>CP106722.1:80995300-86229356 GCA_025506655.1 Gossypium rotundifolium | reverse complement strand
ATCATCCCTCCCTCTTTAAAGAGATTTGTCCTCAAATCGGACCACTTGCTCACGAAAAATCTTTCTTGGTCATGAACCTCTTAGGCGATGAATTTGACAGAAATGTCCCAAGAACCTGAGATTCACAAATACCTCGAAAAGAGAACAGGTTGTTTACATACCCTCCTTCTTTAGGAGGAAACCATTTCGAGGTGTCACCTACACAAGAATGAAATAGTTTAGTGACACTAGAAATTATAATCTCAAGAGAAATTTTCAGAATCTTATTCAAAAATTAAGCAAATAAACCAATGCCAGGATCAAAAATAGAAGGTGATTTTACCTTTCCGTACTGAATCAAGAATTGATCACATAATCCAATCCCGGGTTCAAAAATAGAAGTTGGTCTTACCTTATCATAATGAATCAAGAAATTCATTGATGGAAACAAACCTGAATCACAAGGCATTTAATAGCTATGGTTTTGGAAATCAACTTTCCGTGGTTCAAATGTAACATCCTAAACTGATACGATCCCAGTCTCGAGGAGAAAACGAGATGTATGCTTGGAGTTCGATCGTAAACCAGAGAATCGAAGAAAGAAAGAAATTTTGATGTAGTAGGATATGTTTCGAAGTTAGGGAAGAATGAATGGCTCGGGTTTCAATTTAGGAAAGAAAAAAATTAAAGTTTGGGCTTCGATTTAAGGATGAAAGATTGTTCGGGTTTCAATTTAGGACTTTAGGAAACAAGTAAGAACCAATACCGAGAAGGGTATCGACCCGGTTACTTATATGTTTCTAAAGGTTTCGGTTTTTAGAAGTTTAATGGACCTCGACCCACTATCGATGTACGATAGGAACCTTGGTATCGGGATAGAACAAAGGATGGTTGACGCCACTAGACTCCTAGATAAGCCAACAAATCCTAAGAACGAAACAGGAGAAATTGCTCTCGCAAATTCAGCATAATATCGATATAAAATTTGTCAAAAAGTCCTTTACAAAGAAATTGTCCAAGTATTTATAAGCTAACATATGCCAACTGAATGGTCACTTAGTAATCCTTAATAGCTAAGTAATTTAAGCTTGATTAATCTTGAAAAATCTAGAAGAAATCCTCTTGTATTCCATGTCCATATTAATTTGAATGGAAGGTTGATGGACGACTTCTAGATGGTCTAGGTGCGTACGAATTTCCAAGGAAGAATGGTCCTTTAATATTCGGCCAAGGGGCTTGTATGCCTTGAATAACTTCATTGAATTCTTAGCTTTAATTAGCTAACTTTCCAGCTGATGAATGCACCTGATCCCAATAGCCACAAATGTGAAAACAAGGAGCTAAATAGCCCTTTAAGTGACGCCACATCTTTGCTGGTGTGAAGGGCATCTTTGCATTAGCTTAGGTGAGCTAAATGGACACTTTGGGGAGCTAAATCAGCAGCTAAGAAGGCCATTAAGCTAACCAAGTTAACTCCTTCAATGAAAGAATGTACAGCTGCCATGAATCTCCTTGTGCCGTCCCCCCTACATGTACCTACAAAACAATTAAATTCATTTCAGCCTCTTAACTTAGCCAATTAATTCCAGCAATTAAAATGACACATTAAGATATTAAATTGAGCTGAAAAAAATTAAAACTAAGCTATTAATAGACTTTTAAAATTCGGCTGTAGCTTAGGACACATTACTAGCTACTTTCGGCTAGACAAATTAAATAGCAGCAACTCAATTAATTTGTCCTAAGTAAGACATTTCATAATAGCTATAATTATGTCCTAATTAAAACATCTTACTTACTACTTATTTAATAACAGCAAATTCATTAAACAAATTTATATTGTCTCAAATTTATTTAAAGTAAAAATTTCAGCCAAGTTTTTAGCTCAAGGCCGAATGGCCAATTGAGCTCATTGAGCTTAAACGAGCTCAACGCGAGCTAGGGGCAAGCTTCATCAAGGACTAATTGAGCTTGTAGGACGTTGCAAAACTGCTCCATTGAATGGCCTTCCATGCGTCCAAGTAAGTTAGCCTTGTCATCAATCCACACTTGCTGTACCATAGCTCCAATTGCATCTTTGAATAGCCTAGATCTAGTTCTAGTGATGGGACCACGAGGTAGCACTAATGGATCATGGCTCGAGTTGACATGGGGCGTGCTCCATCATCCTCCCCCTCTTGAAGATGACTTGTCCTCAAGTTAGAACCTGCATCAAAAGGACTTAAATCAACCACATTAAAGGTCGCACTAACATTGTACTCACCAGGTAAATCGAGTCGATAGGAGTTTTCGTTAATTCTCTCGAGAACTTGGAACGGTCCATCTCCTCGCGGTAGTAATTTAGACCTACGTTGGGCTGGAAAGCGTTCCTTTCTCATATGCAACCAAACCCAATCTCTGGGTTCAAAAATGACTCGTTTACGACCTTTATTGGCCTTTCGAACATACTCTTTAGTTTTAGACTCAATGTTATCTCGAACTTGCTTATGCAAATTTTTCACATATTCGGCCTTCTTTTTAGCATCTGCATGCACAAGTTGATCATTAGGTAAAGGCATTAAGTCTAAAGGAGTCAGAGGATTAAACCCGTAAACAACTTCAAATGGTGAGAATTTAGTCGCCGAATGCACGGATCGATTATATCTGAACTCCACATGGGTAAACGTTCCTCCCATGTTTTCAAGTTTTTCGGATGATGCCCTCAACAAAGTTGATAACACCGATTGACTACTTGGTTTGCCCATCGGTTTGGGGATGACTAGTTGTCAAGAAAAGTAGCTTCGTTCCAAGCTTTCCCCAAAGTGATCGCCAAAAGTGACTTAGGAATTTAGTGTCACGATCTGAAACAATGGTTCTTGGTAACCCATGTAGGCATACCACCTCCCTAAAGAAAAGATTAGAAATGTGGACGACATCGCCGGGTTTTTGTGCATGATATAAAATGTGACATTTTTGAAAATCTATCCACTACAACAAAAATTGAATCTTTTCCCGTTTTGGTTCGGGGTAAGCCAAGTACAAAATCCATGGAGATATCTTGCCATGGTGCGTCAGGAATTGGAAGTGGCGAATATAAGCCATGAGGTTGGACTCTCGATTTAGCCTTCTTGCATGATATGCAGCGCGCACACACTCGCTCGACATCCCTCCTCATTCGCGGCCAATAGAAATGTTCTTGGGCGTAGCCATGGTCTTTCCACTCCAAAATGTCCCATAAGTCCCCGCTATGTGCCTCGTTAACTAATACTTCTCGAATAGAGCTTTTGGGCACACACGTTTACCTTCTTTGAAGAGGAAACCATCGGACTGTAATACTTATCAATGACCATTTTCTCACTGCATGGAAAATTTCACCAAAATCTTCATCGATGGAATACAATTCTTTTAAGAAAACAAACCCAAGCGGTTTAGATTCTAAATGGGTTATAAGTGCATACCTTCTTGAGAGTGCATCAGCCACGATGTTATCCTTACCTTTCTTGTACTTGATGATGTATGGGAATGATTCGAGGTATTCCACCCATTTTGCGTGTCGTTTGTTCAATTTATCTTTGTCCCTTGATATGTTTTAACGCTTCGTGGTCTGAATGGATTACAAATTCTTTTGGGCCAAAGATAATGCTGCCAAGTCTCAAGGGCACGAATCAAAGCATACATTTCTTTGTCATACACAGGATAGTTTAGGGATGCCCCGTTCAATTTCTCGCTAAAGTATGCGACGTGTCTTAGTCTTGCGTCAATCTTGCTCAATGCCTACACCTGATGCATCACATTCAATCTCAAAAGTCTTAGAGAAATCAGGCAATGCTAGTAAAAGAGCTCTAGTAAGTCTATCCTTAATAACATTAAAAGAGTTTTCCTGTTCATCTCCCCAAAGAAAGGCTGAGCTCTTCTTGATGACATTGGTAAGAGGTGCGGCTAACGTACTAAAGTTTGGCACAAATCTACGATAAAAACTCGCAAGCCCATGGAAACTCCTTACTTGGCTTATATTCATAGGTCTCGGCCATTCTTGGATAGCCTTGATCTTCTCTTGATTGACTTCGAGACCTTGAGCACTAACTACAAAACCAAGAAAAATAACTTTATCAGAACAGAAGGAGCATTTCTTAAGGTTAGCATAAAGAGTTTCCTTACGTAAGACTTCCAAAATAGACCGAAGATGGACTACATGTTCTTCCAATGTTTTGCTATACACCAAGATATCATCAAAATATACAACACAAAACTTACCGATAAAAGCTCTTAAAACATAGTTCATTAGTCTCATGAAAGTGCTAGGGGCATTGGTTAAGCCAAACGGCATGACCAGCCACTCATACAAACCATGCTTAGTTTTGAAGGCAGTCTTCCATTCATCGCCTTCCCTCATTCAAATCTGGTGATAGCCACTCTTTAAATTGATTTTCGAAAACAGTTTGGCACCACTCAATTCATCTAACATATCATCAAGTCACGGAATTGGATGCCTATACTTAATGATGATTTTATTCATAGCTGGCAATCGACGCACATACGCCAAGTGCCATCCTTCTTTGGAACCAATAAGACTGGCACAGCACAGGGACTAAGGCTTTCTCGTATGTAGCCCTTTTCCATGAGTTCTTCAATTTGTCGTTGAAGTTCTTTTGTTTCTTCGGGGTTGGTTCGATAAGCAGGTCGGTTCAGAATAATAGCTCCAGGTATGAAATCGATTTGATGTTCTATCCCTCGTAGTGGTGGTAATCCATTCGGGATGTCTTCCGGAAATAGATCATCAAAATCCTGCAAAAGAGACAAAATTGAAGAAGGGAGATTCTGGGAGAGATCGTTAGTGTTAAAAAGATTTTCTTTGTACATGAGTACAAAATCGGTTATCGCAATGAAGAAAGCCTTTAAGATTACACTCCCTTTCGCAAAGATACTCACTTTCTTATTTTCTTTTCCTTTTTCTTGTTTTCCACTCATCTCTCCTTTTTCATTTTCCTTTTTCACTCGCTCTCCTTTTGTTTCAAGTTTCTTTTCTTTTGTTTTCTCATTTTTCTCTTTTCTCTCATCTTTTCAAAAGAATCTTTTAATTTTACTTGATCTTCATGAACTTGTTTCGGAGTCAAAGGTGCTAGAGTGATATTCTTTCCCATGTGTTTGAACGTGTATCTATTGGTGTAACCGTCGTGAACCACCTTGCGATCAAACTGCCAGGGATGTCCAAGTAACAGATGACCCGCGTGCATTGGTACAACATCACAAAGGATTTCATCCGCATATTTTCCAATGTTGAAAGAAATTAGAACTTGTTTAGTTACCTTTAGTTCACCACCATCATTAAGCCAGTGCAGCTTATATGGGCTCGGATGCTTTGTGGTCGGTAAGCCCAACTTCTCCACCATGAACGTACTAGCAACATTCGTGCAACTGCCACCGTCGATGATAACACTACAAATTTTACCTTGTATTTAACATCGAGTATGGAAAATGTTCTCTCGTTGTTGCTCATCATCGATTCCTTTAAGGTTGAGACTTCTCTTCACAACGAGGAGTTCACCATCTATGGCATGCTCAATTTCTTCTTCCTCATCTGTGGTAGTTTTAATTTCACGTTCTTCGTCGTCTTCTTCAGACTCTATTTCTCCATTGGCATGCATCACCATCGTACTTCAGTTTGGACATTGACTTGCAATATGTCCCCTTCCGAGACACTTAAAGCATTTGATGTCTCGCAATCGGTTGGATGGGTTTTCTATTGCCTTGCCTTTGTTAGATTCAATGAAAGACTTACTTGGTTTGGCAGATGGCGTGGTCTCTTTGGCTCGAGTCGATGGATTGGCCTTACTAGTCCCTTGGCCCCATTTGGTAGGGTTGGAGTGGGGATAGTTTCGAACAGTACCTTTGTGCTTCAACTGCCTTTCCACCTTAATCGCCATGTGCACCATGTCTGTAAGTTCGACATAATGCTGGAGTTCCACCATATTAGCTATGTCTCGGTTGAGACCAGCCAAAAATTGGGCCATGGTTTCCTCGCGTTCCTCTTGCACATCTGCTCTAATCATGGCAACTTCCATCTCCTTGAAGTAATCTTCAACACTCCTCGATCCTTGAGTAAGATTTTGGAGTTTTTGATATAGTTCTCAATGGTAAAATTGGGGAACAAATCGTCGGCGCATGATAGATTTCATTTCGGCCCACGTGCTGATGGGTTGTTCTCCATTTCTCCTTCGACTGGTGGTTATTTGGTCCCATCATATCATGGCATAATCGGTGAATTCGATAGCGGCCAATTTAACCTTTTTAGATTTCGAATAGTTGTGACAATCAAAGACCAATTCAATCTTCTTTTCCCATTCAAGGTACACTTCTGGATCGGATCTCACTTGAAATGGTGGAATAGACAACTTTATATTCTTCAAGTCATCATCCACTCGGTCTCGATCTCTATTACCTCGATTTCGGGGTCCTCGCCTTCCAATACTTGCAATAGATTCAATCTCACTATTGAAAGCATCATTGAAATAATCTTCACCGTCTTGTGGCTGTTCACGCCTTCTATTTGGTCGCCCACGTACCTCTTGTTGTCTTCGGGCTTCCACTTGGTATAGTCGGTCTTCCAGAGGGTTGAGCCTACGATCAAGTAACCGTTCCATCTCCTGCAACAAGGCTTGCATTGGCAGATCAGGAACTTGTCGAACGGGTTGCCTTCCTGGTGGCTCGTTTACATTTTGCTCGGGTTCTAGAGACATAGCGCGAACTATAGTACCTCACAACAAATCCTCACGATTCACTCAAAAAGAAAGAAGTTATTGGCACTCTGCTCGTGTTTAACACTCACGATTAGGCTTTTACCTCCCCTCGAATAGTCTCACACACTCGTGCCTTTTACCTCTCGAACTTCTCACAGTTTTGTTAGTCAAATTTGCCAAGGCCTATTAGGGCTTAGGGGTCGGTTTCAAAATGGGTTCAAAGGGTGTAAGATGTGGGTGTAGGTAGGCTAAAGAAAGAACAGGGGATCGGTCGTTCAAGTAGGTCGGAGAGGAATTTAGAAAATGTAGATGAAGAGATTGATAGCAATTCAATCGAAACACTAGAATTTTTTTTTTTAATTTCAAACTTTTTTTTAATTTTTGAATTCCTTTTTTTTAATTTCAAATTTCCTTTTTTTTTAAATTTACTTCGAGCCTTCGCTTAAACGACTTCGATGGTTGTTCCCGGCTTTGTAGATCTCGGTTTAACTAGCTCTGATACCAGATGATACGATCCCGGTCTCGAGGAGAAAACGAGATGTATGCTTGGAGTTCGATCGTAAACTAGAGAATCGAAGAAAGAAAGAAATTTTCGATGTAGTAGGATATGTTTCGAAGTTAAGGAAGAATGAATGGCTCGGGTTTCGATTTAGGAAAGAAAAAAATTAAAGTTTGGGCTTCGATTTAAGGATGAAAGATTGTTCGGGTTTCAGTTTAGGACTTTAGGAAACAAGTAAGAACCAACACCAAGAAAGGTATCGACCCGATTACTTATACGTTTCTAAAGGTTTTGGTTTTTAGAAGTTTAACGGACCTCGACCCACTATCGATGTACAAGAGGAACCTTGGTATCGGGATAGAACAAAGTATGGTTGACGCCACTAGACTCCTAGATAAGCCAACAAATCTTAAGAATGAAACAGAAGAAATTGCTCTCGCAAATTCAGCATAATATCGATATAAAATTTGGCAAAAAGTCCTTTACAAAGAAATTGTCCAAGTATTTATAAGCTAACATATGCCAACTGAATGGTCACTTAGTAATCCTTAATAGCTAAGTAATTTAAGCTTGATTAAACTTGAAAATCTAGAAGAAATCCTCTTGTATTCCATGTCCATATTAATTTGAATGGAAGGTTGATGGACGACTTCTAGATGGTCTAGGTGCAAAGAATTTCCAAGGGAAGAATGGTCCTTTAATATTCGGCCAAGGGCTTGTATGCCTTGAATAACTTTATTGAATTCTTAGCTTTAATTAGCTAACTTTCCAGGTGATGAATGCACCGATCCCAACACCACAAATGTGAAAACAAGGAGCTAAACACCCTTTAAGTGACGCCACATCTCTTTGGTGTGAAGGGCATCTTTGCATTAGCTTAAGTGAGCTAAATGGACACTTTGGGAGCTAAATCAGTAGCTAAGAAGGCCATTAAGCTAACCAAGTTAACTCCTTAAATGAAAGAATGTGCATTGCTAGGAATCTCCTTGTGTCAGTCCCCCTACATGTACCTACAAAACAATTAAATTCATTTCACCTCTTAACTTAGCCAATTAATTCCAGCAATTAAAATGACATTAAGATATTAAATTGAGCTGAAACAAATTAAAACTAAGCTATTAATAGACTTTTAAAATTTGACTGTAGCTTAGGACACATTACTAGCTAGTTTCAGCTAGACAAATTAAATGGCAGCAACTCAATTAATTTGTCCTAAGTAAGACATGTCATAATAGCTATAATTATGTCCTAATTAAAACATCTTAATTACTACTTATTTAATAACAGCAAATTCATTAAACAAATTTATATTGTCTCAAATTTATTTAAAGTAAAAATTTCAGCCAAGTTTTTTAGCTCAAGGCCGAATGGCCAATTGAGCTCATTGAGCTTAAACGAGCTCAACACGAGCTAGGGGCAAGCTTCATCGAGGACTAATTGAGCTTGTAAGACGTTGCGAAATTGCTCCATTGAATGGCCTTCCATACGTCCAAGTGAGTTAGCCTTGTCATCAATCCACACTTGCTGTACCATAGCTCCAATTGCATATTTGAATAGCCTAGATCTAGTTCTAGTGATGGGACCACGAGGTAGCACCAATGGATCATGGCTCGAGTTGACATGGGGCGTGCTCGCATCATAAACTTAGGGGTTCAGCATTCTGCGCTATTCTATGTGTTTGGCTAGCTAAGCTTGTTATTTGGGTGTGTTTGGGGGTCCTGGGAAGGCTCGGGGTCGAGCCTAGGCCCAAGTGAAAGTTTTGTTTTTGAGCACTTTGGTGGGGTGAGCTAGTGAAAGTAGGACTTAAGGTTAATTAAGTGTATTTTGTTATCACAAAATGAGCATATGGCTTAATGGTGTTGGCGTCAACATACATGCAAGGGGGAGTGGGGTTCGAATCCCACATGCTATAAGAGGAGTTATATTTTTATGCTCAGGAATGGAGGAAGCTGAGTGGAGTTCAAACTCTGCAAGAGAGCGAGAGGACTTGGTCAAGCTTTTCAAGTGTGTGATGGAGAGTGGATTGTGGAGGAAATGGGGAAAGAAACGTGGAAGAGGGGTGAGAGGTAGTAGTTAGCCGATTGTGGGTTATGTGGGGAGGTGAAATTCGGCTAGAGGGTAGGGGGATGCATATTCGGTCTTGTCGGAGGTTGTGTACCGAAATTTCCTTGGGGTTTTCTTATTTTTTTTTCTCTCTGAGATTTTGTGCAATTGTGTGCTATTTTCTGAGTGCATTTTGGGTTACTTTCTGATGCGAGCACGTCCCATGTCAACTCGAGCTCGAGCCATGATCCCTTGGTGCTACCTCGTTGCCCCATCACTAGAACTAGATCTAGGCTATTCAAAGAAGCAATTGGAGCTATGGTACAGCAAGTGTGGATTGATGACAAGGCTAACGCACTTGGACGTATGGAAGGCCATTCAATGGAGCAGTTTCGCAATGTCCTACAAGCTCAATTAGTCCTCGATGAGCTCGGCCCTAGCTCGTGTTTGTCAAATGAGAGTTCACCTTGCTACTGTCTAGCTCACGAGCTCACCCCTAGCTCGTGTTGAGCTCGTTTGAGCTCAATTGGCCATTCGGCCTTGAGCTAAAAATTTGGCTGAAATTTTACTTTAAATAAATTTGAGACAATATAAATTTGTTTAATGAATTTGCTGTTATTAAATAAGTAGTAATTAAGATGTTTTAATTAGGACATAATTATAGCTATTATGACATGTCTTACTTAGGACAAATTAATTGAGTTGCTGCCATTTAATTTGTCTAGCCAAAACTAGCTAGTAATGTGTCCTAAGCTACAGCTGAATTTTAAAAATCTATTAATAGCTTAGTTTTAATTTGTTTCAGCTCAATTTAATATCTTAATGTGTCATTTTAATTGCTGGAATTAATTGGCTAAGTTAAGAGGCTGAAATGAATTTAATTGTTTTGTAGGTGCATGTAGGGGGGATGGCACAAGGAGATTCAAGTCAGCTGCACTTACATTTATTTAAGGTGATGTTTTGGTCAGCTCAATAGCTTCCATAGCTACTGATTTAGCTCCCAAGGTGCCCATTCAGCTCACCTAAGCTCATGCAAGGAGGCCAACCACCAAAGCTTGAGGCGTCATTTGGGGCTGTTTAGCTCCTCATTTTTCATGCCAATGGCTATTGGTTTTTTGGTGCATTCATTCAATTGAAAAGTCAGCCATTAAAGCTAGAAATTAAAAGGGATTTTAAAGGCATGCATGCATGCTTGGCAGAATTATGAAGAGTCATTCACTCCCTTTCCTCCCTTGAAGATTTGGTTGCACCTTGGAGATCTAGAAGTCGCCTTGAGCTCCCATTCATTTGAACATGGACTTGGAGCTTGAGGAGTTTTTTCTAGAATTTTCAAGTTCATTCTAGTGCTAATTTTACTTAGACACTAAGGTTAAAGATGACCATTCGGCTAGCTCAAGTAGCTATAAATATTTGGACATTTTATGTGTAAAGGACTTTTTGCCAAATTTTATATCGATATTATGCTGAATTTGGGAGAGCAATTTCTCCTGTTTCATTCTTAGGATTTGTTGGCTTATCTAGGAGTCTAGTGGCGTCAACCATCCTTTGTTCTATCTCGATACCAAGGTTCCTATCATACATCGATAGTGGGTCGAGGTCCGTTAAACTTCTAAAAATCGAAACCTTTAGAAACGTATAAGTAACCGGGTCGATACCTTTCTCGATATTGGTTCTTACTTGTTTCCTAAAGTCCTAAATCGAAACCCGAACAATCTTTCATCCTTAAATCGAAGCCCAAACTTTAATTTTTTTCTTTCCTAAACCGAAACCCGAGCCATTCATTCTTCCCTAACTTTGAAACATATCCTACTACATCAAAAATTTCTTTCTTTCTTCGATTCTCTGGTTTACAATCGAACTCCAAGCATACATCTCATTTTTCTCCTCGAGACCGAGATTGTATCATCTGGTATCAGAGCTAGTTAAACTGAGATCTATGAAGCCAGGAACAACCAACGAAGTCATTTAAGTGAAGGCTCGAAGTAAGTTTAAAAAAAAGGAAATTCAAAATTTAAAAAAAAATTCAAAAAAAAAGGAAGTTCGAAGTTAAAAAAATTTAAAAAAAAGGAAGTTCGAAATTTAAAAAAAAAATATACTATCATTCTCTTCATCTACATTTTCTAAATTCCTCTCTGACCTACTTGAACCATCGATCCCTTCTTTTTTCTTTAGCCTACCTACACCCACATCTTACACCCTTTGAACCCATTTTGAAACTGACCCCTAAGCCCTAATAGGCCTTGGCAAATCTGACTAACGAAACTGTGAGAAGTTCGAGAGGTAAAAGGCACGAGTGTGTGAGACTATTCGAGGGGAGATAAAAGCCTAATCGTGAGTGTTAAACACGAGCGGAGTGCCAATAACTTCTTTCTTTTTGAGTGAACTGTGAGGATTTGTTGTGATGTACTATAGTCCGCGCTATGTCTCTAGAACCCGAGCAAAATGTAAATGAGCCACCAGGAAGGCAACCCGTTCGACAAGTTCCCGATTGCCAATGCAAGCCTTGTTGCGGGAGATGGAACGGTTACTCGATCGTAGGCTCAACCCTCTGGAAGACCAACTATACCAAGTGGAAGCCCGAAGACAACGAGAGGTACGTGGGCGACCAAATAGAAGGTGTGAACAGCCACAAGACGATGAAGATTATTTCAATAATGCTTTCAATAGTGAGACTGAATCTGTTGCAAGTATTGGAAGGCGAGGACCCCGAAATCGAGGTAATAGAGATCAAGACCGAGTGGATGATGACTTGAAGAACATAAAGTTGTCTATACCACCATTTCAAGGGAGATCCGATCCAGAAGTGTACCTTGAATGGGAAATGAAGATTGAATTGGTCTTTGATTTTCACAACTATTCAAAATCTAAAAAGGTTAAATTGGCCACTATCGAATTCACCGATTATGCCATGATATGGTGGGACCAAATAACCACCAGTCGAAGGAGAAATGGAGAACAACCCATCAGCATGTGGGCCAAAATGAAATCTATCATGCGCCAACGATTTGTTCCCCAATTTTACCATCAAGAACTATATCAAAAACTCCAAAATCTTACTCAAGGATCGAGGAGTGTTGAAGATTACTTCAAGGAGATGGAAGTTGCCAGCAGATGTGCAAGAGGAACGCGAGGCAACCATGGCTCGATTTTTGGCTGGTCTCAACCGAGACATAGCTAATATGGTGGAACTCCAGCATTATGTCAAACTTACAGACATGGTGCACATGGCGATTAAGTTGGAGAGGCAGTTGAAGCGCAAAGGTACTGTTCGAAACTATCCCCACTCCAACCCTACCAAATGGGGCCAAGGGACTAGTAAGGCCAATCCATCGGCTCGAGCCAAGGAGACCACGCCATCTGCCAAACCAAGTAAGTCTTTCAGTGAATCTAACAAAGGCAAGGCAATAGAAAACCCAACCAACTGATCACGAGACATCAAATGTTTTAAGTGTCTCGGGAGGGGACATATTGCAAGTCTGTGTCCAAACCGAAGTACGATGGTGATGATTGCCAATGGAGAAATAGAGTCTGACGAAGACGATGAAGAACATGAAATTGAAACTACCACAGACGAGGAAGAAGAAATTGAGCATGCCATAGATGGTGAACTCCTCGTTGTGAAGAGAAGTCTCAACCTTAAAGGAATCGATGATGAGCAACAACGAGAGAACATTTTCCATACTCGATGTCAAATACAAGGTAAAATTTATAGTGTTATCATCGACGGTGGAAGTTGCACGAACATTGCTAGTACATTCATGGTGGAGAAGTTGGGCTTACCCACCACAAAGCATCCGAGCCCATATAAGCTGTAATGGCTTAATGATGGTGGTGAACTAAAGGTAACTAAACAAGTCCTAATTTCTTTCAACATCGGAAAATATGCGGATGAAATCCTTTGTGATGTTGTACCCATGCACGCGGGTCATTTGTTACTTGGACGTCCCTGGCAGTTTGATCGCAAGGTGGTTCACGACGGTTACACCAATAGATACACGTTCAAACACATGGGAAAGAATATCACTCTAGCACCTTTGACTCCGAAACAAGTTCATGAAGATCAAGTAAAATTAAAAGATTCTTTTGAAAAGATGAGAGAAAAAGAGAAAAATGAGAAAACAAAAGAAAAGAAACTTGAAACAAAAAGAGAGCGAGTGAAAAAGAAAAATGAAAAAGGAGAGATGAGTGGAAAATAAGAAAGAGAAAAAGAAAATGAGAGAGTGAGTATCTTTGCGAAAGGAAGTGTAATACGAAAGGCTTTGTTGTTGCGACAACCAATTTTTGTACTCATGTACAAAGAAAATCTTTTTAACACTAACGATCTCCCCCAGAATCTCCCTTCTTCAATTTTGTCTCTTTTGCAGGATTTTGATGATCTATTTCGAAGACATCCGAATGGATTACCACCACTTGAGGATAGAACATCAAATCGATTTCATACACAGTGTTATTACAACCGACACCTTGTCGAACCAACCTCAAGAAACAAAAGAACTTCAACGGTAAATTGAAGAACTCATGGAAAAGGGATACATCTGAGAAAGCCTTAGTCCTGTCTTTGTGCTTGGTCTTGTTGGTTCCAAAGAAGGATGGCACTTGGCGTATGTACGTCGATTGTCGAGCTGTGAATAAAATCACCATTAAGTATAGGCATCCAATTCTGCGACTTGATGATATGTTAGATGAATTGAGTGGTGCCAAACTGTTCTCGAAAATTGATTTAAAGAGTGGCTATCACCAGATTCGAATGAAGGAAGGCGATGAATGGAAGACTGCCTTCAAAACTAAGCATCGTTTGTATGAGTGGCTGGTCATACCGTTTGGCTTAACCAATGCCCCTAGCACTTTCATGAGACTAATGAACTATGTTTTAAGAGCTTTTATCGGTAAGTTTTGTGTTGTATATTTTGATGATATCTTGGTGTATAGCAAAACATTAGAAGAACGTGTAGTCCATCTTCGGTCTATTTTGGAAGTCTTACGTAAGGAAACTCTTTATGCTAACCTTAAGAAATGTTCATACATTACGATAAAGTTATTTTTCTTGGTTTTGTAGTTAGTGCTCAAGGTCTCGAAGTCGATCAAGAGAAGATCAAGGCTATCCAAGAATGGCCGAGACCTATGAATATAAGCCAAGTAAGGAGTTTCCATGGGCTTGCGAGTTTTTATTGCAGATTTGTGCCAAACTTTAGTACGTTAGCCGCACCTCTTACCAGCGTCATCAAGAAGAGCTTAGCCTTTCTCTGGGGAGATGAACAGGAAAACTCTTTTAATGTTATTAAGGATAGACTTACTAGAGCTCCTTTACTAGCATTGCCTGATTTCTCTAAGACTTTGGAGATTGAATGTGATGCATCAGGTGTAGGCATTGGAGCCATATTGACGCAAGACGGAAGACCTGTCGCATACTTTAGCGAGAAATTGAACGGGGCATCCCTAAACTATCCTGTGTATGACAAAGAAATGTATGCTTTGATTCGTGCCCTTGAGACTTGGCAGCATTATCTTTGGCCAAAAGAATTTGTAATCCATTCAGACTACGAAGCGTTAAAGCATATTAAGGGAAAGCATAAATTGAACAAACGACATGCAAAATGGGTGGAATACCTCGAATCGTTCCCATACATCATCAAGTACAAGAAAGGTAAGGATAACATCGTGGCTGATGCACTCTCAAGAAGGTATGCACTTATAACCCATTTAGAATCTAAACTGCTTGGGTTTGTTTTCTTAAAAGAATTGTATTCCACTGATGAAGATTTTGGTGAAATTTTCCATGCGTGTGAGAAAATGGCTGTTGATAAGTATTACAGGTCTGATGGTTTCCTCTTCAAAGAAGGTAAACTGTGTGTGCCCAAAAGCTCTATTCGAGAAGTATTAGTTAACGAGGCACATAGCGGGGGACTTATGGGACATTTTGGAGTGGGAAAGACCATGGCTACGCTCCGAGAACATTTCTATTGGCCGCGAATGAGGAGGGATGTCGAGCGAGTGTGTGCGCGCTGCATATCATGCAAGAAGGCTAAATTGAGGGTCCAACCTCATGGCTTATATTTGCCACTTCCGATTCCTAACGCACCATGGCAAGATATTACCATGGATTTTGTACTTGGCTTACCCCGAACCAAAACGGGAAAAGATTCAATTTTTGTTGTAGTGGATAGATTTTTAAAAATGTCTCATTTTATATCATGCACAAAAAGCGATTTATTTGTCCACATTTCTAATCTTTTCTTTAGGGAGGTGGTATGCCTACATGGGTTACCAAGAACCATTGTTTCAGATCGCGACACTAAATTCCTAAGTCACTTTTGGCGATCACTTTGGGGAAAGCTTGGAACGAAGCTACTTTTCTTGACATCTAGTCATCCCCAAACAGATGGGCAAACTGAAGTAGTTAATCGGGTGTTATCAACTTTGTTGAGGGACATCATCCGAAAAAACTTAAAAACATGGGAGGAATGTTTACCCCATGTGGAGTTCGCATATAATCGATTCGTGCATTCGGCAACTAAATTCTCACCATTTGAAGTCATTTACGAGTTTAATCCTCTGACTCCTTTAGACTTAATGCCTTTACCTAATGATCAACTTGTGCATGCAGATGCTAAAAAGAAGGCCGAATATGTGAAGAATTTGCATAAGCAAGTTTGAGATAACATTGAGTCTAAAACTCAAGAGTATGTTGAAAGGCCAATAAAGGTCGTAACGAGTCATTTTGAACCCGGAGATTGGGTTTGGTTGCATATGAGAAAGGCACGCTTTCCATTGAATGTAGGTCTAAATTACTACTGCGAGGAGATGGACCGTTCAAGTTCTCGAGAGAATAAATGAAAACTCCTATCACTCGATTTACATGGTGAGTACAATGTTAGTGCTACCTTTAATGTGGCTGATTTAAGTCCTTTTGATGCAGGTTCTGACATGAGGACAAGTCATCTTCAAGAGGGAAGGATGATGCGAGCATGCCCCATGTCAACTCGAGCTCGAGCCATGATCCCTTGGTGCTACCTCGTGGCCCCATCACTAGAACTAGATCTAGGCTATTCAAAGAAGCAATTGGAGCTATGGTACAGCAAGTGTGGATTGATGACAAGGCTAATGCACTTGGACGTATGGAAGGCCATTCAATGGAGCAGTTTCGCAATGTCCTACAAGCTCAATTAGTCCTCGATGAGCTTGGCCCTAGCCGTGTTTGTCAAACTAGAGTTCACCTTGCTGCTGTCCAGCTCATGAGCTCACCCCTAGCTCGCGTTGAGCTCGTTTGAGCTCAATTGGCCATTCGGCCTTGAGCTAAAAACTTGGCTGAAATTTTACTTTAAATAAATTTGAGACAATATAAATTTGTTTAATGAATTTGCTGTTATTAAATAAGTAGTAATTAAGATGTTTTAATTAGGACATAATTATAGCTATTATGACATGTCTTACTTAGGACAAATTAATTGAGTTCTTTGCCATTTAATTTGTCTAGCCAAAACTAGCTAGTAATGTGTCCTAAGCTACAGTAAATTTTAAAAGTCTATTAATAGCTTAGTTTTAATTTGTTTCAGCTCAATTTAATATCTTAATGTGTCATTTTAATTCTTTGGAATTAATTGGCTAAGTTAAGAGGTGAAATGAATTTAATTGTTTTGTAGGTGCATGTAGGGGGACGGCACAAGGAGATTCAAGTCATTTGCACTTACATTTATTTAAGGTGATGTTTTGGTCAGCTCAATAGCTTCCATAGCTACTGATTTAGCTCCCAAGGTGCCCATTCAGCTCACTAAGCTCATGCAAGGAGGCCAACCACCAGCAGCAGACTTGAGGCGTCACTTGGGGTGTTTAGCTCCTCATTTTCATACCAATGGTCGTTGGTTTTTGGTGCATTCATTCAGCTGAAAATTCATCCATTAAAGCTGGAAATTAAAGGGGATTTTAAAGGCATGCATGCATGCTTGGTCAATTATGAAGAGTCATTCACTCCTTTCCTCCTTGAAGATTTGGTTTGCACCTTGGAGATCTAGAAGTCGCCCTTGAGCTCCCATTCTATTGAACATTGACTTGGAGCTTGAGGAGTTTTTTTTCTAGAATTTTCAAGTTCATTCTAGTGCTAATTTTACTTAGACACTAAGGTTAAAGATGACCATTCGGCTAGCTCAAGTAGCTATAAATATTTGGACATTTTATGTGTAAAGGACTTTTTGCCAAATTTTATATCGATATTATGCTGAATTTGCGAGAGTAATTTCTCCTGTTTCGTTCTTAGGATTTGTTGGCTTATCTAGGAGTCTAGTGGCGTCAACCATCCTTTGTTCTATCCCGATACCAAGGTTCCTATCGTACATCGATAGTGGGTCGAGGTCCGTTAAACTTCTAAAAACTGAAACCTTTAGAAACATATAAGTAATCGGGTCGATACCTTTCTCGGTATTGGTTCTTACTTGTTTCCTAAAGTCCTAAACCGAAACTCGAACAATCTTTCATCCTTAAACCGAAGCCCAAACTTTAATTTTTTTCTTTCCTAAACTGAAACCTGAGCCATTCATTCTTCCCTAACTTCGAAACATATCCTACTACATCAAAAACTTCTTTCTTTCTTTGATTCTCTGGTTTACAATCGAACTCCAAGCATACATCTCATTTTCTCCTCGAGATCGGGATCGTATCACTTTCCCACGTACCAATTGGTTGAAAACCTTACTCTTCTTTCCTTCTTCATCATTTCTTTCTTCTAGCCAAAACTCACTCTCCTTCATTCTCCTTTTTGCATCTTCTTCTACACCATTAACACCATAGTCGAAACTCCCTCTTCTTCTTCAGTGTTCCTTCTACTCTTTTCTTCATCAACTGAGTTTCTCTTTTCATCTTTTAAATCGGCTTCTCTCCTCTTTTGTCAATAGCCAAATCAAGAGTTCTTGGGTCTTGTTGCTAGTGCTAAATTTTACTATTCCATTCGGCTCATTCTTAATACTAAGGTAATGATTCTTTCTCTTTTGTTCATGTTTCTTTTTGGTTCTTTTTTATCTTGGCATGGTTAGGCCGAACCTTAACCACTTGTTATAATCTACAATTCCTTTTGTTCTCTTTTGGGAAAGGCCAAATCAAGACATCCTCTTTTGCTATTTATCTTTCTCTTAGCCTTGGAGTTTGGAAGCTGGTTGGTAGGTAAGGTGATGGTTGAATATGGGGTGGTCAATTCTTGTGCTATTCTATGAGGTTTTGGGGCCGTATAGCTATTTTATTTTTGGACTTGGGGCAGCGTTGCTAACTCGTGTTTTATTTAGGGTCTTAATCTAGTAGCCGAAAGGAGTAACCAACATTCAAGGGTAGCAAAGAAGTGTCGTTATTCTTGGTAAGTAGTGGGGTGAGTTGTCGTTTTCAACCTTAGAGTTATGTCATATTTTGATTGAGACTAATGGTGAAGGATATGGATTCTTAGGTGCATAATATCGAAGATTCAATCTACGCTCATAGCAGGTGTGTAATCTCACACCCTTCTGGTTGACTACATGTGTTGACTCGAAATCAGCCAAAAGCCGAAAAGCCAGAAAACTGACATTTATGACCTCACGAGCATGCAAACGCTCGTAGCGATAGTTTGAGAAACCAATCGTGACATTAAGTCGAAGAGAGTGTCACGAACACTTTCACGATACCAAGGCTGTAACGGGCCTAACTGGGCCGAAATAGGCCTAATGGGCTCTCCGACCCATTTAGGCCAATTTGTTGGGAAAGCAGCAAAAGATAGATCCAAATGTAAAATCTACATATCTGGGACCAAAACCCCGCATTTTGGGCCACACGAGCGTGTGGGCCCATTTGGGCCCAAAATAGATTTTAGGCCCAATAGCTCTGTAGAGACCCAGATAGGGCCCCGTGTCGCTTGAGGTGACAGAAGGCCCTCGGAAAGGCCGTTAATGCAAAATTACCGAAATACCCCAGAGGGTAAATGATCGTTATACCCTTAATGGTAGGTTAAGAGATATGTATGATATATGTATATGATTGACTATGATTTGACATACTGCATGCACGGATTATTATGTCATGATATGTTGTATGGGTTCATGATGTTGATGATCGGGGAAGTGTAATCCGATGGCTCTGCCACATATTCTGGTGACTCTGTCACAATCTGTCTGGTGGCTATGCCACGTATATTTTGTTAATCTGGTGGCATTGCTACAAACTCTGTGATGAGTAGCGTGACTGCCATCGAGTGTGTAGCGAATGGAGGGTTGATTGTAGAAATCCCCACGGTGTGTTGAGTTGGTATGGGTGGCATGTAGCGGATGGATTATTAGGTTGGTTGGGGTGCATTGCATACATTATCTGCTTTACCATCCTAATAGGGCTCAAGCCCAGTTCATTTCCATATGAGCTTTAGGCCAGTTTGCTTTTGTATGGGCTAAGGCCTAATCTACTTCAATGGGCTCCGGCCCAGTATTTGTCCAAATGGGGAATTACACATTGAGTTCTCGTAACTCACCCTTCTGCTATAATTTTGCAGGAAATTCCCAGCTTTGAGGATTTGGAGTCGAGGTGGACTCTGTGGTGGCCATACATCGTAACATTAGTAAATTCCATTTTACTTTGCTATAAATTTTATCTTAATCTGGGTTTATGTTTTGTAATAAGGCCTTTGAGATTTATTTTAGTTTTAACTTTTAATTCAATTTTTATTTATTGTTAAGTGTTCAATACGGGCTTTTCCTAAAATGTTAACACCTGTTTTCCAAAATGTTAACGAACGGTTTACAAACTATAATTGATAAAACTCTGGGTTCTCCTAAACGTCGAAAATAGTTTTCAAATATATCACATTTTCGTAATTCGCTGAATTTGATTTCTACTACAGACAAGTTTTGGGAATAATAACATTAATAACAAAAAAGCTCAAAGTTTTGTTAAAAAGTTATGAACAACTTTTCAATGAACACGTAGTTTTTATACAACCTTTTTGTGTGACATACCAGATTCGGTCATAACGTCTAGGCCGAGTTTGAGGTGTTACATTTTGTAGTATCAGAGTCAAGTTACAAAACTCAGCTATGGAATGGGTTTGAAAACATTTTCCATAAATTAGCTTGAAATATGGTTTAGAAAATATATGTCTTTTTGGAAGTGTGGCACCCAAGTCTCCGGCACCAAATCCGTAAGTCTTCTGACTTTGTTTAATAATATGATGAAATGATTTTAGAAAAACTGTTAGAGTGAGTGATAGTATACTGAGACTGTTAGCTAAGACTGTAGAGACTGAGACATTAGGAAATTTGATTTGCGAAGAAAACTCTTCTATTTACTTTACATAAAACATTTGTAATAAACATCAGAATTATATACTGATTCATAAAATTTCTAATCAGATTAACTCGATTCAGCAACATGAGTGCAAGAGGTCGTGGACGTGTAGACATGGCCGAGGTAGGGGCCAAGGTGCTGAGGATGGATCTGAAGCATCAGAGCATATGCCTGAGATGGAAGCACCTGCATCACCAGTGACTGAAACAACATCATATGACTGAACTGGAGGGGATGACGCTTTGTCCCAAGCTATGTTGCGAGTTTTGGAACGGGTTGCTGGAGTAAGTACTGGATCGGTAGCCCAAAAATCTATTCTTGAGCAACTCCGAAAGCACCAATGTTGATACAACCTAAGGTTGGGAAGGAATTTGTTGTCTATTTTGATGCATCGCACACAGGTTTGGGTTGTGTGCTAATGTAAGAAGGGAAGGTGGTAGCTTATGCATCTTGTCAATTAAGGCCGCATGAGATGAACTATCCCACACATGACTTGGAGCTGGCTGCTGTGGTGTCTGCACTGAAAATATGGAGACACTACCTGTATGGGAAAAAGTCAGTTATCTATACTGACCAAAAAAGTCTGAAATATCTTCTTACCCAAAAGGAGCTGAACCTAACACAACGGAGGTGGATAAAGCAGTTTTTGGCACATTTGACTTTTAAATTTTAACTGATAGTAGCCAAATCTTAAATCAATCTTCGAGAATACCATTGCTCATTTCAACTGATCAAATAAGTCATCAATCCTCTGCAAAGGATACTTGTTCTTTATAGTCACATTGTTGAGCTGTCGATAATCGATACAAAGTCTCATAGATCCATCTTTCTTCTTTACAAATAACACTGGAGCACCCTAGGGAGAAAACCTCGGTCTTGTAAAACCCTTATATGTTATTCTTGCCACTGAGCTTTTAATTCTTTCAATTCAGTCTGAGCCATTCTATACGGAACAATTGATATCGATGAAGTCTCTGGCATTAAATCAATACCAAACTCAACTTCTCTAATCGGTGGTAACTGATGCGACCATAGCTTGGGAGATCACTTACGAATCTGTGGATCTGCCACGAGGGCCTATAACTCGATCACGAGCTAAGAAATTTCAAGAAGCCTTAGCAAGCTATGTGGATCAAGCTTGGGGAGATCAAAAGGCCGAATCCAACATTCATGCATGGGAAGGCTCAATTGGCGCCATTTGCAATTTATTGCAAGTTGAAATTAATTTTTAATATACTCATCTTACTTTAATAAATGAGTTGATGGACTTTATTCAACTTATCTTAGTTTAATTAATAAGTGTTTTTGTTGAAATTTATTTAATAAGTGTTGCTCTTAATTAATCTAGTTCATAGGATTATTTATTGATGCATGAGTTAAGTTCATTTAATTATGCTTCTTTAATTAACTTGTTACTGGAATAATTAATGCATATGTTTTAGTTCATTTACTTAATGTGTGTTATGTTTAATAAGTGTTTACATGTGTTTAATAAGCTCATTTTAATGTGTTTATTGTAGGAGTCTTTTCAAGTCATAATTGTTACAATTCAAGGCTGTTACAAATTAAATAAAGTGGTTGTTCAAGTCATTTTCGGTTACAAAGTAAAGGGGCTATTACAAAGGAGTTTTATACATCATTTAAGGAGGTTTTAAGGAGCATTATATCATCTATTTAATTTTGGCAGCAACCTTTTCAACTACTAGCACATTTTTACAATTTCAAAGGTTAATTCAAGCATTCAAATACCATTAAGGAGCTGGTTAATAAGTTGGTGTCTATTCGGCTGGCCAAAGGCTAACTCAAGAGTCATTTTTCAAGCAATTAAAGTTACTCATTCTACTGAATTGAAGTGAATTCAAGAATGGAGTTATTTGTCTCAAGAATGTGAAAAGAATTGAGTTTTATTTCAACTTTAAATGGCACATTAAGTTGAATGTTTGTGACCATTTAGCTAGCCTATTCTAACACTATAAATAGATGAAATCAGCCTTTGTAAAGGAAAACTTTTGGCTGAATATATATGAAATCTTTGAATTGTGAGTTATCCAATTCTCCTTGTTCTTACAGAATTGATTGGACTTATCAAGCTTAGCTTGTGGCATCTATCCATTCCTTATTTCTGAACTTATCACTTTCATAGTGTGGCATTCATCATATACCAAGGTTCCTATCATCCTTGATAGTGGGTCAAGGTTCATCATATACCAAGGTTCCTATCATTCTTGATAGTGGGTCGAGGTCTTTTTTTTTTGCTATTTTTCTTAAAAACTGGAATCATCTAAGAGTCATTTGAAATTCGGGTCAACAATCAAGTATTGTTGGTTTATTTTTGGCCTTACTAAATTTATCATTTGTTTTGTTAAACCTTTTTGTTACTAATTTCTAATCCATCTCCTTCTTTCTTTAAGCCTTTTCTTTGACAAGCCTTTGTTTGTTTGAAACGATCTATTTTTACTCAAATTCACGATCGGGCAACAAACAACTCGAATCAATCACGAGACGAGTTCATATCAGTAACCCAGTCAACTCTTTATGAAAACCATTCGGATATTTACTAACTACCAACACTGATTCAAGTTTCAATTCTGACATCTTAGCATTCAACACATAAGCAAGATAAGCTTCACAACCTTTTCTTAAATATCTCTAACCAACTATAGACGAAATCACAACAGGCAATTCACTTGACTCATTGGTTTTAACCCGAAGAACCTCACCATTTTCACATTTCAATTCAATAGTTTTCAGTCTACAGTTTACTACCTTATCATATAGTGTTAACCAATCCATACCCAAAATAACGTCAAATTCATCAAATGGAAACAACATTAAATTAGCCAAAAAATAGTGACCTCGAATCATCAAAGGACAATTCAAGGTATGTGTCGGCCAAGCTTTATATATGGTAAGGGAAGACTTTTTATTGATGGAAAGGAAGCTAAGGAATATGGTAAGGAGGAAGATAAGGGGAAAAAGAAGGAAAGAAATGAAAGAAAAGGAAAGAGAAGGGAACATGTTGGCCTATAATAAGGAAGATGTTTTGGAAAGAGTTTTGGGTCAACACTCATCTTTTTGGTAAAGATGATACAAGGTTTTGGTAGGGAGAAAGAGCGGACTCAAATTTTGCCTTTAGCCTCTATGCAAATTTGTGCTTGTGAAGTTTTCATTCTTTTTGAACAATTTTAGTGCTTTCTTTTCCAACTTCTTTTTCTTTTGCTTTAGCCGAAACCATCTAGCACACTTTCTCCATCTTTTCTTTTCTTTTACAACCCATCTCTTTTCTTCTTTAATGAACATTTTGAGGGCCGAATCAATCCATCCTTTGCTGCTACTAATCTTTCTCTTAGCCTTGGTTTCGAAAGTTGATTGGTAAGTGGGAGATTCGATCGAATATTGGTGGTAAGATGTTACTCTTTATTTTGATGTTTTACACTGCTAATGTGATTCTATTTTATGGTGATGATATCAACTTCTTGCTCTTGTGGAAGGGCCGAATATTGGATGAAGGCTAACCCCTTTGCTACATCACTTATTTACTTTAGGAACTCATTGCAATAGCCAAAGTGCAAGGCTGGATTTTAGAACCTAGTAGGGAAGGATCACGATTGTGGGGGCAACGAAGAGTGGTTCTTTAGGAAATCCAAATAAGGTGTGTAATCTCGTACCCCATCCGAATACATTTTTGAAATGGTGTGTAATCTCACACCCCTCTGAATATTTGCATGAAATATTTTGTGATTCGGTCGAAAGATCGAAAAATCAGAAACCAGCATTTGTGATCACTCGGGCGTGCATATGTTCATAGTGGAAACCATATTTTGCAATGAAACAGTTTTTAGTTAGCAGCAGAGATGTGATTTTGAAAAATCATGAAAAATAGGAGAAGGGAATTTTAAAGTGAATAAGATATAGGATTAAAGCTTATTGTGTCTATTTTTATATGAAAGAAACAGAGAAGGAAGAGGAATTTTATATTCTGTGATATTTTAATTTTAGTGAGACTGGTTCTGAATGACTTCGTAGTTCCCAGTTCTATCTTGGAAAAATCATTCAAAATTTTACAAAGTGAATTATGAGTTATAATTTATATGTATATATTCCTTAGTGAGCCTGGTTTCAATAGAAATAAGTGGGGGCAACATATGAAAATTGTACAATGAGATATTTGGATTTAAGGTAAGAGAGGTCAGAACCGTTGATCAGTGAAACAAGGGGATCTTTAATGAATAAACTGTACTAAATTACTGAGCCAAAAATTCTAGAAAATTTGTGGTAAGAAGATATATGAGTCTAGTTTCAAGGAAAATTTACGGATCTAAATTTTGAGTTTCCTAACTCGAGCTATAGCCAATTTAGTCAATGTGAAGCAGATGGACAATTTCAATTTTTATGCCCCAAATTAGTAGTTAAGTCCGGGGTTGCGAAATTACGAGAATACCCTTGGATGATAAATTATCGAAATACCTTTGGGTTGTGAAATTTACCGAAATGCCCCTTTTGGGCCAATTTGATAGATTGCCTAATGGGCTGATTTACAAAGTGTTATAATGGGCCAAATTGTTGTCATAAATCTCTAAATTAATGATTGTGGTTTATATTTGTAAATATCATGGTTTACTATGTATGTTGCATTTACATAATTTTGCATTGGATGGGAAAATATTGAAGAGAAGTGATTCCGGTGGCACTGTCACAAAAATGTTTGTTAATGTGATTCAATATGATTCTGGTGGCTTGGCCGCAATCAAATATGTTATGAATGGAAAAATGCCTGTGATTAGTGTGTTTGGCGGGGTGGGTTGACTTGATCCCCACAGGTGTGATAGGATGGTACGGGTGGTGTGTAGCGGATGGATTATTAGGTTGGGTTTGGGTTGCATTACATTATCTACATTATCATGTTTATAGGGCTAAGGCCCAGTTTGTTTTGTAAATGGGCTTCAGCCCAAGATTATGCTATATGGGCTCAGGCCCAAGATATTGCTTTACAGGTTCAGACCCAGTGGATGACGGTAAGGGATTATGCACTGAGTTCTTATAAATCACCCTCCTTTTTTCCTTAATCCTTGTAGGTAATGCTTAGTGACGAGGACTTTGTCCCATGGATGACTTGGTGGAGGCTGTAACACCCCAAACCCGGTCTAAACGTTACGACCGAATCTGGCGTGTCACTGTAAGAAAACCACTCTGTCGACTTGGTTGGAAAGTAAAACTTTTGCATGGTTAATAAAAATGTGTTTGAATTGGGTGGATTGTTGAAACATTTTGAAACTAGATTTTAGCGTGTTAGAATTACCTTGTTGTTTATCAATCATTCTATATATATATCATTTCAAAAAAAATCAGGAAATTATCTTAGGTTTATAAAAACGTTCATGTCACAAATTATTAGGCATACCTTTCTCGTTTAATAGTAGTTTAAGAAAAGAAAAGAAAAATAACAAAAATCCCAAAATAAAGTGTAAGTGGCCTTACTACATGAACCAAAATCCAAAACTTAAAGTAAATAAAACCGAATTTAAACTAAATAGTCGGGCATGGCCACCACGAGTTCACCCCAGCTCCGAATCCACGTTCTAAGCATCATCTGCAAAATGTAACGGAAGGGGTGAGTCACTGAGACTCAGTGTGTAAATCCCCATCCCATAAGAGTTAAGCTCATACACAGTTTCATATGAAAATATGCAAGTCATGCACCCCATTGCCTAATTATCCATCCAAACTCCCAATTCTACCCTTGTGGCACCTAGCCCTTTGGTGGTACCTAACCACCGGTAACCAAAGTTACAAATATTCATATATGGGGCCAACCCACTTGTGGTACCTAACCACTGGTGACGATCCCTTAAATCGATATGTGGGGCCAACCCACTGAAGTACCTAACCACTAGGACAAGTCACAAGATAAGCACATGTGGTACCTAACCACTGGTGGTTCCAAACCACTGAGACTTAGCCACAAAAATAATGATATGTGGGGCCAACCCACATGTGGTACCAAACCACTAGTGATAGTCTGATATTCAAGCCTTCTCCCTCCTCTCATCATACCCATATTTCATGCCTGATACATAAAAACATAACATAGCATACACACACATGTTTCACATTGTTAAAGCACTTTATTTACCATAATGGATTTACCCAGAGTCCTTGCTTATACCCATAAGGGTAACGTAATTTTCCCACTATTATTCTGGCTTTTGACAAATATAATATTTAGCATAACAACATATAAAGTGTGTAAGAGTTACACACCTGATACTCGCACTATCGTACTCTCGATTTTAGCACTATAATCGCTTGAGTCTACCCCTATCTGCCTATGATCCTGCTCCGGTGCCGGCCCACAACCCGATGGCCAATCTCCCACTCCTGATACTGCTCGCTTTTTATACTTAGGGGTTGGGTTTACAGATCTAACCCTTCCTACTGTTTGGCTGGCATTCGAGTCCATGAACACACCTTGATCACTAAATCGAACTTTAAATGATAAGGTCCAATCTAAGAGATACACATAGCAATTAAATCGAGACCCTTACCTAGGTTGTCAAATCCCAAAAATCCTCAAGAAAGCGTCACTTCCCTACCTACATTCAACGAAGCATCCAACATTAAACCAACATGATTATCGCACCTATGCTTGATGAGATCCGAATACAAAGAGAAAGGTAAGGAAGAGGCCATTCGGCCGAATCCTACTACCATCACATACCTTCGACTTTCCTCACAGTTTGGCATGAGAGATCACAGCAAACATGGTTCGGCTCCTATGAGTAAAGAGTGAGAACCGACAGGATCTTAGAGAAGTGATTCAGGTTAGAAACTAAATGAGAAAGAGAGAATAGTAAAGAAGAGAACCACGAAGAACTTACCAAACTTGAGAAGGTGATTTGGCTATGGTGTAACTTTGGGAAAAAGAGACTGAATCCTTGAAAGTCTCGACATAGGAGAAGAAAGTATAGACAAGGGTATTCGGCTTTGAATAAAAAAAATGAAAAGAAGAAGAAAGTGGTGGAAAGTTGCGGCAAAGAACCCACAAGAGAGAAAAGAATTTCAGCTTGAAGAAAAGATGAAAAGAAAGAAAAAGATGAACAAGTGATCTCTTAATTTCGGCAGAATCAAACCCCCTCCCCAGAGTTTGATTTTCGGCCAACTCTGCCGTCACCTGATAGCTTTTATCCCACTTGTTATCTTGATCTTAATCCTCCCTTCAAAAGAGGCCTTCTTAGCACCAACTCTTCCCTTCCTATTATCAGCAATTTATTAAAATAAAAGAATTAAAATCCCTTATTTTGATAGCTAGTGTGCCGTCCAAACTTCCCCCCTTGGAGTGCCAAATTTTAGCCCAAAAGCATGGGCTCCAAGCTGCCAACTTAAGCCCAATGCTTCCCTTAATGATGCCGCCCACTTGCTCCCTTACAGCACCACTAAATTTTTGGGCCACAAGCCCACCTCGCAATTTAGACATAGATACCCACTTTATTATGTCCCGTAGTTCTTTATTAGTAAATTAACCTAGGTCTCAGCCCAAACCTGAGCCCAATTCGCACCTCTAAACCTCAAGCTAACACTTTAACCCTACAACACACAAAATGCACAGACCCACCTAATCAGGATGTTACAGTTCTACCCCCCTTAAAATAAATTTTGGCCTCAAAATTTACCAAATCAAAAGAGTTGAGGGTACTACTGTCGCATAACATCCTCCGACTCCCATGTCACTTCTTCCAAACCGTGGTTTTGCCATAATACCTTCACCAAAGGGACTGATTTCCTACGCAATACTTTGGCATTCCGGTCTAGGATCTGCACTGGTTTCTCCTCAAAAGATAAGTCTGGGTTCACCTCAATTTCCTCTACCGGCACAACATGAGACGGATTTGAGCAATAGCATCTAAGCATGGAAACATGAAACACATTATGGATTTGACTCAATTCTGGTGGCAGTTCGAGCTGATAAGCTACTGCTCCCACTCACTTCAACACCCGATAAGGCCCGACAAACCTAGGGCTCAGCTTGCCCTTCTGACCAAATCTCAGCACTTTCCTCCATGGCGATACCTTCAAGAAAACCATGTCACCCTCTGCAAATTCTATATCCTTCCGTTTAAGATCGCCATAGGACTTTTGCCTGTCTGAAGCTTCCTTCAGACGATCTCAAATCAGCCTAACCTTCTCTTCTGTTTCAGCCACCAACTCTAGACCCAACAACTACCGTTCTCC
Organism: Gossypium rotundifolium; assembly: GCA_025506655.1. Taxonomy (NCBI): domain Eukaryota; kingdom Viridiplantae; phylum Streptophyta; class Magnoliopsida; order Malvales; family Malvaceae; genus Gossypium; species Gossypium rotundifolium. The sequence goes on along the minus strand of CP106722.1, from coordinate 86,200,604 downwards.
CAACTCAAGTCCAACAAGTAGGGTGCGGCACTTAGATCATATAATGCTTCATATGGTTCCATTCAATACTTGCACGGTAACTATTGTTGTATGCGAACTCTACCAATGCGTAAATTCTTCCCAACTACCCACAAATCCAAGACACAACCTCTTAGCATATCTTCCAAGATCTGAATTACCTCTCCGACTACCCATCCGATTTGGGGATGAAATCTTTAGATCGAATCCAACTTTGTTCCCAAGGCACGGTGCAACGCCTTCAAAACCTTGACGTGAACCTAGGGTCCTGTCGAGATAATCGACACTGGCACCCCATGTAATCTCACAATTTTTGCCACATATAACTTAGCTAACCTCTGGAGAGAGTAATCAACCTGAATTGATATAAAATGTGCCAACTTTGTTAAACAGTCGAAGATCACCCAAACCGAGTCCTTCTTAATAGGCGTGAAGGGTAGCCCACTAACAAAATCCATCGTAATCCTTTCCCATTTCCATTGAGGAATCTTTATTGGTTGCAACAATCCCGAGCGTAACTGATGTTCAGCTTTGACCTGTTGACACGTCAAATACCTACCCACAAATTCAGTTACTTCTCGCTTAAGGCCTGTCCACCAGAACTGCTCCCGCAAATCCCGGTACATCTTACTACCTCCAGGATGCATAGCGTATGGACTGTTATGAGCCTCCTGAAGAATCTTCTACCTTAACTCCACGTCGTTAGGCATGCAAACTTTCCCCTGAAAATACAGTACTCCATTGCTGCTCAGGCTATACCCCTCCAATCCACCATTCTGTACTTGTAAACACCAAACGCTTAAGACTTTATCCAATAGTTATTCTTCTTTAACCTGGTTTACCCATGTTGGCTTCACTTGCAGTTTCGCTAATAGACTTTCGTCATCATATAGACTAAGGTGGGCACACATGGCTCTTAGATCTGCCACAACCTTACAACTTAAGGCATCAGCTACCATATTATCCTTTCCCGGATGGTACTCAATCGAGCAATCATAATCCTTTAACAGCTCGATCCACCTCCTCTGCCTTAAATTCAATTCCTTCTGAGTGAGGAGGTACTTCAAACTCTTATGGTCCGTGTACACAATAGACTTCTTCACATACAAGTAATGTCTCCAAATTTTTAGGGCAAAAACCACCGCAGCCAACTCCAGATCATGCGTCAGGTAATTCACCTCGTGAGGTCTCAATTGCCGGGAAGCATACGCTACTACCTTCCCTTCTTGCATCAGCACACATCCTAACCCTGTGTGTGACGCATCACAATAAACCGTAAACTCCTTCCCTACTTGAGTTGAATCGAGACGAGCTTAGTCAAAATCCTCTTCAGCTTCTCAAAACTCTCTTGTTGCTTGTCTGACCACACAAACGAAACCCATTTCCTTAGCAACTTAGTTAACGGTGCTGTAATCAAAGAAAATCCTTCCACAAACCTCCTGTAATACCCTGCTAAACCCAGAAAACTCCGAATCTCTGCCACAGACTTTGGTGGTTTCTAGTCCAATATAGTTTCAATCTTCTGAGGATCCACCCTAATCCCCTCAGCCGACACCACGTGACCCAAAAAGGTAACTTCCTTCAACTAGAACTCGCACTTACTAAACTTAGTGAACAACTACTTCTCCCTCAAAATTTGTAACACCACACGAAGATGCGCATCATGCTCCTCCTCAGTCTTGGAGTAAACCAGTATATCGTCAATAAACACTATAACGAATCAATCAAGATATGGTTGAAACACCCAATTCATCATATCCATAAACGTTCTTGGGGAGTTAGTCAACCCAAACGGCATCACCAAAAATTCATAGTGATCGTAACGAGTACGAAAAGCTATTTTATGGATATCAGCCTCCCTGACCTTAAGCTGGTGATATCCCGACCTTAAATCTATCTTGGAAAAGACTGAGGCTCCCTTAAGTTGATTGAATAAGTCGTCTATCCTCAGTAACGGATACTTGTTCTTAATTGTCAACTTATTCAGCTGACAGTAATCAATACACATTCGCATTGACCCGTCCTTCTTCTTAATAAAAACCACAGGAGCTCCCCAAGGAGATACACTTGGCCGGATAAAACCCTGATCCAACAACTCATGAATCTGGGCTTTCAACTCCACTAACTCCTTCGGCGCCATCCTATACGGGGTAATAGACACTGGTTCTATTCCTGGTAAAAGGTCTATACCAAACTCCACCTCGCGATCTGGAGGCAAACTCAGAAGCTCTTCCGAAAAGACGTTGGTAAATTCTTTCACCGTTCAAACATTCGCCGAAGCTGATTCCTTAACTTCCAAAGCACACACTTAAACCACAAACGCCTAACATCCTTTCCTCACCATCTTCTCAGCCTTCAGAGTGGATACCACATTCGATAGGTAATTCCTTCTTTCACCTATCATTACCACCTCTTCACCTTCGGCCGTTCTTAGCACCATGTGCTTAGCTGCACAGTCCAGACCCGCCTGATACTTTGCCAACCAACCCATTCCTAAGATTAGATCAAACTCCCCGAAGGGCAATTCCATCAAATTAGCTTGAAACACTACCCCTTAAAGTTCTAGGGGTACATCCCTATATAGTTTGTCTACTACCACAGAGTGTCCTAGAGGGCTAATTACCGTCATCTCCCTAGCAGAAGTCTCATAGGCTAAGTTCAAAGTTTCCACTATACTACTAGCAACATAAGAGTGCGTTGAACCCGCATCAATCAAAGCAGTATAAGGTAACCCAAAGATTAAAAACATACCAGTTATGACGTCCGGTGCGTCGCCCTCCTCACGACGCTTCGCTGCATAGACCAATCCAGGCTATCTTCCATCTGTATTTTCGACACCCCTACCTGGTGCCCCACGACCCCATCCATTTCCATTACCACTTCTGACTGCACCTCGACCCCTCTACAGTCACTGACCATCTCTCCTAAACTGGTTACGCCCTTGGTTCTCAGTCTGCGTCCTAGTCGACCTCCGCAGACAATCCCTTATTCGGTGATCCATTGACCCACATTCGAAACATCCTCTATTGCCTGTCCAACACTCCCCTGAATGGGACTTCCCATATCGGGCACACTGTGGTGGCCATTGAGCAGTAGAAACTGGCATTGCAGCTTGATCCCATCCACCGAATCTAGCTCTTTTCTGAGAACTCCCAGCAAATCCTGAAGGCTCATAACTTCTTTTATCCCTATTCCTATTTTGGTTCTGCTTCTCAATTTGCTTCACCTCCTCAGCAATCTTGGCCTTCTCCATAAGAACGGTAAATTCCCTTTCTCACTGCGGAGCAATCAACACCCGTAGCTCGTCCCTTAGACCGGCCTCAAATCTAACATAACGCTCATGCTCTGTAGCCACGATACCCCGAGCATACCTGCTCAACCGTAAGAATTTTGCTTCATATCTGGATACTGACTCACTCCCCTGCACCAAATTCAGAAATGCCTTTCGTTGTGCATCTATATAAATAGACCCAATGTACTTCCTCTAGTAAGCTGCCTTAAAGAAATCCCAAGTGACGTCATCGGCCATCGCACCTTCCCTGACCGTAAGCCACCACTGATAAGACTCATCTCGAAGAAGAGACACTACCCCTTTTCACTTCTCCTCCGCCGTGAAATCCAAATCATCCATTATGCGCTCTGTCGCCTCTAACCAATACTCCGCGATGTTGGGAGCCACACCCAAAACTCCTTTAAACACCTCAGCTCCATTTGCTCAGAGTCATTCGGACACAGATTTTTGAGTCCCCATCCCTACACCTACTCCAGCCACTCTCTCTAGGACTCGTAGCATAGCTTGTGATACTACATCATCACCACCTGCCTGCTCCTGATATTCGACGCCTACAGCGGGTGGCGGTAGCACCTCTTTTTTTGACCCATAATCGGACCCTACCGATTCAGACACAGTTGTCCTACCCCTACCACATCCGCGTGCAATATGCCCACGACCTCGAGTGCTCATTCTACCGTTCGTGATTTAGTCTGATTTAAGGAATTTTATGGGTTAATAACTTTTTCTTTCAATGATCAACAACGAATAGTCTTATGGAAGAAAGGTTTAACAGTGGTTCTTTCAATTCTGAGCCATGTCTACATAGTTCAGTTCTTAAGTCTGTATTTCCAATTCTAAAAAAAAAAAGAAATTCACATTCAACAACATCCAATAGGGCACCATATACAGGTTTCACACACAAGTACATCCACGAACACACGTTCAATGCCTAGGGGTATTTTCTTCATTTCACTACCCAGGGGTATTTTTGTAATTTTAACCTATAGGGATATTTTCGTAATTTTCCAAAATAAGGTATCTTGGTGATTTTTCAAAATAGGGGTATTTTGGTAATTTTACAATCTGAGGGTATTTTGGTAATTTTACAATCCAGGGGTGTTTTCGTAATTTTGCAAATTTTGGTAACTTCTGTAAATCGAAGGTAATTTGGTAATTCCTCAGACAAAGGTGCTTTGGTAGTTTTCCAAATAGTGTTATTTTGGTCATTTCACAAAATCAAGGGTATTTTGGTCATTTACCTCAACCTAGGATATTATGGAAAATTTTACAAAATTTAGGGTCATATAAGTAATTTCGCAAAGATCGGTACTTGTCCCTTTCGGGTTTTAGTTGAAATTTGGCATGTTAACCAGTCTTCGAGGCTAAGGTGAACAGTCACTACGCACCAGATAGGATTCCAGAAAAGAGGAGGTGAGTCACTGGGACTGCTTTAATACCAAGCTCTTCCTGAATCCACACTTAGACATGCGTATGCCTATTACCACACCCTAGTCCTTCTGACTTGCTCACAGACATGACTATTTAAGGAAGTTAAGTTTTATGACATTTAAAAGTTTGTTGAGCTAAGCCTAAGGTCTACAAGCCTTAGTATAGCTATCTACGTCCCTTTAGTCCCATTAAACCCATCACATATATATATAGATCACAGCAAAGGTTAGGATACTTACCTGGGTGGATCAGTGCCGGAGACTCAGGTGCCATGTTTCCCGAAGTATGCATTTCTGTCAAATTATTTCTTAGACCCCTTTTTAAAAATATTTTGGGCCTTATACCCACAGCCGAGCTTTTGAACCAAGCTCTGATACAAAAAATGTAACACCTCAAACCCGGTCTAAACGTTACGATCGAATCTGGCGTGTCACTGTAGGAAAACCACTTTGTCGACTTGGTTGGAAAGCAAAACTTTTGCATGGTTAATAAAAATATGTTTAAATTGGGTGGATTGTTGAAACATTTTGAAACTAGATTTTAGCGTGTTAGAATTACCTTATTGTTTATCAATCATTCGATATATATATATCCTTTCAAAAAAAATAGGAAATTATCTTAGGTTTATAAAAACGTTCATGTCACAAATTATTAGGCATACCTTTCTCGTTTAATTATAGTTTAAGAAAAGAAAAGAAAAATAACAAAAATCCCAAAATAAAGTGTAAGTGGCCTTACTACATGAATCAAAATCCAAAACTTAAAGTAAATAAAACCGAATTCAAACTGAATAGTCAGGCATGGCCACCACGAGTTCACCCCGGCTTCGGATCCACGTTCTATGCATCACCTGCAAAATGTAACGGAAGGGGTGAGTCACCGGGACTCAGTGTGTAAATCCCCATCCCATAAGAGTTAAGCTCATACACTATTTCATATGAAAATATGCAAGTCATGCACCCCATTGCCTAATTATCCATCTGAAACTCCCAATTCTACCCCTTGTGGCACCTAGCCACTGGTGGTACCTAACCACTGGTAACTGAAGTTACAAATATTCATATGTGGGGCCAACCCACTTGTGGTACCTAACCACTAGTGACGATCCCTTAAATCGATATGTTATTTTGATAGCTAGTGTGCTGTCCAACCTTCCCCCCTTGGAGTGTCGAATTTTAGCGCAAAAGCATGGGCTCCAAGCGGCCAACTTAAGCCCAATACTTCCCTTAATGATGTCGCCCACTTGCTCCCTTACAGCACCACCAAATTTTTGGGCCACAAGCCCACCTCACAATTTAGACATAGATACCCACTTTATTATGTCCCATAGTTCTTTATTAGTAAATTAACCCAGGTCTCAGCCCAAACCTGAGCCCAATTCACACCTTTAAACCTCAAGCTAACACTTTAACCCTGTAACACACAAAATGCACAGACCCACCTAATCAGGATGTTACAGAGGCCATACTTTGGAAATAATGTTTTCGAACATTAGTAAACTTCTTTTCCATTTTAATTCGTTAATTTTACTATTTTGGGTTTTAAAGTTGTAATAAGGCCTCTGGGATATTTTTATTTTGCTTTATGTTTAGTCGTACTTATTATCTTGCTTGAATTGTTTTAAATGGGAAATTTTCTAAAAACTTAAATAAAGGTTTTTCCAAAATAGATTAACAAATGGATTTTATAAAAAAATTTTACAAATATTTTTAACTTGGAAATTTTCTCTCGAATTATCAACGATATTTTTAAAAGTCACGGTTTATAAGATCTCTAGTTTAAATTATTGAATTGTCAATCAACCTTCGAGATTAGTAGTATTTTTATCATATGTTTCAAATAAAATTTGTTTTCTTGATTATAACAAAATAATACCTATTTTTAGTACGAACAAAAAGGAGTTAACACGTTTTTCTCATGTGACATGTCAGATTTGATCATAACGCATGGGTCGGGTTTGGGGAGTTACATAGCTAGCTCAGGGTTTAGAGATTGTTAGAGATCCACTCACACTATCAATAATTATTTTGGGTACCAATGAATTTAGCATTTTGAGTTATGGCATGTATAGGGGACTTGGTCATTTTGTTATGTGTCATAATTGATTTGGCCAAATATGTTGGCTTATATTGGTTGAAAGTTCATTTTGTAAATAGCCATTGAAATTGGCTAATGTTGGTATAAGTAATTTATATGATGATGCCTTTCATGGATGTGAGAGTTTACATGATATGAGTTGATAAGTATGAAATGTTTGTGTATGATAGATGGTAGCATGTGAATGATGTGTTGATGTCCTGGTTGTGGCTGATTTGATTCTATGTATATGCCTGAATTGGTGCTATGTTATATGGGGTAGGTGTGTGTATTAAAGGGTGACAAAAGGGCTTGGTAAATAGCCTTAGTTTGTTCACACGGGTAGACACACGGGCATGTGTTTCAACAGTGTGTTCCCTATACCTTAATTGTTGCAAAACAGAATGTCGAGAATATAGCACACGGGTGTGTGTCTCGGCCGTGTAAAGTCTGCACCTATTTTATGAAAAAATTATAAAAATTAAATCAATCACACGACCTAGCACACGGGGGTGTGGCACGGCCGTGTGGCACAAGTCAGAGACCTCCCTAATTTGAACATGGCCTATATCACGGGCGTGTCCCAAATCCACATGAGTGTGTGACCTTTGTAACATGGGAAATTTTCTAAGGTTTGTAAAATTTTCTAAAGTTCTCGGTTTAGTCCCAAACCACTTCCAATGCATGTTTGGGCCTCGTAGGCTCGTAATAGGGACTCTATGATTGAATGCAAAAAGTTTTTAATTTGTACGAAAATTTATGACTTAGAAATGTATGTTTGTTTGTGTTTAAGTTCGGTAATGCCTCGTACCCTATTCCAATGTCGAATACGGGTAAGGAGTGTTACAAGAAGTGTATACCTATGCTATGTAATTTACAAGAGTTGAATGGGAAAGACATGGGCGGCAAAAAAAAAAACTTAAATTACTAGAAAGGTTGGTAGCAAATATGGAAAATTGAGGAGCGATAGAGATAGAAGAGTAGGGGATAGGCAATGATAAGGATTGGTGGTTATTATGGTAGGTGTTGAACGATGATGAGGATTGGTGATTCTTATGTTGCAAATAAACAAAAAAAAAGTGTTTTGAACTAATTATAGAGAAGTCCCTAGCTTTAGTCAAAAGTAAAAGAAATGTCAAGTTGGAAACCCATTAGTAGATTAACAAATTTTTTAATGATGGTGACCAATTCAAACAATTATCTTAATTAGAGTGACTAAATTAACAAAAAAAATTTGAGTGATCAAAATAGGAACGACACTATTTTATAATGACTTGTGGTGTAGTTTATTGTAACACTCCAAACTCAGCCCAAAAGTTAGGCTCAAATCTGGCGTGCCACATTGAAGTGTTTTTTTTTCGAAAATCATGTTTTCATTGAAAACCCTTCTTAATTAAAAGCTTGAGAAAATTCCAATTACATCAGTTTATTATTTTTCCTCGAGGTTCATAAAAAATTTATTACCTTCAAAACCTTATTTGTTGCTGAAGCTTAACATAAGAATAATTGAGTTACAAAAACGTGATGTTTAAAGATTAAGTTGTGAAAATGTAGTATTTTGAAAACAATTTTGTTTAGGAAAATCACGATCTACTTTTAACAGTTATAAAACATCATAAATAAATATCCCAAATAAAAACCAGAAATTAAAAACAGCCTTATTACAACCCAATAAGAAAGCGGTTTGGTAAGGTAAAATAAAAACTAAAATTTAAAGCTGCTCGTAATGTGGCCACCTCTGAGTCCCCCCGTAAGTCGAACCGCTTACTGATGATTACCTGAAAATTTAAAAAGAGGGGTGAGTTTACAAAAACTCAGTGTGTGCAACCCTCATCGGTAAAAATACGCATCACAACAATTCAGGCCTAAGCCTTTTACAATAATCAGAGTGGGCCTAAGCCCAACATAATTACGGTGGCTATTGGGCCTTAGCCCATATTAGCCTCAGTTGGATCTTAACCCAATACAGTAACGGTGGCATTTGGGCCTTAACCCATAATAGCTTTAGCTGGGTCTTAGCCCATATCAAAAGTCACAGATCACATCTATCTGGGCCAAAGCCCATCTCAATAATAGAACAAGTGTATGTAATGCATTAATGCCCATAACAACCTTGCACTCCGTCTCCTGTCCAACCCTGCACTCCTATGGGGATTTAATCGACCCACCCATCCCTACACTCCTTATGTAGCACTGGTTGCGGCACTAACCAATATAGCAGCAGAGCTGCCAATCACATAATCGGCTTAAAGCCATCAGTGGATCCACAGTCGTCAAGCGACCATGCGACCCTAACAAGTCATATACTTCCTCCAGATCAATAATCCCATCCCCCATGCAGCATCATATCATATCAATGCAGACATAACATAAATGGCATACAATAACAATCATATAACATGTAGGGGCATTTTAGTCTTTTTTGCCTTCATAACATAAATGGCATACAATAACAATCATATAACATGTAGGGGCATTTTAATCTTTTTTGCCCTTCAAGGGCATAACGGCCACTTACCCTATAGGGGTATTTCGGTCATTTTACCCTACAGAGGTATTTCAGTCATTTTACCCTCTAGGGGTTTTTCGATAATTTCACCCTCTAGGGGTATTTCGGTCATTTTACCCTCTAGGTATTTCGATCATTTACCCTCCAGGGCTATTTCAGTCATTTTACCCTCTAGGGGTATTTCGGTCATTTTACCCTCCATGGGTATTTCAGTCATGTTCCCCTCCAAGGGTATTTTGGTCATTTAGTGACCATCCCGAAGGTCTATAGTCGCCTCGAGCGACACAGATAGCATATATCATCAAACGGTGTAAATGGGCCTAGAGCCCAATATTAGGCCCAAGTGGGCCCACACTCTTGTATGGCTCATTCAGCCCAAAACTGCCTTTGGCAAGTGATCGTCATGGCTGGCTCATTATTTCCTATCCATCCATAAAATTTACTCGCGTAGCGCCCACGGGCCCATTCGGCCCACTCAGCCCATTTCGGTCCAATTGGCCCCAAAAATGGCCTAAGCCCATGAGGATGCTCATGGTGGCCTCAACTATCTTACACCCATATTCGTGGGCTTGGTCCACCACACGTGCGATCGCACGCTCGTGTGGCATCATTTGCGTGTATTTCAGCTTTTTGACATTTTGGCAATTTGGTATTCGTCGATCTACGGTTTAAGTGGTGTATGTACACACCTGATCATGTAGCGTACTAAGAATTCACAAGCGCCAAAACCTATAATCAAACATAACATCAGTTAATCACTTATCAACAGAGTTAAAAGAACGTTAACCAAACCCCCTAGCCGAAGGGTTGATTACCACTTGCCTTGACTAGATTAGTCGACTGTGATTAGTCGACTCGAACCAGATTTTGGTGCAGTCACCGTTTCGCATCCTGGCGAAAAGTCCCAAATAGCCGACACCGCATGCCTCTTGAACTTGGGAGTAGAGGCTACACGCTCAACCTCAGTCGGTACCTTTCCCGTCACTTTATTATTAGCATCCTCTTCACCCATCGAAAGTTCTAGAACCTGAAAGGACATACACAAGAGAGGAAGCGATCATAAGGGATCGCACCACTTGGCTTAAATAGTAAAAGAGAGTACTAAAAGGAACTGAGAGACTTACCAATTAACAGAGCAGTTGCAGAGTCGAAACAGAGAGGGAAAGAAAATGGAGAATTGGTCACCACCGACCTTATCAAGCGAAAAGATAGAGATTCGATTCTCAAGCCAATAGGAAACTAAAAGAAAAAGGAGGGAGATGCTTTTCGGCCTAGGAGGAGAAAGGGAAAAGAAGAGAAACAAATAAAAGAAGAGGAAGGGAGAGGGAAGTAGAGATTCGACCACAAAGAGATTGAAAGAGAAAAAGGAGAATGCACGAGTGGTAGATTGAGGTTTCAGCACTAAAGAAAAAAAGGAAGAAAGTCCAAAAAGCCAAAGACAAAAACTGCCCACCAAAATGGGAAACTCCCAAAGAAGGAAATTCTAAGACTCACCAAAAGTGCCCAAAACCGGACAAAAGCAGGGAAAAGTACTCAGAAACCCCCTCCTGCCAAAATTTGCATGCTCCAGAATCCCTGCTCAGCTACTACACTCTCACATTTGAACTTCCTTAATTCTCTCCACGATTTGCTCCTACAATCTCTCTTTGACCAATTTAAACTCTCCAACACAGAGTTCAAATCCAACACAAACTCTTGCCCACACATGAGTAAAATAAATAATCCCTTTTTGCATGCAGTGAGACTTGAACCTCTGTCCTCCTTGCCACTCTTGGGACGCCACAACCACTCCACCACAGGCTCCCTTGGTCCTCTTTTTTAATCACAAATAATTATAAGGCTTAGTACCAGGAGTCAGGGTCCCCTAATGCTAGAAATAAAAAATTTCCAAATGACATGGCTTGAACCCAGGACTTCATAGAAGCCCCCTAACCTTCCAAAATCACTCACCTAATAGATCCAACTTGCATTGTGCTGTTCTCTTGTTCTCAAAAATTTTAAATGCTCCCATGCCCAAGGCCCAATAGGCCCAATTCAACTAGACCCAAATTTCAAGGTGTTACAATTACCCTTTTATGATTATTTTTTAATATTATTTTTTATTTAAAATAGTAAACTGTGAGAATAGTCACCCAACTCTGTATTTGGTTTTCTTTTGGTCACCCAACTATTTTTTTATTTAGTTACCAAACTTTTTGAAATTAGATATTTTAGTTGCTCTTTCATTAGTTGTGTTAACTCAGTAACATAAATCTAATGTAAGCTTTTTTTATTACCCTAATAACAAATTTAGCCATCCAATGTTTACACATTCTATCAATTTGATCATAAATATAAAAAAATTCAACAAATTTATCCCTTAATGTGTAACATCTTGAATTAATGGGCCTTTGCATTTGATGTGTGTTATGTTCAATATGACAATTAGAGTGTTTAAGGGGTTCAGATTGGGCTCAAGTTTGGGCTGAGGCCTTAATCAAATTTTCTGTTTGGGCACTTTAGTGGAAAGCTAGATAGGTCCGGGCTTAAAAGATATTGTTCGCGAATTTAAACACAAAAAATGGGCTAGTGGCCCAGTGGACAGTGGCGTGAAAAGCAGTAAGGGGATCCAAGGTTCGAGTCGCATTACCCATTTATTTATTTTAATTATTTTTGGCGTTAAAAGGAGAGGAGAGTGGGGGCAGCTAGGATGCTTTAGAATAGGAAGATTTATCTGTTGATAATGTGGATATTGTGCTGATAATAGTAGGGACAAGTGGTGTTATTTAGGCCTCTCCTAAAGGTGAATAGATAAAGATAAAAGAGAAAAGATAGGAGGTATCTGCTGAGAGTAGAGTTGGCTGAAATTCCATCTCCTAGAGGGGGGAAGGAATCGATTTCTTCATGTTAAAGGGGTGCCAAAATTTCCCCTATTATTTGATTAATTATTAGTTATCAGGAAGGGCACTTTTGGGTTTTGATAAGCAAGTGCCAAAATTCTCTATAAATAGGGATGGTATCTCTTCAATTCCGGCATTTGAACCCTATTATTTTCCTTATTCTCTGTGTTGAAATTCTTAATCTTTCTCTGCAATTTCTGTTCTCTCTTCTTTTCCAAAAGCCAAAACCTCTCAATTCTTTCTCTCATCTTCACTTTCTTCAAAAGCCAAAACCTCTCACTTCACTTTCTTTCTTTTTCCATTCTTTTCTCTTGTGCTGATTTCTCCATAAAGTCGAAATCTCCTGTAAGTTGCCGAATTCCCTGTAAAGGTAGGTGCCGATTTTCTTCTATTCTTTTTCCCTTCTCTTTCAGTTTTGAGACTATAGCCAAATGGCTAGTTGATTGATAGGTCATCTTTAGTTTAACTTTTTCTCTAATCACATGTTCTTTTGGGCGGCACTTTGGGAAATCATAGTAGATCAAACCATCCAGATCTCAAAAAGCCAGAAGCTATTAATCTCTAAGTATCCTATCGATTTTGGGATTTCAAGGTAAGGGGTTTCCTTTAGATTCCTATTAGATTCGCTATCATATTTGAGATCTTAACTCATATATGGTTTAACAACCCTATTTCGCTATAGTAATTCTGGTAAGGACTTTTTGGATGGAATCAAATATGGATCAGGCAAAGGAGAGGATTGGGTCCGTAAACTTAATCCCTAAGTTTAAGAAACGAGCAGTGTCCGCTATTCGAGATTGGTCACGGGTTGTGGACCACTTTCCAAACGACATCTTAGGCGATAGTAGTCGTATCGTCCGATCGTGTTTACATAGAGGTGTCGTCTTAACCGTAATAAGGTGTGTAGATTCTTGACACGTAAGCTTTGTTATGTTATATGTATGCTATGGGCTAAAAGCTAGAAAGAGAGGCTGTATGAACAGTCGTGTTACCCAGAAAGGGTAGGCAAGGGATGTCAGGTACGTAATCATAGAAACTTTTCTATGTGTATCGAAGCATGTGAAAGTATGAGATCTGTTGGATGGCTTGATGTTTTGATTCTTATATGTGTGTATGTATGGGATGGGATTGATTGATCGATTTATGGAAGGGGACCAGGTTGCGGGGCGATCGGTGGCTTTGCCACAAAGGTTCGCATTAGCGATCGATTTTTATGACAGGCAGCATAGCTGTCGAAATACTAAATGTATTTTTTGAGGTTCGTATTAGCGATCGGTCTTTATGACAGGTAGCACAGCTGTTGACGTGGTGTGTAGTGGATGGAGGGTTGATTGTAGAAATCCCCACGATGTGATGGTTGGTACGGGGGTGTGTAGAGGATGGACTCTTAGGTTTTGGGATGGGCCATGTTGCATGCCATATTTTGTTACCATTGTACATGGGCCAAGGCCCATAATGTGTTTGTGGGCCCTAGGCTTTTATGTGTTTTCAAGTTTTACACACTGAGACTTTGTGACTCACCCATTTATGTTTTTCCCGCTCTACAGATGAGCAGCAGACCGTAGACATGGGAGCCGAGGCGGACTCGAGGGGCCATCAAGACTATTATTATTTTCATAGACTATCTTTGACTTTTCATTTAAAATATAAATTTTTGGGAATATTTTTTGTAATAAGGCCCCATAACTTAGGTTTCCAATTTATGTGTTACTCACTTTATTTTATTTTCACCCTTAATAAGTCACATGCTTATAAACCTATGTTTTTCCAAAGCCTTATTAATAAAATGAAATGATAAATGGGATTTTCAAACTCAACTGACGCAAATGATAAGTTCTTCAAACTTTTTCACAAATATCACGATTAATGAAAAAAATTGAGACTTTTCAAAACCCATCGAAGCAAAGTTTTTAAGATTTAACCTGTAGCATACCAGATCCAGTAATGATGTATGGGCCGAGTTTGGGGTGTCACATTTTTGGTATCAGGGCCCAGTTCAAAACTCGGGCTATGAAATGGGTCTAGTATAAATTTATGAAAGTAATGTAAGTTGAGAAAAGTTTTGGAAGATATGGCCTTCGAGTCTACCGGCACCCAATCCACCCAGGTAAGTACTCTAACCTTTGATGTGATATATATGATGGGCTTGATAGGCTTTATGGATGTAGACTAGTAGGATAGTGTTGATGGACTTTAGGTTTAGTACAAACACTTCTTCAAATCTCATAAGACTTAATTTTTCTTAATTAAACATGTCTGTAAACAAGTCATAGGGTTAGGGTGTGGAAACAGGCATACGCATGTCTAGGATGGGATCCGAGAAGAGCTTGGTATTTAAGTGGTCCTAGTGACTCACCTCCTCTTTTTTAGAATCCTACCTGGTGCGTAGTGACTGTTCGCCTTAGCCACGAGGACTTGTTGACAGGCCAAAATTCATAACTAAAACTCGAAAGGGACCAGTACCCTATTTTGTAAAATTACTTGTATGTCCCTGATTTTGTAAATTATCCAAAACACCCTAGGTTGAAGAAATTTATCGAAATACCCTTGTTTGAAAATTACCAAAGTACCCTTATTTGAGAAATTACTAAATTACCCCTGATTTACGAAAGTTACCAAATTTTGTAAAATTACCAAAATACCCCTGAATTGCAAATTACCAAAATACCCCTATTTTGTAAAATCACCAAGATACCTTATTTTGGAAAATTACAAAAATACCCGTGTAGATTAAAATTATGAAAATACCCCTGGGTAGTGAAATAACGAAAATACCCCTAGGTGATGAATGTAAGTTCATGATGCTGCTTGTGTGTTGATGTGTGATGGATGTTGATTGAATGTGTATTCTAGAACTAGGAAATACTGATTTGAGAACTGAACTTGTAGATAGAATCTAAATTCAAAAGAACTACTGTTAAGACTACTTTCCATAAGACTGTCCGTTATTGATCAATGTAAGAAAGAATTATTAATTCAAAAATTTTTAATCAGATAAATCACGAACGGTAGAATGAGCACTAGAGGATGTGGTGTGCATGGCCGAGGTAGAGGCAGGATTGCTGTGTCAGAACCCGTAGGGTCTGGTCACGAGTCAGGGAATAAGGTACCAGTGCCACTAGCTGTGGAGGCAGAATTTCAAGATCAGATGGCCGGAGATAATGCTGTATCTCAGGCAATGCTACGAGTCTTAGAGAGGGTTGCTGGGGCAGGCATGGGCATAGGAGCCCAGAAGTCTGTGCCAGAGCGACTGAGAACCAACGGGGCAGAAGTGTTTAAGGAATTTCTAGTGTATCTCCTAGTACAGTGGAGTACTGGTTGGAAGCAATGGAGCGGATAATGGATGATCTCGACTTTATGGATGAAGAGAAGCTGAAGGGAGTGGTGTCACTTCTCCAGGATGAAGCATATCAATGGTGGGTTACAGTTAAGGAGGGTACTGTAGCTAACCATATCACCTGGGTAGTGAAAATACCCCTAGGTGATGAATGTAAGTTCATGATGCTGCTTGTGTGTTGACGTGTGATGGATGTTGATTGAATGTGTATTCTAGAACTAGGAAATACTGATTTGAGAACTGAACTTGTAGATAGAATCTGAATTTAAAAGAACTACTGTTAAAACTACTTTCCATAAGACTGTCCGTTATTGATCAATGTAAGAAAGAATTATTAATTCAAAAATTTTTAATCAGATAAATCACGAACGGTAGAATGAGCACTAGAGGACGTGGTGTGCATGGCCGAGGTAGAGGCAGGATTGCTGTGTCAGAACCCGTAGGGTCTGGTCACGAGTCAGGGAATAAGGTACCAGTGCCACCAGCTGTGGAGGCAGAATTTCAAGATCAGACGGCCGGAGATGATGCTGTATCTCAGGCAATGCTGCGAGTCTTAGAGAGGGTTGTTGGGGTAGGCATGGGCATAGGAGCCCATAAGTGCGTGCTGCGAGCGAGAAGAGCCAACCAAGTAAGTGTTTAAGGAATTTCTAGTGTATCTCCTAGTACAGTGGAGTACTGGTTGGAAGCAATGGAGCAGATAATGGATGATCTCGACTTTACGGATGAAGAGAAGCTGAAGGGAGTGGTGTCACTTCTCTAGGACGAAGCATATCAATGGTGGCTTACGGTTAATGAGGGTACTGTAGCTGACCATATCACCTAGGATCACCTTAGAACGGTGTTCCAAAGTAAGTACTTTGGGACGAGCTATGTAGATGCGCAGTGCAGAGCATTCCTGAACTTGGTTCAAGGAAGTAGGTCGGTAGTGGTGTATGAAGTAGAATTCCTACGCCTTAGCCATTATGCTCGAGGGATAGTGGCCACAGAGCATGAGAGATGTGATCGTTTTGAGGATGGCTTGAAGGACGATCTACGTGTGTTGATAGCTCCACAACGAGAGTGGGAATTTATTGTGCTTGTAAAGGCTAAAATAGCTGAGGAGGTGAAACGGACGGAAAAGCTGAATCAAGATAGAGATAGGGACGGAGGTAAGAGAAATTTTGGATCAGCAGGGACAATCGTGCGTACTTAGAAAAGACCTAGGTCAGATGGATCGAGACGGGCTGAAAGACCTGCTGCTAACCGAACACGAATGTGTGGTCGATGTGACAAATTCCATGTAGGTGAGTATTGGGCAGGCAGTGGGAAGTGCTTTAGGTGTGGTTCTTTGGACCATCAGATAAGATATTGTCCTCAGCCACGGGATGAGGTAGGACTCGTAGGGCAGGGAAATGCTCAACCGGGTAGAGGAGGTCAGCAGCCACAGAGAGGTCGTGGTTCGGCCAGAGGTGGTAATAGTTTCGGTCAGGGTCGTGGAGCACTAGGCCGAGGGGCAGGAAACACTGAGACGAGGCAGCCAGGGTTGGTTTACGCTCCAAACGTCGAGAGGAGGCTGACGCACTGGATGTTATAACTGATACGTTTTTAATTTTTGGATTTCCTTATACTGCATTGATTGACATTGGGTCGACACATTCATATGTTGCTAGTAGTGTGTCTGAAACTTTTGGTTTAGATTCTGAAGTTACCCCTAGGGCGATGATGGTAATTAGCCCATTAGGACAATCTGTGGTGGTAGATAAACTTTATCAGGAGGTACCCTTAGAAGTTCAGGGAGTAGTTTTCCTAACGGATCTAATGGAATTACCGTTTGGGGAATTTGACTTAATTTTAGGCATGGATTGGCTAGTGAAGTATCAGGTCAATGTAGATTGTGCAACCAAGCGTATGGTATTAAGAACCCCCGAGGGAGGTGAAGTGTTGGTGATAGGAGAAAGGGGGAATTGTCTGTCAAACATGGTAACTGCCCTAAGAGCGGAAAGAATTGTGAGAAAAGGGTGTGAGGTAGTTCTAATGTTTGTACGGGCTTTGGAAGCCAAGGACCTAACTATTAAGGACGTTAGGATGGTGAAGGAATTTCTTGATGTTTTCCCAGAAGAGCTTCCGGGTATTACCAAAGGTTTGTTGAAGGATTTTCTCTGATTGCGGCACCATTGACTAAATTGCTATGGAAAGGAGTTCCATTCGTTTGGTCTGATAAGCAGTAGGAGAGTTTTGAAAAGTTGAAAAGGATATTGACGGAGGCTCCGGTGTTGATTCAACCAGAGGCTAGAAAGGAATTCGTGATTTACTGTGATGCATCACACACGGGACTAGGATGCGTGTTGATGCAAGATGGAAAGGTGGTTGCGTATGCATCACGGCAGTTAAGACCGCACGAAGCAAACTATCCCACCCATGATTTGGAGTTGGCAGCGGTGGTACTTGCCTTGAAGATTTGGAAACATTATTTGTACAGGGAAAAATCTGTCATTTACACGAATCATAAGAGTTTGAAGTACCTTTTGACACAGAAGGAGTTGAATCTAAGGCAAAGGAGGTGGATCGAGTTGTTAAAGGATTATGATTGCTCGATTGAGTATCATCCGGGTAAGGCCAATATGGTGGCAGATGCTCTAAGCTGTAAGGTGATCTCTGACTTGAGAGAAATGTTTGCTCACCTTAGTCTGTACGACGATGGGAGTTTATTGGCAGAACTTCAAGTAAAACCTTCATGGGTCAGTCAGGTTAAGGAAAAGCAGCAAACTGATGAGTTGCTGAAGGAGAAGTTTTCGGTTGGAGCAAGTGATGAATCAACGAAATTTAGTGTGAATGAGGAAGGGCTGTTATGTTTTCAAGGGAGAGTGTGCATGCCGAAAGATCCTAAATTGAGGCATAGGATCCTGCAATAAGCGCATGGTAGTCCATACGCTGTGCATCCTGGAGGGAGTAAGATGTATCGAGATTTACGGGAGCAGTTTTGGTGGCCAGGCTTAAAATGAGAGGTGACTAAATTAGTGGGGAAGTGTTTAACCTGTCAGCAGGTAAAGGCAGAGCATCAGTTACCATTAGGGTTGTTGCAACCGGTGAAGATTCCTCAGTGGAAGTGGGAAAGAATCACAATGGACTTTGTTAGTGGGCTACCTCTCACGCCTACTAGGAAAGATTCAGTTTGGGTGATCATTGATCGATTGACGAAGTCCACTCATTTTGTATCATTTCGGGTCGATTATTCCTTACAAAAGTTGGCTAAGCTGTATATAGCAGAGATTGTAAGGTTGTATGGAGTACCTATGTCAATTATCTCAAACCGAGATCCTAGGTTTACGTCAAGGTTTTGGAAGGCATTGCATCAAGTGTTGGGTACGAAGTTGGATTTCAGTACAGAGTTTCATCTTCAGACCGATGGACAGTCTGAGCGGGTGATTCAGATCTTGGAGGACATGTTAAGGGGTTGTGCCATTGATTTTAGAGGTAGTTGGGAGGAGTTTCTACCATTGGCGGAGTTTGCGTACAACAATAGCTATTAGTCTAGTATTCAGATGGTGCCCTTTGAAGCATTGTATGGGTGAAAGTGTCGTACTCCTACCTGTTGGACGGAATGAGGGGAACGGCAAATTTTGGGTCTGGAGTTGGTTACCGAGACAGAGGAGAAGGTTGAGCTAATTCGGGCTCGACTAAAGGAAGCGTCGGACAGACAGAAGTCCTATGCTGATTTGAAGTGCAAGGACATAGAGTTTGCAGTGGGTGACAAGGTGTTCTTAAAAGTGTCACCATGGAAGAAAGTATTAAGGCTTGGACGGAAGGGTAAGTTAAGTCCTAGATTCATCAGACCTTATCAGGTGCTGAAACGAGTTGGACCAGTAGCGTATCAGCTTGAACTACCTACTGAATTGAATCAGATCCACGATGTATTTCACATCTCTATGTTAAGACGTTATCGTCGGATCATCTCGTGGTACCAGAGGAAATCGAGGTAAGACCGACCTATCCTTTGAAGAGGAACCAAAGGAAATCTTGGATCGTGATGTCAAAGTATTACGAAGGAAGAAGGTTCCGTTGGTTAAGGTTCTATGGCGGAATCACACCGAGGAGGCTACGTGGGAACCGGAGGAAGCAATACGACAAAGAATACCGCATCTATTCGGATCGTAATTTCGAGGATGAAATTCCTTTAAGGGGTAGAACGTAACATCCTCGAATTAATGGGCCTTTGCATTTGATGTGTGTATGTTCAATATGATAATTAGAGTATTTAAGGGGTTCAGATTGGGCTCAGTTTGGTGAGGCCTTAATCAAATTTTCTGTTTGGGCACTTTAGTGGAAAGCTAGATAGGTCCAGGCTTAAAAGATATTGTTCACGAATTAAAACACAAAAAATGGCCTAGTGGCCCAGTGGACAGTGGCGTGAAAAGTAGTAAGGGAATCCAAGGTTCGAGTCGCATTACCCACTTATTTATTTTAATTATTTTTAGCATTAAAAGGAGAGGAGAGTGGGGACGGCTAGGATGCTTTAGAATAGGAAGATTTATCTGCTAGATAATGTGGATATTGTGCTGATAATAGTAGGGAGAGGTGGTGTTATTTAGGCCTCTCCTAAAGGTGAATAGATCAAGATAAAGGAGAAAAGATAGGAGCTATCTGCTGAGTGTAGAGTTGGCCGAAATTCCATCTCCTAGAGGGGGAAGGAATCGGTTTCTTCATGTTAAAGGGGTGCCAAAATTTCCACTATTATTTGATTAATTATTAGTTATCGAAGGGCACTTTTGGGTTTTGATAAGCAAGTCAAAATTCTCTATAAATAGGATGGTATCTCTTCAATTCGGCATTTGAACCCTATTTTTTCCTCATTCTCTCGTGCCAAAATTCTCGCCTTTTTCTCAGACTTTCTTCTCTTCTTTTCCAAAAGTCAAACCTCTCAATTCTTTCTCTCATCTTCACTTTCTTCAAAAGTCAAACCTCTCACTTCACTTTCTTTTTCCATTCTTTTCTCCTGTGCCGATTTCTTCATAAAGCCTGAATCTCCTGGAAGTTGCCGAATTCCCTGTAAAGGTAGGTGCCAATTTTCTTCTGTACTTTTTCCCTTCTCTTTCGATTTTGAGACTATAACCGAATGGCTAGTTGATTGATAGGTCATCTTTAGTTTAACTTTTTCTCTCATCACATGTTCTTTTGGGCGGCACTTCGGGAAATCATAGTAGATCGAATCATCCAGATCTCAAAAAGCCGGAAGCCGTTAATCTCTAAGTATCCTATCGATTTTTGGATTTCAAGGTAAGGGGCTTCCTTTATATTCCTATTAGATTTGCTATCATATTTGAGATCTTAACTCATATATGGTTTAATAACCCTATTTCACTATAGTAATTCTAACAAGGACTTTTTGGATGGAATCAAATATGGATCAGGCAAAGGAGAGGATTGAGTCCGTAAACCCAATTCCTAAGTTTAAGAAACGAGCAGTGTCTGCTGTTCGAGATTGGCCGCCGGGTTGTGGATAGGCTTCTGAATAGCATCTTAGGCGATAGCATCATGATTCGCTTCGACAAAGGTCGACATAGAGGGTGTCATCTTAACCGTAATAAGGTGTGTAGATTCTTGACACATAAGCTTTGTTATGTTATATGTATGCTATGGGCTAAAAGCTGGAAAGAGAGGTCAGATGAATAATGTGTTACCCAAAAAGGGTAGGCAAGGGATGCCAGGTACGTAATCATAGAAACTTTTCTATGTCTATCGAAGCATGTGAAAGTATGAGATCTGTTAGATGGCTCGATGTTTTGATTCTTGTATGTGTGTATGCATGGGATGGGATTGATTGATCGATTTATGGAAGGGGAGTAGGTCACGGGGCGATCGGTGGCTTTGCCACAAAGGTTCGCATTAGCGATCGGTCTTTATGACAGGCAGCATAGCTGTCGAAATACTAAATGTATTTTCTGAGGTTCGCATTAGTGATCGGTCTTTATCACAGGTAGCACAGTTGTCGACGTGGTGTGTAGCAGATGGAGGGTTGATTATAGAAATCCCTACGGTGTGATGGTTGGTACGGGGGTGTGTAGAGGATGGACTCTTAGGTTTTGGGATGGGCCATGTTGCATGACATATTTTGTTACCATTGTATATGGGCCAAGGCCCATAATGTGTTTGTGGGCCCTAGGCTTTTATGTGTTTTCAAGTTTTGCACACTGAGTCTTTGTGACTCACCTATTTATGTTTTTCCCACTCTACAGATGAGTAGTAGACCATGGACATGGGAGCCGAGGCGGACTCGAGGGGCCATCAAGACTATTATTATTTTCATAGACTATATTTGACTTTTCATTTAAAATATAAATTTTTGGGAATATTTTTTGTAATAAGGCCCCATAACTTAGGTTTCCAATTTATGTGTTACTCGCTTTATTTTATTTTCACCCTTAATAAGTCACATGCTTATAAACCTATGTTTTTCCAAAGTCTTATTAATAAAATGAAATGATAAATGGGCTTTTCAAACTCAACCGACGCAAATGATAAGTTCTTCAAACTTTTTCACAAAGATCACAATTAATGAAAAAAAATGAGACTTTTCAAAACCCATCGAAGCAAAGTTTTTAAGATTTAACTCAGAGTATACTAGATCCCAGAATGACGTATAAATGGGTTTGGGGTGTTACATAATGGTCACAAAAATCATCAATTTAGTTTTAATTCTAAAAAAAATTCAAATTAAAAAATAATTTTTGATAAAATTTATAAAAAATGATTTAAAAATATAAAAATTATAAAAAAGCAAAATATATGTATTAAAAATTCAAAAGTACAATATATATATGATAACCCTAAATTTTCCCTTCAAACAAATCTAGGTTTGGGATCAATTTGCCAATGTCATCGATAAAAGTTAGGCCAAAGATTAGTGTTTCCATTAAAATAAACAATCCTCAACAACTTCCTCCAAAATCATGTAATCCAAAACACAATAAATCACAAACTTATGATCAACCTAAACGATAATTTATTCCAATTTTAACTTTTCTTATTTCTAGAATTTATAACTAAATCTTGGTTCAAAATTACAACTAATAATAGTGGGAAAAAGAAACTCCCCATTTGCAATCAAAGCAACCGAGATTCCTATAGTTGTATAACTTTTATAAAATAGACACCAAGCTAAAAAGGATTACTAAAATCTTGATAAATAAATTTACGTCATATCCAAATAAGTTGAAATTCTATAAATAAAAAATATAATTAAAAAAACAAAGTGAAAAAAGAACATCAAACTTGAATTAGATCTAAAAGAAATCCAACCCAATTTTCTAAGTACCTTAAAATTGAGATTAAAAGAAGAGAGCAATTAGGTCAAAGACAAATTGTTGAACAAAAGATATGTAAATAGTTATCTTGATGTAATGGATAAATGTTGTAAAATCTTGAAAAATAAAATGAAAAAAATTATGCCTAAATTTGTTGAATTTTTAAATTTAATATCAATTTGATAAAATGTGTAAACATTGGAGGAATAAATTTATTATTAGACCAATGACAAAAGGCCACATTAAACATTCATTACTGAGTTAACAATAATTAATGGGAGAGAGTAGCCAAAATATTTAATCTTGAAAAGTTGAATGCTTGAATTCAAAAAAAATTAATAGTTAAGTGACAAAAATAAAATCAAGTACATAATTGGGTGACTATTCTTATAATTTACCTTATACAAAATTGATTTATATGGCACAAGACAGAATTATACACGCCAAATATGGAGAGTATCTGCATAAGAATTATTTTGTTTTTTTAGTAGAGCTCTCAAACTTAAATATATATCATATAAGATAATATTAATACAATCGCCAATGCCTTGGGATTAAAGAAACATTAGACCTTGGAAGGTACCTAGGCTTTCCCATTAACTCGAAGAGAGCGACTCGTGGCGATTACAAGTTCATCATCGATAAAGTGAGAAGTAATTGAGTGCTTGGAAAGCTAACCTACTGTCACCAGCGGGAAGACTTGTGTTTATCCAATCAACAACGACGATGGTTCCCAATTATTTCATGCAATGTCATTTATTCTCTCGAGCATCCTTAAGCAACTTGATTACATTAATAGAATTTTCCTATGGGGAGGAAATGAACTTTCAAAAAGTATTCATCTTGTCAACAAGGATAATGTTACTTGTCCTGAGGATAAAGAAGGGTTGGGTATCACACTAGCCAAGACAAGAAATTAAGTTAATTTGGTAAAATTAGAGTGGTTCCTCATTCATGAGAAACAAGTTACGGGCAAGGACTCTTATTGCCAAGTACGTCCATGACCCCCACAACCTCCAACGCCTATCCAATACATCCGGGACCTAGAGCTCACTTAGAAAGATTAGTTCGATCCTTGAATTAGGTTTGAGATAGGTGGTTCGTGATGGGAGAACTATGAATTTCTAGCACGATAATTGGTCCGAGAAAGAGCCTCTGAGGAAGTTAATCCAAGGACCATTGAGGAATTTGAAAGACAATTGGAATTTCAAACAAGTGAGAGAAAGGTGGGATGTGCAAGGTTCTAACTATCTTTCGATTCAATTGACACAAGAGATCACAAATTTTTTCTTGAGCACTTTAGCTCGCTATTAACCAAATGGTAATGATTATATTTGTTGGGGTCCCACGATCTCAAGTTTATTTACTATTTCTAGCTCATATTACCTTGTATTATGTACATAGGTAGACGACACTCACCCCAACAAGGAGCTTTGGAGATTGATTTGGAAATCTAAACTACCCCCAAAATTAAAAGTTATCATGTGGAAATGTGGATTAAGAGCTCTCCCCCATAAACTAGGTTCTAAGTAATAGAGAGTTAGATGTTTGGACTTGTACCCTCTTTGTATAAACTCTCACAAAAGCAATTAACATTTATTTTTGGAGTGCTAGGTCACAAAGTAGCTTTGGGATTGTATTCATGTCGTATCCCAATGCTTGCCTCTCATTGATAGTGATTGAGAAAAGTGGTTAGAGTAAAATTTATCCTTTAAACTTTGGTCAAATAGTCTCATATTACCTTGGACTATCATTTTTTTTGTTTACCTAATGGGATATTTGGCTCATTCGAAATGTTGTGATTTTTGGCAAGAAACGACCTAACGAGACTTTTCTCAAATGCAACGGAGTGGGTGGCTCTTTTCCTTCCTATTCGTCTAAAATCCCTCCTCGATTTCATCCTTGTCCATTGGAAACCACTTATGAGAGGATGCTACAAGCTCAACACGGATGGTTCATTGGTGGGGAATTCGAGAAAAGTGGGGGAAAGGGTCCTTATTCATGATTATAAGGGGGGATTGGATTGTAGGTCATTTCAACACATCTCAAGTGTAACGAGTGTGAAAGTTAAACTATGTGCTCTTGGGTATGAGCTAATGCTAGCTTGAGATTTAAATATTAAGAACCTTGAGATAGAAGTTGATGATATCACTTTTATTTATTTTATGTCTAATAGTTCCACTTCTAATTTCATTCTATCTCTTTTGGTTGATGAGTACAGGATGTTCCTCCATACTATGAATTCTAGCCCCATGAAGCATGTCTTTTAGGAAAGGAACAAATGTACCAATGGATTAGCATAATTAGGGAGTAATTCTCAATCTTTTCCTCCCTCGGGTATTGTTAATTTCCAAGACTTATTTTGTATTTGCTCTAATCCACCTTGTAGTCCATCAACGCCCACGAGATAATTATGGGTGAATGTACCTGAGAGGTCCCTTTATTATAGGGGCTTGATCAAATTAGCCCATTTACTATTAAATGGATTAATTTAGTCCATCTACTATTAAGAATTAAATAAGGCTAAATTGGAATATAGTTAATATTTACTATTTAAAAAATGTCATTTCCTGTGTCACAAAGTTAATATTTTTTAAGTTTTTATGGTTTTGTAAATGAATTCTTTTGTTTGGAATTGAACTTCAAGTAAGTCGATTTCAAACAAGTCTAGCAAATTGGTTCTCAGAACGATTGGTTCGACCGACACAAAACAAATAAATTGTAAAACATCAAAATTTATAAAAATCAGCTCAAGTGCAAGTCTAATTGATTTTTTTTAGCTCGGTTCAACTAGTCTTTACCAGTTTGTGGGTCAACCAATTTTTTACCTCTCGCCAAATTAATACTCTAGTCGGTTCCTGGTCCAACCAGTCCAGTCTGGTTTAAGTAACATCGAATTTAGAATTTTTTTATTGTTTTATATTTTAAAAGTTCATTTTTATTTTTTTAAATTTTAAAGAGTTTTTATTTTTTCATAATTTTATTTTAAAAATTATAATTTTTATTTTATTTTTTAAAATATGATTTTTTTAATTTTTAATTTTTATGTACGTTTAAAGGGTAAGGATCAAATTGACAAAAAATTCGTAAATGTTGAGGGATAAAAAAGTTATTTTACCTTTGATATCATTAACTTAACTGCAAAATTAGACAGAGGGTCCAAGATTTTTAAATAAAAAATGTATAAGGACTCAATGTCTCAAAATTAAGTATAATGACTAAATTTTAATTTTCAAAAGAGTAAAGAAACATTTGACATATTTAAACCAATTAATTGAAAACATGGTTCGATTCATAATTACCAGTTGAAGTATTTGGGAGGTTCTTGTATTGAAGGGACTAGATCAAATTAGCCCCTCTATTATTAAATGGATCAATTTAGTCCTTATACTATTAAAATTAATTAAATAAGTCCAAATTATAATAGAGCTAACATTTACTATATCAAAAATATATTAAAATCAGTTTATTCAGCCGGTTCAATTGATTTTTTAGCTCGGTTCAACTAGCCCATACTGAATTGCAAGTCAATTGGTTTTTTTACCTCTCACCAAATTGATGCCCTAGTTAGTTCCCAATCCAACTAGTCCGGTTTAAATAACATTGAATTTTGAGTTTTTTATATTTTTAAAATCATATTTTTTTCAATTTTAAAGATTTCTTTCAAAAGTTTTTATTTTTAAAATTAGTAATTTTAAATTTTATACTTTTATCTAAAATATAAAAATATTTTAAAATTGTTGTTATGTAACTTTAAAAGGTAAGGACCAAATTGATAAAAAAAAAGTTGAGTGCTAAAAAAATTATTTTACCTTTGACATTATTAGCTTTAATGGAAAAATTAGACGAAGGGGCCAATATTTTTAAATAAAAATATACTAGGACTCAATGTCTCAAAATTAAAGTATAGGGTCAAAATTTTAAATTTCAAAAGAGTGTAGGGACCTTCGGCATATTTAAACCAAATTAATTATATCTAAATCCTGACTAAATGACCAAAAAAGGCCCATTTCCAATATAAATTATAGAAATGGGTGGTTTTGTTAAAAAATTATTGGAAAGGACCTATTTCCCTAAAACACGTTGAGCTAGCATTGTTTTCAGGGGAAATGCATGAAAGCGTGTACAGCTCAACACTTCTTTCCTTGATGACCAGAAAATTGTGCCCACGTCAACATGCTTTAGTAAAGCTGTAATGACCCGATAGTCGGGTAATTGGAAAGTGCATTTTCGGGTCACTATTTTTGAAAAACAGATTTGTAAATATTTATTAGAAATATTTACAAAGTTAGTTGTGTGGTTAATTAGATTTTGGCTAGGTGAATTAGCTTGAATAAAGGTTAATTTAGTGTAAGGACTAGATTGAATATAGGGTAAAAGTTGAATAATAAAATCAAGAAAAATTGAAGGACTAAATTAGCAAATAAACCATAAGGGAAATATGTAACATCCTAAAATTTAAAATTTTATGTGTTGCATTATATCTTGTGCGAGGCTAGTTAAATTATTAATTGTGTATGTTTTAAGGTCCTAAGAAGGCTCGGGGTTTAATTGGGCCTTAGTAAAAATTTGGTGTTTTAGCATTTTAAGGAGAGATAGTAAGTGGCATTAATGCTTATGGAAATAAGTGAGTAAATTGCTAGCATAAGTGAACTCATGGTAAAGAGGATGTGGCGTCACATGAAGGGCTTTAGGGGAAGAGGTTCGAATCCCCCTTGATGCAAAATTTTGACTATTTTTTTTGTATTATTTCCCTAAGTGTCGGCCATGGTGGTATTTAAGGCAAGGTGGACTTTTTAATTTTGGCAAGGTGGCTAAGAAATAAGGAAATGATGAAGGTAAGGAAGGGAATCAAAAGGAAAAGGCAAGATAAGGGAGCATGTTGGCCTTTTTCATGGGTAATGTTTTGGAAAGTGTTGTTGGTCAACACTTATCCTTATGGGCAAAACAATACACGGTTTTGGTGAAGGGAGAGGGTAGCCGAATTTGCTTTTGTCAATTAGTAGAATTTTTGGTGCTTGATAGGCCTAATTTCTTTTGGCATCCTTTTGTGTTCTTTTCTTCAACTTCTCCTCTCATTGTCGCAACTTAAAGTCAGTAGTGAGTATTGTCCTTTTCTTTCTTTGTCTTGCCGAAAACACCTAGCCATTGTGACCAATTATTTTCACTCATCTACTCTTGAAAATCGAAACTAGTTAAGCACTTATTCTCCATCATCCTTTTCTTTTTCACAAAATTCTCCAACCCTTCTTTCTTCTTCTCTAATTGATAAACCATAAAAGTAACATATTTTACTCCCACATTTAGTATGCATTTGGATGAATTTATCCTCAATTTATGTAAAAAGGTGCTCTTAATCCTTTTTTTTTTCGTGTCTTATGCTCAGGAAAGCACCTAAGGATAAAAAGAATGTAAAACGAGCTTAAAAAGGACAAAATTGGGCAACCCAAGAAATCGACATGGCCTGGACTTCAAGCTATACGGCCGTGCCTTGCCATTCACTTCACACGGCCATGCCACTATTTACACAGCCATGCCCCAATTGACAGACTCGAAGTACGGCCTGAACCTTGACGTGCACGACCGTGCCACAATCGTGCCTAAATCAACAGAATAGAGACACGGGCTAGAAGACGACTTACACGGGCCTGCCATGACTGTGCCCCTACCGCGAGAAAGGGCAATTTCACTTGGATTAGGATGCTTGGAGCCCAAGAAACGCAATCATAAGTCTACTTAAACACCTAGGAACAAATTATGCTTGAATTATGAGTATTTAGGAGCCAAGTAAAGCATCCCAAAAGTATATAAAAACACCCCAAGGCGGCTATTCAAGGGCGTCAAGTTTTAGCAGAGTTTTCTGCCAGAGCTTTACTCATTTAGGGAATTACTCGAAGATAGCCAGTTGATCCATCTCGAAGAGCTAAAATTCTACTCAAGACGGAGGATCTCTCCTTCAATTCCTTCAGGGGGTTTTAGGGATTTCTAATGTTTTGTTTTATCTTTTCTCTTGAGATGTTTTCTTATTTAGTTATGAACTAAACCCTTTAGATACCTGAAGGGGATGAAACCTATGATGGATTTTGTTATTATTTTCTGAATGTATATGATAAATACATAGTTTGTTCTTAATTATGTTGCTTAATTTAATCTGATGTGCTTAGGTGGACGATGAATAGACTCTGGCTAAGAGTAGATCTAGCATAATTAAACGGAGTTGATCGGGCGCCTAGAGATAGGGTTACGAGATTTTGCCGGATTAGGGTGAAACCTAATATGGGAATCCATTAATCGATTTACTGCTTCCTTAGGGGGTTATTATAAGAGAATGAGAGTTCCACTAATTAACCTAAGGTTAGACGTTATTCGCTTCGAGAGAAGGTTTAATATAGGTTAGGGAGTCTCACGGATCAAGCTAAGTAAAGAAATCATATGGGTTAGGGATAAATAATAAGTGAAGTCATAGGTGGATTCTTCCTGAGGGTATTGTCTTTATCAACTGAGTTTTCCACAGTCTTTTCCCAATTTATTCGTTTATCTTTGCATTTTAGTTTAAAGTATTTCATTAGTTTTAGATAAATCAACCAATCACTCCATATTTTAGGCTAAATAATAGAAATAAAGTGAGTAGTAGTACTTTTAGGTTCCTTGGGTTCGATAAGATATTCTTGCTTAACTATACTCTGTTCGATAGGTGCACTTGCCTCTATCGTTGTCATAGTTAGTCTATAGGTTCGATCATTCTTTATAAATTTTAAAACTAGACTGTTTTGCAGCGATCAAGTTTTTGGTGCCGTTGCCGGGGAGCTCTAAAATATTAAGAAAGCTCTATTTCTATTACTTTAGCCATTATTTTATTTTATTTTATTTTTAGATTAAATTTTTATTTTTTACTAATTCTCTTTCTTTCGTTCTTAAACTTCAAGGTACCTCTAGTTTATGACTAGAAGAAACCCTAGAGGACCATTAGAATACACAAGTGATATTGAAGCTACCGCTCGCAGAAATCGCAGAGAAACTAGAGAGCTCTAGACTATCAAAGAGAAGAACATCAAAGATCCAATCCTACTAAAGGGATGGCCGAAAATAATTCACTTGATGCGCAAGAACAGAATGCTCTGCGTACTATGTATGATTATGCTAAACCTAATTTGACAAGAGTAGAATCTAGTATTGTTAGGCCCACTATAACTGCTAATAATTTTGAATTAAAGCCTAAAACAATACAAATGATTCAACAATTCGTTCAATTTGATGGTTTGCAGGATGAGGATCCAAACACTCATATATCTAATTTTTTAGAATTCTATGATACCTTCAAAATAAATGGCATTTCTGACGATGCCATACGTCTTTGGTTATTCTCTTTTTCATTAAGGAACAAAGCAAAGCAGTGGTTGAACTCGTTACCATGAGGGTCAATCACCACATGGGATCAAATGATAGAAAAATTTCTTTTAAAATATTTTCCGCCAGCCAAAAAGGCTAAATTCAGGAATGACATATCTCCTTTTGTGTAGAATGACGCAGGAACATTATATGATGCATGGGAAAGATACAAGGATCTCCTAAGGAGATGCCCACACCACGGATTACCTTTGTGGCTTCAAGTCCAAACTTTTTACATTGGTGTGAATTCTCCAACTAGGCAAATGATTGATTTATCAGCTGGTGGAACTCTGAATAATAAAACTCCTGAAGCGGCTTACGATTTTATTGAGGAGATGTCGTTAAACACCTATCAATGGAAAATTACACGGGCTAAACCGAAAAAATCAGCCGGAGTTTTTAACATAGACACAGTGACAATGTTGTCAACACAAATAGAGTTAATGAATAAAAAGCTTGATAATTTATGTTCTTCATAGGTACATCCAGCCATGCAATACGAAGCAAGTGGGAATGTGGCGAATTCTGAGTACCCACCTTACCAACCAAAAGTAGAAAACGAGCAGACAAACTATATAGGTAACAATTTTAGATCTAATAATAATCCTTATAGTAACACTTACAATCCAGGTTGGAGAAATCACCCAAATTTTTCGTGGGGAGGACAAGGAAATCAAAGGCAGCAACCTCTTCCAAATTACCAAAATCAACCTTATCCACCGAAAAAGAAGCCGAGTCTTGAAGAGATGCTGAAAAAGTTCATGGTAGACACAGATGTCCGTCTCCAAAGAACTGATACAACACTTGATGACAAGGAATATCAATCAAAGAAATCAAGGAACAAGTCAAGGAAATCACTAGGTCAGTGGGACAACTCACAAAGCTTGTTTCAGAACGTCAACAAGGACATCTACCAAGCAACACAGAAATAAACCCAAAAGAACAGATACAAGCCATCACATCTCAAGAGGATACAAAGGTAGACAAGCCCACCTCAGTACAAGAAACCAAGGAAAAAATAGGTAAAATTGAGGTAGCACAAGAAAAATCGGTAATTAAAGAGTACCACCCTCGAATCCCTTATCTCGAAGTATTGAAAAGAGATGATTCATAGGAACAATTCGGTAAGTTTCTAAAACTTCTAAAGAAATTACACATTAACTTACCTCTTCTTGAAGCTCATTTTCAGATGCCCGACTCAAGGAGATTTTTAAGATAGCTCTTAATAAACAAACGCAAAATAAATGAAAAGCAACATGTGGAACTTAACGCAACATGCTCAGCAATGCTGCAAAACTGACTACCACAGAAATTAAAAGATCCAGGGAGTTTTACGATTCCATGTTTAATTGGTAGTTTAACTATTGATAATGCGTTAGCTGATTTAGGGGCAAGTATAAATGTCATACCTTATACACTGTTTAAATGACTAGGTCTAGGGAAGCCCAAACAAACTAGGATGAGTATCTAACTAGCTGATAAAACTGTTAGAATTCCTAGGGGCATTATTGAAGACATTTTAGTAAAAATCGATAAATTCATCTTCCCAGTAGATTTTGTTGTTTTAGACATGGATGAGGAAAATTCAATCCCTTTAATTTTAGGCAGACCTTTTCTTGCAACTGCCAAGACTAAAATTGATGTTGCCACAGGAGAACTCATACTTTGTGTAGGAGATGAATCAGTAAATCTTCAAGCTCTCAACTCAGCCAGAACCACAGAAGATGAAGGTAAGAAAGTCGTTTCAATAGATAACCAAATTATTCAACCTTCATCGCAGGAAACATCACAAAGCATCAAAACTAAGCCAACACAAAATCGAACGATCAACAATTTAGAAGAGCAGAAGATACATACCAAAGAAAAACCAGATCCACACGAAATAAAACCTGAGGAACCACCAGAAGAGCTCATAGGGACATCAAATCACTTTAAAATAGAAGATCAAGTGCTGTTAGATAAAGCCGATCCTTACATAAGTTCAATAGAACTGAAGAAACAGAAAGAAATACTCCTTCAGGTACGTGATGTTTTCCCACACGAAATAGTCGAGGTAAGCAATCCAATGTTCAGCAATTTCAAGCTAAACACTTCTCGACCTAAACTTTGTCACGAAAATAAAACTGCCAATAAGAGGGAAAATATTCAAACCTTTAAACCTCCCTAAATTTTCAAAGCCTAAGACAGTCTAGCTTAAGACTATAAACAAGCGCTTCCCAAGAGGCAACCCGAGCGCTAACACTTTTTATTTCTCAAAATAATTTTTCTTTTCTTTTCTTTTCTTTTCTCTCTTCTCTCTCGATAATTAAAGCAAAGATGCAGGTTTTCAGGCCACACAGCCTTACACACGGCCGTGCCTGTGGCCGTGTGGACCACCAGAACTACCACACTGACAGAGTAGAGCCGTGCAAGTCAGTCCAACCACCCCCCAACGTCACGGATCCAACCACCCACAGCACGGGCACCGAAAAAAATAGCACGGTCGTGCCTCACAACCGTACTAAGATATTGACTTATTTAGCACGGGCAGACCACGCCCGTGCATTCCAATCGTGCTCCTATACTGGCTTTTTAGGAACGGGCGTGCAAACCAATAAAACGGGCGTGGAAGGATAACACGCCCCACAACACGGCCGTGCGATCGACGATGCGAATCGACACACCCTCGGTACACGGGCGTGGGAACATGCCAGATTTGAAATCCTATTTAAATCCCCACAGCCCGTCCTCTTTGGCCCATCTTCTTTCTTATTCCTTTTTTCTCTTTTCTTTCAAATTTTTCTTCCTATTCATAGAAAAGATCCAAGACACTTGAGCAACACAAAGATCATGCCCAAGAAACGTAAGCATTATCTCCTTAGAGGAGACCTCAACATGAGGTCATGCCGGCAGCTTCACTTAATTGACACGCCAAGGGTCTCGAAAACCTTTTCGGTTCTATTTTTCTTTTCTCATCTCCTTTATTTTCCTTATCTATACTTCTTTTCTGCTTAATTTAATTTATTTCATATTAGTTTCTTGGTTTTAGGTTCTAAAGGCTGCTAGGAAATCACACACCACAGCCTTCGAGGTCGCACCCACTTCGCAAACCATCCAACAATAAGGACTCCTTAGTCCATTAGTCTTTTCTTTCAATTTCAGTTTTCTTCTTAGTCTCCTTTTTATTTCCTTAATATTTAAATTTATTATTCGCATATTATTATTTCTCTAGATCTCTTGGCTATATCTTCACAGGCTACCTAATTTTTTCATCTAGCAAATTGCTTCTCGGTAGCCACTCCACCAGGCCCATAGAAAACACCATCACCGCCACCAAAGACACCAGGGATCATCCAGATTTCAGGGAGTATTACTTTCCCCACTTCTCTTTTTGATTTGGCACATAAATTTTATTATCTATCTTTGTACATTGAAGGCAATGTACATCTTAAGTGTGGGGGTAATAGTGCCTGACTTTTTGCATAATTCTCAAAACCCTGAAATTAGTTTTGATCTTAAGTATTTTTCTCATATTATTAATTAGGATGAAATTTCTAATGATTTATGATTTTTATTGATATGTTTTAGAGTAAGTCATAGTTAATTGTGCATTGATGATTAAATTTGAAGAATACTAGAGAATCGAGCATGATAAGTCTAATTTTTAAAAATAAAAAAATTGATGGGTCGTTGAACTGATTTTGAGTATCACCTTGAAGTTCAAAATTTATAAGGATTGATGTCAAAACACCCATAATTTTTGTGAGATTTTGAGCTTATAGAGCATATATATATTCTTTTTCATGCTCATTTTATTGATTATGAGTGTGTCAACTTTGAACTGTTATTCTAGAACTTGCCTCGTTTATACATGTCGGGACCACATTAATGATTTAATATACTGAGATGATAAAGACACCTAAGTTTTAACCCGATTCGCTCGCTAAAAAGCCTACCCATACAAATTAACCCCAAGTGAACCCCGTTGAATCCTAACAACCTTTTTATTGACTCACCCACTAATAATTAACCCAAAATCCCTTTGTATTTGTTATCAACATTCCTTTGACTACCCCTCTATCGAGAATTGATTTGATCAATTACCAAATTAGGTTATTTCAATTATCAAAGTTCCTTCTATTATGTTTGTTTTAGTTGGTTCTTAAAAAAAATCCAAGTTTATTCAATATTAGTAGTATACAAAAGAGCTTAGAGCATTTAAACTCCAATTGTTGAAAAAGCTCGTATTAAAGTATTATCAAAATACTCCTTATTATAGAGTAATTGTAAATAGTGATATTATTAGTTTTCATTCGAAGTCAATATTCATATTTAGTTCAGTGTTTCTAGTTAGACAATTTGTTAAGTCAGTCTCGATTCTAACCTTCTAATTCATCCTTTATCCACACCTTTTAACCCAAGCCCCGTTTCAACCCTGATTAAAGACCTTTTGATTTGTGTATCATCTCATATACAGTGGTGGAGATTTGATTTTTAGGCAAGCCTATGGGATTAACTTTTCAGATTCGATTTAGAGTGCTTATTCTTGAACCTTAAGCACCTTTGAGTGATTTGAGTGAATCTTTAGTGAGGATGTCAGTCCTTGTCGATTTTGAATTAAAGGTAATTACTTAGATAAGGGGAAACACCTATGTTTTCGTACTACAAAGGTATAACTTATCGTAATTGAATCTTTAGGACTCTTTGAGTTGAATTATCCATGTATAAATTATCTATGAATTATGATGAGACATTGTCAATAGGAATTATGAATTGTGGGAAGTTCATTTTAATTATAAGTTGAGAATTTTACTTGAGGACAAGCAAAAGCTTAAGTGTGGGGGTATTTGATAAACCGTAAAAGTAACATATTTTAATCCCACATTTAGTATGCGTTTGGATGAATTTATCCTTGATTTATGTAAAAAGGTGCTCTTAATCCTTTCTTTTCGTGTCTTATGCTCGGGAAAGCACCTAAGGATAAAAAGAACGTAAAACGGTCTTAAAACTGACCAAATTAGGCCAACCAAAGAAATCGACACGGCCTAGACTTCAAGCTACACGGCCGTGCCTTGCCATTCACTTCACACGGCCATGCCACGATTTACACAACCATGCCCCAATTGACAGACTCGAAGCACGGCTGAACCTCGACGTGTACGGCCGTGCCACAATCGTGCCTAAATCAACAGAATAGAGAAACGGGCTAGAAGACGACTTACACGAGCGTGCCATGATCGTGCCCCTCCCGCGGGAAAGAGCAATGTCACTCGGATTAGGATGCTTGAAGCCCAAGAAACGCAATCATAAGTCTACTTAAACACCTAGGAACAAATTATGCTTGAGTTATGAGTATTTAGGAGCCAAGTAAAGCATCCCAAAAGTATATAAAAACACCCCAAGGGGGCTATTCAAGGGCGTCAAGTTTTAGCAGAGTTTTCTGCTAGAGCTTTACTCATTTAGGGAATTACTCGAAGATAGCCAGTTGATCCATCTCGAAGAGCCGGAATTCTACTCAAGACGGAGGATCTCTCCTTCAATTCCTTCAGGGGGTTTTAGGGATTTCTAATGTTTTGTTTTATCTTTTCTCTTGAGATGTTTTCTTATTTAGTTATGAACTAAACCCTTCAGATACCTGAAGGGGATGAAACCTATGATGGATTTTGTTATTGTTTTCTAAATTTATATGATAAATACATAGTTTGTTCTTAATTATGTTGTTTAATTTAATCTGATGTGCTTAGGTGGACGAGGAATAGACCCTGCCTAATAGTAGATCTAGCATAATTAAGTGGAGTTGATCGGGCGCCTAGAGATAGGGTTACGGGATTTTGTCAGATTAAGGTGAAACCTAATATGGGAATCCATTGATAGATTTACTGCTTCCTTAGGGGGTTATTATAAGAGAACGAAAGTTTCACTAATTAACCTAAGGTTAGAAGTTATTCGCTTCGAGAGAAGGTTTAATATAGGTTAGGGAGTCTCACAGATCAAACTAAGTAAAGAAATCATATGGTTTAGGGATAAATAATAAGGAAAGTCAGAGGTGGATTCTTCCTGAGGGTATCGTCTTTATCAACTGAATTTTCCAAATTCTTTTCCCAATTTATTTGTTTATCTTTGCATTTTAGTTTAAAGTATTTCATTAGTTTTAGATAAATTAACTAATCACTCCATATTTTAGGCTAAATAATAGAAAGAAAGTGAGTAGTAGTACTTTTAGGTTCCTTGGGTTCGATAAGATATTCTTGCCTTAACTATACTATTGTTCGATACGTGCACTTGCCTCTATCGTTGTCATGGTTAGTCTACATGTTCGATCATTCTTTATAAATTTTAAAACTAGATTGTTTTGCAGCGATCACTAATCCATACTCTCATAACCGAAATTGTTCTTGTTCATTTTCCTCTATAGCCGAACCTTTCAATCCATAATCTCTCCTTCACAATTTTTTTCTC
Source organism: Gossypium rotundifolium (assembly GCA_025506655.1). Lineage (NCBI taxonomy): Eukaryota > Viridiplantae > Streptophyta > Magnoliopsida > Malvales > Malvaceae > Gossypium > Gossypium rotundifolium. The sequence goes on along the minus strand of CP106722.1, from coordinate 86,163,955 downwards.
ATTTGGGTTGACACTCTTTTCTTCGATTAAATCAGTAAGTGATTTCTTTTCTATTTTCATATTCTTTTCTTTCTAGCTGAATAGGTATTTATCACTATTCGATTGTAAATCTTGATCTTAATTGAAATGGTGTTACCTTCCACTCCTTCATATCTTAATCACCCTCTTTTTCGTAGTGTTCTAAGTGGGTGGCCGTGAATCATTCTAGCCTTAAGTCAAACGGTGGAAATCGGATCCAATATCGATAAGGTAAGGAGTTCTTCACGGATTATTTGGAATCGTTCATTATTTGTTTAGTTGTTAACGGAATAAAAGTTTGGACTAATCAACTATATGTTTTAGGGACTAAATTGGTCGATCTACCCACTCGTTGATCATACGAAAATGGTGGTAAGCCGACCCTTTTTCCTTAGTCAATCATTTCATATTAACGTATTATCATTTTGACTAAGATTTTATTCAATGGAGGCAAGCGGTACGAATTGAAAGGGAAAGCGTTTGGAGATCACAAAAGGAGCGGATTCGCGATTCCTACTACTAAGTTCAAGGGAAGGGCAGTATTAGCGGTTCGGGATTTTCAAACGAATTGTGGACCATCATCCGGTAAAAGTAGACAAATCGTGGTCGTTCATTATTCAAAGGGTAAACATTTTAGATCATTTATTTTATTGTTGGGTTAAGAAAAATCACGTATATCGATTAATCGAGTGTTATGATATCATAGGTGTCGACGATCAAGAAGGCCTACTACTTACCGTAACCAGGTGTGTAATCTCACACTGTAATTTTGTAGATTTATGATTCGGTAACATGTCGAATAAGTAGATTGTTATCATTATACGACTAAAATCGTAAAATTGGCATAAAACGAGAAATATGCTTAATATATATTATTTTGAAAGATTTGACAAAATCGACATTAAAATTGTTAAAAATTTACAAATATGCCCCTATGGGTCGATTTACAAAAATGCCCCTATGGGCCGATTTACGAAAATACCCTTATGGGTCGAATTACGAAAATACTCTTATGGGTCGAATTACGAAAATACCCTTATGGGTCAAATTACAAAAATGCCCCTAATCTGCCGTTATGTTAGAATGCCTTAATGGGCCTATTGTTATTGCTTAAATAGGCCTAGTCATGGTAATAACTACTTGATAAATGGTTGTTAATTTATATGTGAACATCTTATTATGTATGTTGCATATTCATATATTGCATGGGTTGGGAAAAATGTTGAAGACAAGTGTAGCCTGGTGGCATTGGCACAATAAACTGTTTACTATAATGTTTACACATGATATCGGTGGCTTGGCCACAATAAAATTTATTAAATGGCAATTTGCCTGTGTTTTGGTGTGATGGCGGGGTGGGTTGACTTGATCCCCACAAGTGTGATGGTTGGTACAGGGGTGTGTTGGATGGATGGGTCGGGTTGCATACATTGCTATTATATATGTATATGTATATTCTGTTATGCAAATGGGCTTAGGCCCGAGATATGGAAAAATGGGTTCAGGCCCAGTGGACAACGGTAAGGGGATTATACACTGAGTTCTAGTAACTCACCCCGTTTCCTTAACCCTTGCAGGTAATGCTTAGTGATGTGGACTTGGGCCATGGATGACTCAGTGGAGGCCATACTTTAGAAATGGTTTATACTGGACTTTATGTTTCTATTTCGCTTACTATTTTGAGTTTTATGATGTAATAAGGCCTCTGGATTTATTTTTATTTTTGCTTTATGTTTGACGTAGTTATATCTTGCTTAAATTACTTTAATTTGGATTTTTCTAGAAACTTAAATAAAGATTTTCTAAAATGGATTCACTTATGAATTTCAAAATAAACTTTTACAAATATTTTTAACAGGAAAATTTTCTCTCAAATTTTCATTCAAAAGTCACGGTTTATAAAATCACTAGTTCAAATTTATCGATTATCAATCAATCTTCGTAGATAGTAAAATTTTATCAAATATTTCAAACCAAAATTATTTTGCTTGTTTTTAACAAATCAATATCTATTAACGTACGAATAAAAAGGACTTAACATATTTTTCTCATGTGACATGTCAGATCCGGTCATTACGCATGGGCCGGGTTTGGGGTGTTACATTTTATGTTATCAAAGCTTGATTTCAAAACTCGGCTGTGGTTTGGGTTCAAAATCGTTTTCCAAAATTGTTTGAATTTTAAAATATAAATGTATGTTTTAAAGGAAGTATGGCACCACGGGTTTCCGACACCAAGTCAAGTAAGTATATGTTATATGTGTAACACCCCAAACCCGGCCCATTCGCCACGACCAGATCTGGTATGCTACGGGTTAAATGTTGAAAACTTTGCTTTGAAGGGTTTTGAAAATCTAGTTTATCTAACCAACTAATCATTAGTTGTGATATTTTTCAAAGAAACTTTAACTATTGCGTTGAACGTGTTTGAAACTCCATTTTATTTTTTTCTTATAACTAAGACTTTAAGCACAAATTTATAACATGTAACATTAACAAATATAACTTGATAACCTAAGCTACGGAGGCCTTATTACATAAATAATTCCCAAAATTAAATCTAAAAGGAAAACTAGAAATAGTTTATGAAAATAAAAAACTTGATGGCCCCTCGAGTTCGCCTCGGCTCCCATGTCCATGATCTACTGCTCATCTGAAAAGTTGGGAAAAATAAAAGGGTGAGTCACCAAGGCTCAGTGTGCAAATCCCGAAAACACATAAAAGCCTTGAGGCCCACAAACACATTATGGTCCTTGGCCCATAACAATGGCAACAAAATATTTACATGCAACATGGCCCATCCCAAACCTAAGATTCCATCCTCTACACACCAGCCCGTACCAACCATCACACTGTGGGGATTTCTACAATCAAGCCTCCATCCGCTACACACCATATCCACAGCTGTGCTGCCTGTCATAAAGACTGATCACTATGTGACCTATGTGGCAAAGCCACCGATCGCTGTGCGACCTTAATAATATATTGTGGTATTTCGACAGCTGTACTACCTGTCATAAAGACCGATCACTGTGTGACCTATGTGGCAAAGCCACCGATCACCATGCAACCTTCTTCCCCTTCATTATATCAATCCCATCCCATGCATACATACATGCAAGAACAAATCAACATGCTACCTAAAAAGATCACAGTCTATCACATACTTCGATACACATAGTGAAGTTTCTATGATCACGTACCTGGCATCCCTTGTCTACCCTTTTCAGGTAACACGACTGTTCATACAGCCTTTTTCTAGCTTTTAGCCTATAACATATACATAGTACAGATTAACTAGTGTAATAGAGATCTACACATCTGATTACTGACAAGACGATACTTTCTATGTTGACACTATCAGAAGCTGAGACAACTGCTAACTGTCTAAGGTTTTGTTCCGAAGCTGGTCCACAACCCGGTGGCCAATCTCTGACGGCAGACACCGCGTGCTTCTTAAACTTAGGGGTTGGATTTACAGATCCACTTCCCTCTTTTGTTTAACTAGCATTTGTATCCATTGAATAAATCTTAGTCAACAAATTGGATTAAAACATGGAATCAAATACAAAATCAAATGTATATCCATAGGGCAGAGATCCCTTACCTAGAAATCCTGAAAGAGATAGAGTTTAGAGACTAACGGTTTTCAGCTTTTAGATCTAGACGATCTACTTCGATTCCCGATGTGTCGCCCCAAAATAAGAACACGAGAAAAATCAAATCATTACTCCATAGATAATCTTATCTAGCCTTTCGGCTTTGGTCTCCAAAACCTAGAAGAGAAAAAGTGAAGAGAGAATTCAGCACTTACCTTAACACCATAGATTCGACTAACCCTTAGAGATTCCGGCACTTATCACGATAGAAGAAAGAAATTGGCAAGGAGAAAAGTGGACAACGGTATTCGGCTATGAAGAAAATCGGCAAAGAGAGAATAAGGGAAAAATAATAATCATTCGGTTATAGGAAAAGAATGGAGAAGAGAAGAGTTATGAGTTTCGGCTTTTAAGAAAAAGATGATTGATAGAAGAGAACAATGGAATTTCGGCTTTTGAATAACAGTGGAGATGGGAGGAAACAAAAAGAGAATAGAGTCAAATGCCGGAATTGAAGAGGTATCCCCCATTCTTAAACCAAATTTTGGCACCTACTACCTAAAAACCAAAAATGCCCCTATTTAAAATTAAAACTAAGCTATTTAATCAAGGGAAAATTCGACACCCTTTGAACCTATCAAAATCGATTTCACCTCCCCCCTTGGTATTGGAATTTTGGCCACCACTGTGACCAGTAGATAAATCTAAAATTTTCTCCTTATCTTTATCTGATTACTCATCCACAGTGTCATGGATAACACCACCTATTCCTCCCTTTATCAGTACATTATCAACCTTATTATCCACATTAAATAATTCCTAATTCCAAGCATCCCGCCGAACTCCACTACTGCTCTTTGCTATTACCGAAATTAACTAAAATAAAAAGGTATCATGCGACTCGAACCTTGAACCTCCTTAACTGCTTGACACGCCACCTCTTAATCCCTGCATGTTGCCACTGACCACTGGGCCACATGCTCATTTTTGTGTCTTAATTCACAGATAATATCTTTTAAGCCCTATCCTACCTGACTCTTCGCTAGAGTGCCCAAACAGAAAATTTTTGCTAAGGCCTCAGCCCAACTTTGAGCCCATTCTGGACCCCTAAAACATTCTAACAAGCATAATAAGCACAACAATACATCACAGCACGTTAAATGCAAAGCCCCATAAATTTAGGATGTGACAATTCTACCCCTTTAAAGAAATTTTAGCCTTAGAATTACCTGATAGAATAGATGCGGGTATTGCTGCCGCATTGCTTCCTCTGGTTCCCAAGTAGTCTCCTCAGAACCGTGATTCTGCCACAAACCTTAACTAATGAAACGGTTTTCCTTCGCAATATCTTAACATCATGATCCAGGATTTCTACTGGTTCCTCTTCAAAGGATAGGTCAGGTCTCACTTCGATTTCTTCCACAGACACCACATGAGATGGATCCGAACGGTAACGTCTTAACATAGAGACGTGGAATACATTGTGAATTTGGCTTAGCTCAGAAGGTAGCTCTAGCTGATAGGCTACAGGCCCTACTCGTTTCAACACCTGATAAGGTCTGATAAATCTGGGACTTAATTTACCCTTCTGTCCAAACCTCAGTACTTTCTAAATACTAGACTGGTAGCTATTGTTGTAAGCAAACTCCGCTAATGGTATAAATTCTTCCCAACTACCCCTGAAATCAATGACACATCCTCTCAACATGTCCTCCAAGATCTGAATTACCCGCTCAGACTGTCCATCGGCTGAGGATGAAACGCTGTACTGAAATCCAACTTCGTACCCAACGCTTGATGCAACACCTTCCAGAATCGCTACGTGAACCTAGGGTCCCTATCCGATATGATCGATAGTGGTATTCCATGCAACCTCACCACCTCCGCTACGTATAGCTTAGCCAATTTCTACAGAGAGTAATCAACTCGTACTGGTATGAAATGAGCAGACTTTGTCAAGCGATCAACAATCACCCAGACTAAATCTTTCTTAGTAGGTGTGAGGGGTAGCCCACTAACAAAGTCCATTGTGATCCTTTCTTACTTCCATTGTGGAATCTTCACTGGCTGCAATAACCCTGATGGTAACTGATGCTCCGCCTTTACTTGCTAACAGGTCAAACACTTACTCACCAATTCAGTTACCTCACGCTTCAAGCCCGGCCACCAAAACTGATCTCACAAATCCCAATACATCTTACTCCCTCTAGGGTGCATAGTGTATGGACTACCATGCGCTTCTAACAAAATCTTATGCCTCAACTCAGGATCTTTCGACATACAAATTCTTCCTTGAAAACATAATAGCCCTTCCTCATTCATACTGAATTCTGTTGATCCATCACTCGATCCTACCTGAAACTTCTCTTTCAGCAACTTATCGGTCTACTGCTTCTCCTTAACCTGACTGACCCAAGAGGGTTTCACTTGAAGTTCATCTAATAAACTCCCATCATTGTACAGACTAAGGTGAGCAAACATTGCTCTCAAGTTAGAGATTACTTTACAACCCAAAGCATCCGCCATTACATTAGCTTTACCCGGATGATACTCGATCGAGCAGTCATAATCCTTTAACAACTCGATCAACCTCCTTTGCGTTAGATTCAACTCCTTCTGGGTCAAAAGGTATTTTAGGCTCTTATGATCGGTATAAATAATAGATTTCTCCCCGTACAGATAATGTCTCTAGATCTTCAGAACAAAAACCACCGGTGCTAATTCCAAATCATGGGTGGGATAATTTGCTTCGTGCGGTCTTAACTGCCGAGATGCATACGTAACAACCTTTCCATCCTGCATCAACATGCATCCTAGTCCTGCGTGTGAAGCATCACAGTAAATTACGAATTTCTTCCCAGCCTCTGGCTGAATCAATACTGGAGCCTCCGTTAAAATCCTTTTTAACTTTTTGAAACTCTCTGGCTGCTTATTAGACCAAACGAAACCCCTTTCCGTAACAACTTAGTCAATGGTGCCGCAATTGAAGAAAATCCTTCAACAAACCTTCGGTAGTACCCGGCCAGACCAAGAAAACTCTGAATTTCTGCCACAGACCTAGGCAGCTTCCATTCCAACACCGCTTCCATTTTTTGAGGGTCAACCCTAATCCCCTCTGCCGACACAACGTGGACAAGAAAAGTAACTTCACTTAGCCAAAATTTACACTTACTGAATTTGGCATACAACTGCTTCTCCATCAGAATCTACAAAACCACTCGCAAATGTGAATCATGCTCCTCTTTCGATCTTGAATAAACTAGGATATCATCTATAAATACTACGACAAACTGATCCAAGTAGGGTTGGAACACTCGGTTCATCATATCCATAAACGTTGTTGGTGTGTTAGTCAACCCAAATGACATCACCATGAATTCGTAGTGACCATAGCGAGTCCTGAATGCCGTCTTATGAATATCCGCCTCCTTGACCTTAAGCTGATGGTACCCTGATCTCAGATCTATCTTCGAAAAGACTGAGGCCCCTTCAACTGATCGAACAAGTCATCGATCCTTGGCAACGGGTATTTGTTCTTGATTGTTAACTTATTCAACTGACGATAGTCAATGCACATACGCATTGATCCATCTTTCTTCTTAAAAATAACACCGACGCTCCCCACGATGACACACTTGGTCAAATAAACCCTCTATCCAGCAACTCCTGAATCTGTACTTTCAATTCTACCAACTCCTTTAGTGCCATACTATATGGAGCAATGGATACTGGCACTGTTCCCGGAAGAAGATTGATACCAAACTCCACTTCACGATCCGGGGGTAATCCTAGAAGCTCTTCTGGAAAACCATCAGAAAATTCTTTCACCGTCTTAACGTCCCCAACAGTTAGGTCCTCAGCTTTCAAAGCCCGAACAAACATTAAAACTGCCTCGCATCCTTTTCTCACCATTATTTCTGCTCTTAAGGCAGTCACCACATTCGAGAGATAGTTCCCCCTTTCTCCTATCACCAACACTTCACCACTCTCGGGGGTTTTTAACACCTTACGCTTGGCTGCACAATCTAAATTAGCTTGATACTTCACCAGCCAGTCCATGCCTAATATTAAGTCGAACTATCTGAATGACAATTCCATCAGATCCGTCAGGAAAACTATTCCCTGAACTTTTAAGGGTACCTTCCGATAGAGTTTATCTACTACCACAGATTGTCCTAATGGGCTAATTACAGTCATCGCCCTAGGGGTAATCTCAGAATCTAAACTTAAAGTTCTAGACACACTACTAGCAACATATGAATGCGTCACCCAATGTCAATCAATGCAGTGTAAGGCAAACCAAATATTAAAAATGTACCGGTTATAACATCCGGTGCGTCACCCTCCTCTCGACGTCTGGCAGCATAGACCAACCCCGACTGCCTCACCTCAGTGTTTCAGGCCCCTCGGCCTGGTGCTCCACAGCCCCGACCGAAACCATTACTACCTCTTGCTGGACCACTACCTCTCTGTGACTGCTGACCTCCTCTATCCGGCAGAGCATTTCCCTACCCTACGGGTCCTACATCGCCCCATGGCTGTGGACAGTCTTTAATCTGATGGTCCATAGATCCACACCTAAAGCACTTCCCACTACCTGCCCAACACTCACCTACATGGAATTTACCACATCAAGCACACTTCTGTTTCTAACTAGCAGCAGCAAGTCTCTCATCCCGTATCAGCCTATCTAACCTAGGTCTCTTCTGAACACGCTCAGCTGCCCCTAATGATCCAAAATTTCTCCTACTTCCACTCCCATCTCTATCCCTGTTCAGTCTTTTCATCCGCTTCACCTCCTCAGCTATTATAGCTTTCTCCACAAGCACAACAAATTCCCTCTCCCGCTGTTGTAATATCTAGGATTTATGGCCTATGCATTTTTGCTTAAGTATGTGTGAAAGCATGTCTATGTGTTCTGAATTGTGTGGCATAAATTTTTGAAACTTTAATGTAGTAGATGCCTTAGAAATTATCCAATTCTTAAGAGGAAGCTAAACCAGAAAGGCCTTAAGGAAATGAGTTGGTGAAATAAGACACTAAAATTGGGCCTGTTTAAGTGGCTTGGAGGTGCCACTTAGGGCCTTAGTAAGTGACGCCACAAGCATGGGTGCAAGGCCTAGGTTCGAGTCACAAGGGAAGAAATAAAAGTTTTTATTTTGCTACAAGGAAGAGAGGAAGTGGGCAGCACAAGGACACTTCAAGATGAAGTGTAGATCAAGTTAAAAACGTGAAGATTTGGCTAAGGAAGAGTGAATTAGGGGATTTGATAAGAGAGGATGTAGTGGCCGAATAGAGGACTCTAGGGGCTTGCATTATTTCAGCTTTGAAGTGTAGCAAGGGTGAGCCGAAAGTTCATTCTCTCCTCATCTTTTTCAATTGTGCTGAAATTCCCAAAGAGAGAGCAACTTGTGTTTTTTCTCTCTTTTCCCTTTTTGCTACTCATTGACATAGCCGAACCTCTCTTCATCCTTTCTCTTCCTTTAGCTAGGGCCAAATGTCTCTCCTTCCCATTTGATAGCCATTGTCGATTCTCCCTAAGCCTCATATCCCTCTCTTTTCATCCTTGTTGAAGCTGAATACACAAGTGACTTATAGCCGACTATTCTCTAAGCCTCAAAGCCAATCTACGTGGTGTCGGGGCATAGGTGTCTTTGTCGATTTCTGTGGTAAAGGAAAGATTAAATGCTATTCAATTTCCTTTCTTTTCTTTCTAGCCGAAACTTAGGGACTAATTCTATTCATGTTTTTTGGCTGAAAACTTGAAGGAGGAGGTCTTCGGGACTTTTAAAGATCTAAGGTAAGCCATTCGGCCAAGGGCCATTTATTATGTTTTAATGTTAGATTGGATCTAACATGTGCCTATAGGAATCTCGACATCACTCCAGAAGTAAGGATTTCGAGATTTAGATGAGCTAGGTAAGTGGTTGGTAACATTCGGCCATAGGCTATATTTAGGGATTCCAATTTATTTCTTACTCCGTTTAAAAGCTGAAACTAACTGGTTCAAGTGGTTCAGTATCTAGCCGATTGCAAGAAGAGTTATCACAAAGTTTTTGGGATTTGATTAGTAGTGAAATCGGTATCAAGGTAAGATTTTCCTTCGGGATTTGGCTAGTTAGCTGAATGGCTCTTTGCTAACATGTGTAGGGTTGGCCGAATGTAGGAACTAAGGATCTAGGACGCTAGATCGGGTTTTCGGGATTTCCAGTAAACTTACTAAGTAAATCAGGTGTGTACCCCACACTAAGCCTTAATTAATTTACAGTTATGTTTTAATAAATATGTTACTATGAATATGTTAAGATGTGGCTAAGAGTATCTTGCATTGGTACAAAGTACTCAGGTACATTTACCTACTCCTACTATGAGTATGACATGATCTATGATGGCACATATGTCAAAAGTGATAAGAATGTGAAATAAGGCATGATATTGCATGATTTGTTTGACATGGGGCATATGGGTGATATGTAAAAGGGGAAGTGAAATGGTGGTTTTATACCACAATATCTGAATGTGATGACTTATGTCACGTAATTTGAATGTGGTGACTTATGTCACGAAATCTGAATGTGGTGACTTATGTCACAAAACAATTATCTGGTGGCAATGCCACGAATTTTATAAGGGCGATGAGCACGTCGACTGCAGTGACTACCTTCGATGGTGTGTAGCGGATGGAGGGTTAGCTTAGTAGTCCCCACGGTGTGATGGTTGGTACGGGTGATGTGTAGCGGATGGTTATCTAGGTTTGGGTTCGGGTTTGCATCATGATTTATATATGTTGATTATGTATGACTTGACATGCCTAAGTTAATTGAGACTTGTGTTGGTTGTACACATTGAGTCTGTTTGACTCACCCCTTTGTGGGATTATTTTTTAGGTGACGCTCATTAATGAACCGGGTCGACAGGAGCTTAGTGGTGGCCATGCTCAGTTCAGGATTTTATATTATTTTGGACTTGTTATATTTTAAATATTTTGAATTTATTTTGGGTTTCACTTTCGATGTAATAAGGCCATAGTGTGAACTGTTATATGCATGATTCTTTTTTTCTTTTCTTTTTGATTTTATTATGTTACAAATTTTTATCAAATTAAAGATTAAGAAATCTTATTTTTAAAATAAACTCTAAATATTTTAACACCTAATCAACACAGTTTTTAATTATGAACCCAACCCAAATTAATGGTTCTTCAAAAACACACAAGATTATGGCAAAGTCCGAATAAGATTTGAATGGTTTTTCTCTAGAAGCATACCAGAACCGGTCAGGACTCGTGGGCCGAGTTTGGGGTGTTTCAATTTTGGTATCAGAGCCCGGTTCAAAACTTAGCCTTGAGGGCTTTTAGGGCCCAAAATGTTTTTTTCTTTTGAAAGTGGATTTTTCTAAGAATTAAGCAGGTTTTCTAGCATGGCACCTGAGTCTCCGGCCCGAAGTCTACCAGATAAGTACTCCCAACTCTTCTGTGAATTGTATGTGGGAATATATAGGGACGTAGATTAGTGGACTAGGAATTAAACCCTCGGACTAGTTTACCCCAACATGAGAATTACATAAAACTTTAATGCCCAATTAAACAAACCTGTGTCCAAGTCGCCGAGTTAGGGTGTGGCAACCATCGTGCGCATGGCTAGGATTGGTTTCGGTGGGAGCTTGGTATTTAAGCAGTCCTAGTGACTCACCTCCTCTCCACTCGAATCCTACCTGGTGCGTTGTGACGGTTCACCCTAACTAAGAGGACTCAGCCACAGACTAAATCCAATAACTAAAACACGAAAGGGACTAGCCATATTTTTATAAAAACCCTAGTTTTAAAAACCACCAAATTATCCCTTTGATGTGTAGGAAAACCATTCTGAAAAAAATTCCAAAATAATCTCGATTTACTAAAATGACCTAAATACCCCTGGTTGGAAAAAAATTACTAAAATGCCCTTGGTTCATAAAATTTTCATACTACCCACAGTTTTTATCAAGATTCTCTTACCTTACAAATATCCAAAAACATTATTTTTACAAATATTAAGATACCCTGATTTGGAACATTTATAAAATTACCCTTGATTTGCAAAATGACCAAATTACCCCTAACCTGTACAAATGACCAAAATACCCTCAGTGAGGAAAATTATCGAAGTACCCTCAAATTAGAAATCTTTAAAAATACCCTTGTTTTGAAAAGCCACCAGAAACAATATTTTGCGAAAAATTATCGAAATGCCCCTGGCTCGTAAAATTACCAAAAATACCCCTAGTGTATAAAATTACCATTTTACCCTTAAAATTTTCCCAGCCAGTATTTTAATTTTGTAAAAATATCATCAATCTCTATTTTTGCAACATTTTCAAATACCCTAATTTGAAAAATTACCAAAATACCCCTATAGGATAAAAATTACAGAAATACCCCTGGGTAGTGGAAAACAATAAACAATGACAACTACCACAATTTTTTCGTAATGAACGCAAGTTCATGAGTGTGATTGAATGAATGAATTGAGACTGTATGTGTATGAATCGAAAGAACTACTCCCTAGAACTATTGAACATAAGACTGTTCGCGATAAATCAGTGGAACAAAACTAATTCATAAAATTCTTTAATCAGTTAAACGTAAATTGGAAGTATGAATTCAAGGGGACGTGGTCGTAACGTGCGTGGCCATGGAAGAGGCCGAATGACCATGTCGAAACCCGTTAGATCAGGTCAAGGATCCAAAAATGAAATGCCACCACCACCACCAGCCGCTGATGTGGAATATCAGGATCAGACGGGGGATGACGCAGTGTCACAGGCAATGCTGTGGGTTTTGGAAAGGGTGGCTGGAGCAGGTGGAGGCATGGGAGCTCGAAAGTCTGTACCTGAACGACTCTGAGCCAACTGAGCTGAGGTGTTCCGTGGTGTATCTGGTGTGGCACCCAGTACCGCTGAGTATTGGTTGGAGGCGACTGAGCGAATTATGGATGAGCTTGATTTAACTGTCGAGGAAAAACTAAAAGGTTTGGTGTCACTTCTTCGCGATGAGTAATATCAATGGTGGCTCACGGTTCAGGATGGTGCTACAGCTGAAGAACTCACTTGGGATTATGCTAAGGCAGCATACCAGAAGAAGTATGTCGGTACTCATTACATTGATGCATAGAGGAAGGCATTTCTAGGGCTGGTTCAAGGAAACAAGTCCGTAGCAGAGTGCGAGGCTGAATTTCTAAGGTTAAGTCGATATGCTCGAGGGATAGTGGCTACAGAGCATGAACGATGTGTTTGGTTTGAGGACGGACTGAGGGATGACTTGAGACTGTTGATAGCTCACAACAAGAGCGGGAGTTTGCTGTGTTGGTGGAGAAGGCTAAGGTAGCTGAGGGTATCAAAGATTTTGTAAGGCAGAACACCGATCGAAATAGGCAGAAAAGAGGATTTGGATCATCAAGGCCATCTGGGAATGTTCAAAAGAGGCCTAGAGTTGATGGGTCGCGAGGTCAGCGGGCTGTGACAGGAGGGCAATACCGTGCTTGTACTCAGTGTGGGAAGATGCACTTAGGAGAGTGTTGGAAGAAAACGGGAAGATGTTTTAAGTGTGGGTCCAGGGACCACATGATTAAGGATTGTCCTATGAGAATCAAAGGGGACGACCAGTAAGTCAAGGTTCTAATCAGGCTGGAAGAGGAAGCCAGCAGCCATCGCGAGGCCGTGGTTCAGCTGGCAGGGGTAATGGTGCTGTAGAGGACGGGGAACACCGAGCTAAGGTGTTGGTAACACGGAGGCCAGACAGTCGGGTTTAGTGTATGCAGTTCGTCAGAGGGAGGACGAAGACGCACCGGACGTCATAACTGGTACGTTCCTTATATTTGGCAAACCTTATGTTGCTTTGATTGATGTGGGCTCGACCCATTCTTATGTTGCATGTAGAGTAGTTGAAACTCTAGGAATAGCCTCTGAACTATCTAATAGGGAGATGACTGTAGTAAGTCCCATTAGGTCAAACTGTAGTGGTGAACAAGATCTTTCGGAGTGTACCTCTAGAACTTCAGGGAATGATATTCTCTGCCGACTTGATGGAGCTACCCTTCGGAGAATTCGATCTTATTCTTGGCATGGACTGGCTAGTGGAACATCGGGCTGTATTGGATTGTGCAGTAAAGCGAATGGAGTTAAGGACCTCAGAGGATGAGGTGGTAATCTTGATAGGAGAAAGAAGGAACTACCTGTCTAACGTAGTTTCAGCTCTAAAAGCGGATAAGATGGTTTGGAAGGGGTGTAAGGCATTTCTGGCTCTCGTTAGTGCTTTGGATATGAACGAAGGGGGAGTTAGTAGAGTTAGAACGATAAGGGAGTTTGTGGATGTCTTTCCGGAGGAATTACCTGGAATACCCCCGGATAGGGAAGTGGAGTTCGAAATTGATTTACTGCCGAGAACAGCTCCTGTGTCAATCGCCCTATACCGAATGGCACCAAAGGAGTTAGTTGAGCTCAAGGCTGAAATCCAAGAATTGCTAGAACATGGATTTATTCGACCCAGTGTATCTCCATGGGGAGCACCGATCTTGTTTGTGAAGAAGAAGGACGAAACTATGCGCATGTGCATAGATTATCGTCAGTTGAATAAGCTGACCATCAAGAACAAGTATCCATTGCCAAGAATAGATGACTTGTTCGATTAGCTTAAGGGGGCCACAGAATTCTTGAAGATAGATCTAAGGTCTGGATATCATCAGCTTAAGGTAAAGGAGGCTGATATCCATAAGAAGGCTTTTTGAACAAGGTACGGGCATTATGAGTTCTTGGTAATGCCGTTCGAATTGACAAATGCCCCAATCGCATTTATGGACATGATGAACTGGGTTTTCCAACCCTATCTGGACCGGTTTGTTGTTGCTTTCATAGACGATATCTTGGTGTATTCGAAGTCTAAGGAAGAACACGATGAGCACCTCTGAATTGTGTTGCAAGTGTTGAGGGAGAGGAAGCTCTACGCCAAATTTAGCAAGTGTGAATTTTGGCTTAAGGAGGTTACGTTTTTAGGACATGTGGTATCTGCTGAAGGAATAAGGGTGGATCCTCGGAAGATTGAGGCAGTTTTGGATTGGAAACCCCCTAAGTCTGTGGCAGAAGTTTGGAGTTTCTTAGGATTAGCAGGCTATTACTGAAGGTTTGTGGAAGGGTTCTCATCGATAGCCGCACCTCTGACAAAGTTATTGAGAAAGGAAGTGCCTTTTGTATGGACCGATAAGCAACAGGAGAGCTTTGAGAAGCTTAAGAGAGTCTTGACCAAAGCTCTAGTTTTGATTCAGCCTGATGCAGGGAAGGATTTTGTGGTGTATTGTGATGCTTCCCATATAGGATTGGGAGGTGTCCTTATGCAAGACGGGAAGGTGGTTGCTTATGCATCTCGATAACTAAGGCCACACGAGGTTAACTATCCGACACACAACTTGGAATTGGCGGCAGTGGTCTTTGCTCTTAAGGTGTGGAGGCACTATCTTTATGGAGAAAAGTCAGTGATCTACACAGACCACAAAAGCCTTAAGTATCTACTGACTCAAAAGGAGTTGAACCTGAGACAGTGAAGGTGGGTGGAATTATTAAAAGACTACGATTGTTCCATAGAGTATCACCCGGGCAAGGCAAATGTGGTGGCAGATGCCCTAAGTCAAAAAGTTGTATCGGATCTGAGGGCGATGTTCGCACATCTAAGCTTGTATGATGATGGAAGTCTGCTGGCAGAGTTGCAAGTCAAACCCACATGGTTGAATGAGGTGAAGGAAAGTCAGTTAATGGATGAAGATCTAAGTGTTAAGTTGCAACAAGTGCAGAATGGGGAGTTGAAAGATTATGGTATTAATGACGAGGGAGTATTATGCTTCAAGGGTAAGGTCTGTATGCCGAAGAATGAAGAACTCAGGCAGAGAATTCTTCGGGAATCACATAGTAGCCCTTATGCTATGCATCCCAAAGGTAGTAAATTGTATAGAGATCTAAGGGAACAGTTTTGGCGGCTTGGTCTTAAGCGGGAAGTGACTGAATTTGTTGGCAAGTGCTTAACGTGTCAGCAAGTTAAGGCTGAAAACCAGGTTCCGTCGGGATTGCTTCAGCCAATACAGATTCTGCAGTGGAAGTGGGAGAGAATTACCATGGACTTCGTTAGTAGGCTTCCCCTTACGCCTATTAAGAAGGACTCGGTATGGGTGATAGTGGATCGACTGACCAAGTTCGCGTATTTTATTCCAGTGCGGGTTGACTACTCCCTACAAAAGTTAGCAAGGTTGTATGTGGCGGAGATTGTAAGATTGCATGGAGTGCCGATGTCAATTATCTCGGATAGGGATCCGAGGTTCACATCTCGGTTTTGGAAAGCACTACATCAGGCTTTAGGCACCAGATTGGACTTCAGTACGGCTTTCCATCCACAGTCAGACGGTCAATCTGAGCGAGTAATACAAGTGTTGGAGGATATGCTGAGGGGCTGTGTGATAGACTTCAGAGAAAGTTGGGAAGAATATTTGCCTCTAGCGGAATTTGCTTACAACAATAGCTATCAGGCCAGTATTAAAATGGCACCGTACGAGGTGTTGTATGGACGGAAGTGCCGCACTCCTACATGTTGGACGAAATTGGGAGAACGTCAGGTTTTGGGTCCAGAGATTGTGGCACAATCCGAAGAGAAAGTGGAGATAATCCAGGCACGGTTGAAGGAGGCATCTGACAGGCAAAAGCCTTACGCAGATCTTAAATGGAAAGAAATAGAATTCAATGTGGGAGATCAAGTGTTTCTGAAAGTTTCACCTTGGAAGAAGGTGATGAGATTTGGTCGCAAAGGGAAATTAAGTCCAAGGTTTATCGGACCTTATCGGGTATTAAGGCGAGTTAGACCAGTGGCATACCAGTTGGAGTTGCCTCCAAAATTGAAGCAGATGCATGACGTATTTCATGTTTCCATGCTACGTCAATATCGATCGGATCCATCTCACGTAGTTTCGGTTGAAGAGGTGGAGCTGAGACCAGATCTGTCTTATGAGGAAGAGCCGATTCAGATTCTGGAGCGAGATGTGAAGGTGCTTCGGAAGAAGTCAGTCCCTCTGGTCAAAGTGTTGTGGCGTAACCATGGATCAGAGGAAGCTTCTTGGGAGCTAGAAGAAGCAATGTGACAATAATACCCTCACCTATTCTAGCCAAGTAATTTCGAGGTCAAAATTATTTTAAGGGGGTAGAACTGTAATATCCGGGATTTATGGCCTATGTATTTTTGCTTAAGTATGTGTGAAAGCATGTCTATGTGTTCTGAATTGTGTGGCATGAATTTTTGAAACTTTAAAGTGTAGTAGATGCCTTAGAAATTATCCGATTTTTAAGAGGAAGCTAAACCAGAAAGGCCTTAAGGAAATGAGTTGGTGAAATAAGACACTAAAATTGGGCCTGTTTAAGTGGCTTGGAGGCGCCACTTAGGGCCTTAGTAAGTGACGCCACAAGCATGGGTGCAAGGCCTAGGTTCGAGTAATAAGGGAAGCAAATAAAAGTTTTTATTTTGCTACAAGGAAGAGAGGAAGTGGGTGGTACAAGGACACTTCAAGATAAAGTGTAGATCAAGTTAAAAACGTGAAGATTTGGCTAAGGAAGAGTGAATTAGGGGATTTGATAAGAGAGGATGTAGTGGCCAAATAGAGGACTCTAGGGGCTTGCATTATTTCAGCTTTGAAGTGTAGCAAGGGTGAGCCGAAAGTTCATTCTCTCCTCATCTTTTTCAATTGTGCCGAAATTCCCAAAGAGAGAGCAACTTGTGTTCTTTCTCACTTTTCCCTTTTTGCTACTCACTGACATAGCCAAACCTCTCTTCATCCTTTCTCTTCCCTTAGCTAGGGCTGAATGTCTCTCCTTCCCATTTGATAGCCATTGCCGATTCTCCCTAAGCCTCATATCCCTCTCTTTTCATCCTCGTTGAAGCCGAATACACAAATGACTTATAACCGACTATTCTCTAAGCCTCAAAGCCGAATCTCTGTGGTGTCAGGCATAGGTGCTGTCGATTTCTGTGGTAAGGGAAAGATTAAACGCTATTCAATTTCCTTTCTTTTCTTTCTAGTCGAAACTTAGGGACTAATTCTATTCATGTTCTTTGGCCGAAAACTTGAAGGAGGAGGTCTTTGGGACTTTTAAAGATCTAAGGTAAGCCATCCAGCCAAGGGCCATTTATTATGTTTTAATGTTAGATTGGATCTAACATGTGCCTATAGGAATCTCGACATCACTCCAGAAGCAAGGATTTCGGGATTTAGATGAGCTAGGTAAGTGGTTGGTAACATTAGGCCATAGGCTATATTTAGGGATTCCAATTTATTTCTTACTCCGTTTAAAAGCCGAAACTAATTGGTTCAAGTGGTTCATTATCTAGCCGATTGTAAAAAGAGTTATCACAAAGTTTTCGGGATTTGATTAGTAGTGAAATCGGCATCAAGGCAAGATTTTCCTTCGGGATTTGGCTAGTTAGCTGAATGGCTCTTTGCTAACATGTGTAGGGTTGGCCGAATGTAGGAACTAAGGATCTAGGACGCTAGATCGGGTTTTCGGGATTTCCAGTAAACTTGCTAAGTAAATCAGGTGTGTACCCCACACTAAGCCTTAATTAATTTACAGTTATGTTTTAATAAATATGTTACTATGAATATGTTAAGATGTGGCTAAGAGTATCTTGCATTGGTACAAAGTACTCAGGTACGTTTACCTACTCCTACTATGAGTATGACATGATCTATGATGGCACATATGTCAAAAGTGATAAGAATGTGAAATAAGGCATGATATTGCATGATTTGTTTAACATGCGGCATATGGGTAATATGTAAAGGGGAAGTGAATTGGTGGTTTTATGCCCCAATATCTGAATGTGGTGACTTATGTCACGCAATTTGAATGTGGTGACTTATGTCACGAAATCTGAATGTGGTGACTTATGTCACAAAATAATTATCTGGTGGCAATGCCACGAATTTTATAAGGGCGATGTGCACGTCGACTGCAGTGACTGCCTTCGATGGTGTGTAGTGGATGGAGGGTTGACTTAGTGGTCCCCACGGTGTGATGGTTGGTACGGGTGATGTGTAGCGGATGGTTATCTAGGTTTGGGTTCGGGTTTGCATCATGATTTATATATGTTGATTATGTATGACTTGACATGCCTGAGTTAATTGAGACTTGTGTTGGTTGTACACATTGAGTCTGTTTGACTCACCCCTTTGTGGGATTATTTTTCAGGTGATGCTCATTAATGGACCGGGTCGGCAGGAGCTTAGTGGTGGCCATGCTCAGTTCGGGATTTTATATTATTTTGGACTTGTTATATTTAAATATTTTGGATTTATTTTGGGTTTCACTTTCGATGTAATAAGGCCATAGTGTGAACTGTTATATGCATGATTCTTTTTTTCTTTTTTTTGATTTTATTATGTTACAAATTTTTATCAAATTAAAGATTAAGAAATCTTATTTTTAAAATAAACTCTAAATATTTTAACACCTAATCAACATCGTTTTTAATTATGAACCCAACACAAATCAATGGTTCTTCTAAAACACACAAGATTATGGCAAGGTCCGAATAAGATTTGAATGGTTTTTCTCTAGAAGCATACCAGATCCAGTCAGGGCTCGTGGGCTAGGTTTGGGGTGTTTTAGCTGTGGAGCTATCAAAACACGTAGATCATCCTTCAGGCCGTCCTCAAATCGAACACAACGCTCATGTTCTATGGCCACTATCCCTCGAGCATAACAGCGAAGGCATAAGAATTCTGCTTCATATGTCACCACCAACCTACTTCTCTGAACCAGATTCAAAAACGCTTTTCGCTGCGCATCCACATAACTCGTTCCAATGTACTTACTCTGAAATGTCGTTCTGAAGTAATCCCAAGTGATACAGTCAGCCACTGTACCATCCTTAACCGTAAGCCACCATTGGTACGCTTCGTCCCGAAGAAGGGACACTACTCCTTTCAGCTTCTTTTCTTCCGTAAAATCTAGATCATCCATTATGCGTTCAACCGCCTCCAACCAATACTCTGCTGCACTCGGGGCTATACCAGAAATTCCCCTAAACACTTCTGCCCCATTCGCTCTGAGTCTCTTCGACACAGATTTCTGGGCTTCTGTGCCCATACTTGCTCCTATAACTCTCTCCAACACTCGGAGCATCACCTGAGACACCGTATCGTCTCCGCCCATTTGGTCCTGATATTCTACCTCCACAGCTGGTGGCGCTGGTATCTCATTCCTTGACTCGTGACCAGACCCTACCGATTCTGACACAGCTATCCTACCCCTATCACGGTCACGCACAGGACGTCTACGACCCCTTGTACTCATTCTACTGATTCGCGTTTATCTGATTAGAAATTTTATGAATTATTAATTTCTTTCACTGATTAACCACGAACAATCTTATGGAAAGTAGTTTAATTAGTTGTTCTTTCGAATTCAAACTCAGTCTCAAGTCTGTATCTCGTAGTTCTAGGAACCCCATACATTCAACCATCACACATCAACATACAAGTAGCATCCATGAACTCACATTCATCACCTAAGGGTATTTTTGTCATTTTACTACCCAGGGGTATTTTTGTAATTTTATCTTACAGGGGTATTTTTGTAATTTTCCAAAATAAGGTATCTTGGTAATTTTACAAAATATGGGTATTTTGGTAATTTTATAATCTGAGGGTATTTCGGTAATTTTGCAAACCAGGGGTATTTCGATAATTTTCACAAATCAAGGGTATTCTGAAAATTTTACAAAACTAGGGGTATTTTAGCAATCTTGCGAAATAGGGTGGCTGGTCCCTTTCGGGTTTTAGTTATAAATTTTTGACACGTCAACAAGTCCTCGTGGCTAAGGTGAACAGTCAACACACACCAGGTAGGATTCCAGCGAAGAGGAGGTGGGCCACTAGGGCCACTTAAATACCAAGCTCTCCCTAGATCCATTCCTAGACATGCGTATGCCTGTTACCACACCTCAACCCAACGACTTGTCCACGGACACGTTTAATTAGAGAAAGTCTTATGAGATTTGAGGAATTATTTAAACTAAGCCTAAAGTCCATCAAACTCTAATCATACTAGCCTATGTTCTATGGAGCCCATTAAGCCCAACATGCATAACACATAATAAGTCTAGAATACTTACCGCATGGATCGGGTGCCGGTAGACTCGAAGGCCATATCTCAACCGAAAGTTTTCTCAAATTCACATCAATTTTACAAATCACTACTGGACCCATTTCACAGCTCGAGTTTTATACTGGGCTCTGATACCAAAATGTAACACCCCAAACCCGGCCCATTTGCCACACCAAATCTGGTATGCTACGGGTTAAGTGTTGAAAACTTTGCTTTGAAGAGTTTTAAAAATCTCAGTTTATCTAACCGACTAATCATTAGTTGTGATATTTTTGAAAGAAACTTTAACTATTGCGTTGAACGTGTTTGAAACTCCATTTTATATTTTTCCTATAACTAAGACTTTAAGCACAAATTTATAACATGTAACATTAACAAATATAACTTGATAACCTAAGCTACGGAGGCCTTATTACATAAATAATTCCCAAAATTAATACTAAAAGGAAAACTAGAAATAGTTTATGAAAATAAAAAACTTGATGGCCCCACGAGTCCGCCTCGGGTCCCATATCCACGATCTACTGCTCATCTGAAAAGTTGGGAAAAATAAAAGGGTGAGTCACCAAGACTCAGTGTGTAAATCCCGAAAACACATAAAAGCCTTGAGGCCCACAAACTCATTATGGTCCTTGGCCCATACACAATGGCAACATAATATTTACATGTAACATGGCCCATCCCAAACCTAAGATTCCATCCTCTACACATCAACCTGTACCAACCATCACACTGTGGGGATTTCTGCAATCAACCCTCCATCCGCTACACACCATATCGACAATTGTGCTGCCTATCATAAAGACCGATCACTATGTGACCTATGTGGCAAAGCCACCGATCGCTGTGCGACCTTAATAATATATTGTGGTATTTCGATAGCTGTGTTGCCTGTCATAAAGATCGATCACTGTGTGACCTATGTGGCAAAACCACCGATCGCCATGCGACCTTTTTCCCCTTCATCATATCAATCCCATCCCATGCATACATAAGATCACAGTCTATCACATACTTCGATACACATAGAGAAGTTTCTATGCTCACGTACCTGGCATCCCTTGCCTACCCTTTTCGGGCAACACGACTGTTCATACAGCCTTTTTCTGGCTTTTAGCCCATAACATATACATAGTATAGATTAACTAGTGTAATAGAGATCTACACACCTGATTACCGACAAGACGATACTTTCTATGTTGACACTATCAGAAGCCGATACAACTGCTAACTGTCTAAGGTTTTGTTTCGAAGCTGGTCCACAACCTGGTGGCCAATCTCTAATGGCAGACACCGCGCGCTTCTTAAACTTAGGGGTTGGATTTACGGATCCACTTCCCTCTTTCATTTGGCTAGTGTTTGTATCCATGGAACAGATATTAGTCAACAAACTGGATTAAAACATGGAATCGAATACAAACTCAAATGTACATCCATAGGGCAGAGATCCCTTACCTAAAAATCCCGAAAGAGATTGAGTTTAGAGACTAATAGTTTTCAGCTTTTAGATCTAGACGATCTACTTCGATTCCTGATGTGTCACCCCAAAATAAGAAATGAGACCAATCAAATTATTACTCCATAGATAATCTTATCTAGCCTTTCAGCTTTGGTCTCCAAAACCCAGAAGAGAAAAAGTGAAGAGAGAATTCGACACTTACCTTAACACCACAGATCCGACTAACCCTTAGAGATTCTGGCACTTATCATGATAAAAGAAAGAAATCGGCAAGGAGAAAAGTGGACAAGGGTATTCGACTATGAAGAAAATCACCAAAGAGAGAATAAGGGAAAAATAATAATCATTCGGTTATAGGAAAAGAATAGAGAAGAGAAGAGTTATGAGTTTCGGCTTTTGAGATAAAGATGATTGATAGAAGAGAATAATAGAATTTTGGCTTTTGCATAACAGTGGAGATGAGAGGAAAGAAAAAGAGAATAGAGTCAAATGCCAGAATTGAAGAGGTATCCCCCATTCTTAAACCAAATTTCGGCACCTACTGCTTAAAAAATGAAAATGCCCCTATTTAAAATTAAAACTAAGCTATTTAATCAAGGGAAATTTTGGCACCCCTTGAACCTAGCAGAAACGATTTCACCTCCCCCCTTAGTGTTGGAATTTCGACCACCACTGTGACCAGTAGATAAATCTGAAATTTTCTCCTTATCTTTATCTGATTACTCATCCACAGTGTCATGGATAACACCACCTCTTCCTCCCTTTATCAGCACATTATCAACCTTATTATCCACATTAAATAATTCCTAATTCCAAGCATCCCAGCCGAACTCCACTACTGCTCTTTGCTATTGCCGAAATTAACTAAAATAAAAAGCATCCCAGCCCATTTTTGTGTCTTACTTCACAGATAATATCTTTTAAGCCCTATCCTACCTGACTCTCCTCTAGAGTGCCTAAATAAAAAATTTTTGCTAAGGCCTCAGCCCAACTTCGAGCCCATTCTGGACCCCTAAAACATTCTAACAAGCATAATAAGCACAACAATACATCACAGCACGTTAAATGCAAAGCCCCATAAATTCGGGATGTGACAATATGATTATGAATATTATGGTATAACTGTAGAAACACTCTAGAACTTTTAGCCTTAGGAGCTGAAACTATAGTGATTGAGACTATAGGATGCGTTTTTGCAAAAACAACCTTACTTTCTATACTTCATAAAATAGTGTTAATAAACACTAAAATAGTATATTGATTCATAAGACTCTTAATCAGATTAAATCAAATTAGCAAATATGAGCGCTAGAGGATGTGGACGCGGTAGACATGGTTGTGGTAGAGGCCGTGGCGTTAGAGTTGTATCTGAGGCATCGGGACATATGCCAGAAATGGACGTACATACGTCACCTGTGACTGAAGCCTGGTCACAAGATCGTATGAGAGAGGATGACACTCTGTCCCAAGCAATGTTGCAAATTCTGGAAAGGGTTGCTGGAGAAAGAACTGGGCCGGCAGTACGAGGGTCAATATCGGAGCGACTCAGATCGAATGGTGCTGAGGTTTTTAGGGGTATCTCGGGTGTAGCCCTAAATGTAGGGAGTACTGGATTGAGGCTATGGAACAGATAATGGACGATCTGGATTGCATCGCCAAGTAGAAACTGAAAGGAGTGGTGTCTTTGCTGAGAGACAAGGCATATCAGTGGTGGCTCACTGTTCGGGAAAGCACTCAGGCTGATCGCATTACCTGGGAATTCTTTAAAACCTCATTTCAAGGAAAATATGTCGGGGCTAGCTATGTGGATGCCCGAAGGAATGAATTTTTGAATTTGGTCTAAGGAGGTAAATCTATGGCAGTATACGAGGCAAAATTTCTACGTCTGAGTCGGTATACCCAGGGGATAGTGCCGACTGACTATGAATGCTGTGTGCATTTTGAAGATGGATTGCGCGATGTATTGCGGATACTGATAGCCCCACAGAAGGAGAGGAATTTTGCCATATTGGTGGAAAAAGCCAAGATAGCTGAAGAGGCTAAAAACTCAGAGCAACAAAACCCAGACAAGGATAGGGGCAGAAGCAAGAGAGACTCTAGGTACTCAGATCCTGCTAGAGGTTTTCAAAAGAAGCCCAGGAATGAGGAGCCAGCTCGAGCTAGAGTACCAGCTACTACTAATCAGTTACAGCCATGTATGGATTGTGGAAAACTTCACTCGGGTGAATGCTAGAGGAGAACTGGTGGTTGTTACAGATGTAGATCCAAAGATCATCGGTTTAGAGATTACCCTCGACAGCCTGCTCAGGCTCAGGATATTCGTAATAATGTTGCGTAGCCAGCTAGAAGTGCTCAGTAACCACCGAGAGGTCGTGGGCCAGGTCGAGGTGGTAATGGCGTAGGACGAGGTTAGGGTGCACTGGGTAGAGGTACAAGTAATAGGGGTAACGCAGAGGTGAGACAGCCAGGGTTGGTCTATGCGGTCAGACGTCGGGAGGATGTCGATGCACCAAATGTCATAACCGTTACGTTTTTCATAGCTGATGTACTTGTTACTGCTTTGATTGATATTGGATCCACCCATTCGTATGTTGCTTGTGATGTGTCTGGAACCTTAAACATTAGATCTGAGATTACTACTAGAGAAACAACTGTAATTAGCCCTCTAGGACAGTCTGTGGTAGTAAATAAGTTGTTTAAGGATGTGCCCTTAGAAATTTAGGGGGAAATATTTTTGGCAGATTTGATGGAATTGCCATTTGGCGAGTTTGATCTTATCTTGGGCATAGACTGGTTGGTTAAACACCGTGCAGACTTGGATTATGCTGCAAAGCAGATGATACTAAGAACTTTAAAGGATAAGGAAGTGATGATGATAGGTGAAAGAAGAAACTATTTGTCTAATGTGGTATCTGCCTTAAAAGAAGAAAAGTTGATGCGGAAGGGGTTTGGAGCATTCTTAGCCTTCATTAGTGCTTTGGATGCCAAGGAGTTGTCGGTGGAAAGTGTTAGAATGGTGAAAGAGTTTTCAGACGTTTTTCTCGAGGAGCTCTCAGGATTGCCTCCGGATCAGGAGGTAGAGTTTGGCATTGAGCTGTTGCCAAGAACGGCTCTAGTGTCCATTTCTCCTTATAGAATGGCACCGAAAGAGTTAGCAGAGCTTAAGGCCCAAATTCAAGAGTTGTTGGATCGTGAATTCATTCAACCGAGTGTGTCACCGTGGGAGGTGCCAGTCTTGTTCATAAAGAAGAAGGATGGGTCGATGCGTATGTGCACCGATTATAGGCAATTGAATAAGTTGACGATCAAGAACAAGTATCCGTTGCCAAGAATTGATGATCTTTTTGATCAACTATGAGTGTAACACCCCAAACCCAGCCCAAACACCACGATCGGATCTTGGCATATCACTAAGAAGAGTTTGTAAAACACATTGCGTTCTTAAGGGAAATGGGCCAAGTGGGCCCAATAGGCCTGGGGGCCCATATGAGTAAATTGTATGATTGAGTAGTGATAGTGAGTGAGACTATGTGAATCTCATATATGTGGCTGGGTTGGGCTGGGTTTGCATCGCATTGCATACATTATCTGCTGTGACATATGATACGGGTTAAGGCTCAATCGAGGCTATTTTGGGCTAAGGCCCAATTGCCACCGTTACTGTAATGGGCTTCGGCCCAGATTATTGTGATGCATCTTACCGATGAGGGTTGTGCACACTGAGTTTTCATAAACTCACACCCTCTTTTCATTAAATGTTTCAGGTGATTCCCAGTGTTAGAGGATTGGGAGCCGTGGAGGACTCGGGGGTGGCTATACATCGGAGATACTTCTCGTGAACTTTAGTAATTTCGATTTTTGCCTTTTCTTTCAGATTATTTATTTTGGGTTAATATTTTGTAATAAGGCCATGGGTTTATTTTTTTCTAAGTTTTCATTTATAATTGTTAAACTTATAAATATAGGGTTTTCTTAAAATATTAGCAATCGTTTTCTAAAATATCATGGTTACGCAACGATACAAGTTCAACTTTCATAACAAAATAGTTTTTCAAAATAATAACAACTTTTAAATGGTCATTTAGTAAATCACATTTTTCTCAATCAAACAATGAACTCGGAGTTCAAAAATCTAATAAAACTTTTCTAAACAATTGCTTAGCTTTTCAACTTTCTTCACTGTGACACGCCAGATTCGTGCCTAACTTTTAGGCCGAGTTTGGGGTGTTACAATGAGGAGCTTTGGTTTTCTTGAAGATAGATTTGAGATCGGGTTATCACCAGGCAGATATTCATAAGACTACGTTTTGAAATCGTTATGGGCATTACGAGTTCTTGGTGATTTCGTTTGTGTTGACTAATGCACTAGCTACATTTATAGACATGATGAACCGGGTCTTTCAATCCTATTTATATCGGTTTGTGGTGGTGTTCATAAATGACATCTTGGTTTACTCGAAGAATGAAGAAGAACATGATTCGCATCTGCGGGTAGTATTGCAGATTTTGAAGGAGAAACAACTGTTTGCCAAATTCAGTAAGTGTGAATTTTGGTTGAGGGAAGTGACCTTTTTGGGGCATGTTGTGTCTGCTGAAGGAATTAGAGTTGATTCCTGAAAGGTCGATGCTGTGTTGTACTGGAAACCACCGAAGATAGTGGCCAAAATTCAGAGTTTTCTAGGTTTGGCTGGATATTAAAGGCGTTTTGTTGAGGGGTTTTTGTTGATTGTTGCACCCTTAACTAAGCTATTGCGTAAGGGAGTACCGTTTGTGTGGTCAGTTATACAGCAAGAGAGTTTTGAGAAATTGAAGAAGATTCTGACAGAAGCACCAGTATTGATTCAACCTGAGGATGGTAAGGAGTTTATTGTTTATTGTAATGCATCTCGTCAATTAAGGCTACATGAGGTGAACTATCCTACTCATGATTTGGAGTTAGCTACTGTGGTGTTTGCTCTGAAGATTTGGAGACACTTTCTATACGGGGAGAAGTCAATTATCTATACAGATCATAAGAGTCTGAAGTACCTCCTTACCTAGAAGGAGTTGAACTTAAGACAGCAGAGGTGGATAGAACTGTTGAAAGATTATGATTTTTTAATCAAGTATCATCCCGAAAGGGCTAACTTAGTGGCAAATACGTTGAGTCGTAAGGTGATATCAGACTTAAGAGCAATGTTCGCTCATCTTAGCCTGTATGAAGATGGTAGTCTGTTAGCCGAACTTCAGGTGAAGCCTGCGTAGGTAAGCCAGATTAAGGAAAAGCAGTTATTAGATGAAAGGTTGGGTTCTTTACTTCAGCAAGTGGAAGGTGGTGTGATAAGGGATTTTGGATTAAATAGTGATGGAGTATTGTGTTTCTGCGGAAGATTGTGTATGCCCAGGGATTCGAAATTGAGACAAATGATTCTGCGTGAGGTGCATAGTAGCCCATATGCTATGCACCCTGGGGAAATAAGATGTACCGAGACCTCTGTGAGTAGTATTGGTGGCCAGGGTTGAAATGGGAGGTTACTAATTTCGTGAGTAAGTGCTTGACATGTCAGCAAGTGAAGGCAAAACATCAATTGCCATCAGGGTTGCTACAACCGGTGAAAATTCCATTATGGAAATGGGAAAGGATAACGATGGACTTTGTTAGTGGGTTACCTTTAACACCTACTAAGAAATATTTTGTTTGGGTAATAGTGGATCGGTTAACGAAGACTACTCATTTCCTACCTGTTCGTACGGATTACTCATTGCAAAAGTTGGCCAAGCCATATGTAGCAGAGATCGTGAGGTTACATGGGGTACCAGTGTCTATTATATCGGACAGGGACCCTAGGTTTACATCATGGTTTTGGAAGGCTCTACATGAAGCTTTGGGAACAAGGTTAAATTTCAGCACGGCATTTCATCCTCAGACAGATGGTCAGTCCGAGAGAGTAATCCAGATTCTAGAAGACATGTTGAGGGGATGTGTGATCGATTTCAGGGTTAGTTGGGAAGATTTTCTACCTTTGGTGGAGTTTGCATACAACAACAGTTATCAATCCAGTATCCAAATGGCACCTTACGAGGTGTTGTATGGTCGTAGGTGTCGTACTCCTACTTGTTGGACTGACCTGGGAGAGCGTCAGTTGTTGGGTCCTGAGTTGATTTCGGAGACAGAGGAGAAAATTAAGGTAATTTAGGCTCGATTAAAAGAAGCTTCAAATAGCCAAAAATTGTACGTAGATCTGGAGCGTAAGAATATAGAATTTGCGGTGGGTGATCAAGTCTTTTTGAAGGTCTCACCTTGGAAGAAGATCTTTAGATTTGGACGAAAGGGCAAGTTGAGCCCTAGATTCATCGAACATTACCGGGTGTTGAAGCGTGTTGGACCAGTGGCGTATCAGTTGGAGTTACCTCCAGAGTTAAGTCAGATACATAGTACATTCCATGTCTCTATGTTAAGGCGTTATCATTCGGATCTGTCTCATGTTGTGCCAGTGGAGGAAGTTGAGTTAAGACCTAACTTATCCTTTGAAGTGGAGCCAATGCAGATCTTAGATCGGGATGTTAAGGTGCTGAGAAGGAAGTCGGTGTCTTTAGTTAAAGTATTATGGCATAATCACGGTCGGAGGAAGCTACATAGGAGCCTGAGGACGTGATTCAGTAGCAATATCCTCACCTATTTTGATCAGGTAAATTTCGAGGATGAAATTTTCTTTAAGGGGGTAGAATTGTAACATCATAAAATTTAGAATTTTATGTGTTGCATTATATCTTGTGTGAGGCTAGTTAAATTATTAATTGTGTATGTTTTAAGGTCCTAAGAAGGCTCGGGGTTTAATTGGGCCTTAGTAAAAATTTGGTGTTTTAGCATTTTAAGGAGAGATAGTAAGTGGCATTAATGCTTATAAAAATAAGTGAGTAAATTGCTAGCATAAGTGAGCTCATGGTAAAGAGGATGTGGCGTCACATGAAGGGCTTTAGGGGAAGAGATTCGAATCTCCCTTGATGCAAAATTTTGACTATTTTTTTGTATTCCTTCCCTAAGTGTCGGCCATGGTGGTATTTAAGGCAAGGTGGACTTTTATTTTTGGCAAAGTGGCTAAGAAATAAGGAAAGGATGAAGGTAAGGAAGGGAATCAAAAGAAAAAGGCAAGATAATGGAGTATGTTGGCCTTTTTCATGGGTAATGTTTTGGAAAGTGTTGTTGGTCAACACTTATCCTTATGGGCAAAACAATACATGGTTTTGGTGAAGGGAGAGGGTAGTCGAATTTGCTTTAGTCAATTGGTAGAATTTTTGGTGCTTGATAGGCCTAATTTCTTTTGGCATCCTTTTGTGTTCTTTTCTCCAACTTCTCCTCTCATTGCTGCAACTTCAAGTCAATAGTGAGAATTGTCCTTTTCTTTCTTTGTCTTGCTGAAAACACCTAGCCATTGTGACCAATTATTTTCACTCATCTACTCTTGAAAACCGAAACTAGTTAAGCACTTCTTCTCCATCATTCTTTTCTTTTTCACAAAATTCTCCAACCTTTCTTTCTTCTTCTCTAATCCATACTCTCATAACCGAAATTGTTCTTGTTCATTTTCCTCTATAGCTGAACCTTTCAATCCATAATCTCTCCTTCACAATTTTTTTCTCATTTGGGTTGACACTCTTTTCTTCGATTAAATCGATAAGTGATTTCTTTTCTATTTTCATATTCTTTTCTTTCTTGCCAAATAGGTATTTATCACTATTCGATTGCAAATCTTGATCTTAACCGAAATGGTGTTACCTTCCACTCCTTCATATCTTAATCACCCTCTTTTTCGTAGTGTTCTAAGTGGGTGGCCGTGAATCATTCTAGCCTTAAGTCAAACGGTGGAATTCGGATCCAATATCGATAAGGTAAAGAGTTCTTCATGGATTATTTGGAATCATTCATTATTCATTTAGCTGTTAACGAAATAAAAGTTTGGACGAATTGACTATATGTTTTAGGGAGTAAATTGCTCGATCTATCCACTCGTTGATCATACAAAAAATGGCGGTAAGCTGACCCTTTTTCCTTAGTCAATCATTTCATATCAACGTATTATCGTTTTGACTAAGAATTTATTCAATGGAGGCAAGCGATACGAATCGAAAGGGAAGCGTTTGGAGATCACAAAAAGAGCGGATTCGCGATTCCTACTCCTAAGTTCAAGAGAAGGGCAGTACCAGCGGTTCGATATTTTTCACTGGGTTGTGGACCATCATCCGGTAAAAGTAGACAAATTGTGGTCGTTCACGATTCAAAGGGTAAACATTTTAGATCGTTTATTTTAGAGTTGGATTAAGAAAAATCACTATATCATTTATCGAGTGTTATGATATCATAGGTGTCGATGATCAAGAAGGCCTTGTACTTATCGTAATCAGGTGTGTAATCTTACACCGTAATTCCGTAGATTTATGATTCGGTAACATGTCGAATAAGTAGATTGTTGTCATTATACGACTAAAATTGTAAAATTGGCATAAAACAAAAAATATGCTTAATATATATTATTTTGAAAGAATTGACAAAATCGGCATTAAGATTGTTAAAAATTTACGAAAATGCCCCTATGGGTAGATTTACAAAAATGCCCCTATGGGCCAATTTATGAAAATACCCCTATGGGCCGATTTAGAAAATACCCTTATGGGTCAAATTATGAAAATACCCTTATGGGTCGAATTACGAAAATACCCTTATGGGCCGAATTACGAAAATACCTTATGGGTCAAATTATGGAAATGCCCCTAATGGGCCAATTGTTATTGCTTAAATGGGCCTAGTCATGGTAATAACTACTTGGTAAATGGTTGTTAATTTATATGTGAACATCTTATTATGTATGTTGCATATTTATATATTGCTGGTTGGGAAAAATGTTGAGCAGTGTAGCTCGGTGGCATTGCCACAATAAACTGTTTACTATAATGTTTACACATGATATTGGTGGCTTGGCCACAATAAAATTTATTAAATGGCAATTTGACTGCGTTTTGGTGTGATGGCGGGGTGGGTTGACTTGATCCCCACATGATACAGTCCTCCTCGGGGAGAGTCAAAATGTATGCGAGTTGCCCAATCGTCTACGAGGAAGAAACAAGACTTCAGGAAATAATTTGAAAAAAATATGTATGTGTTTGCGGAAGCTTATAGGGAATTTATTTAGAGGATGGTTTAAGTTAGGAATGGTGGTTTAGAAATGAAGGGGACAATTTAGATGTTAGAATGATAGGTTCGGTATGACAACGAAAGCAAATGATAGATGATAGATTGATAGATTGGTGGAAAATGGAAGAAAGAACTTAAACAAAAATGATTCAACATTAACAAACGTCACCCCGGTTTCTATAATGTTTAAGGTGAAAAAAATGGTAGTCGTTGATGGATCAAAGACCCGTTATCAAGAGTGATAAGAACTGATGGTATAAATGAATGAAAGAACAAGTGATAGATACCATAAGCACAGCTCGATAAGTCTATGAAACTTGTACAAAATCGAAGAGGAGATAACTCACTCAATGAACAAATGTTCATATATGTTTTATCAAAAACTTAACCCCCCTTACAAATGAAAAACAACAAGTATTTATAGGCCTATGGAAGAGCTAGCCAAATAGTCACTAACAAAGCTTAAAGACTAAGTAAATGTGGTTAGATTAAGCTAGAAAATCTGGAAGAAAACCCTTGGTTTGCTTAGCAAAATTTAATGAATGTGGCCTTGTAAGCTTGCAAAATTCGTTTGGATGTATATGGCATCAATGGCACTCCAATGGACATGTTTCTAGAAGATTATTTGTCCCAAAAATTCGTCCAAGTCCAAGTGCAGCCTTTGGGGATGTTAATGGGCAGCTTTCTAGAAGAAAAAATGAATTTTAAGTCACTTGAAGATGCATGCAGCAGCTAGGTACGTCCCACGCATTAATTGAGCTCTTACTTTGGTCTCTTTTGGCTGAAAAGTGTCTAGCAATAAAGGAGAACGTGAGTAGCCCACTTGGATATGTAAATTCAGCCATTTGGGACATTTTAAAGTCTTCTTAATGAAGAAGGAAGTGGCTGAACAGATTTGGACAAAGAAAGGAGTGAAAAGGCTTGTCTAGGTTTGGCCAACATTGGGAATGAGCTGCACCTTTTGGTTGAGAAGTTTCCAGCATTAAAACTCTTCATTGAACAACTTTCATGTGGTTTAATTCGCCCTTAAATCCCCTTGGACGTTCGTGACTCCAACCATGCATGTATTTCTTCATTCGTTATGTAACCGGTTCATGCATCATGCATTTAACTCCTCCATGCATGTGTCTTCATGGAATTATTTTTCCAACTGAATAGACACCTTGATAATCCAAAAATCAGCAGCATTTAACCATGCTTCCAACCGTCCATGCACCTCCATGGTTCCTTGATGTATTCGGCTAGGTACATTGCACCTAGGTGCATGTATCTCTTAAATGTGCTCCATAGATTAATTTGAACCTACAAAGGAATGAATGCATGTTAATTCAAGACAAATCAGATGTATAACAATTAAACACATCCATGACACCTCAAGGGACGTTTAGGACAAATTAAACACACCATTTGCTTCATTGAATTTTCGGCAGCAACTAAATTAACTAAAAAAAAAAGCGCACATTTAATTTAACTTTAAAATAACTTTAAAACATGCAATAAAATGTGAAAAATTAATTTAGACTAAGACAAATTAAATTGGACCCTAAATAAAATATTTAGAAACATTTATTTGTGTAGAAAAAATTAAATAAATTAAAACTTAATTTATTTAAAGCAATAAAATTAAAGAATCACTCAATGAGTTTGAAGTGAGCTTAGTGAGCTCAAATTGAGCTAGAATGAGCTAATCCAGCTTAATTGGAAATTGCATGAAGATGCACATGAGCTCCACGGTACTTGAAACGATGAATTTGAGCTCGTTCGATTTGTAAAATGTTGGTGCCCCGGGCGTGCCCGTATCATCACTCCCCTCTTCAAGACGATTCATCCTCGAATCGACCTGTTGATTTTCTGAACAAAATTCATTTTGACTCGATTTTCCTCGATCAAACGGGACGGATGATAATCTCAACACCTAAAAAAGATAAGCATGAGTTAACAAGAGTTGTATCAAACATAATTGTAACCTAAGTATGAACAACACCAAACTAATAATTCGCATGCAAACAGGCATAATCACATTATCGTACAAAATGAACAATGCCTTGTCAAATATTTGGAAATTAATGGAATAAGCTTCATGACATGCATTCGATTCAAAGGGATACCACGAGTCAAATCCAACATGAGAATAACACATCAAGTGATAGAGATAGTCGTCATAAGCAAGTAATGAAGAAAACGCATATGGCACATGAAATTTATCAACCAATTCTTGCATTGAGCGATATATAACATCACTTGCACATGAATCATAAAACTTATTAAACACACGAATCCTTTTGTCAATCATCAAATCGAGATAGCCCAACAATAAGTAGGATAGGACATTTATACAATTCAAGGTCTAGATGATTTACAAAATAGAAATCGACATGATGTGCTCTTTCAATATCCAAAGAGAACAATGACTTCTCAAAATTTTCAAGTAGATTGCTCATATGGCGCAATATGGATTCTTTCACACGAAACTCATCAAAATTATCGAACTCAAAAATCCTTTCATCCTTCATCGAAATAGATAGATCACAAATAGTCATAATAGAACGATTAAACTTAGCATGATCTAAATGTTTTACAACAATAGAATCAGCAACCAATTTATCAACGCAAAGCTCGTCACTTTTCAAAGAGATCACAAAGGTGTCAACAAGTTCAGAAAACGTACCTTTGTGCTCAGAAGGACAAAGATCATTCTTACCTTGTTCACGCAATATAAACCTTCTCTCCTTAGGCAAGTAATGTAGTCGAAGCTTTGCGTTTGATTCAACATCTTTCAAATGGATTTTAAATCTCAAATACAACCACAAAATTTGTTTAAGGAGCAAATAAAATTGTAGACAAAATAAACAAATTTTGCCATCTTACTCAAAAACCAAGTATCAAAAAGATAAAAGTCTTTCAAACTTACGAGATGATTCTTGAGTTTTCCATAGCACAAATCGAACGTATTCGGTTTAAAGACATGCGTTTGATTATTTAAAACAAGATGTGACAATGGTTTCAAAAATCAAACTTGCTAAACCAAAAGGAATTATGTAAGTTCAAGATTGAATGATCAAAACTCTTAACGTGCTTCAAAATAGATTTACAAAGACTCACGATTCCATATAAAACAATGACTTAACCTCGTAATAACCACAATCAAGCAGATGGGATTAAGAGAAAAATCATCATAATACTTACTTGAGTCTTGCATCCGTTGAATAGACGTTTCTCCACCTTCATTACCATCTTTTAAAATATCACAAGGGATCGAGGGGGTAAATGACGATATCATTCTCATGGCTACAATCTTTAGAAGAATTTGGTGGAGATGAGATCGTTTCGATACACTTACCTTCCTTACCTTCCGGCTCGTATGGTTCGAACTTACATTTTTCAACCAAAGAAAAATGTCGCTCTTTCAGGAGGTATTGAAGTTGATAATCATCGTTTGGTTCCTCAGAAACCTGAAACAAAGAAACAAAAGAAGAACAAACAACCAAAGAGTTAGTCGAAAAATCACTCTCTTTTTCTCACTCATTTTGTTCTCTTGTTTCTTTCTCAAGATCTTTTTCTTTTTCAATCTCTTTTCAATTTTTTCTCGATTTCAATTTCTTTTCTTTCTTTCTTTTTTCTTCTTGCTCTTTTCATTTTCTTTTTCTTGATTTCTTTTCTCTCACGATCTCTTTTCTTTTCTTTTCTTTTCTTTTCTTTTTCTTTTGGGTTTTCTCTTACATTGTGAGTACAACAAGAAGATGATTCAAAAGATTCAAAAATACAAGGATTAGACTCCAAGATCGAAGCAATGTTCTCATAGATGTCACGATCTTTTCTTGGAAGATACTTCGTACGAGACTTCTTTGAATCATAAGATGGAAACTTCGTGCTTTCTTGGTCATCACTGTAAAAAACTTCAAAATTCATTTTGCTTCGCCTCGATTCCTTCGTCGAATAGGAATCTCGATTTGAATCACTTCGAGAACGATCTTTTGTAGCGGAATACTTATAGCTTTCTTCTTGCTCATTACCTCGAAAAGATTCAAACTCATTTCTTATTTCTCTCCGTCTTGAAGGCCTTGTCGAACATGAGTCTTGATAAGAGTCTCTTCGCGAATAGTTTCGAGATATATATTGTGGTGAAGAACTCGACTCCATTCTCTGACTTGATGAAATCTTTCGAGCAAAAATGCTTTCCATTTCACTTAACAAGTATTGGAAGTCGACGGCTGAGAATCCTTCTTGTGACATCTTTGTTGCTGAAAATAAAATATGTTATAAAAAAATAGATAGAAAAGAGAAAATACCTTACCAAAAAATCCTCACGAGTCACTCGCAAAGAAAATCACTCACACTCGTGTTTAACTCGTATGATGGCTTTTTCTTTGATGATTTCACTCGTGCCTTTTACCGATCTATCTCGTCTCATAAATTCGTACTTCACTTCAGAAGACTCATCACGACTTGAGGGTCGGCTTCAAAGGGGTTTCAAGGGATTGATGTCGGGTATAGGGGAGGCTAAACAAAAAAAAATTTGGTTATCGGGTAGGCTAAAGGGTAAGAAAAAAAATTGGGAGGTCGAGGTAGAAGATGAAGAGGGTAGAAATGAAAGTCTTGAGATCGGAAACAGAAGAGATGAAGTTCAAAGCAAAACTTCAAAAATTTTCCACTTTTTTTTACCACTTTTTTTTTAACTTGTATTTTTTTTTTCAATTTTCGTTTTTTTTCTTTTTTTTTTCAATTTTTTTTCACTTCACATACAATATATTGAAATACAAGAATGAAAATTACAACTTACAATTTTTTTGAATTTTTTTCACTTACGAACCTATTTTGGCTTCTCGTACGTAGTCAAAATTCCTCATTTTTATAGCTCTGATACCAAATGATACAGTCCGCCTCGGGAGAGTCGAAATGTATGCGAGTTGCCCAATCGTCTACGAGGAAGAAACAAGACTTCAGGAAATAATTTGAAAAAATATGTATGTGTTTGCGGAAGCTTATAGGGAATTTATTTAGAGGATGGTTTAAGTTAGGAATGGTGGTTTAGAAATGAAGGGGATAGTTTAGATGTTAGAATGATAGGTTCAGTATGACAACGAAAGCAAATGATAGATGATAGATTGATAGATTGGTGGAAAATGGAAGAAAGAACTTAAACAGAAATGATTCAACGTTAACAAATGTCACCCCGGTTTCTATAATGTTTAAGGTGAAAAAAATGGTAGTCGTTGATGGACCAAAGACCCGTTATCAAGAGTGATAAGAACCGATGGTATAAATGAATGAAAGAACAAGTGATAGACACCACAAGCACAGCTCGATAAGTCTATGAAACTTGTACAAAATCGAAGAGGAGATAACTCACTCAATGAACAAATGTTCATATATGTTTTATCAAAACTTAACCCCCTTACGGATGAAAAACAACAAGTATTTATAGGCCTATGGAAGAGCTAGCCAAATAGTCACTAACAAAGCTTAAAGACTAAGTAAATGTGGTTAGATTAAGCTAGAAAAATCTGGAAGAAAACCCTTGGTTTGCTTAGCAAAATTTGGTGAATGTGGCCTTGTAAGCTTGCAAAATTCGTTTGGATGAATATGGCATCAATGGCACTCCAATGGACATGTTTCTAGAAGATTATTTGTCCCAAAAATTCGTCCAAGTCCAAGTGCAGCCTTTGGGGATGTTAATGGGCAGCTTTCTAGAAGAAAAATGAATTTTAAGTCACTTGAAGATGCATGCAGCAGCTAGGTACGTCCACGCATTAATTGAGCTCTTACTTTGGTCTCTTTTGGCTGAAAAGTGTCTAGCAATAAAGGAGAACGTGAGTAGCCCACTTGGATATGTAAATTCAGCCATTTGGGACATTTTAAAGTCTTCTTAATGAAGAAGGAAGTGGCTGAACAATTTGGACAGCAAAGGAGCTGAAAAGGCTGTCTAGGTTCAGCCAACATTGGGAATGAGCTGCACCTTTTGGTTGAGAAGTTTCCAGCATTAAAACTCTTCTTTGAACAACTTTCATGTGGTTTAATTCAGCCCTTAAATCCCCCTTGGACGTTCATGACTCCAACCATGCATGTATTTCTTCATTCGTTGTAACCGACGGTTCATGCATCATGCATTTAACTCCTCCATGCATGTGTCTTCATGGAATTATTTTTCCAACTGAATAGACACCTTGATAATCCAAAAATCAGCAGCATTTAACCATGCTTCCAACCGTCCATGCACCTCCATGGTTCCTTGATGTATTCGGCTAGGTACATTGCACCTAGGTGCATGTATCTCTTAAATGTGCTCCATAGATTAATTTGAACCTACAAAGGGAATGAATGCATGTTAATTCAAGCCAAATCAGATGTATAACAATTAAACACATCCATGACACCTCAAGGGACGTTTAGGACAAATTAAACACACCATTTGCTTCATTGAATTTTCGGCAAACAACTAAATAAGCGAAAAAAACTGCACATTTAATTTAACTTTAAAATAACTTTAAAACATGCAATAAAATGTGAAAAATTAATTTAGACTAAGACAAATTAAATTGGACACTAAATAAAATATTTAGAAACATTTATTTGCTGTAGAAAAAAATTAAATAAATTAAAACTTAATTTATTTAAAGCAATAAAACTAAAGAATCAGCTCAATGAGCTGAAGTGAGCTCGAGTGAGCTCAAATTGAGCTAGAATGAGCTAATCCGGCTCAATTGGAAATTGCATGAAGATGCACATGAGCTCCACGGTACTTGAAACGATGAATTTGAGCTCGTTCGATTTGTAAAATGTTGGTGCCCCGGGCGTGCCCGTATCACCACAGGTGTGATGGTTGGTACGGGGGTGTGTTGGATGGATGGGTCGGGTTGCATACATTGCAATTATATATGTATATGTATATTCTGTTATGTAAATGGGCTTAGGCCCGAGATATGGAAAAATGGGTTCAGGCCCAGTGGACAACGGTAAGGGGATTATACACTGAGTTCTAGTAACTCACCCTGTTTCCTTAACCCTTGCAGGTAATGCTTAGTGATGTGGACTTGGGCCATGGATGACTCGGTGGAGGCCATACTTCAGAAATGGTTTATACTGGACTTTAGGTTTCTATTTTATTTACTATTTTGAGTTTTATGATGTAATAAGGCCTCTGGATTTATTTTTATTTTTGCTTTATGTTTGACGTACTTATATCTTGCTCAAATTACTTTAATTGGGATTTTTCTAGAAACTTAAATAAAGATTTTCTAAAATGGATTCACTTATGAATTTCAAAATAAACTTTTACAAATATTTTTAACTTGGAAATTTTCTCTAAAATTTTCATCAATATTTTCGAAAGTCACGGTTTATAAAATCACTAGTTCAAATTTATCGATTATCAATCAATCTTCGTAGATAGTAAAATTTTATCAAATATTTTAAACCAAAATTGTTTTGCTTGTTTTTAACAAATCAATATCTATTAACGTACGAATAAGAAGGACTTAACATATTTTTCTCATGTGACATGTCGGATCTGGTCATTACGTATGGGTCGGGTTTGGGGTGTTACAAAATAAGTGACAAATGTATGTAAAATATCCCTTAGCAAAATAAATATCCCTTTTTGCTTTCAATAGGATCCTAACCCATGCCCTCTCCTATTCTCCGGATGCTACATGCCACCACAACACAAGCTACTTGTGTGTCTTACAACATGCGCAACTAAATATAAACCTATGGGCCAAAGTCTAAGTTCATTTAAAAGGAGATCAAAATGAATTGCAAGCGCCAAGACTTAAACCTTGGACCCCTTGCTTCCACTATGGCATCATTTCCTTGTCTCCCATGTGGCGTCATTTGCCACTAGACCACAACTCCTTTTGTGTCCTATTTTACCCCAATTTATTCTTAAAGCCTACTTACTTACTCCCAGGGTTTTATTTACCTAAAACCAATTTTTTTCCTAAAGCCAAGGTTTGATCCCAGGACTTCATAGAAGCCCCCTAACCTTCCAAAATCACCTACCTAATAGATCCAACTTGCATTAGTGTCGTTCTCTTGTTCTCAAAAAATTTTAAAAGCTCTTACGCCCAAGGCCCAATAGGCCTAATTCTACTAGGCCCAAATTCGGGGCGTTACAAATCTACCTCCTTAAAGAAATTTTGCCCTCGAAATTTCCAACTATAGGAACAGTCGCACATCCTAACCTAGCACACTACGCTCCCACTGCGCACTCTGATTCTAATATCCCTATCATATTTTAACTAGAATTTGGAACTCCCTACACATACTCAAAACACCTAACCATTAAAGCAGACAGATATCTCATACGCAACCAATTTCTATATCCAAACATCACATCCAAACCAAACACACACAGAATAAATACCAAAAATACAGTCCAATGCCTAAAGAAATCACCGTATTTCTAACTCACCATATTTAAATTTCTACATAGACAAAAGTATTCAGAAAACTTACGGATTCGGCGCCGGAGACTCGTGTACCACACTTTCAGAAAACGGTCAATACAACATTTCAGAACTTCAAATCTTTTCAAGGTTTTTCTTTAAACAACACTTTCAGAAATTCAATTTTGAAAACCCATTCCACAGCCGAGTTTTGCAACATGACACTGATACCATTAAATTTAACACCCTAAACCTAGCCTAGACATTATGGCCGAATCTAGCATGTCACATCAAAATGTTATTTGAAAACCACGCGTTCATTGGAAAACCCTTCTACGAAACAAAACTTTCTACCCTTTAAAAATCCCGATTTTCGTTGTTCATTAACAAGACAAAATTTCCTCAAAGTCATTTCCTTGCAAAAATATTATTACTTTTTAAAACCTTGTTCGTAGTGCAAGTCTGACTTAAACAGTTGCGGAAACTTGATATTTTGAAAACAGTAGTTATTATTTTAAAACCCGTGTTTAAAAGACTAGCAGTTTGTAATTAAAAGAAATACCAATTAAAGTTAAAAGAAAATCCCAATGGCCTTATTACAAAAATTATTAACCCAAAAATTAAAATAAAGTAAATATAAATGTCGCTAAGTTCAACTTTAAAGCATGTCGGTCGTGTGGCCACTTCTGAGTCCCCCGCAGCTCCAAATCCTCTACGACTGGGAATTACTTGCACAGTTAAAGGAAAAGGGTGAGTTACGAGAACTCAGTGTGTAATCTCCTTTATGGTCACAGTCTGGGCATGAGCCCATACGGTATCAGTCTGGGCCTAAGCCCTATTCGGTAATAATCTGGGCCTAAGCCCCAAATCATATCAATGCAATGGACATGTAACCCAACCCATACCAACCAAACACTCCACTGGTACCAACCAATCTCTCCATGTGGGGACCATGTCAACCCACCTAGCCAAACTCTCCAATGGTGAAGCCTAGCTGCTAACAACAGTATATGTGGCTGAGCCACTAGAAACAAAATACGTGGCGATGCCACTGTAACGGTACTTCCCCCAAATCAAAAAAACCCAACCCAATGCAGTATGTCATGTACGTCACGCTCAATCATTACACGTGTATGCAAAATGGCCATGCTCAGTAACAATCATTTAAACATGTAATAAAAGCATATCAGTCATACAACCACCATCAAGTCAGCTAAAACACAGTCATACAATCCCAGTCAAATCAGTCCAACTCATAATCTAAGTCAGTCATCTACCCGCAAGGCAATACAGTCATTTTACCCTATAAGGGTATTTCGGTCAATCCTATCTTTCAGGGGTATTTCGGTAATCCTACCTTATAGGAGTATTTCGGTAACTTTACCCATAGAGGGTATTTTAGTAACTTTACCCATAAAGGGTATTTCGATAACTTTACCCATAGAGGGTATTTCGGTAACTTTACCCATAAAGGGTATTTCGGTAACTTTACCCATTAAGGGCATTTCGGTAACTTTACCCATAAAGGGTATTTTAGTACTTTCATAAACTAGTGGTATTTTGATAATTTTGCAAACCGAGGGTATTTCGTTAATTTTGTAAATTAGGGGTATTTTGGTAATTTCATAAATCAGGGGTATTTCGATAATTTTGCAAACTGAGGGTATTTCAGTAATTTCATAAACCAAGGTATTCTAAACAGAGATAACGATGTGAATGGGCTTAGGGCCCACTCTCAGCCCAAATGGGCCTACACACTCATGTGGCCCATTTAGCCCAAACTAGCCACAGATATGAGATTCACATAGTCTAGTCCAATATTTACTACACAATCATACAACTTATCCGATTGGGCCCACGGGCCATGGCCTATCGTGGCCCAAACAGCCTAAACTCACAAGAGCACTCATGATGGCCTCAACTATCACGTCGAAGGTCCCACACAAGCACTCGCACGTTGGTGTGGCTACCATGCCGTGTGATAGGCATTTTGGCATTTGCCGCTCTACAGCTAAGTAGTACGAAATACGCAACTGATAGGAATCTGGAGTTAATTCGCGCTCTGAGCACTCCTATGCCCAAACGCCAACCAAGGTGTGCTTACTCTCCTCATAAATTGCTCTATTTAAAGCCATCTTCTCACCTTCCCTCATGCTAGCTTCCTGATGTGGGATCCCTCCTTTAGCAGAGTTTAATTCCATCACAACCACTTGTCGCCCCAACATAGAAAAATAAATATCCCTTTTTGCTTGCAATGAGATTCGAACCATTGCCCTCTCCTATGCTCCAAACGCTTAATGCCACCACAACACAAGCTCCTTGTGTGTCTTACAACATGCGCAACTAAATATAAACCTATGGGCCAAAGTCTAAGTTCATTTAAAAGGGGATCAAAATGAATTGCAAGCACCAAGACTTGAACCTTGGACCCCTTGCTTCCTCTATGGCGTCACTTCCTTTTCTCCCATGTGGCATCATTAGCCACTAGACCACAACTCCTTTTGTGTCCTATTTTACCCCCAATTTATTCTTAAAGCCTACTTACTTACTCCCTGGGTTTTATTCACCTAAAACCAAAATTTTTCCTAAAGCCCAGGTTTGATCCCGGGACTTCATGGAAGCGCCCTAACCTTCCAAAATCACTTACCTAATAGATCCAACCTGCATTAGTGCCGTTCTCTTTTTCTCAAAAAAATTTAAACACTCCTACGCCCAAGGCCCAATAGGCCCAATTCTACTAGGCCCAAATTCGGGGTGTTACAAATCTACCCCCTTAAAGAAATTTTGTCCTTGAAATTTCCAACTATAGGAACAGTCGCACATCCTAACCTAGCACACTACGCTCCCGCTGCGCAGTCTGATTCTAATATCCCTATCATATTTTAACTAGAATTTTGAACTCCCTACACATATTCAAAACACTTAACCATTAAAGCAGACAGATATCTCATACGCAACCAATTTCTATATCCAAACGTCACATCCAAACCAAACACACAAAGAATAAATACCAAAAATACAGTCCAATACCTAAAGAAATCACCGTATTTCTAACTCACTGAATTTAAATTTTTAAATAGACAAAAGTATTTAAAAAACTTTCAGCACCGGAGACTCAGTGTACCACACTTTCAGAAAACGGTCAATACAACATTTCAGAACTTCAAATCTTTTCAAGGTTTTTTTTGAAACAACACTTTCAAAAATTCAATTTTGAAAACCCATTCCACAGTCGAGTTTTGCAACCTGACTCTGATGCCATTAAATGTAACATCCTAAACCTGGCCTAGACGTTATGGCTGGATCTAGCGTGTCACATCGCGTTCATTGGAAAGCCCTTCTACGAAACAAAACTTTCTACCCTTTAAAAATCCTGATTTTTGTTGTTCATTAACAAAACAAAATTTCCTCAAAGTCATTTCCTTGCAAAAATATAATTATTTTTTAAAACCTTGTTCGTAGGGAAGTCTGACTTAAACAGTTGCAGAAACATGATATTTTGAAAATAGTAGTTATTATTTTAAAACCCGTGTTTAAAAGACTATCAGTTTGTAATTAAAAGAAATACCATTTAAAAGTTAAAAGAAAATCCCAATGGCCTTATTACAAAAATTATTAACCCAAAAATTAAAAAAAAAAGTATATATAAATGTCGCTAAGTTCAACTTTAAAGCATGTCGATCGTGTGGCCACCTCTAAGTCCCCCGTAGCTCCAAATCCTCTACGACTGGGGATTACCTGCACAGTTAAAGGAAATGGGTGAGTTACGAGAACTCAGTGTGTAATCCCCTATTACGGTCACAGCCTAGGCTTGAGCCCATACGATATCAGTCTAGGCCTAAGCCATATTCGGTAATAATCTGGGCCTAAGCCCTATTCGGTAATAATCTGGGCCTAAGCCCCAAAATCATATCAATGTAATGGACATGTAACCCAACCCATACCAACTGAACACTCAACCAGTACCAACCAAATTCTCCATGTGGGGACCATGTCAACCCACCCAGCCAAACTCTCCAATGGTGCAGCCTAGCTGCTAACAACGGTATATGTGGCTGAGCCACTAGAATTAGAATACGTGGCAATGCCACTATAACAGTACTTCCTCCAAATAAAAAAAAAAAACCAACCCAGTGCAGTATGTCATGTATGTCATGCTCAATCATTACACGTGTATGCAAAATGACCATGCTCAATAACAATCATTTAAACATGTAATAAAAGCATCTCAGTCATACAACCACCATCATGTCAGTTAGAACACAGTCATACAATCCCAGTCAAATCAGTCCAACTCATAATCTAAGTCAGTCATCTACCCGCAAGGCAATGCAGTCATTTTACCCTATAAGGGTATTTCGGTAAATCCTATCTTTCAGGGGCATTTTGGTAATCCTACCCTATAGGGGTATTTCGATAACTTTACCTATAGAGGGTATTTCAGTAACTTTACCCATAAAGGGAATTTCGGTAACTTTACCCATAAAGGGTATTTCGGTAACATTACCCATAAAGGGTATTTTGGTA
This sequence comes from Gossypium rotundifolium, assembly GCA_025506655.1. NCBI lineage: Eukaryota > Viridiplantae > Streptophyta > Magnoliopsida > Malvales > Malvaceae > Gossypium > Gossypium rotundifolium. The sequence goes on along the minus strand of CP106722.1, from coordinate 86,119,628 downwards.
ACTTTACCCATAAAGGGTATTTCGATAACTTTACCCATAAAGGGTGTTTCGGTAACTTTACCCATAGAGGGTATTTCAGTAACTTTACCCATAGAGGGTATTTCGGTAACTTTACCCATAAAGGGTATTTCGATAATTTTGTAAACTGAGGGTATTTCAGTAATTTTGTAAACCGAGGGAATTTCGATAATTTCATAAGCTGGGGGTATTTTGGTATTTTTACAAACTGAGGGTATTTCAATAATTTCATAAATTAGGGGTATTTCGGTAATTTCATAAATCGGGGGTATTTCAGTAATTTTGCAAACTGAGGTTATTTTAGTAATTTCATAAACCAAGGTATTCTAAACAGAGATAACGATGCAAATGGGCCTAGGGCCCACTTTTTGCCTAAATAGGCCCACACGCTCATGTGGCCCATTTAGCCCAAATCTAGCCACAGATATGAGATTCACATAGTCTAGTCCAATATTTACTACACAATCATACAACTTATCCGATTGGGCCCACAGGCCATGGCCCATCGTGGCCCAAACAGCCTAAACTCACAAGAACACTCATGATGGCCTAAACTATCATGTCGAAGCTCCCATACGTACGCTCGCACGCTCATGTGGCTACCATCACCATGTGACAGGCATTTCGGCATTTGCCATTCTATAACTAGAGTAGTGCAAAATACACACCTGATAGGAATCTGGAGTTAATCCGTGCTCCGAACACTCCTATGCCCAAACGCCAACCAAGTTGTGCTTACTCTCCTCATAGATTGCTCTATTTAAAGCCAGCTTCTCACCTTCCCTCATGCTAGCTTCTCGATGTGGGATCCCTCCTTCAGCAGAGTTTAATTCCATCATAACCACATGTTGCCCCAACTTAGCAAAATAAATATCCCTTTTTGCTTGCATTGGGATTCAAACCCTTGCCCTCTCCTATGCTCCAGACGCTGCATGCCACCACAACACAAGCTCCTTGTGTGTCTTACAACATGCGCAACTAAATATAAACCTATGGCCAAAGTCTAAGTTCATTTAAAATGAGATCAAAATGAATTGCAAGCGCCAAGACTTGAACCTTGGACACCTTGCTTCCTCTATGGCGTCACTTCCCTGTGTTCCATGTGGCGTCATTTTCCACTAGACCACAACTCCTTTTGTGTCCTATTTTACCCCAATTTCTTCTTAAAGCCTACTTACTTACTCGTAGGGTTTTATTCACCTAAAACCAAAACTTTTCCTAAAGCCCAAATTTGATCCCATGACTACATGGAAACCCCCTAACCTTCCAAAATCACTTACCTAATAGATCCAACTTGCATTAGTGCCGTTCTCTTGTTCTCAAAAAATTTTAAATGCTCTTACGCCCAATGCCCAATAGGCCTAATTCTACTAGGCCTAAATTTGGGGCGTTACAATACCCCCTTAAAAAAAATTTGTCCTCGAAATTTCCAACTATAGGAACAGTCGCACATCCTAACCTAGCACACTACGCTCCCGTTGCGCACTCTGCTTCTAATATCCCTATCATATTTTAACTAGAATTTAGAACCCCTACACATACTCAAAACACCTAACCATTAAAACAGACAGATATCTCATACGTAACCAATTTGTATATCCAAACATCACATCCAAACCAAACACACATAGAATAAATACCAAAATACAGTCTAATGCCTAAAGAAATCACCGTATTTCTAACTCACTGTATTTAAATTTCTAAATAGATAAAAGTATTCAGAAAACTTATGGATTCAGCGCTGGAGACTCGGTGTACCACACTTTCAGAAAACGATCAAAATAACATTTTAGAACTTCAAATCTTTTTAAGGTTTTTTGTTGAAACAACACTTTCAGAATTTCAATTTTGAAAACCCATTCCACAGTCGAGTTTTGCAACCTGACTCTGATACCATTAAATGTAACACCCCAAACTCGACCTAGACGTTATGGCCTGATCTAGCATGTCACATCAAAATGTTATTTGAAAACTAAGCATTCATTGGAAAGCCCTTCTATGAAACAAAACTTTCTACCCTTTAAAAATCCCGATTTTCGTTGTTCATTAACAAAACAAAATTTCCTCAACGCCATTTCCTTGAAAAATTATTATTATTTTTTAAAACCTTGTTCGTAGTGGAAGTCTAACTTAAACAGTTGCGGAAATGTGATATTTTGAAAACAGTAGTTATTGTTTTAAAACCCGTGTTTAAAAGACTAGCAGTTTGTAATTAAAAGAAATACCAATTAAAAGTTAAAAGAAAATCTCAATGGCCTTATTACAAAAATTATTAACCCAAAAATTAAAATAAAGTAAATATAAATGTCGCTATGTTCAACTTTAAAGCATGTCGGTCGTGTGGCCACCTCTGAGTCCCCCGCAGCTCCAAATCCTCTATGACTGGGGATTACCTACACAATTAAAGGAAATGGGTGAGTTACGAGAACTCAATGTGTAATCCCTTATTACAGTCACAGTTTGGGCCTGAGCCCATATGGTATCAATTTGGGCCTAAGCCCTATTCAGTAACAAACTGGGCCTAAGCCCCAAAATCATATCAATGCAATGGAAATGTAACCCAACCCATACCAACCAAACTCTCCACCCGTACCAACCAAACTCTCCATATGGGGACCATGTCAACCCACCTACCCAAACTCTCCAATGGTGCAGCCTAGCTGCTAACAATGGTATATGTGGCTGAGCCACTAGAATCAGAATACGTGGCGATGCCACTATAATGGTACTTCCTTCAAATAAAAAAAACCCAACCCAGTGCAGTATGTCATGTATGTCATGCTCAACAATTACACGTGTATGCAAAATGGCCATGCTCAGTAACAATCATTTAAACATGTAATAAAAGCATATCAATCATACAACCACCATCAAGTCAGTTAAAACACAGTCATACAACCCCAGTCAAATCAGTCCAACTTATAATCTAAGTCATTTGATGCGGGCACGCCCGGGGCACCCAATTTGTTGCAAGCTGATGAGTTCGAATCATCGAGACCAAGTGCCGTAGAGCTCGTGTGCATTTTCATTCACTTCCAAATTGAGCGGATTAGCTCATGCCACTCAATTCGAGCTCCTCGAGCTCATTTCACTCATCGAGTGATTGCTTAAATTATTGCTTTTAATAAATTGAATTTTATTTTATTTATTTTCCTAAAGCATTTTAATGCATCTAACACATTTTAAATTGGTTGACTTTAATTTGTTTTAGCTCAAATTAATTTTATTACATTTTATTACATGTTTTAAAGTTGTTTTAAATCAAAAATTAAAGTGCAGATTTTTCTATTAAATAGGGGCTTGCGAATTTAGTATGTGTGCTAAATGTGTATTTAAGTTGTCCTAAGTGTCTATTAAGATGTCATGAGCGTGTTTAATTTATGTTCAACTGATTTGGAGTGGATTTAATGTGTGATTCATGCTCTTGTAGGTACAGTAGAATCTTACATGAAGCATTGATGAGGTTCATGCACCTTGGTGCAATGTACTTGGCAATTCATCAATGAATCTAGAGGTGCATGGAATGGCTGGAAGCATGCATTATGACAGCCAACTTTTGTCCATTCAAGGCCCCCCATTCAAGCTGGAAAGAAGACTAAGTGCATGGGTTAAATTCATGAAGATTTTTAAGCTGAAATTAAAACAAGACAGCAGACTTATTTAATTTCTTTGGGGCTGTTAAATGCGATGCAAAGGTCAAGGGATTTCAATGGCTGAATTAAACACTTGCAAGCCATTTAAAGACATGTTTAATTGCTAGAAATATTTCAAACAAAAGGTGCAGCTCATTCTCCATGTTGGCGAACCTAGACAAGCCTTTTCAGCTCCTTTGCTGTCCAAATTCGTTTGGCCATTTCCTTCTTCATTAAGATGCCTCCAAAACGTCCCAAATGGCTGAATTTACACATCCAAGAGAGCTATTCATCTTCATCATTATTGATGGTGATTTTTCAGCCAAAAGAAGGCTAATTAAGAGGTCACTTATTGCATGGGACGTACCTAGCTGCTGCATGCATTTTCAAAGTGTCCCAAAATTCATTTTCTCTTCTAGAAACATGGTTAATGATGTTCCAAAGGCTGCACATGGACTTGGATGAATTTCTTCTTCATGAAGCATGGCTTTTGACGTTCCAAGAGGCTGAATTTGGACTTGCCCTTTGATCTCCTTCAAGCAATCATCCACCAAGTTAATTGCTCCATCTAGAAGTTGTCCACTTGACTCCCATTCAGCGAATCGCCCATAGCCACTTGATGAGTTTATTCCAGATTTTCAGCTCAATTAAGCCTTCTAGAAGAGGCCATTGACATCCTCAATGCATGGGAAACTACAAGGAAGCCTTCTCCAAAATTCTGGAATTTTTGTGTTTAATTTTTGCTTAGCCATCAAGGCTTCCTAGTGACTATTCAGCTAGCCTATGTTAGCCTATAAATACCTTGTTAGTTTTCATTTGTGGAGATAGACAAGATAGACAATTTTATCATTAATCAAGTTACATGAACTTTTGTTCTTCGAGTGAGCTAGTCTCCTCTTCAATTTCGTGCAAGTTTTCTAGACTTATCAAGTTGCTTGTGGCGTCTAGACTTGTTCTTTTCATCCCATTATACCATCGGTTCTTATCTACCTAGATAACGGGTCGTGGTCCACCTTCGATTCCATTTTCCACCTTAAACAACATAGAACCGGGGTGACACTTCTTAGTGTTGAATCGATTCTTTGTTTAAGTTCCTTCATCGACTCCATCAAATTATCATTTTATCTAATTTATTTTTATTATCTCTTTCTATCAAACCGAACCATCTACTATTCAATTAAAGCTTCCGCAAACTCATCCATATTTTCCAATTATTTTTCGAAGGCTGAATCCCTCCTCATAGACGATTGGGCAACTCGCATACATTTTGACTCTCCCCGAGGTGGACTACATCATTTGGTATCAGAGCTATAAAACGAGGATTTTTGATGACGTACGAGAAGCCGGAATAAGTTCGTAAGTTGAAAAAAAGTTAAAAAATTCAAAAAAATTGAAAAAAAGAGTTGTATTTTATTTTCATTGTAAAAGCATATATTATATTTGAAGTGAAAAAAATAAAAAAAATCAAAAAAATAAAAAAAAAAGTGGTAAAAAAAAGTCAAAAAAAAAAAGAGAGAGTGAAGTCCTGCAAGTTTGAAAGTTTTATTCATTTTCATCCACTCATTTCCCAATCTCAAAACCATCATTCCACACTCTTACTCTTCTACCTCGACCTTCCAAAATTTTTTTTTCTTACCCTTTAGCCTACCCGATAACCAAAATTTTCTTTTGTTTAGCCTCCCCTATACAGACATCAATCCCTTGAAACCCCTTTGAAGCCGAGCCCTCAAGCCACGATGAGTCTTTCAAAGCGAAGTCGAAATTGTGAGGCGAGTGTGAGCGGTAAAAACGAGTGTATTCATCAAATAAAAAGCCTTATCTGAGTGAAACACGAGTGTGGCGATTTTCTTTGTGAGTGATTTGTGAGGTTTTGTGGTAAGGTACTTTAATCTTTCTATTTATTTTCTTTCTTTATAACATCTTTCTTTTCGAGAATAAACATGTTTCAAGAAGAACTCTCCGCCGATGACTTCCAATTTTTTGGTGAACGAAATGGACCGAATACTCGAGAAAAAGTTAAGTCCAATACAAAGGAGTTTGGATTGAGCGGAGGAAAAATTTCGACAAAAGCACACTACAACGAGTCGAGAAACGGATCGACGACCATCTCAGAGACCCACCTTCGATGATTATTCAAGAAAAAAATTCCGACATGACTCCCATTCATCGTCGACTTCAAGATCAAGAGACTTCTATCAAGATTCGTCTTCATCAAGAAGTTCATTTGATTATGTGAGAAAGGATTATCATCGAGATTCGTATTCGTCAAGACTCCTGAGACATCGAGAAGAAAGCTACGAGTACTCACCCACGAAAGATTATTCTCGAAGTGGTACATATTATGATTCGTATTCAAGGCAAAACAAAGCGAGTAACGAGTGTGAAGCTACTACGAAGATGAATACTCAAGCATGAGTTATTCGTCTTTTGATTCCAAGATGACACGCTCCAAGATTCTGCCAAGGATCCATCGTGATATCTATGAGAACGTTGCCTCAATTTTAGAGTCAAATCCTTCTCTTGTCAATTCCTTTGAATCCAATTCTTGTTGTAGTTTGAACGAAAAAGAAAAATCCATTGAAAAAGAAAATCAAGAAAAAGAGAAAGAATTTGAAAAAGAAAATAAAAATGAGAGAAAAGAACATAAAGAAAAGGAGCTTGAAAAAGAAGAACAAGAAAAAGAGAGCGATGAAAAAGAAAAAGATGTTGAAAACATAAAAAAAGAAATTGAGATAGAAAAAAAGTGAAAGAACAAGATATGCAAGAAATAGTGAACATTGATTTGCCTAACTCTTCATACTTTTGTTCTTCTTTTGTTTCTTCATTTCAGGTTTTCGACAAATCACACGAAGACTGCCAACTTCAATACCTTCCCGAAGAATGACGTTTTTGTTTGATTAAAACAGGTAAAGTGGAATTACATGAGATTGAAGGTAAGGAAAGTAAGAGTTTTGAAACGATTCTGTCTCCACCAAATTCTTCTAAAATTTGTAATTCTGTGGATAGCCTCGTTAACTGCCATTCTTTGATCAAGTGTGACGATTTAAAAGATGGTAAGACGAATATATTCCATAATAATCATTTTGATGCAAAGTGTGACGGTGGAGTAACGAATAATCGACAAGCATAAGATTTGATCGAATGCGATGATGCCTTTTCTTTTAATCCCCATTTGTTTGATTGTGGGTTTCTGAGATTTGTTCATTGTCTAAATCTTTGAGTTTTCATAAATCTTTTTGAAGCACGTTAAGAGTTTTGATCATTCGATATTGAACATACACAACTCATTTTGGTTTAACATGCCGATTTTTGAAACCATTGATACATTTTGATTTAAATAATCAAGCGCATGTTTTTAAGCCGAATACGTTACGATTTGATTTGTGGAAAACTCAAGTATCATCTAGATGGTTCTTCTTATTTGAAAGTTTCCCATCTTCTTGATATAAGGTTCCTGAATGAGGTAACGAATGTTGTCAACTTTGTTTTCCACATTTATTCGTTCCTTAAACAATTCTTATGGTTGTTCACCTACCATTTGAAAATGGTTGAATCAAGCGCGAAGCTTCGACTCGCTACATGCCTACGGAGAGAAGGTTTGTAATGTTAGAAAGGTAAGAATGATCTTGTCTATCTGTGCATAAAGGTGTTACAATTATAAATCATCCCGTTTGATCGAGGAAAGTCGAGCAAAAAGAATTTTGTTCGAGATAGACCAAGAGTTCGATTCGAGGACGAATCGCCTTGAAGAGAGGAGGGATGATGCGGGCACGCCCAGGGCACCCAATTTGTTGCAAGCTGATGAGCTCGAATCATCGAGACCAAGTGCCGTAGAGCTCGTGTGCATTTTCATTCACTTCAAATTGAGTGGATTAGCTCATGCCGACTCAATTCGAGCTCCCTCGAGCTCATTTCACTCATCGAGTGATTGCTTAAATTATTGCTTTTAATAAATTTAATTTAATTTTATTTATTTTTCCTAAAGCATTTTAATGCATCTAAAACATTTTAAATTGGTTGAATTTAATTTGTTTTAGCTCAAATTAATTTTATTACATTTTATTACATGTTTTAAAGTTGTTTTAAATCAAAAATTAAAGTGCAGATTTTTCTATTAAATAGGGGCTGCGAATTTAGTATGTGTGCTAAATGTGTATTTAAGTTGTCCTAAGTGTCTATTAAGATGTCATGAACGTGTTTAATTTATGTTCAACTAATTTGGAGTGGATTTAATGTGTGATTCATGCTCTTGTAGGTACAGCCGAATCTTACATGAAGCATTGATGAGGTTCATGCACCTTGGTGCAATGTACTTGGCCGAATTTATCAATGAATCTAGAGGTGCATGGAATGGCTGGAAGCATGCATTATGACAGCCAACTTTTGGCCATTCAAGGCCCCCCCATTCAACTGGAAAGAAGACTAAGTGCATGGGTTAAATTCATGAAGATTTTTAAGCTGAAATTAAAACAAGACAGCAGCTTATTTAATTTCTTTGGGGCTGTTAAATGCGATGCAAAGGTCAAGGGATTTCAATGGCTGAATTAAACACTTGCAAGCCATTTAAAGACATGTTTAATTGCTAGAAATATTTCAAACAAAAGGTGCAACTCATTCTCCATGTTGGCCGAACCTAGACAAGCCTTTTCAGCTCCTTTGCTGTCCAAATTCGTTTGGCCATTTCCTTCTTCATTAAGATGCCTCCAAAACGTCCCAAATGGCTGAATTTACACATCCAAGAGAGCTATTCATCTTCATCATTATTGATGGTGATTTTTCAGCCAAAAGAAGGCTAATTAAGAGGTCACTTATTCATGGGACGTACCTAGCTACTGCATGCATTTTCAAAGTGTCCCAAAATTCATTTTCTCTTCTAGAAACATGGTTAATGATGTTCCAAAGGCTGCACATGGACTTGGACGAATTTCTTCTTCATGAAGCATGGCTTTTGACGTTCCAAGAGGCTGAATTTGGACTTGTCCTTTGATCTCCTTCAAGCAATCATCCACCAAGTTAATTGCTCCATCTAGAAGCATCCACTTGACTCTCATTCAGTCGAATCTGCCCATAGCCACTTGATGAGTTTATTCCAGATTTTCAGCTCAATTAAGCCTTCTAGAAGAGGCCATTGACGTCCTCAATGCATGGGAAACTACAAGGAAGCCTTCTCCAAAATTCTGGAATTTTTACATTTAATTTTGCTTAGCCATCAAGGCTTCCTAGTGACTATTCAGCTAGCCTATGTTAGCCTATAAATACCTTGTTAGTTTTCATTTGTGGAGATAGACAAGATAGACAATTTTATCATTAATCAAGTTACATGAACTTTTGTTCTTCGAGTGAGCTAGTCTCCTCATCAATTTCGTGCAAGTTTTCTAGACTTATCAAGTTGCTTGTGGCGTCTAGACTTGTTCTTTTCATCCCATTATACCATCGGTTCTTATCTACCTAGATAACGGGTCGTGGTCCACCTTGATTCCATTTTCCACCTTAAACAACATAGAACCGGGGTGACACTTCTTAGTGTTGAATCGATTCTTTGTTTAAGTTCCTTCATCGACTCCATCAAATTATCATTTTATCTAATTTATTTTTATTATCTCTTTCTATCAAACCGAACCATCTACTATTCAATTAAAGCTTCCATAAACTCATCCATATTTTCCAATTATTTTTGAAGGTGAATCCTCCCGTGAGCGATTGGGCAACTCGCATACATTTCGACTCTCCCAGAAGTGATTTGTATCATCATTCATCTACCCGCAAGGCAATACAGTTAATTTGTAACGACCCAAATTTGGGTCTAGTAGAATTGGGCCCATTGGGCCTTGGGCACGGAAGCGTTTAAAATTTTTGGAGAACTGGAGAATGGCTTAAATGCAAGTTGGACATATTAGGTAAGTGATTTTGGAAAGTTACAAGGTTTCTAGGAAGTTTCGGGTTCAAGTTAGGCTATAGGAAAATTTTTGTGTTTATGCACTTTAAGGAGAGAAGGTAAGTGGCATCAAGGCTTAAGGAAATAAGTGTGTATTTTGCTAGCACAAGAGGAGCTAGTAGTATAGTGGTGTGGTGTCACATGAAGGAGCTTAAGGGGTGGAGTTTGAATACCACCTATTGTAAAATTTTTGGATTATTTTGTGCTTCTTTTCCAAAGTGTCAACCAAGGCTTTAAATAAGGTAAAGAAGACTAAGAAAATAAGGTAAGGAGGAGAGTAAGGAAAGAAGTAAAGGAAAGGAGTAAGAAGGGGGATATGTTGGCTGAATATCTGGAAGGTGCTTGGGATAGAATTTTTAGTCGACCATGACCTTTTTGGTGAATTAAGTACACGATTTTGGTAGGGGGTGTAACAGTCTGATTTATACCCTAGTCAAAATAGTGGTTTCAGGACCACAAATCCGAGTTCGTATAATATTTTAATATTATTTTTTGTGTCGTTGATATGTGAATTAACATGTGGTAAATTTTTGTAAGTGAATTTGTCTATTTGCGTTTTTAATTTGACAAAAGGTCTGAAATGCATTGAATGTGAAAGTTGCATGATATTTGTTAAGTATCAAGGTGTTATGGCTTTTAAAAGAAAAGGCCTTATGAGGCAATAAGGCCACTATTTAGTTAGTGGGTGAACAAAGGACAAATGTACCCTTAATGTATGTTTGTTTGAGTTATTATGGAGGGGGTTAAATGAGTAATTTGATTAAATAAAGGTTAATAAACAAAAGAAAAGATGAATGTTATCATCTTATATTTTGGGTGCCGAAATTGAAGAAAGAAAAAGAAGAGAAATGTGCTAAGGCATTCGGCACTCTTTAAGCTTTATTAAGGTAAGTTTTGACTTCGATTTTCGATAATTTCTACGTTTTTGCAATCGTTGCTTTGAGAGCTACTAAACCCATGTCTTAATTTGATGAATTGATGATGTTTGTGTAAAATGCCATTGATGCTATGTTGAGTTTTGTGATGTTTTATGATGTTAAATGGAAGATTTAAGCTTGATGAACATGTTTTGTTCTTGAAGTTTTGTTGAATTTAGCTAAATAGGGATAAATTTAGAAAATGGTAAATTGAAAGACTAAATAGCAAATTTGATAAAATATTTGGGCTTATATAGTCCCCAGAGAGGTTCGACAAGCATGTGTATGTGCGGATTTTGTGAATTTGATGTTGTGGGAAAAATGGACTAAATTGTTAAAGTGTGCAAATATGAGGGTTAATTTGCAAATAGCCCTAAATATATGTGTTTGGATTGAGTTGAATGGAATGGTGAATAAAAGGGTTAATTTTGAATATGTTTAGATCAAGAACCGAGGAAAACAGATTTAAATCGCGGGAAAGCGAAAATAACCGAGTAGTCATTTTCTTTCGATAAACCAAATCTGAGGTAAGTCACTATGCAAATAAATTATCTGTAGTGAATTGAATATATGTATTCATATGTCTATCGATGAAAATGAATGAGTATGAGATGCTAAGTGAGTGAATTCTGAAATAAGTTCGATATAGTGATAAAGTCGAGAAGTCCCGTATAAACCTAGGAATAGATAGGATTAGCCATGTCATGACATAGGTATCTGTTCTGTTTTATCATGTAAGACCACATCCGGGACGTTGGCATTGATTTGAAATTCGTGTAAGACCTCATCTGGGACGTAGGCATCGATATGAATTATATGTAAAAGACCTCGTCTAGGACATAGGCATCAATATGAACTTTATGAGTAAGACCATGTCTGGGACATCGGCATCATATTGACTCGTGTAAGACCACGTGCGGGGCGTTGGCATCGTTATGATCTATCGTGTAAGACCACATGCGGGACGATGGCATCAATATCTGAGTGCATGTAAGACCTCGTGCAGGGGCGTTGGCATTGTACTACTATTACGAGCTTTACGAGTATCCTACTAGGTTCCTAAGGGTTCAACGGGCAAGTCTATAATACGAATGGTATATCCGAGCTATGATCAATTAAGTGAATGAATATTCGATTCAGGTACGTTGAATGTGCATTAAGTATGAGCGAAATGTAAGTATGCATATGACTTTGATTTGAAGAAAGGTATGTTTGAATAGGATAATGTGAATGGGATACAAGGAAGATTATGAATGAGCTATGTGCTTCAAATGAGTTTTGAATGGATAAATGTGACCAATGTAGTCATAAGTATGAATCAAGCATATACATGATAAATTGATAAGTGAATGAGATGTGCAAATGCATCAAATTGCATTTTTACTTCTTATGCCAAGTTTATTTGTATATGACTTACTAAGCTTTTGGAAAGCTTACTCTGTGTGTGTGTTTTCTTTATTTTATAGGTCGTCGAAGCTACTAAAGGCTCGGGATTGTCAAGGATCGTCATCACACTACTAAACTTATTTTGGTACCCTTTTGAAAATGTATATGGCTAATTATGGCATGTATAGGCTAGATAGGTGTATATGTTTATGAAGTGAGCATAGCCATGTGTATTGGCAAGCTTTTAAGTTGATAAATGTTTGAATGAAAGAGTTATGAAGCATATATTTAGTATGTTCTGATGCATATGAAATGGTTAAGTTTTGGTTAAGCAAATGGATGATAAATGTTGGAAATGATGTAGGATTTAGTTTGCAATTTGGTATGAATGGAATTGGTATTGAATGTATGGATAAGGTGAACCATTTGATATGTTTTGGTTGCCATTTATGCATATTATGTTTTGGTATGTATTGCTTGTAGGTGAGACCCAAAATGGGTGGCATATTGGCCTTGTAAAAGGGCCTATAGTGTCACACAGTTGAGGCACACGGGTGTGCCTAAGACCATGGGTAAATTGGCAGAATATGGCTTAAATTACACACGGCCTCGACACGGGCGTGCTTGGTGGCCGTGTGAGAAATGGTAGTATGTGATCTATTAGTACGCGGCCTTAGCACACGGGCGTGCTTGGTGACCGTGTTGATTTTGGTAGTTTACTACCACGGGAGGACACACGGAGTGTCCGATGGCAGTGGTTGAGGCACGGCCTACCCCACGGCCGTGTGTCCCCTGTATTTTAGAAAAGTTTCAAATTTTTATGAAATTACGTATGTGTTTCGGTTTAGTCCCTACTCGATTTATAAGCATGCTTAAGGTCTCGATGACCTACTTAAGGGACTTTATGATTAATATTGATGAATGGATGTACGATTAATTTTGTAAATGTTTCCAATCTGTCCGGTAACACTTCTAACCCTAATCTGGCGACGGTTACGGGTTAGCGGTGTTACATTTGGTTGGTATCAGAGCTACGATTTAGTCAGTTCTCAGACTAACGTAACGTGTCAGAGTCTAGCTATACATGCTATATATATTTGAACTGTGATAGTGTGATGAATCCTGACGTGTAAAATGTGATTTCTGTATAGCAATGGATCCCGAAAGAGCCGTAGCTAACGACATAGAAAGTAATGCGCCTGCTCCCGCGCAAGAGATAGCGCCCTCTAATTTGAGACCGGCTACAAGCAGTCAGGAGGGAGAAGCTAAACAAGCTTTCTTCCAAATGATGAGTGAGTGGTTCACTCAGTTCGTAAAGAATAACCTAAATGTTTCACAACCCCCGCCCCCGGTTAATCCCCTTCAGACATCTGATATACCTCTGACTACAAATCTGAATCTGTTAAATAAGCCTCTGGTTGACAAGATCCGTAAGTATAGGGCTAAAGAGTTTCGACTTACCAATAATGATGATGCTGAAAAAGCTAAATTCTAGATTGAAAATACTATTCGAGTATTTGATGAGATGTCTCTGACTTCGGATGAATGTATAAAGTGTGTTGTATCGCTACTTCGAGATGCAGCATATCAATGGTGGAAAACCTTAATTTTTGTTGTTCTGAGAGAACGGGTTACGTGGGATTTCTTTCAGACCGAATTCAAGAAGAAATATATCAGTGAGAGATTTGTTGATCAGAAATGAAAAGAATTTCTAGAATTAAAGCAAGGCCGTATGACTGTTATAGAATATGAATGGGAATTTGTCAGGTTGAGTCATTACGCTCGTGAATACATATCATCTGAAGCTATAATGTGCAAAAGATTTGAAGATGGTCTGAATGAAGATATTCGTTTGCTAGTCGGGATATTAGAAATAAAAGAGTTCGTTACACTCATTGATCGAGCATGCAAAGCTGAGGCACTCGGGAAAGATAAAAGAAAAGCTAAGTCTGAAGCCCGAGATATGAGAAAGAGATTTACAAGCAAATCATTTCAGTCTACTCTGAAAATATTCAGAGATAATCAAGGTCGTTCTAGAGATAATGTGGGACATTTGAACAGAAATCAAGCTAAATTGCAAATGAGTTCCAAAACTCCAGCAACTTCAGTGGCCAGCATTGGTAATGTTCGATCAGAGAGACCTGAATGTAAACATTATAGAAAGAGGCATCTGGGAAGCTGCAGATTAAATGATAAAGCTTGCTTCAGATGTGGATCACTTGATCATTTTATCCGTGATTGTCCTGAGTCTGTTGAGCCAGAGACTGTTCAGAATCTGAGACTTGAAAATGCATCTAGGAGGGGTAGGCCTTCAAAGAATACAAGAAATGTTAATGGTAGACAGAGGTGTACGAGGGACACTGTGGTAAGATCTGAAGCTAGAGCACCTTCCAGAGCATATGATATCAGAGCTCATAAAGAAGCTTCATCACCTTATGTTATAACGGGTACTTTTACTCTTTATGAAACTTCTGTGATTTCTTTGGTAGACCCTGGTTCTACACATTCGTACATATGCATGAATTTAGGATATGGTAAGACTTTGCCTGTAGAGTCTACTGAATTTGCTATAAAAGTATCGAACCCCTTAGGTAAAATTGTCCTGGTTTACAAAGTATGCAAGAACTGTCTGTTAATGTTTCGAGATATTTGTTTCTCTGCTGATCTGATGCTTTTGCCATTTTATGAATTCGATATTATTCTGGGTCTGGATTGGTTGTTTGTGCATGATGCCATTGTAAACTATAAAAGAAAGACTATAGATTTACGAGGTCTGAATGATGAGATTGTATGAATTGAGTCTGATGATTTGAATGGATTGCCTGCTGTGATATCCATTTTGAAAGCTCATAGTTATGTGAAAAAGGGGTATGAATCATATTTTGCTTATGTGATCGATTCAAAAGCATCCGAAAAGAAAGTTGAATCAGTACCCCTTATTTGTGATTTTGTTGATGTGTTCCCTAAAGAGTTACTAGGTTTATCTCTGATTCGTGAAGTTGAATTTGGTATTGAATTGTTGCCTGGTATGACACCTATTTCGATAGCTCTGTATAGAATGCCACCAACAGAGTTGAAAGAGTTAAAGTCGCAATTGCAAGAGTTGACCGATAGAGGGTTCGTTAGATCGAGTTTCTCGGCTTGGGGTGCACCTATTCTGTTTGTGAAAAAGAAAGATGGCATGATGTGAATGTGCATTGATTACCGTCAGTTGAATAAGATGACCATTAAGAACAAATATCCATTGCCTAGGATGGATGACTTATTCGATCAGTTAAAAGGAGCTACTGTATTTTCAAAGATTGATCTAAGATCAGGATACTACCAGTTGAGAGTTAAAGATTCAGACATTCCGAAAACTATTTTAGAACGAGGTACGGGCATTATGAGTTTTTAGTTATGCCATTCGGACTAACCAATGCTCCTGCTATTTTTATGGACTTGATGAATAGAATTTTCAGACCGTATCTGGATTAATTTGTTGTTGTATTCATTGACGACATTTTGATTTACTCTCGTGATGAGAATGAACATGCAGAACATTTGAAAATTGTGTTGCAAACTTTGAGAGAAAAGCAATTGTATACAAAATTTAGCAAATGTGAATTCTGGTTGAATGATGTCAGTTTTCTGGGGCATATTGTGTCAACTTCTGGGATTCGTGTTGATCCGAGCAAGATTTCTGCTATTCTGAATTGGAAACCTCCGAGAAATGTATCTGAAGTTCGCAGTTTTCTGGGTTTAGCTGATTATTACCATAGATTTGTAAAGGGCTTTTCAAAAATAGCTATTCCATTGACTAGATTACTTCAGAAAGTTGTCAGATTTGAATGGTCGGATAAATGTCAAAAAAGTTTTGATCAGTTGAAAACTCTGTTAACAGAAGCTCCAGTGTTAGTATAGCCAGATCCGGGTAAAGAATTTGTTGTTTACAGTGATGCTTTGTTAAACGGTCTGGGATGCGTTTTGATGCAAGAGGGGAAAGTGGTAGCTTATGCTTCGAGACAATTAAAGCCTCATGAGAAGAATTATCCGACACATGACCTTGAGCTCGCTGTGATTGTGTTTGCACTTAAGATTTGGCATTATTTTTTGTACGGTGAGAAATGTCATATGTTTTCAGATCATAAAAATCTGAAATATCTAATGACCCAGAAAGATTTGAACCTGCGTCAAAGAAGATGGTTAGAACTGTTAAAAGATTATGAGCTTGTGATAGATTATCATCCGGGTAAGGCAAACGTGGTTGCTGATGCGTTGAGTAGAAAGTCATTATTTACACAAGTACTCTGAAAGCTTAGTTAAATCTGTCCAATGATAGTTTTGTGATAGCTAAATTAAAAGCAAAACCGTTATTTGTACAAGAAATATGTGATGCTCAGAAGGTTGATAATGAATTGTTGTTGAAACGAGCTCAATGTGAATTGAATTCTGAATTTAAATTTTGAGTTGTTGATGATTGTTTGAGATTCTGAGATTGAATCTGTGTTCCAAGAAATCCGGAGCTGATTCAATTGATTTTGAATGAAGTGCAAAGATGTATCATGACTTGAAGCAACACTATTGGTGGTCTGGCATGAAACGAGACATTTATGACTTTGTTTCAAAATGCTTAGTTTGTCAGCAAGTGAAAGCAGAACATCAAGTTCCATCTGGGTTGTTACAGTCGATTCTGATTCCTGAATGGAAATGGGATAGAGTAATTATGGACTTTATTTCTGGGTTGCCTCTAACTCCAAGAAAGAAGGATGCGATGTGGGTTGTAGTTGACCGATTGATAAAATCTGCTCATTTTATTCCGATAAGATCTGACTACTCACTTGAAAGATTAGCTGAGCTTTATATTTCCGAGATTGTGAGATTGCACGGGGTGCCACTATCCATTGTGTCAGATAGAGACCTGAGATTCACATCGAGGTTCTGGAAGAAATTGCAAGACGCTTTGGGTACGAAACTGCATTTTAGTACAGCTTTTCATCCGCAGACGGATAGTCAATCTGAGCGAATTATTCAGATTCTCGAAGATATGTTAAGATGATGTATATTGGAGTTTAATGGTTCGTGGGAACAATACTACCATGTATTGAATTTGCGTATAACAATAGTTTTTAGACGAGCATTAAAATGGCACCATATGAAGCTTTGTATGGACATAAATGTCGTACACCTCTGTACTGGACTGAACTCAGTGAGAATAAGTTACACGTGGTCGATTTGATAAAAGATACCGAACAGAAAGTGAAATGATCCATGATTGTTTGGAAAGCTTACTCTGTGTGTGTTTTCTCTATTTTATAAGTCATCGAAGCTACTGAAGGCTCGGGATTGTCAAGGATCGTCATCACACTACTAAACTTATTTTGGTACCCTTTTGAAAATGTATATGGCTAATTATGGCATGTATAGGCTAGAAAGGTGTATATGCTTATGAAGTGAGCATAGCCATGTGTATTGGCAAGCTTTTAAGTTGATAAATGTTTGAATGAAAGAGTTATGAAGCATATATTTAGTATGTTTTGATGCATATGAAATGGTTAAGTTTTGGTTAAGCAAATGGATGATAAATGTTGGAAATGATGTAGAATTTAGTTTGCAATTTGGTATGAAAGGAATTGGTATTGAATGTATGGATGAAGTGAACCATTTGATAAGTTTTGGTTGCCATTTATGCATATTATGTTTTGGTATGTATTGCTTGCAGGTGAGACCCAAAATGGGTGGCATATTGGCCTTGTAAAAGGGCCTATAATGTCACACGGTTGAGGCACACGGGCATGCCTAAGACCGTGGGTAAATTGGCAGATTATGGCTTAAATTGCATAAGGCCTCGACACGAGCGTGCTTGGTGGCCATGTGAGAAATGGCAGTATGTGATCTATTAGTACACGGCCTTAGCACACGGGCGTGCTTGGGGACCGTGTTGATTTTGGCAGTTTACTACCATGAGAAGGACACAAAGGAGTATCCAGGAGCCGTGGGTGAGGCACGGCCTACCACCACGGCCGTGCGTCCCCTGTATTTTAGAAAAGTTTCAAATTTTTATGAAATTACATATGTGTTTTGGTTTAGACCCGACTCGGTTTATAAGCATGCTTAAGGTCTCAATGACCTACTTAAGGGACATTATGATTGATATTGATGAATGGTTGTACGATTAATTCTGTAAATTTTTTTGATCTGTCTGGTAACACTTCTAACCCTAATCTGGCGACGGTTACGGGTTAGGGGTGTTACAGAGGGAGTTTGGGAGCCGATTTTTCTTTTGGTTTTTGTGCAAATTGGTGAATGAAAGGTTTTGGTTTTTTTAGCATTTTGGGTACTTTTCTTTTCCAACTTCTTTTTCCCCTTGTTTTGACCAAAACACTCTAGCACATTTGTCCATCTTTCTCTCTTGTTTTACAAAACCATCAATCCATTCTTGCTCATTTTTTCTTTGCTAGCCAAAACTATCTAGCACTCTTTCTCCATTTTTTCTTTTCTTTTTCGCTATTTCTTCAACCTTTCTTTCTTCTTCTTTAATCAATATTTTGGTGGCTGAATCTTCTTGTCCATTTCTCTCCATAGCCAAACCTTTTGACCTTTAATCTCTTCTTCATTATTTCTTTCTCTTTCGTGTTGGCACTCTCTTCTTTGATCGAATCGGTAAGTGGTTTCTTTCTCTCTTTTCATTTTCTTTTCTTCCTAGCTGAATGTGTGTCCATCACTATTTGGTTGTTCTATTTTGCTCTAAACCGAGATATCATTTTCTCCTACTCTCTCAAGCCGTGATCATCTCTTCTTTTTCATAGTGTTTTAGTGGGTGGCCGAATACCACATCCTTGTTGATTCATTTGTAGTCATAAGCCAATCGGTGGAAGTTGGATCTACCATTGTCAAGGTAATGGATTTCTTCAAGGTTCATCTCGATATCTCTCAATACTTGGTTATTTCGCTAAAACGGATTGATGATTAAGTTTAAATGCTTATTCTAGGGACTAATCGTTCGTTCTTATCTATTCGTTGATCCTTCAGAAGTGGTGGTAAACCGAATCCTATCCCTAAACAACTAATTTCTCTCGTAATAGTAATATTCTAACCGAGACTTTTTCAATGGAGGCAAGTGGTAACAATTTGAAAGGAAAAATGATAGGAGAACACAAAAGGAGTGGATTTGCGATTCCTACTCCCAAGTTCAAAAGAAGGGCAGTATCGATAGTTCAGGATTTTTCACCGAGTTGTGGACCAAATCCGGTGAGAATAGACAAACCGTGGTCGTGCACAATACTAAGGGTAAGTATTTCATTAGATCGTTAGATTTAGATATTTGGATTAAGAAAAACTCATTTGTTGGTTAATCGAGTGTAATGGTGATTTAGGTGCCGACTATCAAGAAAGCTTAGTCCTTATCGTAATCAGGTGTGTAATCTCACACCGAAATTTCGTAAATCTGTAATTTATTATCATGCTAGAAAATCGATCGATGTTGCTTAAGAACCTAATAACGGTAATATGGTATGAATCGAGCGATTTGCTTAAAAATCATTAATAATAAGATTTGTCAAAATCAGTGTTAATTTGTAAAATTACAAAAATGCCCTTATGGGTCGAATTATGAATATACCCTCAATGGGTCATTTTTATCAAAATTCCTTAACAGCCGAATTGTTTAAATGCTTTTAAAGTGTTGATTTAGCAAAATGCCTCTAAGGGCCGATTTATAAAAATGCCCCTATAGGCCAAATTACTAAAATGCCCCTAATGGGCCGATTTGCTAAAATGCCTTAGTGGGTCGAATTATTAAATTACTTTAATGGGCCGATTCACCGAAATTAATTCATTAGATTATTGGTTGTTATATATGTATGTGGATGTTTAATTATGAATGTTGTAGTTTTACATATTGCATGGGATGGGATAAATTGTATGGAGAGCAGTGTAGCCTGGTGGCATTGCCACAATTTGTTGATTAATATGCTTAAATATGATTTTGGTGGCTTGACCACGAAAATATTATACTTTAGCAGCATGGCTGCAAATTGGTGTAAGTGGCAAAGTGGGTTGACTTGATCCCCATAGGTGTGATTGGCTGGTCGAGGGTGTGATGGATTGATGGGTTGGGTTGCATACACTTACTTCATTTAAATTTTGTTATGTAAATGGGCTTCGGCCCAAAATATTGCTTTACGGGTTCAGGCCTAGTGGATTACGGTAAGGGGGATTATACACTGAGTTCTAGTAACTCACCCCTCTTTCTTAATCCTTGCAGGTAATACTCAGTGATGTGGACTTGGGCCATGGATGACTTGATGGAGGCCATAATTTAGAAATGGCATTTTCAGACTTTAGTAAATTTCCTTTTTCACTTTATTACTTTTACTATTTTAGGTTTAAAGCTATAATAAGGCCTCTAGGATAAACTTTAATTTGCTTTATGTTTGGACGTATTTATTATTTTTCTTAAATTATTTTAAATGGGGATTTTCTAAAATCATAAATAAAGATTTTCCAAAATAGATTAACAAATGATTTTCATAATAAACTTTTACAAATAATTTAACTCAAAAATCTCTTTCGAATTATCAACAATATTTTTTAAAAGATCACTAGTTTAATTATCGATTCTTCAATCAACCTTTCAAGATTAGTAGTATTTTATCAAGTATTTCTAAATCAAAATTTTTTTAAATAATAGCCTATTAACATTTTTAGTAAGAATCATAAGTTCTTTATGCGTTTTCTTCATGTGACATGTCAGATCTGGTCATACTGCATGGGCCAGGTTTGGGGTGTTACATTTTATGGTATCAGAGCCTGATTGCAAAACTCAACTGTGGTTTGGGTTCAAAAGCGTTTTCCAAAGCTATTTGAATCTTAAATTATAAATGCATATTTTAGAGGAAGTATGGCACCACGGGTATCCGGCACCAAGTCAAGTAAATTTATGTTTTCATTTTACGATTATTATGGTATGACTATGGTAAAAAAACTCCACAAAATAGAAATACTCTAGAACTTTTAGCTTTAGGAGCTGAAACTATACAGATTGAGACTTTAGGTTACGTTTTGCGAAAACAACTTTACTTCTTATACTCCATAAAACATTGTTTAATAAACATTAAATAGTATACTGATTCATAACACTCTTAATAAGGTTAAATCGATATAGCAAATATGAGCACTAGAGGACTTGGACGCGGTAGACATGGACGAGGTAGAGCCCGAGGTGCTAGAGTTGTATTTGAGGCTTCGGGACATATGCCAAAATGGGCCTTTTGATGTTGCCAGCGGTGAGACGGGATCTCATGATCGAGCTGGGGTTGATGAGCTGACTCAGTTAGTTAAGGAGGTATTGGAGGAGGTTAAAGTAATCGGTGAGGCACTTCGAGTTAGGTGCGTGGACTGTAAGAAGAAAAGAGATCGTGGTTCTTTAGGGTCGCGGTCTCGTTCTGTAAAGCGTGTTAAGGCATGTCCAAACTTTTCGACTTGTGATTATTATAGAAGGCGTCATCCGGGAGAATGCCGAAGGAGGTTAGGAGCATGCTTGAGATGCGGGTCTAAGCAGCATAAGGCTCGAGATTGTTTCATCACCATCAAGTCAGGTATGTTTTGGTTGGACGTGATGTTTGAATGTAGAAAATTTTAGGTATAAGTGGTCCATAACTGCTTGTTTCTGTGGTTAGATGTTTGGTTGTGTGTAAGAGGATTCAAGATTTGGTTAAAAGTATATTAGTGTTATTAAGATCAGAGTGCACAGCGAAAACATAGTGGTGTGACTTGAGCGGTGCGTTTAGTAGTTGGTTGGAAATTTCGAGGACGAAATGATACGATTCCGCCTCGAGAAGAGTCGAAATGTATGCGAGTTGCCCGATCGTCTACGAGGAGGAAATCAAGCCTTCGGGTAATAATGAGAAAATATGGAAGAGTTGCGGAAGCCTTTAAGTGAATTGGTTTTAAGAAATAGATAGAAGGTAAATGGATAGGTTCGGCTTAGGATGGAAAGAAAGAAAGTTGGAATTTTGGTTTAAGGATGAATAGAGATAATTGGTGGAAATGAAAAATAGGACTTAAACACATAAATGATTTAACACTAACAAGTGTCACCCCGATTTCTATACTTGTTTAAGGTGGATGATGGAAATCGATATGGACCAAAGACCCGTTATCAAGAATGATAAGAACCTAAGGTATAGATTAATGGAAAAGAATCGATTGGCGCCACAAGCAAGCTTGATAAGTCGGGATCGAAACTTCGTCTGAAAGATAGAGAGGAGATAATCTCACTCGATGAACAAAAGTTCATAAATTTTATAAAGGTTCATAAAACTGTCTTTCAAATGAAAAGTAACAAGGTATTTATAGGCTACATGAGAGCTAGCCGAATAGTCATCTAAACAACTTAAAAACTAAGTAAAATTTAAACTAGAAAATACTAGAAAACTCTAGAAGAAATCCTTTGAGTTGCTTGGCTTGGAGTGGCCGAATGTGGTCCTTGGGTGCTTGCCAAATTCGGCTGATTTGAGGAGGCAAAGAATCACCTTCTAGATGGTACAATTTCCTTGGCAAGATGAATGAATTTGATAGGCCAATGGTCCTGCTAGATTCGGTTAATGTGCTTCCAAAAGTCTTGCTTCATTTGTAAGTAAAATGCACTTGGATGGATGAATGCATGGGAGGTGAGTGGACATGTACAAATTCGGCCATGCATTGATATGGGCTTCAAAAGGTGTCTCTTGGCGAATGGTCACTTGGGAGAATCCATGAATCAAAATAATTCATGTAGTTGGTCATTCATGCACTCAGCCATTTGATGTATCTTGAAATTCATGCATTTGTCTCTTCCATGAATGTGTCTTCAATTGAACTCTCTTTCCAACCTAATAGGCACCTTAATAAGTCAAAAATCAGCAGCATTTAATCTTGGTTCATCTGTCCATGCATCTACCAAAGTTCATTGGTGCATTCGGCCACATACAATGCATTTAAGGTGCATGCATCTCACTTTAATGCTAGGTACATTCGGCTGCACCTTGGGGAACTTGAAGGGCCTTTGATTCATGTCTGAACATGGTGTCTTGAAGGGCCAAAATGAGCAGCAACATGCATGCTTCCAGCCGTCCCATGTATCTACAAGATTCATGATACATTCACTAGGTACATTGCACCTAGGTGCATGTATCTTCATTAATTCCTCTCCAAAGGTTAATTTGAACCTACAAAGGCCGTGAATCCACATTAAATCAACCTAAATCAGATGAATAACATTAAAAACATGCTTTGGACACATCAAGGGACGTTTTAGACAAACTAAAGACACCATTAGTACACATTGAACTTTCGGTAGCAACTTGATTAACTAAAAATCTGCTCATTTAATTTTAAAACCAAACATCTTAAAACATGTAATAAAATGTGATAAATTAATTTAGGCTTAGACAAATTAAATCCAACACTAAATTAATTATTTGGACACATTTTAATTGCTGTAGAAAAATTAATAAATTAGCTACTCAATTTATTTAAAGTCTTAAAATTAACGAATCAGCTCAATGAGCTAGAGTGAGCTCGAGTGAGCTCAAATTGAGCTAGAATGAGCTAATCTGGCTCAATTTTGAAGTGCATGAAGATGTACATGAGCTCCACGGCTCTTGGTCTCAATGATTCGAGCTCGTCATGTTGAAAAATGTTGGATGCCCCGGGCGTGCTCGCATCATCCCTCCCCTCTTCAAGGCGATTCGTCCTCGAATCGAACTCTTGGTCTATCCGAACAAAATTCTTTTTGCTCGACTTTCCTCGATCAAACGGGACGAACGATAATTGTAACACCTGAAAAGATAAACATGAATTAGCATAATCATTTTCAAACAACAATACAATTCAAATATGAGCGTCACGAAACACATAAACCACACATAAGCGGGCTTAATCACTTTATTGTATAATAGGAACAATGCCTTGTCAAACATTTGCAACGAGAGTGAATAAGCTTCATGACATGCATTCAAGTCACATGGATCCCACAAGTCAAAGATTTCATGCGAATAACATGTCAAATGATAGATATATTCGTCACAAGCAAGCAATCGAGAAAACGCATATGGCACACGAAATTGATCAACCAATTCTTGCATTGAACGATATACTATATTACTCACACATGAATTACAAAATTTATCAAACACACGATGATACGGATGATACAAATTCTTTTGTCAATCATTGAAATAGGTAGACCATCATTAAACAGAATATCACATTCAAACAATTCATGATCTAAATGATTTATCAAAATGAAATCGGCATCATGTGTTCTATCAACTTTCGAAGAGAACGAAAACATCTCAAAGTAACTCAAGATGGATTCTTTCACAAGAAAACTATCAAAATTATCAAACGTAAGAATCCTCTCATTATTCATCGAGAAAACAAATAGATCATAAATGGGCAGAAAAGAACGATTAAGCATGTAATGATCTAAATGTTTCACAACAACAAAATCAGCAACGCGAAGCTTTTCACCATCCGTAGGGAGTAAAAACGCGTCAACAAGTTTAGAAATCGTACCTTTATGAACAGAAGGACAAAAATTATTCTTACCTTGTTCAAGCATCACAAACCTTCTCTCCGTAGGCATGTAGTATAGTTGAAGCTTTGCGTTTGAGTCAACAACTTCGCAAATGGATTGTAAATCATAAGTACAACCACAAGATTTGTTTAAGGAGCGAATACAAATTAAACAAGAAGTTAACAAATTTCGTTACCTTAATTAAAAGACAAGTATCGAGATGATAGAATTCTTTCAAACATATCGCATGATACTTGAATTTTCCATATATTCCCGGTTGAAAGACATGCGTTTGATTATTTAAAACAAGAGGTGCCAATTGTTTCGAAAAATCAAACTTGTTATACCAAAAGGAATTATGTATGTTCAAGATCAATCGATCAAAACTCTTAACGTGCTTCAAAACATACTTACAAAAACTCAACGATTTTGTGTTAGACAACGAACAAATCTCATCAAAACCACAATCAAACAAGTTGGGATTAAGAGAAAATTCATCGTCATACTTACTCATGTCTTGCATCCGTTGAATATACGTCTCTCCACCGTCACAATTTGTAATACATTGATTTTCTTGAAATAGACTCGTCTTACCATCATTTAAATGATCACAAGAGATGAAGTAATGGCAAGAGATGATTTCGTTCACAAGATCACAATCATTGGAAAAATTTTGTGGAGACAAACTCGATTTGGAACACTTACCTTCCTTACCTTCTGGCTTAGGTGGTTCAATCTTACCTTTTTCAACCAATTGAAAACGTCGCTCGTCGGGAAGGTATTGAAGTTGATAATCATCATTTGATTCCTCAAAACACGAAGCGAAGAAATGTAAGAAGAACAAAAATCCAAAGAGTTAGTTGAAAATTCACTCTCTTTCTCTCGTTCGTTCTTTTCTCTTGATTCTTTTCAAGATCTTTTCTTTTCAATCTCTTTTCAATTTTTTCTCGGTTTCAAGTTCTTTTCTTTCTTTCTCAATCTTTTTTCTTCTTTCTCATTTTATTTTCTTTTCCTCGATTTCTTTTCTCTCACGATCTCTTTTCTTTTCTTTTCTTTTATTTTCTTTTCTTTTGGGCTTTCTCTTACATTGTGAGTACAACAAGAAGATGATTCAAAAGATTCAAAAATACAAGGATTAGACTCCAAGATTGAAGCAATGTTCTCATATATATCAAATGAACTTCTTGATGAAGACGAATCTTGATAGAAGTCTCTTGATCTTGAAGTCGATGATGAATGGGAGTCATGTCGAATTCTTTTCTTGAATAATCATCGAAGGTGGGTCTCTGAGATGGTTGCCGCTTCGTTTCTCGACTCGTTGTAGTGTGCTTTCGTCGAAATTTTTCCTCCGCTCGGTCCAAACGCCTTTGTATTGGACTTAAGTTTTTCTCGAGCATTCGGTCCATTTCGTTCACCAAAAATTGAAAGTCATCAGTGGAGAGTTCTTCTTGAAACATGTTTATTGCTGAAAATAGAATACGTTATACACAAGAAAATAGATAGAAAAGAGAAAATACCTTACCACAAAATCCTCACGAGTCACTCGCAAAGAAAATCACTCACACTCGTGTTTAACTCGTATGATGGCTTTTTTTGATGATTTCACTCGTGCCTTTTACCACTCTATCTCATCTCACAAATTTGTACTTCGTTTTGAAAGACTCATCGTGGCTTGAGGGTCGGCTTCAAAGTGGCTAACAAGGGAAGATGTCGGGTATAAGGTAGGTGAACAAAAGAAAAAAAATTTGGCTTGAATGCATTGAACAAAGAAAAATTTTTTTGGGGGTGGAAGAAGAAGAACAAAGTAATACTTAAAAAAAAAATTTCCACTAGCCTTTTTTTTCACCACACTTTTTTTTTTTAACTTGTATATTTTTTTTTTAATTTTCGTTTTTTTCTTTTTTTTTTCAAATTTTTTTCACTTCACATACAATATATTGAAAGACAAGAACAAAAATTACAACTTACAATTTTTTTTTTGAATTTTTTTTCCACTTACAAACCTATTTCGGCTTCTCGTACGTAGTCAAAATTTCTCGTTTTTATAGCTCTGATACCAAATGATACGATTCCGCCTCGAGAAGAGTCGAAATGTATGCGAGTTGCCCGATCGTCTACGAGGAGGAAATTAAGCCTTCGGGTAATAATGAGAAAATATGGAAGAGTTGCGGAAGCCTTTAAGTGAATTGGTTTTAAGAAATAGATAGAAGGTAAATGGATAGGTTCGGCTTAGGATGGAAAGAAAGAAAGTTGGAATTTTGGTTTAAGGATGAATAGAGATAATTGGTGGAAATGAAAAATAGGACTTAAACACAGAAATGATTTAACACTAACAAGTGTCACCCCGATTTCTATACTTGTTTAAGGTGGATGATGGAAATCGATATGGACCAAAGACACGTTATCAAGAATGATAAGAACCTAAGGTATAGATTAATGGAAAAGAATCGATTGACGCCACAAGCAAGCTTGATAAGTCGGGATCGAAACTTCGTCGAAAGATAGAGAGAGATAATCTCACTCGATGAACAAAAGTTCATAAATTTTATAAAGGTTCATAAAGCATCTTTCAAATGAAAAGTAACAAGGTATTTATAGGCTACATGAGAGCTAGCGAATAGTCATCTAAACAACTTAAAAACTAAGTAAAATTTAAACTAGAAAATGCTAGAAAAGTCTAGAAGAAATCCTTTGAGTTGCTTGGCTTGGAGTGGCGAATGTGGTCCTTGGGTGCTTGCCAAATTCGGCTGATTTGAGGAGGCAAAGAATCACCTTCTAGATGGTACAATTTCCTTGGCAAGATGAATGAATTTGATAGGCCAATGGTCTTGCTAGATTCGGTTAATGTGCTTCCAAAAGTCTTGCTTCATTTGTAAGTAAAATGCACTTGGATGGATGAATGCATGGGAGGTGAGTGGACATGTACAAATTCGGCCATGCATTGATATGGGCTTCAAAAGGTGTCTCTTGGCCGAATGGTCACTTGGGAGAATCCATGAATCAAAATAATTCATGTAGTTGGTCATTCATGCACTCGACCATTTGATGTATCTTGAAATTCATGCATTTGTCTCTTCCATGAATGTGTCTTCAATTGAACTCTCTTTCCAACCTAATAGGCACCTTAATAAGTCAAAATCAGCAGCATTTAATCTTGGTTCATCTGTCCATGCATCTACCAAAGTTCATTGGTGCATTCGCCACATACAATGCATTTAAGGTGCATGCATCTCACTTTAATGCTAGGTACATTCGGCTGCACCTTGGGGAACTTGAAGGGCCTTTGATTCATGGCTGAACATGGTGTCTTGAAGGGCCAAAATGAGCAGCAACATGCATGCTTCCAGCCGTCCCATGTATCTACAAGATTCATGATACATTCACTAGGTACATTGCACCTAGGTGCATGTATCTTCATTAATTCCTCTCAAAGGTTAATTTGAACCTACAAAGGCCATGAATCCACATTAAATCAACCTAAATCAGATGAATAACATTAAAAACATGCTTTGGACACATCAAGGGACGTTTTAGACAAACTAAAGACACCATTAGTACACATTGAACTTTCGGTAGCAACTTGATTAACTAAAAATCTGCTCATTTAATTTTAAAACCAAACATCTTAAAAACATGTAATAAAATGTGATAAATTAATTTAGGCTTAGACAAATTAAATCCAACACTAAATTAATTATTTGGACACATTTTAATTGCTGTAGAAAAATTAATAAATTAGCTACTCAATTTATTTAAAGTCTTAAAATTAACGAATCAGCTCAATGAGCTAGAGTGAGCTCGAGTGAGCTCAAATTGAGCTAGAATGAGCTAATCCGGCTCAATTTTGAAGTGCATGAAGATGCACATGAGCTCCACGGCTCTTGGTCTCAATGATTCGAGCTCGTCATGTTGAAAAATGTTGGATGCCCCGGGCGTGCTCGCATCACGAAATTTCTTTAAGGATGGTAGAATTGTAACGACCCAAATTTGGGCCTAGTAGAATTGGGCCCATTAGGCCCATTGGGCCTGGGCACAGAAGCGTTTAAAATTTTTGGCGAATAGGAGAACGGCTTAAATACAAGTTGGACATATTGGGTAAGTGATTTTGTAAAGTTACGAGGTTTCTAGGAAGTTCCGGGTTCAAGTTAGGCTATAGGAAAATTTTTGTGTTTATGCACTTTAAGGAGAGAAGGTATGTGGCATCAAGGCTTAAGGAAATAAGTGTGTATTTTTCTAGCACTAGAGGAGCTAGTAGTAGAGTGGTGTGGAGTCACATGACGGAGCTTAAGGGTTGGAGTTCGAATCCCACCTATTACAAATTTTTTGGATTATTTTGTGCTTCTTTTCCAAAGTGTTAGCCAAGGCTTTAAATAAGGTAAGGAAGACTTTTTATTGATGTAAATAAGACTAAGAAAATAAGGTAAGGAGGAGAGTAAGGAAAGAAGTAAAGGAAAGGAGTAAGAAGGGGGATATGTTGGTCGAATATTTGGAAGCTGCTTGGGATAGAACTTTTTGGTCGACCATGACCTTTTTGGTGAATGAAGTACACGGTTTTGGTAGAGGGAGTTAGGGAGCCGATTTTTCTTTTGGTTTTTGTGCAAATTGGTGCATGAAAGGTTTTGGTTTCTATTAGCATTTTGGGTACTTTTCTTTTCCAACTTCTTTTTCCCCTTATTTTGACAGAAACACTCTAGCACATTTGTCCATCTTTTTCTCTTGTTTTACTGAAACCCTCGATCCATTCTTGCTCATTTTTCCTTTGTTAGCCAAAACTACTAGCACTCTTTCTCCATCTTTTCTTTTCTTTTTCACTATTTCTTCAACCGTTCTTTCTTCTTCTTTAATCAATATTTTGGTGGCCGAATCTTCTTGTCCATTTCTCTCCATAGCCGAACCTTTTGACCCTTAATCTCTTCTTCATTATTTCTTTCTCTTTCATGTTGGCACTCTCTTCTTTGATCGAATCGGTAAGTGGTTTCTTTCTCTCTTTTCATTTTTTTCTCCCTAACCGAATGTGTGTCCATCACTATTCAGTTGTTCTATTTTACTTTAAACCGAGATATCATTTTCTCCTACTCTCTCAAGTCATGAACATCTCTTCTTTTTTGTAGTGTTTTAGTGGGTGGCCGAATACCACATCCTTGTTGATTCATCCGTAGTCATAAGCCAATCGGTGGAAGTTGGATCTACCATTATCAAGGTAAGGGATTTCTTCAAGGTTCATCTCGATATCTCTCAATACTTGGTTATTCTACTAAAACGGATTGATGATTATGTTTAAACACTTATTCTAGGGACTAATCGTTCGTTCTTATCTATTCATTGATCCTTCAGAAGTAGTGGTAAGCCGAATCCTATCCCTAAACAACTACATTCTCTCATAGTAGTAATATTCTAACCGAGACTTTTTCAATGGAGGCAAGTGGTAATGATTTGAAAGGAAAAGCGATAGGAGAACACAAAAGGAGTGGATTTGTGATTCCTACTCCCAAGTTCAAATGAAGGGCGGTATCGATTCGAGATTTTCCACCGGGTTGTGGACCATCATCCGGTGAGAATAGATAAATCGTGGTCGTTCACGATACGAAGGGTAAGTATTTCATTAGATCGTTAGATTTAGATATTTGGATTAAGAAAATCTCATTTGTTGGTTAATCGAGTGTGATGGTGATTTAGGTGCCGACGATCAGGAAAGTTTAGTCCTTACCGTAATCAGGTGTGTAATCTCACATCGAAATTCTGTAAATCTATGATTTATCATCATGTTAGAAAAATCGATCGATGTTGCTTAAGAACTTAATAATGGTAATATGGTATGAATCGAGTGATTTGCTTAAAAATCGTTAATACTAAGATTTGTCAAAATCAGTGTTAATTTGTAAAATTACAAAAATGCCCTTATGGGTCGAATTATGAATATACCCTCAATGGGCCATTTTTATCAAAATGCCTTAACGGGCTAAATTATTTAAATGCTTTTAAAGTGTTGATTTACCAAAATGCCTCTAAGGGTCGATTTATGAAAATGCCCCTATGGGCCGAATTACCAAAATGCCTCTAATGGGCCGATTTGCTAAAATGCCTTAGTGGGCCGAATTATTAAATTGCTTTAATGGGCCGATTCACCGAAATTAATTCATTAGATTATTGGTGGTTATATATGTATGTGGATGTTTAATTATGAATGTTGCACTTTTACATATTGCATGGGATGGGATAAATTGTATGAGAGCAGTGTAGCCTGGTGGCATTGCCACAATTTGTTCATTAATGTGTTTAATTATGATTTCAGTGGCTTGACCATGAAAATATTATACTTTAGCAACATGGCTACAAATTGGTGTGAGCGGTGGGGTGGGTTGACTTGATCCCCACAGGTGTGATTGGCTGATCGGGGGTGTGATGGATGGATGGGTTGGGTTGCATACACTTACTTCATTTAAATATTGTTATGTAAATGGGCTTCAGCCCAAGATTATGCTATATGGGCTCAGGCCCAAGATGTTGCTTTATAGGTTCAGGCCCAGTGGATGACCGTAAAGGGGATTATACACTGAGTTCTAGTAACTCACCCCTCCTTCTTAATCCTTGCAGGTAATACTCAGTGATGTGGACTTGGGCCATGGATGACTCGGTTGAGGCCATACTTTAGAAATGGCATTTTTGGACTTTAGTAAATTTCATTTTTCGCTTTATTACTTTTACTATTTTGGGTTTAAAGCTGTAATAAGACCTCTGGGATAAACTTTAATTTTCTTTATGTTTGGATGTATTTATTATTTTTCTTGAATTATTTTAAATGGGGATTTTCTAAAATCATAAATAAAGATTTTCTAAAATAGATTAACAAATGGATTTCATAATAAACTTTTATAAAAATTTAACTCGAAAATTCTCTTTGAATTGTCAACAATATTTTTTTAAAAGATCACTAGTTTAATTATCGATTCTTTAATCAATATTTCCAGATTAGTAGTATTTTATCGAGTATTTCTAAATCAAATTTATTTTCTTAAACAATAGCCTAATAACAACATCTTTAGTGAGAATCATAAGTTCTTTATTCGTTTTCTTCATGTGACATGCCAGATCTTGTCATACCGCATGGGCCGGGTTTGGAGTGTTTCACATTTTACCCTATAAGGGTATTTCGGTAATACTACCCTATAGGGGTATTTCGGTAATACTACCCTATAGGGGTATTTCGGTAATACTACCCTATAGGGGTATTTCGGTGACTTTACCCATAGAGGGTATTTTAGAAAATTTACCCATAAAGGGTATTTCAGTAACTTTACCCATAAAGGGCATTTCGGTAACTTTACTCATAGAGGGTATTTCGATAACTTTACCCATAAAGAGTATTTTAGTAACTTTACCCATTGAGGGTATTTCGGTAACTTTACCCATAAAGGGTATTTCGATAACTTTACCCATAAAGGGTATTTCGATAATTTCGTAAACTGGAGGTATTTCGATAATTTCGTAAACTAGGGATATTTTGGTAATTTTGTAAATAGGGGTATTTTCGTAATTTTGCAAATTGGGGCTATTTCTGTAATTTTGTAAACCAGGGGTATTTTGGTAATTTCATAAATTGGCACTATTTCGATAATTTTGTAAACCAGGGGTATTTCGATAATTTTATAAACCAGGGGTATTTTGGTAATTTCGTAAAATGGGGGTATTTCAGTAATTTCGTAAACTAGGGGTATTTCGATAATTTCATAAAATAGGGGTATTTCGATAATTTTACAAATCGCAGTATTTTGGTAATTTCATAAACCAAGGTATTCAAAACAGAGATAACAATGCGAATGGGCCTAGGGCCCACTCTCGACCCAAATGGGCCCACACGCTCATGTGGCCCATTTAGCCCAAATCTAGCCACAGATATGAGATTCACATAGTGTAGTCTAATATTTACTACACAATCATACAACTTATCCGATTGGGCCCACGAGCCATGGCCCATCGTGGCCCAAACAGCCTAAACTCACAAGAACACTCATGATGGCCTCAACTATCGCGTCAAAGCTCCCACACATGCGCTCGCACGCTCGTGTGGCTACCATCATCATGTGACTGGTATTTCGGCATTTGCCACTCTCTAGCTAGAGTAGTGCGAAATACACACCTGATAGGAATCTGGAGTTAATCTGTGCACTCCGAACACTCCTATGCCCAAACGCCAACCAAGGTGTGCTTACTCTCCTCATAGATTGCCCTATTTAAAGCCAACTTCTCACCTTCCCTCATGGTAGCTTCTCGATGTGGGATCCCTCCTTCAGCAGAGTTTAATTCCATCACAACCACATGTCGCCCCAACTTAGCAAAATAAATATCCTTTTTTGCTTGCAATGGGATTCGAACCCTTGCCCTCTCCTATGCTCCAGATGCTACATGCCACCACAACACAAGCTCCTTGTGTGTCTTACAACATGCGTAACTAAATATAAACCTATGGCCCAAAGTTTAAGTTCATTTAAAAGGCGATCAAAATGAATTGCAAGCGCTAAGACTTGAACCTTGGACCCCTTGCTCCCTCTATGGCGTCACTTCCTTGTCTCCCATGTGGCGTAATTTGCCACTAGACCACAACTCCTTTTGTGTCCTATTTTACCTCAATTTATTTTTAAAGCCTACTTACTTACTCCTAGGGTTTTATTCACCTAAAACCAAAGTTTTTCCTAAAGCCCAGGTTTGATCCTGAGACTTCATGGAAGCCTCCTAACCTTCCAAAATCACTCACTTAATAGATCCAACTTGCATTAGTGCCGTTCTCTTGTTCTCAAAAAAATTTAAACGCTCCTATGCCCAAGGCCCAATAGACCCATTTCTACTAGGCCCAAATTCGGGGCGCTACAGTATTGATAAATTTTAATTGTTTTAATTCCGTAGCTAATGTTGAGCCGAAAGCCTCGACTAGGAAAGGAAAAGAGAAAGTCAACGAGGATTAGCTCAAAAAATATGATTTGTATTTCTATAATCTGAATTTAATAATTATTTAATGTATTTATTAATGATATGTGTGCTAAGTGAAAATTGAGGTAAGTGTTGATATTATGGTATTGAATTGGATTGTGAATATGTATCGATTATTGAATTGAAATGTGTATTGATTGAAAATTGAAAGTGAATTGAATACCCTATTAACAATGTCAGGCTAAGTCAGCTATAGTTGGTATGTCATAGGATTGAAAGTGTTCAAAGATACTTCAACTTCGAGTCGTGAGGTACTATGTATCGCATTATTATTGCTTCAAATAAATTTGATGAGGTGCCAAGTACCGTATTGTTTTACTTCAGCAAGACTGATGATGTCACATCCCAAATTTATGGGGCTTTGCATTTAATGTGCTGTGATGTATTGTTGTGCTTATTATGCTTGTTAGAATGTTTTAGGGGTCCAGAATGGGCTCAAAGTTGGGCCGAGGCCTTAGCAAAAATTTTCTGTTTGGGCACTCTAGCGGAGAGTCAAGTAGGATAGGGCTTAAAAGATATTATCTGTAAAGTAAGACACAAAAATGGGCTTGTGGCCTAGTGGTCAATGGCGACATGCAGGGATTAGGAGGTGGCATGTCAAGCAGTTAAGGAGGTCCAAGGTTTGAGTCGCATGATGCCTTTTTATTTTAGTTAATTTCGGCAATAGCAAAGAGTAGTAGTGGAGTTCGGCTGGGATGCTTGGAATTAGGAATTATTTAATGTGGATAATAAGGTTGATAATGTGCTGATAAAGGGAGGAAGAGGTGGTGTTATCATGACATTGTGGATGAGTAATCAGATAAAGATAAGGAGAAAATTTAGGATTTATCTACTGGTCATAGTGGTGGCCAAAATTCCAACACTAAAGGGAGAGGTGAAATCGGTTCTGATAGGTTCAAGGGGTGTCAAAATTTCCCTTGGTTAAATATCTTAGTTTTAATTTTAAATAGGGGCATTTTCGATTTTTAGGCAGTAGGTGCCGAAATTTGGTTTAAGAAGGGAGGATACCTCTTCAATTCCGGTACTTGACTCTATTCTCTTTTTCTTTCCTCTCATCTCCACTGTTATGCAAAAGCCAAAATTCCATTGTTCTCTTCTATCAATCATCTTTTTCTCAAAAGCCGAAACTCATAACTCTTCTCTTCTCTATTCTTTTCCTAAAACCGAATGATTATTATTTTTCCCTTATTCTCTCTTTGTGGATTTTCTTCATAGCCGGATACCCGTGTCCACTTTTCTCCTTGCCGATTTCTTTCTTCTATCGTGATAAGTGCCGGAATCTCTAAGGGTTAGTCGAATTTGTGGTGTTAAGGTGAGTGCCAAATTCTCTCTTCACTTTTTCTCTTCCAGGTTTTGGAGACCAAAGCTAAAAGGCTAGATAAGATTATCTATGGAGTAATGATTTGATTATTCTCGTGTTCTTATTTTGGGGTGACACATCAGGAATCGAAGTAGATCATCTAGATCTAAAAGCTAAAAACTGTTAGTCTCTAAACTCCATCTCTTTCAGGATTTCTAGGTAAGGGATCTCTGCCCTATAGATGTACATTTGAGTTTGTATTCGATTCCATGTTTTAATCCAGTTTGTTGACTCAGATCTGTTCCATGGATACAAATGCTAGTCAAATGAAAAAGGGAAGTGGATCCGTAAATCCAACCCCTAAGTTTAAGAAGCGCGCGGTGCCTGTCGTCAGAGATTGGCCACTGGGTTGTGGACCAGCTTCAGAACAAAACCTTAGACAATTTGCAGTTATATCGGCTTCTAATAGTGTCAACATAGAAAGTATCGTCTTGTCGGTAATCAGGTGTGTAGATCTCTATTACACTAGTTAATTTGTACTATGTATATGTTATGGGCTAAAAGCCAAAAAATGGCTATATGAACAGTCGTGTTACCCGAAAAGGGTAGGCAAAGGATGCCAGGTACGTGATCATAGAAACTTCTCTATATGTATCGAAGTATGTGATAGACTATGATCTTTTTAGGTAGCATGTTGATTTGTTCTTGCATGTATGTATGACTGGAATGGGATTGATATGATGAAGGGGAAGAAGGTCGTATGGCGATTGGTGGCTTTGCCACATAGGTCACAAAGTGATCGGTCTTTATGACAGGCAGTACAACTGTCGAAATACCACAATATATTATTAGGTCGAACAGCGATCGGTGGCTTTGCCATATAGGTCACATAATGATCGATCTTTATGACAGGCAGCACAGCTGTTGATATGGTGTGTAGCGAATAGAAGGTTGATTGTAGAAATCCCTACTATGTGATGGTTGGTACGGGCTGATGTGTAGAGGATGGAATCTTAGGTTTGGGATGGGCCATGTTGCATGTAAATATTCTGTTGCCATTGTGTATGGGCCAAAGACCATAATGTATTTGTGGGCCTCAAGGCTTTTATATGTTTTCAGGATTTGCACACTGAGTCTTGGTGACTCACCCTTTTATTTTTCTCAACTTTTCAGATGAGCAGTAGATCGTGGACATGGGAGCCGAGGCGGACTCGAGGGGCCATCAAGTTTTTTATTTTCATAAACTATTTCTGGTTTTCCTTTTAGTTTTATTTTTGGGAATTATTTATGTAATAAGGCCTCCGTTTAGGTTATCAAGTTATATTTGTTAATGTTACATGTTATAAATTTGAGCTTAAAGTCTTAGTTATAAGAAAAAATAAAATGGAGTTTCAAACACGTTTAACGCAATAGTTAAAGTTTCTTTCAAAAATATCACAACTAATGATTAGTCGGTTAGATAAACTGAGATTTTCAAAACCCTTCAAAGCAAAGTTTTCAACATTTAACCCATAGCATACCGATCTGGTCGTGGCGAATGGGCTGGGTTTGGGTGTTACATTTTGGTATCAGAGCCTAGTTTAAAACTCGGACTGTGAAGTGGGTCCAATAGTGATTTGTAAAATTAATGTGAATTTAAGAAAACTTTCGATTGAGATATGGCCTTCGAGTCTACCGGCTCCCGATCCACGCATGCAAGTATTCTAAACTCATTATGTGTTATGTATGTTGGGCTTAATGGGCTCCATAGGAACATAGGCTAGTATGAGGTTTGATGGACTTTAGGCTTAGTTTAAACAATTTCTCAAATCTCATAAGACTTTCTCTAATTAAACATGTCCGTGGACAAGTCGTTGGGTTGAGGTGTGGTAACAGGCATACGCATGTCTAGGAATGGATCTAGGGAGAGCTTGGTATTTAAGCGGCCCTAGTGGCCCAGCTCCTCTTATTGGAATCCTACAGTGTGTAGTATTGTTCACCTTAGCCACGAGGACTTGTTGATGGTCAAAAATTTATAACTAAAACCCGAAAGGGACCAGCCACCCTATTTCGTAAGATTGCTAAAATACCCCTAGTTTTGTAAAATTTTCAGAATACCCTTAATTTGTAAAAATTACCGAAATACCCCTGGTTTGTAAAATTACCGAAATACCCCTGGTTTGCAACCCCTATTTTTGTAAAATCACCAAGATACCCTATTTTGGAAAATTACAAAAATACCCCCTGTAGGATAAAATTACGAAAATACCTTTGGGTAGTGAAATGACGAAAATACCCTTAGGTGATGAATGTGAGTTCATGGATGCTACTTGTATGTGGTTCCTAGAACTAGGAGATACAGACTTGAGACTGAGTTTGAATTCGAAAGAACTACTAATTAAACTACTTTCTATAAGATTGTTCGTGATTAATCAGTGAAAGAAATTAATAATTCATAAAATTTTTAATCAGATAAACGTGAATCGGTAGAATGAGTATAAGGGGTCATGGACGTCCTATGCGTGGCCGTGGTAGGGGCAGGATGGCTGTGCTAGAGCCAGTAGGGTCTGGTCACAAGTCAGGGAATGAGATACCAACGCCACCAGCTGTGGAGGTAGAATATCAGGACCAAATGGGCGGAGATGATGCGGTGTCTTAGGTGATGCTCTGAGTGTTGGAGAGAGTTGCGGGAGCAAGCATGGGCACAGGAGCCCGAAAATCTGTGTCGGAGTGACTCAGAGCGAATGGGGCAGAAGTGTTTAGGGGAATTTCTAGTATAGCCCCGAGTATAGCTGAGTATTGGTTGGAGGCGGTTGAACGCTCAGTCTTTATGACAGGCAGCACAACTGTCGATATGGTGTGTAGCGGATGGAGGGTTGATTGTAGAAATCCCCACGGTGTGATGGTTGGTACGGGCTTGTAACACCCCAAACCCGGCCCATTCACTACGACCGAATTTGAAATGCTACTGCGAAAAACGTCTGAAAAACTTTTTGACTTAGAGTTGAAAACATGAAAATTTAGTGTCTTTTGTAAAACATTGTGTATTTAAAAGACTATAAAAAATTAGTTATTATAAATTCTTCGATTTAAAACTTTAACATGTATCTTTAAGATAAGGGTTGCTAAAATTAAAACATTTCCAAATAATAATAATTGTCAATCCACTTTAAAAACATAATAATAAACTTCAAATCCCTTAAATGACCCTTATTACAAAAATAAATAATTAATCAAAGTACTTAATAATAAACTGCATGGAATAAAATGTCTTCGGCATGGGCCACCTCATATCCACTCCAACCCAGTCCAAGCTTATGCATCACCTGCAATGTTGGTAAAAATTTGGGTGAGTCACACAGACTCAGTGCATAGTTATTTCACATGCCTCCACACATGGGCTTGGCCCACATCCCCACATCATTACATATCAGATGATAAGGCAATATATCCACATAATTCCACATATTGGGCTTGGCCCATCTCCACATTGATCCACATAATCAATCATGCAAAATGCATAAATATGCAACATGAAGCCCAACCCAACGTAATGTCCATCCGTCACACCTACCTTAGCAGACCCGCTGCCCAAGGCTGTGGCTAATCCACCGATCAACCAAGTGATCTACATATCTTACCTTGGCAGACCTGCTGCATAAGGCCGTGGCTAAGCCACCGATCACATAAGTGATCCCACATATCAATCAGTCCACGGTGATGCACACAGCTATCAATCGCCGAGATGTGGCACTTAGCCAACACCTCCCTTGATGAGGCAGATAGCCAACATCAAGCGCCAATGTAGCACAAGGCTAACATTAGACCACGTACATAAAGTACACCCTTTCCTTCGATAGTCACATCCCAAGTCCCATGCATACATATATATATCATGGCAACATATCACTTGAACAATTATACATCACATGCCATCACATTTCATACATATATCAAATGTAAATCAACGTCATAAAATACTGACCGGGTTTGGGGTGTTACAAAATTAACCCGGCCCATTCACTACGATCGAATTTGAAATGCTACTGCGAAAAACGTCTGAAAAACTTTTTGACTTAGAGTTGAAAACATGAAAATTTAGTGTCTTTTGTAAAACATTGTGTATTTAAAAGACTATAAAAATTTAGTTGTTATAAATTCTTCGATTTAAAACTTTAACATGTATCTTTAAGATAAGGGTTGCTAAAATTAAAACATTTCCAAATAATAATAATTGTTAATCCACTTTAAAAACATAATAATAAACTTCAAATCCCTTAAATGACCCTTATTACAAAAACAAATAGTTAATCAAAGTACTTAATAATAAACGCATGGAATAAAATGTCTTACGCATGGGCCACCTCATATCCACTCCAACCCGGTCCAAGCTTATGCATCACCTGCAATGTTGGTAAAAATTTGGGTGAGTCACACAGACTCAGTGCATAGTTATTTCACATGCCTTCACACATGGGCTTGGCCCACATCCCCACATCATTACATATCAGATGATAAGGCAATATATCCACATAATTCCACATATTGGGCTTGGCCCATCTCCACATTGATCCACATAATCAGTCATACAAAATGCATAAATATGCAACATGAAGCCCAACCCAACGTAATGTCCATCATCACACCTACCTTGGCGGACCCACGCCCAGGTAGTAGCTAATCCACCGATCAACCAAGTGATCCACATATCTTACCTTGGCAGACCTACTGCACAAGGCCGTGGCTGAGCCACCGATCACATAAGTGATCACACATATCAATCAGTCCACGGTGATGCACACATCTATCAACCGCCGAGATGTGGCACCTAGCCAACACCTCCCTTGATGAGGCACAAAGCCAACATCAAGTGCCAATGTAGCACAAGGCTAACATTAGACCACGTACATAAAGTACACCCTTTCCTTCGATAGTCACATCCCAAGCCCATGCAAACATATATATCATGGCAACATATCACTTGAACAATTATACATCACATGCCATCACATTTCATACATATATCAAATGTAAATCAACGTCATAAAATACTGACATGGTTGAACGATTACCCATCATGGGTATCCACCATTTTAGCCCTTACTTCGGCTACCATTCACATCATATCACATATACATAAATATAACACATACACACAACAAGAGAATAGTGCGATAACTACGCACCTATTTTGGCACAGTCTACTCAATCCCGAAATACTACTTCTTATTCTTGAAACTGTCGAAATCCTTGAGTAATCAAAATCCCAAAAGACTTCCTATCCCTTTTAACATTAGCCTAGAGAGATCCTAATAACTCCTTCCATGAATTCAGCCATCACAAGAAAAGGGAGTTAGTCTCCTCGATTTGATAAAATAACAAGAAACAAATAGAATGACAACCCCTTACCTCACTATCAGAAATCGATTAAAAGCTTGATGGAAAAAAGAATGTCGACACCTTCCTCTCTATAGGCTCTAGCTTGATTCGGCCACAGAACAGAAGAATGTATTCAGCTTCTTAAAGAAAATAACAAGGAATTATAGATTTGGTTTAGAGAATACTAGAGAAATTTGGCTACCACAAAGAAATACTTCAGCTTTTGAGAGTAAATAGAAAAAGAAGAAGAATAGGTACTAACACTTTCGGCTTTTCAATAAAACTCTAAGAAGAATAGGTGAGTGCTATAGTAGTTCGGCTATGGCTTCCAATGGTCATGAAACATTCGGCCACAAGAGAGCAAATGGGGAGAGGAAGAATAGCCTTAAGTGTTTTCGGTATAGAGAGAAAATGAGATGGAAAACCCAATTTTCGGCACAAAGAAAATAAAATGAAGAAAAAGAGATGCCAAAGATGATCACTCCCCCTATTTACACTACACAATTTCGGCATACTAGCTCATTGTCCTCTCATACCCCTTATCTTGCTCCTTTATCACCTAAATTAATAAAATCAAATTAATCCAACACTAATCCCTTATCAATCTCCTCATTTATCTCTTATCACATCCCACACTTTTCTCCCATTTATCATCTTAATAAATAATAAAATAATCCATCACTTATTCCATATCAATCTCCTATATTATCTCTTAATCATAGCCCACATTAATCTCCTAAATTATCTCTTATCCACTTATTTAAAATAAATGAAAATAAATCCACATTTATCAACTAATCTTAGCCAAAAATTTAAAAGAAAAAC
Source organism: Gossypium rotundifolium (assembly GCA_025506655.1). Classification (NCBI taxonomy): domain Eukaryota; kingdom Viridiplantae; phylum Streptophyta; class Magnoliopsida; order Malvales; family Malvaceae; genus Gossypium; species Gossypium rotundifolium. The sequence continues at coordinate 86,078,731 of CP106722.1, read as the reverse complement.
AAGCTTATTTCATCCTTGTAAAACCCATGTGCCGTCCACTACTCCCCCTCCCCCTTAACATCAAAAGGCAAAATAAAAGCCACCTATTTTGCTGCCATCAAGACTCGAACCAAGGCCCCTTGAAGCTCCCTTTGACGCAACCTTCCAAGCCCTTAAGGTAACGTCCCAAGCCATTTTACCACATGGATATCTTATGTCATGCTTCACACCGAATTTCTTTTAAGACGTCCTTATCCAAGCTCCCCTTTTTTTAATACTTAAAACCAAATTTTCTCCTATAGCTTAGGCTTTCCCTTAGCTTATAACTAGCACCTAAAATACCTCAATCAACCACAATGACCACACTTATGCAAAATAATTTAATAAAATTTAACCCCTATTTTAGGATGTTACAATTCTACTGCTACTGCTACGTACATTCTAACTCACCACACTACGCTACTGCTGCGCACTCTGATCTTAAAGAACTATCATACTTTCTAGGCACATTCTCTAAGTTCACAATTAGGGTTTCATACACTTCACTAGCAACATAAGAACAAGTTGATTCTACAACGAACAGGCAATAGGTATTCCAGAAACAAGAAACTTACCCGTTGTTACATCTGGCACATCACTATCCTCGCGACGGCCGACTGCATAAACCAACCTTGGCTGCCTTGCATCTAAACCTTCAGCACCTCTGCTCGGTGCTCCACGACCTCGACCAGAACCATTTTCTCCATGGTTCGGACCACGACCCCTCGTCGCTTGTTGACCATTCCTACCCGGCTGCTCATAACCTTGGCCTATTGTCCCAGCCCTACTCGGATCCTGGGGACAATCTTTAATCAAATGAGATTTGGACTAACACCTAAAACATTCGTATTCTCGATTCCAGCACTCGCCAATATGATACCTTCCACACTGAGCACACGGACGGTCTGAATTTCCAGTTGCTGGCTTACTAACACGAACAAAATTCTCAACCTTCGATCTTTTCTGAAAACTCTCAGTCGATTCTGACGGTCCAAAACTCCTCTTATCTCGGTTCCTATCCTTATCTCATTACATCTTCTGAGTCCTTAATTCCTTCAGCCACCTTAGCCTTTTCTACTAACACAGTAAATTCCCGCTCTTGATGTGGAGCTATCAACAACCTCAGGTCCTCCCTTAATCCATCCTCAAACCAGACACATCGTTCATGCTTTGTAGCCACTACTCCTCGAGCATATCGGCTTAACCTTAGGAATTCAGCCTCGTACTCCGCCACGGACTTGTTCCCTTGAACCAGCCCCAGAAAAGCCTTCCTTTGTGCATCAATGTAGTGAGCACCAACATACTTCTTCTGATACGCCGTCTTAACATACTCCTAGGTGAGTTCCTCAGCTGTAGCACCATCCCGAACTGTGAGCCACCATTGATATGCCTCATCGCGAAGCAGCGCCACCATTCCTTTCACTTTCTCCTCAACGGTCAGATCCAGCTCATCCATAATCCGTTCCGTCGCCTCTAACCAATACTCAGTAGTACTGGGTGCCACACCAGATACTCCACAGAACACCTCAGCCCCATTGGCTCAAAGCCGCTCGGGTACAGATTTCCTAGCTCTCATATTTCCACCTGCTTTAGCCACCATTTCAAGAACTCACAGCACTACCTGCGATACAACATCATCCCCCGTCTGATCTTGTTGCTCAACACCAAAAGCTGGTGGTGGTGGTAGCGGTACCTCATTCTCAAATCCTTGACCCGACCTAGCGGGTTTCGATACAGCCATTCTGCCTCTACCGCATCCACGACGACCACGTCCCCTAGAACTCATTTATAACATCGTGATTTAATCTAATTAAGAAGTTTTATGCATTAGAAATTTGTTCCACTATTTATCCACGAGCAAATTTTATGAAAGAAGTTTTTAGAGGAAGTTCTTTCGATCAAAATTTCAGGTTCAAGTTCACTATTCTAATTTAGAGAACCACATTCACATTCATCCATAACATTCAACACATCATTATGGGCATTTCTGACCATTCCTGACCCAGGGGTAATTTCGTCATTTTCCCTACAGGGGTATTTTTGTAATTAATCGGGGTCAACTTGAAAATAATCTTTACAAATCAAAGCATTTTGAAATCTCAATGTCTCAAGGGTATTTTGGAAAATATTCTTTGAATCAAGGGTATTGCAGAAATTTTGGAAACCGGGGTTATTCCAATAATTTTAGAAGTCAGGGGCATTTTAGTAAATTTCCCAATTTAGGGTATCTTAACATTTTGCAAAACAGGGGTTTTGGTATTTTTGTAAAGAATATTTTCATAAAAGTCAAGGGTAACATGGTAATTTTATAAACCAAGGGCATTTTCGTAATTTTACAGCTCAGGGGTATTTTAGTAATTTTGTAAATCGGGTGTATTTCAGAAAATTTTCAAGTTTAAAAGGATTTTATAAATTAGAGGGGTAATTTGGTAAATTTAAAACTAAGATCTTTATGAAATAGTATGGCTAGTCCCTTTCGGGTTTTAGTTATCGAGTTTAGCCCGTGAATAGGTCCTCTTAGTTAGGGTGAACCGTAGCTACGCACCAGGTAGGATTTGAGTAAAGAGGAGGTGAGTCACTAGGACTGCTTAAATACCAAGCTCTTACTGAATCCACTCCTAGACATGTGTACAATGGTTGCCACACCCTAACTTGTAACACCCCAAACCCGGTCAATACGCTATGACCGAATCTGGCATGCCACAGAGGAAAACATTTTGAAGAAAATCGAGATAACGATTAATTTTAGAAAAATAAGTGCATGATTAGTTAAAAATTGATAATTTACTTTGAAATTCGTAAATAAATCTTTAAAACTTAGTTCTGAGATCCATAGATTAGAAAATCTTTTATAAATTTTATAAAAGAAACTCAAGCGATTAGTTGAAAATCGTTGCTAATTGAAATTTGCAAACTTAAGTTTTGGAAAAACGTATGAGTTATCAAAAACACTTAAGTTGTTAATTATTATCAAATGATCTATATTACCCGATGGTAACGTTTTGAAAACCATTGTGTTTGTAGTTTAGAAAACTTTATGCTCAAATTATTATATCAATCATGTAATTTATAAGCCATATTTAAAACAAGTCCAAAGCATATAAATAATCCAAAAACATAATTAAAGAGGCCTTATTACAAATCCAAATAAAGATGTTAACCAAATTTAAAATAAAATAAAGTACCCAAAACGAAGTTCATGTAAAACTGAATTTTATTGCATGGCCTCCTTGAGTTCATCCGGCTCCTCCTCCACGATCTAAGAATCACCTGAAAAGAAAAAGGAGAAGGTGAGTCACCAAGACTCAGTGCATAAATCCTTCCCCCGATTAATGCAACATTCTTACACAATTCATAACCAAGCAATATATATATATATAATGCACCCAACCTAGCCATCCATAACTCCTTTTCTACCCCGTGTGGTACCAAACCACTGGTGGTGCCAAACCACTGGTGACCCAAAGTCACGATGTTTAATAATGTGATGCCAAATCACTGGTGACCCAAAGCCACAAATAATCAAGTTGTGGGGCCAACCCACGTGTGATACCAAATCACTGGGACGAGTCGCTATGAGGTGCCAAACCTCTGGTGTCCCAAAGACACGAAATAACTATGGTACCAAACCACTGGAGGTGCCAAACCTCTGGTGTCCCAAAGACACGGATATCAAATCCTTCCCCCTCCTCTCAAATCACCCAAACCAATGTTTTACAAGAGTAAATCATGCCATCATGCTTTGATATGATCATATAACCATTATATATATATATATATATATATCTTAAATCATGATATTAATCAACATATAACAACATCATATCGAAACGGACTTACCCGAGTCCTTGTTCATACCCATCAAGGTATCTTATCAAAATCTCACGCTTTTAAGTCTTTAATAACATGATTAGTATATTTATAAATATATATATTATCGAGTTATAAAGTGTGTAAGGTACACACCTGATAATAGCAAAATCACTAAATCCTGAAGACCCGATCTACCACACTAGATTTCCTTGCCCTACATTCGGTCAATACTTAGATCATTACCATAGACCATTCGGCCAACAACAAGCCTTATTCACCATAGCCTTCGGCTTTACATCCATTTAAAGAATAAAGGACCAACATAAACCTTACCACTTGACTTACCAAAATCGATTACTTCCAAAATCTGAAGAGCCTAAAAGAAATAAGTTCCTATGGTTAGAATCTTACTATCACATACCCAAAATTTGGCTTTTGCCCTCATGAGGATCAATAGAAAAAATAGAAAAGAAATTCAACCAAGACACTTACCTATCTTCCAAAATCGATTGAAGAAAACCAATATGAAGACCTACCCTTGATGATATTCGGCCAAGACAATTCAAGAAGGAAATGGGGAGTTTCAGCTATGGTTTTGAAAGAAGAAAGCAAATGATATGTGGCTAAAAGAAATGAAGTACGTGAGTGGCAAAGATAATCAAAATGAGAGAGAGAGGATTCGGCTTTAGCAAACAATGGAAGAAAAGAAAAGAGAATTGGGGAAGAAAAAGGTTCGGCCAAAAAGAAAGGAAAAGAAAGATATTGTTTTGAACAAATAGGAGGTGAAAGAAAAAGAGATATGGGAGAAAGAGATTCGGCCAAACACCTAGTTTGCCGAAAAAGAGAAGAGCATAAAGTGCTAAATGTGGTTTCGGTTTCAAAAGAGAAATGAGAGAAAGAGATTAGAATTTGGTTCAAACAAAAATGAGAGCTAAAACAAAAACAAAATTGCACCTAATGTCCAAGGTACATTCGGCTAAGGAGGAAAATTTTGGAGAGGAAAAGAAAATGCAAAAGATGGACAAAATGCTAAAATTGGCCAACTAATCCCCCCAACTTCCTATCAACAATCGGCCAACCCCCCTAGACACCCATATCGTCCACATTCATGGACAATTAGCCATTAAAAAGCTTCCAAAAACCTCACCTTAAACCAAGCCTTATGTCCCCTATCCTTCCTTAATCCATATGATTCCTTTCCCAAAGTTCAAGCTTTCCTAATTTACTACTCAACTGGCCATAAAAATTGAAAGTCCAACCTACCATAATTAGAGCTTGGCCGACACTTAATGTTAGGATACATAAAAATAAAGTCTTCCAAATGCAATCCATGCTACTTGAACCACTTCCCTCAAGCAACCTTTCATGCACCATAACCACCTTGCCACTAACTCCTCATGTGCTAGAATATAACACTTAAATTAACTCAAGTGTCAGGTTCACCTAATCCACTTCACTAAATTTTTAATACTAAGAATTATTCTAGCTTCATAAATAAAATTAAGCCTTCACAACACTATGCCAAACACACAAAATTCATACCCGAGCCAACACAAATAATAAGATAATACTCTAATTTTTTTCCTAAAGCCCAAGGTCCAATTGGCCCAATCCTACTAGGCCCAATTTTGGAATGTTACAGGGCTGGTGTGTAGAGGATGGAATCTTAGGTTTGGGATGGGCCATGTTGCATGTAAATATTCTGTTGCCATTGTGTATGGGCTAAGGACCATAATGTGTTTGTGGGCCTCAAGGCTTTTATGTGTTTTCAGGATTTGGACACTGAGTCTTGGTGACTCACCCTTTTATTTTTCCCAACTTTTCAGATGAGCAGTAGATTGTGCACATGGGAGCCGAGGCGGACTCGAGGGGCCATCAAGTTTTTTATTTTCATAAACTATTTCTGGTTTTCCTTTTAGTTTTAATTTTGGGAATTATTTATGTAATAAGGGCTCCGTAGCTTAGGTTATCAAGTTATATTTGTTAATGTTACATGTTATAAATTTGTGCTTAAAGTCTTAGTTATAAGAAAAAAACAAAATGGAGTTTCAAACACGTTCAACACTATAGTTAAAGTTTCTTTCAAAAATATCACAACTAATGATTAGTCTGTTCGATAAACTGAGATTTTCAAAACCCTTCAAAGCAAAGTTTTTAACATTTAACCCGTAGCATACCAGATCTAGTCGTGGCGAATGGGTCGGGTTTGGGGTGTTACAGATGAGGCACTGAGTGTCGTATTGGTGTGTTTTGGTTAGATTTGTGTATCCGTCCGAGTCTGAGTCATGTTAATAGGGGTACACAAGTGAATTGGCCAATTGATTGACATTGAAATATATTGATTGTAACATCCTAAAATTTAGAATTTTATGTGTTGCACGATATCTTGCGTGAGGCTAGTTAAATTATTAATCATGTATGTTTTAAGGTCCTAAGAAGGCTCGGGGTTGAATTGGGCCCTAGTAAAAATTTGGTGTTTATGCCTATTAAGGAGATAGTAAGTGGCATGAATGCTTATGGAAATAAGTGAGTAATTTGCTAGCATACATGAGCATATGGTAAAGAGGATATGGCGTCACATAAAGGGCTTTAAGGGAAGAGGTTCGAATCCCACTTGGTGCAAAATTTTGATTTTTTTGTGTTCCTTCTCTAAGTGTCGGCCATGGTGGTATTTAAGGCAAGGAAGACTTTTTAATTATGGTATGGTGGCTAAGGAAATATGGTAAGGAGGAGGATAAGGGATAATGAAGGAAAGAATCAAAAGAAAAAGGTAAGAGAAGGGAGCATGTTGGCCTTTTTCATGGGTGATGTTTTGGAAAGTGTTTTTGGTCAACACTTATCCTTTTGGCAAAACAATACACAGTTTTGGTGAAGGAATAGGGAAAGCCAAAATCTTCTTTGGTCATTTTGCAAAGTTTTGTGCATGCTAAGGTTTGGTTCTCTTAGCATTTTGGGTACTCTTCCTTGCTAATATATTTTCCTTTTTACTTTGGTCGAAACCTCCTAGTCCATTCGTGCATGTTTCACCTTTGTTTTGGCCAAAACCTCAAAACATTTTGGTCATTCTCTCTTTGATAGCCGAAACACCTAGCCTAATTGTTCATCTCATTTTTTTTGTTTTGCTGCAACACTCATCACACTATTGCTCATCTTCCTTTTGAAAACCAAAACTAATTAAGCACTCCTTCTCTATCTTTCTTTTCTTTTTCACGAAATTCTTCAACCCTCTTTCTTCTTCTCTAATCCATGCTCTAATAGCCGAATGTTCTTGCTTAATATCCCTCCATAGCCGAACTTTGGAATTCTTCATCTCTTCTATGTTATTTCTTTCTCGTTCGTTTTGGCACTCACTTCTTTGATCGAATAGGTAAGTGGTTTTATTCTCTTCAGTTCTTTTTCTTTTTCTTCCTAGCCGAATATGTGTGTTCATCGTTATTCGATTAGTCTACTTTGTTTCTTATCGAAACCTCACTCTCTCCATCACTCTCATATTGTGATCAATACTTTTTCGTAGTGTTAAAGTGGAAGGCCGAATCTTTGACTCATCCGTAGCCTTTGCACAATCGTTGGGAACCGGTTTTATAACCATTAAGGTAAGGGATTCGTTATGGTTCAATTTGATCTTTTTCGTTGATCGGTTAGTTTGCTAACGGAATGATAGATTTGTCTAATTGGTTGTTATAGGGACTAAATAGTCTGTTATTATTCACTCGTTGATTCTATGGAAATAGTGGTAAGCCGAACCCCTTTTTCCTTAGACAATCGATATATATATATATCGTAATATCGTTTTGACTAAGATTTTATCCAATAGAGGCTAGTAGTACCAATTTGAAAGGGAGAACAATTGGAGAACACAAAAGGAGCGGATTTGCGATTCCTGCTCCTAAGTTCAAGCTAAGGGCAGTATCAACGATTCGGGATTTTCCACCAGGTTGTGGACCATCATTCGGTGAGAATTGACAAATCGTGGTTGTTCACGATATTGAGAGTAAGTATTTTAGATCGCTTGATTTGGATTTAGATTAATAAACATCTCGTCCGTTAGATTAATCGAGTGTTATGTTCTCATAGGTGCCGACGATCAAGAGAGTTTAATACTTACCATAATCAGGTTTGTAATCTCGCATCGTAATTCTGTAGATCCATGATTCAGTATAATGTTTGATAGTAGATTGTTATTGTTATATGGTTAAAATTCGTAAAATTGGCGTAAAATGAGAAATTGGCTTAAAGTACATTATTTCTATAGATTTGACAAAATCGGCATTAAAATTTATAAAATTACCGAAATGCCCATATGGGCCGAATTACCAAAATGCCTCTATGGGCCGATTTGTTAAAATACCTTAGTGGGCCAAATTATTATATTACTTTAATGGGCCGATTCACCGTACTAAATTACTAAACTAATGGTTGTTATACATGAGGATATTTTATGTATGCTGCATCTTGACATAATGCATGGGATGGGAAAATTAAATGAAGAGAAGTGTAGACCGGTGGCATTGCCACAAATTCTGATAATGGCTATGTGCCAATTTAAATATGGCTTTGTGCCATCGTGATTAAGGCTGTATGCCGATTACATTATCGTATATGATTTTGGTGGCTCAGCCACAAATATTATAAATGGCAGCTTGACTGCAAATTGGAAAGACTGGCGGGGTGGGTTGACTTGATCCCCACAGGAGAGATTGGTTGGTACGGGTGGAGAGATTGGCTGGATGGGATGGTTGCATTCATATCATTTATTTATTACATGTAAGTGGGCTTAGGCCCAAGATTATGCTGTATGGGCTCAGGCCCAAGATATTGCTTTACGGGTTCAGGCCTAGTGGATAACGGTAAGGGTATTATACACTGAGTTCTTGTAACTCACTCCTTTTTCCTAATTCTTTCAAGTAATGCTCAGTAATGTGGACTTGGGTTATGGATGACTCGGTGGAGGCCATACTTTAGAAATGGTTTTTTTATTAAACTTTAGATTTATATTTCTGTTTACTTTACTATTTTGGGTTTTTATGTTGTAATAAGGCCTATGGAATATTTTACTTTTGTTTATGTTTGACGTACTAATTATTTTGCTTAAATTGCTTCAAATGGGAAATTTTCTAAAACTAAAATAAATGTTTTCTAAAATAGACTAACAAATGGATTTCATAACAAATTTGTACAAATATTTTAACTCGTAAATTTTCTCTCAAATTATCAACAATATTTTCAAAGGTTATTGGTTTTATAAGATCAATAGTTCAAATTTTTATTTATCAATCAACTTTTGAGGTTAGTAGTATTTTATCAAATATTTCAAATCAAACTTGTTTTCTTGATTATAATGTAATAATACCTATTTTACTCCAAATAAAAAAGATTTAACATGATTTTCTCATGTGACATGTCAGATCCGGTCATAACGCATGGGCCGAGTTTGGGGTGTTACATTTTATGGTATCAAAGCCAATTTCAAAACTCGACTGTGGTTTAGGTTCAAAAACATTTTCAAAGCCATTTAAAATTTTAATGTTTTAAAGGAAGTATAGCACCACGGGTATCCGGCACCAAGTCAGTAAGTATTTGTTCTCATTTTATGATTATTGTGTTAGTACTGTGGTAAGAAATTCCATAAAATAGAAACACTCTAGAACTTTTAGCTTTAGGAGCTGAAACTATAGAGATTGAGACTTTAGGATGCGAAAATGACTTTACAACCTATACTTCATAAAATATTATTTAATAAACACTGAAGTAGTATACTGATACATAAGACTCTTAATCAGATTAAATCGAATTAGTATAATATGAGTGCTAGAAGACGTAGACGCGGTAGACGTGGCCGTGGTAGAGGCCGAGGTGCTAGAGTGGTATCCGAGGCATCGAGACATATGCCGAAAATGGACGCCCATGCATCACTTGTGACTGAAGCTGGGTCACATGATCGTGTGAGAGAGGATAACACCCTGTCCCAAGCAATGTTGCGAGTTCTAGAAAAGGTTACTGGGGCAAGAATTGGGTCAGCAGCTCGTGGGTCAATATCGAAATGACTCAGATCGAATGGAGTTGAGGTTTTTAGGGGTATCTCGGGTGTAGCCCCAAATGTTGCGGAGTACTGGCTTGAGGCGGTGGAGCAGATTATGGACGATATGGATTGCACCATTGAGTAGAAGCTGAAAGGAACTGTGTCATTGCTAAGAGAAAAGGCGTATCAGTGATGGCTCACTGTTCGGGAAGGCACTCAAGTCGATCATATTACCTGGGATTTCTTTAAGACGGCTTCCAGGAAAAGTATGTCGGGGCTAGCTCTATGGATGCCTGAAGGAAGGAATTCCTGAATCTAGTCCAAGGAGGTATGTCTGTGGCAGCATATGAGGTGGAATTTCTGTGTCTAAGTCAGTATGCTCGAGGAATAGTGCCGACTAATTATGAACGATGTATGCATTTTGAAGATGGATTGCACGATGAATTGTGGGTACTGATAGCCCCACAGAAAGAGAGGAATTTTGCCACACTGGTGGAAAAAGCCAAGATAGCTGAAGAGGTCAAACACTCAGACCGGTAAAACTGAGACAAGGATAGGGGCAGGAACAAGAGAGACTCTGGGTACTCAGGTTCTGCTAGAGGTTTTTAGAAAAGGCTCAGAAATTAGGGACCAATTCGAGCGGGTGCTCCAACTGTTACCGATTAGTTACAGCCTTGTACGGATTGTGGGAGACTTCACTCGGGTGAATGTTGGAAGAGAACTGGTGGTTGTTTTAGATGTGGTTCCAAGGAACATTGATTTAGGGATTGCCCTCGATAGCCTGCTAATACTCAAGGGGTCTGTAACGATTTTGTGTAGCCAGCTAGAGGCGCTCAGTAGCCACTGAGAGGCCACGGGTCAGGTCGAGGTGGTAATGGTGTTGGACGAGGGCAAAGTGCATCGGGTAGAGGTATCGGTAATAGGGGTAATGTGAAGGCGAGACAGCCAGGTTTGGTTTATGCGGTCAGACATCGAGAGTATGGTGATGCACCAGACGTCATAACCAGTATGTTTTTCATAGCTGATGTACTTGTTACTACTTTGATAGATATTGGATCCACCCATTCGTATGTTGCATGTGCTGTTTCTGGAACTTTAAACATTAGATCTGAGAATGCTGCTACAGAAACAACTACAATTAGCCCTTTAGGACAGTCGGTGATAGTAAATAAGTTGTTTAAGGATGTGCCCTTAGAAATTTAGGAGGAAGTATTTCTGGCGGATTTGATGGAACTACCATTCGGCGAGTTCGATCTTATTTTGGGCATAGACTGGTTAGTAAAACATCGTGCAAACTTAGACTGTGCTGCAAAGCAGATGATACTAAGAACTTTGGAGGATAAGGAAGTGATAATGATTGGTGAAAGAAGAAACTATTTGTCTAATGTGGTATATGCTTTAAAGGCAAAAAAGTTGGTGCAAAAGGGGTGTGGAGCATTCTTAGTCTTTATTAGTGCTTTGGATGCAAAGAGTTGTCAGTTGATAGCATTAGAATGGTGAAAGAGTTTTCAGACGTCTTTCCCGAAGAGCTTCCAGGATTGCCGCCGGATTGGGAGGTAAGTTTGGCATTGAGCTGTTTCCAGAAATAGATTCAGTGTCTATTACTCCTTATAGAATGGCGCCGAAGGAGTTAGTGAAGCTTAAAGCTCAAATTCAGGAGTTGTTGGATCACAGATTCATTCAACCAATGTGTCACCATGGGGAGTGCCGGTTTTATTCGTTAAGAAGAAGGATGGGTCGATGCGTATGTGCATCGATTATAGGTAATTGAATAAGTTGACGATCAAGAATAAGTATCCATTACCGAGGATCGACAATCTGTTCGGTCAACTGCGAGGAGCTTTGATTTTTTTCAAAGATAGATTTGAGATCGGGTTATCACTAGCTTAAGGTCAAAGAGGCAGATATTTACAAGACTGCGTTCCGAACTCGATATGGACATTACAAGTTCTTAGTGATGCCGTTTTGGTTGACAAATGCACCAACTGCATTTATGAATATGATGAACCGGGTCTTCCAACCCTACCTAGACCAGTTTGTAGTGGTGTTCATAAATGACATTTTGGTGTATTCAAAGACTGAAGAAGACATAACTTGCATCTACAAGTTGTATTACAGATTTTGAGAGAGAAGCAACTGTATGCCAAGTTCAGTAAGTGTAAACTTTTGCTGAGGGAAGTGACCTTTTTGGGGCATGTTGTGTCTGCCGGAGGAATTAGAGTTGATCCCGGAAAAGTAGAGGATGTTCTGGACTCGAAACAACTAAAGTCAGTGGTGAAAATTCAGAGTTTTCTAGAGTTGGCTGGGTATTACAAGCGGTTCGTTGAGGGGTTTTCGTTGATTGCTGCACCCCTAACTAAGTTGTTGCGTAAGGGAGTACCATTTGTGTGGTCAGATAAGCAACAGGAGAGCTTTGAGAAATTGAAGAAGATTTTGACAAAAGCACCGGTATTGGTTCAACCTGAGGCTGGTAGGCAGTTTATTATTTATTGTGATGCGTCACACACGGGCTTGGGATGTGTGTTGATGAAAGGGGGAAAAGTGGTGGCTTATGCATCTCATCAATTAAGGCCGCATGAGGTGAACTATCCCACGCATGATCTGGAGTTAGCTGCAGTGGTATTTGCTCTGAAGATTTGGAAACATTATCTATACGGTGAGAAGTCGATTATATATATGGATCATAAGAGTCTGAAGTACCTCCTTACCTAGAAGGAGTTAAACTTAAGACAATGGAGGTGGATAGAACTGTTGAAAGATTATAACTTTTCAATCGAGTATCATCCTAGAAAGGCTAACGTAGTGGCTGGTGCGTTAAGTCGAAAGGTGATATCAGATTTGAGAGCAATGTTCGCTCATCTTAGCCTTTATGAAGATGGTAGTCAGTTAGCTAAACTTCAGGTGAGGCCTGTATGGGTGAGTCATATTAGGGAAAAGCAATTATTAGATGAAAGGTTGGGTTCTTTACTTCAGCAAGTGGAAGGTGGTGTGATAGGGGATTTTGGAGTGAATAGTGACAGAGTAATGTGTTTCTGTGGAAGTATTTGTATGCCCAAGGATTCGAAATTGAGGTAAATGATTCTACGTGAGGTGCATAGTAGTCCATACGCTATGTACCCCGGGGGAATAAAATGTATCGAGACCTCCGTGAGCAGTATTGGTGGCCAGGGTTGAAACGGTAGGTTACTGATTTTGTGAGTAAAAGCTTAATATGTCAGCAGGTGAGGGCGAAACATCAATTGCCATCAGGGTTGCTACAACCAGTGAAAATTCCATTATGGAAATGGAAAAGGATAACGATGGACTTCGTTAGTGGGTCACCCTTAACGCCTACTAAGAAAGATTTCGTTTGGTAATAGTGGATCGATTGACAAAGACTGCTCATTTCCTACCTGTTCGTACGGATTATTCACTGCAGAAGTTGGCCAAGTTGTATGTAGCTAACATCGTGAGGTTACATGGGGTACTAGTGTCTATTATATCGGACAGGGACCCTAAGTTTACATCGCGATTTTGGAAGGCTTTACAGGAAGCTTTGGGTACAAGGCTAAATTTCAGCACGGCTTTTCATCCGCAGACAGATGGTCACTTGGAGAGAGTGATCCAGATTCTAGAAGATATGTTAAGAGGCTGTGTGATTGAATTCAGGGGTAGTTGGGAAGATTTTCTACCTTTTGCGGAGTTTGCATACAACAACAGCTATCAACCTAGTATCCAGATGGCACCCTACGAGGCGCTATATGGTCGTAGGTGTCTCACTCCTATTTGTTAGACTGAGTTGAGTGAGCGTTAGCTTTTGGGTCCTGAGTTGATTTCGGAGACGGAGGAGAAAGTTAAGGTAATACGAGCTCAGTTAAAAGAAGCTTCGGATAGATAAAAATCGTATATAGATTTGAAGCGTAAGGATATAGAATTTACAGTGGGTGATTAGGTCTTTTTGAAGGTTTCACCTTGGAAGAAGATCTTTAGATTTAGGCGGAAAGGCAAGTTGAGCCCTAGGTTTATTGGACCATACCGTGTACTGAAGCGTGTTGGGCCAGTGGCTGATGCAAGCACGCCCGTGGCATCCAACATTTTTCAATATGATGAGCTCGAATCATCGAGATCAAGAGCCGTGGGGCTCATGTGCATCTCAATTCGAGCTCCCTCAGCTCACTTCAGCTCATCGAGCTGATTTCTTTGTTTTTTTTAATAAATTGAATTTTAATTTATTTAATTTTTCTATAGCCATTTAATGCATCTAAAACATCTTAAATGGGTTGAATTTAATTTGTTTTAACTCAAAAGTGATTTTATCACATTTTATTATATGTTTTTAAGTTGATTAAATGATACAGTCTGCCTCAGGGAGAGTCGAAATGTATGCGAGTTGCCCAATCGTCTACGAGGAAGAAACAAGACTTTAGGAAATAATTTGAAAAAATATGTATGTGTTTACGGAAGCTTATAGGGAATTTATTTAGAGGATGGTTTAAGTTAGGAATGGTGGTTTAGAAATGAAGGGGACAGTTTAGATGTTAGAATGATAGGTTCGGTATGACAACGAAAGCAAATGATAGATGATAGACTGATAGATTGGTGGAAAATGGAAGAAAGAACTTAAATAGAAACGATTCAACGTTAACAAACGTCACCCCAGTTTCTATAATGTTTAAGGTGAAAAAAATGGTAGTTGTTGATGGACCAAAGACCCGTTATCAAGAGGAATGAAAGAACAAGTGATAGACGCCACGAGCATAGCTCGATAAGTCTATGAAACTTGTACAAAATCGAAGAGGAGATAACTCACTCAATGAACAAATATTCATATATGTTTTATCAAAAACTTAACCCCCCTTACAAATGAAAAACAACAAGTATTTATAGGCCTATGGAAGAGCTAGCCAAATAGTCACTAACAAAGCTTAAAGACTAAGTAAATGTGGTTAGATTAAGCTAGAAAAATCTGAAGAAAACCCTTGGTTTGCTTAGCAAAATTTAATGAATGTGGCCTTGTAAGCTTGCAAAATTCGTTTGGATGTATATGGCATCAATGGCACTCCAATGGACATGTTTCTAGAAGATTATTTGTCCCAAAAATTCGTCCAAGTCCAAGTGCAGCCTTTGGGGATGTTAATGGGCAGCTTTCTAGAAGAAAAAATGAATTTTAAGTCACTTGAAGATGCATGCAGCAGCTAGGTACGTCCCACGCATTAATTGAGCTCTTAATTTGGTATCTTTTGGCTGAAAAGTGTCTAGAAATAAAGGAGAACGTGAGTAGCCCACTTGGATATGTAAATTCAGCCATTTGGGACATTTTAAAGTCTTCCTAATGAAGAAGGAAGTGGCTGAACGAATTTGGACAGCAAAGGAGCTGAAAAGGCTTGTCTAGGTTCGGCCAACATTGGGAATGAGCTGCACCTTTTGGTTGAGAAGTTTCCAGCATTAAAACTCTTCTTTGAACAACTTTCATGTGGTTTAATTCAGCCCTTAAATCCCCCTTGGACGTTCATGACTCCAACCATGCATGTATTTCTTCATTCGTTGTAACCGGCGGTTCATGCATCATGCATTTAACTCCTCCATGCATGTGTCTTCATGGAATTATTTTTCCAACTGAATAGACACCTTGATAATCCAAAAATCAGCAGCATTTAACCATGCTTCCAATCGTCCATGCACCTCCATGGTTCCTTGATGTATTCGGCTAGGTACATTGCACCAAGGTGCATGAACCTCATCAATGCTTCATGTAAGATTCGGCTGTACCTACAAGAGCATGAATCACACATTAAATCCACTCCAAATCAGTTGAACATAAATTAAACACATTCATGACATCTTAATAGACACTTAGGACAACTTAAATACACATTTAGCACACATACTAAATTCGGCAATTTCTATTTAATAGAAAAATCTGCACTTTAATTTTGATTTAAAACAACTTTAAAACATGTAATAAAATGTAATGAAATTAATTTGAGCTAAAACAAATTAAATTCAACCAATTTAAAATGTTTTAGATGCATTAAAATGCTTTAGGAAAAATAAATAAAATAAAATTCAATTTATTAAAATTAATAAATTTAAGTAATCAGCTCGATGAGCTGAAATGAGCTCGAGGGAGCTCGAATTGAGCTGGCATGAGCTAATCCGGCTCAATTTGGAAGTGAACGAAAATGCACACGAGCTCTACGGCACTTGGTCTCGATGATTCGAGCTCATCAGCTTGCAATAAATTAGGTGCCCCGGGCGTGCCCGCATCATCCCTCCCCTCTTCAAGACGATTCATTCTCGAATCGACCTGTTGGTTTCCCAAACAGAATATCTTTTGACTCAGTTTTCCTCGATCAAACGGGATGGATGATAATCGCAACACCTGCAAGAGGTATCCAGGAATTAGCAAAATCAATTTCAAATAAACTTGCAGCCCAAATATAAGCAAGACAAAACAAATAAATCATACATAAAAGGCATAAACACAACGTCATATAAAAGTAACAAAGCCTTATCAAATGTTTGAGACTTAAACAAATAGACTTCAAAACATGCATATGATTTAAACAGAGTCCTCAAAACAACATTATCATGCAAGTAACACATTAAATGATATATATGATCATTACAAGCAAATAGATGAAAAAGTGCATTTGATACTCGACATGAAACAACCAAATCTTGCATTGAGGGATATACGAAATCACTTGCACGTGAATTATAAAAATTATCGAACACAAGAATCTTTTCATCAATGAACAAAACGGATAGATCATAAATAAGCAAAATAGATCGATTAAGCATGTAATGATCTAAATGTTTCACAACAACGAAATCGGCAACACAAAGCTTTTCATCATTCGAAGAGAGCAAAAATGTATCAACGGTTTCAGAAGACTCACCTTTATGCATGGATAGACAAAGATCATTCTTACCTTTCTCGAACATTACAAACCTTCTCTCCGTAAGCATGTCGCGTAGTCGAAGCTTCGCATTCGATTCAACCATTTTCAAATGGTAGGTGAACAACCATAAGAATTGTTTAAGGAACGAATAAAGATGGAAAACAAAGTTGACAACATTCGTTACCTCATTCAAGAACCTTATATCAAGAAGATGGGAAACTTCCAAATAAGAAGAACCATCTAGATGATACTTGAGTTTTCCACAAATCAAATCAGAATGTATTCCCTATTTAAAAACATGCGTTTGATTATTTAAATCAAAATGTATCAATGGTTTCGAAAAATCAAACAGGTTAAACCAATAAGAATTGTGCAAACTCAAAATTGAACGATCAAAACTCTTGACTTGTTTTAAAACTGTTTTGCGAAAACTCATAGTTTTCGTATTGGAAAATGAACTAATCTCGTAACATCCACAATCAAACAGGTTGGGATTAAGAGAAAAATCATCGTTATACTTACTCGAGTCTTGCATTTGTTGGATTTGCGTCTCTCCACCTTCATACTTCGTATCACAATGATCATTATGGAATAAAGTCGTCTTGTCATCATTTAAAACATCACAATCATTCAAGGGATGGCCAATGATGAAATCATTCTCATGGCTACAATCTTTAGAAGAATTTGGTGGAGACGGGATCGTTTCGATACACTTACCTTCCTTACCTTCCGGCTCGCATGGTTCGAGCTTACATTTTTCAACCAAAGAAAAATGTCGCTCTTCCGAGAGGTATTGAAGTTGATAATCATCGTTTGGCTCCTCGGAAACCTGAAACAAAGAAACAGAAGAAGAACAAACAACCAAAGAGTTAGTCGAAAAATCACTCTCTTTTTCTCGCTCATTTTGTTCTCTCATTTCTTTCTCAAGATCTTTTTCTTTTTCAATCTCTTTTTCAATTTTTTTCTCGATTTCAATTTCTTTTCTTTCTTTCTTTTTTCTTCTTGCTCTTTTCATTTTCTTTTTCTCGATTTCTTTTCTCTCATGATCTCTTTTTCTTTTTCTTTTCTTTTCTTTTCTTTTTCTTTTGGGCTTTCTCTTATATTGTGAGTACAACAAGAAGATGATTCAAAAGATTCAAAAATACAAGGATTAGACTCCAAGATCGAAGCAATGTTCTTACAGATGTCACGATCTTTTCTTGGAAGATACTTCGTACGGGACTTCTTTGAATCATAAGATGGAAACTTCGTGCTTTCTTGGTCATCACCGTAAAAAAATTCAAAATTCATTTTGCTTCGCCTCGATTCCTTCTTCGAATAGGAATCTTGATTTGAACCACTTCGAGAACGATCTTTTGTAGCGGAATACTTATAGCTTTCTTCTCGTTCATTACCTCGAAAAGATTCGAACTCATTTCTTATTTCTCTCCGTCTTGAAGGCCTTGTCGAACATGAGTCTTGATAAGAGTCTCTTCGCGAATAGTTTCTAGATGTATATCGCGGTGAAGAACTCGACTCCATTCTCTGACTTGATGAAATCTTTCGATCAAAAATGCTTTCCATTTCACTTAACAAGTATTGGAAGTCGGCGGCTGAGAATCCTTCTTGTGACATCTTTGTTGCTGAAAATAAAATATGTTATACAAAAATAGATAGAAAAGAGAAAATACCTTACCACAAAATCCTCACGAGTCACTCAGAAGAAAATCACTCACACTCGTGTTTAACTCAGATGATGGCTTTTTCTTTGATGATTTCACTCGTGCCTTTTACCGCTTCTATCTCGCCTCACAAATTCATTGCTTCGTTTGGAAGACTCATCGCGGCTTGAGGGTCAGCTTCAAAGGGGTTTCAAGGGATTGGTGTCGGGTATAGGGGAGCCTAAACAAAAGAAAAATTTGGTTATCAGGTAGGCTAAAGGGTAAGAAAAAAAATTTTGGGAGGTCGAGGTAGAAGATGAAGAGGGTAGAAATGAAAGTCTTCATATCGGAAACAGAAGAGATGAAGTTCAAAGCAAAACTTCAAAAATTTTCCACAACTTTTTTTTTACAACTTTTTTTTTAACTTGTATAATTTTTTTTCAATTTTTGTTTTTTTCTTTTTTTTCAATTTTTTTTCACTTCACATACAATATATTGAAATACAAGAATGAAAATTACAACTTACAATTTTTTTCGAATTTTTTTCACTTAAGAACCTATTTTGGCTTCTCGTACGTAGTTAAAATTCCTCGCTTTTATAGCTCGATACCAAATGATACAATCCGCCTCGGGAGAGTCAAAATGTATGAAGTTGCCCAATCGCTCACGAGGAAGAAACAAGACTTCGTGAAATAATTTGAAGAAATATGTATGTGTTTATGGAAGCTTATAGGAATTTATTTAGAGGATGGTTTAAGTTAGGAATGGTGGTTTAGAAATGAAGGGACAGTTTAGATGTTAGAATGATAGGTTCGGTATGACAACGAAAGCAAATGATAGATGATAGATTGATAGATTGGTGGAAAATGGAAGAAAGAACTTAAATGAAATGATTCAACGTTAACAAACGTCACCCCGCTTTCTATAATGTTTAAGGTGAAAAAATGGTAGTCGTTGATGGACCAAAGACCCGTTATCAAGAGTGATAAGAATCGATGGTATAAATGAATGAAAGAACAAGTGATAGACGCCACGAGCACACTCGATAAGTCTATGAAACTTGTACAAAATCAAGAGGTGATAACTCACTCAATGAACAAATGTTCATATATGTTTTATCAAAACTTAACCCCCTTACAAATGAAAAACAACAAGTATTTATAGGCCTATGGAAGAGCTAGCCAAATAGTCACTAACAAAGCTTAAAGACTAAGTAAATGTGGTTAGATTAAGCTAGAAAATCTGAAGAAAACCCTTGGTTTGCTTAGCAAAATTTAATGAATGTGGCCTTGTAAGCTTGCAAAATTCGTTTGGATGTATATGGCATCAATGGCACTCCAATGGACATGTTTCTAGAAGATTATTTGTCCCAAAAATTCATCCAAGTCCAAGTACAGCCTTTGGGGATGTTAATGGGTAGCTTTCTAGAAGAAAAAATGAATTTTAAGTCACTTGAAGATGCATGCAGCAGCTAGGTACGTCCCACGCATTAATTGAGCTCTTAATTTGGTCTCTTTTGGCTGAAAAGTGTCTAGCAATAAAGGAGAACGTGAGTAGCCCACTTGGATATATAAATTCAGCCATTTGGGACATTTTAAAGTCTTCTTAATGAAGAAGGAAGTGGCTGAACGAATTTGGACAGCAAAGGAGCTGAAAAGGCTTGTCTAGGTTCGGCCAACATTGGGAATGAGCTGCACCTTTTGGTTGAGAAGTTTCCAGCATTAAAACTCTTCTTTGAACAACTTTCATGTGGTTTAATTCAGCCCTTAAATCCCCCTTGGACGTTCATGACTCCAACCATGCATGTATTTCTTCATTCGTTGTAACCGGCGGTTCATGCATCATGCATTTAACTCCTCCATGCATGTGTCTTCATGGAATTATTTTTCCAATTGAATAGACACCTTGATAATCCAAAAATCAGCAGCATTTAACCATGCTTCCAACCGTCCATGCACCTCCATGGTTCCTTGATGTATTCGGCTAGGTACATTGCACCAAGGTGCATGAACCTCATCAATGCTTCATGTAAGATTCGGCTGTACCTACAAGAGCATGAATCACACATTAAATCCACTCCAAATCAGTTGAACATAAATTAAACACATTCATGACATCTTAATAGACACTTAGGACAACTTAAATACACATTTAGCACACATACTAAATTCAAAATTTCTATTTAATAGAAAAATCTGCACTTTAATTTTTGATTTAAAACAACTTTAAAACATGTAATAAAATGTAATAAAATTAATTTGAGCTAAAACAAATTAAATTCAACCAATTTAAAATGTTTTAGATGCATTAAAATGCTTTAGGAAAAATAAATAAAATAAAATTCAATTTATTAAAAGCAATAAATTTAAGCAATCAGCTCGATGAGCTGAAATGAGCTCGAGGGAGCTCGAATTGAGCTGGCATGAGCTAATTCGGCTCAATTTGGAAGTGAACAAAAATGCACACGAGCTCTACGGCACTTGGTCTCGATGATTCGAGCTCATCAACTTGCCACAAATTGGGTGCCCCGGGCGTGCCCGCATCATTAAAACATAAATTTAATGTGTAGATTTTTATGTTTAATTAAGGGCTGCCGAAATTCCAATGCGTCCTAATGGTGTCCTTTAGTTGTCTTAAGCTTCAAACGATTTTTATTAGTTGTTAAATAGCTTAGATTTAATTTGTTTCAGTTCAATTTAATGTCTTAATGTGATATTTAATTGCTGGAATTAATTAGATAAGTTAATGAACTTAATTTGCTTGTAGGTGCATGTAAAGGGACGGCACAAGGAGATTAATAGGCAGCAGCAATTACTTTCATTTAAGGTGATGTTTTGGTTAGCTCAATAGTTTTCTATAGCTGCCATTTCAACTTCCCAAGGTGCCCATTCAGCTCACCGAAGTTAATGGAAGAAGGTCAACCATCGCAAACAACTTGAGCTGAAAAGTCACCATTAAAGCTGGAATTTAAGGAGGAATTTAAGGGCATTCATGCATGCTTGGTTGAACAATGAAGAGTCATTCAATTATCTTTTCTTCCTTGATGATTCGCTGCACCTTGGTGATTTAAAAGTCGCCTCTTGAGCTTCTATTCACCAATGTGGACTTGGAACTTGAAGAGTTTTCCTATCTAGAATTTTCAAGTTAATGCTAGTATTAGTTTTGCTTAGTCATTAAGGCTAGAAGATGACCATTCGGCTAGCTCAAGCAACTATAAATAGTTGGCCATTTTATTTTGTAAAGGACTTTTGGACTTTTTTCCATTTTATAAAATTTTATGAACTTTGTTCAAAAGAGTGAGATCACTCCTCTCTATCTTTCGTACGAGTTTCGATTTCGACTTATCAAGTTTTCTTGCTTGTGGCGTCAATCGTTCTCTTCCATCTACTTATACCATAGGTTTTTATCTTTATAGATAACGGGTCTTGGTCCATCTTCGATTCCACCATATCCACCTTAAACATTATAGAAATTGGGGTGACACATACTTGTGTTGAATCGTTTCTTGTTTAATCCCTAGTTTCCATTTCCACCAAACTATCAAAATAACACCTATCCTTATCCATCTACTTTCTAAAACCGAACCTATCCTTCTCCCTAACCGAATCATTCCCACATTTAAGCACCTCCATTCCTAACTTATCCCATTTCTTAAAATAAATTCACTTAAAAGCTTCCGTAACTCTTCCATATTTTCTTAGTTTTCTCGAAGGCTTGATTATCTCCTCGTAGACGATTGGGCAATTTAAATACTACTCGACTCAACCCGAGGCGGATCGTATCAGTGGCTTATTAGCTTGAGTTACCTTCAGGATTAAGTCATATACATAGCGTATTTCATGTCTCTATTTTAAGGCATTATCATTCGGATCCATCTCATGTTGTACCAGTAGAGGAAGTTGAGTTAAGACCTAACTTGTCTTTTGAAGAGGAGCCAGTACAGATTTTAGATCGGGACGTTAAAGTGCTAAGAAGGAAGTCGGTACCATTAGTCAAAGTTCTATGGCATAATCACGGATCAGAGGAAGCCACATGGGAGCTAGAGGACGCAATACGGAAGCAATATCCTTATCTCTTCTAATCAGGTAAATTTCAAGGCTGAAATTTTCTTGTAACATCCTAAAATTTAGAATTTTATGTGTTGCACGATAT
The DNA here is from genome assembly GCA_025506655.1 of Gossypium rotundifolium. Classification (NCBI taxonomy): domain Eukaryota; kingdom Viridiplantae; phylum Streptophyta; class Magnoliopsida; order Malvales; family Malvaceae; genus Gossypium; species Gossypium rotundifolium. The sequence continues at coordinate 86,056,205 of CP106722.1, read as the reverse complement.
CTTGCATAAGGCTAGTTAAATTATTAATCATGTATGTTTTAAGGTCCTAAGAAGGCTTGGGGTTGAATTGGGCCCTAGTAAAAATTTAGGGTTTATATCGATTAAGGAGAGATAGTAAGTGGCATCAATGCTTATGGAAATAAGTGAGTAATTTGCTAGCATAAATGAGCATATGGTAAAGAGGATGTGGCGTCACATGAAGGCCTTTAAGGGAAGAGGTTCGAATCCCATTTGGTGCAAAATTTTGATTATTTTTTTGTGTTCCTTCTCTAAGTGTCAGCCATGGTGGTATTTAAGGCAAGGAAGACTTTTTAATTATGGTATGGTGGCTATGGAAATATGGTAAGGAGGAGGATAAGGGATAATGAAGGAAAGAATCAAAAGAAAAAGGCAAGAGAAGAGAGCATGTTGGCCTTTTTCATGGGTGATGTTTTGGAAAGTTTTTTTGGTCAACATTTATCCTTTTGGAAAAATAATACACGATTTTGGTGAAGGAATAGGGAGAGCCAAAATCTTCTTTGGTCATTTTGCAAAGTTTTGTGCATGCTAAGGTTTTGTTCTCTTAGCATTTTGGGTACTCTTTCTCGCTAATATCTTTTCTTTTTTACTTTGGCCAAAACCTCTGTAACATCCTAGATTAGGGGTTATGCGTTCGTGCATAATTCATGAGATAGTGGGATCAGTGGGTGTGTTGGATGTGTTCTGAAGAGTTTCAAGAACCCTAAGATGAAAGAAAATGAAAGGAAATGTAAGGAAATGTAAGGAAATGTAGGGAAATGTAAGGAAAAGTAAGGAAAATGTAAGGAAATGAAAGGAAATGAAAGGAAATGAAAGGAAATGTAAGGAAATGAAAGGAAATGTAAGGAAATGTATGGAAATGTATGGAAATGTATGGAAATATATGGAAATGAAAGGAAATGTATAGAAATGTATGGAAATGTGTGGAAATGTAAGGAGATGTATGGAAATGTAAGGAAATGCTTTAGAAATGTTAAGTTTTGGAAACTAAACTAAAATAGGAAAGTGACCATTTTGGAAACCAAGTAAATTAGGAAAGTGAACATTTTGGAAACCAAGCCAAAGAGGAAACTAAACATTTTGGAAACCAAGCCAAAATAGGAAACTAAACATTTTGGAAACTTGGAAAATACAGAGTCATGAAAATTTTTGGAAACTTAAAATGACCCTAATGTCGAATTTTAGAGCCCAAAGGGGAACTTAGGGCCAAGTGACCCTAAAATATAAAGTACATGAAATTTGACCCAATAACGGACTTGGAAAAGTGGCTCAAGATGCCACCTAAGGCCTTAGAAAATGGCCCACATGCAAAAGGTTTTGGGCTTGAGTTCGAGTCACATAAGAAGCAAATAAAATAAGTTTTATTTTGCTTCTAGAAGCCCAAGAGGTGGATGGAACAAGCTTGCAAAAGAGGAGTTTCATTCTCTTTAAAACTCGGCTAATTAGAAGATCATAAAGACTCTTAAGGGAAGAGTTTTATTCTCTTTAAAATTCGGCTAAATAGGTGGATAAATGAAGAATTATTCTTTAATTAGGAAAATAAGGAAGAGTGGTGGCCAAGTAAAGGATTCTTGGCCTAGTAAATTCGGCTATAAAAGGAGGGACTAGGGCCATTCATTATTCATTCTCCTCTCTTTTCCTCTGCCAAATATTCTTCTTGAGCATCCATTCTTTTCTTCTTTTCTTTTAGCCTCCTAGCCGATTTCCTTCTAAGCCTATTATTCCTCTCTTCTTTCATCTTTGAAACCAAATACATAAGGGAATCATAGCCGATTGTTCATTAAGTCTCTAAGTCAATCTCTCAAGGTTGAAGTGAAGGTGCAATCGATTCCTTCAAATAAGGGTAAGATCCAAGTTTAGTTTTCCATTCTTTTATATTCTAGACTTATTGAAATTTAGAGACTAATTTGGTTATTAATCTTGGTGAATCATGGAAGAAGAAATTCTTTTCCGAAGGTACACCATAGGCCACGTGTTCCCTAGTTATTCGGTGAATTTCGGATTTAAGATCCACAAGGTAAGTACCTAAAAGTATTCGCCAAAGCTTGTATGATTATCTAGATCAGTTCTTTAATTATTAAAAAGCCGAAAACTAACCCATATTGAGATTCAAGGTTGGCCGAATATCAAGTGAAGGAAAACCAAGTTTTCGGGATTTGAATAAACACCAAATCGGCATCAAAGGTAAGTCTTTTTACAAATCCTACTAGGATTTGGATATCATAGCCAAATAGAATTTATGCTAAGTAATAAAGGATGAATCAAATGTAGGGACTAAGGATCTAAACTTTAGATCTAGCTTTTCGGAATCTCAAGGAATCGCTAAACAAATCAGGTGTGTACCCTTACTACCCTTCGATATTTTATGGCTAAATATTTTAAATATATGATATGAATAATAATGTGAATGTGGCTATGTACCACAAATGTGGCAAAAGTACCAGTGCACGCTTTCCTACTTCGATAGGATTGTGAAAAATGTTATTTAATAACATGCGAATATATGTATATAAACATGAAATTAATTTAGTTATGCTATATATATGTTTTGGGGCATTCGGGATTTATGTGAAAGGGGGAGAACAGGTGTTGACTTCGGTCTCACCAACGAAGGTGTTGACTTGGTCTCACTGAACGAAAAATGTTGACTACGGTCACATTGCGAAATTTTGGTAACTTTACACAACAAAGGTCAAATGACACAACGTTTAAATTTGATTATAGTGTCTAATGACACAACATGGAGAGTAGCGGATGGAGGGTTGACTTAGTAGTCCCCACGGTGTGAATGGCGTGTACGGTGGAGAGTAGCGGATGGACCATTAGGATTGGGTTTGGGTTGCATCATAATTTCATTATTATATGGACTTGATGATTTAAACGTGAATGCCTCAATTATTGATTGATAGTAATGTGTGCACATTGAGTCTGCTTGACTCACCCCATTGTGGGAATTATTTTTCGGTGATGAGCGGATGGACCGGCCGCCAGAGACCATGAGGAGGCCATGCATCACTTGAAGAATTTATTTAGAATTTGGACTTTATTTAATTTTAATACCTTTTAAATTTTATTTTGGGTTTATTTGATGTAATAAGGCCATAAGGCCCAGTGGATTATTCTTTGTTTTTACATTACTTTTTAATATTTTGCTAAGAACTATTTTGGACATGTTACATCAAGTTGGATTTACAAGATTAAATAAATGGGTTTTCAATCTAAGCCCAACTCAAAACAAAAGTTTTTCTAAAAATTTACAAATTTTCTCTAAGTATCGAATGTGTTTGAAACCGGTTTACTTTAGGAACATACCAGATCCTGCTCAGCTCGTGGGCGGATGTGGGTGTTTCATTTGGTATCGAGCCTGTGTTTAAACTCTCAGCCTGTGGGCTAAGGCCCAAAACGTTTTCAAATGCGAGCCCAAATGATTTTCTTTGAAAAATAAGCAGGCTTCTTGCATGGCCCCTAAGTCTCCGACCCGCAGTCCACCAGGTAAGTACCCCTAACTATATGTGTGATTCTGTGATTTATATGAGGGTAGAAAAGGCATGGAACGTAGAATAGAATGATAGGAACTTGAACCCTAGGATTAGTCTACTCAAACACAGATACATAAGACTTAATACACTGAATCAACCTATGGCTAAGTCATTGAGCTAGTGGTGTGGTAACCCTTGTACGCATGTCTAGGATTGGATCCGGAAGAGCTTGGTATTTAAGCAGTCCTAGTGACTCACCTCCTCTTGCAGAATCCTACAGTGCGTAGCTTCGTTCACCCTAACTCAGTGGCTCGGTGGTGTGGCAACCTCAGACGCATGTCTAGGAACGGTTTGGTGGGAGCTTGGTATTTAAGCAATCCGCGTGACTCACCTCCTCTCCACACGAATCCTGCTCAGTGCGTAGCTTTGGTTCACCACGACCAAGAGGGCTCGGTCATAGGCTAAACATAATGACTAAAACCCGAAAGGGAACTAGCCATGTTTTAAAAAAAAAAAAGATAGAACGAAACAACAAACCCTATTTGTTTCAAACTTTTAAAACTTTTCTTTTAAATCTGAGAAAATTATTTTTTACAACATTTTCTGAAAAACTCCTAATTTGCGAAAATTACAAAAATGCCCTTAGGGGTGAAATTACCAAAACGCCCTTGGTTTATAAAATATTCAACTACTCAACAACTTTATCAAAATTTCATGATTTCATAAACATTCAAAAACCTTAATTTGTAAAATACCAAAATACCATGATTTTGGAAAAATTACAAAATTACCCCTAAATTACAAAATTACCAAAATGACCCTGATTTCCAAAATTTTTACAACATCCCCATTTTTGAAGGAACCATTTTAAAAAAAAAAAAAGAACCCTCAAAGTTTTACAACTTTTGAAATACCCGAAATTTATTAAATTTTACAAATTTACCCTGATTTGTGAAAAATTACCAAAATACCCCTGAGGTCAAAAATTATCGAAATACCCTCGGACTTCAAAATTTTTCCAAATTACCTCGAGATTTTGGAATTTCCAAAAAAATAATTTTTGACAAAAACACCAAGGAACGTTTTCTTTTGACAAATTACAAAAATACCCCTGTAGGACAAAATTACGAAAATACCCCGGGTAGTGGAAAACAACAACAAACAACAAAAACTACAACGTTTCTCTGAATGAACGAAAGTTCATACTTGTTGATGAATGAATGGAAGAATGGAAAAGACAGTGTGCATGTATGAATACGAAAGAACCACTTCTAAAAATTCTTTCCATAAAACTTCTTCGCGGGTAATCAAGTAAAACAAGGACTAATTCATAAAACTTTTTAATTAAATCGCGACGTTAGAAATGAGATCTAAGGAACGTGAACTTAGAGAATATGCCTAGAAAGTATGATAGTTCTTTAAGATCAGAGTGCGCAGCAATAGCGTAGTGTGGTGAGTTAGACTGTACGGATGAACGATAGTAAGTAATTTCGAGGACGAAATTATTTTTAAGGGGGGTAGAACTGTAACATCCTAGATTAGGGGTTATGCGTTCGTGCATAATTCATGAGATAGTGGGATCAGTGGGTGTGTTGGATGTGTTCTGAAGAGTTTCAAGAACCCTAAGATGAAAGAAAATGAAAGGAAATGTAAGGAAATGTAAGGAAATGTAGGGAAATGTAAGGAAAAGTAAGGAAAATGTAAGGAAATGAAAGGAAATGAAAGGAAATGAAAGGAAATGTAAGGAAATGAAAGGAAATGTAAGGAAATGTATGGAAATGTATGGAAATGTATGGAAATATATGGAAATGAAAGGAAATGTATGGAAATTTATGGAAATGTGTGGAAATGTAAGGAGATGTATGGAAATGTAAGGAAATGCTTTAGAAATGTTAAGTTTTGGAAACTAAACTAAAATAGGAAAGTGACCATTTTGGAAACCGAAGTAAATTAGGAAAGTGAACATTTTGGAAACCAAGCCAAAAGAGGAAACTAAACATTTTGGAAACCAAGCCAAAATAGGAAACTAAACATTTTGGAAACTTGGAAAATACAGAGCCGCGCGAAAATTTTTGGAAACTTAAAAATGACCCTGGAATGTCGAATTTTAGAGCCCAAAGGGGAACTTAGGGCCAAGTGACCCTAAAATATAAAGTACATGAAATTTGACCCAATAACGGACTTGGAAAAGTGGCCTGAAGATGCCACCTAAGGCCTTAGAAAATGGCCCACATGCAAAAGGTTTTGGGCTTGAGTTCGAGTCACATAAGAAGCAAATAAAATAAGTTTTATTTTGCTTCTAGAAGCCCAAGAGGTGGACGGCACAAGCTTGCAAAAGAGGAGTTTCATTCTCTTTAAAACTCGGCTAATTAGAAGATCATAAAGACTCTTAAGGGAAGAGTTTTATTCTCTTTAAAATTCAGCTAAATAGGTGGATAAATGAAGAATTATTCTTTAATTAGGAAAATAAGGAAGAGTGGTGGCCAAGTAAAGGATTCTTGGCCTAGTAAATTCGGCTATAAAAGGAGGGGACTAGGGCCATTCATTATTCATTCTCCCTCTCTTTTCCTCTGCCAAATATTCTTCTTGAGCATCCATTCTTTTTCTTCTTTTCTTTTAGCCTCCTAGCCGATTTCCTTCTAAGCCTATTATTCCTCTCTTTTTCATCTTTGAAACCAAATACATAAGGGAATCATAGCCGATTGTTCATCAAGTCTCTAAGCCTAATCTCTCGAAGGTTGAAGTGAAGGTGCAATCGATTCCTTCAAATAAGGGTAAGATCCAAGTTTAGTTTTCCATTCTTTTATATTCTAGACTTATTGAAATTTAGAGACTAATTTGGTTATTAATCTTGGTGAATCATGGAAGAAGAAATTCTTTTCCGAAGGTACACCATAGGCCACGTGTTCCCTAATTATTCGGTGAATTTGGGATTTAAGATCCACAAGGTAAGTACCTAAAAGTATTCGCCAAAGCTTGTATGATTATCTAGATCAGTTCTTTAATTATTAAAAAGCGAAAACTAACCCATATTGAGATTCAAGGTTGGCGAATATCAAGTGAAGGAAAACCAAGTTTTCAGGATTTGAATAAACACCAAATCGGCATCAAAGGTAAGTCTTTTTACAAATCCTACTAGGATTTGGATATCATAGCCAAATAGAATTTATGCTAAGTAATAAAGGATGAATCAAATGTAGGGACTAAGGATCTAAACTTTAGATCTAGCTTTTCGGAATCTCAAGGAATCGCTAAAAAAAAATCAGGTGTGTACCCTTACTACCCTTCAATATTTTATGGCTAAATATTTTAAATATATGATATGAATAATAATGTGAATGTGGCTATGTACCATAAATGTGGCAAAAGTACCTGTGCGCTTTCCTACTTCTGATAGGATTGTGAAAAATGTTATTTAATAACATGCGAATATATGTATATAAACATGAAATTAATTTAGTTATGCTATATATATGTTTTGGGGCATTCGGGATTTATGTGAAAGGGGGAGAACAGGTGTTGACTTCGGTCTCACCAACGAAGGTGTTGACTTCGGTCTCACCAACGAAAAATGTTGACTACGGTCACATTGCGAAATTTTGGTAACTTCGGTTACAACAGTGTCAAATGACACAACGTTTAAATTTGATTATAGTGTCTAATGACACAACGTGGAGAGTAGCGGATGGAGGGTTGACTTAGTAGTCCCACGGTGTGAATGGCGTGTACGGTGGAGAGTAGCGGATGGACCATTAGGATTGGGTTTGGGTTGCATCATAATTTCATTATTATATGGACTTGATGATTTAAACGTGAATGCCTCAATTATTGATTGATAGTAATGTGTGCACATTGAGTCATTGACTCACCCCATTGTGGGAATTATTTTTCGTGATGAGCGTGATGGACCGGGCGGTAGACCATGAGGAGGCCATGCATCACTTGAAGAATTTATTCTAATTTGGACTTTATTTAATTTTAATACCTTTTAAATTTTATTTTGGGTTTATTTGATGTAATAAGGCCATAAGGCCCAGTGGATTATTCTTTGTTTTTACATTACTTTTTAATATTTTGCTAAGAACTATTTTGGACATGTTACATCAAGTTGGATTTACAAGATTAAATAAATGGGTTTTCAATCTAAGCCCAACTCAAAACAAAAGTTTTTCTAAAAATTTACAAATTTTCTCTAAGTATCGAATGTGTTTGAAACCGGTTTACTTTAGGAACATACCAGATCCGGTTCAGGCTCGTGGGCCGGGTGTGGGGTGTTTCAACCTCCTAGTCCATTCATGCATGTTTCACCTTTGTTTTGGCTGAAACCTCAAAACATTTTGGTCATTCTCTCTTTGATAGCCGAAACACCTAGCCTAATTGCTCATCTCATTTTTTTTGTTCACGATATTGAGAGTAAGTATTTTAGATCGCTTGATTTGGATTTAGATTAATAAACATCTCGTCCATTAGATTAATCGAGTGTTATGTTCTCATAGGTGCCGGCGATCAAGAGAGTTTAATACTTACCGTAATCAGGTGTGTAATCTCACATCGTAATTTCGTAGATCCATGATTCGTTATAATGTTTGATAGTAGATTGTTATTTTTATACGGTTAAAATTCGTAAAGTTGGCGTAAAACAAGAAATTGGCTTAAAATACATTATTTCTATATATTTGACAAAATCGGTATTAAAATTTATAAAATTACTGAAATACCCCTATGGGCTGAATTACCGAAATGCCCCTATAGGCCGAATTACCAAAATTCCCCTATGGGCTGATTTGTTAAAATACCTTAGTGGGCCGAATTGTTATATTGCTTTAATGGGCCGATTCACCGTACTAAATTACTAAACTAATGGTTGTTATACATGAGGATATTTTATGTATGCTGCATCTTTACATAATGCGTGGGATGGGAAAATTAAATGAAGAGAAGTGTAGACAGGTGGCATTGCCACAAATTCTGATAATGGCTATGTGCCAATTTAAATATGGCTTTGTGCCATCGTGATTAAGGCTGTATGCCGATTACATTACCGTATATGATTCTGGTGGCTCAGCCACAAATATTATAAATAGCAGCTTGACTGCAAATTGGAGAGACTGGCGGGGTGGGTTGACTTGATCCCCACTGGAGAGATTGGTTGGTACGGGTGGAAAGATTGGCTGGATGGGTGGGTTGCATTCATATCATTTATTTATTACATGTAAGTGGGCTTAGGCCCAAGATTATGCTATATGGGCTCAGGCCCAAGATATTGCTTTACGGGTTCAGGCTCAGTGGATAACAGTAAGGGGATTATACACTGAGTTCTTGTAACTCACTCCTTTTCCCTAATTCTTTCAAGTAATGCTTAGTAATGTGGACTTGGGCTATGGATGACTTGGTGGAGGCCATACTTCAGAAATGGTTTTTTTATTGAACTTTAGATTTCTATTTCCGTTTACTTTACTATTTTGGTTTTTTTTGTTGTAATAAGGCCTCTGGAATATTTTACTTTTGCTTTATGTTTGACGTACTTATTATTTTGCTTAAATTGATTTAAATGGGAAATTTTCTAAAACTAAAATAAATGTTTTCTAAAATAGACTAACAAATGAATTTCATAACAAATTTATACAAATATTTTAACTCAAAATTTTCTCTCAAATTATCAACAATATTTTCAAAGGTTATTGGTTTTATAAGATCAATAGTTCAAATTTTGATTTATTAATCAACTTTCGAGGTTAGTAGTATTTTATCAAATATTTCAAATCAAACTTGTTTTCATGATTATAATGTAATAATACCTATTTTACTCCGAATAAAAAGGATTTAACATGATTTTCTAATGTGACATGTCAGATCCGGTCATAATGCAAGAGCCGAGTTTGGGGTGTTACATTGATTATAGATTGAAAAGATCTATGAGATGAAAAATATAATTGAAATGCTTGAAATTTGCATGAATTATGGATTTATGAAATGAATAATGATATTGAGATTGAATTAAGTATCTTATTGTGAAACGTTATTGAATAGCAATTATGAGTTTGAAATAGAAGATATGATGTTTGGAAATGTTATGATTGATGTGTTTATGAAATTTGATTATTTATTGAATGATTTTTATTATGTGAAATTATGTATTAAATATAGTAAGTTTTTATTTAATAAGTATTCGGATTATAGAAATACCACTGAGTTTTATACTCAGCGTATGGTTTATTTCCGTGCACAGGTTAGGTAAAAGTCAAATTGTCGAATCAGCATCTAAGGCCAATCCCAAACTCATTGTGGTGAAATACTTTCCTTTTTGGTATATGTCATGTACCTAGTGTAATGACCCAAAATTCACGGCATCGAAAAAGTATGATTATCAGGCCTTCGTCTTAGTAAATTAAATCCTTAAATAATTATTAGGAATAATTATAAGTCTAGTTTAATTTAGAGTAATTAGTAAAAAGGACTAGATTGAGTAAAAGGTTAAAAGTTTAATTCTAAAACAATAGAAAGGAAAAGGGATTAAAATGACAATTAAGCCATTAGTACTAGTTGAGGCAGCAAAATGGATAGAAAAAAATCTAAGATTTTTCTTAGATTTCTATACAATAATGATAATTATTATTATTATTATTATTATTATTATTATTATTATTATAAAATTATAAAATAAATAAGATAAAGACAAATGTATGGTACACTATTAATACATGTGTAAAAATTATATTAGTACAATTGTAAAATGAATATTTAAATTATATGATTTTGTATAATAAACAAATTGAATAATGACAATAGTAATAAAAGTATTGGTACATTTGTTATAAAACAATTTGTTTACTTAATATTAAAGTAATAGATAAATAGAATTAAACTATATTATTATTAATTAAAATTTTGGAATTTTATATGATAAATAAATCAAAAATATAACAAATGTAGGATGATGATATATTACATGTGTAAGTATATATAATATTACATTTGTAAAATATTCATTTGTTATTAAATAAGATATTTATAATATTATTATTAAGTTAATATAAAATAAATAAGTAAATAAAATAAAGTAAATAACGAAAGAATAAAGTAAAAAGAAAAACAAATGAAACAGAAAGAGAACAGAGAAGCATTTCGAAACAAGCAGGAAAGAAAGAAGGAAAAAGGAACTAAAGATTTAAGGTTTAAAGCTTTAAAAGGTAAGTCAATTTAGCCCTTTTCTCTTAATTTTGATGTTTTAGAAGCTTTTAAACAAAGTTTTGTTGAAATTAAGTAAAAGCCATGGAAGTTCTTAGGTTTCCAAACATAGTTCGTGTTGGATAAATTGTTGAATTAGGGATTAAATTGAATGAATTCTAAGTTAGAATTGAAAAAGGGATTAAATTTTAAAAGAAACTATAAGTTTTTTGTTGTAAGGATTTTAAATTGAAAGAAATTTTAAATTAGGGTTATATTATGAATACTTGATTTTTTAGAGTGAATATGGAAGGAAAATAAATAGAAATGAAATATGAATTAAGTTAAATAAACCAAAGAGTTAATAAGGAGTAAATTGAAATTAATATATAAATTGAGAAAAAAATTCAATTAATTATTAAATTAATGCTGTAATCAATAATGTAGATTGTTATTATTTTTTTTGTAGCTAACAAGGAAAACGAGGCATCGGCATCCGAAGGAAAAGAAAAGATCGTTGAGGAGTTGTAACACCCTAAAAATCCGAGTGTTTATATATTGCATGAATTGGTGTTTAGATTTTAAAGGAAAATTCCTTTCTTTTATTTTAGTGCTTATTGAAGTCCTAAAGAGGAGTATAGCATAATTTGGATAAGGAATAAATTTAATAATTGAGAATTTATTGAAGAGAAGCAAATGTCATTAAGACTTAAGTTAAATTAAGTGTTAATGAGTGTCATAAGTTGAGTACATGGCATGGTGGTGTTGGCGCATAAGTTATAGCATGAGGGGAGAGGTTCGAATCCCTTGTTTAGCATCTAGATGAATTTTTATTTTTAATTTTCTGCACATGTATAGCAAGTGTCGGCCAAGAACATATATGGTAAGTGTTGACCATGTTATTTTTGGTTAGTGTATCAAAGGATTAAGGAAATAGATAACTTATGGCATGGAATCAAATACTTAAGGAAAGATAGGGGGAACATAAGGCACATATCAAGGAAAATTTTGAAACAAAATCATGGCCAATTGACCATGTTTTGGACGGCAACTTGGTATAGGGAGGGAGCCAAATTTTTGTGTTAGTTTGGCTAAGAATTGCATTTTTCTCTTTAGTCATTCCTTGCACCTTGTGCAGAATTTTTGTTTTCTCTTCTCAACTTTTCATCTTGGCCGAATTGTGCATTTGGTAAAGCTCAAGTTTTGTGATCATTTGGTCATTTTTTTTATTTCTTTAGCCATTGCTTTGTGTCTTTTCTTTGAGTGCCGAAATCAACTATACCAAAAGAACCATCCTTTCTCTTTTCTTTTACCATGGCCGAATGTACTAGCTCCTAAAATCCATCTTTTTCTTCTCTTCTCTTTGAAATCAAACAACATCATCACCATCTCTTTTTTCATATTTTAATTCTTTTCAATCAAAGTTTCTCCATCAAACTCTCTCATGGCCGAATGCTAGAGTGCCCTTAGTCAATCTTTATTTCTTTTTCTTTGATCATACATAGCCGAAATCTTCATCCAACACAAACACCTTTCTCAACCCTTTCTTTTCAATCGTGGAAATAGGTAAGGGGTTCTTCTTTTTCGTTTTCGATTTATTAATAGTATTATGGCCGAATATTAATGGTGTTATGAAGGCCTTTTTGGATCAAAATAAACGTTCGTTCTAATAACGCTTCATTCGTTATTATATAGTGCAATAACGGAAGATCGGAACTCAAGTGATCGGCAGAATCGTAGAAACGTTGGAATCGATTTATTGTGGTAAGGAAATCACATCTTTTAAAGCCTCTAGTACTATTCGATATTATTTTAGATTTAACTAATATTCCTTTGATCGTGAAGACTTTCAAAATAGGGAAGAAAAGGGCGTTGGTTAGTCACGTTAAGAGGCGGATCAGTAAATCCCCATTTAAACGAAGAGCGATTTGGTAGTCCGGATTTTCCACCGGGTGCGGACCATCTTCAAGGAGTCAATTATTCAAGTGGTACGAACTTCCGAGCCATTATCGTTGGTGGATTCTCGTGATTAACGAACCAATAAACGAGGAGAAGCCGAAAATCAAGTGATTCAAAATCAAGAGGGTAAGATTTTGGATCTATTATCGATTAAGTATGTTTATCTGAAATAGTGTTCTAACGGATCGAAATATGTTTTAGGTGCCGAGGAGCGAGAAGGATTAGTACTCTCGGTATCGAGGTGTGTAACTTCACACTTTTTCTCGGGTTGGATGTCAATTTCGTATGGAAGTAAAATCGTAAAACGACTAGATCGGTAAAACGTAAAACCGATATTTTGACGAAAATACGTAAAATGACTAAATCGTGAAAATTACGAAACGCCCTCGAGAAATTACTTGTTATTATGTAAATTGTATGTTTCGTGAAAATGGGCCAAAATACTCTAGTTCGATAAATTGGGCCAAAATACTCTAGTTCGATAAATTGGGCCAAAATACTCTAGTCCGATAAAGTGGGTCAAAATACTCTAGTTTGATAAATGGGCCAAAGCCCACTAAACTGCTAAATGGGCAAATTGCTAAATTATTTTTTTGGGCCAAATGAAATGTTTAATGATAAACCCACCAATGTTATGGATTAAATAAAAATTGTTATATGACTATATTTTGTTATATACGCATAATTGCATGGGGTGGGGTATATGAAGAGAAGAATGGCCAGTTGCCAAAAATCTAGTTCGGTGGCCTTGCCACAAAAATAATTATGGCTTATTGCCTCTAGTTCGGTGGCTCTGTCACAAATATGGCTTATTGCCTCTAGTTCGGTGGCTCTGCCACAAATATGGCTTATTGCCTCTAGTTCGGTGGTTTTGCCACAATTATAAAAAGGCTTAATGCCTACGATTGGTGTGTTGGCGGGGTGGGTTGACTTGATCCCCATAGGTGTGATGGTTGGTACGGGGGTGTTAGCGGATGGATATTAGGTTTGGTTGGGAAATTCATTTTACATGCATTTTTAAATTATTTTATTTCATTTTATGATATATTTTTGAATTTCAGAATTGGGCTCAAGCCCAAGATAATATCTTGACGATCCGCCCAATAATGGTGATAAGTGAGTTGCACATCGAGTTCTAAGTAACTCACCCCTTTAATTTTTCCATCTCGTAATGGAAATTGACGTGGACTTGATGAGGATGACTTCGTGGAGGCCATCTTGCAAAACATGGGTTATTTAAACTCGAACTTTTAATAAGTATTTTTACTATTTTGGGTTATTGTAATAAGGGCCTCTATAAATAATTTATGGATTTTATGTGTGTTTGGTTTTAAACTATACTTTGGACTTTTAAATATGGGCTACGATTATATGATGTTTTTATTAAAATAAATTTGGGTTTTCAAGTATATGAAATTCTTTTATAAATATTTTATTATTGTTAACTCTTTAATAAATTACCTAAAGGTTTTTGATAATACAATGATTTTCAACTAATGTTTTCTAATATTTATCAAATTCAAATACTCTTCTAATTTTATTAAATCCTGTAAATAATATTGTAGCTTTCAACTTATTGAAGATTTAAAAAAAATAGCTCGATTCATGTAACAAACCAAATCTAGTCTTAATGCATAGACCGGGTTTGGGGTGTTACAGGAGTAAACACATATTCTGGGTTTGTATTACTATAACTTAATCTATTTATTAAATGTTATATTGAATTTCTAATCATGGGACATTTAAGGTAAGGTAAGTAATAACATTTGAAATTAAGTAAGAATATGTGTGAATATTGAATTATATGTGAATTGAGATAATAGATGTTTTGAATTAATTGAATATTTGAAATTGTTGTGGAAATGAATTCGAAATTGAAAAAGTAAAATAATACCCTATTAACTTATCGGACTAGATTGGATACAAATGGCATGCCATAGGATTTGTGATGTGATGAGGAGATTTGTAGCTTGGCATAGAAGATGATTCTGTTATTATATGCTTCGGTTTATCCGAAGAGGCATTTAATGCCTTGTTTGGGAGAATATGATATACTGGTGTGTTTGGGAGGCTATATTATATTGGTGTGTTATGGAGGATTTATATTATTCTGGGTGTGTTTAGGTTGGATATTCTAGTGTGTTTGGGTGGAATCCGCATATTTGTCAGAGTTCGAGCCTTGTTAATAGGGTAAATAATTGAAATGAAATTTTGAAAATGAGATTTATTGATTGATTTGGCACTACTGAAAAGTATGAGAAAGAATGTATGAGTTAAATTATAAATTGAGTTACTATGTGAAAAATGAAATATGATTTTAAGATTTATGAAGTAGTATGTAATTATGTATAATTAGTTTAAATGATTTATAAAGTTTATGGTTGATGTTTGTTATTTATTAAGGTCAAATAGTTTGATTTATAGTAATACCACTAAGTATGAAATACTCAGCGTACAGTTGTTTCCGTGCACAGGTCATTAGAGTTACAGATCCGATCTAGCATCCAAAACGATCCCGACTCCAACAAGAAAATTTTGGTGATGTTTTCTTCCTTAAATGAAAGTGGCATGTACATAGGTGTTGTAATGGTTATTTTTTTATGTTATAAAATTTTGTTGTAATGAAAAGTATTTGGTGTTTTGATGTTTCTAAACTAGTGAAATGGTAGAAATTGTTTATGGTATTGGTTTGAATTTGTAGGGGGTTTTATGTAAAAATAAGCAGAAATACTGTCAAAATTTTTAAAAAAGATTCAGAAAAATTTCCAGAGTACTCGAATAAGTCCTGTTCCACTTTTAATACATGTTTTGGGATTCAAAATTCCATTATAGGGACTTAAGTATTAAATTATACTATGAATGTTATTTTATTTGTGAATAATTCGTAAGTTGTCTGATATGTCCAGTAATGCATCATAACCCTGTTCCGGTGACGGTTTGGGGTTAGGGGGTGTTACACCTAGGTTGTTGTATTTGTCTTTTTGAAAATGTTTGTAAATGATGTTATTGTAACACCCCAACTCGGCCCAGAAGTTAGGCCTGAATCTGGTGTGTCACAATGAAGAAAACGTATAAAGGATCTTGTGATTCATACTAAAATAGGTGTAATTGAAGAAAACAAGTTTGATTAGAAATATTTGATAAAAATACTATTAATTTCGAAGGTTGATTGATAAATCGATAATTGAAATAGTGAGTTTTTAAATCGTGACTTTTGAAAATATCATTGATAATTCGAAAGAAATCAGGGTTAAATTATTTGCAAAAGTTTGTATAAAATCCATTTGTTAATCAATTTAGAAAAACCTTTATTTAGAATTTTTAGAAAAATTTCCACTTAAAGTATCTCAAGCAGAATAATAAGCACGACAAAACATAAGCAAAATAAAAATATCCCAGAGGCCTTATTACAACTTTAAAAACTCAAAATAATAAAAGTAACGAAATAGAGCAGAAAATTAATTTACTAAAGTTCGAAACATTTATTTCTGAAGTATGGCCTCCACCGAGTCATCCATGGGCCCAAGTCCACATCATGATACATTACCTACAAGGATAAGAAAGAAGAGGGGTGAGTTACAAGAACTAAGTGTATAATCCCCTTACCATTTTTCACTAGGCTTGAACCCGTTTAGCAAACATTTGGGCTTGAGCCATATAACAATAACTTGGGCCGAAGCCCATTTATAATAACTTGGGCCGAAGCCCATAAAGCATAATTTTGGGCCAAAGCCCATTTACAAAACAGAATATATCAAATGAATCAAATGAATGTAATGCAATCCCAAACCAACCTAATATTTCGTCCGCTACACACCACCCATACCAACCAACACACCTGTGGGGATCAAGTCAACCCACCCCACCAACACACCAATCGCAGGCATTAAGCCATTTATAACAAATATAATTGTGGACAAGCCACCAGAATAACAGAATTTACGTGGCATAGCCACCAAACAGATTGTGACAGAGTCACAAAAATATGTGGCAGAGCCACCAGATTACTTCCTCCGATCATCAATATCCCAATCCCATGCAGAATTATGTAAATGCAACATACATAGTAAATCATGATATTTACAAATATAACAAAAATAATTAATTCAGACAAAAGTTCGGCCCATTAACACTTTGCAAATCGGCCCTTTAAGAAAATGTATCAAATCGGCCCATTAAGCAATATATCAATTCGGCCCATTAAGCAATATATCAATTTGGCCCATTAAGCAAACTATCAATTTGGCCCATTATAACACTTTGCAAATCGGCCCATTAAGCAATATATCAATTTGGCCCATTAGGAGCATTTTCATAATTCAGCCCGTAGGGGCATTTCAGTAAATCGGTAATCTCACAACCCAAGGGTATTTCGGTAATTTATCACTCAAGGGTATTTTCGTAATTTCGCAACCACAAACTTAACTACTAATTTAGGGCATTAAAATTTAAACTGTCCAACTGTGTCGTACTAACAAAATTGACTATAACTCGAGCTAGGAAACTCAAAATTTAGATCTGTAAATTTTCCTTGAATCTAGACTCATATACGTTCTTACTACGATTTTTCCATAATTTTTGACTTAGCCATTTAGTACAGTTTATTCATTAAAATTCCCTTGTTTCACTATCCAATGGTTCTGACCCCTCTTACCTTAAACTCAAATATCTTACTGTACGGTTTTCATATGTTGCTCCCACTTGTTTCTATTGAAAATGGAATCACTAAGGAATCTATACATATAAACTATAACTCATAATTTTCTTTTTACAATTTTAAATTATTTTTCCAAGACAGAATAGGGAACCACAAAGTTATTCAGAACCAGTCTCACTAAAATTTATAAATCTCAAAATATACTAATCCTTTGCTTGCTCTGTTTCTTTTATAAGAAAATAGACTCAATTAGATTTCAGTCCATATCTCCTTCACTTTCTAATTCCTTTTCTCTTATTTTTCGTGATTTTTCTAAATCATGTCACTGCTGTTAACCAGAAACTGTTTCATCGCAAAATATGGTTTCCACTACAAACATATGCACACTCGAGTGATCACCGATGCTGGTTTCCAATTTCCTTCGATATTTTGACCGAATCACAGAACACTTCATGCAATTATTCAGAGAGATGTGAGATTACCTACCAATTCAAACATGTATTCGGAAGGGTACGGGATTACACACCTTATTCAGAATCCGTAAAATGATACTCTCCGCGGCACCTAAAGGTTCAATCGGTCAACAATTAATCCAAAGCCCAATTTACAGCTTCAACCAAGTATTGAGATATTGAACCTTGATGAAATCTCTTACCTTGACAATAATAGATTCACTTCTTTCGATTGGGCGCAAGACTAGAAATGATTCGGCTAAGATGTGGTATTCGTCCAATCCACTAAAATACTACAAATAAAGAATTATCAAAATATGAGGGAGTGTAGAAAAAACACCATTTTGGTATAGAAACAATATGAAACAACCAAATAATGAGGGACACTCATTCGGCTAAGGAGAAATAGAATGAAAAGATTTAAATAAAAACACTTACCCGGTTTAATAAAGAAAGAAAAGTCCAACTTGTATGTAACACCCCAAAACCGGCCTAAACGTTACGACCGGATCTGGCATGTCACATGAAAGGAATGTCTAAAAACTGTGTGTTCATTAAAAAGTTCGTGTTCGCTATATTTGTTGTGAAAAATCGAGTGTAAGTAATTTTGAATAAGAAACGGTTTATTAACATTTTAGGAAAATCCCGTATTAAACATTTAATAACAAGTAGTAACCATGTAACACCCTTAACCCATGTTCGTTGCCGAATTAGGGTTACGGGTGTTATCATGTAAGTTAAAAACTTCAGTTCACTCGATTGAAACTTAATCGTTCATCTTTATCAATGTTTTAATAATAATAAACAAACAATTTCACATGTGTAACACATACTTGATACATCAATCTAAGTCATGTACAAGATAATCATCGATGAACTTAAAAGACTAAACAATGTATACGACAACATTGTCACTTAACAATCTGATTTCATGCAATATACTTCCTATTAATACCTATTTCATAAGGCATAAATGTATTTCCACATAACCGAAAATATGCAACTTATTACACAACACATACATGCTTATAATTTGGCCGAATATATAAGACCTTATTTACAACATTTCATGTTGATTCCCTAGCACAAACCAAGTTTGGTAATTTCATGTACTCAAATTTATTAAGTGACTTCACAAGCAAAATATTTATATATCATAGTTATAAACATCTTCTATATTCGACTATGAACCTGAACAAATAATTCATTAAACATGTTAACTACATTTGCAACTATCACCTAGGTTTGGCCGAATACACATACATGCATTACTCACATAATTCCTACTTAACAAATTGATTGAAGTTGTCACGCTTATACAATTCCCGAATAATACTCAACTAGCATATATCTACCTTGACTTAGGCATGCGAAGATTTACTTAAATGCCAATCCACCCGACTAATTTAACACAAACGTTGGTTCTACACTCAAGTAATCATATAGAATGCATAAGATTAAAGTAAAGAAACAACCATAACCAAACTGTTGAAACCGAACACTGTAACCACATTGTCAAAAACAAATAAAAACCAAACTTATAATGTATGTTTAAGCCATTTTCGCATGGCTATTTTATATACATATAAACATAACATCATTCCAACATTTAGCTAGCCTATACATGCCTTTGATTCAAAAATAACTAGCTTAAAAGTACCAAAATGGGATGATAGTGTGGTTGACTTCACCAACGATCCTTCGAGCCCGTAGCATGACTAAAATCTATAAAACGAACAATGAACACACACAAAGTACGCTCACTAGCTTAGTAAGTCTCAAGCAAATATAATTACAAGGATCATACACTCAAACATATTAAGTCTTCATGCTTATAATATTGAACATAAATTCTTCAATATGTAAAAACAATGTACATAGCGAATACTAATTATTCCCATAATTTAAATATTATAACTATATCAACTTGAACATATAATATCAAAACTCATAATTATTGTATTTAACCGTATATTCCGAGTCACATGAACACATCTCAAAATCAATCTCATATGTCTACTTATACATATATGCAAACCCTTTCAAACTCTTTTACCATTGATCTTTCCATTTGTAACCAAGTCTTTAATGTAATAAGCATATATGTATATGTGTGTATATATATATATATATATCAATTCCATACGCATATAATATTCATTCACATTAATGATGAGCATCATCATTACAAAGAAACATACTTATAGAGTCATCCACTTCATCACATCGTACTTAACTAAAGCGATAATAAATTAACTTACTTTATTCTTTGCTAATATAATAGGCCAACTCTTACCCAAGCTTTCAAAGACATAGCACTTGCATATATGTGTCACATTAGTTAAATTTTGATTTCTCCATTTATAGCATTTCACCGGCCTTAAGCACGCTAGACTGAAGTCCGAAATTTGAACACCTAGCATTTAACTGTTAGGCAATAAGCCCAAATAGTACACCAAAGACAAGGCACGCTAGGCAATAAGCGAAATGATTCATAGCAGACATGGCACGCTAGGCATCAAAGCCTGATAAGTAACACCGGCACAAAGCCTGCTAGGCATTAAAGCCTGATAAGTAACACCGGCACAAAGCCTGCTAGGCATATACTCCGCATATCATATCGATTATACACCTTTACATGGTATTAACAAAACATATCCAATTCAATGTAATACCTTTACATTCGGCTATCACATAAAAATATGCCCAAATTTATCAAACATTGTCATTAAACACATTCATAAATCATTCTTTAATATAATCTAGCTTAAGGACTTACCTCAGATTTCGTCAGATGACGAAGACCGGTTATCCGTGAACTTGCGTTTTTCCCCGATCTAAAATCGATTTTCTTTGTTCTTGATCTAAACACATTAAAATTTAGCTCATTCAAGCACATTTCATCTTAATTTAGTCCCTAAACACATAAATAGGCAAATTACCATTTTACCTGACGACATTTACAATTTTACCATTTAGTCCTTATTGCACAAAACACAAAATACACATAATTTGAAACTACTCCTTTAGGGCGAATCTTCCCATGCTCCTACAAGTCCCCACATTTCATTTATCTTGCATTTTAACCCTTCAAAATTTATTTTCTCGGTTTAACCCTATTTAGCCAAATTCATCAAAATTCAAGAATAAAGTTTGTTCATCAACTATATATCTATCATTTAACACCATAAAACATCATGAAACTCAACATAGCATCCATGGTATTTTACACAAACATCATCCATTCATAAAATTAAGACATGGGCTTTAAAGCTCTCAAAGCAACGATTACAAAAACGTAAAATTATCGAAACCGATCAAAATCTAACCTTAAATCACCAATTTCTTCTTGGCAATGCTAAACCTTGTTTTTCTTTTCTTTTTATGAATTTCGCAAGAACAATGCAAAATAAGGCCACTTTTATCTTTCTTTTATTATAATATAAACATAACTTTTATAATAAATAAAATATAACTTTAATTATTAAATAATTAAAATAAACATGTCATATAATGATACACCACTAGCTTTTGCCGTCCACTATCCTTTAAATTGGGTAATTTGCATTTTAAATGCTCCCAATTAGAAAAACAATGTTAACTTAGTCCTTACACTTTAAACTATCAAGTTTATAATTTACGCGATTAAGCCCTTTTGTCTAATTAAACACACAAACGATCAAATTTTTATACGAAACTTTCACACATCATAAATCACATATAATTAGCACCGAAAATAATATTAAAAGAATTTTTAGACTAGGATTCGTGGTCCCGAAACCACCGTTCTGATTACGGTTAAATTCGGACTGTTACAAACCAAATTAAAAGCTAAAACCAAATAAAATACCAAGGCCTTATTACATTGCAAAATCCCAAAATTAGAAAGTAATTTTAAATAGAAACTGAAAGTTTACGAGAAAACAGTGCATGGCCACCACAGAGTCCACCTTGGCTCCAAGTCCTCAAACTAGGGATTACCTGAAACATTTAAAAAGAGGGGGTGAGTTTACGAAAACTCAGTGTGTGCAACCCCCAATAGTAAGAACATTTATCAACCCATACAAATACAACATATTAAGCATGTATGCAATGCAACCCACCCAACCTAAGTATCCAACCTCTACACACCACCAGACCGCCACACACACTGGGATTACTAAATCGACCTCCATCCGCTACACACCATCGAAGGCGTCATTGTAGTCAATCGCACATCGCCTTTATAATTGTGGCATAGCCACCAGATAATGTGACAGAGTTACAGATTCATAATATGTGACATAGGTCACGGATAATGTGGTAAAACCACGAACACTTCCCTTTATCATTATCACCCACATGCCCATGCAACATACATAATATTACAATTGTGTATGCAGATGACATGTATGCAATCATATATCAAATAACGTATGAAACGAATTACCATCATAATCAGAATAATAATATACAACATAATCAATCTAACCAACCTCTAAGGGTATAACAGTAATTTTACCTATAAGGGTATTTTCGTAATTTACCTACCAAGGGTATTTTTGTAATTTACCCACCAAGGGTATTTTCGTAATTTACCCACCAAGGGTATTTTTGTAATTTACCCACCAAGGGTATTTTCGTAATTTTGCACCTGCAATGGCCCTCCCAGAGGTCTAATGTTACCCTGAGCGACTCGACTACCATTTTCGGTTGTCACTAGACTATTGGGCCTAAAACCCAATTTTGGCCCATTCGGGCCCACACGCTCGTGTCGCCCACCTAACACAAATCTAGCCACGTATATAGGTTCCACCTAGTCTAGTTCACTTTATACTATATCATCATACAATTTATTCCAATTGGCCCCACTTCGACCCATTGCGGCCCAAGCAGCCCTAACCCACAAGAATACTACTGATGGCCTCAACTATCGCGTCGAAGCCCCACACGTGCGCTCGCACGCTCGTGTGGCTACTAATGCTGTGACTGGCACTTCGGCATTTGCCGCTCTGCAACTAGAGTAGAGAGAGTTACACACTTGATAGGACTCTGGTGCTAAACCGCGCTGTGACCACTCCTGTGCCCAACGCCCACCAAGGTATGTAATCCCTCCTCCTGGCATGCTCTTTATATAGCTAGCTCTTCACCTTCATTCCTCGTATCTTTTCGATGTGGGATCCTTCACAAGAGAGTTTAAATTCAACTGAAACTCTTACCGTCCAATCCGCAAAATAAATACTCACTTGCTCCTCATGAGATTCGAACCCAAGCTCTCCCATCAGCCAATTCACGCCACTTGCCACTTTACCAACCAGCTCCTTGTGTCTTAAACCATGTGCAACTAAATATAATCCTATGGCCAAGGTCTAAATTCATTTAATAAAAAAATAATCTAAAAGGAATGCAAACGCTACAACTAGAACCTTAGACCTCCTTCCTTCCTTGTGGCGTCATTCCCTTGTCCTTAAGTGGCGTCACTTTGCCACTACACCACACACTCCACTTGTGTCACTTTTCTCCATATTTTATTCTAAAGGCCTACCTGCCAACTTCCAGGGTTTTTTTCACCTAAAACCAAAATTTCCCCAAAGCCAATATTTGATCCCGGGACTTCATAGAAGCCATTTAACCTTCCAAAATCACTTATCTAAAAGGTCCAACTTGCACTTAAGCCAATCTCCTGTTCTTCAAAAATTTAAAACGCTACTACGCCTAAGGCCCATTGGGCTCAATCCTACTAGGCCCAATTTCAGGATGTTACATTGTAAGATGAAGAAGAGGATGATCAAAAATTCAGTTATGAAAATGTGGATTAAAGAAAAAGGAAGAAAGGTTAAAGAATTTTGTGAAAAGAAATGAAAAGATGGAGAAAGGGAGCTTAATAGTAAAGGAGAAAGATGAATAAATGGCCTAGGAGATTCGGCCAAAGCAAGGGAAATTGGTGTACAATATTGGCTTAGAGTTTCGACAAGGGCAAGAAGAAATTGGAAGAGAGAAACCTCAAAATGATAAAAGAACTAGCCTCTCAAGCACTAAAATTGCCAAGAACTCCTAGCAAAATTCGGCTATCCTCCCCCTATGCCAAAACTGTCCATGCCTTGGTAAAAAGATCAAAATTTGCCAACCAAAACTTTCCATAACACTCTCCTCTCTTTGTGCCAACATGTTCCCTATACTTTCCCCTTTCATTTGATTTCTTTTCCTACCTTTATCCTTTCCTAATTTCCTTAGCCACCTTACCAAAATTAAAAAGTCCACCTTGCCTTATTTACAAGCTTGGCCGACACTTAGGGAAAGAAGGCAAAAATAATAGTCAAAATTTGCACATTATGGGATTTGAACCTCCTCCCTCAAAGTCCATCATGTGGCACCATATCCTTTTTACCAATTGCTCATTTCTGCAAGCACATTACTCATTTATTTCTATAAGCCTTGAAGCTACTTACCATCTCTCCTTAATAGGCTTAAACACAAAAATTTTCCTATGGCCTAACTTGAACCCGGAACTTCCTAGAAACCCTGTAACTTTCCAAAATCACCTTCTTAATAAATCCAACTTGAAATAATGCCGTTCTCTTATTCTAAAAAATTTTAAACACTTCTGTGCTCAAGGCCCATGGGCCCAATTCTACGAGGTCCAATTTTGGGATGTTACAATTCTACCCCCTTAAAGAAATTTTGTCCTTGAAATTTTCAGCCAACTACTAAATGCATCACTCAAGTCACACCACTATGCTTTCGCTGCACACTCTAATACTAAAACACTAATTCGCTTTCTATCTTAATCTTGGAAACTCTTCACATCATTAAATATCAAACCCTCAGAAGCAAACAAGCATTTATCACTCATTCATAAAATTTTCTACATTCAACCGAAACATACCCGTCTTAATGGTGATGGAACAATCTCGAGCCCTATGTTCCTTAGACTCGCATCTCAAGCATGCTCCTGACCTCCTCCAGCACTCACCCAGATGAAGCCTTCTGCAATAATCGTAAGCCGAAAAGTTTGGACGTGCCTTGACACGCTTCACAGAATGAGATTGCGACCTTAAAGAATTGCAATACTTTTTCTTCTTACTTTCTACGCACTCCTGTCGAAGTGCCTCACCGATTCCTTTAACCTCCTTTAATACCTCCTTAACTAACTGAGTTAGCTCATCAACCCCAACTCGATCATGAGATCTCGTCTCAGCCACTGGCAATGCCGACGCCTCCCTTTCGGGTATATGCCTCGGTGCTGAAAATCTAGCCCTAGTACCTCAGCCTCTATCACAGCCACGTCTACCGCGTCCACGTCCTCTAGCGCTCATGTTCACTAAAGTCGATTTAATCTTATTAAGAGTCTTATGGATCAGTATACCATTCAATGTTTATTAAACAGTGTTTTATGGAGTGTAAGAAGTAAAGTCGTTTTCGCAAATCGTATCCTAGAGTCTCAATCTCTATAGTTTTAGCTCCTAAAACCAAAAGTTCTAGAGTGTTTTTACAGTTATACCACAATAATCATAATCATAAAACATATACTTACTTGACTTGGTGCCGAATACCCGTGGTGCCATACTTCCTTTAGAACATGCATGTATAAATAAAAATTTTAAACAGCTTTGAAAACATTTTTAAACCCAAACCACAGTCGAGTTTTGAAACTAGACTCTGATACCATAAAATGTAACACCCCAAACCCAGCCCAGAAGTTAGGCCCAAATCTGGTGTGTCACAATGAAGAAAACATATAAAGGATCTTGTGATTCATACTAAAATAGGTGTAATTGAAGAAAACAAGTTTGATTAGAAATATTTGATAAAAATACTACTAATTTCAAAGGTTGATTGATAAATCGATAATTGAAATAGTGAGTTTTTAAACCGTGACTTTTGAAAATATCGTTGATAATTCGAAAGAAAATCAGGGTTAAATTATTTGCAAAAGTTTATATAAAATCCATTTGTTAATCAATTTAGAAAAACCTTTATTTAGAATTTTTAGAAAAATTCCCACTTAAAGTATCTCAAGCAGAATAATAAGCACGACAAAACATAAGCAAAATAAAAATATCCCAGAGGCCTTATTACAACTTTAAAAACCCAAAATAATAAAAGTAACGAAATAGAGCAAAAAATTAATTTACTAAAGTTCGAAACATTTATTTCTGAAGTATGACCTCCACTGAGTCATCCATGGGCCCAAGGCCACATCATGATACATTACCTACAAGGATTAAGAAAGAAGGGGGTGAGTTATAAGAACTCAGTGTATAATCCCCTTACCGTTTTTCACTGGGCTTGAACCCGTTTAGCAAACATTTGGGCCTAAGCCCAAATAACAATAACTTGGGCCGAAGCCCATTTATAATAACTTGGGTGAAGCCCATAAAGCATAATCTTGGGCCAAAGCCCATTTACAAAACAAAATATATCAAATGAATCAAATGACTGTAATGCAATCCCAAACCAACCTAATATTCCGTCCGCTACACACCACCCGTACTAACCAACACACCTGTGGGGATCAAGTCAACCCACCCCACCAACACACCAATCACAGGAATTAAGCCATTTATAACAAATTTAATTGTGGACAAGCCACCAGAATAACAGAATTTACATGGCATAGCCACCAGACAGATTGTGATAGAGTCACCAAAATATGTGGCAGAACCACCAGATTACTTCCTCCGATAATCAATATCCCAATCCCATGCAGAATTATGTAAATGCAACATACATAGTAAATCATGATATTTACAAATATAACAACAATAATTAATTCAGACAAAATTTCGGCCCATTAACACTTTGCAAATTGGCCCTTTAAGACAATGTATCAAATTGGCCCATTAAGCAATATATCAATTTGACCCACTAAGCAATATATCAATTCGGCCCATTAAGCAGTATATCAATTTGGCCTATTAAGCAATATATCAATTTGGCCCATTACAACACTTTGCAAATCGGACCATTAAGCAATATATCAATTTGGCCCATTAGGGGTATTTTTGTAATTCAACCCATAGGGGCATTTCAGTAAATTAATAATCTCGCAACCCAGGGGTATTTCGGTAATTTATCACCCAAGGGTATTTTCATAGTTTCGTAACCCCAAACTTAACTACTAATTTGGGACATTAAAATTTAAACTTTCCTACTGTGTTGTACTAACAAAATTGACTATAACTTGAGCTAAGAAACTCGAAATTTAGATCCGTAAATTTTCCTTGAATCTAGACTCATATATGTTCTTACTATAATTTTTCCAGAATTTTTTACTTATCCATTTAGTACAGTTTATTCATTAAAGATTCCCTTGTTTCACTTCTAACGGTTCTGACCTCTCTTACCTTAAATTCAAATATCTCACTGTACGGTTTTCATATGTTTCTCACACTTGTTTCTATTGAAAATAGGCTCACTAAGGAATCTATACATGTAAACTATAACTCATAATTAGATTTTTACAATTTTGAATGATTTTTCCAAGACAGAATAGGGAACCACGAAGTCATTCAGAACCAGTTTCACTAAAATTTATAAGTCTTTTATAAGAAAATAGAATCAATTAGATTTCAATCCATATCTCCTTCACTTTCTAATTCCTTTTCTCTTATTTTTCATGATTTTTCTAAATCATGTCACTACTGCTAACCAGAAACTATTTCATCGCAAAATATGGTTTCCACTACAAACATACGCACACCCGAGTGATCACCGATGCTGGTTTTCGATTTCCTTCGGTATTTCGACCGAATCACCGAACACTTCATACAATTATTCAGAGAGATGTGAGATGACCTACCAATTCAAACATGTATTTGGAAGGGTAGGGGATTACACACCTTATTCGGAATCCGTAAAACGATACTCTCCGTGGCACCTAAAGGTTCAATCGATCAACAATTAATCCAAAGCCCAATTTACAACTTCAACCAAGTATTGAGATATTGAACCTTGATGAAATCCCTTACCTTGACAATAATAGATTCACTTCTTTCGATTGGGCTCAAGACTAGAAATGATTCGGCTAAGATGTGGTATTCATCCAATCCACTAAAATACTACAAATAAAGAATTATCAAAATATGAGGGAGTGTAGAAAAAACACCATTTCGATTTAGAAATAATATGAAACAACCAAATAATGAGGGACACTCATTCGGCTAAGGAGAAATAGAATGAAAAGATTTGAATAAAAACACTTACCCGGTTTAATCAAGAAAGAAAAGTCCAACTTGTAAGATGAAGAAGAGGATGATCAAAAACTCGGTTATGAAAATGTGGATTAAAGAAGAAGGAAGAAAGGTTAAAGAATTTTGTGAAATGAAATGAAAAGATGGAGAAAGAGAGCCTAATAGTAAAGGAGAAAGATGAATAAATGGCCTAGGAGATTCGGCCAAAGCAAGGGAAATTGGTGTATAATATTGGCTTAGAGTTTCGGCAAGGGAAAGAAGAAATTGGAAGAGAGAAACCTCAAAATGCTAAAAGAACTAGCCTCTCAAGCACTAAAATTGTCAAGAACTCCTAGCAAAATTCGGCTATCCTCCCCCTATGCCAAAACCGTCCATGCCTTGGCAAAAAAATCAAAATTTGCCAACCAAAACTTTCCATAACACTCTCATCTCTTTGTGCCAACATGTTCCCTATACTTTCCCCTTTCATTTGATTTCTTTCCCTACCTTCATCCTTTCCTAATTTCCTTAGCCACCTTACCAAAATTAAAATGTCCACCTTGCCTTATTTACAAGCTTGGCCGACACTTAGGGAAAGAACGCAAAAATAATAGTCAAAATTTGTACATTATGGGATTTGAACCTCTTCCCTCAAAGTCCATCATGTGGCACCATATCCTTTTTACCAATTGCTCATTTCTTCAAGCACATTACTCATTTATTTCTATAAGCCTTGAAGCTACTTACCATCTCTCCTTAATAGGCTTAAACACAAAAATTTTCTTATGGCCTAACTTGAACCCGAAACTTCTTAGAACCCTGTAACTTTCCAAAATCACCTTCCTAATAAATCTAACTTGAAATAATGTCGTTCTCTTGTTCTCAAAAATTTTAAACGCTTCTGTGCTCAAGGCCCAATGGGCCCAATCCTACTAGGCCCAATTTCGGGATGTTACAGTTATAATATGGTAATGGTTGGAAATATATATATATGTTAAAATTATTAAATGGTAAGTTTTAGAAGTAAATTCATATGAAATTGAAATTGGTTTGAATGAGTTCTAATTAAATTAATTTGATTATTATATGTGAATTACTTATGAAAACAAATGAATTAAGTACTTAGAATGATTAATTTAACATGTTTTAGATGTATTTGTATGTGTTTTGGATTGGTTGAAAAATTGGTAAATGAATTGCTTGTTGTCCAAGATTTGCAGGGTTAGTAAACTTGATGTCTAAGGCTCATTTTGAGTCACACAGATTGCCACACGAACGTGTGACCAGACCGTGTGAGACATACGACTTATTCATGGGCATATGGTTAGGCCGTGTGTCCCCTGGAATTTTAATTTCTCAAAATAGAATGCTCAAGTTTTGCCACACGGGCGTGTGTCTCAGCCGTGTGAGGAACACGACCTGGTACATGGGTATGTACTTTGGCCATGTGAAAACTGCACCTAATTTTCAAAAAATAAATTGACCACTCAGCCTAGCACACGGGCGTGTGGCTCGGCAGTGTGAGGTAAGTCAGAGAGCACATAAATTAGGACACAGCCTAAAGCACGGGCATGCCATAGGGTCACACGAGCGTTTCCCTTAACCACACGGGCGTGTCAGCCTTGCACCTAGTAAAAATTTTAAAATTTCTTGAAAAATCCTCTAAGCTTCCAATTAAGTCCTAATTTGTTTTTAATACGTGTTTTGGGCCTTTAGGATTCATTAAAGAGACTTTATGATTAAACTGTGAAATGTATGTTAAATTATTATGTAATTGTTCGTAATTGATCAAAATTGTCCGGTAATGCTCTGTAACTCTATTCCGGAGACGGATAAGGGTTAGGGGTGTTGCATTTAATGGTATTAGAGCTATTCAGGTTTAGTTGATTCTTGGACTAAATCGAGCTCAGAATTGAGTCTAGAGGTACATGCCATAATTGAGTCAAAATTGAGTCAGGATTGGATGTTGATATTTGTTTGTTTCTGTTTTATAGTGAAAATGTCGGATGAGTACATAAATGATACTGATCAAGAAATGTATAGTGAGGATGATGAATCTTGGGAATTAGATGAAACAGAATCAGCAACACTGAGTGTAAATCCAATGGGAAATCAACTGTCTAATGTCAGAAGAGGTAATGCAAGAGAAAGAGATAATTCTGAATTACTTTGAGTGATAGTTGATGCTCTTCAACGAGTAGCAGAAACTGCCACTGCAACAACATATGCTCCTACTACTCGTCAAGCACCAAATAAAGAACTACGTAAGTATGGTGCCACTGAATTTCAGGGTTTGAAAGGAGTTGATCCCTCCACTGCTAAAAATTGGATAGAATCAACAAAAAGGATTTTGAAGCAACTTGAATGCACTCTCCGGGAAAGTTTACTGTGTGCTGTTTCTTTGTTATAAGGGGAAGCTTATGTATGGTGGCAATCGGTAACCCGACATGTGCCAGAAGAACATGTAAACTGGGATTCTTTCAAAGAGAATTTTAGAATAAATATGTGGGTGAGCTATACATTGAAGACAGGAAACAAGAATTCTTGATGTTAAAACAATGTGATATGTTGGTAGTTGATTATGAACTAGAATTTTCACGGCTTAGTAGATATGCTGCAAAATATGTGCCAACCGAAGTCAATAGTTATAAGAGATTTTTAAGAGGTTTACGTGATGAACTACGAGTGCAATTGGTGTCTCTTAAAATTATAGAATTTGTAGATCTAGTGGAGAGAGCAAAAATGGTTGAACAGGTATTGGGTCTTGATAAAAAGCATGAAATTTCTCGTCTACCTGGGAAATGCCCTGGAGCCGCTAGTTCAAATTCGTAACCCAAAAGATCAAAAGAATCTCGGGGCAGTTGGAGATTTTGTTCTAGATCAGGCAGAAGTGATAAAAATCATGAAAAGCAGACAACATTTTCTACTGGTAGTATCAAAGGTCCATCTCGAAATACAGAACTTCTAGAATGTGAACACTGTCGAAATAGGCATCCAGGTGAGTGCTAGAAATTGACTGGGGGTTGTTTTCATTGTGGGTCCACTGAGCATTTTGTAAAGTACTATCCGAAGAATAAAAATGATGTACCAGTTACATCACAGAGATCCGAATCTGCTTCTAGAGGCCGAGGATCAGGCTGAGGTGGTTCAGTTATTAGAGGAGGTGTTAGAAGATGAAGCGATATTGCCACTCAACAATCAGAAGCTAGAGTAACAACACAAGCATATGTGGTACAGACTCGTGAAGAGGGAAATGCAAATGATGTGGTAACGGGTATATTTTCATTGCATTCAGAACCTGTTTATGTTTTAATAAATCTGGGATCATCGCACTCATATGTTAATACAAAACTGGTTGAATCGAGAAATTTAAAAACTTCAATGTCTAGAGTACCTATAGCGGTGTCTAGTCCATTAGGGCAAACTGTGTTAGTGAATCAACTATGTAGAAGATGTCCATTAATGATACAGGATAAAATTTTCTCTGTCAATTTGTTAATTATGCCTTTTGGTGACTTTGATATAATTTTGGGAATAGATTGGCTATCTGAACACCGAGTAAGTTTGGACTGTTGTAAAAAAGAAGTTTACTATTCAGAATGAGAGTGGTGATAAGATTGAAGTTAATGGTATTGAAGCAGTGGATCAGCTCGTATTATTTCAGCAATTCAGGCCAATAAACTTCTTCATCAGGGTTGTGCAACTTTCTTGGCTTATGTTATTAATTCTGATTCAGTTGGAAGCCGATGCAGTAAAATTCAGACAGTCTTTGAATTTTTTGATGTTTTATAATACCCCAAACCCGGTCAATACATTACGACCAAATCTGGTATGTTACAAGAAAGGTAGTTTCAATATTTTAGGTAAGACATTGCAATCTAAAAAAAACTTTTCACTTAGTGATTCCATAACTTTTCACTTAGTGATTCCATCTTAGAGATAATTTAAAATTTTGTTGGAAGGTTTCTTACCAACTTCTTTAGTTAATTCAAACTAAAAATCATAAACAGGTTTATTTCTACGGAAGTCGAAATTAGGGAATTTCATAAACGTGATATTTTGAAAACAGTGTTTGTGGTTTTAAGCAAATTTCCAAATTTGAATTATTACATTGCATGTTATTGGTTTGTTAGTTTTTTGGAAAACATTTATTTATATTTTAAGAAAACTTAGTGTTAAGCATCTCATAACATATTAGTAAAATCCCACATTAAATCAAACCCAAATTAAAGTTATGGAGGCCTTATTACAAAACAAAATCCCAAATTGTAAGTTTAAAAGAAAGAAATGAAATTTATAGAAGAAACATTGCATGGCCACCTCGAAGTCCTTCTCGGCTCCCAATCTGCAACTACGAGCTACCTACAAAGTTAAGCAGAGGGGTGAGTCACCAAGACTCAGTGCGTAAATCCCCTTATAACGCAATCTGTGCCTCAAGCCCACAGATGCCCATTGGGCCTTAGCCCACATAAGATAGCATATTAAACATGTATGCAATGCAGCCTAACCCAACCTAGTTTTTCATCCTCTAGGTCACCTGAATTGGCCAAACACCCGTGGAATCAAGCCACTGTGGTCCCAGACCACTTGTAACAGAGCCACAGAATTTATAAACGTGGGGCCAACCCATCGTGGTCCCAAACCACTATGACAATCTCTAAAAAGTATATGTGGGGCCAACCCATTGTGGTCCCAGACCACTGAGATGAGTCACTTATAAATATATGTATACGTGGTTCCACACCACTGTGGTCCCAGACCACTGTGACAGAAGTCACTGAATCACACTTCCCCTTTCAACCATTTCCCAAAGCCCATGCAACATACTATCATACTGAGATGAATGCAGCATACTTTCAATGTACAATAAATAATTAATTCATACATACACATATTCAAAAGTAACATCATAGCGGAACTTACCCGGTGTCTCCAACCTTATCCACAAGGGTATCTCGACTATCTATACCCTCATTCCAGCTTTCAGCCAACACAGTTATTATCGCAAATTAATAAAGTAAAGTGTGAGCATTACACACCTGGTTACGCGTAAGACTAGACTCTCTAGATTATCGACACTCTCACTAGAAGAAACAACCACGATTTGTCTATCCCAGGTAGATGTCGGCTCCCTACCACAGCCTGGCGAAAAGTCTCGAACCGCCGACACCGCACGTCGCTTAAACTTAGGGGCAGAGACTATGGGTTCACTCCCCTCCTTAGAATGACTGGCACTCATATCCATGAAGGAAAAATCTTAATCAATATAATATTATAGTGAAAATAGGGGTTGCCCCAGGAAGGGGTTTGATTACGACAGAGTAATATGATTAGAAGTTGATCACAAAAGACAAAAGAGAAATCCCTTACCTTGGCTACCAAGGAATCTTATCAACGGATTCGGCTTGCTATTCCTGTTGAATCCCTAATGAGAAACCGACATTTAGAAAAGGCTAGAAGGGTGTGTTAGAACACCAACAGGTTCGGCCCTAGGAAAAACACAAAATGAGACTTCCAGCTTTTAAAACGAACAAGCTTAAAAGGAAGAGAGCAACAAATAGAGGCAAAGAATTAAGGAAGAAGAACATTACCTTGTAAAATGCACCTACTAAATGTAGAGGATCTTTCAACAGACAGAACCTAACTATTATGTTTCTTAAGATTCAGTTAAAGAACAAGAAATGGAGGTGCAAGACAAGGAAACAAAAGATATGGGAGAAGTGCAGAAAGTATTCGGCTAGAGAAGATAGAAGTAGAGGAGAAGAGAGTTTCAGCTTCTAATAAGAAAGAAAGAGTGAAAGAGATGAATAGAAGAGAACCAAAAATTTGGCTTAAAAGAAAAGAAAACTAGAAGAGGGTTCGGCTAAAGAAACAAAAAAAATAGAAGAGAAAAGATGAAGAAGAGGGTTTCGGCTTGTGGTGTCTTAAAAGAAAGAAAGAAACAAAAAAAATGAAAGAATAAAGGTAGGAGTGGACTTCGGTGCCAATAGGAGAAAACGACTGAAAAGAGAGGAAAGTAACATGAAAATTTGGTACAACTTTCAGGAACAAAAGTGCATTTTCTTGAAAGAAAACAAAAGAATCACTAAAAGCATATGCTGAAAAGTTTCGGCACACCCCCTCCTACATACAATAACCGAACATACTAGGATGGGAAATGCTTAAGAACTTTCGACACACCTATCCTAGCTTAAACCGAACATGCTCCCTCACACTTCCCACAATCGGCCAAACTCCCTCTCTCTCCACAACCCATGATTTTCTCCTACTTCCACTCTCCATCACCCATTTGAATTGTTTGACCAACTCAAACTCCTCCAAGCTCTCTTGTCCATCCATTTGAACCTGTTGACTCATTCAACAACCACCTTGAAGAGTCCCAGCTGAATGCCAACACTCCACCACCTTGAGCACAAAAATAAAGTCCCATACTGTAGCAGAGGGGATTTGAACTCCTCCTCCCCCTCTTGCTCCCTTGTGACGCCACTGCCTTGCTCCTTAAGTGGCATCACCTTGCCAAAAACTAAAAATAGTTATTCTTAAAGCCTGCTTCCACTAGCTTCCCCTCCTTAAACCCCAAAAACTAAAATTTCACCTAGGCTATGGCTTGACCCCGAGCCTCCCCAAAACCCCCAAACATACCAAAATAACATGCTTAATGAGCCAAACACAAGCAATAGCATAAAATGTAGAACCCCTAATTCTAGGATGTTACAGTTCTACACCCTTAAAGAAATTTTGGCCTTAAAATTTACCTGATCAAAAGAGGTGAGGGTATTACTGTCGCATCACATCCTCTAGCTCCCATGTGGCTTTCTCTGAACCATGATTCCGCCATAAAACTTTAACCAACGGAACTGACTTCCTTCTCAACACTTTAACATCTCGATCTAAGATCTGAACTGGTTCTTCTTCAAAAGACAAATTAGGTCTTACTTTAATTTCCTCTACCGGTACTACGTGAGATGGATCTAAACGATAGTGCCTTAACATTGAAACATGGAATACATCATGTATCCGATTCAACTCTGGCGGTAACTCAAGTTGATACGCTACTGGTCCCATACGTTTCAACACCCGATAAGCCCCGATGAATCTAGGGCTCAACTTGCCCTTTTTCCCAAACCTTAAAACCTTCTTCCAAGGTAAAACTTTCAGAAAAACCTGATCACCCTCTGCGAATTCTATTCCTTACACTTCAGATCTGCATATGATTTCTGCCTGTCGGAAGCTTTCTTCAATCGAGCCCGAATCAACCTAACCTTTTTCTCCATCTCTGAAACTGATTCTGGACCCAACACCTGTCGCTAACCTAACTCTGTCTAGCAAGTAGGAGTACGACACCTACGACCATACAACGCTTCGTAAGGAACCATCTCAGTACTGATTGATAGCTATTGTTGTATGCAAACTCTGCCAACGATAGAAAATCTTCCCAACTATCCCTGAAGTCAATAACACAGCCTCTCAACATATCTTTCAATATCTGAATTACCCTCTCTGACTGCCCATCAGTCTGTGGATGAAATGCCGTGCTGAAATCCAGTCTTGTACCCAACACTTGATGTAACGCCTTCTAAAATCGCGATGTAAACCTAGGGTCTCTGTCTGATATAATAGACACTGGTACCCCATGTAACCTCACAATTTTTGCTACTTACAGCTTGGCTAACTTTTGGAGTGAGTAGTCAATACGAACCGGTATGAAGTGAGTGGACTTCGTCAACCGATCGACAATCACCCACATCAAATCTTTCTTAGTAGGCGTAAGAGGTAGCCCACTAACAAAGTCCATCGTTATCCTCTCCCACTTCCAAAGTGGAATCTTCACTGGCTGTAGCAACCCAGAAGGCAACTGATGCTCTGCCTTCACCTGCTGACACGTCAAGCACTTACTCACAAACTTAGTAACCTCTTGCTTTAGACCTGTCCACCAAAACTATTCATGCAAATCCCGATACATTTTACTCCCTTCAAGATGCATAGCATATGGACTATTATGCGCTTCCTGCAGAATCCTCTATCTCAAATTCGGCATACAAGCGTTTCCACGAAAGCTTAATACCCCATCACTGTTCAAACTAAAATCTTCTTTCTCACCACCTTCCACTTGCTGAAATCTAAAACTTAACGATTCATCTGACAACTACTTCTCCTTAATCTGACTTACCCATGAAGGCTTCACTTGAAGCTCGGCTAACAAGCTTCCATCTTCATACAAACTGAGATGAGCAAACATTGCCCTCAGATCTGATATCACCTTATGGCTCAACTCATCTGCCACTATGTTAGCTTTACCTGGGTGATACTAAGTTGAGCAATCATAGTCTTTTATCAATTCAATCCACCTCCGCTGCCTTAAATTTAACTCCTTATGGGTAAGGAGATATTTCAGGCTCTTATGATCGGTGTAGATAATTGACTTTTCTCCATACAAGTAGTGCCTCTAAATTTTCAGAGCGAACACCACTGCAGCCAACTCTAGATAATGAGTGGGATAATTCACTTCATGCGGTCTTAACTGCCGAGATGCATACGCTACTACCTTCCATTCTTGCATTAGTACACATCCTAGCCCTGTGTGCGACGCATCACAATAGATGACAAACTCCTTTCCAGCCTTAGGCTGAATCAACACCGGTGCCTCAGTCAAAATCCTCTTCAACTTCTCAAAACTTTCCTGCTGCTTATCTGACCAGACAAACGGTATCCCTTTCTGTAACAACTTGGTTAAAGATGTAGCTATCGATGAGAATCCCTCAACGAACCTTCTGTAGTACCCAGCTAACCCAAGAAAACTTCAAATTTCTACTACTGACTTCGGTGGTTTCCAATCCAAAATAGCTTCAATCTTTCAAGGATCAACCCTAATCCCCTCAGCTGACAAAACATGCCCCAGAAAAGTAACTTCCCTCAACCAGAATTCACACTTGCTGAATTTGGCATTCAGTTGCTTCTCTCTCAAAATCTGCAGAACAATCCGAAGATGCGAATCATGCTCCTCTTGTCTTTGAATAAATTAAGATATCGTCTATGAACACTACGACAAACCAATCCAGGTAGGGTTGGAATACCCAATTTATCATGTCCATAAATGCAGCTTGTAACACCCCAAACCAGGTCTATGCGTTAAGGCGAGATTTGATTTGTCACACAGAACGAACATCTATTTAATTATCTAATGATTTAGGTAAAACAGTTCTACAAAACCTTTTAAAAATGAAGTTTAGTAAAAACCAAGAATTTGATTTAAAATCGATGAATAAAGTAGTACTAGTTTGAAATCTTATTATTTAATATTTAATTGTTAAAGACTTTAAAGTAATTTTAAAGAGTTCAAAAGAATCAAAACAAGAATATTTAAAGAATCTCATATGTCTAAAAACAAAATATTTAAGGAAATATTATTAAAATAGTATTAGTCCAAATTAAGTGTCTAAAGCATAATTAAATCCATCCACATATAAAAATCCATAAAATAATAATAATAGAGGCCTTATTACATCATACCCAAAATAGTAATTAAATAAATATACTTAATTGAAGTTCATAGTTTATAAAACCCTTGTTCGAATTATGGCCTCCATGAAGTCATCCCCGGCCCAAGCCTCCATCAATTGCCATTACCTGAGAAGGATAATAAAGCAGAGTGAGTTACTCAGAACTCAGTGTATAACCCACTTACCATATCCACTGGGCCAAATCATCAAGACATTATATTGGGATTGAGCCCATTTATGGATTTAACAATATAATAATAATGCATGTAGAATGAAATTCCCAACCAAACCTAAATTTTCCATCCGCTACACACCACCCGTACCAACCAACACACCTATGGGGATCAAGTCAACCCACCCCGCCAACACACCAATCTCAGGCATAAAGCCATTTTAAATAATATTGTGGTGCACCACCTAACTAAATTGTGGCAAAGTCACCCGAACTAGATTTTTGGCAACAGGCCTTTCTTCTCTTCGTCAATTTTTTCCAACCCATGCAATCATGTTTATATATAAAACATAACAATACATTCACATGATAAATTTAACAAAAGGCCCATAATACAAGTGGGTCCATATCTCAAACTTTCATTTTGGCCCATAAGGCAAAATAACATTTTAGCCCATTTAACGATCTAGCAAACTTTGGCCCATATATCGATCTAGCAGTTTTTAGCCCATATATCGATCTAGCAGTTGTTGGCCCATATATCACATGAGGCATAAAATTTTACTATTTATCAATTAACCCATTGAGGGCATTTTCGTAATTTCCATAACTTTAACCGTTTTCATGCATTCACACAAAAGTGTTAATTATTTCATATTTCTCTGATTTTTCCATCTTTATGATTTTATCCCAATACTTACGGTATAGTATCTAACCCGAGAGATAAGTGTGAAGTTACACACCTGGTTACAGTGAGAACTAGACTTTCCTGCTCGTTGATACCTAAACACGCATCACGATAATTTAGAACACTAATACTATTTATAAATCTTTTCTTATAAATAACGATCTAGACTTTACCCTTAGAATTTCAAACAACTTCTATATGCGGTTTCTCCCCGATTGTTGGTTCGTTACCCGTTGAATATCCACGAACAAATAAAGGCTCAGGAGTACGAACGACTTCAAATAATAGATTCTCCTCAGATGAGGGTCCACAACCCGGTGGAAAATCTCAAATTCCCAAAATAGCCCTTCACTTAAATTTTGGGGGAATAGCAGAACCTTTTGAATACTATTCACAACCTTTTTCATCCTTATCTTGATTGTCTCCATTGACAAAAGATAGTTAGTCCAACTAAAAAGTATATCGAAAATTATGACTAACGGTTTGAAGGGTGAGATTGCCTTACCACAAAATATCCTTGTCCCACAAGATGAAAATCGAGCGATAACGTCCCCTAAAACAAAATCGATTAATAGTTCATCTATAACAATATGTCGAGTAGTATATAGCTCCATGATAAGAACCCTTACCTTAACACTTTGACTCGATTTCTAACGAATCACGATGATAATGAATACTCCAAGTTCGGCCTTCTTTATAACACTATAAAATGAAAGATTGTCTAAGGAAAAAGAACGTTATTATCGGTCATAAGACCCTCCTAAACTTTTATATATTCGGCTAAGAAAAGAAGGGAAAAGAAAAGATTCGAAAAGAGTTCTTACTGATTGCTTAAACGAAGGTTGAAGGAATAATCAACAAAACAATATAGATGCAGAGAAGATTCGGCTTTGAAGGAAAATTGAAGAAAATGGTATTAGTCCCATTCGGCCATGGGGAGAAAAGGATGGAGAAAGTGTTTGAATGATAAATAAAATGGAGAGGAAAAGAGAATAGGGAGTAAGAGTTTATGATTCGGTTTTCAAAAAGAAGAAAAGAGAAAGAGAAAAGTGATGAGTTTAGGAACAAAATGCATTCGGCAATGGGGAGAGGAAGGAAAAAGGAAGAATGGTCTTTAGCTTTGGTATTTCGACATAAGGAGAAGAGTGTATTGAGCTGCTAGGCAAAAAATGTGCCCAAATGGTAACATGAAAAAGAAATGGTCAAAAGAACTAAGCTTACCAAATGCTCAATTTCGGCTAGGAGAAAAGTTTTGAAGAGAATTGAAAATTTTGCACAAATATGCTAAGAATGACCAAAAACTAACTCCTAATCCTAGCCAAGCTACAACCACATTCGGCCAACCCCTTTAGTCCACAATGCCGTCCAAATACATGGTCAAAATGGCCATGCAAAAGTTTCCAAATCATCATTCTTGTATCATGCCTTGTATTCCTCCACTTTCCAAATGTTTAAAAAAACAATCCCTAAAATCAAGCAAATTCAACCCTTAATTCATGTTTACCATAACCTTTAGCCATCTTTCCATAAAAAATTTAGTCCATCTTATCCATGAATGAAGCTTGGCCGACACTTGCTAGGAAAGAGCAAAAATAAATGTTCACAATTTGCATGCTAGGAGATTCGAACCTCTCCCCTCAAGACCATACATGTAGCGTATATCCCCTTCACCAATAGCTCAACTCATGCTAACCTTTATCACTTTAATTAACTTAAACTTCAAAGTCACCTGATTCCTCTACAGTAAAGTACTCTTTACTAAAATTTATTCTAACTCTGAATAAAGCCGAGCCTTCTCAAGACTATATTAAACACACAAATAAAATCGTTCACAAGCTAAACACCAAAAATATGCAACATATTGATACTCACATTTTTAAGATGTTACACAGTTGGTGCATTAGTCAACCCGAATGGCATCACTAAGAACTCGTAGTGACCATAATGAGTTCGAAAAGTGGTCTTATGAATATCCGCCTCCTTGACCTTAAGCTGATGATAACCTAACCTCAAGTTTATCTTTGAGAAAATCGAAGCGTCTCGCATTTGATCGAACAGATCATCAATCCTAGGCAACGGGTATTTGATCTTAATCGTCAACTTATTCAACTACCTGTAGTCAATGCACATCTGCATCGACCCGTCCTTTTTCTTAACAAATAACACCAGTGCTCCCATGGTGACACACTCGGTCGAATGAAACCTGGTCCAATAGGTCCTGAATCTGAGCTTTAAGTTCCACCAGCTCCTTCGGCGCCATCCTATAAGGGGTAATGGACATCGGAGCTATTCCCAGAAGTAAATCAATGCCGAACTCCACCTCGTGATCCGGAGGTAACCTTGGAAGCTCTTCTAAAAGACGTCCGAGAACTCTTTCACCGCTCTAATATTCTTTACAGACAATCATTTAGCTTCCAAAGCACTGATGAAAGCTAAGAACGCCCCACATCTTTTTCGCACCATCCTTTCAGTCTTTAAAGCACACACCACATTGGACAGGTAATTCCTTCTCTCACCTATCACCAGCACCTCCTTATCCTCAAGAGTCTTCAATACCATGCGCTTAGCAGCACAATCCAAGTTTGCCCGATACTTAACTAACCAGTCCATGCCTAAAATCAAATCGAAATCAGCAAACAAAATTCCATCAAATCAGCTGGGAAAACAACCCCTTGTACTTCCAAAGGCACACTTCTAAATAGTTTATCCACCACTATAGATTGTCCTAAAGGGATAATCACTGTCATTCCTCTAGAAGCAATCTTAGATTCTATAT
This sequence comes from Gossypium rotundifolium, assembly GCA_025506655.1. Taxonomy (NCBI): domain Eukaryota; kingdom Viridiplantae; phylum Streptophyta; class Magnoliopsida; order Malvales; family Malvaceae; genus Gossypium; species Gossypium rotundifolium. The sequence continues at coordinate 86,015,186 of CP106722.1, read as the reverse complement.
TCAAAGTTCCAAACACAGTATTAGCAACATATGAATGTGTAGACCCAATATCTATCAAAGTAGTAAAGGGCGCACCAAAAATAAAAAACGTACCGGTCATGATGTCCACTGCATCATCGTCCTCTCGTCGTCTAGCTACATAAACCAACCCAAGATGTCTTGCATCTGTATTCCCAGGACCTCTGCCCGGTGCTCCACGCCCTCGACCAAATCCATTTCCTCCTCTGGCCTGACCACGACCTCTCGGCGGCTACTAACCACCTCTTCCAGCCTGTGTATAACCCTGACCAACTGGTCGTGCCCTGTTTAGCTCCTGCGGACAGTCCCTTACTAGATGATCCACAGACCCACACCTGAAGCATTCTTTATTTCTTGCCCAACACTCCCCCGAATGAAAATTTCCACATCTAGCACACATTTGAGATCGACCAACAATAACAGGCTTCGCAGCTTGACTCAGCCCATCAAACCTAGGCCTCTTTTGGAAACTCCCAGCAGACCCTAACGACCCAAAATTCCTTTTATTCCTACCCCTATCCTTATCCCGATTTTTCTCTCAGACCGCTTTACCTCTTTCGCTATTTTAACCTTTTCAACCAGATTAGCAAACTCTCTCACCCATTGCAGAGCTATTGGTACTCACAATTTGTCCCTTAGACCGTCATCAAATTAAACACAACGCTCGTAATCAGTTGCGACAATAACCCGAGCATAGCAATTTAGACGCAGGAACTCTGCCTCATACTCAACCACTGACTTATTCCCCTGGACCAAGTTTAAAAATGCCTTTCTTTGGGCGTCCACGTAACTCACTCAACATACTTCCCCTGGAACGCTGTCTTGAAGAAATCCCAAGTAATACGATCTGCTGACTTACCATCCCTTACTGTGAGCCACTATTGGTACGCCTCATCTAGAAGGAGGGACACTACTCCTTTCAACTTTTCATCTGCGGTACAGTCAAGATTGTCCATAATTCACTCGACTGCCTCCAGCCAATACTTAGCTACGTTAGGAGCCACACTAAAAATACCCCTGAATATCTCAGCCCCGTTAGCTCGAAGTCGCTCCAAAATATATTTTCGAGCTACTGATCCTGTGCTAGCTCCAGCGACCCGCTTCAGAACACATAGCATAGCTTAGGACAAAGCATCGTCCCCTCTAGATCGGTCTTGAGACCCTGCTTCTGCTACTGGTGATGCTGGCACTTCACCTTTCCGCCCATGTCCTAATTTCGCGGGTTCAGCCTCAACACCCCGATCTCTACCACGGCCGTGTATACCACGTCCACGTCTTCTAGCAGTCATGACTATGAATTAGACTTATTCTAATTATAAATTTTATGAGTTAGTATTTCTTCCACTATTTATTACCCAACAGTCTTATGAAAATAGAATTAGAAGTAATTGGTTTTTTCGCAAGACATAATTCTAAAGGTCTTAATCTCTAAAGTTGAAGTTCTTAAAACTATCAATCACAATATAGTCTTTCCATAATAAATCAAACAATAATCAGAAAACTTACAGCGCGGATTGATGCTGGAGACTCAAGTGCCATGCTTCCAGAAAACATGTATTTTTTAAATCATATTCCAAACCAATTTTTGAAAATAGTTTTGAACCCATTTCCACGGCCGAGTTATTTTGAAAATAATGTTTGTGGTTTTAAGCAAATTTCCAAATTTAAGTTATTACACTGCATGTTATTCGTTTGTTAGTATTTTGGAAAATACTTATTTATATTTTAAGAAAACTTAGTGTTAAGCATCTCATAACATATTAGTAAAATCCCACATTAAATCAAACCCAAATTAAAGTTATGGAGGCCTTATTACAAAACAAAATCCCAAATTAAAAGTAAGTTTAAAAGTAAGAAACAAAATTTACGGAAGAAACATTGTATGGTCACCTCGAAGTCCTCCTCGGCTCCCAATCCGCAACTACGAGCTACCTGCAAAGTTAAGTAGAGGGTAAGTCACCAAGACTCAGTGCGTAAATCCCCTTAAACGCAATCTGTGTCTCAAGCCCACAGATGCCCATTGGGCCTTAGCCCACATAAGATAGCATATTAAACGTGTATACAATACAGCCCAACCCAACCTAGTTTTTCGTCCTTTAGGTCAACTGAATAGCCAAATACCCGCCGAATCAAGCCACTATGGTCCCAGACCACTTGTGACAGAGTCACAGAATTTATAAACGTGGGGCCAACCCACCGTGGTCCCAGATCACTGTGACAACCTCTGATAAGTATATGTGAGGCCAACCCACTATGGTCTCAGACCACTAAGATGAGTCACTGATAAATATATGTATACGTGGCTCCAAACCACTATGGTCCTAGACCATTGTGACAGAAGTCACTGAATCACACTTCCCCTTTCAACCATTTTCCAAAGCCCATGCAACATACTATCATACTGAGATGAATGCAGCATACTTTCAATGTACAACAGATAATTAATTCATACATACACATATTCGAAAGTAACATCATAGCGAAACTTACCTGGTGTCTCCAACCTTACCCACAAGGGTATCTCGACTATCTATACCGTCATTTCAGCTTTCAGCCAACACAGTTATAAACACAAATTAATAAAGTAAAGTGTGAGCATTACACACCTAGTTACGCGTAAGACTAGACTCTCTAGATTTTTGACACTCTCACTAGAAGAAACAACCACGATTTGTCTATCCCAGGTAGATGTCGGCTCCCTACCACAGCCTGGCGAAAAGTCTCGAACCGCCGACACCGCACGTCGCTTAAACTTAGGGGCAGAGACTATGGGTTCACTCCCCTCCTTAGAATGACTGGCACTCATATCCATGAAGGAAAAATCTTAATCAATATAATATTATAGTGAAAATAGGGGTTGCCCCAGGAAGGGGTTTGATTACGACAGAGTAATATGATTAGAAGTTGATCACAAAAGACAAAAGAGAAATCCCTTACCTTGGCTACCAAGGAATCTTATCAACGGATTCGGCTTGCTATTCCTGCTAAATCCCTAATGAGAAACCGACATTTAGAAAAGGCTAGAAGGGTGTGTTAGAACACCAATAGGTTCGGCCTTAGGAAAAACACAAAATGAGACTTCTGACTTTTAAAATGAGCAATCTTAAAAGGAAGAGAGCAAGAAATAGAGGCAAAAAATTAAGAAAGAAGAACATTACCTTGCAAAACGCACCTACTGAATGTAGAGGATCTTACGACAGACAGAACCTAACTACTCTGTTTCTTAAGATTCGGGTAGAGAACAAGAAATGGAGGTGCAAGACAGGGAAACAAAAGATATGGGAGAAGTGCAGAAAGTATTTGGCTAGAGAAGATAGAAGTAAAGGAGAAGGGAGTTTCAGCTTCTAAAAAGAAAGAAAGAGTAAAAGAGATGAATAGAAGAGAACCAAAAATTTGACTTAAAAGAAAAGAAAACTAAAAGAGGGTTCGGCTAAAGAAACAAAAGAAATAGAAGAGAAAAGATGAAGAAGAGGGTTTTGGCTTGTGACATCTAAAGAGAAAGAAAGAAACAAAAAAAAATGAGAGAATAAAGGTAGGAGTGGACTTTGGTGCCAATAGGAGAAAATGACTGAAAAGAGAGGAAAGCAACATGAAAATTTGGTACAACTCTAGGGAACAAAAGTGCATTTTCTTGAAAAAAAAAAAGAAAGAATCACTAAAAGCATATGCTAAAAAGTTTCGGCACACCCCCTCCTACTTACAATAACCGAACATACTAGGATGGGAAATGCCTAAGAACTTTCAGGACACCTATCCTAGCTTAAACAGAACATGCTCCCCCACTCTTCCCACAATCGGCCAAACTCCCTCTCTCTCTCCACAACCCATGATTTTCTCCTACTTTCACTCTCCATCACCCATTTGAATTGTTTGACCAACTCAAGCTCCTCCAAGCTCTCTTGTCCATCCATTTAAACCTGTTGACTCATTCAACAACCACCTTGAAGAGTCCCAGTCGAATGCCAACACTCCACCACCTTGAGCACAAAAATAAAGTCACATACAGCAGCAGAGGGGATTCGAACTCCTCCTCCCCCTCCTACTCCCTTGTGACACCACTCCCTTGCTCCTTAAGTGGTGTCACCTTGCCATCACACCATACTCTTCTTTGTGTCAACAAACACAATTAGTTACTCTTAAAGCCTGCTTTCACTAGCTTTCCCACCTTAAACCCCATAAACCAAAATTTCACCAAGGCTCTGGCTTGACCCCAAGCCTCTCCAGGACCCCTAAACACACGAAAATAACATGCTTAATGAGCCAAACACAAGCAATAGCATAAAATGTAGAACCCCTAATTCTAGGATGTTACATGTTTTTCCTGAAGAATTACTAGGATTACCACCAAATTTGGAGGTTGAGTTCGCAATTGAAGTTTATCCAGGTACAACTTTGATATCAATTGTAACACCCCAAACTCGGCCTAGACATTATGGCTGAATCTAGCGGTGTCACATTGGAGTGCTTTTTAAAAACTTGCTCTTGTTGATAAAACCCGTAAGAAGGTTAAAGCCTCTTTGTTAAAACTCAAATCATTCTAGCCAATTCTTATCCATTTTAAAAGGTCATTACTCTTAAAAAAATTGTTTGTTGTGGAAGCAATATCTAAAATGTTGCAAAAACTCGGTGTTTTGAAAACAGTTAATCTTTTTAAAAACTAGCTTTCTATCACTATCAGTTAAGTATCAAATAAATAAAGCCAAAATAACATAACTTGGGTTTAAGAGGACTTATTACAGAATCAATAACCCAATAAGAAATTTAAGAAAATAAGTCTCAAGTAGAACATCAGTGAACGTGTGGCCACCTCTGAGTCCCTCGCGACTCCAAATCGTCTAAGGTTGGGGATTACCTACACAATTAAAGGAAAGGGTGAGTTTATGAAAACTCAGTGTGTAATCCCCTAACATTCATCGATAATATATGCGATAATATGCAGGCCGAGCCCTTTTCAAAGAATGTAACAACGTGGGCTTTAACCCAAAATAGTAACAGTGTAGTGTGGGCCTTAGCCCATTACAGTATCAGAATTAAAAACAAAATACATGTGGGCCTAAGCCCAATAAAATGGTAGTATCAGTAACAGAAATGCAACAATGCAATCATGTAACCCATCCCAATCCAGCCAACACACCATTAGTACCAACCAACACACTATGTGGGGATAAAATCGACCCACACAGCCAACACACCAACATCAGCACTGATTGCGGCACTAATCAATATCACAGCAAAGATACCAGTAATTAGAATAGCTAAAAGCTGTAAACATGATAGCTATAATCCCATGAGTACAGTAATATGATTGACACAAAGCCAACGGTAGTAGTAATAAGATCGGCACACAACCATCAGTAATGATAATATGGTCAGCTCAAAGCCATCAATAACATTAATATGAGCAGCACAAAGCCATCAGTAGCAGTGATATGACTGGCACACAACTATCAGTAGCATTGTAGCAAAGCTACCAATAACAGTATATGTGGCAAAGCCACCAGTAATAGTGAACGTGATAGAGCCACTAGTATAGTACTTCCTCTATAACAGTATCCCAACCCCATGCAGTATGTCGTGTATGCAAAATGCCATGCTCAGAATCATTGATACAAATCACAAAAAAATTAGTTATTTAAATCACAGACAGATCAGTCATTTACGTCACAGACAAATCAATCATTTACATCGCAGACAAATCAATCATTTACCCTCGAGGGGCAAAATAGTCATTTTACCTTTTGGGGGTATTTCAATCAATTCACCTAACAGAGGTATTACAGTCATTTTACTATAGGAGCATCACGGTTATTTTACCCTACAAGGGTATTACGGTCATTTTACCCTATAGGGGTATTAAGGTCATTTTACCTTATAGGGGCATTACAGTCATTTTACCCTACAGGGGCATTACAGTCTATTTACCCTACAAGGGAATTACGGTCAACTTACCCTATAGGGGCATTACGATCATTTTACCCTACAGGGGCATTACGATCAATTTACCCTACAGGGGCATTACGGTCATTTTACCCTACAGGGGCATTACGGTCAATTTACCTTACAGGGGTATTATGGTCATTTTACTCATTAGGGGTATTTTAGTTATTTTAATCCTTAGGGGTCTCAGTACAATTAACGACCTTTTTGAAGGCCTACAGTTGCCTCAGGCGACACAAATAACATATATGATCAAAACGGTGTAAATGGGCCCAAAGCCTGGTATTCGGCCCAAGTGGGCCCACATGCTCGTGTGGCCTATTTAGCCTAATTTTAGTCACGGTAATGTGAACGATATAGCCCAGTCCAGTATTTGCTACTTATTGTGGATTTTATCAGTGTGGGGCTCACGAACCCATTGGGACCATACGACCCATTTCAGCCAAACGAGGCCTATAACAGCTTAAGAGCACGAGAACGCTCGTGGTGGCTTCTATAGTCTGCCACCCATGATTATGGGCTCGGTTGACTACACGAGCGATTGCACACTCATGAGGCCTCAAATGTCGAAGTTTCAGCTTTTCAATTTTTCAGCTTTTATCGTTACATAGAAACGATAGTGTGATTACACACCTGATTACGATATTGCTCTACACTCCACGAGCACACAACCTTGTTTGAATGAGGGTGACCTTAGTCCCTCTATGATCGCTATTCAGAAACGTTCACCCACCCTTGTTAATTTCCTTACCAGTACGTTGAGGACAAAAGTGTGACTCCTCCAAACCGTTCACACTTCACCACTCCTTGAAGAAGACCCTAGAATCATAACGAGTAAGTGAAGGAGGAAATGACAATCGGTTAGCAAAAGGGGTATTCGATTTTGGAAAAAAAAAGAAAGAGGAAAAGAATAGCATGGTATATTCGGTTTTAAAAGAAAAGCAGATGATAGGTTTTGAACACTTACCGATAGTCAGAACCTTTGCAGAAGATCGATGCAGAGAGGGATTAACAGTAGTGAAATTCAGCCAGACTGGGATAGAAGATGAACAAAAGTTAAAAGAAGAGAAAGGGAAGTTTTGGCTAGGCTATGAAAGAATTCGATTGTAAAAGAAAAGTGGTAAGGGAAAGTAGATGTTAGGTTCGGCCAAGAAGAGAGGAAAAGAACAGCAAAGATGTAGAGAAGGAATGACACGATTGGTCAGTTTTGTAGCACAATGAAGACTAGAGAGAACCCAAAATGCCAAAAAGTGCAAAACCTAAACTGCCAGCAAGGGAATTCGGTAGCTCTCTTATCAACACTTACAAAACTGAATAAGGAAATGCCTAGTGCCGAAAATGCTCCCTCTTTTCCCCTTAGCCAAATTCCACTAAGCCTTAAAGTCTCATTCAGTCACAACTCCCCTCACATTCAAATTCCTTGAAAATATCCACAAATCCCTCCCTTTATCCCTCCTTGATATCCTCCATAACAACTCTAAGACCAATTCAAACTTTCACTCAACAAAGTTCGAATCTAATTCTAACACTGGCCATCCCATGTTAGCAAAATAAATATTTCTTCGTTCCAGGCATGGTTCAAACACCATCCCTCTTTGAAGCTTCATCACGCCACTTACCATCAAGCTAATAGGCTCTTTATGTCATAACTTATCCTCAATATTTTATAAAGCCTTCATGCCAATATCCAGGTTTACTCAAGGAACAACAAAAATTCTGCACACGCCCTGACTTGAATTTCAGACCACATGCATACTCCTAACACCACCTTGCCACTAGACCACATGCTTCCTTTTTGTCATATTTTAACTATAAATAATTATAAGGCCTTCCAGCCAATGCCAAGGTTCACTTAAAGGAAAAACTAAAACTTTTGCTAAAGCCTAGATTTGAACCCAATACTTCTCAGACACTTCCAAATGCTACTAAATCACTTAGCCACTGAAGCAGACAGATATTTATGTTATTTTCTTGCACACATAAACTTTTATGTGTTCCTACGCTCCAGGCCTATTTCTTCTAAGCCCAAATTTGAGGCGTTACATCAATACCCCCATATCGTATGTCACCTACAAAATTAAAAGAATTGAAAGTTTAGTTGCAAGACTTATTGGATCGAGGATTTATTCATCCAAGTACTTCACCTTGGGGAGCTCCATTATTGTTTGTTAAGAAGAAAGATGGTTCGATGCGGTTGTGCATTGATTATCGACAATTGAACAAGGTGACAATCAAGAATAAATATCCACTACCTCGTATTGATGATTTATTTGATCAGTTGAAAGGAGCTTCTGTATTTTCAAAGATTGATCTAAGATCGGGCTACTATCAATTAAAGGTGAAACAAAATGATGTATCGAAGATAGCATTCTGAACAAGGTATGGGCATTATGAATTTTTGGTAATGCCATTTGGTTTGACAAATGCCCCAGCTGCTTTTATGGATCTTATGAATCACATCTTTCAACCTTATTTGGACTAGTTTGTGGTGGTTTTTATTGATGACATTTTGATTTATTCAAACTCTGAGATCGAACATGAGCAGCATTTCAGAATCATTTTGCAAATATTACGGGAGAAGCAGTTATATGGGAAATTGAGTAAATGTGAATTTTGAATGTCCAAAGTTGTATTTCTGGGAAATATGGTATCGGCAGAAGGAATCAGAGTTGATCCAAAGAAGATTGAAGTAATTGTTCAATGGAAAGCACTAAGAAATGTGTTAGAGGTACATAGTTTTATGGGTTTGATTGGTTACTACTGAAGATTTGTAAATGGATATTAAAAGATAGCTCTACCAAAGACAAAATTGTTACAAAAGCATGTTCCATTCATTTGGAATGATCAGTGCCAAGAAAGTTTTGATAAGTTGAAGCAAATGGTGACTGAGGCACCAGTTCTGACATTGCCAGAGTTAGGAAAAGATTGTCATTTATAGTGACGCTTTATTAAATGGTCTCGGGTGTGTTTTGATGCAAAATGGAAAAGTGATAGCTTATACCTCTCGCCAATTGAAACCACATGAATGTAATTATCTGACACATGATCTGGAGCTTGCTGTTGTGATTTTTGCTTTGAAAATATGGAGACATTATTTGTATGGTGAAAAAGGTTACATTTATACGGATCATAAAAGTCTCAAATATCTTTTGTCACAAAAGGAATTAAATTTGAGACAGCGTTAGTGGATAGAACTTCTAAAAGATTATGACTGTGTCATTCACTATCATCCGGGTAAAGCTAATGTAGTAGCTGATGCATTAAGTCGAAAAATAGTAATTGAATTACGAGCAATGTTTGCACAGCTCAGTATCAACGATGATGGAAGCTTACTGACTGAATTAAAAGTTAAACCAGTGATGTTTGACCGAATCAAGTCAGCTCAGTCAAAAGACGACAAGTTAATAAAGAAAAGAGAAATGGTTTAGAGCGGCAAGGCAAAGAATTTTAGCATTGATGATCATGATTGCCTGAGATTTTGTAATTGAATTTGTGTTCAAATGTTCTAGAATTGAAAGAATTGATACTTTAGGAAGCACATGATTGTCCTTTTGCATTGCATCCAAGAGGAACGAAAACATACCTTGATCTACGATAATTATATTGGTGGCCAGGTATAAAGAAAAATTTGTGGAATATGGGGCTAAATGTTTGACATGTCAGCGAGTAAAACCAGTACATTAGGTTCCTACTAGATTACTTTAGCCTATTAACATTCCTGAATGGAAATGAGACTGCATTACAATGGATTTTGTAATGGGGTTACTATTGTCAGCGAGTAAGAAAAATGTTGTTTGGGTAATTGTCGATCGGCTTACAAAGTCAGCTCATTTTACATCAGTCAGAACTGATTGGTCACTTCAGAAACTTGTTGAATTTTACATTTGGGAGATAGTAAGATTGCATGGTATTCCGATATCGATAATTTCTGATCAGGATCCACGATTCACATCAAGATTTTGGAAACAGTTGCATGAATCTCTTGGTACTAGACTCAACTTTAGTACAACTTTCCATCCATAGACTGATGGACAGTCAGAGCTAGTTATTCAGATTTTGAAAGATATGCTTCGAGCTTGTATTATTGACTTTGAATCAAGTCGGGAACGTTATCTACCGTTGGCTGAATTTGTATACAATAATAGTTTTCAATCGAGTATTCAGATGGCTCCGTATGAAGCTCTATACGGACATAGATGTAGATCACCTGTATGCTGGATAGAATTGAATGAAAGAAAAATGATTGGGCCAAAATTAATTCAGGAAACAAAGGACACTATCAAGAAGATTCGGGATAAACTGAAAGCAACTTTTCATCGACAGAAATCATACAGACTTGAAACATCGAGATATCGAATATTCTATTGGTGATAAGGTATTTCTTAAAGTGTCACCTTGGAAAAAATATTGAGATTTGATCGAAAAAGAAAATTGAGCCCTCGTTTTATTGGGCCATATGAGATTATAGAGAGAGTTGGGCCAGTTGCATATTGTTTGGCTTTGCCTCTAGAATTACAGAAGATTCACGATGTTTTTCATGTTTCTATGCTCAAAAGATATCGATCAGATCCCTCTCATGTTATTACTACAAAGGATATTGAAATTCGACCTGATTTGTCATATGAAGAATAACCGGTTGAGATATTAGCTCGAGAAGTGAAGGAATTGAGTAATAAGCGGGTTCCCTTAGTAAAAGTATTGTGGCAAAGTCATAGTATTGAGGAAGCAACTTGGGAACTAGAAGAGACTATGAGATCTCAGTACCCCCATCTTTTTTCAGGTAAATTTCGAGGACAAAATTTATTAAGGGGGGAAGAAATGTAATGACCCGATAGTTGGGTAATTGGAAAGTGCATTTTCGGGTCACTATTTTTGAAAAATAGATTCGTAAATATTTATTAGAAATATTTACGAAGTTAGTTGTGTGGTTAATTAGATTTTGGCTAGGTGAATTAGAATGAATTAAGGTTAATTTAGTGTATGCAGACTAGATTGAATATAGGGTAAAAGTTGAATAATAGAATCAAGAAAAATTGAAGGACAAAATTAGCAAATATACCATAAGGAAATAAGTGACAAATATATGTAAAATATCATCCCATGTGTATGTATAATATACATATATTTATACTTAATACTTAAGTGTATAATATAATAATATAATAATATAATATAATAAAACATAAATAAACTAAAGTAAATAAATTTAAGAAAAGAGAAATAAAGAAACGAAATAGAGAAGATCAGGGGAGAAAGAAAGAAAAGAAAGATAAAAAGGGAAATTAGGGATTTTAAGGTTTCAAGCTTAAGTGGTAAGTCAATTTAATCCCTTTTCTTGTAATTTTGATGTTTTTGGAATCCTAGAACAAAATATTACTTGATTTATGTGGAAATTTTGAAAGTTAGTTGATTTCTAGATGTGGTTTATGTTGAATTAATTGAGGAATTAGGGTTTGAATTAATAGAATTTCAAGTTAGAATTGAGAAAAGGATTGAATTGTAAAGTAAATCATAAGTTTTATATAGTAGGGACTAAATTGAAAGAAATTTGAAATTAAGGTTTTATGGTGAAATTAGAGAGTTAAATTTAGTTTTAAGTGATAAATTGAATGAAAAATAAAGAATAAATTGCAAAGCAATAAAGTTAGTATTGTTTAGTGATTAAACTGAAAATTATGCAAGAATTGAGTATAAATTGAAATGTTCAAATTGAAATTGTAGTGTATTGATAAATTTTAATTGTTTGAATTCATTAGCTAACGTTGAGCTGAAAGCCTCGACTAGGAAAAGAAAAGAGAAAGTCAATGAGGATTAGCTCGGAAAATACGGTTTGTATTTCTATAATCCAAATTTAATAATTACTTAATGTATTTATTAATGTTATGTATGGTAAGTGAAAATTAAGGTAAGTGTTGATATTATGGTATTGAATTGGATTGTGAATATGTATGGATTATTGAATTGAAATGTGTATTGATTGAAAATTGAAAGTGAATTGAATACCCTATTAACAATGTCGGGCTAAGTCGGATATAGTTGGCATGCCATAGGATTGGAAGTGTTTAGGGATACTTTGACTTTGAGTCGATGAGGCACTATGTGTCGTATTATTATTGCTTCGGATAAATCGGATGAGGTATTGAGTACTGTATTATTTTACTTCGGCAAGGCTGATGAGGCACTGAGTGCCGTATTGGTGTGTTTTGGTTGGATCCGTGTATCCGCCCAAGTCCGAGTCATGTTAATAGGGGTATACGAGTGAATTGGCCAATTGATTGACATTGAAATATATTGATTATGGATTGAAAAGAACTATGAGATGAAAAATATAATTGAAATGCTTGAAATTTGCATGAATTATGGATTTATGAAATGAATAATGATATTGAGATTGAATTGAGTATCTTATTATGAAATGTTGTTAAATAGCAATTATGAGTTTGAAATAGAATATATGATGTTTGGAAATGTTATGATTGATGTGTTTATGAAATTTGATTATTTATTGAATTTTTTTATTATGTGGAATTATGTATTAAATATTATACGTTTTTGTTTAATAATTATTCGGATTATAGAAATACCACTGAGTTTTATACTCAGCGTACAATTTTTTTTCCGTGCGTAGGTTAGGTAAAAGTCAAATTGCCGAATCAGCATCTAAGGACAATCCCGAACTCATTGTTGTGATACTTTCCTTTTTGGTATATAGCATGTACCTAGGTTGTTATATTTGTCATTTTGAAAATGTTTGTAAATGATGTTATAATATGGTAATGGTTGGAAATATATATATATGTTAATTTACTTAAAATTATTAAATGGTAAGTTTTAGTAGTAAATTCATATGAAATTGAAATTGGTTTGAATGAGTTCTAATTAAATAAATTTGATTAGTATATGTGAATTACTTATGAAAACATATGAATTAAGTACTTAGAATGATTAATTTAACATGTTTTAGATGTGTTTGTATGTGTTTTGGATTGGTTGAAAGATTGATAAATGAATTGCTTGTTGTCCAAGATTTGCAGCGTTGGTAAACTTGATGTCTAAGGCTCATTTTGAGTCCACATGACTTATACATGGGTGTGAGGTTAGGTCGTGTGTCCCCTGCAATTTTAATTTCTCAAAACAAAATGCTCAGGTTTTGCCACACGGGCATGTACTTTGGTCGAGTGAAAACTGCACCTAATTTTCAAAAAATAAATTGACCACACTGCCTATGACACAAGCGTGTGGCTCGATCATGTGAGGTAAGTCAGAGAGCACATAAATTAGGACACGGCCTAAAGCACGGGCATGTCATAGGGTCACACGGGAATGTCCCTTGGCCACACGGGCGTGTGAGCCCTACACCTAGGAAAATTTTTGAAATTTCTCGAAAAATCCTCTAAGCTTCCAATTAAGTCCCAATTTATTTTTAACACGTGTTTTGGGCCTCGAGGACTCATTAAAGAGACTTTATGATTAAACTATGAAATGTGTGTTAAATTATTATGTAATTGTTCGTAATTGATCTAAATTGTCTGATAATGCTCTATAACCCTATTTCGGCGATGGATAAGGGTTGGGGTTGTTACAAAAGTGCTTCCACGTAGGCGTATTTTTGCCATGTTTTCTTAGTGTCAGTTAGGGTTTAGGTTTTTTTAAATTTTAAAGTGTTTATGTTTAGGGTTTTTTTAATTTTTAGGCTTTAGATGTTCTAAAAAATAATTTGTATAAGATGGGTTCTGAAAAAATAATTATGAGGGGATGGTTTCTGAAAAAATAATTTTGACGAGATAGGTTGAGTTTTGTAGAGAGAAAACACTCTTAGTAAGATGCACGGTAAGCAAAAGTGTAATATCTGGGATTTAGGGGTTATGCATTTTCACTTAAATCTATGTGGTAGCATGCTTGTGTGTGTTTTGAATGTGTTTTGGGGGCTTCGGGAACCTTGGGATAGAGGTAGAAGCCTTAAAAAAATATTTGATTTTTAAGCCTAAAAAGGGAACTAAGGGAGCTAGGCCTTAAGTAGAGATGTGTGAGGGTTATGACACAAGTAAAGCCCTGGTAAAGTGGCAAAGAGGCGCCACTTAGGGCCTTGGTAGGTGACGCCACAGGGAGTGTGAAGGGACCCAGGTTCGAGTAGCAAGGGAAGCATTTTGGAGCTTTTATTTTTTGGCAAGGAGGTGCAGTGATGGACGGCATAAGGACTCTGAATGGATGAAGAGTAGATTGGGTCAACAGCTTAAAGATTCGGCTAAGTAGGAGGAGAAGGAGGGATTTGGATGAGAGAGGAAGAGGTGGCCGAATGTGGGACTCTGGGAGATGCATAATCAGTTTTGGGGTTGTAGTAGGGGGTGTGTGCCAAAATCTCCTAATCACCTCCTACTCTTCCTTTCTTTCTCTCAACCTCAATCCTATACCTTTTCTTTTTCTTGTGGCCGAATATTCCATCATCATTGAAAGCCATAGTCGAATCGTGTAACCCCTCTTTCCCATTTCTTCTCTTTTAATTTGCTTAGGCCGAAACCCCTCTCTCTCAATTTCACCATAGCCGAATCTCTTTAAGCTTCACACTTCTCATCTCCTTTGCTAAAAGCCAAATATCTCTGTGTTTCCAAGCAAGGGTGCAATCGATCTCAACATCGTGGTAAGGGTTAACTGCCATTCGGTTTCGTTTTCTTTTTCTTTTGGTTAGCCAAAATCTAGGAGTCTAATCCCTCTTATTTTCTTTTGGCCGAACCATGAAGGAGATCTTTTGTGATTCTTGTAGCCGACGGTTTAAGGGAGATCTTTCGAGATTTTGGATATCCAAGGTAAGCAATGCATATCATTTGGCCAAGGGCCATTCTTGTAGATTTTACGCATTAAGCCGAAACTGACATAAGTTATGTAGGGATTTCAACAACTTTCAAGGGCAAGTGACGTTTCTGGGATTTGAACAAGCAAGGTAAGGCAGTTGTAATATTTAGCCAAAGGCCATATTACCTATTGAGGGTTGCTAATTCTAACTACGATTTTTGGGGAGGAGTACAACCTGATTCGGTAGATCTTCAGGATTCAGTGGCCGATCTAGGTAAGGATTATGGTTGTGCATTAACCTTTCTGGATTTGTTTGTATGGTCGAATGGCCTATTTGCTAATGATCGTAGTGTTGGCCGAATGTAGGAAAGGGGATCTAGTTCGTTAGATCGGGATTTTTGGGATTCAATAATCGCATTAGTAACCAGGTGTGTAACCCACCCTCAATTCCCGATTAGTAGTAATATTGTTATGTATATGTTAATAAGGAAATGAATGAATATGGCTAAGGGTACCATTCAATGGTGCAGTGTATTCAGGTATGTTACCCCTTAATACTCGTTAATAATGCTTATAAACACTGATATAAGAAACTACGAAATTTTGTTATGGACATGGGGTGAGGTAAATTGCATGATATTTGTATGTTTTGTATGATGCATGAGCATATGGGTGATAATGATAAAGGGGAAGTGTTCCGGTGGTTTTTACCACATTATCCGGTGACTTATGTCACCTATTATGAATCCGGTGACTCTGTCACATTATATGGTGGCTATGCCACGATTATAAGGGCGATGTGCGCTTGATCGCAATGATCGCCTTCGATGGTGTGTAGCGGATGGAGGTTGATTTAGTAATCCCCTACGGTGTGATTGGCAGGTACGGGTGATGTGTAGAGATTGGATATCTAGATGGGTTTGGGTTGCATCATTGTCTATATTTGTTTTACGTGATTTAATATGCCTTGATCATTTGGGAGTCTGTGTTGGTTGTTACACACTGAGTCTATTGACTCACCCTTCTGGGCTAACATTTTGCAGGTGATACTTAGTAAATGGACCGGGTCGGCAGGGACTTAGTGGTGGCCATGCTCAGCTCAGCATTTTCACATTTTCTTATTATGTTTTTGGGTTTTATTCAGGTTTTATTTTTGTTGTAATAAGGCCATTATTATTTAACTATTTTATTTATGCGTTTTAATTTTTATTCTGGTACGATCAACGTTAGACAAGTGGTTAAACAATTTTTTCGTAAAACAACTTCAAATGTTTTGACACATAAACACCTACAATTTTCAACTTAATGATAAGCTCTAAAATTCGGCATTTCTTTAAACTTGTAATTTCTGAAATATGAAGATAACGTTTTAATACAAAATTAAATTACAACACGGTTTTTAACTTGAGAATAACCCAAATCTATTTTTTTTCAAAACCACCCAGTATTTCAAGATGACATAACGAGATTTAACTATGTTTTACTCAAGGAGCATACCAGATCCGGTCAGGGCTTGTGGGCCGGGTTTGGGGTGTTTCAATTTGGTATCAGAGTCCGGTTCAAAACTCAGCCTTGAGGGCTTTTAGGCCGAAAATGTTTTTTTTTTAAATTGAGTTTTACCAAAGGATGAGCAGGTTTTCTGGCATGGCACCTGAGTCTGCGGCCCGAAGTCCACCAGGTAAGTACCCCTAACCACTGTGTGATTTGTATGTGGGTATTACGAGATCGTAGATTAGTAGATTAGGAGCTACTGAACCCTAGGATTAGCTTACTCCAACACAGAATTACATAAAATTTAAAGCCTAATCAAACAAACCTGTGAGTGAGTCACCGAGTTAAGGGTGTGGAAACCGTTGTGCGCATGTCTAGGATTGCATTCAGGGGGAGCTTGGTATTTAAGCAGTCCTAGTGACTCACCTCCTCTTCGCTCGAATCCTACCTGGTGCGTAGTGACGGTTCACCCTAACCAAGAGGACTTATTCACAGGCTAAATTCAATAATTAAAACCCGAAAGGGACTAGCTACACTGTTTTATAAAAACCTTAGTTTTAAAATCACCGAATTACCCCTTTGACTTGTAAAAACTATTTTAGATTTTGAAAAAAAAATTCCGAAATATCCCGGTTTACAAAATTACCGAAATACCCCTAGTTTGTAAAATCACTAAAATGCCCTCAGTTTATAAAATTGCCATACTACCCTCAACTTTTATCAAAATATTCCTATTTTGTAAAAATACCAAAAACCCTTATTTTGTAAAATATCAAGATACCCTAATTTGGAAAATTACCAAAATACCCTTATAGGATAAATTACGAAAATACCCCTAGGTTAGAACGAACGAAAATGTTCGAGTGGTGAGTGTGTGTAGTAGATACTATTAAATGAATATCTAAATTAGGGTAGAATATTTGAAACAAAAACCCTAAAATGATCGAAAGAACTACCATTAAACTTCTTTACATAAAACTTGTTCGTGGGTAATCAGTGGAACAAAAAAACTGATGCATAAAACTTTTTAAAGCAGATTAAATCGCGATCGTAGGCATGAGTTCTAGGAGACGTGGTCGTAATGTGTGAGGGCGTGGTAGAGGCAGAATGATCGTATCGGAACTCGTTAGGTCTGGTCAAGGGTCCGAGAATGAGATGCCACCACCACCAGCAGCTGGTGTTGAATATCGAGATCGACGGGATGATGCAAGATGCAGCGATGCTTGCGAAGTTCTTAAGAGGGTGGCTGGAGTAGGTGGAGGTATGGGAGCTCAAAAATCTGTACCTGAGCGACTCTAAGCCAATGGAGCGGAGGTATTTCGAGGTGTATCTGGTGTGGCGCCCAATACGGCTGAGTATTGGTTGGAGGCAACGAAGCAAATTATGGACGATTTGGACTTGACTATTGAGGAGAAACTGAAAAGGGTGGTGTCGCTTCTCCGCGATGAGTCATACCAGTGGTGGCTCACGGTTTGAGATGGTGCTGTAGCGGATGATCTCACTTGGGAGTATTTTAAGGTGGCGTATCAGAAGAAGTATATTGGGCATTTCTGAGGCTGGTTTAGGGGAATAAGTCCGTAGCAGAGTACGAGGTAGAATTCTTATGGTTGAGCCGGTATGCTCAAGGTATCATGGCCACGGAGCATGAACAATGTGTCAGGTTCGAGGACGGATTGAGGGATGACCTGAGATTGCTGATTACTCCACAGTAGGAGCGGGAGTTTACAGTGTTGGTAGAGAAGGCTAAGGTAGCCGAAGGGGTTAAGGAATCTGTGAGACAAAATTCGGATAGGAATAGACAAAAGAGAGGTTTTGGATCATCAGGGTCATCCGAGAATGTTCAAAAGAGACCTAGAGTTGATGGGCCACGAGGTCAGCAGGTTGTTACAGGAGGACAGTACCGTACTTGTGCTCAGTGTGGAAAGATGCACCTGGGAGAGTGTTGGAAGAAGACAGGGGGATGTTTTAAGTGTGGATCCAAGGATCACATGATTAGGGATTGTCCTATGAAAACAGATGGGAGCCGACCAATAAGTCAGGGTCTTAATCAGGCTAGAAGAGGAGGACAACAGCCACCGCAGGGTCGTGGTCTGGTTGGCAGAGGTAATGGTTCTGGAAGGGGTCGGGGAACACCGGACAGAGGTGTTGGTAACACAGAGGTGAGACAGCCGGGCCTGGTGTATGCAGTTCGTCAGAGGAAGAATAGTGATGCACTGGACGTTATAACCAGTACGTTCCTTATAGCTGACAAGCCCTACTTTGCTTTAATTGATGTTGGCTCGACCCACTCATATGTTGCATGTAAAGTAGCTGAAACATTAGGTGTAGCATCTGAATTGTCTGTTAGGGAGATGACTGTAGTGAGCTCGTTAGGTCAAACGGTAGTGGTGAATAGGATATTTCAGAGTGTGCCTCTAGAGATTCAGGGGGTGGTATTTCCTGCCGACTTGATGGAACTACCTTTTGGGGAATTTGATCTCATTCTAGGTATGGATTGGCTAGTGGAACATCGGGCTAAATTGGATTGCGCAGCTAAGCGAATGGAGTTGAGGACTCCGGAGGATGATGAGATAATTATGATGGGAGAAAGAAGAAATTATTTGGCTAACGTAGTCTCCGAATTAAAGGCTGATAAGATGGTTCGAAAAGGGTGCAAGGCATTTTTGGCCTTCGTGAGTGCTTTGGATGCAAAAGAAGGAGTTAGTGGAGTGAGAACAGTAAGGGAATTCATGGATGTCTTTCCGAAGGAGCTGCCTGGGTTACCCCCGGACAGGGAGGTGGAGTTCAAAATTGATTTACTGTCGGGTACAGCTCCTGTGTCAATTACTCCGTATCGAATGGCACCAAAGGAGTTAGTAGAGCTTAAAGCCCAGATCCAAGAGTTACTCGATCGTGGGTTTATTCGACCTAGTGTGTCTCCATGGGGAGCACCGGTCCTATTCGTGAAGAAGAAGGACGAGACTATACGTATGTACATAGATTACCGGCAGTTGAATAAGCTTACCATCAAAAATAAGTACCCATTATCGAGGATAGACGACTTGTTCGATCAGCTTAAGGGGGCCGCGGTATTTTCAAAGATAGATCTACGGTCGGCATATCATCAGCTTAGGGTGAAGGAAGTAGATATCCATAAGACAGCTTTCCGGACAAGATATGGGCATTATGAGTTCTTAGTAATGCCGTTCGGATTGACAAATGCCCCAGCTGTTTTATGGATATGATGAACCGGGTTTTCCAACCCTACCTGGATTGGTTCGTCGTTGTGTTTATAGACAACATCCTAGTGTATTCCAAGTCTAAGGAAGAACATGATGAGCATCTCCGGGTGGTGTTGCAAGTGTTAAGGGAAAAGAAGCTATATGCCAAGTTCAGCAAGTGCGAATTTTGGCTAAAGGAAGTTACGTTCTTAGGGCATGTGGTGTCTGTGGGAGGAATAAGGGTGGACCCTCGGAAGATTGAGGCAGTATTAGATTGGAAACCACCTAAGTCTGTGGCTGAGGTTCGTAGTTTCTTGGGGTTAGCAGGCTACTACAGGAGATTTGTTGAAGGGTTCTCATCAATAGCAGCACCTCTGACGAAGTTGTTAAGAAAAGAGGTACCTTTCGTATGGGCGGATAAGCAGCAGGAGAGTTTTGAGAAGCTTAAAAGAGTATTGATAGAGGCTTCAATTTTGATTCAGCCGGAAGCAGGGAAAGACTTCGTGGTGTATTGTGATACTTCCCATACAGGATTGGGATGTGTCCTTATGCAAGACGGGAAAATGGTCGCTTATGCGTCTCGACAGCTGAGGCCACATGAGGTTAACTATTCGACGCATGATCTAAAGTTGGCTGCAGTAGTGTTCACTCTAAAAGTATGGAGGCACTATTTATATGGAGAAAAGTCGGTGATTTACACGGATCACAAGAGTCTGAAGTATCTGCTGACTCAGAAGGAGCTGAATTTGAGACAGCGAAGGTGGGTGGAGTTGTTGAAAGACTACGACTGTTCAATAGAGTATCACCCGGGTAAGGCAAATGTGGTGGCAGATGCACTAAGTCAGAAAGTGGTGTCGGATCTGAGGGCGATGTTTGTACATCTTAGCCTCTATGAGGATGGAAGTTTGCTAGCGGAGTTGCAAGTGAAGCCAACATGGCTAAGTCAGGTAAAGGAGAAACAATTGGTACATGGTGAACTCAGTGCTAAGCTGCTACAAGTACAAAATGGGGAGTTGGAAGACTATGTTGTAAACGGTGATGGAGTGCTATGTTTTCGGGGCAAGGTCTGTATGCCGAAGGATGAGGAATTAAGGCAGAAAATTCTTCAGGAATCGCATAGTAGCCCTTATGCTATGCATCCTAGAGGAAGTAAGTTATACAGGGATTTACGATATCAGTTTTGGTGGCCTGGTCTTAAGCGGGAAGTTATAGAATTTGTAGGGAAGTGCTTAACGTGTCAGCAAGTCAAGGCTGAACACTAAGTACCGTCAGGATTTCTTCAATCGATAAAGATTCCGCAATGGAAGTGGGAGAGAATTACCATGGACTTCGTTAGTGGGCTTCCCCTTACGCCTACTAAGAAGGACTCGGTATGGGTGATAGTAGATCGGTTGATGAAGTCTGCACATTTCATACCAGTGCGGGTGGACTATTCCCTACAGAGATTGGCAAAATTGTTTGTAGCAGAAATCGTGAGGCTACACGGAGTGCCGGTGTCGATTATCTTGGATAGGGATCTGAGGTTTATGTCTCAATTTTGGAAAGCACTACATCAAGCATTGGGCACCAGGTTAGACTTCAGTACGGCATTCCATCCGCAGTCGGACGGCCAATCTGAGCGGGTAATTCAAGTGCTAGAGGATATGTTGAGGGGTTGCGTGATAGATTTCAGAGGAAGTTGGGAGGAGTTCTTGTCTTTAGCGAAATTTATGCATAATAATAACCTATCATGTAAGTATTCGGATGGCAATTGTCTGAAGTTACCAGATGGAAGGAGGTGTCGCACTCCTACGTGTTGGACAGAACTGGGGGAACGTCATGTTTTAGGTCCGGAGATGGTGGCAGAATCGAAAGAAAAGGTTAAGGTAATTCAGGCACGGTTGAAGGAGGCATCTGATAGGCAGAAGTCATATGCAGATCTTAAGCGGAAGGAGATCAAGTGTTTTTAAAAGTTTCGCCATGGAAGAAGGTGATGAGATTTGGTCGCAAGGGAAAGTTAAGTCCCAGGTTTATAGGACCTTATCGGGTTTTAAAGCGGGTTGGACCAGTAGCATATCAATTAGAGTTACCTTCGGAATTGAAGCAGATGCATGATGTGTTCCACGTTTCGATGCTACGGCATTACTGATCGGATCCATCTCATGTAATACCGGTTGAGGAGGTGGAGCTAAGACCAGATTTGTCATATGAGGAAGAGCCGATTCAGATTCTGAAATGGGATGTGAAGGTGCTTCGGAGGAAATCAGTCCCTCTAGTCAAAGTGTTATGGCATAACCATGGATCAGAAGAAGCTTCGTGGGAGCCGGAGGAAGCAATGCGACAGCAATACCCTCACTTATTTTAGCCAGGTAATTTTGAGGTCAAAATTATTTTAAGGGGGTAGAACTGTAATATCTGGGATTTAGGGGTTATGCATTTTCACTTAAATGTATGTGGTAGCATGCTTGTGTGTGTTTTGAATGTGTTTTGGGGGCTTCGGGAACCTTGAGATGGAGGTAGAAGCCTTAGAAAAATATTTGATTTTTAAGCCTAAAAAGGGAACTAAGGGAGCTAGGCCTTAAGTAGAGGTGTGTGAGGGTTATGAAACAAGGATAGCCCTGGTAAAGTGGCAAAGAGGGGCCACTTAGGGCCTTGGGAGGTGACGCCACAGGGAGTGTGAAGGAACCCAGGTTCGAGCAGCAAGGGAAGCGTTTTGGAGCTTTTATTTTTCGGCAAGGAGGTGCAGTGATGGACGGCACAAGGACTCTGAATGGATGAAGTGTAGATTGGGTCAACAGCTCAAAGATTCGGCTAAGTATGAGGAAAAGGTGGGATTTGGATGAGAGAGGAAGAGGTGGCCGAATGTGGGACTCTGGGAGATACATAATCGGTTTTGGGGTTGTAGTAGGGGGTGTGTGCCAAAATCTCCTAATCACCTCCTACTCTTCCTTTCTTTCTCTCAACCTCAATCCTATACCTTTTCTTTTTCTTGTGGCCGAATATTCCATCATCATTGAAAGCCATAGCCGAATTGTGTGACCCCTCTTTCCCTTTTCTTCTCTTTTAATTTGCTTAGGCCGAAACCCCTCTCTCTCAATTTCACCATAGCCGAATCTCTTTAAGCTTCACACTTCTCATCTCCTTTGCTAAAAGCCGAATATCTCTGTGTTTCTAAGCAAGGGTGCAATCGATCTCAACATCGTGGTAAGGGTTAACTGCCATTCAGTTTCTTTTTCTTTTTCTTTTGGTTAGCCGAAATCTAGGAGTCTAATCCCTCTTATTTTCTTTTGGTCGAACCATGAAAGAGATCTTTCGAGATTCTTATAGCCGGCAGTTTAAGGGAGATCTTTCGGGATTTTGGATATCCAAGGTAAGTAAGGCATATCATTCGGCCAAGGGCCATTCTTGTAGATTTTACGCATTAAGCCGAAATTGACATAAGTTATGTAGGGATTTCGACAACTTCCAAGGGCAAGTGACGTTTCCGGGATTTGAACAAGCAAGGTAAGGGAGTTGTAATATTCGGCCAAAGGCCATATTACCTATTGAGGGTTGCCGATTCTAACTATGGTTTTTAGGGAGGAGTACATCATGATTCGGTAGATCTTCGGGATTCGGTGGCCAATCAAGGTAAGGATTATGGTTGTGCGTTAACCTTTCGGGATTTGTTTGTATGGCCGAATGGCCTCTTTGCTAATGATCTTAGTGTTGGCCGAAGGTAGGAAAGGGGATCTAGTGCGCTAGATCGAGAATTTTAGGATTCGGTAATCGCGTTAGTAACCAGGTGTGTAACCCACCCTCAATTCCCGATTAGTAGTAATATTGTTATGTATATGTTAATAAGGCAATGAATGAATATGGCTAAGGGTACCATTCAATGGTGCAGTGTATTCAGGTATGTTACCCCTTAATACTCGTTAATAATGCTTATAAACATGGATATGAGAAACTGTGAAATTTCCTTGTGGACATGGGGTAAGGTAAATTGCATGATATTTGTATGTTTTGTATGATGCATGAGCATATGGGTGATAATGATAAAGGGGAAGTGTTCTGGTGGTTTTTACCACATTATCCGGTGACTTATGTCACCTATTATGAATCTGGTGACTCTGTCACATTATTTGGTGGCTATGCCACGATTAAAAGGGCAATGTGCAGTTGACTGTAGCGACTGCCTTCAATTGTGTGTAGCGAATGGAG
Source organism: Gossypium rotundifolium (assembly GCA_025506655.1). Classification (NCBI taxonomy): domain Eukaryota; kingdom Viridiplantae; phylum Streptophyta; class Magnoliopsida; order Malvales; family Malvaceae; genus Gossypium; species Gossypium rotundifolium. The sequence continues at coordinate 85,991,568 of CP106722.1, read as the reverse complement.
GGCCGATTTAGTAATCCCCACGGTGTGATTGGCAGGTACGGGTGATGTGTAGAGGTTGGATATCTTGATGGGTTTGGGTTGCATCATTGTCTGTAATATCCGAAATATAGGGGTTATGCATTTTAACTTAATTGTATGTGGTAGCATACCTATGTGTGTTTTGAGTGTGCTCTGGGAGTTTTAGGAACTTCAGTATGTAAGAGAATGCCTTAGAAAAATATTAAATTTTTAAGTCTTAAGATAGAGCCAAGCAAGATAGGCTTTAAGAAAAATTGGCATGAGGTTTTAATCACAACAAGTCAATTGGCAAAGTGGTGTTGGCGCATGGGTGAATGCATGAGGGGAGAGGTTCGAATCCCTTAGCTAGCAATTGGAAGGATTTTTTATTTTTGTTCTCTTTCCTGTAGTGTCGATCAAGCCTTATCTTAGTATGGATGGATTTTCTTTCATTTTTGGATAGTTGGCCAAACTCTTAGCAATTTGTGCATCTTTTCCCTTTTCTCTAAAATCTTTCTCCTTAGCCGAAATTGTCATTGGCATTAGGTGAAAGTTTTGTTTTGTTTTGGCTATCATTTTTGACCATTTTGGTTTAATTTGCCTATTCTCTCAAGTTTCTTTTCCCCTATTGTCGAAAACCCCAAAAGCCTTGAAGACATTTTCTCTTTTCTTTTCTTTCTCTCTAGTACCGAAATCATCATAGCACTAAGGTCATTTTTCATCTTTTTCTTTTCTTCTTCTTTCTCTTGTAATAGCCGAAACCATCCTCCATTTTCACCATTAAACCTCTCATCTCTCTCTTCTCTTTTGTTAAAGCCGAATATACCATTTCTTTTCTTTTCTTTTCTTTTCTTTTCTTTTCATTGTGTTTAGGCCGAATCTCTCTCTCCCAAAATTCACCATGGCCGCAACCTCTTCAAACCAAAACACCATCATTGCCGAATCTCCCTAAACTCCATTTCTTTTCTTCTTAATTGTTAAGGCCGAATCTCTTTATAGTTCAAGTAAGGGTGCAATCAATCTCCGCATTACTGGTAAGGATTAACTGTCAATCATTTTTCTTTCTTTTTCTTTTGGATTAGCCGATTTTAGGAATCTAATCCTTTTATTCTCCTTGGCCGAAACCTTTAAGGAGGATTTCGAGATTCTTTTTGTAGCCAACGATTAAGGAGAGATCCATCGAGAATTAAATATTCCAGGTAAAGGAGTTTTATATTACTTGTTATATCGTTTTAGATAGACTACTAATCACTTTCGTTTTAGGGGACTCTATCGCTTGATTATTTTCCCGTGAACGTAAGATTTTGGGGCAAATAAAATAGGTTTGAAAAGAGCGGTAAGGAGTGTTTGGAAGAGGGGTGGTTCTGCTATACCCTCAAATTTCAAACGAAGGGTTGTATCGGGGATCCAAGACTTTCCACCGGGTTGTAGACCCTCTGCCAACGAAGATCGATTATTTGAAGCCGTACGTACACCCGAGCCATTATTTGTTCGTGGTTTGTCATCGGGTTTTGATCCATCTATCGGAGAAAAATCTCATATAATTGTTGTTCGAGATTCCGAGGGTAAGGAATTTGATTATTCATCAATAGTATAGTTTTATAAGTATTAGTGTTCTAATCAAGTGTGATAAATATTTAGGTATCGATTTGCGGAAAGTATAATTCTCAATCGTTATAAGGTGTGTAACACTATATTAAATTTCTAATAGATCTATAATATTAATGATTTGTAAGTGTAAGAAAAATATGTATGATAATGGTTGCGGGTACCATTCAGTGGTACATGGTATTCAGGTATGTTTACCCCCAATACTTTGTTAATAATGCTATAAGCATAAATGTGAAATAAGTATGACTCTGTTATGATTTTGGGGTATATTGCATAAAATCCGAATAATATGTATGTGCATGGGCATATGGGTGATATTGATAAAGGGGAAGTGTTCCGGTGGTTTTACCACATTATCCGGTGGCTTCGGTCACATATATGAATCCGGTGACTTCGGTCACATATATAAATCCGGTGACTTCGGTCACATATTATGAATCCGGTGGCTTCGGTTGCAATTATCTGGTGGCCATGCCACAAAATTATAAGGGCGATGTCCATGTTGACTGCAGCAACTGCCTTCGATGGTGTGTAGTAGATGGAGGGTCGATTTAGTAATCCCCACGGTGTGATTGGTAGGTACGGTGGTGTGTAGCGGATGGATTTTAGGTGGGCTCGGATTGCATTTCATTTTATATATACATGTGATTTAATTGATTTTTATCGATTTGCTATAAAATGGGCTTATGGCTAAATATGTTTTAAATGGGCTTAACTGGCCATGATCGATTGGGCTTTTAGTGTAATGTTACACATTGAGTCTGTTGACTCACCCTTTATGGGATATATTTTCAGTGATGCTTAGCGTGATGGATCGGGTCAATGAGGACTAGGTGGTGGCCATTGCTCAATTCAGTATATCAGATTTTCTTTTAATTAAACTTGCTACGTTTTTTTTATTATTTAGGATTTATTTTGGGTTATGTTATTTTTGTAATAAGGCCGCTATAAACCTGTTTAAATTTTTACGTTTTAGATTTTTAATCGCCACGATCAAATATTTACTAAATAATTAAATGATTTCAAAAATAACTTAAACTATTTTGATACCTAAACACGTATGGTTTTCACAATAATAATAAGTTTTAAATTTGGTTTTCTTTTAACTTATAATCTTTTTCATAAAAATAACGTTTTAATGAGACACCAACTTATATAAACACCATTTACAACGCGACCACTAAGTAGATCCATTGTATAACGAAACCATTATATTTTCTTATAAAACAAAACGAGAATTAATTGAAGTTTTACTCGAGGAACATACCAGATTCGGTCAGGGCTTGTGGGCCGGGTTTGGGGTGTTTCAACTTGGTATCAGAGCCCAGTTTTAAACTCTTGGCCTTGGGTTTTGAAGCCCACAACGTTTTTAAAATTAGGCCCAAATGACTTTTTGAAAATTTTCTTTAGTTAAAATGGTTTTATAGAAGCATGGCACCCGAGTTCTCAGCCCAGGTCCATTAGGTAAGTTCTGTTGTGGATAAATTGATGTGAATGTATGGTACTTTAATTGATAAGTCTAAGGAAACTATACTTTAGAGACATGGACCCTAGGTATATGTGTACTTCTATGGAAAAACCACTGAATAAATATCTATTGCATAAAACTTTCTTTAAACAAGAAGTGAAAAGACTCTAATGCATAAAACTTTTTCGTAAAAATTGATAAGATGCATAGTAGACATGAGTTCTAGGGGACATGGTCGTCGTGGATGTGGTAGAGGCAGAATGGCTGTGTCGGAACCAATTAGATCTGGTCAAGTTTCTAAAAATGAAGCTCTGCCATCGGCTGTTGGGGTGGAATTTCAAGAGCAAACTGGAGGAGATGACGCAGTATCGCAGGCTATGCTGCAAGTTTTAGAGCGAGTAGCGGGGGCTATATGGGAAATGGGTCTCGAAAGTCAGTAGCTGAGAGACTTAGATCAAACGGAGCCAAAATTTTTAGGGGTGTATCTGGGGTAGCTCCGAATGTAGCGGAGTATTGGTTAGAGGTAGTCGAGAGGATCATGGACGATTTGGACTGCACTGCTGAGGAAAAGTTGAAAGGTGCTGTTTCACTACTTTGTGATGAGGCCTACCAGTGGTGGCTCACTGTCAAGAAGAGTACCCCTGCGGATCGAATGGATTGGGGGTATTTTAAGGTTAAGTTTGAAGGGAAATACGTTGGAGCTAGCTACATCGACTCTCAGAGAAAGGCGTTTCTGAATTTAGTGCAAGGAAATAAGTCGATAGCTGAGTATGAAGCAGAGTTCTTGCGACTTAGCCGTTATGCTAGAGGGATAGTAGCTACTGATTATGAGCGGTGTGTCAGATTCGAGGATGGACTGAGAGATGAGCTGCGAGTGTTGATTGCTCCGCACCGGGAAAGAGACTTTGTAGTCTTAGTAGATAAAGCACGGATAGCTGAAGAAGTTAAGTGGACTGAGAGACAGAACCGGGACCGAGGTCAGAATAAGAATAAAAGGAACTATGGGTCTTCAGGGTCATCCAGGAATTTTCAAAAGAAATCTAGAGTTGATGGGCCGTGAGGTCAGCAGGTTGCTACGGGAGGACAATATCGTACTTGTGCTCAATGTGGGAAGATGCACCCGGGAGAATGTTGGAAAAAGACCGGGATGTCTCAAGTGCGGGTCTAAAGATCATATGATTAAGGATTGTCCGATGAATACAGATAAGAACCGCCCTGCAGGTCAGGGTGTTAATCAGGCTGGCAGAGGTGGACAACAACCGATGAGGGGTCATGGTCCGAATGGAAGAAGTAATGGTTCTGGTAGAGGTCGCGGGACCCAGTGCGAGGCGATGGTAGCATCGAGGCAAGACAAACCAGTCCGGTATATGCGATTAAATCGCAGAGAAGATAGTGATGCACTTGATGTTATCACGATGCGTTTCTAATTTCGGGTTACCTTTATTACTTTGATAGATATAGGTCAACTCATTCATACATCGCTAGTGAAGTATCCGGAACTCGCATGTGACTTCGAGATCGTACCTAGGAAGATGATATGATTTAGTCCTTTAGGACATCTTGTAGTAGTAGATAAACTCTTTAAGGAAGTGCCTTTAGAAGTTCAAGGGACGCAGTTTCCGGCTGACTTAATGGAGTTGCCATTCGGGGATTTTGACTTGATCTTAGGCATGGACTGGCTAGTGAAATATCGTGCAAATATGGATTGTGCTGCTAAGCGGATGTCATTAAGAACTATTGATGACAGAGAAGTTGTGGTGATGGGCGAGAGACGAAATTACTTATCAAATGTAGTATCTGCCCTTAAGGCAGAAAAGATAGTTAGAAAGGGATGTGTAGCTTTTCTGATGTTGGTTAGTGCCTTGGAGGCTAAGGAGGCAACTGTTGAAGGAGTCAGGACTGTAAGAGAATTTGTGGATGTTTTTTCGAAAGAACTTCCAGGATTGCCTCCGGATCGGGAGGTAGAATTTGGGATTGACTTGTTGCCTGGTACGGCGCCAGTATCTATAGCTCCGTACAGAATGGCACCAAAGGAGTTGGTTGAGCTTAAGGCTCAGATCCAGGAGTTGCTTGATCGTGGGTTTATCCGACCTAGTGTGTCTCCATGGGGAGCACCGGTCTTGTTCGTGAAGAAGAAAGACAGAACGATGCGGATGTGTATAGATTACCGGCAGTTGAATAAGCTGACCATCAAGAACAAGTATCCTTTTCCAAGGATAGATGATTTGTTCGATCAGCTTAAAGGAGCTGCGGTATTCTCAAAGATAGATCTAAGGTCGGGGTATCATCAGCTTAAGGTGAAGGAAGCGGATATCCATAAGACAGCTTTCCGAACAAGATATGGGCATTATGAGTTTTTGGTAATACCGTTCGGATTGACGAATGCCCCAGCTGCATTCATGGATATGATGAATCAAATTTTCTAACCATACTTGGATCAGTTCGTCGTTGTGTTCATAGACGACATCTTAGTGTATTCCAAGTCTGAGATAGAGCATGATAAGCATCTCCGGATAGTGTTGCAAGTGTTAAGGGAGAAGAAGCTTTATGCCAAATTTAGCAAGTGTGAATTTTGGCTGAAAGAAGTTGCATTTTTAGGCCATGTGGTGTTTGCGAAAGGGATAAGGGTGGATCCTCGGAAGATTGAGGCAGTATTAGATTGGAAACCACCAAGTCCGTAACTGAGGTTCACAGTTTCTTGGGATTAGTAGGCTACTACAGAAGATTCATCGAAGGATTTTCATCGATAGCTGCACCTTTAACGAAATTGTTGAGAAAGGAGAGACCTTTCGTATGGGCAGATAAGCAGCAAAAGAGCTTTGAGAAGCTTAAGAGGGTTTTGACTGAAGCTCCGATTTTGATTCAGCCTGAGGCAGGGAAGGATTTCATGGTGTATTGCGATGCTTCTCACACAGGATTAGGATGTGTTCTGATGCAAGACGGGAAGGTAGTTGCTTATGCGTCTCGGCAATTGAGGCCACACGAGGTTAACTATCTGACGCATGACTTGGAGTTAGCAGCGGTAGTTTTTGCTCTTAAGGTATGGAGGCATTATTTATATGGGGAAAAGTCAGTGATATATACAGACCACAAGAGTCTAAAATATCTGCTGACTCAGAAGGAGCTGAATTTGAGACAGCGAAGGTGGGTGAAGTTGTTGAAAGACTACGACTGTTCTATAGAGTACCACCAGGGCAAGGCGAATGTGGTGGTAGACGCTTTAAGTCGAAAAGTGGTGTCAGATCTAAGGGCGATGTTTGCACATCTTAGTCTTTATGACGACGGAAGCTTGCTAGCGGAATTACAAGTAAAGCTGACGTGGTTGAGTCAAGTGAAAGAAAGACAGTTGGTAGACGATGATTTGAGTGTTAAGCTACGGCAGGTGCAGAATGGGGAGCTGGAAGATTATGGTATTAACATCGATGGAGTATTGTGTTTCAAGGGTAAGGTCTGTATACCGAAGGATCAGAAGTTGAGGCAAAGGATTCTTCAAGAGTCGCATGGTAGCCCTTATGCTATCCATCCTGGAGGAAGTAAGTTATACCGAGATTTACGGGATCAGTTTTGGTGGCCTGGTCTTAAGCGAGAAGTTACAAAATTCATAGGGAAGTGCTTAACGTGTCAGCAAGTCAAGGCTAAACATCAAGTACCTTCAGGATTACTTCAGCCGATAAAGATTCTGCAGTGGAAGTGGGAGAGAATCACCATATACTTTGTCAGTGGGCTTCCTCCTACGCCTACTAAGAAAGACTCGGTATGGGTGATAGTGGATCGATTGACAAAATCTGCACATTTTATCCCAGTTTGGGTTGATTACTCTTTGCAGAAATTGGCGAAGTTGTATGTGGCTGAGATTGTGAGATTGCATGGAGTGCCGGTGTCGATTATTTCGGAGAGGGATCTGAGGTTTACGTCTCGATTTTAAAAAGCATTGCATCAAGCTTTGGGCACCAGATTGGACTTCAAGATCGGCATTTCATCCACAATGGACGGGCCATCGAAGCGAGTAATCCAAGTCTTAGAGGATATGTTAAGGGATGTGTGATAGATTTTAGAGGAAGTCGGGAGGATTTCTTACCTTTAGCGAAATTTGCGACAACAACAAGCTACCAAGCCAGTATTCGGATGGCACCGTATGAAACACTATATGGACGGAAGAGTCGCACTCCTACGTGTTGGACAGAATTAGGGGAACGTCAAGTTTTGGGTCCAAAAATAGTGGCTGAATCCGAAGAAAAGGTTAAGGTAATCCGGGCTCGGTTAAAAGAAGCATCTAACAGGCAAAAGTCGTACACGAATCTTAAGCGAAAAGAAATAGAGTTTGTTGTGGGGGATCAAGTATTCCTAAAGGTTTCACCTTGGAAGAAAGTGATGAGATTTGGTCTCAAAGGGAAGTTAAGTCCCAGGTTTATAGGGCCTTATCGGGTTTTGAAGCGGGTCAGACCAGTGGAATATCAATTAGAATTGCCTTCGGAGTTGAAGCAAATGCACGATATGTTCCATGTTTCAATGTTACGTCGTTACCAGTCGGATCCATCTCATTTATTGCCAGTTGAGGAGGTGGAATTAAGATCAGATTTATCTTACGAAGAGGAGCCAATTCAAATTCTAGAACGGGATGTAAAGGTGTTACGGAGAAAATCAGTTCCTCTCGTCAAAGTGTTATGGCGTAATCATGGATCTAAGAAGCTTCGTGGGAGCCGGAGGAAGCAATGCGACAAGAATACCCTCACTTGTTCTAGCTGTAATTTCGGGTCAAAATTATTTTAAGGGGGTAGAACTGTAATATCCAAAATATAGGAGTTATGCATTTTAACTTAATTGTATGTGGTAGCATACCTATGTGTGGTTTGAGTGTGCTTTGGGAGTTTTAGGAACTTCAAGATGTAAGAGAATGCCTTAGAAAAATATTAAATTTTAAGTCTTAAGATAGAGCCAAGCAAGATAGGCTTTAAGAAAAATTGGTATGAGGTTTTAATCACAACAAGTCAATTGGCAAAGTGGTGTTGGCGCATGCGGGTGAATGCATGAGGGAGAGGTTGAATCCTTTAGCTAGCAATTGGAAGGATTTTTATTTTTGTTCTCTTTCCTATAGTGTCGGTCAAGCCTTATCTTAGTATGGATGGATTTTCTTTCATTTTTGGATAGTAGACCAAAGGAAAAAGGCAAGTTATTAGTTAAGGTATGGAATCAAGGTGTTATGGAAGGATAAGGGGACATAAGGCTTGATGAATGGGTGATGTTTTGGAAGTTTTTCTATGGCCATTTGACCATGAATGTAGACGGCATAAGGGGCTAAGGGGGGTTGGCTTAATTGTGGAAGTGATTAGGGGGAAGATAGGGAGGAAATGAGGAGGAAAAGGTGGGATTGTGTTGGGATGTGAGTTGGCCGAATGTTGTATGGGATTAGGGGGTGGATAGTTGGCCAAACTCTTAGCAATGTGTGCATCTTTTCCCTTTTCTCCAAAATCTTTCTCCTTAGTCGAAATTGTCATTGGCATTAGGTGAAAGTTTTGTTTTGTTTTGGCTATCATTTTTGACCATTTTGGTTTAATTTGCCTATTTTCTCAAGTTTTTTTCCCCTATTATCGAAAACACCGAAAGCCTTGAAGACATTTTCTGTAACATCCTAAAATTGGGGTTATTTGTGATTAAATTATTTTTCTTGTGTTTGAATTGCTGTGATATTATTTGTGGTGTAATAAGACTTGATTAGGGATCTTGAGTAGGCTCGGAATAGTAGAAAATTTTATTTGGAAGCTTTAAAGGTAGGGAGCCTTAGTAAGTAGGGGTTACAAGGTTAAAAGAGGGAACTTTTGACACTAAAAAGGCCTTGGAAAAGTGGCAACAGGGAGGCCACTTAGGAGCTAGAGTTGACGCCACAAGAGGAGCAAGGGGAGACTAGGTTCGAGCTGCGAAATTCTCCCTTTTTGCTCTTTATTTTGGACGGCAAGAGAGAGAGAGGAGTTCAAGTTAAACACTTGAGGATAATAGGGATAATAAGGATATTATTAGCTTTTAATTGGATTTTATTTGGTTAAATCTAAAAAGGTTGGCAAAGAGTAAAAGAAGGAATTTAACTTATTCAAATTCTTTTGGATTATGTCAAATTATTGGCCAAGAGTGATTCAAGGAAGTGGCCAAATTTTGAACTCCTTGAAGAGGAGTGGACGGCAAGGTGACTAGTTGAAAAGGGGGGAGTGCCGAATTTTCTTAGTCTTTTACTTGATAATTTTCGCCTAGCATCTCTTTTTCTTTCTCTTCCAACCTCTCTCAAAAACCGATACCTTCATTGCCATTTTCATTTTTTTCTTCTTTTGATCTTTGGTCAAACTCCTATTCCATTTCTTTCTCTTCCTCTTCTTCACTCAAAGCCGAACCTTGATTGTTATCAACCATAGCCGAAACCCCTATCTCCCTTTTTCTCATTATTTTCTTCCTCTAGCTGAATCTATTCCCTATCTATGTGCCGAAATTTCTTTCCTTCTATTTAACTCACCTTGGCCGAATATTAGGTGTGGTGTTGATCTCTTCGGGATTCCTTTGTCAATCGATTTGGGAAGGTAAGTACTCTAGGCCGAATGACTATTTCTTTTCTCTTGATTCTCTGTCGATTTGGATACATGGAAAAGCCGAAATCTGGCATTTGTTGATAGTTTGGCTAATCTTTCTTGAAACCGATGTCATCTAGGAACTACGGGATTTTTGAAGCAATAGATCTGACTCTCCATTTTCTGCCAAGTCGGATTTGGTAAGTGTTGGTAAGAATCTATTTTAGTAAAAAAGATTTATTTGGTATTCGAAAGCTGAAGTCTATTGTTATGAATATTGTTGGTTGACCGATTGTAGAGAGGTGAAACAGTTCGTGTATCGTGTCGTGGTTAGTACTCAAAAGCGGTTAGGTAAGGTTTGGGTTCATGTGTAACCCTTTGGAATTAATTTGGTTTGGCCGAATGGTCTAGGGCACTAACCTTGTGTTTGGTCAATATAGGGGCAAGGAAATCTAGTGTGGTGACTTGATTCTTCTGGATTTGGGACTCTCATTAGTAACAGTGTGTACATACACACTTTATAACTAATTAATGTGCTAAGTATTTTGTGTATGCTAAATCGATTTGTGTAGCTTTGGATTTAATACCATAAAGGTATAAGCAAGGCTTGTAAGTCCTTGTCGTTATGAGTTCTTTATGATGCTTTTGGGAAGCATGACATATTTGGTATATGTGACTTAAATATATGGTTAATGATAAATCCAGTGTATGTTGCTAAATAAGCATGTTGGCATGATTTCTGTTAAATATCATGGATTGATGTGGGATATATGAGTGGAGGGGGAAGTGATATTCGTGTCGACGGACACCAGTGGATTGGTACCACATTTCGTGACTACGGTCACCAGAGGTTTGGCACCCCCAGAGGTTTGGCACCTCATAGCGTCTCGTCCCAGTGGCTTAGCACCATAGTGGGTTGGCCCCACGGATTATATTATGGGATCGACGCCAGTGATTTGGTATCACACGTGGGTTGGCCCCACCAATGGTTTGGCACCACAATTATTGATGAATATCGTGACTTTAAGTCACCAGTGGTTTGGCACCACCAAAGGTTTGGTACCACACGGGTAGAGAAAGGTGTTTGGATGGCTAGGTTGGGTGCATAATTTAGTGCATGTTAATTTGTTATAAATTGTGTATGTTGTTGCACTAAATCGGAAAAGGGTTACACATCGAGTCTTGGTGACTCACCTTTCCTTTAATATTTTCGTGACTCGTAGATCACGGATGAGGAGCCGGATGGACTCGAGGTGGCCATGCAGTGGAAATTAGAGTTTACTTTGAATTATTTTATTTTATTTTTGGGTTTTATTTGTTCGAGTTGTAATAAGGCCTCCTAAGATTATTTTATTATTTTACATGTTTGGGATTATTTGTTTAAACCACTTAACAACTTTAAAATGATTACACAAATTTTCTTAAATTCAAACGAAAATATTTTCTTTCGTACCATCGGGTACATTGATAGAATCGGTAACAACATGACTTAAACTAACAAGGCTATACACCTCAACTGTTTTTTTTTTAAAACAAGACTATCTTTTACTTTAAATTAAATCGGCTAAACAAGGGTTTTTAAAATGTTTTCATCTGTAACATACCGAATCTGGTCATAGTGTTTGGGCCAGGTTTGAGGTGTTACAAAATTGGTATCAGAGCCCAGTTCAAAGCTCGACTGTGGGGGGCCCAAGGCCCAAAATGTTTTGGTAGGCCTTTGTGAAGTATTTTTGGGTTTTTGAACAAGATGGCACCGAAGTCTCCAAGACCGATCCACCTGTAAGTACTTCTAAACTCATCATGTGTATTATCTTCTGTAGAAGGGTAAGTATAGAATGTAGATAGTATGATAGGGACTTGAACCCTAGGATTAGACTACTCAAACACAAAACACATAAGACTTAATGCACTAAACCAATCTATGGCTAAGCCATTGAGCTAGGGTGTGGTAACCCAGACGCATGTCTAGGATTGGATCCCAAGAGCTTGGTATTTAAGCAATCCTAGTGACTCACCTCCTCTTGCAGAATCCTACCGTGCGTAGCTTTGGTTCACCCCACCAAGAGGGCTCGGTCATAGGCTAAACATAATGACTAAAACCCGAAAGGGAACTAGCCATGTTTTTTTTAGAAAAAGAAAACAACAAAACCCTAATTTTCTTCAAAACTCTTAAAATTACTCTTTTAAATTTTGAAAACTATCGTTACAACATTTCTCAAAAAATTTTGATTTGTGAAAATTACAAAAATGCCCTTAGGGGTAAAATTACCAAAATGCCCTTGGTTCATAAAATGCCGACTACTCAATGGTTTTGCCCAAAATTTCATTATTTTATAAATATACAAAACCCTAACTTGCAAACTATCAAAGAAATATTTTGGTTTTGGAAAAATTACAAAATTGCCCTCAACTTACAAAATTACCAAAATGACCCTGATTTCTAAAATTTTTGCAACATCATCGTTTGAAAAGTGAAACTCTCAAGAAGAACCCTCAAAGTTTTACAACTTTTAAAAATATCCCTGATTTATTAATTTTTTCAAATTTACCTGGTTTTGCGAAAAATTACCAAAATCCTCGTTCCCAAAACTTTCTTTGCACCTTTAATTTGACAAATTTTGAAATAACCTCTATTTTTGGGAATTTTAAAATGTCTTGATTTATTAAAAGTTCTCAAATTTCTTTTATTACAAAAAAATACCTCGTTGGAAAATGACGAAAATACCTCAGGATAGAAACTATGTAAATGCCCGAAAGAGTGAGTGTGTAGGAAAGGTATTAGGGAATAGATATGCTTTCCTGTGTGAACTAGGATAGAAGACTTAAAACTTTGATTGGTCCAAAGAATCTCTAATAAACTCTCTCCATAAAATTTTTCCGCGGGTAACCAAGTGAAACAAGTACTGATCCATAAAAATTTCTTAATCAGATTAAAGCGCATAGTTAAGAATGAGCTCTAGAGGATGTGGCCGACGTGGACGCTGTAACATCCTAAAATTGGGCCTAGTAGGATTGGGCCCAATGGTGTAGGAATGTTTAAATTTTTGAGAACAAGAGAATGACAATATTGCAAATTGGACTTATTAGTTAAGTGAATTTGGAAGGTTACGAGGCTTCTATGAAGTTCTGGGTGCGAGTTGGGCCTTAGTAAAATTTTGTGATTTAGCCTATTAAGGAGAGATAGTAAGTGGCTTCAAGGCTTATGGAATTAGATGAGTAATTTGTTAGCATAAAGGAGCTTATGGTAAAGAGGTTATGGCATTAAGTGATGTACCTTGAGGAAGAGGTTCAAATCCATTGTTTGCAAATTTGACTATTATTTTGCTTTCCTTCCTTATGTGTCGGCCAAGAAGTATTTTTGGTAAGTGTGGACTTTATTATTTTGGTAAGGTGGCTAAAAGAATATGGCAAGGTTAAAGTTTGGGAAAGGAATCAAGAGGAATAGGAAAGAAAGGGGACAAGAGGCTAATATCTGGGAGGTGTTTTGGAAAGTATGAGTGGCCAAATCTTATCCTAAGGGGGATGCATGTGGATGGTTTTTGGAGTAATTAGGTGGCTGAAATTTTATTTGGCATTTGGTAAAGTCTTAGCTTTGTTTTGGCCAAAAATCCTTTTGACAACTTTGTGCCATTTCTCTCAATTTTGCAACCCTCCTTGCCAAATCATAGTAGCACAATAGTGCATTGTTTATCCTCTCAAATTCTTTTCTTTTCCTTTGCTTTATGCCGAAATTACAAGCCTTGGTGACCATAGTTTCTTCTTTCTTTTTACTTTGGCCGAATTCCCCTAGCACAATTGTGCATTTTCTTGCTCTTTTGTTTGACCAAGATTTTCATCTATTGTTTATTCCCTTTGATTTCAAATTACAAGGCACTCTTCTTCCATCCAATCTCTTCTTAATCAAATTGGTAAGTAATCGATTTTCCTCTTTTCATTTCATTTTCTTTTCTTCCAAGCCGTATATAGGTGAAGGGGTGTATTGTGGTGATTCCTCCTCGTCGAATAAGGTGTGGCTAACATTGTTTTTGTGTTAATCACTTTTAAGGACTCGAAGTACTTTATCGAAGGGCCAATCGAACACCTATCCCTCGTAATAAGAGACTCGGATTGTTGGTAAGTGATAGATTGTTAATCAATCAAAATAATTGGATGAAGTGGTAAATTCAGTTTTGGGATTAATTGTTGATCGATTGTATCTTTAGGTGCCGCGGAGAATTTCATGTTACGGATTCCGAATAAGGTGTGTAATCCCGTACCCTTCCAAATATATGTTTGAAATGGTGAGTAAGTCCCACATCTCTTTGAAAGTTTACATGAAATATTCTGTGATTAGGTGGAAATACCGAATAAAATCGATAACCGCATTCGTGATCACCGAGAGTGCGATATTCAGTAGTGGTAATCGATTTTGTAATAAAACAGCTTTGGTCAAAAAAAGGTCTTGTATTTGAAAAATCATGAAAAATTGGATAAAAGGAATTACAAAGTGAATAAGCTATCAGATTAAAGCTTACTTACTGTGTCTATTTTAATATGGAAGAAACGGAGAAGGAAAAGGAATATTAGATTCGAGATATGTTAATTTTAGTGAGACTAGTTTTGAATGACTTCGGGTATTCTGCTCGTATTGGAAAAATCATATAAAATTGTACAAAGTGAATTAAGAGTTATAATTGATATGTATGGATTCCTTAGTGAATCTATTTTCAAAAGAAATAAGTGGGAGAAGTAGATGAAAATCGTACAGTAAGATATTTGAGATTAAGGTAAGAGAGGTCAGAATCATTGACTGTGAAACAAGGGAAATTTTAAGGAATAAACTGTACTAAATGGTTAAGGTAAAAATTCTGGAAAACTTATAGTAGAAAGATATACGAGTCTAGTTTCAAGGTAAATTTACTGATTTAGATTTGAGTTTTCTAACACGAGTTATGACCAATTTAGTCGAGGTGATGTAGTTGGACGCTTTCATTTTATGCCCCAAATTAGTAATTAAGCTTAGGTTGCGAATTACCATTATACCCTTAGAGGGTAAATTATCGAATTACCCATTGTGGGTACGACATCGAATTATGAAAATGCCCTTACGGGTCAAGTTACTTAAAATGCCCTAATGGGCCGAATTATGAAAATGTCCCTATGGACTAAATTACGAAAATACCCTTTATGGGTCAAATTGAAATATGTTGCTATATGGGCCTCATGTGAATAATGGGCCAAATTTTCTAGATCGATTAATGGGCCAAATTTTGCTAGATCGTTAAATGGGCCAAAATTTTGCTAGATTGTTAAATGGGCCGAAAACCCTGATAAATAGTTAAATGGGTCGAAATCTCTGCTAGATCGTTAAATGGGCCGAAAACCCTGAAAAATAGTTAAATGGGTCAAATCTACGCTAGATCAATAAATGGGCGAAATCTACGCTAGATTGTTAAATGGGCGAAAACCCCGATAAATAGTTAAATGGGCGAAATCTACGCTAGATTGTTAAATGGGTGAAAACCACGAAAAATAGTTAAATGGGTCAAATCTGCTAGATCAATAAATGGGTCAAATTCTACTAGATCGTTAAATGGGCCAAAATATGCTAGATCGTTAATTGGGCCTAAGTCGCTAAAGTGCTAAATGGGCTAAATGTTATTTTGTGTTATGGGCCTTAATTAAAAACTTGAAATATTGATTCTCTTGTAAATTGGGCCTTTTGCTAAAATTTTCATATGGATATAAATTGTTATGCATACATGTTTGCATGGGTTGGGAAAATGATGAAGAGAAGAAAGGCTTGTTGCCAAAATCTAGTTCGGCTCGCCACAAATAAGCAAATATGGCTTATTGCTCTAGTTCGGTGGCTCGCCACAAATATGGCTTATTGCCTCTAGTTCATGGCTCGCCACAAATAATCAAATGGCTTATTGCCTCTAGTTAGGTGGCTTTGCCACAAATATAAAATGGCTTAATGCCTCGACGGTGTGTTGGCGGGGTGGGTTGACTTGATCCCACAGTGTGATGGTTGGTACGGGGTGTGTAGCGGATGGAAATTAGGCTTGGTTTGGGAATTGCATATCACATGCATATTATATACATGTTATAATTGTAATTGGGCTTAGGCCCAAAATATTGCTATGTGTGTTCACCCAAAGGATGATGGTAAGGGATTATACATGAGTTCTTGTAACTCACCCCTTTCTCTTAACCACAGAGGTAATGCTCCGTGAGGTGGACTTGGGCCATGGATGACTCGGTGGAGGCCATTCTTCGTAAATAGTGTTTTGAATTTTAAATTTCTATTCCGTTATTTTATTATTTTGGTTTAAGTTGTAATAAGGCCTCGAACTATTTTATTATTTGCTTTATGGTTGGTTTACTTATTATTTTGCTTAAATTGTTTTAAACGAGAATTTTTCTAAGAACGAAAATAAAAGTTTTTCCAAATTGATTAATAAATGGATTTCAAGATAAACTTTTACAAATATGATTTAACTTCAATTTTCTTTCAATTTATTAACGACATTTTCAAAAGTCACTTGATTTAAAGTTTAATTCCTTGATTTGTGATTTATCAAATTACTTGTATTTTATCTACGCTTTCCTAAATGTTTTCAAAAATGTTGTTACAACTCTAGTTTTTGCAAATCGTTTAATTCAAATATGCTTTCAAACCTAAAAGGTTTATTAAAGATAATTATGTTTTCACGTGAGATGTAATTGCTTTAGTTGTATTGGGATTTAACAAAGAGGTCGTGATTCTCAAACAAGTTGTTAACAATTGCAAAGATAGTTTTGAAAACACTTCCATGTGGCACGCCGATTCGCCTAACTTCTATGCCGGTTTGGGGTGTTACATTTTCCGTATCGAGCCCAGCTTGAAAACTCGATTGTGGTTTGGGTTCATAAACGCTTCCAAAATTGTTTTGAATTTTAAATTATAATACACGCTTGAAAGGAAGTATGGCACCACGGTATCCGCACCAAGTCAAGTAAGTATTTGTTTTCGCTTTATGATTATTGTGATATGACTATAGGAACACTCTAGAACTTTTAGTTTTAGATATTGAAACTATAGAGATTGAGACTTTAGGATGCGTTTTGAAAACAACTTCTACTCTTATACTCCATAAAATATTGTTTAATAAACACTTTGAAATAGCATAATGATTCATAAAACTCTTAATCGATTATATCGACTTAGTGAACATGAGCGCTAGAAGATGCGGATGCGGTAGACGTGGACGTGGTAGAGGCTGAGGTGCTAGGGCTAGATCTTTGGCACCAAGGCATGTGCCCGAAAGGGAGACGTTGGCATCGCCATGGTCGAGACGGATCTCGTGTCCGATTTAAGGTTGATGAGTCGACTCGGATAGTTAAGAAAGTATTGGAGGAGGTTAAAGGAATCGGTGAGGCACTTTGAGTTGAGTGCGTGGATTATAAGAAGAAAAGAGATCGTGGTTCTTTAGGGTCACGGTCTCGCTTACGTGAAGCGTGTCAAGGCACGCCTAAACTTTTGACTTGCGATTATTGCGTAGGCGTCATCCGGAGAATGCTTGGAGGAGGTTAGGAGCATGCCGAGATGCGAGTCTAAGAAGCATAAGGCTCAGATTGTTACATCACCATCAAGCCGCTTATGGTTGGAAGTGATGATAGAATGTAAGAAAATTTTTGGTATAAGTGGTATATAACGGTTTGCTACTGTGGTTAGATGTTTGGTTGTGTAAAAAGGGATTTAAGATTAAGTTAAAAGTACATTGTGGTTTTTTAAGAGCAGAGCGCAATGAAAGCTTAGTGATGTGATCTCGAGCGATACGCTTAGTAGTTGATTGGAAATTTCGAGGACGAAATTTCTTTAAGGAGGGTAGAATTGTAACATCCTAAAATTGGGCCTAGTAGGATTGGGCCCAATGGTGTAGGAATGTTTAAATTTTTGAGAACAAGAGAATGACAATATTGCAAATTGGACTTATTAGTTAAGTGAATTTGAAGGTTACGAGGCTTCTATGAAGTCCTCAGGTGCGAAGTTGGGCCTTAGTAAAATTTTGTGATTTAGCCTATTAAGGAGAGATAGTAAGTGGCTTCAAGGCTTATGGAATTAGATGAGTAATTTGTTAGCATAAAGGAGCTTATGGTAAAGAGGTTATGGCATTAAGTGATGTACCTTGAGGAAGAGGTTCAAATCCCATTGTTTGCAAATTTGACTATTATTTTGCTTTCCTTCCTTATGTGTCGGCCAAGAAGTATTTTTGGTAAGTGTGGACTTTATTATTTTGGTAAGGTGGCTAAAAGAATATGGCAAGGTTAAAGTTTGGGAAAGGAATCAAGAGGAATAGGAAAGAAAGGGGACAAGAGGCTAATATCGGGAGGTGTTTTGGAAAGTATGAGTGGCCAAATCTTATCCTAAGGGGGATGCATGTGGATGGTTTTTGGAGTAATTAGGTGGCTGAAATTTTATTTGGCATTTGGTAAAGTCTTAGCTTTGTTTTGGCCAAAATCCTTTTGACAACTTTGTGCCATTTCTCTCAATTTTGCAACCCTCCTTGCCAAATCATAGTAGCACAATAGTGCATTGTTTATCCTCTCAAATTCTTTTCTTTTCCTTTACTTTGTGCCAAATTACAAGCCTTGGTGACCATAGTTTCTTCTTTCTTTTACTTTGGCTGAATTCCCCAAAGACAATTGTGCATTTTCTTGCTCTTTTGTTTGACCAAGATTTTCATCTATTGTTTATTCCCTTTGATTTCAAATTACAAGGCACTCTTCTTCCATCCAATCTCTTCTTAATCAAATTGGTAAGTAATCGTATTTTCCTCTTTTCATTTCATTTTCTTTTTCTTCCAAGCCGTATATAGGTGAAGGGGTGTATTGTGGTGATTCCTCCTCGTCGAATAAGGTGTGGCTAACATTGTTTTTGTGTTAATCACTTTTAAGGACTCAAAGTACTTTATCGAAGGGCCAATCGAACACCTATCCCTCGTAATAAGAGACTCGGATTGTTGGTAAGTGATAGATTGTTAATCAATCAAAATAATTGGATGAAGTGGTAAATTCAGTTTTGGGATTAATTGTTGATCGATTGTATCTTTAGGTGCCATGAGAATTTCGTGTTACTGATTCGAATAAGGTGTGTAATCCCGTACCCTTCCAAATATATGTTTGAAATGGTGAGTAAGTCCCACATCTCTTTGAAAGTTTACATGAAATATTCTGTGATTAGGTAGAAATACCGAATAAAACCGATAACCGGCATTCGTGATCACTCGAGAGTGCGTATATTCGTAGTGGTAATCGTATTTTGTAATAAAACAGTTTCGGTCAGAAACAGTGTGTTGTATTTGAAAAATCATGAAAAATTGGATAAAAGGAATTACAAAGTGAATAAGCTATCAGATTAAATCTTACTGTGTCTATTTTAATATGGAAGAAACGGAGAAGGAAAAGGAATATTAGATTCTGAGATATGTTAATTTTAGTGAGACTGGTTTTGAATGACTTCGGGGTATTCTGTTTTGTATTGGAAAAATCATATAAAATTGTACAAAGTGAATTAAGAGTTATAATTGATATGTATGGATTCCTTAGTGAATCTATTTTCAAAAGAAATAAGTGGGAGAAGTAGATGAAAATTGTACAGTAAGATATTTGAGATTAAGGTAAGAGAGGTCAGAATCATTGGACGGTGAAACAAGGGAAATTTTAAGGAATAAACTGTACTAAATGGTTAAGGTAAAAATTCTGGAAAACTTATAGTAGAAAGATATACGAGTCTAGTTTCAAGGTAAATTTACAGATTTAGATTTTGAGTTTTCTAACACGAGTTATGACCAATTTAGTCAGTGTGATGCAGTTGGACAGTTTCATTTTTATGCCCCAAATTAGTAATTAAGCTTAGGTTGCGAAATTACCATTATACCCTTAGAGGGTAAATTACTGAATTACCCATTGTGGGTACGATTACCGAATTATGAAAATGCCCTTACGGGTCAAGTTACGAAAATGCCCCTAATGGGCCGAATTATGAAAATGTCCCTATGGACTAAATTACGAAAATACCCTTTATGGGTCAAATTGAAATATGTTGCTATATGGGCCTCATGTGAATAATGGGCCAAATTTTCTAGATCGATTAATGGGACAAATTTTTCTAGATCGTTAAATGGGCCAAAATTTTGCTAGATTGTTAAATAGGCCGAAAACCCTGATAAATAGTTAAATGGGTCAAATCTCTAGATCGTTAAATGGGTCGAAAACCACGAAAAATAGTTAAATGGGTCAAATCTACGCTAGATCAATAAATGGGCGAAATCTACATTAGATTGTTAAATGGGCGAAAACCACGATAAATAGTTAAATGGGTCAAATCTACGCTAGATTGTTAAATGGGCCGAAAACCCTGAAAAATAGTTAAATGGGTCGAAATCTCTGCTAGATCAATAAATGGGCCGAAATCTCTACTAGATCATTAAATGGGCCAAAAATATGCTAGATCGTTAATTGGGCCTAAGCTGCTAAAGTGCTAAATGGGCTAAATGTTATTTTATGTTATGGGCCTTAATTAAAAACTTGAAATATTGATTCTCTTGTAAATTGGGCCTTTTGCTAAAATTTTCATATGGATATAAATTGTTATGCATACATGTTTGCATGGGTTGGGAAAATGATGAAGAGAAGAAAGGCTCATTGCCAAAATCTAGTTCGGCTTTGCCACAAATAAGCAAATATGGCTTATTGCTTCTAGTTCTAAGTGGCTCGCCACAAAAAATCAAATGGCTTATTGCCTCTAGTTCTATGGCTTTGCCACAAATATAAAATGGCTTAATGCCTCACGATTTGGTGTGTTGGTGGGGTGGGTTGACTTGATCCCCACAGTGTGATGGTTGGTACGGGGTGTAGCGGATGGAAATTAGGCTTGGTTTGGGAATTGCATATCACATGCATATTATATACATGTTATAATTATAATTGGGCTTAGGCCCAAAATATTGCTATGTGTGTTCACCCAGGTGGATGATGGTAAGGGATTATACATCGAGTTCTTGTAACTCACCCCTTTCTCTTAACCACAGAGGTAATGCTCCGTGAGGTGGACTTGGGCCATGGATGACTCGGTGGAGGCCATTCTTCTAAATAGTGTTTTGAATTTTAAATTTCTATTCCGTTATTTTATTATTTTGGTTTAAGTTGTAATAAGGCCTCCGAACTATTTTATTATTTGCTTTATGGTTGGTTTACTTATTATTTTGCTTAAATTGTTTTAAACGAGAATTTTCTAAGAACGAAAATAAAAGTTTTTTCAAATTGATTAATAAATGGATTTCAAGATAAACTTTTACAAATATGATTTAACTCGAATTTTCTTTCAATTTATTAACGACATTTTCAAAAGTCACGGATTTAAAGTTTAATTCCTTGATTTGTGATTTATCAAATTACTTGTATTTTATCTACGTTTCCAAATGTTTTCAAAATGTTGTTACAACTCTAGTTTTTGCAAATCATTTAATTCAAATATGCTTTCAAACCAAAAGGTTTATTAAAGATAATTATGTTTTCACGTGAGATGTAATTGCTTTAGTTGTATTGGGATTTAACAAAGAGGTCGTGATTCTCAAACAAGTTGTTAACAATTGCAAAGATGGTTTTGAAAAACACTTCCATGTGGCACGTCGATTCGGCCTAACTTCTAGGCCGGTTTGGGGTGTTACATTTTATGGTATCGAGCCAGTTTGAAAACTCTACCGTGGTTTGGGTTCATAAACGTTTCCAAAATTGTTTTGAATTTTAAATTATAATACACGCTTGAAAGGAAGTATGGCACCACGGTATCCGCACCAAGTCAAGTAAGTATTTGTTTTCATTTTATGATTATTGTGATATGACTATAGGAACACTCTAGAACTTTTAGTTTTAGATATTGAAACTATAGAGATTGAGACTTTAGGATGCGTTTTGCGAAAACAACTTCTACTCTTATACTCCATAAAATATTGTTTAATGAACACTGAAATAGCATAATGATTCATAAAACTCTTAATCAGATTATATCGACTTAGTGAACATGAGCGCTAGAAGACGCGAATGCGGTAGACGTGGACGTGGTAGAGGCTGAGGTGCTAGGGCTAGATCTTTGGCACCAAGGCATGTGCCCGAAAGGGAGACGTTGGCATCGCCAATGGTCGAGACGGATCTCGTGTCCGATTTAAGGTTGATGAGTGACTCGATAGTTAAGAAAGTATTGGAGGAGGTTAAAGGAATCGGTGAGGCACTTTGAGTTGAGTCGTGGATTATAAGAAGAAAAGAGATCGTGGTTCTTTAGGGTCACAGCCTCGCTCGTGAAGCGTGTCAAGGCACGCCTAAACTTTTGACTTGCGATTATTGCGTATAGGCGTCATCCGGAGAATGCCGGAGGAGGTTAGGAGCATCTTGGAGATGCGAGTCTAAGAAGCATAAGGCTCGTGGATTGTTACATCACCATCAAGTCGCTTATGGTTGGAAGTGATGATAGAATGTAAGAAAATTTTGGTATAAGTGGTATATAACGGTTTACTACCGTGGTTAGATGTTTGGTTGTGTAAAAGGATTTAAGATTAAGTTAAAAGTACATTGTGGTTTTTAAGAGCAGAGTCTTGTGAAAGCTTAGTGATGTGATCTGAGCGATCGTTTAGTAGTTGATTGGAAATTTCGAGGACGAAATTTCTTTAAGGAGGGTAGAATTGTAACATCCTAAAATTGGGCCTAGTAGGATTGGGCCCAATGGTGTAGGAATGTTTAAATTTTTAAGAATAAGAGAATGACAATATTGCAAATTGGACTTATTAGTTAAGTGAATTTGGAAGGTTACGAGGCTTCTATGAAGTTCTGGGTGCGAGTTGGGCCTTAGTAAAATTTTGTGATTTAGCCTATTAAGGAGAGATAGTAAGTGGCTTCAAGGCTTATGGAATTAGATGAGTAATTTGTTAGCATAAAGGAGCTTATGGTAAAGAGGTTATGGCATTAAGTGATGTACCTTGAGGGAAGAGGTTCAAATCCCATTGTTTGCAAATTTGACTATTATTTTTGCTTTCCTTCCTTATGTGTCGGCCAAGAAGTATTTTTGATAAGTGTGGACTTTATTATTTTGGTAAGGTGGCTAAAAGAATATGGCAAGGTTAAAGTTTGGGAAAGGAATCAAGAGGAATAGGAAAGAAAGGGGACAAGAGGCTAATATCGGGGAGGTGTTTTGGAAAGTATGAGTGGCCAAATCTTATCCTAAGGGGGATGCATGTGGTTGGTTTTTGGAGTAATTAGGTGGCTGAAATTTTATTTGGCATTTGGTAAAGTCTTAGCTTTGTTTTGGCCAAAATCCTTTTGACAACTTTGTGCCATTTCTCTCAATTTTGCAACCTCCTTGCCAAATCATAGTAGCACAATAGTGCATTGTTTATCCTCTCAAATTCTTTTCTTTTCCTTTGCTTTGTGCCAAATTACAAGCCTTGGTGACCATAGTTTCTTCTTTCTTTTTACTTTGTCCGAATTCCCTAGCACAATTGTGCATTTTCTTGCTCTTTTGTTTGATCAAGATTTTCATCTATTGTTTATTCCCTTTGATTTCAAATTACAAGGCACTCTTCTTCCATCCAATCTCTTCTTAATCAAATCGGTAAGTAATCATATTTTCCTCTTTTCATTTCATTTTCTTTTTCTTCCAAGCCGTATATAGGTGAAGGGGTGTATTGTGGTGATTCCTCCTCGTCGAATAAGGTGTGGCTAACATTGTTTTTGTGTTAATCACTTTTAAGGACTCAAGTACTTTATCGGAGGGCCAATCGAACACCTATCCCTCGTAATAAGAGACTCGGATTGTTGGTAAGTGATAGATTGTTAATCAATCAAAATAATTGGATGAAGTGGTAAATTCAGTTTTGGGATTAATTGTTGATCGATTGTATCTTTAGGTGCATGAGAATTTCGTGTTACTGATTTCGAATAAGGTGTGTAATCCGCACCCTTCCAAATATATGTTTGAAATGGTGAGTAAGTCCCACATCTCTTTGAAAGTTTACATGAAATATTCTGTGATTAGGTAGAAATACCGAATAAAATCGATAACCGGCATTCGTGATCACCGAGAGTGCGATATTCGTAGTGGTAATCGTATTTTGTAATAAAATAGTTTCGATCGTAAACAGTGTTGTATTTGAAAAATCATGAAAATTTGGATAAAAGGAATTACAAAGTGAATAAGATATCAAATTAAAGCTTACTGTGTCTATTTTAATATGGAAGAAACGGAGAAGGAAAAGGAATATTAGATTCTGAGATATGTTAATTTTAGTGAGACTGGTTTTGAATGACTTCGGGGTATTCTATTCTGTATTGGAAAAATCATATAAAATTGTACAAAGTGAATTAAGAGTTATAATTGATATGTATGGATTCCTTAGTGAATCTATTTTCAAAAGAAATAAGTGGGAGAAGTAGATGAAAATCGTATAGTAAGATATTTGAGATTAAGGTAAGAGAGGTCAGAATCATTGGACGGTGAAACAAGGGAAATTTTAAGGAATAAACTGTACTAAATGGTTAAGGTAAAAATTCTGGAAACTTATAGTAGAAAGATATATGAGTCTAGTTTCAAGGTAAATTTACAGATTTAGATTTCGAGTTTTCTAACACGAGTTATGACCAATTTAGTCAGTGTGATGCAGCTTGGACGCTTTCATTTTATGCCCCAAATTAGTAATTAAGCTTAGGTTGCGAAATTACCATTATACCCTTAGAGGGTAAATTATTGAATTACCCATTGTGGGTACGATTACGAATTATGAAAATGCCCTTACGGGTCAAGTTACTTAAAATGCCCTAATGGGCGAATTATGAAAATGTCCCTATGGACTAAATTACGAAAATACCCTTTATGGGTCAAATTGAAATATGTTGCTATATGGGCCTCATGTGAATAATGGGCCAAATTTTCTAGATCGATTAATGGGCCAAATTTTGCTAGATCGTTAAATGGGCCAAAATTTTGCTAGATTGTTAAATGGGCCAAAACCCACGATAAATAGTTAAATGGGTCAAATCTACGCTAGATCGTTAAATGGGCGAAAACCACGAAAAATAGTTAAATGGGCCGAAATCTCTGCTAGATCAATAAATGGGCCAAAATCTCTGCTAGATTGTTAAATGGGCCGAAAACCCTGATAAATAGTTAAATGGGCCGAAATCTGCTAGATCGTTAAATGGGCCAAAACCACGAAAAATAGTTAAATGGGTCAAATCTCTACTAGATCAATAAATGGGCGAAATCTCGCTAGATCGTTAAATGGGTCAAAATATGCTAGATCGTTAATTGGGCCTAAGCTGCTAAAGTGCTAAATGGGCTAAATGTTATTTTGTGTTATGGGCCTTAATTAAAAACTTGAAATATTGATTCTCTTGTAAATTGGGCCTTTTGCTAAAATTTTCATATGGATATAAATTGTTATGCATACATGTTTGCATGGGTTGGGAAAATGATGAAGAGAAGAAAGGCCTATTGCCAAAATCTAGTTCGGTGGCTCTGCCACAAATAAGCAAATATGGCTTATTGCCTCTAGTTCGGTGGCTCTGCCACAAATATGGCTTATTGCCTCTAGTTCGGTGGCTCTGTCACAAATAATCAAATGGCTTATTGCCTCTAGTTCAGTGGCTTTGCCACAAATATAAAATGGCTTAATGCCTCACGACCGGTGTGTTGGCGGGGTGGGTTGACTTGATCCCACAGTGTGATGGTTGGTGCGGGGTGTGTAGCGGATGGAAATTAGGCTTGGTTTGGGAATTGCATATCACATGCATATTATATACATGTTATAATTGTAATTGGGCTTAGGCCCAAAATATTGCTATGTGTGTTCAGGCCAGGTGGATGATGGTAAGGGATTATACATCGAGTTCTTGTAACTCACCCCTTTCTCTTAACCACAGTAGGTAATGCTCCGTGAGGTGGACTTGGGCCATGGATGACTCGGTGGAGGCCATTCTTCTAAATAGTGTTTTGAATTTTAAATTTCTATTCCGTTATTTTATTATTTTGGTTTAAGTTGTAATAAGGCCTCGAACTATTTTATTATTTGCTTTATGGTTGGTTTACTTATTATTTTGCTTAAATTGTTTTAAACGAGAATTTTCTAAGAACGAAAATAAAAGTTTTTCCAAATTGATTAATAAATGGATTTCAAGATAAACTTTTACAAATATGATTTAACTCGAATTTTCTTTCAATTTATTAACGACATTTTCAAAAGTCACGGATTTAAAGTTTAATTCCTTGATTTGTGATTTATCAAATTACTTGTATTTTATCTACGTTTCCGAAATGTTTTCAAAAATGTTGTTACAACTCTAGTTTTTGCAAATCGTTTAATTCAAATATGCTTTCGCAACCGAAAAGGTTTATTAAAGATAATTATGTTTTCACGTAGATAGAATTGCTTTAGTTGTATTGGGATTTAACAAAGAGGCTGTGATTCTCAAACAAGTTGTTAACAATTGCAAAGATGGTTTTGAAAAACACTTCCATGTGGCACGTCAGATTCGGGCCTAACTTCTAGGCCGGGTTTGGGGTGTTACTGACGCCAGAAAGGCGGGATGACCGTGTCGAACCCGTGAGGTCGGGTCGGGTCGAGAATGAAGTACCATCGCCACCACCACCCCAACTTTTGGAGCCGAGGATCGAGGATCGACGGGAGGTGAGGCGATGACGCATAGTCGTGTTCGAGTCCTTGAGATGGTGGTCTGGGCGAGTGGAGGTATGGGAGCTCGGAAGTCATGCCGGCGACTCGATCCAACAGGGCCGAGGTATTCCGGAGTATCGGGTGTGGCACCCAGTCTGGCGAGAATCTTGGTTGGAATCGACTGAGAGGATCATGGATGATCTTGATCTGACGAATGAGGAAAAGCTGAAAGGAGCGGTGTCGCTTCTAAAGGATGAGTCATATCAGTGGTGCCTCACGGTTCGGGATGGTGCTACGACAGATGATCTTTGTTGGGAGTATTTCAAAGCTGCTTATCAGAAGAAGTATGTGGGCACCAGCTACATTGATGCTCAGAGGAAAGCTTTTCTGGGGTTGGTACAAGGAAATAAGACTGTGTCAGAGTATGAAGCGGAATTTTTTAGGCTGAGCCGCTATGCTCGGGGAATTGTATCAACAGAGCATGAACGGTGTGTCCGCTTTGAAGACGGACTCAGGGATGATTTGAGGCTGCTGATTGCTCCACAGCAGGAGCGTGAGTTTTCTATCTTGGTGGAAAAGGCTAAAGTAGCCGAAGGGGTCAAGGAGTCCGTGAGACAGAGCTATGATAGGAACAAGCAGAAAAGAGGATTTGGGTCATCTGGAGTGGGTAGTAATGCACAAAAGAGGGCTAGGCAGAGTGGGCCGAATCAGACAGGGAGGCCCATGGCTACTAATCAGAGACCAGCTCAGTGCAACCGCTGTGGGAAATCACATTGGGGAGGTTGTTGGACCGGTGAAAGAGGATATTTTGAATGTGGATCGTTGGATCACCGGGTAAGGGACTGTCCTCAGAAGCTAGCCAAGAATCAGCCAGAGGGTCAGAGCCGTGCTCAGGCTAGAAATGTAGGACCACCACAGAGGGGTCGTGGTAATGGTAGAGGAAACAATGGTTCTAATCAGGGTCGCGGAACTCCGAGAAGAGGGGCCGGTAACACAGAAGTAAGGCAACCTGGTTTAGTCTACGCAGTGAGGCGTCGAGAGGAGGGTGACGCACCGAACGTCATAACCGGTACGTTCTTAATTTTTGGTCTTCCATATGATGCATTAATTGATGTGGGTTCAACGCATTCATACGTTGCTAGTAGCGTGGTAGAGACCATGAACATAGACTTTGAGACTACTTCTAAGGAGATGACAGTAATTAGCCCTCTAGGTCACTCTGTAGTTGTAAACAAGCTATATAGGGATGTACCCTTGGAACTCCAAGGGGTAGTGTTTGTGGCTGATCTGATGGAACTGCCGTTTGGGGAGTTCGATTTAATTCTTGGAATGGACCGTTGGTTAAGCATCGAGCAAAATTTGGATTGCGCTGCTAAGCGCATGGTTCTAAGATGGCTGAGGGTGATGAAGTGGTCATGATAGGTAATAGAAGAGATTACCTATCCAACGTGGTGTCTGCGTTAAAGGCGGAGAAGATGGTCAGGAAAGGGTGTGAGGCATTTTTGGTTCGAATATGTGCCTTGGAAGCTAAGGAGTCAGCAGTTGAGAAGGTCCAAACGGTAGGGGAATTCGCTGATGTGTTTCTAGAAGAACTTCCGGGTCTGCCTCCTGATCAGGAAGTTAAATTCGGTATAGACTTATTGCCCAGAACGGCGCCTGTGTCTATAGCACCATACTGAATGGCACCAAAGGAATTGGTGGAGCTGAAGGCTCAAATTCAGGAACTCTTGGACCGAGGGTTTATCCGACCAAGTATATCTCCGTGGGGAGCACCTGTGCTGTTTGTCAAGAAGAAAGACAGGTCAATGCGGATGTGTATCGACTACCGTCAACTGAACAAGTTAACGATCAAAAATAAGTATCCGTTGCCCCAGATTGATGACCTGTTTGATCAACTGAAGGGTGCATCGGTTTTCTTGAAGATAGACCTTAGGTCGGGTTATCATCAACTTAAGGTAAAGTAGGTTGATGTTCACAAGACGGCGTTCCGTACTCGGTATGGGCATTACGAGTTTCTAGTGATGCCATTTGGGCTGACCAACGCACCTGCAACGTTCATGGACTTAATGAATAGGGTGTTTCAGCAGTACCTGGATCAATTTGTCGTGGTGTTTATAGACGACATATTGGTTTATTCTAAGACGGAGGAGGAGCATGACTTGCATTTGCGTATAGTTCTACAAGTACTGAGGGAGAAGCGGTTATATGCCAAATTCAGTAAGTGTGAATTTTGGCTTAGGGAGGTGGCTTTCTTAGGTCACGTGGTGTCAGCGGAAGGGATTAGAGTGGACCCTCGCAAGGTTGAAGCGGTGTTGGAGTGGAAACAACCTAAGTCAGTGGCAGAAATTTAAAGTTTTCTGGGTCTGGCAGGGTACTATCGAAGATTTGTGGAAGGGTTCTCCTTAATCGCAGCCCCACTAACTAAGTTATTAAGAAAAGGAGTTCCATTTGTATGGTCGGAGAAGCAGCAGGAAAGTTTTGACAAACTAAGGAAGATTCTGACTAAGCTCCAGCCTGATGCTGACTGAGGCGGAAGTTATTTATGGTTTACTGTGATGCGTCCCATACGGGGTTGGAATGTGTATTGATGCAGGAAAGGAAGGTAGTGGCCTATGCATCCCGTCAGCTAAGACCGCATGAGGTTAATTATCAACTCACGACTTGGAGTTAGCAGCAGTGGTTTTCGCTTTGAAGATATGGAGGCATTACTTGTATGGGGAAAAGTCGATAGTCTACACGGATCACAAAAGTCTGAGGTATCTGTTAACTCAGAAGGATTTGAATTTGAGGCAGCGCCGGTGGATTGAACTGTTAAAGGACTACGACTGTTCAATTGAGTACCATCCGGGCAAAGCTAACGTGGTGGCTGACGCGTTAAGCTGGAAGGTCGTGGCAGACTTAAGGGCGATGTTTGCTCACCTCAGTCTATACGACGATGGAAGTCTTTTGGCAGAACTTCAAGTTAAGCCAACTTGGATCGAGGAGATTAAGGAAAAACAGTTAGTAGATGGAAGTTTGAATGCACGAAGATTGCAAGTTCAAAATGGTGGTTTAGAAGGGTATAGCTTGTCCGATGATGGAGTATTATGCTTTCAAGTGCGAGCTTGTATGCCAAAAGATGTGGAATTGAGGCAGAGAATTCTTCAGGATGCACATAGCAGCCCATACACTATGCATCCGGGAGGTAGCAAGATGTATGGAGATTTGCAGAGGCAGTTTTGGTGGCCAGGGCTGAAGCGCGAGGTAACTAAATTTGTGGGAAGGTGTCTGACGTGTTAGCAGGTTAAGGCTGAACATCAGTTGCCATCGGGTTTACTTCAACCAGTGAAGATCCCTCAGTGGAAATGGGAGAGGATCACTATGGATTTTGTCACCGGGCTACCCTTACGCCCAAAGAAGAAAGACGCAGATTTGGGTGATTGTGGACCGTCGACTAAATTAGCTCACTTCATACCCAGTAAGGTGGATTACTCACTTGAAGCTAGCTAAGTCAGATGTGTCAAAAATAGTGAGGTTGCATGGTGTGCCAGATCGATCATCTCGATAGGGATCCCATTTATGTCAAGGTTCGAAAGCGTTGCATCGGGCTTTGGGTACACGATTGGATTTCGATCTGACTTTCCATCCACGACGGACGGGCGAAATGGAAAGGGTCATCTGATTTTAGAAGATATGCTAAGACGTTGTGTTCGGATTTCAGGTAGTTGGGAAGAGTATCTACCGTTAGCGTAATTCGCTTATAATAATAGTTATCAGCGAGTATTGAGATGGCTCCATATGAAGCAATCAGATGGACGAAAGTGCCGTACTCCTACGTGTTGGGCGGAGTTGGGTGAACGACAAGTTTTGGGTCGAGTTGGTGTGAAATGTAAGATAAAGTTAAGGTGATTCGGCTCGTCTTAAGGAAGCGTCGGATAGGCGTAAATCTTATGCCGATCTTAAGCGTAAGGAAATGGAATATGCGATGAGGAGATAGAGTTTTTCTAAAGGTATCACCTTGGAAAAGGTATTGAGATTTAGGCGAAAAGGAAGCTAAGCCCAAGGTTCATCGACCCATATCTGATGTTAAAGCGAGTAGGACCGGTAGCTTATCAGCTCGAGTTACCGGTAGAGTTGAGTCAGATTCATGACGTCTTTCATGTGTCGATGCTTAGATGGTATCGGTCAGATCCATCACACGTTGTGCCAGTGGCAGAGATTGAGGTAAACTCGGACTTATCTTTCGAGGAAGAACCAGTCCAGATCTTAGAGCGAGATGTTAAAGTTTTGCGTAGAAAGTCAGTACCTTTGGTGAAAGTGCTATGGCAAAACCATGGTGTAGAGGAAGCCACGTGGGAACCCGAGGATGTGATGCGGCAGCAATACCCCCATCTCTTCTAATCAGGTAATTTCGAGGCCGAAATTATTTTTAAGGGGGGTAGAATTGTAACATCCTAAAATTGGGGTTATTTGTGATTAAATTATTTTCTTGTGTTTGAATTCTTTGTGATATTATTTGTGGTGTAATAAGACTTGATTAGGGGTCTTGAGTAGGCTCAGAATAGTAGAAAATTTTATTTGGAAGCTTCAAAGGTAGGGAGCCTTAGTAAGTAGGGGTTACAAGGTTAAAAGAGGGAACTTTTGACACTAAAAAGGCCTTGGAAAAGTGGCAATAGGGAGGCCACTTAGGAGCTGGAGTTGATGCCACAAGAGAAGCAAGGGAGACTAGGTTCGAGTCATGAATTCTCCTTTTGCTCTTTATTTTGGACGACAAGAGAGAGAGAGGAGTGTTCAAGTTAAACACTTGAGATAATAGGATAATAAGGATATTATTAGCTTTTTAATTGGATTTTATTTGGTTAAATCTAAAAAGGTTGGCAAAGAGTAAAAGAAGGAATTTAACTTATTCAAATTCTTTTGGATTATGTCAAATTATTGGCCAAGAGTGATTCAAGGAAGTGGCCAAATTTTGAGCTCCTTGAAAAGGAGTGGACGGCAAGGTGACTAGTTGAAAGGGGGAGTCTTAATTTTCTTAGTCTTTTACTTGATAATTTTCGCTAGCATCTCTTTTCTTTCTCTTCCAACCTCTCTCAAAAATCGATACCTTCATTGCCATTTTCTTTTTTTTCTTCTTTTGATCTTTGGTCAAACTCCTATTCCATTTCTTTCTCTTCCTCTTCTTCACTCAAAGTCGAACCTTGATTGTTATCAACCATAGCCAAACCCTATCTCCCTTTTCTCATTATTTTCTTCCTCTAGCCAATCAATTCCCTATCTATGTGCCGAAATTTCTTTCCTTCTATTTAACTCACCTTGGTCGAATATTAAGTGTGGTGTTGATCTCTTAGGGATTCCTTTGTCAATCGATTTGGGAAGGTAAGTACTCTAGGCCGAATGACTATTTCTTTTCTCTTGATTCTCTGTCGATTTGGATACATGGAAAAGCTGAAATCTGGCATTTGTTGATAGTTTGGCTAATCTTTCTTGAAACCGATGTCATCTAGGAACTACGGGATTTTCGAAGCAATAGATCTGACTCTCCATTTTCTGCCAAGTCGGATTTGGTAAGTGTTGGTAAGAATCTATTTTAGTAAAATAGATTTATTTGGTATTCAAAAGTCAAGGTCGTTGTTATGAATATTGTTGGTTGACCGATTGTAGAGAGGTGAAACAGATTCGTGTATCGTGTCTTTGTGGTTAGTACTCAAAAGCGGTTAGGTAAGGTTTGGGTTCATGTGTAACCCTTTGGAATTAATTTGGTTTGGCCGAATGGTCTAGGGCACTAACCTTGTGTTTGGCGAAATATAGGGCAAGGAAATCTAGTGTGGCCGATTTGATTCTTGAGGATTTGGGACTCTCATTAGTAATGGTGTGTACATACACACTTTATAACTAATTAATGTGCTAAGTATTTTGTGTATGCTAAATCGATTTGTGTAGCTTCGGATTTAATACCATAAAGGTATAAGCAAGGCTTCGTAAGTTCTTGTCGTTATGAGTTCTTTATGATGCTTTTGGGAAGCATGACATATTTGGTATATGTGACTTAAATATATGGTTAATGATAAATCCGATGTATGTTGCTAAATAAGCATGTTGGCATGATTTCATTAAATATCATGGATTGATGTGGGATATATGAGTGGAGGGGAAGTGATATTCGTGTCGACGGACACGGTGGTTTGGTACCACATTTCGTGACTACGGTCACCGGAGGTTTGGCACCCCGGAGGTTTGGCACCTCATAGCGTCTCGTCGGTGGCTTAGCACCACGATGGGTTGGCCCTACGGATTATATTATGGGATCGACGCCATGATTTGGTATCACACGTGGGTTGGCCCCACCAAAGGGTTTGGCACCACAATTATTGACGAATATCGTGACTTTAAGTCACCAAGGGTTTGGCACCACCGGTGGTTTGGTACCACACGGGTAGAAAGGTGTTTGGATGGCTAGGTTGGGTGCATATTTTAGTGCATGTTAATTTGTTATAAATTGTGTATGTTGTTGCACTAAATCGGAAAAGGGTTACACTCGAGTCTTGGTGACTCACCTTTTCCTTTAATATTTTTCGGTGACTCGTAGATCACGGATGAGGAGCCGGATGGACTCGAGGTGGCCATGCAGTGGAAATTAGAGTTTACTTTGAATTATTTTATTTTATTTTTTGGTTTTATTTGTTCGAGTTGTAATAAGGCCTCCTAAGATTATTTTATTATTTTACATGTTTGGGATTATTTGTTTAAACCACTTAACAACTTTAAAATGATTACACAAATTTTCTTAAATTCAAACAAAAATGTTTTCTTTCGTACCATCGGGTACATTGATAGAATCGGTAACAACATGACTTAAACTAAAAAGGCTATACACCTCAACTGTTTTTTTTTTAAAGCAAGACAATATCTTTTACTTTAAATTAAATCGGCTAAACAAGGGTTTTCAAAATGTTTTCATCTATAACATACCGAATCTGGTCATAGTGTTTGGGCTGAGTTTGGGGTGTTACATTTTCTCTTTTCTTTTCTTCCTCTCTAGTGCCGAAATCATCATAGCACTAAGGTCATTTTTCATCTTTTTCTTTTCTTATTCTTTCTCTTGTAATAACCGAAACCATCCTCCATTTTCACCATAACCATAACACCTTAAACCTCTCATCTCTCTCTTCTCTTTTGTTAAAGCCGAATCTACCATTTCTTTTCTCTTCTATTCTTTTCTTTTCTTTTCATTGTGTTTAGGCCGAATCTCTCTCTCCCAAAATTCACCATGGCCGCAACCTCTTCAAACCAAAACACCATCATTGCCGAATCTCCCTAAACTCCATTTCTTTTCTTCTTAATTGTTAAGGCCGAATCTCTTTATAGTTCAAGTAAGGGTGTAATCAATCTCCGAGTTACTGGTAAGGATTAACTGTCAATCATTTTTCTTTCTTTTTCTTTTGGATTAGCCTATTTTAGGAATCTCATCCTTTTATTCTCCTTGGACGAAACCTTGAAGGAGGATTTCAGGATTCTTTTTGTAGCCAACGATAAAGGAGAGATCCATCGAGAATTAAATATTCAAGGTAAAGGAGTTTTATATTACTTGTTATATCGTTTTAGATAGACTACTAATCGCTTTTGTTTTAAGGGACTCTATCGCTCGATTATTTTCCCGTGAACGTAAGATTTTAGGGCAAACAAAATAAGTTCGAAAAGAGCGGTAAGGAGTTTTTGGAAGAGGGGTGGTTCTGCTATACCCTTAAATTTCAAACGAAGGGCTGTATCGGGGATCCGAGACTTTCCACCGGGTTGTGGACCCTCTGCCAACGAAGATCGATTATTTGAAGTCGTACGTACACCCGAGCCATTATTTGTTCGTGGTTTGTCATCGGGTTTTGATCCATCTATCGGAGAAAAATCTCATATAATTGTTGTTCGAGATTTCGAGGGTAAGGAATTTGATTATTCATCAATAGTATAGTTTTATAAGTATTAGTGTTCTAATCAAGTGTGATAACTATTTAGGTATCGACGAGTGGGAAAGTATAATTCTCACTGTTATAAGGTGTGTAACACTATATTAAATTTCTAATAGATCTATAATATTACTGATTTGTAAGTGTAAGAAAAATATGTATGATAATGGTTGCGGGTACCATTCAGTGGTACATGGTATTCAAGTATGTTTACCCCCAATACTTCGTTAACTATAAGCATAAATATGAAATAAGTATGACTCTGTTATGATTTTGGGGTATATTACATAAAATCCGAATAATATGTATATGCATGGGCATATGGGTGATATTGATAAAGGGGAAGTGTTCCGGTGGTTTTTACCATATTATCCGGTGGCTTCGGTCACATATATGAATCCGGTGACTTCGGTCACATATATGAATCTGGTGACTTCGGTCACATATTATGAATCCGGTCACTTCGGTCACAATTATCTGGTGGCCATGCCACAAAATTATAAGGCGATGTGCATGTTGACCGCAAAGAATCGCCTTCGATGGTGTGTAGCGGATGGAGGGTCGATTTAGTAATCCCACGGTGTGATTCGTAGGTACGTGGTGTGTAGCAGATGGATTTTTAGGTGGGCTCGGGATTGCATTTCATTTTTATATATACATGTGATTTAATTGATTTTAATATGATTTGCTATAAAATGGGCTTATGGCTAAATATGTTTTAAATGGGCTTAACGGCCATGATCGATTGGGCTTTTAGTGTAATGTTACACATTGAATCTGTTGACTCACCCTTTATGGGATATATTTTCAAGTGATGCTTAGCGTAATGGATCGGGTCAGCAAGGACTACGTGGTGACCATTGCTCAATTCAGTATATCGGATTTTCTTTTAATTAAACTTACTACGTTTTCTTTTATTATTTAGGATTTATTTTGGGTTATGTTATTTTTGTAATAAGGCCGCTATGAACTATTTAAATTTTTATGTTTTAGATTTTTAATCTGCTACGATCAAATATTTACTAAATAATTAAATGATTTCAAAAAATAACTTAAACTATTTTGACACCTAAACACCTATGGTTTTCACAATAATAATAAGTTTTAAATTTGGTTTTCTTTTAACTTATAATCTTTTTCATAAAAATAACGTTTTAATGAGACACCAACTTATATAAACACCATTTACAACGCGACCACTAAGTAGATCCATTGTATAACGAAACCATTATATTTTCTTATAAAACAAAACGAGAATTAATTGAAGTTTTACTCGAGGAATATACCAGATCCGGTCAGGGCTTGTGGGCCGGGTTTGGGGTGTTTCATTGTCTATATTTGTTTTACGTGATTTAATATACCTTGATCGTTTGGGAGTCTGTGTTGGTTGTTACACACTGAGTCTGTTGACTCACCCTTCGTGGGCTAACATTTTGCATGTGATACTTAGTAAATGGACCGGGTCGGCAGGGACTTAGTGGTGGCCATGCTCAGCTCAGCATTTTCACGTTTTCTTATTATGTTTTTGGGTTTTATTCGGGTTTTGTTTTTGTTGTAATAAGGCCATTATTATTTAACTGTTTTATTTATTTGTTTTAATTTTTATTCTGGTACGATCAACATTAGACAAGTGGTTAAACAATTTTTCGTAAAACAACTTCAAATGTTTTGACACATAAACACCTACGATTTTCAACTTAATGATAAGCTCTAAAATTCGGCATTTCTTTAAACTTGTAATTTCTGAAATATGAAGATAACGTTTTAATACAAAAAT
Organism: Gossypium rotundifolium; assembly: GCA_025506655.1. Lineage (NCBI taxonomy): Eukaryota > Viridiplantae > Streptophyta > Magnoliopsida > Malvales > Malvaceae > Gossypium > Gossypium rotundifolium. The sequence goes on along the minus strand of CP106722.1, from coordinate 85,955,545 downwards.
TAAATTACAACACGGTTTTTAACTTGAGAATAACCCAAATCTATTTTTTTTCAAAACCACCCAGTATTTCAAGATGACATAATGAGATTTAACTACGTTTTACTCAAGGAGCATGCCAGATCTGGTCAAGGCTTGTGGGCCGGGTTTGGGGTGTTTCAAAAAGTGCTAAAAACGCTTCCAACTGGATGTCCTTTTCAATACTGCTGCTTCTGAGATAATAAATTTTGAGGAGATAGTTCTGAAAAAATATCTCGAGATGAGGTTTGTGAAAAATGCCCCAAATACAGCGAGGTGTAGCAATGGTGTCAAGTGCTGGAGAGGTACGTACCAGGTTGCGTAACAGATCTTGAAACGGGTCCATCGTACTACAATGATCGCTTGCTCCGTGGGTGTCGAGTGTTCAAGATGCATTTCAGTACTACAAGCCGTTGGTACGAATAGATGGTACTTTCATGTATGGTACTCATAGGTTGTTGTTGGCTATGGCACAGGATGGTAATCGGAGGATCCTTCCAATTGCGTTTGCAATAACACAGGGGGAGAAAATAGACAATTGGGATTTCTTTCTGTCTAGGTTGAGGAGGCATGTCTGCCTCCAACCTGATATATGCGTTATCTCAGATCAGGGAACTGGAATATTGTCCACAATTGAACTACAAGAAAGCCTCTGGGATCACACACACCATCGGTACTATTTAAGGCACATTGTGTCCAACTACTACTAGCAATATCGGTCTACCACTAAGCAACAACAAGTGACCAACATGGTATCTAATCACCACCAATATTATTTGGTTTGTAATATTCCGTTTGTATTTTTATATTTTTTGGTATGTAATCTTCGCTATGCACTTATATTGACAGGGTACAAGATCATGAAGGATTGTTTTCATGATATGTTGGAAATATTACGGTCAACTAACTCAGCAGGGGCAAAATACCTCGAAAACATCCGATTCAAACAGTGGGCACAAGCATACAACGGTGGGCTATGATATTGCCACATGACCTTGAACCTGGTAAAATGCATCAATTCCGTTATAAAAGGAATACATCATTTTTTGACAACATCAGTTGTGAAGGAGACATACTTCTGTTTGGCGGAAGTGTTCCTAAAGTAAGCAGTGAGTTATGCCGAAAAATTATAGGGAGGCCATGTATGGTGCTTGACGGTAGTTGAAGAAATTAATAATGGTAAAGCACGAGCCAACTAGATGTACGCAATTTGTCACTCGCATGACAACCTATGGTTTCAGGTGAAGGAGTTCGACAGACCGGACTAAGGTATTGCCGAAGGAGTGTACCGAGTACACCTGAGAAATAGGACTTGTGACTGTGGGATATTTCACTCACTTTGTTTTCCATTCGCTCATGCAATTACAGGTTGTATGAATCTCTGTTTGGATCTCATGGGCTTTGTCAATGAAGTGTACAAATTAGAAATCTTATACAACGTGTTGAGACACGTATTCCCACTAGTCTTAGATGAACATAAGTGGCTGCTTGTATCACTTGCTCCATTTAAGTTGTTACATGATAGAGAATTACATCACAAACCAAAAGTTGACTGTGCTTGACTCGAATACGCGACAATATGGATATTCGAGAGTGCTCAAAAAAATAAAGGTTATGCGGGTGGTGTAGGAACTCGGGTCATACAATGTCCTCCTGTCCACATCAAAATTAAACATTATAATATGTCTTCATGGGAATTGTTAGCCGTTGTTAATCCAAACTAAATTTGATATTTCTTCATGTGAATTTTTAACAAAAACATTTGATATTTCTTTTCAAATCAAATCTTATTGCTATGTTATGTGAAAATAATCAAAGTAAATTTACATTTTGGTTAGGGTTTAATGGTACAAAAATCAGATTGTGTACAAAAAGATTCAAAAGAACTTTCATTTTCTTAAATGATACAATATACAATTCATCAATGCATATGCCAGTCAAAATCAGTGTTATATCGGGGTGGTCAATAGTTACATGCTGGATTCCTTCTAGGTTCAGCTTTCAGGCGGAGTTGTAGTTGTCGGGGTTCGCCTTCGATCTATGTAGATCCTTGCTTTCGTGCATCCTTCGGTCTATAAATAGGTGGTTGGGAAGATGACCCACGTTGATATAACAAAGCTTTCGGAGGTGTTTACATCATCCACTACGAGTGAGTGTAACTATGTTGAGTCCCATAAGCCGATGGGATAGTGAGTGGACTCTCCATCGATGCCTCATACAAGATGGCCTATACATCATCGTAGGCGTTGCCGTCATCAGGAAATGAAATGGCCCAGGCGTGTACCACATTGAAGATGGATGACCAACAATCCAACTTGACATACGACTAAGAGCAGAAAAATGTGGTTCAACATTTTGTGGCTGTGTGAAAATAAAAGGGTTAGCATACAGACCATAATAAGATGGTTACATACTGAATGGGGGTGTGGTGAGAGTGGTGGTGTTGAGGACGCCGAGGCTAATTCTTGAGTGGGCACTGATGATGGGCTCGCCTTGCCACTCTTTGGATTTAAAGGGGCCCGTCGTGGCCTACTTGTATGGGGACGCCGACACCTCACCTCATCTCCTAACAAATATGGTTTGCAATAGATCCTAAACCATGACATGTAATTCGGATTACATGCTAACTTCGAAACGAGATTTGCGTCGTGGGTAGGTAAAAAATCATACCGATTATTCCACATGTTGATGTACTATCAGTGGAATATCGACCAATTTGTATCCGGTCGCCGTAAGTTGATACAATGAAGATCATCAAGCTCCTAAGGTGCCACGAGAATCAATTATCGAAATTCGAATTGCCACAACACTCTATCTCCCTCACACATTTCAACAGTAACGTATACTACCAATGAGACTTTAACATGCCAAGCGTTGGGATTTACAAAGAATTCATGAGTAATTACTGCCCGAATTGTCGGGTCCTCGTATGTTGTCCATTCAAACTATATGAACGTGATCAAAACATTAGTTATATATACACTACTGAATACTAAATATGAAAATGTTATTTGTATATAGTTCAAAATTAAATAAATACATACACCTACTTCCAATTGTTGGTCTAATAGAAGTCATATATCTTCAATCTCGGTAGGTAATTCCACATGACTCGGGGCATGGTTCCACTTATTCAAATAACTTATAAGCATAATAATTTTATTTTAAATCAATTTTAATAATGGTAATATCTACTGAATTTTACCTTATTACAAGTGGGAATGTATACGGGTAGTTCACTTGAGGACATAAAAATGGAAAACAGTACCGAGCCCATGATTGTAGTAGTAAAAGGGAACCATGATTTTTATTTTTTTGGTTTCGTCACTTGACACATCTGCCGGTACAATATCGCCAACACTGCGGACCCCCAACTAAGTTCGTCAGCTACTCTAAAATCAATAAGTTCCAGCAGCCACCTTAAATGTACAAGGTTTCGTGACTTATCCAACATCAAAATACCCCCAATAATCTGAAGGATGTACGATCGAGCGTATCGTTCTCTTCTCTCTTTAATAGAATCCTCCGCCAGCTCCTCGAAGTTATTTCGTAACCAGGCCGTTTCGATCCGACCTTCGTATATCATCTTCAGAACCACACCCAAAGATCGTAACATACGATTCCCCAATCAGCAGACTGAACAGACCCGGTCAGTGACTACTGACCCATCCATGGGTAACCCCAACTGTAATTGCACGTCTTCTAGAGTGATAGTACACTCACCGCATGGATGATAGAATGTGTGTATCTCGGGTCTCCACCTCTCCACCAACGCGCTTATGAGTCCCGGGTCCAACTTACACCCTCGACCTACAAGGGCCACATGCAAAAAACCAGCTTCCCTCAGGTATGTTTTGATCAACGGTGATAGATGACTGGGTAGATTGCTAATATGGCATTACAAAATTCGATCTTCTGCCTATTTACATAAAAGTTATAAAAAATATTAAGTTCAATTAACTATGAAATAAAAAAATTAAAAAATTAAAAAATTATTAAAATTATTAAAATTTATTCTTACCCTTTGTAATTGGTTGACGGAGATGTGCTTGTTATTAAGACGAACTATAGACCCGACCATTGCTAAATATATAATTGAACACGAACAAATTTTTAATAAAAATATTATTTCTTGAAATTACTAATAAAAAATAATTAAAAGAATAATTTAGATAAAAATAGAATTTAGGAAAATAATTTAAGAGACTATTTGAGAGATTTTTTTAGAGATTTATGAGAGAATTGTATGTGAAAAAATTGTGTGTGGGAGGTTTATACTTTTTTTTTTTTTACTATTGGAGTCCAACGGCTAGTTCAAATAACCATTGAAGTTAACTGTTGAAGCACAATCAAAAACACGACTGCGTGGAAACTCTTTAATAAAGCGCGCTAACATAGGTATATTTTATTGGTCATTGAAAAAAAAAATACTAAGCTAGACACATTTTTTTGTATTTCCGTAAGGACGTCAACTCAACGTATTTTAATGAAATCGATTCTTTCTAGTTATTTTTGAACAAAACTATCTATTCTCATTTTTTTTTAAATGGCCTTCTCTAGTAATTTAGTCCTAATTCCCTTCCTGACAAAAGAAAATTAGTTTATTTATCCTCTTTGAATGCTGCTCTTGAATTGTCTTATCTATTTTGGATAAAAGGAAAAAGAAAACCCTCTGTCTACATCTAAATTGAAAACGAAGCCCTTTTCCTTCAGAAAATAAAATGAAAGGAAACCCTAGATTTCTAGACCTGTGAATCCTTATCCAAAAACCATAAATCTCTGGGTTAATAGGTTCTTTCTTGTTAGTATATCAAAAGCCCCCGGATCCAATTCCTGTATCTCTAGGGTTTTTGTTTTGGTTAATGGCTTTGCAATTGGTGAACAATGCGTTGACTTTTTCACGAAGGAAGAAACAATGGCTTATATTGCTAGCTATATGTGGAGTCTCTGGTTATGGGGTCTATAAGGTGTATAGTTTACCGTCTGTGGTGAAGAAAAGGAAGAGGCTTTTCAAGCTCTTCGGAGCTCTGATTTCGTTGGCTGAGTTGGTCTCCGAATCCGCCGAGACCATCAATGTTGTCTTCAAGGAGTTGAAGGAGTTTTTGCAATCCGATTCTGATCAAGCTCCGAATAGTTTGAAGCAAATTTCAAAAATTGTGAGATCAGAGGAATTTTCCCAATCTTTAATTTCAGTTACTGAGGCTTTAACAGTTGGAGTCTTAAGAGGGTATAAGTTAGAATCAGCGAATGAGAATGAATTCGCAGCGGGTTCCGAAAATTCCAGCATTACTGATACGGTGTTGGATAGGGTTTTTTCTAATGCTGGGACTGGTTTTGTATCTGTTGTTGTTGGTAGCTTTGCTAGGAATCTGGTTTTGGGGTTTTACTCAAGTGGCGGAGAATTGGAGGGTTTGAGTGGGAATAATGGGTCATCTGATGTACCCAAATGGGTTAATGTGCTTTATGATGATAAGTCTAAAGAGCTAATTGCTGATTGCATTCAAAGATTTGTAAGCACAGCTGTTGCAGTTTATCTTGACAGGACAATGGACATTAATACTTATGATGAAATTTTTGCTGGGATGACCAATCCCAAGCATCAAAAACATGTTAGAGACACTTTGGTTTCTGTTTGTAATGGGGCTGTGCAAACACTGGTGAGAACATCTCATCAAGTGTTGACAAGTTCAAAATTGAATTCGGCTTCAACATGCTCGATTTTTTATCAGACCGCAGGTGCTGGTGGAATGAGAGATGGTTTCGAGAAGGAAGTGTCATTAAAAGGAGTGAAAAGGGGGAGCTCATTTGATGGGATTCAGAATAATGGGTGGGTTGATAAGGTCTCATCCACATGGGCAGTTCCCAGCAATAGGAAGTTTGTGCTTGATGTGACTGGGAGAGTAACCTTTGAAATATTAAGGTCTTTAGTATTGTTTATACTATGGATGCTTTCAGAGGGTTTGAAAAGAAGCGTTCATATTGTCCATGAGGAAGTTGTGGAAAGGGGACTGGATGTTATCCGATATGTTAGTGCTAAGTCTTCCATTATAGTCACCGTTTGTCTTGCTCTGTATTTACATATCAGGGGTGGTAGTAGGGTTCTGATGCCTGCTTGAATGCGTTTTCAGTCCGACTTTTTTCGAGGAAATATAATGAAATCTTACTGAAGTTGCTTATATCAGAAGGCCTTGTATGTATATTTCTCTCCTGGAAAATGTTTATAGCATTAGGAAATACTCAGCTTCCTTCAAATTTATTTGAATGTATACTCAATAATCTCAGTTCTCACTGCTGTATGCCAGAACTAAGTGCTATTTGTTCCAAAAATATCAAATCCTTTTATTGTTTTAGAAACGAAAATTTGCTTTAGGATCAAGAATTTCAATATTTGTGTCAGTGGTCGTTGTTAATAACAGCATGTATCATTCATCATCATATCATATGCTTTACGGGCAAAGATTTATTCTAAATAGGAGGGGATTTCTACACTGGTTGATTGCTTAGTAGACATCTATCCGTAGGAGACTCTGTTCTGCTAAGGAAAGTTTATCTGATACCTCAATATTATTCTACACAGTGAATGGATTATGATAGAGATAGTAATCAATTTTATGGAAAAGATCAAGACATTGATCAATTTTAATCACAGAATGTTAGAAGAAGAGCAATCACGGAATGATTGAAGGGGACTTATGCACTACCCTTGAGATCCTGTGCATATAAGTGGGAATCTGCTAGAGAGTGAGGAAGTACTATTTCTTATGTGATTCTATGCTCTCAGAGACAATAATTACTCCCACAGGATCTGTCTGTGGCTAATATGATCTAATGTTCTACTAGTAATATTATTTTTCTCAAGTTCATAGGGACAATCATCCATATATCTGATTATGAGAAGCAAATGCATCCTTCGAAAGTAGTAATGATTGTTTATTCTGTCCATTTAAATTTCAAATGTTGAGACTTATGAGAAGGAAAGTGAATTCTGAGGTAAACCAATGGCCATGATCTCTGTTTTGGACTTCCTGGCTTGATCTGTACTTTCATCTTTAGTCTCCCATACATCACCAAGTAAAATGTAAAACAAATTCTTCCCTACAACTGATCTTAGTATCAACTACGATCCTTGATTATAATAAGAACTTATTTTTGTATCTTTTATTTGACCTGTAAAGATTTATATTTTAATAAAAGCCTAAGAATGAACCGATATAGGATAGTCTAGTTGGTAAGAAAAACTATTTTTGTTCTACCAAGTTTTGATCTTTGGTATTCAGAAATAAAATCTTAAATGCACCAGGTTGATGAAAGGAGTTTATTCTTAAAATCGTTTTGAGAGGAGATTATAACCGAAACAAAATTTTATCTGATTCATCTCACTGATTGTTGTTGAATGGTATCAAATTGCATAGCCGTGTTTGACCCTCTGCCTACCTGTTTTCATTGCTTGGTACAGGTAACTTCTTCACTTGTGCTATGTCTTATCTATGAAATGTGATGCATGTTTTGATTATTTTCTGTGTATCAGCTTGTTGTTATTACCATCTAAGAGGTTAATGGTTTCCTAAAGTTAAATGCTATATTTTGCTTCTTATTACAAACAATGTTTATTTGTTTCCTCCCCTATTACCCATTGGTGAACCGCCTTTTTCTTTGAATTCGAATGCTGTAGCTTAAGAATGAAAACAGAGATTTATTTGCTGCTACGGTGTTCTTTTTCTTTATTGAGTTTCAGTGTGTTAGATTACGATTACACTTGAACCACGAGTTATTTTTCCTGTCTATTGCCATTGCATTTTACAGGTAACTTCTTCACTTCCTCGTGCTGTGTGCAATTTGATGCATATATTAATTACTTTCTGTATATCAGCTTCATGTTGTTACCACCTAGAAGATTAATTCTTTCCTAAAGTTCAATGCTTTATTTTATTCGCATAATGCCAAAAATAGTTCCTAACGTTTAACTGTATGATCATTTTGGTTCTTTATGATTTTTTTGGAACACTTTTAACACCTAACAATTTTTTTTTTTGTTAAATTAGTCTATTTTTAACGAACATGTTGATGTGGCCATTAGTTGATTAACAATCAACATTAACCGTTGACGTGATGGTCCAAATGTAATTAAATGCTAACGTGGCATTATTTTGTCTTATGTACCACATTAGCAAATGATTTTAAAACTATTAAAAAAAACAATAAATAAAAAACTCTTAAACACACACAGACATAACTAGAACAATCTAAAAGCCCCTAAATGAAGAACCTTAAATCTCGAATCCTCTCCCTTTTCATTGAAATTTTACAGAAATCGAAGCTTGAAATCTAGTGGGTCAGTAAAAGAATTGAAAATATTATTTGCAAAAAGTAGTTGGAAGCCATCAACGAAGAAGTTTCCTTATTCGAAGTTGATTTCTTCGTCACGAGGGGAGTTTGTTTATGATGGAGAGAAAGTAACACGTTTTGTAACAAGGTATCTCCGAGAGAAACTTCGTAATAAGTTAGCTCCAAGGGAAAGTAACATGTTTATGTAACAAGTAAGCTCCGGAGCAATTTAAACCCAGACAGAAGGTATTATGGTTGCTCAGATTTTCAGGTAAGCATATATTTAGTAAATTTGTTTTAGCGTTCAAATAAAATTGGGGATTTTTTTTTAGTTTGTTTGATTTTTGTGTTGGTTGGGCTAAATTGATGCTACATTTCGTCATGAGTGAATTGCAGGGTTTATATAATATAATGTCGAACTTTTTTGTGTGACTTGTAGATTGGTGAATGCAGATTTTTTAAGTGGTATGAAGATAAGTTGTGTAATAGGGCGAATGAAGTAATACGTGAATTACATGATAGCGAAAGAATACTTGCAAAAGAGAATACGAAACTTGGGAAGCAAATTATGAAGTGTGAAAGTGTATGTGGTAGTAAAAGCAATAATGTTGAGATGTCTAATAGTGGCAGTGTGTATAAACATGTTAATGGTGATGTTGTGGATCACATTGAATTAAGAACAAAGATTAAGGGCTTGAAGCAGGAATGTAAATTACTGAAGAAAGAGAGAGTTTTATAAGAAAATGTTTATTTGCAGTGTATTATTTATCTTACATTTCACATTATGTAGAAATGTTATAATTTGAAAAGTATGGTGTCATGTTCTTGTGTTTTGTATATCTAGTATCTTCAAACTTTGTTGTTGACATAAATTGTCACATTCGAATTGATGTTTGTAGTTAATTAGAGGGAAGTATAAGGAAAGGTGTACTTAGTTTTGTATCAATATTGGATTTGTAGCTAATTTGAGGGAAGTATAATGAAAGGGGAAAATTGGAGATACAAAAGAATGTTACATGTACTAAAATATTGGATATTTGACATTGTATGTCATGTTCAAAATAGTTGTTTGTTGATGTGAGCACGGTTGGGAGCTCCCCAAACTCTTTTAGCAAGCTCCTCAAGTTGCCCAAGGTTCTACTGATCTGAACTCAATCTAAGCATCTCATAGGAGCTGTTCTAGTTTCTTTCATCAAATTGAGGTTCGACACAAAGGTTTTCGCTTATGAACCCAGCTCGGATCAACTCCTAGAAGGTTCCATGCGCCATTTTCCAACTGAATTGAGCTCACTTTCAGCTCATCACATTTCAATCAATTCGGATCAGCTCACTTGGGATTCATTCAGCTCAATTTAAGCTCGTTTTTTTTTGCATTCAGCTCATTTACTTTTTGAATAAATTTCAGTATTTAATTTAGTTAATTTAGTTACAGCCTTAATTATGTTTATTGTATAATTTTAATGTGTTTTGTTCCAGCGAATTTAATATGTACATGTTATTAATATGTTTTAAAATTAAAACATGTTTTTAATATGTCTTAGTGCAGTCGAATTTAATATGTCTGAAAGTAATTAATTTTGCTCATTTGATTTGTGCAGCACATGCATGGATGGCATTAAAGGGAGGGTGTGTTGATGCTTGGACTCTCCCAAGCACCTATCCAGCCAAAGAGCATGACCTTTGCAATCCTCCAGCAGCTCATTAAGTCCCCACAACTATTCAGCTGATCAAGGCAAGCAATTAAGCCTCTTTTAACACCATGGCCGAACCTAGCCAAGTCCAATCAGCTCCCATCCATGTTAATTTAATTTCAGCTGAATGTGGGCCTCTAAAAGCTGTCCAATGGTGTTCTCAAGGCAGGAGAAGCTTCAAGGATCCTTCTTGAATTATTCTAGAATTTTCAGCTCATTAAAAAGCTGAAATTGAATGTCCTTTTTCCCCTTAAGTTGCCCATTCGGCTAGCCATGCTTAGGCTATAAATAGTTGTTCATTTTCTTTTGTAAAGGACTTTTTACCAAATTTTTAATGAAACTTTGTTTCTTTGAGGATTTCCTCAACTCCTATTATGTACGAGTCTTGTAACACCCCTTACCTGTAATTCCCGTCGGAACCGAGCCTGAGGCATTACTGGATAAAAACCACATGATCGCCACTTAGGCTCATCGTGACTACTCTCTTAAGTCATCTCATCAACCTCATTCTCGACTTACGAGGCCTCACTCATACACACGAGGCTCTCGAGACTATAACGGAACTTTTTTGAATCTTAAAATTTTCTCCATCTAAACAGGGACTACACGCTCGTGTTAGATGGCACACGCCCATGTCCACCAACCGTGCATGAAAACTCAAGCATTCTACCAATACCCCACGGCTAGAGCACACGCCCGTGCCCACCACTCGTGGTGAACACTGACTACTTCACACGGCCTTGAGTCTAGGCACACGCCTGTGTGGCTAGCCCGTGGCCTACACTACTCAATTTTGCCAAAGTGACACGGCCAAGGCACACGCCCGTGGACTGGACGTGTGTCACACATGGCCTAGACACATGCCCATGTGTCTATCCACATGAATAAGAACTAAGCTATTTGCCAAGTTATTTTCACTCCTCAATCATACACAACATGCACTCATCCAATCCATCTATAATAAACTCATATTGAAGTACAATCATCCAATCCATCTATAATCAACTCATATTGAAGTACAATCTCATATGGATAACTACATCTTTTCATATAATAAAAGAGCTAACAACTATGACATTATACAAAATAGACTATCCATCTAAAGGTCAACACATCTTAGCCATTTACAACAAAATTCACTAATTTGTCTAGCCTCTATACATGCCATATACAAAACATTGAGTCTCATGTACCAGAGTGTGCTGATAGTGTGGGCGATCCTCCAATTGATTCATGTATCTCAATTCAACTCTTTTGCTGTATAAGACAAGGAAAAAGAAAATGAGTAAGTTTTGAGCTTAGTAAGTTTACACAAACAATTTAAGCATTCTAGTACAAGCTAAACAGCAATTAGCATTATACTACCAAATAAATTGACATCCACAACTATGCATTCTCTTTCTATTCCTTACCTCATTTCTAACACATCATGAGTCACATGCTCATAATCATCGACATGCACCCCCTGCACTCAATACCACATTTACTCAAAAGTACAACACATCATTTTATCACACTAATACATCCAACACAGCTAAATTACTCGGTGGTTTCGCACTCGGCCCACCACAATCATATAATAAGGTAGTATCGCAGATAGCCTACCAAGAGGAAATCATAGTGGTTTCGCACATAGCCCACTAAATAATATACTTAACTATGGTATCACACACAGCCCATCGTTGTTAAGTATTAAGGTGGCATCGCACTTAGCCAACCATCAAATATTATCACTACACATCCACATATCTACTTACTCATTCATTCATTCATTCATGATAACTACCACATTCATTCCACTTGAACCATATAGTTCTCAATCATTCTCAATCATTCTCATTCATTCTCATTCATGCTACACACTAGCTAGCATTAAGAATGTATAAGTATAATCGCATTGATTACGCATAAACTTACCTCGGCACTCAAAAGTATAGAGACGTGTAATTTAGTCCACCACCTTGCTCTTGCCTCGTTTCGGGCTTCGTCTTTCTTGATCTATAATGATAAATCAACTCATTCAATTCACACATTGACTAAATTGACCATTATCTCATACTTTAGCAAAATTACTATTTTTCCCTAATCTTTCTCATATTTACACTTTTGCCTCAAGGCTCGTAAAGTGATTTTCATTCAAATTTCTAGCCTTTCACGCTTAGCCGAACCATTTACTCAACTAAAGCAATCATCAATTCTCTCTAAATCACACATGTATGACCAAACTCGAGACTTTTACAAACAAGTCCTTACATGCATTTTTCATGGAAATCACTCAGCAAAAGATGTTTCTACTACATCAACTTTCATATTCTTCCATAAAACATCAAAATACATGCATTTCATACATGGGTTAATTTTTGAACATCCTTCGTAGCTCAACATATAGCTAAAAATAGCTTTCTCATGTTACTAGGACTTCAAAAATACGAAAATATCAAAAACGGGGCTCGGATGCACTTACTAGCAAGCTTGAAAAGTTGAAGAGCCCTAACAATGGCTTCTTGAAAATTTTGGCAGCCTTGGAGAAGAAGATGAATGAAATTCTATCATCTTTTCCCATTTTAATCATTTAATTGCCAAATGACCAAAATGTCCTTTTTGACAAACTTTCTATTTTAACTCATCCATGCCCAATTTTGTCCAAAAATTAGAAATTGGGAAAATTGCTCTTTAAGGACTTCTAATTGATATTCTAAAGCTATTTCATACAAATAACTTCTAGAATCTCACATTTTGTAACTTTTGCAATTTAGTCCTTTTAGACAATTCAACCGCAATCTCACAAAATTGCTTCATGAAACTTTCACACTAGCATGCAAACATGGAATAAACCTCAAAAAATCATACATATAACTCAAATTTGTGGTCTCGTACCACTATTCTGACTAGGCTCTAAATCGGAATGTTATAAGTCTCGAGTGACTTATCTGGCATTGCTAGTAGCGTCTCCGAACTTGTTTGAACTTATCACCTACTCTTGGTGTAGCGTTCACCTATTATATTTTCCATCCAGCCACCTTAACTGCATAAGAACTGGGGTGACACTACTAAATAGTATTAAATCGTTCTTAGTGTTAAGTTCAAGATACCATCTTCACCACTCATCCAAAACTATCTATTTTCATTTTTTTTTTGTTAAACCTAGCCTACTACATTCTTTTAAAACCCTTTCCCATTTCAAAACCTTCTTGTTAGCTTCTGCAACACTTAACCCAAACTTACAATTTTAGTGCAACGAACATTCTTCTCGTCGACGATTGGGCAAACACGCGACTTAACTCACTAAATCGAGGCGAGATCGTATCATTTGTATGGGTAATTGTAGGCACCATAAACAAAAGTAACTAACAAAATGATCCTAGACCCACATAGTTGCCTATAGCAATAATGATATACCACATCAATTTGTTACATATTACCATCATTGTTATACCAACTTCAAGCAAGTCATAGAAGCCTAAAATACAAAAAGTTTCTTTGGCAATTATTACATGTAATGACAAACAAAGCATATCTTACACAACTATTTCAACAAATAAAAAAAAGGTTTACTCATAACAACATCTCGATTCTTTTCTTCATCTTCTTTGCTGCAGTGGATTTTTGTGTGCTGGTAGATTCCTGCTATGCTATCCTTTTTTGGCTTCTAGTTATTGTACTCGTACTAGACTGAGAAAAAAATATGCACAACCCCAAATTAGATTTAAATATTTTGAAACTTGACACTAAAAAAGTGTTTACGATATACCTATGATCCAATTGTGTTAGGTTGATTGCATGATCTTCTGTAGTTCCTTTTTTGGCTTTTAGTTTTTGTACTCATACTAGACTGAGAAAAAAATGCACAACCCCAAATTAGATTTAAATATTTTGAAACTTAACAGTGAAAAAGTGTTTACAATATACCTGTGATCTAATTGTGTTATCTTGATTGCATGATCTTCTGTTGTGACCTTTACCACCACATTTCCTGCATCTCATAATCAGACGAACTTTACTGAGTTGTCCATGCCTCACTTTTTTTGGTTCATTTTTTATCTTCCTTCTATTCTTCTTTTGCCTACCAGGCATTGTCTTCTCAACTGGTGGAAGTACGGGCTCAATACAAGATTTTCTCCATTCATGTGACCCATTTATGGGTTGTAAAGCATATGCATATGCTTTCAAATATGTCTCCTTGTGGTGGTACCTATGTAAGTAGTCATCAGGTTTTTGTTCAAGATACTAGAGAAGGCATGGGGATTAGGGATCCCAAATAATTGCCAACTTTGACAATTGCAGGCTCTGTCGTCTACATTTACTACATGCTATTTTTTTCCTTTCTTAACTCACACTCATTTTCCCCATTTTAGATCATCTTCCAATCAACACCTTCGTTCTTGATCTAATCAAATTTCTTCTTTATTAGTGGACCATAATTGTATTTCCATGAACTGCATTGCTTCCTCTTATACGCTATTATGATCATCAGTTTAACTCTGATTTCCTCTAACATGGTTATTATGCTCTTGAATCTAGACTTCACGATGCTGGAGTTAAATGCTTCATAGAGGTTATTATCAAAAATATTTGATACCGAGCGCAACCTTTGGAAGGCCTTGGTCCAAGCTTTTGAATTTTTAGAAAACAAATTCTTTACAACATTTTCTCTATCTTATACAATTATTCTTTGTTTGGTTCTCACTCCCTATCTGCTATAGACTTCACAGTTTTCGAAAACCAAATTCATATGCTTTTGCTTTTTTATTGCTAGACTAGTTTGATAAGACATGCTTAACACAATGTTTATATTCTACTTTAGGTAGAATGTCATTAATGGCTATCTCAAGACCCTACAAATTAATTTACGAACCATAAGTAAAACAATCTAACAAACATGTTCATATCAGTAATAAATTGGGGCAAATAACATAGCATTGTTTACCATTTGTTTGTCACTGATGATGGTATATCAAAACCCATATTCCATTCCTAAGTCTGCTGTCAAAAAACTAAGAAACCATGACCAAGAATCAGTGCATTCCCCCTCAACAACAGCCAAGACAACTGGATACATCTAATTGTTTCCATCTATTATAATAGTAGACAATATCTCACATTTGAATAGACCTTTTAAAAAGCAACCATCCAAACCTAGTATAGGTCTGCACCCTTCCTTCCCACTTCTTTTCAGTGCTTCAAAATAGACATAAAACCTATTGAAATATTGTAACACCCCAAACTCGGTCAACACACTACGACCGAATCTGGCATGTCACAGAGAAAGCTTGTTTTTGATAAATCCAGTTGTTGCCGTAAGTTGAAAAAAAATGTCTTGTTTGATTGGAAACCAAAATTGGTTTGAATCAAAAGCATAAACCATTTCAAATTTTTTTCTTTTTAAAGAGAATCAAGTTAACTTACTGATATTATAAGTTCATTTTTTTTCTTTTTTCCTACCCGATGGTAAAGTTTTAGAAAATCCCGAGAATCCATTAAGGTTTGTGAAAACATTCATTTTATTGACTCTTTTCCATTTGAGACGTGCTTTAATGCTTAACGCAAATTCAAAAGTTGTCAACAAAGTAAATAATCCCGAAAAAATTTAGATGGCCTTATTACAACTAAAACCAAATTAAATGAAAATCTAACCCAAAAATAATAATTTAAAACAAAACCCGAAATAACGTGCATGGCCACCTTGAGTCCGTCTCGGTTCCCCATCCGCGATCTAAGAATCATCTGCAAAATAGAAAGGAAGGGGTGAGTCACCGAGACTCAGTGTATAAGTCCCCATCCCAAAGATATAAGCCCTTACACAGTTTCATAAGTGCATATGCCTATCATGCATCCCAAAACATAACCATCCGAAACTCCTGTGTCTACCCCGTGTGGTCAAAACCACTGGTGACCGAGGTCACAAATAATATATATGTGGTCAAAACCACTGGTGACCGAGGTCACAAATAATACATGTGTGGTCAAAACCACTGGTGGTCAAAACCACTAAGACTTAGTTGCAATATTATAATAAGCGGGGCTAACCCACTGTGTGGTCAAAACCACTGGTGACAGTCTGAAGTTATACCTTCCCCCTCCTCTCAACACCCATTTTTATGAACATACTTTTCATGGCATAATAATCATGCTTATCATATAGAAATATTATGGTATGGCATATGCAGATTCAACACAGGCATTTAACGCTAGTCAATCAAAGTGGACTTACCTGGAGTCCTCGTTTTACTTTTCTACCCACAAGGGTATCATATCGATTTCAACAGTTATTCTGGCTTTTGGCAATATACACGATAAAACATATTAACGTATGAAGTGTGTAAGAGGTACACACCTGACTACTCACAATATGACGCTCTCTACGTCGACACTGTCATTAACTGACACTACCGCTATCTGCCTACTGCTTTGCTCGAATACTGGGCCACACCCAGGTGGCCAATCACGAAGAGCCAACACAGCCCTCTTCTTGAACTTAGGGGCTGGGGTCTCAGATACAACCCCTTCTAACGTTCGGCTGCCATTAGGGTCCATAACACCATTGGTCACTAAATTGGATTAACATAGAGATTAACAATGAATAGAGATTTAACCCAAATAAATAGATCCCTTACCTAAGTCGATAAAAACCTGAGGCTCTAAGCGTAACTCACAACCAATGAATCCCGAAAGTTCACCCAAGATGGCGTCACCACACTCCCCTGCATTCGGCCAAGCATAACACTACTAAGCAAATAGCCATTCGGCTTTGATCAAGAAATCCCGAAAGAGATAATGCAAAATACAAGGGATCGCCTCCTCCTTACCTTAACCCGACAGATTCGATCACCCCCACTAGCAAGAATCAGAAACGGCTTGGAACAAGAGAGAATCTGATGAGAAACCAAAAATATAAATACAATCATCACCAGGATGCTTAGGGGTTTCGGCATTTCACACCATAGCAATCGAAAGAGAGAAAAAGAATAGAGATGTAAGTATGCTAGGGAGATTCGGCCATAAGAACAAAAGAGAAAAAATGAGATCTTACCTAGTTATTAATTGAGGTTTCGGCTTTGAGAACCCATAGAAGAGGAATAGATTTTGGCACCCCAATCAAGAAGGAAGGAACGCAAAAAGAGAAAGAGAAAGAAAAGGTGGCCAAGGGTATTCGGCCAAAGTGTTTAGAAGAACAGAGAGGAGAGTTGCAAGGATTTCGGCAAAGGAGGAGACCCCTGAAGGTTTTGGCTAATCAAGACAGAAGAAGATGGAGAGGAGGAATGAAGAATGAGGGTTCAGCTCTTTAGGAAAAATAGCACAATGAATGAAACATTAATGTGAAGGGAGAAACAAGTGGGTTCGACCAACACAAGAAGTAAGGGATATGAGTAGAGATTTCGGTTTTGGCACAAAAGTGGTTGAGAGAAGAGATGAAGTTGAAAGTGGAATTGGAATGGTGATTTCGGCTTTGGGTTTGAGAAAAGGAAAACAAAGAAAATGGCACTTAGATACTATGGCTATTTCAGTTTTGACCAAAAAGAAATTAAGCATAGGATGCTGAAAATGCTCCCCCAAGTCTACTATAGGAATTCGGCACCCCCCAAGCACCCAAAACTGATTGCTCCCTTCCCCAACTAGAATTCATGTTTTGGCCAACTCTAAGCTCCCATACCCATCTCCACGAATTCCTCCTGGCCACCCATTCAAATCAATTAGAATGAGTCAACTCCTCAAATTTCTCTCTAGCACAAAATTCAAATGCGTTGACTCCTTCCACTCCTCATCCATCAGAGTCCCACCTGAACACAACTTCCCCCTAGCCTTGGCGTCAAAATAACAAGCAGAAAAAGGGAATTCTACTGCTCGAACCTAGGCTCCCTTGCTCCCCTTGAGGCGTCACTTCTCCAAGCCTTAAGTGGCGCCTCCTTGGCACCTTACCAAGGCACTTATTGTGTCTTAACCTCTCATCAATTACTTTTAATACCCAGCTCAAACAGCTCCCTTCCTCTAGAAGCCCAAAACGCAACTTTTTGCTATGACTCTGGCCTATCCCTGGCTCAAGCCTAGACCCTAAAATAGTCCAAACTAACATACCTACCATACAATACACATGTAGCCATGCGAAATGGAAAGGCCCCGATTTAAGGATGTTACAGTTCTACCCCCCTAAAAAAATAGTTTTGGCCTCGAAATTACCTGGTCAAAAGAGTTGGGGGTGTTGTTGCCGCATCACATCCTCTGGCTCCCACGTGGCCTCCTCCGAACCATGATTCCGCCAAAGAACCTTCACCAAAGGAACTAACTTTCTACACAAGACTTTGACATCCCGATCTAGGATCTGCACCGCCTCCTCCTCAAAAGACAAATCTGGGTTTACTTCTATCTCTTGCACTGGCACAACATGCGACGGATCTGAGCGATAGAGTCTAAGCATTGAAACATGAAACACATCATGGATCTGACTCAATTCTGCTGGCAACTCAAGCTGATAAGCTACTGGTACCACACGCTTCAACACCTAGGGCTCAGCTTGCCCTTCCGACCAAATCTCAACACCTTCTTCCACGGGGACACTTTCAGAAAAACTGTCACCCACTGCAAACTCTATATCCCTCCGTTTGAGATCGACATAAGATTTCTGTCTATCCGAAGCTTCCTCCAGACGAGCTCGGATCAGATTAACCTTATCCTCCATTTCAGTAACCAACTCTAGACCCAACAGTTGACGCTCACCCAACTCTGTCCAACACGTAGGAGTGCGACACCTCTGCCCATACAGCGCTTCATACGGTGCCATCTTAATACTTGCCTGGTAACTGTTGTTGTACGCGAACTCTACAGATGGTAGAAATTCTTCCCAACTACCTCTGAAATCCAAAACACAACCTCTCAGCATGTCTTCCAAAATTTGGATTACCCTCTCTGACTGCCCATCTGACTGCGGATGAAATACCGTGCTAAAATCCAACCTTGTACCCAATGCCTGATGCAATGCTTTCCAAAACCTTGATGTGAAACGAGGATCCCTATCTGAGATAATTGACACCGGCACTCCATGAAGTCTCACGATTTCCACTGCATACAACTTAGCCAACCTTTGAAGTGAGTAATCAACCCGAACTGGTAAGAAAAGAGCTGACTTTGTCAGACGATCAACAATCACCCAGACAGAATCCTTCTTGCTAGACGTGAGGGGTAGCCCACTGACAAAATCCATCGTAATCCTTTCTCACTTCCACTACAGAATCCTTACCGACTGCAACAGACCCAAAGGTAACTGATGTTCAGCTTTGACTCGCTGACACGTCAGACACTTACTTATGAATTTCGTTACCTCTCACTTCAGACTTAACCACCAAAACTGTTCCCTAAAATCTCGGTACATTTTACTACCTCCAAGGTGCATAGCATATGGGCTGCTATGAGCTTCCTGGAGAATCCTCTGCC
The DNA here is from genome assembly GCA_025506655.1 of Gossypium rotundifolium. Lineage (NCBI taxonomy): Eukaryota > Viridiplantae > Streptophyta > Magnoliopsida > Malvales > Malvaceae > Gossypium > Gossypium rotundifolium. The sequence goes on along the minus strand of CP106722.1, from coordinate 85,936,088 downwards.
TTAACTCAACATCTCTCGGCATACAAACTTTCCCTTGGAAACACAGCACACCCTTATTGCTCAAGCTATAACCCTCTAATCCACCTTTCTGCACTTGCAAATACCGATTACTTAAGTCTTCATTCGCTAGCTGTTTCTCCTTTACCTGGTTTACCCACGTCGCCTTCACTTGCAATTCCGCTAACAGACTTCCGTCATCATACAGACTAAAATGAGTGAACATTGCTCTCAAGTATGCTACCACCTTGTGGCTCAACGCGTCAGCCACTACGTTAGCCTTACCTGGATGGTATTCAATCGAACAGTCATAATCCTTCAACAACTCGGTCCACCTTCGCTGCCTCAAATTCAATTTCTTCTGAGTCAAGAGGTACTTCAAACTCTTGTGGTCTGTGTAGACTATCGACTTCTCCCTATACAAGTAATGCCTCCAAATTTTCAGTGTGAAAACCACCGCAGCCAACTCCAGATCATGCGCCGGGTAATTCACTTCGTGGGGTCTCAACTGTCGAGATGCATACGCCACTACTTTCCCCTCTTGCATCAGCACACATCCCAAACTAGTATGCGACGCATCACAGTAGACCGTAAACTCTTTCCCTACCTCAGGCTGAATCAAAATCGGAGCTTCTGTTAATATCTTCTTTAACTTCTTGAAACTCTCTTGTTGCTTGTCTGACCACACAAACGGAACCCCTTTCCTTAGCGACTTGGTTAGCGATGCTGCAATCAAAGAAAAACCTTTCACGAACCTTCTATAATATCCCGCCAAACCCAGAAAACTCTGAATCTCTGCCACTGACTTCGGTGGTTTCCAATCCAATACTGCTTCAATCTTTCGAGGGTCCACCCTAATCCCCTCAGTTGACACCACATGACCCAAGAAAGTTACCTCCTTTAACCAGAACTCGCATTTACTAAACTTTGTGAACAACTGCTTTTCCCTCAGAATCTGTAAAACCACACGGAGATGCTCATCATGCTCCTCTTCTGATTTCGAGTACACCAAGATGTCGTCTATAAACACCACGACGAATCGATCTAAATACGGTTGAAAAACCTGATTCATCATGCCCATGAATGCTACCGGCGCGTTAGTTAACCCAAATGGCATTACTAAAAACTCGTAGTGCCCATAACGAGTGCGAAACGCTGTCTTATGGATATCAGCCTCCTTTACCTTAAGTTGATGGTACCCCGACCTCAAATCAATCTTAGAGAAAACCGATGTCCCCTTCAGCTGATCGAACAGATCATCTATCTTGGGGAATGGATACTTATTCTTAATCGTCAACTTATTCAGCTGACAGTAATCTATACACATCCGCATTGTTCCGTCTTTCTTATTGACAAAAAATACAGGCGCTCCCTAAGGTGATACGCTCGGCCGGATAAAACCTCGATCCAATAACTCCTGAATCTGCGCCTTCAGCTCCGCTAACTCCTTCGGCGCCATCCTATACGGGGCAATAGACACTGGTGTGGTTCCTGATAGCAAATCTATCCCAAACTCAACTTCGCGATCGGGAGGCAAACTCAGAAGCTCCTCTGGGAACACGTCAGTGAAATCCTTTACTGTTTGGACACTCCCTACAGTTGACTCTTTGGCCTCTAATGTACAAACATGAACTATGAATGCCTCGCATCCCTTTCTCACCATTTTCTCGACCTTCAGAGCAGATACCACATTGGATAGGTAATTTCTTCTATCACATATCATCACCACCTCTTTACCCTCAACCGACCTCAACACCATACGCTTAGCCACACAGTCCAAACATGCCTGATACTTTACTAGCGAGTCCATCCCTAGGATCAAATCGAACTCCACGAATGGCGCTCCATCAAATCGACCGAAACACTACCCTTAGAGTTCTAGGGGTACATCCTTATCTGATTTGTTTACTTCTATAGAGTGACCTAGAGGCTAATTACGGTCATCTCCTTGAAGAAACCTCATGGACTAAGTTCGAGTTCCCACTATACTACTAGCAACATACGAGTGCGTCGATCCAACATCTATCAAAGCAGTATAAGGCAATCCAAAAATTAAGAACGTACCAGTTATGACGTCTGGTGCGTCGCCCTCCTCTCGTCGCCTCGCAGCATAGACCAACCCAGGCTGTCTTGCATCAGCATTCCCGGTACCTCTGCCCGGTGCTCCACGACCTCGACCAAAACCATTACCTCCCCTGGCCGGACCGCGACCCCTCTGTGGTTACTGGCCATCCGTACTGAATTGTGTACGTCCCTGACCCTCAGACTGGATCCTAGCTGACCTCTGCAGACAATTCCTTACCCGGTGCCCCATTGACCCACACTCGAAGCACCCTCTGTTTCTAGTCCAACACTCTCCCGAATGAGACTTCCCACATCGAGCACACCGTGGCGGCCACTAGGTAGTAGCAGCAGGTTTTGCAGCTTGACTCGGCCCACTATATTTAGCCCTTTTTTTGCGAATTCTCGGTAGACCCTGATGACCCAGAACTCCTCTTAACCCAACTCTGATCCTGATTCTGTCTCACCGACTGTTTCACCTCCTCCGCAATCTTGGCCTTCTCTACCAAGATCATAAATTCTCTCTCCTATTGTGGAGCAATCAACATCCGTAGCTCATCTCTCAGCCCGTCCTCAAACCTGACACAGCGCTCGTGTTCCGTAGCCACGATACCCCTAGCATAATGACTCAGTCGAAGGAATTCTGCCTCATATTCCGATACTGACTTATTCCCTTGAACCAGATTCAAGAACGCCTTTCGCTGCGCATTTATATAACCGGACCCGACATATTTCCTCTGATAAGCTGCCTTAAAAAAATCCCAAGTGATGTCATTAGCTATCGCACCATCCCGGACCGTGAGCCACCACTGATAAGATTCATCACGGAGAAGAGACACTATCCCTTTTAACTTTTCTTCCACCGTAAGGTCCAAATCATCCATTATACGTTCAGTCGCCTCAAGCCAGTACTCAGCTGTATTGGGAGCCACACCAGAAACCCCCCAGAACACCTCTGCTCCATTGGCTCAGAGTTGCTCAGACACAAATTTTCGAGCCCCCGTACCTCCACCTGCTCCAGCTACTCTCTCCAGAACCCGCAGCATCGCCTGTGACATCGCATCGTCACCACCAGTCTGATCCTGGAACCCAGTGTCCACAGCTGGCGATGGCGATACCTCATTCTCTGACCCATGGCTAGACCCTGCCGGTTCTGATACAGTCATCCTACCTCTACCACGCCCGCGTGTATTACGCCCCCGTCCGCGAGTACTCATGTCTACCGTTCCCGAATTAATCTGATTTAAGAATTTTATGCATGAGTTTTCTTCCACTGTTATTACAGCATAATTTTATGAATAACTTAGAGTTGTTCTCGTAAATTCATACAATCCTATGGGCTTCAGTCTCTAAAGTGGATTCTTATTACTAGTATCCATAACACAACTATTTAAACCATGCAATCAACAGTTAGGGGACTTACCGTTGAGGATAGGTGCCGGAGACTCAGGTGCCATGCTTCCCAAAACATGCATTTTCCTTAAAAGTTATTTCGCAAACCTTTTATTAAAAATGTTTTGGGACTCGGGCCCACAGCTGAGCTATTGAACCAGGCTCTGATACTAAAATTGTAACACCCCAAACCCGGTTAACACACCACGACCGAATCTGGCATGTCACAGAGAAAGCTTGTTTTTAATAAAATCGGTTGTCGCATTAAGTTGAAAAAAATGTCTTGTTTGATTAGAAACCAAAATTGGTTTGAATCAAAAGCTTAAACTGTTTCAATTTTTTTTCTTTTTAAAGAGAATCAAGTTAACTTGCTGATATTATAAGTTCATTTTTTTTTCTTTTTTCCTACCCGATGGTAAAGTTTTAGAAAATCCCGAAAATCCATTAAGGTTTGTGAAAACATTCATTTTATTGACTCTTTTCCATTTTAGATGTGCTTTAATGCTTAACGCAAATTCAAAAGTTATCAACAAAGTAAATAATCCCGAAAAAATTAGATGGCCTTATTACAACTAAAACCAAATTAAATGAAAATCTAACCCAAAAATAATAATTTAAAACAAAACCCAAAATAACGTGCATGGCCACCTTGAGTCTGTCCCGGCTCCCTATCCGTGATCTAAGAATCATCTGCAAAATAGAAAGGAAGGGGTGAGTCACCGAGACTCAGTGTATAAGTCCCCATCCCAAAGATATAAGCCCTTACACAGTTTCATAAGTGCATATGCCTATCATGCATCCCAAAACATAACCATCCGAAACTCCTGTGTCTACCCCGTGTGGTCAAAACCACTGGTGACCGAGGTCACAAATAATATATATGTGGTCAAAACCACTAGTGACTGATGTCACAAATAATACATGTGTGGTCAAAACCACTGGTGGTCAAAACCACTGAGACTTAGTCACAATATTATAATAAGCGGGGCCAACCCACTGTGTGGTCAAAACCACTGGTTACAGTCTGAAGTTATACCTTCCCCCTCCTCTCAACGCCCATTTTTATGAACATACTTTTCATAGCATAATAATCATGCTTATCATACAGAAATATCATGGTATGGCATATGCAGATTCAACACAGGAATTTAACGATAGTCAATCAAAGTGGACTTACTCGGAGTCCTCATTTTGCTTTTTTACCCACAAGGGTATCATACCGATTTCAACAGCTATTCCGGCTTTTGGCAATATACACGATAAAACATAAAGTGTGTAAGAGGTACACACCTGACTACTCGCATTATGACGCTCTCTACGTCAACACTGTCGTTAACCGATACTACCGCTATCTACCTACTGTTTTACTCGGATGCCGGCCCATACCCAGGTGGCCAATCGCAAACAGCCGACACAACCCTCTTCTTGAACTTAGGGGCTGAGGTCTCAAATACAACCCCTCCTAATGTTCGGCTGCCATTAGGGTCCATAACACCTTTGGTCACTAAATTCGATTAACATAGAGATTAACAATGAATAGAGATTTAACCCGAATAAATAGATCCCTTACCTAAGTCAACAAAAACCCGAGGCTCTAAGCATAACTCACAACCAACGAATCCCGAAAGTTCACCCAAGATGGCGTCACCACACTCCCCTACACTTGACCAAGCATAACACTACTACGCAAACAACCATTCGGCTTTGATCAAGAAATCCCAAAAGAGATAACGCAAAATACAAGGGATCACCTCCCCCTACCTTAACCCGACAGATTTGATCACCCCCTAGCAAGAATCAGCAGCGGCTTGGAACAAGAGAGAATCTGATGAGAAACCAAAAATAGAAATACAATCATCACCAGGATGCTTAGGGGTTTCAGCATTTCACACCATAGCAATTGAAAGAGGGAAAAAGAATAGAGATGTAAGTATGCTAGGGAGATTCGGCCATAAGAACAAAAGAGAAAAAAATGAGATCTTACCTAGTTATTAATTGAGGTTTTGGCTTTGAGAACCCAGAGAAGAGGAATAGATTTTGGCACCCCAATCAAGAAGGAAGGAACGTAAAAAGAGAAAGAGAAAGAAAAGGTGGCCAAGGGTATTCGACCAAAGTGTTTAAAAGAACAGAGAGGAGAGTTGCAAGGATTTCGGCAAAGGAGGAGACCCCTAAAGGTTTCGGCTAATCACGACAGAAGAAGATGGAGAGGAGGAATGAAGAATGAGGGTTTGGCTCTTTAGGAAAAATAGCAAAATGAATGAAACATTAATGCCAAGGGAGAAACAAGTGGGTTCGGCCAACACAAGAAGTAAGGGATATGAAAAGAGATTTTGGTTTTGGCACAAAAGAGGTTGAGAGAAGAGATGAAGTTGAAAGAGGAATTGGAATGGTGATTTCGGCTTTGGGTTTGAGAAAAGGAAAACAAAGAAAATGACACTTAGATACTATGGCTATTTCGATTTTGACCAAAAAGAAATGAAGCATAGGATGCCGAAAATGCTCCCCCAAGTCTACTATAGGAATTCGGCAGCCCCAAGCACCCAAAACCGATTGCTCCCTTCCCCAACTAGAATTCATGTTTTGGCCAACTCTAAGCTCCCATACCCATCTCCACGAGTTCCTCCTGGCCACCCATTCAAATCAATTAGAATGAGTCAACTCCACAAATTTCTCTCTACCACAAAATTCAAATGCGTTGGCTCCTTCCACTCCTCATCCATCAGAGTCCCACCTGAACACAACTTCCCCCTAGCCTTGGCATCAAAATAACAAGTAGAAAAGGGAATTTCGCTGCTCAAACCTAGGCTCCCTTGCTCCCCTTGAGGCGTCACTTCTTCAAGCCTTAAGTGGTGCCTCCTTGCCACCTTACCAAGGCACTTCTTGTGTCTTAACCTCTCATCAATTACTTTTAACACCCAGCTCATACAGCTCCCTTCCTCTAGAAGCCCAAAATGCAACTTTTTGCTATAACTCTGGCTTATCCCTAACTCAAGCCTAAACCCTAAAATAGTCCAAACTAACATACCTACCATACAATACACATGCAACCACGTGAAATGTGAAAGGCCCCAATTTAAGGATGTTACAAATATGGTGGGGATTCAGCTGTGACTCTATTCATTGCTATATTTATAATACTTCCAGGATTCTTTAGTCTTAACTCATCAGCATAATCTCACAACATAGCAAATTCCTCTACAAAGTTTCCTGCTAACTTATCCTTCACCATTTTCGTGGCTCTTCTACACCTTCTCATGTTAACATTCACATTCATTTATGAAGCTACCCTTCTTTGTATCTCCCTTAGCTTTATTTTTGGGTGGTCCCTAATAGTAGCTTCAAACTTTTTTGCAATTGCTTTTACATTGACCATTTTGTTTCTAAAACTAACATAAAAGTTGTGCTCATCATGAAAACTTTTCATTTGCAGGCACTAGGATATGCTACTGTAACTTGAAAATATTCTCCATTTACACTTTTTAGATGTAATGCTTTAACTCTAACCCTATTCGAATCATTCTTGATTATTTTAAGTTCCCTTATACAACACATTGAGTACTTACAAATTGCAGTTTTGAATTGCTCACCATCTTTAAACACCATCCCAGTACAGAAGTGTGGACTTTCTGAGTTTGGATTGTAAGTAGGGAACCTACTTCTTCTACAAGCATCAGTATTGTCGTAATCACTTGACCCAAGTATGCTCCCATGATCATCACTATCAAAATATTCAGTCTTATTTCCCTCTTCTTCCCTGACAACTATATCATTTAGTCCTTCACCCTCAACTTCTTCAGGGACCTCAGCCTCAAACTACTTTCTAGAGCTTTTACTTTCAGTCTCATCAACTATTTTTTCCTTAGCTTTCCCACTAGTTTTCCCCTCCACTTCCCTCCACTTTTTCCTAGCTTCTTGAAACTCCTCATTATTATCACCACCTGAGAAGTACATCACTTTATCAAATAAACATACTCATCTTCTAAATCACTATCACTTCCATCTTCAAACCCCTCCTCATCAGCTTCTTCAACACCACTATTTAAACTTCCATCACCCTATTCTAACCCTTTAACAGATGCATCTAAACCATCTAAAGCTTCACCTACAACATCAACCTCACCACCTTTACTACCAGCAACCTCAACACCCTCCTCATTTAAATCTTTAAAACCCTCACCACCTTCACCACCCTCAACCTCACTACCCTTACCACCTTTATTGCTAGCAATCTTAATGCCCTCCCCATTTAAACCTTCAAAACCCTCACCACCTTTTGTAACAACCCGGTTTTGACCCTAATTAGAATAGTGGTTTTGAGACCACAAATTAGAATCCAAAAAATATTTTAAAATTATTTTTCGTGTTTATTATGTGTGAATTTGTTTATGTTAAATTTTCGTGACTTAATTAGTTTATTATGTGTGAATTTGTTTGTGTTAAATTTTCGTGACTTAATTTTGTTGTTTAGGTGTCCGATTAAATAAAAGGACTTAATAGCATAAAATGTAAAAGTTACAAAATAAAGTGTAAAGTGCTAATTTGTTAATGGCTTTTTAATGTTTGGTCGTTAAAGGGAAAATAACCCATTTTAAATTTAAGTGGATGGTACAAAGTCAAATATAGCCATAACTAATGTTTTATATAATAATTATATAAAGGTTAAAATTGGAAATTTGAAATTATGTTAATATAAACAAAACATAAATGAAAAAAAACATATTATCATCTTTCTGCTCACCGAAACAAGAAAATAAAAAGAGATTCATGAGATTTGAGCATTCGGCCAAGAATAAAAGGGTGATTCAAGATCAAGAACCAAAGAAATCGAGTTTGGATCGGGGAAAGACAAAAGTAGTCGATTAGCTGATTTTATAGTCGTCGACATCTGAGGTAAGTTAGAAAGAATTTGAATGTTGATATAACTATGAATATATATATTTGTTATGTATCAAATTGAATTATTTGAATTTATATATGCTATGGCCGAATGTAAACATTGTGAATTGGCTATCTTCTGAGCTTGATTCAATCGAGATTCGACATCCGTAGGCCCCGTAGGAACCTTAGGAATAGATAGGATACATATGCCATGACATAGGATATCCGATATGTGTTATCGTGTAAGACCACGTCCGGGACGTTGGCATTGACTTGTGTTTACGTGTAAGACCATATCTGGGACATTGGCATCGTATTTGATTTGTGTAAGACCCTGTCTGGGACAGTGGCATTGATATGTGATTACATGTAAGACCACATCTGGGACGTTGGCATTGTACGAGCTTCTGACTATCCGCGTATCCTTTTGAATTTCGAATGGTTCAACGGGCATGTGTAACTGAAGGCCAATGTGTATTTCGAATTAAAAGAACCCAGGTACATATATAAACTGTGTTATGAAGAGAAAGTTAAGTTATATGTTTAGTTCATTGTACAAAGGTTAATGTATAAGCATGAGAACTATGTATAAATTTATAAATTTGGGTATTTGGCCAAAGAGTTTTATATATGATTTTGATATTGAGTTTTGTGTAAGCTATTATGAATATGTATAAGTTATTTATTTAATTTGTATATGAAAAGATTTAATGTTAATTTATATTCATACTTTGTATATGTGATTTGGCTTAATTGGTTGATAATAACTTGCTTATGACTTACTAAGCTTAAATAGCTTACTCTGTGTTTTTCTGTTTACTTCTGTTTTATAGATTTGGATATACGTTATGAGCTCGGGGATTGTCAGCAAGACTATTCACACTATTGACAATTTCCTTTGGTATTTTACTAAGTTGAAATTGAATATATAGCATGTATAGCATAGTAAAAGGTTGAATATGAATTAAGTACTTCGTATATAATTAATAGCCATGCGAAGATGGCTTATCTTCTTTTGATTGATTTGGTTTCTATGCTTATGTTTGATGATGTCATTGAAAAATAAGTTTATACTTATGCATATTTGATTACGGTATATGTTCATGATAGGTAAGTATGTGTTATGTTTTATTTTAAGTTAGACATATTGAAATTGGTTATGTGATTAATATATATTGATTATGATTTGTATGATGAATTGAATTAGTTAAGGCGTGAACCAAAACCGAATGTATACATATAGATATTTTGGTTGTGGTTAAGTGATATATAAATGTATATTTTTGTGCATTGTGTGATGGTTTAATTTGTTTATTAGATGGACTAAGGCTGGATGTATATATATATATTGTGGTTAATGTTAAGCGAAAGGTTTGTATAGATATTTTTGTGAGTATGTATATTAGTACGATGTGCTTTAGTTTTTATTATATATATATTGAATGTTTAGTCAATAAGTCATTGGTAATTGAGTTTGTATTAATAAGGTTAAATATTTTTGTATTTGGCCATGGTGTGAAATTATGATTGATGATTACATGTAATGCAAATGAATTTAGTTTTGTAATTGGGTTATGAAATTTGTATTGGTAAATGGTAAATGTTAGATGTAATTTTGGTTTGTGAAATAATGGATATGTCTCATTATTAATTGGTTATATAATGTGATAGGAATTTGACTAGGAGATTATGTATGTATTTATATAGATATCCATTATACTTGGTTAAAATATTTGATGGTTGTTAATGATTTGTTCTTTATGGAATAGTTGTGAGATTATAGAAAAGTGGTTAATATGTTATATAAGAATATGTGTGTATTGATTTTGAAAGGTAATATGATTAGGGACATCATTCATCTATTTAAATGATTGATATGCTATATAGATTAACTAAGATGAACTATATGATATTCGAATAGCACATAAAATGAATGACTAAGCATGTGGTTTAATTGTTTAATGATATATTAAAATGATTAAGCGTAAGGTGTGTTTGTTATTTGTTTAGTAAATGAAAATGAAATATTGAATGTCCTATTGTTTGATTTAGATGGACTAAGGCTGAATGTGTATATATATATTGTGGTTAATGTTAAGTGAAAGGTTTGTACAAATATTTTTGTGAGTATGTATATTAGTACGATGTGCTTTGATTTTTATTATATATATTTTCGAATGTGGAAATTAGGTATAAGGTTATATTTAGTCAATAAGTCATTGGTAATTGAGTTTGTATTAATAAGGTTAAATATTAATGTATTCGCCATGGTGTGAAATTATGATGGATGTGATGCAAATGAATTTAGTTTTGTAATTAGGTTATGAAATTTGTATTGGTAAATGGTAAATGTTAGATGTAATTTTGGTTTGTGAAATAATGGATATGTCTCATGATTAATTGGTTATATAATGTGATAGGAATTTGACTTGGAGATTATGTATGTATTTATATTGATATTCGGCTATACTTGGTTAAAATATTTGATGGTTGTTAATGATTTGTTCTTTATGGAATTGTAACACCCCAAACCCGGTCCAAACACTACAACTGAATCTAGCGTGCCACGGAGAGGAGAACGGTTGCAAATCGATTTGTCAATTTTGTTTTAAGGAGAAAACTTTTGAATAATTTTGGAGAAAACGAATTTGAATCTCGCGGTGTTCAAAACGTGTTAAATCTTGTTTTTTTAAAAAGACTTAGCTGCTTATTTGCTACTTCATATTCATTACTTAATTCGTGAGCATTACCAAAAACACATACTTATCGAGGTTTGAAAAGAAACAACCAAATAAAACATCCCAAAATAAAAGTTAGGCGGCCTTATTACAACACTGAAATCCCAAATTAAAGGAAATAACTAAGTCCAAAAAGAAATCTTTGAAATAAATAAAAACTGAGCATGGCCACCTCGAGTCCACTCCGGCTCCAAATCCACGATCTAAGTTTGATCTGCAAAATGTTAAGGAAGGGGTGAGTCACCTAGACTCAGTGTGTAAGTCTCCATCCCAAATGGAAATATGCTCTTGCACAAATTCAGATACAAATATGCATGTCATGCAACCCATCAACCTAGGTATCCATCCATATCTCCCAAAACTACCCCTTATGGTACCAAACCACTGGTGGTGCCAAACCACTGGTAACCGAAGTTACAGAAATAGCGTATGTGGTACCAAAGCACTGGTGGTGCCAAACCACTGAGACTTAGTCACGATTTATTTATAATATGTGGGGCCAACTCACTGTGTGATACCAAATCACTGGTGACAGTCTGATAGATCATACTTCCCCCTCCTCTCATCACCTATAACACATGTATATGCCAACAATATCAGTGTGATCATGCTTAACATACAAGATTTATGAATACAAAATAACATGCTTTCATAGATCTCAATTACCGCGAGAAACAATAACAATTACCCGACATCCTCGCTTTTACTCACAGGGGTATTTAGTAACCACTGCCATTATTTCGGCTTTTAACAACACATAACATATAACATATTTAGCATAGAAAGTGTGTAAGAGTTACACACCTGGTTTTTGTACTACTGCTTCTACGCTACTTTGGCATTTGGGTTCACAGATCCAACCGCTCCTACTGTTTGACTAGTTGGTCGAATCCCGAATGTCTTTAAGAAAGCTTTATACCCCCATCTACATTCGGCCAACACCAAACTGTCAAACCGATCCCTTACTCGAAACCAAACACGTACCATATGACATTTGGCCAACCATAATGAACAAGAAAGGCCATTTGGCCAAACCTACCATCAACCTACCTTCGACTTTTCCACCAAATCGGCACTTCTGACTACAAATAGACAGGATTCGGCTTCTATGGACAGAGAGGGGAAATCGACAAGCCTTAGAACAAGTGATTTGGATTATAACTTGATAGAAATAAAGAAATCACAGAGGAAAGAAATCCCGAAACTCACCGGATTACAGAGGAGTATTTGGCTTACGATGCACCTTCGGGAAACAGAGAAACCCCCTTGATGATTCGGCTATGGAGGAAGATGATCGAGGGAGTGGGTTTTGAAAGAAAAACTATTTGAAGAGAGGGAAAAGTCTTGGAAGGTGGCGGCAAGGAAAAGAAAAGAAAAGAGTTTGAGAAAAAGGAGGAGAGGATTTTCATTAGCAAAGTAGATGAATGAAAAAAAATGAAAGAAAGGTGAGTACTATGGCTACCAAATTCGCAATACACAAGCACCCACCCACAGCTTGGAATTTCAGCCAACTCTCCCCTCCGATAGCCCTTATCCTGCAAGATAATCCAATCTTTATCTCACCTATAGAAGAGACCACCTCCAAACCAACTCTCTCCTTCCCTTTATCATCTTTTACCACTTAATTAAAAAAATAAAGCTCCTAAATTGAAACAAATGTGCCGTCCAACCCCCTTCCCCTAGGAGTGCCGAATTTGACCCATCCTTTTGGGCTTCAAGTGGCCACACATGGCCCAATAATCCCCCTAAGTGGCGCCACCTTAATGCCCATTCAAAGCACTCCAGATTTTTGGGCCACGAGCCCAACTGGCTATGAAACATAGCTATTTAGATTTAATTACTACTAACACTATTTTTAAATAATTTATCCCCTGATTTTAAAGCCCAAATCCGAGCCCAATTCACACTCAAAGCCTTAACCTACTAATTTAGCCATGCAACATACCAAATGCACAGTACCCACAAAATCAGGATATTACAGTTCTACCCCCCTTAAAATAAATTTTGGCCTCGAAATTTACCTGATCAAAAGAGTTGAGGGTATTGTTGATGCATAATATCCTCCGGCTCCCATGTCGCTTCCTCTGCTCCATGGTTCCGCCATAATACTTTTACCAAAGGAACTGATTTCCTACGTAAAACCTTAACATCCCGATCTAGGATCTGCACAGGTTCCTCCTCCAAAGACAAGTCTGGGCTCACCTCAATCTCCTCCACTGGCACAACATGCGATGGATCCGAGCGATAGCGTCTAAGCATAGAAGCATGGAACATGTCGTGGATTTGACTCAACTCTGGTGGCAACTCGAGCTGATAAGCCACCGGTCCTACTCGCTTCAACACCCGATAAGGCCCAATAAATCTAGGGCTCAACTTGCCTTTCCTACCAAATCTCAGAACCTTCTTCCACGGTGACACCTTCAAGAAAACCCTGTCACCTTCAGCAAACTCTATATCCTTCCACTTGAGATTGGCATAAGACTTCTGCCTGTTCGAGGCTTCTTTCAAACGAGCTCGAATCACTTTCACCTTATCCTCTGTCTCTGTAACCAGCTCCGGACCCAACAACCGCCGCTCTCTCAATTCCGTCCAACACGTAGGGGTACGACACTTCCGACCATATAACGCTTCGTATGGAGCCATCTTAATACTCGCCTGATAACTATTGTTATACGCGAACTCCGCCAATGGCAGGAATTCTTCCCAACCGCCCTTGAAATCCAAGACACATCCCCTTAGCATGTCCTCCAAAACTTGAATCACCCTCTCCGATTGTCCATCCGACCGGGATGGAATCTCAGATCTTGAAATCTAATCTTGTGCCTAGTGCCTGGTGCAAAGCTTTCCAGAACCTTGACGTAAACCTTGGGTCTCTATCCGAAATAATTGACACTGGCGCCCCATGCAACCTTACAATCTCCGCTAACAGGCTTCCATCGTCATACAGACTAAGGTGAGCAAACATGGCTCTTAAATCTGCCACAACCTTACGGCTCAAGGCGTCTGCTACCACATTAGCCTTTCTCGGGTGGTACTCAATCTGATGCGAGCACGCCCGGGGCATCCAACATTTTTCAATATGATGAGCTCGAATCATCGAGATCAAGAGCCGTGGGGCTCATGTGCATCTCAATTTGAGCTCCCTCAGCTCACTTCAGCTCATCGAGCTGATTTCTTTGTTTTTTTTAATAAATTGAATTTTAATTTATTTAATTTTTCTATAGCCATTTAATGCATCTAAAACATCTTAAATGGGTTGAATTTAATTTGTTTTAACTAAAAAGTGATTTTATCACATTTTATTATATGTTTTAAGTTGATTAAAACATAAATTTAATGTGCGATTTTTATGCTTAATTAAGAATCGCCAAAATTCCAATGTGTCCTAATGGTGTCCTTTAGTTGTCCTAAGCTTCACCAATTTTTATTAGTTGTTAAATAGCTTAGATTTAATTTGTTTCAGTTCAATTTAATGTCTTAATGTGATCTTTAATTGCTGGAATTAATTAGCTAAGTTAATGAACTTAATTTGCTTGTAGGTGCATGTAAAGGGACTGCACAAGGAGATTAATGGGCAGCAGAATTACTTTCATTTAAGATGATGTTTTGGTTAGCTCAATAGTTTTCTATAGCTGCCATTTCAACTTCCCAAGGTGCCCATTCAGCTCACCAAGTTAATGCAAGAAGGTCAACCATCGTGACAACTTGAGCTGAAAAGTCGATCATTAAAGTTGGAATTTAAGGAGGAATTTAAGGGCATTCATGCATGCTTGGTTGAACAATGAAGAGTCATTCAATTATCTTTTCTTCCTTGATGATTCGGCTGCACCTTGGTGATTTAAAAGCTGCCTCTTGAGCTTCCATTCAGCCAATGTGGACTTGGAACTTGAAGAGTTTTCCTATCTAGAATTTTCAAGTTAATGCTAGTATTAATTTTGCTTAGTCATTAAGGCTAGAAGATGACCATTCAACTAGCTCAAGCAACTATAAATAGTTGGCTATTTTATTTTGTAAAGGACTTTTGGACTTTTTGCCATTTTATAAAATTTTATGAACTTTGTTCAAAAGAGTGAGATCACTCCTCTCTATCTTTCGTACGAGTTTCGATTTTGACTTATCAAGTTCTCTTGCTTGTGGCGTCAATCGTTCTCTTCCATCTACTTATACCATAGGTTCTTATCTTTATAGATAACGGGTCTTGGTCCATCTTCGATTCCATCATATCCACCTTAAACATTATAGAAATCGGGGTGACACATACTTGTGTTGAATCGTTTCTTGTTTAATCCCTATTCTCCATTTCCACAAAACTATCAAAATAACACCTATCTTTATCCATCTAGTTTCTAAACCGAACCTATCCTTCTCCCTAACCGAATCATTCCCACATTTAAACACCTCCATTCCTACCTTATCCCATTTCTTAAAATAAATTCACTTAAAAGCTTCTGCAACTCTTCCATATTTTCTCATTTTTCCCAAAGGCTTGATTACCTCCTCGTAGACAATTGGGCAATTTAAATATGACTCGACTCAACCTGAGGTGGATCATATCACAATCGAGCAGTCATAGTCCTTTAATGGCTCAATCCATCTCCTTTACCTTAAATTCAACTCCTTCTGCGTGAGAAGGTACTTCAAGCTCTTGTGATCCGTATACACTACCGACTTCTCTCCATACAAATAATGTCTCCCAATTTTCAGCGCGAAAACTACTACAGCCAATTCCAGATCATGCGTCGGGTAGTTCACTTCGTGAGGTCTTAACTGTCGAGAAGCGTACGCTACCACTTTTCCTTCTTGCATCAGCACACAACCCAATCCTGTGTGGGATGCATCACAATAAACTGTAAATTCCTTTCCGGCTTTCGGTTGAATTAACGTTGGGGCCTCCGTCAGAATCCTTTCTAACTTCTCAAAACTTTCCTGTTGCTTGTCTGACCACACAAATAGAACCCCTTTCCTCAGCAACTTGGTCAATGGTGCTGCAATCAGAGAAAACCCTTCTACAAACCTCCAGTAATACCCTGCTAGCCCTAGAAAGCTCTGAATCTCTGCCACAGACTTCGATGGCTTCCAATCCAAAATGGTCTCAATCTTTCGAGGGTCCACTCTAATCCCCTCAGCTGACACTACATAACCCAAGAAAGTGCCAGAACTCGCACTTACTAAACTTGGCATATAAACACTTTTCCCTTAGAATCTGCAACACCACTCGTAAATGCGCGTCATACTCCTCCTCCGATTTTGAGTACACCAGAACATCATCGATAAATACTACGACGAATCGATCCAAATACGACTGAAACACCCGGTTCATCATATCCATAAACGCTGCTGGTGAGTTCGTCAACCCGAAAGGCATAACCAAAAATTCATAATGCCCGTATCGAGTACGACATGCCGTCTTATGGATATCCGCCTACTTTACCTTAAGTTGGTGATACCCCGACCTCAAATCTATCTTGGAAAATACTGATGCTCCCTTAAGCTGGTTGAACAAGTCCTCTATCCTAGGCAAAGGGTACTTGTTCTTAATCGTCAATTTATTCAACTGACGGTAATCTATACACATTCGCATCGACCCGTCCTTTTTCTTCACAGAAAGCACAGGCGCTCCCTAAGGTGACACACTTGGCCGGATAAAACCCCGATCCAGCAACTCCTGAATCTGTGCTATCAATTCCACCAATTCCTTTGGTGCCATCCTATACAGAGCAATGGACACTGGCGCTGTTCCCGGTAAAAGGTCTATACCGAACTCCACTTCCCGATCCGGGGGCAAACTTAGAAGCTCTTTTGGGAAGACATCAACAAACTCATTCACTGCTCGAACACTTCCTATAGCCGGTTCCTTACCTTCCAATGCACAAACATAAACTAAAACTGCCTCACATCGTTTCCTTACCATCTTCTCTGCTTTCAGCGCAGAAACCACATTAGATAGGTAATTTCTTCTCTCACCTATCATTACCACCTCTACACCCTCGACCATTTTCAGCACCATGCGCTTAGCCGCACAGTCTAATTCTGCCTGGTACTTAACCAACCAATCTATTCCTAGGATTAAATCGAACTCTCCAAAGGGTAGTTCCATCAAATTCGCTTGAAACACGACCCCTTGGAGTTCTAGGGGTACATCCCTATATAGTTTGTCTACCACCACAGAGTGTCCTAGAGGGCTTACTACCGTCATCTTCCTAGCAGATATCTCATAGGCTAAGTTTAGAGTTCCTACCACACTACTAGCAATATACGAGTGTGTCAAACCAATATCAATTAAAGCAATGTAAGGCAGCCTAGAAATTATAAACGTACCGATTATGACGTCTGGTGCGTCGCCCTCCTCTCGACGTTTGGCTGTGTAGACCAGCCCAGGCTGCCTAGCATTAGCCCCTCCAGCACCTCGGCCAGGTGTTTCACGACCTCGACCATTGTCATTACCATTACCCCTAGCCACACCTCGACCCCTCTGTGGTTGCTGGCCATCTCTCCTGAATTGACCACGTCCTTGACCCTCAGCTTGGATCTTAGCTAACTTATGCGGACAGTCCCTTACCTGGTGCTCCATTGACCCGCACTCAAAACATCCTCTATTACTAGCCCAACATTCACCCGAATGAGACTTCTCATATCGAGCACACTAGGGTGGCCACTAAATAGCAGCAGCAAGCCTCGCAGCTTGATCCGGCCCACCAAATCTAATCCTTTTTTGAGCACTTCCTCCAGACCCTGATGGCCCAAAGCTCCTTTTATCCTTGCCCCTATCCTGATTTCGTTTCTCGGTCCGCTTCACCTCCTCAGCTATTTTGGCCTTTTCCATGAGAACGGTAAATTCCCTTTCACGCTGAGGTGCAATCAACACTCGTTGCTCATCTCTTAGCCCGTCCTCGTACCTAACACAGCGCTTATGTTTCGTAGCCACCATACCTCGAGCATACCTACTCAACCTCAAAAATTCAGCCTCATACTCGGGTACCGACTTATTCCCTTGTACCAAATTTAGGAACGCCCTACGTTGCGCATCAGTATAGCCAGTCCCCACATACTTCCTCTGATAGGCTGCCCTAAAATAATCCCAAGTGATATCACCTGCCACTGCACCATCCCTAACCGTGAGCCACCACTGGTACGACTCTTCCCGGAGAAGAGATACTATCCCCTTCAACTTCTCCTCAGTCGAGAAGTCTAAGTCATCCATTATTCACTCTGTTGCCTCCAACCAATACTCAACAGCATTGGGAGCTACACCGGACACCCCCTAAACACCTCCGCTCCGTTAGCTCAGAGTCGCTCAGCCACCGACTTGTGAGTTTCTGCTCCCCCACCTGCCTCGGTAACCCTTTTTAAAACTCGCAGTACCGCCTGCGATACTACATCATTACCACCGGTCTGGTCTTAAAACTCAGCTTCCGTCGCCTGGAGATCCGGCATCACATTCCCAGGCCCATGGTCAGACCTTGCTGGCTCCGACAAGGCCATCTTACCCCTACCACGGCCATGCAGTGGACGTCCACGACTTCGTGTACTCATTCTTCTCGTTCAATTTATCTGGTTAAGAAATTTATGAATTATTAACTCTGTTCACTGTTTATCCACGAACAATTTTATGAAAAATAGTTTTTAAAAGTGATTCTTTCGTATTCAGACCTATCTACAGTTTTCAGTCTTCCTAATTCTAGGAAACATGCACTTTCAACATTCATACGAGCACATCCATCACCTAAGGGTATTTTTGTCATTTCTCTACCTGAGGGTATTTTCGTAATTTTATCCTATAGGGGTATTTTTGTAATTTTCCAAAATATAATTCTGGGTGATTTGGCAAAATAAGGGTATTTTGATAATTTTTCCCAACTTAGGGGTATTTCAGTAATTTTACAAATTTGGGGGTATTTTGGTAATTTTGTAAATCTAGGGGTATTTTGAAAATTTTACAAGCCAGGGTAATTTGGTAGTTTTATAAACCAAGGGTATTTTGGTCATTTCTCAATCTAAGGTAATTTTTACAAATCTAGGGGTTATTTGGTAATTTCAAAACTTGGGTTTTCACAAAATAGTGTGGCTGGTCCCTTTCGGGTTTTAGTTGTAAGTTTTGGCCTGTCAATACGCCCTCGCAACTAGGGTGAATAGTCACTATGCACCAGGTAGGATTCAAGTGAAAAGGAGGTAAGTCACTAGGACTGCTTAAATACCAAGCTTTTCCTGAATCCATTCCTAGACATGCATATGCCTATTGCCACACCTTGGCTTGGTTAAAGTGAACAATCACTATGCACCAGGTAAGATTCCTGCGAAGAGGAGGTGAGTCACTCGGACTGCTTAAATACCAAGCTCTTCCGGATCTACTCCTAGACATGCATATGCTTGTTGCCACACTTTAGTCTTATGACTTGTCTACAGGTTTTGTTTATTACGGTTAAGTCTAATGGATTAGAAAAGTTGTTTGTCTAAACCTAGAGTCCATTGGTACTATCATCCTTAGCTACGTCTAAGCCCACAAAACCCAACAAATATATCACAACAGAAGTTAGGGTACTTTCTTGGGTGGATCGGCGCCGGAGACTCAGGTGCCATGCTTTCCAAAAGTTAATCGTTTCACAAACCCAAAAACATATTTTGGGCCCTAAGCCCACAATCGAGCTTTTGAACTGGGCTCTGATACTAAAATGTAACACCCTAAACTTGATCCAAACACTACAACCAAATCTGGCATGCCACGGAGAGGAAAACAATTGCAAATCGATTTGTCAATTTTGTTTTAAGGAGAAAACTTTTGAATAATTTTGGAGAAAATGAATTTGAATCTCGCGATGTTCAAAACGTGTTAAATCTTTTTTTTTTAAAAGACTTAGTTGCTTATTTGCTACTTCATATTCATTACTTAATCCGTGAGCATTACCAAAAACACATACTTATCGTGGTTTGAAAAGAAAAACCAAATAAAACATCCCAAAATAAAAGTTAGGTGGCCTTATTACGACACTGAAATCCCAAATTAAAGGAAATAACTAAGTCCGAAAAGAAATCTTTGAAATAAATAAAAACTGAGCATGGCCACCTCGAGTCCACTCCGGCTCCAAATCCACGACCTAAGTCTGATCTATAAAATGTTAAGGAAGGGGTGAGTCACCTAGACTCAGTGTGTAAGTCCCCATCCCAAATGGAAATATGCTCTTACACAAATTCAGATACAACTATGCATGTCATGCAACCCATCAACCTAGGTATCCATCCATATCTCCCAAAACTACCCCTTGTGGTACCAAACCACTGGTGGTGCCAAACCACTGGTAATCGAAGTTACAGAAATAGCGTATGTGGTACCAAACCATTGGTGGTGCCAAACCACTGAGACTTAGTCACGATTTATTTATAATATATGGGGCCAACCCTCTGTGTGATACCAAATCACTGGTGACAGTCTGATAGATCATACTTCCCCCTCCTTTCATCACCCATAACACATGTATATGCCAACAATATCAGTATGATCATGCTTAACATACAAGATTTATACAAAATAACATGCTTTCATAGATCTCAATTACCGCGAGAAATAATAACAACTTACCAGGCATCCTCGCTTTTACTCACAGGGGTATTTAGTAACCACTACCGTTATTCCGGCTTTTAACAACACATAACATATAACATATTTAGCATAGAAAGTGTGTAAGAGTTACACACTGGTTTTTGTACTACTTCTTCTACGCTACTTTGGCGTTTGGGTTCACAGATCCAACCGCTCCTACTATTTGACTAGTTGGTCGAATCTCGAATGTCTTTAAGAAAGCTTTATACCCCCATCTACATTCGACCAACACCAAACTGTCAAACCAATCCTTTACTCGGAACCAAACACGTACCATATGACATTCGGCCAACCATAATGAACAAGAAAGGCCATTCAGCCAAACCTACCATCAACCTACCTTCGACTTTTCCACCAAATCGGCACTTCTGACTACAAATAGACAGGATTCGGCTTCTATGGATAGAGAGGGGAAATCGGCAAGCCTTAGAACAAGTGATATGGGTTATAACTTGATAGAAATAAAGAAATCACAGAGGAAAGAAATCCCGAAACTCACCGAATTACAGAGGAGTATTTGGCTTATGATGCACCTTTGGGAAACAGAGAAACCCCCTTGATGATTCGGCTATGGAGGAAGATGATCAGAGGGGAGTGGGTTTTGAAAGAAAAACTATTTAAAGAGAGGGGGAAAAGTGTTGGAAGGTGGCGGCAAGGAAAAGAAAAGAAAAGAGTTTGAGAAAAAAGGAGGAGAGGATTTTCGGCTAGCAAAGTAGATGAATGAAAAAAAATGAAAGAAAGGTGAGTACTATGGCTACCAAATTCGGTAATACACAAGCACCCATCCACACAGTTGGAATTTTGGCCAACTCTCCCCCTCCTGATAGCGCTTATCCTGTAAGATAATCCAATCTTTATCTCACCTATAGAAGAGACCACCTCCAAATCAACTCTCTCCTTCCCTTTATCATCTTTTATCACTTAATTAAAAAAAATAAAGCTCCTAAATTGAAGCAAATGTGCTATCCAACCCCCTTCCCCTAGGAGTGCCAAATTTGACCCATCCTTTTGAGCTTCAAGTGGCAACACATGGCCCAATAATCCCCCTAAGTGGCGCCACCTTGATGCCCATTCAAAGCATTCCGATTTTTGGGCCACGAGCCCAACTGGCTACCAAACATATCTATTTAGGTTTAATTACTACTAACACTATTTTTAAATAATTTATCCCCCGATTTTAAAGCCCAAATCTGAGCCCAATTCACACCTCAAAGCCTTAACCTACTAATTTAGCCATGCAACATACCAAATGCACAGTACCCACAAAATCAAGATATTGCAGGAATAGTTGTGAGATTATAGAAAAGTGGTTAATATGTTATATAAGAATGTGTGTGTATTGATTTTGAAATGTAATATGATTAGGTACATCATTCATCTATTTAAATGATTGATATGCTATATAGATTAACTAAAATGAACTATATGATATTCAAATAGCACATAAAATGAATGACTAAGCATGTGGTTTAATTGTTTAATGATATATTAAAATGATTAAGCGTAAGGTATGTTTGTTATTTGTTTAGTAAATGAAAATAAAATATTGAATGTCCTATTGTTTGATAAGTGTAACACCCCTAACCCGTATCCGTCGCAGGACTAGGGTTAAAGGCATTACCTGACATATCGGAAACATTTATAGAAATTCATACAAACATTCATCAATCTCAAACATAATGTCCCTTAAATAGGTCAACAGGACCTTAAACATGCTTATAAACCGAGTTGGGACTAAATCGTAACACATACAGAATTTCTCAAAAATTTAAAACTTTTCTAATCTTTAGGGGATACACGCCCGTGTGCCTCCCACGACTACTAGACACCCTCATGTGTCCTCCCCGTGGTCGAATCTAAAATATCACTACTGGCACCGGCACGCCCATGTACCCTGACCGTGGTCGATCCTGCCAAAAGCACACGGCTATCAAGCACCCCCGTGTGCTAAGGTTGTGTACTCTTAGGCCATATACTGACTTTCTCACATAGCTATTAGACACGCCCGTGTGTCTTAGCCGTGTGCCCTTAAGCTAGCTACTGACTTAACCCCATGATCATTAGGCACACCCGTGTGACATAACCGTATGGCAAAATAGGCCATTTACAAGGCCAAAATGCCACCCACTTGGTTCTTACCTACAAGCAAAATTATTAAGACATCTCATACTTATTTGACAACCAAGAACATACCAAATTAACCATCCAATCCATACATTCAATACCAATTCCAACCATGCCAAATTACAAGACTAAAACTCATCTCGACACAAGCATAATTCATTCATTTACCTACTCAAAAGCTTGACCAACTCAAGTGCTTCAACCATACCAAAACATGTACCAAATATGTCATAATCACAAAAGCATATAACTAACATGTAATTAGCCAAGTCACATGGCTAATTCACATCTCATACTTATTCAATAACTAGCCTATACATGCCATATCTAGCTTTGTACATTTTCCAAAATGTAGCAAAACAAGTTGTAACATCCTGAATTAAGGCCTAGTCAGAACAGTGGTTTCGAGACCACAAATTTGACGTAAGAAAATTTATTTTTATTATATTTTTATGGTCTACAATTTCACAGAATGATTTCGTGAAAATTTCATTCAAAAATTTTGACGTTTGGCCACTCAATTTAGTTAAAAGGACTAAATTATAAAAAGTGCAAAACTTGAGTTCTAGAAGTTAGAGGTATCAAATTGCTATGAAATTTTAAAGTAGAGGTTCTTAAATGGTAATTAGCCCATTGCTTAAATTTTTTGACAAAAAAGGATATGATATATATTAGATAAGATATTTTTTGTAAGGGCATTTTGGTCCTTTTTCAAATTAAATGAATTAAAAACAAAATTTAAATACCAAATTTGTCTATCTTCTTCATATGGATGAAATTTACCAAGAGAAGACATGGCTAGGGTTTTCTCAACTTTCCAAACTCATGGTAAGTCTGTTCTAGCCCCGTTTTTCAAGTTATTTATGGTTTTGGATTCCCGATAGCTCGATTTAGCTTATGCTACCAATAATTCATGCTAGGGTTCATATTTGGAAAATTACCCATAGGTTAAAAGTGTGTATTTTGATGTTTTGTGGTATAATATGAAGCTTAAAATTGTGTTAAAGAACTTTTGTTAAGCGATTTTAAGTGAAAACGAGTAAAATGACATAATTAGTAAAAATACTTAATGTTCATAAGTGTATGTTAGAGTAAGAATTTGATGTTGCCATAGAAGGGAAAAATTATCAGCATGTTATAAAACATAAGAATAAGGGCTAAAGTTTAATTTTCGAGTATTGGGGCAAAAGTGTAAATATATAAAAGTTTAGAGGCAAAATTATAATTTTACAAAAGTTGAGTTAAAGACTGTTTTAAATAGTACATTAATTAAATATGTAAAATGTGATGTTTTAGACCTCGAAAAATGAGATTTGGACTAGAAGTGGAGGAAAATTGAAAATCAAGAAAGTTGGTAAAATGATTGTTTCGGCATTCGAGGTAAGTTGGTGTATTAATAATAATGCAACACCATACTTGAATTGTAATTCTCTATTGATATGGCATAAATTGTATGATTTAATATGTTTAGGAGAAGTTGATGGATGGTATGTATGGTAAGGAAAATGTGATGTTTATTGTGTCATGTGAAATTGAATGGCAAATTAATGTTACAGGAATTGAATGTTAAATTAATATTACATGGGCTGTATGAGTTTCTACACAGTTGTACCTGACGAGATTTCGACATGAAAGTTTATATGTAAATAATGTATTTATTTTACATTGTACAATAATTATTTTGCTAGATATTATGGAAATCATTGGGTGATAACTAAAATATGAAAATGAATGGAATGGGAAATTCTCGATTGAAGCTTCAGAAAACTGAGAGATACGAGCAATATGTAGCTAGGTCACACGAGTGATAAGAGACCTTCACCGTGTGCACAAGAAAGCTACCAGATGGCAAAATTTGATATGTAGCTAGGCCACATGGATGATTAGGGACTTTCACCATGTGTGCAAGAAAGCTACGGGATAATAATTTCATATGTAACTAGGTCACATGTGTAATGCTGTGTGTATACCATGTGTACAAGAAAGTTACGGGTTATGATTAGCTAGGTCACATGAGTGGTTTCTAGTGTTGGACACCATGTAGACAAGAAAGCTACTAGATGGAATGGCTAGGTCACATGGGTGATAAGGGACCTTCACCATGTGTACAAGAAAGCCGAATTATGTGTAGGTGGAGCTATGTGCTGAGACCACAAAATATCGGGTATTTTTCGAAGGGGTTCAACGAGATAATTTACTAATGATGTGTAACATCTTGAAATTGGGCCTAGTAGGATTGGGCCCATTGGGCCTTGAGCACAAAAGCATTTAAAATTTTTGGAGAGCAAGAGAATGGCTTTATTTCAAGTTGAACTTATTGGGAGGGTGATTTTGGAAAGTTACGGGGTTTCTAAGAAGTTTCGGGTTTAAGTTGGGCCTTAGTAAAATTTTGTGTTTAAGCCTATTAAAGAGAGATAGTAAGTGGCATCAAGGCTTATGGAAATAGGTGAGTAATGTGCTAGCAAAAATGAACATATGGCAAAGAGGTTATGGCATCAAGTGGAGGACATGGAGAGAAGAGGTTTAAATCCCATCAAGTGCAAATTTTTTGACTAATTTTTTTGTATTCATTCTTTAAGTGTCTGACATGGGTGTATTTTTGGTAAGGTGGACTTTTTAATTTTGGCAAGGTGGCTAAGGAAATATGGTAAGGAAAAATGGATGGAAAGGAGTAAAAGAAAAGGGAAGGAATAGGGAACATGGTGACATTTTTTGTGGGGGATGTTTTGGAAAGGTTTTATTTGGTCTATGTTCATCTTTTGGTAAAGATGATAATGGTTTGGAAAAGGGAGAGGGTAGCCGAATTTTGATGGGAGCATTTTGATAGTTTTGGTGCTTATTAGGTCTAATTCCTTTTGGCATCCTTTGTGTTCATTCTTGCAACTTCTCCTCCCATTGCCGCAACTTCAAGACAATAGTGGACATTTTCTCTTTTCTTTCTTATCTTGCTGAAAACACCTAGCCTTTGTGACCAATTATTTTTCACTCATCTTCTCTTGAAAATCGAAACTATCGATCCTTCTTTGTTGTCTTAGTACTAGTGCCAAATCGTGATCTTCATTTCGGTTCATCCCTATTATTAAGGTAAAGGTTCTTTGTTCTTATTCATGTTGTTTGTTCTTTCTTCTCTTGACTTGGCTAAGCCGAAACTCTCATCCCCTGGCTAAGCCAAACCTAGCCACTTGTTGTTATTTTAAACTCCTATTATTCTCTTTTGATGAAGGCTGAATCAAGCCATCCTTCGCTGCTACTTATCTTTCTCTTAGCCTTGGTTTCGAAAGTTGATTGGGACTAGTTGCAATAGCCAAGGTACAATGCTAGGTTTTAGAATCTAGTAGGGAAGGATCGCGATTGTGGTAAGTGACTCTTGTGAGTGAGTACTTTTGTGCTTTTGGAAACTTTAAGAATCATTGGACAGTGAAATAAGGGAAACTTTAAGGAATAAACTGTACTAAATGGTTAAGCTAAAAGTTTTGGAAAAATTATAGTAAGAAGATATATGAGTCTAGTTTCAAGGAAAATTTACGGATCTAAATTTTGAGTTTTCTAACTCGAGTTATAGTCAATTTTGTTAGTACGACACAGTTGGACGGTTTAAATTTTTATGCCCAGATTAGTAGTTAAGTCTGGATTGCGAAAATTACCAAATTAATATATTGCTTAATGGGCCGAATTGATATATTGCTTAATGGGCCAAATTGATATATTGCTTAATGGGCCAAATTGATATATTGCTTAATGGGCTGATTTGATAATTTGCCTTAAAGGGCAGATTTGCAAAGTGTTAATGGGCTGAACTTTTGTCTGAATTAATTATTGTTGTTATATTTGTAAATATCATGATTTGCTATGTATGATGCATTTACATAATTCTGCATGGGATTGGGATATTGATGATCGTAGGAAGTAATCTGGTGGCTTTGCCACATATTTTGGTGACTATGTCACAATCTGTCTGGTGGCTATGCCACGTATATTCTGTGATTCTGGTGGCTTGTCCACAATTCAATTTGTTATAAAAGGCAAAATGCCTGCGATTGGTGTGTTGGCGGGGTGGGTTGACTTGATCCCCACAGGTGTGTTGGTTGGTACGGGTGGTGTGTAGCGGATGGATTATTAGGTTGGTTTGGGATTGCATTACATTCATTTGATTCACTTGATATATTCTTTTTTTGTAAATGGGCTTTAGCCCAAGATTATGCTTTATGGGCTTCGGCCCAAGTTATTGTTATATGGGCTCAGGCCTAAATTTTTGCTAAACGGGTTCAACCCTAGTGAAAAATAGTAAGGGGATTATACACTGAGTTCTTGTAACTCACCCCCCTTTCTTTTCTTAATCCCTGTATGTAACGCTCAGTGACGAGGACTTGGGGCCATGAATGACTCGGTGGAGGCCATACTTCATAAATGATGTTTGTAAACATTAGTAAACTACTTTTTTGTATTATTTCATTACCTTTACTATTTCGGGTTTTAAAGTTGTAATAAGGCCTCTGGAGTAAACTTTAATTTGCTTTATATTTGGACGTATTTATTATGTTGCTTGAATTATTTTAAAAATGAGGATTTTCTAAAAGTATAACCAATGGTTAAACTTTTACAAATGATCTTAACTTGGACTTTCTTTCAAATTATCTATGACATTTTTAAAAGTCACAGTTTTAAAGTTCACTACCTTGATTTTTGATTCACCAATCAACCTCTCAAAAATAGTTGTATTTTATCAAATATTTACATCCAAACTTGTTTACTCTGTATTTTATCAAATATTTCAAATCAAATTTATTTTCTTGTTTATAACAAACCAATATCTATTTTAATACGAATCACAAGGATTTTATTCGTTTTCCTCATGTGACACATCAGATTCGGTCATAACGCATGGGCTGGGTTTGGGGTGTTACATTTTATAGTATCAGAGCGCAGTTTTAAAACTCAACTGTGGTTTGGGCTAAAAAATATTTTCCAAAGCAGTTTAAATTTTAAATGCATGTTTTAAAAGAAGTATGGCACCACGAGAATCCAGCACCAAGTCAAGTAAGTATATATTGTATGATTATGATTATTGTGAAATGACTGTAGGAACACTCTAGAACTTTTAGTTTTAGGTGTTGAAATTATAGAGATTGAGACTATAGGATGCGCTTGAGAAAATGACTTTACTTCTTATATTTCATAAAATATTGTTTAATAAATACTGAAATAGCATACTGATTCATAAGACTCTTAATTAGATTAATTCAATTTAGTGAACATGAGCACTAGAAGACGTGGACACGATAGACATGGCCGTGATAGAGGCTGAGGTGCTAGGGCTGGATCTTTAGCATCGAGGCATGTGCCCGAAAGGGAGGCACCAGTTTCACCAGTGGTTGAGATAGGATCTCATAATCGAGCTGGGGTTGACGAGCTGACTCAGATAGTTAAGGAGGTTTTGAAGGAGGTTAAGGGAATCAGTGAAGCACTTCGAGTTGGGTCTTTGGACTGTAAGAAAAAATAGATCGCGATTCTTTTGTGTCACAGTCTCATTTCGTGAAGCATGTTAAGGCACGCCCAAACTTTCTAGCTTGTGATTATTGTAGAAGGCATCATCTGAGAGAGTGCTAGAGGAGGTCAGGAGCATGTTTGAGATGCGGGTCTAAGGAGCATAGGGCTCGGGATTGTTCCATCACCATTAAGATGGGTATGCTTTGGTTGAATGTAGAAAATTTTATGAATGAGTGATAATTACCTGTTTGCTTCTAGGGATTAGATATTTGATGATGTGAAGAGTTTCCAAGGTTAAAGATAGAAAGCAAATTAGTGTTATTAAGATCAGAGTGCGCAGTGAAAGTGTAGTGTGATAGGTTAGCATGTGCCATTGTTCCTATAGTTAGAAATTTCGAGGACAAAATTTTTTTTAGGGGGTAGAATTGTAGCATCTCAAAATTGGGCCTTGATCACGGAAGCATTTAAAATTTTTGGAGAGCAAGAGAATGACTTTATTTCATGTTGAACTTATTGGGAGGGTGATTTTTGAAAGTTACGGGGTTTCTAGGAAGTTTCATGTTTAAGTTAGGCCTTAGTAAAATTTTCTGTTTAAGCCTATTAAGGAGAGATAGTAAGTGGCATCAAGGCTTATGGAAATAGGTGAGTAATGTGCTAGCAAAAATGTGCATATGGCAAAGAGGTTATGGTATCAAGTGGAGGGCATGGAGAGAAGAGGTTCAAATTTCATCAAGTGCAAATTTTTTGACTAATTTTTTTTGTATTCCTTCCCTAAGTGTCGGCCATGGGTGTATTTTTGGTAAGGTGGACTTTTTAATTTTGGCAAGGTGGCTAAGGAAATATGGTAAGTAAAAATGGATGGAAAGGAGCAAAAGAAAAGGGAAGGAATAGGGAACATGTTGGCATTTTTCGTGGGGGATGTTTTGGAAAGGTTTTATTTGGTCTATGTTCATCTTTTGGTAAAGATGATAATGGTTTGGAAAAGGGAGAGGGTAGATGAATTTTGATGGGAGCATTTTGATAGTTTTGGTGCTTGTTAGGTCTTATTCCTTTTGGCATCCTTTGTGTTCATTCTTGCAACTTCTCCTCCCATTGCCGCAACTTCAAGACAATAGTGGACATTTTCTCTTTTCTTTCTTATCTTGCCGAAAACACCTATCCTTTGTGACCAATTATTTTTCACTCATCTTCTCTTGAAAATTGAAACTGCCGATCCTTCTTTGTTGTTTTGCTACTAGTGCCAAACCGTGTTCTTCATTTCGGTTCATCACTATTATTGAGGTAAAGGTTCTTTGTTCTTATTCATGTTGTTTGTTCTTTCTTCTCTTGACTTGGCTAAGTTGAACCTAGCCACTTGTTGTTATTTTAAACTCCTATTATTCTCTTTTGATGAAGGCTGAATCAAGCCATCCTTTGCTTCTACTTATCTTTCCCTTAGCCTTGGTTTCGAAAGTTGATTGGGACTTGTTGCAATAGCCAAGGTGCAAGGCCGGATTTTAAAATCTAGTAGGGAAGGATGGCGATTGTGGTAAGTGACTCTTGTGAGTGAGTACTTTTTTGCTTTTGGAAACTTTAAGAAATCGAGGCTAACTTTTGATCCATTTTATTTTTAGGGGGCAACGAAGAGTGGTTCTTTAGGGAATCCTAATCAAGGTGTGTAATCCTATACTTTTCAAATACATGTTTGAAATGGTGTGTAATCTCACAGTTCTCTGAAAATTTGTATGAAATGTTATGTGATTTGCTCAAAATACCAAAGCAAACTGGAAACCGGCATCTGTGATCACTCGATCGTGCGTAGGTTCATAGTGGTAACCATATTTTTGCAATGAAATAGTTTTGGTCTGTAGTAGTGATGTGATTTCGAAAAATCATGAAAAATAGGAGAAAGTGAAATTGAAAGTGAAGAAGATATTGAATAAAATCTTACTGTGTCTATTTTGATATGAAAGAAACAGAGAAGGAAAAGGAATTTTATTTTCTATGATATTCTAATTTTAGTGAGACTAGTTCTGATTGACTTCATGGTTCCCTGATCTGTCTTGGAAAAATCTTATAAAATTGTACAAAGTGAATTATGGGTTATAATTTATATGTACAGATTCCTTAGTTAGTTTATTTTCAATAGAAACAAGTGGGAGCAACATATGAAAACCCTACAGTGAGATATTTTAATTTTGGGTAAGAGAGGTCAGAATTGTTGGACAGTGAAACAAGGGAAAATTTGAGGAATAAACTATACTAAATGGTTAAGCCAAAAATTCTGGAAAAATTGTAGTAAAAAGATATATGAGACTAGTTTCAAGAAAAATTTACGGATCTAAATTTTGAGTTTCCTAACTCGAGGTATAGTCAATTTAGTTAGTACGACACAATTGGACGGTTTAAATTTTTATGCCCAAATTAGTAGTTAAGTCTGGATTGTGAAAATTACCAAATTAATATATTGCTTAATGGGCCAAATTGATATATTGATTAGTGGGCCGAATTGATATATTGCTTAATGGGCCAAATTGATATATTGCTTAATGGGCTGATTTGATAATTTGCCTTAAAGGGCCGATTTGCAAAGTGTTAATGGGCAGAACTTTTGTTTGAATTAATTATTGTTGTTATATTAGTAAATATCATGATTTGCTATTTATGACGCATTTAAATAATTCTGCATGGATTGGGATATTGATGATCGGAGGAAGTAATCGGAGGAAGTAATCTAGTGGCTCTGCCACATATTTTGGTGACTCTGTCAAATTTGTCTGTGTCTATGCCACGTATATTCTGTGATTCTGGTGGCTTGTCCACAATTAAATTTGTTATAAAAGGAAAAATGCCTGCGATTGGTGTGTTGGCGGGGTGGGTTGACTTGATCCCCACAGGTGTGTTGGTTGGTACGGGTGGTGTGTAGCGGATGGATTATTAGGCTGGTTTGGGATTGAATTACATTCATTTGATTCATTTGATATATTCTGTTTTGTAAATGGGCTTTGGCCCAAGATTATACTTTATGGGCTTCGTCCCAAGTTATTATAAATGGGCTTCGACCCAAGTTATTGTTATATGGGCTCAGGCCCAAATTTTTGCTAAACGGTTCAACCTCAAAGAAAAATGGTAAGGGATTATACATCGAGTTCTTGTAACTCACCCCTTTCTTTTCTTAATCCTCAGAGGTAACGCCATCGATGACGAGGACTTGGGGCCATGGATGACTCGGTGGAGGCCATACTTCATAAATGATGTTTGCAAACATTAGTAAACTACTTTTCTGTGTTATTTCGTTACCTTTACTATTTCGGGTTTTAAAGTTGTAATAAGGCTTCTGGGGTAAACTTTAATTTGCTTTATGTTTGGACGTATTTATTATGTTGCTTGAATTATTTTTAAAATGGAGATTTTTCTAAAAGCATAACCAATGGTTTTTTCAAAGTTGATTAATAAATGAATTTTATAATAAACTTGTACAAATGATTTTAACTCAAACTTTCTTTCAAATTATCGTTGACATTTTTAAAAGTCACGGTTTTAAAGTTCACTACCTTGATTTTTGATTCATCAATCAACCTCTCAAAAATAGTTGTATTTTATCAAATATTTACATCCAAACTTGTTTACTCTGTATTTTTTCAAATATTTCAAATCAAATTTATTTTCTTATTTATAACAAATCAATATCTATTTTAGTACGGATCACAAGGATTTTATATGTTTTCCTCATGTGACACATCAGATTCGATCATAACGAATGGGACAGGTTTGAGGTGTTACATTTTATGGTATCAGAGCCCAATTTTAAAACTCAGCTGTGGTTTGGGTTCAAAAATATTTTCCAAAGCTGTTTGAATTTTAAATGCAAGTTTTAAAAGAAGTATGGCACCACGGGAATCCAGCATCAAGTCAAGTAAGTATATATTGTATGATTATGATTATTGTGAAATGGCTATAGGAACACTCTAGAACTTTTAGTTTTAGGTGTTGAAATTATAGAGATTGAGACTATAGGATGCGCTTGCGAAAACGACTTTACTTCTTATATTTCATAAAATATTGTTTAATAAACACTGAAATAGCATACTAATTCATAAGACTCTTAATTAGATTAAATCAATTTAGTGAACATGAGCTCTAGAAGACGTGGACGCGATAGACGTGGCCGTGATAGAGGCCGAGGTGCTAGGACTGGATCCTTAGCATCGAGGCATGTGCCCAAAAGAGAGGCGCCAGTTTCGCCTGTGGTTGAGACGGGATCTCATGATCGAGCTGGGGTTGACGAGCAGACTTAGATAGTTAAGGAGGTTAAGGGAATCGGTGAGGCACTTTGAGTTGGGTCTGTGGACTGTAAGAAGAAAATAGATCGTGGTTCTTTTGGGTCACAGTCTCACTCCGTGAAGCGTGTTAAGGCACGTCCAAACTTTTTGGCTTGTGATTATTGCAGAAGGCGTCATGCGGGAGAGTGCTAGAGGAGGTCAAGAGCATGTTTGAGATGTGGGTCTAAGGAGTATGGGGCTCGGGATTGTTCCATCACCATTAAGACGGGTATGTTTTGGTTGAATGTAGAAAATTTTATGAATGAGTGATAATTACCTGTTTGCTTCTGAGGATTAGTTATTTGATGATGTGAAGAGTTTCCAAGGTTAAAGATAGAAGGTGAATTAGTGTTATTAAGATCAGAGTGCACAGCGAAAGTGTAGTGTGCTAGGTTAGCATGTGCCACTATTCCTATAGTTGGAAATTTCGAGGACAAAATTTTTTTTAGGGGGTAGAATTGTAAAATCTCGAAATTAGGCCTAGTAGGATTGGGCCCATTGGGCCTTGAGCACGGAAGCATTTAAAATTTTTGGAGAGCAAGAGAATGACTTTATTTCAAGTTGAACTTATTGGGAGGGTGATTTTTGAAAGTTACGGGGTTTCTAGGAAGTTTCATGTTTAAGTTGGGCCTTAGTAAAATTTTCTATTTAAGCCTATTAAGCAGAGATAGTAAGTGGCATCAAGGCTTATGGAAATAGGTGAGTAATGTGCTAGAAAAAATGTGCATATGGCAAAGAGGTTATGGCATCAAATGGAGGACATGGAGAGAAGAGGTTCAAATCCCATTAAGTGCAAATTTTTTGACTAATTTTTTTGTATTCCTTCCCTAAGTGTCAGCCATGGGTGTATTTTTGGTAAGGTGGACTTTTTAATTTTGGCAAGGTGGCTAAGGAAATATGGTAAGTAAAAATGGATGGAAAGGAGTAAAAGAAAAGGGAAGGAATAGGGAACATGTTGGCATTTTTCGTGGGGGATGTTTTGGAAAGGTTTTATTTGGTCTATGTTCATCTTTTGGTAAAGATGATAATGGTTTGGAAAAGGGAAAGGCTAGCCGAATTTTGATGGGAGCATTTTGATAGTTTTGGTGCTTGTTAGGTCTAATTCCTTTTGGCATCCTTTATGTTCATTCTTGCAACTTTTCCTCCCATTACCGCAACTTCAAGACAATAGTGGACATTTTCTCTTTTCTTTCTTATCTTGCCGAAAACACCTAGCCTTTGTGACCAATTATTTTTCACTCATCTTCTCTTGAAAACCGAAACTACCGATCCTTCTTTGTTGTCTTGCTACTAGTGCCAAACCGTGTTCTTCATTTTGGTTCATCCCTATTATTAAGGTAAAGGTTCTTTCTTCTTATTCATGTTGTTTGTTCTTTCTTCTCTTGAATTGGCTAAGCCGAAACTCGCATCCCTTGGCTAAGCCGAGCCTAGCCACTTGTTGTTATTTTAAACTCCTCTTATTCTTTTTTGGTGAAGGTTGAATCAAGCCATCCTTTGCTTCTACTTATCTTTCTCTTAGCTTTGGTTTCAAAAGTTTATTGGGACTCGTTGCAATAGCCAAGGTGCAAGGCCGGATTTTAGAATCTAGTAGGGAAGGATCGCAATTATGGTAAGTGACTTGTGTGAGTGAGTGCTTTTGGGCTTTTGGAAAGTTTAAGAAATCGAGGCTAACTTTTGATTGATTTTATTTTTAGGGGGCAATGAAGAGTGGTTCTTTAGGGAATCCTAATCAAGGTGTGTAATCCCGTACTTTTCGAATACATGTTTGAAATGGTGTGTAATCTCACACTTCTCTAAAAATTTGCATGAAATGTTCTGTGATTTGGTCAAAATACCAAAGAAAACTGGAAACCGGCATCTGTGATCACTCGGGAATGCGTAGGTTCATAGTTGTAACCATATTTTTGCAATGAAACAGTTTTGGTCAGTAGTAGTGATGTGATTTCAAAAAATCATGAAAAATAGGAGAAAGGGAATTTGAAAGTGAATAAGATATCGAATAAAAGCTTACCGTGTCTATTTTGATATGAAAGAAACAGAGAAGGAAAAGGAATTTTATTTTCTATGATATTCTAGTGAGACTGGTTCAATTGACTTCGTGGTTCCCTAATCTATCTTGGAAAAATCTTATAAAATTGTACAAAGTGAATTATGGGTTATAATTTATATGTACAGATTCCTTAGTGAGTCTATTTTCAATAGAAAGAAGTAGAAGCAACGTATGAAAACTGTACAGTGAGATATTTGAATTTTGGTTAAGAGAGATCAGAATCATTGGACAGTGAAACAAGGGAAACTTTAAGGAATAAAATGTACTAATGGTTAAGCCAAAAATTCTGAAAAAATTGTAGTAAGAAGATATATGAGTCTAGTTTCAAGGAAAATTTATGGATCTAAATTTTGAGTTTCCTAACTTGAGTTATATTCAATTTAGTTTGTACGACAGAGTTGGACAGTTTAAATTTTTATGCCCAAATCAGTAGTTAAGTCTGGATTACGAAAATTACCAAATTGATATATTGCTTAATGGGCCGAATTGATATATTACTTAATGGGCTGAATTGATATATTACTTAATGGGATGAATTAATATATTGCTTAATGGGCCAAATAAATATATTGCTTAATAGGTGCCTTAAAGGGCCGATTTGCAAAGTGTTAATGGGCCGAACTTTTGTCTGAGTTAATTATTGTTGTTATATTTGTAAATATCATGATTTGCTATGTATGATGCATTTACATAATTTTGCATGGGATTGGGATATTGATGATTGGAGGAAGTAATCCGGTGGCTCTGCCACATATTTTGGTGACTCTGTCACAATCTGTCTGGTGGCAATGCCACATATATTTTGTGATTTTGGTGGCTTGTCCACAATTAAATTTGTTATAAAAGGCAAAATGCCTGCAATTGGTGTGTTGGCGGGGTGGGTTGACTTAATCCCCACAGGTGTGTTGGTTGGTTTGTTGACTTAATCCAATGTGTTGTGCAATGTGTGTAGCGGATGGATTATTAGGTTGGTTTGGGATTGCATTACATTCATTTGATTCATTTGATATATTCTGTTTTGTAAATGGGCTTTGGCCGAAGATTATGCTTTATGGGCTTCAGCCCAAGTTATTATAAATGGGCTTCAGCCCAAGTTATTGTTATATGGGCTCAGGCCCAAATTTTTACTAAACGGGTTCAACCCAGTGAAAAACGGTGAGGGGATTATACACTGAGTTCTTGTAACTCACCCCTTTCTTTTCTTAATCCACAGAGGTAACGCCGATGGATTTGAGAACTTGGGCCATGGATGACTCAGTGGAGGCCATACTTCATAAATGATGTTTGCAAACATTGGTAAACTACTTTTTTGTATTATTTTCGTTACCTTTACTATTTCGGGTTTTAAAGTTGTAATAAGGCCTCTGGGGTAAACTTTAATTTGTTTTATGTTTGGACGTATTTATTATGTTGCTTGAATTATTTTTAAAATGGGGATTTTTCTAAAAGCATAACCAACGATTTTTCCAAAGTTGATTAATAAATGGATTTTATAATAAACTTTCACAAATGATTTTAACTCGGACTTTCTTTCAAATTATCAATGACATTTTTAAAAGTCACGGTTTTAAAGTTCACTACCTTGATTTTTGATTCACCAATCAACCTCTCAAAAATAGTTGTATTTTATCAAATATTTACATTCAAACTTGTTTACTATGTATTTTATCAAATATTTCAAATCAAATTTGTTTTCTTGTTTATAACAAATCAATATCTATTTTAGTACGAATCATAAGGATTTTATACTTTTTCCTCATGTGACACATCAAATTCGATCATAACGCATGGGTCGGGTTTGGGGTGTTACATGATGATTGGTGCGATCATGTTATGAATAAGTGCAAGTGTGAATGTGACCAATTGAGAAATGTGGACAATGTACGTATGAACAATATGTTCGATATGTAATCAGAAATTGGAAAGGTTGGTATAAGCAAGTGATGTACACAACTAAAGTGAAAGAGAGAGCAAAAATTTACAGTAAAACTGTTTGGGCAACAGCAGTGACATGAGTTTGAAAAGTCACTAAAAATAGTAGAGATTGAATTATAAGTTGGATGAGATATTGATTTAAATATTATTAAGTCTATTTTCATATAAAAGAAACATATCAAACAAATGATTCATATATTTTGAGATTTTTGAATTTCTGTGAGACTGGTTTAGAATGATTACGTGATCCCCTATTCTGCCTTGAAAAAATCATTAAAAATTGTACAAAAATAATTGTGGGATATAATTTATATGCCTGAAATCTTGAATGAGTCTATTTTCAAATGAACTAAATAAGAAGGTCATATGAACTCTGTATGAGGAGAAAATTGATTCGTAGTGAAGAGAGGTCAGAATAGTCAAACAGTAAAACATGGGAATCTTTAATGAATAAACTGAAAAAATAGGCTATTTGCAAAGCCATTTTGTCACCCTATTTTTACATACCTGCATAAGCATAATGTGAAAATAATTCAATGGGCAGCTAATCCATAACATTTCATACACATATTTGAATACTTATACGAAACCAAAGCATTATACCAAGTTAAGCCAAATCAAATGGCTTTATCTTATACCTCAACATGTAACAAAATCACTAGCTAAAGTAACCATAACTATCATCTTTATAACTAGCCTATACATGCCATATTTACATATATCCATGAGTTCAAAGGTACCAATCGACAACTGGATAGTGTCATGCGTATCTTCGACTTTATCCGAATTGAGTGAGCTATCGAACCTCTAAAAAACACAGAAAAGAAACAGAGTAAGCTTTATAGCTTAGTAAGCCCGTATAATTCAGAATTAAACTTACCATTTATACATAATCAAGACAATAAATAAGGTATACTTAATTCAATTACCAAATGCCTAAACAGAAGCATTCATCAACAAGTTAGTCACATAAGTGCATGTAATCATCTATTATCTCAATTTAATACTCAATACATTGTATCATACCAAATTCATATATCACGTACGTCATTTGTAACATTTCACTCTCAGTCATATAAACAATAATTCATTCGATAACAATAACTCATCCGTATAAATAGTACTTCATCCATATAAACACATAGCTTTTTCACATAACCAATAACATAATTTATGCCTGTTGAACCTATTAGAATATTGAGGGATACTAGGGTGATATGCATTATGTGTATAAATCAGTAATCCGTCAATTTATTATCATTTTCGCTCTTTCGAGCTATGATCAGTAAGCTCCTCCTGAGCTGATGGATAGTAAGTTCTATTGAGCTAAAACGATAAGCTCTGCCGAGCTGAAAATAGTAAGCTCTTACGAGCTGATATATTGGTAAGCTCATACGAGCTATGGTGAGTCCGCAACACATGCAGGATCTCAACCAAAACGGTAACCTTATATGACATGCCACTCGTATCCTGAGACTTTATATGGTTCAAACGGGACTTGGTATTCAATAATTCTCATCAATTATGCATTCAAACTCAGTAATACCATTTACTCAATTATACTTTCATTTCAACTAATTTACAAATATTTAAAAATTCGATTCTAATTATACGAACTTGCCTCGAGTTGCTCAGATGGAAATTATCGACTATTCGTCCACTTTTCATTTTCCCCGATCTAATCCTGATCTCAACTTATCTTGATCTATATATTATCAAATTTAGCACACAAAGAATTCTTTAACACCCCTTACCCATATTCGACGCCGGAACCGGGTACGAGGCATTACCGGACTTAACTTGCTTATTCATACAAAATCGGGCAATGAACTTTCTTTTCAACTTAAACTTTTTCATTTGAAATCATAACGTCTCTATTATAGGTCTACGAAACCCAAAACATACATATGGAGTAGTTCGAGACTAAACCGAAAACTTACGAACACTTAGAAAATTTTTACTCAAAATAGGACGACACGTCTGTGTGAATAGGGACACTCCTGTGTGGGCAGGCCGTGTGGTCACACACGCCCATGTCCCTAGTCCGTGTGGATTTTATTTTTCATTTCGAACCTACAGGGGTTTTCACACGGCCAAGCACACACCCGTG
Organism: Gossypium rotundifolium; assembly: GCA_025506655.1. Taxonomy (NCBI): domain Eukaryota; kingdom Viridiplantae; phylum Streptophyta; class Magnoliopsida; order Malvales; family Malvaceae; genus Gossypium; species Gossypium rotundifolium. The sequence continues at coordinate 85,897,420 of CP106722.1, read as the reverse complement.
TCTATGGCCCGTGTCCCTCACACGGCCATGACACGCTTGTGTCTATGGCCCGTGTCCCTCACACGGCCATGACACGCCCGTGTCTTCACCTGTATGTGAAAACCTTGACATTCAGTTTATGACGTTAGCAAACCTCTAGGGACACACGACCTAGTCATACGCCCGTGTGCTGGCCCGTGTGACGAACTGAATTTTTCGCAAACTAGATGCAGGGGACACACGGCCTATCAACACCCCTCAGGGCTGACCGTGTGTCACACATGACCTAGACACATGCCCATGTGCCTACCCATGTGGACAATTATAAGGCTATTTACCAAGCCAATTGCCACTCTGACACACATCATGTAACACCCCTATGCAACACATATCGTGTAACACCCCTATCCCATGTTCGATCACCGGATTAGGGTTAAAAGTATTACCAGACAGATCAAAAACATTTACGGAATTAATCGTACAATCATTCATCAATATCAATCATAATTTCCCTTAAGTAGGTCATCGAGACCCTAAACATGCTTATAAATCGAGTCGGGACTAAACCAAACACATACATAATTTCATAAAATTTGAAACTTTTCTAACATACAGGGACACACGGTAGTGGGGTAGGTAGTGCCTCACCCACGGCTACTAGACACTCCGTGTGTCCTCCCGTGGTATTATACTGCCAAAATCAACACGGTCAGCAAGCACGCCCGTGTGCTAAGGCCGTGTACAATAGATCACATACTGCCATTTCTCACACGGCCACCAAGCACACCCGTTTTAAGGCCGTGTGCAAATTAAGCCACATTCTGCCAATTTATCCACGGTCTTAGCACGCCCGTGTGCCTCAACCGTGTGACATTATAGGCCCTTTTACAAGGCCAATATGCCACCCATTTTGGGTCTCACCTACAAGCAATATATATACCTAACATAATATGCACATATGGCAACCAAAACATAACAAATGGTTCACTTTATCCATACATTCAATACCAATTCCATTCATACCAAATTACAAACTAAATCCTTCATCATTTCAAGCATATATCATCCATTTGCTTAACCAAAACTTAACCATTCCAAATGCATCAAAACATACTAAATATATGTGCTTCATAACTCATTCATTCAAACATTTATCAACTAAAAAACTTGCCAATACACATGGCCATGCTCACTTCATAAACGTATTCACCTATCTAGCCTATACATGCCATAATTAGCCATATACATTTTCAAAAAGGTACCAAAATAAGTTTAGTAGTGTGATGACGATCCTTGACAATCCTGAGCCTTCAGTAGCTTCGACGACCTATAAAACAGAGAAAACACACACACAGAGTAAGCTTTTTGAAAGCTTAGTAAGTCATATACAAATAAACTTGGCATAAAAAGCATATATGCAATTTGATACATTTGCACATCTCATTCACTTAACAATTTATCATGTATATGCTTGATTCATACTTATGACTACATTGGTCACATTTATCCATTCAAAACTCATTTGAAGCACATAGCTCATTCATAATCTTCCTTGAATCCCATTCACATTATCCTATTCAAACATACCTTTCTTCAAATCAAAGTCATATGCATACTTACCTTTCATGCATACTTAATGCACATTCATCGTACCTGAATCAGATATTCATTCACTTAATTGATCATAGCTCAGATATACCATTTGTATTGCAAACTTGCCCGTTGAACCCTTAGGAACCTAGTATGATACTAAGAAAGCTTGGAATAGTAGTACAATGCCAACGTCCTAGATGAGGTCTTACATGCACTCGTATATCGATGCCATTGTCCCAGACAGGGTCTTACACGTACAGATCATAACGATGCCAACGTCCTAGATGTGGTCTTACATGAGTCAATATATGCCGATATCCCAGACATGGTCTTACTCATAAAGTTCATATTGATGCCTACGTCTGAGACGAGGTCTTTTACATATAATTCATATCGATGCCTACGTCCAAGATAAGGTCTTACATGAAATTTCAAATCAACGCCAATGTCCCGAACGTGGTCTTACACGATAAAATAGAATAGATACCTATGTCATGGCATATCTAATCCTATCAATTTCTAGGTTCGTACGGGATTTCTCGGACTTAGTCACTTTATCGAACTTATTTCAGAATTCACGCACTCAGCATCTCATACTCATTCATTTTCATTGATAGACATATGAATACATATATTCAATTCAATACAGATAAGTTTATTTGCATAGTGACTTACCTCGAATTTGGTTTATCGAACGGAAACGGCTACTCGGTTATTTTCGCTTTCCCGCAATCTAAATCTATTTTCCTCGGTTCTTGATCTAAACATATTCAGAATTAACCCTTTTATTCTCCATTCCATTCAATTCAATCCAAACACATATATTTAGGGCTATTTGCAAATTAACCCTCATATTTGCACACTTTAACAATTTAGTCCATTTTTCACAAAACATCAAATTCACAAAATCCACACACACACATGCTTGGCCGAACCTCTCTAGGGACTATATAAGCCCGAGTATTTCATTAAATTTTCTATTTAGTCCTTCCATTTACCATTTTCTCAATTTAGCCCTATTTAGCCAAATTCAACAAAACTTCAAGAACAAAACATGTTCATCAAGCTTAAAACTTCCATTTAACATCATAAAACATCACAAAGCTTATAAAATCATCAATGGCATATTTCACATACATAATCAAAACATAAAATTGAGGCATGGGTTTTGTAGCTCTCAAAGCAACGATTACAAAAACGTAAAAATTATCGAAAATCGAAGTCAAAACTTACCTTAATCTTGCTTAAAGCTAGCCGAAACATCCAAAGCTCAAAACCCTTGTTCTTTTTCTCTTATTCGGTCATCAAATAAAGATGAACATGGCTTTTTCAATTGATTTTGGTTTATTAACCTTTATTTAATCAAATTACTCATTTAACCCTTCCATAATAATTCAAATAAACATACATTAAGGGCACATTTATCCTTCCAATGTCCATTACCTTAAAAGTGGTCTATTTGCCACTTAAGGCCACAACTTACAACGCCACAACACATTGATACTTTAACAAATAGAAAGTAACTTTCACATTTGATGCATTTCAGTCGTTTTGTCAAATTAAACATGCAAACAGACAAATTCGCTTACGAAAATTTATCACATGCTAATTCACATATCAATGGCACAGAGAATAATATTAAAATATTATACAGATTCAGATTTGTGGTCCCGAAACCACTGTTTTGACTAGGGTATAAACCAGACTGTTACACATCATGATGATTAGGCACCTCTAATATCCAAAATCAAGACATCCACACCTTAATTCTACACTACATTCATCATGTCTATACTTTACTCATTTCTCATCCAATTGCACAAGCTTGCACTTCATGAATTTCACCATCAATGATTAGATATAATTTAACTAGTATTGGCCATTTACAAAATGAATGAGTAGCATTAATAGCCAACATCTTGGCTAACCAACATGACATATAACAAAATAACCAATTTCCTATACATGCCATACCCAAAATAACCAAACTTTACTATACCAAAAGAACAGCTTGATAGTGTGAACCGAGCTCCGACGTTCTACGATCCTCGAGCTAGCTTAGTGATACTATAAGGAAAGGGACAAGAAAGGGGGTAAGCATAAAGTTAGTAAGTTTGCATGCAATAAATAGCAACATAAAGTCTTATGATAATATCCACACATTCATCATGAATCAACACAAGATTCCCAAGTAACATTGATATGGCTTACTCATGGTTACTCTTACCAAACGCACATCTCATACTGGACTCAATTCTCGTGAGTTTCTCATGAATACTTGTAATACTTCATCACATAACTTTAGCACTTTTTTCATCTTCATCATAAATCTTAGCCCTTTATGTAATATCCTGAAATAAGGGTTATTTGTGATTGAATTATTTTGCATAAGTGTGGTTGTTGTGTTGTTGTCTGAGGTGTTCTAGAGGCTAGTTATAAGCCAAAGGTAGGCCCGAGCTGTAGGAAAAATTTTGTTTTTAAGTGTTAGTTAAAGGGAGCTGAAGGAGCTAGGGGTTAAGTATAATTTGTGGGGGATTTAAGCACAAGATTGGGCTTGGAAAGGTGGCAAGGAGGCACCACTTAGGGCCCTGTGATTGACGCCACATGTAGGGAAGGGAGAACTCAGGTTCGAGCAGCAGAAATTCCATTTTCTACTTACCATTTTGACACCAAGGGGGGGCAGAGTTGTGCTCAGTACAAACTCTATCAGATAAGCATTGAACAAGTCAAACTCATTTGAATGATTGGCCAGGAGTGATTCAGGGAATTTTGACGAAATCTGAACTCTTGATGGAAGAGGAGTGTTCGATTTGGGAAGCTAAGGAGAGGAGAGTGCCGAATTTCCTTAGGTACTTGGCCAAATCTCCACTTGAACTCCCTCTCATCTTTTATTTTTCTTTGAAGCCAAAAGTAACCCTCTTCTCTTCTTTTTCTTTTCTTCCTCTCAAGTGTTTGACCGAACCTTTCTTTCTCCCATCTCTCTTTCTCTTTCTTTTCATAACTACTCCAAACCATATCTTCCTCCTCACTTCTTTTACCGAAACCCCTTAGTCCCTTCTCTTTGAACCCAAGGCCAAACACCATTCATATCTATTCCTTTTCTTTTCTTTTTTTTTGGTGTTAGCTGAATATTGATTGCTTTTCTCTTCCATCCACCATACTCTGTACCGAAATCTCCTTGGTTTCTTCTTGTCTTATTTTGGCCGAATAGTAGCAAGGGTGGATCATCTTTGGGTTCTTTTCTAATCGGTTTTGAGGAAAGGTAAGTGTCTTGGCCGAATTTCATTATTTCTTTTCTCTCCTTTCAGTCGACTCTGGTGGGTGCAAAAGCCAAATTTCGGCATTTGTTATCAATATTTCTAACCATCTATAGGAACCGATTTCTCCTAGATTCTTCAGGACTTGGGAAGCAGTGGATCGAGCCATTCTTTCTCTCGTTAGCGATTCATTAAGTCGATGGTAAGGGTTATCTTGATTCAATCTTTCCATTAGATGCTTGAAAAGCTGAAGGCTTTTGAGATTAAGCTTTATTGTTGGCGAATGTAGGGGAGAATCGGTCTTGCATATTTTGGTATTGTGATTTGTTTCAGTGAGGCAAAAGGTAAGGGTGGAGTTGTTTGTGCGTAATCTCACCCTTCGGATTTATTGGTATGGTGAATGGCCTTGTTAATGGTTTTATGGTTTGGTAGAATGTAGGGCAAGGAGATCTAGTGTGGAGATCGGGTCTTGAGATTTAGTGCTTGCGTTAGTAATGTGTGTGTAACTTACACTTTATAACTAAGTAAATATATTAATAACTTTGATATGTTAAAAGCCGTAAATTGTGTGGATCTTGATATGATACCGTAAGGGTATGAGCAAGGATTTGGGTAAGTCCGTTTTGATATGATTTGCTATATGATGCTTAATACCATGATCTATGATATATTGCTATATGATTCATAATAAAGCATGATGGCATGGTTTGCATAAGTTTTGCATTGTGATGGGTGATATGAGAGGAGGGGAAAGATTTGATATCCGTGTCTTTGGGACACCAGAGGTTTGGCACCTCCAGTGGTTTGGTACCACAGATTATTTTGTGTCTTTGGGACACCAGAGGTTTGGTACCTCATAGGGACTCGTCCCAGTGGCTTAACACCACAGTGGGTTGGCCCCACAGTTGATTTATTGAGATTGTCGCCAGTGATTTGGTATCACACGTGGGTTGGCCCCACACTTGGATTATTGATATTTCATGACTTTGGGTCACCAGTGGTTTGGCACCACATTTTTATTAGATATCGTGACTTTGGGTCACCAGTGGTTTGGTACCACCAGTGGTTTGGTACCACACGGGGTAGAAATAGAGTATGGATGGCTAGATTTGGGTGCATTATATGTATTGCTTGGTTATGATTTGTGTAAGTATGTTGCTTTATCCGGGAGGAGGATTTATGCACTGAGTCTTGGTGACTCACCTTCTCCCTTATCTTTTCAGGTGAGTCGTAGATCGCGGATGAGGAGCCAGATGGACTCGAGGTGGCCCATGCATTAAAACATTTGGTTTTACTTGGATTTTTAATTTGGGTATTATTTCATATTTCGTCTTTATTATTTGGGTTTGTAATAAGGCCTTCTAAATTATGTTTCGAATTATTTATATGTTTTGGATTTGATTTCGAACATGGTTAAGTAAGTTACTTGATTAATTTAATAACATGAGCGCAAGGTTTCCTAAACTACAAAATGCAATGGTTTTCAAAACTTTACCATCGGGTAATACAAATCACTTGGTAATAAATGACAACTCAAATGGTTTCGACCACTTAAATGGTTTCAAATTTTAAGTTCTACATTCAAATGCAATCGGTTTTTAACTAATCATGCACCTGGTTTCTACAAACATAGAACAACAAAGGGTTTTCTCTAGTTTTCAATCGGTGACTTGATTTTCTTCAACACGTTTTACCTCTGTGGCATGCCAGATTCGGTCGTGGTGTGTTGATCGGGTTTGGGGTGTTACATTTTTGGTATCAGAGCTAAGTTCAAAGGCTTGTCTGTGGGCCCAGGGCCCAAAACATTTTAAAGTAAGGTTTTTAAATGTTCTTGGTTGGAAATACATGGGTTGAATAGCATGGCACCGAGTCTCCGGCACCAATCCGCCCAGGTAAGTACTTCTGACTGTTGTGTGATTTATATGTGGGGGAAATGGGTATTTTGGGATCGTAGATTAGTAAAACAGGAATTATTGAACCGTAGGAATAGCTTACCCCAATGCAAGTACATAAGACTTAATGATCCACTAAACAAACCTGTGAGTACGTCACTGAGCTAAGGGTGTGGCAACCGTTGTGCGCATGTCTAGGATTGGACTCAGGGGGGAGCTTGGTATTTAAGTAGTCCTAGTAACTCACCTCCTCTCCACCGAATCCTACAGTGCGTGAGTGACTGGTTCACCCAACTAAGACGGCTTATTCACAAAGCTAAACTTCATAACTAAAACCCGAAAGGGACCAAATAGCTTTGTTTTGAAACGCTTTAAAAAACCTTGGTTTTGAAATGGCCACAGTAACCTTGATTTAAGAAATGACAAAAATACCCCTGATTTGAAAAAAATGACCAAATTACCCCTGACTTGTAAAATTACCAAAATGCCCTCAGTATGGGAAAATTTTTGAAGTACCCTCGAATTGAAAATTTTTAAAATACCTTTATTTTGTAAAATCACCTTGAACCATATTTTGAAAAAAATTTCAAAAATACCCCTGGATTATGAAAATTACGAAAATACCCCTGGTTTATGAAATTACCAAAATGCCCTATTTTTTTGGAATTTTTGAAATATCTATGATTTGTAAAGGTTTTCAAATTAACTTTATTTTATTACTAAAATACCCTGATAGGCTAGTTACGAAAAAAACCTTCGGGTAGTAAAATGACGAGAATACCCCTGCAGGTGGAGTGAGGGTAGGAAATTGAACTAAAACTGTATGATGATCGAAAGAACCACTATCAAATTCCTTTACATAAAACTTATTCATGGGTAATCAGTGAAACAAAAGCTAATTCATAGAAATCTCTTAAACAGATAAATCGCAACCATAGACATGAATTCTAGGGGACGTGGTCATAATGTGCGTGGTCGTGGTAGAGGCCGAATGATAGTGTCGGAGCCCGTTAGGTCTGGTCAAGGGTCCAAAAATGAAATGCCACCACACCAGCCGCTGATGTGGAATATCATGATCAGACGGGGGATGATGCAGTATCACAGGCGATGCTGCGAGTTTTGGAAAGGGTGGTTGGAGTAGGTGGAGGCATGTGAGCTCAAAAGTTGGTACCTGAGCGACTCCGAGCTAATGGAGCTGAGTTTTTCATGGTGTATCTGGTGTGGCGCCCAATACAGCTGAGTATTGGTTAGAGGCAACGGAGCGAATCATGGATGACCTGGATCTGACTGCTGAGGAAAAATTGAAAGGGATAGTGTCGCTTCTTCGGGATGAGTCATACCAGTGGTGGCTCACGATTCGGGATAGTGCAGCAGCAGATGATCTCACTTGGGACTATTTTAAGGCAGCTTATCGGAAGAAGTATGTCGGGACCAAATATATTGATCTTGCAATGAAAGGCGTTTAAAAAATTTGGTTCAAGGGAGCAAGTCTGTCTCGGAGTACGAGGTAAAATTTTTAAGGTTGAGCCGGTATGATAGGGGCATCGCGGCTATAGAACATGAACGATGTGTCAGGTTTGAGGACGGATTGAGAGATGAGCTGAGGTTACTGATCGCTCCACAGCAGGAGCAAGAGTTTACTGTGCTGGTGGAAAAGGCCAAGGTAGCTGAAGGGGTAAAGGAGTCTATAAGATAGAATCTGGATAGGAATAGACACAAGAGAGGTTTTAGATCTTCGGGGTCGGTCGATAATTCATAGAAAACGGCTAGACAGAGTGGGCCTAATCAATTTGGAAGGCCTCTTCGCTACTAATCGAGGACAGTAGCGATTAATCGATGTGGAAAATCTCATTGGGGAGGATGTTGGACTGGTGGAAATGGATGTTTTGAGTGTGGTTCACTGGATCATCATGTGAGGGACTGTCCACGTAAGTTAGCCAGGATTCAATGTGAGGGTCAGGGTCGTGCTCAGTTCAAAAATGATGGACCACCACCGCAGAGGGGTCGTGGTACCAGTAGGAGAGGTAATGGCTTTGGTAGAGGCCGCGGAGCACCAGGCAGAGGTGCAGGCAACACTGAAGCAAGACAGCTTGGGTTGGTATATGCAGCGAGACATCGAGAGGAGGGCGACGCACCGGACGTCATAACTGGTACATTCGTAATCTTTGGATTATCGTATATTGCTTTGATTGATATGTGTTTGACGCATTCGTATGTTGCTAGTAGCATAATAAAGACCATGAACCTAGACTTTGAAACTACTTCTAGGGAGATGACAGTAATAAGCCCTTTAGGTCACTCTGTAGAAGTAAATAAGCTGTAAAGGATGTACCTCTAGAACTCCAAGGGGTAGTATTCGTAGCTGATCTGATGGAACTGCCGTTTGGGGAGTTCGATCTGATTCTTGGGATGGACTGGCTGGTAAAGTACCAAGCAAGTTTGGATTGCACGGCTAAGCGCATGGTTTTAAAAATGGCTAAGGGGGAAGAAGTGGTGATGATAGGTAATAGAAGAGATTATCTATCCAACGTGGTATCGGCATTGAAGACTGAAAAGATGGTCAGGAAGGGTTGTGAGAAAATTTTGGTTTGGGTGTGCGCTTTGGAGGCTAAGGAGGTTGCTGTAGAGGGTGTCCGAACAGTAAACGAATTTGCTGACGTATTTTCAGAGGAACTTTCGGGTCTACCTCCGGATCGGGAAGTGGAATTCGGTATAGACCTGTTACCCGAAACTGCGCCAGTGTCTATAGCCCCGTATAGAATGGCGCTAAAGGAATTGGTAGAGCTGAAGGCCCAAATTCAGGAGTTGTTGGACTGAGGTTTCATCCGATCGAGTATATCTCCTTGGGGAGCACCTGTGCTCTTTGTTAAGAAGAAGGATGGTACAATACGGATGTGTATAGATTATCGCTAGCTGAATAAGTTGACAATCAAGAACAAGTATTCGTTGCCCCGGATTGATGACTTTTTTGATCAACTTAAGGGTGCATCGATTTTCTCAAAGATAAATCTTAGGTCGGGGTACCATCAACTCAAAGTAAAAGAGGTGGACGTTCATAAGACAGTATTTCGTACTAGGTATGGGCATTACGAGTATCTGGTAATGCCGTTCGGGTTAACTAATGCACCAGCAGCATTCATGGACTTGATGAATTGGGTGTTTCAGCAGTACTTGGACCAGTTTGTCGTAGTATTCATAGACGACATATTGGTGTACTCCAAGACTGAGGAGGATCATGATATACACTTGCGGGTGGTATTGCAAATTCTGAGGGAGAAGCAGCTCTTTGCCAAGTTCAATAAGTGCGAATTCTGGCTTAGGGAAGTAACTTTCTTAGGTCACATAGTGTCCGCTGAAGGGATTAAAGTGGACCCTCGCAAGATTGAGGCTGTGTTGGATTGGAAACCACCGAGGTTGGTTGCAGAAATTCAGCATTTTCTAAGTCTGGCGGGGTATTACTGGAGATTTATGGAAGAATTTTCTCTGATTGCGGCACCGTTGACCAAGCTGTTGAGGAAAGGAGTTCCATTTGTGTGGTCAGAGAAACAGCAGGAGAGTTTCGACAAGTTGAGGAAGATTTTGACTAAGCTCCGATTACGAGTGCATGACTGAGGCGGAAAGGTATTCACGGTCTATTGTGATGCATCACATACTGGCTTGGGATGTATGCTGATGCAGGAAGGGAAAGTAGTGGCATATGCGTCTCGACAGCTAAGACCGCATGAGGTTAACTATTCAACACATGACTTGGAGTTAGCTGCAGTGGTTTTCGCTCTGAAAATATGGAGACACTATTTGTATGGAGAGAAGTCGATAGTTTACACAGATCACAAGAGTCTGAAGCATCTTCTGACTCAGAAGGATTTGAACTTGAGACAGCGCAGATGGATTGAGCTATTGAAGGACTACGATTGCTTGATTGAGTATCATCCGGGCAAGGCTAACGTGGTGGCAGACTCGTTGAGCCGTAAGGTAGTAGCAGACTTAAGAGTGATGTTTGCTCATCTTAGCTTGTATGATGATGGGAGTCTTTTGGCGAAATTGCAGGTTAAGCCGACTTGGGTTGACCAGATCAAGGAGAAATAGTTGGTGGATGAGGGCTTGAATGCTCGGAGGTTGCAAGTTCAGAATGGTGGTATAGAAGGTTATAGTGTGTCCAGTGATGGAGTATTGTGTTTCCAAGGGAGAGCTTGTATGCCGAAGGATGTCGAGTTAAGGCGGAGGATTCTTCAGGATGCACATAGCAGCCCATACGCTATGCATCCTGGAGGCAGCAAGATGCACCAGGATTTACGAAAATAGTTCTGGTGGCCAGGGCTGAAGCGGGAAGTGACTGAGTTTGTGGGTAAATGTTTGACGTGTCGGCAGGTCAAAGCTGAGCATCAGCTGCCGTCAGGTTTACTTCAGTCGATAAAGATTCCTCAATGGAAGTGGGAAAGGATTGCCTTGGACTTTGTCAGCGGGCTACCCCTCACGCCTAGTAAGAAAGACTCAGTCTGGGTGATGTGGATCGTTTGACCAAATCAGCTCATTTCATACCAGTGAGGGTTGATTATCCACTTTAGAAGTTAGCTAAGTTGTATGTGGCTGAGATAGTGAGGTTGCATGGTGTGCCAGTATCAATTATCTCGGATAGGGATCCAAGGTTCACGTCAAGGTTCTAGAGAGCTTTGCATCAGGCTTTGGGAATGAGGTTGGATTTCAGCACAGCTTTTCACCCGCAGTCTGACGGGCAATCGAAAAGGGTTATACAAATCCTAGAGGATATGCTAAGGGGTTGTGTTTTGGACTTCAGAGGCAGTTGGGAGGAATTTCTACCATTAGCTGAGTTCGCATACAACAATAGTTATCAGGCAAGTATTAAGATGGCACCATATGAGGCGTTGTATGATAGGAAGTGTCGCACACCTACTTGCTGGATAGAATTGGGTGAGCGTCAGATGTTGGGACCAGAGTTAGTTGCAGAGACCGAGGATAAGGTTAAGATGATTCAGGCTCGTCTGAAGGAAGCTTCGGACAAGCAAAAGTCATATCCTGATCTCAAGCGGAGGAATATAGAGTTTGCCGTGGGTGACAGGGTCTTTTTGAAGATCTCGCCATGGAAGAAAGTGTTGAGGTTTAGTAGGAAAGGCAAGTTAAGTCCAAGGTTTATTGGCACGTATAAGGTGTTGAGACGAGTGGGACTAGTAGCCTATCAGCATGAGTTGCCAGCAGAGCTGAGTCAGATACATGATGTGTTCCATGTCTCCATGCTCAGGCGCTATCGTTCAGATCCATCGCATGTTGTAGCAGTGGATGAAATTGAGGTAAGTCCTGATTTGACCATAGAGGAGGAACCAGTGCGGATTCTAGATCGAGATGTGAAGGTTTTGTGCAAGAAGTCGGTCCCATTAGTGAAAGTGCTGTGGCGGAATCATGGTGTGGGAGAGGCTACGTGGGAATCAGAGGATGTGATGAGACAACAATGCCCCCAACTCTTTTGACCAGGTAATTTCGAGGTCAAAATTATTTTTAAAGGGGTAGAACTGTAATATCTTGAAATAGGGGTTATTTGTGATTGAATTGTTTTGCATAAGTGTGGTTGTTGTGTTGTTGTCTGAGGTGTTCTAGAGGCTAGTTATAAGCCAAAGGTAGGCCCGAGTTGTAGGAAAAATTTTTGTTTTTAAGTGTTAGTTAAAGGGAGCTGAAGGAGCTAGGGGTTAAGTATAATTTGTGGGGGATTTAAGCACAAGATTGGGCTTGGAAAGGTGGCAAGGAGGCGCCACTTAGGGCCTTGTGATTGACGCCACATGTAGGGAAGGAAGAACTCAGGTTCGAGCAGCAGAAATTCCATTTTTTGCTTACCATTTTGACACCAAGGAGGGAAGAGTTGTGCTCAGCACAAACTCTGTCAGATAAGCATTGAACAAGTCAAACTAATTTGAATGATTGGCCAGGAGTGATTCAGGGAATTTTGACGAAATCTGAACTCTTGATGGAAGAGGAGTGTTCGGTTTGGGAAGCTAAGGAGAGGAGAGTGCCGAATTTCCTTAGGTACTTGGCCGAATCTCCACTTGAACTCCCTCTCATCTTTTATTTTTCTTTGAGTCAAAGTAACCCTCTTCTCTTCTTATAGGAACCGATCCCTTCTAAATTCTTCTGGACTTGGGAAGCAAAGTGATCCGAGCCATTTTTGTCTTATTTTGGTATTCTAATAGAGTCAAGGTAAGGGTTATGATCATTTTGGGTTCTTTTCTAGATCGGTTTTGAGGAAAGCCAAAGTGTCTTGGCCAAATTTCATTATTTCTTTTCTCCTTTCTCACGACTGTGGGTGCAAAAGTCATTTCAAAGATTTGTTATCAATATTTCTAACGTGATCTATAGGAAAGGGTGGATTTCTTCTAAGGTATTCTCACCCTTCTGGACTTATTGGGAAGCAAGGATCCAGCCATTCTTTCTCCGCTGCTTATTCATTAAGTCAAGGGTAAGGGTTATGCTAATTGGGAGATCGGTCTCCATTAGATAGTAATGGTAAACTTACACAGGCTTTTGAGACTAAGTAAATATTATTGGTCAACCTCAATATGGAGAATCATTCTCGCATATTTTGGTATTGTGATCTTGTTTCGTGATACCGTAAGGGTAAGGGTGGAGTTGTTTGTGCGTATATGATTCACCTTCTTCGATTTATTGGCACCGAATGGCCTTGTTAATGGTTTTGTGGTTTGGCATAATGTAGCATGAGGAGATCTAGTGTGAGATCTGTCTTTGGATTGTAGTGCTGGATGCATAGTAATGTAAAGATTATAATATCCTTGTATTGGGACTAAGTAAATATATTAATAACTCAATATGTTAAAATCTAAAATTGTGTGGATCTTGATATGATACCGTAGAGGGTATGAGCACCTCATAGCGATTCGTCCCAAGTCCGCTTAACACCATATGATTTGTCCTACTGCTGATGCTTAGTACGGATTGTCCGTGATGATATTGCTATATGACGGGTTCATAATACAGCATGATGGCATGATTTGCATAAGTTTTGTGATTGTGATGGGTGACCAGAGGAGGGGGGACCAGATTTGATATCTGTTCTCGTGGACACCGAGGTTTGGCACCTCCAGTGGTTTGGTACCATGATTATTTTGTGTCTTTGGTGACACTAGAGGTTTGGCACTCATAGTATCGTCTCAAAGGGCTTAACACCACAAAGGTTGGTTCCTAGCTGATTTATCGGGATTGTCGCCAGGATTTGGTATCACACGGGTTGGCCCCACACTTGATTATTGATATTTCGTGACTTTGGGTCACCATGGTTTGGCACCACATTTTTATTGGATATCGTGACTTTGGGTCACCAATGGTTTGGCACCACCAAAGGGTTTGGTACCACACGGGTAGAAACGAGTATGGATGGCTAGGTTTGGGTGCATTATATGTATTGCTTGGTTATGATTTGTAAGTATGTTTCTTTATCCGGAGGAGGATTTATGCATCGAGCCTTGGTGACTCACACCTTCCCTTATCTTTTCGTGTGATTCTTAGATCATGGATGAGGAGCCGGATGGACTCGAGGTGGCCCATGCATTAAAACATATGGTTTTACTTGGATTTTTAAATTGTATTATTTCATATTTCGCCTTTTATTATTTGGGTTTGTAATAAGGCCTTCTAAATTATGTTTTGAATTATTTATATGTTTTGGATTTGATTTCAACATGGTTAAGTAAGTTACTTGATTAATTTAATAACATGAGCGCAAGGTTTCCTAAACTACAAAACGCAATGGTTTTCAAAACTTTACCATCTGCATAATACAAATCACTTGGTAATAAATGACAACTCAAATGGTTTCACCACTTAAATGGTTTCAAATTTTAAGTTCTACACTCAAATGCAATCGATTTTTAACTAACCATGCACCGGTTTCTACAAACATAGAACAACAAAGGGTTTTCTAGTTTTCAATCGCTGACTTGATTTTCTTCAACACGCTTTTACCTCCGTGGCATGCCGATTCTGGCCATGGTGTGTTGACCTGTTTATGTGGTTACACTTCTAGATCTATAATGACAATTTCACTTATTTAATGATCACATTAACTAAAATAACCCATGAATCATACTTTGGCAAAATTATAATTTTGCCCTTAAACTTTCACATATTTAATGGCCCCTAGGCTCGTATAATGAAATACACTCATTTTCTTGGTTACCCAAGCCTAGCCGAACCTATCTTAAACTTATAATAGCTCATATTTTCCTCTAAAACTGATTTTTATTACACATTTTATCATTTTTTCAAATTGGTCTTTTTATGTATTTCCATAAAAAATCACTTAGAAAAAGATGTTTATCACACATCAAACTTTCATATTCCTCCATTAATCATCAAAATACATGCATGTCATACATGGGTAAATTTTTGAACATGACCTCTAGCTTGAAATATAGCTAGAAATAGCTAAATCGAGCTACGAGGATCTCAAAAATACAAAGAACATTAAAAACGGGGCTAGGATGCACTTACTTTGAGCTTGAAAGTGAAGCAAAACCCTAGCTATGTCTCCTTCCAAATTTTGACACTCAGGAAAGAAGATGGACATCAATTTTGACTTCTTTTTCCCTTTTTATTAACTTATTAACCAAATGACTAAAATGCCCTTAAGGCCCCTTCCTTGAGATTTTTCCTTCCTATGCCCATTTTTGTCCATCATAAAATATAATGGCCTAATTGCTAAATAAGGACCTTTAATAATTTTTCTAATGCCATCTCATACTTGAAACTTCTAGAATCTCATATTTTCCAATCTTTGCAATTTAGTCATCACGGATAAATTGATCACTAATTTATAAAATTTCTTCATGAAATTTTCACATAATCATGTAAGCATGCTATAGACCTCATAAAAGTCATAAAACACATATTTCTACTTTGGATTTGTGGCCTCGTAATCACTATTTTAACTAGGCCCTAAATTGGGCTATTACAATTCTTCCCTTTAGGGATTTTTGTCCCCGAAAATCTTACTGATAAAAAGGTTGGGATATTGGTTTCTTATAGCCTCTTCGAGCTCCTATGTAGCCTCTTCTACCCCATGTCTTTGCCACAAAACTTTCACAAGAGCTATACTTTTATTTCTTAATTGTTTGACTTCTCGAGCCAAAATCTTAACTGGCTCTTCTCCATAAGTCATGTCCGGTTGAATTTCTACCTCTGTTGGTACAATCACATGCGAAGGGTCTGATCGGTAGTGACATAACATAGATACATGGAACACATCATGAATCTTTTCCAACTCAGATGGCAATGCCAAACGATAGGCTACCGATCTTATCCTCTCGATAATCTCATACGGTTCGATGAAGCGTGGACTAAATTTGCCTCTCTGGCCAAATCTGAGAACTTTCTTCCATGGTGACACTTTTAAAAATACCTTATCACCAACTT
The DNA here is from genome assembly GCA_025506655.1 of Gossypium rotundifolium. Lineage (NCBI taxonomy): Eukaryota > Viridiplantae > Streptophyta > Magnoliopsida > Malvales > Malvaceae > Gossypium > Gossypium rotundifolium. Next base: position 85,881,267 of record CP106722.1, on the reverse strand, counting down.
GAAACTCAATCTCTTTTCGTTTCAAATTCGCATAGGACTTTTGTCTATCAGAAGCAGCTTTTAAACAATCACATATCAATTTTACTTTCTTTTCAGTTTCTCGACCAACTCGACCCCGTAAATCTGATTTTCTCTGAGTTTGGTCCAATAAAAGGGCATTCGGCACTTACGCCCATATAATGCCTCATAAGGCACCATTTTCAAACTTGACTGGAAACTGTTATTGTAGGTAAATTCTACTAATGGTAAGTACTTTTACCAATTACCTTGAAATTCTAAAACACAACATCGAAGCATGTCTTCAAGTACCTGTATTATCCTCTCCGACTGTTCGTTTGAAACATCCAAGATTTAGGGGTCATGCATTTCAATCATATCCATGTGTTAGTATGCTTTGTATGTTATTCGAGTAAGTTTGGGGGCTTCGGGAAACCTTGGGGTTAGGTAGAAGCTTTAGAAGAAATTGCTAGTTTAGAGCCTTTAGGTGAGAGCTAGAGGAATTAGGCCTTAAGGGATTCAAAGTGGTAAGTTTAGATGCAAGAAAGGAAGTGGTGGAGTGGCAAGGTAACGCCTAAGGTGCAGGGGAGTTTGCGTCAAAAGGAGTTGCAAGGGGGGAGAGTCGGATTCAGCTTGGGCACTTGTAAGGTGGAGGTGGAATGAGTCAAACGAATTCGAATAGGTGGTGGGGAGGCATTTGTGGAGTTTGAATGAGTCAAACTCATTTGAATGGGTGTTGTAGTGGGATTTGAGGAGGAAATCATGGGGAGTGAAGGCTTGGGAGTGTGTAGCCGAATCTTGTAGTGGCAAAAAGGGTGAGGGAGCATTCGGTTTTGGGGGGCATTATGTGTGTCAAAATTCCTTAGAGCATAGGTTCATCTTGTGGCATTTTCTTTTTCTCTCCTCTAGTGTTTGTGCCGAAAACCATTTGGCATTTTCTTTCTTTCTCTCTTTTTGACCCTTAGCCGAAACTTGGAAGACCATTAAGGTCACTTTTATTCTTCTTCTTCTTCTCATCTTCAAAAGTCGAAAGTGTCAACCTTGGGAGTTCTACATTCTGTCAGCGCTGAAACCTCCATCATTGTTCTTCATCAATTTTCTTTTCCTTCTAAAAACCATACCATCTAGTGACCATTCTCCCTTTTCCCATATCTTTTATTTTTGCTACTTGTTCTTCTAGCCGAATATTTCACTTTTGGTGGTAACACTTTTCGGTTATCATTTGCTGGTACAAGCTCCATCATCCAGTCTTTGCCTACTCTTCCAATTGGTTTCTAGTATAGTGGTAAGGGGTTTCTCTTCTATTTGAATCTTGTTCTTTTCTTTTTTGTTTGCCGAAACCAAATGTCTAATCCTATTTCTTGTGGTATGGCCGAATGTATGAGGGGTTGACTTTATGGTTCTTTGTTTGTAGCAAGGGTGAGAGATATTAAGGATCTTTCAGATTTCAATTATTCAAGGTAAGAAGGTTATAACGTTAGGACGAAGGCCACTTCTTTTGATCATAAGTGTTAAGGCCGAAACTAATGTTGGTTCATGTAGGGATTTTGGCAATCACTAAGTGCAAGCGAATAACCTCTTGGTTTTGGTTGATTTTGGTAAGGGGTAATCTTTCTCTAGAATATTCTTTTAGTTTTGTTATAGTATTATTCCACATTTTAACCGGGCTTCCTGACCAAAGATTATATCTCCTGGATTCGAGTGCCAGCCAAAGAGAGAAAGGGGTTGGACACATAGTCCCTACCCCTAAGTTCAAGAAGCGGACAGTCTCTGCGGTTCGTGATTGGCCACCAAGGTGTGGGCCAGCGTCGGAACAGGATAGCAGGCGGATAGCAGTAGCGTCAGTTAGGGATAGCATCGACGTAGAGGGCATGGTGTTACGAGTTATCAAGTGTGTAATTAACACACGATTTACTTACTTACTTTAATTAAGACATGTAATATGAGTGGTAGCCGAAATAGTGGCTGTGGTGATGCTATTACCTAATTCGGGTAAACCAGTACTCAGGTTAGTATACTATCTGTGTTGTGGTTGTGGTTAATTATTGTGGATACATGTAAGCATGTCATATGTGCCTATCTAGTATGCTCATATGATATATTGCCATATCATTATAATATGATGCATGTGCATGGGGATCGATATATATATTGAATAAGGGGAAGTGTGTACATTTATGTACGTGGATTGATGTTAGCCTTGAGCTACATCGTGGATTGATGATGACCTTGAGTCTCATCGTGGATATTTGTGATATTAATCACGTGGATCAATGGCTAGACCACTAAGTGGGCTTTGAGTAGTGTATTGCCAAATGGTGTGTAGCGGATGGAGGGTCGATTTAGTAATCCCCTGGTGTGTGGTGGATGCATATACGGGTGGTGTGTAGCGGCTGGATATTAGGCTGGGTTGGGTTAACATTTTGCATTATTATCTGTGGTATGTGGTTTGATGTAGTTTTGGGCTAAGCCCACTCATGGAAATATGTGGACTAATTACACACTGAGTCAAAATGACTCACTTTGTTGTTCTCAAACGACGCAGGTAGTACATGAGATTTTGGACCGGGCTAGAGTGGATTCGAGGTGGCCATGCAGAAGCTGTTATATTTCTATTTATATTTTAAATTGTAAGTACTTTTTGGGATAAATTTTGTTGTAATAAGGCCGCTATAAATGTTTGGGATTTTTATTATGGTTTAAGTTAGAACTATTATCGGATCATTATCTAGAAATGACTTTGAAACATTTGCAACTTAAACACCAAATTTTAAGTTTTAAAATTTGATTTATTTTTCAGAAACTACTCGTTTTTCACGGAATTTCTTTCAATAGGTAAATTTTTCATAAACAAGAGATTTACTTTAGAACTCTTAAGCTATAGTTACCTCCAAAGTGAACTCTTTTTGAACATTTACCCTAATAACATTCAAAATTTGGCTGTAGTGTTTTGGGCTGGGTTTGGGGCGTTACAATTTTGATATCAGAGCCCGATTTAAAACTCGACTTTGAGGGTTTGGGCTTAAAATGTTTTTCCACAGATGGGTTTCTCCAAAACATGAATTTTTATAAACTATTTAGGTTTATTTCTGGCATCGCACCCGCATCTCCGGCCCAAGTCTACCAGGTAAGTGCTCAAAACTATTGTGTGGTTTGTATGTGGGATTAATAGGTTTTATGGGACCGTAGATTAGTAAGTTAGGAACTATTGAACCCTAGGATTAGGTTACCCCAACACTAAACTTCATAAGACTTAATCTATTTCACCAAACCCAAGAGCAAGTCGCAGAGTTCAGGTGTGGTAACAAGCATGCGCATGTCTAGGCATGGATTCAGAATGAGCTTGGTATTTAAGCAGTCCTAGCGACTCACCTCTTCTTCTCTGAAATCCTATCTGGTGAGTAGTGATTGTTCTTCTTAACCGTGAGGACTTGTTAATGGGCCAAAATTTATAATTAAAACCTGAAAGGGACCGAATACCCTATTTTGATAAAATTTCCAAATCACCCTCGATTTATGAAATTACCAAAATACCCCCGATTTACAAAATTATCGAAGTACCCTCAATTTGAAAAATTACCAAAATACCCTCGATTTGCAAAATTACCGAACTACCCTTGATTTATAAAATCACCCAAAACACTTTTATTTTATAAAATTACCGGGACACCCTATTTTTGGAAAATTTTGAAAAAATACCCCTATAGGATAAATTACAAAAATACCCCTGGGTAGTGAACGGGCGAAAATGCCCTAGTGGTGAATTTGAGTTTGTGGATGTTGATGATGAACGAATGCGATTCTCTGAGTTAGGGTAGTAGACTTGAAATGATAACGTTGAAATCGAAAGAACCACTATCGAACTTCTTTACATAAAATTGTTCGTAGATAAGCTGTGGAACAAAAAGCTAATGCATAAAATTTCTTAAAACAGATTAAGATGCAAAGATAGACATGAGTTCTAGAGGGCGTGGACATAATACACGAGGTGTGGTAGAGGTAGGATAACTGTATCGAAACCAGTGGGGTCTGGTCATGGATCGGGGAATGAAACGATGCCACCAGTGAGGAAGCTGAGTTTCAAGATTAGATAGGTGGAGACGACGCAGTGTCTCAGGCCATGTTGCGGGTTTTAGAGAGAGTTGTAGAATCAAACGTGGGTTCTGGGGCTAGGAAGTCTGTGTTTGAGCGACTTCGGTCGAACAGAGCTGAGATATTCAGAGGTGTCTCTAGGGTAGCTCCGAACGTGGCGGAGTATTGGTTAGAAGCAATTGAGAGAATTATGGATGACTTGGACTGCACAGCTGAAGAGAAGTTGAAGGACGCTGTTTCTTTACTCCGAGATGAGGCCTACCAGTGGTGGCTCACCGTCAAAGAGGGTACTTTGGCAGATCGAGTGGATTGGGGTTTCTTTAAGGTGAAGTTTGAAGGGAAGTACATTGGGGCTAGTTATATAGATGCGCAGAGGAAGGCATTTCTAAACCTAGTACAAGGGGGTAAGGCAGTAACTGAATATGAGGCAGAATTCTTGCGGTTAAGCCGGTATGCCAGAGGAATGGTTACAATCGACTACTAGCGCTATGTGAGATTCGAGGATGGGCAGCGAAATGAGCTGTGGGTATTGATAGCTCCTCAGCGAGAGCGGGATTTTTCTATTCTGGTGGAAAAGGCTAAGATAACCAAGGAGGTTAAGCGAGCGGAGAGGCAGGACAGGGGCAGAAATAAGAGGAGTTTTGGACCGACAACGTCATCAGGGGGTTTTTAGAAAAAGCCTAGGGTTGAGGGTCTTGTTCGCATTTCTATGCCAGCTACTGGGTATCAGTTTCATCCGTGTGCTCAGTGTGGAAGGTCTCATGTAGGAGAATGTTGGGGAAGGAGTAAAGAGTGTTATAAATGTGGGTCGAGGGGCCATCTGATTAAGAACTATCCTCAGGGCATGGCTAGGACTCGGTCAGTAGGTCAGGGGTATGTGCAGCCAGGTAGAGGTGGTCAACAGATGTAGAGAGGACGTGGACTGAACCGAGGTGGGAATGGTTCTGGCCGAGGTTGTGAAGCACCGAGTAGAGGTGCTGGGGGCTCAGATGCAAGATAGCTTGGGTTGGTTTACGCAGCCAGACATCGTGAGGAGGGTGATACACCAGACGTTATCACTGGTACATTCCTCATCTTTGGGTTACCCTTTACTACATTGATTGATATTGGGTCGATGCACTCTTACATTGCTAGTATGGTGTCTGGAACCTTGAATGTGAAACCTAAAATTGCCTCTAGGAAGATGTCTGTAGTTAGTCCTTTAGGGCAATCAGTAGCGGTAGATAAACTCTTTAGAGATATACCTATAGAGGTTTAGGGGTTAGTTTTCCAACTGACTTGATGGAGCTGCCATTCAGAGAATTTGACTTGATCCTAGGCATGGACTGGTTAGTGAGGTGTCGTGCGAATCTAGACTGTACTGCTAAATGCATGATGTTGAAGACTTTCGAGGACAATGAGGTTGTGGTGCCGGTGTCTATTGCTCCTTACAGGATGGCACCAAAGGAGTTGGTTGAGATTAAAGCCCAAATCTAAGAGTTGCTAGATTGCGGAGTGTTGTTCATAAAGAAGAAGGACGAATCTATGTGTATGTGCATAGATTACCGCCAGTTGAATAAGCTAATGATCAAGAACAAGTACCCACTACCGAGGATAGATGACTTTTTGACTAGCTCAAAGGGGCTGCGGTCTTTTCAAAGATAGATTTGAGGTCAGGGTATCACCAGCTTAAGGTGAAGGAAGTAGATATCCGTAAGACAACGTTTCAGACTTGATACGGGCACTATGAATTCCTGGTAATGCCATTCGGGTTAACGAATGCACCGGCTGTGTTCATGGATATGATGAATCGGGTTTTTCAACCCTATTTGGACAAGTTTATTATGGTGTTCATAGACGATATTCTAGTTTATTCCAAGACAGAAGAGGATCATGATGCGCATCTACGGGTGGTTCTGCAAGTATTAAGGGAAAAGAAGTTGTACGCCAAGTTTAGCAAGTTCGAGTTTTGGTTAAGGTAAGTTTCTTTTCTGGGTCATGTGGTATCTGCGGAAGGGATAAGAGTGGATCCTCGGAAGATCGAGGCAGTATTGGATTGGAAACCACCTAAGTCAGTGGCAGAGATTCACAGTTTCTTGGGGTTAGTGGGTTACTATAGAAGATTTGTTGAAGGATTTTCTTCGATAGCAGTACCTTTGACCAAGTTTTGAGGAAGGAGGTACCTTTTGTATGGTCGGACAAGCAGCAGGAAAGTTTTGAGAAGCTGAAAAGGGTTTTGACTGAAGCTCCGGTTCTAATTCAGCCTGAGGCAGGGAAAGATTTTATGGTGTATTGTGATGCTTCTCATACGGGCTTAGGCTGTGTACTGATGAAAGACGGAAGGTGGTTGCCTATGCGTCTCGACAGTTAAGGCCTCATGAGGTTAACTATCCAACGCATGACCTGGAGTTGGCTGCGGTGGTTTTCGCTTTGAAGGTATAGAGGCATTATCTGTATGGAGAGAAATCATTGATCTATACGGACCACAAGAGTCTGAAGTATTTGCTGACTTAGAAGGAGCTGAACTTGAGGCAGCGAAGGTGGGTGAAGTTGTTGAAAGATTATGACTGCTCAATTGAATATCATCCGGGGAAGGCAAATGTGGTGGCAGATGCCCTAAGTCGGAAGGTAGTATCGAATTTAAGAGCAATGTTCGCACATCTTAGCCTTTATGACGACGGGAGTTTGTTAGCAGAGCTGCAGGTGAAGCCGACATGGTTAAGTCAGGTAAAAGAGAAACAGTTGGTAGATGAGGTTCTGAGTGCTAAGCTTCTGCAAGTACAGAATGGGGGAGTAGAGAACTACAATGTAAATAGCGATGGAGTGCTGTGTTTTCGTGGTAGGGTTTGTATGTCGAAGGATGGGGAGTTGAGGCAGAAGATTTTTCTAGAATCACATAATAGCCCTTATGCTATACTTCCTGGAGGGAGTAAGTTGTATAGGGATCTACGAGATCAGTTTTGGTGGCCTGGATTGAAGCGAGAAGTTACAAAATTTTTGGGGAAGTGCTTGACGTGTCCACAGGTCAAAGCTGAACATCAAGTGCCTTCGGGACTGTTGCAACCAGTAAAGATTCCACAGTGGAAGTGGGAGAGAATCATGATGGATTTCATTGGTGGGCTTCCTCTTACGCTTACTAAGAAAGACTCGGTATGGGTGATTGTGGATCGATTGATAAAATTCGCTCATTTCATACCTGTTCGTGTTGATTACTCTCTGTAGAGGTTAGCGAAGTTGTATGTGGCAAAATTATAAGGCTGCACGGGGTGCCAGTATCAATCATATCGGATAGGGATCCTAGATTTACGTCACAATTTTGGAGGGCGTTGCATCAAGCATTGGGCACCAGGTTGGACTTTAGCACGGCATTTCATCCGCAGACGGACGGCCAGTCTGAAGAGGTAATTCAGGTATTAGAAGATATGTTGAGAGGATGTGTTATCGACTTCAGAGATAGTTGGGAGGAGTTCTTGCCCTTAGCAGAGTTCGCGTACAATAACAGTTATCAAGCTAGTATTCAGATGGTGCCATATGAAGCATTGTATGAACGGAAGTGCCAGACTCCTACTTGTTGGACAGAACTGGGTGAGCGTCAAGTTTTGGGTCCGAGATAGTGGTAGAATCAGAGGAGAAAGTTAAGGTAATTCGAGATCGGTTGAAGGAGGCATCTAACAGACAAAAATTGTATGCAGATCTTAAGCGGAAAGGAATAGAGTTTGCAGTGGGTGATCGGGTGTTTCTAAAGGTTTCACCGTGGAAAAAGGTGATGAGATTTGGATGTAAGGGTAAGCTGAGTCCCAAGTTTATAGGACCTCATCGGGTTTTGAAGTGAGTTGGACCAGTGGCGTATCAGCTAGAATTGCCTTCAGAACTGAAGCAGATACATGATGTATTCCACGTCTCGATGCTACGATGATACTGATCGGATCCGTCTCACGTGGTGCCAGTGGAGGAAGTAGAGTTGAAGCCAGACTTGTCTTATAAAGAGGAGCCAATTCGAATTTTGGAGCGAGATGTGAAGGTTCTAGAGGAAATCAGTTCCTTTAGTCAAGGTACTGTGGCGGAATCATAGTTCATAAGAAGCATCGTGAGAGCCAAGGAGGCGATGAGACAACAATACCCTCACCTATTTTGACCAGGTAATTTTGAGACCAAAATTTCTTTAAGGGGGTAGAACTGTAACATCCGAGATTTAGGGGTCACGCATTTCAATCATATCCGTATGTTAGTATGCTCTGTATATTGTTCGAGTATGTTTGGGGGCTTCGGGAAACCTTGGGGTTAGGTAGAAGCCTTAGAAGAAATTACTGGTTTAGAGCCTTTAGGGGAGAGCTAGGGGAATTAGGCCTTAAGGGATTCAAATTGGTAAGTTTAGACATAAGAAAGGAAGTGTTGGAGTGGCAAGGTAACGCATAGGGTGCAGGGGAGTTTGCGTCAAAGGGAGTTGCAAGGGGGAGAGGTTGAATAGCATGGTTAGCATTTTGGGGTTGTTTTTACGTCAAAGGGGGTGGAGAGTTGGATTTGGCTTGGGCACTTGTGAGGTGGAGGTGGAATGAGTCAAACGAATTTGAATAGGTGGTGGGGAGGCATTTGTGGAGTTTGAATGAGTCAAACTCATTTGAATGGGTGTTGTAGAGGGATTTGAGGAGGAAATCATGGGGAGTGAAGGCTTGAGAGTGTGTAGTCGAATCTTGTAGTGGCAAAAGGGGTGAGGGAGCATCCGATTTTGGGGGGCATTATGTGTGCCAAAATTCCTTAGAGCATAGGTTCATCTTGTGGCATTTTCTTTTTCTCTCCTCTAGTGTTTGTGCCGAAAACCATTTGGCATTTTCTTTCTTTCTCTCTTTTTGACCCTTAGCCAAAACTTGAAAGACCATTAAGGTCACTTTTATTCTTCTTCTTCTTCTCATCTTCAAAAGTCGAAAGTGTCAACATTGGGAGTTCTACATTCTGTCAGAGTCGAAACCTCCATTATTGTTCTTCTTCAATTTTCTTTTCTTTCTAAAAACAGTACCATCTAGTGACCATTCTCCCTTTTCCCATATCTTTTATTTTTGCTACTTGTTCTTCTAGCTGAATATTTCACTTTTGGTGGTAACACTTTTCGGTTGTCACTTGCTGGTAAAAGCGCCATCATCCAGTCTTTGCCTACTCTTCCAATCGATTTCTAGTATAGTGGTAAGGGGTTTCTTTTATATTTGAATCTTGTTCTTTTCTTTTTGGTTTGCCGAAACCAAATTTCTAATCCTATTTCTTGAGGTATGGCCGAATGTATGAGGGGTTGACTTCATGGTTCTTTGTTTGTACCAAGGGCGAGGGATATTAAGGATCCTTCAGATTTCAATTATTCAAGGTAAGAAGGTTCTAACGTTAGGATGAAGGCCACTTCTTTTGATCATAAGTGTTAAGGCTGAAACTAATGTTGGTTCATGTAGGGATTTTGGCAAACACTAAGTGCAAGCGAATAACCTCCGGGTTTTGGTTGATTTTGGTAAGGGATAATCTTTCTCTAGAATATTCTTTTAGTTTTGTTATAGTATTATTCCACGTTTTAACCGGGCTTCCTGACCAAAGATTATATCTCATGGATTCGAGTGCCAGCCAAGGAGAGAAAGGGGTTGGACACGTAGTCCTTACCCCTAAGTTCAAGAAGCGGACAGTCTTTGTGGTTCGTGATTGGCCACCGGGGTGTGGGCTAGTGTCGAACAGGATAGTAGGCGGATAGCGGTAGTGTCGATTAGGGATAGCGTCGATGTAGAGGGCGTGGTGTTACGTGTTATCAGGTGTGTAATTAACGCATGGTTTACTTACTTACTTTAATTAAGACATGTAATATGAGTGGTGGCCGAAATAGTGGCGTGGTGATGCTATTACCTAATTTTGGTAAACCGATAATCAGGTTAGTATACTATCTGTGTTGTGGTTGTGGTTAATTATTGTGGATACATGTAAGCATGTCATATGTGCCTATCTAGTATGCTCATACGTTATATTGCCATATTATTATAATATGATGCATGTGCATGGGGATCGATATATATATATTGAATAAGGGGAGGTGTGTACATTTATGTACGTGGATTGATGTTAGCCTTGAGCTACATCGTGGATTGATGACGACCTTGAGTCTCATCAAGGATATTTGTGATATTCATCACGTGGATCAGTGGCTAGACCACTAAGTGGGCTTTGAGTAGTGTACTGCCAAAGTGGTGTGTAGCGGATGGAGGGTCGATTTAGTAATCCCCTGGTGTGTGGTGGATGGATATACGGGTGGTGTGTAACTACCGGATATTAAATTTGGGTTGGGCTAACATTTTGCATTATTATCCGTGGTATGTGGTTTGATGTAGTTTTGGGCTAAGCCCACTCGTGGAAATATGTGGACTCATTACACACTGAGTTAAAATGGCTCACTTTGTTGTTCTCAAACGATGCAGGTAGTACATGAGATTTTGGACCGGGCTGGAGTGGATTCGAGGTGGCCATGCAGAAGCTGTTTATATTTCTATTTATATTTTAAATTTCAAGTGCTTTTTGGGATAAATTTTGTTGTAATAAGGCCGCTATAAATGTTTGGGATTTTTATTATGGTTTAAGTTAGAACTATTATCGGATCATTATCTGGAAATGACTTTGAAACATTTGCAACTTAAACACCAAATTTTAAGTTTTAAAATTCATATTTATTTTTTAGAAACTACTCGTTTTTCACGAAATTTCTATCAATAGATAAATTTTTCATAAACAAGAGATTTACTTTAGAACTCTTAAGCTATAGTTACCTCCAAAGTGAACTCTTTTTGAACATTTACCCCAGTAACATTCTGAATTCAGCTATGGTGTTTTGGGCCGGGTTCGGGTGTTACATCATCGATTTGTGAATGGGAAGCTATACTAAAATTCAACTTTGTGCCCAAGGCCTCTTGTAACTTTTTCCAAAACTGTGATGTAAATCTCGGATCTCTATCCGAAATAATTGACAATGGTACTCCGTGTAATCTCACAATTTTTGACACATACAAATCCGCCAACTTATCTAGCGAATAGTCAATGCGTACTGGTATAAAATATGCCAATTTCATAAGCCTATCAACCACAACCCATACAACATCTTTCTTTTTCGGTGTCAAGGGCAAACCTGTTACAAAATCTGTAACACCCCTTACCCGTAATCATTTTTTTTAAATTTAACTCTATAGCATCTTTGCATACTTAGCTCTTTTGCCTATTGAACTACTAAGAATATCAGAGGATACTCAATCTCATCATACATGTATCATTATGCCAATGCCATATCCCAGATATGGTCTTACAAGGGATCACCTCTTGATGTCGATGCCATATCCTAGATATGGTCTTACACGGGATCTTTTAGCCCGATGTCGATGCCATGTCCCAGACATGGTTTTATAGGAGATCGTACTTAGATGTTGATGCCATGTCCCAGATATGGTCTTACACGGGATCTTCCTTTGGTGTCAAAGCCATGTCCCAGACATGGTCTTACACGGGACATTCCTTATTTGATGCTGATGCCATGCCCCAGACATGGTCTTATACGGGACCTACATTCGGTGCCGATGCCATGTCCCAGACATGGTCTTATATGGGACCTACATTCGGTGTCGATGCCATGTCCCATACATGGTCTTATAAGGGACCGTCCTTATCTCATGTCGTGACATAGGTATCCTCGCTATTCCGAAATTTCAACCGGGACTTTACTTAGCATATTCTCATTCATTTTCTCATCAAAACATTATTCATAAATTTCATGGAAATGACATGTATTTCTCAAAATAATAAGTGATTTAAACACAATAGCACATGTAACCTTAAGTTTACACAAACTTACCTCGGTACTTAAAATGCTTGTAGATGTTTGATTTAGTCCAACACTTTGTTCTTACCTTGGTTTCGGTCTGGGCTTCGTGTTTCTTGATATATAATCACAATTTTACTTGTTAAAATCTCACATTGACTAAATTGACTCATGAATCATACTTTGGCAAAATTATAATTTTGCCCTTAAACTTTCACATATTTACACTTTTGCCCCTAGGCTCGTAAAATGATTTTCATTCAACTTTCTTGTATTTCAAGCCTAGAAAAATCATTATCTTAACTATAATAGCCTTCAATTTCTACTAGTTCACTCATGTATGACCACTTTTGCAACTTTTACAATTTGGTCCCTTTTTATGCATTTTTCATGAAAATCACTTAGAAAAAGATGTTTATATATATCAAACTTTCATATTCTTCCATAAAACATAAAATTACATGCATTTCATACATGGGTAAATTTTTGAACACAAACCTTAGCTCAAAATATAGCTAGAAATAGCTAAACAGAGCTACGAGGGTCTCAAAAACACGAAGAACATTAAAAACGGGGCTAGGATGCACTTACTATCAAGCTTGGAAGTTGAAGAAACCCTAGCTATGTCACCTTGCAAATATCAACACTTAGAGGAAGAATATGGACAAGATTTTGGCTTATTTTTCCCTTTTTAATTCATTAATTAACCAAATGACTAAAATGCCCTTAAGGCCCTTTCTTGAGATTTTTCCTTCCTATGCCCTTTTTTGTCCATCTTATATAATGGTCTAATTGCTAAATAAGGACTTCTAATAATTTTTATGATGCTATTTCATACTTAAATCTTCTAGAATCTCATATTTTCTAATCTTTCCAATTTAGTCCTAATGGACAATTTAATCACTATTTAATAAAATTTCTTCATGAGATTTTCACACAACCATGCAAACACATCATAGGCCTCGTAAAAATCATAAAACACATATTTCTATTTTAGATTTGTGGTCTCGCACCACTATTCTGATTAGGCCCTAAATCGGGCTGTTACAATTCTCCCCCTTAGGGATTTTCATCCCCAAAAATCTTTCCAGCAAAAAGGTTTGGGTAATGGTTCCTCATAGCCTCCTCGGGCTCCCATGTAGCCTCTTCTACCCCATGTCTTTGCCATAATACTTTCACAAGAGCTATACTTTTATTCCTTAACTATTTGACTTCCCTTGCTAAGATCTTAATCGGTTCTTTGCCATATGTCATGTCAGGTTAAATTTCAACCTCTGTCGATGTAATCACATGCAAAGGATCTGATCGGTAGTGTTGCAACATAGACATGTGAAACACATTGTGAATCTTTTCTAACTGAGATGGCAAAGCCAATCTATAGGCTACCGGCCCTATCCTCTTGGCGATCTCATATGGTCCGATAAAGCACGGACTCAATTTGCCTTTTCGGTCGAATCTGAGAACTTTTTTCCATGGTGACACTTTTAAGAATACTTTACCACCTACTTGAAAGCTGATCTCTTTTCTTTTCAAATCCGAGTAGGATTTTTTGTCTATCAGAAGCAGCTTTTAAATAATCTCAAATCACTCTTACTTTTTCTTCGGTTTCTTTAACTAGATCTACCCGTGAATCTAATTTTCTTTGAGTTCAGTCCAATATAAAGGCGTTCGACACTTACGCCCATACAAAGCCTTGTAAGGCACCATTTTCAAACTCAACTGAAAACTGTTATTGTAAGCAAGCTCTGCCAATGGTAGGTACTTCTCCCAACTGCCTTGAAACTCAAGAATGCAACACCGAAGCATATGCTCAAGTATCTGTATTAATTTTTCCAACTGTTCGTCGGTTTGGGGGTGAAAAGTCGTACTAAAACTCAACTTTGTGCCTAAAGCATCTTGCAACTTTTTCCAAAATTGGGATGTAAATCTCAGATCTCTATCCGATATGATCGGTAAAGGCACTCCATGTAGTCTTACAATCTCAGAAACATACAAGTCTGCAAACTTATCAAGTGAATAATCAATGCGTACAAGTATGAAATGGGTCAACTTCATAAGTCTATCCACCACAACCCATACGACATCTTTCTTACTCGGTGTCAACGGCAAACCTATTACATAGTCTATAGTAACCCGGTCCCATTTCCACTTGAGAACCATAATAGGTTGAAGTAAACTCGAAGGTACTTGGTGTTCGGCCTTTACTTGCTGAAACTCAGAAATATCTTTCTTCATACTCGGCCAGCAATACCATTTCTTCAAATCACTATACATTTTGTATTTGCTGGATGTACTGATAAGAATCCACTATGTGCTTTGTGTAAAATCTTTCAAATATGCTCATCATTCCAAGGTACACAAACTCTGTATCTGAACATCAAACATCCATCAGAAATTATCTAAAAGTCAGACTCAACACCTGACTCGCACTGAACTCTTTTGGCTTGCAAGTTACTGTCATCTTTTTGAGCCTTATAAATCTTTTGAAGGAACATCGGTCTAGCCCTCAACTCAACTAGAATGGAACCATCGTCTGACAAAGTCACCTGTGTATTCATAGCCCTCAATGCAAACAAGGATTTCCTACTCAAAGCATCGGTGACTACATTCGCCTTTCTCGGGTGGTAACCAATGACTAGCTCATAATCCTTTATCAGCTCTAACCATCTTCGTTGCCTCAAATTCAATTCCTTTTGACTCATCAAGTATTTTAGGCTTTTATGGTCGGTGAATATTCGACATTTCTCACCATACAAATGATGTCTCCATATCGTTAATGCAAACACAATGGCAGCTAACTCTAAATCATGTGTATGGTAATTCTTCTCGTGTGGCTTTAACTGTATAGAGGCATATGCTATCACCTTGCCTTCTTGCATAAGCACACAACCCAAACCATACAAGGACGCATCGCTATAGATCACAAATTATTTTTCAGCTCAGGTTGCACTAGAATTGGAGCCTCTATTAACAATGCTTTCAGTTTCTTGAAACTCTACTGACACTTTTCTGTCCACTCAAACTTTACATCCTTTTGTAACAACCTCATCATCGGAGTAGCTATCATAGAAAATCCCTTGACAAGTCATCTGTAATAGCCAAATATTAACCTCAGATACTTTCTTCTAATTTCAATCAACAATAGCTGAAATTTTGGGTTGACTCAGATTCCATCTCCGAGATGATGTGTCCCAAAAATCCAACCTCTTTAAGCCAAAACTCACTTTTTCTAAACTTGGCATACAACTGATTATATCGTAAAATCTATAAAACCGTCCTCAAATGCTTGGCATGCTCATCCAAGTATGCCTTAAATATACGTTTCATTAAATCTATAAACACCGTAGGGGTATTTGTTAAGCTAAAAGGCATAACTAAAAATTCATAGTGCCCACACCTTGTTCAAATACAATCTTGACACATCTGAGTCTTTTACTCTCAACTGGTAGTATCCCAACCTCAAGTCTATCTTGAAAAACATAGTGGCTCCTTTCAATTGGTCGAACAAATCAGCAATCCTTGGCAATGGATACTTATTCTTCACGATTACCTTATTAAGTTTTCGATAATCTATGCATAGTCTCATGAACCATCTTTCTTTTTCATGAATAGCACTGGAGCACCCCACAGAGAGTAACTCGGTCTTGCAAAACCATTGCCCGTTAACTCTTGCAACTGTGCCTCCAGTTCCTTCAACTCAATTGGAGCCATTCTTCATGGAGCAATCGATATTGGTGCCGTACTAGGAGCTAACTCGATACCAAATTCAACCTCTCTAACTAGAGGCAACCCTGACAAATCTTTGGGGAAAACATCTGGATATTCACATACTATCGGTATTAATTCAATTCTTAACTTGGTTTCTTTGGCACTCATCACAAAAGCAATATATGCCTCATACCCCTTTCTTATATACCTCTGAGCAGACATGTGAGAGATCACTACAGGCAATCTGTCTTGTTCATCTGATTCAACACGAAGAGTGTCCCCATTTTCACATCTCAATTTAATGTATTACTTTCAACAATTTACTATCACATCATGAGTAGTTAACCAGTCCATACCCAGAATTATATCGAATTCATCAAATGGCAATAACATGAGACTTGCCTAAAAATAATGACCTCTAATCATCAATAGGCAATCTTTGCATACCTTTTCAACTAGAACACATTTGCCTAAGGGATTGGACACTTTATTCACGAACTCTGTAGACTCAACAGGCATGCTCATACTATATACTAATTTCATGCAAATGTATGAATGGGTAGACCTCGAATCAATTAAAGTAACAACATTAGTATCATGGAGAGAAATGTACCCATAATTACATCAGGGGATGATGCCTCTTCGCAAGCGTGAATGGCATAAGTCATTTTAGGCACTCTACCCTCAGATCTTGTAGCTTACTCTCTGGGAGTATTCCTACTACTCGTCCCACTACCCGGGTTTCTCTGTTGTCTCCCTCTAGTAGTGCTTCCCGCTCTTGCACTATGAATTTTCTCTTTTTCAATCATCTCAAGGCATTCTCTAATAAAATGATCTTGGGAACTACATTTGTAACAGGCCCTCTCATATGCTTGGCACTCACCGGGATGACGTCTTCCACACTGTGGGCATTCTGGTCTATTAGGTCAAGTGTTCCAAACACTAGCAATTGAGATAGTTTGAGCCTTATTCCTCGAGTACAATTTACCCTTACTTCTGTTTAAAAACCCACTGAAGTAGTTGATCGAGTAGGGAAGTCTCTTGATTTCTTAGACAAAGACTGAAATGACTTGTTCATTTGTCTCTTTCTTGAGTCATGAGACTCTATCTTGGCTTTTCTTTTCTCTTTTACTAATTCCTTAGCTTTACAAGCCTGATCTATGAGCACAACAAATTCCTTCAACTCGAGGACACCAACAAATTATCTATACCTTCATTTAATTTGTCCTCGAACCTCTTACACATGATGGCTTTAGAGGACACGCACTTATGAGCGTCCTTGCTGAACCTTACAAATTCATGCTTATACTCAGTTATTGTCATCTTAGCTTGTTTCAGTTCAAGGAATTCCTTCCTTTTCTGGTCGATGAATTTTTGACTGATATACTTTTTTGGGAATCCGTCTTGGAAAAACTCCCATGTGATCCTTTCCCTTGGTACAACCGACACAAGGGTATTCCACCACTGATAAGCTGAATCACTTAAGAGAGGTACTACACATTTCATGACTAATCAGGTGTGCAAGATAATTCATCAAATACCCTTATGGTATATTCAAGCCAAAACTCTGATATTTTTGGATAGTCATCTTTACTAGCCTAGAATTCCTTGGCTCCTTGCTTTTGGATTCTATCAATCGGAGGCTTTTCACTTCTTACCACTTCTACCACTTGGGGAGCTACAGGGGTAGGTTGAGGAATAGGTGGGGGTGGAGGGGGTTGTGCGTTCAGGTTCATACGAACGAACTCCATATACCATGCATTCATCATGTGGAGAAAGGCTTTCCTAGCCTCTTCTCCTCCTCTCTGACTCATGGTTGTAGGTCTATTCTTAATTTCATTCATCACCGTCCTTTCTGTGGGAGCCGGCGCGTTACTTTTACATCATCCGCCACAGCTCTATTGAGATCCATTTACTATATGAAAACACAATTTTAAATCGTCAAGAGTCGTCACACTATCATTATATAAATACTCTTAAGTATGGCATGTATAACTAAACTCATGCATATACTACGTTAGTTTGAGAATCGACTAAACCGTATCTCTGATACCACTAAATGTAACACCCCTTACCTGTGTCTAACACCGGGATAGGATACGAGGCATTACCGAACTTAACTTGCTTAAACATACATGATCGGACTATAAAATTTATTTTCAAACTTAAAACTTTTCATTCATATTCATAACATCCTTATTATGGGCCTACGAAGCCCTAAACATACTTACGAAAGGTTTTGAAAGTAATCCAGAAACTTTTACGCTCTTAGAAATTTTTTATCTAAACAGGGGCCACACGCCAGTATGAAGTGGGACACGCCCGTATGGGCAGGCCATGTAGTCACACACGACCATGTCCCTTTCCCGTGTGGAAATTAATTTTTATTTCAAACCTACAGGGGTTTTCACAAAGCCAGACACACTCATGTGTCAATGGTGTAACGCCCCAAATTTGGGCCTAGAATTATTAGGCCTATTGGGCTTTGGACTTTGGGTCTCATAAAAAATTTAAGTGAGTGAGAAAATGACATTTGGCATGTGGGCTTTGATGGTTAATGAATTTGGAGTGTCTAGGGGTGTTGGAGATGTCCTAGGATCAAGTAAAGGTATAGGAAAAATTTAGGTTTTAGCCCTAGGGAATAGGACACAAATGGGCTTGTGGTTCGGTGGTAAGTGGCGTCACTTAGGAGCTATAAGGTGGCGTGTGTGTAAGTTGAAGAGGTCCAAGGTTCGAGCATTAGGAGTGTATTTTTGGAGTGTTTTATTTTACATAGGTGGACGGCAAGAGTTGTGTTGTTTTTGAACTCTTGCCATGGAGAGAGCTTGAAGTAAGCATGTGTGATGGATATGGAGGAAATTTCGGATAAGGCTAAGGTGTTATCAGGGAGGAAAGTTAGGAGATGAAGAGTGTGAAGTGTTGGTGCCGAATTGGACTGTGGGGAAAGGTAGGATTCAGCTTTGGCTATAAAAAGGAGGGTGTCGAATCCCTTTGAGAGGTTCTTGGAAATTTTGTTTTCTTCCCTCAGCCGAATTCTCCCATTTGTCGAAAAAAAGCCCGTCATTCTTTTTGCTAAAATTCCTATTAGTTTTGTGTTCTTTTCTTTCTCTGATAGCCAAATACACCTCTATATCAAATAGCTATACTTGTGTCAATTTTTAGTTATCACAAATCGATTGTTACCCACTCTTAGTTAAGTTTAAAAGCCAGATCTTATTCAGTAGTTATCTAGGCAGCAGGATTAAAGGAGGATTTTGGTAAGTACTTAGTCAATCTTCTTAGTGTGTTTTGTTAAAAGCTGAAAGGCTATATAACTGTCCTATCATTAACTCTGTGATAACAAGAGAAAGGTTCAAAGATCGCAAGCGTGGTAGGTAAGGATCATTAGCAAAGTGGTAAGTGTTCTCGACTCAGTTATGGTATAGTGGATGGCTGAATGTAAGTATGACCTATAGGGGTGACTTATGTGGAATATCAGTCACTTTTTTTGACGATATATGTTTGACTGTAGATCTAGGGGATATTCATGAATAGTAGCTAAGGAAGGGCTACTAGAATGTGTGGCACGCGATAAGGTTACGGTAAGGCTTCGGCTTTTGGTAAAATTTTGATTAAGTATGGGTGATTGATTGAATGTTGGTTAGTTGTAGGTTCAAGACCAAGGATAGAATAGCACATCGCAGTAACCGAGTGTGTACAAACACTACACACACGATATCGGCAACACCAAAAATTGAAAGGCCAAAAGTGGCTAAATGGGCCTGCCGAACTTGTGGGCCCAAAATGGCAATGGTTGATATGTAAGCATGAATAATGAATTGGCATGAACGGTTGTATGATTGGATCGTAGTTGAGCCCAATGGGCTATATGAGCGTGAAATTGGTTTAATGGGCTAAATGAGCATGTAATTGGCTTAATGGGCTATATGACATGAAATGGGCTTAATGGGCTTTATGAGATTCTAGAAATATATGCTAGGGTTTAATGAACTCTAGGCCTAGTTTGACAAACTCTTGAATAACATAAAACTCTTCTAATAATTAAACATGTCCACGGACAAGTAGTTGGGTTAGAGTGTGGCAACGAACATATGCATGTCTAGGATTGGATCTAGGGAGAGCTTGGTACTTAAGCAGCCCTAACGGCCCACCTCCGCTTCTCTGGAATCCTACCTGGTGTATAGTGTCTGTTCACTTTAACCGAAGGACTTGTTAATGGGCCAAAGTTCATAACTAAAACCTGAGAGGGACCAAATATCCCTAAATTTGCAAAATTACTAAAATACCCATAGATTTGTAAAATTACTAAAATACCCCTAATTTGAAAATACCCAAAATACCATTAGTTTGAAAATTACCAAAATACCATTAGATTTGCAAAATCACTAAAATAGCCAGAATTATGAAATTACTAGAATACCCTTGATTTGCGGAATTACCAAAACAACCCTAATTTACAAAATTTCCAAAATGCCTCTGTTTTTCAACATTACCTGAATACCCCTATAGAGTAGATTTACGGAAACACCCTTGGGTTGTGAAATGACGAAAATACCTTTATGTGATGAGTATGAGTTTTGTGGATGTTACTCATGTGCATGTTGCATTCATATGATATTTTGTTTAGGTTGCATATGGGTGGGAATTATGGTACAGAGGAAGAATTTAAGGATCGCATAGTCGCTTGACAACCGTGGATCCACCGGTGGCTTTAAGGCTATTATATGATTAGCAACTTTGCTGCAACATTGAGTAGTGCCGCTGTGAGTGCTACCTTTGGTGTGTAGAGGATGGGTGGGTCGATTTAAAAATCCCCACAGGTGTGTATTAGTTGGAAGGGAAATGGTGTGTGTAGTAGATGGATTTTTTTTTTTTTGGGGAGGGTTTTGGATTACCTTATTTTGCATATGATATGGTATGACATGATATGATATGGAGTCATTGTGGGTTAAGGCCAAGACCATCGATTTTGATAGGGCTTAGGCCCAATGTGAATATTTGTATGTTGATTTGATTGCCAAGGGTTGTACACATTGAGTTTCGAAACTTACACCCTTTATTTAATGTTTCAGGTGATCCTCAGTAGACGGCTCGACGTGGGAGAGGACTCGAAGTTGGCCACACTACGAGATGTTAAATTTTTATTTATTTGTTTCAAAAGACATGGTTTTAATTGCTTTTTTTAATTGGATGTAATAAGGCCTTGTATCTCCAATTTGACGTTATTTATGGGTTTTATTATTACTTCTACTGCTTAATTTTTATTTTAACTTAACTAAATTTCTAAAGTTTAGCAAGGTTTTCAAAATAACTATAACTTATGGGCTTTTATTTAAAATATGGGCTTTTATCGTTGCTTAACAAGTTTCAAGGATTTTGGGCTTTTAGGCCTTAAATTTTACTTAGTAAAATCGATTTGAAATTCTTCTTTCAATGTGACATTCTCGATTCGAGCCTAACTTTTAGGCCGAGTCTAAGGTGTTACATTTAGTGGTATCAGAGCCCAATTGCAAAGCTCAGGGTGTGAAATGGGCCTTAGATTTTGGGTTTTAAAAAAAAGTTTTTGGCAAGATTCTTGAAGTGTGGTTCATCGAGCCCTCGATGTCGAGCCAAGTAAGTTTCCAGTACTACATTTGCTTAAATTACTAAACTGTGCAGATAATGAGCTACTTAAAAATAGGCTTTTAGAGACTAAAGCCCATATGAAACTTAAGCTTTGGATTCTCGAGAGACTTACATAAGACATGTATGAAACTTAAAAATTTTGAATTCAAAAAATGCAATGATGAGCGCTGAAGATTCTCGACAGAGGCCGTGGAAGTATTACATAAAGGTCGTCCGAGTGAGGCCAATAGCTTTAAAATATTTTTAGTTACATAAGACATGTGCCCCAATAATATTACAAGTGAAACCATATACTAATTTCATAAAATTTGGTGAATTCAAAAAATAATGCATCTGGATTACAGTAGAGAACGAAGTTAAAAGAGCGATATCCTTACTTAGGAAGGAAGCCTATCGTGGTGGTTGACCGTAAAGAGAGGCAACCAACTCTAGCCGATCACTTTGGAGTTCTTCAAATCAGATTTGTGGGAAGTATATTGGAGCGGCCTATGTGGATGCCCTAAATCTAACTTAGTAAGTCAAGAGCGTGAGTATGAGGTGAGTTTTATGCCTCGGGATATGCCAAGGGATGGTCCATATGAGAGATGTGTACGGTTCGAGGATGGGTTAAGAGACAACCTTGGGTGCTTATAGCTCCCAAAGGGAGTAGGGTGGAGAAAGGAAAGATAGCTAAAGCACATGGGCGCCTCCATCTAGAACAAATGGAGTGGAAGCTATGAATGAACAGGGCCATACGATAATGGTAATGGATACCACCTTGTGTTGTGTGGAGGGCATATAAATGTTGGAGAATACGGTGTTTGAGGTTTTTATGGAACATAGGATTAGGAGTGCCCAGAAGGCCAAATCGACCGATGGCGATGGTAATTTTTAGCCACAAAGGGGTAGTTAACAACCACCAAGGGGCCGCGGACAAGCCAGGGGCAATAATGGTAATGAACACGGTATTGGAGCACCAGGTAGAGGTGTAGGTTATGTTGAATAATGGTGCATACCCGCCAAGGGGACGAAGACGCCATAGTAATGGTGCATACCCTACCATAGTATACTGAGTGTTATTTTGGATTTAGAATTAGAGTGCGCAGTGAAAGCATAGTGGTGAGACTTGGGTAGTACGATTAATAGTTAGTTGGAAATTTTGAGGACAAAATTTCTTTAAAGGGGTAGAATTGTAACGCCCCAAACTTGGGCCTAGAAGTATTGGGCCTATTGGGCTTTGGACTTTGGGTCTCAAAAAATTTTAAGCGAGTGAGAAAATGACATTTGGCATGTGGGCTTTGATGGTTAATGAATTTGGAGTGTCTAGAGGTGTTGGAGATGTCCTGGGATCAAGTAAGGGTATAGGAAAAATTTTGGTTTTAGCCCTAGGGAACAGTGTCTCCATTTAGTAGAACTTTTAAGTAAATAAAGAAGAAATAGGACACAACATCTCAACATGTCTTTGAGAATCTGAATAACTCTCTCGGTCTGACCGTCAGTCTGAGGATGAAAAGCAATACTGAAATTCAACTGTGTTCCCAGAGCTTTTTGTAGTTTCTTCCAAAATCAAGACGTAAATCTCGGATCTCTATTAGAACTAATAGATAGTGGCACCCCGTGCAATTGAACAATCTCAGAAATGTACTATTCAACTACTCTATCAAGGGAGTAATCTATATGTACAGGTATGAAATCAGCAAATTTCGTTAGTCGATCAATGACAACCTAGATAGCATCTTTTTTTCGAAGTTAAAGGCAATCCCGACACAAAATCCATTGTAACTCTATCCTATTTCCACTCGAGAATCATCACAGGCTATAATAAACCCAATGGTACTTGATGTTTAGCTTTGACTTGTTGACAAATCAAACATTTAGAAACAAACTCTGAGATAGCTTGCTTCATGCCTTGCCACAAATAAAACTATTTCAAATCGCTGTACATTTTGGTACTCCTCGAATGAACAAATAAGCAGCTATTGTGCGCTTCTTGCAAAATCTTCCGAATGAGCTCTAAATTTTTTCGTATGCAAATTCTATTCCAAAACCTTAAACAATTATCGGATCCAATCTAAAACTCTGAATTAGTGATAGTCTCACATTGGATTCGTTAACTTGCAATTCACGGTCATCTTTCTGAGCTTCACAAATTTGTTGAAGAAATACCAGTTTAGCTTTTAATTAGCTAAAATAGACCCATCATCACAAATCATCAACTGGGTATTTATTTCTTGTAATGTAAACAAAGATTTTCAGCTTAGGGCATCAGCAACAACATTAGCTTTTCCCTGGTGATAATCAATCACAAATTCATAATCTTTCAATAACTCGAGCCATCTTTGTTGTCACAGATTCAAATCTTTCTGTGACATCAGATATTTTAAGCTTTTGTGATCCGTATAAATGTGGCATTTTTTCACCATATAAGTAATGTCACCAAATTTTCAATGTGAACACAATTGTAGCCAACTCTAAGTCGTGCGTCGAATAGTTCTTTTCATGCGATTTCAATTGTCGGGAAGCATAAGCTATAGCTTTTCCTTCTTGCATCAGAACACATCCCAGACCGTTTAATGACGCATCACTATAAATCACAAACTCTTTCCCCGATTCAGGTTGAACCAGAACTGGTGCTTTAGTTAACAATACTTTCAACTGTTCAAAATTCTGCTGATATTTTTTTGACCATTCGAATTTCACATCTTTCTGAAGTAGTCATGTTATTGGTGTCGCAATCATTGAAATCCTTTCACAAATCTTCGATAATAGCCCGCTAAGCCCAAAAACTACAAACTTTAGACACATTTCTCAGAGATTTCTAGTCAATAATAGCAGAAATCTTACTCGAGTCAACTCTAACACCTTCAGCTAAAACAATATGCCCCAGAAATCCAACCTCTTGGAGCCAAATTTCATATTTGCTAAACTTTGCAAATAATTGATTATCACATAGAGTTTGTAACACAATTCTCAAGTGATTGGCATGTTCATATTCATCTTGTGAATAGATCAAAATGTCATCAATGAATACAACAATGAATCTGTCTAAATATAGTCTGAATATATGGTTCATCAAGCCCATAAAAATTGCAGGAGCATTAGTTAATCCGAAAGGCATAACAAGAAATTCATAATGTTCGTAACTTGTTCTGAACACAGTTCTTGGCACATCCGACTCTTTAACTCACAACTGATAATAATCCGATCTCAAATCAATCTTTGAAAATACTGTAGCCCCTTTCAACTAATCAAATAAATCATTAATCTGTGGTAAAGGGTATTTGTTCTTTATAGTCACTTTATTTAGCTTTCTATAATCGATAAACATTCTCATTGTGCCGTCTTTCTTCTTTACAAACAATACCGGTGCACTCTAGGGAGAATAACTTGATCGTACAAAACTTCTGTCTATCAATTCTTGCAACTGAGCTTTCAACTCTTTTAATTTTGTTGGAGCCATTCTATACGGAGCTATCAATATTGGTGTTGTTCCCAGTACTAATTCAATACCAAATTCAACCTCTCTGATTTGAGGCAAACCCGATAATTCTTCTGGAAATACATCCGAAAACTCACAAACAACAGGTATAGATTCAATCTTTAATTCATACACCTTTGTATCCAGTATGTATGAAAGATATGCATCATAGCCCTTTTTTCATAATTTAAACTCTTTGATCGAAGTCCTCGGAGAAGTAGTAGAATGAGGATGATATTATCTAGATTTCTTTGATACTAACTGATGTCATTTGCTCGCAAATCTTTTTTAAAGTGTAATATCCGGGATTTAGGGGTTATGTATTTTCACTTAAATGTATGTGGTAGCATGCTTGTGTGTGATTTGAATGTGTTTTGGGGGCTTCGGGAACCTTGGAATGTAGGTAGAAGCCTTAGAAAAATATTTGATTTTAAGCCTAAAAAGGGAACTAAGGGAGCTAGACCTTAAGGAGTTTAGTTGTGGCTTAGGACACAAGAACTGAGCTGGTAAAGTTGCAAGGGAGGCGCCACTTGGAGCACAGAGCAGTGATGCCACAGGGAGTGTGAAGGGACCTAGGTTCGAGTAACGCAAGTGGCATTTTGGAGCTTTTATTTTTTGGCAAGGAGGTGCAGTGGTGGACGACACAAGGACTCTGAAGGGATGAGGTGTAGATTGGGTCAAATAGCTCAAAATTTCAGCTAAGTAGGAGGAAAAGAGGGGATTTGGATGAGTGAAGAAGAGTTGGCCGGCTAAGGGACTTTGGAGGGGGCATATTCGGTCATGTTTAGGGGAGTTAAGTGCCGAAATTGCTTAATCTTTTTACTCATCTTTAGACCGAAACTCTCTTCTCTTCTCTTCTCTTCTCTTCTCTTCTTTTCTTTTCTCTTTTGCTTGAAAGCCTAAGCCTACCCTCTCAGTCCTACTAAAACCGAAACCATACAAGACTTTAACCCTTTCTCTTCTTCTTTGCACCGATTCCTCCATTTTCAAAAGCCAAAAGAACCTTTTTCATTTGCTGAGATCATAACTGAAACACCATAAACCCTCAACCGTTTCTTTTATTTTCATTTGCCTATAATCTGAATAACCCTCTTATTTCCTTGAGTGTTGGCCGAATCTGTTAGACTCTATTCCATCAGATCTACTAGTTGGTAAGGGTTCTTCTATTTCAATTTCTCTCCTTTTACCTTTGATTAGCCGAAATCAAGGACATTAATCCCTATATCTTTTTGGTCGAAACCATGAAGGGGGGATTTCAGGATCCATTTGTAGCCGACGGCAGAAGGAGATCATTTGGGATTTGAGATCCAAGGTAAGCAGAATGTAATATTCGGCCAAAGGCCATATTATTTTAAAGATGATCGATTCTAACTATGGTTTTTAGGGGGAGTTCGACAGTGATAAAAGAGGAGTCTCGGGATTCAGACCTATTCCAGTAAGGGTTCTAGTGTTTCGGATCTGTCTCTCATTCGTTCAAAAGTCGAAGGCTAATTATTTTTGTGTGCTAGTGCTTGGCCGATTGCAAGGGAGGTGCATCACGTAGCTTTGGGATTTGGTTGAAAACCAAATTGGCATTAAGGTAAGGTGTTATCTTCATGCAACATATCCTTCAGGATTTCTAGTTGGGCCGAATAGGCTTTTGGTTACTAATAAAGTGTTGGCCGATTGTAGGAAGGGGGAAGGCAAACGTTTCGAGATCTCGTTAGTTTTGCGTAGTTTCGGGATTTCACTTAGATCTACGAATAGTTAGGTGTGTAACCCTACATTAATTCTCGATAGATTAATGGTAGCAATATTAAACATGTGATTATGAAAATACGAGTAACATGGCTAAGGGTACCATTCAATGGTACAGTGCATTCAGGTACGTTACCCCAACTCTCAGTTAATAATGTTATAAAAATTGATATGGAATATGTATGATTTCGTTATGACTTTGGGGTAAGGTACATTGCATGATATCTGTATAATATGTATGTTGCATGGGCATTTGGGTGATAATGATAAAGGGGAAGTGTTCCGGTGGTTTTTACCATATTATCCACTGACTTATGTCACATATTATGAATCCGGTGACTCTGTCACATTATCTGGTGGCTATGCCACGATTATAAGGGCGATGTGCAGTTGATTGCAGCGATTGCCTTCGAGGGTGTGTAGCGGATGGAGGGTCGATTTAGTAATCCCCATGGTATGGTTGGCAGGTACGGTGGTGTGTAGAGGTTGGATATCTAGGTGGGTTTGGGTTGCATCATAGCTTATATCTATTTATATGTGACTTAATATGCCTTAATCGATTGGGAATTTGTGTTGGTTGTTACACACTGAGTCTGTTTACTCACCCTTCATGGGCTAACATTTTGCAGGTGATACTCAGTGAAATGGACCGGGTCGGCAGGGACTTTGTGGTGGCCATGCTCAGCTCAGCATTTTTGGGTTTCTTATGATTAAACTTGTCACGTTTTCTTATTAAGTTTTATTTTGAGATTTATTTCGGGAGTTTTTTGTTGTAATAAGGCCATTACTATTTAACTGTTTCACGTATGCTTTTTAAATTTTTATTCTATTACGATCGACATCAAACAAATGGTTAAAGAATATTTCATAAAACAACTTCAAATGTTTTGACACCTAAACACCTACGATTTTCAACTTATTGATAAGCTCTAAAATTCAGCATTTCTTTCAACTTGAAATTTTTGAAACATGAAAATAACGTTTTAATGAAATACAAACTTTAATAACAACACGGTTTTCAACTTGATCATAACACAAATCTATTTTTCTTCAAAACCACCAATTTTTCTAAGATGACAAAATGAGATTTAGCTACGTTTTACTCAAGGAGCATGCTAAATCCGGTCAGGGCTTGTGGGTCGGGTTTGGGGTGGTTTAGCTTGGTATCAGAGCTCGATTCAAAACTCAACCTTGAGGGCTTTTGGGCCCAAAACATTTTTTTGAAATTGAGTTTTACTAAAAGATTAACTGGTTTTCTGGCTTGGCACCTGAGTCTTCGGCCCGAAGTCCACCAGGCAAGTACCTCTAATTATTGTGTGATTTGTATGTGGGTATTACGGGATCATAGATTAGTAGATTAGGAGCTATTGAACTCTAGGATTAGTTTACTCCAACACAGAATTACATAAAATTTAAAGATTAATCGAACAAACTCGTGAGTAAGTCGCCGAGTTAAGGGTGTGGCAACAGTTGTCCGCATGTCTAGGTTTGGATTTAGGGGGAGCTTGGTATTTAAGTAGTCCTAGTGACTCACCTCCTCTTCACTCGAATCCTACCTGGTGCGTAGTGACGGTTCACCCTAACCAAGAGGACTTACCCACAGGCTAAATTCAATAATTAAAACCCAAAAGGGACTAGCTACACTGTTTTATAAAAATCTTAGTTTTAAAATCACCAAATTACCCTCCTGATTTGCAAAAGCTACTTCAAATCTAAAAAAAAAAAAATTTGAGGTACCCCAATTTGTAGAAATTACTAAAATACCCTCAGTTTATAAAATTACCATACTACCCTCAATTTTTACCAAAATATTCCTAATTTACAAAAATTTCCAAAAACCCCCTATTTTGCCAAATTACGAGATACCCCTAATTTGGAAAATTACCAAAATACCCCTATAGGACAATTACAAAAATACCCCTGGGTTGGAACGGACGAAAATGCTCAAATCGGTGAACGTGTGTAGTAGATACTATTGAATGAATGTGATTCTCTAGTTAGGTAGGAGATTAGAACGGAAACTTTGAAATGATCGAAAGAACTACTACTAAACTTCCTTACATAAAACTTGTTCATGGGTAATCAGTGGAACAGAAGCTAACACATAAAATTTCTTAAATCAAATTATATCTCGATCATAGACGAGTTCTAGGGGACGTGGTCGTAATGTGCGTGGGCGTGGTAGAGGCAGAATGACCGTATCAAAACCAGTTAGGTCTAGTCAAGGGTCCGAGAATGAGATGCCACCACCACCACCTTGGTGTTGAGTATCGAGGATCGACGGGGGATGATGCACGATATCACGAGCAATTCGCGAGTTCTTGAGAGGGTGGCTAGAGTAGGTGGAGGCATGGGAGCTCGAAAATCATGCTGGCGACTCAGAGCCAATAGAGCCGAGGTATTAGAGGTGTATCTGTGTGGCACCAATCTGGTGAGTATTGGTTGGAGGAGACGAGAACAAATCATGGACGATTTGGATCTAACTGCTGAGGAGAAACTAAAAAGGGTGGTGTCGCTTCTCCGGGATGAATCATACCAGTGGTGGCTCATAGTTCGGGATAGTGCTACAGCGGATGATCTCACTTTGGAGTATTTCAAGGTGGCGTATCAGAAGAAGTATATTGGGACTAGTTATATTGATCTGTGAGAGGAAGGCATTTACGAGGTTTGGTTCGGGGAGTAAGTCCGTAGCGGAGTCTGGCAAAATTCTTAAGGTTGAGCCGGTATGCTCGAGGTATCGTGGCTACAGAGCATGAACGATGTGTCAGGTTCGAGGACGAACTGAGGGATGACCTGAGATTGCTGATTGCTCCACAGTAAGAGTGAGAGTTTGCCGTGTTGGTAGAGAAGGCTAAGGTAGCCGAAGGGGTCAAGGAATCTGTGAGACAGAATTCAGATAGGAATAGACAAAAGAGAGGTTTTGGATCATCAGGGTCATTCGAAAGTCTCCAGAAAAGACCTAGAGGTGACGGGCCACGAGATCGGCAGGTTGCTGTGGGAGGACAATACCGTTCGTGTGCTCAATGTGGAAAGATGCACCGAGGGAGTGTTGGAAGAAAACTGGGAGATGTTTCAAGTGTGGGTCCAAGGATCACATGATTAAGGACTGTCCTATGGAAACAGACAGGAGTCGACCAGCAAGTCAGGGTTTTAATCAGGCTGGCAGAGGTAGACAACAGCCATCGAGGGGCCATGGTCCGATTGGCAGAGGTAATGGTTCTGGTACAGGTCGCGAGACACCGGGCAGAGGTGTTGGTAATGCGGAGGTGAGACAGCTGGGTCTGGTATATGCGGTTCATCGAAAGGAGGATGGTGATGCACCTGATGTCATAACAAGTATGTTCCTTATTTCTGGATTACCCTTTATTGCTTTGATAGATATAGGGTCAACTCATTCATACATCGCTAGTGAGGTATCTGGAACTCTGCATGTGAACTTTGAGACCGTACCTAGGAAGATGACTGTACTTAGTCCTTTAGGGCAATCAATAGTAGTAGACAAACTCTTTAGGGCAGTGCCTTTAGAAGTTCAGGAGGCGCAGTTTCTAGCTGACTTAATGGAGTTGCCATTCAGGGAATTTGATCTAATCTTGGGAATGGACTGGCTAGTGAAGTACAGTGCAAATTTAGATTGTGTTGCTAAGCGCATGTCATTGAGAAATTCTGACGATAATGAGGTTGTGGTGATGGGCGAGAGACGGAATTACTTATCGAATGTAGTATCTGCCCTTAAGGTGGAGAAGATGGTAAGAAAGGGATGTGTAGCTTTTCTGATGTTGGTTAGTGCCTTAGAGGCGAAGGAAGCAGCTGTAGGAGGGATCAGGATGGTAAGAGAATTTATGGATGTCTTTCCGGAGGAGTTGCCTGGGTTACCCCTGGACATGAAGGTGGAGTTTGGAATTGATTTACTGCCAGGTACAGCTCTTGTGTCAATTGCTCCGTATAGGATGGAGCCAAAGGAGTTGGTAGAGCTCAAGGCCCAGATCCAAGAGTTACTCGATCGTGGGTTTATCCGACCCAGTGTGTCTCCATAGGGAGCACCGGTCCTATTCATGAAAAAGAAGGATGAGACTATGTGTATTTGCATAGATTACCGACAGTTGAATAAGTTGACGATCAAAAACAAGTACCCGTTGCCGAGGATAGACGACTTGTTCGATCAGCTTAAGGGGGCGGTGATATTTTCAAAAATAGATCTAAGGTCGGGATATCATCAGCTTAAGGTGAAGGAAGTAGATATCCATAAGACAACTTTTGGACTAGATACGGACATTATGAGTTTTTAGTAATGCCGTTCGGATTGATGAACGTCCCAGCTGCGTTCATGGATATGATGGACCGGGTTTTCCAAACCTACTTGGATCAGTTCATCATTGTGTTTATAGACGACATTCTGGTATATTCCAAGTCTGAGGAAGAGCATGATGTGCATCTCCGGGTGGTATTGCAAGTGTTAATGGAAAAGCAGTTATATGCCAAGTTCAGCAAGTGTGAATTTTGGCTGAAGGAAGTTGCGTTCTTAGGGCATGTAGTGTCTACAGAAGGGATAAGGGTGGATCCTCGGAAGATCGAGGCAGTAGTGGATTGGAAACCACCTAAGTCTGTGGCAGAGGTTCGTAGTTTCTTGGGGCTAGCAGGCTACTACAGGAGATTTGTTGAGGGGTTCTCATCAATAGCAGCACCTCTGACGAAGTTGTTGAGAAAGGAGGTACCTTTCGTATGGGTAGATAAGTAGCAGGAGAGTTTTGAGAAGCTTAAGAAAGTGTTGTCAGAAGCTCCGATTTTGATTTAGTCGAAAGTAGGGAAAGATTTTGTGGTGTATTGTGATGCTTCCCATACAGGATTGGGATGTGTTCTAATGCAAGACAAAAGTGGTTGCTTATGTATCTCGGCAATTGAGGCCACACGAGGTTAACTATCTGACGTATGATCTAGAATTGGCAGCGGTAGTCTTTGCTCTTAAGGTATGGAGGCACTATTTATATGGAGAAAGATCGGTGATCTACACGGACCACAAGAGTCTAAAATATTTGCTGACTCAGAAGGAGCTGAATTTGAGACAGCGAAGGTGGGTAGAGTTGTTGAAAGACTACGACTGTTCCATAGAGTATCACCCGGGCAATGCAAATGTGGTGGCAGATGCCCAAAGTCAAAAAGTGGCATCGGATCTGAGGGCGATGTTTGCACATCTTAGCCTTTATGGTGATGGAAGTTTTCTAGCAGAGTTGCAAGTGAAGCCGGCATGGTTAAGTCAGGTGAGAGAAAAATAGTTGGTAGATGGGGAACTATGTGCTAAGCTGCTGCAAGTGCAGAATGGGGAGTTGGAAGACTATGGTGTAAACAGCGATGGAGTGCTGTGTTTTTGGGGCAAGGTCTGTATGCCAAAGGATAAGGAGTTAAGGCAGAAAATTCTTTGGGAATCGCATAGTAGTCCATATGCTATGCATCCTAGAGGAAGTAAGTTATCTGAGGATCTACGGGATCGATTTTGGTGGCGATGCGAAATGAAGTTATAGAATTTGTAAGGAAGTGCTTAACGTGTCAGCAAGTTAAAGCTGAACACCAAGTGCCGTTAGGATTGTTTCAGTCAATAAAGATTCCGTAGTGGAAATGGGAGAGAATTACTATGGACTTCGTTAGTGGGCTTCCCCTTACGCCTACTAAGAAGGACTCAGTATGGGTGATAGTAGATCAGTTGACGAAGTCTGCACATTTCATACCAGTACGGGTTGACTATTCTTTGCAGAGGTTAACGAAGTTGTATGTGGCAGAAATTGTGAGGCTGCACGGAGTGCCTGTGTCGATTATTTTGAATAGGGATCCGAGGTTCACGTCGAGGTTTTGGAAAGCACTACATCAGGCTTTAGGCACCAGGTTAGATTTTAGTATGGCATTTCATCCGAAGTCGAACAGCCAGTCTGAGCAGGTAATTCAAGTGTTAGAGGACATGTTGAGGGGTTGCGTGATATAATTTAGAGGAAGCTGGGAGGAGTTCTTGCCTTTAGCGGAGTTTGCATACAATAACAACTATCAAGCAAGTATTTGGATGGCACCGTACAAAACACTGTATGGACGGAAGTGTCGCACTCCTATGTGTTGGATAGAGTTGGGAGAATGTCAGGTTTTGGGTCCGGAGATTGTAGCAGAATCGGAAGAAAAGGTTAAGGTAATTCGGACACGGTTGAAGGCAACATCTAACAGGCAAAAGTCATATGCAGATCTTAAGCGGAAGGAGATAGAGTTTGCTGTAGGAGATCAGGTGTTTCTAAAAGTTTTGCCATAGAAGAAAGTGATGAGATTTAGTTGCAAGGGAAAGTTAAGTCCCAGGTTTATAGGACCTTATCGGATTTTGAAGAGGGTTGGACCAGTGGCATATCAGTTAGAATTGCCTTCGAAATTGAAGCAGATGCACGATGTGTTCCATGTTTTGATGCTACGTCGTTACCGATCGGATCTATCTCATATGGTGCTAGTGGAGGAGGTGGAGCTGAGACCTGATTTGTCCTATGAGGAGGAGTCGATTCAGATTCTGGAGCGGGATGTGAAGGTGTTACGGAGGAAATCAGTTCCTCTAGTCAAAGTGTTATGGCGTAATCATGGATCGAAGGAAGCTTCGTGGGAGCCAGAGGAAACAATGCGACAACAATACCCTCACTTATTTTAGCCAGGTAATTTCAAGGTCGAAATTATTTTAAGGGGGTAGAACTGTAATATCCAGGATTTAGGGGTTATACATTTTCACTTAAATGTATGTGGTAGCATGCTTGTGTGTGATTTGAATGTGTTTTGGGGGCTTCGAGAACCTTGGAATGTAGGTAGAAGCCTTAGAAAAATATTTGATTTTAAGCCTAAAAAGGGAACTAAGGGAGTTAGGCCTTAAGGAGTTTAGTGTGTGGCTTAGGACACAAGAACTGAGCTGGTAAAGTGGCAAGGGAGGCGCCACTTGGAGCACAGAGCAGTGACGCCACAAGGAGTGTGAAGGGGCCTAGGTTCGAGTAACGCAGGTGGCATTTTGGAGCTTTTATTTTTCGGCAAGGAGGTGTAGTGGTGGATGGCACAAGGACTCTGAAGGGATGAAGTGTAGATTGGGTCAAATAGCTCAAAATTTTGGCTAAGTAGGAGGAAAAGAGGGGATTTGGATGAGTGAAGAAGAGTTGGCCGGCTAAGGGACTTTGGAGGGGGCATATTCGGTCATGTTTAGGGGAGCTAAGTGCCGATATTGCTTAATCTTTTTACTCATCTTTAGACCGAAACTCTCTTCTCTTCTCTTCTCTTCTCTTCTCTTTTGTTTGAAAGCCTAAACCTACCCTCTCGGTCTTACTAAAAGCGAAACCATACAAGACTTTAACCTCTTACTTATCTTCAGCTATTAAGTCTAGCAGAATTCCCTTCGGGATACTTTTTATATCACTTTTCAATTCCTTGCCAACTTCACTGGATTTCCTTGGTACACGGATTCCCTAGTACATCACGTAGTACTCGACATGTACTGTGGGGTTACATTCACACTTCGGTATCAATTCATCATATTTTTGGCAGGCTTTCTCCTGACCTTGACCTGTTTCAGGTATTCTATCATTCTTCATTCACACTTTACTAGGCACGTAATATCATTGATTTGATCTTATGGTTATTAACCAACTCACATGCTATACATTTAACTAATTCTCGATCCTTCATTAAACTAGGTTTGCATGTATCATCTACGAACTCTCAGGATGCAGAATCATCATTGACGGTCCTATTATCCTTACACTCAGATACATCATCATTTGGAAGTTCCAACATCATTACATACTTTAGTTTTAGTTAAACTTTCATCATTACACCTATTATGATGAAGCCGATCCATACATAGTAAACACTTCCCTACGAATGAGATTTTTATCAACCATTTTCATGAAGCCCTAAAACTTAGTTGCATTTATAAACTTCATATTTATCTGAGATTACTATGCTCGACTACTACTCATTAATTAAGAGTAAACCTTAGGCTGTTATGTTATGCATAGGTCTGGAAATTTATCAAGATAAGAACTTAACATTTGTAACACTATGTGCCTTAGACTAAGTTGAGGAAATAATTACACTGTAATGTTTCAAGTACAACAAGGATGTTAATTGAGGCCAATGGCTGAAGTTAAACCTTTTGTAATGATTATTAAGGTAAGAAATTTGTTGTGTAATATTAGCGGGCTAGAGTGGATGTTGGAAGTCTTAGGGCTTGATTTGGAGTCAGTAAATGTAATGAATGTGGTAATATTTGTGTTAGAATTGATGCTAAGAGCTTAGTGAGGAATGTATCATGGACAATTTGTGTATGCTCATATGGCAAAGTATGTGAAGCTTGTAGCCAAGTTCATACAGATGTATTGAGTGAACCACTCGTTCATCATTTAAAAGAAGGCTTATTTAGCCTCACCTCTGTGACTAGTCAACATGGGTTTAGATTCAGAAGGCGCTATCCCTTGAGCGGGAGCTGGCGCATTACTCTTAACATCATCTGTTACAGCTCATTTAGGATCCATACTATCACAGTTTATATATATGGCATGTATAGCTAGACCCTCTCACATGCTATGTTAGTCCTAGAATCGATTAAATCATATCTCTGATATCAATAAATGTAGCACCTCTCACTCGTATTCAATGCCTGAATAGGGTTACAGAGCATTACCGAACTTACAACACACTGAAACAAACTTTTCTCATACATTTAATCGATACATACAATTAACAATTAATCACAATCAATTTGTCCCTAATACAAGCCTATGAGGCCTTACACATGCATTTGGATTGGCTCGGGACTAAAATGATAACTCGAGAATTTTTTCAACACTTATAAAATTTTTCTCTAAAACAAAGGATACATGCCCGTGTGACCAGGCCAAGTGTCTCACATTGCCACCAGACACGCCCGTGTCACAGACCGTGTGGACATTCGAAGTGGTCACACACGCTCGTGTGCTAAGCCGTGTGCTAGGCCGTGTCAAACCTGTAGAGTATACTGACTTATGCAACACAGCCAAGTCACACGCCCGTGTGCTAGGCCGTGTGCCAATTAGGGGGTACACTAACTTGTGCCACAAGATCGATCACACATCAGTGTATGAGACCGTGTGGAGTATACTGACTTCATTTCAATTTTAACATCAGAGGACACACAGCTGTGCAATTTGACCGTGTGTCATACATGGTCGAGACAGACGCCTGTGTCTCTGCCCGTGTGGACAAAAATAGGCTATTTTCAAAGCCATTTTGCCACCCTATTTTTACATACTTGCACAAGCATAATTTGTAACATTTTATAACTCAATAGGCAGCTAATCTATAACATTTCATACACATATTTGAATACTTATACGCAACCAAAGCATTATACCAAGTTAAGCCAAATCAAATGGCTTTATCTTATACCACAACATGTGCCAAAATCACTAGCTCAAGTAACCATAACTATCATCTTTATAACTAGCCTATACATGCCATATTTACATATATCCATGAGTTCAAAGGTACCAATCGGCAACTGGATAGTGTGATGCGTATCTCCAACTTTATCCGAATCGAGTGAGCTATCGAACCTCTATAAAACATGGAAAAGAAACAGAGTAAGCTTCATAGCTTAGTAAGCCCGTATAATTCAGAATTAAACTTACCATTTATACATAAACAAGACAAAAAATAAGGTATACTTAATTCAATTGCCAAATGCCTAAACACAAGCATTCATTAACAAGTTAGTCACATAAGTGCATGTAATCATCCATTATCTCAATTTAATACTCAATACTTTGTATCATATCAAATTCATATTTCATGTGCATCATTTGTAACAATTCACTCTCAATCATATCAACAATAATTCATTCGATAACAATAACTCATCCGTATAAATAATACTTCATCCATATAAATAGTAATTCATCCGTATAAACACATAGCTTTTTCACATAACCAATAGCAAAATTTATGCCCATTGAACCTATTAGAATATCGAGGGATACTCGGGTGATATACATTACGTGTGTAAATCAATAATCCGTCAATTCATTATCATTTTCGCTCTTTTGAGCTATGATCAGTAAGCTTCTCCTGAGTTGATGGATAATAAGCTCTATTGAGTTGAAACGGCAAGCCCTGACGAGCTGAAAATAGTAAGCTCTTACGAGCTGATATATCAGTAAGCTCATACGACTGTGGTGAGTCTGCAACACATGCAGGATCTCAACCAAAATGGTAACCCTAGTGACATGTCACTCGTATCCTACGACTTTCTATGGTTTAAACGGGACTCGGTATTCAATATTTCTCATCAATTACGCATTCGAACTTAGTAATACCATTTACTCAATTATACTTTCATTTCAACTAATTTACAAATATTTAAAAATTCAATTCTAATTATACGAATTTACCTCGAGTTGCTTGGATGGATATTATCGATTATTCGTCCACTTTTTACTTTCCCCGATCTAATCCTAATCTCGACTTATTTTGATCTGTATATTATCAAATTTAGCATATTCAGCATTCCGTCTATTCAATTTAGCCTATAATTTACAATTTGGAAAATTTACACATTTGCCCCTAATGTTTCACATTTTCACAGTTTAGTCCTTATCATATAAAATTATAAATTCATGCAATTTAGTACAAACCCATGCTTAGCCGAATTTAATACATGTTACTAGCAGCCCATATTTTAAATTTATTCACACTTTTAACCACCATATTTCACATTTTCTCAATTTAATCCCTTTTTGACATTTTTGTCAAAAATCACTTTACAAAAGCTATTAATCTAACATTAAACCTTCTAAAACTATCATAAAGCATCAAATTACTCAGGCATTCAACCATGGAAACATGATAAATCTTTAACAATTTCAAAATCTAAGGTACGAGCTAGCTAGAATACGAAGCAACGATCTCAAAAACGTAAAAATCATTAAAAACAAAGTCAAAAATCACTTACATGATCAAGAATACAAGGCCGAAAGCTTGAAGAGTCTTTAATGGCTTTCTTTAATCTATTTTTTTTGTGGAATATAGCATGAGGAAGAAGATAGCTTAGTTTAGGTTATTTTACTTTAATTTATTTATTAAACTATAAATTTAACCTTAATTAAAAACCATGAATATCATCCATTTTAAGCCCATAATTGTCCACTTACTAAAAAATGGTATAATTACCATATACATCCCTCAACTAATTAATTCCATGGCCATTTAATACCTTTAACATATAGAACTCTAGTTTTGCACCTTACGCGATTTAGTTCTTTCTATCAAATTAAGCATTCAAATGCTAGCATTTCTTTAAGAAATTTTCACGCCAATATATTATCATGCTGTAAACATTAAAATAATAATTAAATAAATATTTCAACTTTGGATTTTTGGTCCGAAAACCACTGTTCTGATTTGACTAAAACGGGCTGTTATAGTCCCTCTCAGCCACCACAGAACCTTGTATTGTTGGAGAGTAGGCTGGATACGCGAAGGCTATTCTTCCAAAGTTCTTCCATCATTTCTTGATTGCTCTTCTTGAATTGATTTGTTGAAACGATGTTGAATGATATTTTGGATTTGAATTTTAATTCTCAACCCATGAGCTAAATCTCATAGGCTTGGGATTACTTGATGAAACCTTTATTTTCTTTAATGACTGAAGTATATATCTACTTTAATATACTGTTTCATTCAATGGTTTTACAAAATTACATGTTTGCAAACTCTAGACATAGATGGATGTATATCATGTTCATTTAGTTAATCTAATTCTGACAAGGTTAGGTTAATGAGAATGAAATTGAATGATATGAGCAAGTGTTCGATCTAATACTTGTAGTAGACTCTAGACATAGAGCAGGGTTCATACAGATAGAAAACAAATAGTGCAAGGTGTCGTGCTTAAGGCTTATAGATATATATTGCTTAAGGTAAGGTAACTTGAGGTTTTCCTCTCAAAAGAAGCATACCATTTTAGAACTCTTCTGAGCTGTAGATTAAGTAAAGTTTTTTCGAGGCATTACTATCAGAATGACATATTTTGGTAATTTCGACCTTCCAAATCAACATCGTAGACCCTCTATCCTCTACATTTACTGTAGTATCTTTGCTATATCATTCTTTGTTGTTTATTTATTCCTTCACATATTATTCACGTAATTATTCTCATAATTGCCATTGTATTTTTACTCTTGACTTGTCATAGCATTTTCCATTATTTATCGTTACATATAATGCACACATCATTGTTCCTTTAAATTACTGTCACAGTTTTATCACTATTTTTGCCATAACATTAACCGTATTTTAGTATAATAACTTGACCAGTTTTATACCTATCTGATCCTTGTGGAGACGATCTCACTTATCACTTTATTACTTGATTCGACGTGTATACTTGCACAATTTGCATATCATTTCACATGCGACAAGTTTTTGGCACCTTTCCTAGGGATCGACAATTTGGTGAAATTTGGTTTTGTTATTTTCTATTCTAATTTCATTAGTTTTATTTAACTTAATTGTATTCAATTTTTACAGGTTTGTTGTTAGTGTATGAGAAGAGGCATTCCTGCTAACGAAGAATATCTTTTTGACCTAGAGATCGAAAAAACTTTGCAAAGAAGGAGAAAAGAATTGCAAAATATGGCTAGGAGGAAATGACCCTAATGTTAATGATTATCCAATTGGTCGAGATGTTAATCCTCCCATAGATCATGTGATAAATGATCATGATAGACTAATTCAAGATCATGTTGTTCCAATTTTAGAGGATTTGAATCCAAGGATAGTCAAACCACACATACATGTTAGAACAACAGTACACCTATGGCTTAGTAGAAAAAAATAAATTCGGTGATCATATCTAGGGATCCATGTGCGAGGAATGAATCAAGGTGAGAAGGGTATGAGCGATTACCTTTAATCATTTGGAAAACCAAATATAACTGTTGTGAAACTGATTACGCAATTATATGTCGATTCCAAACCGCTACGAAAAGTTTCGGCCTCTACATAATCCACCCAGTGTGACAATGAATGAAAAGAACTCTCTTAAGCTTTTTAAGAGAGAAAAATCTATTTGACAGCTGCTAGACTTCATTCTATATATTTCGGGTATATTAGGTTTTTCTTAAAAACCCTATATTTCCTAATTCAGGAATAATAGATATTTTAATATGAATAAAAATTCATTATAATAATTAAATGAATATAATAATTATAATCACCATAATTATAATAATGTTTGACCAAAAATTACAATTACAATAATTATAGTATTCGATCGTAAATTATAATTACAATAATTATAACAAGGATTTTGGTAAATTATGTTTAGTTAATTTTTTACGAATCAAATTCATATATATTAATTTAACGATGTTCTCATTATGTGTAAAACATACTTGCACATATAATTCGTTCAATATTTAATTGCCCAATTAAAATAATTCTATAATCAATTTAATTCATGTCATAGCTAAAAAACAATACCATCTATATTTGGATTCCGTTCGTTTCAACCATAGGGTGTGACCTTATAGTTTCTTGTAATGTTAGCAGTAATACTAGAACGATTCTAATATTACAAACAATGAGTGGCATTTAGCAATGCATCATTGCTGCCTAAGTTACGAGAAGTCATGGTTCGACATAACCTCTCCGTGATTTATCCTTCATGTATTAAATCCTTTTGTCCTTTATATCTAGACTGGACACAAGTCATGGAATAGTCAGACTTGCATAACCCATCTAATGTTTCTTGATATCCAGAGTAGATTTTGATAAACAAATAAATATTATATCTCATATCAACTTATTCGAGCATGGCCATGCATTTCTAGTCTCACTCAATCAAGTGGCCTAAGATATTTCTTCCATTATGTAGGAGAGACAAATCCTATATTGATCAACCATATCCCACTACATAGATTGTGGTATATCCAACATCAGCCTTTATAGAACAACTAGTTACGATGGACGTTTGACTGTATCAAAATATACGACTCACGATGTTGGGATAATGATGATCTCAAGTCTGAGGATTGTATACATAGTAATCACTATGAGTAATGTTGCGACTGTTCAATAATAATCCAAGAAACATACTCATAGCGGGTTAGTCCAATATGTTCTTCTCTAACACATATACTCATGTATTGATTTTGACATCTCATGTCAATGACAACACTTTGTCATCAATAAACTACACATTAGTCTTAACTCATTATTGTTATTCAAGCCCATAATAATACTCGATTAAGGACCTTTTAAGAATAATCATATTATTCTCAGGACATTATTATAAAACAGTTTATTTATATACACAAAAAAAATTGAAATAATAATGACAATGCCTTATATTAAAAAACGAGGTAAAACAAGTATGTTATTACAATCATTTCGTGATTGGTATTTGGGCATACTCTAACAATACAAGCTCAATAGTTTGAGTTGAAACCGGTAATGATTCAGATGTTGCAAATAGTAGGACAGTTTGGTGGATTACCCATTGAAGACCCAAGACTGCATTTAAGACTTTTTTTAGAGGTTTATGACTCGTTTAGACAATAGGGTGTTCCTGAAGACGCTTTGTGGCTTAAACTGTTTCTATATTCTTTAAGAGATCGTGCAAGAGTGTGGCTGAATGTTTCACCGCTGTGGAAAGTGGCATCATGGAATAATCTTTGCCAGATATTTTTGCTAGGGTATAATCCACCAAATATGAATGCCAAGCTTAGAAATGACATCACGTCTTTTTGATAATCGGAGGATGAAACACTATATGAAGCTTGGGAAAGATTTAAGGAATTACTTCAGAAATGTCTGATGCATGGATTCCAACATTGGGCACAAATGGAGATATTTTATAATAAAATGAATGTACATACAAGGATGATAGTCAATGCCTCTGCTAATGGTACTTTGTTGGATAAATCTTACAATGAAGCATATGAGATTTTTGAAAAGATTCCCAACAATGATTATCAATATTCGCCACGAGAGTTTAGACGGGTAAGAGAGCTGCTGGTATCATGGTGCTCGATACAATCACTTCATTGACATCCTATGTATCTTTTTTAGCGAAGATGATTAAAACAATGAAAAGGCCTACTGTAGTCTAGGAGATGAAATCAGTCGAACTATCGTGTGTTTATTGTGGTGAAGACCATGTGTTTGATGAATGCTCATCAAATCAAACATTTGTATACTACATGGGTAATTTTGACCAGGATAATAACCACCATTCCAACACCTACAATCCAGGGTGGAAGCATCATCCAATTTTAGTTGGAATAATCAAGGTGTGGGAATCTAAATAATGCTGTGAGACAAAATGCCAACAGTGCACCGCCTAGTTATATTCATCCTATACTAAGGTAAAATGTTTAATAGGGTCAAGCATCGTCTTCTACCTCCATTGAATCATTGTTGAAGGAATATACGGCTAAGAATGATGCTGTAATTCAAAGCTATGATGCGTCCCTCAAAACTTTTGAGAATCAAGTGGGGTAGATAGTGAATGCTTTAAATTCAAGGCCACAAGGAGCATTTCCAAGCGATACCGAGAATTCGATAACACAAGGGAAGGAGCAGTGCAAGGCCATCACTCTTAGAAGCGGAACTCAACTTGATAACGTTGCTCTAGATGCCACGGAAGGAGAGGATAACTCGAATAATAACTATGTAAAGATCCCAGAGCCATCTAAAACCACACTATAGCTGAAAAGGCTAAGCAAAAGATTGTTGCAGCAGAATCCGATTGTGCTACCAACAAAAATGCCATAGCAAAACAATATCAACAACCTGAAGGACGACCACCTCCACCTTTTCCTCAATGATTCCAAAATTCTAAACAGGATATTCAGTTCAAAATATTTTTGGAGGTCTTGAAGCAACTCCATATCAACATACCGCTAGTAGAAGCTTTGGAGTAGATGCCTAACCATGTAAAATTTATAAAAGATACACGGTCAAAGAAGCACAGATTGAGAGAATTTGAGATTGTTGCCCTCACTGAAGGGTGCACAACAATGTTGATGAATAAACTACCTCTAAAGTTGAAGGACCTAGGGTGTTTCACTACCCCATGTTCAATTCAAAATTGTTATGTTGGTAAGACATTATGTGATTTAGGAGCAATTATAAATCTAATGCCTATGTTTATCTTTAAGAAGCTAGGAATTTGGAAGGGAAGACCTACTACGGTTATGTTGCAACTAGCTGATCGATCCTACGCATACCCAAAAGGTAAAATTGAAGATGTGTTGGTAAGAGTAGATAAATTTATTTTTCCTATAGTTTTTCTTATTTTGGAATGTGAAGCTAATAAAGATGTGTCGGTTATTCTTGGAAGACCTTTCCTTGCTATAGACAGGACTTTAATTGATGTGCAGAAAGGTGAACTGACCATGAGGGTAAGTGATTAGTAGATTACCTTCAATGTATTTGATTCCTTGAAATGTGCTGATAAGAATGAAGAATGCCATGCCATTGAGTTGATAGAAACAATCGTGGAGGAAGAGTTCACAATATATTTCTACAACAATTTTGATAGTGATAAAGACTCACTTAAGCGAGTAACACAATAATTTTTCCTAATGATCACTATTGGGGTGCTCATGTGGATCATGACAAGCAATCCATTGACCTCCGAGATGTTTGAGTTAGCAGTTTTGTTTTTATTTTTCCTTTTTTAATTGTTTTACTTTCATTCCGTTTTTATTATTTGTTATCATTAATTATTTAATGTTGTTGCAATTATGTTTTTATCTTTGATTAATGAGTAGTTTTTTCAGAGATAGAATTCCCTGCCTTCCCCACCTCTTTGCTCCTAATTCCTGAAGCTATAGTGTAACACCCCAAACCCGACCTAGATGTTATGGCTGAATTTGGCGTGTCACATTGATGTGTCTTTCAAAAATTGGACTTGTTGGTGGAAATTTGTTTTGAGTTGAAATCTCTTTGTTAAAACTCAAATCATCTTAACCATTTACTAACCATTAAAACGTCTTTACTTTAAAAATATTGTTTGTTGCAGAAGTAATGCAGTGTTTTGAAAATAGTTAATCTTTTTAAAAACCAGCGTTCTATCATTATCGATTAAGTATCAAAAAAATAAAGCCAACTTAGGTTTAAGAGGCCTTATTACAGAGTCAATAGCCCAATAAAAAATTTAAATAAATAAGTCTAAAGCAGACATCAGCGATCATGTGGCCACCTCCGAATCCCTCGAAGCTCCGAACCGTCTAACGTTGGGAATTACCTGAAAGGTTAAAAACGGGGTGAGTTTACGAAAAATCAGTGTGTAATCCCCTTATTAAAGAAATAGTCAGTATACAGAAACAAAATTAGTCTGGGCCTGAGCCCTTTAACAGTAACAGTCTAGTGTGGGCCTTAGCCCATTATAGTAATCAATATGGGCCTAAGCCCAATACAGTATCAGTATGGTGCAATTATGCAACCCACCCCAATCCTACCAACA
The DNA here is from genome assembly GCA_025506655.1 of Gossypium rotundifolium. Lineage (NCBI taxonomy): Eukaryota > Viridiplantae > Streptophyta > Magnoliopsida > Malvales > Malvaceae > Gossypium > Gossypium rotundifolium. Next base: position 85,837,344 of record CP106722.1, on the reverse strand, counting down.
CACCACCAGTACCAACCAACACACCATATGGGGATAAAATCAACCCACCCAGTGAACACACCAATATTGCAGCATAACTACTAGTAATAATAACGTAGCAGATCTGCCAGTAACGGTATATGTGGCAAAGCCACCAGTAACAGTATTGCAGTAGAGCTGCTAGTATATATGTGGCTTTAAGCCTTCAGTGTTGGTCTCATAATTGGCACATAACCATCGGCTACGGTAATATAATCGGCACACAGCCATGGGTAAGTATGATCGAGACATAGTCATCAATAATTACGACTAGCATACAGCCATGGGTAAATATGATCGACACAAAGTCATAATCAAGACGGCATAGAGACATAATTAGGTTGGTATAGAGCCATAATCAGATTAACTGGCTTAAAGCCATCGGTAGGTCCACCGTCGTCTCGTGTGACCCGTACAACCTTAACAGATCATTATTAGGTCCATAGTCGTCTCGTGCGACTCGTGTGACCCTATCAGAATAGTACTTCCTCCGTAACCAATATCCCAACCCCATGCAGTATGTCATGTAAGCAGAATGTCTGGCCCACAAATCATCATATCATTCACAGTTAAGTTTATCAAATCATAGTCATACAATTACAGTCAAATCAGTCAAATCATAGCACAAGTCAGTCATTTACCCTCGAGGGGAAAAATAGTCATTTACCATACAGGGGCATTACGGTCATTTTACCTTAATATGGCCATTACGGTCATTTTACCCTACTGAGGCATTACGATCATTTTACCTTACAGGGGTATTACGGTCATTTTACCCTACAGGGGCATTACGGTCATTTTACCCTACAAGGGCACTACGGTCATTTTACCCTACAGGGGCATTACGATCATTTTACCCCACAGGGGCATTGCGATCATTTTACCCTATAAGGGTATTACGGTCATTTTACCCTACAGGGGTATTACAATCGTTTTACCTTGCATGGGCATTATGGTCATTTTACTCTACAGGGGTATTATGGTAATTTTACCCTACAGGGGTATTACGGTCCAGATAACAACTTTTTTGAAGGTCTACAGTCGCTTCGAGCGACACAGATAACATATATGATCAAAACAGTGTAAATGGGCCCAAAGCCCAATATTTAGCCTAGGTGGGTCCACACGCTCGTGTGGCCCATTTAGCCCAAATTCAGTCCCGACTATGTGAATGTTATAGCCTAGTTCATTATTTTCCACTTATCGTCGATTTATTCTGTGGGGCCCACGAGCCCATTGAGCCCACACGACCCATTTCAGCCAAACGAGGCCCATAACGGCCCAAGAACACGAGAATGCTCGTGGTGGCCTCTACAATCTATCACCCATCATTGTGGGCTTAATTTATCGCACGAGCGATCGCACGCTCGTGAGACCTCAAATGCCAAAGTTTTGGATTTTCAATTTTTTGACTTTTGCCAGCTCACAGAAACGATAGTGTGATTGCACACCTATTTAACGAGACTCGCGAAGAATTCCACCTATACCAAACCTACACTCAACAAGACCTTTAGTTAATTAACTAACGATTCAAGTTAACCACTTCTTAACTTTTAGCCCAAAATACACCATCTTACCTTGATTGAATGAGGGTGGCTTAATCCCCTACGATCATTAACCCAAAATTGATCACACGCCTTGCCGAGAATCTGAATTATAAGTAGATCTTGTTAGATAGGATCAACTACTATCTCATCAACATAAAGACAAAATTCAGCTTAACCCCAGAAAATGAGGTAGCATGTACCTTAATTGGATACTTGAGGAAAAAGGTTGTGGTTGCTTCAAAACCACTTGGACACCACCACTTCTTGTGGAAGCCCTAGAAGTAAGGAAGGAATCATAAATCGGTACCCAAAAATAAAAGGAAAAACATTCAGCTTAGATGAATGAAATGTACCATAGCTTAAACACTTACCGCTTGTCAGGAAATCTTATGAAGATCAAAATAGCCAAGCAATAGTAGAACAGAAGTGTACTCTGCCAATCCCCTAATAGCAGAGTAACCAAAAATGGATAGCCAAAAAGGTGAAGATTATTCAGCCTAACCAATATGGGTATATCGTAAGAAAACAGAAAAAGGAATAAAGCTAAAAGATGAAGAGAGTATTCGGCTAGAAAAGAAACCAAGAGAAAATCAAATAGAGAGGGAGAGATGAAGCTATATTTGGTCAAAGAAGAGGGTGAAAGCAACAAGTAATTCGACAAAGGCTTAATTGAATAGTAAGAGGAAAGAAAAGATGAGAAAGAGAACAACTCAACTAGGTTGTGAAGAGGAGGAGTCGGCACTAGAATGGACAGAATAAAACTCGAAAGGAGAAATGCTCGAAATGCAATATTCGGCTACTCGAAATGAAAAAGAAAGAAAACGTGCTAAAGGTTGCCAAAAGTCACAATTTGGCACACCCATAAACAACACAAAAATGCCCAAACCGAACAAAGAGTAGAGAAAAGCACTTAGAAACCCCTAGCCGAATTTGCATGCCCAAGACTCCTTGTTCGGCTACACCACACCAACTTTTGAATTTCCTTGATTTTCTCCTCCTAAATCTCCTCCATAACCTTACCAACATTATCATATCCCTTTATCTCCTCCCTTGACCGATTCCACAACCACCTCAATAGAGTTTTAGTCAAACTATACCTCTAACACCACAAGGATATAAAATAAATACTCCTTTGCATGCCAAGGGATTTGAACCTAAGTTCTCACATCTTCCATTTCACGCCACTTGCCACTAAGCCACAAGCTCCCCTCGTGTCATAGAACAAGCATTAATACTAATAAGGCCTAAGTGCCAGTGTCCAGGTTCATTTAAGAGAAAACTAAAAATTTTCCAAGAGCCAAGGCTTGAACCCAGGCTTCTCACACACCCCCATACACACCCAAATCACTTAGCCATTGAAGTAGACATTTAATTGTGTCATTTCCTTGCACAATTAAATACTTATGTACAACATCCTTACTGATCCATACACAAGGCCTAATACTTTTAGGCCCAAAATTTGGGGCGTTACATATAGAGGAGCAAACTCAAACTCTTGCTACTAGAGCCAAATTTGCAAATTTGGGAACCATTACTGATGAAGGGGAAACTTTTGCTGAGGGGCCTAAAATGATGACATTATTAAATCTTGAGAATGTAGAAGAAGAGAAAGATGAAGCTGCCACTGCCATTACTGCCACCACGAAAGGTAAGGACCCTGTTCCACCCACCCCACCAGCTTCCATGACTGCAGAAGACTGTGACATCGATCATCTTTAACATGTATTTTATTTCAGTCTAAACCATGAACGTTTTTTTTCCTACCTCATGTATTTTATTTCTTTTACCATGACATTTCATGTACATATCCATATTTTTGTTTTTCTGTTACATATCTCTACATGCATTGAAGACAATGCATCCCTTAGGTTTGGGGGTATATTGTGCATTTAGACTACATTATAAATCTAGCATGTATGCTCATTCGAGTCTCGTTTAACTTGTTTTGCCACTACATTATAACTGCTAAAGTATTGTTTTGCCTGTGCGGCGTGCAATCTTTACTTATGATGTTCGATGATGAGATGAATTCTTTAATAAATCTAGAAAAATGTGACAGGGATAAGGTGAATTCAGCTTAGTTAGGTTGCTTGAAGATTACCCCTTAAAAATAAGATGTCCTAGCCTCAGTTATTTTAGACTATAGCAAGTATCTTTTAATGAACTTAGAGACTTTTGAAACCAAACTCAGTCACATTGCCAAAACTTTACTTAAATAAATGATAATAGACACTCCAAGGCTTAGAACTGCGAAATAAGTCAGCACCACTTTGTTTGCTCCATCGTGCTGTTGACTAGAAAGGTGAGTCCAAGTAAGAGTGTGTAATAAAAGAAAATTAGGGGCACTCTGCTATAGTAACAAGGTGACTAGATAAGAAGGTAGATGTTTGCTCCATCAATCTTCTAAGTTAAAATCCTTAGATTTAAGAGTAATTTTTATTTAAATTGTGACATGATTGAGTACTGGTAATTTGGTGTATGCTCCATTGCAATTATCAAGTTAAAGAATTTTGTGACATGCTAAATCCCCTATAAAAATAAATACAAATAAATATTTTGAGGAGGTTTAGAGCAAAGGTTACAAACTAACTTGATTTTGGGAAATAATGGAAATGAGTAAATTAGGAGATGTCTGTTATGGCCAGAAAGCACAAATGAGTACTTAGGAAATTTTGTTTTTAGGGAGCAATTTTTTGCACTACCTTTGTTGGGCAAACCTTTGAAACTCGAACAAGTTTTTTTAGATGGAAGATTATTGAGAACTGATGTATAATATTTTTCTTTGAATGGATTCGCAGTATAGGATGATTATGTGCGTAGCCAAGTATTGTTGCATTCATGCATTCATGTATATTTTACTTGAGGACAAGCAATAACTTTGGTTTGAAGGTGTGATAACTCTTGAAAAAAGTTATATTTCATGCCTTTAGATCTTTTTAATTGCCTGTACTTAGGTACATTTAGTTGAATTTTAGAATATTATTTTATTATCTTTTAGAACGCTGCATAAGGACCTTGGACGATGCTTAAATGTTATTATTTGTTACTTTTAATTGTTTGTAGTAAGGATTTGTTTGGTAGTCATTGGTAGGTATATGATGAGGAACAAGAAGTAAATGAGTAAAGGTTTGCCAGGGCAAAGGTTGGATAGTTTGTCAATATGAATGCCATGACAATTCCAGAGAGAAAGACCGGTTCAACACTGAATGCATACTAGTTTCAGCTAAACTGTATGTGTACAAGAAAAATTAGCCTAAAAAAGAGGGAAGAAAATCATGGGCTGTTGGATTTACCCTAGGGAAAAAAATTATAAAAGTCAAAGGAGGAAAACCTAAAGGGGGCGGAAAAACAAAAGGCGAACACAAAAGAGGAGAGATCCTTAGGCAATAGAAGGTAATGACTGAGAATTGATGGGAAGAGGAAGACGAAGGCAGTCCCTCTCAGCCACCGTAGGACATTGTATTGTTGGAGAGTAGGCTAGATACACAAAAGCTATCCTTCCGCAGTTCTTCCATTATTTCTTGGTTGCTCTCCGTGAATTGATTTGTTGAAACGATGTTGAGTGATATTTTGGATTTGAATTTTAATTCCCAACCCATGAGCTAAATCTCATAGGCTTGGGATTACTTGATGAAACATTTATTTTATTTAATGACTGAAGTATAGATCTGCTTTAATATACAGTTTTGTTCAATGGTTTTGCAAAATTACATGCTTACAAACTCTAGACATAGATGGATGTACCTCATGTTCATTTAGTTAATCTAATTCTGACAAGGTTAGGTTAATGAGAATGAAATTGAATGATATGAGCAAGTTAACTTGAGATTTTTCACTTGAAAGAAACATACCATTTTAGATTTCTTCTGAGTAGTAGATTAAGTAAGTTTTGCCGAGGCGTTACTGTTCATAAGGGCAGATTCTGGTAATCCCAACCTTCCAAATCAATATCGTAACCCTCTATCCTTTGTAGTAGTATCTTTGTCATAGCATTCTTAGTTGTTTATTTATTCATTCGCATATTATTCACTTAATTGTTCTTGTAATTACCATTGCATTTTTACTCTTGACTTGTCATAGCATTTTCCATTATTTATCAATTACACATATTGCACACATCATTATTCCTTTAAATTAGCATTGCAGTATTGTCATTACTTTTGGCATAACATTAATCGTATTTTAGTATAATAACTTGACATTTTTTATACCTATCCAATCCCTGTGGAGACGATCTCACTTATCACTTCATTACTTGATTCGAGTGTATACTTGCACAATTCGCATATCATTTTACACACGACACTATCATTCCCTAAGTCTAGTCTTTCTAGGAACTCATTAAGTCCTTACGAACTTACCTCGTTTAGATTCGTGATAGTGCACGAAAGTGGGCGGCCCCCTTTCTTTCAGATTCTTAGATCAAACGTAGCGTCGAAGGGAATCCGCTAGACCTGAAACCATTTGTGAGCCTTCTTATTTTGTGGGCAATATATATTCAATGGGCTTATTAGGACTTTTGTTAGATGTTGTCCCTTGTTGAACTACTATTTAATTATATCAATGTTTTGTATTTATTCGAACATAATTGTAGCCTTGATTGGCCTATTTCCATCTGTGACTTATGAAAGTGTTCAAGATAGCCACCATAGACTATGTATATTTTAAACTCGGGAAAAGTAGAATATCCATTTTAAAACTTGTTTCCAAATAATTATGAGTTAGAACCTAGGTAATGATGCGCCACGAAAGTGGAACCCACCAAATTGGCAGAGTGATTTAAAGAAACGTTGGAGAAGTTCAACGAGTCAACCTGTAATGCTCCATACCTAGATCCGATGGTCTGGTCGGGCATGGGGTTTCACATTAAGTGTAGCTCTTCGATTATCAATCAAGGAGAAAGACAGTTAACCAAACAAAAATTTCATTCCAACATCTTCCCAAAACCAAATTCTAGAGTGATAAATGTCATGACAACTAGGGCCACATCCTTGGAAAATCTTTAGCAAATTCAGTGTAGAGTATTGCTACAAGCATAAAAGGAATGGATGATCAAATTCTTTCATGATGGCTCAAATTTAATATCTAAGTGAACGCAATCAAATTTCTTCCAATAAAAATCAACATCAAACTCTTCAAGAAGTTGGCAGAATCAAAGCTATTGAATAAAGACTTCGAAGTGTTTCTTCATATCAACTCAAAGAGCTCGTAAAAAAGTCATTAAAGATAAATTTAAATGTGTCGTTACATCTTCGTATACATATTCAAAACCGTACACTCAAAGGATCAATCATTTGAAGATGTTTGAAAATTATCAACCTCCAAAATCCAACAGTTTGATGGCAAAGGAAATCCACGTCAGCATGTTGCTCACTTTGTGGAAACCTGTAATAGTGTTGGTACTAATAGAGATCTCATGGTGAAAAAGTTAGTTTGATCATTGAAAGGAAATTCCTTCGATTGGTATACTAATATTGAGCCTAGAACAATTGATAATTGAGAAGAACTTGAATGAAAATTTCTCAATCAATTCTCTAGCACCCATTACATTATCAACATGATTGAGCTCACATGCTCAAAACAGTGGAAAGACAAGTCAATCATCAAGCACATCCACTCATGGAGGAATCTAGGTCTAAATTGCAAAGAGAAATTGTTAAAACCTTTTTCCACCGACAAGTGTATACAAGGCGAAAATCGACGCTTGCGATACATTTTCCAAGGCATCAAGTCAAAGTCCTTTAAAGAATTAGCTACTTGAGCTTACGACGTGGAGTTAAGTATGAAAGCTATAGAAAATCAAGGATTTGTTAAGAAAGTAGGTCACCACGGGGCTAAAATTTTAGCTAATAATGAGGATGTCAATCTATCCATGGTTGTAAACGTGAAGCTTATTTTTGCTCAAGTCAAAGGTACAACAAGAGTGACACTGAAGGAGAGGCTAGAAAAGAAATATCCTTTACTTGATGTTGATTGTCCCAACATGCTTGATGGAATTTTAAAAGCTATGTTGATTTAATTCCCAAAAATAAAGTAACTCTAAGAAGTTGATTGACTAGATGACCCCAACAATTGCAAATACCATCGGTTGATTAACCATCCTTTCGAGAAGTATTTTGTGTTGAAAGATAAGATCATGCAACTCCATGAAAAAGAAAAAGAATGATTTTGAAGAAGTAGCATAATCAAACTTGACATCAACCATCATTGTTTCTCAATCAATATGATGGATAGAACCATAAAATTTGGCTCTTTCAATCCTATTACACTAGCTCCAATAAAAAGCAAGATAGTGGGTTTCCAAGGGCCTAGGGCAATCGTTTGTTTTAAGGATGTCAGAATGGTCATGTTGGACTCTAGTCACATGTCAAAGAAGCCTATACGAAATAACACTCTTAGGCATGAGCTTAAATTATCACATGGCTCCTAAGCACGAACCTAAATTGTTCATCCAAAATGTTGATACTCCTAATACATAAGCTTAAACTATTCAGCATAAACGATGATGCTTCTAAGCACTAGCTTAAACTGTTCATCCAAAAAATAATGTTCTTAAGCATGGACTTAAACTACACATCCAAAAAAATATATATCGAACTATGTCATGACTTGATCCTTTAAAAAACGAAGGAACATAAGCAATTTGGTTTTGTCACCAGGTGCAATCATGATCTGCTATGAGATATCATTTTTTATCCCTTTTCACATAATTTTAGCTTCTTTAATAGTAAAATCAAGTAATTTAGTAATAAGTTATGTTTTTACATTCTAAATTATCAAAGTATACTTTTTAGTAGTTTAATGGTATTTTATATATAAATAAGGTTATGTGGTTATGTAGGATGGATCGGAAGCTAAAGATGCAACTTCTGGATGAAACTATTGCCGATGTTAGGACATTAAGCCATGAAAGTTGCAACATTGAAGACAGATGCAAGAACAAACTCCTGGGTCAAAACTTCCATGAATCTTCCAACATTGGGACCTGAAAGTCGCGACATTGAAAATAGAACTCCATGTTATGATGAGGAAGCTCTCGACACCGTGACATCATAACGATTACCTTTTTGCATTTCGGCTGCAATTTCAAGGGTAAATTGGTGTCTTTTCCAAATTCAAACCCTAAATACTACTTTAGATGAAATGTTACTTTAGCCTGTTGATTTTGACCTATATAATCAACATTATAATAAGAAATTGGGCGAGCTTTTCAAACTTTTATAGATTTCAGTTTTGTTTTTGTAGATTAGATTTTTATGATGTTTTCTTAATCGAAATCTTTCTATTCCATAGTTTAGATGTTGCAAGCGGAGAATGTTCTAGATGCATACTGTAACATCCTGAAAATGGGCCTATGCATTTTTAATTTAATTATACGAAATGGCATGTCTTATGTATTATGAATGTATGGTGAACATTTTTGGAAACTTGGAAATGTTAAGTTTAAAAGAGGAAAGTGAACATTTTTGGAAACTTGGAAATGTAAGGAAATGTTTTAGAAATGTTAAGTTTAAAAGAGGAAACTAAGGCAAGGTGGTCTTAAGAAAATTAATAGAAGAAATTTGACACAAGAACAGGCTTGGAGAAGTGGCTAGGAGGCACCACTTAAAGCCCAGTAAGTGACGCCACAATCAAGGGGGAAGGAGTCTAGGTTTGAGTCACGTGGGAAGCAAATAAAAGAGTTTTATTTTGCTGCAAGGAGCAAGGGAGTTGTACAGCACCAAGGCACTTGGAGAAGAGTTTAATACTCTTTAAAATTCGGCTAAATAGATAGATAATGATGGACTATTATTATTATTTATATTAAGAGATAGGAGATAAATATTGGATTAAGTTTTACTAAATTGAATGGGTGATAATTAAAGTGATAAAGTTATCAAAATAGGAGTGATGACCAAGTAAAGGATTTTAAGTTAGTAATTTTGGCTACTAGAGGAAAAGAGAGCCATTCATCATATCTTCTTTCAACTCTTCTCTCTGCCGAATTTCCTAGAGTATCTCTTCTTCTTCTTTTTGTTAGCCAAAGCCGAAAACTAAAGTAAGCCTAGCCGAATTCTTCATAGCTTTTGTGATCTCCATTAAAACTGAATCCATAAACTCCTCAAGATACCATCATTAGCCGATTTCTTTATACCAATCAAAAGCCAAAATCAAGATCCTTCTAGCCTACATAGCCGAATATTGCTAAAGGATCAAGCAAGGATTGCCGATCTCTAAAGTAAGGGTAAGATCTTATTCAGTTTCATCCTTTTTCTTTTAAGATTTGCCAAAATCTAGGACTAACCCCATTAATATCTTGTTGCCGAAACTTTGAAGAGATCTTTCAGGATTTACTAAGTGTCGACTACAAGGAAGGAGAAATTCTTTTCCCGAAGGTACACCATAGGCCGCGTGTTCCCTAGTTATTCGATGAGTTTTGGGATTTAAAATCCACAAGGTAAGTATCTATAGCATTCAGCCAAGGCCATGTTGAGTAAATAGAGGTGTTTCATCAATATTTAAAAGCCAAAACTAATCTATTCAAGTAATCTAGTGATTGCCGATTTCAAGAAAGAAGGATACAAAGTTTTCGGCATTTGATTAGACTTCAATCGGCAGCAAGGTAAGGATTTAAGTGTACTAATTCTACTAGGATTTGGATTTATGGTCGAATGGCTCTTTACTAAGTATTAAATGATTGATTAAATGTAGAGATTTAAGATCTAAGGCATCGGGATTTCAAATAATTTGTTGTTTAATCGGTGTGTACCTACACTATCTTTTAATAATATTTATGGCAATATTAAATATATGCATGAATGTGAATATGGCTAAGTACCATGTTAAGGTACACAGTTAAGGTACGTTTCCTACTCCTACTAGGATTATGTTAAATATCTATTACGACACACATATGACATTATAAGAATGTGAAATAAGAATTTGGCATGTTAATGCATGATATGTATGATATGGGGCATATGGGTTATATGAAAAGGGGAACTTAATGTGGTGACCTAAGACCACGATATCTGAATGTGGTGACCTAAGACCATGATAACTGAATGTGGTGACCTAAGACCACGATATCTGAATGTGGTGACCTAAGACCACGAATTTTATAAGGGCGATGTGCGCCGATTGCAATGACTACCTTCGATGGTGTGTAGCGGATGGAGGGTTGACTTAGTAGTCCCCACTTGCAAAGCGTGGATGGTACAGTGATGTGTAGCGGATGGCATATAGGCTTGGGTTCGGAATGCATCATTAAATGTAAATTATGATATGTATGAATATGATTTGTTATGCCTGAATTTGTTAAGACTTAGTGTTTGTGTACACATTGAGTCTGTTTGACTCACCCCGTTGTGGGAACCTTTTTCAGGTGATGATCAGTGATGGACCGGGTCTGCAGGAGCTTAAAGGTGGCCATGCACAGCAAGAAATTTTACGATTCGGACTTTTATTTTTATTTAAGTACTTCCAATTATTTGGATTTATTTGATGTAATAAGGCCATAGTGAACTATTTTATTTTATTTTACTTTTAAAGTATTATGTTACGAAAATTTTTATGAATTAAAGACTAAATAAATTTATTTTAAATTAATTCCTAAGTGTTTTTGTCGCCCAACCTAAAGGGGTTTCCAATATAAAATAAACTTGTTTTTAACTTGAGCCCAACCCAAAAACAATCGTTCTTTCAAAAACTCAGATTTTCCAAAGTAACAAAAGAATTTGAAACGGTTTACACCGGGAAACATACCAGATTAGGTCAAGGCTCGTGGGCCAGGTTTGGGGTGTTTCAATTTGGTATCAGAGCCCAATTTTAAACTCTCAGCCTTGGGTTTAAGGCTCAAAACATTTTCAAAGTTAAGCCCAAAAAGAATTTTTGTGAATTAAGCAGGTTTTTCTAGCATGGCCCACTAAGTCTCCGACCCGAAGTCCACCAGGTAAGTACTCCTAACCTCTTTGTGATTTGTATGTAGGGATATATAAGGACGTAGACTAGTGGATTAGGAATTAAACCCTAGGACTATTTTACCCCAACAAATACATAAATCTCTAAGGCACAATTAAACAAACCTGTGTCCAAGTCACCGAGCTAGGGTGTGGCAACTGTTGTGCACATGTCTAGGATTGGTTTCAGTGGGAGCTTGGTATTTAAGCAGTCCGTGTGACTCACCTCCTACCCACTCAAATCCTACCTGGTGCGTAGTGATGGTTCACCCTAACCAAAAGGACTTAGTCACAGGCTAAACCCAATAACTAAAACCCGAAAGGGACTAGCCATATTTTTATGGAAACCCTAGTTTTAAAAGTCAACCAACTACCCTTTTGACACTTTGAAAATTATTATTTTGGAAAAAATTTCTAAGGATTTTTTATTTACAAAATTACCTAAATACCCTTAGTGGTAAAATTACTAAAATGCCCTTGATTTTCCAAAATTACCATACTACCCCCGATTTCAATAATAACTTTTGATTTTGCAAAAATGTCTAAAAACTTTATAAAATATCAAAGAAACCCTAATTTGGAAATTTTACGAAATTACCCCTGATTTGCAAAATTACCAAGTTACCCCTAACCTGTGCAAATGACCAAAATACCCCAGTAAGGAAAATTACCGAAGTACCCTCAAATTAGAAATTTTTAACAATGCCCTTGTTTTGAAAGTCTCCAGGAACTATATTTTGCAAAAAATTACCGAAATGACCCTGGCTTGTAAAATTACGAAAATACCCCTGGGTAGTGGAAAACAACGAACAAACGACAATTACAACATTTCTCTGTAATGGACGCAAGTTCATATGTGTGACTAGGTGAATGATGTGAGACTGTATGTGTATGAATCGAAAGAACTACTCCTTAAAACTATTAAACATAAAACTATTCGTGTTAAATCAGTGGAACAAAACTAATACATAAAATTCTTTAAACCAGATAAACGCAAGTGGAAGTATGAATTCAAGGGGACGTGGTCGTAATGTACGTGGCCGTGGAAGAGGCCGAATGACCGTGTCTGAACCTGTTAGATCGGGTCAAGGATCTAAGAATGAAATGCCACCATCACCCCCAGCCGCTAATGTGGAATATTAGGACCAGACGGGGGATGACGTAGTGTCACAAGCGATGCTGCGGGTCTTGGGAAGGGTAGCAGGAGCAGGTGGAGGCATAGGAGCTCGGAAGTCGGTACCTGAGCGACTCTGAGCCAACGGAGCTGAAGTGTTTCACGGCGTGTCAGGTGTGGCACCCAATACCACTGAATATTGGTTGGAGGTGACTGAGTGGATTATGGATGAGCTCGACCTAACTGACGAGGAAAAGCTGAAAGGGTTGGTGTCGCTTCTCCGCGATGAGTCATACCAATGGTGGCTCACGGTGCGAGATGGTGCTACAGCTGAGGAACTTATGTGGGAATATGCTAAGGCAGCATACCAGAAGAAGTATGTGGGCACTCATTATATCGATGCCCAAAGAAAGGCTTTTCTAGGACTAGTTCAAGGAAATAAGTCCGTAGCTGAGTATGAAGCTGAATTCTTAAGGCTGAGCCGTTATGCTCGAGGCATAGTGTCTACTAAGCATGGGCGGTGTGTCCGGTTTGAAGACAGACTAAGAGATGACCTAATGTTATTGATAGCCCCGCAACAGGAGCGCGAGTTTACTGTGTTGGTGGAAAAGGCCAAAGTGGCCGAGGGTATCAAAGAGTCTGTGAGACAAAACTCTGATCGAAATAGGCAGAAGAGAGGATATGAATCGTCAAGGCCATCCAGGAATGAGCAAAAGAGGCCTAGAGCTGATGGGCTGCGGGGTCAGCAAGTTGGTACAGGAGGGCAATATCGTACTTGTGAACAATGTGGGAAGAAGCACTTAGGTGAATGTTGGAAAAAGACGGGAGGATGTTTTAAGTGTGGGTCAAAGGACCATATAATTAAGGACTGTCCGATGAGACCAGATGGGAATCAACCAGTAGCTCAGAATATTAATCAGTCTGGTAGAGGTGGACAATGACCTCGGCGAGGTCATGGTCCCAACCATGGAGGAAATGGTTTGGTAGTGGTCGTGGAGCACCAAGCAGAGGTGTTTGAAGGTTCGGATGCAAGGCAGCCAAGGTTGGTTTATGCAGTCGGCCGTCACGAGGAGAGTGATGTGCCAGATGTGACAACAGGTAAGTTTCTTATTTCTGAAATGCATTGTTTATTATAGAGCTAGTTCGTTCTTGTATTGCTAGTGAATGGTATGAAACCTTGGATGTGAACTTTGGAATTGTGCATAAGAAATGTGTTAGTTTTATTAAGATCAGAGTGCGCAGCAATAGCGTAGTGTGGTGAGTTAGATTGTACAATTGTTCATTAGTAAGTAATTTCGAGGACGAAATTATTTTTAAGGGGGTAGAACTGTAATATCCTGAAAATGGGCCTATGCATTTTTTATTTAATTATACGAAATGGCATGTCTTATGTATTATGAATGTATGGTGAACATTTTTGGAAACTTGGAAATGTTAAGTTTAAAAGAGGAAAGTGAACATTTTTAGAAACTTGGAAATGTAAGGAAATGTTTTAGAAATGTTAAGTTTAAAAGAGGAAACTAAGGCAAGGTGGTCTTAAGAAAATTAATAGAAGAAATTTGACACAAGAACGGGCTTGGAGAAGTGGCTAGGAGGCACCACTTAAAGCCCAGTAAATGAGGCCACAATCAAGGGGGAAGGAGCCTAGGTTCGAGTCTCGTGGGAAGCAAATAAAAGAGTTTTATTTTGCTGCAAGGAGCAAGGGAGTTGTACGGTACCAAGGCACTTGGAGAAGAGTTTAATTCTCTTTAAAATTCGGCTAAATAGATAGATAATGATGGATTATTATTATTATTATTATTTATATTAAGAGATAGGAGATAAATATTGGATTAAGTTTTACTAAATTGAATGGGTGATAATTAAAGTGATAAAGTTATCAAAATAGGAGTGATGGCTAAGTAAAGGATTTTAAGTTAGTAATTTCGGCTACTAGAGGAAAAGAGAGCCATTCATCATATCTTCTCTCAACTCTTCTCTCTGCTGAATTTCCTAGAGCATCTCTTCTTCTTCTTTTTGTTAGCCAAAGCCGAAAACTAAAGTAAGCCTAGCCAAATTCTTCATAGCTTTTGTGATCCCCATTAAAACTGAATCCATAAACTCCTCAAGATACCATCATTAGCCGATTTCTTTATCCCAATCAAAAGCCGAAATCAAGATCCTTCTAGCCTACATAGCTGAATATTGCTAAAGGATCAAGCAAGGATTGCCGATCTCTAAAGTAAGGGTAAGATCTCATTCAGTTTCATCCTTTTTCTTTTAAGATTTTCCGAAATCTAGGACTAACCCCATTAATATCTTGTTGCCGAAACTTTGAAGAGATCTTTCGGTATTTACTAAGTGTCGACTACAAGGAAGGAGAAATTCTTTTCCCGAAGGTACACCATAGGCCGCGTGTTCCCTAGTTATTCGATGAGTTTTGGGATTTAAAATCCATAAGGTAAGTATCTATAGCATTCGGCCAAGGCCATGTTGAGTAAATAGATGTGTTTCATCAATATTTAAAAGCCGAAACTAATCTATTCAAGTAATCTAGTGATTGCCGATTTCAAGAAAGAAGGATACAAAGTTTTCGGCATTTGATTAGACATCAATCGGCAGCAAGGTAAGGATTTAAGTGTACTAATTCTACTAGGATTTGGATTTATGGCCGAATGGCTCTTTACTAAGTATTAAATGATTGATTAAATGTAGAGATTTAAGATGTAAGGCATCGGGATTTCAGCGAATTTGTTAAGCGAATCAGGTGTGTACCCCACACTATCTTTTAATAATATTTATGGCAATATTAAATATATGCATGAATGTGAATATGGCTAAGTACCATGTTAAGGTACACAGTGTTAAGGTATGTTTCCTACTCCTACTAGGATTATGTTAAATATCTGTTACGACATACATATGACATTATAAGAATGTGAAATAAGAATTTGGCATGTTAATGCATGATATGTATGATATGGGGCATATGGGTTATATGAAAAGGGGAACTGAATGTGGTGACCTAAGACCACGATATCTGAATGTGGTGACCTAAGACCACGATAACTGAATGTGGTGACCTAAGACCACGATATCTGAATGTGGTGACCTAAGACCACGATATCTGAATGTGGTGACCTAAGACCACGAATTTTATAAGGGCGATGTGCACGTCGACGGCAGCGACTACCTTCGATGGTGTGCAGCGGATGGAGGGTTGACTTAGTAGTCCCCACGGTGTGCAGGATGGTACGGGTGATGTGTAGCGGATGGCATATAGGCTTGGGTTCGGGAATGCATCATTAAATGTGAATTATGATATGTATGAATATGATTTGTTATGCCTGAATTTGTTAAGACTTAGTGTTTGTGTACACATTGAGTCTGTTTGACTCACCCCATTGTGGGAACCTTTTTCAGGTGATGATCAGTGATGGACCGGGTCGGTAGGAGCTTAAAGGTGGCCATGCACAGCAAGAAATTTTAAGATTCGGACTTTTATTTTTATTTAAGTACTTCCAATTATTTGGATTTATTTGATGTAATAAGGCCATAGTGAACTATTTTATTTTATTTTACTTTTAAAGTATTATGTTACTAAAATTTTATGAATTAAAGACTAAATAAATTTATTTTAAATTAATTCCTAAGTGTTTTTGTTGCCCAACCTAAAGGGGTTTCCAATATAAAATAAACTTGTTTTTAACTTGAGCCCAACCCAAAAACAATCGTTCTTTCAAAAACTCAGATTTTCCAAAGTAACAAAAGAATTTGAAACGGTTTACACCGGGAAACATACCAGATTAGGTCAAGGCTCGTGGGCCAGGTTTGGGGTGTTTCAATTTGGTATTAGAGCCCAATTTTAAACTCTCAGCCTTGGGTTTAAGGCTCAAAACATTTTCAAAGTTAAGCCCAAAAAGAATTTTTGTGAATTAAGCAGGTTTTTCTGGCATGGCCCACTAAGTCTCCGACCCGAAGTCCACCAGGTAAGTACTCCTAACCTCTTTGTGATTTGTATGTAGGGGTATATAGGGACGTAGACTAGTGGATTAGGAATTAAACCCTAGGACTATTTTACCCCAACAAATACATAAATCTCTAAGGCACAATTAAACAAACCTGTGTCCAAGTCGCCGAGCTAGGGTGTGGCAACTGTTGTGCGCATGTCTAGGATTGGTTTCAGTGGGAGCTTGGTATTTAAGCAGTCCGTGTGACTCACCTCCTACCCACTCGAATCCTACCTGGTGCGTAGTGATGGTTCACCCTAACCAAAAGGACTTAGTCACAGGCTAAACCCAATAACTAAAACCCGAAAGGGACTAGCCATATTTTTATGGAAACCCTAGTTTTAAAAGTCAACCAACTACCCTTTTGACACTTTGAAAATTATTATTTTGGAAAAACTTTCTAAGGATTTTTGATTTACAAAATTACCTAAATACCCTTAGTGGTAAAATTACTAAAATGCCCTTGATTTTCCAAAATTACCATACTACCCCCGATTTCAATAATAACTTCTGATTTTGCAAAAATGTCTAAAAACTTTATAAAATATCAAAGAAACCCTGATTTGGAAATTTTACGAAATTACCCCTGATTTGCAAAATTACCAAGTTACCCCTAACCTGTGCAAATGACCAAAATACCCCAGTAAGGAAAAATACCCCAGTACCCTCAAATTAGAAATTTTTAACAATGCCCTTGTTTTGAAAGTCACCAGGAACTATATTTTGCAAAAAATTACCGAAATGACCCTGGCTTGTAAAATTACAAAAATGGGGTAGTGGAAAACAACGAACAAACGAAAATTACAACATTTCTCTGTAATGGATGTAAGTTCATATGTGTGACTAGGTGAATGATGTGAGACTGTATGTTTATGAATTGAAAGAACTGCTCCTTAAAACTATTAAACATAAAACTGTTCGTGTTAAATCAGTGGAACAAAACTAATACATAAAATTCTTTAAACCAGATAAATGCAAGTGGAAGTATGAATTCAAGGGGACGTGGTCGTAATGTGCGTGGCCATGGAAGAGGCCAAATGACCATGTCTGAACCTGTTAGATCGGGTCAAGGATCTGAGAATGAAATGCCACCACTACCCCCAGTCGCTAATGTGGAATATCAGGACCAGACGGGGATGACGCAGTGTCACAAGCGATGCTGCGGGTCTTGGGAAGAGTAGCAGGAGCAGGTGGAGGCATAGGAGCTCGGTAGTCGGTACCTGAGCGACTCTGAGCCAACAGAGCTGAAGTGTTCCACAGCGTGTCAGGTGTGGCACCCAATACCGCTGAATATTGGTTGGAGGCGACTGAGCGGATTATAGATGAGCTCGACCTAACTGACGAGGAAAAGCTGAAAGGGTTGGTGTTGCTTCTCCGCGATGAGTCATACCAATGGTGGCTCACGGTGCGAGATGGTGCTACAGCTGAGGAACTTACGTGGGAATATGCTAAGGCAGCATACCAGAAGAAGTATGTGGGCACTCATTATATCGATGCCCAAAGAAAGGCTTTTCTATGACTAGTTCAAGGAAACAAGTCCGTAGCTGAGTATGAAGCTGAATTCTTAAGGCTGAGCCGTTATGCTCGAGGCATAGTGTCTATTGAGCATGAGCGGTGTGTCCGGTTTGAAGACAGACTAAGAGATGACCTAAGGTTATTGATAGCCCCTCAACAGGAGCGGGAGTTTGCTGTGTTGGTGGAAAAGGCCAAAGTGGCCGAGGGTATCAAAGAGTCCATGAGACAAAACTCCGATCGAAATAGGCAGTAGAGAGGATATGAATCGTCAAGGCCATCCAGGAATGAGCAAAAGAGGCCCAGAGCTGATGGGCCGCGGGGTCAGCAAGTTGGTACAGGAGGGCAATATCGTACTTGTGAACAATGTGGGAAGAAGCACTTAGGTGAATGTTGGAAAAAGACGGGAGGATGTTTTAAGTGTGGGTCAAAGGACCATATAATTAAGGACTGTCCGATGAGACCATATGGGAATTAACCAATAGCTCAAAATATTAATCAGGCTGGTAGAGGTGGACAGCAGCCTCAGCGAGGTTGTGGTCCGAACCATGGAGGAAATGGTTTCGGCCGTGGTCGTGGAGCACCAAACAGAGGTGCTGAAGGTTCAGATGCAAGGCAGCCAAGGTTGGTTTATGCAGTCGGCCGTCGCGAGGAGAGTGATGTGCCAGATGTGACAACGGGTAAGTTTCTTATTTTCGGAATGCCTTGTTTATTATAGAGCTAGTTCGTTCTTGTATTGCTAGTGAATGGTATGAAACCTTGGATGTGAACTTTGGAATTGTGCATAAGAAATGTGTTAGTTTTATTAAGATCAGTCTTGTGACAATAGCGTAGTGTGGTGAGTTAGATTGTACGATTGTTCGTTAGTAAGTAATTTCGAGGACGAAATTATTTTTAAGGGGGTAGAACTGTAACATCCTGAAAATGGGCCTATGCATTTTTGATTTAATTATACGAAATGGCATGTCTTATGTATTATGAATGTATGGTGAACATTTTTGGAAACTTGGAAATGTTAAGTTTAAAAGAGGAAAGTGAACATTTTTAGAAACTTGAAAATGTAAGGAACTGTTTTAGAAATGTTAAGTTTAAAAGAGGAAACTAAGGCAAGGTGGTCTTAAGAAAATTAATAGAAGAAATTTGACACAAGAACGGCCTTGGAGAAGTGGCTAGGAGGCACCACTTAAAGCCCAGTAAGTGACGCCACAATCAAGGGGGAAGGAGCCTAGGTTCGAGTCACGTGGGAAGCAAATAAAAGAGTTTTATTTTGCTGCAAGGAGCAAGGGAGTTGTACGGTACCAAGGCACTTGGAGAAGAGTTTAATTCTCTTTAAAATTTGGCTAAACAGATAGATAATGATGGACTATTATTATTATTATTTATATTAAGAGATAGGAGATAAATATTGGATTAAGTTTTACTAAATTGAATGGGTGATAATTAAAGTGATAAAGTTATCAAAATAGGAGTGATGGCTAAGTAAAGGATTTTAAGTTAGTAATTTCGGCTACTAGAGGAAAAGAGAGCCATTCATCATATCTTCTCTCAACTCTTCTCTCTGCTGAATTTCCTAGAGCATCTTTTCTTCTTCTTTTTGTTAGCCAAAGCCGAAAACTAAAGTAAGCCCAGCCAAATTCTTCATAGCTTTTGTGATCCCCATTAAAACTGAATCCATAAACTCCTCAAGATACCATCATTAGCCGATTTCTTTATACCAATCAAAAGCCAAAATCAAGATCCTTCTAGCCTACATAGCCAAATATTGCTAAAGGATCAAGCAAGGATTGCCGATCTCTAAAGTAAGGGTAAGATCTCATTCAGTTTCATCCTTTTTCTTTTAAGATTTGCCAAAATCTAGGACTAACCCCATTAATATCTTGTTGCCGAAACTTTGAAGAGATCTTTCGGGATTTACTAAGTGTCGACTACAAGGAAGGAGAAATTCTTTTCCCGAAGGTACACCATAGGCCGCGTGTTCCCTAGTTATTCGATGAGTTTTGGGATTTAAAATCCACAAGGTAAGTATCTATAGCATTCGGCCAAGGCCATGTTGAGTAAATAGATGTGTTTCATCAATATTTAAAAGCCGAAACTAATCTATTCAAGTAATCTAGTGATTGCCGATTTCAAGAAAGAAGGATACAAAGTTTTTGGCATTTGATTAAACATCAATCAGCAGCAAGGTAAGGATTTAAGTGTACTAATTCTACTAGGATTTGGATTTATGGCCGAATGGCTCTTTACTAAGTATTAAATGATTGATTAAATGTAGAGATTTAAGATGTAAGGCATCGGGATTTTAGCGAATTTGTTAAGCGAATCATGTGTGTACCCCACACTATCTTTTAATAATATTTATGGCAATATTAAATATATGCATGAATGTGAATATGGCTAAGTACCATGTTAAGGTACACAGTGTTAAGGTACGTTTCCTACTCCTACTAGGATTATGTTAAATATCTGTTACGACACACATATGACATTATAAGAATGTGAAATAAGAATTTGGCATGTTAATGCATGATATGTATGATATGGGGCATATGGGTTATATGAAAAGGGGAACTGAATGTGGTGACCTAAAACCACGATATCTGAATGTGGTAACCTAAGACCACGATAACTGAATGTGGTGACCTAAGGCCACGATATCTGAATGTGGTGACCTAAGACCACGATATCTGAATGTGGTGACCTAAAACCACGAATTTTATAAGGGCGATGTGCACGTCAACTGCAGCGACTACCTTCGATGGTGTGTAGCGGATGGAGGGTTAACTTAGTAGTCCCCACGGTGTGCAGGATGGTACGGGTGATGTGTAGCGGATGGCATAGAGGCTTGGGTTCGGGAATGCATCATTATATGTGAATTATGATATGTATGAATATGATTTGTTATGCCTGAATTTGTTAAGACTTAGTGTTTGTGTACACATTGAGTCTGTTTGACTCACCCCGTTGTGGGAACCTTTTTCCGGTGATGATCAGTGATGGACCGGGTCCGCAGGAGCTTAAAGGTGGCCATGCACAGCAAGAAATTTTACGATTCGGACTTTTATTTTTATTTAAGTACTTCTAATTATTTGGATTTATTTGATGTAATAAGGCCATAGTGAACTATTTTATTTTATTTTACTTTTAAAGTATTATGTTACGAAAATTTTTATGAATTCAAGACTAAATAAATTTATTTTAAATTAATTCCTAAGTGTTTTTGTCGCCCAACCTAAAGGGGTTTCCAATATAAAATAAACTTGTTTTTAACTTGAGCCCAACCCAAAAACAATCGTTCTTTCAAAAACTCAGATTTTCCAAAGGAACAAAAGAATTTGAAACGGTTTACACCGGGGAACATACCAGATTCGGTCAAAGCTCGTGGGCCAGGTTTGGGGTATTTCAATTTGGTATCAGAGCCCAGTTTTAAACTCTCAGCCTTGGGTTTAAGGCTCAAAACATTTTCAAAGTTAAGCCCAAAAAGAAATTTTGTGAATTAAGCAGGTTTTTCTGGCATGGCCCACTAAGTCTTCGACCCGAAGTCTACTAGGTAAGTACTCCTAACCTCTTTGTGATTTGTATGTAGGGATATATAGGGACGTAGACTAGTGGATTAGGAATTAAACCCTAGGACTATTTTACCCCAACAAATACATAAAACTCTAAGGCACAATTAAACAAACTCAGGTCCAAGTCATTTGAGCTAGGGTGTGGCAATCATTGCGCATGTCTAGGATTGGTTTTAGTGGGAGCTTGGTATTTAAGCAGTCCGTGTGACTCTCCTCCTACCCACTCGAATCCTACCTGGTGCGTAGTGATGGTTCACCCTAACCAAAAGGACTTAGTCTCGGGCTAAACCCAATAACTAAATCCCGAAAGGGACTAGCCATATTTTTATGGAAACCCTAGTTTTAAAAGTCAACCAACTACCCTTTTGACACTTTGAAAATTATTATTTTGGAAAAACTTTCTAAGGATTTTCGATTTACAAAATTACCTAAATACCCTTAGTGGTAAAATTACTAAAATGCCCTTGATTTTCCAAAATTACCATACTACCCCCGATTTCAATAATAACTTTTGATTTTGCAAAAATGTCTAAAAACTTTATAAAATATCAAAGAAACCCTGATTTGGAAATTTTACGAAATTACCCCTAATTTGTAAAATTACCAAGTTACCCCTAACCTGTGCAAATGACCAAAATACCCCAGTAAGGAAAATTACTGAAATACCCTCAAATTAGAATTTTTTAACAATGCCCTTGTTTTGAAAGTCACCAGGAACTATATTTTGCGAAAAATTGCCGAAATGACCCTGGCTTGTAAAATTACGAAAATACCCCTAGGTAGTGGAAAACAACGAACAAACGACAATTACAACATTTCTCTGTAATGGACGCAAGTTCATATGTGTGACTAGGTGAATGATGTGAGACTTTATGTGTATGAATCGAAATAACTACTCCTTAAAACTATTAAACATAAAACTGTTCGTGTTAAATCAGTGGAACAAAACTAATACATAAAATTCTTTAAACCAGATAAACGCAAGTGGAAGTATGAATTCAAGGGGATGTGGTCGTAATGTGCGTGGCCGTGGAAGAGGCCGAATGACCGTGTCTAAACCTGTTAGATCGGTTCAAGGATCTGAGAATGAAATGCCACCACCACCCCCAGCCGCTAATGTGGAATATCAGGACCAGACGGGGGATGACGCAGTGTCACAAGCAATGCTGCGGGTCTTGGGAAGGGTAGCAGGAGCAGGTGGAGGCATAGGAGCTCGAAAGTCGGTACCTGAGCGACTCTGAGCCAACGGAGCTGAAGTGTTCCGCGGCGTGTTAGGTGTGGCACCCAATACCACTGAATATTGGTTGGAGGTGACTGAGCGGATTATGGATGAGCTCGACCTAACTGACGAGGAAAAGCTGAAAGGGTTAGTGTCGCTTCTCCGCGATGAGTCATACCAATGGTGGCTCACGGTGCGAGATGGTGCTACAGCTGAGGAACTTACGTGGGAATATGCTAAGGCAGCATACCAGAAGAAGTATGTGGGCACTCATTATATCGATGCCCAAAGAAAGGCTTTTCTAGGACTAGTTTAAGGAAACAAGTCCGTAGCTGAGTATGAAGCTAAATTCTTAAGGCTGAGCCGTTATGCTCGAGGCATAGTGTCTACTGAGCATGAGCGGTGTGTCCAGTTTGAAGACAGACTAAGAGATGACCTAAGGTTATTGATAGCCCCGCAACAGGAGCGAGAGTTTGCTGTGTTGGTGGAAAAGGCCAAAGTGGCCGAGGGTATCAAAGAGTCCGTGAGACAAAATTCCGATCGAAATAGGCAGAAGAGAGGATATGAATCGTCAAGGCCATCCAGGAATGAGCAAAAGAGGCCAGAGCTGATGGGCCGCGGGGTCAGCAAGTTGGTACAGGAGGGCAATATCGTACTTGTGAACAATGTGGGAAGAAGCACTTAGGTGAATGTTGGAAAAAGACGGGAGGATGTTTTAAGTGTGGGTCAAAGGACCATATAATTAAGGACTGTCCGATGAGACCAGATGGGAATCAACCAGTAGCTCAGAATATTAATCAGGCTGGTAGAGGTGGACAGCAGCCTCAGCGAGGTCGTGGTCTGAACCATGGAGGAAATGGTTTCGGCCGTGGTCGTGGAGCACCAAGCAGAGGTGCTGAAGGTTCAGATGCAAGGCAGCCAAGGTTGGTTTATGCAGTCGGCCGTCGCAAGGAGAGTGATGTGCCAGATGTGACAACGGGTAAGTTTCTTATTTTCAGAATGCCTTGTTTATTATAGAGCTAGTTCGTTCTTGTATTGCTAGTGAATGGTATGAAACCTTGGATGTGAACTTTGGAATTGTACATAAGAAATGTGTTAGTTTTATTAAGATCGAGTCTTGACAATAGCGTAGTGTGGTGAGTTAGATTGTACGATTGTTCGTTAGTAAGGAATTTCGAGGATGAAATTATTTTAAGGGGTAGAATCGTAACATCCCGAAAATGGGCCTATGCATTTTGATTTAATTATACTGAAATGGCATGTCTTATGTATTATGAATGTATGGTGAACATTTTGGAAACTTGGAAATGTTAAGTTTAAAAGAGGAAAGTGAACATTTTAGAAACTTGGAAATGTAAGGAAATGTTATAGAAATGTTAAGTTTAAAAGAGGAAACTAAGGCAAGGTGGTCTTAAGAAAATTAATAGAAGAAATTTGACATAAGAACGGGCTTGGAGAAGTGGCTAGGAGGCACCACTTAAAGCCCGAGAAGTGACGCCACAATCAAGGGGAAGGAGCCTAGGTTCGAGTCACGTGGGAAGCAAATAAAGAGTTTTATTTTGTTGCAAGGAGCAAGGGAGTTGTACGGTACCAAGGCACTTGGAGAAGAGTTTAATTCTCTTTAAAATTCGGCTAAATAGATAGATAATGATGGATTATTATTATTATTTATATTAAGAGATAGAAGATAAATATTGGATTAAGTTTTACTAAATTGAATGGGTGATAATTAAAGTGATAAAGTTATCAAAATAGGAGTGATGGCTAAGTAAAGGATTTTAAGTTAGTAATTTCGGCTACTAGAGGAAAAGAGAGCCATTCATCATATCTTCTCTCAACTCTTCTCTCTGCTGAATTTCCTAGAGCATCTCTTCTTCTTCTTTTTGTTAGCTAAAGCCAAAAACTAAAGTAAGCCTAGCCAAATTCTTCATAGCTTTTGTGATCCCCAGTAAAACTGAATCCATAAACTCCTCAAGATACCATCATTAGCCGATTTCTTTATACCAATCAAAAGCCAAAATCAAGATCCTTCTAGCCTACATAGTCGAATATTGCTAAAGGATCAAGCAAGGATTGCCGATCTCTAAAGTAAGGGTAAGATCTCATTCAGTTTCATCCTTTTTCTTTTAAGATTTGCCGAAATCTAGGACTAACCCCATTAATATCTTGTTGCCGAAACTTTGAAGAGATCTTTCGGGATTTACTAAGTGTCGACTACAAGGAAGGAGAAATTCTTTTCCTGAAGGTACACCATAGGCCGCGTGTTCCCTAGTTATTCGGTGAGTTTCAGGATTTAAAATCCACAAGGTAAGTATCTATAGCATTCGGCCAAGGCCATGTTGAGTAAATAGATGCATTTCATCAATATTTAAAAGCCGAAACTAATCTATTGAAGTAATCTAGTGATTGTCGATTTCAAGAAAGAAGGATACAAAGTTTTCGACATTTGATTAGACATCAATCGGCAGCAAGGTAAGGATTTAAGTGTACTAATTCTACTAGGATTTGGATTTATGGCCGAATGGCTCTTTACTAAGTATTAAATGATTGATTAAATGTAGAGATTTAAGATCAAGGCATCGGGTTTCAGCGAATTTGTTAAGCGAATCAGGTGTGTACCCTACACTATCTTTTAATAATATTTATGGCAATATTAAATATATGCATGAATGTGAATATGGCTAAGTACCATGTTAAGGTACACAGTGTTAAGGTACGTTTCCTACTCCTACTAGGATTATGTTAAATATCTGTTACGACACACATATGACATTATAAGAATGCGAAATAAGAATTTGACATGTTAATGCATGATATGTATGATATGGGGCATATGGGTTATATGCAAAGGGGAACTGAATGTGGTGACCTAAGACCACGATATCTGAATGTGGTAACCTAAGACCACGATAACTGAATATGGTGACCTAAGACCACGATATCTGAATGTGGTGACCTAAGACCACGATATCTGAATGTGGTAACCTAAGACCATGAATTTTATAAGGGCGATGTGCACGTCGACTGCAGCGACTGCATTCGATGGTGTGTAGCGGATGGAGGGTTGACTTAGTAGTCCCCACGGTGTGCAGGATGGTACGGATGATGTGTAGCGGATGGCATATAGGCTTGGGTTTGGGAATGCATCATTAAATGTGAATTATGATATGTATGAATATGATTTGTTTTGCCTGAATTTGTTAAGACTTAGTGTTTGTGTACACATTGAGTCTGTTTGACTCACCCCGTTGTGGGAACCTTTTTCAGGTGATGATCTGTGATGGACCGAGTCGGCAGGAGCTTAAAGGTGGACATGCACAGTAAGAAATTTTACGATTCGGACTTTTATTTTTATTTAAGTACTTCCAATTATTTGGATTTATTTGATGTAATAAGGCCATAGTGAACTATTTTATTTTATTTTACTTTTAAAGTATTATGTTACGAAAATTTTTATGAATTAAAGACTAAATAAATTTATTTTAAATTAATTCCTAAGTGTTTTTGTCGCCCAACCTAAACGGGTTTCCAATATAAAATAAACTTGTTTTTAACTTGAGCCCAACCCAAAAACAATCGTTCTTTCAAAAACCCAGATTTTCCAAAGTAACAGAAGAATTTGAAACGGTTTACACCGGGGAACATCCAGATTCGGTCAAGGCTCGTGGGCCGGGTTTGGGGTGTTTCACATACTTTCATCTCGATTTATAAATGAACATTCTCTTCTTTATTATCTTTATTTATATCTCTTTCATTAATTGATTAATTGAATGCTTGCATGAATGTGAGAATTAAACTCGTGCTAATATCAATATCTTGCATGATTGATTGATAAACTGATTTTTAATTGAATGCTTATTTATCAGCCATTCAGTGTTTGTTCGAGTATGCTAAGTTCTCAGTATACTAGGATTGACAACCCTAGTAGAATAATTAGACAGATGAGATCAAAAGGATATTCTGTTGTGTAAGTCTTTGGTAAACTTGTGCTGAGTGGTGAGACCGAAAGGGTACCCATATGCTTGGAGGAGACTGAAAGGGTATCTTAGGTAGTAAATCTTAGCGAGAATGAGACTGAGAGGGTATTCTTAATTAAGATTGGTAAATAACTCAATTAAAGTAAATACTGTCTTAATTGATAATCACTAATTCAACCAAGTTTAGGCTAAGTAGCTCGAATCATTTAAACAAGGAATAGGAAGTTCCAACTGTTTTAACCCTAGGTGTAGTTTTAATATAATTAGTTTTATTGCAATTTTAATCTTGGATTTCCACTACTAATTCGTAACTCAATTAGGCTAGTACTTGTTTTAGGAATAATTAATTTAGTAATAATTTTCACCAACTTAGCAACCCCTTCGGTACAATCCCCGGAATACTTTCTATTTTACATTGTAATTAACTATATTATAATTTGACTCGTATACTTACTGACACTGCATTTCACTTCTATATTTATTTACAATTTTTAAAACCTTAGTGCACGCACGTCGGGGCGCAGCCAAATCACCACAAAAAATAAAACAATGCTTGATAACAAACTTCAAAGTGTACAAGTTCTCAAAATTGTTCTCTATATACACCACATGTTCTCACCATTGTAGGGTGCAAAGTTTAGAACATTTCTTCGTAGGGTGTTGCAAATTCTATATCTTGCCATCTTAATATTGTAAAGTTTAGAACTGATATACCTTGATCATCGTGGTTGTCACATGTTTTATCTCTCTCCATGTTAATTGATTGTCATAACTGATGCTCCACAATGAGATGTCTCGATTCACCCTCAAACAATACTCTACCAATGTCGATGATATGGGATTTGAAACTAAATCTCCCTTCCTTGAAGATGCCTTACCATGAATTGATAAAAAAAAAGGTTGGGCATTGCTTTTATAAGCAAAGAGATACGAGTTCAACGTGATCAATGATTTTGACTTTTAATTATACAAGGATTTTAATTGGGCAAACTCTTTGGTTAATTAAAAGTTGTATTGCGATATGGTTGTCCAAGCTTTGAGATACAATCCTAGATTCCATCTAAAATTAGAAATCAACTTAAAGAAAGAGAAAAAACACGAGTTCATACGTGGCATGTGTAACACCCAAATTTTGGATGTCTAAATTCGAATCGTGCCGGTGATAGAGTAAACATAATTTCGAGTACGAGTGCTAGTTAATGTGAGTTATTTATTAATTATTATGATATCGAGCAGAGATATAAGAATTGGATCAAATAATATGATGATGAATGTAGTAGGTTTCGCATCGGTTTCAGTTGTACTTGTCAATGTACATCGTTTTAGTAACAAAAAAAGTACAATCATTTATCTTTTCTACACCAGTATAAATTTTAGTATGTATTGGTTGCATCAGCTTGTTCCAGTTAATTCAAGTTACATTGACCGGAACATTGCACATCGGTTGATGCATGAATAATTTTAAAAAATTGATAAATTTATTTTTACCAATTAAAATTTTTATTAACCAAATTTAAATTTTAACCAAGGTAAATGAACAACTTTAAAGTAGAAAATTAATAAATAATAAAAAGTAAAGAATTTATATAACAAACTAACTAAAGGAGAAAAGATAAAATTTTTAAAAGCTTCATGAACACAATCTTTTGCGTGTTTTTATTAAACTTTAATTTTATATGAGAGTGAATAATTTTAAAATAATGGTGTAAATTATTTTGTTGTCATTTAATGAGTGGAAATTTTTTCGTTCTTTACTTTAGATTTGTTAAATGATAAAATTTTATTTGTGAAGTTTATTGATGTGTATTTTATATAATCAGTTCATATGTATATATATATATATATATATATATATTTAATCTAGTTCATTTTATATATTTAAATATTTTATATATTAATTATTTTAAAAAATCAATAAATCAAATAGTACATAAAAATAAACCAATGTCAAAGATATACCAATTCCAATAGAAAAATGATGCGTCCACCAGTGCGATATTGACTACTTTGATGATGACTGATTTTTATTTTAGTTGAAAAGTTCGATATTAAAGTTGAATGTACTGAGTCGAGTTGATCGGAGGATTTTTAATTGAGTAACTCCAAGTCAAATATAAAATTTTTAAAAATAGAAATATTAATAATTAAATTTTGAATAAAATTATTTATTAAATAAATAGAATTAGTGAGAGTTGATTATAGACTTAAACCTAGGACCTAAGTGCTATTAAACCAAGATAAATTATTAATTAATGGCCTAGCATTATCATTATCGTCATCATTGAATTCCATTCGGTGCTTTTTAATGAAACAATGACCATCGATAAGTTTAACTAATAATTAATTGGGTCCCTAATTAAATGTATATATATATTTTTATAAGTGGGAGAGAAAAAGCCTAAAAAACAAACTTATCATCTTTTATTTTCTTATTCTGCAACTGAACATAGGAGAAACAAAAAGTAACTTATTTTTCCTCCATGGTCGATCACATTTAGCTAAGGTATTAAGTTATTTCTTAATAATTTTTGTAGATTTTTCAAGTAGAAAGCTTGGTATAAGTAACCCATAAGTTAATTTTTAAAATTTTGGGAGTTCGATAGATTTGCCTTTGTTGAATGCATAGAGAATGGAAATTTGGAATCATGAATACTTTACTTGATATCTTAGATTAAGTGAAATGCATGCTAGAAATCAAGTAAACAAGGTTTAATTTAAGTGGTTGTTGTGGGTATTATTTTTGCACTATTAAGAACTAAATTGTAAAAAGTGAAAATCACTGGAAATAAAAGTTATGTGTTAATAGTTTGAGGTCCTTAATGATATGAATTCTGATTTTGAGTCAATCGAATAAATAACTAGATACAACCATTTCGAACATTAAGGTTAAAAAAGGGATTTAATTGCATAAGTGTACAATTATTCTTGGTTGTTGGTTATGGTTTTGTTGAATGTAAAGTAATGCTATTTTGTAAATGAATTATTGTACATAGTTAACGATGATACTGAAATATCAAGGGATAAAGGCGAATATCGGCGTCTAATAGGTAACCTAGTTTGTCCTAACTTAATATGTCTGATGGGCGTTGAAACCATCAAATATAAATTCCCATGATAAAATAATAGTAATTAGTAGTATCGAACAGTAGGGTCAAATCCACAAGGACTGGCTATCCAATTTTGCCTTCTTCCGTGACCAGAATCATTGTTGCGGTCACAGTCATGCCCACGACCTGTGTGTAAAAATGCTGAAAATAAAAAGAAAAATGGGGGTTTAAATTGATTAAGATAATAAAATAAGGAAATACAAAAAATAAAATAAAAACATATTCGAAAATGCAAAAATAAATTTAAGAAAATAAAATATTTTTTAACCTTAGGCTTAGCTTAGGTGTACTTCAATTTTGAATCGATCATTGAAATATATCTTCTCTTCCAAGCAATAAGTTGGTTATAGTGACCAAGAACGTCTCGACTGCTAACATTTCCTTATGTAGTTGATCCTGGTACGACTTGCAAATCGACTCTTGCCAAATTTCAAACTGCGATACAAATGTTCGCAATTTAAGATTTTGACAGCCTTGCAATCTGAAAAGCCCAACTCGAATCAACAGCCTCAACTGCATGGGTTGTTTAAATCCGATCTCTATCTCCCTTGATGGAATCCAACTAACTTTTTTCACCTAGGCACGCCAATTTGTTCGCGAGAATTCGAACACAGCATGGCCGATTCGTCTTCCCAACTGTATGCCAAACAACTCCTGTAACACCCCTCACCCGTATTCAACGTCAGAATAGGGTTACGGAGCAGTACTGGACTTACAACACATTTATACATACTTTTAGCATACATTTTACCAATTCAAACATTCATCATACAATCTCAATCAATATGTCCCTAGTACGAGCCTATGAGGCCCTAAACATGCTTTAGGAATGGTTCGGGACTAAACTGATAACTTAAGAAACTCTCACGAATGTTGGAAATTTTTTTCTCAAAACAGGGGACACACACCCGTGTGGCTAGGCCGTGTGTCTCACATGGCCACCAGACACGCCTGTATCACAAGCCGTGTGGACATCCGAAATGGGATCACAGGGCCGTATTCGACCCCGTGTAACTCTCTGACTTGGGTCACACGGCCAACACACATGCCCTTGTGGCTAGCTCGTGTGTCCCAAAAATGGCCATACACGCCCATGTGCCAGGCCATGTGCTAGACCGTGCCAAACATGTAGGGTATACTGACTTATGCCACACGGCTAAGTCACACGCCTATGTGTGAGGCCGTGTGGAGCATACTGACTTGATTTCAATTTCAACACTAGGGGACACATGACCGTGCAACATGACTGTATGTCACACACGGCTGAGACACACTGAAACACCCCAAACCCGGCCCAGAAGCCCTGATTGGATCTGGCATGCTCCTTGAGTAAAACGTAGTTAAGTTTCGGAATGACATTTTGAAAATCTTGATGGATTTGAAGAATATAAATTTGGATTGTTCACAAGTTAAAACCGTGTTGTAGTTTAGCTTTGTACTAAAACGATATTTTCATATTTCAAAAGTTACAAGTTAAAAGAAATGCCAGATTTTAGAGTTTATTATTATTAACTTGAAAACCGTAGGTGTTTGGGTTTTAAAACAATTGATGTTGTTTTACGAAAAATGTTTAATCGTCTTGTTCGATGTTGTTCGTATCATGATAAAAATTTAAAATGCATAAATAAAACAATTAAGTGATAATGGCGTTATTACATCAAAATATAACCCAAAATAAATCAAAATAAACTTAATAAGGAAACCAAAATAAAACTGAGCTGTGCATGGCCACCACTAAGTTCCTGCCGACCGGTCCATTTATCGAGTGCCATCTGCAAAAGTTAGCCCACGAAGGGTGAGTCAATGACTCAATGTGTAACAACCATCACAGACTCCCAAACAGTCATAACATATCATATCACATACGAGCCAATATAAACAATGATGCAACCCAAACCCACCTAGATATCCATCCTCTACACATCACCGTACCTACCAATCACACCGGGGATTACTAAATCGACGCCCATCCGCTACACACCATAGAAGGCGATCCATCGCACTCAATCGCACATCGCCCTTATAATTGTGGCATAGCCACTCGATAATGTGACAGAGTCACCAATTTATAATATGTGACATAGTCACCGATAATGTGGTAAAACCACCGGATCACTTCCCTTTAACATAATCACCCATATGCCCATGCAACATACAAAACATGCTATTTATCATGCAATTTACCTTACCCCAAAATCATAATGAATTCCGATTCTTTTCACATCAATGTTGTTAAACATTATTTACGAGAGTTAAGGGTAACGATACACAATACACTGTACCATTAAATGGTACCCTTAGCCATGTTTATTCGTCACTTCACTAACACATGATTAACATAATTATTATTAATCTATCGGGAAGTTAGTGTAGGGTTACACACCTGATTTCTAACGTGATTACTGAATCCCAAAAATTCTGATCTAACGCACTAGTTCCATTTTTCCTACATTCAGCCAACACTAAGCATATTAGCAAGGAGGCCATTCGGCTATACAGCAAATCCCAAAGGGTTAACGCAACCAAAATCCTTACCTTGCTGCTAATTTGGTTACCAACTAAATCCCGAAACTTCGTGATGATCCCCCTTGCAATCGGCTAAGCACTAGTACACTCAAACGGTTAATTTTCAACCTTTGAACGAATAAGAAACGGATCTGAAACACTAGAACCCTTACCTAGATTGCTTAGCCAAATCCCAAAGATCTGTCGAACACTGCCTAAAACACCATAATTAGAATCGGCATAGCCTTTGAACAAGTAAAAGTGGCACTTGGCCGAATAGTATGCCTTGCTTACCTTGGATCTTAAATCCCGAAAAGATCTCCTTCTACCGTCGGCTACAAAAGAATCCCGAAACCCACCTTCATGGCTTCGGCCAAAGAAACATAAGGGATTAGAGTCCTTTATTTCGGCTAATCAAAAGGGAAAAAGGAAAGAAATTGGAATAAAAGAACCCTTACCAACTAGTAGATCTGACGGAATAGAGTCTGACAGATTCAGCCAACACTCAAGGAGATAAGAGAAAAGGGTTGAGGATCTATGGTGTTTCAGCTATGATCTCAACAAATGAAGAGAAAAGTTCTTCCGGCTTTTGAAAATGGAGGAATCGATGCAAAGAAGAAGAGGAAGGGTTGATGTCTTGTATGGTTTTCGGTTTTTGCAAGATTTAGAGAATAGGTTTAGGCTTTCAATCAAAAAGAAAAAGAAAAAAAGAGAAGAGAAGGGTTAGGGTTTCGGTCAAGAGATGAGTAGAAAGACTAAGTAATTTGCACTTAGCTCCCCATACGTAACCAAATATGCCCTCTCCAAAGTCCCTCCATTCGCCAACTCTCCTTCTCTCCACTCAATCCCCTTTTCACTCTACCTTAGCCGAATCTCTAAGTTGTTAGACCCAATCTATACTTCCTCCATCGAGTCCTTGTGCAGCCCACCACCGCCTTCCTTGCTGAAAAATAAAACTAAAAATGCTTCCCTTGCTGCTCGAACCTAGGCCCTTCTCACTCCCTGTGGCGTCACCTCACAAGGCCCTAAGTGGCGCCTCCTTGCCACCTTACCATTGGGTTATTCGTGTTTTAAACCACACAATAATCTCCTTAAGGCCTAGCTTCCTTAGTTCCCCTTTTTAGGCTTAAAAATATAATAACCTCTAAGGCTCCTACCTACATCCCAAGGTTCTTGAAGCCTCCAAATCACATTCAAATCACACACACAGGCATGCAATCACATTCATTTAAGTGAAAATGCATAACCTTTGAATCCCAGATATTACAATTCTACCCCCTTAAAATAATTTCGACCTCGAAATTACCTGGCTAAAATAAGTGAGGGTATTGCTGTCGCATTATTTCCTCTGGCTCCCACGAAGCTTCCTTCGATCCATGGTTACGCCATAACACTTTGACTAGAGGGACTGATTTCCTTCGTAGCACCTTTACACCCCGTTCTAGAATCCAAATCGGCTCTTCCTCATAGGACAGATCTGGTCTCAGCTCCACCTCCTCAACTGGTATTATATGAGATGGGTCTGACCGGTAGCGACATAGCATCGAAACGTGGAACACATCGTGTATCTGTTTTGAAACACCCCAAACCCGGCCCAAAAAGCCTGACCGGATTTGATATGTTCCTCGAGTAAAACTTTAACAAATTCTCGCTTTGTTTAAGAAAAACTTGATGATTTTGAATAAAATAGATTAAGTTAAAGATCGGGTTGCAATTCAATTGTAAAATAAATTTGCATCTTCTTAAAACATTATTTTTAAGAGAAGTAATAGGTTAACAGAAAACCAAATTTAATGAAAAATTTATTAATATTATGGAAATATATTTTGTCTTCAAAATGTTTAAATTATTTATCAAAAACCATTTAGTTATTTAATTAATAATTATTCATGGCAAAATAAAAATAAATCCAAACACAACAAATTAAAAACAGTTCATAGTGGCCTTATTACATAAAAATAGCAAAAACCCATAATAACGTCTAAGTAGTAAAAATTAACTTAATAAGTTTAAGTAGGAAAATTTTCAAAATACTTTGTAAATGCATTGGCCACCTCAAATCCTTGTCAATTCGATCCATCGCACTACTTAATCATCTGAAAAGTTATCCCACAAAAGGGGTGAGTTATAAACTCAATGTGTAACACGTACATTAAAAAGCCCATTTGATCATATGCCTTAAAGCCCAATAATTACACATATAGCCATAGGCCCATTTAAGTCATTTTTAGCCCAAAAGCCCATTTTCATAGCAGATTAAATAATAATCATTTAAAATCACATGAATATACACATATAATGAAATGCAAACCCGACCCACCTAATATCCATCCGCTACACACCACCGCACCAACCAATCACACCGTGGGATTACTAAATCGACCCTCCATCCGCTACACACCATCGAAGGCGCTTCTTGCACCA
Source organism: Gossypium rotundifolium (assembly GCA_025506655.1). Taxonomy (NCBI): domain Eukaryota; kingdom Viridiplantae; phylum Streptophyta; class Magnoliopsida; order Malvales; family Malvaceae; genus Gossypium; species Gossypium rotundifolium. Next base: position 85,802,428 of record CP106722.1, on the reverse strand, counting down.
ACATGCACATCGCCTTATAATTTTGTGGCAAGGCCACCGCACAAAATTGTCACCAAGTCACCGGATTTCAAATATGTGACCAAGTCACCAGATTCACATATGTGACCAAGTCACGGATTTCAAATATGTGACCGAAGTCATCGGATATTGTGGTAAAACCACCGAATACTTCCCTTTATCAATTTTACCCATATGCCCATGCACATACATATTATTCAGGTTTTCATGCCATTTACCCCAAAATCATAACAAAATCATACTTATCTCACAATTATGCATATAGCAAAATTAACAAAATATTAGGGGTAAACATACCTGAATATCGTATACCACTGAATGGTATCCACAATCATTATCAAACATATTGTCATATAATCACATTTAATATATAGATCTATGAGATTTTATTGTAAGGTTACACACCTTATGACTGAGAGAACGATACCTTCTCGCTCGTTAACACCTTAGTTAATTATCACACTTGGTTAGAATATACTATTACTAATAAAATTATACTTATTGACGAGAGATCTAAATCCTTACCCTCGGATTCTCGAACGACCGATATTTGTGGTTTTTCTCCACTAGATGGATCAAAACCCGCTGATAACCCACCAACCAAAAGTGGTTCGGTTGTACGCACTACTTCAAATAACCGATCTTCGCTAGCAGAGGGTCCACAACCCGGTGGAAAATCTCTTATCGCTGATACAGCCCTTTGTTTGAAGTTCGATGGTAAAATAGTGCCTCCTCTCTTCCAAACACTCCGTACTGCTCTTTTCGTACCGATCTTGTTAGTCTCAAATCACCCCTAAAAATAAAATTGATTAATAGTCTATTTAAAGAAATTGATATAACCGAAGGTGATATTCTTACCTTGGATGATTTCGAAAGGTTACTTCTTAAATGTTGGTTTCAAAAATCCTTAAAAATCCTTCCAAGGATTCGCCTAGAGAGAAAAAATAAGAGGATTTATGTTTCTAAATCGACTATAGCAAAAAGAGATAATGAAAACAATTGACAAAAACCTTACTTGATCACTTGAAGATTCGGCCTTGAACAAAAAGAAGAGAATAAAAAAATAGATTTGGTGATTTCGGTTTGCACAAAAAGAAAAGAGAAAAAAAATAGTGATCTATGGCTAAAATGATTTCGGTTTTCGATAAAAGAAAAGAAGAAAGGAAATCAAAATAGAAGATGATTCGGTTGACAAAAGAGATGAAAATAATGTTGATTTTGGTTTTAGTAGAAGGTAGTTTCGGTTGAGAGAAGGAAGAAAGAAAATGAAAATTGTAAGAAGAGAGAAAGAGAAGATGAAGAAAAGATGATGATGAAGGTGATTCCAAAAGAAAAGAGATAGGTTTAGGGACCTATGCACATTCGGCCAAGAGGGAGAAATGAAGAAAATAGGTTTATGATCTTTGGGACTTTCGGTTACAAGAGAATGAAAGGTGTTTTGCTTAAGAGAAAAGAATTAGAAAGGCTTCTCAAACCGAATGGTAATTTGCAAAAGACCAAAAGAAGAGAAACAAAACTTCTTTTGAGTAGATAGGCATTCTGCTATGAACAATGGTTTTGGAGAAAATTGGTCAAAATGAAAGCCAAAACAAAGTAAAGCTTTTACCTAATGTCAATAGCATAATTCGCTAGGAGGAGAGCTTTTAGAGAAATGTGAAAAGATGCACCAAAATGCTAGAGTTTTGGCCAACTATCACCCTAATGGCTAAGCAAAATTTCGCCAACCTATGCCAACATTATCCCCTTTTCCTCCTTGTTTCTTCCCCATCAACCCTTAAATTGCTATCACAATTAACTATCCCTTTAGCCCCTAAAACGACTAGGTTCATGGTCAAATGACCATGACAAAGCTTCCAAAACATTGCCCTTACTTCAAGCCTTTTATCCCCTATCTTACCATCCTTTCATGATTCCATGCCATATCTTCTAGCTTACCTTTTCATATGGTCAAATAACCAAAATTAAAAAGATGCTCATCCATTCTAGAAGAGTCTTGGCGACACTATAGGAAGGAAACAAAAATAAAATCCTCCCATTTGCTAGCTAGGGATTCAACCTCTCCCTCAAGCACTCATCCAAGCGCCTTTACCACTTTGCTAATTACTCATCTTATGCTTAAAACCCTTGTCATTATTTCTTAAAGCCTATCATGCTTAGCTCCATCTTAATTATTAAAAAAAATTTAATAAATCACTAAGCATTCACTTAATTAATGAAGTTCAAAAATAACTTCCAAAACACACTCAATCATATTTAAGCATGCAACATCATTCAATTAAGTAAAGATGCATAACCCCTAATTATCAGGATGTTACAGTTCTACCCCCCTTAAAAATAATTTCGTCCTTTTAATTACCTGGCTGAAATAAGTGAGGGTATTGCTGTCGCATCGCTTCCTCCAGTTCCCACGAAGCTTCTTCTGATCCATGATTACGCCATAATACTTTGACGAGAGGAACCGACTTTCTCCGTAAAACCTTTACATCTCGCTCTAGAATTTGAATTGGCTCCTCTTTATATGACAAATCTGGTCTTAATTCCACTTCCTCAACTGGCACTACATGAGATGGATCCTACCGGTAACGGTGTAACATTGAAACATGGAACACATCATGCATTTGCTTCAATTCCGAAGGTAATTCTAGCTGATATGCCACAGGTCCGACCAGCTTCAAAACCCGATAAGGTCCTATGAACCTGGGACTTAACTTCCCTTTGCGACCAAATCTCATCACCTTTTTCCAAGGTGAAACCTTTAGAATACTTGATCTCCCACAAGAAACTCTATTTCCTTCCGCTTTAGATCTACGTATTTACTTTTATCTCGCCGATGCTTCTTTTAACCGTGCTCGATTACCTTAACTTTTTCTTCGATTCACCACTATTTCGACCCAAAATATGACGTTCCCTAATTTCGCCCAACATGTAGGAGTGCGACACTTTCGTCCATATAGTGCTTCATATGGTGCCATCCAATATCGGCTTGGTAACTATTGTTGTACGCAAATTCGCTAACAGTAAGAACTCTTCCCAACTTCCCCGAAATCCATCACACATCCCCTTAACATATCTTCTAAGATTTGATTACTCGTTCAGATTGCCACGACCGTGGATGAAATGCCGATCGAAATCCAATCTGTGCCCAAAGCCCGATACAATGCTTTCCAAAATCGAGACGTAAACCTCGGATCTCTATCCAAAAATCGACACCGGCACTCCATGCAATCTCACAATCTCACCACATATAACTTCGCCAATTTCGCAAAGAGTAATCAACCCGACGGGGATAAAATGTGCGATTTCGTCATTCGTCCACTATCACCCATATCGAGTCTTTCTTAGTAGGCGTAAGAGGAAGCCCACTAACAAAGTCCATGGTGATTCTCTCTCACTTCCATCGTGGAATCTTTATCTATCAAGCAATCTCAAGGTACTTGATGTTCAAATTTGACTTGTTGACACGTTAAGCACTTTCCTACATACTCGTAAATTCTTGCTTAAGACCACCCACCAAAACCGATCTCGCAAATCTCGGTATAACTTACTTCCTCTAGGATGCATAGCATAAGGGCTACTATGCGACTCTCAAGAATCTTTTGCCTCAATTCCCGATCCCCAAGATACAGACTTTACCTTTGAAACACAATACCCCATCACTGTTAATACCAAAATCTTCCAATTCCCCATTCTATACCTGCCGTAGCTTTACACTCGATCTTCGCTCTACTAATCGCCTCTCTTTCACTTGACTCAACCATGTCGGCTTAACTTGTAATTCGCCAACAAGCTCCGTCATCGTAAAGACTAAGATGTGCAAACATCGCCTTAAATCGACACCACTTTCCGACTTAGAGCATCTGCCACCACGCTCGCTTTTCCGGATGGTACTCGATAGAACAGTCGTAGTCTTTCAATAATTCTATCCACCTTCACGCCTCAAATTCAGTTCTTTCGAGTCAAGAGATATTTCAGACTCTTGTGGTCCGTGTATATCACCGACTTTTCCCCGTATAGATAATGTCTCCAAACTTTAAGAGCAAAGACTATCGCGCCAACTCTAAGTCATGCGTCGGGTAATTAACCTCGTGAGGTCTCAATCGCCGAGACGATATGCAACTACCTTCCCATCTTGCATCGTAACACATCCTAATCCCGTGAGAAGCGCCACAATACACGACAAAATCCTTTCCGCCTCAAAGCAAATCAAAATCGAGCTTCAAAAAACTTTCTTGAGCTTCTCAAAACTCTCTTGTTGTTTATCAGCCCACACGAAAGGTACTTCCTTTCTCAACAATTTCGTTAAAGGTGCAGCTATCGATGAGAATCCTTCGATGAATCTTCTGTATTATCCTGCTAATCCCAAGAAACTGCGAACTTCAGTTACAGACTTAGGTGGTTTCCAATTTAGCACAGCCTCAATTTTTCGAGGATCCACCCTTATCCCTTCTGCCGACACCACATGGCCTAAAAACGCAACCTCTTTCAGCCAAAATTCACACTTGCTAAATTTGGCATACATCTTCTTCTCCCTTAAAATTCGTAACACAATCCGAAGATGCTCATCATGTTGTACCTCGGACTTAGAATACACTAGGATGTCGTCTATGAATACCACAAAGAACTGATCCAAGTAGGGTTGGAAGATTCGGTTCATCATATCCATGAATGCAGCTGGGGCATTCGTTAATCCGAATGGCATTACCAAAAATTCATAATGCCCATATCTAGTTCGGAAAGCTGTCTTATGGATATCCACTTCTTTCACCTTAAGCTGATGATACCCCGACCTTAAATCAATCTTTGAGAATACCGCAGCTCCTTTGAGCTGATCGAACAAGTCGTCGATCCTTGGCAAAGGATACTTGTTCTTGATAGTCAGCTTATTCAACTGCCGGTAGTCTATACACATCCTCATCGATCCGTCCTTCTTCTTCACAAATAGGACCGGTGCTCCCCATGGAGACACACTAGGTCAGATAAATCCACGATCAAGCAACTCTTGAATCTGAGCCTTAAGTTCAACTAACTCCTTCGGTGCCATTCTATATGGAGCAATAGAAATTGGCGCCGTTTCAGGCAATAATTCAATCCCGAATTCTACCTCTCGATCCGGAGGCAATCCTAGAAGTTCTTCCGAAAAAACATCTACAAATTCATTCACAGTCTTGACTCCCTCAACAGCTTGCTTCCTTAGCCTCCAAGGCACTCACCAACATCGAAAGGCTACACATCCCTTTCTAACCATCTTTTCGCCTTAAGAGCGGATACTACATTAGATAAGTAGTTCCGCTCTCGCCCATCACTATAACTTCTTTGTCATCAATAGTTCTTAAGGACATTCATTTAGCAGCACAATCCACATTTGCATGATACTTCACAAGCCACCCATGCCTAAGATCGTCAAATTCTCCGAATGGTAACTCCATTAAATTTGCTTGGAAATTGCGTCCTTGAACTTCTAAAGGTACTTCCTTAAAAGTTTGTCTATTACTACCGTCATCCTAAAGGACTAAGTACGATCATCTTCCTAGGTACGCCTCGAAGTCACATGCGAGTTTCAGATACTTCACTAGCGATGTATGAATGAGTTGACCCTATATCTATCAAAGCAATAAAGGGCAACCCGTAAATCGAAAACGCATCGTGATAACATCAAAAGGCCACTATCCTCTCTCGATTTAACCGCATATACTAGACTTGGCCGTCTCGCCTCGGAGCTACCACCGCCTCATCAAGTCCCACGACCTCTACCTAACCATTACCCTTCCATTTGGACCACGGCCCTAATCGCTCATCGCTTACCTCGCCAACCTCGATTAATGCCCCGACTTGTCAAGGGTTCTTATCTGAATTCTTCGGGCAATCCTTGATCATATGGTCTTTAGATCCGCACTTGAAATATCCCCGGTCTTTTTCCAACACTCTCCTGGGTGCATCTTCCCACATTGAGCACAAGCACGATGTTGTCCACCCGTAGCAGTCTGCTGACTTCGCAACCCATCATTTCTTGGTTTCTTCTGAAAATTCTCGGATGACCCTGAAGACCCAAAGCTCCTCTTATTCTTATTCTAGCCTCTGTCCCGGTTCTGTCTCTCAGTCCGCTTAACCTCTTCAGCTATTCTTGCTCTTTCTACTAAGATTGCAAAATCTCTTTCCTCTGCGAGCAATCATCACTGCAGCTTCATCTCTAAGTCCATCTTCAAATCGACACACCGCTCATATTCGGTAGCTACTATCCTCCGGCATAACGGCTAAGTCGTAAAAACTCGCTTCATATTCACTATCGACTTATTGCCTTGCACTAGATTCGTAAATGCCTTTCTCTCGAGTCGATGTAGCTAGTCGCAACGTATTTTCCTTCGAATTTAATTTTAAAATACCCCAATCCAATGATCCACAAGGGTACTCTCCTTGATAGTGAGCCACCACCGGTAGGCCTCATCACGGAGTAGTGAAATAGCACCTTTAGTTTTTCTTCAAGAAGGCGCCTAAATCATCCATGATCCTCTCGATCGCCTCCAACCAAGATTCCGCTACATTTGGAGCTACTCTAGATACTCCCTAAAACCTCACTCCATTTGATCTTAGTCTCTCACCATCGACATTCGAGACCCATTTCCAAGATTAGCTTCGCTACTCATTCCAATACTCAAGCATAAACTTGTGATATCAAGTCACCTCCTCCATTTTGCTCTTGAAAATCCACCCCAACAGCCGGTGGCGGAGCTTCATTCTCGGAACCTTGACCAGATCTAACTGGTTCCGACAGGGCCATTCTTCCTCTTCCACGTCCATGACGACCACGTCCCCTAGAACTCATGTCTACTACGTGTCTTATCTGTCTTTACGAAAAAGTCTTATGCATTAGAGTCTTTTCACTTCTTATTAAAAGAAAGTTTTATGAAACAGATATTCAGTGGTTTATCTGTAGTAGTACACAAACACCTAGGGCCCATGTCTCTAAAGTATAGTTTCCTTAGGCTTATCATACATCCATACCAATAAAGATACTTACCTGATGGATCTGGGTCGAGAATTCCGAGTGCCATGCTCTTATAAAACCATTTTAACTTAAGAAATTTTTCAAAGAGTCATTTGGGCTAAATTTTGAAAATGTTGTGGGCTTCACAACCCAAGGCCGAGAGTTTAAAATTGGGCTCTGATACCAAGTTGAAACACCCCAAACCCGACCCAAAAAGCCTGACCGGATTTGATATGTTCCTCGAGTAAAACTTTAACAAATTCTCGCTTTGTTTAAGAAAAACTTGATGATTTTGAATAAAATAGATTAAGTTAAAGATCGGGTTGCAATTCAATTGTAAAATAAATTCGCATCTTCTTAAAACATTATTTTTAAGAGAAGTAATAGGTTAACAGAAAACCAAATTTAATGAAAAATTTATTAATATTATGGAAATATACTTTGTTTTCAAAATGCAGTTTAAATTATTTATCAAAAACCATTTAGTTATTTAATTAATAATTATTCATGGCAAAATAAAAATAAATCAAACATAAAAATTAAAAACAGTTCATAGTGGCCTTATTACATAAAAATAGCAAAACCCATAATAACGTCTAAGTAGTAAAATTAACTTAATAAGTTTAAGTAGGAAAATTTTCAAAATACTTTGTAAATGCATTGGCCACCTCGAAATCCTTGTCAATTCGATCCATCGCACTACTTAATCATCCTAAAAGTTATCCCACAAAAGGGGTGAGTTATAAACTCAATGTGTAACACATACATTAAAAAGCCCATTTGATCATATGCCTTAAAGCTCAATAATTACACATATAGCCATAGGCCCATTTAAGTCATTTTTAGCCCAAAAGCCCATTTTCATAGCAGATTAAATAATAATCATTTAAAATCACATGAATATACACATATAATGAAATGCAAACCCGGCCCACCTAATATCCATCCGCTACACACCACCCGTACCAACCAATCACACCGTGGGGATTACTAAATCGACCCTCCATCCGCTACACACCATCGAAGGCAGTTGCTGCAGTCAACATGCACATCGCCCTTATAATTTTGTGGCAAGGCCACTAGACAAAATTGTGACCGAAGTCACCGGATTTCAAATATGTGACCGAAGTCACCAGATTCACATATGTGACCAAGTCACGGATTTCAAATATGTGACCGAAGTCATCGGATATTGTGGTAAAACCACCGTAATACTTCCCTTTATCAATTTTACCCATATGCCCATGCACATACATATTATTCAGCCATGCCATTTACCCCAAAATCATAACAAAATCATACTTATCTCACAATTATGCATATAGCAAAATTAACAAAATATTCGGTAAACATACCGAATATCGATACCACCGAATGGTATCCCCAATCATTATCAAACATATTGTCATATAATCACATTTAATATATAGATTTATGAGATTTTATTGTAAGGTTACACACCTTATGACTGAGAGAACGATACCTTCTCGCTCGTTAACACCTAGTTAATTATCACACTTGGTTAGAATATACTATTACTAATAAAATTATACTTATTGACGAGAGATCTAAATCCTTACCCTCGGATTCTCGAACGACCGATATTTGTGGTTTTTCTCCACTAGATGGATCAAAACCCGCTGATAACCCACCAACCAAAAGTGGTTCGGTTGTACGCACTACTTCAAATAACCGATCTTCGCTAGCAGAGGGTCTACAACCCAATGGAAAATCTCTTATCGCCGATACAGCCCTTCGTTTGAAGTTCGATGGTAAAACAGTGCCTCCTCTCTTCCAAGCACTCTGTACTGCTCTTTTCGTGCCTATCTTGTTAGTCTCAAATCACCCCTAAAAATAAAATTGATTAATAGTCTATCTAAAGAAATTGATATAACCGAAGGTGATATTCTTACCTTGGATGATTTCGAAAGGTTACTTCTTAAATGTTGGTTTCCGAAAAGATCCTTAAAAAACCCTTCCAAGGATTCGGCCTAGAAGAGAAAAATAAGAGGATTTATGTTTCTAAATCGACTATAGCAAAAAGAGATAATGAAAACAATTGACAAAAACCTTACTTGATCACTTGAAGATTCGGCCTTGAACAAAAAGAAAAGAATAAAAAAATAGATTTGGTGATTTCGGTTTGCACAAAAAGAAAAGAGAAAAAAAATAATGATTTATGGCTAAAATGGTTTTGGTTTTCGATAAAAGAAAAGAAGAAAGGAAATCGAAATAGAAGATGATTCGGTTGACAAAAGAGATGAAAATAATGTTGATTTTGGTTTTAGTAGAAGGTAGTTTTGGTTGAGAGAAGGAAGAAAGAAAATGAAAATTGTAAGAAGAGAGAAAGTGAAGATGAAGAAAAGATGATGATGAAGGTGATTCCAAAAGAAAAGAGATAGGTTTAGGGACCTATGCACATTCGGCCAAGAGGGAGAAATGAAGAAAATAGGTTTATGATCTTTGGGACTTTCGGTTACAAGAGAATGAAAGGTGTTTTGCTTAAAAGAAAAGAATTAGAAAGGCTTCTCAAACCGAATGGTAATTTGCAAAAAGACCAAAAGAAGAGAAACAAAACTTCCTTTTGAGTAGATAGGCATTCGCTATGAACAATGGTTTTGGAGAAAATTGGTCAAAATGAAAGCCAAAACAAAGTAAAGCTTTTACCTAATGTCAATAGCATAATTCGCTAGGAGGAGAGCTTTTGGAGAAATGAGAAAAGATGCACCAAAATGCTAGAGTTTTTGGCCAACTATCACCCTAATGGCTAAGCAAAATTTCTACCAACCTATGCCAACATTATCCCCTTTTCCTCCTTGTTTCTTCCCCATCAACCCTTAAATTGCTATCACAATTAACTATCCCTTTAGCCCCTAAATCGACTAGGTTCATGGTCAAATGACCATGACAAAGCTTCCAAAACATTGCCCTTACTTCAAGCCTTTTGTCCCCCCTATCTTACCATCCTTTCATGATTCCATGCCATATCTTCTACCTTACCTTTTTCATATGGTCAAATAACCAAAATTAAAAAGATGCTTATCCATTCTAGAAGAGTCTTGGCCGACACTATAGGAAGGAAACAAAATAAAATCCTCCCATTTGCTAGCTAGGGATTCGAACCTCTCCCCTCAAGCACTCATCCAAGCGCCTTACCACTTTGCTAATTACTCATCTTATGCTTAAAACCCCTTGTCATTATTTCTTAAAGCCTATCATGCTTAGCTCCATCTTAATTATTAAAAAAAATTTAATAAATCACTAAGCATTCACTTAATTAATGAAGTTCAAAACTAACTTCCAAAATACACTCAATCATATTTAAGCATGCAACATTATTCAATTAAGTGAAGATGCATAACCCCTAATTATCAGGATGTTACATGCTTCAACTCCGAAGGCAATTCTAACTGATACGCTACTGGTCCAACCTGCTTCAGAATCTGATAAGGTCTTATAAACCTAGGACTTAACTTTCCCTTGCGACCAAATCTCATCACCTTCTTCCACGGTGAAACTTTGAGAAACACCTGATCTCCCACAGCAAACTCAATCTCCTTCCGCTTAAGATCTGCATATGACTTTTGTCTGTCCGATGCCTCCTTCAACCGTGTCTGAATCACTCTAACCTTTTCTTCTGATTCTGCCACAATCTCTGGACCTAAAACTTGACGTTCCCCCAATTCTGTCCAACACGTAGGAGTGCGACACTTCCGTCCATACAACGCTTCGTACGGTGCCATCCGAATACTTGCTTGATAGCTGTTATTGTATGCAAATTTCGCTAAAGGTAAGAACTCCTCCCAACTCCCTTTGAAGTCTATCATGCAACTTCTCAACATATCCTCTAACACTTAAATTACCCGCTCAGATTGGCCGTCCGACTGCAGATGAAATGCTGTGCTGAAGTCTAACCTGGTGCCTGAAGCCTGATGTAGTGCCTTCCAAAACCTCGACGTGAACCTCGGATCCCTATCCGAGATGATCGACACCGGCACTCCGTGCAGCCTCACGATTTCTGCCACATACAACTTTGCCAATTTCTATAGAGAATAGTCAACCCACACTGGTATGAAATGTGCAGACTTGGTCAACCGATCTACTATCACCCATACCGAGTCCTTCTTAGTAGGCGTAAGGGGAAGCCCACTAACGAAGTCCATGGTAATTCTCTCCCACTTCCATTGCGAAATCTTTATCGGCTAAAGCAATCCTGACGGTACTTGGTGTTCAAATTGACTTGTCGACACGCTTAGCATTTCCTACAAATTCAGAATCTTCCGCTTAAGACCGTGCCACCAAAACCGATCCTCAGAATCCCTATATGACTTACTTTCTCCAGGATGCATAGCATAAGGGCTACTATGTGATTCCCAAGAATTTTCTGCCAGAACCCTCATCCTTCTAAGATACGACCTTGCCCAAAAATGCAGTACTCCATCACCGTTTACACCATAGTCTTCCAACTCCCCATTTTGTACTTGTTGCAGCTTAGCACTTGTTCACCATCTACCAATTGTTTCTCCTTTACCTGACCTAACCATGTCGGCTTCACTTGCAATTCCGCTAGAAAACTTCCATCATCATAAAGGCTCAAATGTACAAACATCGCCCTTAACTCTGACACTACTTTCTGACTTAGGGCATCCGCCACAACATTCGCCTTGCCCGGATGATAATCTATTGAGCAATCGTAGTCTTTCAACAACTCCACCCACCTTCACTGTCTCAGATTCAGCTCCTTCTGGGTCAACAAATACTTCAGACTCTTGTGGTCCGTGTAGATCACCGACCTTTCTCCATACAAATACTGCCTCCACACTTTAAGAGCGAATACAACCGCCGCCAATTCCAGTCATGCATCGAATAGTTAACCTCATGTGGCCTCAACTGCCGAGACGCATAAGCGACCACTTTCCCGTCTTGCATAAGAACACATCCCAATCCTGTATGGGAAGCATCACAATATACCACAAAGTCTTTCCACGCTCCGATCAATCAAAATCGAGCTTCATCAATACTCTCTTAAGCTTCTCAAAGCTTTCCTGCTGCTTATCCGCCGATACGAAAGATACCTCCTTTCTTAACAACTTTATCAAAGGTGCTGCTATTGTCGAGAACCCTTCGACAAATCTCCTGTAATAGCCTGCTAACCCCAAGAAACTACGGACCTCGACCACGCACTTAGGTGGTTTCCAATCTATCTCGCCTCAATCTTTCGAGGATCCACCCTTATTCCTTCTAGAGACACCACATGCCCTAAGAACGTAACTTCCTTCAGCCAAAATTCGCACTTGCTGAACTTGGCATATAGCTTCTCTTCCTTTAACACTTGCAACACAACCCGAAGACGCTCATCGTGTTCTTCCTCAGACTTGGAATACACTAAGATATCATCTATGAACACAACGACGAACTGATCTAGGTATGGTTGGAAAACCCGGTTCATCATATCCATTAACGCGGCTGGAGCGTTCGTCAATCCAAACGACATTACCAAGAACTCATAATGCCCGTATCTTGTCCGAAAAGCTGTCTTATGGATATCTCCCTCCTTCACCTTAAACTGATGATATCCTGACCTTAGATCTATGTTTGAGAATACCGTGGCCCCCTTAAGCTGATTGAACAAGTCATCTATCCTTGGCAATGGATACTTGTTCTTGATGGTCAGCTTATTCAACTGCCGGTAATCTATGCACATACGCATAGTCCCGTCCTTCTTCTTCACGAATAAGACCGGTGCTTCTCATGGAGACACACTAGGTCGAATAAACCCACGATCGAGTAACTCTTGAATCTGGGCTTTAAGCTCTACTAACTCCTTTGGTGCCATTTGGTATGGAGCAATTGACATAGGAGCTGTACCCGGCAATAAATCAATTTCGAACTCCACTTCCTTGTCTGGGGGTAACCCAAGCAGCTCCTCCGAAAAGACATCCACAAATTCTCTTACTGTTCTAACTCCTCCTACAGCTGCTTCCTTAGTCTCCAAGACACTTACCAACATCAAAAAAGCTACACACCCCTTTCTCACCATCTTTTCTGCATTAAGGGCAGATACTACATTTGACAAGCAATTCCGTCTCTCGCCCATCACCACAACCTCTTTATCGTCAGAAGTTCTTAACGACATGCGCTTAGCAGCATAATCCACATTTACATGGTACTTCACTAACCAATCCATGCCTAGAATTGATCAAATTCCTCAAATGGCAACTCCATTAAGTCAGCTGGAAACTGCGCCCCCTGAACTTCCAAAGGTACTGCCCTAAAGAGTTTGCCTAATACTACTGATTGCCCTAAAGGACTAAGTACAATCATCTTTCTAGGTACAGTCTCAGAGTTCACATGCAGAGTTCCAGACACCTTATTAGCAATGTATGAATGAGTTGACCCAATATCTATCAACGTAATAAAGGGTAATCCAGAGATAAGAAACATACCCGTTATGACATCAGGTGCGTCACCATCCTCCCTCCGACGAATTGCATACACTAGACCCGACTGTCTTGCCTCCGTGTTACCAACACCTCTGCCCGGTGTTCCCCGACCTCTTCCAAAACCATTACCTCTGCGAGCCAGACCACGACCCTGTGGTGGCTGCTGTCCACCTCTTCCAGCCTGATTAAGACCCTGACTCGTGGGTCCGCTCCCGTCAGTTTTCATAGGACAGACTCTAATCATGTGATCCTTAGTCCCACACTTAAAACACCCTCCTGTCTTCTTCCAACACTCTCCTAGGTGCATCTTTCCACACTGAGCACAAGTACGGTACTGTCCTCCCATAACAACCTGCTGACCTCACGACCCATCAATTCTAGGTCTCTTTTGAACATTCCCAGATGACTCTGATGATCCAAAACCTCCCTTTTGTCTATTCTTGTCTGCATTTTGTCTCACAGATTCCTTAACCCCTTCAGCAACCTTAGCCTTCTCTACCAATACAGCAAACTCCCGCTCTTGCTATAGAGCAATCAACAATCTCAGGTCATCTCTCAGTCCGTCCTCAAATCAGACACATCGTTCATGCTCCGTAGCCACAATACCTCGAGCATATCTGCTCAACCTTAAGAATTCTACCTCGTACTCTGCTATGGACTTATTCCCCTAAACCATCCTTAGAAACGCCTTCCACTGCGCATCAATATAGCCGGTCCCAATGTACTTCTTCTGATACGCCACCTTAAAATACTCCCAAGTGAGATCATCTGCTGAGCACCATTCCGTGCCGTGAGCCACCATTGGTATGACTCATCGCGGAGAAGCGACAGCACCCCTTTCAGTTTCTTCTCGGCAGTCAGGTCCAAATCATCCATAATTCGCTCCGTCGCCTCCAACCAATACTCAGCCGTATTGGGCACCACACCAGATATACCACGAAAAACCTTAGCTCCATTGGCTCGGAGTCGCTCAGGTATAGACTTCCGAGCTCCCATACCTCCACCTAGTCCAGCCACCCTCTCAAGAACTCGCAGCATCGCCTGCGATACTGCATCATCCCCCGTCTGGTCTTGATATTCAACACCAGCAGCTGGTGGTGGTGGCATCTCATTCTCGGACCCTTGACCAGACCTAACAGGTTCCGACACGGTCATTCGGCCTCTACCACGACCACGCACATTATGACCACGTCCTCTAAAACTCATGCCTACGATCTCGATTTAAGCTGGTTTAAGAAATTTTATGCATTAGTTTTTGTTCCACTAATTATCCACGAACAATTTTATGTAAAGAAATTTAGGGGTAGTTCTTTTGATCATTTCAAGGTTTTCATTCCCAGTTTTCTACCCTAATTCAGAGAAAACACATTCATTCAGTAGTATTTACTACACGCATTCATCTCTCGAACATTTTCGTCCGTTCCAACCCAGGGGTATTTTTATAATTTTTCCAAATCAGGGTATTTTGAAATTTCATAAAATAGAGGTTTCTGGGTATTTTTGCAAAATAGGAATAATTTGATAGGAAGACTCAAGGGTAATATGGTAATTTTATAAACTGAGGGTATTTTCATAATTTTACAAACCAGGGGTATTTCGATAATTTTGCAAAATATGGTTCCAGGTGGTTTTACAAAATAAGGGTATTTTAGAAATTTTCAATTCGGGGGTACTTCGGCAACTTTCCATACCGTGGGTATTTTGGTAATTTTACAAGTTAGGGGTAATTTGGTCAATTTGTAAATCAGGGGTATTTTGGTCATTTTTTGAATCAAGGGTACTTTGGAATTTTATAACCAAGGTTTAATTTTTAAGGTTGTACAAAACAAGGTGACTGGTCCCTTTCGGGTTTTAATTATTGAGTTTAGCCTGTGATTAAGTCCTCTTGGTTAGGGTGAACCGTCACTACACACCAGGTAGGATTCGAGCAGAGAGGAGGTGAGTCACTAGGACTGCTTAAATACCAAGCTCCCCCTCTGAATCCAATCCTAGACATGCACACAACGGTTGCCACACCCTTAACTTAATGACTCACTCACAGGTTTGTTTGGTTAGACTTTAAATTTTATGTAATTCTATGTTGGAGTAAGCTAATCCTAAGGTTCATTAGCTCCTAGTCAACTAGCCTACGTCCCCATAATACCCACATACAAATCACAAAATGGTTAAGGGTACTTACCTGGTGGACTGCGGGCCGGAGACTCAGGTGCCATGCTAGAAAACCAACTCATTATTTAGTAAAACCCAACTTCAAAATAAGAAAAACGTTTTGGGCCCAAAAAGCCCTCAAGGTCGAGTTTTGAATCGGGCTCTAATACCAAACTGAAACACCCCAAACTCGGCCCACAAGCCCTGACCGGATCTGGCATGCTCCTTGAGTAAAATGTAGTTAAGTTTCGGAATGACATTTTGAAAATCTTGATAGTTTTGAAGAATATAAATTTGGATTGTTCTCAAGTTAAAACCGTGTTGTAGTTTAGTTTTGTACTAAAACGATATTTTCATATTTCAAAAGTTACAAGTTAAAAGAAATGCCGAATTTTAGAGTTTATTATTATTAACTTGAAAACCGTAGGTGTTTGGGTTTTAAAACAATTGATGTTGTTTTACGAAAAATGTTTAATCGTCTTGTTCGATGTTGTTCGTATCATAATATAATGGCCTTATTACATCAAAATATAACCCAAAATAAATCAAAATAAACTTAATAAGGAAATCGAAATAAAACTGAGCTGTGCATGGCCACCACTAAGTTCCTGTCAACCCGGTCCATTTATTGAGTGCCATCTGCAAAAAGTTAGCCCACGAAGGGTGAGTCAACAGACTCAGTGTGTAACAACCATCACAGACTCCCAAACAGTCATAACATATCATATCACATACGAGCCAATATAAACAATGATGCAACCCAAACCCACCTAGATATCCATCCTCTACACATCACACGTACCTACCAATCACATCGTGGGGATTACTAAATTGACCCTCCATCTGCTACACACCATTGAAGGCAGTCACTGCAGTTAACTGTATATCGCCCTTATAATTGTGGCATAGCCACCAGATAATGTGACAAAGTCACCAGATTTATAATATGTGACATAGTCACCAGATAATGTGGTAAAAACCACCAGATCACTTCCCCTTTAACATAATCACCCATATACCTATGCAACATACAAAACATGCTATTTATCATGCAATTTACCTTACCCCAAAATCATAATGAAATTCTAGATTCTTTTTACATCAATGTTGTTAAACATTATTTACGAGAGTTAAGGGGTAACGTACCTGAATACACTGTACCATTAAATGGTACCCTTAGCCATGTTTATTCGTCACTTCACTAACACATGATTAACATAATTATTATTAAACTATCGGGAAGTTAGTGTAGGGTTACACACCTGATTTCTAACTCGATTACTGAATCCCAAAAATTCCGATCTAACGCACTAGTTCCCTTTTTCCTACATTCGGCCAACACTAAGCATATTAGCAAGGAGGCCATTCGGCTATACAGCAAATCCTGAAGGGTTAATGCAACCAAAATCCTTACCTTACTGTTGATTTGGTTACCAACCAAATCCCCGAAACTTCGTGATGATCCCCCTTGCAATCGGCTAAGCACTAGTACACTCAAACGGTTAGTTTTCGGCTTTTGAACAAATAAGAAACGGATCTGAAACACTAGAACCCTTACCTAGATTGCTTAGCCAAATCCCGAAGATCTGTCGAAGACTCCCTAAAACACCATAATTAGAATCGGCGTAGCCTTTGAACAAGTAAAAGTGGCCCTTGGCCGAATAGTATGCCTTGCTTACCTTGGATCTTAAATCTCGAAAAGATCTCCTTCTACCGTTAGCTACAAAAGAATCCCGAAACCCACCTTCATGGTTTCGGCCAAAGAAACATAAGGGATTAGAGTCCTTTATTTCGGCTAATCAAAAGGGAAAATGGAAAGAAATTGGAATAGAAAAACCCTTACCAATTAGTAGATTTGACGGAATAGAGTCTGACAGATTCGACCAACACTCAAGGAGATAAGATGTAACACCCCAAACCCGGCCTAAACGTTACGACCGGATCTGACATGTCACATGAAAGGAATGTTTAAAAACTATGCGTTCGTTAAAAAGTTCGTGTTCTTTATATTTGTTGTGAAAAGTCAAGTTTAAGTAATTTTGAATAAGAAACGGTTTATTAATATTTTGGAAAATGGTTATTAAGGGTTAGGAAATTCCCATATTGAACATTTAATAATAGTAGGCAGTAGTCAAATTAATAGCGAAACCAACCAAAACCCCAAAATTAAAGTTGTAGTGGACTTATTACAAAACTGTAAACCAAACTTATAGTAAAACAACTCAGAAATAAATATTAAAAAAATCAAAATATTGAGCATGGCCACCTCGAGTCCGCCTCCGCTCCAAAATCCGTGATCTAATGATTACCTGCAAAATTTAAACAAAGGGGTGAGTCACCGAGACTCAGTGTGCAATTCCCCTTACCACGATAACTGGGCCTAAGCCCACAGTAATATGTTAGCCCAATGCCATGGCATATCAATAATTAGTGCAATGCAATTAATCCACACATATTCGACAAGTGGGCTTGGCCCACATCCACACATATATCCACATACCACGCATGATGATGCAAAATGCTAACCCAACCCCAACCTAGTATCCAACCGCTACACACCCCCGTATATCCTGCCACCACACACTAGGAGATTACTAAATCGACCCTCCATCCGCTACACACCTCTTTGGCAGTTGTGCTGCTCAAAGTCCACTTAGTGGTCTAGCCACTGATCCACGTGATTAAATCACAATATCCACGATGTGACTCAAGGTCATCATCAATCCACGATGAGTCACAAAGCCAACATCAATCCACGATGAGGCACGAAGCCACCATCAATCCACGATGTAGCTCAAGGCTAACATCAAACCACGTACATAAATGTACACCCTTTCCTTCATTAAACATATATATATCCTAAACCCCATGCACATGCAGCATAATATAATAATTCGTGTATGCAGTATGACATGTATGCAAATCATATATCAGATAACATATGAGACGAATTACCATCATAATCAGAATAATAGTATACAACATAATCAAGCTAACCAACCTCTAAGGGTATAATAGTAATTTTACCTACCAAGGGTATTTTCATAATTTACCCACCAAAGGTATTTTCATAATTTACCTACCAAGGGTATTTTCGTAAATTACCCACCAAGGGTATTTTCGTAATTTACCTACCAAAAGTATTTTCCTAATTTACCTACCAAGGGTATTTTCATAATTTTACACCTGCAATGGCCTTTTTGAAGGCCAAAAGTTGTCCCGAGCGACTCGGCTACCATTTTCGATCTTTACTGGATTATTGGGCCTAAACTCGATTTCAGCCCATTCAGGCCCACACGCTCGTGTGGCCCACCTAACACAAATCTAGCCACGTATATAAGTTCCACCTAGTCTAGTTTACTATATACTATATCATCATACAATTTACTCATATGGGCCCATGGCCCCGTTGGGCCCACTTCGACCCATCATGGCCCAAGCAGCCCAACCCACAAGAATACTACTGATGGCCTCAACTATCGCGTCGAAGCCCCACACGTGCGCTCACACACTCGTGTGGCTACTAATGTCGTGTGACTGGCATTTTGGCATTTGCCGCTCTACAGCTAGAGTAGAGAAGTACACACCTGATAGGACTCTAGTGCTGAACCGCATTGCAACCACTCCTGTGCCCAAACGCCCACCAAGGTATGTTAAATCTCCTCCTAGAATACCCCTTATATAGCTAGCTCTTCACCTTCCTTCTTTGTATCTTTCCGATGCGGGATCCCTCCGTTAGCAGAGTTTAAATCCAACTGAAACTTTTACCGTCCAATTCGCAAAATAAATACTCCCCTGCTTTTCATGAGATTCAAACCCAGGCTCCCTTGCAACATAATCCATGCCGCTATCCACTAGGCCACAAGCTCCTCTTGTGTCTAAATAACATAATGCCCAAGGTCTAAATTCATTTAATAAAAATAATCTAAAAGGAATGCAAGCGCTGCAACTAGAACCTTGGACCTCCTTCCTTCCTTGTATGCCACCCCTTGTCCTTAAGTGGTGTCACTTTGCCACTACACTACACACTCCACTTGTGTCACTTTTCTCCATATTTTATTCTTAAGGCCTACCTGCCAACTTCCAGGGTTTTTTTCACCTAAAACCAAAATTTCCCTAAAGCCAAAGTTTGATCCCGGGACTTCATAGAAGCCCCCTAACCTTCCAAAATCACTTATCAAATAGGTCTAACTTGCATTTAAGCCGATCTCTTGTTCTCAAAAATTTTAAACGCTACTATGCTCAAGGCCCATTGGGCTCAATTCTCCTAGGCCCAATTTCAGGATGTTACAAATCTACCCTCCTTAAAGAAATTTCATCCTCGAAATTTCCAACTACTAACAGTCACACATCCTAACCCACCACACTACGCTCTTGCTGCGTACTCTGATCTTATTAAAACTAATACACTTTCTAACTAAATCTTGGAACCCCTTCACATAACCAACTATCTACCATCGAAGTAAACAGATATTTTTCACACATACATGCAATTCCTATATTCAAGCATCACATCCACAAATCGCAGAATAAATACAATCATTTCGCATATAATAGAATATAGTAAAAAAGGGAACTTACGAATTTGGTGCCAGAGACTCGGGTGCCATACTTACAGAAAAGATATATATATTCTAAACCATCCTTTGAAAACATTTTTGAACCCAAACCCACAGCCAAGTTTTTGAACCTAGGCTCTGATAACAAAATTGTAACACCCCAAACCTGGCCTAAACGTTACGACCGGATCTGGCATGTCACATGAAAGGAATGTCTAAAAACTGTGCGTTCGTTAAAAAGTTTGTGTTCTTTATATTTTTTGTGAAAAGTCAAGTTTAAGTAATTTTGAATAAGAAATGATTTATTAATATTTTGGAAAATGGTTATTAAGGGTTAGGAAATTCCCATATTGAACATTTAATAATAGTAGGCAGTAGTCAAATTAATAGCGAAACCAACCAAAACCCCAAAATTAAAGTTGTAGTGGCCTTGTTACAAAACTGTAAACCAAACTTATAGTAAAACAACTCTGAAATAAATATTAAAATAAAACCAAAATATTGAGCATGGCCACCTCGAGTCCGCCTCCGCTCCCAAATTCGTGATCTAATGATTACCTGCAAAATTTAAACAAAGGGGTGAGTCACCGAGACTCAGTGTGCAATTCTCCTTACCACGATAACTGGGCCTAACTCACAGTAATATGTTAGCCCAATGCCATGGCATATCAATAATTAGTGCAATGCAATTAATCCACACGTATTCCACAAATGGGCTTGGCCCACATCCACACATATATCCACATACCACGCATGATGATGCAAAATGCTAACCCAACCCCAACCTAGTATCCAACCGCTACACACCCCCATATATCCTGCCACCACACACTAGGGGATTACTAAATCGACCCTCCATCCGCTACACACCTCTTTGGCAGTTGTGCTGCTCAAAGTCCACTTAGTGGTCTAGCCACTGATCCACGTGATTAAATCACAATATCCACGATGTGACTCAAGGTCATCATCAATCCACAATGAGGCACGAAGCCACCATCAATCCACGATGAGGCACGAAGCAACCATCAATCCACGATGTAGGTCAAGGCTAACATCAAACCACGTACATAAATGTACACCCTTTCCTTCATTAAACATATATATATCCCGAACCCCATGCACATGCAGCATAATATAATAATTCGTGTATGCAGTATGACATATATGCAAATCATATATCAGATAACGTATGAGACAAATTACCATCGTAATCGAAATAATAGTATACAACATAATCAAGCTAACCAACCTCTAAGGGTATAATAGTAATTTTACCTACCAAGGGTATTTTCGTAATTTACCCACCAAAGGTATTTTCATAATTTACCTACCAAGGGTATTTTCGTAAATTACCCACCAAGGGTATTTTTGTAATTTACCTACCAAGAGCATTTTCGAAATTTACCTACCAAGGATATTTTCGTAATTTTACACCTGTAATGGCCTTTTTGAAGGCCAAAAGTTGCCCCGAGTGACTCGGCTACCATTTTTGATCTTTATCGGATTATTGGACCTAAACTCGAGTTCGACCCATTCGGGCCCACACGCTCGTGTGGCCCACCTAGCACAAATCTAGCCACGTATATAAGTTCCACCTAGTCTAGTTCACTATATGCTATATCATCATACAATTTACTCATATGGACCCACGGCCCCATTGGCCCACTTCAGCCTATCGTGGCCCAAGCAGCCCAACCCACAAGAATACTACTGATGGTCTCAACTATCGCGTCGAAGGCCCACACATGCGCTCGCACACTCGTGTGGCTACTAATGCCGTGTGACCGGCATTTTGGCATTTGCCGCTCTACAGCTAGAATAGAGAAGTACACACCTGATAGGACTCTAGTGCTAAACCGCGTTGCGACCACTCCTGTGCCCAAACGCCCACCAAGGTATGTTAAATCTCCTCCTAGGATGCCCCTTATATAGCTAGCTCTTCACCTTCCTTCTTTGTATCTTTCCGATGTGGGATCCCTCCGTTAGCAGAGTTTAAATCCAACTGAAACTCTTATCGTCCAATTCGCAAAATAAATACTCCCCTGCTTTTCATGAGATTCGAACCCAGGCTCCCTTGCAACATAATCCATGCCGCTATCCACTAGGCCACAAGCTCCTCATGTGTCTTAAACCATGCGCAACTAAAAATAACATAATGCCCAAGGTCTAAATTCATTCAATAAAAATAATCTAAAAGGAATGCAAGCACTGCAACTAGAACCTTGGACCTCCTTCCTTCCTTGTGGCGTCACCCCTTGTCCTTAAGTGGTGTCACTTTGCCACTACACTACACACTCCACTTGTGTCACTTTTCTCCATATTTTATTCTTAAGGCCTACCTGCCAACTTCCAGGGTTTTTTTCACCTAAAACCAAAATTTCCCTAAAGCCAAAGTTTGATCCCGGGACTTCATAGAAGCCCCCTAACCTTCCAAAATCACTTATCTAATAGGTTCAACTTGCATTTAAGTTGATCTCTTGTTCTCAAAAATTTTAAACGCTACTATGCTCAAGGCCCATTGGGCTCAATTATCCTAAACCCAATTTCAGGATGTTACATAAGAGAAAAGGGTTGAGGATATCTGGTGTTTCGGCTATGATCTCAGCAAATGAAGAGAAAAGTTCTTCCAGCTTTTGAGAATGGAGAAATCGATGCAAAGAAGAAGACGAAGGGTTGATGTCTTGTATGGTTTTTGATTTTTGCAAGATTAAGAGAATAGGTTTAGGCTTTCAATCAAAAAGAAAAAGAAAAGAAGAGAAGAGAAGGGGTGAGGGTTTCGGTCAAGAGATGAGTAGAAAGACTAAGCAATTTCGGCACTTAGCTCCCCTATACAGAACCGAATATGCCCCTCTCCAAAGTCCCCTCCATTTAGCCAACTCTCCTTCTCTCCACTCAATCCCCCTTTTCACTCTACCTTAGCCAAATCTCTAAGTTGTCAGACCCAATCTATACTTCCTCCATCAGAGTCCTTGTGCCATCCACCACTACCCTTCCTTGCTGAAAAATAAAACTCAAAAACGCTTCCCTTGCTGCTCGAACCTAGGCCCTTCTCACTCCCTGTGGCGTCACCTCACAAGGCCCTAAGTGGCGCCTCCTTGCCACCTTACCACTGGGTTATTCATGTTCTAAACCACACAATAATCTCCTTAAGGCCTAGCTTCCTTAGTTCCCCTTTTTGGGCTTAAAAATCTAATAACCTCTAAGGCTCCTACCTACATCCCAAGGTTCTTGAAGCCCCCAAATCACATCCAAATCACACACACAGGCATGCAATCATATTCATTTAAGTGAAAATGCATAACCCCTAAATCCCGGATATTACACACACGCCCATGTCTCTACCCGTGTGGACAAAAATAGGCTATTTACCAAGCTAATTTGCCACCCAAATTTGAATGCACCTACAACACATCAATTTGCACCATTTCATAGGATAAATAGGCATTAAAACTAGCCAATTCAAACCTAATTCATGCATATTCAATACCACATTTCTAAATACACTCAAGTTGCAAAATAAACCAATCCATTTATACCTAAAATCTCATGAACTTAGATCATCAATATGGCTACTCAAAACATGCATTCTTTACCTTGATTCACAAACAAATAACATTCTAAATATCAACATTCACTTCTATAATACCAAATACTAATAAGCATCATCAAAACCAACCCTAATTTACATATTATGAACTATATGCACATACACATATACTGTAACACCCCTTACCGGTATTTGACGCCAAAATAGGGTACAAGGCATTACTGGAACACATACACTTGTAAACGTATTAAACTGAGTCATAAAATTTCATTCAAATTAAAACTTTTCAAATTTTTATTTTTGAGTCCCTAAATATGGCCTATGAGGCCCAATGCATACTTTGGAAGTGGTCTGGGACTAAACTGAGAACTTTGGAAAACATTAGAAAATTTCTTGAAAAACAGGGGCACACGCCCATGTCCAAGGCCATGTCCTTCACATAGCCGAGATACACTCCCGTGTGTTAGGTTGTGTGGCGTTTTGAATTTCCAAAAATCAAGTGTAGACTTCACACACCCTGGCACATGGCCATATGGCTGCTCGTATGGCCACAAGTAAGGCTATTTACCAAGTCCTTTGCCACCCCTAAACACTTATACATTTATACAAATTTATCATCACACAAAATGGTATTATTAAGCATTCAAACATCCACACTATGACATCCACAAACCATTTACAAACCACCTTCATCATGCATAATCACACACACACACACACACTTAACCATTCATATGCAAGCATACACATCCTTGAAATGCATCATTATAGACTTATAACATAACAAATATTGGCCACATTAAATGGCCTTATACAACAATAACCATCAAATAGCATAGGCCAACATTTTAGGCCTACTCATAATAACATATACACATATTCAAGTCCCTATACATGCCATAGACTTAAAAATACTTGAAGATCATTGATACAATACCAATCAATAACTTGTTAGTATGATAGAATCTCTGATGACCTCCAACTCGAGCTAGCATCTGTGACCCTATTGGAAAAAAGAAAGGAAGGGGGTAAGCATTATAGCTTAGTAAGTAGATATGTAAATAATAAGTGATTTATTAACAAGATTTTATAAATCTTCACAATATGTTCTCAAGATAATACAATCATAAGCACATAGTTCCACTATTTATTCATGTTCATCTCAAGCTGTCTACTCGAGTCACAGTTAGTAAATTATTTATATCTTGAACTATGGAACTCCAAATTAAGATAAGCTATTTTCCCCTGAAACTAGAGTCACATATATTCTTACCATAAAATTTTTAGAATTTTGGTTTAGCCAATAAGTACAGCTTTATTCTTTAAAGTCTCTCCTATTCTCGCTATCCTGATAGTTTCAATTCTTCTTCACTAAAATTAATTATCTCCTCGCATTTTAATTCGATGATGTTCCATTTGTTTCTTCTAAAAATATATTCATTAATAAATTTAATAATATAAATTATAAACCATAATTATTTTTATACAATATTTAGTGATTTCTATATTCAGAATAGGGGATTCCAAAATCATTCTGATCTTGTCTCACAAAAATTCAAATATCTCAGAATATGAAATTCTTTCACTTACACTGTTTCTTTTATGCGAAAATAGACTCAATAAGCTTTAACTTCATATCTTTTTCAACTTCTAATTCAATTTCCCCCATTTTTGGTGATTTTTCAAATACACATAACTGCTGTTGTCTGAAAACTATTTTATTACAAAATTCACTCTTTCATAATTTCTTTGTATTAACTTTCATAGTAACAGTTACCCCGTATCAAACTTACCAAAGTTCAATCACCTATCGAGCACATTGCTCATAAATTGACACACACAAACCTGTACTTATTCATCACTTAGTCATATTCTTTTATACTTAGTCATTTCCCATTGAACGCATCGGAATAATAACGGATACATGAAAATTTACACATAAGTGCCACACTTGTAGATAAAGATACTTCATATCACACTTTTCACAAAGGCTCACTCTCGAGCTAATCACATTCATGGGTCTGCTCATACAAGCTGTTGGGCATACATAACTACTTAGTGCTGCTCACACAAGCTGTCAGGTATCCGCAACACATGCCGGATTACCCAGCCACTGGTAGAACTTATAAGACCAGCACAAGTTTCACATAGTCACAATCTCGGGTTTGCTCACACAAGCTGTCGGCCATGACGAAACTACACGGTGCTGCTTACTCAAGCTGTCGAGTATCCGTAACACATGCTGGATAACTCAGCCACTAGTAGAACGTACAGACCAGCACCCGGATCACTTATTTCACTTATATTTCACATAGTTTTCTAGTGAACATGTCACTCGTATGTATTTTTATTCCTAAGGTTCAACCGGGAAATTTCTCACTTGTCGATATTTTGTCAAATACATCAAATATTCAGCCACAATTCATACCATTTATCAAAATATGAAAACGTAAGTAAAAATGATGCATTATTTACATACAAACTTACCTCGGTAGCACAGTCGGTGAAAAGGACTTATTCGTCATATTCTTTATTTTTCCCTCATTCTAAGTCTGAATCTCGTTTTCCTTGATAATCAAGCTTGAAAGCTTGAAAAACCCTAGCCATGGTTTTTTCATGCAAAATTTGGCCATATCTTGAATATGGACACAATTTTGCTTTAATTTTGGCTTTTTTAATTCTTTTAATTACTAAATGACCAAAATGCCCCTAACTTAAAAATATCCTATTTCACTTATTTCATGTCCATTTTTGTCCAAAAATTTAATCAATGGTCTAATTACCATTTAAAGACCTACAATTTAAAAATTCATAACAATTGGACACTTCTAACATGTGAAACTTAACTTTTGTACTATTTATAATTTAGTCCTTTTGACTAAATTGAGTGCCCAAACCTCAAAATTTTTAAATGAAATTTTCATGAAATCTTTTCGTGAAATTGTAGGCCATAAAAATATAATAAAAATAAGATTTTCCTCGTCAGATTTGGGGCCCCGAAGCCACTGTTCTGACTAGGCCTAAAATCGGGCTATTACATATACACAAGCAAATTTACTCAAAATAAGCCAACGCTCATGGCTATTATATACAAACCAAGACAAATACATTTACAAGCCATTTCAAATGGCCAAAATCATTACCAAAACATAACCAACATGACCAAAGTCCCTATACTTGTCATATACTCAAAATACCAAAGTTCATAGATACCAAGAGATAGGTGGATAGTGTGATGCGACTCCGACAATCCCCGAGTCTGAGCTATCTTTGAAAACTATAAAACATAGAGAAATACTCAAAGTAAGCTTTATAGCCTAGTAAGCTCGTATGAAATAAACTTAATGTAATCACAATAACACAACTCAATAAATTGAATACATCAGTATGTAGTTTATATTAGCTAACAAACCTTTCAATACTCAATTGAGAGATTACACATTACCTCTACAAATCCCTTCGATTTGAAACTTATATAATCCATGTACGTACCTATATTATTTAATATCAATCTCAAACTCATCCACCTATTTCATTTACCTGTTGAACCATTCGGATTAGAAGTCAGATACTCAAAGGTCTCACACGGTAAGTACCTATACCATGGCCCGAAGCCAAATCAAGATAACTTATCCAAAGAACTAATAGCATGGCCCAAAGCCAAATCAGTATATCTCACACCCGAAGTGCTAATATCATGGCCTGAAGCCAACTCACTGTGTCCCTTAATGACATGTCACTAGTATCCTAAACCATTCCTAAGGTTCAACTAGAATTCCAACTGTTGAATCATCGTCGAATCATTTCCAAACTTGTCCGTAGTCACATAATCGTAATTTATCCTATATCAAAGCATATAGAATACATTTGAAATGAAATTATAACATACGAACTTACCTCGGTTGCTAAAACAGTGAATCGAGTCAACTATTCCGTAACTTTGTTCTTTCCTTGATCTAAGTCCGTATTTCTCCTTTCTTGATCTAAATATATTCAAAATTGACTTATTTAATCATCTATTTATTCAATTCAATCCAAAGCACACTTTAAAACATATTTACACTTTTGCCCCTAATATTTCACATTTTTTTTCACAATTTAGTCCTTATTTCATAAAATCTCAAATTAATGAAATTCCAAATATACCCATGCTAGCCAAATTACTATTATGCCCCTAGCGGCCCATATTTTTCATTTATTTCACATTTTAATCACAAAATTTCAACATTCCTCAATTTAATTCCTATTTTGCATTTTCACTAAAAATCACTTAACAAAACTTGTATAATTCATAACAAATATTCATACTCTATCATCAAACATCAAAACACACATGCATTCATCAATGGCATCATTCAAAATCTTTAACTATAACAGCCCAATTCTGGGTATAGTCGAAATAATGGTTTTAGGACCACAAATCTGACGCAATAAAATTTACTTTTATTATATTTTTATGGTCTACAGTTTTACGAAATGATTTCATTGAAAATTTTGTTCAAAAAATTTGATGTTTGAGTACTCAATTTAGCAAAAAAGGACTAAATTATAAAAAGTGCAAAAGTTGAGTTCTAGATGCTAGAGGTGTTTAATTACTATGAAATTTTAAATTGAAGGTCCTTAGATGGTAATTAGACCATTTGTTAAGTTAATGGAAAAAATGGATATGGTGAGATAAAATTTCAAAGTTTTAAGTGAAGGGTATTTTGGTCATTTAGTAATTAAATGAATTAAAAACAAAAAATCAAGCCAAAATTTAGTCCATCTTCTTCATGATTGTGCCAAAAATTAGAAGGGAAGCCATAGGTTGGGTTTGGACACTTTCATGCTCAATTGTAAGTCCCTTCTTGTCCCGATTTTAATGCTCTTTACATTTTTTATGTCGTTATCACTCGATCTATCTATTTCTACCATTAATTTGAGTTATGGTCGATGTTTAGGGTTTGACCCATGTTATACATATGTGTATTTTGATGTTTAATGGTAGATTATGCAAGCTTAATGTTAGATAAATAACTTTTGCCAGGTGTTTTTGATGAAAATGTCAAAAGGACCTATTTGTAAAAAGATTTCAAAATGTGTGTAAGAGTATGATTAAATGAAAAATGTGGGCTATTATAAGCATGAAAAGGTTTGGCTAGGTTTGGGTCTTGAATAAATCGAATAGATTTCATTTTACTAGCTTAGGGGCCAAAATGTAAAAAAGTTAAAGTTTAGGGGAAAAATGTAATTTTCCCATAATGTGATTGTTGGACTGAATTGAGAAATGTGGATAATAAATGAGTTAAATTTGCTATTATAGATCAAGAGAAATGAGGTTCGGACCTAGATCGAGGGAAAAATAAGGTGTTTGACGATTAGGTCTATTTCTACTATTTTTGTACTGAGGTAAGTTCGTATGTAAATAATGCATTATTTTATTTATGTTTTAAATTCTTTAATATTTTATGAATTATGATTGACTCCTTGGATGTAATCGATAAAGTTTTACAAGTGAGCAATCCCGGTTGAACTTTAAGAATAGGTAGGATACGAATGTCATGACATTAGGCTTACTTGAGATTTAGTGTAAGACCATACCTGGGCTATTGGCATCAATAAGAGATCCCATGTAAGACCATAGCTGGGATATGGCATTGGTATAGTATTGTGTGTGCAAGATTCCCTAGTATCCTTTAATATTCCAAGTGGTTCAATGGGAAACTCAACGAGTATGTCAAAGTTGTGAAAGGTTATGATTATGCTGCGAGTTGGTACAGGTGCATAAGTGAAACTCATTTACTAATGAGCTCGATATGTGGTGAATCCCTCGGTAAGGTTGTGAATAAGTAAATTATGATTATAAGATCTTGATACTACTTATGCCAAGTTCATCATGTTTATTTGTATGATACATGTGTGATTATAATGCGTATTGTTTGCATAGGAACTTACTAAGCTATATAGCTTACTCCTCTTTCTTTTCCCTTGTCTTATAGTGTCACCAAGCCAACTCGAGATTGGAAATTTGTCGAGATCCATACACACTATCTACAACAAATATTTTGGTACCAATGAATTCAAGTATTTTGAATTATGGCCTGTATACTGTAACACCCTAAATTAGGGGTTGCTTGTAATTTAATTAATTTCCCATGTGTGTGCTTGAAGAAATAAATACTATGATTTTTTTTTGCATGTTCTAGGGTCTAGAAATAACCCCGAGCTAGGCCCGACTTAGGACTAAAAATTTCTTTTTAAGTGTTTAAAAGAAGGGAGCTAGGTGAGATAAGGGGTTAAGGAAAATTTTGGAAGGAACATGACACAAGGATTTAATTGGCATGATTGGCTTGGTGCGTCTAAGGGTGTTTCAAGGGAGGAGGTTCGATTCTTGGGAGTTACAAGGGGGAAGTGTTTTTCTTTTGGGCTTTTTGGGTGTTAAAGAAAGGGTTAAGAAGGCTTTAAAGAATTTTGTGGGTAAGGTTTAGACATGAAAGTTGAGTTGGTGGAGTGGTTTGGGCTTGGAGGTGATGATGGGCACAAGTCATAGGTTCGAGCTGCTTGAGTGGCATTTTGGCATTTTATTTTCGGGGTGATCAGCCTAGGAAGGTCTTATAAATAAATGGTGAGGTTTTATGACATGAAAGTCAATTGGGAGGAATGGCATGGGGCGTTGTAAGGGGGCTGCGGCAGTTGCTCCTTTAGGTCCCAGGTTCGAACCTAAGAAGCAACAATTGATTTTATTTTTTTTATGCAGCTGGCGTGAATGGGAGTGAGCTGATGGCTGCATGTTGGACTCTTAATGGGATAGGGATAAACATCTTCTTTTTTTATTTTATTTGAAGAAGGTGATAAAATTTATCATAAAGGGTGAAAGTTGGCCGAATGTAGGACTCTTCAAGGCCATTCACTATCGGTTTTGCGGCATAGGTATAACCGAATGCCTCCCTCCCAAATTCATTCTATGTTATCATCTTTTTCTCTCAAATACCTAGCCGAATTCCCTACTCCCTCATCTCTCTCTTTTTTTTTATTCTTTTCTTTCTTGAAACCATAAAACCGAAACACTCCAAGACCCTCCTTTCATCTCTTTTCGTTCTTGTAAGGCCGACTCCATACTTTCTTTTGAGCCGAATCCCCTAAGGAAGGTGCTGTTTCACTCTAGCATTAGGTCCTTTTCTCTTCTTTAAGGGTAGTTGAAACCCCTAACATCACAAGTGGTGCCGACTTGTGGTGGTTAGAGGCCGAGATAGTTATCAAGGTAAAGGGCAATACCATCTTTTAGGTTCAGGATTTTGGCTGAATGGCCTAAGACTCTTATTAATGCAGTTAAACCGTTTGTAGGGAAGCCATGGCCGATTGAGGGAAGCTTTCGGGATTGGTTTTCCAAAGGTGAGGTGGTAAGTAACATTCGGCCATAGGCCTTGATTTTGTATAAGTGTGCAAGTCAATTTTAACGTGTGTTTTGGTAGGAATCTCGAAGACTTAAGTGACAAATTTGGGATTTCAGTAAGTTGGTAGTGGTTAAGCACATTCGGCCAAGGGCCATTTGTTGAAAATTAGTGCCTAAAGTTGAAACTAACATGTGCCATGGATCTAGGGACTATTCGGCCAAGGCCAATAAAGGCTTCCGAGATTTCAAATTATTTTGGTAAGTGATGGTAAGATTTGGCCTAGGGCCATATTTTGGTTATTGAGCACGATTAATCCTTCGGGATCTCTAGTTTAGCCGATTGGCTAATAGATCTAAAAATTCATGTGTTGGCCGATTGTAGGAGGAAACAACGTCTCGGGATTTCGCTAGTATATTCGGGATTTGCTAGTAAATAGGTGTGTAAAAACTCACTACACACTTTATTAGTTTACATGACTATATTGTTGCCTTTTTAATCTTTTTGGTAGTGATTAGCTTGTGGCATAATCATGGTTGCCGGGTAAGTCCCCTATTACTTTGCCTATGATATATGATTGAGTTTGCCATCATATGCTGTAAATGATATGTTGTACATAATGCATGATGATGGTGGGATTGTTGAGAGAAGGGGGATGATCTTATGGACTATCACCAGTGGTTTTGACCACAAGATGGGTTGGCCCCATCAGATTTATTGTGATTTCGGTCACCAGTGGTTTTGACCACACCGATGATAATTGTGACTAAGTCCCAGTTGTTTGGTACCACCAGTGGTTTTGACCACATTATGATATTTTGTGACCTATGGTCATCAGTGGTTTTGACCACACGATGGGTTGGCCCCATCATTTAATTTGTGACACTAGTCACTAGTGGTTTTGACCACCAGTGGTTTTGACCACACGGGGTAATTAAAGGAGTACGGATGGTTTGTGGGGTTGCATATTTGCATGTTTATTAATAATCTGTGTATGAGTTACATTTTCGGTTGGGGGATTTACACACTGAGTCTTGGTGACTCACCCTTCCCATACTATTTTGCGATGAGTAGATTATGAGATGGAGCCGAGAGGACTCGAGGCGGCCATGCTTATCGTTGGATTTGAATTTATTTTGTTATAGTTAATATTATTTATTTTCTAAGTCTTTTATTTTGGGATTGTAATAAGGCCGCTATTTATTATTTGATGTTATTTTATTTTACTTACGTTATGTTACAAATGAAGTTTATAAATGTTAAGTGAACCTGTTAAAAGTAACTTTTTCAAACTTAATAACTTCTACTAAGTTTTCAAAGATGTTACCATCGGGTAACAAAAATACACCAAGTCAACTATAACTTTGACGATTTTAAAATTTTACATGATCATACGTTTTCAAAGGATTTATCAACCCAACCATGTTTACAAAAATAATCCCGACTGAGTTTTATCAAACCCCGTTTTAAAACCTCAGCCATATTTTAACAAGTTTTCACCGGACACTCAAAATTACTTCAAATTATTTTACTCCGTGACATACCAGATCCGATCAGGACTCATGGGCTGGGTTTGGGGTGTTACATTTTTGGTATCAGAGCCCAGTTCAAAACTCGACTGTGGGGGCCCAAGGCCCAAAATGTTTTGTTTTTGTTAGTAAGCCTTATTAAAATGTTTTGGGAAACTGTTTTTGGCTTGAACAGCATGGCACCGAGTCTCCGGCACCAATCCGCTCAGGTAAGTAATTCTATCTATTTTTTTGTGAATACTTGATTGGGGTAGAAGGGTAAATTGGGAACGTAGACTTTTAGAATAGAAATTGTTGAACCCTAGGGTTAGCTTACCCCAACAAACAATACATAAGATTTTATAATTTCTTAAACAACCCTGTAAGTTGTCACTAAGCAAAGGATGTGGCAATCGTTATACGCATGTCTAGGATTGGATTCTTGGGGACACGGCATTTAGCGCCCTGATGACTCACCTCCTACTCACTCGAATCCTACCCTGCGTAGTAATCTGCTCATCCTAGTGAGATGACACACTCACAAGCTAAACTTGATAACTAAAACCCGAAAGGGACTAGCCGTTTTGTTTTTGAAGTAATTAAAACCTTGTTTTAAAAAGAAAAAAAGACCAAAATACCCCTCAGTTTGAAAAATGACCAAAATACCCCTAGCTTGTAAATTACCAAAATACCCTCCGTATGAAAATTTCCAAATAGAAAATTTTCAAAATATCCTTCTTTTGTGAAATCAATTAGAACCACTTTTGGAAATCTTGTTATAAAAAAATTACTAAAATACCCCCAGTAGTGAAATTACAAAATTGCCTCTAACCAACAAAATTACTGGAATAACCCTGATTTTCAAAATTTTGCAACATCACTATTTTGGAAAATGAAATTCTTAAAAAGGAACCATCAAAGTTTACAACTTTTGAAATATCCCTGATTTCTTAAAATTTTACAAATTCACCCCAATTTGTGAAAAATTACCGAATTACCCCCGAATTTCAAATTTTTTCAAAATACCCCAGGAATTTAAGAGTTCCAAAATACTTTTTGACAAAATCATCCGAGAACTTTTTATTTTTGGAAAATTACAAAAAATACCCCTGTAGGACAAATTACGAAAATACCCCTGGGTAGTGAAAAAACAATCACAATGAAAACTACAACGTCTCTTTGAATGAATGAATGGAAAACTGTGTGCATGTATGATACGAAAAAACCACTCCTAAAACTTCTATCATAAAATTTCTTCACGGATAATCAAGTGAAACAAGGTACTAATGCATAACATTCTTAAACAGATAAACGCAATCGTTAGAAATGAGTACAAGAGGTCGTGGACGTCCGCCCCGTGGTCGTGGTAGAGGTAGGATGACCTTGTCTGAGCCAGCAGGGTCTGGTCATGGGTCTGGGAATGAGATGCCGGATCTGTCGGCGGCAAAAACTGAGTTTCAAGATCGACGGGTGGTAACGACGTAGTGTCCCAAGCGGTGCTACGAGTGTTGGAACAAGTTATCGAGGCGTACACGGTGCAGAGCCCAGAATCGTGGTTGAATGACTCCGAGCTAACGGAGCAGAAGTATTTAGAGGAGTTTCTGGAGTGGCACCCAGTGCGGTGGAGTATTGGTTAGAATCTACTGAAAGGATCATGGGTGACCTAGATTTTACAGCTGAGGAGAAGTTGAAGGGCATAATATCTCTGCTTCGGGATGAGTCATACCAGTGGTGGCTCACTGTGAGAGATGGAACAATGGCAGAAAATCTCACCTGGGAATTCTTCAAGGATGCTTATCAAAAGAAATATATCGGAACTAGTTACGTGGATGCGCAGCGGAAGGCTTTCTTGAACCTGGTTCAAGGCAATAAGACAGTGGTAGAGTATGAGGCCGAATTCCTCCGGTTGAGTAGGTATGCTCGTGGTATTGTGGGTACCAAGCATGAACACTGTGTTAGATTCGAAGATGGGCTGAGGGATGAGCTGAGGATGATGATAGCTCCACAATAGGAACAGGAGTTCGCTGTCTTAGTGGAGAAATCGAAGGTTGCTGAAGGGGTAAGGCAGTCAGTTAGGCGCAACCAGGATAGGAACTGGAATAAGAGAAGCTCTGGATCTTCAAGGTTCTCTGGTAATCAGCAGAAGAGGACAAGGTTTGGTGGGTCGGATCAAGTTGCTAGGCCTGCTACTACTGCTAATCCTCAATGGCCGCCACGGTGTGCTCGGTGTGGCAAGTCTCACATGGGGGAATGTTAGAATGGTAACCGGGGATGCTTCGAGTGTGGGTCCTTGGAGCATCGAGTTAGAGACTGTTCGAAAAAGGCAGCTAGACTGAGATTAGAGGGTCAGGATCGTGCATCGAACAGGAGGGATAACCAACAGCCACAGAGAGGTCGTGGTGCAGGAAGAGGAGGTAATGGTGCTGACAGAGGTCGTGGGGCACCGAGGGGAGGTACCGGTGGTACTGAGGCTAGGCAACCTGGTCTAGTCTATGCCGCGAGGCGTCAAGAGGAGGGCGACGCACCGGACGTCATAACCGGTATGTTCTTGATCTTTGGTGTACCCTATAGTACTTTGATTGACATTGGCTCAACTCATTCGTACATTGCTAGTAGCGTGGTGGAAACTCTACACTTAGACTCTGAGCTTACTTCTAGGAAGATGACTGTATTAAGCCCCCTAGGTCACTCTGTAGAAGTGAGTAAACTCTATAGGGACGTACCCCTAGAACTCCAAGGGGTCATGCTCTTGGCAGACTTGATGGAACTACCGTTTCGGGAGTTCGATCTAATCCTCAGGATAGGTTGGCTAGTAAAGTATCAGGCTAGTCTGGATTGCGCAGCTAAGCGCATGCTATTAAAGACAGTGGAAGGTGATGAGGTGGTGATGATAGGTAAAAGGAGAGATTACCTGTCTAATTTGGTTTCGGCATTAAAGGCGGAAAGGATGGTTAGGAAGGGTTGTGAAGCTTATGTAGTGCATGTCTATGCATTGGAAGCTAAGGATGTTGCTGTGGGAGATGTCCGGACTGTGAGGGACTATGCTGATGTGTTTCCAGAGGAACTTCCGGGTCTACCTCCAGATCGCGAGGTTGAATTTGGTATAGATCTATTAACCGGAATCGCGCCCATATCTATAGCTCCGTATCGGATGGCGCCGAAAGAATTGGTAGAGTTAAAGGCGCAGATTCAGGAATTGTTGGATAGAGGGTTCATCCGACCAAGTGTATCGCCTTGGGGAGCTCCAGTGTTGTTTGTCAAGAAGAAGGATGGGACAATGAGGATGTGTATAGACTATCGGCAACTGAACAAGTTGACAATAAAGAACCGGTATCCTTTACCCAGGATTGACGATCTATTCGATCAACTCAAAGGGGCATCGGTGTTCTCTAAGATTGACCTTAGGTCAGGGTACCATCAGCTTAAGGTGAAGGAGGCTGATGTCCACAAGATGGCATTCCGTACTCGGTATGGTCACTACGAGTTTCTGGTAATGCCTTTTGGTTTGACAAATGCACCGGCCGTGTTTATGGACATGATGAACCGGGTTTTCCAACCCTATCTGGATCGATTCATCGTGGTCTTCATAGACGACATTTTGGTGTACTCGAAGTCTGAGAAGGAGCATGACGCACATCTTCATGTGGTTCTGCAAGTTCTAAGGGAGAAGCAGTTGTACGCCAAATTCAGTAAATGTGAGTTCTGACTCAAGGAGGTAACTTTTCTAGGGCATGTTGTTTCAGCTGAGGGCATCAGGGTGGATCCCCGTAAGATTGAGGCGGTATTGGAATGGAAGCCACCAAAGTCGGTTACAGAAATTCAAAGTTTTCTGGGGTTGGCAGGATATTATAGGAGATTCGTGGAAAATTTCTCCTTAATCGCAGCACCATTGACTAAGCTACTGAGGAAAGGAGTTCCGTTTGTGTGGTCTGAGAAGCAGCAAGAGAGTTTCGATAAGCTGAAGAGGATCTTGACAGAACCACCAGTCTTGATTCAGCCAGAGGTAGGGAAGGAGTTCACTGTATATTGCGATGCATCACATACAGGTTTAGGGTGTGTATTGATGCAAGAAGGGAAGGTGGTCGCTTATGCGTCCCGACAGTTGAGGCCTCATGAAGCTAACTACCCGACACATGACTTGGAATTGGCTGCTGTGGTTTTTGCCTTGAAAATCTTGAGACACTATCTGTATGGGGAGAAGTCAATAGTATACATAGATCACAAGAGTTTGAAGTACCTCCTGACTCAGAAGGATTTAAATCTGAGGCAGCGGAGGTGGATTGAGTTGTTGAAGGACTACGACTGCTCAATCGAATACCATCCAGGGAAGGCTAATGTGGTAGCTGATGCATTGAGCTGAAAGGTGGTAGCGAATTTGCGAGCTATGTTCGCTCATCTAAGTCTCTATGAGGATGGGAGCCTTCTGGCAGAATTGCAAGTGAAGCCGTCTTGGATTAATGAGGTTAAGGAAAGGCAGATGACTGATGAAGCTTTGAATACTCGAAGGTTGCAAGTACAGAATGGGGAGGCCGAAGGTTTCAGCTTGGGTAGTGATAGAGTGTTGTACTTTCAAGGGAGAGTATGCATGCCTAAGGATGATGATTTGAGGCAGCGAATTCTTAAAGAAGCTCATAGCAGTGCGTACACTATGCACTCGGGAAGCAGCAAGATGTATCGAGATTTAAGGGAGCAGTTTTGGTGGCCGGGTCTTAAGCGGGAAGTGACCGAGTTGGTAGGCAGGTGTCTGACATGCCAGCAAGTTAAGGCTGAGCATCAATTGCCATCGGGTCATATAACCAGAAAGATCCCACAGTAGAAATGGGAGGAGATTACTATGGATTTTGTAAGTGGGCTTCCCCTTACGCCCAGTAAGAAGGATGCTGTTTGGGTGATAGTGGACCGGTTGACCAAGTCGGCCCATTTTATATCGGTAAGGGTTGACTACTCGCTTCAAAGATTAGCTAAGTTGTACATCGCAGAGATAGTACGGTTGCATGGAGTACCTGTGTCCATTATATCGGATCGGGATCCTTGGTTCACGTCGAGATTCTGGAAGGCTTTACATCAGGAGTTAGGCACGAGGTTGAATTTCAGCACGGTTTTTCATCCGCAGTCTGATGGACAATCTGAGAGGGTGATCCAAGTGTTGGAAGACATGTTGAGGGGCTGTGTTTTGGACTTCCGTGGTAGTTGGGAGGAGTACCTACCTTTGGCTGAGTTCGCTTATAACAACAGTTATCAAGCGAGTATTCAGATGGCACCGTATGAGGCACTGTATGGTCGGAAATGCTGTACTCCTACATGTTGGACGGAGCTAAGAGAGCGACAGATGTTGGGTCCAGAGTTAGTGGCAGAGACGGAGGGTAAGGTTAGAGTAATTCGGGCCTGTCTTAAGGAGGCATCGGACAGGCAAAAATCCTACACCAATCTTAAACGCAGAGATGTTGAATATACAATAGGTGATAAGGTCTTCTTGAAGGTATCACCTTGGAAGAAGGTGCTGAGGTTTGGCCGGAAGAGCAAGCTAAGCCCTAGATTAATCGACCGCATACCTGTTGAAACGCAGGGACCGGTAGCTACCGACTTGAGTTGCCGCAGAATTGAGCCAGATCCATGATGTCTTCCACGTTTCGATGCTGAGGCGCTATCGATCGAATCCCTCACACGTAGTGCCGATAGCGAAAATTGAGGTGAGCCCGGACTTATCTTTTGAGGAGGAGCCAGTACAAATCTTGGATCGAGATGTCAAGGTTCTGAGGAGGAAGTCAGTGCCTTTGGTAAAGGTGTTATGGCGAAACCATGGCACGGAGGAGGCCACATGGGAACCCGAGGATATGATGTGGCAGCAATACCCCCAACTCTTCTGATCCAGGTAATTTCGAGGCCGAAATTCTTTTTAAGGGGGTAGAATTGTAACACCCTAAATTAGGGGTTGCTTGTAATTTAATTAATTTCCCATGTGTGTGCTTGAAGAAATAAATACTATGATTTTTTTGGCATGTTCTAGGGTCTAGAAATAACCCCGAGCTTGGCCCGACTTAGGACTAAAAATTTCTTTTTAAGTGTTTAAAAGAAGGGAGCTAGGTGAGATAAGGGGTTAAGGAAAATTTTGGAAGGAACATGACACAAGGATTTAATTGGCATGATTGGCTTGGTGCGTCTAAGGGTGTTTCAAGGGAGGAGGTTCGATTCTTGGGAGTTACAAGGGGGAAGTGTTTTTCTTTTGGGCTTTTTGGGCGTTAAAGAAAGGGTTAAGAAGGCTTTAAAGAATTTTGTGGGTAAGGTTTAGACATGAAAGTTGAGTTGGTGGAGTGGCTTGGGCTTGGAGGTGATGATGGGCGCAGTTCATAGGTTCGAGCTACTGGAGTGGCGTTTTGGCATTTTATTTTTGGGGTGATCGGCCTAGGAAGGTCTTATAAATAAATGGTGAGGTTTTATGACATGAAAGTCAATTGAGTTGATAAGCATGTGATGTTTGTGTATGATAGATGGAAGCATGTGAATGATGTGTTGATGTCTTGATTGTGGCTAATTGGTTGTATGTAATAAGCTTGGATTGGTGCTATATAATGTTGTGTATGTACAAGTAAGGGTGGAAAATGGCTTGATAAATAGCCTTATTATTGTCCACATGGGTAGACACACGGGTGTTTGTCTAAGCTATGTGTGACACACGGTCTGCCCCATGGGCATGTGTTTCAACTGTGTGTCTCATGCACCTTAATTGATGTAAAACAGAATGTATAGAATTGAGCACACGGGAAGAGACACGGGCGTGTGTCTCGGCCGTATGAAGTCTGCACCTATTTTATGAAAAATTATGGAAATTAAATTGACACACGGCTTAGCACACGGGTGTGTGGCATGGGCGTGTGACACAAGTCAGAGAGCTCTCTAATTTAAACATGGCCTGTAGCACGGGCGTGTATAAGGGTCACACGAGCGTGTTCCTTGGACCATATGGGCGTGTGAGCCCAGTAACATGAAAATTTTTCTAAGTTTTGTAAAATTTCCTAAAGTTCTCAATTTAGTCCCTAACACTTCCAAAGCATGTATTGAGCCTCGTAGGCTCATTTTAGGGATGATATGAGTGAATGTGAAAAGTGTTAAATTTGGATGGAAATTACGTATTGGTTTTGTATGTTTACTTATGTTTAAGTTCGGTAATACCTCTTACCATGTTTTGATGTCGAGCACGGGTAAGGGGTGTTATATTTAGTGGTATCAGAGCTACGGTTTAGTTGATTCTCATACTAACGTAGCCTGTGTGAGAGTCTAACTATACATGCCATAAATGAACTATGATAGTGTGATGACTCCTGACAATTTTAAAGTTTTGTTTTCATATAGTAAATGGATCCCAATCAAGCTTAGGTTGATGAAGTTGAAAGTAATGCGTCGGCTCCCGCTCAAGGGGCAGTGCCGTATGATAGTAGACCTCCTACGGTTAGTCAAGGAGAAGGGGCTAGGGAAGCCTTCCACCACATGATAAACCAGTGGTATTCAGAGTTTGTTCAAACAAATCTGAATGCCCAACCTCATCCACTCCCACCTATTCCTTGACCAGTTCCCATAGCTCCACAAGGTATGGATTTTGTAAGAATGAACAAGCCCTCAGTTGATAAGATTTAAAAGCATGGGGCTGAAGATTTCAGACCTAATGTGGATGATGATCCCGATATTGCTAAATTTTGGCTTGAAAACTCCATCAGGGTATTTGATTAGTTGTCCTGTACTCTGGTTGAGTGTTTAAAGTGTGCCATCTCACTTATGAGAGATTCTGCATATCACTGGTAAATACAACGGTATCGGTGGTACCAAGAGAGAGTGTTACATGAGGATTCTTTCAAGAGGAGTTCCAAAATAAATATATTAGTCAGTGGTTCATCGATCAGAAGCGATAGGAATTTTTTGAGTTGAAATAGGGTCACATGACAGTGACAGAGTATGAGCGAGAATTTGTTAGACTTAGTAAATATGTTCAAGATTGTGTTTCCACTGAGGCTATTATGTGCAAGAGATTTAAGGATGGATTGACTGAGGATATTCGTGTGTTAGTTGGGATCTTAAAGCTGAAAGAATTTGTGGTATTGGTTGAACAGGCTTGTGAGGCCGAAGAGTTGAATAAAGAGAAAAGGAAAGCTGATCTTGAAGTAAGAAATTCAAGGAAAAAGATCGATGAGTAAGTCATTTCCATCTCAGTCAAAGAAATCTAAAGAAATGTATACCCGTTCAAATGTTTCAGCGAGGTATTTACACAGAGATTGTGGGAAGAACACTTGAGTTTTAAATCTCAAGCTACTTCAATGGCAAGTATAGGTAATGTAAAGTCTAATAGACTCGAATGTCAGTATTGTAGAAGAAGACATCCTGGCGAGTGTAGAATTAATGACCGGGCTTGCTTTAAGTGTGGTTCTTAAGAGCATTTTATTCGAGATTGTCCTGAAATGGCTAAGAAAGAAAAATTTTAGAGTGCGAGGCCGAGCCATACTACTAATAGGGGTAGGCCATCGAGAAATACAGGAAATAGAGCTAGTAGTAAAGGTGTGATGAAAGATACAGTTGTGAGATCCGAAGCTCGAGCACCTGCTAGAGCCTATGCCATCCGTGTTTGCGAAGAAGCGACATCACCCGATGTTATCACTGGTACTTTTTCTCTCTATAATACTAATGTAATTGCATTGATTGATCCTGGATCGACTCATTCTCATGTTTGTGTGAAATTAGTAGCTAGTAAGAGCTTGCCATTTGATTTTACTGAGTTTGTAGTTAGAGTGCCAAACCCCTTAGGCAAACATGTATTAGTTGATAGAGTTTGCAAGAATTGTCCATTGATGATTCGAGGTCACTATTTTCTTGATGATTTAATGTTGTTTCCATTTGATGAATTCGATGTTATTTTGGGTATGGATTGGTTGACACTACATGGGTAAATACATGCATGTCATACATGGGTAAATTTTTGAACATGAACCCTAGCTCAAAATAATGGTAGAAATAGCTAAATCGAGCTACAAGGATCTCGAAAATACGAAAAACATCAAAAACAGGGCTAGGAGGTACTTACAATCAAGCTTGAAAGTTGAAGAAACCCTAGATATGGTGTCCTTGAGAATTTCGGCCAAGCATGGAGAAGATGGACACCATTTTTACTTCTTTTTCCCTTTTTATTAACTTATTAACCAAATGACCAAAATGCCCTTAAGGCCTCTTTCTTAAGATTTTTCCTTCCCATGTCTATTTTTGTCCATCATAAAGTATAATGGTCTAATTGCTAGATAAGGGCCTCTAATAATTTTTCTAATGCTATTTCATACTTGAATCTTCTAGAATCTCATATTTTCAATCTTTACAATTTAGTCCTAATGAATAAATTGACCACTAATTTATAAAATTTCTTCATGAAATTTTCACAAAATCATGCAAACATGTCATAGACCTTATAAAAACCATAAAACACATATTTCTTGTAACACCCATAACACGTATCCATCGCCGGACTAGGGTTACGAGGTATTACCAGTCAAATCATAACATTTATACTATTATAGCTCAAACATCATCACAGCATAGTAATCAACAGCACAAAGTCCCTTTAATAGGTCCACGAGACCGTAAACATGCATTAAAGAAGGTTCAGGGCTAAATTGATCTCATTCGAAAACATTACAAAACTTAGAAAATTTTTCTTCTTAAACAGGGCACACGCCATTGTGGCTAGACCGTGTGCCTCAGACGGTCGTGCCTCAGACCATGTATTACCCCGTGTGCAACACTGAATAGGATTACTCAGCCTATCACACACCTGTGTGTCTAGCCCATGTGTCAGACCGACTTACTTTACATCTACCGTCACACTACTGCAGGTTCAGCCCGTGCAAGCCCCACCAAAGACCAAAAAAGATAGTAACGGACACAGGTGAG
Source organism: Gossypium rotundifolium (assembly GCA_025506655.1). Taxonomy (NCBI): domain Eukaryota; kingdom Viridiplantae; phylum Streptophyta; class Magnoliopsida; order Malvales; family Malvaceae; genus Gossypium; species Gossypium rotundifolium. The sequence goes on along the minus strand of CP106722.1, from coordinate 85,759,929 downwards.
ACATACGTCCGTGTGCTCACCCGTGTGGAAAATTATAGGCCATTTACAAGGCCAAATTGCCACCCAAATTGCGTCATCCCTACATGCTCAAATCCAACATCATTTAACGTAAAATCATTCACCATCTCAACTACCAAATCAAGCATGAAACATACCATTCCTATTTCACCAAAACATACTATATAAACTATCCTCACATGACCACACTTACACTTTACAAACACCATTTATACATATCAAAACATATACCAAAATCATTCCACAACCTTACTAGTCTATAAATGTTATATACCATATATATACAACTTTCAAAAAGGTACCAAAACGGATATCCAATAGTGTGATTGAATCACTGACGATCCCTGAATCCAAGATAGCTTTAATGACACTGTAAACAGAGAAAAACTTTACACAGTAAGCTTTAAAGCTTAGTAAGTTCATAATATAATAAAATAATTCAACATTTCAAATTTAATATGCAAAATTAACTAACACATAGTTCAATTCTCATCACTATTCAATTTCACCCAAGACCATTACTCACATTCATACTACATCTTAAGGTTTATATACAAGCATTTATAATGCTTCATAATCTAATCCTTCTTAACTTTCATTCATATAATCAATCATCTATTTCATACTCAAAATAATCAACCACATAGGTTCTGCACATACCTGTACCATCACATATTTATTTATCACATATACCTCATAATGCTCAATGCTATAATTCGTTCAATCTTCTTTAACCATTCTGTTTACTCGCACACTTAGTGCTAATTACTTAGACGATGCTTTAATATCATTGCAAACTTAGTTCATTTACATTAAACTAAATTTGACTCAGTATCGCAGGCACAGTGCAAACTAATATAGTCGATTCTTTCTTTATCTTGCACACATAGTACCGTTCACCTCTATATCAATTCTATTTACGCACACTTACTACTACATCTCTTCAAACTCACATTTCGTATTACTGACTCAACAACCACATTTCCATTCATTACATAATATGTGAATATAATTTAACAATTCGTATTATACACGAACTTACCTCAGACGTAGAAACAATGATACAAGTCGATCAATCGAGCACTTTATTATTGCCTCGATCTAAGTCCAAATTTCTCTTTTCATGATCTATACATATTCAAATTTAGCTCATTCATTCACCAAATCATTCAATTCAATCCAAATACACATATTTAGGGCATTTTACAAAGTATCCCTCACATTTTCACATTTTGACATTTAAGTCCCTATTTCATAAAATTACCATATACACATAATTTCATTATACACATGCTTAGCCAAATTTCCCCCTAGCTCATATAAGCCCACATATTTCATTTATTTTACATTTTATTCCTTAAATTTCTCATTTTCACAATTTGGCCCTGTAACATCCTGAATTAATGGGCCTATGCGTTTAATGTGTGTGGTTGTGCTTGTTATGCTTGATGGAATGTTTTAGGGGTCTAGAATGGGCTCAGGAATTGGGCTGAGGCCTTAATGGAATTTTTTGTTTGGACAATCTAGTGGAAAGCCAGTTAGGATAGGCCTTAAAAGATGTTATCTATGTTTTAAGACGCAAGTGGGCTTGTGGCCCATTGGTGAAGTGGCGCCACTTAGGGAGCAGAGAGGTGGCGTCAGCTAAGGAGGTCCAAGGTTCGAGTCATATTACCCACTTATTTTAAATGTTTCTAGCATTAAAGGAGAGGAGAGTTGGGGTCGGCTAGGATGCTTGGAAGTAGGAGATTAATGGAATGGATGATGTGGATAGTGTGGCTGATAAAGTGACTAATAAAAAGGAGGAAGAGGTGGTGTTATCTAAGCCACTTAAGGATGAGTGATCAAATGAAGATAAGGGTGAAAATTTAGGAATTATCTACTGGTCAGTGGTGGCCAAAATTCCAACACTGAGAGGGAGGAGGAATCGGTTTTGGTATATCCAAGGGGTGCCAAAATTTCCCTTGATTAATAGCTTAGTTTGACGTTTTAAAAAGGGGCATTTTCGGGTTTTAGGTAGTAGGTGCCGAAGTTCTGTGTTTAGGTGAGGGGAATATCTTTTTATTTTTGGTATTAGGGTTTTATTTCTCATTCTCTTCTCACATTATTCAAAAGCCAAAACCCCTAATCTTGTTCTCTCATCTCCACTTTTATGCAAAAGCTGAAATTCCATTATTTTCTCTGCTTTCATCTCCTTAGTCAAATACCCTTGTCTATTCTTTTCTCTTTGCTGATTTCTTTATCAAGGTCGAATCATCATAGATCTCTCGAGATCATCTTTTCTTTCTGATCTTCTCAAAAGCCAAAATTCCCTAGGAGTTGCCGAATTCTCTTTGTTAAGGTAAGTGCCGATTTCTTCTGTTCTTTTTTCTTCTCTTTCGATTGTTGAGACCATAGCCGAATGGCTAGTTGGTTGTTAGTCGATCTGTAGTTTGACGTTTTCACTGATCTCGTATTCTTTTTGGGCGACATTCTGGGATTTGAAGGAGATCTAATCGCCTAGGTTTCTAAGCCAGAAATCGTTAACATTTGAACCATATTATTATTTTCAGGATTTCAAGGTAAGGGTTCAATTCTCCCTATGTTGTTTAATCGGTTTCTTTTCGATTAATTGTGCCTTAACCTAATGCCTCGTTAAGCAATCATTATAGTATCTTCTGACTAAGGTCATTCATGGACTCGAATGTCAGCAAATCGAAGGAAGGGGTTGGATCTATAGTCCCAGCCCCAAAGTTCAAGAAACATGCGGTGTCAGTAGTATAGGATTGGTCGTCGAGTTGTGGACCGGCTTCGGAGTAAAATCTTAGGCAGTTAGTAGTCGTATCGACTTCAAATAGTGTTGACATAGAAAGAACTGTCCTATCGATAATCAGGTGTGTAGATCTCTATCACACTAGTTAATCTATATTATATGTATTTATGGCCTAAAAGCCAGAAAATGAGGCTGTATGAACAGTCATGTTACCCAAAAAGGTAGGCAAGGGATGCCAGGTACGTAATCATAGAAACTTCTCTATGTGTATCAAAGTATGTGAAGGTCTGTGATATGTTTAGATAGTATAATGTACTGATTCTTACATGTATGTATGCATGGGATGGGATTGATATGATGAAGGGGAAGAAGGTCGGATAGCGATCGGTGGCTTTGCCACATAGGTCACATAGTGATCAGTCTTTATGATAGGCAGCACAGCTGTCGAAATACTACAATGTATTACTAAGGTTGCATGGCGATCAGTGGATTTGCCACATAGGTTACATAGTGATCGATCTTTATGATAGGCAGCACAGCTGTCGATATGGTGTGTAGCAGATGGAGGGTTGATTGTAGAAATCCCCACGGTGTGATGGTTGGTATGGGGGTGTGTAGAGGATGGACTTTTAGGTTTGGGATGGGCCATGTTGCATGAAAATAATCTGTTTCCATTGTGTATAGGCCAAGGACCATAATATGTTTGTGGGCCTCAAGGCTTTTATGTGTTTTCGAGATTTGCACACTGAGTCTTGGTAACTCACCCTTTTATTTTTTCCCAACTTTTCAGATGAGCAGTAGATCGTGGACATGGGAGCCGAGGCAGACTCGAGGGGCCATCAAGTCTTTTATTTTCATAGGCTATTTTTGGTTTTTCATTGAGTTTTAATTTTGGGATTATTTTTGTTATAAGGCCTACATAACTTAGGTTATCGATCTATATTTTTTTTATGTTACAATTTATAAGCTTATGTTTTCAAAGTCTTAATTATAAGTGAAATGAAAATGGGCTTTTCAAGCGCATTCAACGCGAATGTTAAGGTTCCTTTCAAAAATGTCACAATTAATGATTAGTCGATTAAAATAAATTGAGATTTTCAAAAACCCCTTTAAAGCAAGGTTTTCAACATTCAACTGGTAACATACCAGATCCAGTCATGACGTATGGCCGGGTTTGGGGTGTTACATTTTGGTATCAAAGCCTAATTTAAAACTCGGGCTGTGAAATGGGTCCATTGGTGATTTGTAAAAGTGATGTAAGTTTGAGAAAAATTCAGTTGAGATATGGCCTTCGAGTCTACCGGCACCCGATCCACGTAGGTAAGTATTCTAAACTCATTATGTGATATGCATGTTGGGCTTGATGGGCTCTCAGGGACGTAGGCTAGTATGCTAGAGTTTATGGACCTTAGGTTTAATATAAACAATTCTTCAAAACTCATAAGACTTAATTTCTAATTAAACATGTCTGTGAACAAGTCATAGGGTTAGGGTGTGGTAACAGGCATACCATGTCTAGGATTGGATCCATGGAGAGCTTGGTATTTAAGCGGCCCTAGCGGCTCACCTCCTCTTCGCTGGAATCCTACCTGGTGCGTAGTGTTTGCTCACTCTAACTGAGAGGGCTTGTTGACGGGCCAAAATTTATAACTAAAACCTAAAAGGGACCAGCCACCCTATTTTTGTAAAATTACTTATATCCCTAGTTTAGTAAAATCTCTGAAATACCCTTGATTTGTGAAAACTTCCCAAAATACCCTGGATTTGTAAAATTATCAAAAATTTTCAAAATTATCGAAATACCTCCGGATTGCAAAATTACCAAAATACTCCTATTTTGTAAAATCACCAAAATACCCTATTTTGGAAAATTATGAAAATACCCCTGTAGGATAAAATTACGAAAGTACCCCTGGGTAGTGAAATGACAAAAATACCCTTATGTGATGAATGTGAGTTCATGGAAACTACTTGTATGTTGATGTGTGATGGTTGAATATATGTGGATTCTAGAGCTAGGAAATACAGACCTAAGAAACTAAACCTTGTAGATAGAGTTCGAATTCAAAAGAACTACTGTTAAAACTACTTTCCATAAGATTGTTCGTTATTAATCAGTGGAAGAAATTAATAATTCATAAAATTCCTAATTAGATAAATGCGAATCGGTAGAATGAGCACTAGAGGACGTGGTGTGCGTGGCCGAGGTAAAGACAAGATTGCTATGTCAGAACCGGTAGGGTCTGGTTACGAGTCAGGGAATGAGGTACCAGTGCCACCAGCTGTGGAGGTGGAATTTCAAGATCAAACGGTCGGAGATGATGCGGTATCTCAGGCGATGTTGAGGGTGTTAGAGAGGGTTGTTTGGGGGTGCATGGGCACGTAAGCCCGTAAATCTGGTTTGAGCGACTTGGAGCTAATGGGGCAGAAGTGTTTAGGGGAATTTCTGGGATAGCCCCGAGTACAGCTAAGTATTGGTTGGAGGCGGTCGAACGCATAATGGATGATCTGGATTTCACGGAAGAAGAGAAGTTGAAAGGAGTAGTGTCCCTTCTCCGGGACGAAGCTTATCAATGGTGGCTTACGGTTAAGGATGGTACAGTGGCTGACCGTATCACTTAGGATTACTTCAAAACGGTGTTCCAGAGTAAGTACATTGGAACGAGTTATGTGGATGCGCATCATAAAGCATTTTTAAATCTAGTTCAGGGAAGTAGGTCGGTGGCGGCGTATAAAGCGAAATTCTTACACTTGAGCCATTATGCTCGAGGGATAGTGGCCACAGAACATGAACGGTGTGTTCGATTGAAGATGGCCTGAAGGATGATTTACGTGTTTTGATAGCTCCACAAAGAAGAGAGGAATTTGTTTGTGCTTGTGGAGAAGGCTAAAATAGCTGAGGAGGTAAAGTGAATGGAAAAGCTGAATCAGGATAAAGATAGAAGTGGAAGTAGGAGGAATTTTGGATCGCCAGGAGTAGCTAGGCGTACTTAGAAAAGACCTAGGTTGGATGGGCCGAACTGGGTGAAGAGACCTACTGCTAACCAGACACGGAGGTGTGTTTGCTGTGGTAATTCCATGTAGGTGAGTGTTGGGTAGGCAGTGGAAAGTGCTTTAGGTGTGGATCTTTGGACCATCAGGTTAGGTACTGTCTATAGCCACGGAGCGATGTAAGACCCATAGGGCAGGGAAATGCTCAGCTAGGTAGAGGAGGACAGTAGCCGCAGAGGGGTCGTGGTCCAGCTAGAGGTCGTAATAGTTTCGGTCGGGGCCGTGGAGCACCAGGCCGAGGGGCAGGAAACATTGAGGTGAGACAGCTGGGGTTAGTCTATGTTGCCAGACGTCGTGAGGAGGCTAACGCACTGGATGTTATAAGCGATACATTTTTAATATTTGGTTTGCCTTACACTGCATTGATTGACATTGGGTCGACACATTCATATGTTGCTAGTAGTGTGTCTGGAACTTTAAGTTTAGTTTTAAGATTACCCCTAGGGCGATGACTATAATTAGCACATTAGGACAATCTGTGGTGGTAGATAAACTTTATTGAGAGGTACCCTTGGAAGTTCAGGGAATAGTTTTCCTGACGGAACTGATGGAATTACCGTTCGGGGAGTTCGACTTAATATTAGGCATGGACTGGCTGGTGAAGTATCAAGCTAATTTAGATTGTACATCCAGGCGTATGGTGTTGAAAACCCCCGAGGGTGGTGAAGTGTTGGTGATAGGAGAAAGGGGGAACTGTCTGTCGAATGTAGTGACTACCCTAAGAGTAGAAAGGATGGTGAGAAAAGGATGCGAGGCAGTTTTAATGTTTATTCGGGCTCTGGAACCCAAGGACCTAACTATTGGGGATATTAGGACGATAAAGGAATTTCCTGATGTTTTCCCAGAAGAGCTTTCGGGATTACCCCCGGATCGTGAAGTGGAGTTTGATATCGATCTTCTTCCGGGAACAGCACAGTGTCTATCGCTCCATATAGGATGGTGCCAAAGAAGTTGGTAGAGTTGAAAGCACAAATACAAGAGTTGTTAGATAAAGGATTTATTCGGCCAAGTGTCGACTTGGGGAGCGCCAGTGTTATTTTTTAAGAAGAAGGATGGATCAATGCGTATGTGCATTGACTACCGTCAGCTGAACAAGTTGACTATCAAGAACAAGTATCCATTGCCAAGGATTGATGACTTGTTCGATCAACTGAAAGGGGCGTCAGTGTTCTCAAAGATAGATTTGAGATCAGGATACCATTAGCTTAAGGTCAAGGAGGCAGATATTCATAAGACGGCTTTTAGGAGTCGCTATGGTCATTACGAGTTCATGGTAATGCCATTCGGATTGACCAATACGCTAGCAACATTTATGGACATGATGAACCGAATATTCCAACCCTACTTGGATCAGTTTGTCGTGGTATTCATAGATGATATACTGGTTTATACAAGATCAGAGGAGGAACATGACTCACACCTTCGAGTGGTTTTGTAGATCTTAAGGGAGAAGCAGCTGTATGCCAAATTCAGTAAGTGCAAATTTTGGCTAAGTGAAGTTACTTTTCTAGGCCACATTGTGTCAGTAGAGGGGATTAGGGTTGACCCTCGAAAAATTGAAGCGGTTTTGGATTGGAAGCCGTCTAGGTCTGTGGCAGAAATTTGGAGTTTTCTTAGTCTGGCCAGGTACTGTCGAAGGTTTGTTGAAGGATTTTCTTCAATCGCGACACCATTGACTAAGTTATTACAGAAAGGAGTTCTGTTTATTTGGTCTAGTAAGCAGCAAGAGAGTTTCGAGAAGTTGAAAAGGATTTTGACGGAGGCTCCGGTATTAATTCAACCAGAGCCTGGGAAGGAATTCGTGATTTACTGTGATGCATCACACATGAGACTAGGATGCGTGTTGATCCAAGATGGAAAGGTTGTTGCGTATGTATCTCGGCAGTTAAGACCGCACGAAGCAAATTATCCCACCCATGATTTAGAGTTGGCGACGGTGGTTTTTGCTTTAAAGATTTGGAGAGATTATCTGTACAGGGAGAAATCTGTTATTTATACAGATCATAAAAGCCTAAAATACCTTTTGACCCAGAAGGAGTTGAATTTGAGGTAGAGGAGGTGGATCGAGCTGTTAAAGGATTATGATTGCTCGATCGAGTACCGTCCAGATAAAGCTAATGTGGTGGCGGATGCCTTACGTTGTAAAGTAATCTCTGACTTGAGGGCAATGTTTGCTCACCTTAGTCTGTATGATGATGGGAGCTTATTGGCTGAACTTCAAGTGAAACCCTCTTGGGTCAGTCAGGTTAAGGAGAAGCAGCAGACCAATGAGTTGCTAAAGGAGAGGTTTCATGTAGGATCAAGTGATAGATCGACGGACTTCAGTATGAATGAGGAAGGACTGTTATGTTTTCAAATGAGAGTTTGCATGCCAAAACATCCAGAATTGAGGCATAGAATTTTACAAGAAGCACATGGAAGTTCATACGCTATGCACCCTAGAGGGAGTAAGATGTATAGGGATTTGCGGGATCAGTTCTAGTGGCCGGGCTTGAAGCGAGAGGTAACTGAATTGGTAAGTAAGTGTTTGACCTGTCAGCAGGTAAAAGCGAACATCGCTACCATCGTGGTTATTGCGACCGTGAAGATTCCCCAATGTAAATGGGAAAGGATCACAATGGACTTTGTTAGTGGGCTACCTCTCACGCCCACTAAGAAAGATCCAGTCTGGGTGATTATTGATCGCTTGACGAAATTTGCTCATTTCATACCAGTACGGGTCGATTACTCTCTGCAGGTCGGCTAGGTTATATATAGCGAGGTAGTGAGGTTGCATAGGTACCAAGATCAATCATATCGACAGGGACCCGAGGTTCACGCCGATTCTAGAAGGCTTTGTATCAAGCATTGGGTACGGTTGGATTTCAAGATACGTTTCATCCTCGCATGGATGGACACCGAGTGGGTAATTCAGATCTTGGAGGACATGTTAAGGGATGTGTCATTGATTTTGGAGGTAGTTGGGAAGAGTTTTTACCGCATGAGTTTGCTTACAACAATGCCTACCGCCTAGTATTCAGATGGCGCCTATGAAGCATTGTATGGGCGGAAGTGTCGTACTCCCACCGCTGGATGTAATTAGGGAACGCCGATTTTGGGTCCGAAGTTGGTTACCGAGATGTAGAGAAGGTTGAGTTAATTCGAGCTTGACTAAAGGAAGCGTCGGACTGACAAAAGTCCTATGCAGACTTGAAGTGTAAGGACATAGAGTTTGCAGTGGGTGACAAGGTGTTCTTGAAGGTGTCGCCATGAAAGAAAGTGATGAGGTTTGGACGGAAGGGTAAATTGAGTCCCAGATTTGTCGGACCTTATCGGGTGTTGAAACGAGTAAGGCCAGTAGCCTATCAACTAGAACTACCTTTTGAGCTAAGCCAAATTCACAATGTATTCCATGTTTCTATGTTGAGATGATATCATTTATATCCATCTCATGTGGTGCCTATGGAGGAAATCGAGGTAAGACCTGACCTATCCTTTGAAGAGGAACCAGTGGAAATCTTGGATCGTGATGTCAATGTGTTGCGAAGGAAAATGGTTTCGTTGGTTAAAGTTCTATGGCGGAATCATAGTTCTGAGGAGGTTACATGGGAGCCCGAGGAAGTGATGTGGCAGCAATACCCACATCTATTCTGATCAGGTAATTTCAAGGCCAAAATTTTTTTAAGGGGGTAGAACTGTAACATCCTGAATTAATGGGCCTATGCGTTTAATGTGTGTGGTTGTTCTTTTTATGCTTGATGGAATGTTTTAGGGGTCCAGAATGGGCTCAGGGATTGGGCTGAGGCCTTAATGGAATTTTTTGTTTGGACATTTTAGTGAAAAGCCAGTTAGGATAGGGCTTAAAAGATGTTATCTCTGTTTTTCGACGCAAGTGGGCTTGTGGCCCAGTGGCAAAGTGGCGCCACTTAGGGAGCAGGGAGGTGGCGTCAGCTGAGGAGGTCCAAGGTTCAAGCTGCATTTCCCACTTATTTTAAATGTTTTTGGCGTTAAAGGAGAGGAGAGTTGGGGGCGGCTAGGATGCTTGGAAGTAGGAGATTAATGGAATGGATGATGTGGATAGTGTGGTTGATAAAGTGACTAATAAAAAGGAGGAAGAGGTGGTGTTATCTAGGCCACTTGAGGATGAGTGATCAGATGAAGATAAGGGAGAAAATTTAGGAATTATCTGCTGGTCAGTGGTAACCGAAATTCCAACACTGAGGGGGAGGAGGAATCGGTTTTGGTATATCCAAGGGGTGCCAAAATTTCCCTTGATTAATAACTTAGTTTGACGTTTTAAAAATGGGCATTTTCGGGTTTTAAGTAGTAGGTGCCAAAATTCTGTGTTTAGGTGGGGGGAATATCTTTTTATTTTCAGCATTGGGGTTTTATTTCCCATTCTCTTCTCACATTATTCAAAAGTCGAAACCCCTAATCTTGTTCTCTCATCTCCACTTTTATGCAAAAGTCGAAATTCTATTTTTTTTCTTTACTTTCATCTCCATAGCCGAATACCCTTGTCTATTCTTTTCTCTTTGCCGATTTCTTCATCAAAGCTGAATCTTCATAGATCTCTTGAGATCGTCTTTTCTTTCTGATCTTCTCAAAAGCCGAAATTCCCTAGGAGTTGCCGAATTCTCTGTGTTAAGGTAAGTGCCGATTTCTTCTATCTTTTTTCTTCTCTTTCGGCTTTTGAGACCATAGCCGAATGGCTAGTTGGTTGTTAGGCCATCTGTAGTTTGACGTTTTCACTGATCTCGTGTTCTTTTTGGGTGACATTCCGGGATTTGAAGTAGATCTAATCTCTAGTTTTCTAAGCCAGAAATCGTTAACGTTTGAACCATATTATTTTCTTTAAGGATTTCAAGGTAATGGTTCAATTCTCCCTATGTTGTTTAATCGGTTTCTTTTCAATTAATTGTGCCTTAACCTAATGCCTCGTTAAGCAATCATTATAGTATCCTCTGACTAAGGTCATTCATGGACTTGAATGTCAGCAAATCAAAGGAAGGGGTTGTATCTGTAGTCCTAACCCCAAAGTTCAAGAAACGCGCGGTGTCAGCAGTACAGGATTGGCCGGTGGGTTGTGGACCGACTTCAGAGCAAAACCTTAGGCAGTTAGCAGTCGTATCGACTTCTAATAGTGTCGACATAGAAAGTACTATCCGTTAGTAATCGTGTGTGTAGATGTCATCACACTAGTTAATCAGATTATATGTATGTTATGGGCTAAAAGTCAAAAATGAGGCTGTATGAACAGTCGTGTTACCCAAAAGGGTAGGCAAGGGATGCCAGCTACGTAATCATAGAAACTTCTCTATGTGTATCGGAGTATGTGAAAGTCTGTGATCTGTTTAGATAGTATAATGTTCTGATTCTTGCATGTATGTATGCATTGGATGGGATTGATATGATGAAGGGGAAGAAGGTCGCATAGCGATCGGTGGCTTTGCCACATAGGTCACATAGTGATCGGTCTTTATGACAAAAGACAAATTGACAATATTATTAAGGTTGCTTGCTATGGTGTGTAGCGGATGGAGGGTTGATTATAGAAATCCCCACAGTGTGATGGTTGGTACGGGGGTGTGTAGAGGATGGACTTTTAGGTTTGGGATGGGCCATGTTGCATGAAAATAATCTGTTTCCATTATGTATGGGCCAAGGACCATAATGTGTTTGTGGGCCTCAAGGCTTTTATGTGTTTTCGGGATTTGCACACTGAGTCTTGGTGACTCACCCTTTTATTTTTCCCAACTTTTCAGATGAGCATAGATCGTGGACATGGGAGCCGAGCCGGTCTCGAGGGGCCATCAAGTCTTTTATTTTTGTAGACTGTTTGCGATTTTTCATTGAGTTTTAATTTTGGGATTATTTTTGTAATAAGGCCTCCATAACTTAGGTTATCGATCTATATTTTTTTTATGTTACAATTTATAAGCTTATGTTTTCAAAGTCTTAATTATAAGTGAAATGAAAATGGGCTTTTCAAGCACATTCAACGCGAATGTTAAGGTTCCTTTCGAAAATGTCACAATTAATGATTAGTCTGTTAAAATAAACTGAGATTTTCAAAACCCCCTTTAAAGCAAGGTTTTCAACATTAACCTATAGCATACCAGATCCGGTCATGACGTATGGGCCGGGTTTGGGGTGTTACAGGCCCAAAATAGTCAAATTCTTCAAAAATTCAAAGACAAAATATGTTAATCTATCACATATCTTTCATATTTCATTAACTATCATCAAAAAGCTTACCAAATCATCAATGACATAACTCAAAATAATCACCAAATTCTAAAATTAAGGCATGGGCTTGATAGTATGCTAAGCAACGATCACAAAAACATAAAAATCACAAAAAAAATCGAGCTTAAAACATACCTTGATTGAGCTTAGACAATGGCCGAATATACAAAAGCATAAAAACCCTTATTCTTTCTTTAATTTTCGGCAAACAAGGTTGATAATAGCCTATTTTCATATTTGTTTTATTATAATACATATTATATAATCAATTACTAAAATATCCTTTAATAAAACATTAATATTTCATTCATTTAATGGCCATTTATGTCAAATTCCACTATCAATGGTTTAATTACAACATAAGGACTTCTCATTTAATAAGCCATGCCAATTAAGTACTTTAACAATTAGCACATAGCTTTTGTATTTTATGCGATTAAATCCTTTTTCGCAAATCAACACACATACGATAAAATTTTCACATAGAATTTTCACACATGCTTAATCACATATTGTAAACACTGAAAATAATATTAGAATATTTTTCTAACCTTTAATTTGTGGTCTCGAAACCACTATTCTGACTAGGGTCTAAACCGGGCTATTACATTTCTACTTTGAATTGTGGTCTCGCAACCACTATTTCGACTAGGCCCTAAATCGGGTTGTTACAATTCTTCCCCTTAGGGATTTTTGTCCCCAAAAATATTACCAATAAAAAGGTTTGGATATTGGTTTCTCACAGCCTCCTTAGTCTCCCATGTAGCCTTTCTATCCCATGTCTTTGCCACAATACTTTCACAAGAGCTATACTTTTATTTCTTAACTGTTTGACTTCCCGTACCAAAATCTTAACCGGCTCTTCGCCATAAGTCATACCGAGTTGAATTTCAACCTCTATCAGTACAATCACATGCGAAGGATCTGATTGGTAACGTCGTAACATAGACACATGGAATACATCATGAATCTTTTCCAACTCAGATGGCAAAGCCAAATGATAGGCTACCGGCCCTATCCTCTCAGTAATCTCATATGGTCTGATATAGCACGAACTTAATTTGCCTTTCCGGCCAAACCTGAGAACTTTCTTCCATGTGATACTTTCAGAAACACCTTATCACCAACTTGAAACTCAATCTCTTTTCGTTTCAAATCCGCGTAGGACTTTCGTCTGTCTGAAACAACTTTTAAACAATCACGAATCACTTTTACTTTCTCTTCAATTTCTCTAACCAAATCGACCCCGTGAATCTGATTTTCTCTAAGTTCAGTCCAATACAAGGGCGTTCGGCACTTTCACCCATACAATGCCTCATAAGGTGCCATTTTCAAACTCGACTGGAAACTGTTATTGTAGGAAAATTCCACTAACGGTAAGTACTTTTCCCAATTACCTTGAAATTCCAAAACACAGCATCGGAGCATGTCTTCAAGTATATGTATTATCCTCTCTGACTGTCTGTCGATTTGTGGATGGAAAGCTGTACTAAAATTCAACTTTGTGCCCAAGGCTTCTTGCAACTTTTTCCAAAATCGTGATGTAAATCTTGGATCTCTATCCGATACAATTGACAAAGGCACTCCGAGCAATCTCACAATTTCAAAAATATACAATTTGGCTAACTTATCAAGTGAATAGTCAATGCGTACTGGTATAAAGTGAGCTTATTTTGTAAGTCTATCAACCACAACCCATACAGCTTCTTTCTTTTTCGGTGTTAAGGGAAAACCCTTCACGAAATCCATGGTAATATGGTCCCATTTCCACTCTAGAACCATAATAGGCTGAAATCTTACTCGGGTTAACTCTAATGCCATCACAAAAAATGATGTGCCCCAAAAATCTGACTTCTTTGAGCCAAAATTCACTTTTACTAAACTTGGCATATAACTGATTATCTCGTAAAATTTGTAAGATTGTCCTCAAATGCTCAGCATGCTCGTTTTCACCACGAGAGTAAATTAATATATCATCAATGAAGACTACAACAAATTTATCCAAATATGGAAAAAAATATGCGATTCATTCAATCGATAAACACAGTAGGGGTGTTTGTTAAATCAAAAGGCATCACTAAAAATTCATAGTGACCATACCTTGTTCGAAATGCAGTTTTCGGCACGTCTGAGTCTTTAACTCTCAACTGGTAATAACCGGACCTTAAGTCTATCTTGGAAAATACAGTGGCTCCCTTCATGTCAAACAAATCATCGATCCTTGGCAATGGGTACTTGTTCTTTACGGTTACCTTATTAAGCTCCCAATAATCTATACATAACCTCATGGAACCATCTTTCTTTTTCACAAATAATACGGGAGCACCCCATTGGGAATAACTCAATTTTGCGAAACCTTTATTCATCAACTCTTGTAATTGAGCCTTCAATTCTTTCAAATCGTCTGGAGCCATCCTTTACGGAGCAATCAAAATAGGCGCAGTACTAGGGGCTAACTCAATTCCAAATTCAATCTCTCTAACTGGAGGCAACTCAAGCAGTTCTTCCAGAAATACATCTGGATACTCACATACTATTAGAACTGATTCAATCCTTAACTCTGATTACTTAGAATCCATCACAAAAGCAAGATAAGCTTCATATCCCTTTCTCAGGTATTTCTGAGCCAATATGAGAGAAATCACTACAGGCAATCTATCCTGTTCATCTGATTCAACACGAAGAGTATCCCTGTTTTCACATTTCAATTCAATATATTTCCTTCCACAGTTTACTATCACATCATGGGCAGTTAACAAATCCATACCAAGAATTACATCAAATTTATCAAACGAAAATAACATGAGATTAGCCGAAAAGTAATGACCTCTAATCATCAAAGGGAAATCTTTGCATACTTTGTCAACTAACACACATTTGCCTAGGGGATTTGACACTTCTATCACAAATTTGGTAGACTCTACAGGTATGTTCATACTAGATACTAATTTCATACATACATACAAGTGGATAGATCCTGGATCAATTAAAGCAACAACATGAGTATTATAGAGAGAAAATGTACCCGTAATCACGTCAGGGGATGACACATCTTCACGAGCGCGAATGGCGTAAGTCCTCACAGGCACTCTACCCTCAGATCTCGTAGTCTGCTTTATGGGTGTACTCTTACTACTCGTTCCATTTCTCGGATTTCTCTGTGGCCTCCCTCTAGTAGTACTTACCGATCTTGCACTCTAAATTTTCTCTTTTTCAACCATCTCAGGGCAATCTCTAATAAAGTGATCATGGGATCGACACTTAAACAAACTCTCTCATTTTCTCGGCACTCACCGTGGTGACTTCTGCCACACTATGGACATTTTGGTCTACTTGCTCGAGCATTACCAACACTAGCAATTGAAGTGGTCTGAGCTTTAGAACCCGAGTACTGTTTACCTTTACTTCTGTTTGAAATCCCAACTGAAGTGGCTGATCGAGTAGTAAACTCTCTTGATTTCTTAGATGAGGATTGAAATGACTTGCCCAATTGTCTCTTCTTCGAGTAACATGATTCAATCTCAGCCTTTCTTTTCTCTTTGGCCAAATCCTCGGCCTTGCAAGCTCTATCTACTAGCACAACAAATTCCTTTAGTTCTAAAATACCAACAAACAATCAGATATCTTCATTTAACCCATCCTCAAACCTTTTACACATGATGGCTTCAGTGGATACACACTCTTGAGCATATTTACTGAGCCTTACAAAATCATGTTCATATTCGGTTACTGTCATTCTACCTTATTTTAGTTTGAGGAATTCCTTTCTTTTCTGGTCGATGAATCTTTGGCTAATATACTTCTTCCAGAACTCTTCTTAGAAAAATTCCAAATTAATTTTCTCCCGTGGTACAACCGACACAAGGGTGTTCCACCACTTGTAAGCCGAATCTCTTAAGAGAGATACAACACATTTCATGCACTCTTCGGGTATACAGGACAATTCATCAAATACCCTGATGGTATTTTCAAGCCAGAATTCTGCCCTCTCCGGGTCATATCGAGTAGTAAACTCTCTTGATTTCTTGGATGAGGATTGAAATGACTTGCCCAATTGTCTCTTCTTTGAGTCACGGGATTCAATCTCAGCCTTTCTTTTCTCTTTGGCCAATTCCTTGGCCTTGCAAGCTCTATCTACTAGCACAACAAATTCTTTTAGTTCTAAAATACCAACAAACAATCGGATATCTTCATTTAACACGTCCTCGAACCTTTTACACGTGATAGCTTCAGTGGATACACACTCCCTAGCATATTTATTGAGCCTTACAAAGTCACGTTCATATTTGGTTACTGTCATTGTACCTTATTTTAGTTTGAGAAATTCCTTTCTTTTCTGGTCGATGAATCTTTGGCTAATATACTTCTTTCAGAACTCTTCTTGGAAAAATTCTCAATTAATTTTCTCCTTTGGTACAACCTACACAAGGGTGTTCCACCACTGGTAAGCCGAATCTCTTAAGAGAGATACAACACATTTCATGCACTCTTCAGGTATGCAGGACAATTCATCAAATACCCTGATGGTATTTTCAAGCCAGAATTCCACCCTCTCTGGGTCATCATCTTTGTTAGCTCAAAATTCCTCAGCTCATTGTTTTCGGATTCTATCAACAAGGGGCATTTCCCTTCTTACCACTTCTACAACTTGGGGAGCTACTAGGGTAGGCTGAGGAATAAGTGGGCATGGAGGGGGCTACGCGTTCAGCTTTGTTCGAACGAACTCCGTATACTAGGAATTCATCATGTGGAGAAAGGCTTCTCTAGCCTCTTCTCCTCCTCCCTGACTCACAGTCATTGGTCTATTCTCATTTTCAGTTAGCACCATTCCTTGGGCAGAAGCCGGCGCATTACTTTCTACATCATCCACCACTGCTCTGTCGGGATCCATTTACAATGTGAAAACATAATTTGAATCGTCAGGAGTCATCACGCTATCATTATATAAATACTCATACGTATGGAATGTATATCTAGACTCATTCATACGATACGTTAGTCCGAGAATCGACTAAATCATAGCTCTGATACAACTAAATGTAACACCCTTACCCGTATTTAACGCTGGAACTGGGTACGAGGCATTACTAGACTTAACATACTTAATCACATAATATCGGGCCATAAATTTTCATCCTATACCATGACGTCCCTATTATAGGTCTACGAAACCCTAAACATACATATGGAATGGTTCAAGACTGAACCAGAAACTTATGAGCACTTAAAAATTCTTTTCTCAAAACAGGGCCACACGCCCGTATAGAAGGGAACACCCCTGTGTGGGCGGACTGTGTGATCTTAGACGCCCATGTTCCTAATCTGAGTGGATTTTATTTTTTTCATTTCAAACCTACAGGGGTTTTCACATGGCCTGGCACATGTCTGTGTCTATGGCCCGTGTCCCTTACACGGCAATGACACGCCCATGTCTTAGCCCGTATGCGAAAACCTTGACATTATGTTTATGATGTCAGTAGACCTTTAGGGCCACACGGCTGGGTCACACGCCCATGTGCTAGCCCATGTGATGAACTGAATTTTTCACAAATTAGATGTAGGGAACACACGGCCTAGCAACACGCCCTTGGGGCTAACCATGTGTCACACACGGCTTAGACACACGCCTGTGTGTCTACCCGTGTAGACAAATGTAAGGTTATTTGCCAAGCCATTTGCCACCCTGAAAAGCAACCACACTTATTCCATTTCAAATACCACATAGCAAGACAATAATGTACTTCAAATATCTACTATCTAGACATCCACACCCTAAATTACTCTATTTCATCATGCACATACATCAAACATTATTCACTCAACTGCATAAACTTACATTTCATGAAATTCATCATCATTGAATAGATATAACTTAACTAGTTTTTGCCTATTCTAACGGCCATTTACAAAATAAATTGAGTAACGCTAATAACCAACTCATTGGCTAACAAGTATGGCATATCACAAAATGACCAAGTTCTTATACATGCCATACCCAAAATAATCAAACTTTACTATACCAAAAGAATAGCTTGATAGTGTGAATCGAACTTTGACGTCCTTTGATCCCCGAGCTAGCTTGGTGATACGACAAGGAAATGGTAAAGAAAGGGAGTAAGAGTAAAACTTAGTAAGTTTGCATGAAATAAATAACAACATTAAAGTTTATGATAACATCCATACATTACATTGAGTAATAACTCAAGGTCACAAACACATTTACATAACTTACTCATGCTTACTCTTACCAATCACATATCACATATCGAACTCATTTCTCGTAAGTTAGAAATATGTACTTGTATCACTTCATCACATAACTTTAGTGCTTTTACCATTTTGAACATAGACTTAGCTCTTTATCCCGTTGAACCACTTGGAATATCGAAGGATACTCAATCTCGTCATACACGTAATACGATGCCAATGCCATATCCCAGATATGGTCTTACATGGGATCACATCTTGATGCCGATGCCATGTCCCAAATATGGTCTTATACGGCATCTCATATTGATGTCGACGCCATATCCCAAATATGGTCTTACACGAGATCATATATCGATGCCATGTCCCAGACATGGTCTTACACGATTTCATACCAAAGCCAGGTCCCAGACGTGGTATTACACGAAATCTCTATTTGATGCCGATGCCATATCCCAAATATGGTGTTATATGGGATCTCAATTCGGTGTCGAGGCCATGTCCCAGACATGGTCTTATACGGGACCTTCTTAATCTCATGTCGTGACAATAGTATCCTTTCTATTCCTAAGGTTCAACCGGGACTTCGGCTTAATAAAATTTATCATGCTTTTACCAAGACCTTATTAATCAAATTCATAGAGATAATATGCATTTCACGAAATATCAAACATTTAAAATCTTAATAATATTATGTTGATTTTTTACACACAAACTTACCCCGGTACCAAAATATGTGTAGTTATTCGATTTAGTCCACCACCTTGTTCTTTCATTGGTTTTGGTCTGGACTTCGTGTTTCTTGATCTAAAATGACAATTTCACTTATTTAATGATCACATTGACTAAAACATCCCATGAATTATACTTTCACAAAAATTATGATTTTTCCCCTAAACTTTCACATATTTACAAAATGGTCCCTAGGCTTGTATAATGAAATATACTCATTTTCTTGGTTACCCAAGCCTAGCCGAACATTTATTGAGCTTATAACATCTCACACCTTCCTTCAAAACTAATTTTTACTACACATTTTATCACTTTTTACAACTAAGTCCTTTTTACGAGTTTTCCATGAAAATTACTTAGAAAAAGATGTTTATCATACTTCAAACTTTCATATTCCTCAATTACACATCAAAATACATGCATGTCATACATGGTTAAATTTTTTAACATGAACCCTAGCTCAAAATAATGGTATAAATAGCTAAATCGATCTATAAGGATCTCAAAAATACGAAGAACATAAAAAACGGGGCTAGAAGGTACTTACAATCAAGCTTGAAAGTTGAAAAAACCCTAGATATGGTGTCCTTGAGAATTTCGGCCAGGCATGGAGAAGATGGACACCATTTTTGACTTTTTTTTCCCTTTTTGTTAACTTATTAACCAAACGACCAAAATGCCCTTAAGGCCTCTTTCTTGAGATTTTTCCTTCCCATGTCTATTTTTGTCCATCATAAAGTATGATGGTCTAATTGCTATATAAGGGCCTCTAATAATTTTTCTAATGCTATTTCATACTTGAATCTTCTAGAATTTCATATTTTCAATCTTTGCAATTTAGTCCTAATGAATAAATTGACTGCTAATTTATAAATTTCTTCATGAAATTTTCACAAAATCATGCAAACATGTCATAGAGCTCATAAAAACTATAAAATACATATTTCTACTTCGAAGACTAGGCCCTAAATCGAGCTGTTACAATTAGAAAATAGTACCCAAACCTATTTTTTGGTAAAATTTTTGGGGACGAAAATCTCTAAAAGGGGAAAGTTGTAACAACCTGATTTTGGGTCTAGTCGGAATAGTGGTTTTGGGACCACAAATTTGGTGCAATAAAATCTAATTTTATTATATTTTTATAGTCTACAATTTTACGGAATGATTTAATGAAAATTTTGTTAAAAAATTTTGACGTTTGAGTACTCTATTTAGTAAAAAGGACTAAATTGTAAAAAAGTGTAAAAGTTGAGTTCTACATGCTAGAGGTGTCTAAATGCTATGAAATTTTAAATTCAAGGTCCTTAGATTGTAATTAGACCATTTTTTAAGTTAGTGGACAAAAATGAACATGGTGAGATAAAATTTCAAAGTTTTAAGTGATGGGGATTTTGTAATTAAGTAATTAAATGAATTAAAAACCAAAAATCAAACCCAAATTTAGTCCATATTCTTCATGCTTATGCTGAAAATTAGAAAGGAAGCTGTAGCTAGGGTTTAGCCACTTTCAAGCTTGATGGTAAGTCCATTCTTGTCTTGATTTTAATGCTCTTTACATTTTTGAAGTCATTATCACTCGATCTATCTATTTCTAAAATTAATTTGAGTTATGGTTGTTGTTAGGGTTTGACCCATGTTAGTCATATGTGAATTTTGATGTTTAATGGTAGATTATGCAAGTTTAATGTTAGATAAACAACTTTTGCCAGGTGATTTTTGTTGAAAATTTCAAAAGGACCTATTTGTAAAAAGATTTCAAAATGTGTGTAAGAGTATGATTACATGAAAAATACGGGCTGTTATAAGCATGAAAGAGGTTCGTGTAGGCTTGGGTCTTGAATAAATCAAATAGATTTCATTTTACGAGCCTAGAGGCCAAAATGTAAAAAATGTCAAAGTTTAGGTGAAAATGTAATTTTTTCATAATGTGATTTTTGGACTGAATTGAGAAATATGGGTAATAAATAAGTTAAATTTGCTATTATAAATCAAGAAAAATGAGGTTCGGACCTAGATCGGAGGAAAAATAAGGTGTTTGACGATTAGGTCCATTTCTATTATTTTTGTACTGAGGTAAGTTCGTATGTAAATAATGCATTATTTTATTTATGTTCTAAATGCTTTAATTGTGTATGAATTATGATTGACTCCTTGGATGTAATCGATAAAGTTTGACAAGTGAGAAATCCCGATTAAACCTTAGGAATAGGTAGGATACGAATGTCATTACATTAGGGTTATTTGAGATTACGTGTAAAACCATATCTGGGATATGGCATCTATATGAGACTTTGTATAAGACTGTAGCTGGGCTATTGGCATCGATAAGAGATCCCATATAAGGCCATATTTGGGATATGGCATTGGTATAGTATTGTGTGTGTGAGATTCCCGAGTATCCTTTAGTATTCTAAGAGGTTCAACAGGAAATTCAAGGAGTATGTCAAAGTTGTGAAAGGTTATGATTATGTTGGGAGTTGGTATAGGTACGTACGTAAAACTCATTTACTAATGAGCTCAATATGTGATGAATCCCTCAGTAAGGTTGTGAATGAGTAAGTTATGATTATAAGATCTTGATACTACTTATGCCAAGTTCATCATGTTTATTTGTATGATACATGTGTGATTATAATGCTTATTATTTGCATAGGAACTTACTAAGCTATATAGTTACTCCCCTTTCTTTTCCCTTGTCTTATAGTGTCACCAAGCCAGCTCGGGATTGGAGATTTATCGGAGATCCATACACACTATCTACAACAATTATTTTGATACCAATGAATTCAAGTATTTTAAGTTATAGAATGTATAGGTGACATGGTCATTTTGTTATGTGTCAAAATTGATTTTGCCAAATATGTTGGCTTATATTGGTTGAAATTTCATTTTGTAAATGGCCATTGAAATTGGCTAGTGCTGGTATAATCAAGTTATATGATGATGCCTTTAATGGAAGTGGGAATTTACATGATTTGAGTTGATAAGCATGTGATGTTTGTGTATGATAGATGGAAGCATGTGAATGATGTGTTGATGTCTTAATTGTTGCTGATTGGTTGTATGTAATATGCTTGGATTGGTTCTATATGATGTTGTGTATGTATGTACAAGTAAAGGTGGCAAAATGGCTTGGTAAATAGCCTTATTGTTGTCCACAAGGGGTAGACACACGGGCGTGTGTCTAGGCCATGTTTGACACACGGTCTACCCCACTGGGATGTGTTTCATCCTTGTGCCCCCTGTACCTTAATTGATGTAAAATAAAATGTCTAGAATTGAGCACACAGGCAGAGACACGGGCGTGTGTCTTGGCCGTGTGTGCTACAAGGCCTTGGACACGAGCGTGTGTCTTGGCTGTGTGATGTCTACACCTATTTTTTGAAAAATTATGGAAATTAAATTTACCACACGGCCTATCACACGGGTGTGTGGCATGACTGTGTGGCACAAGTCAGAGAGCTCCCTATTTTGAACACGGCCTGTAGCATGGGTGTGTCTAAGGGTCAAACAGGCGTGTGAGCCCTGCAACATGAAAAATTTTCTAAGTTTTGTAAAATTTCCTAAACTTCTCGGTTTAGTCCCGAACCACTTCCAAAGCATGTTTTGAGCCTCGTAGGCTAGTTTTAGGGACGATATGAGTGAATGTGAAAAGTTTTAAATTTGGATGGAAATTACGTCTCGATTTTGTATGTTTGCTGGTGTTTAAGTTTGGTAATGCCTCGGACCCTATTCCGACTTCGAACATGAGTAAGGGGTGTTTCATTACAGTTTTGCAAATATAGTCCCTGGGCTAGCTAGTACTAGAGGCAACGATAACAAAAACATAGAAATCATTAAAAACTGAAAAAAATGAACTTGCATGCTTAAGAAGAACTTGCTGAATGCTCAAACCTAAAATGGTGATGTTTTCTTCCTTTAGAATTTGGCTAGGTGGAGAAGATGGACACAAATTATGGTTTTGTTTTTACTTATTTTAATTTATTTGCTAATTTACTAAATTAACCTTACTAATTAACCTTTAAATCAATTAATAACATGTCCATAAATGTCCACTTACCTTAATAATGGTCCATTTATCACTTAATGACCTTCACATTTAATATTCATAATCATTTAGTACATTTAACAAATAGAATTCAACTTTTACTCTTTACGCAATTTAGACCTTTTTACTGAATTAAGCATTCAAACGATAAAATTACTTCACGAATCTTTCACACATACATGCTATCATGCTGTAAACACTTAAAATAATATTAAATTAATTTTTCAACCTCAGATTTGTGGTCTCGAAACCATTGTTCTGATTTGAATAAAAACATGTTTTACAACTCTCCCCCCATAAGGATTTTCGTCCCCAAAAATCTTACCGGTGAATAGTTTAGGGTACTGTTTTCTCATAATTCCTTGGGCTCCCACATAGCCTCTTCGACACTGTGTCATTGCTAAAGTACTTTCTCGAGAGCTATGTTTTTATTTCTTAACTCTTTCATCTCCCGAGCTAGAATTCTGATCGGCTCTTCATTGTACTTCATATCAGGTTGAATTTCGATCTATGACGGAGAAATCACATGTGAGGGATCAGATCGATATCAACGCAACATTGACACATGAAAAGCATTTTGGATTTTCTCTAACTCATTCGGTAAAGCTAGCCGATATGCCACTGGACCTATTCTTTCGATGATCTCATACGGCCTGATAAATCTTGAACTCAATTTGCCTTTACGACTGAAACGAAGTATTTTCTTCTACAGAGATACTTTCAAAAACACTCTGTCACCAATCTAAAATTCAATGTCTTTTCGTTTCAAATTTGCATACGATTTTTGAAGATATGAAGCTGCTTTCAAATAGCCACGAATTACTTTCACTTTATCTTTGGTTTCTCTAACCAAATCAGCCCCGTGATTCTGTTTCTTGCTAAGCTCAATCTAGTACAATGGAGTTCGGCATTTGTGACCATATAAAGCTTCGTATGGTGCCATCTTTATACTCGATTGAAAGTTGTTATACGCAAATTCAACCAGCGGCAAATATTTCTCCCAGTTGCCTTCAAACTCTAAAACACAACATCAGAGCATATCTTCGAGGATCTGAATTACTCATTCAGACTGTCCATCAGTTTGCGGATGAAAAGTTGTACTAAAATTCAACTTCGTACCTATAGCTTCTTGCAATTTCTTCCAAAATAGTGACGTAAACCTCATATCTCTATCCGAAACAATCGAAACTGGCACCCCGTGCAATCTAACAATCTCAACAATGTATAATTCAACTAATCTATCTAGTGAATAGTATATACGTACTGTTATAAAATGTGTCGATTTCGTCAATCTATCAACTACAACCCAAACAGCATCTTTCTTTTTCAGAGTCAGGGGTAACCCCGATACGAAATCCATCGTAATTTTGTCCTATTTCCACTCTGGTATCATCATAGGCTGAAGTAATCCCGAAGGCACTTGATGTTCAGCTTTAAATTGCTGACACACTAAACATCTCGCTACAAATTCAGAAATGTCTCATTTCATACCCGACCACCAATACAGTTGTTTCAAATCATTGTACATTCTAGTACTTCCAGGATGAACGGATAAACAACCACTATGTGCCTCGTGTAAAATTTTTTGAATCAATTCTGGATTTTTGGGTACACAGATTCGATCTCGAAACATCAAACAATCATCGGATCCGATTTGGTACTCTGAATCACTAGTCGGCTCGCATTGCACTCTTTTAGCTTGCAATTCACTATCACATTTCTGAGCTTCGCAAATTTGCTGAAGAAATCCTGGTTTAGCTTTTAACTCAGCTAAAATTGAATTATCATCAGATAATGTCAGTCTCGTATTCATCGCTCTCAAAGCAGATAGAGATTTTCTACTCAAAGCATCTGCGACCACATTTGCTTTTCCCGGATGATAATTGATTACTAATTTGTAGTCTTTTAGTAGCTCGAGCCATCTTTGTTGTCACAAATTGAAATCTTTCTAAGTCATTAAATACTTCAAACTCTTGTGATCTGTAAATATTTGGCATTTTTCACCATAAAAATGATGACGCCAATTTTTCAATGCGAAAACTATAGCAGCCAACTCTAAATCATGCACCGGATAATTCTTTTCATGCGGTTTCAACTGTCTGGAAGCATAAGCTATCGCTTTTCCCTCTTGCATCAACACACAACCCAAACCGTTCAATGACGCGTCACTTTAAATAAAAAATTTCTTACCCGACTCAGGTTGAACCAACACTGGTGCCTCAGTTAACAATGCTTTCAATTGATCGAAACTCTGTTGACATTTCTCAGGCCATTCAAACTTTACATCTTTCTGTAGCAGTCTAGTCAGCAGTGTAGCAATCATCGAGAACCCATTTACAAAATGTCTATAGTAACCAGCCAATCCCAAAAAGCTTCTGACCTCGAATACATTTCTAGGTGGTTTCCATTCAATAACTACAGAAATCTTGCTCAGATCAACTCGAATGCCATCCATCGAGATAATATGTCCCAAAAATCTGACTTTCCAGAGCCAAAACTCACACTTACTGAATTTAGCATACAGTTGCTTATCTCTCAAGGTTTGCAGCACAATCCTCAAATGCTTGGCATGCTTAGACTCATCTCGAGAATAGATCAGAATGTCATCAATGAACACCACAATAAATATGTTTAAATACGGTCTAAAGATCTGATTCATCAAATCTATAAAAATGGCAGGAGCATTAGTTAGTTAAAAGGCATAACAAGAAATTCATAATGTCCGTACCTCATTTTGAACGCAGTTTTTGGTACATCTGAGTCTTTAACTCACAACTGATAATAACCTGATCTCAAATCAATATTTGAAAACACTGTTGTATCTTTCAACTGATCAAACAAATCGTCTATCCTCTCCAATGGATACTTATTCTTTATCGTAACCTTGTTGAGTTGACGATAGTCAATACACATTCTCATGGACCCATCTTTCTTCTTAACAAACAATACTGGCGCACCCCAGGGCAAAAAACTTAGTCGTTCAAAACCTCTATCTGTTAACTCTTACAACTGAGCTTTCAACTCTTTTAACTCTGTCGGAGCCATTCTATACGGAGCTATAGATATCGGTGAAGTTCCCGGTATTAACTCAATAGCAAAATCAACCTCTCTGACTTGTGGCAACCCAAGCAATTCTTCTGGAAATACATCCAGATATTCACAAACTACAGGTACTGATTCAGTCTTCTTTTCAGACACTTTGGTATCTAAAACATATGCTAGGTACGCATCGCAACCTTTTCTCACATATCTCTGAGCTGACATCGACAAAATCACTGTAGGAAATCCACTCAACTCATAAGATTCAATCCAAATAATTTCATTATTGTGACACTTCAATTCTATAATCTTTTCATTTACATTCACAATGACATCATGTACAGTCAACCAATCCATACCCAGAATCACATCGAACTCATCAAATGGTAAAAGCATCAAGTTAGCAGAAAAACAGTAACCCCAAGTCATTAAAGGATAGTTGTTGCATACATTGTCAACTAGAACATACTTGCCTAAGGAGTTCAATACTTTAATTTTAAATTCTGTAGACTCAATAGGAAATTTCTTACTAGACACTAAATTCTCACAAACATACGAATGTGTTGATCCAGGATCAATCAAAACAATCACATTAGTGTCGTAAAGAGAGAATGTATCGTTAATAATATCTGGGGACGATGCCTATTTGCGAGCACGAACAGCGTAGGCTCTAGCAGGTGCTCTAGCCTCAGATCTCACAGCTGAGTCCCTAGTAATACCTCTGCCACTAGATACATTTCCCATATTTCGTGGTGGTCTCCTTCTCACAGTCGTATTGCTCGATCTTGCATTCTAAAGTTTATCTTTCTCGGATAACTCTAGGCAATCTCGA
Organism: Gossypium rotundifolium; assembly: GCA_025506655.1. Classification (NCBI taxonomy): domain Eukaryota; kingdom Viridiplantae; phylum Streptophyta; class Magnoliopsida; order Malvales; family Malvaceae; genus Gossypium; species Gossypium rotundifolium. The sequence continues at coordinate 85,733,025 of CP106722.1, read as the reverse complement.
ATAAAGTGATCTGGCGAACCACATTTAAAACAAGCTTTACTACTCTTATTCCAACGTCTCCAAAATGTTGTCTCCTACGTTGTTGGTACTTGGGTTTGTTATTTCTCACACTGCCAACACTCGAGATAGAAGTAGCTTGAGATTTAGGATTCACATGTTGATTTCCACGATCTCAATTTTTGTATCCCACTGATGCATTCAATTAACTACATGAATCTCAGGATTTCTTTGATAAAGAATGATAAGGTTTATTCATTGGTCTTTTCTTTGAATCTCTAGCCTTTGAATTAGCTTTTCTCTTTTCTCGGCTAAAGTCCTCGGCTTTACAAGCCCTATCAACTAACACAACAAATTTTTTCAAATCTAAAATTCCAACCAGAAGTTTAATGTCTTCATTCAACCCATCAACAAGCCGCTTGCACATGATCTCTTCGGTCGAAACATACTCTCGAGCATATTTACTCAACCATACAAATTCTCTCTCATACTCGGTTACGGTCATATGGCCCTATTTCAGTTCTAAAAACTCTTTGTGCTTTTGATCCAGAAATCGTTGGATTATGTATTTCTTTTGAAACTCAGTCTAAAAGAACTCCCAGGTGACTCTCTCTCTCGGCACCACTGATACCAACATATTCCACCACTGATATGCGGTGTCTCTCAGAAGTGATATAGCACATTTTAAACATTTAACCGGTGTCCAAGAAAGCTCATCAAACACTCGAATCATATTTCAAGCCAAAACTAGGCTCTCTCAAGATCATCATCAATATTAGCTCTGAACTATTCAGCCCTGTGTTTACAAATCTTATCAACTAGAGGTTTATTCAATCTTAAAAGTTATATACCTTGAAAAGTTATGGGAACTGGTTGGGGATTAGAAGGGGGTAGAGGCTGTTGAGTAGCTGGGTTCGTTCAGATATATTGTGTGAACCACTAGTTCATCATTTGGAAGAAGGCTTCTTTAGCCTCTTCCCCTAGCTACCCGATACTGGTCTAGAATTAGAAGGCGCTGTCCCTTAAGCGGGAGCTGGCACAGTACTTTCAACGTCATCAGCTATAGCTCGACTGGGATCCATTACTATATGAAAACACATTTTAAAATGTTAGAGTCATCACACTATCACAATTTATATATGGCATGTATAGCTAGACTCTTACACATGCTACGTTAGTCCTGGAATAGACTAAACCGTAGCTCTGATACCAATAAATGTAACATCTCTCACCCATATTCAACACCTGAATAGGGTTACGGAGCATTACCAGACTTACAACACATTTATACTTTCTTTTAGCATACATTTTCTCAATTCAAACATTCATCATACAATCTCAATCAATATGTCCCTAGTACGAGCCGATGAGGCCCTAAACATGCTTTAGAAATGGTTCGGGACTAAACTGATAACTTAAGAAACTTTCACGAACATTGGAATTTTTTTCTCAAAATAGGGGACACACGTCCATGTGTCTTATATGGCCAGACACGCCCATTTCACAAGCTGTGTGGACATTCAAAATGGGACCACATGGCCGTGTCCTAGCTCGTGTTTGACCCCGTTTAACTCTCTAACTTGGGTCACACAGCCAACACACACGCCTGTGTCGCTAGCCCGCGTGCCCTAAAAATGGCCATACATGCCCATCTTCCAGGCCATGTGATAGGTCGTACTAAACCTATAGGGTATACTGACTTATGCCATACGACCAAGTCACACGCTTGTGTTTGAGGCCAAGTGGAGCATACTGACTTGATTTAATTTCAACATTAGGGGATACACGGCCGTGCAACATGACCGTGTGTCACACATGGCTGAGACACACGCCTGTGTCTCTGCCCGTGTGGACAAAAATAGGCTATTACCAAACCAATTTGCCACCCAAATTTGAATGTACCTATAACACATCAATTTGCACCATTCCATAGCATAAATAGGCATTAAAACCAGCCAATTCAAACCTAATTCATGCATATTCAATGCCATATTTCTCAATACACACAAGTTGCAAAATAGACCAATCCATTTATACCTAAAATCTTATAAACTTAGATCATCAATATGACTACTCAAAACATGCATTCTTTACCTTGATTCACAAACAAATAATATTCCAAATATCAACATTCACTTCTATAATACCAAATACTAATAAGCATCATCAACACCAACCCTAATTTACATATTATGAACTATATGCACATACACATATACACAAGCAAATTTACTCAAAATAAGCAATCTCATGGCTATTATATACAAACCAAGACATATACATTTACAAGCCATTTCAAAAGGCCAAAATCATTACCAAAACATAACCGACATGACCAAAGTCCCTATACATGCTATATACTCAAAATACCAAAGTTCATAGATACCAAGAGATAGGTGGATAGTGTGATGTGATCTCCAACAATCCCCGAGTCCAAGCTAGCTTTGAAAACTATAAAACACAGAGAAATACTCAAAGAAAGCTTTATAGCTTAGTAAGCTCGTATGAAATAAACTTAATGCAATCACAATAACACAACTCAATAAATTAAATACATCAATATGTAGTTTACTTTAGCTAACAAACCTTTCAATACTCAATTGAGAGATTACACATTACCTTCACAAATCCCTTGGATTTGAAACTTATATAATTCATGTACGTACCTATATCATTTAATATCAATCTCAAACTCATCCACCTCTTTTGTTTACCCGTTGAACCATTCAGAATATAAGTCGGATACTCAAAGGTCTCACACGGTAAGTACCTATACCATGTCCCGAAGCCAAATCAAGGTAACTTATCCAAAGAACTAATATCATGGCCCGAAGCCAAATTAAGGTAACTTATCTAAAGAACTAATATCATGGCCCGAAGCCAAATCAGCCGATATGCATGGCTCGAAGCCAAATCGATATATCTCACACCCGAAGTGCAAATATCATTGCCCGAAGCCAACTCACTGTGTCCTCTAATGGCATGTCACTAGTATCCTAAACTATTCCTAAGGTTTAACCAAGAATCTAAGTGTCGAATTATCGTCGAATCATTTCCAAACTTGTCCGTAGTCACATAATCGCAATTTATGCTATATCAAAGCATATAGAATACATTTAAAATGAAATTATAACATACGAACTTACTTCGGTTGCTAAAACAGTGAATCAAGTCAACTATTCTGTAACTTTGTTCTTTCCCCGATCTAAGTCCGTATTTCTCCTTTCTTGATCTAAATATATTCAAAATTAACTTATTTAATAATCTATTTATTCAATTCAATCCAAAACACACTTTAAAACATATTTACACTTTTGCCCCTAATATTTCACATTCTTTCACAATTTAGTCCTTATTTCATAAAATCTCAAATTAATGAAATTACAAATATGCCTATGCTAGTTGAATTACTATTATGCCCCTAGCAGCCCATATTTTTCATTTATTTCACATTTTAACCATAAAATTTCAACATTTCTCAATTTAATCCATATTTTACATTTTCACTAAAAATCACTGAAAAAAACTTGAATAATTCATAAAAAATATTAATAATCTATCATCAAACATCAAAACACACATGTATTCACCAATGGAATCATTTAAAATCTTTAACAATTTTGCAAAATAGTCCCTGAGCTAGCTAGTTCTAGATGCAACAATCACAAAAACATAGAAATCATTAAAAATTGAACAAAAACAAACTTACATGCTTAAGAAGAACTTGCCGAATGCTCAAACCTAAAATGGTGATGTTTTCTTCCTTTAGAATTCGGCTAGGTGGAGAAGATGGAAACAAATTATGGTTTTATTTTTACTTATTTTAATTTATTTGCTAATTTACTAAATTAACCTTTAAATCAATTAATAACATGTCCATAAATGTCCACTTACCTTAATAATAGTCCATTTATCACATAAGGACCTCCACATTTAATATTCATAATCATTTAGTGCATTTAACAAATAGAATTCAACTTTTACATTTTACGTGATTTAGACCTTTTTACCGAATTAAGCATTCAACCAATAAAATCACTTCACGAAACTTTCACACATACATGCTATCATGCTGTAAACACTTAAAATAATATTACAATAATTTTTTAACCTCAGATTAGTGGTCCCAAAACCACTGTTCCGATTTGACTAAAAATAATCTTTACCCAACCACTTTTAGGAAAAAAATTCAACCCTTCAATCTTCATCCAGTCATCTTTGAATCTTCAATATTTCAATCAAGCCCTCATCGTTCTTTTTTTTCCAATTTAGCCCCCTTTTTTGTAAGAGTTTGAATTCAGCATACCAACTTCATTCTCGATAAGAAAATCCCAAATTTAATATCATTTTATCTGATAATTAGCCAAAAATAATATATTAAAAATACGAATTTATCTTGCTATCAAATTCCCCCCAAATTAGCCGATTCTTGTCCTCAAGCATGATATCTAATAAAAAAAATTTGTCAATCCTTTTCAAAATCAAAACCCCCTTTCCTAGTCAAACATATTGCAAACAATTAGGTGAATAAAAAATAAACAATTGCTAAATTCAATCAATAAACATGCGAAACGATCATACCCAATATATACTCTTATTTATACTTTTTATAATTTATATATTATTTTGTTATTTTTTTTCAAATGTAGTCAAGTTTTTTGACGCGAAGTGAGTTGACAACCCAACCACCTCACCCCAGTTACTCGACCCGACACATTCTCTTTATTTGATTATTTATTTTTTAATAAATTCGATACATAATCAAACCTTTTGACGTGAAACGAGATGACAACCCAAGCACCTTATCCTGGTTACTCAATTTCATATGTCCCTAATCAATTTATTTCTCCTTTCTCATGGCATCTATTAGTTTTTGGTCAAGTTGAAATAGTGGTTTTGGAACCACAAATCTGAAGTTAAAATATTTATTTTATTATTATTTTAATTTTCATAGCATGATAATATGTTTGTGTGAAAATTTCATTAAGAAATTTCATTGTTTGATTAGTTAATTTGACTCAATCTGTGGAACCCTGTAACAGCCTATTTTCAGTGAAATTGGAATAGTAATTTCAGGACCACAAATTTGAAGTTGAATAATTTTTTATTATTATTTATTGCCTACAGCATGATAGTAATACCGTATAAAAAAATTTTAAGAATTTTTACCATTTACATGTTCAATTTGATAAAAAAGACTAAATCGCGTAAAGTGCAAAAGTTAAGTTCTAGTAGCTAAAGATATTAAATAGCTATAGAACTTTTAAATGGAGGTCCTTATATGGTAATTAGACCATAAATGTGTTAGTGGAATATTATAGCTTGGCATTTTGTGTAATTTTGATTAATTTAAGGGTTAAATAAGTAAATAAATGATAAGTTAATTAAAATAAAATTTATCATCATCTTCCATTATCATCTTTAACCAATTTTCAAAAGATAAAGAAGCCATTTTTGTGCTCAAAATTTGGGCAAGCTTGTATACTCAATTAGGTATGTATATTTGCCACGCTTTTAATGATTTTTATGTTTCTGAGATTGTTGTAGCTTAATCTAACTAGCTCGTGGACTAATTTGTGAAACTGTTAAACTATTAGGGTTTTACCAGTGGTGCATGCACATGAGTTTTGAATTTTGATGTTAGAAAATGAATGGTTGTTGTTTGATAAACATCTTTCGTAAAGAGATTTTTGATGAAATTGTCAATTAGGGACTAAATTGAAAAATAGGAAATATTACATGGTGAAATTGTGAAATAATTGAAGTATAGTGCATACTAAGTACCTATTTGATATTTAGCCATAGTGGGTTGCGGTGACATTATGTAAATTTCCATTTTTATGAGCTAGGGACTAAATTACAAAGAATTAAAAAGATAGGGCAAAATGGTAATTTTTCCAAAAATATGTTTTGGATTTAATTGAATGAATTATATTTTGAATTGAGATAAATTTATTCGTATAGATCTAGTTAAACCTCGTACGAAGTTAGATCGGAGCAAAGAGAAAGTCTCAGATTAATCGCCTCCATACCTACGTATACTTATCGAGGTAAGTTCGTGTAATTAAATTGTATATATAAGTTTTTAATTGAAATATATAAATGTTATGATTTGTCATATATAATTACTGAGTGCATATCCAATGATGTACGACAATTACTGAGCCCCATATGAACCATAGGAATCCGTAGGATACAAATGACATGTCATTAGGGTTACCGATTTGGCTGAGGTTCTGCATGTGTTGCGGACACTCCATCGCTCGTGAGAGCATACCGATTTATAGCTCGTGAGACCATACCGATTTATAGCTTGTGAGAGCATATCGATCTATAGCTCAAACGAGCATACTAATTCACAGCTCGTATAAGCATACTTGTACATGAATTGACGGATTACAATTATATGAGCTAGCACTATAACAGCCCGATTTCGGGCCCAGTCAAAATAGTGGTTTCTGGACCACAAATTTGACATAGTAAATTCATTTTTATTATATTTTTATGGTCTACAGTTTTATGGAACGATTTTGTGAAAATTTCGTTAAAAAATTTTGACGTTTGGGCACTCAATTTAGTCAAAAGGACTAAAATGTGAAAAGTGCAAAACTTAAATTCTATTGGTTAAAGCTGTCTAATTGTTATGAATTTTAAATTGGAAGTACTTAAATGGTAATTAGACCATTGGTTAAGTTGGTAGACAAAAATGACACGGTTAGGTATATTTCTAAAGTTTTTCATTAAGGGCATTTTAATAATTTGGTAATTAAATGAATTAAAAAGCCAATAAAGCCAAAATTTGACCATCTTCTTCCTCCCTTGGCTGAATTTTACAAGGAGAATACATGGTTAGGGTTTTTCAAGCTTTCAAGCTCGATTGTAAGTCCATTTTTGCCCCGTTTTTAATGTTCTTTACATTTTTGAAGTCGTTGTAACCAAATCTATCTATTTCTACCACTAATTTAAGATATGATCAAGGTTTAGGGTTTTACCCATGTTAAATATGTGTGTATTTTGAGGTTTGGTGGTAGAAAATGCATGTTTGGTGTTTGTTAAACGACTTTTGTTAAGTGATTTTTGGTAAAAAGGTCAAAAAGGACCTATTGGTAAAAGCTAGAAAATGAGTATAAAAATGTGAATAAACGAAAAATGTAGGCTGTTATGAGAAAGAAATAGTTTCGGCTAGGCTTGGGTGTGAAGAAATTGAATGAAAATAATTTTACAAGCCTAGGGAGTAAAGTGTAAAATGTCAAAAGTTTAGGGGAAAAATGTAATTTTGCCATAATTTGACTTTTGGGCTGAAATGAATAATGTGATGATTAAATGAGATGATTTTGGTATTGTAGATCAAGAAAAACAAAGTTCAGGTCTAGATCAAGGGAAAACCAAAGTGTTTGATAATTAGGTCAATTTCCACTATTTTTATATCGAGGTAAGTTTGTATGTAAATAATGTAATGTTATAATTGTATTTATACTATTTTTTTATTGCATGAATTGTATGATTGACTCTATGGATGAAATTGATGAAGTTTTGAAAAGTGAGTAAATTTCGGTTGAACCTTAGTAATAGATAGGATACAAATGTCATGACATTAAGGTTTCTGAGATTATATGTAAGACCATATCTGGGATATGGCATCGATATGAGACTTCGTATAAGACCATAGCTAGCCTATTGGCATTGATACGAGATTACTTGTAAGACCATATCTAGGATATGGCATTGATACGGTATTGTGTGTAGGAGATTCCCGAGTATCTTTTAGTATTCCAAATGGTTCAACGAAAAATGTTGACAAGATGTTCAACGGGTATGTTGAAGATGAAAAAATACGTGATTATGTTACGAGTTGGTATAGGTATGTATGAAAAACTTAAAGAAAATGGATTCGGTATATGATGAACAATTGGTAAGAATGTGATTGAGTAAGTTGTGCTTATGAAGCTTAAATCACATTTATGTTGATATATGTTATATTGAAATTAAATGACATTTATGGTCATATAACATTTATGAAGTTTTAATGACATTAATGTTAATATTTTTTAAGTTATTTATATGTCAAATGTATGAATAATGTTTTGTATTATTTGCATATGAACTTACTAACCTATATAGCTTACCCCCTTCCTTTCCCATGTTTTATAGTGTCAATGAGCTAGCTCGGATTGGTGTTCGCCAGATATCCTATCACACTATCAAGCTATCACTTTGGATATTGATGAATTCAAGTATTTTGAGTTTATGACATGTATAGGGACTTAGTTATTTTGTTAAATGTGTCATTGTGATTGTAGCCAATGTGTTGGCTTGTGATTGTCAAAGGCTTGTTTTGATATTTGGCCATGTAGATTAGTTTATTTGGGCTATCATGGTTGTAAGCCTAAGTATATATATATGTGCTAATGTCTTTGGTGATATGGTCATGGTATGCTTGGTGAATGATAGGAATGTGATTTATGACATGAATGTGAGGTGTTTGGCAAAGTGGTCTATTGATGAGATGATAAAGTGGTGTACAATTAAGTATCTTGAAAGTAGTAAATTGTGGCTTAAAAAATGTTGTGAGTATGATAGAGGTTGGTATTGTATTGAAATGTGTTGGTCATAGTTGTGCATGTTTTGGTTGCCTAAGTATGTTACATTTTATGCCTTTGAATTGGTGACGTGTATCTGTGAATAAGGGTGGCAAATGTCTTCGTAAATAGCCTTTATTTTGTCCACACGGGTAGACACACGAGCTTGTGTTTAGGTCGTGTGTGACACACAGTCTGCCCCACGGGCATGTGTTCTGGCCGTGTGTCCCCTGCACCTAAATTTTTTTTAAAAATAGCATGTCCAGAATTGAGCACACGGGGAGAGACACGGCCGTGTATCTCAATCGTGTGTGCTACACGGCCTAGCACACGAGCGTGTGGCATGGCCATGTGGCACAAGTCAGAGAGCACCCTAATTTGAACACGGTCTAAAGCACGAGCGTGTCCTCGGGGTCACACGGACGTGTCCCTTGGACCACACGAGCATGCGAGCCCTATATCTAGCAAAAATTTTCTAAGTTCTGTAAAAGTTTCCTGAGTTCTCTGTTTAGTCCTGAACCATTTCCAAAGCATGTTTTGGGCCTCGTAGGCTCGTATTAGATGCTTTATGATCGATTATGAATGGTTTTAATTTGGACAAAATTTTACGACTCGAAAATGAGTGAATGCTTGTGATGTGAGTCCTGTAACGCCCCGGTTTTTGTTTAATTTCAGTTGTTGTAATTTTGGCATGAATTAGTGTCTGGTTCAGTGGATATCTGTTCTGGGTGTGTGTGAGAGGTCCCAAGTTCAATAATCAACTTGGGTAAATGTTGGTATTTTTATGACTAAGCTGAAACTTTGGTTAGTAGGCTTATAAGTATTTATTTGTAAAAACATGTCAAAATGGACCTGCTGGTCTGGTGGTTAGGAGGAGTGTTAGGATAGAAAAAGTCTTGTGTTCAAGTTGCGACAGGAGCATTATTTTTGTCTGTCACGTCCAAAGAGTTTGTATTTGATTAAAAATCTGATAGTGGGGAGAGGTTGATGGAGATAATTAAGGAGACTTGGATAGGGGAGTTATCAGAATTTTCACCAATCTGATTACTCAAGTTTTGACTTTTCACTTTTGTTTCCCAAACTTGTGCTGCCATTTTCTGCCGAAAACCATTCTGTTGATGTCACACGGGCGTGTGGTTGCCCGTGTTGTAGGCCGTGTATGAGACTATTAGTCACCACACGGCCGTGTGATCAACGAGCCAGACCGTGCTCGAGTGACACGGTCGTGTGAGGGCCGAGCGAGGCCGTGTGCGACACACGGGCTCGACCAATTGGGCCGTGTGGGCACACGGGCGTGTGGGCCCACAGGGGCATGTAGGATCTGGGCCAACCGTGTGATCCACACGGCCAAGGCCAATTTGGGTCGGGTGGGCCATGCGGGCAAGCCCTGGGCATGTGAGCCCACTATTCTGGAAAACTCTGTAAGGTTACACGGGCCACCCAAGTCGACTATGGACCTACCGTAGGGTCAGTAAGCGATGCTTAGATCTCTAAATAAATGATCTGACTGTTTGATTTCTGTACTAAGCATGAATAGTGTTCTGAATGTATGAAATACTATCTACATATTAGCATGACATTTTATGTATGTTGCATTGCATCGGGGTGGGATTGATGATATTCGGAGGAAGTATCTGAAAGGCTTTTAAGCCTGTTATCTGGCAGCTTAGCTGTAAATTTTTTATTATGTCCCGCATTCTGTACAATATGGTTTGTAGGCCTGGCTGGGTTGATTTTATCCCCACATGGTGTGTAGGGTTGGACGAAGTTGGTGTGTAGAGGCTGGTGGGTAGGACTCTATTTTCTGCATATTCTGTCTGAAATGGGCTAAGGCCCTGAAATATGTCTGAATTAGTATCTGAGTGGGCTAAGGTCCACACCGTTTCTGTAATGGGCTCAGACCCGAATTGTGAATTGATGTCTATTATCCGATATTTCTGTGTGTGAATGTTTTCTGCGGGGATTACACACTGAGTTTGCAAAAAATCACCCATTTCTGCTTAATCTGTTCAGGTAATCCCCAACAGTAGATGGATCGGTGCGGCGAAGGACTAGACGGTGACCACAGTTTCAGACCTTTTTGGCTCTTATTTTATTTACGATTTTTTTTATATCTGGGGAACTTTATGTAATATGGCCTTTATGTATTTTGTTTTAAATTTGGGATTTTTATTTTTACAACTGCTAGCAATAGGATAAGACGCAAGTTTTCAAAATAAACAAATGTTTTATGAAAATGCACAAGAATTCGCAAATTACTTAAAATGTAACACCCCTAACCCGAAACTATCGCCTAATAGGGTTAAGAGGTCTTATCGAACAATCAAATCATTTCACATCCCATTTACGACACTAAGTCAATCATCATCATAACACATCAAGACATAATCAAATAGTCCCTTATTGAGGCCTGTAAGACCTCAACACATGCTAGAGAGGGGTCAGGACTAAATAGAACACTTACAAAAGTTTTAGAAATTTCAAACATTCAATGAGTCTGTTGAGGCCACACACTCGTGCCTCCAGACCGTATGTCTCATAGGTCACCAGACACCCCTATGTGTCTAGGCCGTGCCAAAATAGAGTAAGCATTCTGACTTCTCCACACGGCTACTAGGCACGCCCGTGTGGCATGGCCATGTGCTCTTAGGCCATATACTGACTTAATCACATAGCTACTAGGCACGCCCGTGTACCATGGCCATGTGTCCTTAAGCTAGCTACTGACTTAGCCCCACGGTCACTAAGCATGCCCGTGTGCCACAACCGTGTGACAAAATAGGCCATATGCAAAGCCAACTTGCCACCCATACAAGGGTCAAACCTACAAGCACATTTTAACATGATTACACACACAATTTGGCAACCAAATTCATGTCAAGTGATCAACATATTATCTCATATATTCTCATTCACAACCATGTTAACTAATAGACTAAATTGCACCACTTGAACACATTCAATACCAATATGATTCATCTCTGAATTCTCTATTTCTTACTAGCAATCATATCAACACAAAGATTACCATTCATAAGTCATTCTATTTACTCATAAACCTTACCAAAACATGCAACATATATCAATACCACTCATGCTTAAAACTAACACGTATCTAGCCACATCAATGGCTATTTACACATCTCCAACATGATTCAAATAACTAGCCTATACATGCCATATTTGAACTATGTACATCTTTCCCAAAGTACCTAAAATAGATTGCCGATAGTGTGATTGAGATGCTGACGATCCTTGGATCTGAGCTAGCTTTACTGACACTGCAAGGTAGAGAAACAAATCACACAATAAGCTTTCCACAGCTTAGTAAGTTCGTAACATAACACATTAATCTAAAACAAACCATCACATAGATTTATTTCACATCTATAAATGTATATATCATACCATCCAAAGCTAATATATTCATTTAACATTTCATGATATCATTCATAGCTTTATCAACCACATAGGTTCCGAACGTACCTTAACCAACACATAGTTGTCAATTATCTTTGCTACTCAATACTCACTATTTCATCTCAATTAACTTTTGTCTCTTCTTCGATTCCATCGCACACTTAGTGCCCAGATAGTTAGTCGAAGCTTAATTAACATCGTACACTTAGTGCATCCATATCAGCCGATCTTAAATCGGTATCGGACACACCTTGCCAAACACAAAGCCAAAGCTTATATTATTTCGCACACATAGTGCTGATCATCTCGATTACATTTCTGAATACGCACACTCAGTGCCATATAACTCAAGCCCTCACATAACATTCACATTTCAATATTATCATACTATTCATTCTATAACATTAAACATAACTAAATACACGTATTATATCTGAACTTACCTCGGATGTCGAACTATCAAAACGATCGATTAATCGAGCACTTTATCTTTGCCTCGATCTCGATCCGAACCTCTCCTTTCTTGGTCTATACACATTCAAATTCAATCCATTCAACCACCAATTCATTCAATTTAGTCGACACATACACATTTAGGACATTTTACAAAATAGCCCTCATATTTTCACATTTCGACACTTTAGTCCCTATTTCACAAAATCATCAAATACACAAAGTTTCAAAACACATATCCTAGCCAAATTCTTCCCATGCTAATACAAGCTCAAACATTTCATTTCTTTAACATTTTAGTTCTTTAATTTACACTTTTCTCAATTAAGTTCAAAATACTCAATTTCACTAAAAATTCCAATACAAACTATGTTAATCCAACACCAAGTTTCCATATTTCATTATCGACTTATACATAGCTCAAATGTTCATTAAAGACTCATCACAAAAACATCATCAATTCACAAAATTTCAATATGGGTTAGCTAGAACACGAAACAATGATTACGAAAACGTAGTGTAGAACCCAAATTTGCCCGGGCCCATACCAAAAACAAAAATACAAAATTAAAAACCAAAATTAAAGTGTCCAACGTCCATTACACAAAACCAAAATTTCAGCCCAATTATTTTTAAATAAACTTAAACCCGAGGCCCAAAAACAGACCCAAATCTAAACACCAGGCCAGATTGGACCTGAATAGCCCAAATACTTATGCCAAAATAGGAGCAAGTCCGGTTCCAACAGCCCAAATATGGAATTGATTCATCACAAGTTTATGGCCCCAGAAATTTTAGTGTCTTCTGGAATCTTCTAACACTTCCGTTCGCACGAGCGCAATCCTCTTCCATGCACACCCCGCGTGCACCCGTAGCAGCGCCGCTTCAACGGCCTCAATGCAATAAGCCTTCAGCCTACCACGTCTGTGCGTACAGCCTCTGTACACCTCCATACCTGTGCAAGAGAACAAAATAAAAGGACAACAGCAAACAATAATGGCAAAAATGACAACAAATACAGAATAAAAATTGTATTTTCATTTTTTTTTCTATTCTTTCTTTTTCGGATATAAAAGAAAGCCGAAAAACATTGTAAAGGGGGGATGGTTTTTACGAACACAACTTTTACAAAAAAATATAAACAGAGAAAAAAAATCAAAAATAAATTTAAGAGATTTTTCTCCGATTTCATCTTCTTCTTGTTCTTTTATCTATTTCAATAGCATTTTTTTCTTTCTACACGTGAATAAAATAAAAAGGGATTTACCTGCGATAGTTGAATCGACGGATTGCCTTTTTCATCAAAATCGAAACAGAGGCGGTCTTCGAGGCTAAGGTTAGGTCTAGTTTGAAGGAGATCGGTCGATCGAACCCAAATGGGTCACTAATCGATGATAGTCATGGCGTTGTAGTGGCCGAAAAGGGGATTTCTTTGCGGCAGAGAACAAAATCAAAAGGGGAGAAAGCAAAAGGGGATTTAGGGTTTCGTTTTAGAAAGGCTTAGAGGGGATTTGGTCTGTTTTAATCTGGTTTTAAGTCTATTAAAGAAACGGCACAGTTTAGGCTTATTACAATAGCCCTTAAACGACGTCGCATAGACCTACCCGATGACCCGACCCATATGCGGCTGAGATTGCGTGTTTTAGTCTCGAGGGTATATTTATGCATTTAGTCCCTTTTATTCCTTTTGTTCTTTTTAATTTTGCCCAAAGATTTGCGCGCCTTTTTAAATTAGTCCAATCTGTGTGCGACGTTTTGAGTACGAAATATTTTTTAATTTAATCCTCGATCATTTGTGCGCATTGCGTGTTTAGTCCTCTTCGTTTTCTCTTTTAATTTATTAATTTTAGCTCTCTAATTTTGTTTTGATTTTAATATAGTCCTTTAATTATTTTACTTGATTATTTGTTTCTTGTTTTTAACTATCCTTTTTAAAAATTAATATTATATATTATATATTTTATGGTTCTAGATATTATTTCTCCATGTTATTTTTCATTAAATTTTTATACATATATTCTTTTATATACAAAATATAATTTATATTAAATTATTTTTTATGTATATATATTATTATTGATTTTGTACTATTTTATGTAAATATTTTCCTTTAAATTTATTCAGATATATATATACATATATTTTCCTTTAAATTTATTTTGTAATATTTTCCTTTAAATTTATTTTTATGTTTGAGATGTGGGTCGACTGAGCATCATGTCAGGGACTATCTGCTGAGGACTGATTAGATGCAAACTACGGGTATTGGTACGGTGCAGCCGCCGAGAGGAGCTCAGCCACCTAGGGACCGAGGTCAAGCCAGGGGTATAAATGGCATGGGCCAAGGGTAGGGAGCACCGGGCAAAGGTGCAGGACTGACTGAGGTGAGGCAGCCTATACTGGTTTATGCTGCACATCACCGAGAGGATGGTGATGCTCCAGACATCATTACGGGTACGGTCTTAATTTTTGATGTACCATACACTGCATTGATAGATATAGACTCTACACACTCTTACGTAGCTAGCTCTGTGTCTGAAACTTTGGGGATTCCGGTTGAGAGTACTTCGAGCTAGATAACTATTGTGAGTCCATTGGGGCAATCTATCAGGGTTAGTAAATTGTTTAGAGATGTCCCACTAGAGGTTCAAGGGACAGTATTTCTGGCAGATCTGATGGAGCTTCCATTTGGGGAGTTTGATTTGATTCTGGGAATGGACTGGCTGATCAAGCACCGAGTAAGTTTGGACAACGCAAAAAAAAGGGTTGTGTTGAGAACCGAGGAGGACGACGAGGTAGTGGTGATTAGGGAACATCGAAACTACTTGACGAATGTGATTTCTGTGTTGGTAGCAGAAAAGTTGGTACGAAAAGGATGTGAGGCATTCTTGGCCTACATCATTGTTTTGGATTCTAAAACTCTTCGGTTAGGGACATCAGAACCGTAAGGGACTTTTTGAATGTTTTTCTTAAGGAATTACTGGGTTTGCCTCCAAATCGAGAAGTAGAGTTTGGGATTGAGCTCTTCCCTGGTACAGCTCCGGTGTCCATCCGCCCTTATAGAATGGCACCTAAAGAGCTCGTAGAGCTTAAGGCTCAGATTCAATAGTTACTGGATCGTGGGTTCATCCGTCTTAGTATGTCTCCATGGGGAGCACCTGTGCTATTTTTGAAAAAGAAGGATGGATCCATGCATATGTGTATCGACTATCACCAATTGAATAAGCTGACCATTAAGAACAAGTAACCACTACCAAGAATAGATTATTTATTTGACCAATTCAGAGGGGCTTCTATTTTATCCAAGGATACCACCAACTGAAGGTGAAAGAGACCGATATGCATAAGACGGCATTTAGGACTCAGTACAGCCATTACGAGTTCATAATGATGCCATTTGGACTGACGAATGCACCAGCTACTTTTATGGATCTGATGAATTGAGTGTTTCAGCCCTATTTGGACCGGTTCGTGGTAGTCTTCATTGATGGCATTCTGGTGTATTCGAAGACTAAAGACGAGCATAATGAACATCTCTGAGTGGTATTACAGACTTTGCGTGAGAAATAGTTGTATGCGAAGTTGAGTAAGTGTGAATTCTAGCTCCGAGAAGCAACCTTTTTGGGGCATGTAGTTTCTGCGGAGGAGATTCGTGTTGATCCTCGTAAGATTGAGGCTATGCTGGAATGGAAACAGCCAAAGAATGTGTCTGAAATCTGCAGCTTTTTGGGGTTAGCAGGTTACTATCGACGCTTCGTAGAAGGGTTCTCTTTGATTGTAGCACCATTGACCAAGCTTCTACATAACGGAGTTCCCTTTGTCTGGACTGATAAGTAATAAGTGAGCTTTAAGAAGCTCAAATCTGTTTTGACGCAAGCTCTAGTTCTGATATAGCCTGAATCGGGAAAGGATTTTGTCATATATAGTGATGAATCGCAAGCTCAAGATGCATGAGGCTAATTATCCTACGCATGATTTGGAGTTGGCAGCAGTGGTCTTTGCTCTGAAAATCTAGAGGCACTATTTGTACGGTGAGAAGTGTACTATCTACACTGATCACAAGAGCCACAAGTATCTCCTCACTCAGAAGGAGTTAAACCTTAGGCAGTGTAGATGGGTTGAGCTGCTTAAGGATTATGACTGCACCATCGAGTACCACCCTAGTAAGGCTAATGTGGTGGCAGATGCTTTGAGCCGTAGGGCAATGACTGATCTAAAAGTGATGTTTTCTTGACTCAATTTATTCAACGATGGGAGTCTGTTAGTAGAGCTTTAGGTTAAGCCTACATGGATTGATCAAATCAGAGGTAAATAGATGGGGGATAAGTCTCTCGAGTTGAGGTTTCATCAGATTGAGAATGGGGATACTACGAATTTTGGAATTAACAGTGATAGGGTACTTTGTTTTCGCGATCGGATCTGTGTGCCGACTGATGAAGATTTGAGACAGTCGATTCTGAGGGAGGAGCATGGTAGCCCTTACGCTATGCATTCCGGCAGGAATAAGATGTACTGAGATCTGCAAGAGTTATATTGGTGGTCGGGGTTGAAGCGTGAGGTTACTAATTTCGTTGCTCGTTGTCTGACTTGTCAGCAGGTTAAGGCTAAGCATTAGTTGCCTTCGGGATTGCTGCAGCCGATAAAGATTCTGATGTGGAAATGGGAGTGAGTAACTATTGATTTTGTTAGTGGGTTGTCCTTAACACCCACTAAGAAGGATTCTTCCTGTGTCATCGTGGATCGATTGACCAAGTTTGCTCACTTCATTCCTGTCGGGATGGACTTTTTGCTCCAGAAATTGGATAAGTTGTACATGTCTGAAATAGGGAGACTGCATGGGGTTCCTGTCTCAATCATTTCCAATAGAGATCCTCGCTTCACGTCTCGGTTCTGGAAGAAATTGCATGAAGCTCTGGGTTCGAGGTTAGACTTTAGTACTGCTTTCCATCCTCAGACAGATGGTCAGTCTGAAAGGGTGATTCAAGTATTGGAAGACATGTAGAGGAGCTGTGTTATAGATTTCTGAGGTAGTTGGGAGGAGTATTTGTCGCTGGCTGAGTTCGCCTATAACAACAGCTATCAGTCTAGCATTGTAACACCCCAAACCCGGCCTATGCGTTAAGACCAGATTTGGTATGTCACGTAAAACGGACATACATCTAACCGTCTTATGATTTAAAGAAAACAGATCCTTAAAACTATTTTGGAAATGGAGTTTATTAAAAACCGAGGTTAATTTTTAGAATCTATGATTTAAGACGTACGAGATTATAAATTGAAACTTAGAAATTTATTGGTTAAAATTTTTACGAGAAGTTTAAAAGAGTTTAAAAGAGATTTGAAACAAGATTCTTAAAAGAATATTTACGTAAAATTTACAAGATAAAATATTTAAGAAAAACCCTTTTTGCACGAAAATTTTAAGAAATCATTTAATAAAAAAATAAAATAGTCCCATTTAAGTATCTAAACATAATTAAAATCCATCAACGAGTAAAAATCCATAAAATAATACCAGAGGCCTTAATACATCATAACTGAAATAGTAATTAAAAGAAAATACTTTAAAGAAGTTCAAAGTTTATATAAACCATCATTCATAGTATGGCCTCCACGAAGTCATTCCAGGCCCAAGCCTCCACTATTGATCGTTACCTGAGATGGGTAAAGAAAACGGGGTGAGTTACATAGAACTCAGTGCGTAACCCACTTACAACCATCCACTGGTTCAGAACACACATAGCAATATTTTGGGCCTAAGCCCATTTACAATAACAATAATGTATCAAATATAACATGTGTATGAAATGAAATTACCCAACCAAACCTAGTTTTCCATCCGCTACACACCACCCATACCAACCAACACACCTGTGGGGAGCTTTAGTCACCCACCCCACCAACACACCAAAACTGGGCATTGAGCCGTATATCAAACTGGGCACGAAGCCATATATCAAACTGGGAACGAGGCCATATATCAAATTGGGCACGAGGCCATATATCAACAGGGCACGAAGCCATATATCAAACTGGGCACGAGGCCATATATCAAACTGGGCACGAAGCCATATATCAAACTGGACACAAGGCCATCTATTAAACTGGGCACGAGGCCATATATCAAACTGGGCATGAGGCCATATATCAAACTGGGCACGAAGCCATATATCAAACTGGGCACGAGGCCATATATCAAATTGGGCATTAAGCCATATATCAAATTAGGCATTAAGCCATATATCAAACTGGGCACGAAGCCATATATCAAACTGGGCACGAAGCCATATATCAACCTGGGCATGAGGCCATATATCAAACTGTGGACAAGCCACCAGAATTTTGTAGCAAAGCTACCAGAACTTCTCTTCGTCAAATATCCCAACCCATGCAAATCATGTATGCATATTCATTTACAATAATTCATTCATATAATTATTACAAACAGACGACCCATTATAAAAAAATTTAAACAATCTGGCCCATATCTCATTTTGGCCCATATAGCAAATATAACATTTGGCCCATATATCACTTTTATCGATTTAGTCCATTGAGGGCAATTCCGTAATTCGGCTCATAAGGGCATTTTCGTAATTCGGCTCATAAGGGCATTTTCATAATTTTACCCGTCGAGGGTAATTTGATAATCTCGCAACCCAGGGGTATTTCAGTAATTTACCTTCTAAGGGTATTATGGTAATTTCGTAATCTAGGCTTAACTACTAATTTGGGGCATAAAAGTTTGAAACTGTCCATCTGCGTCATACTGACTAAATTGACTATAACTCATGTTAGGAATCTCAAAATCTAAATCTGTAAATTTTCCTTGAAACTAGACTCGTATTTCTTCTTACTACAATTTTTTCCAAAATTTTTACCTCAACCATTTAGTATATTTTAATCCTTAAATTTTCCCTTGTTTCACTGTCCAATGATTCTGACCTCTCTTAGCCAAAATCCAAATATCTCATTTTACAGTTTTCATATATTGCTTCCACTTGTCTCTATTAATAATAGGCTCACTAAGGAATCCATACATATAAATTATGTCCCATAATTCACTTTTTACAATTTTATACAATGTTTCCAAGACAGAATAGAATACCCCAAAGTCATTCAAAACCAGTCTCACTCAAATTAACATATCTCAGAATATAATATTCCTTTTCCTTCTCCGTTTCTTCCATGTTAAAGTAGATACAGTAATCTTTAATCTGATATCTTATACACTTTGTAATTCCTTTTATCCAATTTTTCGTGATTTTTCAAATACACGTCACTATTTCTGACTGAAACTATTTTATTACAAAACATGATTACCACTACGAGCATACGCACGTCCGAGTGATCACGGATGCCGGTTATCGATTTTCTTCGGTATTTTTACTGAATCATAGAATATTTCATGTAAACTTTCAAAGAGATGTAAGACTTACTCACCATTTCAAACATATATTCGGAAGTGTACGGGATTACACACCTTGATTACGAGTTGTGCTTTCTACCGATTTTAACACCTATATTGATAGTTGATAGAAGGTTAGTCTCAACTTCGATAATCGTAACTAGAAACACTTTATTAGGCTAACTCCACTTACCACGACTGTGATCTCCCTCGATGCACCAAAAATCAATCCTACCAACAATATCAATTAGCCAACCTTCAATCCGATTAACTCAAAAACCAAATGGAGATATCGAATGGACTATGAAAGATCTTCCTTACCTTAATCAATTATAATCCCGTTTCTCACGATCGTCCTATGACTAGAGATGATTAGGCAATTTTGTGGTATTCAGCCTCCCTCTATATCACTACGAAGAAGAAAACGATCTCGTATGAGAGAAAGTAAGGTGATGGTCTAGGTCAAAATGACCATCCAAAAACCAAAGTATGGATTCGGTCATAAGAGGAGAAAATAAAACATTGGAAAGAATACTTACCAATTGCTTAAGGAATGAGAAAGAAAGAATGATGGAAAGGTTTCCGTTATGGAGGAGAATGAACAATGATATTCAGCTATCAAGGGGATTAGACAAAAGATGAATATGTGACCAATTCAAGAGAAGAGAAAATGCACTATTGTGCTAATATGTTTCGGCAAGGAGAGTTGCAAAATGGGAGAGATGACACAAAGTTGTCAAAGGGAAATTTTGCCAAAACAAAACCAAGACCTTACCAAATGCCAATGTAAAATTTTCAGCCACCTATCTACCTCAAAACCGTCCACATGCATCCCCCCTTAGGATAAGAGTTTGGCCACCCAAGCTTTCCAAAACACCATCCACAAAAGAAGCCTCTTGTCCCCCTTACTTACCTATTTCTCTTAATTCCTTTCCCCAACATTTATGCTATCCATTTTTCATTTATTTCAATAAGCATTGAAGCTACTTACCATCTCTTCTTAAAGTGCTAAAACACCAAATTTTTCCTAAGGCATAATTAAACCCGAGACTTCATAGAAACCCCGTAAACTCCAAATTCACTTAACTAAAAAGTCCAATTTGCCATAATACCATTCTCTTGTTCTCAAAATTTTAAACATTCCTACGCCCAAAGCCCATTGGGCCCAATCCTACTAAGCCCAATTTTGGGATGTTACAATTCTACCCCCTTAAAGAAATTTCGTCCTCGAAATTTCCAATCAACTACTAAACGTATCGCTCAAATCACATCACTAAGCTTTATTGCAAGACTCGATCTTAATAACACTAATTCGCTTTCTATCTCTAGCCTTGGAAACTCTTCATATCATCAAATATTTAATCCTCAGAAGCAAACAGGTATTTATCACTCATTCATAAAATTTTCTACATTCAAACATCACGTCCAACCAAAACATACCTGACTTGATAGTGATGGAACAATCTCGAGCCTTATGCTCCTTAGACCCATCTCAAACATGCTCTTGACCTCCTCCAGCACTCACCCGGATGACGCCTTCCGCAATAATCGCAAGCTGAAAAATTTGGACGTGCCTTGACATGCTTTACAGAATGAGACTGCGATCTAAAAGAACCACGACCTCCTTTCTTCTTACAGTCCACAGACCCAACTCGAAGTGTAACATCCTGAATTAGGGGTTGTTTGTAATTTAATTATTTTCCCATGTGTGTGCTTGCAGAAATGAATACTATGTTTGCTAGACATGATTTAGGGTCTAGTCATAGCCCCGAACTAGGTCAGACTTAGGACTAAAATTTCTTTTTAAGTGCTTAAAAGGAAGGAATTAGGTGAGATAGGGGTTAAGTAAAATTTCGGGTGAAGCATAACACAAGGAAGTAATTGGCGAAGTGGCTTTCATGCGCCACTTAAGGGCTTAGAGGTGACGTTTGGGCAGGTCTTGGGTTCGAGTCTTGGGAGTTACAAGGGGGTGCGTTTTGTTTTTGGGCTTTTTGGGCGTTAAGGAAAGAGGCTAAGGTATGAAGGCTTTAAAAATTAAATGGTGAGATTTAAGAGCATGAAAGTCGATTGGGAAGAATGGCATGGGGCGATATAAGAGGGCTGCGGCAGTGAGGTCCTATGTTCAAACCAAGGGAGCAGCAATTGGGGTTTTATTTTTTTTCAAAGCTGGGGTGAATGGGAGAGGGAGCTAATGGTCTGATTTTTGGACTCTTAACTTGATAAGGATAAGTTTAATTTTTTGCACTTAATTTCGGCTGGAAGGGTAAGTGTTAGTGGTTTATTTTCTTTTAAATTGTTTGAGGAGTGGCTAGGAAATACAAATAAAAGATAAATGTTATTTTTGAGTGATAATTAAAAGTTGGAAATTATCACAAAAAGAGGGTGAGAGTTGGCCGAATGAAGGACTCATTAGGGACATCCACATTCGGTTTTATCACCTAGAGAGAGGGGCCAAATTTCATAAAAATTCTTTTCTTTTCTCTTCTTGTTGCTGGCCGAATTCTCCCTAGCCACAATAGCCAAAATTCTTCAAAAAATTTCTAGTTTAATTTTCTTCCACTTGGCCGAACCTACCCCCTCTTCTACTCAAGAATTCCAACCCTTCCATCTTGTGTTAGCCGAATCTTTTAGGGGCTGTCAAGCTTTTCACTTGTAGTTCTCCAAGCGGCATAGTGATAAGTATTTCCTCCTAAAGGTAATCGGTTTGTTTCTTCTCTTTTGGGATGGCCGAATGATTCATGGGATCACAAGATGGTATTTCTTTGTTGTAGCTAACAGCAAGGTGCATTGACAGAGCCTATCGAGAGTTGATTCTTCAAAGGTGAGGCACATACACTATTCGGCTATAGGCTTTGATTATGTATAAGTGTGCAAGTCGATTTTAACAAGTGTTTTGGTAGGGATCTCGACAAGTCAAGTGACGATCTCAGGTTTTCAGTAAGTTTGGTAAGTGATTAGTAAGATTCGGCCAAGGGCCATTTGTTAAGAATTAATGCCTAAAGCGGAAACTAACATGTGTCATATATGGATTCGACAATTTCAGGAATAAGCGTAGTTTCAAGATTTGGTAGGAGACCAAATTAGTAACCAAGGTGAGTGTTATTACGAGTACGACATATCCTTCGGGATTATTAGTATAGCCGAATGGCTATTAGATCTAAAGGTTTATGTGTTGGCCGATTGTAGGGGGAAGCAACCTCTCGGGATTTCGCTAGTATATTCGGGATTTGCTAGTAAACAGGTGTGTAAAACTCTTTACACACTTTATTAATTAACATTGCTATATTGTGCCTTTTAATTATTTTGGTAGTAATTTGCTTGTGGGCTTAAGCATGGATTCCGGGTAAGTCCCCTATTATGCAATCTATGATATATGATTTTGTATGCCATCATATGCTGTTGGATGCTATGCTATACATAAATGCATGATATATGTGATTATGGCATTTTTTATGAAGCATGATGATGGTGGGATTGATGAGAGGAGGGGGATGATTTCTATGGACTGTCACCAGTGGTTTTGACCACAAGATGGGTTGGCCCCATCAGTTTAATTGTGACTTGGTCACGGTGGTTTTGACCACACCGTTGATAAATCATGACTAAGTCCCAGTGGTTTGGTACCACCAAAGGGTTTTGACCATATTATGATATCGTGACCTATGGTCATCGATGGTTTTGACCACACGATGGGTTGGCCCCATCACTTGATTTGTGACGCTAGTCACCGATGGTTTTGACCAAGAAGTGGTTTTGACCACACGGGGTAGTTAAAGGAGTACGGATGGTTAGTGGGGTTGCATGTTTGCATGTTATTAATAATTTGTGTATGAGTTGTATTTCCGTGGGGATTTACACATCGAGTCTTGGTGACTCACCCTTCCCATACTATTTTGCGATGAGTAGATCGCGAGATGGAGCCGAGAGGACTCGAGGCGGCCATGCTTATTCGTTGGATTTGGATTTAATTTGTTATAGTTAATATTATTTATTTTTCTAAGTTTTAATTTGGGTTGTAATAAGGCCGCTAATTATTATTTGAATGTTTTAATTAGTTGTTTTAATTTACTTATACTATATTACAAAATGAAATTATAAATGTTAAGTAAATCGGTTAAAAGCAACATTTTCAAATTAAGTAACTTTTACGAGTTTTCAAAGATGTTACCATCGGGTAACAAAATACACCAAGTCAACTATAACCTTGACGATTTTAAAATTTTACATGATCAAACGTTTTCAAAGGGTTTATCAACACAACCATGTTTATAAAAATAATCCCAACTGAGTTTTATCAAACCCTGTTTTAATACCTTAGCCTTATTTTAACGAGTTTCCACCAGACACTCAAAATGTTTCAAATTATTTTACCTCGTGACATAGATCCGGTCAAGACTCATGGGCCGGGTTTGGGGTGTTACATTTTTGGTATCAGAGCCCGGTTCAAAACTCAGCTGTGGGGGCCCAAGGCCCAAAATGTTTTGTTTTTGTTAGTAGGCCTTATTGGAATGATTTGGGAAATTGTTTATGGTTCAAACAGCATGGCACCGAGTCTCTGGCACCTATCCGCCCAGGTAAGTAATTCTATCTATTTTTGTGAATACTTGATAGGGGTAGAAGGGTAAATTGGGAACGTAGACTATTAGAATAGGGAATTGTTGAACCCTAGGGTTAGCGAACCCCAACAAACCATGCATAAGATTTAATAATTCCCTAAACAACCCTGTGAGTTGTCATTGAGCAAGGGATGTGGCAATCGTTATACGCATGTCTAGGATTGGATTCGGTGGGAGCCTGGTATTTAAGCAGTCCTAGTGACTCACCTCCTACTCACTTGAATCCTACCTGGTGCGTAGTGACGGTTCATCCTAGCTGAGACGACACATTCACAGGCTAAACTTAGGCTAAACTTGATAACTAAAACCCGAAAGGGACTAGCCGTTTTATTTTTTCTGAAGTAATTAAAACCTTGTTTTAAAAAAATGAAAAAAAAGACCAAAATACCCCTCAGTTTGAAAAATGACCAAAATACCCTGGCTTGTAAATTACCAAAATACCCTCCGTATGAAAATTTCCAACCAAGAAAAATTCAAAATACCCTTCTTTTGTGAAATCAATTAGAACCAAATTTTGGGAATCTTGTTATGGAAAAAAAATTTTACTAAAATACCCCTAATAGTAAAATTACAAAATTGCCCATAACCAACAAAATTACTAGAATAACCCTGATTTTCAAAATTTTACAACATCACTGTTTTGAAAAATGCAATTCTCAAAAAGAACCATCAAAGTTTTACAACTTTTGAAATATCCCTGATTTATTAAATTTTACAAATTCACCCTGATTTGTGAAAAATTACCAAAATACCCCTAAGGTCCAAAATTACCGAAATACCCCCGAATTTCAAAATTTTTCAAAATACCTCGGCAATTTAAAAGCTCCAAAATACTTTCTAACAAAATCATCCGAGAACTTCTATTTTTGAAAAATTACAAAAATACCCCTGTAGAATAATTACGAAAATACCCCTGGGTAGTGGAAAAACAATCACAATGAAAACTACAATGTCCCTTGATTGAATGGATAGAAAGACTGTGTGCATGTATGAATACGAAAGAACCACTCCTAAAACTCCTATCATAAAACTCCTTCGTGGATAAACAAGTGAAACGAAAGTACTAATTCATAAAACTTCTTAATCAGATCGCGACGAGAGTAATGAGTACAAGAGGTCGTGGACGTCCGCCCCGTGGCCGTGGTAGAGGTAGGATGACCTTGTCGGAGCCTGCAGGGTCTGGTCATGGGTCTGGAAATGAGATGCCGGATCTGTCGGCAGCGAAAATTGAGTTTCAAGATCAGACTGGTGGTAACGATGTAGTATCCCAAGCAGTGCTACGAGTGTTGGAATGAGTTGCTGAGGCAGGCGCGGGTGCAAGAGCTCAAAAATCTGTGGTTGAACGACTCCAGGCTAACGGAGCGAAAGTGTTTAGAGGAGTTTCTGGAGTGGCACCCAGTGCGGCGAAATATTGGTTGGAATCGACTGAGAGGATCATGGGTGACCTAGATTTTTCAGCTGAGGAGAAGTTGAAGGGCATAATATCTCTGCTTCGAGATAAGTCATATCAGTGGTGGCTCACCGTAAGAGATGGAGCTATGGCGGAGGATCTCACGTGGGAATTCTTTAAGGCTGCCTACCAAAAGAAGTACATAGGAGCTAGTTACGTGGATGCATAGCGGAAGGCTTTCTTGAACCTGGTTCAAGGCAATAAGACAGTGGCAGAGTATGAGGCCGAATTCCTCCGGTTGAGTAGGTATGCTCGTGGTATTGTGGGTACTGAGCATGAACGCTGTGTTAGATTCGAGGATGGGCTGAGAGATGAGCTGAGGATGATGATAGCTCCACAAACAGAATGGGAGTTCACTGTCCTAGTGGAGAAGTCTAAGGTTGCTGAAGGGGTAAGGCAGTCAGTTAGGCGTAATCAGGATAGGAACTGGAATAAGAGGAGCTCCGGATCTTCAAAGTTTTCTGGTAATCAGCAAAAGAAGACGAGGTTTGGTGGGTCAGATCAAGCTGCTAGGCCTGCTGCTGCTGCCAATTCTCAATGGCTGCCACAGTGTGCTCGGTGTGGAAAATCCCACACGGGGGAGTGTTGGAATGGTAATCGCAGATGTTTCGAGTGTGGGTCCATGGAACATTGAGTTAGGGACTGTCTGAAAAAGGTAGCTAGACTGAGATCAGAGGGTCAGGATCGTGCATCGAATAGAAGGGATAACCAACAGCCTCCGAGAGGTCGTGGTGCAGGAAGAGGAGGTAATGGTGCTGGCAGAGGTCGTAGGGCACTGAGGGGAGGTACCGGTGGTACTGGGGCTAGGCAACCTGGTTTGGTCTATGCCGTGAGGCGTCAGGAGGAGGGCGATGCACCGGACGTCATAACTGGTATGTTCTTGATCTTTGGTGTGCCCTATAGTACTTTGATTGACATTGGCTCAACCCACTCATACATTGCTAGTAGTGTAGTGGAAACTTTGCATTTAGACTCTGAGCTTACTTCTAGGAAAATGACTGTATTAAGCCCTTTAGGTCACTCTGTAGAAGTAAGTAAACTCTATATGAACGTACCCCTAGAACTCCAAGGGGTCATGTTCTTGGCTGACTTGATGGAACTACCGTTTTGGGAGTTCGACCTAATCCTCAGGATGGATTGGCTAGTAAAGTATCAGGCTAGCATGGATTACATAGCTAAGCGCATGGTAATAAAGACCGTGGAAGGTGATAAGGTGCTGATGATAGGTAAAAAGAGAGATTACCTGTCTAATCTAGTTTCTGCGTTGAAGGCGGAAAAGATGGTTAGGAAGGGTTGTGAAGCTTATGTGGTGCATGTCTGTGCTTTGGAAGCTAAGGATGTTACTGTGAGAGATGTCCAGACTGTGAGGGACTATGTTGATGTGTTCCCAGAGGAACTTCCGGGTCTACCTCCGGACCGCGAGGTTGAATTTGGTATAGACTTGTTACCTGGAACCGCGCCAGTATCTATAGCTCCGTATCGGATGGCGCCGAAAGAATTGGTAGAGTTGAAGGCACAAATTCAGGAATTGTTGGATAGAGGGTTCATCCGACCAAGTGTATCGCCTTGGGGAGCTCCAGTGCTTTTTGTCATGAAGAAGGATGGGTCAATGAGGATGTGTATAGACTATCAGCAGCTGAACAAGTTGACAATAAAGAACTGGTATCCTTTGCCCAGGATTGACGATCTGTTCGATCAACTCAAAGGAGCATCGGTGTTATCTAAGATTGACCTTAGGTCAGGGTACCATCAGCTTAAGGTGAAGGAGGCTGATGTCCACAAGACGGCATTCTGTACTCGGTATGGGCACTACGAGTTTCTGGTAATGCCTTTTGGTTTGACAAATGCACCGGCAGCGTTCATAGACATGATGAATCGGGTTTTCCAACCCTATCTGGATCGGTTCATCGTGGTTTTCATAGACGACATTTTGGTGTACTCGAAGTCAGAAGAGGAGCATGACGCACATCTTCATGTGGTTCTACAAGTTCTAAGGGAGAAGCAGTTGTACACCAAATTCAGTAAGTGTGAATTCTGGCTTAAGGAGGTAACCTTTCTAGGGCATGTTGTTTCAGCCGAGGGAATTAGGGTGGATCCCCGTAAGATTGAGGCGGTATTAGAGTGGAAACCACCCAAGTCTCACGAAAATACGGAGTTTTACGGGTTAGCGAGGATATTATAGGAGATTCGTGGAAAATTTCTCCTTAATCGCAAAGACCGCTGACTAAGTTTGTTGAGGAAAGGAGTTCCGCTTTGTGTGGTCTCGAGAAGCGCAAGAGAGTTTCGATAAGCTGAAGAGGATTTTGACAGAAGCACCAGTCTTGATTCAGCCTGAGGCAGGAAAGGAGTTCACTGTGTATTGTGATGCATCGTATACTGGTTTAGGGTGTGTGTTGATGCAAGAAGGGAAGGTGGTCGCTTATGCGTCACAGCAGTTGAGGCCTCACAAAGCTAACTATCCGACACATGACTTGGAGTTGGCTGCTGTAGTTTTTGCCTTGAAAATTTGGAGGCACTACCTGTACGGGGAGAAGTCGATAGTGTACATAGATCACAAAAGTCTGAAGTACCTCCTGACTCAGAAAGATTTAAATCTAAGGCAGCGGAGGTGGATTGATTTTTTGAAGGACTACGACTGTTCAATCGAATACCATCCGGGGAAGGCTAATGTGGTAGCTGATGCATTGAGCCGAAAGGTGGTAGCGGATTTGCGAGCAATGTTTGCTCATCTAAGTCTCTATGAGGATGGGAGCCTTTTGGCAAAATTGCAAGTGAAGCCGTCTTGGATTAATGAGGTCAAAGAAAGGCAGATGACCGATAAAGCTTTGAGTACTCGGAGGTTGCAAGTACAAAATGGTGAGGCCGAAGGTTTTAGCTTGGGCAGTGATGGAGTGTTGTACTTTCAGGGGAGAGTATGCATGACTAAGGATGATGATTTGAGGCAGCAAATCCTTAAAGAAGCTCATAGCAGTGCGTACGCTATGCACCTAGGAAGCAGCAAGATGTATCAGGATTTAAGGGAGCAGTTTTGGTGGCCGGGTCTAAAGCGGGAAATAACCGAGTTAGTGGGCAAGTGTCTGACATGCCAGAAAGTTAAGGCTGAGCATCAATTGCCATCAAGGCTGTCACAGCCGGTAAAGATCCCACAGTGGAAATGGGAGGAGATTACTATGGATTTCGTAAGTGGGCTTCCCCTTACGCCCAGTAAGAAAGATGCAGTTTGGGTGATAGTGGACCGGTTGACTAAGTCAGCTCATTTCATACCGGTAAGGGTTGACTACTCACTTCAACGGTTAGCTAAGTTGTATATCGTAGAAATAGTGCGGTTACATGGAGTACCTGTGTCCATTATCTCAGATCGGGATCCCCGGTTTACGTCAAGTTTCTGGAAGGCTTTACATCAGGAGTTAGGCACGAAGTTGAATTTCAGCACGGCTTTTCACCCGCAGTCTGATGGACAATCTGAGAGGGTTATTCAAGTATTGGAAGATATGTTAAGGGGCTGTGTTTTGGACTTTCGTGGTAGTTGGGAGGAGTACCTACCTTTGGCAGAGTTCGCTTATAACAATAGTTATTAAGCGAGTATTCAGATGGCACCGTATGAGGCACTGTATGGTCAGAAATACCGTACTCCTACATGTTGGACGGAACTAGGAGAGCGACAGATGTTGGGTCCAGAGTTAGTAGCGGAGACGGAGGATAAGGTTAGAGTAATTCGGGCTCGTCTTAAGGAGGCGTCGATAGGCGTAAATCCTAATACCGATCTTAAGTGAAGAGAGGTTGAATATCTTGTGGGTGATAAGGTCTTTTGAAGGTATCCCTTGGAAGAAGGTCTTTGAGGTTTGGTCGGAAGGGCAAGCTAAGCCCTAGATTCATCGGACCGCATACGATGTTGAACGTGTGGGACCGGTAGCTTACCAGCTTGAGTTGCCAGCAAAATTGAGCCAGATCCATGATGTCTTCCATGTTTCAATGCTGAGGCGCTATCGATCGGATCCATCACAAATTGTGCCGGTTGAGGAAATTGAAGTGAACTCGAATTTATCTTTTGAGGAGGAGCCAGTACAAATCTTGGATCAGGATGTAGGTTTTGAGGAGGAAGTCAGTGCCTTTGGTAAATGTGTTATGGCGAAACCATGGTACGAAGGAGGCCACATGGGAACCCGAGGATGTGATACGGCAGCAATACCCCCAACTCTTTTGATTCAGGTAATTTCGAGGCCGAAATTCTTTTTAAGGGGGTAGAACTATAACATCCTGAATTAGGGGTTGCTTGTAATTTAATTATTTTCCCATGTGTGTGCTTGAAGAAATGAATACTATGTTTGTTAGACATGATTTAGGGTCTAGTCATAGCCCCAAACTAGGTCAGACTTAGGACTGAAATTTCTTTTTAAGTGCTTAAAAGGATGGAATTAGGTGAGATAGGGGTTAAGTAAAATTTCGGGTGAAGCATAACACAAGGAAGTAATTGGCGAAGTGTCTTTCATGCGCCACTTAAGGGCTTAGAGGTGACGTTTGGGCAGGTCTTGGGTTCGAGTCTTGGGAGTAACAAGGGGGTGCATTTTGTTTTTGGGCTTTTTGGGCGTTAAGGAAAGAGGCTAAGGTATGAAGGCTTTAAAAATAAAATGGTGAGATTTAAGAGCATGAAAGTCGATTGGGAAGAATGGCATGGGGCGATATAAGAGGGATGCGGCAGTGAGGTCCTATGTTCGAACCAAAGGAGCAGCAATTGAGGTTTTATTTTTTTTCAAAGCTGGCGTGAATGGGAGAGGGAGCTAATGGTCTAATTTTTGGACTCTTAACTTGATAAGGATAAGTTTAATTTTTTTGCACTTAATTTCGGCTGGAAGGGTAAGTGTTAGTGGTTTATTTTCTTTTAAATTGTTTGAGGAGTGGCTAGGAAATACAAATAAAAGATAAATGTTATTTTTGAGTGATAATTAAAAGTTGGAAATTATCACAAAAAGAGGGTGAGAGTTGGCCGAATGAAGGACTCATTAGGGACATCCACATTCGGTTTTATCACCTAGAGAGAGGGGCCGAATTTCATAAAAATTCTTTTCTTTTCTCTTCTTATTGCTGGTCGAATTCTCCCTAGCCACAATAGACAAAATTCTTCAAAAAATTTCTAGTTTGTTTTTCTTCCACTTGGCCAAACCTACCTCCTCTTCTACTCAAGAATTCCAACCCTTCCATCATGTGTTAGCCGAATCTTTTAGGGGCTGTCAAGCTTTTCACGTGTAGTTCTCCAAGTGGCATAGTGGTAAGTATTTCTTCCTAAAGGTAATCGGTTTGTTTCTTCTCTTTTGGGATGGCCGGATGATTCATGGGATCACAAGATGGTATTTCTTTGTTGTAGCTAACAGCAAGGTGCATTGACAGAGCCTATCGAGAGTTGATTCTTCAAAGGTGAGGCATATACACTATTCAGCTATAGGCTTTGATTATGTATAAGTGTGCAAGTCGATTTTAACAAGTGTTTTGGTAGGGATCTCGACAAGTCAAGTGACGATCTCAGGTTTTCAGTAAGTTTGGTAAGTGATTAGTAAGATTCGGCCAAGGGCCATTTGTTAAGAATCAATGCCTAAAGCGAAAACTAACATGTGTCATATATGGATTCGACGATTTCAGGAATAAGCGTAGTTTCGGGATTTGGTAGGAGACCAAATCAGTAACCAAGGTGAGTGTTATTACGAGTACGACATATCCTTCGGGATTATTAGTATAGCCGAATGGCTATTAGATCTAAAGGTTTATGTGTTGGCCGATTGCAGGGGGGAAGCAACCTCTCGGGATTTCGCTAGTATATTCGGGATTTTCTAGTAAACAGGTGTGTAAAACTCTTTACACACTTTATTAATTAACATTGCTATATTGTGCCTTTTAATTATTTTGGTAGTAATTTGCTTGTGGGCTTAAGCATGGATTCCGGGTAAGTCCCCTATTATGCAATCTATGATATATGATTTTGTATGCCATCATATGCTGTTGGATGCTATGCTATACATAAATGCATGATATATGTGATTATGGCATTTGTTATGTAAACATGATGATGGTGGGATTAATGAGAGGAGGGGGATGATTTCTATGGACTGTCACTAGTGGTTTTGACCACAAGATGGGTTGCCCCCATCAGTTTAATTGTGACTTCGGTCACCAGTGGTTTTGACCACACCGTTGATAAATCGTGACTAAGTCCCAGTGGCTTGGTACCACCAGTGGTTTTGACCACATTATGATATCTGTGACCTATGGTCATCAGTGGTTTTGACCACATGATGGGTTGGCCCCATCACTTGATTTGTGACGCTAGTCACCAGTGGTTTTGACCACCAGTGGTTTTGACCACACAGGGTAGTTAAAGGAGTACGGATGGTTAGTGGGGTTGCATGTTTGCATGTTATTAATAATTTGTGTATGAGTTGTATTTTCGGGTGGGGGATTTACACACTGAGTCTTGGTGACTCACCCCTTCCCATACTATTTTACAGATGAGTAGATCGCAGAGATGGAGCCGGAGAAGACACGAGGCGGCCATGCTTATTCGTTGGATTTGAATTTAATTTGTTATAGTTAATATTATTCATTTTTCTAAGTTTTAATTTGGGTTGTAATAAGGCCGCTAATTATTATTTGAATGTTTTAATTAGTTGTTTTAATTTACTTATACTATATTACAAAATGAAATTATAAATGTTAAGTAAATCGGTTAAAAGTAACATTTTCAAATTAAGTAACTTTTACGAGTTTTCAAAGATGTTACCATCGGTAACAAAATACACCAAGTCAACTATAACCTTGACGATTTTAAAATTTTACATGATCAAACGTTTTCAAAGGGTTTATCAACACAACCATGTTTATAAAAATAATCCCAACTGAGTTTTATCAAAACCCTGTTTTAATACCTTAGCCTTATTTTAACGAGTTTCCACCAGACACTCAAAATGTTTCAAATTATTTTACCCCGGGACATACCAGATCCAGTCAGGACTCATGGGCCGGGTTTGGGGTGTTACACGAAGTGCTTCACTGATTCCCTTAACCTCCTTCAATACCTTCTTAACTATCTGAGTCAGCTCATCAACTCCAACTCAATCATGAGATCCTGTCTCAGCCACTAACGATGTCTGCGCCTCTCTTTCGGGCACATGCCTTGGTGCCAAAGATCTAGCCCTAGCACCTCGGCCTCTACCACGTCCACGTCTACCACGTCCGCGTCTTCTAGCGCTCATGTTCACTAAGTCGATATAATCTGATTAAGAGTTTTATGAATCAATATGCTATTCGATGTTTATTAAATGATGTTTTATAGTGTACGAGTAGAAAAGTTATTTTCGAGAGTCAAATCCGAATCCTAGAGTCTTAGTCTCTATAGTTTCAACTCTTAAGACTAATAGTTCTAGAGCATTCTACTTTGTCGAATTTTCGTAACATAATAATCATAAAATGGAAACAAATACTTACTTGACTTGGTGCCGGATACCCATGGTGCCATACTTCCTTTAGAACATACATGTATAAATTAAAATTTCAAACAGCTTTGAAAACATTTTTGAACCCAAACCATAGTCAGTTCTGAAACTAGGCTCTGATACCATAAAATGTACCACCCCAAACCCGGTCTATGGTTAAGACCAGATTTGGTATGTTACGTAAAACGGACATACATCTGGCCGTCTTATGATTTAAAGAAAACAGATCCTTAAAACTATTTTGGAAATGGAGTTTATTAAAAACTGAGGTTAATTTTTAGAATCTATGATTTAGGACGTATGAGATTATAAACTGAAACTTAGAAATTTATTGGTTAAAATTTTTTGACGAGAAGTTTAAAAGAGTTTAAAAGAGATTTGAAACAAGATTCTTAAAAGAATATTTACAGAAAATTTACGAGATAAAATATTTAAGAAAAACCCCTTTTTGCACTAAAATTTTAAGAAATTATTTAATAAAAAATAATATAGTCCCATTTAAGTATCTAAACATAACTAAAATTCATCCACGAGTAAAAATCCATAAAATAATACCAGAGGCCTTATTACATCATAACTGAAATAGTAATTAAAATAAAATACTTTAAAGAAGTTCAAAGTTTATATAAACCATCATTCATAGTATGGCCTCCACGAAGTCATTCCCGGCCCAAGCTTCCACTATTGATCGTTACCTGAGAAGGGTAAAGAAAACGGGGTGAGTTACATGGAACTCAGTGTGTAACCCACTTACCATCATCCACTGGGTTGGAACACACATAGCAATATTTTGGGCCTAATCCCATTTACAATAATAATAATGTATCAAATATAACATGTGTATGAAATGCAATTTCCCAACCAAACCTAGTTTTCCATCCGCTACACACCACCCTACCAACCAACACACCTGTAAGGAGCATTAGTCACCCACCCCGCCAACACACCAAAACTAGGCATTAAGCCATATATCAAACTGGGCATGAAGCCATATATCAAACTAGGCACGAGGCCATATATCAAACTGGGCACGAGGCCATATATCAAACTGGGCACGAGGCCATATATCAAACTGGGCACGAAGCCATATATCAAACTGTGCACGAAGCCATATACAAACTGGGCACGAGGCCATATATCAAACTAGGCACGAGGCCATATATCAAACTGGGCACAGAGCCATATATCAAATTGGGCACGAGGCCATAAATCAAACTAGGCACGAAGCCATATATCAAACTGGGCACGAAGCCATATATCAAACTGGGCACAAGGCCATATATGAAACTGGGCATTAAGCCATATATCAAACTGGGCACAAAGCCATATATCAAACTGGGCACGAAGCCATATATCAAACTGGGCACGAGGCCATATATCAAACTGTGGACAAGCCACCAGAATTTTGTAGCAAAGCTACCAGAACTTCTCTTTGTCAAATATCCCAACCCATGCAAATCATGTATGCATATTCATTTACAATAATTCATTCATATAATTATTACAAACATACGGCCCATTATAAAAAAAATTTAAACAATCTGGCCCATATCACATTTTGGCCCATATAGCAAATATCACATTTGGCCCATATATCACTTATCACAATTGGCCCATATATCACTTTTATCGATTTAGTCCATTGAGGGCAATTCCGTAATTTGGCCCATAAGGGCATTTTCGTAATTCGGCTCATAAGGGCATTTTCATAATTCAGATCATAAGGGCATTTTTATAATTTTACCAGTCGAGGGTAATTCAGTAATCTCACAACCTAGGGGTATTTCGGTAATTTACCCTCTAAAGGTATTATGGTAATTTCGTAACCTAGGCTTAACTACTAATTTGGGGCATAAAAGTTTGAAACTGTCCATTTGTGTCATACTGACTAAATTGACTATAACTCATGTTAGGAATCTCAAAATCTAAATTCGTGAATTTTCCTTGAAACTAGACTCATATTTCTTCTTACTACAATTTTTTCCAGAATTTTTACCTCAACCATTTAGTACATTTTATTCCTTAAATTTTCCCTGGTTTCACTATCCAACTTTTCTGACCTCTCTTACCCAAAATCCAAATATCTCACTGTACAGTTTTCATATACTGCTCCCACTTGTCTCTATTAATAATAGGCTCACTAAGGAATCCATACATATAAATTATGTCCCATAATTCACTTTTTACAATTTTATACAATTTTTCCAAGACAGAACAGAATACCTCGAAGTCATTCAAAATCAGTCTCACTAAAATTAACATATCTCAAAATATAATATTCCTTTTCCTTCTCTGTTTCTTCCATGTTAAAGTAGAAACAGTAAGCTTTAATCTGATATCTTACTCACTTTGTAATTCCTTTTATCCAATTTTTCATTATTTTTCAAATACATGTCACTGTTTCTGACCGAAACTATTTTATTACAAAACATGATTACCACTACGAGCATACGCACGTCCGAGTGATCATGGATGCCGGTTATAGATTTTTTTTTATATTTCTACCGAATCACAGAATATTTCATGTAAACTTTCAAATATATGTGAGACTTACTCACCATTTCAAACATATATTTGGAAGGGTACGGGATTACACACCTTGATTACGAGTTGTGCTTTCTACCGATTTCAACACCTATATTGATAGTTGATAGAAGGTTAGTCTCAACTTCGATAATCATAACTAGAAACACTTTATTAGGATAACTCCACTTACCATGACTATGATCTCCCTCGATGCACCAAAAATCGATCCTACCAACAATATCAATTAGCCAACCTTCAATCCGATTAACTCAAAAACCAAATGGAGATATCGAATGGACTATGAAAGATCTTCCTTACCTTAATCGATTATAATCCCATTTCTCACGATCGTCCCATGACTAGAGATGATTAGGCAATTTTGTGGTATTCGGCCTCCTTCTATATCACTACGAAGAAGAGAACGATCTCGTATGAGAGAAAGTAAGGAGATGGTCTAGGTCAAAATGACCATCCAAAAACCAAAGTATGGATTCGGTCATAAGAGGAGAAAATAAAACATTGGAAAGAATACTTACCGATTGCTTAAGGAATGAGAAAGAAAGAACGATGGAAAGGTTTCCGTTATGGAGGAGAATGAACAATGATATTCGGCTATCAAGGAGATTAGACAAAAGATGAATATGTGACCAATTCAAGAAAAGAGAAAATGCACTATTGTGCTAATATGTTTCGGCAAGGAGAGTTGCAAAATGGGAGAGATGACACAAAGTTGTCAAAGGGAAATTTTGCCAAAACAAAACCAAGACCTTACCAAATGCCAAGGTAAAATTTTCAGCCACCTATCTACCTTAAAACCGTCCACATGCATCCCCCC
Organism: Gossypium rotundifolium; assembly: GCA_025506655.1. Taxonomy (NCBI): domain Eukaryota; kingdom Viridiplantae; phylum Streptophyta; class Magnoliopsida; order Malvales; family Malvaceae; genus Gossypium; species Gossypium rotundifolium. Next base: position 85,696,260 of record CP106722.1, on the reverse strand, counting down.
TTAGGATAAGAGTTTGGCCACCCAAGCTTTCCAAAACACCATTCACAAAATAAGCCTCTTGTCCCCCTTACTTACCTATTTCTCTTGATTCCTTTCCCCAACTTCAACCTTGCCTTATTCTTATAGCCACCTTACCAAAAATAATGAAGTCCACCCTTGCCATAAATAGTCATTGGCCAACACTTAAGGAAAGAGTGCAAAAATAAAAGTCAAACTTGCACACAAAGGGATTTGAACCTCTTCCCTCAAGGTGCTTCACTTGATGCCATAACCTCTTTACCAATTGCTCATTTATGCTAACCATTTATTCATTTATTTCAATAAGCATTGAAGCTACTTACCATCTCTCCTTAAAGTGCTAAAATACCAAATTTTTCCTAAGGCCCAATTAAACCCGAGACTTCATAGAAACCCCGTAAACTCCAAATTCACTTAACTAAAAAGTCCAATTTGCCATAATGCCATTCTCTTGTTCTCAAAATTTTAAACATTCCTACGCTCAAAGCCTATTGGGCCCAATCCTACTAGGCCCGATTTTGGGATGTTATAAGCATTCAGATGGCACTTTATGAGGCCTTGTATGGTCGTAAGTGTCGTACTCCTTTGTGCTAGACTAAGTTGGGTGAGTGACATGTTCTGGGTCCAGAATTGGTTGTTGAACTTGAAGATAAGGTCCAGTTGATATGGGATCATCTGAAAGCGGCATCTGATAGGCAGAAATCTTACCCTAATCTGAAGAGAAAGGATATTGAGTACTCCGTGGGAGACTTAGTTTTTCTCAAGGTCTCACCATGGAAGAAGGTCTTGAGGTTCGGTCGCAAGGGTAAGTTGAGCCCTCGATTTATTGGGCCACCTGCATTATAAAGTGAGTGGGGCCAGTTGCATATCAGTTGGAGCTTCCTTCAGAGTTGGATCATATTCACAATGTGTTCCACGTCTCAATGTTAAGTTGCTACCGCTCTAATCCCATGCATATTGTGCCTATTGAGGATATCGAGGTTAAACCAGATTTGACATTTAAGGAGGAGCCGGTTCAAATTTTGGAGCGCGACGTAAAGGTTCTGCAGAGGAAATCTATCCCCTTAGTGAAGGTGCTGGGGTGGAATCATAGCATTGAGGAGGCCACTTGGGCACCGGAGGATTCGATGCGTTAGCAATATACTCACCTCTTCTGATCAGGTAAAATTTTGATGACGAAATTTTTTTTAGGGGGTAGAGTTGTAACGCCCCGATTTTTGCTTATTTTTGGCTTTTGTAATTTTGGCATGAATGATGTCTGGTTCAGTGGATATGTGTTCTGGGTGTGTGTGGGAGGTCCCAAGTTCAAGTCTCAACTTTGGTAAATTTTGGTATTTTTATGACTAAGCCCAAACCTTGGTTAGTAAGCTTATAAGTATTTATTTGTAAAAACATGTTAGAATGGGCCTCCTGGTCTGTGGTTAGGAGGAGTGTTGGGATGGAAAAGGTCTTGTGTTTGAGTTGCCACAGGAGCATTATTTTTTTCTGTCAGTCCAAAGAGTTTGTGTTGGATTAAAAATTTGATAGTGGGAAGAGGTTGATGGAGATAATTAAGGAGACTTGGATAGGGGAGTTATTAGAATTTTCACCAATCTGATTACTATCTCAAGTTTTGACTTTTCACTTTTGTTTCCCAAACTTGTGCTACTATTTTCTTTCCCCTAAATCCCTACCTTCCTGTCGATTTTTCTTCTCTTTTGCTAGCCATAATCCTTCTTTCTCTTTACTCGTATTTTGCTTCCTTTCAGACGAAAACTATGCTTCTTTTCCCAAATGTGGCGTTCTTGGAGTAGTTATGGTAAGTGGTCTCTTGTGATTGTAAATTAAGGTTCTAAGTTTTAATTGGGGTTTTTATGCTGATGTTTTGGCAGCTTTACACCTTTGGAAATGAGAATCTTCTTTAACTACTTCGTAGGCAAGTCAATTTTAAAGCTTTAAGAGTAAGTCCCAATCGCTCATTAGTTGAGTAATTCATTTGGGTTGGTTTTAATTCCTCGATTAAGTGAATAATTGAGTGGCTTACTAATCAATTATAGGTGCTGGTGATCTCAGGATTGCGTTAAGAGAGAAAACAAACTAGATGTGTACCCAAAAACGCAGAATATGATGTTTCAGTGAAAGCCAAAAACCGTTCTGTCGACGCCACACGGACGTGTAGTCGCCCGTGTGGTAGGCCGTGTGTGAGACTATTAGTCACCACATAACCGTTGATCAATGAGCTAGGCTGTGTGCGAGTGACACGGCCATGTGAGGGACGAGCGAGGCCATGTGCGACACACGGGCTCGACCAATTGGGCCTACACTGGTGAACCACACGGGCGTGTGGGATTTTGGGCCAGGCCGTGTGATCCACACAGCCAAGGCCAATTTGGGCCGAATGGGGCACACGGGCGTATGGGCCCACACAGGCAGCCCATAGGCGTGTGAGCTCATTTTTCTGGAAAACTCTATAAGGTTAGACGGGTCCCCCAAGTCGACTGTGGACCTACCTAAGGTCGGTAAGCAATGCTTAGACCCCAAACTAAATGATCTGACTGTTTGATTTCTGTACTAAGCATGTATATTATTCTGAATGTATTAACTGCTATCTACATATTAGCATGACATTTTATGTATGTTGCATTGCATCGGGGTGGGATTGATGACATTCAGAGGAAGTATCTGAAAGGCTTTTAAGCTTGTTATTTGGTAGCTCAGCTGCAAATTTCTGATTATGTGTCGCATTTGGTACTACATGGTGTGTAGGGATGGGTGGGTTGATTTATCCCCACATGGTGTGTAGGGTTGGACGGAGTTGGTGTGTAAAGGCTGGTGAGTTGGACTCTATTTTTTGCATATTCTGTCTGAAATGGGCCAAGGCCTTGAAATATGTCTGAATCTGTATCTAAGTGGGCTAAGGTCCAAACCGTTTCTGTAATGGGCTTAAACCCGAATTGTGAATTAATGTATGTTATCTGATATTTTTGTGTGTAAGTTTTCTATGGGGATTACACACTGAGTTTGCGAAAACTCACCCTTTTCTATTTAATCTATTCAGGTAATCCCCAGCAGTAGATGTAACAGTGCGGCGGAGGACTCGATGGTGACCATGGTTCTAGACCTTTTTGGCTTTTATTTTATTTATGGATTTGGTTATATCTGGGAACTTTATGTAATATGGCCTTTACACATTTTATTTTAAATTTGGAATTTTTATTTTTATAACTGCTAGTAGTAGGATAATACGCAAGTTTTCAAAATAAACAAATGTTTTATCAAAATGCACACGAATTCGCAAATTACTTTAAATGCTTCCATGAACTGTAAAGTATTTTTGAAAATGGACAATGTTTTGAAAATGGATAATGATGGAAACAAGTAACACATTTTGAAAGTTTCATAAGACAACTGAAAAAGGGTTTTATTTTATTTATGTTTTCCAAGGCATTATCATTTGACATCGCCAGATTCAGCCATAACGTCTAGGCCGAGTTTAGGGTGTTACAAGTCCGGTAATGCCTCGTACCCTATTTTGGCGTCGAATATGGGTAAGGGGTGTTACAAGCACACTATGTGTGAGCTACCCTGGGTATCTAACAGTATTCTAAACGGTTCAACGGGCAATGTTCTAATACAAAATGGTATGATTCGATACAAACTATTACAGGTATACACATAAATTACATAGAAATGATGTTACATGCTATATAGATATATGAAATAGATGATACATGTATATGGAATGTGATTAATTGTTGAGCTCATCCATGTTTATTGGTTCATATATTAATTTACAAGGCTAATATGGTTGTTGTATATGTGCTTAGGCATTTGGCCAAAATGTGCTAGGTTATGCTTTGTTACTTACATATTACTTGATCGAATGGTAAGTTAAATTCTAAGTTATACAAACTTACTAATCTTAAATGCTTACTCTGTGTTATTTTCTGTGTTTTATAGTTAATCAGAAGTTCGTTCGGGTTGGAAGCTTGTTGGAGCTATATCACACTATCCATCGGCTCTTTTAGTATTTTCAGTTGTTAAATTTTGGTTATAATGTCATGTATAGGTATTTTGGCTAATGTTGGCTTATTTGTTTTGTTGTGAATATGGCCATTTGGCTTGATTGAGTTTTTGGTATTTTGATAAGATAATGGTTTAGTTTGACATGTATGTGAATAGCTTTATTATGAATGACGATATTATAGTTCAAATATGCAAATGATAAGTGACAATATCATGTAAGTGAATATAGTGTTTTGGTACATTAGAAATATATGAATTATGTGATTATTTGGAGTTAATTCTTGTATGATATATTTGGTATCTTTTTGGTATGTTTTTAAAGGTAAAACAAGTGACATAATATGGTATAGACTTGGTCAAGCCTTTGTTGAATAATTGATCAATGTATGTTCACATTTGTATATGTTTTGATTTTGTCACTGAAGTGCCTAAGGGCATATTAGTTGTATGCAGTTATACCCTATGTATATATCATGTTTGTGCTTGTTTTGGATGCCTTATTATGGCTTGGTTATATATGCAAAGTTGGTTAAACGTACATGACGATTTGGGTGAGAAAACTGGCTTGTAAAATGGCCTATTTTTGTCCACATAGGCAAAGACACAAGTATGTGCCTCAGCCATGTGTGACACACGGCCGTGTGTACCTTATAGCTTTCAAAGGGTTACAAGTCAGACTGTTACACGTCCTAGCACACGGCCTGGTACACGGACGTGTGAGGTTATTTTCAAAGGGTACATGGCCTAGCACACGGGCGTGTGGCTTGGCCGTGTGACCAAGTCAGAGAGTTACATGGGCTGGGACACGGCCGTGTCTCCCTACTTCAAATGCCCACATGGCCTAAGACACGGGTGTGTCTCTTAACCTTGTGAGTCACACGGCCTGACCATATAGCCATGTGACCCTTGCAGTGTTGAAAAATTTTACTATTTTCTGAAAAATTCTTTGAGTTTCTGATTTAGTCCTGACTTATTTTTAACACGTATTTTTGGGCCTCGAAGACTCATCTAAGGGAAATTTTGTATATATGAAATTGGTTTTAATGAATTTATTAATATGTTATGAAATATTTGAAATTTTGTTCGTTTGTACTATAAACTCCGGTAATACTCTGTAACCATATTTTGACGATGGATACGGGTTAGGGGTGTTTTAATCCCCCTACTAGATTTGACTCTAATTCGATAGATATATGTTGTCCTATTTCTAGGATTGTATGCAACTCCACTCAATTACGCTAAATCTACTCTTAAACAGGGTTTATTACTCCTTTGATTTAAACACATCAAACATGGATTAATAACCTAGAAATATTAAATCAAGAATTAAGCACACATAATTGAGAACAAGATCTAAGTATTTATTGCGTAAAAATATAAATCATATAAAAAAATCCACCCTAGGGTTCATCTCCCTAGGTATTTAGAAATTTAGTTCATGATATCAAATAAAAACATCCCAAAGAAAGTATAACCATAAGAAATAAAGAAACTCGTAATAAACTTCAAAGAAATCAAAAGGAGATGTTCAATCTTAACAGAAATCTGCTTCAGAATTAGCTTCAATGGTGTTTTTCGAGTTGTTTTCTTGAGTATTCTCTACAACTCTCTCCTATCTTCTTATTTTTGTCATATATAAGTTTTAAAATTCCTGAAAAACCTAAAAATTGCATTTATTTCACGTGTTTAGATTACAATTCACATTTTGACACGGTTTGGCACACACCCGTGTATCTCACACGACCATGTACCCAACCCGTGTGGGAGAGTCCAGCCCATGTGGCTCCTATACCTTGCACCGATTTTTTAATTTTCACTCATTTTTTGGTCATTTTACTCTCCTAAGTATATAAACATGAATTTAAATGATTATGACTATAAAATTCACCATTTTACATCGAATAATGATCCAAAAATGCATTAAGAATAGGATGAAAACATGTTAGTTTTGGCATTTATCAAATATCCCCACGGTTAAGCATTTACTATTCCTCAAGCAAAAACCTCAACCCACATTCAGATTAGCTTTTCTCAATTTGTCATTTTCATCAATAATGTTTCAAAGATAATTCGAAAATAATCATGCATTAGAAATTTGAAACACCCCAAACCCGACCCACAAGCCCTGACTGGATCTGGAATGCTCCTTGAGTAAAACGTAGCAAATCCTCGTTTTGTCATGTTGGAAAACTAGTGGTTTTGAAGAAAAATCGGTTTGAGTTATGATCAATTTGGAAATCGTGTTTTTTTTTCCGAAGTTTGTATTGAAACAATATTATTATGTTTCAAAAGTTACAAGTTAATAGAATTGCCGAATTTTAAAGCTTTTTATTATTAACTTGAAAACCGTAGGTGTTTGGGTGTCAAAACAATTGAAGTTGTTTTACGAAAAATGTTTAATTGTTTGTTTGTGTGTTCGTATCATAATAAAAATTAAAACGTAAACTTAAAACAACTAAATGATAATGGCCTTATTACATCAAAATATAACCCAAAATAAATCAAATAAAACTTAATAAGAAAAATCTGAAAACGCTGAGCTGAGCATGGCCACCCCTAAGTCCCTGCCGACCCAGTCCATTTAATGATTATCACCTGCAAAATGTTAGCCCACGAAGGGTGAGTCAATAGACTCAGTGTGTAACAGCCATCTTAGACTCCCAATCGATAAAACATATTATATCACATATATTAATCATAGGCAATGATGCAACCCAAACCCACCTAGATATCCATCCTCTACACATCACCCGTACCTACCAATCACACCGTGGAGATTACTAAATCGACCCTCTATCCGCTACACACCATCGAAGGCAGTCGCTGCAGTCAACTGCTCATCGCCCTTATAATTGTGGCATAGCCACCAGATAACGTGACAGAGTCACCAGATTCATATTATGTGACATAGGTCACCAAATAAAGTGGTAAAAACCACCAGAACACTTCCCCTTTATCATTATCACCCATATGCCCATACAACATACAAGTCATACAGATATCATGCAATCTACCTTACCCCATGGCCATAACAAACTTTCTCATATTTTCATAGAAATGTTCATAAACATTATTAACGAGCAATATGGGGTACATACCTGATTACACTGCACCATTGAATAGTACCCTTAGCCGTATTCATTTGTTGCCTTATTAACATATACATAATCATCATTATTATTAAACGGGAATTTAGGGTGGGTTACACACCTGGTTACTAACACGATTACCGAATCCCGAAAATCTCGATCTCACGTACTAGATCCCCTTTCCTATATTCAGCCAACACTAAAAACATTAGCAAAGAGCCCATTCGGCTATATAGAAAATCCCGAAGGGTTAACACAACCATAATCCTTACCTTGATGCCGATTTGGTTACCAATCCGAATCCCAAAACTATGTGATAAGCCTTCCTTGAAATCGGTCAAACACTAATATACTCAAACGGTTAGCTTTCATCTTTTCAGATAACTAAGAGATGAATTGAATCAGTACGAAACCTTACCACTGACTTACCGAAAATTATTGATTAGGGAAAAGATGATTCCGATCTACTGCTTCAAAATCTCGGAGATCCTAAAAGAAACAGATTGCATGGTTGATTAAAAGTCAAGACAAATGTCAAAATTTAGCTTTTGTCCTACACATGTCGACAGAGAAGAAATAAGGGAGAATAGTGGAGATTCGATTATGACAGACTTACCTATTCCAAACCGTTTAGAGAAGAAATCAAAGGAGATCTCTGCTTGGTTGATATTCGGCCAAAAACTGAGAAGAAAAGGAGATTAAGTGATTTCGGCAATGGCTTTAGGAAAAACTATAGAGATTCGGCCAAAGTGAAAGAAGAGAATAGAAGAAAGATAAATGGTATTCGGCTTTGGTTTAGAGAAAATGGATGAAGGGAGTTTCGACAAGAATGAAAAAGAAGAAGAAGATTTTAGGCTTTAGTAGAATAAAAGGAGAAGAGAAGATGCACACTTTCACTTTCGGTTTTGGTCAAAAGAGAAGGAAAGAATTTCGGCACTAACTCCCCTATACATGACCGAATAAGCCCCTCTCCAATGTCCTTCTGCCGGCCAACTCTTCTTCTCTCCACCCAATCCCCTTTTCACTCCTACTTAGCCAATCTTTAAGCTTTTGACCCAATCTACACTTCATCCATGAAGTGTCCTTGTCTTAATCCATCATTTGCATCTCCTTGCTGAAAATAAAAGCTCCAAAATGCTTCCCTTGCTTTGCTCGAACCTAGGCCCCTTTACACTCCCTGTGGCATCACCTTACAAGGCCCTAAGTGGCGCCTCTTTGCCACCTTGCCAACTTAATTCTTGTGTCCTAAGCCACACAATAAACTCCTTAAGGCCTAGCTCCCTTAATTCCCCTTTTTAGGCTTAAAATAAAATATTTTTCTAAGGTTTCTACCTACATCCCAAGGTTCCTGAAGCCCCCAGAACACATTCAAAACATACTCAGGCATGCTACCACACACATTTGAATAAAAATGCATAACCCCTAAATCCTGGATATTACAGTTCTACCCCCTTAAAATAATTTCGACCTCGAAATTACCTGGCTAAAATAAGTGAGGGTATTGCTGTCGCATTACTTCCTCCGGCTCCCATGAAGCTTCTTTCGATCCATGGTTACGCCATAACACTTTGACTAGAGGAACTGATTTCCTCCGTAGCACCTTCACATCCCATTCCAGAATCTGAATCGACTCTTCCTCATAAGACAGATCTGATCTCAGCTCCGCCTCTTCAACCGGTATTACATGAGATGGATCTGATCGGTAACGACGTAGCATCGAAACGTGAAATACATTGTGTATCTGCTTCAATTCCAAAGGCAACTCCAACTGGTACGCCACTGGTCCAACCTGCTTCAAAACCCGATAAGGTCCTATAAACCTAGGACTTAACTTTCCCTTGCAGCCAAATCTCATCACCTTCTTCCACGGTGAAACTTTAAGAAACACCTGATCCCCTACAGCAAACTCTATCTCCTTCCGCTTAAGATCTGCATAAGACTTTTGCCTGTCAGATGCCTTCTTCAACCATGCCCAAATTACCTTAACCTTTTCTTCTGATTCTGCCACAATCTCTGGGCCTAAAACTTGACATTCCCCCAATTCTGTCCAACACGTAGAAGTGCGACACCTCCTTCCATACAGCGCTTCGTACGGTGCCATCCGAATACTTGCTTGATAGCTATTATTATACGTAAATTCTGCTAAAGGCAAGAACTCATCCCAGTTTCCTCTTAAGTCTATCACGCAACCTCTCAACATATCCTCTAGCACTTGAATTACCCGTTCAGATTGGCCGTCTGACTGCGGATGAAATGCCGTACTGAAGTCCAACCTGGTGCCCAATGCTTTGATGTAATGCTTTCCAAAATCGAGATGTAAACTTCAGATCCCTATTCGAGATAATCGACACCGGTACTCCGTGCAGCCTCACGATTTTGCTACATACAACTTTGCCAATCTCTGCAAAGAATAGTCAACTCGCACTGGTATGAAATGTGCTGACTTCGTCAACCGATCTACTATTACCCATACCGAGTCCTTCTTAGTAGGCGTAAGAGGAAGCCCACTAACGAAGTCCATGGTAATTCTCTCCCACTTCCATTGTGGAATCTTTATCGGTTGAAGCAATCCTCACGATACTTGGTGTTCAGCCTTGACTTGCTGACACGTTAAGCACTTCCCTACAAATTCAGTAACTTCCCGCTTAAGACCAGGCCACCAAAATTGATCCCGTAGATCCCTGTATAACTTACTTCCTCCAGGATGCATAGCATAAGGGCTACTATGTGATTCCTGAAGAATTTTCTGCCTTAATTCCTTATCCTTTGGCATACAGACCTTGCCTAGAAAACACAGCACTCCATCACTGTTTACACCATAGTCCTCCAACTCCCCGTTTTGTACTTGTAGTAGCTTAGCACTGAGTTCACCATCTACCAATTGTTTCTCCTTCACTTGACTTAGCCACGTCGGCTTCACTTGCAACTCTGCTAACAAACTTCCATCATCATAAAGGCTAAGATGTGCAAACATCGCCCTTAGATCCGATACCACTTTTTGACTTAGGGCATCTGCCACTACATTCGACTTGCTTGGGTGATACTCTATTGAGCAATCATAGTCTTTCAACAACTCCACCCACCTTCGATGTCTCAAATTTAGCTCTTTTTGAGTTAGCAGATACTTCAAACTCTTGTGGTCCGTGTAGATCAGCGACCTTTCCCCATACCCTCCACACTTTTAGAGCGAATACAATTGTTGCCAACTCCAGATCATGCGTCAGATAGTTAACCTAATGTGGCCTTAACTGCCGAGACGCATAAGCGACCACTTTCCCGTCTTGCATAAAGACACATCCCAATCCTGTATGGTAAGCATCACAATACACCACGAAGTCTTTCCCTGCTTCCGGCTGAATCAAAATCGAAGCCTCAGTCAATACTCTCTTAAGCTTCTCAAAACTCTCCTGCTGCTTATCCACCCATACGAAAGATACCTCCTTTCTTAACAACTTCGTCAGAGGTGCTGCTATAGTCGAGAACCCTTCAACAAATCTCCTATAGTAGCCTGCTAACCCCAAGAAACTACGAACTTCAGCCACAGACTTAGGTGGTTTCCAATCTACTACTGCCTCAATCTTTCGAGGATCCACCCTTATTCCTTCCACAGACACCACATGCCCTAAGAACGTAACTTCCTTCAGCCAAAATTTGCACTTGCTGAACTTGGCATATAGCTTCTTTTCCCTTAACACTTGCAACACCACCTGGAGATGCTCATCATGTTCTTCCTCAGACTTGGAATACACTAGGATGTCGTCTATAAACACAACGACAAACTGATCCAAGTAGGGTTGGAAAATCCAATTCATCATATCCATAAACGCGGCTGGGGCGTTCGTCAATCCGAACAGCATTACTAAGGATTCATAATGCCCGTACCTTGTCCAGAAAGTTGTCTTATGCATATCTACTTCCTTCACCTTAAGCTGATGATATCTAGACCGTAGATCTATCTTTGAAAATATCACGGCCCCCTTAAGCTAATCGAATAAGTCATCTATCCTTGGCAATGGATACTTGTTCTTGATGGTCAGCTTATTCAACTGCCAATAATCTATGCACATGCGCATAGTCCCGTCCTTCTTCTTCACAAATAGGACCGGTGCTCCCTATGGAGACACACTAGGTTGAATAAACCCACGATCAAGTAACTCTTGGATCTGGGCTTTAAGCTCTACTAACTCCTTTGGTGCCATTCGGTATGGAGCAATTGACATAGGAGCTGTACCTGGCAGTAAATCAATTCTGAACTCTACCTCCTTATCTAGGGGTAACCCAGGCAGCTCCTCCGGAAAGACATTCGCAAATTCCCTTACTGTTCTAACTCCACTAACTCCCTCTTCTTTGGTATCCAAAACACTAACGAAAACTAGAAACGCCTTGCACCCTTTTCGCACCATCTTACCAGCCTTTAGTGCGGAGACTACGTTAGCCAAATAATTTCTTCTTTCTCCTATCATAACTATCTCCTCATTCTTCAGAGTCCTCAACTCCATTCGCTTAGCTGCGCAATCTAATTTAGCACGATGTTCCACTAGCCAATCCATGCCTAGAATGAGATCAAATTCTCTGAAAGGTAGTTCCATCAAGTTGGCAGGAAATACCACTCCCTGAATCTCTAGAGGTACACTACGAAATACCCTATTCACCACTACCGTTTGACCTAACGGGCTTACTACAGTCATCTCCCTAACAGACAGTTTAGATGCTACACCTAGTGTTTCAGCTACTCTACATGTAACATATGAGTGGGTCGAGCCAACATCAATTAAAGTAAAGTAAGGCTTGTTAGCTATAAGGAACGTACCGGTTATGACGTTCGATGCGTCACCATCCTCCCTCTGACGAACCACATACACCAGACCCAGCTCTCTCGCCTCTGTGTTACCAACACCTCTGCCCGGTGTTCCCCGACCTCTTCCAAAGCCATTACCCCCGCCAACCGGACCACGACCCTGCGGTGGCTGCTGACCACCTCTTCTAGCCTGATTAAGACCCTGACTTATAGATTGGCTCTCGTCTGTTTTCATAAGACAGTCCCTAATCATGTGATCCTTGGATCCACACTTAAAACATCCTCCTGTCTTCTTCCAACACTCTCCTAGGTGCATCTTTCCACACTGAGCATAAGTACGGTACTGTCCTCCCGTAACAACCTGCTGACCTCGCGACCCATCAGTTCTAGGTCTCTTTTGAACATTCCCGGATGACCCTGATGATCCAAAACCTCTCTTCTGCCTATTCCTATCGGAATTCTATCTCATAAATTCCTTAACCCCTTCGGCTACCTTAGCCTTCTCCACCAACACGGTAAACTCCCGCTCCTGCTGTGGAGCTATCAGCAGTCTTAGGTCATCCCTCAGTCCGTCCTCAAACCGGACACATCGTTCATGCTCCGTAGCCACGATGCCTCAAGCATATCGGTTCAACCTTAAGAATTTTACCTCGTACTCTACACGATCTTATTCCTCTAAACCAGCCTCAGAAACGCCTTCCTCTGCGCATCAATATAGCTAGTCCCAATATACTTCTTCTGATACGCCGTCTTAAAATACTCCCAAGTGAAATCATCAGCTGCAATACCATCCCGAACTGTGATCCACCACTGGTATGACTCATCGCGGAGAAGCGACACCACCCCTTTTAGTTTCTCCTCCGCAGTCAGGTCTAAATCATCCATAATTCACTCCGTCGCCTCCAACCAATACTCAGTCGTACTGGGTGCCACACCAGATAGACCACAGAATACCTCTGCTCCATTGGCTCGGAGTCGCTCGGGTACAAATTTCTGAGCTCCCATACCTCTACCTGCTCTAGCCACCCTCTCAAGAACTCGCAGCATCGCCTGTGATACTGCATCATCCCCCGTCTGATCCAGATATTCAGCACCAACAGCTGGTGGTGGTGGCATCTCATTCTCGGACCCTTGACCAGACCTAACGGGTTCCGATACGGTCATTCTGCTTCTACCACGCCCTCGAACATTACGACCACGTCCCCTAGAACTCATTCTTCCAAGTTGCGTTTATCTGGTTAAGAATTTTATGAATTATTATTTCTTTCCACTGATTTATCGTGAACAGTCTTATGATTAATAGTTCTAAAAAGTAGTTCTTTCGAGTTCATACACACACTACAGTCTCAAGTTCATTCATTCAATCATCAACATTCATGAACTCGCGTTCATTACAGAAAAGTGTTGTGGTTGTCTTTGTTGTTGTTTTCCACTACCCATGTGTATTTTCGTAATTTTATCCTACAGGGGTATTTTTGTAATTTTTCAAAATAGGGTCCTTGGTGATTTTGTGAAATAGGGGTGTTCTGGTAATTTTGTAATCCCGGGGGTACTTCGATAATTTTGGAAATCTGGGGGTATTTCGGTAATTTTGGAAATTTGGGGTATTTCGATAATTGTCCAAATCCGGGTATGTTGAAATTTTACAAAATAGGGGTTTTTGGTATTTTTACAAAAAATAGGAATATTTTGATTAAATTTGAGGGTAGTATGGCAATTTTATAAACTGAGGGTATTTTAGTAATTTTTTGCAAACCAGGGGTATTTCGAAATTTTTTTAAAAAAATCTAAAATAGTTTTGACGAATAAAAGGGGTAATTCAGTGATTTTAAAACTAAGGTTTTTGTAAAACTGTGTAGCTAGTCCCTTTCGAGTTTTAATTCTTGAATTTAGCTCATGGGTAAGTCCTCTTGGTTAGGGTGAACCGTCACTCACGCACTGTAGGATTCTAGTGGAGAGGAGGTGAGTCACTAGGACTACTTAAATACCAAGCTCCCAGAATCCAATCCTAGACATGCGCTGTGGGTTGCCACACCCTTAACTCAAACTCACTCACGAGTGTTTGTTTGATTAGACTTTAAATTTTATGAAATTCTGTGTTGGAGTAAGCTAACCCTAGGGTTTAATAGCTCCTAATCCATTAATCTACATCCCCGTAATACCCACATACAAATCACACAATGGTTAGGGGTACTTGCCTGGTGGACTTCGGGCCGGAGACTCAGGTGTCATGCCAAAAACCCTGCTCATCCTTTAGTAAACTCAAGTTCAAAATAAGAAAAATGTTTTGGACCCAAAAAGCCCTCAAGGCCGAGTTTTGAATCGGCTCGATACCAAATCAAAACACCCAAGCCCAAATTTCACAAGCCACGATCGGATCGGCATGCTCATTGAGTAAAACGTAGCAAATCCTCGTTTTGTCATGTTGGAAAACCGGTGGTTTTGAACAAAAATCAGTTTGAGTTATGATCAATTTGGAAACCGTGTTTTTTTTTTCTAAAGTTTGTATTGAAACGATATTATCATGTTTCAAAAGTTACAAGTTAATAGAATTGCCAAATTTTAAAGCTTTTTATTATTAACTTGAAAATCGTAGGTGTTTGGGTGTCAAAACAATTGAAGTTGTTTTACGAAAAATGTTTAATCGTTTGTTTGTGTGTTCGTATCATAATAAACATTAAAACATAAACTTAAAATAGCTAAATGATAATGGCTATAACATCCTAAAATTTGAGTATCTTTTGTGTTGGCGTGGGTATGAATTTTTGTGTGTTAGCATAGTCTTGTGAAGGCTTGATTTTATTTAGGAAGCTAGAATAATTTTTAGTATGGTTTATTTAATGAAGTGGATTAAGAGAGTTTGACACTTAAGTTAATTTAAGTGTTAAATTAAAGCACAAAAGGAATAAGTGGCAAGATGGTTAAGGCTCTTGAAAGGGTGCTTGAGGTTAGTGGTTCGAGTATCAAGGAAAGCATTTTGAGGATTTTTATTTCATCATAGCTTTTATGGACGGTCAACCTATGTTTATGATAGGTTGGACTTTCATCTTTTGGTAAGTTGAATGTTGATTTAAGGAAAGCTTGAAATTGGGGATAAGAATCTTGAAGTTATGGAAGGTTGGGGAGACATAAGGCATGGAATATGGAGGATGTTTTGGAAACTTTATTCAAGGCTTTAGTGCATGTATGTGGATGGCATGGGTGTCTAGGGGTGGCGAATGTTGTTAGGTGGTTTGGGGGGGAATAGTTGGCCAATTTTTCCTTTTGAACATCTTTTTGCATTTTTGTTTTCCTCTCCAAAAAACTCTTTCTTTGGCGAATGTTATTGTGCATTTTGTGCAAATTTAGCTTTTGTTTTAGCTCTTATTGTGTTGAACCAAAATGCTATTTCCTTTCTTTCATCTTTGCTTTTGAAACCAAAGCTTCATTTTGGTGTTTTGCACTTTTCTTTTAGGCAAAATAGGTGTTGGCTTAATCTCATCTCTCCCACATCTCTTTTCTTTTCTTTTTGACATTGGTTCATAATCATATTTTCTTTACACTCTTTTGGCCGAATATTTCTCCATCTCAAATACCATTTCTTTTTCATTTGTTCAAAGATAAAACATCTACTTTCATTTTATTTCTTCTTTTCTTTTTCACTTCACCATAGCCGAATCTTCTACTTCCTTTTAGTATTATTTTGGCCGAATATTCAAGGGTAGACTCTCCTTGGTTTTCTTCTATCGATTTTGGATAAAAAGGGGTAAGTGTTCATGGACGTTTTTCTTCTTTTTCTTTCTCGTTTCTATGATGTTTTCTTGTGGACAAAGGCCGAACCTTTGGGCATTATTCTGCAAGGTTCTAACCATTTTTAGGATTCAATTATTCTCTTAGGCTCATTGGGATTTCGGAAGCAATTGATTTAAGCCATTCCTTTAGCAAATCGAAGTTGGTAAGTCAAGTGGTAAGGATTCTATACTCTTAAGTTGGTTGAGGAAGCCTAAGGTTATTTGGATTAAGATATGTTGTTGGCCGAATGGTTTTCATTAAAATATTATGATTTAGCTGATTGTAGGACAAGGATCTAGTGCGGTAGATCAGATCTTCGAAAGTTAGTTTTGCTTTGGTGAAAGGTGTGTATCTTACACACTTTATAACTTGGTTTATATATGTATTTATGTGTGTTATAACTAATCATATTATGAAAGTGAGAAAAACGATGAGATTTGGATATGATACCATGATGGTATGAATGAGGATTCGGGTAAGTCCGTTTCGTTATGTTGTTAATACATGTGGATTGAAATCATGATCTATGATTTATGATATATTTGTTATGTGATTCATAATAAAGAATATTGACATGATTTGTCTATCTATTGCATTGGTATGGGCAATATGAGAGGAGGGGGAAGATTGATATCGTGACTTCGGTCACCAGTGATTTGGTATCACATTCATGTCTTCGGACACCAGAGGTTTGGTACCTCCAGTGATTTGGTATCACATTCGTGTCTTCGGACACGGAGGTTTGGCACCTCATAGCGTCTCGTCCACATGGTTAATACCACCGTGGGTTGGCCCCACTTTTGAGATATGAGATCGTCGCCATGATTTGGTATCACACGGGTTGGCCCCACAGATGGATTATCGTGACTTTGGTCACCAGTGATTTAGTATCACATTTAGATCGTGACTTTGGTCACGGTGATTTAGTATCACATTTATATCGTGACTTCGGTCACGGTGGTTTAGCACCACCGGTGGTTTGGTACCACAGGGTAGAAAAGGAGTTATGGATGGCTAGGTTGGGTGCATTATACATATATGTTGCTTTGTTATAATTTGTGTAAGTATGTGGTATTTACCTGGGAGAGGGAATATGCACTGAGTCTTGGTGACTCACCTTCTCCCTTATCCTTTCAGGTGATTCGTGAGATCGCGGATGATGAGCCAGATAAACTCGAGGAGGCCATGCAATAAAAGTTGGTTTTATATGAACTTCCATTTGGGTATTATATTTTAATTTGGTTTTCATATTTTATGGATTTGTAATAAGGCCGTTTAATTATGTTTTGGATTATTTTATATTTTGAACATGTTTTAAATATGGTTTATAAATTTCATGATCATTATAATAAATTGAGCACCAAGTTTTCTAAACTACAAAACGCGTTGGTTTTAAAAGCGTTACCATCGGGTAACATAAATCATTTGATAATTTAAACAACTTAAGGGTTTTGATAATTTAAATGATTTTCTAATATTAAGTTTCTACATTCAAATGCAAATGGTTTTCAAAGTAATAATTGAGTTTTCTTAAAATGATATAAATGTTTTCTAACCTATGAGTTATTTACTTATTTTAAAAGTTTTATGTAATTTCAAAGTAGATCTTGAGTTTTAACTTATTAAACATGTAATTTCTACAAATATAGAATTTCAAAGAGTTTTTCACAAAATTTAATTGTTAATTGATTCTTTCAAAAATATTTTCCTCGGTGACATACCGATTCGATTAGTGGTGTATTGACCGGGTTTGGGTGTTACAAATTAGTATCGAGCTAAGTTCAAAAGCTTCTGCTGTGGGCCGAGGCCCAAAATGATTTAAAGTATAGATTTAAAATGTTTTTGTTGAAAATTTTATGGTTGGAAAGGCATGGCCCAGGTCTCCCAGCATCAATCCGCCTACAGTAAGTACATCAAAACTGTTGATTTTGATAATATGATTTTAGTGATGTTGATATGACTATATAGTAGTAGGAACTACTTTAAAGACCCAAAACTAGAGGTTTGGTGTACTCGCGAAACAACCTCTTAATAAAATTTTTCATAAAAATCGTGCTTTAAAGAAAGTGGAATAATGACTAATGCATAAAACTTTTAAATCAGATAAGTCGAGACTTTAGATATGAGTACTCGAGGTCGAGGTCGTGTTATGCGTGGACGTGGTCGAGGTAGCTTGGCTGTGTCTGAGCCAGTGAGGTCGGGTCAAGGATCCGAGAATGAGGTACCACCAGTCCCACCACCAGCGGTTGGAGTTGAGTTTCGAGGATCAAGCGGGGACGACGCAGGTGTCTCAAGCAATCTTGAGAGTTCTTGAGAGGGTATTTGGAATAGGAGGAGGCGGGAGCTCAAAAATCAGACTGGCGACTCCGAGCCAACGGAGCCGAGGTATTTTGAGGTGTTTCAGGTGTAGCTCCCAGCTCGGCTGAATATTGGTTAGAGGCGACGGAGCGAATCATGGATGATCTGGATTTGAATGCCAAGGAAAAACTGGAAGGGATTGTATCGCTTCTTCGTGACGAGTCATATCAGTGGTGGCTCACGGTTCAGAATGGTGCTGTAGCGGAGGATCTCACCTTGGACTTCTTTAAGGCAGCATATCAAAAGAAATATATTGGGTCTAGTTACGTTGATGCGCAACGTAAGGCATTCCTGAGTTTGGTCCAAGGGAGTAAATCCATATCAGAGTATGAGGCTGAGTTCTTAAGATTGAGCCGGTATGCTGGAGGTATTGTGGCTTCGGAGCACGAGAGATGTGTCCGATTCGAAGATGGTTTGAAGGACGAGCTGAGATTATTGATTGCTCCACATCAGGAGCGAGAGTTTGCTACTTTGGTTGAAAAGGCTAAGATAGTCGAAGGAATAAAGGAATCTGGAAGGCGAGTTCGAATAGGAATAAGCATAAGAGAGGATATGGATCATCCGCTCAACCGGTAATGTTCGAGAGAGGCTAGGCAAAATGAGTTGAATCGATGGGAGGTCTGCATATCGCTAATCGGGGACCAACACGGTGTATGGCGATGTGGGAAGTTTCATTGGGCGAATGTTAGACCGGAGGAAAAGGTTTTTTGAGTGTGGTTATTTGGATCATCGTGTGAGAGATCGTCCACGTAAGCAAGCCAAGAATCAATCTGAAGGTCATGGTCGTGTTCAGTTCAGAAAGGAGGGACCGTCACCGCAGAGAGATCGTGGTAATGGTAGAGGAGGTAATGGTTCTAGTCGAGGTCACGGAGCATCGGGTAGAGGTACAAACAACACTGAGGCAAGACAGCCTGGTTTGGTGTATGCTGCGAGACGTCGAGAGGAGGGTGACGCACCAGATGTCATAACCGGTACGTTCTTAATCTTTGGTGTTCCATATACTGCTTTGATAGATGTGGGTTTGGCGCGTTCGTATGTTGCCGATGGTATAGTAAAGACTATGAATCTAGATTAAAGCGCTTCTAGGAGGATGACGAGATTTAGTCCTCTAGGTCACTCTGTAGAAGTAGATAAACTATATAGAGATGTACCCCTAGAACTTCAAGGGGTAGTGTTTGTAGCTGATCTAATGGAACTGCCGTTTGAGGAGTTCGATCTGATTCTTGAGATGGACTGGTTGGTTAAGTACCAAGCAAGTTTGGATTGTGCTGCTAAGCGCATGGTTTTGAAGACAGCGGAAGGTGAAGAAGTGGTCATGATAGGTAATAAAAGAGATTATCTATCCAACATGGTATCTGCGTTGAAAGCTGTGAAGATGGTCAGGAAGGGCTGTGAAGCGTTTGTAGTTCATGTGTGTGCTTTGGAAGTTAAGGAGTCTGCGGTAGGGAATGTCCAAACGGTAAAGGAATATGCTGACGTATTTCTTGAAGAACTTTCGAGATTGCCTTCGGATCGTGAAGTTGAATTCAGTATAGATCTGTTACCCGGAACGGTGCCAGTGTCTATAGCTCCGTATAGGATGGCACCAAAGGAATTGATGGAATTGAAAGCTCAGATTTAAGAGTTGTTGGATCGAGGTTTCATTCGACCAAGTGTTTCGCCTTGGGGAGCGCCAGTACTTTTTGTCAAGAAAAAGGATGGTACGATGCGGATGTGTATTGACTACCACCAGTTGAATAAGCTGACGATCAAAAACAAGTATCCATTGCCAAGGATAGATGACTTGTTTGATCAGCTTAAAGGGGCTGCGATTTTCTCTAAGATTGACTTAAGGTCTGGATATCATCAGCTTAAGGTGAAAGAGGCTGATATCCATAAGACGGCATTTTGCACTCGGTATGGGCACTACGAGTTTCTGGTGATGCCGTTTGGGTTGACTAACGCATCGGTAGCATTCATGGATATGATGAATCGGGTATTCCAGCAGTTTTTGGATCAGTTTATTGTGGTTTTTATAGACAATATTTTGGTATACTCAAAGTCAGAGGAGGAGCATGATGCGCATTTGCGAGTAGTGTTGCAGATTCTGAGGGAAAAGCAACTTTTTGCTAAATTTAGTAAGTGCGAGTTCTGGCTTAGGGAGGTGACTTTCTGGGGTCACGTTGTATCAGCCGAGGGGATTAGAGTAGATCCTCGGAAGATCGAGGCAGTGTTAGATTGGAAGCCGCCTAAGTCAGTGGCTGAGATTTGGAGTTTTTTAGGTCTAGCGGGGTATTACCGAAGGTTTGTAGAGGGATTTTCTTTGATCGCCGCACTGATGACTAAGTTGTTGAGGAAAGGAGTTCCATTTGTGTGGATCGAGAAGCAGCAAGAAAGTTTTGACAAGTTGAAGAAGATTCTGACTGAAGCTCTGGTTTTATTTCAACCCGAGGTAGGCAAGGAATTCACAGTTTACTGTGATGCATCACATACTAGTTTGAGATGTGTGCTGATGCAGGAAGGGAAAGTAGTGGCTTATGCATCTCGACAGTTGAGACCACATGAGGTTAATTATCCAACACATGACTTGGAATTAGCCGCAGTGGTCTTTGCTTTGAAGATTTGGAGACACTATTTGTACGGAGAGAAGTCGATAGTCTACACGGATCACAAGAGTCTTAAGTATCTTCTGACTCAAAAGGATTTGAACTTGAGACAGCGTAGATGGATTGAGTTGTTGAAGGACTACGACTGTTCGATTGAGTATCATCCGGGCAAGGCTAACGTGGTGGCAGATGCGTTGAGCCGTAAGGTTGTATCTGACTTAAGATCAATGTTTGCTCGTCTTAGCTTATATGACGATGGAAGTCTTTTGGCTGAATTGCAAGTCAAGCCGACTTGGTTAGAGCAAATCAAGGAGAAACAGTTAGAGGATGATGGTTTGAATGATCGGAGATTGCAAGTTCAGAACGGAGGTTTAGAGAATTATAGTTTGTCCAGTAATGGAGTTCTATGTTTTCAAGGGAGAGCTTGTATGCCGAAGGATGTAGAATTGAGGCAAAGGATTCTTCGGGACGCACATAGCAGCCCATATGCTATGCATCCCAGAGGTAGCAAAATGTATCGGGATTTGAGAGAGCAGTTTTGGTGGCCAGGTCCAAGCGGAAGGTAACCGAGTTTATGGGTAAATGTCGGCGTGTCGATGGGTCAAAGCGAACATCGATTGCATGCAGGTTACTTCATGGTGAAGATTCCACAAAGGAAGTGGGAAAAATCACTATGGACTTTGTCGTTGGATTACCTCTTACACCTAGTAAGAAGGATTGATTTGGGTGATTGTAGATCGTCGACCAAGTCACTCATTTCATTCCTGAGGTAGATTACTCATTTCAGAGGTTAGCTAAGTTGTATGTGGTGAGATAGTGAGGTTGCACGGTGTGCGATGTCGATCATCTCTCGATGAGATCCCGATTTACATCGAGGTTTTAGAGCGTTACATCGGGCTTTGGGTACGCGGTTGGATTTCAAGATCTGCATTTCATCCACGGTCGGCAGGCGATCGGAAAGGGTCATTCAGATTTTAGAGGATATCTTTGAGAGGATGTGTTTTGGACTTAGAAGGTACCTGGAAGAGTTTTTGCCGTTAGTGAGTTCGCATACAACAATAGTTATCAAGCAAGCATTAAGATGGCACCATATGAGGCATTGTATGGTAGGAAGTGTCGCACACCTACATGTTGGACAGAGTTGGGTGAGCGTCAGATGTTAGGACCAGAGTTGGTTGCGGAAACTGAGGATAAGGTGAAATTGATTCAGGCTCATCTGAGGGAAGCTTCGGATAGGCAGAAGTCATATGCCGATCTCAAGCGGAGAGATATAGAGTTTGCCGTGGGTGACAAATTTTTTCTGAAGGTCTCGCCATGGAAGAAAGTGTTAAGATTTGGGAGAAAAGGTAAGTTAAGTCCAAGATTCATTGGACCGTATAAGGTATTGAGACGAGTGGGACCAGTAGCTTATCAGCTTGAGTTGCCAGCAGAACTGAGTCAGATTCATGATGTGTTTCATGTCTCCATGCTTAGATGCTATCATTCTGATCCATCGCATGTCGTGGCGATGAGGAAATAGAAGTGAGTCCAGTTGTGATAGAAGAACACATGCAAGATTTTAGATCGAGGCGTGAAAGTTTAGCGTGGAAGTCAGTTCCTTTAGTGAAGGTTTTATGGCAGAACCATGGCGTAGAAGAAGCTACGTGGGAACCGGAGGATGCAATGAGGCAACAGTATCCTCAACTCTTTTGATCAGGTAATTTCGAGGACGAAATTATTTTAAGGGGGTAGAATTGTAACATCCTAAAATTTGAGTATCTTTTGTGTTGGCGTGGGTATGAATTTTTGTGTGTTAGCATAGTCTTGTGAAGGCTTGGTTTTATTTAGGAAGCTAGAATAATTTTTAGTATGGTTTATTTAATGAAGTGGATTACGTGAGTTTGACACTTAAGTTAATTTAAGTCTTAAATTAAAGCACAAGAGGAATAAGTGGCAAGATGGTTAAGGCTCTTGAAAGGGTGCTTGAGGTTAGTGGTTCGAGTATCAAGGAAAGCATTTTGAGGATTTTTATTTCATCATAGCATTTATGGACAATCAACCTATGTTTATGATAGGTTGGACTTTCATCTTTAGTAAGTTGAATGTTGATTTAAGGAAAGCTTGAAATTGGGGATAAGAATCTTGAAGTTATGGAAGGGTTGGGGAGACATAAGGCATGGAATATGGAGGATGTTTTGGAAACTTTATTCAAGGCTTTAGTGCATGTATGTGGACTGCATGGGTGTCTAGAGGGTGGCGAATGTTGTTAGGTGGTTTGGGGGAATAGTTGGCCAATTTTTCCTTTTGAACATCTTTTGCATTTTGTTTTCCCTCTCCAAAAAACTCTTTCTTTGGCGAATGTTATTGTGCATTTTGTGCAAATTTAGCTTTTGTTTTAGCTCTTATTTTGTTGAACCAAAATGCTATTTCCTTTCTTTCATCTTTGCTTTTGAAACCAAATCTTCATTTTGGTGTTTTGCACTTTTCTTTTAGGCAAAATAGGTGTTGGCGAATCTCATCTCTCCCATCTCTCTTTTCTTTTCTTTTTGACATTGGTTCATAATCATATTTTCTTTACACTCTTTTGGCGAATATTTCTCCATCTCAAATACCATTTCTTTTCATTTGTTCAAAGATAAAACATCTACTTTCATTCTATTTCTTCTTTTCTTTTCACTTCACCATAGCCGAATCTTCTACTTCCTTTTAGTATTATTTTGGTGAATATTCAAGGTAGACTCTCCTTGGTTTTCTTCTATCGATTTTGGATAAAAAGGGTAAGTGTTCATGGACGTTTTTCTTCTTTTCTTTCTCATTTCTATGATGTTTTCTTATGGACAAAGGCCGAACCTTTGGGCATTATTTTGTAAGGTTCTAACCATTTTTAGGATTCGATTATTCTCTTAGGCTCATTGGGATTTCGAAAGCAATCGATTTAAGCCATTCCTTTAGCAAATCGAAGTTGGTAAGTCAAGTGGTAAGGATTCTATACTCTTAAGTTGGTTGAGGAAGCCTACGGTTATTTGGATTAAGATATGTTGTTGGCCGAATGGTTTTCATTAAAATATTGTGATATGGCCGATTGTAGGACAAGGATCTAGTCTGAGATCGGATCTTGAAAGTTAGTTTTGCTTTGGTGAAAGGTGTGTATCTTACACACTTTATAACTTGGTTTATTTATGTATTTATGTGTGTTATAACTAATCATATTATGAAAGTGAGAAAAACGATGAGATTTGGATATGATACCATGATGGTATGAATGAGGATTCGGTAAGTCCGTTTCGTTATGTTGTTAATACATGTGGATTGAAATCATGATCTATGATTTATGATATATTTGTTATGTGATTCATAATAAAGAATATTGACATGATTTGTCTATCTATTGCATTGGTATGGGCAATATGAGAGGAGGGGGAAAATTGATATCGTGACTTCGGCCACCAGTGATTTGGTATCACATTCATGTCTTCGGACACGGAGGTTTGGTACCTCCAAAGATTTGGTATCACATTCGTGTCTTCGGACACGGAGGTTTGGCACCTCATAGCGTCTCGTCCACGTGGTTAATACCACCGTGGGTTGGCCCCACTTTTGAGATATGGGATCGCCGCCGGTGATTTGGTATCACATGTGGGTTGGCCCCACAGATGGATTATCGTGACTTTGGTCACGGTGATTTGGTATCACATTTATATCGTGACTTTGGTCACCAAATTTAGTATCACATTTATATCGTGACTTGGTCACGATGGTTTAGTACCACACGGGTAGAAAAGGAGTTATGGATGGCTAGGTTGGGTGCATTATACATATATGTTGCTTTGTTATAATTTGTGTAAGTATGTGGTATTTACGGGAGAGGAATATGCACCGAGTCTTGGTGACTCACCTTCTCCCTTATCCTTTCAGGTGATTCGTGAGATCGCGGATGATGAGCCGAATAAACTCGAGGAGGCCATGCAATAAAAGTTGTGATACAGTCCGCCTCGAGGAGAGTCGAAATGTATGCTAGTTGCCCAATCGTCTACGAGGATGATTTCTAAGCCTTCGGGTAATAATGAGAAAATATGGAAGCGCTGCGGAAGCTTTAATTGAATAGTAGATGGTTCGGTTTGTTAGAAAGAGACAATAAAAAAAATAGATAAAAGGATAATTTTGATGGAGCTGGATGAAGGAACTTAAACAAAGAATCGATTCAACACTAAGAAGTGTTACCCCGGGTTCTATGTTGTTTAAGGTGGAAAATGGAATCGAAGGTGGACCACGACCCGTTATCTAGGTAGATAAGAACCGATGGTATAATTGGATGAAAAGAACAAGTCTAGGCATACAAGCAACTTGATAAGTCTAGGAAACTTGCACGAAATTGAAAAGGAGACTAGCTCACTTGATGAACAAAAGTTCATATGTTTTTAATTCCAGATTAACCTCCTTTACAAATAAAAATATCAAATATTTATAGGCTACTAAAGTGCCAGCCGAATGGTCATACAAAATACCTTAAAAACTAAGTAAAATTAAACTAGATTAAGCTAGAAAAATCTAGAATAAAGTCTTTTGACTTGCTTGGCTAGGTTGGCGAATATGGCCCTTCAAATGCATGCATATCTGTTGAATGTGGAGGAGAATCACAACATGGTCTCGATGAACTTGCAAAGAAAATTCGGCCAAGTGAGCTTTGAATGATGAACCCTTGAAAATCGAACAGCCATGCATTGTTCAAAGTCATCTTGAGAACATGAAAAGCCCTCCCAAACTCCCATACCATCTTTTAATTGTTTCCCACGCTTGGAGAGACATACCAAAGACAAATTAAGTTCATCTTCTTTATGGCCTTATCTTTTACTTTCCTCGAAGCACTCCTTGAATCTTTGAAGCACACTCACCATGCCTAGGAGAAAGCAACCAACACTTTAATTCACGTCTAGAAGGAAGGAATCAGCACATTAAATGGTGCCTTTTGTTGAACACGAAAAAGCACATTGAAAAATGAAGCATTCACCATCTTTTGTGCCATTCAAAGCCATGAATACTCTTGATTTATTAAGCTTCTTTAATAGCCTTAATTCCATCAAAGCATGTTCCCACACTTCCATAAATATGGTCTCACGCATCTCTTTGTTTTTGACTTGTTTTAATGTAAATTTGGGAGACATAAATGGCCACGTTGGAAGCATAAACATCATCTCATTGAAGTCCCATGCATGCTGAACGTGGTTCATTAAAATTCCAGCACATGTGCTTTTGTTGTTCACGAAAAGAGGCTTTGGAAGTGAACAATCAGCTTATTAAATTCTTCTTGTCCATGCCTTTTAATGATGCCAATGCATGCTCCAACAAAGCATTAAATTCGGCGGACAAAGTGTCTTTGCACATTAAGGCATTAAATGGGCGCCCATGCTTCTCCAACAAGGCATTAATTGATGTTCCAGTTCTTGCGCTCATTAAAGGTGCCGTCCATGCTTCCAACAACTCATTAATTGACCATGAGGAAGAGTGAAAAGGCTCCTTATTAATGTTGGCGAAAATCCCTAGAGAACACCAAAGTTCAAGACCTTTAATACCCTCTTCATGCCGTCCAATGTATTGAAACACCAGCAAATTAATTAACCCATTAGTTAATTTAAATCAACACATTAATTGGGGCAATTAGACACCATAAATTCTGCACCCTTTAGACACATTAAAAACATGTTTCAACTAGAACAAATTACATAGCTTGCATTAAATTAATTTGAAACAAGACAACCTTAAAACAACATTTATTCTTGACAAATTAATTACTTGTATTTAAAAGAGCATAATAAACATTATGAATTAAATCCAGACTCATTTATTTAGTTAATTAACTTGGGCTAATTTTTGACTAACTAAACTACTTTAATTTATTTAAAATAAATGCAATCAGCTTATAAAGCTGGAACGAGCGCCAATAAATATGCAAATCATTGGTGCACCGGGCGTGCCCGTATCAAGTTGGTTTTATATGAACTTCCATTTGGGTATTATATTTTAATTTGGTTTTCATATTTTATGGATTTGTAATAAGGCCTGTTTAATTATGTTTTGGATTATTTTTATATTTTGAACATGTTTTAAATATGGTTTATAAATTTCATGATCATTATAATAAATTGAGCACCAAGTTTTCTAAACTACAAAACGCGTTGGTTTTTAAAACGTTACCATCGGGTAACATAAATCATTTGATAATTTAAACAACTTAAGGGTTTTCGATAATTTAAATGATTTTCTAATATTAAGTTTCTACAGTCAAATGCAAATGGTTTTCAAAGTAATAATTCGAGTTTTCTTAAAATGATATAAATGTTTTCTAACCTATGATTTATTTACTTATTTTAAAAGTTTTATGTAATTTCAAAGTAGATCTTCAATTTTAACTTATTAAACATGTAATTTCTACAAATATAGAATTTCAAAGAGTTTTTCACAAAAATTTAATTGTTAATTCGATTCTTTCAAAAAATATTTTCCTCAGTGACATACCAGATTCGGTCGTGGTGTATTGACCGGATTTGGGGTGTTACAAATGCCTTATTACATCAAAATATAACCCAAAATAAATCAAATAAAACTTAATAAGAAAAATCCAAAAACGTTGAGCTGAGCATGGCCACCCCTAAGTCCCTGCCGACCCGGTCCATTTACTGATTATCACCTGCAAAATGTTAGCCCACGAAGGTGAGTCAACAGACTCAGTATGTAACAGCCATCATAGATTCCCAATCTATAAAACATATTATATCACATATATTAATCATAGGCAATGATGTAACCCAAACCCACCTAGATATCCATCCTCTACACATCACTCGTACCTACCAATCACACCGTGGGGATTACTAAATCGACCCTCTATCCGCTACACACCATCGAAGGCAGTCGTTGCAGTCAACTGCTCATCGCCCTTATAATTGTGGCATAGCCACCAGATAACATGACAGAGTCACCGGATTCATATTATGTGACATAGGTCACCAGATAATGTGGTAAAAACCACTAGAACACTTCCCCGTTATCATTATCACCCATATGCCCATGCAACATACAAGTCATACAGATATCATGCAATCTACCTTACCCCATGGCCATAACAAACTTTCTCATATTTTCATAGAAATGTTCATAAACATTATTAACGAGCAATATGGGGTACAGACTTGATTACACTGCACCATTGAATGGTACCCTTAGCCGTATTCATTTATTGCCTTATTAACATATACATAATCATTATAATTATTAAATGAGAATTTAGGGTGGGTTACACACCTGGTTACTAACACGATTATCGAATCCCAAAAATCCCGATCTCACGCACTAGATCCCCTTTCCTATATTCGGCCAACACTAAGAACATTAGCAAAGAGGCCATTCGGCTATATAGCAAATCCCAAAGGGTTAACGCAACCATAATCCTTACCTTGATGCTGATTTGGTTACCAATCCGAATCCCAAAACTATGTGATAAGCCTTCCTTGAAATCGGCCAAACACTAGTATACTCAAACGGTTAGCTTTCGGCTTTTCAGATAACTAAGAGACGAATTGAATCAGTACGAAACCTTACCACTGACTTACCGAAAATTATTGATTAAGAAAAAGATGATTTCGATCTACTGCTTCAAAATCTCAGAGATCCTAAAAGAAACCAATTGCATGGTTGATTAAAAGTCAAGACAAATACCAAAATTCAGCTTTTTTCCTACACATGTCGACAGAGAAGAAATAAGGGAGAATAGTGGAGATTCGATTATGACAGACTTACCTATTCCAAACCGTTTAGAGAAGAAATCAAAGGAGATCTCTGCTTGGTTGATATTCGGCCAAAAACTGAGAAGAAAAGGAGATTAAGAGACTTCGGCAATGGCTTTAGGAAAAACTATGGAGATTCAGCCAAAGTGAAAGGAGAGAATAGGAGAAAGATAAATGGTATTCGGCTTTGGTTTATAGAAAAGGGATGAAGGGAGTTTCGACAAGAATGAAAAAGAAGAAGAAGATTTTAGGCTTTAGCAGAATGAAAGGAGAAGAGAAGATGCACACTTTCACTTTCGATTTTGGTCAAAAGAGAAGAAAAGAATTTCGCACTAACTCCCTATACATGACCGAATAAGCCCTCTCCAATGTCCTTCTTGCCAACTCTTCTTCTCTCCACCCAATCCCCTTTTCACTCCTACTTAGCCAAATCTTTAAGCTTTTGACCCAATCTACACTTCATCCACGAAGTGTCCTTGTGCAATCCATCCTTTGCATCTCCTTGCTGAAAATAAAAGCTCCAAAATGCTTCCTTTCTTTGCTCGAACCTAGGCCCCTTTACACTCTCTGTGGCGTCACCTTACAAGGCCCTAAGTGGTGCCTCTTTGCCACCTTACCAACTTAATTCGTGTGTCCTAAGCCACACAATAAACTCCTTAAGGCCTAGCTCCCTTAGTTCCCCTTTTTAGGCTTAAAATAAAATATTTTTCTAAGGCTTCTACCTACATCCCAAGGTTCCTGAACCCTCAGAACACATTCAAAACATACCCAGGCATGCTACCACACACATTTGAATAAAAATGCATAACCCCTAAATCCCGGATATTACCAAATTAAACCAAAAGTACACTAAAAATTCAAGCAGTCCAAGCTGAAATTTTTAAAGCACAAAAACGTAGGTGTCTCCCATTATCTAAATAATTACCTTAAATTAAAAATCAACAAGAATTGACATCCTCCCTCAAGATCACTCAAAGCACTCAAAGTGTTTAAGGTTCAAATATAATTGACTAAATAGTCGAACAAGAAATGTCATTACCATAAGCTTGCTTAAAACTCAAATATCCACCATTATAAAATGAGATGATTGGAAACACGAAATTATACACACTTTTTCATGCCTTTTTTAACTCAAATTCATGCAGTTTCGGTAAAATTCTTGTTGAAAAATATATAATCATTATAAAATAATTAAATTAAACTCAAATTATAAACATGTTGAATTTTAATTAATTTTACAATAAATTTTGATTAATTTTGATTATTTTTGACAGATTTGCACAAAGGGCGAAAAATGTCTTGGCCGACACTACTAGTAGTGTAAAACCGAGAAGCAATTTTTAAGCATCAAGGTGAATTAATTTTTCAGCCTAAGATGGTCCAAATTATGTGTATTAATTCATAATATAATTAATTTTAATTTTAATCCAATTTAATTTGGGTTAAATAAATTATTATTAATTAATTATGAAAATGGGCCCAGTTGAGCTGAACTGAGAAAACCAATCCAACCGAGCACTGGGCAGCCCAAAATCATCCCACATGCTGACCCAATCAGATTGTTTGGCTGATTATTTGGCTTGCAAAATGGCCCTTGAAGACTCCTTCAATTTGTATTCAAACCCCTCCACTATTCATGCATTTCAAGATTTGCCCCTACCTAAAAATAACATGTTTGAAATTTTCAAACATGCCACATGTGTGGCTGGCCATGGGGGGAATCTTTGGCTGCTGATTTTGGCTATTTTTAGCGGCCTTCTCAACCTATAAATACCCCATTGGCTGCTCACTTCAAACACATCTAAAAACCAACCATTCTTCACTTTTCTCTCTTCATTGTTCTTCATTTCCTTCCCCATTCCTTTGCCAATTTCACCTCTTGAAAAAGATTCCTTCACCCACCATTTGGAGCAGCATTCAAGTGTTCGTGGAAGCCTCGGTTCAATAAGAACAAGTAGAGAAGGAGGAGCAGAGCAAACTAGTCAAGCCTTGGAGAAACACTAGATTTGATTCTTGTTCCTTATCCTTTTAATTTTATTGTTGTTGTTATGAACATGTCTATGAATATTTGTGATGTTGTTATGTTTAATTTAATTAATATGACTTAAATTTAATTTGTGTTAGGTTAATTGCATTTCATCTACTTGAGTTATTAAAATTGTGTTTGTGTTGTTATAGGCCTTGATAAGATGTTTGAATAAGTAAAACCATGACTAAGTTATTCTTACATTACAATTGTAAGGTAACTAATGGATTAATTATTTAAACGGATTAAATTGTAATTAATTGACATGATAATCAGTGCATGTTTAATCATCTAAGGTAGCTGAGGGTTAAATTAGCAATGGTGTCTAACGATACATTAGTCTTGTATAACTTGCAAGATTATTGTGATTAAATTGTTTCAAGGTAGAAATACATTATTAACTCACGTAACCTTTTATGTGCTTATGAGATTGAATTAATTGTTTGAATTGGCATAGAGATATGTATAAATTATTATTTTAATTTCATAAGTATGTATGTGCAATAACACATTTACTTATTAAAATTTGTTTAATCGGTTGAATTGTTATAGAGATATAGTCAAGAGATAAATGGATTTTTCTAGGTAAGTATGTTCATAAGTTAGCAAATTACCAACTTACCATGAATTTATTAAGTAAAACATAAACATGAGTTTAATAATTCTAAGTTAAGAAATGTAATTAATCTAACATAATTATGCCATCTTGATTAAAAACATCTTTTGAAACCGTGCATTGGAAATTTTATTTTATTTTATTTTACTTAGTTAAATTTTAGTTTTAAATCACTTCCTCAAAATCAAAATATTTTTCTTCACCAAAGTGTTTTTAAAATTGCATTCATAAATAATTCTTTTCACAGTCCCTGTGGGTACGATAACTCGACATTTACTTGTCACTTTATTACTTATTTCGATTGTGTACACTTGTAGATTTTCGTCGTCCCAATGATACACCAGGGAAGAGGTCTTTTCAGGGTTGTAACGGGGCTTAGGTTAAGGGTATGGAAAAGATCAAAAATATCGATTATAATCGAGATTGAGTTGATAAGTTAATAAACTATAAAAAAGACAATTGCTAAATTAAAAGAAATTACATCAACAAGAATAATAAAGAACGAAAATGTGCCTTTTTGGTTCAACAGAATATGAAACTAATTATTAAAGCTCAATCAAATAATTTTTTTTCCTTTTTTTTTCTTTTGATTTTTTTGAACAATAATAAAATCCAGCAATACAAATGATGAAACATAGTTAGGAAACTAATCAAATCTCGACAAAAAGGTAGTCAAGAAAAAGGATACATTTACAACATAGATTTGGGTTAAGGGTTAACATTAACAAGTTAACAAAAAACTGTTAGGATCAATGGGATTTTGTAACACCCCAACTTTTGGGCTTAGAAGAAATGGGCTTCACGTATCGGAGGGATTGGAATTTAGCTGTGCAAGTGAATAACATCATAAAAGTATGTCTACTTTAGTGGTTAAGGGTCCTAAGAAGTATTGGAGAAGTCTTGGGTTCAAACCTAGGCTTTAGCAAAAATTTTGGTTTTAAGTGGATAAAACCCTGGATGCTTGGATGTAGGCCTTTTAAATTATTGTGTTAAAAAAATGACACAAGGAAGCATGTGGTTTAGTGGTTGTGGTGTCATTAAGGTTGCAAGGGACCCTAGGTTTAAGTGTTGGCTCTTACAATTTGTTTTGGTTTTTCTTTTAAATGAACCTAGACTTTGGCCTTTAGACCTTTTAATTTATTTAAGGTAAAATGTGACACAAAGAGAGTGGGTGATCTAGTGGCAAGGAGTCTAAAGTTCGAGGCATGGCATGCGCAATTGTATGTTTGTTTTGCTACTTGAGCTGGGGAGGTGTTGGAACTGAACTGGAACTCCGTGGTTGAATTGGTCATAAAAATTTGAATTGAATTTGAATGGGGAGTTGGAGTAAATCAAGGAGAAAATTCGGTGGAGGGGTTGGCAGAGATTTTTAAGGAATTTGAAAATGGGAGAAATTGTAGCCGAATTGGGTAGCTAGTATGTGCATATTCGGCTAGGGAGTCCTTTTGTGCATTTTCGGCAATTGTATGTGCTTGGAAGGGATTTCTTTTCTCCTTTTCGCAAGTGGTGGCCGAATCTTGTAAGTCAATTTCGGCGCTTTGCTATTTCGAGTTTTTGCCTCTTCGACTTTGTGTTTTCCTTTTTTCTTAAGTGACCGAATATTGTTCCTCTTTTCTCTTCTAAACTGTGGCTCTCTTTTTCTCTCTTCTACTTTCCCCATTATAGCCGAATTTTCTATTTTCTCAATACTATCCTCTTCTTAGTCGAACTACCTTTTTCCCCAACGCTAGATTCTTGTGGTCGTAAGGTGTGTAGAAGCCGAATACCTCTACTCTCTCGCTATCAACTATTGTTGAATTTGTTCTCATTTCTTTCTCCTTTCATAAAGTTGCGTTTTCTTCTCTGTTTTCTGAGATCGAGAGTAAGTAATAGTGATACTTTTATTTAGTTTTTGTTTCTGGTATTATTCCTTTCCTTTCTGCCGAATCTCCCCTCTTTTCTCTTAGTCTGATGGTGGTTGGTACCTAGGGTTGCCCGAGATTTGATAGAGGGGCAAGTGACTTGAAGCAATCGACATACTACTTTTGGTTCTTGATCAAAGTAAGTGTTCTTGCCTTGTTTTGGTTAGAGGCCTAATATTCCTGATGGCTCTGTTAACTGTCAAGTGTGGTTTTAACTATATAAGTTATAATCTCTTATAATAAGGTTTATTTAACGCAGAATTCGACAAGAAGTTTAATAGTCGCTAACAGTTTGGGAAGGACTTAGCAAAGCTAGTTCGATTGAGGTGCGGTGCTAAGGATTCGTAGTGTGCTTCGTAATAGACCATACACATACCACCCAAACCATATATCAGCAAATGCTGGAATGCCAAAAAATCAAAAGTACAACAACGGTTACCATAGGAATATGCGATCGCACGTGCGGTGGACCGAGCCCACGAATATGGGCATAAGAATGTTGAGGCCACCATGAGCATTCTCATAAGCTTAGGCCGTTTTTGGGGCCATATGGACCGAAATGGGTCGTGTGGGCCCTACGCAAGTAATTTTGTGGATGGATAGGAAATAATGAGCCAGCCATGGCGATCACATGGCCAAAGGCAGTTTTGGGCTAAATGGGACACATGAGCGTATGGGCCCACTTGGGCTGAATATTGGGCTTTGGGCCCAATTACACCGTTTTGACTATATATGTTATCTGTGTCGTTCGAGGTGACTATATGTAACATCCCAAAAATGGGGTTATTTGGAATTTAATTATTTTCTTAAGTAAGAACTGTTGAGATATTATTTATGGAATAATAATGATCAATTTAATGCTTTGTGTTGGCTCGATTTGGTAGGAAATTTTAGTTTTTAAACTTTTAAGGTAGGGAGCCTTGGCAAGAGGGTGTTATAAGAATAAATGGGGATAATTTGGACATAAAATGAGCTTAGACCAAGTGGCAAAGCAAGCCCACTTAAGAGCTACATGTGGCGCCACCAAGGGAGCAAGGAGAGCCTTGGTTCGAGTCACAAAAATCCTCTTTTGGCAATATGATGGATGGCACATGAGGAGAGTCCTATCTCTCTTTAAATTTTATTTTCTTTAGATAATCAAGGATAATATGAGTTTCTTTTTATTATTTTATTTTATGAGGATAATAGGGATATCACATGAATTGTTTAAGGATTAATACTTATTATTGGAAATTAAATCAAAATAGTTAGGATTAAACTAAATGGTTGGCCTAGAGTGATTCAAGGAGTTAAGATGAAACTTGGACTCCTTGTTGAGGAGGAGTGGACGGCTAGGACTTTGAAAGAGGGGGAGGGCGAATGCTTATATAAGCACTTAAGTGATCACTTGTTTTCCTTTTTTTCCAAGTTTGCTAGTAGATCTTTAAACCCTCTCATCTTTTATTTTTCTTTCTTTTACATCCTCTCCAAAACCTAGGCGAAACCCTCCTAGCATCTCCCATTCTTGAATTCCCTCCTCAATTCCTTCTTCTTTTATTTTCCTACTAGCCTAATCATCCATTCTCTACCTATCTTTCTTCTTTCACCAAAAATCCAGCCTTGATTTAAACCCCCTAGCGAAACTAACTTATATCAAAGTCAAACCCTTTTCTTTATGGTTTACTTGGCGAATGGTATAGTGGCTTGAGCACATCGGGATTTCGCTAAGGGTTCAATCAATTGTATGGTAAGTGGAGTTGGTAGAATGCCTATGCTCCTTTTGGCTATCATTGTCGATTTTTCTTCAAGATTTAAGGGCCAATATCGGCTTTTTATTTACAAAGTGCTAAGTATCTGTTTCGAAAATTTAATCTATCTAGGTGTTTCGGGATTTTGGAAATCGACAAAGCAAGCCGTCATTTGTGACCAATCAAGTGGTAAGTGTTGGTAAGAATTGGTTTTCATGGGATCTAGTTTGTAAATATTTAAAAGTCAAGGCTAATGGCTTGTTTACTAACCGGTGATAATTGATGAAGCGATTCGAATCGAGTATTGTGATTGATTATCCAAAAGCGTAAGGTAAGGTTTGGGTTCAAAAGGTGAACCCTTAAAATTGATTGATTTGGCGAATGTACTAACACATGTCTTGGCGAATATAGAAGCGATAGATCTAGGGTGATCGGCTCTTCTTTTGGATTTAGACTATCCGGTGGTGACGGTGTGTACATACACACTATATAATATATTAAATATGCTTAACTTTGTGAATGCTCACTTTTATGAATGTAGCATTGGATTGAATACCAAATCGGTATAAGTGGTGATTCGGTAAGTACATTAATGTGATTTATTATTATTAATGCTTTTGGTAAGCATGATGTGTTGACACATGAAATTCTGAATGTGATGGCATGAAATATATGTATGTTTATCTGTTGTGGGATTGATGAGTGGGGGCGGTATTTTTGTGCCGACGGGCACCGATGTTTTAGTAACACACCGTGACTATATGTCACGGAGGTTTGGTACCTCGGAGGTTTGGTACCTCAATAGCGACTTGTCCACATGGTTAACACCACCGTGGGTTGGCCCCACTTGAGATATGGGATCGTCGCGCGGTGATTTGGTATCACACGATGGGTTGGCCCCATCACCCGATTTGTGTCTCGGACACCGTGTTTTAGTAACACATTGTGACTATATGTCACCAGTGGTTTGGCACCACCGGTGGTTTGGTACCACAACAGGGTGAAAGGTGGCGTATGGTTGGCTAGGTTGGGTACACATTATTTTGCATATTAAATGTTATATTTTGTGTATGAAAATGTTTTAAAACGGGGAAGGGTTACATCTTGAGTCTTGGTGACTCACCTTCTCCATTAATTTTTCAGTGATGCTTAGAACGCGGACATGGGCCGGAGGGACTTGAGGAGGCCATGCGGTGGATTTAAGTTTAAATAGACTTTAATTCTTGTTATTTTAAATTTGGTTTTGGGTTGTTTTATTTTGGATGTAATAAGGCCTCACTAAACCTTACTTTAGTTATTTTCTTTTATGTTGGATCTTTTATTAAAATTTGAATTACGTTTTTTTTAAATGGACACGAAAAATGTTTTATCGTGCCATCAGCACATCGGAAAATTTGTGTAATAACTTGACCTAATTAAATTTTCAATTTGGACTCGATATAATTTGGCAAGATAACTTAAATTAAGCGATTTTCAACAAACTTAAGTGGATTTAGAAAATGGGTTTCAAAAGTTCTTCTTAAGAACGACCCATATTAGGTCCTAACGTTTGGGCAGGTTTGGGTCATTACAAATTGGTATCGAGCCAGTTCAAAACTTCATTTGTGGGGCCCAAGGCCCAAAAATGTTTTAGTAGGCCTTATTAATTATTTTGGGTTTTAAAGCGGCATGGCCCAAGTCTCCCACACCGATCCGCCTGTAAGTACATCTAAACCTCTGTGTGAATTATATTACGTAGAAGGGTAGGAAGCATGGAGCGTAGATAGACTTATAGGAATCAACCCTAGGATTAGATTACTCAAACACACAAGCAAAGACATAAGACTTAATGAACTAAACCAACCTATGACTTAGTCCTTTGAGCTAGGGTGTGGTAACCCACATGCATGTCTAGGATTGGGCAACCGAAGAGCACAGTATTTAAGCGGTCAGGTGACTCACCACCTCTTGCAGTATCCTACAGTGCGTGGCTCGGGTTCACCCTAACTCGGAGGGCTCGGTGGTGTGGTAACCTCATGCGCATGTCTAGAAAGGTTCGGTGGGAGCTTGGTATTTAAGCGGTCATGTGACTCACCTCCTCTCCACACGAAACACTGCACAGTGCGTAGCTTGGGTTCACCCTGACCAAGAAGGCTCGGTCATAGGCTAAACCTAATGACTAAAACCCGAAAGGGAATTAGCCATGTTTTGAAAGGAACGAAACAACAAGAACCCTAATGTTTTCAAAATTTCTGTAATAACTCTTTCAAATCAGAAAACATCATTTTTACAACGTTTTCCTTGAAAAACTTGATTTGTGGAAAAATTACAAAAATACCCATAGGGGTAAAAATTACTAAAATACCCTCGGTTCATAAAATATCAAATCAATGATTTTGTCCAAAAATTTTAACTATTCTATAAATATTCAACAACTTAGCCTTGAAAATCATCAGCAAAATATTTGGTTTTAGAAAATTACGAAAACGCCCTTGAATTCAAAAT
Organism: Gossypium rotundifolium; assembly: GCA_025506655.1. Lineage (NCBI taxonomy): Eukaryota > Viridiplantae > Streptophyta > Magnoliopsida > Malvales > Malvaceae > Gossypium > Gossypium rotundifolium. The sequence continues at coordinate 85,659,122 of CP106722.1, read as the reverse complement.
TACCAAAATGACCTTGACTTTTGAACTTTTGCAAACAACAATGTTTTAAGAAGGAAAACTCTCAAAAGGAATCCTCGAGTTTTTCAAGCATCAAAAATACCCCTGACTTTTTAAAATTACGAAATTACCCCAAGTGACAAAATTACCAAAATACCCCTGGGTTAGAAATGGGCAGAAATGTCCGAAGAGCGAATAGGTATGGAAAGTATTAAGGAATGGATGCAAGAACTTCTTTGTGTGAACTAGGATAGAAGACTGAGACCTTGTTTGCATGAAAGAATCCCTAATTAAAATTTCTTCATAAAATTTCTTCGCGAGTAATAAAGTGGAACAAACGCTAATACATAAAATTTCCCTTAATCAGTTAAAAGCGCAGAGATAGGATGAGTTCTAGAGGGCGTGGGCCTTGTGGGCGCTGTAGGGGTAGGATAATGATGTCCGAACCCGTCAGTCGGGACAAGGTTAAAGCGATGTACCACCGCCACCACCACCTCCAACTTTTGGAGCGGAGGGCGAGATCGAGACGAGGAGGAGGCGATGCGCATGGCGGTGTTGCAGTCCTCGAATTGGTGGTGAGGCTGGTGGAAATTTAGGAGCTCGAAATCTGTTCCGGCGGATTGATCCAACAATTTGAGGTGTTCCGGTGTGTCGAGTGGCACCAGTGTAGCAGTATTGGTGGAATCTCTGAAAGGATAATGAATGATCTTGACTTTAGGAGGAGGAAAAGTGAAAGGCGGTGTCGCTTCTAAAGGATGAGGCGTGTCGATGGTGGTGACGATTCGAGATGGCGCTTCTGAGGATGATTTGACACAGGATTATTTCAAAGCGCTTTCGGAAGAAGTATGTGGGCACCACTATCTGACGCCTTGAGAGGAAGGCTTTTACGGGTTTAGTACAAGGAACTAAGTCCGTAGTGAGTATGAGGCGGAGTTTTAAGGTAGTAGGTATGCAAGAGGCATCGTGGCTCTCGAACACGAAAGCCGTGTCCGCTTTGAGGACGGACTCGAGATGATTTGAGGTTCTTGATTGCCTGCTGACAAGTCAGTGAGTTTTCATCTCTTGTGGAAAAGGCTAAGGTAGCGAAGGGATCAAGGAGACCGTAAGATGGAAGCATGATAGGAACAACCGGAAGAGGCTTTGGATCGCTTGGATCGAGCGACAATGTGGAGAAGAGGACTAGATTTGGGGAATCGGAAAGAACCACAAAGCACCTTTCGTTAGCCACCTCGATGTGGTAGATCTGGAAATCCCATTCGGAGAATGTTTGGTCGGAAGTAAAGGGTGCTTTGAATGTGGGTCATTCGAACACCGTGTAAGGATTGTCCTCGAAAATTAGCTAGGAGTCAACGGAGGTCGAGCCGTGGCGGGATAGAAATGATGGACCACCACGGAGGGGTCGAGGTGCGGTAGAGGTAATGCTAATGGTAATGGGCGTGGTCGAGTCTTTGAAGGTGCAGAGGCGAGGCAACCAAGGTTGGTTTATGCAGTTGGCCGTCGCGAGGAGGAAGATGTGCGAGACTTGACAACGGGGAATGCTTCTAGGAAGTATGATAGTTCTTAAAGATCGAGTCTTGTGACGATGGCGTAGTGTGATGAGTTAAGGATGCGATTGAGCGATAGTAAGTAATTTCGAGGACGAAATTATTTTAAGGGGTAGAAGCGTAACATCCAAAAATGGGGTTATTTGGAATTTAATTATTTTCTTAAGTAAGAACTGTTGAGATATTATTTATGGAATAATAATGATCAATTTAATGCTTTGTGTTGGCTCGATTTGGTAGGAAATTTTAGTTTTAAACTTTTAAGGTAGGGAGCCTTGGCAAGAGGGTGTTATAAGAATAAATGGGGATAATTTGGACATAAAATGAGCTTAGACCAAGTGGCAAAGCAAGCCCACTTAAGAGCTACATGTGGCGCCACCAAGGGAGCAAGGAGAGCCTTGGTTCGAGTCACAAAATCCTCTCTTTGGCAATATGATGGGCGACACATGAGGGAGAGTCCTATCTCTCTTTAAATTTTATTTTCTTTAGATAATCAAGGATAATATGAGTTTCTTTTTATTATTTTATTTTATGAGGATAATAGGGATATCACATGAATTGTTTAAGGATTAATACTTATTATTGGAAATTAAATCAAAATAGTTAGGATTAAACTAAATGGTTGGCCTAGAGTGATTCAAGGAGTTAAGATGAAACTTGGACTCCTTGTTGAGGAGGAGTGGACGGCTAGGACTTTGAAAGAGGGGGGGGAGTGGCCGAATGCTTATATAAGCACTTAAGTGATCACTTGTTTTCCTTTTTTTCCAAGTTTGCTAGCCGAATCTTTAAACCCTCTCATCTTTTATTTTTTCTTTCTTTTACATCCTCTCCAAAACCTAGGCCGAAACCCTCCTAGCATCTCCCATTGCCGAATTCCCCTCCTCAATTCCTTCTTCTTTTATTTTCCTACTAGCCGAATCATCCATTCTCTACCTATCTTTCTTCTTTCACCAAAAGTCCAGCCTTGATTTAAACCCCCCTAGCCGAAACTAACTTATATCAAAGTGCCGAAACCCCTTTTCTTTATGGTTTACTTGGCCGAATGGTATAGTGGCTTGAGCACATCGGGATTTCGCTAAGGGTTCAATCAATTGTATGGTAAGTGGAGTTGGCCGAATGCCTATGCTCCCTTTTTGGCTATCATTGTCGATTTTTCTTCAAGATTTAAGGGCCAATATCGGCTTTTTATTTACAAAGTGCTAAGTATCATTTGAAAATTTAATCTATCTAGGTGTTTCGGGATTTTGGAAATCGACAAAGCAAGCCGTCATTTGTGACCAATCAAGTGGTAAGTGTTGGTAAGAATTGGTTTTCATGGGATCTAGTTTGTAAATATTTAAAAGCCGAAGGCTAATGGCTTGTTTACTAACCGGTGATAATTGATGAAGCGATTAGGAATCGAGTATTGTGATTGATTATCCAAAAGCGTAAGGTAATGTTTGGGTTCAAAAGGTGAACCCTTAAAATTGATTGATTTGGCGAATGTACTAACACATGTCTTGGCGAATATAGGCGATAGATCTAGGGTGATCGGCTCTTCTTTTGGGATTTAGACTATCCGGTGGTGACGGTGTGTACATACACACTATATAATATATTAAATATGCTTAACTTTGTGAATGCTCACTTTTATGAATGTAGCATTGGATTGAATACCAAATCGGTATAAGTGGTGATTCGGTAAGTACACATTAATGTGATTTATTATTATTAATGCTTTTGGTAAGCATGATGTGTTGACACATGAAATTCTGAATGTGATGGCATGAAATATATGTATGTTTATCTTGTGGGATTGATGAGTGGAGGCGGTATTTTTGTGCCGACGGGCACCGATGTTTTTGGTAACACACCGTGACTATATGTCACGGAGGTTTGGTACCTCAGAGGTTTAGTACCTCAATAGCGACTTGTCCTGTGGTTAACACCACCGTGGGTTGGCCCCACTTGAGATATGGGATCGTCTGCGCGGTGATTTGGTATCACACGATGGGTTGGCCCCATCACCCGATTTGTGTCTCGGACACCAGTGTTTTAGTAACACATTGTGACTATATGTCACGGTGGTTTAGCACCACCGGTGGTTTGGTACCACAACAGGGTAGACGATGGCGTATGGTTGGCTAGGTTGGGTACACATTATTTTGCATATTAAATGTTATATTTTGTGTATGAAAATGTTTTAAAACGGGGAAGGGTTACATCTTGAGTCTTGGTGACTCACCTTCTCCATTAATTTTTCAGTGATGCTTAGAACGCGGACATGGGCCGGAGGGACTTGAGGAGGCCATGCGGTGGATTTAAGTTTAAATAGACTTTAATTCTTGTTATTTTAAATTTGGTTTTGGGTTGTTTTATTTTGGATGTAATAAGGCCTCACTAAACCTTACTTTAGTTATTTTCTTTTATGTTGGATCTTTTTATTAAAATTTGAATTACGTTTTTTTTAAATGGACACGAAAAATGTTTTATCGTGCCATCGGGCACATCGGAAAATTTGTGTAATAACTTGACCTAATTAAATTTTCAATTTGGACTCAGTATAATTTCGGCAAGATAACTTAAATTAAGCAGTTTTCAACAAACTTAAGTGGATTTAGAAAATGGGTTTCAAAAAGTTCTTCTTCGTAACGACCCATATTCGGTCCTAACGTTTGGGCCGGGTTTGGGCTGTTACACTATAGACCTTTGGGAAGGTTGTTAAATGACTAAAATACCCCTAGGGAGCATAATGACCGTAATACCCCTAGAGGGTAAATTGACTGAAATACCCCTATAGGGTAAATTGACCGTAATACCCCCGTAGGGTAAAATGACCGTTATGCCCCTGAAGGGCAAAGTGAGTAAAATGCCCCTACATGTTATACGAATTTTATTATATGCTATTTATGGTATGTTTGCATTCATGTCATATTATGCTACATGGGAGATGGGATTATTGATTTGGAGGAAGTATATGATTTGTTAGGGTCGCATGGTCGCTTGACGACTGTGGATCCACCTATGCCTTTAAGCTGATCATGTGACTGGCAGCTTTGCTGCAATATTGGTTAGTGCCGCAACCAGTACTACATAAAGAGTGTAGGGATGGGTGGGTCGATTAAATCCCCACAGAAGTGCAGGGTTGGACAGGAGACGGAATGCAGGATTGGTTTGGGTATTCATGCATTGCATATACTGATTCTGATATTGAGATGGGCTTAGGCCCAAATTTATGTGATATGTGACAGTTGATATGGGCTAAGGCCCAACTGAGGCTATTACGGGCTAAGGCCTAAATGCCACCATTACTGTGTTGGGCTTAGGCCCACATTGATTACTGTATTGGGCTTAGGACCGGATTGATGTGTTGCATGTTTTACGATCAATGAGGGTTGTACACACTGAGTTTTTGTAAACTCACCCCCTTTTTTTAATTTTTAACTAACCCTCAGTAAGTGGATCGACGTACGGGAGGACTTGGAGGTGGCTACACTATGATCAGCTTTAAACTTTAATATTCTATTTTACCTTACTTAAACCGCTTTCTTATTGGGTTGTAATAAGGCCTCTTTTAATTCCTAATTTTTAATTTGGAATTTTCAGTTTATTACGATTTATATCTGCTAAAAGTAGAACGCAGTTTTCCCAAAACGATAACTATTTTCAAAACACTACGTTTCCGCAACTCAATTTTTAAAAATCACGTTTTCGTAAATTATTTGTTCTAAATTAAGCTTTCGCAACAATAAGGTTTTGAAGGTAATAAATTTTTAATAAACCTCAAAAAAAAATAAATTGACGTAACTGGGTTTTTACTCAAGCTTTTAATTAAGAAGGGTTTCAATGAAAACATGGTTTTCAAAAAACACTTCAATGTGGCACGCCAGATTCGAGTCTAACCTCTGGGCCGGGTTTGTGGTGTTACAGATTTACTAGGGGTTAACACAACAATTAAGGTGATTAAAGGTTAAATGGGTTAAATCCTAAGTGCCTCTATCATCACAGTATATCAAATCAATAATATGGTCTTGGCATGCATAACCGAAGCAAGTTCTAGAATAACAAATCAAGTTGACACACTCATAACCAAAAATAAAATGAGCATGAATAAAAATCTATGCTCTATAGGCTCAAAAGCACACAAAAAATTATGGTTTTGATGTCAAACTTGCAAATTTAAAATTTCAAAATAAATTTCAATAGAGTTGAAGACACAGTTGCAAGAGTTGACCAATAGAGGATTTGCACTACCGAGTTTCTCACCTTGGGGTGCTCTCGTTCTATTTGTGAAAAAGAAAGATGGCACGATAAGAATGTGCATTGATTACCGTCAGTTGAACAAAGTGACTATCAAGAACAAATATCCTCTGCCCAAAATTGATGATTTGTTTGATCAGTTAAAAAGAGCTACCGTATTTTCAAAGATAGATCTGAGATCGAGATATTATTAATTGAGAGTAAAAGATTCAGATATTCTGAAAACTACTTTTAGAACGAGGTATAGACACTATGAGTTTTTAGTTATGCCTTTCGGACTAACAAATGCTCCTATTATTTTTATAGATCTAATGAACAGAATTTTCAGACCGTATTTAGATCAATTTGTTGTTGTATTCATTGACGACATTTTGATTTATTCACGTGATGAAATTGAGCATGCTGAACATCTAAGAATTATGCTACAAACTCTGCGAGATAAGCAATTGTATGCAAAGTTTAGTAAATGTGAGTTCTGGCTGCGTGAAGTTGGTTTTCTGGGACATATTGTGTCAACATCTGGTATACGAGTTGATCCGAGCAAGATTTCAGCTATTTTGGAATGGAAGCCTCCAAAAAATGTGTCTAAAGTTTGCAATTTTCTAGGACTTACTGGTTATTATCGACGGTTCATAAAAGGTTTTTTGATGATTGCTACTCCGTTGACTAGATTGCTTCAAAAAGATGTGAAATTTGAATGGTTCGATAAATGTCAAAAAAGCTTTGATCAGTTGAAAGCCCTTTTGATTGAAGCTGCATTTTTGGTACAACCAGAATTAGGTAAAGAATTCGTGATTTATAGCGATGCTTTGTTGAGTGGTTTGGGATGTGTTTTGATGCAAGAAGGCAAAGTTATAGCTTATGCCTCGTGAAACACCCCAAACCCGGCCCAAAAAGCCTGACCGGATTTGATATGTTCCTCGAGTAAAACTTTAGCAAATTCACGCTTTGTTTAAGAAAACTTGATGATTCTGAATAAAAGAGATTAACTTAAAGATCGGGTTGAAATCAAATTGTAAAGTAAATTTGTATCTTCTTAAAACATTATTTTAAGAGAAATTAATAAGTTAAAAGAAAACCAAATTTAATGAAATTTTTATTTATTACTTTAAAACATATATATATATTAGTGTCAAAACATTTTAAATTATTTATCGAAAACCATTTAGTTATTTAATTAATAATTGTTCATGGCGAAAAATAAATCCAAACACAAAAATTAAAAACAGTTCATAGTGGCCTTATTACATAAAAATAGCAAAACCCATAATAAATTCTAAATAAGTTTAATAAGTTTAATTTGGAAAATCTCCAAAATACTTTGTTTGAGCATTGGCCACCACATAGTTCTTGCTGACCCGATCCATCGCGGTAAGAGTCATCTGAAAAATTATCCCACAAAAGGGGTGAGTCATAAACTCAATGTGTAACACATACATTAAAAAGCCCATTTGATCATAGCCTTTACGCCCATTAATAACCCATATAGTCATAGGCCCATTTAAGTCATATTTAGCCATAAGCCCATTTTTATAGCAGATCAAATAATAATCATTTAAAATCACATGGATATACACATATAATGAAATGCAAACCCGGCTCACCTAAATATCCATCCGCTACACACCACCGTACCAACCAATCACACCAGTGGGGATTACTAAATCGACCCTCCATCCGCTACACACCATCGAAGCGATTCTTGCGATCAACATGCACATCGCCCTTATAATTTTGTGGCAAGGCCACCGGACAAATGTGACCAAGTCACCAGATTCACATATGTGACCGAAGTCACCGGATTCAAATATCGATCAAAGTCACGGATTATGTGGTAAAACCACCTAATACTTCCCTTTATCAATTTTACCCATATGCCCATGCACATACATATTATTAGGTTTTCATGCCATTTACCCCAAAATCATAATATAGTCATACTTATTTCACATTTATGCATGTAGCAAAATTAACGAAATATTGGGGTAAACATACCTGAATATCGTATACCACTGAATGGTATCCACAATCTTTACCAAACATATTTTCATATAAATCACATTTAATATAGATCTATGAGATTTTAGTGTAATGTTACACACCTTATGGTTGTGAGAACGATACCTTCCCTCGTCAACACCTAGTTAATTATCACACTTGATTAGTATACACTATTACTAATAAAACTATACTATTGATGAGAGATCTAAATCCTTACCCTCGGTTCTCGAACAACGTTATTTGTGGTTTTCTCCGTTAGATGGATCAAAACCGGCGACAACCCACTAACAAAAAGTGGTTCGATTGTACGCACGACTTTAAATAAACGATCTTCGTTAGCAGAGAGTCCACAACCTGGTGGAAAATCTCCTATCGCCGATACAGCCCTTCGTTTGAAGTTTGAGGGTAAAACAGAGCCTCCTCTCTTCCAAACACTCCGTACTGCTCTTTTCGAACCTATCTTGTTAGTCTCAAAATCACCCCTAAAATAAAGTTGATTAATAATCTATCTAAAAGAATTGATATAACCGAAAGTGATAATATTTGCCTTGGATGATTTCAAAAGATCTCTCCTTAAATGTTGATTTCAAAAAGGATCCTTAACAATCCCTTCTAAAGTTTTGGCCTAGGAGAAAAATGATAGAATTAAGTTTCTAAATCAACTATTCTAAAAGAAATAATGAAAACACTTACAAAAATTCTTACTTGACCACTTGAAGATTCGGCCTTGAACAAAAAGAAGAGAAAAAAAATATGGTGTTTTGGCTATGGTGGTTTCGGGTTTCCAACAAAAGAAAAGAAAGATTAAGATGAAAATGGAAGATGATTCGGTATGACAAAAGAGAAGAAAAGAATGTTGATTTTGGTTTTGGTAGAAGGTGGTTTCGGTTGAAAGTGAAGAAGAAAGAAAATGAAAAGAGAAAGAAAGAGAAAGGGAAAGAAAATAGAGAAAAATTGTCTTCAAAATCTCTTTTTATGTTTTCGGCAATGAGGAAAAAGAGAAGAAAATGGTTATTGATTATTTGTATTTTCAGTTACAAAGAGAAAAGAAACTGAAATGGTAAAGTACCAAATGGCTAAAAGAAAAGAAAAAGTTCTCTTTTGGTGTATTATGCAATTGGCTAAGAAACAAGGCTTTGAGAAAAGGGAAAAGATGAGCAATTTGGTTAAAATTTTTGGCCAACATACACCCCTAATGCCTATGCAAAATTCGGCCAATCTATGCCAACATGATCCCCTTTTTCCTCCTTATTTCTTCCCCATCAATCCTTTGACTCCTAACACAATTAAGCCTTCTCCCTTAGCCCCTAAAGCCGACTAGGTTCATGGTCAAATGACCATGAAAAAGCTTCCAAAATATTATCCTTTCTTCAAGCCTTTTGTCCCCCTATCTTACCTTAACCTCATGATTCCATGCCATAACTTCTAGCTTGCCTTTTACATATGGTCTACTAACCAAAATAAAAAGATGCCCATCCATTCTAGAATGATCTTGGCGACACTATAGGAAAGAAAACAAAAAAATAAAATTCCTTCCACTTGCTAGCTAGGGATTCGAACCTCTCCTCAAACATTCATCCATGCGCCCTTACCACCTTGCCAATTGACTTATTATGCTTTAAACCTCTTGTCAATATTTCTTAAAGCCTATCTTGCTTAGCTCCATCTTATTTATTAAAAACTTAATATTTCTCTAAGCATTCACTTACATATTGAAGTTCAAAAATAAACTTCCAAAACACACTCAATCATATTTAGGCATGCAACAACATTCAATTAAGTAGAAATGCATAACCCCTAATTATCAGGATGTTACAGTTCTACCCCCTTAAAATAATTTCGTCCTCGAAATTACCTGGCTAGAACAAGTGAGGGTATTGCTGTCGCATCGCTTCCTCCGGTTCCCACGAAGCTTCTTCTGATCCATGATTATGCCATAACACTTTAACGAGAGGAACCGATTTTCTCCGTAAAACCTTTACATCCCGCTCCAGGATTTGAATTGGCTCCTCTTCATAGGACAAATCTAGTCTTAATTCCACCTCCTCAACTGGAACTACATTAGATGGATCTGACCGGTAATGATGTAACATTGAAAGATGGAACACATCGTGCATTTTCTTCAACTCCGAAGGTAAATCTAACTGATATGCCACAGGTTCGACCCGCTTCAAAACTCGATAAGGTCCAATGAACCTGGGACTTAACTTCCCTTTGTGACCAAATCTCATCACCTTTTTCCAAGGTGAGACCTTTAGGAATACTTGATCCCCCACAGCAAACTCTATTTCCTTCCGCTTAAGATCTGCGTATGACTTTTGTCTGTCAGATGCTTCCTTTAACCGAGTCCAGATTACCTTAACCTTTTCTTCAGATTCAGCCACTATTTCTGGACCCAAAATCGGCGTTCCCTAATTACATCCAACACGTAGGAGTGCGACACTTAGTCCATATAGTGCTTCATATGGTGCCATCCGAATCTTGGCTTGGTAACTATTGTTGTACATAAATTACGCTAACTGTAAGAACTCTTCCCAACTTCCCAAATCCATCACACATCCCCTTAACATATCTTCTAAAATTTGGATTACTCGTTCGGTCCGTCCGTCGGACTATGGATGAAATGCCGTCTTGAAGTCAATCGGTGCTCAAAGCTTTGATGCAATGCTTTCCAAAAGCGAGGCGTAAACCTCGGATCTACGTCAAAATAATTGACAACGGCACTCCATGCAATCTTACTATCTCACCACATATAACCCGCCAATTTACGCAAAGAGTAATCAACCCTAATCGGGATAAAATGTGCAGATTTCGTCAATCGGTCCACTATTACCCATACAAAGTCTTTCTTAGTAGGCGTAAGAGGAAGCCCACTAACAAAGTCCATGGTGATTCTCTCCCACTTCCACTGCGGAATCTTTATCGGCTGAAGTAATCTCGAAGGTACTTGATGTTCAGCCTTGACTTGCTGACATGTTATGCACTTTCCTACAAACTTCGTAACTTCTCATTTAAGACCAGGCCACCAAAATTGATCTCGCAAATCTCGGTATAACTTACTTTCTCTAGGATGCATAGCATAGGGGCTACCATGCGATTCCTGAAGAATCTTTTGCCTCAACTCCTGATCCCTCGGCATACAGATTTTACCTTTGAAACTCAATACCCCATCGTTGTTAATACCAAAATCTTCTAATTTCCCATTCTGTACCTGCTGTAGCTTTGCACTCAGATCATCGTCTACCAATTGTCTCTCTTTCACTTGACTCAACCATGTCAGCTTTACTTGTAATTCTGTCAACAAGCTTCCATCATCGTAAAGACTAAGATGTGCAAACATCGCCCTTAGATCTGACACCACTTTCCGACTTAGAGCGTCTGCCACCTCATTCGCCTTGCCCGGGTGGTACTCTATAGAACAATCGTAATCTTTCAACAATTCTATCCATCTTCGTTGCCTCAAATTCAGTTCTTTCTGAGTCAGTAGATATTTCAGACTTTCGTGGTCCGTATATATCACTGACTTTTCTCCTTATAAATAATGTCTCCAAACTTTAAGAGCAAAGACCACCGCTGCCAACTCTAAATCATGTGTCGAGTAATTAACCTCGTGTGGTCTTAACTGCTGAGACGCATACGCAACTACCTTCTCGTCTTGCATCAGAACACATCCTAATCCCGTGTGAAAAGCGTCACAATACATGACGAAATCCTTCCCTGCCTCAGGCTAAATCAAAATCGGAGCTTAAGTCAAAACCCTCTTGAGCTTCTCAAAGCTCTCTTGCTGCTTATCAGCCCACACGAAAGGTACTTCCTTTCTCAACAATTTTGTTAAAGGTGCATCTATCGATGAAAATCCTTCAACAAATCTTACGTAATAACTGCTAATCCCAAGAAATCGTGAACCTCGATTCACGGACTTGGGTGGTTTCAATCTAATCTGACCTCAATCTTCCGAGGATCCACCCTTATCCCTTCCGGACACTACATGGCCTAAAATGCAACTTCTTTCAGCCAAAATTCACACTTGCTAAATTTGGCATAAAGTTTCTTCTCCCTTAAAACTTGCAACACAATCCGGAGATGCTTATCATGCCCCATTTCGGACTTAGAATACACCAGGATGTCATCTATGAATACCACGACGAATTGATCCAAGTAGGGTTGGAAAATCCGGTTCATCATATCCATGAACGCAGCTGGGGCGTTCGTCAATCCGAATGGCATTACCAGAAATTCATAATGCCCATATCTAGTTCGGAAAGCCGTCTTATGGATATCCGCTTCTTTCACTTTAAGCTGATGATACCCCGACCTTAGATCAATCTTTGAGAATACTGCTGCTCCCTTAAGCTGATCGAACAAGTCGTCGATCCTTGGCAAAGGATACTTGTTCTTGATGGTCAGCTTATTCAACTGCCGGTAGTCTATACACATCCTTATCGATCCGTCCTTCTTCTCCACAAATAGGACCGGTGCTCCCCATGGAGACACACTAGGTCGGATAAATCCACGATCAAGCAACTCCTGAATCTGAGCCTTAAGCTCAACTAACTCTTTCGGTGCCATTCTATATGGAGCAATAGAAAGCTGGCGCCGTCTAGGCAATAAGTCAATCCGAATTCTACCTCACGATCCGGAGGCAATCACAGCGATTCTTTGGAAAAACATCTACAAATTCATTCACAGTCCTGACTTCATTAACAGTTGCCTCCTTAGCCTCCAAGGCACTCACCAACATCAGAAAGGCTACACATCCCTTTCTAACCATCTTTTCTACCTTAAGGCGGATACTACATTAGATAAGTAGTTCCGTCTCTGCCATTACTACAACTTCTTTGTCATCAATAGTTCTTAAGGACATCCGCTTAGCGGCACAATCCACATTTGCACGATACTTCACTAGCGGTCCATGCCTAAGATCGGTCAAACTCTCGAATGGTAACTCCATTAAATCGGTGAAATCTGTATCCCTTGAACTTCTAAAGGCACTTCCTTAAAAGTTTGTCTATTACTCTTATGCATCCTAAAGGACTAAATCGATCATCTTCCTAAATACAGATCTCGAAGTCACATGCGAGTTTCAGATACTTCACTAGCGATGTAAGAGTGAGTTGACCCTATATCTATCAAAGCAATAAAGGGCAACCCAAAAATCAGAAACGTACCCGTGATAACATCAGGTGTGTCACTTTTTCTTCTCGTGATTTAATCGCATATACCGGACACAGCCGTCTCACCTTAGAGCTACCACTGCCTCTGCCTGAAGTTTCGCGACCTCTACCAGAACCATTACCCCTTCCATTTGGACTACGGCCCCTTATCGGCTGCTGTTTACCTCTGTCAGCCTGATTAACACCCTGACCTACTGGGCGGTTCTTATCTGAATTCATCGGGCAATCCTTGATCATATGATCTTTAGACCCGCACTTGAAACATCCCCCGGTCTTTTTCCAACATTCTCCTGGGTGCATCTTCCCACATTGAACACACGCACGATATTGTCCACCCATAGCAGTCTGCTGACTTTGCGGCCCATCATTTCTTGGTTTCTTTTGAAATTCCCTGATGACCCTGAAGACCCAAAGCTCCTCTTATTCTTATTCTGGCCTTTGTCCCAGTTCTATCTTTCAGTCAAGCTTAACTTCTTGACTATTCTTGCCCTTTCTACTAAGATTGCAAAATCTCTTTCCGGTCTTGAGCAATCATCACTCATGAGCTCATCTCTAAGTCCATCCTCAAATCGACACACGTTCATATTCGGTAGCCACTATCCCTCGGCATATCGACTAAGTCGCAAAAATTTCGCTTCATATTCACTATCGACTTATTTTCTTACACTAAATTGAAGCGCCTTTCTCAGGAGTCGATGTAACTAGCTCCAACGTATTTTCCTTTGAACTTAACTTTAAAATACCCCAATCCACTCGATCCACGGGGTACTCTCCTTGATAGTGAGCCATCACCGGTAGGCCTCATCACGGAGTAGTGAAACAAGACCTTCGACTTTTCTTGAAGAAGGTCAGATCTAAATCGTCCATGATCCTCTCGATTGCCTCCAACCATGTTCACTACATTTGGAGCTACTCCAGATACTCCCTAAAACCTCGGCTCCATTTGATCTTAGTCTCTCGACTCTTCGACTTTGAGACCCATTTCACGTACTAGCTTACGCTACGTTCCCAAAACTCGTAGCACGGCTTGTGATACTGCGTCACCTCCTCCATTTTATTCTTGAAATTCCACCCCAACAGCCGGTGACGGAGCTTCATTTTTGGAACCTTGACCAGATCTAACTGGTTTCGACACAGCCATTCTTCCTCTACTGCGTCCGCGACGACCACGTCCCCTAGAACTCATGTCTACTACGCGTATTATCTATTTTTTACGAAAAAGTCTTATGCATTAGAGTCTTTTAACTTCTTATTAAAAGAAAGTTTTATGCAACAGATATTTATTCAGTGGTTTTTCCGTAGTAGTACCCATACACCTAGGGTCCATGTCTCTAAAGTATAGTTTCCTTAGGCTTATCATACATTCATATCACTTTTCAATAAAAGTACTTACGATGGATGCGGGTCGAGAACTAAAAGCCATGCTTCTATAAAACAATTCTAACTAAAGAAAATTTTCAAAAAGTTATTTGGGACTAATTTCTAAAACGTTGTGGGCTTTACAACCCAAGGCCGAGAGTTTAAAACTGGGCTCTGATACCAAGTTGAAACACCCCAAACTCGGCCCAAAAAGCCTGGCCGGATTTGATATGTTCCTCGAGTAAAACTTTAGCAAATTCACGCTTTGTTTAAGAAAACTTGATGATTCTGAATAAAACAGATTAACTTAAAGATCGGGTTGAAATTAAATTGTAAAGTAAATTTGTATCTTCTTAAAACATTATTTTTAAGAGAAATTAATAAGTTAAAAGAAAACCAAATTTAATGAAATTTTTATTTATTACTTTAAAACATATATATATATATTAGTGTCAAAAGCATTTTAAATTATTTATCGAAAACTATTTAGTTATTTAATTAATAATTGTTCATGGCGAAAAATAAATCCAAACACAAAATTAAAAAGCAGTTCATAGTGGCCTTATTACATAAAAATAGCAAAACCCATAATAAATTCTAAATAAGTTTAATAAGTTTAATTTGGAAAATCTCCAAAATACTTTGTTTGAGCATTGGCCACCACGTAGTTCTTGCTGACCCGATCCATCGCGGTAAGAGTCATCTGAAAAATTATCCCACAAAAGGGGTGAGTCATAAACTCAATGTGTACACATACATTAAAAAGCACATTTGATCATAGCCTTTAAGCCCATTAATAACACATATAGTCATAGGCCCATTTAAGTCATATTTAGCCATAAGCCCATTTTTATAGCAGATCAAAAAATAATCATTTAAAATCACATGGATATACACATATAATGAAATGTAAACCCGGCCCACCTAAATATCCATCCGCTACACACCACCCGTGCCAACCAATCACACCGTGGGGATTACTAAATCGACCCTCCATCCGCTACACACCATCGAAGGCAGTTGCTACAGTCAACATGCACATCGCCCTTATAATTTTGTGGCAAGGCCACCAGACAAATGTGACCGAAGTCACCAGATTCAAAATATGTGACCGAAGTCACCAGATTCACATATGTGACCGAAGTCACCGGATTCAAATATGTGACCGAAGTCATCGGATTATATGGTAAAACCACCAGAATACTTCCCCTTTATCAATTTTACCCATATGCCCATGCACATACATATTATTCAGTTTTCATGCCATTTACCCCAAAATCATAATATAGTCATACTTATTTCACATTTATGCATGTAGCAAAATTAACAAAATATTGGGGTAAACATACCTGAATATCGTATACCACTGAATGGTATCCACAGTCATTATCAAACATATTTTCATATAAATCACATTTAATATAGATCTATGAGATTTTAGTGTAATGTTACACACGTTATGACTATGAGAACGATACCTTCCCGCTCGTCAACACCTAGTTAATTATCACACTTGATTAGTATACACTATTACTAATAAAACTATACTATTGATGAGAGATCTAAATCCTTACCCTCGAATTCTCGAACAACCGTTATTTGTGGTTTTTCTCTGTTAGATGGATCAAAACCCGCTGACAACCCACTAATGAAAAGTGGTTACATTGTATGCACGACTTCAAATAAGCGATCTTCGTTAGCGAGAGAGTCCACAACCCGGTGGAAAATCTCTTATCGCCGATCATGACCCTTCGTTTGAAGTTTGAGGGTAAAAGAGCCTCCTCTCTTCCAAACACTCCGTCTTGCTCTTTTCGAACCTATCTTGTTAGTCTCAAAATCACCCTAAAATAAAGTTGATTAATAATCTATCTAAAAGAATTGATATAACAAAAAGTGATAATCTTTACCTTGGATGATTTGAAAGATCTCTCCTTAAATGTTGATTTCAAAAGGATCCTTAACAATCCCTTCCAAAGTTTGACCTAGGAGAAAATGAGAGAATTAAGTTTCTAAATCGGCTATTCTAAAAGAAATAATGAAAACACTTACAAAATTCTTACTTGACCACTTGAAGATTGACCTTGAACAAAAGAAGAGAAAAAAATATGGTGTTTTGGCTATGGTGGTTTGGGTTTCCAACAAAAGAAAAGAAAGATTAAGATGAAAATGGAAGATGATTCAGGTTTGACAAAGAGAAGAAAAGAATGTTGATTTTGGTTTTGGTAGAAGGTGGTTTCGGTTGAAAGTGAAGAAGAAAGAAAATGAAAAGAAAAGAAAGAAAAAGGGAAAGAAAGAAAATAAGAATGTCTTTTGATGCTAGATGATTCGGCACTAGAGAGGGAGAAAAGAGAGGAAAATTATCTTCAAAATCTCTTTGGTGTTTTCGGCAATGAGGAAAAAGAGAAGAAAATGGTCATTGATTATGTGTATTTTTGGTTACAAAGAGAAAAGAAACCAAAATGGTAAAGTACCAAATGGCTAAAAGAAAAGAAAAAGTTCTCTTTTGGTGTATTATGCAATTGGCTAAGAAACAAGGCTTTGAGAAAAGGGAAAAGATGAACAATTTGGTTAAAATTTTTGGCCAACATACACCCCTAATGCCTATGCAAAATTTGGCCAACCTATGCCAACATGATCCCCTTTTTCCTCCTTATTTCTTCCCCATCAATCCTTTGATTCCTAACATAATTAAGCCTTCTCCCTTAGCCCCTAAAGTCGACTAGGTTCATGGTCAAATGACCATGAAAAAGCTTCCAAAACATTATCCTTTCTTCAAGCCTTTTGTCCCCCTATCTTACCTTAACCTCATGATTCCATGCCATAACTTCTAGCTTGCCTTTTACATATGGTCTACTAACCAAAAATAAAAAGATGCCCATCCATTCTAGAATGATCTTGGCTGACACTATAGGAAAGAAAACAAAAAAAAAATTAAAATTCCTTCCACTTGCTAGCTAGGGGATTCGAACCTCTCCCTTCAAACATTCATCCATGCGCCCTTACCACATTGCCAATTGACTTATTATGCTTTAAACCTCTTGTCAATATTTCTTAAAGCCTATCTTGCTTAGCTCCATCTTATTTATTAAAAACTTAATATTTCTCTAAGCATTCACTTACATATTGAAGTTCAAAAATAAACTTCCAAAACACACTCAATCATATTTAGGCATGCAACAACATTCAATTAAGTAGAAATGCATAACCCCTAATTATTAGGATGTTACACCTCGAGATAATTGAAACCGCATGAAAAGAATTACCTGACACACGATCTTAAGTTAGCTGCGATTGTGTTTGCTTTAAAGATTTGGCGTCATTATCTTTTTCGGTGAAAAATGTCATGTGTTTTTGGATCACAAAAGTTTGAAATATTTGATGACTCAGAAATACCTGAATTTACGACAGAGAAGATGGTTAGAATTGTTGAAAGACTATGAGCTTGTGATAGATTATCATACGGGTAAAGCGAATGTTGTTGCTGATGCATTGAGTCGAAAATCGTAATTTACATTACATGTGATGAATACTCATTTAGACTTGTCTGATGATATTTCAGTTTTGGCTGAATTGAAACTGAAACCATTGTTCTTACAGCAAATATGTGATGCTCAAAAAATTGATAATGAAATGTTAGCAAAACAAGCTCAATATGATTTAAACTCTGATTCTAAATTTTGAGTTGATGTTGATGATTGTTTGTGGTTTCAAGATCGATTATGTGTTCTGAGAAATCTAGAGCTAATTTAGTTGATATTGAAAGAAGCACATAATAGTCGCCTATCTGTTCATCCGAGAAGTACAAAAATGTACCATGATTTGAAGTAACTTTATTGGTGGCTTGGTATGAAAAAGGATATCTTAGATTTTGTATCGAAATGCTTAATCTATCAACAAGTTAAAGCTGAACATCAAGTGCCATCTGGATTGTTACAACCAATAATCATTCCTGAGTGGAAATGGGATAGAGTGACGATGGATTTTGTTTCAGGGTTGCCTTTAACTCTGAGAAAGAAATATGCAGTCTGGATTGTAGTTGATAGATTGAAGAAATCAGCCCATTTTATTTCGATACAATCTGACTACTTACTTAATAAGCTAGCTGAGATTTATATTTCTGATATTGTGAGATTGCACGGGGTGCCACTATCCATTGTGTCTAACAAAGATTCAAGATTTACTTCATGATTTTGGAAGAAACTACAAGAGGCCTTAGGTACTAAATTGCATTTTAGTACAGCTTTCCATCCACAGACGGATGGTCAATCCAAGTGGATTATTCAGATACTCGGGGATATGTTGAGATGTTGCATTCTTGAGTTTGACGGTACGTGGGAGCAATATTTACCATTGATTGAGTTTGTGTACAATAATGGTTTTCAATCAAGTATCAAAATGGCACCTTATGAAGCTTTGTACAAACGCAAATGTAGAACACCTCTGTATTGGACTGAGCTAAGTGAAAGTAAGATACATGAGGTTGATGTGATCAAAGAAACTAAACAGAATGTGAAAGTAATTCGTATCTTATGCATCTATCAGATTGTCGAAAATCTTATGCAGACTTGAAAAGAAAAGAGATTGAGTTTGAGATCGGTGATAAAGTGCTATTGAAAGTGTTTTCGTGGAAGAAAATACTTTGTTTTGGCAAGAAAGGCAAATTGAGTCCAAGGTTCAAAGGGCCGTATGAAATTATTGAGCGTATTGGACCTGTTGCATACAGATCTGATCCATCACATGTGATTTCTCTATCTGAGATTGAAATCCAATCTGATATGACTTACGAGGAAGAACCAATCCGGATTCTAGATCACGAGGTTAAAGAATTGAGAAATAATAAAATCACATTTGTAAAAGTGTTGTGGCATTGACACGGAGTGGAAGAGACTACGTGGGAGCCTGAAGATACTATGAGACAACAATATCTGAATCTATTTAACGGTAAGATTTTCGGGGACGAAGATCCCTAAGGGGGAGAATTGTAACAGTTCGGTTTAGACCCTAGTCAGAATAGTAGTTTCAAAACCACAGATCTGAGTCAAAAAATATTTTAATATTATTTTTTGTGCCTACAGTATATGATTGAGCATGTGTGAAAGTTTTGAGAATTAATTTTGTTGTTTGTGTGCTTAATTTGAGAAAAGGACTAAATCGCATAAAATGTAAAAGTAGCCTTCTATTTGATTAAGTGCCTAATTGATGTGTCTTTCTAAATGCGAGGTCCTTATGTTGTAAATAGACCAATTACATGGTTAATGGACATTAATGACCATCCATTGTGTATTATTATTTGTTTTTTTAAAGGTTAAATATGTAAATTAGCTAATTAAGTTAAATAAAACAAAAGCTTTAAAATAAGCCATTTATTTTGTGTTCATCCATCAAAAACAAGAAAAGAAAAAGGGGTTTTAAGCTTCTTCAACATTCGTGTGATAGCCTGGTTTAGACCTTAGTCAGAATAGTGGTTTCAAGACCACAAATTTGAGGTCAAAAAGATATTTTAATATTAATTTCTGTGTTTATTATATGTGATTTAGCTTGTGTGAAAGTTTCGTGTGAAGATTTTATCGATTGTGTGTTTAATTTGCGAAATGACTTAATCGCATAAAATGTAAATGTTGTGTGCTGGTTGTTAAAGTGCTTAATCGAGTTGGCTTTTGAATGAGAGGGCCTTAAAATGAAATTAGGCCATTATTAGTTATAGTGGGTGGCAATGGACTAGAATAACCTTAATATATAAAGGTTATATATGTTTAATGAAAAGGGCAAATTAGTAAAAGGGTATAATATTATGTTAAATAAAATGAAAGCTTGAAAATAGGCCATTTTTATCATCTTCTCCACCGAATATTGAAGAAGAAGGAAGAGTTTAAGCTTTGTTACATTCGACCAAAGTCTAGGCATAAATCGGGTATGTGTTTTTGATCAGTTTTTGATAATTTCTATATTTTTGTGATCATTCCTTTGTGCTCTAATGAACCCATGCTTCAATTTGGTGAATTGATGATGATTTTAGAATGTGCCATTGATGAGTATGTGAGCTTTTTGTTGATAGTTGGTGGAAAATGAAAGCTTAATGTTGGGTTAACATATTTTGTATTTGAATTTTTGGTAAAATTGAGTAATTTGGGTTAAATTAAGAAAAGTGTAAATTGAAGGACTAAAATATGAAATAAATGAAATGTGTGGGCTAGTATTGGCATGGGAAGAATTTGGCTAAGCATATGTGATTTGAAATTGTGTGTATTTGATGATTCTATGAAATAGGGACTAAAGTGTCGAAATGTGAAATTGTGAGGGCTATTTTGTAAAATGTCCTAATTATGTGTGTTTGGACTAAATCGAATGAATTGATGATTGAATGAGTTAAATTTTTATATGTATAGACCAAGAAAGGAGAGATTCGGATCGAGATTGAGGCAAATACAAAGTGCTCGATTAATCGACCATTTCGGTATTTCGACTCCGAGGTAAGTTCGGATATAATACTAGTTGTTAAATTATATCTATGTGATATGAATTGAATGAAAATATATAGAATTAAGAGATTAGAAATGCTATGTGCAAAATTTTGAATAGATAGCACTAAGTGTGCGAAATTAGAAATGAGACTGAGATGATTAGCACTGTCTGTGCGAAAAGATAGAAGCGTCGGCTTATTGAATTGGCACTGTTTGTACGATACCGATATAGTTTAGTTTAACATATTGGAACTAAGTGTGCGATGACAATTATGTTTCGATTATGAAACTTGCACTAAGTGTGTGAAATACTCAAAAGAATAGTAAAGGTTGAACGAGGTGTAATATCGAGCAATTGAGTGTCATGAATGGTGAGTAACTATGTGTTGATCAAGGTACGTTTGAACCTATGTGGTTGATAATAGTTTTAAAATTTGAATGAATAGATACTTGAGCATGTGGTTAAGATTGATGATGTGTATATTTGAGCAATTAATCTCAGTGATGGTTTATTTTGTATATTGACATGAATTGTTGAGTTACATGTATTGTATTACGAACTTACTAAGCTTTAAAAGCTTAATGTGTGATTTGTTTTTTTGTTTTATAGTGTTAGTAAAGCTAGCTCAGATCCGGGAATTGTCAGCATCTCTATCACACTGTCGGCAATCTATTTTGGGTACTTTTGAAAGATGTATATATTTGGTATATAGCATGTATAGGCTAGTAGATTTGGTATGTTTTTGATGTATATGATATTGCCATGTGATATGGCTTGAAAATGAAATGAAGTTGAAATGCATGTATGAGTTAAGTAAATGATGGGTGTGGTATGCGTTATGCTTAATTGGTTGATGAGTATGATGGATAAAATGTGAACTTGAGGTATGGTTTTAGTGAAGTTTGGTTAACATGATTTGAATGTGTGGATGGTAAGTTAAATTGATTTGTTATGATGGATTGGTATAGGTAGATGAATGATGTTGTTAAAAGATTAAATTGAGTATGTTTTGGTATGTTTGAATGCCATATAGAGTATGGAATTGAATTGGTTTGTGCATGCAGGTGTGAACCTAAGTGTAGGTGGCAAAATTGGCCTTGAAAATGGCCTATAATTGCCCACATGGTTGAGCACATGTAACACCCCAAACCCGGTCAGCACACCACAACCGGATCTAGCATGTCACGGAGAGATAACCTTTTGAAAGCGAAAGTTTGTCGGGAAATTTTCTTAAAAAACCCGTTCTGTAGTATGAAAAGTTTAGTAATCCTTGCTTGAAATCTACGTATTGTTGCAAGTTTTTTGAAAACATTTGAGTTATCTTTGTTGTCATAATTTAAGTGGTGTTACCAGATGGCAACGCTTTTAAGAAAAACGAAGGGGTTATAGGTTTGAAAACTTTGCCTTTTACCGGTTAACTTAACAAAAACCGTATATACTCAACATATTTTAAGTTATAGCAAGTAATAAAAACCCAAAATAAAACTTAGCGGCCTTATTACATAACCCAAAACCAAAATTTAAAGAAAATTAATAAAATGGAAATAGTAACTAAAAGAAATCAAATCCAACGAACATGCATGGCCGCCTCGAGTCCTCCCGACTCCATCTCCGCAATCTACTTATCTACAAAATATAAGGGAAGGGGTGAGTCACCAAGACTCAGTGTATAAATCCCCAACCCGATAGTGCATTCACTTACACAAACTATCAGTAGCAATATGCAAATCATGCAAAACATGCAACCCATAACCTAGCCATCCATACACCTTTAACTACCCCGTGTGGTTAAAACCATGGTGGTCAAAACCACTGGTGACCGTAGTCACAAATATATCGGTGTGGTCAAAACCACTGATGACCGAAGTCACAAATCAAGTGATGGGGCCAACCCATCGTGTGGTCAAAACCATTGATGACAATCCCGTAAATAATCTCGTGGGGCCAACCCACTGTGGTACCAAACCACTGGGACGAGTCACAAATCGATATGTGGTCAATACCACTGGTGGTCAAAACCATTGGGACTTAGTCACAAAATATAATATCAAGATGGGGCCAACCCGTCGTGTGGTCAAAACCACTGGTGACAGTCCAAAATAAATCATCCCCCTCCTCTCATCAAACCCATCATCATGTTCATAACATATATGCCATAGTATCGAACGATCATGCAAATAACATATAACATAGCATCAACCGATCATGACGATGTATACTAAAAGTCACATAACAGGGGACTTACCCGGAATCCAAGCTTATGCCCACATGGCAAAGTCACTAATACCAAAGGTTATACAGTAACATAATAAGCATCATTAAACTAATAGAGTGTGTAAGCGTTCACACAGCTTACTATACGCGAAATCCCGAAACTACGCGATACTACGAGATCCCGAAACGTATGTCCTTACTGCACCTACAATCGGCCAAATACCACCCTTTAGATTTAAAGCCATTCGGCTTATTCACAAAATCCCGAAGGATATGTCGCTCCAAATATAACACACCTTAAGCCGATTTGGTTTCCAATCAAATCTCGAAGCCACACAAAGCCTCCTTGCAATCAGCCACACACTAGCAGACATGAAAACATTTAGCCTTTGGCTTTTGATCAATTAAGAAATGTAACATCCCAAACCCGGCCCAAACATTACAACCGAATTTGGCATGTCACATAGAAAACGTTTTGAGAAACCCCTTTTTGTTGATTCACATTTAGGAAAGATATTGTCTTGTTTTAAGTAAAAGTTGTGGGTTATGCGAGAATCCAACACTTTGCTTCCTTATTTAAAAATCTATTAAATCCTGTTATTATCAATTTTGTCAATGTACCCGATGGCACAGAAGAAAACATTTACGCTTTGGATTTAGGAAAACTTGTGTTTAAGAAAAATATTTAAGCCATTAAGTAGTTTGGAAGTTTCATCTAAAACAGGTAAAATAATCAAAGCAAAATTTGAGGAGGCCTTATTACAACTTGAACAAATAAGAATAATTAAAAAAATAAAATGAAAATAAACCCATAGTTTACTAAACCAAATTTTCCATTGCATGGCCACCTCGAGTTCATCCGGCTCCTCATCCGTGATCTACGAGTCACCTGAAAAAGTTAGAGGAGAAGGTGAGTCACCAAGACTCAATGTGTAACCCTTCCCCCGGTTTAATGTAACATCATACACAAATCATAACTAAGTTTAACATGCACCCCACCTAGCCATCCATAACTCTTTTCTCTACCCCGTGTGGTACCAAACCACTGGTGGTGCCAAACCACTGGTGACCCAAAGTCACGATATCCATCAATATTGTGGTGCCAAACCACTGGTAGTGCCAAACCACTGGTGACCCAAAGTCACAAATAATAAGTTGTGGGGCCAACCCACGTGTGATACCAAATCACTGGCGACGATCCCATAATATCAACCGTGGGGCCAACCCACTGTGGTGCTAAGCCACTGGGACAAGTCGCTATGAGGTGCCAAACCTCTGGTGACCCAAAGTCACAAAATGTGGTACCAAACCACTGGTGTCCGAAGACACGGATATCACTTCCCCCTCCACTCAAATCACCCACCATGATACGATGTGCATATAAAAGAAATCATGCCAAACATCTTAAATAATAACATATACTGAATTTATCATAGGCCATATTTTTATGTATCACATATACCAAATATGTCATGCATCCACATGCATTATATTGCAAGCTCATATTGAAACGGACTTACGAATCCTTGCTCATACCTTTACGGTATCAAATCCAGATCTACATAAATCCGTATAACATACACAATTTATTAGCAGTTATATTAGTTATGAAGTGTGTAAGTACACACCTGTTACTAACGCGAATCCTAGATCCCTAAGATTCGATCTACTGTGCTCTATCCCTTAACCCTATATTCTGCCAACATCAAAGTTAGTGCCGTAGGCCTATTCGGCTATAATAGCTAAAACCCGAAGACTCATTTGTGGCACTTACCTTGAACCAATTTGGTTTCCAACCAAATCCAAAACCACACACTGGATTCCTTGCAATCGGCCAAACCTTAGATCCATACAAGTGATTAGCTTTGGCTTTTCCAAGTATCTAATGGAAAGACTAAAGAGAATCCTTCAGTGAACTTACCAAATCGATTAGCAGAGAATGGAGGATCAGATCTACTGCTTTGAAAATCCCGGAGTTCCTAGGTGAAATCAGTTTCAAAAAGTGGTTAGCCAAATCATCAATAAATGCCGGATCTCGGCTTTTCCCTTCATCCAAATCGACAGAGAACAAGAGAATATGGGAGAAGAGTTTCGGCAAACACTTACCTTCTCAAACTGATTGAAAAAGAAATCTCGAAGAGATGTATACCAATCTTTATATTCGGTGAAGTGAATCTAATGGGAGAGGGGAGATTTTGGCAACAAGAGTGAAAGAGATTCGGCTAATAGAGAAAGAAAAAGAGAAGGAAAAGAAGATGGGGAATTCAGCAGAGGGAGGGTAGAGAGGGTTTCGATTTTAAGCAAACAAGAAGAAGAGAAGTAGGGGATTAATGGTGGTTTCGATTTTGAGAAAGAAGAAAAGAAATAGATGGGAGATGAGAGTGTAGGGAGATTGACCAAAGGCTAAGAAGAAGAAAAGAGGATCAATGGTTTTGGTTTTGGTATGTGTTAGCAAAAATGTCAAGCTAGGTGCCTAAAGAAAATTCAGCCACCACCCTTTACACATCCTTGCCGTTTACTCCTCTCCAACAAGGAGTCTTAGATTCTGACCAACACCTTGAATCACTCTTGGCCAATCATTTAAAATTATTCAAATAAAATCCTTATTATCTGAAAGAGTTTGAGCTGAACACTTCTCTCTCTTGTCAGTAAAAATAAAGAGCGAAAAGAGAATTACGCTACTCGAACCTAGGCTCCTTGCTCCCCTTGGTAGCGTCAATTCCAAGACTTAAGTGGCACCCCTTGCCACTTTTCTAAGGCCTTATTAGTGTCAAATATTCCCTTTTTAAAACTTGTAACCCCTATTTACTATGGCTCCTTGTCTTATTAAAGCTTACAAATGAAATTTTTCTACCACTTGAGCCTACTCAAGGTCCATAGCTAAGTCTTATTACACCATAAATAGTATTACAGCAATCCAATCATATGCACAACAATACAATCACAAATATCCCCTAATTCAGGATGTTACAGTTCTACCCCCCTTAAAAAATAATTTCGGCCTCGAAATTACGATCGAGAAAGAGTTGGGGTATTCTTTGCGCATTACATCCTCGGGTTCCCACATAGCTTCCTCCGCACCATGGTTTCGCCATAGCACTTTCACCAAAGTCTTGACTTCCTCGTAAAACTTTGACATCTCGATCTAAGATCGGACCGGTTCCTCCTCGAAAGATAAGTCTGAATTCACCTCAATCTCTGCCACTGGCACAACGTGTGCTGATCTGATCGATATCGCCTAAGCATTGATACGTGGAAGACGTCATGAATCTGTCTTAATTCTGCTGGCAGCTTGAGCTGATAAGCTACCGGTCCCACTTGCTTCAACACTGTGTATGGCCCGATAAACCTAGGGCTTAGCTTCCCTTTTCGCCCAAATCTCAATACCTTTTTCCAAGGCGACACCTTCAGAAAAACTTTATCTCCCACTGCATATTCCATATCCTTGCACTTAAGGTCGGCATAAGACTTCTGCCTATCTGATGCTTCCTTGAGACGAGCCCGAATTACCTTAACTTTATCTTCAGTTTCTGCTACCAACTCTGGACCCAAAACATGTCGTTCACTTAATTCCGTCCAACACGTAGGAGTACGGCATTTTCGTCCATACAGTGCTTCATATGGTGCCATCTGAATACTTGCTTGATAACTATTGTTATAAGCGAATTCCGCCAATGGTAAATACTTTTCCCAACTACCACTGAAATCTAGAA
The DNA here is from genome assembly GCA_025506655.1 of Gossypium rotundifolium. NCBI lineage: Eukaryota > Viridiplantae > Streptophyta > Magnoliopsida > Malvales > Malvaceae > Gossypium > Gossypium rotundifolium. Next base: position 85,632,419 of record CP106722.1, on the reverse strand, counting down.
TACAGCCCCTTAGCATATCTTCTAAGACCTGAATCACCCTTTCTGATTGTCCATCCGTTTGTGGGTGAAAAGCTGTGCTGAAATCCAACCTCGTTCCCAAACCCTGATGCAAAACCCTCCAAAACCTTGACGTGAACCTCAGATCCCTATCCGAGATAATCGATACTGGCACACCATGCAATCTTACTATCTCAGCTACATATAACTTCACTAGCTTTGGAAGCGAATAATCCATCCTCACTGGTATGAAATGAGCTGACTTGGTCAGTCGATCTACAATCACCCAGACTGAGTCCTTTTTACTAGGCGTGAGAGGTAGCCCGCTGACAAAGTCCATGGTGATCCTTTCCCATTTCCACTGAGGGATCTTCACTGGTTGAAGTAAACCTGATGACAATTGATGTTCAGCCTTAACCTACTGACATGTCAGACACTTTCCCACAAATTCAGTTACCTCACGCTTCAGCCTTGGCCACCAGAACTGTTTCTGCAAATCTCCATACATCTTGCTACCTCCAGGATGCATAGCGTATGGGCTGCTATGTGCATCTTGAAGAATTCTTTGTCTTAATTCCACATCCTTCGGCATACAAGCTCGCCCTTGAAAGCATAGCACTCTATCACTAGACAAACTATACCCTTCTAAACCACTATCTTGAACTTGCAATCTTCGCGCTTTCAAACTTTCATCTACTAACTGTTTCTCCTTAATCTCCTCGATCCAAGTCGGCTTAACTTGCAATTCCGCCAAAAGACTTCCATCGTCATACAAACTGAGGTGAGCAAACATCGCCCTTAAATCCGTCACGACCTTTCGACTCAACGCGTCAGCCACTACGTTAGCCCTGCCCGGATGATACTCAATTGAACAGTCGTAGTCCTTCAACAACTCAATCCATCGGCGCTGCCTCAAGTTCAAATCCTTCTGAGTCAAAAGATACCTTAGACTCTTGTGATCTATGTAGACTATCGACTTCTCCCCATATAAGTAATGCCTCCATATTTTCAAAGCGAAGACTACTGCCGCTAATTCTAAGTCATGCGTCGGATAGTTAACCTCATGCGGTCTTAGCTGACGGGATGCATAAGCCACTACTTTCCCTTCTTGCATCAACACACACCCCAAACTAGTATGGGATGCATCACAGTAAACCGTAAATAACTTCCCTACCTTAGGTCATGCAGGCACCGAGCTTGATCGAGAATCTTCCTTAGCTTATCGAAACTTTCCTGCTGTTTCTCTGACCATACAAATGGAACTCCTTCTCTTAACAACTTAGTCAACGGTGCCTCGACCAAAGAGAATCCTTCCACAAACCTTCGATAGTACCTGCTGGACCCGTAAAACTCAATTTACGCCACCGACCTAGGCGGTTTCAATCTAACACCGCTTCAATCTTGCGAGGTCCACTCTAATCCCTTGGTGACACTCGTGACCTAAGAAAGCCACCTCCTAAGCCAAAATTCGCACTTCTCGAATTTGGCAAATAAGCTTCTTCTCCTCGGTACTTGTAGAACTATTCGCAAGTGCATGTCATGCTCCTCCTCCGTCTTTGAGTAAACCAATATGTCGTCTATAAACACCACGACAAACTGATCCAAGTACTGCTAAAACACCCTATTCATTAAGTCCATGAATACTGCTGGTGCGTTGGTCAACCCAAATGGCATCACCAAAAACTCGTAATGCCCATACCGAGTACGGAATGCCGTCTTGTGAACATCAACCTCCTTCACTTTAAGTTGATGATACCCCGACCTAAGATTTATCTTCGAGAAAACCGATGCACCTTTCAGTTGGTCAAACAAGTCATCAATCCAGGGCAATGGATACTTGTTTTTGATCGTTAACTTGTTCAGTTGGCGGTAATCTATACACATCCGCATTGAACCGTCCTTCTTCTTAACAAACAGCACAGGTGCTCCCCACAGAGATATACTTGGTCGGATAAACCCTCAGTCCAGAAGCTCCTGAATTTGAGCCTTCAGCTCCACCAATTCCTTCGGCGCCATTCAGTATGGTGCTATAGACACTGGCACCGTTCCGGGCAACAAGTCTATACCAAATTCAACTTCCCTATTCGGAGGCAGACCCAAAAGTTCTTCTGGAAATACATCAGCGAATTCCCTTACTGTTCGGATATTCTCCACTGTTGACTCCTTAGCCTCCAAGGCACATATCCGAACCAGAAATGCCTCACAACCTTTCCTGACCATTTTCTTCGCCTTCAGTACAGAGACCACATTTGATAGGTATTCCATTCTGATACCTATCATTGCCACCTCCTCGCCTTCCATTGTTCTCAACACCATGCGCTTAGCCGCGTAATCCAAACTGGCTTGGTACCTCACCAGCCAATCCATTCCGAGAATTAGATCTAACTCCTTAAACGGCAGCTCCATCAAATCTGCTAAGAACACTACCCCTTAGAATTCTAGGGGTACATCCCTATATAACTTATTTACTTCTACAGAGTGACCTAGAGGGCTAATTACTGTCATCTCCCTAGAAGTAGTCTCAAAGTCTAGGTTCATAGTCTCTACTATGCTACTAGCAGTATACGAATGCGTCGAACCCACATCAATCAATGCAACATATGGAAGTCCAAAAATTAGGAACGTACTGGTTATGACGTCCGATGCGTCACCCTCCTCTCGACGCCTCACTGCGTTGACTAAACCAGGCTGCCTTGCTTCTGTGCTACCCGCACCTCTGCCCGGTGTCCCGCGGCCTCGACTAGAACTATTGCCACCTCTACCATTACCATAACCCCTCTGTGGTGGTGGTCCTTCATTTCTAACCTGAGCACGATTCTAACCCTCTGGCTGATTCTTAGCTAACTTCTGAGGACAATCCCTCACTCGGTGATCCAACGATCCGCACTCGAAGCATCCTCTTTCACCGGTCCAACATCCTCCCCAATGTGATTTCCCACAATGATTACTCGAGCGATGTCGATTAGCGACCATGGGCCTCCACGGTGATTTGGCCCACTCTGTCTAGCCTTCTTCTATGCATTACTACCCGATCCAGATAATCCAAAACCTCTCTTCTGTTTGTTCCTTTCGTAGTTCTGTCCCACGGACTCCTTGATCCCTTCGGCTATCTTAGCCTTTTCTACTAGGACAGAAAATTCACGCTCCTGCTGTGGAGCAATCAGCAACCTCAAATCATCCCTCAGCCCATCCTCAAAGCAGATACAACGTTCATGCTCCGTTGACACAATTCCCCGAGCATAGCGGCTCAGCCTCAAAAATTCTGCCTTATACTCAGACACAGACTTATTCCTTTGTACCAACCTCAGAAATGCTTTCCTCTGCGCATCAATGTAGCTGGTGCCCACATACTTCTTCTGATATGCTATTTTGAAGTACTCCCAAGTAAGTTCATCTGTGTGGCACTATCCCGAACCGTAAGCCAACACTGATAAGACTCATCCTTCAAAAGCGACACCGCTCCTTTCAGCTTCTCCTCATTCGTCAGATCTAGGTCATCCATGATCCTCTCAGTTGATTCCAACCAATACTCCGCCGTACTGGGTGCCACACCTGATACACCCTGGAACACCTCAGCTCCATTGGCTCAGAGTCGCTCGGGTACAGATTTTCGAGCTCCCCTTCCTCCACTTGCCCCAGCCACCATCTCAAGGACTCGCAACACAGCCTGTGATACTGCCTCACCTCCCATCTGATCCTGCTCCTCAGCTCCAAAAGTTGGGGGTGGTGGTGGCGGTGGTACCTCATTCTCAGACCCCTGACCCGACCTAACGGGTTCTGACACGGTCATCCTGCCCCTACCGCGTCCACGTCGGCCACGACCTCTAGAACTCATCCCTTATCGTCGCGATCTGATTAAAAAGTTTTATGAATTTAGTCATTGTTTCACTGATTATCCGCGAAGAAATTTTATGAAAGAGTTTAGAAGTTGTTCTTTCGATCACACAAAGTTCCAAGTCTTCTACTCTAATTCAAAGATACCCATTCATTCAGACATCCATTCAATGGCACCTACTACACACATTCATCATTCGAACATTCTTGATCTTATTCCTACCCCAGGGGTATTTTCGTCATTTTTCCTGCAGGGGTATTTTTGTAATAAATCAGGGAAATTTTGAAAACTTTAATGAATCAAGACATTTTGAAATTTCCAAAACTGGAGTGTATTTTCAAAAATTTTTCAAATTAAAGGTCTGGCAGAAGTTTGGAAACCAGGGGTATTTCGGTAATTTTGTCAATCAGGGGTAATTTTGTAAGTTTTCCAAGTCATGGTATTATTTTGCAAAAGAAGATTTTTGGATACTTTTGTAAAGTAAGAGACTTTTTATTGAAATCGGGGTAGTATATTAATTTTAGAAACCAAGGGTAATTTTACAATTTTGCCACTAGGGGCATTTTGGTAATTTTGTAAATCGAAAATATTTTGGAAATTTTTCAAAAATAAATTTTTGCTATTATTTAAAGGGGTAATTTTGTGATTTAAAGATTAGGGTTTTCATAAAACATGGCTAGTCCTTTGGGTTTTATTTATTGTGTTTAGCCTATGACCGAGTCCTCTTGGTTAGGGTAATGCTGAAGCTCTGCACGGTAGGATTCTGCGAAGAGGAGGTGAGTCACTAGGATTGCTTAAGTACCAGGCTCTTCGGATCAATCCTGACATGCGCACCATGGTTGCCACACCTAACTTGGCGACTTAGCCACGTGTTTGTTTAATTAGGCATTTAAAGTCTTATATGGTTTGTTGGGGTAAACTAGTCCTAGGGTTCAAATACTTATCATACTATCTACGTTCCATTTCTACCCCTCTACAGATAATAATTCACACAGTAGTTAGAAGTACTTACCTAGGCGGATTGGTGCCGGAGACTCGATGTCATGCTATTCAAAACCAAAAACTTTTTCCATAACTTTTCTCAAGGCCTACAAAAACATTTTGGGCCTTGGGCCCCCACAGCCGAGTTTTGAACTGGGCTCTGATACCAATTTTGTAACATCCCAAACTCGGCCCAAACATTACAATCGAATTTGGCATGTCACATAGAAAACGTTTTGAGAAACCCCTTTTTGTTGATTCACATTTAGGAAAGATATTGTCTTGTTTTAAGTAAAAGTTGTGGGTTATGCGAGAATCCAACACTTTGCTTCCTTATTTAAAAATCTATTAAATCCTGTTATTATCAATTTTGTCAATGTACCCGATGGCACAAAAGAAAACATTTACGCCTTGGATTTAGGAAAACTTGTGTTTAAGAAAAATATTTAAGCCATTAAGTAGTTTGGAAGTTTCATCTAAAACAGGTAAAATAATCAAAGCGAAATTTGAGGAGGCCTTATTACAACTTGAACAAATAAGAATAATAAAAAAATAAAATGAAAATAAACCCATAGTCTACTAAACCAAATTTTCCATTGCATGGCCACCTCGAGTTCATCTGGCTCCTCATCCGCGATCTACGAGTCACCTGAAAAAGTTAGAGGAGAAGGTGAGTCACCAAGACTCAATGTGTAACCCTTCCCCCGGTTTAATGTAACATCATACACAAATCATAACTAAGTTTAACATGCACCCCACTTAGCCATCCATAACTCATTTCTCTACCCCGTGTGGTACCAAACCACTGGTGGTGCCAAACCACTGGTGACCCAAAGTCACGATATCCATCAATATTGTGGTGCCAAACCACTGGTGGTGCCAAACCACTAGTGACCCAAAGTCACAAATAATAAGTTATGGGGCCAACCCACGTGTGATACCAAATCACTGGCGACGATCCCATAATATCAACCGTGGGGCCAACCCACTGCGGTGCTAAGCCACTGGGACAAGTCGCTATGAGGTGCCAAACCTCTGGTGACCCAAAGTCACAAAATATGGTACCAAACCACTGGTGTCCGAAGACACGGATATCACTTCCCCCTCCACTCAAATCACCCACCATGATACGATGTGCATATAAAAGAAATCATGCCAAACATGCTTAAATAATAACATATACTGAATTTATCATAGGCCATATTTTTATGTATCACATATACCAAATATGTCATGCATCCACATGCATTATATTGCAAGCTCATATTGAAACAGACTTACCCAAATCCTTGCTCATACCTTTACGGTATCAAATCCAGATCTACACAAATCCGGTATAACATACACAATTTATTAGCAGTTATATTAGTTATGAAGTGTGTAAGTACACACCTGTTACTAACGCGAATCCTAGATCCCGAAGATTCGATCTACTGTGCTCTATCTCTTGACCCTATATTCGGCCAACATCAAAGTTAGTGCCATAGGCCTATTCGGCTATAATAGCTAAAACCCGAAGACTCATTTGTGGCACTTACCTTGATCCGATTTGGTTTTCAACCAAATCCCGAAGCCACACACTGGATTCCTTGCAATTGGCCAAACCTTAGAACCATACAAGTGATTAGCTTTCGGCTTTTCCAAGTATCTAATGGAAAGACTAAAGAGAATTCCTTACCGTAGACTTACCAAATCGATTAGCAGAGAATGGAGGATCAGATCTACTGCTTTGAAAATCTCAGAGTTCCTAGGTGAAATCAGTTTCAAAAAGTGGTTAGCCAAATCATCAATAAATGCCGGATCTCGGCTTTTCCCTTCATCCAAATCGACAGAGAACAAGAGAATATGGGAGAAGAGTTTCGACAAACACTTACCTTCTCAAACCAATTGAAAAAGAAATCCCGAAGAGATGTATACCAATCTTTATATTCGGCCAAGTGAATCTAATGGGAGAGGGGCGATTTTGGCAACAAGAGTGGAAGAGATTCGGGTAATAGAGAAAGAAAAAGAGAAGGAAAAGAAGATGGGGAATTCGGCAGAGGGAGGGTAGAGAGGGTTTCGATTTTAAGCAAACAAGAAGAAGAGAAGTAGGGGATTAATGGTGGTTTCAGTTTTGAGAAAGAAGAAAAGAAATAGATGGGAGATGAGAGTGTAGGGAGATTTGGCCAAAGGCTAAGAAGAAGAAAAGAGGATCAATGGTTTTGGTTTTTGGTCTGTGTTAGCCGAAAATGTCAAGCTAGGTGCCTAAAGAAAATTCAGCCACCACCCTTTACACATCCTTGCCGTTTACTCCTCTCCAACAAGGAGTCTTAGATTCGGCCAACACCTTGAATCACTCTTGGCCAATCATTTAAAATTATTCAAATAAAAATCCTTATTATCCTGAAAGAGTTTAAGCTGAACACTTCTCTCTCTCTCTTGTCGTAAAAATAAAGAGCAGAAAAGAGAATTCTGCTACTCGAACTTAGGCTCCCTTGCTCCCCTTGGTGGCGTCAATTCTAGCACTTAAGTTTCACCCCTTGCCACTTTTCCAAGGCCTTATTAGTGTCAAATATTCCCTTTTTAAAACTTGTAACCCCTATTTACTATGGCTCATTGTCTTATTAAAGCTTACAAATGAAATTTTTCTACCACTCGAGCCTACTCAAGGTCCATAGCTAAGTCTTATTACACCATAAATAGTATTACAGCAATCCAATCATATGCACAACAATACAATCACAAATAACCCCTAATTCAGGATGTTACAAGAAATAGATCTCAATGTTGAACCCTTACCTAGATCGAAAATCGAAACCCGAAGATCCACTGCGTTAGACTACACTTCTCCCTATAATCGACCTTAACACATCATTATGAATCATAAGGCCATTCGGCCATGGCATAAATCTCGAAAAAAAAGAAAGAGTTGCCGCACCCTTACCTTAATGATAGATTCGGCTAATCAAACACCAATGTTCGGCACCTCTAACTAATGTTAAAGGTTACGGCTCCCTTCAAAGAACAAGAACAGAGTTTTAATACTTAGATCTAAAACGGAAAAAGAAGATAGAAGAGAAGTGAGTTTCGGTCACTACACAAATCAGTCAAGAAAAAAAAAAGATAATACTTACTAAGAGATTCTGCCACAACCCCAAAAGAAGGATTAGATTCGACTTTGAGAATCAAGATAGAGGTTGGTTTCGACACTTAGAATGGTGAATAGAGAAAACACAAGGGAGAGGGATTTATGAACAAAGCATTCGGCCAAGAAGAGAACTAGATCAAAGTTTCGGCCTTTTTGTAGATGTTTGGAGATGATGAGATAAAATAAAATGAAAGAGAAGGGATTTGACAAAAGGGAGAATGGAAGAACTTTTGGCACAAAGAAGATTGAAAGAAGAAAGAAAGAAGTTGATTGAGGAGTGGGTGTTGATTTCGGCCTTGAGCAAAAATAAGAAGAAGAAAAGTGAACCAAAAGTGGTTTCAGCTATGTGCAAAATAAGAAGAAGAGGAAGAAGTGTGTAGGGTAGTTTCGGTTCTAATCACAAAACGCAAAGGAGAAGACCCCTCTAAGCTAGCCGAAACACCTCTTTAAACCCCTATTGACATTCGGCCACACCAAAGACTCCCCAAAATCGATAGCACCCCTTGCCCAAAGTCCACCCTTTGGCCAACTCTTCCAAGTGAGCTTGATAAGACTCAAACTCCTCAATTCCCTCATCTTCATCTATTTGACTCTCTCTATTTTATCCCCCCCAGAGTCCACCTTGAGCACTCCTCCTTCTAGCTTGTGGCATCAAAAATTAACAAGCAGAAAGGGATTTCTGCAGCTCAAACCAAGGTCCCCCTTACTCCTTGTGGCGTCACCTGCCTTGTGACTTAAGTGGCGCCTCCTTGCCACTTTACCAAGGCACTTCTTGTGTCTAAAACTCCCAATAATTCCCTTTGACCCCTAATTCTTCTAGCTCCTTCTTCTTAAGTGCTAAAGCAAATTTTTTTTTAGCCATGTCCCGGGACTAACCCAAGATCATGCCTAGACCCCAAAACATATCAAACCAACACAGCATACTTACCAACACATGCAACCACATGCAAAATGCAGAGACCCCATTTTAAGGATGTTACAGCACATGGGCGTATGGCTCAAACGTGTTGTTTGAGTTTGTCAAGTGCAACAAGTTAAGATCGACCACGGGCTAGACACACGGGCCTGTGGCTGGCCGTGTGGTGCAAGTCAGGATCGACCACGGGTGAGGCACACGGGCGTGTCTCAGGCCGTGTGGACAAGTTAGTAGGTATGCCCTATTTTGCCACGGCTTGGACACATGGTCGTGTCCGAGGCCGTGTGAGGCACATGGCTTACCCACACGGGCGTGTGACCTCTGTAACTTAGAAAAATGTTTGAATTTCATAAATTTTTGTAAGTGTTCGGTTTAGTCTCAGCCCTGTTCTATAGCATGTTTAAGGTCTCGATGACCTCACTGAGGGACTATATAGTTATGTTTGAATATGATTGAATGCTAATTGACTTGGTGTCATGAAATGGATATGAATTGTTTTGATTGTTCGGTAATGCCTCTTAACCCTATTCCGGTGATGATTTTGAGTTAGGGGTGTTATAATTCGACCATAGAAGTACTTAGATTAAGGTATGTTTTGCTTTAATTTTTGATAATTTCTACGTTTTTGTAATCGTTGTTTCGAATACTCCAAAATCCATGTCTTAATTTTGGAATTTGATGAAAAATTAAAATGTGCCATTGATGGTTTTGTAAGCTTTGTGATGTTAGTTGATGAAATATGAAATATATGTGTTAGATTAACATATTTTGTCTTTGGATTTTTGGTGAATTTGAGTAATTTGGACTAAATTGTGAAAATAATATTTTGGGGGACTAAAATGTGAAATAAATGAAATGTATGGACTTGTATGGTCATGTTGAAAATTTGGCTAAGCATGGGTACAAGAGAATTGAGTATTTTATGATTTTGTAAAGTAGGGACTTAAATGTCAAAATGTGAAAATATGAAGGCTAATTTGTAAATTACCCTAAATATGTGTTTTTGGATTGAATTGAATGATTTGGTGAATAAATGAGTTAAATTTGAATATGTGTAGATCAAGAACCAAAGAAAATAGACTTAGACAGAGGAAAGTCGAAAGTGATCGAATAGTCGAATCTGTCCGTCTATATCCGTACGAGGTAAATCTATATACAAATAAATGTATTTAAGTTGAATTATTCATGTTCATTTGATATTGAATTGTGATGAATGGCTTTGGATGATATACGTGTGAAATCCGAGAAAGTATCGACAATGTGTCAAGGTCCGAAAAGTCTCGTACGAACCTTATGATTAGATAGGACTCATATGCCATGACATAGGGATTCCGATATGTGATTCATGTAAGACCACATCTGGGACGTTGGCATTGATTTGAGATTTACGTGTAAGACCATGTCTGGGACATTGACATCGTATTTGATTCGTGTAAGACCTTGTCTGGGACAGTGGCATCAATATTTGATTACATATAAGACCACGCCTGGGACGTTGGCATTGTATGAGTATTCCAAGTTATTCGAGTATCCTATTTGATTCCAAATGGTTCAACGGGAAATTTCGAGAAATGAAAGATTATGTGAAATGTGTAACCGTTTCAGGTATGTAAGAAGTGTATACTTTGTTTAAACATGAAAGGTAAGTATATGCAAATTTGCAAAGGTGAGATATGTGCATAGTCTTGTTGAGACTAAATGTGATATATGTATGAATGAGCTATGATCAAATGAGTTACTTAGAGATACGAATTTGTTGGTAAGAAATGGCTAAACAAATGAGCCAAAGAAGAATTATGAAATTGCAATTAAGATATTAATGATCTTGTATTTGATATGATTATGAATGTTTATTTATTATATTTATTTGTATATGGCTTACTAAGCTTTTGAAAGCTTACTCTGTGTGTGTTTGTCTTGTTTTATAGATCATTAAAGCTATGGAAGGCTCAAGGATCGTCGAAGATCGTCACCACACTATCAAACTCTATTTTGGTATCTTTTGAAAGTGTATATATCAAAGTATGGCATGTATAGTCTAGTGAGTTTTGGATTTTGTTTTGAAAGTTGTATAAATAGCCATGTGATATGGCTAGTTAATGAATATGATTGTGAATGAGTAACTCATGCTATATGTTGCATAAATTGGTATGATTTGATGGCTAAATTTATGATAAGTTTTACGATACGATATTGGCATATTATAGATGTCAAGATGTCATAATGAATTTTTAAGTTTTTGAGTGGTTTATACTAAGAAATGATTGAGATGAGAATGAGATAAATGTAGCATAAATTAGTTTGGTTGATATGCTCTTGAATGGTTATAAAAGATGAACAGTTTGGTATGAATTGGTTGCTTTTGGTGTTTGGAATGATGCTTGTATGTACTTGTAGGTATAAACCAAAGTGTGGGTGGCAAATTGGCCTTGCAAATGGCCTATATTTGCCCACACGGCTGAGCGCATGGGCTTGTGGCTCAACTGTGTCTTTCGTGGTTGAATTTAAAAATAATTCATTTTCGACCACGGGCTGGACACACAGGCATGTGACTGGTCGTGTATTGCAAGTAGTGTCGACCACGGGTTACAAACACAAGTGTGTTTCAGGCTGTATGGACAAGTCAGTATGTATGCCCTATTTTTCCACAGTTTAGACACACGGGCGTGTCTGAGGCCGTGTGAGGCACACGGCCTACCCACATGAGCGTGTGATCTCTGTCGCTTTGAAAAATGTTTAAATTATAGAAATTTTTGTATGTGTTTGGTTTAGTCCCGAACCCCTTTCTAATGCATGTTTTTAGGTCACGTAGATCTGTTTAAGGGACACTTTGATTTGAATGATTAAATTATGATGTGAAATGTTTGTAAAACATCCAATTTGTTCGGTAATGCCTTTAACCCTAAAATGGCGATGGTTACAGGTTGAGGGTGTTACAAGAATGACGACAAAAAATGGGCTGGGCGGTTGACGATGGCGGTGGTAGACATGAGCGACGGTAGGAAATATGAGGCTGTGGACGATGGTCGATGGTTGTTGAAGGACATAGAAAGTCGACGGAGACGAAGGAGAAATGGGATACGACGGTGGCACAAGGGAGAAAGAACGGTGGGGGGGAGTTGTGATTGGTGCGATTCAGGCCAATGAGGTTGTAAGTGTGCTAATTGGCGGCGATGGAGTAAGAGGCTTGAACAGAAATGGGTTGAAGAAAGGGGTGCAAAACAACGTGCTATGGAAAAAGACAAAGGTTTAAATAAATCCAAAACCCTAGCTTGAAATAGATGACACAGTCGTGTATAGGGCCCGTGTTGGGCCACTCGACCGTGTCTAAAAACCATGTACAGGCCATAGCCCATGTCGCAATCGAAATCATGAAAACAATAGGCTCCAAATATTCACAGTAAGCAAAGATATCGTTAATAGTGTGCATTCACAAAACCAACTAAAAATTTGACAAAGGCAAGTGCATCTATCAATTAATAGTATAGCTATGGTGAGCAAAGATATCGTTCCCACGAGGACTAAAAGTACTAGTAATTACCATCTTTCTATTATTTAACAAACAAATTTGAGTGATTGATTAAAACTAAAATTAACTAAATCAATTAACTAAAGAACACAACAAAGAACAAATCAAGAAAATAAACGATTAACAACCAAGAAGTGAGACAATACCCAGGAAAGAATTCACCTAGACTTCATTTGTCACTATCAATCTAAATTATGCAATTTCTTCACTTAGTATCTTGATCTGTAGAAATCCCTAAATTATGCTAAGATATCTCTTTCAGACTAAGAGCAACTGACTCTGGTTGATTAATTGAAATTTCTTTCTAATTAAAACCCCTATTATCGCATCAACTCGATCTATGGATCCCCTTATTAGATTTGACTCTAATTCGATAGATTTATGTCGTCCTATTTCTAAGATTGCATGCAACTCTACTCAATTACGCTAGATCTACTCTTAAACAGGGTTTATTACTCCTTTGATTTAAGCACATCAAACATGAATTAATAACTTAGAAATATTAAACCAAGAATTAATCACACATTATTGAGAACAAGATCCAAGTATTTATTGCGTAAAAATAGAAATCAAATAACATAATCCATCCTATGGTTCATCTCCTTAGGTATTTAGAAAATTAGTTCATAATATCAAATAAAAGCATCCCAACGAAAGTATAACTACAAGAAATAAATAAACTCATGATAAACTTCAAAGAAATCAAAAGGAAATCTTCAATCATGATGGAAATCTTCTTTAGAATCGGCTACAATTGTGTTTGTCGAGTTATTTTCTTGAGTATTCTCTGACAGCTCTCTCCTATCTTCTTATTTTTGTCATATATAGGTCTCAGAATGCTCGAAAAACCTAAAAATTAGGTTTTTCTACATGTTTGGAGTGCAAATTGTGATTTTGACATGGTCTGGACACACCCGTGTAACAGCCCATGTGTCTTACACGGCCATATGCCCAGCCCATGTGGCCCCTATACCTTGCTCTGATTTTTTTATTTTTGCTCCTTTTGCTCCAAAATGCTCTCCTAAGTATAGAAACATGAATTTAAAGGATTAGTATCATAAAATTCACCATTTTACATCGAATAATCATCCAAAAATGCATTAAGAATGGAATTAAAAAATTTTACTTTTTGCATTTATCATGTTTGATAAAATTCCCCAATCAAAATATTAAGTGCTAATAGGGTCTCTCTAGTTTAGTTGTTAGAATGTCTATTAGGAAACGTCCTTGTTCCAATCCTACATCTTCATCTAGTGGTTAACCCAATTCTTTCAATGACTATTTTAGTGATAACAATGATTCTTATTGGTTTAATCACTACTTTTTAAAATGACAACTTAATGTTTCTTGCACCTTTGATATCAATTTTATAGCCAAAACAAAATTTCATTTTCTTGAAAAATTACCCGAATGGCATTGGACCGACTTTGTTAAAATTCGTTCGTCGACTCATGCTAATCTTGTTTAAGCTTTTTATTCAAATTCTAGACTCAAACATTATGAATCTAGTGAGACTGTGGTTGCTATTAATTCTTTTCTCGTGTATACTCCTATTCATCTCACTTTAGAAAATTTTGGTGAATTTTTGAAACTTCCTCCCAACGGTAAGTCGAATGTGAAAGGCCCTTATAATTCGGCCTTAAACGCTTGACACTCGTTTGCATCCGAGCTCAATGCCCATGATCGTATTTTACACTTTATAATCACATGGATATTACATCCTATTTCAAAACATTCCGCTCTTCGATCTACCAACTATTGGTGGATTGATTGTTTTCATACCAATAGGTGTCTGAATATTATTTTAATCTTAATTAATGACATTACCAAACATATTGGCTAAAAGATCGAGAGTAAGCTCTCTCTACCTTTTTGCACCTTCTTGCCATACATTTTTAAATGCCTAAACATCCTAACCAATGTCGATCCTTCTTTGGATGTTAAATATCAACCTATTAGCTTTGCTGCTCTTCATAGAGCTATTTTAAAATGGATCCTCTTACTGAAAATTGGGTCAAAGATGTCCATCATATTTTTCAAGATGACCATGACGATAACCATGATAACATTCCTCTAGCCGAGCAAGACCCTCCATCGACTTCTTCATCTGCTCCACCATCTTCTTTACCTGTCTTGGATGACATGTCTGTCACCATCCTAGGTGTTATTACTTCCTTAAGTAAGGAGTTTAGAGGTTTTCACATCAAGTAGATGATGTATTTGAGTGTATTAATAACAATGTTAGTGGTCTAGACTCTAGGATGTCCAAGTTGGAGGAAAATATTGCATTTCTAATGTCTCAATTCCCTCATCCTCCTCCTACACTTCAAGAAGATTAGGATGCATATATTTCATTTTCTCATGATTTTACTCATTTTCATTGCACATTTTCCTATATTTATTTTACAACTTAATTTTTTAGTTTGGTATCTTGTTTGTAGATACTTGATGGTTTATTTTGGTACATTAATGTTAGTTCTATGTCTTCATATTTTTTTAAAAAAATTCTTTTCTTGGACTAACAACATCTCTCTCTCTTAAGCTTTATTTATTGATTTTTGATATAACAAAAAGAGGGAGAAGAGAAGAGAAAGGTAATTTATTAGTATTTAGTTGATTATTTCTACGACTAACCTTTTAATGCCAAAATCAAGTGACCAATTTTGTTTTCAAAACCTTGCTTCCAAATTTCATAAAAATCAAGTCTTTGATTCAAATTGAACTTTAAAAAGGGGAGTAACAAATTCAAATTCAAAAACAAATTTGCCAAAATGTTTTGTTATATTAAAAAGGGAGGAATTATTAAACTAAGTTTTATTTGATAATATGTTTTGGTATAACAAATTAAACTGCTTTTGAATAAAAGTTAAAATTTAAAAAGTTGACAAATTGATTTTTCAATTGAATTTTAAGAGACAAAATTCTAAATATTTGCTTTGAACACTGAAAATATTTTTTACAAAGTTCAAAAATGAATTTAAACTCTTGAACTTGATTGAATTAGTTTTAAAACAATTAAAAAATTGCTCCCTAGAAAAAGTATCGATACCAATATGATTTTTATTGATACCTTATTTTTTATCGATAACAAAACTGCTCTCTGACTTAAATAAAAAATTGAACAAAAACAATAAGTTTCGATACTTTTAAAATTATATCGATACCTATTGAATTTATCGATACCAAAATTTTATGTCAATACCAAATTTGCATTTTGTTTTTATGATCTTTCAAAATTTGACAAAAAGAATCGATACCCATAAAAATTATATCGATATCTTTTATCAGTTATCGATAAATCATCCTTGGTATCATTGAAAACTAACTTTAACGGTCACTTAATTAAACATTACATGCTACTAATGTCGATACTCGTAGAAAAAGTATTGGTACTTTTTGTTGTAAGTGAATTTAATGATATGGTATTTTCATCCCCAACGAATCTATTTATTTTCTCAACAACCACAAGAATTGGAAATGAATTAGAGGGTATAAATATCAAGTTCTAAAGGTCCTACAACAACAAGAGAGAATATTCAAGCTTAAAGATCAATCAAAACAATCTTTGTGCCAAATATTTCCATACTTTTACTTCATACACTTGTGAGTTTTATTTCAATTCTATTTGCTCAAGTGTTTTTCATTGTAACTGAGCTTAATTTGCAAACACATCAATCTCTCGTAAGGATTATTTCTTTGTTTACTTCTTTGTATCTCTTTGAGAGGGTTTGTGTCTTAAGGTTTGAAGTAGAAACCTTAAGGGAATTTGTAAGGTTAAACCTTATCCTCAAAAGTTATCAAATTAGTGAATTTTGGAAAATCCTTAGTAGTGGAAAGTTAAGGTTGTAACAGCCTGGTTTAGACCCTAGTCAGAACAGTTGGTTTTGAGACCACAAATCTGAGGTCAAAATAATATTTTAATATTATTTTTGGTGTTTATTATATGTGATATATCCTGTGTGAAAGTTCTGTGTGAAAATTTTATCGACTGTGTGTTGAATTGTGAAAAAGGACTTGTGTGCTGGTTGTTAAAGTACCTTTTTGGCATGGCTTTCTAAAGGAGGAGTCCTTATGTTATAATTAAACCATTATATAGTTAGTGGATGATGGATGGACATAAAAACCTATGGATAATGGGAATGAAATAATAAAAAGGTGTAAAAAAAAAGTAAATGATGTATTAATATGTAATAAAAATAAAACAAACAAAAAGACGGCTAATATATCATCTTTCTTAGCCAAATTTGAAGAAGAGAAAGAAGGGTTTATAGCTTTGTGATTTTCAGCACTTGTATAGCTCAATTAAGGTATGTTTTGATTTTGGTTTTTGATGATTTTTATGTTTTTGAGATTGTTGCTTAGTTTACTATCAAGCCCATGTTGTAATTTGAAGAATTGATGAGTTTTATGAGATGTGCCATTGATGAAATGGTGATCTTTGTGATGAGTATTGGTGGAAAATGAAAGATATGTGTTTGATTAAGATAGTTTGTCTTTGGAGTTTTTATGAATTTGTGTGTTTTGGGCTAAATTGAGAAAAGTCTAAATTGAGGGATTAAAATGTGAAATAAATGAAATGTGTGGGCTTGAATGAACACAAGGGAAATTCAGATAATTTATGTGAAAGGAAATTATGTGAATTTTATGATTTTGTGAATTAGGGACTAAAGTGTCGAAATGTGAAAATATGAGGGCTACTGAATGAATTGGTAATTGAATGAGTGAATTTGAATGCGTATAGACCAAGAAAGGAGGAGGTTTGGATCGAGATCGAGGCAAAGACAAAGTGCTCGATTAATCAACCGTTTCGGTATATCGATGTCTGAGGTAAGTTTAGATATAATACTTACTATTAAACTAGTATCTATGTGATGAGAAATGAATGAATGTATATTAATGGAATAGAATATGTTATGTACAAGTTTGAGTATTGAGGCACTAAGTGTGCGAAATTGAGTTGATACAGAGTTGATTAGAACTATGTGTGTGAAACGATAGAAGCTACAGCTTTAATGATTAGCACTGTGTGTGCGGAAAGATAGAAGCTTTAGCTTATCGAACTGGCACTGTGTGTGTGATACCGATATAAGTTCGGTTTAACATATTTGCACTAAGTGTGTGATGACGACTATATTTCGGTTATGAAATTGGCACTAAGTGTGCGAATAAATCAAAAGAATAGCAAAGGTTGAACGAGAAGTAATATCGAGCAATTGAGTAGCATGAATGGTGAGCAACTATGTGTTGATTAAGGTACGTTTGAACCTATGTGGTTGATGATAGATTTAAGAGTTGAATGAATAGATATTTGAGTATGTGGTTGAGATTGATAATGTGCCTAGTTGTGTCTTTATCTATGTGATGGTTGGATAGCATGGTTGGTGAGTAACTAAGTGTTGGCAAAGGTATGTATGATACCTATGTGGTTGGTGAAATTGAAAGTAGATGAATGGGATGCTATGTGAGTATTGGATATAGTTGAATTTGTGTACTATTGGTAAATTATCTATGTGATGGTTCAATTTGTACATTAATGTAATTCAATGAGTTAATTGTATTATACTATGAACTTACTAAGCTTTTGAAAGCTTAATGTGTGATTTGTTTCTCTGTTTTACAGTGTTAGTAAAGCTAGCTCGGATCCGGGGATCGTCAGCATATCATCACACTATCAGCAAATCTATTGTGGTACTTTTGAAGATGTGTATATTTTAATATGGCATGTATAGGCTAGTTAATTGAAACATATTTGAGATGTGTAAATAGCCATGTGATATGGCTAGTGTAACATCCTTAAATTGGGGCCTTTGCATTTCGTGTGGTTGCATGTGTATTGTATGTTATGTACGTTAGTTGGACTATTTTAGGGTCTAGGCTTGAGCCAGGAATAGGCCGGTGTCTCAGCAGCAAATTGCGTTTTGGGCTTTAGAAGGGGGAGTTTTTGGTGTTAGCTGTTAAGAGTATTTGGTGGAGGTTTGTGTCGCAAGAGAAGCCTTGGTGGAGTGGCAAGGGAGGCACTACTTGGGCACAAGGGAGTGACGCCCCATGCATGCTAAGGGAGCCTGGGTTCGAGCAGCAGAATCCCCTTCTCTGCTTATTATTTTGACGCCAAGACCAAGGAGAAGTTGAGTTCAAGATGGACTCTAGTGGAAGAGTGTTGAAGGGGTCAACATATTTGAATGGTTAGAGAAGAGTGAATGTAGGAAGTTTGATTCATTCAAGTTGTTTGAATGAGTGGATGAGAGAAATTCAAGGAGAAAGGAGGGGGACGGCATAGAGTTTGAAGGGGGTTGGGGTGTGTGGCCAAAATTAGAGTGGTGTGGGTGTGTGCTTTCAGTTTTGGAGAGTGGTTAGGGGGTGTGTGTGCTAAATTTGAGTTGTTTTGGGGTATGATTTTCAGCATTTTAGTGTAAGCTCCATTTTCTTTTTGACTTTAGTTTCTTCCATTCTCTATTGTGCCAAAATCTCTCTCAATTGCACTTTTGAGTTTGGTTCTTTTTCCATCTCTTTCAAAATACCCTTGCCCGAATGTCCTCCAAAACCTCTTCTCATATTTGTTTCTTTTAGCTTCATCTCTTCTCTCAATCCTTCTCGCTGTGCCGAAAACACTAAGAGCTTCTTTCTTTTTCTCTCATCTTGTATTAAAGCCGAAATCATCACCCTCCCACTCTATTAACGTCTTTTCTTCTTTTCTTTTGAATCCATAGCTGAGTCACCTTACCATTCTTTTCCCTATTTCCTTCCAATATTTTGAGGAGCCGAACCATTCTTTCTTGTTGGGGTAAGTTTGTTCTTTTTCTCTCAATTATGTTTTAAGGCCGAAACTTCCTAAACCCCTTCTCACTTTCCATTTCTTGCAAATCTGAATATGGTGGCTCATGTTGGTATTTTATTTCCTTTTTCTGTTTTCCCTTAATCTCCTTAGGTCGAATCTATTATTTTTCTGGATCTCCAAGTTGAATCCCAACTCACATTTTGCAGCGGATCGTTATCACCCATCCACTCTTAATCGATTTTGGTAAGTGTTGAGGTAAGGGAGACGATTTCTTTTGTTCTGGGTTATTTCTTTTGGGATTTATGCAAAGCCAAATGGCTATTTGATTGACAGTGTTAAGTGTGGCCGAATATAGGAAGGTGTGACGCAAGTTTTGGATTCCCGGGGATTTGCTTGGTTTGTGGTGTAGATCTTGATCTTTGGGATTCATTAATCTAGGTAAGGGATCTATTAATTCGGGTTGATTTTTTTTAGTTATAGTTAATCTCTGCGTTAACCTGATTTAGTGATAAGGTATTATGGATCCTGTTACCAGCCGAACATTAGGTGGGGTTAGATCTGAGAACCCAGTCCTCGGTTCAAAAGAGGCGATGTCGGCGATTCATGATCGCCACAGGTGTGGGCGAACACCTGAGCAACGTAGTAGTCAAATAGTGGTGGTGTTGAATAAAGACAGTACCGACGTAGAGGCGTCGTTTTACGAGTAATTAGGTGTGTAACTCTTACACACTTCATTTGTTAATATGTTATATTGTGTAATTGCTAAAAGCCAGAAACCGGTTGAAACGGTATGTTACCCTTGTGGGTAAAAAGCGAGGACTCCAGGTAAGTCCACTCTGTTTGGTTAACGTTGAATGCCTTGTTAAAACCTGTATGTGTCATGCCCTATGATCTCTAATTGTTAAGCAGGATAGTTATGCCATGATAAGTATGTACATTAAGTGGGTATGATGAGAGGAGGGGGAAGGACGATTTAGACTGTCACCAGTGGTTTTGACCACACAGTGGGTTGGCCCCGCTCTCGATATTATTTGTGACTAAGTCTCAGTGGTTTTGACCACCAGTGGTTTTGACCACATATTGCTATCTTTGTGACTTGTCCTTGTGGTCTAGCACCACCGTGGGTTGGCCCCACATATGGATATGGGATCGTCATCAGTGGTTTTGACCACAAGGTGGGTTGGCCCCACCATATTATTTGTGACTACGGTCACCAGTGGTTTTGACCACACCGATATTATTTGTGGCTACGGTCACCAGTGGTTTTGACCACCAGTGGTTTTGACCACACGGGGTAGATACTAGAGTACGGATGGTTAGGTTTTGGGATTGCATGACTTGCATGTTGACTTGTGAAATCATGATCGAGCGTTGCTATTTTTGGGATGGGGGTTTACACACTCAGTCTCTATGACTCACCCCGATGTTTAATTTTGCAGGTAACTCTTAGATCGCGGATTCAGAGCTGGGGCGGACTCAAGGTGGCCATGCTCATTATTTTTCGGGTTTTGTTTTAGACTATTAATGTGGTTTATATACTTTAAATTTGGTTTTTAAGTTGTAATAAGGCCGCTAACTTTAATTTTGGTTTTACTAATTTATTTTACTTCTTTTCCACGAAAGATTTTATATAAATTTAACAAATCTGCATGCCTTAAAATGAGTGTTTTCTAAGGTTGCTCAAACTATCGGGTTTTCTAAAACTTTACCATCGGGTAAAAACCAACAAGTAGTATAAATAGGTTATCATGCTTTCTTTAAAAATTCAATTGGAATCGGTGTTGACAATCAAACTGAAACTGTTTCTACTTTTAAAATGAAACAATTAGCTTTCCTGTAATAGGAGACAGTAAGTTTTTTTGAATCAGTTGGAAAACAATCGGTTTTAAATATTGACCCCCTTCCTATTTCAAAATTTAATTCTTAACCTATTTTCCTAGAAATCTTTTTCTCATGTGACACACCAGATTCGATCGTGGAGTGTTGACCGGGTTTGAGGTGTTATGATTTTGGTATCAGAGCCTGGTTCAAAAGTTCAGCTGTGGGCCCGAGGCCCAAAAATGTTTTAATAAGTGGGTTCGAAATGATTTTAATGAGAAATGTGTAATTTGGGAGAGCATGGCACTGAGTCTCTGGCACCGATCCGCCCAGGTAAGTACCCCTAACTGCTGTTTATATGATTGTGGTAATTGTGTTATGACTGATAGTAATAGGACATTACTTTAGAGACTGAAACACATAGAATTTGGGTGAATCTGCAAAAATAATTCCCATAGTAAAACTATTCATAAAACTGTGTTGTAATATCAGTGGAATAAGTCTAACGCATAAAATTCTTAAATCAAATTAAAATGTGAACGGTAGTCATGAGTGCTCGAGGACGTGGGCGTAATGCACGTGGACGGGGTAGAGGTAAGATGGCTGTGTCAGAACTGGTAGGGTCCAGTCATGGGTCGGAGAATGAGGTACCCCCGTCGCCAACTGTGGACGCGGAGTTTCAAAATCAGACGGGAGGTGACAACGCGGTGTCACAAGCGATGCTGCAGGTTCTGGAGAGGGTAGCCGGAGCAGGTGGAGGATCAAGAGTTCAAAAATTTGTGTCCAAACGACTCCGGGCTAATGGACCCGAGGTATTCAGGGGTGTGTCTGGGGTGGCTCCCAATACAGCTGAGTATTGGCTAGAGGCGACAGAACGCATTATGGATGACTTGGACTTTACGGTTGAGGCAAAGCTAAAGGGGATAGTGTCTCTTTTACGGGATGAGTCTTATCAGTGGTGGCTTACGGCCCGGGATGGTGCAACAGCTGATGATCTCACTTGGGATTTCTTTAAAGCGACTTATCAGAGGAAGTACGTCGGGGTTAGTTACATTGATGCACAGCGTAAGGTGTTCTTGAATTTGGTCCAGGGGAACAAGATAGTATCAGAATATGAGGAGAGTTTCTTCGGTTAAGTCGCTATGCTCGGGGTATTGTGGCTACGGAGCACGAGCGATGTGTCAGATTTGAAGACGGGTTGAGAGATGAGCTGCGGATGTTGATTGCACCACAGTAGGAGAGAGAATTTGTAGTCTTAGTGGAGAAGGCCAAGATTGCCGAGAAAGTGAAGTAGTCGGTGAAACGGAATTAGGATAGGAGTTGGACCAAGAGGAGTTCTGGGTCGGTAGGGTCTACCGAGAATTCACAGAAAAGGGCTAGATATGGTGGGCCAAATTAGGTTGCCAGGCCTGCTACTACTCAGTGGCCGCCACAGTGTGTACGATGTGGAAAGATTCATTCGGGGGAGTGTTGGACAGGTAACAAAGGGTGTTTCGAGTGTAGATCGATGAATCACTGGGTAAGAGAGTGTCCGCGAAGACCAGCTAGGATCTAGTCTGAGGGTCAAAGGGGTACACAGTTCAGGAGGGATGGTCAGCAACCACAGAGGGGTCGCGGCTCGATCAGGGGAGGTAATGGTTCTGGGCGAGGTCGCGGAGCATCGTCTGAGGTACCGGAATCTGAATCTGAGACAGACCTCGGTTGGTCTATGCAAAGACAACGTCGAGAGGAGGGCGACGCACTGGATGTTATAATCGGTACGTTTTTAATTTTTGGACTGCCTTATACTGCTTTGATAGATATTGGTTCAACGCATTCTTATATTGCCAGTACTATTGTGGGAACTATGAACTTAGTCTTTGATATTTCTTCTAAGGAGATGACTGTAATTAGCCCTGTAGGTCACTCTGTAGAAGTAAATAAACTTTATAAGGATGTACCTCTAGAACTTCAAGGGGTAGTGTTTTTGGCTGATTTGATGGAACTGCCATTCGGGGAGTTCGATTTGATCCTAGGGATGGACTGGTTAGTGAAGTATCAAGCGAGTTTGGACTGTATAGCTAAGCGTATGGTATTGAGAACAGTTGAGGGTGAAGAGGTGGTGATGATAGGTAATAAAAGAGATTATCTATCCAATGTTGTCTCCGCTTTGAAGGCTGAGAAGATGGTAAGGAAGGGTTGTGAAGCGTTCATGGTTCATGTTTGTACATTGGAGTCTAAGGAAGTAACTGTAGGGGATGTCCAAACGGTGAAGGAATTTGCTGATGTATTTCCAGAAGAGCTTCCGGGTCTGCCTCTAGATCGCGAGGTCAAATTTGGGATAGACTTATTACCGGGTACCACGCCAGTGTCTATTGACCCATATAGGATGGCGCCGAAGGAGTTGGTGGAGCTGAAAGCACAGATTTAGGAGTTGCTAGATCGAGGGTTTATCCGGTCGAGTGTATCACCTTAGGGAGCGCCTGTGCTATTCGTTAAGAAGAAAGACGGTACGATGCGAATGTGTATAGATTATTGACAACTGAATAAGCTGATGATCAAGAACAAGTACCCGTTGCCGAGGATAGATGACCTGTTCGATCAACTTAATGGTGCATCAGTCTTTTCTAAGATTGATCTAAGGTCGGGGTATCACCAGTTTAAGGTAAAGGAGGCCGATATTGACAAAACTGTGTTCTGCACTCGTTACGGGCACTACGAGTTCTTGGTAATGTCGTTTGGCTTGACCAATGCGCCAGCAGCATTCATGGACATGATGAATCGGGTGTTTCAGCCGTATTTGGATCGCTTCATTGTGGTATTCATAGACAACATATTGGTGTATTCAAAATCTAATGAGGAGCATGATTCGCATCTGCGTTTTGTTTTGCAGATTCTGAGAGAGAAGCAAGTATTCGCAAAGTTTAGTAAATGCGAGTTTTGGCTAAAGGAGGTAACTTTCTTGGGTCATGTGGTGTCAGTTGAGGGGATTAGGGTAGATCCTTGAAAGATTGAGGTGGTATTGGACTGGAAACCACCTAAGTTTGTAGCAGAGATTCGGAGTTTTCTAGGTTTGGTAGGATATTACAGAAGATTTATGGAAGGGTTTTCCTTGATTGCAGCGCCGTTAGCCAAGTTGCTGAGGAAAGGGGTTCCATTTGTGTGGTCAGACAAGTAGCAGGAAAGTTTTGATAAGTAAAAAAGAATTTTGACAGAAGCTCCGGTGTTGATTCAGCCCGAAGTAGGGAAGGAGTTCACGGTTTACTACGATCGTCGCATACTGGTCTTGGATGTGTGCTGATGCAAGAGGGTAAGGTGGTGGCGTATGCGTCTCGACAGTTGAGGCCTCACGAAGTGAATTATCCGACACATGATTTGGAGTTGGCAGCAGTGGTTTTTACTCTGAAAATATGGAGGCATTACTTATATGGAGAGAAATCGATAGTCTACACGGATCACAGGAGTTTGAAGTATCTCTTGACTCAAAAGGAATTGAATTTGTGGCAACGTAGCTGGATCGAGTTGTTGAAAGACTACGATTGTTCGATTGAATACCATTCAGGTAAGGCTAATGTAGTGGCTGACGCATTGAGCCGCAAGGTGGTAGCAGACTTAAGAGCAATGTTTGCCCACCTTAGTCTGTTTGATGACGGGAGTCTATTAGAGAAGTTGCAGATAAAGCCAACTTAGGTAAATTAGATTAAGGAGGAACAGCTAAAAGATGAGGTCCTGGGTGCTCGGAGGATACAAGTGCAGAATGGTGGACTGAAAGGTTATAGTTTAAATAGCGATGGAGTATTATGCTTTCAAGGGAAAGTTTGTATGCCGAAAGACGTTAAGTTAAGGCAGAGGATTCTGCAGGAAGTTCATAGCAGCCCATATGCTATGTATCCGGGAGGTAGCAAGATGTACCAGGATTTGCGAGAACAATTCTGGTTGCCGAGTCTGAAGAGAGAAGTAACGGAATGCATGAGTAGGTGTCTGATGTGCCAGCAAGTCAAAGCTAAACATTAGTTACCTTCGGGTCTGTTGCAACTGGTAAAGATTCTGCAATGGAAGTGGGAAAGGATTACGATGGATTTCGTCACTGGGCTACCCCTTACGCCTAGCAAGAAGGATTCAGTCTAGGTAATTGTGGATCGTCTGCTCATTTCATGCCGGTCGGGTGGATTACTCACTCCAAAGGTTGGCTAAGTTGTATGTTGCAGAGATAGTGAGATTGCATGGGGTGCCAGTATTGATTATTTCAGACAGGGATCCTCGATTCACATCAAGATTCTGGAAAGCGTTCCACCAGGCATTGGGTACAAGGCTAGATTTCAAGATCTGGCGTTTAAATCTGCAAATCATACGGACAATTAGAGAGAGTAATCCAAATTTTAGAAGATATCTTTGAGGGTTGTGTTTTGGATTTGAGGTAGTTGGGAGGAATATCTACTGTTAGCGAAATTTGCGTACTAGCAGATTACGAGCAAGTATCCAGATGGCACCGTATGAAGCACTGTATGGACGGAGGTGTCGTACCCCTACGTGTTGGACAGAGTTGGGAGAGCATCAGTTGTTGGGTCTAGAGCTAGTGGCAGAAATAGAGGATAAGGTTAAGCTGATTCAGGCTCATCTGAAGGAGGCTTCGGACAGGCAGAAGTCTTATGCCGATCTTAAGCAAAGAGATATAGAGTTCGCAGTGGGTGACAGGGTCTTTCTTAAGGTGTCGCCATGGAAGAAGGTGTTGAGATTTGGTCAAAAGGGCAAGCTGAGCCCTAGGTTCATCGGGCCGTATAAGGTGTTAAGGCGTATGGGACCAATAGCTAATCAGCTCGAGTTGCCAGTGGAATTGAGTCAGGTCCATGACGTATTCCATGTTTCCATGCTTAGGCACTATCGATCAGATCCATCACATGTTGTGCCAGTAGAAGAGATAGAGGTGAGTCCAGATTTGTCCTTTGAAGAAGAACTAGTGCAGATTCTAGATCGGGATGTCAAAGTTCTGCATAGGAAGTCAGTTCCTTTAGTGAAGGTGTTATAGCTGAATCACGGAACGGAAGAAGCCACGTAAGAATCGGAAGATGCGATGCGGTAGCAATACCCTCAACTCTTTTGATCAGGTAATTTCGAGGCCGAAATAATTTTTAAGGGGGTAGAACTGTACATCCTTAAATCGGGGCCTTTGCATTTCGTGTTGTTGTATGTGTATTTTATGTTAGGTACATTAGTTGGACTATTTTAGGGTCTAGGCTTGAGCCAGGAATAGGCCGGTGTCTCAGCAGTAAATTGCGTTTTGGGCTTTAGAAGGGGGGAGCTTTTGGCGTTACGTGTTAAGAGTATTTGGTGGAGGTTTGTGTCGCAAGAGAAGCCTTGGTGGAATGGCAAGGGAGGCGCTACTTGGGCACAAGGGAGTGACGCCCCGTGCATGCTAAGGGAGCCTGGTTCGAGCAGCAGAATCCCCTTCTCTACTTATTATTTTGACGCCAAGACCAAGGAGAAGTTGAGTTCAGGATGGACTCTGGTGGTAGAGTGTTGAAAGAGTCAACATATTTGAATGGTTGGAGAAGAGTGAATGTAGGAAGTTTGACTCATTCAAGTTGTTTGAATGAGTGCATGAGAGAAATTCAAGGAGAAAGGAGGGGGACGGCATAGAGTTTAAAGGGGGTTGGGGTGTGTAGCCGAAATTAGAGTGGTGTGGGTGTGTGCTTTCAGTTTTGGAGAGTGGTTAGGGGGTGTGCCGAATTTGAGCTATTTTGGGGTATGATTTTCGGCATTTTGGTGTGAGCTCCATTTTCTTTTTGACTTTAGTTTCTTCAATTCTCTATTGTGCTGAAATCTCTCTCAATTGCACTTTTGAGTTTGGTTCTTTTTCCTTCTCTTTCAAAATACCCTTGGCCGAATATCCTCCAAAACCTCTTCTCATATTTGTTTCTTTTAACTTCATCTCTTCTCTCAATCCTTCTCGTTGTGTCGAAAACACCAAGAGCTTCTTTCTTTTTCTCTCATCTTGTATTAAAGCCGAAATCATCACCCTCCCTCTCTATTAACATCTTTTCTTCTTTTCTTTTGAATCCATAGCCGAGTCACCTTACCATTCTTTTCCCTATTTCCTTCCAATATTTTGAAGAGCCGAACCATTCTTTCTTGTTGAGGTAAGTTTGTTCTTTTTCTCTCAATTGTGTTTTAAGGCCGAAACTTCCTAAACCCCTTCTCACTTTCCATTTCTTGCAAATCCGAATATGGTGGCTCATGTTGGTATTTTATTTCCTTTTTGCATTTTCCTTAATCTCCTTAGGTAGAATCTATTATTTTTCGGATCTCCAAGTCGAATCTCAACTCACATTTCTGAATGGATCGTTATCACCCATCCACTCTTAATCGATTTTGGTAAGTGTTGAGGTAAGGGAGACGATTTCTTTTGTTCTGGGTTATTTCTTTTGGGATTTATGCAAAGTCGAATGGCTATTTGATTGACAGTGTTAAGTGTGGCCGAATATAGGAAGGTGTGACGCAAGTTTTGGATTCCCGAGGATTTGCTTGGTTCGTGGTGTAGATCTTGATCTTTGGGATTCATTAATCTAGGTAAGGGATCTATTCATTCGGGTTGATTTTTTTAATTCTGATTAATCTACGTGTTAACCTGATTTTGTGATAAGGTGTTATGGATCCTGTTACCAGTCGAACATTAGGTGGGGTTAGATCTGAGACCCCAGTCCCTAAGTTCAAAAAGAGGGCAGTGTCGGCGGTTCGCGACTGGCCATCTGGGTGTGGGCGAACACCTGAGCAACGTAGTAGTCAAATAGTGGTGGTGTCGAATAACGATAGTACTGACGTAGAGAGCGTCATTTTACGAGTAATCAGGTGTGTAACTCTTACACACTTCATTTGTTAATATGTTATATTGTGTAATTGCTAAAAGCTGAAAACCAGTTGAAACGGTACGTTGCCCCTGTGGGTAAAAAGCGAGGACTCCAGGTAAGTCCACTCTGTTTGGTTAACGTTGAATGCCTTGTTAAAACCTGTATGTGTCATGCCCTATGATCTCTAATTGTTAAGCAGGATAGTTATGCCATGATAAGTATGTACATTAAGTGGGTATGATGAGAGGAGGAGGAAGGACGATTTAGACTGTCACCAGTGCTCTCGATATTATTTGTGACTAAGTCTCAGTGGTTTTGACCACCAGTTGTTTTGACCACATATTGCTATCTTTGTGACTTGTCCCTGTGGTCTAGCACCACCGTTGGTTGGCCCCACATATGGATATGGGATCGTCATCAGTGGTTTTGACCACAAGGTGGGTTGGCCCCACCATATTATTTGTGACTACGGTCACCAGCGATTTTGACCACACTAATATTATTTGTGGTTTTGACCACTAGTGGTTTTGACCACCAGTGGTTTTGACCACACGAGGTAGATACTGGAGTACGGATGGTTAGGTTTTGGGATTGCATGACTTGCATGTTAACTTATGAAATCATGACCGAGCGTTGCTATTTTTGGGATGGGGGTTTACACACTGAGTCTCTATGACTCACCCCGATGTTTAATTTTGCAGGTAACTCTTAGATCGCGGATTTGGAGTCAGGGCGAACTCGAGGTGGCCATGCTCATTATTTTTCGGGTTTTGTTTTAGACTATTACTGTGGTTTACATACTTTAAATTTGGTTTTTAAGTTGTAATAAGGTTGCTAACTTTAATTTGGGGTTTATTGATTTATTTTACTTCTTTTCCACGAAATATTTTATATAAATTTAACAAATCTGCATGCCTTAAAATGAGTGTTTTCTAGGGTTGCTCAAACTATCGGGTTTTCTAAAACTTTACCATCGGGTAAAAACCAACAAGTAGTATAAATAGGTTATCACGCTTTTTTAAAAATTCAATTGGAATCGGTGTTGACAATCAAACTGAAACTGTTTCTGCTTTTGAAATGAAACGATTAGCTTTCCTGCAATAGGAGACAGTAAGTTTTTTTGAATCAATTGGAAAACAACCGGTTTTAAATAATGACCCCTTTCCTATTTCAAAATTTAATTCTTAACCTGTTTTCCTAGAAATCTTTTTCTCATGTGACACACCGGATTCGGTCGTGGAGTGTTGATCGGGTTTGGGGTGTTATAGCTAGACATAACGTTGGTAATATGTATGAATGATCATGGTAGGTAAAGTATGTTTTTGGTATGGTTTGTTGGTAATGAAGATGTCTTAAGAATGGTAAGCGTAGTGAATGATCGATGCTATTGTAACTTAGTGATATTATGGATGAATCATGCTTGGTAATGCATGTGTTTTAGTTTTGAAATTTGGTATATAAGTTGGCATAATTAGAAATGAGATTGGATAGGATGGTATGTGGATCATTTGACATGTATTTGGTTTCCAAATTGTGTATGAGAATATGCTTAATTGTGCTTGTAGGGTTGACCCTTATTTGGGTAGCAAATTGGCCTTGCAAATGGCCTATTTTGCATACATGGCCAAGAGACACGGGCGTGTGTCTCTGTCGTGTGGTTTAAGGATCACTTCTAGGTGCGTTTGGACAAGGTACACGGCCGAGGCCCACAAGCGTGCTTGGTGGCCATGTGATCAAGTCAGTAGCTAGCCTAATTTTACACGGCCATTGCACACAGGCGTGTCTAGTGGCGTGGGGATAAGTCAGTGTGTATGCTCTGTTTTGGCACGGCTTAGACACATGGGTGTGTCTGGTAGCCATGTGAGGCACACGGCCTGACTGCATGGGCGTGTGACCTCTGCAGTGATGAAATATATTTAAGTTTCTGAAAACTTTCATAAGCTTTCGGCTTAGTCCCGACCTCCTTCTAGCATGTGTTTAAGGTCTCGTAGACCTAGATAAAGGACTATATGCTCGTATTTGAGTATGTGTGATTGATGATTGACTTTGTGTCGTGAAGTGAATGTGAAATGTTCCAATGATTCGGTAATGCCTCTTAACTCTAGTCCGACGACGGTTACGGGTTAGGGGTGTTACAAAGGTAGTGGAGTAGGTAATTAGGACCCAACTAGTCTAAATTCTTGTGTTCATTTCTCTATTTTTTTATCTAGCATCAATAAAAATATTAAAATTAAAAATCAATTCACCTCTCTCTTGGCAATTTCGGTTTGATTATTTGAGTTAACAGAGATTCTTTAAAAATTGTGTGTAGAAGAGATTTTATTCAATTTAAACACTTATTTTCTATGTAAGATTTACATTAGTACTCTCTTTTTTATTGGTTGAAAAACATTAGCTAGATATTTAGTGAAATTTTATTGGTTAGGGCAAGGACGAATTCAAGGGGGCTGACAAAGCCCAACCCCTTAAATTTTTAAGAATTTTAAATTAACCCTTTGATGTTTCTAAAATTTTTTTTAATCTTATAACTAATTTTTTAAAAAATATGATATTTTGTGTCTAACCCTCAAAAGTTCGTAAAAGTAGTAACTAAAATTTTTATAAGCTTTGATTTTTTATAGGATTTATATTTTTTATAATAAATTTGGTAGAAGATTTAATTTAATTTGGTAAACTAATAAAAAGTAGTATCTAAATATTAAGATGGTTAAAAATAAAGTTAAATAATTACAGTATCTAAATATAAAGTAGTATTTAACTATAGGATAAAGTTCAAGACGCAAATGAACTTTGGTCTAATATGTAATGTTATACACGAACTTTGATTTTGTTTAATTTTATATATTGAATGTTGATTTTGTTTAATTTTCACAAACACCTAACAACATTATTGATATAACATCATTTTATGTCTACATATTGTATACACAAATAATTATATTTATCCGATAAAAAATAATTTGATGTATTTATTTAAATTTGTACAATTAAATCAAAATCAAAGTTTTATGTATAACTTTGAACCATAATAAAAGTTTTATGTTTATAATTGTACCAAATTAAAGTCCATGTATTAAATTGTACATCGAACCAAAATTTATGTGTAAATTTGATAAATATCCTTTTAATTAAAAATAAACTTAAATAATTGCAATATTTAATACAAATTGAACATTTAATTTTTTTTTTAAAATGTTAATTTTGGTGGTTAATACTAACCTGAATTTAAAAGTAGCATGTTTGCAGTAGGCCCGACCGATACAAATTTGATCTATTTTAAGCATGCCAGCTTTATATAAATATCCCCCAACCCCTTTTATAAACATTTCTAATTTCACCCATGGGTTATAAAGAGTTTTATTTACATATTTATGATATTTTTATCATAGAATAATAATTTATTTTAAACTCTTAAAAATGAATTAAGTTGAATTATTACTTTTACTTTACATGAATCAAGTTCTATTTAAAGTTGATTCATCCTTTGTTTATTTTTTTAAATTTGTTACTTTCAAGTTTTTTAGGGAGTTGCAAGTATTAAAGCTTCAAATTCAATAATCAACTTTTTAGGAGTACTTCTTCAAGGAATTTCGTTGGCTCCAAACCGATCATTGATATTTTTGGATATAAATTATCCAAGCGTTCTTTAGGGTTAATTTGTGTAAAATTTAAACAAATATTTATATTTATATAATTAAACTATTTATTTTTATACTATAAAAATATTTTTAAAATATTTATGAATTATAATATATATTTACTGTTAAAATATTAATATAAATATTTTTGATAATATATTAAGAATGTTATTTAAAATTTAAAATTATTATTGTTAATAATTATTATTAAAATAAATTTATAATATTAAATAATTTATTAAAATAATAAATTATATTAATAATTTATTATATTATTAAATATAAATGCTTAAATATGTATGTTTAATAAATATTAAACATTACCATATTTGACATTAATATTTTTAAATATTTTTAAAAAAATAAAAATTTATTATAATAGGCCTTGTAAGAGCCCAATTTTGCCCGGGCTGAAAATTAACAAACCCAACAAAATAAATAAATAAACATAAATTTTTAGTCTGTTTACAAACCCACAAATCAGACCCAATTCAGAGGGTACCCGAGCCCACTTAGCCTAACCCAAAACAGATTTGATCCATTACACCCTTAGCCCAATCTTTAGCCCAAACCTAAGGGCCCAACTCCAAATCAGAAACCAAGGGTTTCTGGAACCCTAGGTCTCCTCGCGCCGCAAGCAGAGGTGTAACATCCTAAATTAGGGGTTGTTTGTAATTTAATTATTTTTCCATGTGCGTGCTTGAAGAAATATGTATGCTATGATTGCTTGACATATTCTAGGGTCTAGTCATAACCCCGGGCTAGGTCTGACTTAGGGCTAAAAATTTCTTTTTAGTGCTTAAGAGGAGGGAGCTAGGTGAGATAGGGGTTAAGAGAAATTGTTGGAGAAGTTTGACATAAGAAACCGATTGGCAGGATGGCTTGGGATGCTACCTAGGTGCTGGGGAGCTTGCGTCACGCGGAGTGTCAAGGGGAGGAGGTTCGAATCATGGTGGTCACAAGGGGGTGTGTTTTATTTTTGGGCTTTTTGGCGTTAAAAAGGAAGGGGCTAAGTTAAGGAGGTTTCAAAAGATTTTGTGGGTGTTGGTGGACATGAAAGTCAGAGTGGTAAAGTGGCTTGGGGCCGCCACTTAGGGCCTTAGTGAATGCTGCCCCAAGAAGGAAGGGGGGACTCAAGTTCGAGTCACGTTGGAAGCACAAGGTATGTTTTTTTTTTTTTTTGCATGCTGGCGTGAAGGGAGAGAGAGCTAGTGGACTGCACATGGACTCTCAAATGGATGAGGATATGCTTGGTGTTTGCTTTTAAATTCGGTTGGAAGTGTGGGATAATCATTATTCTATTTTTTTTATTATTTGAAGAAGTGATTAGGATAAAAATTATCACAAAAGGGAGAGATGGCCGAATGTAAAACTCCTAGGGACTTTCATAATCGGTTTTGAGTTTAGCAAGCAGGTGCCGAAATTCATTTAACTTGTTCTTCTTCTCTTCCCAATTTGTTTCTTGGCCGAATCCTCTCTAGTCATTGTTGCCCCAAAATTCTTCAAACCCCTCTCTTCTTTTGTTTCTACTTGGCCGAACCTATCACCTCTTTCTACTCAAAACTTCATTTTTTATCTTGTGTTGGCCGAATACCTTCATCAACACTTGGGAGCCATAGCCGGAATCTCTCCACTTTTAGTCTCTTCAAGGAAACAATAGAGGTAAGTATTCCTTTTAGCAATCGGGTTCTTTTCTCTTCCTTTTTGGTGTGCCGAAAGCTTGAGAATAGGCCTTGGTAAGGTTGGCCGAATATGTATAGTGTCTTGATAGTGTATTTTTTGTGTGTAGCCGACGCTAAGGTGCTTTGAGGGAGTCTTGCGGGGCTTCGATTCTTCAAGGTAAGTGGCTGTTTATACTCGACTATGGGCCATGTATGGTATTTAAGTAGTAACCGCATGTGTGTTATGATTTTAGGGGCTAATCGACAAAGGCTTCCAGGATTTCAATTTGCTTTGGTAAGTGATAATAAAGTTTCGGCCTAGGGCCATATTTTGGTTATGGGTGCGATTAGTTCTTCGGGATTATTAGTTTAGCCGAATAAGGCTTTTTGATACTAACCTATAGTGGACGAATGTAGGAGCAATACGGGAATACGTTTCGGGATTCTGTGATATCGCATAGATTCAGGATTTCTCCTTAGATCTTCGGTTAAATAGGTGTGTAAAACTCTTACACACTTTATTAGTTGGCATTGCTTATTATGTTACAGTTAACTATTGTGATAGTGATTTGCCTTGTGGGCATGAGCATGGATTCCGGGTAAGTCGCTTGTGACTTTAAATATGTTATATGAATGACATGATGGGTAAGATGCTATGCCATGACTTATATGTATGATTTATGATAATATGTTAAGTATGTTGTGAGCATGTTGGTAATGGGATTGAAGAGAGGAGGGAATATTCTCTATGGATGTCACGGTGGTTTTGACCACAAGATGGGTTGGCCCCATCGGTTTAATTGTGACTTCGGTCACGGTGGTTTTGACCACACGTTGATATAAATCGTGACTAAGTCCCAAAGGTTTGGTACCACCGATGGTTTTGACCACATATTGATAATTGTGACCTATGGTCATCGATGGTTTTGACCACACGATGGGTTGGCCCCATTACTTGATTTGTGACTCCGGCCACGGTGGTTTTGACCACGATGGTTTTGACCACACGGGGTAGTTAATGGAGTATGGATGGCTAGGTTTGGGTTGCATGTTTTGCATGTCTTACTAATATTTTGTGTATGAGTTTGCACTTCCGGGTTGGGGATTTATACTCTGAGTCTTGGTGACTCACCCCTTCCCATATCATTTTGCAGATGAGTAGATCGCGGAGATGGAGCCGGAGAGGACTCGAGGAGGCCATGCTTGTTTCTTGGATTGAAATTTTATTTAGCACAGTTAAAGTTTATTATTTACTAAATTTTGATTTGGGTTGTAATAAGGCCGCTAGTTATTATTTTTTTTGATGTTCAAGTAGTTGTTTTACTTCACTTCTACTATATTACTAATGAATTTATAAATTGTTAAAACGAATCGGTTAAAAGTGACGTTTTCAAAATGGGAAATTTTTACGAGTTTTCAAGGATGTTACCATCGGGTAGCAAAATTCACCAAGTTAACAATAACTCTGATGGTTCTAAAAAAAAAATTAAATGATCAAATGTTTCAAAGGTTTCAACTCAACCATGTTTATAAAATCAATTCCACCTGAGTTTTTAGTAGACACCGTTTTATAACCTCAGCAAATTCTCAGATTTCTACCAGTTAATCAAAATCTTTCAAAACGTTTTTACTCTGTGACATACCAGATTCGGTCAAGGCTCATGGGCCGGGTTTGGGGTGTTACATTTTTGGTATCAGAGCTCAGTTCAAAACTCGGCTGTGGGGGCCCAGGGCCCAAAATGTTGTTGGTAGGCCTCTGTGGAATATTATGAAAATGGTTTTTAGTTTGAACAGCATGGCATCGAGTCTCCGGCACCAATCCGCCCAGGTAAGTACTTTTAACTACTGTGTGAATTATTATCTATAGAGGGGTAGAAATGGAACGTAGATAGTATGATAAGTATTTAAACCCTAGGACTAGTTTACCCCAACAATCACATAAGACTTTAAATGCCTAATTAAATAAACCTATGACTAAGTCGTCGGGTTAGGGTGTGGTAACCCTGGTGCGCATGTCTAGGATTGGATCCGGAAGAGCCTGGTACTTAAGCGGTCCTAGTGACTCACCTCCTCTTCGCAGGAATCCTACCTGCTGCGTAGCTTCGGTTCACCCTAACCATGAGGACTTATTCATAGGCTAAACCCAATAACTAAAACCCGAAAGGGAACTAGCGGTATTATTGTAAAAACCCTAGTTTTAAAACTCTTAAAATTACCCTTTTAACTTGTGAGAACTATTTTACAAAATTTTTCGAAAAATGTTTGATTTATGAAAATTACAAAAATACCCCTAGTGGTAAAATTATAAAAAACGCCCTTGGTTTATGAAATTCCCAAAATATCCACAGTTCTAATCAAAATTTTCATTACTTTATAAAAAGTCCAAAAACCTTAATTTGCAAAATATCAAAAATGTCATGATTTTGGAAAATTATGAAATTGCCCCTAACTTACAAAATTACCAAAATGACCCTGATTTTCAAAATTTTTGCAACACTATCAATTTGGAAAACAAATTCTCAAAAAGAACCCTCAAGTTTTACAAATCTTGAAATGCTCTGGATTTATTAAGATTTATAAATTTACCCGGGTAAATTACCGAAATACCCCAGAATTTCAAAATCCCCGAAATACCCTTATTGACAAAATCACCAAGGAACTTTATTTTGACAAATTACGAAAATACCCCTGTAGGACAAATGACGAAAATACCCCTGGGATAGGAACGGACAAAAATGTCCGAAGAGTGAATGTGTATGGGAGATACTATGGAATGGATGTGCTTTTCTATGAATTAGGATGGAAAACTTGAAACTTTGGATGATCAAAAAAAATCCCTATTAAGCTCTCTTCATAAAATTTCTTCGCGGATAACCAGTGAAACAAGTACTAATCCATAAAAGTTCTTAATCAGATTAAAGCGCAATCATTAGAAATGAGTTCTAGAGGACATGGCCATCGTGGGCCAGTAGAGGAAGAATGACCATGTCGAACACATTAGGTCGGGTCAAGGTCCGATAATGAGTTACCACCGCCACCACCCCAACTTTTGGTGTTGAGTAGCGAGGATCGAGACGGGGGTGAGGTAGTATCGCAGTTGTCTTTGCGAGTTCGAGATAGTGGCTGGAGCGGTGGAGGTATGGGAGCTCAAAATCATGCACTGACTCTCGAGCCAACGGAGTTGAGGTGTTCTAGGGTGTATCAGGTGTGGCACCCAGTACAGCGGAGTATCTGTTGGAATCAACTGAGAGGATCATGAATGACCTGGATTTTTTAGCTGAGGAAAAGCTGAAGGGTATAATCTCTCTACTTCGGGATAAGTCATACCAGTGGTGGCTCACCATAAGGGATGGAGCGATGGCGGAGGACCTCACATGGGAATTCTTTAAGGCAGCCTACCAAAAGAAATATATAGGAGATAGCTACGTGGATGCGCAGGGGAAGGCTTTCTTGAACCTGGTTCAGGGTAATAAGACGGTGGCAGAGTATGAGGCCGAATTTCTTCGGTTGAGTAGGTATGCTCGTGGTATTGTGGTCTTGAGCATGAGCAGCGTGTCGATTCGAGGATGGGCTGAGGGATGAGCTGAGGATAATGATAGCTCCACAACAGGAACGGGAGTTCACTGTCCTAGTGGAGTAGCTCCACAACAGGAACGGGAGTTCACTGTCCTAGTGGAGAAGGCTATGGTTACCGAAGGGGTAAGACAGTCTATTAGGCAGAATCAGGATAAGAGTTGGAATAAGAGGAGCTCTGGATCTTCAAGGTTTTCTGGCAATCAGTAGAAGAGGACGAGGTATGGTGGGTCAGATCAAGCTACTAGGTCTGCTGCTGCTAATCCTCAATGGTTGCTCTGGTGTGCTCGGTGTGGGAAGTCTTACACGGGGGAGTGTTGGAATGGTAATCGGGGATGCTTCGAATGTAGATCCATGGAACATCGAGTTAGGGATTATCTGAAAAAGGCAGCTAGGCTAAGGTCTGAGGGTCAGGAATGTGCACTGAATAAGAGGGATAACCAACAGCCACCGAGAGGTCGTGGTGCAGGAAGAGGAGGTAATGGTGCTGGCAGAGGTCGTGGGGCATCGAGTGGAGGTATCGGTGGTACTGAGGCTAGGCAACCTGGTTTGGTCTATGCCGCAAGGCATCGGGGAGGAGGCGGCCTTGCCGGACGTCATAATGTATGTTTTAATCTTTGGAGTACCCTATAGCACCTTAATTGATATTGGCTCAACTCATTCATATGTTGCTAGTAGTGTAGTGAAAACTCTGAACTTAGACTCTGAGCTTACTTCTAGGAAGATGACTGTGTTAAGCCCTCTAGGTCACTCTGTAGAAGTAAGTAAACTCTATAGGAATGTCCCCTAGAACTCCAAGGGGTCATGTTCTTGGCTGACTTGATGGAACTGCTGTTTAGGGAGTTCGATCTGATCCTCGGGATGGATTGGCTAGTAAAGTATCAGGCTAGCCTGGATTGCGCAGCTAAGCGCATGGTGTTAAAGACCATGGAAGGAGAAGAGGTGGTGATGATAGGTAAAAGGAGAGATTACCTATCTAATCTGGTTTCTATATTGAAGATGGAAAAGATGGTTAGGAAAGGTTGTGAAGCATATGTAGTGCATGTTTGTGCTTTGGAAGCTAAGGGTGCAGCTGTGAGGGATGTCCGGACTATAAGGGAATATGTCGATGTGTTTCCAGAGGAACTCCCAGGTCTACCTCTGGATTGTGAGGTTGAGTTTGGTATAAATTTGTTACTCGAAACCGCGCCAGTATCTATAGCTCTGTACCGGATGGCACCGAAAGAATTAGTAGAGTTGAAGGCTCAGATCCAGGAATTGTTGGATAGAGGGTTTATCCGACCGAGTGTATCGCCTTGGGGAGCTCCAGTGCTTTTTGTCAAGAAGAAGGATGGAACAATGAGAATGTGTATAGACTATCGACAACTGAACAAGCTGACAATAAAGAACAGGTATCCTTTGCCCAAGATTGATGACTTGTTCGATCAACTCAAGGGTGCATCGGTTTTCTCTAAGATCGACCTTAGGTCAGGGTACCATCAGCTTAAGGTGAAGGAGGCTGATATCCATAAGACGACATTCCGTACTCGGTATGGGCACTACGAGTTTCTGGTAATGCCTTTTGGTTTGACGAATGCACAGCCGCGTTTATGGACATGATGAATCGGGTTTTCCAACCCTACCTGGATCGATTCGTCGTAGTGTTTATAGACGACATTTTGGTGTACTCGAAGTCGGAAGAGGAGCACGACGCACATCTTCTTGTGGTTCTGCAAGTTCTAAGGGAGAAATGGTTGTACGCCAAATTCAGCAAGTGTGAGTTTTGGCTTAAGGTGGTAACTTTCCTAGGGCATGTTGTTTCAGCTGAGGGAATCAGGGTGGATCCCAGTAAGGTTGAGGCAGTATTGGAGTGGAAACCACCAAAGTCAGTTACAGAAATTTAGAGTTTTCTGGGGTTGGCAGGATATTATAGGAGATTCGTGGAAAGTTTCTCCTTAATCGCAGCACCGTTGACTAAGTTGCTGAGAAAAGGAGTTTCGTTTGTATGGTCTGAGAAACAGCAAGGGAGTTTCGACAAGCTAAAGAAGATTTTGACAGAAGCACCAGTCTTGATTCAGCCTGAGGCAGGAAAGGAATTCACTGTGTATTGTGATGCATCGCATACTAGTTTGGGGTGCGTGTTGATGCAAGAAGGGAAGGTGGTCGCTTATGCATCACGGCAGTTGAGGCCTCACGAAGGTAACTATCCGACACATGATTTGGAATTGGCTGCTGTGGTTTTTTCCTTGAAGATTTGGAGGCACTATCTGTACGGGGAGAAGTCGGTAGTGTACTCGGATCACAAAAGCTTGAAGTACCTCTTGACCCAAAAAGATTTAAATCTGAGGCAGCGGAGGTGGATTGAGTTGCTGAAGGACTACGACTGCTCAATCGAATACCATCCAGGTAAGGCTAACGTAGTAGCTGATGCATTGAGCTGTAAGGTGGTAGCGGATTTGCGACCAATGTTTGCTCAACTAAGTCTCTATGAGGATGGGAGTCTTCTAGCAGAATTGCAAGTAAAGCCGTCTTGGACCTATGAGGTTAAAGAGTGGCAGTTGACCGATGAAGTTTTGAGTATTCGGAGGTTGGAAGTACAAAGTGGTGAGGCCGAAGGGTTCAGTGTGGGTAGCGATGGAGTGTTGTATTTTCAGGGGAGAGTATGTATGCCTAAGGATGATGATTTGAGGTAGCAGATCCTTAAAGAAGCTCATAGCAGCCCATACGCTATGCATCCGGGAGGCAGCAAGACGTATCGGGATTTAAGGGAGCAGTTTTGGTGGCCGGGTCTTAAGCGGGAAGTAACCGAGTTAGTGGGCTAGTGTCTGACATGCCAGCAAGTTAAGGCTGAGCATTAATTGCCATCAGGGTTGTTACAGCCGGTAAAGATCCCACAGTGGAAGTGGGAGGGGATTACGATGGATTTCGTAAGTGGGCTTCCCCTTACGCCCAGTAAGAAAGACTCGATATGGGTGATAGTAGACCAGATAACTAAGTCGACCCATTTCATACCGGTAAGGGTTGACTACTCGCTTCAAAGGCTAGCCATGCTGTATATAGTAGAGATAGTGCGGTTACATGGAGTACCAGTGTCCATTATCTCAGATAGGGATCCCCGGTTCACATCGAGATTCTGGAAGGCCTTACATCAGGCGTTAGGCACGAAGTTGAATTTCAGCACGGCTTTTCATCTGCAGTCTGATGGACAATCTGAGAGGGTAATCCAAGTGTTGGAAGATATGTTAAGGGGCTGTGTTTTGGATTTCCGTGGTAGTTGGGAGGAGTACCTACCTTTGGCAGAATTTGCTTATAACAATAGTTATCAAGCGAGTATTCAGATGGCACCGTATGAGGCGCTGTATGGTTGAAAATGCCGTACTCCTACGTGTTGGACAGAGCTGGGTAAACGTCGAAAGTTAGGGCCAGAGTTGGTGGCAGAGGCAAAAGATAAGGTTAAGATAATTGAGGCCGTGTCGAGGAGGCGTCGAACGAGCGAAGTCCCACGAGATCTTAAGCGCAGAGAGGTTGAATATGCAGTGGGTGATAAGGTCTTCTTGAAGGTATCACCTTGGAAGAAGGTGCTGAGGTTTGGCCGGAAGGGCAAGCTAAGCCCTAGATTCATTGGGCCGTACACAGTGTTGAAACGTGTGGGACCGATAGCTTACCAGCTTGAGTTGCCGACAGAATTGAGCCAGATCTATGACGTCTTCCATGTTTCGATGTTTAGGCGCTATCGATCAGATCCATCACACGTAGTGTCGGTTGCAGAAATTGAAGTGAACTCAGACTTGTCTTTCGAGGAGGAGCCGGTACAGATTCTGGATCGAGATGTCAAGGTTCTGCGTAGGAAGTTAGTACCTTTGGTAAAAGTACTACGGCGAAACCATGGTACGAAGGAGGCCACATGGGGACCCGAGGATGTGATGCGACAGCAATACCCCCAACTCTTCTGATTCAGGTAATTTCGAGGCCGAAATTATTTTTAAAGGGGGTAGAACTGTAACATCCTGAATTAGGGGTTGTTTGCAATTTAATTATTTTTCCATGTGCGTGCTTGAAGAAATATGTATGCTATGATTGCTTGACATATTCTAGGTCTAGTCATAACCCCAGGCTAGGTCTGACTTAGGGCTGAAAATTTCTTTTTAGTGCTTAAGAGGAGGGAGCTAGGTGAGATAGGGGTTTAGAGAAATTGTTGGAAAAGTTTGACATAAGAAATCGATTGGCAGGATGGCTTGGGATGCTACCTAGGTGCTGGGGAGCTTGCGTCACGCAGAGTGTCAAGGGGAGGAGGTTCAAATCATGGTGGTTACAAGGGGGTGTGTTTTATTTTTGGGCTTTTTGGCGTTAAAAAGGAAGGGGCTAAGTTAAAGAGGTTTCAAAAGATTTTGTGGGTGTTGGTGGACATGAAAGTCGGAGTGGTAAAGTGGCTTGGGGCCACCACTTAGGGCCTTAGTGAATGCCGCCCCAAGAAGGAAGGGAGGGACTCAAGTTCGAGTCACGTTAGAAGTACAAGGTATGTTTTATTTTTTTATTTTTTGCATGCTGGCGTGAAGGGAGAGAGAGCTAGTGGACTGCACATGGACTCTCAAATGGATGACGATATGCTTGGTGTTTGCTTTTAAATTTGGCTGGAAGTGTGAGATAATCATTATTCTTTTTTTTTTTTTTATTTGAAGAAGTGATTAGGATAAAAATTATCACAAAAGGGAGAGATGGCCGAATGTAAAACTCCTAGGGACTTTCATAATCGGTTTTGAGTTTAGCAAGGGGGTGTCGAAATTTATCTAACTTGTTCTTCTTCTCTTCCCAATTTGTTTCTTGGCCGAATCCTCTCTAGTCATTGTTGCCCCAAAATTCTTCAAACCCCTCTCTTCTTTTGTTTCTACTTGGCCGAACCTATCACCCCTTTCTACTTAAAACTTCATTTTTTATCTTGTGTTGGCCGAATACCTTCATCAACACTTGGGAGCCATGGCCGGAATCTCTCCACTTTTAGTCTCTTCAGGGAAACAATAGAGGTAAGTATTCCTTTTAGCAATCGGGTTCTTTTCTTTCCTTTTTGGTGTGCCGAAAGCTTGAGAATAGGCTTTGGTAAGGTTGGCCGAATATGTATAGTGTCTTGATAGTGTATTTTTTGTGTGTAGCCGACACTAAGTTGCTTTGAGGGAGTCTTACGGGGTTTCGATTCTTTAAGGTAAGTGGCTGTTTATACTCGGCTATGGGCCATGTATGGTATTTCAGTAGTAACCGCATGTGTGTTATGATTTTAGAGGCTAATCGACAAAGGCTTTTGGGATTTCAATTTGCTTTGGTAAGTGATAATAAAGTTTCGGCCTAGGGCCATATTTTGGTTATGGGTGCAATTAGTTCTTCGGGATTATTAGTTTAGCTGAATAAGGCTTTTTGATACTAATCTATAGTGGACGAATGTAGGAGCAATACGGGAATACGTTTTGGGATTCTGTGATATCGCATAGATTTAGGATTTCTCCTTAGATCTTCGGTTAAACAGGTGTGTAAAACTCTTACACACTTTATTAGTTGGCATTGCTTATTATGTTGCAGTTAACTATTGTGATAGTGATTTGCCTTATGGGCATGAGCATGGATTCCGGGTAAGTCGCTTGTGACTTTAAATATGTTATATGAATGACATGATGGGTAAGATGCTATGCCATGACTTATATGTATGATTTATGATAATATGTTAAGCATGTTGTGAGCATGTTGGCAATGGGATTGAAGAGAGGAGGGGAATATTCTCTATGGGTCGTCACGTGGTTTTGACCACAAGATGGGTTAGCCACATCGGTTTAATTGTGACTTGGTCACGATGGTTTTGACCACACCGTTGATATAAATCGTGACTAAGTCCGGTGGTTTGGTACCACCGATGGTTTTGACCACATATTGATAATTGTGACCTATGGTCATCGGTGGTTTTGACCACACGATGGGTTGGCCCCATCACTTGATTTGTGACTCCGGTCACGAGTGGTTTTGACCACCAGTGGTTTTGACCACACGGGGTAGTTAATGGAGTAGGGATGGAGCGATGGCGGAGGACCTCACATGGGAATTCTTTAAGGCAGCCTACCAAAAGAAATATATAGGAGATAGCTACGTGGATGAGCAGGGGAAGGCTTTCTTGAACCTGGTTCAGGGTAATAAGGCAGTGGCGAGTATGAGG
This sequence comes from Gossypium rotundifolium, assembly GCA_025506655.1. NCBI lineage: Eukaryota > Viridiplantae > Streptophyta > Magnoliopsida > Malvales > Malvaceae > Gossypium > Gossypium rotundifolium. The sequence continues at coordinate 85,589,573 of CP106722.1, read as the reverse complement.
CGAATTTCTTGGTTGAGTAGGTATGCTCGTGGTATTGTGGTCTTGAGCATGAGCGTTGTGTCGATTCGAGGATGGGGTGAGGGATGAGTGAGGATAATGATAGCTCCACAGCAGAATGGGAGTTCAACATCCTAGTGGAGAAGGCTATGGTTACCGAAGGGGTAAGGCAGATCTATTAGGCGAGAATCGGGATAGGAGTTGGAATAAGAGGAGCTCTGGATCTTCAAGGTTTTCTGGCAATCAGTAGAAGAGGACGAGGTATGGTGGGTCAGATCAAGCTGCTAGGCCTGCTGCTGCTGCTAATCCTCAATGGCCGCTCTGGTGTGCTCGGTGTGGGAAGTCTCACACGGGAGAGTGTTGGAATGGTAATCGGGGATGCTTCGAATGTGGATCCATGGAACATCGAGTTAGGGATTGTCTGAAAAAGGCAGCTAGGCTAAGGTCTGAGGGTCAGGAATATGCACTGAATAAGAGGGATAACCAACAGCCACCGAGAGGTCGTGGTGCAGGAAGAGGAGGTAATGGTGCTGGCAGAGGTTGTGGGGCATCGAGTGGAGGTATCGGTGGTACTGAGGCTAGGCAACCTGGTTTGGTCTATGCCGCAAGGCGTCGGGGAGGAGGGCGGCCTTGGGCGTCATAAGCGGTATGTTTTGATCTTTGGAGTACCCTATAGCACCTTAATTGATATTGGCTCAACTCATTCATATGTTGCTAGTAGCATAGTGAAAACTCTGAACTTAGACTCTGAGCTTCCTTCTAGGAAGATGACTGTGTTAAGCCTTCTAGGTCACTCTGTAGAAGTAAGTAAACTCTATAGGAATGTACCCCTAGAACTCCAAGGGGTCGTGTTCTTGGCTGACTTGATGGAACTGCTGTTTAGGGAGTTCGATCTGATCCTCGGGATGGATTGGCTAGTAAAGTATCAGGCTAGCCTGGATTGCGCAGCTAAGCGCATGGTGTTAATGACGATGGAAGGAGAAGAGGTGGTGATGATAGGTAAAAGGAGAGATTACCTATCTAATCTGGTTTCTGCATTGAAGGCGGAAAAGATGGTTAGGAAAGGTTGTGAAGCATATGTAGTGCATGTTTGTGCTTTGGAAGCTAAGGGTGAAGCTGTGAGGGATGTCCGGACTATAAGGGAATATGTCGATGTGTTTCCAGAGGAACTCCCGGGTCTACCCCCGGATCGTGAGGTTGAGTTTGGTATAGATTTGTTACTCGGAACCGCGCCAGTATCTATAGCTCCGTCTTAGGATGGCACCGAAAGAATTAGTAGAGTTGAAGGCTCGAGATCCGAGAATTGTTGGATAGAGGTTCATCCGGACCGAGTGTATCGCCTTGGGAGCTCCAAAGCTTTTTGTCAAGAAGAAAGATGGAACAATGAGAATGTGTATAGACTATCGACAATTTGAACAAGTGACAATAAAACAGTATCCTTTGCCCATGATTGATGACTTGTTCGATCAACTCAAGGTGCATCGGTTTTCTCTAAGATCGACCTTAGGTCGGGTACCATCGACTTAAGGTGAAGGAGGTGATATCCATAAGGCGGCATTCAGTACTCGGTATGGGCACTACGAGTTTCGGTAATGCCTTTTGGTTTGACGAATTCACCAACCGCGTTATGGGCGTGATGAGCCGGGTTTCTAACCTACAGGATCGGTTCGTCGTAGTGTTTATAGACGACATTTTGGTGTACTCGAAGTCAAAAGAGGAGCACGACGTACATCTTCTTGTGGTTCTGCAAGTTCTAAGGGAGAAATGGTTGTACGCCAAATTCAGCAAGTGTGAGTTTTGGCTTAAGGATGTAACTTTCCTAGGGCATGTTGTTTCAATTTGAGGAATCGGTGGATCGATAAGGTTGAGGCAGTATTGGAGTGGAAACCACCGAAGTCAGTTACAGAAATTCAGAGTTTTCTGGGGTTGGCAGGATATTATAGGAGAATCGTGGAAAGTTTCTCCTTAATCGCAACATCGTTAACTAAGTTGCTGAGAAAAGGAGTTTCGTTTGTATGGTCTGAGAAACAGCAAGAGAGTTTCGACAAGCTGAAGAAGATTTTGACAGAAGCACCAGTCTTGATTCAGCCTGAGGTAGGAAAGGAATTCACTGTGTATTGTGATGCATCGCATACTGGTTTAGGGTGTGTGTTGATGTAAGAAGGGAAGGTGGTCGCTTATGCATCACGACAGTTGAGACCTCACGAAGGTAACTATTTGACACATGATTTGGAATTGGCTGCTGTGGTTTTTTCCTTGAAGATTTGGAGGCACTATCTGTACGGGGAGAAGTCGGTAGTGTACTCGGATCACAAGAGCTTGAAGTACCTCTTGACCCAAAAAGATTTAAATCTGAGGCAGCGGAGGTGGATTGAGTTGCTGAAGGACTACAACTGCTCAATCGAATACCATCCAGGTAAGGCTAACGTAGTAGCTGATGCATTGAGCCGTAAGGTGGTAGCGAATTTGCGACCTATGTTTGCTCACCTAAGTCTCTATGAGGATGGGAGTCTTCTGGCAGAATTGCAAGTAAAGCTGTCTTGGATCTGTGAGGTTAAAGAGAGGCAGTTGACCGACGAAGTTTTGAGTACTTGGAGGTGGCAAGTACAAAGTGGTGAGGCCGAAGGGTTCAGTGTGGGTAGCGATGGAGTGTTGTATTTTTAGGGGAGAGTATGTATGCCTAAGGATGATGATTTGAGGTAGCGGATCCTTAAAGAAGCTCATAGCAGCCCATACGCTATGCATCCGGGAGGCAGCAAGATGTATCGGGATTTAAGGGAGCGATTTGGTGGCACGGTCTTAAGCGGAAGTGTAGAGTTAGTGGGCAAGTGTCGACATGCCGACAAGTTAAGGCCGAGCATCAATTGCCATCGGGGTTATTCTGATCGGTAAAGATCCCACAGTGGAAGTGGGAGGGGATTACGATGGATTTCGTTAGTGGGCTTCCCCTTACGCCCAGTGAAAAAGACTCGATATGGGTGATAGTAGACCGAGATAACTAAGTCGGCCCATTTCACACCAGTGAGGTTGACTACTCGCTTCAAAGGCTAGCCAAGTCAGATATAGCGAGATAGTGCGGTTACATGGAGTACCCGTGTCTATTATCTCAGATAGGGATCCCCGGTTCACGTCGAGATTCTGGAAGGCCTTACATCAGGCGTTGGGCACGAAGTTGAATTTCAACACGGCTTTTCATCCGCAGTCTGATGGACAATCTGAGAGGGTAATCCAAGTGTTGGAAGATATGTTAAGGGGCTGTGTTTTGGATTTCCGTGGTAGTTGGGAGGAGTACCTACCTTTGGCGAAATTAAACTTATAACAACAGTTATCAGCGAGTATTGAGATAACACCGTATGGTATTTGTATGGTCGAAAATGCCGTACTCCTACATGTTGGACAGAGCTGGGTAAACGTCGAAAGTTAGGGCCAGAGTTGGTGGCAGAGGCAAAAGATAAGGTTAAGATAATTCGGGCTCGTCTGAGGGAGGCGTCAGACAGGAAGAAGTCCTACGCAGATCTTAAGCGCAGAGAGGTTGAATATGCAGTGGGTGATAAGGTCTTCTTGAAGGTATCACCTTGGAAGAAGGTGCTGAGGTTTGGCCGGAAGGGCAAGCTAAGCCCTAGATTCATCGGGCCGTACACAGTGTTGAAACTTGTGGGACCGGTAGCTTACCAGCTTGAGTTGCCGACAGAATTGAGCCAGATCCATGACGTCTTCCATGTTTCGATGTTTAGGCGCTATCGATCAGATCCATCACACGTAGTGCCGGTTGCAGAAATTGAAGTGAACTCAGACTTGTCTTTCGAGGAGGAGCCGGTACAGATTCTGGATCGAGATGTCAAGGTTCTGCGTAGGAAGTTAGTACCTTTGGTAAAAGTGCTACGGTGAAACCATGGTACGAAGAAGGCTACATGGGAACCCGAGGATGTGATGTGGCAGTAATACCCCCAACTCTTCTGATTCAGGTAATTTCGAGGTCGAAATTATTTTCAAAGGGGGTAGAACTGTAACATCCTGAATTAGGGGTTGTTTGCAATTTAATTATTTTTCCATGTGCGTGCTTGAAGAAATATGTATGCTATGATTGCTTGACATATTCTAGGGTCTAGTCATAACTCCGGGCTAGGTCTGACTTAGGGCTAAAAATTTCTTTTTAGTGCTTAAGAGGAGGGAGCTAGGTGAGATAGGGGTTAAGAGAAATTGTTGGAGAAGTTTGACATAAGAAACCGATTGGCAGGATGGCTTGGGATGCTACCTAGGTGCTAGGGAGCTTGCGTCACGTAGAGTGTCAAGGGGAGGAGGTTCAAATCATGGTGGTTTCAAGGGGGTGTGTTTTATTTTTGGGCTTTTTGGCGTTAAAAAGGAAGGGGCTAAGTTAAGGAGGTTTCAAAAGATTTTGTGGGTGTTGGTGGACATGAAAGTCGGAGTGGTAAAGTGGCTTGGGGCCACCACTTAGGGCCTTAGTGAATGCCGCCCCAAGAAGGAAGGGAGGGACTCAAGTTCGAGTCACGTTGGAAGCACAAGGTATGTTTTTTTTTTTTTTGCATGCTGGCGTGAAGGGAGAGAGAACTAGTGGACTGCACATGGACTCTCAAATGGATGACGATATGCTTGGTGTTTGCTTTTAAATTCGGCTGGAAGTGTGGGATAATCATTATTCTATTTTTTTTATTATTTGAAGAAGTGATTAGGATAAAAATTATCACAAAAGGGAGAGATGGCTGAATGTAAAACTCCTAGGGACTTTCATAATCAGTTTTGAGTTTAGCAAGGGGGTGTCGAAGTTCATCTAACTTGTTCTTCTTCTCTTCCCAATTTGTTTCTTGGCCGAATCCTCTCTAGTCATTGTTGCCCCAAAATTCTTCAAACCCCTCTCTTCTTTTGTTTTTACTTGGCCGAACCTATCACCCCTTTCTACTCAAAACTTCATTTTTTATCTTGTGTTGGCCGAATACCTTCATCAACACTTGGAAGCCATAGTCGGAATCTCTCCACTTTTAGTCTCTTCAGGGAAACAATAGAGGTAAGTATTCCTTTTAGCAATCGGGTTCTTTTCTTTCCTTTTTGGTGTGCCGAAAGCTTGAGAATAGGCCTTGGTAAGGTTGGCCGAATATGTATAGTGTCTTGATAGTGTATTTTTTGTGTGTAGCCGACGCTAAGGTGCTTTGAGGGAGTCTTATGGGGTTTCGATTCTTCAAGGTAAGTGGCTATTTATACTCGGCTATGGGCCATGTATGGTATTTATGTAGTAACCGCATGTGTGTTACGAATTTAGAGGCTAATCGACAAAGGCTTTTGGGATTTCAATTTGCTTTGGTAAGTGATAATAAAGTTTCGGCCTAGGGCCATATTTTGGTTATGGGTGCGATTAGTTCTTCGGGATTATTAGTTTAGCTGAATAAGGCTTTTTGATACTAACCTATAGTGGACGAATGTAGGAGCAATACGGGAATACGTTTTGGGATTCTGTGATATCGCATAGATTCAGGATTTCTCCTTAGATCTTGATTAAGCAGTGTGTAAAACTCTTACACACTTTATTAGTTGGCATTACTTATTATGTTACAGTTAACTATTGTGATAGTGATTTGCCTTGTGGGCATGAGCATGGATTCCGGGTAAGTCTCTTGTGACTTTAAATATGTTATATGAATGACATGATGGGTAAGATGCTATGCCATGACTTATATGTATGATTTATGATAATATGTTAAGCATGTTGTGAGCATGTTGGTAATGGGATTGAAGAGAGGAGGGGGAATATTCTCTATGGGCTGTCACTAGTGGTTTTGGCCACAAGATGGGTTGGCCCCATCAGTTTAATTGTGACTTCGGTCACCAGTGGTTTTGACCACACCGTTGATATAAATCGTGACTAAGTCCCAGTGGTTTGGTACCACCAGTGGTTTTGACCACATATTGATAATTGTGACCTATGGTTATCAGTGGTTTTGACCACCGATGGGTTGGCCCCATCACTTGATTTGTGACTCCGGTCTCGATGGTTTTGACCACGGTGGTTTTGACCACAGGGTAGTTAATGGAGTATGGATGGCTAGGTTTGGGTTGCATGTTTTGCATGTCTTACTAATATTTTGTGTATGAGTTTGCACTTCCGGGTTGGAGATTTATACACTGAGTCTTGGTGACTCACCCCTTCCCATATCATTTTGCAGATGAGTAGATCGCGGAGATAGAGCCGGAGAGGACTCGAGGCGGCCATGCTTGTTCCTTGGATTGAAATTTTCTTTAGCACAGTTAAAGTTTATTATTTTCTAAATTTTGGTTTGGGTTGTAATAAGGCCGCTAGTTTTTTTTTTTTTTTTGATGTTCAAGTAGTTGTTTTACTTCACTTCTACTATATTACTAATGAATTTATAAATTGTTAAAATGAATCGGTTAAAAGTGACATTTTCAAAATGGGAAATTTTTACGAGTTTTCAAGGATGTTACCATCAGGTAGCAAAATTCACCAAGTTAACAATAACTCTGATGGTTCTAAAAAAAAATTAAATGATCAAATGTTTTAAAGGATTCAACTCAACCATGTTTATAAAATCAATTCCACCTGAGTTTTTAATAGACACCGTTTTATAACCTCAGCAAATTCTTAGATTTCTACCAGTTAATCAAAATCTTTCAAAACGTTTTTACTCTGTGACATACCAAATCCGGTCGAGGCTTATGGGCCGGGTTTGGGGTGTTACAAGAGGCTACCCAACCGTCATCTAACAGGAGCCCAACAGTCACGCCGCTTCAGGTGGAGACCAATTGTCGTGCCACCGTCTTGTCCGGCCCTTGTTTATGCCTTGATTCATCGTCGCGAGATCTTCAAACCTGCAAAGGAAAGAAACAAGTAGCAGAAAGGAAACAAATCGGAGGGCACAAAATATGGGAAGATACAGAAAGATATCTTTCCCTTCTTTTATTTTATTTTTTTGGGTATAAGAACCCCTTTGTAAAAAATCATGAGGATACTGGTTACACACAAAAAGCAATAAAGAAGAATTTTTGATACAAACTTTCTCGAAAAATACAAAGAAAATAGGCAGACGAATACGATACAAATACGCCGAAGCACCAAAAAACACTGACTTCACACACGAATACTCAACAGTCAGTGATTCCTTGGGTGATTTTTCATTCCGCTTATTTTTCTTATTTATTTTTTTTATATATTTGCATATACCTATGGTTGAAAGAGTAACAAGGAAGGAATTTACCTTCTCGAAAACATAGAAACCCTCGACTCAGACCTCCGGCCACCGGCCACGGAGGCGCGTGTGTGCATGGCCCGGACAAACGAAGACGAACAGACGTAGCTATCCTTCCCTCTTTTCAGAGGATTTTAATTTTTTTTTATAAAAACCCTAAAGCTAATGATTTTTTTCAGAAAACACACTTTTATAGAAGAATGCAAACGGCGTCGTTTTGATAAAGCATGACCCGCGCGTTGACCCGGATCCGAATTAGGGTCCACTTGTTTTTGGAAAAAGGGAAAATTATTTTTTTGGTCCTTCTGTTCTTCTATTTAATTTAATTACGTCCTATGAACTAATTCATTATTTAAAATTGACCCGTAAAACCTGCTTATATTTCAATTTAGTCCTTTTTTGTTTTTTAAACTTTTTAAAATTAATATTAAATTAAATATTTTATATTAATTATCTACATTAATTATTAAATTATAAATATTTGTTATGTTTTCCTTTATTTTTATTATTATATATTATTTTAGTATATATATATACACATTATTATTATTTTGATAATTTTAAAAAAAACACGTTATTTATACTATTGCTCTTTTATTTATTTAAACTTGCATAAAATATGTGCATAGTGGATTTTATAAACTTCATCATATATTTGCAATCACTTGAGTCTGAAATTATTACTTGTTGTATTTCATATTGTTATTACCTATCATAAATATTAGTATGTTTGTAATTGTTTTTTTTTATAATGTTCAATTATAATGTTGCCACTTGGTTATGGTTTAAAACAAAAAAAAAGCACATTTTTACAAAATCATTATTTTATTTTAAGGTTTTCAAAAGAAGGCAATGTTTTGATATTTAGAAATTCGGAAAATAGTGCCCAATCGTGTTGGGTTGCGATTTTCTGTTTGGCTAAATAACTAAATATCCTTTTGATAAGTTTTATAAAATTATGAGGTAATCCTAGTGACGAGGGTTTAAAAATATCATGTCCAATCGTGCTGGATGTGATGTTTATATTCTTTTGGATCAAAGAAATCTCAAATTTTAAAACAAAATTTCTCAAAGTTTTTATAAATTGTGAGATGATCCTAGAGACGAGGGTTTAAAGATATCATGTCCAATCGTGCTGGATGTGATGTTTATATTCTTTCGGATCGAAGAAATCTCAAATTTTAAATCCAAAAATTTGATAAATTATGAGATGATCTTAGATATGAGGGTTAAAAAAACATTGTGTCCAATCGTGCTGGATGTGATGTTTATAATCTTTCATATCGAGGAACTCTCATATTTTAAGTCAAATGGTTCAAAATCTTTTGGAAATCATATTTTTAAATGCTTTTAAATTTTAAACATTTGGACATAATATTATCAATTTGGTACCAATTTTCGGGCTCTATAAGGGTGCTAACCCTTCCTCATACATAACCGACTCTTGAACCTATTTTTCTCGTTTTCGCGGACCAAAAATCAAATGTTTTAAAATAAAACATTTTACAAGGTGATCCAATCACGCCTAAATAATAAGGATTGATGGAGACTCCCAAAGTCGATCCCCATTTTTCAAAACCGATTTTAAAATGGTTTCGACAGCTTGGCGACTCCACTGGGGAAAATAAGAGAGTCAAGCCGTAAAATTGATAATTTCATGTCCTTTTGTTCAAATTTAAAATTCTGATTTTAAAAATATGATCTTTTTATTGCATGTGGTTTTAAAATATATTTCTCTACATTACACTGCATGACCATTGTGGTCACGCCCTTAAGTGGGAGTGAGAAACTATGCCTTCGTGAGGTTTTCACTTCCGTATGGGCTAGTGGACTGCTTCCGGGATACATCCGTACCTATGTCTTCGTGAGATTTTCACCTCCGCATGGCCGTAGGGAAATGTATTCCCCTGAACTGAACTCGGTCCATATGAGCCTATAATGGGTGAGGATCGAGGAATCTGCTGGTTCGGGTACCTCAGCTTTACCACATTTAGAAAACCTAAGGGCTTACCCTAGGTAGAACCATGTCAAACCCTAGTGGTCACCCTGATAGGTTCTATGTTATTTATTTTGTCTGTGCTAACAGGTTTTCTTTTGTTTTGGTTGCATTGCATTCACATATAGAAAAGAGGTGTTGATTCCTAATTCAATTGCTAAATAGAAAAGTTTGTCATAAGAGGACGGGTTTTTTGATAAAGTGGATTATAATACGGTCTTGTCCGAATATAATCTAAGTGAACACAACAAGAGAAGACTGATAGTCGGCGAAGGAATACAAGACTTTATTACCCAACGATTCAAGCTGACAAAGACAAATCGAGAATTACCACGTGTTGACTTTCTTGAAGAAGCTAACGAGTATTATGGAGCAGTGAGTCGCGTCCCAGATCAAACAAAAAGGAGCTAGATGAGGCATCTATTAGAAGACTTGACTTTTGCAAAGAAGGGATTCACATTTTCACTTGGACTATGAGGACAAGGCCATGTATGCGATCCGTTTTATGTAAAGAAATTTACTTTCTAGAAAAGTTTTTCTAATGTAACTGAATTCAGAATCAACACCTCTCTTTTTTTGCATTCATGCATTTGCATTACATAACATCATATGCATTCAATTTTATAGAGAGAGTCTAAATAGTTTAAATTATAGGAGAGAGAGAGAAAGAAAATCTAGGAACGGAACACCCTCACGGTACACGAGCTAAGTCAAGGAAAATGAACCAGAGAATGGAACAATTCCAAAGAGATATGCAAGACCAGATGCAGGAACAGATGGCAAAGCTTCAACAAGAGATGATGGACCAGATGTGGGAAGCCCAAAAGAACATGATGGCCCAAATGGCCTAGATGCTGAGTGGGGCAATGGACAATAGAAAGGGTCTCATAATAAATGCTGATGATAATGAAGATTTTCCCCGGGGTTCCACCCCACCGCATGTACAGCCTGAGAAATATCCCCAAAGGCCACCCATCACGATTAGGCCTCAACAGGGGCAAGCTGATACTAGACCACCCATGAACTTTCAAGTGGGCTCGGGATCTAACCCAAGAGATAACCCTGCCAACCCCGTTATCCCTAATTTGGACATAGAAGAAAGAGAGGGAATAAGAATTGAATCTTTAAGGAAGTTGGAAGATCGCTGTAGGTGGTTAGAAGAAAAGTTCCAAGCTTTGGAAAATGTTGATTATCACCATGGTATTGACGCAAAACACTTAAGTTTGGTTCCAGATTTAGTGCTTCCTCATAAATTCAAGATGCGGAGTTTGAGAAGTTCAACGGGACTAGTTGCCTGAAGCCCATGTCACTATGTTCGTAGGCGCATGGTAGTTACGTGAACAATGATCAGCTTTTGATTTATTATTTCTAAGACAGTTTGGTGGGGGTAGCGTCTAGGTGGTACAATCAACTCAGCCGCGCTAACATTAGCTCTTGGAGAGACTTAGCTCAAGCCTTCATTAAGCAATACAACCATGTCACGAACATGACACTTGACAGAATCACTTTGCAAAACATGGAAAAAAACTAAATGAAAGCTTCAGGCAGTATGCGCAAAGATGGAGAGAGGTTGCCATGCAAGTTTAGCCACCTCTCCTAGAGAAGGAAACCACTATGTTGTTCATCAACACTCTAAAAGTGCCATTTATTACTCATATGATAGGAAGCACCACTAAGAGCTTCGCGGATATAGTTATGGCAGGAGAAATGATCGAGAATGCCATAAAAAGTGGAAAGATCGAGGTGGGAGAAAGTAACAAAAGAATGTCCATAAGGAAAAGAGAAAATGAAGTGGATAATACAAGCATGGGGTGCTCAAAGTTGATTGCTGTTAAATAGCCAAAAACAGTGACTACTGGGTATCAAGGTTCATCAAGAAAAGAATCTGGCACAGGGCAAAGCAATGAGCAACTCCAGTTTCACCAATTCCAATGACATATAGAGAGTTGTATCAAAGTCTATTTGATGAACATCTGGTGGCTCCTCATTACATGGAACCAATACAACCCCCATACCCTAAATGGTATGATTTGAATGCTCAGTGTAAGTATCAAGCAGGAATAACGAGTCAATCAATCAATAACTGGATCACATTTAAGAAATTGGTCGAAAGGCTTATTAAAATAGGGGTTGTAAAGTTCGATGAGTCAAACAGAGCAGTGATAATTGAAGGAGGGGGCAGGAGAGTTGTGATTCCTTGAAGAATTCATCAGAAACCTAACAATCGGGGAATCAAAACGTCAATGACATATTCGAAGAGGGAATCAGAGAATGAAGCTTCCAAACGCTTGTGTACTTGGGAGTGTTTTGAATAATGAAACTGTGGCAGAAATCCCTGTACTTTTAGGACTAATCTAGAGTAATGTGCAAAACATGTTTGTTGCCTTAAGCCTTCCTTTTGTGAAATAGGCTTGTGTCCTAAAATTTTATTTCAATAAAATGCATCTGTTTGAGCACATATTCTTTCATTCTTATTGTACATTCTTTTTCTCTTTAGAAAATTCTTTCATTCTTTATTCATGACCATACCAATAATCATCCTTAGAATCATTTATTCTTTGGATTTCTTGCCTTCATGCTTAGGTACCCAGATATCAACGTCATGAGTGACATTGTTACTGACTCCCTTTTTGAATAAGATATGGGTCTAAGGGATCTCAGGATTTTGAAGATGACAGAGTTTGTGACGTATCTTCTAACTTGTTAAGAATGATTTAACAAGATGAAAAATAGACCTTACTCTACAAAGGGTCATTAGATATTGCGTGCCTAGGAAATGAATGAAGATCGAAGCCTATCTCACCACAGAAATAAAGCGAGATATTATTGAGTTATTTTCTATAATTCGAAGATATTGTCGCACGATCATATTAGGACATGCCTGCTGTAATAGACCGAATTTGACCCTAACCGGCACGGTGGTTTTGGGACCACGAATCTGAGTCTGAAAAATATTTAAATACTATATTTCGTGTTTATTATAAGTGAATTAATGTCTGTGAAAGTTTCATAGAAAAATTCAATCGTTTGTGTGTTCAATTTAACAAAAAGGACTAAATCGCATAAAGCGTAAAAGTTGCATGCTATAGTGAAAGTACCTATTTGATGATGGCTTTTTAAAGTGGGACATTAAAAAGGCAATTAGCCCATTTTTAAGTTAGTGGGTGGCATTTGTCATAACTAACCTTAGGATATATGTTAAGAAATTATATGTTAAAAGGTTAAATAGGTAATTAGTTAAATTACTTATTATATGTTAAAATAACATAAAACAAAGCCATCATCTTTTTCACTTTTTCATAGCCGAATATTGAAGGAAGAAATAAGCTTTGGAGTTCTTTGATTTTCGGCACTTCTAGGCTAAAATTCAAGGTTGGTTTGATTTCGGTTTTTGTTAATTTTTACGTTTTTGAGATCGTTGCTTCGATCGGTAGCTGCCCCATGTTAGAATTTTTAGATTTGAGCATGTTTAATATTCAGCTATGGTTAAATGTTGATGTTTTATGATGTTTGATGGAAAAATATTAAAGTTGAGTTAGAAATCTACAAGTTTTGAAATGAAAATTTTAGTAATTTTGAATGATTTGGGCTAAATTGCAAAAATAAAAATTTAGAGGGACTTATTTACAAAATAAATGAAAGAAATGGACTTGTATAGTCCCTAGGAGTATTCGGCCCTTAAGTGTTATTGTGAAATTTGGTATATTTTGTGTTTTATGCAAATAGGACTAAATGATAAAAATGTGAAATATTAGGGGTAAAATGGTAAATTATCCATTGATCTGTTTTGGGATTAAATTGAAATGAGATGTACTTGAATGAGGTTATTTTTGATATGTTTAGATCAAGAACAAAGAAAATCGGATCTAAATCGGGGAAAGACGAAGGTTTGAATAGCCAGTTTAAGTCGTCTGTTGTCAATCGAGGTAAGTTCTTAAGTTTAAGTACATGTAAGAAATAATTATGAATATGTTAAATGATATTATTTGATTTAATTGAGTATTGAAATAGATAATAGCCGAATGTTAAGGTCCAATATTAGACTAAATGTGTTTTGAATTTGAAATGAAAACTAGTACTTGTGATATGATAAGTGATTGTGGTTTATGTACATAAATTGGTAATAATGTAAATGTTAAGATGGGGATTTGATGAATTATTGATATGTTATTCGGGCTTTTAGCCTAGCAGGCCACGTGCCGGTGAGACAATTCAGGCTTATCGCCTAGCAGGCTTAATGCCGGTGATTAACTTCGGACCTTGAGCCCAGCAGGCCTAGTGTCGATAAATGTGATTTGAGCTCAGAGTATATGATAACCGAGATACGAACATATCAAGAATTTGCAGCTTTGAAACATGAAATGTATTAATTCGACAGAGAGGTAAGTATTTCAGATTCATGTTACTCAAGAAAATAATGAACTAGTATATGAGGAAGTGAATGTCTTATACATTAATTATGATAGATGTGTGTATATACATATATATATATACATGTTATACCGTGTGGTAATTGATTCTTAGAATTTTGAATGGATTAAGTGTATTGAATAAGCATATGTTATTTACATATGTCTATGATGCACTTGGTGATTGGTTTGTATGAGTAAGAAAGGTTAAGTTTTTATGTCAAATGCCTCAATGACATTCGGTTACCTTGGCTTTATAGGTATAATTACATATTACATATGTTTGAATTGGTGATAGAAGTTGTTAACTTAAATGGTTGGATATATGTTATATTTACGTATATGTTTTCTTAAGACTTACTAAGCTAGCAAGCTTACCGTGTGTGTGTACTTGTCTACCTTTGTTTTATAGATCTCTAATCCAAGCTACGGACTCGAAGGATCATCCAAGAAGTCAATTGCACTATCAAACCTTTTGGTATACCAAACTTAGTTTAAGTCGAAAGGCATGTATAGGTTAGACTAAAGTGTTAAACTATGAGATTTTGGCGTTGTTTATAACTATATTATAGCCTTGCGGAAAAGGCTTAGTTCCTTTGGATAAATTTTTGTGCTATACGATAATGGTTTGCGTGATAATACTATAGATGTATGATTTTGTTCATGGCTTTGTTCATGTTTGGTGGGAAGTCGAATGGCTTATGTGTATATACATATATGGTGTGGTGATTGACAAAATGTTTAGCCAATAAGATGAAGAAATAGATGTTTATAGGTTAAAGCATGTAATATATATTAATTTGGTGATATGAATGATATGGAATTTAATGTATGTGTTATTGATATAGAATTAGGTAATATGGTCAAGTTGATTTCATGATATATTCGGCAATATTGTATTGTATGTTAGGTTCAATGAGGTTTAGGTCAATGAATAGTGAATTGAATGTGGTTGAAACTATTTATACTTGGCAGGGCAAAATAATATGGATTCATGTATATTCCTTTTGGTTAACTTAAAGTCTTACATTTTAATATAATGACTTGCATTATAATACTTATTGTTGTTTGAATTCGGTTATGGTGTATAACATATATGGAAGGTGCTCATTTGGTATGCATATATATATAGGTTATATGTTGGTTTTAGAAATTTGGACTTGGCTTGTTATAAGTGAATTTGGCTTTGTAATATTAACATGTTGTATGAGAAAGTGATTATTAAATGGTATAATGGTTTGATTGGTCTAATATGCATATGTATTATAATAATATGAATGAAAATCAGCTTATATCATATGAGTTTTTATTTATATCTAATATATGTTATTAAATGACATAAGTTGGGACATGGTTTAAATGTATATATGACATGAAGGCTTAAGTTATGTGATTGGACATTTGTAAAGTTTTAATATAGTAATGATCGCATTGCTTGTGCTTGATTTCAATTAAATGTCTATTTGGAAGTGAGTTTAGTTTGGTAATGCCTTATAACCCTAATTCGGCGATAGACACGGGTTAAGGGTGTTAATTTTAATTGGTATCATAGCTTACAGTTTAGTCAATTCTAGGACTATCGTAGCGCGTGTGAGTCTAGCTATACATGCCTTTATTGTATATATTTGATAGTGTGGTGACTTCTGACATTTCGAACTGTGTTTTATATAGTAAATGGATCCTAATCCCAATAGAGCCGTAGCGGATGATGTAGAGAGTGTAGCGTCTGACCGTGCACGTGGATCAGCGCCAGTAGACTCTCAAACAGTTTCGGGTAGCCACGAGGGGGAGGCTAAACATGCCTTCTACCAAATGATGAATGAATGGTTTACCCAGTTTGTTCAGAATAATCTGGCTGTACAACAACCTCCACCCCCGAATAATCTAATTTCGGCACCTACAACAACTCCGATGATAGATCCGATGAGATCTAGTAGGCCTCCTGTTGATAAAATCTAAAAATACAGGGCCGAAGAATTCAAAGCTTATGATGATGATGACGCAGAGCGAGCCGAGATGTGGCTCGATAATACTATTCGGGTACTTGATGAGCTATCCTGTACTCCAGATGAATGCTTAAAGTGTGCTATATCTTTACTTCGAGACACTGCATATCATTGGTGAAATACACTAGTATCAGTGGTTCCGAAAGAAAAAGTGACGTGGGATTTCTTCAAGAATGAATTTCGCAAGAAATATATCAGCCAAAGGTTCATCAACCAGAAGCGAAAAGAATTTCTAGAGCTAAAACAGGGCCGCATGACTGTAACTGAATATGAATGAAAGTTTGTTAGATTGAGCCGATATGTTTGAGAATGTGTATCAACTGAAACCATCATGTGCAAAAGATTTGAAGACTGCCTGAATGAAGATATAAAGTTACTTGTGGGCATTCTTGAGATCAAAGAGTTTATGGTTCTAGTCGAGCGAGCTTGTAAAGCTAAAGAACTCGGGAAAGAGAAAAGAATGGCTAAAATAGAAGCTAGAGATACTCGTAAGAGATCATCGAGTAAGATTTTTCATTCAGCACCTAAGAAGTTCAGAGATGACTTCAGCCGACATAAAACTACTTTAGTCCTGCCTAGACAAGATCGACCTCTAGTGAGTTCTTGAGCCACTTCGATGGCTAGTGTTGGTAATGTGCAGCAGACCGAGTCGAGTGCAAGCATTATGGAAAATGGCATTCTGAGAGTTGTAGATTCCGCGATAGGTCATGTTTTAAATGTGGGTTGTCGGACCATTTTATTCGAGAGTGCCTGATGCTAGCTGAGCAAAATATTACTCAAAACACTAAACCGAGCAACATGTCAGCACAAGGTAGACCACTCAGACATTTTGGAAATGCAGGTGGCAGTCAGAGAGGAACGAAAGATACTGCAGTTCGATCAGAGGCTCGAGCACCAGCTAGAGCTTATGCTATAAGGACCAGAGAAGATGCTTCTTCCCCAGACGCTATTACCGGTACTTTCACACTTTATGATACTAATGTGATTGCATTGATTGACCCTGGTTTGACTCATTCATATGTGCGTGAAATTCTAGTATCGAGTAAGACTCTACCTGTTGTGTCTACTGAGTTTGTGATTCGTGTGTCTAACCCCTTGGGTCAATGTGTACTTGTCGATAAAGTGTGTAAAGGTTGCCCGTTGATGATTCGGGATTCATGTTTTCCAGCAGACTTAATGTTGTTGCCTTTCGACGAGTTCGATATAATTTTGGGAATGGACTGGTTAACTTTGCATGATGCAGTGGTGAATTGCAAAAGAAAGATTATTGATTTGAGATGACAGAATGGTGAGAGCATTCGAGTTGAATCTAATGATTTAAATGGGTTACCTACAGTAATATCATCGATGCTAGCCCGAAAGTATGTGAGAAAAGGATGCAAAGCTTATTTGGCCTATGTACTGGATAATAAAGTGTCTGAAAAACAGATTGAATCCGTACCAGTTGTGGGTGAATACCTAGATGTGTTTCCTGAAGAATTACCGGTTTTGCCACCAGTACGAGAGATTGAGTTTGGTATTGAATTAATACCGGGGACGACTCCGATCTCGATAGATCCGTATCAAATGGCACCTACTGAGTTGAAAGAGTTGAAAGCACAGTTGCAAGAATTGACAGATAAGGGTTTTGCACGCCCGAGTTTCTCTCCTTGGGGTGCACCAGTTCTTTTTGTGAAAAAGAAAGATAGAACGATGCGAATGTGTATTGATTATCGGCAGCTGAATAAGGTGACTATAAAGAATAAGTATCCGTTACCTCAGATTGATGACTTGTTTGACCAGTTGAAAGGGGCTTCAGTATTTTCGAAGATAGATTTGAGATTGGGTTATTATCAGCTGCGAGTCAGAGATACAGATGTGCCAAAGACTGTATTCCGGACGAGGTACGGACATTTTGGGTTTCAGGTTATGCCTTTTGGACTTACTAATGCACCTACTGTTTTTATGGCTCTAATGAATCGAATTTTTAGACAATTTTTGGATCAGTTTGTAGTAGTGTTTATTGATGATATACTGACCTATTCCAAAGATGAAATTGAGCATGCCGAGCATTTGAGATTGGTGCTACAAACTTTGCGAGATAAATAGTTGTACGCAAAGTTTAGTAAGTGTGAATTTTGGATGAAGGAAGTTAGCTTTTTGGGTCACGTCGTTTCAGCATCAGGTATTTGTGTTGACCCAAACAAAGTATCAGCTATTCTTGATTGGAGACCACCAAAGAATGTTTCTGAAATTAGAAGCTTTTTGGGACTTTTGGGTTATTACCGACGATTTGTGAAAGGTTTTTCTATAATAGCTACCCCGTTGACAAAGCTATTGCAGAAAGATGTCAAGTTTGAGTGGTCGAAAAAGTGTCAAAAAAGCTTCGATCAGTTGAAAGCCCTTTTGACCGAAGCTCCAGAGTTAATTCAGCCTGAATCGGGTAAAGAATTTGTTGTTTATTCTGATGCTTCTTTGAATGGTTTTGGCTGTGTTTTGATGCAGGAAGGCAAAGTCGTAGCCTACGCTTCAAGACAATTGAAGCCGCATGAAAAAAAATTACCCGACACATGACTTAGAACTTGCAGCTATTGTATTCACGTTGAAAATTTGGCGTCATTACTTATACAGTGAAAAATGTCATGTTTACTCGGATCACAAAAGTCTGAAGTACTTGATGACTCAAAAAGATTTTAACTTGAGACAACGCAAATGGTTAGAACTATTGAAAGACTATGAATTAGTAATTGATTACCATCCGGGAAAAGCCAATGTTGTTGCGGATGCCTTAAGTCAGAAATCATTGTTTGCTCTTCGTGCGTTGAACGCACATATGGTTGTGACTGGTGATGGTTTGATCATAGCTGAGTTAAAAGCAAGACCGATATTTATTCAACAAATTTGTGATGCGCAAAGAATTGACAAAGACTTGAATGCTAGACGAGTTCAATGTAAAATTTAACAGAGTCAGAGTCAGAGTTTCAAATTGATGCAAATGATTGTTTGAATTTCAAAGGTCGAATATGTGTTCCGAAGAATGTGGACTTGATTCAGATGATTTTGAGCGAGGCTCATGATAGTCGATTATTGATACATCCGGGTAACACGAAAATGTATAATGATTTGAAACAGTTCTATTGGTGGCTTGGCATGAAACGGGATATATCTGAATTTGTCTCAAAGTGCTTAGTTTGTCAGCAAGTAAAAGTAGAACATCAAGTGCCTTCAGGGTTGCTTCAGCCGATCATGATACCTGAATGGAAATGGGATAGGATCACTATGGATTTTGTATCCGAATTGCCTATGACACCGAGCAAGAAAGATGCAGTTTGTGTTATAGTGGATAGACTGACTAAATCAGCTCATTTTGTGCCAGTTCGTACAGACTATTCACTTGATAAACTTGCTGAGTTGTATGTATCACAGATTGTGAGATTGCATGGTGTGCCGAGTTCCATTGTTTCAGATAGAGATCCAAGGTTCACATCACGATTTTGGAAAAAGCTGCAAGATGCTTTAGGTACTAAACTTCACTTTAGCACAGCCTTTCATCCATGACGACGACGGTCGATCTGGCGAACTATTCAGATACTTGAGGACATGTTGAGATGTTGCATCCTCGAGTTTGAAGGTACGTGGGAAAGATTCTTACCTTTGATTGAATTTGCTTATAATAACAATTTTCAATCGAGTATAGAAATGGCACCTTATGAAGCTCTTTATGGCCACAAGTGTCGTACACCGTTGTATTGGAATGAGTTTAGTGAAAGCAAGATACACGGGGTTGATTTGATTAAAGAGACTGAACAGAAAGTGGTTGTGATCAGAGATACTTTGAAAGCTGCCTCAGATCGGCAAAAGTCTTATGCTGATTTGAAACGTAAATACATTGAGTTTCAAGTTGGAGATCAAGTGTTTTTGAAAGTTTCCCCGTGGAAGAAAGTACTTCGGTTTGGTCGAAAAGGCAAACTAAGTACGAGATTTATTGGATCGTATGAAATCATCGAACGTATAGGGCCTGTTGCTTATAGATTGAAGTTGCCAGCTGAATTAGAAAAGATACATGACATATTTCACGTTTCGATGCTTCGTAAGTACAGATCAGATCCGTCACATGTGATCACTCTATCAGAGGTTGAAATTTGATCCGATATGACGTACGAGGAAGAACCAACTCGTATTCTAGCTCGAGAAATAAAAGAATTGAGAAACAAGAGAATTCCATTAGTGAAAGTTTTATGGAATCGGCACGGAGTTGAAGAAGCTACATGGGAACCTAAGGATTCAATGAGGCAACAATACCCAACTTTGTTTAACGGTAAGATTTTTGGGGACGAAAATCCCTAAGGGGGAGAGTTGTAACAGACCGAATTTGACCCTAATTGGAATGGTGGTTTCGGGACCACGAATCTGAGTCTGAGAAATATTTAAATACTATATTTCGTGTTTATTATAAGTGAATTAATGTCTGTGAAAGTTTCGTAGAAAAATTCAATCGTTTGTGTGTTCAATTTAACAAAAAGGACTAAATATCGTAAAACGTAAAAGTTGCATGCTATAGTGAAAAGTACCTATTTGATATGGCTTTTTGAAGTGGGGCATTAAAAGGGCAATTAGCCTATTTTTAAGTTAATGGGTGGCATTTGTCATAACTAACCTTAGAATATATGTTAAGAAATTATATGTTAAAAGGTTAAATAGGTAATTAGTTAAATTACTTATTATATGTTAAAATAACATAAAACAAAGCCATCATCTTTTTTCACTTTTTCATAGCCGAATATTGAAGGAAGAAATAAGCTTTGGAGTTCTTTGATTTTCGGCACTTCTAGGCTAAAATTCAAGGTTAGTTTGATTTCAATTTTTGTTAATTTTTACCTTTTTGAGACCGTTGCTTCGATCGGTAGCTGACCCATGTTAGAATTTTTAGATTTGAGCATGTTTAATATTCAGCTATGGTTAAATGTTGATGTTTTATGATGTTTGATGGAAAAATATTAAAGTTATGTTAGAAATCTATAAGTTTTGAAATGAAAATTTTAGTAATTTTGAATGATTTGGGCTAAATTGCAAAAATAAAAATTTAGAGGGACTTATTTGCAAAATAAATGAAAGAAATGGACTTGTATATTCCCTAGGAGTATTCAACCCTTAAGTGTTATTGTGAAATTTGGTATATTTTGTGTTTTATGCAAATAGGACTAAATGCTAAAAATGTGAAATATTGGGGGTAAAATGGTAAATTATCCATTGATGTGTTTTGGGATTAAATTGAAATGAGATGTACTTGAATGAGGTTATTTTTGATATGTTTAGATCAAGAACAAAGAAAATCGGATCTGAATCGGGGAAAGACGAAGGTTTTGGAATAGCCGGTTTAAGTCGTTCGTTGTCAATCGAGGTAAGTTCTTAAGTTTAAGTACATGTAAGAAATAATTATGAATATGTTAAATGATATTATTTGATTTAATTGAGTATTGAAATAGATGATAGCCGAATGTTAAGGTCCAATATCAGACTAAATGTGTTTTGAAGTTGAAATGAAAACTAGTACTTGTGATATGATAAGTGATTGTGGTTTATGTACATAAATTGCTAATAATGTGAATGTTAATATGGGGATTTGATGAATTATTGATATGTTATTCGGGCTTTTAGCCTAGCGAATACGTCTTGGGTGAGACAATTCAGGGCTTATAGCCTAGCGTGCCCGATCTTAGGTGTGTTATTCGAGCTTTTAGCCTAGCAGGCCACGTGCCGATGAGACAATTCAGGCTTATCGCCTAGCAGGCTAAATGCCGATGATTAACTTCGAACCTTGAGTCCAGCAGGCCTAGTGCTGGTGAATGTGATTTAAGCTCAGAGTATATGATAACCGAGATACGAACATATCAAGAATTTTCAGCTTTGAAACATGAAATGTATTAATTCGACAGAGAGGTAAGTATTTTAGATTCATGTTACTCAAGAAAATAACGAACTAGTATATGAGGAAGTGAATGTCTTATACATGGATTATGATAGATGTGTGTATATACATATACATATATATATATATACATGTTATACCGTGTGGTAATTGATTCTTAGAATTTTGAATGGATTAAGTGTATTGAATAAGCATATGTTATTTACATATGTCTATGATGTACTTGGTGATTGGTGTGTATGAGTAAGAAAGGTTAGGTTTTTATGTCAAATATCTCAATGACATTCGGTTACCTTGGCTTTATAGGTATAATTACATATTACATATGTTTGAATTGGTGATAGAAGTTGTTAACTTAAATGGTTGGATATATGTTATATTTACGTATATTTTTTCTTAAGACTTACTAAGCTAGCAAGCTTACCGTGTGTGTGTACTTGTCTACCTTTGTTTTATAGATCCCTGATCCAAGCTACGGACTCGAAGGATCATCCAAGAAGTCAATTGCACTATCAAACCTTTTGGTATACCAAACTTAGTTTAAGTCAAAAGGCATGTATAGGTTAGACTAAAGTGTTAAACTATGAGATTTTGGCGTTGTTTATAACTATATTATAGCCTTGCGAAAAAGGCTTAGTTCCTTTGGATAAATTTTTGTGCTAAACGATAATGGTTTGCGTGTTAATACTATAGATGTATGATTTTGTTCATGGCTTTGTTCATGTTTGGTGGAAAGTCGAATGGCTTATGTGTATATACATATATGGTATGGTGATTGACAAAATGTTTAGCCAATAAGATGAAGAAATAGATGTTTATAGGTTAAAGCATGTAATATATATTAATTTGGTGATATGAATGATATGAAATTTAATGTATGTGTTATTGATATAGAATTAGGTAATATGGTCAAGTTGATTTCATGATATATTCGGCAATATTGTATTGTATGTTAGGTTTAATGAGGTTTAGGTCAATGAATAGTGAATTGAATGTGGTTGAAACTATTTATACTTGGCAGGGCAAAATAATATGGATTCATGCATATTCCTTTTGGTTAACTTGAAGTCTTACATTTTAATATAATGACTTGCATTATCATACTTATTGTTGTTTGAATTCGGTTATGGTGTATAACATATATGGAAGGTGCTCATTTGGTATGCATGTATATATATAGGTTATATGTTGGTTTTAGAAATTTGGACTTGGCTTGTTATAAGTGAATTTGGCTTTGTAATATTAACATGTTGTATGAGAAAGTGATTATTAAATGGTATAATGGTTTGGTTGGTCTAATATGCATATGTATTATAATAATATGAATGAAAATCAGCTTATATCATATGAGTTTTTATTTATATCTAATATATGTTATTAAATGACATAAGTTGGGACATGGTTTAAATGTATATATGACATGAAGGCTTAAGTTATGTGATTGGCCATTTGTAAAGTTTTAATATAGTAATGATCGCATTGCTTGTGCTTGATTTCAATTAAATGTCTATTTGGAAGTGAGTTTAGTTCTGTAATGCCTTATAACCCTAATCCGACTATAGACACGGGTTAAGGGTGTTACACCTGCACTGATAAGATACGGGCTAAACAAGAGGATGGGGCACTGTTGGTCTACCACAAAAGGGAAATTGTTTCAATTGTATCGCAAATGCTGTATTTAAGGAGACACGATTTATGCGTTTTCTTCACTTCTTCCAAAATTTTCCATATGTGGGGCATGAATATTATGGGGCAAATCTTGTCAAATGCTTCTAGTTGACATCGATTCACTGTCATGGTCGTTGTCTATTTCACTAAGAGGGTGAATGTTGCTTCATATGCCAATATTGCAAAGTCGACAGTCACCAAATTAAAAAAAAAAAAAAGGAATAAAGGAAAGGATCAGATGCCAGCACAGAATGTATAACTGTACAAAGTTAAAGTTTACAGTTTGTCCAAATATCAGGCAGCATATCACTGTACAACAAAAGCTGCCAAAAAAATATGTATATATATATATATGAAAGGTGACTTAGACTGGTAAGGATTGGTATAAAAAGCTACTGTTACCTTCTGTCGTATTGAATGTCGTACAGAACCTTCGCTAGGGGCAGCTTCTTATCCATTGGTCTATGGAATTGAAGTATTTTGCTAATTGAACCTAATCGAAGAAGAGGTTAAAAGTTATCCATCACGGTTGGATGATGTAAGCTTACGACAAAAAGGTTTATCCAAAGAATTCCACAAGGGGAACCTGATGTTGAAAAAGATTTTTCCTCTACAAAACGATTTTAGAGGAAAGCATATGCCGAACTGGGAAATACCTTATATTAAAAAGGCCTATTTTGGAGGAGCATTGATATTAACCGAGATGGATGGCGAATACTTGCCCAATTCGGTAAATTCAGGTTCATCAAGAAATATTTGACCTGAAAGAGGAAATACCAAGGTGAAAACCCGCAAAGGGTGCCTCAAAAAAAAAAAAAAAACAAAACATAAAACAAAAAAAAAGAAAGAAAGAAAGAAAGAAAAAAAAAAGGAGAGGCCAGGGCGAAAACCCGCAAAGGGCGCTTTGAGACCAAAGGGGCTTTGAGTTGAAAACCAAAAAAGCGGCTCAAATTTTAAATAAAAAGTGGGGCATCTGATGAGTCTTGCTATGTCCAGAATCAAGAATGAGGAAGTATGTTACGTCTTGGGGCATTGACAGAGTACTCCGGATCCCCTAAACACATATTGAGTTTAAAATGGTCCTCAAGAAGTTAGAACAAAGAAGCTCAGGTTGTGATATCTAGGGCACCTAACTTCTATCTTACCCATTTTTTGAATTCGTTATCTTTGATTGCTTTATTCTTTTCAAGATACACCCAAATCAATTTTCTTTTATTGCCTTGGTGATATTTGATTAACTTATTTGTTTCTGAGCTATGCTCCTGACTAATTTCTTTCTCGTCCATTTTTGAGTTCTTTTTCAAGCATTTGTATTGAAATAATGACCTATGGGCTAATAACACTTTCATAAAAGGAGTTTCGCATATTACTTTAGAAGCTTCTAAATAATATGAGAATCTGAAATAGGACTATTGTTCAGAACTCACCAAGCTTAAGGGATTGGAAATATTGGAAAATGATTATCTCTTCGGATTCTTATTGGATAGGACAATTTCGTTTGTAATACCATATCGGAAAATGACGAACAAGGTCAAGCCAAGTGTAAAAGGGGATCATTGTCGAGAGACCCTGCATTCATGGGAATGATGGAAAACGATACAAGTTCTACACCTCTGAGTGGTAATAGATTGGATGTAAGAAGCCAAATGTTATTACAGTAGGAGGCACAAACTTCATGTCCCAAAGTTCGAGTGAAGTGGACTCAGAATTACCACAGGGCAAAATAATTGAGCAAAAAATGATACTTCAAGGAGAACGAAGATGAAACCTTGAGGGATAAATGAGTGATAACACCTTGAGCGGGAACCATACTCATATCATTTTTACATATCATAGCATGTCTAATTAAGAGCATTTGATGCATTTCAATCATGGCATCCTAATTTTAGACAAAAGCATATGTCCATTCTACAGGTTATGTCCTCTAAAGGACAATGTAGTAAGATTGAAGATTCGATCGACATCCACGAGTTTGCGATGGGAGCAGATTAGAGATAGCAGATCTGGCAATTCTGAGCTTCTGAGGAAGCCGATCGCGAGACATCAATCTGGCGATCCACGAGTTTCTGAGGATCGATTGAAAATAGCAGATCGACAATTCACGAGTTTGCAAGAAGCGGATCGAAGACATCGACCCTATCTCCCCGATCAGCAGTGGAATAGGTCAAAGATTATAGATCTTGTCACCCTAAGCAGTAGGGAACCAAAATCGAACGGCAAGTCTTGTCTCCCTAAGCAGTAGTGGAATAGATTTAAGCCATTGGCCCTATCGCCCTGACCAGCAGGGGAATAGGTCAAAGATTATAGATCTTATCACTGTAACATCCTGAAATGGGCCTATGCATTTTCGGTTTAATTGTACGAAATGACATGTCTTATGTGTTATGAATGTATTTTGAATATTTTTGGAAATCTGGGAATGTATAGAAATGTTAAGTTAAAATAGGAAAGTGAACATTTTGGAAACCTAAGTTAAAAGAGGAAAGTGAATATTTTGGAAACCTAAGTTAAAAGAGGAAAGTGAACATTTTGGAAACCTAAGTTAAAAGAGGAAAGTGAACATTTTGGAAACTTAAGTTAAAAGAGGAAACTAAGGCAAGGTGGCCTTAAAAAAATTAATAGAAGAAGTTTGACACACAAACAGGCTTGTCAAAGTGGCTTGAAGGCACCACTTAAAAGCCCAGCAAGTGACGCCACAAGCTTGTGTATTTGGGCCAGGGATCGAGTCACTTGGGAAGCAAATAAAAGAAATTTTATTTTTGCTTCTAGAAGCAAAAGAGGTGGACGGCACAAGGGAACCTAAGTGAAGAGTTTAATTCTCTTTAAAATTCGGCTAAATAGGTGGATAAATGATGGATAATTATTGTTATTTTTATTAGGAGATAAGAGATAATTGAGGGATTAAGTCTATTATTGATTAAAGTGATAATTAAAAGATAAAAATTTATCACATAGGAAGAGTTGGCCGATTGGGGGAGACTAAGGCTACTATTTTCGGCAAATAGGAGAAAACAAGGCCATTCTTCACACTTTTCTTCCCTCCTATTCTCTGCCGAATTCCCTAAGCAACATTCTCTCTTCTCTTTTTATTTTTTATTTATGTCAATCCGAAATCTACTTCTTTTTTATCCACCATTGTTAATTCTTTAAGCCTCAAGAATCAAAAGTGTTGACACACCTCTAGGCCATAGTCGACTAGTCTTCAAGACCCCATAGCCGAATCTTTGAGAGACACCAAACAAAGGGGCTGTCGAATTCTTCAATAGAGGTTAAAAAAAAAAAAAAACAAGTTGGATTTCTATTCTTTTCTTTAAGGACTTGTCGAAAATTAAAGACTAATCCTTACTATATTCTTTGACCGAAATCTTAAGGAGAGATTCGGGATTTTGGCCTATCGTCGATTTCTAAGAGGAAGATTATCGGGATTTAAGATTTGGAAGGTAAGTACATTCGGCTAAGGGTCTATTTCAGTATTTAGACTTGTTTCTTATCTATTCAAACTGAAAACTAATAAGTTAATAGATCTAAGGAGCAGCCGATTACAAGGAAGGAGAAGTTCTTTTCCCGAAGGTACACCATAGGCCGCGTATTCCCTAGTTATTCGGTGAGTTTCGATATTTAAGATTTTCAAGGTAAGTAACTATGAATATTCGGCCAATTCCTTATTTTAGTACATAGATCTATTCCCTTGTTATCTTAAAAGCCGAAAACTAACCTATGTAAAGATTTAGGATTTGGCCGAATACAAGGAGAAGAAAAGTAAAGTTTTCAGGATTTGAGTGATAAACAAATCGGCATTAAGGTAAGTTTTAGTGCACAAATCCTATAAGGATTTGGTTTTGTGGCCGAATGAGTTTCTCATTAAACCTTTAAATGGGCCGAATGTAGGGAGTTAAAGATCTAAGGTGGTAGATCGAATTTCGGGATTTCAAGTGAAATTGTTAAGCGAATCAGGTGTGTACCCTACACTACTTTTAATAAGATTCATGGCTATAATAAATATATGCATGTTTATAAGAATGTGACTATGGCTAAGGTACCGTGTTACGGTACAAAGTACTCAGGTACGTTTCCTACTCCTACTAGGATTACGAAATATGTTATATTTAACATGTGAAAAAGTGACATAAATGTGAATTTAAGTATGATATGCATGATATGAATAATATGGGACATTCGGGTTATATGAAAAAGGGGAAGTGAAAGTGGTGACTTCGGTCTCACTATCTGAATGTGGTGACTTCGGTCACATTATCTGAATGTGGTAACTTCGGTTACATTATCTGAATGTGGTGTCTCATGGCACAATTATTTAATCTGGTGGCTATGCCACGAATTATATGGGCGATGAGCACGTCGACTGTAGTGACTGCCTTCAATGGTGTGTAGCGGTTGGAGGGTTGACTTAGTAGTCCCCACGGTGTGCAGATTGGTACGGGGATATGTAGCGGATGGTATCTAGGTGTGGGTTCGGGATTGCATCATTATTATTATGTGAACATGATATGTATGGTATGCCTAAATCATTAAATTTTAGTGTTGGTTACACATTGAGTCTGTTGACTCACCCGTTAGGGAACATGTTTGGTGATGAGCAGTGATGGATCGGGACTGAGAACTTGTGGTGGCCATGCTCGACTTAAAGTTTTATTGAATTTGGACATTTTATTTTATTTAAGTACTCTACAATTTTATTTTGGGTTTTGTTTTATGTAATAAGGCCATGGTGATGATTTTATTGTTGTTTTAATTACTATGTTACAATTTATGTTATTTAAAGATTAAGTCAATTTTATTTAAACTAAACTTCAAATTTTTGTCACAGAAATAAATGGGTTTTCAATATAAAAAATAAACTTGTTTTCAACTCGAGCCCAACCCACAAACAAACTATCTTCAAAACACACAGCTTTCAAAGTAACAAAGAGTTTTGAACCGGTTTACATCGAGGAACATGCGAGATCCGTTCGGGCTCGTGGTAGGGTGTGGGGTGTTTCGATTTGGTATCGAGCAGTTTTAAACTCTCGGCCGTGGTCTAAGGCCCAAAATGTTTTCAAATCGAGCCCAAATGAGTTTTATGGAAGTATTTCGAAAATAGGCGGGTTTGATGGCATGGCGCCTAAGTCTCAAACCATGATCCACAGGTAAGTACCCTTAACCATCTGTGTGATTATGCGATTTATAGAAGGGTAGAAAAGGAATGGAAATTAGAATAGAATGATAGGTACTTGAACCCTAGGACTAGTCTACCCCAACTACTACATAAGACTTAAAGGCCTAACTAAACAAACCTATGGCTACGTCAATCGAGTTAGGGTGTGGTAACCCCTGTGCGCATGTCTAGGATTAGATCTGGAAGAGCCTGGTATTTAAGCAGTCCTAGTGACTCACCTCCTCTTCACAGGAATCCTACCTGGTGCGTAGCTTCGGTTCACCCTAACCTAGAGGACTTAGTGGGTGTGGCAACCCCTGTGCGCATGCCTAGGAATGGTTTTAGTGGGAGCTTGGTACTTAAGCAGTCCGTGTGACTCACATCCTCTCCACTCGAATCCTACCTGGTGCGTAGCTTTGGTTTACCCTAACCAAGAAGACTCAGTCATAGGCTAAACCCAGTAACTAAAACCCGAAAGGGAACTAGCCATTTTTTTTTAAGAACCCTAATTTTAAAACTCTTAAAATCATTTTTCTTTAATTTGTGAAAATTATTTTTCCTACACAATTTTCTGAAAAATTTTTTATTTATAAAATTACAAAAATACCCCTAGTGGTAAAATTACAAAAAATGCCATTGGTTTATACAAATGTCTAAAATACCCACAGTTTTAATCAACATTATCATTATTTTATAACAAGTCCAAAAAAAAAACCCTTATTTGCAAATTATAAAAAATACCTTGATTTTGGAAAATTACAAAATTGCCCCTAACCTACCAAAATTTCCAAAATGACCTCGATTCCCAAAATCTTTAGAACTTCATCGTTTTGGAAAATAAATTTCTCAAAAGAACCTTCAAAGTTTTGCAAATTTTGAAATATCCACAATTATTAAACTTTACAAATCTACCTAGTTTATTACCAAAATACCCCCAAAATTCAAAATTACCGAAATACCCCTAGAATTTCCAAATTTATCGAAAAGCCCTGAGATTTTAAAATTTCCAAAATACTTTTTGACAAAATCATCAAGGAACCTTATTTGACAAATTACGAAAATACCCCTATAGGGCAAATTACAAAAATACCCCTGGGTAGTGGAAAAACAACAATAATGAAAACTACAACATTTCTCTGAATGAACGGAAGTTCATAATTGATTGATGAATATATGAATGTGAAGACTGTGTGCATGTATGAATACGAAAGAACCACTCTTAAAATTCTTTTCATAAAACTTCGTCATGGATAATCAGTGGAATAAGGGCTAATTCATAAAACTTTCTTAAATCAGATTAAAGCGCATCGTTAGATATGAATTCTAGAGGACGCGATCGTCAAAGACGCGGTAGAGGAAGAATGGTCGTGTCGAACACATTAGATCGGGTCAAGGGTCCGACAATGAGTTACCACCGCCACCACCACCCCAATACCGGTTGTCGAAAGGCGAGCTCGAGACGGGGATGATCTTTGTATCGCAGCTATCTTGTGAGTTTTGGAAATGGTGGTGGTCCGGTGGAAATCTGAGGAGCTCAAAAATCATGCCGGCGACTCGAGCCAACGAGTGAGGTGTTCCGTGGAGTATCTGGTGTGGCACCCAAAGATAGTGAATCTTGGTTGGAAGCAACCAACGCATTATGGATGAGCTCGATCGACCCCGGAGAAGTTGAAAGGAATGGTGGCACTACTACGCGATGAAGCGTATCAATGGTGGTTAACGGTGAGGATGGTACCGCTGCCGAGGATCGACACAGGAGTATCTGAAGGAGGCATATCGGAAAAAGTATGTCGACACGATATATTGATGGTAGAAAAGCTTTTCTAGGGCTAGTACAAGGGAACAAGTCGGTAGCAGCGTATGAAGCTGAATTTTTGAGGTTAAGCCGATATGCTCGAGGAGTAGTGGCTAAGGAGCATAAGCGGTGTGTGCAGTTCGAAGACGGTTTAAGGGATGACCTAAGGTTACTGATAGCTCCACATCAGGAGCGGGAGTTTTCCGCATTAGTAGAAAAGGCTAAGGTAGCCGAGGGAATCAAGGACTTCGGTTAAGCGAGCTCGATAGGAATAGACCCAAGAGGGTTATGGGCCGTCGGGATCATCGAGAAATGTCGAAAAAGGCCCAGGCGATGGGCGAAGGGTCGACAAGTTGGTGCAGGATGGCGATGTCGTCCTTGTGATCATTGTGGAAAGAAGCACTTAAGGAGTCTTTGGAAAAAAGCGGGAGGATGTTTTAGGTGTGGGTCCAAGGACCATATGCTCAAAGATTGTCCTAAGAAGCGGATAAAAGTCGATCGATGAGCTCGAATGTTAATCGAGTGGTAGAGGAGGACAACAGCCTCAACGAGGTCGTGGTTCGAATAACAGAGGTAATGGTGCTGGCAGAGGACGTGGAACACAAGGCAGAGGAGCTGCTAATACTGAGGCAAGGCAGCCGGGTTTGGTTTATGCGGTTCGTCGAAGGGAGGATGGAGACGCACCGGACGTCATAATCGGTACGTTCTTTATTTATGGCAAGCCTTATTATGCCTTAATTGATGTGGGCTCGACCCATTCTTATGTTGCCTGTAGTGTAGTTGAAACACTAGGCCTAGATTCTGAACTTTCTGATAGGCAGATGACTGTAGTTAGCCCATTAGGCCAAATTGTAGTGGTGGATAAAATCTTTCGGAATGTACCTTTAGAGATTCAGGGAGTGAACTTTCGGGCTGACTTAATGGAACTACCCTTTGGGGAGTTTGAACTCATACTTGGAATGGACTGGCTAGTAGAGCACCGAGTCGTGTTGGATTGTGCGGCTAAACGAATAGAACTAAGGACCCCGGAGGATGAAGTAGTGGTAATGATCGGAGAAAGAAGAAACTACCTGTCTAACGTAGTTTCAGCATTGAAGGCTGAGAAAATGGTTAGGAAAGGGTACAAGGCATTTCTGGCTTTCGTCAGTGCTGTCGACGGAAAAGAAGGGGGAGTTAGTGGAGTTAGAACAGTAAAAGACTTTAAAGACGTATTCCTAGAGGAATTACCAGGAATACCCCCAGATAGGGAGGTGGAATTTGGAATAGACTTGCTACCGGGAATAGCTCATGTGTCAATCGCTCCATACCAAATGGCGCCAAAAGAGTTGGTTGAGTTCAAAGCTCAAATCCAGGAATTACTTGATCGTGGGTTTATCCGGCCCAGTTTGTCTCCGTGGGGAGCACCGATTTTGTTTGTAAAGAAGAAGGATGGAACTATGCGTATGTGCATAGACTATCGTCAGTTGAATAAGCTGACCATCAAGAACAAGTATCATTTGCCAAGGATTGATGACTTGTTCGATCAGCTTAAGGGGGCGACAGTGTTCTCGAAGATCGACTTAAGGTCAGTATATCACCAGTTGAAAGTGAAGGAGGTAGATATCCATAAGACAACCTTTAGGACAAGATACGGCCACTATGAGTTTGTGGTAATGCCGTTCGGGTTGACAAACGCCCCAGTCGCATTCATGGATATGATGAACCGGGTGTTTTAACCTTACTTGGATAGGTTCGTCGTAGTGTTCATCGATGACATTCTCGTATACTCTAAGACTGAAGAGGAGCATGATGAGCATCTTTGGAATGTGTTGCAAGTATTGAGGGAGAAGAAGCTTTATGCCAAATTCAGCAATTGTGAATTTTGGCTTAAGGAAGTTGCTTTCCTAGGACACGTGGTGTCTGCAGAGGGAATAAGAGTGGATCCTAGGAAGATTAAAGCGGTGTTGGATTGGAAACCACCTAGGTCCGTGGCTGAGATTCGAAGTTTCTTAGGTTTGGCAGGCTATTACAGAAGGTTTGTGGAAGGGTTCTCGTCTATAGCCGCGCCTTTGACAAAGTTGTTGAGGAAGGAAGTACCCTTTGTATGGTCGGATAAGCAGCAGGAGAGCTTTGAGAAGCTTAAGAAGGTTTTAACGGAAGCTCCAGTATTGATTCAGCCAGAGGCAGGAAAGGAATTCACGGTGTATTGTGATGCTTCCCATACAGGTTTGGGATGTGTATTGATGCAAGACGAAAAGGTAGTCGCATATGCATCTCGGCAGTTAAGGCCGCATGAGGTTAACTACCCAACCCATGACTTGGAATTGGCAGCAGTGGTTTTTGCCCTTAAGGTGTGGAGGCACTATCTCTATGGAGAAAGGTCAGTGATCTATACAGACCACAGGAGCCTTAAGTATCTGTTGACTCAGAAGGAGTTAAACTTGAGGCAGCGAAGGTGGGTGGAGTTATTGAAGGATTACGATTGTTCGATAGAATATCACCTAGGCAAGGCGAATGTAGTAGCTGATGCCCTAAGCCGGAAGGTTGTCTCGGATCTAAGGGCTATATTCGCTCACTTAAGTTTGTATGATGATGGAAGCCTGTTGGCAGAGTTGCAAGTCAAACCCACATGGCTGGATGAGGTGAAAAGGGGACAGTTGACTGATAAGGACCAAGTGTTAAGTTACAGCAAGTACAGAACGAAGAGTTAGAGGATTATGGTGCTAATGATGAAGGAGTATTGTGCTACAAAGGAAAAGTCTGTATGCCAAGGGACAAGGAGTTAAGACAGAGGATTCTTCGGGAAGCGCATAGTATCCCTCATGCTATGCATTCCGGAGGCACTAAGTTGTACAGAGATTTAAGAGAACAATTTTAGTGGCCTGATCTTAAATGGGAAGTTACTGAATTCGTGGGAAAATGTCTGACATGTCAGCAAGTTAAGGCTGAACGCCAAGTTCCATCGGGATTATTTCAGCCAATCGAGATTCCGCAATGGAAGTGGGAGAGAATTACCATGGACTTCGTTAGTGGGCTTCCCCTTACGCCTACTAAGAAGGACTCGGTATGGGTAATAGTGGACCGTTTGACTAAGTCTGCACATTTCATCCCGGTAAGAGTGGATTATTCCCATCAGA
This sequence comes from Gossypium rotundifolium, assembly GCA_025506655.1. Lineage (NCBI taxonomy): Eukaryota > Viridiplantae > Streptophyta > Magnoliopsida > Malvales > Malvaceae > Gossypium > Gossypium rotundifolium. The sequence continues at coordinate 85,556,312 of CP106722.1, read as the reverse complement.
AGTTAGCCAAATTATACGTGGCAGAGATTGTAAGGCTACATGGAGTGCCGGTGTCAATTATTTCAGATAGAGACCCAAGATTTACGTCTCGATTTTGGAGGGCACTTCATCAAGCTTTAGGCACTAAGTTGGACTTCACTACGGCTTTTCATCCACAATCGACGGGGCGATCTGAGCGGGTGATACAAGTGTTGGAGGATATGTTGAGAGGTCAGTGATGGATTTACGAGGAAGTTGGGAGGATTACTTGCCTTTAGCGAGTTCGCCTACAACAACAGTTATCGAGCTAGCATTGGATGGCACCATATGAAGCATTGTATGGTCGAAGTGTCGAACTCCTACTTGTTGGGTGAGTTAGGAGAACGTCGAGTTTTGGGACGAGTTGGTGGCGTAAACCAAGAGAAGGTTGAGATAATCCGAGCACGGTTAAAGGAAACCTCTGATCGGCAGAAGTCTTATGCCGACCTCAAGCGGAAGGAAATAGAGTTTGAAGTGGAGACCAAGTGTTTCTGAAAGTCTCGCCTTGGAAGAAGGTGATGAGGTTTGGTCGGAAAGGGAAGTTAAGCCCAAGGTTTATAGGGCCCTATCGGGTACTAAATGGAGTGGGACCAGTGGCATACCAGCTAGAGTTACCACCAGAGTTGTAGCAGATGCACGACGTATTCCATGTGTCCATGATACGTCGCTACCGATCGGATCCATCTCACGTGGTACCAGTTGAAGAAGTGGAGCTAAGGCCAGACATATCCTACGAGGAAGAGCCGATTCAGATTTTAGAGCGTGATGTGAAAGTGTTATGGAGGAAGTCAGTTCCTCTAGTCAAAGTGTTATGGTGCAATCATGGATCGGAGGAAGCTTCGTGGGAGCCAGAAGAGGCAATGCGACAGCAATACCCTCAATTATTAGCTAGGAAATTTCGAGGACGAAATTATTTTAAGGGGTAGAAGCGTAACATCTGAAAAGGGCCTATGCATTTTGGTTTAATTATGCGAAATGACATGTCTTATGTGTTATGAATGTATTTTGAATATTTTTGGAAACACAGGAATGTATGGAAATGTTAAGTTAAAATAGGAAAGTGAACATTTTGGAAACCTAAGTTAAAAGAGGAAAGTGAACATTTTGGAAACCTAAGTTAAAAGAGGAAAGTGAACATTTTGAAAACTTAAGTTAAAAGAGGAAACTAAGGCAAGGTGGCCTTAAGAAAATTAATAGAAGAAGTTTGACACACAAACAGGCTTGTCAAAGTGGCTTGAAGGCACCACTTAAAAGCCCAGCAAGTGACGCCACAAGCTTGTGTATTTGGGCCAGGGATCGAGTCACTTGGGAAGCAAATAAAAGAAATTTTATTTTTGCTTCTAGAAGCAAAAGAGGTGGATGGCACAAGGGAACCTAAGTGAAGAGTTTAATTCTCTTTAAAATTCGTCTAAATATGTGGATAAATGATGGATAATTATTGTTATTTTTATTAGGAGATAAGAGATAATTGAGGATTAAGTCTATTATTGATTAAAGTGATAATTAAAAGATAAAATTTATCACATAGGAAGAGTTGGCGATTGGGGAGACTAAGGCTAGTTTTTTCAAGCAAATAGGAGAAAATAAGGCCATTCTTCACACTTTTCTTCCCTCCTATTCTCTGCCAATTCCCTAAGCAACATTCTCTCTTCTCTTTTATTTTTTGTCAATCAAAAATCTACTTCTTATTTATCCACCATTGTTAATTCTTTAAGCCTCAAGAATCAAAAGTGTTGACACACCTCTAGGCCATAGTCGACTAGTCTTCAAGACCACATAGCCGAATCTTTGAGAGACACGAAACAAAGGGGCTGTCGAATTCTTCAATGAGGTAAAAAAAAAACAAGTTCGATTTCTATTCTTTTCTTTAAGGACTTGTCGAAAATTAAAGACTAATCCTTACTATTATTCTTTGACCGAAATCTTAAGGAGAGATTCGGGATTTTGGCCTATCGTCGATTTCTAGGAGGAAGATTATCGGGATTTAAGATTTGGAAGGTAAGTACATTCGGCCAAGGGTCTATTTCAGTATTTAGACTTGTTTCTTATCTATTCAAACCGAAAACTAATAAGTTAATAGATCTAAGGAGCAGCCGATTACAAGGAAGGAGAAGTTCTTTTCCCGAAGGTACACCATAGGCCGCGTATTCCCTAGTTATTCGGTGTGTTTCGGGATTTAAGATTTTCAAGGTAAGTAACTATGAATATATGGCCAAGGCCTTATTTTAGTACATAGATCTATTCCCTTATTATCTTAAAAGCTGAAAACTAACCTATGTAAAGATTTAGGATTTGGCCGAATACAAGGAGAAGAAAAGCAAAGTTTTCAGGATTTGAGTGATAAGCAAATCGGCATTAAGGTAAGTTTTAGTGCACAAATCCTACTAGGATTTGGTTTTGTGGGAATGAGTTTCTCATTAAAGCTTTAAATGGGCGAATGTAGGGAGTTAAAGATCTAAGGCGAGATCAATTTCGGATTTCAAGTGAAATTGTTAAGCGAATCAGGTGTGTACCCTACACTACTTTTAATAAGATTCATGGCTATAATAAATATATGTATGTTTATAAGAATGTGAATATGGCTAAGGTACCATGTTACGGTACAAAGTATTCAGGTACGTTTCCTACTCCTACTAGGATTACGAAATATGTTATATTTAACATGTGAAAAGTGACATAAATGTGAATTTAAGTATGATATGCATGATATGAATAATATGGGGCATTGGGTTATATGAAAAGGGGAAGTGAAAGTGGTGACTTGGTCTCACTATCTCGAATGTGGTGACTTGGTCACATTATCCGAATGTGGTAACCCGGTTACATTATCGAATGTGGTGTCTCATGACACAATTATTTAATCTGGTGGCTATGCCACGAATTATATAGGCGATGAGCACGTCATTGCAATGACGCCTTGATGGTGTGTAGCGGATGGAGGGTTGACTTAGTAGTCCCCACGGTGTGCAGATTGGTATGGGGATGTGTAGCGGATGGTATCTAGGTGTGGGTTCGGGATTGCATCATTATTATTATGTGAACATGATATGTATGGTATGCCTAAATCATTAAATTTTAGTGTTGGTTACACATTGAGTCATTGACTCACCCGTTAATGGGAACACGTTTGGTGATAAACAGTGATGGACCGGGACGGCAGAACTTGTGGTGGCCATGCTCAGCTTAAAGTTTTATTGAATTTGGACATTTTATTTTATTTAAGTACTCTACGCTTTTATTTTGGGTTTTGTTTTATGTAATAAGGCCATGGTGATGATTTTATTGTTGTTTTAATTACTATATTACTAATTTATGTTATTTAAAGATTAAGTCAATTTTATTTAAACTAAACTTCAAATTTTTGTCACCAAATAAATGGGTTTTCAATATAAAAAAAAAACTTGTTTTCAACTCTAGCCCAACCCACAAACAAACTATCTTCAAAACACACAGTTTTCAAAGTAACAAAGAGTTTTGAACCCGGTTTACATCGAGGAACATACGAGATCCGGTCCGGGCTCGTGGTAGGGTGTGGGTGTTTCGATCACCCTAAGCGATGAGGGAACCAAGATCGAGCGACAAGTCTTGTCTCCCCAAGCGAGAGTGGAGCGATTTAAGCCACCACCCTATCTCCCCGATCGGTAGTGGAATAGGTAAAGATTATAGATCTTGTCACCCTAAGCGATGAGGAACCAAGATCGAGCAGCAAGTCTTGTCTCCTAAGCGGTAGTGGAACAGATTTAAGCCACCACCCTATCTCCCGACCAGCGATGGAATAGGTCAAAGATCGTAGATCTTGTCACCCTAGCGATGAGTGGACCAAGATCAAACGACAAGTCTCGTCTCCCTAGCGATAGTGGAGCAGATTTAAATCACCATCGCATCCCCGAGTTTGCGATGAAGCGGATCGAGGATAGCAAATCGGCATTCTGAGCTTTGCGAGAAGATTGAAGACATCAGTCTGGTGATCCCTGAGTTTGCAGGGATCAAATTGAAAATATCAGATCTAGTTTCCCTGAGTTTGCAGTGGAACAGATCAAAAGATAGTGGATACTGCCTTCATGAAGTTGAAGCTATCAAACTTACTCTAACCAAGATGAAGCTCCAATACCGTTGAAGTTGCAGTGGGGTTGGAATCATTTGAAGAAGACAAGGATCAAGAAGTCGAGGCTTGGCCAAGACCGGTCAAAATTGGTCCTTTTATATAGTCTTTGCTCTATTCTCGTTACACGACAATGAGCAAAGAGGGGCAGCTGTAAGAGTCCAATTTTGCGCAGGCTGAAAATAAACAAACCCAACAAAATAAATAAATAAACATACATGTTTTTTTTTTTTGTCTGTCCATTTACAAACCCACAAATCAGACCCAATTCAGAGGCGCAATAAACTACCCGAGCCCACTTAGCCTAACCCAAAACAGATTTGATCCATTACACCCTTAGCCCAATCTTTAGCCCAAACCTAAGGGGCCAACTCCAAATCAGAAACCAAGGGTTTCTGGAACCCTAGGTCTCCTCGCGCCGCAAGCAAAGGCTACCCAATCGTCATCTAACAGGAGCCCAACAGTCACGCCGTTTCAGCCGGAGACCAATTGTCGCGCCACCGTCTTGTCCGGCCCTTGTTTATACCTTGATTCATCGTCGCGAGATCTTCAAACCTGCAAAGGAAAGAAACAAGTAGCAGAAAGGAAACAAATCGGAGGGCACAAAATATGGGAAGATATAGAAGATATCTTTCCTTCGTTTATTTTATTTTTTGGGTATAAGAACCCTTTGTAAAAATCATGAGGATCTTTGGTTACACACGAAAAGCAATAAAAATAATTTTTATACAAACATTCTCAAAAAATACAAAGAAAATAGGCAGACGATTTAATACGATACAAATCGCAAAGCACCAAAAACACCGACTTCACACACGAATACTCAACAGTCAGTGATTCCTTAGGTGATTTTTCATTCCGCTTATTTTTCTTATTTTATTATATATCTGCATATACCTATGGTTGAAAGAGTAACAAGGAAGGAATTTACCTTCTTGAAAACGCGGAAACCCTCGACTCGGACCTCCGGCCACCGACCACGGAGGCGTGTGTGTGCGTGGCTCGGACAAACGAAAACGGACAGACGTAGCTCTCCTTCCCTCTTTTCAGAGGATTTTAAGTTTTTTTTTTAAAAAACCCTAAAGCTAATGATTTTTTTTCAGAAAACACACTTTTATAGAAGAATACAAACGGCGTCGTTTTGATAAAGCATGACCCGCGCGTTGACCCGGATCCGAATCAGGGTCCGCGTTTTTTTTTGGAAAAAGGGAAAATTATTTTTTGGTCCTTCTATTCTTCTATTTAATTTAATTACGTCCTATGAACTAATTCATTATTTAAAATTGACCCGTAAAACCTGCTTATATTTCAATTTAGTCCTTTTTTTTTTTTTTAAACTTATTTAAAATTAATATTAAATTAAATATTTTATATTGATTATCTACATTAATTATTAAATTATAAATATTTGTTATGTTTGCCTTTATTTTTGCCTTTATTTTTATTATTATATATTATTTTAGTATATATATACATTATTTTTTTGATAATTTAAAAAAAAAACACGTTATTTATACTATTGCTCTTTTATTTATTTAAACTTGCATAAAATATGTTCATAGTGGATTTTATAAACTTCATCATATATTTGCAATCACTTGAGTATAGAAATTATTACTTGTTGTATTTCATATTGTTATTACCTATCATAAATATTAGTATGTTTGTAATTGTTTTTTTATAATGTTCAATTATAATGTTGCCACTTGGTTATGGTTTAAAACAAAAAAAAAAAGAAGCACATTTTTACAAAATCAATATTTTATTTTAAGGTTTTCAAAAGAAGGCAATGTTTTGATATTTAGAAATTCGAAAAATAGTGCCCAATCGTGCTGGGTTGCGATTTCCTGTTTGGCTAAATAACTAAATATCCTTTTGTTAAGTTTTATAAAATTATGAGGTAATCCTAGTGACGAGTGTTTAAAAATATCATGTCCAATCGTGCTGGATGTGATGTTTATATTCTTTTGGATCAAAGAAATCTCAAATTTTAAAACAAAATTTCTCAAAGTTTTTATAAATTGTGAGATGATCTTAGAGACGAGGTTTAAAATATCATGTCCAATCGTCTTTGGATGTGATGTTTATATTCTTCGGATCGAAGAAATCTCAAATTTTAAATCCAAAATTTTATAAATTATGAGATGATATTAGATATGAGGTTAAAAAACATTGTGTCCAATCGTCTTTGGATGTAGCGTTTATAATCTTTCATATCGAGGAACTCTCATATTTTAAGTCAAATAGTTCGAAATCTTTTGGAAATCATATTTTTAAATACTTTTAAATTTTAAACATTTGGACATAATATTATCAATTTGGTACCAATTTTTGGGCGTTATAAGGGTGCTAACCCTTCCTCATACGCAATCGACTCCCGAACCTATTTTTCTTGTTTTCGCGGACCAAAAATCAAATGTTTTAAAATAAAACATTTTATAAGGTGATCCAATCATACATAAATAATAAGGATTGGTGGCGACTCCCAAAGTCGATCCCCATTTTTCAAAACCGATTTTAAAATGGTTTCAACAGGCCTAATTTAAGATAATTTTTTTTATAAAAACAGTTATTGAAAAATGAGTTGGTTTTTGAAAAATAACTTATATTTTTTAAAAAAAGAAATCAATTTATAGTAAAAATAATTTATTGACCAAATTATTTTCTATAAAAAAACAAAAAAAATTGTATAAAATATTTTTCGTAAATCAAAGTGGAAAAATTCTACATACATCCGACCATCTACTGGTTGAACTTCTAAATGTGAAAAAAATAACTAAACTACACGCTTGTTATTTAAACCGATTAACATTTGTATATATTTCCTATTGCATGCGCTTCATCTTACCAACCACACACCGACAAGATGAGTATGAGTAAGGATTAAGGAAGAAGAATCCCCAGCCACAATACAGCCCCAGGACTCTGTTTCTTGACATCTATATTTTCTACCTTCAAATAATTTTTCTTTAAGTATTGATAAGGACTGAACTATCATTTCAAGAAAAATATTTTACATTCAATAAACATAAGTTTTACAGAAATTAGACATTAATAGTATTATATTATTATGTTTAAAGAGAATAGTAGGCTACCACCTTTCTACTCTATGTGTATCCCGCATGACTTATTTTTATGTCTCTCTAATAAACTTGTCACTTTTTCAACTAAATTTTATTTTATCTATTTTTGTTTGATTCTTCGTGATTAAGCTAAACTTGATCTTCTCAGTGACCCACCAATTCTCCCCCGGGTAAAGATTGAATAAAAAATTGACCCCCACTACCTTTAAACTAAGGATAATTTAAAAAAATATATATGCATTTGCTTTGAATTATAAAGCTTTCGCTCGGGGAGAATTTGGCATGTTAGCCCTCATAGTTTAAATTTTAATTTCTATTAATCCAATCATGCTTTATGGTAGTTAATGATATATGTAGGAATAGATTGAAATTGATTAAATTCAATTCACTGAAGTTGTTAATTTTCAAACTTAGACAATCAGCTGATTTGCGATCATTTTTTAATAGGATCCAAACATTTTTAACTTAGATGTTCAAGCATTGTTGCTTTCGTTATTGATCTTAAGTCTCACTTTTTCTTTGTTAGTTTCAGGCTTAAATTGCAATTGCTTGCTACCGAAATGGTAGGAATGAGTCTAGAGCTTCTTGAGTCGAATCGAGTTTTCTTCTTTAAAATAATTTCGAATCATCTTAAAACATTTTAGATTGTGTGGACACTATTCTCTTATCAATTAATTTTGATGATAATTATTCAAATATTTATTATTTGTATTTGAAAAATGTGATTATACTTGAATACCAAAAAAAACCAAAAAAACAAAAAACATTGCTTTGAAATGATGACTTTTTCCGTCTTTATTTTTAGAAAAGTATCCATTGTTGTTCCAAAAATGTGTAATTTGTTTAATAAGGACCCTACATGTCCTTCCCTCCCTCTTTAAATACCCATCCCTTTCTCTTCTATCCTTCCCTTTTCCCCTCTTATCTTACTTCTTAGTATCAATTTAAAATTAAGGTTTTTTTCTTTCTTAATTTCTAGCCTTAATTCGGTTGGTCTACTTTTCTCTTCTTCTTCTTCTTCTTCTTCTTCTTCTTCTTCTTCTTCTTTGCATTTGGTTGAGTCTAACCCAATGTTCTCAGCGGAAGAAGCTGTTGGATCACAATTACCGGTTCATGAATCCGGTTTTACACCCGAAGAACTCAATGAGTTATTATCATTTTTTGAATCAAATGAACCGGTTAGTTCAAACTCTAGTTCGGAAAATTCAAGCCGGGCGATATATTCACCGGATGAAAGGAAGCAAAGACGCAAGATATCAAACAGGGAGTCGGCCAAGCGGTCTCGTTGGAGGAAAAAGAGGCACTTGGAGAACCTTATGAACCAAGTGAATCGGATGAACATAGAGAACCGGCGGCTTAAGAACCGGCTACATTTAGTTATTAATCAGTGTCACGTTGTATGGGGTGAAAATGAACAGTTAAGATCCGAATCCTTTGCTCTTTGGGCCAAACTGTTGGATTTATACTGGACTTTAGCCACCATGCAATGCAATCATGATAATAGTCGACTTTCTTTATCATGTTTTAATTCTAACAAATTAAGCTCTAATTCAATAAATTAAACTATTGAAAACATGAAGATGCAAGAAAAGAAGGAAATAGAGCTTTATTTCTCTGTTCATTTTCTCCATAATATTAGGCAACATTGGTTAACAAAAGTTGGTGGGGTTTATTATCTTGTAAAAGGTAGTTTATGAGGGTGTTTTTTAGCTATTAGGTTTTGCACATTTCTAGCTAGTTATGGTTAAAGGGTAAAGGATTTTTGTATATAATTTGCGTATTAGCGTAGTATTTTTATAGTATTATAGTAGAGTGATATTTTAATATGATTTTATATACATTAATAATATATAAATTTCATGACATTTGTGTTATGTTTGTGAAGCTTTTTTTTCTTTTTATATCCTATCATATTTTAACTACTTTTCGTTGCTTTCGTGTCAAATACATGTTTATAAGTCTACTTGTATATAATTCATGGGTGATGAAATATATGTGTATTAGTTAATGTGATGGGTGTTGTTTTACTCGTCTTTTATAAAGACTTACTGTTGATTTGGATGGCATTCATGGATAAAATAATGACAATTTTATTTTTTTGGTTGTTGTCGACAATATTAAACTTTGTCTTTGCAAACAAAAGATTTACAAAAAATGGAATAATTAGGAACAACATTTAGAGATGAACACCAAAACTTTATTTACGCAATTAATTTAATTTTTACTTTTACAAAATCTTATTTGTAATATCTTTTATTTAAGGCTAATCGTTATCTTAAGCAAAAGACGTCACAATAGAATAAAACTTCATAATCTTAATAATTATCAATATCACATAATATTAACTTTATTCAAATCATTTTAACTTCCTTTTGGATACGATAGCTTTCAGAGATCAATCGAACTTGTTTTGAGTGAAATGAATCAAAACCACTACATTGTATATTATTAAAAATTTAAAAGTTTTAAAAATATTTAAAAATCAGATCATATTTTGAGTGAAATGAAACAAACCCATTACCTTGTATATTTTAAAAAATTAGAAGTTTTAAAATATTTAAAAATCGATCGATCAATTAATCAAATCCCTTGGATTGGATCAAATAAGATCAAGTAATAATTTTTTTATAAAAAATAATTAAATAAATTTAGAGGTCAACCAAACTTGGTTTGGATTGGATTGAAGGACATTTGATTTACTCACTACTCTAAGCCCTGTAGATATAAGGAAATCGGACTATATAAATAATTTGTTGTGTTCTTGTTTTTTCTGTTTTTATTAGTACCACCTTTAATAACCATTATAGCTGTCACTTCCATTAAAACATTTTATTTTTCTTAACAATTAGAAAGTATCCATTTCAACATAGTTGAAGGGTTATTAACATGAAATACGAACTAGTTTAAATGATAATTTTACTTTCAATGAAAATCAAGGATTTACTTGTTATTTAGAAAACAAAAGAAAAAGAAAAAGCATAAAAGGTTTATTTGAACAGAATGCGATAGTTTAATTTTTATATTAACTTTAGAATACTATGGTAGATTGAATGCTTATATGTAGATATGGCATAGGATTCAACGTTGAGTACAGTTTTCTAAACTCAAGTAACCTTGGTCTGAATTATTATTTAATAATAGTATTTATTTATATTTAATTATATAATATAATTGTTTAATATTTTATTTGTTGTAAAAAAACAAGCCACCAAATCAGTTTGAAGCTGGCCCGCGGAAAGATTTATTAGCATCATACCGACATTCCAAATTTAGCATAAAATTTGGACCCATGAAAATAGAATAACAAAGTTAATAAATTTCAATCTAAGATATGTATCTCTTCACAAATCTTGAAGCATGCGTGCAAAGGGACACTTTCACTAGGGTCCAGGGCGAAAAGCCGAAGTCACCTCTCATAATTTCCTAAACAAATCATGTGCTATTTTCCCTACCCAAAAAGAAAAATTAATAAAATATGTGTTAAATACACCAAAAAGTAATATATATTTATATACAGTGGAGTCAATACTACCAAAATTGAGTTTTATATTTATTTTTAAAAACTATTTTTAGCTAATAGTATATATGTTCCATACATCAAACATAAATGTTATAATTATTATCTCAAGGATATTATGTCTCCACGTCTTTTTAAAATCCAAAATATTGGTGAGATTATCACAAACTTTGGTTGTCTCCTCATCAAATATGGTTGCTATATATCGAATATTCCGGTTGTTAAAAGTTTACGCTCGTTAAAGTTCGTAGCTTAATACCCCACCTAAACACAACTTTTGTATCAACCCCATTATCATCATCATCACGTTATTTTAAATTAACCCTTCAACAATAAACTTTTTCATTAATTTTTTTATCTCTTTTAGATCTTCAACTTATATTATTTATTAAATCATTCTAAAATAGATGAAAAAATTAACAACGGTTAACTTTACTATCATGGGATCCATGTGACAATTCACGTATATGCCACGTAAGCAATTGATTAATTTTAAAAATTTAAAAGTATTTTCATAAGTTCTTTTATACCTTTATAAATATTTTTTGATTTTTTTAATTTTAAAAAATTAATTAATTGTTAATGTGAAAATTCATGTATATGCCCACGTCAGCAAAGTTAACAAGTGTTAATATTTCTATCCATTTTGGGATGACTTGACAGATAGCACAAGTTTAAGTGTTAAAAGAGGCAAAAATTAAATGAATGATTAAAATGATTTTTTCTTAAAGTTGGAGGCCAAATAAGTCATTATGTCTTTTAAATTTTGATATTTTGATATTTTCATATCACATTTTAATAATTTTATTAGAAATTCTATTATACATGATTGCGTGTGGAAACCATGTATTCAAAAATAAAATGTATAGTTTGAAACTAATTAATAGTAACACATGCAATACTTACGATATTAAAATGTAAAAATTAGATTAAATTGTAAGTAAAACGAAAAATAAACACGTAAAGGCATTAGATTAAGAATATTAAATACACTATAATTATTTATCATGATTTTTGTCATAAATCTTAAGTTGATGTGGAGTTAACTAGTGACACAAACTCAACAATAACATTATCAATGCATACAATTGATAAATGTAATAAAGTGTACATAATAAAATTAAAAGGTATAAAGTATTTGAAGCTCTCTTAAATTTATCAACTAAAATGTTATGAGTTTAATTTTATCATATAAAATTATTTTTAAAAAATCAAAGAAGTTTTAAATAATAGAATTTATTTCAAATATAAGAATATATTTTTTAATTTAGTTAATTTTACTAAATGGTTTTAAAGAAGCAGAAAACTATCCAAATTTCGAACTTTAAACCAACCAACCGAATGCATTGGAGTCAAAAAGCAAAGGAGACCCAGCCTTACTTTTTTTTTTTTTTTTCTTTTGTCTTTTTGTTTTTAATTTTCCTTTTTGTTAGTGAGATTCTGTATGGATCATGATGTAAACATATTATATCACTACAATGCACTTGAAAAAAATTAACTAATATCCCTACACGTACAAGTTAGAGCATGTAAAACAAGTATTAGGTTTTTATTTATTTAAAACAAGTAATTAAACTTTTGGTAAACATTAATATATTTAATTAAGCTTTTAATAAAGTGGATGAAACTGTGTAAGAGGTGATGATATGGCCTCTTTTATCCAGAGGCAGGGAAATGGAATCCATTTGGATCTTTAGCGTCCATCAATTCAACAAAAATTGAATAACAAAACACAAAATGAAAGACAGATTTGGTTATTCAACCACCAAAATAAAGAATTAACTTTTTTTTTTATTATTAATATAAAAATCAGGAGCCATTGGTTTTTCCATAAAACCCATGATATTGGCTTCAACGTTGCCTAATGAAACGCTAAATGAAACTTTTGTATTTTGTTATTTTTATTAAAAGATTGTATAAATTAATTTTTGTATATTAGGTCAAAGAGTAAATTAATTTTTATTAAAAAATTATCTAATTATACATCAAGATGAAATATATCGACATATTGTGTGTCACTTTGTTTCGTTATTTTATCACCATGCCAGTTTTTAATAATAAAATAAATAAAATTTTAATAAAAAATAATTTATTATTTAATTTAACTTATAAAATTAATTTACTTATATTTAAATAAAAAATAAAATCTAATTTAACTTTTACAGAAACTTTCACCACACTTTTACCAGCTAAATACCTCTTGTCTTTTTACTTGATTTTGCTGATTATCATCATACAAAGTTTGCTGGTAATATATATTTTGTTTGTTTGTTTCTTAATTTGAAAGTTCTCAAAGCTTGTTAAAAGAAATAGGTAAAGAATATTAAAATATTAAACAAAGCTAACAAAACAACGAGTGTTCCAAATGTCTCTTTTGTACTGGAAAACAAAAGAAAACTCAATATTTAATCTTAATTTAATTATGTAACTCTATCTAGTATTTAATAATTTTAAAGTCACAATGAATATGGCACAATATCTGATATCATCGTACTGCTATGATTTGTAATTTTTTTTTCTCTTTTCTCTATTGGTCTGAAATGCTTTAAAGTTTTCCTCTTTATTTCTTTTCTTAAAAAATGGATTTATCGTCCACTAATTAAGGAAGCTTTCATTATACGCTTTACAATTTTCCTCTTTATTTCTTTTCTAAAAAAAATGTTTTTTTTCTTGATGTGATAGGTTTTTTATTTGAATACGAGTTGTTGATACAATTTATCAATAGAAATGGAGAGATGGGAAGAGAAAATGGAAAGGTGGGAAGAGGGTGAAGAAACAAAGAGAATAGGAGGATTTTCCCTGAGTCTTTTTTTTCCATCCCTTTAACTGGGGTTTTTGATTTAATAAAAAAAGGTTTCTTTTATTATGTCAGAGTTCGGATTAGATTTCGGGTTGAATTATTTTATAATAAAATATATTTTATTATCGAAAAAGAGTTATCAAGTGACTCTTTTGAGACAAACTTACTCATGCGAAGTGTGTGATTGAAGACTTACCATGTAAGTTTTTAACTTAAATTTTTATTAAGTTTTGTCGTCCAACAATGTTGTACAAGAATCGTTATTGTGGTACAACAATGTGGTACAAATGAGTTTGATTTATTTAATCATCAAGCACACAATAATTGAAAAGTATGACATGATTTATATACATGTGACAGTCAATATCAAATAGAAAATATAAATTTAGAAATGTTTCTATACATAAAATATTTAAACAATTATTTTCATATCAATATTTATATATTATATTGAAAAATATATGATCTATTTTTATTTATTTTTTTTCAAACCAAACTGGATCAACAAATAATACCCTTAGACTTGCTTTTAATAAATTAAATTTGTATAATATGTATTATTTTGGTTTTTCAAAATCAAATCGACTACTATGGATAATCAAACCAAATTCCACCCATTTGGAAAGCTATGAAATATGAATATTTCACCGTTAAGCCAAACTTTTAACTTGTTACTAAAATCAGCACAAACCTTTCCAAGTAAAAGGTAGCGAACACTTACCTTTAGCATCCATTTCAGGGTCTTCGCGGTCTCTTGTTGGTTCAAACCCATTAGACAATTTGTTTGAGTCTCTTAATAATGTTAAGACTTTATTATCATCGATACCTGATGCCAATGCTAGCTGAAGAGTAGTGTTTCCTTCTTCAGCTACAACATTTGGATCAGCTCTTCTTGTAAGCTGCAGTTTTGCTATAGGAAATTTCTCGAAAAGAATACAGAGATGAAGTGGTGTCTGGCCACTTGAATCAGAAGCATTTATGTTTGCACCATACTGAAGAAGCAGCTCTACCATCCCAATGTCAGTGGTTAGGCAGGCGAGATAAAGTAGAGAACAATCAGAAAACTCATTTTCGATATGATATTCACTTTTATTTAACAAGTTCAAATATCTTGAGGATTGGTCCGAATAATCACAATATAATGTTTGCCCATGGATAGAACTGACACCTACTATTGAGAAAACAATGTAATGGTACACAGCTTTGTGGTCATTAGCACGAACACTTTCAAAAACCTTTAGTGCCACTGAAAGCAAATGTTGATTTTTCTTTACCTTAGGAACAAAAGCTACCACTTCATACTTTGCATGAATGAACAGCTCCTTCAGTGATATTTGGTCATCCTGACTAAGTTTTATTGAGCGGATTTTCTTAGGGCCATCAGACTTTAGAGAACTTCCCAACAAGATTAATAACTAGTTCAGCATAGAAAAAGTTGTCCAATAAGATAAAGTATGGTTTACTTACCCTAAAGTCATAGTAGTTATTGTATGCCTTGAGTGCAACAACTCCTCCCAGATTGAGTTCATATAGATATTGCCCAATGATTGAAACAAAGCCAAGATAGATGGTTCCCACACTTTAAAATCAAGTGTCAGTGATCCTTCTTTGCAGAATACCGCGAACTTGTTGAAGAAATTAGCGAGGTTTAAAAATGATAGCCATGAAATTTTGGCTATGATCTTAGGTCGACGAGCCACATAGGTCGTGATCTTATGTTAGTGGACTCAAATAAGTTTAGCTGTAACACCCTATACCCGGCCTGGTCGCCAAGTCCGAATACGGAATGCCACACCACCATCTCTTGTTATATACAACGAGTGAAAGTTCATTTTAAAAGAAACATCTTTCATATTATCATTCGTATAGGTTTTAAGTTACTAATATTTGTTAGTTATCAAAGTTACATGCTAACCATTCACCAAATAGTCGTATACTAATACTTAAACATGCATAAGGTCTATTTAACAAAATTTCCAAACACTTATCCGTAGGTATCGATACTGTAACACCGATAACCCGTATTCGTCGCCGAATTAGGGTTACGAGGCATTACTGCACATATCACAACTCGGCACAGTCAAATATATCAATTATCAACTTTAGTATACTAGACTAACAAAATCCTTCCCTACTATTAATTTGACTAGTATATAAATAATGCCTATTCATTTCACCAAACATATACTAGTCTTTGTTTAATCAACTCGGCCACCCAATTCACATGCATCAAAGTTAAACTACCATTCTTTAATAGTCCTAACTTTAAACAAACAAAACGGTATTTCAAATGTGATTTCCAAATTTCCTAGTTAATAAATAATCCTATTTCATTTCTTAATCCAATTATATAATTTATAACATTAATATATATATATATATATATATATATAAAATAAATAGCAACCATTACAACAATTGACAAGGGATATCATTCGTTTGGTCATTAAAGCCACCTTAACCGAATATACTCAAGTCTATATTTAACTCTTAAAACATGAGTTTATTAATCAAACCATATACGGCATTAAGAATGGATATTATGAGTAAACTTACTTATCATTTTATATTAAAGCCAAACATACCTATTTCAATTTACAAGTTCATTCACAAATGACCATATTATTATTCTATCATACAAAACATCATTTACGGATATGATCGGTAAACCCAAGTACATCGTGGTCATTAGCATACTATCATGTGTAATAGCATTTCAGATTGTCTTTATTAGACTAGTTCATCACTTTAACCATTTCGGCACCATGCATATATATCTACAAATATATTTGCATCTATAATTTCAATTAACTACAATTCAACCGAAAACCACTTTCTTTATCAATATAAAGTATACCACCACTTCATGAAAAACTAAATTAGGACCAAGCATACATATACCCTAACCGAGTTATCAAGACCAAGCACTCAAACATTTAATTAAGAACATAGATATATAAAGAAAATCAAGTTTAAACCATTCACACAAAGTACCATGATTATTGTTTTCCAACTTTTAACAAAATATAAGACTACCTAAATTTAGTACCTCACTATCATACATACACATAGAAACTTAGCCATTTTCACATGGCTATTATATACATTAACAAAAGTGTCATTCACGCATTAAGCTAGCCTATACATGCCTTAAATTCAAAATTTAACTTTTAGGGTACCAAGATAGGATGATAGTGCGGATGACTTCAAAGACGATCCCCGGAGCTCGTAGCTTGACCAAAATCTATAAAACAGAGTGAAAACATCACACACAAAGTAAGCTAACTAGCTTAGTAAGTCTTAAACAAATGTATTAAATCTAATGATCATTCAAGCATTTTCAATATCATACTTAATATCATAAAATCTTAAAGCTTAATACTTATTTGGTCTTCTAATGCCGAATGCTAATACCTCATTTAGCTCAACCATCATCACTATTTTACCTTTAAACTTCATATTAATATTTCGACATATGGTTCAAATATAAATTAACACTCTTAACCAACTACTCATACTTCCAATATAAATAATTCAATAGGATCACATATATATATATATATAGATACAATAAAGTGTATGCTCTACACTCAATAATTTCACATAGAAAGATGTATACACACATATGTCCATTTGATGCTTTATAAATTCATATATCAAATATCAATGTAATCCCAATATAGCCACATAAACATAAGGCCGAATGTACAGGATCAATTAGTATCATTCGTGTTCGACGACTTAACACATATATACTTACCTTATTGATCGAATATAGAAAATCAATTGAATAACTCGTAGGCATTTACCTGTATGGCCTAATATATATATATATATATATATATATATAACTCGTAGGATCAACTCACTTGCTCGATGATCACATAACTAGAAAAGTTTATGCCTTATAATTTGAAATTTCATCACCGGTTTAAAACCTGCTAGGCGTAATCCTGAATTACTCACCAGCACTAAGCCTGCTAGACCCGAGGTCTGAAATTTAATCACCAGCATTTAGCCTGCTAGGCAATAAGCCTGATAAACTTCACCAGCACAAGGCCTGATAGGCTCGAAGCCCAAATATTCATATTATTGAGCCATCTCATACACATTACATATTACCAATATCACATATATCACACATAATTCATATCACTTTCACACATTGAACTCAATTCAATTTAACTACATTTCATTGTTAAAACACTATATCACATTCGGCTTTGGCCAAATTCCAATCTATAAATTCAAAATTCAGCATGTAATCAAGGTTACAACCGATATTAACGGTATTAACTTGCTTAAAGACTTACCTCGGATATCGTCGGACAACAAAAACTGGTTATTCGATAATTTTAGCTTTTCCCCGATCCAAGTCCATTTTTCTTTGTTCTTGATATAAACATATTCAAATTAAGCTCATTCAAACATATTTCATTTCAATTTAATCCAAAAACACCTAAATGGGCAATTACCATTTTGCCCCTAATATTTCACACATTTACAATTTAGTCCTATTTGCACAAAACACAAAATATGACAAAATCTCACAACAACATAGCAAGGCCAAATCTTCCATATAGTCATATAAGTCCATACATTTCATTTATTTTGTAATTTAACCCCTCAAAAATTTATTTTCACAATATAGCCCTAATTTTCTAAACTCATCAAAAATTCAAGAACAAAATGTGTTCATCTAGCTCATATCTTTCATTTGACATCAAAAATCATTAAAAAGCTTAAAATATCATCAATGCCATCTCATACAAACATCATCAATTCATCAAATTGAGACATGGGTTTTGAGGCTCTCAAATCAACGATTACAAAAACGTAGAAATTATCAAAAACCGACCGAAAACATACCTTGAATTAGACCAAACTATGGCCGAATACCAAGCTTCTTTCTCTTTTCTTTTCCTTTTTGTGTTTTCGGTGGAAGATAAGCACTATGGCTTATTTTGTGTTTTGTTATAATATATAATAACTTATAAAAATAATATATTAAATACATATATTATAAACTTATAAAAGTAAGCATAATAAAACATATATTATATACATATCATCATCATGCTGTCCACTAGCTATAGAATTGGCTAAATTTCCACATAAGGCCCTCACTTTTATAAAGCCACATCATATTGGTACTTCAAATAGCATACAAGTTTCACATTCAATGCAATTTTATCCTTTAATCAAATTAAACACACAGACAGTCAAATTAGTTTACGAAAATTTAGCACATGATTAAACACTCATCAATGACACAAAAAATAATATTAAAATAATATTCAGACTCAGATTCGTGGTCCCAAAACCACTGTTCTAATTAGGGTATAAACCGAATTGTTACAATTCTCCCCCTTAGAGATTTTCGTCCCCGAAAATCTTACCGTTAAACAGAGTCGGATATTGTTGTATCATTAAATCCTCAGACTCCCACATAGCCTCTTCTATTCCATGACGATTCCATAATACTTTTACTAACGAAAGTTTCTTGTTTCTCAACTCTTTCACTTCACGAGCTAAGACATGGATCTGTTCTTCCTCGTACGTCATATCAAATCAGATTTCAATCTCAGATGGGGCAATCACATGTGACGGATCAGATCGATATCTACGAAGCATCGAAACATGAAATATGTTGTGTATCTTTTCTAATTCAGAGGATAACCTTAATCTATATGCAACAGGCCCGACACGCTCGATGATTTCATACGGTCTGATGAACCTCGTACTTAATTTGCCTTTACATCCAAATCAAAGTACTTTCTTCCACGGAGAAACTTTCAAAAATACCCAATCTCCAACCTAAAACTCAATGTCTTTACGTTTCAAATCCGCGTATGACTTTTGGCGATCTGATGGAACTTTCAAACTATCACGGATCACTGTCACTTTCTGTTCAGTCTCTTTGATCATATCAACCCCGTGTATCTTGTTTTCACTGAGCTTAGTCCAGTATAATGGTGTACAACACTTACGACCGTACAAAGCTTCGTAAGGTGCCATATTGATACTAGATTGAAAGCTATTATTGTAAGCAAATTCAATCAGAGGTAAGTATCGTTCCCATGTACCGTCAAACTCGAGAACGCAACATCTCAACATATCCTCAAGTATCTGAATGGTTCGTTCGGACTGGCCATCTGTCTGCGGATGAAAAGCTGTGCTAAAGTGTAGTTTAGTACTTAAAGCATCATGCAACTTCCTCTAGAATTGCGACATGAATCTCGGGTCTCTGTCCGAAACAATGGAAATTGGCACACCATGCAATCTCACAATTTGAGATACATATAACTCAACAAGCTTATCGAGTGAATAGTCCGTACGAACTGGAACAAAGTAAGCTGATTTGGTTAGTTTATCCACTATAACCCAAATTGCATCTTTCTTGCTCGGTGTCGTAGGCTAGCCGGATACAAAATCCATAGCAATTCTGTCCCATTTCCATTCAGGTATCTTGATCGGCTGAAGTAACCCAGAAGGCACCTGATGTTCGGCTTTTACCTGTTGACAAACTAAGCACTTTGAGACAAATTCAGAGATGTCCCGTTTCATACCAGGCCACCAATAGAACTGTTTCAAATCATTACACATTTTCGTGCTACCCGGATGTACAGACAATTGACTACTGTGAGCTTCATTCAATATCATCTGAATTAAATCTAAATTCCTCAGAACACACATTCGGTCTTTGAACTTCAAACAATCATTCTCATCTATTCGAAACTCTGGCTCAACATTGTTCTCACACTGAACTCGTCTTGCTAACAAATCTTTGTCAACTTTTTGAGCATCACTAATTTTTTGAATAAACAACGGTCTTACTTTTAATTCAGCTACTATCAAACTATCATCAGACGTAACCATATGCGTGTTCAACGCACGAAGAGCAAATAATGACTTCCGACTTAAAGCTTCCGCAACAACATTAGCCTTTCTCGGATGATAGTCAATCACTAACTCGTAATCTTTCAACAGCTCTAACCATCTGCGTTGTCTCAGGTTCAAATCTCTCTGTGTCATTAAATACCTCAAACTCTTATGATATGAATAAACATGACATTTCTCACCAAACAGATAATGATGCCATATCTTTAACGTGAACATAATGGCTGCTAGCTCTAAATCATACGTCGGGTAATTTCTTTCGTGTGGCTTCAATTGTCTCGAAAGATAGGCTACAACTTTGCCTTCCTGCATCAAAACGCAACCCAAACCATTCAAAGATCCATCACTATAAATAACAAATTCTTTACCCGATTCAGGCTGGACTAATATTAGAGCTTCGGTCAAAAGAGCTTTCAACTGATCGAAACTTTCTTGACACTTTTCCGACCATTCAAATCTAATATCTTTCTGTAATAGCTTTGTCAACGGGGTAGCTATTATAGAAAAACCTTTCACAAATCGTCTGCAGTAACCAACAAGTCCCAGAAGGCTTCTAATTTCAGAAACATTTTTAGGTGGTTTCCAATCAAGTATAGCCGATATTTTATTTGGATCAACCCGAATGCCTGTTGCTGAAACAACGTGGCCCAGAAAACTGACTTCACTCAACCAAAACTCACATTTGCTAAACTTTGCATACAACTGTTTGTCTCGCAAAGTTTGTAGCACAAGTCTCAGGTGCTCAGCATGCTCGGTTTCATCTCTGGAGTAGATCAAAATATCATCTATAAACACTACTACAAACTGATCCAAATACTGTCTAAAAATTCGATTCATTAGGTCCATAAAAATAGCAGGTGCATTAGTAAGTCCGAAAGGCATAACCAAAAACTCATAGTATCTGTACCTCGTTTAAAAAGCTGTCTTTGGCACATCAAAATCTCTGACTCACAACTGATAATAACCCGACCTCAAATCTATCTTTGAAAACACTGAAGCCCCTTTCAACTGATCAAACAAGTTGTCAATCCATGGTAATGGGTATTTATTCTTTATAGTCACCTTATTGAGCTGTCGGTAATCAATGCACATTCACATAGTCCCATCTTTCTTTTTCACAAATAAAACTGGTGCACCCCAGGGAGAGAAACTAGGTTGTGCAAAGCCCCTATCTGTTAATTCTTGCAATTGTGCTTTCAACTCTTTTAATTCTGTAGGTGCCATCCGATACGGAACTATCAAAATCAGAGTCGTCCCCAGTACTAATTCAATGCCAAACTCTACCTCCCGAACAGGTGGCAAACCCGGTAACTCTTCAGGAAACACATCTGAATATTCGCACACGACTGGTACGGATTCAATCTCCTTTTCAGTCACGTTACTATCAAGCACATAGGCAAAGTAGGCTTCATACCCTTTTCTCATATAATTCCGAGCTAACATAGAAGATATTACTGCTAGTAACCCATTCAGATCATTAGATTCAATTCAAAGAATTTCACCATTTTGACATTTCAAATCAATGGTCTTTCTTTTTCAATTAACAATAGCATCGTGCAAAGTCAACCAGTCCATTCCCAGAATTATATCGAATTCATCGAAAGGTAACAACATCAAATCAGTTGGGAAGCATGAATCCCGAATCATCAACGAACATCTTTTACACACTTTATCAACCAGAACACACAGACCCAAGGGGTTTGATACTCGAATCACAAACTCAGTAGACTCAACAGGCAGAGTCTTACTAGATTTTAAGGTTTCACACACATAAGAATGAGTCGAACCAGGATCAATCAATGCAATAACACTAGTATCATAAAGAGTGAAAGTATCGGTAATGATATCTGGGGAAGAAGCATCCTCATGAGCGCGTATAGCATATGCTCTAGCAGGTGCACGAGCCTTTGACTGAATCGCTGTATCTTTTGTTCCCCTCTGACTGCCACATACATTACCTGAATGCCTGGGTGGTCTGCCTCGTGCTGACACGTTGCTCTATCACACATTCTGAACAGTGTTTTGCTCGGTTAACATCGAGCACTCTCTAATAAAGTGATCCATCGATCCATATTTAAAATAGGACCAGTCACGTAATCTAAAACTCCCAGAATGCCACTTTCTACAATGCTTGCACTCAACCTGATTCTGCTAAACATTACCAACACTAGCCATCGAAGTAGCTCGGGAACCCGCAGGAGGTCGATCTCGTCTAGAGAAGTCTGGAGACTGGATTCATCTTTGAACTTCTTTGATACAAAATGAAAGGTCTTACTCGATGATCTTTTACGAATGTTCCTAGCTTCAAATTTGACTTTTCTTTTCTCTTTCCCAAGCTCTTCGGCTTTACAAGCTCATTCAACAAGTACCACAAACTCTTTAATCTCAAGTATGCCGACTAGCAACTTAATGTCTTCATTCAGACCGTCTTCAAATCTTTTACACATAATAGCCTCGTTGAAACACATTCACGAGCATATCGGCTCAATCTCACAAATTTTCGTCCATACTCAGTCACGGTCATACGACCCTGTTTCAACTCTAGAAATTCTTTAAGTTTTTGATCGATAAATCTCTAGCTGATATATTTCTTACAGAACTCAATCTGGAAGAATTCCCAGGTCACTTTCTCTTTTGGAACCACCAATACTAGTGTATTCCACCAGTGATATGCGGTGTCCCGTAATAAGGATATAGCACACTTTAAGCATTCATCTGGAGTACATGATAGCTCATTGAACAAACGGATAGTATTATCAAGCCACAACTCAACTCGTTTCGCATCATCATCATCATTAGCTTTAAACTCTTCGGCCCCGTGTTTCCTGATTTTATCTACAAGAGGACTGCTAAATCTCATCGGATCTACTATCGGAGGTACCATAGGTATCGAAGATGGATTAATTGAGGCTGGAGTTTGTTGCACAGCCGGATTAGTCCAGATATATTGTGTAAACCATTCGATCATCATCTGGTAGAAGGCTTGCTTAGCCTCTCCCTCATGGCTACTCGAGATAGGTCGAGAGTTTACTGGCGCTGACCCATGTGCGAGATCAGGCACTATGCTCTCAACATCATCAGCAACGACTCTGTTGGGATCCATTTACTATATAAAACACAATTCAGATGTCAGAAGTCACCACACTATCGCATTAAAATTTTAAGGCATGTATAGCTAGACCCACACGTGCTACGGTAGTCCTAGAATCGACTAAATCGTAAGCTCTAATACCAATCAAATGTAACACCCATAACCCGTATTCGTCTCCAGATTAGGGTTACAAGGCATTACTACACATATCGCAACTCGGCACAATCAAATATATCAATTATCAACTTTTAGTATATTAGACTAACAAAATCCTTCCCTACTATTAATTCGACTAGTATATAAATAGTGCTTGTTCATTTAACCAAACATATACTAGTCTTTGTTTAATCAACTCGGCCACCCAATTCACATGCATCAAAGTTAAACTACCATTCTTTAATAGGCCTAACTTTAAACAAACAAAACGGTATTTCAAACGTGATTTCCAAATTTCCTAGTTAATAAATAATCCTATTTCATTTCTTAATCCAAGTATATAATTTATAACATCAATATATATATATATATATCAATCACTACAACAACTGACAAGGGATATCATTCGTTTGGTCATTAAAGCCACCTTAAGCGAATATACTCAAGTCTATATTTAACTCTTAAAACATGAGTTTATTAATCAAACCATATGCGGCATTAAGAATGAATATTATGAGTAAACTTACTTATCATTTTATATTAAAGCCAAACATACCTATTTCAATTTACAAGTTCATTCACAAATGGCCATATTATTATTCTATGATACAAAACATCATTTACGGATATGATCGGTAAACCCAAGTACATCGTGGTCATTAGCATACTATCATGTATAATAGCATTTCAAATTGTCTTTATTAGACTAGTTCATCACTTTAACCATTTCAGCACCATGCATATATATATATATATATATACAAATATATTTGCATCTATAATTTCAATTAACTACAATTCAACCGAAAACCACTTTCTTTATCAATCTAAAGTATACCACCACTTCATGAAAAATTAAATTAGGACCAAGCATACATATACCCTAACCGAGTTATCAAGACCAAGCACTCAAACATTCAATTAAGAACATAGATATATAAAGAAAATCAAGTTTAAACCATTCACACAAAGTACCATGATTATTGTTTTCCAACTTTTAACAAAATACAAGACTACCTAAATTTAGTACCTCACTCTCATACATATATATATACATCATGAAATAATTTTCATATTAACTTATAGCAAGGCCGAATATCATCAACATTTATACCAAGACCAACATTACCAAAGCATACTCAAACATAGAAACTTAGCCATTTTCACTTGGCTATTATATACATTAATAAAAGTGTCATTCAAGCATTAAGCTAGCATATACATGCCTTAAATTCAAAATTTAACTTTTAGGGTACCAAGATAGAATGATAGTGTGGATGACTTCAAAGACGATCCCCGGAGCTCGTAGCTTAACCAAAATCTATAAAACAAAGTGAAAACATCACACACAAAGTAAGCTAACTAGCTTTGTAACACCCCAAACCCGACCCATTCGGTACGACCGAATCTGAAATGCCACTGCGGAAAACTTTTGCAAATATTCTTACTTAAAGGCAAAAAAAAACCCGTTAAGAATTTGTCGCCTTTAATAAAACTTTTTCGTAATTTAAAACATTCTAAGTAAAAGTTAAGTTGTTATAAAAACTTCCGGATTCAAAACTTTAATATGGCTTTTGGGATATAAATAGCTTTTAAAATTAAACTTACAGAATATTAACTTAATTATAAAACTAACTTGAACATAACAAAATTCAAATACTTCAAGGCCCTTATTACAACAAATGGATATTTAAAATACTGAAAGCATAAATTATAAAACATAAGGAAAGCAACTTCTTCTGCATGGGCCACCTCGTATCCACTCCAACCCGGTCCGAGCATCGCACATCACCTGTAAGGTTTGATAAAAATTGGGTGAGTCTAACAGACTCAGTGTGTAATTATTCAACTGAATTCCACCCGCATGTCAAACCATGTATTTGTAACACCCTTAACCCGTATCCATCGCCAGATTTGGGTTACGGGCATTAATAAACCTCACAGAAGTCAACACACTTTATAAGATCAATTACTAATATACATGAATATCTCAACTATTATCAAATCACTTATTTACATAACACAATTAATATTATTTACATCAACTAGGGACTAATTATATTCATATAGCAAATTACCATTTATTTTATTTAGCCATTAGTGTTACATAGCCGAATGTATACATTATTACACATCTATTTACTCATTACTATTTCACCTCTAGTTAACACATGCACAAGATACAATTTATATCATCTATACCTAGTCACATTGATACATTCAACTAGACATGCCGAAACAAATCATCATCATTCCAATGTCACATAGATATTTAAACCATATTTAATCCATTACTAAAATCTCAAAACTAACTTACACCTTTTTAAGTATTAGCTTTCAAACTAGAAGCTTAATACATTTATATGCATATTAAAATACTCCAATAGTAAATCCATAATTTAACCAACTCAAACCAACTCAAATAAAGAAACATATACAATCAAGTTTAAACCATAAGGGGCAAGCCATTTTTGCAAATCATCATGATCATTATCCTTTAACTTTAAAGTAAGTAAAAGACCACTTAATCTAATACATTACTTACATATGCTTAAACCATAAAATAAACCTTTGAAGTTAACATAAAGCAAAACCGATTATTCACATCACTAATACCATGACCCACATTACAAGTCACACATACATAAAAGCATAGCCATTTTCGCATGGCATACATACATATACATATCATTCGAACACAACATAAGAGACTTAGTCTATACATGCCTTTGACTCAAAAAGTATGCAAAACATATATATACCAAAGAGAGTGATAGTGTGGTCGACTTTCTTGACGATCCCCTGAGCCCGTAGTTGAATCAATGACCTATAAAACAGAAATACAAACACATACAGAGTAAGCTCACTAGCTTAGTAAGTTTTAAGTCAATGGTAATACAATGTCCGAACACCAATACATATATAATAGTTACCATAACAATGAAAAATAATTATTTTAATATATGAATTTATGGAAGGCCGAATACCATAGTTCATTAACCTAACTGTTTCACTTGTTTACCTTAAACTTATATTATATCAAAACATAAGGTATACGTATCACATTAATCACATTATTTCCAATCATATACATCCACCATTCATGTCGTCTATATTATCCCAATCAAAGTCATATTTCAAGGAATATTTCTATTCATAATCAAGTCTACCAAAACATTTTATTAAATCTCAATTCCAATCCCAAACTACTCATACTTTTGATCATAAGTTCAATTACACACTATACCATTTCTACCGTATCATTCAGACTCATTTAATATTAGACATAACTTACCTTGCGCTCGGTAAATAAAAACAAAGACTTACGTTTACTTGAGCATTTACTTGATTCATTAACTGCATTTCACCTTGAGTAATTTAGGGTTTCTTCATTTAAAACACATCACCGGCATCAAGCCTGCTAGGCACGAAGCCCGAATATATCACCGGCACTAAGCTTGCTAGGCACAAAGCCGAATATATCATCAAGACTAAGCACATAGGCACAAAGCCGAATATATCACCCACTAAGCCTACAAGGCACGAAGCTCGAATATATCACCTAAGACTAAGCTCGCTAGGCACAAAGCCCGATCTATTTATCAAATCAATTCATCAACTTATATTCTTCAACACTTACATTACTATCAATTCATGCACATAAATCACATTCACTTATCATATCAAATGTACCAATTCACATTGCATTTCAAAGATATACAATTCAATATATATAGAGCATTTACATTCGGCTATCACCTATTTCCTTACTCAATTTAATCAAATAATATCATTGAACATATTCATATTTACCTCTTAAACATACTTTAACTTAAGAACTTACCTCGACTGTCGACGGACAACTTAAACCGGCTATTCGAGAACTTTCGTCTTTCCCCGATCCAATTCCGTTTTTCTTTGCTCTTGATCTAAAACACATTAAATTCAGCTCATTCAAGTACATTTCAATTCAATTTAGTCCCAAAACACATAAACATGCAAATTACCATTTTACCCCTAAGGTTTCACATTTTTACTATTTAGTCCTAATTGTACAAAACACAAAATACACACAATTTGCCAAGACTATACAAGGGCCAAATGTTCCTAGGGACTTTATAAGCCCTCTCATTTCATTTATTTTGTAATTATGTCCCTCTAAAATTTTATTTTTATAAATTAGCCCTAAATACAAAACTTCACCAAAATTTCTAATACAAAACTTGTAAATCTTTAACACATCTTTAATCTAAAACCATCAAATATCAAAACCACAAAAACACATCAATGGCGGAACCTTATATACACATGATTCTCAAAAATTCAAGCATGGGCCGGGTAATATACTGAGCAACGATCTCAAAACGTAAAATTAACAAAATCAAATCAAACTAACCTTGATTTTAAGCTTTAAAGTGCCAAATTTAAACAAGGTTTTCTCCTTTTCTTCAACACATTCGGCCATGGAAATAAACAAGATGATAATGGCCTTTTTTTGTTTTATTTAACATATATTATAACATTTAATTAATTACCTATTTAACCTTATAATATAAAATTACATAATATAAAACTAAAGGTTAATCTTGTCATATAGCATCCACTATTTCAAAAATGGGTTATTTACCCATTTAACACCACATATTAAAAAGCCATCATCATTCTAGCACTTTACACTATAGCATGCAACTTTTACTTTTTACGCGATTAAGTCCTTTTCCTAAATTAAACACACAAACGATAAAATTTTTCTACGAGACTTTCACATACATTAATTCACATATAACAAACACAAAATATAATACTAAAATATTTCTCGAACTCGGATTCGTGGTCCCGAAGCCACCGTTCTGATTAGGGTCAAATTCGGTCTGTTACAGTATTAACCCATATAACAGATATTAATGCAACTTATTCACATGCTTTCACTTATTGGGCTTGACCCATATCCATATCACATCCATATAATAGTGTAATTAACCACATATTTCCATATACTGGGCTTGGCCCATTACCACATTAATCCACACCATATACTGGGCTTGGCCCACTTTCACATTAATCCTCATATCATATTGGGCTTGGCCCATTTGCACATTTATTCATATCACATATTGGGCTTGGCCCATTTTCACATGTATCCACATACAAAATTATGCAATTATGAAGCCCAACCCAGCCTAGGGTCCATCCTCTACACACCCCGTATCCAAATTACCACACACCAGGGGATTATTAAATCACCCTCCCCTTTTTACTCCAATAAGGCAACAAATGCCGTCCACGTGAACTTAATCGCAAATAATCCACAACGCGACCTTAGTCGACGTCAATCCACGATGTAGCCGAAGCTATCATCAAAACCACGATGAGCACAAAGCCATCAATAACCACGATATGGAACATAGCCTATATCAATCACGATGAGGCACAGAGCCATTCATCAAACCACGTACTCGAAGTACACCCTGTCCTTCTTTCATATCCCACCCATGCACATGCAACATAAAATAGTGCCATCATGATAATGCATGTACATGTTATTTCGCATATTACCACATATTATATCAATAATCACATTTCATCAGATTTGGTACTTACCAGATTATTGACATACCCCTTGAGGGTATCCATATCACAATTTCCACTGCACTAGTTAGCACATTCATAACACACATACAAATATCTCATACAATCATAAACCCGAAAAATGGTAGGCTAACTACACACCTGATCACTTGAAGTTCTAAACTCTCGATCCCGACGCTATCGCTAAGTGAAACTACGATTATCTGTCTATAGCTTTCCCCCGCTGCTGGCCCACACCCCTGTGGCCAATCCCGAGCCACCGAGACAGATCTTTTCTTAAACTTCGGGATAGGGACTATCCCTTGTCCTCCTTGACTGGCACTCGAATCCATCGACAACATTTAATCAGCATCAAACAGTTAATCATCCGTATTCAAGATCTTAATCGAATAACTATAATCTAACATACTTACCAAAAATGTATCTGAATCCCAGAACTTGCCTTACTCTTGTCGATTTGCCCCTAAATACACATAACCAAGATCGATCACACTTGTAAGACAAACTATGGCCTTAGGCCGAATACTAGCAACCACATACACAACGTACCAAATCCCAAAAAGCCACTCCTTGCCTTTGAAACTGTCGAAATTCCCATTTAGCAAAAGTTAGAATCGGCCTTACTACAAAAATCCATAAACATGGCCCTTGGCCGAATACTTACACTGCCTACCTTACCAACTAAATCCCGAAATCGATCCTTGCTCCAAGTGATGTCGAAATCCCTTAAAGAATCAAATTCCAAAAGAACTCCTCTGATGCTTCTTATCGCTAGTTACCTTCACAAAAACATATCACAAAACTTAAAGCACATTCGACCATCCCTAGGCCTAACTATATGATTCGGCACACTAATAGAAAAGAGAAGGAAAACAGATTACCAAAGGAGAACACACTTACCACTATGATCAACTTCCTGAAATCACCTTCCCTCTATAATGAACCGATTGGATAACTTGCACCAAATGAAATCGACAACACCTCCCCCCTTGATCATTGAGAGATTCGGCCACAGGAGAGAACTAAATCAAGGTTTTGGCCAAACTAGCAAATAGAGGAGAAGAAGAGTTTGAAGAAAAGAAGAATGGGAGATTGTTAGAGCCTTAGGAGCATTCGAAAAAGGTGCACAATAGAAGAGGGGTTTCGGCTTAGCAAAATAAATAAGAAGGCGAGGATTTTCTTGGCTATCAAAATTCGACAAGGAGCAATAGAGAAGAAACAAATAAAATTCATCACTTAAACCCCCCTCCAAGATCGAATATACCACCCAAAAAACCCCCCATTCGGCCACAATTTCATCTCCTATCATATCCCTCCTTTTTCTCTCCTATCTTATCTCTTAACAAATAAAATAAAATAAATCATCACATTATCCCATATCAAACTCATATATATTCTCTTATCACCTATTAAACTAAAATAAATAGAATAAAACAATAATTTATCCTACCTTAGCCGAATATTAATAGAAGAATTAAGCTAAATCCTTATCCAATTGAAAGTCCATGTGCCGTCCAATTTCTTCCCAACCTAACGTAAAATAAAAAAAAATGCCAAAATGCAATTTCTGAAGCTCGAACCTGGGCCCTCTACCCATTGCTTGAGGCGTCACTTGCCCAAGCTTTAAGTGGAGCCTTGCAGCCACTTTACCAAGGCATTTCTTATGTCATGCTTCACACAGATTTTCTTTTAAGACCTCCTTAGCCCAGTTTCCCTTCTTGACGCAAAGAGTAAAAATAAAAACACACTCCTATGCTACCAACGTGATTCAACCAAGGTCCTTGCTCACGCACATGGCGCCCATTGCCACTTTACCACATGATTTCTTGTGGCATAAATCCCTCACGAATTCACCTTAAAGCCTCCTTAGCCCAGTCCTCCCTTTTGACGCAAAAACAAATGTCCATTTGCTTCTTACGTTGCTCGAACCTCCTCCTCCTGTACTCCCTTTGACGCAAGCCTCCAAGCCCCTAAGGTAGCATCCCAAGCCACTCTACCAAGCCCATTTGCATGACATAAACTCCACCTAAATTCTCTTAAGGCCTCCTTCACCTAGCTTCCTCTCTTAGACTTAAATTTTAAAAATTTTCTAAGGCATTCTTCAATATCCTAGGGTTCTCAAAACCCCTAAAACACATCCAACCATAGCCTGAGCCTACTAACTTACGAATTATGCATCCAACACATAGCCCCTAATTTAGGATATTACAAGCTTAGTAAGTCTTAAGCAAATGCATTAAATCTAATGATCATTCAAGCATTTTCAATATCATACTTAATATCATAAAATCTTAAAGCTTAATACTTATTTGGTCTTCTAATGCCGAATGCTAATACCTCATTTAGCTCAACCATCATCACTATTTTACCTTTAAACTTCATATTAATATTTCGGCATATGGTTCAAATATAAATTAACAGCTCTTAACCAACTACTCATACTTCCAATATAAATAATTCAATAGGATCACATATATATATATATATACAGATACAATAAAGTGTATGCTCTACACTCAATAATTTCACATAGAAAGATGTATACGCACATATGTCCATTTGATGCTTTATTAATTCATATATCAAATATCAATGTAATACCAATATAGCCACATAAACACAAGGCCGAATGTACAGGATCAATTAGTATCATTCGTGTTCGACGACTTAACACATAAATACTTACCTTATTGATCGAATATAGAAAATCAATTGAATAACTCGTAGGCACTTACCTGTATGGCCGAATATATATATATAACTCATAGTATCAACTCACTTTCTCGATGATCACATAACTAGAAAAGTTTATGCCTTATAATTTGAAATGTCATCACCGGTTTATGCCTTATGTATATTTTGCCCCTAATATTTTACACTTTTACAATTTAGTCCTATTTGCACAAAACACAAAATATGCCAAAATCTCACAACAACATAGCTAGGCCAAATCTTCCATATAGTCATATAAGTCCATACATTTAATTTATTTTGCAATTTAACCCCTCAAAAATTTATTTTCACAATTTAGCCCTAATTTTCTAAACTCATCAAAAATTCAAGAACAAAATGTGTTCATTTAGCTCATATCTTTCATTTGACATCAAAAATCATTAAAAAGCTTAACATATCATCAATGCCATCTCATACAAACATCATCAATTCATCAAATTGAGACATGGGTTTTGAAGCTCTCAAAGCAACGATTACAAAAACGTAGAAATTATCGAAAACCGACCGAAAACATACCTTGAATTAGACCAAACTATGGCCGAATACCAAGCTCCTTTCTCTTTTCTTTTCCTTTTTGTGTTTTTGTTGGAAGATAAGCACTATGGCTTATTTTATGTTTTGTTATAATATATAATAACTTATAAAAACAATATATTAATTACATATATTATAAACTTATAAAAGTAAGCATAATAAAATATATATTATATACATATCATCATCATGCCGTCCACTAGCCATAGAATTGGCTAAATTTCCCCATAAGGCCCTTACTTTTATAAAGCCACATCATATTGGTACTTAACAAATAGTATACAAGTTTCACATTCAATGCAATTTCATTCTTTAATCAAATTAAACACACAGACAGTCAAATTAGTTTACGAAAATTTATCACATGCTTAAACACTCATTAATGACATAGAAAATAATATTAAAATAATATTCAGACTCGAATTTGTGGTCTCGAAACCACTCTTCCGACTAGGGTATAAACCGGACTGTTACAGATACAAACACTTGGGTATCGATATTTTCCCCTAGGTGGTATCAGTACCACTTGGAAAAATGATATCAAACTTACATTATGTTTCTTGACTAAAATCTAAAGTCTTAAAATTTATTGTTACCTATCATGAAATATCTATATTTAAACCCTCGAGTATCGATACTCGAGCAAAGGTATCGATACCAAATCTCTAATCTGACTTCTTGAACATTTCAAAACACAGAGGTATCGATTTTACAATACGAATTTCGATACCCCTGCTCCAGACCTAAAAAATGTAGCATACATAAGCAAATAATCCATTCCCATTTAGTTTCTAAGTATTATGCATCATATACTTAGACAAATAATTATCCAGCGGCTAAAATTCGACAGTTCAAAATGTCAAAAATGTGCTCGAGCTAGAAACACCATGCCATAATTAATGTTTATAACCTAAGCATAATTATAACTCTTAAACTTTATAAACAAAAGCTATAACCAACAAAATGTCTACAAAATAACATGGCTATAAACAAGTCTATCACATTGCTCTTTCCCCAAAACATAAGTAAATAAAGAACACCTACGAAATAATACAAAACATGCTTGGATCACCTCTTGGAAACCACACCGCTCACACCGACACACAATTAATCTGTAAGGGTTTAAAAGGAGTGGGTGGGCTTAACAAGTTCAGTGAATGCTCAAAATAACTACAATGCAAACAATTCATCAAGCATCAATGAAACAACCATATAACATAACCTCAATAGTTCCAATTCTAGTGTCATATTATACTTACTCGTGCATTATTACTAGTTCTTTTACATGGTAAACATATTTGCTTTCAAGCATATATCACATTATACATATAATTACATAATGTTTAAGCACATATCACAATACTCAAAAACAGGTTTATAGGTAAATTTCATAATGATCACATGTCATATAAACACATATTACAATACACACATATTTATAATTTAAGATAATTTGGAACTTAAGCTATGAAACATAAAAGTGAGCTCTATCATCACTCATTGGATACACGAATCTCTAACACACCAAACATAGACTCATAGAGTCAAACATGTCCCAAAAGTGAAGCATAAAGCTAACACTCTCCTTATTTCCCCTCGCATGTCCTGTTCTCTTATCCCTCTAACATGTCCCAAGGTCTCAACGTCAAAAATCATTGTACGTATAGGTGAGTACTCATAATCATAACCAACTATATTCAATGGTTTCGAGATCACAAGGCCAAAATATCTGAAATCAAACACATAAAACTTACTGATTATCCGTGCACTATCACTGCAAGTTAGTATCTTTTGAAATACACTATCACTGTCATATAACATATATATCATGTATATATTTTCACCTTTCACAACAGTTACCATATCCACATATCACATATTTGAACTTCTCATCACCATGCACAATTTCTTAATCATATAAGCACAAAACCACAAAGAAAATATAAATACAAGAAAACTTACACTCAAAATTTAGAGTAAGGGTTTAGGCTATTTCTAAGTTCTCAAATAATGCATTGAATCATGTCCATAAGTAATTATTCTAAACACTTACCAATTACGCTTTCGTCGAAAAGCCGAAAGCTTAAGCTAGATTTTCTTTACCTTTTATCTTGTAAAAGGCTCCAAAGAATCTGAGACTTTACACATAATAACCATACAAAATTCACAATTAGATAGTAGCCAAGGACTCACTTAAACCAACTAAAAAATCAACCTATTTTAAATTCTTATGAAAGCAAAATTTAACATAACAAACTTAGAATGCTCATAACTCGGTCTATGCTTAACCTTTTCGCCTAAAACCAATCCCGTTCATCTTATAATTCACTTACGACTAATTCCCATCCTTTAAACTACAATAAAATACTCAATTCATAGTATCGACTCTTTCGACATGTTTTATGGCTATTTTTTGAAAATTCATAAAAAATTAAGAAATCTTTAACGAAACTTCAAAGTAAGTTTAGACACCTCTTAATCATGTCAAAACTAATTGAAAACCACTTTGAAACCACTTTTTTACTCAAAATCTCAAATTTCACCATTAACGACCCAATTTGTAGCTTTTATTTAAAACATACAATTTAATGGATAAAAACTTAATTTTAAAGACTAAATAATGTTTAAAAATAATTAGAAGTTGAATCGTTACCTCAAATGATGAAAAACCAAGCATTTGATTAAACCCAAAAAACTTGAAAGCTTGACAATAGAGGAAACTATGGTGTTTTTGGGGGTTTTTCTTAGTTTTTTTATAGAGGTTTGTAACTTAAGAGATGATAGAAATTAAAAGGATTAAGATTCAGAGTTCAAAATTGATTGGAATAGTAAGAGAGAACAAGGGACGACAAACACTAATTTTGGGGATTGTTTTTACGTGAAATAATTCATAGAATAACGTTTTTAGCTTGAATTTTAAAAGCTAGTTAAATTGCTTCATAAAAACTATCAGTTTTGGCTCTTTTAGAAATTAGTATTTTTTTGAAAAATTAAAGGTATTTATAACTCATTTTGTGAAATTGATTTAATTTTCTAAAAACATAGTAAAAAACATTACCGATAAATCATGTCGCAAAATTCTAAACACTCCAAGGCTAAAATCCCTAAAATACCCTTAAAACTCTTAGGCCTTATTTTAGGGTATTACATTAGCCATGATCTTAGGTCAGCGAACTGTATGGGTTGTGATCAATGAACCCGAATAATTTTGTTGCAATATTAGGTAGGCGAGCCACATAGGTCGTGATCTTATGTCAATAGGCCTGAATAATTTCAGTCATAATCTTAGGTCGGTGAGTTGTATGGGTTGTGATCTTAGGTTTGTGAACCCGAATAATTTAGGCTATGATCTTAGGTTGGTTAGCCACATAGGTCGTGATCTTATGTCAGCGGACCTGAATAATTTTGGCTGTGATCTTAGGTCGGCAAGCTATATGGGATCTGTTCTTAGGTCAGTGAACCCGAATAATTTTGGATGCGATCTTAGGTCAACAAGCCACATAGGTCATGATCTTACGTCAGCAAACCCAAATAATTTCAGTCGCTATCTTAGGTCGGCTAGCTATATGGCCTGTGATCTTAGGTTAGTGAACCCAAATAATTTTGGCTGCGATCTTAGGTCGGCGAGCTGTATGGGTTGTGATCTTAGGTTAGCGAGCCTGAATAATTTTGATTGTGATCTTAGGTTAGTGAAGGTTATGCATGTTGCTTGAATAGCCTGGAAAGTAGTAAACACAAGCTGACAACACACAGTTAAACAAGCAAAGTTTTTACTTTCCAAATAAACAAGAATATTACTCAAACAACCACCAAACAGAGGATCATCAGCTATCCAAAAACCAAACCATACAGAAGCAATTTCAAGGATACATATATATACATGAGCATGAACAAATAGATAGACACAGTTTCATTCAACTTAAACAAATGCATGAGATCCATGATTCTACACCTTATGTTTACCCAAATAATAAGACAAGGGAAAAGGCCTGGCCTTCAAAAAAGGAATCAAGTGATTATAGAGGGGTTGAGGGAGTACCATATCAAGTTTGTAAAATGTCTGAATCAGTTTATGCATACTTTTGCTTTTAATTTTTAATTGTGTCAATAAAATTTTCCCAGTCATAATATTTGAGCTTCGGCATGTACAAAGTAAACACCATCTGGTTTTTTGCTAGTGAACATAAGTTGTCAAGAGGCTTCATTAAAGTGAATTCATTGTTGTTGTATCGCTCAGATATTTACTACACAAATGCAAGCCAGTATTAGACCATCACAAATTGTTTTATGAGAAGTAAAAATACATCCAACTAATGGCAGCAAATTACATTATGTATATTATTTTCACAAGAACAAATAAATTAAGCTACAAAGACAACATAAATGCTTCCCTTTAACCATAATCCTTACCACAATACCAAATATCAGGGGATATTTATTTATTTGGAATCTTTTTCCTAACTTCAATAATGAAATAAGTAGTGTAAACAAAGTTAGTATGTGTATAGTGATCATGTAAAGCCCTGAATAATTTATTTTTTTGTTTCCATAAATATCTGGCACAAGTGTGTATCTACTTCAGTGGTTAAGTGTTTTGGGGGTGTGTATGAGGTCTTCGGTTCAAGTCCCACCTTTGGTGAATTTTGCTATTTTTCTTAATTCAAGCCTTATCATTGAAGAGTGGACTCATATAAAATTTTCTATAAATCTATATCAGAATGAGCCTACTGGTTCGAGTGGTAAGAGAGTTAGAGTGTTGGAGGTCCTGTGTACGAATCCTTACATGAGCGTGGGTACTATTTTTGCTCAGTTCTGTGGTAGAGTTATGGTGGAGTTAAAATTCTGTAGTGGTTGAGATTGAGAGGGTAGTGGGAGAGATTTGAGGATTTCAGTGTTAATCTTATATTATCTTTTATTTTATTTTTTTTATTCTTTTCCAAACAATTTCCTCTCTTTTTGGAAAATAATTGATGTTAGTTCTTCTCCCATTTTTCTATATCTCGTTACTTTTTTCCAATTCTGCAAAACTACTGTTGAATCCTTGCGTTTTGAGAATTACGTCATTCTTCGTTCGATTGGTAAGTGAAGTTTTGGGTATTGTGTAACTTCTATTTTCTAACGGGGGTTTGGGTTATATCTGTTGTTTGGCGGGATCGTGAGTAGTTAAGGATTGATTTCTGCCAATTCTTTTATAGAAGTCGGCGATGGTGAAGGAGATTCGCTCTGACAGTTTGAATCGTGTCGATACTTGCTTTTGTCGACGGTAAGTTTCTTACATTATTTTGGGATTATGAGTTGATTCGTTAAATGGTTGCTAAGTGGTCAATGGATTATTGTTTCTTAGGTTTCGGAGGGCTCAGAGTTGCTGTAGCATCTTAAACAAATCAGGTGTGCTCCCAAAATGAGAAAAATGAAGTTTCAGCAAAAGCCGAAACTGCTTACTACCGACGCCACACAGGCGTGTAGTCGACCATGTGGATGGCCGTGCGCGAGACACGACTGTGTGATCGATGAAGACATGGTCGTGTGAGCCACACGGGCTAGGCCAAGTTTGGCGTATGGGCCCACACGGGCAGTCTACACGGGCGTGTAGGTTTTTGGACTAGGCCGTGTGGGCCACATAGACAAGGCCAATCTGGGCGTGCGGGCCCATATTTCTAAAATTTTCTGTAGGGTTGTACAAATCGTTCTGATCGACTGTGGGCCTACCGTAGGGTCGATAAGGGCTAACCATGTAACACCCCTTACCAGTATCCAACGTCGAAATCGGGTACGAGGCATTATCGGACTTAACATACTTAGTCACATAATATCGGGCCATAAATTTTCATTCCAACTTAAAACTTTTCATTCGATATCATAACGTCCCTTTTATAGGTTATAAGACCCTAAACATACACATGGAGTGGTTCGGGACTAAACCGAAAACTCACGAACACATAGAAAATTTTTGCTCAAAATAGGGCCACACGCCAATGTCCCTCACACGGATATGGCACACCCATGTCTTAGCCCATGCGTGAAAACCTTGACATTCTATTTATGATGTCAACAGACCTTTAGGGCCACACGGCCAGGTCACACGCTCGTGTGCTAGCCCGTGTGACGAACTGAATTTTTCGCAATTTAAGTGCAGACTTCACACGGTTTGGCACACGCCCATGTCCTAAGACCGTGGCCTTCACACGGCTGAGACACAGCCTTGTCTCTGCCTGTTTGCTTACTACTGAGCATTCTATTTTACTAATTTTGGATGCAGGGGAACACACGGCCTATCAACACGCCCACGGGGTTGACCGTGTCTCACACACTGCATAGACACACGCCCGTGTGTGTGTGTGGACAAATGTAAGGCTATTTACCAAGCCACTTTCCACCCTGAAAAGCAACCACACTTATTCCATTTCAAGTACCACATAGAAAGACAATAATGTACTTCAAATATCTACTATCTAGACATCCACACCCTAAATTACTCTATTTCATCATGCACATACTTTATACATAACTCATTTAATTGCATAAACTTGCACTTCATGGATTTCATCATCATTGAATATATATAACTTAATTAGGTTTGGCCGATTCTAATGACCATTTACAAAATGAAATGAGTAACATTAATAGCCAACTCATTGGCTAACAAATATGACATATCACAAAATGACCAAGTACTTATACATGCCATACCCAACATAATCAAAATTTACTATACCAAAAGAATAGCTTGATAGTGTGAATCGAACTTCGACGTCCTTCGATCCCCGAGCTAACTTGGTGATACTACAAGGAAAAAGGAAAAAAGAGGGAGTAAGTGTAAAGCTTAGTAAGTCTGAATGTAATAAATAACAACATAAAATCTTATGATACATCCATTGAGTAATAACACAAGTTCTCAAGCACATCTACATTGAGTAATAACACAAGTTCTCAAGCAAATCTACATAACTTACTCATGCTTACTCTTACCAATCACATATCACATATCAGACTCATTTCTTGTAAGTTACTCATATGTACCTGTATCACTTCATCACATAACTTTATCACTTTTACCATCTTGAATATAGACTTAGCTCTTTATCCCGTTGAACCACTTGGAATGTTAAAAGATACACAGGAATTGTCACACACGTAAAAATATGCCAATGCCATATCCCAGTTATGGTTTTACATGGGATCACATCTTGATGCCGATGCCATATGCCAGATATGGTCTTACACGGGATCTCATATCAATGTCGATGCCATATACCAAATATGGTCTTACACGAGATCGTATATTGATGTTGATGCCTTATCCCAGATATGGTCTTGCATGAGATCGTATATCGATGTTGATGCCATATCCAAGATATAGTCTTACACGAGATCGTATATCAATGCCATGTCCCAAACATGGTCTTACACGATTTCATACCAAAGCTAGGTTCCAAACATGGTCTTATACGAAATCTATATTCGATGTCGATGCCATATCCAAGATATGGTCTTACACGGGATCTTAATGTGGTGCCGAGGCCATGTCCCAGACATGGTCTTTTATGGGACCCTAGTAATCTCAAGTTGTGACAATGGTATCATTTCTATTCTTAAGGTTCAACTGGGACTTTCACTTAATGTAATTTCATCATACTTTCATCGAGACCTCATTAATCAATTTCATAGAGATAATATACATTTCTCATGATATTAAGCATATTAAAACATAATAACATTACATTGATTTATTACACACAAACTTACCTCGGTAGCAAAATATGTGTAGTTATTCAATTTAGTCCACCACCTTGTTCTTTCTTTAGTTTTGGTCTGGTCTTCGTGTTTCTTGATCTATAATGAAAATTTCACTTATTTAATGATCACATTGACTAAAACAGCCCATGAATTATATTTTGGCAAAATTATGATTTTGCCCCTAAACTTTTCACATATTTATAAAATGGTCCCTAGGCTTGTATGATGAAATGTACTCATTTTCTTGGTTACCCAAGCCTAATCGAACATTTATTGAGCTTATAAAAACTCACACCTTCCTTCAAAACTAATTTTTACTACACATTTTATCACATTTTACATCTAGGTCTTTTTTACGAGTTTTCCATGAAAATCACTTAGAAAAAGATGTTTATCTTACATCAAACTTTCATATTCCTCCACTGAACATCCAAATACATGCATGTCGTACATGGGTAAATTTTTTAACATGAACCCTAGCTCACAATAATGGTAGAAATAGCTAAATCGATCTACGAGGATCTCAAAAATACGAAGAACATAAAATCGGGGCTAGGAGGTACTTACAATCAAGCTTGAAAGTTGAAGGAACCCTAGCTATGGTGTCCTTGAGAATTTCGGCCAAGCATGGAGAAAATGGACAAGATTTTTGACTTATTTTTTCCTTTTAATTAACTTATTAACCAAATGACCAAAATGCCCTTAAGGGCTCTTTCTTGAGATTTTTCCTTCCTATGCCTATTTTTTTCCATCATAAGATATAATGGTCTAATTACTAAATAAGGACCTCTAATAAATTTTCTAATGCTCTCTCATACTTGAAACTACTAGAATCTCATATTTTTCAATCTTTGCAATTTAGTCCTAATAAATAAATTGACTACTAATTTATAAAATTTCTTCATGAAATTTTCACATAATCATGCAAGCATGTCATAGACCTCATAAAAACCATAAAACACATATTTCTACTTCAAATTTATGGTCTTGAAACCACTATTTTGACTAGGCCCTAAATTGGGCTGTTACAAACCAAACCCTAATTTTATGTGATTTGATATTCTAGTAGTATGCTCCGTGTAGGACATTACTATGCATGACTGTCTATTTTGGTATCTGTATATTTGATATCTGTACATAAGCATGTTGAGCATGTCTAGTGTGTTATTTTGTATCTATTCCGTATATGATTTTGGGGTGGGATTTGTATATATGGAGGAAGTGTTTTGAATGACGATCATCGCCTATATTCTGGTAGCTTGGATGCACGTAATTTGACATGTGTCGTAATGGCACGATATGGTGTGTAGGGATGGGTAGGTGTTTTTCTAACCTGGCATGGTGTGTTGGGATGGTCAGAGTTGGTGTGTAGAGGATGGGGGTAGGATTTTGTATATCTAATTCTATTTACTATATCTAAAAAGGGCATAAGCCTGATTCTTTATCTGTATGTTTGCATGCTTAATTCTGTTGGGTTACATGCTGAGTTTATGAAAACTCACATCTATTTTTCGGTTCTATTCAGGTAATCCATTAACTTAGGCGTATCGGAGTGACGGAGACTCAGCGGTGACCATTTAATCGTAAATAGTTTAAACTTGGTAATTTATGGCTTTATTTATGATTTTATTTTCATTCGAGAGTTTGTAACTTTTGGGACCCTGTAACAGTCCGATTTTGACCCTAATTAGAATAGTAGTTTTGGGACCACAAATTTGAGTTTAAAAAATATTTTAATATTATTTTCTGTGATATTTATGTGTGAATTTACATGTGTGGAAGTTTCGTGAATTAATTTTATTGTTTCGTGAATTAATTTTATTGTTTATGTGCTTAATTTGAGAAAAGGGCTTAATCACGTAAAATGAAAATTTGATGGTTAAATATGAAAGTGCCTAATTGTTGTTGTCTTTATAATTTGGAGGTTTTATGATGCAATTAGGCCATTATTAGGGATAGTGGGCGGCAATGGACTAGATTAACCTTAATATATAAATGTTTTATATGTTTAATAAAAGGTTAAATAAGTAAATGAATAAATAATGTATTTATAATAAAACAATACAAAATGAAAGCCATGTTCATCTTTTTGTTTATGACCGAAACTAAGGAAAAGAAAAAGAAATAAAAGAGAGCTAGGGCATTCGACCATTGTTGATTTTGATTAAGATAAAGAACAAAAGAAAACAAAATTAGATTGAGGGAAGTCAAAAGTAGTCGAGTAGTCGATTTCGTCCGTCGATATCCTAGGTAAGTCTATAAGCATTTAAATGTTGTTAAATTGAGAATATATAAATGTTATGTAATGAATTGAATTATTCGATATATATATATATATATATGTGTGTGCGTGCTTTGGTCGAATGTGAATATGAGATAGGGAACTATGTTTCGAGTTTGATTCGATCGAGATTCAACGTCCGAAAGTCCCGTACGAACCCTAAAAATAGATAGGATACATATGTCATGACATAGGATTTTCGATATGTGTTATCGTGTAAGACCACGTCTAGGACGTTGGCATCGACTTGTGTTTACATGTAAGACCATGTCTGGGATATTGGCATCGTATTTTATTCGTGTAAGACCCTGTCTGGGACAGTGGCATCGATATGTGATTACATGTATGACCACGTCTTGGACGTTGGCTTTGTACGAGCTTCCGACTATCCACATATCCTTTTTAATTCTGAACGGTTCAACGGGAAATGTGAAGTAAAGACCGAATGTGAAATTGAATTACAGGTTCAGGTATGTGCTAGTTAAATGTTTGTAAGGAAACAAGGTAAGTTGATTACTTGAAAAAATATAAATTTATGTGAATATGGATTTTGTGTTAGCATATTTGAACATATAAGTGATTCGACCTATTGATGTAATTTTGATATTAAAAGTGAAAATATAAATGTGTATATGATTGTTATTATTCGTCCATATGATATGTATGTGTGAATTAAAGTATGACTTTTGTAGTAAATGATAACTTTGTATTAGAAAATATATGTATTCAACCTTATTAGTAGTAAAATGTTAATAAGCCTTTGTTAATATATATGTTTTTGCTTATGACTTACTAAGCTTAAATAGCTTACTCTGTGTGTGTTCTTGTTTACCTTTGTTTTATAGATTTTGGAGTCACCTTACGAGCTCGGGGATCGTCAGCAAAGCCTATTACACTATTGACTATTTTTTTCGGTATTTTACTAAGTTGAATTTGGGTATATGGCATGTATAGCATAGATGGAATGTTTGATTTTGGGACATGTATATATATAGCCATGTGAAAATGGCTAAATATGATGTTTAAGTTTATGAAATTTGGTCATGTTATATATGTGTGATATGCTTGGTATGATTTTCCATGGTCGTTTGATATATTTTGATTCAAGAGAATTAGGTATGGTTAATGAATGAGTTTTATGTATAGGCTAGTCACTTTGAACTATGTTTGAGATATGTATATAGCCATGTGATATGGCTAGATAAATGTGTGTGACGTGTATGAGTAGTCAAGCTATATGATGCTTAGTTTGGTATGGTATGTTAGCTAATGAAATGGTCAAGGTAATGGTAAGCTTGTTAATGCAAAGTTGGTATATTATTGAGTAGATTTCATATTGTAGTGGAGTTGTGGATGATTTATACTTAGAAATGTTTGTGAATAAGTTGAGCTAAATGGCATATAAGTTGGTATGTTTGAAAAGTACTTGAATGAGTTGAATAGGATGACCATTTGGTATGTTTTGGTTGCCAATTATGTTTGGTATGATGCTTGTATGTGCTTGTAAGAATGACCCAAAGTCTGGGTGGTATTTTGGCCTTGCAAATGGCCTATAATTGCCCACACGGTTGAGCACATGGGCATGTGTCTCGACTGTGTCCCTCGTGGTTGCATTTCAAAACAAGTCAGACTCGATAATGGGCTGGGTATACGGGCGTGTGACTGGCCGTGTGGTGTAAGTCAATAGCGACCACGGGTGAGGCACACGGGTGTGTCCACGGCTATGTGGACAAGTCAGTATGTATGCCCTATTTTGACACGACTTAGACACACGGGCGTGTCTGAGGCCGTAGGAGGCGCACGGCCAGCCAACACGAGCATGTGACCTCTGTAACTTAAAAAAAATTTTAAATTTTTGTATATGTTCGGTTTAGT
Source organism: Gossypium rotundifolium (assembly GCA_025506655.1). NCBI lineage: Eukaryota > Viridiplantae > Streptophyta > Magnoliopsida > Malvales > Malvaceae > Gossypium > Gossypium rotundifolium. The sequence continues at coordinate 85,511,896 of CP106722.1, read as the reverse complement.
CCCGGCCCTATTCTAAAACATATTTAAGGTCTTGTAGACCTATTTAAGGGACACTTTGATGTGATTTGCCAAATTATGTTATGAAATGTTTGTAAAAGTTTTCGATTGACTGGTAATGCCTTTTAACCCTAAACTGGCAATGGTTATGGGTTAGGGGAGTTACAGACCCTCTGGACTTTATGATTTCTAACTGTTGATTTTTGGATTGTCGATAATCAGCATGCATTGGTGAAATATTTTATGAAAACGGTCGTTTACGCAAAAAGAGGTTTTCTAAAAATATGAATCTAATTTTTAAAATGTAACGGGTTTGTTAAAATTTCATTGTAAAATAAGTTTTGGCAACTAAACCAATTAATTAACGTCTTTAAAAATGGTTATAAGGTATCTGAGTTAATAAATTGAGATGATTTGACGTAACAACTCTGTTTTTCTAAACCCATTCTCTGTGACATCTACAGATTCGACCATCACATCTAGGCTGGATTTGGGGTGTTACATTTAGTGGTATCAGAGTCACGTTGCAAAACTCAGGTTGTGAATTTTGGGTTCCAAAATTGTGATTTAATAAGAACTGGTTTCCAAATATTTCGATAATTTGAGAAAGTATGTGGTACACTGAGTCTCCGGTGCCAATCCTGTAAGTATCTTTGCACTTAAATAAAATTGTTCTGAAAACACTGTAGTTAGTACTTTTTGAAGCTGTACTGAAATAATTATAGACTGAAACTTCTGAAAACATCTCTGAACTTTTGATAATTTATGCATAAAATATCTGTTAATAAATACTGGAACTGATGTATAAAACTTTATAATGTAGATAAACTTGAATTATACAATGAGCAGTCGTGGAACTCGCGGACGTGGTATTCATGGCCGTGGTAGAGGCTGTAGGGGGCTCGGGCTGAGTCTTCCTCTTTGGGCAGTATGCCAAACTTAGATATGAGTGAGAGACCGATTTTGCCTGCTACTGAGATTAGGTCTCAAAGCCATTCGGTTGGGGACTACGCACTGTCCTAGGCCATGTTGAGGATATTGGAGAGGGTCATTGGACCCCATTCTAGATTTAGGGGCTATGGGTCTGTAACTGAACGACTCAGGTCTAATGGTGTTGAGCTATTTAGGGGTGTCACTAGAGTCGTCTCTACAGTGGCCGAGTATTGGTTGGAGGCCACTGAGAGGATTATGAATGACTTAGGCTGTACTCCCAAGCAGAAAGTTAAGGATGCAGCCTCTTTGCTTCATGACGAGACATATCAGTGGTGGTTAACGGTGGATGAGGGTACTCAGCCTGATCGTCTGAACTGGGATTTTTTTAAGACCACCTTCTAGAGTAAGTACGTGGGGGTGAGCTATGTGGATCCTCGTAGGCGCGAGTTCATGAATCTCATGCAAAGTGATAGATCAGTGGCCGAGTATGAGGCTGAGTTTTTGAGGTTGAGCCCCTACGCTCGAGGCATAGTGGCGTCTGAGTATGAGAGGTGCGTCCAATTTGATGTTGGCTTGAGGGATAATTTGAGGGTACTGATTGCTCCACAAAGGGAGCGGGAGTTAACGATTCTGGTTGAGAAGGCAAAGATCGTCGAGGATGTTAATTGCGTGGAGCGCTAGAAGAGGGACCAAGAGAGGGGTAAGAATAAGAGGGATTCGGAGCCATCTAGTTCTGTTCCAAGGCCTAAGAAAAAGGCCAAACCTGATGGGCTGGTTAGAGTGGGAGCCCCTGTCACTCCTACTGGGATTCAACTTTGTGGAGACTATGGTAGGCACCATTCAGGTGAGTGTTGGACGAGGATTGGGGCTTGTTTGAGGTGTGGTCTCTGGAGCACCATATTAGGGAGTGCCCATGTAACACCCCTTACCCATGTCTGACGCTAGGACAGGATACGAGGCATTACTGTACTTAACCTTACTTGAACTTGCATTTTCGGGCTATAAAATTTTGTTCCAACTTAAAACTTTTCCTTCTTGATCGTAATGTGTACATTATGGGCCAACGAGGCCCTAAACTTACTTACGGGAAATTTAGAATTCATCTAGAAACTTTGGTACTATTTGAAAATTTTTACTCAAACAGGGGTCACACGCCCGTGTGACATGAGGCACACCAGTGTGGGCAGGCCATGTGATCTCACACGCCCATGTCCCTAGCCCATGTGGAATTTATTTTCTTTTCGAACCTACAGGCATTTTCACACGGTCGGACACACGCCTGTGTCAATAGCCCGTGTCCCTCACACGACCTAGACATGCCCGTGTCCTTCACCCGTGGAGCTATCTATTTATGACGTCATCAAACCCTTAATAGAACACTGCCAAGGCACACGCTCGTGTGGTGGCTCGTGTGACGAATTGAATTCTCACAATTAAAATGCAGGGGACACAGGGCCTATCAACACACCCATATGGGTTGACCGTGTGTTACACACGGTCTAGACAAACGCCCGTGTGTCTACCCATGTGGACAATTAGGGGTTATTTTCTAAGTCAATTGCCACCTTGAAACATCAACACACTTATACCAACTCTAAACATACATAATGTAGCATTCATGTACTATGAATATAAGGAACTTAATAGCATTGGCCAATTTCTTTGGCCATAAAAAAAAAGAATGCATAATCCTAATAGCCAAGCCTTTGGCTCTCACATATGACATAATACAAAATGACCAAGTCCTATACATGACATACCCAAAATAATTCAACTTTACTATACCAAAAGGTTGTTTGATAGTGCGATTTGAGCTCCGACGTTCTACGATCCCCAAGCTAGCTTGGCGATACTACAAGGAAGAAGGAAAAGAGAGAAGTAAGCATATAGCTTAGTAAGTTTACATGAAACCTTAGGTAGCAACGTAATTTCTCAAAATAAACTCATTCATCATGAAACAAGAACACATAAATCTTAAGTGCTTAAACTTACTTACTTATACTTATTCTTACTCATACTTACCCATCACATTAGGGTTACCTTGTAATATCTGAATTTATGGCTTATGCATTAATGCTAAATTGTATGAATTAGCATGCCTATGTGTGTTCTGATTGTGTTGTTCAAATTTTGTGAACTTCAGAGTGTAGATAAATGCTTTAGAAATTATTTAATTTTAAGTTTCAAATAGGGAGCTAAGCCTAAGAGGTCTTAAGAAAATTAGTAGGGGAAATATGACACAAAAATGGGCTTGTTTAAGTGGCTTGGAGGCGCCACTTAGGGACTCAGTATGTGACGCCACAAGCAGGGTGCAAGGGCCTAGGTTCGAGCAATGTGGGAAGCAAATAAAAGAGTTTTATTTTGCTGCAAGGTTGAGCAGTAGTGGACGACAATGGGGCACTAAGGGATGAGTTTAAGATGGGGTCTAATCCTTTTAAAATTTAGGCTAAAGTAAAGGATAATTGATGATTTATTTGAATTAATTGTAAATGAGTAAAGAGGAGAGAAAATAGGGGATTGGATAGGGGAAGGAGAGTTGGCCGATTGGGAGGTCTCTTTTGGTGGTATTTTCAGCCAAGGAAGGAGAGTAAGACCATTATTCTTTCTTTTGTACCTCTGCCGAATTCTCTAGCAAATATCCTCTCTACTCTTTTACTTTGTCAAAGTCGAAATACCCTGTGTTCTAGCCGAATCTCCATCATCAACCTTCTTCTTCTTTTGCAAACTCAATCAAGAGACGAATATACCAATAACCCCTAGCCGATTGTCCATTAAACCCCAAAAGCTGAAAAATTATTGATCAACATCTAGCTATAGCTGAATCTCTCAAGTGGTGTCAGGCAGGAGTACAGTCGACTACAGTATTAAGGGTAAGATTAGTTGTTATTCGATTCTCACTTCTTTTAGCCGGAACTTAAGGACTAATCCATTGTGGTTCTTGGCCAAAACATGGAAAGATCTTTCGGGATTTCCATAGTAGCCGACTTCTAGGGAGATCATTCGGGATTTCAGACCTAAGGTAAGTAAGGTGAAAGATTAGGCCGAAGGCCATGAATTCAAATGTTGGAATTGGATCTGACATAGTGCTTGTAGGGATTTCGACAGAGACCAAGGACAAGTGACATTTCAGGATTTAGATCCACAAGGTAAGTGCATGTGATATTTGGCCAATGCTATATTTAGTGACTTAGATCTGTTTCTTATTTCGTTCAAAAGCTGAACTAACCGGTTAAGTGATTTAGTAGTTGGCCGATTGCAAGAGGGAACATCACAAAGTTTCGGGATTTGATTAGTAATCAAATCAGCAGCGAGATAAGGATTTTGGTTGCAATAATCCTTCGGGATTTGATTATTTAGCCGAAAGGCTTTTTGCTAAAACACTAAGTGATTGGCAGAATGTAGGAACTAAGGATCTAAAGCATTAGATCGAGATTTTCGGATTTCATGAACTCGTTAAGTAAATCGTGTGTAGCCCTAACCCTAAGTTTTAATAGATTTATGGTAATGTTTTAATAAATGTGTTAATAAGAATATGTAAATGTGGCTAAGGGTACCATGCAATGGTACAAAGTACTCGTATATTAACCTACTACTACCGTGGTTATAATATTATGAATATCTCATATGGCAAACATGTGAAATCAGAATTAATGTGAATAAGGCATAAGATAAGCTATTGGCATGATTTGTATTACATGGGGCATATGGGTGATATGAAAAGGGAAGTGATCCGTGGTTTATACCACAATATTCGAATGTGGTGACTCATGTCACGAAATCGAATGTGGTGACTTACGTCACAAAATATTATCTGGTGGCTATGCCACGAATTTATAAGGGCGATGTGCAAGTCGTCTGCAGCGACTGCCTTTGATGATGTGTAGCGGATGGAGGGTTGACTTAGTAGTCCCCACGGTGTGATGGTTGGTACGGGTGATGTGTAGCGGATGGTTATATAGGTTTGGGTTCGGGATTGCATCATTACCTATATTTCTGCTATATGTACATGTATGAACTGATATGCCTAAACTGTTGGGACTTAGTGATGGTGGTTATACACTGCATCTGTTTGACTCACCCCGTTGTGGGATATGTTTCAGGTGACACTCAGTAATGGACCGGGTCGGCAGGAGCTTAGTGGTGGCCATGCTCAGCTCAGCGTTTATTTTATTTTGGACTTTCTATACTTAAGTATTTCGGATTTATTCGGGATTTGTTTTTGGTGTAATTATGACCATTATTATTAACTATTTTAAGTAAGTGTTTAAAATTGGTTTATTATGATAAGGTTATTATTAAATTGAGACTAAATAAATTTTCTTAAAAATGTAAACAAACATTTAAATGTTTTGACACATAAACAACACCGTTTCCAATCTGAACCCAACACAAATCAAATGCTCTTCAAAACCATCCATATTTTCCAAATCAACAAACAAGATTTGAAAAGTTTTTAATCAAGGAACATACCAGATCCGGTCAAGGCCCGTGGACCGGGTTTGGGGTGTTTCAATTTTGATATCAGACCCTAGTTTTAAACTCTCGGCCTTGGGCTTTAAGGCCCATAACGTTTTCAAAATCAAGCCCAAATGAATTTTGTGAAAATTTTTGTGAAATGAGTAGGTTTTCTGGCATGGCACCTAAGTCTTCGGCCTGAAGTCCACCAGGTAAGTACTCCTAACTCTTTTGTGATTTGTATGTGGGACTTATAGGGACGTAGATTAGTAAATTAGGAATTAAACCCTAGGATTAGCCTACTTTAACACCAAGTTACATAAAACTTAAAGTCTAACCAAATAAACACGTATGCAGGTCACCGAGTTAAGGGTGGCAAACCACAGCGCATGTCTAGGATTGGATTCAATGGGAGCTTGGTATTTAAGCAGTCCTAGTGACTCACCTCCTCACCGCTCGAATTCTACCTGGTGCGTAGTGACGGTTCACCCTAATCAAGAGGACTCAGTCGCAGGCTAAACTCAATAACTAAAACTCGAAAGGGACCCGTCACCTTGTTTTGTGAAATTCTAAAGGCAAATCGTGATTTTAAAATTCCAAAAGTACCCTCATTTTTTTAAAAAAATGACCAAAATACCCTTGATTTGCAAATTGACCAAATTACCCCTAACTTGTACAAATGACCAAAATACCCTCAGTTGGAAAGTTACCAAAGTATCCTTAAAATTAAAATTTCTAAAATACCCTTATTTTGAAAGTCACCAAGAACCATATTTTGTGAAAAATTATCGAAATGCCCCTGATTTGGAAAAAATTATAAAAATACTCTCAATTTATAAAATTACTATTTTACCCTTGAAATTTTCTTACCAAGTAATTCAATTTTGTAAAAATACCAAAAATCTCTACTTTGTGAAATTTTTAAATACCCTAATTTGAAAATTACCAAAATACCCCTATAGGATAAAAATTTTGAAAATACCCTAGGTAGTGGAAAACAACAAAAATAACAACTACAACACTTTTTTGTAATGAACGCAAGTTCATGATTGACTGAATGAATTTGAGATAGTGTGTGTATGAATTCGAAAGAACTACTCCTTAGAACTATTACACATAAGATTGTTCGTGATAAATCAGTGGAACAAAACTAATTCATAAAATTCTTAAATCAGATAAACGCGATTCGAAAGCATAAATTCTAGGGGACGTGGTCGTAATGTGCGTGGCTGTGGTAGAGACCGAATGACCGTGTCGGAGCCCGTTAGGTCCAAAAAGGGTTCGAAAATGAAATACCACCACCACCAGCCGCTGATGTGGAATATCAGGATCAGACGGGGGATGATGCAGTATCACAGGCGATGCTGCGAGTCCTGGAAAGGGTGGCTGGAGCAGGTGGAGGCATGGGAGCTCGAAAGTGGGTACCTGAGCGACTTTGAGCCAATGGAGCTGAGTTTTTTCGTGGAGTATCTGGTGTGGCGCCCAATACGGCTGAGTATTGGTTAGAGGTGACGAAACGGATTATGGACGATTTGGACCTGACTGTCGAGGAGAAACTGAAAGGGGTAGTGTCGCTACTCCGTGATGATTCATACCAACAGTGGCTCACAGTTTGGGATGGTGCTGCCGTTGATGATCTTACTTGGGAATATTTTAAGGCATATCAGAAGAAGTACATTGGAACTAGTTATGTTGATGCACAGAGGAAGGTGTTTTTGAGGCTGGTCTAGGGAAATAAGTCCGTAGCAGAGTACGAGGCAGAATTTCTAAGGTTGAGCCGATATGCTCGAGGTATAGTGGATACGGAACATGAGCGATGTGTCCGGTTTGAGGACGGACTGAGGGATGACCTGAGGTTGTTAATAGCTCCACAGCAGGAGCGAGAGTTTGCCGTGTTGGTGGAGAAGGCTAAGGTAGCCGAAGGGATTAAGGACTCGTGAGATGAATATGGACCGTAATGTGCAAAGAGAGGTTTTGGATCAGTAGGGTCTTCTGGGAATGTGCAAAAGAGGCCTAGAGTTGATGGGCCACGAGGTCAGCAGGCTGCTACCGGAGGGTAGTATCGTACTTGTGCTCATTGGGGAAGGATGCATATAGGAGAGTGTTGGAAGAAGACAGGAGGATGTTTTAAGTGTGGGTCCAAGGACCACATGATTAAGGACTGTCCTATGAGAACAGAAGAGGGTCGACCAGTAAGTCAGGGTCCTAATCAGGCTAGAAGAGGACAACAGCCACCGCGGGGTCGTGGTTCGGCTGGTAGAGGTAATGGTTCTGGTAGAGGACGGGGAATGCCGGACAGAGGTGATGGTAACACAGAGGTAAGACAGCCGGGCCTGGTGTATGCAGTCCACCGGAGGGAAGATAGAGACGTACCGGACGTCATAACCGGTACGTTCCTTATATTTGGCAAACCTTACATTGCTTTGATAGATGTTGGCTCTACCCACTCTTATGTTGCATGTAGAGTAGTTGAAACACTAGGCATAGCCTCTGAATTGTCTAATAGGGAGATGACTGTAGTGAGCCCATTAGGACAAACTGTAGTGGTGAATAAGATATTTTGGAGTATACCTCTAGAGCTTCAGGGAGTGGTATTTCCTACCGATTTGATGGAGCTACCCTTCGGAGAATTTGATCTCGTCCTTGGCATGGACTGGCTAGTGGAACATCGAGCTATATTAGATTGCACAACTGAGCGAATGGAGTTAAGGACGCCGGAGGATAAGGCGATAATTATGATAGGAGAAAGAAGAAACTACTTGTCTAATGTAGTTTCTGCTTTAAAGGCTGATAAGATGATTCGGAAGGGGTGCAAGGCATTTTTGACCTTTGTTAGTGCGTTGAATGCAAAAGAAGGGGGAGTTAGTGGAGTTAGAACCGTAAGAGAATTTGTGGATGTCTTTTCGGAGGAATTACAGAATACCTCCGCATGTGGAGGTGGAGTTCAAATTGACTTGTCACGGCATGCACTCCCGTGTCAATTGCCCGTCTGATGTAATGGCACCAAAAGAGTTGGTTGAGCTCAAGGCTCAGATCCAAGAGTTGCTTGACTGTGGGTTTATCCGACCCAGTGTGTCTCCATGGGGAGCACCGATCTTGTTTGTGAAGAAGAAGGACGAAACTATGTGCATGTGCATAGATTATCGTCAGTTGAATAAGCTGACCGTCAAGAACAAGTACCCTTTGCCAAGAATAAACGACTTGTTCGATCAGCTTAAGGGGGCCGCGGTATTTTCGAAGATAGATCTAAGGTCTGGATATCATCAGCTTAAGGTGAAGGAGGCTGATATCCATAAGACAACTTTTCGGACAAGGTACGGGCATTATGAGTTCTTGGTAATGTCGTTCGGATTGACAAGCGCCCCAGCCGCGTTGATGGACATGATGAACTGGGTTTTTCAACCCTATATGGACTGGTTCATTGTTGTGTTCATAGACGATATTTTGGTGTATTCAAAGTTTGAGAAAGAACATGATGAGCACCTCCGAGTTGTGTTGCAAGTGTTAAGGGAGGAAAAGCTATATGCCAAGTTCAGCAAGTGCGAATTTTGGCTGAAGGAAGTTACATTCTTAGGACATGTGGTGTCTGCAGAAGGGATAAGGGTGGATCCTCAGAAGATTGAGGCAGTTTTGGATTGGAAACCACCTAAGTCTGTGGCGAAAGTTTGTAGCTTCTTGGGTTTAGCAGTGTAATATCCGGGAATTAGGGCTTGTGCATTTTTGCTCAATTACATGTGCTTGTATGCCTGTGTATATTATGAATGTGCTTTATGAATTTTGAGAACAGTAGAATGTAGGAGAATGCCATAGAAATTATTTAATTTTAAGTTTAAAAGAGGGAGCTAAGCCTAAGAGGCCTTAAGAAAATTTGTAGGGGAAATATGCCACTAAAATGGGCTTGTTTAAGTGGCTTGGAGGCGCCACTTAGGACCTTAGTAAGTGACGCCACAAGCAAAGGGGAAAGGGCCTAGGTTCGAATCACAAGGGAAGCAAAAAAGGAGTTTTTATTTTGCTACAAGGATGAGCAGTAGTGGACGGCATATGGACTTTGGAGAAAGGAGGTATAGATTGGGTTGGAAAGAGTTAAAGATTCGGCTAAGGTAGAGTGAAAAGGGGGATTGAATGGAGAGAGGGAGAGTTAGCCGGCCAAGGGACTCTCTTGGGTGGTATTTTTGGCCAAAGGGTAGAAGTGAGGCCATATTCATTCTTTTCTTTTCAATTATGCCTCTGCCGAATTCTTTAGCAAATTTTCTCTTCTTCTCTTTTATTTTGTCAAGCCGAAATACCTTGTGTTCTAGCTGAATCTCCATCATCCATCTTCTCCTTCTTCTTTTGCAAATTCACTCAAGCTGAATAAAACAATAACCCCTAGCCGATTGTCCATTAAACCCCAAAAGCCGAAAACCTGTTGCTCTCTATCTAAGCCTACATAGCCGAATCCCTGTGGGTTCAACAAGGAGCAGTCGACTTCTGTTATAAGCGTAAGGATCAACTATTGATTCCTTTCTTTCTTTTCTTTAGCCGAAAGATGAAATCTAAACCCATTAATGTTCATGGCCGAAACTATGAAGGAAGTTTCGGGATTTCTATTGTAGCCGATTTCAAGGAGGCAATCTTTGGGATTGGTGTGATCAAGGTAAGTAATATGTAGGATTCGGCCAAGGGCCATTTGTTGTGATTAAAGGTTAGGAATTGATCTAACATGTGTCTATAGGGATTTCGACAAATACCACAACCAAGGATATATTTCTGGGATTTAAGATTCATAAGGTAAGTGACTATGTACACTCGGCCAAGGCCATAATTGGTGTTTCAGATCTATTTCGTATTTATTTAAAAAGCCGAAACTAACCAAGTCCAGTGAACTAGTGTTGGCCGATTTCAAGGAAGAAGTATCACAGAATTTCGGGATTTGATTAGTAATCAAATCGGTAGCAAGGTAAGATTTCGGTTACGTTAATCCTTCAGAATTTAATTATTTAGCCGAATGGCTTTTTACTGAAGTACTTAAGGTTGGCCAAATGTAGGAACTAAGGATCTAAAGCATTCAATCGGGTTTTTGGGATTTCAGTGAAAGCGTTAAGTGAACCAGGTGTGTACCCCACACTAACTTTTAATAGATTTACGGCATCAATTTAATATATGTGTTTATATGATGTGAAATGTGGCCAAAGGTACCATGCAATGGTACAAAGTACTCAGGTACGTAACCTTAACATTATGTTAATAAATGATAGGAATATTTGGAATATGGCACATATGTGAATATTGATAAGAATGTGAAATAAGGCATAAGGCATGATGTTGCATGATTTGTATGACATAGGGCATATAGGAAATTATTTTAAAGGGGAAGTGATCTGGTGGTTTATACCATAATATCTGAATGTGGTGACTCATGTCACAAAAATTCGAATGTGGTGACTTATGTCACAAATAATTATCCGGTGGCTATGCCACAATATATATAAGGGCGATGAGCATGTCGCCTACAATGAACGCCTTGATGATGATGTGTAGCGGATGGAGGGTCGACTTAGTAGTCCCCACGGTGTGATGGTTGGTACGGGTGATGCATAGCGGATGGTTATCTAGGTTTGGGTTTGGGTTTGCATCATAGATTATATATGTTTATTATGTATGATTTGACATGCCTAAATTGATTGAGACTTGTGTTGTTTGTTACACACCGAGTCTATTTGACTCACCCTTGTGGATTATTTTTTCAGTGACACACAATAATGGACCGGCCTGGCGGGGAGCTCAATGGTGGCCATGCTTAGCTCGAAGTTATTTTATTTTGAATTTTCCATACTTAAGTATTTTGAATTATTTCGGTTTTGTTTTGATGTAATAAGGCCATAAGTATTAAACTGCTTATGCATGCATTTAAATTATTTTAGTATGGTACGATATTTATCACTTTAAAGTTTAAGTAACTTATATTAAAATAAATGTTAAATGTTTTGACACCTAATCAACACAAATCAACTGTTCTTCAAAACACACAAAATTTTGGCAAAACTTCAAATAAGTTTTGAAAGATTTTTCCTAAAGCATGCCAGATTCGGTCGTGGCTTGTGGGCGGGTTTGGGGTGTTTCAGCTTTAGTATCGAGCTTGGTTCAAAACTCGGCCTTGAGAGCTTTTTGGGCCCAAAACGTTTTCTTTCTTTTGAAATTGGATTTTCTAAGAAATAAGCGTGTTTTCGGCATGGCACCGAGTCTCCTACCAAGTCCACTGTAAGTACCCTAACTCCTCTGTGACTTATATGGGGAAATCATAGGGACGAGATTAGTAGATTAGGAGATATTAAACCCTAGGATTAGTCTACTTCAACACCAAGTTACATAAAACTTAAAGTCTAACCAAACAAACCTATGTCTAAGTCATTTGAGTTAAAGGTGTGGCAACCACAGCGATGTCTAGGATTGGATTCGGTGGGAGCTTGGTATTTAAGCAATCCTAGTGACTCACCTCCTTACCGCTCGAATCCTACCTGGTGCGTAGTGACAGTTCACTCTAACTAAGAGGACTCAGCCACAGGCTAAACCCAATAATTAAAACCCGAAAGGGACCGTCACCCTGTTTTGTGAAATTTCAAAGTTAAACCATGATTTTAAAACTCCAAGTGCCCCTAATTTAAAGAAGACCAGAATACCCCTGGTTTGCAATTGACCAAATTACCCCTAACCTGTACAAATGACCAAAATACCCTCAGTGTGGAAAGTTACCAAAGTGCCCTCAAATTAAAATTTCTAAAAATACCCTTGTTTTGAAAAGTCACCAGGAACCATATTTTGCGAAAAAAATTTATCGAAATGCCCCGGTTTGAAAAATTATGAAAATACCTCACTTATAAAATTACCATTTTACCTTGAAATTTTCTCACCAAGTATTTCAATTTTGTAAAGATACCAAAAGTCTCTATTTTGCAACATTTTCAAATACCCTAATTTGGAAAATTACCAAAATACCCCTATAGGGTAAAATTACGAAAATACCCTTGGGTAGTGGAAAACAACAAACAATGACAACTACAATATTTTTCTGTAATGAACGCAAGTTCATGAGTGTGATTGAATGACCGAATTGAGAATGAATGGAGATCAGATGTGTATGAAATTGAAAGAACTACTCCTAGAATCACGAACATAAGACCGCTCGTGATAAATCGATGGAACAAAACTAATTCATAAAATTCTTTAATCGATAAACGCGATTCGTAAGCATGAACTCTAGGGGCGTGGTCGTAACGTCTGAGGCCGTGGTAGAGGTCGAATGAATAGTATGTGAGCCCGTTAGGTCCGGACAAGGGTCCAAAATGAGATGCCACCACCACCACCACGATGTGGAATATCGTGGATCGACGGGATGATACAATATCACAGGCGATGCTGCAAGTTTTGGAAAGGGTGGCTGGAGCAGGCGGAGACATGGGAGCTCGAAAGTCGGTACTTGAGTGACTTCGAGCTAATGGAGCTGAGTTTTTCAGTGGAGTATCCGGTGTGGCACCCAATACGGCTGAGTATTGGTTGGAAGCGATGGAGCGGATTATGGATGACTTGGACCTAATTGTCGAGGAGAAATTGAAAGGGATAGTGTCGCTTCTTCGTGATGAGTCATACCAATGGTGGCTCACAGTTCGAGAAGGTGCTACCGTAGACGATCTTACTTGGGAATATATCAAGGCGGCATATCAAAAGAAGTACATTGGAACTAGCTATGTTGATGTGCAGAGGAAGACATTTCTAAGGCTAGTTCAAGAAAATAAGTCTGTAGCAGAATACGAGGCAGAATTCCTAAGGCTGAGCCATTATGCTCGAGGTATTTGTCGACGGAGCATAAGCGGTGTGTCCGGTTTAAGGATGGACTAAGGGATGATCTAAGATTGTTGATAGCTCCACAGCAGGAGCGAGAGTTTACCGTGTTGGTGGAGAAGGATAAGGTAGCCGAAGGGATTAAGGACTCGGTGAGACAGAATACAGACTGGAGTAGGCAAAAGAGAGGCTTTGGATCATCAGGGCCTTCAAGGAATGAGCAAAAGAGGCCTAGAGTTGATGGGCCGCGAGGTCAGCAAGCTGCTACTAGAGGGCAATATCGTACTTGTGCCCAGTGTGGAAAGATGCACTTGGGGGAGTGTTGGAAAAAGACGGGAGGATGCTTTAAGTGTGGGTCCAAGGGCCACATGATTAAGGATTATCTTGTGAGAACAGAAGGGGGTCGACCAGTAAGCCAAGGTCCTAACCAGCCTAGAAGAGGAGGACAGCAACCACCGCGAGGCCGTGGTTTGGTTGGCAGAGGTAACGGTGCTGGAAGGGGACGAGAAACAGGTAGAGGTGTTAATAATACAGAGGTAAGGTAGCCGGGTTTGGTTTATGAGGTACGTCGAAGGGAGGACGAAGACGCACCAGACGTCATAACCGGTACGTTCCTTATATTTAGCAAGCCTTACTTTACTTTGATTGATGTTGGCTCTACCCACTCTTATGTTGCATGTAGAGTAGTTGAAAATCTAGGAATAGCCTCTGAACTTTCTAGTAGGGAGATGACTGTAGTAAACCCATTAGGTCAAACTGTAGTGGTGAATAAGATGTTTCGGAGTGTACCTTTGGAGCTTCAGGGAGCGGTATTTCCTGTCGACTTAATTGAATTACCCTTCGGACAATTTGATCTCATACTTGGTATGGACTGGCTAGTGGAACATCGGGCTGTATTAAATTGTGCAGCTAAGCGAATGGAGTTAAGGTCGTCGGAGGATAAGGCAGTAATTATGATAGGAGAAAGAAGAAACTACTTGTCTAACGTAGTTTCAGCCTTAAAGACTGATAGGATGGTTAGGAAGGGGTGCAAGGCATTTTTGGCTTTCGTTAGTGCTGTGGATACGAAAGAAGAGGGAGTTAGTGGGGTTAGAACGGTAAGAGAATTTGTGAATGTCTTTCCGGAGGAATTGCGAGAATACCCGGACGAGGAGGTGGAGTTCTAATTGACTTCTTGTCGAGAATGCAGCTCTGTGTCAATTGCCCCGTACAGAATGGCACCAAAGGAGTTGGTTGAGCTCAAGGCTCAGATCCAAGAATTGCTTGACCGTGGGTTTATCTGACCCAGTGTGTCTCCATGGGGAGCACCGGTCTTGTTTGTGAGGAAGAAGGACAGAACTATGCGCATGTGCATAGATTATCGTCAGTTGAATAAGCTGACCATCAAGAACAAGTACCCTTTGCCAAGGATAGACGACTTGTTCGATCAGCTTAAGGGGGCGACAGTATTCTCAAAGATAGATCTAAGGTCAGGGTATCATCAGCTTAAGGTGAAGGAGGCAGATATCCATAAGACAACTTTTCGGACAAGATATGGGCATTTTGAGTTTGCAACAATGCCGTTCGAATTGACAAATGCCCCAGCCATGTTCATGGACATGATGAACCGAGTTTTCCAACCCTATCTGGACCGGTTCGTTGTTGTGTTCATAGATGATATTTTAGTGTATTCGAAGTCAGAGAAAGAACATGATAATCACCTCCAAGTTGTGTTGCAAGTGTTAAGGGAGAAAAAGCTATATGCCAAGTTCAGCAAATGCAAATTTTGGCTGAAAGAGGTTACATTTTTAGGACATGTGGTATTTACTGAAGGAATAAGGGTGGATCCTCGGAAGATTAAGGCAGTGCTAGATTGGAAACCACCTAGGTCGGTGGCTGAGGTTCGTAGTTTCTTGGGATTGGCAGGCTACTACAGAAGGTTTGTAGAAGGATTCTCGTCAATAGCCGCACCTTTGACAAAGTTACTAAGGAAGGAGGTACCTTTCATATGGACTGATAAGCAACAGGAGAGCTTTGAGAAGCTTAAGAGAGTCTTGACTGAAGCTCCAGTGTTGATCCAGCCTGAGGCAGGGAAGGATTTTGTAGTGTACTGTGATGCTTCCCATACAGGATTGGGAGGTGTCCTTATGCAAGACGGGAAGGTAGTTGCTTATGCGTATCGACAACTAAGGCCACACGAGGTTAACTACCTGACGCATGACTTGGAATTGGCAGCAGTGGTCTTTGCTCTTAACGTGTGGAGGCATTACTTATATAGAGAGAAGTCTGTGATCTACACAGACCACAAAAGCCTCAAATATCTGCTGACTCAGAAGGAGTTGAACCTGAGACAACGAAGGTGGGTGGAATTGTTGAAGGACTATGATTATTCCATAGAGTATCACCCGGGCAAGGCGAATGTAGTGGTAGATGCTCTAAGTCAGAAAGTAGTGTCAGATCTAAGGGCGATGTTTGCGCATCTGAGCTTGTATGACAATGGAAGTCTACTGGCAGAGTTGCAAGTTAAGCCGACGTGGTTGAATGAGGTAAAAGAGAGTCAGTTGGCGGATGATGATCTAAGTGCTAAGCTACGGCAAGTACAGAGTGGGGAGTTGAAGGATTATGGTGTTAACGGCGATGGAGTATTGTGTTTTAAGGGTAAGGTCTGTATGCCAAAGAATGATGAGTTAAGGCAGAGGATTCTTCAGGAATCGCATGGTAGCCCCTATGCTATGCATCCTAGAGGTAGTAAGCTGTACAGAGACTTAAGGGAACAATTTTGGTGGCCTGGTCTTAAGCGGGAAGTTACCGAATTTGTAGGCAAGTGCTTAATGTGTCAGCAAGTTAAGGCTAAACACCAAGTTCCATCAGGGTTGCTTCAGCCGATTAAGATTCCACAGTGGAAGTGGGAGAGAATTACCATGGACTTCATTAGTGGGCTTCCCCTTACGCCTACTAAGAAGGACTCGATATGGGTGATAGTGGATCGATTGACAAAGTCCGCGCATTTCATTCCAGTGCGGGTTGACTATTCTCTCCAGAAGCTAGCAAAGTTGTATGTGGCGGAGATTGTGAGGCTGCACGGAGTGCCAATGTCGATTATCTCGGATAGGGATCCAAGGTTTACATCTCAGTTTTGGAAAGCACTACATCAGGCTTTAGGCACCAGATTGGACTTTGGTACGGCTTTTCATCCATAATCGGACGGTCAATCTGAACGAGTAATCCAAGTGTTAGAGGATATGCTAAGGGGATGTGTGATAGACTTCAGAGGAAGTTGGGAAGAATATTTTCCTTTAACTGAGTTTACATGCAACAACAATTATCGAGCAAGTATACTGGATGGCACCGTCTGAAAGCTTCAGATGGACGGAAGTGTCGTACCCCTACATGTTGGACGAAATTGGGAGAAAGTCAGATTTTGGGTCCTAAAATTGTGGCAGAATTCGTGGAGAAGGTCAAGGTAATTCGGGCATGGTTGAAGGAGGCGTCTGACAGGCAGAAGTCGTATGCAGATCTCAAACGGAAGGAAATAGAATTTGATGTGGGAGATCAAGTGTTTCTTAGAGTGTCACCTTGGAAGAAGGTGATGAGATTTGGTCGAAAAGGGAAGCTAAGCCCAAGGGTTATAGGACCTTATCGGGTGTTAAAGCGAATTGGACCGGTGGCATACCAGTTGGAGTTGCCTTCAGAGTTGCAGCAGATGCACGACGTATTCCATGTCTCTTGCTACGTCATTATCGATCAGATCCATCTTATGTAGTACCAGTTGAGGAGGTGGAATTAAGGCTAGATTTGTCTTATGAGGAAGAGCCAATTCAGATTCTGGAACAAGATGTGAAGGTGCTTCGGAGGAAGTCGGTCCCTCTGGTCAAAGTGTTATGGCCTAACCATGGATCGGAGGAAGCTTATTGGGAGCCGGAAGAAGTAATGCGACAGCAATACCCCCACCTATTTTAGCCAGGTAATTTCGAGGTCGAAATTATTTTAAGGGGGTAGAACTGTAATATCTGGGAATTAGGGCTTGTGCATTTTTGCTCAATTGTATGTGCTTGTATGCCTGTGTATATTATGAATGTGCTTTATGAATTTCGGGAACAGTAGAATGTAGGAGAATGCCTTAGAAATTATTTAATTTTAAGTTTAAAAGAGGGAGCTAAGCCTAAGAGACCTTAAGAAAATTTGTAGGGGAAATATGCCACTAAAATTGGCTTGTTTAAGTGGCTTGGAGGCGCCACTTAGGGCCTTAGTAAGTGACGCCACAAGCAAAGGGGGAAGGGCCTAGGTTCGAATCATAATGGAAGTAAAAAGGGAGTTTTTATTTTGCTACAAGGATGAGCAATAGTGGAAGGCATATGGACTCTGGAGGAAGGAGGTATAGATTGGGTTGGAAAGAGTTAAAGATTCGGCTAAGGTAGAGTGAAAAGGGGGGTTGAATGGAGAGAAGGAGAGTTACCCGGCCAAGGGACTCTCTTGGGTGGTATTTTCGGCCAAAGGGTAGAAGTGAGGCGATATTCATTCTTTTCTTTTCAATTGTACCTCTGCCGAATTCTTTAGCAAATTTTCTTTTCTTCTCTTTTATTTTGTCAAGCCGAAATACCTTGTGTTCTAGCCGAATCTCCATCATCCATCTTCTCCTTTTTCTTTTGCAAATTCACTCAAGCCGAATAAAACAATAATCCCTAGCCGATTGTCCATTAAACCCCAAAAGTCGAAAACCTGTTGATCTCTATCTAAGTCTACATAGCCGAATCTCTGTGGGTTTAAAAGGAGCAATCTACTTCTGTCATAAGGGTAAGGATCAACTATGGATTCCTTTCTTTCTTTTCTTTAGCCGAAAGATGAAATCTAACCCCATTAATGTTCATGGCCGAAACTATGAAGGAAGTTTCGGGATTTCTATTGTAGCCGATTTCAAGGAGGCAATCTTCGGGATTGGTGTGATCAAGGTAAGTAATATATGGTATTCGGCCAAGGGCCATTTGTTGTGATTAAAGGTTAGGAATTGATCTAACATGTGTCTATAGGGATTTCAAAAAATACCACAACCAAGGATATATTTCCGGGATTTAAGATTCATAAGGTAAGTGACTATGTACACTCGGCCAAGGCCATAATTGGTGTTTCAGATCTATTTCGTATTTATTCAAAAAGCCAAAACTAACCAAGTCCAGTGAACTAGTGTTGGCCGATTTCAAGGAAGAAGTATCACGAAATTTTGGGATTTGATTAGTAATCAAATCGACAGCAAGGTAAGATTTTGATTACGTTAATCCTTCGGGATTTGATTATTTAGCCGAATGGCTTTTTACTGAAGTACTTAAGGTTGGCCGAATGTAGGAACTAAGGATCTAAAGCATTAGATCAAGTTTTCGGGATTTTAGTGAAAGCGTTAAGTGAACCAGGTGTGTACCCCACACTAGCTTTTAATAGATTTACGGCATCAATTTAATATATGTGTTTATAATGATGTGAAATGTGGCCAGAGGTACCATGTAATGGTACAAAGTACCCAGGTACGTAACCTTAACATTATGTTAATAAATGATAGGAATATTTGGAATATGCCACATATGTGAATATTGATAAGAATGTGAAATAAGGCATAAGGCATGATGTTGCATGATTTGTATGACATGGGGCATATGGGAAATTATTTTAAAGGGGAAGTGATCTGGTGGTTTATACCACAATATCTTAATGTGGTGACTCATGTCACAAAAATCCGAATGTGGTGACTTATGTCACAAATAATTATCTGGTGGCTATGCCACAATATATATAAGGGCGATGAGCATGTCTTCTGCAGCGATTGCCTTCGATGATGTGTAGCGAATGGAGGGTCGACTTAGTAGTCCCCACGGTGAGATGGTTGGTACGGGTGATGTGTAGCAGATGGTTATCTAGGTTTGGGTTCGGGTTTGCATCATTGATTATATATGTTTATTATGTATGATTTGACATGCCTAAATTGATTGAGACTTGTGTTGGTTGTTACACATCGAGTCTGCTTGACTCACCCTGTTGTGGGATTATTTTTTAGGTGACACACGAGAATGGACCGGCCCACAGGAGCTCAATTGTGGCCATGCTTAGCTCAGAAGTTGTTTTATTTTGAATTTTCCATACTTAAGTATTTTGAATTATTTCGGGTTTTGTTTTGATGTAATAAGGCCATAGGTATTAAACTGTTTATGCATGCATATAAATTATTTTTGTATGGTACGATCTTTATCACTTTAAAGTTTAAGTAACTTATATTAAAAATAAATGTTAAATGTTTTGACACCTAATCAACACAAATCAACTGTTCTTTAAAAACACACAAAAATTTTGGCAAAACTTCAAATAGGTTTTGAAAGATTTTTCCCTAGAAGCATGCCAGATCCAGTCAGGGCTTGTGTGCTGGGTTTGGGGTGTTTCAGGCAGGCTATTACAGAAGGTTCGTAGAAGGGTTCTCATCAATAGCTGCTCCTTTGACGAAGTTGCTAAGGAAGGAGGTACCTTTCGTATGGTCAGATAAGCAACAAGAGAGCTTTGAAAAGCTTAAGAGGGTTTTGACGGAAGCTCCAGTTCTGATTCAGCCTGAGGTAGAGAAAGAATTCATGGTGTATTATGACGCTTCTCACACAGGTTTGGGATGCGTATTGATGCAAGACGGGAAGGTAGTTACTTATGCATCTCGACAATTAAGGCCACACAAGGTTAACTACCCAATGCACAATTTGGAGTTGGCGACAGTGGTCTTTGCTCTTAAGGTATGGAGGCATTATCTTTATGGAGAGAAGTCAGTGATCTACAAAGACCACAAAAGCCTTAAGTATCTGCTGACTCAGAAAGAGTTGAACCTGAGACAGCGAAGGTGGGTGGAATTATTGAAGGACTACGATTGTTCCATAGAGTATCACCCAAGCAAGGCGAATGTTGTGGCAGATGCCCTAAGTCAGAAAGTTGTGTCGGATCTGAGGGCGATGTTTGCACATCTTAGCTTGTATGACGACGGAAGCTTATTGGCAGAATTGCAAGTTAAGCTGACATGGCTGAATGAGGCGAAAGAGGGTCAGTTGGTAGATGATGATCTAAGTGCTAAGCTTCGGCAAGTGCAGAGTGGGGAGTTGAAAGATTATAGTATTAATGGCGATGGAGTATTGTGTTTCAAGGATAAGGTCTGTATGCCAAAGAACGAGGAGTTAAGGCGGAGAATTCTTCGGGAATCGCATAGTAGCCCTTATGCTATGCATCCTGGAGGTAGTAAGTTGTACAAAGATCTAAGGGAACAGTTTTGGTGGCCTAGTCTTAAGCGGGAAGTTACCGAATTTGTAGGAAAGTGCTTAACGTGTCAGCAAGTTAAGGCTGAACACCAAGTTCCATCAGGGTTGCTTCAGCCAATACAGATTTCGTAGTGGAAGTGGAAGAGAATTACCATAGACTTCGTTAGTGGGCTTCCCCTTACGCCTACTAAGAAGGGCTCGGTATGGGTGATAGTGGACTGATTGACAAAGTTCACACATTTCATTCCCGTGCGGGTTGACTATTCCCTACAAAAATTGGCAAGGTTATATGTAGCTGAGATTGTGAGGTTGCACGGAGTGCCGGTGTCGATTTTCTCGGATAGGGATCCGAGGTTCACATCTCGATTTTGGAAGGTGCTACATCAAGCTTTAGGCACCAGATTGGACTTCAGTACAGCTTTTCATCCACAGTTAGACGGGCAGTCTGAACGAGTAATCCAAGTGTTGGAGGATATGTTGAGGGGCTGTGTGATAGACTTCAGAGGAAGTTGGGAAGAATATTTACCTTTAGCAGAATTTGCGTACAACAACAGCTATCAGGCAAGTATTCGGATGGCACCGTCTGAAGCCTCAGATGGACGAAAGTGTCGCACTCCCACATGTTGGACGGAATTGGGAGAACGTCAGATTTTTGGTCCAGAAATTATGGCAGAATCAGAGGAAAAGGTTAGGGTAATTTGGACACGGTTGAAGGAGGCATCTGACAGGCAAAAGTCATATGCAGATCTCAAACGAAAGGACATAGAATTTGCTGTGGGAGATCAAGTGTTTCTCAAAGTTTCACCTTGGAAGAAGGTGATGAGATTTGGTCGCAAAGGGAAGTTAAGCCCGAGGTTTATAGACCTTATCGGGTATTAAAGCGAGTTGGACCAGTGGCATACCAGTTAGACTTGCCACCAAAGTTGAAGCAGATGCACGACGTGTTCCATGTTTCTATGCTACGTCGCTACCGATCGGATCCAACTCATATAATACCGGTTGAGGAGGTGGAGCTGAGACCAGATCTGTCTTATGAGGAAGAGCCGATTCAGAGGAAGTCGGTCCCTCTGGTCAAAGTGTTGTGGCATAACCATGGATCGGAAGAAGCTTCTTGGGAGCCGGAAGAAGCAATACGACAGCAATACCCCCACCTATTCTAGCCAGGTAATTTCGAGGTTGAAATTATTTTAAGGGGGTAGAACTGTAATATTCGAATTTATGGCTTATGCATTAATGCTAAATTGTATGAAGTAGCATGACTATGTGTGTTCTGATTGTGTTGTACGAATTTTGTGAACTTTAGAGTGTAGGTAAATGCTTTAGAAATTATTTAATTTTAAGTTTCAAAGAGGGAGCTAAGCCTAAGAGGCCTTAAGAAAATTAGTAGGGGAAATATGACGCAAAAATGGGCTTGTTTAAGTGGCTTGGAGGCGCCACTTAGGGACTCAGTATGTGACACCACAAGCAAGGTGCAAGGGCCTAGGTTCGAGCAACGTAGGAAGTAAATAAAAGAGTTTTATTTTGCTGCAAGGTTGAGCAGTAGTGGACGAAAATGGGGCACTAAGGGATGAGTTTAAGAAGTGGTCTAATCCTTTTAAAATTTCAGCTAAAGTAAAGGATAATTGATGATTTATTTGAATTAATTGTAAATGAGTAAAGAGGAGAGAAAATAAGGGACTGGATAGGGGAAGGAGAGTTGGCCGATTGGGGGGGCTCTTTTAGTGGTATTTTCGGCCAAGGAAGGGGAGTAAGACCATTATTCTTTCTTTTGTACCTCGGTCGAATTCTCTAGCAAATATCCTCTCTTCTCTTTTACTTTGTCAAAGCCGAAATACCCTGTGTTCTAGCTGAATCTCCATCATCAACCTTCTTCTTCTTTTGCAAACTCAATCAAGAGCCGAATATACCAATAACCCCTAGCCGATTGTCCATTAAACCCCAAAAGCCGAAAAATTGTTGATCAACATCTAGCTATAGCCGAATCTTTCAAGTGGTGTCAGGCAGGAGTACAGTCGACTATAGTATTAAGGGTAAGATTAGTTGTTATTCAATTCTCACTTCTTTTAGCCGGAACTTAAGGACTAATCCATTGTGGTTCTTGGCCAAGACATGGAAAGATCTTTCGGGATTTCCATAGTAGCCGACTTCTAGGGAGATCATTCGGGATTTCAGACCTAAGGTAAGTAAGGTGAAAGATTAGGTCGAAGGCCATGATTTCAAATGTTGGAATTGGATCTGACATAGTGCTTGTAGGGATTTCGACAGAGACCAAGGACAAGTGATATTTCGGGATTTAGATCCACAAGGTAAGTGCATGTGATATTAGGCCAAGGCTATATTTAGTGACTTAGATCTATTTCTTATTTCGTTCAAAAGCTGAACTAACCGGTTAAGTGATTTAGTAGTTGGCTGATTGCAAGAGGGAACATCACAAAGTTTCGGGATTTGATTAGTAATCAAATCGACAAAGAAGGTAAGGATTTTGGTTGCAATAATCCTTGAGATTTGATTATTTAGCCGAAAGGCTTTTGCTAAAACACTAAGTGATTGGCGAATGTAGGAACTAAGGATCTAAAGCATTAGATCGAATTTTCGGATTTCATGAACTCGTTAAGTAAATCGTGTGTAGCCCTAACCTAAGTCTTAATAGATTTATGGTATTGTTTTAATAAATGTGTTAATAAGAATATGTAAAATGTGGCTAAGGGTACCATGCAATGGTACAAAGTACTCGAATACGTTAACCTACTACTACTTGTGGTTATAATATTATGAATATCTCATTATGGCACACATGTGAAACTAACTAATGTGAATAAGGCATAAGATAAGCTATTGGCATGATTTGTATGACATGGGGCATATGGGTGATATGAAAAGGGGAAGTGATCTGGTGGTTTATACCACAATATCTGAATGTGGTGACTCATGTCACGAAATCTGAATATTGTGACTTACGTCACAAAATATTATCTGGTGGCTATGCCATGAATTTATAAGGGCGATGTGCAAGTCGTCTGCAGTGACTACCTTCGATGATGTGTAGCGGATGGAGGGTCGACTTAGTAGTCCCCACGGTGTGATGGTTGGTACGGGTGATGTGTAGTGGATGGTTATATAGGTTTGGGTTCGGGATTGCATCATTACCTATATTTCTGCTATATGTACATGTATGAACTGATATGCCTAAACTGTTGGGACTTAGTGATGGTGGTTATACACTGAGTCTGTTTGACTCACCCTGTTGTGGGATATGTTCCAAGTGACACTAAGTAATGGACCGGATCGGTAGGAGTTTAGTGGTGGCCATGCTCAGCTCATCGTTTATTTTTTTTTTTGGAATTTCTATACTTAAGTATTTCAGATTTATTCGGGATTTGTTTTTGGTGTAATTATGGCCATTATTATTAACTGTTTTAAGTAAGTGTTTAAAATTGGTTTATTATGATAAGGTTACTTGTAAAATTGAGACTAAATAAATTTTCTTAAAAATGTAAACAAACATTTAAATGTTTTGACACATAAACAACACCGTTTCCAATCTGAACCCAACATAAATCAAATGCTCTTCAAAACCATCCATATTTTCCAAATCAACAAACAAGATTTGAAAAGTTTTTACTCAAGGAACATACCAGATCCGGTCAAGGCTCGTGGGCCTGGTTTGGGGTGTTTCATACCTTAACTTGTATTTACTTATGGTACCTGTATCAATCATTACATAGTTTAGCAATTCAACTATCATATACAATAACTTGAATCTCTATCTTCCTTAACTTGAATGGAATTCTTTATCTTTCTTATACAACTTATCTCATTATCGACTTTACTTAATTTGCTATTAGTCACTTTTTCATACTTACTCTTTTGCCCATTGAATTACTCGGAATACCAAAGGATACTCAATCTCATCAAACATGTGTCTTAATGCCAATGCCATTTCCCAAATATAGTCTTACATGGGATCGCCTCTTAGCGCCGATGCCATATACCAGATATGGTCTTACACAGACTTCCTTAGCTTGATGTCGATGCCATGTCCCAAACATGGACTTACACGAGACCTTCCTTAAATGGTGTCGATGCCATGTCCCAAACACAGACTTACATGAGACCTTCCTTAAATGGTGTCAATACCATGTCTCAGACATGGACTTACATGAGACCTTCCTTAAATGGTGTCGATGCCATGCCCCAAACATGTACTTACACGGGCTTTCCTTATCCCATGATGTGATATTGGTTTCCTCATTATTCCGAAACTTCAAACGGGACTTTCACTTACTTGTTCTTATTGATTTCCCTATTAAACATTGGTAATCAACTTCATTGAAATAATGAACTTAATGCAACATAGCAAGTAATTTAATCATAATAACATATGTAGCAATGAATTCATACAAACTTACCTCGGTACTCCAAAATATGTGTAGATGTGCAATTTAGTCGCCCAACTTTGTTTTTGCCTCGGTTTTAGTCTGGGCTTCGTGTTTCTTGATCTATAATAACAATTTAACTTGTTTAATACTTACATTGACTAAATTCACTCATAATTCATACATTGGAAAAATTTATAATTTTACCCCTAAACTTTCTCAAAATTACACTTTTACCCCTAAGTTCGTAAAATGATTTTGATTCAACTTTCTTGCATTTCAAGCCTAGGTGAATCATATTCTCAACTATAGCACCTTTCAATTTTTACTATTTCACCCATATATGATAATTTTTATAATTTTTACAATTTGGTACTTTTATAGATTTTTCATGAAAATCACTTAGAAAGAGATATTTATCCTACCTCAAACTTACATATTCTTCCATAAAACATCAAAATACATGACCCTAGCTCAAAATATAGCTAGAAATAACTAAACCGAGCTACGAGGGTTTCAAAAATACAAAGAACATTAAAAACGGGGCTAGGATGCACTTACTATCAAGCTTGGAAGTTGAAGAAACCTTAGCTATGACTCCTTGCAAATTTTGGCTAAGGTAGGAGAAGATGGACATGATTTTTGCTTCTTTTTTCCCTTTTAATTCTTTTATTAACCAAATGACCAAAATGCCATTAATGGTCTTTTCTTGGGATTTTTCCTTCCCATGTCCATTTTTGTCCATCATTAAATATAATGGCATAATTGCTAAATAAGGACTTCTAGAAATTTTTATAATTATATTTCAAACTTAAATCTCTTAGAATTTCATATTTTCTATTCTTTGCAATTTAGTCTTAATGGACAATTTAATCACTAATTATTAAAATTTCTTCATGAGATTTTCACACAATCATGAAATCATCTCATATAATTTATAGAAATCATAAAACTCATATTTCTACTTTGGATTTGTGGTCTCGTACCACTATTTTGACTAGGCCCTAAGTCAGGTTGTTACAGTCCACAGCGGGCAGATCAGATGCAAGCTTCAAGACCGGGTTTTGTACAGCCTCAAAGAGCAGTTCAGTAGCCACTTAGGGGTCGTGGACTAGTTAGGGGTGGTAATGGTATGGGTCGTGGGCAGAGAGCACCAGGCAGAGGTGCTGGTCAGATTGAGACGAGACAGCCTGCTTTGGTTTATGCCACTTGACGCTGAGAGGATAGAGATACTCCAGATGTTATCACCGAAACGTTCTTAATTTTTGATGTACCTTATACTACTTTGATAGACATTGGTTCTATGCACTCTTATATAGCTAGTTCTGTATCTGAAAACTTTGGAATTTCTATCGAGAGCACATCTAGTGAGATCACCGTATTGAATCTGTTGGGGAAGTATGTTCGGGTTAATAAGCTTTATAGGGATGTTCCGTTAGTGGTGCAAGGGGCTATTTTTCTGGAAAATCTGATGGAGCTTCCGTTTGGGGAGTTCAACTTAATTTTGGGAATAGACTGGTTGGTTGAGCACCGTGTTAGCTTGGACTGCACATCTAAGAGGGTTGTTCTAAGGACTGAGGATGATAAAGAAGTGGTTGTGATAGGTGAGTGCCAAGATTACCTGTCTAATGTGATCTCTGCACTTGCGGTTAAAAAATTGGTCCGAAAAGGGTGTGAAGCGTATTGCCTTACGTTAATGTTTCTACTTCTGGGGATTCTTCTGTCGGGGATATCAGAACAGTGAGGGATTTTTTTGGATGTCTTTCTTAAGGAGTTACTAGGTTTACCTCCTAATCGAGAAGTTGAGTTTGGAATTGAGCTTCTACCAGGTATAGCTCCGGTGTCCATCGATCCCTATCGAATGATACCAAATGAACTTACAAAGCTTAAGTCTTAACTTTAAGAGCTACTGGATCGTTGTTTCATCTACCCTAGTGTGTCTCTATAGGGAGCATCAGTTCTATTTCTGAAGAAAAAGGATGCGACCATGAGAATATGTATTAATTATCGATAACAGAATAAGCTAACTGTGAAGAACAAGTATCTAGTTTTGAGGATTGACAATTTGTTTGATTAGTTCTGAGGGGCTTTAGTGTTTTCAAATATTGATCTTCATTCTGGGTATCATCAGTTGAGATTCAATAAAGTGGATGTTCATAAGACTGCATTTAGGACTCGTTATGGACATTGAGTTCCTAGTTATGCCTTTTGGTCTAACGAATGCTTTGGCTGCATTCATGGATCTGATGAATTGAGTCTTTCAACCATATTTGGATCAGTTCGTTATGGTTTTCGTCAATGATATTTTGTTTACTCTAAGATCGAGGATAAGCATGATGAGTATGATGAGTATCTTAGAGTAGTGCTTCAGATTCTACGTGAAAAATAGCTCTACGCTAAGTTAAGCAAGTGTGAGTTCTGGTTGCGTGAGGTGACTTTTCTGGGTCATGTGGTTTATACTGAGGGGATCCAACTTTATCCTAGAAAGATTGAGGGTGTGCTTGATTGGAAACAGCCTAAGAACGTATCTGAAATTCATAATTTTCTAAGCCTGGCGGGTTATTATCGGCAATTTATTGAGGGGTTCTCTCTAATTATAACTCCTTTGACTAAGCTTCTACGTAAGGGTGTTCCTTTTGTTTGGACTGATGCACATCAATCGAGCTTCAGAAAGCTCAAATCTGTTCTGACTCAGGCTCCTGTTCTAATATAGCCTAAATCTGGTAAGGAATTTATGGTATACAGTGATGCGTCGCACCTTAATTTGGGATGTGTATTAATGCAAGATGGAAAAGTTGTGGCTTATGCATCCCGTCAGCTTAAGACACATGGAGGAAACTATCCGACACATGATCTCGAGTTAGCTGCTGTGGTTTTTGCGTTGAAAATTTAGAGGCACTATCTATATGGTAAGAGGTGAATTATCTACACTGATCACAAGAGCCTCAAGTACCTCAATACCCAGAAGGAGTTGAACCTTAGGCAGTGTCGATGGATTGAGTTGCTCAAACATTATGACTGTAAGATAGAGTATCATCTTGGTAAGGCCAATGTGGTGGTCGATGCTCTAAGTCATAGAGTGATGTCTGATTTGAGAGTAATTTTTGCTCGACTTAGTCTGTTTGATGATGGGAGACTGTTAGCTGAGTTGTAACATCCTGGAATTAGGGGTTCTGCATTTTATGTGTTTCTTTGTGTTTGGTTTGTTCTGCGTGTTAATTTGGTGTGTTCGGGGGTTCTGGGAAGGCTTGGGTTCAAGTTAGAGCCTTGGTAAAAATTTTGTGTTTAGGCACTTTAGGGGAGAGCTGGTTGAGGCAGGTCTTAAGGGTAATTTCTTGTGTTTGTTGTCACAAGAAGAAGTGTGGTAGAGTGGCAAGAAGACGCCACTTAAGGTGTAGGGGTGTGGCGTCAAAAGGGAGCAGCAGTAGGGAAGGAGTTCAAATCCCATAAGCCTCACTATGAACTTTATTTTTGGCACCAGGATGAAGGGCAGATGGATTCGGCAGGGACTCTTCAAGGGTGAGTGTTGAATGAGTCAAGGCATTTGAATGGGTGGTCATGAGGTGTTGGTGGCATTTGAATTGGTCAAACTGATTCAAATTAATGAAGGGGAGTGAAAGTAGGAGCTGAACAAGGGATGTGGTGGCTAATAGGGTGGTTGGCCGATTGTGGGGAGAGTGGAGGGAGAGCATTTCAGTTATTGGGTGTAAGGGAGGTGTGTGCCATCTTGCCTTTTGGTAAAAGAGAAGAAACCGAAACCATTAGAGAAGCTTTCCTCTTCTTTGCAATTCAGTCATTTTGTGTCATTCTCTGTTACCGAAATCGTAACACTTCATTCTTGTCTTTCCATATTTTGCTTCCTTCTTCTCTAAAGCTCTCGTAGATAGCCAAATACTCCTCTTCTCTCATTTGGAAGCCTACCACTATTAGCTATACCTTAGCCGAACCTCTCTTCCTACCATCTCCTCTCTTGCTAAGCCGAATCATCTCTCAAACTTAACTCTTCTGTTGGCCGAATCCCAATTGCTCATTCTCTCTTTTCTCTGCATTACTTTTGTTCCAGTGTTGGAAACTGAAACTCTTACTTTTGTTATTCTTGTTTGGTTCCTCCATAGCGGAACGTGGAAGTATTTTCTAACATTACAGCCAGAGCCAGATTTCCTTGGTCTCACTCAATTTTTCTCTGTTCAAGGTAAGGATTCTTTTCTTTTCTTCTTTTTCTAATAGACTTTCCCTTCATTCATTCTTTCTAAGAGGAAGCCGAATCTCCCCTTGTATCAACTAAATTTGTTCCTTCCATGCTATGCTTTTAGCCGTATCTCAGAAAGTAAGGTGTTTGTCGACTGCTGGATCGATCAGATTTTGTTTGTTCAAGGTAATGGAAAATTCTACCACTCTTCTCTATGTTTTCAGTTCTATGTGGGGTCATAGCCGAAAGGGCTATTGTTGTTTCTTAATGAAGTTGCAGCTAACCTCTTTTTACTTTCTCTCAATTTGGTGTGATCGCTCTGGAATAAGGTGATTAGTTGAATCTCTTCAGCTGGCTATTGGGGTCTCCCTTAGACCGTAGCCAATCTCGTGTGGTGCAACTTCTTGATAACCAGGGTAAGGGATTATCTTCTCAGATTCCTCGGCTAGTATTCTCCTTTACGTTTTTGGTTGCCTGAATCAACATCTCTTTAATAGATAATCGACATTTTTCTCTAACCTCTAATCAAGTCTATTTCATGGATACAAGAAATGGTCAAGCTGAGGAGGGGAGTGTACCCATAGCCTCCGCTCTAAAATTTAAAAGACGTGTTGTGTCAGCGGTTCGGGATTTTCAATCGGGTTGTGATAGAGAGCCGACGTCTGCCTAGGTTAGGCAGATAACTGTTGTCCCTGCTAGTGAGAGCGTCGACGTAAAGAGTTTAGTTTTACGCGTTATCAGGTGTGTATACTCACAGTTTACTGGTTATTAATTCTTGTAAATAACTATGTTGGCTGAAAGCCGAAACTACTATTTTGATAGTCGAGATACCCTCGTGGGTAAGGTTGGAGACACCGGGTAAGTTCCGCTATATTGATACTTTCGGGTTAATGTAAATATACGTTATACATTCAAAGTATGTTGCATTCATTTCAGTATGTTAATATGTGCATGGGCTTGGGTTATGATGAAAAAGGGAAGTGTTATTTAGGGACTGTCACAGTGGTTTGGTACCACAGTGGGTTGGCCCCACATATCTCATTCAGTGACTATGTCTCAGTGGTTTGGTACCACGGTGGTTTGACATCACGTATATCTATGATTCAGTGACTCGTCCCAGTGGTTTGGTACCATAGTGGGTTGGCCCCACATATATCTATTCGAGATTGTCACAGTGGTTTGGTACCACGGTGGGTTGGCCCCACACACATTATTAGTGACTCTGTCACAGTGATCTGGTATCATGGTGGTTTGGAACCACAGTGGCTGGGTGCCATAGGCGTTTATTAATTCGGTGATGTAGAGGTGGAAAATTAGGTCAATCAATGCATTGCATACATGTTTATATATGTTGTATTGTGTGGGTTAAGGCTGATGGGCATTCGTGGGCTTGAAACCCAGACTGCGTTTAAATGGGGATTTACACACTGAGTCTCGGTAACTCACCCCTCTGCTTAATTTTATAGGTAATCACTAGCTCGCGGACTTGGAGACGAGGCGGACTCGAGGTGGCCATGCAGTATTTTCTAGTAATTTCGTCTTCTTTATTTTAAATTTCACTATTAAGTTTGGGTTTTGGTGTTGTAATAAGTCCACTTTAACTTTAGTTTGGGTTTTGATATAATGTCGATATTACATGTTTAATAAACTATAGAATATGGAGTTTTTCTAAAATTAAAAGAATATTTATAAAACATTGAACAAATGGTTTTCAAATGGTTAATGAAAGATGGGTAACAAGCAACAAATTGATTCAGAGTTTTTACTTAAAAAAAAGTCGCAACATCGTTTTCAACTGACAAGTTTAATGAAATTTCTTAAATTTGATTTTTGACAAATAAACATGACTTCATAATTTGGTCCAAGTTAAACAATTGCTTTAAATTGTCTCTAAAGGTACAATAACGAAACGCAGAGTTTTTTTTCCAACTCATGATATTTAGTCAGTTTTTCTAAATTTCCTTTCCTTTAGCATACCAGACTTGGTCGTAACATATTGACCGAGTTTGGGGTGTTACAATTATGGTATCAGAGCCAGTTTTAAAAACTCGGCTGTGGGTATGAGGTTTAAAAATGTTTTCAAAATTTGGTTTGGAAAATAGTTTAGAAAAATACATGTTTTCTAAAAGCATGGCACCTTAGTCTCCGGCACCAATCTGCACTGTAAGTTCTCTAGTTACTACTTGTATTTTTATGAGATATTGTGATAGTTAGTAGTGAGAAATACAACTCTATGAATAGAGACCTTTAGAAATATTTCTTGCGAAAATCTACTTCTAAGTGCAATTTCATAAGACTGCTCGGTAATAATCAGTGGAAGAAATACTAATTCATAAAACTTTTAATCAAATTAAGTCGAATCAGTAGTCCTGAGCACTAGGGTATGTGGACGTGGTATGCGCGGCCATGGTAGAGGCCGGGGTGTTGAAGTTGAACCCTCAGAGTCAGGGCATGGGCCAGAAGGTGAAGTGCCAGCATCGCCAGTTGCGAAAACGAGACTTTAGGATCAAACTGGTGGAGACGATGTTGTGTCTTAGGCTATGATGCATGTTTTAGAGAGAGTTGCTAGTGCGAGCACCGGATCAGTGGCTCAAAAATCTGTGTTTGAACGACTTCAAGCCAATGGGGCTGAAATGTTTAGGGGCATCTCTAGTGTGGCTCCTAACGTAGCTGAGTACTAGCTAGAAGCGGTTGAGCGTATCATGGATGATCTTGACTGTACTGCAGAAGAGAAGTTGAAAGGAGTGGTGTCTCTTCTTCGAAATGAGGCGTACCAGTGGTGGCTCAAGATTAGAGATGGTACATCAGCGGATCGCATTACTTGGGACTTCTTTAAGTTGGCATTCCAAGGGAAATATATTTGGTCGAGCTATGTGGACGCTCAAAGGAAGGCATTTCTAAATTTGGTCTAGGGAAATAAATCAGTGGCTGAGTATGAGGCATAATTCTTACGTTTAAGCCGTTATGCCCAGGGTATCGTTGCAATAGATCACGAGCGTTATGTCTGATTTGAGGATTATTTGAGGGACGAGTTGCGAGTACTGATAGCTCCGCAACAGGAAAGAGAGTTCACAATTTTGGTTGAGAAGGCTATGATAGCGGAAGAGGTAAAGTAATCTGAAAAGCAGAATCAGGATAGGGACAAGGGTAGGAATAAAAGGAATTTTGGGTCATCAGGATCTGCTGGTAATTTTCAAAAAAGGCCTAGGTTCGATGGGTCAAGATAAGATGCTAAGCCTGTTGCTGTAGGTCGATCTCAATTGTGTGCTCGATGTGGGAAGTTTCATTCGAGGGAGTGTTGGCTAGGTGGTAGAGGATGTTTCAGGTGTGGATCTATAGATCATAGGATAAGGGACTGTCCGTAAGAGCCAAGCAGAGCGCGGCCAGTGGGTCAGAGTTATGCTCAACCTGGAAGAGGTGGTCATCAACCATAGAGAGGTCGTGGTTTGGCCAGAGGAGGAAATGGTTTTGGTCGGGGGCATGGAGCACCAGGCAGAGGTGCTGGGAACACAGATGCGAGACAGCCTGGGTTGGTCTATGAAGCTAGGCACCGAGAGGAGGGCGATGCACCAGACGTCATAACATATTCTTATGTTGCTAGTACTGTGTCTGGAACTCTAAAAATAGAATCTGAGATTGCTTCTAGAAAGATGACTGTGATTAGCCCTTTAGGACAATCTGTAGTGGTGAACAAACTCTTTAGGAATGTGCCTTTAGAAGTACAAGGGTTAGTCTTCCCGGCTGATTTGATGGAACTACAGTTCAGCGAGTTTGATTTGATCTTAGGCATGGACTGGTTAGTTAGGTATCAAGCAAACTTGGATTGTGATGCTAAGCGCATGGTGTTGAAGACAACTGAGGATAATGAGGTGTTAGTGATGGGCGAAAAAAGAGATTATATGTCCAATCTGGTGTCTACTTTTAAGGCCAAAAGGATGGTGAGAAAAGGATGTGAGGCTTTCCTAGGTTTTGTCAGTGCGTTGGAAGCCAAGGAATTATCGGTAAAAGATGTTAGAATAGCAAAGGAATTCTCTGATGTTTTTCCATAAGAGCTTCCAAGGCTACCTCCGAATCGCGAGGTAAAGTTCGGTATCGATGTTCTTCTTAGAACAGCTCCGGTGTCTATTGCCCCATATAGGGTGGCACCGAAGGAGCTGGTAGAACTTGAAGCCCAGATTCAGGAATTGTTGGATTAGGGTTTTATTCGACCAAGTGTGTTACCATGGGGAGCACCAGTGTTATTTGTTAAGAAAAAAGACGTTGATGCTCATGTGCATTGACTACAGACAATTGAACAAGTTAACGATTAAGAACAAGTACTCATTTCCAAGGATTGACGACTTGTTTTATCAACTACGAGGCACTTTGGTGTTTTCAAAGATAGACTTGAGGTTAGGATATCATCAGCTTAAGTTCAAGGAAGCGGATATTCATAAGATAGCTTTTTGAACTCATTATGGTCACTACAAGTTCTTAGTCATGCCGTTCGGGTTGAAGAATGCACTAGCTACGTTTATGGATATGATGAATCGGGTGTTCCAACATTATCTGGATCAATTTGTCGTAGTGTTCATAGATGACATCTTGGGTTATTCAAGAACGAAAGAGGAGCATAATTCGCATCTTCGAGTAATTCTGTAGAATTTGAGAGAAAAGCAGCTGTACGCCAAATTTAGTAAGTGTGAATTTAGGTTGAAAGAAGTTACCTTTCTGGGACATGTTGTGTCTGCTGAGGGGATCAGGGTTGATCCCTGGAAAATTGAAGCCGTGTTGGACTGGAAACCGCCAAGTCTATGGCAAAAACTTAAAGTTTTCTTGGGTTAGCTGGGTACTACAGAAGGTTTGTCAAGGGATTCTCGTTAATCGCTGCACCGTTAACCAAGTTATTATGGAAAGGGGTACCATTTGTCTGGTCAAATAAGCAGCAGGAAAGCTTTGAGAAGTTGAAGAGGATTTTGATTGAGGCACCAGTGTTGATTCAGCCTGATGCCGGGAAAGAGTTTGTCATCTATTGTAATACATCGCACATAGGGTTGGGATGTGTGTTGATGCAAGAAAGGAAGGTAGTAGCATATAGGCAATTGAGACCACATGAGGTGAACTATCCGACGCATGACCTTGAGTTAGCGTCGGTAGTGTTTGCTCTGAAGATTTGGAGACACTATCTGTATGGAGAGAAGTCTATTATCTACACCTATCACAAGAGCCTGAAATATCTCCTTACCCAGAAGGAGTTGAATTTAAGGTAGCAAAGGTGGATTGAGTTGTTGAAGGATTATGACTGCTCAATCAAGTACCACCTGGGTAAAGCTAATGTAGTGGCAGATGTGTTGAGCCGTAAGGTAATATCAAACTTGAGGGCAATGTTTGCTCATCTCAGCTTGTACGACGATGGAAGTTTGCTAGCTAAACTTCAAGTGAAGCCTTCTTGGGTTAGTCAGATTAGAGAGAAGTAGTTATCAGATGAATCACTAAGTTCTAAATTTTAGCTAGTGGCAGGTGGTGAGACAGCAGATTTTAGTGTGAACAGTGATGAGGTATTGTGCTTTTATGGAAAGGCTTGTATGCTAAAGAATTTCGAGTTAAGGTAGGAGATTTTGCAGGAAGCACATAGTAGTCCATATGCTATGCATCCTGGTGGAAGTAAAATGTATCGGGATTTACGTGAACAGTTTTAGTGGCCGAGTCTAAAGCAAGAGGTGACCGAGTTTGTGAGAAAGTGCTTGACGTGTCAGCAAGTGAAGGCGAAACATCAGTTGCCTTCAGGGTTGCTGTAGCCAGTGAAGATTCCACTTTGGAAGTGGGAAAGGTTAACGATGGACTTTGTTAGTGGGCTACCTCTTACGCCTACTAAGAAAGATTCAGTGTGGGTGATTGTCGATCGGTTGACGAAGTTCTCTCACTTCATACTGATTCGTGTTGACTACTCACTACAGAAGTTGGCCAAGCTATATATAGCAGAGATTGTGAGGTTGCATGGGGTACTAGTGTCTATCATATCAGACAGAGACCCTAGGTTTACATCACGATTCTGGAAGGCGTTGCATCAAGTGTTGGGTACAAGACTGGATTTCAGTACAACGTTTCATCCACAGACTGATGGCCAATCTAAGAGGGTAATTCAGATCTTGGAAGACATGTTGAGAGGCTGCATTATTGATTTCAAGGGTTGTTAGGAGGATTTCTTACCACTGGTCGAATTCACATACAACAATAGCTGTCAATCCAGTATCCAAATGGAACCCTATGAAGCGTTGTATGGTCGTAAGTGTCGTACTCTTACTTGCTGGACAGAGTTAGGTGAACAACAGTTTTTGGGTCCGGAATTGGTTTCAGAGACAGAGGAAAAGGTTAAGTTAATTTGAGCTCGGTTGAAGGAAGCTTTCGACAAGCAGAAATCTTATGCAGATCTGAAGCGTAAGGATATAGAGTTCTCAGTAGGGGATCAGGTTTTTTTGAAAGTTTTGCCCTGGAAGAAAGTTTTAAGGTTTGGACGGAAGGGCAAGTTGAGCCCCAGGTTCATTGGACCCTATCGAGTGTTGAAGCGTGTAGGACCAGTAGCTTATCAGCTGGAGTTACCTCTAGAATTGAGGCAGATACATGATGTATTCCATGTCTCGATGCTAAGGCGTTATCGTTCGGATCCATCTCACATAGTGTCAGTGGAGAAAATTGAAGTGAGACCTGATTTAACTTTTGAAGACGAACCAATTCAAATCTTAGACCGTGATGTTAAAGTATTGTGAAGGAAAATGGTTCCGTTGGTTAAAGTTCTATGGCAGAATCACGATTCTGAGGAAGCCACGTGGGAGTAGGAGGATGTGATGCGACAGCAATACCCTCACCTCTTTTGACCAGGTAAATTTCGAGGCTGAAATTTCTTTAAGGGGGTAAAACTGTAACATCTTGGAATTAGGGGTTCAAAATTTTATGTTTTTTTTTTGTGTTTGGTTTGTTCTGTATGTTAATTTGGTGTGTTCAGGAGTTCTGGGAAGGCTCGGGGTCAAGTTAGAGCCTTGGTAAAAATTTTGTTTTTAGGCACTTTAGGGGAGAGCTGGTTGAGGCAGGTCTTAAGGGTAATTTCTTGTGTTTGTTGGCACAAGAAAAAGTATGGTAGAGTGGCAAGAAGATGCCACTTAAGGTGTAGGGGTCTGGCGTCACAAGGGAGCAGCAGTAGGGAAGAGTTTGAATCCCATAAGCCTCACTATGAACTTTATTTTTGGCACCAGGATGGAGGGAAGATGGATTCGGTAGGGACTCTTCAAGGGTGGGTGTTGAATGAGCCAAGGCATTTGAATGGGTGGTCATGAGGTGTTGGTGGCATTTGAATTGGTCAAACTGATTCAAATTAATAAAGGGGAGTGAAAGTAGGAGCTGGACAAGGGATGTGGTGGCTAATGGGGTGGTTGGCCGATTGTGGGGAGAGTGGGGCTAGAGCATTTCGATTATTGGGTGTTAGGGGGTGTGTGTTGTCTTGCCTTTTTCGTAAAAGAGAAGAAACTGAAACCATTAGAGAAGCTTTGCTCTTCTTTGCAATTCGGTCATTTTGTGTCATTCTCTGTTACCAAAATCGTAACACTTCATTCTTTTATTTCCATCTTTTGCTTCCTTATTCTCTAAAGCTCTCGTAGACAGCCAAATGCTCCTCTTCACTCATTTGGAAGCCTACCCCTATTAGCTATACCTTAGCCGAACCTCTCTTCCTATCTTCTCCTCTCTTGCTAAGCCGAAACCTTCCTTCTCATCCACCATTTCTTTCCTAGCCGAATCATCTCTCAAACTTAACTCTTCTGTTGGCCGAATCCCAGTTGCTTATTCTCTCTTTTCTCCTCATTTCTTTTGTTCTAGTGTTGGAAACCAAAACTCTTACTTTTTTTATTCTTGTTTGGTTCCTCCATAGCGGAACGTGGAAGTATTTTCTAACATTACTGCCAGAGCCAAATTTCCTTGGTCTCACTCGACTTTTCTCTGTTCAAGGTAAGGATTCTTTTCTTTTCTTCTTTTTCTAATAGACTTTCCCTTTATTCTTTCTTTCTAAGAGGAAGCCGAATCTCCCATTGTATCAACTAAATCTATTCCTTCCATGCTATGCTTTTAGCCATATCTCAAAAGGCAAGGTGCTTGTCGACTGCTGAAGGTCCTTCTTCGATCAGATTTCGTTTGTTCAAGGTAATGGAAGATTCTATCACTCTTCTCTGTGTTTTTGGATCTATATGGGGTCATAGTCGAAAGGTCTATTGTTGTTTCTTAATAAAGTTGAGGCTAACCCCTTTTTACTTTCTCTCAACTTGGTGTGATTGCTCTGGAATAAGGTGATTAGCCAAATCTTCAGCCGACTATTGGGGTCTCCCTTAGACCGTAGCCAATCTCGTGTGGTGCGACTTCTTGATAACCAAGGTAAGGGATTATCTTTTCAAATTCCTCGGCTAGTATTCTCCTTTGCGTTTTTTGTTGCCTGAATCAACATCTCTTTAATAGACAATCAACATTTTTCTCTGACCTCTGATCAAGTCTATTTCATGGATATAAGAAACGGTCAAACTGAGGAAGGGAGTGTACCCATAACCTCCGCTCCAAAATTTAAAAGACGTTCTGTGTCGGCGGTTTAGGATTTTCTGTCAGGTTGTGGTAAAGAGCCGACGTCTGCCTGGGTTAGGCAGATAGCCGTTGTCCCTGCTAGTGAGAGCGTCGATGTAGCGAGTTTAGTTTTACGCGTTATCAGGTGTGATACTCACACTTTACTGGTTAATTAATTCTTGTTAATAACTATGTTGGCTGAAAGCCGAAATGACTGTTTTGATAGTCGAGACACCGGGTAAGTTCCTCTATAGCGATACTTTTGGGTTAATGTAAATATACGTTATACATTTAAAGTATGTTGCATTAATTTTAGTATGTTAATATGTGCATGGGCTTTTGGTTATGATGAAAAGGGGAACTGTTATTTAGGGAATGTCATAGTGGTTGGTACCACAGTGGGTTGGCCCCACATATCTCATTCAGTGACTATGTCTCAGTGGTTTGGTACCATGGTGGTTTGACACCACGTATATATATGATTCAATGACTCGTCCCAGTGGTTTAGTACACAGTGGGTTGGCCCCACATATATCTATTCAGGATTGTCATAGTGCTTTGCTAACATGGTAGGTTGGCCCCAAACACATTATTAGTGACTTTTTCACAGTGGTCTGGTATCACGGTGGTCTGGAACCACAGTGGCTGGGTGCCACAGGCGTTTGGCTGATTCAGGTGATGTAGAGGGTGGAAAATTAGGCTTGGCTAGGCAGCATTGCATACATGTTTATATATGTTGTATTGTGTAGGTTAAGGCCGATGGGCATTCATGGGCTTGAAGCCCAGAATGTGTTTAAATTGGGATTTACACACTGAGTCTCGGTGACTCACCCCTCTGCTTAATTTTGCAGGTAATCACTAGCTCGCGGACTTGGAGCTGAGGTGCACTCTAGGTGGCCATGTAGTATTTTCAAGTAATTTCGTCTTCTTTATTTTAAATTTCACTATTAAGTTTGGGTTTTGGTGTTGTAATAAGGCTACTTTAACTTTAGTTTGGGTTTTGATATAATGTCGATATTGAATGTTTAATACACTATAGAAGATGGAGTTTTTTTAAGATTAAAAAAATATATAAAACTTTGAATAAATGGTTTTCAAATGGTTAACGAAAGATGTGTAACAAGCAACCAATTGATTCAGAGTTTTTACTAAAAAAAAATCGCAACATCGTTTTCAACTGACAAGTTTCATGAAATTTCTTAAATTTGATTTTTGAAAAATAAACCTAACTTCGTAATTTGGTCCAAGTTAAACAATTACTTTAAATTTTCTCTAAAGGTTCAATAATGAAACGCAGAGTTTTTTCCAACTCATGATATTTAGTCAATTTTTCCAAATTTCCTTTCTTGTAGCATACCAGACTTGGTCGTAGCGTATTGACTGAGTTTGGGGTGTTACATGAGTTGCAAGTTAAGCCGGCTTGGATTGATCAGATTCGAGTTAAGCAGTTGGGGGATGAGTCTCTGGGTTTTCGATTTCGTCAGGTTAAGAGTGTTTTCGAGGTTGGATCTGTGTGCCGAATAATACTGATTTGAGGCAGTCGATTCTTAGGGAGGCGCATAGTAGCGCTTATGTTATGCATCCCAGTGGTAATAAAATGTATCGTGATCTTCGTGAGTTGTTTTGGTGGCCGGGTTTGAAGCGTGAGGCCACGAATTTTATTGCTCGTTGTCTAACGTGTCAGCAAGTTAAGGCTGAGCACCAGTTGCCTTTGAGTTTGCTCCACCTCGTTAAGATTCTCTTATGGAAATGGGAACTAGTAACGATGGGCTTTGTTAATGGGTTGCCCTTGACTCCCACTAAGAAGGATTCTATTTGGGTCATCGTGGATCGATTGACCAAGTCCGCTCATTTCATTCCGATTCTGATGGACTACTCGCTGCAAAAGTTAGCGAAGCTCTATATTTCTGAGATTGTAAGACTGCATGGGGTTCTGATTTCGATAATTTAGGATAGAGATCCTCGTTTCACTTCTCAATTTTGCAAAAAATTGTATGAGGCTCTGGGTTCGATATTGTACTTCAGTACTGTGTTCTATCCTCAGATCGATGGTTAATCTGAGAGGGTGATTCAGATACTAGAGGATATGCTTTGAAGTTGCGTGATAAATTTTTGAGGTAGTTGGAAGGATTATCTGCAGCTAGCTGAGTTCGCCTACAATAACAGTTTCCAGTCTAGCATCCAGATGGCACCTTACAAAGCTTTGTATAGTCGTAAGTTTCATACTCTGCTATGTTGGACTGAGTTAGGTGAGCACCAGATTTTAGGTCCTGAGTTGGTTTCTGAGACCGAAGGTAAGGTTAGGCTGATTCGAGACCTTCTGAAGGCGGCTTTTGATAGATAGAAATCTTATGCAGATCTGAAGAGCTGTGATATTGAGTACTCTATGGGGGATTTCATGTTTTTTAAGGTTTCTCCATGAAGGAAAGTTTGAGATTAAGTCGTAAGGGCAAGTTGAGCCCTAGGTTTATTGGGCCGTATTGGATTTTGAAGTGTTTGAGATCGGTCGCTTATCAGTTGGAGCTACCTCCAGAGTTGGACCATATCCACGATGTGTTTCACATTTCGACGTTGAGACAATATCGGTCTGACACATCTCACGTTGTTTCTGTTGAGGAGATCGATCTTGGACCAGACTTGACTTTTGAGGAGGAGTCGGTTTAGATTCTGGGTAGAGATGTTAAGGTTCTGAGGAGGAAATCCATTCCATTAGTGAAGGTTCAGTGGCGAAATCATGGCACTGAGGAAGCCACATGGGAACCTGAGGACTCGATGCATCAGCAGTATCCTCATCTCTTCAAATCAGGTAAATTTCGAGGTCTAAGTTTTTTTTAGGGGTAGAATTGTAACGCCCTGAATAATTTATTTTTTGTTTTTGTAAATATTTGACACAAGTGTGTATCTACTTCATGGTTAAGTGTTTGGGGGGTTTGTGTGAGGTCTTGGGTTCAAGTCCCACCTTTGGTGAATTTTGCTATTTTTCTTAATTCAAAGCCTTATCCTTGAGGAGTGGGCTTATATAAAATTGTCTGTAGATCCAAATCAGAATGAGCCTGCTCGTTCAAGTGGTAAGAGAGTTAGAGTGTTGGAGGTCCTGTATATAAATCCTTGCGTAAGCGTGGGTACTATTTTTGCTCGGTTCTGTGATAGAGTTATGGTGGAGTTAAAGTTCTGTAGTGGTTGAGATTGAGGGGTTTGTGGTAGAGATTTGAGGATTTGGGTGTTAATCTTATATTATCTTTTATTTTATTTTTATTCTTTTTCAAAAAAATTCCTCTCTTTTCGAAAAAAATTGATGCCAGTTCTTCTCCCATTTTCTATATTTCATTATTTTTTTCCAATTCTGCAAAACTACTGTTGAATCATTGCGTTTTGAGAATTACGTCATTCTTAGTTTGATTGGTAAGTGAAGTTTTGGGTATTCTGTAACTTCTATTTTCTAACGAGGGTTTGGGTTATATCTATTGTTTAGCGGGATCATGAGTGTTAAGGGTTGATTTCTACCAATTCTTGTGTAGGAGTAGACGGTAGTGAAGGAGATTCGCTCTGATGGTTTGAATCGTGTTGATATTTGCTTTTGTCGACGGTAAGTTTCTTGCATTATTTTGGGATTATGAGTTGATTCGTTAAATGATTGCTAAGTGTTCAATGGATTACTGTTTCTTAGGTTTCGGAGGGCTCAGAGTTACTATAGCATCTTAAACGAACCAGATGTGTTCCCAAAACACGAAAAACGAAGTTGAAATTACTTACTGTCGATGCCACACGGGCGTGTGGCCGGCTGTGTAGATGATCGACGAAGGCATGGTTGTGCGAGCCACACAGGCTAGGCTAAGTTGAGCATGTGGGCCGACACGGGCAGTCCACATGGGCGTGTGGGTTTTTGGGCCATGCCGTGTGAGCCACACGGGCAAGACCAATCTGGGCGTGTGGGCCACATGGGTATGTGGGCCCATATTTTTGAAATTTTACCTAGGGTCACATGGGTCATTCCGATCGACAGTGGGCCTATCATAGGGTCGGTAAGGGCTAACTAAACCCTAATTTTATGTGATTTGATCTTCTGGTAGTATGCTCCGTGTAAGATATTACTATGCATGACTGTCTATTCTGTTATCTGTATATCTAATATCTATACATAAGCATGTTGACCATGTCTAGTATGTTATTTTGTATTTGTTTTCGTATATGATTTTGGGGTGGGATTCGTATATGTGGAGGAAGTGTTCTGAATGGCGATCATCGCTTATATTCTGGCAGCTTGGTTGGACATAATTTGACATGTGTCGTAATGGCATGATATGGTTTGTAGGAATGGGTGGGTATTTTTTAACCCGACATGGTGAATTGGGATGGTCAAAGTTGGTGTGTAGAGGATGGGGGTAGGATTCTGTATATCTGATTCAGTTTACTGTATCTGAAAAGGGCATAAGCCCGATTCTCTATATGTATGTTTGCATGCTTAATTCTGTTGGATAACACACTGAGTTAAAGAAAACTCGCATTTGTTTTTCAGTTCTATTCAGGTAATCCACAGACTTAGGTGGATCGGAGCGACGGAGACTTAGTAGTGACCACTCAACTGTAAACAGTTTAAACTTGGCATTTTATGGCTTTATTTATGATTTGGTTTTTCATTCGAGAGTTCGTAATTTCTAGGACTCTCTAGACTTCATGATTTCTAATGGCTGGTTCTTGGATTGTTGATAATCATCACGCATTAGTAAAGTATTTTATGAAAACGATAGTTTACGCAAACAGAGGTTTTTCTAAAAATGCGAATCAAATTTCTAAAATGAAACGGGTTTGTTAAACTTCCGCTATAAAATAAGTTCTGGTAAATAAACCAATTAATTAACGTTTTCGAAAATGGTTATAAGGTATATCAATTAATAAATTGAGATGATTTTACTTAACGACTCTATTTTTCTAAACCCATTCTCTGTGACATCTTCGGTCTATTTTTCTAAACCCATTCTCTGTGACATCTCCGATTCAGCCATCATGTCTAGGTCGGATTTAGGACCACAAATTTGAGTCAGAAAAATATTTTAATATTATTTTCTGAGTCTACAGCATGTGAATTGATATGTGTGAAAGTTTCGTATGAAAATTTTATCGTTTGTGTGCCGATTTTTGAAAAAGGACTTAATCGCCAAAAATGTAAAAGTTCTATTCTAATTGATGAAGTGTCGAATTGACATGGCTTCTTACATGAGAAGTCCTTATTAT
This sequence comes from Gossypium rotundifolium, assembly GCA_025506655.1. Classification (NCBI taxonomy): domain Eukaryota; kingdom Viridiplantae; phylum Streptophyta; class Magnoliopsida; order Malvales; family Malvaceae; genus Gossypium; species Gossypium rotundifolium. The sequence goes on along the minus strand of CP106722.1, from coordinate 85,469,069 downwards.
GTGATTAGACCATAGTTAGTGTATTTTGACTTAACTAGTCATCCATTATGTGAAATTTTAATGTTTTATTAATGGACATTTTGGTAATTAAATAAATAAATGGTTAACTAAATAAAACAAAACATGATTTTAGTCCATCTATTTGGTGAATGCCGAATTTCCAAAGAATGAAAACACCATTTTTGAGCTCTCATGCATTTGACACTTGTATCTTTGATCAAGGTAATTCTTTGCTCGTGTTTTGATGATTTTTATGTTTTTGAGATCGTTGCTTTGTCATCTATCTAGCTCATGTCTCAATTTCTGAGTTTGATGAAGATTTTGAGTTATGCCATTGATAGTCTTCTAACCTTTGTCATGATAGTTGATGATATGAAAGATATGTGATATATTAACATGTTTTGTCTTTGAATTTTTGATGAATTTGACTATTTTGGGCTAAATTGTGAAAATGAGAAATTGAGGAACTAAAATGTGAAATAAATAAAAGATATGAGCTGATAGGGACTAAATTGATATTCGGCCATGCTTGGGTGAAATAAAATTTTATGTGTTTGGTGATTTTATGAAATAGGGACTTAAATGTCAAAATGTGAAAAATATGAGGGCTAATTTGTAAAATGTCCTAAATATGTGTATATGGATTTAAATTAAATGATTTGGTGAATAAAAGAGTTACATTTTAATGTGTGCAGATCAAAAACCAAAGAAAACAGAATTAGATCAGGGGAAATCTAAAGTGGTTGAGTAATCGTTTATTTCCATCCAAATCTATACGAGGTAAGTCAATATACAAATAAATGTGTTTAGATTGAATTAATATTACTTATATGTGAATGAATTGTGATATGTGGCTATTTGAGCTGAATATATGAAATCTGATGAAGTTCTGATAATGTGATGATGTCCAAAAAGTCTCGTACGAACCTTAGGAAGTAGTTAGGATACGTATGTCATGACATAGGATTCTGATACATGTTATCGTATAAGACCACGTCTGAGATGGCATCGATTTTTTATTTACGTGTAAGACCATATCTGGGACATCAGCATCGTATTTGATTTCGTGTAAGACCTTGTCTGGGACAGTGGCATCAATACTGATTACATATAAGACCACGTCTAGGACGTTGGTATTGTACGAGCTTTTCGAGATATCCGAGTATCCTATTTGATTCTGAATGGTTCAATGGGCATTCGAGAATTGAATGAGTATACGAATATGCATCCAAATTCCGGTACATATGTATGTATATGAAATTTGGCAATAAAAGGTATGTATATGTAAGATCATTTTATATGTGAGCTACATTACATGATATATGATCATGAGCAAATGATCAAGATCAAATGAGATATAAGAGAAATATAACTTGTGATTGTGATTTTCCATAGTTCATATGAATGAAATAGTTTGTAATTGTTTATGCGATAAGTTTATTTGTATATGGCTTACTAAGCTTTTATAAGCTTACTTTGTGTGTGTTTTAATTGTTTTATAGATTATTGAAGCTACCAGAAGTTCTAGGATTGTCGAGGATCATCACCACACTATTGAACAATATTTTGGTACCTTTTGGAAATGTAAATATTGAAGTATGGCATGTATAGGCTAGAAATGTTAAGACATGTTTTGGGACATGTATATATATAGCCACATGATATGGCTTGATAATGAATGTGACTATGGAGTGAATTTAGTCTATGTTATGCGATGCAAAAGATGATATATTTTGATGTGAGATTGGTATTTTGAATTGGTATGTTTGAGTTTGATTTGAATATAGAAATCAATGATGTTGTTATGGGTCAAATGGTGTATAAATTGGTATGTTTTAGCTACCTTTGAGACATGAATTGATACTTGATTGATGCTTGTAGGTATGACCCAAAATGGGTGGCCTTGCAAATGGCCTGTAACTGCCCACACGATTAAGCACATGAGCGTTGTTTTGACCGTGTCCTTCACTGTCCCTATTCGTAGCAAATTAAAATTGCAAATGATCCGAGACACAGGGCGTGTGACAGCGAAAGTGATTCAAGTCGGTGTTGCACGGGCGGACACAGCAGCAGTGACAGTAGTGTAATTCAAGTTAGTTCTACACATGGGCTGAGACATGGTCCAAGGCACGGCTGTGTGAGGCACACGGCCATGCCACATGGGCGTGTGCCCTGTTTTGAAAGAAAAATTTTATAAGTTCTACAAAGTTTATTTAACATCCTAAAATTTGGGGTTCTACATTTTGCACTATTTCATGCGTTTGGCTAGCTATACTTGTTATTTGGGTATGTTTGGGGGTCCTGGGAAGGCTCAGGGTCGAGCCTAGGCCTTGGTAAATTTTTTCTTTTTGGGCACTTAAGGGGGGGAAGGCTGTGGACGGCAAGGCTTAAAAGATAATGTTGGTAAATTGATAGCACAAGTAAGCATAAGGTGGAGTAGATGTGGCGTCATTAGTTAAGAAAAGGGGGAAGGAGTTCGAATCTCATCTACTGCAACAAGGGTTCTATTTTTTTGTGAGCAAGGTGGAGAAGAGGTGGTGTGCGACTAGGACTCTATCAAGGTGAATTTGAATTGGTCAAAAATTTTGAATAAGTGGTGGAGAGGGGATTGTGGAGCAAAATAGGGAGTGAATCAAGGGATAAGGATGGTGTCGGGGGAGTTGGCCCGAATGTGGGTTTTATGGGAGGGGAGTTTCGGCTAGAGGGGGAAAAAGTGTAGCAAATTTAGTATTAGGGGGTAAGTAGGAAGAGAGGAAACCGAAACTTTCTTTTTCTTTTACTTTGGTGATATGCCGAAATTCCCTAGTGCATTTTAGGTTCTTTCATTCGTTTTCTTTCAGCATTCTTTTCATCTCTTCTTTCATCTTGTCGAACCTCCCCTAAACCTTATTTCATCTATCTTGCTTATTCGTACATTGCTTCCCCTACAAAGTTACCAAATCACTCTTGACCGAATCATCTTTCCACACTATTCCACTTTCTTTGGTTTTCCTACACCTAAGCCGAGTCTTGTGTCTTCTTTACCCTTCATTCTTTTCTACTCATTTTTCTTTTTCTCTGTTGCAAGCCGAATCTTCTCTTGTGCCAATCCAAACTTGTCTGTTGCCATTAGCCATACTTCAATAAGCAAGTATCAGGATCTCTCTTAACTGTCAAAAATCCTCCCTCTTCACCCGATTGTGCTAGTTCAAGGTAATAGGTTCTTTTATTCGTATGATTTTCTTCTCTTTTCCTTTCTCTTAGTTGTGACCGAGTAGGTAAGTCTTCAGTATCGGATTCTTTTCTTCCCATATCTTTCTTCTCTTGTGGCCGTAGGTAGGAGTGTTCTTTTGGCCAACGAATCGTTTTGTTCTCTTGAAGCATCTGTAATCACAAGGTAATGTGAATTCTTTCGCTTCTTCTTTTCCTTTCGATCTTATAGGAGTTATAGCCAAAGTGGCTATTTTCCTTATTGTTATACACGGCTAATCACTTCTGTTCTTCTATCAACATGCCAATGTCGAATCCATGAAGGGTCGACTTCTCGCTGATCAAGGTCGATTGTTTTAGGGATTAGGCAACTCTCTTCTTTGCCCACTAATTATTCAGATTTTGGAAGTGGTGGTAAGTGGCGAAACCCCTTATTAGATAACCACCATTTCTCTTTGTGTTGCAACCTCTGATCGAGATTTCTTTATGGATGCGAGTGATAGCCAATCTAGGGGGTTGCGCTAAGGGAGTCTAAGGAGAGTGGGCCCGTAGTCTCTACTCCCAAGTTCAAATGACGTACGGTGTCAGCGGTTCGAGACTTTCCGCCGGGTTGTGGTAAAGATCTATTTGGGATAGACAGATCGTAGTTGTTTATAATAGTGAGAGTGACAACAATCAGGAGTGTTTAGTTCTTCGCGTAATCAGGTGTGTAATCCTCACACCTTCTTTGGTTGTTTAGTATTTATATGTGTATGGGCTAAAAGCCAAAACAACTGTAACGGCGGTTGTGATAACCTAGTGGGTAAGATTGGAAATATCAGGTATGTAACGCTTATGGATATATCATTCGAATCACTTAGTATGATTATATGTGTTTTATAAATATCTGATGTACATTGATGTATGTTTTGCATTCATCACATTATGATAATATGTTGCATGGGATTGGGATATGATGTTAATGAAAAGGAGCAGTGTATTTCGGTGACTCTGTCACACTAATTCGATGGCTCTGCGACATATTTCGTATTCCGATGGCTCTGCCATGTATTTCATATTTCGTTGGCTCTGCCACATATATTTTGACGATGAGCAGCGTGACTGCCATCGAGGTGTGTAGCGGATGGAGGGCTGATTGTAGAAATCCCCACAGGTGTGTTAGGATGGATACGGGTGGTGTGTAGAGGATGGATACTTAGGCTGGGTTGGGTTGCATTGCACTCATTATCTGATACGCCATGTTGTTAGGGCTTCGGCCAATTTGCATCTGTGGGCTTAGGCCCAAATTTTGTCTGTAAGGGAAATTGCACACTACGTTCTCGTAACTCACCCCTCTGCTGTAATTTTTGTAGGTAATTCCCAACACTGAGGATTTGGATGTCGAGACGGACTTTGGGGTGGCCATACGTCGTTACTTTAGTAAATTTCGTTTGACTCTACTTTAAATAATTATTTTAATTTGGGTTTATGTTTTGTAATAAGGCCTCTGGTATTTTATTTTGGTATTAACTTTAATTTAGATTTTTATTATTATTAGATGTTCAAAACGGGCTTTCCTTAACAAAAAAACTTTAATAATTGTTTTCCAACATATTAACGAACGGTTCACAAGCTATAAATAATTAAACTCGGGATCTTCTCAAAACTACAAAGCTGTTTTCAAAACATCACATTTCTGGGAATCACTAAAACTAACTTGTGGGTTATAAAACAAAGTTTTTGGTGTTAGGAATATTAATAACATTTTGAAAGAAAACCTTCAAACAAATCTAATTTTCAAAATGGAAACAGAATCAAAATTTTTATCGATCGCGAAGTTTCTTTAACAACTTTTCCATGTGACATGCAGGACCGTTGTCAGAACGTCTAAAATTTGCCGGGTTTCTGTTTTTAAGATGAGATCTGTAACACCCCAAGCCCGGCCCAAACGCTACAACCGGATCTGGTATGTCACTTAAGAGATTTTACAAAACATGTTGCATTTTGGAAAACAATTACTAGGTTTACCTTTATTCCGAAAGCTTAAGAATTCATTAAAGTGTAAAAAATATTAAGTTATAAATTATCTTGGTGGATTTTAAATAAAAACTGAAATGTCGTACATGTCTTAACTTAATTGGAAACATAAAACTTAAAAGCCCAACATAAAACCCAAAACAAAAATAATAGTCTAGTGGCCCGTGGCCTTATTACAACCATTTTTAAAAGTCCACAAAATATAAAAAAATACAAACTAAAGTCTTTTAGCTGAATCTAATGGCCACCTCGCGTTCCTCTCCAGCCCGGTCTGATGCGCTAGGTGTCACCTGAAATTGTTAAATTAAAAGGGTGAGTCACGAGACTTAGTGTGCAACCCTCGTGCACCATTAGATTTGGGCTTTGGCCCCATAAACAGAATAATCAAAATTAATATACATAACAAAAATTATGCAAAGCCCAACCCAAATCCTAGGTTTCCATCCGCTACACGCCCCCGTACCAGCCTTTCACACCGTTGGGGATTTCTACAATCAACCCACATCGCTACACGCCTTGATGACAGTCGTGCTGCTCATCATCAGATCATGGCCGTAGCCATACAATAGATCACGGTGAAAGTCACTACAACGGATCACGAAGGAACCGCTACAATGATCATGGTAAAACTGCTACAACATATAACTTCCTCCTTTCATCAAACCCAACCCATGCAATCACATAAAATCAATATTCTTATATCATTTAATCAAGACATTCACTAACCTGGTGATTGGCCTTTACCCTCTTTGGGTTTTCGTCATTATGCCAGGATTTCGGCATATATCAAAACATATAAGGCTTATATTCATATATTAATCAAATAGATCTAGATGGTGTGGAGAATTACACACCTGATATCGCGAAATTCAATATTCTTAGTCGATGTCCTTGCTACCCGGATCTATTATCCTCAATCTATAGTCTTGTTTAAAAGTCAGAAAATACACAAAGATTTAGCCCTTTCAACAATCGACCAAGATTAAATAAGTCCCAAATCACACGTTTAAACTAATAGATCTCTTACCGTAGAATCTCGAAAATAACCAACTCAAAGGTTACTGGATCTTTGACTTTAAAGATCTAGGCGTTGGACTCCTCTTCAGATCCCAAAATACCGAAAAATAAGAAAAACCTTTGATTAGTCACTTGAATAGCTATTCGGCTAGAGACTTTGAAAAGCCAGAGAAATATTGGAAACTCAAAATCGACACTTACCTTAGCATAGGAGATTCATTAGCACTAAGAAGAGGATTCGCAATGCCAATGGAAGATTTAAATGCCGAAGTATAGAACTAATTCTCAAATAAGATGAATAAAAGAAGACTATGGATGCTTTGGGTTTTAGAGAAATCGGCACAAGGAGGAAAAAGTGGAGAAGAGTTTGACTTTTGAAGAAATTGGAGAAAAAAAATTGGAGAGGGAGAAGCTAGGGAAATTTGGCACAATGGGAGAGGAATTTAGAGTTTTCAGTGTCAGAATCAAGGAGCTACCCCTCCTATTTATAGATATTTCGGCACCTACTACTAAAAACTGAAAACACCCTTAAATTCAAGCTAAAAGAGAGGGGAAATTCGGCACCCTCTTTGCCATGCAGTAGCCAAATTTTACACTCCTCTAGGTGGTAGATTTTTGGTCAACACTTCCCTTTGAAGATAAGCTCCTAACTTTTCTCCTTTTTATCTATGATATTATCTCTTATAAAATCCACATAATATCTCCTATTTTCAAGCCTTTTTGCCGTCCACCTCATTAAACCTAATTGTCAAAATTTAACTCACTTAAATTAAAAGATTTGGGCTTCATTAAACTTAAATTTTGGGCCCCTAAATCCCTTGTGTGTGGCGTCACTTCTAATTCCCTTACAGTGCCACTTATTGTTGGGCCACAAGCCCATGTTGGCATTTTAAACATAATTACCACCTTTTAACTCTATAATGCCCAATCTAATAATTTAACCAAGGCCTTTGCCTAACCCTGAGCCCAATTTGGACCCCTATCACTTAAATTAACTCATTACACTTATTCACCCATTAAACGCATAGGCCCAAAAATTCAGGGTGTTACAGTTCTACCCCCCTTAAAATAAATTTCGTCCTCGAAATTTACCTAATCAAAAGAGATGGGGATACTGCTATCGCATAACATCATCTGGCTCCCACGTCGTCTCTTCTGCACCATGATTTTGCCATAGAACTTTAACCAATGGGACGGACTTCCTTCTCAAGACTTTTACGTCTCGATCCAAGATTTGCACTGGTTCCTCCTCAAAGGATAAATCTGGACTTACTTCAATTTCTTCCACCAGCACCACGTGTGATGGATCAGAATGATAACGTCTTAGCATCGAGACATGGAACACGTCATGTATCTGGTCTAACTCTGAAGGCAACTCCAACCGATAAGCCACTGGACCAACACATTCTAGCACCCGATAAGGCCCAATAAATCGAGGACTTAGCTTACCCTTCCGTCCAAACCTCATTACCTTCTTCCATGGAGAAACCTTCAAAAAGACTTGGTCTCCTACTGCAAATTCCACCTCCTTCCGGTTTAAATCCGCATAAGACTTCTTCCTATCAGACGCTTCCTTCAATTGAGCCCGTATTAACTTAACTTTCTCTTCCATTTCTGAAACTAGTTCTAGACCCAACACCTGACGTTCACCCAACTCCGTCCAACAAGTAGGAGTACGACATCTCCTTCCATATAATGCTTCATACGGCGCCATCTAAATACTAGCTTGATAACTATTGTTGTACGTGAATTCAGCCAAGGGTAAATACTCCTCCCAACTACCCCTAAAATCAATGATGCAACCCCTTAGCGTATCCTCCAAGATCTGAATTACCCTCTCAGACTGACCATCAGTCTATGGGTGAAAAGTAGTACTAAAGTCTAACCTTGTTCCCATTGCTTGATGAAGAGCCTTCCAAAATCGTGACTTGAACCTAGGGTCCCTATCCGATATGATCGACACCGGTACACCATGTATTCTTACAACCTCAGCCACGTACAACTTAGCCAACTTTTGTAGAGAAAGGTCCACTCGAATCGGTATGAAGTGAGCAGACTTCGTCAACCGATTCACAATCACCCAAATTGAATCTTTGTTAGTGGGCGTAAGGGGTAACCCACTAACGAAATCCATCGTGATTCTTTCCCATTTTTATTGGAGAATCTTCACCGGTTGCAACAACCCCAAAGGCAACTGGTGTTCAGCTGACTTGCTGACATGTCAAACACTTCCCCACATATTTCGTAACTTTTTGCTTCAAACCTAGCCACCAGAACTACTCTCGCAAATCCCGATACATCTTAACTCCTCCAAGATGTATAGCATAGGGGCTACTATGCGATTCCCGAAGAATCATCTGCCTTAACTCCTCATCTTTTGGCATACAAACCTTCCCATGAAAACACAAAACTCCATTGTTGTTCAAATTGTAGTCCTCTACTTCACCCTCCTGCACTTGTCAAATTCGAGTACTTAAGACATCATCCAAAAGTTGCTTCTCCTTGATTTGACTTATCCACATAGGTCTTACTCGTAGTTCAGCTACCAAATTGCCATCCTCATACAAACTAAGATGAGCGAACATTGCCCTTAAGTCTGCTATCACCTTCCTACTCAACGCATTCGCCACCACATTTGCCTTTCCCAGATGGTACTCAATCGAGCAGTCATAATCCTTTAACAGCTCGATCCACCTTCTCTGTCTTAGGTTCAACTCCTTCTAAGTGAGGAGATACTTCACACTCTTATGGTCAGTGTAAATAACTGACTTCTCCCCGTACAAGTAGTGTCTCCAAATCTTCAGAGCAAACACTACTGCCGCCAACTCTAGATCATGTGTAGGGTAGTTCAACTCATGCGGTCTTAACTGTCAAGACGTATACGCAACCACCTTTCCATCTTGCATCAACACACACCCTAAACCTGTGTGTGACGCATCACAGTAGATGGTAAATTCTTTTCTCGCCTCTAGCTGAATTAACACCGGTGCTTCTGCCAAAATTCTCTTTAGCTTCTCAAAGCTCTCATGTTGTTTGTCAGTCCATACAAATGACAACCCCTTCCTCAACAACTTAGTTAAAGGTGCCGCTATTGAAGAGAACCTCTCAACAAACCTTCGATAATATCCTGCTAATCCTAAGAAACTTTGAATCTCCGCCACTGACTTTGGCGGTTTCCAATCCAATACAGCTTCTATCTTCCGAGGGTCCACCCTAATACCTTCTATAGAAACCACATGCCCTAAGAAGGTCACTTCCCTTAACCAAAACTCACACTTGCTGAACTTAGCGAACAGCTGCTTCTCCCTCAGAATTTACAACACCACCCTAAGATGCGCATCATGCTCTTCCTCAGTCTTGAATAAACCAGGATATCGTTGATGAACACTTCGACGAACCGATCTAGGTATGGCTGAAATACCTGGTTCATCATATCCATGAATGCCACTGGCGCATTCGTCAACCCGAACGGCATCACCAAGAACTCATAACAACCGTACTGAGTCTGAAACGCCATCTTATGAATATCTCCTTCTTTAACCTTTAACTGATGATAACTCGACCTTAGATCAATCTTTGAAAAGACCAAAGCTCCTTTAAGTTGATCGAACAGGTCGTTGATTCTCGGTAATGGGTACTTATTCTTAATCGTCAACTTATTCAGTTGACGATAGTCCACGTACATACGCATGGAGCCATCCTTCTTCTTCACGAATAGGACTGGCGCTCCCCATGGAGACACACTCGGTCGGATAAATCCTCGATCCAAAAGCTCCTGGATCTGAGCTTTGAGCTCCACCAGCTCCTTCAGTGCCACTCGATAAAGAGCAATGGATACCAGAGCCGTGTAACACCCTAAATTAGGGGTTATTTGTAATTTAAATAATTTCCCATGTGTGCTTGAAGAAATAAATATTTTGATTGCTAGACATGTTTTAAGGGTCTAGTCATAACCCCGAATTAGGTCAGATTTAAAAAATTTCTTCCTAAGTGTTTTAAAGAAGGGAGCTAGGTGAGATAGGGGTTAAGGGGAAATTTGGGCGAAATATGACACAAAGAAAGGGCTTGGCACAATTGGCTTGGTGCGTCTAAGGGCATTGCTAGGAGGAGGTTCAGTCTCAGCGATGTGGGAAATGTTTTTTCCTTTTGGGCTTTTTGGGCGTTAGGGTTAAGGAAGGCTTTAAAGAATTTTCGGGCAAGGTTTGAGCATGAAAGTCCAGGATGGTGGAGTGGCTTGGGGCGCCACTTAAGAGTTTAAGCGGCGTGTCTCGGGTTCGAGACATAAGGGACGAAAGGAACATTTTATTTTTGGGCTTTTAGCGTTAAAGGAAGGGACCGGTATGAAGGCCTTATAATTAAATGAGGGGTTATTTGACATGAAAGTCAAATGGGAAAGATGGCATGGGCGTTTAAGGAAGGTCATGCATGAGGTCATTGGTTCGAACCTAAGAAGCGACATCTGAGTTTTATTTTTTTATTTTTCTTCACATGGCGTGTATGGGAGAGTGGTGGCTGCTATTTGGACTCTTTAAATGATAAGAGATAAGGCTTATTTTTTTTTTCACTTATTTAGCTGGAAGGGAGTAGCATTAGCAAGTTTATTTTCATTCAAATTGTATGAAGAGAGGTTAGGAGATTAAAGTAAGATAAACCTTGCTTAATTTTTAAAATTAAAGGCTGGAATTTATCACCAACAAGAGGGTGTTTGCCGAATATTGGACTCCTTAGGGGCTGTCCATATTTGATTTTGTTATAGCAAAGAAGTGCCCAAAAATCCATCGAGTTCTTTTCTTCTTTTTCTCTCTTCATTGTGCTGCCAAATTCTCCCTTGATTCTTAGTCAAAATTGTTCAAAAAAAATTTCCAGCTTCTCTTATTTCTTCTTAGCCGAATACACCCTTTCTTCTTCTCAAATTCCAGCCCTCCATCTTGTGCTTAGGCCGAATCTCACATCCCCAATAAGGTGCTGCCGATTTTCATGGTGTGGTAAGGGACTCTCTTTGTGTTCAATCTTTATTCTTGTATGGCTAGCCGAAACCATGAGGCTTAATCATGTGTTCTTGTATGATCAAATCTATTCAGGGACTTGGATTTGTAACCCTTCTTAGAAGCCAACATTAAGGAGAATTGCGAGGTCTTCCGGGATTTAAGGTAAGCATGGTGGGTAAGTTATGACATTCGGCCATAAGCCTTGTTGAAATTTAATTGAGCAAGCCGATTCTAACTAGTGTTTTGGTAGGGATCTCGACAAATCAAGTGACGTTTTCGGGATTTGTTTGGAAACCAAATCCATTTAAGGTAAGAACCCTTGGTATTGAGTGGATATGGCTGAATAGGCCTTTGGTACTAACATTGATGATTGTCCGAATATAGGGTCAAGATCTAGCACTAAAGATTGGAAACTTCGGGATCTAGGAATTTCGGTAGAAACAGGTGTGTAAACTCTTTACACACTTTATTAATAAACTTGCTATATTATTGCCTTGTGTATAAATTTTGGTAGTGATCTATGATATGCTTGTGGGCTTAAACATGGATTCCGGTAAGTCCCACATGCGTGATCTATTGATATATGTTTTGCATGCCATCATATCTTTATTAAATGCATGATATGTGATATTGATATGTAAGCATGATGATGGTGGGATTGATGAGAGAAGGGGATGATTTTATGGATCGCCGCCGATGGTTTTGACCACAAGATGGGTTGGCCCCATCAAAATATTTGTGACCTATGGTCATCAGTGGTTTTGACCACAAGATGGGTTGGCCCCATCAGATTATTTGTGACCTATGGTCATCAGTGGTTTTGACCACACCGATTGATAATTTGCGACTAAGTCCCAGTGGTTTGGTACCACCAGTGGTTTTGACCACACTTGATTATTTGTGACCTATGGTCATCGATGGTTTTGACCACACGATGGGTTGGCCCCATCATTTAAATTGTGACTCTAAGTCATCGATGGTTTTGACCACACGGGTAGTTAAGGAGTATGGATGGATAGGTTGGGTTGCATATTTGCATGTTTATTAATATCTTGTGTATGAGTTACATTTCCGGGTGGGGGAATTGCACACTGAGTCTTGGTGACTCACCCCTTCCCAAACTATTTTGTAGATGAGTAGATCGCGGAGATGGAGCCGGAGAGGACTCGAGGCGGCCATGCTTATCGTTGGATTTAAATTTTTTATTGTTAAGTTTATTTATCTACTTTCTAAGTATTTTTAATGTGGGATGTAATAAGGCCGCTATTATTATTTTGGATGTTTATTTTACTGTTTTATTTTACTTATGTTACATTACAAATGATATTTATAAATATTGAGTAAACCGGTTAAAAGTAATTTTTTTTCAACTTAATAACTTTTACGAGTTTTCAAAGAAGTTACCATCAGGTAACAAAATTTACCAAGTCACCATTAACTCAGAAGATTTTAAAATGATGCTTGATCAAACGTTTTCTAAGAGTTTATCAACCCAACTATGTTTATAAAAGCCCAACTGAGTTTTCAAACACCATTTTAAAACCTTAGACATATTTTAACAAAATTTCACTTGACACTCAAGTTACTTCAAATTATTTTACTCCGTGACATACCAGATCCGGTCAGGACTCATGGGTCGGGTTTGGGGTGTTACATTTTTGGTATCAGAGCCCGGTTCAAAACTCGACTGTGGGGGCCCAAGGCCCAAAATGTTTTATTTTTGTTAGTAGGCCTTATTATGATGATGTTTTGAGGAACTGTTTTGGCTTGAACAGCATGGCACCGAGTCTCCGGCACCAATCCACCCAGATAAGTACTTCTATCCATTTTTGTGAATATTTGATGAGGGGTAGAAGGGTAAATTGGGAACGTAGCTATTAGAACAGAAATTATTGAACTCTAGGGCTAGTATACCCCAACAATGCATAAGATTTAATAATTACCTAAATAACCCTGTGAGTTGTCGCTAAGCAAAGGATGTGGCAATCGTTATACGCATGTCTAGGATTGGATTCGGTGGGGGCCTAGTATTTAAGCATTCCTCGTGACTCACCTCCTACTCACTCGAATCCTACCTGGTGCGTAGTGACAGTTCATCCTAGCTGAGATGACACACTCATAGGCTAAACTCGATAACTAAAACCCGAAAGGGACTAGCCGTTTTGTTTTTGAAATAATTAAAACCTTGTTTAAAAAATGACCAAAATACCCCTCAGTTTGAAAAATGACCAAAATACCCCTGGCTTGTAAACTACCAAAATACCCTCCATATGAAAAATTTTCAAATAGAAATTTCCAAAATATCCTTCTTTTGTGAAATCACTTGGAAGCCAAATTTTTGGAAATCATTTTGTGAAAATACCCTGATTAGGAGAAATTACTAAAATACCCTTAGGGGTAAAATTACAAAAATGCCCTTGAATTATGAAATTCCCAAAATACTCACGGTTTTAATCAAAATTTTCATCACATAAAAAGTGCTTAAAAACCTTAAATTTCAAAAACGTCATGATTTGAGAAAATTGCAAAATTACCCCTAACCGACAAAATTACCATAATGACCTTGAATTTCAAAAAAAATTTTTTTTTTTTGCAATACCATCAATCTGGAAAGTAAATTCTTAAAAAGGAACCATCAAAGTTTTACAACTTTTGAAATATCTCTGATTTTGCTAAATTTTATAAATTCACCCCAATTTGTGAAAAATTACCAAAATGCCCCTGAGCTTCAAAATTACCGAAATACCCCCGGATTTCAAAATTTTTCAAAATACCCCAGGAATTTAAGAGTTTCAAAATAACTTGTTGACGAAATCATCCGAAAACTTTTTTTTGAAAAATTACAAAAAAAATACCCCTGTAGAATAAATTACAAAAATACCCCTGGGTAGTGGAAAAACAATCACAATGAAATCAACAACGTCTCTTTGAATGAATGGAAAATTGTTTGCATGTATGACTACAAAAGAACCACTCCTAAAACTCTTATCATAAAATTCCTTCGCGGATAACCAAGTGAAATACTAATGCATAAAATTCGTAAACAGATAAATGCAATCGTTAGAATGAGTTCAAGAGGTCGTGGACGTCCGCCATGTGGCCGTGGAAGGGGTAGGATGGCCATATCCGAGCCAGCAGGGTCCGGACATGGGTCCGAAATGAGATCTTAGAATCTGCGGTGGCGTAGACCGAGTTCGAGATCGGGCCCGGTGGTAATGATGTCGTATCTCAAGTCAGACACGGGTATTAGAACGAGTTCTTTGAGGCAAGTCTGCGCAGAGCCCGTAAATCGTGGTTGAATGACTCGGCCTATGAGTAGAGGTGTTTAGAGGAGTTTACGGAGTGGCGCCAGTCTTGGCGGAGTATTGGCGGAATCCACCGAAAGGATTATGGGTGACTTGGATTTCACGGTGAGGAGAAGTTGAAGGGCATAATATCTTTGCTTGGGATGAGTCATATCGGTGGTGGCTCACCGTAAGGGATGGAGCAGTGGCGTAAAATCTTACTTGGGAATTCTTCAGGGATGCCTACCAGAAGAAGTATATCGGAACCAGTTATGTGGACGCACAGCGAAAGGCTTTCTTGAACCTAGTTCAAGGTAATAAGTCAGTGGCGGAATATGAGGCCGAGTTTCTCCAGTTGAGTAGGTATGCTCGTGGTATTGTGGGTACCGAGCATGAACACTGTGTGAGATTTGAAGATGGGCTGAGAGATGAGCTGAGAATGATGATAGCTCCACAACAGGAATGGGAGTTCGCGGTCTTAGTAGAGAAATCGAAGGTTGCTGAAGGGGTAAGGCAGTCCGTTAGACAGAACCAAGATAGGAATTGGAATAAGAGAAGCTCAGAACCTTCAAGGTTCTCGGGTAATGAGCAAAAGAGGACGAGGTTTGATGGGTCGGATCAAGCTGCTAGGCCTGCTGCTGCTGCTAATCCTTAATGGCTGCCACGATGTGCTCGGTGTGGCAAGTCTCACACGGGGGAATGTTGGAATGGTAATCGAGGATGCTTTGAGTGTGGGTCCTTGGAGCATCGAGTTAGAGACTATCCGAAAAAGGAAGCTAGACTGAGATCAGAAGGTCAGGATCGTGCACCGAACAGGAGGGATAACCAACAGCCACAGAGGGGTCGAGGTGCAGCTAGGGTAATGGAAATGGTAACCGGCGTGGCCGAGGTGGTTGAAGGTGCAGAGGCGAGGCAACCAAGGTTGGTTTATGCAGTTGGCCGTCGCGAGGAGGAAGATGTGCCAGATGTGACAACGGGTATGCTCCTTATTTCTGGAATACCCTTAAATTGCTTTGATTATTGTAGAGTTAAATTTGAATATGTATAGACCAAGAAAGGAGAGATTCGGATCGAGATCAAGGCAAAGACAAAGTACTCGATTAATTGGCTAGTATCAATATTTCGACGTCCGAGGTAAGTTCGGATATAGTACAAGTTGTTAAATTTATATCCATATGATGTGAAATGAATAAATTTATAGTTATTTAATTAGAAATGTTATATATGAGATTGAGAAATGTGGTACTAAGTGTGTGTAATTGAAATCGAGACAAAGTTGAATAGCACTGTGTGTGCGAAGTAATGAAAGCTTCGGTTTTACTTTTTGGCACTTTGTGTGCGATATCGAATTGAGTTTTGTTTTATATTGAGGTACTAAGTGTACAATGTTATGAAAGCTTCAGCTATGAATTGGGCACTAAGTGTGCGATTGAATTAAAGAGATAGTAAACAGTGAATAAAATATAGTATAGAGCTTTTAATAGCAAGAGCATTAATCACTAAGTGTTGGCAAAGGTATGTTTCGAATCTATGTGGTTGATGATATCGTTTAAGTTGAATAGATGGATGTATGAGTATATGGTTAAGGATGATATTGTGATTAATTGTGATTCTATCTATGTGATGGATTAATTATATATTGATGTTGCATTATTGAGTAATATGTATTATATTACGAACTTACTAAGCTTTTAAGCTTACTATGTGATGTGTTTCTCCGTTTTACAGTGCCAGTAAAGCTAGCTCGAATCCGGGGATCGTCAGCGACTCAATCACACTATCAGCTATCTATTTCGGTACTTTTGAAAGATGTACATATTTGGTATATGGCATGTATAGGCCAGTAAATATGGTGTATTTTGAGATGTTGGACCTTGCCATGTGACATGGCTTGGAAGTAGATGATTTTGATTATTATGTGTGAACCATGTAAATGATGAATGTGGTATGAAGTAGTGAGTGATGAATATGGTATGTTTCATGTTCAAATGATTGATGAATATGGTGGTTTAAATGTGAATTATGGTAAGGTTTATATGATGCTTAACTTATATAATTTGGGATGTGAAATTTAGGTGTTTTTAATGGAGTTATTGAGTAAAAATGGTGTATGGAAATAAATGATGTAGTTAATGATGATTTGGTGCTTGTATTGGTATGGTTTGGTTGCAATTGAAGCATGAATTTGTATTAGTTTGATGCTTGTAGGTGATTCTAAGTGTGGATGGTAATTTGGCCTTGAAAATGGCCTATAATTGCCCACACGATTGAGAACACGGGCATGTGGCTTGACCGTGTCTTTCGAGTTCAAGTTAGACTTGACCACGGGCTGGACACACGGGCGTGCGACTGGCCGTGTGGTGCAAGTCAGTGTCGACCATGGGTGAGGCACACGGGTGTGTCTCAGCCTGTGTAAACAAGTCAGTATGTATGCCTTATTTTGGCACAGCTTGGACGCACGGGCGTGTCCGAGGCCGTGTGAGGCACACGGCCTACCACACAGGCGTGTGACCTATGTAACTTAGAAAAATGTTTAAATTTCAAAAATTTTTGTATGAGTTCGGTTTAGTCCCGACCCCTTTCTAACACGTGTTTAAGGTCTCATAGACCTCATTAAGGGACTATATGATTGTGAATTATTTTATTTGATTGACTTTGTGTTGAAAATGATATGGAATGTTCGAAAATGATTAATAATGCCTCTTAACCCTAGTTCGGCGACGGTTACGGGTTAGAGGTGTTACAGTTCATTTTCGAATGTGATTCTTATTTACATGGAAAGGTTGTTTGATTATGATATTGGAAGGAATTATTGGAAGTCTTGATAAATTATGAGCGGTACTGTTCTATCCTTCTCTTGTATTCTAATTGATTATGCTTGAGAGGACACTTGATGGAAACATTCATATGATATTGCTTTCTACATCTATTGGGTCAAAGCTCTGAATTGAAAATATGACTTATTCATAAAAGATATTCATTGACTGAAGATGAAAGTTCTATTGACCGAAGCATCAGTTTTGGTTCAGCCTAAATCGGGTAAGAAAGTTGTGATTTACAGTGATATATCATTGAGTGGGTAAATTGTGTTTCAATGGTCTATACTTTTAAACAATTAAAAATTATATGAAAAAGAATTACCTGATATATGATTTAGAAGTAGCCGTTAATGTTTCATCCTTGAAAACTGGTGATACTATTAGTCAGTGAAAAGTATCTGAACCTCTCCACTGAAGGAATTTTAGAGGATGAAAATTCTTAAAGGGGGAAAGTTGTAACATTCCAAATTTTAGCGATGTCGGAAATAGTGGTTCGAGACCACCAAATCTGACAAATAAATTTGTAGATTATATTATTTAATATTTTAGATCTTGGTGTTATAAACTGAGTCATAAATATTTTATGAATATTTACGGAGTGTCAGTAAGGTAGTATTAAAATTTCATTAGAAAATTTTGACGTTCGGGTGGTTAATTAAATAAAAAGGACTAAATTGAAAAAGGTGTAAAAGTTCCTAGAAGGATTAAATAGCTCAATTTTCAAATGAGGAAGAACCTAAAGTGAAAATAAGCCCAAAGGAGATATTTTGGGTGGCAATAGCTGAGAAAAATTAGGAAATGGGTGAAATAATGGCAAACTTGGAAAATTACCAAAATTAGTTAAATAAAAATTGGACCAAATTGGAATATCTAGAATTCTCATCATTTTTCTTCATATTCATCAGCTAAAAAACAGCCATGGAAGAGGGTTCAAGCTGGTTTTCATACTCGAGCTTCATGTAAGTTTAAATCTTGCTTTCTTCTTGAAATTTCTAAGTTTTTAGACTTTTACAATTGGGTCCAACTTACTATGTCATTAGTTTTTGATTCCATGGCTAATTTTTAAAGTTTCTATGGATGAGTGTTGGAAGCATATGATGAATAAACATATAATTGAAGCTTTAATTTTGATATATTATGATTTTATCAAGTAAAATTGATGGAAATTGATTTTAGGACCTAATTGTGAAAGAGTTTGAAATTGAGGTCTAGTGCTAAAGTTCTGATTTCCAAGGGTTATGAAGTAGTTTAAAATGATAGAATAAAGTATTAATTTAGAAAAATTAGCTCAATTAAGGGGTTAATTGAGCAAGGACTGAATTGTATGAACCATGAAATTTGGGGCAAAATAAAAATCAACATTTTGCACTAAAACAGTTTTGGACAGCAGCAATAGTCTAACTTTAAAAAATCATCAAAAATTGTAGAAATTGAATTAGAGCATGAATAAAATGTGAAATTAAAGCTTATCGAGTTTAATTTCTTGAAGAAATTGTGTAAGTAATGGAATTGTGAATCATGAGATATAATAAATTTTATGAGACAAGGTCAGAATGATTTCGGGTTCCCCTGTTCTGACTTTGGAAAATCATCAAAACTTTTAGGAAAATAATTAGGGGCTTAAATTTATATTTTTAAAATACTGAATGAGTCTATTTTCAAGATAAACAAATGGAAACATTATCCAAATTCTGTACGATGAGATAATTATTTTTTAGTGAAGAAGGGTTGGAACTGTCAGATAGGAGAACAGGG
Organism: Gossypium rotundifolium; assembly: GCA_025506655.1. Lineage (NCBI taxonomy): Eukaryota > Viridiplantae > Streptophyta > Magnoliopsida > Malvales > Malvaceae > Gossypium > Gossypium rotundifolium. The sequence goes on along the minus strand of CP106722.1, from coordinate 85,450,001 downwards.
GTGACTTTAAAGAATAAACTGTACTTATTGGCTAAACCAAAAATTCTAAAAATTTTATGGTAAGAAGATATGTGAGTCTAGTTTCAGGAAAAATTAGCAGATCTTAATTTGGAGTTCTGTAGCTCAATATAAAAATAATGTTGTGACTATGACACAGATGGACAGCTTGAATATTCATAAAAGTAAATAGTGAAAATTATAGATAATGTTACTTACAAGTTTGTTATCTATACTAAGGATGTGGATGGAGAGAAGGAGGAGGAAAAAATATGAATGACTTGTCTATAAATTATTACTTTCCCGATTATAATCGATAAATGTTAAATTAGAAATGATATAATGTTTTATTTTGAATATTTACTATGAAATTATGATTATCGTTATGATATAAAAATTGAATTTGTAAGTTTGTATGTAAATAATATATCGTTTTTTATTTATGTTTTAATATTTTGTTATATTATATGAGATATGGTTGAATATGGAGTAATTATTTGATGTAAATTATGAATTGTGATTGATTATGGATGAATTGGTAAAATGTTGAAAAGTTAGAATTCTCGTTTGAACCTTCGGAATAGAAAAGATACGAATGAGGTAGCTAGGTCACATGTGTGGTACTAAGTGTAGGCCACTATATGTATGATGGTGGTGGAAAAAGTCTTAAAAATTTATATAATGAATGACCGAGCCTAGAAACTAACTATCACCACGATTGAGGCAAGCGCACCTATCGAACAGTAGTATAGTTTAGTGACAAGACCGGATTGTCAAACCCAAAGAAACCAAAAGTACTAATACTAACTTTCTTTTTATTATTTAACCTAAGAATCAAGAGAATTGTCGTTTAATCTAAATTTAACTAACTAATAAACTAAAGATGCTAAGACACAAAGAAGGTATTGGGGAAATACTTGTGGGAAAACCAATTGATTAAGACAATACCCGAGGAAGAATCCACCTAGATTTCACTTGTTATCTAACTCTGAACTAGACAATTTATTCACTTGACTTGATCCGTAGGATTCTCTAATTTATATTAATACCTGTCTCGAGGCTACTAACGTCTAACCCTAGGTTGATTAATTGAAATCTCTTTCTAATTAAAACTCCTAGAATTACATTAACTCGATCTATGGACTCCCATATTAGGTTTGACCCTAATCCGGTAGATTTTCGTCATCCTATCTCTAGGGTTGCGATCAACTCCGCTTAACTATACTAGATCTACTTAAACAGGGAATATTCCTCCTCTGCCTAAGCACATCAATACTTGAATTAATATCCTGAAATATCAAAACAAGAATTAAGAACACGTAGTTAAGAGCAAATCAAATATTTATCGTATAGTTCAGAAAACAATAACAAGATCCATCTCAGGTTTCATCCCCTCAGGTATTTGATGGGTTTAGTTCATAATCTTGAAAGAATACATCTCAGAAGAAAAATAACAAAACATAAAGAAAACCCTAAAACCCCTTGAAGGAATTGAAGGAGAGATCCTCGGTCTTGAGTGTGATTTCGGCTTCTAGGATGGATCAACTGGCTTTATTCGAGTGAATCCCACAATTCGACCTCTCTGGCTTGGCTCCTTGGCCTAGCTGAACGCCCCCTTTAAGGTTGGCCTCGAGGGTGTTTATATAGGATTTTGGAATGTCTTTCTTTGCCTCTAAGTACTCTAATCTGAATAGAACTCTTCTTTGCTGCGGCAGGGACACGCCCGTGTGGCACGATATTGTGATTCGGGGCCAAGCCATGGTCAGATCTGCTAAGGAGGTACGACCGTGTGGTTCAGGCCTAGGCCATGTGCAATTCGTACTTTGGCCCGTTTCTCGTTCTTTTCATCCTCCAGTGCTTTCCTAAGTATAAAATATGAAATTAAAGGATTAGGAGCACCAAATTCCACAATTCAGGGAATAAATCATCCAAAAGTATGCTAAATGTGGGATTAAAGTATGAACATATTACGGTTTATCAAATACCCCCACACTTAAGCATTTGCTTGTCCTCAAGCAAAATTCTCAACTCACAATTAAAACTAACTTCCCTCGATTCATAATTCTTATCAACGATGCCTCATTATAATTCATAGACAATTTATAAATGGATAATTTAATTCAAAGAGTCCTAAAGATTCAATCAATCAAATTCATAAGTTTGTAGCACGAAAACATAGGTGTTTTCCCTTATCCGAATAGTTACCTTTAATTCAAAATCGACAAGAGTTGACATCCTCACTAAAGATTCACTCAAATCACTCAAGGTGTTTAAGGTTCAAAATAAAGCACTCATCAGTTAAACATGAAAATTTAATCCCATAGGCTTGCCTGAAAATCAAATCTCCACCACTATAAAATGAAATGATACACAAATAAAAAAGGTCTTTAAAGGGTTGTGATGGGGCTTGGTTAAAGGTGTGGATATAGGCTGAATTAAAAGGTTAAAATCGAGATTGAATTGACAATTTACCTAACTAGAAATAATGAACAAATAATGAATAATTACATCAATTGAAAACTTGTAATAGTAATAATACGAGCTTCTTCTTCAAGATGTTGAATTTAAATGTATAAGCTCACTTAATCACAGAACTAAATATGAATATACTTCGATTTTTTTTAGGAACAAATCAAGTAAATACATAATATATGATGAATTCAACTACTAAATAAAATAATTAGGCAATTGATCAAATCAAGTCTCGATAGAAGGGTAGTTAAGAGAAATGGTGATAACAAATACAAGATGGGCTTTAGATTAATATTAGTAGGTGAGTCAATAAAAGGGTTGTTAGGATCAAAGGGGTTAACTAGGGGTTAATTGTGAAGGTAGACTTTTAGTGGAGTAAGTGGGGTAAATCCTAAGTGCCTTTATTATATTTGTATATCAAATCAATGATATGGTCTTGACATGTATAATCGAAGCAAGTTCTAGAATAACAAACCAATATTGACACACTCATAATAAAAAAAATGAGCACGAAAAGAATATATGCTCTAAAAGGCTCAAAATCTCATAAGAATTATGGTTTTTTTTATTTCAACTTTGTGAATTTCAAACTTTAATGTAATATTCAAATTTCGGTCAACAACCTAACAGATTTTTAATTCTGAAAAATAGACTTATCATGCTTGATTCTCTAGTCTCCTAAAGTTTAAATTATCAATGCACAATTAACTATGACTTAATCAAGAACATTTCAGTAAAAATCATAAATCAATAGAAGTTTCATTCTAATTAGTGATATGAGGAAATTACTTAAGACAAGATATCATTTAGGGATTTGAGAATAATGCAAAAAGTTAAGAACTTTTTCGAAATAAAATTCACCCCCACACTTAATAAGTACATTGCCCTCAATGTACAAAGATAGATAATAATCATATAGTAAGAAAATCAAAAGAGAGGGAGAGAAGTGAAACTTCCTAAATTTTGAATGGAGTTAATGAAGAGAAACCGGATAGGATTGAGAAGAGGTGAACGTGGGAGACAGCCTCGAGCCGTTTGAAATTGAATCCTCAAAGCAGCCAGTCTGATTTTATTGTATCCTAAGCTAAATCTAAATGACATGAAGAATAAGATGAAAATAATAAAAATAAAAATAAGAATAAAAGTAAATAATGGGAAATGAAAGAAGAAAGATAACGGGAAAAGGAAAGGAAGAAGGGGGTTTAAATAGAATACAGCCCACGCCCGTGTTCCTACCTGTGGTGCCCACACGACCACAGCCACGGCCGTGAGTAAGGCTATGTGGGTATGGAAAACCTGCACCTAAACATGAAAAGAAATAAACTAAACTAATTAGTAAGGTTAGTGCTTGGGTTGCCTCCTGAGAAGCACTCGTTTAAAGCCTTAAGCTAGACCTACCTCTCATTCTTATGATCATGGTGGTCTGTGGAGTTGATAATCTTTTCTCATGCTATCATTATATAGTTTGAGTCGAGTGGCATTTACCTTAAAAATGCCGAATTTAGAGTGAGTTACCTCGACCGTTCCATATGGAAAGACCTTAAGTATCGTCAAAGGAGTCGCACCATTTGTATTTTGCTCTGAAGTGGTTATTCGAGGGTTGGTTGTATCCAACAGTACCTGGTCTCTGACCTTGAAGTGTTTTGTTCCACCTTTAAACTCGTCTGGTGGTTCCTTCAGTTTTTCTTCATGTGTTCTTAATTTCTCTTTGAAATGTGTCTTCCACTCGTCTAGTTCATCAACCTGGAGCCTTCGTTCCTCATGAATTACTTCTTTATTGGCACGAGATCTAGGATCTGGTTTAGTTGTGTAGCTTCGTGGTGTTTCATGTAAGGAAGGTTGAACCATTTGGTTATCAATAGAATTTACGTTCTTACCTTTATCGCTCGATGTCCTATCTGAGTCAAGAGCTTGAAGAGTGATTGTTTCGTCACCTACACGAAGTGTGAGTTCTCCTGTACCAACATCAATTTTAGATCTGGCAGTTGCTAAAAACGACCTTCCTAATATTAAAGGAACAGTATTGTCCTCATCCATATCTAAAACAACAAAGTCTACTGAGAATATGAATTTGTCAATTTTTACTAGCACATCTTCAATTATACCCCTAAGAATTCGAACAGTCTTATCAGTTAATTGGATATTTATCCTAGTTTATTTGGGTTTCCCTAGACCTAGCTATTTAAACATTTTATAAGGCATAACATTGATGCTTGCCCATAAATCAGCTAAAGCATTACCAATAGATAAACTACCAATTAAACATGGAATTGTAAAACTCCCTGGATCTTTTAATTTTCGTGGTATTTTATTTTGCAACATTGTTGAGCATCCTACATTTAATTCCACATGGGACTCCTCGTCTAACTTCTACTTATTTGTCAAAAGCTCTTTTAAAAATTTCCTTGAATATGGCTTCTCCGAAAGAGCTTCAAGAAACGGTAAGTTAACATGTAATTTATTTAAAAGTTTGAGAAACTTACAGAACTATTCATCAATGTTGTCTTTCTTCATCGCATTGGGGTATGGTATTCGAGGTTGGTATTCTTTAATTACCGTTTTTCGTTTTTCTTGGCTTACCTCAACCTTACCTTCACTTACCACAGGCTCTTGCCTTGGCTCAGATTTAGATTCCACTAACCCTTCACTGTCATGAGCTGTTATGGCTTGAAGTTGCTCTTTTGGGTTAGTTTCAGTGTTGCTTGGCAAGCTACCTTGTGGTCGTTCTGAGATCAGCATAGCGAGTTGCCTTAACTGGTTCTCGATCCCTTGAATCGATGCTTTTTTATTTTTAAGTGTTGTTTCGGTGTTTTGGAAACGTGTTTCTAAGACCGCTATGAATTTTGTCAGCATCTCCTCAATGTTTGACTTCTTTTCCTGTGGTATGGCTATTGTGGGAAATTTGGAGGGGGTTGTTGTCTTTGATTTCCTTGACCACCCTATGAGAAATTGGGATGATTCCTCCAACTTGGATTATAAGTATTACTATAAGGGTTATTTTGAGGTTTAAAATTGTTACCCATATAGTGAACTTGCTCATTTTCAGCGCTCGGGTTGTAAGGTGGATATTCTGTATTGCTCATCCCCACTCCATTCATATCATACTGTATAGTTGGATGTACCTGTGAAGAACCACATAACCCATCAATCTTTTTGTTTAACATCTCTACTTGATTTCATAGCATGGTGACTGCGTCGAGGTTGAAAACTCTGGCTGCTTTTGTTGGCCTTGTCCTTGTGACTTGGCACTGATAGTTGTTCAGTGACATCTCTTCAATGAATTTGTAGGCCGCCTCAGGTGTTTTATTATTTAGGGTTTTGCCAGTGGCTGAATCAATCAGCTGCCTGGTTGAGGGGTTCACATTATTGTTAAAGGTTTGGACCTGTAGACACAAGGGTAATCCATGGTGTGGGCACCTTCTTAGTAGGTCCTTGTATCTCTCCCATGCATCGTATAGTGTTTCTAGATCCATCTACACAAAATAAGAGATATCATTCCTCAACTTGGCCGGTTTGGCTTGCGAAAAATATTTTAATAAAAATTTTTCGGTCATTTGATCTCATGTAGTGATTGATCCTCGTGGAAGAGAATTCAACCACTGTTTGGCTTTATTCCTTAATGAAAAGAGAAATAACCGAAGATGAATGGCATCTTCAGAAACACCATTTATTTTGAAGGTATCACAGAATTTTAGAAAATTTACTAAATGAGTATTTGGGTCTTCGTCCTGCAAACCATCAAATTGAACAAACTGTTGAATCATTTGTATAGAGTTAGGTTTCAGTTCAAAATTATTAGCAGCAATAGCAGGCCTAACAATACTCGATTCAGTCCCTATTAAATTAGGTTTAGCATAATCATACATAGTTCGAGGAGCATGGTTTTTGGCCACCTCTTGAGGTAGTGGATTATTCTCGGCCATCTCTCCGGTAGTATTAATTTCGTCTTCTTGCTCTTCTTGTATGTAGTTTAAGCTTCGCCTTATTCCTCAACGATTTCTGCGAACCATACCTTCAGTATCATCGTCGTAAACTAAGTGTCATGTCGGGTTCCTTCTAGTCATAAGCTAGAGGTACCTGCCAGGAAAAGAAAAAGAAAATTAGCAAAGTAAAAATAAAATTCAATTGCAAAAAATAAAATTTGGCTACAGTAATAAAAATTGAGCGTTCTTAATATTTCAGTTCCCCGGCAACGGCGCCAAAAACTTGATGGTGGTGGAAAAAGTCTTAAAAAAATTCTATAATGAATGATCAAGCCTAGAAACTAACTATCACCACGATTGAGGCAAGCGCACCTATCGAAAAGTAGTATAGTTTAGTGGCAAGACCGGATTGTCGAACCCAAAGGAACCAAAAGTGCTAATACTAACTTTCTTTTTATTATTTAGCCTAAGAATTAAGAGAATTGTCGTTTAATCTAAATTTAACTAACTACTAAGATAAAGATGCTAAGACACAGATAAGGAATTAGGGAAATACTTGTGGAAAAACCAATTAATTAAGACAATACCCGAGGAAGAATCCACCTAGACTTCACTTGTTATTTAACTCTGAACCAGACGAATTATTCACATAACTTGATCCGTAGGATTCCCTAGTTTATATTAATACCTCTCTCGAGGCTACTAACGTCTAACCCTAGGTTGATTAATTGAAATCTCTTTCTAATTAAAACCCCTAGAATTGCATTAACTCAATCTATGGACTCCCATATTAGGTTTGACCCTAATCCGACAGATTTTTGTCATCCTATCTTTAGGGTTGCAATCAACTCCGCCTAACTATGCTAGATCTACTCTTAAACAGGGAATATTCCTCCTCTGCCTAAGCACATCAATACTTGAATCAATATCCTGATATATCAAAACAAGAATTAAGAACACATAGTTAAGAACAAATCAAGTATTTATCATATAGTTCAGAAAACAATAACAAGATTCGTTTTAAGTTTCATCCCCCTCAGGTATTTGATGGGTTTCGTTCATAATCATGAAAGAATACATCTTAGAAAAAAATAACAAAACATAAAGAAAACCTTAAAACCCCCTGAAGGAATTGAAGGAAAGATCCTCAGTCTTGAGTGTGAGTCCAGCTTTTGGGATGGATCAACTGGCTTTCTTCGAGTGAATCCCACAATTCGGCCTTTTTGGCTTGGCTCCTTGGCCTAGCTGAATGCCCTCTTTAAGGTTGGCTCTAGGGTGTTTATATAGGCTTTTGGAATGTCTTTCTTTGCCTCTAAGTACCCTAATCCGAATGGAACTCTTCTTTGCTGTGGCAGGGACACACCCGTGTGGCACGGCCGTGTGATTCAGGGCTAGGCCGTGATCGAATCTACTAAGGAGGCACGGTCGTGTGTTTCGTGCCCAGGCCATGTGTAATTCGTACTTTGGCCCATTTTCTCTATTTTGGCCCATTTCTCGTTCCTTTCATCCTCCGGTGCTTTTCTAAGTATAAAACATGAAATTAAAGGATTAGGAGTACCAAATTCCACAATTCAGGGAATAAATCATCCAAAAGAATGCTAAATGTGGGATTAAAATATGAACATATTACAGTTTATCAATGTACAAGAGAGCTACGAGATGGTTTTAGGTCACGTGTGTAGTACTAACTGTAGGCTACTATGTGTACTAGATGGATAGGTCGCATGTGTAGTACTAAGTGCAGGATACTATGCGTACCCGATAGCTTTGATCACATGTGTGGTACTAAGTGCAGGCCACTATGTGTAAGTGATGGTTTTGGTAACATGTGTAGTACTAAGTGTAGGCTACTATGTGCACTAGATAGCTTCAACTGCAAGGGTGGTAATATGTGCAGGCCACCGTGTATCTGTTATTAATCCGATGGGTTCAACGGGAAACAGACTAAGTGAAAATACATGTGATCATGTAACAACTAAGTGTAACTGAATATGACTATGTGATGAATAAGTGATTTGTCAATTTAAATTGTGATTGGCAGGAAGGGTTAGTGAGTTGCATGTTTATGAATTGCTACACGTATTTGTCTGAAATACGAGGAAATGATGGTACTTGATACATGGAAATATGAGACTGTGATATATAAAAACATGGAATACTTTTGATAAATGTGTTTATTCATAATTATAGAACTGTACACCTCAAGTGTACTATTTTTGTAAAGATGATGTTTCAAATGATTTGATGAATAGAACTCAAATATTAAGTAGTTAGAAACCAAGACAAATTGTTATGAAAATGTATATGAAATACTGAGGTATGATTATTATATGTGATATGAATACATAATGTGAAATAGTATAAGGCTTGGTTGAATATCTTAAATTGGTTCTTGACTGTATTAAAATGTTGGTAAAGATAAAGGATCAATTGAGTGAGAAATATGGCTTGGAAAATAGCCTAATTCTTGTCCACATGGGTAGACACACGGGTATGTGTCTAGCCCGTGTGTGACAAGCGGTCTACCCCATGGGCATATGGTCCGGCTATGTGTCCCCAGTCACACGAGCGTGTGACCTTTATAGGAGAGAAAAAATTTAAAAGTCATGAAAAAATTTCCTGAGGATCTGGTTTAGTCTTAATCCGATCTTAGTGCATGATTTGGACCTCGAGGGTTCGTTAAAGGAACATTTTTAATTAGTCTCGGTATTCGAACGATAATGATTTTAAATTTTCTGTAAGTGTTTTGTACTCCTTGGTAATGCCTCGTAATACTGTTCTGGTGAGGGATATGGGTTGGGGGTGTTACAGATATCCCTTGTTACCATTGAGTATTGCTGCTTCTCAGCTACTACTTTTGAACTAGAGTTGGAGAACTGTGAACTCTTTTGGTGAGTTTGATTTATGCTCATCGCATCAATTGTTGATACAATTTATGAACAGCTTTTTTCTATCCATTAATGGGGTTTTTGATTTGGTAAAAAAGGGGTTTCTTTTATCGGGCCAAACTTCGGGATGGATTCTGAGTCGGGTTATTATATAATAAAATATATTTTATTTTAATCATATTACATGACTAAAATAATTAATTATGTACTAAAATAGCTATATTTTAGAAAAAAAAATTATGGAAGGATACTTCCATGTTTTGGATGTGAAGTTTTATTATGTATGTTGCACCACTAGATTCTTCGAACTACATTAGAATATGGGTAATGATTATTAGAACCTCAACACCAGTGTAGAATATGTAACACCCCTTACATGTATTCAACGCCGGAACAGGGCTCAAGGCATTACCAAACTTTCATCACAAACAATCATACAAATAGAGTCATAATTTTGCATCCAAATTAAAACCATTCATATTCAATCATAGAGTCCCTAATACGAGCCTACGAGGCCCAATGCATGCTTTGGTAGTGGCCAGGGACCAAACTGAGAACTCAAGGACTTCTTATAAAACTTAGAAGATTTTTGCTAGAAACAGGGGTCACACGCCCGTGTGGTTTAGGACATGCCTGTGTGGGCAGGCTGTGTAGTCACACATGCCCGTGTCCCTAACACATGTAACTCTCTGACTTGTAACTCATGAACAAATTGAAGTCATATGGCCAAGTCACACGCCCGTGTGCTAGGTCGTATGGAAAATTAATTTTCACAAAATTAGGTGCAGACTTCACACGACCAGGGCACACGCTAGTGTTCGAGGCCGTGTCATCTAAATGGCTGAGACACATGCTCGTGTCTCTGCCCCTGTGCTCAAATCTGAGCATTTTGTTTTTCAAAATTTAGGTGCAAAGGACACACAACCAAAACACATGCCCATGAGACAAGACATGTGTCACAAACGGCCTAGACACACGCCCATGTGTCTACCTGTGTGGACAAAAATAAGGCTATTTACGAAGCCATTTTGCCACCCTCACTATCACATACCTACACAACATCACATGGCACAAATCCAAGCATATAGGTGCAACCAAAACCACCACAACCAAGGCAATAACATAACATTCACCTACCAACATTTAACAAGCTTATAACATCATACTTTACCAAATTAAGTCATGCAACTCACACATTCATAAAGGCACTAACGTACGAATATACTCATAATCAACATTAGCCAACTTTCATGGCTATACTCAAAATGAAGCATTAACAATTACATGCCAACACATATGGCCAAATCATAATGACACATATAACAAAATGACCAAGTCTCTATACATGCCATATACTCAAAATGCTAAATTTCATCAATACTCAAAATGATAATTTTGATAGTGTGAGGCGAATCTCCGACGATCCCCAATTCGAGCTAGCTTGGTGACACTATAAAAACATGGAAAATAAATAGAGTAAGCTATATAGCTTAGTAAGCTCGTATGCAAGAAATAAGCAAACCCTACCATGTAATCAACATTTAAGAGATATAACATAAGATGATATAAATTGCCATAAGTTTAGCATTTATAATTTATTCCTCCACAACCTTACCTTAAATTCCTTATTTCTCGAAATTCAATAAACAAAAGTTTTATGTACACACCTGTACCATTTTGAAATGAAATTACACATATTATCGTCTTTGACATACTAGTGAACCACTCGAAATAATAATGTTGGATACTCGAGAATTTTGCACACTAAGTGCCACATATGTAGCCCAAGCTACCTCAGTCTCATATCACATAATCACTCGCTCTCGAGCTATCGACGGGCCTGCTCATACAAGCTGTCAATCTAGACGTAGCTATACGGTGCTGCTCACACAAGCTGTCAAGTAACAACAACATATGCCGGTATACTCAGCCACAGAGAGGACGTACAGGACCAGCACCCGGATCATATAATCACATAACTCATAGTAACCTTAGTGACATGTCACTTGTATCCTAACCTATTCCTAAGGTTCAAATGGGATTTCTTACTTGTCAAATCATCGTCGGACTCGTCCATAGAGTTATACTCATCCACATAATCGAACATTTAGTGTATGCAATATTAAAGCATTTAAATGCAATTATTTTAAAGCTTATTTTTAACATACGAACTTACCTTGGTACAAAATGGCGAAATGAACCTAATCGTCAAATACTTTATTTTTCCTCCGAACTATGTCAGAACCTCATCTTTCTTGATCTATAATATCAAATTCATCTCATTTAATTATCACATTATTCAATTTAGCCCAAAAACACCTTATGGCAAAAATTACATTTTTTCCCTAAACTTTTGACATTTTACATTTTAGTCCTTAAGCTCGTAAAAGGAATTTCATTCAATTTTTTTAAAAACTCAAGCCTAGATGAAACTTATTCATACTCATAACAGCCCACATTTTTCATTTACTCACATTTTAACACACATTTTACAACTTTTTACAAATAGATCCCTTTCTGACATTTTCATCAAAAATCACTTTGTAAATGTTGTTTAACTAACAACAAACAAGCATTTTCTACCATTAAATATCAAAATGCATACATATTCTACATGGGTAAAATTTTAGACTTTGACATCTTTTCAAATTAGTCCTTGAAATAGCTAGATTAGGTTAAGACAACTTAAAAACATAAAAATCATAAAAAACGGGACAAGAACAGACTTACAATCGAGCTTGAAAGTGGCCAAAACCCTAATGGCTTCCTTCAAATTTTCGGCATAAGGGGGGACTCATTTGAGAATATGGACACTTTTATTTCATTTTATTTTGTCTTTATTTACTAGTTTACCAAAATGTCCTTAATGCCAAGCTTTGGAAATTCACCTAACCATGTCCATTTTTGTCCACTATGAAGTATAATGGTCTAATTACCATTAAGGACCTCCAATTTAAAATTTCATATCAATTAAACACCCTTAGCTTCTAGAGCACACATTTTCAACCATTTGCAATTTAGTCCTATTAGTCAAATTGGACACTCTATTAATAAAATTTCTTATTAAAATTTTCACACAATCATTCAATCATACTTTAGTCCTTAAAGAAATAATAAAATTAATATTTTTACTTTGGATTTATGGTCTCGAAACCACTGTTTCGATTTGACCCAAAAATGGGCTGTTACAACTCTCCCCTCGTTTAGGGATTTTCATCCCCGAAAATCTTACCAGAAAAGAGGTTTGGGTACTATTTTCTCATAGCTTCCTCGGGTTCCCATGTAGCCTCTTCAACCCTGTGCCGTTGCCACAAAACTTTCACTAGGGCTATGTTTTTATTTCTCAACTGTTTAACCTCTCGAGCTAAAATCCTGATCGGTTTTTCACCATAAGTCATATCGCGTCAAATCTCAACCTCTGCTGGTGAAATTACGTGTGAAGGATCTGATTGATAATGACGCAACATCGATACATGAAACACATTGTGGATCCTTTCTATCATTGTTGGTAAGGCTAATCGATATGCCATCGGCCCTATTCTTTCAATAACCTTATACGGACCAATAAAACGCAGACTTAGTTTACCCTTGCAACCGAATCTAAGAATTTTCCTCCACAGAGACACTTTCAGAAATACTTTATCACCGACTTGAAATTCAATTTCCTTTCATTTTAGATCCACGTACAATTTCTATCGATCTGAAGCTACTTTCAAACAATCATGAATTACTTACACTTTTTCTTCGGTTTCTCTAACCAAATAAACCCCGTGAATCTATTTCTCACTGAGCTCGGTCCAGTACAACCGAGTTCGACACTTGCGGCCATACAATGCCTCATATGGTGCCGTCTTTATACTTGACTAAGAACTATTGTTATAAGAAAATTCAACTAAATGTAGATATTTTTCCCAGCTACCTTCAAACTCTAACACACAACAACGAAACATATCCTCGAGAACCTGAATCGTTCTTTCAGATTGACCGTTAGTTTGCAGATGAAATGCAGTACTAAAGTTCAACTTTGTACCCAAAGCGTCTTGCAACTTCTTCCAAAATTGTGAAGTAAATCTCAGATCTTTATCCAAAATAATAGAAATAGGCACCCTGTACAATCTAACAATTTCAGCTATGTACAATTCAGCTAGCTTATCAAGTGAATAGCCAGTACGTACCAGAATAAAATAAGCCTATTTCGTCAACCTATCAACAACGACCTAAACGACATCTTTCTTCTTCAGAGTCAGAGGTAATCTAGTTATGAAATCTATCGTAATTCTGTCCCATTTCCACTCGGGAATCAACACAGGCTGAAGTAAACCCGAAGGTACTTGATGTTCGGCCTTTACTTGTTGACAAATCAAACATCGTGATACAAATTCAGAAATATCTCATTTCATACCCGACCACCAATACAATTTCTTCAAATCATTGTACATCTTCATACTTCCTAGATGAACAGACAGACAACCACTGTGTGCCTCGTGAAGAATTTTTGAATAAGCTCGGTATCTTTCGGTACACAAATCCTACCTCGGAACATCAAACAATCATCAGTCCGAATCTGATAGTCTGAATCACTAATCGATTCTCACTGAATTCTTTTAGCTTGGAGTTCTTTGTCACATTTCTGTGCATCACAAATTTGCTGAAGAAATATCGGTCTAGCTTTTAACTTAGCTAGAATCGAACCATCATCAGGTAAAGTCAGTCTCGTATTTATTGCTCTCAAAGCTAAAAAAGATTTCCTACTTAAAGCATCGGCGACTACATTCGCCTTTCTTGGATGATAATCGATTACCAATTCATAGTCAACAACTCAAGCCATATCCGTTGTCATAAATTCAAATCCTTCTGAGTCATCAAGTGCTTTAAACTCTTGTGATTGGTATAGATGTGGCACTTCTCACCGAATAAATGGTGTCTCCAAATATTTAAAGCAAACACAATGGCAGCCAATTCTAGGTCATGCATCGAATAATTCTTTTTGTGCAGTTTCAACTGTCTCGAGGCATAAGCTATCACTTTTCCCTTTTGCATCAACACACACTCAAGACCGTTCAATGACAAGTCACTGAAAATCACAAACTCTTTTCCCAACTCAGGTTGCACTAAAATCGGTGCCTCAATCAACAATGCTTTCAACCATTCAAAACTTTTTTGGCATTTCTCGAGCCATTAAAACTTAACATCTTTCTATAACAATCTTTTCATAGGTGTAGCAATCACTGAGAATCTCTTACCAAAACGTCGATAATACCCGCTAAGCCCAAAAAGCTTCTAACCTCGGATACACTCCTCGACGGTTTCCAATCGATAATTGTTGAAATCTTACTCGGATCAACCCTTATACCTTCTGCTGAGACAATATGTCCCAAAAATCTGACTTCTCAGAGCCAAAACTCACTTTTTTTTTTGAATTTAGCAAATTACTTTTTATCTCTCAAAGTTTGAAACACAATTCTTAAATGTTCGGCATAATCAGACTCATCCTAAGAATAAATCAAAATGTCATCAATAAATACAACCACAAACTTATCTAAATACGATCGAAAGATCTGATTCATTAAGTCCATAAAAATAGTAGGAGCATTAGTTAATCCAAAAGGCATAACAAGAAATTCATAGTGCCCATACCTCATTCTGAATGCAGTTTTTGGCACATCCAAGTCTTTAACTCTCAGTTGATAGTAGCCGGATCTCAAATCTATCTTTGAAAACACTGTTTCTTCTTTCAACTAATCGAACATATCATCAATTCTCGGTAAAGGATACTTGTTCTTTATCGTAACCTTGTTAAGATAACGATAATCAATACAAAGTCTCTGGATCCATCCTTCTTCTTGACGAACAATACTGGTACACCCAAATTCATGCAAATATAAGAATGAGTCGATCTAGGATTAATTAATGTAATTATATTGTATCATAGAGAGAAAATGTACCAGTGATCACATCAGGGGATGACGCATCTTCGCGAGCACGAATGTCATAAGCTCTTGCAGGTGCTCTAGCTTTCCTACTCACAGCTGATTGTTTGGTTGCACCTTTGCTACTGGTTACATCTCCTGTATTTCTCATTGGCCTCCTTCTAGTAGTAGTGTTGCTCGATCTTATATTCTGATAATTATCTTTCTCAACCATTTCAGGCCAATCCCGAATGAAGTGATCTCGGGAGCCATATTAAAAGCAAGCCTAGTTATTCATCCTACATTCACTGGGATGTTGTCTACCGCAATGCTAACATTCAGGCCTATTATACCTAGTGTTACCAATGCTCGCTATTAACATAGTCTGGGCCTTAGAACCCTAACATTGCTTCCCACGATCTCTATTGGGATACCCAGCTGAAGCATTCGATCGAGTATACAAATCCTTTGATTTCTTTAACGAAGACTGAAATGACTTATTCATCGGCCTCTTTCTCAAATCCCTAGCCTCAAACTCAGCTTTTCTATTTTCTTTGCTCAACTCTTCGGCTTTGCAAGCTCGTTTTGTAACACCCCTTACCCATGTTCAACATCGAAATCGGGCACGAGACATTACCGGACTTAACTTGCTTGAACATACATTATCGGGCTATAATTTCATTTCAAACTTAAAACTTTTCATTCATATTCACAACATTCTTATTATGGGTCTACGAGGCCCTAAACATACATACGAGAGGTTTCAAAATTAGTCCGAAAACTTTTGCTCTCTTAGAAAATTTATGCCTAAATAGGGGCCACACGCCCGTGTGAAATGCAACACGCCAGTGTGGGCAGGCTGTGTGATCACACACCTATGTTCCTAGCCTGTGTGAAATTTATTTTTCACTTTGAACCTACAAGGGTTTTCACACAGCCGGACACAGGCGCATGTCCCTCACACGGCCTAGACACGCCTGTGTCCTCACCCGTGCGTGAAAACCTTGGTATTTTGTTTATGACATCAACAACCTCTTAAGCGGAACACAGCCTAGGCACACGCTAGTGTGACGAATCAAATTTTTGAAATTTGATACAGGGGACACACGGCCTATCAACACACCCATGGGGCTGACTGTGTGTCACACACGGCCTAGACACTCACCCATGTGTCTACTCGTGTGGACAATTAGAAGGCTATTTTCCAAGCCAATTGCCACCCTGAAACATAAACACACTTGTGCCAACACAAGCAATAAATAACATGGCAATAATACAATATGAAGAATCACTAAGCATCATTCAATCACACCATATTTCACTCTAACAATTGCATGGACTTTCATTTCATAAAACTCATCATCATTAAAATATGAAACTTGACAAATATTGGCCAATTCCTACTGGCCATATACAAAATGAGTGAATAAAATTAATATCCAACAATTTGGCTCTCAAATATGACATAACACAAAATGACCAAGTTCCTATACATGCCATACTCAAAATAAATCAACTTTACTAAACCAAAAGAATGATTTATAGTGTGATCTGAGCTTTAACATTCTACGATCCTCGAGTTAGCTTGACGATACTACAAGGAAAAGGGAAAAGAGAGGGATAAGCATATAGCTTAGTAAGTTTGCATGAATTAAAATAGCAACATAAGTACAAATGGTAAAAATTCCATTCTTCTTATAGAACAATAACAACACAAGTTCTTGAATACTTTGACATACTTACTCATACTTATTCTTACTCATCACATATCACATTATGATTTTCACAACTCGTATTTTACTCATGGTACCTGTATCACTCCAGTACATAATTTAGCACTTATGCTATCTTGAACATAAACTTAAATCATTATCATCCTTAACTTAAATGTATCTCGTTGTTATCCTTGTATAACTTAGCTCATTGTCATCTTTACATACTTATCTCTTTTTCCCGTTGAACTATTCGGAATATCGGAGGATACTCAATCTTATCATACATGTATCACAATGCTAATGCCATATCCCAGATATGGTCTTTCATGGGATCACCTCTTGATGCCGATGCCATATCCCAGTTATAATCTTACACGGGATCTTTTAACTGGATGTCGATGCCATGTCCAAGACATGGCCTTATACTAGATCATACATAGATGTCGATGCCATGTCCCAGACATGGTCTTACACGAGATCTTCCTTTGGTGCCGAAGCCATGTTACAGACATGGTCTTATACGGGACCTTCCTTATTCAATGTCGATGCCATGTCCCAAACATGGTCTTATACGGGATCTACATTTGGTGCCAATACCATATCCTAGACATGGTCTTATACGGGACCTACATTCGGTGCTGATGCCATGTCCCAGACATGGTCTTATACGGGATCTACATTTGGTGCCAATACCATATCCCAGACATGGTCGGTGCCGCTGCCATGTCCCATACATGGTCTTATACGGGACCTACATTCGATGCTGATGCCATGTCCCAGACATGGTCTTATATGGGACCAACATTTGGTGCTGATGCCATGTCCCAAACTTTGTCTTATGCACGACCGTCCTTATCTCATGTCGTGACATAGGTATCCTCGTTATTCCAAATCCTCAACCTGGACTTCAACTTAACATATTCTCTTCACTTTCTCATCGAGGTATCATTAATCAATTTCATGGAAATAATAATATGAATTTTTCATAATAAAAATAAATTTAAAAATGATAACATATGTTGTCTTAATTTCACACAATCTTACCTCGGTACTCAAAATGTGTGTAGATGTTCGATTTAGTCCAACACTTTGTTCTTGCCTCGGTTTCGGTCCGGGCTTCGTGTTTCTTGATCTATAATAACAATTTCACTTGTTTAGTACTCACATTGACTAAATTGACTCATGAATTATACTTTGGCAAAATTATGGTTTTGCCCTTAAACTTTCACATAATTACACTTTTCCCTAGGCTCGTAAAATGATTTTTATTCAAATTTCTTGTATTTTAAGCCTATCCGAATTATTTTCTTAACTACAACATCCCCTAATTTCCCCTATTTTACTCATGTATAACCATTTTTACAACTTTTACAATTTGGTCCTTTTATGCATTTTTCATGAAAATCACTTAGAAAAAGATGTTTATCATAAATCAAACTTTCATATTCTTCCATAAAACATCAAATTACATGCATGTCATACATGGGTAAATTTTTGAACATAAGCCCTAGCTCAAAATATAGCTAGAAATAGCTAAATTGAGCTACGAGGATCTCAAAAATATGAAGAACATTAAAAATAGGGCTAGGATGCACTTATTATCAAGCTTCGAAGTTGAAGAAACCCTAGCTATGGAGAGCTTGGAATTTTCGGCCCTAGCTTGAAGAAGATGAGTAAATTTTTGCTTTATTTTTTCCTTTTTAATCTTTTATTAACCAAATGACTAAAATGCCCTTCAGTCCTTTTCTTGCGATTTTTCCTTCCCATATCTATTTTTGTCTATCTAGACATTCAATGGTCTAATTGCTAAATAAGGACCTCTAGTAATTTTTATGATTCTATTTCATACTTGAATCTTCTAGAATCTCATATTTTCTAATCTTTGCAATTTAGTCCTAATGGACAATTTGATCACTAATTAATAAAATTTTCATACAATCATGCAAACACCTTACAAGCCTCATAAAATTATAAAACACATATTTCTACTTTGAATTTGTGGTCTCGCAACCACTATTCCAACTAGGCCCTAAATTGGGCTGTTACAATTCCCCCTCTTAGGGATTTTCATCCCCAAAAATCTTACCAGCAAAAAGGTTTGGGTACTGGTTCCTCATAGCCTCCTCGGGCTCCCATGTAGCCTCTTCTACCCCATGTCGTTGCCACAATACTTTCACAAGAGCTATACTTTTATTCCTTAACTGTTTGACTTCCCGTTCTAGGATCTTAATCTGTTCTTTGCCATATGTCATGTCGGGTTGAATTTCAACCTCTGTCGATGTAATAACATGTGAAGGATCTGATTGGCAGCGTCACAACATAGACACGTGAAACACATCATGAATCTTTTCTAATTCAGACGGTAAGGCCAATCGATAGGCTACCGGCCAATCCTATCAGTGATCTCATATGGTCCGATAAAATGCGGACTCAGTTTGCCTTTCTGGCCAAATCTAAGAACTTTCTTCCATGGTGACACTTTTAAGAATACTTTATCCCTGACTTGAAACTAAATCTCTTTTCGTTTCAAGTCCGAGTAGGATTTTTGTCTATCAGAAGTAGCTATTCAACAATCACAGATTATTTTTACCTTTTCTTCGGTTTCCCTAACCAGATCGACCCCGTGTATCTAATTTTCCTTGAGTTCAGTCCAATACAAAGGCGTTCGACACTTACGCCTATACAAAGCCTTATAATGCGCCATTTTCAAGCTCGACTGGAAACTGTAATTATAAGCAAACTCTACCAATGGTAGGTACTTTTCCCAGCTGCCCTGAAACTCAAGAACACAACATCGAAGCATATCCTCAAGTATATGTATTAACCTTTCCAACTGTCTTTCAGTTTGGGGTGAAAAGCCGTACTAAAACTCAGCTTTGTGCCCAAAGCTTCTTGCAACGTTTTCCAAAATCAGGACGTGAATCTCGAATCTCTATCCGATATAATCGACAAAGGCACTCCGTGTAGTTTTATAATCTCTGAAACATACAAGTCTGCTAGCTTATCAAGTGAATAATTTACACGTATAGGTATAAAATGGGCCGACTTTGTAAGTCTATCTACCACAACCTATACGGCATCTTTCTTGCTCAGTGTCAATGGCAAACCCGTTACAAAGTCCATAGTAACACGGTCCCATTTCCACTCAGGAACCATAATAGGTTAAAGCAAACCCGAAGGTACTTGGTGTTCGGCCTTTACTTGCTAACAAATCAAGCATCTTGATACAAACTCAAAAATATCTTTCTTTATACTCGGCCACCAATACCATTTCTTCAAATTATTATACATTTAAGTGCTGCCTGGATGTACAGATAAGCATCCACTATGTGCCTCATGTAAAATTTTTTGAATAAGCTCATCATTCCTCGATACACAAACTCTATCTTAGAACATCAGACATCCATTGGGATTAATTTAGAAATCAGACTCAATACCCGACTCGCATTGAACTTTTTGGGCTTGCAAGTCACTATCATCTTTCTGAGCATCATAAATCTCTTGAAGAAACATCGGTCTAGCTCTCAACTCAGCTAGAATGGAACCCTCGTCTGACAAAGTCACCCATGTATTCATAGCCCTCAATGCAAATAAATATTTTCTACTCAAAGCATCGGCAACTACATTCGCTTTTCCCGGGTGGTCATCAATGACTAACTCATAATCCTTTATCAGTTCTAACCATCTTCGTTGCCTCAAATTCAATAAATTTTGAGTCATCAAGTACTTTAGGCTCTTATGATTGGCGAATATCCGACATCTTTCACCATATAAATGGTGTCTCCATATCTTCAATGCAAACACAATGGCAGCCAACTCTAAGTCAAGTGTCAGGTAATTCTTTTCATGTGGCTTTAATTGTCTAAAGGCATATGCTATCACCTTGCCCTCTTGCATAAGCACATAGCCCAATCCATTCAAGGATGCATCGCTGTAAATCACAAATTCTTTTCCCGATTCAGGTTGCACTAAAATTTGAGCCTCAGTCAACAATGCTTTTAGTTTCTCAAAACTTTGTTGGCACTTTTCTGTCCATTCAAACTTTACATCTTTCTGTAACAACCTTGTCATCAGGGTAGCTATCATAGAAAATCCCTTGAGAAATCATCTGTAATAGCCACCTAGGCACAAAAAACTTCTAACCTCAAATACTTTTCTCGGTGGTTTCCAATCAACAATGGTTGAAATCTTCCTTGGGTCAACTCGAATTCCATCTCCCAAGACAATGTGCCCCAAAAATCCAACCTATTTGAGCCAAAACTCACTTTTGCTAAACTTGGCATACAACTGATTATCTCGTAAAATCTGTAAAACCGTTCTCAAGTGCTCGGCATGCTCATGCTCATCACGAGAATATATCAGTATATCATCAATAAAAACCACAACAAATTTATCCAGGTACGGTCAGAAGATACAATTCATTAAATCCATAAACATAGCAGGGGCATTTGTTAAACCAAAAGGCATAACTAAAAATTTGTAGTGCCCATACCTTGTTCGAAATGCAGTTTTTGGCACATCTGAGTCTTTGACCCTCAACTGGTAATAACTGGATCTCAAGTCTATCTTGGAGAATACAGTGGCTCCCTTCAATTGATCAAATAAATCATCGATCCTTGGCAATGGGTACTTATTCTTCACGGTAACCTTATTAAGTTACCGGTAATTTATAAATAATCTTATGGAACCATCTTTCTTTTTCACAAATAACACTAGAGTTGTAATATCCTAATTTTTGTGGGTCTGTGCATTTGGTATGTTGCAAGGCTAAGGCATTACGGTGTGAATTGGGCTTGGGTTGGACTTTAAAACCTGGGTTAAGTGGCTGATAAATAGTGTTAGTAGAAATTAAAAGTTAAACAATTATATTTGATAGCAAGCTAGGCTTGTGGCCCAAAGTTTAGAGGAGTTTTTAATGGGTATTAAGTGGCGTCACTTAGGGGAGGAGTTTGGGCCAATGTGGCCACTTGGGGCCTAAGTTAATGAGCCAAAATTTGGCACTCCTAAGGGAAGGGGGTGGACGGCACAATGGCTACAAATTAGGAGCTTAAATTCTTTTATTTTGAATGATAGATGATGATAATTAAGAGGGAAAAAGTGGATTTCAGGTGGCCTCTTTTAAAAGAGAGATAAAAGTTGGTTTATCAAGATAGAGAAAAGTTATCAAGAGGTAGAGAGTTGGCCGAAACTCTAACTCTGAGGGGTATGCATGTGTAGCTGAAACTAGTAGGCACTAGTCCATCTTTTCTCCCATTTGTTTTCTTTCTTTCCACAACTTTTTCTCTGAAAGCCGAAATTCCCCTTTTCTTTGGTGAGATTCTTTGCCCCAACTCTCTAATATTTTCTTCTTCTCATCCTTTTTCCCCCTCAAAAATCTTCTAAAAGCCGAATACCCTAGTCCCCATCACCTTCTTCCATAGTCGAATCTTCAAGAAGAGATCTCTTTTTCCCGAAAGTGCACCATAGCCGCATACACCTCTTGAGCTTGGTAAGTTTTCGGGATTTTCTTCTTTGTGGTTTCTCTCTTCTTTAATTAGTTTCTAACCTGAATCACGTTTCCAAGGTTCGATCAATTTCACTCCTTACTCCTAGAAGCCGAATCAGACTCACTAAAAGTCTCCTGTGCTGATCTGTGGAAAAGCCGAAGGTAGGATGGTGTAGGTTTAGCCTAATGGCCACTTCTCTTGAATATTTTCTTTTGGCCGAATGGCCTTACTTGTACAATCATGGTTGGTCGAATGGTCTTACTTGATCAATCATGGTTGGCCGAATGGATTATGATACTTATTGATTTCGTTTAAGGGTTTGGTCTAATAAATAGGGTGTTGGCCGAGTGTAGGTTGGTAGTGATGATTCATCAAAGACTTTCAGGATTTGGTTGGTAACCAAATCGGTAACAAGGAAAGGGTTTTGGTCTCGTTAACCCTTCGAGATTTGTGTTTAGCCGAATGGCCTATTGACTAATGTGCTTAGTGTTGGCCGAATCTAGGAGAAGGGATCTCGTGCTTTAGATCGAGATTTTCGAGATTTCGATTAGATCTACGAGTAATCAGGGGTGTAACCCATCCTAAATTCCCAACTAACAATAATATTGATTTGTATATGTTAATAAGGCTATGCATGAATATGGGTACCATTCCATGGTACAGTGCATTTAGGTACGTTACCCCTAACTCTTAGTTAAGTAAAGTTTATAAAACATGAATATGGATATATGTGAGATATTGTTAAGGCTATGGGGTAAGGTATAATGCATGTTATTCGTATGTTATGTATGTTGCATGGGCATATGGGTGATTTTGTGAAAGGGGAAGTGATCTGGTGGTTCATACCACATTATCTGGTGACTCTGTCACATTATCTGGTGACTCTGTCACATTATCTGAATCTAGTGACTCTGTCACATTATCTGGTGGCTATGCCACAATTATAAGGGCGATGTGCAGTTGACTGTAGTGACTGCCTTCGATGGTGTGTAGCGGATGGAGGGTCGATTTAGTAATCCCCACGGTGTGATCGGTAGGTACGGGTGATGTGTAGAGGTTGGATCTAGGTGGTTTGGGTTGCATCATGGTTCACAATTATTTTATGTGATTTATTATGCCTTGTATGATTTGGGAATCTGTGATGGTAGTTACACACTGAGTCTGTTGACTCACCCTTCGTGGGCTAACTTTTTGCAGATGGAACTCAGTAGATGGACCGGGTCGGCAGGAACTTAGCGGTGGCCATGCACAGCTCAGTTTTTCGGTTTTTCTTTTTAAGTCTATTTTAAATTATTTTGGGTTATAATTTGATGTAATAAGGCCATTATTTTTTTAGCTATTTCATTTTCCCTGCGTTTTAAATTTCTATTATGTTGCGAGCAACATCAATTGTTTTGAAACTCAAACACCTATGGTATTTTTTTTCAAGTTAACAGTAATATTAAACTCTAAAATTCGGTATTTCTTTAACTTGTAACTTTTGAAATATGAACTTATCGATTTAGTACAAATTAAGTTACAACTAAATTTTTAACTCGAGAACAACCCAAATCTATTTTCTTCGAAACCACCATGACTTTCAAAAATGTCCTACGAGACTTAACTACGTTTTACTCAAGGAGCATGCCAGATCTGGTCAGGGCTTGTGGGCTGGGTTTGGGGTGTTTCAGGAGCACCCAACGGAGAATAATTCGGTCTTGCAAAACCTTTGTTCGTCAACTCTTGCAACTATGCCTTCAATGCCTTCAACTTAGTTGGAGCCATTCTATAAGGAGCAATCGACATAGGTGCAATACCATGAGCTAACTCAATGCCAAATTCAACCTCTCTAACCAGAGGCAACCCTGGTAATTCTTTTGGAAATACATCTGGATACTCACATACTATCGGCACTAATCCAATTCTTAACTCAGTCTCTTTAGCATTCATAACAAAAGCAAGATATGCTTTATATCCCTTTCTTATATATTTTTGGGTAGTCATATGAGATATCACTACAGGCGATCTGTCCTATTCATCTAATTCAACACGAAGAGCATCCCCATTTTCACATCTCGATTCAATGTATTTCTTTCCACAATTTACTGTCACATCATGAGTGGTTAACCAGTCCATATCGAGAATTATATCGAATTCATCAAATGGCAATAGCATAACATTTACCTTAAAATAATGACCTCTAATCATCAATGGGAAATCTTTGCATACCTTATCAACTAATACACTTTTGCCTAAAGGATTGGACACTTTATCACAAACTATGTAGACTCAACAGACTTGCTTAATCTAGATACTAATTTCATGCAAATGTATGAATGGGTAGACCCCAGATCAATTAAAGCAACAACATTAGCATCATGGAGAGAAAATGTACCTGTAATTACATCAGGGGATGACTCTTCTTCGCTAGTGCGAATGGCATAAGTTCTCGCAAGCACCCTACCCTCAGATCTCACAGCCTGCTCTCTGGGTGTACTCTTACTACTTGTTCCACTTCTCGAGTTTCTCTGTTGTCTCCCTCTAGTAGTGCTTCCCGATCTTGCACTCTGAATTTTCTCTTTTTCAACCATTTCAGGGCATTCTCTAATAAAATAATCTTGGGAACCACACTTGAAACAAGTCTCTCATGTGCTCGGCACTTACCGGGATGACGTCTACCACACTATGGGCATTTCGGTCTATTAGGTCGAGTGTTCCCAACACTAGCAACTGAAGTAGTTTGAGCTTTAACCACTGAGTACTGTTTACTCTTACTTCTGTTTGAAAACCCGACTGAAGTAGTTGATCGGGAAGGGAAGTCTCTTGACTTCTTGGATGAGGACTGAAACGAATTGTTCATTTGTCTCTTTCTTGAGTCACGAGACTCCATCTCAGCTTTTCTTTTCTCTTTAACTAACTCCTCGGCTTTACAAGCCCGGTCCACTAACACAACAAATTCTTTCAACTCAAGGACACCAATAAATAATCTGATATCTTCATTTAATCCATCCTTGAACCTCTTACACATGATGACTTCAGAGGACACGCACTCACGAGCGTACTTGCTGAGTCTTACAAATTCACGCTCATACTCAGTTACAGTCATCTTACATTATTTTAGTTTAAGGAATTCTTTTCTTTTCTGGTCGATAAACCTCTGGCTAATATACTTCTTTAGAAACTCTTCTTGGAAAAACTCCTATGTGATCCTTTCCCTTGGTACAACTGACACAAGGGTGTTCCACCACTGATAATTGAAATCTCTCAAAAGAGACACCACACACTTCATGCACTCTTCAGGTGTGTAAGATAATTCATTAAATACCCTGATGGTATTTTCAAGCCAAAATTTTGCTCTTTCTGGATCATCATCTTTACCAGCTCGAAATTCCTCGGCACTTTATTTCCAGATTCTATCTACTGAAGGCTTTTCTCTTCAGACCACTTCTACCACTTGGGGAGCTACAGGGGTAGGTTGAGGAATAGGCGGGGGTGGAGGGGGTTGTCATTCGGGTTCGTACGAACGAACTCCGTATACCATGCATTCATCATGTGGAGAAAGGCTTCCCTAGCCTCTTCTCCTCATCTCTGACTCACGGTCGTGGGTCTAGTCTCATTTTCATTCGGCACCGTCCCTTTAGTGGGAGCCCACACGTTACTTTCCACATCATCCTCCACAGCTTTATCAGGATCCATTTACTATATGGAAATAAAATTTAAATCGTTAGGAGTCATCACACTATTAATATATAAATACTAATGTGTATGGCACGCATAGCTAGACTCATGCTTATGCTATGTTAGTCCAAGAATCGACTAAACCATAGCTCTGATACCATTAAATGTAACACCCCTTACCAGAGTTCAACGCCGAAATCGGGCACGAGGCATTATCAGACTTAACTTACTTGAACATACATTATCGGGCTCTAATTTCATTTCAAACTTAAAACTTTTCATTCATATTAAAAACATCCTGATTATGAGTCTACAAGGCCCTAAACATACATACGAGAGGTTTCAAAATTAGTCATGAAACTTTTAGGCTCTTAGAAAATTTATGCCTAAATAGAGGCCACACACCCGTGTGAAATGGAACACGCCCGTGTAGGCAGGTTGTGTGATCACACACGCCCATGTTCCTAGCCCGTGTGAAATTTATTTTTCACTTCGAACCTACAGGGGTTTTTACACGGCCTGACACACGACCGTGTCTTTAGCACGTGTCCTCACCTGTGTGTGAAAATTTGAGTATTCTATTTATGACGTCAACAACCTCTTAAGTGGCACACGGCCTAGGCACACGCCCGTGTGCTGGCCCGTGTGACGAATCAAATTTTTGCAATTTGATACAGGGGACACACAGCCTACCAACACACCCATTGCGCGACTGTGTGACACACATGGCCTAGACACACGCCCGTATGTCTACCCGTATGGACAATTAGAAGGCTATTTCTCAAGCCAATTGCCACCCTAAAACATAAACACACTTGTGCCAACACAAGTAATACATAACATGGTAATAATACAATATGAAGAATCACTAAGCATCATTCAATCACTCCAAATTTCACTCCAACAATTGCATGAACTTTCACTTCATAAAACACATCATCATTAAAATATGAAACTTGATAAATATTGGCCAATTCCCAATGGCCATATACAAAATAAGTTAATAACATTAATAGCCAACACTTTGGCTCTCAAATATGACATAACACAAAATGACCAAGTTCCTATACATGCCATACTCAAAATAAATCAACTTTACTATACCAAAAGAATGATTGATAGTGTGATCCGAGCTCTGACGTTCTACGATCCCTGAGCTAGCTTGGTGATACTACAAGGAAAAAGGAAAAGAGAGGGGTAAGCATATAGCTTAGTAAGTTTGCATCAATTAAAATAGCAACATAAGTACTCATGGTAAAAATTCCATTCTTCTTATAGAACAATAACAACACAAGTTCTTGAATACTTTGACATACTTACTCATATTTATTCTTACCCATCACATATCACATTACGGTTTTCACAACTCATATTTTACTCATGGTACATGTATCACTCCAGTACATAATTTAGCACTTATGCTATCTTGAACATAAACTTAAATCATTATCATCCTTAACTTAAATGTATCTCTTTTTTATCCTTGTATAACTTAGCTCATTATCATCTTTACATATTTAGCTCTTTTTTCTGTTGAACTACTCGAAATATCAGAGGATACTCAATCTCATAATACATGTATCACGATGCCAATGCCATATCCTAGATATGGTCATACATGGGATCACCTCTTGATGCTGATGCCATATCCCAGATACGGTCTTACACGGGATCTCTTAACTTAAGGTCGATGCCATGTCCCAAACATGGTCTTATACGAGATCATACATAGATGTCGATGCTATGTCCCAGACATGGTCTTATCCAGGATCTTCATTATTCGATGCCGATGCCATGCCCCAGACATGGTCTTATACAGGATCTACATTCGGTGCCACTGCCATGTCCCAGACATGGTCTTATACGGGACCTACATTTGATGCCGATGCCATGTCCTAGACATGGTCTTATACGGGACCTATATTTTCGGTGTCAATGCCATGTTCCAGACATGGTCTTATACGAGACCTACATTTAGTGCCGATGCCATGTCCCAGACATGGTCTTATACGGAACCGTCCTTATCTCATGTCGTGACATAGATATCCTCGTTATTTCGAATTCTCAATCGGGACTTCAACTTAACATATTCTCATTAATCAATTTCATGTAAATAATAATATGCATTTTTCATAATAAATAGAAATTTAAATACGATAACATATGTAGCCTTAATTTCACACAAACTTATCTCAGTACTCAAAATGTACACAGATGTTTGATTTAGTCCAATACTTTATTCTTGCCTCGGTCTCAGTCCGGGCTTTGTGTTTCTTGATCTATAATAACAATTTCACTTGTTTAATACTCACATTGACTAAATTGACTCATGAATTATACTTTGACAAAATTACAATTTTGCCCCTAAACTTTCACATAATTACACTTTTGCCCCATGCTCATAAAATAATTTTTATTCAACTTTATTTTATTTTAAGCCTAACCAAATTATTTTCTTAACTACATCAGCCCCTAATTTCCTCTATTTTACTCATGTATAACCATTTTTACAACTTTTACAATTTGGTCATTTTATGCATTTTTCATGAAATTCACTTAGAAAAAGATGTTTATCATACATTAAACTTTCATATTCTTCCATAAAACATAAATATACATGCATGTCATACATGGGTAAATTTTTGAACATAAACCCTAGCTCGAAATATAGCTAGAAATAGCTAAATTGATCTACGAGGATCTAAAAAATACGAAGAACATTTAAAACGGGGCTAGGATGCACTTACTATCAAGCTTCGAAGTTGAAGAAACCCTAGCTATGGAGAGCTTGGAATTTTCGGCTCTAGCTTGAAGAAGATGAGCAAATTTTTGCTTCATTTTTCCCTTTTTAATCTTTTATTAACCAAATGACTAAAATGCCCTTAAGTCCCTTTCTTGAGATTTTTCCTTCCCATGTTTATTTTTGTCCATCTTGACATTTAATGGTCTAATTGCTAAATAAGGACCTCTAGTAATTTTATAATTCTATTTCATACTTGAATCTTCTAGAATCTCATATTTTCTAATCTTTGCAATTTAGTCCTAATGGACAATTTGATCACTAATTAATAAAATTTTTTGTATGAAATTTTCATACAATCATGCAAACACCTCATAAGCCTCATAAAATTATAAAACACATATTTCTACTTCAAATTTGTGGTCTCACAACCACTATTCTGACTAGGCCCTAAATCGAGCTGTTACACGTTCAACTAGCACAACAAATTCTTTCAACTCTAAAATCCCAACTAACATCCTGATGTCCTCATTCAGCCCATCTTCGAATCTCTTACACATAATAGCCTCTATTGGAACACATTCCTGAGCATACTTACTGAGTCTAATAAACTCTCACTCGTATTCAGTCATAGTCATTTGGCCTTGTTTCAGCTCCAAGAACTCTTTGCGTTTCTGATCAATAAACCATTCACTGATATATTTCTTTCTAAACTCTTCTTATGTAAAATCCTGAATTAGTGGGCCTGTGTATTTTGTGTGTTGATTGTTTAAAGTAGTAATTTAAGGGTTAGGGGTCCAGTTTGGTCTCAAGAATGGGCTGAGGCCTTGATAAAGATATTCTATTTAGACCCTCTAGTGCTTTAAAGGTAGTCTCTATAGTTTAAATGGCAAAGTGGGCTGTGGCCCAGTAACATGGGGCACAGCAAAGGGGAGCTTTAAGTGGCGCCTTAGGCAGGTGAGTAGGCCCAAGTTTGGTCGCATAGGGCCCAAGAGATTGGGCCAAATTTGGCACTTATAAGGGGGCTGGGGGGACGGCAATAAGGCTACAATTTAGGGAATTTTTAATGTTTAATTTATAAGGATAATAAGCTGAGAAAGGGGGAAGAGAGTTGGTGTTAATTAGGCCTTTTTTGGAGGAGTTGTAGATTAGGATAAGGGGAAAAGATGAGAGCTAATCGAGGAAGCTAGTGTTGGCTGAAAATCAAACTCAAGAGAGGGGGAGGAATCGATTTAGTATAGGTAAAGGGATGTGCCAAATTTTTCATTTGTTTCCTCTAAGAATAGCCTTTAGCTTTTTTCGGCAAACAAGAATCATCTTTTTTTTCTTTTCTATCAGAAATCGAAACCCCTGAGGTCTCACCAATTGCTAAAACCCTGCCATTCACCTTCTCTTTTCTTTAATACTCATTGGCTGAATCTCTCTATCTATTCCTTGCCCATCTTTTAATTCTTTGCTCTTCTAAAAGTCAAAATCCCTAAAGCTCACCTCTTGTGATTGCTGAATCTTGAAGGAAACTGAAAGTAAGTGTCGATTCGCGTGATTCAATCTTTTTTCAGTTTTTAGAGACCTTAGCCAAATGGCTATATGGAAAATGATCTTGTGTTTTTATTTCTTTTGCAGCATTCCGGGATTTGAAGGAGATCCAATCGCCTAAGGTTCTAAATCTGTAGCACTCGAATCATCCTACTTCCAGGATCTAATCGATTTAGGTAAGGAAATTTACTTATTTAAACATATAAATTCAGGTAAATAATAATCCTTGGCCAAATGTAGAGGAAGCTTTATCTTTGTGTTCTTCCTGCTATTGAGCAAAGTTGTAGACAAAGGTGTAACATCCTAAAAATATGAGTATCGATATGTGGCATGTTTTTGGTGCTTAACTTCTAAATGATTAAATCTGTGTGCTTGTATAGTCTTGAGAAGGCTTGGGATTTATTCAGTATTAGAATAAATTTTAGTAATGAGTACTTTATTGAAGTGGAACAAGTGACTCGATGTTTAAGGAATTTAATTGGTAAAAGTTTGCATAAGATGAACTAGTAGCAAGGTGGAGTTAGCGCCATAAGCATGCTTAGAGGAAGAGGTTTGAATCCTGTTGAACATGTGAGTTTTGTTTTTTTTTTTGTTTCCTCTTCCATAGTGTCGGTTATGGATAAGGTTTAGGATGAGTTGGGTTTCAAATATTATGGTAAGAAGACTAAATGAAAAAGGTAAAAAAAAAAAAAAAACTTAAGGAAAATAATCATTTGAAAAAGGCATCAAGGGAGGACATAAGGCTTGAATCATGGGAGATGTTTTGGAAACTATTGAATGGCCAACTATGTTTATGAACATGGACGGTTTTATGGACTAGGGGGTGGCCGAATTTTTGTGGTAGACTTTGGTAAGGATGTGTAGTTAGTGTGTAATCCCATTTGGTCATTTTGGTGTTTCTTTTCACAATACTTTCTTCTCATTTTTTTCTCTCCATAACCGAATGCAAATGGTGCATTGTGAGCATTCTTGTTTTCTTCTTTTGGTCATTATTTTTGACCATTTGGCTCAATTTTTTCCTAATCTCTCAAGCTCTTCCTCTCTAGTACCGAAATCACCATAGCACAAGGACCATTTTTCTTTTCTTTTCTTTTCTTTCTTTTCTACTCTTTGGCCGAATGCTCTCTTGTCCCAAATCCCTCCCTTTGTTTCTTATTCATCCTTGAAAACCTGAAACACATTTTCTCTCTTCTACTTTTCTCCATGGCCGAATGTTGCTAGCATCTTATCCATCAAAATTATTTTCTTAGCCGAACCTTCACCTTACATATTTCTTTTCTCTTGACAATCATTCTTTCAACTTTCATTTCAACCAAGTGGTAAGAACCCTTTTCATTTCTTTATTTTCTTCTTCTTTGCCTTTGGCCGAATATACATATTGTTTAAGGAAGTCTTTTGACCGAAAAATAGCATTCCTTATTCTTCCTTTAAACAATCCTATTCATCTTAATAATGTTTTAGAGAAGGCCGAACTCGGAGTATTCGTAATCATAGTGACTCACTAGAAATCGAATCGAAGTGTTAAGGTAAAGATTTCTATCAAGGACTTTCAAATTATTTCGTTATTTTGTCGAAGGTGAATTATTAATTGATTCTATCTTAGGGACGTTAACGCTCAATTATCATCCCGTGAGCGCAAAGATATTTTTGTGGTAAGCCAATTTTATCTTAAGACATTTAGTCTTAATCTTCCGATTTAATAAGTTGGACTAATAATCTTTTGTCAATGGAGGCAAACAAGATAGGTTTGAAAAGAGCGATGAATAGTGTTCAAAAAAGAGGTGGTTCCACTATCCCCCTAAATTCAAATGAAGGGCTGTTTTGGCAATCCAAGATTTTCCACCGGATTGTGGACTCTCATCTGGCAAAAATCAATTATTTGAAGTCATTCGTACTCCTGAACCTTTGTTTGTTCGTGAATATTCAACAGGTAACGAATCATCAATCGGGGAGAAACCACAAATAGAAGTTGTTCAAAATTTTGAGGGTAAAAGTTTAGAACGCTTATTTTTAAGAATAGTTTTGCAAATAAGTATTAGTGTTCTAATCCATCGTGATACGTGTTTAGATATCGACGAGCGGGAAAGTATAGTTCTCACCGTAATTAGGTGTGTAACTTCACACTTATCTCATGGGTTATATTATGCAGTAAGCGTTAGAATAAAAATCGTAAATCCAGTAAAATTGGAAAATATAGTATATTAGCACTTTTTGTGTGAATGCATGAAACTGGAATTAAGGTTGTGAAAAAAATTACGGATTTGCCCTTAATGGGTGATTTTGTTAAAAAGTGATATTTTGGGCCATATGATTATTTTGATAAATTGGCCAAGTGAGAATATTGTGAAAAGGGCCTCATGTGTTAAATGGGCCAAGGTCTGCTAGATCGTTAAATGGGCCAAAATTGCTATTTTGACTAATGGGCCAAATTGATAACTTGTAATATGGGCTTTTTGTTGAAATTTACCTTATGAATATATTGTTATGCATTATCTATATACATACAAGACTGCATGGGTTGGGATAATTGACGAAGAGAAGAATAGCCTGTTGCCAAAAATCTAGTTCGGTGACTCTGTCACAATGGCCTGTTGCCAAAAATCTAGTTCGGTGGCTCTGTCACAACGGCCTGTTGCCAAAAATCTAGTTCGGTGGCTCTGCCACGAATATTATAATTGGCTTAATGCCTGCTATTGGTGTGTTGGCGGGGTGGGTTGACTTGATCCCCACAGGTGTGTTGGTTGGTACGGGTGGTGTGTAGCGGATGGAAATTAGGCTTGGTTGGGAATTTCATATCATATGTATTATTTTTTTTATTGTACATTTGTAAATGGGCTCAAGCCCAGCTAATTGCTTAAATGGTTTTGGCCCAGTGAACACGGTGAGTGGGTTACACATTGAGTTCTAAGTAACTCACCCCATTTTTCTTACCCTTCTCAGGTAATAATAATTGATGGAGGCCTGAGCCGGGGATGACTTCGTGTGGAGGCCATACTACGAATGATGAGTTATAAAAACTTTGAATTTCTTTTAAGTATTTTTATTTAAGTACTTTTTCAATTGCGATGTAATAAGGCCTCTGGTATTATTTTTATGGATTTTTATTCGTGGATGGATTTTAATATGTCTTAGTTACTTAAATGGGTCTGTTTAAGTCTTATAAATGTTTTCTTCAACTTAAGTATAAAAAAAATATTTTTCTTAAATATCACTTACACGTAAAATTTTCGTAAAAACTCTTTTATAAATTTATTTTAACCCATTATTTCTCTGCAAATTAAATTGTAAAATCTCATGTTTTAAAATCATGGTTTTCAAATAAATCTCGATTTTTGATAAAACTCCATCTTCAAAATCGTTTTGAAGAATTGTTTTCATTAAAAGCATTGATGACTGGACGAAAGTTTGAACTGTGTGGCATGCCAAGTCTAGTCTTAAACGCATAGGCCGGGCTTAGGGTGTTACATTTTATGGTATCAGAGCTCAGTTTCAAAACTCTACAGTGGTTTGGGTTCAACAATGATTTTTGTTTAAAAACTACGTAAATTTCTA
Organism: Gossypium rotundifolium; assembly: GCA_025506655.1. Lineage (NCBI taxonomy): Eukaryota > Viridiplantae > Streptophyta > Magnoliopsida > Malvales > Malvaceae > Gossypium > Gossypium rotundifolium. The sequence continues at coordinate 85,416,126 of CP106722.1, read as the reverse complement.
GACTTTATGTTTTTAAAGGTAGTATGGCACCACGAGCATCCGGCACCAAGTCAAGTAAGTATTTGTATATTGAATGTTTTCTATTATTATATGATCATAGGAACACTCTAGAACTTCTAGTTCTAGGTGTTGAAAACGGTAGATATTGAGACTATAGGATGTGATTGCGAAAATAACTTTATCTCTTATATCTCATAAAATATCGTTAATAAACACTGAAATAGTATTCTGATTCATAAAACTTGTAATTAGATAAAATCGAATTGGTCATTATGAGTACTAGAGGATGTGGTCGTGGACGCGGTATACGTGGCCGTGGTAGAGGACGAGGTGTTAGGGTTGAGTCTGAAGCGCCGGGACATATGCCAAAAATGGATGCACCTGCGTCACCCGAGAGTGAAACTGGGTCACATGACCATTTGAGAGAGGACAATGCTTTGACTCGAGCAATGTTGCGAGTCTTAGAGAGGGTTGTTGGGACTAGAACTGGTCCAGCAGTTTGTGGATCAATATCGGAACGACTCAAGTCAAGTGGTGCCGAGGTTTTTAGAGGTGTCTCCGGTGTAGCTCTGAATGTTGCAGAATATTGTCTTGAGGCTGTAGAATGGATTATGGATGATTTGGAGTGCACTGTCGAGCAGAAGCTGAGAAGAGCGATGTCCTTGCTAAGGGACAAGGCATATCAATGGTGGCTTACTGTTCGAGAAGGCACCGAGGCTGCATTGGTTACTTGGGATTTCTTTAAAGCTGCTTTCCAATAGAAGTACATCGGGACAAGTTATATAGATGCCCGGAGGAAGGAATTCCTGAATTTGGTTCAAGGCAGTAAGACGGTGACAGCTTATGAGGCAGAATTTCTTCGCTTGAGCTGTTATGCTTGCATAATAGTGCCGACTGATCATGAGCATTGTGTACGCTTTGAGGATGGCTGAATTATGAGTTACGGGTACTGATAGCCCCACAACAAGTACAGACTTTTACCTCGCTTGTAGAGAAAGCCAAGATAGTCGAAGAGGCTAAGAATTCAGAATGCTAGATCGGGAAAGAGTCAGAGGTAAGAGGGATTTTAAGTACACAAGTTCTTCTAAAAGGTTTCAAAAGAGGCAACGGAATGACGAGCCAGCTCAAGCTAGAGCTCCTGTGACTACCAATCAGAGTCAAGAATGTACCGACTGTGGAAGACGACACCCCGGGGAATGCTAAAGAAAAACTGCTGCCTGCTATAAATGTGGTTCCAAAGATCATCAGTATAAGAATTGCCTTCAACGGACTGATACGATTCAGGAAGCTCGTAACCCTAATGCTCAGCCAGCTAGGGGTACTCAGCAGCCACCGAGAGGCTGTGGACCAGGTCGTGGTGGTAATGGTAACGGACGTGGTCAAGGTGCACTGGGTCGAGGTAATGGTTTTAGAGGTAACACGGAGGCAAGACAGTCGGGATTGGTCTATGCGGTTAGGCGTCGTGAAGAGGGTGATGCACCTGATGTTATAACTGGTACGTTCTTCATCTTTGATGTACCTGTTACTGCTTTGATAAATATCGGGTCTACCCACTCGTATGTTGCTAGTGCTATATCTGGAAACCTGAATATTAGATCTGAGATTACCGATAGGGAGATAACGGTGATTAGTCCTTTAGGACAGTCGGTAATAGTGAATAAACTGTTTAGAGACGTGCCCTTGGAAATTCAAAGAGAGATATTTCTAGCGGACTTGATGGAATTGTCTTTCGATGAATTTGATCTTATTTTGGGCATGGATTGGTTGATGAAGCACTAGGCGCAATTGGATTGTGTCGAAAAGCGGATGTCAATAAGGACTGTGGATAATGAGGAGGTAGTTATGATTGGTGAGTGAAGAAACTTTTTGGCAAATGTGGTATCTGCTCTAAAGGCAGAAAAGTTGGTGCGAAAAGGGTATAGAGCATTCCTAACCTTCATTAGTTCTTTGGATGCCAAGAAATTATTGGTGGAAGGTGTGAAGACAGTGAAAGAATTTCCAGATGTCTTTCCTGAAGAACTTCCTGGATTACCTCCAGATCGAGAAGTAGAATTTGGTATTGAGCTTCTGCCCGGAACGGCTCCGGTGTCCATTGCTCCTTATAGAATGGCGCCAAAAGAGTTAGTGGAGCTTAAAGCTCAAATTCAAGAATTGTTAGATCGGGGATTTATCCGACCGAGTGTGTCTCCGTGGGGAGCACCTGTTTTGTTCGTCAACAAGAAGGATGGGTCGATGCGTATGTGCATTGATTATAGGCAGTTGAATAAGTTGACGATCAAGAATAGGTATCCATTACCGAGAATTGATGGCCTGTTTGATCAATTGAGAGGAGCTTCAATTTTCTCCAAGATTGATTTGAGATCGGGTTATCATCAACTCAAGGTGAAAGAGGCAGATATTCATAAGACGACATTCCAAACTCGTTATGGACATTATGAGTTTTTGGTGATGCCGTTTGGTTTGACCAATGCACCAACTGCACTTATGGACATGATGAACTGAGTCTTTCAACCCTATCTAGACCGGTTCATAGTGGTGTTCATAGATGACATCTTGGTATATTCGAGGAATGAAGATGAGCATGACTCACATTTGCGCATCGTGTTACAAATTTTGTGGGATAAGCAACTTTATGCCAAATTCAGTAAATGCGAATTTTGGTTGAAGGAAGTGACTTTCTTGGGTCATGTAGTGTCAGCTGAAGGAATAAGAGTTGATCCTTGAAAGGTAGAGGCAGTGTTGGATTGGAAATCGCCAAAGTCAGTGGTTGAGATTCAGAGTTTCTTGGGTTTGGCTGGTTATTATAGATGATTTGTTGAGGAGTTTTCGTTGATTGCTACACCCCTAACTAAGCTATTACGAAAGGGAGTACCATATGTGTGGACCGATAAACAATAAGAAAGTTTCGAGAAACTGAAGAAGATTTTAACGGAAGTGCCAATTTTGATTCAACCTGAGGCTGGAAAAGAGTTTATCGTTTACTGTGATGCGTCACACACGGGTTTAGGATGTGTACTGATCAAAGTGGGAAAGTGGTGGCTTATGCTTCTCGTTAGTTGAGGCTGCACGAAGTCAACTATCCTACTCATGATTTGGAGTTGGCTATGGTGGTGTTTGCCTTAAAGATTTGGAGGCACTATCTCTATGGTGAGAAGTCAATCATTTATACGGACCATAAGAGTCTTAAGTACCTCCTTACCCAAAAGGAGTTGAATTTGAGACAACGGAGATGGGTGGAGCTATTAAAGGATTATGATTTCTCAATCGAGTACCATCCTGGAAAGGCTAACGTGGTGGCAGACACATTGAGTCGTAAGGTAGTATCGGAGTTAAGAGCAATGTTTGCTCATCTCAGTTTGTATGAGGATGGTAGTCTGCTAGCGGAACTTCAGGTGAAGCCTCTGTGGTTGGAGCAAATCAAGGAAAAGCAATTGTCAGATGAGAAGTTGGGTCCTTTAATGCAACAAGTTGAAAGTAAAATAATAGGAGACTTTGGATTGAACAAGGATGGCGTGCTGTGTTTTCGTGGAAGAGTTTGTATGCCCATGGATTTGGATTTGAGGCAAATGATTCTTCGAGAGGTGCATAGTAGCCCTTATGCTATGCACCCCGGACGAAATAATATGTATTGGGATCTCCCTGAGCAGTATTGGTGGCCAAGGTTAAAACGGGAGGTTACTGATTTTGTAGGAAAATGCTTGACTTGTCAACAAGTGAAGGCGGAACATCAACTACCATCGGGTTTATTGCAACCGATAAAGATTCCTCTATGGAAATGTGAGCGGATAACGATGGATTTTGTTAGTGGGTTACCCCTAACACCTACTAAGAAAGATTTTGTTTGGGTGGTAGTAGATAGATTAACGAAGACTGCTCATTTTCTACCAGTTCGTACGGATTACTCGCTTCAGAAGTTGGCTAAGCTGTATGTATCTAAGATCGTGAGGTTGCATGGGGTACCAGTGTCTATCATATCGAACAGGGATTCTAGGTTTACATCACAGTTTTGGAAAGCTTTACATGAGGCATTAGGAATAAAGTTAAACTTCAGTACGACTTTTCATCCTTAGTCAGATGGTCAGTCAGAAAGAGTAATTCAAATTTTGGAGGACATGTTACGAGGTTGTGTGATCGACTTCAGAGGTAGTTAGGAAGATTTTCTACCGTTGGCAGAGTTCGCATATAATAATAGTTACCAATCCAGTATCCAAATGGTGCCCTATGAAGCGTTATACGGTCGTAGGTGTTGTACCCCTACTTGTTGGACTGAATTGGGGGAACGACAGTTGTTGGGTCCTGAATTGATATCTAAGACGGAAGAAAAGGTAAATGTGATTCGAGCGCGGTTAAAGGAAGCTTCGGATAGACAAAAGTCGTACGCGGATTTGAAGCGTAAAGATATAAAGTTTTCGGTGGGAGATCAGGTCTTTCTGAAAGTTTCACCTTGGAAGAAGATTTTCAGATTTGGAAGGACGGGCAAGTTGAGCCCTAGGTTCATTGAACCGTACCGTGTGTTGAAGCGTGTAGGACTAGTGGCCTATTAGCTTGAATTACCACCGGAGTTGAGTCAGATTCATAGTGTTTTCCATGTTTCTATGCTGAGGTGTTATAGATCGGATTCGTCTCACATAATACAGGTAGAAGAAGTGGAGTTGAGGTCAGACTTGTCTTTCGAGGAAAAACCAGTGAAAATCTTAGATCGCGATGTTAAGGTGCTAAGAAAGAAGACTGTACCGTTGGTTAAGGTTCTTTGGCATAATCACGAAGCGAAGGAAGCTACGTGGGAGCCTGAGGACGTAATTCGGCAACAATATCCTCACCTCTTTTAACCAGGTAAATTTCGAGGACGAAATTTTCTTTAAGGGGGTAGAGTTGTAACATCCTAAAAATATGAGTATCGATATGTTGCATGTTTTTGGTGCTTAACTTCTGAATGATTAAATTTGTGTGCTTGTATAGTCTTGAGAAGGCTTGGGATTTATTCGGTATTAGAATAAATTTTAGTAATGAGTACTTTATTGAAGTGGAACAAGTGACTCTGATGTTTAAGGGAATTTAATTAGTAAAAGTTTGCATAAGATGAACTAGTAGCAAGGTGGAGTTGGCGCCATAGGCATGCTTAGAGGGAAGAGGTTCGAATCCCTTGTTGAACATGTGAGTTTTGTTTTTTTTTTTGTTTCCTCTTTCATAATGTCGGTTATGGACAAGGTTTAGGATGAGTTGAATTTCAAATATTATGGTAAGAAGACTAAATGAAAAAGGTAAAAAAAAAAACTTAAGGAAAATAATCTTTTGAAAAAGGCATCAAGGGAGGACATAAGGCTTGAATCATGGGAGATGTTTTGGAAACTATTGAATGGCCAACTATGTCTATGAACATGGACGGTTTTATGGACTAGGGGTGGCCGAATTTTTGTGGTAGACTTTGGTAAGGATGTGTAGTTAGTGTGTAATCCCATTTGGTCATTTTGGTGTTTCTTTTCACAAAACTTTCTTCTCATTTTTTTTCTCTCCATAATCGAATGCAAATGGTGCATTGTAAGCATTCTTGTTTTCTTCTTTTGGTCATTGTTTTTGACCATTTGGTCTCAATTTTTTTCCTAATCTCTCAAGCTCTTCCTCTCTAGTACCGAAATCACCATAACACAAAGACCATTTCTTTTCTTTTCTTTTCGTTCTTTTCTACTCTTTGGCCGAATGCTCTCTTGTCTCAAATCCCTCCCTTTGTTTCTTATTCATCCTTGAAAACCTGAAACACATTTTCTCTCTTCTACTTTTCTCCATGGCTGAATGTTGCTAGCATCTTATCCATTTCTTAGCCGAACCTTCTCCTCACATATTTCTTTTCTCTTGACAATCATTCTTTCAACTTTCATTTCAACCAAGTGGTAAGAACCCTTTTAATTTCTTTATTTTCTTCTTCTTTGCCTTTGGCCGAATATACATATTGTTTAAGAATGTCTTTTGACTGAAAAATAGCATTCCTTATTCTTCCTTTAAACAATCCTATTCATCTTAATAGTGTTTTAGATAAGGCCAAACTCGGAGTATTCGTAATCATAGTGACTCGCTAGAAATTGAATCGAAGTGTTAAGGTAAAGATTTCTATCAAGGACTTTCAAATTATTTCGTTATTTCGTCGAAGGTGAATTATTAATCGATTCTATCTTAGGGATGTTAACGCTCGACTATCATCCCGTGAGCGCAAAGATATTTTTGTGGTAAGCCGATTTTGTCTTAAGACATTTAGTCTTAATCTTCCGATTTAATAAGTTGGACTAATAATCTTTTGTCAATAGAGGTAAACAAGATAGGTTCAAAAAGAGTGATGAATAGTGTTCGAAAGAGGGGTGGCTCCACTATCCCCCCTAAATTCAAACGAAGGGCTGCTTCGGCAATCCGAGATTTTCCACCAGATTGTGGACCCTCATCCGTGAAAATCAATTATTTGAAGTCATTCGTACTCCTGAACCTTTGTTTGTTCGTGAATATTCAACAGGTAACGAATCATCAATCGGGAGAAACCACAAATAGAAGTTGTTCAAAATTTAGAGGGTAAAAGTTTAGAACGCTTATTTTTAAGAATAGTTTTGCAAATAAGTATTAGTGTTCTAATCTATCATGATGCGTGTTTAGATATCGACGAGCGAAAAAGTATAGTTCTCACCGTAATCAGGTGTGTAACTTCACACTTATTTCATGGGTTATATTATACCGTAAGCGTTAGAATAAAAATCATAAATCTAGTAAAATTGGAAAATACAATATATTAGCACTTTTTGTGTGAATGCATGAAACTGGAATTAAGGTTGTGAAAAAAAATTACGGATTTGCCCTTAGTGGGTGATTTCGTTAAAAAGTGATATTTTGGGCCATATGATTATTTTGATAAATTGGCCAAGTGAGAATATTGTGAAAAGGGCCACATGTGTTAAATGGGCCAAGGTCTGCTAGATCGTTAAATGGGCCAAAATTGCTATTTTGACTAATGGGCCAAATTGATAACTTGTAATATGGGCTTTTTGTTGAAATTTACCTTATGAATATATTGTTATGCATTATCTATATATATACATGACTGCATGGGTTGGGATAATTGACGAAGAGAAGAATGGCCCATTGCCAAAAATCTAGTTCGGTGACTCTGTCACAATGGCCTGTTGCCAAAAATCTAGTTCGGTGACTCTGTCACAATGGCATGTTGCTAAAAATCTAGTTCGGTGGCTCTGCCACGAATATTATAATTGGCTTAATGCCTTCTATTGGTGTGTTGGCATGATGGGTTGACTTGATCCCCACAGGTGTGTTGGTTGGTACAGGTGGTGTGTAACAGATGGAAATTAGGTTTGGTTGGGAATTTCATATCATATGCATTATTTTTTTATTGTACATTTGTAAATGGGCTCAAGCCCAGCTAATTGCTTAAATGGTTTTGGCCTAGTGAACACGGTAAGTGGGTTACACATTGAGTTCTAAGAAACTCACCCCATTTTTCATACCCTTCTCAGGTAATAATAATTGATGGAGGCTTGGGCCAGGGATGACTTCGTATGGAGGCCATACTACGAATGATGAGTTATAAAAACTTTGAATTTCTTTTAAGTATTTTTATTTAAGTACTTTTTCAATTGCGATGTAATAAGGCCTCTGGTATTATTTTTATGAATTTTTATTCATGGATGGATTTTAATATGTCTTAGTTACTTAAATGGGGCTGTTTAATTCTTATAAATGTTTTCTTCAACTTACGTATAAAAAAAAGGTTTTTCTTAAATATCACTTACTCGTAAAATTTTCGTGAAAACTCTTTTATAAATTTATTTTAACCAATTATTTCTCTGAAAATCAAATTGTAAAATCTCATGTTTTAAAATCATGATTTTCAAATAAATCTCGATTTTTGATAAACTCCATCTTCAAAATCATTTTGAAGAATTGTTTACATTAAAAGCATTGATGACTGGACGAAAGTTCGAATTGTGTGGCATGGCAAGTCTGGTCTTAAAAGCATAGGCCAAGTTTGGGGTGTTACAAAAGGGCAGTAGATCCGATTAGTGGGGGTATCGACGTAGAGGGTAGTCCTACGTATTTATCAGGTGTATAACTTCTCACACCATTTTGATTGTTTGTTAGTATATGTAAATCAATCTGTTTATATTCTGTTAAATGGCAAAATCCCAACAAGGCTGATGAAAACTCGTGGAGGGTAAAGGCGATTCACCAGGTTAGTGATTTCTGCCATTTTTAAGTGAATGTTTCTGTTGAATTGATATGATACACATGTATGCTGATTTCTATGTTTGTTTGGGGTTGAGTGATTGATGAAAGGGGAAGTGTTCTATTGTAGTGGTTCTGCCACGATCTGTTGTAGTGGCACTGCCACAATCTGTTCTAGTGGCTATGTCACAATTCTGACGATGAGCAGCTAACTGCAGCATGACTGCCATCGATGGTGTGTAGCGGTGTGGGTTGATTGTAGAAATCCCCAATGGTGTGATTGGCAGGTAAGGGCGGTGTGTAGCGGATGGATCTAGGATTGGGATGGGCTTCGCATAATTCCTGTTATATGATATTCTGTTATTCTATTCTGTTGGGTAAGGTCCAATCTGATGGTGCATGTGGGATGCACACTGAGTCTTGTGACTCACCCCGTTGTTTAACACTTTTCAGGTAGCACTTAGCACATCGGACCAGGCTGGAGAGGAGCGCAAAGTGGCCATGCAAGAGTTCATTTTGGATACTGTAAAAGACATTATTTAGTCTATTTGTATTTAATATTTTTAATTAGTTGGTTTATATTTTATTGTAATAAGGCCACTGTCTATTATTTCTCCTTTATGTTTTTTCGGGTTTTCAGGTTTTTTTTTTTACATTTAAATTCTACGTCAAATCTAAACTAAGGCATGTATTGAAATGATAAACATCAAAGGAAAATTTTGGTTTTCTCATCACTAAGGCATTAATCAAAAATTATATATTTTACTAATTTAGTGAAGTTTACCGAATAAACGATTAAGTTCGAAAAATATTTTTTGAAAATGCGACATGTTTTATAAAATCTTCTTAGTGACATGCCGGATCCAGTCGTGGTGTTTGGGCTAGGTTTGGGGTGTTACAAATTGGTATCAGAGTCCGGTTCAAAACTCGGCTTTGGGATTTTGGGCTCAAAACATTTTCTAAAGATGGGTTTTGGAAACATGCATGTTTATAAATAATACAGGATGGTTTTCTCGGCATGGCACCTACGTCTTTGGCCCAAGTCCGCCAGGTAAGTAATCTGAACTCACTGTGTGATATATGTATGTGGGCTTGATGGGCTTTATGGGACGTAGATTATCTTAATTAGAACTTGATAGACTTTAGTCTTAGCTTAAACAACTTCTTAAACCTCATAAGACTTAATCTAATTAAACATGTCCGTGGACAAGTCATGTCTAGGATTGGATCCAGGGAGAGCTTGGTACTTAAGCGGTCCTAGCGACTCACCTCCTCTTCGCTGGAATCCTACTTGGTGCGTAGTGACTTTTCGCCTTAGCCACAAGGACTTGTTGACAGGCTAAAATTTATAACTAAAACCCGAAAGAGACCAGTACCCTATTTTTGTAAAATTGCTTATATGACCCTAATTTTTTTTCTAAATTATCCCAAAAACCCTAGGTTTGTGAAATTAGCAAAGTACCCCCGATTTATGAAATTACCAAAATACCCCCAGTTTGTGAAATTACTAAAATACCCCTGATTTGCGAAATTATGATAATATCTTTACGAAATTACCAAAGTACCCCCGATTTATGAAATTACCAAGATACCCTATTTTGAAAATTACGAAAATACCCCTACAGGATTAAATTACGAAAATACCACTGGGTAGTGAAATGACAAAAATACCCCTTTGTGATGAATGTGAATTCGTGAATGCTATCTGTATGTTGATTGTAGAATGTATGTAGTTCCCAGAACTAGGAGAAAAGGACTTAAGACTGAAACCTGTAGGTATAATTTTGAATTCGATAGAACCACTATCGAAATTACTTTTCATAAGATTGTTCGCGGTTAATAAGTGGAAAGAATTAATAATTCATAAAATTTCTAATCAGATAAATGTCGATCGGAAGAATGAGTACAAGGGGTCGAGGACATCCATCGCGTGGTCGTGGTAGGGGCAGGATAACCGTGTCAGAGCCAGTAGGGTCTGGCCACGAGTCAGGAAACGAGATGCTAGATCTACCAGCTGTAGGGGGAGAATTTCAAGACCAGACGGCTGGAGATGAAGTGGTATCTCAGGTGATGCTGTTGGTCTTTGAGAGAGTTGCTGGGGCAGGCACGAGTTCAGTAGCGGAGGTGTTTAGGGGTGTTTCTGGCGTAGCCCCTAACACAGCTGAGTATTGGTTAGAAGCGAGTGAGCGCATAATGGATGACCTAGACTTCACGGTGGAGGAGAAGTTGAAAGGGGTCGTGTCTCTTCTTCAAGACGAAGCCTATCAGTGGTGGTCACAAGAAGGAGGGTATCGCCTGCACTGCATTGATGGGATTTCTTTAAGGAGTCATTTCAGGGAAAGTACGTTAGGGCCAGATATGTGGATGCACAGAGGAAGGAATTTCTGAAGTTGGTGCAGGGAAGCAAATCTGTGTCTGAATATAAAGCAAAATTTTTGCGTTTGAGCCGTTACGCTCGAGGAATTATAGCGACTGACTATGACCGCTGTGTACGGTTCGAAGATGGATTGCGGGATGAGTTGAGAATGTTGGTAGCACTGCAGCGAGAAAGGGACTTTACCGTTCTGATCGAGAAAGCTAAAATAGCTGAGGAGGTAAACCCAACGGAAATACTAAACAGGGATAAAGATAAGAATGGAAGTAAGAGAAATTTTGGATCATCGAGGCAATGGGCATGATCGGAAAAACCTAGGTCGATGGTAGAGAAGGGATGAGAGACACACATCGGTCAATGACACGTAGTGTGCTTGATGTGGTAAATTCCATGTAGGTGAGTGTTGGGTAGGCAGTGGAAAGTACTTTAGGTGTGGATCTTTGGGCCATCAGATTAGCGACATCCACAACCACAGAGCAATGTATGTAACACCCAAAACCCGGTCAACTCACCATGACCGAATCTGGCATGTTACAGAGGAAAACGATTTGAAAACTCATTTGCCGTTCAGTTTGATAGAAAACGTCCATGTTTGTTAGAACCCGAATGTATTATTTTTAATTATTTAAAAACCGTGTGCATTTGAAATTGAGAAGAACCCTGAGTTTGGAAATCATCTAAAGTATCTTTGCTATCATTTCATGAATGCTGTTACCTGATGGTAATGATTGGAAAACTCGAAACGAGGTAAATTTTTGGAAAACTTTGGTTATCAGGTTGTTAAAACAAAGTAAGTAATTTACTTTGTCATATTTGAAGATATATCTAAAGCTTGCAAAATAATCCAAAAACATAATTTTAAGGCCTTATTACAAACCCAAATAAAATCTGAAATTTAAAATAATACCTAAAACAAAGTCCATGTAAAACCGAATGTGTTTAATGCATGGCCACCTCGAGTCCATCTGGCTCCTCATCCGTGATCTACTGAATGACCGAAAAGATAAGGGAGAAGGTGAGTCACCAAGACTCGAGGCATAATCCCCTCCGAGTTAATGCAACATGCTTACACACAAGTCATAACCAAGCAATATATCATGCACCCAAACCTAGCCATCCATAACTCCGTTTCTACCCCTTGTGGTACCAAACCACTGGTGGTGCCAAACCACTGGTGACCCAAAGTCACAATTAATCCATCTGTGGGGCCAACCCACGTTGTGATACCAAATCACTGGTGACAATCCCGTAATATCAAATGTGGGGCCAACCCACTGTGGTGCTAAGCCACTGGGACGAGTCGCTATGAGGTGCCAAACCTCTGGTGACCCAAAGTCATGAAATCAACTGTGGTACCAAACCACTGGTGTCCCAAAGACACGGATATCAAATCTTCCCCCTCCTCTCATTATACCCATAACAATGCAATACATGTACAAATCACGCCAACATGCTTTAATAATAACATATATCGATTGGAACATAGGCCATAGTTTCAAGCATCACGTATAACAAAATCATATCGAAACAGACTTACCCGAATCTTTGCTCATGCCCATCAAGGTATCATGTCAAGATCTATACAGTTTTCGGCTTTTATCACATTTAGGTTATTAACATATTTACTAGGTTATAAAGTGTGTAAGTTACACACCTATTACTAACGCAACAACTGAATCCCGAAGACCCGATCTACTGCACTAGATCCCCTTGATCCTACATTCGGTCAACACTTAGGTTATTACCAAAGACCATTCGGCTATACCCATAAATCCCGAAGGATGTGATAACGCATAACTAACACAATCCTTACCTTTCTGCCTTATGAATGCTAATCCCAACACAAGATATGCGAGACTGCTCCTCCCCCTACAATCAGCCAATCATCACAACTTAGTCTCAATAGCCTTCGGCTTTTCAAACATCTAATGGAAATATTAAATCGGCATAACCCTTACCACTGACTTATCGAATTTGATTGACAGAGAATAGAGGGCTTAGATCTATAGCTTCAAAATCTCGGAGATCCTACAAGAAACCAATCGCATGGTTGATTAAAAGCCAAGACAAATGCCAAAATTTGGCTTTTGTCTACACATGTCGACAGAGAAAAAGAGAAAGTGAGAATAGAGTTTCGGCCAAGACCACTTACCATTTTCAAAACCGATTGAAGAAGAGACCAAAGAAGATCAAGGCTTGATTGATATTCGGCCAACAATGAGGAAGGAAGAGCTTGAGAACTTTTGACAATGGTGGAGGGCAACAAAGGATATTCGGCACAAGAGAGAATAAACAGAAAAGAAAGAGATAGAAGGGAATAGGATTGCTTTCGGCTTTGAGAGAAAGAAATGAGTGAGAGAGAGAGAGATGGGAGAGAAGGAGATTTGGCTAAGCTCCTAAATTGCCGAAAAAGAGAAGAGCAAAGAAAATGTCAAATGAGGTTTCGGTTTCAAAGGAGAAAAAGAGAGTTTCCAAATGGTCCTTGTGTAGGTTCGACTAGATGTTTTAGAGGGGAAAAACGACAAGAGCCTATGGTGGTTTCAGCTTTGACACAAAACAAAGAATGAGAGCCTTCCAAGCTTGGGAAAATATCACCTAGCTAACTAAGGAATTTCGGCACCCCCTTACTCAGCTTCCCAACCGTTTACTCCTCTTCCATCAAGAGTTCAGATTTCGGTAAAACTCCCTGAATCACTCCTGGCCAACCATTCCAATGAGTTTGAATTAATCAAACTCCTAAATCCCTCTTCTCAGATCTTATCTAATGAGTTTGTCCGAGCACAACTCCTCCCCATAGGCGTCAAAATGGTAAGCGAAAAATGGAATTTCTGCTCACGCTCGAACCTGAGTTCTCCTACCTGCTTGTGGCGTCATTCTCTAGACACCTTAGTGGTGCCTCCTTTGCCACTTCACCAAGGTAGTTCTTATGCTTAACTTCCCCACGAAATATACTTACCCCTAGCTCCTTCAGCTTCCTTAACTAACACTTAAAAACAAAATTTTTCCTATAGCTCGGGCCTACCTTTGGCTTATAACTAGCCTCTAGAGCACCTCAAACGATAACCACACACATGCAAAGAAGTTCAAACACAATAACCCCTATTTAAGGATGTTACAGCTTCTACCCCTTAAAAATAATTTCGACCTCGAAATTACACCGTCAAAAAGTTGAGGGTATTCTTTGTCTCATCACATCCTCTCGTTCCCACGTAGCTTCTTCCACGCCATGGTTCCTCCATAACACCTTCACTAATGGAACCGACTTCTTGCGCAAAACTTTCACATCTCGATCCAAGATCTGCACAGGTTCCTCTTCCATAGTCAAATGTGGACTCACCTCTATTTCCTCCACTGCTACGACATGCGATGGATCTGAACGATAGCGCCTAAGCATGGAGACATGGAACACATCGTGAATCTGACTCAGCTCTGCTGGCAACTCGAGCTGATAAGCTACTGGTCCCACTCATTTCAACACCTTATACGGCCCAATAAATCTTGGACTTAACTTGCCTTTCGTTCTAAATCTCAACACTTTCTTCCGTATGAGACCTTTAAAAGACCTTATCACCCACGATTTAACTCTATATCTCTCCGCTTAAGATTAGCATATGACTTTTGCCTGTCCGAAGCTTCCTTCAGACGAGCCTGAATCAACTTAACCTTAGCCTCAGTCTCTGCCACCAACTCTAGTCCCAACATCTGATACTCACCCAACTCCGTCCAGCATGTAGGTGTACGACACTTCCTACCATACAACATCTCATATGGTGCCATCTTAATGCTTGCCTGATAACTATTATTGTATGCGAACTCAACTAATGGTAGAAATTCTTCCCAGTTACCTCTGAAGCCCAGAACACAACCCCTCACCATATCCTCTAAAATTTGTACAACCCTTTCCGACTGCCCGTCAGACTGCGGGTGAAAAGCTGTACTGAAAGCCAACCTCGTTCCCAAAGCTTGATGCAGAGCTCTCTAGAACCTCAACGTGAACCTTGGATCCCTATCCGAGATAATTGATACTGGCACACCATGCAACCTTACTATCTCGGCCACATACAGCTTAGCTAACTTCTGAAGCGGATAGTCAACCCTCACTGGTATGAAATGGGCTGACTTAGTCAAACGATCCACAATCACCCAGACTGAGTTTTTCTTGCTAGGCGTGAAGGGTAGCCCACTGAAAAAGTCCATGGTAATCCTTTCCCACTTCCATTGAGGAATCTTTACTGGTTTGAAGTAAACTCGACGGCGAGCTTGATGCTCGACTTTGACTCTGTGACACGTCAAACACTTACCCACAAACTCAGTCACTTCCGCTTCACCGCCACCGAACTACTTTCAGAAATCTGGTACATCTTGCTACCTCCAGGATGCATAGCGTATGGGCGCCATAAAGGCTGAAGAATCCTCCGCCTTAACTCAACATCCTTTGGCATACACACTCTCCTTTGAAACACAATACTCCATTCTTGAACAAGTCAGAATCCTCTAAACCACCATTCGAACTTGCAACCTCCGAGCATTCAAGCCTCATCCCTAACTGCTTTCTCCTTGATCTGCTCAACCCAAGTCGGCTTAACCTGCAATTCCGCCAAAAGACTCCCATCGTCATACAAGTTAAGACGAGCAAACATCGCTCTTAAGTCTACTACCACCTTACGGCTCAATGCATCTGCCACCACGTTAGCCTTGCCCGGATGATACTCAATCGAGCAATCGTAGTCTTTCAACAACTCAATCCACCTTCGCTGTCTCAAATTTAAATCCTTCTGTATCAAAAGATACTTCAGACTCTTGTGGTCCGTGTAGACTATCGAATTTTCTCCGTACAGATAATGCCTCCAAATCTTTAAGGCAAAAACCACCGTAGCCAACTCTAAGTCATGCGTCGGGTAGTTACCCTCATGCGATCTCAGCTGTCGAGACGCGTACGCCACTACTTTCCCTTCCTGCATCAGCACACATCCCAAGCCAGTATGTGATGCATCACAATAGACCGTGAATACCTTCCCTGCCTCAGGATGTACCAGAATCGGAGCTTCCATCAAAATCTTCCTCAATTTGTCGAAACTTTCCTGCTGTTTCTCCGACCACACAAATGGAACTCCCTTCCTCAATAGCTTGGTCAACGGTGCCGCGATCAGAGAAAATCCTTCCACAAATCTCCGATAATACCCTGCCAGACCTAGGAAATTCTGAATTTCTACAACCGACCTAGGCGGTTTCCAATCCAACACCACCTCAATCTTGCGAGGGTCCACTCTAATCCCTTCAGTGGACACTACATGACCTAAGAAAGTCACTTCCCTAAGCCAGAACTCACACTTACTGAACTTGGCGAATAGCTGCTTCTCCCTCAGAATTTGCAAAACCACCCGCAGGTGCGTATCATGGTCCTCCTCAGTCCTTGAGTATACCAATATGTCATCTATATATACTACGACAAATTGGTCCAAGTACTACTAAAACACCCGATTCATCAATGCATTGGTTAACCCGAACGGCATCACCAGAAACTCGTAATGCCCATACCGAGTACGAAATGCCGTCTTGTGGATATCAGCCTCTTTCACCTTTAGCAGATGATACCCAGACCTTAAATCAATCTTTGAGGAAATTGATGCCCCCTTAAGCTGATCGAACAAGTCATATATCCTTGGCAACGGATACTTGTTTTTGATCGTCAGCTTGTTCAACTGGCAGTAGTCTATACACATCCGCATTGTACCATCTTTCTTTTTGACAAAGAGTACCGGCGCTCCCCAAGGCAAAACACTTAGCAGGATAAAACTTCGGTCCAACAACTCCTGAATCTGAGCCTTCAGCTCTACCAATTCCTTCGGCGCCATTCTATACGGGGCAATAGATACTGGCACAGTTCCGGGTAACAAATCTATACCAAATTCAACTTCCTGATATGGAGGCAGACCCAGAAGTTCCTCTGGAAATACGTCAGCAAAATCCTTTACTGTTCAAACATTCCCAACAGTAGACTCCTTAGCCTCCAGAGCACATACACGAACCAAAATTGCCTCACAACCCTTCCTTACCATCCTCTCAACTTTCAACGCAGATACCACGTTGGATAGATAATCTCTTCTATTACCTATCATCACCACTTCTTCACCCTCAGCTGTTCTCAAAACCATGCGCTTAGCCGCGCAATCCAAACTAGCCTAGTACTTCACTAGCCAATCCATCCCAAGAATCAGATCGAACTCCCCAAATGGTAGTTCCATCAGATCAGCTACAAATACTACCCCTTGGAGTTCTAGGGTACATCCCTATACAGCTTATTTACTTCTACAGAGTGACCTAAAGGGCTAATTACTGTCATCTCCCTAGAAGTAGTTTCAAAGTCTAGCTTCATGGTCTCTACTATGCTACTAGCAACATACGAATGCGTCAAACCCACATCAATCAAAGCAATATACGGTAATCCAAAGATTAAGAACGTACCAGTTATGACATTTGGTACGTCACCCTCCTCTCGACGTCTCGCTGCATATACCAACCCAGGCTATCTTGCTTCAGTGTTGCCTGCACCTCTACCTGGTGTTCCACGGCCTCTACCAGAGCCATTACCTCCTCTACCAGTACCACGACCCCTTTGCGGTGGTGGTCCCTCATTTCTGAACTGAGCACGACCCTAATCCTCAGACTGAATCCTGTCTAACTTACGTGGACAGTCCCTCACACGATGATCCAGTGAACCACACTCAACACATCCCTTTCCACCAGTCCAACATCCTCCCCAATGAGATTTCTCACATCGATTACACTGCGCTGGTCCCTGATTAGTAGCAGTAGGCCTTCTAGATTGATTCGGCCCACTCTATCTAGCCCTTTCCTGTGGATTACCGGCCAACCCCGATGATTCAAAACCTCTCTTGTGTCTATTCCTATCTAGATTCTATCTTACAGACTTCTTTACCCCTTCAGCTACGTTAGCCTTTTTCACCAGCACAGCAAACTCTCGCTTCTGATGTGGAGCGATCAGCAATCTCAGCTCATCTCTCAACCCATCCTCAAACTTGACACATCGTTCATGTTCTATAGCCACGATGCCCCTAGCATACCGGCTCAACCTTAAAAATTCTACCTCGTACTCCGATACAGACTTACTCCCCTGAACCAGCCTCAGAAATGCCTTTCTCTATGCATTAATATAACTGGTCCCTACATACTTCTTCCGATATGTCGCTTTGAAATAATCCCAAGTGAGATCATCCATTCATCAGATTATCCCGAACCGTGAGCCACCACGGTATGACTCATCCGGAGAAGCGACACTATCCCTTTTAGTTTTTCCTCGCAATGATCCAAGTCATCCATAATTCGCCTCGTCAGCCTCGACCAATACTCAGCCATATTGGGAGCCACACCAGAAACACCTCGAAATACCTCGACTCCATTGGCTCAGAGTCACTCAGATATGGATTTTCGAGCTCCCGTACCCTCACTTGCTCCAGCCACTCTTTCCAAAGACTCGCAACAACGCTCATGACATCGCATCCTCCCCGTTTGATCTTGATACTCAACACCAACAGCTGGTGGTGGTGGTATCTCATTCTCGAACCCTTGACCAGACCTAACGGGTTCTGATACGGTCATTTCGCCTCTACCGCATCCTCACACATTCCGACCACGTCCCCTAGTACTCATGTCTATAGTCGCGATTTATCTGTTTAAGAGATTTTTATGAATTAGCTTCTGTTTCATTGATTACCCATGAATAAGTTTTATGCAAAGTAATTTGGCAGTGGTTCATTCGGTCATCACAAAGTTTTCATTTCAATTTCCTACCTCATCCCACGTGTAGGGTATTCTCGTCATTTCACTACACGGGGTATTTTAAGTAATTTAACCTATCGGGTATTTTAGTAATAAAATAGGGTTAATTCGAAAACCTTTACAAATCGTAGATATTCTAAAAAAATTCCAGAAATCGGGGGTATTTTGGTAATTTCATAAACCAGGCGTATTTTCGTAAAATATTTTTTTCTTTTTTTTTAAATATGGTTTCAGGTGATTTTACAAAATAAGGGTGTTTTGAAAATTTTCGCTTCGAGGGTACTTCGGCAATTTTCCATACTAGGGGTATTTTGGTAATTTTGCAAGCCAGGGGTAATTTGGTCATTTCTCAAATTAGGGATATTTTGGTCTTTTCCAAATTAGGGGTACTGTGGTAATTTCAAAACTAAGGTTTAAAGTGTTTTGAAACAAAATGGCTGGTCCCTTTCGGGTTTTAGTTATTAAATTTAGCCTGTGAATAAGTCGTCTCAGCTAGGATGAACCGTCACTACGCACCAGGTAGGATTCGGGTGAAGAGGAGGTGAGTTACTAGGACTGCTTAAATACCAAGCTCCCCCCTAAATCCACTCCTAGACATGTGCACAACGGTTGCCACACCGTTAGCTTAGTGACGTACTCACAGGTTTGTTTAGTGGATCATTAAGTCTTATGCAATTTGTTTAGTGGACATGCGCACAGGATGTGATAACGCATATCTAACACAATCCTTACCTTTCTGCCTTATGAATGCTAATCTCAACACAAGATATGCGAGACTGCTCCTCCCCCTACAATAGGCTAATCATCACAACTTAGTCTCAGCTTTTCAAACATCTAATGGAAAGATTAAATCGGCATAACCCTTACCACTGACTTATCGAATTTGATTGATAGAGAATAGAGGGCTTAGATCTATAGCTTCAAAATCCCGGAGATCCTACAAGAAACCAATCGTATGGTTGATTAAAAGCCAAGATAAATGCCAAAATTTGGCTTTTGTCTACACATGTCGACAGAGAAAAAGAGGAAGTGAGAATAGAGTTTCGGCCAAGACCACTTACCCTTTTCAAAACTGATTGAAGAAGAGACCAAAGAAGATTAAGGCTTGATTGATATTCGGCCAATAATGAGGAAGGAAGAGCTTGAGAACTTTCGACAATGGTGGAGGGCAACAAAGGAGATTCGGCACAAGAGAGAATGAAGAGAAAAGAAAGAGATGGAAGGGAATAGGATTGCTTTCGGCTTTGAGAGAAAGAAAAGAGAGAGAGAGAGAGAGAGAGAGAGAGAGATGGGTGAGAAGGAGATTCGGCCAAGCTCCTAAATTGCCGAAAAAGAGAAGAGCAAAGAAAATGTCAATGAGGTTTCGGTTTCAAAGGAGAAAAAGAGAGTTTCCAAATGGTCCTTGTGTAGGTTCGGCTAGATGTTTTAGAGGGGAAAAATGATAAGAGCCTATGGTGGTTTTGGCTTTGACACAAAACAAAGAATGAGAGCCTTCCAAGCTTGCCGAAAATATCACCTAGCTAACTAAGGAATTTCGACACCCCCTTAATCAGCTTCCTAACCGTTTACTCCTCTTCCATCAAGAGTTTAAATTTCGGCAAAACTCCCTGAATCACTCCTGGCCAACCATTCAAATGAGTTTGAATTAATCAAACTCCTAAATCCCCTCTTCTCCATCTTATCTGACAGAGTTTGTGCTGAGCACAACTCTTCCCCCCTTGGCGTTAAAATGGTAAGCAAAAAATAGAATTTCTGCTACTCGAACCTGAGTTCTCCCACCTGCTTGTAGCGTCATTCTCTAGACACCTTAGTGGCACCTCCTTTGCCACTTCACCAAAGTAGTTCTTATGCTTAACTTCCCCACGAAATATACTTAACCCCTAGCTCCTTCAGTTCCCTTAACTAACACTTAAAAACAAAATTTTTCCTATAGCTCAAGCCTACCTTTGGCTTATAACTAGCCTTTAGAGCACCTCGAACAATAACCACACACATGCAAAGAAGTTCAAACACAATAACCCCTATTTAAGGATGTTACAATATAGTACCCGTATGACAGGGAAATGCTCAGCCAGGAGGATGAAGTCAGCAGTCGTAGAGAGGTCGTGGTCCAGCCAGAGGTGGTAACAATTTCGGTCGAGGTCGTGGAGCACTAGGCCAAGGTGCAGGTTATGCTGAAGCGAGGCAGCCAGCTTTGGTCTATGCAGCACGTCGCCAAGGGGACGAAGACTCTTCAGATGCTAATAATGGTGCGTACCCTACCGTAGTATACTAGTGTTTATTTTTTTTTTGCGCAGCGAAAGCGTAGTGGTGAGACTTGGGCAGTACAATTGATAGTTAGTTAAAAATTTCGAGGACGAAATTTCTTTAAGGGGGTAGAACTGGAACATCCTGAATTAGTGGGCCTGTGCATTTTGTGTGTTGATTGTTTAAAGTAGTAATTTAAGGGTTAGGGGTCTAGTTTGGGCTCAAGAATGGGCTGAGGCCTTGGTTAAGATATTCTGTTTAGACCCTCTAGTGCTTTAAAGGTAGTCTCTATAGTTTAAATGGCGAAGTGGGCTTGTGGCCCAATAACATGGGGCGTAGCAAAGGGGAGCTTTAAGTGGCTCCTTGAGCAGGTGAGTAGGCCCAAGTTTGGCCACATAGGGCCCAAGATATTGGGCCAAATTTGGCACTTATAAGGGGGCTAGGGGGACGGCGACAAGGCTACAAGTTAGGGAATTTTTAATGTTTAATTTATGAGGATAATAAGCTGAGAAAGGAGGAAGAGAGTTGGTGCTAATTAGGCCTCTTTTGGAGGAGTTGTAGATTAGGATAAGGGGAAAAGATTAGAGCTAATCCAGGAAGCTAGTGTTACCCAAAAATCAAACTCAGGAGAGGGGGAGGAATTGGTTTAGTATAGGCAAGGAGATGTGCTGAATTTTTCATTTGTTTTCTCTGAGAATAGCCTTTAGTTTTTTTCAACAAACAAGAATTATCTTTTTTTTCTTTTCTGTCAGAAACCGAAACCCCTGAGGTCTCACCAATCGCTGAAACGCTGCCATTCACCTTCTGTTTTCTTTAATACTCATTGGCCGAATCTCTCTATCTATTCCTTTCCCATCTTTTCAATTCTTTGTTCTTCTACAAGCCGAAATCCCTAGATCTCACCTCCTATGATTGTTGAATCTTGATGGGAACTAAAGGTAAGTGTCGATTCGTGTGATTCAATCTTTTTTCGATTTTTAGAGACCCTAGCTGAATAGCTATATGGAAACTGATCTTGAGTTTTTCTTTCTTTTGCTGCATTTTGAGATTTGAAGGAGATCCAATCGCCTAAGGTTCTAAATTGGTAGCACTCGAATCATCCTACTTTCGGGATCTAATCGATTTAGGTAAGGAGATTTGCTTATTTAAACATATAAATTTAGGTAAATAATAATCCTTGGCCGAATATAGGGGAAGCTTTATCTTCGTGTTCTTCCGGCTTTTGAGCAAAGTTGTAGACAAAGGGCAGTAGATCCAATTAGCGGGGGGTATCGACATAGAGGGTAGTCCTACGTATTTATCAGGTGTGTAACTTCTCACACCATTTAGATTGTTTGTTAGTATATGTAAATCAATCTGTTTATATTCTGTTAAATGCTGAAATACTGGCAAGGCTGATGAAAGCCCGTGGAGGGTAAAGGTGATTCACCAGGTTAGTGATTTATGCCATTTTTATGTGAATGTTTCTGTTGAATTGATATGATACAATGCATGCCGATTTCTATGTTTGTTTGGGGTTGGCTGATTGATGAAAGAGGAAGTGTTCTATTGTAGTGGTTCTACCAGGATCTGTTGTAGTAGCACTGCCACGATCTGTTCTGGTCACTATGTCACAATTCTGACGATGAGCAGCTACTGTAGCATGACTGCCATCGATGGTGTGTAGGGGTGTGGGTTGATTGTAGAAATCCTCAATGGCGTGATTGGCAGGTAAGGATGGTGTGTAGCGGATGGATCTAGGATTAGGATGGGCTTCACATAATTCATGTTATATGATATTCTGTTATTCTATTTTGTGGGCTAAGGCCCAATCTGATGGTGCATGTGGGATGCACACTGAGTCTTGTGACTCACCCCGTTGTTTAACACTTTTTAGGTAGCACTTAGCACATCGGACCAGGCTGGAGAGGAACACAAGGTGGCCATGCAAGAGTTCATTTTGGATACTACAAAAGACATTATTTAGTCTATTTGTATTTAATATTTTTAATTAGTTTGGTTTATATTTTATTGTAATAAGGCCACTGTCTATTATTTCTCTTTTATGTTTTTCTGAGTTTTTGGGTTTTTTTTACATTTAAATTCTACGTTAAATCTAAACTAAGGAATGTATTGAAATGATAAACATCAAAGGAAAATTTCGATTTTATCATCACTAAGGCATTAATCAAAAATTATATCTTTTACTAATTTAATAAAGTTTACCGAAGAAATGATTAAGTTCGAAAAATGTTTTTCAAAAATGCAACATGTTTTATAAAATCTTCTTTGTGACATGCCGAATCCGGTCGTGGTGTTTGGGCCGGGTTTGGGGTGTTACATCTTGGAAGAAATACCAAGTGACTCTTTCTCTTGGTACCACTGATATTACAGTGTTCCACCACCGATATGTCGAATCCCTCAAAAGTGATATAGCACATTTCAAGCACTCCTTCGGTGTGCAAGAAAGTTCATCAAATACCCGGATAGAGTTTGCAAGCTAGAATTCTGCTCTCTCGGGATCATCATTGACATTTGCTCTAAATTCTTCAGCCCTTTACTTTTGAATCTTATCAACTGGAGGCTTGTTCAGTCTTTTGTTACAAGTCGAGCGAGGAATTTACAAGACCGTGCGAGTTAACTTGGAAACCAGCTCAGGCTAGCAATTCAAGGGTTTTACGCGCCTTAAAGCAAGCTAATTTCAGCTTGAATGCAGCTCCTCAAGCTCCATGTAGCTCGGTTCAGCTCACATGAGCTCAATTTAGCTCAATTTGAGCTCGATTAATTTCTTCCAGCTCATTTACTTTAATGATTGAATAAATTAGTTTTAAGTATTTAAATTAATTTAGTTAATTTAGTTCTGACCCATAGTTATGTTTATTACATGATTTTAATGTGTTTTGGTTCCAGCAAATTTAATGTGTCTAATTTTATACAAGCTTTTAATATGTCTTAATTTAATACATGTTTTTAATATGTTTTAAAATTAAAACATGTTCTTAATATGTCCTAGTGTAGCCGAATTTAATATGTCTCAAAGTAATTAATTTTGTTCATTTGTTTTGTGCAGCACATGCATGGACGACATTAAAGGAGGGTGTGCTGATGCTTGGGCTCTCCAAAGCACCCATTCAGCCAAAGAGCATGACCTTTGCGATCTTCCAGCAGCTCATTAAGTCCCTAAAACTATTCAGCTGATCAAGGCAAGCAATTAAGCCTCCTTAAACACTATGGCCGAACCTAGCCAAGTCCAATCAGCTCCCCATCCATGTTAATTTAATTTCAGCTGAATGAGGCCCTCTAGAAGCTGTCCAATGGCATTCTCAAGGCTGGAGAAGCTTCAAGGATCCTTCTTGAATTATTTTGGCATTTTCAGCCCATTAAAAAAGCTAAAATTAAATGTCATTTTTTCCCTTCACATGTCCATTCGGCTAGCCTTAGTTTTTGCCTATAAAAACTTTTTTATTTGCTGTTGTAAGGACTTTTTTGCTTGTTGAATGAATTTTATTATTTTTGTGAGAATTTCTTCTCTCAAATTTCGTCCAAAGACTTAGCTTGACTTATCTGATTGTCAGTGGCATCAACCTTTGTCTTTTCTTTTCAAACTTATCACTCTAACGCTAGTGTGGCGTTCACCTATCCTATACCTTTGGTTCTTACCTTGCAAGGTAACGGGTCAAGGTTCCCTTTTCTCCATAACCGAACCACTTTTAAGTCATATAAGCCTGGGTCAGCACTTATCTTTGTGTTGGTTCGTTCTTGGCACTTAAGTCCATTCTTCCATTTCACTTAAAATTATTATTTAACCTTTTTCCCTTCTTGATAGCCGAACTTATAACAACAATTATTTAACCATTTGTGAGCCAATCCTTCATTTCTATTCCCAAAATTGGCCAAATAGGCATTTTGCTTGCAATTGGAATGATACTTCCTCGTTCGACGATCGGGCATCAAAATGACTCAACTCAACACACCGAGGTGAGATCGTATCAACCCTCTTAGTTTATAAATCAATCTTTTGAGTGTGATTCATAATTTTGTTATGAAGAAGTGTTTTGGAATGTGTTTAGGGTGTTTTTAACTCAAGTTTTCATCCCCTATATCAAGGGTTTGAACCCTTGATCATTTGTATCAAAACTTGTTAAGTCATTGACCAAAAATTTTGTCTTGTAGGTCCATGTTTCGATATGCTTATTTAAGTATCAGATCTTGGGTAGGCAGTAGCTAAAAAGCTACAATAACTAGGTCCCAGTGTCGATACATGGCACCCAGGTGCTAATGCCCTACCTCGTGGTATCAAAACATTTGGTCTAACAATCGATACTTAGCCATTGGGCAGTGCCTCTACACTATTTTGAGTGTTTTGGGCTCGTTGAAGCCCATTTTTAGTTTTAGACACCTCCAATTACCCATGAATTGTTTCTAAATTTTTTCAAATTTATATTAAAATTTTTTTAATTTATTTTATTTCATTCAAATGATTTTATTAATTAATATAAAGTTTTAATTAGTAAGCATTTTTAAGATTTTCTTTTGGTTTGTGCTCTAGTGACATCTCACATTTGTACTAGACATTAGGTCAAGTAAGGTTTATTAAGGGTAAAACAGATTAAGATTTTCATAATAAGATTTGTTAGTGGATATGAATTTCTTTATGTAAAATAAAGTGATATGTTTTAAGGGTGGGATTAATTTGTAAAGAATTGTAAATTGGACAAGTGTTTAAACATTTGGTTAATGCAAAAGTGAATTTGAATCATAACATATGTTACTTTGTGCATAAAATGAAATGAGGGACCTTGTAATGGAAAATGTAATATTAGTGTATTAAAAAATATCAAAGTGACTAATTTGTTGGAAATGTGTAATATTCGGAGAAAAGAGGATTAATTATAATGTTATAAGTGAAACTTCACACTATATCATAAGAGGTAACTACTTTAGATTTGTAATGGAAACAAATTAATAAACTAATCTCAAGTGGCTTGAGTATTAATGATGTGCTAATACGAGATCAAACAAAGTTTCTTAATATATAACTTCAATGAAATATGCATAATGTTCGTAAAACACTCAAGCTATTATATGAATATAGTAAGGGAGGATAATCTATAAGTACTTACTAAGATCTTTGAGCTTACCATGTTAGTTTTTTAAATGCATAGGCGAAAGGCCTTTTGAGAAAATTTAGCTAGTGACTTGGAGGCATCGCATCACCACTCAATGATTTAAGAAGGTTAAACATATGGTTTTGTACTAGAATGTGTTAGTCAAATGACATGTACATAATGTTGGATCTAGTTCCCTAAGTGTAGTAGTTTTGCCTATATACACTTGTAATGTTTTTGACTAGATTGATTAATAAAATTATTCAAAAATTACATTAATACTTTGTATATTATCATCACATGGTTTTTGCTCGCAAAGCAAAATGGTAGCAAATCTTGCTCATTGGTTGTCTAAATGTTTAACTAATACTAAGTGATATTACGTCTTCGAATCGTAGTACGGAAAGAAAGCTTGTATTAGTAGACGAACCTAAACATGTCCTTAGTCTATTCAAAAATGAGAAAAATGATTAAAAGACTAAAATATCGTTTATCAAGTCCAATTGAGAAGATGCCTTGTCTACTAATACGACTAAAATATGGCTCTATGACATCTTTATTATGGCTTTGTGCCAGTCATATTTACCCGTGGCTATGTGCCTAACATATTTATCGATGACTCAGTGTCGATCATGTTTACCCAAAGTTGTGTGCCGGTTATATTACTGTCGCTAATGGCTATGTGCCAATCATAATACAGTTACTGATGGCTTTGTGCCAATTATAATACTGCTACTAAAGGCTTAGAGCTATATATATATACTAGCAGCTTTGCTGCGATTTCGGTTAGGGCCGCAACCTATTCTAACATTGTTGTGCTAGTTGGGTGGGTCGATTTTATCCCCACGTAAGTGCAAGATTAGTATGGGAGGTGTGTTGGCTGGATCGGGGTGGGATGCATCCTCATACTGTTGCATACTTATTTATGAGATCTGTCTCTGTACTGGGCTTAGTCCCACTTGTTTTGTTATTGGTTTGGCCTAGGCCCAATTGATTCTGTATGGGCTGTGACCCAAATGATATTGTAGTGGGTTTTGGCCCACGTATGCACTGTACTATTATTGTTAAAGGGCTTGGGCCCAGATTGTTTCAGTTTCTATTTTTATTTACTGATTGTTACTCTAGTAAGGGGATTACACACTGAGTTTTCGTAAACTCACCTCGTTTTTAATTGTGCAGGTAATCCCCAACATTAGGAGGATCGGTGCTGCGAGGGACTCGTAGATGGCCACACAACTGCTTTTGGACTTCATTTATGCTTTAATTTTCGTTTTGGGTTTTAATTTTTATAATAAGGCCTCTTTAAGGTTCTGGATTTTAACTTGGAGTTTTTATTTACTTTGAATTATATTCGTTAGAAGTAAATCACGATTTTCCAAAATGTTAACTGTTTTTAAAACAACCCTACATTTTTGCAACATTTTCAAAATGGTTTCGCGACTTAATCTTTTTCGTAAATCGATTACTTTCAAAATTAGCTTCCGTAACTGAAAAGATATTTTTGGAATAAAAATAATAATTTTTCAATGTACCACATTTTAAAAACATAATAACGTAACTAGGATTTTACTTAAGCTTTTAAACAAGAAGGGTTTTCAATGAAAACATGGTTTTCAAAAAACACTTCAATTTGACATGCCAGATTCGGGCCTAACTTTTAGGCTGGGTTTGGGGTGTTATAGGATCACATGGCCATGTCCCAGCCCATGTCTGACCCCATGTAACTCCCTGACTTGGGTCACACGACCAACCACACGCCCGTGTGACTAGCCCGTGTACCCTTCGAAATGGCCTCACACGTCCGTGTGCCAAGCCGTGTACTAGGCCGTGCTAAAATTGTAGGGTATACTGACTTATGCCACACGGCCAAGTCATACGCCCGTGTGCTGAGTTGTGTGGAGCATACTGACTTGATTTCTAATTAAGTACCAAAGGGCACACGGCCATGTCACCCAACCGTGTGTCACACACG
The DNA here is from genome assembly GCA_025506655.1 of Gossypium rotundifolium. NCBI lineage: Eukaryota > Viridiplantae > Streptophyta > Magnoliopsida > Malvales > Malvaceae > Gossypium > Gossypium rotundifolium. Next base: position 85,388,429 of record CP106722.1, on the reverse strand, counting down.
GCTGAGACACACGCCCTTGTCTCTACCCGTGTGGACAAAATAGGCTATTTTCCAAGCCACCTTTCTCACCTAAACTTGCATCAACCTAAACATGTCAAATGGCACAAAACTAGCATCAATAGGCAATCAAACCAATCTCAACCAAGCCTAATCATGTTATTTCAATACCAGCAACTATAATGCTCATAACATTATATTTTACCAATTCAAGACATGCCAAAAATGCTTCCAAAGTATACCTAAATGGTCAATTACCTATTTTAGACTTTGTGCCTAACTTAGTATACATGCTCATCTCAATTCTAACCATTTTCTATACAAGATATCAATCCAAAACAAGACATTCCAAAATCAATTATACATCATGAATCAAAAGGCCATTTGCACATATATATATTCATCACCAAGTATACCAAAATAAACCAAATCACATGGCTATACACATAACCAAAATTATATATCATTTACAAGCCAAATCAAATGGCTATCAACATTACAAACATATAAGCCATATTAACCACAACTCCTATACATGCCATATAACCAAGTACAAAAGTACCAAAATGACAGCTGGATAGTGTGATGAGATCTTCGACAACTCCTAATCCAAGCAAGCTTTGAAATCACTGTAAAACACGGAAAAGTAAACAAAGTAAGCTATAAAGCTTAGTAAGCTTGTATGCTTAATAAGTAAAACTTACCATTTAACTACAATTCCAAATACTTAAACATCACATAATGCAACTCAATTTAAATTCAAAAGCCTAACACATATTCAATCCAAAAGTTAAACATGAATTTCATCAATTTGTTCGATTCGATGATTGTATAATTCACGTACATGCCTGTACTAACACGTATCAATATCTTCCCCTTTATTATATTCGATATACCCGTTAAACCATTTGAAATAATTTGGATACTCGGGAATCTCGCACACTAAGCTTTCAACTCTTTTAACTCTGTATGAGCCATTCTATACGGAGCTATCAATATCGATGATGTTCCTGGTACTAATTCAATAGCGAACTCAACTTCTCTAATCGATGGCAACCCAGGTAACTGTTCTGGAAGCACATTCAGATATTCATAAACCATTGGCACTGATTCAATCTTCAATTCAGACAATTTTGTATCCAGTACATATGCAAGGTAAGCATCACAATCTTTTCTCACATATTTCTAAGCTAGCATCATTGATATCACAATAGGCAACCCACTCGAATCATTGGATTCAATTCAAAGAATTTCGCTATTCTGACATTTCAACTCAATAGTCATTCATTTACAATTCACAACAGCATCATGCAGAGTCAACCAATCCATACCCAAGATCACATTAAATTTATCAAACGGTAAAAGCATCAAATTGGTTGAAAAATAGTAACCCCGAGTCATCAAAGGACAATTCTTGCAAACTTTATCAACTAGGACATACTGACTTAAGGGGTTCGATACTTTAATCACAATTTCAGTTAACTCAACAGATAAAATCTTACTAGACACTAAATTCTTACAAACATACAAATAAGTCGATCCAGGATTAATCAAAGCAATTACATCAGTGTCATAAAGAGAAAATGTACCGGTGATAACATCTGGTGATGACGCATCTTCGGAGCGCGAATAGCGTAAGCTCTGGCTGGTGCTCGAGCCTCGAATCTCACAGTAGAATCCTTTGTCGCTCCTTTGCTACTAGTCATATTTCTCATATTTCTAGATGGTCTCCCTCTGGCAGTTGTATTACTCAACCTTGTATTCAAATATTTATCTTTCTCGGGTGACTTAGGACAATCTCAAATAAAATGATTTTGTGAGCCACATCTACAACAAGCTTTATTATTCATCCAGTAATCTCCACAATGTCATCTTCCACATTGTTGACACTCAGGTTTGTTGGTTCTAACACTGCCAATGCTTGATACTGAAGTGGCTTGAGCTTTAGGATTCGTGTATTGCTTCCCACAATCTCTATTAGAATACCCCACTGAAGCATTTGAAAGATTATATGAATCTCGTGATTTCTTTGAAGAAGTATGATAGGGTTTACTCATTGGCCTCTTTCTCGAATCTCTAGCCTCAAAATTGACTTTTCTCTTTTCTTTGCCAAGTTCCTCGGCTTTGCAAGCTCTGTCGACCAAAACAACAAATTCTTTTAATTCCAAAATCCTGACTAGAAGCTTAATATCTTCATTCAACCCATTTTCAAACCGCTTACACATAATCTATTCAGTGGAAACACATTCTCGAGCGTATTTATTTAGTCTCACGAATTCTCTTTCCTACTCAGTCACAGTCATACGACCCTATTTTAGTTCTAAAAATTCTTTGCACTTTTGATTGATAAACTGCTGGCTTATGTATTTTTATTCTGAACTTGGTCTGAAAGAATTCCCACGTGACTCTTTCTTTCGGCACCACAAATATAAAGTGTTCCACCACTGATATGCAGTATCTCTTAGAAGTGATACAAAGCATTTTACACATTCAGTTGGTGTACAGACAGTTCATCAAATACTCAGATTGTATTCTCAAGCCAAAACTCAGCCCTCTTAGGATCATCATCAACTATAGCTCTAAACTCTTAAGCCCTATGCTTTTGAATTTTATCCAGAGGTGGCTTATTTAAACATAAAGGTTCCAAACCTTGAGGAGGTACAAGAATCGATTGGGGAATAAGTGGGGGTGGAGGTTGCTGAGCAGCTGGATTAGTTTGGACAAACTCAGTGAACCGTTCATTCATCATTTGGAAGGAGGCTTCCTTGGCCTCTCCTCCCTGACTCTCAGACATAGGTCTCGATTCAGATGGCGTTGCTCCGTGAATAGAGGCTGGCACATTACTTTTTACATCATCAGCCACTGCTCGATTGGGATCCATAGCTATATGAAAACACGATTTAAAACTGTCAAGATATATCACACTATCACAGGTTATATATGGCATGTATAGCTAGACTCACATACGCTACATTAGCTCGAGAATCGACTAAACTTGGCTCTGACACCAATAAATGTAACACCCCTAAGCCGTATTCATAGTCAGAATAGGGTTACAAAGCATTACCAAACTTATTACTAAAATAAACATACATTTCTCATACATTTTTTATAGCCAAATAAAAATCATTCACACTCAATCACATTGTCCCTAATATGAGCCCTTGAGGCCAAAAACAATCATTAGAAGTGATTCGGGACTAAACTGAGAGTTTAAGAAAATTTTTGGAAAACATAGAAAATTTTCAAAGTACAGGGAACATACGCCCATGTGGACATTTGAAATGGGATCACATAGTCGTGTCCCATCCCGTGTCTGACCTAGTGTAACTCCCTGACTTGGGTCACACGGCCAACCACACGCCCGTATGACTAGCCCGTGTACCCTTTGAAATGGTCCCACACGCCAGTGTGTCAGGCCGTGCTAAAATTGTAGGGTATACTGACTTATGCCACACGGCCAAGTCACACACCCGTGTGCTGAGATGTGTGGAGCATACTGACTTAATTTCTAATTAAGTACCAGGGGACACACGGCCGTGTCACCCAATCATGTGTCACACACAGCTGAGACATACACACACGTGTCTCTGCCCATGTGGACAAAATAGGCTATTTTCCAAGCCATCTTTCTCACCCAAACTTGCATCAACCTAAACATGTCAAATGGCACAAAACCTAGCATCAATAGGCAATCAAACCAACTCAACCAAGCATAAATCATGCTATTTCAATACCAACAATTGTAATGCTCAGAACATTATATTTTTCCAATTCAAGACATGCCAAAAAATGCTTCCAAAGTATACCTAAATGGTCAATTACCTATTTTAGACTTTGTGCCTAACTTAGTATACATGCTCATCTCAATTCCAACCTGATTGTGTGCCAGAGTCTTAAAAATTTATAAAAAGAATGATTGAACCTGGAAACTAACTAAGACAATGATGGAGGCAAGCACACCTATCGAACAGTAGTATAGTTTAGTGGCAAGACAGAATTGTCGAACCCAAAGGAACCAAAGTACTAATACTACCTTTCTTTTTATTATTTAACTTAAGAATTAAGGGAATTTTTTACCTAATCTAAAATTAACTAACTACTAGGCTAAAGACGCGAAGACAGAGAGAAGAAATTGAGGAAAAAGAAAACTGATTGATTTAGATAATACCTAAGGAAGAATCCACCTAGACTTCACTTGTTATCTAACTCTAAACCAGACGATTTATTCACTTGAATTGATCCGTAGGATTCCCTAATTTATATTAATACCTCTCTCGAGGCTACTAACATCTAACCCTAGGTTGATTAATTGAAATCTCTTTCTAATTAAAACCCCTAGAACTGCATTAACTCGATCTATGGACTCTCATATTACGTTTGACCCTAATCATGCAGATTTTTGTCATCCTATCTCTACTGTTGCGATCAAATCCGCTTAACTATGCTAGATCTACTCTTAAACAGGGTCTATTCCTCCTCTGCCTAAGAGCATAAATGCTTGAATCAATATCCTGGAAATACCAACATAAGAATTAAGAACACATAGTTAAGAACAAATTAAGTATTTATCATACAGCTTAGATAACAATAACAAGATTCGTCTTAGGTTTCATCCCCCTCAAGTATTTGAGAGGTTTAGTTCATAATAGTAAAAGAAAACATCTCAGAAGAAAATATAAAAAAACATAAGGAAAACCCTAAAACCCCCTGAAGGAATTGAAGGAGAGTTCTTCCATCTTGAGTGATCCTGGCTTCAAAAAATGAATCAACTAGCTTTCTTCGAGTGAATCCTACAATTCTAGCCCCTCTGGGTTGGCTCCTTGGCCTAGCTGAACCCCCTTCTAAAGGTTGGCCTCTAGGGTCTTTATATAGGCTTTTGGAATGTCTTTCTTTGCCTCTAAGTATCCTAATCTGAATGAAACTCTTCTTTTCTACAGTAGGGACACGCCCGTGACACACGCCGTGTGATTCAATTTTAGGCCGTGGTCAAACCTGTTGAGAAGGCATGGCCGTGTATTTCGGGGTCCAAGTCATGTTCGTCTCTTCTTAAGAGGCACGGCCATGTGGATTTCGTGTTTTGGCCCATTTTCTCTATTTTTAGCACGTTTCTTGTTCTTTTCATCCTCCGATGCTCTCTTGAGTATAAAACATGAAAAAAAAAGGATTAGGAGCACCTATTTCCATAATTAAAGGGAAAAATCATCCAAAAGTATGTTAAATGTGGGATTAAAATATGTGTATATTATGGTTTATCACAACCATTTGCTATACAAGATATCAATCCACAACAAGACATTCCCAGATCAATTATACACCAAAATCAAAAGGCCATTTGCACATATATATATATATATATATATATATTCATCACCAAGTATACCAAAATAAACCAAATCACATGGCTATACACATAACCAAAATTATATATCATTTACAAGCCAAATCAAATGGCTATCAATATTACAAACATTTAAGCCATATTAACCACAACTCCTATACATGCCATATAACCAAGTACATGTAACACCCCAAACCCGGCCTAGACGTTATGACCGGATTTGGCATGTCACATGGAAAGGTTGTTAAAGGATCTACGCGTTCGTTAAAAATATCAAGTTTTATTGCTTGTGAAAAATCCTATTTGTTTTATAGTTCTCTTTGCAAAAAAAGTTTTCATTGCTATTTCTGACGATCTTGTTTATAATTTATCCAACTTAATGAGTTTCAGAAAAATGACATTTAAATTATTGTAGACATGCGATATTTTGAAAAGAGTTATCAACGTTAAGAAATTCCAGAGTTTTATCCATTAGAGTTTGTAAACCGAGTATTAATATTACAGAAAAATCATTATTAATGTTTTAGAAAATCCTAAATTGAGCATTCAAAGTTAATAAGAAGTAATCGAATTAAAAGCTAAAACCAAAACAAAATACCAATGGCCTTATTACAAAACAAAAACCCAAATTTAAATAAAAATCTATAGTACCACAAAATAGAATTTATTAAGCTACGATGTATGGCCACCACAGAGTTCACCTCGGCTCCAAATTCGCAAAGCTAGAAATTACATGCAAAATTAAGCAGAGGGGTGAGTTACAAGAACTCAGTGTGTAAATCCCCTATATCACATAAACGGCTTGTGGCCCAAAATCGCATATTGGCCTTAGCCCAAACAAGGTGACATAAAAATAAATGAATGCATTATGGCCCAGCCCAGCCTAGTTTTTCCATCCTCTACACGCCACTCCCTAACAATCCATCACACCGTGGGGATTTTTACAATCAACCCTCCATCCGATATACGCCACTTTGACAGTCATGCTGTCAGTCATAATACTCAAGGACCAGATAACGTGGCTTAGCCACCGATCACTATGTGACCAAATATAACTTTAACGTGGCTTAGCCACCGATCACTATGTGCCAAATATAATGTGGCCTAGCCACCGATCACCATGTGACCAAATATAACGTGGCCTAGCCACTAATCACCATGTGACCAAATAACCGATATGATAATGTGGCACCAAGCCATCTTTTATTGTGACAGTGTCACCGATATATGTGGCAGAGCCACCGAAATAATAATATAATCGGCACACAGCCCTGGGTAAATACGATTGACACAGAGTCATCAATAACTGTATTATACTTGGCACATAGCCATCAGTGACGGTAATATAATCGGCACACAGCCTTGGGTAAATACGATTAGCACAAAGCCATAATCAAAATGGCACGGAGCCATATTTAGGTTGGCATATAGACATTATACAGAATGTGGCAGAGCCACCAATATACACTTCCCCGATCATCAATAACCTAACCCCATGCAATATGTCATGTATGTCATGCTCAATCATTGCACATGTATGCAGAATGGCCATGCTCAATAACAATCATTTAAACATGTAATAAAAGCATATCAATCAAACAACCATAGCCAAACTGATCATATCGTAGCACAAGCCAATCACTTACCTACAAGGGCAATCACTATTTTACCTGTAGTGGTATTCCTAATCCTACCCTTCGTGGATAGTTCGGTAATTCTACTCATAACTAATTCCTGTATGCTGTGTATCTCAAGCATAATCAATCATACAATTAACACATAAAACACTAGTACTACCACGAGGGTACAACGGTCATTTTGTCGTTTAAGGGTAAAATAGTAATTTTGCAAATCGGGGGTATTTCGATAATTTTACAAACTAGGGGTATTTTGGTAATTTCACAAATCGGGAGTATTTTGGTAATTTCACAAATTAGGGGTTTTTTGGTAATTTCACAAACCAGGGGTATTTTGGTAATTTTGCAAACTAGGGGTATTTCTATAATTTCACAAACCAAAGGTATTTTAGTAATTTTGCAAACTAGGGGTATTTCAGTAATTTTGCAAACCAGGGGTATTTTAGTAATTTACAAACCAGGGGTATTTTGGTAATTTTGCAAACCAGGGGTATTTCGATAATTTTGCAAACCAGGGGTATTTCGATAATTTTGCAAACTAGGGGTATTTTGGTAATTTTATAAACCAGGGTGTTAACGACCTAACAGAAGGTCCACTGTCGCCTCAAACGACTCAAGTATTCTAAACAGAGATAATGATGTGAATAGGCCTAAGGCCCATTCTCGGCCCAAGTGGGCCCACACACTCGTGTGGCCCATTCAGTCTAAACCTAGCTACATATATGAGATTCACATAGTCTAGTTCACTATGTACTACTCAATCATCCAATTTACTCATATGGGCCTCCGGGCCCATTGGGCCCACTTAGCCCCTTTCGGCCATCGTGGCCGAATAGCCCACACCCACAAGAACACTACTGATGGCCTCAACTATATCGCGTTGAAGCCCCACACGTAACATCCCTAAATTGGGCCTAGTAGGATTGAGCCCAATGGGCCTTAAAGCGTAGTAGCGTTTAAAATTTTTTGGAGAATAGGAGATCTACTTAAGTGCAAGTTGGACCTTTTAGATAAGTGATTTTGAAGGTTAGGGGCTTCTATGAAGTCCCGGATCAAATATTAGCTTTGGGAAAATTTTGGTTTTAGGTGAAAAACCTTGGAGGTTGGCGGGTAGGCCTTAAGAATAAAATGTGGAGGAAAATGACACAAGTGGAGTGTGTAGTGTAGTGGCAAAGTGACACCACAAGGAAGGAAGGAGGTCCAAGGTTCTAGTTGTAGCATTTGCATTCCTTTTAGATTATTTTATTAAATGAATTTAGACCTTGGCCATAGGGTTATATTTAATTGCGCATGGTTTGAGGCACAAAGAGCTAGTTGGTAAAGTGGCTAGCAAAGGTGGATTATGTTATAAGGGAGCCCGGGTTCAATCTCATGAGAAGCAAGGAGTATTTATTTTATGAGTGGACGGTAAGAGTTTCATTGAATTTAAACTCTCGATTTAAGGGATCCCACATCGGAAAGATACAAGGAATGAAGGTGAAGAGCTAGCTATATAAAGAGCATGCCAGAGAAGGGTTAACATACCTTGGTGGGCGTTGGGCACGGGGAGTGGTCGCAAATGCTGCTTAGCACCGTGAGTCCTATCAGTGATTCGTGAGATCGCGGAAATGGAGCTGGATGAACTCGAGGAGGCCATGCAATAAATTTGGGTTCTACGTGAACTTTGGTTTGAGAACTTTAATTTATTTAAATTTGGTTTTATATTTATTTAAGTTGTAATAAGGCCTCTTAAATTATGATTTTGGGTTATATTTATGCTTTGAATATGTTTAAAATATGGTTTATAAATTTCTTGATTATGAGCATAAATTGAGCACAAAGTTTTCTAAACTACACAACGCGATGGTTTTAAAACGTTACCATCGGGTAACATAAATCATTTGATAATTTTAACAACTTGAGTGTTTTCGATAATTTAAACGATTTTCAAATATTAAGTTTCTACATTCAAATGCAAATGGTTTTCAAAGTATTAAATTTGAGTTTTCTTAAAATGATATAAACGTTTTCTAACCTATGATTTATTCATTTATTTTAAAGTTTTACGTAATTTCAAAGTAAATTATTAGTTTTAACTTATTATACACTTGATTTCTACAAATATAGAATTTCAAAGGGTTTTTCACAAAATTTAATCGTTAACTCATTTTTCTTCAAAATATTTTCCTCAAGACATACCGATTCTATTGTATGCGTATTGACCGGGTTTGGGGTGTTACAAATTGGTATCGAGCCTAGGTTTCAAAAACTCGATTGTGGGTTATGGGGTTCAAAAAGTTTGTTTGAAAATACATGTTGTTTGGAAGTATGGCACCTTGAGTCTCCAAGACCCAAATCTGTAAGTTCCCTTATTTTATATTTGTTAAGACAATGTTATGACTGTATTTTTGGTATTTATTTTGTGTACTGGTTTGGATATAGAAATTGTATGTATAAATGTCGATTTGCTTTTGTGTTTAGTTATCTAGTTATGAGAAAGAAGTTTTGAGATTTGGTTTATTGGTGTTATTAGATCGAGTCTTGCAGCATGAGCGTAGTGTGGTAGGTTAGGAAGTGTGATCATTAGTTAGTTGGAAATTTCGAGGACGAAATTTCTTTAAGGAGGGTAGATTTGTAACATCCTGAAATTGGGCCTAGTAGGATTGAGCCCAATGGGCCTTAGGCGTAGTAGCGTTTAAAATTTTTGGAGAATAGGAGATCGGCTTAAGTGCAAGTTGGACCTTTTAGATAAGTGATTTTGAAGGTTAGGGGCTTCTATGAAGTCCCGGATCAAATATTAGCTTTGGGAAAATTTTGGTTTTAGGTGAAAAAACCTTGGAGGTTGGCGGGTAGGCCTTAAGAATAAAATGTGGAGGAAAATGACACAAGTGGAGTGTGTAGTGTAGTGGCAAAGTGACACCACAAGGAAGGAAGGAGGTCCAAGGTTCTAGTTGTAGCATTTGCATTCCTTTTAGATTATTTTTATTAAATGAATTTAGACCTTGGCCATAGGGTTATATTTAATTGCGCATGGTTTGAGGCACAAAGAGCTAGTTGGTAAAGTGGCTAGCGAAGGTGGATTATGTTATAAGGGAGCCCAGGTTCAATCTCATGAGAAGCAAGGGAGTATTTATTTTATGAGTGGACGGTAAGAGTTTCAGTTGAATTTAAACTCTCTTGACGAAGGATCCCACATCGGAAAGATACAAGGAATGAAGGTGAAGAGCTAGCTATATAAAGAGCATGCCAGAGAAGGGTTAACATACCTTGGTGGGCGTTGGGCACAGGAGTGGTCGCAGCGCGGTTTAGCACCAGAGTCCTATCAGGTGATTCGTGAGATCGCGGAAATGGAGCTGGATGAACTCGAGGAGGCCATGCAATAAATTTGGGTTCTACGTGAACTTTGGTTTGAGAACTTTAATTTATTTAAATTTGGTTTTATATTTATTTAAGTTGTAATAAGGCCTCTTAAATTATGATTTTGGGTTATATTTATGCTTTGAATATGTTTAAAATATGGTTTATAAATTTCTTGATTATGAGCATAAATTGAGCACAAAGTTTTCTAAACTACACAACGCGATGGTTTTTAAAACGTTACCATCGGGTAACATAAATCATTTGATAATTTTAACAACTTGAGTGTTTTCGATAATTTAAACGATTTTCAAATATTAAGTTTCTACATTCAAATGCAAATGGTTTTCAAAGTATTAAATTTGAGTTTTCTTAAATGATATAAACGTTTTCTAACCTATGATTTATTCATTTATTTTAAAGTTTTACGTAATTTCAAAGTAAATTATTAGTTTTAACTTATTATACACTTGATTTCTACAAATATAGAATTTCAAAGGGTTTTTCACAAAAATTTAATCGTTAACTCATTTTTCTTCAAAATATTTTCCTCAAGGACATACCGATTCTATTGTGGCGTATTGACTGGGTTTGGTGTTTACAACACGCGGCCAGACGCTCGTGTGGTTACTATCACCATGTACCGGCATTTCGACATTTGTCGCTCTACAACTAGAGTAGAGAGAATACACAGCTGATAGGAATCTAAAGCCGCTAAACCGCGCTCTGAGCACTCCTACGTCCAACGCCAACCAGGTATGCCCCTTCTCCTCCTAGGCAGCTCTATATATAGCTAGCTTCTCACCTTCATTCTTTATATCTTTCCGATGTGGGATCCCTTCGTCAGTAGAGTTTAAATCCAACTCAAACTCTTCCCGTCCAATTCGCAAAATAAATACTCCCTTGCTTGTCATGAGATTCGAACCCAAGCTCTCCTGTAGCATAATCCATGCCGCTAACCACTAGGCTACAAGCTCCTCTTGTGTCTAAAACCATGCGCTACTAAATATAAACCTATGGCCAAATTCTAAAGTCCATATAAAAAGAAAACCAAAATGCAAGAGCCAAGACTTGAACCTTGGACCTCCTTCCTTCCTTTTGGCATCACCCCCTTGTCTCTTATGTAACTTTGCCACTACACCACACTCTTCACTTGTGTCTTTTTCCTCCACATTTTATCCTTAAAGCCTACCTACTAACTCCCAAGGTTTTATTCACCTAAAACCAAAATTTTTCCTAAGGCCTAACTTGAACCCGGGACTTCATAGAAGCCCATAACATCCCAAAATCACTCACCTACTAGATCCAATTTGCATTAAAGCCGTTCTCTTGTTCCCAAAAATTTTAAACGCTCCTACGCCTAAGGCCCAATGGGCCCAATCCTACTAGGCCCAATTTTGGGATGTTATAGTACACAAGTTCAAAAGTACCAAAATGACAGCTAGATAGTGTGATGAGATGTAACATCCTGAATTAATGGGCCTATGCGTTTAATGTGTGGTTATGTGCAATGTATTAATTAGAGTGTTAGGGGTCCAGATTGGGCTCAAGACAGGGTCGAGGCCTTGGTTAAATTTTTTGTTTGGACACTATAGGGTTTAAAAGATGGTATCTGTGGTTCAAATTACAAAATGGGCTTGTGGCCCAGTAGCAAGGGGCGCTGCAAAGGAACTATAAGGTGGCGTTATTAGCAGGTGAAGAGGCCCAAGTTATGGCCGCTTGGAGCCCATGTATTTGGGCCATTTTTGACACTTAAAGGAGGAGCAAATGGGACGGCAATAAGGCTTAAAATTAAGAGGGATTAAATGACTTGGATAATGTGGATAAATATAAGGGAGAAAGAATAGGAGTTATCTGCTGAGCAGCCAGTGGTGGCCGAATTTCCATCTCTTGGAGGGGGAAGGAATCTATTTCAATATGCTAGAGGGGTGCCGAAATTTCCCTCATTAATTGATTAGTTTTTGGTTCGAGGAAGGGGCATTTTTGAGTTTTAGGTAGTAGGTTCCGAAATTCTGTGTTTAGGTGGGGGGATATCTTTTTATTTTTGGCAATAGGGTTTTATTTCCCATTCTTTTCTCTCATTATTCAAAAGTTGAAACCCCTAATCTTATTCTCTCATCTCCACTTTTATACAAAAGCCTAAATTCCATTGTTTTCTTTGCTTTCATCTCCATAGCCGAATACCCTTGTCTATTCTTTTCTATTTGCCGATTTCTTCATCAAAGCTGAATCTTCATAGATCTCTTGAGATCATCTTTTCTTTCTAATCTTTTCAAAAGCCGAAATTCCCTAGGAGTTTCTGAATTCTCTGTGTTAAGGTAAGTGCCGATTTCTTCTATTTTTTTTTTCTTCTTCTCTTCCTATTTTTGAGACCATAGCTGAATGGCTAGTTGGTTGTTAGGCCATCTTTAGTTTGACGTTTTCACTGATCTCGTGTTCTTTTTGGGTGGCATTCTGGGATTTGAAGGAGATCTAATCTCCTAGGTTTCTAAGCCAAAAATCGTTAGCCTTCGAACCACATTACTTTTTCGAGATTTCTAGGTAAGGGTTACGATTCTCCCTAAGTGTTCAATCAGTTTCTTTTCCTTATTGTGCCTTAATCTAATGCCTCGTTAAGCAATCATTATAATATCCTCTGACTAAGGTCATTCATGGACTCGAATGTCAAGAAATCGAAGGAAGGGTTGGATCAGAGTCCCAAATTTCAAAGTTCAAGAAACGCAGCGATGTCGTGAAGACGGATTGGCCACCGGGTTGTGGACCACCTTCGAACAAAACCTTAGACAGTTAGCCGTCGTATCGATTTTTGATAGTGTCGACATAGAAAGTACTGTCCTATCGGTAATCAGGTGTGTAGATCTCTATCACACTAGTTAATCTTTATTATATGTATGTTATGGGTTAAAAGCGGAAAATAAGGTCAGATGAATAAATGTGTTACCCAAAAAGGGTAGGCAAGGGATGCCAGGTATGTAATCATAGAAACTTCTCTATGTGTATCGAAGTATGTGAAAGTATGTGATCTGTTTAGGTAGTTTAATGTTCTAATTCTTGCATGCATGTATGCATGGGATGGGATTGATATGATGAAGGGGAGCAGGTCGCATAATGATTGGTGGCTTTGCCACATAGGTCACATAGTGATCGGTCTTTATGATAGGTAGCATAGTTGTCGATATATTATTAAGGTCGCATAACGATCGGTGGCTTTGCCACATAGGTCACATCGTGATCGGTCTTTATGACAGGCAGCACAGCTGTCCATGTGGTGTGTAGCAGATGGAGGGTTGATTGTAGAAATCCCCACGGTGTGATGGTTGGTACGGGGGTGTGTAGAAGATGGACTCTTAGGTTTGGGATGGGCTATATTGCATGTAAATATATTCTGTTGCCATTGTGTATGGTCCAAGGCCCATAATGTGTTTGTGGGCCCAAGGCTTTTATGTGTTTTCGGGATTTGCACACTGAGTCTTGGTGACTCACCCTTTTATTTTTCTCAACTTTTCGATGAGCGAGATCGTGGACATGGGAGCCGAAGCGCACTCGAGGGCAATCAAGTCTTTTATTTTCATAGACTATTTTCGCTTTTCATTAAGTTTTAATTTTGGGATTATTTTTGTAATAAGGCCTCCATAACTTAGGTTATCGATCTATATTTTTTTTATGTTACAATTTATAAGCTTATGTTTTCAAAGTCTTAATTATAAGTGAAATGGAAATGAGCTTTTCAAGCACATTCAACGCGAATGTTAAGGTTCCTTTCAAAAATGTCACAATTAATGATTAGTCAGTTAAAATAAACTGAGATTTTCAAAACCCCTTTAAAGCAAAGTTTTCAGCCTTCAACCCGTAGCATACCAGATCCGGTCATGACGTATGGGCCGAGTTTAGGGTGTTACATGAGATCTCTGACAACTCCCAATCTGAGCAAGCTTAAAGCTTAGTAAGCTCGTATGCTTAATAAGTAAAACTTACCATTCAACTACAATTCCAAATGATTAAACATCACATAATGTAACTCAATTTAAATTCAAAAGCCTAACACATATTCAATCCAAAAGTTAGACATGAATTTCATCAATTTGTTCGATTCAATGATTGTATAATTCACGTACATACCTGTACTAACACGTACCAATCTCTTTCCCTTTCATATCTTCGATATACCTGTTGAAACATTTGGAATAATATCGGATACTCGAGAATCTCTCACTCTAAGTGACAAAACGTGGCTGCAACCATCTCTATCTCATATCTCATATAATGCTCACTCTCTAACTGTCAACGGGTCTGCTCACACAAGCTGACAGTCAAGACGTAGCTACACAATCCTGCTCACACAAGCTGACGAGAATCCGTAACACATGTTGGAAAACTCAGCCACCGGTAGAACGCACGGACCATGACCCAAACATAATAACCCTTAATGACATGTCATTTGTATCCTATCTATTCCTAAGGTTCAACTGGGATTTTACATTGTTGAGTCTTTATCGAACATTTCCGTAAGGCCATATTAATTAACAATACAATTACAAAGCATTGAAAGCACAATTACATTAATGCTTATTAACATACGAACTTACCTCGGATGTTATACGGAGAGAATCGAGCTATCAATCTGCTATCCTGTTTTCCCTCGATCTAATTCTGAACTTCACTTTTTTTGATCTATATATAATCAAATTTAACTTATTATTCATTCTATTCAATTCAGCCCAAAATACATAGTTTTGTAAATTTATAATTTTACCCCTAATATTTCAACTTCTTTACAATTTAGTCCCCAATTCACAAAAATGCAAATTCATGCAATTGAGTCCTCATCCATGCTAGCCGAATTTCCTATAGACTCATAGCAGCCCAAAATTTTCATTATTTCACACATTTCACCATGAATTTACACATTTAACAAATAAATCCCTAATGTCCAATTTTAATCAAAATCAGTTAACAAATGTTGTTTATCTAACAATAGCCATTCATTTTCTATCATCAAACATCAAAACACATACATATTCATCAATGGTAAAAGCCTAGACTTTTAACAATTTCACAAATTAGTCTCTGGGCTAGCTAGATTAAGCTACAACGACTCCAAAAACATAGAAATAATTAAAAATCGAGTAAAAAATCACTTACATGCACAAGGTATCAATGGTCAAATGTTTAAACTTTTCCCATGGCTTTTTCTTCTTCAAATTTTGACAAAAAAATGAACATGCATGTTTTGTTATTTTCTGTAACAGCCCGATTTTGACCCTAATCAGAAAAGTGGTTTTGGGGCCACAAATTTGACTCTAAAAAATATTTTAAAATTATTTTTTATGTTTATTATGTGTGAATTTTTTGGTGTTAAATTTTCGTGACTTTATTTTGTCGTTTAGGTGCCCGATTAAATAAAAGGACTTAATCGCATAAAATGTAAAAGTTACAAATTAAAGTGTAAAGAGCTAATTTTATAGTGGCTTTTTAATATGGGATCCTTAAAGGGCAATTAGCCCATTTTAGAAGATAGTGGATGGCATGGGACAACTTTTTCCATAATATTATGTTTTATAAATAAAACATTAAAAGGTTAAAATAGTAAACTAATTATAATGTATATTATATGTTAAAATAACATAAAATAAAACCATGTTGCCATCTTTCTTCCTTAGACGAATTGAATAAAAGAAAAATAAAGAAGAAAACCTAGCATATTCGACACTTTGAAGCTTGATTAAAGGTTTGTTTTTGTTCGGTTTTTGATAATTTCGAGGACGAAATTTTGAGGTGCGTTTAGTAGTTAGTTGGAAATTTTGAGGACAAAATTTCTTGAAGGAGGGTAGATTTGTAACATCCCAAAATTGGGCCTAGAAGAATTGGGGCCCAATGGGCCTTAGGCGTAGGTGCGTTTAAAAATTTTTGAGAACAAGAGAACGACATTAGTGCAAGTTGGATATAGTAGGTGAGTGATTTTAGAAGGTTAGGGGGCTTCTATGAATTTCTGGGGTCAAACTTTGGCTTTAGGAAAATTTTGGTTTTAGGTGAATAAAACCCTGAGAGTTAGTAGTAGGCTTTAAGAACAAAATGTGGAGAAAAATGCCATAAGTGGAGTGTGTGGTGTAGAGGCAAAGTGACGCCACATAAGAGACAAGGGGGTGACGCCACAAGGAAGGAAGGAGGTCCAAGGTTCAAGTCTTGGCTCTTGCATTTTGGATTTTTTTTTTTAAATGGACTCTAGAATTTTTCCATAGGGTTATATTTAGTTGCCCATGATTTTAGACACAAGAAAGTGAGTGGTCTAGTGGCAAGGCGTCATTAAGGGTGCAAGGGAGCTTGGGTTCAAATCTCATGACAAGCAAGGGAGTATTTATTTTGCGGATTGGATGGGAAGAGTTTGAGCTGGATCTAGAGGATAATCGCCAATAGTAGCGAAGGAATGGATACTAGAATGTAAGGCACACAGTAGGGTTACGGTGAGGTTTTGATTTTTGATAAGTGTATATTAATTATGATTAATCGTTAGGTGATGTTGATTGTAGGTTCGTGACTAAGGGGCTTGTAGTGCGTGTGGTTACCAGGTGTGTACAAACACTACACACACGATATCGGCAATGTCGAAAAGCCAAAAAACTGAAAGTGGCTAAATGGGCCTGGTGGGCCCTGAGGCTAAGTTTGATGAAATGGTTTGGTTGGTTATACGAATTGAATTACACATGCATGATACATGATCTGAATTTTTTTGGGCCTAATGGGTCATAAGGGAGTGATTTGGGCTTGATGGGCTTTATGGGGACGTAGACATATATGTTAGGGTTTGTGGACCTTAGGCCTAGTTTGAACAACTCTTAAATTCCATAAGACTTAATTTTAATTAAACATGTCTGTGAACAAGTCGAAGGGTTGGAGTGTGGCAACGGGCGTACGCATGTCTAGGATTGGATCTAGGGAGAGCTTGGTACTTAAGCGGTCCTAGTGGCCCACCTCATCTTCTCTGGAATCCTACCTGATGCGTAGTGTCTGTTCACTTTAGCTGCAAGGACTTGTTGATGGGCCAAAGTTCATAACTAAAACACGAAAGGGACGAAATACCCCCGATTTGCAAAATTACTGAAATACCCCTAATTTGTGAAATTACCAAAATACCCTTAGTTTGTGAAATTACCAAAAACCCTCGATTAACAAAATTACTAAAATACCTCTAATTTGCAAAATTATTGAAGTACCCCTGATTTACGAAATTACCAAAATACCTCTATTTTGCGAAAGTACCAAAATACCCCTATTTGGTAAAATTACCAAAATACCCCTAATTTGTGAAATTACTAAAATACCCCCGATTTGCAAAATTATCAAAATACCCCTACTTTATGAAAGTACCAAAATACCCTTATTTTGTAAAATTACCAAGATAGCCCTATTTTGGAAAATTACTAAAAATACCCCTATAAGGTAGAATTATGAAAATACCCCTAGGTAGTGAAATGACGAAAATACCCCTATGTGACGAATATAAGTTTATGGATGTTACTTGTGTGTTTGATGCATTCATATGATATTCTGCTTAGGATGCATATGGGTGGGAATTATGGTACGGAGGAAGATTTGAGGATTGCATGGCCGTATGGTATGGATCCAGGATCGCATGGCCGTATGGTATGGATCCATCACAAGATTTTAGCCACCGAGCAGCCATGCTGCACCGATAATGTTACCGAGGGCTGTGTGCCATTAATATGGGCTTCGTGTCGTAACTATGGGCTTTGTACCAATACCGAAGGCTTTGTGCTGTTATTATGGCTTTGTGCCAATCATATTTACCGTGGCTATATCCCTAACATATATATTGATGACTCTATGTCAATATTTGAGGATCGCATGGTCGTATGGTATGGATCCAAGATCACATGGCCGTATGGTATAGATCAAATGAGGCTTTAAGCCCAATATTTGATTAGCAGCTTTGCTGAAACATTCAGAGTACCGCAACTGGGCTACCCTTGGTGTGTAGCAGAGGGGTGGGTCGAGCTAGAATTCCCCACAGGAGTCATAAGGTTGGAAGGGAAATGGTGTATGTAGCGGATGGATTTTTGGGGTGGGTTTTGCATTATTTATTTATGAATGATACGATATGATATGATATGAGGTCATTGTGGGATAAGGCCTAAGACCACCGATTTTGATAGGGTTTAGGCCCAATGTGGATATTTGTAAGTGATTTGTTTTCCAAGGGTTGTGCACACTGAGTTTCGAAACTCACACCCCTTTAATTTAATGTTTCAGGTAATCCTGAATAGATGACTCGACGTGGGAGAGGACTCGGAGGCGGCCACACTACAAGAGGCTTGAATTTTCATTTATTTGTTTCTAAATACATGTTTTATTTACTTAATTTTCAATGGACGTAATAAGACCTTGTACTCCGTTTTGACTTCAGATTTAATTTGGGTTTTGAGATTAAATGTTTATTTAATTATTAAACCTAAGTAAGCTCTTATGTTCAAATTTGGTTTACTAAATGCTTAAAATAATAAAATAGGTTATTTTATCTTTAATTAATAAGTCTATTAGATTTTGGGCTTTGGGGCCTTAATTTCTTAATTAGAAAAATCGTTTTGAATTGTGCCTTTAATGTGACATTCCAAATTCGAGGCTAACTTCTAGGCTGGGTTTGGGGTGTTACAATGTGTGGGCTTGTATGGACACTAGGAATGTTCGGCCCTTAAGGAGTATAGTCAAATTTTGTGTATTTTGTGTTTTGTGCAAAAAGGACTAAATTGTAAAATGTGTGAAATGTTAGGGGAAAAATTTTAATTTGCCCATTTATGTGTTTTAGGGTAAATTGAATAGAATGGTGTTTATATAAGCTTAATTTGAATATGTTTAGATCAAGAATTAAAGAAATTAGTTTTGGATTGGGGAAAGACAAAAGTGGTCGAATAGCGTATTTCGTAGTTGTCGACGTTCGAGGTAAGTCAATAAGCGTTTAAATGTTGTTATATCTATGAATATATATTCTTTGCATATTCAAAATGAATTATTTGAATTTTTTATGCTATGGTCGAATGTAATTGTGGTGATTGGCTATATTCTGAGCTTGATTCGATTGAGTTTCAATGTTCTTAAGCCCTGTACGAACCTTAGGAATAGATAGGATACATATGTCATGACATAGGATATCCGATATGTGTAATCGTGTAAGACCACATCTGGGACATTGGCATCGACTTGTGTTTACATATAAGACCCTGTCTAGGATAGAAGCATCGATATGTGATTACATGTAAGACCACATCTGGGACGTTGGCATTGTATGAGCTTACGACTATCTGCTTATCCTTTTTAATTCCTAATGGTTCGACGGGCATGTGTAAGTGACAGCCAATGTGATAATTAAACTAAAACAATTCAGGTACGTATATAAACTGTGTTAAGAAATGAAAGGTAAGTTATATGTTTATTTCATTGCACAGAGATCGAAGTGTAACCAGGTGAGCTATGTATAATTTTACCTACCATGTGTATTCGGCTAAAGGATATGTTGTGTGAATTTGACATTGAAATTTGAGTATTTATTTGTGATGGTGTATAATTTACTATTTGACATAACCTTGTAGATTTGATTTTATTAAGTTGATTGATATTACTTTGCTATTGACTTACTAAGCTTAAATAGCTTACCTTGTGCTTCTCTGTCTATTTCTGTTTTATAGATTTTGGATACGTTACGAGCTCGGGGATCGTCAGCAAGACTATTCTCACTATCGACAGTCTCCTTTGGTATTTTGCTAAGTTAATTTTGGAATATATGGCATGTATAGCATAGTAAAAGGTGGAATATGGATTAAATACTTTTGTATGTAATTAATAGCCATGCGAAAATGGCTGATCTTCTTTTGATCGATTTGGTATCTATGCTTATGGTCATAATGGTCATTGAAAATGATCTTATATTATGCCTATTTGATTAAGGTATATATTCATGATAGGTAAGCATGTGTGATGTTTATAATTAGACTTGTTGAATTTGGGTATGTGATTAAAACTTCTATTTTGGTTATGCTTTGTATGATGGATTGAATTAGTTAAGATATGGACTTGAACCGAATGTATACATGGATATTTTTGTTATGTGTAAGTGATGATTATATTATGGAAATGTTGAATTGTTTAGGTGATATATATATATATATATATATATATATATATATATATATGCTCAAATACAACAAATAGGTATGTGGTCATTTTAGTCATCAAGTCTTGGATAACTGGATTGAAATGATAATGTTAAATACATATGTAGCTCGGCAAAGATATGAAATTATGATAGATGTTTAAATGTGATGCAAATGAATTTTAGTTTTGTAATTAGGTTATGAAATTTGTATTTATATAGTTATTCGACTATTCTTGGTTGAAATATTTGATGGTTGTTAATGAACCGTTCTTTATGATATATTTGTGAGATTATGGAAAAGTGATTGTTGAAAGGTGACATAATTAGGTAAAAATTTTACTGCTTAAATGGTTGATATGTATATTAAATTATTCAAGTTGTTTAGCATGATATTCGAACAGCACATGGAATGAATGACTAAACATGTGCTTTATTTGATTAAGGATATGCATTAAAATGATTAAGCATAATATTAGTTTGATAGTTGTTTAATAAACGAAATTGAAATAATGAATGTCCTATTGTTTGGTAAGTATAAAATGATAAATATGTTTGAATTTATAAAGATTAGTATGGTTTGATTTAAATATAAAATGTGCAACCTCATTCTGTTTGGATGATTCAATACTTAAACGCTAGTTTTGATGTGAATGTTAAGTATGTGTCTTTGATCTGAATGCTAAGTACGTGAATATAATAGTTATGTAATGATTATTTATACTCTTGAATGTACCTGATATGTTTATTTAAAAAAATATGTTTGTTTTGAGTTGTGTTTATTCGGTAATGCTTTGTAACCCTAGTCCGGCGACGGATATAGGTTAGGTGTGTTACATTTGATTAGTATCAGAGCTACGATTTAGTCGATTCTAGGACTAACGTAGTGCATAAGAGTCTAACTATACATGACATATTTTATACTGCAATAGTGTGATGACTTCTGACATTTGAAAATGTGTTTTCATATAGTAATGGATCCTAGTCCAGCCGTAGCTGATGATGTCGAGAGTGTATCGCCTGCTCCCGCACAAAGGACAGCGCTGATAGATTCTCGACCTAGTTCGAGTAATCTAGAGGGGGACTTGACAAGCATTCTATCAAATGATAAATGATTGGTTTACACAGTATATCAAGACTAATCCGGCTACACAACAACCTACACCCCTGATTAATCCATCTGCAGTACCTATTATACCTTCAGTGAGTGATCCGATGAGATTGTCAAAGCCACCTGTTGATAAAATAAGAAAACATGGAGCCAAGGAATTCAGATCCACTGATGATGATGATGCAGAGCGAGCCGAGTTTTGGCTTTGATAATACCATTTGAGTATTTGATGAATTATCCTGCACCCTTGATGAGTGTTTGAAATCAGTTAGTAAAATAGAAATTTTTAAAGAGAAGGGTATTTTAATAATTTGTCTAATAAATGATTAAAATAGGAAAAAGATGATAAAAATCTATTCATCTTCTTCTTCACATTGCCAAAAACTTGGAGACTCTATAGCTAGGGTTCTTCATTTTTTTTCAAGCTTGCTAATCAAGAAAAACGAAGTCCGGATCAAAACTGAGGCAAGAACAAAGTCGAGGACTAAATTATATATCTACATACATTTTGTATATTGAGGTAAAACTTTCAATCTCGTTGACACCCTCACTCGCAAGGATCACAGCGATTTGCCTATCCCTATCCGAAGCCGGCCCACAACCCAGTGGAAAATCTCGAATGGCTGACACTACACACCATTTGAACTTAGGGTAGGGATTACGAGTCTACCCCTTCCTTCGATTGGCTGCCACTCGTATCCATGAAAGAACCTTGATCAATAAACTACTATACGAAAGCAACTATTGTTCAACAACAACGTTGGGTTAAGGCAACAAACAATGAAGAGAAAGGCCACTCAAATAAGACTAGAGAGGAATCCCTTACCTTTGTTACTAACGTGAATCCACACGACTGCTTGAACAGGGACCCTCGGCAAACAAGAGCTCTTAGCACCTCTATATCTGATATTCAGCCACTAGTAAAGAGAGATGAAAGAACATATGTTACCCTAAGATGTAGTACTTCGATACAAAAGAGAACCCTCTCAGTTTATGGAAGAAAGAGTGTTCGGCTGCCAACAGAGAGTAGAGGAGATGAAAAGAAATTGAAAGAAATTATCTTACCTTGAATCAAGAGAAGCTGAATGATGCCCAAGGATTTGGCACAAGCCACCAATAGGCAAGAAGGTTTGGCTCAAGAATGATATCTCAAGGAGAAGAAAAAGAGAATGAACAGTTAGAGATTCGGCTCACAAGAGACAAATGATATGGGTTCCTTTGTCACAAGGAAGTTTCGGCTTGAAGAAGAACAACTGGCAAATGGAGTAGGGAGATTCGGCTATGAAGAAGCAAAAAGAAGAAATATGATGCAAGTAGATGTTTCGGCTTTTAGTTGAAAGAAGAATGAATGGGAAACTGAGAGTCCCCAAAAGATGATTTCGATTTTGGTAAATAAGGGAATAAAACAAATGCTCACCAATGCGAAAGAGAATAAAAGGGTTTCTAAGCTTGATTTGCTAACACTCCAGTCACAATAACCTTTGGAAGAATCGGCACACACGCACATGCAACTAAAGATCGAGAGTGCACAAAAGAGGTGGAAGAAAGCCTAGACTCAAAGAACTTTCGACACACTCACCTCACCTAACCCCAAAACTGAAACCCCCTTCAACCAAACCATATTCGGTCAACAACCCCCGAACAAGCCACCAAATACATTGATCACCTCCTACATTCACTCTCCTCCCATCATTAGAATTAGTTTGAATAATTCAAACTCCACCTTTCTCTCATAGCCACATATTCAAAATATTTGACTTATTTAACTCCCACTCTTCAAAGTTCATGTCGAAACCACCTCCTCTCCATCCTAACGCTAAAATAAACTCTAAAAAGGAAACCTATGAGACTCAAACCTGTTCCCACCTCCTCCAAGCTTCTCTTGAGGTGTCATCCCCCTAGCTTCCTAGGCGTCACCTTGCCACTTTTCCACACTGAAACACCCCAAACCCAGCCCACAAGCCCTGACCGGATCTGGCATGCTCCTTGATTAAAATGTAGCTAAACCTCGTTCTGTCACTTTAGAAAAATTGGTGGTTTTAAAGAAATTGGATTTGAGTTGTGATCAAGTTAAAAACCGTGTTGTTTTTGAAGTTTGTATTGAAACATTATTATCATGTGTTCAAAAATTTCAAGTTAAAAGAAATGTCGAATTTTAGATGTTTAGGTGTCAAAACAATTGAAGTTGTTTTACAAAAAATGGTTAATCATTTGTTTGATGTTGTTCATATCATAATAAAAATTAAACCACAAAATAAAACAGTTAAATAACAATGGCCTTATTACAACAAAATAAAACCCAAAATAAGTTCAAAAAAAACGTAATAAGAAATTCGAAAATGCTGAGTTGAGCATGGCCACCACTAAGTCTCCGCCGACCCGGTCCATTTACTGAGTATCACCTGCAAAATGTTAGCCCATGAAGGGTGAGTCAACAGACACAGTGTGTAACAACCATCACAGATTCCCAATCGATCATAACATATTTTATCACATACGAACAAATATAGGCAATGATGCAACCCAAACCCACCTAGATATCCAACCTCTACACATCACCCGTACCTGCCAATCACACCGTAGGGATTACTAAATTGACCCTTCATCCGCTACACACCATCGAAGGCGCCATTGCAATCAATCGCACATCGCCCTTATAATTGTGGCATAGCCACCAGATAATGTGACAGAGTCACCAGATTCATAATTTGTGGCACAAGTCACCAGATAATGTGGTAAAAACCACCAGAACACTCCCCCTTTATCATTATCACCCATATGACCATGCAACATACGTAACATACAAATATCATGCAATATACCTCACCCCATGGCCATATTGATATTTCTCATATTTTCTTATCATAGTTTATAAACTTTATTAATCGTGAGTTGTGGTAACGATACTGAATGCACTTTGTACCATTGAATGGTACCCTTAGCCATGTTCTTCATATTTCCATTAACACATATTTAATACTAACACTATTAATCTATCGGGAATTAGTGTAGGGCTACACACCTGACTATTCGTAGATCTAAGCGAAATCCCAAAATGTTTGCTTTCCCCCTTCTCATAATCGGTCTATTAGTGACCAAAAGCCTATTCGGCTCAACTTAGAAATCCCGAAGGATATGTCACATGAAGATATCACCTTACCTTAATGTCGATTTGGTTTCCAACCAAATCTCGAACTACGTGATGATCCCTCCTTGCAATCGACTAAGCACTAATACACACAATCAATTAGCCTTTGGCTTTTGAATGAATAAGAAACAGATCCGAAACACTAGAACCCTTACCTAGATCGACCACTGAGTCCCGAAGATCTACCAAATTAGGTTGTACTCCTCCCTAAATCCATAGTTAGAATCGGCAACCTTTAATAAGTAATATGGCTTTTGGCCGAATATCACAACTTTCTTACCTTGGATATCCAAATCCCGAAAGATCTCCTTCTAATTGTTAGCTACAAAGATCCCGAAATCTCCCTTCATAGTTTCAGCCAAAAGAATAAAAAGGAATTAGAGTCTTTAACTTTCGGCTAAACAAAGGAAAAAGAAGAGAACTCAACTAACTGTTAACCCTTACCAAAATCGATTGAACACCTTTGCTTGGAACACGGAGAGATTCGGCCACAACAAAAGGTTGATTGGCTTTGAGAAAGAAATAGAAAAGGAATCGATTCAAAAAGGAGTAAAGATGAAATCAGCTATGGAGAGTGATAGCAAAAGAGGTGAGATTTGGCTTTTGATCTAGTGGACAAATCGGCTTCAAAGGTTAAAGATGCAATCGGATATGGTCTAGTGTGTTTTCGGCATTTTAATGACTGAAGAAATCATGATAAGAAAAAGAAAAGAGATTGAAAGTTGGTGTGGTTCAGCTTTGGAGAGAAAGAGGAAGAAAGAGTGGTGAGAAGAAGAAGAGAAGAGGAATGATGGTGAGGTTCAGTTAAAATTCGACATAGGGAGTTTTGGCTACTAGGTGACCGAATTTGTCATCATGAAAGTCCCTTGCCCGACCAACTCTCCTTCCCTCATCCAAATCCCCCTTTTCACTCCTACTTAGCCGAATCTTTAAGCTATTTGACCCAATCTACACTTCATCCATGAAGTGTCCTTGTGCCGTCCATCACTGCATCTCCTTGCTGAAAAATAAAAGCTCCAAAACGCTTCCCTTGCTGCTCGAACCTAGGTCCCTTCACACTCCATGTGACGTCACTGACTAAGGCCCTAAGTGCGCCTCCTTGCTACTTTACCAAGGCTTTTCTTGTGTCCTAAGCCACACAATAAACTCGTTAAGGCCTAGCTCCCTTAGTTCCCCTTTTTAGGCTTAAAATCAAATATTTTCTAAGGCTTCTACCTACATCCCAAGGTTCCTGACCCCCCAAAACACATTCAATTCACGCACAAGCATGCTACCACATACATTTAAGTGAAAATGCATAACCCTTAAATCTCGGATATTACAGTTCTACCCTCTTAAAATAATTTTAACCTCGAAATTACCTGGCTAAAATAAGTGAGGGTATTACTGTCGCATTGCTTCCTCTAGCTCCCATGAAGCTTCTTCCGATCCATGGTTACGCCATAATACTTTGACTAGAGGAACTGATTTCCTCCGAAGCACCTTCACACCCCGTTCCAGAATCTGAATCGGCTCTTCCTCATAAGACAAATCTGGTCTTAGCTCCACCTCCTCAACCGGTATTACATGAGATGGATCTGATTGGTAATGACGTAGCATTGAAACGTGGAACACATCGTGCATCTGCTTTAATTTTGAAGGTAACTCTAACTGATATGCTACTGGTCCAACCTGATTCAAAACCCGATAAGGTCCTATAAACCTAGGACTTAACTTTCCCTTGCGACCAAATCTCATCACCTTCTTCCATGGTGAAACTTTTAGAAACACCGATCCCCACAAAGAAACTCTATCTCCTTCGCTTAAGGTCCGTGATATGACTTCTCACTCGCCGATGCCTCCTTCAACCGAGCCCGAATTACCTTAACCTTTTCTTCGAATTCTGCCACAATCTCTGGACCTAAAACATGACGTTCCCCCAATTCTATCCAACGTTCCGTCCATACAACGCTTCGTACGGTGCCATCCAAATACTTGCTTGATAGCTGTTATTATACGCAAATTCCGCTAAAGGCAAGAACTCCTCCCAACTTCCTCTGAAATCTATCACGTAACCTCTCAACATATCCTCTAGCACTTAAATTACCCGCTCAGATTGGCCGTCTGACTGCAGATGGAATGCCGTACTGAAGTCCAACCTGGTGCCCAATGCTTGATGTAGTGCTTTCCAAAATCGAGACGTAAACCTGGGATCCCTATCCGAGATAATTGACACCGGCACTCCGTGCAGCCTCACAATTTCTGCGACATACAATTTTGCCAATCTCTATAGGGAAAGTCAACCCGCACTGGTATAAAATGTGCAGACTTCGTCAACCGATCTACTATCACCCATACTGAGTCCTTCTTAGTAGGCGTAAGGGGAAGCCCACTAACGAAGTCCATGGTAATTCTCTCCCACTTCTATTGCAGAATCTTTATTGGTTGAAGCAAACCTGACGGTACTTGGTGTTCAAATTTGACTCACCGACACGTTAAGCACTTCCCTACAAATTCGATAACTTCCCGCTTAAGACCAAAGCCACCAAAATCGATCCCAGATTCCTCAGATAACTTACTTCCTCCGTGATGCATAACATAAGGGCTACTATGCGATTCCTCAAGAATTTTTTGCCTTAACTCCTCATCCTTTGGCATACAGACCTTGCCTCGAAAACACAAAGACTCCATCATTGCTTACACCATAGTCTTCCAACTCCCATTTTGTACTTGTAGCAACCTTAGCAATCGAGTTCATCTACCATCTATTTCTCCTTTACCTGACTGAACCACGTCGGCTTCACTTACAACTCTGCTAACAAACTCCCATTATCATAGAGGCTAAGATGTGCAAACATCGCCCTTAGATTCGACACCACTTTCCGACTTAGGGCGTCTGCCACCACATTCGCCTTGCCCGGGTGATACTCTATTAAGCAATCATAGTCTTTCAACAACTCCACCCACCTGCGCTGTCTCAAATTTAGGTCCTTCTGAGTCAGCAGATACTTCAAACTCTTATGGTCCATGTAAATCACCGACCTTTCTCCATACAAGTAGTGCCTCCACACTTTTAGAGCGAATACTACTGCCGCCAACTCCAGATCATGTGTCGGATAATTAATTTCATGTGGCCTCAACTGCCGAGATGCATAAGCGACCACTTTCCCATCTTGCATAAGGACACATCCCAATTCTGTATGGGAAGCATCATAATACACCACGAAGTCTTTCCCTGCTTCCAGCTAAATCAAAACTGGAGCCTCAGTCAATACTCTCGTACTCAAAACTCTCCTGCTGCTTATCTGCCCATACGAAAGGTACCTCCTTTCTCAACAACTTCATCAGAGGTGCTGCTATTGTCGAGAACCCTTCAACAAATCTCCTGTAGTAGCCTGCTAACCCCAAGAAACTATGAACCTCAGCCACAGACTTAGGTGGTTTCCAATCTAATACTGCCTCAATCTTCCGAGGATTCACCCTTATTCCTTCCACAGACACCACATGCCCTAAGAATGTAACTTCCTTCAGCAAAAATTCACACTTGCTGAACTTGGCATATAGTTTCTTTTCCCTTAACATTTGCAACACCATCCGGAGATGCTCATCATGTTCTTCCTCAGACTTGGAATACACTAGGATGTCGTCTATAAACACTATGATGAATCGATCCAAGTAGGGTTGGAAAACTCGGTTCATCATATCCATGAATGCAGCTGGGGCGTTCGTCAATTCGAACGGCATTACTAAGAATTCATAATGCCCGCATCTTTGTCCGAAAGCTATCTTATGGATATCCGCTTCCTTCACCTTAAGTCGACGATATCCGCATCTGTAGATCTATCTTTGAAAATATCATGCCCCTTGTCGATCGAACAAGTCGTCTATCCTTGGCAATGGGTACTTGTTCTTGATGGTCAGCTTATTTAACTGCCGGTAATCTATGCACATACGTATAGTCCCATCCTTCTTTTTCACGAATAGGACTGGTGCTCCCCATGGAGACACACTAGGTCCAATAAACCCACGATCGAGCAATTCTTGGATCTGGGATTTAAGCTCTACTAACTCCTTTGGTGCCATTCGGTACGGAGAGATTGACACAGGAGCTGTACCCGATAGTAAATCAATTCCAAACTCCACCTCCCTGTCCGGAGGTAACCCAGGCAGCTCCTTCGGAAAGACATCCACGAATTCCGTTATGGTTCTCACTCTACTAACTCCTTCTTCATTTGCATTCAAAGCACTAACGAAGGCCAAAAATGCCTTGCACCCTTTCTGAACCATCTTATCAGCCTTTAATGTGGAGACTAGGTTAGCCAAATAATTTTTTCTTTCTCCTATCATAATTATCTCCTCATCCTCCGGAGTCTTCAACTCCATTCGCTTAGCTGCGCAATCCAATTTAGCACGATGTTCCACTAGCCAATGCATGCCTAGAATGAGATCAAATTCTCCGAAGGGTAGTTCCATCAAGTCGGCAGGAAATACCACTCCCTGAATCTCTAGGGGCACACTCCGAAATATCCTATCACCACTACCGTTTGACCTAACGGGCTCACTACAGTCATTTCCCTAACAGGCAGTTCAGATACTACACCTAGTGTTTCAACTACTCTACCTGCAACATATGAGTGGGTCGAGCCAACATCAATTAAAGTAAAGCTTGTCAGCTATAAAGAACGCATTTGGTTATGACGTGCAAAGGCCACCATCCTCCTCCGACGAACTACATACACCGCATCTTACTGTCTCACCTCGTGTTACCAACACCTCTCGCCTGTTCCCGACCTCTTTCGTAACCATTACCTCGCTAACCGGACCACGACCTGCAGTGGTCGTTGTCTACCTCTTCCAAATGATTAAGACCCCGACTTGTTGGTCGGCTCGCCTGCTTTTCATAGGATGCCTCTAATCATGTGATCCTTGGACCCACACTTAAAACATCCCCTGCCTTCTTCCAACACTCTCCTGTGCATCTTTCCACACTGAGCACAAGTACGGTATTGTCCTCTCGTAACAGCCTACTGACCTCGCGGTCCATCAACTCTAGGTCTCTTTTGAATGTTCCCAGATGACCCTGATGATCCAAAACCTCTCTTTTGTCTATTCTTATCGAAATTCTGTCTCACAGATTCCTTAACCCCTTCGACTACCTTAGCCTTCTCCACCAACACGGTAAACTCCCACTCCTGCTGTGGAGCTATCAGTAATCTTAGGTCATCCCTCAATCTATCCTCAAACCTGACACATCGTTCATGCTTCGTAGCCATGATGCCTCGAGCATACCGGCTCAGCCTTAAAAATTTCGCCTCATACTCTGCTATTTAACTTATTCCCCGAACCGGCCTCGTAAACGCCTTCCTCTCAGGCATCAATATAGCTAGTCCCAATATACTTCTTCTGATACGCCGCCTTAAAATACTCCCAAGTAAGATCATCCGCTGCGGCACCATCCCAAACCGTGAGCCACCACTTGTATGACTCATCGCGGAGAAGCGATACCACTCCTTTCAGTTTCTCCTCAACATTCAGATCCAAATCGTCCATGATTCGCTCTGTCGCCTCCAACCAATACTCAGCCGTATTGGTTGCCACACCAGATACACCTTGGAATACCTCAACTCTATTGGCTCAGAGTCACTCAGCTACAGACTTCCGAGCTCCCATGCCTCCACCTACTCCAGCCACCCTCTCAAGAACTCGCAGATCGCTCGATATCAGATTATCCCCCGTCGATCCTCGATATTCAAGACAGCAGTGGTGGTGGTGGCATCTCATTCTCGGACCCTTGACCCGCACCTAACGGGTTTCGACATATCATTCGCCTCTACCACGCCTCGCACATTACGACCACTTCCCCTAGAACTCATTCTTCTGAGTTGTGTTTATCTGATTAAGAGTTTTATGATTCATTATTTCTTTCTACTGATTTATCGCGAATGCCTTATGATTAATAGTTCTAAAAGTAGTTCTTTCAATTCATACACACACTACAGCCTCAAGTTCATTCATTCAATCATCAACATTCATGAACTCGCTCATTACGTAAAAGTGTTGTGGTTGTCATTGTTGTTGTTTTCCACTACCTGTGGGTATTTTCATAATTTTATCCTACAGGGGTATTTTTGTAATTTTTTTCAAAATAGGGTCCTTGGTGATTTTGTAAATCTGAGGGTATTTAGGTAATTTTGAAAATTTGGGGGTATTTCGGTAATTTTGAAAATTTGGGGGGTATTTCGAAAAAAATTTTCAAAATAGTTTTTACAAATCAAATGGGTAATTCGGTGATTTTAAAACTAAGGTTTTTATAAAACAGTATAGCTAGTCCCTTTCGGGTTTTAATTATTGAATTTAGCCTGTGAATAAGTCCTCTTGGTTAGGGTGAACCGTCACTGTGCACCAGGTAGGATTCGAGCGGAGAGGAGGTGAGTCACTGGGACTGCTTAAATACCAAGCTCCCCCTGAATCCAATCCTAGACATGCGCACAATGGTTGCCATACCCTTAACTCTTGACTCACCATGTGTTTGTTTGATTAGACTTTAAATTTTATGCAATTACGTGTTGGAGTAAGCTAATCCTAGGTCATTAGCTCCTAAGCTACTAATCTACGCCCCGTAATACCCACATACAAATCACACAATGCTAGAGGTACTTACCGGTGGACTTTGGGCCGAGACTCAAAGCCATGCCGTAAAACCTGCCCAACCTTTAGTAAAGCTTAATTTCAAAATAAAAACATTTTTGAGCCCAAAAGCCCTCAAGGCCGAGTTTTGAACCAGGCTCTGATACCAAACTGAAACACCCCAAACTCGACCCATAAGCCCTGACTGGATCTGGTATGCTCCTTGAGTAAAATGTAGCTAAACCTCGCTCGTCACTTTAGAAAATTGTTGGTTTTAAAGAAATTGATTTGAGTTGTGATCAAAGTTGAAAACCGTATTGTTTTTGAAGTTTGTATTGAAACATTATTATCATGTGTTCAAAATTTCAAGTTAAAAGAAATGTCAAATTTTAGATGTTTAGGTGTCAAAACAATTGAAGTTGTTTTATTTAAAATGGTTAATCATTTATTTGATGTTGTTCATATCATAATAAAAATTAAACCACAAAATAAAATAGTTAAATAGCAATGGCCTTATTACAACAAAATAAAACCCAAAATAAATTCAAAAAAAAAAAAACTTAATAAGAAATCCAAAAATGCTGAGCTGAGCATGGCCACCACTAAGTCTCTGCCGATTCCGGTCCATTTATCGAGTATCACCGCAAAATGTTAGTCCACGAAGGGTGAGTCAATGCACTCAAGTGTAACAACCATCACAGATTCCCAATCGATCATAGCATATTATATCACATACGAACAAATATAGGCAATGATGCAACCCAAACCCACCTAGATATCCAACCTCTACACATCACCCGTACCTGCCAATCACACCGTGGGGATTACTAAATCGACCCTCCATCCGCTACACACCATCGAAGGCGCCACTGCAATCAACCGACATCGCTTTATAATTGTGGCATAGCCACAAGATAATGTGACAGAGTCACCAGATTCATAATACATGACACAAGTCACCAGATAATGTGGTAAAAACCACTAGAACACTTCCCCTTTATCATTATCACCCATATGACCATGCAACATACGTAACATACAAATATCATGCAATATACCTCACCTCATGGCCATATCGATATTTCTCATATTTTCTTATCATAGTTTATAAACTTTATTAACTGTGAGTTAGGGGTAACGTACCTGAATGCACTATACCATTGAATGGTACCCTTAGCCATGTTCTTCATATTTCCATTAACACATATTTAATACTAACACTATTAATCTATCGGGAATTAGTGTAGGGCTACACACCTGACTATTCGTAGATCTAAGAGAAATCCCAAAACGTTTGCTTTCCCCCTTCCTATAATCGGTCAACACTAGTTAGTGACCAAAAGCCTATTCGGCTCAACTTAGAAATCTCGAAGGATATGTCACATCAAGATATCACCTTACCTTAATGCCGATTTGGTTTCCAACCAAATCCCAAACTACGTAATGATCCCTCCTTGCAATTGGCCAAGCACTAATACACACAATCAATTAGCCTTCGGCTTTTGAATAAATAAGAAATAGATCCGAAACGCTAGAACCCTTACCTAGATCGACCACTGAGTCCCGAAGATCTACCGAATCAGGTTGTACTCCTCCCTAAAATCCCTAGTTAGAATCAGCAACCTTTAATAAGTAATATGGCTTTTGGCCGAATATCACAACTTTTTTACCTTGGATACCCAAATCCCGAAAGATCTCCTTCTAATCGTTGGCTACAAAGATCTCGAAATCTCCCTTCATAGTATTGGCCAAAAGAATAAAAAGGAATTAGAGTCTTTAACTTTCGGCTAAACAAAGGAAAAAG
Source organism: Gossypium rotundifolium (assembly GCA_025506655.1). Lineage (NCBI taxonomy): Eukaryota > Viridiplantae > Streptophyta > Magnoliopsida > Malvales > Malvaceae > Gossypium > Gossypium rotundifolium. Next base: position 85,355,287 of record CP106722.1, on the reverse strand, counting down.
AAAAGAACTCAACTAATTGTTAACCCTTACTGAAATCGATTGAACACCTTTGCTTGGAACACGGAGAGATTCGGCCACAACAAAAGGTTGATTGGCTTTGAGAAAGAAATAGACAAGGAATCGGTTCAAAAAGCAGTAAAGATGAAATCGGCTATGGAGAGTGATGGCAAAAGAGGTGAGATTCAGCTTTTGATCTAGTGGATAAATCGGCTTCAAAGGTTCAAGATGCAATCAGCTATGGCCTAGTGTGTTTTCGGCATTTTAATGACAGAAGAAATCATGAGAAGAAAAAGAAAAGAGATTGAAAGTTGGTGTGGTTCTCTTTGGTGAGAAAGAGGAAGAAAGAGTGGTGAGAAGAAGAAGAGAAGAGGAATGATGGTGAGGTTCAGTTAAAATTCAGCTTAGGGAGTTTTGGCTACTAGGTGACTGAATTTGTCATCATGAAAGTCCCTTGGCCGGCCAACTCTCCTTCCCTCATCCAAACCCCCCTTTTCACTCCTACTTAGCCGAATCTTTAAGCTATTTGACCCAATCTACACTTCATCCATGAAGTGTCCTTGTGCTGTCCATCACTGCATCTCCTTGCTGAAAAATAAAAGCTCTAAAACACTTCCCTTGCTGCTCGAACCTAGGTCCCTTCACACTCCCTGTGGCGTCACTGACTAAGGCCCTAAGTGGCGCCTCCTTGCCACTTTACCAAGGCTTTTCTTGTGTCTTAAGCCACACAATAAACTCCTTAAGGCCTAGCTCCCTTAGTTTCCCTTTTTAGGCTTAAAATCAAATATTTTCTAAGGCTTCTACCTACATCCCAAGGTTCTGAAGCCTCCAAAACACATTCAATTCACACACAAGCATGCTACCACATACATTTAAGTGAAAATGCATAACCCCTAAATCCTGGATATTACACACACTCCATCTTGTGTTACCAACCACACACAATTACACATAAGACCTACTCCCTCAAGCTTTCCTCTAAAGCCCCCTAAAACAAAAATTTAACCAAGGCCCCGGCTCGACCCCGAGCCTTCCTAAGACCTCCAAACACATCCAAATAGCAAGCAAAACAAGCCAAACACGTAGAAACATGAAATACAGAACCCCTAATTCCCAGATGTTACAATTCTACCCCTTTAAAGAAATTTCGACCTCGAAATTACCTGATTAGAAGAGGTGAGGATATTGTTGCTGCATCATTTCTTCTGGCTCCCACATGGCTTCTTCTGCATCAAGATTTCGCCATAAAACTTTGACCAAAGGAACTGATTTTCTTCTTAGCACCTTAATGCCTCGGTCCAAGATCTACACTGGTTCTTCTTCGAAAGACAAGTTTGGTCTTACCTCAATCTCCTCCACTGGCACAATGTGAAACAGATTTGAATGATAGTGCCTCAACATCGAGACATGGAACACATCATGTATCTGTTTCAATTCTGAAGGTAACTCAAGCTGATACGCCATTGGCCCCACACGTTTTAATACTCGATAAGGCCCGATAAACCTGGGACTTAGCTTGCCCTTCTGTCCAAACCTCAAAACTTTATTCCAAGGTAAAACTTTTAGAAACACCTGATCCCCCACTGCAAATTCTATATCCTTACGCTTCAAATCAGCATAGGATTTCTGCCTGTCGGAAGCCTCCTTTGACCGAGTTTGAATCAACTTAACTTTCTCCTCTGTCTCTGAAACCAATTCTGGACCCAACATCTGATGCTCACCCAACTCTGTCCAACAAGTAGGAGTACGACACCTTCGTCTATACAATGCTTCATAGGGCACCGTCTGAATACTAGATTGGTAGCTATTGTTGTATGGGAATTCTGCCAATGGTAAGAACTCCTCCCAACTACCCCTGAAGTCAATGACACAACCTCTCAACATATCCTCCAAGATCTGAATTACCCGATCAGACTGACCATCCTTTTGTGGATGAAATGCTGTGCTGAAGTCTAGTCTTGTACCCAATGCTTGATGCAGTGCTTTCCAAAATCACAACGTAAACCTAGGGTCCCTATCCGATATGATCGACACTGGTACCCCATGCAACCTCACAATCTCAGCCACATATAGCTTAGCTAGCTTCTGCAGAGAGTACTCGACATGAACAGGTGTGAAATGGGTGGACTTAGTCAACCGATCAATAATCACCCATACCGCATCTTTCTTAGTAGGCGTAAGAGGTAGCCCACTAACAAAGTCCATCGTGATCGTCTCCCATTTCCACTGTGGAATCTTCACCGGCTGTAATAACCCCGAAGGCAGTTGATGCTCTGCTTTCACCTACTGACATGTCAAGCATTTACCCACGAACTCAATAATTTCTCACTTCAATCCAAGCCACCAGAACTATTCATGCAGATCTCGATACATCTTATTCCCACCAGGATGGATAGCGTATGGGCTGCTATGCGCCTCCTGAAGAATCATCTGTCTTAACTCAACATCCTTCAACATGCAGACCCTTTTATGGAAACATAATACCCCATCACTGTTCAGCTATAATCCTCTACCCCACCATTCTGTACTTGTAAAAGTTGAGCACTTAACACATCGTCCAAAATCTGCTTCTCTCTAATTTGAGTTATCCATGTTGGCTTCACCTGAAGTTCAGCTAGCAAACTCCCATCACCATACAAGCTGAGATGGGCAAACATCGCCCTCAAATCTGATATTACCTTCTGACTTAACGCATCTGCCACCACGTTAACTTTACCCGAATGGTATTCGATTGAGCAGTTGTAGTCCTTCAATAGTTCAATCCACCTCCGCTGTCTTAAATTCAACTCCTTCTGAGTAAGGAGATACTTCAAACTCTTGTGGTCGATGAAGATAATGGACTTCTCCCCATACAGGTAATGTCTCCAGATCTTCAGAGCAAATACTACCATAGCCAACTCTAGATCATGCGTGGGATAGTTCATCTCATGTGGTCTTAACTGCCGAGACTCATACACAACTACCTTTCCTTCTTGCATCAGCACATACCCTAGCCCTGTGTGCGAAACATCACAATAAACTACGAACTCCTTTCCCGCCTTAGGACGAATTAATACCGGAGCCTCCGCTAAGATCCTCTTCAGCTTCTCAAAGCTTTTTTGCTACTTGTCAGTGCAATCAAATGGTACTCCCTTACGCGACAACATAGTTAAGGGTGCCGCAATTAAGGAGAATCCCTCAACAAACCTTCTGTAGTACCCGACCAATCCCAAGAAACTTTGAATCTCTGCCACAGACTTAGGCGGTTTCCACTCCAACACAGCCTCGATTTTTCAGGGATCAACCCTAATCCCCTCAACAGATACAACATGACCCAAAAAGGTAACTTCTTTCAACCAAAATTCACATTTACTGAATTTGGCGTACAACTGCTTCTCCCTCAGAATCTGTAGAACCACCCGAAGATGCGAATCATGCTCTTCTTCCGTTCTTGAGTAAACCAGGATATCGTCTATGAACACCACCACAAACCGGTCCAGATAGGTTTGGAATACTTGATACATCATATCCATAAACGCAGTTGGTGCATTCGTCAACCCAAACGGCATCACCAATAACTCATAGTGACCATAGCGAGTTCAAAATGCCATCTTTTGAATATCCGCTTCCTTGACCTTAAGCTGATGATAGCCTGACCTCAAATCTGTCTTCGAGAAGACTGAAGCCCCTTTGAGCTAATCAAACAGATCATCAATTCTCAGTAGTTGGTATTTGTTCTTGATGGTCAACTTATTCAACTGGTAGTAGTCAATGCACATACGCATCGACCCGTCCTTTTCTTCACAAACAACACCGGCGCTCCCCACGGAGATACACTTGGTCGGATAAAACCACGATCCAACAATTCCTGCATCTGAGCTTTAAGTTCTACCAGCTCCTTCGGCGCCATCCTATAAGGGGCGATAGACACCGGAGCCGTACCTGGAAGTAGCTCAATTCCAAACTCTACTTCACGATCCAGAGGCAACCCTAGAAGCTCCTCAGGAAAGACGTCCACAAATTCCTTTACTGTTCTAACCTCATTAACAGTCGCTTCTTTTGCATCCAAAGCACTAATAAAACTAGGAATGCCTTGCACCCTTTCAGAACCATCTTAACAGCCATTAATGCGGAAACCATGTTAGACAAATAATTCTTTCTTTCGCCTATCACAACCACCTCTTCGTCCTCTGAGGTACTCAACACCATTCGCTTAGTCGTGCAATCCAATTTAGCACGATGTTTAACCAGCCAATCCATGTCTAAGATGAGGTCAAACTCTTTGAATGGTAATTCCATCAAGTTAGCCGAAAATAATACTCATTGAATTTCTAAAGGCACATCCCTAAATAATTTGCTCACTACTATCGATTGTCCTAATGGGCTAACCACAGTCATTTCTCTAGTAGCAATTTCAGATTCTATACTTAAAGTCCCAGATACGATACAAGCAACATAAGAGTGGGTCGATCCAATATCAATCAAAGCAAGAAATGGCTTATCAGCTATAAGAAACGTACCAGTTATGACGTTCGGTGCGTCGTCATCCTCTCGTAAATGAGCTGCATAGACTAGACCCGGTTGTCTTGCATCTGTATTATTGATACCCCTGCTTGGTGTTCCACGACCCCGACCAAAGCCATTCCCTCTTCCAACCGGACCACGACCTCTCGGCGGTTGCTGCCCACTTTTCCTGAACAGAGTAAAACCCTGACCTAATGGCCGCACCTTATCCAACTCTTATGGATAGTCTCGAATCATATGGTCCTTAGACCCACACTTGAAACATCCCCTAGTTCTTTTCCAATATTCCCCCAGATGCATTTTCCCACACTGAGCACATGGTCGAAACTGACCCACTGCAGCAAAGGTCGGAACTCGAGCTGGCCCAGCAAACCTAGGCCTTTTTTGAAAACTCCCAGATGATCCCGACGACCCAAAACTTCTCTTGTTTTTACCTCGATCTTTATCCCCATTCTATCTCTCAGCCCACTTTACCTCATCGTCTATTTTAGTTTTTTCAACCAAGATGGCAAAGTCCCTCTCCCACTGCAGAGCTAACAATACCCTCAACTCATCCCGTAGCCCATCCTCGAATCGCACGCAATGCTCATAGTCATTCGTCACTATTCCTCGGGCGTAATAGCTCAAGCGTAGAAATTCTGCCTCATACTTAGCCACGAATTTGCCCCATTGTACCAAATTTAGGAATGCTTTCCTCTGAGCATCTACATAACTTGCCCCAACATATTTCCCTTGAAATGTCGTCTTGAAGAAATCCCAGTCAATTTGATCTGCTGGAGTACCTTCTCTTACTGTAAGCCACCACTGATATGCCTCATCTCAGAGAAGAGACACCGCTCCTTTCAATTTCTCCTCCGCTGTGTAGTCTATATCGTCTATAATCCGCTCGACTGCCTTAAGCCAATACTCAGATACATTTGGGGCCACACCAAAAATACCCCTAAACATTTCAGCTTCTTTTGCTCGAAGCCACTCAGGAATAGACTTTCGAGATACTGTCCCAGTGCTTGCCCCAGCAACTCACTCCGACACACGCAGCATTGCTTAAGACAGGGCATCATCCCCACCAGTTCTATCTTGAGATCCTACTTCTGCCACAGGTGATGCTGGCGCTTCACCTTCAGGCTCATCCCTTGTTTTCGACAACTCAGCCTCAACACCCCGGCCTCTACCACGGCCGCATGCAACACGTCCACGTCCTCTAGCACTCATGTCAACCGTTTCATCTTAATCTAGCTTACAAGTTTTATGAATTAGCATTTCTTTCCACTGTTGATTAATGAGTAGTTTTATGAGAATAGAGTTATAAGTAGTTTTCCTCAGAACACATGTATACCTAAAGTTTCCATCTCTGAAGAAGATTTCCTAAATTCTAGTTTCTTAGCACAATATAACTACTTTATGCAATTCACCCAGTTCAGTCAGAAAAACTTACCGTATAGACTTGGTGCCGGAGACTCGGGTGCCATGCTTCTGGAGAAACTTGCATTCATATATATATATATATGTATTTTTTTTCTAAACCATCTTTAACCCAAATTTGGAAAACGTTTTGAACCCAAAACCCATGGCTGAGCGTTTAAACCTGGCTCTAATGCCAAAATTGTAACACCCCAAACCCGGCCCAAACACCATGACCGGATCTGGCATGTCACTTGGAAAGAATTTTTTAAAAAAACTTCGCGAACTTCAGAAAATTTTTAAGTCCTTTTTTTTTCTTTTTAAAAATCCAGGTTAGTAGTTCGTTTGGAAACTCATTATTCATTTAAGGAAAAATTTTAATTAGCCAATCCTTGTGTTTAGGTGACATTTGAAAACACATGTTGTTACATTAGATCAAACTAGAAGTTTATCGTAAAAACCTGTTTATGAAATCGTTAATTAAGTTATGAGAAAAAAATTTATTTGCATTCTGTAAAACCATCTTAACGATTATTTTGTATTTAAAACGTCAAATAAAGTTTAAATCAAAATTAAAACAAATTAATAGTGGCCTTATTACATAACAGAATCCTGAAAATTAAAGAAAAGTAAAGTTCTAATTAATAAAACCGTGCATGGCCACCTCGTAGTCGTCTTCGGCCCAAATCCACTGCACTAAGTATCACCTGCAAGAAGTTAAGAAAAAAGAGTGAGTCAAAAGACTCAGTGTGCAATCACCAAGCACCATCACTGGGCCCGAGCCCATTCATTTACCATCTGGGCCTTAGCCCCTTTGCATAATCACATTGGGTGAAGCCCACTAGAAATCAGATTGGGCCTTAGCCCTACAGCACAGTATAGCAGATATCATATGCAAAATGATTCGAAACCCAGCCCAGCCTAAATTTCCATCTGCTACACACCACCCGTTCCTGCCAATCACACCAGTGGGGATTTCTATAATTGACTCTCACCGCTACACACCATCGATGGTAGTCATGCTGCAGTCAGCTGCTCATCACCAAAATATGTGGCATAGCCATCGGTATTATGTGACGTCACCGAAATATGTGGCTGAGCCACCAAAATAATGTGACAACGTCATCGGAGTATGTGGCATAACCACCGAAAACACTACCCCTTTCATCATTATCATATCCCCATGTCCATGCAACATATGATCATAGTGGTATGAATGCAACATATAATGCAACATATAACAGCATACTAAAAATATTAAAAACATATGCATATTCATGCCAACAACAATACTTATCAAGCATAATCAGAGAATAACTCACCTGTTGTTATGATTTTTACCCTCTATGGGTAACACAATAGTTGTTACTGCATTTTCGGCTTTCCAAACAACATATATATATTAACATACAAAAGAAGGTGCAGGAATTACACACCTGTAAATGCAAAGAACTAAACTTTCAATCTCGTTGATACCCTCACCCGCAGGATCACAACGATCTGCCCATCCCTATTGAAGCCGGCCCACAACCCGATGTAAAATCTCAAATGACTGACACTGCATGCCATTTGAACTTAGGGGGAGGGATTACGAGTCTACCCCCTCCTTCGATTGGCTGCCACTCGCATCCATGAAAGAACCTTGATCAATAAACTACTATACAAAAGCAACTATTGTTCAACAACAACGTTGGGTTAAGGCAACAAACAACGAAGAGAAAGGCCACTCGAATAAGACTAGATAGGAATCCCTTACCTTTGTTACTAACGTGAATCCACACGACTACTTGAACAGGGACCCTCGGCAACCAAGAGCTCTTAGCACCTCTCTATCTGATATTCAGCCACTAGCAAAGAGAGATGAAAGAACATATGTTACCCTAAGATGTAGTACTTCGATACGAAAGAGAACCCTTTCAGTTTGTGGAAGAAAGAGTGTTCGGCTGCCAACAGAGATTAGAGGAGATGAAAAGAAATTGAAAAAAATTATCTTACCTTGAATCAAGAGAAGCTAAATGATGCTCAAGGATTCAGCAAAAGCCACCAATAGCCAAGAAGGTTCGACTCAAGGATGATACCTCAAGGAGAAGAAAAAGAGAATGAACAGCTAGAGATTTGGCTCACAAGAGATAAATGATACGGGTTCCTTTGTCACAAGGAAGTTTTGGCTCAAGAGTAGAATAGGAGAGAGTGACAAAAAGAAAAGAAGAAATAGGAGGGGAAAGATTTGGCTTGAAGAATAACAACTGGCAAATGGAGTAGGGAGATTCGGCTATGAAGAAGCAAAAAGAAGAAATATGATGCAAGTAGATGTTTCAACTTTTAGTTGAAAGAAGAATGAATGGGAAAGTGAGAGTCCCCCAAAAGATGATTTTGGTTTTGGTAATTGAGAGAAGAAAACAAATGCTCACCAATACAAAAGAGAATAAAAGGGTTTCTAAGCTTGATTTGCTAACACTCCACTCACAATGACCTTTAGAAGAATCGGCACACACACACACATGCACCTAAAGACTGAGAGTAAACAAAAGAGGTGGAAGAAAGCCTAGACTCAAAGAACTTTTGACACACTCACCTCACCTAACCCTAAAAGCAAAACCCCCTTCAACCAAACCATATTTGATCAACAACCCCCCAACAAGCCACCAAATCCATTGATCATCTCCTACATTCACTCTCCTCCCATCATTAGAATTAGTTTGAATAATTCAAACTCCACCTTTCTCTCATGGCCACATATTCAAAATAGTTGACTTATTCAACTCCCACTCTTTAAAGTCCAAGCTGAAACCACCTTCTCTCTATCCTAACGCCAAAATAAACTCCAAAAAGGCAACCTATGAGACTCGAACATGTTTCCACCTCCTCCAAGCTCCCCTTGAGGAGTCATCCCCTAGCTTTTTAGGCGTCACCTTGCCACTTTACCACACTCCATCTTGTGTTACCAACCACACACAATTACACATAAGACCTACTCCCTCGAGCTTTCCTCTAAAGCCCCCTAAAACAAAAATTTAACCAAGGCCCTGGCTCGACCCCGAGCCTTCCTAAGACCTCCAAACACATCCAAATAGCAAGCAAAACAAGCCAAACACATAGAAACATGAAATGCAGAACCCCTAATTCCCGGATGTTATAGGACTCACATCCCTTTCTCAAATATTTCTCAGCCATTAAGGAAGAAATCATCACTGGTAGACTATTCGATCCACCTGATTCAACCCGAACAACATCTTTACCCTCACATTTCAGCTCGATAAACTTACTAACACATTTCACTAAGACACTATGTGTAGTCAACCAATCCATGCCAAGGATTAAATTAAACTCATCAAACAGAAACAACATTAGGTTTGCAGGAAAATAAAGACTCTTAACCATCAAAGGACAGTCCTTACACACTTGCCCACTAACATATGCTTACCTAACGGGTTTGACACCTTAACCACAATGTCCGTAGACTCAATGGTCATACTCAAACTAGATGCCAATCTCATGCAAGTATAGGAATGGGTAGACCCTAGGTCAATTAAAGTAATAACAAAGGTGTCATAGAGAGAAAAAGTACCCGTTATCACATCTAGGGAGGATGCCTCTTCGCTAGAGCAAATGGCATATGTCCTAGCAGGTGCCCGACCCTCCGGTCTCAAAGTAAAATCTCATGACGCACCTCTACCACTAGTCCCCCTCCCAGGTTCTTTAGTGGTCTACCCCTCGAAGGTACATTGCTAGGTCTTATCTCTTGCTTCTCTTCCTTATCATCCCTCTCAGGGCAATTTCAGATAAAATGGTCGGGGGAACCACACTTATAACAGTTTCGACTGTTACCGCAACACTCTCCAGTGTGATATCTACCACAACTTGGACACTTCGATTTGTTCTTTAGATTACCCACACTTTCCATCGAGGTGGCTTGGACTCTTGAACCCGAACGAGTGTTGCCTTGATCTCGAGGTGAATATCCAAATGATGTAGTGGTTCGAGGATTCGCCTCTTTGGATCTCTTCGATTGAGCTTGGTAAGATTTGTCCATCGGCCATTTTCTTGCATCTCGGGCCTCATTCACCACTCTCCTCTTTTCCTTACTCAGTTCTTTGGCCTTACTTGCCTTATCAACCAACACTACGAACTCGTTCAACTCCAAAATACCAACTAGGAGTTTGATATCCTCATTCAATCCATCTTCGAACCTTTTACATAAAACGGCCTCCGTCGACACACATTCTTGACTGTATTTGCAAAGCCTAACAAACTCGCGCTTATATTTGCTACTGACATTCTCCCTTGCTTCAACTCAATGAATTCTTTCCTTTTTCGATCGATAAATCTCTGGCGTATATACTTCTTTCGAAACTCTTCCAAAAAGAAGTTCTACGTCACCTGTTCTCTCGGGACTATCGACGTCAATGTCTTCCACAAATGGTATGCCGAATATCTTAGCAAAGATACGGCACACTTCAGGTTCTCTTCAAGTGTACATGAAAGTTCATCGAACACTCTCATCGAGTTCTCCAACCAAAACCCTACCCTCTCAGGGTCATCATCTACCTCAGCTCTAAACTCCTCAGCCCCGTGTTTCCTAATCTTATCCATCGGGGCTTTGTCAATCTCACTACTTATATACCTTGAGAAGCCACTGGAACTGGCTGAGGTACAAGAGGAGGTAGAGAAGGTTGAGCATTAGGGTTTGCTCGAACGTACTCTGAGTACCAGTTACTCATCATCTGGAGAAAGGCTTCCCGAGCCTCGTCTCCTTGACCCCCAGTCTCGGGTTCACTCTGTACAGGCGTGGTCTCTTGCGTGGGAGCTGACGCATTACTAGCTGCATCATCAGCAGGTGATTGATCGGGATCCATACTCTATATAAAAACAACATAAAAAATCATCAGAAGCCACCACACTATCATTATATACTTATGGCATGTATAGCTAAACTCTTACACCCGCTACGGTAGTCCTAGAACTGACTAAACTATAGCTCTGATACCACTAAATGTAACACCCCTTACTCGAAATCCATGTCGAAATCGGGCCTGAGGCATTACCAGATTAAAACCATATGATCACCACTTAGGCTCATTGATTACTCTTTTAAGTCACCTCTACAACCTCAATCTCGACTTATGAGGCCTCACCCATACATGCAAGACTCTCAAGACCCTATCGAAAACTTCTGCGATTTTAAAAATTTTCCACCTAAACAGGGACTACGCGCCCGTGTAAGGTGAGACACGCCCGTGTAAAGTCACACATGCCCATGCCCTCAACCCTTGCATGAAAACCCAAGCATTATGCTAATGCCCCACGGCTAGGTTGCACGCCCGTGCTCACCACCCATGGTGAACACTGACTACACCACACGACCTAAAGTCTAGACACACGCCCATGTGGCTAGCCCGTGGCCTATACTGCTCAAATCTATCAAAGAGACACGGCCAAGGCACAGGCCCTTGGAATGGTTGTGTGTCATACATAGCCTAAACACATGCCCGTGTATCTATCCACATGAACAAGAACAAAGCTATATGCTAAGCTCTTCTCACCCCTCAAGTTCTTATAACATATACTCAAACAACACATCAATAATCAATTCAAATTCAAACACAATCACACATGGATAACTACATCTTTTCATATAATAAAGCATCCAACAACTATGGCATTATACAAAATAGATTATCCATCTATAGGCTAACACATCTTAGCCATTACAACAAATTCACTAACTTGTCTAACCCCTATACATACCATATACAAAACATTTAGTCTAATGTACTAGAGTGAGCTGATAGTGTGGGCGATCTTCCGATTAATCCACGTATCTCGATTCAACCCTCTTTCTCTATAAGACAAGGGAAAAGAAAAGGATTAAGCCTTGAGCTTAATAAGTTTACACATAAACAATTTAAGCATTCTAGTATAAACTACAATTAGCATTATACTACCAAATAAATTCACATCCATAATTATGCTTACTCTTTCTATCCCTTACCAAATTTCCAACACATCATGAGTCACATACTCATAATCATTGACATGCACCCCTGCACTCAATACCAGATTTACTCAAAAATACAGCACATCATTTTATCACACTAATACGTCCATACAGCTAAATTACTCGGTGGTTTCGCACTCAGCCCACCACAATCAGATAATAAGGTAGTATCACACATAGTCTACCAAGAGGTACTCAGTGGTTTCGCACATAGCCCACTAAATAATATACTTAACTATGGTATCGCACACAACCCATAGTTGTTAAGTATTAAGGTGGTATCGCACTTAGCTCACCATCAAATATTATCGCTACACATTCACATATCTACTTACTCATTCATTCATTCATGATATTTACCACATTCATTCCACTTGAACCACATAGGTTCTCAATCATTCTCATTCTCATTCATACTACACACTGGCTAGCATTAAGAACGTATAAGTATAACACATTAATTATGCATAAACTTACCTCGGTACTCTAAAAGTATAAAGATGTGCAATTTAGTCTACCACCTTGCTCTTGCCTCGGTTTCGATTCGGGCTTTATCTTTCTTGATCTATAACGATAAATCAACTCATTCCATACACATATTAACTAAATTAACTATTATCTCATACTTTAGCAAAATTACCATTTTGCCTCTAAATTTCTATAATTTACACATTTGGCCCAAGGCTCGTAAAGTAATTTTCATTCAACTTTATAGCCTTTCATGCATAGCCGAACCATTTACTCAACTAAACCAATCATCAGTTCTCACTAAATCCCATATGTATGACCAATCTCAAGACTTTCACAAACTAGTCCCTATATGCATTTTTCATGGAATTCTCTTAGCAAAAGATGTTTCTACTACATCAAGCTTTCATATTCTTCCATAAAACATCAAAATACATGCATGTCATACATGGGTACATTTTTTAACTTCCATCTTAGCTCAACATATAGCTAAAAATAGCTTACTCATGCTACTAGGACTTAAAAAATACGAAGAATATCAAAAACGGAGCTAGAATACACTTACTAGCTAGCTTGAAAAGTTAAAGAGCCCTAACAATGGCTTCTCTAAATTTTCGGCAGCCTTGGGGAAGAAGATGAATAAAAATTCTATCATCTTTTTCCCATTTTAATCATTTAATTGACAAATGACAAAAATGCCCTTTTGTCCAACTTTCAAATTTTAACTCATTCATGCCTAATTTTGTTCAAAAATTAGAATTTGGGAAAATTACTATTTAAGGACCTCCAATTGATATTCTAAAGCTATTTCATACAAATAACTTCTAAAATACCACATTTTGCAAGTTTTGCAATTTAGTCCTTTTGGACAATTCAATCACAATTTGACAAAATTGCTTCATGAAACTTTTACACTAACATGCAAACATGGCATAGACCTCAAAAACTCATACATATACCTCAGATTTTTGGTCTCGTACCACTATTCTGACTAGGCCCTAAATCGGGATGTTACATGCTTTGTATGATGGATTGAATTAGTTAAGATATGGACTTGAACCGAATGTATACATAGATATTTTGGCTATGGGTAAGTGATGATTATATTATGGACATGATGAATTCATTTAGGTGATATATATATATACACATGTTCGAATACAACAAATAGGTATGTGGTCATATTAGTCATCAAGTCTTGGATAATTGGGATTGAAATGATAATGTTAAATACATATGTATTCGGCAATGATATGAAATTATGATAGATGTTTAAATGTGATGCAAATGAATTTTAGTTTTGTAATTAGGTTATGAAATTTGTATTTATATAGTTATTCGGTTCTTCTTGGTTGAAATATTTGATGTTTGTTAATGAACTGTTCTTGATGAGATATTTGTGAGATTATGGAAAAGTGATTAATATGTTATATAAGAATATGTGTGTGCTAATTTTGAAAGGTGACATAATTAGGTATAACATTTACCTTTTAAATGGTTGATATGTATATTAAATTATTGAATTTGTTTAGCATGATATTCGAATCACACATGGAATGAATGACTAAACATGTGCTTTATTTGATTAAGGATATGCATTAAAATGATTAAGCATAATATTAGTTTGATAGTTGTTTAATAAACAAAATTGAAATAATGAATGTCCTATTGTTTGGTAAGTATAAAATGATAAATATGTTTGAATTTATAAAGATTAGTATGGTTTGATTTAAATAGAAAATGTGCAACCTCATTCTGTTTGGATGATTCAATACTTAAATGCTAGTTTTGATTTGATTGTTAAGTATATGTCTTTGATCTGAATGCTATGTATGTGAATATTATATGTTATGTAATGATTATTTTTACTCTTGAATGTACCTGATATGTTTATTTTTAAATATATATATATATGTCTATTTTGCGTTGTGTTTTATTCGATAATGCTTCGTAACCCTAGTCCGGCGACGGATACTGGTTAGGGGTGTTACATTTTGTTTTCTATGTTTTAATATCTTTAATTATCTAATTACAACACTAACCTTATTAATTAACTACTTAAAACAATTAATTCATGTCCTTCTTTGTCCACTCATATTAACAATGGTCTAATTACTACATAAGGGCCTCCACTTTAAAGTTTCATAGCTATTAGACTCCTTTTGTAACACCCCAAACCCGGCCCAGAAGTTAGGCCCGAATCTGGTGTGTCACATTGAAGAAAACATATAAAGGATTTGTGATTCATACTAAAATAAGTTTTGTTAAAATCAAGAAAAACAAGTTTGATTTGAGACATTTGATAAAATACTACTGACCTCGAAGATTGATTGATAAATCGATAAATTTGAACTAATGCTCTTATAAAATCGTCTTTTGCGATTGTTAAAAACTTGTTTGAGAATTACAGCCTCTTTGTTAAAACCCAAAACACTTAAGCAATTGTTATCTACTTGAAAACGTAATTATCTTTAAAAACCTTTTTGGTTGCGAAAACATATTTGAAATAAACGATTTACGAAAATATGACGTTTGGAAATAGAGTTGCAGAAACATTTTGAAAACATTGCAGAAACGTAGATAAAATACAAGTATTTTTGAGAGGTTAATTGATGAGTCAAAAATCGAGGTAGTGGACTCTAACTGTGACTTTTGAAAATGTCATCGATAATTTGAAAGAGAATTTCCGAATTAAATCATTTGTAAAAGTTTGTTATGAAAATCATTTGTTAATCTATTTTGGAAAACATTTACTTAAGATTTTTAGAAAAATCCCCGTTTAAAAAAAAAAACAATTCAAGCATAATACTAAGTACGAAAAAAACATAAGCAAAATAAAATTAT
Organism: Gossypium rotundifolium; assembly: GCA_025506655.1. Classification (NCBI taxonomy): domain Eukaryota; kingdom Viridiplantae; phylum Streptophyta; class Magnoliopsida; order Malvales; family Malvaceae; genus Gossypium; species Gossypium rotundifolium. The sequence continues at coordinate 85,340,076 of CP106722.1, read as the reverse complement.
TCTAGAGGCCTTATTACAACACAAAATAAACCCAAAATAGTAAGAATAATAAAGTGAACAAAATCAGGAAACTAAAGTTCAATAAAAACCATTTCTGAAGTATGGTCTCCACCGAGTCATCCATGGCCCAAGTCCACGTCACTGAGCATTACCTACAAGGGTTAAGAGAAAAGGGGGTGAGTTACAAGAACCTAGTGTGAAATCCCCTTACCGTTGTTCACAGGGCCAAAATCTCATTAAGCAATTATTTAGGCCTAAGACCACATACAATAATAATAATGTAATGAATATAACATGAATATGAAATGTAATTCCCAAGCCAAGCCTAGTATTCCATCCGCTACACACCACCCGTACCAACCAACACACCTGTAGGGAGCTTTAGTCACCCACCCCACCAACACACCAAACGTAGGCATTAAGCCATTTATATCAAATTATTTATGGACAAGCCACCAGAATAATAGAATTTACGTGGCATAGCCACCAGACAGATTGTGATAGAGTCACCAAAATATGTGGCAGAGCCACTAAAATTATGTATCAAAGCTACCAAAACTTCTCTTCATCATTATCCCATCCCATGCAATTCATGTATATGCATCATACATATCAAATCATGATATTTACAAATATAATAACAATAATTAAAAATTCAAAAATTTATGACAAACAAATTGGCCCAATAACACTTTGCAAAATCGGCCCATTAGAGCAATATATCAAATCGGCCCATTTTATCACATATCCATTCAACCCATTTAATCACATATCAAATTGGCTCATATAGCAAAATATCAGATCGTCCCATATAGCAAAATATCATATTGGCCCATTAATCAATATGTCCAATCGGCCCATAAGGCAGAATGTCAATTCAGTCTATTAAGCAATATCGTATTTCGGCCCTTTAAGGGCATTTCGATAATTCAGTAATCTTACCAAGGGTATTTCGGTAATTCGGCCCATAGGGGAATTTTCGTAAATTGTTAATATTACCCACTAAGGGTAATTCGGTAATTTCGCAATCCAGACTTAACTACCAATTTGGGCATAAAAATTTAAACTATCTATCTGCGTCGTACTAACTAAATTGACTATAACCTGAGTTAGGAAACTCGAAATCTAAATCCGTAAATTTTTTTTGAAACTAGACTCATATATCTTCTTACTACATTTTTCCAGAATTTTTGGCTTAACCATTTAGTATAGTTTATTCCTTAAAGTTTCCCTTGTTTCACTGTCCAATGATTCTGACCTCTCCTTCCTTAATTTCAAATATCTCACTGTACGATTTTCATATACTGCTCCCACTTGTTTCTATTGAAAATAGGTTCACTAAGGAATCCATACATATAAACTATAACTTTTAATTCACTTTTTACAATTTTATACGATTTTTCCAAGACAGATCAGGGAACCACAAAATCATTCAGAACCAGTCTCACTAAAATTAACATATCTCAGAATGTAAAATTTCTTTTCCTTCACCGTTTCTTCCTTATCAAAATAGACACAGTAAGCTTTTATTTGATATCTCATTCACTTTCTAATTCCCTTTCTCCTATTTTTCGTGATTTTTCATAAACATGTCACTGTTTTTAACCGAAACTATTTTATTACAAAATATATTTACCACTACGATCATACGCACGCCCAAGTGATTACGAATGCCGATTTTTGGTTTTCTTCGGTATTTCGACCGATTCACAGAATATTTCATACAAACTTTTAGAGAAGTGTGAGATTACACACCATTTCGGATATGTATACGATTACAGGATCCGTAACAGGATACTCTTCGTGGCACCTAAAAGTACAATCGGTCAACAATTAGTCCAAACCCAATTTACCACTTCAACCAAATATTTCAATTGATTAACAATCTATATAACTTACCAACAATCCTAGTCTCTTATTACGAGAGATAGATCGAGCGATTTAGTCCATAAAAATATAATCGATTAGTCACAACCACTATCTCATTAAGCAAAATAACCAGTCAATGAAAAGATCCAAAAAGAACCATGATGAATCCCTTACCTTAACAATATTAGTTCTAATTTCTAACGATTGTACAATGGCTACGGATGAGTCAAAGTTTTGGCCTTCCACTATAACTCGATTGATCAAACGAGTGAGTGTCAACACAAATGAGTAGAAATGATTAAAAGAAAGGAGAAGATGTATCAAGGTGTTTGGAACGTTTCGGTCAACACCAAAAGAGATATGAACCAAAGAGAAATGTGAGTATTTCGGCAACAAGAAGAATGGTGAAAAATGGATTAAGGTTTCGGCACCCAAGGAAGAAGTGAAGAAAATATGCTCACTAATGGCTTGTAAATTTGACACAAAGCAAAAGAAGGAGTTTGGAGAAAAGCACAAAATAGTGCAAAAGTGATTTTTGCCTAACAACACCAAAATTCTACCAAATGACCAAGCAAAATTCAGCTGCCTCCCTTTCCCCCAAAACCGTCCACATACATGACCATAATGATCAAAAGTTGGCCAACCATACCTTCCATAACACTTCCCTTGAAAAAGGCCACATGTTCCCCTTACTTGCCCTTTTATTTTGATTCCCTTCCATCCATTCTTCCTTACCATATTTCCTTAGCCGCCTTGCCTTATTAAAAAGTCCACCTTGCCTTATTTTCTTCCTCAATCTCCTCTCCATCACCTCAATCTCCTCTCCATCTCCATGATTTCCTTCATGAATCCCTCCACTTGTCCCTTTATCATCTCTTCTCTTTTTTGGAAAAAATAAAACTCTCTTGCTTTCCATGAGATTCCGTAACACCACAAACCCAGCCCAAACACTACAACCGGATCTGGTTTGTCACTAAGAAAAATTTTAGGAAAACCAATCGTGTCGACAAAAAGCCCAAATAGGAATTTCATAAAATGTGCCTTAATAAGCAAAATCCCAAAACTAGATTACATGTCCTTGAAAAAACATTAAAACAAGAATAAATGATAAAGGCCCATAATAAAACTAAAATGTAAACTAATGGCCCATGGCCTTATTACAACGTACTTTAAATCCATCATATAAAATACTTTAAAAAAATAATATGGGGACTTGTCGCCGAATCCACCTTCTTTTTGCATGGCCACCTTGCGCTTCACTCCGGCCTGATCCAATGCACTAATCGTCACCTGAAAGGTTAGTTTAAAGGGGGGGAGTCGCGAGACTCAGTGTGCAACCCTCATGCATCACTAGATTTGGGCCTCATAAAATATAACAATAATTTCATTTACAAAATTAACAAGTAATATGCAAAGCCCAACCCAATTGCCTAGGTTTCCATCTGCTACACGCCCCCGTACTAACCAACACACCATTGGGGATTTCTACAATCAACCCACACCGCTACTCTCCAAGATGGTAGTCATACTGCTCATCAACATATATTGGCCAAAGCCCTTATAACATATAATGGCTGAAGCCCTATAACAGTTCACGGCAATAGCCGCTACAGTAATTCACGGTAAAAACTGTTACTCATATACATGTACATATAACTTTCTCCTCTCATCACCCAACCTATGCAACATGCACAATAATTTAAAACATGTACAACAGTTTACTTGTAACATATAGTCAATTATTAACTAACCTAAGGATCTGTCGTTTAAATCTGAGATTTCAGCTTTTTAATGTAACATGTAAATCTTATGAACACATATACATATATATATTTATTATTAATCAGATCTAGACGGTGGGGAAGTATTACACACAATTAACCTAACCCCACATAGTATTCGGCCAAAGCAAAAGAGTCATGGAAGGCCATTCGGCCACACTTACCACTTCTTACCTTCGATTTTTCCACCAAATCGGCTTTAATGGGACAGATTCGACTTCTAGGAATAAAGAGTATAATTGACAAGGCCTTGGAAATAAAGATTTAGATTAGAAGTTTGATAAAAATAAAGGAATCACAGAAAAGGAGAAATCCCAAAACTCACCAGATTACTAAGGAGTATACGGCTTACAGTGCACCTTCGGGAAAATAGAAATCTCCGTTATAGATTCGGCTATAGAGAAAGATGATATGCACTAAGAGCATTCGGCTTTCAGAAGGGATCTAGGAGAAAAGAGAAGAGCTAGAGAATTTTCGATTTTGACAAGAAACAGAGGTACAAAAGAGAAAGAATTTTTGGTTGAGGAGAATAGATGAGAAAGTGAGAAAAATCAAATGAAAAAGATGATATCTGGCCTCCCAATTTCGGCGTATCATACCCATACACAGGGTTGGAGTTTCTGCCAACTCTTTCCCTCTTGATAGCCTTCATCTCACCTGATAACCTTAATCCTTATCTTACCCTTTTGAAGAGCCCTCACTAAAGCCAACTCCTCCCTCCTTGTTTATCATCTTTTACCACTTAAATAAAAGAAATAAAGCTCCTTAATTAGTAGCCCAATGCCATCCACCCCCTTCCCATTTAAGTGCCAAATTTGACCCATCTCCTAAGGCCCAATCGGCCACACAAGGGCCCAAATTCCTCCCCTCTTATGGCGCCACCTTATGCCCACTTAATGCACTTTAATTCTTTGGGCCACAAGCCCAGCTTGTCACTTAATTAACCATCTTCTTAAATTATAAGCTAACACCATTTATTAGCTACCTAACCCAAATTTTTAAAGCCCAATATTTCACTTTAAACTACCCAGAGCACTAACTTTACCCCTAATTCAAATATTTAATCAAAAAGTCAGGCCAACCTTTAAAATCTTAATTTGACATATTAGACTATCATATAAATGCGTAGGCCCACTTTAAGGATGTTACAGTTCTACCCCCTTAAAATAAATTTCGGCCTTAAAATTTACTTGGTCAGAAAAGATGGGGATACTACTGGCGTATAACATCCTCTAGCACCCACGTCGCATCTTCTGCGCCGTGATTTTGCCACAAAACTTTAACCAACGAAATAGACTTCCTTCTCAATACTTTCACATCTCGATCCAGAATTTGTACTGGTTCCTCCTCAAAGGACAAGTCCGGCCTTACTTCTATCTCTTCTACTGACACTACGTGCAATGGGTCAGATCGATAACGTCTCAGCATCGAGACATGGAACACGTCATGTATCTACTCCAACTCCGAAGGTAACTCCAATCGATAAGCCACTGGGCCCACACATTCTAGTACCCGATAAGGCCCAATAAACTGTGGACTTAACTTCCCCTTTTGACCAAACCTCATTACCTTCTTCCACGGAGATACCGTTAAGAAGACTTGATCACCTACCGTGAATTCCATCTCCTTCTGCTTTAAATCCGCGTAAGACTTTTGTCGATCCGACGCTTCCTTTAGCCGAGCCCGTATTAACTTCACATTCTCTTCGGTTTCCAAAACTAATTTTGGACCTAACACCTTACGTTCACCCAACTCCGTCCAACATGTTGGAGTACGACATCTCCTTCCATATAACGCTTCATAAGGCGCCATCTGAATACTAGCTTGATAACTATTATTATACGCAAATTTTGCCAAAGGCAAATACTCTTCCCAACTGCCCCGAAAGTCGATGATGCAACCCCTTAGCATATCTTCCAAGATTTGAATGACCTCTCGGATGACCATCGATGCAGTGAAAAGCAGTACTAAAGTCTAACCTTGTTCCCATTGCTTGATGAAGAGCCTTCCAAAATCGTGACGTGAACCTAGGGTCCCTATATGATATGATCGACACTGGCACACCATGCAATCTTACAACCTCAGCCACATACAATTTAGCCAGCTTTTGTAAAGAAAAGTCCACCCGAACCGGTATGAAGTGAGCAGACTTTGTCAGTCGGTCAACAATCACCCAAATTGAATCCTTCTTAGTGGGTGTAAGGGGTAACCCACTAACAAAATCCATCGTGATTCTCTCCCATTTCTATTGGGGAATCTTTATCGGCTGCAACAATCCCGATGGCACTTGGTGTTTAGCTTTGACCTGCTGACACGTCAAACATTTTTCTATGACTTCTGTTACCTCTTTCTTCAGACCTGGCCACCAAAACTGCTCTCGCAAATCACGATACATCTTGACTCCTCCAGGATGCATAGCATAGGGGCTACTATGCGATTCTCAAAGAATCCTCTGTCTTAGCTCATCATCCTTAGGCATGCAAATCTTCCCACGATAACACAGAACTCCATCCTTGTTCAGACTATAGTCCTCTATTTCACCATCCCTCCCTTGCAAAAGTCGAGCCCTCAAGTCTTTATCTCCTAACTGCTTATCCTTAACCTGACTTACCCATGTTGGCTTTACTTGCAACTCAGCCAGCAAACTCCCATCGTCGAATAAACTCAAATGAGCAAACATGGCTCTTAACTCCGATACTACCTTGCGGCTTAACGCATCTGCTACCACATTCGCCTTTCCAGGGTGATATTCGATCAAACAATCATAATCCTTCAGGAGCTCAATCCACCTACGTTGTCTCAAATTCAGCTCCTTCTGGGTAAGGAGGTACTTCAGACTTTTATGGTCGATGTAAATTACCGACTTCTCCCTGTATAAGTAGTGCCTCCAAATCTTTAAGGCAAACACTTCCACTGCCAACTCCAAGTCATGCGTAGGGTAGTTCAACTTATGCAATCTCAATTGTCAAGACGCATACGCCACGACTTTTCCTTCTTGCATCAGCACACACCCTAAACCCGTGTGCGACACATCACAGTAGACGGTAAATTCCTTTCCTGCCTCCGGTTGAATTAATACTGGCGCTTCCGTTAGGATTCTCTTTAGCTTCTCAAAGCTCTCTTGCTGTTTGTCGATCCATACAAACAATACTCCCTTCCTCAACAACTTAGTTAGAGGACCGCTATTAGAGAAAACCCTTCAATGAACCTTCGGTAATAACCTGCCAAATCTAATAAACTTCGAACCTCCGCCACAGACTTTGGTGGTTTCCAATCCAATACAGCCTCTATCTTTCGAGGGTCCACCCTGATTCCCTCGGCCGAAACCACATGTCCTAAGAAAGTTACTTCCTTCGGTCAGAACTCACACTTACTGAACTTTGCAAATAGCTGCTTCTCCCTTATAGTTTGCAACACCACGCGAAGATGTTCGTCATGCTCCTCCTCCGATGTAGAGTAAACCACGATATCATCGATAAACACCACCACGAACCAATCAAGATATGGCTGAAACACCCGGTTCATCATATCCATAAAGGCTACTGGTACGTTCGTCAACCCGAACGGCATTACCAAGAACTCATAATGCCCGTATTGAGTCTGAAATGCCATCTTATGAATGTCCCCTTCTTTAACTTTTAATTGATGGTATCCAGACCTTAAGTCAATCTTAGAAAAGATCGATGCTCCTTTAAGCTGATCAAATAGGTCGTCGATCCTCGGTAACGGATACTTGTTTTTGATCGTCAACTTGTTCAATTGACGATAGTCCACGCACATACTCATGGATCCGTCCTTCTTCTTCACGAACAAGACCGGCGCTCCTCATGAAGACACACTCGGTCGAATGAACCCATGATCCAATAGTTCCTGAATCTGAGCCTTGAGCTCCACCAATTCCTTTGGTGCCATCCTATAAGGAGCGATAGATACTGGAGTTGTACCCAGAAGTAGGTCTATTCCAAATTCCACCTCGCGATCCGGGGGTAATCTTGGTAATTCCTCCGAAAAAACATCCGCGAACTCCTTGACTGTTCGGACCTCATTAATAGTCACCTCCTTAGCATCCCACGCACTAATAAAAGCCAGATATGCACTACATCCCTTCCGAATCATCTTAATTGCTTTTAAGGAGGATATCACGTTGGACAATTAATTCCTCCTTTCTCCTAACACAACCACTTCCCCGCCTTCGGGGGTACCCAACATCTTACGCTTGTTCTCACAGTCCAACTTGGCACGATGCTTAGTTAACAAATCCATTCCCAAGATGAGGTCAAACTCTCCAAATGGCAATTCCATCAAGTCTGCCGGGAACACTACCCCTTAAGTCTCTAAAGGTACTTCCCTAAACAGCTTGTCCACTACCCTAGATTGTCCTAAGGGACTAACCGTGGTCATTTTCCTAGTGGTTATCTCATAATCTATACTTAGAGTCTCAGATACTGAGCATGCAACATAGGAGTGGGTTGATCCAATATCAATTAAAGCAAGAAAAGGGTTATCAGCAATAAGAAACGTACCGGTTATAACATCCGGTGTGTCACCGTCCTTCCTTCGACAAGCCACATAAACTAAACCCGACTGCCTTGTATCTGTATTACCTATACCTCTGCCGAATGCTCCACGACCCCGACTGGGTCCATTTCTTCCTCTAGCTGCACCTCTACCCCTTGGTCCAGGCTGATCACCCCTCCTAGTCTGATCAGAACCTCAACCCGTTGGCTGCTCACGATCCATCTGAGGACAGTCCCTCATCAAATGTTCTATGGATCCACACTTAAAGCATCTACCAGTTTTTACTCTGCACTCCCCATAATGGGTTCTCCCACATATAGAACATGCTTGACTCTGGCCCGATAGAGTACGAGCTGGCCCATCAGTCCTAGGCCTCTTTTAAAAATTTCCAATTGCTCTGGAGGGTCCAAAACTCCTCTTACTCCTGCCCCGATCCTTATCCTTCTCTTGTTTCTCCACCCGTTTCACTTTCTCAGCTATTTTAACTTTATCTACTAGAACCGCAAAAATTCTCTCTCGTTGTGGTGCAATCAAAACCCTTAGCTCATTTCTTAGCCCATCCTCGAACCGAACGTATCGTTCATACTCCGTTGCTACCATTCCTCGAGCGTAATGACTCAGGCGTAGAAACTCAGCCTCATACTCAGCTACAGACTTACTCCCCTGTACCAAATTCAGGAATGCTTTCCTTTGAGCATCCATATAACTAGCCCCAATGTACTTTCCCCAGAATGACTCCTTAAAGAAATCCCAATCAATCAGGTCTGCGGCCATACTCTCTTTCACCGTGAGCCACCATTGGTAGGCCTCGTCTCGAAGAAGAGACATGACCCCCTTCAGCTTCTCCTCCACCATGAAGTCTAGGTCATCCATTATACGTTCCACTGCCTCCAACCAATATTCAGCGGAACTTGGGGATACGCCAGAGACTCCCCTAAATACTTCGGCCCCATTGCTCCTCAACCTTTCAGGCACAAATTTTTGGGCTCCTCTGCCTATACCAGCCTCGGCCACTCTTTCCAAAACCCTCAGTACGGCCTAAGACACCACGTCCTCTCCTCCTGTCTGGTCTTGAAATTCCACCTCTGTAGCTGATGGAACTGGTATCTCACTTCCTGGCCCATGACCCGATCTTACGGGTTCCGACACGGTCATCCTACCTCTACCGCATCCACGTGGCAGATGTCCTCGACCTCTTGTACTCATTATTTTAGTTCGCGTTTATCTGATTTAAAAATTTTATGAGTCATTAATTATTTCCACTAATTATCCCCGAACAGTCTTATGAAACTTAGTTTAAAAGTGATTCTTTCGAATTCGAACCTATCTACAGTTTTTAGTCTTCCTATTCTAGGAATTATGCACATACAACGTTCATACAAGTAACATTCATTACCTAAGGGTATTTTTGTCATTTCGCTACCCAGGGGTATTTTCGTAATTTTATCCTATAGGGGTATTTTGTAATTTTTTCAAAATAAGGTTCCAGGTGATTTGGCGAAATAAGGGTATTTTGGTAATTTTCCAACTCAAGGGTATTTCAGTAATTTTACAAATCTAAGGGGTATGTCGGTAATTTTGTAAATCTGGGGTTATTTCAGAAATTTTAAAAATCTGGGGGTGTTTCAATAATTTTGCCAATCAGGGGTATTTTGGTCATTTTGCAAATCAGGGGTGTCTTGGTCATTTACAACTCAGGGGTAATTTGGTAATTTTACAATTCAAGGATATTTTGATGTTGTTGTTGTTTTCTATGGAAAGATTCTGTTAACTTTGTAAATCGGGGTATATTCGCAAGTCATAGGTATTTTTTTTCAAAGTAGGGATATTCTAAAAAAAAATTTTTGTGAGAAAAACAAGTGGCTGGTCCCTTTCGGGTTTTAATTGTAGTTTTGGCCTGTCAACACGTACTCGTAACTAGGGTGAATAGTCACTATGCACTAGGTAGGATTCTAGTGGAAAGGAGGTGAGTCACTAGGACTGCTTAAGTACCAAGCTTTCCCTGAATCCACTCCTAGACATGCTTATGCCTATTGCCACACCCTGTCATGGCTAAATTGAACAATCACTATGCACCAGGTGAGATTCCTGCGAAGAGGAGGTGAGCCACTCGGACTGCTTAAATACCAAGCTCTTTCGGATCTACCACTAGACATACATATGCTTGTTACCACAATTTAGTCTTGTGACTTGTTTACAGGTTTTGTTTAATGAAGTTAAGTTTTATGGATTTTTAAGAGTTTGTTTGTCTAAGCCTAGAGTCCATCAAGTTCTAACCTAAATAGTCTATGTCCCATAACCCCATTAAGCCCACATTTATATCACACAATGGTTTAGAGTACTTACCTGGCGAAGTTGGCCAGAGACGCATGTGCCATGCTGAACTAATAAACCTTTGCTAATAAAAATCCATGTTTTAGAAACCCATTTTTAAAAAATCTTTTGGGCCCAAAATCCCAAAGCTGAGTTTTGAATCGAGCTCTGATACCAATTTGTAACACCCCAAATTCGGCCCAAACACTACAACTGGATCTGGTTTGTCACTAAGAAAAATTTTAGGAAAACCAATCGTGTCGACAAAAAGCTCAAATAGGAATTTTATAAAATGTGCCTTAATAAGCAAAATCCCAAAACTAGATTACATGTCCTTGAAAAAAAATTAAAACAAGAATAAATGATAAAGGCCCATAATAAAACTAAAATGTAAACTAATGGCCCATGGCCTTATTACAACATAGTTTAAATCCATCATATAAAATACTTTAAAAAAAAACTAATATGGGGACTTGTCGCCGGATCCACCTTCTTTTTGCATGGCCACCTTGCGCTTCACTCCGGCCTGGTCCGATGCACTAATCGTCACCTGAAAGGTTAGTTTAAAGGGGTTGAGTCGCGAGACTCAGTGTGCAGCCCTCATGCACCACTAGATTTGGGCCTCATAAAATATAACAACAATTTCATTTACATAATTAACAAGTAATATGCAAAGCCCAACCCAATTGCCTAGGTTTCCATCCGCTACACGCCCTCGTACCAACCAACACACCATTGGGGATTTCTACAATCAACCCACACCGCTACTCTCCAAGATGGCAGTCATGCTGCTCATCAACATATATTGGCCAAAGCCCTTATAACATATAATGGCCGAAGCCCATATAACAGTTCACGGCATTAGCTGCTACAGTAATTCACGGTAAAAAATCGTTACTCATATACATGTACATATAACTTCCTCCTCTCATCACCCAACCCATGCAACATGCACAATAATTTAAAACATGTACAATAGTTTACTTGTAACATATAGTCAGATTATTTACTAACCTGAGGGTCCGTCGTTTAAATCCGAGATTTTGACTTTTTAATATAACATGTAAATCTTATGAACACATATACATATATATATTTATTATTAATCAGATCTAGACAGTGGGGAAGTATTACACACAATTAACCTAACCCCACATAGTATTCGGCCAAAGCAAAAGAGTCATGGAAGGCCATTCGGCCACACTTACCACTTTTTACCTTCGATTTTTCCACCAAATCGACTTTAATGGGACAGATTCGGCTTCTAGGAATAAAGAGTATAATCGACAAGGCCTTGGAAATAATGATTTAGATTAGGAGTTTGATAAAAATAAAGGAATCACAGAAAAGGAGAAATCCTGAAACTCACCGGATTACTAAGGAGTATACGGCTTACAGTGAACCTTCAGGAAAATAGAAATTTCCGTTGTAGATTCGGCTATAGAGAAAGATGATATGCACTAAGAGCATTCTGCTTTCAGAAGGGATCTAGGAGAAAAGAGAAGAGCTAGAGAGTTTTCGGTTTTGACAAGAAACAGAGGTACAAAAGAGAAAGAATTTTCGGTTGAGGAGAATAGATGAGAAAGTGAAAAAAACCAAATGAAAAAGATGATATCTGGCCTCCCAATTTTGGCATATCATACCCATACACAGAGTTGGAGTTTATGCCAACTCTTTCCCTCTTGATAGCCTTCATCTCACTTGATAACCTCAACCTTATCTTACTTTTCTGAAGAGCCCTCACTAAAGTCAACTCCTCCCTCCTTGTTTATCATTTTTTATCACTTAAATAAAAGAAATAAAGCTCCTTAATTAGTAGCCTAATTCTGTCCACCCCCTTCCCATTTAAGTGCCGAATTTGACCCATCTCCTAAGGCCCAATTGGCCACACAAGGGCCCAAATTCCTCCCCCTTATGGTGCCACCTTATGCCCACTTAATGCACTTTAATTCTTTGGGCCACAAGCACAGCTTGTCACTTAATTAACCATCTTCTTAAATTATAAGCTAACACCATTTATTAGCTACCTAACCTAAATTTTTAAAGCCCAATATTTCACTTTAAACTACCTAGAGCACTAACTTTATCCCTAATTCAAATATTTAATCAAAAAGTCAGGCCAACCTTTAAAATCTTAATTTAACATATTAGACTATCATATAAATGCGTAGGCCCACTTTAAGGATGTTATAGATTCGAACCCTAGTTCTCCCATCAGCCAATTCACACCACTTTCCACTAAGCCACAAGCTCCTCTTGTGTCTCCTAAATGCACCCATTCATTCCTAAGTCCTACTTCCGTCAGCCATATCCACTAAAAGTCTAAAAATGAAAATTCTTCCTGGCCTAACTTGAACCCGAGACTTCATAGAAACCTCGTAACCTTCCAAATTCACTTAACTAATAAGTCTAATTTGTAACAACGCCATTCTCTTATTCTCAATTATTGTAAACAATCCTACGCCCAAGGCCCATTGGGCCTAATCCTACTAGGCCCAATTTTGGGATGTTACACCTTTAGCTAATAGACCCAACTTTTACACTTTTCGCGATTTAGTCATTTTTATCGAATTAAGCACACAAACGATAAAATTTCTTAACGAAATTTTTACACAATCATACTATCATGCTGTAGAGATCATAATATTAATAAAATAAATATCTCAACCTCGAATTTGTTGTCCCAAAACTACTGTTCCGATTTGACTAAAAATGGGCTGTTACAGAAGCGACAGTCGTGGACCCTAACCTCTAAAATGGAAATATATGGTTGAGTCCCTTTAAAATCAGTAGTTTTGTATATTAATACATAATAAAATTTCATTTGAACTTTTAAAATAATAAAATTTTGATTTAATCTTTCTAAAGAATATAAAATTATAAACTAATATAATAACAAAATTACATTTTAATTCTCATAAAAATTATAATTTAACTTCTATCTCTTAAAAAATAGTTTTTGCCCTTAATTGAGTCATAACTAAATTTTTAATTAAAATCAAGTAAAATCAAATGTTTAAATAAAATATAAGCTTTCATAACAACATTTCACTGTCAACAACACTCAAGCTTGAAAATCTATTTAAGAAAGATTGAGCATTTTACATACACGCATATATATATAAATATCCAAAAGAAACTGGGGGCGATAATGAGTGAGCATTTTTACATATAGTGTGAGAGGATCATGAGAAAATACCAGCTGTTGTGCTACCAATAACTTAAGGTGATATCCCCTTGCCAAAGGAAATAAAACTTCTTTCATCATATTCACCTCATGCAGGTGACAAGCTACCAAAAATACGCTTCAAACTGGGACAAATAGCACGTAACCTTCCCATGCTCGTTGAGCAAATCTATCAATCACCGTATTTCAAACATCAATGAACTGGATTATGGTTTTTTCTTTATTCTTTTTCTCAAGTCAAAACTAGAGATCGAAATATAGGGATGATAAGTCGAGCACCAAAAAAGAAAGCTACGCACTTTATGAGACGCAAGAAAGAAAGGAGGGAAAAAAATGATGCTCACCTTCGGACAAAAGTGAACATCCAGAGTCTCCAGCATGCTATAACATCCAAAGTCTCCAACATGCTACACTGTGATATAGCACTTTCAACTGCTTTTCCCTCAATGTTGCAAGACTAAAATGGCCAGTATACAAAAAAGAACAAAAAAGGGGGTAAGAAATTTACTTGTATGATTGTCTATGACAAAAGAAATCAGAAAGACTTGGAATAAAGGAAACAAGAATTTAGAAGAGGATTGAAGAGCAGAATGCAAATACTCTACAATAAAAAATGACAGCATTCAGAGTCAATAAAATTGGTATTTTTACATCAAAGTTAAAATACGGTAATGTCATCAAGATCCAGAGAAATACGGTATTGCTAAGACCAAGAGTACAAACTAATTAGTGAATTTAGAATAGATTTTCTGATAAATAAGTTTTTGCAATATATCAAAGGCAATACCAAGCAATTTTAGACACTTCACTTAGCACCACTTCTCCGTATACTTAAAAAATCAAGCAAAAGCTAGAGTGATAACATATTCTCAACTAAAAGTTGGAATTCAAATCTGCATCAGTACTAAATAATAAAGAGCAACTCCACGATCGAAAATCCTTTTTATATAATAATTTTTTTCAAAAATTCAGCATAATAACCTCAAAAAAAAAATGCTCGATTCATATGGAAAGATCATGGAAAAAAAGAACCAAAAAACATAAAAACTTTCACTTTCAGTAAAGTTTATTGCTTTTCTATGACAAATCCTTGATGTAACATCTGGGATTTAGGGGCTTTTGCATCTTTTATGTTTTCTGTGTATTGGTTAGTTAGGTTGGTTTTTTGGTTGTGATTGGGGGCCTCGGGAAGGCTCGGGGCTAAGCTGAAGCATTGATGAAATTTTGGATTTTTGGCACTTTTGAAGGGTAGCCATTTGGGAGCAGGGCTTAGGGAGTTTTAGTTGGCATTTGGTGTCACAATAAGTGAGGTGTTGGAGTGGCAAGGGGGACGCCACTTAGCATGGAAGGGGAATGACGCCACAGGAGGGAAGGAGGTTTAGGGTTCAAGTCGCTTCGGCAGCTTTTGGAAGCCTCTTTTTGCTTTAGAAAGCTAAGGTGGTGGTTTCCATTGGGACTCTTTGGGGTGGTTAGTGGATGGAGACTTTGAATTTGAAATAAGTGGCTAAGAGGTGTTGGGGGAAATTTGAATTGGTCTCCTAATTCAAATGAGTGAATGGGAGTAAAAGTAGGAGCAAAAAGGGGAGTTGATGGCTATTGGAGTTGTGGCCAAATGTGGAGTGCTTGGTGAGAGGGGGAGATTTCGGTTTTGTATGGGTAGAGTAGGGAGTGTCGAATTTTTGTAGTTGATTAGGAGCTCTGTCTATTCTTTTGTTCTATTTCTTAAACCGAAATCTTTTCTTCTCAAATGACCTATAGCCGAAACTAAGAAGACTTTTTCCTCTCATTTCCTTTCTTGCTTCTCAAAAGCTTTATCCTAAAAACACTTCTCACAAATTTCGGGTGCTTTTCTTCATTTGTTCTCTAGACCAAAATCACTACTCTACTTTTGCCTTCTATTTCTTTTTTTCTCACAAGAACTACCCTTTTGCCGAACCCTCTTGTAACATCCTGAAAATGGGCCTATGTATTTTTGATTTAATTATACGAAATGGCATGACTTATGTATTATGAATGTGTGATGAACATTTTTGGAAACTTGGAAATGTTAAGTTTAAAAGAGGAAAGTGAACATTTTGGAAACTTGGAAATGTTAAGTTAAAAGAGGAAAGTGAACATTTTGGAAACTTGGAAATGTTAAGTTAAAATAGGAAAGTGAACATTTTTGGAAACCTGGAAATGTAAGGAAATGATTTAGAAATGTTAAGTAAAAGAGGAAACTAAAACAAGGTGGCCTTAAGAAAATTAATAGAAGAAATTTGACACAAACATAGGCTTATTTAAGTGGCTTGAAGGCACCACTTAAGGCCCAGGTAGGTGACGCCACAAGCTATGCAAATGGGCCTAGGTTCGAGCAACGTGGGAAGCAAATAAAGGATTTTATTTTGCTACAAGAAGCAAAGGAGGTGGACGGCACTAAGGAACTTATGTGAGGAGTTTTATTCTCTTTAAAATTTGGCTAAAGGGTGTGCTCAAGTGTGGATTAAATTCCTTTTATTTAAAGTGGATAAAAGAAGAGATAATTAATGGGATTAATTTTATTAAGGTGATAATTAAAAGATAAAATTTATCAAGATATGGAGAGTTGGCCGATTGAGGGACTCCTTGGATGGTATTTTCGGCCAAGGTTGTAAAGGGGGAGGCTATAGTCGAATTTCATTAAGCACTTTGGCCTCCCTATCGCTCACTCTTTTCTCTCCAAAACCATCACTCTCTTTTTCTTCTTCTTTAATCCATCTAGCGAAACACCTTGTGTTCTAGCGAAATCTTTTCCATCTCCATTACCAAAGCGAGTAACTTATTCTCTTCTTCTCATAATCTTCCAAAAGTGAAAATAAGTCCCCTCTAGCCTTAGCCAATCTTTGAAGGACTTAAAGCAAAGGGTTGTCAATTTCTTCAAGTAAGGGTAAGATCTCATTCGGTTTCATCCTTTTTTCTTTTAAGATTAACCGAAACCAGGAAATCTAACCCCATTATTGTGTTAGTTGAAACTTGGAAAGAAGGCTTCGGGATCTGTCCATAAGTCGACCATAAGGAAGAAATCTTCCAAGATCTAAGGTAAGGAATATTCGGCCATGGCCTATTTTGGTGTTTTAGATCTAGTTCATAATTATTCAAAATAGCCGAAACTAACAAGTTAATAGATCTAAGGATCAGCCGATTACGAGGAAGGAGAAGTTCTTTTCCCGAAGGTACACCATAGGCCGCATGTTCCCTAGTTATTTGGTGAGTTTCGAGATTCAAAAATCGCAAGGTATGTACCTAAATACAATCGGCCATAGGCCTGTTTTGATAACTAGATCTATTTCATAATTGTTAAAAAGCCGAAACTAACCTGTGGTATGATTTAATGTTTGGCCGAATGCAAGAAGGAATACAACAAAGTTTCAGGACTTGATTCTTAAGTCAATCGGCAACAAGGTAGGTTTTAAGTGTACAAATCCTACTAGGATTTGGTTTTATAGCCGAATAGGCTTTATGCTAACATATTAAGGTTGGCCGAATGTAGGGACTTGAAATCTAAGGCTTTAGATCAGATTTTCGAGATTCAAGTGAAATTATTAAGCGAATCAGGTGTGTACCCCACACTACTTTTTAATAAGACTTATGGCAATAATTAATATGTGCATGTCTATAAGAATGTGAATATGGCTAAGGTACCATGTTATGGTACAAAGTACCCAGGTACGTTTCCTACTCCTACTAGGAATATGAATATATGTTATTTTTAACATGTGAAAAGTGATAAGAATGTGAAAAGTGATAAGAATGTGAATTAAGGTATGATATTGCATGATATGTATAATATGGGGCATATGGGTTATATGAAAAGGGGAAGTTAATGTGGCGACCTAAGACCACGAAATCTGAATGTGGTGACCTAAGACCACGATAACTAAATGTGGTGACCTAAGACCACGAATTCTGAATATGGTGACCTAAGACCACGAATTTTATAAGGGCGATGAGCACGTCGACTACAGCGACTGCCTTCGATGGTGTGTAGCGGATGGAAGGTTGACTTAGTAGTCCCCACGGTGTGCAGGTTGGTACGGGGGACGTGTAGCGGATGGTTATCTAGGTTTGGGTTCGGGTTGCATCATTATTTTTTTATTTGTTTATGAACATGTATGTTAATGTATGCCCAATTATTAAATTTTAGTGTTGGTTACACATTGAGTCATTGACTCACCCTTGTGGGATTACTTTTCGGTGTGACGAACAAGAATGGACCGGCCAATGAGATGCTTAGGGATGGCCATGCACAAAGAAGAAGTTCATTTATTTTATTTGGACTATTATATTTTAAGTATTTTGAATTTAAATTTTGGGAATTATTTGATGTAATAAGGCCATAGTAGAACTACTTTACTTTGCTTTCATTTATTACGTTTGCAAACTTTTATTAATTAAAAGATTAAGTAAATTTATTTTAAAACAAAGCCCAAACGTTTTGTCACCTAAAGTAAAGGATTTTATTAATGAAATAAACTTGTTTTCAACTCAAGCCCAACCCAAAACAATCTTTCTTTCAAAATACACAAGTTTTTCCTAAGTAACAAAAGAATTTGAAACGGTTTACACCGGGGAACATACCAGATCCGGTTAAGGCTCGTGGGCCGGGTTTGGGGGTGTTTCAATTTGGTATCAAGCCTAGTTTTAAACTCTCGGCCTTGGGTTTAAGGCCAAAAATGTTTTCAAAGTTAAGCCCAAAAGGGATTTTATGAATTAAGCAGGTTTTTCTGGCATGGCCCACTAAGTCTCCGACCCGAAGTCCACCAGGTGAGTACCCCTATCTCCTGTGTGATTTATATTATGACCTGTAGAAGGGTAGAAGTGGAAGGGAACGTAGATTAGCATGATAAGCACTTGAACCCTACGACTAGTATACCCCAACAAAAACATAAGACTTAAATGCCTAACTAAACAAACATGTGGTTAAGTCGCTGAGTTAGGGTGTGGTAACCATGGTGCACATGTCTAGGATTGGTTTCGGTGGGAGCTTGGTATTTAAGCAGTCCGAGTGACTCACCACCTCTCTGCTTGAATCCTACCTGGTGCGTAGCTTCGGTTCACCCTAACCAAGAGAACTTATACACGGGCTAAACCCCTAACTAAAACCCGAAAGGGACTAGCCATTTTTTTATGAAAACCCTATTTTTATAATCACCAAATTACCCCTTGAATAGTAGCAAAAACTTATTTTGGGAAATTTTCAAAATATTTCTGATTTATGAAAATTATAAAAATACCCCTAGTGGTAGAATTACAAAAATGCCCTTGGTTTATGAAAATTTTCAAAATACCCACCATTCTTATCAAAATTTCAATACTTTATAAAATGTCCAAAAACCCTAATTTGCCAAATATCAAAATACCTTGATTTTGGAAAATTACAAAATTACCCCTACCCTACAAATTACTGAAATACCCCCGAGTTACAAAATTACCAGAATGACCCCTAATCTTCAAAATTTATTTTTTTTTACAACATTACTGATTTGGAAAACAAATTCTCAAAAACAACCTTCAAGTTTTGTAAATTCCAAAATATCCTTGATTTATTAAGATTTATAAATTTACCCTGGTTTATTACTGAAATACCCCTGTAATTTCAAAATTTCTAAAATACCCCCAGGATTTCAAAAATTACCAAAATACCCTTATTGACAAAATCACCAAGGAACCTTATATTGACAAATTACGAAAATACCCCTGTAGGGCAAATTACGAAAATACCCCTAGGTGGTGGAAAAACAACCACAATAAAAACTACAACATTTCTCTGAATGAACGAAAGTTCATAATTGATTGATGGATGTATGAATGTAAAGACTGTGTGCATGTATGAATACGAAAGAACCACTTCTAAAATTCTTTTCATAAAACTTCTTCGCAGTTAATCAGTGGAATAAAGGCTAATTCATAAATTTCTTAATCAGATTAAAGGTGTTGTTAGATATGAGTTCTAGAGGACGCGGTCGTCATGGACGCGGTAAAGGAAGAATGACTGTGTCAGAACCCGTTAGATCGGGTCAAGGGTCCGACAATGAGTTACCACCGCCACCACCACCCCAATTGTTGGTGTCGAGCAAGCAAGCTTCGACGGGGATGATCTTTGTATCGCAGCTATCTTTGCGGGTTCTTGAAATGGTGGTGGTGTTGGAGGAATACGGAGCTCGAAATTTATACGGCGACTCGAGCCAACTGAGTGAGGTGTTTCTTAGAGTATCCGTGTGGCACCCAAGACTGGTTGAATACTAGTTGGAAGCAACTGAGCGCATTATGGATGAGCTCGATCTGACCCCTGAGGAGAAGTTGAAGGGAATGGTGGCACTATTATGAGATGAAGCGTACCAATGGTGGCTAACAGTTCGGGATGGTGCCATAGTGAGGATCTAACACGGAGTATGTTAAGACAACAGATCAAAAGAAGTATGTCGGCACGTTATATTGATGAGCGAGAGGAAGGCGTTTTTGGGGTGGTTCAAGGAACAAGTCGATGGCAGATGAAGTGAATTTACGAGGTTAAGTCGATATGCTCGAGGAGTAGTGGCTACGAGCATGAGCGGTGTGTTCGGTTCAAGACGGTTTAAGGGATGATCTAAGGTTATTGATAGCTCCACATCGAGGCGGGAGTTTTCCGCGTTAGTAGAAAAGGCTAAGGTAGCCGAGGGAATCAAGGACTTGGTTAAGCAGAGCTCTGATAGGAATAGACCTAAGAGGGGTTATGGGTCATCAGGATTATTGGGAAATGTGCAGAAAAGGCCCAGAGCTAATGGGCCGTGGGGTCAGCAAGTGGGTGCAGGAGGGCAGTATCGTCCATGTGATCAGTGTGGAAAGAAACACTTAGGTGAATGTTGGAAGAAGACAGGTGGATGTTTCAGATGTGGGTCAAAGGACCATATGATCAAGGACTGCCAGAGGAAACCGGATGAGAATAGGCCAGCTGCTCAGAATGCTAATCAGGCTGGTAGAGGGGGACAGCAGCCTAAGCGAGGTTGTGGTCCAAATAATCGAGGAAATGGTAGAGGACGTGGAACACCAGGCCGAGGTGCTTCTAATACTGAGGCAAGGCAACTGGGGTTGATTTATGCGGTTCACCGTAGGGAGGATGGAGACACACCGGACGTCATAACCGGTACGTTCCTCATTCATGGCAAGCCCTATTTTGCTCTTATTGATGTGGGCTCGACCCATTCTTATGTTGCATGTAGTGTAGTGGAAACACTAGGCCTAGACTCTGAACTTTCTGATAGGGAGATGACTGTAGTAAGCCCATTAGGCCAAACTGTAGTGGTGGATAAGATCTTTTGGAGTGTATCCCTAGAAATTCAGGGAGCGAGCTTTCGGGCTGACTTAATGGAGTTACCCTTCGGGGAATTTGACCTCATACTTGGTATGGATTGGTTAGTAGAACATCGAGCCGTGTTGGATTGTGCGGCTAAGTGAATGGAATTAAGGACCCCGGAGGATGAGGTGGTCATTATGATAGGAGAAAGAAGAAACTACTTGTCTAACGTAGTTTCGGTGCTAAAGGCTGAAAAGATGGTTCGTAAAGGGTGCAAGGTGTTTTTAGCCTTCGTAAGTACGCTAGATGGAAAGGAAAACGGTGTTAGTGGAGTTAGAACGATAAGGAACTTTAAGGATGTGTTCCCAAAGGAATTACCAGGAATACCCCAAGATAGGGAGGTGGAGTTTGGAATTGATTTGCTGCCGGGAACAGCTCCTGTATCAATTGCCCCTTATAGAATGGCACTAAAGGAGTTGGTGGAGCTCAAGGCTCAAATTCAGGAATTACTTGACCGTGGATTTATTCGACCCAGTGTGTCTCCGTGGGGAGCACCGGTCTTGTTTGTGAAGAAAAAGGATGGAACTATGCGAATGTGCATAGATTATCGTCAGTTGAATAAGCTGACCATCAAGAACAAGTATCCTTTGCCAAGGATTGATGACTTGTTCAATCAGCTTAAGGGGGCAGCAGTGTTTTCAAAGATCGACTTAAGGTCGGGATATCATCAGTTGAAGGTGAAGGAGGCAGATATCCATAAGACAGCCTTTAGGACAAGATACGGTCATTTTGAGTTTGTAGTAATGCCGTTCGGGTTGACAAACGCCCTAGCCGCGTTCATGGATATGATGAATCGGGTGTTTCAACCTTACTCGGATAGGTTCATCGTAGTGTTCATCGACGATATTTTGGTGTACTCCAAGACTGAGGAGGAGCATGATGAGCATCTTCAGACTGTGCTGCAAGTATTAAGGGAAAAGAAGCTCTATGCCAAATTTAGCAAGTGTGAATTTTGGCTTAAGGAGGTTGCATTCTTAGGGCACGTGGTGTCTGCTGAAGGAATAAGGGTGGATCCTAGAAAGATCGAAGCAGTGTTGGATTGGAAACCACCTAAGTCAGTGGCAGAGATCCGTAGTTTCTTAGGATTGCAGGCTACTACAGAAGGTTCGTGGAAGGATTTTCGTCAATAGCTGCGCCTTTAACAAAGTTGTTGAGGAAGGAAGTACCCTTTGTATGGACGGATAAGCAGTAGGAGAGCTTTGAAAAGCTCAAGAGGGTTTTGACTGAAGCTCCAGTATTGATACAGCCAGAGGCAGGAAAAGATTTTACAGTGTATTATGACGCTTCCCATACAGGTTTGGGTTGTGTATTGATGCAAGACGGAAAGGTAGTCGCATATGCGTCTCGACAGTTGAGGCCACATGAGGTAAACTACCCGACGCATGACTTGGAATTAGCAGCAGTGGTTTTCGCTCTTAAGGTATGGAGGCACTACCTTTATGGCAAAAAGTCGACGATCTACACAGACCACAAGAGCCTTAAGTATTTGCTGACTCAGAAGGAGTTACACTTGAGGCAGGGAAGGTGGGTTGAATTGCTCAAGGACTATGATTGCTCGATAGAATATCACCCGCAAGGCGAATATAGTGGCGGATGCCCTAAGTCGAAAGGTGGTGTCGGATCCGAGGGCAATGTTAGCCCATTTAAGTTTGTATGATGATGGAAGCTTTGTTGGCGAGTTGCAAGTCAAGCCGACGTGGTTGAATGAAGTGAAAGAGGACGATTGGTGATGAGGACTTAAGTGCTAAGCTACAACAAGTGCGAGAATGGAGAGTTGGAAGATTATGGCATTAATGGCGAAGGAGTGTTGTGTTTCAAGAGCAAGGTCTGTATGCCTAAGGATAAGGAACTTAGGCGAAGGATTCTTCAAGAGTCGCATGGTAGCCCTTATGCTATGCATCCTGGAGGCACTAAGTTGTACAGAGACCTAAAGGAGCAGTTTTGGTGGCCTGGTCTGAAGAAAGAAGTTACTGAACTCGTTGGCAAATGTTTGACGTGTCAGCAAGTTAAGGCTGAACACCAAATGCCATCGGGATTGCTTCAGCCAATCGAGATTCTGCAGTGGAAGTGGGAAAGAATTACCATGGACTTCGTTAGTGGGCTTCCCCTTACGCCTACTAAGAAGGACTCGGTATGGGTAATAGTGGACCGTTTGACCAAGTCCGCGCACTTTATCCCGGTAAGAGTTGATTATTCTCTTAAAAAATTGGCTAAACTATATGTGGCAGAAATTGTGAGGCTACATGGAGTGCCGGTGTCTATCATTTCAGATAGAGACCCAAGATTTACGTCTCAATTTTGGAGGGCACTTCATCAAGCTTTAGGCACTAAGTTGGATTTCACTACGGCCTTTCATCCACAATCGGACGGGCAATCTGAACGGGTAATCCAAGTTTTAGAGGACATGTTGAGGGGCTGTGTGATGGATTTCAGAGGAAGTTGGGAGGAGTATTTGCCTTTAGCAGAGTTTGCCTACAACAACAGCTATCAGGCAAGTATTCGAATGGCACCTTATGAAGCACTGTATGGTCGGAGGTGTCGAACTCCTACATGTTGGACGGAATTGGGAGAACGTCGAGTTTTGGGACCAGAATTAGTAGCAGAGTCTGAAGAGAAGGTTGAGATAATTCATGCACAGTTGAAGGAAGCATCTGATAGACAAAAGTCGTACGCAGATCTCGAACGAAAGGAGATCGAATTTGATGTGGAAGACCGGGTATTCCTTAAGGTTTCGCCTTGGAAGAAGGTGATGAGATTCGGTCGCAAAGGGAAGTTAAGTCCAAGGTTTATAGGACCCTATCGAGTGTTGAAGCGAGTTGGACCAGTGGCTTATCAGTCGGAGTTGCCACTGAAGTTGTAGCAGATGCACGACGTATTCCATGTATCCATGCTACGTCGCTACTGATCGGATCCATCTCATGTAGTACCAGTTGAAGAAGTGGAGCTAAGGCCAGACTTATCCTACGAGGAAGAGCCGATTCAGATCTTGGAACGAGACGTGAAAATATTACGGAGGAAGTCAGTTCCCCTAGTCAAAGTGTTGTGGCGCAATCATGGATTAGAAGAAGCTTCGTGGGAGCCAAAAGAGGCACTGCGACAACACTACCCTCATTTATTTTAGCCAGGCAATTTCGGGGACGAAATTATTTTAAGGGGGTAGAACTGTAACATCCTGAAAATGGGCCTATGTATTTCTAATTTAATTATACGAAATGGCATGACTTATGTATTATGAATGTATGATGAACATTTTTGGAAACTTGGAAATGTTAAGTTTAAAAGAGGAAAGTGAACATTTTGGAAACTTGAAAATGTTAAGTTAAAAGAGGAAAGTGAACATTTTGGAAACTTGGAAATGTTAAGTTAAAATAGGAAAGTGAACACTTTTGGAAACCTGGAAATGTAAGGAAATGATTTAGAAATGTTAAGTAAAAGAGGAAACTAAAACAAGGTGGCCTTAAGAAAATTAATAGAAGAAATTTGACACAAACATAGGCTTGTTTAAGTGGCTTGGAGGCACCACTTAAGGCCTGTAGGTGACATACAAGCTATGCAAATGGGCCTAGGTTAGAACAACGTGGGAAGCAAATAAAGGATTTTATTTTGCTACAAGAAGCAAAGAAGGTGGACGGCACTAAGGAACTTATGTGAGGAGTTTTATTCTCTTTAAAATTTGGCTAAAGGGTGTGCTCAAGTGTGGATTAAATTCCTTTTATTTAAAGTGGATAAAAGAAGAGATAATTAATGGGATTAATTTTATTAAGGTGATAATTAAAAGATAAAATTTATCAAGATATGGAGAGTTGGCCGATTGAGGGACTCCTTGGATGGTATTTTCGGCCAAGGTTGTAAAGGGGGAGGCTATAGTCGAATTTCATTAAGCACTTTGGCCTCCCTATCGTCTACTCTTTTCTCTCCAAAACCATCACTCTCTCTTTTCTTCTTCTTTAATCCATCTAGCAGAAACACCTTGTGTTCTAGCCAAAATCTTTTCCATCTCCATTACCGAAAGTGAGTAACTTATTCTCTTCTTCTTATAATCTTTCAAAAGCCGAAAATAAGTCCCCTCTAGCCTTAGCCGAATCTTTGAAGGACTTAAAGCAAAGGGGTTGTCGATTTCTTCAAGTAAGGGTAAGATCTCATTCAGTTTCATCCTTTTTTCTTTTAAGATTAACCGAAACCAGGAAATCTAACCTCATTATTGTGTTAGTTGAAACTTAGAAAGAAGGCTTCGGGGTTTGTCCATAAGTCGACCATAAGGAAGAAATCTTCCAAGATCTAATGTAAGGAATATTCGGCCAAGGCCTATTTTGGTGTTTTAGATCTAGTTCATAATTATTCAAAATAGCCGAAACTAAAAAGTTAATAGATCTAAGGATCAGCCGATTACGAGGAAGGAGAAGTTCTTTTCCCGAAGGTACACCATAGGCCGCGTGTTCCCTAGTTATTCGGTGAGTTTCGGGATTCGAAAATCGCAAGGTATGTGCCTAAATACAATCGACCATAGGCCTGTTTTGATAACTAGATCTATTTCATAATTGTTAAAAAGCCGAAACTAACCTGTGGTATGATTTAATGTTTGGCCGAATGCAAGAAGGAATACAACAAAGTTTCGGGACTTGATTCTTAAGTCAATCGGCAACAAGGTAGGTTTTAAGTGTACAAATCCTACTAGGATTTGGTTTTATAGCCGAATAGTCTTTATGCTAACATATTAAGGTTGGCCGAATGTAGGGACTTGAGATCTAAGGCTTTAGATCAGATTTTCGGGATTTAAGTGAAATTGTTAAGCGAATCAGGTGTGTACCCCACACTACTTTTTAATAAGACTTATGGCAACAATTAATATGTGCATGTCTATAAGAATGTGAATATGGCTAAGGTACCATGTTATGGTACAAAGTACTCAGGTACGTTTCCTACTCCTACTAGGAATATGAATATATGTTATTTTTAACATGTGAAAAGTGATAAGAATGTGAAAAGTGATAAGAATGTGAATTAAGGTATAATATTGCATGATATGTATAATATGGGGCATATGGGTTATATGAAAAGGGGAAGTTAATGTGGTGACCTAAGACCACGAAATCTAAATGTGGTGACCTAAGACTACGATAACTGAATGTGGTGACCTAAGACCACGAATTCTAAATGTGGTGACCTATGACCACGAATTTTATAAGGGCGATGAGCACGTCGACTGCAGCGACTGCCGTCGATGGTGTGTAGCGAATGGAGGGTTGACTTTGTAACATCCTAGATTAGGGGTTATGCGTTTATGCATAATTCATGAGTAGTAGGTTTTGGCAGTGTTTGGAAGTGAATTAAGGGTTTTTAAAATCTAGGATGGAAGAGAAAGCTTTGGACAATTATTGGTTTTTAAGTTAAAAACAAGAAGTGATGTGGAAAAGTGGCAAGGGACGCCACCTAAGGTGCAAGGGTTATGGCATTAAGTGAAGTACTTTGAGGGAAGAGGTTCGAATCCCATTGTGTGCATCTTTGCTTAATAGTATGCCTTATGTGTTGTGAATGTGTTGTGTGCATTTTAGAACCTTGGAAATGCTTTAGAAAATATTAAGTCTTAAGAGGAAATATAAGGAGATGTAAGGAAATGAAAGGAAATGAAAGGAAATGTAAGGAAATGAAAGGAAATGTAAGGAAATGTAAGGAAATGAAAGGAAATGTAAGGAAATGAAAGGAAATGTAAGGAAATGTAAGGAAATGTAAGGAAACTTGGAAATGATTTAGAAATGTTAAGTTTCAAAAAGAGGAAATTTAACATTTTGGAAACCTAAGTAAAATAGGAGAGTGAACATTTTGGAAACCTAAGTTAAAAGAGGAAAGTGAACATTTTGGAAACCTAGGAAATGTCAAGTTTAAAGAACCAAACGAAAATTTTTGGAAACTTAGAAATGACTTAGAAATGTTGAGTTTTAAAGTTTAAAAAAGGAAATTAAGGCATGGTGGCCTTAAGAGAAAAAGTATGTGAAATTTGACACACAAACAGGCTTGGAAAAGTGGCCTGAAGATGCCACTTAGGGCCTCTGGAAATGGTGCCACATGCAAGGGTGTTGGGCCTGAGATCGAGTCACTCAGGAAGCAAATAGAAGAAGTTTTATTTTGCTACAAAGAGCAGAGAGGTGGATGGCATGTGGGCTCTTAAAAGAGGAGTTTTATTTCCTTTAGAATTTCGGCTAATTAGGAGATAATTGTTGGATTAATTCTTTTGATAAAGTGATAATTATCACATAGGAAGAGTGGTGGCCAAGTAGGGGACTCTAGCCTAGTAATTTCGGCTATAAAAGGGAAAGAAGGCCATTCATTCATTCATTCACTCTTCCTTTGCCGAATTTCTTAAGCAGATTCTCCTCTCTTTGCCGAAATTCCTACAGTTTTTATTCTTCCTTCTCTTTTCTTTCTAATCCCTCCAAAATTCGAAAGTTGTGAGAGCATCATTTAGCCATAGCGAATCTCTCAAGGTTGAAGTGAAGGTGCAATCGATTCCTTCAAATAAGGGTAAGATCCAAGTTTAGTTTCCATTCTTTTATATTTTAGACTTATCGAAATTTAGGGACTAATTTCGATTATTAATCTTGGCCGAATCATGGAAGGAGAAGTTCTTTTCCCGAAGGTACACCATAGGCCACGTGTTCCCTAGTTATTCGGTGAGTTTTGGGATTTAAAATCCACAAGGTAAATGTCTATAGCATTCGGCCAAAGGCCATGTTTTATGTTTTAATGTTAGATTAAATCTAACATATGATTATAGGAATTTCGACTACTCAAGGAACAAGTATCAGCTTTTTGGGATTTAAGATTTGGAAGGTAAGCACATAGGTATATTCGGCCAAGGCCTTACTTTAGTACATAGATCTATTTTCTTATTATCTTAAAAGCCGAAAACTAACCTATGTAGAGATCTAGTGTTTGGTCGAATACAAGGAGAAGAAAAGCAAACTTTTCAGGAGTTGAGTGATAAGCAAATCGGCATTAAGGTAAGTCTTAGTGTACAAATTCTACTAGGATTTGGTTTTATGGCTGAATGAGTTTTTTCATTAAACCTTTAATATGGGCCGAATGTAGGGAGTTAAAGATCTAAAGCAGTAGATCGAATTTTGGGATTTCAAGTAAAATCGTTAAGCGAATCAGGTGTGTACCCCACACTACTTTTAATAAGATTCATGGCAATAATTAATATGTGCATGTTAATATGAAAGTGTAAGAATATGGCTAAGGCACTGTGTGTACCCCACACTAATCTTAATAGATTTATGGCTTAAACTTGATATATGTGTTAATATGAAAGTGTAAGAATGTGGCTAAAGTACCATGTTATGGTACAAAGTACTTCGGTACGTTTTCCTACTCCTACTAGGATTACGAAATATGTTATACATAACATGTGAAAAGTGACATGAATGTGAATTTAAGTATGATATGCATGATATGAATAATATGGGGCATTCAGGTTATTTGACAAAGGGGAAGTGAATGTGATGACTTGGTCTCACTATCCGAATGTGGTGACTTGGTCACATTATCTCGAATGTGGTGACTTGGTCACATTATCGAATGTGGTAACCGGTTACATTATCTCAATGTGGTGTCTCATGACACAATTATCTCGTGGCTATGCCACGAATTTTATATAGGCGATGAGCACGTCATTGCAATGACGCCTTCGATGGTGTGTAGCGGATGGAGGTTGACTTAGTAGTCCCCACGGTGTGCGAGGATGGTACGGGTGGAGTGTAGCGGATGGCATATAGGTTTGAGTTCGGGATTGCATCATTATCTTGAATCACTAAATGTGAAATTATGATACGTATGAATATGATTTGTTATGCCTGAATTTGTTAAGACTTAGTGTTTATGTACACATTGAGTCTGTTTGACTCACCCCGTTGTGGGATTACTTTTCCGGTGACGACCAGTGATGGACCGGGCCGGTAGATTTTTAGTGGAGGCCATGTGAAGTTCAGATTTCTTTTATTTGGACTATTTTACTTTAAGTGTTTTGAATTTAAATTTTGGGAATTATTTGATGTAATAAGGCCTTAGTAGAATTATTTTATTCTATTTTTATTTATTAAGCTTACAAACTTTTATTTATTAAAAGATTAAGTAAATCTATTTTTAAAACAAAGCCTAAACGTTTTGTCACCTAAAGTAAAGGATTTTTAACAATGAATTAAACGTGTTTTCAACTCAAGCCCAACCCAAAACGATCTTTCTTCCAAATCACACAAGTTTTTCCTAAGTAACAAAAGAATTTGAAACGGTTTACACCGGGGAACATACCAGATCCGATCAAGGCTCGTGGGCCGGGTTTGCGGTGTTTTAGTTTGGTATCAAAGCCCAGTTTTAAACTCTCGGCCTTGGGTTTAAGGCCCAAAACGTTTTCAAAGTTAGGCCCAAAAAGAATTTTTGCGAATTCAGCAAGTTTTTCTGGCATGGCCCACTAAGTCTCCGACCCGAAGTCCACCAGGTAATACTCCAATCTTTTGTGTGATTTATATTATGATTTGTAGAAGGGTAGAAATGGAACGTAGAATAGAGATTAAGTACTTGAACCCTAGGACTAGTATACCCCAACAAAAACATAAGACTTAAATGCCTAACTAAAAAAACCTGTGGTTAAGTCACTGAGTTAGGGTGTGGTAACCATGGTGCGCATGTCTAGGATTGGTTTCAGTGGGAGCTTGGTATTTAAGCAGTCCGCGTGACTCACCTCCTCTCCACTCGAATCCTACCTGGTGCGTAGCCTCGGTTCACCTTAACCAAGAGGACTTATACACGGGCTAAACCCCTAACTAAAACCCGAAAGGGACTAGCCGTATTTTATGGAAACCCTAGTTTTAAAATTTCTAAATTACCCTCTTGATTTGAAAACATTATTTTTATAAATTTTCCTGAAATATTTCTAATTTACAAAATTACCTAAATACCCTTAGTGGTAAAATTACTAAAATTCCCTTGGTTACTAAAATTACCATATTACCCTCGACTTTTGCTAAAATGTTTCTACTTTACAAAATACCAGAAACTTCTGTTTTACAAATATCAAGATACCCTGATTTGGAGAATTTATGGAAATGCCCCTGACTTCCAAAATTACCGAAATAACCCCAATTTCTAAAATTTTTGCAACAACACTGATTTGGAAAACAAATTCTCAAAAACAACCCTCAAGTTTTGTAAATTCCAAAATATCCTTGATTTGTTAAGATTTACACATTCACCCGGGTTAATTACCAAAATACCCTCGGATTTCAAAATTTTTCAAGATACTCCGGGAATGAAAAATTACTAGAATACCCTTATTTACAAAATCACAAAGGAACTTTATTTTGACATATTATGAAAATACCCCTGTAGGACAAATTACGAAAATATCCCCGGGTAGTGGAAAAACAACAACAATGGAAACTACAATATTTCTCTGAATGAATGAAAGTTCATAATTGATTGATGGAGGTATGAATGTAAAGACTGTGTGCATGTATGAATACGAAAGAACCACTCCTAAAATTCTTTTCATAAAACTTCTTCGCGGTTAATCAGTGGAATAAAAGCTAATTTATAAAATTTCTTAAATCAGATTAAAGCGCATCATTAGAAATGAGTTCTAAGGGACGTGAACTTAGAGATTGTGCCTGGAAAGTATGATGATTCTATTAAGATCAGAGTGCGCAGCATAAGCGTAGCGCGGTGAGTTAAGATGTTCGATTATTCGATAGTAAGTAATTTCGAGGATGAAATTATTTTTAAGGAGGGTAGAACTGTAACATCCTAGATTAGGGGTTATGCGTTTGTGCATAATTCATGAGTAGTAGGTTTTGGCAGTGTTTGGAAGTGAATTAAGGGTTTTTAAAATCCTAGGATGGAAGAGAAAGCTTTGGACAATTGTTGGTTTTAAGTTAAAACAAGAAGTGATGTGGAAAAGTGGCAAGGGCGCCACCTAAGGTGCAAGGGTTATGGCATCAAGTGAAGTACTTTGAGGAAGAGGTTCGAATCCCATTGTGTGCATCTTTGCTTAATAGTATGCCTTATGTGTTGTGAATGTGTTGTGTGCATTTTAGAACCTTGGAAATGGTTTAGAAAATATTAAGTCTTAAGAGGAAATATAAGGAAATGTAAAGAAATGAAAGGAAATGAAAGGAAATGTAAGGAAATAAAAGGAAATGTAAGGAAATGTAAGGAAATGAAAGGAAATGTAAGGAAATGTAAGGAAATGTAAGGAAATGTAAGGAAACTTGGAAATGATTTAGAAATGTTAAGTTTCAGAAAGAGGAAAGTTAACATTTTGGAAACCTAAGTAAAATAGGAAAGTGAACATTTTGGAAACCTAAGTTAAAAGAGGAAAGTGAACATTTTGGAAACCTAGGAAATGTCAAGTTTAAAGAGCCAAACGAAAATTTTTAGAAACTTAGAAATGACTTAGAAATGTCAAGTTTTAAAGTTTAAAAGAGGAAATTAAGGCAAGGTGGCCTTAAGAGAAAAAGTATGTGAAATTTGACACACAAACAGGCTTGGAAAAGTGGCCTGAAGATGCCACTTAGGGCCTCTGGAAATGGCGCCACATGCAAGGGTGTTGGGCCTGAGATCGAGTCACTTAGGAAGCAAATAAAAGAAGTTTTATTTTGCTACAAAGAGCAGAGAGGTGGACGGCATGTGGGCTCTTAAAGGAGGAGTTTTATTTCCTTTAGAATTTCGGCTAATTAGGAGATAATTATTGGATTAATTCTTTTGATAAAGTGATAATTATCACATAGGAAGAGTGGTGGCCAAGTAGGGGACTCTAGCCTAGTAATTTCGGCTATAAAAGGGAAAGAAGGCCATTCATTCATTCATTCACTCTTCCTGTAACATCCTAGATTAGGGGTTATACGTTCGTGCATAATTCATGAGATAGTGGGATCAGTGGGTGTGTTGGATGTGTTCTGAAGAGTTACAGGAACCCTAAGAGGTATGGAAATGTAAGGAAATGAAGAGAAATGTACGGAAATGTAAGGAAATGCTTTAGAAATGATAAGTTTAAAGGAGGGAAACGAACGTTTTTGGAAACTAAGAAATGTAAGGAAATGATTTGGAAATGATTCAAAAGAGGAAAGTGACTATTTTGGAAACCGAAGTAAAATAGGAAAGTGACCATTTTGGAAACCTAAGTAAATTAGGAAAGTGAACATTTTAGAAACTAAGCTAAAAGAGGAAAGTGAACATTTTGGAAACTAAGCTAAAAGAGGAAAGTGAACATTTTGGAAACTAAGCTAAAAAAGGAAAGTAAACATTTTGGAAACCTAGGAAATGTCAAGTTTACAGAGCCGAACGAAAATTTTTAGAAACCTAGAAATGACTTAGAAATGTCAAGTTTTAAAGTTTAAAAGAGGTAATTAAGGCAAGGAGGCCTTAAAAGAAAAAGTACGTGAGTTTTGACACACAAACAGGCTTGGAAAAGTGGCCTAAAGATGCCACTTAGGGCCTATGGAAATGGCGTCACATGCAGGGGAAATAGGCCTGAGTTCGAGTCACTTGAAAAGCAAATAAATAAGTTTTATTTTTTGCTTCCAGAAGGCTGAGGTGGACGGCACTGGTTTCTAGAAAAGGAGGTGTTTTATTTGCATAAATATGTGAATAATAAGTGATAAGTAAAGGATTTTCTTTAATTGGATTATTTGAGGAGATAATTGATGGATTAAAGGCTTTTATTTTAAATAAAAGAGATAATATTATCACAAGGAAGATTGGTGGCCAAGTCAAGGACTCTTGGCCTAGCAATTTCGGTTAAAGGAGGAGAATTTAGGCTATTCTCTCATCTTTTCTAGGCTTTGCCGAAAAGTTCCATAGCAAAACTCCCTCTGCCGAATTTTCTTTTCATCTTTTCTTCTTCTCATTTCTTCATCTGTCAAGCCAAAACCTTTTCTTTTGATCTCTGATTAAAACTCCATAGTCGAATCTCTGTGACTCTAGGCAAGGAAGCAATCGATTAAAGGCATTAAAGGTAAGGTTAAGCATTATTCAAATCCTTTTCTTTTCTATTTTGCCGAAAGAGAAGGGTCTAATCCCTATTCTTGTTCATTGCCGAATCTGCAAGGATCTCTCAGGATCTTTTTACAACTGTCGAATACAAGGGGGAATCTTTTGGGAAATCTGAGGATCTAAGGTAAGATGTATGAATATTCGGTTAAGGGTTATGATTCATGTTTTCAAAGTTAGATTTAATCTAACATGAAGTTATAGGGATTTCGACAGGCATATAAAGGAATCCTCTTCAGATTTGGAATTTGTATGGTAAGTGATATTCGGCCAAGGCTCATTTTTGATATTTGGAATTATTTTTCATTATTTTAAAAGCCGGAAACTCACATGGTTACATGATTTAGTGTTAGCCGATTTCAAGGAAAAGGGATACTAGCAATTTTTGGAACTTGATCAATCAAATCGGCAAGCAAGGTAAGTATTAGCAATACAATTCCTATTAGGATTTGGTTTTAAAAGCGAAAAGGTTATTAATGTGTTTTATATGATGGGCCGAATATAGGAATTAACAGATCTAAAGTTAGATCGGGATTTTCGAGATCTCAAGGAACCTATTAAGCGGATCAGGTGTGTACGCACACTAACTTTCGATATATCATATGGCAATTATTTTAATATATGAATATGCATAAGAATGTGAATGTGGCTAAGTACCACGGATGTGGTAAGAGTACCCAGGTACGTTTCCTACTTCCGATAGGTTTACGAATATGATATATTTTGAACCTATGAATAGTAACATGAATGAGAATTAAGTATGTTATGCATGATATAAAATTTATGGGGCATTCGGGATCTATGTGAAAGGGGAAGAAGGTGTTGACTTCGGTCTCACCAACAGAATATGGTGACTACGGTCACAAAATTTGAATATGGTAACTCCGGTTACATTATCTCGAATTTGGTAACCGGTTACATTATTTGAATATGGTGTCTAATGACACAAATTATATGGGCGATGAGCACGCGATCATTGCGTGATCGCCTTAGATGGTGTGTAGCGGATGGAGGGTTGACTTAGTAGTCCCCATGGTGTGACTGGCAGGTACGGGTGGTGTGTAGCGGATGGTCAAATAGGCTTGGGCTTGGGTAGCATCATCATTTTTATATGAATATGAACATGTATGCTTGATCTGTTGAATGTTAGTATTGTGTACTCATTGAGTCTGTTGACTCACCCCATTGTGGGACTTTCTTTTTCGGTGATGAACAAAGGATCCAGGACGGTAGACCTTGAGGTGGCCATGCTTCATTTGAAGATTTTATTTAATTTGGACTTTATTTCTTTTTAGTACCTTTAATTTTATTTTGGGTTTTACTTGATGTAATAAGGCCATAAGGCCCAATGGATTTTCTTATTTTGCTTTACCCTTAACTATTACGTTATGAACTATTTAAGACTAAAGTTTAAGATATATTTTTTAATAAACCTTAAAGATTATTTTGTCACCTTAATAAAAATTTGATTTTCAAATAGATTAAATGGGTTTCCAATCTGAGCCCAATCCACAACAGCATTTTTCCAAAAATTATACAAATTTTGTCTAAGTAACAAAGAACTTGAAAACCGGTTAACTTAAGGAACAATCCAAATCCAGTTCAGGCTCGTGGGCCGGGTGTGGGGTGTTACATTTTTGGTATCAAAGCCCGGTTCAAAACTCGACTGTGGGGGGCCCAAGGCCCAAAATGTTTTGTTTTTGATAGTAGGCCTTATTATGATGTTTTGAGGAACTATTTTGGCTTGAACAGCATGGCACCGAGTCTCCGGCACCTATCCGCCCAGGTAAGTACTTCTATCAATTTCTGTGAATTCTTTTTGATGAGGGGTATAAGGGTAAAATGGGAACGTAGACTACTAGAGTAGAAACTGTTGAACCCTAGGGCTAGCATACCCCAACAAAAAAAAAATTGCATAAGATTTAATAATTCTCTAAACAAACCCTGTGAGTTGTCACTGAGCAAAGGATGTGGCAATCGTTATACGCATGTCTAGGATTAGATTCGGTGGGGCTTGGTATTTAAGCGGTCCTCGTGACTCACCTCCTACTCACTTGAATCCTACACAGTGCGTAGTAATCTGTTCATCCTAGGCGAGACGACACACTCACAAAGCTAAACTCGATAACTAAAACCCGAAAGGATTAGCCGCTTTGTTTTGAGGAAAATAAAACCTTGTTTTAAAAAAACCAAAATACCCCTCGGTTTGAAAAATGACCAAAATACCACAACTTGTAAATTACCAAAATACCTCCAGTATGAAAAATTTTCAAAAGAAATTTTAAAAAAATAAAAAATAATCCTCCTTTTTGTGAAATGACTTAGAACCCAATTTTTGGAAATCATTTTGTGAAAATACCCTGATTATGTAAAAAATTACTAAAATACCCTTAGGGGTAAAATTATGAAACGCCCGCGAATCATGAAATTTCCAAAATACCCATGGTTTTAATCAAAAATTTCATTACATGGAAAGTGCCCAAAAACTTTAAAATTCGAAAACGTCATTATTTTGTAAAATTACAAAATTGCCCCTAACTTACAAAATTACCAGAATACCCTCGGACTTTCAAAATTTTGCAACATCATTATTTTGGAAAATGCAAATCTTAAAAAGAACCCTCAAAGTTTTACAACTTTTGAAATACCCCTAATTTGTTAAATTTTGCAAATTCACCCCGAATTATGAAAAATTACCGAAATACCCCTGAGGTTCAAAATTATCGAAAACCCCCGGGATTCAAAATTTTTCAAAATACCCCAGGAATTTAAGAGTTCCAAATTACTTTATGACAAAATCATCTGAAAATTTTTATTTTTGAAAAATTGCAAAAATACCCCTGTAGGACAAATTATGAGAATACCCCTGAGTAGTGAAAAAACAATCACCAGGAAAACAACCACGTCTCTTTGGATTGAATGAATGAAAGACTGTGTGTTTGCATGATTACGAAAGAACCACTCCTAAACTCTTATCATAAAATTTCTTCGCGGATAATCCAGTGAAACAAGTACTAATACATAAAAAATTCTTAAACTGATAAACGCAATCGTTAGAAATGAGTTCTAAGGGACGTGAACTTAGAGATTGTGCATAGGAAGAATGATATTTTTATAAGATTAGAGTGCGCAACATAAGCGTAGTACGGCGAGTTAAGATGTACGATTAATCGTTAGTAAGTAATTTCAAGGACGAAATTATTTTAAGGAGGGTAGAACTGTAACATCCTAGATTAGGGGTTATACGTTCGTGCGTAATTCATGAGATAGTGGGATCAGTGGGTGTGTTGGATGTGTTCTGAAGAGTTACAGGAACCCTAAGAGGTATGGAAATGTAAGGAAATGAAGAGAAATGTACGGAAATGTAAGGAAATGCTTTAGAAATGATAAGTTTAAAGGAGGGAAACGAACGTTTTTGGAAACTAAGAAATGTAAGGAAATGATTTGGAAATTATTCAAAAGAGGAAAATGACTATTTTGGAAACCGAAGTAAAATAGGAAAGTGACCATTTTGGAAACCTAAGTAAATTAGGAAAGTGAACATTTTGGAAACTAAGCTAAAAGAGGAAAGTGAACATTTTGGAAACTAAGCTAAAAGAGGAAAGTAAACATTTTGGAAACCTAGGAAATGTCAAGTTTACAGAGCCAAACGAAAATTTTTAGAAACCTAAAAATGACTTAGAAATGTCGAGTTTTAAAGTTTAAAAGAGGTAATTAAGGCAAGGAGGCCTTAAAAGAAAAAATACGTGAATTTTGACACACAAACAGGCTTGGAAAAGTGGCCTAAAGATGCCACTTAGGGCCTATGGAAATGGCGTCACATGCAGGGGAAATAGGCCTAAGTTCGAGTCACTTGAAAAGCAAATAAATAAGTTTTATTTTTTACTTCCAGAAGGCTGAGGTGGACGGCACTGGTTTCTAGAAAAGGAGGTGTTTTATTTGCATAAATATGTGAATAATAAGTGATAAGTAAAGGATTTTCTTTAATTGGATTATTTGAGGAGATAATTGATGGATTAAAGGCTTTTATTTTAAATAAAAGAGATAATATTATCACAAGGAAGATTGGTGGCCAAGTCAAGGACTCTTGGCCTAGCAATTTCGGTTAAAGGAGGAGAATTTAGGTTATTCTCTCATCTTTTCTAGGCTTTGCCAAAAAGTTCCATAGCAAAACTCCCTCTGCCGAATTTTCTTTTCATCTTTTCTTCTTCTCATTTCTTCATCTGTCAAGCCAAAACCTTTTCTTTTGATCTCTGATTAAAACTCCATAACCGAATCTCTGTGACTCTAGGCAAGGAAGCAATCGATTAAAGGCATTAAAGGTAAGGTTAAGCATTATTCAAATCCTTTTCTTTTCTACTTTGCCGAAAGAGAAGGGTCTAATCCCTATTCTTGTTCATGGTCAATCTGCAAGGATCTCTCGGGATCTTTTACAACCGTCGAATATAAGGGGAATCTTTCGAAATCGAGGATCTAAGGTAAGATGTATGAATATTCGGTTAAGGGTTATGATTCATGTTTTCAAAGTTAGATTTAATCTAACATGAAGTTATAGGGATTTCGACGGCATATAAAGGAATCCTCTTGATTTGGAATTTGTATGGTAAGTGATATTCGCCAAGGCTCATTCTTGATATTTGGAATTATTTTTCATTATTTCAAAAGCCGAAAACTCACATGGTTACATGATTTAGTGTTAGCCGATTTCAAGGAAAAGGGATACTAGCAATTTTTGGAACTTGATCAATCAAATCGGCAAGCAAGGTAAGTATTAGTAATACCATTCCTATTAGGATTTGGTTTTAAAAGCGAAAAGGTTATTAAAGTGTTTTATATGATGGGCCGAATATAGGAATTAACAGATCTAAAGTTAGATCAGGATTTTCGAGATCTCAAGGAACCTATTAAGCGGATCAGGTGTGTACGCACACTAACTTTCGATATATCATATAGCAATTATTTTAATATATGAATATGCATAAGAATGTGAATGTGGCTAAGTACCACAGATGTGGTAAGAGTACCCAGGTACGTTTCCTACTTCCGATAAGATTACGAATATGATATATTTTGAATCTATGAATAGTAACATGAATGAGAATTAAGTATGTTATGCATGATATAAAATTTATGGGGCATTCGGGATCTATGTGAAAGGGAAGAAGGTGTTGACTTGGTCTCACTGGCGGAATATGGTGACTACGGTCACAAAATTTGAATATGGTAACTCCGGTTACATTATCTGAATTTGGTAACTTCGGTTACATTATTTGAATATGGTGTCTAATGACACAAATTATATGGACGATGAGCACGTCGACTGCAGCGACTACCTTCGATGGTGTGTAGCGGATGGAGGGTTGACTTAGTTGTCCCCACGGTGTGACTGGCAGGTACGGGTGGTGTGTAGCGGATGGTCAAATAGGCTTGGGCTTGGGTTGCATCATCATTTTTATATGAATATGAACATGTATGCTTGATCTGTTGAATGTTAGTATTGTGTACACATTGAGTCTGTTGACTCACCCCATTGTGGGACTTTTTTTTTCGGTGATGGATGGTGGTGACCGGGACGACTGAGACCTTGAGGTGGCCATGCTTCATTTGAAGATTTTATTTAATTTGGACTTTATTTCTTTTAGTACCTTTAATTTTATTTTGGGTTTTACTTGATGTAATAAGGCCATAAGGCCCAAGTGGATTTTTCTTATTTTGCTTTACCCTTAACTATTACGTTGCGAACTATTTAAGACTAAAGTTTAAGATATATTTTTTAATAAACCTTAAAGATTATTTTGTCACCTTAATAAAAATTTGATTTTCAAATAGATTAAATGGGTTTCAATCTGAGCCCAATCCACAACAAATTTTTCCAAAATTATACAAATTTTGTCTAAGTAACAAAGAACTTGAAAATCGGTTAACAAGGAACAATCCAGATCCTGTTCGGGCTCGTGGGTAGGGTGTGGGTGTTTCACTTCCTTCTTGAATTTCTTAAGCGATTCTCCTCTCTACCAAAATTCCTCTGGTTTATTCTTCCTTCTCTTTCTTTCCGATCCTCCAAAAGCGAAAGTTGTGAGAGCATCATTTAGCCATAGCCAATCTCGAAGGTTGAAGTGAAGGTGCAATCGATTCCTTCAAATAAGGGTAAGATCCAAGTTTAGTTTCCATTCTTTTATATTTTAGACTTATCGAAATTTAGGGACTAATTTCGATTATTAATCTTAATAGAATCATGGAAGGAGAAGTTCTTTTCCCGAAGGTACACCATAGGCCACGTGTCCCCTAGTTATTCGGTGAGTTTCGGTATTTAAAATCCACAAGGTAAATGTCTATAGCATTCGGCCAAAGGCCATGTTTTATGTTTTAATGTTAGATTAAATCTAACATATGGTTATAGGAATTTCGACTACTCAAGAAACAAGTATCAGCTTTTCGGGATTTAAGATTTGGAAGGTAAGCACATAGGTATATTTGGCCAAGGCCTTACTTTAGTACATAGATCTATTTTCTTATTATCTTAAAAGCCAAAAACTAACCTATGTAGAGATCTAGTGTTTGGCCGAATACAAGGAGAAGAAAAGCAAAGTTTTCGGGATTTGAGTGATAAGCAAATCGGCATTATGGTAAGTCAGTGTACAAATCCTACTAGGATTTGGTTTTATGGCCGAATGAGTTTTTCAATTAAACCTTTAATATGGGCCGAATGTAGGGAGTTAAAGACCTAAAGCAGTAGATCGAATTTCGGGATTTCAAATGAAATCGTTCAGCGAATCAGGTGTGTACCCCACACTACTTTTAATAAGATTCATGGCAATAATTAATATGTGCATGTTAATATGAAAGTGTAAGAATATGGCTAAGGCACCGTGTGTACCCCACACTAATCTTAATAGATTTATGGCTTAAACTTGATATATGTGTTAATATGAAAGTGTAAGAATGTGGCTAAAGTACCATGTTATGGTACAAAGTACTTAGGTACGTTTTCCTACTCCTACTAGGATTACGAAATATGTTATACATAACATGTGAAAAGTGACATGAATGTGAATTTAAGTATGATATGCATGATATGAATAATATGGGGTATTCGGGTTATTTGAGAAAGGGGAAGTGAATGTGATGACTTCGGTCTCACTATTTGAATGTGGTGACTTCGGTCACATTATCTGAATGTGGTGACTTCGGTCACATTATCTAAATGTGGTAACTTCGGTTACATTATCTGAATGTGGTGTCTCATGACACAATTATCTAGTGCCTATGCCACAAATTTTATATGGGCGATGAGCACGTCGACTGCAGCGACTGCCTTCGATGGTGTGTAGCGGATGGAGGGTTGACTTAGTAGTCCCCACGGTGTGCAGGATGGTACGGGTGGAGTGTAGCGGATGGCATATAGGTTTGGGTTCGGGATTGCATCATTATCTTGAATCACTAAATGTGAAATTATGATACGTATGAATATGATTTGTTATGCCTGAATTTGTTAAGACTTAGTGTTTATGTACACATTGAGTCTGTTTGACTCACCCCGTTGTGGGATTACTTTTCAGGTGACGACCGGTGATGGACCAAGGCGAGATGCTTAGTGGAGGCCATGTGAAGTTGATTTCTTTTATTTGGACTATTTTACTTTAAGTATTTTGAATTTAAATTTTGGGAATTATTTGATGTAATAAGGCCTTAGTAGAATTATTTTATTCTGTTTTTATTTATTAAGCTTACAAACTTTTATTTATTAAAAGATTAAGTAAATCTATTTTTAAAACAAAGCCCAAACGTTTTGTCACCTAAAGTAAA
Source organism: Gossypium rotundifolium (assembly GCA_025506655.1). Taxonomy (NCBI): domain Eukaryota; kingdom Viridiplantae; phylum Streptophyta; class Magnoliopsida; order Malvales; family Malvaceae; genus Gossypium; species Gossypium rotundifolium. Next base: position 85,299,212 of record CP106722.1, on the reverse strand, counting down.
GGATTTTTAACAATGAATTAAACTTGTTTTCAACTCAAGCCCAACCCAAAACGATCTTTCTTCCAAATCACACAAGTTTTTTCTAAGTAACAAAAGAATTCGAAACAGTTTACACCCGGGAACATACCAGATCCGGTCAAGGCTCGTGGGCCGGGTTTGGGGTGTTTCAGTTTGGTATCAGAGCCTAGTTTTAAACTCTCGGCCTTGGGTTTAAGGCCCAAAATGTTTTCAAAGTTAGGCCTAAAAAGAATTTTTGTGAATTAAGCAAGTTTTTCTGGCATGGCCCAACAAGTCTCCGACCCAAAGTCCACCAGGTAAGTACTCCGATCTTTTGTGTGATTTATATTATGATTTGTAGAAGGGTAGAAATGGAACATAGAATAGAGATTAAGTACTTGAACCCTAGGACTAGTATACCCCAATAAAAACATAAGACTTAAATGCCTAACTAAACAAACATGTGGTTAAGTCGCTGAGTTAGGGTGTGGTAACCATGGTGCGCATGTCTAGGATTGGTTTCAACGGGAGCTTGGTATTTAAGCAGTCCGCGTGACTCACCTCCTCTCCACTCGAATCCTACCTAGCGCATAGCCTCGGTTCACCTTATCCAAGAGGACTTATACACGGGCTAAACACCTAACTAAAACCCGAAAGGGACTAGCCGTATTTTATGGAAACCCTAGTTTTAAAATTTCTAAATTACCCTCTTGATTTGAAAAGATTATTTTTATAAATTTTCCTGAAATATTTTTGATTTACAAAATTACCTAAATACCCTTAGTGGTAAAATTACTAAAATGCCCTTGGTTTCTAAAATTACCATATTACCCTCGACTTTTGGTAAAATGTTTCTACTTTACAAAATACCAGAAACTTCTGTTTTACAAATATCAAGATACCCTGATTTGGAGAATTTACGAAAATGCCCCTGACTTCCAAAATTATCGAAATAACCCCGATTTCTGAAATTTTTGCAACAACACTGATTTGGAAAACAAATTCTCAAAAACAACCCTTAAGTTTTGTAAATTCCTAAATATCCTTGATTTGTTAAGATTTACACATTCACCCGGGTTAATTACCAAAATACCGTCGGATTTCAAAATTTTTCAAGATACCCCGGGAATGAAAAATTACCAGAATACCCTTATTTACAAAATCACCAAGGAACTTTATTTTGATAAATTACGAAAATACCCCTGTAGGACAAATTACGAAAATACCCCCGGGTAGTGGAAAAACAACAACAATGGAAACTACAATATTTCTCTGAATGAACGAAAGTTCATAATTGATTGATAGAGGTATGAACGTAAAGACTGTGTGCATGTATGAATATGAAAGAACCACTCCTAAAATTCTTTTCATAAAACTTCTTCGCGGTTAATCAGTGGAATAAAAGCTAATTTATAAAATTTCTTAAATCAGATTAAAGCGCATCATTAGAAATGAGTTCTAAGGGACGTGAACTTAGAGATTGTGCCTGGAAAGTATGATGATACTATTAAGATCAGAGTGCGCAGCATAAGCGTAGCGCGGTGAGTTAAGATGTTCAATTATTCGATAGTAAGTAATTTCGAGGAAGAAATTATTTTTAAGGAGGGTAGAACTGTAACATCCTAGATTAGGGGTTATGCGTTTGTGCATAATTCATGAGTAGTAGGTTTTGGCAGTGTTTGAAAGTGAATTAAGGGTTTTTAAAATCCTAGGATGGAAGAGAAAGCTTTGGACAATTATTGGTTTAAGTTAAAAACAAGAAGTAATGTGGAAAAGTGGCAAGGGACGCCACCTAAGGTGCAAGAGTTATGGCATCAAGTGAAGTACTTTGAGGGAAGAGGTTCGAATCCCATTGTGTGCATCTTTGCTTAATAGTATGCCTTATGTGTTGTGAATGTGTTGTGTGCATTTTAGAACCTTGGAAATGCTTTAGAAAATATTAAGTCTTAAGAGGAAATATAAGGAAATGTAAGAAAATGAAAGGAAATGAAAGGAAATGTAAGGAAATGAAAGGAAATGTAAGGAAATGTAAGGAAATGAAAGGAAATGTAAGGAAATGTAGGGAAACTTGGAAATGATTTAGAAATGTTAAGTTTCAAAAATAGGAAAGTTAACATTTTGGAAACCTAAGTAAAATAGGAAAGTGAATATTTTGGAAACCTAAGTTAAAGGAAAGTGAACATTTTGGAAACCTAGGAAATGTCAAGTTTAAAGAGCCAAACGAAAATTTTTGGAAACTTAGAAATGACTTAGAAATGTCGAGTTTTAAAGTTTAAAAGAGAAAATTAAGGCAAGGTGGCCTTAAGAGAAAAAGTATGTGAAATTTGACACACAAACAGGCTTGGAAAAGTGGCCTAAAGATGCCACTTAGGGCCTCTGGAAATGGCGCCACATGCAAGGGTGTTGGGCCTGAGATCGAGTCACTTAGGAAGCAAATAAAAGAAGTTTTATTTTGCTACAAAGAATAGAGAGGTGGACGGCATGTGGGCTCTTAAAAGAGGAGTTTCACTTCCTTTAGAATTTCGACTAATTAGGAGATAATTGTTGGATTAATTCTTTTGATAAAGTGATAATTATCACATAGGAAGAGTGGTGGCCAAGTAGGGGACTCTAGCCTAGTAATTTTGGCTATAAAAGGGAAAGAAGGCCATTCATTCATTCATTCACTCTTCCTTTGCCGAATTTCTTAAGCAGATTCTCCTCTCTCTGCTGAAATTCCTCTGATTTTATTCTTCCTTCTCTTTTCTTTCTAATCCTCTAAAAGCCGAAAGTTGTGAGAGCATCATTTAGCCATAGCGAATCTCTCGAAGGTTGAAGTGAAGGTGCAATCGATTCCTTCAAATAAGGGTAAGATCCAAGTTTAGTTTCCATTCTTTTATATTTTAGACTTATCAAAATTTAGGGACTAATTTCGATTATTAATCTTGGTGAATCATGGAAGGAGAAGTTCTTTTCAGAAGGTACACCATAGGCCACGTGTCCCTAGCTATTCGGTGAGTTTGGGATTTAAAATCCACAAGGTAAATGTCTATAGCATTCGGCCAAAGGCCATGTTTTATGTTTTAATGTTAGATTAAATCTAACATATGGTTATAGGAATTTCGACTACTCAAGGAACAAGTATCAGCTTTCCGGGATTTAAGATTTGGAAGGTAAGCACGTAGGTATATTCGGCCAAGGCCTTACTTTAGTACATAGATCTATTTTCTTATTATCTTAAAAGCCAAAAACTAACCTATGTAGAGGTCTAGTGTTTGGCCGAATACAAGGAGAAGAAAAGCAAAGTTTTCGGGATTTGAGTGATAAGCAAATCGGCATTAAGGTAAGTCTTAGTGTACAAATCCTACTAGGATTTGGTTTTATGGCCGAATGAGTTTTTCAATTAAACCTTTAATATGGGCCGAATGTAGGGAGTTAAAGATCTAAAGCAGTAGATCGAATTTCGGGATTTCAAGTGAAATCGTTAAGCGAATCAGGTGTGTACCCCACACTACTTTTAATAAGATTCATGGCAATAATTAATATGTGCATGTTAATATGAAAGTGTAAGAATATGGCTAAGGCACCGTGTGTACCCCACACTAATCTTAATAGATTTATGGCTTAAACTTGATATATGTGTTAATATGAAAGTGTAAGAATGTGGCTAAAGTACCATGTTATGGTACAAAGTACTTAGGTACGTTTTCTTACTCCTACTAGAATTACGAAATATGTTATACATAACATGTGAAAAGTGACATGAATGTGAATTTAAGTATGATATGCATGATATGAATAATATGGGGCATTCGGGTTATTTGAGAAAGGGGAAGTGAATGTGATGACTTCGGTCTCACTATCTGAATGTGGTGACTTCGGTCACATTATCTGAATGTGGTGACTTCGGTCACATTATCTGAATGTGGTAACTTCGATTACATTATCTAAATGTGGTGTGTCATGACACAATTATCTGGTGGCTATGCCACGAATTTTATATGGGCGATGAGCACGTCATTGCAAAGAACGCCTTCGATGGTGTGTAGCGGATGGAGGTTGACTTAGTAGTCCCCACGATTATGCGTGATGATGCAATTGGAGTGTAGCGGATGGCATATAGGTTTGGGTTCGGATTGCATCATTATCTTGAATCACTAAATGTGAAATTATGATACGTATGAATATGATTTGTTATGCTGAATTTGTTCGGACTTAGTGTTTATGTACACATTGAGTCTGTTTGACTCACCCGTTGGGGATTACTTTTAGGTGACGACCGTGATGGACCAAGCCAGATGCTTAGTGGAGGCCATGTGAAGTTCGATTTCTTTTATTTGGACTATTTTACTTTAAGTATTTTGAATTTAAATTTTGGGAATTATTTGATGTAATAAGGCCTTAGTAGAATTATTTTATTCTATTTTTATTTATTAAGCTTACAAACTTTTATTTATTAAAAGATTAAGTAAATCTATTTTTAAAACAAAGCCTAAACGTTTTGTCACCTAAAGTAAAGGATTTTAACAATGAATTAAACTTGTTTTCAACTCAAGCCCAACCCAAAACGATCTTTCTTCCAAATCACACAAGTTTTTCCTAAGTAACAAAAGAATTTGAAACAGTTTACACCGGGAACATACCGATCCATCAAGGCTCGTGGGCGGGTTTGCGTGTTTTAGTTTGGTATCAAAGCCAGCTTTTAAACTCTACCTTGGGTTTATGGCCCAAAACTTTTTCAAAGTTAGGCCCAAAAAGAATTTTTATTGAATTAAGCAAGTTTTTACGGCATGGCCCACTAAGTCTCCGACCCGAAGTCCACCAGGTAAGTACTCCGATCTTTTGTGTGATTTATATTATGATTTGTAGAAGGGTAGAAATGGAACGTAGAATAGAGATTAAGTACTTGAACACTAGGACTAGTATACCCCAACAAAAACATAAGACTTAAATGCCTAACTAAACAAACCTGTGGTTAAGTCGCTGAGTTAGGGTGTGGTAACCATGGTGCGCATGTCTAGGATTGGTTTCAGTGGGAGCTTGGTATTTGAGCAGTCCGCGTGACTCACCTCCTCTCCGCTCGAATCCTACCTGGTGCGTTGCCTCGGTTCACCTTAACCAAGAGGACTTATACACGGGCTAAACCTCTAACTAAAACCCAAAAGGGACTAGCCGTATTTTATGGAAACCCTAGTTTTAAAATTTCTAAATTACCCTCTTGATTTGAAAAGATTATTTTATAAATTTTCCGAAATATTTCTGATTTACAAAATTACCTAAATACCCTTAGTGGTAAAATTACTAAAATGCCCTTGGTTTCTAAAATTACCATATTACCTCGACTTTTGCTAAAATGTTTCTACTTTACAAAATACCGAAACTTCATTTTACAAATATCAAGATACCACGATTTGGAGAATTTACGAAAATGCCTCGACTTCCAAAATTACCGAAATAACCCCGATTTCTAAAATTTTTGCAACAACACTGATTTGGAAAACAAATTCTCAAAAACAACCCTCAAGTTTTGTAAATTCCAAAATATCCTTGATTTGTTAAGATTTACACATTCACCCAGGTTAATTACCAAAATACCCTCGGATTTCAAAATTTTTCAAGATACCCCGGGAATGAAAAATTACCAGAATACCCTTATTTACAAAATCACCAAGGAACTTTATTTTGACAAATTACGAAAATACCCCTGTAGGACAAATTACGAAAATACCCCCGGGTAGTGGAAAAACAACAACAATGGAAACTACAATATTTCTCTGAATGAACGAAAGTTCATAATTGATTGATGGAGGTATGAATGTAAAGACTGTGTGCATGTATGAATACAAAAGAACCACTCCTAAAATTCTTTTCATAAAACTTCTTCGCGGTTAATCAGTGGAATAAAAGCTAATTTATAAAATTTCTTAAATCAGATTAAAGCGCATCATTAGAAATGAGTTCTAAGGGACGTGAACTTAGAGATTGTGCCTGGAAAGTATGATGATTCTATTAAGATTAGAGTGCGCAGCATAAGCGTAGCGCGGTGAGTTAAGATGTTCGATTATTCGATAGTAAGTAATTTCGAGGAAGAAATTATTTTTAAGGAGGGTAGAACTGTAACATCCTAGATTAGGGGTTATGTGTTTGTGCATAATTCATGAGTAGTAGGTTTTGGCAGTGTTTGGAAGTGAATTAAGGGTTTTTAAAATCCTAGGATGGAAGAGAAAGCTTTGGACAATTATTGGTTTTTAAGTTAAAAATAAGAAGTGATGTGGAAAAGTGGCAAGGGACGCCACCTAAGGTGCAAGGGTTATGGCATCAAGTGAAGTACTTTGAGGGAAGAGGTTCGAATCCCATTGTGTGCATCTTTGCTTAATAGTATGCCTTATGTGTTGTGAATGTGTTGTGTGCATTTTAGAACCTTGGAAATGCTTTAGAAAATATTAAGTCTTAAGAGGAAATATAAGGAAATGTAAGGAAATGAAAGGAAATGAAAGGAAATGTAAGGAAATGAAAGGAAATGTAAGGAAATGTAAGGAAACTTGGAAATGATTTAGAAATGTTAAGTTTCAGAAAGAGGAAAGTTAACATTTTGGAAACCTAAGTAAAATAGGAAAGTGAACATTTTGGAAACCTAAGTTAAAAGAGGAAAGTGAACATTTTGGAAACCTAGGAAATGTCAAGTTTAAAGAGCCAAACAAAAATTTTTGAAAACTTAGAAATGACTTAGAAATGTCGAGTTTTAAAGTTTAAAAGAGGAAATTAAGGCAAGGTGGCCTTAAGAGAAAAAGTATGTGAAATTTGACACACAAACAGGCTTGGAAAAGTGGCCTGAAGATGCCACTTAGGGCCTCTGGAAATGGCGCCACATGCAAGGGTGTTGGGCCTGAGATCGAGTCACTTAGGAAGCAAATAAAAGAAGTTTTATTTTGCTACAAAGAGCAGAGAGGTGGACGGCATGTGGGCTCTTAAAAGAGGAGTTTTATTTCCTTGAAATTTGGCTAATTAGGAGATAATTGTTGGATTAATTCTTTTGATAAAGTGATAATTATCACATAGGAAGAGTGGTGGCCAAGTAGGGGACTCTAGCCTAGTAATTTCGGCTATAAAAGGGAAAGAAGGCCATTCATTCATTCATTCACTCTTCCTTTGCCGAATTTCTTAAGCAGATTCTCCTCTCTCTTTGAAATTCCTACGCTTTATTCTTCCTTCTCTTTTCTTTCTAATCCCTCTAAAAGCCGAAAGTTGTGAGAGCATCATTTAGCCATAGCCGAATCTCTGAAGGTTGAAGTGAAGGTGCAATCGATTCCTTCAAATAAGGGTAAGATCCAAGTTTAGTTTCCATTCTTTTATATTTTAGACTTATCGAAATTTAGGGACTAATTTTGATTATTAATCTTGGCCGAATCATGGAAGGAGAAGTTCTTTTCCCGAAGGTACACCATAGGCCACGTGTCCCCTAGTTATTCGGTGAGTTTCGGGATTTAAAATCCACAAGGTAAATGTCTATAGCATTCGGCCAAAGGCCATGTTTTATGTTTTAATGTTAGATTAAATCTAACATATGGTTATAGGAATTTTGACTACTCAAGGAACAAGTATCAGCTTTTCGAGATTTAAGTTTTGGAAGGTAAGCACATAGGTATATTCGGCCAAGGCCTTACTTTAGTACATAGATCTATTTTCTTATTATCTTAAAACCCAAAAACTAACCTATGTAGAGATCTAGTGTTTGGCCGAATACAAGGAGAAGAAAAACAAAGTTTTCGGGATTTGAGTGATAAGTAAATCGGCATTAAGGTAAGTCTTAGTGTACAAATCCTACTAGGATTTGGTTTTATGGCCGAATGAGTTTTTTCATTAAACCTTTAATATGGGCCGAATGTAAGGAGTTAAAGATCTAAAGCAGTAGATCGAATTTCGGGATTTGAAGTGAAATCGTTAAGTGAATCAGGTGTGTACCCCCCACTTCTTTTAATAAGATTCATGGCAATAATTAATATGTGCATGTTAATATGAAAGTGTAAGAATATGGCTAAGGCACCGTGTGCACCCCACACTAATCTTAATAGATTTATGGCTTAAACTTGATATATGTGTTAATATGAAAGTGTAAGAATGTGGCTAAAGTACCATGTTATGGTACAAAGTACTTAGGTACGTTTTCCTACTCCTACTAGAATTACGAAATATGTTATACATAACATGTGAAAAGTGACATGAATGTGAATTTAAGTATGATATGCATGATATGAATAGTATGGGGCATTCGGGTTATTTGAGAAAGGGGAAGTGAATGTGATGACTTCGGTCTCACTATCTGAATGTGGTGACTTCGGTCACATTATCTGAATGTGGTGACCTCGGTCACATTATCTGAATGTGGTAACTTCGGTTACATTATCTGAATGTGGTGTCTCATGACACAATTATCTGGTGGCTATGCCACGAATTTTATATGGGCGATGAGCACATCGACTGCAGCGACTGCCTTTGATGGTGTGTAGCGGATGGAGGGTTGACTTAGTAGTCCCCACGGTGTGCAGGATGGTACGGGTGGAGTGTAGCGGATGGCATATAGGTTTGGGTTCGGGATTGCATCATTATCTTGAATCACTAAATGTGAAATTATGATACGTATGAATATGATTTGTTATGCCTGAATTTGTTAAGACTTAGTGTTTATGTACACATGAGTCTGTTTGACTCACCCCGTTGTGGGATTACTTTTCAGGTGACGACCAGTGATGGACCGAGCCGGCAGATGCTTAGTGGAGGCCATGTGAAGTTCAGATTTCTTTTATTTGGACTATTTTACTTTAAGTATTTTGAATTTAAATTTTGGGAATTATTTGATGTAATAAGGCCTTAGTAGAATTATTTTATTCTGTTTTTATTTATTAAGCTTACAAACTTTTATTTATTAAAAGATTAAGTAAATCTATTTTTAAAACAAAGCCCAAACGTTTTGTCACCTAAAGGAAAGGATTTTTAACAATGAATTAAACTTGTTTTCAACTCAAGCCCAACCCAAAACGATCTTTCTTCCAAATCACACAAGTTTTTCCTAAGTAACAAAAGAATTTGAAACGGTTTACACCGGGGAACATACCAGATCCGGTCAAGGCTCGTGGGCCGAGTTTGGGGTGTTTCAGTTTGGTATCAAAGCCCAATTTTAAACTCTCGGCCTTGTGTTTAAGGCCCAAAACGTTTGTAAAGTTAAGCCTAAAAAGAATTTTTGCGAATTAAGCAAGTTTTTCTGGCATAGCCCACTAAGTCTCCGACCCGAAGTCCACCAGGTAAGTACTCTGATCTTTTGTGTGATTTATATTATGATTTGTAGAAGGGTAGAAATGGAACGTAGAATAGAGATTAAGTACTTGAACCCTAGGACTAGTATACCCCAACAAAAACATAAGACTTAAATGCCTAACTAAACAAACCTGTGGTTAAGTCACTGAGTTAGGGTGTGGTAACCATGGTGCGCATGTCTAGGATTGGTTTCAGTGGGAGCTTGGTATTTAAGCAGTCCGCGTGACTCACCTCCTCTCCACTCGAATCCTACCTGGTGCGTAGCCTCGGTTCACCTTAACCAAGAGGACTTATACACGGGCTAAACCCCTAACTAAAACCCGAAAGGGACTAGCCGTATTTTATGGAAACCCTAGTTTTAAAATTTCTAAATTACCCTCTTGATTTGAAAAGATTATTTTTATAAATTTTCCTAAAATATTTTCGATTTACGAAATTACCTAAATACCCTTAGTGGTAAAATTACTAAAATGCCCTTGGTTTCTAAAATTACCATATTACCCTCGACTTTTGCTAAAATGTTTCTACTTTACAAAATACCAGAAACTTCTATTTTACAAATATCAAGATACCTTGATTTGGAGAATTTACGAAAATGCCCCTGACTTCCAAAATTACCGAAATAACCCCGATTTCTGAAATTTTTGCAACAACACTAATTTGGAAAACAAATTCTCAAAAACAACCCTCAAGTTTTGTAAATTCCAAAATATCCTTGATTTGTTAAGATTTAAACATTCACTCGGGTTAATTACCAAAATACCTTCGGATTTCAAAATTTTTCAAGATACCCCGGGAATGAAAAATTACCAGAATACCCTTATTTACAAAATCACCAAGGAACTTTATTTTGACAAATTACGAAAATACCCCTGTAGGACAAATTACGAAAATACCCCCGGGTAGTGGAAAAACAACAACAATGGAAACTACAATATTTCTCTGAATGAACAAAAGTTCATAATTGATTGATGGAGGTATGAATGTAAAGACTGTGTGCATATATGAATATGAAAGAACCACTCCTAAAATTCTTTTCATAAAACTTCTTCGCGGTTAATCAGTGGAATAAAAGCTAATTTATAAAATTTCTTAAATCAGATTAAAGCGCATCATTAGAAATGAGTTCTAAGGGACGTGAACTTAGAGATTGTGCCTGGAAAGTATGATGATTCTATTAAGATCAGAGTGCGCAGCATAAGCGTAGCACGATGAGTTAAGATGTTCGATTATTCGATAGTAAGTAATTTCGAGGAAGAAATTATTTTAAGGAGGGTAGAAGCGTAACATCCTAGATTAGGGGTTATGCGTTTGTGCATAATTCATGAGTAGTAGGTTTTGGCGGTGTTTGGAAGTGAATTAAGGGTTTTAAAATCCTAAGATGGAAGAGAAAGCTTTGGACAATTATTGGTTTTAAGTTAAAACAAGAAGTGGTGTGGAAAAGTGGCAAGGGGCGCCACCTAAGGTGCAAGGGTTATGGCATTAAGTGAAGTACTTTGAGGAAGAGGTTCAATCCCATTGTGTGCATCTTTGCTTAATAGTATGCCTTATGTGTTGTGAATGTGTTGTGTGCATTTTAGAACCTTGGAAATGCTTTAGAAAATATTAAGTCTTAAGAGGAAATATAAGGAAATGTAATGAAATGAAAGGAAATGTAAGGAAATGTAAGGAAATGTAAGGAAATGAAAGGAAATGTAAGGAAATGTAAGGAAATGTAAGGAAACTTGGAAATGATTTAGAAAGGTTAAGTTTCAACAAGAGGAAAGTTAACATTTTGGAAACCTAAGTAAAATAGGAAAGTGAACATTTTGGAAACCTAAGTTAAAAGTGGAAAGTGAACATTTTGGAAGCCTAGGAAATGTCAAGTTTAAAGAGCCAAACGAAAATTTTTGGAAACTTAGAAATGACTTAGAAATGTCGAGTTTTAAAGTTTAAAAGAGAAAATTAAGGCATGGTGGCCTTAAGAGAAAAAGTATGTGAAATTTGACACACAAACAGGCTTGGAAAAGTGGCCTGAAGATGCCACTTAGGGCCTCTGGAAATGGCGCCATATGCAAGGGTGTTGGGCCTGAGATCGAGTCACTTAGGAAGTAAATAAAAGAAGTTTTATTTTGCTACAAAGAGCAGAGAGGTGGATGGCATGTGGGCTCTTAAAAGAGGAGTTTTATTTCCTTTAGAATTTCGGCTAATTAGGAGATAATTGTTGGATTAATTCTTTTGATAAAGTGATAATTATCACATAGGAAGAGTGGTGGCCAAGTAGGGGACTCTAGCCTAGTAATTTTGGCTATAAAAGGGAAAGAAGGCCATCCATTCATTCATTCACTCTTCCTTTGCCAAATTTCTTAAACAGATTCTCCTCTCTCTGCCAAAATTCCTACAGTTTTATTCTTCCTTCTCTTTTCTTTCTAATCCCTCTAAAAGCCGAAAGTTGTGAGAGCATTATTTAGCCATAGCCGAATCTCTGAAGGTTGAAGTGAAGGTGCAATCGATTCCTTCAAATAAGGGTAAGATCCAAGTTTAGTTTCCATTCTTTTATATTTTAGACTTATCAAAATTTAGGGACTAATTTCGATTATTAATCTTGGCCGAATCATGGAAGGATAAGTTCTTTTCCCGAAGGTACACCATAGGCCACGTGTTCCCTAGTTATTCGGTGAGTTTCGGGATTTAAAATCCACAAGGTAAATGTCTATAGCATTCGGCCAAAGGACATGTTTTATGTTTTAATGTTAGATTAAATCTAACATATGGTTATAGGAATTTTGACTACTCAAGGAATAAGTATCAGCTTTTCGGGATTTAAGATTTGGAAGGTAAGCACATAGGTATATTCGGCCAAGGCCTTACTTTAGTACATAGATCTATTTTCTTATTATCTTAAAAGCTGAAAACTAACCTATGTAGAGATCTAGTGTTTGACCGAATACAAGGAGAAGAAAAGCAAAGTTTTCGGGATTTGAGTGATAAGCAAATCGGCATTAAGGTAAGTCTTAGTGTACAAATCCTACTAGGATTTGGTTTTATAGCCGAATGAGTTTTTTCATTAAACCTTTAATATGGGCCGAATGTAGGGAGTTAAAGATCTAAAGCAGTAGATCGAATTTTGAGATTTCAAGTGAAATCGTTAAGCGAATCAGGTGTGTACCCCACACTACTTTTAATAAGATTCATGGCAATAATTAATATGTGCATGTTAATATGAAAGTGTAAGAATATGGCTAAGGCACCGTGTGTACCCCACACTAATCTTAATAGATTTATGGCTTAAACTTGATATATGTGTTAATATGAAAGTGTAAGAATGTGGCTAAAGTACCATGTTATGGTACAAAGTACTTAGGTACGTTTTCCTACTCCTACTAGGATTACGAAATATGTTATACATAACATGTGAAAAGTGACATGAATGTGAATTTAAGTATGGTATGCATGATATGAATAATATGGGGCATTCGGGTTATTTGAGAAAGGGGAAGTGAATGTGATGACTTCGGTCTCACTATCTGAATGTGGTGACTTGGTCACATTATCTGAATGTGGTGACTTCGGTCACATTATCCGAATGTGGTAACCGGTTACATTATCCGAATGTGGTGTCTCATGATACAATTATCTGGTGGCTATGCCACGAATTTTATATGGGCGATGAGCACGTCATTGCGATGATCGCCTTGATGGTGTGTAGCAGATGGAGGGTTGACTTAGTAGTCCCCACTGTGTGCGAGGATGGTACGGGTGGAGTGTAGCGGATGGCATATAGGTTTGGGTTCGGATTGCATCATTATCTTGAATCACTAAATGTGAAATTATGATACGTATGAATATGATTTGTTATGCCTGAATTTGTTAAGACTTAGTGTTTATGTACACATTGAGTTTGTTTGACTCACCCCATTGTGGGATTACTTTTCAGGTGACGACCAGTGATGGACCGGGCCGGCAGATGCTTAGTGGAGGCCATGTGAAGTTCAGATTTCTTTTATTTGGACTATTTAAGTATTTTGAATTTAAATTTTGGGAATTATTTGATGTAATAAGGCCTTAGTAGAATTATTTTATTCTGTTTTTATTTATTAAGCTTACAAACTTTTATTTATTAAAAGATTAAGTAAATCTATTTTTAAAACAAAGCCCAAACGTTTTGTCACCTAAAGTAAAGGATTTTTAACAATGAATTAAACTTGTTTTCAACTCAAGCCCAACCCAAAGCGATCTTTCTTCCAAATCACACAAGTTTTTCCTAAGTAACAAAAGAATTTGAAACGGTTTACACCGGGGACATACCAGATCCAGTCAAGGCTCGTGGGCCGGGTTTGGGGTGTTTCAAACTTAGTAGTCCCCACGGTGTGCAGGTTGGTACGGGGGACGTGTAGCGAATGGCTATCTAGGTTTGGGTTCGGGTTGCATCATTATTTTTTTATTTGTTTATGAACATGAATGTTAATGTATGCCTGAATTATTAAATTTTAGTGTTGGTTACACATTGAGTCTGTTGACTCACCCCTTGTGGGATTACTTTTCAGGTGACGACACAAGAATGGACCAAGCCTACAGATGCTTAGGGATGGCCATGCACGATAGAAGTTCATTTATTTTATTTGGACTATTATATTCTAAGTATTTTGAATTTAAATTTTGGGAATTATTTGATGTAATAAGGCCATAGTAGAACTACTTTACTTTGCTTTCATTTATTACGTTTACAAACTTTTATTAATTAAAAGATTAAGTAAATTTATTTTAAAACAAAGCCCAAACGTTTTGTCACCTAAAGTAAAGGATTTTATTAATGAAATTAACTTGTTTTCAACTCAAGCCCAACCCAAAACAATCTTTCTTTCAAAACACACAAGTTTTTCCTAAGTAACAAAAGAATTTGAAACGGTTTACACCAGGGAACATACCAGATCCGGTCAAGGCTCGTGGGCCAAGTTTGGGGGTGTTTCACCTCTTGACTTCCAATATTGAAGTTCTTGTTTCTTCATCCATTAGCTTGAAACCGAAACCATACTCTCCCATTTTCTCTCTTAGCCAGAACCTCTCAATCTTAGCACCACTTCATTTGTTTTCTCTGAGTTGTTCATCATAGCCGAGTACATCCCTTAAAACTCTTGTTTGAAACCTCTCTTCTTTTTGTGTCACTCAAGCCGAATCCTTAACCCATGTATTGGTAAGTCTTCTATATTCTCTTTTCTTTTCTTTTCACTTTAGGCCGAATCTTTTCTCATAAAACCTTTTTCTTTTGAGTTTTGGTTTCATTCTTCTTCCCTTTCAGGCAAACCTCTAATTATTGTTCCTTTTCTATTCCTAGAAGTAGCATCTCCCAAATCTGATCTTCTCCACTGTGGCATCTTGTGCCGAATCTTTGGAAGCGTCTCTCAATTTTGGCAAGGGATCTTCTTCATTTTTTCTCTCTTTTTCTATCGTGGGTTGGTTAATCAAAGATGATAGGGTGAGGTTTTGATGTTCTGGAAGAATGGTATGAAGAGGGCTCATAAATTCTATTTGGCCGAAAGGCCATCTCTTATGATCTATTCTTTTCAGTCGATTCTCACTTGGTGGTTTCATAGGTACTCGATTGACTTTCTAATCCAAGCCTTTCGATCTTTGAACTCTATCGACTTAGATAAGGAGTCGTTATATATCATTATTACTATTCAGTGTATACCCTTAGATTTTCTGCTTCGATGTTTTAACTCAGTTTTCTGACCAAGATCGTCTTATGGAATCAAGTGCCAGCCGAGCAAAGGAGGGTGTTGGACACGTAGTCCCCCTAAATTCAAGAAGCAAGCAGTTTCGGTGGTTCGAGATTGGCCACCGGGGTGTGGGCCAGTTCTGGAAAGGATAGGCATATCGCTGCGATTCCTACAAGTGAAGACGTTAGTAAAGTGGATAGTGTAGTGCTTCAGGTTTACAGGTGTGTAATTATCACACTATTTCCTTAACTTTATATGTGTATGTGAAATGCTTGAAAGCCAGAAATAGCGGCAGTGGTGATTAAATTACCCGTATTGGGTAAACCAAAAAATCAGGTCAGTGTATACTTTCATGCGTTACTGATGTTGGTGGATAACCTGATTGTGGGTGTATGTTAAGTATGATATATTTATATACGTCATATCATGTAATCTGTTATGTATACCATGTTGCATGTGCGGGGGGTGTTGGGTTATAAATGAATTAAAGGGGAAGTGCATATTGGTGACTTTGTCACGATTGATGATGGCGTGGAGCCTCATTGTGGATTTGGTAATTTAATCACGTGTGGAAACAGTGGCTAGACCACTTATGTGGACTTTGAGCAGTGTGTCTGTCAGCATGACTGCCAAAGAGGTGTGTAGCGGATGGAGGGTTGATTGTAGAGATCCCCACAGGTGTGTATGAGGATGGACGTACGGAGCGATGTGTATAGGTTGGTACTAGGTTGGGTTGGGCTACCATTCTTATCATTGGTGCATGATATGATGATACGATAGTGGTTTGGGGCCAAGCCCATTTGTGGAAATCTTGTGGACTAATTACACACTGAGTCTGGTGACTCACTTTTTTTTCTTAACAAATTGCTGGTAGCTCGTGATGCTGTGGACTGGGTTGGACCATACTCGAGGTGGCCATGCGAGGGGTTATTTATTAAACTTAAATTTAGAAATTGCTATTTTCTTTGGGATATTTTTATGATGTAATAAGGCCACTTTAAATTTGGTAAATTTTGAATTCTCCTATCAAGTTGGTTTTTATTATTCATTAATCACGAAATGGTCACATGAAACCATTTTTTTACGTATATATAAACATATATATTAACCTAAAGTTTCTTTGCAAACCGGCTTAAACACATTTTTATTAGAATTAAAGTTTTTATTTCATTCTCGACGAATAATGTCTGGATCTAAAGTTAACCATGTTTTTAAAATAAAAAGAGATTCATCTGATCGCTAAGCTAGCTAAATACCTTCTCCTTAAAATAGAGTTTCTCCTTCCAAGTGCAGCATTAAATTTTGGTTTTCTTTTTTCTAAATTGTTCCATATTGTTTACAAACCTTACAACACCTATCAAACCCTTTTTCTCAGTGACATTCCAGATCGAGTCGTGGTGTTTGGACCGGGTTTAGGATGTTACATTTTGGTATCAGAGCCAGGTTTTAAAACTTGGCCTTGGGTTTTTGGGACCAAAATGTTTTCAAATTATGTGATTAACAAGAAAATTTTATATGAATTTGTCTTTTGGGAAGAATGGCACTCGAGTTCCCGGCCCAAGTCCACCAGGTAAGTTTTCTGATTGTTAAGAGAATTGTATGTGGTGGTTATATGTTGTGGATGATTGGAAATTAGAATTTTTATTATAGAGATGAAAACCTTTAGGAATATGTATGCTTTACGAAGGAACTACTTATAATTCTGTTTCATAAAACTACTCGTTAATAAATAAGTGGAAAGATATACTGACTCATAAAATTTATAATTAGAGTAAAGCAGAGCTATAGATATGAGTAGTAGAGGGGGTGGACGTGTTACATGCGACCGTGGGAGAGGTCAGGGTACTGAGGTTGAACTTTCGGAGGCTGAGGGCGAGACACCAGCCTCACCTGTGGCAGGAAAAGGTTCGTAAGACAAAACTGGGGGAGACGATGCGCTGTCTCAGGCGATGTTGTGGGTATTAGAGCATGTAGTCAAGGCATCGAGTCAGAATCTTAAGTCCATTCTTGAGCGACTTCGAGCAAACTAAGCTAAAGTATTTAGGGGTATTTCTGGGGTAGCTCCAAACGTGGCAGAATATTGGCTAGAGGCAGTCGAGAGAATTATAGAAGATTTGGATTGCACAGCGAGGAGAAGCTGAAAGGCGTAGTGTCCTTACTTCGGGATGAAGCCTATCAATGGTGGCTTACTGTGAGAGAGAGTATATTGGCGGACCAGATAGATTGGGACTTCTTTAAGATGATGTTTCAGGGGAAATATGTTGGAGCTAGTTACGTGGACGCCCAAAGAAAAATGTTCTTGAATTTGGTCCAAGGGGGTAAATCGGTAGCTGAGTATGAGGTGGAATTCCTATGGTTAAGTCGGTATGCCTGAGGAATAGTTGCGACCAATTATGAGTGATGTGTCCAGTTCGAGGATGGGATACGAGATGAGCTGCGAGTGTTGATAGCTCCTCAGAGGGAGAGGGACTTTGCTATTTTGGTGGAAAAAGCAAAGATAGCTGAGGAAGTAAAGCGAACTGAGAGGCAGAACAGGGATAAGGACAAAGGCAGGAATATGAGGAGTTATGGACCATCAGGATCATCTGGGGGTTTTCTGAAAAGATCTAGGGTTGATGGGTCTGTTTGTGTTGCAACACCAACTGCTGTTGGGCAATTTCAATGATGTGCTCATTGTGGAAGGTCGCATGCAGGAGAGTGTTGGGGAAGAAATAAGGAATGCTTCAAGTGTGGGTCGAAGGATCTCTGATAAAGAATTGACCGTTGGATATAACTAGGGCTCGGATGGTAGGTCAAGGGATGTGCAGCCAGGAAGAGGTGGTCAACAGATGTCGAGAGGTCGTGGTCTGAACCGAGGAGGGAATGGTTTTGGTCGGGGTCGTGGAGCACTGGGCCGAGGTGTTGGGGTACTGAGGCGAGACAGCCCGGGTTTGTTTATGCAGCCAGACATCGAGAAGTGAGTGATGCACCAGACGTTATAACGGGCACGTTTTTCATTTTTGGTCTACCCTTTACTGCATTAATTGATGTTGGGTCGATGCATTCCTATGTTACTAGTGTGGTGTCCGAAACTCTGAGTATGAATCCTGAAACTGCTTCTAGGGAGATGACTACACTTAGTCCTTTAGGACAATCGATAGTGGTAAATAAACTTTTTAG
Organism: Gossypium rotundifolium; assembly: GCA_025506655.1. Taxonomy (NCBI): domain Eukaryota; kingdom Viridiplantae; phylum Streptophyta; class Magnoliopsida; order Malvales; family Malvaceae; genus Gossypium; species Gossypium rotundifolium. The sequence goes on along the minus strand of CP106722.1, from coordinate 85,281,066 downwards.
AAATGTGCCTTTAGAAGTTCAAGGGTTAGTTTTTCCAGCTGATTTGATGGAACTACCATTTGGGGAGTTTGATTTGATCTTGGGCATGGACTGGTTGGTAAGGTATCATGCAATTTTGGATTGTGCCGCTAAGCGTATGGTGATAAGGACTCCTGAGAATGAAGAAATTTTGGTGATAGGCGAGAGGAGAGACTACTTGTCCAATGTAGTGTCCGCTCTTAAGGCGGAAAGAATGGTGAGAAAAGGGTGCATGGCCTTCTTAACTTTTGCCAGTGACTTGGATGCAAAGGAAGTAACCGTGGATGGGGTTAGAACAGTAAAGGAATTTGTGGACGTCTTTCCTGAAGAGCTGCCAGGGCTACCCCCGTGCATGTGTATGGGGTGTTGGGTTATAAATGAATTAAAGGGAAAGTGCATATTGGTGACTTTGTCACGATTGATGATGGCGTGGAGCCTCATTGTGGATTTGGTGATTTAATCACGTGTGGAAACAGTGGCTAGACCACTTATGTGGACTTTGAGCAGTGTGTCTGTCAGCATGACTGCCAAAGAGGTGTGTAGCAGATGGAGGGTTGATTGTAGAAATCCTTATAGGTGTGTATGAGGATGGATGTACGGAGCGGTGTGTAGAGGTTGGTACTAGGTTGGGTTGGGCTATCATTCTTATCATTGGTGCATGATGTGATGATACGATAGTGGTTTGGGGCCAAGCCCATTTGTGGAAATCTTGTGGACTGATTGTACACTGAGTCTGGTGACTCACTTTTTTTTTCTTAACAATTTGCAGGTAGCTCGTGATGTTGTGGACTGGGTTGGACCATACTCGAGGTGGCCATGCGAGGGGTTATTTATTAAACTTAAATTTTTAACTTGAATTTAGAAATCGCTATTTTCTTGGGATATTTTTATGATGTAATAAGGCTACTTTAAATTTGGTAAATTTTGGATTCTCCTATCAAGTTGGTTTTTATTATTCATTAATCACGAAATGGTCACATGAAACCATTTTTTTTATGTATATATAAATATATATATATATATATATAATCTAAAGTTTCTTTGCAAATCGGCTTAAACACATTTTTATTGGAATTAAAGTTTTTTTTCCTTTTCGACGAATAATGTCCAAAATCTAAAGTTAACCATGTTTTTAAAACAAAAAGAGATTCATCTGATCGCTAAGCTAGCTAAATACCTTCTCCTTAAAATAGAGTTTCTCCTTCCAAGTGTGGCATTAAATTTTGGTTTTCTTTTTTCTAAATTGTTCCATGTTGTTTACAAACCTTACAACACCTATGAAACCCTTTTTCCCAGTGACATTCCAGATCGGGTCGTGGTGTTTGGACCAGGTTTGGGATGTTACACTTGAGCAGAGGACTATCGATCTGTGATGGACGGAGTAGAGCCTATGAAGGAGACGGAGATCGATGGGAAATGCACTATTGACGGTGATGCAACAGAAGGATGACTAGACAGACGACCAGCAACAGACGGATGGGAAAGAAAAAATTAAGTTAGGGAATTGGGGAAAAACTAACTTAGGGATTTGGAGAAAATGATTTGAGCGAATAAGGGTTGTGGGGTAAGCTATCAAAACGGCACCGTTTCAATAAAAATTAAAAAATATTTATGGCGTTTATGGGAAAAACGCTGCTATTTCTTTACCTTTAGCGGCGTTTATGAGAAAAACGCCGTTATCGTTTTTAACCTTTTGCGGCATTTATGCAAAAACATCGCTATTGCTTTACCTTTTGCGACGTTTATAGGAAAAATACCGCTAGCGCTGCTCCCATTCGATGTACCTTTGCAGCGCGTAGCATAAAATGTCACTAAAAGTTCAACCTTTGCGGCCTTTTCGATCCAAACGCCACTAAAAATGCCGCTAAAAGCTTGATTTGATGTAGTGTTAACCTAACAGTTTAGCATGAAGGACATGGGACAAGCTAATTTTGTTCTATGCATTCAAATATTAAGAAATCGAAAGAACAAAGTGATAGTCTTATCTCAATCTTCAAACGTAGACAACATATTGGGGCGTTATTCAATTACAGATTCAATTAAGGGAAATTAACCTTTCGTATCAGGATTTCATCTCTTTTTAAAGAATTGTTCTAAGACAACAGAAGAAAGAGCGAACATGAGAAAGGTTCCTAATGCTTTAGCAATATGAAGTCTCATGCATGCTATGTAATGCAGACACCCATATATCTATTTTGCAGTGGGGTTGGTAAGTTGGTATTAGGTGAATCCAAGACCAAGACACTGGCAAGCAATTAAGCATATACTCAAGTATTTACAAAGAACGGGGAATTTTATGCTTACCTATTTTGGAGGAAATCTTAAGCCTATGGGATATACTGATTTTGACTTCCAAACATGTCGAGATTCGAGGAAATCGACATTGGGTTGTGCTTTTGTCTGAAATAGTGGTTCCATAGTGTGAATAAATATCAAGTAGAGTTACACTATTCACTTCACTATGGAGGGTCAAATATTAGGTATGGAAAAGCTATTGCACTATAACAGTACAAATATAGGTAAACCTAAAAGAAACCTCATAAGGATAAAACACATTAAAGGGGACAAGAGTGTATGATGGAAAAGTAGATGTTGTCAAAAATTGCATTTGAGGACAAACCCTAGGGATTTGTTTAGCCAAGACTCTAATTGCTAGAGAGCTCTTTAGGAAACGTGTGGAGGGCATAGGAATGAGAAACATGACTCATCTAATTCACTAGAGCAAGTGAGAGACTATTGCATCTGATGCCTTAAGTGTAGTATTTTTGTCTAAGTACACTTGTAATTTTTTCGAATAGATTGGTTAATAAAATTATTCATAAATTACATTAATACTTTGTATATTTTCCTCACATGGTTTTTGCATGCAAAGCCAAATAGAAGCAAATGTTGTTCATTGGTTGTCTAAATGTTTAACTAATACTAAGCGGTATTACGTGCTCAAATTGTAGCATGGAAAGACAACTTGTATTAGTAGACGAACATAAGCATGTCCTTAGTATGTTCGAAAATGAGAAAACTGACTAGTAGACAAAAATGTCGTCTATCATGTCCAATTGGGGAGATGCCTTGTCTTGGGCATCGAAGCGGATGACTCTCAGAAGATAGAGACATGGATTTGACTATTGGACTGACAGTACAACGGACAGGACCCAAAAAGGATATATCCTAAATTCGTTTATGGATTTATTCACTTAGGATGTTCATAGTGTGGCATACCTAAATCCTAAGTGGATGGCGGACTATGTATGAGTGACTCATACACTTTGATGTAAGTAAAAGCCTGGGTTCAAATAGATAAGGAACTGAAAGCCAGTGCATTGGGTGTACAACTTTTATAGTATGTAGGGTTATTCAAAATTGTGAAATTCATAGCACAAAACATGGGTAAATGATATCCTCTCATTGGCATTACATGGTTGATGAAAAGTAAATGTGGCCACGGGTCATCTGTCTCTGTGATGGATGACTTGATCACTATTTGATAGTGATTGAATTTTCATTAAGGAAGATTTAATGGTTACCATAAGATAAAGGAGAACGGATATTATCCCAAAAATATCAAGTATATCCTGTGAGGGTAACACATTTATGACAAGATCATTGGGTGAGTAGTAAGCAGTTGCTTTCGTAATAGTATGTAGTTGGGGAGAGCTCATTCATGATACTATAGTGGAATGACTTCATGACTAAATGAGTTTATAATTCATAGGCAAAAAATTGAAACTTAATTATAAATCATTTGAGCCTCAACTACATATGTCCAATTGGTCCTTCTGCTAGCTCGTTGAAACTAGAAATGAATTGTATGTTTGAATAAAAATGAACAGAATGAATAAAAAAAGAGAAATGATAAACATTCATGAATGATTATGGTTTTCTCTGAAATGGAGAAGTGGAATCATTTGGAAATGAATGTTGGTTTCCAAAAATGGAAATGGAAATGATTCATTTGCAATTCTATATTGACTACTTAAAAATGATTGGAAGAATGCGTTTATGTTTTAGAGCTTTTTTGAAGCTTGAAAATGAAAATAAACCATTAGGTCATAGTGAAAATGTTGAGTTTTTCCTTTTTTGGTAGAAATAAACTTCAACAATTTTACAAGGGTTCTACCTTCTCTTCCTATAAATAGATGGCACCGAAAAAGCTGTGAACACAACTTTGAGAGATTGTTATTCTATCGAAAAAATACAGACAATTTATTCTGAACTATTACAAATATTTTTTTGAAATAACAATTATACTAGTTTTTATTAAAAAGAGAGAATTCTCGTTTTCACCCTAAAAAAGAGAGAAAACTTTTTCTAGTTCTATGTTTTGATTCAATTGGTTCGATCCCATACTCAAAGTAGTTTGTGGTACAAAAATAACAGAGAAGATTGTTTGTTTGAAAGCCAGGAACAATGAGCGTCCGCTAAGTCGCAAACACAGGTACGAATTCAGTTAATGTTTATTATTTTAAATATCACAAATCGGGTCGATTTTCAATATTTTAATTTTTTGCTATGCAAGAAAACTATTTTCAAACCAAGATTTTTCCAACAAATAAGGGCTTAGACCTTTTAAAGAATTTCATTCTTTTAGAGAATTTTGTTATTGTGTTTTATGATTCTAGGTGAAAATTGTATTTAAATTGATTGTTTTATGTTAAAATTTGGTTTTGAATTCATTTGAGCTAATTTTTTTATGAATGTTGGTGTTAAATATTATTTGAATGTGTTTGAAATGATTTGGAACTTGTTAGTATGATTTGGGCCTTAAGCCTGATAGTTAATTAGCTGAAAATGTGTAAGGGCATAGCTTTTTAAGGTAGGGGTCACTAATTTTTGGGTAGTTTTTGAATAAATAAAACAAGAATGGATAAAAATGTTTGATTGCTCTACAGCACCAAGTACTCAATTTTTATAAGCTGAATATATTGATTATTTAATAATTTTATAAATTAAATATAATAATTTTAATCTTCCTTTGGACATGATAAGATACTTCTGTAAGGACATTAAATCTTTTTATGTTTAGTGACAACATTTCTTTGGTAATATTAAACTCTCTACTTATGAAGAAGATGAAGCAAAACAAGTTTAGAAAGCTCTGATGGGTAAGTGAAAGGGTGAATGAATGGAAGTCAACTAGTTTTTCAGAAATAAAAATTAGAGTTTGTATTTTATTTCTTCATTTTTATGTTTTTCATTGTTTTTTAAGTTTTAAATGATATTAAATATAATTACATAGTCAACGTCCATGTCAAATATTTGCTTGACATGCGTCACTTTGTTATTGGATACTAACACCATGTCATCTTTTCGTAACAACTTGAATGATATCTTGAATGGCATAAAACCAATGCACCACATTGTGAGATGAAGTATAGTCTAAGGGCTAAATTATACATTAACCCTTTTTAAGGCTTAACTACAAAATTGGCCTCCAAACTTCACTGTTTTCTCACTTATGTACCTAACTTTTTTTTTTTTTGTTAAAAGTAGTGCCTAAACTATCAATTTGAGGTGAAATAAGACTAATTTAACAGTATAAGTACTTTTTTTACTAAAAAAATTTAGATACGTAGGTAGGAAAAGTAGTATAGTTTGAAGGTTAATTTTTCATTTAAGCTCTTTTTAAAATTCTTAATCGATATTATTTTAAGCTTAGTCATTTGGTTTGCTTTTACAAATTTAAATTTTAAACTTAAATTAAATTTAGGGAAATAAAACAAGTCTTTCTAGATCATGTTGAAAACATTATGTGTCAAGGAGAAACCCTAATTTTATTCAACAATAGACTAGCTTCAGGAATTGTAAATGTCAACCATCTCGTTGGAAACAATGAGAGATTTGGAAGAACCTTTGTTAGAAGAAAAAGTGAAAATGTCATTTTCTAGATTAAGCTCTTGAAAACACTAAGAGTGTATAGCAAATTGGGCTTCTTTTATCAATAGTTTTAGGACATTGTTTGACCTATAACTACCAATTTGGTTCATAGGAAATCAAGAATAAGAAAAAAAATTAAACGATCGACGAGAACTCTGAAATATGAGTAAAGCATATGATAAAATTAACTGGAGTTTTTCACAAACAACTTTAAAGATGTCAGGTTTTAGTGAGAAATAGATTAATGAATCCTACAATGCATAACGCCCTTACCCGACTCGATCGCTGAGTGTCACAATTGAACCGATTTGGTCTAACATCAAACTTTAATCAGAAAATTCTCCAAAGAGACTTTATTACTTTATTACAAATATTTCTTACAATAGGAACTTAAACCAAACATAATTTGACTACCTTCAAAATTAAAATTTTAAGAAAACTACTTAATTACAATATATTTAACCTCAAGGCGAAGCCTCTGAAGGTACCCCTTTTATGTGCATGACAACTCACTAATGATGTTCATTGGTTTACAAGGTCAAGCTTGGCCCCTCCTCAAGTTCCTTATTCACCCAACGAGTCCTGTAAACATAGGCTAAAAATCTCGTAAGTTCAAAATAACTTAATAAGTTTCTTTGTTAATATTTATATATAACTAAGCCTCCATCTTGCTGAGGTATTAAATGAAAAGGAAACAATCACACTAACTCTGTATTTTACTTAGGCATTCGTGCTTTATCTAGATTGGTGGATTTCGATATGACTTTCACATTTCTTTATTGGTGGATAGGTCACTAAATGATCATTACCTGGTCGAGCTTATGACCATTCGACTGGTTTGGCGATTTCTAGATGTTACATCATATGTAACACCCCTTTCCTGTATTCAACATCGGAACAAGGTATGAGGCATTACCATACTTACAACATAAGCATTCACACAATTCCGAGTCATAAATTTGTGTCCAAATTAAAACCATTCATATTCGAACATAAAGTCCTTAATACAAGCCTACGAGGCCAAAAACATACTTTAGAAGTGGTTCAGGACTAAACCGAAAACTCAGGAAATTTTTACAAAACTTAGAAAAATTTTGCTAACTGTAGGGCTCACACGCCCGTGTGACCCTAGGACATGACGTGCTTCAGACCATGTTCAAATTAGGCTACTCTCTAACTTGTGCCACACGCCTGTGCCACAAGCCCGTGTGCTAGGCCATGTGGTAAATTAATTTAATTCGAATTAAGTGTAGGTTTCACACAGCCAAGCCACACGCCCTTGTTCCAGGCAGTATAGCACACAGGGCTGAGACACACGCCCGTGTCTTTACCCATGTGCTTAATTTTGGATATTCTGTTTTGCAGCAATTAAGGTGCAGAAGACACACGGTAGAAATACATGCCCGTGGGGCAGACCGTGTGGACAAAAATAAGGATATTTACCAAGCCATTTGCCACCCTCATTTACACCTACACCTATGCCAATTCAATGACCAATTCATAGCATACTTAGGTAACCAAAACATCCACAACCAAGGTATTAACATCACATCCACATGCTAATATCTAACATGCTTTAACAATCATAATTTATCGACACAATTCATGCAAATTTCCATAATCATGAATGATATCACCATATGAATATACTCATAACCAACATTAGCCAACTTACATGGCCATATATAATTTGAAATCATTAACCCTTATAAGCCAATACATTTGACCACAATGACACATATAACAAAATGACCAACTCCCTATACATGCCATACATTCAAAATGCTAAGACGATTAATACCCAAAATGAGAGTTTGATAGTGTGATCTGAATCTCCGACGATCTCTAATTCTGAGTTAGCTTGGCGACATTATAAAAACAGGGAAAATAAATGGAGTAAGTTATATAGCTTAGCAAGCTCGTATGTAAGAAATAAGCAACCTTACCGTGCATATAACATTCAATTATTATAAGATAATTAAATGTAGATTTACCATGGTCTCATGATCATAATCTATTCCACCATAAAAACTTACCTCATATTCATCATTTCACACATTTATTAAGCATGAGCTTTATGTACATACTTGAGCCATCTCGAAATGAACTTACACATATTCTCATCTTTGACATACCTGTGAACCACTCGGAATAACAATGTCGGATACTCGGGAAAATTTGCACACTAAGTGCCACATATGTAGCCAAAGCTACCTAAGTCTCATATCACATAATCGCTCGCTCTCGAGCTATCGACGGGTCTGCTCACACAAGCTATCAGTCAAGACGTAGCTACACAGTGCTACTCACACAAGCTGTCAAGTATCAGCAACATATGTCAGTATACTCAGCAACTGGTAGGACGTACGAGACCAGCACCCGGATCACATAATCACATAACACATAATGACCCTAGTGGCATGTCACTTGTATCCTAACCTATTCCTAAGGTTCAAACCGGGTTTCTTGCTTGTTTATTCCTCTTCAGACTCATTTGAAGGATTATACTCATTCACAAAATCAAACATACAATTCATGCAATATTAGAGCATCTAAATACAATTTTTCTAAAGCCCATTTTTAACATACAAACTTACTTCGGTACAAAATGGATAATTTGTTCGATTTAGTCCACAATCTTATTCGTTCCCCAGTCTAGGTCAGAACCTCGTCTTTCTTGATCTATAATATCAAATTTAACTTATTCAATTATCACATTATTCAATTTAATCCCAAAAACACCTTGTGGTAAAAATTACATTTTTTCCACTAACTTTTCAACTTTTTACATTTTAGTCCCTAGGCTCGTAAAATGATTTTCATTCAATTTCATTAAAATCAAACCTAATCAAACCTATTCCATGCTCATAACAGCCCACATTTTTCATTTATTCACATTTTTACACATATTTTACAACTTTTACAAATAGGTCCGTATTTAACATTTTCGTCAAAAATTACTTAGTAAATGTTGTTTATCCAACATCAAACTTGCATAACCTACCATTAGACATCAAAATACAAAAATATCTAACATGTGTTGTAACATCCTAAATAATTGAGTATCATTATGTTGCTAAATGTTGGTTCGGATTACTTGGAGTTAGAATAAATATTATTATTTAAGTGTACTTTAGAGTAAAGAAATTAAATGACCTTAAGACTTAAATTAATTAAGTACTAAAAGATGGCATAAGTTGAGCTAGTAGTAAAGTGGAGTTGGCTCCATATGTATTACCATGAGGGAAGGAGTTCGAATCACCTAGCATGCAAGTAGGAATTTTTATTTTTTGCTTTAGCTTGAGCATGTGTCAAAAAGAGATAAGGCTAGGATGAGTTGGAAAGTTTTATTTTTGGTAAGAACACTAAGTATTTGGAAAGCTAAGGATAAGGGCTTGAAATGGGGGATTGTGTTTCATCAATTTAAGGAAAAAGGAGGGGAAAAAGGCTTAAGTGTAGGAAGGTGTTTTGGAAACTTCCTAATGGCCATTTGACCATTGTATTTTGACGGCATTGAGGCTAAGGGGAGGGTGGCCGGTTTTGGTTGAGAGGATGGTAAGCTAGGATGATAGGAAAACCTTTTCATTTTGGTCATTTTGGCTTAAGCAAAGTGTTTATTTTCCTTTCATCTATCTTGCTCTTTAGCCGAATTTTACCAAACCCCTTGAGAAAGCTATAGCAATTTTCTTGTATCATTCTTTCTTTTTGATCATTTGATCAATTCTTTGCCATCTATTCCCCCTAGTGCCGAAACCATCAACACACCAAAAGACCATTCTTTTTCTTTCTTCTTCACAAAACCGATTATACCATCCTTCCAAAAACCCAAATTCTTTTTCTTCTCTTTTCTTTCTCTTTTCTTTTTCTTTCTTTCTCTCTTTCTCTTTTGAAACCGAACCATACCATTCTATTTCCCTTTTCTTCATTACAATTTTCCTCAATTTTATTTCATCCATGGCCGAATGCATTTTGCTCTTGTGACAAAATTTCTTCATTTTCTCTTACCACAATCGATTTCAAGAATCAAGGTAAGGAGTTTTTTCTTTTAAGGATTCTTATTCATTTAGTATAGTTAGTTATTAATCGATCTCGTTTTAGGGACACAATTGCTCGATCGATTCTCGTGGAACGAAGACAAACCGTGGTAAGCCAAATCTAAAATCTTATAAACGTTAGTCATATATCAATATTTATAGTCGGACTAATGATCGTACATCTTTAGAAACTTTCAAGATAGGGCAAAAAAGGGCAGTCCATAGCCTTCGAAAGAGGGGCGGTTCCGCAAATCCCCCTATTTATAAACAAAAGGCTATTTTGGGAATCCAGGATTTTCCACTGGGTTGCAGACCATCAACCGAGGAGAATCAATTATTTGAAGTAGTTCGTACTCCCGAGCCCTTGTATGTTCGTGGATTCTCAGCGGGCAATGAATCAATAAACGAGGAGAAACCAAAAATAGAAGTGGTTCAAAATCAAAGGGGTAAGGATTTAGATCGAATACCAATAGTGTATTTTTGATAAATGATAGTATTCTAATGGTTCGTATTACGTTTAGGTGTTGGCAAGCGGGAAGGTTTAGTACTCACGATATCAAGGTGTGTGACTTCACACTTTTCTCGGGTTGGATGTCATTCGTGGTATTGAGTAAAATCATAAAAACGACAAAATCGGTATAATACGAAATAATTGGTATTTTGGTGAAATTTCATAAAAATTGTTAAAAATGTGAAAATTACGAAAATGCCCTCGATGTGTAGGTAGTAAAATGAATACTAAATATCTCATGTGTAAATGGGCCAAAGATGTGTTAGATCGTAAAATGGGCCGATAAGTTTGCTAGTTAGTAAATGGGCCGAAAAATATGCTAGATAGTTAAATGGGCCGAAATCCCTGATAAATAATAAATGGGTCGAAATCTCTGCTAGATCGATAAATGGGCCGATATCTTTGCTAGATCGATAAATGGGCCGAAATCTCTGTTAGATCGAAAATGGGCCGAAATCTCTATTAGATCGTAAATGGGCCGTAATCTCTGTTAAATTGTTAAATGGGCCAAAATCTATGCTAGATCGCTAAATGGGCCAAAAATTTTGCTAGATCGCTAAATGGGCCAAAGATGCTAAATAGTTATATGGAACAAATGATATATTGTATTATGGGCCTTAATAAAAACCTGAAATATTGACTTGGGCCTTTTTGATAAAATCATCATATGTACATAAGCTATTTTGCATACATGTTGCATGGGTTGGGATTAACGATGAAGAGAAGAAAGGCCTGTTGCCAAAATCTAGTTCGGTGGCTTTGCCACAAAATAATTAAACGCCTGATTGCCTCTAGTTCGGTGGCTATGCCACAAATATTTTAATGGCTCAATGCCTCTAGTTCGGTGACTTTGTCACAATCTAGTTCGGTGGCTCTGCCACAAAAATAAAATGGCTTAATGCCTACGATTGGTGTGATGGCGGGGTGGGTTGACTTGATCCCCACAGGTGTGATGGTTGATACGGGTGGTGTGTAGCGGATGGAAATTAGGTTGGGTGGGAAATTTCATTTTGCATGCATTCCATTATTTATCTTTATTAATCTTGATAATGGGCTCAAGCCCAAAATCATGACTTGATGATCCGCCCGATGGATTAAGTAAGTTATACATCGAGTTCGAGTAACTCACACCCTCAAATTTTTCCTCTCGGGTAATGGAAATTGATGTGGACTTGGTGAGGATGACTTCATGAGGCCATACTGCAAACATGGGTTAAATAAATTTTGAACTTTTAAATAAGTACTTTCTTTAAATTATTATTTTGGGTATGATGTAATAAGGCCTCTATTATTATTTTTATGGATTTTTATGTGTGGTTGGTTTAAAACTATGTTTTGGATATTTTAATATGGGCTTATGATTATTATATAATGTTGACTTAAAATAAATTGGGTTTTTAAACATATGAGAAATTTTAACAATTCTTATTTCTCAAATACATCAAACTTAAAATTATTTCTCTTGGTTTTATTAAACTCTAAATTCAAAAGGGTTTTGAAATCTTGATTAAATCGAAATTATTAAGATAGTTCGATCCGTGTAACAAACCAAATCCAGTCTTAATGCATAGACCGGGTTTGGGGTGTTACATGTGTAAAATTTTAGACTTTGATTTTCATTCAAATTAGTCCTTGAAATAGCTAAATCAAGTACAAAATTCACAAAAAATGTAAAAATCATTAAAACCGGGACAAGGACGGGCTTACAATCGAGCTTGGAAGCTCGACCAAAAACCCTAGCTATGGTGACTCTTCAAATTTGGCACAAGGAGACTAAATTGGAGAAGATGACATCTTTTTATTAGTTTTATTTGTCTTTATAATGCTAAACTTTGAAATTTCACCTAGCCATGTCCATTTTTGTCCATACTTAAGTATAATGGTCTAATTGCCATTTAAGGACCTCCAATTTAAAATTTCATAGCAATTAGACACATCTAGCTTCTAGAACATGCATTTTGCACCTTTTTTCAATTTAGTCCTTTTAACTAAATTGAGTGCCCAAACATCAAAATTTTCGAACGAAATTTTCACGAAATCATTCCATAAAACTGTGGACCATAAAAATATAATAAAAATAAATTTTACTGTGTCGGATTCATGGTCCCAAAACCATTGTTTCGACTAGACCTAGATCTGAGCTGTTACAACTCTCCCCCTTTTAGGGATTTTCATCTCCAAAAATCTTATAGGAAAAGAGGTTTGGGTACTATTTTCTCATAGCGTCCTCATGTTCCCACGCAGCCTCTTCGACCCCATGTCGTTGCCACAAAACTTTAACTGGGGCTCTGCTTTTTATTTTTCAACTGTTTGACTTTCCGAGCCAAAATCTTGATCAGTTCTTCACCATAAGTCATATTGGGTCGAATCTCAACCTCTGTCGGAGAAATCACATGCGAAGGGTCTGATGATAACGTCGCAACATCGACACATGAAATACATTGTGAATCTTTTCCAACTCTGTCGGCAAAGCTAACCAATATGCCACTGGCCCTATTCTTTCAATAATCTCATACGACTCAAGGAAACGCGGACTCAACTCGCCTTTGCGACCAAATCTTAGAATTTTCTTCCACAGATATACTTTCAGAAATACTTTATCACCAACTTGAAACTCAATCTCTTTTCTTTTCAAATTCGGGTAGGATTTCTGTCGATCTGAAGCTGCTTTCAAATAGTCACGAATTACTTTCACTTTTTCTTCGGTTTCTCTAACCAAATCAACCTCGTGAATCTGTCTCTCACTGAGCTCAGTCCAGTACAATGGAGTTCGATAATTTCGGCCATACAATGCTTCATACGGTGCCATCTTAATACTCGACTGAAAACTATTGTTATAAGCAAATTCGGCTAAAGGTAGACGTTTCTCCCAACTACCTTCGAATTCTAAAACACAACATCAAAGCATATCTTTGAGAATCTGAATCGTTCTTTCAGATTGACCATCGGTTTGCAAATGAAATGCGGTGCTAAAGTTCAATTTGGTACCCAAAGCTTCTTGCAACTTTTTCCAAAATTTCAATGTAAACCTCAGATCTCTATCCGAAATAATAAAAATAGGCACCCCATGCAATCTAACAATTTCAACAACATATAACCCGGATAGTTTATTAAGTGAATAACCCGTATGTACTAGTATAAAATGAGCCAATTTCGTCAATCTATCAATAATGACCCAAACGACATCTTTCTTTTTCGGAGTCAAAGGTAAACCCGTTAGAAATCCATTGTAATTCTGTCTAATTTCCACTTGGGTACCATTACTGGCTGAAGCAAACCCGAAGGTACTTGGTGTTTGGTTTTTACTTGTTGACAAATCAAACATTTTGAAAAAATTCTAAAATATCTCATTTCATACCTGACCACCAATACAATTTCTTCAAATCATTACACATTTTAGTACTACACGGATGAATAGATAAACAACCATTATGTGCCTCATGAAGAATTTTCTAAATAAGCTCAACATCTCTTGGTACACAAATCCTACCTCGATACATCAAACAATCATCAGCCCCAATTTGAAAATCTGAATCACCAGTCGATTCGCACTGAACTCTCTTAGCTTGAAGCTCTTCGTCACACTTCTGAGCTTCACAAATTTTCTAAAAAAATGCTGATCTAGCTTTTAACTCAGCTAGAATCGAACCATCATCAAATAGAGCAAATACAATGGCAACCAATTCCAAATCGTGCGTTGGATAATTCTTTTCATGCGAAATCAATCGTCTCGAAGCATAAGCTATCACTTTACCCTCTTGCATCAACACACAAACAAGACTGTTCAATGATGTGTCGCTGAAAATTACAAACTCTTTTCCCGAATCAGGTTGCACTAACACCAGTGCCTCAGTCAACAATGCTTTCAACTGTTCAAAACTCTTTTGACATTTATCAGTCCATTCGAACTTAACATCTTTCTATAATAGTCTTGTCATAGGTGTAGCAATCATCGAGAATCACTTAACAAAATGTCAATAATACCCAGCTAAGCCCAAAAAGCTTCTAACCTTAGATACATTCCTCAGTGGTTTTCAATCAACAATTATCGAAATCTTACTCAGATCAACGCTTATACATTCCGCTGAGACAATATGCCCTAATAATCCGACTTCTCGGAGCCAAAAATCACTTTTGTTAAACTTAACAAACAATTTCTTATCTCTCAAAGTCTGCAATACAATTCTTAAATGTTTGGCATGTTCAGACTCATCCCGAGAATAAATAAAAATGTCATCAATAAATGCAACCACAAATTTATCCAAATACGGTCGAAAGATCTAATTCATCAAATCCATAAAAACAGCAGGAGCATTAGTTAATCCAAAAGGCATAACAAGAAATTCATAATGCCCATACCTCGTTCTAAACAAGGTTTTCGGCACATCCGAGTCTTTAACTCTCAGCTGATAATAGCTGAATCTTAAATCTATCTTCAAAAATATTGTTGCCCCTTTCAACTGATCGAACAAATCATCAATCCTCGGTAAGGGATACTTGTTCTTTATCATAACTTTGTTAAGCTGATGATAACCGATACAAAGTCTCATGGATCCATTTTTCTTCTTGACGAATAACACGGGTGCACCTCAGGGAGAAAAACTCGGTCTCACAAAACCTTTATTTGTCAACTCTTGCAACTGATACTTCAATTCTTTCAATTCAGTCTGAGCCACTCTATACGGAGCTATCGATATCGATGCAGTCCACGGTACCAAGTCAATAGCAAACTCCACCTCTCTGACCGGTGGTAACCCTGGCAATTCTTCTGGGAACACATCCGAATATTCACAAACTACTGCACTAATTTAATTTTCAATTCAGACACTTTTGTATTCAATACATAAGCTAGATAAGCTTCACAACCCTTTCTTACATATCTCTGGGCAAACATCGAAGAGATCACCACAGGTAACTCACCCGACTCATCTGAATCAATCCGTAGAGTTTCACCATTTTCACATTTCAATTCAATAATTTTCCATCTACAATTCACTACGGCATCACGCAATGTCAACCAATCCATACTCAAGATAACATCAAACTCATCAAATGGCAACAACATTAAGTCAGCCAAAAAATAGTGACCTCGAATCATCAAGGGACAATTCTTGCAAACTCTATCAACTAATACATGTTTGTCTAAGGGGTTTGACACTTTAATCATAAACTCAGTAGACTCAATAGGTAAATTCTTACTAGATACCAAATTCATGCAAATATAGGAATGATTCGATCCAGGATCAATTAATGCAACTACATTAGTATCGTAAAGAGAAAATGTACCGGTGATCACATCAAAGGAGGACGCATCCTCGCGAGCACGAATGGCATAAGCTCTAGTAGGTGCTCTAGCTTCCGATCTCACAGCTGAATCCTTGGATACACCACTACTACTGGTCCCATTTCCAATATTTCTCACTGGTCTCCCTCTAGTAGCAGTGTTACTCGATCTTGCATTTTGAAAATTATCTTTTTCAACCATTTTAGGGCAATCCCGAATGAAGTGATCTTGAGAGCCACATTTAAAACAAGCCCAGTTGTTCATCCTACATTCACCGGGGTGTCACCTACCACAGTGTTGGCCTTCAGGCTTATTAGACCGAGTGTTACCAACGCTCGCTATAGACGTAGTCTGGGCCTTAGAACCCGAATATTGCTTCCCACAATCTCTGTTGGGATACCTAGCTGAAAAATACGAACAAGTATGTATATCCCTTTATTTCTTTGATGAAGACTAAAATGAATTATTCATTGCCCTCTTTCTCGAGTCCCTAGCCTCAAACTCAGCTTTTCTCTTTTTTTTTTCTCAACTCTTCGTCTTTGCAAGCTCGCTCAACTAGCACAACAAATTCTTTCAGTTTCAAAATCCCAACTAATAGTTTGATATCCTCATTCAAACCATCTTCGAATCTCTTGCACATAAAAGCCTCTGTTGAAACACATTCTCGAGCATACTTACTGAGTCTAACAAACTCTCGCTCGTATTTAGTCACAGTCATTCGACTTTGTTTCAGCTCCAAGAACTCTTTGTGTTTCTAATCAATAAACGATTCGCTGATATATTTCTTTCTGAACTCCTCTTGGAAGAAGTCCCAAGTAACTCTTTCTCTTGGTACTACCGATACTAAAGTGTTCCACCAATGATATGCCGAATCCTTCATGAGTTATATAGCATATTTCAAGCACTCCTCTGGTGTGCAAGAAAGCTCATCAAATACCCGGATAGAGTTCTCAAGCCAAAATTCTACCCTCTCGGGATCATCATCGATATTTGCTCTAAATTCTTTAGCCCCTTGCTTTCAAATCTTATCAATTGGAGGCTTGTTCAGTCTTACCATTTCTACACATTGAGGAGCTACAGGAACCGATTGAGGGTTAGGTGGGGGTGGAGGACGTTGGGCAACCGGATTTGTTCGAACAAACTTGGCAAGCAACTCATTCAATCTTTGGAAGAAGGCTTCCCTTTCCTTTCCTCCTTGACCAATTGTCACAGGTCTACTTTCAAATGGTGTGGTCCCTTGAGCGAGAGCCAGTGCATTACTTTCAACGTCATTAGCTACTTCTCAATCGGGATCCATTTACTCTATGAAAACACAGTTTAAATTGTCAGGACTGGTCACATTATCAAAATTCATATATGGAACGTATAGCTAGACTCTTACACACACTACATTAGTTTGAGAACCTACTAAATCGTAGCTCTAATACCACTAAATGTAAGACCCCTTACCCTTATTCAATGCCAGAACAGGGTACGAGGCATTACCGGACTTACAACACAAGCATTGATACAATTTCAGGTCATAAATTTGCGTCCAAATTAAAATAATTCAAATTTGAATATAAAGTCCCTAATACAAGCCTACGAGGCCCAAAACATACTTTAGAAGTGGTTCGGGACTAAATCGAGAACTCAAAAATTTTTTACAAAACATAGAAAATTTTTGCTAACTGTAGGGCTCACACGCCCGTGTGGTCCAAAGGACACGCCTGTGTGACCCTGGGACACACCCGTGCTTCAGACCGTGTTCAAATTAGGGTGCTCTCTAACTTGTGCCATATGGCCATGCCACACGCCTGTGTGCTAGGCCATGTGGTAAATTAATTTAATTCGAATTAAGTGCAGGTTTCACATGGCCAAGTCACACGCCCGTGTTCTAGGCCGTGTAGCACATATTGGCTAAGACACATGCCCGTGTCTCTGCCCGTATGCTCAATTCTAGACATTCTGTTTTGCAACAATTAAGGTGTAGGGGACACAAGGCTGAAACACATGCCCGTGGGGCAGACCGTGTGTCACATACGGCCTAGACACACGCCCATGTGTCTACCCGTGTGGACAAAAATAAAGCTATTTACCAAGCCATTTGCCACTCTCATTTACACCTACACTGAAACCAATCCAATGACACAATTCATAGCATACTTAGGAAACCAAAACATCCACATGCTAATATCTAACATGATTTAACATGATTTATTGACACAATTCATGCAAGTTTCCATAATCATGAATGGTATCAACATATAAATATACTCATAACCAACATTAGCCAACTTACATGGCCATATACAAAATGAAATCATTAACCCTTATAAGCCAATACATTTGGCCACATTACCAATGACACATATAACAAAATGACCAGGTCCCTATACATGCCATACATTCAAAATGCTTAGACCATTAATACCCAAAATGAGAGTTTGATAGTGTGTTATGAACCTCCGACGATCTCTGATTCTGAGTTAGCTTGGCGACACTATAAAAACATGGAAAATAAATAAAGTAAGCTATATAGCTTAGTAAGCTCGTACGTAAGAAATAAGCAACCTTACCATGCATATAGCATTCAATTATTATAACATAATTAAATGTAGATTTACCATGGTCTCATGATCATAATCTATTCCATCATAAAAACTTACCTCATATTCATCATTTCACACATTTATTAAGCATAAGATTTTTGTACATACCTGAGCCATCTCAAAATGAACTTACACATATTCTCATTTTTGACATACCCGTGAACCACTCAGAATAAAAATGTCGGATACTCGGGAAAATTTACACACTAAGTACCACATATGTAGCCAAAGCTACCTAAGTCTCATATCACATAATCGTCGCTCTCGAGCTATCGATGAGTCTGCTCACACAAACTGTCAGTCAAGACGTAGCTATACGTTGCTGCTCACACAAGCTGTCAAGTATCCGCAACATATGGTGGTATACTCAGCCACCGGTAGGACGTACGAGACCAGCACTCGGATCACATAATCACATAACACATAATGACCCTAGTGACATGTCACTTGTATCCTAACATATTATTAAGTTTCAAACGAGATTTATTGCTTATCGATTCGTATTCGAAGTCATTCGTAGTATTATACTTATTCACAAAATCAAACATACAATTCAAGTAATATTAGAGCATCTAAATAGAATTATTCTAAAGCTTATTTTTAACATACGAACTTACCTCGGTACAAAATGGATAATTGTTTGATTTAGTCCGCAATCTTGTTCTTTCCCCGGTCTAGGTCAGAACCTCGTGTTTCTTGATCTATAATATCAAATTTAACTTATTCAATTATCACATTATTCAATTTAATCCCAAAAACACCTTGTGGCAAAAATTACATTTTTGCCACTAACTTTCCAACTTTTTATATTTTAGTCCCTAAGCTCGTAAAATGATTTTCATTCAATTTCATTACAGTCAAACCTAGTCGAAAGTATTTCATGCTCACAACAGCCCACATTTTTCAATTATTCATATTTTACACACATTTTACAACTTTTACAAATAGGTCCTTATTTAACATTTTCATAAAAAATCACTTAGTAAATGTTGTTTATCCAACATCAAACTTGCGTAATCTACCATTAGACATCAAAATACACAAATATCTAACAAGGTTAAAATTTTAGACTTTGATTTTCTTTCAAATTAGTCTTTGAAATAGCTAAATCAAGTTACAACATTCACAAAAACGTAAAAATCATTAAAAACGGGACAAGGACGGACTTACAATCGTGCTTGGAAGCTTAGCCAAAAACCCTAGCTATGGTGACTCTTCAAATTCGGCACAAAGGGACTAAATTGGAGAAGATGACATCTTTTTATTAGTTTTATTTGTCATTATAATGCTAAACTTTGAAATTTCACCTAGCCATGTCCATTTTTGTCCATACTAGTATAATGGTCTAATTACCATTTAAGGACTTCCAATTTAAAATTTCATAGCAATTAGACACTCTAGCTTCTAGAACACACATTTTGCACTTTTTTGCAATTTAGTCTTTTTAACTAAATTGAGTGCCCAAACATCAAAATTTTTGAACCAAATTTTCAAGAAATCCTTCCATAAAATTGTAGACCATAAAATATAATAAAAATAAATTTTACTGCGTCAGATTCGTGGTCCTAAAACCACTGTTCCAACTAGACCTAAAATCAGGCTGTTACATCATACTTATGGATTCTTAATTTTACCTTGCACATTTTACCTTCTTTCCCTTTTTCCACACATTTCTGGTCATGAACAACCATTTACCTTTATCCTAACTTGTAGACCCATAATTTCAAAACTTCGAGAGTTGTTGCCCACATCATCATCCTTGAATGTGAGTCTGATTGTACACTCTATCCTTAATAGAGCTCCCATTACATGGTACCTTTAGTGGATTCCCTTATCTAATAATATTTCTGTTGTATTTACTAACATTCCACACTTAGGCCACTAGTAAAAATCCACACCACACTGGAAAACTTAACCCTATTTTATCTTTTATACTTATACCCTAAAGTGGGTTGAAATTTTGTTTGCATTACTCCCTCGTAATCTACCCTATTTTTGATACCTTACTTTTAATGTGCAACATGCTCATCTATAATGGACCAATTTGGCCTATAGTATCTATAACAGCCCGATTTTGGGTCTAGTCAGAACAGTAGTTTCGGGACCACAAATCTGACGTAGTAAAATTAATTTTTATTAAATTTCTATGGTCTACAATTTTATGAAATGATTTCACAAAAATTCTGTTCGAAAGTTTTAACGTTTGGGCACTTAATTTAGTAAAAAGGACTAAATTGTAAAAAGTGCAAAAGTTGAGTTCTACATGCTAGAGGTGTCTAATTGCTATGAAATTTTAAATTAGAGGTCCTTAGTTGGTAATTAGACCATTGGATAAATTAGTGGACAAAAATGGACATGGTGAGATAAAGTTTCAAAGTTTTAAGTGAAGGGCATTTTGGTCATTTGGTAAATAAATGAATAAAAAGGGAAAATAAAGCCAAAATATTGTCCATCTTCTCCCCCTTGTGCCGAAAATTATAAGAAAGACATAGCTAAGGTTTGTCCAACTTTCAAGCTCGATTGTAAGTCCGTTCCTGCCCCGTTTTTAATGCTCTTTACATTTTTGAAGTCGTTATCACTCGATCTATCTATTTCTACCATTAATTTAAGGAATAATCAAGGTATAGGGTTTGAACCATGTTGGAAATTTGTGTATTTTGATGTCTAATGGTAGAAAATGAATGTTAATGTTAGATAAACAACTTTTACTAAGTGATTTTTCATGAAAATGCTTAAAAGGACCTATTTGTAAAAGTTATAAAATATGTAGTAAAAGTGTGTTTTAATGAAAATTGTGGGTTTTTATAGTCATAAAAATGGTTTGACTAGGCTTGTACATTAAATAAATTGAACACATTTCATTTTACGAGCCTAGGGACCAAAAAGTAAATATGTCAAAGTTTAGGGGCAAAAATGTAATTTTTCCATTATAAGATTTATGGACTGAATTGAACAATGTGAATGATAAATGAGTTAAATTTTCTATTATAGATCAAGATAAACGAGGTTCAAACTTAGATTGGGGAAAAATAAATTATTTGACGATTAAGTCCCATTCCTACTATTTTTGTACCGAGGTAAGTTCGTATGTAAATAATGCATTGTTATTTATGCTTTAATTGATTTAATATTGTATGAATTGTGATTTACTCTTCGAACGTAATCGACAAAGTTCAACAAGCGAGAAATCCCGGTTGAACCTTAGGAATAGTTAGTATACGAATGTCATGACATTAGGGTTATTTGAGATTTCGTGTAAGACCATATCTGGGATATGACATCGATATGAGATTTCGTGTAATACCATAGCTGGGTTATTGGCATCAATACAAGATCCTATGTAAGACCATAACTAGGATATTGCATTGGTATGGTACTGTGTGTGTGCCAGATGTCCCGAGTATCCTTTAGTATTCCAAGTGGTTCAACGGGAAATTCAACGAGAATGTCAAAATTGTAAAATGTTATGGTTATGTTACGAGTTGGTATAGGTACGTACGTAAAACTCATTGAATAATGAGCTCAAAATGTGATGAACCCTCAGTAAGGTTATGAATGAGTAAGTTATGATTAGAAGACCTAAATACTATTTATGTCAAGCTCATCATGTTATTTGTATGTTACACGTGTGATATAATTCTTATTATTTACATAGGAAATTACTAAGCTATATAGCTTACTCCCCATTATTTTCCCTTGTCTTTTAGTGTCACCAAGCGAGCTTGAGGATCGAAAATTGTCAGAGATCCACTCACACTATCAACTCAATATTTTGGGTACCATTGACTTTGATATTTTGAGTTATGGCATGTATAGGGACTTGGTCATCTTGTTATGTGTCATAATTGATTTAGCCAAATGTGTTGGCTTATTTTGGTTGATAATCATTTTGTAAATCGCCATTGAAATTGGCTAATATTGGTTTAAGTACATATATATGCATATGATGATTTTTCTTCATGGATGTGGGAAAATTTGCATGGTTTGAGTTGAGAAGTATGTGATGGTTGTATGTAATAAATGATAGCATGTGAATGATGTATTGATATTTTGTTTATGGCTGATTTGGTTGTATGTATATGCTTGGTATGATTCTATGTTTGTTGTGTAGGTTTGTGCATGGAAGGGTGACAAAATGGTTTGGTAAATGGCCTTATTTTTGTCCACACGGGCGTGTGTCTAGGCCGTGTGTGACACACGGCTTGTCCTTTCGTCGTGTCTTCCGGCCGTGTGTCCCCTGCACCTTAATTGTTACAAAACAAAATGTATAGAATATGGCACAGGGGAAGAGACACGGGCATGTGTCTCAGCCATGTGGACGGCATGGCCTCAAACACGGGCTTGTGCCCTGGCTGTGTGAAGTCTGTGCCTATTTTATGAAAAATCATGAAAATTAAATCGACCACACTGCCTAGCACATGGGCGTGTGGCACGGCCGTGTGGCATAAGTCAGAGAGCTCCCTATTTTGAACACATCTTGTAGCATGGGCGTGTCTAAAGGTCACACAGGTGTGTCCCTTGGACAACACAGGCGTGTGACCCCTGTTTTAGTGAAAAAAATTTGAAGTGTTGTATGATTTTCTAAAGTTCCCAATTTAATCCCGAACTACTTCCAATGTATGTATTGAGCCTCGTAGGCTCGTATTAGGGACGATGTAAACATATGTGAAAAGTTTTAAATTTGAATGGGAATTACATCTCGGTTTTGTATGTTTTCTTGTGTTTAGCGTCGAATACTGGTAAGGGGTGTTACAGTATCCAGTAGACTGTTATCTGAGCGACCATTCAAGTTTATGATCTCCTTTATATGATGGTTCCCTGCAGAACTAACTTTATGGTGGGTATACTCGAAATAAATTCTCCTTAAAGAGGAATAGTCTTGACAGACATAACTTTCACTTGGATAATCCTTATTAGTACCACTTTCTATCAATAAGTTCCAACTAACCCCTCTTTATAGATTAGACTATATACATACGATTGAACATCCTCGTATAAACTAAGGTTTCAACAAAGCCTTGTACTAGGAGTAAATCTCTCATTACTCTTCCAAGACCTCCCTCTAACATACAGAGTTTCTTTGAGCACTTTCTGCCAGTTCTTAATGGAGGATCCTTACTGCGATCCTCGGATAAATCCTGTAACACACCTAACCCGAATCCGTCATCAAAACAGGGTTTAGAGTATTACCAAAGTATATAATTTAGACAGACAGAAAATTCAAACATTTCATATCAAAGCATATACATGTTGAAAATCAATCAAAATCATATATTTTGTCCCTTCTACAAGCCCTAGAGCCCTCAAGCCCTTGAGCCCTCGGGACTAAATCGGAAACTCAAAGAATTTTTCAAGAATAATTGAAGTTTTTGAAGCTACAAGGGTCACAAGTTTGTGTGGCCAAACGGTGTGACTCACACGGTCAAGAGACATGCCCATGTCTTAGGCCGTGTGGGCATTCAAAAGAGGGACACATGGCCGTGTCTCAGCCCGTGTCTGTATAACTCACTGACTTGGGTCACACGTCCAAGGCACACGCCCGTGTGCTAGGCCGTGTGATCATACTGACTTACACTCTTTAAAAGATACAGGGGACAGATGGCCGTGTCACCTGGCCGTGTGTCACACACGGATAAGACACACGCTCGTGTCTCTAATGTAGTCGAAAATAGGTCATTTTCCAAGCCACATTTCTAACCCAAGAATTACATATTCCTACTCCCAAAAATGCACATATATGCTACTATAATCAAGCATCCAAAACAAACATAAACAAGCTTTAAACATGTACTATAATCACATAGAACCAATATGCCCTTAGGCACCTCAAATGACAACTTAAAAACATGTCAACCATGTATCCAAACTTACCTAAATGACCAAATACATATATGCATAATTGTACCAAAACCTATCATGTAGGTCACTTATCAAGTTCAACCATTTGGTACCCAAAATACCAATTCACAAGGAAATTCATTTTGCATCATTTCATCTCACTTAACTTACTTACCAAAACATACCAATATTTCCAATTGGTATCAAATATACCATTCTAACTAACATCACTATACTTATAAGTTTTCCATAACAAAGCACTAAATCACACCAAGGTATATAACATATCTTATATGCATATTCAAGCTACATTTTACTTTCCATCATTCTACCATATCAAGCACACATCAAATATGATAATGCCACATATATATACACATCAAAATATAACAAACACAAGCCAAATAAGTAGCTAATCTCAACAAAACACTTATATGCCAACATTGGCCAAATTAACATATACATGCCTTTATAACCAAAATTAAATAACCAAAAGTACCAAAAGAGCCGATGGATAGTGTGATATAGCTCTGACAAGCTTCCAACCCAAACGAGCTTTTGAATCACTATAAAACACGAAAAATTACATAGAGTAAGCTTTTAAGCTTAGTAAGTTCGTATAATAGAGAATTTAACTCACCATTTTAATCACATTTAAGGTAAGTAAATCAAAGCATATCTAAACTCAATTTGGCTAAAAGCCTAACACATATTCATCAACCATGTTAGCCATGTAATTCATATAAAAATTGAGAATCATGTATGCTTTCAACAACTATTCAAAATCTATATACATGTAACATCTATACCATGTATCCATATATCATATACAAACCATTCCATGTAATTCATGTAAATACCAGTACTAGTTTGTATCAAACTCATATAAACTCGTAACAGAACTGTGCCTGTTGAACCATTTAGAATATCGTTGGATATGGGTGTAGTACACACGAGGTGTACTGAACTGTAATCTATCAATTAATGTACATGTATGCTCATACAAGCTGTAAACAGTAAGCTCCTCCAAGCTAAATAATGGTAACCTCATACAAGCTGAGTATCGGTAAGCTCATAAGAGCTGAAATCGATAACCCTAATGACATGTCATTTGTATCCTACGAATTCCTAAAGTTCAAACAGGACTCGGTAATCATCGTACGTCGTTAGATATGCGATCGGTATTCATATATGATGATAATGCAAATAACATACATCTAATTAAGTCAAAGCATATAATTACACAATTTAATTACATGAACTTACCTCGACGAGTGTTCGTAGATACGGAGGCGACTAATCCAAGATTTTCTCTTTGCCTCGATCTAACTCCGTACTAGGTCTAACCGAATCTATATGAATGAATTTAAATCAATTCAATATAATTCATATTCAATTTAGTCCAACCACACTTTTGCAAAAATTACCATTTTGCCCCTATACTTTTAATATTTTGTAATTTAGTCCCTAGGCTGGGAAAATGAAATTCATTCAATTTTATCCCTACCCAATCCTATCTGAATTATAAACATATTTATAGCATCCCATATATTTCACAAATTCATAATTTTACTACACAATTTATCACATTTTTCAATTTAATCCCTAATTGATAATTTCATCAAAAATTCCTTTACAAAAGTTGTTTATCTAACAACTGCCATTCATTTTCTAACATTAAACTTCAAAACCTTAACATGTTCATCAATGGAAAAAATCAAATACTTTAACAACTTCACAAATTAGTCCTCGGGCTAGTTAGATTAAGCTACAACGATCTTGGAAACATATAAATTATTAAAAACGAGACAAAAATCACTTACCAATCAAATAAATATGAAACACCCCACACCCGGCCCACGAGAATGGACCGGATCTGGTATGTTCCTAAAGTAAACCGGTTTTAAAAACCATTCGATACTTAGAGAGAATTGTAGAATTTTTAGAAAAACTATTATTTTGGGTTGGGCTTAGATTGAAAACCCATTTATTTAATCTTGTAAATCCACTTTGATGTAACATGTCCAAAATAGTTCTTAGCACAATATTAAAAAGTAATGTAAAACAAAGAATAATCCATGGGCCTTATGGCCTTATTACATCAAGTAAACCCATAATAAAATTAAAAAGTATTAAAATTTAATAAAGTCCAAATTTGAATAAATTCTTCATGTGATGCATGGCCTCCTCATGGTCTACCTACCATTCACAACGCTCATCACCAAAATAATTCCCACAATGGGGTGAGTCAACAGACTCAATGTGCACACAATACTATCAATCAATAATTCGCATTCATGTTTAAATCATCAAGTCCATATAATAATGAAATTATGATGCAACCCAAACCCAATCCTAATGGTCCATCCGCTACTCTCCACCCGCACCTGCCATTCACACCGTGGGGACTACTAAGTCAACCCTCCATCCGCTACTCTCCACGTTGTGTCATTAGACACTATAATCAAATTTAAACGTTGTGTCATTTGACACTATTGTAACCGTAGTTACCAAAATTTCGCAATGTGACCGTAGTCTACATTTTTCGTTGGTGAG
Organism: Gossypium rotundifolium; assembly: GCA_025506655.1. Classification (NCBI taxonomy): domain Eukaryota; kingdom Viridiplantae; phylum Streptophyta; class Magnoliopsida; order Malvales; family Malvaceae; genus Gossypium; species Gossypium rotundifolium. The sequence continues at coordinate 85,254,360 of CP106722.1, read as the reverse complement.
ACCAAGTCGACACCTTCGCAGTGAGACCAAGTCAACACTGTTCTCCCCTTTCACATAAATCCCAATGCCCCAAAACATATATATAGCATAACTTAGTTTCATGTTCATTCATATATTCGCATGTTATTAAATAACATTTTCACAATCCTATCGAAGTAGGAAACGCACTGGTACTTTTTGCCACATTTGTGGTACATAGCCACATTCACATTATTATTCACATTATATATATTACAATATTTAGCCATACAATATCGAAGGATAGTAAGGGTACACACCTTTTTCGCTTAATGGGTTCCTTGATATCTCGAGAATCCGATCTAATTTTTAGATCTATTAATCCCTATATTCGCCCACCAATTAAAACACATTAATAAACCCTTTTAGACAACACCAAATCCTAGTAGGATTTGTAAGGAAAAACTCACCTTTGCCGATTTGGTGATTATGCAAATCCCGAAAGTTTGGTTTTTCCTCTACTTGATATTCGGCTAACCTTGTAGTTCAATATGGTTAGTTTTTCGGCTTTTCAAAAATTAAGGAATGGATTTAGATACTCACACAACCCTTAGCCAATATTTTAGAGGCTTACCTTAGAGATTCCAAATCCGAAAGTTCCTTTTGTCTTGAATATCCGTCGAAATCCCTAAAGATCATAGGTTAGATTTGATCTAACTTTAATAAGTGGTAGTTGGCCTTTAGCCAATATGTCTTACCTTAATTTTCCTCGAATCAAATCCCAAACTCCTCCTCCGACATTCAGCCATAGACAAAAGAGAGGTTATTTTCTTAAGCCTTGATTTAAACGATTTAAAAGAACAAGAATCAATTGTTCTTACCTTAGATCCTTGATCTTTATGTTCAACGATTGTGGAAACCCGAGATCCCTTGTATATTCGGCCATGATCAAAGAGAATAGGAATTAGGCCTTTTACTTTCGGCAACTAGAAAGAAAGAAAATTGAATGGATTAACTTACCTTGAAACCTTTAATCACTTGTTTCCTTGTCTTGGGTTACTGAGATCCGGCTATGGAGATCTAACCGAGATTGGAAGAGAAAAGTTTTGACTAGGCAATGGCAAAGGGAAGGAAGAGAAAAGATGGAGTCCTTGCTTAGGGGAAATTTCGGCAATGAGAGGGAGAAGAGAGAGCAAAATTTCGGCAAAGAGAGTGAATGGGAGAAAAGTCTCTATTTTCCTCTTTTAACTGAAACTGCTAGACCAAGAGTCCAAAACTTGGCCACTACTCTCCCAAGTGATAATTTAATCTCTATTAATTATCACTTAATTAAATTAAAAGTCTTTAATCCATCTTTTAATTCCTCATTTATCTTAGAAGAATAAATCCTTTATTTATCACTTAACTTGACAAGTTTTAGTAAAATAAAACTCTCTCCTTTTAGCTACCAAGTGCCGCCCACCCCTAGCCTTGGGAAGCAAAATTAAACCTTCAAAATTGCTTTCCAAGTGACTCGAACTCATGCCATTCCCATAAACCCTAAGTGACACCTCGTGCCACTTTTCCAAGCTCGATTGTATGACAAAATTCACCAACTTTTTCTTTTAAGGCCCTCCCGCCCTTATCTCCTATTTTGGGCTTTAAAATTTGTCATTCCTACCTTATTTCTAAGTTTCCTAAAATTTTCACAGGCTCAGAATCTTGCCATTTTCCTTACATCTTCGTGTTTCCAAAATGTTTAGATTTCCAAAATGTTCGTGTTTCCAAAATGTTTAGGTTTCCAAAATGTTCGTGTTTCCAAAATGTTTAGGTTTCCAAAATGTTCGTGTTTCCAAAATGTTCAGTTTCCCAAAATGTCTAAGTTTCCAAAATGTCTAAGTTTCCAAAATGTCCATTTCCATTTCCATTTTCATTTTCATTTCCATTTCCATGCATATTTAGGTTTCAAAAGTATCAAAATTTATTCATAGTACTTGAAACTTGTCATTTCATACAATTAAACTGAAATGCATAGGCCCTATTCAGATGTTACGCTTCTACCCCTTAATCAAAATTTCGTCCCTAAATTTCCTAACTAAAATAGTTGAGGGTATTGCTGTCTCATCGCCTCTTCCGCTCCCACGAAGCTTCTTCCGCTCCATGATTGCGCCATAGCACTTTGACTAGGGAACTGCCTTCTTCGTAGTACTTTCACATCACGCTCCAAGATCCGAATCGGTTCTTCCTCATAGGATAAGTCCGCCTTAGTTCCACCTCTTCAACCGGTACCACATGGGATGGATCCGATCGATAGCGACGTAACATGGACACATGAAATACGTCATGCATTTGTCGCAATTCGTGGCAACTCTAATTGGTATGCCATCGCCCAACTCGCTTTAGTACTTGATAAGGCCCTATAAATCTTGGGCTTAGCTTCCTTTTCGCCAAACCTCATTACCTTCTTCCAAGGTGAGACTTTCAAGAACACTTGATCTCCCACTTCAAACTCTATTTCCTTCCGCTTAAGGTCTCAGCGTCGACTTTTGCCTATCGAGGCTTCCTTCAACTGCGTCTAATTAACTCAACCTTCTCTTCGCCGCCACCAACTCGACCCAAAACTCTGCGTTCTCCTAACTCGGTCCAACAAGTAGGTGTTCTACACTTCCTTCCATATAATGCTTCAGACGGTGCCATTCGAATGTCGGCTTGATAGCTATTGTTGTAGGCGAATTCAGCTAAAGGCAAGTAATCTTCCCAACTTCCTCGAAATTCCATTACACGACCTCTCAACATATCCTCCAACACTTGTATAACCCGCTCAGATCGCCTGTCGATTGTGGATGAAAGGTCAGAGTGAAGTCTAGCTTAGTGCCTAAAGCTTGATGAAGTGCTTTCCAAAATCGAGACGTAAACCTTGGGTCTCTATCAGAGATGATCGACTTTGGTACTCCATGTAATCTCACAATTTTCGCCACATACAACTTGGCCAACTTCTGAAGAGAATAATCCATTCTGACTGGAATAAAGTGCGCGGACTTGGTCAAACGGTCCACTGTCACCTATACCGAGTCCTTCTTAGTAGGCGTAAGGGGAAGCCCACTAACGAAGTCCATGGTAATTCTTTCCCACTTCCATTGGGGAATCTCGATTGGTTGGAGCAATCCTGATGGGATTTGGTGTTTAGCCTTAACTTGCTGACATGTCAAACATTTCCCCACAAATTCAGTCACTTCTCGCTTTAGGTCAGACCACCAAAATTGTTCCCTTAAATCTCTATACAGCTTAATGCCTCCGGGATGCATAGCACAAGGGCTACCATGCGCTTCCCGAAGAATTCTTTGTCTCAACTCCTTATTCTTCGGCATATAGACTTTACCCTTGTAGCACAATACTCCTTCATTGTTGACATCATAATCCTCTAATCCCCTTGCTGCATTTGTTTAACTTAGTACTTAAGTCATTATCACCAACCGTCCTCCTTCACTTCCTTTAGCCATGTGGGCTCGACTTGTAACTCGCCAACAGCTTCCATCATCATACAGACTTATATGAGCGAACAAAGCCCGTAAATCCGATACAACCTTCCGACTTAGGGCATCGGCTACTACGTTCGCCTTGCCCGGATGATACTCTATTGAACAGTCATAGTCCTTCAACAATTCCACCCACCTTCGTTGCCTCAAGTTCAACTCCTTTTGAGTTAATAAATACTTAAGACTCTTGTGGTCTCAGATAGATAATCGACCTTTCTCCATAAAGGTAGTGCCTCCAAACCTTAAGGCGAAAACCATCGCTGCTAGTTCTAAGTCATGAGTTGGGTAGTTAAGCTCATGAGGCCTTAGTCAGCCGAGACGCATAAGCAACCACTTTGCCATCTTGCATTAACACACGCCCTAACCCCTGATGCGAAGCATCACAAGACACCACAAATTCCTTTCCCGCCTCCTATTTGAATTAACATCGAGCCTCTGTCAAGACCTTCTTAAGCTTTTCAAAGCTCTCTTGCTGCTTAGTAGTCCATTCGTAGGGTACTTCCTTCCTTAGTAACTTGGTTAAAGGCGCGGCTATTGACGAGAATCCTTCTACGAACCTTCTGTAATAGCCTGCCAAGCCTAAGAAACTGCGGATTTTAGCCACGGACCTAGGTGGTTTCCAATCCAACACTGCTTTGATCTTCCTAGGATCCACTCTTATTCCTTCTGCGGATACCACATGTCCTAAGAATGCCACCTCCTTAAGCCAAAATTCGCACTTGCTGAATTTGGCATAAAGCTTCTTCTCCCTTAACACTTCCAACACGACTCGGAGATGCTCATTATGCTCCTCCTCCGACTTCGAATACACCAAAATATCATCGATGAACACAACAACGAATCTATCCAAGTAGGGTTGGAAAATCCGATTCATCATGTCCATGAACGCGGCTGGGGCATTCGTCAACCCAAACGGCATCACCACAAACTCAAAATGACCATATCTTGTCCTAAAAGCGGTCTTATGGATATCACCCTCCTTCACCTTTAATTGATGGTATCCCGATCAGAATCGATCTTCAAAACATCATGGCTTCCTTCAAATGATCGAACAAGTCCTCGATCCTTGGCAAGGGATACTTGTTCTTAATGGTCAGCTTATTTAACTGACGGTAGTCTATGCACATACGCATAGTTCCGTCCTTCTTCTTCACAAATAAGACCGGTGCTCACCACGGAGACACACTGGGTCGGATGAACCCACGGTCCAACAGTTCTTGTATCTGAGCCTTGAGCTCCACTAACTCCTTTGGTGCCATTCGGTATGGAGCGATTGACACAGGAGCTATCCCCGATAGTAATTCAATCCCAAATTCGACCTCCCTGTCTGGGGGTATTCCCGGTAACTCTTCTGGAAACACATCCACAAAGTCCCTTACCGTCCTAACTCCATTAACACCTTCCTCCTTCCCACCTATCGCACTTACAAAAGCTAAGAACGCTTTGCACCCTTTCTTAACCATCTTCTCACCTTCATCAAACTACATTAGATAAATAATTCCTCCTTTCTCCGATCATTATTACCACTTCATCCTCCGGGTTCTTAATTCCATACGCTTAGCCGCACAATCCAACACGGCTCGGTGTTCCATTAACCATCCATTCCAAGTATAAGCTCAAACTCTCCAAGGGTAACTCCATTAAGTCCGCCGAAAGTTCACTCCTCGAATCTCTAGGGTACATTTCAAAGATCTTGTCTACCACTATAGTTTGGCCTAATGGGCTTACTACGATCATCCGCCTATCGAGAGTTCGAGTCTAGGCCTAGTGTTTCCACTACACTACTTGCAACATAGGAATGGGTCGAGCCCACATCAATCAAAGCAAAGTAGGGTTTGTCAAAATAAAGAACGTCTCGATTATTACGTCCGTGGCGTCTCCATCTTCCCTTCTGGCGAATCGCATAAACCAAACCCGGTTGTCTTGCATCAAGATAGCATTAGTACCTCGACCACATGTGCCCACGGCCTCTGCACTGTACCACTACCACGGTTACTCGAACCACGACCCGTTGAGGTTGTTTGTCGCCTTCTACCGGTCAAGCTAGCATTCGAACTACCTCGATTCTCGTCTGATTGTTTGGGACAGTCTTTAAACATATGGTCCTTGGACCCACACCTAAGACATGCTCCTAACTTTTTCCAACACTCCCCTGGATGCCTCTTTCCACAATACTCACAAGGTCGAATCACCTACTTTGAACCAAATTTTGTTGATTTCGTGGCCCATCAACCCTAGGCCTCTTGTAACCCTTTCCTGACGACCCAAACCCTCTTTTGGCCTTATTCTTATCTACGGTCTGCTTAGTAGCATCCTTAATCCCCTCGGCCACCTTGGCCTTTTCTACCAAAATAGAGAATTCCCGCTCCTGATGCGGTGCTATTAACAGTCTCAAATCATCTCTCAGCCCGTCCTCAAAATGGACACAGCGTTCATGCTCAGTTGCCACTACCCCTCGAGCATAGCGGCTCAACCTCAGAAATTCCGCCTCATATTCCGCGACGGACTTACTCCCTTGTACTAATCCTAGAAAAGCCTTCCTCTGCTCATCTGTATACCTGGTTCCCACATACTTCTTCTGAAAGGCCTCTTTAACAAATTCCTGTGTCGATTTTCACTACTTGTACCATCACGAGCAATAACCACCATCGATACGCTTCATCGCGTAACAATGCCACCATCCCTTTCAGTTTTTCCTCTGGAGTCAAATCAAGCTCATCCATTATACGCTCTGTTGCTTCCAACCAGTACTCAGCTGTACTAGGTGCTACATTGGATACTCCTCGAAACATTTCCGCTCCATTAGCTCGGAGCCGTTCAGGTACCGACTTTCGATTTCCTCCATTTCCTCCTGCACCGGCCACCAATTCCAAAACTCGCAGAACAGCCTGCGACACAGCCTCTTCCCCCGTCTGAGCCTGTTGCTCAACATTAACAGCTGGGGGTGGTGGTGGCGGTGGCATCTCATTATCGGACCCTTGACCCGACCTAACGGGTTCCGACACTGTCATCCTTCCTCTTCCTCGACCGCGACGACCACGTCCTCTAGAGCTCATTTTCTAGCGTCGGGATCTGATTAAGAAGTTTTATGAATTAGTTATTTGTTCCACTTATTTATCAGCGAAGGAGTTTTATGAGAAGGGATTTTAGAGTGGTTCTTTCGTATCATACAAACACACAGCCTTGTCCATTCATTCATCCATCCATCAAACAAATATGAACTTCCGTTCATTCAGAGAAACGTTGTAGTTTTTATTGTTTGTTGTTGTTTTCCACTACCCGAGGGTATTTTCGTAATTTTGTCCTACAGGGTATTTTCGAGATTTTTCAGAAGAGAAAAAAAATGTTTCTTGGTGTTTTTGTCACAAAGTATTTTGAAGATTTCGAAGTCTTGGTAATTTTGGAAAAATTTCAAAATTTGGGGGTATTTTGGTAATTTTCGACCTCAGGGGTATTTTGGTAATTTTTCACAAATCGGGGTAAATTTGTAAAATTTAATAAATTTCGGGTATTTCAAAAGTTGTAAAACTTTGAGGGTTCTTTTTGAGAAATTTATTTTCCAGCACGATGAAGTTGCAAAAATTTTGGAAATCAGGGTCATTTTGGTAATTTTGTAAGTTAGGGGCAATTTTGTAATTTTCCAAAATCAAGAGTTTTTTTCAGAAAATGTTGTAAAAATAATTTCCTCAGATTTAAAAGAAAGTTTTAAAAGTTTGGAAAAAAAAACTAGGGTTTGTTGTTTTGTTCTCTCTTCTTTTTTTTTTTTTTAAACATGGCTAGTTCCCTTTCGGGTTTTAGTCATTATGTTTAGCCTATGACCGAGCCCTCTTGGTCGGGGTGAACTAAAGCTACGCACTGGCAGGTTCGTGTGGAGAGGAGGTGAGTCACGCGGATCGCTTAAATACCAAGCTCCCACCAAACCATTCCTAGACATGCGCAGAGGTTGCCACACCACCGACCCTCGATTTATGGTGAACCGAAGCTACGTGCAGGTAGGATTCTGCAAGAGGAGGTGAGTCACTAGGACTGCTTAAATACCAAGCTCTTCCGGATCCAATCCTAGACATGCGTACAAGGGTTACCACACCACTAGCTCAATGACTTAGCCATAGGTTGGTTCAGTGTATTAAGTCTTATGTATCTGTCTTTGAGTAGACTAATCCTAGGGTTCAAGTTCCTATCATTCTATTCTACGTTCCATGCCTTTCCTACCCTTATATAAATCACAGAATCACACATATAGTTAGGGGTACTTACCGGTGGATCATGGGTTGAGACTTAGGGGCCATGCCAAAAGCCTGCTTATTTTTCAAAGAAAATCATTTGGCTCGCTTTGAAAATGTTTTGGGCCTGAGCCCACAGGCCGAGAGTTTAAAACTAGGCTCTGATACCAAGCTGAAACACCCCACACCCGGCCCACGAGAATGGACCGGATCTGGTATGTTCCTAAAGTAAACCGGTTTTAAAAACCATTCGATACTTAGAGAGAATTGTAGAATTTTTAGAAAAACTATTATTTTGGGTTGGGCTTAGATTGAAAACCCATTTATTTAATCTTGTAAATCCACTTTGATGTAACATGTCCAAAATAGTTCTTAGCACAATATTAAAAAGTAATGTAAAAACAAAGAATAATCCATCGGGCCTTATGGCCTTATTACATCAAGTAAACCCATAATAAAATTAAAAAGTATTAAAATTTAATAAAGTCCAAATTAATAAATTCTTCATGTGATGCATGGCCTCCTCATGGTCTACCTACCATTCAACACCGCTCATCACCAAAATAATTCCCACAATGGGGTGAGTCAATGACTCAATGTGCACACAATACTATCAATCAATAATTCAGCATTCATGTTTAAATCATCAAGTCCATATAATAATGAAATTATGATGCAACCCAAACCCAATCCTAATGGTCCATCCGCTACTCTCCACCAGACCGCCATTCACACCGTGGGGACTACTAAGTCAACCCTCCATCCGCTACTCTCCACGTTGTGTCATTAGACACTATAATCAAATTTAAACGTTGTGTCATTTGACACTATTGTAACCGGTTACCAAAATTTCGCAATGTGACCGTAGTCTATATTTTTCGTTGGTGAGACCAAGTCGACACCTTCGTTGGTGAGACCAAGTCAACACTGCTTCTCCCCTTTCACATAAATCCCGAATGCCCCAAAACATATATATAGCATAACTTAGTTTCATGTTCATTCATATATTCGCATGTTATTAAATAACATTTTTCACAATCCTATCGGAAGTAGGAAACGTACCTGGGTACTTTTTGCCACATTTGTGGTACATAGCCACATTCACATTATTATTCACATTATATATATTACAATATTTAGCCATACAATATCGAAGGATAGTAAGGGTACACACCTTTTTCGCTTAATGGGTTCCTTGATATCTCGAGAATCCGATCTAATTTTAGATCTATTAATCCCTATATTCGCCCACCAATTAAAACACATTAATAAACCCTTTTTAGACAACACCAAATCCTAGTAGGATTTGTAAGGAAAACTCACCTTGCCGATTTGGTGATTATGCAAATCCGAAAGTTTGGTTTTTCCTCTACTTGATATTCGCCAACCTTGTAGTTCAATATGGTTAGTTTTTCTTTTCAAAAATTAAGGAATGGATTTAGATACTCACACAACCCTTAGCCAATATTTTGAGGCTTACCTTAGAGATTTCAAATCCGAAAGTTCCTTTTGTCTTGAATATCCGTCAAAATCCCTAAAGATCATAGGTTAGATTTGATCTAACTTTAATAAGTGGTAGTTGGCCTTTAGCGAATATGTCTTACCTTAATTTTCCTCGAATCAAATCCCAAACTCCTCCTCCGACATTCAGCCATAGACAAAGAGAGGTTATTTTCTTAAGCCTTGATTTAAACGATTTAAAAGAACAAGAATCAATTGTTCTTACCTTAGATCCTTGATCTTTATGTTCAACGATTGTGGAAACCCGAGATCCCTTGTATATTCGGCCATGATCAAAGAGAATAGGAATTAGGCCTTTTACTTTCTAAGAACTAGAAAGAAAGAAAATTGAATGGATTAACTTACCTTGAAACCTTTAATCACTTGTTTCCTTGTCTTGGGTTCTTGAGATCCGGCTATGGAGATCTAACGAGATTGGAAGAGAAAAGTTTTGACTAGGCAATGGCAAAGGGAAGGAAGAGAAAAGATGGAGTCCTTGCTTAGGGAAATTTCGCAATGAGAGGGAGAAGAGAGAGCAAAATTTCAAGAAAGAGAGTGAATGGGAGAAAAGTCTCTATTTTCCTCTTTTAACTGAAATCGCTAGACCAAGAGTCCAAAACTTGGCCACTACTCTCCCAAGTGATAATTTAATCTCTATTAATTATCACTTAATTAAATTAAAAGTCTTTAATCCATCTTTTAATTCCTCATTTATCTTAGAAGAATAAATCCTTTATTTATCACTTAACTTGACAAGTTTTAGTAAAATAAAACTCTCTCCTTTTAGCTACCAAGTGCCGTCCACCCCTAGCCTTGGGAAGCAAAATTAAACCTTCAAAATTGCTTTCCAAGTGACTCGAACTCATGCCATTCCCATAAACCCTAAGTGACACCTCGTGCCACTTTTCCAAGCTCGATTGTATGACAAAATTCACCAACTTTTTCTTTTAAGGCCCTCCCGCCTTTATCTCCTATTTTGGGCTTTAAAATTTGTCATTCCTACCTTATTTCTAAGTTTCCTAAAATTTTCACATGCTCAGAACTTGCCATTTTCCTTACATCTTCGTGTTTCCAAAATGTTTAGATTTCCAAAATGTTCGTGTTTCCAAAATGTTTAGGTTTCCAAAATGTTCGTGTTTCCAAAATGTTTAGGTTTCCAAAATGTTCGTGTTTCCAAAATGTTCAGTTTTCCCAAAATGTCTAAGTTTCCAAAATGTCTAAGTTTCCAAAATGTCCATTTCCATTTCCATTTTCATTTTCATTTCCATTTCCATGCATATCTAGGTTTCCAAAAGTATCAAAAATTTATTCATAGTACTTGAAACTTGTCATTTCATACAATTAAACTGGAAATGCATAGGCCCTATTCAGGATGTTACAAAATAAGACTAGCCAAACCCTAGCTCAACAATGGTTTCCTTTTGCTTCAACTTTTGATTGAAAATAAGAAGAAAAAGATGATACTTCACTTTGGTTTTATTTAATTTAACATGTAATTACCTTTTTACTAATTTAACCTTCTAAAACATTAATAATTACACAATTGCCAAGCCATGTACATCCACTATCAAGTTAAATGGTCTAATTATTATATAAGGACTTCCACCTTAAAGTTCTATAGCTATTTAATACCTTTAGCTATTAGAACACAACTTTCGTACTTTACGCGATTTAGTCCTTTTTATCAAATTGAGCATGTAAACGGTAAAATTTCTTAACGAAATTTTTATACAGTAATAATATCATGCTATAGACCATAAAATAATAATAAAATAAAATATCCAACTTTAAATTTATGATCCCAAAATCACTGTTCTGATTTAACTAAAAATAGGTTGTTACAAATCCTCTTTTATTTGCCTATATACAAGGCATTATTATCACATTATTCCCATATTTGATTCTTGTTGGGTTACCACCATATGCCATACCGATTTCCATGTTTATCATTTTGGCGGACTTTTCTCATTTATATTACTTTTGCTTTTCTTTTTAATGGATTCCTAAAACCCGCTGGATAGCTATCACTTGTCAACACTTGCATTTTTCCTCTAACCCTTTTTTCCTTGCTTGCATGATTTTCCATGATTACAGTCCTAGCGAACTACCTTGTTTTGCCTATCCTGGTGAACTATCCCATGTTTACCATCTTGGCGGACTACCCCAGTTTACTATCTGGGTGGACTATCCCATGTTTACCATCATGGCAAACTACCTTGTTTTTATTGTCTCGACGGACAACCCCACTTTTATTATCTCAGCTGACTACCCCGCATGTAACAGCTCAATTTTGAGGCTAGTCAGAATAGTGGTTTCGAAACTACTAATCCGAGACTAGAGAAATTAGTTTTAATAATTTTATATGTGTTATCATGATTATATTGGTTCATGAAAATTTTGGTGCATTAATTTTGCTGATTGCATGTTTAATTGCTAAAAAGGACTAAATTGCATAAAGTGCAAAAGTTTCATTTTACAAGCTAGAGGTGTCTAATAGCTATGGAATATTAAATTGGAGGTCCTTAAAGTGCAATTAGGCCCTCCTATAGGTGATGGCTAGCCAAGGGAGACAAGGGCATTAAATTGGTCAATATTTGGTGGCATTAGGTGACTAAATGAATAAAATAAGATAAAATAAAGAAAATGCTATCATCTTTTTCATTTCTCTTCTTCTTCCACCGATTTTTACACTCAAGAAGGGCCTTGGGGAGCTTGAAATTTCAGCAACTTACCCTCCTTACTAGTAAGTGATTTTTAAGGTCTTTCTTGATAATATTTGTACTTTTGGAACCCCTAAAGGTTAAGCTAGCTAAAGAGGGGACTATTTTGGAAAATGATTGAAAGTTTAAAGTTTTTCCATGTGAGCATTTATGTTGCTTGCTGCATTTTTATGGAAGAAAATGAGTCGTAGTTGTTAAATAAATAACTTTTGTGAAAGGTGTTACCATGAAAACACCTAAAATGACCTATTTGTAAATGTTGCAAATTGAGTAGTAAATGCATGAAATGATTGGTATTGTGAATTATTATAGGAGTAATAAATGTTTAGCTAGGCTTGTTTAATGAGAAAATTTGATGAAAAAACGGTTTAGGAGCTAAAGGGCAAAATCTTAATTTTGCCAAAGTATAAGGATAAAATGGTCATTTTTGCCAAAGTAGAAATTTTGAAATGTCTTGATTTATGTAGTGATTAAATGAGTGAATTTTAGTATTTTAGATCAAGAAGAACGCAGAAACAACCTTGACTGGGGAAAAGGCAAGGTTACGGACTAAGTCGTAAATTAACATATTTTGCACCAAGGTAAGTTTAAGTGTAAATGATACATCCCTATTATGTATGTTTTAACTATAGATGCATTGTGTGGAAGTAATTGACTATTGGTGAGAATTAATGAAATAGTAGAAAATGTGGAAACTCTCGGATGAACCTTCAGAAGAGAAATATGGGTACGGATGAATATTCGTAAATATGTAAATTTTGGTGGGCTATGTGTGATACCACCTCGTTACTTATTAACGATGGGTTATGTGCGATACCATCGTATTTATTAATATTTTGGTGGGCTATGTGCGATACCATCGTAATTATCATTGTTGGTGGGCTATGTGCCATACCACCCTATTATTGATTAATGGTGGGCTGTATGCGAAACCACCGGGTATCTTGTACCATTCTGAAGGGTTCATAGAAAAACTTGTTTAAATAAATATTTCATGTGGCTTTGTGGTGATAAGTGCAGGGTAAATGTGCAAGTAATTGTGGGCAATGTTTATGATGTGTTTGGGATGTGGTAAGACTTGAAATGAGTAAGCATGATTATGAAAATATGAATCATTATTACATAGCATGTAATGTTGGACTGATTATTATTGTGGTATGATGCTTATTGTTTACATATAGACTTACTAAGCTTAAAGCTTACTCCCTTCTCTTTTCCCTTGTTTTATAGTGTCGAACAGCCCCAGCTCGGGATACGAAGATAATCAGAAGATCACCCACACTATCAGCACATCTTGGTATAGTTAAACTTAGCATTTTGAGTATGGCATGTATAGGGGCTAGACTTAGTGAATGTCATATTGTTTTGGCCAAATGTGTTGGCTCATTCAAAGATGAACTCTTTTGTATAAGACCATAGTTGGTGGCCCTTTCTTATTAATCTATGAAAGGATGAGGTTATTCATGAATGTGCAAGTTGCATGATTGGTTTACTTAGTTTATTTATGCATGAAAGGGTTGAAGGTTTAATATGTTTTATGTTTGTATGAGTTGGGGTGATAGAAAGAGCTTGGCAAATAGCATTGTTCTTGTCCACATGGGTAGACACACGGGCGTGTATCTAGGCCATATGTGACACACGGGCGTTTGTCTAAGTCGTGTGTGATACACGGTCAGCCTTATGGGCGTGTGGTTAGGCCGTGTGTCCCCTTACATGCTAGGTTTACAAGTCAGTATGCTTAGTAGTAAACACACGGGCAAAGACACGGTCGTGTGTCTCAATCGTGTGGAAGGCACGGCCATGGATATGGGCATGTGCCCAGGCCGTGTGAAGTCTGCACCTGAAATTAGGAATTTAATTTGCCACACAGCCGAAGGACACGGACGTGTGCCTTGGCCGTGTGACATTTATGGGGTGATGACATCAAAAACATAATGCCAAGGTTTTTGGCATACGGGCTAAGACACGGGCGTGTCGAGGCCATGTGAGAGACACGGGCCAGGGACACAGGCATGAGTTCGGCCGTTTGAAAACTCCTATAGGTTCAAATTGAAAAATAAATCCACACGGGTGTGGAACATGGGCATGTGATTTGCCACACGGGCGTGTCCCTTCCTCTACACGAGCGAGTGGACTGTTTAGTGAAAATTTTCTAAGTTTTTCTAGAGAGCTTCAAAAGAGTTTGATTGATTCCGAACCATTCCTAAAGTGTGATTTAGCCTCGTAGGCTTGTTTAAGAGGTGTTATGAAAAGTTTTAATTTGGGGTGGAAAGTCAAGTCTCGGTATAGCATAATTGTTTGCGTATAAGTCTAGTAATGCCTCGTACCCTGTTTCAGCGTTGAATATGAGTAAGGGGTGTTACACCGCGTTTATTATCCCGACAAACTCCATATGCTACTATAGCCAAGCTATGGTCTTACACATCATACCCTATGTTTAATGTCATTGAGGACTCTCTATGTTTACATAGTCAAGATATGGTCTTACACATCATACCCTATGTTTAAAGCCCTGGCAGACTCTTTATGTTGTCATAATTGAGCTATAGTCTTACACATCATACCCCATGTTTAATGTCCTGACGGACTCTCTATGTTGTCATCGCCGAGCTATGGTCTTACACATCATACCCTATGTTTAATGTCCTGGTGGACTCTCTATGTTGCCATAGCCGAGCTATCGTCTTACACATCATACCTTATGTTTAATGTCCTAGCAGAGTCTCTGTAACACCCCTCACTCGTGTCCAACTCTGGAACAAGGTTCGAGGCGTTATCATACTTCAACATTCACAATCATAAAAAAATGAGTTACCAAATTTCGCCCAAAATTAAAACTTTTCAAACACATGCATTTGACCTTGTCATCTATTAAATCACTTATACCACATAACAAGACATTAACACATATCATGGACAAATAGGCTTAGAAGGAAAAATCATTATAAGCCACATCTCATGGCTAAAATCAACAAATCACTATAAGCCAATACATTTGGCTAATCACAACAACATCCATCATAGAAAAACTAAGTCCCTATACATGCCACTCACTTGAAAACATTTAACATACACATGCCAATACTCCAAGGATAATGGCTCGATAGTGTGATGCTGCCTCCGACGATCTCCAACCCTGAGTTGACCTGACAAAACTAAACAAAATGGAAAGGAGGGAGTAAGCTTTACACTTAGTAAGCTCGCATGAAAATAATAAGCAATGCGATAACATGCTATTTTCATATTCTTCCTATTTATTCAAATTCCAGTTAAGCTGTTTTCTTGAGTCACAGTCATTAGATTATTTATATCTAGAGATACAGAACACAATATTAATATCAATTAATTTTCCATGAAACTATACTCACATATATTCTTACCATAAAATTTCCAGAATTTTTGGTTTAGCCAATCAATATAGTTTATTCATTAAAGATTCCCCTATTTTACTATTCAACTATTCTGACCTCTCTTCACTACGAATCAATTTTCTCCTTGTACAAAGTTCATATGACCTTCTTATTTAGTTCATTTGAAAATAGACTCATTCAAGATTTCATTAATATAAATTATATCCCACAATTATTTTTGTACAATTTTTAATGATTTTTCCATGGCAGAACAAGGGATCACGTAATCATTCTGAACTAGTCTCACAGAAATTCAAATATCTCAAAATATACAAATCACTTGTTTGCTATGTCTCTTTTATATGAAAATAGTCTCAATAATATTTAAATTAATATCACATCCAACTTATAATTAAATTTATACTATTTTTGGTGATTTTTCAAATTAACATCACTGCTACTGTCCAAAGCTATTCTATTGTAAATTTTTGATCTCTCTCACTTTAGTTATGTTCATCACTTGCCTATACCAATCTTTCCAATTTCTGATTACATATTGAGCATATTGTTCATACGTAAATTTTTCACATTTCTCAATTGGTCACATTCACACTTGCACTTATTCTTAACATGATTGCACCAATCATCATTAGTAGATTATCTCGTTGAACCCCTTCGAAAAACGCCCGATACTCAGTGGTCTCAACACATAGCTCCACCTACACATAATTCAGCTTTCCTGTACACATGGTGAAGGTCCCTTATCACCCATGTGACATAGCCATTCCATCTCGTAGCTTTCTTATCTACATGGCATCCAACACTAGGAACCACTCATGTGACCTAGGTACTCATAACCCGTAACTTTCTTGTTCACATGTTATGCACACAGTATTACACATGTGACCTAGTTACATATGAAATTATTATCCCGTAGCTTTCTTGCACACATGGTGAAAGTCCCTTATCATCCATGTGGTTTAGCTACATATCAAATTTTGCCATCTAGTAGCTTTCTTGTGCACACGTTGAAGGTCCCCTATCACTCGTGTGACCTAGCTACATATTGTCCGTATCTCTCGGTTTTCTGAAGGTTCAATCGAGAATTTCAATTTCCATACATTTTCATATTTTAGTTATCACCCAATGATTTACATAATATCTAGCAAAATAATTATTGTACAAGTAAAATAAATGCATTATTTACATATAAACTTTCTTGTCGAAATCTCGTCAGGTACAACCGTGTAGCAACTCATACAACCCGTGTAATATTAATTTAACATTCAACTTCACATGACACAACAAACATCACATTTTTCATACCATACATACTGTAAGACCCAATTTATGCCCGGGCCCATAAGACCAAAAAAAAACCAAAAGAGACAAACAGAATAAATAAACCCAAAATTTAAAAAGTCCAATAAACAGTCCGATTACAATTTTAAACCTAATGTTTAATAAAACAGTGGCCTAAATTTTAGCCCAAAAATTACTAGCCCAAATACTAAACCCAATAGCAGACCTAGCCCAAATCTGAAACTGGCCCGAATGGCCCAAGCATTTCAGGGTTTCAGAAAACCCTAGAGACCTTCTAGAAGCTTCATAAACAGCAGCCCTACTGACGGTTGGGCTACCGTGTCCCTCACACGCGCCTTGCATCGTTTCAGCACCACGCGTGCCCCCTACATGGCCCCCACGCAGCCTTCAGATCGCTTAGCGCCTCAAATGCACCACATCGGCCAGTGCGCAAATCATATAACAACAACAGTAAATATAGAACAAAAAAGAACAAAAAAAATTGTAATTTTTTATTTTTTGTTTTAGTTTTATTCCCGATTTTCGGCTTTAAAGGGCCGAAACACACTATTGTAAAAGGGGGTTTTCTACTACACATTATTACGAATACACAAGAAATACCAAATCTAAACAAAAAAGATTGAAAGGTGATTTGGAGGTTTTGGATGCTCTTTTTGGCTTTTCGTTTTTTTACTTTCTTTTTCTCTCTGCATTTTTTCTGGTTCATGCGAAAATAAAAAATAAAAAAGAAGATTTACCTTTACTGAGAAAACCGTTGGATTTGTCTTTCTTCGTCGAAATCGAAAGTAAAAACGGTCTTTAAGGTTTAAAATACTGAGGCCTTCGAATCGGGTTTTAAAAAAGGGTCGCTTCAAGAGGCTCGGGTCCATCGCTAATCGACGATTACTATGGTAGTACGGCTGCGGGGTTGTGATTTCTCCGGCACTGTAATTTCTTTCGGCGCAGCAGAGGATGGGGAAGGAACTAGGGTTCAGTTTTAAAACAAAAAGGGGGCTTAAAGTTTTCTGATGGTTTAAAGGGGTTATTCACCTATTTAAAATCATGCAAAACGACATCGCATAAAGGCGCCCCTATTCAACCCCATTCAGGATCCCCATGACCCGCGCGTTTTCATGTGAATGGTTAATTTGCGTGTTTCGTCCCTCTTTTCTGCATTGTTGTTTGATTAGACCCTAGGTACTTGTTATTTGTTTTTTTTATTGGTCTCTATAAGTCAAGCGCGCTTTCAATTTAATCCAACTTGAATGCTGAGTTTTCGGGCTTTGGAAATATTGCTATTTTAATCCCTAACTATTTACGCGTATTCCAATTTGTTCCTTAGGCATATTTAAATGATTTTATCTATTATAAAATGACCTATTAATTTCACTTCTTTTCAATTAAGTATTTTTTTGTCTTTTTTAAAGTCTTATAACTCTTTTGTATTAAATTTATTTATTATTCAAGATATTTTAATAGAATTGTTTTAAAATCCAATCTATAACGTTTTGATTTGTTTTATTTTCCATTTATATGTATTTTGTTTATATTTATTGTATAAATATTTAATTTCAAAATCATATATTATGTATTTCTTCGATGACTTATATAACCTCTTTATATGTTATTATTTTGTACATACATACATATATAATAATAATTATTTTTTTGTATATTATCGATTCTTACATTATTTTATGTATATATTTCCTTTTAAACTTATCTATATATTTAGTTTCTTTTAAAGTTATTTATGTATATATATCTTTTAAATGCATAATTTCTTTTTAAAATATGTATCTAATGAGTTCATTCATAAATTATTTTTTTAAATAATTCCATAAAGTGTTAATTTTAAAATCAACTTACTTTATTTATTTTAAATATATTTGTTAGCATCCAAAATTTTATTTTATGTTAATTTGCCATTGTCGATTTTCTAGAATTATTATATTTTGTAGCTTATTATATTGAATTTGTGTGTATTTCATGCTTAATGTTATATTCATGCTACTTGTTACTTGTTTTATGCTTCAAATTTCAATATATGTATGCCTTTATCAAATATTTTGTTTATGTTAAGTCCATTTTAAAAAATTTTGTACATAAGTTTTTCAAAGATAAGGCAATGTTTGTATGTTTGGTAGTGTGGGAAAATGATGCCCTAACGTACTGGGTGTTAATTTCCTATTCAACCAGATAGCCAAATACCCTTTTTAATTAAATATCTTGAGGATCGAAGATGATCTCAGAGTCGAGGTATAAAGGTGTTATGTCCTAACGTACTGGATGTGATATTTTTATTCTTTCGAAACGAGCTAATCTTGAAGTTCAGGATTCAATATAAAGTAACTTTCTTTAAGAAAACTTGCATTTTATGGCATGTTGTTAATACGATCTTTAATTTGTGTATTTCATGATTAATGTTTATGCATATTATCCTTGTATTGTATTTCAAATTCCAACATACTCAAACCTTTTCTAAATATTTTATTACATTAAAAATGAATATTGAACCAATTTTAAGATTGCATATTTGAAAAACAAGGTAATATTTGTGTGTTTAGAAGTACGAAAATTTACATCCTAACGTGCTGGGTGTTGATTTTTCATTCAACTAAATGACCAAATACCCTTTTCATATGTTTTGAAGATCAAAGATGATCTCGACATCAGAGTATACAGGTATTACATCCTAACGTACTGGGTATGATACTTTTATTCCTTTGAAATGAGTTAATCTTGAGATTCAATCCCAATTTAACGAATTTGTTTTTAAAATTTTTTTACCCTAAATATTTTCAAGCTTTTGACATTAGGACAATGTTAATCAATTTGGTACCAATTTTATAGGTGATCTGATCACACCTAAACAAAAAAGATCAGTGGCGACTCCCATTTTTTATTTTCGTTTTCAAAACCCTAGTCGATTCCCGTTTTTTTAAAAATGGTCTCAACAGCTTGGCGACTCTGCTAGGGACCGGTTGAGAGTCAGGCCATAAATTGGTTAATTATTGTCCTTTGATTGAAAACTTGAAAAATTGTTTTGGAAAATCATGTTTCTTTTAAAGCATTTGTTTGTTCTATAACTGCAATAATGTTGAGTCTCGTAGAATCCTCTTGCATTACATTGCATAACTATTGTGGTTACACCTTTAAGTGGGAGTAAGAAACTATGCCTTGTGAGGTTTTCACCTATGCATGGGCTAGTGGACTGCTTCTGGGATACATCCGTACCTATGTGTTTCGTGAGATTTTCATCTCTGCATGGCCATAGGAAAATGTATTCCCCTGAACCGAACTCGATCTATATGAACCTATAATGGGTGAGGATTGAGGAATCTGCTGGTTTAGGTACCCTCTCTTTAAAACCAAGCCACATTTAGTGAACCCTAGGAACCTACCCTAGGTAGAACCACGCCAAACCCTAGTGGTCACCAGGTTAGGTGTTTTATGTTGTTTATTTCTCTTGCACTAATGTGTTTTCTTTTGTTTTGATTGCATTGCATTGCATTCATTCCATGCATTTGCATTGCATTTCATGCATGTGCATTACATCATTTGTATTACGCCATTTTCATTACATTGCATCATTTGCACGAGTTTTACAAAATGACCCTGATTAGGTGAAATATTTTCAGTTAACCTAAAAGACATGGAAAAAAGGTTGAAGAGATCAGAGACCCTATAGGAACATTGGGAAACCTTGACACTAACGACATATTCAAAGAGAGAACCAGAGAATAGATTTTTTCAAGCTTCTACCTTTACGTACTTGGAAAGATTTTAAACAATGGGACTATGGAAGGGATCCTTGTATTTTTTGAGTTAATCTAGAGTAATACTCAGAACATGCTTGTTGCTTTAAGCCCAGAAGCAATAAGAATCTTTTGTGAAATGGGCTTGTGTCCAGAATTTTTATTTCAATAAAATGCATCTTTTTAAATAAATATTCTTTTATTTTTTTTATTTCATACTGCACACTCCTTTGTGTTTTGGAATATTCTTTCATCCTTTATTCATGACCATACCATAAAAAATAATTATCCTTAGAATCATTTATTCTTTGGATTGCCTTTGAATCTAGGTATCTAGATATCAATGACAGAAGCGACGTTGTTACAGACTCCCTTTTTGAATGAGATATGGGTTTAGGGGATCTAAGAACTTTGAAGACGATAGAGATTGTAGCCTATCTTTTGAATTGTTAAGGATGGTTGAACAAGTGAAAATAGACTCTACTTTGCAAAGGGTCAGTGGACGTTGCGAGCTTAGGAAAAAGCCTAACTCACCACAAAAATAAGACGAGACATCATTTTCAAGAATTCCAAGATGTTTTTGCATAATCATGTCGAAGCACGCCAGGCTTGAAATATGGATATGTTGTTAATGGTGCTAGGATGGTCAGGTTAATCAAGAGGATCGGGTTACTGGTTTACCAAGAAAAGGAAATTGCATCAGTTACACCGTAAATGCCAAATTGGGGGAGACAAGACTTATGTGCCTTTTCCATTCTTTCTATAGGTTGGGCATAGATGTTATGAGACAAATCTCGTCAAAAGCATCTAGCCGATACCAATTCAACTTCGTGGTTATCAATTACTTCACTAAGAGGGTGAAGGTTTCTTCATATGCCAAAGTTACAAAGTCAGCAGTCATCAAATTCAAATCCAAGTCCAAATTCAAATTCAAAGCCAAATTCAAATCCAGAATCAAATCCAAATCCGAATTCAAATTCAAATCCAAAAAAAGGGTGGCAATAAAGAATGCCAGAAAGAAACATGTTTGATGTCAAAAATTTACAGTATCAGACACCATATTAGTGCAGCAAAGGCAGCCAAAAAACCATTCAAAAATATTTGAAAAATGACTGAGACTTGTAAAGGTTGGCATAGAGAAGTTACTATTTACCCTCTACGTTTCTTGAATGTCGGCCAGGACCTTTACAGGGGCAATATTTTTCCCATTGGTTTATGAAAAGGAAGCAATGGTGGGAGGTTAAGACTCCTTTTCTCCAAGCTTTGCATAAGTTGGATGAAGCAAAATGTCTCTAGTGAGCTTGATTGAAAGTATTCAAAAGGAATGATACGGTCTTATGACAAAGAGGTTGGCCCAAGGGAATTTCATGATGGGTACCTGACATTAAGAAGGATTCTGCTCGTGCAAAAGGATTTCATAAGAAAGTAAATGCCAAATTTGGAAGGCTTGTTCTAGAAGATCATTAACCTTGAACAAGATGGATGGCAAGAACATGCTCAGGCTAGTGAATCCAGATTTTATCTAAAAGGAGAGGCTAAGGTGAAAACCCGTAAAGGGAACCTTGAGACCTTTTTCAAAAAAAAAAAAAAAGAAAAGAAATAAAGAATTTTCAATAAAAAATAAGATAAGAAAGAAAAAGGAGAGGCCAAGGCAAAAACCTGCAAAGGACGCTTTGAGACCAAAGGGGATTTGAGTTGAAAACCCGAAAAGGGAGGTTCAAATTTTGATTGAAAATGGGGCATGCGGTGATCTTGCTATACTTGAATTAACAATGAGGAAGTATGTGATGCCTTGGAGCATCGACAAAGTACTCCGAATCCCCTAAAGCACATATTGAGCTTAAAATGGTCATCAAGAAGTTGGAACAGAGAAGCTCAGACTGCGATATCTGGGGCACCTAGCTTCCATTTTACCCATTTTAAATTTTTTATTTGTGATTATATTATTGTTTTCAAAATATGTTCACAATAAACTTCATTCTTGATTGCGATTGCTATTTTTGCTTAGCTTATTTGTTTCAAGCTATGCTTCTAATTAATTTCCTTCTTGTCCATTGTTACGATCTTTTTTAGGCATTTTGCATCAAAATAACGATTAGTGGACTAATAATACTTTCATAAAAGTAGTTTCGCATATTACTCTGGAAGCTTCTAAATAATACAAGAACCCGAAATAGGATTATTGTTTAAAACCCACCAGGTATAAGGGATGGAAATATTAGGAAGAGTCTAAACTGAGACTATCTCATCGGATTTTTGTCAAAAAAGGTGGTTGAACCAAATGACAAGATATTGCGTCAATAATACAATCTTGACGAGAAATGGGCGATGTTAACCCAGGTGTAAAAGGGAAATCATTCTTGAAAAATTGATATTCTGCATTCACGCGAGCATCATGCATACACATCTGATTGGGTCACCCAAGGAGTGATCAGTTGATGGAACAAACTATAGGCTCTATACCCCGAGTCATAGTGGGATAGATGGGAAGAAATTTAGATCCTATACCCCTAAGTCACAATGAGATGAACCCCGAAGTTACAGTGGGGCAAGTCTATTAAGCAAGATATTTGTTTTCTCGGGTTTTCTATCAAGAATACCAGTCGAACAAGAGGGCAGCATATTACCCTGATGAACAATGAATGATGACACCTTAAGCAGGGATCATTCTCATGAAATTCTGCATTCATGCAAAATAGATTTAGAAGATTTGATTCATTCCGATCATTGCATTCTAATCATTGTAAGGAATCATTCTTGTGACATTCTGCATTCATACGAATGTCATCCATAAGACACATCTATTTAGGGGCATTTGATTCATTCAGATCATTGCATCCTAATCCTTGTAAAAAAACCATTCTCATGACATTCTACATTCATACAAATGTCGTCCATAATACATTTAATTAGGAGCATTAGATTCATTCTGATCATTGCATCCTAACCATTTTGCACAAACACAAAACTGATTTTACAGGACAAGTCCCCTAGAGGAGGTTGTCGCAACATCGGTGAATTCGAAGATCTTGCCTCCCTGAGTGAAGTAGATCGAAGATAGCAAATCTGGCAATCCTGAAGTCACGGTAGCAAATCGAAGCCATACAAGTCTTATTTCCTCGAAGTTCCAGCGGAGTAAGTTGAAATTACAAATCCCTCCTCCCTGAGTTTACAACGAGGATCAAACTTTATTTCTGAGAAGTTTCAGTAAGAAGATTGAAATTACAAATCTCTTCCATCTAAATTCTTATCACCTCGAAGTTCCAGCGAAGTAGGTTGAAATTACAAATCCCTTCTCCCTGAGTTTACAACGAGGATCAAACTTTATTTTCAAGAAGTTTCAGTAAGAAGATTGAAATTACAAATCTCTTCTATCTGAATTCTTATCACCTCGAAGTTCCAGCGGAGTAGGTTGAAATTACAAATCCCTCCCCCATGAGTTTACAACGAGGATCAAACTTTATTTCCGAGAAGTTTCAGTAAGAAGATTAAAATTAAAAATCTCTTCTATATGAATTCTTATCACCTCGAAGTTCCAGCAGAGTAGGTTGAAATTACAAATCCCTCCTCCCTGAGTTTACAACGAGGATCAAACTTTATTTTCAAGAAGTTTTAGTAAGAATATTGAAATTATGAATCTCTTCTCTCTGAATTTCTATCACCTCAAAGTTCCAGTGGAGTAGGTTGAAATTACAAATCCCTCCTCCCTGACTTTACAATGAGGATCAGTCCGTATTTCTTTAAAGTTTCAGTAGAGAAGATTGAAACTACGAATCTCTTCTCTCTGAATTTCTATCTCCTCAAAGTTTCAGTGGAGTAGGTTGAGGCTACAAATCCCTCCTCCCTGAGTTTACAATGAGCATCGATCCGTATTTCTTTGAAGCTTTGATGGAATAGATTGAAACTACGAGTCTCTTCTCCTTAAAATTACATTGGAGCGAATCGAAGCGCCAGTTCCTGGGCCCCTGAAGATGTAGTGGGATGGACCAAAGCTACTTGAAGAAGAAAAGCACTGAAAGAGGCACGACGGGACAAAATTGGCCCTTTTTGAAGTCTTTTCTCTATTCTCGTTACAAGACAATGAGCAAAGGGGGGCAACTGTAAGACCCAATTTATGCCCGAGGCCATAAGACCAAAACAAAACTAAAAAGAGACAAACAGAATAAATAAACCCAAAATTTTAAAAGTCCAATAAACAGTCCGATTACAATTTTAAACCTAATGTTTAAAATAAAACAGTGGCCCAAATTTCAGCCCAAAAATTACTAGCCCAAATACTAAACCCAATAGTAGACATAACCCAAAACTGAAACCGGCCCGAATGGCCCAAGTAGGGTTTTAGAAAACCCTAGAGACCTTCTGGAAGCTTCATGCACAGCAGCTCTGCTAACGGTTGGGCTACAGCGTCCCTCGCATGTGCCTTGCATCGTTTCAGCACCACGCGTGCCCCCCACACAGCCTCCGTACCGCCAACGCCTCTGTACATCCACGTCGCCTTCTTACCTGCAAATTAGATGACAACAATAGCAAATACAGAACAAAAAAGAACAAAAAACAATTGTAATTTTTTATTTTTTGTTTTAGTTTTATTCCCGATTTTTGGCTTTAAAGGGCCGAAACACACTATTGTAAAAGGGGTTTTTTCTACTACACATTATTATGAATACACAAGAAATACCAAATCAAAACAAAAAAGATTGAAAGGTGATTTGGAGGTTTTGGATGCTCTTTTTGGCTTTTCATTTTTTTACTTTCTTTTTCTCTTTGCATTTTTTTCCGGTTCATGTGAAAATCAAAAATAAAAAAGAGGATTTACCTTTACTGAGAAAACCGTCGAATTTGTCTTTCTTCGCCGAAATTGAAAGTAAAGACGGTCTTTAAGGTTTAAAATACTGAGGCCTTCGAATCGGGTTTTAAAAAAGGGTCGCTTCAAGAGGCTCGGGTCCGTCACTAATCGTCGATTACTATGGCAGTACGGCGGCGGGGTTGTGATTTCTTTCGGCGCTATAATTTCTTTCGGCACAGTAGAGGATGGGGAAGGAACTAGGGTTCAATTTTAAAACAAAAGGGGGGCTTAAAGCTTTCTGATGGTTTAAAGGTGTTTAACCTATTTAAAATCATGCAAAATGACGTCGCATAAAAGCGCCCCTATCCGATCCGATTTAGGATCCCCATTGACCAGCGCGTTTTCATGTGAATGGTTAATTTGCATGTTTCGTCCCTCTTTTCTGCATTGTTGTTTGATTAGACCCTAGGTACTTGTTATTTGTTTTTTTTTATTGGTCTCTGTAAGCCAAGTGCGCTTTCAATTTAATCCGGCTTGAATGCTAAGTTTCGGGCTTTAGAAATATTGCTATTTTAATCCCTAACTATTTACGCGTATTCCAATTTATTCCTTAGGCATATTTAAATGATTTTATCTATTATAAATGGCCTCTTAATTTCACTTCGCTTTCAATTAAGTGTTTTTAGTCTTTGTTTAAATTCTTGTAACTCTTTCGTATTAAATTTATTTATTATTCAAGTTATTTTAATAGAATTGTTTTAAAATCCATTCTATAACGTTTTGATTTGTTTTATTTCCCATTTATACGTATTTTGTTTATATTTATTGTATAAATATTTAATTTCAAAATCATATATTATGTATTTCTTCGATGACTTATATAATCTCTTTATATTTTATTATTTTGTACATACATACATATATAATAATAAGATTTTTTTTTGTATATTATCGATTCTTACATTATTTTATGTATATATTTCCTTTTAAACTTATCTATATATTTAGTTTCTTTTAAAGTTATTTATGTATATATATATTTTTAAATGCATAATTTCTTTTTAAAATATGTATCTAATGAGTTCATTCATAAATTATTTTTTAAAATAATTCCATAAAGTGTTAATTTTAAAATCAACTTACTTTATTTATTTTAAATATATTTGTTAGCATCCAAAATTTTATTTTATGTTAATTTGCCATTGTCGATTTTGTAGAATTATTATATTTTGTAGCTTATTATATTGAATTTGTGTGTATTTCATGCTTAATGCTATATTCATGCTACTTCTTATTATTTTATGCTTCAAATTTCAATATATGTATGCCTTTATCAAATATTTTGTTTATGTTAAGTCCATTTTAAAAATTTTTGTACATAAATTCTTCAAAGATAAGGCAATGTTTGTATGTTTAGGGGTGTGGGAAAATGTAACACCCTAAACCCGGTCAATTCGCCATGACCGAATCTAGCATGCCACAGAGTAAAACATTTTGAAGAAAATCGAGATAACAATTAATTTTTAGTCAAAAACTCTTTGAAAATTTTATATTTATAGAAAATAGGTGTATATTAAGTTAAAACTGATAATTTACTTTAAAATTATCTAATTAAATCTTAGTTACATATCCATAGATTAGAAAACTTTTATAATTTTTTTTATAAGAAACTCATGCGATTAGTTGAAAAGCTGCTAATTGAAATTTGCAAACTTAAGTTTTGGAAAACGTATGAGTTATCAAAACACTTAAATTATTAAAGATTATCAAATTATTTAAATTACCCGATGGTAACGTTTTGAAAACCATTATGCTCAGTAGTTTAGAAAACTTTGTACTCAAATTATTATATCAAACATGTAATTTGTAAGCCAAATTTAAATCAAATCTAAAACATATAAATAATCCAAAACATAATTAAACAGGCCTTATTACAAATCCATAAAATATGAAAACCAAATTAAAATAATTTAAAGTACCCCAAATCAAGTTCATGAAAATCAATGTTTATTGCATGGCCTCCTCGAGTTCATCCGGCTCCTCATCCGCTAATTTTATGCATCACTGAAAAAGTAAGGGAGAAGGTGAGTCACCAAGACTCAGTGCATAATCCCTCTCCCGGGTAAATATCACATACTTACACAAATTATAACAAAGCAACATATATGTATAATGCACCCAACCTAACCATCCATAACTCCTTTTCTACCCCGTGGTACCAAACCACTTGGTGGTGCCAAACCACCGTGACCAAAGTCACGAAATATATGTGATACCAAATCACTTTGGTGACTAAAGTCACGAATAATCCATCTGTGGGGCCAACCCACGTGTGATACCAAATCACTGGCGACGATCCCATATCTCAAAAGTGGGGCCAACCCACAGTGGTGCTAGACCACGAGGACGAGACGCTATGAGGTGCCAAACCTCCGTGTCCAAGACACGAATGTGATACCAAATCACCGGAGGTACCAAACCTCCGTGTCCAAGACACGATATCAATCTTCCCCCTCCTCTCATATTGCCCATACCAATGCAATAGATCATGTCAATATACTTTATTATGAATCACATAATGATATATCATAAATCGTAGATCATGTTCTCAATCCACATGTATTAACAACATATCGAAACAGGCTTACCGAATCCTCATTCATACCATCATGGTATCATATTAAGATCTCATCGTTTTCCCACTTTGATAATATGATTAGTAAATTAATAATATAAATACATATACTTAACCGAGTTATAAAGTGTGTAAGGTACACACCTTTCACCAACGCTAGAACTAACTTCCAAAGATCCGATCTACCACACTAGATCACCTTGTCCCAAAACGAGAGACAAAGATACGAGGCTTAGATTGATTGCTTCCAATGTCCCGAGGAGCCTAAAAGAAATCGATTCCTAGAATGGTTAGAACCTTACAACAAATGCCCATAGGTTCAGCCTTTGTCCACAAGAAAAATGACATAGAAAAGAGAAAGAATAGAAGGAAAAATGGCCATGAACACTTACCCTTTTCCAAAACCGATTGAAGAAAACCTTAAATGAATGCCTAACCTTGATGATATTCGGCCAAAACAATCCCAAAAGAGAGGAAGAAGATTCGGCTATGGTGAAATAAAAAGAAAAGAAAAAATAGAATGTAAATGGATGTTTTAACTTTGAGTAAATGAAAAGAAATGGAATTTGAGATGGAGAAAGATTCTACCAAGAGAGTGTAAAAGAAAATGTGATTATGAACCAATATCAAAAGAAGAAAAGAGAGATATGGAGAGAGAGGTTCGCCAAACACCTATTTGCCGAAAAGAAAGTGCACAAAAGCCAAGTGAGGTTTCAGCCAAGAGGAAAGATGAGAGAAAGAAAATAACATTTTTGGTTCAAACAAAATGAAGGCTAAACCAAAAGAAAAATTTGCACAAAATGCATAAGATATATTCGGCCAAAGAGAGAGTTTTTGGAGAGGAAAAACAAATGCAAAAAGATGCACAAAAACTAAAATTGGCCAACTATCCCCCCTAAGCTTCCTATCATCATTCGGTCACCCCCCCTAACCACACATACCGTCCACATACATGCACTAAAGGCCTTGGAATACTTTCCAAAACATCTTCCTAAAACCAAGCCTTATGTCTCCCCAACCTTCCATAACCTTAAGATTCTTATCCCCAATTTCATGCTTTCCTTAAACCAATATTCAACTTACCAAAAATCTTGAAAGTCCAACCTTATCATAAATAAAGTTGAC
Source organism: Gossypium rotundifolium (assembly GCA_025506655.1). Classification (NCBI taxonomy): domain Eukaryota; kingdom Viridiplantae; phylum Streptophyta; class Magnoliopsida; order Malvales; family Malvaceae; genus Gossypium; species Gossypium rotundifolium. Next base: position 85,225,488 of record CP106722.1, on the reverse strand, counting down.
CGAATATAAATGCTAAGATGAACCAAAATAAAATCCTCAATATGCTTGCCATGCTACTCGAACCACTTCCTTCAAGCAACCTTTCAAGCTCCATATCCACTATGCCACTAACTACTCATGTGCTTTAATTTAACACTTAATTTAACTTAAGTGTCAAGCTCACTTAATCCACTTCATTAAATAAACCATACTAACAATTATTCTAGCTTCCTAAATAAAATCAAGCCTTCACAAGACTATGCTACACACAAAATTCATACCCGCGTCAACACAAATAATACTCAAATTTTAGGATATTGCAGAAAATGATGCCCTAACGTACTGGGTGTTAATTTCCTATTCAACCAGCTAGCCAAATACCCTTTTTAATTAAATATCTTGAGGATCAAAGATGATCTCGGAGTCGAGGTATAAAGGTGTTATGTCCTAACGTACTGGATGTGATATTTTTATTCTTTCGAAACGAGCTAATCTTGAAGTTCAAGATTCAATATAAATTAACTTTCTTTAAGAAAACTTGCATTTTATGGCATGTTGTTAATACGATCTTTAATTTGTGTATTTCATGATTAATGTTTACGCATATTATCCTTGTATTGTATTTCAAATTCCAACATATTCAAACCTTTTCTAAATATTTTATTACATTAAAAATGAATGTTGAACCAATTTTAAGATTGCATATTTGAAAAACAAGGCAATATTTGTGTGTTTATAAGTACGAAAAATTACATCCTAACATGCTGGGTGTTGATTTTTCGTTCAACTAAATGACCAAATACTCTTTTCATATGTTTTGAAGATCAAAGATGATCTTGACGTCAGAGTACAAAGGTATTATATCCTAACGTGCTGGGTATGATACTTTTATTCCTTTGAAACAAGTTAATCTTGAGATTCAATCCCAATTTAACGAATTTTTTTTAAAAAAAAATTTACCCTAAATATTTTCAAGCTTTCGACATTAGGACAACGTTAATTAATTTGGTACCAACTTTGGGCGTTGCAAGGGTGCTAACCCTTCCTTGCACGTAACCAACTCCCGAACCCGTCTTCTCAAATTTCGCAGACCAAAATATTTTTATAGGTGATCTGATCACACCTAAACAAAAAGGATCAGTGGCAACTCCCATTTTTTCATTTTCGTTTTTAAAACCCTAGCCGATTCCCTTTTTTCAAAAAATGGTCTCGACATATACCATCCATCAACTTCTCCTAAACATATTAAATCATACAATTTATGCCATATCAATAGAGAATTACAATTCAAGAACGGTGTTGCATTATTATTAACACACGAGCTTACCTCGAACACGAAAATGACAAATTTCCCAATTCGGTCCACTACCTCGATCTAAGACTGAACGTCATCTTCCATGATCTATAATATCACAATTATCTCATTTATTAGTCTTATTATTCAATGTGACCCAAAATCACATATTTTTACAATTTACACTTTGACCCCTAAACTTTTAGATATTTGCACTTTTGCCCCAATACTCGAAAATTAAACTTCAGCCCTTATTCTTATGTTTTATAACATGCTGATAATTTTTCTCTTCTATGGTAACTTCAATTTATCGCTAATTGACACACTTATGACCAATTTATAACTTTTACAATTTAACCCCTTTTATACGATTTCATCGAAAATCATCTAATAAAACTCGTTTCTCTAATCATAAACATGCATAATCTAGCTGTAACACCCCAAACCCGGCCCATGAGTTCTGACCGGATCTGGTATGTCACGGAGTAAAACAATTTGAAACATTCTGAGTGTCTGGTGAAAACCTAATAAAATATGGCTACGGTATTAAAATAGTGTTTGATAAAACTCAGTTGGGATTATTTTTATAAACATGGTTGTGTTGATAAACCCTTTGAAAACGTTTGGTCATGTAAAATTTTAAAATCGTCAGGGTTATAGTTGTCTTGGTGTATTTTGCTACCCGATGGTAACATCTTTGAAAACTCGTAAAAGTTACTTAATTTTGGAAATGTTGCTTTTAACCGATTTACTTAACATTTGTAATTTCATTTTGTAACATAGTATAAGTGAATTAAAACAACTAATTAAACATCCAAATAATAATTAGCGGCCTTATTACAACCCAAATTAAAAATGTAGAAAGTAAATAAACATGAACAGAATCAAATAAAACTCCAAAAACTAAGGAACAAGCATGGCCGCCTCGAGTCCTCTCTGGCTCCATCTCCGCGATCTACTCATCTGCAAAATAATGTGGGAAGGGGTGAGTCACCAAGACTCAGTGTGTAAATCCCCCACCCGAAAATGTAACTCATACACAATTTATTAATAAACATGCAAATATGCAACCCCACTAACCATCCGTATTCTTTAACTACCCCGTGTGGTCAAAACCACCGGTGGTCATAACCACCGTGACTAGAGTCACAAATCAAATGATGGGGCCAACCCATCGTGTGGTCAAAACCACTGATGACCATAGGTCACAATTATCATAATGTGGTCAAAACCACTGGTGGTACCAAACCACTGGGACTTAGTCACGATTTATCAACGGTGTGGTCAAAACCACTGGTGACCGAAGTCACAGTTAATCTGATGGGGCCAACCCATCTTGTGGTCAAAACCACTGGTGACAATCCATAAAAATCATCCCCCTCCTCTCATCAATCCCACCATCATCATGCTTACATAACAAATGTCATAATCCCATATATCATGCATTTATGTATAGCATAGCATCCAATAGCATATGATGGCATACCAAAATCATATATCATAGATCACGTAATAGGGGACTTACCTGGAATCCATGCCTAAGCCCACAAGCAAATCACTACCAAAATGATTAAAAGGCACAATATAGCAATGTTATTTAATAAAGTGTGTAAAGAGTTTTACACACCACATTAACGCCAATTCTAGATCCCAAGTTTCGATCCATCGGTTTCATCCTTGACCCTATATTCGCCAATCACCACAGCTTAGTGCCATAGGCCTATTCAGCCAAATTAGTAATCCCGAAGGACTAATCGTGTAACACCCTAAAAATCTGAGAATATATATATTGCATGATTTGGTGTTTAGATTTTAAAGGAAAATTTCTTACTTTTATTTTCGTGTTTATTGAAGTCCTAAAGAAGAGTATAGCATAATTTGGGTAAGGAATAAATTTGATATTTGAGAATTTATTGAAGAGAAGCAAGTGTCATTAATACTTAAGTTAAATTAAGTGTTAATAAGTGACATAAAATGAGTATATGGCATGGTGGTGTTGGCGCATTAGTTGTAGCTTGAGGGGAGAGGTTCGAATCCCTTGTTTAGCATCTAGATGAATTTTTATTTTTAATTTTCTGCACATGTATAGCAAGTGTCGGCCAAGAGCATATATGGTAAGTGTTGACCATGTTATTTTGGTTAGCATATCAAAGGATTAAGGAAAATTGTTAACTTAAGGAATGGAATCAAAACTTAAGGAAAGATATGAGGACATAAGGCACATATCAAGGAAAAGTTTTGGAAACAAAATCATGGCCAATTGACCATGCATAGGGACTGCAATTTGGTCTATAGGGGAGCCAATTTTTGGTGATAGTTTGGCTAAGAATTGAAGTTTTTTGGTCATTCCTAGTAACCTTGTGCAGAATTTTGCTTTCCTCTTCTCAACTTTTTCCTTTGGCCGAAATTGAACCTTGGTAAAGCCAAATTCTTTTGACCATTTGGTCACTTTTGTTCATCTTTTGAGGTTTCTCTTGTGCTTCTTCTTAGTGCCGAAATTGTTAGTACCAAAAAGCCATTCTTTTTCTTTTCTTTTTACCATGGCCGAATGTACCTAGCTCCTAAAACCCATCTTTTTCTTCTCTTCTCTTTGAAATCAAAACAACATCATCACCATCTCTTCTTTCATATTTTATTTCTTTTCACTCAAAGTTTCTCCATTAAACTCTTTCATGGCCAAATGCTAGAGTGCCCATAGCCGAACCTTTCTTTCTTTTCTTTGATCATACATAGTCGAATCTTTCTTTAATCACAAACATCTTTATCAATCGACTCTTTTCAACCGTGGAAATATAGGTAAGGGATTCTTTTTCGTTTTCGATTAGTTAATAGTGATATGGCCGAATATTGATGGTGTGATGAAGGATCATTTGGATCGAAATAAACGTTCATTCTATTAACGTTTTATTCGTTATAATATAGTGCAATAACGGAAGATCGGAACTCAAGTGTTCGAGAGAATCGTAGAAACGTTGGAATCGATTTATTGTGGTAAGGAAAGCACATCCTTTAAAACCTTTAGTATTATTTTGATATTATTTTAGATTGGATTAATGTTCTTTTGATCTTGAAGACTTTCAAAATAGGGAAGAAAAGGGCGGTGTTTAGTCATATTAAGAGGGGCGGATCCGTAAATCCCCCATTTAAACGAAGAGCGGTTTTGGCAGTCCGGGATTTTCCACCGGGTTGCGGACCATCTTCCGAAGGAAGTCAATTGTTTGAAGTAGTAAGAACTACCGAGCCTTTGTACGTTAGTGGATTCTCGGCGACTAACGAACCAATAAACGAGGAGAAACTGAAAATCGAAGTGATTCAAAATCAAGAGGGTAAGGTTTTGGATCTATTATCGATAAAGTATATTTGTACAAAATAGTGTTCTAACGGATCGAAATATGTTTTAGGTGTCGAGGAGCGAGAAGGATTAGTACTCTCGGTATCGAGGTGTGTAACTTCACACTTTTTCTCGGGTTGGATATCAATTTCGGTATTGAAGTAAAATCGTAAAAACGACTAGATCGGTATGAAACGTAACAACTGATATTTTGACGTAAATTCATGAAAACGACTAAAATCATGAAAATTACGAAAACACCCTCGAGAAATTACTTGTTAATATGTAAATTGTATGTTTCGTGAAAATGGGCTGTAAAATCTGCTAGATCAATAATTGGGCCGAAAACTCTGCTAGATCGATAATTGGGCTGAAAACTCTGCTAGATCGATAATTGGGCCGAAAACTCTACTAGATCGATAATTGGGCCGAAATCTCTGTTTGATTGTAAATTGGGCCGAAATCTCTACTAGATCGATAAATGGGCTGTAAACTCTATTAAATTGTTAAATGGGCTAAAATACTTGCTAGATCGTAAAATTGGGCCTAAGTTGATAAATAGTTAATTAGGCCAAAGTGTTATTTTTGGGCCTTAATAAAGATTTGGAAATATTAACTCTTGTAATGGGCCTTTTAATAAAATTATTGTATGACCATAGTTTACTATTGCATACATATTGCATGGGTTGGGAAATGATGAAGAGAAGAAGGCCTATTGCCAAAATCTAGTTCGGTGGCTCTGCCACAAAATTATGGCTTTTTGCCTCTAGTTCGGTGGCTCTGCCACAAAAGTTATAAATGGCTATTTGCCTCTAGTTCGGTGGCTCTGCCACAAAATAATAATTGGCTCAATGCCTCTAGTTCGGTGACTTTGTCACAATCTAGTTCAGTGGCTATGCCACAAATTATAAATTGGCTTAATGCCTATGATTGGTGTGATGGCGGGGTGGGTTGACTTGATCCCCACAGGTGTGATGGTTGGTACGGGGTGTGTAGCGGATGGAATTAGGTTTGGGAGGAAAATTCATTTTACATGCATGCTATTAATTATGTTATTCATTATATTATTTTTTGCTTATGGGCTCAAGGCCCAAACCCTTAAATTGAAAATCGCCCAAGGACAAGTAAGTGAGTTATACATCGAGTTCTAAGTAACTCACCCCCTTAAATTTTTCCATCTCAGGTAATGGAAATTGACGTGGACTTGGGCCGAGGATGACTTCGTGGAGGCCATACTGCAAAACATGGGTTTATTAAACTCTGAACTTTTTAATAAGTATTTTACTATTTTGGGTTAATGTAATAAGGGCCTCTATTAATAATTTTATGGATTTTTATGTGTGTTTGGTTTTAAACTATACTTTGGACTTTTAAATATGGGCTATGATTATATGATGTTTTTATTAAAATAAATTTGGGTTTTCAAATATATGAAATTCTTTTATAAATATTTTATTATTGTTAACTCTTAAATAAATTACCTAAGGGTTTTTGATAATACAATGTTAATAATGTTTTTCAACTAATGTTTTCTAATATTTATCAAATTAAAATACTCTTCTAATTTTATTAAATCCTGTAAATAATATTGTAGTTTTCAACTTATTGAAGATTTTAAGATAGCTCGATTCATGTAACAAACCAAATCTAGTCTCAATGCATAGACCGGGTTTGGGGTGTTACAAATCGCACCTATAATTCCAAATATGGCCCTAGGCCGAATCTTATTATTACTTACCAAGGCAAAAATCGAAATCCCGGAAAACCCCTCCTATCTTCTGAACTGTCAAAATCCCTATATGTCACTTTGTTAAAATTGGTTATAAGCAAATCTATGGAAAGTGGCCTATGGCCGAATACCATATTGGCTTACCTTGCAGAATTGTGACCACGAAAGGCTCCCTCAATGCACCTTGCCGTTAGCTACACACAAAACATACACTATTATAACCATAACCACATTCGGCCACTTACCAAGGCTTGTTTTCCAAGCTTTCGGCACACAAAAAGGAAGGGAAGAGAAACCGAATGCTTAAGAGAGGCACTTACCAACCTTTTGAAATCAACATCACCTTACTAGGGGGATTCGGCTTAAGAGATATTCGACTAGCAACACAAGTGGAAGGTGCAATTTTTAGAAAAAGAGAGGGGGTAGGTTCGGCTAAGTAGAAGAAAAGAAGAGAGAAATTTTGGAGAATTTTGGCAAGTGAGGCTAGGGAGAATTCGGCCAGGAACCAAATGGAAAAAGAAGAGAAACTTACTAAAAGAATTTCGGCACACCCTTGCTAAACACAAAATCGAATATGGATGGCCCTAAGGAGTCCTATATTCGGCCATCTCCTCTCCTTTTGTGATAATTTTGGCTTTTAATTATCACCCATCAATTAACATTTATCTTTTATCTTTATCTCCTAGCCACTCTTCAAACAATTTAAATGAAAATAAACTACTAACACTTACCCTTCCAGCCGAAAATGTAAAGGAAATACAAGGTTTATCCTTATCATACTAAGAGTCCAAAATCATGCCATTAGCTCACTCCCTCTTCACGCCAATTTGGAAAAAAAATAAAACCCCAATTGCTGCTCCCTTGGTTCGAACATGGGACCTGGTGGAGGTAAACTGCCGCAGCCCCTTTTCAACGCCCCATACCACTCTACCACCTTGACTTTCATGCCCAAACTCACCCACAAAAATCTTTTAAGGCCTTCTAACTTGGCCCCCTTTCCTTTAATGCCAAAAAGCCCAAAAAAATAAACACATCCCCCTTGTAACTCCCAAGATTCGAACCCAAGACCTGCCCAAACGTCGCTTCTAAGCCCTTAAGTGGCGCATGAAAGCCACTTTGCCAATTAATTCTTTGTGTCATGGTTCTCCCGGAATTTTCCTTAACCACTATCTCACCTAGCTCCCTCCTTTTAAACATTTAAAAAGAAATTTCCAGTCCTAAGTCAGGCCTAGCTCGGGGTTATTTCTAGACCCTAGGACATGCTTAGCAATCATAGTATTCATTTCTTCAAGCACACATATGGGAAAATAATTAAATTACAAACAACCCCTAATTTAGGATGTTACACTAGCAAAATTCATCAAAATACACAATTATTCAACATGGGTCAATTTTTAAAATTACACTCTAGCTCAAAATAATGGTAGAAATAGCTAAACTAAGTTACAGGGATTTCAAAAATACGATGAACATTAAAAATGGGGCTTAGAAACACTTACTATGAAGCTTGAAAAGCTTGAAACCCTTAGCCATGGAGTCTAGAAGTTTTCGGCAGCAACTTGAAGAAGATGAGTAGAATTATTTTCTTGTTTTTTGTCTTTTTTATTCATTAAAAACACTAAATGACTAAAATACCCCTAAGGCTTTTCTTTCAATTTTGTCCTACTCATGCCCATTTTTGTCCATCAAGTTATCCAATGGTCTAATTACTTTTTAAGGACCTCCAATTTAAAACTCATAGCAATTTGACACCTCTAATATATAGAACTCAACTTTTGCACTTTTTACAATTTAGTCCTTTTGACTAAATTGAGTGCCCAAACGTCGAAATTTTTTGAACAAAATTTTCACAAAATCTTTTCGTGAAATCGTAGACCATAAAAATATAATAAAAATAAAATTTCCCTCGTCGGATTTGTGATCTCAAAATCACTATTGTGACTAGGCCCTAATTCGGGATGTTACACTCTCTTTGTTGCCATAGACGAGCTATGGTTTTACACATCATACCCCATGTTTAATGTTCTGGCAGACTCTCTATGTTTCCATAGTTGAGATATGGTCTTACACATCATACCTCGTTGCATCCTATCCAATTCGCCTCACTTCTAACCTTGATGCTCGAACACCATAGTGTCCCATCTACAAAAGCCCGTAGCTTCCCACATCACAGTTTGCACCTATTAGTTCCAAATTAGGGTAAATGGAAACTCCATTTCCCAAACCATCCACACAGTCCTCCACATTGCCAAATCCTAACTTTATCTAACCCATCATTAATCTTCCCTCTGTACTCCACTGTTATAAACATGTAATACATGCATTTCAGAAACACATTATCATGGAGTATGCTACTTTTTTTTTTTGCATGAGGTCATAACCATTTCATGCATATCAGAGGACATTTGCAGATACTCATATGCCTACACAATCTTATACATGCAAAGCATTCTCAATAAAGATCATAAATCATCATGGAACTCTCTTTGAACTCAACACAAATTCATGTCAGCCATACAACATCCCAAGAATGGAGTCTAGAAACTCACATGATGCTTCTTTGTCTCCTTAGCTTAGCTTTTTCGAATGCCAAAGCTTCCATTCTCCTAGTAGATAAGTAGTACAACCAAAATAATAAGTTAAACTCAGCATTCCAGCTAAAAATCTTTGTTTCCAGAAACATGCAGAACCCCCTCAAAGGTTCTGAAAATTATTAACTCTATTTTCTTAAATTTACGAACACTGAAAGACTTAAAAGCCTACCAATCCCCATGTTTATCTATCCTCTTGACTCAATCTTCACAAATATTGTTCTATGCAAAGCTCTTATCTTCTTCTTCTTCTTTAGAGTAACTGAAGAAGTGACGAAGAGAACAAAACAGGATTGAAAAAAAATTTACCCCGGGAATTCATTTCGCTACTTTTATAGCCCTTCACACTCGATCATCAACCCTATAAAAACTATCCATTGGTAATAATTTTGTCTCCCATTACGGGATATGTTGGTCTTAATCCAACCGATCTAGAATTGGAACTCAACTATGTCCAAATTAGCCACTAATTTTTTCTCAATTTTTCAACAGAAGCCACTAACTTACGACTTCTTTCAATTTAATCCCCAATTATTCCTAAATTTCAGACTTAAAGAAAACTGGGTGTGACACGATGTGTCACTACAATATTATACCAAGTAATGGTTAAAGGAAGCCTATCGAACACCTTTAAATTGAATGAGGGCTTTAACAAGGCAACATGTTATCCCTATACCCTTTTATTCCTTTTCCAAATGGTCATGTCATTAATAATGATCAAAGTCAAAAATAATAACGTTGTTAATGGAATCCAAACTAGAAAAGGCACCTTCAATTAATGACTTATTATTTATGAATGACTAGTACCTCTTTTTTATTTGGAGTGGATATTTAAATTTGTTGAGTTTTAAAAATATTCTCACTAAGTTTTGCAAACTATTAAGGAAAATCATCAATTTGGATAAACTAAAGTTATATCTTAGTCCATCTACCAAAAAGTAAACAAGAAGATGGTATGGTGAAACTTTAAATGTCAAATTAGTTTATAGAGCTAGTAAATAGTTAGAGGCGAAACTAGGGCATATCAATCGAAAAATGGAGTTCTTTCAAAGTATTATAATAAGATGAAAAAATGAACTTGCTTAGTGGGAAGAAAAATGCTTGTCTCCAGGTGAAAGGTAGACACTCGTTAAATTGACTTTAGTATTAATACCCCTTTATATGTTCTCTTCTTTCAAAGATCCAGTCTATGTTTGTGCGAAAGTTAAAAAAAATATCCACTCATTTTTTGTGGGGCCATGTTGTGGACCAAGGAAATTTACATCTTTGTAATTACGATAACATGTGTTATCTAATTGTTGAGAAGGAAATAGGGATAAAAAAAGAAAGAAAGAGTAATGAATAAGGCCATGCTCTGTAAAACAAGCTTGGAGAATTGTAACTTTAACAATAATGTTGTCAACCAATGTTCTTAAAGCTAAATATTGTAAATCTCAACCTTGTGAAACTATAAAAGCAAAACCTTCTAACATGTGGATTTGGAAAGGATTACTAATAGGGGAGGCATATTTGAAATAAAAGGAAAGATATCCAAATTTGGAGAAAAACAATAGTTGTGTAATGCCTCATTAAAAAGGTTTGTCTAAATAGTGAAAGAACACCAAATTTTCTGTAACACCCCTTGCCCCTATCTGTCACCGGAATAGGGTACAAGGCATTATCAGACTTAATCACATATAACCGATCATTTCTGAGTCACAAATTTCTATTCAAATTTAAAACTTTTCATTCATAATCATATTGTCCCTATTACGGGCCTACGAGGCCCAAAACATGCTTTGAAATCAGTTCGGGGCTAAACCGATAACTTTGGAAAATTTCAGAACACTTAGAAAAATTTTCTTCAAAACAGGGTCGCACTCAATATGCATCCTCAACAACACTTATACATGCATAATTATATCTAATTATCATACCATATCATTGAGCCAAACTTAGCCATTCAACATCAAGACTAGTAGCACATTCAACCATTAGGATTTAGGCCATAACCCACAACTCATCATGTATCATGCAAAAACAGCTCACATCACAAGACATTGGCATATAAATAATATATATAGGCTTACAATCAATTAGCCAATATAAGCCAATTAGCATGGCTACATACTACAATAACCTTTAACCATTACAAGCCAATACATTTGGCCAAAACATAATAACACATACACAAAATGACTAAGTCCCTATACATGCCATAGACTTGAATTACTTGAAGGCATTGATACCAGTCAAAAGCTTGATAGTGTGATAGAATCTCTGACGATCTCCAACCCCAACTAGCCTCTGTGACACTATAGGAAAAAGGAAAGGAAAGGGGTAAGCATTATAGCTTAGTAAGTAGGTATGTAAATAATAACTGATTTATTAAAAGGCTTTTATAAATCTTCACAATATATTCTCAAGATAATACAATCATAATTGCACATAGTTCCACTATTTATTCATGTTCATTTCAAGCTGTCCACTCGAGTCACAGTCACTAAATTATTTATATCTCGAGCAACAGAACTCCAAATTAAGATCTGTTAATTTTTCCTAAAACTATACTCACATATATTATTACCATAAAATTTTCAAAATTTCTAGTTTAGCCAATAAGTACATTTTATTCTTTAAAATATCCCCTATTCTGTTGTATGACAGTTTCGACCCTTCTTCACTAAAAATTAATTATCTCATCATACAGAATCTGGATAATGTTTTTGTTTATTTTTGTTGAAATTAGACTGTAATATCCAGGATTTAGGGGTTATGAATTTTCACTTGAATGTGTGTAGTGGCATGTTGTGTGTTGTCTGCATGTGTTTTGGGGACTTCAGGAATTCTAGAATGTAGAAGAATGCCTTAGAAAAATATTATATTTTTAGTCTTAAAGGGAGCTAAGCAAGATTGGCCTTAAGAAGAATTTGTATGAGGATTTAATCACAAGGAGAGATGGTAAGTGGCTTCAAGACATATGGAAATTTATGAGTAAATAGCTAACATAAGATGAGCTATTGGTAAGAAGGATATGATGCCACATGATGGACTTGAAGGGATGAGGTTCGAATCACTTGGTGTGCAAATTTTGATTATTTTTTTGCATGCTTTCCTAAAGTGTCGGTCAAAGAGGTATTTATGGATAGGATGGACATTTTTTTTTATGGCAAAAAGGCTTAAGGTTATGGTAAGCATGAAATAAGGGATAGAATTGCTAGTTTGTGGGGATAGAATTTCTTTAACTTTGGGAAGTAGAGGATTACAAGGCATGTATCTAGGTGGATGTTTTGGAAATTATTTCATGGTCATTTTGACCATGAACATGGACGGTTTTATGGACTAGGGGGGTGGCCAAAAGTTTGAAGGCTTTTGATGAGTTAGGAATTAGTTGTGCACATCTTTCTTTTAGTCATTTTGTGTCACAAAGCATTTCTCTCTAATATTCCTCCTCTTAGCAGAATGTATATTGGACAAAAGGTAAACCTTTTTCTTTTCTTTTGGTCATTTGAGTTTTTACCATTTCGATTTTGATTGTCCTTTTTTCTCCAAATCATATCTTCTTTCTCTCCTCTTTGTGACCGAAAATACCAAAACATCAAAGACCATTTTCTTCTCTTTTTCCCTCATTGCCGAATGCACATTGCTTCTAAACTCACCTCTTTTCTTTTGAAACCAAATCATCATCATCTCCTTCTTTCATTCTTTTATTTTCTTCTTTTCTCTTTTCATTTACCTTGTCAAGGCCGAAATCTTCCTCTCCTTATTTCACCATTGCCGCAACCTCTTCAACCCAAAACACCATCATTACCGAATCTCCCTAAACTCTATTTCTTTTCTTTCTTATTTGTTAAGGCCGAATATCTCTTTGGATACCAAAACTTTCATAATCTTCATGACTCGTTAGAAAAACTGAATCGAAGTGTTAAGGTAAGGGTTTTTATATTACTTGTTATATCATTTTAGATGGTATACTAATTGATTTCGTTTTAGGGGACTCTATCACTCGATTATTATTTTTCCCGTGAACGTAAGATTTTGGGGCAAACAAAATAGGTTCGAAAAGAGCGGTAAAGAGTGTTTGGAAGAGGGGTGGTTCTGCTATACCCTCAAATTTCAAACGAAGGGCTGTATCGGGGATCCGAGACTTTCCACTAGGTTGTGGACCCTCTGCCAACGAAGATCGATTATTTGAAGTCGTGCCTACACCTGAGCCATTATTTGTTCGTGGTTTTTCATCGGGTTATGAACCATCAATCGGAGAGAAATCGCATATAATTGTTGTTCGAGATTCCGAGGGTAAGGATTTAGAATACTTATCAATTATATAGTTTTATAAGTATTAGTGTTCTAATCAAGTGTGATAAATATTTAGGTATTGACGAGCGGGAAAGTATAGTTCTCACTGTTATAAGGTGTGTAACACTACACTAAATTTCTATTAGATCGATAATATTAATGTAACATCCTAGATTAGGGGTTATGCGTTCGTGCGTAATTCATGAGATAGTGGGATCAGTGGGTGTGTTGGATGTGTTCTGAAGAGTTTCAAGAACCCTAAGATGAAAGGAAATATAAGGAAATGTAAGGAAATGTAAAGAAATGAAAGGAAATGAAAGGAAATGTATGGAAATGTATGGAAATGTATGGAAATGTAAGGAAATGTATGGAAATGTAAGGAAATGTAAGGAAATGTATGGAAAGGTATGGAAATGTATGGAAATGTAAGGAAATGTATGGAAATGTAAGGAAATATATGGAACGATTAGTTAAAAGAGGAAACCTAAGTAAATTAGGAAAGTGAACATTTTTGGAAACCTAAGTAAATTAGGAAAGTGAACATTTTGGAAACCAAGCCAAAATAGGAAACTAAACATTTTGGAAACCAAACCAAAATAGGAAACTAAACATTTTGGAAACCAAGCCAAAATAGGAAACTAAACATTTTGGAAACTTGAAAATCAAGCCTAAAATTTTGGAAACTTAAAATGACCCCTAATGTCGAATTTTAGAGCCCAAAGGGGAACTTAGGGCCAAGTGACCCTAAAAATATAAAGTACATGAAATTTGACCCAATAACGGACTTGGAAATGTGGCCTGAAGATGCCACCTAAGGCCTTAGGAAATGACCCACATGCAAAAGGTTTTGGGCTTGAGTTCGAGTCACATAAGAAGCAAATAAAATAAGTTTTATTTTGATTCTAGAAGCCCAAGAGGTGGACGGCACAAAGCTTGCAAAAGAGGAGTTTCACTCTCTTTAAAACTCGACTAATTAGAAGATCATAAGGACTCTTAAGGGAAGAGTTTAATTCTCTTTAAAATTCAGCTAAATAGGTGGATAAATGAAGAATTATTCTTTAATTAGGATACTAAGGAAGAGTGGTGGCCAAGTAAAGGATTCTTGGCCTAGTAAATTCGGCTATAAAAGGAGGGACTAGGGCCATTCATTATTCATTCTCCTCTCTTTTCCTCTGCGAATATTCTTCTTGAGCATCCATTCTTTTCTTCTTTTCTTTTAGCCTCCTAGCCGATTTCCTTCTAAGCCTATTATTCCTTTCTTCTTTCATCTTTGAAACCAAATACATAAGGGAATCATAGCCGATTGTTCATCAAGTCTCTAAGCCTAATCTCGAAGGTTGAAGTGAAGGTGCAATCGATTCCTTCAAATAAGGGTAAGATCCAAGTTTAGTTTTCCATTCTTTTATATTCTAGACTTATTGAAATTTAGAGACTAATTTCGATTATTAATCTTGGCGAATCATGGAAGAAGAAATTCTTTTCCGAAGGTACACCATAGGCCACGTGTTCCCTAGTTATTCGGTGAATTTGGGATTTAAGATCCACAAGGTAAGTACCTAAAAGTATTCGCCAAAGCTTGTATGATTATCTAGATCGGTTCTTTAATTATTAAAAAGCGAAAACTAACCCATATTGAGATTCAAGGTTGGTAGAATATCAAGTGAAGGAAAACCAAGTTTTGGATTTGAATAAACACCAAATCGGCATCAAAGGTAAGTCTTTTACAAATCCTACTAGGATTTGGATATCATAGCCAAATAGAATTTATGCTAAGTAATAAAGGATGAATCAAATGTAGGGACTAAGGATCTAAACTTTAGATCTAGCTTTTCTAATCTCAAGGAATCGCTAAACAAATCAGGTGTGTACCTTTACTACCCTTCGATATTTTATGGCTAAATATTTTAAATATATGATATGAATAATAATGTGAATGTGGCTATGCACCACAAATGTGGCAAAAGTACCTGTGCACGTTTCCTACTTCGATAGGATTGTGAAAATGTTATTTTATAACATGCGAATATATGTATATGAACATGAAATTAGTTATGCACAATATATATATTTTGGGGCATTCGAGATTTATGTGAAAGGGGAGAACAGTGTTGACTTGGTCTCACCAACGAAGGTGTTGACTTGGTCTCACCAACTAAATATGTTGACTACGGTCACATTGCGAAATTTTGGTAACTTCGTTACAATAGTGTCTAATGACACAACGTATAAATTTGATTATAGTGTCTAATGACACAACGATATGGGCGAATGCCTTTGATGGAGAGTAGCGGATGGAGGGTTGACTTAGTAGTCCCCACGGTGTACAAAGTTGGTACGGGGAGTGTAGTGGATGGCTAATTAGGATTGGGTTTGGGTTGCATCATAATTTCATTTTATATGGACTGATGTTTTGAACATGAATGCCCGAATTGTTGAATGTTAGTATTGTGTGCACATTGAGTCTGTTGACTCACCCGTTGTGGGAACTATTTTCGGTGATGAACGGTGGATTTTAACCGGGCCAGTGAGCGTTGAGGTGGCCATGCTACATTCGGAGAATTTATTTAGTTTGGACTTTATTTGATTTAGTTACTTTTATTTTATTTTGGGTTTTACTTGATGTAATAAGGCCATAAGGCCGCTTGGATTTTCTTTATTTCCGCTTATTCATGTTGATTGTGTTACAATTTATCTTTAATTAAAGTTAAGAAAAACAAAATTTATTTCTTTCAAAATAATAAACCCTAAAATTGTTTTGTCACCTCATTTAAGTTGGATTTTCAAAATTTATTAAATGGGTTCCAATCTAAGCCCAATCCAAACAACATTTTTCTAAAAATTTTACAAATTTTCTCTAAGTATCGAATCTTTTTGAAACCGGTTTACTTTAGCAACATACCAGATCCGATCCATTCTCGTGGGCCGGGTGTGGGGTGTTTCAATTAATGATTTGTATGTGTTAAGAAAAATATGTCAGATAATGGTTACGGGTACCATTCAGTGGTACATGGTATTCAGGTATGTTTACCCCTAATACTTCGTTAATAATGCTATAAGCATGAATATGAAATGTGTATGATTCCGTTATGATTTTGGGGGTATATGGCATGATAACGAAATAATATGTATGTGCATGGGCATATGGGTGATTTTGATAAAGGGGAAGTGTTCCGGTGGTTTTTACCACATAATCCGTGACTTGGTCACATATATGAATCTGGTGACTTAGGTCACATATTATGAATCTGGTGACTTTGTCACAATTATCCGGGCCATGCCACAATTTATAAGGGCGATGTGTAGTTGATCGCAATGACTACCTTCGATGGTGTGTAGCGGATGGAGGGTCGATTTAGTAATCCCTACGGTGTAATTGGTAGGTACGGGTGGTGTGTAGCGGATGGATATTTAGATGGGCTCGGGATTGCATTTCATTTTATATGTACATGTGATTTAATCGGTTTTAATATGATTTGCTATTTTATGGGCTTATGGCTAAATATGATTTAAATGGGCTTTAATGTTATGATCGATTGGGTTTTTAGTGTTATGTTACACATTGAGTCTGTTGACTCACCCTTTATGGGATATATTTTCAGGTGACGCTTAGCGTGATGGATCGGGTCAGCGAGGACTATGTGGTGGCCATTGCTCAACTCAGTATCTCAAATTTTCTTTTAATTAAACCTACTATATTTTCTTTTATTATTTAGGACTTTATTTTGGGATATGTTTTTTGTAATAAGGCCACTATAAACTGTTTTATTTTTACGTTTTAGATTTTTATCTGCTACGATCAAATATTTACTAAATAATTAAATGATTTCAAAAAAATAACTTAAACTGTTTTGACACCTAAATACCTATGGTTTTCACAATAATAATAAGTTTTTCATTAAATTTGGTTTTCTTTTAATTTATAATCTTTTTCATAAAGATAACGTTTTAATAAGATACAAACTTATTTAACAACACGATGTTTCAACGCGATCACTAAATAGATCTATTTTATACGAAACCATCACATTTTCTTATAAAACAAAATGAGATGTAATTGAAACTTTACTCGAGGAACATACCAGATTCGATCAGGGCTTGTGGGCCGAGTTTGGGGTGTTTTAACTTGGTATCAGAGCCCAATTTTAAACACTCGGCCTTGGGTTTTGAAGCCCACAACGTTTTCAAAATTAGGCCCAAATGACTTTTTGAAAATTTTTGGTTAAAATGGTTTTATAGAAGCATGGCACCCGAGTTCTCGGCCCAGGTCCACCAGGTAAGTTCTTTTGTTGACAAATTGATGTGAATGTATAATACTTTAATTGATAACCCTAAGGAAACTATACTTTAGAGACATAGTCCCTAGGTATATGTGTACTTCTACAGAAAAACCACTGAATAAATCTCTGTTGCATAAAACTTTCTTTAAATGAGAAGTGAAAAAACTCTAATGCATAAAACTTTTCATAAAAATAGATAAGGCGCGAAGTAGACATGAGTTTTAGGGGACGTGGTCGTCGTGGACGCGGTAGAGGCAGAATGGCTGTGTCAGAACCAGTTAGGTCTGGTTAAGGTTTCAAAAATGAAGCTCCGCCACCAGCTATTTGGGCAGAATTTCAAGAGCAAACTGGAGGAGATGATGCAGTATCGCAGGCTATGCTGCGAGTTCTAGAGCGAGTAGCGGGAGCTAGTATGGGTAATGGGACTCAAAAGTCAATAGCTGAGAGACTTAGATCAAACAGAGCCAAGGTTTTTAGGGGAGTATCTGGGGTAGCTCCGAATGTAGCGGAGTATTGGTTAGAGGCAGTCGAGAGGATCATGGATGATTTGGATTTGCACCTTTGAAGAAAAGTGAAAGGTCTTTGTTTATTGCTTTGAGATGAGGCCTACCAATGGTGGCTCACTGTTAAGGAGAGTATTCCTGAAGATCGAGTGGATTGGAGGTATTTTAAGGTTAAGTTTGAAGGGAAATACGTTGGAGCTAGCTACATCGACTCTCAAAGAAAGGCGTTTCTAAATTTAGTACAAGGAAATAAGTCGGTAGCTGAGTATGAAGCGGAGTTTTTGCGACTTCGTCGGTATGTTAGAGGGATAGTAGCTACTGATTATGAGTGGTGTGTCAGATTCGAGGATGGACCGAGAGATGAGTCATGCAGTGTTGATTGCTCAAGACGGAAAGAGACTTTGCGCCTTAGTGGATAAAGCACGAATAGTGAAGAAGTTAAGCGGTGAGAGATGTAACGAGGGGCGGAGGTCGAATAAGAATAAGAGGAACTTTGGGTCTTCAGGGTCATCTGGAAATTTTCAAAAGAAACCTAGAGTTGATGGGTCATGAGGTCGGCGAGTTGCTACGGAGTACTGATCTGCACTTGTGCACATTGTGGAAAGATGCACCCTGAAGAATGTTGGAAAAAGACAGGGGGATGTTTTAAGTTTGGGTCCAAGGACCATATGATTAAGGATTGTCTGATGGATACAAATAAAATCGCCCAAAGAAGTCGAGAGTTATAATCAGTCGCCAGAGGTGGACAAAGAACCGATGAGGGTCGTGGTTCAATGGAAGAGGTAATGATTACGGTAGAGGTCGCGGACCCAGTGCAGAGGTAGTGGTAGCACTGAGGCGAGACAGCCAGGTCTAGTGTATGCGGTTCGTTGGAGGGAAGATAGTGACGCACCTGATGTTATAACGGGTACGTTTCTTATTTCTGGGTTGCCCTTTATTGCTTTGATAGATATAGGGTCAACTCATTCATACATTGCTAGTGAAGTATCTAGAACTCTGCATGTGACTTCTGAGATTGTACCTAGGAAGATGACTGTACTTAGTCCTTTAGGACAGATTGTAGTAGTAGATAGGCTCTTTAAAGAAGTGCCTTTAGAAGTTCAAGGGACGCAGTTTCTGGCTGATTTAATGGAGTTGCCATTCGGGGAATTTGACCTGATCTTAGGCATGGACTAGCTAGTGAAATACCGTGCAAATGTGGATTGTGCTGCTAAGCGGATGTCATTAAGAACTATTGATGACAAGGAAGTTATGGTGATGGGCGAGAGACGGAACTATTTATCAAATGTAGTATCTGCCCTTAAGGCAGAAAAGATGGTTAGGAAGGGTTGTTTGGCTTTTTTGATGTTGGTTAGTGCCTTGGAGGTTAATGAAGCTATTGTTGAAGAGGTTAGGACTGTGAGTGAATTTATGGATGTCTTTTCGAAGAACTTCCAGGATTGCCTCCGGATCGTGAGGTGGAATTTGGGATTGACTTGTTGCCTGGTACGGTGCCAGTATCTCTCGCTCCGTACAGAATGGCACCGAAAGAGTTGGTTGAGCTTAAGGCTCAAATCTAGGAGTTGCTTGATCGTGGGTTTATCTGACCCAGTGTGTCTCCATGGGGAGCACCGGTCCTATTCATGAAGAAGAAAGACGGAACGATACGAATGTGTATAGATTACCGACAGTTGAATAAGCTGACCATCAAGAACAAGTATCCTTTGCTGAAGATCGACGACTTGTTCGATCAGATTAAGGGAGCTGCGGTATTCTCAAAGATAGATCTAAGGTCAGGGTATCATCAGCTTAAGGTGAAAGAAGCGGATATCCATAAGACAGCTTTTCGAACAAGATATGGGTATTATGAGTTTTTGGTAATGCCGTTCGGATTGACGAACGCCCCAGCTGCGTTCATGGATATGATGAATTGAGTTTTTCAACCCTACTTGGATCAGTTCGTCGTGGTGTTCATAGACGACATCCTAGTGTATTCTAAGTCGGAGATAGAGCATGATGAGCATCTTCGGATAGTGTTGCAATTGTTAAGGGAGAAGAAGCTTTATGCCAAATTCAGCAAGTGTGAATTTTGGTTGAAAGAAGTTGCGTTTTTAGGCCATGTGGTGTCTGCGGAAGGGATAAGGGTGGATCCTCGGAAGATTGAGGCAGTGTTAGATTGGAAACCACCTAAGTCTGTAGTTGAGATTCACAGTTTCTTGGGATTAGCAGGCTACTACAGAAGATTCGTCGAAGGATTTTCATCGATAGCTGCACCTTTAACGAAATTGTTGAGAAAGGAGGTACCTTTCGTATGGGCAGATAAGCAGCAAGAGAGCTTTGAGAAGCTTAAGAGGGTTTTAACTGAAGCTCCGATTTTGATTCAGCCTGAGGTAGGGAAGGATTTCATGGTGTATTGTGACGCTTCTCACACAGGATTAGGATGTGTTCTGATGCAAGACGGGAAGGTAGTTGCTTATGCGTCTTGGCAATTAAGGCCACACGAGGTTAACTATCCGACGCATGACTTGGAATTGGCAGCAGTAGTCTTTGCTCTTAAGGTATAGAGGCATTATTTATATGGGGAAAAGTCAGTGATATATACGGACCACAAGAGTCTGAAATATCTGCTGACTCAAAAGGAGCTAAATTTGAGACAGCGAAGGTGGGTGGAGTTGTTGAAAGACTACGATTGTTCTATAGAATACCACCCGGGTAAGGCAAATGACGCTCTAAGTCAGAAAGTGGTGTCAGATCTAAGGGTGATGTTTGTACATCTTAGTCTTTATGACGACGGAAGCTTGCTGGCAAAATTACAAGTAAAGCCGACGTGGTTGAGTCAGGTGAAAGAAAGACAGTTGGTAGATGATGATCTAAGTGCTAAGCTACAGCAAGTATGGAGTGGGAAGTTGGAAGATTATGGTGTTAATAGCAATGGAATATTGTGTTTCAAGGGTAAAGTCTGTATGCCGAAGGATAAGGAGCTGAGGCAAAGGATTCTTCAGAGTCGCATGGTAGCCCTTATGCTATGCATCCCGGAGGAAGTAAGTTATACCGAGATTCTGAGATCGGTTTTGGTGGCTTTGGTCTTAAGCGAGAAGTTACGGAGTTTGTAGGAAGTGCTTAACATGTCGACAAGTCAAGGTTTGAACATCAAGTACCTTCGGATTGCTTCAGCCGATAAAGATTTCGCAGTGGAAGTGGGAGAGAATCACCATGGACTTTGTTAGTAGGCTTCCTCTTACGCCCACTAAGAAAGACTCGGTATGGGTGATAGTGGATCGATTGACGAAATCTGCACATTTCATCCCAGTACGGGTTTATTACTCTTTGCAGAAATTGGCGAAGTTGTATGTGGCTGAGATTGTGAGGTTGCATGGAGTGCCGGTGTCAATTATTTCGGATAGGGATTCGAGGTTTACATCTCGATTTTGGAAAGCATTGCATCAGGCTTTGGGCACCAGGTTAGACTTCAGTACGGCATTTCATCCATAGTCAGACGGTCAGTCTGAGCAGTTAATCCAAGTGTTAGAGGATATGTTAAGGGGATGTGTGATAGATTTCAAAGGAAGCTGGGAGGAGTTCTTACCTTTAGCGGAGTTTGCGTACAACAACAGTTATCAAGCAAGTATTCGGATGGCACCGTATGAAGTGTTGTATGGACGGAAGTGTCGCACTCCTACGTGATGGACAGAATTGGGGGAACGTTATGTTTTGGGTCCAGAGATTGTGGCAGAATCCGAAGAAAAGGTTAAGGTAATCAGGGCTCAGTTAAAGGAAGCATCTGACAGGAAAAAGTCGTACGTAGATCTTAAGCGGAAGGAAATAGAGTTTGCTGTGGGGGATCAAGTGTTCCTAAAGGTTTCACCTTGGAAGAAGGTGATGAGATTTGGTCGCAAAGGGAAGTTAAGTCCCAGGTTTATAGGACCTTATCGGGTTTTGAAGCGGGTTGGATTAGTGGCATATCAGTTAGAATTACCTTCGGAGTTGAAGCAAATGCACGATGTGTTCCATGTTTCAATGCTACGTCGTTACCGGTCGGATCCATCTCATGTAGTGTCAGTTGAGGAAGTTGAGCTGAGTCCAGATTTGTCCTACGAGGAGGAGCCGATTCAGATTTTGGAACGGGATGTGAAGGTGTTACGGAGGAAGTCAGTTCCTCTCGTCAAAGTGTTATGGCGTAACCATGGATCGGAAGAAGCTTCGTGGGAGCCGGAGGAAGCAATGCGACAACAATACCCTCACTTATTCTAGTCAGGTAATTTCGAGGTCGAAATTATTTTTAAGGAGGGTAGAACTGTAATATCCAGGATTTAAGGGTTATGAATTTTCACTTGAATGTGTGTAGTGGCATGTTGTGTGTTGTCTGCATGTGTTTTGGGGACTTCAGGAATTCTAGAATGTAGAAGAATGCCTTAGAAAAATATTATATTTTTAGTCTTAAAGGGAGCTAAGCAAGATTGGCCTTAAGAAGAATTTGTATGAGGATTTAATCACAAGGAGAGATGGTAAGTGGCTTCAAGACATATGGAAATTTATGAGTAAATAGCTAACATAAGATGAGCTATTGGCAAGAAGGATATTATGCCACATGATGGACTTGAAGGGATGAGGTTCGAATCACTTGGTGTGCAAATTTTGCATGCTTTCCTAAAGTGTCGGTCAAAGAGGTATTTATGGATGGGATAGACATTTTTTTTATGGCAAAAAGGCTTAAGGTTATGGTAAGCATGAAATAAGGGATAGAATTACTAGTTTGTGGGGATAGAATTTCTTTAACTTTGGGAAGTAGAGGATTACAAGGCATGTATCTAGGTGGATGTTTTGAAATTATTTCATGGTCATTTTGACCATGAACATGGACGATTTATGGACTAGGGGTGGCCAAAAGTTTGAAGGCTTTTGATGAGTTAGGAATTAGTTGTGCACATCTTTCTTTTAGTCATTTTGTGTCACAAAGCATTTCTCTCTAATATTCCTCCTCTTAGCCGAATGTATATTGGACAAAAGGTAAACCTTTTTCTTTTCTTTTGGTCATTTGAGTTTTTACCATTTCGATTTTGAGTTGTCCTTTTTTCTCCAAATCATATCTTCTTTTTCTCCTCTTTGTGACCGAAAATACCAAAACATCAAAGACCATTTTCTTCTCTTTTTCCCTCATTGCCAAATGCACATTGCTTCTAAACTCACCTCTTTTCTTTTGAAAACCAAATCATCATCATCTCCTTCTTTCATTCTTTTATTTTCTTCTTTTCTCTTTTCATTTACCTTGTCAAGGCCGAAATCTTCCTCTCCTTATTTCACCATTGCCGCAACCTCTTCAACCCAAAACACCATCATTACCGAATCTCCCTAAACTCCATTTCTTTTCTTTATTATTTGTTAAGGCCGAATATCTCTTTGGATACCAAAACTTAATCGTATCAAATCTCAACCTTTTCTCTTCATAATCTTCATGACTTGTTAGAAAAATTGAATCGAAGTGTTAAGGTAAGGGTTTTTATATTACTTGTTATATCATTTTAGATGGTATACTAATCGATTTCGTTTTAGGGGACTCTATCGCTCGATTATTATTTTTCCCGTGAACGTAAGATTTTAGGGCAAACAAAATAGGTTCGAAAAGAGCGGTAAAGAGTGTTTGGAAGAGGGGTGGTTCTGCTATACCCTCAAATTTCAAACGAAGGGCTGTATCAGGGATTCGAGACTTTCCACCGGGTTGTGGACCCTATGCCAACGAAGATCGATTATTTGAAGTCGTGCGTACACCCGAGCCATTATTTGTTCGTGGTTTTTCATCGGGTTATGAACCATCAATCGGAGAGAAATCGCATATAATTGTTGTTTGAGATTCCGAGGGTAAGGATTTAGAATACTTATCAATTATATAGTTTTATAAGTATTAGTGTTCTAATCAAGTGTGATAAATATTTAGTTATTGACGAGCGGGAAAGTATAGTTCTCACTGTTATAAGGTGTGTAACACTACACTAAATTTCTATTAGATCGATAATATTAATGATTTGTATGTGTTAAGAAAAATATGTAAGATAATGGTTACGGGTACCATTCAGTGGTACATGGTATTCAGGTATGTTTACCCCTAATACTTCGTTAATAATGCTATAAGCATGAATATGAAATGTGTATGATTCCGTTATGATTTTAGTGGTATATGGCATGATAACGAAATAATATGTATGTGCATGGGCATATGGGTAATTTTGATAAAGGGGAAGTGTTTCGGTGGTTTTTACCACATAATCTGGTGACTTCGGTCACATATATGAATCTGGTGACTTCGGTCACATATTATGAATCTGGTGACTTTGTCACAATTATCCGGTGGCCATGCCACAATTTAT
Source organism: Gossypium rotundifolium (assembly GCA_025506655.1). Lineage (NCBI taxonomy): Eukaryota > Viridiplantae > Streptophyta > Magnoliopsida > Malvales > Malvaceae > Gossypium > Gossypium rotundifolium. The sequence continues at coordinate 85,201,165 of CP106722.1, read as the reverse complement.
AAGGGCGATGTGTAGTTGACTGCAACGACTACCTTCGATGGTGTGTAGCGGATGGAGGGTCGATTTAGTAATCCCCACGGTGTGATTGGTAGGTATGGGTGGTGTGTAGCGGATCGATATTTAGGTGGGCTCGGGATTGCATTTCATTTTATATGTACATGTGATTTAATCGGTTTTAATATGATTTGCTATTTTATGGGCTTATGGCTAAATGTGATTTAAATGGGCTTTAATGTTATGATCGATTGGGTTTTTAGTGTTATGTTACACATTGAGTCTGTTGACTCACCCTTTATGGGATATATTTTCAGGTGACGCTTAGCGTGATGGATTGGGTCAGCGAGGACTATGTGGTGGCCATTGCTCAACTCAGTATCTCGAATTTTCTTTTAATTAAACCTACTATATTTTCTTTTATTATTTAGGACTTTATTTTGGGATATGTTTTTGTAATAAGGCCACTATAAACTATTTTATTTTTATGTTTTAGATTTTTATCTGCTACGATCAAATGTTTACTAAATAATTAAATGATTTCAAAAAAATAACTTAAACTATTTTGACACCTAAACACCTATGGTTTTCACAATAATAATAAGTTTTCATTAAATTTGGTTTTCTTTTAATTTATAATCTTTTCATAAAGATAACGTTTTAGTAAGATACAAACTTATTTAACAACACGACGTTTCAACGCGATCACTAAATAGATCTATTTTATACGAAACCATCACATTTTCTTATAAAACAAAATGAGATGTAATTGAAGTTTTACTCGAGGAACATACCAGATCCAGTCAGGGCTTGTGGATCGGGTTTGGGGTGTTTCATAGACTCATTAAAAAATTAATAATATAAATTATAAACCATAATTATTTTTATAAAATTTTTAATGATTTTTGTAGGTAGGAATAGGGGATTCCAACATCATTCTGACCCTATCTCACAAAAATTCTAATATCACAGAATATAAAATTCTTTTGTTTACATCGTTTCTTTTATGTGAAAATAGACTCATTCATATTTAATTGCATATCTTATTCAACCTATAATTCAATTTCCACCATTTTTTGTGATTTTTCAAAGTTACACAACTGTTGTTGTCCAAAACTGTTTTGTTGCTAAATTTACTCTTTCATAATTTCACTTACTCCATTTCATCTTATCGAAGGTTCGATCAAATATCGAGCACATTGTTCATAAATTTTCACACTTATACCTGCACTTATTCATCACATAATCATATTCAATTACGCTTAGTCTTTACATGATCACATGTATTTTCACTTAGTCAATTTCCCGTTGAACTCATCGAAATAATAACAGATACACGGTGGCCTGCACATAGCACCACCCTTGTAGCCGAAGCTATCTGGTGCACATAGTAGCCTGCACTTAGTACTACACATGTGACCAAAACCATCACTTACACATAGTGGCCTGCACTTAGTACCACACATGTGATCGAAGCTATCGGGTACGCATAATGGCCTGCACTTAGTACTACACATGCGACCTATCCGTCTAGTACACGTAGTAGCCTGCACTTGTACTACTCACGTGACCTAAAACCATCTCTTAGCTCTCTTGTACACATAGTGGCCTACACTTAGTAACACACATGTGACCTAGCTACCTCATTCATATCTTTTCTATTCCGAAGGTTCAACCCGGAATTCTCACTTTTCAGCATTTTACCAATTCATCCATAATCAATCACAATTCATAATTTACATCAAATAATTACTCCATATTCAACCATATGTCATATAATATAGCAAAATTTTAAAACATAAATAAAAAATGATGTATTATTTACATACAAACTTACCTCGAAAGTAAAATCGGTAAAAATGACTTAATCGTCAATTACTCGTTTTTCCCTCATTCTAGCTTCAAACCTCGTTTTCCTTGATCTACAATATCACATTTAATTTATTTATTAGTCACATTATTCAATGTGACCCAAAAATCATATTATTGAAAAATTATATTTTTGCCCCTAAAGTTTCACATATTTACAATTTTGCCCCTAGACTCGTAAAATGATTTTTATTCAATTTCCTTATATTTTACGCCTAGACGAACCATTTTCATAACTATAGCAGTCCAAAATTTTCATTTATTCACACACTTACATTTTACAACTTTTTACAAACTAGTCCTTTTTAACAATTTCACCAAAAATCACTTAGTAAAAGTCGTTTATTACACACCGAGCATTCATATTCTACCATTAAACATCAAAACACAAGCATTTATCATATGGGTAAATTTTCAAACATCAACCTTAGCTCAAATAAATGGTAGAAATAGAGAGATCGTGTTACGAGGATTTTAAAAACATAAAAATCATTAAAAACGGGACTAAAACGGACTTACAATCGAGCTTGGAAGCTTGAAAAACCCTATCCATGGTTTTCTGTTGTGAAATTCGGCCATGGGGTTGAAGATGGACAAAAATTGGCTTTTAATTTTGTTTTTAATTCATTTTAATTACTAAATGACCAAAATGCCCCTAACTTAAAAATATTCTATTTCACCTACTTCATGTCCATTTTTGTCCAAAAAATTAACCAATGATCTAATTATCATTTAAGGACCTCAAATTTAAAATTTCATAACAATTGGATACCTCTAACTTGTAGAACTCAACTGTTGCACTTTTTTACAATTTAGTCCTTTTGACTAAATTGAGTGCCCAAACGTCAAAATTTTCGAACAAAAATTTCACGAAATCATTTCGTGAAATCATAGACCATAAAAATATAATAAAAATAACTTTTTTCTCGTCTGATTTGTGGTCCCGAAACCACTGTTCCGACTAGGCCCAAAATCAAGCTGTTACATTTTCCTAACGCAATCTACGACTGAAACAAGGCTAATAGAAGTGTAGGGGACCTTAAAAAAGTTGGGGACCGACTGAACAAAGAAGGTATTAAGAATATTTTGGATAGAGCTTTGTTAGTTTTTAAGGGGAAAACATTATTGTACGGAGTGACAACCTAGAAAGAAATTTTTTAGCTTATCTTCTTCTCTAAAGAGATCGACCTTTTGAAGGAAGCATGCAAATAGGGACTACCAGATCTTGGAAAGCTTTTTGGAAACTCAAACTACCTTTCAAACACATAATGTTTCTGTTGAAGATTTTGTAATGATTGTTTTCCTACGAAAGTTAAACTTGATAAAAGAAACATTATCTCACAATATAGGACTTGCCTAAAATACAAAAGGGAGCTTGAAAACGTTTGAGCATCATTTTTTTACTATGCCCACTCTTATACGAACCATAGAATGATAAAAGAAACTCCTGGGGGTTTGTTCTACCATGTGGTCCAATAACTAGAAGCAAGGCATGTAAATTGAAATCAAAGCTCAATCATTTCATTAAAGAATTCATTTCTAACCATTTTATGTTGCCTCATAACATCCATAAGGTCAAAAAATGGATGAAGTTCTTTGGACGAATTTGAAAATTATTGAAAACAAAGCCATTTTGACAAAACTTTCCATTTCAAGAAACTTCTATTTTTGGATGTTTTTATCTTTGATAATTTTTCATTTTAGTAATTTTATATTTTAGAAAGGTTTATTATCTTTTTAAGACATTTCTTGTGGGAACATTTCTAAAATGATGAAAAACAACTGTTTTTTCTTTTTTTTTTTTTCAGAAAACTCATTTTCATGCCCCTTGGACTTTTCAGAAAAAAAAAATGAGTAGTTTTAAATTTTCTCCTATAGATCTATTTCCATGTCCACTCAAATTTAAAGAAGTTTCCAAAATTAACATTTTGAAAATTCTTAGTTGTTTCTCATTTACGTTTGTTTCTTTAATAATTCTTTTTTATATTTTAAGACATGGTAATTTTAATAAGCTGAATAATTTCACAATGGAGTCGTATGGACTTAATTTGGGTCATTGTTACTAAGCTAAGATGACGGATTTAGCTAGTTTTAGTGTCCAGTGGGCTTGCCGCCCATCTTGCTTAAGTATTGGACTACTGTTGTGTTAAATTTATGCTGGCCTTTGCTGGACATTTTAGAGGACTAATCCGAGGAATTCTGTGCATCATTGAAGCCCATTAACAAGGTGCATATTGGGCCTATTAGACCCGCTTCAAATAGCTTGCCTATAAAGACTTTCTGTTGAATTGAAACGATTAAATTTTGCTATTAGTCTTTTAATTTTATGAATTTTATGGATTTAATCTTTATACATTAATTTGATCATTTGTCTTTATACTTTTCAAATTTTAAAATTCCAGTTCTCATCAAACTATAACGGTTAAATTTATTAAGTTCTGTTATTTTTAAAATCGATCGCGATAAACATATTATCATATGTATAATGACATGCCAACTTGTTATTTCCACATATTACTCACTAAAAATCTAATTAATGAATTAATGATTATCATTTATGTTTGAATTTCAAAATAAAAAAGCATAGAGGCTTAAAATTATTCACTTAGAGAATATAAACTAAATCTACAACTATATGCATAGAACAAGACTAATAATTAAATTTAACTAAATAGATTTAATCATTACTTTTTTATTCGTGACGAAAGTCCCAAAATTAAAAAAATATAAAGACTAAAATTAACCAATTCAAAAATATAGAGACTTAAATTAATAAAACTAAGAGACTAAATCTACAACTTTTATAAAATACAAAATGTAATAAAATAATTTAACCAATTCAAACATATGATTTTTGACCAAATAAAATAAAAGTGATAGTTTATCACATTTGATTTATGATCAGCTAAATAACCCCTCATTTACCCTCTTTTAAAATTTATTTATGATGTAATCAAGTTATTTAACTTGCACTTTGTCGAAACCATCTTTTAAAAAACGGGGATGACTTTGATTTTAAAAATGAAAATAAAAGACGGGAGTCGCCACCAATCCTTTTTGCTGAGGTGTGATCGGGTCATCTCAAAAAGTGGTTATTTTTAACAAACAGTTTGATTTATCAAAACAACGATTTTGGTCTACGAAAATAAAAAGGATGGGTTCGGGAGTCGGTTACGCACGAGGAAGGATTAGCACACTCGATACGCCCAAAATTGGTACCTAGTTGATTAATCAGTGTCTTGATGTTGAAAATTTGAAAACTCGAAAGAATTTAAAATACGATCCCTCATTTTGTAAAAAAAACTTGAGTAAACTGAAACAAATGTAAAAGGCCTCTCTCGTCTCGAAGTAATAAAATGTCACGTTCAGTAAGTTAGGATACGGCATCTTGAACCTTTGAGAACGAGCTTGCCTTTTATTTTTATTCAAAACTCAGGTATTTTAGCCTTTAAGGGATATTCAGTTACTTAGATCATGCGAGAAAAGTCGAAACCCAGTAAATTAGGGTACGGTTCCTCGAATTTCCACGTACCGAATATTGCCTTTATTTAAAAAAAAATCTTATCTCTAGGTAACAAGATGTCATGGCTAGTAAGTTAGGGCACAACATCTCGAATCTCCGAGGATAAGCATTTTATTCAAAACTTGTATTGCAATTTAAAAGGATATTCCGTTATTTAGATTATATGAGAAAAATCAGAACCCAGTAAGTTAGGGCACGATTTTCTTGAATCTCTAAATACGAAAATCAATTATTTTGAAAACTTGATGCACCGAGTAAAGGTTAATGTGACAAGTAGTATAATGTGAGAATATAGTGCTACATGCGTGACAGGATAAATGCGTTAATAACATAATAATATGATATTGAAAAATGAATAGGATAAATATATATATATATATATATATATAAAATAAATTCTAAATAAATATATAAAGACATGTAATAATTTTTAAAAAAACAATGATAATGATAATACTACATTAATATGAATAATAATAATAGTAATAAGAGAGAATAATAAGAATTATAATAATAATAATAATAATAATAATAATAATAATAATAATAGTAATAGTAAAATAATAATAATAAGTAAAATAGATACAATAATAAATACAAAGAGCAAAAATAATGTAATAATAATATTAAAAATAAAGTGGTAAATAATAGTGGTTATAATAATATTGAAAGCAATAACAATAAACATAGTAATAAACAAAATAATTATAATATAGTATTAAATATAATACTAAATATAATATAATAATAATATTAAAAATAATTAATTTGATAATAAATGAGTGAAGACAGCCAAAAAGGACGAAAATGAATTAAAAACAGAGTACTGGGGTAAATTTGCCATAAAAATAAAAGAAAGGACCTACTCAAAGCGCGCGGATGACATCGGAAACCGAAATGGGCAATAACCCTTTCCCTCCAAAATGCGCAACATCGTCGACGACTCAATTGAAAACCAAATAAACTTTCGGGGCAAAATTAAAAACATAAGGAACTTAATTGAAAATTTATAAAAAGGGCGGAAGGGCTAAAAGTGCAATTAGCCCTTCCATTGAAAAACACGCAGATCCTAAGGCGGGTCGGGTCGAATCGGATCGGCCCAAGATTAGACGATGCTGTTTCAGTGCCTAAATGCATGGCCTAAAACGACGCCGTTTCCGACCCCTATTAAAGTCAGTTTTTTTTGTTGAAAAAAATCAATTTTGCATTTTGAAGAAGAACAAAAAAAGGGAGGGGGTGTTTTTCTCTCTGGACGAGGTCTATACTCCAGCCTTGGGGCTCCGTCGCGGGCTTCGCCGTCGGCGACGCCGCACACGGCAGTTGGCGTCCCCGAAAGGTAAAATTTTTTACTTTTTATTTAATAATAATATATGTATATATGTCGAAAAGAAGAGAAAAAAAAAAGAAAAAGAATGCTTCGAACATAAAAAAGAAAAAAAATCACCTTTCTTGGCCTCGGTTTTGATTTTTAGTAGTTTTTAGTGTCTAATCTATGCTTGCAAGTGTTTGTATTTGAAATCTCTATTTTTGTATTGATGTTCGAAAAACAGTCCTTACAAATAGATTTATAGCCATTTTTTACAACTTGTTTGATAACTTGTCTTTTCTATTTATTTTTGCAAGGTGCAAGTGGCAATGATGAAATGATGGTGGCGGTGGAGAGGCGGTGCTGCAATGGTCAGAGGGCAGAAGCAACAGTAGCTAGGTTTAGGGGAAAATTAGGATTTTCTGATTTTGATTTTGGGCTAGGGTCTACTGGGCTTGGTATTGGGTTGATCTGGGTTTAAATTGGGTTTTTAATGTTTTCGGTCTAGCGTATGATGTTGGGCTGGTTTTAGGTGTAATGGGCCCCAGGCAAATTAGGCCTTCTACAGCTGCCCCTCTTTGCTCATTTTTGTGCAACGAGAATAGAGCAAAGACATAAAGAAGGGCTAGTTTCACCTGGTCTTGCTGAGTCCTGATTTCTTTTGGTGCTCCTCTTCTTCAAGTAGCTTCATTCCATCCCATTGCATCTTCGGGGGTCCGGGAACTAGCGCTTCGAATGAAATCAGATCCTAAAGCTATATCTTTAACTCTTCTTCAAAGAGTTTTGTTGTTCATTGTTGACTGGGTGGACTACGTAGAGGCCAAGACATTTTTGGTTGCGGCTTGGAATGGACATCGAGAATGAAATCAGATCCTAAAGCTATATCTTTAACTCATTTTCAACCAGTTCATTCCCTGTACATGGATCCATGGTTGATGATCACCAGAATAATTTTTCCATTGCACCACAGGGCATATCGATGATCCAACAAACACATATACAAGTTTCCAAGGAACTTTGCCGGTCTCACTCAATTTTACCTTTTTATAAAAATGTAGATTCCTTTAACCCCATGAGTTGGGTTTCCCTCTTAGACAATGGCAAATACAATTCTGATTCTTGATTGGTGGATAACCATAAGTCAAATACTGCACTTAACCATCTTATACTCTTTCCACGTTAATAGCTTTACACAAGTCCCTTGTGGTTGTAGATGAATGCACTTATTAGATCACTACCCAATACTTTTATTCTTAGTAGATTCTTTACATACTCCTGTGAATACTAGATTACAGGATTTAAAAGTTCTTAGGTATGGCAGATTCATACTCTACCAATCATCTTAGAGGTCTCAAGTTCCTTATCATGGAAAATCACTATGGCGGATTCCGCAGCTAGTTACTCTGTCGAGTATTCTACCGAAAATGCCTCACCATCATACTTAGATATCACACACGGCAGACTAGTATTTCTTCACTTGAATGTTATAGAACTCATTCCACTGGTTTCCGAGATAACACGCCACAAAGGCTTCTAGAAGGAGGTAGCCACATAAGTTTTCCAAATGATTCACCACAAAGGCTTTCTAGAGAATTTTCCATAAAGGCCTTTCAAAAAAATTGCCTCAAAGGCTTTCTAGAGATATCCATGTTTCTAGTCTCGGTGGACCATTTTAGTGGATGTCATAGGCTTCTCCTTTATGGTATTACACCTTCACGCCCTCTTGGTGTATTATCATATGATGCCATGGCCATGGACTTCTACAAATTTGTCTCATGATCTTCCAGTCCGGTTAGCATTACAGTTGCCCTACCAAAAGCTACACATTGAATCTCTTCATCCTTATACATAATTCGAAATTTGTCAAGCATTGAACCCATATAATAATGAAGTATAAAACAAGAACTACATACACGCTAGTAACAATACCATATAGTACACAACTTTGTACCATGTTTGTAACATCCTAAATTTTTGGGCTTATGCGTTTAATGGGTGAATATGTGGAATGAGTTAATTTAAGTGTTAGGGGCCCAAATTTTAAGTTTTAAGGAGCCCAAATCTTCTAATTTAAGTTAGTTAAATTTGGCATTAGGGATTAGGGAAGTGGACGGCACAAGGCTATTTTTTGGGGAATTTTATTATGTTTATTCTATGTGGATAATAAGCAGATCAAGGCTATTATTTAAGGATTTAGTCTTTAAGGATAATAAGCAGATAAAGACTATTTTTGAGGAGATAATAGATTAAAATAAGGGAAAAGGGATAGGAGCTATCATGTGTGGCAGTGTTGGCTGAAAATCAATCTCTGCTAAATGGAGGAATCGGTTTTCTATATAAAGAGGGGGTGTGCCAAAATTTTGGAAGCCTTTCTTTTATTTTCTTTTCTTATCTTCTTCCTCTCAAAAGCCGAAAACCACCATTTTCTTCACCCTTTCTTCCTCTCTAAAATTTCCTGGTTGGCCGAATCTTTTAACCTCTATTATTATTTTTCTTCTAATCCCTAAAAGCCGAAATCACATCTCTATTATTCTATGCCGAAATCACATCTCTATTATTCTATTCTTCTCCTTAATATTCATTGGCCAAATCTCTCTTAGCCATCTCTTCAATTCTTAAATCTTCTAAAAACTGAAATTCTTAGATCTCACCTTCTGAAGTTGCCGAATTTTTTTCAGTAAAGTCTGCTTGTGCCGAATCTGAAGAAAACAATAGGTATGTGTCGATTTTGAGTTTCCAATATTTCTCCGGCTTTTCAAAGTCCCTAGCCGAATGGCTACTTAGTGACTAATCAAAGGTTTTTCTTATTTTCGGCATTTCGGGATCTGAAGAGGAGTCCAACGCTTAGATCTCTAAGTCAAAGATTAGTAACACTCAAGTCGTGTTATTTTCAGGATTTCAAGGTAAGGAGATTGGTTTATTTATAAATATATGAAATCGGGTAGAACACTAACCATGGCCGAATATAGGAGAGGCCCTATTTTCACATCTTTCCAGATTTTTGAGCAAAGTTGTAGATCGAGATAACAAGGATATCGACTAAGAATATTGGATTTCGCGATATCAGGTGTGTAACACTTTCCCACCATCTAGATCTGTTTGATTAATATATGATTATAAGTCTTATATGTTTTGATAAATACCGAAATCCGGGCATAATAGAGGAAACCCAAAGAGGGTAAAAACAAATCATCAGGTTAGTGAATGTTCTGATTAAACGATACAAGTATATTGATTTTATGTGATTGCATGGGTTGGGTTTGATGAAAGGAGGAAGTTATATGTTATAGCGATTTTCACCGTGATCTGTTGTAGCAGTTTTTACCATGATCTATTGTAGCTATTTTTACCATGATCTGTTGTAGCGGCTTTTGCCGTGATCTGTTGCAGTGGCTACGGCCATGATCTGATGATGAGTAGCACGACTGCCATCAAGGCGTGTAGCGGTATGGGTTGATTGTAGAAATCCCCAATGGTGTGAATGGTCGGTGCAGGGCGTGTAGCGGATGGAAACCTAGGATTTGGGTTGGGCTTGCATATTATTTTATTATGTATATTAACTCGATTATTTTAGTTTTATGGGGCTAAGGCCCAAATCTAATGGTGCATGAGGTTGCACATGCGAGTCTCGTGACTCAACCAATTAATTAACATTTGAGGTAGCATTTAGTGCATCGGACCAAATGGAGAGGAGCGCAAGGTGGCCATACAAAAGAACATTTGGATCCAACAAAAAGACTCTAGTTATTATTTTATATTCTTATTTAATGGATTTTAAATCTCGTTGTAATAAGGCCATGGGCCACCAGTTTATATTTTGTTTTATTACGGGCTTTTATTACTTTTAGTTATTTAAATTTTTTTTATTTTTAATTGAACTAAGGCATGTATTTAAATTTGGGTTTTTAATTCATAAAGGCATATTTTATTTAAAACTATAAATTATAAATTTTTTTCGAATAAAAGGTTAAACTTTACCAAAATATTTTTCTGAAAATGCGACATGTTTTACAAAATGTCCTTAGTGACATATCAGATACGGTTGTAGTGTTTGGGCCGAGTTTGAGGTGTTACAAATTGGTATCAGAGCCCGGTTCAAAACTCAGCTTTGGGGTTTTGGGGCTCAAAACATTTTCAAAAGGTGAGCTTTTAAAACTTGCATGTTGTTTTTTTTAAATGATAACAGGTTTGGTAGCTCGGCATGGCACCTGCGTCTCCGGCCCAAGTCCGCCAGGTAAATACTCTAAATCATTGTGTGATATATATATATATGTGGGCTTGATGGGCTTTATGGGATGTAGGCTAGTTTAATTAGACTTTGATGGACTATAGGCTTAGCTTAAACAACTTCTCAAATTCCATAAGACTTAATTTACCGAAACAAATCCTGTGAACTAGTGGCCGAAGTTAGGGTGTGGCAGCAGTATCGCATGTCTAGGAGTGGATACTGAGGAGAGCTTGGTATTTAAGCAATCCTAATGACTCACCTCCTCTTCACTGGAATCTGCTTGGTCTTGCGATGGATCTTCACCCTAACCATGAGGACGTATTGACAGCCAAAACTTATAATTAAAACCGGAAGGACCAAATACTGTTTTCTCACAAAATTACTAAAATATCCTTATTTTGAAAAAAATATACCCATGATTTGCAAATATACCCGATTTACAAAGTCAATGAATTTTTCCATAGAAAACAAATACAACAACAACAACATCATCAAAATATCCCTGATTTGTAAAATTACCAAATTACCCTTGATTTGTAAATGACCAAAATACCCCTGATTGGCAAAATTACTGAAATATCCCTAGATTTCAAAATTACTGAAATACCCTTAGATTTTAAAATTATCGAAATACCCCTAAATTTCAAAATTATCGAAATACCCCTAGATTTCAAAATTACCAAAATACTCCAGATTTATAAATTATCGAAATACCCCAAATTTGTAAAATTATCGAAATACCCCCGGATTTGCGAAATTATCGAAATACCCCGAGTTGGAAAATTACCAAAATACCCTTATTCTGCCAAATCACCTGGAATCTTATTTTAGAAAATTACGAAAATACCCCTGTAGATTAAAATTATGAAAATACCCCTAAGTAGTGAAATGATAAAAATACCCTTATACGTTGAATGTAGGTTCATGAACGTTGTTTGTTTGATAAATGTTGAATGTATGTGGTTTCTAGGAGGTAAGTCTGAAACTGAAACTGTAGATAGGCTCGAATTCGAAAGAATCACTCTTAAAACTATTCTTCATAAGATTGTTCGTGGATAATCAGTGGAAAAAAGTAATAACTCATAAAATTTTTAATCAGATAAATGCAAATCGGAAGAATGAGTACAAGAGGTCGTAGATGTCTGCCGCGTGGTCGTGGTAGGGGTAGGATGACCGTGTCTAAACCAATGTGTGCAGCCAGGTCGAAATGAGATCTTAGGTCCGCTAGCTGTGGAGGAGAATTTCAGGACCAAGCGGGTGGAGATGAGGCGATGTCTCGGTAATCTCATGGGTCCTTGAAAGAGTGGCTGGAGTAGGCACGGGTTTAGGAGCTCAGAAGTCTGTGTCTGAACGACTCCGAGCCAACGGAGCAGAAATGTTTAGGGGAGTTTCTGGTGTAGCCGCTAACATAGCTGAGTATTGGTTAGAGGCAACTGAGCGCATAATGGATGACCTTGACTTCACGGTGGAGGAGAAGTTGAAGGGGGTCGTGTCTCTTCTTCGAGACAAGGCCTATCAGTGGTGGCTCACGGTGAAGGAGGGTACTTCCGTAGACCGTATTGTTTGGGACTTCTTTAAGGAGTCATTTCAGGGAAAGTATGTTGGGACCAGCTATATGGATGCACAAAGGAAGGCATTTCTAAATTTGGTGCAGGGAAGTAAGTCTGTGGCCGAATATGAAGCGAGTTTACATATTGAGCATTACGCTAGAGGAATGGTAGCGACTGAATATGAATGTTGTGTGCGGTTCGAGGATGGATTGAGGAATGAGTTAAGGGTATTGATAACACCGCAGCGAGAAAAGGACTTTGCTGTGTTGGTTGAGAAAGTTAAGATAGCTGAGGAGGTGAAGCAGACTGAAAGACAAGAGAGAGATAGGAATCAGGATAGAGATAGGAATAAGAGGAATGTTTGATCGTCAGAGTCAACGGAGCGTTTTCAGAAAAGGCCTAGGTCTGATGGGCCAGCTCGTGCTCCGACGTGTCAGAATTGTTCATGTCCCTCGTGTGGGAAAATACACTATGGGGAGTGCAGATGGAGAACCGGTGGATGCTTTAGGTGTGGATCCACTGAGCATATGATCAAGGATCGTCCACAGTGATCGAGCCTGACCAATGGACGAGGTTCTGATCAGGATAAGAGAGGTGGTCAGTAGCGTCAAAGAGGTCGTGGCCCAGCCAGGGGAGGTGATGGTTATGGTCGCGGTCGTGAAGCACAAGGTAGAGGTGCAGGTTATGCTAAGGAGAGGCAGCCAGCTTTGGTCTATGCAGCACATCGCCAAAGGGACGGAGATGCTTCAGATGCGAATATTGGTGCGTACCCTACCATAGTATACTAAGTGTTTATTTTGGGTTTAGAATTGGAGTGCGCAGTGAAAGCATGGTAGTGAGACGTAGGTAGTATGATTTCTAGTTAGTTGGAAATTTCGAGGACGAAATTTCTTTAAGGAGGGTAGAACTGTAACATCCTAAATTTTTGGGCTTATGCGTTTAATGGGTGAATATGTGGAATGAGTTAATTTAAGTGTTAGGGGCCCAAATTTTAAGTTTTAAGGACCCCAAATATTCTAATTTAAGTTAGTTAAATTTGGCATTAGGGATTAAGGAAGTGGACGGCACAAGGCTATTTTTTTGGGGAATTTTATTATATTTATTCTATGTAGATAATAAGCAGATAAAGGCTATTATTTAGGGATTTATTCTTTAAGGATAATAAGCAGATAAAGACTATTTTTGAGGAGATAATAGATTAAGATAAGGGAAAAGGGATAGGAGCTATCATGTGTGGCAGTGTTGGCTGAAAATCAATCTCTGCTAAAGGGAGGAATCGATTTTCTATATAAAGAGGGGGTGTGTCAAAATTTTGGAAGCCTTTCTTTTATTTTCTTTTCTCATCTTCTTCCTCTCAAAAGCCGAAAATCACCATTTTCTTCACCGTTTCTCCCTCTCTAAAATTTCCTGGTTGACCGAATCTTTTAACCTCTATTGTTATTTTTCTTCTAATCCCTAAAAATCAAAATCACATCTCTATTATTATATTCTTCTCGTTAATATTCATTGGCCAAATCTCTCTTAGCCATCTCTTCAATTCTTAAATCTTCTAAAAACCGAAATTCTTAGATCTCACCTCCTGAAGTTGCTGAATTTTTTTCAATAAAGTCTGCTTGTGCTGAATCTGAAGAAAACAATAGGTATGTGTCGATTTTGAGTTTCCAATATTTCTCCGGCTTTTCAAAGTCCCTAGCTGAATGGCTACTTAGTGACTAATCAAGGGTTTTTCTTATTTTCGGCATTTCGGATCTGAAGAGGAGTCCAACGCTTAGATCTCTAAGTCAAAGATTAGTAACACTCAAGTCGTGTTATTTTTAGGATTTCAAGGTAAGGAGATTGGTTTATTTATAAATATATGAAATCGGGTAGAACACTAACCATGGCCGAATATAGGAGTGGCCCTATTTTCACATCTTTCCGGCTTTTTGAGCAAAGTTGTAGATCGAGATAACAAGGATATCGACTAAGAATATTGGATTTTGCGATATCAGGTGTGTAACACTTTCCCACCATCTAGATCTGTTTGATTAATATATGATTATAAGTCTTATATGTTTTGATAAATGCCGAAATTCGGGCATAATAGAGGAAACCCAAAGAGGGTAAAAACAAATCATCAGGTTAGTGAATGTTCTGATTAAACGATACAAGTATATTGATTTTATGTGATTGCATGGGTTGGGTTTGATGAAAGGAGGAAGTTATATGTTATAGCGATTTTCACCGTGATCTGTTGTAGCGGTTTTACCATGATCTGTTGTAGCTATTTTTACCGTGATCTGTTGTAGCGGCTTTTGCCGTGATCTATTGCAGTGGCTACGACCATGATCTGATGATGAGCAGCACGACTGCCATCAAGGCGTGTAGCGGTATGGGTTGATTGTAGAAATCCCTAATGGTGTGAATGGCTGGTACGGGGGCGTGTAGCGGATGGAAACCTAGGATTTGGGTTAGGCTTGCATATTATTTTTATTATGTATATTAACTCTGATTATTTTAGTTTTATGGGGCTAAGGCCCAAATCTAATGGTGCATGAGGGTTGCACACTGAGTCTCGCGACTCAACCAATTAATTAACATTTTAGGTAGCATTTAGTGCATCGGACCAGGCTGGAGAGGAGCGCAAGGTGGCCATGCAAAAGAACATTTGGATCCAGCAAAAAGACTCTAATTATTATTTTATATTCTTATTTAATGGATTTTAAATCTCATTGTAATAAGGCCATGGGCCACCAGTTTATATTTTATTTTATTACGGGCTTTTATTACTTTTAGTTATTTAAATTTTTTTATTTTTAATTGAACTAAGGCATGTATTTAAATTTGGGTTTTTAATTCACAGAGGCATATTTTATTTAAAACTGTAAATTATAATTTTTTCCCGAATAAAAGGTTAAACTTTACCAAAATATTTTTCTGAAAATGCGACATGTTTTACAAAATTTCCTTAGTGACATACCAGAACCGGTTGTAGTGTTTGGGCCGGGTTTGAGGTGTTACAATGTTGCACATTGTTGACCTCATTTGCATATTTTTAGATATCTCTCAAGACATGCATTCACATAATTACATGACATGCAGGAGTCAGGTTTAGAAACTCACCAGAGACCTACCTTTACCTTGGCCCAGAGCTTCTGTTTCGATAGTCCTTCCCAACCCAACATGTAACATCCTAAAATATGGGCTATTAGGTTTGAATTGTTTTGCATGTGTATGGCTTGATTGTGCATTAATTAAGGTGTTTTAAGATCTAGGTTTAAGCCAAGGGTAGGCCCGAGTTGTAGGAAAAATTTTTGTTTTAAGTGTTAGTTAAAGGGAGCTAAGGGGAGCTAGGCTTTAAGGGAATTAATGTGGAGGTTAAGACACAATAATTCACTTCGTAAAGTGGCAAGGGAAGTGCCACTTAGGGTCTTGGAAAGTGACGCCACAAGCAGTGTGAGGGGGACTTAGGTTCGAATCCCATGGATGGTCTTAAGGTGATTTTTATTTTGCACTTGTTTGGCATGTGTTGGTCAAACTTTAATTAAGGTAAAGTTGGGCTATTTTATTTTATGGATAGTAGACTAAGGAAAAAGGCAAGTGCTAAGTTAAGGAATGGAATCAAGGAGTTTTGGTATGTTAAGGGGACATAAGGCTTGAAGTATGGAGTGATGTTTTGGAAATTTTTCTATGGCCATTTGACCATGAATGTAGACGGCATAGGGGGCTAAGGGGGTTGGCTTAATTTTGAAAGTGATTAGGAGGAATATTAGGAGGAAATGAGGAGAAAAATGTGGGATTTGTGATGAGATGTGAGTTGGCCGGCTAAGGAATTCTTTGATGACCATTTCGGTCATGTGGGTAGAGGGGAGTAGCCGAAATTCTCTTAAGGGGTTTAGGTGTTTATTTTTTTGGGTTTTCTTTTTCTAGTGTGGTGCCGAAATCCTAATGCCATCAAAGTGCCATTTTGGCCATTTTCTTTTGCCAAAAACTTATTCCATTCTTTCATAAACCTCACCCTTTTCTTTCATAAGTTGAACCATACCAAAAATTTACCATTATTTTTCATTTGTTACTTTTCTTTTCTTCTCTCTTTCCCTCATCTTCTTCTTTTCACTTCTTTTCTTTTCTTTTTACTTTGCTTAGGCCGAATCTCCCTTTGGTTACCAAAGCTAAATTGCATCAAGTCTCAACCTTCTCTTTTCTTTTCACAATCCATCAAAAAAATGAATGCACAAGTAAGCCTTAGCCGATTTCTCCATCTCTTTCTTCTTCCAAAGTCAATCACTCCTCTATAGTAGCCGAATATCTCTGTGGATCCAAGGTAAGTGAAGTGTGATATTCAGCCGAAGGCCATTTTTTTGTAAGCCTTATGGGTTGAAGCCGATTCTAACATAGTTACGTAGAAGGGAGTTCATCAAATTGAAGGTGCAAATCGTTTAGGCTTTGGGTTTCGGGATTTAATCAACTGTGCCGAAAAAGGTGTGTAGTTATCGCACTGATCTCCTGTTGTTTGGATTTGTTATTATGTATATATATACGTATAAGATGTGTATGATAGTCGAAAATAATGGCTGAGATGGGGGCTACCCATAGTGAGTATTCGGTTAACCAGGTCAGTTTTATGATATTATTTTACCATGGTATATGTGTGGAATTGTGGTAAGCATGTGATGTATGCTCATTGGAATTTTTACTATTATTTGGCCATGATACTGACATATGCATAGGGATTGGGATATGATTATTGAAGGACAGGGTGTACACTTATGTACGTGGTTTAGTGATGGCTACGAGCCTCACGTGGATTGATGATCAGCTCTGTGCCTCATCGTGGTTGGTATCAGCTTTGTGCGATATCGTGGTTGGTGATGGCTATGTGCCTCATCATGATTTGATGTTAGCTACGAGCTACATCATGGATTAACGTTGACTGAGGTCACGTTGTGGATTATACTGTGATTTATTTCACGTGGACCAGTGGCTTGACCACTTGGTGGATGGCATTGCTTGCCAAATTGGTGTGTAGAGATTGGAGGGTTGATTTAGTAATCCCCGGTGTGTGGTGGTGGATACGGGGTGTGTAGAGGATGGACCCTAGGTGGGTTGGGTGCATTTGCATTATTATTTGATATGTGGATTGGTGTGGTTTGGGCTAAGCCCATGTGTGGAACTCTGTGGACTAATTACACACTAAGTCGGTTTGACTCACCCAATTTTTTTACCAAACAATGCAGGTGATACATGATTCTTGGACCAATTTGGAGCGGATCTGAGGTGGCCATGCAGAAGATGTTTTTCATTGTTTTATGCACTTTATATTTTCAGTATTTTGAGTAAATATTTATTGTAATAAGGTCCACTTAAATTATTTGGGAACTTTTATTGTGTTCGAGTTGGATTGACGATCGAGATGATATTTGGAATGTTTTATTTTAGAAAGCGATTTACATCGTCAAAACTTATATTAAAGTTTTAATTCGGAAATTTGTAACAACATAATTTTACTTAGAATTTTAAATATACAATGTTTTTATAAATGACAGAAAATTTTTATGTTTTTACCCTTATGACAAATTCTTTTCAAACTTTTTCCTCAGTAGCATTCTAGATTCGGCCGTAGCGTTTGGGCTAGGTTTGGGGTGTTACAATTCGGTATCAGAGCCCAGTTCAAAACTCAGCTTTGAGGGTTTTGGGTCCAAAAACATTTTTCAAAGATGGGCTTTTCAAAAACATAGACTTTCATGAACTATTTTAGGTTTATTCTGGCATGGCACCTGTATCTCTGGCTCGAAGTCTACGAGGTAAGTACCCCTAACTATTGAAGTGATTGGTATGTGAAACTTTATGGGCATTACGGGATCGTAGATTAGTAGATTAGGAGCTATTGAACCCTAGGACTAGTTTACTCAAACATAAAATACATAAGACTTAAGTACAACCAAACAAACCTGTGAGTAAGTCGCTGAGTTAGGGTGTGGCAACAGTTGTGCGCATGTTTAGGATTGGATTCTGTAAGATCTTGGTATTTAAGCAGTCCTAGTGACTCACCTCCTCTTCGCTTGAATCCTACCTGGTGCGTAGCGGCGGTTCACCCTAACCAAGAGGACTTATTCACCGGCTAAACCCTATATTAAAACCCGAAAGGGACCAGCTACACTGTTTTGTAAAAAAATTACCTCAGATTGAATACAAACCTTAGTTTTGTAAAAACTACACTATTTTGACTAAAATATCCTAGTTTGGAAAATTTACTAAATTACCCCTGATTTACAAAATTTCCAAAATAACCCCGATTTTTGGAATTTCCAAAAATACCTTTGATTTGGAAAATTTTTCAAAATAACCCCAAAATTTGTAAATTCTGGAATGCCTTTAATTTGTAAATATTTTCAAATTAATCTCGATTTATTACTAAAATACCCGTGTAGGATGAGTTACGAAAATACCCCTAGGTTGGGAACGGATAAAATGCCCATAGTAGTGTAGTGGATGTTGTGGATGAATGAATGTGACTCTCTGAATTAGGGTAGTAAACTTGAGATGAAAACTTTGGTTGATAGAAAGAACTACTACTAAAAACTTCTTTACATAAAATTGTTCGCGGATAATCAGTGGAACAAAAGACTAATGCATAAAATTTCTTAAATCAGATTAAATCGCGAAGTAGACATGAGTTCTAGGGGCGTGGTCGTCGTGGTAGAGGTAGAGGTAGGATGGTCGTGTCGGAACCAATTTGGTGCAGTCGGGGTTCCAAAATGAGGCACCGCCACCTACTGTAGGGCAAAATTTTAAGACAAACCGGAGGAGATGACGTGATGTCGTGAGGCTATCTTTGCGAGTTTTAGAGCGAGTAGTAGGAGCTAGTATGGGAAATGGGGCTCGAAAGTCAGTAACTGAGAGACATAGATCAAATGGAGTTGAGGTTTTAAGGGGAGTATCTGGGGTAGCTTCGAATGTAGTGGAGTATTGGTTAGAGGTAGTCGAGAGGATCATGGACGATTTGGACCGCTTCTTTGAAAAAAATTGAAATGTCTTTGTTTCTTTGCTTGAAACGAGGCTTATCAGTGGTGGCTCACTGTCAAGGAGAGTATCCCTGCGGATCGAGTGGATTGGGGGTATTTTAAGGTTAAGTTTGAAGGGAAATACGTTGGAGCTAGCTACATCGACTCTCAGAGAAAGGCGTTTGAATTTAGTGCAAGGAAATAAGTCGGTGGTGAGTATGAAGTGGAGTTTCTGCGTTAAGTCGGTATGCTAGAGGATTGTAGCTCACGATTCTGACGGTGTGTTAGATTTGAGGATGGGTTGCGAGATGAGTCATGCGAGTGTTATTCTGCCAAGCATCGGGAGAGGACTTTGCGTCTTAGTAGATAGAGCTCGGATAGCCGGGAGGTCAAGAGGGCGAGAGGCGAGAATAGAGATAGGGATAGGAACCGAGAGATAAGAGAGTTATGGATTGTCGAATCATCTGGAATTTTCGAAAAAGACCAAGGGTTGAGAATTACATACGTGCACTGCACCGGTTTAGAATCGAGTCGTCCATGTGCTCGGTGTGGGAGAGCTCATGCGAGGAGAGTCTTGGGAAATAGCAAGGAATGTTTTGGTATGGGTCTAAGGCTCATTTGGTTAGGAATTGTCCTCGGGAGATGGATAGTGCTTTCACAACGATGGCGAGGTTATGTCTGACCAGCGAGAGGTGGTCAACAGGCGACAAGGGGTTGTGGTCCGAACCATGGAGGGAATGGTTCTGGCCGAGGTCATGGAGCATTAGGTAGAGGTGCTGAGGGTGTAGATGCGAGACAGCCAGGGTTTGTTTATGCAGTCAGGCGTCGCGAGGAGGAAGATGTGCCAGATGTGATAACGGGTACGTTCCTTATTTTCGGAATACCCTTTATTGCCTTGATAGATATCGTGTCAACTCATTCCTGTATTGCTAGTGAAGTATCTAGAACTTTGAGTGTGAACTTTGAGGCTATACATAGAAAGTATGTTAGTTTTATTAAGATCAGAGTGCGTAGCAAGAGCATAGTATGGTGAGTTAGGATGCACGACTGTTAGTTGTTGGAAATTTCGAGGACGAAATTTCTTTAAGGAGGGTAGAACTGTAACATCCTGAAATAGGGGCTATTAGGTTTGAATTATTTTGCATGTGTATGGCTTGATTGTGCATTAATTAAGGTGTTTTAAGACCTAGGTTTAAGCCAAGGGTAGGCCCGAGCTGTAGGAAAAATTTTTGTTTTAAGTGTTAGTTAAAGGGAGCTAAGGGGAGCTAGGCTTTAAGGGAATTAATGTGGAGATTAAGACACAATAATTCACTTGGCAAAGTGGCAAGGGAGGTGCCACTTAGGGTCTTGGAAAGTGACGCCACAAGCAGTGTGAGGGGGACTTAAGTTCGAATCCCATAGATAGTCTTAAGGTGATTTTTATTTTGCACTTGTTTGGCATGTGTTGGTCAAACTTTAATTAAGGTAAAGTTGGACTATTTTATTTTATGGATAGTAGACTAAGGAAAAAGGCAAGTGCTAAGTTAAGGAATGGAGTCAAGGAGTTTTGGTATGTTAAGGGGACATAAGGCTTGAAGTATGGAGTGATGTTTTGGAAATTTTTCTATGGCCATTTGACCATGAATGTAGACGGCATAGGGGGCTAAGGGGGCTAAGGGGGTTGGCTTAATTTTGAAAGTGATTAGGAGGAAGATTAGGAGGAAATGAGGAGGAAAATGTGGGATTTGTGATGAGATGTGAGTTGGCCGGCCAAGAAATTCTTTGATGACCATTTCGGTCATGTGGGTAGAGAGGAGTAGCCGAAATTCTCTTAAGGGGTTTAGGTGTTTATTTTTTTGGGTTTTCTTTTTCTAGTGTGATGCCGAAATCCTAATGCCATCAAAGTGCCATTTTGGTCATTTTCTTTTGCCAAAAACTTGTTCCATTCTCTCATAAACCTTACCCTTTTCTTTCATAAGTTGAACCACACCAAAAATTTACCATTATTTTTCATTTGTTACTTTTCTTTTCTTCTCTCTTTCCCTCATCTTCTTCTTTTCTCTTCTTTTCTTTTCTTTTTACTTTGCTTAGGCCGAATCTCCCTTTGGTTACCAAAGCTAAATTGCATCAAGTCTCAACCTTCTCTTTTCTTTTCACAATCCATCAAAAAAACGAAAGCACAAGTAAGCCTTAGCCGATTTCTCCATCTCTTTCTTCTTCTAAAGTCAATCACTCCTCTATAGTAGCCGAATATCTCTGTGGATCCAAGGTAAGTGAAGTGTGATATTCAGCCAAAGGCCATTTTTTTGTAAGCCTTATGCGTTAAAGTCGATTCTAACATAGTTACGTAGGAGGGAGTTCATCAAATCGCAAGGTGCAAATCGTGTAGGCTTTGGGTTTCGGGATTTAATCAACTGTGCCGAAAAAGGTGTGTAGTTATCGCACTGATCTCCTGTTGTTTGGATTTGTTGTTATGTGTATATATATATACGTATAAGATGTGTATAATAGCCGAAAATAATGGCTGAGATGGTGGCTACCCATAGTGAGTATTCGGTTAACCAGGTCAGTTTTATGATATTATTTTACCATGGTATATGTGTGGGATTGTGGTAAGCATGTGATGTATGCTCATTGGAATTTTTACTATTATTTGGCCATGATACTGGCATATGCATAGGGATTGGGATATGATTATTGAAGGACAGGGTGTACATTTATGTATGTGGTTTAGTGATGGCTACGAGCCTCACGTGGATTGATGATCGGCTCTGTGCCTCATCGTGATTTGATGTTAGCTACGAGCTACATCGTGGATTGACGTTGACTGAGGTCGCGTTGTGGATTATACTGTGATTTATTTCACGTGGACCAGTGGCTTGACCACTTGGTGGATGGCATTGCTTGCCAAATTGTTTTGTAGAGGTTGGAGGGTTGATTTAGTAATCCCCTGGTGTGTGGTGGCTGGATACGGGGGTGTGTAGAGGATGGACCCTAGGCTGGGTTGGGTGCATTTTGCATTATTATTTGATATGTGGATTGGTATGGTTTGGGCTAAGCCCATGTGTGGAAATATGTGGACTAATTACACAATGAGTCGGTTTGACTCACCCAATTTTTTTACCAAACAATGCAGGTGATACATGATTCTTGGACCAAATGGAGCGAATCTGAGGTGGCCATGCGAAGATGTTTTCATTGTTTTATGCACTTTATATTTTCAGTATTTTGAGTAAATATTTATTGTAATAAGGGCCACTTAAAGTATTTGGGAACTTTTATTGTGTTCGAGTTAGATTGACGATCGAGATGATATTTGGAATGTTTTATTTTAGAAAGCGATTTACATCATCAAAACTTATATTAAAGTTTTAATTGAAATTTGTAACAACATAATTTTACTTAGAATTTTAAATATACAATGTTTTTATAAATGACAGAAAATTTTTATGTTTTTACCCTTATGACAAATTCTTTTCAAACTTTTTCCTCAGTAGCATTCTAGATTCAGCTGTAGCATTTGGGCCAGGTTTGGGGTGTTACACAACAACAACTGATTAAACAATATAAGATTTCCATTAGAATCCTCATTGCAGACATTTTACTAATACTTTTTCCTTCTATAGTCGAAATGTGCAAAACTGTGATACTTGCTAGAAGGCTAATTCACCTATCTTAGTTCAACCTTATCGAAGAGAAAGAAGAGGATGTTGAGGTTAGAAAGAAGAACCTGAATATTAAGCAGATAGCCTAAAACCATTCGAAATGTCCATTTCCTTTAAATATAATCTCGGTCCCCTGATTGCCTTACCGATTTCAAGGTAGGTGAAAGAAAATTCGATGAATATTATCCTCACTATTGACCAGTCACGGGGAGGTCAAATCAATTTGATTTACTCCTATCGAGAAATGGCTAACCATGCTACTTATGATGACTTATCTAGTTGGCTTGTTTTAGTGTACAAGTGATCTTTCATTCATTTTGCTATTGTGCCCTTTGCTCTATCTCTACCTTTTGTTGCTGCAGAATCCCAACAACTCCCAACTAATCTAATATGATATCCAATTTGAATGATACTTATAGAAATTAGTCATACTATATCTTGGCGGAGACTTTCGTTTGGCGTGGTCTTAAAGACACTTTAGTCCCTTACAACTTTCCCATATACTTAGTAGGCACTTCAAGTTCAACCAAAACTCTAAGGCGTACTCTTTATTTTTCATACTCTTTCTTCAAATGAAGAATACCCCTAGATGAAATCCTTGGATACTTCTACGGACGGATAATTTATGTGCCAACTTTAGTTCGTCAGAAGTCTGTAAATTGGGGGGCTATACTACCACAGTACACCAAAATAGGTAATAATAATATCTACTCACCTTCTTCACATATCCGCCAACTTTGGGGTGTCACACGAATGATGAAAAAAACACTAAAAAAGAAATATTGCATAAGAATTTGGAGTAGGAAAGCCTTAAAACAAGAAATCACTGCACAAAGAGAAAAAAATAGGGTAGAAAAGACTTAGAGAGCAAGAACATAAATAAAGAACAAAAAAAAAAAAAGAAATTTCAAAAATAGCTAAAGAAAAAATAGTCTAAAAGAAAAGCAAACAAAGAACATATAAAGGTTCTCCTAAAATGCATGGTTTCATCATCTGTCTCAATGGCCAACATCAAATCAACACATGTCACTGCAAGTCATTACTCATCATTGTCTTTATTCCCCAAGCACAGTTCTCAGATTATATTTATAGACAAAATTCTAGAAGCTTTCACAATGACTCTTCTATTTTCGCAAAAGGCTACATCTTTGTCTTCAACTATCTGTTGTTGCACCTTCCCCTGAAATCGCAAAGAATAGTTTATCCCAAGACAAGCCACTTTGCAACTTGTCTCTCAACTTGGGGAGGGACTATTTTTATACCCTCCTCTAGCTTCGGGCATGTTGCAACACAAAAAACTACTCAAGAAACACCCCTCCATTCAATGTCGATCGGTTAGCCACCAAGAAACTAGTATCCTAGAAGGCCAGATTCCAACTGACCTCTCGTTTTATCCAAAAGAGTCCTAGTCGACCATCCTTGTGATCCAGCCATCGCTTTCTACAGAAGGTCTTCACTAGGCACCCACTCTTCTATTCTAAACGTGACTCTTTAGGCCAACAAACCCCACGTGGGCATAACCACTCGGTACCACAATTCAGAAGGAATGATAGAATGTGTCCCACTATAAACATCCTTTCCATGCATCCCACAATGATGGCATGATAATAGGTTCCCCACGTTAGCACCACCAAACATGGAACCCTCTTTATATATACCCCTCCACGTAACGAAGACAGGATCGACTCTTAAGCATTCTAGCCACCATACTACTCTCAATTCATTCCTTTGCATCCTCAGCCTCCCTACTGACTAGCATCCTCCAGCTCTTTTCTTAGATTGGGTAAAGTGGCTTTCATTAGCATCACCACATCTTCCTTCGTGTCTCCTCCCTTGTTGATACTTCACGTCAACAATACGTGACTAAAATGAGTAAAAAATTTATAAAGACAATTTGTTAAAGCATTGGTAAGGATCTGATTCAATTAGTAGAAATTGACAATCTATTTTGAATTTTTCCTAATCTCAATGACTAAAATAAGGTGCAAATTCGCTCTGGAACTTGTGTGAGGTGAAAATATTGTACTCCTTTAAATAATACTAGAATCAAATTCATCAAACATTAGATCAGTTTTTATCAATCCACTTTGCCCAAAGATTCAGTTAAGATCTCTGAACATTATTCAAGTTTAATCTTTAGTCAGTGAAACTCGGCTATAAGTAAAAAGAATGGAAACTTTAGAGACGATGGCATTTTTCATGGTGTTCTTTTTCTTGCTTCAAACTAGAATCTCACACCATTAAATTGAACACTTTTTTACATGTTGATTGATAAAAAAAAATTAACCCCTTTCTAGTACTTATGAATTACGTTATCCAGATATTTTACTTTTTAATAATATTCATGTCTGAAATTTGTATGGGTATAAAAAAAATGTACTTAATTTCTTATCGATGTATAACAAAATAAGCCCAAAGATGAAAACGTCGCCTTTGCCTTTGCCCTGTTTATTATTGTGAAGGAAGGAGACAATGGCCCCATGTCCTATCCCCATCCATGATGGTTTCTATCAGCAGTATGGATGGATAATTGGATACCCACATTTTATAATATCACAAGAACAAGGTTTGATGACAGGAGAATGAACAGAGACTCATTTATCTATTTTTTTTTTAAGTAAAAGGGACAAAATATAATTCAAGTATAATAGTCTCCATAGTACTCTTATATATATATACATAACTGATTTAGGATTATATTCTTCCTCTAAAATCATCATATCTTACCCTATTCCAACAAGAATCAACTATCCTTTAGGGCATAATGCTGGTACTCTAGAACCGGTTTTGATATCAAATGTTGAGTTCACTTCAACTTGCAAAATATTGATCATTTGATTTATTGAGTTTCATGATTTTGTATAATGTAAATAATTAAAACTTTTATATATCAAGATGATTTCTAATGCTAGTCAGTGATTCATAATTCTTTTCCAAAATCATATTGTAGAGTTTAGTTGAAAAATTATTATTATTTTAACTATTTAACTTTTTATTCTATCTGATTGAATCTTCTATAAAAAATTTATGTTCATCCAAAATAATATTCAAATTCAGAAACCGTAATAAAATAAAATAAAAGAATTCTTGCGTAGGCATATGAGTGTAAGTGAAGAGAGTGTTGTTCAATAATTCATTTATGCAACTTTATCAAGTTAAATAAACAAATGTAAGCAAGATTGTGATGCTTGTTTACTAAATGGACTGAACACAAGCAAGACATATTCAGTTAATTTATGTTCATAAAATAAACTTATTTATATTTATTTAATACTCAATTATAGTTCGATTATTTTATAATTAATAATATTACTGTTACTTGTGTGTTTATTGTAATGATTTATAATATAATGATTTATTTTATTTTTATCATTTTATATTAAAAATAAGGAGCATATTGTTTTTATTATTCATAATTAGATTTTTTTCAAACATGTATAATTATATGTTTATGATATGTTTTAGAAAATATTTATTTAATATTCACAATTTTTTTTAGTTTAAACAAACAAATACAAGCATATATAATTCTAAATAAACGAACATGAATACAATTTTATATTTTTAATGAATATGAATCAAACACAAATAAACTTAAAAATAGATAAACGAACATAGACATATACTCATTCGTTCAATCTCAATTAGTTTACAACCTTATATAAATAGGGATAAGCAAAACTCGATTCTACTAGAAAAATTAATTTTTTTTTTTGAATTTTGAGTTAATTGAATCGAGTTATTCAAATTATTCAGTTTTTCGAGTAAACTCAAATAAGTTATTCGATTTTTTGAGTTCAAGTTGAGTTGAATTCTACAATTCGAATAACTTGAGTAATTCGAACAAATCATATAATAGATTGGTATAAATACTTTTTGATCCCGACAATTTTGAAATTGAGCAAATTGGTCTCTC
The DNA here is from genome assembly GCA_025506655.1 of Gossypium rotundifolium. Taxonomy (NCBI): domain Eukaryota; kingdom Viridiplantae; phylum Streptophyta; class Magnoliopsida; order Malvales; family Malvaceae; genus Gossypium; species Gossypium rotundifolium. The sequence goes on along the minus strand of CP106722.1, from coordinate 85,174,152 downwards.
TCAATAAAAAATATAAAAAAATATCAAAGTTATTTTCAAAAATTTCAAAATATTTATAAAATTCTAATTTTTATAAATATTTTAAAATTAAAATATTTAAAAAGGAAAACTATATAAAATGTTTAAATTAATAATAATAATAATAATAATTTTGAGGACCTAAACAAGTAAATTACAAATTCAAGTTTAAGTTTAAGTTTTCAAAATATATGGTTTCAAATTTATGTGCTCTAATATGAAATTAATTATACTATAATAAGATTTTATTTGGATATTTTTAATTTTAAGTTTAGCTCGAATAATTTCACATTATTCGACTCGATTAAAAAATCAAATCAATTAAGATGATAAAATAAGACTAAATCAACTTAACAAATTTAATTTTTTTTACTCGATTAGATCTAACATTAAGAAGGAGGAGGTAACAATTTTTTCCTTTCAAAAACTATGTCTGAAGTTACTTGACATAAACTTGTTATCCAAGTAATTACAGAAATTTTAAAGTAACCACAGAAATTATGTAATAAACTGTTAATGTGTTTTTATATGAAAAGCAAGGTTAAACATAAATTCAGAGTTCAAACACAAATTAAAACACGAAACCCATCAATCAACTCATGAATTAAAAGATGCCCCAAGTTTTTTTTTTTAATTTACTTTATAAACAGAAATCATGGTATCAATGGGACCTCCCATGTATATAATGTCATCAACAAAAAAGAAACCGAGATCAATATTAAATATGCACGAACAAAGGAAAAAGGAATGCAAAAAGAAGCCCTATGTGTTACGGATGAAAATATATTTATTGATAAAATCATTCACTATTTTTTGGGTAAATCCCAAGGAATATGGCCCTTAAAATCATTAAACTTTGTTATAACCATTTTCTTTTTCGGTTAGTGTAAAATATGTGAGGTTGATTTTTTTATTAAAAAATAGGAATTATGACCCAATTCGAATATAATATTCAACATAAATTTTTTGTTACATTATATGTGACTCAATCATCTACATATTGTTTTTTCAGTTGGACTTCCAGTCATTTATATAGGGTTAAATATCTATGCTCGCTTTTAACTTTACGTTTTGTCTATCAAATTTTTTTTAAAAAGAAAACTTAAAAGACTTCACATAGTTTAGGAAACGTCTTGCTACAAAGAAAATATTTAATATTTTTTATTTTGGTAGGGTTCGAACTAATGTTCTTAAAGGGTCTTAATGGGTAAAAACACCACCAATTGTCTAGTATCTTTACTTGCCAATTGCATATAACATCATGCGTTTGAACTCTGTCACAGTTAAATGCTAAATATTTCTTTGATGGCGAAACACTCCTTAAATTCTGTAAACTCTTTTAACTATCCTCAAAGTCTAGAGACAAAATTCTAAACTAAAATTAAGAATAGACATCCAGATACAATATATCTGATTTAAGGATTTCTCTAAAAGAGAAAGTTGAGCCCTTAATAAGTTTATAAGTAAATAACTACACCCGATCTCAATCCGAATATTTCAATTAAATCTAATAGTTCATATCTCTAATATTAATAATTTCTAGAATAACTATTTGATACACATGCAATGAAGCTTTTAACTCTATAAATGCAGCTAATAGATCGTCATGCGTCTTATTTATAGACTTTTATTTCTTTAAGTACCAATTAAAAATTATTTTTCATTTTTTAGCTCTGTTTTTCAAATAATAATCTTAATTTGTGATATTCATCTTTTATTTAAATTTTACGTAATAATTTCTGGCGCCTAATTTCAGCATTGAATTTGCGTGTGTTCCCATCAGCAATGTAGACTAGTTTGGACACCATTCAGAAAACGACAACTGCTTTTGGGACCATATTATTATTATTATTATTAATTACCAACACCAAAAAATAAATTGGAATGCATATAAAAAATAAGAGATAGATCAGACCAAGCCTCCAAGATTGAATAAAAAGTAAAAATTTTAATTAGTTCATATAATTCCTTTCTTTTTTTAAATGCAATGAAATAACCTCCTATCCTATTTTTACCGTTCATAGATAGTATTACAGACAGCTAAATGAGAACAACACTGGAACGGAAGATGCTAGACTAAAAGATTATATAAGCAGGCAAAAGAAAAACTGTGGGTGGTGCCTTAGAATTAAAGCTTTATAACCTTGAGATTGTGATTGACAATTGTCTTTCTCTTTGATAGCTTTACAAACCCAATCTTCCTTTTGTGTTTCTGGTATTGTTCAGTCCCAAACTGACATATATGTCTTGTCTTTCCCATTTAATAACCTAGTTAGCCCTTTCAACTTTAAAGCCACAATAATACATTTTTTAGACCCTTGAGGTTTATTCTAATGGCGACTAGGACAGCATCATCATCATCATCATCCAAGCCAGCAGGAAGACAACTTGGGGAACTCCTTCAACAACAACAAGAACCTTTCATCTTAGAGATTTACCTTTCAGAAAGAGGGTGTTTGAGAAACAACAAGTCCATTGGCTGCCATGGAAATTCAGGCAAGTTTTTAAGGATCAACAAGAAGGGTATTCCCAACTTCCCTAAACTACTTAAAGTTGTGGTATGTAACAAGTTGTTTGCAATTAAAGGGTCAAAAGCCAAGAATTCTGCAGATACATTTTCCACCGCTAGCAGCACAACAGTGTATAATTCATGCTCAGATACTGACATAGATGAGCCGCCTATGTTGAAACTCTACAATGAAAGGGAAAAGAAGGTAGAAAAAGCTTTTATAATTTATCTATCATTTTCTGTTACTGCATAAAGAAAAGAGATTTGATATAAAGCTAACAGGATGTTGCAGATTATTCAAAGCTTCAGTGCGGTTGCATGGAAGACAGCCCTCAGTTTTACATGACGAGGCAGATAAGCTTGTTCTTGAGTAAGCTGATAATATTGTCAGCTTCAGTCTGGAATTTACTTGTTCAAAGCAAACCAGGATTAAGAGAGTTAGCAGAGCCTGATGGGTCTAATTCTTCACCATTTTCAATATCGAAAAGGGTTTTGCAGCCAACAAACAAGGTTCCCTTATTATGGAGCAGAAGGGAATTGTTGGAGTTGGATGGAATGGATTCAACCAAGGAATGGAATGTTTATGAAGAACAGAAGGAGATAGGACTAGTAATTGGAGACGCCATAGCAGAGGAGATCACAACTCAAGTTGTAATGGACATGATATTAATATATAGCTAACATATAATTTGCTTGTTTCCATATGTCGGCTGTTGCTGTCTAGTGCAGATTGATGTCCATGATAGTAATGTATGTAACAAAGAATGTAGAAATCTTTTTTTATTTTCCAAATTGAAGATAGCAACAACTTTATCTTCTCTTTGGCTTTATTGGGAATTCACATAAATTTGTTTAAAGCATTCTGTTGTTTGTTTAATGATTGAACACAGGCTTGGGGGCTTAATTAAATTTGATGGATCGACGAATGTTGACAACTAAACTACCATAAAGTAGCCAATTGGAGTATTGCCAAAGACAACCCATAAATAACCAAGATCCTAATCAAACTTATTAATCGGAAAATATAATTTTTGGCTCTTAACCGGATCATTAATAAGTTCCTTTGCTACTTGTATTTTTTTAATTTCATTTTCTTGCTTAAATTTGGTAATTATATTCATTTCAGATTTTCAATTTAGATTTCATTAACATTTGGTGATATGATTATTATTCTTGAAACATGATTGGTTCAGTCAGATTGGCTAAACGGAGAATTGACCAATATACTAATTCAAACAAAGGGGTTGAGTGATTGATCAAAAATTGGTCGAAATCGGTAAAAATAAAAAATTGAACTAAATTCGTAGTTGAATCGTTTAATAAAATTTTCATTTTTTTAAATTTTTTATGAATTTTAATTATTTATTTATTTTTAGTTTAGTAGTTGAATCGATCAAACTGATTGAATCGAAAAGCCAAAAGTTTGACCAGTTTAATTTCACTGGCCCGATTATTAGCATATTGTATGTGACACTCTAAAGATTATATCACGTCATAACTTGAAATTTTATATATATATATATATATTTTTTTTTCAAGTGATGATGTGGGTCAATCTTGAAGTGTTACTTCATCAAACTTTTATATTTTTCAAGTCCAATGATAAAAATAAATCAAGTTACCAAGTTTAGGTATCAAAGTAGATAATAATAAAAAGTACAAGTACTGAAATGGTCCTAATTATCATTGGCCAAAATTATATTATCCCTTATTTTATTTATCAAACAATTTTGATTAAGCAATTAAATCTTAAGGTTAGTATTTGGTATCTTGATAGTGTATTTTTTTTTTATTTCACAAGTAGCCTTAAAAAATTAATGTGTCTCTTTTTTTTAAGTATTTTACTAGACAATTGTACGATATTTGTCAACCCTTAATCTTACTTATAAAGTCTAAAACTCCCTAATAATATACCAAATATTATTCCTAAAACTTAATCGATTAATTTTTATTAACTTGGTAAAAGAAAACTACCATAAACCCAATAAACATGATGTCTTTATTTGTGAAAAATAGATTGAGACGAAAAAGTAAAATTTTGTTTGATAATTATGTGATATTGACACCAAATACATAAATAGTAACAATTACATAAAATAGAAAAGAAAAAAAAAGGTTATAAAAATATCAATGATGGCTAATTGGAAAACTCCAAAAACTAGAATCAAACCCCAAACTAAGATCCTAAACCCTGAGTTATTAAATGTAAATGCCAAACATTAATAGGAAAATAAGTAAAATACTTGCAATTGATTTGAAATAGGTTAAAAGAAAAAAAAAAAATGCTAAAGGTAGTGCAATTGATGGTTACAACTAAGCTTTTAAATACGACATTTTGGTAACATCTCAAGTGGGAAAGCACTATCTTTTAGCAGATTTTCTTTATGTGTTCTGGAGGGATGATATTCATGTGTATTTTTTATTGCCCTTTTATGCTTGTTGGTGTGTTTGATGGATTACGCTTTTACAAGCTTTTTAATGTGTTTGGTGGACTATGTTCTTATGAGTTTCATGATGCGTTTTGGTGAATACCCGCATGTAAACTATAAATCTAAAAGTGTATTTTAATTGGGACTAAGTGGAAATTAATAAACATGGTTATGTATTGCTTATTCTAGGTGCGATATATGGTGTTATGATATGTTCTTGCTTGTTTCTTTTCTATTCAGTCTTTTCATAATGAATTAAATTGTATACCAACCCTAGAGTGAGGTAAGTGTAATACTTTTCATTTGAACTAAGTAAGAATGATTATTCTTGCGCGTTGAAAAGATATTATTTATAAAAGAATGATATTATTTGTAAATGAATCTCTGCTTCTTCAAGGTGTTAATACATGAATATATAGGCAACAATGCCTAACAGACTACCAGCTAGCTATACCAAAATGCTAACTACTTACTAACAATTGTTGCCTAATAGACTACCAACTAGCTATACCGAATGCTAACTACTTACTAACAAATATTGTTAGCTCTTGCGACGTGGCTCATATTATACTATAACATTCACCTAGCTTTTTCTAGAGGTACAATCAAGAATACGATGAAAACGAGTAAACAAAGATCTGGACAATGGCTTAGTAAGAATATCCGCAACTTTGATCACTTGCGGAACTTCACCAACAATCAAATCTCCATTGGCCACTTTTTCGAGAACAAAAAACAAATCAAGTTCCACATGTTTGAACTTGGAGTGCAGAACTGGATTAGCTGCAACAGCAACCGCACTACTATTATCACACCATACAGTAGGAACATCAACAAAAGTGAGTTTTAACTCGGACAAAAGAGACACAAGCCACGCAATCTCACTAGTGGCTCCAGCCAAACTTCGATACTCCGCTTCAGCTGTGGATCTAGAAACAACTTGCTGTTTCTTGGAACACCAAGAGATAGGGTTATTTCCAAAATAGACACAATAACCCGTTGTAGAGCGACGATCGTCAAAATCAAGACCCCAGTTTGCATCTGCATATCCTATCAAAGAAAGACTATCTGATCGAGAAAACCAAGAAAACAGCAGACCATGAGACAATGTGCCACGTAGATATCGAAGGATACGTTTAAGGGCTATCATATGTACTGTAGTGGGTGCATGCATGAACTGACATACTCGATTTACAGCATACGAAATATCTGGTCTTGTTAACACAATATCTTGAAGAGCTCCACCAAACTCGATACTCGGTTGGATCGACAAGTCGTTCACCTTCATCTTTAGACATCATCGTGAACCGACCATTGGTGTATGAACAAGTTTCAGATTACCCATAGAACAATGATTAAGAAGTTCTTTAATATATTTCTAACGACTCAAATGTAGACTACCGAAGCGATTTGTGTACTTCGCCCCAAAATAATGAAGCTCACCCAAATCTTTAAGAGCAAATTTATCGTTAAGTCATTGAATAAAACTATCAATTGCGCAGATGAATCACCAAAGACAATAATGTCGTCCACATAAACAAGAACATACAAAGTATACTCATTAAGAACTTTGACAAATAATGAAGCATCAGACTTAGAGACAGTAAACCCAGTACCAACCAAAAAATTTCTCAATTTGTCAAACCAGGCACGAGGAGCTTGCCGTAAACCATAGAGAGCTTTAGTCAGGCGACACACCAATTGTTCACCACTTGCGCCATATCGAACGAACCCAGGAGGTTGCTGCATGAAAACTTCATCAGTTAAATCGCCATTCAAAAAAGCATTATTAACATCAACTTGCCTGAGTTGCCACCCACGAGACACAGTGTAACATCCCCAAACCCGGCCCACAAGCCCTGACCGGATCTGGTATGTCACTGCGGAAAAACGGTTGGAAAATCTTTGTCTTTAGAATAAACTTAAAATTTTTTTTGTTTATTTTCGGGAAGTAATTCCATTAAAAATTATTTAATACTATAAGCCCGATATAAAATATGTGAATCAAAACTTTATTATAATTTATTATATTATAAATCATTTGAAGGAAATATATCTAAGTATAATATAAACCCTAATTAAAAAGATAATAAAATGATCCCAACAATAAATTAAGAGGCCTTTTATTACAACCAATATTTAAACCAAAACTTAATATAAATAAGCTTCAAAATATTTAAACTCTTCCTTCCGCATGGGCCACCATGTGTCCCTCCGATCCGGTCCAATCTCAAGAGTCACAGAAATGTTAGGAAAATAATTGGGTGAGTCACACGGACTCGATGTGTAATTAAACCACCGATATCCACCCACATGTTAGCCACAAATCAACCCAAATTATCAAATGCAACATAAAAATATAATCACATGGATATTACATTAACTGGCTTGGCCCACAATCAAATCATATTCAAGCAATTGGGCTAGGCCCTTTTCTCATCATCCATCGATCACCGGGCTTGGCCCATTTCCACGTATGTTCTCAAAACATACCTATTCATATTCCATATTGGGCTTGGCCCATATCCATATCAATTTATAACAAAACCATGCAATATGAAACCCAACCCAATCCTAAGGTCCATCCGCTACACACCCCTTAACCACCTACCACACACCGGGGACTATCGAGTCACCCTCTCCTTTTCCCTCCAAAAGGCAACCAATGCCATCCACGATGTAGCACGTAGCTAACATCAAACCACGATGGAGCACACGACAATCCATCAAGCCACGATATGGCATAAGCGATATCGATCAAGGTAACCACGCGAACTAAATCGCCAAGATCCACAACGACCTCGATCGGCGCCAATCCACGATGTAGCACAAAGTCGACATCAACCACGCACTCAAGTACACCGTACCTTCTTTCAAAAACCCACCCATGCACATGTAACATAATATAATGACATAATGAATAAAGCATGTACATGATATTCAGGCATACATTCATATTCATAGACATACTCACATACACGTATTAATAACCACATCTCAACAAATTAGATACTAACCTGTTTATCGACATACCCTTTAAGGGTATCCGGTTCACATAGTCACTGCACTTATTAACACATATTTAACACATACACCTATCGCATACATATCATATACCCGGAAATCGATGGGTTAATCACACACCTTATAACCTGAAGCTCTAAACCCTCGGTCCCGATGCTATCGTTTAGCGAGACTACCGTTATCTGCCTATCGTTTTCTGTTGCACGCCCACACCCCGATTGCCAATCACGAGCAATTTAAATCCGACCTCTTTTAAACTTGAACGGGGACTTTCCTTGCTCACCTTGACTGGTATTCGCATCCATAACGATATCTAATCAAAACTTGGTTAATACAGATCTTAAACGAATAATCATAAACTACTCATCCTTACCGACAGAGTCTTGAAATCACGAAAGCTCCTTAATCACTGCTAAAACTCCCAAATGGTCAAGGTTAGAATCGGTTGCCACAAATGCCAAATATGGTTTATAACAAAAATCCATGAAAAGAGGACCCCTTTGACCGAATAGCACCTAACCCTTACCTTGATGAGTTCAAACAATTCGAGACTTTCCTCTAGACTCCTTGGCGCTGGCTACAAACAAGCAAAACACATCACTTATAGTCTATTAAAGCATTCGGCCAACCCACACTAAGGCCAACCATTCGGTTTTGGCCACTACTGAGAGGGGTACATAAATCGATTGATCACAAGAGTACCTTACCACCTACGTGCTTTGAAGAGATTCAAGGGAGTTTGCCTCGATCACGAACAAAATAGACTCAATGGTGAACAAGGTTTGGCTTTAAGCTTTGGTGAAATAAAAGAGAGAAATAGAAAGGCTCAAGGTTTGACTATGGTGCTCAAAGCTAGAGAGGTTTCGCCTAGTCAAGAAAAGTAAGAAATAAGGTTGGAAGAATGGAAGTAATAGGAAGAGAATAGTGGAAGAAATTTGGCACAAGAGAGTGGAGCGAGAGAATGCACTTTCGGTTTTGGAGATTCAAAGAGGAAAAAGAATTTCCAAAAGGGTGCTCTCCTTAAATAAAGCATTCGGCACCCCCCCCCTAGAAGACTCCAACGTCGACTAAGCACTCCAAGGCCCCCCCCATTCGGCCATGACTTCCACCAAACCCAAAATTCTTTCCTAAATTCACTCAATACCACCCAATTCAAAATAATAAAATAATCTAATAGCAACCATTATCACCTATTTACTAATTCTAAAATAATTCTACACTTATCTAAAATAATAAAATAACAAACCCTTATCACTCCTTCAAATTAAAATACAAAATAAAAATAAAAAAAATAAAACTCATCCTTATCTTCCACCGAATTTGAAAATAAAACAAAATTCAACACTCATCCTTATCACTCCTTCCAACCGAATCCAAAAAAAACTAAACAACCTTAGCTCCCTGCTGCCGTCCAACACCTGCCCAGCTGCTGTAAAATAAAAGAAAAACCACCTACAGCCCCCAGGATTCGAACACAGGACCTGGGGGAAAGCCAGCAGCCAACTAGCGCCCAGGCCATTCGGCCACTTTGATTTTTATGCTATAAGGCCCCAACATTTATTCTTAACCCTTCCTAGCCCAGCCCCATAACCGCATAAAATAAAATCACGCCCAAAATCTTGCTCAGTGCTCAAACCGCGACCTCCCTCCCCTCCAGCGCCTAAGTAGCGCCTAAGAGCCACTCTGCCAATTGGACTTTCATGTCCACCCAGCCACACCATTAATTTTAAGGCATACTTAGCCCAACCCTTGACGCTTTAAAATAACACAAAATTGCTTTGCCCAAAGACTCGAACCTTACCCTTAGGCGTCACCTTCCCAAGCCCCAAGCGGTAGCCTTATGCCACTTTGCTAACTCCTTTCTTGTGTCCTAAATTCCACCAATTTATTTTAAAGCCTACTTGCCCTATTTCCCCTTTTTTACACCTAAAATCTAAAATTTTCTAAAGCCTTCCCCTTTCATCCAAACATTTCTAAAATCCCTAAAACTCATCCAAGCACTCCCAAAAACCTACTAACACTCGAATTACACACAACCTGCATAGCCCCTAAAACCAGGGTGTTACAGTTCTACCCTCCTTAAAATAATTTCGTCCTCGAAATTACTTACTGCCATGCAATCCTAACTCCCTACTCTCGCCTCATTGCGCCACTCTGATTCCAATTCATCATACTTCCCAAACGTAGTCTCTAAGTTCTCACTCGAGATCCAAATCATACAGGAAAGAATTAACTTACAAACAAGGAGAACAATTAAAGAGTATTCCAAAACAAAGGAGCTTACCCGATATCACATCCTTGGTTGACTTTGACTAGAACCACGACCCTTCGTTGCTCGAGGACAATTCTTAACCAGATGTGCCTTAGATCCACACCGAAAGCATTCTTTATTATTTCCCCAACACTCTCCTGTGTGAGGTCTTCCACACCGAGCACAAGGACGATTCCGATCCACTGGTACAAGTGCACTTACAGGGTTCTCGGTCCTTAGTCTTTTCTGGGCATTACCAAACGATACTGATGATCCAACCTTTCTCTTATTCTCGTTCCTATTCTTCTCTCGGTTTTCCCTTATAGTCTTCTTAACCTCTTGAACGATCCGAGCTTTCTCCACTAGCACCGAAGTCTCTCTCTCGTATGAGCAATCAACTCACGCAACTCATCTCGTAGCCCATCCTCGAATCGAACACTTCTTTCGTAATCAGTAGCCACGATTCCTTTGGCGTACTGACTTAGTCGCACAAACTCAGCTTCATACTCCGCTACCGACTTATTCCCTTGCACTAGATTTAGAAACGCTTTCCTTTGCGAGTCCAAATAACTGGCTCCTACATACTTCCCTTCGAACTTGGCCTTAAAGAAATCCCAATCCAGTCGATCCGTCGGTACACCTTGTTTGACAGTGAGCCACCAACGATAAGCTTCGTCGCGAAGCAACGAAACAGCGCCCTTCAGCTTTTCTTCATTGGTACAATCCAAATCGTCCATGATTCTTTCAACTGCCTCTAGCCAATACTCCGCTACGTTAGGAGCTACTCCCGACACTCCTCTAAAGATCTCGGCTCCGTTCGATCTAAGCCTTTCCGATACCGACTTTCGAGTTCCATTTCCTCTACTAACTCCCGCTACTCGCTCTAGCTTTTCGCAACATGGCCCGCGATCTGCGTCATCTTCTCGGTCGATCTTGCTCCTCCACGTCCCTTCTTTGGCGGCACTTCATTTCGACCCATGGCGGACCTTATCGGTTCAAATCTTGCCATTCTACCTCTCTGCGTCCCTAGAACTCATCTCTATCGTCTTGATTTATCGATTAAAAAGTTTTATGCATTAGTAATTGTTCCACTATTTAACCATGAGCATATTTTATGAATGAAAGATTTTAAAAGTAGTTCTTTCGATCACACAAGGTTCAGTTCGAGTTTTACTACTCTAATTCAGAGAATCACTTTCACATTCATCAATAGAGACACCTTCATTTCTTAATGAAGACACATTAATTCATCATCACAACACATTCATTCCTCAGCAGAGGCACGTTCAGTGGTATCTACCATACACATTTACTATTCGGACATTTCTGCCCGTTTCTACCCTAGGGGTATTTTCGTCATTTTCCTACAGGGACATTTTCGGAATAAACCAGAAAAATTTTAAAACTTAACAAACCAGAACATTTTGAGATTTCCACATCGGAGGCATTTACGAAAATTTGTCAAATTAGAATCTGAGAAATTTTGGAAACCGGGGTATTTTAGTAATTTTGTCAACTGGGGTAATTTTGTAAATTTCAAAAGTCGGGGTATTATTTTGAAATACAAAAATTTGGATACTTTTGCAAAGTGAGAGAATTTTATTAAAGTTGGGGTTAACTCAGGAATTTTGAAAGTCAGGGGCATTTTAGTAATTTTCAACACAGGGGTATTTTTGTAAATTTTCCCAAATCAGGGTATATTGATATTTTGGAAACTAGAGATTTTTGCAAAGTAAAAATCATTTTAACAAAAGTTGAGGGTATGTGGTAATTTTATAATACAGGGGCATTTTTGTAATTTTGCCGCTAGGGCATTTTGGTAATTTTGGTAAATCGAACAAAATGTTTTTTTTTTGGTTTTTTTTTTTTCAAAACCAGATTTAGGGTTTACAAACCAAAAGGGTAAATTTAAAATTGTAAAACCAAGAATTTTAAAAGCAATGAAGGCTAATCCTTTCGGGTTTTAATAATTGGTTCACTGTGAACAAGTCCTCTTGGTTAAGGTGAACCAGTAGCTACGCACTGTAGGATTCAAGTGGAGAGGAGGTGAGTCACGGATTGCTTAAATACCAAGCTCCCACCGAATACCACTCCTAGACATGCACACAAGTTGCCACACCTTAACACGGTGACTTACTTCACAGTTTGTTTAGTAACCTTAAGTCTTATGCACATGTTTGAGTAGACTAGCCTTAGGGTTCAACCGATCCTAATTCACTAATCTACGAGCCCAACAAAGCCCATAAGATCATATAACAAATTACTTCACAAGTCCAAGTACTTACAGTGGACTCGAGCAGCAGTACAGTGCCATGCCGTAAGAACACGAAATAAAAGCCCATATTTTGAAAAGCCCATTTGAAAATGTTTTGGGCCCAAAACCCTCAAAGCCGAGTTTTGAACCGGCTCGATACTAATCAGAACATCCCCAAACCCGGCCCACAAGCCCTGACCGGATCTGGTATGTCACTACGGAAAAACGGTTGGAAAATCTTTGTCTTTAGAATAAACTTAAAATTTTTTTTGTTTATTTTCGGGAAGTAATTCCATTAAAAATTATTTAATACTATAAGCCCGATATAAAATATGTGAATCAAAACTTTATTATAATTTATTATATTACAAATCATTTGAAGGAAATATATCTAAGTATAATATAAACCCTAATTAAAAAGATAATAAAATGATCCCAACAATAAATTAAGAGGCCTTTTATTACAACCAATATTTAAACCAAAACTTAATATAAATAAGCTTCAAAATATTTAAACTCTTCCTTCTGCATGGGCCACCATGTGTCCCCTCCGATCCCGGTCCAATCTCAAGAGTCACCTGAAATGTTAGGAAAATAATTGGGTGAGTCACACGGACTCAGTGTGTAATTAAACCACTGATATCCACCCACATGTTAGCCACAAATCAACCCAAATTATCAAATGCAACATAAAAATATAATCACATGGATATTACCGCAATCTAGGCTTGGCCCACAATCAAATCATATTCAAGCACTGGGCTAGGCCCTTTTCTCATCAGTCCACTGATCACTGGGCTTGGCCCATTTCCACGTATGTTCTCAAAACATACCTATTCATATTCCATATTGGGCTTGGCCCATATCCATATCAATTTATAACAAAACCATGCAATATGAAACCCAACCCAATCCTAAGGTCCATCCGCTACACACCCCCTTAACCAGCCTACCACACACTAGGGGACTATCGAGTCACCCTCTCCTTTTCCCTCCAAAAAGGCAACCAATGCCATCCACGATGTAGCACGTAGCTAACATCAAACCACGATGGAGCACACAGCAATCCATCAAGCCACGATATGGCATAAGCCGATATCAGTCAAGGTAACCACGCGAACTAAATCGCCAAGATCCACAACGCGACCTCGGTCGGCGCCAATCCACGATGTAGCACAAAGTCGACATCAACCACGTATCAAGTACACCCGCACCTTCTTTCAAAACCCACCCATGCACATGTAACATAATATAATGACATAATGAATAAAGCATGTACATGATATTCGAGCATACATTCATATTCATAGACATACTCACATACACGTATTAATAACCACATCTCAACAAATTAGATACTAACTGTTTATCGACATACCCTTTAAGGGTATCCGGTTCACATAGTCACCGCACTTATTAACACATATTTAACACATACACCTATCGCATACATATCATATACCCAAAATCGATGGGTTAATCACACACCTTATAACTCAAGCTCTAAACCCTCGGTCCGATGCTATCGTTTAGCGAGACTACCGTTATCGCCTATCGTTTTACATTGCCGCCCACACCCGATTGCCAATCACGAACAATTGAAATCGACCTCTTTTAAACTTGAACGGGGACTTTCCTTGCTCACCTTGACCGGTATTCGCATCCATAACGATATCTAATCAAAACTTGGTTAATCTGAGATCTTAAGCGAATAATCATAAACTACTCATCCTTACCGACGAGTCTTGAAATCACAGCTCCTTAATCACCGCTAAAACTCCCAAATGGTCAAGGTTAGAATCGGTTGCCACAAATGCCAAATATGGTTTATAACAAAATCCATGAAAAGAGGACCCCTTTGACCGAATAGCACCTAACCCTTACCTTGATGAGTTCAAACAATTCGAGACTTTCCTCTAGACTCCTTGGCGCTGGCTACAAACAAGCAAAACACATCACTTATAGTCTATTAGAGCATTCGGCCAACCCACACTAAGGCCAACCATTCGGTTTTGGCCACTACAGGAGGGGTACATAAATCGATTGATCACAAGAGTACACTTACCACCTACGTGCTTTGAAGAGATTCAAGGGGAGTTTGCCTCGATCACGAACAAAATAGACTCAATGGTGAACAAGGTTTGGCTTTAAGCTTTGGTGAAATAAAAGAGAGAAATAGAAAGGCTCAAGGTTTCGGCTATGGTGCTCAAAGCTAGAGAGGTTTCGGCCTAGTCAAGAAAAGTAAGAAATAAGGTTGGAAGAATGGAAGTAATAGGAAGAGAATAGTGGAAGAAATTTGGCACAAGAGAGAGTGGAACGAGAGAATGCACTTTCGGTTTTGGAGATTCAAAGAGGAAAAAGAATTTCCAAAAGGGTGCTCTCCCTAAATAAAGCATTCGGCACCCCCCCTCCCCTAGAAGACTCCAACATCGACTAAGCACTCCAAGGCCCCCCCCATTCGGCCATGACTTCCACCAAACCCAAAATTCTTTCCTAAATTCACTCAATACCACCCAATTCAAAATAATAAAATAATCTAATAGCAACCATTATCACCTATTTACTAATTCTAAAATAATTCTACACTTATCTAAAATAATAAAATAACAAACCCTTATCACTCCTTCAAATTAAAATACAAAATAAAAATAAAAAAAATAAAACTCATCCTTATCTTCCACCGAATTTGAAAATAAAACAAAATTCAACACTCATCCTTATCACTCCTTCCAACCGAATCCAAAAAAAACTAAACAACCTTAGCTCCTCTCTGTAGTCAACACCGCCTTGTTCAGTAAAATAAAAGAAAAACCACCTCATTGAGATTCAACACAGGACACAGGGAAAGCCAGCAACCAACTAGCGCCCGAGCCATTCGGCCACTTTGATTTTATGCTATAGGGCCCCAACATTTATTCTTAACCCTTCCTAGCCCAAATTTATAACCGCATAAAATAAAATCACGCCTAAAATCTTGCTCAGTAGCTCGAAACCGCGACCTCCCTCCCTTCAGCGCCTAAGTAGCGCCTAAGAGCCACTCTGCCAATTGGACTTTCATGTCCACCCAGCCACACCATTAATTTTAAGGCATACTTAGCCCAACCCCTTGACGCACAAAAATAACACAAAATTGCTGCCCCAGCAGCTCGAACCTTTACCCCTTAGGCGTCACCTTCCCAAGCCCCAAGCAGCGCCTTATGCCACTTTGCTAACTCCTTTCTTGTGTCCTAAATTCCACCAATTTATTTTAAAGCCTACTTGCCCTATTTCCCCTTTTTTACACCTAAAATCTAAAATTTTCTAAAGCCTTCCCCTTTCATCCAAACATTTCTAAAATCCCTAAAACTCATCCAAGCACTCCCAAAAACCTACTAACACTCGAATTACACACAACCTGCATAGCCCCTAAAACCAGGGTGTTACACACAGCAATAGAAATAATAACACGTATAGTTGCTGGTTTGACTACTGGACTGAATGTTTCTATGAAATCACATCCCGGCACCTGAGAACATCCTTTTGCAACTAACCGAGCCTTCTGCCGATCAACAGATCCTTCAGAATTCTTTTTTACTTTAAACAACCATTTGCATCCGATTGCTTTTCGACCAGACGGAAGAGGAACAAGATCCCAGGTAGAGTTGGCTAATAAAGCATCAAACTCGACTTGAACTGTCTATCTCCATTCAGGATGTGCAAGAGCCTCTTCAATCGAACTAGGCTCAAATTCAACTATGTCAACAGATAATACCTTTGGCTTAAATATCCCTGCTTTAGACCGAGTATCCATGGAATGAGTGTTAACAGGCTCATCTATTCTGGCAGGCGACAACCCTTCCAGAGAGCCAGTTGCTGAAGGGCTTGAACCATTTCGCAAGATACTGGTGTTCTCTGAAGAGCCCAAAGGACTAGTTGCGCTGGAACTTTGATGAGCATTTTCTGAAGAGCCCAAGACAGATGGTAAAGGACTAGTGGAACTTGGATTTTGATGAGCATTTACAGATTCAACAGGAAGATCTTCATAAGCTTCAGAAGGTGCTGCACAACTCTGAGGAACAATCGACCTGACAATGGGAACATATGTAGACGAGTTCACAGGTTGAGACTGCTGACTATTAGAAGTACCAGAGAAAGAGAACAAAAATTTTTGTTCATCAAAAATCACATAACGATCTTCACATCCGGTAGTAAGCAAAAATAACCTTTGTGCTGAGAGCTGTACCCAAGAAACGTAGAAGGTTGAGAGCGATAGTCAAGCTTGTGTCGAACAAACGGTCATAAGCAGGGGAAACAACAGCACCCAAATACTCAGAGATGCTCATACTCTGGACAATGACCATACAGACGTTGATACGGAGATTGATCACCCAAGACCGAAGTGGGTAGCCAATTAATGAGATGTACCGCACTCCAAAATGCATAACTCCAGTAGTCCATAGGCACATTAGCCTGAGCCAACAATGTAATACCCGTCTCCACAATGTGACGATGTTTTCGTTCAGCAACCCCGTTTTGTTTAGACATATAAGGACAGGATAAACGGTGAAGAATACCATGTGTGGCTAAAACAGATGTAAAATTTCGAAATTCACCACCCCAATCACTTTGAAACTTCTTAATACATTTTCCAAACTGAGTCTGAACCATCTGTCGAAACTGTAGAAAACACTCGAGAGCTTGAGATTTTCGTTTAAGCAAATAAATCCATGTGAAACGACTACACATATCAATAAAAGACACATAGTAAAAATGCCCTTCAGATGAAACCGAAGCTGGCCCCGAGAGATCCGAAACAACAAGTTCAAAAAACTCATCATACTTTGTAAGAGATTGAGAGAACGGTAGTTTATGTGACTTGCCTTGCTGACATGCAACACATACTTCACCAACACTAGTTTTATTGAATTGAATATGACATTTACTAAGAACATTTTTTACTATAGTAAAGGAAGGATGGCCTAGTCTCCTGTGCCACAACATAAACACATTATTACTTGAGATAGTGTCTCATACGGAGGCATTATGTACCACTGGAAAATCATCCGTCAAGGTGGGCGAAAAATAGTATAGTCCATCACGAACTTGGCCTCGCATCAAAATTTCCTGCGTCTGGATATCCTTAACCACACAATAGGAGGGGTGAAATTCGAAATAAACCTTGTTATCGGCAGCAAATTTAGACACAGAAAGCAAATTCTTACGAATACTAGGCACACACAGAATATTTGATAAATGTAAGACTTTCTTCTCTGTAGCAAGCAACGAATTCCCAATAGATGTGATCTTAGTAGAGACGCCATTACCCATTTCAAGTGAGGAGTTACCTGTATACGGATTAGAAGAATTTAGAGCAGACGTATTCTGACACACGTGATACGTAGCACCCGAGTCTGGACACCAAGTTGCACCTCCTACTGTCAACGGAACATGCGAATTCGTATTGTTAAAATTTAAATCATAGGCTGTGGCATCAGAATACTGAGACGCATTTAAGTCAGAAACTCGCGGAGGTAGCCCAACAAATTGAGAGGAGTCGTATGGAGAGGAATCAACAGGAAAAACTCGAGCTCTCGATTTTGTACGACATAGAATATGAGAATCACCAATTTCTCGAGGCGGATGAATAGTAGCACAATAGGCATTAGGTGTAGAAAAATTTTGATTTTCCAAAACCCGTGTTTGAACCGGTCCACGAGGCCCAGAAGTATGTCCAATTCACATGGACCATGAGTATTAAATTGTGAATTGTCTGGACCATAAACATGCGGCCCAATTTGCTCATTAAAATGAGCATTAAATGGCGCAGTAAAAGTCCCACCAAACACACGCCTTGCATCACTAGGGGCCCCACCAAATTCATGCCTTGCAGATGGATTTGATTGAAAGCCATGTGCAACTTGCTTAGCACTATGCGACCCACGTGTAGGGAGGGGCCCACGTGTGTCTAAATCTTCAACCACCGGCCACCTTTCTTGATAACCAAAACCATCTTTTGAATTAAAAAATTTTTGTTGACCATAATTGCCCCAATTTTGACCATTCCAATTTGCATCTGTAAAATTTTCTCTTCCAGAGTTCGTACCATCGCCAGGCCAAAAATTCTGACTGTCACGAGATTGATCATCACGATGGTAGCGATAGAAACATCGTTGGGCAAAATGACCATAACGGCTACAGATTTGGCATTGGACGCGAGATCGAAACCCACGACCCCGTCCACGAGCGATGAATCGACCACCACGACTAGGAGCCTCCGCCGTGTCAGAGGATGAACGTTTGACCAGATTTGCCACAACAAGAACTTCCTGAGCAACACGTTCTTGACACTGTTCGAACTCTAACAATGTATCCACAACATGTTGAAGAGACAAAGAGACCGAAGAAAGTGAAATCGACGATATAATAGCACCAAACTTAGGAGGAAGACTCGCCAAAAGTAAGTCGATTCGATCATCCTCGGAAACCACAGATCCCGACGCCTCCAAGAGAGTACACAACCCTTGCATCTTATCAACAAGATCAGAGGTTGAGAGATTACCTTTTCTAAGAGAATGAACAGCATGACGCAACCGGGACTGTTTGGCGCGAGTATCAGCAGCGAAGAGCTTCGTGGCCGTCGTCCATACATCCGAAGCAGTCTCAACGTGATTAAATGAAGAAAGACGGGAAGGAGTTATAGTGGATAGTAACCACGAGGTGAGTAAACTGTTTTGTTGATTGAATGCTATCATAGCTGGATTGCTAACACGAGAGCCATCAGTATTTTGAACAAATTTTTCAGGAGCAATGACAGAGCCATCAAGAAATCCTTCTAAGCCATAACCAACAAGAATAAGTCGGACTTGCTTTTGCCATTGAAGGAACGTACTACCATCCAATTTGACAACCTCATGATGAGGAAACGAACTGACCACCCGATCACCAGAAAAGAAAGACTCAGGAGCATCAGCAAGGTCAGTATCAGCGGTATGCGTGGTCATGATTGCCAGAAAATGTTAACCAGCGACTGATACCATGAAAAGATATTATTTATAAAAGAATGATATTATTTGTAAATGAATCTCTGCTTCTTCAAGGTGTTAATACATGAATATATAGGCAACAATGCCTAACAGACTACCAGCTAGCTATACCAAAATGCTAACTACTTACTAACAATTGTTGCCTAACAGACTACCAGCTAGCTATACCAGAATGCTAACTACTTACTAACAAATATTGTTAGCTACTGCACGTGGCTCATATTATACTATAACACGCGTTGTTGTTTTACACTTTTGTTCATACTTGCGAACCATTGAAGCTTGTCACCTTTTGTGGAGCATCACACTATCACCAAAACAAGGAGAGTATGAAATTCGCGTACAGTGGCGTATCTAGGGACCCAACCCCCCTAAAATAGAAATTGTTTATTTATGCCCTTTAAAAATTTTAGAATTTTAAATTAGTAAAGATAAAATTGCACTTTGGCTCCCCTAAAAATAATAAAAATTTGATTTAATCCTTTAAAAATTATAAAGATATAGGCTATTAAAAATTAGAATTTAATTTCAGCCCCCTAAAAAAATTTTTTTTGCTTCGCCCCTGTTCGTGTATTTATGTATCGTGGAATGTACCTAAGGCACCAGCATGTATAAATATGCTTATTTCATATGTTAATTAATACTTGAAACATTGGTTGTTATGTAGTTGTTAAAGGGTTAATCATTTTGTTATATTTTATGGATGTATGAAAAGTTCATTTTGCATGCATACATATAAAAAAATGTGCACGGAACAGGATCACAAGTTTGTCCATGTCACAAATTTGACTTAGGACTCTAGATGATCGAAAAGAAACTTAGATTTTGACACAGCTTGAAACGCAAACAAATCCAAGTCAAATCTAAGATTTAAAAAGGGTAGCAATTAAAACAAATAATTAAGATAGAAAAAGAAAAAAGAATCCAAATCAATTATTAGAAACAATTAAACAAGAATGGATCATAATAATAAAGAAACGAAACAAGATAGATGGAAAAGATGGAAAGTGACGTGTAGAAGTCCTAAGAAGCCTTAGAAATCCAATGAATCCACAACCCCTTCAAATGACTCTAATTTCCCCTCCAAAAAAGAAAAATTGGCAAGAAAAAGCTTGAAAATAATCCCCACAATCTGGAAAGATTGTTAGAACTCTTCTAAAAGAAAACTCAAAGAGAAATTCTTGAAGGGAAAAGCTCAAAGGGAATTTTATTAACTCAAAGAGAGAAGTTACTAAATGAATTATTTTGAATTGTGTACAATGAAGAGGCCTTTATATAGGCTAGCTAAGTACATCTAAATAAAACTTTCAAGTATTTTGAAACTCTAATTAATCTACACAAGAAGCAATTTTTAACTAAACTTTCTTGACATAAAACTCTTAAAAGAATATCCAAAATTTGGAATAAATATATAATAAAATACTAAAACTTAATAAATAAATTATTGGGCTGATGTATAATAAAAATTAAGCCTGAAAATAGAATCCAATATGATTTAAGTTCAAATTAAAAGCCCAAAACTCGTAATTTTCGTAATAATCCTGTCTAGAAATTCTGCTCACACAGTCTTCACTAAAATTGTAACACCCCAAACCCGGTCAATACGCCACGACCGAATCTGGTATGTCACTGAGGAAAATATTTTGAAAAAAAGAATCGAATAACAATTACATCTTTGTGAAAAACTCTTTGAAATTCTATATTTGTAGAAATCGGATGTTTAATAAGTTAAAATTTAAAATTTACTTTGAAATTCCATAATAAAGCTTTTATTACTAAGTGGATAAATCATGGGTTAGAAAACATTTGTTTCATTTTAAGAAAACTCAATTAATACTTTGAAAACCATTTGCATTTTGAATGTAGAAACTTAATATTTGGAAATCATTAAAATTGTAGAAAACACTTAATCTATATTTTACTATCAAACTATTTATATTACCCGATGGTAAGATTTTAAAACCATTGCGTTTTTATTATTTTAGAAAAACTTTGGGCTCAATTATTAAATTAACCAAATAATTTATAAGCCATATTTAAAACATATCAAAAGCATACAAATAATCCAAAAACATAATTAAAGAGGCCTTATTACAAACCCAAAATAAAACAAAAACCAAATTAAAATAAACTAAAGTACCCCAAATCGTAGTTCATGTAAAATCAAATTTTATCGCATGGCCTCCTCGAGTTCATCCGGTTCCTCATTCGCGATCTCATGAATCACCTGAAATGATAAGGGAGAAGGTGAGTCACCAAGACTCAGTGCATAAATCCTTCCCCCGATTAATGCAACATACTTACACAATTTATAATCAAGTAACATATATAATTATAGAATGCACCCAACCTAGCCATCCTTAACTCCTTTTCTACCCCGTGGTACCAAACCACCGGTGGTGCCAAACCACCGTGACCCAAAGTCACGATATCCAATAATATGATACTAAATCACCGGTGACCAAAGTCACGAATAATCAAGTTGTGGGGCCAACCCACGTGTGATACCAAATCACCGGCGGCGATCCCATATCTCAAAAGTGGGGCCAACCCACGGTGGTGCTAGACCACGTGGGCGAGACGCTATGAGGTGCCAAACCTCTGGTGTCCCAAAGACACAAATGTGATACCAAATCACTGGAGGTGCCAAACCTCTGGTGTCCAAAGACACGGATATCAAATCCTTCCCCCTCCACTCATAATCCCAAACCATGCCATCATACTTTGATATGATCATATTACACATAAAAATCGTAAATCATGATATCAATCCACATATATTAACATCATATTGAAACGGACTTACCCGAATCCTCATTCATACCATCATGGTATCATATCAAGATCTCATCGTTTTCCACTTTGATAAAATGATTAGTAAATTATTATCATATAAATATATACATAACTAAATTATAAAGTGTGTAAGGTACACACCTTTCACCAACGCAAATACTAACTTCCAACGATCCGATCTACCGCACTAGATCACCTTGTTCTACATTCGGCCAAACCACAACACTTTAATCAAGACCATTCGGCCAACATCATATCTTAATCCCAATAGTCTTAGGCTTTTCATCCTAAAAAAGAATAATGAATCATGAATCCTTACTACTTGACTTACCAACTTCGATTGCTAGAGAAGTAAGGCTTAGATCGATTGCTTCCAAAATCCCGAAGAGCCTAAAAGAATGATCGATTCCAAATAATGGTTAGAACTTTGCAAACAAATGCCCAAGGATTCGGCCTTTGTCCAAGAAAATGATTTAAAAAAAAAGAAAGAAATAAAGAAGATACGGTCATGAATACTTACCTATCTTCCAAAATCGATTGAAGAAAACCAAAGAGAATCTACCCTTGATAATATTCGGCCAAATAACCCCAAAAGAGAAAAAGAAGATTCGGCTATGGTGGAGTAAAAAGAAAAGAAAATTAAAGTGAAAAATGAAATAGGAGAAGGATGATTCGGAAATGGAAGAAAGAAGAAAATAGAAAAAGAAAATAGAATGGAAATGGATGTTTCTAACTTTGAGCAAATGCAAAAGAAATGGAATTTGGGAAGGAGGAAAATTCGGCCAAGAGGAAGTGAAAAGGAAATGTGGTTTTGAGTAACTGCCAAAAGAAAGAAAAGAAAGAGATGGGAGAAAAAAGGTTCGGCCAAGCACCTAGTTTGCCTAAAAGAAAAGTGCACAAAAATGCAAAATATGGTTTCGGTTTCAAAAGGGAAAAAATGAGAGAAAGAAAATAGTATTTGGTTCAAACACAAATGAGAGCTAAATCAAAAGCAAAATTGCACAAAATGCCTAAGGTACCTTCGACCAAAGAGGGAGTTTTTGGAGAGGAAGAGAAAAATGCCAAATGATGCACAAAATGCTTAAGTTGGCCAACTATTCCCCCAAACTTCCTATCAACATTCGGCCACCCCCTAGCCACACATGTCGTCCACATTCATGCACTAATGGCCTTGGAATAGTTTCCAAAACAACTTCCTTAAGCCAAGCCTTATGTCCCCCCATCCTTCCATAAACCTTAAGATTCCTTTCCCAAAGTTCAAGCTTGCCTAAACTATCATTCAACTTGCCAAAATTTTAAAGTCCAACTTACCAAATGCATATCTTGGCGACACTTATAGCAAAGGTGCATAAAAATAAGTCTTTCAAATGCTATCCATGCTACTCGAACCACTTCCCTCAAGCAACCATCCATGCACCTTAGCCACCTTGCCACTAACTCCTCATATGGTAGAGTTTAATACTTATATCATCTTAAGTGTCAAGTTCACCTTATCCACTTCACTAAATTTTTAATACTCACAATTATTCTAGCTTCATTAATAAAAACAAGCCTACACCATACTATGCTAAACACAAAATTCATACCCAAGCCAACACAAATAATAAAATAATATTCTAATTTTTTAGGATGTTACAATTCTACCCCCTTAAGAAAATTTCGTCCTCGAAATTACCTGATCAAAAGAGTTGAGGGTACTGCTATCTCATAACATCCTCTGGTTCCCACGTAGCTTCTTCTTCGCCATGGTTCCGCCATAAGACCTTCACTAAAGGAACTGACTTCTTATGCAAAACTGTTACATCTCGATCTAGAATCTGTACTGGTTCCTCTTCCATCGTCAAATCTGGACTCACCTCTATTTCCTCCACTGCCACGACATGGGATGAATCAGAACGATATCGCCTAAGCATGGAGACGTGGAACACATCATGAATCTGACTCAGCTCTGATGGCAACTCGAGCTGATAAGCTACTGGTCCCACATGTCTCAACACCTTATACGGCCCAATGAACCTTGGACTCAACTTGCCTTTTCTCCTAAATCTTAACACTTTCTTCCATGGCGAGACCTTCAAAAAGACCTGATCACCCACGGTAAACTCTATATCCCTTCGCTTGAGATCGGCATAAGACTTCTGCCTATCCGAAGCTTCCTTCAAACGAGCCTGAATCATCTTAACCTTATCCTCAGTCTCTGCAACCAACTCTGGTCCTAACATTTGACGCTCACCCAACTCCGTCAAGCATGTAGGTGTATGACACCTCCTACCATACAACGCCTCATATGGTGCCATCTTAATACTTGCCTGATAACTATTGTTGTATGCGAATTTAGTTAATGGCAAAAACTCTTCCCAGCTGCCTCTGAAGTCCAAAACACAACCTCTCAACATATCCTCTAAAATCTGAATGACCCTTTCTGACTGCCCGTCAGACTGTGGATGAAAAGCGGTACTGAAATCCAATCGCGTACCCAAAGCTTGATGTAACGCTCTCCAAAACCTCGATGTAAATCTAGGATCTCATGCGAGATGATCGACACTGCACGCGTGCAACCTCACTATCTCCGCCACATACAACTTAGCTAACTTGTGAAGCGAGTAATCCACCTTACCGGAATGAAATGTCTTGACTTAGTCGACGATCCACAATCACCAAATCGAGTCCTTCTTACTAGGCGTAAGAGGTAATCCGTGACAAAGTCCATAGTGATCCTTTCCCACTTCCATGTGGAATCTTCACCTATGAAGTAATCCGGATGGTAATCGATGCTCGCTTTGACTGGCGACACGTCGACATTTAACCACAAACTCAGTTACATCTCGCTTCAGACCTGGCCACCAAAATTGCTCTCTTAAATCCCGATACATCTTGCTACCTCCAGGATGCATAGCGTATAGGCTGCTATGTGCGTCCCGATGAATCCTTTGCCTCAACTCAACATCTTTCGGCATACAAGCTCTCCCTTGAAAACACAACACTCCATCACTGGACAAACTATAATTCTCTAAACCACCATTCTGAACCTGTAACCTCCGGTCATTCAAACCATCATCCTCTAACTGTTTCTTCTTGATATGCTCTAACCAAGTCGGCTTGACTTGCAGTTCTGCCAAGAGACTCCCATCGTCGTAGAAACTAAGACGAGCAAACATCGATCTTAAGTCTGATACAACCTTACGACTCAACGCGTCTGCCACCACGTTAGCCTTGCCTGGATGATACTCAATCAAACAGTCGTAGTCCTTCAACAACTCAATCCATCTACGCTGCCTCAAGTTCAAATCCTTCTGAGTCAAAAGATACTTAAGACTCTTGTGATCCGTGTAGACTATCGACTTCTCTCCGTACAAATAGTGTCTCCAAATCTTCAGGGCGAAAACCACTGCAGCTAATTCCAAGTCATGCGTCGGATAATTAACTTCATGTGGTCTCAACTGTTGAGATGCATAAGCCACTACCTTCCTTCCTACATCAAGACACATCCCAAACCAAGATGTGATGCATCACAAGAACCGTGAATTCCTTGCACCCTCAAAGTTGAATTAAAATCGAGCTTGATCAGATCTTCTTCAACTTGTCGAAACTTTCTTGTTGCTTCTCAGTCCACACAAATGGAACTCCTTTCCTCAATAACTTGGTCATAGGTGCTGCTATCAAAGAAAATCCCTCGACAAATCTTCGGTAATACCCCGCCAAACCTAGAAAACTCTAAATCTCAGCCACTGACTTAAGCGGCTTCCAATCCAACACTGCCTCAATCTTCCAAGGATCCACTCTAATCCCCTCAGCTGATACTACGTGACCCAAGAAAGTCACCTTCCTAAGCCAAAACTCGCACTTACTAAATTTAGCAAAAAGCTGCTTTTCCCTCAGAATCTGCAACACTACTCGCAAATGCGCATCATGCTCCTCCTCTGACTTAGAGTATACCAAAATATCGTCTATAAAAACTACGACAAACTGATCCAAAAATTGCTGAAATACCCGATTCATCATGTCCATGAATGCTACCGTGCGTTAGTCAACCCAAACGGCATTACCAGAAACTCGTAGTGCCCATACCGAGTGCGAAATGCCGTCTTATGGATATCAGCCTCTTTCACCTTTAGCTGATGATATCCAGACCTTAAATCAATCTTGGAGAAAACCGCTGCTCCTTTAAGCTGATCAAACAAGTCATCTATCCTCGGTAAAGGATACTTGTTTTTGATCGTCAGCTTATTCAACTGGCGGTAGTCTATACACATCCGCATCGTACCATCCTTCTTCTTGACAAAAAGTACCGGCGCTCCCCAAGGCGAAACACTTGGTCGAATGAAACCTCGATCCAACAACTCTTGAATCTGAGCCTTCAATTCCACTAATTCCTTCTTGTACCATCCTATACGGAGCTATAGACACCTTTGGCTGCTTAAATGATCTATACCGAATTTGACTTCACGATCCAGAGGTAGTCCCGAAAGTTCTTCTGGAAATACATCAGCATATTCCTTTACAGTTCGGACATTCCCCACAGTAGACTCCTTAGCTTCCAACGCACACACATAGACTACATATGCCTCACAGCCCTTCCTGACCATCTTCACAGCTTTCAACGCAGATACCACGTTGGATAGATAATCTCTTCTATTACCTATCATAACCACCTCTTCACCCTCAGCTGTCTTCAAAACCATACGCTTAGCAGCGCAATCTAGACTTGCCTGGTACTTAACCAACCAGTCCATCCCAAGAATCAGATCGAACTCCCCAAACGGCAGTTCCATCAGATCAGCCACAAACACTACCCCTTGGAGTTCTAGGGGTACATCCCTATACAGCTTATTAACTTCTACAGAGTGACCTAGAGGGCTAATTACTGTCATCTCCCTAGAAGCAGTCTCAGAGTTTAAGTTCATGGTTTCTACTATACTACCAGCAACATACGAATGCGTCGAACCCACATCTATCAAAGCAGTATATGGTATAGCAAAGATTAAAAACGTACCGGTTATGACGTCCGGTGCGTCACCCTCCTCTCGACATCTCGTAGCATACACTAAACCAGGTTGTCTTGCCTCAGTGTTACTTGCACCTCTGCCCGATGCTCCGCGGCCTCGACCAGAACCATTACTTCCTCTACCATTACCACGACCTCTCTGTGGTGACGGTCCCTCTTTTCTGAACTGAGCACGACCTTGACCCTCAGACTGATTCCTGGCTTGCTTATGTGGACAGTCCCTCACACGATGATCCAGCGAGCCACACTCGAAACATCCTTTCACTCCGGTCCAACATTCACCCCAATGATATTTTCCACATCGGTTACATTGTGCTGGTCCTTGATTAGCAGTAACAGGCCTCCCAGATTGATTCGACCCACTCTGCCTAGCCCTCTTTTGAGAATTCTTGGTGAATCCGGATGATCCAAACTTCTCTTATGTTTGTTCTGTCGTGATTACGCTTACGATTCCTTTATTCCTTCAAAGAATCTTAGTCTTTTCAACCAACGCAGAAACTCGATGTGGAGCAATCAAGAACCTCACTCATCTCTTAAACCATCCTCGAACCGGACACATCGCTCGGTTCAAGCCACAATACCTCCAAAGATACCGCTCAATCTTAAGAACTCAAATTCATATTCGATCTGAACTTACTCCTTGGACCAAACTCAAAAATGCCTTACGCTGCGCATCAACGTAACTGGACCCAATATATTTCTTTTGATACGCTGCCTTAAAATAGTCCCAAGTGAGATCCTCCGCCGCAGCACTGTTCCTCACCGTGAGCCACCACTGATATGACTCATCCCGAAGAAGTGACACTATCCCTTTCAGCTTTTCCTCAGCATTCAGGTCCAAGGTATCCATGATTCGCTCCGTCGCCTCTAGCCAATATTCGGCCGTACTGGGAGCTACACCCGAAACACCTCAAAATACTTCAGCTCCATTGGCTCAGAGTCGCTCAGGTATAGATTTTCGAGCTCCCGCGCCTCCTCCTATTCCAGCTACCCTCTCAAGAACTCGTAGCATTGCTTGAGACACTGCGTCATCCCCCGTTTGCTCTTGAAACTCAACTCCAACCGCTGGTGGTGGGGGTGGTGGTACCTTATTCTCGGATCCTTGACCCGACCTCACTAGTTCAGACACAGCCATCCTACCCCTACCGCGTCCACGCATAACACAACCCCGACCTCGAGTGCTCATGTCTAAAATCTTGACTTAGCTGATTTAAACGTTTTATGCATTAGTCATTATTCCACTATCTTTATAACACAATTTTATGAATAGTTTTAATCAGAGGTTGTTTCACGAGTACATCCAACCTATAGTTTTGGGTCTCTAGAGTAGTTCCTACTACTATACAATCATACCATCATCATCAAAATCAACAGTTGAAGTACTTACCCGGGCGGATCGGTGCCGAAAACTCGGTGCCATGCTTTTCCAACCATATAATTTTAAACAAAAACATTTTAAAACTATACTTTAAATCATTTTGGGCCTCGGCCCACAAATGAACTTTTGAACTTAGCTCGATACCAATTTGTAACACCCCAAACCTGGTCAATACGCCACGAATCGAATCTGTATGTCACCGAGGAAAATATTTTGAAAAAAGAATCGAATAACAATTAAATCTTTGTGAAAAACTCTTTGAAATTCTATATTTGTAGAAATCGATGTTTAATAAGTTAAAATTTAAAATTTACTTTGAAATTCCATAATAAAGCTTTTATTACTAAGTGGATAAATCATAGGTTAGAAAACATTTGTTTCATTTTAAGAAAACTCAATTAATACTTTGAAAACCATTTGCATTTTGAATGTAGAAACTTAATATTTGGCAATCATTAAAATTGTAGAAAACACTTAATCTATATTTTACTATCAAACTATTTATATTACCCAATGGTAAGATTTTAAAACCATTGCATTTTTATTATTTTAGAAAAATTTTGGGCTCAATTATTAAATTAACCAAATAATTTATAAGCCATATTTAAAACATATCCAAAGCATATAAATAATCCAAAAACATAATTAAAGAGGCCTTATTACAAACCCAAAATAAAACAAAAACCAAATTAAAATAAACTAAAGTACCCCAAATCGTAGTTCATGTAAAATCAAATTTTATCGCATGGCCTCCTTGAGTTCATCCGGCCCCTCATCCGCGATCTCACGAATCACCTGAAATGATAAGGGAGAAGGTGAGTCACCAAGACTCAGTGAATAAATCCTTCCCCCGATTAATGCAACATACTTACACAATTTATAATCAAGTAACATATATAATTATATAATGCACCCAACCTAGCCATCCTTAACTCCTTTTCTACCCCGTGTGGTACCAAACCACTGGTGGTGTCAAACCACTGGTGACCCAAAGTCACGATATCCAATAATGTGATACCAAACCACTGGTGACCAAAGTCACGAATAATCAAGTTGTGGGACCAACCCACGTATGATACCAAATCACTGGCAACGATCCCATATCTCGAAAGTGGGGCCAACCCACGGTGGTGCTAGACCACAGGGACGAGACGCTATGAGGTGCCAAACCCCTGGTGTCCCAAAGACACAAATGTGATACCAAATCACTGGAGGTGCCAAACCTCTGGTGTCCAAAGACACTGATATCAAATCCTTCCCCCTCCACTCATAATCCCAAACCAATATATATGTAGAGTATAAATCATGCCATCATACTTTGATATGATCATATTACACATAAAAATCGTAAATCATGATATCAATCCACATATATTAACATCATATTGAAACAGACTTACCCGAATCCTCATTCATACCATCATGGTATCATATCAAGATCTCATCGTTTTCCACTTTGATAAAATGATTAGTAAATTATTATTATATAAATATATAAATAACGAATTATAAAGTGTGTAAGGTACACACCTTTACCAACGCAAATACTAACTTCCAACGATCCGATCTACGCACTAGATCACCTTGTCCTACATTCGCCAAACCACAACACTTTAATCAAGACCATTCGCCAACATCATATCTTAATCCCAATAGTCTTAGGCTTTTCATCCTCAAAAAGAATAATGAATCATGAATCCTTACCACTTGACTTACCAACTTCGATTGCTAGAGAAGTAAGGCTTAGATCGATTGCTTCCAAAATCCCAAAGAGCCTAAAAGAATGATCGATTCCTAATAATGGTAAGAACTTTGTAAACAAATGCCCAAGGATTCGGCCTTTGTCCAAGAAAACAATTTAAAAAAAAAGAAAGAAATAAAGAAGATACGGTCATGAATACTTACCTATCTTCCAAAATCGATTGAAGAAAACCAAAGAGAATCTACCCTTGATAATATTCGGCCAAATAACCCCAAAAGAGAAAAAGAAGATTCGGCTATGGTGGAGTAAAAAGAAAAGAAAATGAAAGTGAAAAATGAAATAGGAGAAGGATGATTCAGAAATGGAAGAAAGAAGAAAATAGAAAAAGAAAATAGAATGGAAATGGATGTTTCTAACTTTGAGCAAATGCAAAAGAAATGAAATTTGGGAAGGAGGAAAATTCGGCCAAGAGGAAGTGAAAAGGAAATGTGGTTTTGAGTAATTGCCAAAAGAAAGAAAAGAAAGAGATGGGAGAAAAAAGGTTCGGCCAAGCACCTAGTTTGCCTAAAAGAAAAGTGCACAAAAATGCAAAATATGGTTTCGGTTTCAAAAGGGAAAAAATGAGAGAAAGAAAATAGTATTTGGTTCAAACACAAATGAGAGCTAAATCAAAAGCAAAATTGCACAAAATGCCTAAGGTACATTCGGCCAAAGAGGGAGTTTTTTGAGAGGAAGAGAAAAATGCCAAATGATGCACAAAATGCTTAAGTTGGCCAACTATTCCCCCCAAACTTCCTATCAACATTCGGCCACCCCCTAGCCACACATGCCGTCCACATTCATGCACTAATGGCCTTGGAATAGTTTCCAAAACAACTTCCTTAAGCCAAGCCTTATGTCCCCCCATCCTTCCATAAACCTTAAGATTCCTTTCCCAAAGTTCAAGCTTGCCTAAACTATCATTCAACTTGCCAAAAATTTTAAAGTCCAACTTACCAAATGCATATCTTGGCCGACACTTATAGCAAAGGTGCATAAAAATAAAGTCTTTCAAATGCTATCCATGCTACTCGAACCACTTCCCTCAAGCAACCATCCATGCACCTTAGCCACCTTGCCACTAACTCCTCATATGGTAGAGTTTAATACTTATATCATCTTAAGTGTCAAGTTCACCTTATCCACTTCACTAAATTTTTAATACTCACAATTATTCTAGCTTCATTAATAAAAACAAGCCTACACCATACTATGTTAAACACAAAATTCATACCCAAGCCAACACAAATAATAAAATAATATTCTAATTTTTTAGGATGTTACAAAAATAGTCAAAACTCGAGTTACCGAACTCCAAATCGAGTGATTGAAAGTGCACTGTGAAGCTAAAAGACAGATATTTGATCGATATGAAGATATCTTGACCTAGAAATGCCTAGATCCCTTCAAAAAATTCACTACAAATCAAATGATTATAACATGGCTAGGCGTGTGGGCTTGATTGGGGTCCTTGAAGTATAACGCCTAAGCTTGTTAATGTCTTCCACATAAGCTTGTCATCATGGATTTAGATTTTAAGTAAATTGATCCGTTCTAATTCAGCCTCACTCCATATTAAACTCCAAAGTCCATCGTCTTGGATCTCCAACTTTTCTTCTCAAAATTTTTTCGTGATAAAGTCTTGAACGAATAAGTTGAGTTTTGACTTCAACTGCTTGGATTTGGATCTCATGATTAGGTCTTGAGGGAAACTAAGTCCATTATGTCCATGGGCATGAAATTGGGCCTTCGGACTTGTAGCAATACATCTAGCCTTATTTGTTATGACTTCCGACTTGAAAGTCATTTAACTCATTTGGAATGTTAGCTTTTTCATGAATATGTTGTTGGATAATGGTTTACTTTGAGCAAGTTTTATGGAGAGTCTTACTTGTACATGGTTTCTTGAAGCATTTTTCATGGTTGCCTTGTTTGAAGGTGTTTTGGAATCAGTTTTAACTATTTTGAACTCAAAATTTGGCCATTTGCACCTTAGGTTCGATACACATGGTGTAGGTATTAGTTCTCAGCTTAAAATGGGCTGAAAATTCATTTCAAGTGCCAAAGGTTCAATATCACTGTCAAGGGTATTCTAAGGCTTTAGGTACCAATACTTCGTCCCCTGACAATGCCACTGCACTATTTTGTTGAAATTGAGCCCCCAAGTCTCATATTTAGTCTTAGAATACCCTAGTCGTAGTAGAAGTAGGAAAGAAGTTACATTAATCGATGGTGTTGTAAAATAAGTTGACTTCCTAATTTTGGTATAATTACCCTTTAACTACTCCTACTTTTGACTCTTGGCCCAAAATAACTATCACAGTTTGCCAGGCCCACTGGCAGCCCCCATTTGCTAGGCCCACTGGCGATCCCTTCTTTTCCAAGCCCTTTGACGAACACCAACTCGCCAGACAAAATGTCAAATACTAGCTCACCAAGCTTCTGGCGATCACAGTTCGCTAAATCCACTAGCAAACCTTGGTTCTCCAAAGCTACTGGCAACCTCTGTTCGCCAGGCTCAACTAGGCCCTACTTTGGGATGTTACATGTCTTATCTTAGGTATTGAAGCGGATGACTTTGTAACACCTCTCACCTAACCCAACAATATGTACATATGGGAGATATCATTAGACCACTTTTGTGACAAAAATCTTAGATTTATTTAAGAAATTAAATATTAAAACATGTATATAAAATCATAGAAAATAGATAAAATTAATTTTTTAATTTGAAAATGACCATTTAAAAATGAATACATGCCCAACTATTTTAAGTAATTTTAGGTAATTAGAAATGAATTTCTAACTTCTGATAGAGTGTTAATTAGTCTACGATTTTAACGAATCGGCGTCTGTAAAAAAAAAAAAGGCTTCTACCAAATGATGTTTTCTCATTCCCTGACTATTAGTGACATAATACTATTTTACATAGCTTTTAATTTATTTTATGATTTTCAATATATTGGGACATTGCTCCAGTACGCGGAGTATCCACCGAGCTTAGATGTTTAGTTTTCAAATGGTTTCATCAGTTCAATGCTTTTAGCTTGTTACGCTCCATACTCAGATCCAACTATCGGGTTGAGCTTGTGGTGTCACATACTTAAACTTGTGCATGGAGAAAACAAAATCATACGTTGAGTGATAAAGCTCAGTGGTACTTTCGTGATTCAAGATAACATAAACATTTACAATGATCATGCATAAAACCATTACACAATTTAGTCGAGTCATAATCTACCAATCTAACCATATTACATTTTAGATACAATAGAGTATATGAATATGGAAAATAATTAATGTATTCATCAATATTTGCAAAACAAATAATCTATACATGCCATTTGAGAATTACCATTTTCATACCTTATCAACAATGAATATCAAACATATATCACACATCTTTATATGCTATTAACATTATACTATTCATGTTCTATGGAATTCATATTATTTATCTTGTTTTCATACCATCCAAACTCGTTTCTGGAGTCTATTGACTCATTTATATTTATTTTAGAATCATATTCTATTGTCAATCTATTTCTTTACATATTCAAGCTTTTCCAATTTTAATTAGGATGTTACGTCTGATGGAACTCTAGTAAAATGGACTCGAATACACGGGTAAACTACACCACACCAGATAGCTTGTATGAGCTTAAACTACAACACACCCAGGTAACGAAGTGCAAAGCCAGAAGGCATCAAATACATATTCATATACTAATATATCCCTCCGCTGCACCATATTATACTCGATGATCCGCAACAAATGTTTGATCTCGATATAAATTATACTGATCTTCGTACAAACACATATCTTATACAAGCACGCATACAACCCTATTGGCATGCTAATCGTATCATAACATTTTACTAATTTCACATGGGCATCAATTATATATAAATAAACATTTCCATACCTGTAATCATCCCACTTGAATATTCATACCCCGTGTTCGGTCACATATGCATTTCGTACTTTGTATATTATTTTGTCGCATAACAATTATTTTGCAATTTCGTATATATATTGTTTCTTAATCAAATTCATAATCACAACCCCATTTTATCATAAAACACACATATTGCATATTATAACATATAGTTCAATATAAATTTCATATCACATATCATAATTTAAGTATTTCATATCATTTCCTATTTTACTCATTTTAGTCCTCTACCTTGATGTTCAATATCAAATTCAATCAAAACATTTCATATTATCATGGTAAACTTACCTAAATGATTCAGCAATCAATAAACATTCATATAAAATTAAACATTTCTATCCCGAATCATAAAAGTACAAATCGAGATCCGCGCGTTACTCATTGATAATTTTTGCTTTTCCTTTCCGTTTTGATTGTTCGGTGTTGTCGTTAGCTACAAATAATCATAAAACATATCATAAAATCAATTTCCATCCAAATTAGAATCAAAAACCAATTTACACAAATTTTACTATTTATTCAATTTAGTCCCTAAAACTAAGACAAGCATAACTTTGAATTTAAGACTTCTGATTAAAATTTGATTTCACGAAAACTCATTAGGGACCTTCTATTTTCTATCCCTACCAAATTTTGATGACAAATTTTCACTTTATTCAATTTGATCCCTAATGTACGAAACTAATAATTAATCTTTACAATTTAGTCATTTTCATATACTGAGCTTAATTTATAACTATTTTGCACCAATTTCATCTAATTCTCAATAATGGTAACTTTAAGAAACTTTAAAATTTTCACAAATTGGTACATGAGCTACCTAAATCAAGCTCTCATGACCTCAAATCTATAAAAATCAATGAAAAATGGCTAGGGACTTACTTGCAATTAAGGGTCGAATGTTGAATAAAGCTTGAAAGCTTTCTCTTTTCTTCTAAAATGGTTTGGTGATCTTTGGGAAGAAGATGACAAATTTTTTCATCTTTTTCCCACTTATTTTGCTTATTTTATTTTAATTAAACTTAGTTAATTAACTTAATTATAATTAATTAGGCTTAAACTTTAATTAACTTAATCTAATGATAATTAGCATCAGATCTCACTAACATCTATATCAATTTGGTCCATATGCTATTTTTGTCCTTTGAATAATTGTTATTTAAGTCCTCAAGTTTTATTCTAATTAAAAATCTATAGCGATTGGAGTTTTACAATTTAGTCTCTAGCCCTAATTAACCAAGTTTCAATTCACCTATATAATAACTTCTTAAATATCCTTATTTAATATTTACAGACTCAATTTACAGAAATGGGGTCCCAAAACAGTCTTTTTCCTACACCATTGAAAATCAAGTCATTGCATAAATAACTTAAAATACTTAAAAAATCCAAAAATCGAAATAAATAATAAAATAATAAAACCTAATAAATACAATATTACACTCATAAATAATAAAAATTAAGCCTAAAAATCAAATCTAATATGATTTAAACTCGAATTAAAAGCCTGAAACTCGTAATTTCTGTAATAATTGCATCCAAAAATTATGATCGCACAATCTTCACTAAAATGGTCATAAATTGAGCTCCTAAAATCAAATTTGAGTGATTCAAAGTGCATTGAGAAGCTAAGAAATAGATCTTCGATCGATATGAAAACATATTGACCTAGAAATGCCTAGATCCCTTCCAAAAATGCCCTAAAAATCTATTGGTTACAACATGGCTAGGCATGTGGGCTTGATTGGGATCTTTGAAGTGTAACGCCTAAACTTGTTATCATCTTCCACATAGGCTTGTCATCAAGGATTGAAATATTAAGTCCATGAATAAAATTGGACCCTTCTAATTCATCATCGCTCTGTATTGAACTCCAAAGTCCACAGTCTTAAAGCTTGAACTCTTCTTCTTAAGCTTTCTTTGTGATAAGTCTTGAACGAATAAGTTGAGTTTTGAATTCAATTTATTGGATTTGGATCTTATGATTGGGCTTAGAGGAAAACTAAGTCCATCTCTATCATAAACCTTGAATTAGGTCGGGCTGCTCCTATCAATATGAAATATAAACAATGGTGAAGCCATAATTTTTTTTTTGAGAGGGTGATATTAAGTTATATATTTTTATGCGAGCTAAAATACAATTTCAACATTGTATTGATGTAACACCCATCGCTCAACCTGATCACCAGGCCCGAGCTACAATATGCCACATTTGTTGTTGGAGCAACTATTTCCAGTTATACAATAGATAATCATTCAAACGTTAAATTATGTGTTATACACTTTTACATTATATTAAAAATAAAAAGTGAGGCTTAATCGAGCTTACAAATGCTCTATTGTTGACCCGAGTATGAAATATGACCAAATTGTAAAGTTTTGGAAATTCAAAGCTGACGTCGTGATGTCACCTTCTCCACATCGTGAAGTCATCAAACATTTTTCCCGTAATGACCTCAAGCCACTAGAGGTCGCAACATGACTCACGTTGGCTGACATTACGATGAGGAAGATTGGTCCTTGGAACATGGACTCTTCTTTTGGTAAAATTTGAACCATTTGTTACCTATTTGAAAGCTTTCATCAAACCTACACATTCAACTCAACAATTCACCATTTTAACTTGAATCAACCATACCAAAAACATGCCAAAACAAACCATTGAATCATTTCTAGTCAGGCAATTCATTATAGCGTCATTTTAGCACAAATCATACCATTTTAAATTATTCTACTATAAATACTCATCTAATCAACTAACCATTCAACAATCAATTTCTCATATTTGCAAATTTTTGTTTAACCATGCTTGTAACGACCTTATAGTCAGGGGTGTCAGAAAGTGAATTTTTGGGACTCCGTTTCCATAAATCGGATGTATAAATATTTATTATATAAATATTTATGAGGTTAGTTGTGTAGTTAATTAGGTTTCGGTTAAGTGAATTTGCATGAATTAAGAGTTGTTATAATATAAGGACTAAATCGCGTATAGGATAGAGTTGAATTATAAGATTAAAATTAATTAAAGGACCAATGTAGTAAATATACCTTTATATTAGGTAGTGGACGGCATTAATGGGTATTATATACATATAATACTTTAATATATATTAATATATATAAGTTATATATTATGATTTAAAAATGAAATTTATATGTATAAAGGTTATAATAATAATTAAAGTATAATAAAATGAAATAGAAAAGAAAGTGGAATAAAAAGAAAGAAAGAAAGACATGAAAATTAAGAAAGAAAAAGAAAGAAGAAGAGAAGGAAGAACGCACGGCACCTAAAGGCTTTTAAGTTTCAACTTTAATTGGTTAGTTAATTTAGTCACTTGTAATTTTTTATATTTTTGGAATCTCGATGTTAAGTACTACCAGACTAATGTTGAAATTTTAGCATTTATTAAGATTTTAAATGTTTTTAATGTTGAATAG
This sequence comes from Gossypium rotundifolium, assembly GCA_025506655.1. Taxonomy (NCBI): domain Eukaryota; kingdom Viridiplantae; phylum Streptophyta; class Magnoliopsida; order Malvales; family Malvaceae; genus Gossypium; species Gossypium rotundifolium. The sequence goes on along the minus strand of CP106722.1, from coordinate 85,136,322 downwards.
TTTTAGTAGTAGGCATTAAATGGATAAATTTTAAGATAGAAATGAAAAGGATTAAATTGTAGAACAAATAGTAAATTTTTAGTAATAGGAACTAAATTGTGAAAAATTCAAAATTTAGGGTTTAATTAAAATAGGGATCTAACTTTAGCTTAAAGTGAAATTAGCATAAAAATATGATATTAAATGTGAAGAATAACAATTAGTCTCGGTTTAGTGACTAAATTGGAATTTAAGCAAATATTGTGTAAAAATTGAAATATTCAATGTGGAATTGAATTGTGTAGTATTAATGTATTTTAATTGTTTTAATTTCGTAGCTAACGTTGTACAAGAATCCTCAACTAAAAAAGGGAAAGATAAAATCAGCATCGAATAGCTCGGAATCCCCGGTTTGTGTTTCTATAATCTGAACTAAGTTTTAAATTATTGCATTTTGATTTCTTGTACATGGTAAGCATTGGAGGTGAGAACTATTGTGTTTTAGAATTGAAATTGATTGATTTGGTATATGATGAGTTTATTGAATTTATATTGATTGAATTGAATAGGTGTATATGTGATAATGTGCTTATATGAAATTTAATATTGGATATATATATATTGAAAGTGAAATGGAACCCTATTAACTGCATCGAGCTAAGTCGGATATAGATGGCATGCCATAGGATAGGAAGACTATAGGGATTTCTTCGACCTCCAGTCGATGAGGCACTGGGTTCCAATTTGCTTCGGGTTAATCGATAAGACACTGGGTGTCAATTATATAGTGCTGGGCGGAGTTATTACTTCGGATTTATCCGATGAGGCACTGGTGTCAAACTGATGTGTTGGTTGGATCCATGTATCCGTCTGAGTCTGAGTCTTGTTAATAAGGGTAAATAAATAATAAAGTTTTATAGTTGATATTGAAATGACATGATATGTGAAATGGAGATGAGATCATGGATTGAAAATGAAATGTGAAATATGTTGTGAACAAATGGAATATTTGAGTTAGATGCTCATGAATTGAATATGGATTGGATAATGCCATTGTTTAAATGAAATGTGGATTGATATGTGAAAAGCTATTTATATAGCTAGTGATGTGTATTGAGATATTTATTAAACAAAAAAAATGATAGCATGTGAAAATTGAATATGATATGAAATGATATTGTAATATGCATGAAATTGAAATAATGGTATATGGCAATTATAAGCTTAGACAATAGTATGTTCATATAATTCAAATTATGCATTCTTGTATCATTATGTCTTTAATTGTTTGGATTATAGAAATATCACTGAGTTTTACTCAGCGTACGGTTTTGTTTTCTGTGCGCAGGTTAGGTACTTCTCTTTTGATCGTCGACTCAGCATCCAACAGCAATCCCGATCTCATATGTAGTGATTTTTATCTTTTGTAATGGCATGTACCTAGGATGTGTTTGTTTTTTAATGAATTTAGTATATGTGATGTAATTGAGTTTGGGTACAGTGTTGGTTTGGTGTATATATATATATATATATATATATATAAACATATGTTTGTGTTTGAAGCCATAATTTGGGCATTTGATTTGACCCTAAGATTGTTAGGTGTATGTGAAATTAATATTGATGTTTAGGTGGTTATAAGCTAAGCTAAATGGAGTGATTTTTGGTATGTTTTAAACTTTTATTTGAATGATGCATTGATGATATATTTTGATGATATAAATGTGGTACCAATGAGGGTAAATTAGTTAGGCACCTAGGATGATTGTTTTGGCATGTTTTGAGTGTGTTTGATCATGTTTTGAATAGGTTAAACGAATGGTTTTTGTGTTGCTTAATGACCAAGAAAGTAGGAAATAGTAAACTTGTTGTTTAAGGCACATTGTAGTTCCACATAGATAGACACACGGGCGTGTGACTTGGCAGTGTGAGACACATGGCTAGCACACGAGCGTGAAAGGCCATTTCAAGAGTTTACACGGCCCAAGTCAGAGAGTTACACGGGCATAGACACAGGTTAGGACACGATGTGTATTCCTACTTCGAATGTCCACATGGCTGGAGAAACAGGCGTATGTCTCAGCCGTGTGAGTCACACAGCCTGGCCACACGTGTGATCCCTGTAGTTAAATTTTTCTAACTTTTTCTAAAACTTTCAAATGTTCCTGATTTAGTCTCGAAACACTTTTAAAGTGATTTTAAGGCCTCGAGGGCTCAAATAAAGGACGATATGCTTGTATAGTATTGGATTATGCTATGTTCATTGAAATGTTTTGAAAGGAATGATTTATGTTATGTTTATTTGGTAATTTTCCGTAACCCTAAAAAGATGACGGGTACAGGTTAGAAGCATTACAATGCTAATTTAAGTGTCATATATAACTTAATCACATTACCAAAAATATATCATTTCATGTAGGCTTTATCCTTACCAAAATCAAGCATTATAAAGGTTGTAAGCTAAAACTTATCATTTCAAATTGACATATACACATATGTATACCACACTCAATTTTTACTAATATCTCAAAATTAAAAGAGAGTTGGGAATTAATTGAATAATATGGTAGGTTGGCGAGCTCTATTGGAAAACTTGGTAAATTTTGTGGTTGATTTGTGAATAGTTGAGTCTCAATACTGGTTTAGTTAGATTGGAACCGATCTAGTTTTTTAGTGGGAGACAGAATGATTAGCTATAGAGACCATGCAAGATAGGGTTATATATATGAGTGAAGGGGATCAATTTGATAATAGAATTCTCCTCATTTCTGTTTTGTTTCCTTTCCTTCTACACCATCTTCTCTAGTTGCACTTAAGAATGGAAAGTTAAGGAAAACTCTGCATGGGGTGGTAAATGTGAAACTTGAGTTCGGAAACTAAAAAATCCAATAAGCTGGTAAGCTCATAAGCCTCTCTGTACTTGTGAATTAGAAAAAGAGAGAGTAAGGATTCCTGAATTTTTTTTTGAATAATAACGGGTTTTGGGTTTTTATGGTTTGAACATCTTCAATTTAACTAATATATGGTTGTCATACTTAGCTGCCAGGATGAAGGAGACTCTAGCTTTTGGAAAGCTAAGCTGGTGTGGATGAAGGATTTAAGGTGAGCATTTGATCTCTACCCTTGGGTGATTGATGGATGTGTGTTACTTGTGTGATTTGTGTCTATGTCTTCTTTAAATCCTGTTTCAAACCTATGGTTGCACATGATCACGATGTGATTAAGCATGTCATATGCGTTTAAGGTGGTATGAATTCATAAAAGTTTGCAAGTATTTCTGTGTGATAGAACTGTGTATTAATGCAGTGACGTGTGGCATAGTCTGTAACACCCATAACCCGTATCCATTACCGGATTGGGGTTACGAAGCATTACCGAACAAAACACAACTTAGAACCAACATACATTACTAAACTTGAATATACACAAGTTACTTAGACTATAATCGAAAACATGAATCATATAGCCAATCTAAAAATTATAATTCAATATAATATACAATATAATCAAATTAAACTTGTTCCGTAATTATTGAGTCGAACCATATAGTCCTCAACTTATACATTCGTTCAAATGCATTTCTAAACCAAACATAAACCAACATGATTTACCATTTTAAAACATATAATAATCATGCTTTAGAAATCTAAACATATCAACATTATTTATTTAATCCCTTTGCCGAACTCACTAATATATATAACATATCACATCACATATACTTTATATTTCTATTAGCCAAACTTATTGACAATAAATTATGGTATCTGAACTTCTAAAAAACATAATAATAATAAAGATTAATCATGTTTCATTTGTCATATATTCAGCTTACAATAATACATTTATTTGTAAGCTTTCCCACATGCACATATTAACCTAAGTTGAACTATACCTCACGACTAAATAAACAAAATTATACAAGTACAAAGAAGCAATTCCAAACGGCTAAATTTCAAATGCAAATATGACTAGTTCATAAATTACTCACTTGTCTAACATTAGCCATTTTCCAAGTACTTTAACCGATTCAAAACATGCCAATTCCATATGCTATAATTCATGCCAAAATTTCATATACACAACCAAATTTATTAAACACTTTTGACTAAATATTCTTCTTCTATTATCGCAATTTTATACGCATATGACCATATTAACTTGAACTATCTTGAGTACAAATAACAATTAAAAAATAAATCCAATTACATGCTAATTACTGCACCTAAAATTACATATACATAACCAATTAATTGCAAACAAATCATTCATTAGCAAATATGTCATACTTATATATATATATACACATATTCAATCAACCTATCATTAACCAAACATTAATCACATCATTTATCAGTTCCAAACCAATTCATAATACAAATTATACATTTCAATAATTAGTCAATAAATAACCACAACTAAAACACATTCATCAACCATACCAAATTCACTTGAGCCGAATTATAACAATCCACATTTGCAAATCCTACCATATATATATATATATATATCAAATTTACCAAAATAAACTAATCATAAGCCATAAGTATCTCACTACTTCATGCCGAAATCATATACTGAGCACATCACACACATATGCCATAAAACATAATTTGCCATCATGAACTTATACCATGACCGAACATACATAAACATAAGCATCATTTCTAGCCATTTTCGCATGGCTTTATATTTACAATTTCCAAACCAACCAAAACAAGTACTAGCCTATACCTGCCATAGGTTCATAATTCAAGCTTTAAAAATACCGAGATAATGATTGATAGTGTGACGGATTTCCTTGACAATCCCCGAGATCATAACTAGCTTTCAAAATCTATAAAACAATAAATGAGCACACATAGTAAGATAGAATAGCTTAGTAAGTCATAAGCAATTAATTTAATTAAACTATCATTAGTATTAAAATCTACTAGGCCGAATCAAGAAATAATTAATCAGATACATATTTTCATGCTTGAAACTCATATATCATCACATGAACATTATCAAAATACATTAACTTAACCGAATACACAATTATTCATAAGCATATATAATTCTCATTTTCATAATGCATATTTCATATATTCATCCCAATTATATACTTACCTTACTTTTCTAATCATTTAACTTAGCACATACCTGACCTTTTAGCTCGATTTCACATTCGACCTCAACTCAATATTGCCCATTGAACCATTCGAAATTAATAAGGATACTCAGATAGTCAGAAAGCTCGTACAATGCCAACGTCCCAGACGTGGTCTTACATGTAATCACATATCGATGCCACTGTCCCAGACAGGGTCTTACATGTAAATCACAAGTCGATGCCAACGTCACAGACGTGGTCTTACACGAAATCACATATCGAAAATCCTATGTCATGACATATGTATCCTAACTATTCCTAAGGTTCGAACGGGGCTTTCGGACGTCGTAACTCGATCAATTCAGGCTCGTAATTAATTCTCCCATGCTTATATCAAATATACACAATTATATTTAATAATTCAATTCATCTCTTATAATTCATATACATTTAAAATTAACGACATTTATTTACTTATGAACTTACCTTGGACAAAGACGAACGGACTAGAGCGACTATTCAACAACTTTAGATTTCCCCCGATCCAAATCTGATTTCCTATTTTCTTGATCTAAATTAATACAAATTTGACTTACTTAATCATATATTAATTCAAATTTATCCAAAAACACAAAAATGGGCAAATTACACTTTGCCCCTAACATTTCACATTTTTTACCATTTAGTCCCTATTTCACAATACAAAATATTCAAAATTTCACCACACCCATGCTTGGCCAAATTTCACTAAGGTCCCTAGTAGTCCATTTCTTTCGTTTATTTCACATTTTTACCCCTCAATTTACAAAATTCAGAATTTAATCCTAAATAGTGATTTTTACTAAAAATCACTTAATTAAACTTGATAATCTAACAACATATATTTATTTTCCATAATCAAACAACAAAAACAAAAAGCTCTCTTCAATGGAAAATCACAAAATATACAACCAATTCAAAAAGTCAAGCATGGGCTAGCTAAAACACAAAGAAACGATCTCAAAAACGTAAAAATTATCAAAAACTGAGCAAAAACATATGCCCGAATCAAGCAAAAATCAAGGCCGAATTAGCTTGTTCTTTTTCCTTCTTTTCCTTTAGTATTTTCAGCCAAGGATGAACTAAAAATGCATGGCCATTTTATTTTATGTTTTATTATACTAACATATTTTATAAACCATTTACCATTTTAACATTAATGAAATAACATTAAAATTCACCTAACTTTGTCCAATATTGTCCACCACTATTATAAATGGTATCATTGACATTCAAGTGCTCCACATTTCCATTTAATAGTCATTTTAAACACCTTTAACAATTAGAAAGCCACTTTTACATTTTATGCGGTTTAGTCCTTTTTATCAAATTAACTAACTAATCGATAAAATTTTCACACTAAATTCTCACACATAACACATCTCATGTTGTAAACATAGAAAATACTATTAAAATATTTTTTGACTTGAATTTGTGGTCCCAAAACTACTATTCCGACTAGGGTCTAAACAAGACTATTACAACTCTCCCCCCTTAGGGATTTTCGTCCCCAAAAATCTTACCGGCGAATAGGTTTGGGTAAAGTTCTCTCATAGCTTCTTCAAGCCCGTGTCGATGCCATAAGACTTTTACTAAATAAATTTTCTTATTTCTCAATTCTTTCATTTTGCTATCTAAAATCTGGATCGGTTCTTCCTCGTATGTCATATCGGATTGAATCTCAATCTCAGACGGAGAAATCACATGCGATGGGTCGGATCTGTATCGTCAAAGCATCGATACGTGAAACATGTTATGGATCTTTTCTAACTCAAGTGGCAACAACAGTCTATAAGTAATAGGCCCGATATGCTCAATAATCTCATACGACCCAATAAATCTTGGACTCAAATTGCCTTTACGACTGAATCAAAGTATTTTCTTCCATGGTGAGACTTTCAAAAACACATTATCCCCGATCTAAAACTCAATATCTTTACGTTTCAATTCTGTGTATGACTTCTGACGATCTGACGCGGCTTTCAGACTATCGCGAATCACTTTCACTTTATGTCCAGTCTCTTTGATCAAATCGACCCTATGTATCTTATTCTCATTGAGCTCAGTCCAATACAAAGGTGTTCGACATTTACTACCGTACAAAGCCTCGTAAGGTTCCATTTTGATACTCGATTGAAAACTATTATTATACGCAAATTCAATCAGTGGCAAGTATCGTTCCCATGTACCTTCAAACTCAATAATGCAACATCTCAACATATCCTCGAGTATCAGAATAATTCGTTCGGAGTGACCATCTATCAGCGGATGGAAAGCAGTGCTAAAATGTAGTTTCGTACCTAGTGCATCTTGCAGTTTCTTCAAAACCGCAATGTGAACCTCGGATCTCTATCCGAAATAATAGAAATAGGTACTCTGTGCAATCTCACAATCTGAGCAATATATAACTCAGCAAGTTTATCAAGCGAGTAATTTGTGCAAACCGAAACAAAATGAGCCAATTTAGTCAATCTATCCACAATAACCTAGGTTGCATCTTTCTTACTCAGTGACAAAGGCAAACCCGATACAAAATCCATCGTGACTTTGTCCCATTTCCACTCGGGTATCATAATTGGCTGAAGTAACCCAGACGGTACCTGATGCTCGGCTTTAACTTGTTGACAGATTAAACATTTCGAAACAAAGTCAGAGATGTCTTGTTTCATATAATGCCACTAGTAAAGCTGTTTCAAATCATTATACATTTTTGTACTACCCAATTGAATAGATAACCGACTACTATGAGCTTTATTCAAAATCACCTGAATCAACTCTGAATTTATCGGAACACACATTCGGTCTTTGAACCTCAAACAACCTTCAGTATCAACTCGAAACTCTGAATCAATATTCACATCACATTAAGCCCATTTTCCTATCAATTCGTTATCAACTTTCTGAGCCTCACAAATCTGTTGAATAAATAATGGTCTCGCTTTCAACTCGACTAACATCGAACAGTCATAAGATAGAGCCAACTGAGTATTCATCGTACGTAGAGCAAACAGAGATTTTTGGCTTAAAGCATCAGCAACAACATTGGCCTTTCTTGGATGGTAGTCAATCACAAACTCATAATCTTTTAACAACTTTAACCATCTTCCCTGCCGTAGATTCAAATCTTTCTGAGTCATCAAATATTTTAAGCTTTTATGATCAGAATAGACGTGACATTTCTCGCCGAACAGATAGTGGTGCCAAATCTTCAACGCAAACACAATAGCTACCAATTCCAGATCATTTGTTGGATAATTCTTTTCGTGCGGCTTTAACTGTCTCGAGGCATAAGCTATGACTTTGCCTTGCTGCATTAAAACCCAGCCCAGACCACTCAAAGATGCATCATTATAAATGATAATTCTTTACCCGATTCTGGCTGAACTGGTACTAGAGCTTCACTCAACAAAGCTTTCAGTTGATTAAAACTTTTCTGACACTTGTCCGATCACTCAAACTTAACATCTTTTTGAAGTAGTTTCGTCAACGGAGTTGCAATCATTGAGAAATCTTTTACGAATCGTTTGTAATAACCGGCGAGTCCCAAAAAGCTTCGAACTTCGGATACATTTCTTGGAGGCTTCCAATCTAGTATAGCCGAAATCTTACTCGGATCAACCCGAATACCCGATGCTGATACAACATGTCCTAGAAAATTGACTTCTTGTAACCAAAACTCACATTTACTGAACTTCGCATACAACTGCTTATCACACGAAGCCTGTAGCACTAATCTCAGATGTTCAGCATGCTCGGATTCATCACAAGAATAGATCAATATGTCATCTATGAACACAACTACAAATCGATCTAAATATGGTCTGAAGATCCGATTTGAAACACCCTAAACCCGGCCCAAAAAGCCTGACGGATTTGATATGTTCCTCGAGTAAAACTTTAACAAATTCTCGCTTTGTTTAAGAAAAACTTGATGATTTTGAAAAAAATAGATTAAGTTAAGGATCGGGTTGAAATCAAATTGTAAAGTAAATTTATATCTTCTTAAAACATTATTTTTAAGAGAAATTAATAAGTTAACGAAAACCAAACGTAATGAAAAATTTATTTATTACTTTAAAACATATATATATATATATATTAGTGTCAAAACATTTTTAAAGTATTTATCGAAAACCATTTAGTTATTTAATTGATAATTGTCCATGGCGTAAAATAAACCCAAACACAAAATTAAAAAAATAGTTCATAGTGGCCTTATTACATAAAAATAGCAAAACCCATAATAAATTCTAAATAATAAAATTAATTTAATAAGTTTAAGTAGGAAAATTTCCAAGATACTTTATTTGAGCATTGGCCACCTCAAAATCCTTGTCAATTCGATCCATCGCACTACTGAATCATCCTAAAAGTTATCCCACAAAAGGGGTGAGTTATAAACTCAATGTGTAACACATACATTAAAAAGCCCATTTGATCATAGCCTTTCAAGCCCATTTATAACACATATAATCATAGGCCCATTTAAGTCATGATTAGCCATAAGCCCATTTTCATAACAGATCAAATAATAATCATTTTAAAAAAAAATCACATGGATATAACATATAATGAAATGCAAACCCGGCCCACCTAAATATCCATCCGCTACACACTCACCTGTACCAACCAAACACACCATGGGGATTACTAAATCGACCCTCCATCCGCTACACACCATCAAGACGATTCTTTGCGATCAACATGCACATCGCCTTATAATTTTGTGGCAAGGCCACAGACAAAATTGTGACCAAGTCACCGAATTTCAAATATGTGACCAAGTCACCAGATTCACATATGTGGTCAAGTCACGGATTTCAAATATGTGACCGAAGTCACGGATATTGTGGTAAAACCACCGAATACTTCCCTTTTCAAATTCACCCATATGCCCATGCACTTACATATTATTCATTTTTCATGCCATTTACCCCAAAATCATAATATAATCATACTTATTTCACATTTATGCATATAGCAAAATTAACGAAATATTGGGGCAAACATACCTGAATATTGTATACCAATGAATGGTATCCACAATCATTTTCAAACACATTGTCATGTAATCACATTTAAAAATAGATCTATGAGATTTTATTGTAAGGTTACACACCTTATGACTGTGAGAACGATACCTTCTCGCTCGTCAACACCTAATTAATTATCACACTAGATTAGTATACACCATTACTAATAAAACTATACTATTGATGAGAGATCTACATCCTTACCCTCGGATTCTCGAACAACTGTTATTTGCGATTTTTCTCCGCTAGATGGATCAAAACCCGCTGATAACCCACCAACGAAAAGTGGTTCGGTTGTACGCACTACTTCAAATAACCGATCTTCGTTAGCAGAGGGTCCACAACCCGATGGAAAATCTCTTATCGCCGATACAGCCCTTCATTTGAAGTTCGATGGTAAAACAGTGCCTCCTCTCTTCCAAACACTCCGTACTGCTCTTTTTGTACCTATCTTGTTAGTCTCAAAATCACCCCTAAAATAAAGTTAGTTAATAAACTATCTAAAAGGATTAATATAACCGAAAGTGATATTCTTACCTTGGATGATTTCGAAAGGTTTCTCTTAAAACGTTGGTTTCCAAAAAGATCCTTAAAAATCCCTTCCAAGGATTCGGCCTAGGAGAGAAAAATAAGAGATTTATGTTTCTAAATCGACTATAGTAAAAAGAGATAATGAAAACAATTGACAAAAACCTTACTTGATCACTTGAAGATTCGGCCTTGAACAAAAGAAGAGAATAAAAAATAGATTTGGTGATTTCGGTTTGCACAAAAAGAAAAGAGAAAAAGATAGTGATTTATGGCTAAAATGGTTTCGGTTTTCAATAAAAGAAAAGAAGAAAGGAAATCGAAATAGAAGATGATTCGATTGACAAAAGAGATGAAAATAATGTTGATTTTGGTTTTAGTAGAAGGTAGTTTCGGTTGAGAGAAGGAAGAAAGAAAATGAAAACGAAAGAAGAGAGAAAGAAAGAAGAAGAAAAGATGATGATGAAGATGCTTCCAAAAGAAAAGAGATAGGTTTAGGGACCTATTTGCATTCGACCAAGAGGGAAAAATTGAAGAAGAAGTAGTTCTTTGAACTTTGGTACTTTTCGGCAATGAGGAAAAAGAAAAGAAGAATGTTTTTCCAAACTTTTGATGCTTTTGACTAAAGAAGACAAGAATTTGAGAGAAAAGGTATTTTAACCAAAATGGTCAAAATAAAAGCCAAAACAAAGTAAAACTTTTACCTAATATCATTAGCAAAATTCGGCTAGGAGGAGAGCTTTTGGAAAAATGAGAAAATATGTACAAAATGCTAGAGTTTTTGGCCAACTATCACCCCCTAACTCAAAGTCAAATTCGGCCAACTAGAATGCCAACATAATCCCCCTTTTTCCTCCAAATTTCTTCCCCATCAACCCTTAGATTGCTATCACAATTAACCATCCCCTTTAACCCCTAAAACCGACTAGGTTCATGGTCAAATGACCACGAAAAAGCTTCCAAAACACTGCCCTTACTTCAAGCCTTTTGTCCCCCCCATTTTACCATCCTTTCATGATTCCATGCCATATCTTCTAGCTTACCTTTTTTATATGGTCAATTAACCAAAATTAAAAAGATGCTCATCCATTCTAGAAGAGTCTTGACCGACACTATAGGGAAGGAAACAAAAATAAAATCCTCCCATTTGCTAGCTAGGGATTCGAACCTCTCCCTCAAGCACTCATCCAAGCGCCTTACCACTTTGCTAATTACTCATCTTATGCTTAAAACCCCTTGTCATTATTTCTTAAAGCCTATCTTGCTTAGCTCCATCTTAATTATTAAAAATTAAAAGTTTCACTAAGTATTCACTTACATAATGAAGTTCAAAAGTGAACTGCCAAAACACACTCAATCATAATTAGGCATGCAATAACATTCAATTAAGTAAAGATGCATAACCCCTAATTATCAGGATGTTACAATTCTACCCCCTTAAAAATAATTTCGTCCTCGAAATTACCTGGCTAGAACAAATGAGGGTATTGCTGTTGCATCGCTTCCTCCGGTTCCCACGAAGCTTCTTCTGATCCATGATTACGCCATAATACTTTGACGAGAGGAACCTACTTTCTCCGTAAAACCTTTACATCTCGCTCCAGAATTTGAATTGGCTCCTCTTCATATGACAAATCTGGTCTTAATTCCACCTTCTCAACTGGCACTACATGAGATGGATCCGAACGATAACGGCGTAACATTGAAACATGGAACACATCATGCATTTGCTTCAATTCCGAAGGTAATTCTAACTGATATGCCACAGGTCCGACCCGCTTCAAAACGCGATAAGGTCCTATGAACCTGGGACTTAACTTTCCTTTGCAACCAAATCTCATCACCTTTTTTCAAGGTGAAACCTTTAGGAATACTTGATCTCCCACAGCAAACTCTATTTCCTTCCGCTTTAGATCTGCGTACGACTTTTGTCTGTCAGATGCTTCTTTTAACTGAGCCCGGATTACCTTAACCTTTTCTTCAGATTCAGTCACTATTTCTGGACCCAAAATCTGACGTTCCCCTAGTTCTGTCCAACACGTAGGAGTGCGACACTTCCGTCCATATAGTGCTTCATACGATTGCCATCGAATCTGGCTTGGTAATCTGTTATTGTATAAATTCGCTAACGGTAAGAACTCTTCCCAACTTCCCCTGAAATCCATCACACATCTCCTTAACATATCTTCTAAGATTTGGATTACTCGTTCAGACTGGCCGTCAGCTGTGGATGAAATGCCGCACTGAAATCCAATCTGGTGCCCAAAGCCTGATGCAATGCTTTCCAAAATTGAGACGTAAACCTCGGATCTCTATCCGAAATAATCGACACCGGCACTCCATGCAATCTCACAATCTCAGCCACATATAACTTCGCCAATTTCTGCAAAGAGTAATCAACCCGAACTGGGATAAAATGTGCAGATTTCGTCATTCGGTCCACTATCACCCATACTGAGTCTTTCTTAGTAGGCGTAAGAGGAAACCCACTAACAAAGTCCATGGTGATTCTCTCCCACTTCCACTGTGGAATCTTTATCGGCTGAGGCAATCCCGAAAGTACTTGATGTTCAGCCTTGACTTGCTGACACGTTAAGCACTTTCCTACAAACTCCGTAACTTCTCGCTTAAGACCAGGCCATCAAAACTAATCTCGCAAATCTCGATATAACTTACTTCTTCCAGGATGCATAGCATAAGGGCTACTATGCGACTCTCAAGAATCTTTTGCCTCAATTCCGATCCCCAAGATACGACTTTACCTTTGAAACACAATACCCCATCATCATATTAATACCAAAATCTTCCAATTCCCCATTCAGACTGCCGTAGCTTTACACTCAGATCTTCGTCTACTAACTGTCTCTCTTTCACTTGACTCAACCATGTCGGCTTAACTTGTAATTCTGCTAACAAGCTTCCGTCATCGTAAAGACTAAGATGTGCAAACATCGCCCTTAAATCTGACACCACTTTCTGACTTAGAGCATCTGCCACCACGTTAGCCTTGCGGATGGTACTCGATAGAACAATCGTAGTCTTTCAATAATTCTATCCACCTTCACGCCTCAAATTCAGCTTCTTTCGAGTCGGAGATATTTGGACTCTTGTGGTCCATGTATATCACCGACTTTTCCCCAGATAAATAATGTCTCCAAACTTTGAGAGCAAAGACTATCGCGCCAACTCTAAGTCATGCGTCGGGTAATTAACCTCGTGAGGTCTTAACTGCCGAGACGCATACGCAACTACCTTCCCGTCTTGCATCAGAACACATCCTAATCCCGTGTGAGAAGCGTCACAATACACGACAAAATCCTTCCCTGCCTCAGGCTGAATCAAAACCGGAGCTTCAGTCAAAACCTTCTTGAGCTTCTCAAAACTCTCTTGTTGCTTATCAGCCCACACGAAAGGTACCTCCTTTCTCAACAATTTCGTTAAAGGTGCAACTATCGATGAGAATCTTTCGACGAATCTTCTGTGGTATCCGGCTAACCCCAAGAAACTGCGAACTTCAGTTACGGACTTAGGTGGTTTCCAATCTAGCACAGCCTCAATCTTCCGAGGATCCACCCTTATTCCTTCTGCAGACACCACATGGCCTAAAAACACAACCTCTTTCAGCCAAAATTCACACTTGCTGAATTTGGCATAAAGCTTCTTCTCCCTTAAAACTCGCAACACAATCCGGAGATGCTCATTATGTTCCATTTCGGACTTAGAATACACCAGGATGTCGTCTATGAATACCACAACGTACTGATCCAAGTAGGGCTGGAAAATTCAGTTCATCATATCCATGAACGCAGCTAGGGCGTTCGTTAATCCGAATGGCATTACCAAAAATTCATAATGCCCATATCTAGTTCGAAAAGCCCTCTTATGGATATCCACTTCTTTCACCTTAAGCTGATGATACCCCGACCTTAAATCAATCTTTGAGAATACCGCAGCTCCTTTGAGCTGATCGAACAAGTCGTCGATCCTTGGCAAAGGATACTTGTTCTTGATGGTCACCTTATTCAACTGCCGGTAGTCTATACACATCCTCATCGATCCGTCCTTTTTCTTCACAAATAGGACCGGTGCTTCCCATGGAGACACACTAGGTCAGATAAATCCACGATCAAGCAACTCCTGAATCTGAGCCTTAAGCTCAACTAACTCCTTTGGTGCCATTCTATATGGAGTAATAGAAACTGGCGCCGTTCCAGGTAATAATTCAATCCCAAATTCTACCTCTCGATCCGGAGGCAATCCTGGAAGTTCTTTCGGAAAAACATCTACAAATTCATTCACGCCCCGACTCCTCAACAGCTTGCTTCCTTAGCCTCCAAGGCACTCACCAACATCGGAAGGCTACACATCCCTTTCTAACCATCTTTTCTGCCTTAAGAGCAGATACTACATTAGATAAGTAGTTTCGTCTCTCGCCCATCACTACAACTTCTTTGTCATCAACAGTTCTTAAGGACATTCGTTTAGCAGCACAATCCACATTTGCACGATACTTCACAAGCCAGTCCATGCCTAAGATCAGGTCAAATTCCCCAAATGGAAACTCCATTAAATCACCAAAATCAAGGTCCCTTGAACTTCTAAAGGTACTTCCTTAAAAAGTTTGTCTATTACTACTGTCTGTCCTAAAGGACTAAGTACAGTCATCTTCCTAGGTATAGTCTCAGAAGTCACATGCAAAGTTCCAGATATTTCACTAGCGATATAGGAATGAGTTGACCCTATATCTA
Source organism: Gossypium rotundifolium (assembly GCA_025506655.1). Classification (NCBI taxonomy): domain Eukaryota; kingdom Viridiplantae; phylum Streptophyta; class Magnoliopsida; order Malvales; family Malvaceae; genus Gossypium; species Gossypium rotundifolium. The sequence goes on along the minus strand of CP106722.1, from coordinate 85,120,900 downwards.
TCAAAGCAATAAAGGGCAACCCAGAAATCAGAAATGTACCCGTGATAACATTAGCTGCGTCACTATCCTCTCTACGACGAACTGCATATACCAGACCTGGCTGTCTCGCCTCGGAGCTACCACTGCCTCTGCTTGAAGTCTTGTGACCTCTACCGGAACCATTACCCCTTCCATTTGGACCACGGCCCTTATCGGTCATTGCTCACCTCTGCCACTGATTAACGCATACGACCTCTTTGGCGGTTCTTATCTGAATTCTTCGGGCAATCCTTGATCATATGGTCTTTAGATCCACACTTGAAACATCCCCCGGTCTTTTTCCAACACTCTCCCGGGTGCATCTTCCCACATTGAGCACAAGCACGATGTTGTCCACCTGTAGCAGTCTGCTGACTTCACGACCCATCATTTCTTGGTTTCTTCTGAAAATTCCCGGATGACCCATTTGATCATAGCCTTTCAAGCCCATTTATAACACATATAATCATAGGCCCATTTAAGTCATGATTAGCCATAAGCCCATTTTCATAATGATCAAATAATAATCATTTTAAAAAATCACATGGATATAACATATAATGAAATGCAAACCCGCCCACCTAAATATCCATCCGCTACACAATCACCTGTACCAACCAAACACACCGTGGGATTACTAAATCGACCCTCTATCCGCTACACACCATCGAAGGCGCTTCTTGCAGTCAACATGCACATCGCCTTATAATTTTGTGGCAAGGCCACAGACAAAATTGTGACCAAGTCACCGGATTTCAAATATGTGACCAAGTCACCAGATTCACATATGTGACCAAGTCACCAGATTTCAAATATGTGACCGAAGTCACGGGATATTGTGGTAAAACCACCGAATACTTCCCTTTTCAAATTCACCCATATGCCCATGCACTTACATATTATTCATTTTCATGCCATTTACCCCAAAATCATAATATAATCATACTTATTTCACATTTATGCATATAGCAAAATTAACGAAATATTGAGGTAAACATACTCAATATTGTATACCAATGAATGGTATCCACAATCATTTTCAAACACATTGTCATGTAATCACATTTAAAAATAGATCTATGAGATTTTATTGTAAGGTTACACACCTTATGACTGTGAGAACGATACCTTCTCGCTCGTCAACACCTAATTAATTATCACACTAGATTAGTATACACCATTACTAATAAAACTATACTATTGATGAGAGATCTACATCCTTACCATCAGATTCTCGAACAACCGTTATTTATGGTTTTTCTCTGCTAGATGGATCAAAACCCGCTGATAACCCACCAACGAAAAGTGGTTCGATTGTACGCACTACTTCAAATAACCGATCTTCGTTAGCAGAGGGTCCACAACCCGGTGGAAAATCTCTTATCGCCGATATGACCCTTCGCTTGAAGTTCGATGGTAAAACAAAGGCCTCCTCTCTTCCAAACACTCCGATCGCTCTTTTGTACCTATCTTGTTAGTCTCAAAATCACCCCTAAAATAAAGTTAGTTAATAAACTATCTAAAAGGATTAATATAACCGAAAGTGATATTCTTACCTTGGATGATTTTGAAAGGTTTCCTTAAAACGTTGGTTTCCAAAAAAGATCCTTAAAAATCCCTTCTAAGGATTCGGCCTAGGAGAGAAAAATAAGAGATTTATGTTTCTAAATCGACTATAGTAAAAAGAGATAATGAAAACAATTGACAAAAACCTTACTTGATCACTTGAAGATTCGGCCTTAAACAAAAAGAAGAGAATAAAGAAAATAGATTTGGTGATTTCGGTTTGCATAAAAAGAAAAGAGAAAAAGATAGTGATTTATGGCTAAAATGGTTTCAGTTTTCAATAAAATAAAAGAAGAAAGGAAATCGAAATAGAAGATGATTCGGTTGACAAAAGAGATGAAAATAATGTTGATTTTGGTTTTAGTAGAAGGTAGTTTCGATTGAGAGAAGGAAGAAAGAAAATGAAAAATGAAAGAAGAGAGAAAGAGAAGAAGAAGAAAAGATGATGATGAAGATGCTTCCAAAAGAAAATAGATAGGTTTAGGGACCTATTTGCATTCGGCCAAGAGGGAAAAAATTGAAGAAGAAGTAGTTCTTTGAACTTTGGTACTTTCGGCAATGAGGGAAAAAGAAAAGAAGAATGTTTTTCCAAACTTTTGATGCTTTTGACTAAAGAAGACAAGAATTTGAGAGAAAAGGTATTTTAACCAAAATGGTCAAAATAAAAGCCAAAACAAAGTAAAACTTTTACCTAATATCATTAGCAAAATTCGCTAGGAGGAGAGCTTTTGGAAAATGAGAAAAGATGTACAAAATGCTAGAGTTTTTGGCCAACTATCACCCCCTAACTCAAAGTCAAATTCGGCCAACTAGAATGCCAACATAATCCCCCTTTTTCCTCCACATTTCTTCCCCATCAACCCTTAGATTTCTATCACAATTAACCATCCCCTTTAGTCCCTAAAATCGACTAGGTTCATGGTCAAATGACCATGAAAAGCTTCCAAAACATTGCCCTTACTTCAAGCCTTTTGTCCCCCCCATCTTACCATCCTTTCATGATTCTATGCCATATCTTCTAGCTTACCTTTTTCATATGGTCAATTAACCAAAATTAAAAAGATGCTCATCCATTCTAGAAGAGTCTTGACTGACACTATAAGGAAGGAAACAAAAATAAAATCCTCCCATTTGCTAGCAAGGGGATTCGAACCTCTCCCCTCAAGCACTCATCCAAGTGCCCTTACCACTTTGCTAATTACTCATCTTATGCTTAAAACCCCTTGTCATTATTTCTTAAAGCCTATCTTGCTTAGCTCCATCTTAATTATTAAAAATTAAAAGTTTCACTAAGCATTCACTTACATAATGAAGTTCAAAAATGAACTTCCAAAACACACTCAATCATAATTAGGCATGCAATAACATTCAATTAAGTAAAGATGCATAACCCCTAATTATCAGGATGTTACACGATTCACTAGATCCATAAAAGCAGTAGGTGCATTAGTAAGTCTGAAAGACATAACCAGAAACTCATAGTGTCTATACCTTGTTTGAAAAGCTTTTTTTGGCACATCGGAGTCTTTAACTCGCAACTGATAGTAACCCGATCTTAGATCTATTTTAAAAAACACCGTAGCCCCTTTCAACTAATCGAACAAGTCATCAGTCCGTGGTAAAGGATATTTATTCTTTATTATTGAGCTATCGGTAATCAATGTACATTCTCATAGTTTCGTCTTTCTTTTTCACAAACAAAATCTGTGCACCCCAGGGAGAAAAACTCGATCGTGTAAAACCTCTATCTGTCAATTCTTGCAACTGAGTCTTCAACTCTTTTAATTAAGTGGGTGCCATTCCGTACGGAGCTATCGATATCAGAGTTTTCCCCGGCACTAACTCAATACCAAACTCTACCTCTCGGATCGGTGGCAAACCCGGTAATTCTTCTAGAAACTCATCCAGATACTCGCACATAATTAGTACTGATTCAATCTTCTTTTCGGTCACGTTAGAGTCGAGCACATAAGCAAAGTAAGCTTCACAACCCTTTCTCACATATTTCTGAGCTAACATCGAAGATATAACTGTCGGTAAACCATTCAGATCATTAGACTCAATCCGAATAATCTCATCATTCTGACATCACAAATTAATAATCTTCCATCTGCAGTTCACAATAGCATCGTGTAAAGTTAACCAATCCATACCCAGAATTATATCAAACTCGTTGAATGGCAACAACATTAAATCAGCCGGAAAACATGAATCTCGAATCATCAACGGACAATTCTTGCACACTTTATCGACCAAAACACACTGGCCTAAGGGGTTCAATACTCTAATCACAAACTCAGTAGACTCTACATGCAAAGTCTTACTAAACACTAAAGTCTCACATACATAAGAATAAGTCAAACAGGATCAATCAATGCAACAACACTAGTATCATATAGAGTGAATGTACTAGTAATCACATCTGGAGACGAAGCTTCTTCACGAGTGTGGATAGCATAAGCTCTAGTAGGTGCGCGAGCCTCGGATCTAACAGTTGTATCTTTAGTTCCCTTTTGGCTGCCACTCACATTACCCATGTTTTTGGGTGGTCTACCTCGAGCTGACATGTTACTCGTTCTTGTATTCTGCACTGTGTTTTGCTCTGCTAACTCAGGGCATTCACGAATAAAATGATCTATCGATCCACATTTAAAGCAAGCCCGATCATTCAATCTGCAGCTGTTGAGATGTTGTTTACCACAATATTTGCACTCTAGTTGATTTGATCTGACGTTACCAACATTAGCTATTGAGGTAGCTTTCGAGCTCATAGGTGGTCTATCTCTATACTGTCTAGAATACCCCGTAGTAGCCTTTGAACGTCTAAAGTCATCTCGAAATTTCTTTGATGCTAACTGAAATGTCTTACTTGATGATTTCTTACGGGAATCTCTAGCTCCAAAATCAGCATTTCTTTTTTCTTTCTCGAACTCTTCAGCTTTGCATGCTCGCTCGACTAATACCACGAACTCTTTTATTTTAAGAATCTTGACTAACAGCTTAATATCTTCATTCAACCCGTCTTCGAATCTTTTACACATTATTGCTTCGGTTGATACACATTCCCGGGCATATCTGCTGAGTCTCACAAATTCCCATTCGTATTCTATAACTGTCATGCCACCTTATTTTAACTCGAGAAATTCTTTGCATTTTTTATCAATAAACCGCTGACTGATATATTTCTTCCGGAATTCAGTCTGAAAGAACTCCCAGGTAACTTGTTCTTTTGGAACCACCGATACTAGTGTATTCCACCAGTGATATGAGGTATCTCGTAACAAGGATACAACACATTTAATACACTCATCAGGGGTACAGGATAATGTATCGAACATATGGATCGTTTTATCAAGCCAAAATTCAGCTCGCTCAGCATCATCATCAACAGTAGCTCTGAACTCTTCGGCCCTATATTTTTTTAATTTTATCAACCGGTGGCTTATTTAATCTCATCGGATCAAGAACTTGAGGTATCACAGGTGTCTGAGAAGGATTAGGTGGGGGAGGGGGTTGTCGAACAGCCGGATTTGTCTGGATATACTGTGTGAACCATTCATTCATCATATGGAAGAAGGCTTGTTTAGCCTCTCCCTTGTGGCTACTCGAAACTGGTCTAGAATCAGATTGCACTACCCCTTGAGTGGGGGCGGGTGCATTACTTTCCACGTGATCAGCTACGGCTCGATCAGGATCCATTTACTATAAAAAAACACATTTTGATTGTCAGGAATCATCACACTATCGCGGTTTATAAATATGACATGTATAGCTAGACTCACAAGCGCTACATTAGTCCTAGAACCGACTAAACTGTAGCTGTGATACCAATAAAATGTAACACCCCTAACCCGTATCCATCGCTGGATTAAGGTTACGAGGCATTACCGAACAAAACACAACTCAGAACCAGTATACATTACTAAACTTGAATATACACAAGTTACTTAGACTATAATCGAAAACATGAATCATATAGCCAATCTAAAAATTATAATTCAATATAATATACAATATAATCAAATTAAACTTGTTCCATAATTACTGAGTCGAACCATATAGTCCTCAACTTATACATTCGTACATATACATTACTAAACCAAACATAAACCAACATGATTTACCATTTTAAAACATATACTAATCATGCTTTAGAAATCTAAGCATATCAACATTATTTATTTAATCTCTTTGCGAACTCACTAATATATATATATAACATATCACATCACATATAATTTATATTTCTATTAGCCAAACTTATTGACAATAAATTATGGTATCCGAACTTCTAAAAAATAATAATAATAATAAAGATTAATCATGTTTCATTTGTCATATATTTAGCTTACAATAATACATTCATTTGTAAGCTTTCCCACATGCACATATTAACCTAAGTTTAACTATACCTCACGACTAAATAAACAAAATTATACAAGTACAAACAAGCAATTCCAAACGGCCAAATTTCAAATGCAAATATGACTAGTTCATAAATTACTCACTTGTCTAACATTAGCCATTTTCCAAGTACTTTAACCGATTCAAAACATGCTAATTCCATATGCTATAATTCATGCCAAAATTTCATATACACAACCAAATTTATTAAACACTTTTGACTAAATATTTTTCTTCTATTATCACAATTTTATACGCATATGACCATATTAAATTGAACTATCTTGAGTACAAATAACAATTAAAAAATACATCCAATTACATGTTAATTATCGCGCCTAAAATTACATATACATTTGCCAACAAATCATTCATTAGCAAATAAGTCATACTTATATATATACATATTCAATCAACCTATCATTAATCGAACATTAATCACATCATTTATGTAACAGGCCGAATTTGACCCTAATCGGAACGGTGGTTTCGAGACCACGAATCCGAGTCCAAGAAATATTTTAATATTATATTTTGTGTTTATTATATGTGAATTAATGTGTGTGAAAGTCTCGTAGAAAAATTTTATCGTTTGTGTGTTTAATTTAGAAAAAAGGACTTAATCGCGTAAAAGGTAAAAGTAGCAAACTATAGTGAAAAGTGCCTATTTGATGATGGCTTTTTAAAGTGGGGCATTAAAAGAGTAAATAGCCCATTTTGGAGATAGTGGGTGGTTTATGACAAGACTAACCTTATATTATATATTGTTTTTATTATTAAATAAAGGTTAAAATGGTAAATCATTAAAATATTATTATATGTTAAAAATACATGAAATTAAAAGCCATTTTAGTGTCTTCTTCTTCCATTGCCATGAGCTAGCTAAGGAAAAAAGGGGTTTAAAGTCTTGAAACATTTGGCCATCATCAAGCACAAGTAGGTATGAATTTTAGCTCAGTTTTTAATAATTTTTACGTTTTTGAGATCGTTGCTTCATCTATTACCCGACCCATGCTTGAATTTTTGAGAATCATGTGTTTATGAGGTTCAGCCATTGATGAATTCTTGAGGTTTTTGATGTTTGATGATTTTAAATTAAAGATATGTTAAGGATTGATATGTTTTGTGATAGAAATTTTAGTGAATGTTAGTATTTAGGGCTAATTTGTAAAAGTAAATTTTTAGAGGGGCTTATTTTCAAAATAAATGAAAGAAATGGACTTATAATGCCCTTGTGAACATTCGGCCCTTGCATAGTCTTGGCAAATTTTGAGTATTTTATGTTTTGTACAATTAGGACTAAATAGTAAAAATGTGAAATCTTAGGGGTAAAATGGTAATTTGCATGTTTATGTGTTTTGAGACTAAATTGAATTGAAAGGTACTTGAATGAGCTGAATTTAATGTGTTCTAGATCAAGAACAAAGAAAAACGAGCTTGGATTGGGGAAAAACGAAAGTTGTCGACTAGCCGGTTAACGTTGTCCGTCGAAAGTCAAGGTAAGTCCTTAAGCAAATATACGTTAAAGATTTATTTACAACTATGATGAATGATGAAACTTGAATATTTAAAGTATAATTATAGACAATAGCCGAATGTAGAAGTATGGTATTTAATTGAATTTACTTTGTAAAATGATAAGTGTATAAATATGTTTTGGTTGGTATGTGAAGGTAATATGATCTATATGAGTTGTTTGCATTGTTGATGTTATGAAATGAGTGCTGAATTGATGATCATATCTATATCGGGCTTTAAGCCTAGCAGGCTCCGTGCCGGTGTTATTTATCGGGCTAAATGCCTAGCAGGCCTTGTGCCGGTGATGTAATTCGGGCTAAATGCCTAGCAGGCCTTGTGCCGGTGATGTAATTCGGGCTATGAGCCTAGCAGGCCTTGTGTCGGTGATGTATATTAGGCTTATTGCCTAGCAGGCTTAATGTCGGTGATCAAGTTCAGACCTCGGGTCTAGCAGGCTTAATGCCAGTAATGTGTTATAAATTCTTTACAAGGTGGGATGAAAATACTTCAATAAACAAAATGCTCGGGTAAAAAAAAAATAAAGGTTTATAGATGCAAGGAACAAGGTAAGTGATTATCTTTCCTTTCAAATTACATAAGTGATAGAATGGTTAAAGTTTTTGATAATGAGTCTTTATGATATGTGCATTTGAATTTGAAACACCCCAAACCCGGCCTAGAAGTTAGGCCCGAATCTGGTGTGCCACATGGAAGTGTTTTTCAAAACCATCTTTGCAATTGTTAACAACTTGTTTGAGAATCACAACCTCTTTGTTAAAACCCAATACAACTAAAGCAATTACATCACGTGAAAACATAATTATCTTTAATAAACCTTTTCGTTATGAAAGCATATTTGAAATAAACGATTTGCAAAAACTAGAGTTGTAACAACATTTTTGAAAACATTTCTAAACGTAGATAAAATACAAGTAATTTGATAAATCACAAATCAAGGAATTAAACTTTAAATCCGTGACTTTTGAAAATGTCGTTAATAAATTGAAAGAAAATTCGAAGTTAAATCATATTTGTAAAAGTTTATCTTGAAATCCATTTATTAATCAATTTCGAAAAACTTTTATTTTCGTTCTTAGAAAAATTCTCGTTTAAAACAATTTAAGCAAAATAATAAGTAAACCAACCATAAAGCAAATAATAAAATAGTTCGAGGCCTTATTACAACTTAAACCAAAATAATAAAATAACGGAATAGAAATTTAAAATTCAAAACACTATTTCAAGAATGGCCTCCACCGAGTCATCCATGGCCCAAGTCCACCTCACGAGCATTACCTACAGAGTTAAGAGAAAGGGGGTGAGTTACAAGAACTCATGTATAATCCCTTACCATCATCCACTGGCTGAACACACACAAGAATGTTTTGGGCCTAAGCCCAATTACAATTATAGCATGTATATAATATGCATGTGATATGCAATTCCCAAACCAAGCCTAATTTCCATCCGCTACACACCCCTGCACAACCATCACACCTGGGATCAAGTCAACCCACCCCGCCAACACACCAATCGTAGGCATTAAGCCATTTTATATTTGTGGCAAAGCCACCGAACTAGAGGCAATAAGCCATATTTGTGGCGAGCCACCAACTAGAGGCAATAAGCCATATTTGTGGCGAGCCACCGAACTAGAGGCAATAAGCCATTTGATTATTTGTGGCGAGCCACCGAACTAGATTTTGGCAACAGCCTTTCTTCTCTTCATCATTTTCCCAACCCATGCAAACATGTATGCATAACAATTTATATCCATATGATAATTTTAGCAAAAGGCCCAATTTACAAGAGAATCAATATTTCAAGTTTTTAATTAAGGCCCATAACACAAAATAACATTTAGCCCATTTAGCACTTTAGCAACTTAGGCCCAATTAACGATCTAGCATATTTTTGGCCCGTTTAACGATCTAGCAGAGATTTCGGCCCATTTATTGATCTAACAGAGATGTCGGCCCATTTAACTATTTTTCAGGGTTTTCGGCCCATTTAACGATCTAGCAGAGATTTCGGCCCATTTAACTATTTATCAGGGTTTTCGGCCCATTTAACAATCTAGCAAAATTTTGGCCCATTTAACGATCTAGCAAAATTTGGCCCATTAATCGATCTAGAAAATTTGGCCCATTATTCACATGAGGCCCATATAGCAACATATTTCAATTTGACCCATAAAGGGTATTTTCGTAATTTAGTCCATAGGGACATTTTCATAATTCGCCCATTAGGGCATTTTCGTAACTTGACCCGTAAGGGCATTTTCATAATTCGCAATCGTACCCACAAAGGGTAATTCAGTAATTTACCCTCTAAGGGTATAATGGTAATTTCGCAACCTAAGCTTAATTACTAATTTGGGCATAAGAACGAAACTGTCCAACTGCATCACACTGACTAAATTGGCCATAACTCGAGTTAGAAAACTCGAAATCTAAATCCGTAAATTTTACTTGAAACTAGACTCGTATATCTTTCTACTATAAGTTTTCCAGAATTTTTACCTTAACCATTTAGTACAGTTTATTCCTTAAAATTTCCCTTGTTTCACTGTCCAATGATTCTGACCTCTCTTAACTTAATCTCAAATATCTTACTGTACAATTTTCATCTACTGCTCCCACTTATTTCTTTTGAAAATAGATTCACTAAGGAATCCATACATATCAATTATAACTCTTAATTCACTTTGTACGATTTTATATGATTTTTCCAAAACAGAACAGAATACCCCGAAGTCATTCAAAACCAGTCTCACTAAAATTAACATATCTTAGAATCTAATATTCCTTTTCCTTCTCTGTTTCTTCCATATTAAAATAGACACAGTAAGCTTTAATCTGATATCTTATTCACTTTGTAATTCCTTTTATCCAATTTTTCATGATTTTTCAAATACAAGACACTGTTTCTGACCGAAACTGTTTTATTACAAAATACGATTACCACTACGAATATACGCACTCTCGAGTGATCACGAATACCGGTTATCGGTTTTATTCGGTATTTCTACCGAATCACAGAATATTTCATGTAAACTTTCAAAGAGATGTGAGACTTACTCACCATTTCAAACATATATTCGGAAGGGTACGGGATTACACACCTTATTCGGAATCCGTAACACGAAATTCTCCATGCACCTAAAGATACAATCGATCAACAATTAATCCCAAAACTGAATTTACCACTTCAACCAATTATTTTGATTGATTAACAATCTATCACTTACCAACAATCCGAGTCTCTTATTACGAGGGATAAGTGTTCGATTGGCCCTCCGATAAAGTACTTCGAGTCCTTAAAAGTGATTAACACAAAAACAATGTTAGCCACACCTTATTCGGCTTGAGCAGGAATCACCACAATACACCCCCTTCACCTATATACGGCTTGGAAGAAAAAGAAAAAGAAATGAAAAGAGGAAAATACAATTACTTACCGATTTGATTAAGAAGAGATTGGATGGAAGAAGAGTACCTTGTAATTTCGGAAATCAAAAGGGAAATAAACAATAGATGAAAATCTTGATCAAACAAAAGAGCAAGAAAATGCACAATTGTGCTAGGGGAATTCGGCCAAAGTAAAAAGAAAGAAGAAACTATGGTCACCAAGGCTTGTAATTTCGGCACAAAGCAAAGGAAAAGAAAAGAATTTGAGAGGAAAAACAATGCACTATTGTGCTACTATGATTTGGCAAGGAGGGTTGCAAAATTGAGAGAAATGGCACAAAGTTGTCAAAAGGATTTTTTTTTTTGGCCAAAACAAAGCTAAGACTTTACCAAATGCCAAATAAAATTTCAGCCACCTAATTACTCCAAAAAACCATCCACATGCATCCCCCCTTAGGATAAGATTTGGCCACTCATACTTTCCAAAACATCTCCCCCGATATTAGCCTCTTGTCCCCCTTTCTTTCCTATTCCTCTTGATTCCTTTCCCAAACTTTAACCTTGCCATATTCTTTTAGCCACCTTACCAAAATAATAAAGTCCACACTTACCAAAAATACTTCTTGGCCGACACATAAGGAAGGAAAGCAAAATAATAGTCAAATTTGCAAACAATGGGATTTGAACCTCTTCCTCAAGGTACATCACTTAATGCCATAACCTCTTTACCATAAGCTCCTTTATGCTAACAAATTACTCATCTAATTCCATAAGCCTTGAAGCCACTTACTATCTCTCCTTAATAGGCTAAATCACAAAATTTTACTAAGGCCCAACTCGAACCCGGAACTTCATAGAAGCCTCGTAACCTTCCAAATTCACTTAACTAATAAGCCCAATTTGCAATATTGTCATTCTCTTGTTCTCAAAATTTTAAACATTCCTACGCCATTGGGCCCAATCCTACTAGGCCCAATTTTAGGATGTTACAGAATTACTCATTAATAAGTGTGATATGTATATTGAATATAAGTTTGGTGATATCTTTGAGATTTGGTCAAAGATAAAATGTCAAAGGTGAAAGTTATCGAAAATACATATCTCAGATATATATGATTAATCGTATATAATTGTGATATATGTTATACTTGTTGATAAGGTAATATGTGAATACTTAAGGCTTAAAGTCTTTGGAAGGGTTGTATACCTTCAATGAGGAATTAATAAATGATAAGTTACGAGACAACTGTTCAATTATAATGAAATTATTATTTGTTAAATTACTTGGACTTATAGGTATATTTATATATGTATGTGTGCTAAATGTTGGAATATTTGAGTTGTTTCGAAAATGCTTAAGACTTACTAAGCTAGTGAGCTTATTTCGTGTGTGCTCTTTGTTCTGTTTTATAGATTTTCCATCAAGCTACGGGCATCTGAGGATCATCGGAAAAGTCAACCACACTATCTCCCCTTTTGGTACTTAATCTAAGTTTTAAACCGAAGGCATGTATAGGTTAGACTAAGCGTTAGATTAATGACTTTCGGCCTTGTATATATATGAATAGCCTTGCGAAAATGGCTATTTCTTTTGATTAAGTTAAATTCCTATGTTCTTGATATAATGGATTGATTATGATATTAAGGGATGTGAAATTCGGCCATGGTTTAATCATGTATGGAATATGGTCAAGTAATAAGCCTATTATATCTAGATGTGATGCATTCGGTTAAGCATGACATATTAATATGTTTTGCATTTGTTTTGTTTTGGTTCGAATGAGGTGGATGTAGTTGAGATGATGTTCTTTGGGTTGTAAATAAATTTGGTCTATTTGGATTATTAAAGATGCCATGTTAATGTTGATAAGTAGTAAGTTATTTTAACCTATATTCGGTCATGATACATATATATTTGATAGGTATGGTTTGGTTTTGTGGTTTATGGCATTTTGGGCTAAGATGATGATTTGATAAGGTATATTTGGTTTAATAGACGTTCATGTTATGTATAATATTTCACAGTATATATGTGCAGCCGTTTGATGCGTAAAAATATATTTATAATAATGATTTTACTAGTATATTTTGCTATAAGGATTCGATGTGTAATGGTAAATAATAAAGTGGTACATAAACATATTTGTACGTGGATTGATTTAAAAAAAATGGTATGTGCTAATTTGGTGTTTATAAATATTATGTATATATATATATATATATATGGAATGCTTTAAGATTTTATTCGATTAAATATGTAAGTGACAATTAGATTTTTGTTTGTGCTCGTGTTATAGGCTAATAAATGCATAAATATTATATGCTTATGTTGTTGTTGATTTTAAATGACCATGTGATTTTAATTATGCAAGTTGATGTATTAAGACTGATAGAATATATACATATATATATATATATATATATATATATCATTTCTAATAGCATGAAATGATATGAATTTATCAAGTATTAGTCCGGATGGAGTGCTTGGGCTTGGTAATTGTTATAGTAGGCCTCGTAACCCTAATCCGTCGACGGATATGGGTTAGGGGTGTTACATTTGATTGGTATCAGAGCTATGGTTTAGTCGATTCTAGGACTACCGTAGTACGTAAGAGTCTAGCTATACATGCCTTTGAATTGTATATATGATAGTGTGGTGACTTCGCAATTTCAATTGTATTTTATATAGTAAATGGATTCCGATCCCGATAGAGCCAGAGTGATGATGTGGAGAGTGTTGCGCTGGTCTCGTATGTGGATCAAAGACCAAGAGACTCTCGACCGATTCACGGGTAGCCATGAGGGGGAGGCTAAACAAGCCTTCTACCAAATGATGAATGAATGGTTTACCCAGTTTGTTCAGAATAATCTGGCTGTACAACAACCTCTACCCCCAAATAATCCAACTCCGGTACCTTCAGCACCCCTGATGGTAGATCTGGTGAGATCTAGCAGACCTCCCATTGATAAAATCAGAAAATATGGGGCCGAGGAATTCAAGGCCAATGATAATTATGATGCAGAACGAGCCGAGATGTGGCTTGATAACACTATTCGAGTACTCGATGAGTTATCTTGTACTCCAGATGAATGTTTAAAGTGTGCAATATCTCTACTTCGGGACACTGCCTATCACTGGTGGAACACACTGGTATCCGTAGTTCCAAAAGAGAAAGTAACTCGGGACTTTTTCCAAATTGAGTTCCGTAAGAAATATATCAGTCAGAGATTCATCGATCAAAAACGAAAGTAATTTCTTAAACTAAAACAGGGGCGAATGACTGTGACAGAATATAAACGAAAATTTGTCAGACTTAGTAGATATGCTAGAGAGTGTGTTTCTACTGAAGCTATTATGTGCAAAAGATTTGAAGACGGTCTGAATGAAGATATAAAGTTGCTGGTCGGCATTCTTGAAATCAAAGAGTTTGTGATTCTAGTCGACCAGGCTTGTAAGGCTGAAAAGCTCGGGAAAGAGAAAAGAAAAGCTGAAATAGAAGCTAGAGATACTCGTAAGAGATCAACGAGTAAGACTTACCATTCGGTGCCTATGAAATTCAGAGATGACTCCAACCGACATAAAGCTACTTTTGACTTACCTAAACGTGATCGACCTCTAGGGAGTTATCGAGCCACTTCGATAGCTAGTGTTGGTAACGTTCCTCAGGGCCAAGTCAAGTGTAAACATTGTGGGAAATGGCATTCTGGAAGTTGTAGGGTCCGTGATCGATCCTGCTTTAAATGTGGATCATCGGACCATTTCATTCGAGAGTTCCCGATGTTAGCCGATCAGAATACGATTCAGAACACTAGATCGAGCAAAGACGCCAAAGACGGGTCGACCACCCAAACCTTCCAAAGAAGTAGGTGGTAGTCGAGAGGATAAAGGACATCGTAGTTCGATCGAGGCCCGAGCACCTATCGAGCTTATGCTACACGAGCGGAGAGGATGCTTCTTCCCGATGTCATTACTAGTACTTTCACCCTTTATGATATTACTGCGATTGCACTAATTGATCCTGGTTCGACTCATTCATATGTGTGTGAAACTCTAGTATTCGGTAAGACTCTGCCAGTTGAGTCCACTGATTTTGTGATTCGAGTGTCCAACCCTTTGGGTAGATGTGTACTTGTTAATAAAGTGTGTAAATGTTGCCCGTTGATGATTCGAGATTATTGTTTCCCAGCTGATGTAATGTTGTTGCCCTTCGATGAGTTCGATATAATTTTGGGAATGGATTGGCTAACTTCACATAATGCAGTGGTGAATTGCAAAAGAAAACTTATTGATTTGAGATGTCGAACATGAGATCATCGTAATTAAATCCATGATTTAAGTGAGTTTCTGCAATAATATCCTCGATGTTGGCCCGAAAGTATGTGAGAAAAGGGTGCGCTATTTGGCCTATGTATTGATAATAAAGTATCTGAAAACATATTGAATCTGACTTGGTTGTGTGTGAATACCGGATGTGTTTCTGAAGAACTACCGGTTTACCCCAAAGACGAGAGATTGAGTTTGGCATTGAATTAGCACCAGAACGACTCCAATCTTAATAGCTCAGACGGATGGCACCTCTTGAGTTAAAAGAGTTGAAAGCACAGTTGCAAGAGTTAACAGATAGGGTTTTGCACGAATCGAAGTTTCTCTCCTTGGGTGCACCATTCTTTTGTGAAAAGAAAGATGGAACGATGCGAATGTATTGATTATCGGCAATCAATAAGGTAACTATAAAGAATAAGTACCGTTACCTCGGATTGATGATTTGTTCGATCGGTTGAAAGGGCTTCAATATTTTGAAGATAGATTTGAGATCGGGTTATTATCGATTCTAGTCGAGATACAGATGTGCTAAAGACGCATTCCGGGACGAGGTACGGACATTTTGAGTTTTTGGTTATGCCTTTTGGGCTTACTAATGCACCTCTGTTTTATGGATTTGATGAATCGGGTTTTAGACAGCTTTTGGATCGATTTGTAGTAGTGTTTATTGATGATATATTGATCTACTCCAAAGACGAAATTGAGCATGCTGAGCATTTGAGATTAGTGCTACAAACTTTGCGGAATCAGCAGTTGTATGCGAAGTTTAGTAAGTGTGAGTTCTGGATGAAAGAGGTCAGCTTTTTGGGACATGTTGTTTCAGCATCAGGTATTCGAGTTGATCCGAACAAAATCTCGACTATACTTGATTGGAAGCCACCAAAAAATGTTTTCGAGATTCGAAGTTTACTGGGACTTGTGGGCTATTATAGACAGTTTGTGAAAGATTTTTCTATAATAGTTACACCTTTTACAAAGCTACTACAGAAAGATGTCAAGTTCGAGTGGTCAGAAAATTGTCAGAAAAGTTTCGATCAGCTGAAAGCCCTTTTGATGGAAGCTCTGGTGTTAGCTCAGCCTAAATCGGGTAAAGAATTTGTTGTGTATTCTGATGCTTCCTTAAATGGTTTGGGCTGTGTTTTGATGCAAGAAGGCAAAGTTGTAGCCTACGCTTCAAGACAATTGAAGCCGCATGAAAGAAATTACCCGACGCATGATTTAGAACTTGTAGCTATTGTGTTCGCATTGAAAATTTGGCGTCATTATTTATACGGTGAGAAATGTCATGTTTACTCGGATCACAAAAGTCTTAAATATTTGATGACTCAAAAAGAGTTGAACTTGAGACAACGCAGATGGTTAGAACTGTTGAAAGACTATGAGTTAGTGATTGACTACCATCCGGGGAAAGCTAACGTTGTTGCAGATGCATTAAGTTGAAAATCATTGCTTGCTCTTCGTGCATTGAACACACAGATGGTTATGTCAGGTGATAGTTCGATCATAGCCGAGTTAAAAGCAAGACCGATGTTTATTCAGCAAATTTGTGATGCACAAAAAGCTGACAAAGATATGACTGTTAAACGGGTTCAGTGTGAAAACAATGCAGAGTCAAAATTTTGAATTGATGAAAATGACTGCTTGAAATACAAAGGCCGAATGTGTGTACCGAGGGACGTGGATTTGATTCAGATGTTATTGAAAGAAGTTCATAATAGTCAGATGTCGATACATCCGGGTAGCACGAAAATGTATAATGACTTGAAGCAGTTCTACTGGTGGCCTGGTATGAAACGAGATATATCTGAATTTGTTTCAAAGTGCTTAATTTGTCAGCAAGTAAAAGCCGAGCATCAAGTGCCTTCTGCATTGCTTCACCAATCATGATACCGAATGGAAATGGGATAGAATTACAATGGATTTTGTATTCGGTCTCCTATGACATCGAGTAAGAAAGATGTCGTCGGGTTATAGTTGATAGATCGACTAAATCACTCACTTTGTGCCGGTTAGTATGCACTATTCACTCGATAAACTAGCTGAATTGTATGTATCACAGATTGTGAGATTGCATGGTGTACCGAGTTCCATTGTTTCAGACAGAGACCCGAGATTCACATCGCAGTTTTGGAAGAAGTTGCAAGATGCTTTAGGTACTAAAATTTACTTTAGTATAGCCTTTCATCCACAGACAGACGGTCAATCTGAACGAACTATTCAGATACTTGAGGACATGTTGAGATGCTGCGTTCTTGATTTTAAAGGTATGTGGGAACGATACTTACCTCTGATTGAATTTGCCTATAATAACAGTTTTCAATCTAGTATCAAAATGGTGCCCTATGAAGCCTTGTACGGGCAAAAGTGTCGAACACCATTATACTGGACTGAGCTCAGCGAGAATAAGATACACGGGGTTGATTTGATTAAAGAAACCAAACAGAAAGTAGCCATTATTAGAGACAATTTGAAAGCTGTTTCGGATCGTCAAAAGTCCTATGCTGATTTGAAACGTAAAGACATGGAATTTTAGGTCGGAGATTGAGTATTTTTAAAGGTTTCTCCGTGGAAGAAAGTACTCCGTTTTGGCCGAAAAGGCAAGTTGAGCCCGAGATTCATCGGACCGTATGAAATCATTGAACGTGTTGGGCCTGTTGCTTATAGGTTAAAGCTACCCTCTGAATTAGAAAAGATACACGATGTAATTCACGTTTCTATGCTCCGTAAATACAGATCAGATCTGTCACATGTGATTGCTCCATCTGAGATTGAAATCCAACCTGATATGACGTATGAGGAAAAACCGATCCGTATTTTAGCTCGGGAAATGAAAGAGTTAAGAAACAAAAGGATTCCATTAGTGAAAGTACTGTGGAATTGGCACGGAGTTGAAGAGGCCACGTGGGAGCCTGAGGACTCAATGAGGCAACAATATCCTATGTTGTTCAACGGTAAGAATTTTCGGGGACGAAAATCTTTAAGGGGGAGAGTTGTAACAGGCCGAATTTGACCCTAATCGGAACGGTGGTTTCGGGACCACGAATCTGAGTCCAAGAAATATTTTAATATTATATTTTATGTTTATTATATGTGAATTAATGTGTGTGAAAGTCTCGTAGAAAAATTTTATCGTTTGTGTGTTTAATTTAGAAAAAAGGACTTAATCGCGTAAAAGGTAAAAGTAGCAAACTATAGTGAAAAGTGCGTATTTGATGATGGCTTTTTAAAGTGGGGTATAAAAGAGTAAATAGCCCATTTTGGAGATAGTGGGTGGTTTATGACAAGACTAACCTTATATTATATATTGTTTTTATCATTAAATAAAGGTTAAAATGGTAAATCATTAAAATATTATTATATGTTAAAAATACATGAAATTCAAAGCCATTTTAGTGTCTTCTTCTTCCATTGTCGTGAGCTAGCTAAGAAAAAAAGGGGTTTAAAGTCTTGAAACATTCGGCCATCATCAAGCACAATTAGGTATGAATTTTACTCGGTTTTTAATAATTTTTACGTTTTTAAGATCGTTGCTTCATCTATTACCCGACCCATGCTTGAATTTTTGAGCATCATGTGTTTATGAAGTTCAGCCATTGATGAATTCTTGAGGTTTTTGATGTTTTATGATTTTAAATTAAAGATATGTTAAGGATTGATATGTTTTGTGATAGAAATTTTAGTGAATGTTAGTATTTAGGGCTAATTTGTAAAAGTAAATTTTTAGAGGGGCTTATTTTCAAAATAAATGAAAGAAATGGACTTATAATGCCCTTGTGAACATTCGGCCCTTGCATAGTCTTGGCAAATTTTGAGTATTTTATGTTTTGTACAATTAGGACTAAATAGTAAAAATGTGAAATCTTAGGGGCGAAATGGTAATTTGCATGTTTATGTGTTTTGGGACTAAATTGAATTGAAAGGTACTTGAATGAGCTGAATTTAATGTGTTCTAGATCAAGAACAAAGAAAAACGAGCTTGGATCTGGGAAAACGAAAGTTGTCGATCAGCCTGTTAACGTTGTCCGTCGAAAGTCAAGGTAAGTCCTTAAGCAAATATACGTTAAAGATTTATTTACAACTATGATGAATGATGAAACTTGAATATTTAAAGTATAATTATAGACAATAGCCGAATGTAGAAGTATGGTATTGAATTGAATTTACTTTGTAAAATGATAAGTGTATAAATATGTTTTGTTGGTATGTGAAGGTAATATGATCTATATGAGTTGTTTGCATTGTTGATGTTATGAAATGAGTGTTGAATTGATGATCATATCTATATCGGGCTTTAAGCTCAGCAGTGTCGTGTTTGTTATTTATCTGCTAAATGCCCAGCGTGCCTTGTGCTTGATGTAATTCGCTAAATGCCTAGTAGGCCTTGTGCTTGGGTGATGTAATTCGGCTATGAGCCCAGCGTGCCTTGTGCTTGATGTATATCGTGCTTATTGCTCAGCGTGCTTAATGCCTAAGTGATCAAGTTCGCACCTCGGGTCTAGCGTGCTTAATGCCTGGGTAATGTGTTATAAATTCTTTACAAGGTGGGATGAAAATACTTCAATAAACAAAATGCTCGGGTAAAAAAAAATAAAGGTTTATAGATGCAAGGAACAAGGTAAGTGATTATCTTTCCTTTCAAATTACATAAGTGATAGAATGGTTAAAGTTTTTGATAATGAGTCTTTATGATATGTGCATTTGAATTACTCATTAATAAGTGTGATATGTATATTGAATATAAGTTTGGTGATATCTTTGAGATTCGGTCAAAGATAAAATGTCAAAGGTAAAAGTTATCGAAAATACATATCTCAGATATATATGATTAATCGATATAATTGTGATATATGTTATACTTGTTGATAAGGTCATATGTGAATACTTAAGGCTTAAAGTCTGGAAGGGTTGTATACCTTCAATGAGGAATTAATAAATGATAAGTTATAGAGACGGCTGTTCGACCATAATGAAATTATTATTTGTTAAATTACTTGGACTTATAGGTATATTTATATATGTATGTGTGCTAAATGTTGGAATATTTGACTATTGTTTCAGAATGCTTAAGACTTACTAAGCTAGTGAGCTTATTTCGTGTGTACTCTTTGTTCATTTTATAGATTTTCCATCAAGCTACGGGCATCCGAGGATCATCGGAAAAGTCAACCACACTATCTCCCCTTTTGGTACTTAATCTAAGTTTTAAACCGAAGGCATGTATAGGTTAGACTAAGTGTTAGATTAATGACTTTCGCCTTGTATATATATGAATAGCCTTGCGAAAATGGCTATTTCTTTTGATTAAGTTAAATTCCTATGTTCTTGATATAATGGATTGATTATGATATTAAGGGATGTGAAATTCGGCCATGGTTTAATCATGTATGGAATATGGTCAAGTAATAAGCCTATTATATCTAGATGTGATGCATTCGGGTTAAGCATGACATATTAATATGTTTTGCATT
Source organism: Gossypium rotundifolium (assembly GCA_025506655.1). Taxonomy (NCBI): domain Eukaryota; kingdom Viridiplantae; phylum Streptophyta; class Magnoliopsida; order Malvales; family Malvaceae; genus Gossypium; species Gossypium rotundifolium. The sequence continues at coordinate 85,100,189 of CP106722.1, read as the reverse complement.
TGTTTTGTTTTGGTTCGAATGAGGTGGATGTAGTTGAGATGATGTTCTTTGGGTTGTAAATAAATTTGGTCTATTTGGATTATTAAAGATGCCATGTTAATGTTGATAAGTAGTAAGTTATTTTAACCTATATTCGGTCATGATACATATATATTTGATAGGTATGGTTTGGTTTTGTGGTTTATGGCATTTTGGGCTAAGATGATGATTTGATAAGGTATATTTGGTTTAATAGACGTTCATGTTATGTATAATATTTCACAAGATATATGTGCAATGCTTGATGCGTAAAAATATATTTATAATAATGATTTTACTAGTATATTTTGCTATAAGGATTCATGTGTAATGGTAAATAATAAAGTGGTACATAAACATATTTGTACGTGGATTGATTTAAAAAAATGGTATGTGCTAATTTGGTGTTTATAAATATTACGTTATATATATATATATATATATATATATATATGGAATGCTTTAAGATTTTATTCGATTAAATATGTAAGTGACAATTAGATTTTTGTTTGTGCTCGTGTTATAGGCTAATAAATGTATAAATATTATATGCTTATGTCTTGTTGTTGATTTTAAATGACCATGTGATTTTAATTATGCAAGTTGTTGTATTAAGACTGATAGAATATATACATATATATATATATATATATATTCATTTCTAATAGCATGAAATTATATGAATTTATCAAGTATTAGTCTGGATGGAGTGCTTGGGCTTGGTAATTGTTATAGTAAGGCCTCGTAACCCTAATCTGTCGACGGATATTGATTTGTTAGAATTAAAATTTGTTAGGTTGTTTTCCCTAAATTTAAATATTACCTTGAAATTTGAGATTTTCAGGATTGACATAAAAAACCGTAATTTTTGTGAGATTTTGAGTCTTTATGAGCATACACTTTTCTTACTCACTTTATTATTGCTTATGAGTTTGTCAATATTGATTTGTTATTCTAGAGCTTGCTTCGATTATGTATGTCGAGACCATACATTTGATTTGATATACTAAGATGATAAAGGCACCTAGGTTTTAACCCACTTATTCCATTAAAAGCCTACCTTCATAATTAACCCTTAGTGAACCCCTTTGAGCCTAATAACCCGTTTCTTGATTTACCTTTAATATTAACCCAAAACTTATTCTTTTTTATTCATTGAAAAATTTTTCTATTGTATTAACCCTCTTTTTGTCGAGATTTGATTTGGTCAGTTGCCTAACTATGTTCTTTATTTCAGTTGTTAAAATTCTTTCTTATTATTGTAAAAAAAGAAGAGAGGAAATATATATATATATTCATTTATTTCAATTATTACTAGTTCTAAGTTATTTGAGCTTAAGCGGTTAATTTCACATTTTGAGAAGAAGCTCGTGTTATTTCAATTGATGTAATTATTCAGTAGTAGTTTATTTTTTCTAGTTAGGTAAATTGTCAATTCGATCTCGATTCTAACCCTCTAATTTAGCCTTTATGAAACACCCCAAACCCGGCCCAAAAAAAGCCTGACCGGATTTGATATGTTCCTCGAGTAAAACTTTAGCAAACTCTCACTTATTTAAGAAAAACTTGATGATTTTGAATAAAACAGATTAACTTAAAGATCGGGTTGAAATTTAATTGTAAAATAAATTCGCATCTTCTTAAAACATTATTTTTTAAGAGAAATTAATAAGTTAATGAAAACCAAATTTAATGAAAAATTTATGAATATTGTGGAAATATATTTTGTTTTCAAAACAGTTTAAATTATTTATCAAAACCATTTAGTTATTAAATTAATAATTGTTCATGGTAGAATAAAAAATAAATCCAAACACACAAAAATTTAAAAAGCAGTTCATAGTGGCCTTATTACATAAAAATAGCAAAAACCCATAATAAAGTCTAGGTAATAAAATTAACTTAATAAGTTTAAGTAGGAAAATTTCCAAGATACTTTGTTTGAGCGTTGGCCACCTCGAAATCCTTGTCAACCCGATCCATCGCACTACTGAATCATCTAAAAGTTATCCCACAAAAGGGGTGAGTTATAAACTCAATGTGTAACACATACATTAAAAAGCCCATTTGATCATATGCCTTAAAGCCCATTAATTACACATATAGCCATAGGCCCATTTAATTCATATTTAGCCCAAAAGCCCATTTTCATAGCAGATTAAATAATAATCATTTAAAAATCACATGGATATGTACATATAATGGAATGCAAACCCGGCCCACCTAAATATTCATCCGCTACACACCACCCGTACCAACCAAACACACCGTGGGGATTACTAAATCGACCCTCCATCCGCTACACACCATCGAAGGCGCTTCTTTGCAGTCAACATGCACATCGCCTTTATAATTTTGTGGCAAAGCCACTGCATAAATGTGACCAAGTCACCAGATTCAAAATTTGTGACCGAAGTTACCAGATTCACATATGTGACCGAAGTCACCGGATTATGTGGTAAAACCACCAGAATACTTCCCCTTTATCAATTTTACCCATATTCCCATGCACATACATATTATTCAGTTTTCATGCCATTTACCCCAAAATCATAACAAAATTATATTTATCTCACAATTATGCATATAGCAAAATTAACAAAATATTGGGGTAAACATACCTGAATATCGTATACCACTGAATGGTATCCAAAATCATTATCAAACATATTTTCATATAAATCACATTTAATATCGATCTATGAGATTTTAGTGTAGTGTTACACACCTTATGACCGTGAGAACGATACCTTCTCGCTCGTCAACACCTAGTTAATTATCACACTAGATTAGTATACACCATTACTAATAAAACTATACTATTGATGAGAGATCTACATCCTTACCCTCGGATTCTCGAACAACCATTATTTGTGGTTTTTCTCCGCTAGATGGATCAAAACCCGCTGATAACCCACCAATGAAAAGTGGTTCGGTTGTACGCACTACTTCAAATAATCGATCTTCGTTAGCGGAGGGTCCACAACCCGTGGAAAATCTCTTATCGCCGATCATGACCCTTCATTTGAAGTTCGAGGTAAAACAAAGGCCTCCTCTCTTCCAAACACTCCGTCGCTTCTTTTCGAACCTATCTTGTTAGTCTCAAAATCACCCCTAAAATAAAGTTAGTTAATAACTATCTAAAAGGATTGATATAACCAAAAGTGATGTTCTTACCTTGGATGATTTCGAAAGGTTTCTCTTAAAACGTTGGTTCCAAAAAGATTCTTAAAAATCCCTTCCAAGGATTCGGCCTAGGAGAGAAAAGAAAAAAAATAAGAGAACTATGTTTCTAAATCGGTTATAATAAAAGGAGATAAGAAAACAATTGACAAAAAAAAGTCTTACTTGCCCACTTGAAGATTCAGCCTTGATGATATAGAATAAGAGAATTTGTGATTTCGAATTGCACAAAAAGAGAAGAGAAAGAGATAGTGATTTTTGGCTATAATGGTTTCGGTTTTCAATAAAAGAAAAGAAGGAATGAAATCAAAATAGAAGATAATTCGGTTGACAAAAGAGAGGAAAAGAATGGTGGTTTTGCTTAGGGTAGATGATGGTTTCGGTTGAGAGAAAGAAGAAAGAAAATGAAAAATAGAGGGAGAAAGAAAGAGAAAAAGAAGAAAAGATGATTGATAATGATGATTTCCAAAAGAAAAGAGATAGGTTTAGGGACTTAGATGCATTCGCCAAGAGGGAAAAGTGAAGAAAATAGGTTTATGATCTTTGGTATTTTCTAAGAATGAGGAAAAGAAAAGAAGAAATGTTTTTGCAAACTTTTTTATGCTTTTGACTAAAGAGGACAAGAATTTGAGAGAATAGGTACTTTAACAAAAATGGTCAAAAATGAAAGCTAAAACAAGGCAAAACTTTTACCTAAAATCATTAACAAAATTCGGCTAGGAAGAGAGCTTTTGGAGAAAATGAGAAAGATAGACAAAATGTTAGAATTTGGCCAACTATCACCCCCTAATGGCTAAGCAAAATTTCGGCCAACCTAAGCCAACATAATTCCCCTTTTTCCTCCACATTTCTTCCCCATTAATCCTATGTTTCCTAACACAATTTAGCCTTCTCCCCTTAGCCCCCAAAATCGACTAGTTTCATGGTCAAATGACCATGAAAAAGCTTCCATAACATTGTCTTTACTTCAAGCCTTTTGTCCCCCTTTCTTACCATCCTTTCTTGATTCCTTGCCATAACTTTTAGCTTACCTTTTTCACATGGTCTACTCACCAAAAATAGAAAAGATGACCATCCCTTCTAGAATAGTCTTGGCCGACACTATAGGAAGGAAACAAAATAAAATCCTCCCATTTGCTAGCTAGGGATTCAACCTCTCTCATCATGCATTCACTCATGCACCATTACCACTTTGGCAATTGACTTATTATGCTTAAAACCTCTTGCCAATATTTCTTAAAGCTTATATTGCTTAGCTCCATCTTAATTATTAAAAAATTAATATATCACTAAGCATTCACTTAATTAATGAAGTTCAAAAATAAACTTCCAAAACACACTCAATCATATTTAAGCATGCAATAACATTTAATTAAGTAGAGATGCATAACCCCTAATTATCAGGATGTTACAGTTCTACCCCCTTAAAATAATTTCGTCCTCGAAATTACCTGGCTAGAACAAGTGAAGGTATTGCTGTCGCATCGCTTCCTCTGGTTCCCACGAAGCTTCTTCTGATCCATGATTACGCCATAATACTTTGACGAGAGGAACTGATTTTCTCCGTAAAACCTTTACATCTCGCCTCGTAATTTGAATTGGTTCCTCTTCATATGACAAATCGGTCTTAATTCCACCTCTTCAATCGGCACTACATGAGATGGATCCGACCGGTAACGGCGTAACATTGAAACATGGAACACATCGTGCATTTGCTTCAACTCCGAAGGCAAATCTAACTGATATGCCACAGGTCCGACCCGCTTCAAGACCCGATAAGGTCCAATGAACCTGGGACTTAACTTCCCTTTGCGACCAAATATCATCACCTTTTTCCAAGGTGAAACCTTCAAGAATACTTGATCCCCCATAGCAAACTCTATTTCTTTCCACTTAAGATCTGCGTATGACTTTTGTCTGTCAGATGCTTCCTTTAACTGAGCCTGGATTACCTTAACCTTTTCTTCAGATTCAGCCACTATTTCTGGACCAAAATCTGACGTTCCCCTAATTTTGTCCAACACGTAGGAGTGCGACACTTCCGTCCATATAGTGCTTCATATGGTGCCATCCGAATACTGGTTTGGTAACTGTTATTGTACGCAAATTCTGCTAACGGTAAGAACTCTTCCCAACTTCCCCTGAAATCCATCACACATCCTCTTAACATATCTTCTAAGATTTGGATTACTCGTTCAGATTGGCCGTCAGATTGTGGATGAAATGCCGTACTGAAGTCCAATCTGGTGCCCAATGCCTGATGCAATGCTTTCCAAAATCGAGACGTAAACCTCAGTTCTCTATCTGAAATAATCGACACTGGCACTCCATGCAATCTCACAATTTCAGCCACATATAACTTCGCCAACTTCTGCAAAGAGTAATCAACCCGAACTGGGATAAAATGTGCAGATTTCGTCAGTCGGTCCACTATCACCCATACAGAGTCTTTCTTAGTAGGCGTAAGAGGAAGCCCACTAACAAAGTCCATGGTGATTCTCTCCCACTTCCATTGCGGAATCTTTATCTATCAAGCAATCCGAAGGTACTTGATGTTCAGCCTTGACTTGCTGACACGTTAAGCACTTTCCTACAAACTTTGTAACTTCCCGTTTAAGACCAGGCCACCAAAACTGATCTCGCAAGTCTCGATATAACTTACTTCCTCCAGGATGCATAGCATAGAGGCTACCATACGATTCCTGAAGAATCTTTTGCCTCAACTCCTGATCCCTCGGCATACAGACTTTACCTTTAAAACATAATACCCCATCACGGTTAATACCATAATCTTCTAATTTCCCACTCTGCACCTGCCGAAGCTTTACACTCAGATCTTCATTTATCAACTGCCTCTCTTTCACTTGACTCAACCATGTTGGTTTAACTTGTAATTCTGCCAACAAGCTCTCGACATCATAAAGACTAAGATGTGCAAACATCGCCCTTAAATCTGACACCACTTTCTGACTTAGAACGTCTGCCACCACATTTGCCTTGCCCGGGTGGTACTCAATAGAACAGTCGTAATCTTTCAATAATTTTATCCACCTATGCTGCCTCAAATACAGTTCTTTCTGAGTCAGTAGATATTTTAGACTTTTGTGGTCCGTGTATATCACTGACTTTTCCCCATATAAATAATGTCTCCAAACTTTAAGAGCAAAGACTACTGCTGCCAATTCCAAGTCATGCGTCAGGTAATTAACCTCGTGAGGTCTTAACTGTCGAGACGCATACGCAACTACCTTCCCGTCTTGCATCAGAACACATCCTAATCCCGTGTGAGAAGTGTCACAATACACGACAAAATTCTTCCCTGCCTCAGGTTGAATCAAAACCGGAGCTTCAGTCAAAACCCTCTTGAGCTTCTCAAAACTCTCTTGTTGCTTATTAGCCCACACGAAAGGTACTTCCTTTCTCAGCAATTTTGTTAAAGGTGCGGCTATCGATGAGAATCCTTCGACGACTCTTCTGTAGTAGCCTGCTAACCCCAAGAAACTGTAAACCTCAGTTACGGACTTAGGTGGTTTCTAATCTAGTACAGCCTCAATCTTCTGAGGATCCACCCTTATCCCTTCTGCCGACACCACATGGCCTAAAAATGTGACTTCCTTCAGCCAAAATTCACACTTGCTGAATTTGGCATATAGCTTCTTCTCCCTTAAAACTTGCAACACAATCCGGAGATGCTTATCATGTTCCATTTCGGACTTAGAATACATCAGGATGTCGTCTATGAATACCACAATGAACTGATCCAAGTAGGGCTGGAAAATTCGGTTCATCATATCCATGAACGCAGCTGGGGCGTTCGTCAATCCGAATGGCATTACCAGAAATTCATAATGCCCATATCTAGTTCGGAAAGCCGTCTTATGGATATCCACTTCTTTCACTTTAAGCTGATGATACCCCGACCTTAGATCAATCTTTGAGAATACCGCAGCTCCTTTAAGCTGATCGAACAAGTCGTCGATCCTCCGCAAAGGATACTTGTTCTTGATGGTCAGCTTATTCAACTGCCGGTAGTCTATACACATCCTCATCGATCCGTCCTTCTTCTTCACGAATAGGATCGGTGCTCCCCATGGAGACACACTAGGTCGGATAAATCCACGATCAAGCAACTCCTGAATCTGAGCCTTAAGCTCAACTAACTCCTTCTTGCCATTCTATATGGAGCAATAGAAACTGGCGTCGTTCGTGCAATAATTCAATCCCGAATTCTACCTCTCGATCCGGAGGCAAACCTGGAAGTTCTTCCGGAAAAACATCTACAAATTCATTCACAGTTCTGACTCCCTCAACAGTTGGTTCCTTAGCCTCCAAGGCACTAACCAACATCAGAAAAGCCACACATCCCTTTCTAACCATCTTTTCTGCCTTAAGAGCGGATACTACATTAGATAAGTAGTTCCGTCTCTCGTCCATCACTACAACTTCTTTGTCATCAAAAGTTCTTAAGGACATCCGCTTAGCAGCACAATCCACATTTGCACGATACTTAACTAGCCAATCCATGCCTAAGATCAGGTCAAATTCCCCGAATGGCAACTCTATTAAATCAGCCGGAAACTGCGTCCCTTGAACTTCTAAAGGTACTTCCTTAAAAAGTTTATCTATCACTACTGTCTGTCCTAAAGGACTAAGTACAGTCATCTTCCTAGGTACAGTCTCAGAAGTCACATGCAAAGTCCCAGATACTTCACTAGCGATATATGAGTGAGTTGACCCTATATCTATCAAAGCAATAAAGGGCAACCCAAAATCGAAACGCATCGTGATAACATCAAAAGGCCACTATCCTCTCTGCGATGAACTGCATATACCAGACCTGGCTGTCTCGCCTCAGAGCTACCACTACCTCTGCCTGAAGTTTCGCGACCTCTACCAGAGCCATTACCCTTTCCATTTGGACCACGGCCCCTTATCGGCTGCTGTTCACCTCTGCCAGCCTGATTAACGCCCTAACCTGCTGGGCGGTTCTTATCTGAATTCTTCGGGCAATCCTTGATCATATGGTCTTTAGATCCGCACTTGAAATATCCCCCGGTCTTTTTCCAACATTCTCCCGAGTGCATCTTCCCACATTGAGCACAAGCACGATGTTGTCCACCGTGTGATCTGGCGACTTCGCGACCCATCATTTCTTGGTTTCTTCTGAAAATTCCCGGATGACCCTGAAGACCCAAAGCTTCTCTTATTCTTATTCTGGCCTCTATCCCGGTTCTATCTTTCAGTCCGCTTAACCTCTTCAGCTATTCTTGCCCTTTCTACTAAGATTGCAAAGTCTCTTTCTCGGTGCGGAGCAATCATCACTGCAGCTCATCTCTAAGTCCATCTTCAAATCGACACACCGCTCATATTCGTAGCTACTATCCTCCGCATATCGGCTAAGTCGCAAAATTTCGCTTCATACTCACTATCGACTTATTTCCTTGCACCAAATTCAGAAATACCTTCCTCTGGGAGTCGATGTTGCTAGCTCCAATGTATTTTCCTTCGAACTTAACTTTAAAATACCCCAATCCACTCGATCGCCAGGGTACTTTCCTTGATAGTGAGCCACCACCGGTAGGCCTCATCACGTAGTAGTGAAACAAAGACCTTTCAACTTTTCTTGAAGAAGGCGCCTAAATCGTCCATGATCCTCTCGACCGCCTCTAACCAAGATTCGCCACATTCGAGCTACTCCAGATACTCCCTAAAACCTCAGCTCCATTTGATCTTAGTCTCTCACCATCGACTTTCGAGACCCATTTCCAAGATTAGCTTCGCTACTGCTCCAATACTCAAATACGACTTGTGATACTCCGTCACCTCCTCCATTTTGCTCTTGAAAATCCACCCCAACAGCCGGTGGCGGAGCTTCATTTTTGGAACCTTGACCAGATCTAACTGGTTCCGACACAGCCATTCTTCCTCTTCCACGTCCACGACGACCACGTCCCCTAGAACTCATGTCTACTACGTGTCTTATCTGTTTTTACGAAAAAGTCTTATGTATTAGAGTTTTTTCACTTCTTATTAAAAGAAAGTTTTATGCAACAGATATTCAGTGGTTTTTCCATAGTAGTACACAAACACCTAGGGTCCATGTCTCTAAAGTATAGTTTCCTTAGGCTTATCATACATTCATATAACTTATCAATAAGGGTACTTACCTGATGGATCTGGGCCGAGAATTCCGAGTGCCATGCTCTTATAAAACCATTTTAACTTAAGAAAACTTTCAAAAAATCATTTGGGCCAACTTTTGAAAACGTTGTGGGCTTCAAAACCCAAGGCCGAGAGTTTAAAACTGGGCTCTGATACCAAGTTGAAACACCCTAAACCCGGCCCAAAAAAAGCCTGACCGGATTTGATATGTTCCTCGAGTAAAACTTTAGCAAACTCTCACTTATTTAAGAAAAACTTGATGATTTTGAATAAAACAGATTAACTTAAAGATCGGGTTGAAAACATTATTTTTTTAAGAGAAATTAATAAGTTAACAGAAAACCAAATTTAATGAAAAATTTATGAATATTGTGGAAATATATTTTGTTTTCAAAACAGTTTAAATTATTTATCAAAACCATTTAGTTATTAAATTAATAATTGTTCATGGCGAAATAAAAAATAAATCCAAACACACAAAAATTTAAAAATGTTCATAGTGGCCTTATTACATAAAAATAGCAAAACCCATAATAAAGTCTAAGTAATAAAATTAACTTAATAAGTTTAAGTAGGAAAATTTCCAAGATACTTTGTTTGAGCGTTGGCCTCGAAATCCTTACTGACCCGATCCATCGCACTACGAATCATCTGAAAAGTTATCCCACAAAAGGGGTGAGTTATAAACTCAATGTGTAACACATACATTAAAAAGTCCATTTGATCATATGCCTTAAAGCCCATTAATTACACATATAGCCATAGGCCCATTTAATTCATATTTAGCCCAAAAGCCCATTTTCATAGCAGATTAAATAATAATCATTTAAAAATCACATGGATATGTACATATAATGGAATGCAAACCCGACCCACCTAAATATCCATCCGCTACACACCACCTGTACCAACCAAACACACCGTGGGGATTACTAAATCGACCCTCCATCCGCTACACACCATCGAAGGCAGTTGCTGCAGTCAACATGCACATCGCCCTTATAATTTTGTGGCAAAGCCACCATACAAATGTGACCGAAGTCATCAGATTCAAAATTTGTGACCGAAGTCACCAGATTCACATATGTGACCGAAGTCACTGGATTATGTGGTAAAACCACCAGAATACTTCCCCTTTATCAATTTTACCCATATGCCCATGCACATACATATTATTCAGTTTTCATGCCATTTACCCCAAAATCATAACAAAATTATATTTATCTCACAATTATGCATATAGCAAAATTAACAAAATATTGGGGTAAACATACCTGAATATCGTATACCACTGAATGGTATCCAAAATCATTATCAAACATATTTTCATATAAATCACATTTAATATCGATCTATGAGATTTTAGTGTAGTGTTACACACCTTATGACCGTGAGAACGATACCTTCCCGCTCGTCAACACCTAGTTAATTATCACACTAGATTAGTATACACCATTACTAATAAAACTATAATATTGATGAGAGATCTACATCCTTACCCTCGGATTCTCGAACAACCATTATTTGTGGTTTTTCTCCGCTAGATGGATCAAAACCCGCTGATAACCCACCAACGAAAAGTGGTTCGGTTGTACGACTACTTCAAATAACCGATCTTCGTTAGCGGAGGGTCCACAACCCGTGGAAAATCTCTTATTGCCGATCATGACCTTCGCTTGAAGTTCGAGGGTAAAACAGTGCCTCCTCTCTTCCAAACACTCCGTACTGCTCTTTTCGAACCTATCTTGTTAGTCTCAAAATCACCCCTAAAATAAAGTTAGTTAATAATTATCGAAAAGGATTGATATAACCAAAAGTGATGTTCTTACCTTGGATGATTTCAAAAGGTTTCTCTTAAAACGTTGGTTCCAAAAAGATTCTTAAAAATCCCTTCCAAGGATTCGGCCTAGGAGAGAAAAGAAAAAAATAAGAGAACTATGTTTCTAAATCGGTTATAATAAAAGGAGATAAGAAAACAATTAAAAAAAGAGTCTTACTTGCCCACTTGAAGATTCGGCCTTGATGATATAGAATAAGAGAATTTGTGATTTTGAATTGCACAAAAAGAGAAGAGAAAGTGATAGTGATTTTTGGCTATAATGGTTTCGGTTTTCAATAAAAGAAAAGAAGGAATGAAATCAAAATGGAAGATAATTCGGTTGACAAAAGAGAGGAAAAGAATGGTGGTTTTGCTTAGGGTAGATGATGGTTTCGGTTGAGAGAAAGAAGAAAGAAAATGAAAAATGGAAGGAGAAAGAAAGAGAAAAAGAAGAAAAGATGATTGATAATGATGATTTCCAAAAGAAAAGAGATAGGTTTAGGGACTTAGGTGCATTCGGCCAAGAGGGAAAAAGTGAAGAAAATAGGTTTATGATCTTTGGTATTTTCAAAGAATGAGGAAAAGAAAAGAAGAAATGTTTTTCCAAACTTTTTATGCTTTTGACTAAAGAGGACAAGAATTTGAGAGAATAGGTACTTTAACAAAAATGGTCAAAAATGAAAGCTAAAACAAGGCAAAACTTTTACCTAAAATCATTAACAAAATTCGGCTAGGAAGAGAGCTTTTGGAGAAAATGAGAAAGACAAAATGTTAGAATTTGGCCAACTATCACCCCCTAATGGCTAAGCAAAATTTTGGCCAACCTAAGCCAACATAATCCCCCTTTTTCCTCCACATTTCTTCCCCATTAATCCTATGTTTCCTAACACAATTAAGCCTTCTCCCCTTAGCCCCCAAAACCGACTAGGTTCATGGTCAAATGACCATGAAAAAGCTTCCATAACATTGTCCTTACTTCAAGCCTTTTGTCCCCCTTTCTTACCATCCTTTCTTGATTCCTTGCCATAACTTTTAGCTTACCTTTTTCACATGGTCTACTCACCAAAAATAGAAAAGATGACCATCCCTTCTAGAATAGTCTTGGCCGACACTATAGGGAAGGAAACAAAAATAAAATCCTCCCATTTGCTAGCTAGGGGATTCGAACCTCTCTCATCATGCATTCACTCATGCACCATTACCACTTTGGCAATTGACTTATTATGCTTAAAACCTCTTGCCAATATTTCTTAAAGCTTATCTTGCTTAGCACCATCTTAATTATTAAAAAATTAATATATCACTAAGCATTCACTTAATTAATGAAGTTCAAAAATAAACTTCCAAAACACACTCAGTCATATTTAAGCATGCAATAACATTTAATTAAGTAGAGATGCATAACCCCTAATTATCAGGATGTTACACTTTATCCACACCTTTAACCCAAGCCACATTACACCCTTTTAAAGACCTTTTGATTTGTGTATCATCTCATTTTATAGTGGTGGAGATTTAATTTTCATGCAAGCCTATGGTAATAACTTTTCATGTTTGACTTTTGAGTACTTAATTTTTGAACCTTAAACACTTTAAGTGAATCTTTAGTGAGGATGTCAAATCTTGTTGGTTTTGAATTAAAGGTAATTATTTATATAAGGGGAAACACATATGTTTTCATGCTGTAAAAATATATGACATGGATTGTTTGAATCTTGAGGACTCTTTTAGTTAAATTATCAATGTGTGAATTATCTGTGAATTATGATAAGACATTATTGATGAGAATTATGAATTGTGGAAGTTTAATTTTAATGGTGAGTTGAGGATTTTGCTTGAGGACAAGCAAACGCTTAAGTGTGGGGATATTTGATTAATCATGAAAGTAACACATTTTAATCCCATGCTTAGCATGTTTTTGGATGTTTATTTATTTAATTTTGTGAATTCGATACTCCTAATCCTTTAAATTTGTATTTCTATACTTAGAAGAGCATAGGGGAGCAAAAGGAACGGAAAATTGGCCAAAATCGAACAAAATAGGCCATATTAAGGATCTACACGGCCAAGCCAGAACCACATGGCAGAGGAGACACGCCTATGTGCTAGCCCATGTCAATCGTGAGCCATGCAAATTTTCACACGGCCTGGGTACCCTCACATGGGCTGAGCGCACGCCCGTGTCCCTGTCACACTTAGCTTTGTTTTCACGTGAAAAAAGTCAATTTTTAGGGTTTTTGAGCCTTCTAAAGTCTATAAATACACACCAGAGGAAGACTTAGGGGAGCACGCAGAGTAGATCAAAGAAATTACTCGAAGGAAGCCGTCGGGATCATCTCGGAAGCGGATTCACTCCAAGATTAAAGATCTTTATCAAGTTCTTTAGAAGTTTTTGGGTTCTTTATATCTTGTTGTTTTCTTAATTCTAAGATGTTTTCCTTCTATGTTATGAACTAAACTTCCTAAATACCTAGGGAGGATGAAACCTATGATGAATCTTATTATTTAATTATCTGAATTACACGATAAATACTTGTTCTTGTTCTTAATTATGTGTTCTTAACCCTTGCTTTAATATTTTCAGGATATTAATTCAATAATGATGTGCTTATTCAGTGGAGCAAAAGTCCCTGTTTAAGAGTAGATCTCGTGTAATTAAGCAGAGTTGATTGCAACCCTAGAAATAGGATGACATAAATTTGTCGGATTACAGTCAAATCTAATAAGGGAATCCATAGATCGAGTTAATGCAATGATAGGGGTTTTATTTAGAAAGAGATTTCAGTAAATCAACCTAGAGTTAGTTGTTCTTAGTCTCGAAAGAGATATTAACATAATTTAGGGATTTCTATGGATCAAGATAAGTGAATAAATCGTTTAATTTAGAGTTAGAATAATAAGTGAAGTCTAGGTGGATTCTTCCTTGGGTTTTTTCTTTATTTATTGGTTTATTCGATTACTTTCTTCACTTTCTCTGTCGCATTCATAGTTAATTAGTTAGTTAAATTTTAGATTAAAATAAATCCCCTTAATTATTAGGCTAAATAATAAAAAGATAGTTATAATTAGTAATTTTAGTCCTTGAGGATACGATATTCCGGACTCATCAAAGCTATACTACTGTACGATAGGTGCGTTTGCCTTTGTCGAAATATTAGTTAGTTTCGAGCCCATCATTTATTATACTAACATATGTAATAAACCATTTACCATTTTAACCTTAATGAAATAACATTAAAATTCACCTAACCTTGTCCAATATTGTCCACCACTATTATAAATGGTATAATTGACATGCAAGTACTCCACATTTCCATTTAATAGCCATTAAACTACTTTAACAATTAGAAAGCCACTTTTACATTTTATGCGATTTAGTCCTTTTTATCAAATTAACTAACCAATCGATAAAATTTTCACACGAAATTTTCACACATATCACATATCATGCTGTAAACAAAGAAAATAAATTAAAATATTTTTTCCTCAGATTTGTGGTCATGAAACCACTGTTCCGACTAGGGTCTAAATCGGACTGTTACATAATCCCTTTTTTATTAAAATTTGGAATGTTATGCATGAATATACATTATCTAATGAAATACAGAGTTTGAAGAAAGTTACTCTAACGAGTTAGTGAAGATAGGACATTGGCGGAATGGAGGAATGGGCAGATTGATAAGGGATGGAAGGGAGTTTGGTGACATCATGCAACAGTTATCTACTGGTCCTTTAGGGCATCATCATGCAAATGATATATAGGTCCTTCCGAGTGACACCACGAAAGGGGTTTAATGATTCTTTGGATTCAAAAGCCCAAGGTTAGCCATGGCATGATTTAATGGTGAATTGGTACATCCTATGTTAAGATGGAGTCCTCTAGAACAGTGAACAGAGAAGCCTTTCGGTTCATAAAAGTGAAGTCACTGTATGACTCGCATTGCGAGCAATCTAATACGATGATCTTGGCACATCTGAAAACGTGGGTATGTATGTTAATAAGAGGAACTGCTAAAATGCGAAGGTAAGAGGAATTGGTATAAGCGGTTTTAACACAGTAGATGTGAAAAAAGGGGATATTTTCTTTAAGGTATTTAAATATCTGCCATTATGAGTCTCCCAACGTTCAGCGAGTAGACCAGCATGGCGTGTGATAAAGCGAGACGACTAAGAAATCTCTAATCTTAAGAATCCATTAGTAAAGAATGATGTGAAATGGCCCGGGTTGATTCGAGTCGTTCACGTGTTTGCCCGATCGTCTACGAAGAGGATTTAAATCTTCGAAAAAATAGTCTGAATTTGGTTAAGTATGTGGAAGCTTTTGAAGATACTTTCTTTTAAAATTTGTTTAAGATAAGAATGGAGGTTGGTTGTAATGGAAACAAGCTGGAAGGCAAATAGGATAGGTTCGGCTAAGAAAGAATAAGGAAGATGGTTATTAGATGGCTCGGTTTAGTAGGAACGACTAAAGATAGGTAAAATGGAGGATATTCAGTGGAAATGGATAGATGAACTTAAACACTAAAAATGATTCAACACTAAAGAGTGTCACCCTGGTTTCTATTTGGTTTAAGGTGGAATTGTGAAATTGAACGTTGTTGAACGCCACACCAAGTTCGGTGATAAGTTCAAAAGAAGAGAACAATTGACGCCACTAGCTTCGCTAGATAAGTCAAATCGAAACTCGTACGAATTTTAGAGAGGAGTAAACTCACTCTTTGAACAAAGTTCATTCAAATTGATAAAATGGCAAAAGTCCTTCTAACAATCTGATTACTAGTATTTATAGGCCTCAATATGGTCAGCCAAATGGACAACTTAGGAGCTAAGAATTCAACTTTGAAAATGCTAGAAAATTCTAGAAATGAACCATTAATTAGCTGCTACTAGGTTTGGCTGAATGAGGCTCCATGGGACAGCTTCTAGAATGAACAAATCCAGCTTCTTGGGACGCCAATGGTCAGCTTAATGAAGAAGGAACTTGATGAATGCATTTGGAAAGCATTAGAGCTGAATAGGCATGTCCAAGTTCGGCTAAAGCTTTGAATAAGCTCAATCACTATGCAACCTTTTGCTGAAAAGTTACCAGCATTAAAATGAAATTTGGAACAGCCACCATGTGTTTAATTCAGCTTTAAAAACTCCCTTAACCTTTGCATTACACGAACAGCCACTTGGGGAAAAAGAATGAGCTGCTGAGTTTTAATTCCAGCTGAAAAAAAACTCTCTTAAATGTCAACCATGCACTTGGACGTCCAATGTAGTGTACCTACACCAAATAATTCAAAAATTAAGTTCCCCCCTTGGACATATTAAATTCGGCAGCAATGTACTTAAAAACCTACACATTAATTCTAATTATAGCTCCTAATTAAATTGTCTTAGATTAAGACGTATTAATTAGCTGTAGGACTTAAGACAACTTAATTGGCCTAAGGACAACTTAAATGGTCAGGGAAGATGATTAATTGAGCTCAAGACAAATTAAATCATTGTAGTAATTTAGACAACTTAAATGATTTTAATCCTATTAATGCCGAAAATGCTAAGACACATTAAATAGTTCAAAACATATTTAATACTTAACATAATTATTTAATTAACTTAAACTAAATTAAATAAATTTTATTCCAGCAATTAAATAATTAAAATGAGCTAAAAGAGCTAATAACGAGCTCAATGAGCTGAATTGAGCTCGTGTGAGCTGACTTGAGCTCGAATAAGCTGAACCGCATGGAAAGAAGTTTGATTGATTTGAAAATGAGCTGGAATCGGCTTGCACTAAGGTGCACGGATTGCTCAAAGTTCAGCCTTCAGGGAGCTTGAGAGGGTCGGAAAGTAAATCTTGGGTTGCCCTGGGTATGCTTACATCACCCCCCTCTTCAAAGCAACTTGTCCTCAAGTCGAGCCGTTGGTTCACTCGAAAATTGTTCCTTTTACTCGGCTTTCCTTGGTCCAACGAGGCAGATGGTAATCGATTCAACTGAAAAGAATACCCATGAGTTAGCAAAAAGTGTTTCAAACAAATTTTTTATCCAAATGTAAACATAGCAAGACAAGTAAATTGCATGCGAGTGGACAGATTCAAGTTATCATGCAAACAAGCTAATTTACTTGCCAATGCCTCGTCAAATGTTCAAAACAAAATTGAATAGGTTTCAGGGCATGCATACAACTTAAATGGATTTCGCAAGTCATGATCGTAATGCGAGTAATGAATCAAATGGTAGACGTAATTATCACAAACAAGTATTTGAAAATATTCACAGGGTTCATGAATTTGCACATTCAAATTGTGCATTAGACAGTTGACTATAGATTCTTTCACACATGCATCATAACAATTGTCAAAAATAAGAACCTTTTTATCAATCATCAAAACAGATAAATCATCATAAATCAATGTATCACATTTAAGCACGTCACGGTCTATGTGTTTTATACAAACTAAATCATCAACATGATCTTTATCACCATCCAAAGAGAACAAAAATGTTTTTAAACTTTCAAGTGTCTTACCTTTATGAGCAGGAAAATAAAGATCATTTTTACCTCGCTCGATCAACACAAACCTTCTCTCGTCGGAAATATAATGTAGCCAAGGCTTCGTGGTCGAATTAACCTTTTCCAAACTATACATGAACTTCATGTACAGCCACAGGAAATTTTCAAGGAACGATTTTAAATCGAAAACAAAACTATCAAACTTTATTTCCTTATTCAAAAACCAAGTATAGAAATTATTCGCACAAACTTTAAGATGCTGGTTTTTCTCGCAAATCAAACCAAAAAATATTCTGGGTTTAAAAACATGAGTTTGATTACTTATGCCAAAGTATAGCAAAGGGTTTAGTAAATCAAACATGTCAAATTGAAAGGATTTTTGCATACACAGGAGAAAACAATCAAAACTCTTTGTAGTCATCAAAACAGAATTGCACAAATTCAAAGATTTCACAAAAAACTTTAGTGGATACATGTTAATATCATATTCAAACAATTTATGCGTTTTTCGTGAGAACCCATTATCATGCAAGATTAATTTCGTGGTTTTTCGATTAGACTGAACAACATCAATAAGATTTCCTTCACAAGACAAATTAAGAATAAAACTCCTTGTGCTTCCTTTTGGAACAAGTTCATTAACCACAATGAAGGAATAGCAATTAATCAGATAAAGATAAGGGAATCGTTTAAAAACTAAGTCACCGGAAATGTTAACGAGAATTTTGAAACATGTTTGTCATGACTCGATCGTTAGAATTTCCCTATCTTGCTTACCTTTGAACTTGTGTGGTTCAACAACCTTACCTTTCGCGGTCATGCGGAAACATCTTTCATCAGGAAGGTATTGAAGTTGATACTCGCCACTCGACTTTTCGAAAACCTGACAAGAAGGAACAAAAGGAGAACAAATTTCATATGGGTTAGTTGAAAAACTCCTTACCTTTTCTTGTTCGCTTGCCTCTTTTTCTCTCGTTTCTTTTTTTGACTTGATTTCTTTTCTTTTTTCATTCTCTCTCTCTTTTTCAATTTTATTTTCGTTCTCACATTCTTTTTCGATTTCTTTTTCTTTTTCAATTTCTTTTTCTTCTTCCTCTTTTTCTATTTCTTTTTTCGATTTTATTACAACTTGTAGATGTTACAAAAGAATAAAAAAGATAAGTGTTTTGCTCAAAAGAAGAGAAAGCACTCTCATAAGTTTTATGGTCAATTCTTCGCGAACGATTCTCCGTGCGTAATGTCTTTGAAGCATATAAAGAATAACTCGTACTTTCTCGTTCGGTATCTCGAAAGGGTTCAAGCTCGTAACTCACTTTATCTCGTCACGAATTCCTTAAGGAATAGGAATTACGATAAGAATCCCTTCTTGGACGGTCATGGGATGTTTGTTTCCGTGATGGTCTCGACTCCGTTCTCCGACTTGATGAAATTTTTCGGTTGAGCATGATTTCCATTTCTTCCAACAAATATTGAAAATCAAACGCTAAAAACTAGTCTTGAGACATGACTATTTACTGAAAAGAAAATTGTTATAAAGAACGAAAACAGAAAATAAATACCTCACCACAAAAACCTCACTAATCACTCGGAAAGAAAAATAAGAATTTTGCACTCCACTCGTATTTTCTCTCATTTTAAGGCTTTTTCTAACACTCTAATGCGCTCTCTCGCTCTTGCCTTTTACCACTCGACTTTGTCTCACAATTTTGTATTTTGTCTCGAAAGACCTATTTGCTTGCTTCGGGGTCAGCTTCAAAATGGGTGCAAAGGGATAACGTATGGTGTAAAGGTAGGCTGAAAGAAAAGAAAACTTAGGTATGAGTATGGCATTTTGGGGTTAGGAGAAATGGTAGAATGTTCTTAGTGATCGGGAATCAAAAAAGAAGAAAAGAGAATCACCACTTGCAAACTTCACTATTTTTTTATACTCGATTTTTTTTTTAATTTCACAATTTTTTTTAACAACTCAATACAATATGTTGATTTACAAAGAAAATAAATACAACTTTCACTTTTTTTAAAAAAAATTAATTTTTTTCCACGTTACGAACCTACTTCTGGGATTACGTTGTTCGTTGAAGCTCCTCATTTTCTAGCTCTAATACCAAATAATGTGAAATGGCCCGGGTTGATTCGAGTCGTTCACATGTTTGCCCTATCATCTACGAAGAGGGGTTAAATCTTTTGAAAATAGTAGGAATTTGGTTAAGTATGCGGAAGCTTTTAAAGATATTTTCTTTTAAAATTTGTTTAAGTTAGGAATGGAGGTTGGTTGTAATGGAAACAAGCTTGAAGGTAAATGGGATAGGTTTGGCTAAGAAGAATAAGGAAGATGGTTATTAGATGGCTCGGTTTAGTAGAAACGAATAAAGATAGGTAAAATAGAGGATATTCGGTGGAAATGGATAGATGAACTTAAACACTAGAAATGATTCAACACTAAAGAGTGTCACCCAGGTTTCTATTTGGTTTAAGGTGGAATTACGGAATTGAACGTTGCTGAATGCCATACCAAGTTCGGTGATAAGTTCAAAAGAAGAGAACAATTGACTCCACTAGCTTCGCTAGATAAGTCAAACCGAAACTTGTACAAGTAAACTCACTCTTTGAACAAAGTTCATTCAAATTGATGAAATCGCAAAAGTCCTTCTAACAATCTGATTACTAGTATTTATAGGCCTCAATATGGTCAGCCGAATGGAGAACTTAGGAGCTAAGAATTCAGCTTTGAAAATGCTAGAAAATTCTAGAAATGAACCATTAATTTGCTGCTGCTAGGTTCGGCTAAATAAGGCTCCATGGAACAACTTCTAGAATGAACAAATCCAGCTGCTTGGGACACCAATGGTCAGTTTAATGAAGAAGGAACCAGCTGAATGCATTTGGAAAGCATTGGAGCTAAATAGGCATGTCCAGGTTCGGCTAAAGCTTTGAATAAGCTCAATCACTATGCAACCTTTTGCTGAAAAGTTACCAGCATTAAAATGAAATTTGGAACAGCCACCATGTGTTTAATTCAGCTTTAAAAACTCCCTTGACCTTTGCATTACACGAACAGCCACTTGGGGAAGAGGAATGAGCTGCTTAGTTTTAATTCCAACTGAAAAAAAACTCTCTTAAATGTTAGCCATGCACTTGGACGTCCAATGTAATGTACCTGCACCAAATAATTCAGAAATTAAGTTTCCCCCCTTGGACATATTAAATTCGGCAGCAATGTACTTAAAAACTTGCACATTAATTCTAATTATAGCTCCTAATTAAATTGTCTTAGATTAAGACATATTAATTAGCTGTAGGACTTAAGACAACTTAATTGGCCTAAGGACAACTTAAATGGTTGTAGGAAGACAGATTAATTGAGTTCAAGACAAATTAAATCGTTGTAATAATTTAGACAACTTAAATGATTTTAATCCTATTAATGCCGAAAATGCTAAGACACATTAAATAGTTTAAAACATATTTAATACTTAACTAAATTATTTAATTAACTTAAACAAAATTAAATAAATTTTATTCCAGTAATTAAATAATTAAAATGAGCTAAAAGAGCTAATAACGAGCTCAATGAGCTGAATTGAGCTCGTGTGAGCTGACTTGAGCTCGAATGAGCTGAACCGCATGGAAAGAAGTTTGATTGAGCTGAAAATGAGCTGGAATCAGCTTGCACTAAGGTGCACGAATTGTTCAAATTTCGGCCTTCAGGGAGCTCAAGAGGGTCGGAAAGTAAATCTTGGGTTGCCCCGAGTATGCTCACATCAAAGAGGCCGCCAAAAACAGAGGAGTTCGCCAAGGACTCTCTTGGTAGGTGTACCCCCAAGAATTTACAAAGAAAGAGGATGTCTGTCAGGACTATCTAGTACGAAAAAGTTCACTTTGGACTATCAAATGTAGAAGTCCACCAGGGATAATTCAAGAAACAAATAGTCTATCGGGAATAATCTGTCAATAGGGGTTTCCTGGTGAATGTTTGAGTTGGGAAAAGTCCTATAGTGATGTCTTATAGATATAAGTCCTCAAGGAATGAGTGCTTAACCATCAGCCAAATCTCATATTAAATGTTGCAAATGAGGGTATTATTAAAGGGATTTCCTTAAAGGGAGAGTTCTACTCAACATGCTAAGTCATAATAAAGTAATTGTCAGGGTAGTATAGTAAGTCAATATTAAGTTAATATGGAATGAAGGGGTTAAGGTAAGAATTTACAGGTTGGCAAGATTTTCTGCTAATGCACCAATAGTAGTCATCAATCTGTATAATCACGTATATGGTTATATTTAATGAGTCAAACCAAAAAGGCAAAATGGAAATCTAAGATGAAATAGGACAAGGTCAAGTTCCAAAAGGAACTATTATTTGGAAAAGCACATTTGTGATTATATCAGTGGGTAGTTCAACCAACGGTGGGCATTAGGAAAGGCAAGGTGTCGACTACGCTAGAAAATCTGTGGAGTTCCCAACGAAACATAGGGGTTTTAAATTTTGTCCCTTTATTCTTGTTCCCTGAAAATATAAAGTCTTTACGATGAACTGTTGCATGGAATCTCACTAAGTTCATTCTGAACATACGATTGTGTTGCCTTGTATGAAGGAACAACGATTCTCATACTTTATGGAAAAGGACAAGTCAGACTCCACTAGATTCACGTGTTGGGCATTAAAGTTGTTTCATGTGTATAAAGAGGTACCCTTAAAGGCTATGCCTCGGGGTTGGTCTAGTATTTAGGTTCGAATTAAGTTTGAAGTCATAG
This sequence comes from Gossypium rotundifolium, assembly GCA_025506655.1. Classification (NCBI taxonomy): domain Eukaryota; kingdom Viridiplantae; phylum Streptophyta; class Magnoliopsida; order Malvales; family Malvaceae; genus Gossypium; species Gossypium rotundifolium. Next base: position 85,077,749 of record CP106722.1, on the reverse strand, counting down.
TGAGTGTAATATTAGGGCCTGGTACAACAAATTGATTGTAAAACTTTAAGTACTTGTATGTACAACAAATTGATTGTAAAACTTTAAGTACTTGTATGTACAACAAATTGATTGTAAAACTTTAAGCACTTGTATAATAGGAAATTTATTTGAAGTTAATGTTTGAAACATGCTAATAATTAGGATTTGAAATAAATTCTACAGTAAATGTAGGTCCTCAAATTCCTTGATGTCTGAATTTATAATTAAGATAAGTTTGAAAGGCAGATTTGTAACTCGGGTCAATGATAACACTTGGTACTCAAACTCGACGGTCGGGTCTGGTTAGGGTGTTACAATGTGCATGCCACAAAACTAGACTTTAAAACAACTGAAAAGCTACCGAATCAGTAACAGGATAGTGTAAGCTTATGATGATCTGCAAGACATGTTTCGTAAGTTGACAATCTACAAGGAAAAGGAAAATAATGAGGTAAGCATATTGAATGCTTAGTAAGTTCATAGGTATTTAAATAGGTATTTAAACGAAAAACTTACTCATCTTGCAATTAAACATAACAAACTAATTAGCTTGGCAAATTTTGCCTAACATGGCAAATCACAACAACAAGGTGAGCATAACATATAATCAACCATAATGTCATATAAACATATACCAATTCATTTCAAAATCAATATCTCAATACCATATTCATGATCAATTCAACATTTAAACATTTAAGCATCAAATTCATATCATACATAAGTGTCATGTTACACCAGTTGTCTGAGCTGAATATATATATACACATGTCAGGTTACCCATTCAGGCTAAACCTTTAAATTGACATCAAGTTACTAGTTCAAGCTAGAGGTAGGTATGGGCCGGGCCGGGCTAGGAAAAAAATTTTGACCCGATTTTTAGGCCCGGGCTCGGCCCGGCCCGAAATATGGGCCTGGTAAATTATCCAAGCCCGGCCCGACATAAAATTGTTAGGCCCGAGCCCAGCCCGAGCCCGACCCGACTAATATTAATTTTTTAATTTATTTTATTAAAAAATTTCATTTAAAATGGCAATTTCTTGTGTGCAAGTACTAAACTTGACTTTGGAGATTTGATGGTCTTATATCCTCACATATAAAATATATTAGCCTGCTTTATTATCCATAATGGTGATTGATGCTCCATTTGCCTTTTAGAAAACTGAATATTAGGCATTAATTTTGGATTGCAGGTAGAATTGTTTATCTTTTTGGCGGTCAATATTGTTTGAAACCTAAAATATGTGAATGCATATAATATATTAGCCTACTTTAACTTCCATTATGAACTCAAAAGGCACTTAGTTTACAGGACCCAATATTCATTTTTCTTTGCTGCTTGAATTGTATTTCTAGTTTTCAAATGATTCCAAAACCTTTAACTTACCATTTAACATGTTCTTCAATCAAACAACAATAACACCATTATAAAAATTCACTTTACATATATAAATTCTATATTCAAGATAGTTCAGAAGGTCTTTAGTTCATAATTTAATAATTCTTTTCACATCCTTATATATAAAATGCCCCTACAAGAGGACTAAAAAGTTGACTATTATGTGGTCAAGATTAACTAATCTCCATTCCTAGCAAATAAAATCAAGTAGCAAACTATAGGATTTCAAAGATCATATCGAATAATATTAAAAACGACAACAAAACAATAAGAAGTAGTTATATTAAAATTGAAACAACTTGTTTGAACTAAAATAATAATCAAATTGATAATAAAACAAAAGTTCTACAATATCGAAATAATATTAAAATGACAACGAACAATAAAATACCATAAAAGAACAATAAAACAAGACCAAAATAGCACCAAAACAAGAAGAACAAAGATCAAACAAAGAACAAAATAGTGCCAAACAAAGATAAAAACAACAATAAACAACAAAAACCAACATCCCCAAAACAAGACAAAAACCCGCAAAATATAATCAACCAACCAAAATATCTATACATTAACCAATTAACATATTTAATTTTATAAGAAACTATAAATTGTAAGCTAAATTAAATTGTCAACAGCTAGAAAGGAAGGTAACCTAAAAAGCAATCAAGAAACATCGTCCTCATCGTCCTCATCGTCATCATCGTCATTCTTGTCACCAATTTCTAACATGAAATAAGAATAAATAATTAGATTATCAAATTGATAAAAAAATAATATAAAATTAACAATAAAACGAGAATAATAATTACCCGTTGAAAATCCCTTAGCTCGCATCCAATCATCAAGGCAAACAACGGCTTGAACCATTTTTGACTTAAGTGAACTTCTCAAAGGTGTGATAACTTTCTCACCCATGCTAAAACCGGACTCAGAAGCTACAATCGATATTGGAATTGCCAAAAGATCATGAGCCAATAATGAAAGCTCATTATATCGAACTGAACTTTTGCTCCAATAATCCAAAACATCTATTTGACTATTCAACTCAAGCTCCGGTTCTTCCAAATAAATGTCCAACTGTGACTTTTCACTGTTAGTGCTAGATTCATTTAAATACCATTTATAATCATCACTCTCATCAAAATCTCCCCCAAAACCAACACTATTAACATTGCATTGCAAATTAGAATCAACGGGATCATTATCTGAGACATTAGCATACTCATCAAGCAAGAGTCTAAGATTGCTAAGAATGGTTTCAACAAAATCCGAAGCATGAATACCATAGATTGTAGTAAAGCAATACTGCACATAATTCAACTTGTAACGGGGATCTAAAATTGCAGCACACGACAATATCAACGAATACTCATCCCAATATTTACTAAATTTCTCTTGCATTTGTTTAGCTATTGGAGTTAAAAAAGAATAAGGACCTTTAACTGTATCAAGCAAGAGTCTGTGAACCTTCCAAACCCCTCTAAAATAAAGATTGGTCATTGGATAATTAGAACCGGAAAAATACAAGTTACATCATAGAAGACTTTCAAAATTTGCAAAGAATAGCAACATTTCTCCACTCCTCGTCGAAAGTGCAAACATTTTATAGTCTTTATCCGTTGGCCCCAATAATCTAGCACATCTTTATAGTACAGAGAAGATTCAAGCATCAAATAAGTAGAATTCCATCTCACACACACATCTTGACGCAACTTTTTGGTCACATTCAAATGAAAACTTTTGTCAGCCACATCATAAAATTTTTTCCTTCGAATTCCCGACTTTTTTATGTACTTAATTCCACTTTGAATCTTACCAACAACATCATCAGCAAGTTCCAAATCAGCTTTAACTATAAGATTCAAAATATGTGCACAAGATCTAACTTGAAAAAAAGCACCATCACACAAAAGAGCTTGGTTCGCACAAAAACAATTTTTTAAGAGAAGAAACTAACACATCATTATAAGAAGCATTATCCAAAGTGATGCTAAAAATTTTCTTGTCTGAGATAAACATAAAACAATTTCATCCGCTATGTTCAAACCATCATACGGAGGAAATAAAGCTCTAAACCTAATGATTCTCTTTTGTAGCTTCCAATCTTTATCAATCCAATGTGCAGTAATGCAAATATATTCGTCATTAGTATGCTCTGAATTCCAATTATCGGAAGTTAGACAAATTAAACCGGGTGCTTTAGCTAACTCTTCTTTAACATGATTTCTCTCTTTTGCATAATACATTAAGACATCCCTAGCAGTTGTCCATCTACTTATATTCTTAAAATTAGGACTAGCAATGCTCATCATGTATCTAAATCCTGGTTCTTCAACTGTCCTAAATGAATGCTTGCCACACACAAGAAAAGTAGAAACAGCTTGACGACACTCATCAGCATCAAACTTGTAGTTTTTTATGGATGAACCACCTCCTAATGATGGTTGATTGGCTATGGTGTATTGAGGGATGTCCTTGTTAACTTTTTTCAAACATTGATTTACATGACGCCTTAAAAGAGAGGTTCCACTAGAAGATTTAGCAGAAAAGATACTCTTACAGTGATTACATTGTGCCTTCAATTCATTTTTGTCCTTGCATTCAAGTTTTTTCATTCCATCCCACGCCTTTGAAGTGGTAGACTTTTGACGTTTGGTAACACTTTCATACTCATTAAACCCATCGTCCACATGTATAGGAGTGTTCGAACTAGCCATACTCATAAAAACTCAAGTCCTGGAATCCAAATAAACCAAAAGTTAATATAATTGTTCAACAATTATATATAATATATAAATGGGATATAAATTATATTTAAAATGTGCCATCAAAGGAGCAAAGCTGAATAAATAAAAAATTATTAGTTTGAGGTTTTAATATATATTTACACAATTATAGGATTTCAGTTCATATTAAAAATTGTTTCAGTTCATATTAAAAATTATTTCAGTGATTAATTAAAATTGTTTGATGAATAAGAACATTCACCTAAATCAACAATGTCAAAGTTTCAGTGATTAATTAAAATTGTTTAAGGTACAACTACAATTTGTAGTTACAATTATTATGTATAACGATTATTAGACTCAATGCACAAAGGTAATTACAATTATAATCAACACATTTCATGTAAGTTCAATTAAAATTAAACAATTACAAGCACAATAGATAAAAATAATAATCTAAACGCATTTTATCCGTCTGCACTATCATCATTCATTTAAAATACCCTGTCAAAATGAAATCTACAGAATGCACACATCATTAGCTACAAACCATTGGCTAATACAGATTCAATAAACTACACTAAGTTGGATTAAGGGATTGGATGAAAAGAATCTAAAAATCTAAAGAGTAAATCACTTTCTATGTTAATAACAACAAACTTCTACAAATTTGGAGAAACTTTGTAGCTAGATTACCAGATGAACATAGTTCAAATTACTAATCAAGAAGACATTTACAGTGCAACGACTCAATTGAAACATAAGATATTTAAAAACTAAATAAATTGAGGGAAAGATAACGAAAATTCAACTTTCTTTGCTTCCCCTATGTAATATCCTCAATTAGGGGTTATGCATTTAGTGCATAATGCAAGTGTTAGCATGCTTTAGTGAGTGTGTTTCGAGGTGTTTGAGGGGCTTTCGAAACTCTAGGATGGAAGAGGAAGCTTTGGAAAAATATGGAAATTTTAAGTTAAAAGAGGAAAGTGAACATTTTTGGAAACTTGGAAATGTAAGGAAATGTTTTAGAAATGTTAAGTTTAAAAGAGGAAAGTGAACATTTTTGGAAACTTGGAAATGTAAGGAAATGTTTTAGAAATGTTAAGTTTAAAAGAGGAAAGTGAACATTTTTGGAAACTTGGAAATGTAAGGAAATGTTTTAGAAAATGTTAAGTTTAAAAGAGGAAACTAAGGCAAGGTGGCCTTAAGAAAATTAATAGAGGAAATTTGACACAAGAACGGGCTTGGAGAAGTGGCTAGGAGGCACCACTTAAAGCCCAGTAAGTGACACCACAATCAAGGGGGAAGGAGCCTAGGTTCGAGTCACGTGGGAAGCAAATAAAAGAGTTTTATTTTGCTGCAAGGAGCAAGGGAGTTGGACGGCACCAAGGCACTTGGGGAAGAGTTTAATTCTCTTTAAAATTGGGCAAATAGATAGATAATGATGGACTATGATTATTATTATTTTTATTAAGAGATAAGAGATAAATATTGGATTAAGTTTTATTAAATTGAATGGGTGATAATTAAAGTGATAAAGTTATCAAAATGGGAGTGATGGCCAAGTAAAGGATTTTAAGTTAGTAATTTCGGCTACAAAAGGAAAAGAGAGCCATTCATCATATTTTTTTTCCTCCTCTTCTCTCTGCCAAATTTCTTAGTGCTTTCCTCTCTTCTCTTCTCTTTCATTTGTTAAGCCGAATCTATAGTCCACCATTGCCAAAATTCTCAAGTCTTCTTTTCTTTAATTTTTTGTGGAAACCGAATACCCCAAGAGAACCCCTAGCTGACTTCTCCATTAAATCCCAAAAGCCGAAACCTTATCATCTAGTCATCAAGGCCGATTCTTTAAGGGCTTTTAACAAGGTGTCTTGATTTCTTAAAAGGGTAAGATCCAAAATTGGTTTCAATTCTTTTATATTTTAGACCTATTGAAAATTTAGGGATTAATCTCTATTATTGATTTTGGCGAATTATGGAAGGTGTATTCGGATTTAAGAATTGTTAACTACAAGAAGGTATCTTTCGGGATTGCAAGGATCTAAGGTAAGACATATGTATATTCTACCAAAGGCCATGTTTTATGTTTTAAGGTTAGATTAAATCTAACATATGGTTATAAGAATTTCGACAAAGATTAAGGAAGCAAGGATCCAATTCGGGATTTAAGATTTGGAAGGTAAGCACCTATGTATATTCTACTAAAGCCTAGATTAGTATTTAGATCATTCTTTAAATATTCAAAAGCGAAAACTAACCAAGTTAATTGATTCAATGCCCGGCGAATACAAGGAGGAATAAAGCAAAGATTTCAGATTGGTTGGTGTCCCAATCGGCACAAGGTAGGTTTAAGTGTACAAATCCTACTAGGATTTGGTTTTGTAGCCGAATAGGCTTTATGCTAACATATTAAGGTTGGCCGAATGTAGGACTTGAGATCTAAGGCTTCAGATCGGATTTTTGGGATTTCAGTGAATTGTTAAGCAAATCAGGTGTGTACCCTACCCTAAGTTTTAATACGTTCATGGCTATGTTTTAAATTAAATATGTTATTAAGAATGTGAAAAGCATGGCTAAGGTACCATACAATGGTACAAAGTACTAAGGTACGTATCCTACTCCTACTAGGAATATGAATATATGTTATTTTTAACATAGTGATAAGAATGTGAATTAAGGCATGATTTTGCACATTGTGTATGAAATAAGGGGGCATATAGGTTATATGAAAAGGGGAAGTTAATGTGGTGACCTAAGACCACGAAATCTGAATGTGGTGACCTAAGACCACGATAACTGAATGTGGTGACCTAAGACCACGAATTCTAAATGTGGTGACCTAAGACCACGAATTTTTATAAGAGGCGATGAGCACGCCGACATTGCAATGACGCCTTCGATGGTGTGTAGCGGATGGAGGGTTGACTTAGTAGTCCCACATTATGCGTGATGGTACGGGTGGTGTGCAGGATGGCATATAGGTTTTGGTTCGGGTTGCATCATATTGTTTAAATGCTTTATGAACATGTATGATACTTGTATGCCTGGAATATTAAATTTTAGTGTTGGTTACACATTGAGTCTATTGACTCACCCCGTTGTGGGATTACTTTTCAGGTGACGACCAGTGATGGACCAGGCTGGCAGATGCTTAGTGGAGGCCATGTGAAGTTCAGTTTTCTTTTATTTGGACTATTTTACTTTAAGTATTTTGAATTTAAATTTTGGGAATTATTTGATGTAATAAGGCCTTAGTAGAATTATTTTATTCTGTTTTTATTTTACAAAATTTTATTTATTAAAAGATTAAGTAAATCTATTTTTTTTTTAAACAAAGCCCAAATGTTTTGTCACCTAAAGTAAAGGATTTTTAATAATGAAATAAACTTGTTTTCATCTCAAGCCCAACCCAAAATGATCTTTCTTCCAAATCACACAAGTTTTTTCTAAGTAACAAAAGAATTTGAAACGGTTTACACCGGGGAACATACTAGATCCGGTCAAGGCTCGTGGGCCGGGTTTGGGGTGTTTCACCCTAACTTGCATAAAAGAAACAATCCAAAAACAAATGATGTTAATTTCTTTTAGTTTACTTTTCTTTCTCTTGTTTTAGGGCAATTGAAACATAAGGAAATGTGTTTTTTTTTTTACTGTTCTCTATTTTTCATAAAAACAAAAGAACACGAAAGTGGTATTTGTTTCCTAAGATCAAACTTGTAACACCTCCAAAATTCCAATGCCGGAAATCCACAATGTTTTGGAAATTCATGAAGCTTAAAAGCAATTGCTAAGTTTTGAAATTTAATATCGAGAGGTCTTTCAAGAACAGATCGAGTTATTTGCATAATACAGTAAAATTGAATTTCTATTGATAATTTTTATTAAAGTAGTTGCAATTGAGAAATTTATAATTTTGGATATGTACTATTTCATAAGAAATGGTAAATATAGAGGGTCTAAAGTTTAGGAAATTGCATATATGGTCTAAAAAAATATATTAAAGTCAAAAAAAATAGAATAGAAGCGAATAATTGGAGTATATTTTCTCGAGATTTTTTGGGTAGCAATATCAATTTAAATCTCCTTTCGGTAAGTGTACATTAAAGCCTTCATCCAAGCATCAAAAAACATACGGAATTACAACTTTGACTTCTTTGGGAAAATCTTCAAACTTAGACATGTACCATTTCACGGTAACATAACCCCGCACATCAAGTACACAAAGAATGCCTAGAGTGGTAGAAAATGAGTACAATCTTTGAGAAATGAAACTAATTACTTTACAGTGCGCATCTCAAATGGGAAAAAAAACTTGCTAAAAGAATAAATTAATTGAATACCCACGATCAAGATTGCCAAAATCATCAAATACTATGTAGTGGACTCTCGCAGAACATAACAATGCTCTAAAAAGCACAGTTAATCCAAAACCATATGTCGCTCATCCTCTTGAGATGAATCAAACAATACTTGAAAACCCTTTCAAATTCTATGGAAAGACAAGAAAGAACGGCAATCACTCCACCATAAAATCCTAAAACTAGTATTTCTCGTAGCCAATAAAATGCCAAATCCGAATACCTTTTTCTTGCAAAAATTAATGACCATAAATCTAAACGCATTGTAAACTTTGCGATGAAACTCCCTTACATGGAAAAATACTTAGACAAAAGCCATATCAAACATTGAGAAGAAAAAAACCCTCTTCAATTAAAGAAGAAGAAGAAGAAGAAGAAGAGACTTACAACTTCATCGTGTTGTTGTGGCGGAGGTGGAGACTCTTGGATCGGAGGAGGTGGGTGGCCGTGAGTCGTGCGTGAGTTAGGGATTTTGGAAATGGGAAATGGGAGGAAGAAAGGTAAAGTGGTAAACCGTAAAGTCTAAAAACAAAAAGAAAGGTAAAGAAAGATTTAGATAACATTAACGATAACTTAAAATTAAAAAAATTAATAAATTATTTAATAAATTTGGGGTAGGGCCCGCCAAAAAATTAAATGCGAGGCTGCCCGTTTAAAAAATAGGCCTCAATTTCTGTCCAAGCCCATTTTTCGGGCCTATATTTTTACCCGAACCCTCCTATTTTTCGGGCAGGTCTTCGGGCCGGGTCGGGTGGCCCAGCCCATGTCCAGCTCTAGTTCAAGCTAAACCCATGTCACAAGTATCTTTGATACACCAATTACTTGTCCGAGCTAAATATATATACTTGTGCCAGGTTACTAGTTCAAGTTAAATCTTTAATGACACGTTCGATTGTTTCGCCAAGCTGAAAATATACATGTACAGGCTAAATGTGCATCACGTGTATCTTTGAGTCTACAACAAATGTTGGATCTCAGTAATAATTGATAATCAATCCATACAAGTGTGCACAAAACCTTTATTAAGCTCATCTAGGCATTTTCAACTCATATTACCTTTCTTTACAATTTAGCCCATAACTCACCTTTTGTATCAATTTGTAAACAATTCAATTTATAACCAAATATACACCTACTTATAATTCAAATACACCACAATTTAAACCCAATCATACCATATGAACTTACATGGTCAAATCAGCAAAAAAGTTGAATTTCAAAGACTATTTAACAATTTTATATTTTCCTTGACTATTTTCGATTTGATCCAATTCCTGATCTATACAATTATTCAATTCAATTTATCAATACCAATCATTTTATAATATCACCCCATAATATGCATGAACCAAATTAATTTCATTTTTTGAATACCCCTAAATTTTTACATTATATTCAATTTAGTCTCTAAAATTGAAATAGCCATAACTTTTAATTATGTGCTTCAATTTTGAAACTAATCTCAATCGCATCCTTCTATGACCCTTTATTAACTATTACTACAGAAATTTCATATCAACTTCACAATTTATATACTTTAGTCCTCATGCTCAAAAACTAACAATTAAGCATTACAATCTAGTCATTTTTCACATCTAAGATTAAAATCTAACAAATTAACACCAAGTTCTTCAATAAATCAACAATGGAAACTTTCAAAAACTTTAACAGTTTTATAAATTGGTATTTGGGCTACCTAAATCAAGCTCTCATAGCCTCAAAAACATAAAAAAATTTACAAGAACATGACTAGAAATTACCTTGGATTTGAGGATCTAATAGTGAAAAGTTTGTTAGGTTTCTTTTCTCTCTTTCTTTCTTCCTTTCAGCTAACTGGAGAAGATTATGGAGAAATGGCTTTTCTCATTCTTTAATTTTAATATATATACTTTATTAACTTAATTAATCTAAATTAATTAATTTAAACTTTAAATAACTTAAATTTAATTAAAATTAATAAAATATAGTTGAATTTAATATCATCCACCATATTTTGCTAAAATAAATTGGTTAATTACTCATTTAGTCTCTCGGCTATTTAAAAATCTATAATGATAAGACTTTTACAAGTTATCATTGTACCTCAATTAACTAGTAATTCAGTAAAATTACTGGACCAAACTTTAATATATTTTATAATGATCTCATTAACATTAAATATTAATATTTACAGACTTGGACTACGGAAACGGGTTCCAAACCCGTCATTTTCGACACCATTAAAAATTAGACTGTTATAATTTACTTAAATTTTTACAGTTTTTAAAAGGACTAAATTAGAATTTTATTATTTTCATATGTCTAAACTATAATTGTACTATATATTAACTTATAAATTTAAAAATTTTAGGAAGTCTAAAACAAAATTTTTTATTTTTAGTGGAGGCCAATAGTCGTGCCTACCTCATCCGTTCACCCTTGAATATAAAATTACTTGTTATATAAATAATTAAAAATATTACTCAAAGCTAAGGGTAATTTACCAAAAAGAGCCCAAAATTTGAAAAATTACGAAATGGGCCGTTTGTAGAAAATTTACGGAAAGGGCCATTTCCCCAAAAGCGTCACGTCGGTAGCGTTTTAGAAATCGACCAAAAGCGCTGGGAGGCGTTTTGTCCACATCAAAAAAAACGCGTCCACGTGGCGCTTTTTTGAGTTGAACAAAACGCCTCTCGGGTGCGCTTTTGTCGATTTCTAAAAATGCGTTGACGTGGACGCGTTTTTACCCTACCCTCCCAATGAAATTTTTTTTGAAGTTTTTGGCCCAATAGTCTCCGGCAAAATAATTTTGATGAGACGTTTCTGAACAAACAAGCACAAAAACGCTTCCAACAGGCGCCTTTGTCAAGATGCGTGATTGAAAAGCGCCCCACGTGACGCGCTTTTGCTACTGATTGTATCCGGAAAAATAATTTTGAGGAGACATTTTGAACAAACAAGGTAAAAAACGCTTCAAATAGGTGCATTGTCAAGATAGCGTCTTGAAAAGTGCTCCCACGTGGACGCACTTTTTACTACTGATTGTCTCCGACAAAATTAGGCTATAAATCACCAAATTTCATTCTCGGGTTGCATAAGGAAATTGAGACAAAAGGAAAAAATTGAAAATGAGTGAACGTATTAATGCTGTTATTTACTACGACGGTGAAGTTCGTGACACCGAAAATGGTGTTGTTTTCTTATCAGAGAACACAGCGCGACTGAGTTTTAATCGGAACATCGATTTGGTAGAACTTCGCAAAAGAATTAGGCGTAAAATATTCGGAACAACGCCAATGAAAGTTCTGTGTATTAAGTATAGATTTTGCGCCTCGGTTGATCCGGTGAGATATGAGTCGTTCGACATTAAAGGTGCTCGGGGCTTTGAGGCAATGGTGGAGACTCATCTTGCCAGTGGATCGCCTTATATCGAGGTATATGTAGAATTTTCATCTCCAAGTGATATTTCTGCGACCTCGACATCTACTACCGTTCGAGGGGAATACACGACCCCAAGCCGACACTCTGTAAGTGGGAGGCAAAACACAGAAGTGCCCGTGTGCAGTCGTAGTATGGAAAACATAACCCCTGCACGACACTCGGTTGGTGGATGGGACATGCATATCTGTCATTCGACGTCCGATGATAGGAATACGTATTGGGGGACGTAGTCAACTTCTAGTGGTTGGCAATCCACATATGATTGGAATCTTTACGAAAGATGCTTAAGGAGGGATGATGTACTCCCGACAACATCCACCAGTGAGGAGCCCTCGTTTGTTGCAGGTTATGGAGGGTCGAACGATGAATCCGATGTGAATCCACCTCGAGAGGCAAGGCCCGATGGTGCAGAAGTTGGATTATTTTCTGAACCGAGCCCGTTCCAATTGTACCTGAAGACGTTGAGGGCGGTTCAGACGAAGAAGAAGAAGATCCGCTATTCAGGGCGTACTCGCCTCTAGCCTACATGCATAATATCGATCTATCTCAAGATGATGCATTGGAGTTTCCTGAACTACCACACCGGACGCGTGACCGTACAGATTCTTCGTTGGATTCAGACTAATTAGAAGTTGGTAACCAGTTTTCCAACAAGAATACTTTTCTTGTTGCATTGAAACAGTACAGCATTAAGAACGGGGTTAACTACAATGTGGTTAAATCCAAGCTCGATAAGTTCGAGGCGAAGTGTGCAGTGCAAGATGGCACATGTTCATGGAAAATCATGGCGTCGTTGAGGAAAAGGACAGGGTTGTGGGAGATAAAAAAGTACAATGGTCGACATACATGTCTTACCGGTATAGTACCACTATGTGTTCAGTGATTTCGAATAACAGTAATAATATGTAATGTTGCATTGTTTAACATACTTCGTTGACAGGTGTAACACAAGATCATCCGAAGATGGATTCGACATGTTGGTGAACTAATAATCTGACGGTGAAGGCCGATCCCAAGACTACAAGGTCTTGGCCTTAATTGGCGATTTCGTAGCCAATTGGGGTACACGCCTCTTCTGTAAAGGCTTGGATAGCCAAGCAGAAGGCATTAGAAAAGTTACACGGTGGGTGGGACACTTCATATAATGAAGTGTGGCAGTGGTGTCAGTCTTTGGAGAGATATGTCCCAAAAGCGACGACAGACCTTGAAACGAAACCTGCGTACTACAACGATTGTCTGCTCCATGGATGCGCAGTGTTCAAGCGTCTGTTCTGGACATTTAAGCAATGCCGAGATGCCTTTAAATACTGCAAGCCATTGGTACAAATTGACGGTACCTTTATGTATGGTAGATATACGCTTCGGCTATTGCTAGCTTGGCACAAGACGACTGTGGGAGAATCCTTCTGATTGCGTTCGCAATAACACCGGGGGAGTCAGCTGATGACTGGGACTTCTTCCTATCTAGGCTAAGGAGGCATGTTTGCCCCCAACCTGACATATGCGTTTTATCGGATCGGGGCCCTGGAATACTTGCGGCAATAGAACGCCAGGGAAGCATGTGGCATCGCACACACCATCGATATTACTTGAGGCATGTTTCATCCAACTGCTATGGGCAACATCGATCTAAAAGACAGAAACAGCAAGTGATCGATATGGGTATGAAATGTCTATTGATATAATTCCGTTTGTAATATTCAATTTATTCTCAATTGAAGAGTGGTATGTAATATTCGCTATCAACGTATATTGGCAGGGTATGAGATCAATAAAGACTGTTTTCACGAGATGCTGGATAGTTTGCGCTCACATAACGCTGAAGGCGCAAGCTACCTGTGCAATATTCCTTTCAAACAGTGGACACAAGCATATGACGGTGGCCTACGATATGGGCATATGACCACAAACCTGGCCAAATGCATAAATTCTGTTTTGAAAGGAACCCGTCATCTGCCGATTACATCAGTTGTGCGAGAGACATATTTTTGGTTAGCGGCACTATTTTTGCAGAGAGCAGCGAGTTATAGAGGGTAGATGCAAGGAGGCCATGTATGGAGCCCGAAGGTCTTGCAAGAAATAAACCGTGGGAAGGCACGGGCGAACACCATGCACACAGTGTGTCACGATCGCGACAACCTATGGTTTCGTGTCACGGAGTTTGACAGACCGAACCAAGGTATTGTTGGCGGCCATTATCGTGTACACTTGACAAATAGGACCTGCGACTGTGGGATATTTGATGCACTTCGTTACCCATGCGCCCATGTACTTGCAGCTTGTCAGAATCTCCGTCTTGATCTAATGAGATATGTCGACGAAGTGTATAAATTAGAAAACATGTACAACGTGTGGAGACACGTATTCCCACTAGTCCCAGATGAACATAAGTGATCATCGGTATCACTTGCACCGTATAAGCTGTTGCCAGATAGACAATTGAGGCGCAAACCAAAAGGTCGACCTTGCTCGACTAGAATACGCAACAATATGGATATCTGAGAAACAAGCAACCAAAGTCGACTGTGCGGATGGTGTAGGAACCCGGGCCATACATCTCGCTCGTGTCCAAATCGGAATAGTTGACCGTGTTCTTAGGTCTTTTATCTCATGGCGGCTATGTAATATCTATTTTTTTGGAGGAAAACAGTGAACTTTTGTACAATAACTTTTATTTTATTAAAAAAATTAAAATAAATTAAAAAAATTAAATTATAAAGAAAAAAGTTAAACTCAAATTTTATTAAATATATTAAAACTTAATTACAAAAAAAAATTAAACCAATTCTATTTTGTCAAAGGTATTAAAATTTAAATAAATTAAAAATTAAATTATAAGGAAAAAGTTAAACTCAAATTTTATTAAATATGTTACAACTTAATTACAAAAAAAAAATTAAACCAATTCTATTTTGTCAAAGGTATTAAAATTTAAATAAATTAAAAAAATTAAATTATAAGGAAAAAGTTAAACTCAAATTTTATTAAATATATTAAAACTTAATTACAAAAAAAAATAAACCAATTCTATTTTGTCTAAGGTATTAAAATTTAAATAAATTAAAAAATTAAATTATAAAGAAAAAGTTAAACTCAAATTTTATTAAATATATTACAACTTAATTACAAAAAAAAATTAAACCAATTCTATTTTGTCAAAGGTATTAAAATTTAAATAAATTAAAAAATTAAATTATAAGGAAAAAGTTAAACTCAAATTTTATTAAATATATTACAACTTAATTACAAAAAAAATTTAAACCAATTCTTTTTGTCAAAGGTATTAAAATTTAAATAAATTAAAAATTAAATTATAAGGAAAAAGTTAAACTCAAATTTTATTAAATATATTACAACTTAATTACAAAAAAAATTAAACCAATTCTATTTTGTCAAAGGTATTAAAATTTAAATAAATTAAAAAATTAAATTATAAGGAAAAAGTTAAACTCAAATTTTATTAAATATATTAAAACTTAATTACAAAAAAATTAAACCAATTCTATTTTTCAAAGGTATTAAAATTTAAATAAATTAAAAATTAAATTATAAGGAAAAAGTTAAACTCAAATTTTATTAAATATATTACAACTTAATTACAAAAAAATTAAACCAATTCTATTTTGTCAAAGGTATTAAAATTTAAATAAATTAAAAAATTAAATTATAAGGAAAAAGTTAAACTCAAATTTTATTAAATATGTTACAACTTAATTACAAAAAAAAAATTAAACCAATTCTATTTTGTCAAAGGTATTAAAATTTAAATAAATTAAAAATTAAATTATAAGGAAAAAGTTAAACTCAAATTTTATTAAATATATCTCAAATTTTATTAAACATATTACAATTTAATTACAAAAAAATTAAACCAATTCTATTTTGTCAAAGTTATTAAAATTAAATAAATTAAAAAATTAAATTACAATAAAAAATGCAAACTCAAATTTTATTAAATATATTACAACTTAATTACAAAAATTAAACCTTAATTACAAAAAATTAAACTCAAATTATAA
This sequence comes from Gossypium rotundifolium, assembly GCA_025506655.1. NCBI lineage: Eukaryota > Viridiplantae > Streptophyta > Magnoliopsida > Malvales > Malvaceae > Gossypium > Gossypium rotundifolium. Next base: position 85,061,806 of record CP106722.1, on the reverse strand, counting down.
ATTAATTTACAATAACTCAAATTAGGGGTTTAGGGTTTAGTCTTGATGTTTGGGTGGGAACCAAATGCCACAGGGCGGTTGATTCTGCTACGCTACTGGATTCCTCCTTCTTCTGGCTTCCGACGAGGGTCGTGGAACCTCGGGCAGGGAATCGGGTTCCTCCGGCAGTGGGTCTGGTTCTGGATGTTGCGATGGTGACCCACTCTGATAAAATAATGACCCCGGAGGTGTTTGCATAAACCACGGCGGGGTGACTGCATCCCGAACGGAGAAGGAGCCTGGCAGAAAGAAGTGCTCCCCGACGGTGCCTCCTCTGAACCCACATGCGACGTCAGCCTCACCATCGGCTGGCCAACGGAAGTAGTCAGGAACGGACTCGAACCCGGCCATGCACTCCAACTCGGCTAGGACTAGGAAATCAAACATTTATGGGTTAGGAGGATACATATAAGGGAAGGGTACGTGCACTGCATGAACGGTAGATGTCGTGATATAGGTGTTGTCGATCGAATCGATGGGCTCGGTGGTGTAGGCGCTTGTTGTTTGGGCCCGATGATCGTGTTTGCCACGATGATAGCCCTGCCTCATCACCCCTTCTCCTTGGATTTAAAGGGGCCCGATGTTCCCTTCGCTCGCAAAGTTACTGTCACCTCTCTTCTTCCGACAACAGATACAGCTTGCCATGGATCCTAAACCATGGCATGTACTTCGGCACGTACACTAACTCCGGAATGACTATCGGTTCCCGGTCAGGTATATAGTCATATCGGTTCTCCCACGTCTCGATATGTTCTGACCAAAATCTTGGCCAATTCGTGTGTGGCTACCGTAAGTCCACTTTGTGCTCATCATCGAGCACCTCCGGTGGCACGGGAATCGGTTGTTGAAATCCAAATTGCCGCAGAACCCGATCTGCCTGGTGCATCTTCATGGTCGCGTAGGTGATCAATGGGACCTTTACGTGCCAACCATTCGGATTTTGGAGGAACTCCTCCAGAATTACTGCCCAAATTTTCGGATCGTCGTACGGTGTCCATTGAAACTATATTAACATTACGAAAATATTAGACACTACATACGAAATACTAAATTATAATAACAAAATTCGAAACTTACTTGTGATTCCGACCTTTGGTCCAATAGGAGCCGTATATCCTCAAGCGAGTTAGGTATTCCAACATGACTCACCGAATGGTTCCACCTAATTAAATAAACTTTTAGCATGCAATTATACTATAAATCTACGAAATAATTGTAAAATATAATATTAAATTTACCTCGTTATCAGTGGGAAAGAATATGGGTGGTCGAGTCGAGAGCGTAAAAATGGAAATCGAAACCATGCCCATGACTGCAGTAGTGATAGGTAACCTCTGATTTTTGCTTTACTAGGCCGCGTCGCCCCACACATCTCCCGGTACAACCTCGACAAAGATGGCGGACCCCAACTCAATTCACTGCACCGCTCTGAAATCAACAAGTTTGAGAGCCATCTCGTGGACGAGGTTTCTAAAGAGGTCCGGCATCAGGTAGCCTCCAATTATTTGAAGAATGTATGCCCGAGCATATCGTATTCTTTCTACTTCAGTCGAACCCTCGTTCGGCTCTGGGAATGTGTCTCGTAACCACGCCATATTGATCCGAGCTCCTTGAATTCTATCCAGAATGGCACCCAGAAGCTCGTAGCGTACGGCCATCCAATCGGTAGATGTTACAGACCCGGTGACTACCGACCCGTCCACCGGTAATCCCAACTGCAATTGCACATCTTTTAAAGTGATGGTACACTCTCCGCATGGCAGATGGAAAGTGTGGGCCTCGGGTTTCCACCTCTCAATCAACGCGCTGATCAAAGGCGGCTCCAACTTGAACCCCCGGCCTATCGTGGCCACGTGCCAAAAACTCGCTTCCCGCAGGTAATTCTCGATCAAGGGCGATGGGGGACCATGCATGTTGCGAATATAACATTCCAACACCCGATCTACAGACTATTTAAAAAATTATAAAGTTAACAATTAATTAAAATTACATAATTCAAAAAAAATTAAATAATATTGAAAAATTAAAATTAAAACTTACCATTTGCATTTGCTCGACAGAGATGTGCTTGTTGTCTAGGCGAAGTAATTCCCCGGCCATTGTAATCCGATAAAAAATTTTAAAATTTTTTAAAAAAAATATATTAAAAAAATTAGAAAGGGCTTTTTCGTAAATAGTAAAGGACTATTTTTGAAATTTGAGCGTAAATTTCAAGGACCTTGAGAGAAATTTGAGAGAAATTTGAGAGAAAATTGAGAGAATATTGAGAAAGGATTGAAATGTGAAAAAAATAAAGGGTGGGGGGTTTTATACTTTTTTTTCCTGACCGTTGGGGAGCCAACGGTCAAAAAAATATGACCGTTGGGGCTAAAGCGCGCCCTGTAGGACGCGCTTTTGCCACCTCAGCAAAAGCGCGCCTACGTGGACGCATTTTTGCTGAGGTGGCAAAAGCACGTCCTACAAGGCACTCTTTAGCCCCTTATCCCCCAAAAACGCGCTGACGTGGACGCGTTTTTGGGGGAATTGGCCCTTTCCCGTAAATTTTCTACAAACTGGCCCATTTCCGTAATTTTTCAAAATTTTGGGCTTTTTTTGGTAAATTACCCCAAAGCTAAAGCAATATTTTTTTTTCTTCTTTTTCCCTTAATGGACACATAATCATTTATATATAATGTAAAATCCGATATAAAATAAAACTTCTTATTTATTATATAAATTCATTTAATAAAAACCTTTTAATAGAATCAAAATTCTTATTTATAAATATGATAAATATTTTATCAAATAAATTAATTTCATCAAATTATTTTATTAAAATTAAAATTTTGATTTATACATATCATAAATAATAAAAAATTAAATAACATATTTAGTAATATAATAAACAAAAAAAAACTATATTAGTCGATTGAAAAGGTTCTTCAAACTCGTGCTTTCATATATTTATTTTATTTTACCAAGGAATATAATTAATTTTATTAAAATTTAAGATAATAAATTGTTATAAAAATTAATTTAATAAATTGTCTACTTCATATTTTTTATAATTATTACAAAAATTATTAAACAAAATAAAAATAGAACACTAAGTCGGATTTATAACAAATTTGAATGTTATAATAAAATACTATAAAATATAGCTATCATAAAAAGGATTTATCGTATTTACAATTTAGTTCTAGATTCTAACAATTGTCCGCTTTAAAAAATAATAATAACTTTTTTTTCAAGTTATTGTCGATTGAGTGTTAATTCGATTAGTATTGACATTGTTGTTAATGTAGGAAGATGTAGGTTCGAACACATTAAATCACACTTATCCTCATATTTAATGATTGGGGTGAGATTATGGATAATTCTAGGTATTGTATTAAAAAAATTTAAAGTTATTGGAGCAACCAGAAGAACGTTAGTTCAAACACATTGAAGTGCATTTTTCTTTTAATTTAAGGGTTCGGAATTATGGTAGAAATATACACTATATTAAAAAACAATTGAGAGAGAATGGTGTGAGATTAACTATATATCTTTGAAGGTTAAAATATATTGATAGCCTTTGTACTTTGATAAAATATGAGATTTAATCTTTATACTTAAAAGTTAAAATTAAGTCTTCCTACCTTTTAATTTATAAATCTCAATCAAACCATTAATATTATTAGTATTTTTTGTCAAAATTTGTCAACTTAGCATATTAATTGGGTTACCATTATAAAATGATATATGATCAACATGAAATAGACATGTTCAGTGTACAAATTATGGTGAAAACTACCAACAATAATAATAATTGGACTAAAATGTTTAAATTGAAAAAATTAAATGAATTGAATTTTAAAATTTTAAAATATAAAGACTAAACCTTAAATTATGTAGAAGTATAGGGACTATCATCATATTTTAACCATAGTTGAAATGATAGCTATGGTTTAGTTCTGTATTTAAATTCGGGTGTAATTTCAAGATTAAAATATATGAAAATACATTATTGACATGAATATATCTTTATTTATATCTATATCTATATAATTCCGTACAAAAGGAAAGTCGTATTGACAGCTAGATTTACCATTTATTTCTTTTTTATTTCAGTATAACTAAACGGTTAAATATCAATTTTCATCTCTTTATTATGTTTAAATTTAAATTTTAATTCTTATATTTTAATTTCTAATATAATTTGATTTTTATATTTTTATAAGCTATTAATTAGTTAAAATAGTTAATGTCGTGAACTTTTCATTAAAATGTTAAGGGTAAATTACATCATGAGTCACTAAACTATGGGTAAGTTTTTATTTTGGTCACTTAACTAAGAAAAAGTTACAATTTGATCATTGAACTATTCGAAAGTTTTCATCTAAGTCATTGAACTATTCAAGATTTTTTATTAAGTCAGTAGCTTGTTAAGTTGTTTTTTTTTTTATGAAGAAAGTTTTGCCAGCAAGTTCCAAGTGATGATGCAACAATTGGTACAATGGATCAATACCCATCGATGAGTAGAATAACATATACCTTAGGTCCAAGTCGATCTAATGGTTAGTGTCAGAGATTGGAGAAAAAAGTTGTTTGAATTTTTGTTTGTAGATTTGTGGCATCCAAAGTTATTTCATAAAAAAAATTGAACTTAAGAAGTGAAGGGACAAGAGAGCTTTCTATTGGTCCAGGCAATGCGAACAAATGAAGCTATATAGCATCAAATTTAATAACCCAATGACTTAAATGAAAAGTGTACGAACCCAAAATTGCCCGGTCTACACTAAACCAACCCATAATTCCCCAAGCAGACTCAAACCCACTAAAATACAAACCCAATTACAAGACCCAATAAAAATAATAAGAAAAACTAGCCCAATAGAAGCCCAATTGTAAACCCAACAGACTAAAAAGAAAACAATTGGCCCACTAACAAGACCCAAATCAACCCTAACCCTAACCTTGCCACTTGCATCTGCTTTTGACCAGCTGCCAGTCAGACCTTCTGACGTTCTGCCACCACCACCGGTCTTGTCCACCGTCCAGCACCGCCCAAGGTCCCTGCAAACATTAAACAAGAGACGATAGAAAGCAAACAAGTTGTAAAGGATTTTAGGCTATAAAAGCTGAAGATTTTTCTTTGTAAACGGTCGGATTTTTTTCCTCTATTTTCATCAATAGAAATATAGCAATTCAAAAAAAAATCAAAGTGTAGCAAGCATTGATTAAACAAAAGAGCAAAGATTAAAAAGAAAACTCCTAACAAATCAAACACAGAAGCCGAAAGAAGGTATTTTCCTTACCATTTCCGAAAGATTTCTCTTCTTTGCCTCTCATTTTAGCACATATACATGTATTATATCGTCTAAAAAAAGCATAAAAAAGAGAGGATAGAATCTTACTTTTTCAGGATCCGATCATTGCATGGCGGCTGCACCGTGACAGAGCCATGACGGCGAATCAGACGGAATCTCACCGGAGATTGAGCCTGCGAGAGAAAAAAATAAGAAGAAAATCAGATTTTTTTTTCTTAAGCAGGTGAAATGAAATTTTTTAACAATTTTGGCCTTATATAGCCCCAAAAAAACGACGTTGTTTTGGGGTTGGCCCTGACACCCAAAACAACGTCGTTTTGGCCTTGACCCGATCCGACCAACCCGACCAGCCTCAGGATCCGCGTTTTTTTAAACCAGAGGGAGAATTACGCAATCAGCCCTTCCGCATTTTTAGTATTTCAAATCAAGTTTGTAGTATTCCCACATTGGCCTTGAAATTTTACACGGTTTCGCGATTTGGTCCTTCCCTCAAACGCCGCGTTTAACTTACTGGGGAATATTACCTCTTTGGTCCCCCACCTTTTATGCGCGTTTCTAATTTAGCCCCCAAACCTCTGTTTTATTTACAATTTGACCCGAAACTTCTATTTTCAATGCGATTTAGCCCATTTTTAATTATTTTGCAATTTTATCACCATTTTATTTTTATTGTCCATTATTGATTATTTATTATTATTATCATCAATATTTTATTGCCACAACCACCATTTTACTTTTATTTGTTCATTTCATTTTTTGTTCTACTATCATTTTGCATATTATTTTCTATTATTATTCTATTATTAGTATTATTTTACTATTACTATTATTATTACTATTTATTATTGTTATTATTACTTTATTTATTACTATAATACTATTATTATTAGTGGTATTACTATTATCATTTTTACCATTATTTTATTTTATTTCATTATTTAATCATTATCATTATTATTTTGTTTTCATTATTACCGTTATTACTATATCATTGATTTTATATATCTACTTTCTTTTATTATCACTAGTTTCTATTATTGTTACTATCATTATTTTTACATCTATTATTATTATCATTGTTGTTATTTGTACATTATTATTACTATTATATCCCTTTCATTATCATTAGTATTTTACTATTATTATTATCACTAATGTATTACTACCTTACTTATTATCATTTTATTATTTCCATCATTATCATTATTTTCTACCATTGTCAATACATATACACCATTGTCACAATACTTTTCTTTCTCCACTACTTATATTCTCATCGTTCGTCTCCTTGATTTTCCCGACATCTCAATTTTCATAACAATCGATATTTCGTATTAGCAATTCGAGTGAATTGACCCCTAACTTACTGGGTTCCGATTTTTTTTCGTTTAAGTTAAACAACGGGATATCTCTTTCAAAAATCGCAAATTCAAGTTTCGAATCGACATTCCGTATTAGCAATTCGAGTGAATCGAGCCCTAACTTACTGGGTTCCGATTTTTCTCGTTTAAGCTAAACAACGGAATGTCCCTTTTAAAACCGTAATTCAAATTTTAAACAAAACTCTTAATCCCGAAAATTCGAAATGTCACGCCCTAACTTACTAGACTCGACATCTAGATACTTCGGATAAGTTTTTTTAAATATAGGGGACAATATTCCTAATTTGGACTTTCGAGAACACGAGCCCTAACTCACTGGGTTCTGATTTCTCGTTTGACAAATGACGGGAGATCCTCTTCAAATATAAAACCAAGTTTTAAAAGGCGAGCTTAGTTTCGGGAGTCTAAAGTATTGCGCCCTAACTTACTGGACATGATGCTTTATCTCTTCGAAAATAATGGAGTCTTAACGTCCCTTCCGATCCCTTCAAGTTTTGAAAGTAAAAGTATCTATTTTTGAATCATTTCAAAGTTTTCGACATTAGGACATCGATCAATCAATTTGGTACCAATTTTGGACTTATCGAGGGTGCTAACCCTTCCTCGTGCGTAACCGGCTCCCGAACTCGTTTTCTGGATTTCGTAGACCAAAATTGTTGTTTTGATAAATCAAACTGTTTATTAAAAACAACTGTTTTACGAGGTGACCCGATCACACCTCATCAAAAAAGATTGGTGGCGACTCCCTTCTTTTCATTTTCAAAACCCTCGAGTCAACCACGTCGTTTCTTGTTTTATCAAAAAAATGGTTACGACAAAAAGTTTTGAATAGTTTAGTGATGAAATAATAACTTTTTTAGTTAAGTGACCAAAATGAAAACTTACCCATAGTTTAGTGACTAATGGTGTAGTTTACCCAAATGTTAAATGGTTATTGTTAAAAAAAATGTTCTATGGTTATACATAATTTGAAAGTGGATTTAAATCCAAAAAGTAGAGGGATTAAATTCTTGAAAATAAAAGTAAATGGACTAAATTTCAAAGGTACAAAGTGTATAGAGACTTAGAGTCATGGTTGTTTGAACCAGACCAGGAACCGATCAAGGTTCTGGTCCAGATAGAGGCATCAGACCGGTTGACCCACGAACTAGTACGGATCAATTGAACCAAGTTAAAAATCGATTGAACTACTTTTTTATTTTTAATATTTTTAAAATTTTATAGTTTTTTAATGACTTTATTTAATCAAACCTATGAACAGTGGCCTAATTGGTTCAACCATTGTTTGGTTCTAAAAACTTTGGTTAAGTATATTTTAATCTTCAAATTTTTACTCTAGAACTTGACAAAAAACAAATAATCAACCTAGCGCGAAGCGTAAGTAAACATACTAATATATATTATTTTTATATCATAAGATCATATCTCATACATGTTTAAATATGAATAAAACAACAACATAAAAGCTGGAAAATGATTCAAAGTTATATTATTTATTATTATATTAAACTCTTGATTAAATTGGTGATACTAATTAAATGGGCACCAATTCTATTTGAATTTTTAGTATAATTGTGATTCAAATTCAGATTATCTGGGAAGATGAACACATGTCTAATAAATCACAATTTAAGTTTTTATTTAGAAATCATTAAAAATGTATTTATATTTATAAAATTAATATTAATATAAAAATATTTTATCTTTTATTTTTAAAAGAAAATACTATAATAAAATTTGAACAGACATCAACTTTAAACTTTTAATTTAGTTGTTTCAACTAAAAGCTCTTCACATAAGTTTAGGCTTAAAATTAGTATAGATTAAAAGAAAATTAGGCTTGATTTGGTTTTAGGAGGCAGGTTGGCTTTCATTTTTGTTTTCGTGAAAACGGAAAATACTAAATGTATTTGATTGAAAACAAAGATTTTTCAATTTAATAATTTGATATTGGTTCATGTCCATATAAATATTAAACAATTATTTTATTTATTATTATATTAAGAAAATAGTCATGAGATGTATTTTATATTTTCATTTTTACTTCTATTTACCCAACATTTTTAACTTTTAAAAATAAGAAACCTAAAATAAAAACAGAAATTTTTTAGAAATAAAAAATTTTAATTGAACTACTCACTAAATACATATTAGTTGAATCGGAATTTATAATTTATAATATAAATTTTTTAATAATTCATTTTATTTAAATCGAGACCAATTCCATCACTTATCTGATTCGGCAATGCTCCCCATAGCTTACAGAGCTAGTAGTGTAAAAATGAAATAGCAAGATCCGGCTAGCTCTCAATCATTGAGTCTATCCCTATCTTGTTTGTCAACCTTCTTTTATTTTATTTTTTTCCATTTCTAATAAACATTGAATCCGATATTATAATCCAGCAAAAGAAACCCAAGTTCGTTGTCAGATGGAAGAAGAAGCTGAAACTTGTATAAACCATACTTTTTTATATTTTTGCAAACATAGACACAACAAAGAAACAAACATAGTTCATTGTCAGATCAGTCTTCCATAAGAACAAGCTTCGAAATCCTAACTAAGCTGTCATTTCTAACACTACAAGATTGTTTGCAAGAGAAATTAAACAAACCCTTCTTCAAACCCGAACCGCCGCCATGTTTTTCACCCAACTTGACATTGCTAGTGCTTTTGGTGCATTCCATGTAAGCTGCCAAAAAGGGGTCATTGGATTCTTGAATCCTCTTCTTGAATAAGATCCTGAAAGAGCAAAAGGAGGAGGGGGAGGGATGCCAAGGATGGATGTCGATGGGGGTGGTGGTAGCTTTTGGAGAAAATATTGTTGTTGTTGGCTTGTTTCTTTGCAGACACCTGGCTTGTTTTCCCATGAGAAAGGCACGTTACCTTGCCTCATTTTCCTTTTTTCTTGGTATAAAATGCTATATCAGGGTATGAAATGAATTGGTTAGGGTATTTATAGCAAAGGGTTTTCCACTTTTCTTGTAGAAATGTAATGAATACATAGCTTGGCATATTATACAAGCATGAAAGAAGGTTAGGATTAGCTTTTTAAACACAACTAACAAGGAAAAGCCATGGGGACCAGGTCTTATGTGTCTACATCATAGAATGTTATTAAATCCGAGTTTTAACTTATTTGGTTCAAGCTAACACCTTTCCAACAGATCATATCATGCAATATTAGTTCGATTGGGTCGATTTTTTGGTTTTTTTTTTTTTTTTAAATCTTTCATCATAATTTTATTAGATTCTTATTTTTCATTTTAATTTTTATTTTGACAATAAATTCTATTTTATGATTTTTGAATACTATTTGTTAAAGTTCTAAATAATCACTACACCAAAACATACTTTTAGCGGCGTTTTTAGTGGCGTTTTAAAGAAAAACGCCGCAAATATTATACATTAGCGGCGTTTTGAAACGCCGCAAAAAAGATCAATAGCGGCGTTTATTAGCAAAACGCCGCTAAAATGATATATGCGGCGTTTATTTGTAAAACGCCGCTAAAATTCTGAGCATTAGCGCTTTTTTGGAAACGCCGCTAAAAGTTCTGACATTAGCGGCGCTTTTGGGAAAACGCCGCTAGAAGTTCTGAGCATTAGCGCGCTTTTGGAAAACGCCGCAAATAATTTTAAAGTTTTTTGGGTATATATGATTGATATTAAGGGTTTCATGGGTTAAGGGTTGGGGTTCTTACATAATTGTAAAATAGATATATTAATTTTAATATATTAAATTAATTATCATTATAGTTTAAGGTTTATGGTTTAGCATATATAATTTAGGGTGTAAGGTTTAGGAGTTACTATTTTAAATGTTTAGGGATTATGGTGTGTAGTTTGTGGTTTAAAGTTTAGGGTTTCATGGGTTAATGGTTAAATGTAACAGCCCAAACCCGGCCCAAACGCTTCGACCGGATTCGGTTTGCTACGGAGAGAAACCTTGGAAATCTTTTAAAACCGGTTTAAGTTTTTGATAAAAGATAGCGTTTTGTAAGAACAGTTGAGGTGTACAAGTCTTATATTTGGATTTATTTTTGAAAATATTTGTTATGTCGAGTTATTATGTATCTTTTATATGTACCCGATGGTACTTGAAAACCCTTTTTCGATTACTTTGGAAAAAACATGTGGATTCATTCATATAAACATAAAGTTTGAAACGAAAATTTCAAGCATATCACAATAATAAAATAATTTTTAGGAGGCCTTATTACAACCCAATGAAAATCAACCAAAAATAAAGAAAGTGTAAAGAACCGAAATTCAAAATCTAATAAATTTAGAACTCCACTGCATGGCCACCTCAAGTCCCTCCGGCTCCAAATCCGCGAACTATGTGTCACCTGGAAAAAAAAAACAAAGGAGAAGGTGAGTCACCAAGACTCAGTATGTAACCCTTCCCCCGGGTAAATACCACATCATACACACTATATAACACATTAATCATGCATTAAGACATATACCCAACCTAGCCAACCAAACGCCTCTGTCTACCCTGTTGTGGTACCAAACCACTGGTGGTGCCAAACCACTGGTGACATATAGTCACAGATGTGATACCAAATCACTAGAGGTGCCAAACCTCTGGTGTCCGTAGACACAAATCAATTGATGGGGCCAACCCATCGTGTGATACCAAATCACTGGCGTCAATCCCATGTCTCAAAGTGGGGCCAACCCACGGTGGTGCTAAGCCACAGGGACGAGACGCTATGAGGTGCCAAACCTCTGGAGGTACCAAACCTCTGGTGACCGTGGTCACAGTGTGTTACTAAACACCGGTGTCCGTCGACACTAATAATCTCGCCTCCACTCATCAACCCATATCAAATCATATTATAACAGAATTTATAACAACATACATTTATCTCATGTATCAAATAAGCCATGCTTCCCAAAAGCATATTCAACAATCACATATTGACAGAGACTTACCGAGATCCTCGCTTGTACCATTAAGGCACTAATTCCATATCTACAGAAAGCAGATTACACATAGCATGCATTTAATTAATTGTTATATGTGTGTATGTACACACCTGTCACCCACGAATAATCTAAATCCCGAATGGAGGAGTCGGTCACACTAGATCTATTGTCCTTATATTCGGCCAAAACATGAGTTAGTATATTCGGCCAAATCAAATAATTAAAAGGGTTCTCCTTTTGAACCCGAATCCTTACTCGAGTGCTTTTAGATAATTACACCAAGCGTCCTGCTTCCTATAAATCGGCAACCTCATGTTAGTAATCTTCGGCTTAAACACAAACTAAATAACTTGCTTAAATTAGATCTTACCATTACTTACCAAACTGATTAACGAGAAAGGAGGGTCGATCTCTCGCTTGTAAATCTCAAGTTCCTAGATGGAATCGGTTTCAAAGAGTGGTTAGTTTTACGTTTGCAAATCTTGAAATTTCACTTTTCTCCAACCTACAAGTCGTCAAAGAAAAGAAGATATGGAAAGAGGGTTCGCCATCACTTACCTTCACAATCAATTGAATAAAGGAGAAATCCAAGCCACTATACTATTCGTCCCAAGACTACTAAGGGAGTAGTAGGGAGATTCGCTAGAGGAAAAATAATGGGAGAAAAGAGTGTTAGAATTAGGCAAATAGGAGTGAATGTTCTACTAATAGGAAATAAAAGAAAAGGGAATTGAGGATGGGGATTCTGCAAGGAGAAATAGAGAGGTTTCGCCAAGGTCTTGAGAGGATGGAAAAATAAAAGAAAAAAAAATAAGAAAGAAAGGTGTTTAGAAATTTCGCTAAGCAAAATGGAAAAAGAAAAGCAAGGTGATCAATTGGTGCTTTTATAAGCATTCTAAGACCCCCTTAAGCTTGTCAGTCCACCTTCTCATGAGGAGTCCAAAATTCCACCAACTCCTTATTTGGTTTGATTTAATTCAAAATAACTTGAATTAATCCCATAATCAATGAATAATCCTAATAATATCTTTTTATCTTCTATTATCCTTAGAATTAATAATAAAACAAAATGCTCATATTATCCTTGATTATCTTGCATAATCTTATTACCTAAATAATTAATAATAAGAGTTTAAGGAGAGAAAGAACTCTCCCTTCCTATGCCGTCCAAAATAAGAGTAAAAAGGGAGAATTATGACTCGAACCAAGGCTCTCCCTTGTTCCTTGATGGCGTCACTTGCAGCACTTAAATGGCCTCCCTTTTGCCACTTTTCCAAGACTTATTTTATGTCAAATGCTCCTTCATTTATTCTTATAACCCCCTAACTACTAAAGCTATCCATCTTTAAAGCTTATAAATAATATTTTCTACTATTCTGAGCCAACTCAAAGCCCTTACTTAAATCTTATCATCCCATAAATATTATCTCAGCAATTCAACTCAAGCAAAATAATGCAAATACGAATAACCCCATTTTTAGGATGTTACATTAAAAGTTAGGGGTTAGGGGTTTATGTTGTATAATTTAGGGTTTATGAGATATATAGGATAGAGGTTTAGGGTTTAGAGTAATTAGTCTCTGTTAATTTATATATTAAATAATTTCTTACATAATTGTAAAATAGGTATATTAATTTTAATATATTAAATTAATTATCATTATAGTTTAAGGTTTATGGTTTAGCATATACAATTTAGGGTGTAAGGTTAATTAAATGTTACTATTTTAAATGTTTAGGGATTATGGTGTATAGTTTGTGGTTTAAATTAGTTTAGGGTTTCATGTGTTTAAGGGTTAATGATTAAGGGTTAGGGGTTAGGGGTTAAGGGTTAGCGGTTAAGGGTTTATGTTGTATGATTTAGGGTTTGTGGTTTTAAGGTTTAAAGTTTATAATATTTTAGGGTTTAGAGTTTAAGGTTATGTGTTTAGAGTTTTATAGGGTTTAAGGGTTTAAGGGTTATTATTTAGGGTTTAGAGTTAAGGGTTAAGGGTTTAAGGTTTAGGGTTTGAGGTTTAGGGTTTAGGGTTTTAGAGTTTAGGAGTTATGATATAAGGTTTAGGGTTTAGGGTTTAAGGTTTAGGGTTTGAGGTTTAGGGTTTAGGGTTTTAGAGTTTAGGATTTAAGGTTTAGGGTTTAGGGTTTAAGGTTTAAGGTTTAGGGTTTAAGGTTTAGGGTTTAAGGTTTAGGGTTTAGGATTTAAGGCATATGACCCTCAATTCCGAAACCAAAATTATTTAAAGTTTTTTAAACTTTTTTTACTTCATATTTTGGAATTTTTAGTTTTTGTTGCACTCTTCCATCCTCTGCTTATTATTTAACTAGATTAATTAAAGTTAATGTTTGTAGATTCTATCAATTTAATCGTAATTTTAAAATTCAACAAAATTAACCCCTTAACTTTACACATTCATTAATTTGATATTTATTACTAAAATGTAAAAATAAAAACCTAAAAACTTAGAAAAATATATGTATATATATTTGAATGTTTAATTTTATAAAATATATACAAAACTATAAAATATTTATAAATAAATTAAAAATAATAATAAGTTAGGAATAGTGGCGTTTTTATTAAAAACGCCGGTAATATATGGGAAACTTGGAACGACGCCGTTTGAAGCTTATGTTCAGTGGCGTTCTGTTCAAAACGACAGAAAATGATGTGTTTTATTTGTTTATAGTGGCGTTTTTTAAAAAACGCCGCAAAAGCTTGTGTTTTACTGGCGTTTTATGTTAAAAGGCATGAATATATTAACTTTACAAAACAATACCGTTATTCTCGCTTAGTTTTTGAGGCATTTACATAAACGACTTCGTTTTACTATTTGATTTTAGTGGCGTTTATAAGTAAAACGCCGCAAAATCTTGTGTTTTACTGGCGTTTTAAGTAAAAACGTCGTAAATATATTAACTGTTTACAAAACGGCGTCGTTATTCGCTTAGATTTTAGGCGTTTACCAAAATGACTTCGTTTTGTTATTTGATTTTAGTCGCTTTTATAGAAAAACGCCGCAGAGGTTTCATTTCTTGGCGTTTTATTTTAAAACGCCGAATATAGTAATGTTTACAAAACGATCTTGTTATTCTACTTAGTTTTAGAGGCATTTACAAAATGACTTCGTTTTGTCATTTGATTTTAGTGGCATTTTATATAAAAACGCCTCAATGGGATTCGATTTTATTTCAAAACATTGTCGTTTTGTTCCATCTGCTATACCCTAAACTTAAACGTGAAAGAACGTAAAATTACCCCCATCGAAATCTCTCCCAAATCCTTTCCCCAATCCTAAAAAATTTCCCCAAATTTTCAGAAACTCTAATCGAATCTGATCATCTCCTGCTTCGCCCTCGATTGTCCATTCTGTCATCGCGTTCGCCTCCATCTGCCTCGTCGCCAGTCTCCTTCTTCATCGACCGACTGGTAAGTGTTTTATACTGTTTGTTTGTGTTTGGTTTTAGTAAGTTTTTATTCACGAAATGCTTTGCCCAAAAAATCAGAATCTGTAATCGAATCTGACCATCTCCTACTTCGCCTTCGATTGTCCATTCTGCCATCACGTTCGCCTCCATCTGCCTCGTCGCGAGTCTTTGTCTTCATCGACCGACTGGTAAGTGTTTTATACTGTTTGTTTGTGTTTGGTTTTAGTAAGTACTTGGTCAGTTTGCTTAATCATGATGCATTTGACAGTTTACGTAATATGACTTGGAATTTTTTTAAATCTCATTTGTATGTTGAATGGAAGATGAACTAGATTAGTTATCTATGTTTTAAATTATTATTAAGGTGGGAAATTTGTAACAGAACCTAATTTTGAATATATTAATGGGATCATAGATAGATTCAATGTTGACCCTAATTTGCTTTCTTATTGGGAATTATTAGAGCATGTTAATACATTTAGGGTACACATTTAAGAAAAAAAGGAGGAGCCATATCTTTGTTATAGGGTCTATGGTAGTCAGTTAAATGGAGTTAGGTTTATGTTAGTTCACAATGATGTAACTGTGAATCAATTAGTTAAACAATTGACATAAAAATGGCATTGTAGAAATATATGTGGATAATAGAAGTAATTATGTAAATGTTGGTAAAGGTATTGAAGATGTTGGTCAATGTATGGAAAATGTCGATGTGGGTATTAAATATGGTGATTAGTGTAGTAATGAGGGTGCAAAGGGTTTAATAGGGGGTGATTGGTGTACAAAAGTTAATGAGGGTGAGGAGGTTGACCTTGTTACTAATAAGGGTGATGAAGAAGTGTTTTTACATAATGCGGAGCAAGGTGGAGACATTGATAATAGAGTAGAGGAAATTAGATATAATTTGAGAAGTAAGAAGAAAAAAAAGCAAATCTATGAGAGAGGGAGATGGTTTAGAGTCACAGAACAGTGTTAAAGGTTTATGTGAGGGGGATGATGGGTTAGGTCATACTATTGAGAGTAAGCCAGTTTTGTTAGATGATTTAGGGCTTAAGGATAGAAGTAGTGATACTAATGGTAACAGTGAGGATAAAAGAAATCAGTAGGGTTAATTTTACTCAACGCTTCCCTTTTTGCGACTTACGAGGAGGAATCGAGTTTTCTTGTTGATCGAGGAACCTCTTGTTTCATCATTAAGAGGTATGTTCTTGATTCGATCTTAAATACTGGTTGCCATTGAGTTTGATTTGAATATTTTTGAAGTGAATTTTTTCCCATTCTTGATTTTGTTGAAAACTTTTAAGAACTTAATATTTTAAGAACGATTCGATCTTAAATTCGGAAGTGTTTCATCCTTAAGAGGTATATTCTTGAAAATTTTTGTTGGAAGTGAATTCTTTGCCTAAACAAATTCGAGGACCCGTCGATGATTAATTTTTGTTGGAAGTGTTTCATAAGCATTGTATACTTATATTAAAAATTTATTAATAGGAAAATTAATTAATAATAATTTTATTATATTAAATTATAAAGTGAAATAATTTTTAAAAACATCAAAGTAATACAAATAATTTGAATACTATAATTATATATGTATAAAAATATATAAAAATAATAATTATTAAAATATATAAAATTAAGCTTTAATAATAATATAGTAATATATTATATAACTATTATCAAAAATCTGAAACCGATTACCTAAACCCAACCTTAAACCAATACTAAATTGATATATTACTAATACATAATACAATAATGTATTATAATGTATTAGTATTACTAACACAAAATATAACATATAATTATTCCTAAAAATATTAATACATATATAACTATTATTATACTTATAGCATATTTCAACCAATATAATTGTAATAATTGAATTATTTGCTAAGTTGTATTTGTGGTTTATGCTAAACCCTAAAAACTTAAAGCCCTAAACCTTAAATCCTAAACCCTAAACCTTAAACCCTAACCCTTAACCCTTAAACCCTTAAAACCTTAAAACTCTAAACCTTTGAAACCTTAAACCCTTAAAACCCTAAACCTTAAAACTTTAAACCCTAAACCCTAAACCATAAGCCCTAAACCCTAAACCTTTAAACCTTTAAATCTTAAATCCCTAACCCTTAAACCCTAACCCTTAAACCCTAACCCTTAAACCCTAACTTTTAAACCCTAAACCCTAAACCTTTAAATCTTAAACCCTAACCCCTAACCCTTAACCCCTAACCTATAACCCTTAACCCCTAATTTTAAGTTAACATCAAACTTCATAACTTACATAATACTTGTATAGATAAAAGAAAAAGATTCAAAGTATATAGGCTGGAAACCTGACGGGTTGCCTTATATCTCAGAGTCAGATATAATGGATCCTCCCTAGGTGTAACAATGCCACGTATATGGATCTAAACGAAATACCAAATTAAATATTGAAATAATATAACATTTATTAAACTTTAAACCCTAAACCCTTAAACCCTTAAAACCCTAAAATTTTAACCCTTAAGCCTTAAGCCTTAAACCCTAAACCCTTAATCCATTAAATCTTAAATCCCTAACCCTTAAACCTTAACCCTTAAACCTTAACCCTTAAACCCTTAAACCCTAAACCCTTAAATCTTAAACCCTAACCCTTAACCCTTAACCCCTAACCTATAACCCTTAACCCCTAATTTTAAGTTAATATCAAACTTCAGAACTTACATAATACTTGTATAGATAAAAGAAAAAGATTCAAAGTATATAGGCTGGAAACCTGACGGGTTGCCTTATATCTCAGAGTCAGATATAATGGATCCTCCCTAGGTGTAACAATGCCACATATGATGGATCTAAACGAAATACCAGATTAAATATCGAAATAATATAACATTTATTAAACTTTAAACCCTAAACCCTTAAAACCCTAAACTCTAAAACTCTAAACCCTAAACCTTAAGCCTTAAACCCTAAACCTTAAACCCTTAAACCCTTAAATCTTAAATCCTTAACACTTAAACCTTAAACCTTAAACCCTAAACCCTAAATCTTAAACCCTTAAATCTTAAACCCTAACCCCTAACCCTTAACCCTTGACCTATAACCCTTAACCCCTAATTTTAAGTTAATATCAAACTTCATAACTTACATAATACTTGTATAGATAAAAGAAAAAGATTCAAAGTATATAGGCTGGAAACCTGACAGGTTGCCTTATATCTCAGAGTCAGATATAATGGATCCTCCCTAAGTGTAACAATGCCACGTATGATGGATCTAAATGAAATACCAAATTAAATATCGAAATAATATAACATTCATTAAACCTTAAACCCTAAACCCTTGAAACCTTAAAACTCTAAAATCTTAAAACCCTAACCCCTAACCTCTAACCCTTAACCCCTAAACCCTAAACCCTTAAATCTTAAATCCTTAACCCTTAAACCCTAACCCTTAAACCCTAAATCTTAAACCTTAAACCCTTAAATCACCCTAACCCTTAACCATTAACCCCTAACCTATAACCCTTAACCCCTAATTTTAAGTTAATATCAAACTTCATAACTTACATAATACTTGTATAGATAAAAGAAAAAGATTCAAAGTATATAAGCTGGAAATCTGACGGGTTGCCTTATATCTCAGAGTCAGATATAATGGATCCTCCCTAGGTGTAACAATGCCACGTATGATGGATCTAAACGAAATACCAAATTAAATATCGAAATAATATAACATTTATTAAACTTTAAACCATAAACCCTTAAAACCCTAAAATCTTAAAACTTTAACCTCTAACCTTTAAACCCTAAACCTTTAAACCTTTAAATCTTAAACCATTAAATCTTAAACCCTAACCCTTAAACCCTAACCCTTAAACCCTAAACCCTAAACTCTAAACCCTTAAATTACATAAATTACATAAGTTGACGATTAAATTTCATAACTTACATAATTTTTCCTTAAGATCAAACTTCATAACTTACATAATACTTGTATATAAAAAAAGGATTCAAAGTATATAGGTTTGGAAACTCGACGGGTTGCCTTATATCTCACTGTTAGATATAACGGATCCTCCCTAGGTGTAACAATGCTACGTATGATGGATCTTAAAGAATACATAACTTACCTAATTTTAAGATCAAATTTCATAAATTACATAAGTTGACGATTAAATTTCATAACTTATATAACTTTCCTTATGATCAAACTTCATAACTTACATAATACTTGTATAATTTAAAAAAAAAAGGATTCAAAGTATATAGGTCGGAAACTTTGACGGGTTGCCTTATATCTCCTCGTTAGATATAACGGATCCTCCCTAGGTGTAACAATGCCACGTATGATGGATCTTAAAGAATACATAACTTACCTAATTTTAAGATCAAATTTCATAAATTACATAAGTTGACGATTAAATTTCATAACTTACATAATTTTCCTTAAGATCAAACTTCATAACTTACATAATACTTGTATAATTAAAAAAAAGGATTCAAAGTATATAGGTTTGGAAACTGACGGGTTGCCTTATATCTCACTGTCAGATATAACGGATCCTCCCTAGGTGTAACAATGCCACGTATGATGGATCTTAAAGAATACATAACTTACCTAATTTTAAGATCAAATTTCATAAATTACATAAGTTGACGATTAAATTTCATAACTTACATAATTTTCTCTTAAGATCAAACTTCATAACTTACATAATACTTGTATAATTTAAAAAAAGGATTCAAAGTATATAGGTTTGGAAACTTGACGGGTTGCCTTATATCTCATCATTAGATATAACAGATCCTCCCTAGGTGTAACAATGCCACGTATGATGGATCTTAAAGAATACATAACTTACTTAATTTTAAGATCAAATTTCATAAATTACATAAGTTGACTATTAAATTTCATAACTTACATAATTTTCCCTTAAGATCAAACTTCATAACTTACATAATACTTGTATAATTTAAAAAAAAAGGATTCAAAGTATATAGGCTGGAAACCTGACGGGTTGCCTTATATCTCACTGTTAGATATAACGGATCCTCCCTAGATGTAACAATTTACATAAATTATTAATTAACAATTTAGCCGTATAATTTATTGTCAACTTTAGACTTCAACAACTACGAAATGGATAGGAGTTGGATGAAATTGTCAAGGGTAAGCAACGGCTATCGAAATGGAGTAGAAACTTTTCTGAATTTCGCATTTCAAAATGCAAGCCAAGAGAATATGATTCTTTGCCTGTGTAAGAAGTGTTGCAATATTAACTGACATTATCGTGAAGTGGTCTACGAACATCTAGTTGTTGATGGCTTTGTCCGGGGGTACAAAATATGGTTTTTTCATGGCGAGTGTACATCTAGTGAAGCATCTTCATCGATGAATCTGGGGTATCCTCATAGTGCTTTCAATCAGAATGTTAGTAACGATAACATGGAAAACATGTTGCGGGATGCTTTTAATATGCGCAGTGATGGTTTCGGGTCATTTTCACCTGACTTGGGTGCAATCGATGATCATAATTTTGGAGGAAATACTTTCACCGAAGGGGAAAGAAGTGTACCGGATGAACAGCCAAATGAAGAAGAGGCACGGTTCTATACGTTACTTGGTGAAATGAATGAAGAACTGTATGAGGGATCAAAATTTTCCAAACTGTCATTCTGTATTCGTCTTTTTCACTTAAAATGTTTGGGGGGGTGGACCAGAAACTCGTTGACAATGCTGTTAGAGTTTCTACAAGAAATGTTCTCGTTTGCAAAAATCCCTCAATCTTCCAAAGACATGAAGAAATTGATAAAGGATTTGGGCCTTGGATACAACAAAATTCACAGTTGCCCAAATGACTGCATGTTGTATTGGGGTGACCGCATAAACCAACAGTGCTGTCATGTATGTGGCCAATCCCGTTGGATTAATAGAAATACAGAGGACGGTAACGAGGATGAACACGATACACAGTCAAAGAAGCAGCCAGTTAAGATTTTACGATATTTTTCGCTAATACCGAGGCTTCAACGGCTTTTCATGTCGTCGAAGACAGCCAAATCAATGACGTGGCACTATGATGGACGAACCGATGATGGGTTGTTAAGGCATCCTGCAGATTCTTTAGCTTGGAAATGTTTTGACTCTAAATTTCCAAGCTTTGCAAGCGATCCTCGGAGTGTGAGGCTTGGGCTAGCATCTGATGGATTTAACCCTTACAAACTCATGAGCACAACGTACAGTACTTGGCCTGTGGTGCTTGTTCCCTACAATTTGCCTCCATGGGTTTGTATGAAACAATCTTCTTTTATCTTGTCTATGATTATACCTGGAGAGAAAGGGCCGGAGAATGATATTGACGTCTATTTGAAATAATATCTCATTGGTGGATGAATCAAGATAATTTTGAATCAGAGTATTGACGAGTTAAAACAACTATGGGCTGGTGTTCAGACATACGATGCAGTGAGAAAAGAGAACTTTAATTTACGTGCGGCATTAATGTGGACTATTAACGACTTTTCGGCTTATGCTAATTTATCTGGTTGGAGTACCAAGGGACGTTATGCTTGTCCGTGTTGTCTTTGCAGACATGTTCGCAATGGTTATATAATGGGAAGAAGTTTTCTTACATGGGGCATCGCTCGTGGTTACCGAAAATCATACATTTAGATTTTAGAGTGCTCAGTTTGATGGTACTGAAGAGTTCAGACCAGCTCCTTCGCAGACCGGTGGATCCGAAATATTGTTAATGTTGAAAGATATGAATTTCATTTATAGGAAGATGAATCAACCGGCAAACCCGCATAGAAATAGAAGATCTAGGGATGAATCTGATGATGAATCTGATGAAGAGGATGATCCTAATGAGGTGGACTTGTGGAAAAAAAGAAGTATTTTTTTCGAGTTGCCTTATTGGGAGCATCAGATTTTTGACATAATCTTGATGTCATGCACATAGAGAAAAATGTCTGCGAGAACATCATTGGGACTATTTTGAATGTCGATGGAAAATCGAAAGATAATCTTCAGAGTCGACTTGATTTAGTCCACATGGGAATTCAGCGTGAGCTTTATCCCCGAGCACTTTCGAATATGAAATATCGATTGCTGCCTGCTATTTTTTCAATGTCGAAGACGGAGAAAGAAGTGTTATGTACGGTGTTGAATGATATAAAGGTCCCGGATGCGTATGCATCAAATATATCGCGATGTGTTAGTCTTAAGGATCGAAGATTATATGGCTTAAAATCGCATGACTATCACATATTTATGCAAGACTTCTCGCCGATTGCTATGCGGTGTTGTATGTCGAAAAAGGTGACGACTCCGTAATTGAACTCAAATATAATGAAAGGCATTTGTGGTAAAGTTTTGAATGTTCAAGAACTTGAGAGACTACAAGATCGAGCCGCATTAACTTTATGCAATCTGGAGAAGATATTCCCGCCTTCCTTCTTCACTATCATGGTGCACTTGTTAATTCATCTCCCGCGTGAAGCACTTCTTGGTGGACCCGTTTTCTATCAATGGATGTATCCCATTGAAAGGTCTTACTTTATTTGCAAAATATTCCTTCATTCAGCTAAATGCCTTTATTTGCAACTTTTGATAATGTTGTATATCGTGTTTAGGTTCCTTTCCAAATTGAAGTCATACTGCCGCAATAAGCGTTATCCGGAAGGATCAATTGCCGAGGGCTACTTGGCAGAGGAATGTATGACTTTCGCTCGAGGTATTTGGAAGATGTTGAAACAAGAATGAATGTACCAAGTAGAAATGTTGGGCTCACGATCATAATTTGGCTGAAACTTATTTATTTCAAAGTTTTGGAGAACCGATCACAGAGTCGAAATTACGTAATTAGATGATAGATCGTGGGTCCAAGCACATCGATACATTCTTTTTCATCACGATTCAATGGAACCATTTCGGAAGTACGTTCTACAATTTGATAAATACTCATCAATTATGATTTGTTTGTAAAACCTTTTTTATCGTAGTGAGTACAAACAAATATTGAGAGCTCGTTCACGATCTCGAAGATTAAATCAACGAGAAATTAATAAGTTATTCGCAGAATCATTCCATGAATGGTTAAGCCAAATGGTATGCAATTTAAATTTTCATTGACAAGTAATAATATTTTCTCATAACATTCATAATTACTCGATTTACTTTCGACTCAATAGGTTTGGAGTCGGAATGAAGTAAATGATGACGTTAAATGGCTTTCACAAGGTCCAAACAGAATAGTTAAAAGATATAGTGGCTTCCTCATCAACGGATACAGATTTCATACAAGGTATCGCGAGAGATTGAGGAGAACCCAAAATTGCGGAATTGTTGTTAATTCTTCGATTACAAGTTATGCTAGTGCTAGGGACGATGAATCCGGTCGAGGGGAATTTGGAATATTACGGACTTATTAATGACATCATTGAGTTGGATTATTACGGCAAATGCAAAGTTGTCCTATTTCGAGGTGATTGGGCTGATGTGAATACGGCTCGCGAATTAAAAACGATCAATATGGCTTTACAATGGTGAATTTCTCTCGATTAATTCACACCGGAGAACAATTGATGGACGAGCCGTATGTGTTTTCTTCTCAAGTTAAACAAGTTTTTTACTCGGAAGATCCAATTGATGAGGGTTGGTACGTTGTACTTCGAAACACCCCTAGAGACTTCTTCGACATTGGCAGTGGAAGTAGAGATGACATAGTCGAAAGATCAGAAACATTGCCTTTTCCAGAACAAAACTTAAATGAAAATATCCCTAGTACTAGTCAACAATTTCAATGGGTTCGTCAAGATGTGGACGAAGATATTTACGAAATATGATTTAGTAAGATTTTACGATTTATTATTTATATGTAATATTATAATTTTAATGTTGGCCATGTTATATAATTTAACTATTTTAAATGTCCTATTATTTTTGTTATTTGTTACTAAAATTTTGAACTATTTTATGTGTATTGTAGGAAAAATGCCTAGAAGACGATTACAAGATTTAAATATTGTCCATGAAACTCCAAATCTAGAAGAAGCTAATAGTAGTGAACAAAGAAAGGTTGTTGGATCTTCTACTCTGGGGACATAGATGACGAGCCCGGAGAATTTGAAAGTAATGTTAAGTTTATTTTACATGCATGTTGAATTTTATTATTGATTCATTTTCAATTTTAATATAATAATATATCATTTTTCAATTTGAACGTGGTGGGACGCAGAGAGGTCGGGACGACATTACTTAAAGATTTATCGACTTAGAGCCTACCGATCATGTTAAAGTAAGGAGAAACAATCATGGGCACTGTTGGATCTGAAGCTCATTGTTAGGAGGCTATTTGGGCATTTTAGCACGAAATGCCAATATGTTGCCCATTAACTACTTAATCATGGCATCACATGCCCGATGCCAACAAAATCGTGCTCTCAAAAATATTAAGGTAACAAAACGTGAATGTATTTTATAATACTTTAATTTAATTTTCATTTATATTAACTTTTATACTTTTTCTTGAGGTAGATTTAATTTAGAGGTCTCTGATGACTATGTTAAGAAGACATTGGGTAAAAAATGGAGAGACAATAAAAGCACGCTAAAAAAACTATATTTTAAGAAAGACATAAGCCTCGACGAAAAATTAAGAAATGTTCCACCGGGAATGTTGAGGTACCAATGGGAAGATCAAGTTAGATTTTGGAATTCAAAAAAAGGAGAGGTATTACGTACTTCTAAAATCTTATAAATTATTTGGTTTATAGTATTTACTATATATATAATTCAAATTGCATTATGTAGGACCGTGAGCGAGTTGGAATAAGCAGATGAAAAAGTAAATTCACGCATTACAGCGAGTTCTAGAAGTTTTGCTTGTGTAGCTGAGGCCGAGGTATTATAATTTATTAATTCTGTCAAATATTAATTACTTTTTACTATTAAATTATATTTTTTCTGCTAAATGTAGGAAATTTCGACTGGTCAAAAAGTTGGACGCGTTCAGCTTTTTGACATTACGCATAGAAAGAAGGATGGATCTCCGATGACATCCGAAGCTGCAGAAATTTTGGTATATTTACTTAATAAAATTTTATTTTTTATAAATATTTCTAATGTTTAATTATAATAGTTTAATTCATCGTTTATAGTTTTAAATTTATAATGTTAAATTATGTTGCATTCTTTCTTATTTATATATTTCGTTTCTAACTCTTTCATTGATTTATTAGGATAAACTAAAGGAGAAGAAGGCGGAGTATGAAGCGGTACTTGATCGATAGTTCTGTTAATCTTGAGGAGATTGATAATGAAATTATTACGATGCTTTGGGTCCCGAAAGGTATGACCGCTTGATTGATAGTTCTGTTAATCTTTAGTATATTTTAATAGAATTATCACCGATGTTTTTGGTCTTGAAAGGTATGGTCGGGTTCGATTTAAAGGATCGATGTTACCCGACTCAATATTTTGATCCGGCTCCCAAGAAGACATGCCTTCCGGGGTCAATCTCGTCTTTGAAGTTCGAGGCTACAAAACCAGATAGCTCGAGATGCAAGAGAGCACGGTTGAGCAGAGGCGACAAATTGCGATGTTCAAAGAAAATATGAAGAACTCCAAAGAATGACTTAGAGCGGATCTGAAGCGGCAATGAAGAAGAGAGGCGGCAAAGAAGAAGAAGAGAGAGGCGTGGCGACTCTGAGGGGAGGCAGAGGCGAGATCGATGCTAGCAGAGCGAACAAAAATACGAAGAGCTCCAAGACCGACTTGACATATGATGCAGATGTTTGATGATGCATGAAACCGCCATCTTAGATATTTAGTTTCTCGTTGTAAAGAAGTTTTGACATTATTACATTTAACATTATTGTTACAATATTTTCAGTTATCATTCATTTAATTTATTAAATTTCAAGTATCATTTACAATTAATGTATTTGGCGTGATTTTTGTGCTAAATTTGCTGTTTTGGGTTGGAATTATGTACTGTTATTGGTTGGTTTTAGTGCAGGAGGGGTATAATATTGAAAAATTGCACTTCGAAAATCTGTACAAATTAGCGGCATTTGTAAAAAAGCGCCACTCAAGACCACGAACTTTAGCGGCGTTTTTGGTAAAAGCGCCGCTAAAAACCACGACTTTTAGCGGCGTTTTTGGATAAGCGCCGCTAAAAACCACGACTTTTAGCGGCATTTTTAGTAAAAGCGCCGCTAAAAACCTCAACCTTTAGCGGCGTTTTTAGGGAAAGTGCCGCTAAAAACCACGACCTTTAGCGGCATTTTTTTGGGGAAAGCGCCGCTAAAAACCACGACCTTTAGCGGCGTTTTTGGATAAGCGCCGTAGTTAAAAGTCGTGGTTTTAGCGCGCTTTCAAAAAACGCCGCTAAAGGTCGTGGTTTTAGCGACTTTCTCAAACGCCGCTAGTAGCCATGACTTTAGCGGCGTTTGTAAATGAAGCGCCGCTAAAGGCCATGGTCTTTAGCGGCTTTTCTCACAAACGCTAAAAGTCATGGTCTTTAGCGTTAAAATTTTCAATGATTGTATTGGCGGCGTTTTTGTGGCGCTTAGAAAAGTGCCATAAAAACTTTTAGTGGCGCTTTATAAACGCCGCAAAAATTTTCAATGATTGTATTAGCGGCGTTTTTTGTGGCGCTTAGAAAAGCATAAAAACTTTTAGTGGCGCTTATAAACGCCGCTAAATGCCAAAAAATGCCGCTAAAAGTCTGCTTTTCTTTGTAGTGAATAATTTTTAAGTAAATAAAAACTAATATATGGTATTTTTAAAAGTTATTTTTTATATACAATCTGTTAAATTATTTTAATATTTAAAATAAATATTAATTATAAATTAAATGAAAAATTGATTCATTTTAGATAATCATTGTTTTTAACTTCTATAAACCTTCAAACAATCTATAAAATATTGTCCTAATTGTTAGTATTTCTTTAAGTTGATGTCCATTAAGATCTAGATAAGTTTTGATATTCTTCAAATTTTAATAGTCATTAGAAGCGATCTTTACTTCATTTTTACTTTTTATACCTATAAATAGAGACTTTGGAGAAGCTTTGGAAATATCCCGATTGATCAATAAAAATACCCTCTCTCTTTGCTCTCTCATTCTCTTTGTTTTTTATTTTCTGTCTTTTATTTTATAACACGTTATTAGCATAATTCTCTTTTAATTTTTTTTTCTCCATAAGTCACAAAAATATCCAAAATTTGCTATTATCGATTGCCTCCTAGAGTTGATGCTATTTGAATTAATGCTTGCGCATTATGGGTAATCATTACAGCCTTTAACCACTCAGCCAGTGTGATAACGATGATGTTAAAGAATCTCAAGTATATTTTACTATGATTTATTTATTATATCATGTTTATTATAATTAGGGACTAATCATGACAACATGAATAGATAGATTCTGATTTGAAATCCATGTATATTTGCGATGATGATTATGACATTAAGAATCAATGGAGGCGTTTAGAAGTATGTCCTACTAAATTTGTTGCATTCATCAAAGTGAATGTAAACATAAAGAAAATAAAAGATATAATCATGACCTACTAAAAGTGGGAACATAATAATAAATAAGAGAACAATGAGAGTTCTAAAGATAACTCTTCAAAGGGTAAAGATAATTTATGTTATCAATGTGATATGAAAGATTATTGGTCACATATGAGGCGATGTCCAAATATTTTATTTCTATTAATAGTCTTTGAGGAAGAATATGAGAATGTAGTAATGAATTCTATCATTATAGATAGAAAATATTTATCTACATATTGAAATTCTTGGGAAATTTTTCATTTATTTGAATTGAAATAATTTGAACATATGTGGTAAATTTGACTTAGTGAATAGTAATTGAAGGAGGATTATAAAATGAACCAAAATACCTATTTGTATTTTTATAGAAGAATCTAATTAAAGTTTGCTATGATTATTGTTGAAACTCCGAATATATCAAAATATATTTCCTCTAAAATTTCCCTCACTCATGACTTTCAAAAGAATGATGATATAAATCCTTAGCAAATACATTCAAATATTCATTTGAAAAACTAGTATTCAAGATTGAATACGTAGAATATAAGAAAGTATGTGATGTTTTCATGAGGGGGAGTAAATACACGATGTACCTTTTTCCCTTAACCAATGTTTTGTTCCATTAGGTTTTCTTGGTAAGGTTTTTAATGAGGCAATATATTATACGTATTATAGATATGTGTACTATTTTTCTTTCACACAGAATTTTTTCCCACAGGGTTTTTTTTTTTTTTTTTATCTTAACAAGTTTTAACGAGGCACATTATTTACCAATGAACATCCAATGGGGAGTGTTATGGATATTTTATTAAGTGGATGTCCATCAAGTTCAAAATAAATTTTGATGTACTTTAAATTCTAATAGCCGGTAGATTTCTACTTCATTTATACTACTTCTTATGTGTATAAATATAGGTTTTGAAGAAGTATTATAAATTATTCTGATTGATGAATAAAATAGGCTCTATCTTTTGCTCTCACGCTTTTCTTTATTCTCTGTTTTTATTTTAAATAACAAATTAATTATAAATTAAATAAAAATTAATTTATTTTAAATAATCATTATTTTTAACTTGTTCAAACAATCTATAAAATATTGTATTGATTATTTTATTCAAGCCTCACAGGTTGAAAACGTTGTGAGTGCTTTAATATCAGTCAAAACTGAAAAAGATTGACTGCATGTGATTATGTAAAGACATTTTTAGTCACTGATTTATCAAAATTCTTGCCGCCTTTTTGCGCAATTATGGGTATGGGTTTATGGGTGATTAGGTCTGATATAGTGCGTTTAATTTATTTTTTGTTTCATGTTATAATATTACTATAATATTTAATCTCATCGTTACTATTACTTTTACATTAACCGCACAGATTCTTAAAGTTGAAAATTAGTGCAGAAAAGAATACGGAGAAGTTTTTGTTAATCTCTAATATAGCTTTTAGGTCGTTTTAAGTTTCAATTAGTTTAACTATCAACAAATTGACAAATAACTTAGATTGGCTTTAAAAGTTGTAAACCAGTACAATTCAAACAAAAGTTCAACTGCCAATCTGATAAATATTTCAAGAAACCGATGGTCAAACATACTTTACATTTCACAAAATGTAAACTAGATTATTAGTTACTAAATTATGAGTAAGTTTTCATTTTGTTCATTCAACTAAAAAAGTTATAAATTAATTATTGAATTATTCAAAAGTTTTCATTTAAGTCATTGGGTTGTTAAAAACTTAAAATCGATGTTATATGACTTTTTCTATTCGCATCAATCGAAAGTTCTTTTTCTCTTTTTTTTTTTTTCTACAACTCAATTACTTTTTCATGAAATAGCTTTAGATGTCACAAATCTGTGAACAAAAGTTCAAACAACTATTTTCTCCGTTCTTCGATATTGGATATTAGATCGACTTGGATCTAAGGTATGTTTTTCTACTTATCGATGGGTACTAATCTACCATATCAATCATTAAATCATCGCTTAGAACTCACAGAACTTTTAAAAAGAAAAAAATTAAACAACCACATAACTTAAATAATTTTTTTGAATAGTTTAATGACTTAAATGAAAACTTTTGAATAGTGTAATGATTTTTTTTAATTAAATGATCAAAACAAAAATTTATTTATAATTTAATTACTAACGGTGTAATTTACCATTTCATAAATCATCTAACATTTGCCTTAAACAAAGTCAATGTCTTCCTTTGCCTTTTCTTTCAAGCACTGAGCCACTCGTACCACATTATCACTACTAAGAGTGCATGAATACTTACATGAGAGAGTGCATATGTTCTTCCTAGTCCTCATTGTCCTGCCACTGCTGGCATCATTTTCGTCATGGGTACTATCATCCGCAGATTGCTCTGTGCACTTCCGATAAGCTGCTACAAAAGGGTCATCCTGGCTGTTGACTTTACCTTTCTTTGCTGAACTTCTCGTCGGCTTAGGCCGAAGTTGGCACCGGGGAACATCGCCCTGCAAATTATTGACACAAAATCGATCACTCTTCGAAAGACAAGGAGGAGGGGGTAATTCACTGTGACATGGCTTATATCAATGCTGCTATCTCACTTGTCACCTTTGAAACTCCTGGTTTGAGCTCCCATGAAAAGGGCACATTTACTTGGGAGTAAAACTCGTTGTTACTCATTTTCTTGGGGCTGCTCTGGATACTATAAGGTGCTTTTAAGCCTTTCAACTACTGATGTTTCTTAGAAAGAGTGTTAGCTTTTAAACCGACGTTCATTTGACAGTAACATCCCCTTTAACACTGCCACTTCTGGCTTAACCATTTTTAGTATGCAGTTTAATTTGCTGTATATGGAAACCAACAGAAAGATCTTAATGAACATTTCTGGATTATATTATATTTATATAAAGGTGATGATTTATTTGGCCTCTAATTTTATAAAAAATTATTTTACTCCACCATTTAATTTTTTTATCTCTTTTAACTATTTTATGTTGTTTGTCAAATCATCTCAAAATAAATTGAAAAATTAAAGTTGTGTATGCCATGTAAGAAATTAATTAATTTTAAAAAAATTATTTTTTAGAATTTTATACTTTTTTTAAATTTAAAAAAATAATTAATTATTAACGTAGTATTCACACCAACAAAATTAGCATATATTAAAAAACTATTTATTTTAAGAGTAATTTAACAATCAATATAAATTTAAATATGGAAAAATCAAAAAAATTAAAATATATATTTTAAAATTAGAGAATTAAATAAGTTATTATATGTGAAGTAAGATATTATCTTATGCGTATGTGGTTAGCCCTTTGTTCGGCAAAGGTGGAGACTTGTTAATAAAAACAAAAACTGTGGCATTCATTTTGAGAAATGACAATCTTAACACCACCTCTCTGTCTTGTCGGTTTTGGTTTCGCAATGGAGCAAGATAATTTTAGATATTGAATTTTTTTTTGGATTTGTGCATAGTTATTAGAGGAGAGAAATAAATTGATATTCAAATAATTGATAGGTAGTGTGATAAAAGTAAAAGCTTGGTATACATGCATGTTTTGGCTTACTTGCCAGTTTTAAGTTTGCTTTACTTGGAATTTCATAACATATGAAGGAATATTTTGTTCGCCCTTTCCATCACCTTTCTATTTATCAAGCAACTATACGAATTTTTTGATAAAATACTATATTTGACCTTCCTTTTTTACTTAAAATTATTATACCTTAATTTCAATTTTCATGTCACCATCCAATCATTTTTAAGAGTGAGCAAAATCCGATTCGATTCAAAAAACTCGATAAAATTTTCAAATTTTGAATTAAATAGTTCGAGTTATTTGAGTTAATCAAGTTTTTTAGATCAACTCGAATAAAAAATTAAGTTTTTCGGTTTAACTCGAATGTGAATTACACAATTCGGGTTATCCGAAAATTCGAATAAGAAAATGCAAAACTACGCCATTTTGATAAATATTTACCTTTTCTAAAGTTAAAAGTCAAAACTACATTGTTTTGATAAATATTTACTCATTAAGTTTAAAGGCAAAACCATTATATTGTTTATGTAGTTAAATAATTTTATACTTCGTTTACTAGTTAAATAATTTGTTCATGTAAATGCAACATTAAGTATAAATAATAGGATTTGTTAACTCGACTCGACTTAACTCAAAATTTTTTGACTCGATTCAATCTGATTCGAAAAAAATTCAAATTGAGTTCGGTTGCAAAAATAGGATTCGTCAACTCAACTAATTCGAAAATTTTTAACTCGATTCAACTCGATTTAATCAAATACTCACCCCTACTTCTATGGGTAAACCTGACATGCTTCCTCAAAATATTATCAACTATTAATTAAACTTTAAGTAAACAGTATAATTTTTAATTGCATAATGAGGTTAAAATTTATTATATCTCTTGTTTACTTATTTTATTTTAATATAAATAAAGTGATTTTTTAACTCGTATGTGTAATTAAAAAATTTCTACCATTATTGTAGCAAATAATTATCCAATTTATTTACAAATCAAAATTGGGTTAGTATTTGGTATATTAAGAATGTATATTTTTATTCCACAAAAACTTTTAAAATTGTCATATCTCCTTTTTTTTAAATATATTTTTTAATATTTTACATACTTCTATAGAACACTTGTCAACCCCATAATTCTATTTGTGAAGTTTAAAACTCCACCGCAGTGTACCAAATATTTTCCTTTTAAAATTATCTAAGCCATCATTTTGATAAATGGATAATTTTAGTATCAATTCTAATATTATATTTTATAAGTACTAAGTTTACATTAGAATATTATTTGATAAATTGGTAAGAATTAAGTATTACAATACCGTATTTTTTAAATAAAATAAATATTTTCAACTTACTTTTTCTTTTGAAAAGTTTAGATTAAGTACATACCCTAAATTAAGTTGGATTAGATAATAAAAGATTCACATCTCCATTAAAATCGAAAACTCGAATTATTAGTCAAAATTTGTTGTAAAATTGAAAAATAAAGAAAATAAATAATGTAAAGAAAGTCAAATTTGAAGAATCTTATATTAGTGTAAATTTGAACTAATATTTTTAAATTGGTATACTACACCCAAAACGAAATTGATTGCTTACAAACAACAATTGATGGTCATAAAATACCAAAAGCATTAGTAAGGATAAGAGCTATTGAGTGCTTGGGTGTACAAAAATATAAAATGATGATATTAGCAGCCCACATGGTATAAAAATAGCAATTATTAGTAACATTGTCTTAGTATTTGGCTAACTACCAACATTCTAGACTTTAGGAACACCTAAACCTATACAAACAATATTTATATATCAACAATTAAATACTTCAATAAACTCCTAGTTCCTAAGAATTTAGATCGATTAGCCTATGTAATGTGATATACAAATTAATTGCAAAGGCATTAGCTAATAGATTTAGAAAGTCCCTAAGCTTTTGTATTAAAGAAACACAGGGAGCGTTTGTGCAGACAAATTACCAATAATATTCTAGTGGCCTATGAGCTGTTGCATTCTTTTAGGAAGAAGAGATTAGTTAGAGGGTTATTCGCGTTAAAATTAGATATGAGTAAAACATACGATAGGGTTGAATAAGCTTTTGTTGGAAAAATGATGAGAACTCTTGGTTACTGTGACAAACGGGTTTCATTGATTTTGAGATGTATTAACAGTGTCTCATATTCGGTGGTTCTTAATGGAAGGAAAGGAAGGGAGTTCAAACCAACTAGAGGCTAACGCAAGGGGATCCACTAAGGAAATATCTATTTCTCATCTGTGCAAAAGGATTACTTAATCTTGCAAAAAGGGAAGGGAAAATAGAAGGGGTGAAAGTGGGACGAAGTGGTTTGCCAATAACTCATCTTTTCTTTGCCGATGACAATATTTTATATGGAAATGCAACAAAGGAGGAGGCATTAGCTATCAATACAGTGGTGAATGAATATGAGGCAATCTCTGGACAGATGGTGAATTTTGATAAATCTTTAATCTATTTTAGTAATAACATAAAGTGATGAGATCAAGATTCAAATAGGAAGAGATTTGGTTGTTCGAATTGCTAATCATACTGAGAAGTACTTGGGTTACCAAGGATGGTGGGAAGGAGAGAGAAAAACGCTTTTGTTGAAATTAAAGAAAGATTTTTGACAAAAGTAAAAAGTTGGAGCATTCACAACCTTTCCATAGGAGGGAAGGAGGTTTTTATTAAATCAGAACTACGAGTTAGTCCCATATTTGCTAGCAGTGTTTCTGATTACCAGTTTCATTATGTCGAGAGTTGGAGAGCATTATGTGTAAGTCCTGGTAAAGGGATTCATTGGTGTAGTTGGAAGTTTTTATGTTCCCCAAAGGCGTATGGGGGGATTGGTTTTAGAGACTAATCAAATTTTAATAAAGCCTTGCTGGCAAAGCAAGGTTGTAAACTTATTCCCGATCCTACTTGTTTACTACCGCAAGTCATGAAAGCTACTTATTACGCACGCAGTGATTTTTTAAAAGCTGGTTAGGAACTCACCCTTCATTTACTTGGAGAAGTAAATGGGGTACAAGGAATATTTTAGAATCAGGTGTTGGATGGAGGATAGGCGACGGGAAGCCTGTTAATATCTGGAATGACACATGGCTTCCATACCCTGGGAACGGAAATTTACAATTTCAGAATATCGATTGGAGGTATACTATGGTTGAAGAACTTATTAATCCCGATTCAATTACCTGGAAGGAAGAAGTGTTAAGGAGCCTCTTTGATGAAGACCAAGCAAAAATGATTAGAACTATTCCCCTGGGGAATAGGTAGCAGCCAGATACTATGGTCTGGCGGGGTGACAAATCAGGCGAATACACGGCAAAAAGTGGATACAGATGGAGTATTACAGAAGAAGCTAACTTGCTGGGAAATGAAAATACAATATTGACAGAACAGATGAAAAATTATTATACAGCACTATGGGGCCTAAAAGTTCCCAGCAAGATTAAGATTAACCTATTGAGGATCACAAACAATTTTATGCCTACTCTAAGTTATCTAAAATTCCGAAGGCTGAGATTTGAAGCGTTGTGTCCACTTTGCGGTGAAGATGAGGAATCAACTGCACATGTCTTCCGAGACCGTAATGTTGCGAAGCAAGTCCTCCAGAGGTTGGAAGTTCGGATCGCACCCACACATGAAAACACAGAATAGAAACGTTTGTTAATCGAGACTTTCAATTTTAATAATACAGAGCAATGCACATGCTTAGCAGTTTCATTCTGGGCGATTAGGCACAACAGAAACATTTTTTTATCATGAAGGCATTCGATAAGGTGTAATTGATTTAGTAAGCTTTATCAAAGCTTTTATAAATGAAATAAAAATGTTGGATAATGTCCTTGAGAGCAAAGCACAAAATACAGAAGGCCCATTGGGAGCCCCCAACAGAGATCCAAGTCAAAGTAAACTTTGACACCAGTTTTCATCAGCCAAATAATAGGGCAGTTTCTGGAATTATTGTAAGAAATAACAAGGGATTTGTAATGGGTCCATGTACCTAAACGATAAGGAATGTACGAGACCCGACAACTGCAGAAGCATAGCCTTCACGGAGTTACCTTCGCAGAAGACTTGGGTTTGAAGACGTCATTATTGAAGGAGATTCACTAACGGTCGTTAAAAAGCTTCAAAAAAAAAAAAAAAAGAAGGAAGAAAATGACAGATATGTTATCGGAGGACTCATAAACGAAATTAAAGGCAAGACTAGAAATTTCAGAAGTCTTGTGTTTAGCCACATACCTTGGGGAGCCAATGAAGCGGCACATGCGATGGCAGCATGGGGAAGAGGAAGTGAATCGCCGACTTCTGGGTGGAAGAAACCTCGACAGCGGTCGAACTAGTCATTCAGAGGGATCAAAGGGGAATTGGTTGAGGGGACAGAGAGGTAGTCATATCGGGATTTCTGAGTCCGGAGAAAGAGGTGACTTGATTTGAATCTCGGAGGAGCTCAGTCAATAGGGAACCTGGGGAACGAAAATGAGTATGTGATACAAAGGAGCACTGATTCTTGTTTCTGCGAAGAGATTTACCGGATATGCAAAACAGAGATGAAGGGAAGGGGAAAAGTTGTAGGCATTTCAGATTTTTTTTTTTTTTTTTTTTAGTTTTTTTAGGAAATTGATCTGTTGTTTTTCAGTTTTAGTATGTTTAACGCGCCGTTTAATGTTTTCAGGGTTTGTTTCTTTGAGGCACCCGCCCATTGCTAGCAGTGCACGTGATGGCAGATGGCAAATTTGGGCAGCCTCGTGTTTTCGTTAGGAAGCTATTTTTTCAAACGTTGTGATCCTTCCCCAATTTAATGCATTTATGCCGGTTATACTTTCAAAAAAAAAAAAAAAAAAAAACTTCAACAAACAAATTATTACTTCATACAGTACTTGCGGAGGTTTTCTAATTCCGGAAGTAGAATTTTTTAAAAAAATTTGTCAAATATCTTAATTATTTATCTTTCATTTTTATAAATATAATATAAAAATTGTGATATTTTTTAATTCAGTTAGAAAAACTTTATAATAAATGTATGGAATAATAATTTAAAAAGGGCAAAGACACCATTTTGTATCTAAACTTATCTTCAAAGTTTAATTTAGTACCTAAATTTTTTATCCAAATAGGTAATTAAAGTTGGCCCTAAGGTACAATTTGATATCTAAACTTTTTTGTCCAATTACGTACCTAAGCTTAACTTTTTGGTTCAAATTGTTACTTGAACTTGGATTCATAATTTAAATTGGTTGAAATAATTCATTTACTGTAAATACTAATTTAGACCAGAAAGTGAAATTCATGTACTAATTTAAATAAAAAAATCATGTTCAAGTGCCAAAATATGTATTTGCTGACCTAAAGCAATGGGCCAGTGGCTTAAGAACGAGCAATGCAAAGGATGTGGGGCAGCTGTAAGTCCAGTCCACCGTTTTTGATCTTCTTTTCATATTTTAATTTTAATTTTGATTTTAATTTTCCCCCGTTTATCCGTGCCCGTTTGGCGTTTTTATTTTCAGAACTACCCTTAGGGTTTCATTTTGAAACTCACTCTCTTTTAGCAGCAAAACTGAAAGAAACTTCCGATTCCGACGATCTTCTATTCTCTCTCCTAATAATTTCAAACAATTTATTTTCCAATCGAAATCTAACTATTTTCAATTGCTTTTGAACCGGCTCAACATGACTGGAGAAGGCCCGAGCCTCATAAAGCAACTAGCGGCTTCCGACAAGTCGACCCGAGACAAAGCCGTTCGCTCTCTCATCAACACTTGGCTTCCTTCACAAACCCAGCTCTCTGATGAAGAGATGAAGAGGCTCTGGAAAGGTCTCTTCTTCTGCGTTTGGCACGCCGACAAGCTACCCGTTCAGTCCGACCTCATCGAAAAGCTTTCTTCCGTTGTCCCAAAGCTCGAACCGCCTCTTTCTCTCCAATATTTCTCTGTTTTTCTTCTTACGATGCGTCGCGAGTGGACTGGAATTGACAAGCTAAGGTTAGATAAGTTTTACCTCTTAATTCGTAGGTTCTTGCATTTCTTTTTCGCTATGTTGAAGAGATGGTCGTGGGATTTGGACTTTACGCGTCGTTCGATTAGGGTTTTAGTTGATGGAACCTTTTTAGCTGATGATAAGTTTCAAGGGAATGGCGTTAATTATCACATTGCTTCGGTTTTCCTCGAGGAACTCAGGCCTTTTCTTCCGGTTAAAAAAGAGGTTCTTGAGATTTTATTGGAACCATTTGTTGGAATAATGGGTAAAGTGAGTGATAAAATTTTGGTTGGGAAGATCAGAATTAATGTGTTTGATGAGTTTGTTAAAATGGGAAGGAGATTGTTAGAACTTAAGTCCTCCATTGAGGAGGTTGATCAAGGCGATGATCTAGTTGTGTTGGGGACTATCAGTTTGGTGATGGGATTCTCTAAAAAATTTTATGAATTGGGTTCTTCAGTGGATTGCTGTCAGGGTAATAGAAAGATTCTGTTAGGAGTACATGAAGAATTCTTGAAGTTAGAGCAGGATTTAACATCATTGGGTATTGATATTTCGATCCCCGAGTGTAATAAAGGGGATGAAGCAGATGAGGTTCCTGAATTGGTACCTATTGCTAGTGAGATGGAATTGAATCTCTCTAATGGTGCTTCAGAGCTGGTTGAAGCTAATGGCAATGGTTCTGTCAGAAAGGCTTCAAAGAAGAGCAAGAAGGCGAAAAAATCAACTGGGGACAGTGGTAAAAAGACCAAGAAAAACAACAATGGTAAATGTACAGTTGCAGATGAGGAGAACGATGTTATGGTACCAGCAGAAAGTGCCAGTTCCAATATTGAGAAGAATGGTGAAGGTGATTCAATAACATTTACTGAATCAGTGATTTCGAACCTTCAGCTCCAGTTTGAGAAGGTTGCTGAAGAAGTAGGCTTGAATAGTGATGTTGCAAGTGCCTGTGATTTGCCTAAAGTCAATGGTACTGTCTCCAAGAAGAGAAAGAGAGGAAAGCATATGGATGGAAAAAAATCTCAGAATGGGGATGAAACCAATCAAGGGGAGGATGAAATTGATGCAACTGCAAAATCTTGCGAGAACAGCACAAAGAGGGTAAGATTTTCAATGAAAAACAACATAGTTTGGAAACCCCACAGCCCTTTACCTCCACTAAGCTTGAGAATACCGCCCTCTGTCACTCCTAGAGGAAGTGCTCTTAAGAAAGGTTTACCTCCAGGTCCTATAAGGGAAATGCCTCTTATGACAAAGAAGATTAAGAAAGCTAAATCTGTGAAAAAGGTTCGGAAAGTAGTAAAGGCCATGCATCCTCTAGTCAAACGCACCAAGAAGTTGAAATCAAAGTCCCCCTAGACTATGCTATATCACGGAAAAAAAAAAGTTTTGCATGCATAGTCATTAAAATTCTTCTAAATTTGGTTGTTTTTTCTCTTGCTTTTGCACTGTTTAGACATTCCATCACACATTTTCTTCGACTTTATAGACTGAATCATATTCTTTGCTTTCTGGTGGATATAATAGATTCTAGCGTTTATTTGTTTTCTTATTTAAGGGATTGAGCTTATAAATTGTGAGTATGCGTTCGCGTTGATAAAGATTGAGGATTTAAGATTTGTTCTCCCTTTGCATCTTTTCTAGAAACATCCCTTGACTTCTTAATACAGATATATGATTTTCTGGGTCCGTTTCAGCCAATACCCGTTGATCCGCCACTGGTAGAAAATTTTAATTTTTTAAACTTTTTTTTTATCTTACATTTGAATTTAATATATAATTATTAAATTAAGTTAATAAAAATAATTAATAGTTTTAAATTTTGTGTTTTATATGTATATAGTTGAGATATATTTGTATGTATATATATTATATGTGTAAAGATAAAAACATTGGTAAACTTGAAATGATACCAGTAAAACAGTTAAAAATGTATTGGAGCGATTGTAACAAATTAAAGTTGGATGATTGAATCGATATAAATATAGGAATATATAATAATTTTTACGGGCAAATATCTCAAAAATACTAAAAAAATTAAAATTACCGGAAAGGACAGGTTTCAAAAATATTGACCGGAAAGGGCAATTTTCCCAAAAATCGCGTCCACGTCAGCGCGTTTTTTGGGGAAAGGCCTAAAGCGCGTCCATGGGGGAGCGCTTTAGGCCGTGCAACGGTCAAATTTTTTTTGACCGTTGGGGGTCCAACGGTCAAAACCAACGGTCAAAAAAAAAAAACTATAAATACCCCCGAACCCTTCATTTTTTTCACACTTCAATCCTTTCTCATTTTTCTCTCAATTTTCTCTCAATTTGCTCTCAAGTTTCTCTTAAAGCTCTTGAAATTTACGCTTAAATTTCAAAATAGTCTTCTACTATTTACTGAAAAAGCCCTTTATAATTTTTTAATATATTTATTTTTTGGAAAATTTAAAATTCTTTATCGAGTACAATGGTAGGGATTTACGTCGCTAGACAAAGAATCACATTGGCGTCGAGCAATTGAAAATGGTAAGTTTGAATGTTAATTTTTCAATATTATTAAATTTTTTAATTATGCAATTTTAATTAATTTTGAATTTTATAATTTTTAAGCAGTTTGTAGATCGGTGTTGCAATGTTATATTCGCAACATGCCGGTCCCCATCGCCATTGATCGAGAATTACTGCGGAAGCGGGTTTTTGGCACGTGGCCACAGTGGTAGGGGTTCAAGTTGGACCCGACTTTGATCGGTAGCGTTGATAGAGGTGGAGACCAGACGCACACTTTCCATCGCCATGCGAGAGTGTACTATCACCTTAGAAGATGTGCGATTCTGATTGGGACTACTGGGTGGGCCGAATTCGGTGAGTCACCGGTCCGTAACATCTCTCGATTGGATGGTCAGTATGCTACGAGCTCTGGGGTGCCATTAGGATAAATTGCAAGGAGGTCGGATCGATATGGTTTGGTTACGAGACGTATTCCATGACCGAATGAAGGTTCGATGAAGAAGAAAGAATACTGATATCTTGCGGCATACATGCTTGAGATAATTGGAGGCTATCGATCTGGGACCTCTCTAGAAACCTCGTCCACGAGATGGCTCTCAAACTTGTTGATTTCGAGAGCGATCGGTGAATTGAGTTGGGGTCTACCGTGCTATCGAGGTTGTACCGGAGATGTCTTGAGCGGCAGTCTTAGAGTAAAGCAAAAATCGGAGGTTGCCTATCACTCTGCAGATCATGGGCATGGTTTCGATTTCTATTTTTACGTCCTCGACT
This sequence comes from Gossypium rotundifolium, assembly GCA_025506655.1. Classification (NCBI taxonomy): domain Eukaryota; kingdom Viridiplantae; phylum Streptophyta; class Magnoliopsida; order Malvales; family Malvaceae; genus Gossypium; species Gossypium rotundifolium. Next base: position 85,021,404 of record CP106722.1, on the reverse strand, counting down.
CGACCGACCATATTCATTCCCACCGATAACGAGGTAAATTTAATATTATATTTTACAATTATATCGTAGATTTATAGTATAATTGCATGCTAAAAATTTATTTAATTAGGTGGAACCATCCGACGAGTCATGTTGGAATACCGACTCGCTTGAGGATATCTGACTCCTATTGGAACAACGGTCGGAATCATAAGTAAGTGTCAATTTCGTTATTATAATTTAGTATTTATGTATATAACTAATATTTTGGTAATGTTAATATAGTTTCAATGGACACCGTCGAGTATCCGAAATTGAGGCGATAATTCGGGAGTTCCTCCAAAATCCGAACAGTTGTACGTTAAGGTCCCGCTAATCACCTACGCGACCGAGGAGATACACCGGTCGGATCGGGTTCTGCGGCAATTTGGATGCCGACAACCGATTCCCGTGGCTCCTGAGGTGCTCGATGATGAGCACAGTGTGGACTTACGGCGGCAGCACACGGATTGGCCAATATTTTGGTCAGAACATATCGAGACGTGGGAGAACCGGTATGACTTTTTACCTAACAAGGAACCGATCGTAGTTCCTAAGTTAGCGTGCGTGCCGGAGTACATGCCATGGTTTAGAATCCATGGCAAGCCGTATCTGTTGTCGGATGAAGAGAGGCGACGGTAAATTCGCGAGTGAAGGGAACGTCGGGCCCCTTTACATTCAAGGAGAAGGGGTGATGAGATCGGGCAAAGACATAGCGCCTACGATCACCGGGCCCATCAATAGCGCCTACACAATCATCGGGCCCATCGATTCGGTGACAACACCGACAACACAGCGTCCATTTTTATGCCAAAGCGTACCACCCCCTTATATGTATCCTCTTAACCCATATATGTTTCCTTTTCTAGTCCCCCAGGTTGGAATGCATGGTCGGGTTCGAGTCCGTTCCGACAACTCCTTTTAGCCACCGATCGTGAGGCCGACGGGGTGTGGGATTAGAGGAGGCGCCGTCGGGAGCGATTCTTTCTACTGAGCTCTTTCACCGTGCGGATGCGATCACCCCGCCGTGGTTTATGCAAACACTTAGGGTCATTATTTTATCAAGGTGGGTCATCATCGCAACACCTGAACCGGACCCACTTGCCGAGGAACAGGATTCCCTTTGAGGTTCCACGACCCATGGAAGCTAGAAGAAGGAGGAATCCATCACAGAATCACCGATCGCCTGTGTGGTACTAGTTCCCACCAAGCATCCGCACTAAACCCTAAACCCCTAATTTGAGTAATTGTAAATTAATTTATAATTTGAGTTTAATTTTTTTGTAATTAAGGTTTAATTTTTGTAATTAAGTTGTAATATATTTAATAAAATTTGAGTTTATTTTTATTGTAATTTAATTTTTTAAATTATTTAATTTTAATAATTTTGACAAAATAAAATTGGTTTATTTTTTTGTAATTAAGTTGTAATATATTTAATAAAATTTGAGTTTGTTTTTTATTGTAATTTAATTTTTTAATTTATTTAATTTTAATAATTTTGACAAAATAGGTTTGGTTTATTTTTTTGTAATTAAGTTGTAATATATTTAATAAAATTTGAGTTTGTTTTTTTGTAATTTAATTTTTTAATTTATTTAATTTTAATAACTTTGACAAAATAGGTTTGGTTTATTTTTTTTGTAATTAAGTTGTAATATATTTAATAAAATTTGAGTTTGTTTTTTTATTGTAATTTAATTTTTTAATTTATTTAATTTTAATAACTTTGACAAAATAGGTTTGGTTTATTTTTTTTTTGTAATTAAGTTGTAATATATTTAATAAAATTTGAGTTTGTTTTTTTTGTAATTTAATTTTTTAATTTATTTAATTTTAATAACTTTGACAAAATAGGTTTGGTTTATTTTTTTTTGTAATTAAGTTGTAATATATTTAATAAAATTTGAGTTTGCTTTTTTATTGTAATTTAATTTTTTAATTTATTTAATTTTAATAACTTTGACAAAATAGGTTTGGTTTATTTTTTTGTAATTAAGTTGTAATATATTTAATAAAATTTGAGTTTGCTTTTTATTGTAATTTAATTTTTTAATTTATTTAATTTTAATAACTTTGACAAAATAGGTTTGGTTTATTTTTTTTTGTAATTAAGTTGTAATATATTTAATAAAATTTGAGTTTGCTTTTTTTTTGTAATTTACTTTTTTAATTTATTTAATTTTAATAACTTTGACAAAATAGGTTTGGTTTATTTTTTTAATTAAGTTGTAATATATTTAATAAAATTTGAGTTTTTTTTGTAATTTAATTTTTTAATTTTTTTAAATTTAATTTTTATATAATAAAATTGAGTTTAATTTTATTTCTTTTGTATTTTAATTTTTTATTTTAATTTTAATATCTTTGATAAGATAGAAATGATTTAATTTTTTAATTTAATTTTTAATTTAATTTTAATAACTTGAATAAATAAAAGTTGGTTTATTTCGGCATCAATGTTGATTAGGATGGGCTGTTTTATTTTTAAATTGTAATAATTTTTTTATTTTTGAATAAAAAGTTGTTTTTATTTGTATTTGTAATTTAATTTTAATTATCTTATATTTAATAAATTTGAGTTATTGTACAAAAGTTCACCGCTTTTCCTCCAAAAAAGCGAAATTACATAGCCAAAGAGACAAACAAGCTAAGAACACGGTCAACTAGTCCGATTTGGACACGAGCGAGATGTATGGCCCGGGTTCCTACACCACCCGCACCACCGACTTTGGTTGGTCGGTTCTCGGATATCCATATTGTTGCGTATTCTAGTCGAGGAAGGTCGACCTTTTGGTTTGCGTCTCAATTCTCTATCCGGCAACAGCTTATACGATGCAAGCGATCTGATGGCCACTTACGTTCATCTGGGACTGGTGGGAATACGTGTCTCCACACGTTGTACATGTTTTCTAATTTGTAGACTTCGTCGACATAGCTCATGGGGTCAATCGAAGATTATGACAAGCCGCAAGTACATGAGCACATGGGTAACGAAGTGCATCAAATATCCCACAGTCGCATGTCCTATTTGTCAAGTGTACACGATAATGCCCGCCAACAATACCTTGGTTCGGTCTGTCAAACTCCGTGACACGAAACCATAGGCTGTCACGGTCGTGACAAACTATGTGCATGGTGTTCGCCCGTGCCTTCCCACGGTTAATTTCTTGCAAGACCTTCGGGCTCCATACATGGCCTCCTTGCATCGCCCTCGATAACTCATTTGCTCTCTTGAAATAGTGCGCTAAATGAAAATATGTCTCCCATAAAACCGCAGAATCGATGGATGACGGTTCCTTTTAGCATGAAATTTATGCATTCGGCCAGTTTGTGGTCATATGACCATATCGTAGTCATTGTCATATGCTTGTGTCCACTGTTCAAAAGGAATATTGCATGGTACTCTGCGCCTTGGCGTTATCTGCGAAACAAAGCGCCAACATCTCGTGAAAACGGTCTTTATTGATCTCGTACCACCAATATCGTTGATAGCGAATATTACATACCACTATTCAATTGCGAATAAATTGAAAATTTCAAAAGAAATTATATTAATAGATATTTTATACCCATATCGGTCACTTGTCGCTTTTACGTCTTTTAGATCGGTGTTGTCTATAGTAGTTGGATGAAACATGTCTCGTGCAATATCGATGGTGTGTGCGATGCCACATGCTTCCTCGTCGTTCTATTGCCGCAAGTATTCCAGGCCCCGATCCGATATAACGATATGTCGGGTTGAGGCGACATGCCTCCTTAACCTAGATAGGAAGAAGTCCTAGTCATCAATCGACTCCTTGGTGTTATTAGAACGCAATCGGAAGGATTCTCCCACGGTAGTCTTGTGCCACGGCTAGCAATAGCCGATGCGTATATCTACCATACATGAAGGTACCGTCAATTTGTACCAATGGCTTGCAGTATGTAAAAGCATCTCGGCATTGCTTAAATGTCCAGAACAGGCGCTTGAACACTGCGCATCCACGGAGCAGACGATCATTGTAATCGCCGGTTCGTTTCAATGTCTCATTGTCTTTGCTGGGACATATCTCTCCAAGACTGACACCACCGCCACACTTCATTATATGAAGCGTCCCACCGACCGTGCAACTTTTCCAACGCTTACGCTTGGCTATCCAAGCCTTTACGTAAGAGGCGTGTACCCCATTTAGCTACGAATATTGCCAATTAAGGCCTAAGCCTTTGTAGTTTTGGGATCGGCCTTCACCATCGGATTATTAAATCAGCCAACATGTCTGAATCCATCCTTGGATGATCTTGTGTTACACCTGTCAACGAAGTACGTTAAATAATACAACATTATATAATATTAGTGTTATTCGAAATCATTGAACACATAGTGGTACTGTACCGGTAAGACATGTATGCGGACCTTTGTACTTCTTCACCTCCCACATCCCCGTCCTTTTCCTCAACGACGCCATGATTTTCCATGCACATGTGCCGTCTTGCACAGCACACTTTGTCTCGTACCTATCGAGCTTTGATTTAACCATAGTGTAGTTAACCCCGTTCCTGATGCTGTATTGTTTCAATGCACCAAGAAAAGTGTTCTTGTTGGAAAACTGGTTACCAACTTCTAATTGGTCCGAATCCAACGAAGAATTTGTACGGTCACGCGTCCGGTGTGGTAGTTCAGGAAACTCCAATGCATCATCTTGAGATAGATTGACATTATGCATGTGCGCTGGAGGCGAGTATGCCCTGAATAGCGGATCTTCTTCTTCTTCGTCTGAACCGCCCTCTACATCTTCAGGTATAATTGGAATGGGCTCCGGTTCAGAAAATAGTCCAACTTCTGCACCGTCAGGCCCTGGCTCCCGAGGTGGATCCACTCGGATTCATCGTCCGATCCTCCATAACCTGCAACAAACGAGGGCCCCTCGCTGGTGGATGCCGTCGGTAATACATCATCCCTCCTTAAACATCTTTCGTAAAGATTCCAATCGTATGTGGATTGCCATCCACTAGAAGTTGATGACGTCCCCCAATACGTATTTCTGTCATCCGACATCGATTGACGAATATGCATGTCCCATCCACCAATCGAGTGTCGTGCAGGGGTTATGTTTTCCATACTACCACCGCACACGGGCACTTCTATGTTTTGCCTCCCACTTACAGAGTGTCGACTTGGGGTCGTGTATTCCCTTCAAACGATACTAGATGTTGAGGTCGCAGCCAGATCACTTGGAGATGAAAATTCTACATATACCTCGATATAGGGTGAACCATCGGCAAGATGAGTCTCCACCATTACCTCAAGGCTCAGGACCTTTGATGTCGAATCGTCATATCTCACGGATCAATCTGAAGCGCAAAATCTATACTTAATAGATGAACTTTCATTGGCGTTGTTCAATATTTTACGCCTAATTCTTTTGCGAAGTTCTACCAAATCGACGTTTGATTAAAACTCAATCGCTTGTGTTCTCCGATAAGAAAACAACACCATCTTGATGTCACGCACTTCACCATCATAGTAAATAACAGCATTAATCGTTCACTCATTTTATTTTTTTTCCTTTTGCTTGAATTTGCTTTACGCTAACCGAGAATGCAATTGGGTGATTTATAGCCTAATTTTGCCGGACAGCACTGTAGCAAAAGTGCGTCCACGTGGAGCGCTTTTCGATGCTCCCGGTAATAGTGCACCCTCTTTGGCGTTTTTGCCTTTGTTTGTTGAAACGTCTCCTCAAAATAATTTTGCCGGAGACCATCAGTAGCAAAAGCACGTCCACGTGAGGCGTTTTGACCACGTTTGTTCAAACGTCTCCTCAAAATTATTTTGCGGAGACTACCGCCCAAAAACTTATTTCATTTTTCACATTGCAAGTGGATGGAAAGATTCCCCAAAATCGCGTCCACGTCGGTAGCGTTTTTGGTGGAAAATGGCTAAAAAGCGCGTCCATGGGGGCGCTTTAGGCCACCTCAATAAAAGCGCCCTCGTGAGAGCGTTTTCTTGAGGTGGCCTAAAGCGCTCCGCCATGGACGCGCTTTAGGCCGCTTTCCCCAAAAAACTCGCTGACGTGGACGCAATTTTTGGGGAAATTGCCCTTTTCGGTCAATATTTTTGAAACCTGTCCTTTCCGGTAATTTTTGATTTTTTTTTTGGTATTTTTGGGATATTTTCCCAATTTTTACAACACTATCAATTATATAAAACATGGTATAAATATACAAATCGCCATTATATCTAACGGCAAACTAGTAGGTACCTGGCTCGGAATGGGTAGATTGACATTTTACGGGCTTTCTTGAATTGTGGTGGCTAATTTTATTAAATTAGATCGGTGATCCAACGGATAAAATCACCAAAAAAAACTTTCAACTGATTCAACCTCGATTTTATAATATAAAAATAATAGCTATAACAAAATTACTTTATAGAAAAAAATCAAACTTTAAATTTATAGGTCACTAGTAGGGCCAACTATTATTAGGCTCATTACCAAAAAGGAAAATAAAATAAGAAACCCTCCTTCCATGTTTTGTATTTAACGACTAAGAAAAACCATCGCTGGTTTGGATTTATAGTTGTTGATACCCACCGATTCAAATCTAACCACCCTGTACGTCACGAGGCTTGGTTTTTTAGCAGGAAAAAAGAAAAAGGAGAGATGCGCAGGTTTTAATAGATACGGCAGCTTCAAGGGCTTTAGAATGAAAATGAAACAATTTTCTTTTTCGGTTTTGGCTTAAAATATTAAAAAAAATCGGTTGAATCATTTTTTAACGAGTTTATTCAATAAAATATTTGAGATTTGGCTGCGGTTATATCAATTCACGGATCAATTTTATCCTTACTCTGAATTGATATATTGACCAATTTTCAATCTGACCAATTGATTCGGTCCGATTTCAACAACTATGGTGGTGGCCCGATACTACGGTTCATATGTAGTACATAATATAATAATACACATTATAAGATCTTAGAACTTTAACTTCACCTATTCTGATTAATCAACTATCTCCTATTCAATTGTTCAACCTATATAATTACTAACCCAGGATTCAATGGCTTTAACTAGACCCTTCTAATGCCTAGCTAAGTTAATCCCCCTTCCCCACTAGTTATATTCCTATGCTAGGCAAGTTGGGCGAAGTCATTATGAACAGACCTATTTGGTTGATTAGGGCATCAGATATATTCCTATCCTAGCCACAAATTAACTCATTCGTTGGTACTACTAAAGTTAATCCTAATTTATTCAATTTAGACTTACTTAATTTTCTCTTTCAAGACAAATCAAGATTATTAAATTAATGCAATTTGGTGATCATGCAAGCAAATTAAATAAGCAATGGATAGAATAAATAATTAACAAAAATTGAAACAATTGAAGAGAAAATAATTAATTTGTAACACCCCTTACCTGACCCAATTGTCGGGTCTGAACTACAAGATGTCACATTCTCGATATGTTGTTAAATCATTTTCGGGTCTTATACGTTGCGACACCACTCATTGTCCATTTAAGTAGCAACAATGGAAACTTGTCATCGCGACGCTACCTCTATTTTGACAAAAATCACTTTGGAACACATTTTACAGTTCTTACCAAAAACATTTATACACATATATATCTTCCTTCCAATTCAACAAGACATCATTTTATACCAATTTATACCAAATAAAGCATATAAACCTTTGAAACCAAGTATTCAAATGGCCTAAAACTCATGATCAAACTCTAGACATATCCAAGCCATTTACCAACCTCAACATACCAGGTTACCACACTTTCAAGTTTAACACATAAGGCTTATGTAGACTGTAACGATTCTGTTTCCAGTTGTGTTGAAAAATGCAGTTTCGAGATCTTGTTTCCAACTGAGTTTGTCAATATTAAATAAGGATGTTTATTGAGTTACTGTATAGATGGATTGAAATTTGGATAAGTAATTTAATCGAAATTGTGAATAATTAAGGCTCAAGGACTAAATTGTAAAAGTTTAATTACTATAGATGAATTGAAATTTGGTTTACTAATTTAACCGAAATAGTATATGTACTAATTTGCAAAATATTTGTTATGCAATAGAGCAATGTACAGAATACGAAAATGTATATGTGATCGGACACAACGTATGAATATGTGAATAAGTTTGATTATAGGTATGGGAATGCTTGTATAGATAATTGATGCCTGTGTGAACTTAGTAAAAGTTTAGGATACAATAGGCATGCCAATAGGGTTATATGCGTACTTTTACAAGATATGTGATTGTATGGAGATCATTACAGATTATGTCGAGATCCAACATTTTTTACAGATCATCGAGTATTATATGTCTCTACGGATACCTTGGTGTACTGGAGGGATATTTATTTATATGAGATTGCATTGATGCCTACGAGCCTTACACTTCAGTGCTCTAGTGTGGTGTAGTTTAAGCTCTTACAAGCTATTTGGTGTAGTATAGTTCACCCGAGTATCTGAGTTTGTTTTACTAGAGTTCTATTGGACGTAACATTACAATTGAAATTGGAAAACTTGAAAATGTAACGAAATAGATTGATAATAAAATATGGTACGAAAATGAATATGATTGAGTCGATAAACTCAAGAAAAAGGTTCAGATGATTGGCTAAAGGATTTTTGTTATAACCAACTAGATTTTGAATGCCATTGTAACATCCTGAATAGGGCCTATGCATTTCCAGTTTAATTGTATGAAATGACAAGTTTCAAGTACTATGAATAAATTTTTGATACTTTTGGAAACCTAGAAATGCATGGAAATGGAAATGAAAATGAAAATGGAAATGGAAATGGACATTTTGGAAACTTAGACATTTTGGAAACTTAGACATTTTGGGAAACCTGAACATTTTGGAAACCTGAACATTTTGGAAACCTAAACATTTTGGAAACCCGAACATTTTGGAAATCTAAACATTTTGGAAACACGAAGATGTAAGGAAAATGGCAAGTTACTGAGCAGCATAAAAATTTTAGGAAACTTAGAAATAAGGCCGGAATGACAAATTTTAAAGCCCAAAATAGGAGATAAGGGCAGGAGGGCCTTAAAAGAAAAAGTTGGTGAATTTTGTCATACAATCGAGCTTGGAAAAGTGGCCTGAGGTTTCACTTAGGGTTTATGGGAATGGCATGAGTTCGAGTCACTTGGAAAGCAATTTTTGAAGGTTTAATTTTGCTTCCCAAGGCTAGGGGTGGACGGCACTTGGTAGCTAAAAAGGAGAGAGTTTTATTTTTACTAAAACTTGTCAAGTTAAGTGATAAATAAAGGATTTATTCTTCTAAGATAAATGAGGAATTAAAAGATGGATTAAAGACTTTTAATTTAATTAAGTGATAATTAATAGAGATTAAATTATCACTTGGGAGAGTAGTGGCCAAGTTTTGGACTCTTGGTCTAGCAGTTTCAGTTAAAAGAGGAAAATAGAGACTTTTCTCCCATTCACTCTCTTTGCCGAAATTTTGCTCTCTCTTCTCCCTCTCATTGCCGAAATTTCCCCTAAGCAAGGACTCCATCTTTTCTCTTCCTTCCCTTTGCCATTGCCTAGTCAAAACTTTTCTCTTCCAATCTCGGTTAGATCTCCATAGCCGGATCTCAAGAACCCAAGACAAGGAAACAAGTGATTAAAGGTTTCAAGGTAAGTTAATCCATTCAATTTTCTTTCTTTCTAGTTGCCGAAAGTAAAAGGCCTAATTCCTATTCTCTTTGATCATGGCCGAATATACAAGGGATCTCGGGTTTCCACAATCGTTGAACATAAAGATCAAGGATCTAAGGTAAGAACAATTGATTCTTGTTCTTTTAAATCGTTTAAATCAAGGCTTAAGAAAATAACCTCTGCTTTTGTCTATGGTAGAATGTCGAGGAGGAATTTCGGATTTGATTCGAGGAAAATTAAGGTAAGACATATTCGGCTAAAGGCCAACTACCACTTATTAAAGTTAGATCAAATCTAACCTATGATCTTTAGGGATTTCGACAGATATTCAAGACAAAAAGGGAACTTTCGGGATTTGGAATCTCTAAGGTAAGCCTCTAAAATATTCGGCTAAGGGTTGTGTGAGTATCTAAATCCATTCCTTAATTTTTGAAAAGCCGAAAAACTAACCATATTGAACTACAAGGTTGGCCGAATATCAAGTAGAGGAAAAACCAAACTTTCGGGATTTGCATAATCACCAAATCGGCAAAGGTGAGTTTTTCCTTACAAATCCTACTAGGATTTGGTGTTGTCTAAAAAGGGGTTTATTAATGTGTTTTAATTGGTGGGCCGAATATAGGGATTAATAGATCTAAAATTAGATCGGATTCTCGAGATATCAAGGAACCCATTAAGCGAAAAAGGTGTGTACCCTTACTATCCTTCGATATTGTATGGCTAAATATTGTAATATATATAATGTGAATAATAATGTGAATGTGGCTATGTACCACAAATGTGGCAAAAAGTACCTGTGCACGTTTCCTACTTCGATAGGATTGTGAAAATGTTATTTAATAACATGCGAATATATGAATGAACATGAAACTAAGTTATGCTATATATATGTTTTGGGGCATTCGGGATTTATGTGAAAGGGGAGAACAGTGTTGACTTGGTCTCACTAACGAAGGTGTCGACTTGGTCTCACTAACGAAAAATGTAGACTACAGGTCACATTGCGAAATTTTGGTAACTTCGTTACAATAGTGTCAAATGACACAACGTTTAAATTTGATTATAGTGTCTAATGACACAACGTGGAGAGTAGCGGATGGAGGGTTGACTTAGTAGTCCCCACGGTGTGAATGGCGTGTACGGTGGAGAGTAGCGGATGGACCATTAGGATTGGGTTTGGGTTGCATCATAATTTCATTATTATATGGACTTGATGATTTAAACATGAATGCCCTGAATTATTGATTGATAGTATTGTGTGCACATTGAGTCATTGACTCACCCCATTGTGGGAATTATTTTCGTGATGAGCAAAGTTGTGAATGGGCGGTAGACCATGAGGAGGCCATGCATCACATGAAGAGTTTATTCAGAATTTGGACTTTATTAAATTTTAATACTTTTTAATTTTATTATGGGTTTACTTGATGTAATAAGGCCATAAGGCCCAGTGGATTATTCTTTGTTTTTACATTACTTTTTAGCATTGTGCTAAGAACTATTTTGGACATGTTACATCAAAGTGGATTTACAAGATTAAATAAATGGGTTTTCAATCTAAGCCCAACCCAAAATAATAGTTTTTCTAAAAATTCTACAATTCTCTCTAAGTATCGAATGGTTTTTTAAAACCGGTTTACTTTAGGAACATACCAGATCCGGTCCATTCTCGTGGGCCGGGTGTGGGGTGTTTTAGCTTGGTATCAGAGCCCAGTTTTAAACTCTCGGCCTGTGGGCTAAGGCCCAAAATGTTTTCAAAGCGAGCCAAATGATTTTCTTTGAAAAAATAAGCAGGTTTTATGGCATGGCACCTAAGTCTCCGACCCGCAGTCCACCAGGTAAGTACCCCTAACTATCTGTGTGATTATGTGAATTATAGAAGGGTAGAAGAGGAATGGAACGTAGAATAGCATGATAGGAACTTGAACCCTAGGATTAGTCTACTCAAACACAAATACATAAGACTTAATACACTAGACCAACCTATGGCTAAGTCACTGAGCTAAGGTGTGGTAACCCTTGTACGCATGTCTAGGATTGGATCTGGAAGAGCTTGGTATTTAAGCAGTCCTAGTGACTCACCTCCTCTTCGCAGGAATCCTACAGTGCGTAGCCGGTTCACCCTAGCTCGAGAGGGCTCGGTGGTGTGGCAACCTCTCATGCGCATGTCTAGGAAACAGTTTGGTGGGAGCTCGGTATTTAAGCAATCGCGTGACTCACCTCCTCTCCACACGAATCCTGCCTGATGCGTAGCTTTGGTTCACCCTGACCAAGAGGGCTCGGTCATAGGCTAAAGAAAATGACTAAAACCCGAAAAGGAACTAGCCATGTTTTTTTTTTTTAAAAAAAAAGGAGAGAACAAAACAACAAACCCTAGTTTTTTTTCAAACTTTTAAAACTTTCTTTTAAATCTGAGAAAATTATTTTTACAACATTTTCTGAAAAACTCCTGATTTGCGAAAATTACAAAAATGCCCTTAGGGGTGAAATTACCAAAATGCCCTTGGTTTATAAAATGTGCAACTACTCAACAACTTTACCAAAATTTCATGATTTCATAAACATTCAAAAACCCTAATTTGTAAAATATCAAAATACCGTGATTTAGGAAAAATTACAAAATTTCCCCTAACTTACCAAAATTTCCAAAATGACCCTGATTTCCAAAATTTTTGCAACTTCATCGTGCTGGAAAATAAATTTCTCAAAAAGAACCCTCAAAGTTTTACAACTTTTGAAATACCCGAAATTTATTAAATTTTACAAATTTACCCCGATTTGTGAAAAATTACCCCTGAGATCAAAAATTACCAAAATACCCCCAGATTTCAAAATTCTTTCCAAGTTACCCCTAGACTTCGAAATTTTCAAAATATTTTTTTGACAAAAACACCAAGAAACGTTTTCCTTCTGAAAATTACGAAAATGCCCCTGTAGGACAAAATTACGAAAATACCCCCGGGGTAGTGGAAAACAACAACAACAAAAACTACAACATTTCTCTGAATGAACGGAAGTTCATACTTGTTTGATGGATGAATGAATGGAAAAGACTGTGTGTTGTATGATACGAAAGAACCACTTTTAAATCCTTCTCATAAAACTTCTTCGTTAATAAGTAAGTGGAACAATGACTAATCCATAAAATTCCTTAATCAGATCTCGACGTTAGAGAATGAGCTCTAGAGGACGTGGTCGTCGTGGTCGAGGAAGAGGAAGGATGACCGTGTCGAACTCCGTTAGGTCGGGTCAAGGGTCCGACAATGAGATGCCACCACCACCACCACCCCCATTAATGTTGAGCAAAGGCTCGGACGGGAAGAGGTCGTGTCGCAGTCGCTCTGCGAGTTTTGGAATTGGTGGCGGTCGGGGAGGAAATGGAGGAAATCGAAAGTCGGTACTGAACGGCTCCGAGCTAATGGAGCGGAAATGTTTCGAGGAGTATCCAATGTAGCACCTAAATACAATTTGTCTTGGTTGGAAGCAACGGAGCGTATAATGGATGAGCTTGATTTGACTCGGAGGAAAAAGCGAAAGGGATGGTGGCATTGTTACGATGAAGCGTATCGATGGTGGTTGATTGCTCGTGATGGTACCGTAGTGAAAATCGACACAGGAATTTGTTAAAGAGGCCTTTCGGAAGAAGTATGTAGAACCGTATCTGAGATGAGCGAGAGGAAGGCTTTTCTAGGATTAGTACAAGGGAGTAAGTCCGTCGCGGAATATGAGGCGGAATTTCGAGGTTGAGCCGCTATGCTCGAGGGTAGTGGCAATCGAGCATGAACGCCGTGTCCGTTTGAGGACGGTGAGATGATTTGAGACTATTAATAGCACCACATCGAGCGGGAATTCTCTATTTTGGTAGAAAGGGCCAAGGTGGCGAGGGATTAAGGATGCTACTAAGCGCATAGTAGATAAGAATAAGGCCAAAAGAGGGTTTGGGTCGTCAGGAAAGGGTTACAAGAGGCCTAGGGTTGATGGGCCACGAAATCAACAAGCTGGTTCAGGCGGGCAGATTCGACCTTGTGAGTATTGTGGAAAGAGGCATCCAGGGGAGTGTTGGAAAAAGTTAGGAGCATGTCTTAGGTGTGGGTCCAAGGACCATATGTTTAAAGACTGTCCCAAACAATCAGACGAGAATCGACCGGTAGTTCAGAATGCTAGCCAGACCGGTAGAGGCGGACAGCAACCTCAACGGGGTCGTGGTTCGAGTAACCGTGGTAGTGGTACAGGCAGAGGCCGTGGCACACAGGGTCGAGGTACTAATGCTAATACTGATGCAAGACAACCAGTTTGGTTTATGCGGTTCGTAGAAGGGAAGATGGAGACGCCACGGACGTAATAACCCATGCGTTCTTTATTTTGACAAACCCTACTTTGCTTTGATTGATGTGGGCTCGACCCATTCCTATGTTGCAAGTAGTGTAGTGGAAACACTAGGCCTAGACTCTGAACTCTCTGATAGGCAGATGACTGTAGTAAGCCCATTAGGCCAAACTATAGTGGTAGACAAGATCTTTGAATGTACCCCAGAGATTCGGGGAGTGAACTTTCGGCGGACTTAATGGAGTTACCCTTCGGAGAGTTTGAGCTTATACTTGGAATGGACTGGTTAATGGAACACCGAGCCGTGTTGGATTGTGCGGCTAAACGTATGGAATTAAGAATCCCGGAGGATGAAGTGGTAATAATGATCGGAGAAAGGAGGAATTATTTATCTAATGTAGTTTCGACCTTTGAAGGCTGAGAAGATGGTTAAGAAAGGGTGCAAAGCGTTCTTAGCTTTTGTAAGTGCGATAGGTGGGAAGGAGGAAGGTGTTAATGGAGTTAGGACGGTAAGGGACTTTGTAGATGTGTTTCGAGAAGAGTTACCGGGAATACCCCCAGACAGGGAGGTCGAATTTGGGATTGAATTACTACAGGGGACACTCTGTGTCAATCGCTCCATACCGAATGGCACCAAAGGAGTTAGTGGAGCTCAAGGCTCGGATACAAGAACTGTTGGACCGTGGGTTCATCGACCCAGTGTGTCTCCGTGGGAGCACCGGTCTTATTTGTGAAGAAGAAGGACGGAACTATGCGTATGTGCATAGACTACCGTCAGTTAAATAAGCTGACCATTAAGAACAAGTATCCCTTGCCAAGGATCGAGGACTTGTTCGATCACCGGAAGGAGCCGCAGATGTTTTCGAAGATCGATTCTGGTCGGGATACCATCAGTTAAAGGTGAAGGAGGCTGATATCCATAAGACCGCTTTTAGGACAAGATATGGTCATTTTGAGTTTGTGGTGATGCCGTTTGGGTTGACAAACGCCCTAGCCGCGTTCATGGATATGATGAATCGGATTTTCCAACCCTACTTGGATAGATTCGTTGTTGTGTTCATCGATGATATTTTGGTGTATTCGAAGTCGGAGGAGGAGCATGATGAGCATCTCCGAGTCGTGTTGGAAGTGTTAAGGGAAAAAAAGCTTTATGCCAAATTCAGCAAGTGCGAATTTTGGCTTAAGGAGGTGGCATTCTTAGGACATGTGGTATCCGCAGAAGGAATAAGAGTGGATCCTAGGAAGATCGAAGCAGTGTTGGATTGGAAACCACCTAGGTCCGTGGCTGAAATCCGCAGTTTCTTAGGCTTGGCAGGCTATTACAGAAGGTTCGTAGAAGGATTCTCGTCAATAGCCGCGCCTTTAACCAAGTTACTAAGGAAGGAAGTACCCTACGAATGGACTACTAAGCAGCAAGAGAGCTTTGAAAAGCTTAAGAAGGTGCTGACAGAGGCTCCAGTGTTAATTCAGCCGGAGGCAGGAAAGGAATTTGTGGTGTACTGTGATGCTTCGCATACGGGGTTAGGCTGTGTGTTAATGCAAGATGGCAAAGTGGTTGCTTATGCGTCTCGGCAGCTAAGGCCTCATGAGCTTAACTACCCAACTCATGACTTAGAACTAGCAGCAGTGGTTTTCGCCCTTAAGGTTTGGAGGCACTACCTTTATGGAGAAAGGTCAGTTATCTATACAGACCACAAGAGTCTTAAGTATTTATTAACTCAAAAGGAGTTGAACTTGAGGCAACGAAGGTGGGTGGAATTGTTGAAGGACTACGATTTGCTCAATAGAGTATCATCCGGCAAGGCTGACGTAGTAGCCGATGCCCTAAGTCGAAGGTTGTATCGGATTTACGGGCTTTGTTCGCTCATATAAGTCTCAGATGATGATGGAAGCTTGTTGGCGAGTTACAAGTCGAGCCCACATGGCTAAAGGAAGTGAAGGAGGACGGTTGGTGATAATGACTTAAGTACTAAGTTGCGCAAATCTGACAAGGGGATTAGAGGATTATGATGTCAACAATGAAGGAGTATTGTGCTACAAGGGTAAAGTCTATATGCCGAAGAATAAGGAGTTGAGACAAAGAATTCTTCGGGAAGCGCATGGTAGCCCTTGTGCTATGCATCCCGGAGGCATTAAGCTGTATAGAGATTTAAGGGAACAATTTTGGTGGTCTGACCTAAAGCGAGAAGTGACTGAATTTGTGGGGAAATGTTTGACATGTCAGCAAGTTAAGGCTGAACACCAAGTCCCATCAGGATTGCTCCAACCAATCGAGATTCCCCAATGGAAGTGGGAAAGAATTACCATGGACTTCGTTAGTGGGCTTCCCCTTACGCCTACTAAGAAGGACTCGGTATGGGTGATTGTGGACCGTTTAACCAAGTCTGCACACTTTATCCCTGTCAGAATGGATTATTCTCTTCAGAAGTTGGCCAAGTTATATGTGGCGGAAATTGTGAGATTACATGGAGTACCAAAGTCGATCATCTCTGATAGAGACCCAAGGTTTACGTCTCGATTTTGGAAAGCACTTCATCAAGCTTTAGGCACTAAGCTAGACTTCACTATGGCCTTTCATCCACAATCAGACGGGCAGTCTGAACGGGTTATACAAGTGTTGGAGGATATGTTGAGAGGCTGTGTAATGGAATTTCGAGGAAGTTGGGAAGATTACTTGCCTTTAGCTGAATTCGCCTACAACAATAGCTATCAAGCCAGCATTCGAATGGCACCGTATGAAGCATTATATGGAAGGAAGTGTAGAACACCTACTTGTTGGACCGAGTTAGGAGAACGCCGAGTTTTGGGTCCAGAGTTGGTGGCAGAAACTGAAGAGAAGGTTGAGTTAATTCGGGCACGGTTGAAGGAAGCCTCTGATAGGCAAAAGTCATACGCAGACCTTAAGCGAAAGGAAATAGAGTTTGAAGTGGGAGATCAAGTGTTCTTGAAAGTCTCACCTTGGAAGAAAGTAATGAGGTTTGGCCGAAAAGGGAAGCTAAGCCCAAGATTTATAGGGCCTTATCAAGTACTAAAACGAGTTGGGCCAGTGGCATACCAATTAGAGTTGCCACCAGAATTGCAGCAGATGCATGACGTATTTCATGTGTCCATGTTACGTCGCTATCGATCGGATCCATCCCATGTGGTACCGATTGAAGAGGTGGAACTAAGGCCAGACTTATCCTATGAGGAAGAACCGATTCGGATCTTGGAACGTGATGTGAAAGTACTACGAAAGAAGACAGTTCCCCTAGTCAAAGTGCTATGGCGCAATCATGGAACGGAAGAAGATTCGTGGGAGCCAGAAGAGGCGATGAGACAGCAATACCCTCAACTATTTTAGTTAGGAAATTTCGGGGACGAAATTTTGATTAAGGGGGGTAGAACTATAACATCCTGAATAGGGCCTATGCATTTCCAGTTTAATTGTATGAAATGACAAGTTTCAAGTACTATGAATAAATTTTTTATACTTTTGGAAACCTAGAAATGCATGGAAATGGAAATGAAAATGAAAATGGAAATGGAAATGGACATTTTGGAAACTTAGACATTTTGGAAACTTAGACATTTTGGGAAACCGAACATTTTGGAAACTGAACATTTTGGAAACACGAACATTTTGGAAATCTAAACATTTTGGAAACACGAAGATGTAAGGAAAATGGCAAGTTTCTGAGCCATGAAAATTTTAGGAAACTTAGAAATAAGGCCGGAATGACAAATTTTAAAGCCCAAAATAGGAGATAAGGCGGGAGGGCCTTAAAAGAAAAAGTTGGTGAATTTTGCCATACAATCGAGCTTGGAAAAGTGGCACGAGGTGTCACTTAGGGTTTATGGGAATGGCATGAGTTCGAGTCACTTGGAAAGCAATTTTGAAGGTTTAATTTTGCTTCCCAAGGCTAGGGGTGGACGGCACTTGGTAGCTAAAAAGGAGAGAGTTTTATTTTACTAAAACTTGTCAAGTTAAGTGATAAATAAAGGATTTATTCTTCTAAGATAAATGAGGAATTAAAAGATGGATTAAAGACTTTTAATTTAATTAAGTGATAATTAATAGAGATTAAATTATCACTTGGGAGAGTAATGGCCAAGTTTTGGACTCTTGGTCTAGCGATTTTGATTAAAAGAGGAAAATAGAGACTTTTCTCCCATTCACTCTCTTTGCTTAATTTTGCTCTCTCTTCTCCCTCTCATTGCGAAATTTCCCTAAGCAAGGACTCCATCTTTTCTCTTCCTTCCTTTGCCATTGCCTAGTCAAAACTTTTCTCTTCCAATCTCGGTTAGATCTCCATAGCCGGATCTCAAGAACCCAAGACAAGGAAACAAGTGATTAAAGGTTTCAAGGTAAGTTAATCCATTCAATTTTCTTTCTTTCTAGTTGTTAAAAGTAAAAGGCCTAATTCCTATTCTCTTTGATCATGGCCGAATATACAAGGGATCTCGGTTTCCACAATCGTTGAACATAAAGATCAAGGATCTAAGGTAAGAACAATTGATTCTTGTTCTTTTAAATCGTTTAAATCAAGGCTTAAGAAAATAACCTCTGTTTTGTCTATGGCCGAATGTCAGAGGAGGAATTTCGGGATTTCAGATTCGAGGAAAATTAAGGTAAGACATATTCGGCTAAAGGCCAACTACCACTTATTAAAGTTAGATCAAATCTAACCTATGATCTTTAGGGATTTCGACGGATATTCAAGACAAAAGGAACTTTGGGATTTGGAATCTCTAAGGTAAGCCTCTAAAATATTCGCTAAGGGTTGTGTGAGTATCTAAATCCATTCCTTAATTTTGAAAAGCGAAAAACTAACCATATTGAACTACAAGGTTGGCGAATATCAAGTAGAGGAAAACCAAACTTTCGGATTTGCATAATCACCAAATCGGCAAAGGTGAGTTTTTCCTTACAAATCCTACTAGGATTTGGTGTTGTCTAAAAAGGGGTTTATTAATGTGTTTTAATTGGTGGGCCGAATATAGGGATTAATAGATCTAAAAATTAGATCGGGATTCTCGAGATATCAAGGAACCCATTAAGCGAAAAAGGTGTGTACCCTTACTATCCTTCGATATTGTATGGCTAAATATTGTAATATATATAATGTGAATAATAATGTGAATGTGGCTATGTACCACAAATGTGGCAAAAAGTACCCAGGTACGTTTCCTACTTCCGATAGGATTGTGAAAAATGTTATTTAATAACATGCGAATATATGAATGAACATGAAACTAAGTTATGCTATATATATGTTTTGGGGCATTCGGGATTTATGTGAAAGGGGGAGAACAGGTGTTGACTTCGGTCTCACCAACGAAGGTGTCGACTTGGTCTCACTAACGAAAATGTAGACTACAGTCACATTGCGAAATTTTGGTAACTTCGGTTACAATAGTGTCAAATGACACAACGTTTAAATTTGATTATAGTGTCTAATGACACAACGTGGAGAGTAGCGGATGGAGGGTTGACTTAGTAGTCCCCACGGTGTGAATGGCAGGTACGGGTGGAGAGTAGCGGATGGACCATTAGGATTGGGTTTGGGTTGCATCATAATTTCATTATTATATGGACTTGATGATTTAAACATGAATGCCTGAATTATTGATTGATAGTATTGTGTGCACATTGAGTCTGTTGACTCACCCCATTGTGGGAATTATTTTCAGGTGATGAGCAGTGACGGACCGGGCCGGTAGACCATGAGGAGGCCATGCATCACATGAAGAGTTTATTCAGAATTTGGACTTTATTAAATTTTAATACTTTTTAATTTTATTATGGGTTTACTTGATGTAATAAGGCCATAAGGCCCAGTGGATTATTCTTTGTTTTTACATTACTTTTTAGCATTGTGCTAAGAACTATTTTGGACATGTTACATCAAAGTGGATTTACAAGATTAAATAAATGGGTTTTCAATCTAAGCCCAACCCAAAATAATAGTTTTTCTAAAAATTCTACAATTCTCTCTAAGTATCGAATGGTTTTTTAAAACCGGTTTACTTTAGGAACATACCAGATCCGGTCCATTCTCGTGGGCCGGGTGTGGGGTGTTTCAGCCATAATGCTAACGACTTTGTATGTTTGAATGATGAAATGAGTATTGATAGCTAAAGGCCTTGTGATTAGTTTTGATATATGTAATTGAGCTTGATCCTCTTAATGCTATGGTAGTTGAATTGCTTTGCTTTCATAATTGTTTACTTTCATGTGGAATTTTTTATGTACTTATGTTGCCATATGGGATATATATATAATAGTAGACATTGAGATTATAAGTATGATGACATGTTATGAATGTTACTTATGATATATTATCTTGAATCATGAAAGTATCAATGAGCTTTATCGTTCAATGTATGGTTGTTTGTTCAATGCGCAGGTGCAGGTATTTCTTGAAGCCTTAGAAATTGAAATCAACATTCAAACCAATGTTTTTTTCCTAAACAAAGTTTGTATAGTTTGTTTTCATTTTGGTCTTGGTCTTGTGGCATGTACCTAGGGACTATTATCTAAATGTCTCAAATGGTTAAGTTGTATATGATATGATCTTATATTAATGTTTAGAAGTTGTGGTTGGATGTGTTCATATAGTTGATTTGAGTCTTAAAGTTAAAAGTCATGCATTGTATGAAATAAAGTTGGTTTTTGGAAGTGTAATGGCTAAAAATTAACTTTGATAATCAATATTTTGGAGACCACCATTTTAGGTAAATTCTCACTTGATATCTATCATAGGTTGTGTAATACCCCGAAAATTTTTACAGTAAGATATTATCTTTGATATAGTAAAATAAGAAAATAAAGCGACAAAAAGGGAAATTTTGGAGTTATGACAACATTGGGAAGTATATTATGATATATTAATTCAAGAAAGGACTAAATGGTAAAAGTGAGAAAAGTTTTGTTGACTAAGAGAAAATACTCAAAACTTGAGGGGTTAAAGTGTAAATATGAAAAATATGAAGGACCAATGTGCAAATATTTTAAGGGTGGAATGATCTAGAAACTAAGAAAAATAGATGAATTAGGACCAAATTGAATACGTAAAGAATTATATGGGACTAAATCATAATTTTACCAAATTATGTGATGATTTAATGATGAAATTTTAAAAGATCACAAAGGGCAAAATAGTCAATTGGAAGAGAGAGAAATCTAGAAAGTAATGATGATGTTGATGATATTTTATAATTATTTAATTAGATAAATACTATTTTATTAATATTTTAATGAGATATTTTATTATTATTTTATTATTATTATTTATTTAGTATATAAGGAAGAAAGATGAAGAATTTCTATCATCTTTCCATGCATTTCATGTTAGAAGAGAATAGAAGAAAGAAAGTTTTGCTTTCTTTGTAATTTGGTCTTTCTACCAAAAAATTCACCATTTTCACCTAAAAATTAAAAGAATTTCTATAGCTACCAAGAGAGAAAAATGTTAAGGAGACTATGGAGAGTTAGAATATCAAGTTGGGTTCAAGAAATAGAAGCTAGAGGAGAGAGAAAAATCAAGTTAAAGATTGAAATCAATATGACAAGGTAAGAACATCAAGATTTTAATATATTTTTAAGTTTGATATTATTGAAAAGTATGGAAATGATGTTAATGTAAAGTTTTCTTATATATGGTCCTATGTTCTTGATATGTTAATAAAGAGAAATTGATGAGAAATAGTGCTAGAGAAAGAAAATAAGGGTGTTATAAACATGATAATTAATATATTGCACTAAAACAATTTTGGACAGCAGTAGTAGTCTAACTTTGAAAAATCACAAAAATTTGTGGAAATCGAATTATAGGATGAATAAAATAAGAAATTAAATTTTATTGAGTGTAGTTTTCATAGAAGAAGTAGTGTAAGTAATGAAATTGTAAATTATGAGTTATAATAAATTTTGTGAGACAAGGTCAGAATGATTTCGGGTTCCCCTATTTTGAGTTTGGAAAATCATAAAAAATTAGAGAAAAAAAATTAGGGGCTTAGATTTACTTTTTTAAATTATCAATGAGTCTATTTTTAATGGAAACAAATGGGAACATCATCCAAATCACGTTCTAAGAGATAATTAATTTTTAGTAAAGAAAGGTACAAGCTGTCAAACAACAGAACAAAGTCAAATTTGAAGATTTTACTGTACTTATTGGCTAAACTATAAATTTTGAAATTTTTATGGTAGAAAAATATTTGATCATAGTTTCTAAAACATCAAGCGGATCTTAAATTGGAATTCTGTAGCTCAAGATATAAATAATTTAGTGACTATGACTCAAATGGACATCTTTGAATAAATTTATAAGTAAATAGTGAAAACATAGATAATGTTACTTATAAGCATGCTATATAAATTAAGGATGTGGAATGGAGAAGAGGAGGAGGAAAATATATATGAATATTCAGCTAGCATGGCTAATTTGCATGTTTTAGGTTCAGGGACTAAATTGAATAAAAGTAAAACTTTATGGGTAATTTTGTAAAAATATAAAAAATGACCAAATTGCATGAAATGGATTATTTTATTATTTAAATTAAAAATTTAATGAAATTATTAATTTAGATCAAGATTGGGTGAAAACATGTTTTAGGATTAAATTAAAAGTGTTGAAATTATGGAAAATTATGATATTTCATAGAATTCATGGGCTGTTATCAATATATATGAGAATAATTAGGCTTGAAACAAGGATTAAATTACAAGAATTTTATTTTTTTGAGCCTAAGGATGAAATCGTCATTAATTAAAAGCTTAGGGGCAAAATGGTAATTTTACCTAGAGCATTAATTAAATGTATCAAAATATGAAATGAATGAAAATGATGATCAAATTTATTTATAAAGATCTGGATGACTCAAATACAAGACTTGAACGTGGAAAAGAAAAGACATCGGATTAGTGAAATTATAAACACGAACAAGCAATGGGGTAAGTTTGTGCAACTTGAATTGAATTCTTGAATGCTTGAATTGTATATTTATGTGACATGAATGTGAATTGAATGTTTAATGTATGATAATAAATGCAATGTTGATAATACTTGATAAAAAGAGAAATAAATCCCGGCTGGATGGAATGGAATTTGATGGATCACTGAAAAGGATTTGACGGTTAAAAGGATCTAGCCCAGACGAGTGATCCTGATATAAGCCCTTCTGAAGAATATGTGTGAAAAGGATCTAGCCCGGACGGGTGATCCTGATATAAGCCCTCCCGAAGAATATGTGTGAAAAGGATTTATCCCGGACGGGTATTCCGAAGTAAATGTGAGTCTGGATTTAGCCTGGACTGGTAATCCAGACAAAGCTCTATAGAGTATTTGTCATTGCAGGGGATTTAGCCTAGACTGGTAATCCCGACAATACTCTTTAAGCATATGTTACAGGAGATTTGGCCTGGATTGGTACTCCTGTTGTAAGAAATGAGGTTCGCGAAAGTGTGCTCTCTTACAGGGGATTTAGCCTGGACTGGTAATCCCGCTGTAAGAAATGAGGTTCACGGGAGTGTGCTCTCTGAAAAGGACTTAAGTATATATATGTATGAATTGACGGTTAATGAGATTGTACACTATAAGTGTACTATTGGAAATCCATTGAAATTTCGAGAAATTCAATGGGATAAATATAAAAATGGTAAGTACTTGAAATCATGAAATTAAACTTGAAATACATAGAAATGATAATTATTTGATATATTGAAATATGAAATGAAAAATACATGTATGTGAAACTTGCCTAATAATTATGCATATTCAAGATTATGAACTGCTACTAGAATAAATATACACTAAACTCATGAAAATGATGGTACATGAAATATTTTCATAATGAATTGAATAATTTATATTTATGAAGAAACAGCAAAAGAATGATATGTCTCATGACATGTAACTATGAGACTATCTTTGATACATTGATACAAGAAAAATTATGTATATTAAGACGAGTAATAAATTCAAGTGAGACATGTCGAGAAAATAAGTTTGTCAATATTAAAGTACGCTAACCAATGTTATTGCTTGAAGTTTAGACAAGTGCCAAATTACTGGTTGAATGATAATATGTTTAATTATAAGGTGCATTGAAATGGTAAGTGCTTAGATGAAAATATAATTGAGCTTATGAAAGAGTGGAAAGGTTTCAGTTATGCAATTTCTTATGAAATGATTTGCTATGTGATACGGCCTTATGAATCCTGCACCTAATTCAAAAATAAAAATTAACTACACGGTCTAGGGACACGTGCATGTGAAGCCACACGACCTGGAGCGAGGTAAGTCACATAGGCGTGTTGGCCACACAGCCTGACCACACAGGCGTGTCCCCGAACCACATAGGCATGCGACCTTTGTAGTTGAGAAAAATTTTAGGATTTTGTGAAAAATTCCCTATGATCCCGATTTAATCTTGGTTGGTTCCTAATGTATGTTTTGGGCTTAAAAGGCCCAATAGAGGGACGTTATGATTATTTTTAGAATATGAATAATAAATGACTCAAAATTATTTAAAAATGTTCAGTAAACTTTGGTAATGCCTCGTACCGTATTCCAGCAACGGAAACGGGTAGGGGGTGTTACAGGTTGACAATTTGATAGCATGGAAATATATATAAGTGTTTTCAGGTCATTTTAACTTGTATCTAGTTGATTTTGGAAGTAACAGGTTGTCATGTCATGATGAGGAACAAAGTAGGGTTCTTGTGGCAACATCGTTGCTTTGAAGTCACGGAGAACCCTAGTTAGAGAGTCACATCACAAAAAGGAAACCCCGAAGTCGTGACATCGACTCAAAATTTTATATTCTTTACAATTTGGTCTAATTTCATTCGTGGGTTAGAAAAAGAGATTTCGTAAGCTCGTATAAGACTCGAATTTGATTTCATATTGTATTATACCCCATAATTTACTTATATTAAATGTAAAATGATGTTAGATTGAATATGATTAATTAGTTGCTTTGACAATGAATGTAGCACCTTGTGACTCGAACTCAGTGATAGGGTTGAGTAATGAGGTGTTACATTTGTGGTATCAAATCTATAGGTTTAGTCGATTCTCAAACTAAATCAAGCTCAAAATTGAGTTTAGAGGTACATGCCAAGGTTGAGTCGAGTTTGAGTTGAAATTTGGATGTTGATTATAAATTCATCTATTTATAGCTAAAGATGTCCGAGGAACCGAGAAATGTTGTAGATGATGAAAATTTCAACAATGATCATTGTGTTGAGAATAAAATCAAACGAAAAGTGAAGTACGCGGTATTGGTCAAATTGGTACTCAATATAGGAATAGGAAGGATAGACTTTGTCATGAGAGTTGAGGCGTTGAGGGCGTACTTCGCACAATAGCGAATGGGCGTACTCCACACAATAGCAGATTTGCTTCAAGGAATAATAAAAGTTACTCCACAGACTATATCGATGACTGTAATTCATGAATTTATAAGGTCAAAAAGTATTGACCCTTTCCCAATTGAGAATTTTTGAGCATTCAACAAGAGAACCGGGTCCACTAGTTCGCAACATCTGCCTAAGCAAATTAAGGAGTCTCGAGGGCCATGGAGATCAACTTCATTGAATAGTGGATCAGAAAAAGACCAATTTGGCAAGACAACAATTTTGTTGGGCAATACTATGAGTCTGTCAAAAAATTTGATCATTCCTGCATGTGAACACTATGGGAGGAGACATAGAAGTGAATGTTGGAAAAAGACAGGCGCATGTCTTCGATGTGGATCCCTAGAGCATTTTGCTCGGGTATGCTTGAAAAATGCTAAGAAAGTCCCTGCTACTAATATAAGATCTACCCCTATAGTTAGAAGTGGAGGAATTATTATTCATGAACTAGTTATGAGGGGGATTCAAGAAAGCAAATTCGGCAACCAACATCCTGAAGCTAGATTTTTTAAGTGAGCTTATAAGGTTCGATCCAGAAAGGAGGATTGTACTACCGAAGTTGTAGCAGGTTAATTTCTGTTATTTTTTGCACTCGTTCATGTTTTAATTGACCCTAACTCTATGCATTTATATATACTTTAGTTTCATGAAATAAAAAAAAATTGAAACCCAAAATGTCGAAGGTAATAATAGTTATTTCTAGTCTTTAGAGACAAAATATACTCGTTGATCAAGTATCTAGGTGGAGTTCATTGGAAATCCCGAATAGATCATTTCCAGTTTATCTGTTTATCATGTTGTTTAGAGATTCAAAATAATTCTGGAAATGGACTAGTTAACCGGGAATAGTGTTATTTAGACTGCCATAAAAAGAAGTTTTCTGTTCAAAATTTGAAAGGTGAGGTCGTGGAAGTGAAAAACATAAAATCGAAAGGTTCAACTCATATCGCTTCATCAGTTTGAGTCAATAAGCTCTAGAATGAAGGCTGTGAAGCATGTTTAGCCTATATTATTAAGTCGAATTTGTATGAAAACTAGATAAGTGAGGTACAGGCAGTATGCCAATTTCCAAAGGAATTGTCAAGATTGCCTCCTAGTCGCGAGATCGAATTTGCAATTTAAGTTAACCCAGATACAGCTCCTATGTTAATTTCTCTGTACCATATGGTGTGAACAAAGTTAAAAAAGCTAAAAATTTAATAGTAAGATCTTCTAGTGTAACACCCTAAATTAGGGGTTATTTGTAATTTAAAAATTTTTTTTTTGTGGGCTTCAAGAAATAAATAAATAAAATTTTATTTGACATGTTTAAGGGTCTAAAAATAACCTGAGCTAGGCCTGACCCAGTATTAAAAATTTCTTTTAAGTGTGTACAAGGAAGGAGCTAGGTAAAGATAGGGCTTAAATAAAATTTAGGAGAAACTGGACACAAGATTGTTATTGGCGTGTTGGCTTGGTGAATTAAGGGCTTGCAAGGGAGGTCTTGGGTTCGAATCTTGGAAAGGGGAGAATTCATTTTGTTTCTATTTTGGGGCGTTAAAGAGAAGGGGGCCAGGAAGGAAGGTCTTAAGATTAAATAATGGGGTTGTATGGCATGAAAGTCAGGCTGGTGGAGTGGCTTGGGGCGTCACTTAAAAGACCTTGGTGCATGGTCTCAGGTTCGAAACGCAAGAGACGCAAAGAGTGATATTTTGGGCTTTTTATGTTATAAGGAAAGGGCCAAGAGGAAGGGTTTATAAATAAATGCGAAGGAGATTTGACAAGAAAGTCAAGTGAGGAGTAGTGGCACAGGCGTGTTAGAGAAGAAGGGCTTCTTTGTTACAGTCACGGTTCAAGTCCAACAAGCAACAAATGTGTTTTTTTCCTTTCTTTCTCATATTTTTGTTCTTTGGCGTGTGGGGGAAAGAAGTGGCTGCACTTTGGACTCCCAAATTTGGCTGAAAGAGGTAAGTTTGGTATTTTATTTTCATTCAATTTGTTTAAACAAGGATAGGAGATAAAGTGCTATTATCTTAGGTGATAATTAATAGTTTAATTATTAGCATAGAGAGGAGAATTTGGCAGCATTAGGACTCTTTGGGGAGCTGTTTTTGTACAGCAAATAGAGCAAAGAAAATTTCCAGCAACTATTTACTTTTCTTTTCCCTTTGCTACTGCCGAAATTCCCTAGGGAATCCTTCAAAAATTTCCAGCTTTCTCTTCTTTTATTTAGCCAAAAACCACCTTTGATTTCTCCTACTTATTCTCCTTTTTCTTTCTTCCACCATTGGCCGAATAATCCACCACTTTGCTGCCAAATTTCCTCTGCTGTTATTGAAAAAAAATTTCAGCATCTTTTCCTACTTCTTGTTCTTCCTCTTTTTCACATAAGCCGAACCTTGTTTGTTATTTTAATCAACAATAGCCGAATTCCCTTCCTCAACTCTATAGACTTGGCCGAATATTGAAGCAGAGGTAAGAAGTATTAGCCGAATACTATTTTGTTTCCTTCTCTTCTGTGTCTCTGTCGACATCCATAAGGGGGGTAAGTGCCGATTTCAATAGTGTATTAACACCCTTGTGAAACCGATTTCTTTCTAGGAAACTCTGGGATCTCAAAGCAGAAATGCGGATCTTCCATTCCTTAGTCAATCGATTGGTAAGTAGGTGGTAAGGATTTATGGTAAATAGAGTGCTATTCTAGTAAGTCGATTAATGATTAAAAGCAAGGCTATCGGTATTTACTAATCGATGGTGGTTGGCGAGCGAACGGGAATTGAGTCTTGTGATTAGGAACCGAAAGGATAAAGTAAGGTTCGGGTTCACAAGGAACCCTTCTCAAATTATTTGGTTTGGCCGAATGGCCCATATCACTAACTCTATTATGGTAGAATATAGGGACAAGTAGATCTAGGGTGGCCGACTCTTCTTTTCGGGATTTAGAGCATCCAAAGGTGAAAGTTGTGTACATACACGTATAATTATTTAAATGTCTTTGAGTGTTATGTATGCTAACTTTGACTTGTGTAGCATCAGATTCATACTATAACAATATGAGTGGTGATTCTGGTAAGTACCTGTTAATATGAATGTGTTATTGATGCTTTTGGTAAGCGTGATGTATTGATACATGATATGTATACATGATTGATGTGGGATTAATGAGTGGAGGGGGCAGTATTATTGTGCCGACGGGCACCGATGTTTTGGTAACACTGCTGTGACTACGGTCACCGAGAGGTTTGGTACCTCCGAGGTTTGGTACCTCATTGCGTCTCGTCCAGTGGCTTAGCACCACGATGGGTTGGCCCCATATTACTTAAGGGATTGACGCCAGTGATTTGGCATCACACGATGGGTTGGCCCCATCAATCGATCGTGTCTATGGACACCAGAGGTTTGGCACCTCCAGTGATTTGGCATCACATCTGTGACTATATGTCACCAGTGGTTTGGCACCACCAGTGGTTTGGTACCACAACGGGGTAGACTGTGGCGATTGGTTGGCTAGGTTGGGGCACATAATATTATGCACGTTAATTGTTATATGTTGTGTATGAAAATGTTTAAAATCGGGGGAAGGGTTACATACTGAGTCTTGGTGACTCACCTTCTCCTTAATTTTTCAGGTGATGCATAGATCGCGGATATGGAGCCGGATGGACTCGAGGTGGCCATGCAGTGGATTTAATTTAAATGAACTTTAATTTCAGTTGTGATATTTTTATTTTGGGTTTTTATTCTATTTGGATGTAATAAGGCCTCCTGATATTTTGTTTTGCTACTTTTCATACGTTGGATACTTTGTTTTAAACTTTGTTATTAATATTTAAATCACATGTTTTCCAAGTTAAAACGAAAATTGTTTTTAACGTGCCATCGGGCACCTTCAAAGTTCTATTATAACTCGGCTTAAATAAATTTCTCAAATAAGCACTAAGTAAAGCTTTTACAAAACAATCAAACAAAAAGGTTTTCAACAACTTAAACCGATTTAGAAAAACGACTTTCTCTAAAATGTTTTCTACTGTAACAAGCTAGATTCGGCCATAAAGTTTGGGCCGGGTTTGGGTTGTTACATCTAGATCGCGACTTTATATGTCCTATTATTTCGCGTTGGGGAGGTTCAGTTGTATTTGTTAAGAAGAAAGATAGGTCAATGCGACACTGTATTGATTAACA
Source organism: Gossypium rotundifolium (assembly GCA_025506655.1). Taxonomy (NCBI): domain Eukaryota; kingdom Viridiplantae; phylum Streptophyta; class Magnoliopsida; order Malvales; family Malvaceae; genus Gossypium; species Gossypium rotundifolium. The sequence continues at coordinate 84,991,825 of CP106722.1, read as the reverse complement.
ACAATTGAATAATTTGAAGATTAATAATCGATGCCCGTTGCCACATATTAACAATTTATTCAATCAATTAAAAGGTGCATCAGTCTTCTCTAAGATTGATTTGAGATCGGGATATTATCAATGAAGGCTAAGAATAGTGATGTACCAAAAACAACGTTCCGTATGTGGTATGGTCACTAAGAATTTCTGTTGATGCAATTCGGATTAACAAATGCTCCTTTGGCTTTCATGGATCTCATGAACCGCATATTTTCACCTTATCCAAATTAGTTCGTAGTGGTATTCATTGGTGACATACTAATCTATTCAAAGTCAAAAAGTGGAACATGATAGGCATTTGAGAATCGTATTGCAAGTATTACGTGAGAAGCAACTTTCTGGGAAGCTCAACAAGTATGAATTTGGTTATCTGAAGTGGTATTTCTAGGGCATGTTATCTTGGCTAAGGGAATTTGGGTTGACCCTAAAAAGATCAAAGCTATCCTTCAGTGGAAAGAACAAAAAATATGTTTGAAATTCAAAGCTTCCTTGGTTTGGCTGGTTATTATAGGAGAATTCATGAACATGTTTTTCTAAAATAGCTTTAACAATGATGAAACTCCTATATAAAAATATGCTCTTCATATGGGATAATCAGTGTTAGGATAGTTTTGAAAAGCTGAAAGTTATGTTGACAAAAGCATCGATCCTGACTTTGCTTGAATTGGGGAAAAAATTGTTGTTTATAGTGATGCTTTATTGAACAACTTGGGTTGTATTTTGACGCAAGATGGTAAAGTAATTTCATATGCGTCCCGACAGCTAAAAACACATGAACACAATTACCTGATTTAGGATTTATAACTTGCTGCTGTGGTTTTTGCTCTAAAGATCTTAATGCACTACTTATATAGTGAAAGTGTTATATTTATACATATCACAAAAGTTTCGAATATCTTTTCTCCCAAAAGAATTTGAACCTGAGACAACGTCGTTGGATTGAATTGTTGAAAGATTATGATTGTATGGTCTATTACCATTAGGGAAAAATGAATGTTGTTGTCGATGCTTTGAATCGAAAGTTGACAATTTAATTGAGAGTGATGTTTGCCCAGCTCACTATTTGTGATGATGGCAGCCTATTGGTTGAGTTGAAAGCTATGCTAATTTTGCTTGATCAATTAAGGAGGCACAGTTTGTCGATGTTAAGTGAGTGGAGAAAATGAAACTTGCTCACCAAGTTGTTTTTGAAAGTTTCAGCATTGATACAAATGATTGCCTTCAAATTCAAAATAGAATCTATGTTCTTGATAATGCCGATTTGAAAAGAATGATTTTGTGCAAGGCTCATGACAATCCTTTTCCTTTACACCCATGTAGTGCAAAAATGTAATGTAACTTTGTGAGAATTATACTGGTGGGCTGGAATGAAAAGAATAATTGTGGAGTACATTGCTAAATGCTTGACCTGTCAAGAAGTAAAGGCTGATCATCAAGTTCCTACTGGGTTGCTTCTGTTGGAAAAAATCTGGTTTGAAAACGATTTTCTTACACAAAGGAAAAAACAAAAAAAATTTGAAAACCAACATGGTTTGTGATATTTATAACAATAATCCCGAGATTGAAATTGTACCTGTGTTTTCAGATAGATGGATCCTTGTTGTTCCTAACTTTCAACCAAATGATCTTCTCCGCTATTCTTGTACCACTAATTGCCTCGAGTGTGCACGGGATCAAATCTAATCAAACTTAGAAACTAGAAATAATGTTATTTTCTTTTGAGGTGAATACGAAAATTCTCTTATCAAATAGAAACTAACAGAATCATTATTCTGGAAAAATATATTTAATTCTTAGAGAATAAAAATCTCTCTATTTTCGGGAAGATTAACGATATCTTAAAGTTGTGTAAATAGTCATACCAACATAAGGAAAGAAGGTAAAACCTTTGTTGAATTAGAGAAGTTTATTTCATATAGAAAAATAATCCCTAATTAGAGTAGGATTAGGGTGGGCAGTACACCTCTAGTATTCCTACAAGGGTTGTCGCCCCTTCATATTCTATAAGGGGAATTTGGGCTTTTCTCTCATCGAGTCCAATTACGAGTACTTCCTAGACTTTTCGACCCAATACTTTGTAATCTGATCAAACCCAAATATGTTTTTCAATTTCCAAAAATAAAATTCAATATTTATATTTAATTAAATAATTTTCTCATCCCAATTTTACCTCCAATAAAATTATGACGATTTTACCCCTGATAACATTTTCAAAAAAATATATTTAATATTTCACCATTCAACTTTTTCACTATGATCGTATGGTTTATTTTCCTTTTTAGGCTTTAAAATAGCTCAAAAACATTGTAACACCCTTAACCCGTATCTATCGCCGAATTAGGGTTACAGAGCATTACTGTACAATTGAAAACATTTTAACTTAAATTCATTCAATAACATAAATGAATCATAAACCAATCATATACATACATATCATCCCCAAATCGAGCCCTCGAGGACCTAAAAATACCTTAGAAACAATTTGGGACCAATTCAGAATCATTTGGAAAGTCTAGGAAAATGTCACAAAATTTTGGAAACAGGGGTCACACAGCTGTGTGGCCAGGCCGTGTGCCTCACATAGCTGAGAGACACGCCTATGTCTGAGACCGTGTATCTTTCGAGCTAGGGATACGCGACCGTGTCCTAGCCTGTGTAACTGTCTAAGTAGGGTCACACGGCCGTGTCACACGCTCGTGTGTCAGGTCATGTAACTATCTGAGTTGCCCTACACGCCCGTGTTCCAGGATGTGTAACTCACTGACTTGCAATCTAAGGAACTCACCAAATGACACATGGTCGTGTCGCCAGGCCTTGTGTTTCACACGACTAAGTCACACACCCGTGTCTCAGACCGTGCGGACTTAAATTTACCTAAAATCAAGCCATTTCCAATACCATTTCATGCATAAACATTTAGATCATTTGTGCACACTTTAAGGCACCAAAACCCTATCAAAACATACATATAATAGCCATTTTAAGAATCCTAATTTAACTAACCAATATGCCATTCAAAGGAACCTCAAACCCACAACCAAACATCACCTACTTAGACATGTTTATATGCTTAATTCCATGCATACAATTCTAGACCATTTAGGCATTAAAACATACCTCAATTATCCATTCCAAAACATACAAAATATACCATAAAAGATCATTATCAAGCAATTACAAACTTACCAAAAGAACCATATATACATACACATATAAATGACCAAAATGACTTACCCAAGCAAGCATTGTAAGTTCATCAACAATCTATAAACATTCAAGCACAAACATACCAAGTAACCATTTTACATGTTCATAAAAAACATCACAATAAGCCAACCTATACATGCCATTATAAACCTTGGTCAAAATACACAAAAACTACTGAATTGACTTCTGGATATTGTGATAGATCTCCGACAAGCTTCCAACCAAATCGAGCTTCTAATAATCTATAAAACATAGGAAAGAAACTACGTAGGCAATTAATGCTTAGTAATCTCTTATAAACCAAACTTAACTTACTATTCATTTACATAGTATAAAGCATAAGCATAAAAATCAACCATAACCATAAGCTTGGCATAAGCCTAAACAACATCATCAATCTACAAGTTAGTACACTTGCTCATATATATATGATATCATCCATAAAACATGTGTTCATCATGTAAAAACATAACCTTTGCACCTTTAATGTCTCATAATTTAATGATCCAATAAACTTGCATACTTATCTTTCCGTTCCATTTTCTTACATGTTGAACCATCTAGAATTTAATCGGACACTCGTGAAAGCTCACAAGAAGTGTGCCTTTACATATAATTGTAACCTTTCCTTTACATCATTGCTCACACGAGCTATGGGTTGGAATGTAAGTTACACGATGCTTGTAACACCTCTTTCCCGTGTTTAACGCTGGAATCAGATACGAGGCATTATAGAACTTACCTTGCTTGAACATAAACTATCGAGCTATAAAATTTCATTTCAACTTAAAACTTTTCATTCATATTCATAACATCCTTATTATGGGCCTACAAGACCCTAAACATACATTTGGAATGGTTTGAGAACAACCTGTAAATTTTTACGCTCTTAGAAATTTTTTGCCTAAAATAGGATCACACGCCCGTGTGGAATTTATTTTTCAATTCGAACCTATAGGGGTTTTTACACTGCCTGGCACATGCCCGTGTCTATGGCCCGTGTCCCTCACACAGCCTAGACATGCCCCTTGTCCTTACCCGTGTGTGAAAACCTTAGCATTCTGTTTATGAAGTTAGCAAACTTTTAAGGGGACACGGCCTAGACACACGCCCGTATGCTGGCCCGTGTGACGAATTGAATTCTCGCAAATTTGATGTGGGGGACACACGACCTATCAACACACCCATGGGGCTGACTATGTGTCACACACGGCCTTGACACATGCCCGTGTGTCTACCTTGTGGACAATTAAAAGGCTATTTTCCAAGCCAATTGCCACCCTGAAACATAAACACACATATACCAACACAAACAACACATAACAAGGCAATAATACACTATGAAGAATCACTAATCATCATTCATACACTTTACATTTTACTCTATCAATTGCATAAGTTTTCACTTCGTAAAACTCATCATCATTAAAAATATGAAACTTGACAAATATTGGCCAATTCCCAATGGCCATTTACAAAATGAGTGTATAACGTTAGTAGCCAACACTTTGGCTTTCAAATATGCATAACACAAGATGACCAAGTTCCTATACATGCCATACTCAAAATAAATCAACTTTACTATACCAAAAGAATAGTTGATAGTGTGATCTGAGATCCGACGTTCTACGATCCCCGAGCTAGCTTGGTGATACTACAAGGATAAAGGGAAAAGAGAGGGATAAGCGTATAGCTTAGTAAGTTTGCATGAAATAATAACAACATTAAGACGTAATGGTAGCATTCATTCATCTCATCAAATGATATACAATTTCTCTAGTACATCAACATAACTTAGTCATATATACTCTTACCAAATTACATATCACATTTTGCATGCAATTCTCGTAAGTTACTCATGGGTACCTGTATCACTTCATCACATAGTTTAGCACTTATGCTATCTTGAAATAAACTTTACTCATTACCATCCTTAACTTAAATGTAGCTCTTTGCCCGTTGATTTATTTGAAATATTAGAGGATACTCAAACTTATCATACATGTATCATGATGCTAATACCATAACCCAAATATGGTCTTACATGGGATCACCTCTTGATCCGATGCCATATCCCAGATATGGTCTTACACGGGATCTCTTAACTCGATGTCGATGCCATGTCCCAAACATGGTCTTACACGAGATCTTCCTTTTGTGTCGAGGCCATGTCCCAGATATGGTCTTATACATGGACCTTCCTTATTTAGTGCAGATGCAATGTCCCAGACATGGTCTTATAGGGGACCTTCCTTATTCGGTGCTGATGCCATGTCCCAGACATGGTCTTATACGGGACCTATATTCGGTGCCGATGCCATGTCCCAGACATGGCCTTATACGAGACCTACATTCTGTGCCGATGCCATGTCCCAGACATGGCCTTATACGGGACCTACATTCTGTGCCGATGCCATGTCCCAGACATGGTCTTATTCGGGACCTTTTGTATCTCATGTTGTGACATATGTATCCTCGTTATTCCGAACTCTAACAGCCTGACTTAGGGCCTAGTCAGAATAGTGGTACGAGACCACAAATCCAAAGAAGAAATATGGGTTTAAATGATTTTATAAGGCTTATGAGGTAATTGCATGATTGTGTGAAAATTTCATGAAAGAATTTTATTAATTAGTGAATAAATTGTCCATTAGGACTGAATTGCAAGGATTAGAAAATTTGAGATTCTAGAAGGTTTAAGTATGAAATAGAATTATAAAAATTATTAGAGGTCCTTATTTAGGAATTAGACCATTATATGTTAAGATGGACAAAAATGGACATGGGAAGGAAAAATCTTAAGAAAGGATGATTAAGGGCATTTTTGTCATTTGGTAAATAAAAGATTAAAAAGGGAAAAAGAAGTAAAATTGGTGTCCATCTTCTTCCCTAGGTGCCAAAATTTGGAGAAAAGCCATAACTAGGGTTTTTCTCATTTTCAAGCTCAAAGTAAGTGCATCCTAGTCTAGTTTTTAATGTTCTTCGTATTTTTGAGATCCTCATAGCTCGATTTAGCTATTTCAAGCTATATTTTTAGCTAAGGATTCTGTTCAAAAATTTACCCATGTATGGATGCATGTATTTTGATGTTTTATGTAAGAATATGAAAGGTTGATGTAGGATAAACATCTTTTTCTAAGTGATTTACATGAGAAATGCATGAAAGGACTAAATTGCAAAAGTTATGAAAATGATCATATATGAGTGAAATAGTAAAAATTGAAAGTTTCTATAGTTGAGAATATGGTTTGACTAGGCTTGAAATGCAATAAAGTTGAATGAAAATCATTTTACGAGTCTAGGGGCAAAAGGGTAATTTTAAGAAAGTATAGAGGCAAAATTGTAAATTTTTCCAAAGTATGAATTATGTGTCAATTTAGTCAATGAAAGTATTAAACATGTTAAATTGTTATTATAGATCAAGAAACACGAAGTTCGGACCAAAACTGAGGCAAGAACAAAGTCGAGGACTAAATTGCACATCTACACATATTTTGGAGTACCGAGGTAAGTCTGTATGAATTCATTGCTACTATGTTATTATGATTAAATTATTTTCTATGTTGCACGAAGTACATTATTTCAATGAAGTTGATTATTAATGTTTAATAAGGAAATCAATGAGACCAAGTAAGTGAAAGTCCCGTTTGAAGTTTCGGAATAACGAGGATACCTTTGTCACCACATGAGATAAGAAAAGCCCGTGTAAGGCCATGTCTAGGACATGGCATCGACATCAAGGAATGTAGGTCTCGTGTAAGACCATGTTTGGGACATGGCATCGACACCATTTAAGGAAGGTCTCATGTAAGACCATGTTTGGGACATGCACCGACACCATTTAAGGAAGGTCTCGTGTAAGTCCATGTCTAGCACATGGCATCGACACCATTTAAGGAAGGTCTCATGTAAGTACATGTCTAACACATGGCCTCGACACCATTTAAGGAAGGTCTCGTGTAAGACCATGTCTGGAACATGGCATCAACATCAAGCTAAGGAAGCCCGTGTAAGACCATAACTGGGATATGGCATCGGCAATAAGAGGTGATCCCATGTAAGACCACATTTGGGATATGGCATTGCAATCGAGACACATGTTTGATGAGATTAAGTATCCTCTGGTGTTCTGAGAGATTCAACGGGCAAAAGACTAAGCATGAAAAAGTGACTAAGAGCAAAGTAAGTAAAGTTGATAATGAGATATGTTATATAAGAATGATAGAGAATTCTATTCAAGTTAAGGAATGTAGAGATTCAAGTTATTGTTTATGGTAGTTTAAGTGCTAAACTATGTAATGAGTGATACAAGTACCATGAGTAAATACAAGTTAAGGTAACCCTAATGTGATGGGTAAGTATGAGTAAGAGTAAGTATGAATAAGTAAGCTTAAGCACTTGAGATTTATGTATTCTTGTTTCATGATGAATGAGTGTAATTTGAGCAATTATGTTGCTACATAAGATTTCATGCATACTTCTTAAGCTATATGCTTATTTCTCTCTTTTTCTTCTTCCTTGTAGTATCATCAAGCTAGCTCGGAGATCATAGAACATCAGAGCTCGGATCACACTATCACACATCCTTTTGGTATAGTAAAGTTGAATTATTTTGGGTATGGCATGTATAGGATTTGGTCATTTTGTATTAAGTCATATGTGAGAGCCAAAGGCTTGACTATTAGGATTATGCATTCTTTTTGTATGTGGTCAAAGAAATTGGCCAATGTTTGTTAAGTTCCTTATATTGATGATGATAAGTTTTTATGAATTCTACAAGTGATGTTTTAGGGATTATTCATAGTACATGAATGCTACATTATGTATGGTTGGAGTTGGTATAAGTGTGTTGATGTTTTAGGGTGGCAATTGGCTTGGAAAATAGCCTTTAAGTGTCCACACGGGTAGACACACGGGCGTGTGTCTAGGCCGTGTGTGACATACGGCCAGCCCCAGGGGTGTGTTAATAGGCTGTGTGTCCCCTGCAATAATTTACGAGAATACGATTCGTCACACGGGCCAGCACATGGGCGTGTGCCTTGGCCGTGTGCTAATTAGGGATTGATGATGTCATAAACAGAGAGCTCCACGGGCAGGAGACACGGGCATGTCCAGGCCGTGTGAAGGACACAGGTTATAGACACGGGCGTGTGCTCAGCCGTGTGAAATAAGTCAGTGTCAACCACAGGTGAAGAACACTGGCATGTCTCAGGGGCATACGGGCATGTGGGCCCTGTCTAGGCAAAAATTTTCAAAAAGAGTAAACGTTTCCGATTAAACTCCGAAATCTTTCGAAAGTAAGTTTAAGGCCTCGTAGGCCCAAGATATTTATGTTATGATTAAGAAGGAAAAGTTTTAAGATAGAACGGAATTTTATAGCCCGATAATGCATGTCCAAGTAAGAAGGTTAAGTACAGTAATACCTCGTATCCTGTCCCGTGTTGGTCATAGGTATGGGGTGTTACACGAACATTCAACTGGGACTTCAACTTAACATATTCTCATCATTTTCTCATCGAGGCATCATCATTAATCGATTTTCATAGAAATGGTATTATTTTTCATAATATCAAGCAATTTAAAATATAAAAACACTATGAAGCTTTAAATTTCACACAAACTTACCTCGGTACTCAAAATGTGTGTAGTTTTTCGATTTAGTCCACAACCTTATTCTTGCCTCAGTTTCGGTCCGGGCTTCATGTTTCTTGATTTATAATAACAATTTCACTTATTTAATATTCACATTGACTAAATTTACCCATGAATCATACTTTGGCAAAATTACATTTTGTCCCTAAACTTTCACATAATTACACTTTTGCCCCTAGGCTCGTAAAATGATTTTTATTCAACTTTCTTGTATTTCAAGCCTAGCCAAATCATATTCTCAACAACAACAGCCCCCAATTTCCACTATTTCACTCATGTATGACCATTTTTACAACTTTTACAATTTGGTCCCTTTATGCATTTTTCATGAAAATCACTTAGAAAAATATGTTTATCATACATCAAACTTTCATATTCTTCCATAAAACATCAAAATACACGCATTTCATACATGGGTAAATTTTTGAACATAAACCCTTGCTCAAAATATAGCTAGAAATAGCTAAATCGAGCTACGAGGATCTCAAAAATATGAAGAACATTAAAAACAGGGCTAGGAGGTACTTACAATCAAGCTTGGAAGTTGAAAAAACTCTAGCTATATCTTCCTTAGTGATTTTCGGCCATGGGAGAAGAAGATGAACACAAATTTTGACTTCTTTTTCCCTTTTTAATCTTTTATTTACCAAATGACAAAAATACCCTTAAGGCCTCTTTCTTAAGATTTTTCCTTCCCATGTCCATTTTTGTCCATCTCAACATATAATGGTCTAATTCCTAGATAAGGACTTCTAATAATTTTTATAACTCTATTTCATACTTAAATCTTCTAGAATCTCATATTTCTAATCTTTGCAATTTAGTCCTAACAGACAAATTGATCACTAGTGAATAAAATTTCCTCATGAAATTTTCATACCATCATGCAAACACATCATAAGCCTCATAAAAATCATAAAACACATATTTCGACTTTGGATTTGTGGTCTCGCAACCACTATTTCAAATAGGCCCTAAATAAAAGAGGAAAAGAAAAGAAACATATGATCACCAAGGCTTGTAATTTCGGCACAAAGCAAAGGAAAAAGAAAAGAATTTGAGAGGAAAACAATGCACTATTTCTCTACAATGTTTTGGCAAGGTGGGTTGCAAAATTGAGAGAAATGGCACAAAGTTGCCAAAAGGATTTCTGGCCAAAACAAAGCTAGGATTTTACCAAAAGCCAAAATAAAATTTCAGCCACCTAACTACTCCAAAACCGTCCACATGCATCCCCCCTTAGGATTAAAGTTTGGCCTCCTAAGCTTTCCAAAACATCATCCATGGAATTAGCCTCATGTCCCCCTTTCTTTCCTATTTCTCTTGATTCCTTTCCCCAACTTCAACCTTGCCTTATTCTTTTAGCCACCTTACCAAAATAATGAAGTCCACCATTGCCATATTTATTCCATGACCGACACATAAGGAAGGGAAGCAAAAGTAAAAGTCAAATTACATACAAAGTGATCCGAACTCCTTCCTTCAAAGTAATACATGTGGTGCCATAGCCTCTTTACTAACTGCTCACTTATGCTAGCTATTTAATCAATTATTTCCATATGCTTTAAGGTCACTTACTCCATCTCCTTAAAGTGCTAAAATACCAAATTTTTCTTAAGGCCCAATTAAACCCGAGACTCCATAGAAACCTCGTAACCTTCAAAATTCACTTAACTAACAAGTCCAATTTGCAATAATGCCATTCCCTTGTTCTCAGAATTTTAAACATTCTTATGTCCAAGGCCCATTGGGCCCAATCCTACTAAGCCCAATTTCGGGATGTTACAATGGGAGAAGAAGATGAACACAAATTTTGACTTCTTTTTCCCTTTTTAATCTTTTATTTACCAAATGACAAAAATACCCTTAAGGCCTCTTTCTTAAGATTTTTCCTTCCCATGTCCATTTGTCCATCTTAGCATATAATGGTCTAATTGCTAAATAAGGACTTCTAATAATTTTTATAATTCTATTTCATACTTAAATCTTCTAGAATCTCATATTTTCTAATCTTTGCAATTTAGTCCTAATGGACAAATTGATCACTAGTTAATAAAATTTCCTCATGAAATTTTCATACCATCATGCAAACACATCATAAGCCTCATAAAAATCATAAAACACATATTTCTACTTCAGATTTGTGGTCTCGCAACCACTATTTCTGACTAGGCCGTAAATCGGGCTATTACAATGCTGCTTACATGAGTTGTGGAGTATCAACAACAAATGCAGGACCTCAGCCATCGGTAGGACATTCAAGACTAGCACCCGAAACATAAAATCCCTATGACATGTTGTTTGTATCCTACGAATTCCTAAGGTTTAATCGGGACTCGATAACCGTCATAGCGTTGATTTGTTTATACATCGATCAATTCACATTATAAATAAAATAATAACATACGATTTAAATAGCATTATACGATAACTATTTATATGAACTTACCTAGATGACGAAGGGCGTAGAAGTTAAATAAAGCTAATTCAAAGCTTTTGCTTTGCCTCAATCTAGGTCTGTACGTGGTTTATCTTGATCTAAATAAACAATTTCAATCCATTTAATACTTCTAGTATTAAATTTAATCCAAATTTCATATTTATGCAATATTACTATTTTTGCCACTAATATTTTAACTTTTTCACAATTTAGTCTTTAAGCTTATAACTTAAAATCTAACCATTTTAATCTCAATCCATGTTAACTAAAAATGAAATGGACCTTGAAACAGCCCATTTTTATCATCATTTCACAATAAAACCACAAAATTTATACCTTTAACAAATTAGTACCTAATTCCAAAATTTAACAAAAATATCACTTTACAAAACTTGTTTATTTTTCAAAAAAGATTCATAATCTACCATTTAACATCAAATACCATTCAAGAACATCCATGACATAACCCTCAACCTTTAACATTTTTATAAATTGACCCCTGGGCTAGCTAGATTAAGCAAAAACAAACTCAAAAACATAAAAATAATTAAAAAAAGGGATGAAAAACACTTACCATGCACCAATCTATTCTTAGCCAAACCAAGCTACCAAAAATGGAGGTTTCTTTGCCTTAAATTCGGTTAGGGAAGAAGAAAATAAGATGATAGCTATTTCTTTTCTTTTGTTTTTTAACCTTGTATACCTAATTACTATATTAACCTTTTTACTTATTAAAATTAGCAACAAAACCTTGTCCATAAATATCCACTATATCATTAAATGGTTTATTTACCCATCAATTCCTTTGATTTAAGGTTTCATATCCATTTGACCCTTTTAGCTAATAGAACTCAACTTTTACACCTTTTTCGATTTAGTCCTTTTTACTTAATTAATTATGTAAACATAAAAATTTCTTAATGAAATTTTAACACGACCTTAATATTATCCCATATACATTAAATAATAATAAAATAGTTATTTACTCGTCAGATTTATGGTCCCAAAACCACTGTTCGATTTTACTGAAAACGGGCTTTTACAAACATAAACTCAATTTTTCAATCATTTTTGATAATTCCTTGTTCATTTCTAAATGAATTCATTTCTCATTTTCATTTTCATTTTAATTTCCATTTTGAGAAAAATGCATTCATTTCCAAATGATTCAAGATTCTCCATTTTCATTTTCATTTTGGGGAAAACCATAATCATTTTCTAAATGTTTTCCATTTCTTCATTTTTATTCATTCTGTTTATTTTGATTCAACATATATTAATTTCTGGTTTCATCGAGCTAATGGAGGGACTAATTGGACATATGCAATTGAGGCTCAAATGATTTATAAATAAGCTCTAGCTTTTTGCTTATTAATTATAAACTTATTTAATCATAATTTATTCCACTATAGTATCGTGATTGAGCTCTCCCCAACGACATACCATTACAAAAGCAACTCGATTAGTTCTCATCCAATGACCTTTTCATAAGTGTGTTAACCTCATATGATATCTTTAGTCTCTTCGGGATAATATTTATTCTCCCGATATGATCCTATTTTATCTTATTGTAACCATTAAATCCTTCTTTATGAAAAGTCAATTACTATCAAATAGTAATCAAGTACTTCATCACAAGGACGAACGATCTATGACCACGTTTACTTTTCATAAACCATGTAATGCCAATGAAATGATATCATTTACCCATGTCTCAGGCTATGAATTCCACTATTGTGAAGGACGCTACATACTGCAAAAGTCATACACCCAACGCACCAGCTTCCGGTTCCTTATCTATTCAAAATCAGGATTTTACTTACATCAAAGTGTACAAGTCGTGCATACATAGTCCGTCATCCACTCAAGATTTAGGCATGCCACACTTGTAACAGCCCAATTCCGATGAAATCAAAACAATGGTTTCGGGACCACAAATTCGAGTCAAAAATAAAATTTATTTTTATTTTATTATATAGACCATATTATGTTAGAAAAGGCATGTGAAAATTTTGATAAGAAAATTTTACTGATTATGTGCTTAATTACGAGAAGGACCAAATCGCATAAAATGCAAAAGTTGGATTCTAGTAGCTAGAAGGATCAAATACCTATGGAATTCAAAACTTAAGGTCCTTATATGGTAATTAGACCATTAATAAAAAGTTAGGAGATATTTTTGGATGATTCATCCATGGAAAATTAGAAAAAGGCTAAGGACTAAATTGGAAATCAAAATTATTAAAGATGATAAATTAATTAAATAGAAATAAAAATAATTTTTATCATCTTCTTCCCCAAAATAAAACATGGAAACCCTAGGAGAGAGAGAAAAAACTTTCTTGGCCAAATTGGGTAAGTTTTCTTGTCCCGTTTTTAGTAATTTTGATATCTTTGGAATCGGGATAGCTTAATTTATCTATTTGAGGGATCAATTTGTAAAGTTATCAGACTAGGGAAAATGGGTCATGGATGTACATGCTGAAATTTAGAAATTTATGTTAGAAAATGAAAGGTTGTTGATAGATGAACAACTTTTACAAAGTGATTGTAACATCCCAAATTAAGGCCTAGTCGAAACAGTGGTTTCAGGACCACAAACTCGATGTAATAAAATTTATTTTTATTATATTTTTCTGGTACACAATTTCATGGAATGATTTTTTGAAATTTTCGTTCGAAAATTTTGACGTTTGGGCACTCAATTTAGTCAAAAGGATTAAATTGTAAAAAGTGTAAAAGTTGAGTTCTACATGTTAGAGGTGTCTAATTGTTATGAAATTTTAAATTTGAGGTCCTTAAATGATAATTAGACTATTGGTTAAGTTGGTCCACAAAAATGGACATGGATGGGTATGTTTCAAAAGATTTTTTAAGGGGCATTTTGGTAATTTAGTGAATTAAATAAATTAAAAAAATTTAAATGCCAAATATGTCCATCTTCTTCATTAGGAAGAAATTACAAGGTTTATCCATATCTAGGGTTTGTTTCAAGCTTCCAAGCTCCATAGTAAGTGATTCCAAGCCCTGTTTTTAATGTTCTTTACGTTTTTGGAATTCCGGTAACTTGGTTTAACTTATTCTAGCAATAATTTAACCTAGGGTTCATATTTGGAAAAATACCCATACGTGAAATGTGTTTATTTTGATGTTTTATGGTAGAATATAAAGCTTGAAATTATGTTAAAGAACTTTTGTTAAGCGATTTTAAGTGAAAACGAGTAAAACGACATAATCGGTAAAAATACCTAATGTTCATAAGTGTATGTTAGAGTAAGAATTTGATGTTGCCATAGAAGGGAAAAATGACCAGCATGTTATAAAACATAAGAATAAGGGTTGAAGTTTAATTTTTGATATAGGGGCAAAATTGTAATTTTGCAAAAGTTGAGTTAAGGACTGTTTTGAATAGTACATTAATTAAATAAGTGAAATGTGATGTTTTAGACCCCCAAAAAAATGAGATTTGGACCTAGAAGTGGAGGAAATCAGAAATCGAGAAAGTTGGTAAAATGGTCGTTTCGGCATTTGAGGTAAGTTCGTGTGTTAATAATAATGCAACACCATGCTTGAATTGTAATTCTCTATTGATATGACATAAATTGTATGATTTAATATGTTTAGGAGAAGTTGATGGATGGTATGTATGGTATGGAAAATGTGATGTTTGTTGTGTCATGTGAAATTGAATGACAAATTAATGTTACAAGAATTGAATGTTAAATTAATATTACATGGGTTGTATCAGTTGCTACACGGGTCTACCTGACGAGATTTCGACAAGAAAGTTTATATGTAAATAATGCATTTATTTTACTTGTACAATAATTATTTTGCTAGATATTATGGAAATCATTGGTTGATAACTAAAATATGAATGTGAATGGAATGAGAAATTCTCGATTCAACCTTCAGAAAACCGAGAGATATGGACAATATGTAGCTAGGTCACACCAGTGATAAGGGACCTTCACCGTGTGCGCAAGAAAGCTACTAGATGGCAAAATTTGATATGTAGCTAGGCCACATGGATGATAAGGGACTTTCACCATGTGTGCAAGAAAGCTACGGGATAATAATTTCATATGTAACTAGGTCACATGTGTAATATTGTGTGTATACCATGTGTACAAGAAATTTACGGGTTATGAGTAGCTAGGTCACATGAGTGGTTCCTAGTGTTGGATGCCATGTAGACAAGAAAGCTACGAGATGGAATGGCTAGGTCACATGGGTGATAAGGGACCTTCACCATGTGTACAAGAAAGCCGAATTATGTGTAGGTGGAGCTATGTGCTGAGACCACCGAGTATCGAGCGTTTTCCAAAGGGGTTCAACAAGATAATTTACTAATGATGATTGGTGCGATCATGTTATGAATAAGTGCAAGTGTGAATGTGACCAATGGAGAAATGTGGCAAATGTACATATGAACAATAGGTTCGATATGTAATCAGAAATTGGAAAGGTTGGTATAAGCAAGTGATGAACACAACTAAAGTGAAAGGGAAAGCAAAAATTTACAATAAAACTGTTTGAATAGCAGTAGTGACATGAGTTTGAAAAATCACTTAAAATAGTAGATATTTAATTATAAGTTGGATAAGATATTTATTTAAAGCTTATTGAGTTTATTTTCATATAAAAGAAACATAGAAAATAAATGATTCGTATATTTTGAGATATTTGAATTTCTGTGAGACTGGTTCAGAATGATTATGTGATCCCCTATTTTGCCTTGGAAAAATCATTAAAAATTATACAAAAATAATTGTGGGATATAATTTATATTATTGAAATCCTGAATGAGTCTATTTTTAAATGAAATAAATAAGAAGGTCATATGAACTCTGTAAGAGGAGAAAATTGATTTGAAGTGAAGAGAGGTCAGAATAGTCGAACAGTAAAATAGGGGATTCTTTAATAAATAAAATGTATTGATTGGATTAACAAAAAATTTTGAAAATTTTATGGTAAGAAGATATGTGAGTCTAGTTTCATGGAAAATTAACGGATCTTAATTTTGAGTTTTTAGCTCCAGATATAAATAATTTAGTGACTATGAATTGAGTAAATAGCTTGAGATGAACATGAATTAAAATTGGAACTATGTTCAGTTATGATTGTATTATCTTGAGAACTTATTGTGAAGACTTATAAAAGCCTATTAATAAATCACTTATTATTTACATACTTACTTACTAAGCTTTGTAGCTTACTTCCCTTCATTTCCCATATCTTATAGGGTTGTATGCCAACTCGTGTTGGAGATCGCCGGAGATGTAATCACACTATCAAGCTATCATCGTGGGGGTAAAAGTGAATACAAACCTCTTAAATTTATGGCATGTATAGGAAACTTAGTCATTTGTATATGTCATAATTTGTTTGGCCTAAAATGTTGGCCTTTAATATTTAGCAGTTCATTTTGTATAATTTGGATGAAATTTTATGACTCAGTTTAATACGTTTTCAAGTGTATGTGTTTTGGTAATGCCTCATACCCTATTCCGACGTTGAATATGGGTAAGGGGTGTTACATTTAGTGGTATCAGAACTATGGTTTAGTCGATTCTTGGATTAACATAGCGTTTGTGAGTCTAGCTATACATGCCATATTATTACTCGTGATAGTGTGATATCTCCCGACTCTGACGAAATTGTTTTGTTAAGACATAGATGACTTCCAACTGAGCTATTTTTTGATAATGCTGATAAGGATATTGAAATTATTGAGACGTGCTTATGATGTGTCAAAATTTGGAAAGGTATGAATAGAAGTTCACGATATATATGTGTTAATGTACGAAATGAGATAACCACAAGTTGAGAAATGTGAAAAGTGGAATGAAATTAAAGTTTATATGGTGATAAGCCCATCCATGTTTATTTGGCATGCATATGATGTAATGTGCCCAACATATTTGATTAAGTGAATACAATAAGTAATTTTCTCAAATTGACAGAATGTGTGTTTATGTACACTTGTTTGAATAAGATAATCGAAAAAGTTCGTGTAACATGACTATGTATGTTAATTAGCTTGAAATGAATTATATAATTGTGATTATATGATGTTGGTGATGAATACAAAGTCATATGTATGTATTTATGAGAGTTAAGGCAGAAGCTTTACGACCTCATCCCCTTACTGGTGTTGTTTTATAACGAAAATTCACGAGAACCATGTGGAATAAGTCCATAAATGTGAAACTAAAAAGTTTAGTGGTGAAATACTTAGTAAATGCATATTGAGATAAGAATAGTTTGGAAAGTGGAAACAATTTTGGAAGGATATTAGAATGTTTTAAAGATTATACAGATTATGCAATGTCATGGATAAAGGAAAAGTTAGTCTCAGCTAATCGACTTATTTAGATATGATGTCTAAAGTATGTGTTTGTTGAAATTTTTCCCGAATTGATTTTCGTTAGTGAGTGGAACAATACGGGGTTTATGATGAAAGAATTAATCAAAGAAATGATATTTAAGTAGTAAAGATGTCTGTGTGTGTGACAGTTACAGTTGAAATAAATATAATGATCTTTTCTTTGTATTCTATATATTCTCTTATCCTCTGAGATATGCGTGTGATTGTTCAGTTTCTGATGGAGTTCTTACGTTGTGAGAAGCTAACTATGATGTTAGACGAATGCCCTGTTGGTCTGGTCGGTTTATGATTGGTATTTCTTTATCTCTTCGGAATTCTATTTAAATATGTTGGAATGAAGTCGATGGTAAAAATTAATGTGAGACTATTCTTATATTTCTACTGATTATGGTTTTGTTTTATATATACGGGAAATATATTATCTCTGTTATGATAGAAGTCCACAGTTGGTAAGCATTGTTTTTTCTGCTGGGTTCCGCTGAGGAATCATCAGGATCTCTGTTATTTTCTTGTGAGTTATGTTCTCAAACTTCTGGAATGGTATCGTATTTAGGGTTTTCTTATCGCCCTTATTGTGCAAATTATTGAACATGGCTCATCCTTAAAGTATGTTCTTTGGTCTATGATGGCTATGTTTAGTATGATTGTATTTTTGGATCCGATAATAGGAATGTGGTGATTCTGGTATCAAGGTTTCTCAAATTTTCGTGGAAGAAATTGATATTGGCAAGGGTATAAATGGTAAGAACACAAGCTTAAATTATATAGCAGTTTTCTTTCCTCAGGTAAGTTTGATTAAAGTTAATAAGTTCAATCAGGATATCTATTTCCTCGAGCTAATACGGTTTAAAAGATCTTTGATTTGCATGCTAAAATAATTTTGAAAGATTGTATATTTGAGTTGTATCCTCAACATAAAGAAAAGAGTATATGGATATGTTATTATTCGATAGCTGAAATCAACTCAGTTGTTTTTATATGAGTGAACTGATTTGTTGAGATATGATTTGAGTTATGTATATTTAAACATGCCTCAATTAAGAGAATAAATTTTGTGTATTCACGAGTATGAAGAAGGATAGTCGGAATAAAGAAATTATATTTTAGAAAGCATAATACAGAGATATGCTTATTGGATTATTCTAACCGGATGATGTTATTATAAGTTAAAATTGTTCTGATTGGAAAAGTTATCGTATTTGTGAAAGTTTGAATGGTCTTGGTATACTAACAAAGTTAAAGCAATTGAAGGTATTTTAACCGAAGCTCTAATTTTGAGTTCAGTTGGAATTGAGTAATGAGTTTATGATTTTTTTCAGTGATGCACTAGTGAACGGATTAGAATGAGTTTTATTGCTAGGATATAAAGTGATGGTTCATGTTTTCATATGGTTAATGTCACATTAAAAAGAACTATTCGACTAGTGATTTAGATATGGTTATTTTTATGTCTGTATTGAAAAATTTGATGACACTGTTTGTTTAACGAGGATTTTCATATGTTTCTTGGTTTCGAGAGTTTAATAGATCTGATGGCATAGCAAAATTTGAGTTTAAAACAGTGGTTATGAATTAAGCTATTGAAAGATTGTGAGTGATTACCGATTGATTTGTGGGAAGCCAAGAGAAATGCAAGTGGGTTGTTTTCGAACATTTGATAGAATTTGCATAATAATTTCAATATGTATCGATTCTTTGTTTGACAGAATTCACTGAGTTCTATTAGGATTCAGATCGATGATAGAGTGTTTCTGAAAGTATCGTCTTGAAAAAGATTATTTAGTGATGTTGTAACATCCTGATAATTAGGGGTTATGCATCTTACTTAATTGAATGATGTTGCATGCTTAATTATTATTAAGTGTATTTTGGAAGTTATTTGAGCTTCATTAATTAAGTGAATGCTTAGTAAAACTTTTAATTTCTAATAATTAAGAGAGAGAGAGCTAAGCAAATTAGGCTTTAAGAATTAATGACAAGAGGTTTCTAGCATGAATTGAGTAATTGGCAAGGTGGTTAAGATGCATGGATGTGTGCTTGAGGAGAGAGGTTTGAATCTCCTAGCTAGCATAAGGAAGGATTTTATTTTTGTTTTCTTCCCTATAAGTGTCGGCCAAGAACCTTCTAGAGTGGATGAGTACTCTTTTAATTTTGGCTATTTGACCATGTGAAAAAGGAAGCTAGGAACTTATGGTATGGAATCATAAGTTGATGATAAGATGAGGGGGACAAAAGGCATAATTTTGGGAAATGTTTTGGGAGTGTGTTCATGGTCATTTGACCATGAACCTAGACGGCATAAGGGGCTAGAGGGTGGTTTAATTGTGTAGCAAATTTTGGATATGATGGGGAAGAAACAAGGAGGAAAAAGGGGGATGATGTTGGCTAGGTTGACCGAAAATTTAGTGTAGCCATTAGGGTGCTAGTTGGCCAATAATCCTAGCAAATTGTCCATCTTTTCTCCCTTCTCCAAAACCTTTCCCCTAAACCGAAACTATCATTGGCATTTGGTACAAGTTTGCTTTGTTTTGGCATTGGTATTTTTGACCAAATAGGTACCTTTATTTCATCTTTTCCTCTCAAAATTTTATCTCTCTTTTGATGCCAAAATATTGTCACTTTTGAAGTCATTTCTTTTCTTCCTCTTTAGTGTGAATTTAACTTTCACCAAAAGCCTTCTCTTTTATTTTCTTTTCTTTCTTTTCATTCTATTTCTCTTTTCTCTTCCCTCTCATAGCAAAAACCACAAAAGATCAAGCACCATTTTCTTCTTCATTTCTCCCTCTTGGCCGAATGCACCTAAGCCCCAAAACCAATCTCCTTTCTCTTTGATCTTTCTCTTTTCTTCCTTTTCTTTTCCTTCTCACTTTTGTTTTCTTTCTTTCTTCTCTCTATAGAAACTATTTTCTTCTAAACCAAGAATCATCAATCCTTTTCTTATTTTTCTTCAAGACCGAATCATATTCTTTTCAATCTCTTTCTCATTTTCTTTTATTGAAAACCGAAACTATTATATACTAAAAATCACTATCTTTTCTTTTATCTTTTGTTCAAGCGAATCATCAATCCTTCTTTTCTTTTGTTTAGGCCGAATCTTTAAGTGAGTAAGTAAATCCATCGTTTTCATTATTTATTTCTTTTACTTTAGCAAATTTAGAAACATGATCTCTTATTTTCTCTCTAGGTGAATCCTTGGATAGGATTTTCAAGGATCCTTGTTGAAGAAGACTTTTAAGAAGTGATCTTCGGATCATCTAAGGTAAGATTATTCCCTTTGGTTATATCAAAATTTTTTTGAATGGATCGCTAATCAACGTTATTTTAGGGCGATTTAAGATCAACAAGATAGGTAAGGAAAGAGCCGTGCGGAGTGTTTGGAAGAGAGGAGGTGTTCCTTTACCATCGAACTACAAACGAAGAATTCAGATCAGCGGTTAGAGACTTTCCAGGGTTGTGGACCCTCCGCTAACGAGAATCGGTTATTTGAAGTAGTGCGTACAACCAAACCACTTTACGTTGGTGGAATATCAGCGGGTTTTGATCCATCTAGTGGAGAAAAACCACAAATAACTGTCGTTCGAGAATCCGAGGGTAAGGAATTAGATCTCTCGTCAATAAGTATAGTCAATAAGTATAGTTTTGTTAACAATAATGTATACTAACCAAGTGTGTTAATTAATTAGGTGTTGACGAACGAGAGGGTATTGTTCTCACTATCACAAGGTGTGTAACCTTACATTAAAAATCTCATAAGATTTACATATATTTAAATGTGACTATATGACCATGTATATGATTGTGATTTTGGATACCATTCGGTGGTATACGATATTCGTGTATGTTTACCCCAATATTCATTCATTTTGCTATTTGCATAAAAGTGAAATAAGCATGACTACATTATGATTTGTGGGGTAAATAGCATGAAATCTGATTTGATATGTATGTGCATGGGCATATGGGTATATTTGATAATGGAGGAAGTATTCTGGTGTCTTACCACATTTTCGGTGACTTCGGTCACATATTTGACTCCTTGACTTGGTCACGTATATTTAGCTCGATGACTTGGTCACATATTTGACTCGGTGACTTGGTCACATATGTGAATCTGGTGACTTCGGTCACGTATTTGAAATTTGGACTTCGGTCAGGTGACTTCGGTCACATCTGTTTGGTGGCTTTGCCACAATATTATAAGGGCGATGTGCATGTTGACTGCAGCAACTACCTTCGATGGTGTGTAGCGGATGGAGGTCGATTTAGTAATCCCACGGTGTGTTGGTTGGTGCGGGTGGTGTGTAGCGGATGGATATTTAGGTTGGTAGGGCTTGCATTTCATTATTTATACATATCCATGTTATTTAATTGATTATCTATTAATCTGCTATGAAAATGGGCTTTTGGGCTAATTATGAGCTAAGTGGGCCTTTGGGCTAAATATGAGTTAAATGGGCCTATGGCCATATGTGAAACTTTGGGCTTTAAAGCATGTGATAAAATGGGCTTTTTGATGTATGTGTTACACATTGAGTTTATAACTCACCCATTTTTGTGGGACAACTTTTCAGATAATTTATAGTGCGATGGATCGAATTGACAAGGATTTGAGGTGGCGATTGCTCGTATCAAGTATTGTGGAGATTTCCCAACTTAAACTTATTAATTTAAATTTTATTACTTAGACTTTATTTTGGGTTTGCTATTTTTGTAATAAGGCCACTATAAACTACTTTTAGATTTTGTGTTTGGATTTATTTTAAATTACGCCATGAACAATTATCAATTAAATAACTAAATGGTTTTCGATAAATAATTTAAAAGGTTTTTGTCAAGAATATATATATATATATGTTTTAAGAAAATACAAATCTATTTTTCAACTAAGCCCAACTCGATCTTTAAGTTAATCCGTTTTACTTAAAATCATCAAGTTTTCTTGAACAAAACGATATTCCGCTAAAGTTTTACTCGAGGAACATACCAAATTCGGTGAGGCTTTTTGGGCCAGGTTTGGGGTGTTTCAACTTGGTATCAGAGCCCAGTTTTAAACTCTCGGCCTTGGGTTTTGAAGCCCACAACATTTTCAAAATATGGCCCAAATGACTTTTTGAAAGTTTTCTTAAGTTAAAATGGTTTTATAAAGAGCATGGCACCCGAGTTCTCAGCCCAGATCCATCAGGTATGTATCTTTATTGATAAAGTGATATGAAAGTCTGATAAGCTTAAGGAAACTATAACTTTAGAGACATGGACCCTAGGTGTATGAGTGCTACTACGGAAAAACCACTGAATATTTACTTCATAAAACTTTCTTCTAATAAGAAGTGAAAAGACTCTAATACATAGGACTTTTTCGTAAAAATAGATAAGACACGTAGTAGACATGAGCTCTAGGGGACGTGGACGTCGTGGACGTGGACGAGGAAGAATGGCTGTGTCAGAACCAGTTCGATCTGGTCAAGGTTCCGAGAATGAAGCTCCGCCACCGGCTGTTGGGGTGGATTTTCAAGAGCAAAATGATGGAGGTGACGCAGTATCACAAGCTGTGCTGCGAGTTTTAGAACGAGTAGCAGAAGCTAGTTCTGGAAATGGGTCTCGAAAGTCAGTAGCTGAGAGACTTAGATCGAATGGAGCTGAGGTTTTCAGAGGAGTATCTGGAGTAGCTCCAAATGTAGCTGAATATTGGCTGGAGGCAGTCGAGAGAATCATGGACGATATAGACTGCATTGATGAAGAGAAATTGAAAGGTGCTATTTCACTTCTCATGATGAAGCCTACCGGTGGTGGCTCACTATAAAGGAGAGTACCCTGTGGATCGTGCGGATTGGGGGTATTTTAAGATTAAATTCAAGGAAAATATGTTGGAGCTAGCTACATTGACTCCCAGAGGAAGACATTTCGAATTTGGTCCAAGGAAACAAGTCGATAAATGAATATGAAGCGAATTTTTGCGACTTAGCCGTTATGCGGAGGATAGTGGCTACGAATATGAACGTGTATCGATTTGAAGATGGACTTAGAGATGAGCTTGAGTGATGATTGCTCCACACCGTGAAAGAGATTTTGCAATCTTAGTGGAAAGGGCAAGAATTGCCGAAGAGGCTAAACGGACCGAGAGACAGAATCGGGACAGAGGCCAGAGCAAGAATAAGAGAAGCTTTGGGTCTTCAGGATCGTCCGGGAATTTTCAGAAGAAACCAAGAAGTGATGGTCCGCGAAATCAACAGATTGCTATGGGAGTACAAAATCGTACTTGTTCTCAATGTGGAAAAATGCACTCGGAAGAATGTTGGAAAAAGACCGACGGACGTTTCAAGTGCGGTTCGAAGGATCACATGATCAAGGATTGCCCGAAGAATTCAGAGAAGAACCGTTCAGCAAGTCAGGGTACTAATCAGGTTGACAGAGGTGGACAGCAGCCGATAAGGGGTCGTGGTCCAAATGGAAGGGGCAATGGTTCCGGTAAAGGTCGCGAAACTTCAGGCAGAGGCAGTGGTAGCTCTGAGGCGAGACAACCAGGTTTGGTGTATGCGATAAATCGTAGAGAAGATAGTGACCTTTTGATGTTATCACGGTACGCTTTTGATTTACGGGTTGCCCTTTATTGCTTTGATAGATATAGGGTCAACTCATTCCTATATCGCTAGTGAAGTATCTCGGGACTTTGCATGTGACTTCAAACGTACCTAGGAAGATGATGTACTTAGTCCTCTAGGATGCATGATGAGTTGTAGACAAACTTTTAAGGAAGTGCCTTTAGAAGTTCAAGGGATACGCTTTTGGTGATTTAATGGAGTTGCCATTCGGAGAATTCGACCTAATCTTAGGCATGGACCGGCTTGTGAAGTACCGTGCAAATGTGGATTGTCTTTGCTAAGAGAATGTCCTTAAGAACTTTTGATGACAAGGAAGTTGTAGTGATGGGCGAGAGACAGAACTACTTATCTAATGTAGTATCCGCTCTTAAGGCAGAAAAGATGGTTAGAAAGGGATGTGAAGCCTTCCTGATGTTGGTGAATGCTTTGGAGGCTAAGGAGACAACTGCTAATGAAGTCAGGACAGTAAAGGAATTTGTAGATGTTTTTCCGGAAAAACTTCCAGGTTTGCCTTCGGATCGTGAGGTAGAATTTGGGATAGATTTATTGCCTGGAACGGCGCCAGTTTCTATTGCTCCATATAGAATGGCACCGAAGGAATTGGTTGAGCTTAATGCTCAGATTTAGGAGTTACTTGATCGTGGATTCATTCGACCTAGTGTGTCTCCATGGGGAGCACCGGTCCTATTTGTGAAGAAGAAGGACGGATCGATGAGGATGTGTATAGACTACCGACAGTTGAATAAGCTGACCATCAAGAACAAGTATCCTTTGCCAAGGATCGACGACTTGTTCGATCGACTTAAGGAGCTATGGTATTTTCAAAGATTGATCTAAGGTCGGTATCATCAGCTTAAAGTGAAAGAAGCGGATATCCATAAGACGGCTTTCCGAGCTAGATATGGGCATTATGAATTTCTGGTAATGCCATTTGGATTGACGAATGCCCCAGCTGCGTTTATGGATATGATGAACCGAATTTTCCAGCCCTACTTGGATCAGTTCGTCGTGGTATTCATAGATGATATCCTGGTGTATTCTAAGTCCGAAGTAGAACATGATGAGCATCTCCGAATTGTGTTGCGAGTTTTAAGGGAGAAAAAACTTTATGCCAAATTCAGTAAATGTGAATTTTGGCTGAAGGAAGTCGCGTTTTTAGGCCATGTAGTATCTGCGAAAGGGATAAGGGTGGATCCTCGGAAGATTGAGGTCGTGCTAGATTGAAACCACCTAAGTCCGTGGCGAGGTTTGCGGTTTCTTGGGATTAGCGGATATTACGTAAGATTCGTCAAGGATTTTCATCGATATTTGCACCTTTAACGAAATTGTTGAGAAAGGAAGTACCTTTCGTGTGGGCTGATAAGCAATAAGAGAGCTTTGAGAAGCTCAAGAAAGTTTTGACTGAAGCTCCAGTTTTGATCCAGCCTGAGGCAGGGAAGGATTTAAATGCGTGTATTGTGATGCTTCTCACGGGATTAGGATGTGTTACGATGCAAGGCGGAAAGGTAGTTGCGTATGCGTCTTGACAGTTGAGACCGCACGAGGTCAATTACCCGAAACATGACTTGGAGTTGGCAGCTGTAGTCTTTGCTCTTAAAGTTTGGAGACATTATTTATACGGGGAAAAGTTAGTGATATACACGGACCACAAAAGTCTGAAATATCTACTGACTCAGAAAGAACTGAATTTGAGGCAACGAAGGTGGATAGAGTTGTTGAAGGACTACGACTGTTCTATCGAGTATCGCCCGGGCAAGGCGAATGTGGTGGCAGACGCTCTAAGTCAGAATGTGGTGTCAGAATTAAGGGCAATGTTTGCACATCTTAGTCTTTACGATGATGGAAGCTTGTTGGCAGAACTTCAGGTTAAGCCGACATGGTTAAGTCAAGTAAAAGAGAGGCAGTTAGTAGATGAAGATCTGAATGAAAAGCTTGGCAGTACAGAGTGGAAATTGGAAGATTTTGGTATTAATAAAGGCGGGGTATTGTGTTTTAAAGGTAAAGTCGTATGCCAAAGGATCGGGAGTTGAGGCAAAAGATACTTGAGAATCGCATGGTAGCCCCTATGCTATGCATCCCGGAGGAAGTAAATTATACCGAGATTTGAGATCAATTTTGGTGGCTTTGGTCTTAAGCGGAAGTTACGGAGTTTGTAGGAAAGTGCTTGGCGTGTCGACAAGTCAAGGCTGAACATCAAGTACCATCGGGATTGCTTCAAACGATAAAGATTCCGCAGTGGAAGTGGGAGAGAATCACCATGGATTTTGTTAGTGGGCTTCCTCTTACGCCTACTAAGAAAGACTCCATTTGGGTGATAGTGGACCGATTGACGAAATCTGCACATTTTATCCCAGTTCGGATTGATTACTCTTTGTAGAAATTGGCGAAGCTATATGTGGCTGAGATTGTGAGATTACATGGAGTGCCGTTGTCGATTATTTTGGATAGAGATCCGAGATTTACGTCGCGATTTTGGAAAGCATTGCGATGAGCTTTGGGCACAGATTGGACTTGATCGACATTTCATCCTCGATCGGACGGTCGATCGAAAGAGTAATCCAAATCTTAGAAGATATGTTAAGGGGATATGTGATAGATTTCAAGGGAAGTTGGGAGGAATTCTTACGTTGGCGAATTTGCGTACAACAACAGCTTTCAATCGATATACTGGATGGCACCATATGAAGCACTATATGGACGAAAGTGTCGCACTCCTACGTGTTGGACAGAATTAGGGGAACGTCAGATTTTGGGTCCAGAGTTAGTGGCTGAATCCGAAGAAAAGGTTAAAATAATCCGGGCTCGGTTAAAATAAGCATCTGACAGACAAAAATCGTACGCAGATCTTAAACGTAAAGAAATAGAGTTTGCTATGGGGGACCAAGTTTTCCTAAAGGTTTCACCTTGGAAAAAGGTGATGAGATTTGGACGCAAAGGAAAGCTAAGTCCCAGATTCATTGGACCTTATCGGATTGTGAAGCGGGTCGGATCTGTGGCATATCAGTTAGATTTACCTTCGGAATTGAAGCAAATGCATGATGTGTTCCATGTTTCAATGTTACGCCGTATCGGTCGAGATCCATCTCATGTAGTGCCGTTGAGGAGGTGGAATTAAGATCGGACTTGTCATATGAAGAGAGCCAATTCAAATTCGGAGCGAGATGTAAAGGTTTTACAGAGAAAGTCGGTTCCTCTTGTCAAAGTATTATGGCGTAATCATGGATCGGAAGAAGCTTCGTGGGAACAGGAGGAAGCGATCGACAATGAATACCCTCACTTATTCGGCCGGTAATTTCGAGGACGAAATTATTTTAAGGGGTAGAAGCGTAACATCCCGATAATTAGGGGTTATGCATCTTACTTAATTGAATAATGTTGCATGCTTAATTATTATTAAGTGTATTTTGGAAGTTATTTGAGCTTCATTAATTAAGTGAATGCTTAGTAAAACTTTTAATTTCTAATAATTAAGAGAGAGCTAAGCAAATTAGGCTTTAAGAATTAATGACAAGAGGTTTCTAGCATGAATTGAGTAATTGGCAAGGTGGTTAAGATGCATGGATGTGTGCTAATGAGGAGAGGTTCGAATCTCCTAGCTAGCATAAGGGAGGATTTTAATTTTTTTGTTTTCTTCCCTATAAGTGTCGGCCAAGAACCTTCTAGAGTGGAGGAGTATTCTCTTAATTTTGGCTATTTGACCATGTGAAAAAGGAAGCTAGGAACTTATGGTATGGAATCATAAGTTGATGATAAGATGAGGGGGACAAAAGGCATAATATTGGGCAATGTTTTGGGAGTGTGTTCATGGTCATTTGACCATGAACCTAGACAGCATAAGGGGCTAGAGGGTGGTTTAATTGTGTAGCAAATTTTGGATATGATGGGGAAGAAACAAGGAGGAAAAAGGGGGATGATGTTGGCTAGGTTGACCGAAAATTTAGTGTAGCCATTAGGGTGCTAGTTGGCCAATAATCCTAGCAAATTGTCCATCTTTTCTCCCTTCTCCAAAACCTTTCCCCTAAACCAAAACTATCATTGGCATTTGGTACAAGTTTGCTTTGTTTTGGCATTGGTATTTTTGACCAAATAGGTACCTTTATTTCATCTTTTCCTCTCAAAATTTTATCTCTTTTGATGCCAAAATATTGTCACTTTTGAAGTCACTTCTTTTCTTCCTCTTTAGTGCTTGAATTTAACTTTCACCAAAAGCCTTCTCTTTTATTTTCTTTTCTTTCTTTTTCATTCTATTTCTCTTTTCTCTTCCCTCTCATAGCAAAACCACAAAAGATCAAGCACCATTTTCTTCTTTATTTCTCCCTCTTGGCCGAATGCACCTAAGCCCCAAAACCAATCTCCTTTCTCTTTGATCTTTCTCTTTTCTTCCTTTTCTTTTCCTTCTCACTTTTGTTTTCTTTCTTTCTTCTCTCTATAGAAACTATTTTCTTCTAAACCAAGAATCATCAATCCTTTTCTTATTTTTCTTCAAGACCGAATCATATTCTTTTTCAATCTCTTTTCTCATTTTCTTTTATTGAAAACCGAAACTATTATATACTAAAAATCACTATCTTTTTCTTTTATCTTTTTGTTCAAGCCGAATCATCAATCCTTCTTTTCTTTTTGTTTAGGCCGAATCTTCAAGTGAGTAAGTAAAACTTTCCTTCCATCGTTTTCATTATTTATTTCTTTTTACTTTAGCAAATTTAGAAACATGATCTCTTATTTTCTCTCTAGGCGAATCCTTAGAAAGGATTTTCAAGGATCCTTGTTGAAGAAGACTTTTAAAGTGATCTTTCGGATCATCTAAGGTAAGATTATTCCTTTTGGTTATATCAAAATTTTTTTGAATGGATCGCTAATCAACGTTATTTTAGGGCGATTTAAGATCAATAAGATAGGTAAGAAAAGAGCCGTCTGAGTGTTTGGAAGAGAGGAGGTGTTCCTTTACCATCGAACTACAAACGAAGAAATGTATCGGTTAGAGACTTTCCACGGGTTGTGGACCCTCCGCTAACGAGGATCGATTATTTAAAGTAGTGCGTACAACCGAACCACTTTACGTTGGTGGAATATCGGTGGGTTTTGATCCATCTAGTGGAGAAAAACCACAAATAACTGTCGTTCGAGAATCAGGGTAAGGAATTAGATCTCTCGTCAATAAGTATAGTTTTGTTAACAATAGTGTATACTAACCAAATGTGTTAATTAATTAGGTGTTGACGAGCGAGAGGTATTGTTCTCCTTGTCACAAGGTGTGTAACCTTACATTAAAAATCTCATAAGATTTACATATATTTAAATGTGACTATATGACCATGTATATGATTGTGATTTTGGATACCATTCGATGGTATACGATATTCAGTATGTTTACCCCAATATTACATTCATTTTGCTATTTGCATAAAAGTGAAATAAGCATGACTACATTATGATTTGTGGGGTAAATAGCATGAAATCTGATTTGATATGTATGTGCATGGGCATATGGGTATATTTGATAATGGAGGAAGTATTCGGTGGTTTTACCACATTTTGGTGACTTCGGTCACATATTTGACTCGGTGACTTGGTCACGTATATTTGGCTCCGGTGACTTGGTCACATATTTGACTCGGTGACTTGGTCACATATGTGAATCTGGTGACTTCGGTCACGTATTTGAAATTGGACTTGATCGGTGACTTGGTCACATCTGTTTGGTGGCTTTGCCACAATATTATAAGGCGATGTGCATGTTGATCTGCAAGAAGCGCTTGATGGTGTGTAGCGGATGGAGGGTCGATTTAGTAATCCCGGGTGTGTTGGTTGGTGCGGGTGGTGTGTAGCGGATGGATATTTAGGTTGGTAGGGCTTGCATTTCATTATTTATACATATCCATGTTATTTAATTGATTATCTATTAATCTGCTATGAAAATGGGCTTTTGGGCTAATTATGAGCTAAGTGGGCCTTTGGGCTAAATATGAGTTAAATGGGCCTATGGCCATATGTGAAACTTTTGGGCTTTAAAGCATGTGATAAAATGGGCTTTTTGATGTATGTGTTACACATTGAGTTTATAACTCACCCATTTTTGTGGGACAACTTTTCAGATAATTCATAGTACGATGGATCGGGTCAGCAAGGATTTCGAGGTGGCCAGTGCTCGTATCAAGTATTGTGGAGATTTCCCAACTTAAACTTATTAATTTAAATTTTATTACTTAGACTTTATTTTGGGTTTGCTATTTTTGTAATAAGGCCACTATAAACTACTTTTAGATTTTGTGTTTGGATTTATTTTAAATTCTGCCATGAACAATTATCAATTAAATAACTAAATGGTTTTCGATAAATAATTTAAAAAGGTTTTTGTCAGTAATATATATATATATATATATATATGTTTTAAGAAAATACAAATCTGTTTTTCAACTAAGCCCAACTCGATCTTTAAGTTAATCCGTTTTACTTAAAATCATCAAGTTTTCTTGAACAAAACGATATTTCGCTAAAGTTTTACTCGAGGAACATACCAAATCCGACAAGGCTTTTTGGGCCAGGTTTGGGGTGTTTCAGATGTTGGAAATTAAGAGAAAGATACTATACCGCTCTTCTGGTAAGATTTTCGAAACGAAAATCTTAAAAGGGGGAAAAATGTAACATCCTGAATTAAGGCTTAGTCGGAACAGTGGTTTCGGGACCACAAATTTGACGTAAGAAAATTTATTTTTATTATATTTTTATGGTCTACAATTTCACGGAACGATTTCGTGAAAATTTCGTTCGAAAATTTCGACGTTTGGGCACTTAATTTAGTCAAGAGGACTAAATTGTAAAAAGTACAAAAGTTGAGTTCTACATGTTAGAGGTGTCCAACTGTTATGAAATTTTTAATTGGAGGTCCTTAAATGATAATTAGACCATTGGTTAAGTTGGTGGACAAAAATGGACATGGATGGGTATGTTTCAAAAGATTTTTTTAAGGGGCATTTTGGTAATTTAGTGAGTTAAATGAATTAAAAACAAAATTTAAATGGAAAATATGTCCATCTTCTTCATTAGGACGAACTCCATATCTAGGGTTTGTTTCAAGCTTCCAAGCTCCATAGTAAGTAATTCCAAGCCCCGTTTTAATGTTCTTTACGTTTTTGGAATCCCGATAACTTGGTTTAACTTATTCTAGTAATAATTTAACCTAGGGTTCATATTTGGAAAAATATCCATAGGTGCAATGTGTTTATTTTTATGTTTTATGGTAGAATATGAAGCTTGAAATTATGTTAAAGAACTTTTGTTAATCGATTTTAAGTGAAAACGAGTAAAACGACATAATCGGTAAAAATACCTAATGTTCATAAGTGTATGTTAGAGTAAGAATTTGATGTTGCCATAGAAGGGAAAAATGATCAGCATGTTATAAAACATAAGAATAAGGGATGAAGTTTAATTTTCAAGTATAGGGGCAAAATTGTAATTTTGCAAAAGTTGAGTTAATGACTGTTTTGAATAGTACATTAATTAAATAAGTGAAATGTAATGTTTTAGACCCTGAAAAAAAATGAGATTTGGACCTAGAAGTGTAGGAAAATCAAAAATCGAGAAAGTTGGTAAAATGGTCCTTTTGGCATTCGAGGTAAGTTCATGTGTTAATAATAATGCAACACCATGCTTGAATTGTAATTCTCTATTGATATGACATAAATTGTAGGATTTAATATGTTTAGGAGAAGTTGATGGATGGTATGTATGGTATGGAAAATGAGATGTTTGTTGTGTCATGTGAAATTGAATGACAAATTAATGTTACAAGAATTGAATGTTAAATTAATATTACATGGGTTGTATGAGTTGCAACACGGTTGTACCTGACGAGATTTCGATAAAAAAGTTTATATGTAAATAATGCATTTATTTTACTTATACAATAATTATTTTGCTGGATATTATGGAAATCATTGGGTGATAACTAAAATATGAAAATGAATGGAATGGGAAATTCTCGATTCAACCTTCGGAAAACCGACAGATATGAACAATATGTAGCTAGGTCACACGAGTGATAAGGGACCTTCACCGTGTGCATAAGAAAGATACTAGATGGCAAAATTTGATATGTAGCTAGGCCACACGGATGATAAGGGACTTTCACCATGTGTGCAAGAAAGCTACGAGATAATAATTTCATATGTAACTAGGTCACATGTGTAATACTGTGTGTATACCATGTGTACAAGAAATTTACGGGTTATGAGTAGCTAGGTCACATGAGTGGTTCCTAGTGTTGGATGCCATGTAGAAAAGAAAGCTATGAGATGGAATGGCTAAGTCACATGGGTGATAAGGGGCCTTCACCATGTGTACAAGAAAGCCGAATTATGTGTAGGTAGAGCTATGTGCTGAGACCACCGAGTATCGGACGTTTTCCGAAGGGGTTCAACGAGATAATTTACTAATGATGATTGGTGCGATCATGTTATGAATAAGTGCAAGTGTGAATGTGACCAATTGAGAAATGTGGCAAATGTACGTATGAACAATAGGTTCGATATGTAATCGGAAATTGGAAAGGTTGGTATAAGCAAGTGATGAACACAACTAAAGTGAAAGAGAGAGCAAAATTTACAATAAAAGCTGTTTGAACAAAGCAGCGATAACATGAGTTTGAAAAATCACTAAAAATAGTAGATATTGAATTATAAGTTTTATGAGATATTTATTTAAATATTATTGAGTCTATTTTCATATAAAAGAAACATAGAAAACAAATGATTCGTATATTTTGAGATATTTGAATTTCTTTGAGACTGGTTCAGAATGGTTACGTGATCCCCTGTTGTAACATCCCCAAACCCGGCCTATTCACTCCGGCCGAATCTGGTTATGTCACTGGGGAATGGTCAGATGAAAACCTCCGCTAATTCAGGTGTGTAAACCAACACACTATCTTAACTTAATAATGTGATAACCTGTTGTGTAAATGAAACAGTGTGATTGATTATTGCGATACCCATTGAGGTATGGATATGGATTCGGGTAAGTCCGTTTCATTATGAGTTATGTGATGATGATGATATGATGATTTTGATACTTTGAGATGCCATGTTAAGCATGTGAGCATGATAGCATGATTGCGATTTTGCATCTAGTATGATATGTGATTGGGTGATATGAGAGGAGGGGAGTATGATATCCGTGTCTTTGGGACCTTGTGTCTTTGGGACACCGGAGGTTTGGCACCTCCAAGGGTTTGGTACCACGTATTTTGTGACTTTGGGTCACGGAGGTTTGGCACCTCGGCGTCTCGTCCCAAAGGCTTAGTACCACGAGTGGGCTGGCCCCATAGTTGATTATCTGATTGACGCCGGTGATTTGGTATCACACGATGGGTTGGCCCCATCATCGGATTTGTGACTACGATCACCGGTGATTTGGTATCACATTGTGTCTTTGGGACACCGGAGGTTTGGCACCTCATTGCGACTCGTCCACGTGGTTTGGCACCACCGTGGGTTGGCCCCACTTATGAGATATGGGATCGTCGCTAGTGATTTGGTATCACATGGGTTGGCCCCATCATTGGATTATTTGTGACTTGGTCACCAGTGGTTTGGTACCACAGTATGGATATCGTGACTTTGGGTCACGAGTGGTTTGGCACCACCAGTGGTTTGGTACCACACGGGGTAGAGAAGGTGATATGGTTGGCTAGGAGTGGGTGCATTACTTGCATTATTTTGTTATGATATATGTGTTGGCATGTTATACCGGAGAGGGAATTATACACTGAGTCTTGCGACTCACTCTCTCCTTTGACTTTTTCAGTGACACATAGAAGCGAACATGGAGCCGGATGGACTCGAGGTGCTCATGCCATGCTAATAAAGATTTGCTCGGACTTTTATGAAATTTTGGTACTTAAGTTTTATTACTATTTGGTTTTATTCGGGTTGTAAATGGCCTTTTAAATTATGTTTGGTTTATGGTTTAAGTGGATTTATAACATGCCTTAACAAATTAATTGGGTTAAATTGTACTAAAACTTGGAAAGACAACGACTTCAAAGT
The DNA here is from genome assembly GCA_025506655.1 of Gossypium rotundifolium. Taxonomy (NCBI): domain Eukaryota; kingdom Viridiplantae; phylum Streptophyta; class Magnoliopsida; order Malvales; family Malvaceae; genus Gossypium; species Gossypium rotundifolium. The sequence goes on along the minus strand of CP106722.1, from coordinate 84,957,448 downwards.
ACAAAAGCGATATTTTAAACTATACCATCGCATCGACTAAGATTTGGAATAAAAGAGAACTCAAATGTTTTCTAACTTAATCGCGATTTTCTACTAAGACAAATGTTTTTGTAACAATGATAAACAACTCAAACTTCTTAACGAGATAAACCTGTTTTACCTACCCATCGGAGTAAGTTTTCAAAATTTCTGGGTTTTCAAATACATCATCAAATTTCAATCAAACCTCCTCAAGTTTTCTTCAAATGCACAACCTAGCGAAGTGTCTTTGTCAAACTTTTGTACTAAAACCTAAACCTCTCAAAAACCTTTTTCCCTGTAACATACCAGATTCAGTCGTGGTGTATTGGCCGGGTTTGGGGTGTTACACCTGTTCTATCTTGGAAAAATCATTAAAAATTTTACAAAAAATTTGTGGGATATAATTTATATGCCTGAAATCTTGAATGAGTCTATTTTTAAATGAAATAAATAAGAAGGTCATATGAACTCTGTACAAGGAGAAAATTGATTCGTAGTGAAGAGAGGTCAGAATAGTCGAACAGTAAAACAGGGGAATCTTTAATGAATAAACTTTATTGATTGGATAAACCAAAAATTCTGGAAATTTTATGGTAAGAAGATATGTGAGTCTAGTTTCATGAAAATTAACGGATCTTAATTTGGAGTTCTGTAGCTCTAGATATAAATAATTTAGTGACTATGAATCGAGTAGACAGCTTGAGATGAACATGAATAAAAAGTGGAACTATGTTCAATTATGATTGTATTATCTTGAGAACATATTGTGAAGATTTATAAAAGCTTGTTAATAAATCACTTATTATTTACATACTTACTTACTAAGCTTTGTAGCTTACTTCCCTTCATTTCCCGTATCTTATAGGGTTGTATGCCAACTCGAGTTAGAGATCCCCGGAGATGTAATCACACTACCAAGCTATCATCGTGGTGTAAAAGTGAATACAAACCTCTTAAGTTTATGGCATGTATAGGAAACTTAGTCATTTGTATATGTGATAATTTGTTTGTCCTAAAATGTTGGCCTTTAATATTTTACAGTTCATTTTGTATAATTTGGATGAAATTTTATGACTTAGTTTAATACGTTTTCAAGTGTATGTGTTTTGGTAATGCCTCGTACCCTATTCCGGCGTTGAATATGGGTAAGGGGTGTTATAGTAATTTTTGATGAAAACATGATTGAGGGACTAAAATGAAAAGTTGTGAAATTTGATAAAAAATTTTGAATTTTTATGAATACATGTACTGTAAATTTTGAGATGGGATTTTGGTTAGGCTTGGAAAAGGGAGTACATTGCATAAATTTCATTTTCTGAGCCAAGGGACTAAATGGGAATTTATGAAGAAATTAGGGGCAAAATAGTAATTTTGCCTAGCATGTAAATTGAGTCCACTTGAATATAAAATGTGATAAATTGATGTAAAATTTACTCGTATATATTTGAATAGACCAAATTCGGAGCTAAAACGAGGAAAGAGGAAAATGTCGGATTAGTAGATTTTACGTACACAGACATTTGTCGAGGTAAGTTTGTGTAACTAAATTGTATATGTTTTTACGCTTGAATTATGTGTTGTGTTTGTGAATTATATAAATGCCATAAATATGTGAAATGATCACATACTCGTTAAAGCCCAATAAATGATAATGCCCAATAAATGATAAATGATAAAAATGTAAATTTTATGCTTGAGTTGAATGTGAACATTTGAATTGCATAAATGCATAAATATATGAGATTGACCACCTACTTGATAATGCTTGAAAGTTGTTAAATTTATTTGAATAAATGGAAAATTCGATGTATATGTGATTTCCCAGAATGAATGAGATCCTGAATTTGTTGCCGTCGGGATTTAGCTCGGACGAGTAATCCTATTGATCTCATTGTAGAAAGGATTTAGCCCGGACGAGTAATCCTAATATAAGTCCTCTTGAGCATATGTTATGGATTGGATTTAGCCTGGATGGGTAATCCAGATCAAGCTTTTTAGAGCATATGACTGGTAATCCTGTTATATATATGTGTGGCTCGAGAATGTATTCTCTGAAATAGTACCTTATGGGTACCACTGAATATGAATTGAAGGATTTATTGATTTGTACACTTTGTGTGTACTACCTGTGTATCCATCAATATTCTGAATAAATTCAACGGGTAAAAATCCCGGCATGAGAAAATATAAATAAGAAATGAGTTATTACACGTATATGTCTGAAAAACATGAAAATGATGATACATAACAATTGATATAAGAAAACATGAAATGATGATACTTGTACATGGAATTCATTTGATGTCATCCTTGATTATAGACTCGTACACTTTGAATGAACTACTACTCGTGTTACATTGATATTTCGAGTAATATGAGTAGAGTTCTGATGTGAAATAATTTGAACCCGAGATGAATTATATGGAAATAAACTTGAGATATAACGATGTGATTTATAATGTTAAATGAATACATATTGTGGAAAGCATATGTGCATGGAAACTTTATTGTTGTTGAGCCCATATATGTTTTGATGTTATTATGGAATATATGACTAACAAGGGCAATGAGGATATGTGTAGGGCTTGAGGTCAAATTGATTGAATATGCCTTACCTAGTTACCTAAAAATAGAATGAATGGTAAGTTAAGTACCATGTTATACGAACTTACTAAGAATTATATGCTTTACTTAGTTTTATTTCCTTGTTTTAGAGTAAATCGGAAGCTCGTTGGATTGGAAGCTTGGCGGGAATCACTTACACTATCCATTGGCTCATGTCGGTACAATATGGTAAATTCAGTTGTGGTCATAATGGCATGTATAGGTTATATTGATCAGATTGGCATGTAAATGTAAATGATGCTTGTAATCTAGCCATTGGAATGGCTAGTAATGATTTGTTTTGATAAACTTGTAATGTCTTCCTATGGTAGTTACATATATGTTAAGTGGTTGATCAAATTATGTCTAACATATGGACTAAACCAAGGTAAGATTATAAACATGTATGCATTTAGTGGTATACCATGTTGAATGATAAAATTTGCTTAATTGGTGTAACACCCCAAACCTAGGCCAAACACCACGACTAGATCTAGCATGTCATTTGGAAAGATTTTACAAAATATTGCGATATTCAAAAAAATTTTAAGTTATTTTTTTGGAACTCCAAGTTTAGTGGCTCATTTGGAACACTTAGTAATTATTTTGTGAAAATAACTATTTAGCCAATTCTTGTGTTTAGGTGATGTTTGAAAACACCGGTCGTGACATTCTAGAAATCATAAGGTTTGCTTTCAAACTTTCGTTTATAAAATCATTGATTTAGTTTTGAGGAAAACTTTTTTTCATTATATAAAGAAAATGTCTTGTCGATCATATTTGGGATATAAGCGTCAGAATATTTAAACCAAAATTTAAACCAAAATAATAGTGGCCTTATTACAAATCAAAAATCCCCAAAAGCAAAAAACGATAAATAAAGTAAAGTTTTAGTTAAAAAAAACCCGTGCATGGCCACCTCGAGTCCATTCCGGCCCAATCCACTAACTAAGAATCACCTGCAAATGTTTAAACAAATTGAGTGAGTCATAAGACTTAGTGTGCAATTAGTCCACATGAACCACAAATGGGCCTAAGCCCCCATATCACAATCGGCCAAGCCCAACCATTATAGCATATCAAAAATAGTCAATATGATAACCCGACCCATCCTAATGTTCCATCCTCTACACTCCACTCCATATACCCATCCTCAACACTCCTGTGGGGATTTCTACAATCAACCCTCCATCCTCTACACTCCTCTTTGGCAGCCATGCTGACAGTCATGCTGCTCAAAGTCGATGTAATGTGGTCTAGCCACCGATAATTACGTGACCAAGTCACCGATATACAATAAGGCACTGAGCCATCAAATTAGTGTGACAGTGTCATCGATATACACTTCCCCTTCATATCATTATCATTTCCCAGATCCCATGCACATGCAAACATAATATAATAAACACATCATATAATATCATACAATCATTATTTAGAGTACGCACACAATCATGCTATCGACAATACTTATAAAGCTTTAATCAAAGAACAACTAACCTGGTGTTATGATTTTACCCTTTATGGGTAACTCAATAGCCATTACCGAGATTTCAGCTTTCACACATACCACAAAACGTTTTATAATAATTATGGAAAAGTGTGGTAATTACACACCTGAATACGAGGAGAACTAAACTCTAAATATTATCGACACTCTTGGAAGAGGGAATGACCGTAATCTGCTGATTCTGATTCGAAGTCGGTCCACAACCTGGTGGAAAGTCTCGTACTGTCGATACCGCATGTTTTTTGAACTTAGGGGTAGGGACTATGAGTCCAACGCCCTCCTTTACTTGGCTGGTATTCGAATCCATGAAAAAGATCTTGGTCAGAAGACCGGGTTAAGGGATTGAAGAAGATGAAAGGGAGAAATAAATACTCCGAACGAAGAAGTTCTTACCTAGATCGACAAAAACTAGAAGCTAACAAACTTGTATTAAGAAATCGGCTAAGTCCCTACACTAACCCCACGTTAGAATCGATTCTCCTAAATAGATTAGAAGAAATGGCCTTTTGGCCAAACGAATGGTATGAACCCCCTTACCTTGATCGATCGAATCTGGTTGTTCCCCAAAGACCCTTCAAACGCTGGTCAGATGTAGAAAGAATACGAAAATGAGGCCCCCTACATTTGGCCAAAGCCCCACGTACAAGATTAATGCCTTCGATTTGACATCCAGCAAGGGAGAAGAAAGAATCGAAATGGAAGAAGAACACTTACCACCAAATGAGAAGAAACTGATTGGGAAAGTTAGAAGAGTGAGTGACGGCAAACCTCTGTAACAAGAACAAATGAAGGGAAATGAGCACCCAAGGGAGATTCGGCCAAAAGAAAAATAAGAACAAACTCAAAGAGAAGGAAAAAGAATAAGTTTCGGCTTTGAAAAGAAAAAAATGGAAGATATGAGAGACAAGAAGGTGTTTCGGCTTTGAATAGATGAGAAAGAAAACAAAAGGTGAATCAGCAAGGTGCAAGTTGAAGATTCGGTTATGAAGAAACAAATGAGAGAAACTGATGAAATGGAGAAAGTGATAGGAGAGTTCGGCTAAGGGGTTATGAAATGTAAAATGAGTGTGAACAAAAGAAAAGAGAGAGATTTGAGGTTTCGGTTTTTGGTTGAAAGGAGAACGAATGCCAAAAGTGAGGTTCCCCAAGAGATGATTTCTGTTTGTGAATAAGATAAGAAAACAATTTTTCACCAATTGCCAAAAGAGAATAAGGTTTGATTTGCTAACTCTCAACCCAAAGTAACCTATGGAAGAAATGGCACACACCTACACATGCACACCTCAAAATCGAAAGTGAACCAAAGATGAAAGAAATGTCCACGATCACCTTCGACACATGCACCTTGCTTAGCCCCCAAAAGTGAAAGCTCCCTCCTTCAACCCAAAGCACATTCGATCAACCCTCCTAACAAGCCACCAAATCCATGTTCATCTCCTACTTTCACTCCCATCCCCCGATTTGAATCAGTTTGAAAGATTCAACTTCCACCTTTCACTATTGGCCTCCTATTTGAAATATTTGAATTAGTCCACTCCCACTCTTCAAGGTCCCTAGCCGAATCTATCACTTCCCTTCCAGACGCCAAAAAGAATTCCAAAAAAGCAAACCATGCGACTCAAACCTGCTCCCTCACTGCTCCCCTGTGGCATCACTTACCTGCATCACAAGTGGCATCTCCTTGCCACTTTACCACTCCTTTTGTTGTGTCAACAAACACATGCAATAATACTTAAGACCTGCCCCAACCAGCTCTCCCCCACAGTGCCCAAAATTGAAATTTTCTGCCAAGGCTTCAGCTTAACCCCGAGCCTTCTCGGGGCCCCCAAACATAACAAATTAATAGATAGAGCATACCAAACACACAAAAACATAATAAATGCAAAGCCCCTAAATCCTGGATGTTACAGTTCTACCCCCTTAAAGAAATTTCAGCCTCGAAATTACCTGGTCAAAAGAGGTGAGGGTATTGCTATCGCATAACATTCTCTAGTTCCCACATCGCCTCTTCCACACTGTGATTTCGCCACAAGACTTTGACCAAAGGAACTGATTTCCTTCTCAGCACTTTAACGTCTCGATCTAAAATCTGCATTGGTTCCTCTTCAAATGATAGGTCTGGTCTTACCTCAATCTCCTCCACTGACACAATGTGAGACAGATATGATCGGTAATGCCTCAACATCGAGACGTGGAACACGTCATGTATCTGTTTCAATTCTGAAGGTAATTCAAGCTGATACGCCACTGGTCCCACACGTTTCAATACCCGATAAGGCCCGATAAACCTGGGACTTAGCTTTCCCTTCCGTCCAAACCTCATCACCTTCTTCCACGGTGAAACTTTCAAGAAAACCCGATCACCCACTGCAAACTCTATTTCCTTTCGCTTCAGATCTGAATATGACTTCTGCCTGTCGGAGGCTTCCTTTAACTGAGTCCGAATTAACTTAACTTTCTCTTCTGTTTTTGAAACCAATTCTGGACCCAAGATCTAACGCTCACCCAATTCTGTCCAGCAAGTAGGAGTACGACACCTCTATCCATACAACGCTTCATAGGGCACCATCTGAATACTAGACTGGTAGTTGTTGTTGTATGCGAATTCGGCCAACGGTAGAAACTCTTCCCAACTACCCCTGAAGTCCATGACACAACCTCTCAACATATCTTCCAAGATCTGAATTACCCTTTCAGATTGGCCATCAGTCTATGGATGAAAAGCTGCGCTGAAGTCCAGTCTTGTACCCAATGCCTGATGTAGTTCCTTCCAAAACCGCATGTAAACCTAGGGTCTCTGTCCGATATGATCGACACTGGTACCCCATGCAACCTCACAATCTCTACCACATACAATTTAGCTAGTTTCTGTAGAGAATAATTGACACGAACAGATATGAAGTGGGCAGACTTCGTCAACCGATCAACAATCACCCATACCAAATCTTTCTTAGTAGGCGTAAGAGGTAGCTCACTAACAAAGTCCATCGTGACTCTCTCCCACTTCCACTGTGGAATCTTTACCGACTGCAATAACCCCGAAGGCAACTGATGTTCCGTTTTCACCTGCTGACACGTCAAACATTTACCCACAAACTTGGTAATCTCTCGCTTCAAACTAGGCCACCAAAACTATTCACACAGATCCCGATACATCTTACTCCTACCAGGATGCATAGCGTATGGACTGCTATGCACCTCCTGAAAAATCATCTACCTTAACCCAACATCCTTCGGCATGTAAACCCTCTCACGGAAACACAAAACCCCATCACTGTTCAGACTATAATCCTCTACCCTACCATTCTGTACCTGCAGTAGTCGAGCACTCAAGACATTGTCCAACAACTGCTTCTCTTTAATCTGATCGATCCACGTCAGCTTCACCTGAAGTTCAGCTAACAAACTCCCATCATCATACAGGTTGAGATGGGCAAACATCACCCTCAAATCCGATATTACCTTCCGACTTAATGCATCTGCCACCACGTTAGCTTTACTCGGATGGTATTAGATCAAGCAGTCATAGTCCTTCAATAGCTCAATCCACCTTCGCTGCCTTAAATTCAACTCCTTCTGAGTAAGGAGATATGTCAAACTCTTGTGGTCGGTGTAGATAATGGACTTCTCTCCATACAGGTAGTGTCTCCAGATCTTCAGAGTGAACACTACCGTATCCAACTCCAGATCATGCGTGGGATAGTTCATCTCATGCGGTCATAACTATCGAGACGCATACGCGACCACCTTCCCATCTTGCATCAGCACACACCCTAACCCCATGTGTGAAGCGTCACAATAAACAATAAATTCTTTCCCTGATTCAAGCTGAATCAAAATCGGAGCCTCTGTTAAGATCCTCTTTAGCTTCTCAAAGCTTTCCTACTGCTTGTCAGTCCAAACAAATGGTACCCCTTTCTGCAACAACTTAGTTAAGGGTGCCGCAATTAAGGAGAATCCTTCAGTAAACCTTCTGTAGTACCCCGCCAGGCCTAAGAAACTTTGAATCTCCATTATAGACTTATGAGGTTTCCAGTCCAATACAGCTTCAATCTTCCAAGGATCAACCTTAATCCCCTCAGCGGACACCACATGACCCAAAAAGGTAACTTCTTTCAACCAAAATTCACACTTACTGAATTTGGCATACAACTGTTTCTCCCTCAGAATCTGCAGAACCACCCGAAGATACGAGTCATGCTCTTCCTCCATCCTGGAATATACCAGGATGTCATCTATGAATACTACAACAAACTGATCCAGATAGGGTTGGAATACTCGGTTCATCATATCCATGAACGCAGCTGGTGCATTCGTCAACCCAAACGCATCACTAAAAACTCATAGTGACCATAGCGAGTTCGAAATGCCGTCTTATGAATATCCGCTTCCTTAACCTTGAGCTGATGATATCTTGACCTCAAGTCTATCTTTGAAAAGACTGAAGCCCCTTTGAATTGATCAAACCAGTCGTCAATCCTCAGCAGCGGGTACTTGTTCTTAATCGTCAACCTATTCAACTGACGGTAATCAATGCACATACGCATCGACCCGTCCTTCTTCTTCACAAATAGCACCGGCGCTCCCCACGAAGACACACTTGGTTGGATAAAACCACGATCCAACAGCTCCTATATCTAAGCTTTAAGTTCAACCAACTTCTTCGGCGCCATCCTATAAAGGGTGATGGACACTGGAACTGTACCCGGAAGCAGCTCAATTCCAAACTCCACTGCACGATCTGGAGGCAACCCTAGAAGTTCCTTAGGAAAGGCATCCACGAACTCCTTTACTATTCTAACCTCATTAACAGTCACTTCCCTGGCATCCAATGCACTGATAAAAGCTAGGAATGCCCTGCACCCTTTTCGAACCATCTTAATGGCTTTTAACGCAGAAACCATGTTAACCAAATAATTCCTTCTTTCCCCTATCACAACCACCTCTTCGTCCTCTGGGGTACTCAACACCATTCGCTTAGTCATGCAGTCCAGCTTAGCATGATGTTTAACCAACCAATCCATGCCTAAGATGAGATCAAACTCCCCGAATGGTAATTCCATCAAGTTAACCGGAAACAAAACTCCTTGAATTTCTAAAGGCACATCCTTAAATAATTTGTTCACTACCATGGATTGTCCCAAAGAGCTAACCACAATCATCTCTCTAGCAGCTATTTCAGATTCTATACTTAAAGTCTCAGATACAGTGCTAGCAACATAAGAGTGAGTCAATCCAATATCAATCAAAGCAAGAAACGACTTATCAGCTATAAGGAACGTACCAGTTATGATGTCCGGTGCGTCGCCATCCTCTTGCCCCGTGCTGCATAGATTAAACCCGACTGTCTTACATCTATATCACCGGTACCCCTGCCCGGTGCTCCACGACCTTGACCCTGACCAGAACCATTCCCTCCTCTGATCGGACCATGACCTCTCAGCATCTGCTGTCCACCCCTTCCTGGCTGCACATAACCCTGACCTACCGTTCGTGCCCTGATCATTTCTTGCGGACAATTCCTTATTAGATTATCCTTTGACCCATACTTGAAACACCCCCTATCTCTTCCCCAGCACTCTCCTGTATGTGATCTCCCACACTGAGCACACTGTCGAAACTGTCCAATAGCAATTGGCATTGCAACTCGACCCGGCCCATCAACCTTAGGCCTCTTCTGAAAAGCCCCAAATGACCTTGACGATCCATAACTCCTCTTATTTTTACCTCTATCCTTGTCCCTATTTTGCCTCTCAGTCCATTTTACCTCTTCAGCTATTTTATCCTTTTCCACCAAGATAGCAAAATTCCTCTCCCGCTGCGGAGCTATAACCACTCACAACTCGTCTTGCTGCCCATCTTCGAACTACACGTAACGCTCATAATTTGTCGCAACTATCCCTCAGGCGTAACGGCTCAACTGCAGAAATTTCACCTCGCACTCAGCCACAGTTTTACCCCTTTGTACCAGATTCAGAAATGCTTTCCTCTAAGCATCCACATAACTTGCCCCAACATATTTCCTTTGAAATGCAGTTTTGAAGAAATCCCAATCAATGCGATCCGCTGAAGTATCCTCTCTTACTGTGAGCCACCACTGATATGCCTCATCCAGAAGGAGAGACACCGCTCCTTGCAATTTTTCCTCTGCCGTGCAGTCTATATCATCCATAATCCTCTTGACTGCCTCTAGCCAATATTCAGCTACATTTGGGGCCACACCAGATATACCCCTAAACATTTCAACTCCGTTTGCTCGAAGTTGCTCAGGAATAGACTTCCGAGATGCTGTCCCAGTGCTTGCCCTAGCAACTCGTTCTATCACACGTAGCATAGCTTGAGATAGGGTATCATCCCCACTAGTTCTATCTTGCGATCCCACTTCTGCCACAGGTGATACTGGTGCTTCACCTTCAGGCTCATGCCTTGCTTCTAAGAACTCTGGCTCAGCACCCCGGCCTTTATCACGACCGCGTGCAACACATCCCCGCCCTCTAGCACTCATATCTACCGTTTCATCTTAATCTGTTTTACAAATTTTATGCATTAGTACTTCTTTTCACTATTGGTTAATAAGTAGTTTTATGATATTAGAGTTTAAAGTTGTTCCCGCATAACACATGTATACCTACAGGTTTTCGTCTCGAAAGTAGAGTTTCCTAGTTCTGAATTTCATAGCACAACATATATCTATTTCATGCAATTCACCTAATGCAGTCAGAAATACTTACTGTATGGACTTGGTGCCGGAGACTTGGGTGCCATACTTCCGAAAAATATGTACATATGTATTTTCTTTTTAAACCATCTTACACCCAAAATTTGGAAAACATTATGAACCCAAAACCCAAAGCCGAGCTTTTAAAACTGGGCTCTGATACCAAAATTATAACACCCCAAACTTGGCCCAAACACCACGACTAGATCTAGCATGTCATTTGGAAAGATTTTACAAAATGTTGCGATCTTCAGAAAAATTTTAAGTTAATTTTTTGGAACTCCAAGTTTAGTGTCTATTTTGGAACACGTAGTAATTATTTTATGAAAATAACTATTTAGCCAATTCTTGTGTTTAGGTGATGTTTGAAAACACCGGTCGTGACATTCTAAAAATCATAAGGTTTGCTTTCAAACTTTTGTTTATAAAATCGTTTATTTAGTTTTGAGGAAAACTTTTTTTTCATTATATAAAGAAAATGTCTTGTCGATCATATTGAGGATATAAGCGTCAGAATATTTAAACCAAAATTTAAACCAAAATAATAGTGGCCTTATTACAAATAAAAAATCCCCAAAAGCAGAAAACGATAAATAAAGCAAAGTTTTAGTTAAAAAAACCCGTGCATGGCCACCTCGAGTCCATTCCGGCCCAATCTACTGAACTAAGAATCACATGCAAATGTTTAAACAAATTGAGTGAGTCATAAGACTCAGTGTGCAATTAGTCCACATGAACCACAAATGGGCCTCATTTCATATCACGATCGGCCAGCCCAACCATTATAAGCGTATCAAAATAGTTAATATGATAACCCAACCCATCCTAATGTTCCATCCTCTACACTCCGCTCCATATATCCATCCTCAACACTCCTGTGAGGATTTCTACAATCAACCCTCCATCCTCTACACTCTTCTTTGGCAGCCATGCTAATAGTCATGCTGCTCAAAGCCGATGTAATGTGGTCTAGCCACCAATAATTATGTGACCAAATCACCGTTATACAATAAGGCACTGAGCCATCAAATTAGTGTGACAGTGTCACCGATATACACTTCCCCTTCATATCATTATTATTTCCCAGATCCCATGCACATGCAAACATAGTATAATAAACATATCATATAATATCATACAATCATTATTTAGAGTACGTGCACAATCATGCTATCGAAAATACTGATAAAGCTTAATTAAATAACAACTAACTCGGTGTTATGATTTTACCCTTTATGGGTAATTCAATAGCCATTACCGAGATTTTGGCTTTCACACATACCACATAAACGTTTTATAATAATTAAGGAAAAGTGTGGTAATTACACACCTCAATAAGAGGAGAACTAAACTCTCAATATTATCGACACTCTCGAAAGAGGGAACAACCGCAATCTGTTGATTCTGATTCGAAACCGGTCCATAACCCGGTGGAAAGTCTCGTACTGCCAATACTGCACGTTTTTTGAACTTAGGGGTAGGGACTATGTGTCCAACCCCCTCCTTTACTTGGTTGGTATTCGAATCCATGAAAAAGATCTTGGTCAGAAGACCGGGTTAAGGCATTGAAGAAGATGAAAAGGAAAAATAAATACTCCAAATGAAGAAGTTCTTACCTAGATCGAAAAAACCGAAAGCTAACAAACTTGTATTAAGAAATCGGCTGAGTCCTTACACCAACCCCACGCTAGAATCGATTCTCCTAATTAGATTAGAAGAAATGGCCTTTTGGCCAAACGAATGGTATGAACCCCCTTACCTTGATTGACCGAATCTGGTTGTTCCCCAAAGACCCTTCAATCGCTGGCCAGATGCAGAAAGAATATGAAAATGAGGCCCCCTACATTCGGCCAAAGCACCACAGTACAAGATTAATGCCTTCGATTTGACATCCAGCAAGGGAGAAGAAATAATTGAAAGGGAAGAAGAACACTTACCATCAAATGAGAAAAACCGATTGGGAAAGTTGGGAGAGTGAGTGACTGCAAACCTCTGAAACAAGAACAAATGAAGGGAAATGAGCACCTAAGGGAGATTCAGCCAAAAGAAAAATAAGAACAAACTCAAAGAGAAGGAAGAAGAATAAGTTTTGGCTTTGAAAAGAAACAAATGGAAGATATGAGAGACAAGAAGGTGTTTCAGCTTTGAATAGATGAGAAAGAAAACAAAAGGTGAACCACCAAGGTGTAAGTTAAAGATTCGGCTATGAAGAAACAAATGAGAGAAAATGATGAAATGGAGATAGTGATAGGAGAGTTCGGCTAAGGGGATATGAAATGTAAAATGAGTGTGAACAAAAGAAAAGAGAGAGATTTGAGGTTTCGGTTTTTGGTTGAAAGGAGAAAGAATGCCAAAAGTGAGGTTCCTGAAGAGATGATTTCAGTTTGTGAATAAGAGAAGAAAACAATTGCTCACTGATTGCCAAAAGAGAATAAGGTTTGATTTACTAACTCTCAACCCAAAGTAACCTATGGAAGAAACGACACACACCTACACACACACATCTCAAAGCCAAAAGTGAACCAAAGATGAAAGAAATGTCCACGACCACCTTCGACACATGCAGCTTGCTTAGCCCCCAAAACCGAAAGCTCCCTCCTTCAACCCAAAGCACATTCGGTCAACCCTCCTAACAAGCCACCAAATCCATGTTCATCTCCTACTTTCACTCTCATCCCCCCAATTTGAATCAGTTTGAAAGATTCAACTTCCACCTTCCACTCTTGGCCTCCCATTTGAAATATTTGCATTAGTCCACTCCCATTCTTCAAGGTCCCTAGCCGAATCCATCACTTCCCTTCCAGAAGCCAAAAAGAATTCCCAAAAAGCAAACCATGCGACTCGAACCTACTCCCTCACTACTCCCTCACTACTCCCCTTGATACAGTTCGCCTCGGGGAGAGTCGAAATGTATGCATGTTGCCCAATCATCTACGAGGAGGGATTCAGCCTTCAAAAAATAATTGGAAAATATGGATGAGTTTGCGAAAGCTTTAATTGAATAGTAGATAGTTCGGTTTGATAGAAAGAGATAATAAAAAAATAAATTAGATAAAAGGATAATTTAATGGAGCTGGATGAAGGAACTTAAACAAAGAATCGATTCAACACTAAGAAGTGTCACCCCGGGTTCTATGTTGTTTAAGGTGGAAAATGGAATCAAAGGTGGACCATGACCCGTTATCTAGGTAGATAAGAACCGATGGTATAATTGGATGAAAAGAACAAGTCTAGACGCCACAAGCAACTTGATAAGTCTAGGAAACTTGCACGAAGTTGAAGAGGAGATAACTCACTCGAATGAGCAAAGTTCATATATATTGAATCAAAGTTTAAAAGTTCTACCCTTACAAATGAAAGTAACAAGTATTTATAGGCAAATGAGAGCTAGCCGAATAGTCATAGAACACTTAATAACTAAGCTTAATTTCAGCCATAAATTGCTGGAAAAATCTAGAAAGAAAACTATTGAAATCCTTGACAAAATTCGGCTGATTGGTAGCCAAATGGACAGCTTCTAGATAGGTGAATTCACTTGAAAGATGAAGGCTTGAAGACATGTCCATGTTCAAACCGGGAACACCAATAGCCACCTTAATGGAGAAGGAAGTGAGCTGACTGTATTTGGACAGCAAGGGCACTCCAATGGACGGTTTCTAGAAGGATGAATGTCCAAAATTCGTCCAAGTTAATGGGCGCCTTTGGGGATGTCAAGGGCATCATTCTAGAAGGATGAATGCATTTTAAAGCCTTCAAGGATGCATGCAACAACCAGGTACGTCCCTTGCCTTAATTATGCTCTTTAATTGATGTCTTTTGATGAATAATGAGCAGCATTTAAGCTTTGTCCAACAGAACATGCATCTACCAATGCACATGGAAGCATTCGGCCACATACAATGCACTTAATGTGCATGAACCTTTCTTAAATGCATTGGTACATTCGGCTGTACCTTGGGGAGCTTGAAGGGCCATTGATCCTTGGCTGAATAAGGTGTCTTGAAGGGTCATAATGAGCAGCAACATGCATGCTTCCAGCCGTCCCATGTATCTCCAAGGTTCATGATACATTCGCTAGGTACAATGCACCTAGGTGCATGTATCTTCATCAATTCACTCCAAAGGTTCTACTGAACCTACATAGACCATGAATCCATATTAATTCAATCCAAATCAGATGAATAACATTAAAAACATGCAATGGACTCATCTAGGGATGTTTGGACAACTAAAGGACACCATTGAGGACACTTGAAAATTCTAAATTTCTATTTAAGCTAAAAAAAGCGCACATTAAATTTAGTTTTAAAACATCTTTAAAACTTGTAATAAAATTTGATAAAATTAATTTAAGCTTAAACAAATTAAATTCAACCTATTTAAAATGTTTTAGACGCATTAAATTGCTGTAGAGAAAAAAATAAATAAATTAAAGACTCATTTATTTAATGCATTAAAATTAAAGAATCAGCTCAATAGCTGAAATGAGCTCGAGTGAGCTCAAATTGAGCTAGAATGAGCTAATCCGGCTCAATTTGAAAGTGCATGAAGATGCACATGAGCTCCACAGCTCTTGGTCTCGATGATTCGAGCTCATCAGCTTGCAACAAATCGGGTGCCCCGGGCATGCCTGCATCATCCCTCCCCTCTTCAAGGCGATTCGTCCTCGAATCGACCTGTTGGTTTCCCGAATAGAATTTCTTTTGACTCAGTTTTCCTCGATCAAACGGGATGGATGATAATCACAACACCTGCAAGAGGTATCCATGAATTAGCAAAATCAATTTAAAATAAAGTTGCAGCCCAAATATAAGCAAGACAAAACAAATAAATCGTACGCAAACGGGCATAAACACAACGTCATATAAAAGTAACAAAGCCTTATCAAATGTTTGAGACTTAAAAAAATAAACTTCAAAACATGCATATGATTTAAACAGAGTCCTCAAAACAACATTATCATGCAAGTAACACATTAAATGATATATATGATCATTACAAGCAAATAGATGAAAAAGTGCATTTGATACTCGACATGAAACAACCAAATCTTGCATTGAGGGATATACGAAATCACTTGCACATGAATTATAACAATTATCGAACACAAAAATCTTTTCATCAATGAACAAAACGGATAGATCATAAATAGGCAAAATAGATCGATTAAGCATGTAATGATCTAAATGTAGAGAGCAAAAATGTATCAACGGTTTCAGAAGACTCACCTTTATGCACAGATAGACAAGATCATTCTTACCTTTCTCAAACATTACAAACCTTCTCTCCGTAGGCATGTAGCGTAGTCGAAGCTTCGTGTTCGATTCAACCATTTTCAAATGGTAGGTGAACAACCATAAGAATTGTTTAAGGAACGAATAAAGATGGAAAACAAAGTTGACAACATTCGTTACCTCATTCAGGAACCTTATATCAAGAAGATGGGAAACTTTCAAATAAGAAGAACCATCTAGATGATACTTGAGTTTTCCACAAATCAAATCAGAATGTATTCCCAGTTTAAAAACATGCGTTTGATTATTTAAATCAAAATGTATCAATGGTTTCAAAAAATCAAGCATGTTAAACCAAAATGAGTTGTGTATGTTCAATATCGAATGATCAAAACTCTTAACGTGCTTCAAAACAAATTTATGAAAACTCAAAGATTTAGACAATGAACAAATCTCGTAAAACCCGCAATCAAACAAATGGGGATTAAAAGAAAAGGCATCGTCGTACCTGATCAAATCTTGCATTTGTTGATTATTCGTTACTCCACCGTCACACTTTGCATCAAAATGATTATCATGGAATATATTCGTCTTACCATCTTTTAATTGCCACACTTGATCAAAGAATGGCAGTTAACGAGGCTATCCACAGAATTACAAATTTTAGAAGAATTTGGTGGAGACAGAATCGTTTCGAAACTCTTACCTTCCTTACCTTCAATCTCATGTAATTCCACTTTACCTGTTTCAATCAAACAAAAACGTCGTTCTTCGGGAATGTATTGAAGTTGGCAGTCTTCGTGCGATTTGTCGAAAACCTGAAATGAAGAAATAGAAGAAGAACAAAAGTCTGAAGAGTTAGGCAAATCAATGTTTACTATTTCTTGCATATCTTGTTCTTTCACTTTTTTTTCTATCTCAATTTCTTTTTTTGTGTTTTCAACATCTTTTTCTTTTTCAACGCTCTCTTTTTCTTGTTCTTCTTTTTCAAGCTCTTTTTCTTTATTTTCTTTTCTCTTATTTTTATTTTCTTTTTCAAATTCTTTCTCTTTTTCTTTTTCTTTTTCAATGGAGTTTTCTTTTTCGTTCGGATTACAACAAGAAGTTGATTCAAAGGAATTGACAATAGAAGGATTTGACTCTAAAATCGAGGCAACGTTCTCATAGATATCATGATGGATCCTTGGCAGATTCTTGGAGCGTGTCATCTTGGAATCATAAGATGAATAACTCGTGCTTGAGTATTCATCTTCGTAGTAGGCTTCCTTTTCGTTACTCACTTTGTTTTGCCTTGAATACTGAATCATAATATGTACCACTTGAGAATAATCTTTCGTGGGTGAGTACTGTAGCTTTTTCTCGATGTCTCGTGAGTCTTGACGAATCTGAATCTCGATGATAATCCTTTCTCACATAATCAAATGAACTTCTTGATGAAGACGAATCTTGATAGAAGTCTCTTGATCTTGAAGTCGACGATGAATGGGAGTCATGTCAGGATTCTTTTCTTGAATAATCATCGAAGGTGGGTCTCTGAGATGGTCGCCGATCCGTTTCTCGACTCATTGTAGTGTGCTTTCGTTGAAATTTTTCCTCCGCTCGGTCCAAACGCCTTTGTATTGGACTTAACTTTTTCTCGAGCATTCGGTCCATTTCGTTCACCAAAATTGGAAGTCATCGGTGGAGAGTTCTTCTTGAAACATGTTTATTCTTTGAAAAGAAAGATGTTATAAAGAAAGAAAATAAATAGAAAGATTAAAGTACCTTACCACAAAAACCTCACAAATCGCTCACAAAGAAAATCGCTCACACTCGTGTTTCACTCGTATAAGGCTTTTTATTTGATGAATACACTCGTGCCTTTTACCGCTCACTCTCGTCTCACAATTTCGTACTTCGTTTTGAAAGACTCATCGTGGCTTGAGGGTCGGCTTCAAAGTGGGTAACAAGGGAAAATGTTAGGTATTCAGGTAGGCTTAACAAAAGAAAAAAAAACTTCGAGTATCAGGTAGGCCAGAGGGTAAGAAAAGAAAAAAAAATTGGGGGTCGGGTAGAAGAGTAAGAAGTTGGAATGATGGTTTTGAGATTGGGAACTAAGTGGATGAAAATGAATAAAACTTTCAAACTTGCAGGACTTCACTCTCTCTTTTTTTTTTTGACTTTTTTTGCCACTTTTTTTTTTTCGATTTTTTTACCCTTTTTTTTAACTTGTATATTTTTTTTCAATTTTCGTTTTTTTTCTCTTTTTTTTTTCAATTTTTTTTCACTTCACATATAATATATTGAAACACAAGAACGAAAATTACAACTTACAATTTTTTTTTGAATTTTTTTTCACTTACGAACCTATTTTGGCTTCTCATACGTAGTCAAAATTCCTCGTTTTTATAGCTCTGATACCAAATGATACAATCGCCTCGGGAGAGTCGAAATGTATCGTGTTGCCCAATCGTCTCGAGGAGGATTCACCTTGAAAAATAATTGGAAAATATGGATGAGTTTATAAAGCTTTAATTGAATAGTAGATGGTTCGGTTTGATAGAAAGAGATAATAAAAAATAAATTAGATAAAAGGATAATTTGATGGAGTGGATGAAGGAACTTAAACAAAGAATCGATTCAACACTAAGAAGTGTCACCCCGAGTTCTATGTTGTTTAAGGTGGAAAATGGAATCGAAGGTGGATCACGACCCGTTATCTAGGTAGATAAGAACCAATGGTATAATTGGATGAAAAGAACAAGTCTAGACGCCACAAGCAACTTGATAAGTCTAGAAAACTTGCACGAAGTTGAAGAGGAGATAACTCACTCGAATGAACAAAGTTCATATATATTGAATCAAAGTTTAAAAGTTACGCCCTTACAAATGAAAAGTAACAAGTATTTATAGGCAAATGAGAGCTAGCCGAATAGTCATAGAACACTTAATAACTAAGCTTAATTTCAGCCATAAATTGCTGGAAAAATCTAGAAAGAAAACTATTGAAATCCTTGGCAAAATTCGGTGATTGGTAGCCAAATGGACAGACTTCTAGATAGGTGAATTCACTTGAAAGATGAAGGCTTGAAGACATGTCCATGTTCAACACAGGAACATCAATAGCCACCTTAATGGAGAAGGAAGTGAGCTGATTGTATTTGGACAGCAAGGGCACTCCAATGGATGTTTCTAGAAGGATGAATGTCCAAAATTTGTCCAAGTTAATGGGCGCCTTTGGGGATGTCAAGGGGCATCATTCTAGAAGGATGAATGCATTTTAAAGCCTTCAAGGATGCATGCAACAGCCAGGTACGTCCCTTGCCTTAATTATGCTCTTTAATTGATGTCTTTTGATGAATAATGAGCATCATTTAAGCTTTGTCCAATAGAACATGCATCTACCAATGCACATGGAAGCATTCGGCCACATACAATGCACTTAATGTGCATGAACCTTTCTTAAATGCATTGGTACATTCGGCTGTACCTTGGGGAGCTTGAAGGGACATTGATCCTTTTCTGAATAAGGTGTCTTGAAGGTTCATAATGAGCAGAAACATGCATGCTTCCAGCTGTCCCATGTATCTCCAAGGTTCATGATACATTTGGCTAGGTACAATGCACCTAGGTGCATGTATCTTCATCAATTCACTCCAAAGGTTCGGCTGAACCTACATAGACCATGAATCCATATTAATTCAATCCAAATCAGATGAATAACATTAAAACATGCAATGGACTCATCTAGGGACGTTTGGACAACTAAAGGACACCATTGAGGACACTTGAAAATTCGGTAGCCCTATTTAAGCTAAAAAAAACGCACATTAAATTTAGTTTTAAAACATCTTTAAAACTTGTAATAAAATTTGATAAAATTAATTTAAGCTTAAACAAATTAAATTCAACCTATTTAAAATGTTTTAGACGCATTAAATTGCTGTAGAGAAAAAAAATAAATAAATTAAAGACTCATTTATTTAATGCATTAAAATTAAAGAATCAGCTCAATAGCTGAAATGAGCTCGAGTGAGCTCAAATTGAGCTAGAATGAGCTAATCTGGCCCAATTTGAAAGTGCATGAAGATGCACATGAGCTCCATGGCTCTTGGTCTCGATGATTCGAGCTCATCAGCTTGCAACAAATCGGGTGCCCCGGGCGTGCCTGCATCACCCCTGTGATGTCACTTACCTGCATCACAAGTGGCGTCTCTTGCCACTTTACCACTCCTTTTCTTGTTTCAACAAACACAAGCAATAATACTTAAGACCTGCTCCAACCAGCTTTCCCCCACAGTGCTCAAAATTGAAATTTTTCGCCAAGGCTTCAGCTTAACGTCGAGCCTTCCCGGGGCCCCCAAACATAACAAATTAATAGATAGAGGATACTAAACACACAGAAACATAATAAATGCAAAGCCTCTATATCTCGAATGTTACAATTGGAATGCTTGAAATGATTGGTATTCGGATGTGAATTTTGGTGTAGGTCATTGGCAAAATTTTGGGTGAGAAATGAAGCTAGGAATGGCTTTATTTTGTCAACACAGGTAAACACACGGGCATTTGTCTAGATCGTGTGTGACACACGACCTGGTACATGGGCGTGTGGTTAGGTCGTGTGTCCCCTGCACCTTAATTTGGAGAAAAATAGAATGGTCAGAATTCAGCACATGGGCAGAGACACAGGTGTGTGCCTTAGCCGTGCGGGAGACACGGCCTTGAACGCGGACGTGTCTCTTGGTTGTGTGAAACCTACACCTAATTTCGAAAGGATTTAATTAACCACACGGCCTAGCACACAGGCATGTGGCATGGACGTGTTCACAAGTTAGAGAGTTACATAGGGTCGAACATGGCCTGTAGCACGGGTGTGTCCCAGGGTCACACGGGCGTGTCCCTTGAACCACATGGGAGTGTGAGCCCTATAATTTGGAAATTTTTTTAATTTTACGAAAAATTCTTAGAGGTTCCGATTAAGTCCCGACTCGATTCTAATGCTCGTATTGGGCCTCGAGGGTCTATTTAAGGGACGGTACGAATGATTTTGGAATTTGAATAGTAACTTGCATGATTTACTTATAAATGTTTTTGATTGTTCTGGTAATGCTCCATAACCCTGTTTCGACGACGTATACGGGTAAAGGGTGTTACATTTAGTGGTATTAGAGCTACGGTTTAGTCGGTTCTCGGACTGGACGTAGCATCTGTGGAGTCTAGAAATACATGCCATTATAAAACCTGTGATAGTGTGATATCTACTGACTCTGATGAAAATTATTTTGCACATAGGCAGAGATGCTTTCCAACCGAGCTAATTATGATACTGCTGAAAGTGATATTCACGTGCCTGAGTAAAAATGTTATGTAACACCCCTTACTCGTATTCAACGCCAGAATTAGGTACGAGGCATTATCGAACTTATCTTGCTTGAACGTACAACTTTGGGCTATAAAATTTCGTTCCAATTTAAAAATTTCCAATTCACATTCATAACATCCTTATTATGGGCCTACGAGGCCTTAAACAAGCAAACGGAGGATTTCAGAATCAAACCGAGAACTTTTGTTCACTTAGAAAAATTTTGCCTTAACAGGGCCACATGCCAGTGTGAAATGGGACACGCTCGTGTGGGCAGGCTGTGTGGTCACACACGCCCATGTCCCTAGCCAGTGTGGGATTTATTTTTCATTTCGAACCTACAGGGGTTTTCACACGGCCAAACAGACACCCGTGTCCTTAGCCCGTGTCCTCCACACGGCCTAGACATGCCCGTGTCCTCACCTATGTGTGAAACTTGGGTATTTTGTTTATGACGTCAGCAACCTCATAAGGGGCACACGGCCTAGGCACACGCTCGAGTGTCTACCCGTGTGGACCAATTCAAGGCTATTTTCTAAGCTATTTAGACACCCTTATTTGCACACATTCATACAACATCACATATCATTCTCAAATCATTAATTTTAATACTTAAAATTTCACATTAAAACCATGGGAACTAAACTTCCTTCCCATATACAAGGGAGTACTATCACTAGTACAATTACAATTGGTATAAGCCATCATCCATGGCTTGGCACCATCAAACCATAAACTATGTTAAGCCAACACATTTGGCTACAGTAACTATGACTTAAATTAAACAAAAGATAAGATCCCTATACATGCCATATCTTAAATAGAACTGAAACCTTATACCCAAGTGACTACTCGATAGTGTGAAAACATCTCAGCGGTCTCCAACCCGAGCTAGTTAAGTTAATTTATAAGAGATAGGAAAGAAAGAGGAGTAAGCAATAATGCTTAGTAAGTTCATATGCAAATAATAAGCAACTATTGACATTCATTTATTTCACTCAACCACAAGGGTATTATAATGAGATTTACACTTAAGCTCATGGTTACCCATTCAATCATTCATAATGCTTACTCATTCCGAACCTTCACCTATCACTAAACATCGTTCATCTTTACTTGCATCTATACCCAAAAAGCCACATGCAATTTCACTTAATTAAATCTCTCGATAACCCCTTGGAATAATAATAAATACTCGGTGGTTTCGCATATAGCCTACCATTAATACTAAACATGATGGTATCGCACACAGCCCATCGGTAACAAATAATAAGGTGGTACCGCACACAGCCCACCATTAATAATAATTGCAATGGTATCGCACACAGCCCATTGCTAACAATTAATAAGGTGGTATAGCACACAGCCCACCATTGATAATAATTGCAATGGTATCGCACATAGCCCATTGCTAACAATTAATAAGGTGGTATCGCACACAGCCCACCATTGATAATAATTGCGATGTTATCGCACACAGCCCACCATTGATAATAATTGTGATGGTATCGCACACAGCCCATCGCTAACAATTAATAAGGTGGTATTGCACACAGCCCACCATTGATAATAATTGCGATGGTATTGCACACAACCCATCGCTAACAATTAATAAGGTGGTATCACACACAGCCCACCATTCATTACACACTCACGGATATTTACCCACTTACATTTTCCTATTTCAAATGTTCATCTGGGAATTTCCTCACACTCTATCATTTTAAATAGATTTCTACAATAATCATTCGCATTCACGCAATGCATTAATAAATATAACATATGCAATCAGGATGCATCATTTTACACATAAACTCACCATGGGTTCATCATATACCAAATTCACCTCAAATGAGTTCTGGGTACATATTTGAGCCTCTCATGGTATAACCACATACTTTCTCATTTTAAACATACCTGTTGAATCATTCAAAATGCTAAAGGATACTCTTGAGTCTCATACATATAGTATCATATCAATGCCATATCCCCGATATGATCTTACTTGAAATCTCATATCGACGCCACGTCCCTGACATGGTCTTATACGAAATCTCATACTGAGGCCATATTCCAATATGGTCTTACACGGAACTGTAATTATCATAGTATCATGATATTTGTATTCCATCCATTCTTAAGTTCAATTGAATATTTTCATTTCTTAACATCTCGTCAAAACGTATTTAATATATTCATAGAGACAATATACAATTCATACAACATCGAAATATTAAATACTTCACTTAAAGTTGCATTATTGGAACATGAACTTACCTCAATACCAAAAGAGTAAAAAGGGACCTAATTGTCCATATTTCTCTTTTCTCCCATTCTAGGTCCGAATCCCGTTTGCTTTGATCTATAACAATAAAATTTACTCATTTAATTTCCACACTAATCAATACATTTCAAAATTTCTACTTTGGCAAAATTACCTGTAACACCCCAAACCCAGCCTAGATGTTATGACCGAATCTGACGTGTCACATCAAGGTGTCATTTGATAATCGGTTAGTTTGATAAAAGATCAATACTAAAATTAATTTTTTGAAGATGTTAGGGTTGTAAAATCATAAAACTCGTTATTCCTTTATTGGTCATATCAGTTATTAATCAGGATTTAAAAATCACGGAAGCATGTTCAAGTTGTCAATTTTTTTGAAAATCATAAACATTATTGTTTTAAAAACCCGTGTTTCCTAGTATAGCAGATCGTAATTAAAAGAAGATAGCAAATAAAAGTCAACCCCAAATAGCCTTATTACAAAAATACCAACCCGAAATAAAGTATTAAAAATTAATATAGCTAAGTCTAAAAATTTAAGCAAATCGAGCGTGTGGCCACCTCCGAGTCCCTCGCAGTTCAAAATCATCTCTAGTTGGGGATTACCTGCACGGGTGAGTTATGAGAACTCAGTGTGTAATCCCCTAACAGTCTGGGCCCAAGCCCTAAATGGTAACAGATTAGCCTGACTTTTAGCCCTATACAGAAACGAAGTGGGCCTAAGCCCAAAATCCTAACAATGCAGAACAGAGATGCAACCCAACCCAGTCCAGCCAATAGACCTCCCGTACCAACCAACCCATCTCGTGGGGACCAAGTCGAACCACCTAGCCAACACACCAATAACGCAGCCTAGCTGTTAATATCAGTGCAGCAATGCTGCTAATAATAATATACATTGCTGAGCCACTAAAATCAGTATACGTGGCTGAGCCATTAAAATCAAGATACGTGGCTAAGCCACTAAGTCAGGATACGTGGCTGAGCCACTAAATCAGTAAAACGTGGTTAGCCACTAAATCAGTAAAACGTGGCTGAGCCACTAGTACAGTACTTCCTCCTCATACAAAACCCAACCCAATGCAGTATGTCATGTCATAACTAACCCATGTATGCAGAATGTCACAATCATAATCAATAATACAAATACCTCACATACATCACTTACACTACCACAAGGGGTATAACGGTCATTTTTTTAGTTTGGGTAAAACGGTAATTTCACCCATCGAGGGCCTTTCAATAATTTTACCTATCGAGGGCTTTTTGGTAGTTTCACCCATCGAGGGTATTTCGGTAATTTTACCCATAAAGGCATTTCGATAATTTTACAAATCGAGGTATTTCGTAATTTTACAAACTAGGGGTATTTCGATAATTTTACAAATCGGGGGTATGCCAGTAATTTTGTAAACCAAGGGTATTTCAATAATTTAGTAAACCAAGGTATTCTAAATAGAAATCGCGATGCGAATGGGCCTAGGGCCCATTCTCGGCCTAATTGGGCCCACACGCTCGTGTGGCCCATGTAGCCCAAATCTAGCCACAGATATGAGATTCACCAGTCCAGCCCAATATTTACTACACAATCATAAAACTTATCCGATTGGACCCACGGGCCAATTGGCCCCACCTGGCCCATTTTGGCCCATCGTGGCCCAAACAACATAAACCCACAAGAACACTCATGATGGCCTCAACAATCGCGTCGAAGCTCCTACACGTGCGTTCGCACGCTTGTCTGGCTACCATCGCCGTGTGACTGGCATTTCAGCATTTGCCGCTCTACAGCTAGAGTAGTGCGAAATACACACCTTCGGCTTATTAGCCGATCAACAACCAGAGCAGTGCATACGGTTACACACCTTATCACGTAGAGTACTAAACAATCACGAGCGTCGTCACCTTCACTAGAGCGATCAACTGTGATTTGCCTAGTAAACCAAAGTTTGATGCAGTCACCCTTTCGCATCCAGGCAGAAAGTCCCGAACCACTGACACCCTAGCCGCTTAAACTTGGGAGTGGAGGCTATGCACACAATCTCGGCTGGCACCTTTGCCGCCACCTATGTAACACCCCAAACCCGGTCTATGCATTAAGACTAGATTTGGTTTGTTACATGAATCGAGCTATTTTTTTTAAATCTTCAATAAGTTGAAAGCTACAATATTATTTACGAGATTTAATAAAATTAGAAGAGTATTTGAATTTGATAAATATTAGAAAACATTAGTTGAAAATCATTGTATTATCAAAAACCTTTAGGTAATTTATTAAAGAGTTAACAATAATAAAATATTTATAAAAGAATTTCATATACTTGAAAACCCAAATTTATTTTAATAAAACATCATATAATCATAGCCCATATTTAAAAGTCCAAAGTATAGCTTAAAACCAAACACACATAAAATCCATAAATTATTTATAGAGGCCCTTATTACAATAACCCAAAATAGTAAAAATACTTATTAAAAAGTTTAGAGTTTAAATAACCCATGTTTTGCAGTATGGCCTCCACGAAGTCATCCTCGGCCCAAGTCCACGTCAATTTCCATTAACTGAGATGGAAAAATTAAAGGGGTGAGTTACTTAGAACTCGATGTGCAACTCACTTATCACCATTATTGGGCCGGATCGTCAAGATATTATCTTTGGGCTTGAGCCCAATTCGAAATTCAACAATATATCATAAAATGAAATAAAATAATTTAAAATGCATGTAAAATGAATTTCCCAACCAAACCTAATATCCATCCGCTAACACCCCTGCCAACCATCACACCTGGGGATCAAGTCAACCCACCCCGCCAACACACCAATCGTAGGCATTAAGCCTTTTTATAATTGTGGCAAAGCCACCGAACTAGAGGCAATAAGCCATATTTGTGGCAGAGCCACCGAACTAGAGGCAATAAGCCATAATTATTTTTGTGGCAAGGCCACCGAACTAGATTTTTGGCAACTGGCCATTCTTCTCTTCATATACCCCACCCCATGCAATTATGCGTATATAACAAAATATAGTCATATAATAATTTTTATTTAATCCATAACATTGGTGGGTTTATCATTAAACATTTCATTTGGCCCAAAAAAATAATTTAGCAATTTGCCCATTTAGTAGTTTAGTGGGCTTTGGCCCATTTATCAAACTAGAGTATTTTGACCCACTTTATCGAACTAGAGTATTTTGGCCCAATTTATCGAACTAGAGTATTTTGGCCCAATTTATCGAACTAGAGTATTTTGGCCCAATTTATCGAACTAGAGCATTCTACGACCCATTTTCATGAAACATACAATTTTCGTAATAACAAGTAATTTCTCGAGGGCGTTTTAGTAATTTTCACGATTTTAGTCGTTTTCACGTATTTTCATCAAAATATCAGTTATTACATTTTTTTACCGATCTAGTCGTTTTTACGATTTTACTTCAATACCGAAATTGACATCCAACCCGAGACAAAGTGTGAAGTTACACACCTCGATACCGAGAGTACTAATCCTTCTCGTTCCTCGGCACCTAAAACATATTTCGATCCGTTAGAACACTATTTCGTATAAACATACTTAATCGATAATAGATCCAAAATCTTACCCTCTTGATTTTGAATCACTTCGATTTTCGGCTTCTCCTCGTTTATTGGTTCGTTAATCGCCGAGAATCCACCAACGTATAATGGCTCGGAAGTTCGTACCACTTCGAATAATTGACTCCCTTCGGAAGATGGTCCGCACCCCGGTGGAAAATCCCGAACTGTCGAAACCGCTCTTCGTTTAAATGGGGGATTTACAGATCCGCCCCTCTTAACGTGACTAACCACCGCCCTTTTCTTCCCTATTTTGAAAGTCTTCACGATCAAAGGAATATTAGTTAAATCTAAAATAATATCGAATAGTACTAGAGGCTTTAAAAGATGTGATTTCCTTACCACAATAAATCGATTCCAACGTTTCTACGATTCTCCCGATCACTTGAGTTCCGATCTTCCGTTATTGCACTATATAATAACGAATGAAGCATTATTAGAACGAACGTTTATTTCGATCCAAAAAGGCCTTCATAACACCATTAATATTTGGCCATAATACTATTAATAAATCGAAAACGAAAAAGAAGAACCCCTTACCTATTTCCACGATTGAAAAGAAAGGGTTGAGAAAGGTGTTTGTGTTGGATGAAGATTTCGGCTATGTATGATCAAAGAAAAAGAAATAAAGATTCGGCTAAGGGCACTCTAACATTCGGCCATGAGAGAGTTTGATGGAGAAACTTTGAATGAAAAGAATTAAAACATGAAAGAAGGGATGATGATGATGTTGTTTGATTTCAATGAGAAGAGAAGAAAAAGATGGATTTTAGGAGCTAGTACATTCGGCCATGGTAAAAGAAAAGAGAAAGGATGGTTCTTTTGGTATAGTTGATTTCGGCACTCAAAGAAAAGACACAAAGCAATGGCTAAAGAAATAAAAAAAATGACCAAATGATCACAAAACTTGAGCTTTACCAAATGCACAATTCACCAAGATGAAAAGTTGAGAAGAGAAAACAAAATTCGCACAAGGTGCAAGGAATGACTAAAGAGAAAATGCAATTCTTAGCCAAACTAACACAAAAATTGGCTCCCTCCCTATACCAAGTTGCCGTCCAAAACATGGTCAATTGGCCATGATTTTGTTTCAAAATTTTCCTTGATATGTGCCTTATGTTCCCCTATCTTTCCTTAAGTATTTGATTCCATGCCATAAGTTATCTATTTCCTTAATCCTTTGATACACTAACCAAAAATAACATGGTCAACACTTACCATATATGTTCTTGGCCGACACTTGCTATACATGTGCGAAAAATTAAAATAAAAATTCATCTAGATGCTAAACAAGGGATTCAACCTCTCCCCTCATGCTATAACTCATGCGCCAATACCACCATGCCATGTACTCAACTTATGACACTCATTAACACTTAATTTAACTTAAGTCTTAATGACATTTGCTTCTCTTCAATAAATTCTCAATTATTAAATTTATTCCTTATCCAAATTATGCTATACTCCTCTTTAGGACTTCAATAAGCACTAAAATAAAAGAAAGGAATTTTCCTTTAAAATCTAAACACCAATTCATGCAATATATAAACACTCGAATTTTTAGGGTGTTACAACTCTACCCTCCTTAAAGAAAATTTCGTCCTCGAAATTTACCTGATTGAAAGAGGTGAGGGTATTGTTGCCGAATTGCATCCTCGGGCTCCCACGTAGCTTCCTCCACTCCGTGGTTACACCATAGAACTTTGACCAACGGCACGGTTTTCTTTCTTAGCACCTTGACATCTCGGTCTAAGATTTCTACTGGTTCTTCTTCAAAAGACAAATCAATTCACTCCAATTCTTCTACTGGGTATAATGTGCGAAGGATCCGATCTATAACACCTCAACATGGAAACATGAAAACATTATGAATTTGATCCAATTAGGAGGTAACTCAATCCGATAAGCCATTTGGACCAACACGCTTGAAAGACACGATAAGGTCCAATGTATCTAGGACTTAGCTTGCCCTTCCTTCCGAATCAAGATCTTTTTCCAAGGAGAGACCTTCAAGAAAACCCGATCCCCACATCATACTCAATATCCCTTCTTCCAGTGCGCATCGACTTACATCTATCTCGAGGCTTCTTTCAACCGTGCTCGAATAACTTTTACCTTATCCTCTGTCTCAGATATCATCTCAGGACCTAACATCTGTCTTTCGCCCAACTCAGTCCAACAAATAGGAGAACGACACTTACGACCATACAATGCCTCGTAAGGTGCCATCTGAATGCTAGGCCGATAGCATTTGTTGTTATCGCGAATTACGCGGTGGTAGATAATCCTCCCAACTACCCACAAGTCGATTACATCCCCTTAACATATCTTCCAATATCTGAATTACCCTCTCCGACTGACCATCAGACTGAGGATGAAAAGCCGTACTGAAATTCAACTTTGTCCCCAAGGCTTCATGCAGAGCTTTCCAGAATCGTGATGTAAACCTAGGGTCCCTATCCGATATAATAGATACAGGTACCCATGCAACCTCACAATTTCGGATCGTCATTTAAGCTAACTTCGTAATGAATAATCCGTCTGAATGGCGAAATGAGCAGTCTTCGTCAACCAATCAACAATTACCCACACAGAATTTTTCTTAGTAGGTGTTAAAGGTAACCCACTAACAAAATCCATGGTTATCCGTTCCCATTTCCAAAGAGGAATTTTTATCGGTTGTAACAACCTGGCGGTAATTGATGTTACGCCTTCACTTGTCGACAAGTCAAACATTTTCCCACAAATTCTAAAATCTCACGTTTCAACCACGCCACCAATATCATTCACGGAGATCTCGATACATCTTATTTCCTCCGGGATGCATAGCATAAGGGCTACTATGCGCCTCTCGTAGAATCATTTACTTCAGGTCTGAGTCCTTAGGCATACATACTCTTCCTCGAAAGCACAACACACCTTCCGTGTTTATTCCAAAATCCTCGATTTCACCATTTTCAACTTGCCGAAGTAAAGGTCCCAACTTCTCATCTGATGTCTATTTTTCCTTGATTTGTTCCAGCCATAGAGGCTTTATCTGAAGTTCTGCTAACAAACTGCCATCCTCGTACAGACTCAAATGGGCAAACAATGCTCTCAAATCAGATACTGTCTTACGACTTAACGCGTCAGCTACCACGTTAGCCTTTCCAGGATGATATTCGATTGAGAAATCATAATCCTTTAATAATTCTACCCATCTTCTTTGTCTCAAATTTAACTCCTTTTGGGTAAGGAGGTATTTAAGACTCTTGTGATCCGTGTAGATTATAGATTTCTCACCATAGAGATAGTGTCTCCAAATCTTTAGAGCAAAGACAACGACATTAACTCCAAATCATGCGTAGGGTAGTTTACTTGTGTGGTCTCAATTGACGAGAAGCATAAGCCACCACTTTTTCATTTTGCATCAACACACAACCCAAACCCGTGTGAGACGATCACAATAAGCAATTGAATTCTTTTCGACCTCAATTTGAATCAAAACTAGAGCTTCAGTCGGATCTTCTTCAATTTCTCGAAACTCTCTTCTGCTTTTCACCCAAATATACGAGCTTCCTTTCGCAGCAGTTTAGTTAGGGTGCAGCAATCAACGAAAACCCTCTACAAAGCGTCTATAGTATCCACCAAACCCAAGAAACTCAAATTTCACCACCGATGTTGGTGGTTTCCAATCCGAAATAGCCTCAATTTTTCGAGGACCCACCCTTATTCCTTCGGCTGATACTACATGACCAAGGAAAGTCACTTCCTTTAGCCAAAATTCGCATTTACTAAATTTGGCATACAATTGTTTATCACGAAGTAGCTGTAATACTATCCGCAAATGCTGGTCATGTTCCTCCTCATTTCTCGAATAAACCAATATGTCATCTATGAACACTACCACGAACCGGTCTAAATATGGTTGAAAGACTCGGTTCATCATGTCCATAAATGTAGTTGGTGCATTGGTTAGTCCAAACGGCATCACTACAAACTCATAGTGTCCGTAACGTGTCCGAAATGCCGTCTTATAAATGTCCGCTTCTTTAACCTTGAGTTGGTGATAACCCGACCTCAAATCAATTTTGGAGAAAACTGAAGCTCCTTTAAATTGATCAAGCAGTTGTCAATTCTCGGCAGAGGATACCGATTCTTGATCGTCAATTTATTCAATTGTCGTAGTCAATGCACATACGCATCGATCCATCCTTCTTCTTGTGAGTAACCGGGTGCTCCCACGGAGACACACTTGGTCGAATAAATCCCGATCCAAGAATTCTTGAATTTAAGCTTTGAGCTCACCAACTCCTTGATGCCATTCTATAAGGAGCAATGGACACCGGAGTCATCCCACGAAGCTCAATGCCAAATTCTACTTCCGATCTGGAGGTATACCAGGAAGTTCTTCGGGAAATACATCGGAAATTTCTTCACCGTCCTCACATCGTCCACAGATAACTCTTTAGCATTCAAAGCACAGATAAAGGTTAGGAATGCTCTATATCCTTTTCGCACCAACTTCTCCGCCTTTAATGCAGATACCACATTTTCCAAATAGTTCCTTCGCTCGCCAATCATTATGACTTCCTTATCATCCGAGGTTCTTCTCGACATTCATTTTTCAGCACAATCCAATTGCTTCGATGTTTAACCACCAATCCATGCCTGAATGAGATCGAACTCACATGAAAGGTAGTTCCATCAAGTTTGCTAAGAATATCCCTCTTGAATTTTCAAGGCACGTCTTTAAATATTTTATTAACAATTACCTCTTGTCCTAAAGGACTAATTATCGCATC
This sequence comes from Gossypium rotundifolium, assembly GCA_025506655.1. NCBI lineage: Eukaryota > Viridiplantae > Streptophyta > Magnoliopsida > Malvales > Malvaceae > Gossypium > Gossypium rotundifolium. The sequence continues at coordinate 84,925,352 of CP106722.1, read as the reverse complement.
TCACTATCGGTAATTTGATTCTAATTTTAGGTTTCCAGATATGGCACTAGATACATATGAATGGGTAGAGCCAATATCTATTAAGGCAATAACAGTACATCAAAATGAAGAACGTGCAGTTATCACATCTCGTGCATTGCCGTCCTCGCTGGCGTCTAACGCATAGACCGATCCAGTGTCTTGCATCTGCATTTCCTCTAGGACCATTGCCTCGACCGGTGCACCTTGACCACGTCCAGCCCATTACCACCACGACTGGTCCACGACCTCTCGGTAGTCTGCTGATTACCTCCGGCCTTGTGCAACATTATTACGAACTTCTTGAGTCATATCCATACGTCGAGGACAATTTTGTCGATGATCCATTGAACCGCATTTGTAGCATGCGCCGTTTTCCTCAACATTCTCCAAAATGTCTTTTCCCACACTCGGTGCAATCTCGACTCGATTATTTGTTACCGGGTTCTACCTTGAACTGGTTCATCATTCCGAGGTCTCTTCGGAATCTCTTTGAAGAACCGATCATTGTGTCTCTCTCTTGTTTGAATTTTTCTCGATTCTGCTGCTCAATTCTTAGCCTCTTGGCTATTTTGGCCTTCTCCACAAGAGTCGAAAATTTCTAACTTGTCGTGGAGCAATCGAAACCCTCACTCATCATTAAGTCCATCCTCAAAATGCACACAACGTTCGTGATCATTGCTACAATTGTGCAGGCATAACGGCTCGGACGTAAAAACTCGGCTTCATATGCTGCCACGGTCTTACTTCCTTGGACAAGATTCAGAAATTCATTCCTTTGAGCGTCTACATAACTCGTTCCAACGTATTTTCCTTGGAAGGCAGCTTTAAAGAATTCCCAATTAATCAGTGTAGCTTCGGTGCCTTCTCGAACAGGTGAGCCACCACCGACGCCTCATCTCTTAACAAGGATACTGCTCCTCTCGCTTTTGCTCGACAAGACATTCCATATCATCCATAATCCGTTCCACGACTTGAGCCAAGATTCACCACATTCGAGCTACACCGAGACTCCTCTAAAACTTCGCATTATTTGACTTAAGTTGCTCAAATTGACCCACGAGTTGTTGGCCCAATTCTAGTTCCAATGACCCTTTCCAAGACTCGCAGCATTGCTTGAGTCAATGCATTAATGTGATCACGTGATCCCGCTCACTTTCAATTGACGCAGGTCGTCTACTTCCTAACATATGATTTGGTGCTTGATCGCGACACCTCGGCCTCTACCACGCCACGCCTACGCGTCCCACGACCACGTCCTCTAGTGCTCATGATAGCTTGTTCGTTTTTATCTGATTACAAGTTTTATGAATCAAAAAATTTGTTTCGGTGTTTATTAACGATATTTTATGAGATTTGAGATATAAAGTTGTTTTTCGCAACATATCCTATAGTCTCAATCTCTACGGTTTTTCACATCTAAAACTAGAAGTTCTAGAGTGTTCCTATGATTATATCATAGTAATTATTAAGCAATAAATACTTACTTGACTTGTTGCCGGATGCTTGTGGTGCCATATTGATCTTTAAAATTTGAACGATTTCATATAGAAATTATTTGCGAACCCAAACCACAGCCGAGTTTTTGAAACTGGCTCTGATACCACTAAATGTAACACCCCAAACCCGGTCTATGCATTAAGACTAGATTTGGTTTGTTACATGAATCGAGCTATTTTTTTAAATCTTCAATAAGTTGAAAGCTACAATATTATTTACTGATTTAATAAAATTAGAAGAGTATTTGAATTTGATAAATATTAGAAAACATTAGTTGAAAATCATTGTATTATCAAAACCTTTAGGTAATTTATTAAAGAGTTAACAATAATAAAATATTTATAAAAGAATTTCATATACTTGAAAACCCAAATTTATTTTAATAAAACATCATATAATCATAGCCCATATTTAAAAGTCCAAAGTATAGTTTAAAACCAAACACACATAAAATCCATAAATTATTTATAGAGGCCCTTATTACAATAACCCAAAATAGTAAAAATACTTATTAAAAAGTTTAGAGTTTAAATAACCCATGTTTTGCAAGATGGCCTCCACGAAGTCATCCTCGCCCAAGTCCACGTCAATTTCCATTACGAGATGGAAAAATTAAAGGGATGAGTTACTTAGAACTCGATGTGCAACTCACTTATCACCATTATTGGGCGGATCGTCAAGATATTATGCTGGGCTTGAGCCCAATTACAGAATTCAACAATATATCATAAAATGAAATAAAATAATTTAAAAATGCATGTAAAATGAATTTCCCAACCAAACCTAATATCCATCCGCTAACACCCCCGTACCAACCATCACACCTGTGGGGATCAAGTCAACCCACCCCGCCAACACACCAATCGTAGGCATTAAGCCTTTTTATAATTGTGGCAAAGCCACCGAACTAGAGGCAATAAGCCATATTTGTGGCAGAGCCACCGAACTAGAGGCAATAAGCCATATTTGTGATAGAGCCACCGAACTAGAGGCAATAAGCCATAATTATTTTTGTGGCAAGGCCACCGAACTAGATTTTTGGCAACTGGCCATTCTTCTCTTCATATACCCCACCCCATGCAATTATGCGTATATAACAAAATATAGTCATATAACAATTTTTATTTAATCCATAACATTGTTGGGTTTATCATTAAACATTTCATTTGGCCCAAAAAAATAATTTAGCAATTTGCCCATTTAGCAGTTTAGTGGGCTTTGGCCCATTTATCAAACTAGAGTATTTTGACCCACTTTATCGAACTAGAGTATTTTGGCCCAATTTATCGAACTAGAGTATTTTGGCCCAATTTATCGAACTAGAGTATTTTGGCCCAATTTATCGAACTAGAGCATTTTACGGCCCATTTTCATGAAACATACAATTTTCGTAATAACAAGTAATTTCTCGAGGGCGTTTTAGTAATTTTCACGATTTTAGTCGTTTTCACGTATTTTCATCAAAATATCAGTTATTACGTTTTTTTACCAATCTAGTCATTTTTACGATTTTACTTCAATACCGAAATTGACATCCAACCCGAGACAAAGTGTGAAGTTACACACCTCGATACCGAGAGTACTAATCCTTCTCGTTCCTCGGCACCTAAAACATATTTCGATCCGTTAGAACACTATTTCGTATAAACATACTTAATCGATAATAGATCCAAAATCTTACCCTCTTGATTTTGAATCACTTGATTTTAAACTTCTCCTCGTTTATTGGTTCGTTAATCCCGAGAATCCACCAACGATAATGGCTCGGAAGTTCGTACCACTTGAATAATTGACTCCTTCTAAGATGGTCCGCACCCGGTGGAAAATCCCGACCGCCAAACCGCTCTTCGTTTAAATAGGGATTTACAGATCCGCCTCTTAACGTGACTAACCACCGCCTTTTCTTCCCTATTTTGAAAGTCTTCACGATCAAAGGAATATTAGTTAAATCTAAAATAATATCGAATAGTACCAGAGGCTTTAAAAGATGTGATTTCCTTACCACAATAAATCGATTCCAACGTTTCTACGATTCTCCCGATCACTTGAGTTTCGATCTTCCATTATTGCACTATATAATAACGAATGAAGCATTATTAGAACGAACGTTTATTTCGATCCAAAAAGGCCTTCATAACACCATTAATATTCGCCATAATACTATTAATAAATCGAAAACGAAAAGAAGAACCCTTACCTATTTCCACGATTGAAAAGAAAGGGTTGAGAAAGGTGTTTGTGTTGGATGAAGATTTCGCTATGTATGATCAAAGAAAAGAAATAAAGATTCGCTAAGGGCACTCTAACATTCGACCATGAGAGAGTTTGATGGAGAAACTTTGAATGAAAAGAATTAAAATATGAAAGAAGGGATGATGATGATGTTGTTTGATTTCAATGAGAAGAGAAGAAAAGATGGATTTTAGGAGCTAGTACATTCGGCCATGGTAAAAGAAAAGAGAAAGGATGGTTCTTTTGGTATAGTTGATTTCGCACTCAAAGAAAAGACACAAAGCAATGGCTAAAGAAATAAAAAAATGACCAAATGATCACAAAACTTGAGCTTTACCAAATGCACAATTCACCAAGATGAAAAGTTGAGAAGAGAAAACAAAAATTCTGCACAAGGTGCAAGGAATGACTAAAGAGAAAATGCAATTCTTAGCCAAACTAACACAAAATTGGCTCCCTCCCTATACCAAGTTGCCGTCAAAACATGGTCAATTGGCCATGATTTTGTTTCCAAAATTTTCCTTGATATGTGCCTTATGTTCCCCTATCTTTCCTTAAGTATTTGATTCCATGCCATAAGTTATCTATTTCCTTAATCCTTTGATACACTAACCAAAAATAACATGGTCAACACTTACCATATATGTTCTTGGCCGACACTTGCTATACATGTGCGAAAATTAAAATAAAAATTCATCTAGATGCTAAACAAGGGATTCGAACCTCTCCCCTCATGCTATAACTCATGCGCCAATACCACCATGCCATGTACTCAACATATGACACTCATTAACACTTAATTTAACTTAAGTCTTAATGACATTTGCTTCTCTTCAATAAATTCTCAATTATTAAATTTATTCCTTATCCAAATTATGCTATACTCCACTTTAGGACTTCAATAAGCACTAAAATAAAAGAAAGGAATTTTCCTTTAAAATCTAAACACCAATTCATACAATATATAAACACTCGAATTTTTAGGGTGTTACAACCTAATGGCTAGAATCCCCTTTGCTCATCAAAAACATGATCTTACAGAACCAGAGTCAACATGAATGCAAATAGCAAGGTAAACTAAACTAAAAAAAATGGAATAGAGAAAGTAAGTAGAATTTGGCCAAAGAAGGATTAAGAAAAAGAAATAAAAGGGGTATATGATGATGACAAAAGGCAGAGAAAGTGGCATAAATCGACAGAATAGGGTTAGAAAGGAGTTGAATTCAGTCAAGAGAAAATTAGAGTAGAGATGATAATTCGGCCCTAAGGAAATTGTGAGAAGAAAAGAAGATGGGTAAGCAGGAAAAGCAATAATCGGCTAGGGCTTAAAATAAACAAAGAGATAGCGGAATCAAAATTAATGGTGGAAGTAGGAAGCATTCGGCCTACAAGAAGCAATAGTGTTAAGAGGGGATCTTAGCTATTCGATGCAACCTGACAGAAGAGGGAAAAAAGAAAAGTACTTGAGTTGAGACTCGAAAGGAGAAGAAAACAACTACCTCAAATGCCCCAAAAGAGAATTCGGCTACCAAAATGCTCAAAGTGCCGAAATGCCTATTCCATAATGCTCTTAGCCAAAATTTTCCTAATCATCACCCCCCATTTGGCTAGCACATTCCCTCAAGCTTAACTTCCTGATTTCCCCCTAGATTACTCATTGATTTACTCCAACCATTCATTAAAATTCAAAATCAAATTCCAACCACTATGACCAAGTCAATTCCCTTCTTTTACCAAGTCTTCAACCAACTCCAAGTGTTTGAATCTAAGTCCAGCTCTTACCCTCCCTAAGTAGCAAAATAACAAATATTTGCTTGCAAAGGGACTTGAACCCAAGCCCCCCTCAATAGCTCAACATGACACTTGCCTTATTGCCACAAGCTCTTTTGTGTCATTTTTTCCCATATTTTATTCTTAAAGCCTACTTACTCCCAGGGTTTTATTCGCTTAAAACTAAAATTTGTTCTAAAGCCCAGGTTTGAACCCAAGACTTCATGGAAGCCCCCTAACCTCCAAAACCACTCACCTAATAGGTCCAACTTGTATTTGTGCCATTCTATTGTTCTTAAAAATTTTAAATGCTCCCATGCCCAAGGCCCAATAGGCCAAATTCTAATAGGCCTAAATTCAGGGTGTTACCATTCTACCTCCCTTAAAGAAATTTTGTCCCCGAAATTTCCAGCTAACAGGGTAGTCGTGTAACAACTACCCCACTATGCTACTGCTGCGCACTCTGATCCCAACATTTTTAACGCACATCCAAAACATCCACCTATCGTAGTAGATAGGTTATAATTTCTCTGACCAAAACATCACATCCAACGTTTCCAAACATAGACAAAATAAATACCAAAAATACAGTCCAATATCTAAAGAATCCACCATAATTCTAACTCACTGTATTTAAATTTCTAAATAGACGAAACTATTTAGAAAACTTACGGATTCGGCACTGGAGACTCAGTGTACCACACTTTCAGGAAATGGTCAATACAACATTTCAAAACTTCAAATCTTTTCAAACCTTTTTTTGAAAACCTAATCCACAATCGAGTTTTGCAAACCTGGCTCTGATACCACTAAATGGAACACCCCAAACCCGGCCTAGACGTTACAATCGAATCTGACGTGCCACACCAAGGTGTCGTTTGAAATCCAGTTAGTTTGATAAAAGCTCAATACTAAAATTAATTTTCTGAAGACGTTAGGGTTGTAAAATCATAAAACTCGTTATTCCTTTATTGGTCATATCAATTATTAATCATGATTTAAAAATCATGGAAGCATGTTCAAGTTGTCAATTTTTTTGAAAAATTAAACATTATTGTTTTAAAAACCCGCGTTTCCTAGTCTAGCAGATCGTAATTAAAAGAAGATAGCAAATAAAAGTTAACCCTAAATGGCCTTATTACAAAAATACCAACCTGAAATAAAGTATTAAAAATTAATATAGCTAAGTCTAAAAATTTAAGCAAATCAAGCGTGTGGCCACCTCCGAGTCCCTCGCAGCTCCAAATCATCTAAAGTTGTGGATTACCTGCACAGTTAAGGAAAAAGGGTGAGTTATGAGAGCTCAGTGTGTAATCCCCTAACAATCTGGGCCCAAACACTAAATGGTAACAGATCAGCCTGGATTTTAACCCTATACAGAAACAAAGTGGGCCTAAGCCCAAAATCATGACAATGCAGAACAGATATGCAACCCAACCCAGTCCATCCAACACACCTCCCGTACCAACCAACCCATCTCATGGGGACCAAGTCGACCCACCAACCAACACACCAACAACGTAACCTAGCTATTAATATCAACGCAGCAGTGTTGCTAATAATAATATATGTGGCTGAGCCACTAAAATCAGTATACGTGGCTGAACCACTAAAATTAGGATACGTGGCTGAGCCACTAAATCAGTAAAACGTGGCAGAGCCACTAGTAAAGTACTTCCTCCTCATACTAAACCCAACCCAATGCAGTATGTCATGTCATAACTAACCCATGTATGCAGAATGTCACAATCATAATCAATCATACAAATACCTCACATACATCACTTAAACTACCACGAGGGGTGTAACAGTTATTTTTCGGTTAGGGTAAAATGGTAATTTCATCCATCGAGGGCATTTTAGTAATTTTGCCCATCGAGCGCATTTCGGTAATTTTTGCAAATTGATGTATTTCAGTAATTTTGCAACTAGGGGTATTTCGATAATTTTGCAAATTAGGGGTATTTCAGTAATTTTGTAAACCAAGTAATTCTAAACAGAGATAGCGATGCGAATGTGCCTAGGGCCCATTCTGAGCCCAAATGGGCCCACACGCTCGTGTGGCCCAAGTAGCCCAAATCTAGCCACAGATATAAGATTCACATAGTCCAGCCAATATTTACTACACAATCATACAACTTATCCGATTAGACCCACAAGCCAGTTGGCCCCACCTGGCCCATTTTGGCCCATCGTGGCCCAAACAGCCTAAACCTACAAGAACACTCATGATGGCCTCAACTATCGTGTTAAAGCTCCCACACGTACATTTGTACACTCGTGTGGATACCATCATCGTGTGATCGGCATTTCGACATTTGCCGCTCTACAGCTAGATAGTGCGAAATACACACCTTCGGCTTATTAGCCGATCAACAACCAGAGTAGTGCATACGGTTACACACCTTATCACGTAGAGTACTAAACAATCATGAGCGCCGTCACCTTCACTAGAGCGATCAACTACGATTTGCCTGGTTAAACCAAAGTTTGATGTTGTCACCCTTTTGCATCAAGGCGAAAAGTCCCAAACTGCTGACACCCTACGCCGCTTAAACTTGGGAGTGGAGGCTATGCACACAGTCTCGGATGGCACCTTTGCCGCCACCTTATGGCTAGAATCCCTTTTGCTCATCAAGAACACGATCTTATAGAACCAGAGTCAACACGAATTAAAATAGCAAGGTAAACTAAACTAAAAAACTGGAATAGAGAAAGTAAGTAGAATTTGGCCAAAGAAGGATTAAGAAAAAGAAGAAAAAGGATATATGATGATGACAAAAGGCAGAGAAAGTGGCACAAATCTACAGAATAGGATTAGAAAGGAGTTGAATTCAGTCAAGAGAAAATTAGAGTAGAGATGATAAATTCGGCCCTAAGGAAATTGTGAGAAGAAAAGAAGATGGGTAAGCAGGCAAAGCAATAATCGCTAGGGCTTAAAATAAATAAAGAGAGAGCAGAATCAAAATTATTGGTAGAAGTAGGAAGCATTCGGCCTATAAGAAGAAATAGTGTTGAGAGGGGATCTTAGCTATTCGATGCAACCTGACAGAAGAGGGGAAAAAGAAAAGCACTTGAGTTGAGACTCGAAAGGAGAAAAAAAGATGCACTAAAGGTCCCCAACAACCAGTGCCATAAAAAGAAGAAAGCAAAACAAATACCTCAAATGCCCCAAAAGAAAATTTGGCTACCAAAATGCTCAAAGTGCTGAAATGCCTATTCCATAATGCTCTTAGCCGAAATTTTCCTAATCAACACCCCCCATTTGGCTAGCACATTCCCTCAAGTTCAACTTCCTGATTTCCCCCTAGATTACTCCTTGATTTACTCCAACCATTCATTCAAATTCAAAATCAAATTCCAACCACTATGACCAAGTCAATTCCCTTCTTTGACCAAGTCAATTCCCTTCTTTTACCAAGTTTTCAACCAACTCCAAGTGTTTGAATCTAAATCCATCTCTTACCATCCCTAAGTAGCAAAATAACAACTATTTGCTTGCAAAGGGACTCGAACCCAACCCTCCTCAATAGCTCAACATGCCACTTGCCTCATTACCACAAGTTCTTTTGTGTCATTTTTTCCCCACATTTTATTCTTAAAGCTTACTTACTTAGTCCCATGGTTTTATTCGCCTAAAACCAAAATTTTTCCTAAAGCCCAAGTTCAAACCCAAGACTTCATGGAAGCCCCCTAACCTTCCAAAACCATTCACCTAATAGGTCCAACTTGTATTTGTGCCGTTCTCTTGTTCTCGAAAATTACGATTTTGCCCTAGGATCGTATATCAATTTTCATCCAATTTCTTTGTTAATCAAGCCTAGCTGATTTATATTTTCTCCTATAGCAACTCAGGATTTCAACTATTTCACACATTTTACCACCATCTATTTCACAACTTTTACAAAAAGGTCCTTTTAGGTGTTTTCATGGTAACACCTTTCACAAAAGTTGTTCATCTCACAACTAAGATGCATTTCCTTCCATAAAAATGCAGCAAAAATTTTTAATTGCTCTCATGGCAAAACCCTAGACATTTAACCATTTTTGCAAAATAGTCCGATCATTAGCGATCTTAAGTTTTAGGGGTTCCAAAAGTACAAAAATTTTCAAGAAAGGTCACCAAAATCACTTACTTGCAAGGAGGAAAGCTTGGCTGAAATTTTGAGTTCTCAACCCCCATTTTGGCTGCTCATTTTCAGTGGAGAGGATGGAGAGAAAAGGTGATATTTTCTTTTCTTTATTTTATGATAAAAATAATTTTTTATCACCAAATTTCACCTAACCAAATGACAAAGTCTATTCTTTGTCCCCTATGGCCGGCCAACACTCCCCCCATGGCCTATTTGCACTTTAAGGACCTCCAATTAATATTCTATGGGTATTTGGCACCTCTAGCAAATAAAATAGAACTTTCGTACTTTATGCTATTTAGTCCTTTTTCACGATTAAGCATGAAATCGCTAAAATTAAAGTACCAAAATTTTCATGCACCCTTATAATCATGCTATAACCCATGAAATAAAATTAAAATAATTTTATCTGACCCCGGATTACTGGTCCCAAGACCACTGTTCCAACTAGCCCCTAAATCAGGCTGTTACATGTTACTTATGATGAAACGAGACTCATAAAGATATGAAATAAATATTTTATAATGGACATGTGAATGATGCACGTTAAGTGATGTGTGTATATTTATGAAAGTTAAATTTTGATGCTTATGATCTCCTACCCCTTACTAGTATAGTTTTATTCGATGAAAATTCACAAGATTTATATTGATTATGTTTATATGTGTGAAAGAAGAGTTCAAAGGCTGAATGATTAGTAATGTAGTCAGAATTGAGAATGGGTTAATAGGTAAAGATGGTATTAAAAGAGATATCAAATTTTTCTGAAGATTATTCTGAATATGTGATGTTATTGTTAAGGAAGAAGTTATTCATGAGTAAACGACTGATCCAGATATGATATTTACAGCACAGATCAGAGGAAATTTTTTTTGAATTGACTCTTTCAGTGAACTAAATAATGTAAGATTATTGATGAATTTATTAGTCAGTGGAATAGTGATGAAATTGCACAGATATTTGAATGCAGCTATCATAATCGGGAATATTACAGCAATATCTTCTGGGTACTCTATAAGTTCTGTTATTCTCAGAGGCATATGAAATCATGCATGTTCAGATGTAATATTTATCATATTTAAAGGCTAATAAATTACAATAGATGGAATAACTGAAAGTCTGGTTGATTCATGAGCGGTATTGCTTTATCCTTCTTGGGTTTACTAATTCATTATGATTGATATAAGATTTGATGATAAGATTCATGTGATACTATTTTCTACTTCTACTGATTGAAGCCCTGAATTGCAAATGTGCAAGTTATATTATCTTTATTGCAGTTGTTTCTACTAAGTATGTAACACGCCTAACTCGTAACCATCGCCGAACTAGGGTTAAGAGGAATTACTAATCATTTCGGAACATTACAAATCCTTTCGCGTTCAAACATAGCAATCCCATTCAATGAGTCCCTTAAATAGGTCAACGAGAACTTAAACATGCTTTAGAATGGGGCCGAGACTAAACCAAACACATACAAAAATTTTTGAAACTCAAACATTTTTTAAGTTACAGAGGTCACACGTCCGTGCGTCCAAGCCGTGGCAAAACATGGCATACATACTGACTTGTCCACACGGCCTGAGACACGCCCGTGTGTCTCACCCGTGGTCCACATGACTTGCACCACACGGCGAACCGCACGGCGAACCACACGCTAATGTGCTCAACCGTGTTGGCAATTATAGGCCATTTTTAAGGCCAAACTTGCCTACCACACTTAGGATCACCTACATACCTCAAATCACATTCATTTATACATCAAATGGCAACCAAAACAAGCCAATTCACACACCAACTAATAAATAACCACATCATCTATATCTATACTCAAGTTCCACTCAAATAAGTACATTCCAAATATACTAATTTTATGTACCAAAACATATAATATAAGCATCATGTTATGTATACCACAAGATCACATTCAAACCACAAAACTCATTAACCATTTAAGCATGATCATACCATTTCCATTTTCACTAGCTCATGCCATATTCATCATTCATATAATCCACACATGGATTCCAACACCATTCAACTTTCAAACCATATCACATGGCAATCTTATACTCATCAAAAGCATGCCCTATCCACTAGCCTATACATGCCATATACCAAATATATACATCTTTCAAAAGTACCAAAATAGATAGCCGATAGTGTGATTGAGTTGCTGACGATCCCCAAATCCAAGCTAGCTTTACTGACACTATAAAATAGTGAAACACATCACACAGTAAGCTTAAGAGCTTAGTAAGTTCGTAACATAATACATTCAATTTAATAAATCAAATACAACATACAAAATGAATCCATCGTATATATAAATTCTCAAATATTCACACCATACCATCCATAACTATTATACTCACTCATCCATTCATAAATCCATACACAATTTCATCAACCGCAAAGGTTCAATACATACCTTAGCCAACACATAGTTATTCACCATCCATGCCAATTCATGCTCTATATTACATTTCGATCAACCTTTGTTATTCGTTTGGTTTAATCGCACACTTAGTGCCAATTTCGTAGCTAAAGCATTATTTCATCGCACACTTAGCACTTATACTTTAAACTGAACTTATCTCGGTATCACACACACAGTGCTAAATCAATAAGCTGAAGCTTCTATTGTTTCACACACACTGTGCCAATCATCTTTGTCTCGTTTCTAATTTCGCACACTTAGTGCCTCATTACTCGATTTCATATGTAATACATTTCTATTTCATTAAATATACATTCATTCAATTCTCATCACATAGATATAAATTTAACAACTTGTATTATATCCGAACTTACCTCAGATGTCAAAATACCGAAATTAGCTGATCAATCGAGTACTTTGTCTTTGCCTCGATCTCAATCCGGATCTCTTCTTTCTTGGTCTATACATATCCAAATTTAACTCATTCAATCACCAACTCATTCAATTTAATCCAAACACACATATTTAGGGCATTTTACAAAATAGCCTTCACATTTTCACATTTTGACACTTTAGTCCTTATTTCACAAAATCACAAAATACACAAAATTTCACTATATCATGCTTAGGCTAAATTCTCCTTATACTCATACAAGTCCATATATTTCATTTATTTCACATTTTAGTCCTTTAATTTCTCATTTTCATAATTTAGCCCAAAATAGTCAAATTCATCAAAAATTCAAAGACAAAATATGTTAATCTAACATATATATTTCATATTTCATCTTCAAACATTATAAAGCCCATGAATTCATCCATGGAACATTTCAAATTCATCATCAATTCATAAAATTGAAGCATGGGTTTTGAAGAACACTAAGCAACGATTACAAAAACATAGAAATTATCAAAAACCGATCAAAATCCATACCTTAATTTAGCCAAATCAAAGCCGAACCCTTGAAAGCTTTTTTTATTCCTCTTTGTTTCAATATTCAGTGGATGAACACTTAGAAATGTCTACCATTTTAACATTGTTTTTATTATAATGTATATTATTAATCTAATTACTAAATTAACCTTATTGTTTCTATTTGATTTCCACTAACATAAGGCATTTTTGCCCATCCAAATTTCCTTTGGTTTAATAGTAACATAAGGACTCCCATTTAAGTAAGCCATGTCAAATTAACACTTTTAACAATCAGCACATAGCTTTTGCATTTTATGCGATTAAGTCCCTTTTTCCTAATTCGGCACACAAATGATAAAATTTTCACACCAAATTTCCACACATGCTTAATCACATATTATAGACATCAAAAATAATATTAAAATATTTTTTTAACGTCAGATTTGTGGTCTCGATACCACTATTTCAAATAGGGTCTAAACCGGGCTGTTACAAAGTATGCATGATTTTATTCTTCTGAATTTTCTCTAAGATATCAACAATATCTTTAGTATGTAAACATGGGTTATCTGTGAAAGATATTCTTTGATCAGAGGTAATTACATTTATTACCGTTATAAATATTGACTCAATCATGAAGTATGGCGATAAAGATAACAGATTATAGAAACTGTATTACTGCATTGGTTATTATTGGGGCCACTTTTGGTTCTCCCTATTCTAATTTGAGGTACACTATTAATATTGAAGTGTTACTTTATCTATACACTTGAAATGTCGGTCATATTATAGCACTATGGTTTTGAATCTATTTGATGGTTGTGGCTTTGGAAACACTTAAAGCTTCAATGTTAATAATTGAAATAGCTACATTGATGACCCAATTATTACAGAAAAGAGGTAAGATTTGAATGGAATGATAAATATTGTTAAAGTTTTGACCAGTTGGAAGCTCTGTTGATCAAAGTATTAATCTGATTTAGCCTGAATCGAGTAAAGAATTTGTTATTACAGTGGTGTACTATTGAATGGGATTATACTGTGTTTTAATGTAGTAAGGCAAAATAATAGCCTGTGCTTTCAAATAGTTAAAACCCACATGGAAAGAATTACTCGATACATGATCTAGAATTGACAGGTATTGTTTTTGTATTGGAGTCTGACAACATTAATTGTTCGGTGAAAAATGTCATATATTCACTGATTATAAAAGTTTGAAGTATCTGATGTTACTAAAAGATTTAAATCTGAGATAGCATATATGGTTTGAAATTTTGAAAGATTATGATTTGATAATTGAATATCATTTGGAAAGAGCGAATGTGGTTACAGATATTTTGAGTAGAAAATCTCTATATACTTTGCAAGCCATGGATACCGATTACGATTTTCTGATAATAGCTCAATTTTAGCTGAGCATAGAGCTTAACCGATGTTTCTACAATAGAATAGTATAATGAGTTGTAAGTTAAATGAATACAGTGTCAAATAATTTCTGATTCAAAATTTTAGAACAGATTTGATAAATGTCTGTTATTCAGAGACAAATTTTGTGTACTAAAGAATTTGCAGCATGTACAAAAAATTTTACATGAATGATTACAGCGGTACTATGTCTGTTTATATGGGGAAATGATAAAATACATAATGATTTGAAAAAGATAAATTAGTAGCTCAGAATGAAATGTGGTATTTCTGAAATTGTATTTAAATGTTGGATGAATCAGCAAGATAAAGATGACACTTTCATGATGATTATAGCCAGTGAAGATACAGAAATGGAAATGGGACAAAGTTACTATGAATTTTATATCGAAATTATCCCTATCTATGAAAAAGAAAGATACTAATTGAGTAATTTTCGATTGTTCAACGAAGCCTGCACATTTTATCCTGATATGAATGGTTTTCTCACCTGATAGATTGCTTGAATTATCTGTTTTTGAGATTGTCAGATTATATGATGTGCTAGTTTCTGTTATTTCTAATAGAGATCTACAGTTTATATTCAGTTCTGAAACAAGTTATAAGAAACTCTGGGTATACGATTACATTTTAGTACCATATTTCATTTTTAGATGGATGATCAATCTGAACATATGATTCAGATTTTGGAAGATATGCTTTGATGTTGGGTACTTGAATTTAAAGGTAACTGAGAAAAGTATTTGCCTTGGGTTGAATTTGCATATTATAATAGTTAACAGTCAAGTACAAAATTATACTATACGAGGCTTTATATGGTCACAAATGTAAAACTCCGGTGTTTTGGATGGAGTTCAATGAGAAAAGATACATGTAGTAGATTTAATTCTTTGAAACCTAAAAAAGGTGAAAGTGATCTGAGACAGTTTAAAAGCAGTATTTGATCGTCAAAAATCTGATGTGGATCTAAAATAAAAAGAAATAGTTTTTTTAATGGTAACAAGGTATTTCTGAAAGTTCACCATGAAAGAAAGTTATTCAGATTAGCTACTCAGGCAAAATTAAGTCTGCGACTTACCGAGTCATATAAGATTATTGAAAAGAATTGGACCCGTCGCGTATTGATTGGTATTATTATCAGAGTTTTACAGAATTCACAATGTTTTTATGAGTATGTGTGTTATGGAAGTATTGATCAGACCCATCATCTGTTATTGCTTTGATAAATGTTAAATTCAGCCTGACACGGCTTACAATGAGAGATTGATTGAAATTCTAGCACTTGAATAGAAAAACTGAGAAATAAAAAAGTAGCTTTAATAAAAGTTTTCTGACAATGACATGATATAGAGGGAGCTACCCAGGAACTGGATGAAATTATGAGAAAGTAATATTTGAATCTCTTTACTTGTAAAATTTTCGAGGACGAAAATTCCTTAAGGGGGAGAGTTGTAACAGCCTAATTTCGGTGAAATCGAAACAGTGTTTTTGGGACCACAAATCTGAGCCAAAAATAAAATTTATTTTTATTTTATTATATGGACCGTATTATGTTAGAAAAGTCATGTGAAAATTTTGATAACAAAATTTTACTGATTATGTGCTTAATTACAAGAAGGACCAAATCGCATAAAATGCAAAAGTTGGATTCTAGTAGCTAAAAGGATCAAATAGCTATGGAATTCAAAAATTAAGGTCCTTATATGGTAATTAGACCATTAATAAAAAGTTAGTAGATATATTTGGATGATTCATCCATGGAAAACTAGAAAAAGGCTAAGGACTAAATTAGAAATCAAAATTATTAAAGATGATAAATTAATTAAATAGAAATAAAAATAATTGTTATCATCTTCTTCCCTAAAATAAAACATGGAGACCCTAGGAGAGAGAGAAAAAACTTTCTTGGCCAAATTGAGTAATTTTTCTTGTCCCGGTTTTAGTAATTTTGATATCTTTGGAATTAGGATAGCTTAATCTATCTATTTGGGGGATCAATTTGTAAAGTTATCAAACTATGGAAAATGGGTCATGGGTATATATGCTGAAGTTTAGAAATTTATGGTAGAAAATGAAAGGTTGTTGATAGATAAATAACTTTTACAAAGTGATTTTTGATGAAAACATGATTTAGGGACTAAAATTCTGAGTTTTTATGAATACATGTGCTATAAATTTTGAGATGGGATTTTGGTTTGGCTTGAAATAGGTAGTAAATTGCATAAATTTCATTTTTCGAGCCTAGGGACAAAATGAGAATTTAAGGAAAAGCCATTTTTCCTAGGATGTAAATTAAGTCCACTTGAATATGAAATGTGAAATTGATGTGAAATTTACTCGTATAGATCCGGATAGACCGAATTCAGAGCTAGAACGAGGAAAGAGAAAAATGTCAGATTAGTAGATTTTACGCACACGAACATTTGTCGAGGTAAGTTCGTGTAACTAAATTGTATATATTTTTATGCTTGAATTAAATGTTGTGTTTGTGAATTGTATAAATTCCATAAATATGTGAAATGATCACATACTCGTTCAAGCCCAATAAATGATAATGACTGATAAATGATAAATGATAAAAATGTAAATTTTATTCTTGAGTTGAATGTGAACATTTGAATTGCATAAATGCATAAATATATGAGATTGACCACCAGCTTGATAATGCTTGAAAGATGTTAAATTCTGTTTGAATAAATGGGAAATTCGATGGATATGTGATATCTCGAAATGAATGAGATCCTAAATTTGTTGCTGTTGGGATTTGGCTCGGACAAGTAATCCTATTGATCTCATTATAGAAAGGATTTAGCCTGGATGAGTAATCCTGATATAAGTCCTCTCGAGCATATGTTACGGATTGGATTTAGCCCGGATGGGTAATCCAGATCAAGCTTGTAACATCCTAAAAAGGGCCTATGCATTTTGGCCTAATTGTACAATAAGACATGTTTTATGTGTTTTGGAATAAATTTGGAATGATTTTGGAAAATAAAGGATGTATGGAAATGTTACGTCGAAAATAGGAAAGTGAACATTTTTGGAAACCTAAGTAAATTAGGGAAGTGAACATTTTGGAAACCAAGCCAAAATAGGAAACTAAACATTTTGGAAACCAAACCAAAATAGGAAACTAAACATTTTGGAAACCAAACCAAAATAGGAAACTAAACATTTTGGAAACCAAGCCAAAATAGGAAACTAAACATTTTGGAAACTTGGAAAATACAGAGCCGCGCAAAAATTTTTGGAAACTTAAAAATGACCCCGGAATGTCGAATTTTAGAGCCCAAAGGGGAACTTAGGGCCGAGTGACCCTAAAAATATAAAGTACATGAAATTTGACCCAATAACGGACTTGGAAATGTGGCCTGAAGATGCCACCTAAGGCCTTAGGAAATGGCCCAAATGCAAGAGGTTTTGGGCACGAGTTTGAGTCATCTAGGAAGCAAATAAAAGAAGTTTTATTTTGCTTCCATGAGTGGGGAGTTGGACGGCACAAGGGAATCTAAGAAGAGGAGTTTTTATTCAATAGAATTTTTGGCAAATTAGGAGATTTGATGGAATTTCATAGTTGATAAAATTAAAACTTATCACAAATGAAGAGTTGGCGGATTTAGGGACTCTAAGGCTAATAGTTTGACCAAAGAGAGAAAAGTAAAGAGCCATTCTCTTCTCTTCAACCTCTTGTCAAATCTCCTAGTCAAAGTAACAACAATCTTTTCTCTTTTCTTTAGCCGAATCCTCCTTGACAAAACTCTCTCCATCTATT
This sequence comes from Gossypium rotundifolium, assembly GCA_025506655.1. NCBI lineage: Eukaryota > Viridiplantae > Streptophyta > Magnoliopsida > Malvales > Malvaceae > Gossypium > Gossypium rotundifolium. Next base: position 84,907,146 of record CP106722.1, on the reverse strand, counting down.
TTCCTTTCTTTTTCATTTCTTCTACCATCCCTCCACAAAAGCCAAAACTTTGAGACCCATAATAGTGCCATAGCCGAATAGTACAAGGGATCATCCGGGATTCGAAACAAGGTAAGTACATCAACATACATTCGGCAAAAAGGTCCCTTCCATAATTGAATAGTAGTTCAAATCTAACAAGTGATTTCAGCAGGAATTAAAAAAAATAAAGATCAACTTCAGAATTTGAGAACTTCAAGGTAAGTAAGTTTATACATTCGGCCAAGGCCAAATCTTAGTCAATTAGATCAAATTGATCAAAAACTAACCTATCCAGAGATCTAGGTTTTGGCGATTACAAGGAAAAGGGAAGGTGAAGTTTTGGATTTAAAATCCATAAGGTAAGCACTTGAAAGTATTCGCCAAGGTTTGTGTGATTACATAGATAAGATCTATAATTATTAAAAAGCCGAAAACTAATTTATGTTGAGATTTAAGGTTGGCCGAATATCAAGTGAAGGAAAACAAAGTTTTCGGGATTTGAATAAACATCAAATCGGCATCAAAGGTAAGCCTCTTTACAAATCCTACTAGGATTTGGATATTATTGCCCAAAATAGAATTTATGCTAAGTAATACCTGATAAACCAAATGTAGGAATTAAGGATCTAAACATTAGATCTTGCTTTCGGAATCTCAAGGAATCGCTAAACAAATCAGGTGTGTACTCCACACTATTCTTAATAGATTTATGGTTTAAATATGTTATATATGTTAATGTGAAAGTGAAAGAAAGTGGCCAAAGTACCATATTGTGGTACAAAGTACTCAGGTACGTTTTCCTACTCCTACTAGGATTTCAAAAAGATGTTATATTTAACATGTGAAAAGTGATGTGAAAGTGCAATAAAATATGTTATATTTATAATTTGGGGCATTCGGGTCAATTGAAGAAGGGGAAGTGAATGTGATGACTTCGGTCTCACTAAGTGAATGTGATGACTTTGGTCTCACTAAGTGAAAGTGATGACTTCGGTCTCACTAAGTGAATGTGATGACTTGGTCTCACTAAGTGAAAGTGGTGACTTGGTCACATTAAGTGGTAACCGGTTACATTAAAGTGGTGGCTATGGCACAATATTATCGATGGGCGATGAGCACGTCAAGCTACTATGACGCCTTCGATGGAGTGTAGCGGATGGAGGGTTGACTTAGTAGTCCCACGGTGTGCGTGTTGGTGCGGTGGAGTGTAGCGGATGGCATATAGGTTTGGGTTGGGTTTGCATCATTACCTTGAATTTTTATATATGATATGTATGATGTGCCTATTTCTATTACGTTTAGTGTTGGTTACACATTGAGTCTATCGACTCACCCCGTTGTGGGAATATTTTTCAGGTGATGAGCAGTAATGGACCGGGACGGCAGAACTTGTGGTGGCCATGTTGACTTGAAGTTCAATTTAATTTGAATATTTATGTTATTTTAAGTACTGTACAATTTATTATTTTGGGTTTCATTTTATGTAATAAGGCCACCGTGACGAATTTTTATTTCTACTATAATTACTATGTTATGAATTTAGGGCTTTATAAAGAGTAAGCCCACTTAATATGAAATAAGTTTAAATATTTTGTCACTTGAAACAAATGGGTTTTTGTTATAAAAATAAATTTGTTTTCAACTCAAGCCCAACCCACAACAAACTATCTTCCAAAACTCATAGTTTTCAAAACATTCGAATGAATTTGAACCGGGATACTTCGAGGAACATACCAGATCCAGTCCATTCTCGTAGGCCGGGTTTGGGGTGTTTCAGTTTGGTATCAGAGCCCAGTTTTAAACTCTCGGCCTGTGGCCTAAGGCCTAAAACGTTTTCAAAACAAGCCCAAATGAGTTTTATGAAAATATTTCTGAAAGTAGACAGGTTTGATGGCATGGCACCTAAGTCTCTGACCCGCAGTCCACCAGGTAAGTACCCCTAACTCTATGAGTGATTCTATGATTTATGAACTGTATAAGGGTAGAAAAGGCATGGAACGTAGAATAGCATGATAGGAACTTGAACCCTAGGATTAGAGTACTCAAACACAAACACATAAGACTTAAGGCACTAAACCAACCTATGGCTAAGTCAATTAAGCTAGGGTGTGGCAACCATGGTACGCATGTCTAGGAGTGGATCCTGAAGAGCTTGGTATTTAAGCAGTCCTAGTGACTCACCTCCTCTTCACAGGAATCCTACCTGGTGCGTAGCTTCGGTTCACCCTAACCTGAGGGACTTAGTGGGTGTGGCAACCCCAGACGCATGTCTAGGAATGGTTTGGTGGGAGCTTGGTACTTAGCAGTCCGCGTGACTCACCTCCTCTCCACTCGAATCCTGCACAGTGCGTAGCTTTGGTTCACCACGACCAAGAAGGCTCACCATAGGCTAAACCCAATAACTAAAACCCGAAAGGAACTAGCCATTTTTAAACACTTAATATTAAAATTCTTAAATCGTTTTCTTTCTCTTATCCTTAATTCACGAAAACTATTTCCGTTACACAATTATTTTCGAAAAATTTTTGATCTATAAAAAAAATTACAAAAATACCCCCAGTGGTAAAATTACAAAAATACCCTTGGTTTATAAAATGTCCAACCACTCAACAGTTTTGCCAAAATTTTTTATTATTTTATAAAAGTCCAAAAACCCTAATTTGCAAACTATCAAAAATACCTTGATTTTTGGAAAATTACAAAATTACCCCTAACCTACCAAAATTACCAAAATGACCCTGACTTCCCAAAATTTTTACAACATCCCCATTTTGAAGGAACCTTATTTTGACAAATCACCGAAATACCCCGGATTTCAAAATTTTTTCCAAATTACTCCGAGACTATGAAATTTTCAAGATAATTGTTGACAAAAACACCAAGGAACGTTTTCTTCTAAAAAATTACGAAAATGACCCTATAGGACAAAATTACGAAAATACCCCTAGGTAGTGGAAAATAATAAACAACAAAAACTACAACGTTTCTCTGAATGAACGAAAGTTCATACTTGTTTGATGGATGAATGAATGAATGGAAAAGACTGTGTGTTTGTATGAATACGAAAGAACCACTCTTAAATCCCTTTCCATAAAACTCCTTCGCTGATAAATAAGTGGAACAAAGACTAATCCATAAAATTTCTTAATCAGATATCGATGCTAGAAAATGAGTTCTAGAGGACCCGATCATCAAGGACGCGGTAGAGGAAGAATAACTGTGTCAGAACCCGTTAGATCAGGTCAAGGTTCTGACAATGAGTTACCACCGCCACCACCACCCCGGTAGTTAATGTCGAGCGGCGAGGCTCGGGACGGGGATGAGGTCGTGTCGCAGCTATGTTGCGAGTTTTGGAAATGGTGGATGGCGCGGTGGAAATTCGAGCTCAAAATCTGTGCCGGCGACTCGAGCCAATCGGCCGAGGTGTTTCGTGGAGTGTCCGGTGTGGCACCCAGATCTGCCGAGTATTGGTTGGAAGCAATCGGCGTATTATGGATGAACTCGACCGACCCACGAGGAGAAGTTGAAAAGGATGGTAGCCTTGTTACGTGATGAAGCATACCAATGGTGGCTAATCTGTTTCAGGATGGTGCCACGGCAGAGGATCCGACGGGGAGTATGCTAATGAGGCATATCGGAAGAAGTATGTCGGCTTTCGGTATATTGATGAGCAATGAAAGCTTTTCTAGGACTAGTTCGGGGAATAAATCGATGGCGGCATATGAGGCTAAATTTACGAGGTTAAGCCGATATGCTCGAGGGTAGTCATGAATCGAACATGAACGCCGTGTCCGTTTGAGGACGGATTAAGGGATGACCTAAGGTTATTGATAGCTCCACATCGAGAGGGAGTTCTCCACGTTGGTTGAAAAGGCTAAGGTAGTGAAGGAATCAAGGACTCGACTAGGCGTAACTCGACAGAATAGACCCAAGAGGGTTATGGATCGTCGAGAAATATGCGAAAAGGCCCGAGGCGAGGGTCGAAGGGTCGACAAGTTGATACCGAGGCGATGTCGTCCTTGTGAGTATTGTGGAAAGAAGCACTCGGTGAGTGTTGGAAAAGATAGGAGCATGTCTTAAGTGTGGGTCTAAGGACCATATGCTCAAGGACCGCCCAAAGATATCGGATGATGATGACCAAGAACTCGTAATGTTAATCGGCCTAGTAGGGAGGACAAGACCTCAACGAGGTCGAGGTTCGAATATCGAGGTAATAGTCTTTGGCGGAGGGGCGTGGCGAGGTGCCACCAATACTAAGGCAAGACAGTCGGGTTTGGTTTATGCGGTTCGCCATAGGGAGGATGAAGACGCGCCGGACGTCATAACCGGTACGTTCCTCATTCATAGTAAACCCTATTATGCTTTAATTGATGTGGGCTCGACCCATTCTTATGTTGCTGTAGTGTAGTTGAGACACTAGGCCTAGACTCGAACTTTCGATAAAGAGATGACGGTGGTAAGCCCACTAGGCCAAACTATAGTAGTAAATAAGATCTTTGAATATAGCCCTAGAAATTGTGGAGTGAGCTTTGGTGACCTAATGGAATTACCCTTCGGGAATTTGACCTCATACTTGGTATGGATTGGTTAGTAGAACATCGAGCTGTGTTGGATTGTACGGCTAAACAAATGGAACTAAGGACCCCTGATGATGAGGTGGTCATTATGATAGGAGAGAGAAAGAACTATTTGACTAATGTAGTTTGGTGCTTAAAGGTGAAAGGATGTTACGTAAAAGTACGAGGCATTCTTAGCCTTTGTAAGTCGTTGGATGGAAATTAAGAAGGTGTCAAAGAGTCGAGCGGTAAGGGACTTGAGGATGTGTTTCGGAGGAATTACCGAATACCCCGATAGAAGAAGTTGAATTTGGAATAGACCTGCTACCAGGAACAGCGCCTGTGTCAATTGCTCCATACCGAATGGCGCCAAAAGAGTTAGTGGAGCTTAAGGCTCAAATCTAGGAATTATTGGATCGTGGGTTTATTCGGCCCAGTGCGTCTCCGTGGGGAGCACCGGTCCTGTTTGTGAAGAAGAAGGACGGAACTATGCGTATGTGCATAGACTATCGTCAATTGAATAAGCTGACCATCAAGAACAAGTATCCCTTGCCAAGGATCGATGACTTGTTCGATCAATGAAAAGGAGCCGCAGTGTTTTAAAGATCGATTTACTGTCGGGATACCATCGATTGAAGGTGAAGGAGGCCGATATCCATAAGACCGCTTTTAGGACAAGATATGGTCACTTTGAGTTTGTAGTAATGCCGTTTGGGTTGACGAACGCTCCCAAGCGTTCATGGATATGATGAATCGAGTGTTCCAACCTTACTTAGACAGAGTTCGTTGTGGTATTCATCGATGATATCTTGGTATATTCTAAGTCCAAGAGGAGCATGATGAGCATCTCGGGATTGTGTTACAAGTATTAAGGAGAAGAAGCTTTATGCCAAATTCACAAAGTGTGAATTTTGGCTTAGAAGTTGCTTTCTTAGGACACGTGGTGTCTGCCGAGGGAATAAGGGTGGATCCTAAGAAAATCGAGCGGTGTTGGATTGGAAACCACCTAAGTCGGTGGCGTAGATTCGTAGTTTCTTAGGATTGGCGGGCTATTACCAAGGTTCGTGGAAGGATTCTCGTCGATAGCAGCGCCATTAACAAAATTGTTGAGGAAGGAAGTACCCTTTGTGTGGACGGATAAGCAGGAGAGTTTTGAAAAACTTAAAAGGTATTAACTAAGCTCGGTGTTGATTCAACTTTGAGGCGGGAAAGGATTTTGTGGTATCTTGTGGCGCTTCACATACGGGGTTAGGATGTGTTCTTATGCAAGATGGAAAGGTAGTCGCTTATCGTCCCGGCGCTAAGGCCGCATGAGGTGAACTACCCAACCCATGACATGGAATTGGCGTGATGGTTTTCGCTCTCAAGGTGTGGAGGCATTATACAGTATGGAGAAAGGTCGTTGATCTACACGCACCACAAGAGTCTCAAGTACTGTTGACTCAAAAGGAGTTAAACTTGAGGCAACGAAGGTGGGTGGAATTATTGAAAGACTATGACTGCTCGATAGAATATCATCCGGCAAGGTGAATGTAGTAGGTGATGCCTTAAGTAGGAAGGTTGTGACGGACCTAAGAGCAATGTTAGCCCATTTAAGCTTATATGAGGATGGAAGTTTGTTGGTAGAGTTACAAGTCAAGCCAACATGGTTGAAGGAAGTGAAAGAGGCGGTTGGTTGATGAAGATTTAAATGTTAAGCTACAAAAAGCACAGAGCGGAGAGTTGGAGGACTATGAGATTAATGATGAAGGAGTATTGTGCTACAAAGGGAAGGTCGTATGCCAAGAGACAAGGAGTTAAGATGAAGATCCTTGAGAAGCGCATAGTAGCCCTTATGCTATGCATCCGGAGGCATTAAGTCGTCTGAGATTTAAGAGAACAATTTTGGTGGCCAAATATTAAGCGAGAAGTTCTGAAATTTGTGGGAAAATGTCGGGGCGTGTCGACAAGTTAAGGTGAACACCAAGTTCCATCGGGATTGCTTGACCAATCCAGATTCATGATGGAAGTGGGAAAGAATTACCATGGACTTCGTTAGTGGGCTTCCCTTACGCCTACTAAGAAGGACTTGGTATGGGTCATAGTAGACCGTTTGACTAAGTCCGCACATTTCATCCCGGTAAGAGTGGACTATTCCCTTCAAAAGCTAGCCAAGCTATATGTGGCAGAAATTGTGAGGCTACACGGAGTGCCAGTGTCAATTATTTCAGACAGAGACCCAAGATTCACGTCTCGATTTTGGAGGGCACTTCATCAAGCATTAGGCACCAAGTTGGATTTCACCACGGCTTTTCATCCACAATCAAACGGACAGTCTGAACGAGTAATACAAGTGCTAGAGGATATGTTGAGAGGATGTGTGATGGATTTTCGAGGAAGTTGGGAGGATTACTTGCCTTTAGCAGAATTTGCCTACAACAACAGTTATCAGGCTAGCATTCGAATGGCACCATATGAAGCATTATGCGGATGGAAGTGTCGTACTCCTACTTGTTGGGTGAGTTAGGAGAACGTCGAGTTTTGGGACCGAGATAGTGGCGAGAGATGAAGAGAAGGTTGAAATAATTGAACACGGTTGAAAGAAGCCTCGGATGAGACGAAGTCTTATCTGACCTCAAGCGAAGGAAATAGAGTTTGAAGTAGGAGACCAAGTGTTTCTAAAAGTCTCACCATGGAAGAAAGTGATGAGGTTTGGTCGGAAAGGAAATTAAGCCCAAGATTTATCGGGCCCTATCTGTACTAAAGCGAGTGGGACCAAGGCATACCAGCTAGAGTTGCCACGGAGTTGCAACAAATGCATGACGTGTTCCATGTGTCCATGCTACGTCGCTACCGATCGGATCCCTCTCACATAGTACCGATGAGAAGAAGTGGAGCTAAGGCGGACTTAACCTACGAGGAAGAGCCGATTCAGATTCGAACGTGGCGTGAAAGTACTACGGAGGAAGTCGGTTCCTCTAGTCAAAGTATTGTGGCGCAATCATGGATCGGAGGAAGCTTCGTGGGAGCGGAAGAGGCAATGAGACAACAATACCCTCAATTGTTTAGTTAGAAAATTTCGAGGACGAAATTATTTTAAGGGGTAGAATCTGTAACATCCTAAAAGGGCCTATGCATTTTGGCCTAATTGTACAATAAGACATGTTTTATATGTTTTGGAATAAATTTGGAATGATTTTGGAAAATAAAGGATGTATGGAAATGTTACGTCGAAAATAGGAAAGTGAACATTTTTGGAAACCTAAGTAAATTACGAAAGTGAACATTTTGGAAACCAAGCCAAAATAGGAAACTAAACATTTTGGAAACCAAACCAAAATAGGAAACTAAACATTTTGGAAACCAAACCAAAATAGGAAACTAAACATTTTGGAAACCAAGCCAAAATAGGAAACTAAACATTTTGGAAACTTGGAAAATCTGAGCAGCAAAAATTTTTGGAAACTTAAAATGACCGGAATGTCGAATTTTAGAGCCCAAAGGGAACTTAGGGCAGTGACCCTAAAAATATAAAGTACATGAAATTTGACCCAATAACGGACTTGGAAATGTGGCTGAAGATGCCACCTAAGGCCTTAGGAAATGGCCCAAATGCAAGATGTTTTGGGCTGAGTTTGAAATCATCTAGGAAGCAAATAAAAGAAGTTTTATTTTGCTTCCATGAGTGAGGGAGTTGACGGCACAAGGGAATCTAAGAAGAGGAGTTTTATTCAATAGAATTTTGGCAAATTAGGAGATTTGATGGAATTTCATAGTTGATAAAATTAAAACTTATCACAAATGAAGAGTTGGCGGATTTAGGGACTCTAAGGCTAATAGTTTCAGCCAAAGAGAGAAAAGTAAAGAGCCATTCTCTTCTCTTCAACCTCTTGCCGAAATCTCCTAGTCAAAGTAACAACAATCTTTTCTCTTTTCTTTAGCCGAATCCTCCTTGACAAAACTCTCTCCATCTATTTTCCTTTCTTTTTCTTTTCTTCTACCATCCCTGCACAAAAGCCAAAACTTTGAGACCCATAATAGTGCCATAGCCAAATAGTACAAGGGATCATCCGGGATTCGAAACAAGGTAAGTACATCAACATACATTCGGCAAACAGGTCCCTTCCATAATTGAATAGTAGTTCAAATCTAACAAGTGATTTCGGCAGGAATTAAAAAAAATAAAGATCAACTTCGGAATTTGAGAACTTCAACGTAAGTAAGTTTATACATTCGGCCAAGGCCGAATCTTAGTCAATTAGATCAAATTGATCAAAAACTAACCTATTCAGAGATCTAGGTTTTGGCCGATTACAAGGAAAAGGGAAGGTGAAGTTTTGGGATTTAAAATCCATAAGGTAAGCACTTGAAAGTATTCGCCAAGGTTTGTGTGATTACATAGATAAGATCTATAATTATTAAAAAGCGAAAACTAATTTATGTTGAGATTTAAGGTTGGTAGAATATCAAGTGAAGGAAAACAAAGTTTCCTGGATTTGAATAAACATCAAATCGGCATCAAAGGTAAGCCTCTTTACAAATCCTACTAGGATTTGGATATTATAATAAAATAGAATTTATGCTAAGTAATACGATAAACCAAATGTAGGAATTAAGGATCTAAACATTAGATCTTGCTTTGAAATCTCAAGGAATCGCTAAACAAATCGGTGTGTACTCCACACTATTCTTAATAGATTTATGGTTTAAATATGTTATATATGTTAATGTGAAAGTGAAAGAAAGTGGCCAAAGTACCATATTGTGGTACAAAGTACTCGAATCGTTTTCCTACTCCTACTAGGATTTCAAAAGATGTTATATTTAACATGTGAAAAGTGATGTGAAAGTGAAATAAAATATGCTATGCATGATATTTATAATTTGGGGCATTCGGTCAATTGAAGAAGGGAAGTGAATGTGATGACTTGGTCTCACTAAGTGAATGTGATGACTTGGTCTCACTAAGTGAAAGTGATGACTTGGTCTTACTAAGTGAATGTGATGACTTGGTCTCACTAAGTGAAAGTGGTGACTTGGTCACATTAAGTATTAACCGGTTACATTAAAGTGGTGGCTATGGCACAATATTATCGATGGGCGATGAGCACGTCATTGCCGCAATGAACGCCTTCGATGGAGTGTAGCGGATGGAGGTTGACTTAGTAGTCCCCACGGTGTGCGAGTTGAATGCGGGTGGAGTGTAGCGGATGGCATATAGGTTTGGGTTGGGTTTGCATCATTACCTTGAAATTTTATATATGATATGTATGATGTGCCTATTTCTATTACGTTTAGTGTTGGTTACACATTGAGTCTATCGACTCACCCGTTGTGGGAATATGTTTGGTGATGAGCGAGAATGGACCGAGACAATACAGAACTTGTGGTGGCCATGTTGACTTGAAGTTCAATTTAATTTGAATATTTATGTTATTTTAAGTCTTGTACAATTTATTATTTTGGGTTTCATTTTATGTAATAAGGCCACCGTGATTTAATTTTTATTTACGCTATAATTACTATGTTATGAATTTAGGGCTTTATAAAGAGTAAGCCCACTTAATATGAAGTAAGTTTAAATATTTTGTCACTTGAAACAAATGGGTTTTGTTATAAAAATAAATTTGTTTTCAACTCAAGCCCAACCCACAACAAACTATCTTCCAAAACTCATAGTTTTCAAAACATTCAATGAATTTGAACCGGATACTTGAGGAACATACCGATCCATCCATTCTCGTAAATGGGTTTGGGGTGTTTCAAAGCTTTTTAGAGCATATGTCATAAAAAGGATTTAGCCTGGACTGTAATCTTGTTGTATATATGTGTGGCTCGAGAGTGTACTCTCTGAAATAGTACCTTATGGGTACCATTGTAACATCCCAAAAATCACGGGTTTGTGATTTTTGCATATTGCATGTGTTGGGCTTGATTAGCTAGTTATTTGAGGTTGTTTAGGGGTTCTAGGGAGGCCTGGGTTCATGTCCAAGCCATGGGAAAATTTTGGTTTTTGGCTCTTTAGTGGAGAGGGCTGTTAGAAGCAAGGCTTATGTAAAATAGAGTGTGTTTTATTAACACAAGATGAGCACATGGTGGAGTGGTGTGGCGTCAAGTGGAGAGCATGGAAAGAAGGGGTTCGAATCCCACAGTTGGAAATTAGTGGTTTTTATTTTGTGACTTAGGAGAGTAAAAGGCACAGTTGGGGCCAAACTCTATATGGTTGATGGGAGACTTGGTCAAGCATTTCAAATGGGAGAAGGAGAGTAAGTGTAGGAGAGAAAGGTGGAAAAAATCATGGAAGTGAGGGGTGTGGGGAGTGTTGGGCAAAAGTAAGGGTCTAGCTAAAGGAAATTTCGGTTGAAGATGAGTTTGGGATAGCATTTTCGGTCATTGGGTGTAAAGGGAGGAACCAAAACTCTTCTTTGCTTCTGAGTGTTTTCTTTCGGGTTCTTTTCTTTGAGGGTAACGTTTTGGGTACTTTCACTTGTTCTTTTTTTCCTTTTCTTTACTCGTTACTTACCTCTCGTGTATCTTGAGCAATTCTTCTTTCTTTTGTTGTTAGCCAAACCTTTAGAGTTGGCCGAATCTCCAGTCTTCCTCTCATTTCTTATCACACTTTACTCATCCCTTGGTTGTCTAGTCAAACCTATTCTCCATTCTTTTGTTCTTGAACTAGCTTCTTGTCTTCTTGATGCTCCTCTCTTCATAATACAGAGCTAGCCAATTTGGGGGCAAGCCGAATCTTTTCTCTTCTCTTTAGTCTTTGATTGGTGCTTCTTCTTTTTCTTTCTACATCATTCGGTTTTCTTGCAGTTTATTTCTCTTAGCCAAACACCCTCTATTGCTTATTGTGTTGGGCATACTCATTGTATCTGGTGAGTTAGTCCTTGGCTGAATCATAGTCCTGCTCTTTCCTAGAGTGGCGCTGCAAGGAATTGGAAAATCGGTAAGGGTTTGTCTTCTCTTTGACTATAACTCTATTGTCATTCGGTTCCTTTTCATTAATCGCGTGCTCTTCTTTCTCTCTCATTGGATCTAAGATATGCTTTTGTTGTGATATAACCATCGTTGTTTTTAGGGTTCATCAAGGTGAAGGAGCACGAGTGATTGTTTTAATCAAATCTTTATCTGTAACTCATCAAGCAAGTAAGGTAAGAATGTTGCCATAATTCCGTTGGTTTGGCTGAAGTGGATTGATTGTTAACAACTCTCTTGCTTATCAATTATTGTTAGGGACTTGATAGCTAAGAGATAAGGCTGATTGTTGGTGCACTGAAGGAGGCGGTGTCGGTGGTAAGTAAAGTTAATCTAGTAAGGTGCTTCAAGTTAAGGTTTTAAGGTTGTAACTAACCACTTGATTAACTATTACTTTAGGTGTTTTGGAAATGTTGGGAAACACAACTCATAATTAGGTGTGTAATCTCACACCATTGTTTGTGATAGCATGTGATGTTTTGTGTTTTGGCCATAAGCCGAAATGCCGAAAAGTCGAAAAACCAGCAATTGTAACCACTCGAGTGTGCAAACGCTCGTAGTGATAAACCGAGCCACTAGTGATGGTGGGAGATCATTGAGAATGTCACAAACACTCTCGTGAATCTAAGGACGTAATGGGCCTTATCGAGCCAAAACGGGTTAAGTGGGCCCAATGGGCTAACAGGCCCACATGAGCAAAAATCGATGGAAAAATTACCGAATAGCTGATGTGACTGCGAAGTCTGTAAAATCAAGATAAAAATGTGCTAAATAGGCCTCACGAGCGTGTGGGCCCGTTTGGGCCAAAAATGGATATTAGGCCCAATCACATCGTAGATACCCAAAAAGGGGTCCCGTGTCGCTTGATGCTATTATAGGCCTCCAAAAAGGCCGTTAGATGACTGAAATTATGGAAATACCCTGGAAGGATAGGATTACCGAAATACCATCGGTGGGTAAATTACTGAAATACCCTCGTGGGTGAATTACTAAAATAGCCTTGGTGGGTAAATTACCGAAATACCCTCAGTGGGTAAATTACTGAAATACCCTTAAAGGGTGAAATTACTGAAATGCCCTCGATAGGTGAAATTACTAAAATACCCCTGAGGGGTAAATACTATTTTACTCTCGATGGACCGATTGACCATTATACCCCTAGTGGTAGATTTAGTGTGTTTGTGTGTAATCTGTTTAATTGCTATGATGATATTTATTGGGTTGGGTTATGCATTTGGAGGAAGTACTATACTGGTGGCTATGTCACGTTTTACTAATTTAGTGGCTCACCACGATATCTTTATCTTGGCGACTTTCTTTGCGTTGATATTGGTAGCTCGGCTGCGTTCTTGGTGTGTAGGGCTGGGTGGGTTGACTTGGTCCCCACATGGTGTGTAGGGTTGGTATGGGTGGTGTGATGGTTGGAATGGGTTGGGCTGCATTTTGTTACATTACCATGATTGTGGGGCTTAGGCCCGGATTGATACTGCATGTGCTTGGGCCCATACTGTGACTGTATCTGGGATTGCACATTGAGTTCTTGTAACTCACCCTTTTCCCTTAACTGTGCAGGTAATCCCCAGCGTTAGAGGATTTGGAGCCGCGAGAGACTCGGAGGTGGCCACACGTACCGCATGTTTTCAGGGTGAACGTAGTATTTCAATTCAGGATTACTTTACTTTAATTATTGGGTTTTATAATTGTTGTAATAAGGCCATTTGGAAATGTTTTAACTTTTATTTAGGTTTTCTTTAAACACTACAAATTTAATCAACACGGGGTTTTCAAAACAATATACAACTAATTTTTAAATATCACACTTTCGTAATTATTAAGACCAAACTTCTGTAACTGGCACGATTTTTAATAAACAAGATAATGCGTGCATTTTTGAAAGGGAATTAAATCGAGTAAACTTCTTTTGTGATTAAGCAACGAAAAAAAAAACTTTGAACGTTTAAGTTGGAATTTGACAATGTGTTTTTCAAACATCTATGAGGTTTTAAACATTACCTGATGTGGCACGTTAGATCCAGTCATAACGTTTAGGCCGGGTTTGGGGTGTTACAACCATTGAGTATGAATTGACGGATTTACTGATTTGTACACTTTGTGTGTACTACTTGTGTATCCATTGATATTCTGAATAAATTCAACAGGTAAAAATCTTGAAATGAGAAAATATGAATAAGAAATGAGTTATTACACGTATATGTTTGAAAAAAATGAAAATGATGATACATGACAATTGATATAAGAAAACATGAAATTATGATACTTGTACATGGAATTCATTTGATGAATATGTCATCCTTGATTATAGATTCATACACTTTGAATGTACTACTACTCGTGTGACATTGATATTTCGAGTAATATGAGTAAAGTTCTGATGTGAAATAATCTGAACCCGAGATGAATTATATGGAAATATACTTGAGATATAACAATGTGATTTATTCATGTTAAATGAATACATATTGTGGAAAGCACATGTGCATGGAAACTTGATTGTTGTTGAGCCCATATATGTTTTGATGTTATTATGGAATATATGACTAAGAAGGGCAATGAGGATATGTGTAGGGCTTGAGGTCAAATTGATTGAATATGCCTTACCTAGTTACCTCAAAATAGAATGAATGGTAAGTTAAGTAGCATGTTATACGAACTTACTAAGCATTATATACTTAGTTTTATTTCCTTGTTTTAGAGTAAATCGAAAGCTCGTTGGATTGGAAGCATGGCGAGGATCACTCACACTATCCATCGGCTCATGTCGGTACAATATGGCAAATTCAATTGTAGTTATAATGGCATGTATAGATTATAGTGACCATATTGACATGTAAATGTAAATGATGCTTGTAATCTAGCCATTGGAATGGCTAGTAATGGTTTGTTTTGATATACTTGTAATGTCATACTATGGTAGTTACATATATGTTAAGTGGTTGATCAAATTATGTCTAACATATGGACTAAAACAAGGTAAGATTATAAACATGTATGCATGTAGTGGTATACCATGTTGAATGATAAAATTTTCTTAATTGGAATGCTTGAAATGATTGGTATTCATATGTGAATTTTGGTGTAGGTCATTGGCAAAATTTTGGGTGAGAAATGAAGCTAGGAGTAGCTTTATTTTGTCCACAAGGGCAGACACATGGGCAGACACACGGGCGTGTGTCTAGAACGTGTGTGACACACAACCTAGTACATGGGCGTGTGGTTAAGCCGTGTGTCCCCTACACCTTAAATTCGAGAAAAATAGAATGGTCAGAATTGAGTAGATGGGCAAAGACACGGGCGTGTGTCTTAGCCGTGTGGAAGACATGGCATTGAACACGGGCGTGTGTCTTAGCCGTGTGAAACCTGCACTTAATTTTAAAAGAATTTAACTAACCACACGGCCTAACACAGGGGCGTGTGGCATTGCCATGTGCACAAGTCAAAGAGTTACACGGGGTCAAACATGGCCCATAGCACGGGTGTGTCCCAGGGTCACACGGGCATGTCCCTTGGACCACACGAGCGTGTGAGCCCTGCAACTTGGAAAAATTTTGTAATTTCGTGAAAAATTCTTAGAGGTTCCGATTAAGTCCCGACTCGATTCTAATGCTCGTATTGGGCTTCGAGGGTCCATTTAAGGGACGTTATGAATGATTTTAGAATTTGAATAGTAACTTGCATGATTTACTTGTAAATGTTTTTGAATGTTCTGGTAATGCTCCGTAACCCTGTTCCAGCGACGGATATGGGTTAGGGGTGTTACAACACTATTAACATCACAAGTGAATAAATCCATAAATAAATTCAGGATCTATTCTTGTTAGGTCCTATCCGATGTACTATAAGTCCAGTCAATCACATCTATGTCTCTCCGATGCCCAAGACAAAGCATCTCCATAATTGGACTTGATAGACGGCATATTAGTTTTTCAACCAGTTTTGTTGTTTCTGATTATACGAAGGACATGTTCAGGTCTGTCTATTAATACAAGCTGTCTTTCTGTATTACGATTTGACCACGTAATATCTCTTAGTATTAGGTTAAACGTTAGACAAACAAGGAACAACATTTGATT
Source organism: Gossypium rotundifolium (assembly GCA_025506655.1). NCBI lineage: Eukaryota > Viridiplantae > Streptophyta > Magnoliopsida > Malvales > Malvaceae > Gossypium > Gossypium rotundifolium. The sequence continues at coordinate 84,891,521 of CP106722.1, read as the reverse complement.
TCATTTTGCTTTGCATGCAAAAGTCATACGAGGTCAATCATACAAAGTATATTAATGTAAATCATGAATTTGTTTGATTATTCAATCTGTTTGAAAAAAATTACATGTTTACAAAAAAATATACTACACACAGGGCACCATGTCCAACAACTTCAGCCCATCTCAATTCTAGAATAGAAATGGGAACATATTGTTATGGATTTTGTAATCGGTCTACCGTTATCTCCAAATAAAATAAATACAATTTGGATAATAGTGTAATAGCCTGATTTTGTTTTTAAAATATGAATGGCTGGATTAAAAATAAAAAGAGAACAAGGTCCCAAGCCTTTTAAAGTCCAGATAGTAGCAGAAGCTAAAATAATAAAAAGACAACACAATAACACGAATTAAATAACAAGCAAAATAATCCAACCACTCAGGAAAACTTCCCTTTTCCCTAAGCATCTGAGAAAACAAATTACCTTCAAATGCCATTTTTGTTTCTGAAGATCGCCAAATTGTCTGCTATTGTTCTTTCCGATGTATCTAGAAGAACATCTTCAAATTCAACCAAGATTTGCATATCATCACTCCGATTCCCAAACTTCTGTCGAAATCGAGAAATCCCGTGAATCCTTCTATTTTTTGGTCTGCTTGCCCACTGTGAACCTTTCTGTTTCCAGTCTTCTAGCCCACAGTGAAAAGATACCATCTATCTTCGTTCTAACCAATGAAACCTCGATCTGCTGAAAAAGTTGAGCCCGATTGTTAAAGGTCCTCTTTCGCTGCCACTTTTTCATATAGAGGAACCTCTTCGATGAGATAAGTATCATCATTTCTCTTTTAATCTTTCTATAGCCAATAAGTGTACAACTCCATTTTTTGTCTCGACATATGTTTAAATACACATATTTGGTACCTTTCATATATTGCCCTAATATTTGAAATATAGGCTCCTATTATTGACCTTTCAACTCCCTTCATTTGCAACTCCTAAATCACCGATAAGGCATTTCCTTACCCTAAAAAAACCAACATTTAGTCCCATCTCAGTCGCCTAAAAACAAGCCTGTGCCTTAGTCGCAAATAGTGAAGGTATGTTACTATGCATAGTACTTTTTGAGAATATCACCTTGCCAGAAGTATCTCTAATAATAATACCTGAACACGACTTATTATTTTATTTGCAAAAACATGCATCAAAATTTATCTTGATAAACTGTTCATTTGGTGTCTTCCATTGCACTTGCACAACTTACTTTGCTATTGTTTTTTCTTTGCACCATGAATTTCCCCTAAATAATTCTTGATAAAATTTACTCTCTCTGATGCATTTGAGTTTTTGCCTTCATGCAATAGTTGATTTCTCCTAATCCATATAGCCCACAAAGCACAACAGAAGATTCGACAATGGTATTTTAAATTCTTCTAAAAAAACTAATGCACCCAGTCTTTGATATGCATAACTTTTTATTTTGTTTGCCATGTAATCCCTAACTGCTGCCAGATTTTCTTTGACTTTAGGCACTCCTTTAACACATGTTCCACAGTTTCAAAACCATTTGTACACCTCAGACAATTTGATGTTCCTATCAATCTCTTGTAGTTTAGGTTAGTAAAAATAGGCACATAATTATTTGTAATTCTCCATGATGTGTTTTTATCTTAGAGGGCAGATCTAAGGTCCATAGATTTTTGTAAATACATGAATAGGGATATGTTGTTCCATTAGTAGAATCCCCATTATTTTCATGTATCAACAATCTATAAGCACTCAGCACTGTGTACTGCCTTGATGTTTTTCCACTCCAAGCCAAAAAGTCTTCATGTGGAAATTGTGTCAAAGGGATGCTTAAGATGCCTCCACGTCATTAAAGATAGATTATATAACTCCTTCCCTCCATGTTCTTGTTCTTGGATCAATCAAGTCAGCTACTGTTTGTGTATAATTATTGGAAATAGGATGCTAAATTTTGTGATTTTGATTCCCAGGTACCCAAGCATCATCCCTTATCGTTGTATATAATTTTTTGATTTTGTTCGTATAACAGTCTGATTTTCAATGTTGCCGAAAATGGTTGTTTCTGAATCCCATTTTCATTGTTCAAGACTATAAATATTAATATTTAATGTCAATTTGCAAGCATGGTTCCACTGAACATTTTATGAGAGATTGCCTACGAAAATCAAATGTTATCGGTAATTAAATTGCTAAATCTATGCCAACTCTGCAGAGGGGTAGGAAATCGAAAATTGGTGATAATGCTAAAGCCAGTAAAGGTAGAACTAGAGATATGACAGTGAGATCTGAAGCTTGTATACCTACCAGGGCTTATGTATATGGGCCAAAGAGAAGGCTATTGCTCCTAATGTCATTGCTGGTACATTTTGTCTTTTTGATGTTACTGTACATGCATTGATTGACCTTAGGTCAACACATTCTAACATTTGCATTGTATTAGTAACTAAAAGAAATTTGTTATTTGGATTGACTAAATTTGATGTTAAAGTAACAAACCTATTAGGTAAGTATGTTATTGTTAATAAAATTTGTAAAGACTGTCCACTGAGAATTCAGGGCCATGAGTTTGATAACTAACTTAATTTGTTGTTGTTTGACGGGTTTGAAATTATTATCGGTATGGACTGGTTAACTTTTTATAATGTTGTAGTCAATTGCAGACAGAAAAGAATATTGTTGAGATGTCATGATGGTGATTGATAGTCGTTGAGGTAGACAAATCTGAATACTGGACTAACATAATATCAGAGATATCTACTCAAGAATTGATCAGAAAAGGTTGTAACACATATGTAGCCTACATTCTAGATACTAAAGTGTCAGGACCAAAATAGACAAGTTTTGATAGCCCGAGTATTCATAGATAAGTTTCCTAAAGAATTTCCAAGTTTGCCTCTTGAGAGAAAGGTTTGGTTTGCGATTGAAGTAGTAGCTAGAACTGCTTCGATTTCTATCGCACTGTACAGAATGGCTCCAACTAAATTGAAAGAATTGAAAGCTCAATTGCAAGAACTATTAGATTGTGGATTCATTCAATTGAGTGTGTCACCATGGAGAGCTCCGATTCTATTTGTGAAAAAGAAATACAGAAATTTGACACTGTGTATTGATTATTGACAATTGAATAAAGTGACCATAAAGAATAAATATTCGCTTCCTCGTATTGATGATTTGTTAACCAATTGAAAGTAGCAACCATGTTTTCTATTATTGATCCCCATGTTGGATCACCGATATGCCTTGTGGTGCAGCGGAAAAAATATTCCGGCGATCATCAACCATGGATCCATGTATGAAGAACAGATCAGGTTGAAACAAGGATTCAAAATAAAGCTTTTCAAAATTGAATGAGCAACGAACAATATTGTTGATAAGATCCTTTCAGAGATGTCGATTCCAAGATACAACAATAATGTCTCGGCCTCCATGTAATCCACCCAGTCAAAGAAAGAACAACAAAATTCTCTTAAACTTTTTTGAAATAATTTTTAAGAACGGCTATTAGACCCCTTTCTTATGTTTTTGGTAGCCGTAACACATCAGGGATTCATATTCCTTTTATTTTTCTATTTGATATCAAATATTAGGTAAAAAACAAGATTATTCCCTTATTTTTAGAGAAACAAATGGAAATTCAGAATAAAAAATTACATTCTTTCCAAAAGAATATCAATTTTCATGTCCTTTTATATTTTGACCGAAATTATTATAACTATTTATATTAATAATTTTTGTAAACTATATTCAATTAATATTTTGTGTGAGTCAAATTCATATATTAATTTCATATATGTTCTGTATTTGTGTACAACAAGCTTGTACATATAATGTGTTCAATATTTAACTATCAAATTAAATTAATTCAATAATTAGTTTAATTCATGTGACAGCTAAATACAATACCAAATGTATTTGGATTATGTTCACTTCAACTATAGGGTGTGACCCTGTTGGCTCTTGTAATGTTAGTAGTAATACTAGAACGTTCCTAATATTACAAGCAATGGGTGGCATCTAGCAATGCATCATTTCTACCAAAGTTACAAGATGTCGTGATTTGACATAACCTTTCTATGATAATTTTTTTCATGTATTATATCATTTTATCCTTAGTATCTAGATTGGACACAAGTCATGGAATAGTCACACTTGTATAGTCCAATATCATATTTCTTGATATTTTGAGTAAACTACAATAAAAAAATAAGTGTAATATATCATATCAATTTATTCGAGCACAGCCATGCATTTCTAGTCTCATTCCATCAAAAGGATTAAGATATTGCTCCCATTATGTAGGAGAACAAATCCTATCTTGATCAATCATATCCCACTACATAGATTACGACATACCCAACGTCAGTCTTTATAGTATAACCTGTTATGGTAGACGTTTGACTATGTCAAAACATACAACAAACTATGCTGGTACAGTGATAGTAACACCCCTAACCCGTATCCGTCGCCGGATTAGGGTTAAAGACATTACCGAATAGATAGAAAACTTTTACATACATTTCATACAACCATTCATCAATCGCAATCAAAGTGTCCCTTTTATAGGTCAACGAGACCTTAATCATACTTTAGAATTGGGTCGAGACTAATCTGAACACATAATAATATTCTCAGAAATTTAAAACTCTTCTAAGTTACAGAGGTCACATGCCCGTGTGGACAGGCCTTGTACCTCCCACGGCTACTAGACACACTCATGTGTCCTGACCATGCCAAAACAGAGCATGTATACTGAGTTTTCCACACAGCTACAAGACACGCTTGTGTGTCTTGGCCTTGTAACATTAGGCTAGTTACTAATTTACTCACACGGCTACCAGGCATGCCCATATGCCATGGCCGTGTACACTTAGGCAAGTTACTGACTTATACCCATGGCCACTAGGCACACCCGTGTGCCACAGCCGTGTAAGTAAAACAGACCACTTGCAAGGCCAAAATGCCACCCAAATAAGGGTCAATCCTTACAAACAAGATTACCAATTCATTTCATACACACTTGACATCCAAAAACATGTCAAACAATCAACATATCTTCATATTCAAACTCATTTCCAAACATACCACTTTACCTAACTAAAAACACATATACTTTCAAACATGGTTCATCCACATTTACCTTTCATATAACTATTCCTTTGCTTAAGCATTCATACTCATAATGCATACATATGCTTACCATAGCTTTGACCATTTCCTTAGCTATCTAACCATACCAAACTATGCATCATATAACATAATCATTCAAACATATAACCAACATTTATCTAGCCACATCTCATGGCTATTTATACATATTTCAATCATAATCCAAAATAACTAGTCTATACATTCCATATTTAGTTATATACACATTTAAAAAGTACTAAAATGAGTTTGAGTGGTGTGATGACGATCCTCAACTGTGCCTTCAGTAGCTTTGATGATCTATAAAACAGAGCAAATACACACACAGAGTAAGCTTTCAAAAGCTTAGTAAGCCATATACAAATAAACTTAGCATAAAATACACATAACCATATTGATACAATGAAATTAATGGTTCTATAACAAATCCATCACATATATTTCTTTGGCTCATTTGCTTAGCCATATCTTACCATATTCTTCATCTCAAATGTCACATATACACATAGCTCTTTTAAGCATCTCTTCACATATCATTCTATCACTTCATTTCACATATCTAGCTTAGTAAGTTCATGTAAATACTTACCTTTTATACACACTTAGTGTACATAACAAGCGTACTTGAAACAGAAATAGCAATCACATAGTCGTTAGTATCTCAGATTTTCCTGTTGAACCATTTAGAATCTAATAGAATACTTAGAGTGCTCGAAATAGTCATACAATGCCAATGTCCCAGACATGGTCTTACATGTAATCAGATATCGATGCCACTGTCCCAGACAGGGTCTTACACTAATCAATACGATGCCAATGTCCCAGACATGGTCTTACACGTAAATCTCATATCGATGCCAATGCCCCAGACGTGGTCTTACACGAAATCTCGAATCAATGCCAACGTCCTAGACGTGGTCTTACATGATATCACATAACGGACACCTATGTCATGACATAGACTACCCTATCTATTCCTAGGTTCAAACTAAACTTCTTGAACATTGTCACTATGTTGATTCTATCTCGGAATTCATGTATACATCATCTCATATACATTCATCATTATCAATAATCATAAGAACATACATAATTCAATACAAATACATTTATTTATATATTGACTTACCTTGTAACACCCCAAACTCGGCCTAGGCATTATGACCAGATCTAGCGTGCCACATCAAGTGTTGTTTGAAAACTTTATGTTCATTGGAAAACTCATCAACACTTTCAACAGTTTAAAATCCCGATTTTCGTTGCTTATTACCAAAACAAGTTCAAAATAATTCCCTTGCAAAAATATTTTTATAAATTTATTATTTTTTTTAAACCTTGTCTGTTACAGAAGTCTGGTTTAAACAGTTGCGAAAACATGATATCTTGAAAATAGTAGTTATTGTTTTAAAAACCCGTATTTAATAAACTAGCAGTTGTAATGAACAGAAGTACCAAATAAAAGTTAAAAAGGAAACCCAATGGCCTTATTATAAAAATTATTAACCCAAAAATTAAAATAAGATAAACTAAAATAAAGTAGCTAAATTTAACCCAATAATTTATTGGACGTATGGCCACCCCCGAGTCCCTCACAGCTCCAAATCCTCTAAGTCTGGGGATTACCTGCACAGTTAAAGCGAACGGGTGAGTTACAGGAACTCAGTGTGTAATCCCTTTATTACAATCACAGTTTGGGCCTAAGCCCATACAGTATCAATCTGGGCCTAAGCCCTATTCAGTAATAGTCCGGGCCGAAGCCCTCTTCAGTAACAGTTTGGGCCGAAGCCCTATGATATGCAAAACAAATATGTACCCAACCTAGTCCAACCAACACACCACCCGTACCAGCCAACACACCTGTGGGGACCAAGTCAACTCACTTGACCAACACACCAATAATGCTGACTCGCTGCTAATAATAGTATACGTGGCTGAGCCACTAAATTAGTATAACGTGGCAAAAGCCACTAAATCAGTATAACGTGACAGAGCCACCAGTATAGCGCTTCCTCCAAATCTATAGCCCAACCCATGCAGTATGCCATGTCATAATTAAATCATGTAAGTAGTGCATCACCATCAATATCAATTATAGAAATACTACTCATACATCAATGATCCTACCACTAAGGGTAAAATGGTCATATGGGGGTAAAACGATAATTTTCCCCTTGAGGGTATTTCGATAATTTTACCCATTAAGGGTACTTCAGTAATTTACCCATCAAGGGTAATTCAATAATTTACCGACCAAGGGTAATTTGGTAATTTACCCACTGAAGGTAATTTGGTAATTTACTCATTTACGGCCTTTCCGGAGGCCAACCGTCACCTCGAGCTACACAGGTTCCATTTCTGGTCAAAACAGTGTAATTGGGCTTAAAATCCAATTTCAGCCCAAACGGGCCCACACGCTCGTGTGGCCCAAACAACCCATTTTCAGTCTCGGATCTACGAACTTCGCAGCCACATCAATCATCTGTCACTTATCACAAATTTTAACCCTGTGGGCCCATTAACCCCTTGGGCCCACTTAGGCCACTTCGGCTCAATAAGGCTCATTACAACCTTAGTTCCACGAGAGAGTGCGAAACACTCCCAACAGTCTATCGCCAATACTATTGACTCGATTTAACTCTCACGACGCCACACGCGAGAGCTCTCGATTCTTATATACTACGGCTTTTCAAGATTTCACTTTTGGCGGTTCACAAAACATCACATATCAGGATAAACAGTGATGTGAGATTACACACCTGCTATGGGTTGCGATTCAAGACACTATCTGAGGCCCCTAGAATAATAATTGACCAATATTTAGTCTCCACCCTTGGTATTCCAAAATATCAAAATACTTTACCTACTAACTTTACTTACCAGAGAATGAAAAACTCCTTGCAATGGGAGAGAGTTCGGCCTACACCTCCTGATTATGGAAATGAGTCCCTAGCAAAAAAGAACATGTTAGAACGTTACTACATGGCAACTATAAAAATAGCCTTTCGGCCCCACAACACCCAAATCGATAATAAGAGAAAATTGGTAAGCCTACATTCGGTTATAGCCACACTTACCAACCAATTGCAGAGGTTCGGAGACTGACAGAATGAAGAGGATATACGCTTAGGCTCTACTAGATTTGGCTTACACCAAAAAGGGGGTTAAGGTTAAGTGTTTCGACTTCAACTTTGCAAAGGGAGGGAAAAAATAAGAGGAAAAGAAGATGATACCTTCGGCCCGAGAAGAGCCGAATGAAGAAGGGAGGTTCGGCAGCAAAGAACAACAACCGTGAAATAATGATGAAAACAAAGAAAAGAGAGTGGAAGAGGAGAGGTTTATTAGTTCAACGAATGGCCAAAAGGAAAGTGAAGAAAAGTTGAGGAATAGGAGAAGAACTGAATTCGGAAGGGTTAAGAAAAGGAAAGTAGCAAAAGAAACGAACCTGAAATGCTAGAGAAGAAATACCCAAAATGCAAAAACTCTCAAAAGAACCTCAAAGGAAATTTGGCACACTCTCCCCTCTCCAAACCGAATAAGCACTTCCAAATAACCAACCTTAGTTGAAATTCCCTATCACAACCTTTCCCATATTCGGCCAACACCTCCACACACATCACTTCCTTGATTTTCTCCCTTTTCTTCTCCTACTATTGCTCCCATCCATCCATTTGAATTATTTGACCATGTCTCCAACTCCCCTTGAAGAGTTTGGTCCGAACTCGGCTTCCTCCATTCATGTAACACCCTAAATTTGGGCCTGTAGAATTGGGCCTACTGGGCCTTGGGGGTAGGAGCGTTTCAAATTTTTGAGAACAAGAGAACATCACTATTGCAAGTTAGATCTATTAGGTGAGTGGTTTTGAAAGGTTAGGGGGCGTCCATGAAGTCCCGGGATCAAACCTAGGCTTTAGGAAAAATTTTGGTTTTAGGTGAATAAAACCCTGAGAGTTAGTAAGTAGGCTTTAAGAATAAATTGGGGTAAAATAAGACACAAAAAGGAGTTGTGGTATAGTGGCAAATGACGCCACATGGGAGACAAAGAAGTGACGCCGTAGAGGAAGCAAAGGGTCCAAGGTTCAAGTCTTGGCACTTGCAATTCATTTTGATTTCTTTTTAAATGAATTTAGACTTTGGCCCATAGGTTTATATTTAGTTGCATATGTTTTAAGTCACAAAAGGAGCTTGTGTTGTGGTGGCATGTAGAGTCTGAAGCATAAGAGGGGGCAAGGGTTCGAATCCCATTGCAAGCAAAATGGATATTTATTTGGCTAAGTTGGGGCGATAGGTGGTTGTGATGGAATTAAACTCTGTTGAAGGAGGGATCCCACATCGAAAAGCTAGCATGGGGGAAGGTGAGAAGCTGGCTTTAAATAGAGCAATCTATGAGGAGAATAAGCATACATTGGTTGGCGTGTGGGCATAGGAGTGCTCAGAGCACGAATTAACTCCAGATTCCTATCAGGTGTGTATTTCGCACTACTCTAGCTGTAGAGCGGCAAATGCTAAAATGCCGGTCACACGACAATGGTAGCCACACGAGCGTGTGAGCGCAAGTGTGGGGGCTTCGACGTGATAGTTGAGGCCATCTTGAGTGTTATTGTGGGTTTAGGCTGTTTGGGCCACAATGGGCCGAAAGGGGCCATGTGGGGCCAATGGGTTCGTGGGCCCAATCGGATAAGTTGTATGATTGTGTAGTAAATATTGGACTGGACTATATGAATCTCATATCTGTGGCTAGATTTGGGCTAAATGGGCCACACGAGCGTGTGGGCCCATTATGGTCGAGAGTGGGCCCTAGGCCTATTTGTATCGTTATCTTTGTTTAGAACCCCCAATTTATGAAATTACCGAAATCCCCCGATTTGAAACATTACTGAAATACCCCCAATCTATAAAATTATTGAATTACCCCTGATTTATGAAATTATCGAAATACCCTCTATGGGTAAAGTTACCAAAATAACCCTGAAGGGTAGGATTATCGAAATACCCTTACAGGGTAAATGTCTGTTTTGCCCTTGCGGGTAACTGACTGATTAGGATTATGACTGTTCTAACTATGAATGTATGATTGTGTTTTAACTGATTTGACTGTGGTCGTGTGATTATTATGTTTTTAATGTGTGTGTAAATGATTATTACTGAGCATGGCCATTTTGCATACACGTGTAATGATTGAGCATGACATACATAACATATTGCATTGGGTTAGGTTTGCTGATTGGAGGAAGTACCGTTTTAGTGGCATTGCCACATACTGTTCTAGTGGCATCGCCATATACCGTTATAGTGGCATCGCCACATAATCTGGGTATGGCTCTGTGCAAACCTAAACATGGCTCTATGCCATCTTAATTATGGATTTGTGCCAATCGTATTTACCCATGGCTAGGTGCCTAACATATATATATCGATGACTCTGTGTCGATCATATTTACCCAAGGCTGTGTGTCGAATATATTACCGTCATTGATGGCTATGTGCCAAACTTATTACAGTTATCGATAGCTTTGTGCCATCCTGATTATGGTTTATAACCATTCTGATTATGGCTTTTAGCCATTCTATTAACTGGCAGCGTTGCTGCGATATTTATGGCTTATAGTCGTTCTGTTCACGGCACCGAGCCTTTCTGTTGACTTAGTGCCGCAACCGGTGCTAAGCTTGGTTTTGGCTAGGTGGGTCGACATGGTCCCCATATGGAGAGTTTGGTTGGTACGGATGGAGAGTTTGGTTGGATTGAGGTGAGTACATATCCATTGCATTGTTATGACTTGGGGCTTAGGCCCAGATTCTTAACGAATACGGCTTGGGCCCAGATTGTTACCGAATAGGGCTTAGGCCCAGACTGATACCGTATGGACTTAGGCCCAGTCTGTGACCGTATTAGGGGATTACACACTGAGTTCTCGTAACTTACCCCTTTCTTTTAACCTTGTAGGTAATCCCCAGCCTTAGAGGATTTAGAGCTGCGGAGGAATCGGAGGTGGCCACATTTCAGATATGGTTTAAAGATTAAACTAGCGATTTTGGTTTAACTTAGTTATTATAAATTATTGGGTTAATTGTAACACCCAAACCCGGCCCAAACATCACGACCGGATCTGGCATGTCACTAGGGAAAACGGGTTTGAAAAGTTTTATAAGTTTTGGAGAATTGCTTTAATAAAACCAAGTTTCATGGCTTAATTGAAACTCATTATTCAAGTTTTTAAAGTTAATTAGCTAAGCCTAGCGTTTAGGCGATGTTTGAAAAACTTAGCGATTTTTTTCTTTTTCAGGTTTATGGAATGTCAATAAAAATTTTTAGTTTCATAGGAAACGTGTGTTAAACAGGTTGCGAAGAAAATTTTGTTTATCTTGATAAAAACGTTCCATCAAGTAGTTCGTAATTAATGTGTAACAACACAGACTTTAAATCCAAAATTTACCAAATTTAAAGTGGCCTTATTACATATTAAAAATATCCTAAAAGAAAATAGCAATTAATAATTTAAAATAAAGTTTAATAAAATAACCCTTGCATGGCCACCTGGAGTCCATTCCAACCCAGTCTAAAGAATCACGGGCTACCTGTAATTTGTTAAGAAAATAGAGTGAGTCACCAGACTCAGTGTACAATTAGTCCACAAAATTCCACAAGTGGGCCTGAGCCCCAAACCATCATCGAATTATCACATCATGCACAAGTAATCAAAATGATAACCCAACCCAACCTAGTATTCCATCCTCTACACACCGCTCCACATGTCCATCCTCAACACACCTGTGGGGATTTCAACAATCAACCCTCCATCTGCTACACACCTCTTTGGCAGTCATGCTGATAGACACACTGCTCAAAGTCCACATATAGTGGTCTAACCACTGATCCACACGTATTTAAATCACCAATTCCACAATGAGGCACCACGCCATCATTAATCGTGACAAAGTCACCAATATACACTTCCCCTTTATATCATTATCATCCCAATATCCCATGCACATGCAACATAGTATAAAAGATAGGTTATATAATGTGATACATGTAATACTTAGCATACACCCACAATCATATTATCCACAAACCTTAAAAAGGCTTAAAATACAATATACTGACCTGGGGTTCTGGTTTACACAACTTGGGTAACTCAATCACCATTGCCGCTATTTTCGGCTTTCAAACATAACACATACTCATTTATGAAATTAAAATTTATGAAATTAAGGAAATAGTGTGATAATTACACACCTGTAAACCTAAAGAACTAAACTATCGATCTCACTAATGTCCTCACTCGTAGGGATCACAGCGATCTGCTTATCCTTTTCAGAAGCCGGCCCACACCCCGGTGGCCAATCTCGAACTGCCGATACTGCTCGCTTCTTAAACTTTGGAGTCAAAACCAACGGTTTGCTCCCTTCTCCAACTTGAACGTTTCTTGCATCCATTAAAAGTCTTGGTCAATAAATCGCTATGAAAGAGATGATGGTATAACCACTCAACTAGGTGAAGGCGATGAACAACGGATAAATTGACTCATAGAATATTAGAGAGAAATCCTTTACCTTACAATCCCAAAAAGAGAGACGGGTTCAAAGATTAGTTGCTTCACAGACTTAGAACCTAAATAGTTCGACTAATGATATTTCTTGGATGAAACACCCTTCACAACCAAACTGAAGTATGATCCGAAGTAGATGCCTAACACTTTGTCCCCCTATTCGCCGTAACACAGAGAGAAAGAAGCAAGTTTAAGTATTGATCAAGACAGGTTTGGCCTTACCAAGAAAAGAAAGAATACAGGTTTAATCAAGAGGAAAACGAAAGGGAATGATCTTACCTTAACACAAAGGATTCGAACAACACCCAAGAGAATTCGGCACACCCACAATAGTAGAGAAGGTTCGGCAATGAACAAGAGTGGAAGAGAATAAGATGAAAGAACTGAAAATGAAAACAAGAGTACTTCAATGAAGGCCTAAGGGTTTCGGCAACACCAGAGAAACCAAAAAGAGAAGGAAGGTTGGGAGAAAAGAATGATAAGGGGAAAAATAGGGAAAGAAGAACAAAGGTTTCGGTTTAAAAGAGTAGGTAGAGAATAAGAAGAAAATGAAAGATTCCAAGGGACAAGTGTGTTACTTTCGGTAGTGGAGTTTAAAAAATGAGTAGAGAAAAGAAGATGAGAAGAAATATGCACAAATGGTCTCCCTAGTTTCGGCGGCTATAGGTCATAGTAAAAGAAAATAATGGGAATTGACTAGGCACTTTTCGGCAAAAAGAGAGCAAGAAAAGAACTAAAAGAAGAGCACACCCAACATGCCGAAAAAAAGAAACCCTTAACACACAAAAGCTAATAAACCTATAAAAATTTCGGCACCAACTCCCCTTACCAAAACTGAAAGCCTCACCCCCTACACTACTCAAAAAATTGGCTTACAACCCCTTCTCACCTCAAACCCCATGCCGTCCCGTGAAACACTCCTTAATTCCCTCTCCTCCACTTATTCAAACTAGTTTGAATAATTCAAACTCCCTTAATCACTCTCCACCATCCATTGAAATATTTGACCAAGTCTTGTCTCTCTCCTCCAGAGTTTGATTACCATCAAGCTACCTCCCTTGCCTGAACCAAAAATAATACTCCCTTGTGCTGCTTGAGAGTTTCAAACCCTCTCCCTCTCAACTTCTCCTTGTGATGCCATCTCCCTGTATGTTAGGTGGTGTCTCCTTGCCAGTCTTCCACTGCACCTCTTGTGTCACCAAACGTAAACAATAACCCTTAAGTTCTGCGCCCAATTAGTTTCCCTCCTAAAATGCCCAAAACTAAAATTATACCAAGGCTTCTGCTTAACCCCAAGTCTTCCTGAGGCCCCCAAACACATCCAAACAACATGCATAACTCAACAAACACAGAAAAACATAAAAGATGCAAAGCCCCTAAATCTTGGATGTTACAGTTCTACCCCCTTAAAGAAATTTCAGCCTCGAAATTACCTGATCAAAAGAGATGGGGGTATTGCTGTCGCATTGCATCCTCTGGCTCCTACGTCACCTCCTCTGAACCATGGTTCCGCCACAAAACTTTGACCAAAGGAACTGATTTCCTCCTTAGCACCTTGACGTCTCGATCCAAGATCTAGATCGGTTCCTCCTCATAAGACAAGTCTGGCCTTACTTCAACTTCCTCAAATGGCACGGCATGAGATGGATCCGAATAGTAACGTCTTAACATTGAAACATGGAACACATCATGCATCTGTTTAAATTTTGAAGGTAACTCCAGCTGATACACCACTAGTCCCACACGCTTCAAAACCCGATAAGGCCCGATAAACCTGGGACTTAGCTTACCCTTCCGTCCAAATCTCATCACCTTCTTCCACGGTAAAACTTTCAAGAAGACCCGATCACCTACTGCAAACTCTATCTCCTTTCGTTTTAGATCTGTATATGATTTCTGCCTATCGGATGCTTCCTTCAATCGAGCCCTAATTAACTTAACCTTCTCCTCTGTTTTTGCAACTATTTTCGGACCTAAAATTTGGCGTTCACCTAATTCCGTCCAACAAATGGGAGTGCGACACCTCCGCCCATATATCGCTTCATAGGGCGCTATCTGAATACTAGATTGGTAGCTGTTGTTGTAAGCGAACTCTGCCAACAAAAAGAACTCTTCCCAACTACCCCTAAAATCGATGACACACCCTCTCAACATATCCTCCAAGATCTGAATTACTCTCTCAGACTGTCCATCTGTCTGCAGATGAAACACTGTGCTGAAGTCAAGTCTTGTGCCCAAAGCCCGATGTAATGCTTTTCAGAACCGCGACGTAAACCTAGGGTCTCTATCTGATATAATCAATACTGGTACCCAGTGCAACCTTACAATTTCTGCCACATACAGCTTAGCCAATCTTTGCAGAGAATAGTCGACACGAACAGGTATGAAATGAGTGGACTTCATCAACTGATCCACAATCACCCATACCGAATCTTTCTTAGTAGGCGTAAGAGGTAGTCCACTAACAAAGTCCATAGTGATCCTCTCCCATTTCAACTGTGGAATCTTCACCGGTTGCAACAACCCTGAAGGCAATTGGTGTTCAGCTTTGACCTGCTGACACGTTAAACACTTTCCCACAAATTTCGTAACTTCCCGCTTTAATCCAGGCCACCAAAACTGTTCACGCAAATCTCGATACATCTTACTTCCTCCAGGATGCATAGCGTAAGGGCTACTATGTGCTTCCTGAAGAATCATCTGCCTCAATTTCACATCCTTCGGCATGCAAACCTTTCCACAGAAACACAAAACCCCGTCGCCGTTCAAACTTTAATCCTCTACCCCACCATTTTGTACTTGCAGAAGTTGAGCACTTAAGACATCATCAGATAACTATTTCTCTTTAACCTGACTTACCCATGTCAGCTTCACTTGCAGTTCAGCTAATAAACTTCTGTCATCGTATAAACTGAGATGGGCGAACATCACTCTCAAATCTGATATAACCTTTCGGCTTAACGTGTCTGCCACCACATTTGCCTTACCCGGGTGATATTCAATTGACCAGTCATAATCCTTCAATAGCTCAATCCACCTTCACTGCCTTAGATTCAGCTCCTTCTGAGTTAGAAGATATTTTAAACTCTTGTGGTCGGTGTAGATAACAGACTTCTCTCCATACAAATAATGTCTCTAAACCTTTAAAGTGAAAACTACCGCAGCCAATTCCAAGTCATGCGTGGGATAGTTAATCTCATACGGTCTTAACTGCCGGGATGCATAGGCAACAACTTTCCCATCTTGCATCAGTACACAACCTAATCTCGTGTGAGAAGCATCACAATACACTACTAAATCTTTCCTAGCCTCAAGCTGAATTAAAATCAGAGCCTCTGTCAAAATCCTTTTCAGCTTCTCGAAACTTTCCTGCTGCTTGTCAGTCCACACAAATGCTACCCCTTTTCTCAACAACATAGTTAAGGGTGCTGCAATTGAGGAAAAACCTTCAACAAACCTTCTGTAGTAACCTGCCAATCTCAAGAAACTTTGAATCTCTGCCACAGACTTAGGTGGTTTCCGGTCCAGCACTGCCTCAATCTTTCGAGGATCAACTCTTATCCCTTCTGCAGATACCACATGACCCAGAAAAGTAACTTTCTTTAACCAAAACTCACACTTACTAAATTTGGCGTACAACTGCATCTCCCACAAAATCTGTAGAACCACCTGAAGATGCGAATCATGCTCCTCTTTTGACTTGGAATATACCAGAATATCGTCTATGAACACTATCACGAATCAGTCCAGATAGGGTTGAAAAACCCAATTCATCATATCCATGAACGCGGGTGGTGCGTTTGTCAACCCAAACGGCATTACCAAAAATTCATAGTGACCGTAGCGAGTCCGGAAAGCTGTCTTATGAATATCTGCTTCCTTTACCTTAAGTTGATGGTATCCTGACCTCAAATCTATCTTTGAAAAGACCGAAGCCCCCTTGAGCTGATAAAAAAGATCATCTATCCTCGGCAGCGGGTACTTGTTCTTGATGGTCAATTTATTCAACTGGCAGTAATCAATGCACATTCGAATGGACCCGTCTTTCTTCTTCACGAATAGCACCGACGCTCCCCACGGCGATACACTGGGTTGGATAAAACCACGATCCAACAGCTCCTGAATCTGAGCTTTAAGTTCAACCAGCTCCTTCAGTTCCATCCTATAAGGGGCGATGGACACCGGAGCCGTACCTGGTAGTAATTCAATTCCAAACTCCACCTCACAATCCGGAGGCAACCCTGGAAGCTCTTCAGGAAAGGCATCTACAAATTCCTTTACTATTCTAACCTCATTCACAGTCACTTCTTTTGCATCCAATACACCGAAAAAAGTTAAGAAAGCCATACACCCTTTTCTCACCATTCTTTCCGTCTTTAGAGCAGACACTACATTGGACAAGTAGTCACTCCTATCACCTATTACCAAAACTTCATCACCCTCGGGAGTCCATAACACCATGCGCTTAGCAGCACAATCCAAGTTTGCTCGATACCTTACCAACCAATCCATGCCTAAGATTAAATCAAACTCCCCAAATGGCAGTTCCATCAAATCAGCCGGGAAAACCAACCCTTGAACTTTTAAAGGCAGACTTCTAAAAATTTTATTTACCACTACCGATTGCCCTAAAGGACTCAATACAGACATCTCCCTAGAAGTAGTTTCAGAGTTCATGCTCAAGGTTCCAGACACCACGCTAGCAACATAGGAATGCGTCGACCCAACAACCATTGGCGTTGCAACATGACTAGACCCCTCAACCCTATGCGTCTTCTGGAACCCCCTGATGACACTGATGGTCTAAAACTCCTCTTATTTCTGCCTCTATCCTGGTCCCTATTTTGCTTCTCAGTTCGCTTTACCTCCTTGGCTATCTTAGCTTTTTTCACCAAAATAGCAAAGTCTCTCTCCCGTTGTGGAGCTATCAACACTCAGAGCTCGTCTCGCAGCCCATCATCGAACCGCACGCATCGCTCATAATCGATTGCAACTATCCCTTGGGCATGCCGACTTAACCGCAAGAATTCTGCCTCATACTCAGCTACCGATTTACCGCTTTGAACTAGATTCAATAATGCCTTCCTCTGAGCATCCACATAACTAGCTCCAACATAGTTCCCTTGAAACATCACCTTAAAGAAATCCCAATCCATTCGGTCTGCAGAAGTACCCTCTTTCACAGAAAGCCACCACTGATACGCCTTATCCTGAAGTAAAGACACTGCGCCCTTTAGCTTCTCCTCTGTCGTGCAGTCCACGTCATCAATAATTCTCTCGACTGCCTCTAGCCAATACTCAGCCACGTTTGGAGCTACCCCAGAAATACCCCTAAACATTTTTGCTCCGTTAGCTCGAAGTCGCTCAGGAATGGACTTACGATTTGCTGCTCCAGTACTTGCCCCAACCACACGCTCTAACACACGCAACATCATTTGAGACAGGGCATCGTCTCCACCAGTTTTGTCTTGCGAACCCGCCCCTGCCATAGGTGATGCTGGCACCTCGCCCTCAAGCTCATTCCTCACTTCCGAAAGCTCAACCTCAGTACCCTGGCCTCTCCCATGGCCGCGAGTAACACGTCCACATCCTCTACCACTCATATCTATAGCACTGCTTTACTTTGGTTATAACTTTTATGAGGCAGTAAATCTTTCCACTTGTTTATTAACGAGTAGTTTTATGAGCTAGAATTATAAGTAGTTCCTTCGCAAAGTACATACATTCCTAAAAGTTTCCATCTCTACAATAAAGTTTCTAAATCCCAACATCCACAGCAATACATCATATAACCACCTCATGCAATTCACTTAACAATCAGAAAACTTACCTGGTGGACCTGGGCCAGAAATTCGAGTGCCATTCTTCCAAAACACAAGTTCATATGAAATTTCTTTTTAAACCATCTTAAATACATAATTTGAAAATGTTGTGGCCCCAAAACCCAAGGCCGAGTTTTTAAAACCTGGCTCTGATACCAAATTGTAACACCTCAAACCCGGCCCAAACATCACAACCGGATCTGGCATGTCACTAAGGAAAACAGGTTTGAAAAGTTTTATAAGTTTTGGAGAATTTCTTTAATAAAAACAAGTTTCATGGTTCAATTGAAACTCATTATTCAAGTTTTTAAAGTTAATTAGCTAAGCCTAGCGTTTAGGCGATGTTTGAAAAACTTAGCAATTTTTTTCTTTTTCCGGTTTATGGAATGTCAATAAAAAATTTTAGTTTCATAGGAAATGTATGTTAAACAGGTTGCGAAGAAAAATTTGTTTATCTTGATAAAAATGTTCCATCAAGTAGTTCGTAATTAATGTGTAACAACACAGACTTTAAATCCAAAATTTACCAAATTTAAAGTGGCCTTATTACATATTAAAATTATCCCAAAAGAAAATAGCAACTAATAATTTAAAATAAAGCTTAATAAAATAACCCTTGCATGGCCACATCGAATCTATTCCAACCAAGTCCAAAGAACCATGGGCTACCTGCAATTTGTTAAGAAAATAGAGTGAGTCACCAGACTCAGTGTGCAATTAGTACACAAAATTCCACAAGTGGGACTGAGCCCCAAACCATCATTGAATCATCACATCATGCACAAGTTCTCAAAATGATAGCCCAGCCCAACCTAGTATTCCATCCTCTACACACCGCTCCACATGTCCATCCTCAACACACCTGTGGGGATTTCAACAATCAACCCTCCATCTGCTACACACCTCTTTGGCAGTCATGTTGACAGACACACTGCTCAAAGTCTACATATAGTGGTCTAGCCACTGATCCACACGTGATTAAATCACCAATTCCACAATAAGGCACCACACCATCATTAATCGTGACAAAGTCACCAATATACACTTCCCCTTTATATCATTATCATCCCAATATCCCATGCACATGCAACATAGTATAAAAGATAGGTTATATAATGTGATACATGTAATACTTAGCATACACCCACAATCATATTATCCACAAACCTTAAAAAGGCTTAAAATATAGTATACTGACCTGGGGTTCCGGTTTACCCAACTTAGGTAACTCAATCACCATTGTCGCTATTTTCGGCTTTCAAACATAACACATACTCATTTATGAAATTAAGGAAATAGTGTGATAATTACACACCTGTAAACCTGAAGAACTAAATTATCGATCTCACTAACGTCCTCACTCGTTGGGATCACAGCAATATGCTTATCCCTTTCAGATGCTGGCCCACACCCCGGTGGCCAATCTTGAACTGCCGATACTGCTCGCTTCTTAAACTTTGGAGTCGAAACCAAAGGTTTGCTCCCTTCCCTAACTTGAACGTTTCTTGCATCCATTAAAAGTCTTGGTCAATAAATTGCTACGAAAGAGATGATGGTATAACCACTCAACTGGGTTAAGGCGATGAACAAAGGATAAATAGACTAGTAGAATACTAGAGAGAAATCCCTTACCTTACAATCCCAAAAAGAGAGACGGGGTTCAGAGATTAGTCACTCTATAGACTTAGAACCTAAATGGTTCGGCTAACGATATTTCCCCGATGAAACACCCTTCACAACCAAACCGAAGAATGATCCGAAGTAAATGCCTAACACTTTGTCCCTCTATTCACCGTAACACTGAGAGAAAGAAGCAGGTTTAAGTATTGATCAAGACAGGCTTGGCCTTACCAAGAAAAGAAGGAATACGGGTTTAATCAAGGGGAAAATAAAAGGGAATGATCTTACCTTAACATAGAGGATTCAAACAACACCCAAGAGAATTTGGCACCCCACAATAGCAGAGAAGATTCGGCAATGAACAAGAGTGGAAGAGAATAAGATGAAAGAACCGAAAATGAAAACAAGAGAACTTCAATGAAGGCCTAATAGTTTCGGCAACACCAGATAAACCAAAAAGAGAAGAAAGGTTTGGAGAAAAGAATGATGAGGGGAAAAATAGGGAAGAAGAACAAAGGTTTTGGTTTAAAAGAGTAGGTAAAGATGAAGAAGAAAACAAAAGATTGCAAGGGACAAGTATGTTACTTTCGGTAGTGGAGTTTTGAAAATGAGTAGTGAAAAGAAGATGAGAAGAAATATGCACAAAATGGTCTCCTAGTTTCGGCTATAAGTCATAGTAAAAGAAAATAATGAGAATTGACTAGGCACTTTTCGGAAAAAGAGAGCAAGAAAAGAACTAAAAGAAGAGCACACCCAAAATGCCGAAAAAAAGAAACCCTTAACACACAAAAGCTAATAAAACCTATAAAAATTTCGGCACCAACTCCCCTTACCAAAACCGAAAGCCTCACCCCCTACACTACTCAAAAATTCAACTTACAACCCCTTCTCACCTCAATCCCCATGCCGTCCCTTGAAACACTCCTTAATTCCCTCTCCTCCACTTATTCAAACTAGTTTGAATAATTCAAACTCCCTTAATCACTCTCCACCATCCATTGAATTATTTGACCAAGTCTTGTCTCTCTCCTCCAGAGTTTGATTACCATCCAGCTACCTCCATTGCCTGAACCAAAAATAATACTCCCTTGTGCTACTTGAGAGTTTCGAACCCTCTCCCTCTCAACTTCTCCTTGTGATGCCATCTCCCTGCATGTTAGGTGGCGTCTCCTATCCACTCTTCCACTGCACCTCTTGTGTCACCAAACGCAAACAATAACCCTTAAGTCCTGCTCCCAATTAGCTACCCTCCTAAAATGCCCAAAACTAAAATTATACCAAGGCTTCTGCTTAACCCCGAGTCTTCCTGAGGCCCCCAAACACATCCAAACAACATGCATTACTCAACAAACGCAGAAAAACATAAAAGATACAAAGCCCCTAAATCCCGGATGTTACATTAATAATTTTTGTAATAAGGCCATTGGGTTTTTCTTTTTAACTTTTATTTGGTATATCTTTAAATTAAAAACTGCTAGTCTGTTAAACACGGGTTTGTAAAACTATAACCATTGTTTTCAAAATATCACGTATTCGCAAATGTTTGAATCAAACTTCCGCAACAAACAAGGTTTTGAAAGTAATAATGTTTTTTGCAAGAGAATGACTTTTAATAAACTACGTTTTGAAGATAAGCAAACGAAATCTGAGGTTTTACATGGCAGAAAGTTTTAAATTCTTTAAGAAGGGTTTCTAATGAAAGCATGGTTTTCGAAAAACTCTTCAGTGTGACACGCCAGATTCGGGCCTAACTTCTAGGCCGGGTTTGGGGTGTTACAACTCACCTGTCATAGAATAAAAGCCTCCAATTTGAAATCTGTGGGATTTGAACCCCACTCTCCAAGCCTTCCCAATGACGCCACTGCCACTAAGCTACAAGCTCATCTTGTGTTTCTAAACACACACAAATATGTAAAAGCCCTACAACTGCCAACTCTCTTCACTTTAGGGTCAAAAAGCAAAATTTTTCTAAGGCTCAAACTCGAACCCAGGCCTCCCTAGAACCCCCGAATACCCTTAATTAACTAGCTGAGCAAGCACAACATACAATTAAGCAAAAATTACAACACCTAACTTTTGGGGCATTACATACCTCGGATCCGGATATTCGTTTGGACTCGGTTAATCTACTACCTTCGTTTTCTGGCGATCTAAGTCTGTTTTCTTCTGTTCTTGATCTATACTTATGAAAATTTAACCCTTTCATTCATCAACTTATCCAATTCAATCCAAAAAAATACATTTAGGGCTATTTGCAACTTAACCCTCACATTTGCCCATTTTATCAATTTAGTCTATTTTTCATAAAACATCAAATATACAAAATCACCATATATCCATGCTTAGCCGAATGCCCATGTATCTCATACAAGTCCAGCCATTTCATCAAATTCACAATTTAATCCCTCAAAGAATCATTTTTCTCAATCGAGTCCAATATACTCAAATTTAACAAAACTCCAAAAACAAACTATGATAATCATATACATATCTTTCATATTTCACTATAAAGCTTTACAAATCACATGAGTTCATCAAAGGCTCATCTCATAAACATCATCAATACTCAAAATTAAGACATTGGTTTTGAAGCAGACGAAGCAATTGTAACACCCCCAGACTTGGCCCAGACGCTATGGCCGAATCCGGTGATGTCACATTAAAGGGAAAATTCCAAAATGACTTTGTTTAATTGAAAACTTAAGTTTAAGGTTTAAAAGCCCAAAATCCTTGAATCTTGTTAAGTTAGGATGAAAGCCCATGTTTTAAGAAAACGTCCATATGTTACAGTTATATCAAAACCATGTTGAACTTTAGAAATTTATTTAAGTTTAATAGGTAAACAGTTGAAACAATAATAATAAAACCCAAAACCTAAAGTCAAATTGGAGATACAAGGCCTTATTACAACCCAATGTAAATAAAATATTTAAAATAAATTCATTTGAACAAAATAAAACATCTGAATATCTTGTAGTGTGGCCACCTCCGAGTCCCCTTCCACGTCGAACCGCTTACTGAGGATCACCTGAAACATTAAATAAAAAGGGAGTGAGTTTCGAAACTCAGTGTGTACGACCCTTAGTAAACCAATCCAACATGCAGTTATCACATTGGGGCTAAGCCCTATCAAATTCAGTGGTCTTGGGCCTTAGCCTACAATGAACTCATATCACTTTATTATTGCATGAATGTAATGCACCCATCCCAAATCCAACCCTGCACTCTATTTCCCTTCCAACCCTACACTCCTGTAGGGATATAAATATCAACCCACCCATCCCTACACTCCAAAGGTAGCACCAACAGCGACACTACTCAATGTTGCAGCGAGGCTGCTAAACATATAGTGGGCTTAAAGCCACCAGTGGATCCACGGTCGTCAAGCGACTATGCAATCCTCACATATCTTCATCCGTATCATCAAACCCACCCAAGTGCAACATATATCTCATGAATGCAACATACACATTAAGCACATTAAGCACCTAGGGGTATTTTAATCATTTCACTACCCAGGGGTATTTTTGTAAATATACCCTATAGGGGTATTTGCATAATTCTATCCTATAGGGGTATTTCAGTAATTTTACCCTACAGAGGAATTCTCGTAATTTTACCCTACAGGGGTATTCTCGTAATTTTACCCTATAAGGGTATTCTCGTAATTTCCTTCATCTAGGGTTTTAGTTATGAACTTTGGCCCATTGACAAGTCCTCGCGGCTAAAGTGAACAGACACTATGCACCAGGTAGGATCCTAGAGAAGAGGAAGTGGGCCACTAGGACCGCTTAAGTACCAAGCTCTCCCTGGATCCAATCCTAGACATGCTTATGTCCATTGCCACACTCTAACTTAGCGATTTGTCCACTGACATGTTTTATTATTAATAAGTTTTATGCTATTTAAGAGTTTATTAAAACTAGGCCTAGAGTCCATTAAAACCCTAACATGCATTTTTTAAATCCCATAAGGCCCATTAAGCCCATTTCATGTCCATACATATAGCCCATTAAGCCCATTTCATGTTCATATAGCCATTATGACCAAATCATACAACATCCATATCAATCCTCATTCACATATCAACTCTTGTCGACTTGGGCCCACGAACTCGGCAGGCCCATTTGGTGACAACTTGTCGTATGTGTGTAGTGTATGTATACACCTGATTATTATGACGCGCTGCACTATTCTCAGTCTTGAACCTACAACGAATACCAATCTCCCATCAATCACACTCTAAACCAAAATATCCACCAAAAGCCAAAACCTTACCATAACTTTACCGTGTGCCACCAGTTCTAGTAGTCCTTCCTTAGCTACTATTCACGAGTATCACCTAGATCTGTACCCACACATATATTATCAAAAATCAAGTGACTTGTATTCCATACAAGTCACCCCTATAGATCATACTTACATTTGGCCACTTACTTAAACCACAACTGAGACGAGTACACCTACCACTTACTAACGATCCTTACCACGCTTGCTATCTTTGAACCCTACCCTTGTTAATATAAGGTTAACGACAAAGAGAAGTTAGATAGCCCTTCAGATTTTAACAAAACACACCAAAGAGGTTGACCGAGTACTTACTGAATCCCCCTTTTACTCCTACGGCCTTGATAGCTACTGAACGAGATCCAGCTTTTAACACTTGATCAACAGATTTGTGTTGAAGGAAAATCAAAGAATCGACACAAATAGGGATTTCAAAAAAAAAGGGGTGATGGTAATTCAGCAATGGAAGAAACCGATTGAGGGGGAGAAAAGAAGAAAGAAAACACGGAAACTCAAAGAACCTCTCTAAGGAATTTGGCACACCCTTTTTATAGCCAAAGCCGAAACTACCTTCCCCCCAAAGTCCTATTCGGCACAAACACATCCATACCTCAATCCCCTATCTTTTCTCTCTTATCTTTACCTTAAATTTCTCTTCTGAACACTCCCTTCCAGAGTCCTCTCTAGCGCCACTACCTTCCTTCTATGTGCAAAAATAAAATTCCTTAATTCACCACTCTTAAGCCTCGAACCTTGGACCTCCTCACCTGATAGTAACGCCACCTTGTATCTCCAAAGTGACGCGACCTTGCCACTGGACAAAGGCCCAATTGTGTCCTATTTTCCCCTTAATCAGTTTAAGAGGCCTAATGCCTAAGACTAGGGTCCCACTAAGGCAAAAATTAAAATTTTCCCTATGGTTTTCCCTATCCCTAAGACTCAAATAACCCTGGTAATACATTAAAATTAATATTCTAAGTGCTACTTACATATACCAACTTCAGTGCACAGAAATTTAGAGTTTCAAGATTTTAGGGCGTTACAGTAACGATTGCAAAAACGTAGAAATTATCAAAAATCGAATCAAAATCATGCCTTAATTTGACCACAAACTAGTCGAATGTTTGAAGAGTTCAAATCCTCTCTTTTCTTTATAAATTTCAGTGGTGGATGAGTCAAAAAGATGAACAAATGTTTTATTAAGGCTTTTGTTTTATTATAATTAACCTTAATATCATAATTCCCATTTTACCCTTTAAAACAACATATATACAACATATAATACAAGGTCATTTTTGACCATTGCCATCCACTAACTAAATAGTGGTCTAATTGCCTCATAAGGCCTCCTCATTTAAAACCCACATCAAATAGATACCTTATTAAAGAGCATGCTAATTTAACATTTCTCACAATTTGGTCATTTTACCAAATTAAGCACACAGACGGACAAATTAACTCACAGAACTTTATCTCATGCTAAATCACATATCAAGGGCACAAAAAATAATATTAAAATATTTTATTGACTCAGATTTGTGGTCTCAAAACCACTGTTCCGACTAAGGTCTAAACCGGACTATTACAATTCTCCCCCTTAGGGATTTTTATCCTCAAAAATCTTACCGTTAAACAGATTCAGATATTGCTGTCTCATTGAATCTTCAGGCTCCCACATAGCTTCTTCTACTCCGTGTCGATGCCACAACACTTTCACTAACGAAATTTTCTTATTTCTCAACTCTTTCTCTTCACGAGCTAGAATACGGATCAGTTTTTCCTCGTATTTCATATCAGATCAGTTTTCAATCTCAGACGGGGTAATCATATGTGACGGATCAGATTGGTATCTATAGAGCATCGAAACATGGAATACATTATATATCTTTTCAAGCTCAGATGGCAACAACAATCTATATGCAACTGGCCCAACGCACTCAATAACCTCATATGGCCCGATGAATCTCGGACTCAACTTGCCTTTACGTCCAAATCGGAGTACTTTCTAACACGGGGACACTTTCAGAAACACTTTGTCACCGATCTCAAATTCAATCTCTTTTCTTTTCAAGTCCGCATAAGACTTCTGACGATCAGATGCTAATTTCAGACTATCACGGATTACTTTTACTTTCTGTTTAGTATTTTTTATCAAATCAACCCCGTGCAGCTTATTTTCACTAAGCTCGGTCCAATACAGAGGTGTACGAAATTTACGTCCATACAAAGCTTCATATGGTGCCATTTTAATGCTCGACTGAAAACTATTATTGTACACAAATTCAATCAATGGCAAATATCGTTCCCATGAGCTATTAAACTCAAGGATGCAACATCTCAATATGTCCTCGAGAATCTGAATAATCTGTTCAGACTGACCATCTTTTTGCGGATGAAAAGCAGTACTGAAATGTAATTTTGTACCTAAAGCTTCTTGCAATTTCTTCTAGAACCTTGAAGTAGACCTCAAATCTCTATCAGATACAATAGACAACGGTACCCTGTGCAACCTCACAATATTAGAAATATAAAGCTCAGCTAATCTATCAAGTGAGTAATTAGATCTCATCGAAATAAAATAGGCAATTTTTGTCAATTGATCAACTACAACCCAAATCATATATTTCTTTCTCGGAGTCAAAGCCAAACCAGAAACAAAGTCCATCGTTACTTTATCCCATTTCCACTCAAAAATCAAAATCGGTTGTAACAACCCAGACGGAACCTAATGTTCAACTTTAACTTGCTGATAGACTAAACATTTCGAAACAAAATCAGAAATGTCTCGTTTCATACCATACCACAAATAATGTTGCTTTAGATCATGATACATTTTAGTGTTTCCCGGATGAACAGATAGGCAACTATTATGTGCTTCATTTAAAATCAACTGAATCAACTCTGGGTTTCTCGGAACACAGATTCGATCTCGAAATCTCAAGCAATCATCATTATCAACTCAAAATTCAAAATCAGAGTTCGGATTGCACTGAGCTCGTTTCACTATTATTTCATTATCAACTTTCTGAGCATCATATATCTGTTATAAAAACAATAGTTTTGCTTTCAATTCTGCTATCACTTAACTATCATCAGAAAAATCTAATTGAGCATTCAAAGCATGTAATACAAATAATGATTTCTTACTCAGTGCATCAGCAACAACATTTGCTTTACCCAGTTGATAATCAATTACAAGTTCATAATCTTTCAATAACTCTAACCAACTTCTTTGACGCAGATTCAAATCTTTTTGAGTTATCAGATATTTCAAAATTTTATGACCCAAAAACACATGACATTTCTCACCGAATAGATAAAGTCGCCAAATCTTTAATGCGAACACAATTGTAGCTAATTCAAGATCATGAGTCAGATAGTTCTTTTCATCCGGCTTTAGCTGTCTCGAGGCATAAGCTATAACTTTGCCTTCTTGCATCAATACGCATCCCAGACCATTCAACGAAGCATCACTGTATATCACAAATTCTTTACCCGATTCTTGCTGAACTAAAACTTGGGCTTCAATCAACATAGTTTTTAATTGATCAAAGCTTTTCTGGCATTTATCAGACCATTCAAATTTCACATCTTTCGGACGTAGTCTAGTCAACGGAGTTGCTATCAATGAAAATCATTTTACAAATATTTGATAATAACCAGTGAGTCCCAGAAAGCTACGGACTTTTAACATAATTTTCGGAGGTTTTCATTTCAAAATAGCAAAAATATTGCTCAGATCAACTTGTATTCTTGATGCTGACACGCTATGCCCTATAAAACTAACTTTACGTAACCAGAATTCACATTTACTGAATTTTGCATACAATTACTTTTGTCGCAGAGTTTGCAACACAATCCTCAGATGTTTAGCATGCTCAGTTTTATCCCATGAATAAATCAAAATGTCATCTATGAATACAACAACAAATCGATCCAGGTACGGTCTAAAAATTCTGTTTATCAGATCCATAAAAATAGTTGGAGCATTCGTTAGTCTGAAAGACATAACTAAAAACTCATAATGCTCGTACCTCGTTCTAAAAGCAGCTTTCGAAATGTCTGAGCCTTTTAGTTGATCAAACAAATTGTCAATCCTGGGCAACGGATATTTATTCTTTATAGTCACTTTGTTCAACTGACGATAGACAATGCACATTCTCATCGTGCCAAATTTTTTTTTCACAAATAAACTGGAGCACCCCAAGGTGAGAAACTTGGTCTAGCGAACCCTCTGTCAGTTAACTCTTGCAACTGTGACTTTGATTCTTTCAGCTCTGTTGGTGCCATTCTATACGGAGCTATTGAAATAGGAGTTGTATCGGGCAACAAATCAATACCAAATTCAACTTCACGTATCAGAGGCAATCCCAATAATTCTTCAGGGAATACATAAAAAAACTCACAAATAACTGGCACTGATTCAACTTTCTTTTTAGTCACTTTCGAATCAATCACATAAGCAAAATAAGCTTCGTATCCCTTTTTCACATAACTTTGAGCTTTCAACACAGATATCACAGCAAGCAATCCGTTCAAATCATTAGACTTAACCCTAACTATTTTATCATTCAGACTTCTCAAATCAATAGTCTTTCTTTTACAATTCACAATAGCATCATGTAATGTCAACTAGTCCATACCCAGAATGATATCAAACTCATCAAATGGAAAAAGCATCAAATCAACATGGAAATAGATATCTCGAAACATTAACGGAAAATTCTTGCGTACTTTGTCAACCAGGACACTTTTACATAAGGGGTTCGATACTTTTATAACGAACTCAATAGACTCTACAGGCAAAGTCTTACTGAATACTAAGTTCATGCATATATATGAATGAGTAGAACCAGGGTCTATCAATGCAATCATAGAAGTATCATAAAGTACAAATGTACCGGTAATAATATCTGGAGATGAAGCTTCATCACGAGCTCAGATGGCATACGCTGTAGCAGGCGCTCTAGCATCAGATCTTGCAATAGTGTCTCTCGAAGTTCTCTGACTACCACTGACATTTCTTACATTTTGTGAATGTCTACCTCTCACTGGAGCATTATCGAATATCGGGTTCTAAAAAATCTCTGGCTCAACAGACTTTGGATAGTCACGGATAAAATGATCTAATGATCCACATCTGAAGCAGGCTCGATCAACAAGCAAAATAAACTCTTTTATCTCTAAAATTCTGACTAGCAAGAGGATATCTTCATTAAGGCTGTCTTCAAACCTTTTTCACATTATTGCTTCGGTCGATACGCATTCTTAAGCATACTGACTTAGCCTCATGAACTCTCGTTCATATTTCGTAATAGTCATACGGCTCTGTTTCAGTTCCAAAAATTCCTTTTATTTCTGATCAATGAATCTCTCACTGATATATTTATTTCAGAACTCAGACTGGAAGAAATCCCAAGTGACCCGTTCCTTTGGAACCATAGAAATCAAAGTCTTCCACCACTGGTAAGATGCATCTCGTAGTAGTGAAACAACACATTTGATACTTTCTTCCAGAGTCAATGACATCTCATCAAATACCCGGATAGTGTTTTCTAACTAGAACTCAGCTTTTTTGGCATCATCATCACTAGCAGCCCTGAACTCTTCAGCCCCATACTTACAGATCTTGTCAACCGGAGGCTTGTTCAACAGTTTCAGATTCATAATCAGAGGCATAGCAGATGTCTGAGGGGGATTAAGTGGGGGAGGAGCTTGTGAAGCAGCCCGATTATTTCTCACAAACTGAGTGAACCACTCACTTATCACCTGGAAGAAAGCTTGTTTAGCTTCTCCCTCTTGACCGCTCGTAGCCGGTCTCGACTCAGATGGCGCTGTCCCTTGAGCAGGAGTAGGCGCATTACTTTCTACATCGTCAACTACGGCTCTTTTGGGATCTATTACTATACGTAAATCACATTTTACACGTTAGGATTCATCACACTATCACAGTTCAAATATATGACATGTATAGCTAGACTCTTACATACTAGTTAGTTCGAGAATCGGCTAAATTGTAGCTCTGATTCTAACTAAATGTAACACCCCTAACCCGTATCCATCGCCAAATTAGGGTTAAAGGCATTTCCAAATAGATCGGAAACTTTTACATACATTTCATACAACTATTCATCAATTGCAATCAAAGTGTCCCTTTTATAGGTCAACGAGACCTTAATGATACTTTAGAATTGGGTTGGGACTAATCTGAACACATACTAATATTCTCAAAAATTTAAAACTCTTCTAAGTTACAGAGGTCACACGCCCGTATGGGCAGGCCGTGTGCCTCCTACAGCTACTAGACACACCCATGTATCCAGACTATGCTAAATTAGAGCATGTATACTGACTTTTCCATACGGCTACCAGACACGCCCATTGTCTTGGTTGGGTAACATTAGGCTAGTTACTAATTTACTCACAAGGCTACCAGGCACGCCCGTATGCCATGGTCGTGTACACTTAGGCAAGCCACTGACTTATACCCACGGCCACTAGGCACACCCATGTGCCACGGACGTCTAAGTAAAACAGACCACTTGCAAGGTTAAAATGCCACCCAAACAAGGGTCAATCAATACAAACAAGATTACCAATTCATTTCATACACACTTGACATCTAAAAACATGTCAAACAATCAACATATCTTCATATTCAAACTCATTTCCAAACATACCACTTTGCCTAACTAAAAACACATATACTTTCAAACATGGTTTATCCACATTTACCTTTCATATAACCATTCCTTTGCTCAAGCATTCATACTCATAATGCATACATATGCTTACCATAGCTTTGACCATTTCCTTAGCTATCTAACCATACCAAACTATGCATCATATAACATAATCATTCAAACATATAACCAACATTTATCTAGCGACATCTCATGGCTATTTATACATATTTCAATCATAATCCAAAATAATTAGTCTATACATGCTATATTTAGCTATATACACATTTCAAAAGTACCAAAATGAGTTTGAGTAGTGTGATGACGGTCCTCGATGGTCCCCGAGCCTTCAGTAGCTTTGATGATCTATAAAATAGAGTAAACACACACACAGAGTAAGCTTTCAAAAGCTTAGTAAGCCATATGCAAATAAACTTAGCATAAAATACACATAACCATATTGATACAATGAAATTAATGGTTCTCATAACAAATTCATGACATATATTTCTTTGGCTCATTTGCTTAGCCATATCTTACCACATTCTTCATCTCAAATGTCACATATACACATAGCTCTTTTAAGCATCTCTTCACATATCATTCTATCACTTCCTTTCACATACCCATCTTAGTAAGTTCATGTAAATACTTACCTTTTATACACACTTAGTGTACATAACAAGCGTACTTAAAATAGAAATAGTAATCACATAGTCATTCGTATCTCGGATTTTCCCGTTGAACCATTAAAAATCTAATAAAATACTCAGAGTGTTTGGAATAGTCATACAATGCCAACGTCCCAGACGTGGTCTTACATGTCGAGATATCGATGTATCGTCCCGCATGTGGCCTTACGAATCAATACGATGCCAATGTCTCAGACATGGTTTTACACATAAATCTCATATCGATGCCAACATTCCAGACGTGGTCTTACATGATATCTCGAATCAATGCCAACATCCCAGACGTGGTCTTACATGATATCACATAACGGACACCTATGTCATGACATAGACTACCCTATCTATTCCTAGGTTCAAACGGGACTTCTCGAACATTGTCACTATGTTGATTCTATCTCGGAATTCATGTATACATCATCTCATATACATTCATCATTATCAATAATCAAAAGAACATACATAATTCAACACAAATACATTAATTTGTATATTGACTTACCTCGGATTCGGATATTCGTTCGGACTCAATGATTCTACTACTTTCGCTTTCCTGGGATCTAAGTCCATTTTTTTCAGTTCTTGATTTATACATATTCAAATTTAACCCTTTCATTCATCAACTTATCCAATTCAATCCAAAAACATACATTTAGGGCTATTTGCAACTTAACCCTCACATTTGCACATTTTATCAATTTAGTCTATTTTTCTCAAAACATCAAATATACAAAATCACCATATATCCATGCTTAGCTGAATACCCATGTATCTCATACAAGTCCAAAAATTTCATCAAATTTACAATGTAATCCATCAAATAATCATTTTTTTTCAATTGAGTCCAATATACTTAAATTCAACAAAACTCAAAAAATAAACTATGATAATCATATATATATCTTTCATATTTCACTATAAAGCATTACAAATCACATGAGTTCATTAAAGGCTCATCTCATAAACAACATCAATACTCAAAATTAAGACTTGGGTTTTGAAGTAGACGAAGCAACGACTGCAAAAACATAGAAATTATCAAAAATTGAATCGAAATCATACCTTAATTTGACCACAAACTAGCCGAATGTTTGAAGAGTTCAAACCCTCTCTTTTCTTTATAAATTTCGGTGGTGGATGAGTCAAAAAGATTAACAAATGTTTTATTAAGGCTTTTTTTTATTATAATTAACCTTAATATCATAATTCCCATTTTACCCTTTAAAACCACATATATACAACATATAATACAAGGTCATTTTTGACCATTTCCATCCACTAACTAAATAGTGGTCTAATTGCCTCATAAGGCCTCCTCATTTAAAAGCCACATCAAATAGATACCTTATCAAAGCGCATGCTAATTTAACATTTCTCACAATTAGGTCATTTTACCAAATTAAGCACATAGACGAACAAATTAACTCACAGAACTTTATCTCATGCTAAATCACATATCAATGGCACAGAAAATAATATTAAAATATTTTACTGACTCAAATTTGTGGTCTTGAAACCACTATTCTGACTAGGGTCTAAATCGGACTGTTACAATAATGATCTCAAGTCTGAGGATCATATACATAGTTATCACTATAAGTAATGTTGTAACACCTCTAACCCGTATCGTCGCCAGATTAGGGTTACGAAACATTACCGAACAATTGAAACATTTAAACTTAATGTTATTCAATATCATAAACATATCATAAACCAATCATATACATACATATTGTACCTAAATCGAGCCTTCGAGGCCTTGAAAATACCTTAGAAATGATTCAGAACTAAATCATTTGGAAACAGGGGTTACACGGCCATGTGCCTTACACGACTGAGACACATGCCCGTGTCTCAAGCCGTGTAACCTTCGAACTAGGGACACACAGTCGTGTCCCAGCTCGTGCCCTTACCCGTGTAACTCTCTGAGTAGGGTCAAACAACCTTGTCACACACCTTTGTGCCAGGCCGTGTAACTCTCTGAGTTGCCCCACACGCTCGTGTGCCAGGCCGTGTAACTCATTGACTTACTTACAAAGGAACTCTTTGATGACACACAACTGTTTCACCAAGTTGTCACACACGGTTGAGTCACACGCCTGTGTCTTAGGCCGTGTGGACTTAATTTTTTCCCAAATTCAAACCATTTTCTATACCATTTCATGCATGAACATTTAGGTCTTTTGTGCACGTTTTCAAGGCTCCAAAACCATTTCAAAATATAGATATATTTTCCATTCCAAAATTCCTAATTCAACTAACCAATATGCCATTCAAAGGCACCTCAAATGCAGTCATCAAAATTTACCTAAACATGTCAACTTTACCTAATTTCAAACATCAATATCTAGCTCAACACTTTCCAAAACATGCCATAACTTGACCATAATCATACCAATTCAAAACATACCATTTGATCCATTCAAAGCATGCAACATAAGATTGCCACAATGACACAGTCTAGCAAGTCATCAAATGTACCAACAAAGTTAACTTACACAACTTTTACATACCAAAACATCAACTAAAAATTCAACTAAATCCCATTAAAAGTCAACCTATACATGCCATTAAAACCTTGGCCAAATACTCAAAAAATATCAATATTTATACTGGATAGTGTGATAGATCTCTGACGAGCTTCCAAACCGATCAAGCTTCCGATAATCTATAAAACATAGGAATGAAACTACGTAAGCAATTAATGCTTAATAAGTTCATAAAGATCAAAACATAACTTACCATTTCAATTTGCATAATTTAAAGCATAAGTACATTAAAGTCCAAACCATAAGCTTGTTATAAGCCTATATACATCACCATCAATACACAAGTTAGCACATTACACATAACTCATTTGAACTAACCACATGATAAGTCATTTTCATTTGAAATACAACATTTGATTCATGCATTCTTTCTCTAAACTTATGCATAATTCCATTTGAAACTTACAATTTTATTTCCTTTTCTTACTCGTTGAACCATCTAGAATTTCATTGGATACTCAGGAAAGCTCATACGAAGTGTGTCTTTACATAACCTTAACCTTTCCTTTACATCATTGCCCAAACGAGCTGTGAAATGGGTCTGCTCACACGAGTTGTGGGTCAGAATGTAAGCTACACGATGCTGCTCGTGTGAGCTATGGAGTATCAACAACAAATGTAGGACCTCAACCATCGATAGGACAATCAAGGCCAGCACCCGAAACATGAAATCCCTAATGACATGTCATTTGTATCCTACGAATCCCTAAGGTTGAACCGAGACTCGATAATTGTCATAGTATTGATTCATTTATACGTCGTTCAATTACATTATGAATAACACAATAACATACATTTAAATAACATGAATATTGTAACACCCCCTACCCCGTATTCGTTGCCAGATTAGGGTTAAAGGCATTACTAGACAAATCAAAAATTTTTACAGACATTTCATACAACCATTCATCAATCGCAATCAAAGTGTCCCTTTTATAGGTCAACGAGACCTTCATCATACTTTAGAATAGGGTCGGGACTAAACTAAACACATACTAAAGTTCTCAAAAATTTAAAACTTTTCTAAGTTATAGAGGCCACACGCCTATGTGGGTAGGCCGTGTGCCTCCCACTGCTACTAGACACACCCATGTGTCCTAGTCGTGCCAAATCAGAGCATATATACTGACTTATCCACACGGCCACTAGGCACGCCTGTGTGCCATAGTTGTGTAACATTAGGCTAGCTACTGACTTAACCACACGGCTACCAGGTACACCCGTGTGCCATGGTCGTGTAGGCAAAACAAGTCACTTGCAAGGCCAAAATGCCACCACACAAAGGTCAAACCTACAAGCAAAATTACCAATTCATTTCATGCCACTTGACATCCAAAAACATGTCAAACAATCAGTATATCTTCATATTCAAACTCATTTCCAATCATACCACTTTGCCCAACTAAAAACACATATACATTCAAGCATGATTCATCTATATTTACCTTTCATATAATCATTCCCTTGATCAAACATACATACTCAAATTTCATCCATATGCTTACCATAAACTTGACCATTTCATTTGCTATCAAGTCATACCAACACATGCATCAAACATCATATTCACTCATGCATATTACCAACATTTATCTAGCCAAATCACATGTCTATTTACATCTCAAACATATACCAAAAGACTAGCCTATACATGCCATATTTTGTAACACCCCTCACCCGTGTCCAACTCTAGGATAGGGTTCGACGCGTTACCAGACTTAAACATTCACAATCGTACAAAATTGGGTTACCAAATTTTGCCCAAAATTAAAACTTTTCAAACACATACATATCATCCCTTATACAGGCCTTCGACGCCTATAACATACATTGGGGTGGTTCGGGACTAAACGGAGAACTTTGAAAATCTTTGAGCAACTTAACCAATTTTCTTGCTTTGGAGAGTCACACACCTGTGTGGGTTGGGCCGTGTAGTCACACGCGCCTGTGTGGCTTGGGACACGCCCGAGTCCTCAGCCCGTGTCAATCTCTGTTTATGACGTAAGCAACTGTTTAAGGGCACACGACCAAGGCACACGTCTATGGCCAGAGGCCGTGTCCTCCATACGACTGAGACACACGGCCATGTCTCTACCCATGTGGTCAAGACCTAGGCTAACTTCCAAGCCTTTTTGTCATCTTTACATGCACACACATACATTTGACCTTGTCATCTATTTAATCACTTATACCACATAATCAAACATTAACTCATACCATGGACAAATAGGCTTACAAGCCAAAATCATTATAAGCCACATCTCATGGCTATAACCAACAAATCAATATAAGCCAATACATTTGGCTAATCACAACAACATCCATCATAGAAAAATTAAGTCCCTATACATGCCACTCACTTGAAAACATTTAACATACACATGCCAATACTCCAAGGATAATGGCTCGATAGTGTGATGCTGCCTCCGACAATCTCCAACCCTGAGCTGACCTAACAAAACTAAAAGAAATGGAAATGAGGGAATAAGCTTTACACTTAGTAAGCTCGCATGAAAATAATAAGCAATGCGATAACATACTATTTTCATATTCTTTCTATTTATTCAAATTCCAATTAAGTTATTTCCTCAAGTCACAGTCATTAAATTATCAATATCTGAATCTACAGAACTCCAAATTAGGATCCGTTAATTTTCCATAAAACTAAGACTCACATATCTTCTTACCATAAAATTTCTAGAATTTTTGGTTTAGCCAATAAATACAATTTATTCATTAAAGATTCCCCTGTTTCATTATTTGATAGCTCTAACACCTCTTCACTAAAATTAAAATTCCTCATTATATAGAGTTTG
The DNA here is from genome assembly GCA_025506655.1 of Gossypium rotundifolium. Lineage (NCBI taxonomy): Eukaryota > Viridiplantae > Streptophyta > Magnoliopsida > Malvales > Malvaceae > Gossypium > Gossypium rotundifolium. Next base: position 84,854,359 of record CP106722.1, on the reverse strand, counting down.
GATAACCTTCCCATTTGTCTCTCTCGAAATTAGACTCATGAAGGATTCTGAGAATATAAATTACACACCATAAAAATTTTTATACAATTTTTAATGATTTTTCAAATTTGGAACAGGGGATTTCTGAAACCATTCAGACCATGTCTCACCAAAATTTAAATATCTCATAATAGAAAATTTATTTACTCACACCATTTCTTTTATGCGAAAATAGACTCAATAATCTTTAATTTAATCTCTCATTCAGCATATAATTCAATTTATACTATTTATGGTGATTTTTCAAAATCACGTAACTGCTGCTATTTCAATCTATTTTACTGAAAATTTTACTCTCCCATGTTTTCTTTATATTACTTTCATATATGCCACCATGCATGTTCAATACTGGCCATACAAATGAATAATCATCACCAATATTTACGAGTACTCATAATGGCACTTACACCATATTAGCCTTACCACAATTTCAATCACGTATCACATATCAAACACATTATGAACATACACACATGGTCACATGGTCACATGTCACAAAAACCCTTTCTCACACGTACATTTGCCACATTTCTCAATCGGTCACATTCACACCTACACTTATTCATAACATGATTGCACCAATCACCATTAGTAAGTTATCTCGTTGAACCCCTTCGAAAAATGCTCGATACTCGGTGGTCTCAGCACATAGCTCCACCTACACATAATTCAGCTTTCTTGTACACATGGTGAAGGTCCCTTATCACCCATGTGACCTAGCCATTCCATCTCGTAGCTTTCTTACCTACATGGCGTCCAACACTAGGAACCACTCATATGACCTAGCTACTCATAACTCGTAGCTTTCTTGTACACATGGTATACATGCAGTATTACACATGTGACCTAGTTACATATGAAATTATTATCCCGTAGCTTTTTTGCACACATGGTGAAAGTCCCTTATCATCCATGTGGCCTAGCTACATATCAAAATTTTCCATCTCGTAGCTTTGTTTTGCACACGGTGAAGGTCCCTTATCACTCGTGTGACCTAGCTACATATTGTCTGTATCTCTCAATTTTTCGAAGGTTCAATCGAGAATTGCACATTCCATACATTTTCATATTATAGTTATCACCCAATGATTTCCATAATATCTAGCAAAATAATTATTGAACAAGTAAAATAAATGCATTATTTACATATAAACTTTCCATTTCACATAATAACCATAGTCATAGAAAACACCTTGAAGCACAACATTTCAACTCATTTTCCATGTCACCTATGTCACATTTTATCATAAACATATTATTAAATCAATTCACCAACATAATATACTAAACATGTAATTCAGCGAAATCAATTTAATACCACAGTTTAGGTTTCAAACATACATTATGACATTATTGCATTATTATTAACACACCAACTTACCTCGGATCCAGAAACGACAATTTACCAACTTTCTCGATTTTTGATTTTCCTCCCGTTCTAGGTCTAAATCTCATTTTTCAGGGTCTAAAACATCACATTTCACTTATTTAATTAATGTACTACTCAAAACAGTCCCTAACTCAAACTTTGACAAAATTACAAATTTGCCCCTAAACTTTTACATAATTATGATTTTGCCTCTAGGCTCGAAAATTAAACTTCATCCCTTATTCTTATGTTTTATAACATGCTGATCATTTTTCCCTTCTATGGAAACATCAAATTCTTGCTCTAACATGCACTTATGTACATTAGGTATTTTTGCCGATTATGTCGTTTTGCTCGTTTTCACTTAAAATCGCTTAGTAAAAGTTGTTTAACATAATTCTAAGCTTAATATTCTGCCATAAAAAATCAAAATAAACACATTTCACCTATGTGTATTTTTCCAAATTTGAACCCTAGGTTAAATTATTGCTAGAATAATCTAAATTAAGTTATCGAGACTCCAAAAATGTAAAGAACATGAAAAATGGGCTAAAATGGACTTACCATGAAGCTTGGAAAGCTTGAAAACCATATCCATGGCTTCCCACATGTTAAATTCGGCCTAATCTTGAAGATGGACAAATTTGGCATTTAAATTTTCTTTTTAATTCACTAAATTACCAAAATGCCCCTTAAAAAATCTTTTGAAACATACCCATCCATGTCCATTTTTGTCCACCAACTTAACCAATGGTCTAATTATCATTTAAGGACCGCCAATTTAAAATTTCATAACAATTGGACACCTCTAACATGTAGAACTCAACTTTTGCACTGTTTTACAACTTAGTCCTTTTGATAAATTGAGTGCCCAAATGTCAAAATTTTCGAATGAGATTTTCACGAAATCATTCCATGAAATTGTAGACCATAAAAATATAAATAGTTTATCAACATCGAATTTGTGGTCCCGAAGCCCTAGCTTTTGAATAACGCCCAAAATCGGGCTGTTACATATTTAATATATACATTTCCAAAAGGTACCAAAATGAGCTTAAATAGTGTGATAGCGATCCTCGACGGTCCCCAGCCTTCAATAGCTTTGACGATCTATAAAACAGAATAAACACACACACAGTAAGCTTTCCAAAAGCTTAGTAAGCCATAAAAAAATAAACTTATCATAACATGCTTATAACCATATTGATACAATGACATTAAAAGTTCTCATTGCAATTCCATCACATAATCTTTGGCTCATTTACTTAGCCATAACTTGCCACATTCCTCAACTCTAATATCACATATACTCATAGTTCATCCAAGCTTATATTCACATAATATCTCATCATTTCAATACACATATTCACCTTAGTAAGTTCATATAGAAACTTACCTTTCATACATACATAGTGTGCTTTTCAAACATACCTGGAACAGATATTCAAGTCACATAGTCTTTCATTTCTCGGACTTGCCCGTTGAACCGTTCAGAGTCTAATAGGATACTCAGAGTGCTTGGAATAATCGTACAATGCCAACTTCCCAGACATGGTCTTATATGTAATCAAATATCGATGCCACTGTCCCAGATAGGGTCTTACACTAATCAATAAAATGCCAATGTCCCGGACATGTCTTACACATAAATCTTATATCGATGCCAACATCCCAGATGTGGTCTTACATGATATCACATAACAGACACCTATGTCATGACATAGTTAATCCTATCTATTCCTAGGTTTGAACGGGACTTCTCAGATGTTAACACTATGTCAATCTTATCTCAAAATTCATATATACAACATCTCATATACATTCATCATTATCAATAGTCATATGAACATACATAATTCAATACAAATACATTTATTTGTATATAGACTTACTTTGGATTCGAATATTTGTTTGGACTCGGTTATTCAACTACCTTCGCTTTCCCGCGATCTAAATCCGTTTTCTTCAGTTCTTGATCTATACATATTCAAATTTAACCCTTTCATTCATCAACTTATTCAATTCAATCCAAAAACATACATTTAGGGCTATTTGCAACTTAGCACTCACATTTGCACATTTTACCAATTTAGTCTATTTTTCTCAAAACATCAAATATACAAAATCACCATATAACTCATGCTTAGCCGAATGCTCATGTATCTCATACAAGTCCAAACATTTCATTTCTTTCAGAAATTAGCCCTTCAAAATACTATTTTCACAATTTAGCTTTAATTAGCTAAATTCATCAAAAATTCAAGAACAAAATCTGTTCATTTAACACATATCTTTCAGTTAACACTTAAACTCATCACAAAGCTCACCATTTCATCAATGGCACATCTCATAAACATCATCAATTCTTTAAATTACAACATGGGCTTGATAGTAGACTAAGCAACAATCTCAAAAATATAAAAATCATCAAAAATCGAGTCTAAATCTTACCTTAATTTAGCCAAACCATAGTCGAATACCATAGCTTTCTTATTTCTTTCTTTTCTTTGCTAATTTTGGCTAAAATAAGATGATAACTATCATCTTTCAATTGTTTCTTTTATTTATTATCACATTATTTACCTATTTACAAAATTATCCCTTCAACTAGTAATTAAAATAAACATACATTAAGGGCATATTTGTCCTTTGTTCATTCACTAACTAAATAGTGGTTTAATTGCCTCAAAAGTCCTCTTTTAAAATCCACAACACAGGTACTTTAACAAATAGCATGCTAGTTTTGCATTTAATGCAATTTAATCCTTTTTCAAATTAAGCATATAGACGAACAATTTAACTTTCAAAAAGTTAACACATGCTTAATCACCCATCAATGGCACAGAAAATAATATTAAAATATTTCACTGACTCGGATTCGTGGTCCTGAAACCACTATTCCGACTAGGGTCTAAACCGGACTGTTACAATTCTCCTTCTTTAGGGATTTTTGCCCTAAAAAATCTTACCGTTAAAAAGATTTAGATATTGCCGTTTCATTAAATCTTCAGGCTCCAACGTAGCCTCTTCTGCTCCGTGCCGATGCACAATACTTTCACTAACAAAATTTTCTTATTTCTTAACTCTTTCACTTCACAAGCCAAAATATGGATTGGTTCCTCTTCATAAGTCATATCAAATCAATTCCAATCTCAGACGGAGTAATCACATGCAACGGATCGGAACGATATCTACGGAGCATCGAAACATGAAATTCATTGTGGATCTTTTCTAGCTCAGATGGTAACAACAATCTATATGCAATTGGTCCAACACGTTCTATGATTTCATACGGTCCTATGAATCTTGGACTCAATTTGCCTTTATGTCCGAATCGGAGTATTTTCTTCCACAAGAACACTTTTAAGAACACCTTGTCACCGATTTCAAATTCAATCTCTTTTTGTTTCAAGTCTGCATAAGACTTTTGACGATCAGATGCCGCTTTCAAACTATCTTAGATCACTTTCACTTTCTGTTCTGTATCTTTTATCAAATCAACCCCATGTAACTTACTTTCACTGAGCTCAATCTAATACAGAGGTGTTTGACATTTGAGTCCATACAAAGCTTCATAAGGTGCCATTTTGATACTTGACTAAAAACTATCATTATACGCAAATTCAATCAATGACAGGTACTGTTCCCACGTACCATTAAACTCAAGAATGCAGCATCTCAACATATCCTCGAAAATCTGAATAATCCGTTCAGACTGACCATCCTTTTGCAGATGAAAAGCAGTACTAAAATGCAATTTTGTACCCAAAACTTCTTGTAATTTCTTTCAGAACTGTGATGTAAACCTCGAGTCTCTGTCAGACACAATGGATAGTGGCACCCTGTGTAATCTCACAATATCATAAATATAAAGCTCAGCTAACTTATCAAGTGAATAATCAGATCTCACCGGAATAAAATGGGCAGATTTTTTCAATCGATCAACTACAACCCAAATTGCATCTTTCTTTCTCGGGGTCAGAGGCAATCCTAAAACAAAATCCATTGTCACTCTATCCCATTTCCACTCGGGAATCAGAATTGGTTATACCAAACCAGACGAAACCTAATGTTCAGCTTTAACTTGCTGATAGACTAAACATTTCAAAACAAAATCAGATATGTCTCATTTCATACTGGACCACCAATAGTGCTGCATCAGATCATGATACATTTTAGTGCTTCCCAGATGAATAGATAGGTGACTATTATATACTTCATTTAAAATCAACTGAATCAACTCTGGGTTTCTCGGAACACATAATTGATCTCGAAATCTCAAACAAACATCAACATCAACTCAAAATTCAGAATCAGAGTTCAAATCACACTGAGCTCGTTTCGCTAACATTTCATTATCAACTTTCTGAGCATCACATATCTGCTATAAAAATAATAGTTTTTCTTTCAATTCAGCTATCATTGAACTATCATCAGACAAATCTAATTGAGCATTCAAAGCACGTAATGCGAACAGTGTTTTCTGACTCAATGTATCGGCAACGACATTAGCTTTACCCGGATGATAATCTATTACAAGTTCACAATCTCTCCATAACTCTAGCCACCTTCTTTGACGCAGATTCAAATCTTTTTGAGTCATCAGATATTTTAAACTTTTATGATCCAAAAACACATGACATTTCTCACTGAACAGATAATGTCACCAAATCTTTAATCCAAACACAATCGTAGCTAGCTCAAGATAATGTGTCGGATAATTCTTTTCATGCGATTTCAGTTGTCTTGAAGCATAAGCTATTACTTTGCCTTCTTGCATCAAAACACATCCCAGATCATTTAACGAAGCATCATTGTATATCATGAAATCTTTACCCGATTCTGGCTATACTAAAACTAGAGCTTCAGTCAAAAGGGCTTTTAATTGATAAAAAATTTTCTAACATTTATCGGACCATTCAAACCTCACATCTTTTTGAAGTAATCTAGTCAACGGAGTTGCTATCATCGAAAATCCTTTTACAAACCGACGATAATAACCAGAAAGTCCTAGAAAACTACGGATTTCAAATACATTTTTTAGAGGTTTCCAATCCAGAATAGAAGAAATCTTGCTCAGATCAACTCGTATTCCTGAGGCCGATACAATATGTCCTAGAAAACTAACTTCACGCAACCAGAATTCACATTTACTGAATTTTGCATACAATTACTTTTCTCGCAGAGTTTGCAACACAGTCCTCAGATGCTCAGCATGCTCAGTCTTATCCTATGAATAAATCAAAATGTCATCAATGAAAACAGCCACAAATCGATCGAGGTACGGTCTGAAAATTCTGTTCATCAGATCCATAAAGATGGCAGGAGCATTTGTTAATCCGAAAGGCATAACCAAAAACTCATAATGCTCGTACCTCGTTCTGAAAGTAGTTTTTGAAATGTCTGAATCTTTCACTCTCAACTAGCAGTATCCTGATTTCATATTAATATTAAAAACACAATGGCTCCTTTTAGCTGATCAAACAAATTGTCAATCCTGGGCAACGAATATTTGTTCTTTATGGTCACTATATTCAACTGACGATAGTCAATGCACATTCTCATCATGCCATTCTATACGGAGCTATCGAAATAGGTGTAGTACCAGGAAATAGATCAATACCAATTCAACCTCACGTATCGGAGGCAATCCCGGTAATTCTTCAAGGAATACATCAGAAAACATACAAACAACTGGCACTGATTTAATTTTCTTTTCAGACACTTTCGAATCAATCACATAAGCAAAATAGGCTTCGTACCCCTTTTTCACATATATTTGACCTTTCAATACAGATATCACAGTAGACATTCCATTCAAATCATTAGACTCAACCCGAACTATTTCATTATTCAGACATCTCAAATCAGTAGTATTTCTTTTACAGTTTACAACAGCATCATGCAATGTCAACCAATCCATACCCAGAATGATATCAAACTCATCAAATGGTAATAGCATCGATCAAGAGGAAAATGATATCTTGAAACATTAACTACGCTTCTTGCATACTTTGTCAACCAGGACACTTTTACCTAAGGGGTTCGATACTTTTATAACAAACTCAGTAGACTCTACAGGCAAAGTCTTATTGGATACTAAGTTCATGCATATATACGAATGAGTAGAGCCAAGATCTATCAATGCAATCACAGAAGTATCATAAAGAGTAAATGTACCAGTTATAACATCGAGATGAAGCTTCCTCACGAGCTTGGATAGCATACGCTCTAGAAGGCGCTCTAGCTTCGGATCTTGCAATAGTATCTCTCGTAGTTCTCTGACTACCACTGATATTTCTTACATTTCGGGAAGGTCTACCTCTCATTGGAGCATTATCGGATCTTGGATTCTGGGCAGTCTCTTGCTCAACAGACTCTGGGCAATCATGGATGAAATGATCTAATGATCCACATCTAAAGCAAGCTCGATCATTTAATCTATAACTTTCCGGAGGCCTTTTTCCATAATGTTTACATTCAGGTTTCTCGGATCGAACATTTCCAACACTTGCTATTGAAGTTGCTGGAGTTTTGGAGCTCATTTGTGATCTAGCTCGATCTCTATTCGAATGTCCCACATTAACCTTTGAATGGCTATGCTCATCTTGGAATTTCTTCGAAGCAGACTAAAATGATTTACTCGAAAATCTTTTTCTCACCTCTCTAGCTTCAGAATCAGCTTTTCATATGTCTTTCCCGAGTGTCTCAACTTTGCATGCTCAATCAACAAGCACAAAAAACTCTTTTATCTCTAAAATTTCGACTAGCAAGTGGATACTTCATTAAGGCCGTCTTCGAATCTTTTACACATTATAGCCTCGGTGGATACACATTCATGAGCATATTGACTCAGTCTCACGAACTCTCGTTCATATTCTGTAACAGTCATACGGCCCTATTTTAGTTTTAGAAATTTCTTTCATTTCTAATTAATGAATCTCTCACTGATATATTTCTTTCAGAACTCAGACTGGAAGAAATCCCAAGTGACCCGTTCCTTTGGAACCACAGAAATCAAAGTCTTCCACCACTGGTAAGCTACATTCATAGTAGTGAAACAACATATTTAATACTTTCTTTCAGAGTTAATGAAATCTCATCAAATACTCGGATAGTGTTTTCTAACCATAACTCAACTTTTTCGGCATCATCATCACTGGTGGCCCTGAACTCTTCAGCCCTATACTTACGAATTTTGTCAACCGGAGGCTTGTTCAACAAATTTAAATTCATAGTCAGAGGCATAACAGATGTCTGAAGGGGATTAGCGGGGGCAGAGGTTATGAAACAGCCGAATTATTTCTCACAGACTGAGTAAACCACTCACTTATCATCTGGAAGAAAGCTTGTTTAGCTTCTCCCTCTACACCGCTCGTAGCCAGTCTCGAATCAGATGGCGATGTCCCTTGAGCGGGAGCAGGCACATTGATTTCTATATTATCAGCTACGGCTCTTTCGGGATCCATTACTATACGATAAACACATTTTATACGTCAGGATTCATCACACTATCACAGTTCAAATATATGGCATGTATAGCTAGACTCTCACATGCTAAATTAGTCCTAGAATCGGCTAAACTGTAGCTCTGATACCAATCAAATGTAACACCTCCTAACTCGTATCCGTCGCTGGATTAGGGTTAAAGCCATTACCAGACAAATCAAAAAATTTTACAGACATTTCATACAACCATTCATCAATTGCAATCAAAGTGTCCCTTTTATAGGTCAACGAGACCTTAATCATACTTTAGAATAGGGTCAGGACTAAACTGAACACATACTAAAGTTCTCAGAAATTTAAAACTTTTCTAAGTTATAAAGGCCACACACCCGTATGGGCAGGCCGTGTGCCTCCCACGACTACTAGACACACCCATGTGTCCTAGCCATGCCAAATCAGAGCATGTATACTGACTTATCCACACGGCCACCAGGCACGCCCATGTACCATGGCCGTGTAACATTAGGCTAGCTACTGACTTAACCACACAGCTACCAGGCACGCCCGTGTGCCATGGCCGTGTAGGCAAAACAAGTCACTTGCAAGGCCAAAATGCCACCACACAAAGGTCAAACCTACAAGCAAAATTACCAATTCATTTCATGCACACTTGACATCCAAAAACATGTCAAACAATTAGCATATCTTCATATTCAAACTCATTTCCAATCATACCACTTTGCCCAACTAAAAACACATATACATTTAAGCATGATTCATCTATATTTACCTTTCATATAATCATTCCCTTGATCAAACATACATACTCAAATTTCATACATATGCTTACCATAAACTTGACCATTTCATTTGCTATCAAGTCATACCAACACATGCATCAAACATCATATTCACTCATGCATATTACCAACATTTATCTATCTAAATCACATGGCTATTTACATCTCAAACATATACCAAAAGACTAGCCTATACATGCCATATTTAATATATACATTTCCAAAAGGTACCAAAATGAGCTTAGGTAGTGTGATGACTCTCCTCGACGGCCCCGAGCCTTCAGTAGCTTTGACGATCTATAAAATAGAATAAACACACACAAAGTAAGTTTCTAAAAGCTTAGTAAGCCATATACAAATAAACTTATCATAACATGCTTATAACAATATTGATACAATGACATTAAAGGTTCTCATTGCAATTGTATCACATAATATTTGGCTTATTTACTTAGCCATAACTTGCCACATTCTTCAACTCTAATATCACATGTACTCATAGTTCATCCAAGCTTATATTCACATAATATCTCATCATTTGAATACACATATTCTCCTTAGTAAGTTCATATAAAAACTTACCTTTCATACACACATAGTGTACTTTTCAAATGTACCTGGAACAGATATTCAAATCACATAATCTTTCGTTTCTAGGAATTGTCCGTTGAACCGTTCAGAGTCTAATAGGATACTTAGAGTGCTTGGAATAATCATACAATGCCAACGTCCCAGATGTGGTCTTACATGTAATTAGGTACTGATGCCACTATCCTAAATAGGGTTTTACACGAATCAGTACGATGTCAATGTCCCAGACATGGTCTTACACGTAAATCTCATTCGATGCCAACGTCCCAGACGTGGTCTTACACGAAATCTCGAATCAATGCCAACGTCCTAGACGTGGTCTTACATGATATCACATAACAGACACCTATGTCATGACATAGTTAATCCTATCTATTCCTAGGTTCGAACGGGATTTCTCGGATGTTAACACTATGTTGATCTTATCTCAGAATTCATATATACAACATCTCATATACATTCATCATTATCAATAGTCATATGAACATACATAATTCAATACAAATACATTTATTTGTATATCGACTTACCTCGGATTCGAATATTCGTTTGGACTCAGTTATTCAACTACCTTCACATTCCCGCGATTTAAATTTGTTTTCTTCGGTTCTTTATCTATACATATTCAAATTTAACCTTTTCATTCATCAACTTATTCAATTCAATCCAAAAACATACATTTAGGGCTATTTGCAACTTAGCCCTCACATTTGCACATTTTATCAATTTAGTCCATTTTTCTCAAAACATCAAATATACAAAATCACCATATACTCATGCTTAATCGAATGCTCATGTATCTCATACAAGTCTAAACATTTCATTTCTTTCACAAATTAGCCCTTCAAAATACTATTTTCATAATTTAGCCCTAATTAGCTAAATTCATCAAAAATTTAAGAATAAAATATGTTCATTTAACACATATATTTTATTTAACACTTAAACTCATCACAAAGCTCACCATTTCATCAATGGCACATCTCATAAACATCATCAATTCTTCAAATTACAACATGGGCTTGATAGTAGACTAAGCAATAATCTCAAAAACATAAAAATCATCAAAAATCGAGTCTAAATCTTACCTTATTTTAGCCAAACCACAGCCGAATACCCTAGCTTTCTTATTTCTTTCTTTTCTTTGCCAATTTTGGCTAAAATAAGATGATAACTATCATCTTTCAATTGTCCCCTGACGCCTACTAAGAAAGATTTGGTTTGGGTAATTATTGATCGGTTGACTAAATCTACCCACTTTATACCGGTTCACACTGATTACTCGTTGCAGAAGTTGGTAAAGTTGTATATGGTAGAAATTGTGAGGTTACATGGGGTACCAGTGTCTATCATCTCGGACAGGGACCCTAGATTCACATTACGATTTTGGAGAGTGTTACATGAAGCTATGGGTACAAGGTTGGATTTCAGCACAACATTTCATCCATAGACTAGTGGCCAGTCGAAAAGGGTAATACAGATTTTGGAGGATATGTTGAGAAGCTATGTGTTTGACTTGAAGGGTAGTTGGGAAGGCTACTTGCCGTTGGCAGAATTTGCTTACAACAACTGCTACCAATCCAGCATTCAGATGGCACCGTACGAGGTGTTATATGGTCGTAGGTGTCGAACCCCTACTTGTTGGATAGAATTGGGTGAGCGGTGACTGTTGGGTCCAGAGCTAATTTTTGAAACTGAGGAGAAGGTGAAGTTGATACGAGGTAGGTTAAAAGAAGCGTCAGATAGGCAAAAGTCATACGCTGATTTAAAGCACAAAGAGATTACATACTCGATGGGAGATTTTGTCTTTTTGAAAGTCTCACATTGGAAGAAGATTCTAAGATTTGGGCGGAAGGGTAAGTTGAGCCCTAGATTTATCGGACCTTACCGGATAGTAAAGCGTGTGGGACCAGTTGCCTATCAGCTGGAACTTCCTCCTGAGTTAAATCGTATACATAATGTATTCCACGTTTCTATGCTGAGGCGCTACCGTCCAAATCCTTCTCATATAGTACCGGTGGAAGAGATTGAGGTAAGACCTGATTTATCATTTGAAGAAGAACCGGTGCAGATTTTGGATCGTGATGTTAAGGTGCTGAGAAGGAAATCTGTTCCATTAGTCAAGGTATTGTGGCGTAATCACGATTCAGAGAAAGCTACGTGGGAACCTGAAGAGGCGATGCGACAGCAGTACCCTCATCTCTTCTGATCAGGAAAATTTTGGGGTCAAAATTTCTTTAAGGTGGTAGAGTTGTAATGTCCCAAAAAATTAGGGGTTGTAAATTTTTTTGCATAATTTCATGTTGTGCTTGCTCAGCTGGTTATTTGGGTGTATTTGGGGGTCCTAGGGAGGCCTGGGTTCGAGTTTGAGCCTAGGAAAAATTTTGATATTTGAACCTAAAGTGAAGAGGGTTGGCAATTGTAGGGCTTAAGTAAATTAGAGTGTGTTTTACTAATACAAGTGGAGTGTGTGGTGTGGTGGTGTGACGTCAAGTGGAGAGCTGAGAGGGGAGGGGTTCGAATCCCATAGATTACAAATGAGGGATTTTATTTTGTGACTTAGGAGAGTAAGAGGTAGAGTTGGGATCAAATTCTACAAGGTTGGCTGGAGACTTGGTCAAACAATTCAAATGGGTGAAAGAGAGTAATTGTAGGAGGGAAAGGTGGAGAAAATCAAGGAGTTGATGGGTGTGGGATGTGTTGGCCAAAAGTAGGAGTATAGCTAAGGGGGGAATTTCAGCTGAAGAGGGGCATGCCCTAGTCTTCTTGGGTGATTTTTGCATTTTGGGTACGTTTCCTCTAGCATTTTGGGTCATCTCTTCTTCAATTCCCTCTACCGAATTCTTAGTCCCTTTTCTTTTCTTTTTCGTCTTCTTTTCTACTCTTCCCTCTCTATTTCTTTACTCTTCAATTGATTCTTCTTCTTTTCTTTCCACATCATTCGATTCTTGCAGTTTAATTTTCTTAGCCGAACACCCTCTATCACTTTTTGTTTGGGCATATTCACGGCATCTTGTGAGTTATTCCTTTGGCTGAATAAATAGCTTTTTTTCTTATTATTGTTCTTTTCCTCTCCATTCAAAGCTTAAGTCGAAGCACTTAAAGTTTGACCCTTTGAGAATAGGGTCAAATCTATTAGGATCTAAGCATATCCTTCTCTCCGTTTGTTTAACCTTCGAATCTCAGATAGTGGTTGGTAAGTGTGGCTGGCGCAGAATATGGGTTGGCTGAGTTTTTTTCTTATCGTTTTGGGTTTTCTCAAGCCGAAAGGATGTTTTTCTTTTAATTATGGTCGTGGGTATTATGTGGCTAACATCTCCTCTCTGTTTAAACATTACTAGGGACTCGACTTGCTTAATCAAGAAGCCGACTAAACACTCTCCCTTTGCAGTAGACCTCTTGTTTGGTGGTAAGTGGTGTTAGTTGATTAATCAATTTCAATCTTTGGAGATGTCTTATCAAGGCTAAGACTAATGGATTAGAATTTATTGATTTCATAGGTGCGTAATCTTGAGAGCTTCAACCTACGCTCGTAATAGGTGTGTAATCTCACCCTACTGCCTAATTTGATACGCGATGTTTCTGTGAATCTGCTAAAAGTAGAAATACCAAAAAGTCAAAGTATTAAAATCGAGATCACTCGAGCGTGCGAGCACTCATAGTGATAAACTGAGCCACTAGTGATGGCGAGAGACCGTTGAGAGTGTTACGAACGTTCTCATGAAACTGAGGCCATAATGGGCCTTGTTGAGCCAAAGTGGGCTATGTGGGCCCAATGGGTTAACAGGCCTACCTGAGCAAAATTGATGGTAAGCACCGGATGATTGCTGTGACTGCGAAGCCTGCAGAACCAAGATCGAATATGAACTAAATGGGCCACACGGGCGTGTGGGCCCATTTGGGCCGAAATTAGATTTTAGGCCCAATTACACCGTAGTGACCCAAAAGGGAACCTGTGTCGCTCGAGGCAACAGTGGGCCTCCAGAAAGGCTGTTAGATGATAAATTACTGAAATACCCTCAATGGGTAAATTACCGAAATACCCCTAAGGGGTGGAATTACCGTTTTACCTTTAAGTGACCTAGACGACCGTTATACCCTTATTGGTAGTTAAATATCGTTTATGTGATTTTATATATCTGTTCATATTCATATTACAGTAAACTCATAACATATTGCATTGGGTTGGAGGAAGTATCGTTCTAGTGGCTCTGCCACATACCGTTCGAGCGGCATCACCATATACCGATTTAGTGGCTCAGCCACATATACCGTTATTAGCAGTTTGACTGCATTATTGGAGAGTTTTGGCTGGGTGGGTTAACATGGTCCCCACATGGTGTGTTGGTTGGTACGAGTGGAGAGTTAGTTGGCTGGATAGGATTGGGGTGGGCACATATCCATTTTCATTGGGATGATTTGGGGCTTGGGCCCAACTTATTATCGAATAGGGCTTAGGCCCAGATCGGCACCGTATAGGCTCGGGCCCAAATTATGACCGTTATAGGGGATTACACACTGAGTTCTCGTAACTCACTCCTTTCTTTTAACCGTGCAGGTAATCCCCAGCGTTAGAGGATTTGGAGCTGTCGAGGACTCGGAGGTGGCCATACGTCAGATTTGTTAATGAACAAAACTTAGTAATTATGGGTTAAATTTATTTTATATTATTTTCTCTGGGTTAATATTTTATGTAATAAGGCCATTAGGATTTTTCTTTTTAACTTTCATTTGGTAATTATTTTAATGAACTGCTAAACAAGTAAACACGAGTTTTTAAAACAATAACTATTGTTTTCAAATTATCATGAATCCGCAACTTTTAAAGTCAGTCTTCTGCAACAAACAACGTTTTTGGAAATAATATTAAGTTTGTAAGGAAAATATCTACAAGAAAATCTTGTTTTGAATTATTTAAAGTCGAGATTTATAAACGGTGAAAGTTTTAAAACTAAGGAAGGGTTTTCACCAAATGCGTATGTCAAAACCATTTTTTAAGTTTATTTTAAAAAATGGGGATCGACTTTAAAAATGAAAATAGAGTCGCCACCAATCCCTTTTTGCTTAGGTGTGATCAGATCACCTTATAAAACGTTTTATTTCAAAACATTGATTTTGGCCTACGAAATTCAAGAAAACGGGTTCAAGAGTCGATTACGTACGAGGAAGGATTAGCACCCTCGTAACGCCTAAAAATTAGTATCAGATTGATTAGTTATTGTCCTAATGTCAAAAATTCGAAAAGATTTAAAAACATGAATTCTTTGAAAACATTGAACAATTTGAGTTAAAATTTGAGATTCCTTTATTTCGAAATTGTAACACCCCAAACCCAGCCCAAAACACCACAGCCGAATTCGGTATGTTACTGGGGCAAATGTTCAAAAAGAGCTCGCTTTGGAGGTAACGATAGCTTAGGAGTTCTAAAGTAAATCTCTTATTTTTGAACAATTTGTCTATTGAAAGAAATTCTGTGAAAACGAGTAGTTTCTGGAAAAAATCTGAATTTGAAAACTTCAATTTGGTGTTTGAGTCGCAAATGTTTCAAAGTCATTTCTAGATAAGGATCCGATAATAGTTCTAACTTAAACCATAATAAAAATCCCGAAACATTTATAGCGGCCTTATTACAACAAAATTTATCCCAAAAAGCACTTGAAATTTAAAATACAAATAGAAATATAAATAGCTTCTGCATGGCCACCCCAAATCCACTCCAGCCCGGTCCAAAATCTCATGTGCTACCTGCATTGTTTGAGAACAACAAAGTGAGTCATTTTGACTCAGTGTGTAATTAGTCCGCATATTTCCACGAGTGGGCTTAGCCTAAAACCACATTAAACAACATACCACGGATAATAATGCAAAATATTAGCCCAACCCAGCCTAATATCCAGCCGCTACACACCACCCGTATATCCATCCACCACACACCAGGGGATTACTAAATCAACCCTCCATCCTCTACACACCTCTTTGGCAGTCATGCTGCTCAAAGTCCACATAGTGGTCTAGCCACATATCCACGTGATTAAAATTACAATATCCACGATCAGACTCAAGATCGTCATCAATCCACGTACATAAATGTACACACTTCCCCTTATTCAATATATACCAATACCCATGCACATGCATCATATTATAATGATATGGAAATATAACGTATGAACATATTAGATAGGCACATATGACATGCTTACATGTATCCACAATAATTAACCACAACCACAACATAGATAGTATACTAACCTGGTTACCGGTTTACCCGAATTAGGTAATAGCATCACCACAGCCACTATTTCGGCTACCACTCATATTTTAATTAAAGTAAGTAAGTAAATCGTGTGTTAATTACACACCTGAGAGCCTGAAGAACTAAACTATCGATCTCCCTCACTTCCTCACTCGAAAAGATCATAGTGATCTTCTTATCTATGCCAGACGCTCGCCCACAGCCCGGAGGCCAATCTCGAACTGCTGAAACTGACCGTTTCTTGAATTTAGGAATCGGGACAACTTGTCCAACTCCTTTCTCTCCTTGACTGGTACTCGAATCCATCAAATAATATCTTGGTCAGAAGACTCAGTTAAAATGCAGAATATCACTATAACGAATCCAAAAAAATACTTTGATGAAAGAATACCTTTACCACAATCGGTAAGATCCTGAGGCTATTTGCTTAAGTTTACACGAATGTCAAAATCCCTATACAAGCCCATGTTAGATTCGGCCAAACACCTATGATCCAGAAGAAATGACCTTCAGCCAAATAAAAAGTATTACCTTCTCATCTTGACTAAATGAACCCAACCGATCCCTAATATTCCTTCTCACTGACTGCACACAAAAGCCATGAAATCAAGCCCCCATAGGTTCGGCCACACAAGAAAACCGAAGTTAGCCTCTAGATTTTCAGCAAACCAAAGAGGAAAAGAGAGAGATCTAACTAAGAGAGAGCTCCTTACCAACCCACTAAAACCGATTGAGAAGGCTGGCAGGAGATGAGTGACGGCACTTCCTTTGGAGGTTCGGCTATGGTTCAACAAATGGGGAAAGTGCATTCTGCTACAACATAAAAAGAAAAGATGGGTCAATCGGCTTTTGAAAGTGAAAGAGTGAATGAAATAGAAAAAAAGAAGAAGAATGTATGGTTCGGCTTTTGGAATAAGAGAAGAAAGGAGAAAAGTGACCTTAATAGTCTTCTAGAATTTCAGTTATGAGTCAAAAGAAGAGAAACGAGTTGAAATGCTAAGTGATTTTCAGCATATGAGAGGTTGAGAGCAAAAAAAAAAAAGAATAAAATGGAAATGGAAAATACCACTCTTTAGCCGACACCAAACCCCTATACACTTGTAAAAAGAATTCGGCACTCCTCATCCCTCTCAAAATTGAAAATGCCACCCCCTAAAGTCCCACATTCGGCCACCACCTTCCCTCTCTCTCAAATCCCTTCTTCTCCTCCTAATTCCTCTCTACATCACCCATTCAAAGGAGTTTGAATGATTCCAACTCCTATCTCCCCTCTTAGCTGCATATTTGAGTTGTTTGACTCAATCCACACTTCATCCTTGAAGTGTCTGAGCTGATCTCCAATACCTCCCCTTCTGACGCAAAAAGAAACAAATCACAAAATGCTACCCATGCTGCTCGAACCCAGGTCCGCCCACCTGCATGAGGCGTCACCCCCCGTGTGCCCTAAGTGGCGCCTTCCCTGCCACCTTACCACTTTAATTCTTATGCCCTTAAACACCACCTTTATTCCCTTAAGGCCTGACGCCACTAGCTCTCCCCTAACTGCTCAAAAAAAAATAAAAATTTACCCAAGACCCAAACTTAACCTCAAGGTTTCCCGAAGCCCCCAAACACACTTACACAACATACAGAGCATACTAACACGCATATATGGATTAAAATGCGAGACTCTTAAACCCGGATGTTACAGTTCTACCCTCTTAAAGAAATTTCAACCTCGAAATTACCTGGTCAAAATAAGTGAGGGTATTGCTGTCTCATCGTCTCCTCCGGCTCCCATGACGCTTCTTCTGAACTATGATTCCGCCATAGTACCTTGACTAGAGGAACTAATTTCCTCCACAGAACCTTCACATCTCACTCCAAAATCCGAATTGGTTCCTCTTCATAGGACATGTCTGGCTTCAACTCAACCTCCTCCACTGGCACCACGTGAGACGGATCCGATTTGTAACGTCGTAACATCGAAACGTGGAACACATCATGCATCTGCTTCAATTCTGAAGGTAACTCTAACTGATACGCCACTGGTCCAACACGCTTCAAAACCCGATAAGGTCCTATAAACCTGGGACTCAACTTACCCTTACGTCCAAATCTCATCACCTTTTTCCACGGCGAAACCTTTAGAAACACCCAATCGCCTACTGCAAACTCTATTTCTTTCCGCTTAAGATCTGTATACGACTTCTATCTATCAGATGCCTCCTTCAATCGATCTCAAATTACCTTAACCTTCCCCTCTGATTCTGCCACTATCTCCAGACCAAAAACATGACGCTTACCCAGTTCTGTCCAACAAGTAGGAGTCCGACACTTTTGTACATACAATGCTTCATACGGCGCCATCCGAATACTAGCTTGATAACTATTGTTGTAAGCGAACTCCGCTAAAGGCAAGAACTCCTCCCAACTACCTCTGAAGTCGATAACACATCCCCTCAACATATCTTCTAATACATGAATTACCCTTTCAGACTGGCCATCCGTCTGCGGATGAAATGCCGTGCTGAAGTCCAATCTGGTGCCCAAAGCCTAATGCAACGCCTTCCAAAACTGCGACGTAAATCTAGGGTCCTTATCTGATATAATCGATACTAGCACCCTGTGCAGCCTCACAATTTCCATTACATACAGCTTTGCCAACCTCTGCAGAGAGTAATCAACACGAACAGGTATGAAATAAGTGGATTTTGCCAACCAATCCACAATCACCCATACCGAGTCTTTCTTAGTAGGCGTAAGAGGGATCCCACTAACGAAATCCATCGTGATTCTCTCCCACTTCCACTGCGGAATCTTCACTGGTTGCAGCAATCCCGAAGGCACTTGATGTTCAACTTTGACTTTTTGGCACGTCAAGCACTTCCCCACAAATTCCGTAACGTCCCGCTTCAAACCAGGCCACCAAAACTGATCTCGAAGATCCCTATACAACTTACTCCCTCTGGGATACATAGCATAAGGGCTATTATGCGATTTGTGAAGAATCTTTTGCCTCAATTCCACGTCTTTTGGCATACAAACCCTACTTGTAAATACAAGACTCGTCATTGCTTTATCAGTAGTCCTCTAATCCCCATTCTCAGATTTCTGCGCGAAGCTTTGCACTCAGAACCTCATCTACTAACTGTTTCTCTTTTACCTGACTTAACCATGTCGGCTTCACCTGCAGCTCCACTAACAAACTCCCATCGTCGTAAAGACTAAGATGCGCGAACATCGCTCTCAGATCTGATACTACCTTCCGACTTAGGGCATCTGCCACCACATTCGCCTTCCTCGGATGATATTCAATCGAACAGTCGTAATCTTTTAACAGCTCCACCCACCTTCACTGTCTCAAGATCAACTCTTTCTGAGTCAGCAGATACTTCAAACTCTTATGGTCCATGTAGATCACTGACTTCTCTCCATATAGATAATGCCTCCATACCTTCAAAGCGAAAACCACTGCAGCCAACTCTAGGTCATACGTCAGATAGTTAACCTCATGAGGCCTTAACTGCTGAGACGCATAGGCAACAACCTTCCCGTCTTGCATCAGTACATAGCCTAACCCCGTATGAGAAGCATCACAATACACCACAAAATCTTTCTCCGCCTCAGGCTAAATTAAAACTGGAGCCTCAGTCAAAACCCTTTTTAGCTTCTCGAAACTCTCCTGTTGCTTGTCCGTCCACACAAAAGGTACATCTTTTCTCAACAACTTAGTCAAAGGTGCTGCTATCGAAGAAAATCCTTCAACAAATCTTCTATAGTAACCCGCTAACCCCAAGAAACTGCGAATCTCTACCACCGACTTAGGTGGTTTCCAATCCAATACTGCCTCAATCTTCTGAGGATCCACTCTTATCCCTTCCGCAGATATCACATGACCCAGAAAAGAAACTTCCCTTAACCAAAACTCGCACTTGCTAAACTTGGCGTACAACTTCTTTTCCCTTAATACTTGCAGAACCACTCGTAGATGCGCATCATGATCCTCTTTTGTCTTGGAATAAACTAGAATATCATCTATGAACACCACGACGAGCTGGTCCAAATAGGGTTAAAAAACCTGATTCATCATATCCATGAACGCAGTCGGTGCGTTCGTTAACCCGAACGGCATTACCAGGAATTCATAATGCCAGTATCGAGTCTGAAACATCATCTTATGGATATCAGCTTCCTTCACCTTAAGCTGGTGATACCCTGACCTCAAATTTATCTTCGAAAAGACCGCAGCCCCTTTGAGCTGGTCAAACAAGTCATCTATCCTCGGCAGCGGTTACTTGTTATTTCATCGTTAGCTTATTCAACTGGCGGTAATCTATGCACATACGCATAGATCCATCCTTCTTCTTTACAAACAACACCGGTGCTCCCCATGGAGACACACTAGGTCGAATGAAACCGCGATCTAGCAACTCTTGGATTTGGGCTTTAAGCTCAACCAACTCCTTTGGTGCCATCCTATAAGGAGCGATAGACACCGGCGTTGTACCTGGCAGCAGATCGATTCCAAACTCCACCTTCCGATCTGGAGGCAACCCTGGAAGTTCTTCCGGAAACACATCCATAAATTCCTTTATTGTCCTAACCTCCCCCAAGGTGGCTTCCTTCGCATCCAAAGCACTAACAAACATTAGGAATGCCCTGCACCCTTTCTTTACCATCTTCTCCGCCTTAAGAGCAGACACTACATTAGACAAATAGTCTCTTCTCTCACCTAGCACCACAACCTCATCGTCCTCGGAAGTCTTCAACATCATGCGCTTAGCAGCACAGTCCAGATTCGCACGATACCTCACTAACCAGTCCATACCTAAGATCAAGTCAAATTCTCCGAATGACAGCTCCATCAAGTCAGCTAGAAACACCGACCCCTGAACCTCTAAAGGTACATCTCTAAAGAGTTTATCTACCACTACCGATTGCCCTAAAGGACTAAGTATAGACATCTTCCTAGAGGCAATTTCAAGTTTCACATTCAAGGTTCCAAACACTATACTAGTTATGTAAGAGTGCGTCGACCCAACATCAATCAATGCAGTAAAGGGTAACCCAAAAATGAGGAACGTACCCGTGATAACGTCTGGTGTATCCCCCTCCTCACGACGTCTGGCTACGTAAACCATCACAGGCTGTCTTGCATCTGATCCCCCAGCACCTCTACCAAGTGCTCCACGACCTCGACCAGAGCCATTCCTACCGTGGTTCGGCCCACGACCCCTCTGTATCTATTGACCACCTCTACCTAGCTGCACATACCCCTGACCTACTGACCGAGTCCTAGCCATGTCCTACGGATAGTTCTTAATCAGATGGTCCCTCGACCCATATTTGTAACACTCTTTACTCCTTCCCCAGCATTCTCCTACGTGAGACCTTCCATACTAAGCACAAGGACGAAACTGATTCCCAGCAACTGGCATAGAAACGCGAACAGGACCCTCAACCCTAGGCTTTTTCTGAAAACCCCCTGATGACATTGTCAGTCCAAAACTCCTCCTATTCCTACCCCTGTCCTTATCCCTGTCCTGCCTCTCAGCTCGCTTAACCTCCTCGACTATCTTAGCCTTTTCCACTAGAATAACAAAGTCTCACTCTCACTGAGGAGCTATCAACACCCGCAGCTCATTCCGTAACCCATCCTTGAATCTCACATAGCGCTCGTAATTGGTTGTAACCATTCCTCTGGCATACCGGCTTAACCGTAAGAATTCTGCCTCATATTCAGTTACTGTCTTACCCCCTTGTACTAGGTTTAGGAACACCTTTCTCTATGCGTCTATATAACTAGCCCCGACGTACTTCCCTTCAAACTTCACCTTAAAGAAACCCCAATCCACTCGGTCTACTGGAGTACCCTCTTTGATAGTGAGCCACCACTGGTAGGCCTCATCCCGGAGTAAAGAAACAGCGCCCTTCAACTTCTCTTCAGCTGTGCAGTCCAAGTCATCCATGACTCTTTCGACTGCTTCTAACCAATACTCTGCCACGTTTGGAGCTACTCCAGAGACACCTCTGAATATCTCAGCTCCGTTCGATCGAAGTCACTCAGACACGGACTTTCTAGCCTCAGAACCCACGTTTGATCCTGCAACTCTCTCTAAAACCTGCAGCATGGCCTGAGACACTACGTCGTCTCCACCCGTCTGATCTTGAAACTCAGCTTCTACAGCTGGCGACGTCGTTTCATTCCTCTATCGATGACCAGACCCCACTGGTTCCGATACAATCATCTTACCTCTACCACGCCTACGTGTATTACATCCACGTCCCCTAGAACTCATGTCTATCGTCGCATCTTAATCTTCTTTAAGAAATTTTATGCATTAGCTTTTTGTTCCACTGATTATCTGCGAACAATTTTATGTAAAGAAGTTCGATAGTGGTTCTTTTGATTTCAATGTTATCGTCTCAAGTCTACTGCCCTAATTCAGAGAATCACATTCATTCATCATTAACATCCACAAACTCAAATTCACCACTAGCGCATTTTTGCCCGTTCACTACCCAGGGGTATTTTCATAATTTATCCTACAGGGGCATTTTCATAATTTTCCAAAATAAGGTTTCGGGTGATTTGCCAAAATAAGGGTATTTTGGTAATTTTTAATTCGGGGGTATTTCGATAATTTTGTAAATTAGGGGTATTTTGGTCATTTTTCAAAACCAGGGTAATTTTTTTCGAATCAGGGGTAATTTGGGAATTTAAAAAAACTAGGGTTTATCTTAGAATTTTACAAAACAGGGTGGCTAGTCCCTTTTTGGGTTTTAATTATAAGGTTTAGCCTGTCAACAAGTCCTCATGGTTAGAGTGAATAAATACTACGCACTGTAGGATTCCAACGAAGAGGAGGTGAGTCACTAGGACTGCTTAAATACCAAGCTCTCCCTGAATCCTGTCTTAGACATGCGTACACCTATTGCCACACCCTAACTCAGCGACTGGTTCACAGGTTTGTTTGCTCGGTTTAAGTCTTATGTTTTTTTTTAAAAAGTTGTTCAAACTAATCCTATAATCCTTCACAGTCTAATTAAAATAGTCTACATCCCATGAAACCCATCAAGCCCACTCATATATACCACACAAAGATTTGGAATACTTACCTGGCGGACTTGGGCCGGAGATGCGGGTGCCATGCTGGAAGTAACCTAGATAGAAATTCATGTTTTGAAAACCCATCTTTGGAAAAACATTTTGAGCCCAAAAACCCTCAAAGTCTAGTTTTGAACCTGGCTCTGATACCAAAATTGTAACATCCCAAACCCAGTCCAAAACACCACAGCCGAATTCGGTATGTTACTGGGGAAAATGTTCAAAAAGAGTTCACTTTGGAGGTAATGACAGCTTAAGAGTTCTAAAGTAAATCTCTTATTTTTGAACAATTTGTCCATTGAAAGAAATTCCGTGAAAATGAGTAGTTTCTGAAAAAAAATCTGAATTTGAAAACTTCAATTTGGTATTCGAGACGCAAATGTTTCAAAGTCATTTCTAGATAAGGATCTGATAATAGTTCTAACTTAAACCATAATAAAAATTTTGAAACATTTATAGCGGCCTTATTACAACAAAATTTATCCAAAAACGTACTTGAAATTTAAAATATAAATAGAAATATAAACAGCTTCTGCATGGCCACCCCGAATCCACTCTAGCCCGGTCCAAAATCTCATGTGCTACCTGCATTGTTTGAAAACAACAAAGTGAGTCATTTGACTCAGTGTGTAATTAGTCCGCATATTTGCACAAGTGGGCTTAGCCCAAAACCATATTAAACCACATACCATGGATAATAATGCAAAATGTTAGCCCAACCCAGCCTAATATCCAGCCGCTACACACCACCCGTATATCCATCCACCACACACCAGGGGATTACTAAATCGACCCTCCATCCGCTACACACCTCTTTGGCAGTCATGCTGCTCAAAGTCCACATAGTGGTCTAGCCACATATCCACGTGATTAAAATCACAATATCCACGATGAGACTCAAGATCATCATCAATCCACGATGCAGCTCAAGGCTAACATCAATCCACGTACATAAATGTACACACTTCCCCTTATTCAATATATACCGATCCCTATGCTCATGCATCATATTATAATGATATGGCAATATAACGTATGAACATACTAGATAGGCACATATTACATGCTTACATGTATCCACAATAATTAACCACAACCACAACATAGATAGTATACTAACTTGGTTATCAGTTTACCCGAATTAGGTAATAGCATCACCACAGCCACTATTTCGGCTACCACTCATATTACATATTTTAATTAAAGTAAGTAAGTAAATCGTGTGTTAATTACACACCTAAGAGCTTGAAGAACTAGACTATCGATCTCCCTCACGTCCTCACTCGAAGAGATCATAGTGATCTGCTTATCTATGTCGGATGCTCGCCCACAGCCCGAAGGCCAATCCCAAACCGCTCAAATTGACCGTTTCTTGAATTTAGGAATCGGGACAATGTGTCCAACCCCTTTCTCTCTTTGACTGGTACTCAAATTCATCAAATAATATCTTGGTCAGAAGACTCAGTCAAAATGCAGAATATCACTATAACGAATCCAAAAGAATACTTTGATGAAAGAATACCCTTACCACAATCGACAAGATCCCGAGGCTATTTGCTTAAGTTTCCACGAATGTCGAAATCCCTATACAAGCCCATGTTAGATTTGGCCAAACACCTATGATCCAGAAGAAATGACCTTCGACCAAATAAAAAGTATTACCTTCTCACCTTGAATAAACGAACCCAACCGATCCCTAATATTCCTTCTCACTAACTGCACACAAAAGGCATGAAATCAAGCCCCCATAGGTTCGGCCACACAAGAAAACCGAAATTAGCCTTTAGATTTTCGGCAAACCAAAGAGGAAAAGAGAGAGATCTAACTAAGAGAGAGTTCTTTACCAACCCACTAAAACCGATTGAGAAGGCTGACAGGAGATGAGTGACGGCACTTCTTTTGGAGGTTCGGCTATGGTTCAACAAATGGGGAAAGTGCATTTGGCTACATAAAAAGAAAAGGTCGGTCAATCAGCTTTTGAAAGTGAAAGAGTGAATGAAATAGAAAAAAAAAGAAGAAGAATGTATGGTTCGGCTTTTGGAATAAGAGAAGAAAGGAGAAAAGTGACCTTAATGGTCTTCTAGAATTTCAGCTATGAGTCAAAAGAAGAGAAACGATTTGAAATGCTAAGTGATTTTCGGCATATGAGAGGATGAGAGCAAAAAAAAGAATAAAATGGAAATGCAAAATACCACTCTCTAGCCAACACCAAACCCCTATACACTTGTAAAAAGAATTCGGCACTCCTCACCCCTCTCAAAACTGAAAATGCCACCCCCTAAAGTCCCACATTCGGCCACAACCTTCCCTCTCTCTCAAATCCCTTCTTTTCCTCCTAATTCCTCTCTACATCACCCATTCAAAGGAGTTTGAATGAGTCCAACTCCTATCTCCCCTCTTAGCCCCATATTTGAGTTGTTTGACTCAATCCACACTTCATCCTTGAAGTGTCTTAGCCGATCTCCCATACCTCCCCTTTTGACCAAAAAGAAACAAATCCCAAAATGCTACCCATGCTGCTCGAACCCAGGTCCTCCCACCTGCATGAGGCGTCACCCCCCATGTGCCCTAAGTGGCGCCTTCCCTGCCACCTTACCACTTCAATTCTTATGCCCTTAAACACCACCTTTATTCCCTTAAGGCCTGACGCCACTAGCTCTCCCCTAAAAAAATAAAAATTTACCTAAGACCCAAACTTAGCCTCATGGTTTCCCAAAGCCCCCAAACACACTCACACAACATACAGAGCATACTAACACGTAGATATGGATTAAAATGCGAAACCCCTAAATCCCAGATGTTACAGAAAGAATACAAAAGTCACACCAGCATGTTAGGACATGATGTTTTAAACCCTCGTAACCAACATCATATCATGATTTAAAAGGATATTTAGTTATTTAGTCAAACGGAAAATCGAAACCCAGCACGTTAGGGCACTATTTCCTGAATTTTTAAACACAAAACATTGCCTTATTTAAGAAAAACTTTTGGATAAATAGTTGCAACTAAAATGGAATACATTTTCTAAAATAATGATTTGAATGAAATGTGGCATTAGAACATTATCAAATATACATTTCAAAGAGCATCTTACTAAATAGAATTAATAACATAATAAAAATACAAATAATGTAAGCAATATAACAATTATGCTATGGTAAATAAAGATTACAAATTTATTCTAAAAAATGAAAAAGATAGAAAGTAAACGATAAAAATCTATTTAAAAAGAAATTAAGGAATAACCATGAGAATTTTACACAAGCTTAAATATATATAAAATAAGATGAATAATGTATATATATAAAAATACTATAATTAAAAAAACAATATGGCAAATTCTAAATATATATATTCATGAGAAAATAAAGTAAGATATATTTTAAAGAAATAAATAATATACAACTTTAATTAAATGTATATTTATAATACAATAATCTAATACATGTATGCATAAAACTACATATTAAAAAATAATATAAACAATGTATGTTAGACAATATACTAAATTTTATACAATATTAAGGATAAAACAATTTAAATGTTATATAATATTATATAATAATATATAATATACAAAATTTTAAAATTTATATATATTGTAATAAATAATATACAAATTTTAAAATGGCGATAAATAATATTGAATTTAATAAAATACCTAGCATAGTAATAATTTAATATATATATAATATTAAATAATTAAAATAAGAATAAAATAAAAACTAAAAAATGGAAAAATTGAAATAAAACGAAATACAGGGTAATAAATGTAAAAGGACCAGATTAGAACACGCGTCACATTATAGGGACTTATTAGGAAATTATGCCTTATCTCCTAAACGACGTCGTTCCCCCTTTCCGCCTTAAAATAACCATAGGATCAGATTGCAAGAAAATATAAATTTCAGGGCTGAATTAAAAATAAAATAAAATTTTAAAAAGAACGAAATTAAAAACTAATAAAATTGCGAAAGGACTAAAGAAGCAAATTGCCCCTTTTATAAAAACACACTGATCCTCCCCGGGTATCGGGTCAACGCGCGGATCCTAGCCCTCAAACGACGTCGTTTTGGCTCTAAAGGCAGCCCTCAAAACAGTGCCTTATGGATCACTTATATAAGCTAAAATTAACCCCAAAAAATTATTTTAAACACCCATTTAAAAAATCAAAACAGAAGCCCCGAAGGCTCTCTCCCTCTCGGCCTGAGGCCAGAATCCGGCCCAAGCTCCGGTGACGGGCCGTCGCTCGTGTATCCCATGCGCCACTGCAAGCGCCACCACATATGGCAGACGGAGGCCAAAAATTTCATCTTTTCAGCGCAAGTCGAAAGGTAAAGTCCTTCTTTTTATTTTTAGTAATATTTGCATAAATAAAAAATATTGCAGGGTAAAAACGAAAGTGCATAAACGGCAAATCACCTCTAATTTTTCTTGTATTCTCTGTATATTTTATGTGTATGCTTGTATTTTCGTGTATCCTCTTACAGATTACATGAGGGTTTTTATAACCCAAAAACAAATCGAGAAATAAACATAAGACCCTGTTTTGCTGCTACTGTCCCTTTTCTTTCCTTGTTTCGCAGGTGAATGGCAAGAACAACGGAAGTGGAGTGCTATCCGTACGCCGATTGCGGCGCGACTGAGGGGCTAGTGCTGGGGCTTGCGGCGCGAGGGAAACCTAGGGTTTCAAAAACCCTTGGTTTTTGATTTAGTGTTGGGCCCTTTTGGGCCGTGTAGGTTGGGTTATCTGTTTTGGGTAGTGGCTTGTAATTCGGTTTTAGGTCACTGGGTCATCTGTAACGAGTTGTAAATGTATTTGGGCTTGAGGGTGTAATTGGGTTATTGGGTAGTCTATTTTGGGTTGTAAATGGACTGTAAAAGGGACATTTTATTTGGTTTATTATTTTTGGTTTTTTTATTACTGATATGGTCCCGGGAAAAATGGGTTTATTACAACTGCCCCTCTTTGCTCATTGTCCTGTAACGAGAATAGAGCAAAGACTATAAAAGGTCCAATTTTGCCCAGTATTGGCAGAGCCTTGACTTCTTGGTCCTCGTCTTCTTCAAATGGCTTTCAACTCCACTATAACTTCAACGGTATTGGAACTTCATCTTGATTTCATTTTTAGAAATAAGTCTGATGGCTTCAATCTGCTTCACTGTAACTTTAAGAGGGCAATATTCTCTATCTTTAATCTGCTCCACTGCAACTTCAGGGAGGTCAGACTAGTATCTTCGATCCACTTCACTGCAATCTCAGGAAGGCAAGATCTGTTGTCTTTTAGCTTGCTCTATTGCAAATTCAGAGAGCCAAAGCTAATGTCTTCGATCTTCTTCCTACAACTTCAGGAAGGTAAGATCTGTTGTCTTCGATCTGCTTCTCTGCAACTTCAGGAATGCCAGATTTGATGTCTTTTAGCATGCTCTACTGCAAAATCAGAGAGGTAAAGCTAACATCTTTGATCTTTTTCCTGCAACTTCAGAAAGGTAAGATCTATTTTCTTCAATCTGTTCCGCTGCAAACTCAGGGAGACAAGATCTGATGTCTTCAATCTACTTCATGCAACTTCAGGAACGCCAAATCTGATGCCTTTTAGCTTGCTCTACTGCAAACTCAGAGAGCCAAAGCTAACATCTTCGATCTTCTTCCTGCAACTTCAGGAAGGTAAGATCTGTTGTCTTCAATCTGCTCCACTACAAACTTAGGGAGACAAGATCTGATGTCTTCAATCTGATGTCTTTGATCTGCTTCTTCCAATTCAGGAATGCTAAACCTGATGCCTTTTAGCTTGCTCTACTGCAAACTTAGAGAGCCAAAGCTAACATCTTTGATCTTCTTCTTGCAACTTTAGGAAGGTAAGATATGTTGTCTTCATTTTGCTCCACTGTAAACTCAAGGAGACAAGATCTGATGTCTTCAATCTGCTTCCTACAACTTTAGGAATGCCAAATCTAATGTCTTTTAGCTTACTCTACTGCAATCTCAGAGGGCCAAAGCTAACATATTCGATCTTCTTCCTGCAACTTTAGGAAGGTAAGATCTGTTTTCTTCAATCTGCTCCACTGCAAACTCAGGGAAACAAGATCTGATGTCTTCGATCTGCTTCCTGCAACTTTAGGAATGCCAAATCTGTTGTCTTCAATCTTCTCCACTGCAAACTCAGGGAGATAAGATTTATAATTTTTAGTCTACTCCCTTGCTACATCAGAAAGATAAGACTATAATCTTCAGCCTGCTCCCTTGCTACATCAGGAGGATAAGGCAAGTGGCTAAAATATGCTCCCTTGCTACATCAAGAAGATAAGATTTGCCATCTTTGATCTGCCCCACAGCTATCTCGAGGAGACAAGATCTACCATTTTTAGTCTGCTCCCTTGCTACATCAGGAAGATAAGACTATAATTTTCAGCTTGCTCCCTTGCTACATTAGGAAGATAAGGCTAGTGGATAAAATCTACTGCCTTGCTATATCAGGAAGATAAGATTCGCCATCTTCGATCTGCCCCACTGCTATCTCGAGGAGACAAGATCTACCATTTTTAGTTTGCTCCCTTGCTACATTAGGAAGATAAGACTATAATTTTCAGCTTGCTCCCTTGCTACATCAGGAAGATAAGGCTAGTAGCTAAAATCTGCTTCCTTGCTACATCAGGAAGATAAGATTCGCCATCTTCGATCTGTCCCATTGCTATCTCGAGGAGGCAAGATCTACCTTTTTTAGTCAGCTCCCTTGCTACATTAAGAAGATAAGACTATAATCTTCAGCCTGCTCCCTTGCTACATCAGGAAGATAAGGCTAGAGGCTAAAATCTGCTCCCTTGCTACATCAGAAAGATAAGATTCACCAAATTCGATCTGCCCCACTACTATCTCGAGGAGACAAGATCTACCATTTTTAGCCTGCTCCCTTGCTACATCAAGAAGATAATACTGCAATCTTCAACCTGTTCCCTTGCTACTTCAGGGAGATAAGGTTGGTGACTTAAATTTGCTCCCTTGCTACATTAGGAAGATAAGATTCTCCATCTTCGATCTACCCCACAGCTATCTCGAGGAGACAAGATCTATAATTTTTAGTCTGCTTCCTTGTCACCTCAGGAAGATGAGACTACAAACTTCAACCTGCTCCCTTGCTAATTCAGGGAGATAAGGTTGGTGACTTCAATCTGCTCCCTTGCTACATCAGGAAGATAATATTCGCCATCTTTGATCTGCCCCACTGTTATCTCGAGGAGACAAGATCTACAATTTTTATTTTGCTTCCTTGCTACCTCAGAAAGATGAGACTACAAACTTCAACCTGCTCCCTTGCTACCTCAGGGAGATAAGGTTGGTGGCTTGGATCTGTTCCATTTCCTATACATGGAGATAAGATTTGCCAAATTCGATCTGCTCCGCTATTGCTTAGGGAGATATGATCTGTGAATTCACCGATATTGCTACACCGTCCTCTATATGACATGTCCTGTAGACTCGATTTCATATGTTTATGTTTATGCCAAATTATTAGGATGCTGTGATCTAATGCTCCTATCTAAATGTATTATGGACGACATTTGCATGTATGCAGAATGTCATGAGAAAGATCCCTTTTTTAAATGTACAATGATTAGGATGCAATGATCGGAATGAATCAAATGGTCCTAACTGAATGTGTTTTGCATGAATGCAGAATTTCCCTAGAATGATCCCCTTTTAAATGCTTAGGGTTGTCATTGGTCGTTATTCTTCCAGGTTGCATCACTTGACGTAATATCCTATCTTCTTGCTTGGGTCGTATTTTGATCAAAAACCTGAAGAAATAATCGTATTTTTCCCAACTGCTTTGCCCCACTGTAACTTCCGCGTCCCTTCCACTGTACCTTGGGGACATAAGATTTGTACCATCTTTAAACCACCCTACTATGACTTATGGCTATAGGATCTATGTCAACTTCAGCCCATCCCACTGTAACTCAAAGGTATAGGATCTATAACTTGTTCCAATCAACTGATCACTCCCCGGATGACCTAACCGAATGTGCATGCATGATATTTGCATGGATGCAGAATATCATTTTTCCTCGAGAATGATTCCCCTTTTTACACTCTGGTTAACATTGCTCGTTATTTGTCAAGATGGTATCACTGACGAAATGTCTTGCCTTTTTGTTCAACCAATAAAAATCCAAAAAGATAATCATCTTTCAATATTACTAACCCTTAGGCTTGGTGAGTTCTAAACAATAGTCCTTTTTCATATTCTCATATTATTTAGAAGCTTCTAGAGTAATATGCGAAACTCCTTTTATGAAAGTATTATTAGTCCATTAATCAATATTTCAATATAAAATTCTTGAAAAAGATCACAATAATGGACGAGAAAGAAATTAATCAGGAGCATAGCTCGAAATAAATAAGTTGAGCAAAGATAGCAAATGCAATCTAGAAGGAAATTTATTGGTAGTGTATCTTTAAACGAATAAAATAATTAAAGATAGCAAGTTTAGAATGGATAAGATGGGAAACTAGGTGCCCCAGATATCGCAGCCTGAGCTTCTCTGTTCAAACTTCTTGAGGACCATTTTCAGCTCAATATGGGTTTAGGGGATCCGGAGTACTTTGTCGATGCCCCAAGACGTAAAATACTTCCTCATTGTTAATTCAAGCGTAGCAAGACTACTGCATGCCCCACTTTCAATCAAAATTTGAGCCGCCCCTTTTTGGGTTTTCAACTCAAATCCCCTTTGGTCTCAAAGCGTCCTTTGCGAGTTTTCGCCTTGGCCTCTCCTCTTTTTTTTTTTTTTTTGAATTTGATCTCAAGGCGCCCTTTGCGGGTTTTCACCTTGGCCTTTCTCCTTTTGAGTAAAATACTTCTTGACTGAACCTAAATTCACCGAATTGGGCAAGTCTTCGCCATTCGTCTCAGTCAATATCAATGCTCCTCTAGAACAGGCTCCTTTTTACTATATAAGGTCCTTCCCAGTTTGGCATCTACTTTCCTCTGAAATCCTTTTGTATAAGAAGGATCTTCCTCAATACCAGGTCCCCATCATGACATTCCTTTGGGCAGACCATTTTTGACATAAATCAGCATCATCCCTTTTTGGTATATTTGACTATGATGAATATTTCAAACCCTTTCCTTCAGCCAAGTTCACTGGAGACATTCTACTCCATCCAATTCTTGACTCAATCAAAGCTTGGAGCAAAGGAATATCGATTTCCAAGGGCAAGACCACTTCTATTCTATAAACCAATGGGAAAAGTGTTGCCCCAGCGAAATACCTAGTCGACGTTTGATAAGCATAAAGAGTAAATGGTAGCTTCTTATGCCAATCTTTACAAGTCTTAGTCACCTTTAATATTTTTTGTTATTTTTTTCCTTTTTATACTTTCTATTTTGGCAACCTTTGCTACACTGTGATATGTTTCCTGATCTTTGAACAAACTATAAACTTTAACATTGTACAGTTATGCATGATCCTTTCTGGCATTCTTTGCCGGCACCTGATCCTTTCCTCTTTTTTTTTTTGAATTTGATGACTGTCGACTTTGCAATATTGGCTTATGAAGCAACATTCACCCTCTTAGTAAAGTAATCGATGACCACAAAGATAATTCGATGTCAACTAGAAGTTTTTGACAAGATCGGCTTCATAACATCCATGCCCTACATATAGAAAAGTCTAGTGAAGAAAATAGAGGAGTCACATAATTCTCGTCTTCTTCAATTTAGTATTTGTGGTATAACCGATGCAATCCCCTTTCATGGTAGACCAACAGTACCCGAACCTTATGATTACCCTGGCTATTGTAGAACCATTATCACCCTTATGGACCTCTTTTAAGAGTTTCCCAGGCGTGTCTTGATGTGATCGTGTGAAAACATCTTTGAATTCTTGAAAATAACTCAATAATGTCTTGCCTTATTTCTGTGGTGAACTAGGCTACAATCTTCATCTCTTTTCTAGGCTCATAATATCCACTAACCCTTTGTAGAGTAGGGTCTGTTTTTCATCTTGTTCTACCATTCTTAATAAATCAGAATATAAGTTACAATCTATATCATCTTCAAAGTCTTGAGATCCCTCTAGACAGATATCTTACTCAAAAAGGGAATCAGTAACAACGTCGCTCATGTCGTTGATATCTGGGTACCTAGGTGCGAAGGTAATAAATTATTCTAAGGACGATTATTTGTATGGTATGGTCATGAATAAAGAATGAAAGAATATTCTAAAAAACAAAAGAATGTATAGTATGAAATGTAAAGAATGAAAAAATATTTGCTAAAAAAGATGCATTTTATTGAAATAAAAATTTTAGTGTAACACCCCAAACCCAGCCCATGCGTTACGAGCGGATTTGGTATGTCATATGAAGAAAATGTAAAACATCATGTGATTCTTACTAGAATAGGCGTTACTTGGTTGTGTTTAAATAAACAAGTTTTGTATGTAAATACTGGATAAAATACAACTATTTTTGAATGATTGATTGATGAGTCGAAAATCGAGGTAGTGAACTTTAAAACCATGACTTTTGAAAATGAAGTTGAAAATTTTAAAGAGAATCCGAGTTAAATTATTTGTACATTTTTATTTTGAAAACCGTTTATTAATCAATTTTGGAAAAACGGTTATTTATGATTTTTAGAAAAAATCCCCATTTAAAATAATTTAAGCAACGTAATAAGTTCGTTAAACATAAAGCAAAAATAAAAATATTTTAGAGGCCTTATTACAACATAATAACCCAAAATAGTAAAAGTAATAAAGTAAACGTAAATGGTAATCTAAAGTTCAAAGCACCATTTCTGAAGTATGGCCTCCACCGAGTCATCCATGGCCCAAGTCCACATCACTGAGCATTATCTGAAAGAATTAGGGAATAGGAGTGAGTTAAAAGAACTCAGTCTATAATCCCCTTACCGTTATCCACTCGGCCTGAAACCGTAAAGCAATATCTTGGGCCTGAGCTCAAATATCATAATCTTGGGCCTAAGCCCACTTTCATGTAATAAATAAATGATATGAATGCAACCTATCCCATCCAGCAAATCTCTCCACCCATACCAACCAATCTCTCCTGTGGGGATCAAGTCAACCCACCCTGCCAGTCTCTCCACCCATACCAACCAATCTCTCCTGTTGGGATCAAGCCAACCCACCCCGCCAGTCTCTCCAATTTGCAGCCAAGCTTCCATTTATAGTATTTGTGGCTGAGCCACCAGAATCATATACGGTAATATAATCGGCACACAGCCTTAATCACGATGGCACAAAGCCATATTTAAATTGGCACATAGCCATTATTAGAATTTGTGGCAATGCCACCGGTCTACTCTTCTCTTCATTTAAGTTTCTCATCCCATGCAATATGTAAATATGCAACATACATAGTAACTCATGATATTTACAGATACAAAAAACAATCATTAATCAGAGATTCATTACAAAAATTCGGCCCATTATAACACTTTGCAAATCAGCCCATTAGGGCAATCTATCAAATCGGCCCATTAAGGGCATTTTCGTAATTGATAATCTTACCCACTAAGGATCATTTGGTAATCTTACCCACTAAGGTTATTTCGGTAATCTTACCCACTAAAGGTATCTCGGTAATCTTACAACCCCGGACTTAACTATTAATTTGGGACATAAAAATTTAAAACTGTCCATATGCGTTATACCGACTAAATTGACTATAACTTGAGTTAGGAATCTCGAAATTTAGATCCTTAAATTTTCCATGAAACTAGACTCATTTATCTTCTTACTACAATTTTTTCCAAAATTTTTGGCTTAACCATTTAGTACAGTATTCATTAAATTTTCCCCTAATTCACTGACCAATGTTTCTGACCTCTCTTACCCTAAATTAAAATATCTCATTGTACAGTTTTCATATGTTGCTCCCACTTGTTTCTGTTGAAAATATACTCACTAAGGAATCTATACATATAAATTAACTCATGATTCACTTTGTACAATTTTAAATGATTTTTCCAAGATAGAATAGGGAACCACGAAGTCATTCAGAACCAGTCTTACTAAAATTTAAAAATATCAAAATATACTAATCCTTTGCTTGCTCTGTTTCTTTTGTAAGAAAATAGACTTAATTAGCTTTCAATCTATATCTCCTTCACTTTATAATTCCCTTTATCCTATTTTTCATGATTTTTCTAAATCACGTCACTGCTGCTAACCAAAAACTGTTTCATTGCAAAATATGGTTTCCACTACGAACATACGCACGCCCGTGTGGTCATAGATGCCGGTTTTCGATTTCCTTCGGTATTTCAACCGAATCACAGAATATTCCAAGCAAATATTCAGAGAGTTGTGAGATTACACACCATTTCAAACATGTATTCGAAAGGGTACGGAATTACACACCTTATTAGGATTCCCTAAAGAACCACTCTTCGTTGCCCCCTAAAAATAAAATCGATCAAAAGTTAGCCTCAATTTCTTAAAGGTTTCAAAAGCCCAAAAGTTCTCACTCACAAGAGTCACTTACCACAATCGCGATCTTTCCTACTAGGTTCTAAAATTCGGCCTTGCACCTTGGCTATTGCAACGAGTTCCAATCAACTTCCGAAACCAAGGCTAAGAGAAAGATAAGTAGCAGCAAAGGATGGCTTGATTCGGCCCTTATCAAAAGAGAATGAGAGGAGTTTAAAATAACAACAAGTGACTAAGTTTGGCTTACCCAAGGGATGAGAAGAAAGAACAAACAAGATGAAATAAGAAGAAAGAACCTTTACCTTAATAATAGGGGTGAACCGAAAGGAATAACACGGTTTGGCACTAGTACCAAGATAACACAGAAGGTTCGGTTACAAGTAATATCGATTTAAGAGAAATGAGAGAGAGGTTGGAGAAATAGTGAGGAAGGAAAAGAAGAGATGGACAAGAGAGTGTCAAAGTTTTGACCAAAACAAGGAAACTGGTGTACAATATTGGCTTTAGAGTTTCGGCAAGGGAGAGAAGAAATTGGGAAAAGAGCAACCTCAAAGATGCTAAAAAGAATAAGCCTCTCATGCACCAAAATTGCAAAATGCCTCTAGGAATTCGACTCCCCTCTTCACCCTATCAAAACCGATGTATCATCTTTACCAAAAGATGAGTGTTGACCCCAAAATAATCTTTCCAAAACATCCTCCACATAATAGGCCAACATGTTCCCTTCTCTTACCTTTTTCCTTCATTTCTTTCCTTCATTTTCCCTAGTCTTCCTCCTTACCATAATCCTTAGCCATCTTTCCCAAATTAAAAAGTCTTCCTTTCTATATTAAAGCCATGGCCGACACATTGAAAATGTAGCACAAAAATTAATCAAAAATACAATAGATGGGATTCGAACCTTAGACCATTAGTACACTCCACACGCCACTTTCCACCTTTACCAATAGACTCCTTGTGCTAGCAAAATGCACACTTATTTCCATAAGCCTTGATGCTACTTACCTTCTTTCCTTAAAGTGCTTCAACACTAAAATTTTTCTATGGCCTAACTTGAACCCGAAGTTCCTAAAAACCCCGTAACTTTCCAAAATCACCTTCCTAATAAATCCAACTTCAAAAAATACCGTTCGCTTGTTTCTCAAAAATTTTAAACACTTCTACACTCAAGGCCCTTTAGGCCCAATCCCACTAGGCTCAATTTTGGGATGTTACAATTCTCCCCCCTTAAAGAAATTTCGTCCTCAAAATTTCCAACTATAGGAACAGTCGCATATCCTAACCTAGCATACTACGCTTTCGTTGCGCACTCTGATCTTAATAACACTAATTCGCTTTCTATCTTAATCTTGGAAACTCTTCACATCATCAAATATCTAATCCTTAGAAGCAAATAGGTATTTAACACACATACATAAGATTTCCTATGCTCAAACACAATAAAAACGTACCTGACTTGCTGGTGATGGAACAATCCCAGCCTTATGCTCCTTAGACTCGCATCTCAAATATGCTCTTGACTCCTCCAGCACCATTACAACCTCGACCTGGCCCACGGCCTCTCGGAGGCTACTGAGCACTTCTAGCTGGCTACGCAAAATTGTTATGAACCCCCTGAGTATGAGCAGGCTGTCGAGAACAATCCTTAAACCGATGATCCTTGGAACCACATCTAAAACAACCACCGATTCTCTTCCAGCATTCACCCGAGTGAAGTCTCCCACAATCCGCACAAGGCTGTAACTGATTGGTAGCAGCTTGTACTCCCGCTTGAGCTAGCTCCTCAATCCTAGGCCTCTTTTAAAAACCTCTATCAAGGCCTGAGTACCCAGAGTCTTTCTTACTCCTGCTCCTATCCTTGTCTCAGTTTTGCCGCTCCAAGTTTTAACCTCTTCGGCTATTTTATCTTTTCCACAAGTGTGGCAAAATTTCTCCCCTTTTGTGGGGCAATCAGTACTCACAATTCATCGTGCAATCCATCTTCAAATCGCACACAGCGTTCATAATCAGTCGGCACTATTCCCCAGGCATACTGGCTCAAACGCAGAAATTTCGCCTCATATGCTGCCACAGATTTATCTCATTGAACCAGATTCAGGAACTCCTTCCTTCGGGCATCCACATAGCTAGCCATGACATACTTTCCTTGGAATACGATCTAAGAAATTATAGGTAATGCGATCGGCCTGAGCGCCTTCCCGAACAGTGAGCCACCACTAATACGCCTCGTCTCTTAGCAAAGATACCACTCCTTTTAGTTTTTGCTTGGTGGTGAAATCCAAATCATCCATGATTCGCTCCACCGCCTCAAGCCAGTACTCTGCTACATTTGGGGCTACACCCGAGATACCCCTAAAAACCTCAACTCCATTTGATATGAGTCGCTCCGATATCGACCCACGAGCTGCCAACCCAGTTCTTACCCCAGTAACTCATTTCAGAACTCGTAACATTGCTTGGGACAGTGCGTCGTCCTCTCTCGTATAATCGTGTGACCCACCTTCAGTCATGGGTGACGTAGGGGCGTCTATTTTCGGCATATGTCCCGATGCCTCAGATACAACTCTAGCACCTCGGCCTCTACCATGGCCCCGTCTACCGCGTCCACATCCTCTAGCGCTCATATTTGCTAATTTGATTTAATCTGGTTAGGAGTCTTATGAATCAGTTATACTATTTTAGTGTTTATTAAACAATATCTTATGAAGTATAAGTGTAGAAGTTGTTTTCACAAAACGCATCCTATAGTCTCAATCTCTATAGTTTCAGCTCCTAAGGCCAAAAGTTCTAGAGTATATGTATAGCCATATCACAATAATCATAATTATAAAATGATAACATTACTTACTTGACTTGGTGCTGGATACCCGTGGTGTCATACTTCCTTTAAAACATGCATTCTTAAAATTCAAACAGCTTTGGAAAATATTTTTGAACCCAAACCACAGCCGAGTTTTGAAATTGGGCTCTGATACCATAAAATGTAACACCCCAAACCCGACCCATGCGTTACAAGTGGATTTGGTATGTCACATGAAGAAAATGTAAAACATCATGTGATTCTTACTAAAATAGGCGTTACTTGGTTGTGTTTAAATAAACAAGTTTTGCATGTAAATACTGGATAAAATACAGCTATTTTTGAATGATTGTTAATGAGTCGAAAATCGAGGTAGTGAACTTTAAAACCATGACTTTTGAAAATGACGTTAAAAATTTGAAAGAGAATCCAAGTTAAATTATTTGTACATTTTTATTTTGAAAACCGTTAATTAATCAATTTTGGAAAAATTGTTATTTATGATTTTTAAAAAAATCCCCATTTAAAATAATTTAAGCAACGTAATAAGTTCGTCAAACATAAAGCAAAAGTAAAAATATTTTAGAGGCCTTATTACAACATAATAACCCAAAATAGTAAAAGTAATAAAGTAAACGTAAATGGTAATCTAAAGTTCAAAGCACCATTTCTGAAGTATGGCCTCCACCTAGTCATCCATGGCCCAAGTCCACATCATTGAGCATTATCTGAAAGAATTAGGGAATAGGAGTGAGTTACAAGAACTCAGTGTATAATCCCCTTACCGTTATCCACTGGGCCTGAACCCGTAAAGCAATATCTTGGGCCTGAGCCCATATATCATAATCTTGGGCCTAAGCCCACTTTCATGTAATAAATAAATGATATGAATGCAACCCATCCCATCCAAAGAAATCTCTCCACCCGCACCAACCACTCTCTCCTGGGGATTAAGTCAACCCACCCCGCCAGCTCTCCACCCATACCAACCAATCTCTCCTGTGGGATCAAGTCAACCCACCCTCCAGCCTCTCCAATTTGCAGTCAAGCTGCCATTTATAATATTTGTGGCTGAGCCATAGAATCATATAAGGTAATATAATCGACACACAGCCTTAATCACAATGGCATAAAGCCATATTTAAATTGGCACATAGCCATTATGTAACACCCCAAACCCGGCCCATGAGTCCTGACCGGATCTGGTATGTCACTAGGTAAAATATTTTGGGCCAATTTGAAAGTTGGGTGGAAATTCGATTAAATTTGGCTAAGGTATTTAAAACGGGTTTGAAAACTCGGTTGGGCCTTTTTATAAATACATTGGGCTTTATAAACCCTTTTGAAAACATTGATCATGTATCATTTTAAAATCATCAAAGTGATAGTTGACTTAGTTTATTTTTGTTACCCAATGGTAACATCTTTTGAAAACCCGTAGAAAGTTATTAAGTTTGAAAATTATTTTAATCGTTACTTATCAATTGAAAATTTCATTTGTAACATAACATACATAAAATAAATAAAATAACATCCACAAAATAAATAGCGGCCTTATTACAATCCCAAAATAAAAATACTTAGGAAATAAAATAATTAAACTTAACGTAAACAAAATTAAATTCCAACATTAAGCATGGCCGCCTCGAGTCCTCTCCTACTCCATCTCCGCGATCTACTCATCTCGCAAAATGTTAAGGGAAGGGTGAGTCACCAAGACTCGGTGTGTAAATCCCTACCCGGAGAATACAACTCATACACAATTTATCTATTAAACATGCACATGCAACCCAACTAGCCATCCATACTCCTTTTCTACCCCGTGTGGTCAAAACCATCGATGACTTAAAGTCACAATTTAAATGATGGGGCCAACCCATCGTGTGGTCAAAACCACCGATGACCATAGGTCACAAAATATCAAGTGTGGTCAAAACCATCGGTGGTACCAAACCACCGGGACTTAGTCGCAAATATTCAATCGTTGTGGTCAAAACCACCGATGACCATAGGTCACAAATAATCGATGGGGCCAACCCATCTTGTGGTCAAAACCACCGACGACATCCATATTTCATCCCTCCTCTCATCAATCCCACCATCACATGTTTTAGTAAAATTTCATAAAACATATCATAGCATTTAATCATCATGTGATGGCATGCAAATCATATATCAAAAGTCATAAATTTAGGGACTTACCCAAATCCATGTTTAAGCCCACAAGCATATCATAGATCACTACCAAAATTTATACACAAGACAATAAATTCAAGTTTAATAATAAAGTGTGTAAGGAGTTTACACACTGCTTCTACCGAATTCCTAGATCCCAAGATTCGATCTACAACACTAGATTTTTGTCCCTTGAATGGATTTGATTTCCAATCAAATCCCGAAGCCTAACTTAGTCCCTAAATCCATGGCATACGTTAGTTTCGGTACTTAATCATAGATTTTTTTAATTGAAAGGCCTTTGGTCGAATGTGCTTACCAACTCACCTTGGAAAATAAATCCCAAAGCTTCCTCACTTATAGAAAATTGGCAAGACCTCTTAATGTTGTGAGAGGGTTCGCTACCCTTTAGAAGAGGAAAGAACCAAAACAAAGACCCTTTTTCCTTAAGGGAATTCGCTAAGAGTAAACAACAATGCTGGAAATTTTTTGAACAATTTTGGCTATGGTTTAAGGGAGATTTAGGCAGCATAAGAAGAGAGGAAGAAGAGAAGGAGTTTGCTGGAAATTTTCTCTTAAAGAGGGAGTATATTCTGCTTGTAAAAGAGAAGAGAAGCTGGAATTTTGAATGGTTTTGGCTATGAAACAATGGAGATTTTGGCAGCAGTAGAAAAGAAGAATTTTGGTTGAACTTTTGGCACATCTTTGCTGTACAAAACATATATGGACAGCCCCCCAAGGTCTCCAATTTTCAGCAAACACTCTCTTAATTTGTGATAATTCCCAGCCTTGATTTATCCAAGATAAATCTAATTTTATCATCCTTTTAATTCCTTAATCCCCTCAACAAATAAAACACTAAAAACCCCCCATGCTTGCCGTCCACTCTTCCCATGAAGAGTTCAAATTTTCGGCAATTTCCTTGAATTGCTCCTGACCAATTGCTTGAAAATATTCAAATTAATTGAATAAATTAAAGGCCTACATTTTTCTCCTTGGAATTAATCAATTAAAAATCCCATTAAAACCAAATAATATCCTTATAATATCCTTATCCCTTCCTCACCTCTTCAATTTAAAATACACATTAAAAAGAACCCATGTGCTCATCAATTTCTTCCAGCCGAATATTAAACAACAAAATCAGCTTGATCCCTACCCAATTGAAGACCCCACGTGCAGACCAATTCATGGCAGTAGCATAAAAATAAAATAAAAATAAGGAAAGTAACCAAAGTGTAGCCCTGGGGTTCGAACCAGCGACCCCAAGCAGCAGCAGCCCCCCCTTAACACGCCCCAGGCCACTCGACCACATTGACTTTCATGTCAATTAACCGCAACATTTAATTATAAACCTTCTTACTAAAGCCCAGCATCGCATATGGAAAAAAATAAAATGCGAAATGCTCCCCTATCCATTCGAACCTGCGCCCTTCTTTCCCTCCAACTCTTAAGTGACGCACGGAACCCATTTTGCCAATGAGTTCTTTGTGTCCTAGACTCATCCCAGCTCCTTTTAAGGCCTTCTTCCATTTTAACGCCAAACCCAAAAATTAAAACACCTTGCTGCCACATTGATTCGAACCCAAGCCCCTTAGCACCTTGGGGCTTCACCTTCCCAAAGCCCCAAGCAATACCTCCATGCCACTCCACCAAAGACATTCTTGTGTCTTAACTCACCCAAAATTTCATTAAAGCCCTAACTAACCTAGCTCTTCCCTTTTACACACTTAAATAAAATAAATTTTTAATATCGGGTCGCTTAGCTCGAGTT
The DNA here is from genome assembly GCA_025506655.1 of Gossypium rotundifolium. Lineage (NCBI taxonomy): Eukaryota > Viridiplantae > Streptophyta > Magnoliopsida > Malvales > Malvaceae > Gossypium > Gossypium rotundifolium. The sequence continues at coordinate 84,811,554 of CP106722.1, read as the reverse complement.
ATTTTTAGGTCCTAAAATCATGCCAAATAAAATCATATTCATTTATTTCTTGAAGCCCACATGGAATTTATTTAAATTACAAATAACCCCTAATTCAGGGTGTTACAATTCTACCCCCTTAAAAATAATTTCGTCCTCGAAATTACTTACTAACGAATAACCGTACATCTTTACTCACCGTACTATGCTACTGCTGTGCACACTGATCTTAAATAATTATCATGCTTCCTAGACACAATCTCTAAGTTCACAACCAAGGTTTCGTGCACTTCCTAGTAAAACAAGAAAACTCTACAATAATTAAAGCAATTAGGGTATTCGAATTAAGGAACGCATGCTGTTGTCACGTCTGCACATCTTCCTCCTCATGACGGCCAATTGCATAAACCAACTTTGGTTGCCTCGCCTCTACACCTTCAGTACCTCGACCACGCCTGTTACCATTTCCATTACCCCTAGCTGCACCTCGACCCCTCCGTGGTTGTTGGTTATCCCTTCATTGGTGCATGATCCTCGAGCTTGCTTCTCACTTAGCCGCCTTCTTAGACAGCTCTCTAACTCGATGCTCCATAGACCCACATTCAAAGCATCCACGATTACCATTCCAACACTCCCCTTGTGAAACTTGCCACACTTATCACACCGTGGCGGCCATTGAGGATTAGCGGAAGAAGAGCCTAGCAGCTTGATCCGACCCACCAAACTTTGACCTCTTTTGTCGATTACTGGGGAACTCGATGGTTCCAAGCTCCTCTTATTCCAATTTCTATCCCGGTTCCGTCTAACTGACCGTCTTACTCCTCAAGAACTTTAGACTTCTCCACAAGGACAAATAACTCGTTCTGTTGTGGAGCTATCATCATTCTCAGCTTATCTCTCAGGCCATCCTCAAACCTGACACAGCGCTCATGCTCGGTACCCACAATACCACGAGCATATCTACTTAATTGGAGGAACTCGGCCTCATATTCTGCCACTGACTTGTTTCCTTGAACCAGGTTCAAGAAAGCCTTTCTCTGAGCGTCTACATAGCTGGTTCCAATATACTTCTTTTGGTAGGCTTCCCTGAAAGATTCCCAAGTAAGGTTTTCTGCCACCGTTCCATCCCTTACGGTGAGCCACCACTGATAGGACTCATCCCGAAGCAAAGAGATGATGCCTTTGAACTTCTCCTCAGGGGTGAAATCCAAGTCACCCATAATCCTTTCTGTGGACTCTAACCAATATTCCGCTGCACTAGGTGCCACTCCGGAAACTCCTCTGAATACTTCTGCTCCGTTAGCTTGAGTCGTTCACCACAATTTACGGGTTCTCGCACCAGCCACCTCGCCTACTCGTTCCAACACCCGTAGCACCGCCTGAGATACTACGTCATTACCACCCGTATGGTCTTGAAACTCAGTTTTCGGTGTCGGTAGATCTGGCATCTCATTTCCGGACCCATGACCGGACCTCACAGGCTCCGACAGGGTCATCCTACCTCTACCACGGCCACGAGGCGGACGTCCACGACCTCTTGAACTCATTCTAACGATCGCGTTTATCTGTTTAAGAATTTTTATGTATCAGTACCTTAGTTTCACTTGGTTATCCGCGAAGAAATTTTATGATAGGAGTTTAGGAATGGTTCTTTCGTAATCAACCAAACACACAGTCTTTCATTCATTCATTCAAAGAGAGTTGTTGATTTCATGGTGATTGTTCTTCCACTACCTGGGGGTATTTTCCGTAATTTGTCCTATAGGGGTATTTTCATAATTTTTCAAAAATACAGGTTCTCGGATGATTTTGTCAAAAATTATTTTAAAACTCTTAATTTCCAGGGTATTTTGAAAAATTTTGAAATTCGGGGGTGTTTTGTCGATTTTGAAGCTCAAGGGCATTTTGGTAATTTTCACAAATCGAGGTGAATTTGTAAAATTTGATGAATCAGGGATATTTCAAAGATTGTAAAACTTTGAGGGCTCTTTTTGCTAATTGCACTTTCCAAAATAGGGATGTTGCAAAATTTTGAAAGTTAAGGGTATTCGTAATTTGGTAGGTTAGGGGTAATTTTGTAATTTTACAAAATCATAACGTTTTCAATTTTACGATTTTGGGCACTTTTCATGTGATGAAGTTTTGGATTAAAATCGTGGGTATTTTGGAAATTTCATAACTCGGGGCATTTTGTAATTTCACCCCAAGGGTATTTTAGTAATTCTACATAGTCGGGTATCTTCACAAAATAATTTCCAAAATTTAGGTTCTAAGTGAATTCACAAAGAAGGATGTTTTGAAAATTTCTATTTGAAAATTTTTCCATATGGAGGGTATTTTACAAACCGAGGGTATTTTGGTCATTTTTCATCTTGAGGGCTATTTTGGTCTCTTTTTTTTAAAAAACTAAAATTTTAATTATTTCCCAAAACAAAGCGGCTAGTCCCTTTCGGTTTTAGTTATCGAATTTAGCTTTGTGAGTGTGTCGTCTCGATTAGGATGAACCGTTACTACGCACTGTGTAGGATTCAAGTGAGTAGGAGGTGAGTCACGAGGATCTTAAATACCGTGCCCTCACCGAATCCAATCCTAGACATGCGTATAACGATTGCCACATCCTTTGCTCAAGGACAACTCACGTGGTTTGTTTAGGTAATTATTAAATTTTATGAAATTTTTGTTGGGGTATGCTAGCCCTAGGGTTCAACAGTTTCTACTCTAGTAGTCTACGTTCCCATTTTACCCTTCTACCCCTCATCCAAAGAATTCACAGAAATTGATAGAGGTACTTACCTGGGCGGATAGGTGTCGGAGACTCGGTGCCATGCTGATCAAGCCAAAAACAATTTCTCAAACATTATAATAAGGCCTACTATCCAAAAACCAAACATTTTGGGCCTTGGGCCCCCACAGCCGAGCTTTGAACCGGGCTCTGATACCAACTTTGTAACACCCCAAACCCGACCCATGAGTCCTGACCGGATCTGGTATGTCACTAGGTAAAATATTTTGGGCCAATTTGAAAGTTGGGTGGAAATTCGATTAAATTTGGCTAAGGTATTTAAAACGGGGTTTGAAAACTCAGTTGGGCCTTTTTATAAATACAGTTGGGCTTTATAAACCCTTTTGAAAACATTGATCATGTATAATTTTAAAATCATCAAAGTGATAGTTGACTTAGTTTATTTTTGTTACCCGATGGTAACATCTTTTGAAAAACCCGTAGAAATTTATTAAGTTTGAAAAATTATTTTAATCGGTTACTTATCAATTGAAAATTTCATTTGTAACATAACATACATAAAATAAATAAAATAACATCCACAAAATAAATAGCGGCCTTATTACAATCCCAAAATAAAAATACTTAGGAAATAAAATAATTAAACTTAACGTAAACAAAATTAAATGCCAACATTAAGCATGGCCGCCTCGAGTCCTCTCCGGCTCCATCTCCGCGATCTACTCATCTCGCAAAATGTTAAGGAAGGGTGAGTCACCAAGACTCGATGTGTAAATCCCCACCCGAGAATACAACTCATACACAATTTATCAATTAAACATGCACATGCAACCCAACTAGCCATCCATACTCCTTTTCTACCCGTGTGGTCAAAACCATCGATGACTTAAAGTCACAATTTAAATGATGGGGTCAACCCATCGTGTGGTCAAAACCATCGATGACCATAGGTCACAAAATATCAAGTGTGGTCAAAACCATTTGGTGGTACCAAACCACCGGGACTTAGTCGCAAATATTCAATCGTTGTGGTCAAAACCATCGATGACCATAGGTCACAAATAATCTGATGGGGCCAACCCATCTTGTGGTCAAAACCACTGACGACAGTCCATATTTCATCCCCCTCCTCTCATCAATCCCACCATCACATGTTTTAGTAAAAATTTCATAAAACATATCATAGCATTTAATCATCATGTGATGGCATGCAAATCATATATCAAAAGTCATAAATTTAGGGGACTTACCCGAAATCCATGTTTAAGCCCACAAGCATATCATAGATCACTACCAAAATTTATACACAAGACAATAAATTCGCAAGTTTAATAATAAAGTGTGTAAGGAGTTTACACACCTGTTTCTACCGGAATTCCTAGATCCCGAAGATCCGATCTACAACACTAGATTTTTGTCCCTTGAATGGATTTGATTTCCAATCAAATCCCGAAGCCTAACTTAGTCCCTAAATCCATGGCATACGTTAGTTTCGGTACTTAATCATAGATTTTTTTAATTGAAAGGCCTTTGGTCGAATGTGCTTACCAACTCACCTTGGAAAATAAATCCCCAAAGCTTCCCTCACTTATAGAAAATTGGCAGCACCTCTTAATGTTGTGAGAGGGGTTCGGCTACCCTTTAGAAGAGGAAAGAACCAAAACAGACCCTTTTTCCTTAAGGGGAATTCGGCTAAGAGTAAACAACAATGCTGGAAATTTTTTTGAACAATTTTGGCTATGGTTTAAGGGAGATTTAGGCAGCATAAGAAGAGAGGAAGAAGAGAAGGAGTTTGCTGGAAATTTTCTCTTAAAGAGGGAGTATATTCTGCTTGTAAAAGAGAAGAGAAGCTGGAATTTTGAATGGTTTTGGCTATGAAACAATGGAGATTTTGGCAGCAGTAGAAAAAAAGAATTTTGGTTGAACTTTTGGCACATCTTTGCTGTACAAAACATATATGGATAGCCCCCCAAGGTCTCCAATTTTCAGCAAACACTCTCTTAATTTGTGATAATTCCCAGCCTTGATTTATCCAAGATAAATCTAATTTTATCATCCTTTTAATTCCTTAATCCCCTCAACAAATAAAACACTAAAAACCCCCCATGCTTGCCGTCCACTCTTCCCATGAAGAGTTCAAATTTTCGGCAATTTCCTTGAATTGCTCCTGACCAATTGCTTGAAAATATTCAAATTAATTGAATAAATTAAAGGCCTACATTTTTCTCCTTGGAATTAATCAATTAAAAATCCCATTAAAACCAAATAATATCCTTATAATATCCTTATCCCTTCCTCACCTCTTCAATTTAAAATACACATTAAAAAGAACCCATGTGCTCATCAATTTCTTCCAGCCGAATATTAAGCAACAAAATCAGCTTGATCCCTACCCAATTGAAGACCCCACGTGCAGACCAATTCATGGCAGTAGCATAAAAATAAAATAAAAATAAGGAAAGTAACCAAAGTGCAGCCCTGGGGTTCGAACCAGCGACCCCAAGCAGCAGCAGCCCCCCCTTAACACGCCCCAGGCCACTCGGCCACATTGACTTTCATGTCAATTAACCGCAACATTTAATTATAAACCTTCTTACTAAAGCCCAGCATCGCATATGGAAAAAAATAAAACGCGAAATGCTCCCCTATCCATTCGAACCTGCGCCCTTCTTTCCCTCCAACTCTTAAGTGACGCACGGAACCCATTTTGCCAATGAGTTCTTTGTGTCCTAGACTCATCCCAGCTCCTTTTAAGGCCTTCTTCCATTTTAACGCCAAACCCAAAAATTAAAACACCTTGCTGCCACATTGATTCGAACCCAAGCCCCCTTAGCACCTTGGGGCTTCACCTTCCCAAAGCCCCAAGCAGCGCCTCCATGCCACTCCACCAAAGACATTCTTGTGTCTTAACTCGCCCAAAAATTTCATTAAAGCCCTAACTAACCTAGCTCTTCCCTTTTACATACTTAAATAAAATAAATTTTTAATACTGGGTCAGGCTTAGCTCGAGTTATTTTTAGGTCCTAAAATCATGCCAAATAAAATCATATTCATTTATTTCTTGAAGCCCACATGGAATTTATTTAAATTACAAATAACCCCTAATTCAGGGTGTTACACATTATCAGAATTTGTGGCAATGCCACCGGTCTACTCTTCTCTTCATTCAAGTTTCCCATCCCATGCAATATGTAAATATGCAACATACATATTAACTCATGATATTTACAGATACACACAACAATCATTAATTCAGAGATTCTTTACAAAAATTCGGCCCATTATAACACTTCGCAAATCGACCCATTAGGGCAATCTATCAAATCGGCCTATTAGAGGCATTTTCGTAATTCGGTAATCTTACCCACTAAGGGTAATTCGGTAATCTTACCCTCTAAGGGTATTTCGATAATCTTACCCACCAAGAGTATTTCGGTAGTCTTACCCACTAAGGGTATTTCGGTAATCTTACAACCCCAGACTTAACTACTAATTTGGGGTATAAAAATTTAAAACTATCCATCTGCGTTATACTGATTAAATTGACTATAAATTGAGTTAGGAATCTCAAAATTTAGATCCGTAAATTTTCCTTGAAACTAGACTCATTTACATTCTTACTACAATTTTTCCAGAATTTTTGGCTCAACCATTTAGTACAGTTTATTCATTAAAATTTCCCCTAATTCACTGACCAATGATTCTGACCTCTCTTACCCTAAATTCAAATATCTCATTGTACAGTTTTCATATGTTGCTCCCACTTATTTTTATTTAAAATATACTCATTAAGAAATCTATACATATAAGCTATAACTCATGATTCACTTTGTAAAATTTTGAATGATTTTTCCAAGATAGAACAGGGAACCACGAAGTCATTCAGAACCAGTCTTACTAAAATTTAAAAATCTCAAAATATACTAATCTTTTGCTTTCTCTATTTCTTTTATAAGAAAATAGACTCAATTAGCTTTCAATCCATATCTCCTTCACTTTCTAATTCCATTTCTCCTATTTTTCATGATTTTTCTAAATCACGTCACTACTGCTAACTAAAAACTGTTTCATTGCAAAATATGGTTTCCACTATGAACATACTCACGCTCGTGTGGTCATAGATGCTGGTTTCCGATTTCCTTCAGTATTTCAACCGAATCACAGAACATTCCAAGCAAATATTCAGAGAGTTGTGAGATTACACACCATTTCAAACATGTATTCGGAAGGGTACAGAATTACACACCTTATTAGGATTCCCTAAAGAACCACTCTTCGTTGCCGCCTAGAAATAAAATCGATCAAAAGTTAGCCTCAATTTCTTAAAGGTTTCAAAAGCCCAAAAGTTCTCACTCACAAGAGTCACTTACCACAATCGCGATCTTTCCTACTAGGTTCTAAAATCCGGCCTTGCACATTGGCTATTGCAACGAGTTCCAATCAACTTTCAAAACCAAGGCTAAGAGAAAGATAAGTAGCAACAAAGGATGCCTTGATTCGGCCCTTATCAAAAGAGAATAAGAGGAGTTTAAAATAACAACAAGTGAATAAGTTTGGCTTAACCAAATGATGAAAAGAAAGAACAAACAAGATGAAATAAGAAGAAAGAACTTTTACCTTAATAATAGGGGTGAACCGAAAGGAATAACACAGTTTGGCACTAGTAGCAAGACAACACAGAAGGTTCGGTTACAAGTAATATCGATTTAAGAGAAATGAGAGAGAGAGGTTGGAGAAATAGTGAGGAAGGAAAAGAAGAGATGGACAAGAGAGTGTCAAAGCTTCGGCCAAAACAAGGAAAATGGTGTACAATATTGGCTTTAGAGTTTAGGCAAGGGAGAGAAGAAATTGAGAAAAGAGCAACCTCAAAGATGCTAAAAAGAATAAGCCTCTCATGCACCGAAATTGCAAAATGCCTCTAGGAATTCGACTCCCCTCTTCACCCTATCAAAACCGATGTATCATCTTTACCAAAAGATGAGTGTTGAACCCAAAATAATATTTCCAAAACATCCTCCAGATAATAGGCCAACATGTTCCCTTCTCTTACCTTTTTCCTTCATTTCTTTCCTTCATTTTCCCTAGTATTCCTCCTTACCATAATCCTTAGCCATCTTTCCCAAATTAAAAAGTCTTTCTTACCATATTAAAGCCATGGCTAACATATTGAAAATGAAGCACAAAAATTAATCAAAAACGCAATAGATGGGATTCGAACCTCAGACCATTGGTACACTCCACACGCCACTTTCCACCTTTACCAATAGACTCCTTGAGCTAGCAAAATGCACACTTATTTCCATAAGCCTTGATGCTACTTACCTTCTTTCTTTAAAGTGCTTCAACACTAAAATTTTCCTATGGCCTAACTTGAACCCGAAGCTTCCTAGAAACCCCGTAACTTTCCAAAATCACCTTCCTAATAGATCCAACTTGAAATAATGTCGTTCTCTTGTTTCTCAAAAATTTTAAACACTCCTACACTCATGGCCCATTAGGCCCAATCCTACTAGGCCCAATTTCGGGATGTTACATCTGGACATAAGCCTATTTCAAAAAAGGATTTTTATTGTCTCTAGGCTTAAAGCAACAAACAGGTTTTGAATATTACTCTAGATTAGTCTTAAAAATACAGGAATCTCTTCCACAGTTCCATTGTTTAAAATCTTCCCAAGTATGTAAGGGCTTGGAAACTTTTATTCCCTGATTCTCTCTTCGAATATGTCGTTAATGCTTAGATTCCCCAACATTCCCATATGGTCTTTGATCTCCTCAATTTATTATCCATCAAGCCTTGTACTAAGGCCTTGAGCCCGATGCATTCTTGGATCCCATGCCCCGATCTATCGTGGAACTTACAATGTTTACCCCTTTAATAGAAAGGTTGGGTAATGAATTTTCTGCACCAGAGGGATCATCGAATTTTACAACACCCAATTTGATGAGTCTTTCGATTATCTTTTTAAAAGTGATGCAGTTCTCGATCAAATGCCCTGTGATTCCTCCATGGTATTCGCATTGGAAATTTATGTCGTACCATTTAGGGTACGGGGGCCATATTGGTTCCAAATAAAAAGGGGATACAACATGTGCATCAAACAAAATTTGGTACAACTCCCTATACGTGATTTGGATGGGTGTGAACTGGGGTTTTTTGAGTTCGGTCTTGGATTGGGTTCTTGCCTTGGGGATACCTGATGGCTGGTAGTTACCGTCCTTGGCTGGCTTACTATATTCAGCTTCGAATGGCCCTTGTTATACCTACTCGTTCTATTCGCTTCCTTTTCCTTCTTCTTCGGGGCCTTTAAAGTCCACTCTCCCCTTTCCTTTATTTCTTCCAAAACAACTGGTTTGGCTCAATTATCCTCTGGGTTAAAACCTGAGCTCATCGGGAAGTTCAATAGGGTCGAGGTATCAGTCTGACATTGGGGTCCGATAACGACGGGTACCCCATGAGAATGCGTGTCTGGTTGGGTCGGGACACTTATTCAGGAAAAACCTAGGGAATAAGTGATGTCTTCATCATCATCCCTACTGTTGACCACTGGGCCATTTCTTTTTTCAAGTCCTCTGGCTAGTAACTGAGTTAACTAGCCCATCATATTCCTTTGGAAATCTAGCATTTGTTCCCACATTTCTTGTTGAATTTTCGTCAATTGTTCTTGCATCTGTATTTGAATTTGCTCTATTTTTCCAACCTCTAATCCATGGCTTTCATTTCCCTTCGAGTGTAGTAGTGATGTTCTAGGGAAACTATAATATGATTTCTAGTTAATAGGATTCTTTTATGACATTTAATGCATATGATGCGATGTAATGCAAATGTATGAAATGCAATGCAAAGGAATGAATGCAAAAAGAAAGAGAAGCGTTGATTCTGAATTCAATTCCATTAGAAGAACTTTTCTAGAAAATAAATTTTTTTACATAAAACGGATATTTATACGACCTTTCCCTTATATTCCAAGCGAAGACATTAATCCCTTTCTTCTTATCCGGATATCAAGGTCCAATCTCACAAAATTTCTAATAAATGTCTCTACTAGCTCTATTTACTTGATCTGGGTTGCGACTTACTGCTCACTTATTTCCACCATGCTCGTTAGCCTCTTCAAGAAAACTGAGACATGGTGATTCTCAAATAGTATTTATCATCTTGAATCCTTGGGCAATAAAGTCTTGTATTCCTTCACAAACTATCAGCCTTCTCTCGTTGTGTTTACTTGAACCATATTCGGACGACCGTTTTATAATCCACTTTATCAAGAAATCCATTTTCTCATGACAAACTCTTCTATTTAGCAATCGAATTTGAATCAACACCTCTTTTCTATGATGTGAATGCAATGCAATCAAAACAAAAGAAAACACGTTAGCACGAAAGAAATAAATAACAGAATAGGGCACCTATCTGGGTGACCACTAGGGTTTGACATAGTTTTACCTAGGGTAAGCCCTTAGGTTTTCTACGTGTGGTTTAGCTCTAAAGTTGAGGTACCCGAACCAGCAGATTCCTCGATCCTCACCCATTATAGGCTCATACGGACCGAGTTCAGTTCAGGGGAATACATTTCCCTATGGTTGCACGAAGATGAAAATCTCACGAAGGCATAGGTACGGATGTATCCCGAAAGCGATTCACTAGCCCATGCGGAGGTGAAAACCTCACAAAGGCATAATTTCTCACTCCCACTTAAGGTGCGACCACAATGGTCATGCAATGCAATGTGTGCAAGAAAATAATAATTATATCTTCAAATCAAAATTTTTAAATTTTCAAATCAAATTTTCTAATTTCTGACAAAGGACAGAAAACAATCAATTTTACGGCCTGACTCTCTTACGTCCCCAGCAGAGTCGCCAAGCTGTCAAAACCATTTTTTAAGTTGATTTTAAAAAATGGGGATCGACTTTAAAAATTAAAATGGGAGTCGCTACCAATCCCTTTTTGCTTAGGTGTGATCAGATCACCTTATAAAATGTTTTATTTCAAAACATTGATTTTGGCCGACGAAATTCAAGAAAACGGGTTCGGGAGTCGATTACGTACGAGGAAGGATTAGCACCCTCGTAACGCCCAAAAATTGGTACCAGATTGATTAGTTATTGTCCTAATGTCGAAAATTCGAAAAGAAAAACAAGATTTCTTTGAAAACATTGAACAATTTGAGTTAAAACTTGAGATTCCTTTGTTCCGAAAGAATACAAACATCACTTCCAGCATGTTAGGACATGATGTTTTAAACCCTTGTAACCAACATCATCTCATGATTTAAAAGGATATTTAGTTATTTAGTCAAACGAAAAATCGAAACCTAGCACGTTAGGGTACTATTTCCTGAATTTCTAAACACAAAACATTGTCTTATTTAAGAAAAACTTTTGGATAAATAGTTGCAATTAAAATGGAATACATTTTCTAAAACAATGATTTGAATGAAATGTGGCATTAGAGCATTATCAAATATACATTTCAAAGAGCATCTTACCAAATAGAAGTAATAACATAATAAATAATACAAATAATGTAAGCAATATAACAATTATGCTAAGGTAAATAAAGATTACAAATTTATTCTTAAAAAAATGAATGATCAAATAAAAGATAGAAAGTAAACGATAAAAATCTATTTAAAAAGAAATTAAGGAATAACCATGAGAATTTTACACAAGGTTAAATATATATATATAAATAAGATGAATAATGTATATATATAAAATACTATAATTAAAAAAATAATATGGCAAATTCTAAATATATATATATATATATATATATCATGAGAAAATAAAGTAAGATATATTTTAAAGAAATAAATAATATACAACTTTAAATAAAAGTATATTTATAATACAATAATCTAATACATATATGCATAAAACTACATATTAAAAAAAATAAACAATATAAACAATATATGTTGGACAATATACTAAATTTTATACAATATTAAGGATAAAACAATTTAAATGTTATATAATATAATATAATAATATATTATATACAAAATTTTAAAAATTTATATATATTGTAATAAATAATATACAAATTTTAAAATGACGATAAATAATATTGAATTTAATAAAATACCTAGCATAGTAATAATTTAATATATATAATATTAAATAATTAAAAATAAGAATAAAAATACAAAACTAAAAATGGATTAAATTGAAATAAAACGAAATACAGGGTAATAAATGTAAAAGGACCAGATTAGAACACGCATCACATTATAGGGACTTATTAGGCAATTATGCCTTATCTCCTAAACGATGCCGTTCCCCTTTTTTGCCTTAAAATAGCCCTAGGATCAGATTGCAAGAAAATATAAATTTCAGTGTCGAATTAAAAATAAAAAATTAAAAAGAATGAAATTAAAAAATAATAAAATTGCGGAAGGACTAAAGAAGCAAATTGACCCTTTTATAAAAACACGCGGATCCTCCCCGGGTATCGAGTCAGCAAGTGGATCTTGGCCCTCAAACGACGTCGTTTTGGCTCTAAAGGAAGCCCTCAAAACGACGCCTTATGGATCACTTATATAAGCTAAAATTAACCCCAAAAAATCATTTTAAACACCCCTTTAAAAAAAATCAAAACAGAAGCCTCGAAGGCTTTCTCCCCTTCGACCTTAGGCTAGAATCTGACCTAGGCTCCGGTTACGGACCGTCACGCGTGTACCCCATGCGCCACTGCAAGCGCCGCCACATACGGCAGCCGGAGGCCAAAAATTTCGTCTTTTCTGCGTGATTCGAAAGGTAAAGTCCTTTTTATTTTTAGTAATATTTGCATAAATAAAAAAGATTGCACGAGTAAAAACAAAAGTGCATAAACGGCAAATCACGTCTTATTTTTCTTGTATTCTCTGTATATTTTATGTGTATGAGTGTATTTTCATGTATCCTCTTACAAATTACATGGAGGTTTTTATAACCCAAAAACAAATCGGGAAATAAATATAAGACCCCATTTTGCTACTACTGTCCTTTTTCTTTCCTTATTTCGCAGGTGAATGGCGAGAACAACGGCAGTGGAGCGCTATCCGTGCGCCGATTGCGGTACGATCGAGGGGCTAGTGCTGGGGCTTACGGCACGAGGGAAACCTAGGGTTTCAGAAACCCTTGGTTTCTGATTTAGTGTTGGGCCCTTTTGGGCCGTGTAGGTTGGGTTATCTATTTTGGGTAGTGGCTTGTAATTGGGTTTTGGGTCACTGGGTCATTTATAACGGGTTGTAAATGTATTTGGGCTTGAGGGTGTAATTGGGTTATTGGGTAATCTATTTTGGGCTGTAAAAGGGACATTTTATTTGGTTTATTATTTTTGGTTTTTTTATTACTGATATGGGCCCGGGCAAAATGCGCTTATTACATAGTTTTCAAATAACCTTGCGATGTGACATACTAGATCCGGCCATAACGTCTAGGTCGGGTTTGGGATGTTACAGCCAATGCTATGAACACAAGACTGCAGGGAGCATTACCCAGCGACATCAAAATTTTGAGGACACACCGCAAGGAGCAATGCAAGCCTATTACTCTCAGATGCAGGACTCAGCTAGATGATTTTGTTCAAAATGCCGCGGTAGAAGAGGATGACTTAAGACGTGACTAGGTAAAGATCCCAAAGCCATCTGAAAAACATACTGCACTTGAAAAGGTAAGCAGAAGAATGTTGTTGTAACACCCCTTACCCGTATTCAATGCCGGAACAGGGTACGAGGCATTAACAGACTTACAACAGAAGCAATCTTACAATTCCAAGTCATAAATTTACGTCCAAATTAAAACCATTTGTATACAATCATAAAGTCCCTAATACGAGCCCAAGAAGCCCAAAACATGCTTTGGAAGTGGTTCAAGACTAAACCAAGAACTTTAGAACTTTTTACAAAACTTAGAAAATTTTTGCTATAAGCAGGGCTCACACGCCCGTGTGGTCCAAGGAACATGCTCGTGTGCTCCTGGGACACGCCCGTGCTTCAGGTCGTGTTTGATTTAGGTTGCTCTCTGACTTGCACCACACAGCCATGCCACAAGCACGTGTGCTAAGCCGTGTGGTTAATTAATTTAATTCGAATTAGGTGCAGGTTTCACACGGCCAAGACACGCGCCCGTGTTCTAGGCCGTGTAGCACACACGGTTGAGACACATGCCCGTGTCTCTGCTCGTGTGCTCAATTTTGGACATTTTGTTTCTCAAAATTAAGGTGCAAGGGACACATGGCCAAAACACATGCCCATGGGATAGGCCGTCTGTAACACACGGCCTAGACTCACTTCTGTGTGTCTACTCGTGTGGACAAAATAAAGGCTATTTACCAAGTCCTTTGCCACCCTCATTTGCACACATTTGTACACAACTTCAATGGCATAATTCATAGCACAAACAAGCAACCAATACCATCATAACTAAGGCCTAAACATGTCATTTAAAATCCAACATCTATCATGCTTAAAACATCATATTTTGCCAAACTCAAACATACCACAAGCACATCCACCAACATTCAATATGATTACTTTCAATATGTAAAGTGTAGCCCAATTTCACTAACTTACCATCAAGCCAATTCTCCCTATTTAACACTTAAGTTATTAAGCCACAATCATTCATCCACCAAGCAAATTAAAAGGCATATCACAAATAACATTAGCCAATTCATAACTCACATCCAATTTAACCAAGATAGGCTATCTTTCAAGGCCTTATACAATATAAAACATTTATCAATTACAAGCCAATACTTTTGGCCAAATCATAATGACACATATACCCAAAATGACCAAGTCCTTATACATGCCATATAATCAAAATGCTAAATTTCATCAATACCCAAAATAATAGTTTTGATAGTGTGAGGCAAATCTTCGACGATCCCCAATTCGAGCTAGCTTGGAGACACTATAAAACATGAAAAATAAACAAAGTAAGCTGTATAGCTTAGTAAGCTCGTATGGAAATAATAAACAATTCTTACCATACATTTACCATTCAATAATATAATTCAAGATAACATAAATTGCAATAACTCATGAACATAATTCATCCATTCCTAGCTTACCGAGAACTTATCATTCCACACTCTCGATGATTTCAAGCTTAGTGTACGTACCTGTACCCTTTCAACATGAACTCATACATATCCTTATCTTTGACACACTCGTTGAACTAGAAAACCTTGCACACAAGGTGCCATGTATGTAGTCCATGCTACCTCAATCACATATAAGCTCACTTTTAAGCTGATAATAGGCCTGCTCATACAAGCTATCAGTCGAGACGTGGCTACACGGTGCTGCTCACACAAGCTATGAAGTAACCGCAACACATGCCAGTGTACTCAGCCCTGGTAAGACGTACAGGACCAGCACCCGAATCACATAATTCACATAATCACATAAATTCCTAGTGACATGTCACTTATATCCTAACTTATTCCTAAGGTTCAACCAAGATTTCACTTTTGCCGAATCTTTGTCGAACGTGTCCGTAAAGTCATTAATACAGTTCATGCAATATTAAAGCATTTAAAATACAATTACAATAATGCTTATTAACATACAAACTTACCTCGGTTACAAACACGACTATTAGTTCAATTCAGTCCACAACCTTGTTCTTTCCCCGGCCTAAACCCTAGCTATGGTTTCCCCCAAAATTACATCTATATGGACTAAATTGAACAAGATGACATCTTTTATTTAGTTTATTTTGGCTTTATTTACTAGATTACCAAAAATGCCCTTCACTTAAACTTTGAAATTTTTCTTACTCCATGTCCATTTTTGTCCATCTTAAGTTATAATGGTCTAATTACCATTTAAGGACACCTTAAACCTATAGAATTCAAATTTTACACCTATTGCAATTTAGTCCTTGTAGAAAATTGAGCACTCAATCGATAAAATTTATTAACGAAATTTTCATACAATTATTCAATCATACTGTATACCTTAAAGAAATAATAAAATAAATATTTTTAATTTGAATTTATGGTCTTGAAACCACTGTTTTGATTTGACCAAAAAACGGGTTGTTACAATTGTGGCAGAACAAAATCATTCTGCCAACAAAAGTGCCACAGCAAAACAGTATCAACAACCTGAAGGACGACCACTTCTACCATTTCTTCAGCAATTTCATAATTCTAGGCAAGATACGCAGTTTAAAAGATTTTTATATGTCTTGAAACAACTTCATATCAACATATCGCTAGTCGAAGCATTAGAACAAATGCCCAACTACGTAAAATTGATGAATGACATATTGTTGAAGAAATGTAGATTGAAACAATTTGATATTGTTTCTCTCATTGAAGGGTGCACAGCAATGTTGATGAATATGTTACCTCCGAAGTTAAAAGACCCAAAAAGTTTCACTATCTCATGTTCAATTGGAAATCACTATGTAGGTAAGGCATTTTGTGATTTAGGCGCAAGTATAAATCTAATGTCCATGTCTATTTTTAGGAAGCTAGGAATTGGGAAGGCAAGATGTACAACATTGACTGAAACACCCCACACCCGGCCCACGAGCCTGAACCGGATCTGGTATGTTCCTAAGGTAAACTGGTTTCAAAAACCTTCGTTACTTAGAGAAAATTCGTAAAAATTTTTAGAAATTATTGTTGTGGATTGGGCTTAGATTGGAAACCCATTTAATTAATCTTGTAAATCCAATTTTATTAAGGTGACAAAATAATTTTTAAGGTTTTAGAAATAAAATCACTTAACTTTAATCATAATAGTTCGTAACATAATAATTTAAAGTGAAGCAGAATAAGAAAATCCACTGGGCCTTATGGCCTTATTACATCAAATAAAACCCAAAAATAAAATTAAAGGTACTAAACATGAATAAAGTCCAAATTTAAATAGAATCTTCAAATGGAACATGGCCACCTCGAGGTCTACCGTCCCGGTCCGTCACTGTTCATCACCTGAAAATATTTCCCACAACGGGGTGAGTCAACAGACTCAATGTGCACACAGTACTAACATTCAACAAATCAGGCATACACATTCATATCAATTTCATGTTCATATAAAAATGATGATGCAACCCAACCCAAGCCTAATGGTCCATCCGCTACACACCACCCGTACCTGCCAGTCACACCGTGGGGACTACTAAGTCAACCCTCCATCCGCTACACACCATCGAAGGCAGTCACTGCAGTCGACGTGCTCATCGCCCATATAATTTGTGTCATAAGACACCATATTCAAATAATGTAACCGAAGTTACCAAATTCAGATAATGTAACCGGAGTTACCATATTCAAATATTTGTGACTGTAGTCACCATATAACGTTGGTGAGACCGAAGTCAACACCTTCTTCCCCTTTCACATAAACCCAAATGCCCCAAAATTAATAATCATGCATATAATTAAATTCACATTCATATTCGTATTTTCACATGTTATAGAATAACATATTTCATAATCCTATCGAAGTAGGAAACGCGTGCACAGTACCTTTGTACCACATTAGGGTACTTAGCCATATTCATATTCTTATACATATTCATAAAAATAATTGCCACAAGATAAATCGAAGGTTAGTGTGCGTACACACCTGATTTGCTTAACAAGGTTCCTTGAGATCTCGAAAATCCCGATCTAACTTTAGATCTGTTAACTCCTATATTCAGCCATAATATAAGACACATTAATAAACCCATTTGGCTTGAAACAAAACCAAATCCTAGTAGGATTTGTAAAAAGACTCACCTTGAGGCCGATTTGGTGTTTATTCAATCCCAAAACTTGGTTTTCCTTTACGATATTCGCCAACCTTGAATCTCAATATGGGTTAGTTTTCGGCTTTTTAATAATTAAAGAACTGATCTAGATAATCACACAAGCCTTGGCCGAATACTTTTAGATGCTTACCTTATGAACTTTAAATCCCGAAAACTTCGCCTTCCTCTTCCTTGGAATCGGCCAAATCCTAATTCCCTGAATCCATTAGTTTTTGATTAATTTGATTTGAATACCTGAGATTTGGCCTTGGCCGAATGTATAACTCACTTACCTAGAGTCCTTGAT
Organism: Gossypium rotundifolium; assembly: GCA_025506655.1. NCBI lineage: Eukaryota > Viridiplantae > Streptophyta > Magnoliopsida > Malvales > Malvaceae > Gossypium > Gossypium rotundifolium. The sequence continues at coordinate 84,793,777 of CP106722.1, read as the reverse complement.
CCTTATTTTCAGAAAAGTATAGAAACCTGAGGGACCCCTTGTAGATTCGGCCATGAACAAGATTTGGGATTAGTACTTTTACTTTCGGCATTTAGAAAAGAAAAGAAAGGAAATTGAATAGCTTAACCTTACCTTGATGCCTTTAATCGATGGTTTCTTTACTTAGAATCAACAAAGGTTCGGCTTTGATAGTAGAAACAGAGAAGAAATAGAAGAAGAGAGGATGGTTTCTTGCTTAAGGAAAATTCGGCAGAGAGGGGGAGAGAGTTAGCAAAATTTCGGCAAGGTTAGAAAAGATGAGAGAATAGCCTCAATTCTCCTCCTTTAACTTAAATTGCTAGACCAAGAGTCCATGACTTGGCCACTACTCCTCACAAGTGATAATATTATCTCCTTTAATTATCACCTAATTAAATTAAAAGTGTTTAATCCACCCTTTATCTCTTCAATTAAAAATCCCTTATTTATCCCTTATTTTATCATATATTTACGGAATTAAAACTCCTCTAATTCTAGAAGCTTATGCCGTCCAACCTCTTAGCCTTGGAAGCAAAATAAAACCTTCATTATTTGCTTTCCAAGTGACTCGAACTCAGTCCATTTCCATAAGCCCTAAGTGATACCTTCAGGCCACTTTTCCAAGCTCGATTGTGTGTCAAATTTCACCAACTTTTTCTTTTAAGGCCCTCTTGCCCTTATTTCCTATTTTAAACTTTAAAATTTGTCATTCCGGCCTTATTTCTAAGTTTCCTAAAATTTTCGATCGGCTCTGTAACTTGCCATTTTTCTTACATCTTCAAGTTTCCAAAATGTACAGGTTTCCAAAATGTTTAGGTTTCCAAAATGTTCAAGTTTCCAAAATGTTCAGGTTTCCAAAATGTTCAGGTTTCCAAAATGTTTAGGTTTCCAAAAATGGTTATTTTCCTATTTCCAGCATAACATTTCCATACATTCTCGGGTTTCCAAAAATCATTCCAAATTTATTCCAAAACACATAAAAGATGTTTTTTTGTACAATTAGGCCAAAATGCATAGGCCCTTTTCAGGATGTTACATTGACGTTGCAATTAGTTAGCAGATCTTATGCCCATCCAGGAGGTAAAATTGTAGGTTTATTAGTACGGGTAGATAAATTTATCTTTCCAACATATTTTCTTATTTTAGAATGTGAAGCTGACCATGATGTTCCAATTATTGTTGGAAGACCATTTCTTGCTATTGCCAGGACTCTAATTGATGCACAGAAAGGTGAGCTAAATATGAGAGTGAATGATTAGCAGGTCACTTTTAATATGTTTAATACATTGAAATGTGCGGTTGAGACTGAGGAATCACACAGTTAATGCGATGGAAATGATAATACTCTAGAACGTCATATTTTTATGTGCTAATTACATATTTATTTTGAGTATGATTCTACTAATTTGGGCTATTTATGGTCTTTTATCTTATATGGACTAAATTGGAGGCAAAAGCAAAATTAAGGGCCAAAAGCATGAAATTAAAGATAAAATGGGCCAATGTGTGACACATGGAAAAGTTGGTGCCAAAAGTGTAAGCATGGAGGACACAAGGGTTGAAATGCAAAAAGAAGAGATTTTATTCTATCAAACTTTATTTTAATTAGGATAATTAATATTAAGATAATTATTAAAGATTATTTAATTTAGGATTTATTTTATTTATCTTTATTTATCTTTGAATATTTGTAATTATCTTTAGGAATTTAAGTAGGACTAGTCTGTCTATCTTAGCACTATAAATAAGGGATGAAGTGACTAAGTTTGGTTGATCTTTTTCTATAAACTCTCTCCCCAAAAGTCTTTTGTTCTTTCCATATTTCTTTTTAATAAAATCTCCATTTATATATTCATTTTCTTTTCCACCATAACTATGAGCCACTAAAACCCATCTACCCAAAGGTTGCCGAAAATCCCCAAAAAGGGTTCTTGAGGTTTAGAATCCGTACTTAGCCTTCTCAACAGGGTATTCATCGTTTCTCCGCATTACGGGGCTGACGCTTCCGTCCATGTCCCTTAAGAAGTAAACTTTTCAACGTATGTAAAGGTAGTCGCTTTATATATTTTTAGAAGGTTGCAAGTCGGTTCGTTAGCTTACTGCGTCAGAGGTTGGCGAGCCTAAGAGACAGAATGGTGTGGGATTCACCATTGAGAAATGTTGATCTAGCATAAGATGATCCCACAAGAGCGATTGTTGGCTAGAGTCAGGTTCCATCAAATCAAAGTCTAAATCCTTGGAGCTGGTGGTCGTAGGCATCCTCTTCCACTATAACTGGCTTATTCAGTTTGAAAAGGATCATCTAAAAGCCAAGGATTGAACCCAAGGCGGATCGAGGCAACCAGAGGCTGGAATCTCCCCATAAGAATTTCTTTATCTCAACTCTATTTTCTATTTTTAATTTTCGCAATTCCAATTCGACTTCTCAATTCTATTTTTATTTTATATTATTTTTGTTTCCAGATCAAAATTATTAATTCTGTTTTTTTATTCTTCCAAGAATGCAAGTTTTCTTGATCAAGAAATTGTCCAAGATTTCAAGAACGAGCATTCGTACAATCCGGTCCCTGAGTATTCGACCCTACTTCCCCTTTACTGTTATTTTTATTATTTTACAGGGAATAGGATATTTTTGGTGCTTTTAACGACACATCAAATTTTGGCGCCGTTCCGGGGATCAGTAACGTACTAATCTTGTTTTTTATTTCTTATGACCAGATCTGCCCCAGGCACTCTTGCGTTTGACTCAGAAATTGAAAAGACTGCGAGAGCTAATCGCAAAGAAACAAAACTAAGGAAAAAGCAGTCAGCGGTGGTCAGGACTCAAAGCAATCCACCGCCAGAAATTAGAATTGATGACGAAGCAGAGTCTAGGATTAACGAAAACCCTACTCAAACATTTGAAATTAAGGAAGAAGAAGTCGATTCACCTGAAGAGTCGCTTGAAACTAGGATTAACGAAAACCCAAATTTGGCACCTCAACCAATAGCTCAAACAATTCGGCAACTGGCCGAAGCTCTGACAGAACAACCACCACTATGCATCTCATATCCTACGATGGATACCGATTTTGAACTGAAATCAGGGTTAATTCAGTTGCTACCAACTTTTCGAGGGTTACAGAATGAAAACCCCCATAAACATTTGAAGGAGTTTCATATGGTTTGTCTGAGTATGAAACCTCAAGGCGTAACTGAGGATCAAATTAAATTGCACGCTTTCCCTTTTTCCCTAGCAGATTCAGCTAGGGAATGGTTATTTTATTTACCTCCTGGATCTATAACTACTTAGTCTGATTTATCTCGTTTATTTCTCAACAGGTTTTTTCTAGCATCTAGAGTAGCTGAGCTAAGAAGACAGATCATAGGAATAAGGCAAAGAGAAGTAGAGACTCTTTATGATTATTGGGAGCGGTTTAAAAAGTTGTGTGCGAGCTGTCCACAACACGGTATAACAGAGCAATCTCTCCTCTAGTATTTTTATGAAGGTTTGAAACCAATAGAGATGAATATGGTAGACACCGCTAGTGGAGGAGCGTTGGTTAACATGACTCCCCAACAAGCAAGGGACTTAATCTCCACAATGGCTGCAAATTCTCAGCAATTTCGAGCCAATCCTGAACCCCTTAGAAGGGTTCACCAGCTAAGTAATTCTACAATAGAAGATAGACTTGATAAACTTACTAATATGATTAATACTCTTCTTGCAGAAAAAATAAAGACAGCTCGGTTATGTGGAATGTGAGCTACTTCTAATCATGCAACTGATGCATGTCCCAGTTTGTATGATGATACCATGGCCCATCTGGATGCTGTGGGAAATTTCCCTGGCCTACCACAAAGGTGATACGACCCCTACGCTAATACCTACAACCCAGGGTGGGGGGACCATCCCAACTTAAGTTATGGGGCCAATCTATGAAATAACCAACCATACCAAAACTGATTTCTGCAACAGCCGCAAGGTTCAGGTAATTCTCTAGAAACCATGGTCAATAAGTTAGCAGGTAATGTTCTTGATTTTCAACAACAAATCCAACAACAAACTCTTAATTTCCAAAGAGAAATGAAGGATTTTCAACAGAAAACTGAGGCATCTATAAGAGAATTGACCATATCAGTTGAGAAATTAAACTCTCAAGGGAAGCTGCTGTCACAAACAGAACCGAATCCAAGACAACACGCAAATGTAGTGACGTTGAGAAGCGGAAAGGTACTGGAATCAATTCTTGACAGAAATCTTGGCCAAGAAATTGCCCAGGAAAAACCTGAGAAAGACGAACAGGTCCAACCGAAACCTCCATTGCCTAAAATTCAACCTCCATTTCCAGAACAATTCAACCAGTGTCGAAGAGGTAAGGAGGACAAGGAAATCCTTAAAACATTTAAGAATGTCGAGATCAACATTTCACTGTTGGATGCCATCAAGCAAGTACTGAGGTATGCTAGATTTCTTAAAGAGCTTTGTACCAACAAGCGGAAATTAACAGGTAATGAAAGGGTGAATGTTGGTGAAAATGTGTCCATGATGTTACAATGAAAAATGCCAAAAAAATGTAAGGATAGGGGCATGTTTGCTATACCATGCAAAATAGGTCATTTGGGAATTAAAAAGGCTATGTGTGATCTAGGAGCCTCCACAAATGTAATACCATATTCTATTTATGAATCACTTAACGCAGGTTTTTTGACAAAAACAGGTGTTAGCATTCAATTGGCAGACAGGTCCGTTGTGCATCCCGAAGGAGTACTCGAGGACGTATTAGTCAAAGTCAATGGACTTATCTTCCCTACAGACTTTTATGTGATAAAAATGGGGGAGGATAACGCTCTCAAGTCTTTAGACATCTTATTGGGGCGACCTTTCCTTAGTACCGCAAGTACTAAGATTGACGTATGAAGCGGAACCCTCACGATGGAGTTTGATGGGGAGATCATGAAGTTTAACGTTTATGGCACAATTAGCCACCCAAGTGAAGTCTTGGACGTAAACCGTGTCGACATAGTTAACTCATCAGCAGAAAAAACTTTTGAGTCATCTTATGGAGATAAATCTAAAATGATGTTTAATGATTTTGAATCTGTTAATAAACTATTGGTTCCTATGGATACTAAACTTCTACCTTCTGTTGTGCAGGCATTAGATCCGAAATTAAAACCACTTCTCGAGCATCTCAAATTCACATTTTTTGGAGAATGATGAGACCATTGCCGACTTAAAAGGGATTAACCCCTTGGAGTAAAATATGAAACCAATGAAAGAGGCGCAAGGACGATTAAACCCAAATATGGTGGATGTGATAAAAACTGAGAATTTCCAAGCTCACACGATTGAAAAGATTTATTTTGAGCCACCTAGAACCATTTAAGTCGTCGAGCTAATGATGTTAAACAAGCGCTTGTTGGGAGGCAACCCAATATTTATTTTTCTTTTATGATTTATTTTTATTTGTTATTATTTATTATTTATTGTTTTATTTTCCTTTCTTTTTAATTTCTTTTATTTAAATATTAATAAATTTCTTTTCTTTTCTTAGGTAAAACGGAGCGCATTGAGGCTCGACTCGACACTTTTGGACAGCAACTCACAAAACTCATTGCTATCCTCCGCAATCGACAGTAGCTACACGGGGAGTTTTTCTAAACTTTTCTACCTATTTATTTCTTTTGCATCCACATTGAGGACAATGTGTTTTAAGTAGGGGGAGGTACTCTTCGTATTACTGTCATCTTCTAATGTGATTTGTGTTTGCTGCTTGAGGCTCCATTTTGTCCATTTTTTTTAAGAATATTCTGTCGCTTTTCATGCTCAAGAATTTGACCACGACTTGCCATTGTTTGACCTACATGCATGATTCTTGGCTACTGAGTTAGTTATGATTTTGTCTATTTGATTTTATCTCCACTGTTTTATTTTTATTAGGCTAAAAATAATTATGATTAATAAGTTAACTCTATCTTTCTTTTCGTAAAATTGATCAAGTTTAATATCAAGTGGACACTTAATACATTTGCATGCCTAATTATGTTCATGTCTATTAGGTGGTTACTAAAACTTATTTTCGACACTTGATTATTTCTCTTAGGTCCTCCAAAATTAAAATTTCGTGTAAATTTTGTTTAATAAATGTTTCCAAGGTTATGAGTGCAGCTTAGGACGTGACTAACTGAGTAACTGGGGCAGGGTGCTTTGGTTGTCATTCTACTTCGCGTCAGAAGGTTGTGTGACGTGATGGGTAAAACTCCGCTAACCGGAAATAAATAATTTTTAGGAGTATGTTGAGCTGAGTAATCGGGGTGGGGTGTTTGGGTTGTCATCTCTCTTCGCGTAAAAAGGTTCAATATATTCCTAAGTAAATAAAAAAAAGAAAAAAAGGGAAAAAAATAATACTAATAAAATTATAGTTGGGGACTAAAGGAGGAAATAAACAGAGTGTCTTGTTAGGTTTGGTAATTTACCTAAAAAGCATAAAATAATTCAAGACGATTTTAATTTTTGTGTGAATTAATTAGAATACTTTTTCTGTTTTAGTTAAAGCAAGCTTAGAAGTTCTCTTTATTTTTCATATGCATTTTTGACTAATTTTTATAAAACTTTGGAGTAGAATTTCTTTCAGGATCTAATTTTCACAGTGGATAGAAACCATACTTGAGGGCAAGCATGGGCTAAGTAGGGGGAATTTGATAATACTCTAGAACGTCATATTTTTATGTTCTAATTGCATATTTATTTTGAGTATGATTCTACTAATTTGGGCTATTTAAGTCTTTTATCTTATAGGGACTAAATTGGAGGCAAAAGCGAAATTAAGGGCCAAAAGCGTGAAATTAAAGATAAAATGGGCCAATGTGCGACAAATGGAAAAGTTGGTGCCAAAAGTGCAAGCATGGAGGACACAAGGGTTGAAATGCAAAAAGAAGAGATTTTATTCTATCAAACTCTATTTTAATTAGGATAATTAATATTAAGATAATTATTAAGGATTATTTGTTTTAGAATTTATTTTATTTATCTTTATTTATCTTTGATTATTTGTAATTATCTTTAGGAATTTAAGTAGGACTAGTCTATCTATCTTAGCACTATAAATAGGGGATGAAGTGACTTAGTTTGGTTGATCTTTTTCTATAAACTCTCTCCCCAAAAGTCTTTTGTTCTTTCCATATTTCTTTTTAATAAAATCCCTATTTATATATTCATTTTCTTTTCCACCATAACTATGAGCCACTAAAACCCATCTACCCAAAGGTTGCCGAAAATCCCCAAAAAGGGTTCTTGAGGTTTAGAATCCGTACTTAGCCTTCTCAACAGGGTATTCATCGTTTCTCCGCATTACAGGGCTGACGCTTCCGTCCATGTCCCTTAAGAAGTAAACTTTTTAACGTATGCAAAGGCGGCCACTTTGTATATTTTAAAAAGGTTGCACAGTTGGTTCGTTAGCTTACTGCGTCAGAGGTTGGCGAGCCTAAGAGACAAAATGGCGTGGGATTCGCCATTGAGAAACATTGATCTAGCATAAGATGATTCCACAAGAGCGATTGTTGGCTAGAGTCAGGTTCCATCAAATCGAAGTCTAAATCCTTGGAGCTGGTGGTCGTAGGCGTCCTCTTCCACTATAACTGGCTTATTCGGTTCGATAAGGATCATCTAAAAGCCAAGGATTGAACTCAAGGCAGATCGAGGCAACCGGAGGCTAGAATCTCCCCATAAGAATTTCTTTATCTTAACTCTATTTCCTATTTTTAATTTTCTCAATTCCAATTCGACTTCTCAATTATGTTTTTATTTTATTTTATTTTCATTTCCAGATCAAAATTATTGATTCTGTTTTTTTATTTTTCCAGGAACCCAAGTTTTCTTGGTCAAGAAATTGTCCAGGATTTCAAGAACAAGCATTCATACAATCCGGTCCTTGAGGATTCGACCCTACTTCCCCTTTACTGTTATTTTTATTATTTTACAGGGAATAGGATATTTTTGGTGCTTTCAACGATGCATCAGGAAACAACAGTAGATGAATTTGCAAAATTTTGCTACAGCAGTGCTGACATCGAAGATTACTTGATGAAGCAAGGTGAATAATTAATATTTGAAGAGCTTGGTGAATTTAGGGAAGCTCAGCAGATAGTGGACAAGCCAGGGAAGAAATATGAGACCCTAGATTTATTTAGAAAATCCTTTAAGCCTCTTAAACCTTTTGTAGAGGAGTCACCTGTACTGGAGTTAAAGCCTCTGCGACAACATCTAATATGCATACTTTGGGAATAACAATACTTTTCTAGTTGTAATTTCTGCAAAGTTAGCACCTGAGCAAGACAACAGGTTTTTGGTAGTGTTATTACGATCTAAAAGGGCATTGGGATGGACCTTTACTAATATAAAAGGAATTATCCCAACATTGTGTATGCACAAGATTTTGTTGGAAGATTGACACAACAATTCTATTGAACAGGAGAGACGATTAAATCCAATTACGAAAGAAGTTGTCAAAAGAGAGATTATCAAGTGGCTTAACACTGGCATTATTTATTCCATTTTTGACAACTCATGGGTAAGCCCTGCGTAATGCGTACCCAAGAAAGGAGGTGTCACAGTGGTAAGTAACAACAATTATGAGCTCATACCCACTCGCACCGTTACAAGATGGAGGGTGTGTATGGACTATCGCAAGCTTAACAAGGAAACAAGGAATGACCATTTCCCTTTGTCGTTGATTGATCAGATGTTGGTAGATTAGCTGGTAAGGAACTTTATTGTCTTCTAGATGGTTATTTCGGTTACAACCAGATTGCCATAGCACCTGAAGACCAAGAGAAGGCCATATTCACCTGTCCATATGTCACTTTTATGTTTATACGAATTTCGTTCGGGTTATGTAATGCCCGGACAACTTTCCAACGTTTCATGATGGCTATATTTTCAGACATGGTGGAGAATTTCCTTAAAGTTTTTATGGACGACTTCTCCATGTTTGGGAATAATTTTGAGGATTTTTTAAAGAATATAAAGATAGGATTATGCTGCTGTTAAGAAACAAATCTTGTGTTTAATTGGGATAAATGCCACTTCATGGTCTATGAAGGCATTGTCTTGGGACATAAGGCGTCACAACGAGGAATTGAGGTAGACCGAGCAAAAATAGAAGTGATTGAAAAATTGGCACCTCCCACCATGTAAAGGGTATTCGAAGTTTCCTAGGACATGCAGGATTTTATAGAAGACTTATCAAGGACTTCTTTAAAATCTCTAAAGCCTTATGCACTCTACTTGAAATAAATAAACCTTTTAATTTTGATGACCAATGTTTGCAGGCTTTTGAGGTATTCAATGAGTGACTAGTAGCAGCACCAATTGTAGTTGCTCCAAAATGGTCATTGCACTTTGAACTCATGTGCAATGCTAGTGATTTAGCTGTGGGAGCAGTGTTGGGGCAAACAAAGGACAAGGTATTACACATAATATACTATGCCAATAAGACTTTGACAAAAGCTCAACTTAATTACACTACCACAAAGAAAAAATTGCTAGCAGTAGTCTTTACATTCGACAAATTTTGATCTTACTTAGTGGGGACAAAAGTTACGGTTTACATAGGTCATTCTGCTATCTAATATTTAATATGCAAGAAAGATTCCAAGCCGAGATTAATTAGGTGGATATATTTGCTGCAAGAGTTTGATTTGGAAATTAGAGGGAGGAAGGGAACCGAAAATCAAGTGGTTGACCATTTGTCAATGATAGAATCTGGAAATTAAGATGGTCATTCAAAATGCATTAAGAAATATTTCCCAGAAGAACAGTTACTCATTGCCAAGGCACTACATTGGTATGCAGATATAGTAAACTTTTTGGTGAGTGGTGTAATTCCACTTGACTTTAATACGCACAAGAAATGAAAATTTCTTCATAATGCAAAATAGTACTATTGGAATTAACTTTTCCTATTTAAGCATTGTACTAACCAAATAATTCAAAAATGTGTCCCCAACAATGAGATGCTTAGCATTTTACAGCATTTCCACTCAGCTCCTTATGGAGAACATTTTGGAGGAATGAAGATAACTGCCAAGGTTCTCCAGTCAGGATTTTATTGGCTGACCCTATTTAAAGATGCTCATGAACATGTGATCATTTTCAGAGAACAAGGAATGTCTCAATCAGACAGGAAATGCCGTTGCATAGTGTACTAGAGATTGAGTAATTTGATGATGGGGAATAGACTTTATGGGTCCATTTCTACTATCTGCAAGCAAGCTATACATACTTTTGGCTGTAGACTATGTCTCTAAATGGGTAAAAGTAGCAACTCTAGCCTCTAATGATGCTAAATCTGTATTGAAATTTTTACATATGAACATTTTCACAAGATTTGGAACACCGAGAGCAATCATCAGTGATGAAGGATCCCATTTCGATTGCAAATTAATGGCTAATGCTTTGCACAGATATGGGGTGAAACACAGAATTGCCACGGCATATCATCTCCAAACCAATGGCCAAGCCGAAATCTCTAATAGAGAAATTAAGCAAATTTTGAAAAAAGTAGTAAATCCTTTCAAGATTGTTTATGGTAAGCCATTTCATTTGCCTGTTGAACTTGAGTATAAGGCATTTTGGGCAATTAAGAGGCTGAATATGGACTAGGCCGCTGTTGGCAGCAAAAGATTATTAGAGTTGAATGAGATGGAATAATTTCGGGCTCAATCATATGAAAATGGTCATTTATATAATGAAAAGACCAAACGATGGCATGATATCAAAATTTTACCAAGGTAATTTGAACATGGGCAACAGATGCTGTTATTCCAGGCTCAAGTTATTCCCTGGTAAATTAAAATTCCGATGGTTATGACCTTTTGAAGTAATTCAAGTGTTTTTTTATGGAGTTGTTACTATCAAAATTTTGGAAACAAGAGCAACATTCAAAGTTAACGGACAATGCCTGAAACATTATTGGGGTGCTCCTGTTGAACGTGACAAGCAAACCATTAATCTTCATAACATTTAATTTAACGATTTTTTTTAATTTATGTATTTTAATTAATAATAAAATTTTTCATTATTTTTTTGTTATTAATATTTTATTATTTATAGTTTAACGAAGCAAAATAAAAGGATTCAGATTTGTAAATAAGGGCTGAGCAAAAATGCCGCAGCATTAGAGAGGAGTATGATGCCACAACAAAATGGGTGATAAGGTGTCAAGACTTGATCAGTTGGAAAATTCCAAAAGAAAGATTTGTTGGCAAACCGTTTTGAGAAACTCAAATAGAAGCCCTAAATGAAAGGGCCCGAATATTTCATTTCTCCCTTAAACTTTTTTTTTTTTATTTTTTCCCCACGTCATAACCCCTTTCCTCATGTTTCCCATTCCTGAAAAATCTCCATCAGTATCCCCTTTTAATTCCTTTTTCTTCCAAGTACTCACATCTCTTACCTCTCATAAAGTTTTCATTTTTACACTAATTCCTTCAACTCCTCAATTACTATTTTCACATTCGGGTACTTTTCCCAAACTTCTTTCCAAAATTCCTTTATGGCCTGTGCAAAGAGTACTTTAAATACGGTAGAATCTTCTCGTGCTGAGGGTTCTCAATCGAAGATAATTTACAATGCTGCTGCCGCTACGAGGTACATACCTAAGATTCTCAAACGACCATTTTTCTTTGAGTAGGGATTTCTGTTGAAAGATGAACCCCATTTTGGATATGATGAATTGGTGGCGTCAGTTATCAAAAAGCACAACTGGAATAAGTTTTGTTTGCATCCAGGAGATGTTTTGGGGAAAGTGTTGTGAGATTTTTGTGCTCATGTTAACTCCCTAGATTCCCCGTTCATGGGTAAATCTGTTTTGTTTGATGAAGACCAAATAAATACCCATTTCGGTCTCGGGGAGGTTGAAGATGAACATTCGGAGTTTTCTGACAATATTACACCAACATGATTATCACGGGTTTTGAATGATTTGTGTATTGAAGGAACACAGTGGACTATTTCAAGCCACGAATATTACACCATTAAGCACGCTGCATTGAAGCCAGTAGGAAAGGTCTGGTATCACATCCTGAGAAGTAGGCTGATGCCATCAACATATAATACGACAGTGTCAAAGGAGAGAATGTTGTTGTTGCATTCTATCATTCAAGGCTGAAGGATAAATATTTGGAGAATTATATTCCAGGAAATTCACAAGTGTGCAGATAAGAATGCTAGCAGTTTAAACTTCCCTTCTCTTATCTCAGTCCTGTGTGAAGCAGAAAATGTGCCATTAAGTGATGCTGAGGATGTTTCCCGCAACAAGGGTGGGATAACACAAGCCATTAAGTGTTTCCCGTGGCACCCCAACACCATCAAGCTTCACCTACCACAAAAATTCTCACAGCAACATCTCTTGACTCTCATAATTCCCTTAACTAGAAAATCTTACATCCTTTGATGCAACTAGAGTGAAGGCTGTCCCTTTTTGAAGTCCAGTAGTACCACCTCGTTGAAGAGTTGGGACAACTCAATGCATGCTAGGCTCAGTATTGGGCGTATGTGAAAAATCGGGACTTGGACTTACAAAGATCCCTTCAGAATAATCTTTCAGAACTCATGCCACCATTCCCTGTGTTTCCATCGACCTTACTGTCATCTGATAACTCTGAGAAGGAGTAAGATCAGCCTGCTACTAGTAGTGATTCCATTAAAGAAGAAGTCACTCGTAAGGAAAAAGCTGCTGAGGATGAGATGGAAAAATCTTCATTTAAGGACCTTGGAGAAAAAGGACAGAAAGATGAGCAAGCCACTGCTACTGCCACTGCTGCTGATAAGGGTAAAACTTCTGTACCCTTGTCTTCACTGACTTCAGTAACTGAGCAAGACAAAGAAATCGATCAATTGATCGGTGATCTTTTGGAAACTGATAAGGAAGGTGGAGAGAGCGCCACTTTGAAACGAAAAATGAGGTACAAAGTCAAACCTACAAGACCGTAAGACGACTTGAATGATGGACCTACAGTCCAATCTAAGTCCGATAAGTTTTTTCTTTCCTTATTTCTTTTCTTAATACATTGCATAATATTTTTGTCTATATCCATGCATATACTTATGTTTGTGTTGTTTCATGAATTGGGGAAAATGCATCCTTTAGGTTTGGGGGTGTATTTAGCCTCTAGGTTGCATTTTGTATTCATGATATATCCATATTATTGCATATAGGAGTATTTTGCCATGGCATTGTGACTATCGGTATATTGTTTGTTTATAAGAACTACAGGCTTTATTCATGATGTTCGATGATGATTATAAATATTATTTATCGATTTACCTGAATATGTAAAAATGGATTTGGTAAGTTTTGTTGAGGATAGATTGCTTGGACATTGATTTCTAAAAATAAGATGTCTTATACTCTACACTTTTGTTTTTCGAATTATAGTGAGTATCTTTTAATGCCTTAGGGATTCTAAAACCTAGTATTATTAACAATGCTATGGCATATTATTGAAATAAAGGAGAGTAGACACTCCAATGCTTCAGCAATGCTAAGTAGGTCAGCACAACTTTGTTTGCTCCATTGTGCTGTTGATTAGAAAGGTGGGTCTAAGTATGAGTGTGTAATAAAAATTGTTAGGGACATTCCACTGTAGCTAAGGATTGAGTAGCTAAGGAGGTAGTTGTATGCTCAATCGATCTTTTTAGTCAGAGGCCCTAGCTTCATGAATGCTTTCTTGTTTAAATTATGACATATGTAATGCCTCGGTAATTCGGTGTATGCTCCACTATTCGAAGAATGAAAATGATCACGACCAACATCTGATAATGGTACTATTGGAAAATGTGTCCATATTATAGTAAAAATGTAATTAATTTCTATGTATTTGAACGATGAATAAATAAAGTATAATACCCTTCACTTGGTTCGGTCGTCGGATACTACAATAGCTATTGGAACTTATACACAAGCGTACACAGTTCCAATTTAGATCAATAGTTACTAAACTTAACGTTTAAAGAAAAGTTCATGACTAATTTAAACATCTGTGCAACAATAGAAATAGTTTTATCTGTAATTGAGGTTCATTTTGTAATAATCTGAAAAAAAAAAAAAAGGCAACGTAGGTATCGATACCTTTTTAGCTCTCTTCCAAATTTTGATTAAAACGTTTTATCGATACATTGGCAGGGGTATCATTATTTTTATCACAAGTATCGATACTAGTGTTTGGGTATCAATACCAATGTTGGATTTTGTCAATTTTTAAAAATTCCATGAGCAAGGTATCGGTAATACTGACCCGGGTATCAGTACTTTTAGTCAGAATGTGAAAATTTTCACAATTTAAAGTGTTCTTCATACTCAAATCAATATTCTTACTCAACATACAATTAATGTCTACTTTATCTAAACCTACCAACATCTTTTAACCGTTTAACATGCCACATCCATACATTTACTTCGAGAATACATAACATGCATTATCAACCTCAAATCTAAACGTCAAAATATCCATAAATGAAGTCCAAAGGAAAAATCAACATTCCATAAGTCCAATCACAAAATAATAACAATAAAATAATGATAATAAATAATACTGTGACTCAAACCCACGCTATCTTTATTCAAAATGTCCAAAGATTATAAAACCACCTACTTGAAAGTTATTGCCTTGCTAAGATCACTTCCTTAGCCGCTCCACTCACATCGAAAGTGCGATTTATCTGCAAAATTTTGATGTGGAGTGTGTGAGCTTAAACAAGCTCAGTGAATGTTCAGAATTACCACAAGCATACACAACATCATATGTTAAGCAAGAGCAACTACAATACACTCTCAACGATATTCACATCGAGTCAAAATAACATATTCATGCCTCATTAATTCATAAAACCAGCATATATTCTCATATGAAACTACACACAGCTCATATATATATTTCATTTAATGATAATTTGGCAACTTGAGAATATGAAACATAAAAGTGAGCTCTATCACCACACATTGGATAAATAAATCTCCATCACACCAATAAGTCAAAGAGTCTAACATGTCCCATAAGTGTAGCATAAAGCTAAACATTCTCCAAGACACCAACACGTCCTGATGAATGGAGCTTAGCTTGAAATTCTCTTATCTCTCCAATCTATCCTAGGGCCTCAATGCCCAAATCACAAGACACAAAGGTGAGTACTCACAATCCTATGACATCCCAACTATATCCAACAGTTTCAAGAGATCACAAGGCCAAAATATTCACAATTACACATATTTAATTATTGTTTTAATGCACATAATATTTGTTCATATTCATCACTTACATCACAAACTTGTACACAATGCATGCTTATCAAATTCACATTTAATTTTACTTTAAGTGGCACAAGTATGTTCATTGAGCCATCACAAGTCTGTTCACGAATGTGTGAATTAAATTAGTTTATGACATATCACATACAAGTATTCACACTCATTACCTATCATAATAACATCACAATCCACAACTCGACATGCATCAGGCATAATTTCTTAACAAGGGAATAAGTATAAGGAAGGCTTACACTCAGAACTTCGGATAGGGGTTTAAGTTATTCCTGTAACATCCCGAAATAGGGCCTAAATAGAACAGTGGTTGCGAAACCATGAATTTGAGATAGAAAAGTTTATTTCGATTAATTATTATGATTTACCGAGTAATTAAATATATGTGTTAGAGTATCGATAAGAAATTTTATTGATTGCATGCTTAAATTGCCTATTAGGACTTGTTTGCAAAAGTTGCTAAATAGGGGTTCTAATTTATAGAGTACTTGATTGAAATGGCGGTTTGAAGTAGGAGTCTTTAAATGGTAATTAGACCATTATATATCCATGGAAAATGTAACACCCCAAACCCGGCCCATGCGATATGACCAGATCTGGCATGTTACACGAAGAAAACGAGTAAAGAACTTGTGATCCTTATTAAAGATGTTGTTATTTGTTTATAGTTTAAGAAAACAAGTTTGGTCATAAATATTTGATAAAATGCTACTAATTTCGAGAGTTTGATTGATAAATCGAAAATCGAACTAGTGAACCTTAAAATCGTGGCTTTTGAAAATGACGTTGATAATTCGAAGAAAAATTCAAATTAAATAATTTGTTCATATTTGATATGATATTCGTTTGTTAATCAACTTTGAAAAACTGTTATTTATGATCTCAAAAAAATCCCCGTTTAAAACAATTTAAGAAAAGTAATAAGCACGTAAAAACATAAAACAAATTTAAAACATATCCCAGAGGCCTTATTACAACTTTAAAACCCAAAATAGTAAAAGTAACGAAATAAGCAGAAAAGAAATTTAGAGTCATCCATGGCCCCAAGTCCTCGTTACTGAGCATTACCTGAAAGGATTAAGAAAAAGGAGTGAGTTACAAGAACTCAATGTATAATCCCCTTACCGTTTTCCACTGAGCCTGAACCCGAATAGCATCATCTTGGGCCTAAACCTATTTACAAAGTATTAAATGAAATGAATGTAACCCACCCATCCAACCATCACACCCCCGACCAGCCAATCACACCTGTGGGGATCAAGTCAACCCACCCCGCCGCTCATACTAATTTGCAGTCGAGCTGCTAACGTATAGCATTTTTGTGGCAGAGCCACCGATATTACAATTATGTACATTAATAATTGAATTGTGGCTAAGCCACCAGGTTACACTTCTCTTCATACAATTTCCCATCCCATGCAAAATGTAAAAAAAAAAATGCAACATACATAATTAAATATCCACATATATTTACCACCATTAATCTAGTGAATCATTTCGGTGAGTCGACCCATTAAAGCAATTTAATAAATCGGCCCACTAAGGCATTTTAACAAATCAACCCATAGGGGAATTTTCATAATTTGGCCCATAGGGGCAAAGTAAATCGGCCCATAGGGCCATTTTTGTAATTTTAGCAAAATTAATATCGATTTTGACAGATCTTTTAGAAATAGTGTTGTTTAAGCAAGTTACACGATTTATACCATATTACGATTTTTAGCCTTGTAAATAATAACGCTCTATTTTCCAACACGATATCGAATCATGAATCTACGGGATTTCGGTGTGAGATTACACACCTGATTACGGTAAGGACAAAACCTTCTTGATCATCAGCACCTATGACACCATAACACTCGATTAACTAACATAAGAGATTTTCTTAATCCAAATCTAAAACAACGATCTAAAACACTTACCCTTAGTATCGTGAACAACCACGATTTGCATATTCTCACCGGATGATGGTCCACAACTCGGTGGAAAATCCTGAACTGTCTATACCACCCTACATTTGAACTTAGGAGTAGGAATTGCAAATCCACTCCCTTTTTGTTCTCCAATCGCTTTTCCTTTCAAATTGCTACCAAAGTCTTGGATAGAAAATACTATGATGAGTGAAAATAGTTGTTTAGGGATAGGATCCGGCTTACCACTACTTTCGAAGGATCAACGAATAGAGAAGAACGAACGATTAGCCCCTAGAATAAACGTTTAAACATAATCATCGATCCGTTTTAACGGAATAACCAAGCATTGAGATATATCAAAAAAGGACCTTGAAGAAATCCCTTACCTTGACAATAATAGATCCAACTTCCACCGATTTGGATTATGACTAGAGATGAATCGGCAAGGATGTGATATTCAGCCACCCACTAAAACACTACGAAAAAGAAGAGATGATCACGATTTGATAGGGTAGGAGAAAATGATATTTCGGTTTAGAAACAAAATAGAACAACCGAATAGTGATGGACACACATTCGGCTAGGGAGAAAAGAAAATGAAAAGAGAAGAAAGAAACTACTTACCAATTCGATCAAAGAAGAGAGTGCCAACACGAAAGAGAAAGAAATAATGAAGAAGAGATTAAAGGTTAAAAGGTTCGGCTATGGAGATAAATGAACAAGAAGATTCGGTTACTTTGAGAGAAAGAAACGAAGAAGATTCGTCCTCCAAAAACGGTCAACTAAAGAAAGAAGATAGAAAGATAGGAGGAACAATGAGAAAACAAGAAAAGAAGAGCAAAGTGGCTTGAAAGTTTCGGCAAAACAAAGGAGAAAGGTGCACAATTTTGGCTTTAGAGTTTCAGAAAGTGAGGGAAGGAATTGGAAAAGAGAAAACTCAAAAATGCTAAAAAGAAATAAGCCTTTCATGCACCAAAATTTGCAAAATGACTATAGTAATTCGGCTCCCCTTTTCTCCCTACCAAAATCGTGTGCCTCCCACACCAATAAGGTCATGATTGACCAAAAATTCTTTCCCAAACACCTTTCCACAAAATCGGCCAACATGTTCCCTCCCTTACCTTTTTCCTTTATTTCTTTCCTTATTCTCCTCCTTACCTTATTTTCTTAGTCTTCTTTTCAACCATAAAAAGTCTTCCATTCCTTCTTTAAAGCTTGGCCGACACTTACCATCTAACACATGGTTGGCACAAAAATTTAAGTCCCAAAAGTTACAATAGATGAGATTCAAACCCCTTCCCTCCATATTCTCCACTTGAAGCCACACCACTCCACCATGTGCTCCACTTGTGCTAGCAAAATACACACTTATTTCCTTAAGTCTTGATGCCACTTGCCTTCTCCCCTTAAATGTTTAAACACAAAAATTTTGCTAAGGCCCAACTCAATCGCGAGCCTTCTTAGGACTCCTAAACTTACACAATTAACATTCTTAACTAGCCTATCGCATGGTATAATGCAAAACATAAAATCTTGAATTTCAGGATGTTACAGAAAAAAATGGACATACATAGATAAAAATAACTAAAATTTTAATAAAGGGTATTTTAGTCATTTGGTAATAAAAAGAAATTAAAAGGGAAAAAGATGGAAAAATGTGTTCATCTTCTTCATTTGGACGAAATTTCAAAGGGAACACCATAGCTAGGGTTTCTTCAACTTCTCAAGCTCATAGTAAGTGCATCTAAGCCCCGTTTTTAATGTGCTTTACGTTTTTGGAGTCCCTGTAACTTGATTTAGCTTAATTTAGCAATAATTTAACCTAGGGTTCATATTTGGAAAAATACCCATAGGTGAAATGTGTTTATTTTGATGTTCTATGATAGAATATTAAGCCTGAAATTATGTTAAACAACTTTTACTAAGCGATTTTAAGTGAAAACGAGTAAAACAGCTTAATCGACAAAAATACCTAATGTTCATAAGTACATGTTAGAGTGAGAATTTGATGTTGTCATAGAAGGGAAAAATGATCAACATGTCATAAAACATAAGAATAGGGGATAAAGTTTAATTTCTGAGGTTTGGGGCAAATGTGTAAATATGTAAAAGTTTAGGGGCAAAATCATAATTTTGCCAATGTAACACCCCTTACCCGTATTCAACGTCGGAATAGGGTACGAGGCATTACCAAAACACATACACTTGAAAATGTATTAAATTGAGTCATAAAATTTCATCCAA
The DNA here is from genome assembly GCA_025506655.1 of Gossypium rotundifolium. NCBI lineage: Eukaryota > Viridiplantae > Streptophyta > Magnoliopsida > Malvales > Malvaceae > Gossypium > Gossypium rotundifolium. Next base: position 84,774,300 of record CP106722.1, on the reverse strand, counting down.
AATTATACAAAATGAACTACTAAATATTAAAGGCCAACATTTTAGGCCAAACCAATTATGACATGTACAAATGACTAAGTCCTCTATACATGCCATAAACTTAAGAGGTTTGTATTCACTTTTACCCCACGATGATAGCTTGATAGTGTGATTACATTCTGGCAATCTCTAACTCGAGTTAGCAGACAACCCTATAAGATATGGGAAATAAAGGGAAGTAAGCTACAAAGCTTAGTAAGTAAGTATGTAAATAATAAGTGATTTATTAACAGGCTTTTATAAATCTTCATAATATGTTCTCAAGATAATACAATCATAATTGAACATAATTCCATTTTTTATTCATGTTTATCTAAAGCTGTCTACTCGAGTCATAGTCACTAAATTATTTATATCTGGAGCTACAGAACTCCAAATTAAGATCTGTTAATTTTTCAGGAAAGTAGACTCACATATCTTCTTACCATAAAATTTTCATAATTTTTGGTTTAGCCAATCAATACAGTTTATTCATTAAAGATTCCCCTATTTTACTGTTCAACTATTCTGACCTCTCTTCACTACGAATCAATTTTATCATCGTACATAGTTCATATGACCTTATTATTTAGTTCATTTGAAAATATACTCATTCAAGATTTCAGGCCTATAAATTATATCCCACAATTATTTTTGTACAATTTTTAATGATTTTTCCAAGGCAGAACAGGAGATCACATAATCATTCTAAACCAGTCTCACAGAAATTCAAATATCTCAAAATATACAAATCATTTATTTGCTATGTTTCTTTTATATGAAAATAGACTCAATACGATTTAAATCAATCTCTCTTAAAACTTATAATTAAATCTCTATTATTTTTAGTGATTTTTCAAACTCATGTCACTGATGCTGTCCAAACAGTTTTATTGTAAATTTTTACTCTCCCTTTCACTTTAGTTGTGTTCATCACTTGCTTGTACCAACCTTTCCAATTTCTGATTACATATCGAACATATTGTTCATACGTACATTTGCCACATTTCTCAATTGGTTACATTCACACTTGCACTTATTCATAACATGATCACACCAATCATCATTAGTAAATTATCTCGTTGAACCCCTTCGGAAAACACCCGATACTCGGTGGTCTCAGCACATAGCTCCACCTACACATAATTCGGCTTTCTTGTACACATGGTGAAGGTCCCTTATCACCCATGTGACCTAGCCATTCCATCTCGTAGCTTTCTTGTCTACATGGTGTCCAACACGAGGAACCATTCATGTGACCTAGCTATTCATAATCCGTAACTTTCTTGTACACATGGTATACACACAGTATTACACATGTGACCTAGTTACATATAAAATTATTATCCCGTAATTTTCTTGCACACATGGTGAAAGTCCCTTATCATCCATGTGGCCTAGCTGCATATCAAATTTTGCCATCTAGTAGCTTTCTTGTGCACATAGTGAAGGTCCCTTATCACTCGTGTGACCTAGATACATATTGTCTGTATCTCTCGATTTTTCGAAGGTTCAATCGAGAATTTTCCATTCCATTAATTTTCATATTTTAGTTATCATCCAATGATTTCCATAATATCTAGCAAAATAATTATTGTACAAGTAAAATAAATGCATTATTTACATATAAACTTTCTTGTCGAAATCTCGTCAAGTACAACCGTGTAACAACTCATACAACCCATGTAATTTTAATTTAACATTCAATTCCTGTAACATTAATTTGCCATTCAATTTCACATGACACAATAAACACCACATTTTCCATACCATACTAACCATCCATCAACTTCTCCTAAACATATTAAATCATACAAGTTATGCCATATTAATAGAAAATTACAATTCAAGCATGGTATTGCATTATTATTAACACAACAACTTACCTCGAATGCCGAAACGACCATTTTACCAACTTTCTCGATTTTCGATTTTCCTCCACTTCTAGGTCCAAATCTCATTTTTCGGGGTCTAAAACATCACATTTCACTTATTTAATTAATGTACTATTCAAAACAGTCCTTAACTTAACTTTTAAAAAATTACAATTTTGCCCCTAAACTTTTACATATTTACGCTTTTGCCCCAATACTCGAAAATTAAACTTCAGTGCTTATTCTTATGTTTTATAACATGCTGATCATTTTTCCCTTCTATGGAAACATCAAATTCTTACTCTAATATACACTTATGAACATTAGGTTTTTTTACTGATTATGTCGTTTTACTCGTTTTCACTTACAATCGCTTAACAAAAGTTCTTTAACATAATTTCAAGCTTCATATTCTACCATAAAAAAAATCAAAATACATACTTTTCAACTATGGGTAATTTTCCAAAGATGAACCCTAACATGAATTATTGGTAGCATATGCTAAATCGAGCTACCAGGACTCCAAAACTTTAAATAACTTGAAAAACGGAGCTAGAACGGACTTACCATGAGCTTGGAAAGTTGAGAAAACCATAGCCATGTCTACTCTTTTTAAATTTCGTCCATATGGAGAATGGACAAATTTGGCATTTTAATTTTGTTTTTAATTCATTTAATTTACAAAAGGACCAAAATGCCCTTACAAAAAATATCTTATCTAACATATACAATATCCATTTTTGTCCAAAAATTTAACCAATGGGCTAATTACCATTTAAGAACCTCTACTTTAAAATTTCATAGCAATTTGACACCTCTAACTTCTAGAACTTAAGTTTTGTACTTTTTACAATTTAGTCCTTTTTATTAAATTGAGTGGCCAAACGTCAAAATTTTCGAACGAAATTTTCACGAAATCGTTCCGTGAAATTGTAGACCATAAAAATATAATAAAAATAAATTTTATTACTTCGGATTTGTGGTCTCAAAACTACTATTCCGACTAGGCCCTAATTCGGGATGTTACATTTCTCCCCCCTTTTAGGATTTTCGTCCTCGAAAATCTTACCAGAAGAGTGGTTTAGTATCTTTCTCTTAATTTCCAACTGAACTTAAAACTAGAGCTTCGGTTAATAATACCTTCAATTGCTTTAACTTTGTTAGTATACCAAGACCATTCAAACTTTCACAAATGTGATAATTTTTCCAATCAGAACAACTTTAACTTATAATAACATCATCCGGTTAGAACAATCCAATAGGCATATCTCTGTATTATGCTTTCTAGAATATAATTTCCATATATATAAAACAAAACCATAATCAGTAGAAACATAATAATAATCTCACATAAATTTTTACCATCGACTTCATTCCAACATATTTAAATAGAATTTCGAAGAGATAAAGAAATACCAATCATAAACCGACCAGACCAACAGGGCATTTGTCTAACATCATAGTCAGCTTCTCACAACATAGAAACTCCATCAGAAACTGAACAATCACACACATAGCTCTGAGGATAAAAGAATATATAGAATGCACAAAAAAGATCATCATATTCATTTCAACTGAACTGTCACACACACAGATAGCTTTACTACTCAAATTTCATTTCTTTGACTAACTCTGTCATCATGAACCCCGTATTATTCCACTCACTAAAGAAAATCAATTCGGGAAAAAATTCAGCAAACACATACTTTAGACATCATATCTGGAATAATTCGATTAGCTAAGACTAACTTCTCATTTATCCGTGACATTGCATAATCTGTATAATCTTTAAAACATTCTAATATCCTTCCAAAATTGTTTTCAATTTCCAAACTATTCTTATCTCTATATGCATTACTAAGTATTTTACCACTAAACTCTTTAGTTTTTCGTTATAAAACAACACTGGTAATGGGGTGAGGTCGTAAAACTTCTGACTTAACTCTCATAAATACATACATATGACTTTATATTCATCACCAACATCATATATATGTTGGGTACATAACATCATATGCATGCCAAATAAACATGGATGGGCTTATCACCATATAAACTTTCATTTCATTCCACTTTTCGCATTTCTTAACTTGTGGTTATCTCATTTCGTACATTAACACATATATATCGTGAACTTCTCTTCATACCTTTCCAAATTTCGACACATCATAAGCACATCTCAATCATTTCAATATCATTATCAGCATTATTGAAAAACAGCTCGGTTGGAAGTCATCTATGTCTTAACAAAATAATTTCGTCAGAGTCGGGAGATATCACACTATCACGAGTAGTAATATGGTATGTATAGCTAGAATCACATACGCTATGTTAGTCCAAGAATCGACTAAAGTATAGCTCTGATACCACTAAATGTAACACCCTTTATCCGTATTCAATGCCGGAATAGGGTACGAGGCATTACCAAAACACATGCACTTGAAAACGTATTAAACTGAGTCATAAAATTTCATCCAAAATTATAAAAAATGAACTGCTAAATATTAAAGGCCAACATTTTAGGCCAAACCAATTATGACATATTCAAATGACTAATTCTCCTATACATGCCATAAACTTAAGAGGTTTGTATTCACTTTTACCCCACGATGATAGCTTGATAGTGTGATTACATTTCCGACGATCTCCAACTCGAGTTAGCATACAACCCTATAAGATATGGGAAATGAAGGGAAGTAAGCTACAAAGGTTAGTAAGTAAGTAAGTAAATAATAAGTAATTTATTAACAGGATTTTATAAATCTTCACAATATGTTCTCAAGATAATACAATCATAATTGAACATAATTCCATTTTTTATTCATGTTCATCTCAAGCTGCTTATGCCTACTCGAGTCACAGTCACTAAATTATTTATATCTGGAGCTACGGAACTCCAAATTAAGATCCTTAATTTTCCATGACACTAGACTCACATATATTCTTACCATAAAATTTTCAGAATTTCTAGTTTAGCCAATCAGTACAGTTTATTCATTAAATATTCCCCTGTTTTACTGTTTGACTATTCTGACCTTTCTTCACTACAAATCAATTTTATCCTCGTACAGAGTTCATAGGACCTTATTATTTAGTTTATTTGAAAATAGACTCATTCAGAATTTCAGGAATATAAATTATATCCCACAATTGTTTTTGTACAATTTTAATGATTTTTCCAAGGCAGAACAAGGGATCATGTAATCATTCTGAACCAGTCTCACAAAAATTCAAATATCTCAAAATATATGAATCATTTGTTTCTATGTTTCTTTTATATAAAAATAGACTCAATAAGATTTAAATCAATATCTAATACAACTTATAATTAAATCTCTACTATTTTTAGTGATTTTTCAAACTCATGTCACTGATGCTGTCCAAACAGTTTTATTGTAAATTTTTGCTCTCTCTTTCACTTTAGTTGTGTTCATCACTTGCTTATACCAACCTTTCCAATTTCCGATTACATATCGAACATATTGTTCAAACGTGCATTTGCCACATTTCTCAATTGGTCACATTCACACTTGCACTTATTTATAACATGATCACACCAATCATCATTAGTAAATTATCTCGTTGAACCCCTTCGAAAAACGCCCGATACTCGGTGGTCTCAGCACATAGCTCCACCTACACATAATTTGACTTTCTTGTACACATGGTAAAGGTCCCTTATCACCCATGTGACCTAGCCATTCCATCTCGTAGCTTTCTTGTCTACATGGTGTCCAACATTAGGAACCACTCATGTGACTTAGCTACTCATAACCTGTAACTTTCTTGTACACATGGTTTACACACAGTATTACACATGTGACCTAGTTACATATGAAATTATTATCCCGTAGCTTTCTTACACACATGGTGAAAGTCCCTTATCATCCATATGGCCTAGCTACATATCAAATTTTGCCATCTAGTAGCTTTTTTGTGCACACGGTGAAGGTTCCTTATCACTCGTGTGACCTAGCTACATATTGTCTGTATCTCTTGGTTTTCCGAAGGTTCAATCGAGAATTTCTCATTCCATTCATTTTCATATTTTATTTATCACCCAATGATTTCCATAATATCTAGCAAAATAATTATTGTACAAGTAAAATAAATGCATTATTTACATATAAATTTTCTTGTCGAAATCTCGTCAGGTACAACTGTGTAGCAACTCATACAACCCATGTAATATTAATTTAACATTCAATTCCTGTAACATTAATTTGCCATTCAATTTCACATGACACAATAAACATCACATTTTCCAAACCATACATACCATCCATCAACTTCTCCTAAACATATTAAATCATACAATTTATGCCGTATCAATAGAAAATTACAATTCAAGCATGGTATTGCATTATTATTAACACAACAACTTACCTCGAATGCCGAAACGACCATTTTACCAACTTTCTCGATTTTTTATTTTCCTCCACTTTTAGGTCTAAATATCATTTTTTGGGGTTTAAAACATCACATTTAACTTATTTAATTAATGTACTATTCAAAACAGTCCTTAACTCAACTTTTGCAAAATTACAATTTTACCCCTAAACTTTTACATATTTACACTTTTTCCCCAATACTCGAAAATTAAACTTCAGCCCTTATTGTTATGTTTTATAACATGCTGATCATTTTTCCCTTCTATGGAAACATCAAATTCTTACTCTAACATACACTTATGAACATTAGGTATTTTTACCGATTATGTTGTTTTACTCGTTTTCACTTAAAATCGCTTAACAAAAGTTCTTTAACATAATTTCAAGCTTCATATTCTACCATAAAACATAAAAATACACACTTTTCACCTATGGGTAATTTTCCAAAGATGAAACCTAGCATGAATTATTGGTAGCATAAGCTAAATCGAGCTACCGGGACTCCAAAACTGTAAATAACTTGAAAAACGGGGCTAGAACGTACTTACCATGAGCTTGGAAAGTTGAGAAAACCTTAGACATGTCTTTTCTTGGTAAATTTCATCCATATGGAGAAGATGGACAAGTTTGGCTTTTTAATTTTATTTTTAATTCATTTAATTTACAAAAGGACCAAAATGCCCTTACAAAAAATATCTTATCTAACATATACCATATCCATTTTTGTCCAAAAATTTAACCAATGGGCTAATTACCATTTAAGAACCTCTAATTTAAAATTTCATAGCAATTTGGCCCTCTAACTTCTAGAACTCAAGTTTTGCACTTTTTACAATTTAGTCCTTTTGACTAAATTGAGTGGCCAAACGTCAAAATTTTTGAACGAAATTTTCACGAAATCATTCTGTGAAATTGTAGACCATAAAAATATAATAAAAACAAATTTTCTTACGTCGAATTTGTGGTCTCAAAACTACTATTCCGACTAGGCCCTAATTCGGGATGTTATAGCCAAAGTTAGAGTTAATGACTATTTTAATAAATGTGAGTATTAAATAAGCTAAATTTGCTATTATAGATCAAGAGGAATGAAATCCGGAGTTAGATCGGGGAAACAAAAAGATAGTGGACTAAATCACTATAGTTGATCGTATTTTGTTTCGAGGTAAGTTTGCGGTAAATAAATGCAATATTATATTATTTTACATTTAATACTATTAAATTCCAGCATTTACATATTTATTCTGTAAAGTTATCATTTAAAGACTCAAGCATGAATTGACGGAGAAGCAATCTCAAAAAGTTCTGATTGAACCTTAGGAATGTGTAGGATACAAATGTCATGACATTAGGGTTTAAGGAAATCATGTAAGACCATGTCAAGACATGGCATTGATAAGTTACTAAAAGGCAAAGGTACCATGTAAGTCCAAGCCAAGGCATGGCATTGATGAGTTTATAAGGCAAAGGTCCCATGTAAGACCATGCCAAGGCATGGCATTGGTGAGTTCATAAGGCAAGGATACCACGTAAGACCATGTCAAGACATGGCAATGGTTAAGTTTCAAGGAAAGGTACCCGTGTATCCTTAGTATTCCAAGTGGTTCAATGGAAAATTCAAAGAGTATACCAAAGGAAAGGTAAGACAAGTTCATGTTAAAAGGTACATGTAAGAATGCAAAGTTTAAGTATATTGAGTTAAAAGCTTAAATGATCTTGATAAGAAAATATTAAGATAATTTATTAAGAATGTTGTTATTCATTTACATGCAAACTTACTAAGCTTTATGCTTACTCCCATTCCTTTCTCTCTTTTTATAGTATTACAAGCCAACTCGGGGATCACAAGGACGTCGGAGATCGTTACACACTATCAAAGGATTAACTCGGTATTTTGTGATTCGAACGTTTTAAGTCATGGCATGTATAGGGACTTAGCCATTTTGTGTGTATGTTCTTATGATATGGCTTAATATTGGATTTTAAATTCTTGATAATGATTAGCCATTAAAATTGTTAATTAAGAACATGTTTTGGATGTTATGTATGCCTAGGTGATAGTTATTACAAAGAAATTATAAAAGAGTAAAAATTTGTAGGGGAACAATTTAGACAGCAACTGTGACGTGATTTTGAAAAATAAATAAGGATAATAGAAATGGAATTAGGGTGTGAATGAGGTATATAATTAAATCTTATTGAGTCTATTTTTATATGAAAGAAACGGTGTAGGAAAAAGAATTGTATATTATGAGATAATTGATTTTTAATGCAGAGGGGTTAGAACTGTCAAACAGTGTAATAGGGGAGACTTTAACTAATAAACTATACTAATTGTCCACACCAAAAATTCTGGAAAAATTATAATAAGAATATATATGAGTCTAGTTTCAAGGAAAATTTACAGATCTAAATTTCGAGTTTCGTAACTCGAGTTATAGTCAATTTAGTGACCATAACACAGATGGACAATTTCATTATGAATAAGGAAATAATTTTAAAAGCAAATTTTTATGCCCCGAACTAGTAAGTTAAGTCTAGTAATGCCTCGTACTCGACTCTGGCGACGGTCTCGGGTAAGAGGCATTACAATTCCTAATCTGTTGATTAAAGCTACGAATCGCACATACTAGCAGCAACTCTTAACACTCACTGTTCACGCTTCCGCTTATTGATAACTCTTGTAAAAGCGTTATATTTTCTACCTTTTGACCTAGCTAATTGTTTGTACATAGGTATATTTTGTTGTGTTTTAGGGCATTTTAATATCATTTGTTATATTGCATTCGAACTTGGACTATGTTGAGTTTTTTGGTGCTTTTAATTGGTTTTGTGGAATTTTAGTATGGTGGTAGGAAAAGAACATGTTTTCGAAGAAAGAAAATAAAGGAGTGAAGTTTTGCTGTGAAAAAGTGTAGCTGATATGCCAACAAGAGTGCCACAGTAATGCTGGGGAGACTGAGTTAAACATTTCATGCACAGCTATTTCAGTTTGAAATTTAAACTCGTACCAGATAAATCACCCTAGAAAAGAGGACAATATTAACACAAATTGATTGGTTGAACTCTATCTATAAAAGGAAGATGAAAGAAACCTCTAAAGGCACCCCAAAGAGAAGTAGAAGAGTAAGAGATCTAGAGTGGAAAAGGAAGTCATCCTCTCGATCAACACAGGACTGTGCTACTGAAGTGTGGACAAGCAGAAGCTGTGTTCCTGACGTTCTTCCATTATTTCCTTATTGCTCTCTTGTGAACTTATTTGGTTGTAAATTATAGTGATGGTTTGAAATTATATTTTCCACATGATGAATTAAATCTCATTAGGTATTGGTTATTTTAATGATACTTAACTGTTTTAGGTTTCCATGGTATAAATTTGATTATTTTATTACCTATTCAATTGTTTAAGTGCAATCCCTAAGGATAGTCAATGGCATATTATTCTTGTTAAGTTTATTTAATACGGAAAAGTTTAGATTACTTAGCTAATATTGGATGGCATGAGCAACATTCGAATGATGCTTGCATCATAAAGAAGGAATTACACAGGTTACAACAATAAGACCTTGTATGAGCAGGGACAATGACTTGAGGTTTTTCCCCTAAAATAGACAGGCCACTCTAGAACTCTTCTGCACAGTAAGTTAATCAAGATTTTTCCACGACATTATTGCCAAGAAGGTTGATTCTGAGTAATCCCAACCTTCCACATAAATATCGTAGACACTATACTTGATTCTCTACCGAAATATCTTTACCTTAGTATTCTTAGTTATATATTATTCACACAATAGTTCTCATATGTACATTTATGTTATCAACTTTTGCAACACCCCAAACCCGACCTAGAAGTTAGGCCCAAATTTGGCGTGTCACATTGAAGAGTTTTTTGAAAACTATGCTTTCATTAGAAACCCTTCTTATAACTTAAAACTTTCTGCTATTCAAAACCTCAGATTTGGTTTTCTTATTTTCAAAATGTGGTTTATTAGAAATCATTCTTGGAAAACATTATTATCTTTAAAACCTTGTTTGTTGCGGAAGCTTAATTTAAAACAGTTGCGGAACGTGATATTTTGAAAAACTATAGTTATTTCTAAAAAATCGTGTTATATTTCTAGCAATTATAAAACAATTAATAAAATCCCAAAACTTAAAGTTCAGAAATCTTAAGGCCTTATGACAAGATTTATAACCCAACAAATTAAACTAAAATAAAATAGGAGTTGCTAAGTTTAACTTTAAAGCCAATCGGACGTGTGGTCACATCTGAGTCCCTCACAGCTCTGATCCATTTAAGGCTGAAGATTACCTGCACAGTTAAAAATGGGGTGAGTTTATGAAAACTCAGTGTAATCCCTTACCGAGTAACATCAAGATATCTAAGTAGAAACCTAAATGATCAGGTCAAGCCCTTTCAACAAGAATAAGATGCATCTGATCGAGCATACATGGGTCGAGCCCACTATTTAAATCATTTGGGTCACACCCATAATAGTATCAATTAGGCCTAGCCCAAACCAATAATGAAACAAGTGGCATAAGCCTAGTACGTTGATGATCTCATAAATGATATGCAACAGTATGAGGATGCATCCCAACCCAGTCCAGCCAACACACCTCCCGTACCAACCAACACACCATGTGGGGACCAAGTCGACCCACCCAGCTAGCACACCAATAATGCAACCTAGTCAAGACAATAACGCAAAGAAAGTCGCTAATAACGATATCGTGGTCGAGCCACTAAAATCAGTATACGTGGCAAAAGCCACTAAATCAGTATAACGTGGCAGAGCCACCAGTAAAGTGCTTCCTTTGTATCAATGTCCCAACCCCATGCAATATGTTGTGTATGTCATGCTCAATCATTACACATGTATGCAAAATAGCATACTTAGTAACAATCATTTCAACACATATTAACAGCATACCAGTCACACGCCCACAGTCAAGTCAGTTAAAACACAGTCACACGCCCACAGTCAACTCAGTTAAAACACAGTCATACGATCACAGTCAAATCAATCATTTACCCATAAGGGCAAAATAGTCATTTACCCTATAAGGGTATTTCGGTAATTCTACCTTATAGGGGTGTTTCGATAATTCTACCATTTAAGGGTATTTCAGTAATTCTACCCTATAGTGGTATTTTGATAATTTCACAAATCAGGGGTATTTCAGTAACTTACAAACTGATGGTACTTTAGTAATTTTATAAACCGAGGGTATTTCTGTAATTTTACAAATCGAGGGTATTTTCGTAATTTTACAAACTGAGGATATTTCAGTAATTTTATAAACTGAAGGTATTTCTGTAATTTTACAAACCGAGGGTATTTCAGTAATTTTACAAATCGAGGGTGTTTCAGTAATTTTACAAACCGAGGGTATTTCGATAATTTCTCAAACTAGGGTATTTCAGTAATTTTACAAACTGGGGGTATTTCAGTAATTTTACAAACCGAGGGTATTTCAGTAATTTTGCAAGCTGAGGGTATTTCGGTAATTTCATAAACCAAGGGTATTCCAAACAGAGATAACGATGCGAATGGGCCTAGGACCCATTCTCAGCCCAAATGGGCCCAAACGCTCGTGTGGCCCATTTAGCCCAAATCTAGCCACAGATATGAGATTCACATAGTCCAGTCCAATATTTACTACACAATCATACAACTTATCTGATTGGGCTCACGAGCCTATTGGCCTTACATGGCCCCTTTCGGCCCATTGTGGCCCAAACAGCCTAAACCCACAAGAACACTCATGATGGCCTCAACTATCGTGTCGAAGCTCCTACACGTTCGCTCGCACGCTCGTGTGGCTACCATCGCCGTGTGACCGGCATTTCGACATTTGCCGCTCTACAACTAGAGTAGTGCAAAATACACACCTGATAGGAATGTAACACCCCAAACCCGGCCTAATCGCTACGACCAGATCTGGTATGTCACATGGAAAGGTTGTTGAAAAACTATGTGATCGTTTAAAATTTTGAGTTTTGTTTCCCTTTGAAAATCACATTTAGTTTTAAGGTTTCCTTGCAAAAATTTTATGAATAATGATAACAGTCGAAAACAGGTTTTGTGATACGAAAAACTGAAACTAGTGTTATTCCGAAACGTGACATTTTGAAAACAGTGTTTGTAGTTCTAAGCAAATTTTTGAATTTAATTATTATTCTGCTAGTTATCCGCTTGTTAATATTTTGGAAAATGTTTATTATATTTCAGGGAAAACTCTATGTTTAACATGTCATAATATAATAATAACCGCATTAAAATAAAAACCCAAATTAAAATCCCGGAGGCCTTATTACATAACAAAATCCCAAATTTAAAATAAGTTCAAATAAAGAAAACGGAGTTTACGGAAGAAGTAATGCATGGCCACCGCTAAGTCCACCTCGGCTCCAAATCCTCAAACTAGGGGTTACCTACAAAATTAAGCATAGGGGTGAGTCACGAGGACTTAGTGTGTAATTTCCCTTACAAACAAAATCTGGGCCTAAGCCCACAGAAGCATATTAGGCCTTAGCCCTCATAGTAACGAATTTGGCCGAAGCCCATACGAATAGAATTGGGCTGTAGCCCTAACAGCATGGCATATCAAATCGTGTATGCAATGCAACCCAGCCCAACCTAGTATTCCATCCTCTGTACACCACCCGTACTAGCCAAAACACACTTGTGGGGATTTCTACAATCAACCCTCTATCCGCTACACTCCTCATATGTGGCACCAAGCCACTGAATGTGGTACCAAACCACTGAAATAATGTGACAAAGTCACCGACATATGTGGTACCAAACCACTAAAATAATGTGATAGAGTAACCGATATATGTGGTACCAAACCACTGAAATACTCTTCCCTTTCCGATCAATATCATATCCCAACCCCATACAACATATGATCATAATATAATGAATGCAACATATGTCAACATCAATCAATTCATCAGAGCATGTTTATATTCGTGTTAAAGTATTTACAGACACCACCAAAAGTAACTAACCTGGTATCTCTGATTTTACTCCCCAGGGGTAACTCAATAGCCATTACCAATGTTTTGGCATTTAAACAATTCACATACTAATTAATAATCTACAAAAGATGGTGTGAAAATTACACACCTTGCTACTCTCACTAGCGGGAATAACCACTATTTGTCTATCCCAAACGGATGTCGGCTCTCTACTACAACCCGGTGGAAAGTCTCGAACCACCGACACAGCACGCCATTTGAACTTGGGAGCAGAGACTACGAGTCCACTCCCTTTAGGCTCCTTTAGCGCTACCCCTCTATGAAACACCCCAAACCCAGCCTACGAGCCTTGACCAGATCTGGTATGTTCCCCGGTGCAAACCATTTCGAATTCTTTTGTTACTTAGGAAAAACTTGTGTGTTTTGAAAGAAAGATTGTTTTGGGTTGGGCTTGAGTTGAGAACAAGTTTAATTCATTGTTAAAAATCCTTTACTTTAGGTGACAAAACGTTTGGGCTTTGTTTTAAAAAAATTGATTTACTTAATCTTTTAATAAATAAAGGTTTGTAAGCTTAACAAATAAAAACAGAATAAAATATTTCTACTAAGGCCTTATTACATCAAATAATTCCCAAAATTTAAATTCAAAATACTTAAAGTAAAATAGTCCAAATAAAAGAAATCTGAACTTCACATGGCCTCCACTAAGCATCTACCTACCGGTCCATCTCGATCGTCACCAAAAATAATCCCACAAGGGTGAGTCAATGACTCAATGTGTAACCAACACTAAAATTTAATAATTCAGGCATACATTATCATATATGTTCATAAACAAATAAAAATAATGATGCAACCCAACCCAAACCTAGATAGCCATCCGCTACACGTCCCCGTACCAACCTCGCACACCAGTGGGGACTACTAAGTCAACCCTCCATCCGCTACACACCATCGAAGGCAGTCGCTGCAGTCGACGTGCTCATCGCCCTTATAAAATTCGTGGTCTTAGGTCACCACATTTAGATATCGTGGTCTTAGGTCACCACATTCAGATTTTGTGGTCTTAGGTCACCACATTCAGTTATCGTGGTCTTAGGTCACCACATTCACTTCCCCTTTTCATATAACCCATATGCCCCATATCATACATATCATGCATTAACATGCCAAATTCTTATTTCTCATTCTTATAATGTCATATGTGTGTCGTAACAAATATTTAACATAATCCTAGTAGGAGTAGGAAACGTACCTGAGTACTTTGTACCATAGCATGGTATTTTAGCCATATTCACATTCTTATAAACATGCTCATATTAAATTTTAGCCATAAATCTTATTAAAAGATAGTGTGGGGTACACACCTGATTTGCTTAAGGTTTCCAATCCAAATCCCGAAAAGCTTGATCTAATGCCTTAGATCTTAAATCTCTACATTTAATCAATCACTTAATACTTAGTAAAGAGCCATTCACCATAAAACCAAATCCCGAGAGGATTAGTACACTTAAATCCTTACCTTGTCACGATTGATGTCTAATCAAATGCCTAAACTTTGTATCCTTCTTTCTTGAAATCGGCAATCACTAGATTACTTGAATAGATTAGTTTCGGAATTTAAATATTAATGAAACACATCTATTTACTCAACATGGCCTTGGCCGAATGCTATAGATACTTACCTTGTTGATTTTAAATCCCGAAACTCACCACATAACTAAGGAACACGCGGCTTATGGTGTACCTTCGGGAAAAGAATTTCTCCTTCCTTGTAGTCGACACTTAGTAAATCCTGAAAGATCTCTTCAAAGTTTCGGCAACAAGATATTAATGGGATTAGTCCTAGATTTCGGCAAATCTTAGAAGAAAAAGAATAGAAATCGATAATCACTAACCTTACCCTTAATGCACAAGTCGACAACCCCTTGCTTGAAGTCTCAAACTATTCGGCTATGGCCTTGATAATAGCAAGTTTTCGGCTTTTGGAACTTAACAAGAAATCGACTAAAGGTTATTTGTGTTGTCGGTTTATCAAAAGAAAAGAGAGGAAAAGAGTCACTAGGGGATTCGCAATGGTGGACTTATGGAGAAAAGATTTCACTATGGCAAAATAAGAGAGAAAGGAGAGAGTTTGCTAGGAAATTTTCACAGATACTCCAATGGAAAAGAGAAGATTGATGAATAGCCTTATTTTCCTCCTTTTCCGAAATTACTAGGCCAAGACTCCTTACTTGGCCATCACTTCTCTTATCTTTATTAAAAATTAATGGAAATAATCCCTTAATTATCTCTTATCTCTTAAACAATAATTATCCATCATTGATCCACCTATTTAGCAAATTTTAAAGAGAATTAAACTCTTCCCCAAGTGCCTTGGTGCCGTCCAACTCCTTGCTCCTTGCAAGAAAATAAAACTCTTTTATTTGCTTCCCACGTTGCTCGAACCTAGGCCCATTTGCATAGCTTCAAGGCCACTTACAGGCCTTAAGTGGTACCTCCTAGCCACTACTCCAAGCTCGTTCTTGTGTTAAATTTCCTCTACTAATTTTCTTAAGGCCACCTTATTTTAGTTTCCTCTTTTAAACTTAACATTTCTAAAACATTTCCTTACATTTCCAAGTTTCCAAAAATGTTCACTTTCCTCTTTTAAACTTAACATTTCTAAAACATTTCCTTACATTTCCAAGTTTCCAAAAATGTTCACTTTCCTCTTTTAAACTTAACATTTCTAAAACATTTCCTTACATTTCCAAGTTTCCAAAAATGTTCACCATACATTCATAACACATAAGACATGCCATTTCGTATAATTAAATAAAAAATGCATAGGCCCATTTTCAGGATGTTACACTCTAGGTTGGCTAGCACTTGCATCCATGATGAGAATCTTTGATTAGTACAGTACTTTCAGAGAGATCGATGACTTACTAATAAAGAGATTGGGTTAAGAAAGAGTAAAATGAAAGAGACTACTTGTATAGGACTAGAGAGAAACTCCTTACATTAGTCAAAGAAGAACCGAACACAGATAGACCTGGCTATAGATTCTAATCCAATGCGAACATGCCACGTAAAGAGGAGAACAGAAGAGATTAGCCGCGAACCATCATTAAGAACAAAATAACCATTTCGGCTATAACCACATAAGACCCAGAAAAATAGAGAAGGAATCGAAAGATTTTCCATTACCTTGCACAAACAGAAACCGATTGAAGAGAGACCTTCGGCAGACAATTATAACTTTGATTCTTGGGGCTCGACTTTGACAGAGAGAAGCTGAATGGAGTCCAAGAAGATTCGACACAAGCAGTGTAACATCCTATTTTTTTGGGGCCTATGCGTTTAGTGTGTGGAAATGTTTAATATGTTAATTTAAATAGGGGTCCAAATTTGGCTCAGGACTAGGCAAAGGCCTTGGTTAAAATTCTCAGGTTGGGCATTATAAAGTATAAAAGGTGGTAATTGTGTTTAAAATGTCAACGTGGGCTTGTGGCCCAGCAATAGATGGCGTAGCAAGGGGGGATTGAAGGTGGCGTTATTAACTGTTAAAGAGGCCCAAGTTTTGGCCACAGGGAGCCCATGTTTTTGGCACTTAAAAGGGAGCAAGGGGTGACGCCACAATAGGGGGTAAGGGGCCCAAAATTTAAATTTTATGGAGCCCAATTCTCTTAATTTAAGTAGGTTAAATTTCAGCATATATGTGGGCAAGGTTGGACGGCAATGTGGCTATGAATTAGGAGAGGATTTTATGTTTTTAATTAGGTGGATAATAGGCAGATAAAGGGGGAAGAAGTGGAATGATGTAGGACTCTTTTGGAGGAGTTGTAGATTAGGATAAGGAGAGAGGATAAAAACTATCTAGGAGACTAAGTGATGGCCGAAATTCCATCACCTAGAGGAGTGAATAATTCGGCTACTTCATGAAGAAGAGGTGCCAAATTTTCCCTTTTTATTAGCTTGAATTTTAGTAATCAGGAAGTGTACTCTCGGGTTTTTAAGGTAGGTGCCAAAATCTCTATAAATAGAGGGGGTAGCTCATCAACTCCGGCATTTGAACCCTACTTATTGTGTCGAAATTCTCAGTTCCTCTCTACACTTTCTACTCTTTTCTTTTCCCAAAAACTGAAACCTCTCTTCTCATCTTTCTGTCGATTTCTCCATTAAAAAGCCAAAACCCTTAATTCACTTTCTTTTTCCATTCTCTTTTTCTCTCTTGTGCCGATTTCTCCATAAGTCGGGATTTGAAGGAAACCTGTTCATTTAGATCTAAGAGCCAAAAGTCATTAGTCTCTGATTTCAGGATTTCAAGGTAAGATAGTTTTCTCTAGATTTTGGTTAGACTCGTTTATCATATATGAAATCTTAACTCTAAGATGTGGATTAACAACCATATGTTGTGATAGTAGCTTTGACAAGGACTTACTGTAACATCCTAAAAATGTGAGTATCGACATGTTGCATGTTTTTTGGTGTTTAGCTTGTGAATGATTTAATTTATGTGCTTAATATAGTCTTGAGAAGGCTTGGGTTTATTTGGAATCAGAATAAACTTTAGTAAAGAGTACCTTACTGTAGAGGAATTAAGTGATCTTGAAGTTTAAGTGAATTAAGTGGTAAAAGATAGCATAAATTGAGCTATTGGGCAAGAGGTTATGCGCTACATGTATGGTCTTGGGGGGAGAGGTTCGAATCCCCTAGTTTGCATAATTGTGAACTTTTATTTTTGCTTTTTCCTAGCAAGTGTAGGCCAATCTCTATTCTTGGTAAAGATGGACCAATTCTTTTATGGTAAGGTGGCTAAAGGTTATGGCAAACATGAATTTAGGGATTGAATTTGATTGATTTTAGGGATAGGATTTCTAAACTTTTGGAAGGTGGAGGAACATAAGGCACCTCTTAAGGGAGGATGTTTTGGAAAGTTAAGATGGCCAAGTTTGACCATGTATTTGGACGGTTTAGGGGACAAAAGGGGGAGGCCGAATTTTTGGTGTTAGGTTTGGTATGGTTAGTAGCTTTTGGGTAATTCCTTTTGGTCATTTTTGTTTTTACAAGACATTTTTCTCTTTTCATCTTGTTCTCTCAAAACCGAAGGTGTATTGGCTTGGAAGGATCATCTTTGCTTTACCTTTTTGGTCATATTTTGTCAATTCAACTTGTGTCATTTTCTAGTGCCTAAAACATCAAGCACAAACATCATCTCTTCCTCCTCTCCCTTGGCCAAATGCACCATTGTTTCAAACTCTCTCTCTCTTTGCTTTTTTTTTTTTATCTTTGAAAATTAAATCATAAACCTCTCATCCTTATTCTCTTTCTTCCATCATTTATTTTCTTTTCAACCATTCTCTTCTCTCCTTTGTTTTATCATAGCTGAAACTTCCATACTTCATAGATAATCTTCTCAATCTTTCTTCTTTTAAATTTTGGACTATAGTGAGATAGTGGTGGGTCAAATTATCACATTTTCGAGGACTTAGTGAATCTATTCGAGCTGGAACATATCTATCAAGGTAAAAGAAACCCTTCATGGATGTTATGATCACCCTTATTGTTTTCAATGATATTCAATCAGGATTGATAACCGGAAGTTTTGTTTATAGGGATTCTTTTGGGAATCATTCGAAATTATAAGCTAAGTCGAAATTCGCTCTTTTAGATCAATAGTCTTAAATTTTGATATATTGTTAGGACTAATAACCTTTTGTCATTGGAGGCAAACAAGATAGGGATGAAAAGGGTGGTGAATAGTGTTCGAAAGAGGGGTGGTTCCGCTATTCCCCCTAAATTCAAACGAAGGGCTATTTCAGCAATCCGAGATTTTCCACCGGGTTGTGGACCCTCATCCGAGGAGAATCAGTTATTTGAAGTCATTCGTACTCCTGAGCCTTTATTTGTTCGTGGATATTCAACGGGTTACGAACCATCAATCGGGGAGAAATCACAAATCGAAGTTGCTCAAAATTTCGAGGGTAAAAGCTTAGACCGCTTATTTTAAGAATAGATTTACAAATAAGTATTAGTGCTCTAATCTATCGTGATGCGTGTTTAGGTATCATCGAGCGAGAAAGTATAGTTCTCACAGTAATCAGGTGTGTAACTTCACACTTATCTCATGGGTTATACTATGCCGTAAGTGTTAGAATAAAACTCGTAAAGTTAGAAAAATTGGAAAATACGGTTTATTAGCATTTTTGGTGAGAAAGCTTGGAAACGGTATTAAAGTTGTGAAAAATTACAGATTTGCCCTTAATGGGCTATATTGTTAAAAAGTGATATTGTAACACCCCAAAACCCGGCCCAAACATTACAACCGAATTCGGTGTGTTACAGAGAAAAACATTTTGAAAATCCCTTTTTAGCCGATTTAATTTTAAGGTAAAAGATACTTGTCTTGTTTTAAAACCATTGAGGTGTATGAATAAACCACACTTAGTTTTGTTTAAAAATCTTATTAAGTCAAGTTGTTACCAAATTTATTAATGTACCCGATGGTACGAAAGAAAAACATTCACGTTTAAATTTAAGAAAAACTTGTTCAACATTACCAAAGTCATTAAGTATTTGAAACAAATTATCCAAAGCATGTAAAGTAATCAAAATATAATCTTAGGAGGCCTTATTACAACTTGAACAAAATAAACCAAAAATAAATAGAATTAAATTAAAGTTCATTAAAATCACATTTCCACTGCATGGCCACCTCGAGTCCATCCAGCTCCTCATCCGCGATCTACATGTCACCTGAAAAATGTTAAAGAAGAAGGTGAGTCACCAAGACTCAATGTGTAACCCTTCCCCGATTTAGTGCACCAACATACACAATTTATAACAAATTAACATGCACTAAATTATGCACCTATCCTAGCCATCCAAACACCTTTCTCTACCTCGTGTGGTACCAAACCACTGGTGGTGCCAAACCACTGGTGACTTAAAGTCACGATATTCATCAATAATTGTGGTGCCAAACCACTGGTGGGGCCAACCCATGTGTGATACCAAATCACTGGCGTCGATCCCATAATATAATCCGTGGGGCCAACCCACTGTGGTGCTAAGCCACTGGGACGAGACGCTATGAGGTGCCAAACCTCCTGAGGTGCTAAACCTCCGTGACCGTAGTCACGAAATGTGGTACCAAACCACTGGTGTCCGTTGACACGAATATCACTTCCCCCTCCACTCATATATCCCACATCAATCCATGATATTTAACAGAAACCATGCCAACATGCTTATTTAGCAACATACACTGGATTTATCATTAACAATATATTTAAGTCACATATACCAAATATGTCATGCTTCCCAAAAGCATCATAAAGAACTCATAACGACAAGGACTTACCTGAATCCTTGCTTATACCATTATGGTATTAAATCCAAATCTACATCATTTCATATTAGCACACACATTGTATTTAGCACAGTTATTAGTTATAAAGTGTGTATGTACACACCTGATGCCAACGATAGCTCTAAATCCTGAAGAAACCAATCGGCCACACAAGATTCCCTTGCCCTATATTCGGCCATTACCTAAAGTTAGTACCAAGTCCATTCGGCCAAACCAAAATAATCTCAAGGGGTTATCATTTGAAACCTGAGACTTTACCTACACGTCCCTTGAATACAAGCCACCACACCAAGTGTTTCTGCTTCCCTATAATCGGCAATCACATGTTAATAGCCTTCAGCTTTTCAATCACTTAACTAAATAACTTACTAAAATAGATCCTTACCAAGCGATTACTCAAGGATGAAGACTTTGTTTGCTTGCTTCCAAATCCCAGAGGCCCTATAACAAACCGGTTCCAAACAAGTGATTAACATCCTTGCTACCACATACCGAAATCGGCTCTTGCCTTCATCAAAGTCGACAGAGAAAGGGAAAGAGAAGAAATAGATTCGGCCACTGACACATACCTTTCCACTCGATTTCAGAAAAGCCCCCCACCCTTGTCTAATATTCGGCCAAAGCACCTAAAGAGATAGCAGGGAGATTCGCTACCACAATCAAAAAGAAAGGAGGAGATCGACTATGATTGCTTAAAATAACACCTAAGCTTTGGCTTGAGTGGAAGGAAGAAAGAAAAGAAGTGAAAGAAGATAGGAGTTTGACACGAGTTTGAGAAAAGAAAATAAAAGATGAATAGGAGAAGGGTGCTTTCGGTTTTGGGAGAGGTGAAAAGAAAGAAAAGAGATGAAGGTTGGAAAACTAGCGAAAATTGCCAAGTAAAAGGCTAAGAAAATTCGCCACCCTCTCTACATAGCTCCTTGTCATCCACTCTTCCCCAACAAAGAGTTTAAATTTCGCAATTTCCTTAATTCACTTAGGCCACTCATTTGAATTAATTCAAAATAATCAATAATTCAAATGCCTAAATTTTCTCTTGCCAACTATTATTGATTATTCATCAAAATCCAATTAGAAATCCTTATTATCCATATTATCTTAAAGTTTAAAATTGAGAAATTCTCTCCCCTATTGCATCCAAAATAAAGATCAAAAGGAATTTTCATGACTCGAACATAGGCTCCCTTGATCTCCTTGTATGCGTCACTTCCAACTCCTAAGTGGCTTCCTTTTACCACTTTTCCAAGGACTTTTAGTGTCAAAGTTCCTCTTTAACCTTGTAACCCCTACTTACTAAGGCTCCCTACCTTTAAAGCTTCCAAATAAAATTTTCTACTATTCCGAGCCTACTCAAGACCCCTAATCAAGTCTTATTACACCACAAATAATATCACAACAATTCAAACACAAGAAAAATAATTTAATCACAAATAACCCCAATTTTAGGATGTTACAATTCTACCCCCCTTAAAAATAATTTCAGCCTCGAAATTACCTGATTAGAAGAGATGGGGGTATTGCTGCCGCATCACATCCTCGGGTTCCCACGTGGCTTCCTCTACACCATGGCTTTCGCCATAGCACTTTCACCAAAGGTACTGACTTCCTATGCAAAACTTTGACATCTCGCTCTAAGATCTGGACTGGTTCTTCCTCGAAAGATAAGTCCGAGTTTACCTCAATCTCTGCCACTGGCACAATGTGTGATGGATCTGACCGATACCGTCTAAGCATCGACACATGAAAGACGTCATGAATCTGACTCAACTCTGCCGGCAACTCGAGCTGATAAGCTACCGGTCCTACTCGCTTTAACACTGTATATGGGCCGATGAACCTTGGGCTTAGCTTCCCTTTTCGCCCAAATCTCAATACCTTCTTCCAAGGCGACACCTTCAGAAAAACTTTATCTCCCATCGATACTCCATTTCCTTGCGCTTAAGATCAGCATAAGACTTCGCTCTATCTCGACGCTTCTTTAAGACGAGCCCGAATCACCTTAACTTTATTTTCTGCTTTACATCACCAACTCTGGACCCAAAACTTGTCGTTCACCCAACTCCGTCCAACACGTAGGAGTACAGCATTTTCGTCCATACAGTGCTTCATATGGTGCCATCTGGATACTCGCTTGATAACTATTGTTATAAGTGAATTCTGCTAGTGGTAGATACTCCTCCCAACTACCACTGAAATCCAGAACACAACCTCTTAGCATATCTTCTAAAATTTGTATGACCCTTTCCGATCGCCTCCGATTTGTGGATGGAAAGTCAGATCGAAATCCAATAGTGTACCCAAAGCCTGATGTAACGCTTTCCAGAACCTTGACGTAAATCTGGGATCCCTATCTGAGATGATTGATGCTGGCACCCCATGCAACCTCACTATTTTCGATACATACAGCTTAGCCAGCTTCTGAAGTGAGTAATCCACCCTTACCGTATGAAGTGAGCTAATTTAGTCAGACGGTCCACAATCACCCAAACTGCGTCTTTCTTACTGGGCGTGAGGGGTAGCCCGCTGACAAAATCCATCGTGATCCTCTCCCATTTCCACTGAGGGATCTTTACTGGTTGAAGTAACCCTGATGGAAACTGATGTTCAGCCTTCACCTGCTGACACGTCAAACACCTACCCACAAATTCAGTTACCTCACGCTTCAACCCTGGCCACCAAAACTGTTTCCGCAAATCTCTATACATCTTGCTACCTCCAGGATGCATAGCGTATGGGCTGCTATGTGCATCTTGGAGAATTCTTTGCCTCAATTCCACATCCTTCGGCATACAAGCTCGCCCTTGAAAACATAGCACTCCATCACTAGACAAACTGTATCCTTCCAAACCACCATCCTGAACTTGGAACCTCCGAGCATTCAAGCTATTATCTACCAATTGTTTTTCCTTAATCTCCTCGATCCAAGTCGGCTTAACTTGAAGTTCTGCCAAAAGACTTTCATCGTTGTATAGACTGAGGTGAGAAAACATCGCCCTTAAGTCTGTCACGACTTTCCGGCTCAATGCGTCAGCCACTACGTTAGCCTTACCCGAATGATACTCAATTGAACAGTCGTAGTCCTTCAACAGCTCAATCCATCGGTTCTGCCTCAAGTTCAAGTCCTTCTGAGTCAAAAGATACCTTGGACTTTTGTGATTCGTGTAGACTATCGACTTCTCCCCATATAGATAATGCCTCCATATTTTCAAAGCAAAGACTACTACCGCTAACTCCAAGTCGTGAGTTGGATAGTTAACCTCATGCGGTCTTAACTGACGGGATGCATAGGCCACTACCTTCCCTTCCTGCATCAACACACATCCCAAACCAGTATGGGATGCATCACAATAAACCGTGAAGAATTTCCCTGCCTCAGGCTGTACCAAAACTGGAGCTTCCGTCAGAATCTTCCTTAGCTTATCAAAACTTTCTTGCTTCTTTTCCGACCAAACAAATGGAACTCCTTTTCTTAATAACTTAGTCAACGGCGCTGCAATTAAAGAGAATCCTTCCACAAATCTCCGATAGTACCCTGCCAGACCCAGAAAACTTCAAATTTCTGCCACTGACTTAGGCAGTTTCCAATCCAACACCGCTTCGATCTTGCGAAGATCCACTCTAATCCATTCCGCTGACACCACGTGACCTAAGAAAGCCACCTCACTAAGCCAAAATTCGCACTTCATCAATTTGGCGAATAATCGCTTCCTCAAAACTTGTAGAACAATCCGCAAATGCTTGTCATGCTCTTTATCGCCTTTGAGTAAACCAATATGTCGCCTATAAACACCACGATAAATTGATCCAAGTATCAATAAACACCCTATTCATTAAGTCCATGAACGCTGTAGGTGCGTTGGTCAACCCAAATGGCATCACTAGAAACTCGTAATGCCCATACCGAGTACGGAACGCCGTCTTGTGAACATCAACCTCCTTTACCTTAAGTTGATGATAACCCGACCTAAGGTCTATCTTCGAGAATACTGATGCACCCTTCAGTTGATCAAACAAGTCATCAATCCGGGGCAACGGATACTTGTTCTTGATCATTAACTTGTTCAGCTGACGGTAGTCGATACACATCCGCATTGACCCGTCTTTCTTCTTGACAAACAGTACAGGTGCTCTCCACGGAGATATACTTGGTCGGATAAACCCTTGGTCCAAGAGTTCCTGAATTTGAGCCTTCAGCTCCACCAATTCCTTTGGTGCCATTCGGTAGGGTGCTATAGACACAGGTGACGTTCTGGGCAATAAGTCTATACTGAATTCAACTTCCCGATCAGGAGGCAGACCCGGAAGTTCTTCTGGAAACACATCAGCGAATTCCCCTACCGTTCGGACCTTCTCAACTGCTGACTCCTTAGCCTTCAAGGCACATATTCGAACCAAAAATGCCTCACACCCTTTCCTGACCATCTTCTCCGCCTTCAACGCAGTCACCACGTTGGATAGATAATCCCTTCTATTACCTATCATGACTACTTCATCACCCTCACCATCTTTAGAACCATGCGCTTAGCAAAAGAATCCAAATTTTGCTCGATGCTTAACCAACCACCCATTCCAAGAATTAGATCGAACTCCCCAAACGGCGGCTCCATCGATCGACCACAAACACTACCCTTGGAGTTCTAGGGGTACATCCCTATATAGCTTGTTTACAACTACAGAGTGACCTAGAGGGCTAATTACTGTCATCTCTCTAGAAGTAGTCCCCAAGTCTATGTTCATGGTCTCTACCACACTACTAGCAATGTATGAATACGTTGAACCCACATCAATTAATGCAACATATGGAAGACCAAAAATTAGGAACGTACCGGTTATGACATCTAGTGTGTCACCCTCCTCTCGACGCCTTGCTGCATAGACTAAACCAGGTTGCCTTGCTTCAGTGTTGCCTGCCCCTCTTCCCGGAGTTCCGCGACCTCAATTAGAACTATTGTTTCCTCTACCATTACCACGACCCCTCTGTGGTGGTCCTACATTTCTAACCTGAGCACGGTTCTGACCCTCTGGCTATTTCTTGGCTAACTTCCGAGGACAGTCCCTTACCCGGTGATCCAACGATCCACATTCAAAACATCCTCTTTCACCGGTCTAACAACCTCCCCAATGTGACTTTCCACAATGATTACACTGAGCCGGTCTCTGATTAGTAGCCATGGGCCTCCCTGTCTGATTCGGCCCACTCTGCCTAGCCCTCTTTTGTGCATTACTACCCGCTCCAGATGACCCAAATCCTCTTTTCTGCTTGTTTCTATCATAGTTCTGTCTCACGGACTCCTTGACCCCTTCGGCTACCTTAGCCTTTTCTACCAGAACAGCAAACTCACACTCCTGCTGTGGAGCAATCAACAACCTTAAAGCATCCCTAAGTCCGTCTTCAAAGCGGACACACCGTTCATGTTCAGTAGCCATGATGCCTTTAGCATATCAACTCAGCCTTAAGAACTCTGCCTCATACTCAGATACCGACTTATTTCCTTGTACCAATCCCAGAAAGCCTTTCCTCTGAGCATCAGTATAGCTGGTGCCCACATACTTCTTCTAATAAGCAGCTTTGAAGTACTCCCAAGTAAGATCATCTGCCGTAGCACCATCCCAAACCGTGAGCCACCACTGATATGACTCATCCTTTAGAAGCGACATCGCTCCTTTCAGCTTCTCCTCATTCGTCAGATCAAGATCATCTATGATCCTCTCAGTCGATTCCAACCAAGATTCTCGTCAAGACTGGTGCCACACCCGATACTCCCTAATACCTCACTCGTTGGATCGGAGTCGCTCGGGTACAGATTTTTGAGCTCCCATACCACCACTTGCCCCAGCCACCATCTCAAGAACTCGCAACACGACTTGAAACCGCCTCACCTCCCGTCGATCTTGATCCTCAGCTCCAAAAGTTAGGGGTGGTGGTGGCAGTGGTACCTCATTCTCGATCCTCGACCCGACCTCACGGGTTCGACACGGTCATCCCGCCTCTCTCAAGGCCCCACGACGGCCACGTCCTCTAGAGCTTATTCTTAACTACTGCGCTTTAATCTGATTAAGAAATTTTTATGGATTAGTACTTGTTTCACTTGGTTACCCGCGAAGAAATTTTATGAAGAGAGTTTAATAGAGATTCTTTCGATCAATCAAAGTTTTAAGTCTTTTATCCTAGTTCACACAGGAAAGCACATCCATTCCCTAATACCTTTCATACACACTCACTCTTTCGGGCATTTCTGACCGTTTCTATCCCAAGGGTATTTTTGTCATTTTCCTACAGGGGTATTTTTGTAATAAACTAGAAAGAAAAAAATTTTAAAACTTTGGTAAATCAAAACATCTTGTAATTCCTAAAACTGAAGAGTATTTTCGAAAAATTTTCCATTTAAAGGTATGGCAGAATTTTTGGAAACCAGGGGTATTTTGGTAATTTTGTCAATCAGGGGTGATTTTGTAAATTTCCAAAGTCAGGGTATTATTTTGAAATACAAAATTTGGATACTTTTGCAAAGTAACAGAATCTTATTGAAATCGGGGTAGTACGGTAATTTTAGAAACCAAGGGCATTTTCGTAATTTTGCCACTAGGGGCATTTTGGTAATTTTGGTAAATTAAGAATATTTTGAAAATTTTCCAGAAATAAATTTTTGTTACTATTTAATGGAGTATTGTAATGATTTTTAAAACTTAGAGTTTTCATAAAACATGGCTAATCCCTTTCGGGTTTTAGTTATTGTGTTTAGCCTATGACCGAGTCCTCTTGGTTAGGGTGAACCGAAGCTACGCACCAGGTAGGACTCCTGCGAAGAGGTGGGGAGTCACGAGGACTGCTTAAGTACCAAGCTCTTCCGGATCCAATCCTAGACATGCGCACCAGGGTTACCACACCCTAACTCGGCGACTTGATCATAGGGTTGTTTAATTAGGCATTTAAACTCTTATGTGATTTGTTGGAGTAAACTAGTCCTAGGGTTTTAACACTTATCATACTAACTACGTCCCATACCTACCCTTCTACGAATAATAAACCACACAAAAGTCAGAAATACTTACCTGGGCGGATTGGTGCCGGAGACTCGGTGCCATGCTGTTCAAAACCAAAAACGTTTTCACAAAGGCCTACCAAACATTTTGGGCCTTGGGCCCCCACAGCCGAGTTTTGAACTGGGCTCTAATACCAATTTTGTAACACCCCAAACCCGGCCCAAACATTACGACCGAATTCGGTGTGTTACAGAGAAAAACATTTTGAAAATCCCTTTTTAGCCGATTTAATTTTAAGGTAAAAGATACTTGTCTTGCGTTAAAACCATTGAGGTGTATGAATAAACCACACTTAGTTTTGTTTAAAAATCTTATTAAGTCAATTTGTTACCAAATTTATTAATGTACCCGATGGTACGAAAGAAAAACATTCACGTTTAAATTTAAGAAAAACTTGTTCAACATTACCAAAGTCATTAATTATTTGAAACAAATTATCCAAAGCATGCAAAGTAATCAAAATATAATCTTAGGAGGCCTTATTACAACTTGAACAAAATAAACCAAAAATAAATAGAATTAAATTAAAGTTCATTAAAATCACATTTCCACCGCATGGCCACCTCGAGTCCATCCGGCCTCATCCGCGATCTACGTGTCACCGAAAAATGTTAAAGGAGAAGGTGAGTCACCAAGACTCAATGTAACCCTTCCCGATTTAGTGCACCAACATACACAATTTATAACAAATTAACATGCACTAAATTATGCACCCATCCTAGCCATCCAAACACCTTTCTCTACCCTATGTGGTACCAAACCACTGGTGACTTAAAGTCACGATATTCATCAATAATTGTGGTGCCAAACCACCGGTAGGGCCAACCCACGGTGATACCAAATCATTGGCGCCGATCCCATAATATAATCCGTGGGCCAACCCAATCGTGGTGCTAAGCCACCGACGAGACGCTATGAGGTGCCAAACCTCCGGAGGTGCTAAACCTCCGTGACCGTAGTCACGAAATATGGTACCAAACCACCGTGTCCGCCGACACCTAATATCACTTCCCTCCACTCATATATCCCACATCAATCCATGATATTTAACAGAAATCATGCCAACATGCTTATTTAGCAACATACACTAGATTTATCATTAACCATATATTTAAGTCACATATACCAAATATGTCATGCTTCCCAAAAGCATCATAAAGAACTCATAACGACAAGGACTTACCTGAATCCTTGCTTATACCATTATGGTATTAAATCCAAATCTACATCATTCCAGATTAGCACACACATTGTATTTATCACAGTTATTAATTATAAAGTGTGTATGTACACACCTGATGCCAACGATGGCTCTAAATCCTGAAGAAACCAATCGGCCACACAAGATTCCCTTGCCCTATATTCGGCCATTACCTAAAGTTAGTACCAAGGCCATTTGGCCAAACCAAAATAACCTCAAGGGGTTATCATTTGAAACCCGAGACTTTACCTACACGTCCCTTGAATACAAGCCACCATACCAAGTGTTTCTTCTTCCCTATAATCGGCAATCACATGTTAATAGCCTTTGGCTTTTCAATCACTTAACTAAATAACTTACTAAAATAGATCCTTACCAAGCGATTACTCAAGGATGAAGACTTTGTTTGCTTGCTTCCAAATCCCAGAGGCCCTATAACAAACCGGTTCCAAACAAGTGATTAACATCCTTGCTACCATATGCCGAAATCGGCTCTTGCCTTCATCAAAGTCGACAGAGAAAGGGAAAGAGAAGAAATAGATTCACCATCGACACATACCTTTCCACTCGATTTCGTAAAAGCCCCACCCTTGTCTAATATTCGCCAAAGCACCTAAAGAGATAGCAGGAGATTCGCTACCACAATCAAAAAGAAAGGAGAGAGATCGACTATGATTGCTTAAAATAACACCTAAGATTCAGCTTGAGTGGAAGGGAAGAAAGAAAAGAAGTGAAAGAAGATAGGGGTTTCGGCACAGAGTTTGAGAAAAAGAAAATAAAAGATGAATAGTAGAAGGGTGCTTTCAGTTTTGGGAGAGGGTGAAAAGAAAGAAAAAGAGATGAAGGTTGGAAAACTAGCCAAAAATTGCCAAGTAAAAGGCTAAGAAAATTCGGCCACCCCCTCTACATAACTCCCTTGCCGTCCACTCTTCCCCAACAAAGAGTTCAAATTTCGGCAATTTCCTTAATTCACTTAGGCCACTCATTTGAATTAATTCAAAATAATCAATAATTCAAATGCCTAAATTTTCTCTTGCCAACTATTATTGATTATTCATCAAAATCCAATTAGAAATCCTTATTATCCATATTATCTTAAAGTTTAAAATTGAGAAATTCTCTCCCTATTGTCATTCAAAATAAAGATCAAAAGGAATTTCCGACTCGAACATAATCTCCCTTGATCTCCTTGTGGCGTCACTTCCAGCTCCTAAGTGGCCTCCTTTTGCCACTTTTCCAAGGCCTTTTAGTGTCAAAGTTCCTCTTTAACCTTGTAACCCCTACTTACTAAGGCTCCCTACCTTTAAAGCTTCCAAATAAAATTTTCTACTATTCCGAGCCTACTCAAGACCCCTAATCAAGTCTTATTACACCAAAAATAATATCACAGCAATATAAACACAAGAAAAATAATTTAATCACAAATAACCCCAATTTTAGGATGTTACATATATTTTGGGCCATATGATTTATTTTGATAAATTGGCCAAATGAGAATATTGTGAAAAGGGCCTCATGTGACTAATGGGCCAAAGTTTGCTAGATCGTTAAATGGACCAAATTGCTATTTTGACTAACGGGCCAAATTGATAACTTGTAATATGGACTTTTTGTTGAAATTTACCTTATGAATATATTATTATGCATTAAATATGTATATACATGACTGCATGGGTTGGGATAATTGACGAAGAGAAGAAAGGCCTGTTGCCAAAAATCTAGTTCGATGGCTCTGCCACAAATATTTTAAATGGCCTGTTGCCAAAATCTAGTTAGGTTGCTCTGCCACAAATATTTTAAATGGCCTGTTGCCAAAATCTAGTTCGGTGGTGCTGCCACAAATATTATAATTGGTTTAATGCCTGTTATTGGTGTGTTGGCGGGGTGGGTTGACTTGATCCCCACAGGTGTGTTGGTTGGTACAAGTGGTGTGTAGTGGATGGAAATTAGGCTTTGTTGGAAATTGCATATCACATGCATTATTTTTATATTGTACATTTGTAAATGGGCTCAAGCCCAACTAATTGCTTACATGGTTTTAGCCCAGTGAACACGGTAAGTGGGTTACACATTGAGTTCTAAGTATCTCACCCCATTTTTCTTACCCTTCTCAAGTAATAATAATTGATAGAGGCTTGGGACGGGGATGACTTCGTGTGGAGGCCATACTATGAATGATGAGTTATAAAACCTTTAAACTTCTTTTAAGTATTTTTTTAAGTAATATTTAAATTGCGATGTAATACGGCCTCTGGTATTATTTTTATGGATTTTTATGGGTGGATGGATTTTAATATGTTTATTTACTTAAATGGGGTTGTTTAATTTCTTTTTTATAAATGTTTTCTTAAACTTGCGTATAAAAATGGGGTTTTTCTTAAATATCACTCACTCGTAAAATTTTGTGAAAACTCTAATATAAATTTATTTCAACCAATTATTTAAAATTTTAACCAATTATTTCTCTGAAAATCAAATTGTAAACTCTTATGTTTTAAAATCATAGTTTTCAAATAAATCTCAATTTTTGAATAAACTCCATCTTCAAAAATCGTTTTGAAGAATTGCTTTCATTAAAAGCATTAATGACTGGACGTAAGTTCGAATTGTGTGGCATGCCAAGTCTGGTTTTAAACGCATAGGCCGGGTTTGGGGTGTTACATTTTATGGTATCAGAGCCAGTTTTAAAAGTCGGCTGTGGTTTGGGTTCAACAATAAATTTTGTTTTAAAAACTGTTTAAATTTCTAGACCTTATGTTTTAAAGGTAGTATGGCACCACGAGCATCTGGCATCAAGTCAAGTAAGTATTTGTATATTAAATATTTATTATTGTGACATGATCATAGGAACACTGTAGAACTTTTAGTTTTAGGTGTTGAAAATGGTAGAGATTGAGACTATAGGATGTGATTGCGAAAATAACTTTACTTCTTATATCCCATAAAATATCGTTAATAAACACTGAAATGATATTCTGATTCATAAAAATTTTAATCAGATTAAATCAAATTAGTCATTATGAGCACTAGAAGACATGGTCGTGGACGCGGTAGACATGGCCGTGGTAGAGGACGAGGTGCTAGGGTTGAATCTGAAGCACCGGGTCATATGCCAAAAATGGATGCATCTGCGTCACTCGGGAATGAGACTGGATCACATGACCATTCGATAGAGGACAATGCTTTGACTCAAGCAATGTTGTGAGTCCTAGAGAGGGTTGCTGGGACTAGAACTGAGCCAGTAGCTCGTGGATCAATATCGGAATGACTCAAGTCAAGTGGTGCCAAGGTTTTTAGTGGTGTCTCCAGTGTAGCTCTAAATGTTGCAGAATACTGGCTCGAGGTTGTAGAATGAATTATGGATGATCTGGAGTGCACCGTCGAGTAGAAACTGAGAAGAGCCGTGTCCTTGCTAAGGGACGAGGCGTATCAATGGTGGCTTACTATTCGAGAAGGCACCGAAGCTGCATTGGTTACTTGGGATTTCTTCAAAGCTACTTTTCAAGGGAAGTACGTCGGGACAAGTTATATAGATGCTCGGAGGAAGGAATTTCTGAATCTGGTTCAAGGAAATAAGACGGTGGCAGCTTACGAGGTAGAATTTCTTCGTTTGAGCCGATATGCTTGCACAATAGTGCCGACTAATCATGAGCGTTGTGTACGCTTTGAAGATGGGTTGAATGATGAGTTACGGGTACTGATAGCCCCACAACAAGTACGAACTTTTACCTCGCTTGTAGAGAAAGCCAAGATAGTCGAAGAGGCTAAGAATTCAGAATGCCAGAACCGGGAAAGAGACAGAGGTAAGAGGGATTTTAAGTACTCAGGTTCTTCTAAAAGGTTTCAGAAGAGGCCACAGAATGACAAGCCAGCTCAAGCTAAAGCACCTGTGACTACCAGTCAGAGTCGAGAATGTGCTGACTGTAGAAGACGACACCCCAGGGAATACTGAAGGAAAACTGGTGCCTGCTATAAATGTGGTTCCAAGGATCATCAGTATAAGAATTGCCCTCAACGGACTGATACGACTCAGGAAGCTCGTAACCCTGATACTCAGCCAACTAGAGGCACTCAACAGCCATCGAGAGGCCGTGGGCCAGGTTATGGTGGTAATGGTGTTGGTCGTGGTCAAGGTGCACTAGGTAGAGGTAATGGCTTTAGAGGTAACGCGAAGGCAAGATAGCTGGGATTGGTCTATGCGATCAGGGGTCGTGAAGATGGCGATGCACCTAATGTGATAACTGGTACGTTCTTCATCTCTAATGTACCTGTTACTGCTTTGATAGATATTGGGTCTACCCACTCGTATATTGCTAGTACCATATCTGGAAACCTGAATATTAGATCAGAGATTACCAATAGAGAGATGTTGGTACTTAGTCTTTTAGGACAGTAGGTAGTCGTGAATAAATGGTTTAGAGACGTGCCCTTGGAGATTCAAAGAGAGATATTTCTAGCGGACTTGATGGAATTACCTTTCGGTGAATTTGATCTTATTTTGGGCATGGATTGGTTGGTAAAGCACCGGGCGCAATTGAATTGTGCCGAAAAGAGGATGTCAATAAGGACTGTGGATGATGAGGAGGTAGTTATGATTGGTGAGCGAAGAAACTTTTTGGAAAATGTGGTATCTGCTCTGAAAGCAGAATAGTTAGTGCGAAAAGTGTATGGAGCATTCCTAACCTTCGTTAGTGCTTTGGATGCCAAGGAATTATCGGTGAAAGGTGTGAGAACAGTGAAAGAATTTTCAGATGTCTTTCCCGAAGAACTTTTTGGTCTACCTCCAGTTCGGGAAGTAGAATTTGCCATTGAGCTTTTGCCCGGAATGGCTCCGGTGTCCATTGCTCCTTATAGAATGGCGCCGAAGGAGTTAGCGGAGCTTAAAGCTCAAATTCAAGAACTGCTAGATTGGGGAATCCGACCGAGTGTGTCTCTGTGGGGAGCACCAGTTTTGTTTGTTAAGAAGAAGGATGGGTCGATGCGTATGTGCATTAATTATAGGCAGTTGAATAAGTTGACGATCAAGAATAGGTATCCATTGCCGAGAATCGACGACCTGTTTGATCAATTGAGAGGAGCTTCAGTTTTCTCTAAGATTGATTTGAGATCGGGTTATCATCAACCCAAGGTGAAAGAGGCAGACATTCATAAGACGGCATTTCGAACTCGTTATGGACATTATGAGTTTTTGGTTATGCCGTTTGGTTTGACTAATGCACCAGCTGCATTTATGGACATGATGAACCGAGTCTTTCAACCCTATCTAGACCTATTTGTAGTGGTGTTCATAGATGATATCTTGGTATATTCGAGGAATGAAGAAGAGCATGACTCACAATTGCTCATCATGTTGCAAATTTTGCGAGATAAGCATCTTTATGCCAAATTTAGTAAGTGTGAATTTTGGTTGAAGGAAGTGACTTTCTTGGGTCATGTGGTGTCAGCCGAAGGAATAAGAGTTGATCCTCCGAAGGTAGAGGCAGTGTTGGATTGGAAACCACCGAAGTCAGTGGGTGAAATTTGGAGTTTCTTGGGTTTGGCTGATTACTATAGATGCTTTGTTGAGGGGTTTTCGTTGATTGCTGCACCTCTAACTAAGCTGTTGCGTAAAGGAGTACCGTATGTGTGGACTGTTAAACAATAAGAAAGTTTTGAGAAACTGAAGAAGATTTTGACGGAAGCGCCAGTTTTGATTCAACGTGAGGCTGGAAAAGAGTTTATCATTTACTGTGATGCATCACACACGGGTTTAAGATGTGTACTGATGCAAAGTGGAAAAGTGGTGGCTTATGCTTCTCGTCAGCTGAGGCCGCACGAGGTCAACTATCCTACTCATGACTTGGAGTTGGCTGCGGTGGTGTTTGCTTTAAAGATTTAGAGGCACTATCTCTACGGTGAGAAGTCAATCATTTATACGGACCATAAGAGTCTTCAGTACCTCCTTACTCAAAAGGAGTTAAACTTGAGACAACGAAGATGGGTGAAGTTGTTAAAAGATTATGACTTCTCAATCGAGTACCATCCTGGAAAGGCTAACGTTGTGGCAGACGCGTTGAGTCGTAAGGTTGTATCGGAGTTAAGAGCAATGTTTGCTCATCTCAGTTTGTATGAGGATGGCAGTCTGCTAGCGGAACTTCAGGTGAAGCCATTGTGGTTAGAACAGATCAAGGAAAAGCAGTTATCAGATGAAAAGTTGGGTCCTTTAATGTAACAAGTTGAAAGTGGTATAATAGGAGACTTTAGATTGAATAAGGATGGCGTGATGTGTTTTTGTGGAAGAGTTTGTATGCCCATGGATTCAGATTTGAGACAAATGATTCTACGAGAGGCGCATAGTAGCCCTTATACTATGCACCCCGGAGGAAATAAGATGTATCAGGATCTCTGTGAGCAGTATTGGTGGCCAAGGTTAAAGCGGGAGGTTACTAATTTTGTGGGAAAATACTTGACTTGTCAACAAGTGAAGGCGGAACATCAATTACCATCAGGTTTATTGCAACCAGTAAAGATTCCTCTATGGAAATGGGAGCGGATAACGATGGATTTTGTTAGTGGGTTACCCTTAACACCTACTAAGAAAGATTCTGTTTGGGTGGTAGTAGATCGATTAACGAAGAATGCTCATTTTCTACCAGTTCGTACAGACTACTCGTTACAAAAATTGGCTAAGATGTATGTATCTGAGATCGTGAGGTTGCATGGGGTGCTAGTGTCTATCATATCGGACAGGGATCCTAGCTTTACATCACGGTTTTGGAAAGCTTTACATGAGGCGTTGGGAACAAAGTTAAACTTCAGTACGACTTTTCATCCTCAGTCAGATGGTCAATCAGAAAAAGTAATTCAGATTTTGGAAGACACGTTAAGAGGTTGTGTGATCGACTTCAGAGGTAGTTGGGAGGATTTTCTATCGTTGGCAGAGTTCACGTATAATAACAGTTACCAATCTAGTATCCAAATGGCGCCCTATGAAGCATTATACGGTTGTAAGTGTCGTATTCCTACTTGTTGGACTGAATTGGGGGAACGACAATTGTTAGGTCCTGAATTGATATCTGAGACAGAAGAAAAGGTAAAGGTGATTAGAGCGCGGTTAAAGGAAGCTTCGGATAGACAAAAGTCGTACGCGGATCTGAAGCGTAAGGATATCGAATTTACGGTGGGAGATCAGGTCTTTCTGAAAGTCTCACCTTGGAAGAAGATTTTCAGATTTGGAAGGAAAGGCAAGTTGAGCCCTAGGTTTATTGGACCGATCAGATGTTGAAGCGTGTAGGACCAAAGGGCCTATCGACTTGAATTACCTCCGAGTTGAGTCGATTCATAGTGTTTTCCATGTTTCTATGCTGAGGCATTACAGATCGGATCCGTCTCACATAGTACCGGTAGAAGAAGTGGAATTAAGGCCAGACTTGTCTTTCGAGGAAGAACCAGTGAAAATCTTAGACCGTGATGTTAAGGTGCTAAGAAAGAAGACTGTGCCATTAGTTAAGGTTCTTTGGCGTAATCATGGAGCGGAGGAAGCTACGTGGGAGCCTGAGGACGCAATGCGGCAACAATATCCTCACCTCTTTAACCAGGTAAATTTCGAGGACGAAATTTTCTTTAAGAGGGGAAAAATTGTAACATCTTAAAAATGTAAGTATCGACATGTTGCATGTTTTTGGTGTTTAGCTTGTGAATGATTTAATTTATGTGCTTAATATAGTCTTGAGAAGGCTTGAGTTTATTTGGAATCAAAATAAACTTTAATAAAGAGTACCTTACTGTAGAGGAATTAAGTGATCTTGAAGTTTAAGTGAATTAAGTGGTAAAAGATAGCATAAATTGAGCTATTGGGCAAGAGGTTATGCGCTACATGTATGGTCCTGGGGGGAGAGGTCCGAATCCCCTAGTTTGCATAATTGTGAACTTTTATTTTTGCTTTTTCCTAGCAAGTGTCGGCCAAGCTTTATTCTTGGTAAAGATGGACCAATTCTTTTATGGTAAGGTGGCTAAAGGTTATGGCAAACATGAATTTAGGGATTGAATTTGATTGATTTTGGGGATAGGATTTCTAAACTTTTGGAAGGTGGAGGAACATAAGGCACCTCTTAAGGGAGGATGTTTTGAAAGTTAAGATGGCCAAGTTTGACCATGTATTTGGATGGTTTAGGGACAAAGGGGAGGCCAATTTTGGTGTTAGGTTTGGTATGGTTAGTAGCTTTTGGGTAATTCCTTTTGGTCATTTTTGTTTTTACCAGACATTTTTCTCTTTTCATCTTGTTCTCTCAAAATCGAAGGTGTATTGGCTTGGAAGGATCATCTTTGCTTTACCTTTTTGGTCATATTTTGTCAATTCAACTTGTGTCATTTTCTAGTGCCTATAACATCAAGCACAAACATCATCTCTTCCTCCTCTCCCTTGGCCGAATGCACCATTGTTTCAAACTCTCTCTCTTTGCTTTTCTTTTATCTTTGAAAATTAAATCATAAACCTCTCATCCTTATTCTCTTTCTTTCATCATTTATTTTCTTTTCAACCATTCTCTTCTCTCCTTTTTTTTTTCATAGCCGAAACTTCCATACTTCATAGATAATCTTCTTAATCTTTCTTCTTTTAAATTTTGGACTATAGTGAGATAGTGGTGGGTCGAATTAGCAAATTTTCAAGGACTGTGAAGCCATTCGAGTTGGAACATATCTATCAAGGTAAAAGAAACCCTTCATGGATGTTATGATCACCCTTATTGTTTTCAATGATATTCAATCGGGAATGATAAGCGAAAGTTTTGTTTATAGGGATTTTTTTGGGAATCATTCGAAATTATAAGGTAAGTCGAAATTCGCTCTTTTAGATCAATAGTCTTAAATTTTGATATATTGTTAGGACTAATAACCTTTTGTCATTGGAGGCAAACAAGATAGGGATGAAAAGGGTGGTGAATAGTGTTCGAAAGAGGGGTGGTTCCGCTATTCCCCCTAAATTCAAACGAAGGGCTGTTTCAGCAATTTGAGATTTTCCACCGGGTTGTGGACCCTCATCCGAGGAGAATCGATTATTTGAAGTCGTTCTTACTCCTGAGCCTTTGTTTGTTCGTGGATATTCAACGGGTTACGAACCATCAATCGGGGAGAAATCACAAATCGAAGTTGCTCAAAATTCCGAGGGTAAAAGTTTAGACCGCTTATTTTAAGAATAGATTTACAAATAAGTATTAGTGCTATAATCTATCGTGATGTGTGTTTAGGTATCATCGAGCGAGAAAGTATAGTTCTCACAGTAATCAGGTGTGTAACTTCACACTTATCTCATGGGTTATACTATGCCGTAGATGTTAGAATAAAACTCGTAAAGTCAGAAAAATTGGAAAATACGGTTTATTAGCACTTTTTGGTGTGAAAGCTTGGAAACGGTATTAAAGTTCTAAAAAATTACGGATTTGCCCTTAATGGGCTATATTGTTAAAAAGTGATATTTTGGGCCATATGATTTATTTTGATAAATTGGCCAAATGAGAATATTGTGAAAAGGGCCTCATCT
The DNA here is from genome assembly GCA_025506655.1 of Gossypium rotundifolium. Taxonomy (NCBI): domain Eukaryota; kingdom Viridiplantae; phylum Streptophyta; class Magnoliopsida; order Malvales; family Malvaceae; genus Gossypium; species Gossypium rotundifolium. Next base: position 84,735,904 of record CP106722.1, on the reverse strand, counting down.
GACTAATGGGCCAAAGTTTGCTAGATCGTTAAATGGGCCAAATTGAAACTTGTAATATGGGCTTTTTGTTGAAATTTACCTTATGAATATATTATTATGCATTAAATATGTATATACATGACTGCATGGGTTGGGATAATTGACGAAGATAAGAAAGGCCTGTTGCCAAAAATCTAGTTCGGTGGCTCTGCCACAAATATTTTAAATGGCCTGTTGCCAAAATCTAGTTCGGTGGCTCTGCCACAAATATTTTAAACCTGTTGCCAAAATCTAGTTTGGTGGCACTGCCACAAATATTATAATTGGCTTAATGCCTGCTATTGGTGTGTTGGCGGGGTGGGTTGACTTGATCCCCACAAGTGTGTTGGTTGGTACGGGTGGTGTGTAGCAGATGGAAATTAGGCTTGGTTGGGAATTGCATATCACATGCATTATTTTTATATTGTACATTTGTAAATGGGCTCAAGCCCAACTAATTGCTTACATGGTTTTGGCCCAAGGAACACTGTAAGTGGGTTACACATTGAGTTCTAAGTAACTCACCCCATTTTTCTTACCCTTCTCGTAATAATAATTGATGGAGGCTTGGGTGGGGATGACTTCGTGTGGAGGCCATACTACTTAATGATGAGTTATAAAACCTTTAAACTTCTTTTAAGTATTTTTTAAGTACTATTTAAATTATGTATGTAATAAGGCCTCGATATTATTTTTATGGATTTTGATGCGTGGATGGATTTTAATATGTTTTAGTTACTTAAATGGTGTTGTTTAATTTCTTTTTATAAATGTTTTCTTAAACTTACGATAAAAGTAGGGTTTTTCTTAAATATCACTCACTCGTAAAATTTTGTGAAAACTCTAATATAAATTTATTTCAACCAATTATTTAAATTTTTAACCAATTATTTCTCCGAAAATCAAATTGTAAACTCTTATGTTTTAAAATCATGGTTTTCAAATAAATCTCAATTTTTGAATAAACTCCATCTTCAAAAATTGTTTTGAAGAATTGTTTTCATTAAAAGCATTAATGACTGGACGTAAGTTCGAATTGTGTGGCATGCCAAGTCTGGTCTTAAACGCATAGGCCGGGTTTGGGGTGTTACACTTACAATGGAATCAAATGTGGATCAGGCAAAGGAGGGGACTAGATCTAAAAACCCAATCCCTATGTTTAAGAAACGCACGGTGTCGGCCATTCGAGATTGGCCACCAGGTTGTAGACCAAATACGTAATGTAATCTTAGGCTATTAGCAATCAGAATTTGATTTCGATAGTACCGACTTCGACAATATTATCTTGTCAGTAATCAGGTGTGTAGATCTCTAACAAACACTCTCTAACTATTATTTATGTGATATGGGCTAAAAAGCTGGAAAGTGGTCAGATAGACAATGAATAAAACCCGGAAAGGGTTAGTCAAGGATGCCAGGTATGCAATCATAGAACTCTCTATGTGTATCGAATTATGTGACAGTCAGTATGATGATTTATTAATATCTGTATGCATGGGTTGGGAATATGATAATGAAGGGGAAGAGCATGATTAGGTCACTTGGTGACCTGGTTGTAACACCCCAAACCCGGTCAACACACCACGATCGAATCTAGCATGCCACAGAGGTAAAACGTGTTGAAGAAAATCAAGTCACCGATTGAAAACTAGAGAAAACGCTTTGTTGTTCTATGTTTGTAGAAACCAGGTGCATGATTAGTTAAAAACCGATTGCATTTGAGTGTAGAACTTAAAATTTGAAACCATTTAAGTGGTCGAAAACATTTGAGTTGTCATTTATTACCAAGTGATTTGTATTACCCGATGGTAAAGTTTTGAAAACCATTATGCTTTTGTAGTTTAGGAAACCTTGCGCCATGTTATTAAATTAATCAAGTAACTTACTTAACCATGTTCAAATCAAATCCAAAACATATAAATAATTCAAAACATAATTTAGAAGGCCTTATTACAAACCCAAATAATAAAAACGAAATATGAAATAATACCCAATTTAAAATCCAAGTAAAACCAAATGTTTTAATGCATGGGCCACCTCGAGTCCATCCGGCCCTCATCCACGATCCACTAATCACCGAAAAGATAAGGAGAAGGTGAGTCACCAAGACTCAGCATAAATCCTCCTCCTGATAAAGCAACATACTTACACGATCATAACCAAGCAATACATATAATGCACCCAAACTTGGCCATCCATACTCCGTTTCTACCCCGTGTGGTACCAAACCATTGGTGGTGCCAAACCACTGGTGACCCAAAGTCACGAAATATCAATAATCCAAATGTGGGGCCAACCCACGTGTGATACCAAATCACTAGCGACAATCCCGATAAATCAACTGTGGGGCCAACCTATTGTGGTGCTAAGCCACTGGGACGAGTCACTATGAGGTGCCAAACCTATGGTGTCCCAAAAACACAAAATAATCTGTGGTACCAAACCACTGGAGGTGCCAAACCTCTGGTGTCCCAAAGACACGGATATCAAATCTTCCCCCTCCTCTCATATCACCCATTATAATGCAAAACTTATGCAAATCAGGCCATCATGCTTTATTATGAATCATATAGCAAATATATCACAGATCATGGTATTAAGCATCATATAGCAAATCATATCGAAACGGACTTACCCGAATCCTTGCTCATACCCTTACGGTATCATATCAAGATCCACACAATTTTCGACTTTTAACATATTTAGGCTATTAATATTTACTTAGTTATAAAGTGTGTAAGTTACACACCTGTTACTAATGCAAGCACTAAATCCCGAAGACCCGATCTCCCACACTAGATCTCCTTGCCCTACATTCGGCCAAACCACAAAACCATTAACAAGGCCATTCGACCATCCCAATAAATCCTGAAGGGTGAGATTACGCATAAACAACACCACCCTTACCTTTCTGCCTTACGAATGCTAATCTCAACACAAGATATGCGAGACTGCTCCTCCCCCTACAATTGGCCAATCATCACAACTTAGTCTCAATAGCCTTCGGCTTTTCAACATCTAATGGAAAGATTGAATCGGCATAACCCTTACCACTGACTTGCCGAATTTGATTGACAGAGAATAGAGGTTTAGATCGACTGTTTCCAAAGTCTTGAAGAATCTAGGAGAAATCGGTTCCTATGAATGGTTAGAACCTTGCTAACAAATGCCGAAATCGGCTTTTACTTTCATGAGAAACGACAAAGAGAAGAGAAACAAAATAGAAGGCATTCAGCCATGAACACCTACCTTCTTAAAATCGATTGAAGAAATCCCAAAGAAGAGATCTAGGCTTGATTAATATTCGGCCAAAGCAAAATAAGAAGAAAATAGGGAAATTTCGACCATAGTGTTAGGTGATGGTGGGAGATTCAGCTAGAGTGGGGGAAAAAGAAAGAAAAGAAAGTGAAATGGAAGAGGGGGAATTTGGCAAAGGAAGGTGGAGAGGATTTCGGCACAAGAGTTTGAGAGAAGAAAAGAAAAAGATGAAAGGGGAGGGGATGGGCACTTTCGGCTTAGAGAAGAAAGAAAGAAAAAAAAAGAGTTGGGGAAATCGGCAATGCTCACTAGGGGTTTTCGGCTTTTGATTCACTAGATGCACAAGGACCTATACTAGCCGAAAATGCACAACTAGGTGCCTAAGGAAATTCGCACCCCTTACTCACCTCCCAACTGCTTACTCCTCTTCCATCAAGAGTTCAGATTTCACAAAATTCTCGAATCACTCCCCGCCAATCATTCAAATGAGTTTGATCTAATCAATGCTTATCTCGACAGAGTTTGTGCCGAGCACAACTCTTCCCTTTAGGCCAAAACAATAAGCGTAGTGGAATTTTGTCGCTCGAACTCGAGCTCTCCTTCCCTACATGTGGCGCCAATCACAGTCCCTAAGTGGCGCCTCCTTGCCACTTTTCCAAGCCCAATCTTGTGCTTAAATCCCCACTGATTATACTTAACCTCTAGCTCCTTCACTCCCTTTAACTAACACTTAAAACAAAATTTTTCCTACAAATGGGCCTACCTTTGGCTTATAACTAGCCTCTAGAACACTTCTGCACAACAACACAACAACCACACTTATGCAAAATAATTCAATCACAAATAACCCCTATTTCAGATATTACGCTTCTACCTCTTAAAAATAATTTCACCTCAAATTACCTGGTCAAAAGAGTTGGGGGTATTGCTGTCTCATCACATCCTCTAGTTCCCACGTAGCCTCTTCCACACCATGATTCTGCCACAGCACTTTCACTAATGGGACCGACTTCTTGTGCAAAACCTTCACATCTCGATCTAGAATCCGTACTGGTTCCTCCTCTATGGTCAAATCAGGACTTACCTTAATTTCCTCCACTACTACAACATGCGATGGATCTGAACGATAGCGCCTGAGCATGGAGACATGGAACACATCATGTATCTGACTCAGCTCTGCTGGCAACTCAAGCTGATAGGCTACTGGTCCCACTCGTCTCAACACCTTATACGGGCCAATAAACTTTGGACTTAACTTGTCTTTCCTACCAAACCTCAACACTTTCTTCCATGGTGAGATCTTCAAAAAGACCCTATCACCCACGGCAAACTCTATATCCCTCCGCTTGAGATCAGCATATGACTTTTGCTCGTCTGCTTCCTTCGACGAGCCTCAATCATCTTAACCTTATCCTCGGTCTCTCGCAACCAACTCGTCCCAACATCCGACGCCACCCAATTTCGCCCAAAGAATTAGGTGTGTGACACTTCCTACCATACAACGCCTCATATGGTGCCATCTTAATACTTGCCTGATAACTATTGTTGTATGCGAACTCAGCTAATGGTAGAAATTCCTCCCAGCTGCCTCTAATGTCCAAAACACAACCCCTTAGCATATCCTCTAGGATTTGTATAACCCTTTCCGACTGCCCATCAGATTGCAGGTGAAAAGCTATGCTGAAATCCAATCTCGTTCCCAAAGCCTGATGAAAAGCTCTCCAGAACCTTGACGTGAACCTTGGATCCCTATCTGAGATAATTGATACTGGCACACCATGCAACCTCACTATCTCGGCCACATACAACTTAGCTAACTTCTAAAGTAGATAATCAACCCTCACTGGTATGAAATGAGTGATTTGGTCAAACGATCCACAATCACCCAGACTTAGTCTTTCTTACTAGGCGTGAGGGGTAGCCCACTGACAAAGTCCATGGTAATGCTTTTCCACTTCCATTGAGGAATCTTTACCGGCTGAAGTAAACCTGACGACAGCTGATGCTCAGCTTTGACCTGCTGACATGTCAGACATTTACCCACAAACTCAACACTTCCGCTTCACTCGCCACCGTAATCGCTTCCGCAAATCCTGGTACATCTTGCTGCCTCCAAGATGCATAGCGTATGGGCTGCTATGTACATCCTGAAGAATCCTCCGCCTTAACTCGACATCCTTCGGCATACAAGCTCTCCCTTGGAAACATAATACTCCATCACTAGACACACTATAACCCTCTATACCACCATTCTGAACTTGTAACCTCCAAGCATTCAAGCCCTCATCCACCAACTGTTTTTCCTTGATCTGCTCAACCCAAGTTGGCTTAACCTGCAATTCTGCCAAAAGACTCCTATCATCATACAAGCTAAGATGAGCAAACATCACTTTTAAGTCTGCTACTTCCTTACGGCTCAACACGTCTGCCACCACGTTAGCTTTGCCCGGATGATACTCAATCGAGCAATCGTAGTCCTTCAACAGCTCAATCCATCTGCGCTGTCTCAAGTTCAAATCCTTCCGAGTCAAGATACTTTGACTCTTGTGATCTGTAAACTATCGACTTCTCTCTCATAAATAGTGTCTCCATATTTTCAGAGCGAAAACCACCGCAGCTTAACTCCAAGTCATGTGTCTGATAGTTAACCTCATGTGGTCTTAGTGCCGAGACGATATACCACTACTTTCCTTCCTACATCAAGACACATCCTAAGCCAAGATGTGATGCATCACAATACACCGTGAATACCTTTCCCGCCTCAGTCGTACTGTAACCGAGCTTCCACAAAATCTTCCTCAACTTGTTGAAACTCTTCATGCTTTCTCGACCACACAAATGGAACTCCTTTCTCAACAAATTGGTCAACGGTGCCACAATCAGAGAAAATCCTTCCACAAATCTCCAGTAATACCCCGCTAGACCTAAAAAACTCCAAATTTCTGCAACCGACCTCGGCGGTTTCCAATCCAACACCGCCTCAATCTTGCGAGGGTCCACTCTAATCCCTTCAGTGGACACTACGTGACCTAAGAAAGTTACTTCCCTAAGCCAAAATTCGCACTTACTGAACTTGGCAAAGAGCTGCTTCTCCCTCAGAATTTGCAACACCACCCGCAAGTGTGCATCATGATCCTCCTCAGTCTTAGAGTGCACCAATATGTCGTCTTTGAATACTACGACAAACTGGTCCAAGTACTGCTGAAACACCCGATTCATCAAGTCCATGAATGCTGCCGGTGCATTAGTTAACCCGAACGGCATCACCAGAAACTCGTAATGCCCATACCGAGCACGAAACGCCGTCTTGTGGATATCAGCCTCCTTCACCTTTAGCTGATGATACCCAAACCTTAAATCAATCTTTAAGAAAATTGATGCCCCCTTTAAGCTGATCGAATAAGTCATCTATTCTCGACAACAGATACTTGTTTTTGATCGTCAGCTTGTTCAACTGGCTGTAGTCTATACACATCCGCATTGTACCATCTTTCTTTTTGACAAAGAGTACTAGCGCTCCCCAAGACGAAACACTTGGCCGGATAAAACATCGGTCCAACAACTCCTAAATTTGAGCCTTCAGCTCTACCAACTCCTTTGGCACCATTCTCAGACGGGCAATAGATATCGGCGCAGCTTCGGTAATGATCTATACCAAATTCAACTTTCTGATCTGGAGGCAGACTCGGAAGTTCCTCTGGAAATACGTCAGCAAATTTCTTTACTGTTCGGACATCCTTTACAGTAACCTCCTTAGCCTCCAATGCACACACCCGAACCAAAATCTCCTCACAACCCTTCTTGACCATCTTCTCAGCCTTCAACGTCGATACCACGTTGGATAGATAATCTTTTCTATTACCTATCATCACCACTTCTTCCCCCTTAGCCGTTTTCAAAACCATGCGCTTAGCCGCATAATCCAAACTTGCTTGGTACTTTACCAGCCAGTCCATCCCAAGAATCAGATTGAACTCCCCAAACGACAGTTCTATCAGATCAGCTACGAACACTACCCCTTGGAGTTCTAGAGGTACATCCCTATACAACTTATTTACTTCTACAGAGTGACCTAAAGGGCTTATTACTGTCATCTCCCTAGAAGTAGTTTCAAAGTCTAGGTTCATGGTCTCTATTATGCTACTAGCAACATACAAATGCGTCAAACCCACATCAATCAAAGTAATATACGGTAATCCAAAGATTAAGAACGTACCGGTTATGACGTCCGATGCATCGCCCTCCTCTCAATGTCTCATCAGATATACCAACCCAGTCGTCTTGCTTCAAGGTTGCTCGCACCTCGCTTAGTGCTCAAGGCCCTCTACTGAGCCATTACCTCCCTACGGCATTCATGACCCTCTCGGTGGTGGTCTATCATTTCGAACCGAGCACGACCTCGACCTCGATCAATCTCGCTAACTTACGGGATAAATCCCTCACACGATGATCCAAAGGAACCAAACTCAAAACATCCCTCTCCACCACCCAACATCCTCCCCAATGAGATTTCCCACATCGATTACATCGCTACTGTCCCCGATTAGTAGCAAGAGGCCTTCTAGATTGATTCAAATTTACTGCCTAGCCCTTTTTGTGAATTACCGACCGACCCCAAAGATCCAAAACCTCTCTTATGTCTATTCCTATCCAGATTCTGTCTTACAGACTCCTTTACCCCTTCAGCTACCTTGGCCTTTTCCACTAGCACATCAAACTCTCTCCTCACGTGGAGCGATCAAGAACCTCACCATCTCTCAATCCATCCTCAAACCCGACACATCGTTCATGTTCAGAGCCACGATGCCCCTAGCATACCGGCCAACCTTAAAATTCCACCTCAGACTCGAGATGACTTACTCCCCGAACCAAATTTCAAAACGCCTTCAATACAAGATCAATATAGTGGTCCCGACATACTTCTTCCGATAAGCTACCTTACAATAGTCCCAAGTGAGATCATCCATCACAGACTATCCCGAACCGTGAGCCACCACCGGTATGACTCATCCCAAGAAGTTTACACTATCCCTTTCAATTTTTCCTCGCAATGATCCAGTCATCCATGATTCGCTCCATTGCCTCTAACCAATACTCACCAGATTACGCCACACCGATACACCACGTAAAAACTCAGCTCCATTAGCTCGAGTCACTCAGTACCGACTTTCGAGCTCCCATGCCTCCACCTGCTCCCACCAATTCCTTTCCAAAACCCGCAAAGATTGCTCGTGATAATCGCATCATCCTCCGTCTGATCCTAATATTCCACATCAGTGGTGGTGGTGGTGGCATTTCATTTTGGACCCTTGACTGCACCTAACGGGCTCGACACGCTATTCGGCCTCTACCACAGCCTCACACATTACGACCACGTCCCCTAGAATTCATGTCTATGGTTGCAATTTATCTGTTTAAGAGATTTTTATGAATTAGCTTCTGTTTCACTGATTACCTACGAATAAGTTTTATGTAAAGGAATTTGGTAGTGGTTCTTTCAATCATCACACAGTTTTCAGTTCAATTTCCTACCCTCACTCCACCTGTAGGGGTATTCTCGTCATTTTACTACCCGGAGGTTTTTTTCGTAATTAGCCTATCAGGGTATTTTAGTAATAAAACAAAGTTAATTTGAAAACCCTTACAAATCATAGATATTTCAAAAATTCAAAAAAAAAAAAATCAGAGCGTTTTGGTAATTTCATAAACCAGGGGTATTTTCGTAATTTTCATAATCCAGGGGTATTTTCAAAATTTTTTTTCAAAATATGATTCAAGGTGATTTTACAAAATAAAGGTATTTTGAAATTTTTCAATTCGAGGGTACTTCAAAAATTTTCCCATAATGAGGGCATTTTTGGTAATTTTACAAGTTAGGGGTAATTTGGTCATTTTTTTTTCTAAATTAGGGGTATTTTGGTCATTTCTTAAATCAAGGTTACTGTGGCCATTTCAAAACCAAGGTTTTAAAGCGTTTCAAAACAAAACTACCGGTCCCTTTCGTGTTTTAGTTATAAAGTTTAGCTCGTGAATAAGCCGCCTTAGTTGGGTGAACTGTCACTATGCACCAGGTAGGATTCAGGTGGAGAGGAGGTGAGTCACTAGGACCGCTTAAATACCAAGCTCCCCGAGTCCAATCCTAGACATGCACAACGGTTGCCACACCCTTAGCTCAAGGATTTACTCACGTGTTTGTTTAGTGGATCATTAAGTCTTATGTACTTGCGTTGGGGTAAGCTATTCCTAGGGTTCAATAATTCCTATTTTACTAATTTACGATCCCAAAATACCTATTTCCCCCACATATAAATCACACAACAATGAGGTACTTACCTAGGCGATTGGTGCTTAGACTCGGTGCCATGTCGTTTCAACCCGTATTTCCAACCAAGAACATTTAAAAACCTTACTTTAAAACGTTTTGGGCCCCGGGCCCACAGTCGAGCCTTTGAACTTGTCTCTGATACCAAAAATGTAACACCCCAAACTCGATCAACACACCACGACCGAATTTGGCATGCCACAGAGGTAAAACGTGTTGAAGAAAATCAAGTCACCGATTGAAAACTAGAGAAAACCCTTTGTTGTTCTATGTTTGTAGAAACCATGTGCATGATTAGTTAAAAACCGATTGCATTTGAGTGTAGAACTTAAAATTTGAAACCATTTAAGTGGTCGAAAACATTTGAGTTGTCATTTATTACCAAGTGATTTGTATTACCCAATGGTAAAGTTTTGAAAACCATTGCGTTTTGTAGTTTAGAAAACCTTGCGCTCATGTTATTAAATTAATCAAGTAACTTACTTAACCATGTTTGAAATCAAATCCAAAACATATAAATAATTCAAAACATAATTTAGAAGGCATTATTACAAACCCAAAGAATAAAAATGAAATATGAAATAATAGCCAATTTAAAAATCCAAGTAAAACCAAATGTTTTAATGCATGGGCCACCTCGAGTCCATCCGGCCTCATCCGTGATCTACTAATCACCGAAAAGATAAGGAGAAGGTGAGTCACCAAGACTCAAGCATAAATCCTCCTCCCGATAAAGCAACATACTTACACGATCATAACCAAGCAATACATATAATGAACCCAAACCTAGCCATCCATATCTCGCTTTCTACCCCTGTGTGGTACAAAACCACCGGTGGTGCTAAACCACCGTGACCCAAAGTCACGATATCCAATAAAAATGTGGTGCTAAACCACCGTGACCCAAAGTCACGAAATATCAATAATCCAAGTGTGGGACCAACCCACGTGTACCAAATCATCGCGATAATCCCGATAAATCAACTGTGGGGCCAACCCACTATGGTGCTAAGCCACCGGATGAGTCGCTATGAGGTGCTAAACCTCCGTGTCCCAAAGACACAAAATAATCCGTGGTACCAAACCACTGGAGGTACTAAACCTCCGTGTCCCAAAGACACCGATATCAAATCTTCCCCCTCCTCTCATATCACCCATCACAATGCAAAACTTATGCAAATCATGCCATCATGCTTTATTATGAATCATATAACAAATATATCATGGATCATGGTATTAAGCATCATATAGCAAATCATATCGAAACGGACTTACCCGAATCCTTGCTCATACCCTTACGGTATCATATCAAGATCCACACAATTTTCAGCTTTTAACATATTCAGGTTCTTAATATATTTACTTAGTTATAAAGTGTGTAAGTTACACACCTGTTACTAACGCAAGCACTAAATCCCGAAGACCCGATCTCCTACACTAGATCTCCTTGCCCTACATTCGGCCAAACTGCAAAACCATTAACAAGGCCATTCGGCCATCCCAATAAATCCCGAAGGGTGAGATTACGTATAAACAATACCACCCTTACCTTTCTACCTTACGAATGCTAATCTCAACACAAGATATGCGAGACTGCTCCTCCCCCTACAATCGGCCAATCATCACAACGTAGTCTCAATAGCCTTCGGCTTTTCAACATCTAATGGAAAGATTGAATCGGCATAACCCTTACCACTGACTTACCAAATTTGATTGGCAGAGAATAGAGACTTAGATTGACTGCTTCCAAAGTCCCGAAGAATCTAGGAGAAATCAGTTCCTATGAATGGTTAGAACCTTGCTAACAAATGCCGAAATCGGCTTCTACTTTCATGAGAAACGACAAAGAGAAGAGAAACGAAATAGAAGACATTCGGCCATGAACACCTACCTTCTTAAAATTGATTGAAGAAATCCCAAAGAAGAGATCTAAGCTTGATTAATATTTGGCCAAAGCAAAACAAGAAGAGAATAGGGAAATTTCGACAATAGTGTTAGGTGATGGAGGGAGATTCGGCTAGAGTGGGGGAAAAAGAAAGAAAAGAAAGTGAAATGGAAGAGGGGGAATTCGGCAAAGGAAGGTGGAGAGGATTTTGGCAAAAGAGTTTGAGAGAAGAAAAGAAAAAGATGAAAGGGGAGGAGATGGGCACTTTCGGCTTAGAGAAGAAAGAAAAAAAAAAGAGTTGGGGAAATCGGCAATGCTCACTAGGGGCTTTCAGCTTTTGATTCACTAGATGCACAAGGACCTATACTAGCCGAAAATGCACAACTAGGTACCTAAGGAAATTCGGCACCCCCCTTACTCAACCTCCGAACCGTTTACTCCTCTTCCATCAAGAGTTCAGATTTCGTCAAAATTCCCTGAATCACTCCTAGTCAATCATTCAAATGAGTTTGATCTAATCAATGCTTATCTGACAGAGTTTGTGCTGAGCACAACTCTTCCCCCTTGGCATCAAAACAATAAGCAGAAAGTGGAATTTCTGCTGCTCGAACCTGAGCTTTCCCTTCCCTGCATGTGGCGTCAATCACAGGGCCCTATGTGGCGCCTCCTTGCCACTTTTCCAAGCCCAATCTTGTGCTTAAATCCCCCACGAATTATACTTAACCCCTAGCTCTTTCAGCTCCCTTTAACTAACACTTAATAATAAAATTTTTCCTACAGCTCGGGCCTACCTTTGGTTTATAACTAGCCTCTAGAACACCTTAGACAACAACACAAAAACCACACTTATGCAAAACAATTCAATCACAAATAACCCCTATTTCAGGATATTACACCGGTGGTAGAAAACCCACGTAATGCAATGTTTGATCTCATGGTGATCGGTGGTAGAAAACCCACATTAAATTTTTTGATTAATAATGGAATAGGCAGTTTGACTGTCGATTTGGTGTGTAGAGGTTGGTGGGTAGATTGTAGAAATCCCCAAGGTGTGATGGTTGGTATGGGTTGGTGTGTAGAGGATGGAATTCTAGGAGGGGTTGGGCCATTCATTATGTATTGTATATCATGTGTTATGATTGTTGCCTTTATGTATGGGTGAAGGCCCATAATGTGTTTGTGGGCCTTAGGTCAGTGTGTTCAGGATTTATACACTGAGTCTTTGTGACTCACCGCTTTCCTTTTTCTCTACTCTTTCAGATGAGCAGTAGATCGTGGACATGGGAGCCGAGACGGACTCGAGGGGCCATCAAGTTTATTATTATTTACATAGGTTATTTACCGTTTCTTTTTCTTTAAGTTTTAATCGTTGGAATTATTTGATGTAATAAGGCCCCCTAGTTTCGGTTTAAATTGATATTTGTGAACATTTATTTCTTTTCAAATTTACGATCAAAGACTCATGCTTTATAGATAATAAACATGGGATTTTCAATTATGATTTAATTTGAATGAATTTTATTTTAAAAAGAGAAAGAATAAATTATAAGGATTTTTCCTACAAGTGTTATCTTTTAGTAAGAACTATAAAAATGACAAAAATTTTCAAATCAGTTTCAAATAAGTTATAACATTAAACTCGTAGCATACCAAATCTGGTCGTAACGTATGGGGGTGTTACAAGCAGCAAATGCCAATAAGGTTTCGGCTCAAGAGAAGAACAAGAGAGAGACGAAGAGAAAAGTGAAGAAAATGGGCAACTGGGGTTCGGCTTTGTAAAGAGTGGGTGAAAGAGATGATTATAAAAAAACAAAGATTCGGATATGGAGGGACTAAATAAGAACGAAAAGGAGTAGGGATTTTGGTTTAATGGAGAAAGTAGAGAAGAAAAGGGGATGGATAGATGTTCGGCTAGTGAAGAAGAAAATAGAGGAGCAAAGAGAGGAAAGAAAAAGAAGTTGAAGAAGTGTGGAAGAAAGTGGTTCAGTCAAGAAAAAGGAGAAATTAGAAGTGCAAAGAAGAAAAGAAAGGAAATAGGAGAAGAGTTGCAATTTGGCTAACACACAAATGAAAAGAATGGATGGAGAGAAAATTGAGAGATTCGGCACAAGCTCAAAATGAGTAACAAACCTCAAATGCCTTAAGAACCACACCAAAACGTCAAAAGAAAAGCTAAAAAGAGCTATAGATTTAGGTACAACACTCTAACAGCTCGGTTTTAGCTATCGCACTCCACAAATGCCGAAATTCCTAGCCAACTACATCACATAGCTGAAATTCTCCCCCAACTCTCCAACATTCGGCCAACTCTCACTCCCCCTCTCAAATCCCTTGATTTGCTCTAGATTTTCTCCACCAAGTCCTCTCCATCCACCATTTGAATTAGTTGACCCATTCAAACTTCCCAAGCTCCTCTCCTCGATCCATTTGAGTTTGTTGACCAATTCCAATGAATATCCTTAAAGCCTACTTCCACAAGCTCTCCCCCTAAAGTGCCCTAAAAAAGCATAGTTAGCCACATGCATGAAATAGTGCAAAATGCAGAACCCCTAATTCTAGGATGTTACAATGAATCTGAAGCTATTTCGCGCTCCGAACACTCCTATGCCCAAATGCCAACCAAGGTATGTTTACTCTCCTCATAGATTGCTCTATTTAAAGCCAGCTTCTCACCTTCCCTCATGCTAGCTTCCCGATGTGGGATCCCTCCTTCAGCAGAGTTTAATTCCATCACAACCACCTGTCGCCCCAACTTAGCAAAATAAATATCCCTTTTTACTTGCAATGGGACCTCTCCTATGCTCCAGACGCTACATGCCACCACAACACAAGCTCCTTTTGTGACTTAAAGCATGCACAACTAAATATAAACATATGGGCCAAAGTCTAAGTTTATTTAAAAAGAAATCAAAATGAATTGCAAACGCCAATACTTGAACCTTGGACCCCTTGGTTCCTCTTTGGCGTCACTTCCTTGTCTCCCATGTGGCGTCATTTGCCACTAGACCACAACTCCTTTTGTGTCATTTTTTCCATATTTTATTATTAAAGCCTACTTTCTAACACCCAGGGTTTTACTCACCTAAAACCAAAATTTTTCCTAAAGCCCAGGTTTGAACCCGGGACTTCATAGAAGCCCCCTAATCTTCCAAAATCACTCACCTAATAGGTCCAACTTGCATTAGTGCCGTTCTCTTGTTCTCAAAAATTTTAAACGTTCCCACACCCATGGCCCAATTGGCCCAATTCTACTAGGCCCAAATTCGGGGCGTTACACCTTTGCCATAGCAATTCTAGTTATTTGCCCATCATTGCATATTTACCTTAGTTTTTGCCATAACATTTCCTACAATCATTTTACTATAAAATTATCTTGACCCTATTAAGATAACTTGACAAATTTTGTGCCTCAATCCGATCCTCTTGGGAACGATACTCACTTACCTATTTTTTACTTGAACTGATGTGTATACTTGCACAAAAATCGCACACAATTTTACACATGAAACTTATTAGACAAAAGCTCAAACTAGCTTTTCCTTGCCTTTTGATTTCCTTGAAAGGGCTCTCACTTGATCCAAAACTTGCACACCCAATAAACACATTGCAAATTCATCAAAAATAGCCTTGAACACAACAAAAATAGCAAAGAAAACACAATTCAAGCATCTCTTTTCTCACTACCGGAAACTAGCTAGTTTTGTCGAAATTAAGTTTTCTACATCCTAATCTCATTCTTAATCCTCAGTTTCATTTTCAAACATCTTAAATACCATTTAATTTCAAATCTAAGCCATTAATTTTACCTCAATTTGTGGTCTTAAAATTTCCAAAAAAATTAAAGCTTTCAAGAACATGAAAAAGGGAAAAATGCTTGATTCTTAGAAATTCGGTTATGAACTATCAAATTGAAGTAAAATATCTTCTAATTAGGTTATAATGAATCAAAAATAACTTTGAAAACACAAGTTTACACAAGATTTCAAGATCTACCATTTTTTAATCCAAACATACTTTAAAAATATCAAATCTCAATATAATTGTTTAAAACTCAATTTGAATTAATAGCACTGTTCATTTAGCCTTAGAAAGTTAGAATATTACCTTAATTTGTTGAAAACAAAAATCTATAACTCTAATTTAGGACTTGAACTTACGAAAAATAATGATGAATTTAGGGAAGGAAATGCGGTTTTCGATTAAATTGAGGGTTGTGTTGGTGTTTGGGAAGTTAATAAATCTAAAAGAATGAATTGATTTTGAAAGAACTCTCTAATTTTATATTTTGGGAAAATTTTGAATGATTTGGGGTTTCAAAAAAAGAGGAAGCGTAAGTGGCTGCAAGTAGAAAACCAATTTACAAAAATTGGGCAATTTGCCCTTTTGGTCACTCCTAATTCTTCCATTTTTCCAATTAGGTCCTAATTCAATTAAAAATCATTTTTTCAAATTAGACCTTAAAATTTATTTTTTTAGCTAAATAATAAAATGAAAAACTTATTTATAATACTTACATACCTAAATTACTCACTTACAACCCTATTTTTCGATATCTATCTTAACCCCTGATTTAAAAGACCTAACTCTACTAACCCAATTTTTGGGGTGTGACATAAAGTTAATTTTACATTTCACTATTATGTCTTTTGAGTTTGTCCTTCATGTTTTTCATGTATAGCGAAATTGTGACAAGCAAATTTTAACTTATTGATTGTCTAAGTTCAAACTGATGATGAGCGGCATTGAAAGATCATTTAAATTGCGAGAAAGATAACTTACATCTGTAGATAATCTAAATGAGTCTGTAATCCCATAAAAGAATAAAAGTGAGCATTTGATTCAAATACTTAGAAGGATTATTATGTCTTCTACAATTCCAATTGGGGTGATGACTAGTCTTGGCTATCAGAGCAATTAGCTCTACGGGTAGAGACATAGATTTACTCATTGGAAGGTTGATACATTGGACTGGACCCAAGTTGAATTAATTCACTTGTGACGTTCATGGTGTGATTTACCTAAATCCTGGGTTAGTCATTGACCATGCGTATGTAACTCATGTGATTTGATATAAATGGAGGCTTATACTCTAAAGATGATCGAGCCCATAATCAGTATGTTAGGTACATGACTTGTGTATGACATGGTTTTACTGGCAACAATGGAATTCATAGCTCGATTAAAAAGTTAATGATATCATCTCATTAACATTGTGTAGATTTATAAATACGTAACATGGCCATGGGTCGATGATTCTCAAACGAGCATTTTATCATAGTCATTTATTGATAGTGGTCATATTAATCATTAAGAGACACAGTGGTGACAATGAGATAAAATAGAATTGTATTGAGTGAACGGATTTAACTCACAGGAATGAAGGATATCATATAATGGTAACACATATATGATGAGGTCATTGGACAAAGCAGTTGGATGAATTGCTTTCGTAGAGAGTATATAATAATGAGTTTTCAATCATGGTACTTCTTGTAGACTGACTCCATGATTAAGTAATTATGAATTACCAGAACAATGCCTTTAAACATAATTGCAATTACTCGAGTCTAATTGTATTTGTCTGATTGGTCCCTCTGATAGCTCAACAAAAGCTTGATCGTACTGCATTTGAATCAAAAGAAAATTCTACAAGTTTGGAAATAATTTAATTGAGTCAATTTATTTGATGTGGAATTAAATTAGGCGGTCGTGAGGATTATTCAACTAGAAAATTTAATTAAATAATTTTCTTGAAAAATTAATTTGGAAAATCTAAGTGATTTTTGGCAAAATTAATTTTGATCAAGTAAAATTAAATTAATCAAATTATTTAAAACTAGCTTGATATTTTTGGAAATTAATTTTCAAGTCAGACAAAGAACTTAAAAATTAGACCTAAGATAAAAAAATTGGGCCCGAGAACCCAAAACCGAGACGAGACCCAAAAATTGGTTGAATCGGGTATGGTATGTGAAATCGGGCCGACGAACCAACCGCTGGATCGGATCGGTCGGGTCATCACTAGGCCCAGACTAAATCAACAACAACCAAATCGGCTCGGGGGTGACGTTAGGGTGTCGCACTTGTAAGGTAGCACCGAACACGATGATGCCGACGGGGCAGTGACATTCTAGTGGTCGGTGGGTGGTCTTTCAGCGGTTGAGCAATGGAGGAATCACACATCTACTGGGACTCCACCGGATAATTTGATTTCAGATTAACTATTCCAAAAATAATATTTTTTATTAATATTTATCTAATAGATAAATATTCTATTAATGTAATAGATTTAATATTAAATTTAATCTAATATTTATTTTGATAAGTATTATAGTAATTTAATATTAAAGTGATTAAGTTTAATCATAGTCGAACTCTCTAAACTTTCCTTATTTAAAAACAATCTTAGGTCATTATTTCACACTCACTTGAGTAAAAAAAAAAAGCTAATTATGATTAAGTTGTAGAGAAGTGCCAACAGAGCTTTTAATATAAGCTTCAATTTTGACTCAACCTGAATATGGGAAAGAATTTATTGTTTCCAGTGATGCCTCACAGAATGGTGTGGATTGTGTATTGATGCAAGACAGAAAAGTAATTGTTTATTCTTCTCGGCAACTTAAGCCACACGAGAAGAATTATCATACACATGATCTAGAATTGGTTGCATTTTTATTTACTCTGAAGATTTGGAGACATTATTTGTACAGGGAGAAATGTCATATCTTTACGAACCACAAAAGCCTGAAATACTTGTTGACGCAAAAAGAGTTCAATTTGAGACAACAGAGAATGCTTGAATTACTTAAAGACTACAATCTGATTATTGATTGTCATCCAAGTAAAGCTAACATTGTAGCTGCCGCCCTGAGTAAAAAATCTTTGTTTGCTTTGAAAGCAATGAATGCCCATTTGACTATCGAATGTGATGGTTCTATTTTAGCCAGGTTGACAGCTAAACTTGTTTTCCTTTATAGAATCTAGAGTTACAGAAAAATGATCCTAAGTTGCAAGCGAAATGGGAATTGGTTGATGATAAATAGACCACTGAGTTCAGTATTGGTGACAATGGTAGCTTATACTTTCAGAATCGGTTGTGTGTATTGAAGGATTCAGAGTTAAAACAAGATATTTTGTATGAAGCTTACAATAGTGTTTATACGATACATCTAGGCAGCAATAAGATGTATAACGACTTGAAACCATTGTACTGGTGGCCAGGAATGGAAAGAGAGATCTCCGAATATGTGGCAAGATGTCTGGTATGTCAGTAGATCAAAGCTGAACATTAAATCTCGTCTAGACTTTTACAGCCTATAATGATTCTAGAATAGGAATAGGATCGAGTCACTATGGATTTCATATTGGGTTTGCCTTTGTCACCGAAAAGGAAATATGCAATTTGGGTAATAGTTGACAGATTGACTAAATCAGCACAATTCATTCCTATTAGAACAGACTATTTGCTCGAGAAACTATCTGACATTTACATATATGATATTGTGAGATTACATGACATACCATTGTCTGTAATTTCAAATTGAGATTTAGATTTACCTCCAGATTTTGGAATAAGTTACATGAATCCTTGGACACGAAATTGAAATTCGATACAATGTTTCATCTTCAAACTAACAGAAATCAAAACGAGTGATTCAGATACTCGAAGATATGTTACGTTGTTGTATAATTGAATTTGAAGGAAACTAGGAAAGTTTTTTACCGTTAGTTAAGTTTGCTTACAATGAAAGCTATCAGTGAAGCATTAAAATGGCACCTTATGAAGCTTTATACATTCGTAAATGTCGAACTCCTTTGTGCTGGTTAGAATTGAGTGAAAGAAAACTGGTAGGAACAGATCTGATACATGAGACAAAAGAAAAAGTTTGAGTTATTCGGGATTGTTTGAAAGCAGTCTTAGACCAAAAAAAAAAAATCCTATGTTGACTTGAAAAGAAAAGACTTTGAATTTTATATTGGCATTAATGTAACACCCCTAACCTGTAACCATCACCAGTCTAGGGTTAAGGGCATTACCGGACAAATCGGATCCTTTTACAGATATTTCATATTATAATTCAACTAATCAAATCAAAGTGTCCCTTAAATAGGTCTACGAGACCTTAATCATGTTTTAGAAAGGGGCCGGGACTAAACTGAACACATACAGAATTTCTCAAAAATTTAAAAATTTTTTAAGTTACAGAGGTCACACGCCCGTGTGGGTAGGCCGCGTCAAAACAGGGCATACATACTGACTTGTCCACACGGCCATGGACACACCCATGTGCCTCGCCCGTGGTCGACATTGACTTGATCCACATGGCCAGTCACACGCCCGTGTGTCTAGCCCGTGGTCGAGTCTGACTTGTTTTGAAATGCAACCACGAGTGACACGGTCATGCCACACGCCCGTGTGCTCAACCGTGTGGGCAAGCATAGACCATTTGCAAGGCCAAAATGCCACCCACACTTTGGGTCATTTCTACAAACACAATTAAGCATCAATCCAAGCATCAAAGGGAACCAAAACATACCAAAATGTACATCATTTCTAACCACTTATGAGCTTAACAATCACACAAACTTATAAGCCATTTGGTTCAATCCAATCACATATATTTCCAAGTATAATTCATCACAAATCTATTTTATCTATATAACAACCACTCATCAAATATATACTTACTTTGCATTAACAAGTATTTCACTAGGCATCAAACTTTACCAAATAAGGCATCCTATAACATGGCTACTCATTCATAACACAACCATTTATCTAGCCATATCACATGGCTATGTACATATCTCAAAAATATTCCAAAACAACTAGCCTATACATGCCATATTTAACTATATACACATTCGAAAGTACCAAAGTAGAGATTGATAGTGTGGTGATGATCCTTGACGATTCCCGAGCCTTTCGTAGCTTTGACGATCTATAAAACAAAGCAAACACACATAAAGTGAAACACCCCAAACTCGGCCCAAAAAGCCTGACCGGATTTGATATGTTCCTC
Organism: Gossypium rotundifolium; assembly: GCA_025506655.1. Lineage (NCBI taxonomy): Eukaryota > Viridiplantae > Streptophyta > Magnoliopsida > Malvales > Malvaceae > Gossypium > Gossypium rotundifolium. Next base: position 84,715,398 of record CP106722.1, on the reverse strand, counting down.
GAGTAGAACTTTAGCAAATTCTTGCTTTGTTTAAGAAAACTTGATGATTCTGAATAAAACAAATTAACTTAAAGATCGGGTTGAAATCAAATTGTAAAGTAAATTTGCATCTTCTTAAAACATTATTTTAAGAGAAATTAATAAGTTAAAAGAAAATCAAATTTAATGAAATTTTTATTTATTACTTTAAAACACACACACACACACACACACACACACATATATATATATATATATATTAGTGTCAAAAACATTTTAAATTATTTATCGAAAACTATTTAGTTATTTAATTAATAATTGTTCATGGCAGAAAAATAAATCCAAACACAAAAATTAAAAACAGTTCATAGTGGCCTTATTACATAAAAATAGCAAAACCCATAATAAATTCTAAATAAGTTTAATAAGTTTAATTTGGAAAATCTCCAAAATACTTTGTTTGAGCATTGGCCACCACGTAGTCCTTGTCGATTCGATCCATCGCGCTAAGAGTCATCTCAAAATTATCCCACAAAAGGGTAAGTCATAAACTAAATGTGTAACACATACATTAAAAAGCCCATTTGATCATAGCCTTTAAGCCTATTAATAACACATATAGTCATAGGCCCATTTAAGTCATATTTAGCCATAAGCCTATTTTATAGCAGATCAAATAATAATCATTTAAAATCACATGGATATACACATATAATGAAATGCAAACCCGCCCACCTAAATATCCATCCGCTACACACCACCGCATTCAACCAATCACACCGTGGGATTACTAAATCGACCTCCATCCGCTACACACCATCGAAGGCGCTTCTTTGCACCAACATGCACATCGCCCTTATAATTTTGTGGCAAGGCCATCGACAAATGTGACCAAGTCACCAGATTCAAAATATGTGACCAAGTCACCAGATTCACATATGTGACCAAGTCAATGGATTCAAATATGTGACCAAGTCACCGGATTATGTGGTAAAACCACCTAATACTTCCCTTTATCAATTTTACCCATATGCCCATGCACATACATATTATTCAGCTTTTCATGCCATTTACCCCAAAATCATAATATAGTCATACTTATTTCACATTTATGCATGTAGCAAAATTAACGAAATATTGGGGTAAACATATTCGAATATCGTATACCACCGAATGGTATCCACAATCATTATCAAACATATTTTCATATAAATCACATTTAATATAGATCTATGAGATTTTAGTGTAATGTTACACACCTTATGACTGTGAGAACGATACATTCCCGCTCGTCAACACCTAGTTAATTATCACACTTGATTAGTATACACTATTACTAATAAAACTATACTATTGATGAGAGATCTAAATCCTTACCCTCGAATTCTCGAATAACCGTTATTTGTGGTTTTTCTCCGTTAGATGGATCAAAACCGGCTGACAACCCACTAACAAAAAGTGGTTCGGTTGTACGCACGACTTCAAATAAACGATCTTCGTTAGCAGAGGGTCCACAACCCGGTGGAAAATCTTTTATCGCTGATATAGCCCTTCGTTTGAAGTTTGAGGGTAAAACAGAGCCTCCTCTCTTCCAAACACTCCGTACTGCTCTTTTCAAACCTATCTTGTTAGTCTCAAAATCACCCCTAAAATAAAGTTGATTAATAATCTATCTAGAAGAATTGATATAACTGAAAGTGATAATCTTTACCTTGGATGATTTCGAAAGATCTCTCCTTAAATGTTGATTTCAAAAAGGATCCTTAGCAATCCCTTCCAAAGTTTCGGCCTAGGAGAAAAAGAATGAGAGAATTAAGTTTCTAAATTGGCTATTCTAAAAGAAATAATGAAAACACTTACAAAAATTCTTACTTGACCACTTGACGATTCGGCCTTGAACAAAAAGAAGAGAAAAAAATATGGTGTTTTGGCTATGGTGGTTTCGGGTTTCCAACAAAAGAAAAGAAAGATTAAGATGAAAATGGAAGATGATTCGGTTTGACAAAAGAGAAGAAAAGAATGTTGATTTTGGTTTTGGTAGAAGGTGGTTTCGGTTGAAAGTGAAGAAGAAAAAAAATGAAAAGAGAAAGAAAGAGAAAAGGAAAGAAAGAAAATAAGAATGTCTTTTGATGCTAGATGATTCGGCACTAGAGAGGGAGAAAAAAGAGGAAAATTGTCTTCAAAATCTCTTTGGTGTTTTCGGCAATGAGGAAAAAGAGAAGAAAATGGTCATTGATTATTTGTATTTTCGGTTACAAAGAGAAAAGAAACTGAAATGGTAAAGTACCAAATGGCTAAAAGAAAAGAAAAAGTTCTCTTTTGGTGTATTATGCAATTGGCTAAGAAACAAGGCTTTGAGAAAAGGGAAAAGATGAACAATTTGGTTAAAATTTTGGCCAACATACACCCCTAATGGCTATGCAAAATTCGCCAACCTATGCCAACATGATCCCTTTTTCCTCCTTATTTCTTCCCCATCAATCCTTTGATTCCTAACACAATTAAGCCTTCTCCCTTAGCCCCTAAAGCCGATTAGGTTCATGGTCAAATGACCATGAAAAAGCTTCCAAAACATTATCCTTTCTTCAAGCCTTTGCCCCTATCTTACCTTAACCTCATGATTCCATGCCATAACTTCTAGCTTGCCTTTTACATATGGTCTACTAACCAAAATAAAAAATGCCCATCCATTCTAGAATGATCTTGGCCGACACTATAGGAAAGAAAACAAAAAAATTAAAATTCCTTCCACTTGCTAGCTAGGGATTCAACCTCTCCTCAAACATTCATCCATGCCTTACCACCTTGCCAATTGACTTATTATGCTTTAAACCTCTTGTCAATATTTCTTAAAGCCTATCTTGCTTAGCTCCATCTTATTTATTAAAACTTAATATTTCTCTAAGCATTCACTTACATATTGAAGTTCAAAATAAACTTCCAAAACACACTCAATCATATTTAGGCATGCAACAACATTCAACTAAGTAGAAATGCATAACCCCTAATTATCAGGATGTTACAGTTCTACCCCCTTAAAATAATTTCGTCCTCGAAATTACCTGGCTAGAACAAGTGAGGGTATTGCTGTCGCATCGCTTCCTCCGGTTCCCACGAAGCTTCTTCTGATCCATTATTACGCCATAACACTTTGACGAGAGGAACCGATTTTCTCCGTAAAACCTTTACATCCCGCTTCAGGATTTGAATTGGCTCTTCTTCATAGGACAAATCTGGTCTTAATTCCACATCCTCAACTGGCACTACATGAGATGGATCTGACCGGTAACGACGTAATATTGAAACATGGAACACATCGTGCATTTGTTTCAACTCCGAAGGCAAATCTAACTGATATGCCACAGGTCCGACCCACTTCAAAACCCGATAAGGTCCAATGAACCTGGGACTTAACTTCCCTTTGCGACCAAATCTCATCACATTTTTCCAAGGTGAGACCTTTAGGAATACTTGATCCCCCACAGCAAACTCTATTTCCTTCCGCTTAAGATCTGCGTACGACTTTTGTCTGTCAGATGCTTCATTTAACCGAGCCGGGATTACTTTAACCTTTTCTTTGGATTCAGCCACTATTTCTGGACCCAAAATCTGACGTTCCCCTAATTCTGTCCAACACGTAAGAGTGCGACACTTCCGTCCATATAATGCTTCATATGGTGCCATCCGAATCTCGGCTTGGTAACTATTGTTGTACGAAATTCGCTAACGGTAAGAACTCTTCCCAACTTCCCTCAAATCCATCACACATCCCCTTAACATATCTTCTAAAATTTGGATTACTCGTTCAGAATGTCCGTCAGACTATGGATGAAATGCCGTACTGAAGTCCAATCTAGTGCCCAAAGCCCGATGCAATGCTTTCCAAAACCGAGACGTAAACCTCGGATCTCTGTCCAAAATAATTGACATCGGCACTCCATGCAATCTCACTATCTCAGCCACATATAACTTCGTCAATTTCTGCAAAGAGTAATCAACCTGAACTGGGATAAAATGTGCAGATTTCGTCAATCGATCCACTATTACCCATACAGAGTCTTTCTTAGTAGGCGTAAGAGGAAGCCCACTAACAAAGTCCATGGTGATTCTCTCCCACTTCCATCGCGGAATCTTTATCTATCAAGTAATCCTCAAGGTACTTGATGTTCAAATTTGACTTGTCGACACGCTATGCACTTTCCTACAAACTCCGAATCTCTCGCTTAAGACCGTGCCACCAAAATTGATCTCGCAAATCTCGGATAACTTACTTCCTCCAGATGCATAGCATAGGGGCTACCATGCGACTCCTAAAGAATCTTTTGCCTCAACTCCCGATCCCTCAAGATACGATTTTTCCTTTGAAACACAATACCCCATCGTTGTTAATACCAAAATCTTCTAATTCCCCATTCAGACTGTCAGTAGCTTTGCACTCGGATCATCGCTCACCAATTGTCTTTTTCACTTGACTCAACCATGTCGGCTTTACTTGTAATTCTGCCAACAAGCTTTCATCATCGTAAAGACTAAGATGTGCAAACATCGCCCTTAGATCTGACACCACTTTCCGACTTAGAGCATCTTCCACCACATTCGCCTCGCCCGGGTGGTACTCTATAGAATAGTCGTAATCTTTCAACAATTCTATCCATCTTCATTGCCTCAAATTCAGTTCTTTCTGAGTCAGTAGATATTTCAGACTTTTGTGGTCCGTATTTATCACTGACTTTTCTCCATATAAATAATGTCTCCAAACTTTAAGAGCAAAGACCACCGCTGCCAACTCCAAATCATGTGTCGGGTAATTAACCTCGTGTGGTCTTAACTGCCGAGACGATACTGGAACTACCTTCCCGCCTTGCATCGTAACACATCCTAATCCCGTGAGAAGCGCCACAATACACGCATTTAAATCCTTCCCCGCCTCAGTGAATCAAAACCGAGCTTCAAGAAACCCTCTTGAGCTTCTCAAAGCTCTCTTGCTGCTTATCAGCCCACACGAAAGGTACTTCCTTTCTCAACAATTTCGTTAAAGGAACAACTATCGATGAAAATCCTTCAACAAATCTTCTGTAATAACCTGCTAATCCCAAGAAACTGCGAACCTCAGTTACGGACTTGGGCCTCAATCTTTCGAGGATCCACCCTTATCCCTTCCGCAGACATCACATGGCCTAAAAATGCAACTTCTTTTAGCCAAAATTCACACTTGCTGAATTTGGCATAAAGTTTCTTCTCTCTTAAAACTTGCAACACAATCCGGAGATGCTTATCATGCTCCATTTCGGACTTAGAATACACCAGGATGTCGTCTATGAATACCATGACGAATTGATCCAAGTAGGGTTGGAAAATTCGGTTCATCATATCCATGAACGCAATGGGGCGTTCATCAATCCGAATGGCATTACCGTAAATTCATAATGCCCATATCTAGTTCGAAAGCCGCCTTATGGATATCCGCTTCTTTCACTTTAAGCTGATGATACCCCGACCTTAGATCAACCTTTGAGAATACCGCTGCTCCTTGTCGATCGAACAAGTCATCGATCCTTGGCAAAGGATACTTGTTCTTGATGGTCAACTTATTCAACTGCCGGTAGTCTATACACATCCTCATTGATCCGTCCTTCTTCTTCACAAATAGGACCTGTGCTCCCCATAGAGACACACTAGGTCAGATAAATCCACGATCAAGCAACTTCTGAATCTGAGCCTTAAGCTCAACTAACTCTTTCGGTGCCATTCTATATGGAGCAATAGAAACCGGCGCCTGCCTCGTGCAATAAGTCAATCCCAAATTCTACCTCACGATCCGGAGGCAATCCTGGCAGTTCTTCCGAAAAAACATCTACAAATTCATTCACAGTCCTGACTTCATTAACAGTTGCCTCCTTAGCCTCCAAGGCACTCACCAACATCAGAAAGGCTACACATCCCTTTCTAACCATCTTTTCTGCCTTAAGAGCGGATACTACATTAGATAAGTAGTTCCGTCTCTCGCCCATTACTACAACTTCTTTGTCATCAATAGTTCTTAAGGACATCCGCTTAGCAGCACAATCCACATTTGTATGATACTTCACTAGCCAGTCCATGCCTAAGATCAGGTCGAACTCTCCGAATGGTAACTCCATTAAATCACCAAAATCAGATCCTTGAACTTCTAAAGGCACTTCCTTAAAAAGTTTGTCTATTACTACCGTCTCATCCTAAAGGACTAAGTACGATCATCTTCCTAGGTATGCAGCCTCGAAGTCACATGCGAGTTTCAGATACTTCACTAGCGATGTAAGAGTGAGTTGACCTATATCTATCAAAGCAATAAAGGGCAACCTGTAAATCGAAACGCATCGTGATAACATCAAAAGGCCATCGCTTTCTCTCGATTTAATCGCATATACCGCACTGGCCGTCTCACCTCGAGCTACCACCGCCTCACTCAAGTTCCGCGACCTCTACCAAGACCATTACCCTTCCATTTGGACCACGGCCCTTATCGGGCATTGTTTACCTCTCACCACTGATTAACACTCGACTTCTTTGGCGATTCTTATCTCAATTCATCGGGCAATCCTTGATCATATGATCTTTAGACCGCACTTAAAACATCCCCGATCTTTTCCAACATTCTCCGGTGCATCTTCCCACATTGAACACACGCACGATGTTGTCCACCAGTAGCGTCACGACTTTGCGCCCATCATTTCTTGGTTTCTTTTGAAAATTCCCGATGACCTCAAGACCCAAAGCTTCTCTTATTCTTATTCGCCTCTCGTCCTGCTTCGCTCTCTCATCCGCTTAACTTCTTCACTATTCTTGCCCTTTCTACTAAGATTGCAAAATCTCTTTCCGGTATGAGCAATCATCACTGCAGCTCATCTCTAAGTCCATCCTCAAATCGACACACCGCTCATATTCAAGAGCTACTATCCTCCGGCATATCACCTAAGTCGCAAAAATTCTGCTTCATATTCAGCTATCGACTTATTTCCTTGCACTAAATTCAGAAACGCCTTTCTCTGGGAGTCGATGTAACTAGCTCCAACGTATTTTCCTTCGAACTTAACTTTAAAATACCCCCAATCCACTCGATCCATAGGGGTACTCTCCTTGATAGTGAGCCACCACTGGTAGGCCTCATCACGGAGTAGTGAAACAAAGACCTTTCACTTTTCTTCAAGAAGGCGCCTAAATCGTCCATGATCCTCTCGACCGCCTCCACCAAGATTCAGCTACATTTGAGCTACTCCAGATACTCCCTAAAACCTCAGCTCCATTTGATCTTAGTCTCTCACCATCGACTTTCGAGACCCATTTCCGTACTAGCTTCGCGCACATCGCTCCAAAACTCGCAAAGACAACTTGTGATATCGTCACCTCCTCCATTTTGTTCTTGAAATTCCACCCAACAATGGTGGTAGAGCTTCATTTTTGAAACCTTGACCAGATCTAACTGGTTCCGACACGATCATTCTTCCTCTATCAAGGCGTCATGACGACCACGCCCCTAGAACTCATGTCTACTACGCCAGATATCTATTTTTACTTAAAAAGTCTTATGCATTAGAGTCTTTTCACTTCTTATTAAAAGAAAGTTTTATGCAATGATATTCAAAGGGTTTTTCCGTAGTAGTACGCATACACCTAGGGTCCATGTCTCTAAAGTATAGTTTCCTTAGGCTTATCACACATTCATATCACTTTTTCAATAAAAGTACTTACCGATGGATCCGGTCGAGAACTCAAAAGCCATGCTTCTATAAAACCATTCTAACTAAAGAAAATTTTCAAAAGTCATTTGGGCCTAATTTTGAAAATGTTGTGGGCTTCACAACCCAAGGCCGAGAGTTTAAAATCGGCTCGATACTAAGTTGAAACACCCCAAACCCTACCCAAAAAGCCCTAACGGATTTGATATGTTCCTCGAGTAAAACTTTAGCAAATTCTCGCTTTGTTTAAGAAAACTTGATGATTCTGAATAAAACAGATTAACTTAAAGATCGGGTTGAAATCAAATTGTAAAGTAAATTTGTATCTTCTTAAAACATTATTTTTAAGAGAAATTAATAAGTTAAAAGAAAATCAAATTTAATGAAATTTTATTTATTACTTTAAAACATATATATATATATATATATATATATATTAGTGTCAAAAACATTTTAAATTATTTATCGAAAACCATTTAGTTATTTAATTAATAATTGTTCATGGTAGAAAAATAAATCCAAACACAAAAATTAAAAACAGTTCATAGTGGCCTTATTACATAAAAATAGCAAAACCCATAATAAATTCTAAATAAGTCTAATAAGTTTAATTTGGAAAATCTCCAAAATACTTTGTTTGAGCATTGGCCACCACGTAGTCCTTGTCAATTCCGATCCATCGCGCTAAGAGTCATCTCAAAAATTATCCCACAAAAGGGGTGAGTCATAAACTCAATGTGTAACACATACATTAAAAAGCCCATTTGATCATAGCCCTTAAGCCCATTAACAACACATATAGTCATAGGCCCATTTAAGTCATATTTAGCCATAAGCCCATTTTTATAGCAGATCAAATAATAATCATTTAAAATCACATGGATATACACATATAATGAAATGCAAACCCGACCCACCTAAATATCCATCCGCTACACACCACCGTACCAACCAATCACACCGGGGATTACTAAATCGACCTCCATCCGCTACACACCATCGAAGGCGCTTGTTTGCAGCCAACATGCACATCGCCTTATAATTTTGTGGCAAGGCCACCGCACAAATGTAAATCAAGTCACTAGATTCAAAATATGTGACCAAGTCACCAGATTCACATATGTGACCAAGTCACCGGATTCAAATATGTGACCGAAGTCATCTGATTAGTGGTAAAACCACCTAATACTTCCCTTTATCAATTTTACCCATATGCCCATGCACATACATATTATTCGGCCATGCCATTTATCCCAAAATCATAATATAGTCATACTTATTTCACATTTATGCATGTAGCAAAATTAACGAAATATTGGGGTAAACATACTCGAATATCGATACCACCGAATGGTATCCACAATCATTATCAAAATATTTTCATATAAATCACATTTAATATAGATCTATGAGATTTTAGTGTAATGTTACACACCTTATGACCGTGAGAATGATACCTTCCGCTCACAACACCTAGTTAATTATCACACTTGATTAGTATACACTATTACTAATAAAACTATACTATTGATGAGAGATCTAAATCCTTACCCTCAATTCTCGAACAATCGTTATTTGTGGTTTTTCTCCGTTAGATGGATCAAAACCACGACAACCCACTAACGAAAAGTGGTTCGGTTATACGCACGACTTCAAATAAATGATCTTCGTTAGCGAGGGTCCACAACCCGTGGAAAATCTCTTATCACGACATACCCCTTCGCTTGAAGTTTGAGGGTAAAACAGAGCCTCCTCTCTTCCAAACACTCAGATCGCTTCTTTTCAAACCTATCTTGTTAGTCTCAAAATCACCCCTAAAATAAAGTTGATTAATAATCTATCTAAAAGAATTGATATAACCGAAAGTGATAATCTTTACCTTGGATGATTTCGAAAGATCTCTCCTTAAATGCTGATTTCAAAAAGGATCCTTAACAATCCCTTCCAAAGTTTTGGCCTAGGAGAAAAAGAACGAGAGAATTAAGTTTCTAAATCGGCTATTCTAAAAGAAATAATGAAAACACTTACAAAAATTCTTACTTGACCACTTGAAGATTCGGCCTTGAACAAAAAGAAGAGAAAAAAATATGGTGTTTTGGCTATAGTGGTTTCGGGTTTCCAACAAAAGAAAAGAAAGATTAAGATGAAAATGGAAGATGATTCGGTTTGACAAAAGAGAAGAAAAGAATGTTGATTTTGGTTTTGGTAGAATGTGGTTTCGGTTGAAAGTGAAGAAGAAAGAAAATGAAAAGAGAAAGAAAGAGAAAGGGAAAGAAAGAAAATAAGAATGTCTTTTGATGCTTGATGATTCGGCACTAGAGAGGGAGAAAAGAGAGGAAAATTGTCTTCAAAATCTCTTTGGTGTTTTCGGCAATGAGGAAAAAGAGAAGAAAATGGTCATTGATTATTTGTATTTTCGGTTACAAAGAGAAAAGAAACTGAAATGGTAAAGTACCAAATGGCTAAAAGAAAAGAAAAAGTTCTCTTTTGGTGTATTATGCAATTAGCTAAGAAACAAGGCTTTGAGAAAAGGGAAAAGATAAACAATTTGGTTAAAATTTTTGGCCAACATACACCCCTAATGGCTATGCAAAATTCGGCCTACCTATGCCAACATGATCCCCTTTTTCCTCCTTATTTCTTCCCCATCAATCCTTTGATTCCTAACACAATTAAGCCTTCTCCCTTAGCCCCTAAAGCCGACTAGGTTCATGGTCAAATGACCATGAAAAAGCTTCCAAAACATTATCCTTTCTTCAAGCCTTTTGCCCCCTATCTTACCTTAACCTCATGATTCCATGCCATAACTTCTAGCTTGCCTTTTACATATGGTCTACTAACCAAAATAAAAAGATGCCCATCCATTCTAGAATGATCTTGGCCGACACTATAGGAAAGAAAACAAAAAAAAATTAAAATTCCTTCCACTTGCTAGCTAAGGGATTCTGTAACATCCTAAAATTGGGCCTAGTAGGATTGGGCCCAATGGCATAGGAATGTTTAAAATTTTGAGAACAAGAGAATGACAATATTGCAAATTGGGCTTATTAGTTAAGTGAATTTGGAAGGTTACGAGGCTTCTATGAAGTTCCGGGTTCGAGTTGGGCCTTGGTAAAATTTTGTGATTTAGCCTATTAAGGAGAGATAGTAAGTGGCTTCAAGGCTTATGGAATTAGATGAGTAATTTGTTAGCATAAAGGAGCTTATGGTAAAGAGGTTATGGCATTAAGTGATGTACCTTGAGGGAAGAGGTTCAAATCCCATTGTTTGCAAATTTGACTATTATTTTGCTTTCCTTCCTTATGTCTCGCCAAGAAGTATTTTTGGTAAGTGTGGACTTTATTATTTTGGTAAGGTGGCTAAAAGAATATGGCAAGGTTAAAGTTTGGGAAAGGAATCAAGAGGAATAGGAAAGAAAGGGGACAAGAGGCTAATATCGGGGGAGGTGTTTTGGAAAGTATGAGTGGCCAAATCTTATCCTAAGGGGGGATGCATGTGGATGGTTTTTTGGAGTAATTAGGTGGCTGAAATTTTATTTGGCATTTGGTAAAGTCTTAGCTTTGTTTTGGCCAAAATCCTTTTGACAACTTTGTGCCATTTCTCTCAATTTTGCAACCCTCCATGCCAAATCATAGTAGCACAATAGTGCATTGTTTTCCTCTCAAATTCTTTTCTTTTCCTTTGCTTTGTGCCGAAATTACAAGCCTTGGTGACCATAGTTTCTTCTTTCTTTTTACTTTGGCGAATTCCCTAGCACAATTGTGCATTTTCTTGCTCTTTTGTTTGATCAAGATTTTCATCTATTGTTTATTTCCTTTGATTTCAAATTACAAGGTACTCTTCTTCCATCCAATCTCTTCTTAATCAAATCGGTAAGTAATCGTATTTTCCTCTTTTCATTTCATTTTCTTTTCTTCCAAGCCGTATATAGGTGAAGGGGTGTATTGTGGTGATTCCTCCTCGTCGAATAAGGTGTGGCTAACATTGTTTTTGTGTTAATCACTTTTAAGGACTCAAGTACTTTATCGAGGGCCAATCGAACACCTATCCCTCGTAATAAGAGACTCGGATTGTTGGTAAGTGATAGATTGTTAATCAATCAAAATAATTGGTTGAAGTGGTAAATTCAGTTTTGGGATTAATTGTTGATCGATTGTATCTTTAGGTGCCGCGGAGAATTTCGTGTTACGGATTCCGAATAAGGTGTGTAATCCCGCATCTTCCGAATATATGTTTGAAATGGTGAGTAAGTCTCACATCTCTTTGAAAGTTTACATGAAATATTCTGTGATTCGGTAGAAATACCGAATAAAACCGATAACCGCATTCGTGATCACCGAGAGTGCGATATTCGTAGTGGTAATTGTATTTTGTAATAAAACAGTTTCGGTCAGAAACAGTGTCTTGTATTTGAAAAATCATGAAAAATTGGATAAAAGGAATTACAAAGTGAATAAGATATCAGATTAAAGCTTACTGTGTCTATTTTAATATGGAAGAAACAGAGAAGGAAAAGGAATATTAGATTCTGAGATATGTTAATTTTAGTGAGACTGGTTTTGAATGACTTCGGGGTATTCTGTTCTGTTTTGGAAAAATCATATAAAATCGTACAAAGTGAATTAAGAGTTATAATTGATATGTATGGATTCCTTAGTGAATCTATTTTCAAAAGAAATAAGTGGGAGCAGTAGATGAAAATCGTACAGTAAGATATTTGAGATTAAGTTAAGAGAGGTCAGAATCATTGGACAGTGAAACAAGGGAAATTTTAAGGAATAAACTGTACTAAATGGTTAAGGTAAAAATTCTGGAAAACTTATAGTAGAAAGATATACGAGTCTAGTTTCAAGTAAAATTTACGGATTTAGATTTCGAGTTTTATAACTCGAGTTATGGCCAATTTAGTCAGTGTGATGCAGTTGGACAGTTTCGTTCTTATGCCCAAATTAGTAATTAAGCTTAGGTTGCGAAATTACCATTATACCCTTAGAGGGTAAATTACTGAATTACCCTTTGTGGGTACGATTACCGAATTATGAAAATGCCCTTATGGGTCAAGTTACGAAAATGCCCCTAATGGGCCGAATTATGAAAATGTCCCTATGGACTAAATTACGAAAATACCCTTTATGGGTCAAATTGAAATATGTTGCTATATGGGCCTCATGTGAATAATGGGCCAAATTTTCTAGATCGATTAATGGGCCAAATTTTACTAGATCGTTGAATGGGCCAAAATTTTGCTAGATTGTTAAATGGGCCAAAAACCCTGATAAATAGTTAAATGGGCCGAAATCTCTGCTAGATCGTTAAATGGGCCGAAAACCCTGAAAAATAGTTAAATGGGCCGACATCTCTGTTAGATCAATAAATGGGCCGAAATCTCTGCTAGATCGTTAAACGGGCCAAAAATATGCTAGATCGTTAATTGGGCCTAAGTTGCTAAAGTGCTAAATGGGCTAAATGTTATTTTGTGTTATGGGCCTTAATTAAAAACTTGAAATATTGATTCTCTTGTAAATTGGGCCTTTTGCTAAAATTATCATATGGATATAAATTGTTATGCATACATGTTTGCATGGGTTGGGAAAATGATGAAGAGAAGAAAGGCTGTTGCCAAAATCTAGTTCGGTGGCTCGCCACAAATAATCAAATGGCTTATTGCTCTAGTTCGGTGGCTCGCCACAAATATGGCTTATTGCTCTAGTTCGGTGGCTCGCCACAAATATGGCTTATTGCCTCTAGTTCGGTGGCTTTGCCACAAATATAAAATGGCTTAATGCCTCACGACCGTGTGTTGGCGGGGTGGGTTGACTTGATCCCCACAGTGTGATGGTTGGTACGGGGTGTGTAGCGGATGGAAATTAGGCTTGGTTTGGGAATTGCATATCACATGCATATTATATACATGTTATAATTGTAATTGGGCTTAGGCCCAAAACATTGCTGTGTGTTCACCTAGTGGATGATGGTAAGGGATTATACACTGAGTTCTTGTAACTCACCCCTTTCTCTTAACTCAGAGGTAATGCTCCGTGAGGTGGACTTGGGCCATGGATGACTCGGTGAGGCCATTCTTCGAAATAGTGTTTTGAATTTTAAATTTCTATTCCGTTATTTTATTATTTTGGTTTAAGTTGTAATAAGGCCTCTAACTATTTTATTATTTGCTTTATGGTTGGTTTACTTATTATTTTGCTTAAATTGTTTTAAACGAGAATTTTCTAAGAACGAAAATAAAAGTTTTTCCGAAATTGATTAATAAATGGATTTCAAGATAAACTTTTACAAATATGATTTAACTCAATTTTCTTTCAATTTATTAACGACATTTTCAAAAGTCACGGATTTAAAGTTTAATTCCTTGATTTGTGATTTATCAAATTACTTGTATTTTATCTACGCTTCCAAATGTTTTCAAAATGTTGTTACAACTCTAGTTTTTGCAAATCGTTTATTTCAAATAAGCTTTCAAACCTAAAAGGTTTATTAAAGATAATTATGTTTTCACGAGATGTAATTGCTTTAGTTGTATTGGGTTTTAACAAAGAGGTCATGATTCTCAAACAAGTTGTTAACAATTGCAAAGATGGTTTTGAAAACACTTCCATGTGGCACACCAGATTCGGGCCTGACTTCTAGGCCGGGTTTGGGGTGTTACAGATTCGAACCTCTCCCCTCAAACATTCATCCATGCGCCCTTACCACCTTACCAATTGACTTATTATGCTTTAAACCTCTTGTCAATATTTCTTAAAGCCTATCTTGCTTAGCTCCATTTTATTTATTAAAAACTTAATATTTCTCTAAGCATTCACTTACATATTGAAGTTCAAAAATAAACTTCCAAAACACACTCAATCATATTTAGGCATGCAACAACATTCAACTAAGTAGAAATGCATAACCCCTAATTATCAGGATGTTACACAAAGTAAGCTTTGAAAAGCTTAGTAAACCAGCAAATAAATTTATCAAATAAACATTTATAAGCATAATAAATCAAGTTCATTAACATATCTTCATTTCAAACTCATAAATTTCTCTTTGGTTCAATCGATTTGTCATTGCTTACCAATATATCATATCTTAAACAACTCTTTTGCTCATAACTCAAACATAGATATGTCATCTTTTATTCAATGCAACAATGTACATATTTACTCACCTTTCATGCTTATACAAAGTATACACATCAAACGTACCTGAAACAATTATACATTTCACATAGTCATTCATTTCTCAGACTTGCCCGTTGAACCGTTCGAAATCAAATAGGATACTCAGAATGCTCGGAATAGTCGTATAATGCCAACGTCTGGACGTGGTCTTACATGTACTCAGATATCGATGCCACTATCCCAGATAGGGTCTTACACGAATCAAATATAATGCCAATGTCCCAGACATGGTCTTACACGTAAATCTCAAATCGATGCCAACGTCCCAGATGTGGTCTTACACGATATCACATATCAGTAACCTATGTCATGACATATGTAATCCTATCTATTCCTAGGTTCGTACGGGACTTCTCGGACATTGATACCTTGTCAATTCTTCCTCGGATTTCATCTACATAACATCTCGAGCATATTCATCACAACCTAAATTTCATAGATGCATAAATAACTCAATTCAAATGCATTTATTTGTCTATCGACTTACCTCGGACTCGGATAAATGAACGGACTCAGCTACTCAATTACTTTCGATTTCCCACGATCTAAATCCATTTTCTTCGGTTCATGATCTATACATATTCAAATTTAACTCATTAATTCACTAATTCATTCAATTTAATCCAAAAACACATATTTAGGGCAATTTACAATTTAAACCTCACATTTTCACATTTTGACATTTTAGTCCCTATTTCATAAAATCACAAAATACACTTAATTTCATATCACCCATGCTTAGCTGAAAGTTCATTATGATCATACCAATCCATACATTTCATTTTTTTCACAATTTAGTCCTTCAAAATATTATTTTCTCAATTAAGTCCAAATTACTCAATTTCATCAAAAATTCAAAGACAAAACATGTTAATCTAACACATATATTTCATATTTCATCATCAAACATCACAAACCTCATGAATTCATCAATGGCATATTTCAAAATCATCATCAATTCACAAAATTAAAGCATGGGTTTTGAAGAACACAAAGCAACGATCACAAAAACGTAGAAATAATCGAAAATCGAACAAAATCCATACCTTAATCAAGTTCTTCAATGGCCGAACCTAAATGTTCTTCTTTTTTTATTTTTCTATCACATTCGTCAATGGATGAACACTAAATGCATATTTTTTTTATTTATGTTTTATTATAGTACATATATTGCACATTTTACAACTTTAACCTTTTAATATTAACATTAAATTTCCACTAACATATGACATTAATGTCCATCCATAGTTCAAATGGTCAAATTGCATTATAAGGACCTCGCATTTATAAAGACATGACACATAGGTGCTTTTAACATATGACATACTAATTTAGCATCTTTCATAATTAGGTCATTTTTATCAAATTAAGCACACAAATGACCAAATTAATTCACGAAACTTCCACACATGCTTAATCATGTACAGTAGACACAAAAACTAATATTAAAATATTTTTCTAACTCGAATTTGTGGTCTCAAAACTACTATTTTGACTAGGGTCTAAACCAGACTGTTACAGATAAGGTATTTTTAAAAGTTTCTCCCTAGAAGAAAGTTCTACAGTTCGGCAGAAAAGGGAAGCTTAGTCCAAGATTTATAGGGTTGTATGAGATTCTCAAAAGACCTGGACATGTAGCCTAATGCTGTTTAGCTCTGCCTAAGGAACTTGAAAATATCCACAGTGTCTTTCATGTGTTGATGATATAATGATATAGATCTGACCCTTCTCACGTGATATCTCCCGACGAAATAGAGTTACAACCTGACTTGACGTATGAAGAACCGATAAAGATTTTGGCTCAAGAAGTAAAAGAATAGAGAAAGAAACGTGTGGCACTAGTGAAAATATTATGGCATCATCACGGTACAGAATAAGCTACGTAAGAGCCAGAAGAAACTATAAAGTCCCAATACTCACATCTTTTCTCAAGTAAATTTTGAGGACGAAATTTCTTAAAGGTGGGACTTTTAATAGCTTAATTTTTAGTGGTGTCGAAAATAGAGGTTTCGAAACCCATTTCTATAATATAAGTCTATAAATATTAATATTTAATATTTACAAGGCTAGTATAAAATTTTATTAAAGTTTGGTCCAATGATTTTGTCAAATAGTTAGCTAATTAAGGTACAGGGACTAAATTAAAAAAAATGTTATCGCTATAGATTTTTAAATAACTAAAGGACCAATTGAGCAATTAGACCATTTTTAAATGGTCAAACGGTGGTGGATGGTATTCAGAATCCACTAACCTTGTTAATTATCATTGAGTTTTAATTAAATAAATGTTTATTAATTAAGTTAATATAAGTATAAAAGAAAAAAAGGGTTTCATCTTTATTTTCTTTCTTCTTCATCGAATGTTTATCAAAGAAAGCCATTTTAAGCTTCAACACTTTTGGACCCTCAAATTGGTAAGATTTCAAGTTCTTTTCTTGTAATTTTTATGTTTTTGAGGTCATAAGAGCTTGATTTAGCTAGCCCACGTACTAATTTGTAAAACTGTTAAAGGTTTTGAAAGTTTCCATTATTGATTGATTCAAGAAATTGGTGTTAAATTGTTATATTTTAAGGTTAGATGTGAAAAAAAAGCCTAGATTGTAATATTGAATTGTTAGTTTTTGAACTTAAAAACTCAAGTGTATAAATTACGAAATTGATGTGAAATTTGTATAATAATAACTAATAGAAGGTCCTAGAAGGATGATATTAAATCAGTTTCAAAATTGAAGCTCAAAATTAAAAGATTTTGCTATTTCAGGACTAAATTGAATAAAATAAAAAACTTTAGGGGTATTCAAAAAATGAAATTAAATTGGTTCATGCATATTATTGGCTGGTGTTAAAATGTTTGGTATTGATAAATTGAATTGAATTATTGTTTAGATCAAGAATTAAATCAAACCGAGGATAATCGGGGAAAAGGCAAAATTGTTTATTAGTCCTTGAAGATATGGTTGTTTAATGTTTTTCTAGGTAAGTTCATATGGTATGACAATATTTAAATTGTTATGTATTTGAATTATGAATATGTGTATGATTGGTTGTAATTTGAATTGTTCACGATTTGGTACAAAAGGTGAGACATGGACTAAATTGTAAATAAATGACTATCTGTGTTAAAGATGCCTGAGTGAATGTTGTAAAGGATAGGATACGGTTGGCATGCCAATAGGGTTATATGTGAATTTGTACAGGATATGTGATTGCATGGGATAATTGATTGTACGGATATGTTGCGAATAATCAAATATTTTTTTGTCTTTATGGAGACTTTAGTGTAGTGGGGGGAAGTTTTGTTATACGATTATATGAATGACTGCCTCTGGACTTTGCACTTCGGTGCCCTGGTGTGGTGTAGTTACTGCTTGGACGAGCAACCTAGTGTTGTCTAGTTACCCGTGTATCCAAATTTATTCACTAGAGTTACTTAGGCTGAAAAGGTTAATGAAAAGTGAAAATGACAATGGGATGGTATGAGTTAGATATGTAATTTATTAAATTTTGGTTTAACTATGAGAATGGTATTTAATTGAATGTTAAATGTTTGAATTAGTATATGATATGGTTATATATATCGAACTCACCTTATTGATATGTGATTTGTCATGTTTAGGCAAACATTCCCAAGTTAAGTAGCTTATTGTGTTTATATAATAGATGAGCTGAGTTTATGTTTAATGCCTATAAACTTACTAAGCATTCAATATGCTTACTTGTTGCCTCCGTTTCCTTGTATATTTCCACTTTGCGGAGCATGTCAAGTGGATTTTTCGGAAGCTCACACTATCTCATTTTTGAATCGGTAGCTTTTCAAACGTTTTAAGTTCAATTTTGTGGCATGTACATATGTGTTTTGTATATATTAACTTGAAATGTTAGTTTTAGCTTGAACCTTTATAATGGATTTTGGCAATGCTAATGTCTATTGGAAATGGTATTGTATGGAAAATTGTGGTTGAATTATGTATGGAACTTATAATAGCATGTTTGCACAAAGATTAGTATGGATGAGAAGTTGATGTTTGAATGGCTAAACGATGGTATAAATAATTTATAATTGAATAAGTTAAAATGGTATGTTTTTTTGCTAAAATGAAGTTATATTGAATTGGTTGATTGAAAATGATTCAATGGTTTGTTTTGACATGTTTTGGTATGGTTTTAAATAAGTAATGTTGGAATAAATCTAGTTCGAAAACAATGTTTTTGCATAGGGGAAAATAAAAATTTTAAAAATTGACTCAGTTTGTGATATTTATAGCAATAAGCCATAGACCAAATTTGTACATGTGTTTTCGAATAGAGGATCCTTGTCATTCTTGGCTTTCGACCAAACGATCTTCTTTGCTATTCTCATACCACAAATTCCCTAGAGATTAAGCTCGATCAAATCGAATCAAACACATAAATTAGAAATAGTTTTCTTTTCTTTTGGGGTGAAAACGAAAATTCTCTTCTCAAATAGAAACTGGAAGAATCGTTATTCTAGAAAATATATATTATTCTTTATAACAGCCCGATTTTGGGGCTAGTCAGAATAGTGGTTTCGGAACTACTAATCTGAGATCAGAGAAATTAGTTTTAATAATTTTATATGTGTTATATCATGATTATATGAGTGCATGAAAATTTTGGTGCATTAATTTTGGCAATTGCATGTTTAATTGCGAAAAAGGACTAAATTGCATAAAGTGCGAAAGTTTCATTTTACAAGCTAGAGGTGTCTAATAGCTATGGAATATTAAATTGGATGTCCTTAAAGTGCAATTAGGCCCTCCTATAGGTGATGGCCGGCCAAGGGAGACAAGGGCATTAAATTGGTCAATATTTGGTGGCATTAGGTGACTAAATGAATAAAATAAGATAAAATACAGAAAAGGCTATCATCTTTTTCATTTTTCTTCTTCTTCCACTGATTTTTACACTCAAGAAGGGCCTTGGGGAGCTTGAAATTTCAGCAACTTATCCTCCTTTCTAGTAAGTGATTTTTGAGGTCTTTCTTGATAAAATTTGTACTTTTGGAACCCCTAAAGCTTAAGCTAGCTAAAGAGGGGACTATCTTGCAAAATGATTGAAAGTTTAGAGTTTTTCCATGTGAGCATTTATGTTGTTTGCTGCATTTTTATGGAAGAAAATGAGTCTTAGTTGTTAAATAAACAACTTTTGTGAAAGGTGTTACCATGAAAACACCTAAAAGGACCTATTTGTAAAGGTTGCAAATTGAGTAGTAAATGCATGAAATGATTGGTATTGTGAATTGTTATAAGAGTAATAAATGTTTAGCTAGGCTTGGTTAATGAGGAAATTTGATGAAAAATGATTTACGAGCCTAGGGTAAAATCATAATTTTGCCAAAGTATAAGGGCAAAATGGTCATTTTTTCCAAAGTAGAAATTTCGAAGTGCCTTGATTTATGTAGTGATTAAATGAGTGAATTTCATTATTTTAGATCAAGAAGAAAGCGAAAACAACCTTGACCAGAGAAAAGGCAAGGTTACGGACTAAGCCGTAAATTAACATATTTTGCACCGAGGTAAGTTTATGTGTAAACGATACATCCCTATTACGTATGTTTTAACTATAGATGCCTTGTGTGGATGTGATTGACTATTGGTGAGAATTAATGAAATAGTAGAAAATGTGGAAACTCTCGGATGAACCTCGGAAGAGAAATATGGGTACGGATGAATATTCGTAAATATGTAAATTTTGGTGGGTTGTGAGCGATACCACCTCGTTACTTATTAACGATGGGCTATGTACGATACCATCGTATTTATTAATATTTTGGTGGGCTATGTGCGATACCACCGTAATTATCATTGTTGGTGGGCTATGTGCGATACTACGCTATTATTGATTAATGGTGGGCTGTGTACGAAACCACCGGGTATCTTGTACCATTCCGAAGGGTTCATCGAGAAACTTGTTTAAGTAAATATTTCATGTGGCTTTGTGGTTATAAGTGCAGGGTAAATGTGCAAGTAATTGTGGGCATTGTTTATGATATGTGTTTGGGATGTGGTAAGACTTGAAATGAGTAAGCATGATTATGAGGATATGAATTGTTATTACATAGCATGTAATGTTTGACTAATTATTATTGTGGTATGATGCTTATTGTTTACATATAGACTTACTAAGCTTAAAGCTTACTCCCTTCTCTTTTCCCTTATTTTATAGTGTCGAAGAGCCAGATCGAGATACGAAGATAATTAGAAGATCACCCACACTATCAGCACATCTTGGTAAAGTTAAACTTAGCATTTTGAGTATGACATGTATAGGGGCTAGACTTAGTGAATGTCATATTTTTTTGGCCAAATGTGTTGTCTCATTCAAAGATGAACTCTTTTGTATAGTTGGTGGCTCTTTCTTATTAATCTATGAAAATATGAGGTTATTCATGAATGTGCAAGTTGCATGATTGGTTTACTTAGTTCATTTATGCATGAATAGGTTGAAGGTTTAATATGTTTTATGTTTGTATGAGTTGAGGTGATAGAAAGAGCTTGGAAAATAGCCTTGTTCTTGTCCACACGGGTAGATACACGGGCGTGTGTCTAGGCTGTGTGTGACACACAGTCAACCTGATGGGCGTGTGCTTAGGCCGTGTGTCCCCTTACATGCTAGGTTTACAAGTCAGTATGCTCAGTAGTAAACAGACGGGCGAAGACACGGCCATGTGTCTCAACCGTGTGGAAGGCACGACCATGGACATGGGCGTGAACCCAGGCCGTGTGAAACCTGCACCTGAAATTAGGAATTTAATTCGCCCCACGGCCGAAGGACACGAGCGTGTGCCTTGGCCGTGTGACATTTATGAGGTGATGATGTCAGAAATAGAATGCCAAGGTTTTTGGCACACGGGCTAAGACACAGGCGTGTCGAGGCCGTGTGAGAGACACGGGCGTGTGTCCGGCGTGTGAAAACCCCTATAGGTTCGAATTGAAAAATAAATCCATACGGGTGTGGAACACGGGCATGTGATATGCCACACGGGCGTGTCCCTTCCTCCACACGAGCGTGTGGACTGTTTAGTGAAAATTTTCTAAGTTTTTTTAGAGAGCTTCAAAAGAGTTAGATTGATCCCAAACCATTCCAAAAGTGTGATTTAGGCCTCGTAGGCTAGTAATGCCTCGTACCCTGTTCCGGCATTGAATAAGGGTAAGGGGTGTTACATTCTTAGAGAATAAAAGTCTCTTTATTTTTGGACAGGATAACGATATATTTAAATTGTGTAAATAGACCTACAAGTGCTTTCTATTTAAAGGGAGAGAATGTAGAACCCTTGTTGAATTAGAAAAGTTTATTTCAAATAGAAAAACACTCCCTACTTAGAAGAGGATTAGGGTGGGCAGCACACTCCTAGTATTCCTTTTAGGGTTGCCGCCCCTTCATATTCCAAGAGGGGATTTTGGGCCTCTCTCACATCGAGTCCAATTATGAGTACTTCTCAGATTTTTCTTGTAATCTAATCAACCCAATTCTATTTTTCTATTTCCCAAAATAAACTTCAATATTTATATTCAATAAAATAATTTTCTCATCCCAATTTTACACCCAGTAAAATTATGACGATTTTAAGTTTGATAAAAGTTTCCAATAAAATATATTTAATATTTCACCATTCAACTTTTTCACTATGATCGTATGGCTTATTTTCATTTTTTAGCTTTAAAATAGCTCAAAAATATAAACTCAATCTTTCAATCATTTTCTAGAATTACTTGTTCATTTCTAAATGAATTCATTTCTCATTTTCATTTCCATTTTGAGAAAACCACATTTATTTCCAAATGATTCCATTTTCTCCATTTTCATTTTCATACCAGATAAAACCATAATCATTCTTAAATGTTTCTCATTTCTTCTATTCTATTCATTTCGTTCATTTTTATTCAAACACGTAATTCATTTCTAATTTCAACGAGCTCGCGGAGGGACTGATTGGACATATGCAATTGAGGCTCAAATAATTTATAATTAAGTTATAGCTTTTTTCCTATTAATTACAAACTCATTTAGTCACGAAGTCATTCCACTATAGTATCATGACTGAGCTCTTCCCAACGACATATCATTACAAAAGCAACTCGTAGGATATCCTTAATCTCTTTTGGATAACATCCGTTCTCCCAATATGATCCTAATTTATCTTATGGTAACCATTACATATTCCTTCACGAAAAGTTAATTACTATCAAATAGTAATCAAGTCCTTCATCAAAAAGACAAATGACCCGTGGCCACATTTACTTTTCATCAACCATGTAATGCCAGTGAGAGGATATCATTTACCAATGTCACGGGATATGAATTTTATTATTGTGAATGATGTTACATATTGCAGAAGTTGTACACCCGATGCACCAGCTTTCAGTTCCTTATTTATTCGAACTCAGGCTTACATCAAAGTGTACAAGTCATGCATACATAGTCTGTCATCCACTTAGGATTTAGGTATGCCACACTATGAACGTCACAAGTGAATAAATCTATAACAAATTCAGGATTTATTCTTATTGGTTCTTGTTCAATGTACTGCCAGTCCAGTAAGTTACATCTATGTCTCTATCTTCTGGGCGTCATCCACTCCGATACCCAAGGCAAAATATCTCCATAATTGGACTGATAGACAACATATTAGTCTTTCAATAGGTTTGCTCATTTTTGATTAGACTAAGGACATGTTTAGCTTCATCTACTAATGCAAGTTGTCTTTTTGTATTACAGTTTGACCACATAATATCGCTTAGTATTAGTTTAAAAGTTAGACAACCAATGAGCAACATTTTCTTCCATTTTGCTTTGCGTGCAAAAGCCATACGAGGACAATTATACAATTTATATTTATGTAATCCATGAATTCATTTTAGTATTCAATACGTTCAAAAAAATTACAAGTTCTCTCTCATGTACAGGTGTAAACATATCTCATTTTGCAGGTCTAGCATAGAATCTTCTCAATAGCCAATAGGCTAATTAATTTCTTGTTGTTTCCTCCCTTTCTACCCATTTTGCCATCTCCATTTGTATTGTTTCCCCATAAATATAAAGGAGTGGATTGAAAGTTCGGCCAAATATTCTAGTTTCTACAAGATACCCTTATAAAATCTCTTGTTACATTTCCTTCCATTTTAATTACTTATGCATCCATAATTACCTATTTTACATAGCTTTACATCGCATATTAGGAAAACAAATTCTAGTATTTAATTTCTGATGTCCTAATATTTAATTTCCGACCCCATTTGGTACCCTATGATGAAAAGAAGCAAAATGAATATACATTTGAGTAAGGCAAGCAATAATGCATATTTAACTACCAACCTGATTTGATACTTGACAATGAACATAAATTAAGGCAAAATAATAATACATTTGAAATAATAACCATGTCTATACCAAGTATTTGAAGATAGGAATATGGTTATAGTCTAATTTATAACAACAATTAAATATGAAAATTTTAGATTTCATTATTCATAATTAAAAAGTAGTGTGTAAAAGATTTTCGTGAATAAGAACTTAATGAAATTTGGTATACTTTTTATACATATTAAACACTTTATTTTATTTTTAAATAGGACACTTGTGAGACACTTAGTAAGTCCATAGATATCCAATACATATTTTTAAGAGGATACGTGTAAGACATTTGGTAAGCCTATAGATAGACACTTAGTAATTCTATAGATATCCAATAAATTTAAGTCAAACTTAATGATACCAAATGATATAGGGGCAATGAAAAGGATCGATATTCAAGTTGTTTTAGGCAAGGGACCAAATGTAGAAGAAGACTCATCAATAGGCTCTATGAGATATTTACGTTACTCATCTTGCAAGGATTGTAAGGATACTAGGATGAAATCAATTTAAGAGAGGAAGGGTGAGAAATCCAAGGATGTTTTCTTAAATGAATATGTTGGACATTCAGAGTCCTTATGATCATTCGCATCACACCACATGGACTTGCTTTGACGTTATCTTTGCTCCTCCAAAAGTCGTTCGAGTTTGTCTCTCTCTCTATGGCCATTATCCCAATGTATTTCCTGGCAAACCCATGAACAATAGCATATTTTTCGACATTGGAAACATGTTCATTTAGGTTTGGAACACATTTCACATTTACACTTCGTCATTGAACCCATTAAGAGAATATGACATTAAAAACACTCAAACAAGAAAATTGATCAAGTAAAATCAAGCATCACCATTATGCACTAGTAATAAGAACAACTCTTAGAGGCAAAGAAAATAATTTAAGAATATCTCTTTTGTTAAATTTAATGAGTAATCAAAACATAGTAATATTGAAGAAAGCATGGGGATCACTCTCTAACAAAACTGACTTCGGACTTTAAGAAGCCAACGAAAAGCTCGACTCCAACAAAAAATTGAGTTACACTGTAACACCCCAAACCCGGCCTATGCATTAAGCCCGGATTTCGGCATGCCACACAAATTTAACGAACATTCAAATCATTTAATGAAGTAGAAATCAAATTTCAAACGATTAAGAAAATTACTTTATCGAAAAATTGAAGTTCATTGAAAACCATAATTAAAAACACAAGAATTTGTCGTTTGATATATAAAGAAGTATTTGATAAAAACTTTGGACTTATTTAGTCGAAATATTTCATCGAAAAGTTTTAAAAGAATTTCCTAAGTTTCTAGTTAAGAAAAACTTTTATTTTATACGAGAGTTATAGAAAACATTTAAAAAAAACTAAATCAATCCAACTTAATAAAACTAAAACATAATGAATCCATCCATATAATAAAATCCATAATTAAAAGGCCTTATTACATCGCCATTAAAAATAACACTTAATAAAAATCATAAAAGAAGTCTTAAAGTTTTATAAACCACCATTTGTAGTATAGCCTCCCCACGAAGTCATCTCCGACCCAAGTCTCCATCAATTGTTATTACCTGAGAGGGTAAAAAAAAAATAGGGTGAGTTACTTAGAACTCAGTGTGTAACTCACTTACCATAGTCCACTAGGCCAAGACCATTTAAACATTTATTTGGGCCTAAGCCCATTTCAAAATATAATAATTTAGCATTTAAAAATAATAATGCAAATGATATGCAATTCCCAAAACCAAACCTAGATTTCCATCCGCGACACACCCCCGTACCCAACCACTGTGGGGAGCTTTAGTCACCCACCCCGCCAACACACCAAAGTAGGCTTTAAGCCCAATATCATATTTGTGGCAACAGCCATTTAAATAATTGTGGTAGAACCACCGATCTAGATTTCGGGCAACGGCCATTGTGACAGAGTCACCTATCTAGAATTCTGGCATTAAGCCTTTCTTCTCTTCATCATTGATCCCAACCCATGCAATCATGTTTATGCATTACAAAATATTTGTAAAGAAAACCATATTATAATTTATGGATTTTGGCCCATTAAAACACAGTTCACATATAGCCCATTTATCCATTATCATAAATGGCCCAATTATGAAATTTCACTTATGGCCCATTTATCGATTATCACATATGGCCCAAATTCTCAATTATCACATATAGCCCAAATTTGCCAAATATCATATATGGCCCAAATTTATCAAATATCACATATGGCCCAAATTTGCCAAATATCACATATATGGCCCAAATTTACCAAATATCACATATGGCCCAAATTTATCAAAATCACATATGTGGCCCAAATTTATCAAATATCACATATGGCCCAAATTTGCCAAATATCACATATGTGGCCCAAATTTATCAAATATCACAGATGGCCCAAATTTGCCAAATATCACATATATGGCCCAAATTTATCAAATATCACATATGGCCCAAATTTATCAAATATCACATATATGGCCCAAATTAATCACTTATTATCGTTTTAGCCATTAAGGGCGATTTCAAATTTTCACGATCTTAATACCGATTTCACGATCTTAACACTAAAGTGTTGACAATACCATATTTTTCGATTTCACCAACTTTGCAATTTTTAATCCAACTTTTACTACTGTATAGTCATCTAACCCATGAGATATAGTGTGAGATTACACACCTGATTACGGTGAGAACTACACTCTCCCGCTCGTCGATTTCTAAACACATATTACGAAGGATTAGAACACTAAAATTTAATGTTAAACTATTCTAATATTGAGCGATCTAAATCTTACCCTCGGAATCTCGAACAACCACTATTTGCGATTTCTCTCCGATCAAAGGTTCAGTACCATGAGTAAACAATGGTTCAGGGGTACGTACGACTTTGAATAATTGATTTTCGCCGGATGAAGGTCCATAACCTGGTGGAAAATCTCAGATTTTCGAAACAGTCCTTCTCTTAAATTTAGGGGGATTAATAGAACCACCCCTCTTCCGAATACTATTTACTGCCCTTTTCGTCCCTATTTTGATTGTCTCTATTGACAAAATATCATTAGTCTTAATAATAAGCTATCGAAATTTCGACTAGAGGTTTTAAAGAATGGGATTAACTTACCACAATTACCCTCATTCCACAATATGGCAATCGAGCGATAACGTCCCCTAAAATGAAATCGGTTAATAAACCATTTATAACCATATGTCGAACAATATGAAAATCCTTAATAATCCCTTACCTTAACACCTTAAATCCGATTTCAACGATCTACTATGTTTACGAATACTTGAGTTTTGGCCTTCCACTAAATTTCGATTGATTAAAGTTTGAATAGAAGAAAAAGAATGATTGAAAACAATAGATGCTTATGGTGAATAGAAGATTCGACTATAGAGAAAAGTTAAAAGAAATAGTGTTTAGTAACATTCGACCAAGAAGAAAAGAGAATGTTGAAAGTATGTTGAAAAGAAAAATCAAAATGATGAAAGGAAGAAAATGAGGATGAGAGATTTATGATTAAATTTTTGAAACAAAGGAAAACAAGAGATGAAAGTTTGAACAATGGTGCATTCGTCCAAGAGAGAGAGGAGAAGAAAATGTTTTGTTTTTGATGTTTTAGGCACTAAATGGAAACACCAAATGGGCTACTAGAGTGGTTAACAAATAAATGACCAAATGTTCAAAAGAATAACCAAAAGAAAACAAGGCAAAGATGGTTTTCCTCGTATCACAAGCACATTTGGCCAAGAGGAAAGATGAGAGAAAAAGTTTTGTTTTTGGGAGAGCAAAAGACCAAAATGAAAAATTCTCTCAAGCTACTAACTTTTCCAAAACTTACCACCAAAATTTCGGCTCCCTCTTTAGTCCACAAAACCGTCCATGTACATAGCTATCAAGGATCAACTTTTGCCAACCTTTCTTTCCATAGCACATTCCACAATTTAAGCCATTTGTTCCCCTTACTTGCCTTATCCTATTGATTCGTTTCCTCAACTTCAATGTTTCCTTAATCCATTTAGCCACCTTACCGTAAAAATCAAAAGTCTAACATACCAAAAATAAAGCTTGGCCGACACTTGATACGAGAAAGCAAAAATAAAAGCTTTCAAGTTGCATTCTAGGAGATTCGAACCTCTCCCCTCAAACAAACATACATGCGCCAACACCACCTTGCTACTAGTTCATCTTATGCTAGTTTTTAACACTTAATTTACTTAAACCTCAAAGTCACTTGATCCACTTCAATTAAATACTCCTTACTAAAATTTATTCTAATTTTGAATAGTTCTCAAGTCTTCTCAAGACTATAGTAAACATGAAAAATTTTATTATACACAAGTTAAGCACTAAAACATGCATCAATTAAATACTCAAATTTTAGGATGTTACATACACGGAGGAAGGAGAACCAACCCATTTCATACCTACTAACACAAGGAACAAAAATGTATTAGAATGCATAATAGAACAAAAATCAGCTAAAATAATGAAAAACCTGAGGCTAGAGTCAATAAAAATTAAACTATCCAGCAGAAACCGTAATAATGGAAAAACAACTTGAATTTTTTGTTCAAGGTGTTCCCGATATAATAAAATCAAAAAATTAAATCAGAAGCCTCCTTATATGAACTGAAAATTTTTAGCACGAAATTCAACCCACAAATTATTTTTATATTTTTTCCACTTTTTGGAATTTTGTGTTTTTTTTTCTAATTTCTTTCCTATGGAAATATTTTTTTTCCACTGTATGTGTAACAGCCTGATTTTAGTCGTAACAGAAGCGGTGAATCAAGGTCACCAATTCCAATGAGTAAGCTCGTAAATTTTATTATTTAGTATTTACGAGTCAAATGTAGTTTTAGGAAGATTTTGAATTATTAATTTGTGTTATAAGGATTTATTAGGTTAAATGGTTTAGAAAACGAGGTATTGAGACATCGATTCTATAAACCAAGTTGTAAATATTTTTATAAATATTTACAGAATGTCATTAAGGTAGTATTAAAGTTTCGTTGGAAAATTTTAACGTTTTGATAGTTAATTAATCAAAAAAGGACTAAATTGAAAAAGGTGCAAAACTTGCTAGTTAAGGAAATAATAATTAAATAGCCTAAATGGTAAATAATGGAGGACTAAAAAGGCAATTAGACATATATGAGAAGGCTGAGGCTGCATAAGCAGGAAAAAAAATGAAATTAGTTGATTTAGGGGTAAAATTGGAAACGAAATAAAAATAAAATAGCTAAAAATGGGAATTAATATTTTCTAGGCAATTCTTCAGCAATATTCAACCTAAAAACACCATTGAAGAACCCTTAAGAAGCCAAATTTCATATTTTCCTACAAGTGAGTTCAATTCTTGTCTTTTTCTTGAAATTTTTATGTTTTTGAGACTTTTACAATTAGGTACAAGTACCTATTTCATTAGTTTCTGATTTTATTGGAAATTTTGAAAGTTACCATTGATGAATGTTGTATGTTTTTGATAAATTAAAATGGATTTAGAGCTTTAATTTTGTTATATGATGATTTTATTAAGTGATTTTGATAGATATTGATTTTAGGACTAAATTGTAAAAGGGCTAAATATTAAGGTTTAGTATTAAATTTTTTCAAGTGTTATATGATTGCTTAGAAAATTTAGATATATTGTCAATTGAGAAAAATTAATTCATTTGATAGACTAATTTAGTGAGGGACTAAATTGCAAAAGTTGTAAAAGTTAGGGCAAATGTGTAATTTCAAAAATTGAGGGGTATTAATTGTGAAGTGAATTGAAACTAAAATATATGCTAATGAATGGATAATTTTATATTTTAGATCAAGAGCCCGTAGATAATCGTGAAAACGGTTAGCATATTAGTCCTTGAACTACTTCAAATTTTACAATTTAATCCAGGTAAGTCCGTATGGTTAAAGTTTAATAATAATATTAAATTGAGAAATGATTTTATGTATTTATTTATATATATTTTTGAAAATAGAATATTGTTAAATTATGAATTGAAATGAATATCCGGTTAAAGTGGAACATGGGATTGAGTACGATTGTTGTTTGGCAAAGGAAGAACTGACGGCAAATTATCCAAGTAAACTGAGGTTTAGCATTTATTGCAAACTTTCGTATTTACTTTTCGTTTAGCTCTCATGAGCTTCTGTGAACTCATATGAGTTTCTGTTCAACCCTAATGGGTTTCCATTCAGCTCTTTTGAGCTTCAGTTTAACCTTTATGGGTTTTTGTTTAGCTCTTCTGAGCTTCCTTTAACCCTTTCGGGTTTTTGTTTAGCACTTATGTTCTTCTGTTTAGGCTTCAGGCTTCTCAAAACAATGTACTCATATTCGAAAGTCATTCTCTGACTCGGTAAGATCTGGTAAGTGACTTATGTGATTGAGATTAAAGTATATTGTTTATCATTGATATTAAAGTGACAAAAGGGTATTCATCGATTTATGTTGAAATTTAGAGGAAAAGTGAATGAATAAGTTACGTATTAATTGGTTATTTTATGTTCCATAAGATTTATGTTTAACCTATTGAACTTACTAAGCTTCCTTAAGCTTACTTGTATTGTTTAATGTCCTTGTAGATTAACGTGAGGTTGGGAGATCGGATCAACACATCAAGACACACTATCCAACTTAATCCGGTAGCTTTTGTAATGAATACTTTGGTTTATATGGCATGTATAGAGTGGATTTCGGAATGAAATAAATTGAAATGTGGTTGTGAATGATATATACTTGTATGTATGTAATTAGTAGTAGATATTGATAAATCAATTAGATGGATTAAATAGGTAAGTTTAAGTAATTGAGTATTTGTGATGTTATGTTATGCTTAAACATGATTTTGGCTTATGTTGATTGCTTGTTTGGGATGTGTTGATGTATTAAAATGTTGTGTATAGGTTAATATCAAAATGGGTGAGAAAAGTGGCCTTAAAATGGCCTATTTTCGTCCACACGGGTAGAGACACAGGCGTGTGTCTCAGTCGTGTGTGACACACAGCCTAGCACATGGGCGTGTGGTCTGGTCGTGTGTCCCCTATAACACCCCAAACCCAGCCTAGATGTTATGGTCGGATCTAGCATGTCACATCCTAAATGTTGTTTAAAAGCTAAGCATTCGTTAAAAAATTTGTATCCTTTTGAAACTCTAAATTTCGTTACTTGTAAAAACAAGATTTGCTTTAAGCGTATTCTTGTAAAGATATTATTATCTCCGAACACTTTGTTTGTTGTAGAAGTTTGACTTAAAGATTTGCAGAAACGTGATATTTTGAAAACAGTTGTTATTGTTTTTAAAAACCAGTTTTTAATCGTTAACAATTTATAAATAGCAGAATTACCAAATGAAAGTTTTAAAAAGAAAAACCCAAAGGCCTTATTACAAAAAATATTAACCCAAAAATAATAATATAAAAATAAATTAAAACCAAAGTTACTAAGTTTCGTTAAAAAACAGATCCAACGTATGGCCACCTCTGAGTCCTCTACAGCTCCAAATCCTCTAACGTTGGGGGTTACCTGCACGGTTAAAAGGAAGGGGGTGAGTTACGAGAACTCAATGTGTAATCCCCTATAACGGTCACTATCTGGGCCTGAGCCCTTACGATATCGGTCTGGGCCTAAGCCCTATTTGGTAACAAGCTGGGCCTAAGCCCCAAAATCATATCAATGTATATGGATAGGTGCCCACCCCAATCCTACCAGCCGTCTAACTCTCTACCCGTACCAACCAATCGCACCATGTGGCGATCAAGTCAACCCACCCCGCCAATCCAAACCAATATTGTAGTCAAACTGCTAATCACGGTATATGTGGTTGAGCAAATAAAAATGGTATATAGCATAGCCACTAAAATGGTATGTGGCAGAGCCACCAAAAACTGTATACTTCCTCCAATCATCAGACCCAACCCATGCAACATGATATGAATTCAATGTATTACAAGTATAAACAGAATAAATAAAACCACATACACAATATTTAACCACAATCGAGGGTATAACAGTCATGTTGTCACTTAGGGGTATAACGGTAATTTTTATCCCTTTAGGGGTATTTCAGTATTTTACCCATCGAGGGTATTTTGGTAATTTACCCTTTAAGGGTATTTTGGTAATTTAGCCACTAATGGCCCTTCCATCGCCTCGAGCGACTCAGGATCCCTTTTTGGTCAAAATAGCCCAAACGGGCCCACACGTTCGTGTGGCACATGCCGCTCATTTTTAGTCTCGATTTTACGGACTTCGTAGTCGCATCAGTCATTCAGTAATTTTCCATCGGTTTTACTCATGTGGGCCTGTTAGCCCATTGGGCCTACTTAGCTCGTTCCAGGTCAATAAGGCCCGTTACGGCCTCAGTGTCACGAAAGTGCTCGCAACACTCACAACGATCTACCGCCATCATGAGTGGCTCGGTTTATCACTATGAGCGCTCGCTCGCTCGAGTGCCACGATTACTGATACTCCAGCTTTTAAGTATTTCGGCTTATGCCCAAATCACAGAACATCACATTATCACAAACAATGGTGTGAGATTACACACCTGATTTGGATTGCCGAAAGAACTACTCCTCGTTGCCCCTAAGATAACAATGATCAAGAGTTAATCCCAACTTCTCTAAAATTCATAATCTCGAAATTTACTACACAACCAGAAACACTTACCACAAGACGTGACCCCCCTTACAGAATATCAACACTCGGACTTGCTCCTCCTTGGCTACCGCAATGAGTTCCTAAAAGAAATAATTAATGCATCAAAGGAGTTAGCATCCAACCAACAATCGGCCCCCCATAGAGAAAAAGAGAGATCGAAAGCTGCTTGAATAAACATGAGCAATCTAACCATAATCGGGTTACAGGAACTATTAGTCTCATTACCCCCTTCCTAAAACACCACAAAAATGGTAGATGCCCCACAAGAAGTTTCGACCCTCACCACAGAAAATAAAGGGATTCGAGATGAAGTGGGGTAAGTAGATTCGGCTTAGAAAATAAAAGACAAGGTAAGAGTTTCGGGTTTAGTAGAGCAAAGAGAAGAAATAAATACATTAAAAAAAGAGCAACCTTACCTTTGACCAGGTATGAGCCGAATGGGAAAGAAAGATTCAGTCACAATGATTAGTACTACGGAATAACGGTGGACGAATAAGAGAAAGTGGAAGAAGAGAGGCTCAATGGTGCAATAAACGGCTACCACAAATGACTGAAGAATTGGAGAGAACTAGAAGGAATTCGACAAGAAGTCAAGAAAAGAAAGAAGCAAATGTATGAACCTGAATGGTAGAAAAAGAATACCTAAAATGGTACTTAGCAGAAGAAAAGCAGGAGGAAAAAAAAAGAGATGAAAGCAAAGTGAAACCTGTAGAAGTCAGAAAAGTAGAAAAAGACCCAAAATGATGGTGAACTAAAACCCCAAGATGCAAAACTCTCAAGAAAGAAAAGGGCGATTCGGCACACTCTCACAACATCAAGCGAAAAAGCACTCCCTACACTACTAACCTTTGGCTGAATTTCCCTATACACTTCCCCACATTCGGCCAACACCTCCACTCACCCACCACTTCCACGATTCTCCTTAATTCACTCTCCACCTCCCATTCGAATTCACCCAACAACCTTGACCAATTCAAACACTACTCCATCAGTGTTTGATTCCAACACAACCTCTTGTCTTCTCCTAATAAAAAATAATCACCTTATGCAAGCAAGGGGTTTTGAACTCAAGCCCCCTTGTAACATACTCCACGCCACTTGCCACCTTGAAACTTGGCCAACTTGTGTTAACAAAACACACTCAATTATACTTAAGTCCAACCTCAACCAGCCCTCTCCCCTAAAGGCCCAAAAACCAAAATTTTTCCAAGGCTTGGACTCAAACCCAGGCCTCCCTAAAACCCCTAAACACCTTCAAATAACCCACTGAGCAAGCACAACATGCAATTATGCAAAAATCACAAACCCCTAATTTATGGGATGTTACAATTCTACCCCCTTAAAGAAATTTCGGCCTCAAAATTTACCTGATCAAAAGAGATGAGGGTATTGGTGTTGCATTGCCTCTTCGGGCTCCCACGTGGCCTCCTCTGAACCGTGATTACACCACAACACCTTGACTAATGGAATAGATTTCCTTCTTAGCACCTTAACATTACGGTCCAAAATCTGCACCGGTTCTTCTTCAAAATTCAGATCAGGTCTTATCTCGATCTCCTCCACCGGTACTATATGAGAAGGATCCAAACAGTATCGCCTCAACATAGAGACGTGGAATACATTATGTATCCAATTTAACTCAGAAGGTAATTCAAGCTGATAGGTGATCGGTCCAACACGTTTTAATACCTGGTAAGGTCCGATAAATCTGGGGCTTAGCTTGCCATTCCGCCCAAACCTCAGAATCTTCTTCCAGGGTGAAACTTTCTAGAAAACAAAATCTCCCACCGAGTACTCGATTTCTTTCTGCTTCAAATTGGTGTAAGACTTTTCCCTATCCAATGCTTCTTTTAACCAACCCCGTATCAACTTCACTTTCTCCTCAGTTTCAAAAATTAACTCTGGACGCCGCTCACCTAATTTCGTCCAGCAAGTAGGGGTACGACACCTACGACCATATAATGCCTCGTAAGGTGCCATTTGAATACTGGATTGGTAGCTGTTGTTATAAGCAAACTTCACCAACGGTAAATAGTCCTCCCAACTACCTTTGAAGTCAATCACACAGCTTGTTAACATGTCCTCCAGAATCTTAATTACCCTTTCCGACTGACCATCAGTCTATGGATGAAACGTTGTGCTGAAATCTAACCTTGTACCCAGAGCCTCATGTAACACTCTCCAGAATTGTGATGTGAATCTAGGGTCCCTGTCCGAAATGATAGACACTGGCACCCCATGCAACCTTACAATTTCTGCCACATACAACTTTGCCAATTTCTGTAACGAGTAATCGGTGCGAACCGGTATGAAGTGGGCGGACTTAGTCAGCCGATCAATAATTACCCAAACCGAATATTTCTTAGTAGGCATCAGGGGTAGCCCACTAACAAAGTCCATAGTTACTCTCTCCCATTTCTAGAGTGGAATTTTCATCGGTTGCAGTAATCCCGAAGGTAGTTGATGCTCAGCCTTCACTTGCTGGCATGTCAAACGCTTACTTACAAACTCAGTCACTTCACGCTTAAGTCCTGGCCACCAATACAGTTCACGTAGATCTCAGTATAATTTGTTCCCACCGGGATGCATAGCGTATGGGCTGTTATGCGCCTCTCGCAGAATCGACTAGCTTAACTCAGAGTCTTTCGGTACATAAACTCTTCCACGAAAGCATAGTACTCCTTCACTATTTAGCTCGAAATCCACTGTCTCACCTTTTCCACTTGTTGAAATCGAGAGCCCAACGACTCATCCAACATCTATTTCTCTTTAATCTGACTAATACAAGTCGGTTTCACCTACAATTCTGCTAACAAACTTTCATCTTCAAATAGGCTAAGTCGACCAAACATTGCTCTTAGATTAGATACCACCTTACGACTTAGTGCATCTGCTACCACGTTGGCTTTTCTCAGATGATACTCGATCAAGCAATCATAATCTTTCAGCAACTCTATCCATCTTCGTTGCCTAAGATTCAACTCCTTTTGGGTAAGGAGATACTTAAGACTCTTATGGTCGGTGTAGATGATCAACTTTTCCCCATACAGATAATGTCTCCATATCTTCAGTGCGAACACTACCGCAACTAATTCCAAGTCATGAGTGGGGTAGCTCACTTCGTGTGGTCTAAGCTGACGGGACGCATAAGCCACCACCTTACCCTCTTGCATCAGCACACAACCCAATCTCATGTGCGACACATCACAGTAGACAACGAATTCCTTACCAGCCTCAGGCTAAATTAATACCGGGGCTTCGGTCAAAATCTTTTTCAACTTCTCAAAACTTTCCTGCTGCTTATCAGTCCAAACAAATGGTACCCCCTTACGCAGTAACTTAGTTAGGGGTGCCGCAATCAATGAAAACCCCTCAACAAACCGTCTGTAGTGTACCCGGCCAGACCCAGAAAACTTTAAATTTCAGATACTGACTTTGGTGGCTTCTAATCCAACACAGCCTCAATTTTTCGATGATCAACCCTAATCCCCTCGGTAGACACAACATGCCCCAAAAATTTTACCTCCTTCAGCCAGTACTCGCACTTCCTGAATTTGGCATAGAGTTGTTTTTCCCTCAATATCTACAGAACAACCAGAAGATGTGAATCATGTTCCTCCTCAGTTCTTGAATACACTAGAATATCGTCTATAAACACCACAATGAACCGATCTAAGTAAAGTTGGAAAATCCAGTTAATCATATCCATGAAAGCAGCTAGTGCATTCGTTAACCCAAACGGCATGACCAGAAACTCGTAGTGTCCATAACGAGTTCAGAGTGCAGTCTTGTACACATCCGCCTCTTTGACCCTTAACTAATGGTACCCCGACCTCAGATCTATTTTAGAGAAAATCGAAGCTCCTCGCAGCTAATCAAACAGATCGTCTATCCTTGGTAGCGGATACTTGTTCTTAATCGTTAACTTGTTTAACTGTAGGTAGTCAATACACATGCGTATTGACCCATCCTTTTTCTTTATGAACAATACCGGTGCTCCCCACAGAGACACACTCGGTCTGATAAATCCCCGATCCACCAGCTCCTTCGGTGCCATCCAATAAGAGGCGATGGACATCGGAGTCGTTCTCGGTAATAGCTCAATGCCGAATTTGACCTCATGATTTGGAGGCAATCTCGAAAGCTCTTCAGAGAATACATCCAAAAATTCCTT
The DNA here is from genome assembly GCA_025506655.1 of Gossypium rotundifolium. Taxonomy (NCBI): domain Eukaryota; kingdom Viridiplantae; phylum Streptophyta; class Magnoliopsida; order Malvales; family Malvaceae; genus Gossypium; species Gossypium rotundifolium. The sequence continues at coordinate 84,678,291 of CP106722.1, read as the reverse complement.
CACAGTCCTAACATCCCCAACAGACAACCGCTTTGCCTCAGATGCACTGACATAAGCTAGGAATGCCTCACAGCATTTGCAAACCAGTCTCTCAGCGCTTAACGCTAAGATTACATTGGATAGATAATCTCTTCGCTCCCCTATCACGATCACCTCCTCATCCCTTGAAGTCTTCAATACCATACGCTTAGCAGTGCAATCCAGGTTCGCACGGTGTTTCACTAACCAGTCCATGCCCAGTATGAGATCAAACTCGCCAAACGGCAGTTCCATCAAATCTGCCGAAAAGATAACTCCTTGAACCTCGAGCGGCATATTTTTAAACAGTTTATTCACTACCACAGACTGTCCTAAAGGACTAATCACCGACATTTCTCTATAAGCAAATTCAAACTGTATACCCAAAGTTCCAGACACAGTACATCCAACATACGAGTGTGTAGACCCAATATCAATTAAAGTTGTAAATGGCACATTTTGTATGAGAAACGTACCGGTTATGATGTCAGGTGCGTCGCCATCCTTTCGACGCCGAGCAGTATAAACCAATCCTAGCTGGCTCTCCTCTGATTACCAGCACCTCTGCCTGATGCTCCACGACCACGTCCTAACCCATTTCCCCCTCTGGGTGGACCACGACCTCTCGGTGGTCACGACCACCTCTCCCAGCTACGATCAGACATAGCCTCGACTTCATCGCTATGCTCAACAAGCTTCCGAGGATAATTTCTGTACCGATGATCCTTGGACCCACCTAAAACACCTGCCAGTTCTTCTCCAACACTTTCCGAATGTGTTTTCCCACACTCAACACAAGGTTGCGGTCGACCAGCAGCAACTGAAATCCCAACTCGAGCTAGCCCATCAAACCTAGGCCTCTTATGAAATCCCCATAAAGAACCTGAAGACCCAAGATCTCTCTTGTTCCTGTTCCTTTCCTTTTCACGATTTTGACGCTCAGATCGTTTCACCTCCTCAGTAATCTTAGTCTTCTCTACCAGGGTAGCAAAGTCTCTTTCCCTCTATGGGGCTATCAGTACCCGTAACTCATCCCGAAGACCATCTTCAAATTGCACACAGCGCTCATATTCTATTGCAACTATACCCCAAGCATACCGGCTCAAGCGCAGAAACACCGTCTCATACTCTACTATGAACTTATTCCCCTAGACCAGATTCAGAAATTCCTTTCTCTGGGCATCCACATAACTTGCCCCTACATATTTCCCCTGAAAATCCATTTTAAAGAAGTCTTATGTTAATCAGTTGGCCTGAGTGCCTTCCCTCATGGTGAGCCACCACTGATATGCCTCAACTCGCAGTAGAGACACTGCTCCTTTCAGCTTTTACTCCACTGTCCAGTCTAGGTCATCCATGATTCGCTCTACTGCCCCTAACCAATACTCTGCTACATTTGGGGCTACACTAGAGATGCCCCTGATGATTTTTGCCCCATTTGACCGAAGCCGCTCAGAAATTGACCCTCGGGCCACCGACCCAATACTCGCTCCAGCCACTCTTTCCAAAACTCGTAGCATTACTTAGTACAAAGCATCATCCCCTCCGGTTCAGTCTTAAGACCCCGTCTCAGTCACTGGCGATGTCGGCGCCTCCCTTTCGGGCATATGCCCTGATGCTGAGGATCCAGCCCTAGCACTCCGGCCTCCACCACGGCCGCGTATACCCCGTCCGTGTCCTCTTGTACTGATATCGGTGTAACATATTAATCTATTTAAGAGTTTTATACATCAGCTTATCGTTCATGTAATATTAACAAATGTTTTATGAAAGAACAGTAATATGAGTAGTTTTCGCAGATCAATTTTACTAAAGTTTCAGTCTCTATAGTCTCAGTCTCCCTAACCAAGAGTTCGATATACTACTACTAATATCTTTAGTAGTTTTTCAGTACAGTCGCTATAACATATAACCAAGTATAAGATTAGAGAACTTACGAATTTGGTGCCGAAGACTCAGTGCACCATACTTCCCATAACACTAGCACTTTTTCCAAACTAAAGGTTAAACAGATTTGAAAAAATTTTCAAACCCATTCCACAATCGAGTTTTGCAACCTGGCTCTAATACCATAAAATGTAACACCCCAAACCCGACCTAGACGTTATGACCGGATCTAGCATGTCACATCTAAAAGGTTGTTTAAAAGCTAATCGTTCGTTAAAAACTTTGTATCCTTTTGAAACTCCAAATTTCGTTACTTGTAAAAATAAGATTTGCTTTAAGTGTATTCTTGTAAAGATGTTATTATCTCTGAACACTTTGTTTGTTGCAGAATTTTGACTTAAAGATTTGCGAAAACGAGAAATTTTGAAAACGGTTGTTATTGTTTTAAAAAACCAGTGTTTAATCGTTAATAATTTATAAATAGCAGAATTACCAAATAAAGTTTTAAAAAGAAAAATCCAAAGGCCTTATTACAAAAAATATTAACCCAAAATAATAATATAAAAACAAATTAAAACCAAAGTTACTAAGTTTCGTTAAAAAGCATATCCGACGTGTGGCCACCTTCGAGTCCTCCACAGCTCCAAACCCTCTAACGCTAGGAGTTACCTGCACAGTTAAACGGAAGGGGGTGACTTATGAGAACTTAGTGTGTAATCCCCTATAACAGTCACTATCTGGGCCTGACCCCTTACGGTATCAGTCTGGGCCTATGCCCTATTTGGTAACAAATTGATCCTAAGCCCTAAAATCATATCAATGTATATGGATAGGTGCCCACCCCAATCCTACTAGCCGTCTAACTCTCTACCCGTACCAACCAATCGCACCATGTGGTGATCAATTCAACTCACCCCGCTAATCCACACCAATATTGCAGTCAAGCTACTAATCACGGAATATGTGGCTGAGCCACTAAAAACGGTATGTGGCACAGCCACTAAAACGGTATGTGGCACAGCCACTAAAACGGTATGTGGCAGAGCCACCAAAAACGGTATACTTCCTCCAATCATCAGACCCAACCCATGCAACGTGATATGAATGCAATGTATTACAAGTATAAACAATATAAATAAAACCACATACACGATATTTAACCACAATCGAGGGTATAACGATCATTTTGTCACCTAGGGGTATAACGGTAATTTTTACCCCTTTGGGGGTATTTCAGTATTTTACCCATCAAAGGTATTTCTATAATTTACCCCCTAGGGGTATTTCGATAATTTAGCCATCTAACGGCCCTTCCGTTGCCTCGAGCGACTCGGGACCCCTTTTTGGGCAAAATAGTGTAGTTGGGCCTAAGCCCAATTTTGGCCCAAACAGGCCCACAAGCTCGTGTGGGCCATTTCGCTCGTTTTCAATCTCAATTTTGTAGACTTCACAGTCACATTAGTCATTCGGCAATTTTCCATCGGTTTTGCTCATGTGGGCCCGTTAGTCTATTGGGCCCACTTAGCACGTTCCAGCTCGATAAGGCCCATTACGTCCTCAGTGTCGCGAGAGTGCTCACAACACTCACAATGATCTACCGCCATCATGAGTGGCACGGTTTATCACTATGAGTGCTCGCTCGCTCGAGTGCCACGATTGCCGATACTCCAGCTTTTTGGCATTTCGGCTTATGCCCAAATCACAGAACATCACATTATCACAAACAATGGTGTGAGATTACATGTAACACCCCAAACCCGACCCATGCGTTACGAGTGGATTTGGTATGTCACATGAAGAAAATGTAAAACATCATGTGATTCTTACTAAAATAGGTGTTACTTGGTTATGTTTAAATAAACAAGTTTGTATGTAACTACTGGATAAAATACAGCTATTTTTCAATGATTGATTGATGAGTCAAAAATCGAGGTAATGAACTTTAAAACCATGACTTTTAAAAATGACGTTGAAAATTTGAAAGAGAATCCGAGTTAAATTTTTTGTACATTTTTATTTTGAAAACCGTTTATTAATCAATTTTGAAAAAAAAAATCGTTATTTATGATTTTTAGAAAAATCCCCATTTAAAATAATTTAAGCAACGTAATAAGTTCGTCAAACATAAAGCAAAGATAAAAATATTTTAGAGGCCTTATTACAACATAATAATCCAAAATAGTAAAAGTAAGAAAGTAAACATAAATGGTAATCTAAAATTCAAAGCACCATTTCTGAAGTATGGCTTCCACCGAGTCATCCATGGCCCAAGTCCACATCACTAAGCATTACCTGAAAGAATTAGGGAAAAGGAGTGAGTTACAAGAACACAGTGTATAATCCCCTTACTGTTATCCACTGGGCCTGAACCCATAAAGCAATATCTTGGGCCTGAGCCCATATATCATAATCTTGGGCCTAAGCCCACTTTCATGTAATAAATAAATTATATGAATGCAACCCATCCCATCCAGCCAATCTCTCCACCCGTACCAACCAATCTCTCCTGTGGGGATCAAGTCAACCCACCTCGCCAGTCTCTCCACCCGTACCAACCAATCTCTCCTATAGGGATCAAGTCAACCCACCCCGCCAGTCTCTCCAATTTGTAGTCAAGCTGCCATTTATAATATTTGTGGTTGAGCCACCAGAATCATATATGGTAATATAATCGGCACACAGCCTTAATCACAATGGCACAAAGCCATATTTAAATTGGCACATATCCATTATCAGAATTTGTGGCAATGCCACCGGTCTACTCTTCTCTTCATTCAAGTTTCCCATCCCATGCAATATGTAAATATGCAACATACATAGTAAATCATAATATTTACACATACAAACAAAAATCATTAATTCAAAGATTCATTACAAAAATTTGGCCCATTGTGACACTTTGCAAATCGGCCCATTAGGGCAATCTATCAAATCGGCCCATTAGGGGCATTTTTGTAATTTGGCCCATTAAGGGTAATTTCGTAATTCGGCCCATAAGAGCATTTTGGTAAATCGGTAATTTTACCAACTAAGGGTAATTTGGTAATCTCGCAACCTAGGGGTATTTCGGTAATTTACCCTCTAAGGTTATTTTGGTAATTTGACAACCTCGGACTTAACTACTAATTTGGGGCATAAAAATTGAAACTGTCCATCTGCGTTATACTGACTAAATTGACTATAACTTGAGTTAAGAATCTCGAAATTTAGATCCGTAAATTTTCCTTGAAACTATACTCATTTATCTTATTACTACAATTTTTCTAGAATTTTTTTGCTTAACCGTTTAGTACAGTTTATTCATTAAATCTTCCCCTGAATCATTGACCAACAATTCTGACCTCTCTTACCCTAAATTCAAATATCTCATTGTACAGTTTTCATATGTTGCTCCTATTTGTTTCTATTGAAAATAGACTCACTAAGGAATCTATACATATAAATTATAACTTACAACTCACTTTGTACAATTTTGAATGATTTTTTCAAGACAAAACAGGGAACCACGAAGTCATTCAGAACCAGTCTTACTAAAATTTAAAAATCTCAAAATATACTAATCCTTTGATTGCTCTGTTTCTTTTATAAGACAATAGACTCAATTATCTTTCAACCCATATCTCCTTTAGTTTCTTTCTCTTATTTTTTATGATTTTGTGAGATCACGTCACTGCTGCTAACCAAAAACTGTTTCATTGCAAAATATGGTTTCCACTACGAACATACGCACGCCCGAGTAATCACATATGGCGATTTCTGATTTTTCAATCTTTCGACCAAATCACAAAACATTTCATGCAATTATTCAGAGAGATGTGAGATTACACACCATTTCAAACATGTATTCGGAAGGGTACAGAATTACACACCTTATTTGAAATCCGTAACACGATACTCCCCGCAGCAGCAACAACCCCAGTCTCTTATTACGAATAATAGGTGTTCGATTATGTAACACCCCAAACCCGGCCCATGAGTCCTGACCAGATCTGGTATGTCACGGAGTAAAGTAATTTGAATCAATTTGAGTGTCTGATGAAACTTGTTAAAATACGGCTAAGGTATTAAAACGGTGTTTGAAAACTCAGTTGGGCTTTTTATAAACATAGTTGTGTTGATAAACCCTTTTGAAAACATTTGATCATGTAACATTTTAAAATCGTCAAAGTTATAGTTGACTTGGTTTATTTTTGTTACCCGATGGTAACATCTTTGAAAAACCCGTAAAAGTTATTAAGTTTGAAAAAAGATTACTTTTATTCGATTCACTTATCATTTATAAATTTCTTTTATGACTTAAGTAAAATAAAACAATTATATAAACATCCAAATAATAAATAGCGGCCTTATTACAACCCAAAATAAAAAGACTTAGAAAATAAATAAGATTAACTATAACAACGTAAATTCAAATCCAACGATAAGCATGGCCGCCCCGAGTCCTCTCCGGCTCCATCTCCGCGATCTACTCATCTCGCAAAATGGTAAGGGAAGGGTGAGTCACCAAGACTCGATGTGTAAATCCCCACCCGTAAAATACAACTCATACACAATTTATTAATAAACATGCAAATATGCAACCCCACTAACCATCCGTATTCTTAACTACCCCGTGTGGTCAAAACCACCGGTGGTCAAAACCACCGTGACTAGTGTCACAATTTAAATGATGGGGCCAACCCATCGTGTGGTCAAAACCACCGATGACCATAGGCCACAAAATATCATAATGTGGTCAAAACCATCGGTGGTACCAAACCACCGGGACTTAGTCACAATTATCATCGGTGTGGTCAAAACCACCGTGACCAAGTCACAATAAATGATGGGGCCAACCCATCTTGTGGTCAAAACCACCGTGACGATCCATAAGATCATCCCCTCCTCTCATCAATCCCACCATCATCATGCATTATGTACAACATATCATTTAACAAAGATATGGTGGCAAACTCAATCATATATCATAAACAAAGTAATAGGGACTTACAAAGCAACCATGATTATGCCACAAGCTAATCACTACCAAAAAGATTAAAAAGGCAACAATATAGTCATGTAAACTAATAAAGTGTGTAGTGAGTTTTTACACACCTGTTACCACCGAAATTCTTAGATCCCGAAGATCCAATCTACGACGCTAGATCTTGACCCTATATTCGGCCAATTACCAAGGTTAGTGACTTTGGCCTATTCGGCCAAACCAAACAATACCAAAGGCTCTTGCGGCACTTACCTTAAATGGATTTGATTTCCAAACAAATCTCGAAGCCTTAATTAGCCCCCAAATCCATGGCACATATTAGTTTCGGCATTTAAACATAAACTTTTTAACAAATGGCCTTTGGCTAAATGTAACTTATTCACTTACCCCACTTACCGAAATCCCAAAATTATCACTTAAGTCTTCGAGATCCCTACCAAAACACATGTTGAAAATCGGCTTGCTCAATATAATCAAGGCCTATGGCCGAATGTTACTTACCACGTTATCTTAGGGAATCAAATCCTGAAAGCTTCCTTCAACCGGCTTAAGTCCCTCCCTACAATTGGTTAAATCTCATCATTATGCATCATAGACCATTCAGCCATAACCAAAAAGAGAGGATCAAACCGATTACCTTAAGGAAAAATACTTACCACTATGTCACTTGGAGAACTACAAAAGAAAAGTTGACAGCCCCTAAGAGATTCGGCCAATACAAGATGGAAGGGCTGGAATTTCTTGAGTGGAAGAGGGGGTAGATTCGGCTAATAGGAATAAGAAAAAAAAGCTAGAAATTTTGAACAATTTTGGCAATGTATCAAGGGAGAATTCGGCCAGCACTATTGAAGAGAGAAAAAAGAAAAGAACTTGATGAATTTTGGCACTTCTTTGCTATATGAAAACCGAATATGGATGGCCTCCCAAGGAGTCCCATATTCGCCAACACCCTCCCTTTTGGGATAATTCCACCTTTAATTATCAAAAATAAAGCATGGTTTATCTTTCCCTTTATCTCCTAGCCACTCTTCAACAATTTAAAAGCAAATAAACTACTAACAACTACCCTTCCAAATTAATATATGCAAAAATTAAGCCTATCTTCATCTTTTTAAGAGTCCAAAATCAAGCCATTACTTCCCCTAACGCCACTTTGAAAAAATAAAAGCAATTGTCGCTTCTTTGGTTCGAACTCAGACCTCACCGCCATGCCCTTTTAACGCCCCATACCACTCTACCACCTTGACTTTCATGTCATATAACCTCGACATTTATTTATAAGGCCTTCCTAGGCCGATTCCTTCCAAAAAAATAAAACTCCCAAGAATCGAACCCAAGACACGCCCATCACCCCTAAGCCTTTAAGTGGCACCCCAAGCCACTCCACCAAACGTCTTTCATGCCCTTAACCTCACCATTTAATTTTAAGACATTCATACCGCCCCTTTCCTTTAACGCCAAAAAGCCCAAAAATAAAACACTCCCCCTTGTAACTCCCAAGACTCGAACCTCCTCCCTTGCAACACCCTTAGACGCACCAAGCCAATCATGCCAATTAAATCCTTGTGTCATGTTCCTTCCAAAATTTTCTTTAACCCCTATCTCACCTAGCTCCCTTCTTTTAAACACTTAAAAAGAAATTTTTAGTCCTAAGTCAGGCCTAGCTCGGGTTATTTCTAGACCCTAGAACATGCCAAAAAAATCATAGTATTTATTTCTTCAAGCACACATATGGGAAATTAATTAAATTACAAACAACCCCTAATTTAGGGTGTTACAGATTAGCCCTCTGTCAAAGTACTTTGAGTCTGATTCGATTAAGAAGAGATTGTCCAACACGAAAGGAAAAGAAATGGTGAAGAAGTAGGGTGGTAATAGGTTCGACTATGGAGAGAATCAAAAAAGAAAGTTTAATCACAAGATAATGTCAATTTTAAGAAAAGAGAAAAGGTTGATGAAATGATCAAAAGAAAAGAATGGATGGAGGAAGAGTGCCTTGGTAGTTTCGGCCAAAGAAAATAGAAAATGAGGTGAACAAATGGCTTTAGAATTTCGGCAAGCAAAGGGAAGAATTGGAAAAGAAAACAACAAAATGCTAAAAGAAGAAACTAAACCTTACAAGCATCAAAATTTGCTAAATGCCTATAGGAAATTCGGCTATCCCCTTTTTCTCCCTACCAAAACCTTGTATCATCTTTTCCAAAAAGATGAGTGTTGACCCAAAATATACTTTCCAAAACATCCTCCACATAATAGGCCAACATGTCCCCTTCTCTTGCCTTTTCCTTTTGATTATTTCCTTCCTTTTCCCTAGTCTTCCTCCTTACCATAATTCTTAGCCATCTTTCCATTAAAATAAAAGTCTTCCTTTCCTTCTTTGATGCCATGACCGACACTTACCTTAAAGCACCAAAAAAAATTAATCCAACATAAGTGCACTAGGTGGGATTCGAACCCAAGCTCTCCCCTCTGCCATTCACGCCACTTGCCACTAAGCCACAAGCTCCTCTTGTGCTAGCAAGTTGCCCAATTATTCCCTTATGCTAGACGCCACTTGTCTTCTCCCCTTTAAATGCTTCAACACTATAATTTTTCTATGGCCTAACTTGAACCCGAAACTTCCTAAAAACCTCGTAACTTTCCAAAATCACCTTCGTAATAAGTTCAACTTGAAATAAAGCCATTCTCTTGTTCTCTAAAAATTTTAAATGCTTCCGTGCTCAAGGCCCAATGGGCCCAATCCTACTAGGCCCAATTTTGGGATGTTACATTACACACCTGATTTGGATTGCCGAAAGAACTACTCCTCGTTGCCCCTAAGATAACAATGATCAAGAGTTAACCTCAACTTTTCAAAAATTCATAATCTCAAAATTTACTACACAACCAGAAACACTTACCACAAGACGTGACCCCCTTACATAATATCAACACTCGGCCTTGCTCCTTGGCTACCGCAACGAGTTTCTAAAAGAAATAATTGATGCATCAAAGCGGTTAGCATCCAACCAACATTCGGCCCCCCACAGAGAAAAAGAGAGACTGAAATATGCTTGAATAAACATGAGCAATCTAACCATAATCGGGTTACAGAAACTACTAGTCTCATTGCCCCTTTACCAAAACAACACAAAAACGGTAGGTGCCCCACAAGAAGTTTCGGCCCTCACCACAGAAAATAAAGGGATTTGAGATGAAGTGGGGTAACTAGAATCGGCCTAGACAATAAAAGTCAAGGTAAGAGTTTCGGCTTTAGCAGAGCAAAGAGAGGAAAGAAATACATTAAAAGAAGAGCAACCTTACCTTTGACCAGGAATGAGCCGAATGGGAAAGAAGGATTCGATCACAATGAGTAGTACTACGGAATAATGGTGGATGAATAAGAGAAAGTTGAAGAAGAGAGGCTCAATGGTGCAATAAACGGCTACCACAAATGACTGAAGAATTGGAGAGAATTAGAATGAATTCGGCAAGAAGTCAAGAAAAGAAAGAAGCAAATGTATGAACCCGAATGGTAGAAAAAGAATACCTAAAATGGTACTTAGCAGAAGAAAAGCTGGAGGAAAAAAAAAAGAGATGAAAGCAAAGTGAAATCGGTAGAAGTCAGAAGAGCAGAAAAAGACCTGAAATGATGGTGAACTAAAACCCCAAGATGCAACACTCCCAAGAAAGAAAAGGGGGATTCGGCACACTCTCACAACATCAACTGAAAAAGCACTCCCTACACTACTAACCTTTGGCTGAATTTCCCTATACATTTTCCCACATACGGCCAACACCTCCACACACCCACCCCTTCCATGATTCTCCTTAATTCATTTTCCACCTCCCATTCGAATTCACCCAACAACCTTGACCAATTCAAACACTACTCCATCAGTGTTTGATTCCAACACAACCTCTTGTCTTCTCCTGAGCAAAAATAATCACCTTATGCAAGCAAAGGGTTTCGAACCCAGGCCCCCTTGTAAAATACTCCACGCCACTTGCCACCTTGCCACTTGGGCAACTTGTGTTAGCAAAACACACTCAATTGTACTTAAGTCCAAACTTAACCAGCGCTTTCCCCTAAAAGCCCAAAAACCAAAATTTTTCTAGGGCTTGGACTCAAGCCCAGGCCTCCCTAGAACCCCTAAACACCCTCAAAAAACCCGCAGAGCAAGGACAACATGCAATTATGTAAAAATAACAAACCCTTAATTTATGGGATGTTACATCCCCTACATCTTAAAATTTAAAAACAGAATCCCTAGGTTTTTGCACACGGCCTAGCACACGAGCATGTGACTTGGCCATGTGACCCAAGTAAGAGAGTTACACGAGTATAGACAGGGGCTGGGACACGTTCGTGTGCCTCACATCGATTGCCCACACGGCCTAATACACGGGCGTGTCTCTTGGCCTTGTGAGCCACACAGCCTGGCCACATGGGAGTGTGTCCCCTGCACCTAAGGAAATTTTTGAAATTTTAGGAAAAAAATTTTGAGCTTCCGTTTTTGTCTTGGTTTACTTTCTAATGCGTATATTAGGCCTTGAGGGTTCATACAAGGGACAATATAAGTGATTTATGATTGGGTTTTGATATGTGTACTATATGTTATGAAAGGTTCACATTTGACCTAAAAAGTCTGGTAATCCTCCGTAACCCCGGATAAGGGTACGGGGTGTTACAGTATGGTAGTGCCACAAATCTGGATATAAAATTCTAACTTAAAACGAGTTTGTTTGCCAACTCAAAAAATTAAAATTTAAAAAAAATGGATAAAATTATGTTATGAGGCATTTCGAAATAGAAGTAGTGAAATGTTTTTAGCACAAAGAGAAACAACCAAAAAAAAAAGGGTCAAATCTAGTACCAAATGATATAAGGGATGCAAAAAGAATTGAGATTCAAGTTGTTCGAGGCAATGGATAACTTAGAATCTGGAAACCAAAAATTGAACAAGAAGATGACGTGTTAAATAAAGATTATTATGATCACAGTCAAGATTAATAAAGATATAAGGAAGATGAAAAATGATTGAATGGAAAGTGAAAAAAAAAATGATGTCCCATAAAACCTTTTGAAGAAGAATCTACAGTAAACTTCACAAATGGTTATAACCAACCCATATGGTCGAACTTAAAGAGTGAATATCTTCCCACGGCTTCAAAAAAAAAAAAACCTTAACAAGAAAACAACTTTTAAAATAAATTAGAGATATCTTGCAAAGGAAAAATTCAAAGAGTCAGATTGAACCAAATAATGAATGTCCCTAATAAATAATGAAGATGTTTTTATATAGACTAGCTAATTATATCAAAATAAAACTCCTAAATAAAATAAAATAAAAACTCTAATTAATCTAAATAAGAAGTAGTTTTAGTGAAACTAAACTCGCTTGTTGCTTAACAAACATAAACTTCTAACAATTCAAAATATTAAAAATTTCCTTTATATAGACTAGCTAATTATATCAAAATAAAACTCCTAAATAAAATAAAATAAAACTCTAATTAATCTAAATAAGAAGTAGTTTTAGTGAAACTAAACTCTCTTGTTGCTTAAGAAACATAAAACTTCTAAACAATTTAAGATATCGGAAAATATCTTAAAGTTTAGAATAAATAAATAAAATAAATAAAACTTAATAAATACAATATTAAGCTCATATATAATCAAAATTAAGCCTTCAAATTGAACACAATATGATTTAAACTCGAATTAAAGATCAAAATTCATAATTTTTTGTAGTTATCCTGTTTATAAATTCTTCACTATAAACAGTCATAACTTGAGCTTTCGGACTCGAAATCAAGTGATTCAAAGTATATTTCAAAGCTAAGAGATAGCTTTTTGATTGATATGCAGACATCTCAACCAAAAAAATGTTTGGATCCCATCTAAAAACTTGTCGCAATTCAATTGATTTTTTAGCTTGAAAAACAACTGATAAATTTAAGTTAATAAAATTTACTCCATCCACACATGTACTACATCTAAAATTAGGCTTCAATTTTCATAATCGTTTGAGCGCCTTTTTATCAAACTAACCCAAAAAATTTAATTAATTATGTAAATGACTCATTTTTTTTATAAAATACGTAAATGACATAAAATCTACTGTAACAGTCCGGTTTAGACCCTAGTCAGAACAGTGGTTTTGGGACCACAAATCTGAGTTAGAAAAATATTTAATATTATTTTTTGTTCCTATGATATGTGATTAAGTATGTGTGAAATTTCTGTGAATGAATTTGTTCGTTTGTGTGCTTAATTTGAGCAAAGGACTAAATCATATAAAAACATAAAAGTATCTTTTTATTAGATTTAATAGCCGAATTGATGTGGCTTTTAAATATGAAGGATTTATGTTGAAATTAGGCCATTTTTTTTAGTAGTGGATGGCAACATGCATATATTATATGATTTTTTATATGTTTATTTTATAAGTTAAATTAACATTATTATATTATAAGTGATATAATAAAAACAAAAGAAAGAAGGTAGTGGAATTTTCACCCATTGTCCACCGAATAAGAAAGAAAAAGAAAGAGTTTGAGCTTGTTACATTCGGCCATGGTTTAAGCAAAAAGCGGGTCTGTGTTTTTGATCTATTTTTGATAATTTCTACGTTTTTGCAATCGTTGCTTTGTGTTCTTCAAAACTCATGTTTCAATTTTGTGAATTGATGAATATTTTGAAATGTTCCATTGATGAACACATGAGTTTTGTAATTTTTTATGGTGAAAAATGAAAGATATGTTGTAACATCCTAAAATTTGAGTATCTTTTATGTTGGCGTGGGTATGAATTTTTGTGTGTTAGCATAGTCTTGTGAAGGCTTGATTTTATTTAGGAAGCTAGAATAATTTTTAGTATGGTTTATTTAATGAAGTGGATTAATTGAGTTTGAAACTTAAGTTAATTTAAGTGTTAAATTAAAGCACAAGAGGAATAAGTGGCAAGATGGTTAAGGCTCTTGAAAGGGTGCTTGAGGTTAGTGGTTCGAGTATCAAGGAAAGCATTTTGAGGATTTTTATTTCATCATAGCATTTATGGACGGTCAACCTATGTTTATGATAGGTTGGGCTTTCATCTTTTGGTAAGTTGAATGTTGATTTAAGGAAAGCTTGAAATTGGGGATAAGAATCTTGAAGTTATGGAAGGTTGGGGAGACATAAGGCATGGAATATGGAGGATGTTTTGGAAACTTTATTCAAGGCTTTAGTGCATGTATGTGGACGGCATGGGTGTCTAGGGGGTGGCCAAATGTTGTTAGGTGGTTTGGGGGGGAATAGTTGGCCAATTTTTCCTTTTGAACATCTTTTTGCATTTTTGTTTTCCCTCTCCAAAAACTCTTTCTTTGGCCGAATGTTATTGTGCATTTTGTGCAAATTTAGCTTTTGTTTTAGCTCTTATTTTGTTGAACCAAAAATGCTATTTCCTTTCTTTCATCTTTGCTTTTGAAACCAAAACTTCATTTTGGTGTTTTTGCACTTTTCTTTTAGGCAAAATAGGTGTTGGCCGAATCTCATCTCTCCCACATCTCTCTTTTCTTTTCTTTTTGACATTGGTTCATAATCACATTTTCTTTACACTCTTTTGGCCGAATATTTCTCCATCTCAAATACCATTTCTTTTTCATTTGTTCAAAGATAAAACATCTACTTTCATTCTATTTCTTCTTTTCTTTTTCACTTCACCATAGCCGAATCTTCTACTTCCTTTTAGTATTATTTTGGCCGAATATTCAAGGGTAGACTCTCCTTGGTTTTCTTTTATCGATTTTGGATAAAAAGGGGTAAGTGTTCATGGACGTTTTTCTTCTTTTTCTTTCTCGTTTCTATGATGTTTTCTTATGGACAAAGGCCGAACCTTTGGGCATTATTTTGCAAGGTTCTAACCATTTTTAGGATTCGATTATTCTCTTAGGCTCATTTAGATTTCGGAAGCAATCGATTTAAGCCATTCCTTTAGCAAATCGAAGTTGGTAAGTCAAGTGGTAAGGATTCTATACTCTTAAGTTGGTTGAGGAAGCCTAAGGTTATTTGGATTAAGATATGTTGTTGGTAGAATGGTTTTCATTAAAATATTGTGATATGGCCGATTGTAGGACAAGGATCTAGTCGATAGATCGGATCTTGAAAGTTAGTTTTGCTTTGGTGAAAGGTGTGTATCTTACACACTTTATAACTTGGTTTATATATGTATTTATGTGTGTTATAACTAATCATATTATGAAAGTGGGAAAAACGATGAGATTTGGATATGATACCATGATGGTATGAATGAGGATTCGGGTAAGTCCGTTTTGATATGTTGTAAATACATGTGGATAGAAATCATGATCTACGATTTATGATATATTTGTTATGAGATACATATCAAAGTATATTGACATGATTTGTTTACTGCATTGGTATGGGCAATATGAGAGGAGAGGGAAGATTGATATCGTGTCTTCGGACACCAGAGGTTTGGTACCTCCAGTGATTTGGTATCACATTCGTGTCTTCGGACACCAGTGGTTTGGCACCACCAGTGATTTGGTATCACATTCGTGTCTTCGGACACCAGAGGTTTGGCACCTCATAGCGTCTCGTCCCTGTGGTTAATACCACCGTGGGTTGGCCCTACTTTTGAGATATGGGATCGCCGCCATGATTTGGTATCACACGGGTTGGCCCCAGATGTATTATTCGTGACTTTGGTCACGGTGATTTGGTATCACATTTATATCGTGACTTGGTCACTCACTAGTGGTTTGGCACCACCAAGGTTTGGTACCACACGGGTAGAAAAGGAGTTATGGATGGCTAGGTTGGGTGCATTATACATATATGTTGCTTTGTTATAATTTGTGTAAGTATGTAGTATTTACCCGGAGAGGAATATGCACCGAGTCTTGGTGACTCACCTTCTCCTTATCTTTTCGGTGATTCGTGAGTTTGCGGATGAGGCCGGATGAACTCGAGGAGGCCATGCAATAAAAGTTGGTTTTATATGAACTTCCATTTGGGTATTATATTTTAATTTGGTTTTCATATTTTATGGATTTGTAATAAGGCCTGTTTAATTATGTTTTGGATTATTTTTATGTTTTGAATATGTTTTAAATATGGTTTATAAATTTCATGATTATTATAATAAAATGAGCACCAAGCTTTCTAAACTACAAAATGCGTTGGTTTTTAAAACGTTACCATCGGGTAACATAAATCATTTGATAATTTAAACAACTTAAGGGTTTTCGATAATTTAAATGATTTTCAAATATTAAGTTTCTACATTCAAATGCAAATGGCTTTCAAAGTAATAATTGAGTTTTCTTAAAATGATATAAATGTTTTCTAACCTATGATTTATCAACTAAGTTTTGAAGTTTTATGTAATTTCAAAGTAAATCTTGATTTTAACTTATTAAACATGTAATTTCTACAAATATAGAATTTCAAAGAGTTTTTCACAAAAATTTAATTGTTAATTGATTCTTTCAAAAATATTTTCCTCGGTGACATACCGATTCGATTAGTGGCGTATTGACCGGTTTGGGGTGTTACAAATTGGTATCGAGCTAAGTTCAAAAGCTTGATTGTGGGCCGAGGCCCAAAATGATTTAAAGTATAGATTTAAAATGTTTTTGTTGAAAATTTTATGGTTGGAAAGGCATGGCCCGAGTCTCCGGCATCAATCCGCCCTGGTAAGAACATCAAAACTGTTGATTTTGATGATATGATTTTAGTGATGTTGATATGACTATATAGTAGTAGGAACTACTTTAGAGACCCAAAACTATAGGTTTGGTGTACTCGCGAAATAACCTCTTAATAAAATTTCTCATAAAAACTATGCTTTAAAGAAAGTGGAATAATGACTAATGCATAAAACTTTTAAATTAGATAAGTCGAGACTTTAGATATGAGTACTTGAGGTCGAGGTCGTGTTATGCGTGGACGTGGTCGAGGTAGGATGGTTGTGTCTGAGCCAATGAGGTCAGGTCAAGGATCCGAGAATAAGGTACCACCAGTCCCACCACCAGCGGTTGGAGCTGAGTTTCAGGATCAAACGGGGGATGACGCAGTGTCTCAGGCAATGCTGCGAGTTCTTGAGAGGGTAGCTAGAATAGGAGGAGGCGCGGGAGCTCGAAAATCTGTACCTGAGCGACTCCGAGCCAACAGAGCCAAGGTATTTCGAGGTGTTTCGGGTGTAGCTCCCAGCTCGGCTGAATATTGGTTAGAGGCGACGAAGCGAATCATGGATGATTTGGATTTGAATGCCGAGGAAAAGCTGAAAGGGATTGTATCGCTTCTTCGTGACGAGTCATATCAGTGGTGGCTTACAGTTCGAAATGGTGCTGTAGCGGAGGATCTCATCTGGGACTACTTTAAGGCAGCATATCAAAAGAAATATATTGGGTCTAGTTACGTTGATGCGCAGCGTAAGGCATTTCTGAGTTTGGTCCAAGGGAGTAAATTCGTATCAGAGTATGAGGCTGAGTTCTTAAGATTGAGCCATTATCTTTGGAGGTATTGTGGCTTGAACCGAGCGATGTGTCCGATTCAAGATGGTTTGAAGGACGAGTGAGATTGTTAATTGCTCCACATCGAGGCGAGAGTTTGCTACTTTGGTTGAAAAGGCTAAGATAGCCGAAGGAATAAAGGAATCTGGAAGGCAGAGTTACGACCGGAATAAGCATAAGAGAGGATATGGATCATCTGGGTCAGCTGGTAATGTTCAGAAGAGGGCTAGGAAAAATGAGCCGAATCAGTCTGGGAGGCCTGTTACTGCTAATCAGGGACCAGCACGGTGTAACCGATGTGGGAAATTTCATTGGGGCGAATGTTGGACCGGAGGGAAAGGATGTTTCGAGTGTGGTTCACTGGATCATCGTGTGAGGGACTGTCCACGTAAGCAAGCCAGGAATCAGTCTGAGGGTCAAGGCCGTGCTCAGTTCAGAAAGGAGGGACCAGCACCACAGAGAGGTTGTGGTAATGGTAGAGGAGCTAATGGTTCTAGTCGAGGTCGCGGAGCATCGGGCAGAGGTGCAAGCAACACTAAGGCAAGACAGCCTAGTTTGGTGAATGCAGTGAGGCGTCGAGAGGAGAGTGTCGCACCGGATGTCATAACCGGTATGTTCTTAATATTTGGTGTTCCATATACTGCTTTGCTAGATGTGGGTTCGACACATTCGTATGTTGCTAGCAGTATAGTAAAGACTATGAATCTAGATTCTGAAACTGCTTCTAGGAGGATGACAGTACTTAGTCCTCTAGGTCACTCTATAGAAGTAGATAAGCTATATAGAGATGTACCCCTAGAACTTCAAGGGGTAGTGTTTGTAGCTGATCTAATGGAACTGCCATTTGAAGAGTTTGATCTGATTCTTGGGATGGACTGGTTGGTTAAGTACCAAGCAAGTTTGGATTGCGCTGCTAAGCGCATGGTTTTGAAGACAGCGGAAGGTGAAGAAGTGGTCATGATAGGTAATAGAAGAGATTATCTATCTAAGGTGGTATCTACATTGAAGGCTGTGAAGATGGTCAGGAAGGGCTATGAAGCGTTTGTGGTCCATGTGTGTGCTTTGGAAGCTAAGGAGTCTCCTGTGGGAAATGTCTGAACGGTAAAGGAATATGTTGACGTATTTCCTGAAGAACTTTCGGGATTACCTCCGAATCGTGAAGTCGAATTCGGTATAGATCTGTTACCCAGAACGGCGCCAGTGTCTATAACTCCGTATAGGATGGCACTGAAGGAATTGATGGAATTGAAAGTTCAGATTCAAGAGTTGTTGGATCGAGGTTTCATTCGACCAAGTGTTTCGCCTTGGGGAGCGCCGGTACTTTTTGTCAAGAAGAAGGATGGTTCGATGCGGATGTGTATAGACTACCGCCAATTGAATAAGCTGACGATCAAAAACAAGTATCCATTGCCGAGGATAGATGACTTGTTTGATCAGCTTAAAGGGGCTGCGATTTTCTCTAAAATTGATTTAAGTTCGGATATCATCACTAAAGGTGAAAGAGGTCGATATCCATAAGATGGCATTTCGCTTTTCGATATGGGCACTACAAGTTTACGGTGATGCCGTTTGGGTTGACTAACGCGTCGGCGGATTCATGGATATGATGAATCGGGTATTCCAAAGAGTTTTGGATCAATTTGTTGTGGTATTTATAGGCGATATTTTGATATACTCAAAGTCGAGGAGGAGCATGATGCGATTTGCGAGTAGTGTTGCGATTCGTGAGGAAAAGTAACTTTTGCTAAATTTAGTAAGTGCGAGTTCGGCTTAGGAGGTGACTTTCTTGGGTCACGTTGTATCGTAGAGGGATTAGAGTAGATCCTCGGAAGATTGAGGAAGTGTTGGATTGGAAGCCGCCTAAGTCGATGGTCGAGATTCGAGTTTTCTAGGTGCAGCGGGTATTATCGAAGGTTTGTGGAAGGATTTTCTTTGATTGCCGCACCTATGACTACGTTGTTGAGGAAAGGAGTTCCATTTGTGTGGACCGAGAAGCAGCAAGAAAGTTTTGACAAGTTGAAGAAGATTACGATCAAGCTCGGTTTTGATTCAACCTGAGGCAGGCAAGGAATTCACGGTTTACTGTGATGCATCACATACTGGTTTGGGATATGTGCTGATGCAGGAAGGGAAAGTAGTGGCTTATGATATCGACAGTTGAGACCACATGAGGTTAATTATCCAACGCATGACTTGGAATTAACAGTAGTGGTTTTCACTTTGAAGATTTGGAGACACTATTTGTACGGAGAGAAGTCGATAGTCTACACGGATCATAAGAGTCTTAAGTATCTTTTGACTCAGAAGGATTTGAACTTGAGGCAGCGTAGATGGATTGAGTTGTTGAAGGACTACGGCTGTTCAATTGAGTATCATCCCGGCAGGGCTAACGTGGTGGCGGACGCGTTGAGCCGTAAGGTTGTATCTGACTTAAGATCGATGTTTGCTCGTCTTAGCTTATATGACGATGGAAGTCTTTTGGTGAATTGCAAGTCAAGCCGACTTGGTTAGAGCAAATCAAGGAGAAAACAGTTAGAGGATGATGGTTTGAATGATCGGAGATTGCAAGTTCAGAATGGTGGTTTAGAGGATTTTAGTTTGTCTAATGATGGAGTTTTGTGTTTTAAAGGAAGAGCTTGTATGCCGAAAGATGTAGAGTTGAGGCAAAGGATTCTTTGGGACGCACATAGCAGCCCATATGCTATGCATCCCGCAGGTAGCAAGATGTATCGGGATTTGAGAGAGCAGTTTTGGTGGCCAGGTCTGAAGCGGAAGGTAACCGAGTTTGTGGGTAAATGTCTGACATGTCTGCAGGTCAAGGCTGAACATCAGTTGCCGTCTGGATTACTTCAGCCGGTGAAGATTCCACAGTGGAAGTGGGAGAGGATCACTATGGATTTTGTCAGTGGATTACCTCTTACACCTAGTAAGAAGGATTCAGTTTGGGTGATTGTAGATCGTCTGACCAAGTCAGCTCATTTCATTCCGGTAAGGGTAGATTACTCACTTCAGAGGTTAGCTAAGTTGTATGTGGCTGAGATAGTGAGGTTGCACGGTGTGCCAGTGTCGATCATCTCGGACAGAGATCCCAGATTTACGTCGAGGTTTTGGAGAGCGTTACATCAGGCTTTGGGTACGCTGTTGGATTTCAGTACCGCATTTTATCCATAGTCTAACGGGCAGTCAGAAAGAGTTATTTAGATATTAAAAGATATGTTGAGAGGATGTGTTTTGGACTTCTGAGGCAGCTGGGAAGAGTTTTTGCTGTTAGCTGAGTTCGCATACAACAATAGTTATCAGGCAAGCATTAAGATGGCACCATATGAGGCATTGTATGGTAGGAAGTGTCGCACACCTACATGTTGGATAGAGTTGGGTGAGCGTCAGATGTTAGGACCCGAGTTGGTTGCGGGCGTTGGTGAAATGATTCGAGCGTCGGATGTTAGGACTCAAGCGGAGTTGGTTTGCCGTGGGTGACAAAGTTTTTACGAAGATGGAAGAAAGTCGATTCACGATTAAGTCGGTTTTGGACATGTCTCCATGCTTAGAGTTTCGCTATCGATTCGATCCATCGCATGTCGTCCATCGCGTGTCGGCGAGAGGAAATAGAAGTGAGTCCAGATTTGAGGATAGAAGAAGAACACGTGCGATTCTAGATCAAGACGTGAAAGTTTTGCGAAGTCGGCCTTTAGTGAAGGTTTTATGGCGGAACCATGGCGTAGAAGAAGCTACGTGGGAACAGGAGGATGCAATGAGGCAAAGACATCCTCAACTCTTTTGATCAGGTAATTTCGAGGACAAAATTATTTTAAGGGGTAGAATTGTAACATCCTAAAATTTGAGTATCTTTTGTGTTGGCGTGGGTATGAATTTTTGTGTGTTAGCATAGTCTTGTGAAGGCTTGATTTTATTTAGGAAGCTAGAATAATTTTTAGTATGGTTTATTTAATGAAGTGGATTAAGTGAGTTTGACACTTAAGTTAATTTAAGTGTTAAATTAAAGCACAAGAGGAATAAGTGGCAAGATGGTTAAGGCTCTTGAAAGGGTGCTTGAGGTTAGTGGTTCGAGTATCAAGGAAAGCATTTTGAGGATTTTTATTTCATCATAGCATTTATGGACGGTCAACCTATGTTTATGATAGGTTGGACTTTCATCTTTTGGTAAGTTGAATGTTGATTTAAGGAAAGCTTGAAATTGGGGATAAGAATCTTGAAGTTATGGAAGGTTGGGGAGACATAAGGCATGGAATATGGAGGATGTTTTGGAAACTTTATTCAAGGCTTTAGTGCATGTATGTGGACGGCATGGGTGTCTAGGGGGTGGCCGAATGTTGTTAGGTGGTTTGGGGGAATAGTTGGCCAATTTTTCCTTTTGAACATCTTTTTGCATTTTTGTTTTCCCTCTCCAAAAAACTCTTTCTTTGGCCGAATGTTATTGTGCATTTTGTGCAAATTTAGCTTTTGTTTTAGCTCTTATTTTGTTGAACCAAAAATGCTATTTCCTTTCTTTCATCTTTGCTTTTGAAACCAAAGCTTCATTTTGGTGTTTTTGCACTTTTCTTTTAGGCAAAATAGGTGTTGGCCGAATCTCATCTCTCCCACATCTCTCTTTTCTTTTCTTTTTGACATTGGTTCATAATCACATTTTCTTTTACACTCTCTTGGCCGAATATTTCTCCATCTCAAATACCATTTCTTTTTCATTTGTTCAAAGATAAAACATCTACTTTCATTCTATTTCTTCTTTTCTTTTTCACTTCACCATAGCCGAATCTTCTACTTCCTTTTAGTATTATTTTGGCCGAATATTCAAGGGTAGACTCTCCTTGGTTTTCTTCTATCGATTTTGGATAAAAAGGGGTAAGTGTTCATGGACGTTTTTCTTCTTTTTCTTTCTCGTTTCTATGATGTTTTCTTATGGACAAAGGCCGAACCTTTGGGCATTGTTTTGCAAGGTTCTAACCATTTTTAGGATTCGATTATTCTCTTAGGCTCATTGGGATTTCGGAAGCAATCGATTTAAGCCATTCCTTTAGCAAATCGAAGTTGGTAAGTCAAGTGGTAAGGATTCTATACTCTTCAGTTGGTTGAGGAAGCCTAAGGTTATTTGGATTAAGATATGTTGTTGGTCAAATGGTTTTCATTAAAATATTGTGATATGGCCGATTGTAGGACAAGGATCTAGTGCAGTAGATCGGATCTTCGAAAGTTAGTCTTGCTTTGGTGAAAGGTGTGTATCTTACACACTTTATAACTTGGTTTATATATGTATTTATGTGTGTTATAACTAATCATATTATGAAAGTGGGAAAACGATGAGATTTGGATATGATACCATGATGGTATGAATGAGGATTCGGTAAGTCCGCTTTTGATATGTTGTTAATACATGTGGATTGAAATCATGATCTATGATTTATGATATATTTGTTATGAGATACATATCAAAGTATATTGACATGATTTGTTTATTTATTGCATTGGCATGGGCAATATGAGAGGAGGGGAAGATTGATATCGTGACTTTTGGTCACCAAAGGATTTGGTATCACATTCGTGTCTTCTGACACCGTGGGTTTGGCACCACCAAAGTGATTTGGTATCACATTCGTGTCTTCGGACACCGAGGTTTGGCACCTCATAGCGCCTCGCCCCGTGGTTAATACCACCGTGGGTTGGCCCCACTTTTGAGATATGGGATCGCCGCCATGATTTGGTATCACACGGGTTGGCCCCACGATGGTTATTCGTGACTTTGGTCACCAAAGTGATTTGGTATCACATTTATATCGTGACTTGGTCACCAGTGGTTTGGCACCACCAAAGGGTTTGGTACCACACGGGTAGAAAAGGAGTTATGGATGGCTAGGTTGGGTGCATTATACATATATGTTGCTTTGTTATAATTTGTGTAAGTATGTGGTATTTACCCGGGAGAGGGAATATGCACTGAGTCTTGGTGACTCACCTTCTCCCTTATCTTTTCAGGTGATTCATGAGATCGCGGATGATGAGCCGGATGAACTCGAGGAGGCCATGCAATAAAAGTTGGTTTTATATGAACTTCCATTTGGGTATTATATTTTAATTTGGTTTTCATATTTTATGGATTTGTAATAAGGCCTGTTTAATTATGTTTTGGATTATTTTTATGTTTTGAATATGTTTTAAATATGGTTTATAAATTTCATGATTATTATAATAAAATGAGCACCAAGTTTTCTAAACTACAAAACGCGTTGGTTTTTAAAACGTTACCATCGGGTAACATAAATCATTTGATAATTTAAACAACTTAAGGGTTTTCGATAATTTAAATGATTTTCAAATATTAAGTTTCTACATTCAAATGCAAATGGTTTTCAAAGTAATAATTCGAGTTTTCTTAAAATGATATAAATGTTTTCTAACCTATGATTTATCAACTAAGTTTTAAAGTTTTATGTAATTTCAAAGTAAATCTTCAGTTTTAACTTATTAAACATGTAATTTCTACAAATATAGAATTTCAAAGAGTTTTTCACAAAAATTTAATTGTTAATTCGATTCTTTCAAAAATATTTTCCTCAGTGACATACCAGATTCGATCGTGGTGTATTGACCGGGTTTGGGGTGTTACAAATTGGTATCAGAGCTAAGTTCAAAAGCTCGACTGTGGGCCCGAGGCCCAAAATGATTTAAAGTATAGATTTAAAATGTTTTTGTTGAAAATTTTATGGTTGGAAAGGCATGGCCCGAGTCTCCGGCATCAATCCGCCCTGGTAAGTACATCAAAACTGTTGATTTTGATGATATGATTTTAGTGATGTTGATATGACTATATAGTAGTAGGAACTACTTTAGAGACCCAAAACTATAGGTTTGGTGTACTCGCGAAACAACCTCTTAATAAAATTTTTCATAAAAACTATGCTTTAAAGAAAGTGGAATAATGACTAATGCATAAAACTTTTAAATCAGATAAGTCGAGACTTTAGATATGAGTACTCGAGGTCGAGGTCGTGTTATGCGTGGACGTGGTCGAGGTAGGATGGTCGTGTTCGAGCCGGTGAGGTCGGGTCAAGGATCCGAGAATGAGGTACCACCAGCCCACCACCACGGTTGGAGTTGAGTTTCGTGATCAAACGGGGATGACGCAGTGTCTCGTGCAATGTCAGAGTTCTTGAGAGGGTAGCTAGAATAGGAGGAGGCGCGGAGCTCAAAAATCAGACTGAGCGACTCGAGCCAACAGAGCCGAGGTATTTCGAGGTGTTTCGGGTGTAGCTCCCACTCGGTGAATATTGGTTAGAGGCGACGGAGCGAATCATGGATGATCCGGATTTGAATGCCGAGGAAAAGTGAAAGGGATTGTATCGCTTCTTCGTGACGAGTCATATCGCTGGTGGCTCACGGTTCGAATGGTGTCAGTAGCGGAGGATCTCACTTGGGACTTCTTTAAGGCAAGATGTCAAAAGAAATATATTGGGTCTAGTTACGTTGATGCGCAGCGTAAGGCATTTCGAGTTTGGTCCAAGGAGTAAATCCATACGTAGTATGAGGCTGAGTTCTTAAGATTGAGCCGGTATGCTGGAGGTATTGTGGCTTCGGAGCACGAGCGATGTGTCCGATTCGAAGATGGTTTGAAGGACGAGCTGAGATTGTTGATTGCTCCACATCAGGAGCGAGAGTTTGCTACTTTGGTTGAAAAGGCTAAGATAGCCGAAGGAATAAAGGAATCTGGAAGGCGAGTTACGATTTAATAAGCATAAGAGAGGATATGGATCATCCGGGTCACCGGTAATGTTCGTAAGAGGGCTAGGCAAAATGAGCCGAATCACCGGGAGGCTCATATCGCTAATCGGGGACCAAAGACGGTGTAACCGATGTGGGAAATTTCATTGGGGCGAATGTTGGACCGGAGGAAAAGGATGTTTCGAGTGTGGTTCACTGGATCATCGTGTGAGGGACTGTCCACGTAAGCAAGCCAGGAATCAGTCTGAGGGTCAAGGCCGTGCTCAGTTCAGAAAGGAGGGACCAGCACCGCAGAGAGGTCGTGGTAATGGTAGAGGAGGTAATGGTTCTAGTCGAGGCCGCGGAGCATCGGGCAGAGGTGCAAGCAACACTGAGGCAAGACAGCCTGGTTTGGTGTATGCAGCGAGGCGTCGAGAGGAGAGTGACGCACCGGATGTCATAACCGGTATGTTCTTAATCTTTGGTGTTCCATATACTGCTTTGATAGATGTGGGTTCGACGCATTCGTATGTTGCTAGTAGTATAGTAAAGACTATGAATCTAGATTCTGAAACTGCTTCTAGGAGGATGACAGTACTTAGTCCTCTAGGTCACTCTGTAGAAGTAGATAAGCTATATAGAGATGTACCCCTAGAACTTCAAGGGGTAGTGTTTGTAGCTGATCTGATGGAACTGCCATTTGAGGAGTTCGATCTGATTCTTGGGATGGACTGGTTGGTTAAGTACCAAGCAAGTTTGGATTGCGCTGCTAAGCGCATGGTTTTGAAGACAGCGGAAGGTGAAGAAGTGGTCATGATAGGTAATAGAAGAGATTATCTATCTAACGTGGTATCTACATTGAAAGCTGTGAAGATGGTCAGGAAGGGCTGTGAGGCGTTTGTGGTTCATGTGTGTGCTTTGGAAGCTAAGGAGTCTCCTGTGGGAAATGTCCGAACGGTAAAGGAATATGTTGACGTATTTCCTGAAGAACTTTCGGGATTGCCTCCGGATCGTGAAGTCGAATTCGGTATAGATCTATTACCCGAAACGGCGCCAGTGTCTATAGCTCCGTATAGGATGGCACCGAAGGAATTGATGGAATTGAAAGCTCAGATTCAAGAGTTGTTGGATCGAGGTTTCATTCGACCAAGTGTTTCACCTTGGGGAGCGCCGGTACTTTTTGTCAAGAAGAAGGATGGTTCGATGCGGATGTGTATAGACTACCGCCAATTGAATAAGCTGACGATCAAAAACAAGTATCCATTGCCGAGGATAGATGACTTGTTTGATCAGCTTAAAGGGGCTGCGATTTTCTCTAAGATTGACTTAAGGTCTGGATATCATCAGCTAAAGGTGAAAGAGGCTGATATCCATAAGACGGCATTTCGCACTCGGTATGGGCACTACGAGTTTCTGGTGATGCCGTTTGGGTTGACTAACGCGCCGGCAGCATTCATGGATATGATGAATCGGGTATTCCAGCAGTTTTTGGATCAGTTTGTTGTGGTATTTATAGACGATATTTTGGTATACTCAAAGTCAGAGGAGGAGCATGATGCGCATTTGCGAGTAGTGTTGCGATTCGAGGAAAAGTAACTTTTGCTAAATTTAGTAAGTGTGAGTTCGCTTAGGAGGTGACTTTCTTGGGTCACGTTGTATCACCGAAGGATTAGAGTAGATCCTCAAGATCGAGGCGTTGTTGGATTGGAAGCCGCCTAAGTCGATGGTCGAGATTCGAGTTTTCTAGGTCCAAGGGTATTATCGAAGGTTTGTGGAAGGATTTTCTTTGATCGCCGCACCGATGACCAAGTTGTTGAGGAAAGGAGTTCCATTTGTGTGGACCGAGAAGCAGCAAGAAAGTTTTGACAAGTTGAAGAAGATTCTGACTGAAGCTCCGATTTTAATTCAACCCGAGGCAGGCAAGGAATTCACGGTTTACTGTGATGCATCACATACTGGTTTGGGATGTGTGCTGATGCAGGAAGGGAAAGTAGTGGCTTATGCATCTCGACAGTTGAGACCACATGAGGTTAATTATCCAACGCATGACTTGGAATTAGCAGCAGTGGTTTTCGCTTTGAAGATTTGGAGACACTATTTGTACGGAGAGAAGTCGATAGTCTACACGGATCACAAGAGTCTTAAGTATCTTTTGACTCAGAAGGATTTGAACTTGAGGCAGCGTAGATGGATTGAGTTGTTGAAGGACTACGACTGTTCGATTGAGTATCATCCCGGCAAGGCTAACGTGGTGGCGGACGCGTTGAGCCGTAAGGTTGTATCTGACTTAAGATCGATGTTTGCTCGTCTTAGCTTATATGACGATGGAAGTCTTTTATTGAATTGCAAGTCAAGTCGACTTGGTTAGAGCAAATCAAGGAGAAACAGTTAGAGGATGATGGTTTGAATGATCGGAGATTGCAAGTTCAGAATGGTGGTTTAGAGGATTTTAGTTTGTCTAATGATGGAGTTTTGTGTTTTAAGGAAGAGCTTGTATGTCAAAAGATGTAGAGTTGAGGCAAAGGATTCTTCGGACGCACATAGCAGCCCATATGCTATGCATCCCGAGGTAGCAAGATGTATCGGATTTGAGAGAGCGCTTTGGTGGCTGTGTCCAAGCGGAGGTAACCGAGTTTGTGGGTAAATGTCCGACGTGTCGCAGGTCAAAGTCGAACATCGCTTGCCATCTGGATTACTTCAACGGTGAAGATTCCACAAAGGAAGTGGGAGAGAATCACTATGGATTTTGTCAAGGATTACCTCTTACACCTAGTAAGAAGGATTCAGCTTGGGTGATTGTAGATCGTCGACCAAGTCACTCATTTCATTCCTGTAGGGTAGATTACTCGCTTGAGGTTAGCTAAGTTGTATGTGGTCGAGATAGTGAGGTTGCACGGTGTGCCGTTGTCAATCATCTCGCATGAGATCCCAATTTACGTCGAGGTTTTGGAGAGCGTTACATCAGGCTTTGGGTACGCGGTTGGATTTCAGTACCGCATTTTATCCACAGTCTAACGGGCAGTCAGAAAGAGTTATTCAGATATTAGAAGATATGTTGAGAGGATGTGTTTTGGACTTCCGAGGCAGCTGGGAAGAGTTTTTGCCGTTAGCTGAGTTCGCATACAACAATAGTTATCAGGCAAGCATTAAGATGGCACCATATGAGGCATTGTATGGTAGGAAGTGTCGCACACCTACATGTTGGACAGAGTTGGGTGAGCGTCAGATGTTAGGACCAGAGTTGGTTGCGAAAACTGAGGATAAGGTAAAATTGATTCAAGCTCGTCTGAAGGAAGCTTCGGATAGGCAGAAGTCATATGCCGATCTCAAGCGGAGGGATATAGAGTTTGCCGTGGGTGACAAAGTTTTTCCAAGGTCTCGCCATGGAAGAAAGTGTTAAGATTTGGGAGAAAAGGTGTTAAGTCCAAGGTTCATTGGACCGCTTAAGGTGTTGAGACGAGTGGGACCAGAGCTTATCGCCTTGAGTTGCCGCAGAATCGAGTCGATTCACGATGTGTTTCATGTCTCCATGCTTAGACGCTATCGCTCGATCCATCGCATGTCGTGGCGAGAGAGGAAATAGAAGTGAGTCCAGATTTGACGATAGAAGAAGAACTCTGCGTGCATTCTAGATCGAGACGTGAAAGTTTTATGAGGAAGTCAGTTCCTTTAGTGAAGGTTTTATGGCGGAACCATGGCGTAGAAGAAGCTACGTGGGAACCGGAGGATGCAATGAGGCAGCAGTATCCTCAACTCTTTTGATCAGGTAATTTCGAGGACGAAATTATTTTAAGGGGGTAGAATTGTAACATCCTAAAATTTGAGTATCTTTTATGTTGGCGTGGGTAAGAATTTTTGTGTGTTAGCATAGTCTTGTGAAGGCTTGATTTTATTTAGGAAGCTAGAATAATTTTTAGTATGGTTTATTTAATGAAGTGGATTAAGTGAGTTTGACACTTAAGTTAATTTAAGTGTTAAATTAAAGCACAAGAGGAATAAGTGGCAAGATGGTTAAGGCTCTTGAAAGGGTGCTTGAGGTTAGTGGTTCGAGTATCAAGGAAAGCATTTTGAGGATTTTTATTTCATCATAGCATTTATGGACGGTCAACCTATGTTTATGATAGGTTGGACTTTCATCTTTTGGTAAGTTGAATGTTGATTTAAGGAAAGCTTGAAATTGGGGATAAGAATCTTGAAGTTATGGAAGGTTGGGGAGACATAAGGCATGGAATATGGAGGATGTTTTGGAAACTTTATTCAAGGCTTTAGTGCATGTATGTGGACGGCATGGGTGTCTAGGGGTGGTAATGTTGTTAGGTGGTTTGGGGGAATAGTTGGCCAATTTTTCCTTTTGAACATCTTTTTGCATTTTTGTTTTCCCTCTCCAAAAACTCTTTCTTTGGCCGAATGTTATTGTGCATTTTGTGCAAATTTAGCTTTTGTTTTAGCTCTTATTTTGTTGAACCAAAAATGCTATTTCCTTTCTTTCATCTTTGCTTTTGAAACCAAAGCTTCATTTTGGTGTTTTTGCACTTTTCTTTTAGGCAAAATAGGTGTTGGCCGAATCTCATCTCTCCCACATCTCTTTTTCTTTTCTTTTGACATTGGTTCATAATCACATTTTCTTTTACACTCTTTTGGCGAATATTTCTCCATCTCAAATACCATTTCTTTTTCATTTGTTCAAAGATAAAACATCTACTTTCATTCTATTTCTTCTTTTCTTTTCACTTCACCATAGCCAAATCTTCTACTTCCTTTTAGTATTATTTTGGCGAATATTCAAGGGTAGACTCTCCTTGGTTTTCTTCTATCGATTTTGGATAAAAAGGGTAAGTGTTCATGGACGTGTTTTTTTTTTTTCTTTCTCATTTCTATGATGTTTTCTTATGGACAAAGGCCGAACCTTTGGGCATTGTTTTGCAAGGTTCTAACCATTTTTAGGATTCGATTATTCTCTTAGGCTCATTGGGATTTCGGAAGCAATCGATTTAAGCCATTCCTTTAGCAAATCGAAGTTGGTAAGTCAAGTGGTAAGGATTCTATACTCTTAAGTTGGTTGAGGAAGCCTAAGGTTATTTGGATTAAGATATGTTGTTGGCCGAATGGTTTTCATTAAAATATTGTGATATGGCCGATTGTAGGACAAGGATCTAGTGCGGTAGATCGGATCTTCGAAAGTTAGTTTTGCTTTGGTGAAAGGTGTGTATCTTACACACTTTATAACTTGGTTTATATATGTATTTATGTGTGTTATAACTAATCATATTATGAAAGTGGGAAAAACGATGAGATTTGGATATGATACCATGATGGTATGAATGAGGATTCGGGTAAGTCCGTTTCGTTATGTTGTTAATACATGTGGATTGAAATCATGATCTATGATTTATGATATATTTGTTATGAGATACATATCAAAGTATATTGACATGATTTGTTTATTTATTGCATTGGCATGGGCAATATGAGAGGAGGGGAAGATTGATATCGTGACTTTTGGTCACCAAAGTGATTTGGTATCACA
Organism: Gossypium rotundifolium; assembly: GCA_025506655.1. Lineage (NCBI taxonomy): Eukaryota > Viridiplantae > Streptophyta > Magnoliopsida > Malvales > Malvaceae > Gossypium > Gossypium rotundifolium. The sequence goes on along the minus strand of CP106722.1, from coordinate 84,647,663 downwards.
TTCGTGTCTTCGGACACCGTGGTTTGGCACCACCAAAGATTTGGTATCACATTCGTGTCTTCGGACACCGTGAGGTTTGGCACCTCATAGCGTCTCGTCCTCGTGGTTAATACCACCGTGGGTTGGCCCCACTTTTGAGATATGGGATCGCCGCCATGATTTGGTATCACACGTGGGTTGGCCCCACAGATGGATTATTCGTGACTTTGGTCACCAAAGTGATTTGGTATCACATTTATATCGTGACTTCGGTCACCAGTGGTTTGGCACCACCAGTGGTTTGGTACCACACGGGGTAGAAAAGGAGTTATGGATGGCTAGGTTGGGTGCATTATACATATATGTTGCTTTGTTATAATTTGTGTAAGTATGTGGTATTTACCCGGAGAGGGAATATGCATCGAGTCTTGGTGACTCACCTTCTCCCTTATCTTTTCAGGTGATTCGTGAGTTTGCGGATGAGGAGCCGGATGAACTCGAGGAGGCCATGCAATAAAAGTTGGTTTTATATGAACTTCCATTTGGGTATTATATTTTAATTTGGTTTTCATATTTTATGGATTTGTAATAAGGCCTGTTTAATTATGTTTTGGATTATTTTTATGTTTTGAATATGTTTTAAATATGGTTTATAAATTTCATGATTATTATAATAAAATGAGCACCAAGTTTTCTAAACTACAAAACGCGTTGGTTTTTAAAACGTTACCATCGGGTAACATAAATCATTTGATAATTTAAACAACTTAAGGGTTTTCGATAATTTAAATGATTTTCAAATATTAAGTTTCTACATTCAAATGCAAATGGTTTTCAAAGTAATAATTCGAGTTTTCTTAAAATGATATAAATGTTTTCTAACCTATGATTTATCAACTAAGTTTTAAAGTTTTATGTAATTTCAAAGTAAATCTTCGCTTTTAACTTATTAAACATGTAATTTCTACAAATATAGAATTTCAAAGAGTTTTTCACAAAATTTAATTGTTAATTCGATTCTTTCAAAAATATTTTCCTCAAGGACATACCGATTCTATCGTGGCATATTGACCGGTTTGGGGTGTTAATATATGAATGAATGTGACATGAGTAAATGATGAGGTGATACTGAAATATATATGCTTAAATGAGTTATGAGCATATGAGATATTTGAGTTGTGAAATATGAGTAAGTAATTGCTAAGTAATGAGCCAACAATGATACTATGAATTTGTAAATGAGAAACATTAAAGTCATTGTGTTTATGTGGCTATGTGTATTGTGTATTAAGTTTATTTGTATATGGCTTACTAAGCTTTTGGAAAGCTTACTTTGTGTGTGTTTGTTTTGTTTTACAGATCGTCAAAGCTACGAAAAGGCTTGAGGACCGTCGAGGATCATCACCACACTATCAAACTCAACTTTGGTACTTTTGAATGTGTATATAGCTAAATATGGCATGTATAGGCTAGTTGTTTTGATACATGTTTGAGATGTGTAAATAGCCATGTGATGTGGTTAGATAAATCTGGGTAAAATGCATGAGTGAATATGGTATATGATGCATGTTTTGGTATGGCTTGATGGCAAATGAAATAGTCAAGACTATGGTAAGCATATGAATGCAATATGAGTATGTATGTTTGCTCAAAGAAGTGGTTATATGAAAGGTAAAATGTGGATGAATCATGCTTGGATATATATGTGTTTTAGTTGTGCAAATTGGTATATAAGTTGGCATGATTAGAGATGGGATTGATTGGGATGATATGTTGATCTTAAGACATGATTTTGGTTACCAATTGTGTATGGAATATTGCTTGTTTGAACTTGTAGGAATGACCCTTGTGTGGGTGTCAATTTGGCCTTGAAAATGGCCTATAATTTCCCACACGGTTTAGCACACGAGCGTGTGGCTCTACCGTGTCCCTCGTGGTTGTAATTCAAAACAAGTTTAGATCAACCACGAGCTGGACACACGGGCATGTGACTAACCGTGTGGTGCATGTCAGGATCGACCACAGGTGGGGCACACGGGCGTGTCTCAAGCCGTGGGGACAAGTCAAAATGTATGCCCTATTTTGGCACGGCTTAGACACACGGACGTGCCTGAGGCCGTGGGAGGCACAAGGCTTGCCCACACGGTGTGTAACGCCCAAAAAATTCTTTATAGTTTATTTTCGTATGTTTGTAACATAAATACATGTCTGCTTCAGTGGTTAAGTGTCCTGCGAAGTGCCTAAGAGGTTCCAAGTTCAAGCCTTAGTTTGGGAAAATTTTTTGTTTTTAATTGAATAAACCCCTATCTCTAATCAATAGGCTTATAAATAAATCCTGGTAAAATATGTCAGAATGGGCCTACTGGTCTAGTGGTTAAGTAGAGTGTTAAGTGACTGGAGGTTTGGGGTTAGAAACTCTGCGCATGCAAAGGGGATTTGTTTTTACTGCTTGGCCGTGGAAGAGTTGTGTTTGACCAAAATTCTGCAGAGTTTGGGTGGGATTTGAATTCGGTGGTTGAGGGGATTGTGTTGGAGTGATATGGGGAGAAAAATGTTGAGGGAGGAGTTGTGATAGAACCAAAATTGGTAGTGGCAATTCAGCCACTCTTCTTGATTCTTCCAAATTTTCTTTCCTGATAGTTTTCCTTCTATGTCTATAGCTTTTTTGCCGAATTAGTTGCTACCCCTAACTCTTTCCTTCGCCGCCGATTTTCTACTTTCAATCACTACCTATTCATCTTTTTCTTTTTGTTATTTTATTCACCGCAGTTTCTTTCTTCTTCTTCTCCTCGTAAACCTCTGCTGAGTCTTCCCCATTATTTTTTTTTGTTTCCTTTTTATGATTGTTGCTGAATTCTTGTTCTTCCCCACTCCAAATTTTTGATTTCTCTCTAAAAAGGGGAAATCGTTGTTGGTTTCTTCTTTGTTCCCCTTGGCTGAATTTCTGTTGATCTTTTCCCTCTCTGCTGTACTTTTTCTTTTACTTGCTGCCCAATTTGGTATTTGACTCATCATCAAAGTCTCAGTCACCGCGACTCGTTATATCGGTGCCTTTGTGCATTTAGGTAAAGTTGGTAAGAGTGGACACTATTTTAGATAGATTAATCTTTTGCTAATGGAGGCTTAAATCATGTTTAAGTAACCGATAATTGACCGTGGAGGTTCGTTCGGTGCTGAAGAAGTGAGGAATCACCATCGTTCATTCAAGGTAATGTATCTGTAAGTTTGGCATTTATTTATCGTGAGTGACTTCGTTGAAGTTATCAAAAAATAACTTAATTGATGTGTTAATGGACAATAATAGGTGCTAGAGTAGTCGTGGTTGCACTAACTTTAAACTAATACCAGGTGTGTAATCACGACTCTGAAAATGGAAATTGGTGAAAAGCCAGAAACGTGAAAAGTTGACGCCACACGTGCGTGTGGCCACCAGTGTGGTAGGCCGTGTGACCAAACACGGACGTGTGATCGTCGAGGCTGGCCATGTACGAGTCATAGGTCGGGCTGAACTAGGCCGAGTGGACCACACGGGCGTGTAGGCCCCACACGGGTGAACCATGCAGGTATATAGGATTATTGGTTTAGGCCGTGTGATCCACACAGTCAAGGCCATTTTGGGCCATGTGGGCCACACGGGCGTGTGGGCCCACACGAGCATGCAACATAGGCCGGTGGGCCAATTTTCACTGTTTGACTACTAAGGTTGCACGGATCGCCCGAGTCAATTGTGGACCTACTATAAGGTCGGTAAGCGTACCTAGACCCTTAATTGACTGAATTGACTATATGAATGATATGAATAAGCATGATGATGTTCCACTAATTTGATATTGTATGCTCTAACTACATGCATGATATTCTGTTATAGCATGTCATATTTACATATTGCATTGCATTGGGTTGGGGGTTTATTTTGTTAGAAGGAATTGTATTGACTGGCATCGAGCCTAATTTACTGGTAGTTCAACTGCAAACTCCTGTTTTAGTGCCATAACTAGTACTACTGGAGTGTAGGGATGGGTGGGTTGATTATATCCCCACATGGAGTGTAGGGTTGGACGGAGATGGAGTGTAGAGGCTGGTTGGGTAGGATTTCCTAATTGCATATTGGTTTCCGTCACTATTATTGAGATGGGCTAAGGCCCGAACTGATATTGATATTGTAATAGGTCAAGGCCCTAATGTATGACTGCTCATGTATTGTAATGGGCAAAGGCCCTAACTGAAATTGAAACCGTTACTGAAATGGGCTTAGGCCCAGATTGTGATTACTTTCTGTCTTGTTGTTTTATATGCGATTACACACTGAGCTTTCGTAAACTTACCCATCTATTTTATCTATACAGGTAATCCCCAGACATAGGCGGATCGGTGCAGCAGAGGACTCAACGGTGGCTACACGACTCTATTTTAGTAATTAATTATAATTTTGATTTTATTGTGGGGTATATACTATAATAATGGCCTCTTTGGATATTCATGGATTAGTTGGGATATTTATTGTTTTGATTTATAACAGCTAGTAGTAGGGACAATCGAGTTTTCAAAAATTAAAACTTTTTAACAAATTACACACGAATACGTAAACTATTTTTAAAGCTTTCGCGATAGGTGACGTTTTGAAAATTAATAACGTTCTGAAAGTAAATAACTTTTTTATAATGATTCACGTTTTGGAAATGAACGGTACATCTTAGAATCAATGAAAGGTACTAAAAAGAGGACTACTAGAAAAGAGGGTTTTTCTTTAATAACAACTTGTTTTATGAAAAATACTTCAATGTGACATCGTCAGATTCGGCCATAACGTCCATGCCGGGTTTGGGTGTTGCATTTAGTGGTATCAAAGCTAGGTTACAAAACTCGACTGTGTAGTTTACAGTTTACAGTGATGCATCACATGTCGATTTAGGATGTGTGTTGATGCAAGGGGGAAAGGTGGTAGTGTACGTGTCTCGTCAGCTTAAGGCTCATGAGGCAAATTATCTGACGCATGACTTGGAGTTGGCCGCGGTGGTATTTGCACTAAAAATCTAGGGGCATTATCTGTATGGTGAGAAGTGTATCATTTACACCGATCACAAGAGCCTCAAGTACCTCCTCACTCAAAAGAAGCTCAATCTTAGGTAGCGTAGATGGATTGAGCTGCTTAAGGATTACGACTGTACTATCGAATACCATCCTGGTAAGGCCAATGTGGTGGCCGATGCACTGAGCCATAGGGCTGTGACAGATCTGAGGGCAATGTTTGCTCGTCTCAGTTTATTTGATGATGGAAGTCTGTTGGTTGAACTTCAAGTTAACTGACATGGATAAAGTAGATTAAGGGTAAACAGTTGGACGACAAGTCTTTGGGTCTTCCCTTCCGACAGATTGTGTAACACCCTTATCCGAGTTCGAAGTCAGAACCGGATACAACGCATTTCCTAACTTAACTTGCTTGAACATAACACATCGGGCTATAAAATTTTGCTGCAACTAAAAAACTTTCCATTTAAACTTATAACCTACTCATTTTGGACCTACGAGGCCCTAAACATACTTCCGGAAGGTTTCAAAATTAAACCAAGAACTTTGACTTAGAATTTTTTTGTCCAAACAGGGGCCACACGCCCATTTGCCCTTGTGACATGCCCGTGTTCTTCACCCATGGTCGACACTGACTTATTTCACACAGCCAGACACACGCCCGTGTCATTAACTCGTATTCCTCACACGGCCTCGACATGCCCTTGTCATTAACCCGTATTGTAATGGGTCAAGGCCCTAATGTATGACTGCTCCTAGGCTAAGGCCCTAACTGAAATTGCAACCGTTACTGAAATAGGCTTAGGCCCAGATTGTGATTGCTTTACATGCGTTTATTTTATATGGGATTACACATCGAGTTTTCAAACTCACCCATCTATTTTATCTGCATGTAATCCCTGGATATATGCGGATCGGTCAAAGAGAGGACTCAACAGTGGTCGCACGACTCATTTCATTCTATTTTAGTAACTAATTATAATTTTGATTTTATTTTAGGGTATTTATTGTAATAATGGCCTCTTTGGATTTTTATGGATTAGTTGTGATTTTTATTGTTTTGATTTATAACGACTAGTAGTAGGGACAATCAAGTTTTCAAAAATCAAACCTTTTTAACAAATTACACACGAATACGCAAACTATTTTTAAAGCTTTCGAGATAGGTGACATTTTGAAAATTAATAACGTTCTGAAATTAAATAACTTTTTGAGAATGAGTCACGTTTTGGAAATGAACGACACATCTTAGAATCAATGAAAGGTAATAAAAAGAGGACTAATAGAAAATAGGGTTTTTCTTTAATAACAACTTGTTTTATTAGGCCATAACGTTCAGGCCGGGTTTGGAGTGTTACATTTAGTGGTATCAGAGCCCAGTTACAAAATTCAGCTGTGGATTTGGGTTATTAGGACATACTTTACGAGAACTATTGTCTAACGATTCAAAATGTTTTTACTGAACATGTGGTACAACAAGTCTCCGGAATCGATCCTGTAAGTCCTTTAAACTAATATCTGTTTAAAAAACTAAAAATGCTAAAGATATTATATACTAAGACTACTTTAGATATATTGTACTGAAAACACTCAGGTTATTGTATACTAATACTGTAGTAAAAATGCTATAAATATTATATACTAAGACTACTTTAGATATACTGTATTGAAAACATTCAGGTTACTGTATACTAATACTGTAGTAAAACTGATAGACACTGCGTTGTACGAAAACAAACGTTACACTTTTGATACTGTTGTCATAAAATATCCGTTAATAACACTGGAACTGTAAACTGATACATAAAACTATTAATACAGATAAAATGCAATTAGACAATGAGCACTAGAGATACTCGCGGACGAGGTACAAGAGGCAGTGGCAAAGGCCGTAGAGATGCTCGAGCTGGGTCTTCATCTTCTGGCAACTTGCCTAATTTGGATACAAGTGAGATGTCGGCTTCACCTGTGACCGAGATTGACTCTCATGATCGAGCGGCTGGGACGACGCACTGTCTCAGGCCATGTTGAGAATCTTAGAGAGGGTCGTTGGGACCAATACTGGAGTTGGAGGCTGAGGGTCAGTTACAAAATGACTCCGGTCTAATGGAGCTGAGATTTTTAGCAGTATTGCTGGATTTGCCCCTAATGTGGTTGAGTACTGGATTGAGGCCACGGAAAGGATTATGGACGATTTAGATTGCACCCCCGAGCAGAAACTAAAGGGTGCAGCGTCACTGCTGAGAGATGAGGCTTACCAGTGGTGGCTTACGGTTAAGAAGGGCACTCAGCCTGATCGACTGACCTGGGAGTTCTTTAAGATTGACTTCTAGGTAAAGTATGTGGGGGCTAGTTACGTGGATGCCCGTAGGAGAGAGTTCCTAAATTTGACCCAGGGTGATATATCAGTGGCCGAGTATGAGGCTGAATTTCTACGACTAAGCCGCTATGCGCGTGGTATGGTGGCGACTGAGTATGAGAGATGCGTTCGGTTTGAGGATGGTCTCAGTGATAATCTGAGGGTACTGATAGCTCTACAGAGGGAGTGAGACTTTACTACACTGGTAGATAAGGTGAAGATCGCCAAGGAAGTGAAGTGCACTGAGCGCTAGAATAGAAAGAGAGGTAGGAATAAGAGTGATTCAGAGCCCTTGAGTTTCGTTCAGAGGCCTAAGAAAAAGGCCAGAGTTGATGGGTCGACCAGAGTTGGGGCTCCTATTACTACTAATGGACAGCTGTCGTGTTGACTGTGGTAGACGCCATCAGGGCGAGTGTTGGAAAAGAACTGGGGCTTGTTTGAGGTGCGGTTCATTAGAGCACCATATTAGAGATTTCTCGCAGAGGTCCAATCAGATGGAAGCTTTTGGCATGGGTACTGCACCACTGAGAGTAGTTCAGCAGCCACCGACAGGCCGTGGTCAGGCTAGGGCTGGTAATAGTCTGGAACGAGGTTAGAGAGCACCAGACAGAGTTGCTGGTCATACTGAGGCGAGGTAGCTGGCTCTAGTCTATGTTGTTCGTCACCGAGAGGATAGAGATGCTCCAGACATCATTACGGGTACGTTCTTTATTTATAATCTACCCTATACTGCACTGATAAATAGAGGATCCACTCACTCCTATATAGCTTGTACCGCATCTGAAAACTTGGGTATACTGGTTGAGAGCACTACGAGTGAGGTCACTATACTGAGTCTGTTGGGGTAGTCAGTAAGGGTTAACAAACTGTTTAGAGATGTTCCTCTAGAGGTTCAAGGAGCTATCTTTTTGGCTGATCTGACGGAACTACCTTTTAGAGAATTTGATCTGATATAGGGAATGGACTGGTTAGTCAAACACCAAGTGAGCTTAGATTGTGCCACAAAAAGGGTTGTACTGAGAACTGAGGAGGACAACGAAGTAGTCGTAATTGGGGAACGTCGGAACTACTTGAGTAATATATTTCTACATTGAGGGCAGAAAAGTTGGTTCGTAAAGGATGTGAGGCATATCTGGCCTACATAGTGTTTTAGGTTCTGAGGATTCTTCGGTTAAGGATATCAGGATGGTTAAAGACTTTTCAGACATTTTTTTGAAGAGCTACCAGGGTTACCTCCGAATCATGAAGTAGAGTTTAAGATTTAGCTCCTTATTGGTGTAGCTCCGGTGTCCATCGCCCCTTATAGAATGGCACCAAAGGAGCTTGTAGAGCTTAAGGCCCAGATTCAAGAGCTATTGGATCGCGGGTTCATTCGCCCTAGTGTGCCTCCTTGGGGGCACCAGTACTGCTTGTGAAACGGAAGGATGGATCCATGCGTATGTGTATTGACTGTTGACAATTGAACAAGTTGACCATAAAAAATAAATACCCTCTACCTAGGATAGATAATCTGTTAGATATGTTTCGAGGAGCTTCAGTGTTATCTAAAATTGAACTTCGATTAGGGTATCACCAGTTGAGAGTTAAGAAAGTCGACGTGCATAAGATGGCATTTAGGACTCGCTATGGTCATTACGAGATCCTAGTGGTGCCATTTGGACTGACGAATGCTCTAGAAGCTTTTATGGATTTAATGAATCGAGTGTTCCAGCCCTATCTGGATTGGTTTGTGGTGGTATTTATTGATGATATACTGGTGTATTCGAAGACTAAGGATGAGCACGATGAACACCTCAGAGTGGTTCTACAGATTCTGCGAGAGAAACTACTGTACGTCAAGTTCAGTAAATGTGAGTTCTGGTTACATGAAGTAATGTTTCTGGGACATGTGGTTTTTACTGAGTGGATTAGAATCGATCTTCAAAAGTTAAGGCTATCTTGGATTGGAAGCAACCTAAGACTGTATTCGAGATTCGTAGTTTTCTAGGATTGGTAGGGTATTATCGACGGTTTGTAGAGGGGTTTTTACTGATCGCTGCACCCTTGACTAAGTTGCTACGTAAGGGTGTGCGGTTTAACTGGTCTAACACGTAGCAAGAGAGCTTTGAGAAGTTCAAGACTATATAACAAAGGCCTCTATTCTGATACAGCCAGATTCAGAAAAAGAGTTTACTATCTACAGTGATGCTTTACATGTCAATTTGGGGTGTGTGTTGATGCAAGAGGGTAAAGTGGTAGCGTATGCGTCTCATCAGCTTAAGACTCATGAGGCAAATTATCCGACACATAACTTGGAATTGGTCGCAGTGGTATTTGCACTGAAAATCTGAAGGTATTACCTGTATGGAGAGAAGTGTATCATATACACTAATCACAAGAGCCTCAAGTACCTCCTCACTCAGAAGGAGCTGAACCTTAGGCAGTGTAGGTGGATTGAGCTACTTAAGGACTATGACTATACGATTGAATATCATTCTGGTAAGGCCAATGTTGTGGCCAATGCGCTGAACCGTAGGGCTATGTCTGATCTGATGGAAATGTTTGCTCGTCTCAGTTTATTTGATGATGGTAGTCTATTGGACGAACTTTAAGTTAAACCAACATGGATAGAGCAGATTAAGGGTAAACAGTTGGAGGATGAGTCTTTGGGTCTTCGTTTTCGACAGATTGAAAGTGGGAATACTGTGGATTTTGGATTGAATAGCGAAAGGGTACTCTGCTTCCATGGGAGAATCTATGTACCGAAGGATATTGAGTTGAGGCAATCTATACTGTGAGAGGCGCATAGTAGCCCTTATGCTATGCATCTTGGTGGAAACAAGATATATCGAGACCTTCGTGAGTTATACTGGTAGCCAGGTCTTAAACGAGAGATTACTGAATTTGTGGCCAAGTGTTTGACATGTAAGCAGGTTAAGGCTGAGCATCAGTTACCTTCGGGATTGTTGCAGCTAGTCAATATTCCACTTTGGAAATGAGAGCATGTAACTATGGACTTCGTTAGCGGGTTACCCCTTACACCCACTAAGAATGATTCTGTATAGGTCATCGTGGATCGATTGACCAAGTCTGCCCACTTCATACTAGTTCGTACCTATTACCCTCTACAGAAGCTGGCTAAACTGTATGTGTCTAAGATAGTGAGACTGCATGGGGTACTGGTTTCGATGATATTTGATAAGGATCCTCGCTTTACCTCTCGGTTTTGGAAGAAGCTATATGAAGCTCTAGGTACAAGGTTGGACTTCAGCACTGCGTTCCATCCTTAAACAGATGGACAATCAGATAGGGTGATTCAAATACTGGAGGACATGTTGAGGAGTTGTGTGATTGAATTTCAAGGTAGTTGGGAGGATTACCTGCCACTAGCGGAGTTTGCTTATGACAATAGCTTTCAGTCTAGCATTCAGATGGCACCATACGAGGATTACATGGTCATAGGTGTCGCACACCTTCATGTTGGACTGTGTTAGGTGAGCGACAAGCTTGGGCCCTGAACTAGTTTCTGATACCGAGGACAAATTTAGATTGATTCGAGACCGACTGAAAGTGGCATTAAACAGATAGAAGTCCTATGCGAATTTGAAGCGTTGAGAGATTGAGTATTCTATAGGGGATTTTATTTTTCTCAAGGTCTAGCCATGGAAGAAGGTACTGAGATTTGGTCGCAAGGGCAAGTTGAGCCCTAGATTCATTGGGCCATATCATAGACTGAAACGTGTAGGACCGGTTGCCTACCAGTTGGAGTTACCTCCAGAGTTATATTAGATTCATGACATGTTTCATGTCTCTATGTTGAGGCGCTACCGCTCTGATCCCACGCATATTGTTCCTGTTGAGGAGATCGAGGTTAGGCTACATCTAACCTTTGAAGATGAGCTAGTCCAAATATTAGATCACGATGTAAAGGTTCTAAGAAGAAAGTCCATTCCCCTGGTTAAGGTTCTTTGGCGTAATCATAGTTTTGAGAAGGCCACGTGGGAGCCTGAGGATGTGATACGACAGCAGTATCCTTATTTGTTCTAAATAGGTAAAACTTCGAGGCCAAAATTTTCTTTAAGGGGGTAGAGTTGTAACGCCCAGAAAATTCTTTATAGTTTATTTTCGAATGTTTGTGACATAAATACATGTCTGCTTTAGTGGTTAAGTGTCCTACAAAGTGTCTGAGGGGTCCCAAGTTCAAGCCTTAGCTTGGGAAAAAATTTTGTTTTCAATTGAACAAACCCCTATCTCTAATCAATAGGCTTATAAATAAATACTGGTAAAATATGTCAGAATGGCCTGCTGGTCTAGTGGTTAAGTGGAGTGTTAAGTGGATGGAGGTTTAGGGTTCGAATCTCTACGCATTCAAAGAGGATTTATTTTTACTGCTTGGTCATGGAAGAGTTGTGTTTGACTGAAATTCTGCAGAGTTTGGGTGGGATTTGAATCCAGTGGTTCAGGGGATTGTGTTGGAGTGATATGGGAAAAAATATAGAGGGAGGAGTTGTGATAGAACCGAAATTGGTAGTGGCAATTCGGCCACTCTTCCTCATTCTCCCAAATTTTCTTTCCTAATAGTTTTCCTTTTCTGCCTATAGTTTCTTTGTCGAATTAATTGCTGCCCCAAACTCTTCCCTTCGTCGCCGATTTTCTACTTTCTATCACTACCTATTCATCTTTTTCTTTTTTTATTTTATTCACTGCAGTTTCTTTCTTCTTCTTGTCCCCGTAAACCTCTGTCGAATCTTCCCTATTATTTTTTTGTCTCTTTTTATGATTGTTGCTGAATTCTTATTCTTCCCCACTCCAAATTTTTGGTTTCTCTCTAAAAAGGAGAAATCGTTGTTGGTTTCTTCTTTGTTCCCCTTAGCCGAATTTCTGTTGATCTTTTCCCTCTCTGGTGTAATTTTTCTTTTACTTGCTGCCCAATTTGGTATTTGACTCGTCATCAAAGTCTCAGTCACCACGACTCGTTATATCGGTGCCTTTGTGCATTTAGGTAAGGTTGGTAAGAGTGGACACTATTTTGGACTGATGAATCTTTTTCTAATAGAGGCTTGAATCATGTTTAGGTAACCAATAATTGACTGTGGAGGTTCGTTCTGTGCTGAAGAAGTGAGGAATCACCATCATTAATTCAAGGTAATGTATCTGTAAGTTTGGCATTTAGTCATCATGTGCGACTTCGTTGACGTTATCAACAAATAACTTAATTGATGTGTTAATGGACAATAATAGGTGCTAGAGTACTCGTAGTTGTGCTACCTTCGAACCAATACCAGGTGTGTAATCACGACTCTAAAAATGGAAATCAGTGAAAAGCTAGAAATGTGAAAAGTCGACGCCACACGTGCGTGCGGCCACTGTGTGTAGGTCGTGTGACCAAACACGGGCGTGTAATCATCAAGGCTGGTCATGTGCAATTCATGGGCCGGGCTAATTGGGACGTGTGGGCCACACGAGCATGTGGGCCCACATGGGTATGCAATATTGGCCGATAGGCCCATTTTCACTGTTTCACTATTAAGGTTGCACGGGTCGCCCGAGTCGACTGTGGACCTACTGTAGGGTCGATAAGTGTACCTAGACCCCTAATTGACTGAACTGACTGTATGAATGAAATGAATAAGCATGATGATGTTCCACTGATTTGATACTGTATGCCCTGACTACATGCATGATATTATGTTATAGCATGTCATATTTACATATTGCATTGCATTGGGTTGGGGGTTTATTTTGTTTGGATGAAGTGTATTGAATGGCCTTGAGCCTAATTTACTAGCAGCTTAGCTGCAAACTACTATTTTAGTGCCGCAACCGGTACTACTTGGAGTGTAGGGATGGGTGGGTTGATTATATCCCACATGGAGTGTAGGGTTAGACGGAGATGGAGTGTAGAGGCTGGTTGGTTAGGATTTCCTGATTGCATATTGGTTTTTGTTACTATTACTGAGATGGGCTAAAGCTCGAGCTGATATTGATATTGTAATAGGTCAAGGCCCTAATGTATGATTGCTCCTCTATTGTAATGGGCTAAGGCCCTAACTGAAATTGAAACCGTTACTGAAATGGGCTTTGGCCCAGATTGTGATTGCTTTCTATCTGGTTGTTTTATATGGGATTGCACACTGAGTTTTCGTAAACTTACCCATCTATTTTATCTATACAGGTAATCCCCAGACATAGGCGGATCGGTGCAGTGGAGGACTCAACGGTGGCTACACGACTCATTTCATTCTATTTTAGCAATTAGTTATAATTTTGATTTTATTTTGGGGTATTTATTGTAATAATGGCCTCTTTGGATATTCATGGATTAATTGGGATTTTTATTGTTTTGATTTATAACGACTAGTAGTAGGGATAATTGAGTTTTCAAAAATCAAACCTTTTTAACAAATTGCACACGAATACGCAAACTATTTTTAAAGCTTCTACGATAGGTGACGTTTTAAAAATTAATAACGTTCTGAAAGAAAATAACTTTTTTATAATGATTCACGTTTTGGAAATGAATGACACATCTTAGAATCAATGAAAGATAATAAAAAGAGGACTAATAGAAAAGAGGGTTTTTCTTTAATAACAACTTGTTTTATGAAAAACACTTCAATGTGACATCGCCAGATTCGGCCATAACGTCCAGGTCAGGTTTGGGTGTTATATTTAGTGGTATCAAAGCCAGGTTGCAAAACTCGACTGTGTAGTTTACTATTTACAGTGATGCATCACATGTCAGTTTAGGATGTGTGTTGATGCAAGAGGATAAGGTGGTAGCGTACGCGTCTCGTTAGCTTAAGACTCATGAGGCAACTTATCCGACGCATGACTTGGAGTTGGTCGCGGTAGTATTTGCACTAAAAATCTAGAGGCATTATCTGTATGGTGAGAAATGTATCATTTACTGTAACACCCCAAACTTGACCTAGACGTTATAACCGGATCTAGCATGTCACATCAAAAGGTTATTTAAAAGCTATGCGTTTGTTAAAAAAACTTTGTATCCTTTTTAAAACTCTAAACTTTGTTGCTTGTGAAAACAAGATTTGCTTAAAATGTTTCCTTGTAAAGATGTTATTATTTTTGAAAACTTTTTTTATTGCTGAAATCTGACACAAAGAATTGCAAAAACGTGTTATTTTGAAAACGATTGTTATTGCTTAAAAATTCGTGATTAACCGATTAATAATTATTAACTAGAAAAATTACTATACGAAATTTTAGAAGAAAAATCTAATGGCCTTATTACACAAAATATTAACCCAAAATAATAACATAAAATAAATTTAAACTTAATTTACTAAGTTTCGAAAGAAGAAAATCCGACGAATGGCCACCTCTGAGTTCTCCGCAGCTCCAAATCCTCTAACGCTGGGGATTACATGCATGGTTAAAAACGGGGTGAGTTTGCGAAAACTCAGTGTGTAATCCCTTACCGTAGTAATACCAATTTACGTAAATAGAAACTCGAATACCGGGCCTAAGCCCTTTTAATAGTAACACTACAGTCAGTTTAAGCAAACGTGAGTCAAAGCCCACCACGATATCATTTGGGGCATAACCCATAACAGAATCAATTGGGCCTAGCCCAAACCCATAGCAAAACAAGTGGCCTAAACCCAGTATAGTGACAGATCTCATGAACAGATATGCAATAGTATGAGGATGCATCACACCCCAATCCAACCCTACACTCCACCCGTACCAGCCCTACACTCCATGTGGGGACCAAGTCAACCCACCCAGCCCTACACTCCAAGAATGTAGCCGAGCTGCCAGTATAAACATATGCGGCTCTTAAGCCTTCAATAGCGGTATTATAATTGGCACAGAGCCATTAGCAACTGTATTATGTTTGGCACTAGCCATCAGCGGCAGTAATATAATCGGCACACAGTCTTGGGTAAATATGATTGACACAGAGTCATCGATATCTGTTAGGCACATAGACCTTAGCGACGGTAATATATCGGCACACAGCCTTAATCAAGATGGCACAGAGCCAAGCTCTCTAATAATGCAGCCAAGCTGCTAATAACGGTATATGTGGCTGAGCCACTGAATCAGTATATGTGGCAAAGCCACTAAATTAGTAAAACATGGCGTAGCCACCAGTACAGTACTTCCTCCATAAGTATAACCCAACCCAATGCAGTATGCCGTGTATGTCATGCTCAATCATTACACGTGTATGCAAATGGCCATGCTTAGTAACCGTCATTTCAACACACATTAACAGTAAATTAGACACACGCCTACAGTCAAGTCGGTTAAACCACAATCATACAATCACAGTCAAATCATGGCACCAAAATCAGTTTTTTACCTTTAGGGGCAAAATAGTTAATTTACCCTATAAGGGTATTCTGGTAATCCTACCCTATAGGGGTAATTCGATAATTCTACTCATAGCTAATCCATGTATGCAATGCATCTCAAACATAATCAATCATACAATTAACACATACAACACTAGTACTACCACGAGGGTACAATGGTCATTTAATCGATTAGGGGTAAAACGGTCATTTCACCACTTAAGGGCATCTCAATAATTTTACCCATCGAGGGTATTTTGGTAACTTTACCCACAGAGGGTATTTCGGTAATTTCGTAAATAGGGATATTTCGGTAATTTCACAAACCAGAGGTATTTCGGTAATTTTGCAAACCAGGGGTATTTCGGTAACTTTGCAAACTAGGGGTATTTCAGTAATTTCACAAACCAAGGGTATTTCGATAATTTCACAAACTAGGGGTATTTCGATAATTTCGTAAACTAAGGGTATTTCGGTAATTTTGCAAACTAGGGGTATTTCGATAATTTCTCAAACTAGGGGTATTTCGGTAATTTTGTAAATCGAGATATTTTAAATAGAGATAACGATATGAAGGACCTAGGGCCCATTCTCGATCCAAATGGACCCACACGTTCGTGTGGCCCATTTAGCCCAAATCTAGCCATAGATATGAGATTCACATAGACCAGTTCACTATCTACTACACAATCATACAATTTATTCATATGGGCCCATGGTCCCAAACAATGTCGACCCACAAGAATACTCATGGTGGCCTCGACTATCGCGTAGAAGCTCCCACACGTGTGCCCGCACGCTCATGTGGCTACCATCGCCTTGTGACCGATATTTCGACATTTGTCATTCTACAGCTAGAGTAGTGCGAGATACTTTCCGGTGTGAGATCCCTTCTTCAGTAGAGTTTAAATCCAACACAAACTCTGGCCGTCCAATCCGTAAAATAAATACTCCTCTGCTTGTCATGAGATTCAAACCCAGGCTCCCTTGCACCCTTAATGACGCCTTGCCACTAGACCACTCGCTTCCTTGTGTCTAACATCATGCGCAACTAAATATAAATTTATGGGCCAAAGTCCAAGTTCACTTAAAAATAAATCAAAATGAAATGCCAACGCCAAGGCTTGAACCTTAGACCCCTTACTTCCTTGTGGCATCACCTCCTTGTCTCTTATGTGGCGTCACTTTGCCACTACACCACAAGCTCTTTTTGGGTCATTTTTCTCCACATTTTATTCTTAAAGCCTACTTACTAACTCTCAGGGCTTTACTCACCTAAAACCAAAATTTTCCTAAAGCCCAAGTTTGGTCCCGGGACTTCATAGAAGCCCCCTAACCTTCCAAAATCACTCACCTAATAGGTCCAACTTGCATTAGAGTCATTCTCTTATTCTCAAAAATTTTAAACGCTCCCACACCCAAGGCCCAATGGGCCCAATTCTACTAGGCCCAATTTCGGGTCGTTACATTTACATCAATCACAAGAGCCTTAAGTACCTCCTCACTCAAAATGAGCTGAATCTTAGGTAGCGTAGATGGGTTGAGCTACTTAAGGATTACGACTGTACTATCGAATACCATCCTGGTAAGACCAATGTGGTGGCTGATGCACTGAGCCGTAGGGCTGCGACAGATCTAAGAGCGATGTTTGCTCGTCTCAGTTTATTTAATGATAGAAGTCTGTTGGTTGAACTTCAAGTTAAACCGACCTGGATAAAGTAGATTAAGGGTAAACAGTTGGAGGACGAGTCTTTAGGTCTTCCCTTCCGGCAGATTGTGTAACACCTTTATCCGAGTTCGAAGTCGGAACCAGATAAAAGGCATTTCCTAACTTAACTTGCTTCAACATAACACATCGGGCTATAAAATTTCGCTGCGGCTTAAAAACTTTCCATTTAAACTTACAACCTACTCATTCTAGACCTACGAGGCCCAAAACATACTTCCGGGAGGTTTCAAAATTAAACTGAGAACTTTTACTTACTTATAATATTTTTGTCCAAACAGGGACCACACGCCCGTGTTGTTCAAGGGACACGCCCGTGTGCCCTTAAGACATGCCCGTGTTCTTCACCCGTCGTCGATGCTGACTTATTTCACATAGCCAGACACACGTCCGTGTCATTAACCCGTGTTCCTCACACAGCCTCGACACGCCCGTGCCGTAGCCCTTGTGCCAAAACCTTGGCATTCTGTTTATGATGTCATTACCTCACTAAGGTCACACGGCCAAGGCACACGCCCGTATACTTAGACCGTGTGTCGAATTAAATTCCACATTTAAAGTGGAGACTTCACACGGCCTGGGCACACGCCCATGTCCAAGGCCGTGCCTTCCGCACGGCTGAGACACATGGTCGTGTCTCGGCCCGTGCATTTACTACTGAGCATCCTGACTTTGTAAACCTAACATGCAAGGGACGCACGGTCGATCAACACGCCCATAAGGCTGACCGTGTGTCTACCCATGTGGACATAAAAAGGCTATATTCCAAGCCAAATGCCACCTTGCATAGTAAACATACTAACTCCAACTCATATAAACATTATTCATAACCCAAAGACACATCCAAGAACTCAATTCAAAGCATTCACACAAGCATAAACTTCATAATTTCATTATCATTGAATATATATGAACTCATCAAGTGTTGGCCCATTTCTGATGACCATTTACAAAATGACTTTGATAACATACATAGCCAACACTTTGGCTAACAATTACGACTTAACAAAATACCTAGGTCCTATACATGCCATACTCAAAATAAGTCTAAATTGTTATACCAAAGTGATGTTGATAGTGTGATTTCCGAACTCCTGCATCCCACGATCCCTGAGTTATCTTGGCAATACTACAAGGAAAAGGGAAATGAGAGGGGCAACAAAAAGCTTAGTAAGTTTGCATAAAAATAAATAACAATAATAAGTTTATAATGACATCAATCCATAGCATTTGATAACCACATAAGGTCATAGATACTTTGCCATAACTTACTCGTACTTGTTCTTATCTATAACATACCATGCTACATATCGTAACATTCTCGTGAATTTCATGCATTCAATCATACCATTTCACGCATTATTCAATCACCAACTAAACCATTCAAATTGACAAATGTACATCTCCAAACCTATGTAATTCAAACATCATGTAATACATATCAAAGTTCATCTTCAAACCACATCTTTCCCAAACAACTAAGTCATGAAATATACCACATTCATAGCTTATTCATCAATTCTACATCATTCAATTTCGAAGCCAAATCACATAGCAAGGATTAGCCTTTCAAAATATATCATAACATCTAGCCTATACATTCCATATTTCACCTATATACATCTTTCCAAAAGTACCAAAATAGATTGTCGATAGTGTGATGGAGATGCTGACGATTCTCAAATCCGAGCTAGCTTTACTGACATTGTAAAACAGAGAAACAGTTCACACAGTAAGCTTCTCAAAGCTTAGTAAGTCCGTAATATAGTACATGTAATTCTAAAATTCAAATCACTATACAAAATAAGCCATCACTTAGATTAATTTACCAATGATACACCAACTCAACTATGCTCAATGCTCATATAGCATTCTATCAATTTACTTTCAAATTTATTAATACATAGATATCACATATACTTTATCCAACACATAGTTATTATACATTCATTAACCAACACATAGTTATCATACAAACCTTAGCCAACACATAGTTATCATACATACCTTAGCCAACACGTAGTTACTCACCAACCAAGCTACTCAATTGCTCGACTTTACATTTCGATCACCATTTATTATACTTTTGATTTGCTCACACACTCAGTGCTAATTCGTAATCAAACATATTTGTCATCGCACACTTAGTGCCAATTCAATTAACCGAACTTGTATCAGTAACACACACACAGTGCCAATTCGATAGACCGGAGATTCTATCTCTTCGCATACACAGTGCTAGCCATTTATGTCTCGTTTCTAATTTCGCACACTCAGTGCCATCTATTTCAATTCTGCACATAGCATTTCTAATCTCATAGTTATGTATATAATCTTTCAATTCATGTCACATAGATAAAAGTTAACAACTAGTATTATATCTAAACTTACCTCGAACGTCGAACTATCAAAATGGTCGATTAATCGAGCATTTTATCATTGCCTCGATCTTGATCCGAACCTCTCTTCTCTTGGTCTATACACATTGAAATTTAGTCCATTCAATTACTAATTCATTCAATTTAGTCCACACATACTTATTTAGGGCATTTTACATAATAGCCCTTACATTTTTATATTTCGACACTTTAGTCCCTAATTCACAAAATCACAAAATGCACATAATTCCTCTTCACCCATGCCTATCCGAACTCTCTCCAAATTCATACAAGTACAGACATTTCATTTATTTCACAATTTAATCCTTCAATTACTCAATTTCTCAATTAAGTCTAAAATGCTCAATTTCACTAAAAATCCCAATTCAAACTATGTTAACCCAACACCAAGTTTTCATATTTCACTATCAACTAGCATATAGCTCAAGCATTCATCAATGGCTCATCACAAGAACATCATCAATTCACAAAACTACAACATGGGTTAGCTAGAGCACGAAGCAACGATTACGAAAACGTAGAAATTATCAAAAACTGACTCAAAACCATACCTCAATCAAGATGAACAATGGCCGAATATCACAAAGCTTTTCCTCCTTTTTTTTTTATTTTTTGTGTTTTCGGTGGACAAAGATGAACATATTCATCTTACTCTCATTTTTTGTTTGTTTAATAAACATATTATTAATCTAATTACTATATTATCCTTTCATTAAACATATAAGACAAATAAACTATAAGGTTATTTTATCATTTAACCATCCACTAACTTAATATTTGGTCAATTGCCTCATAAGGTCTCCACATTATAAAGAAAACTACAATTAGACACTTAACAATCAACACGCAACATTTTATACTATATACAATTAAGTCCTTTCTCACAATTTGACACATAGTCGATAAAATTATCATATAGAAATTTCACATAGGCTAAATCACATACTATTCACACAGAAAATAATATTAAATTAACATTCTGACCACGAATTTGTGGTCTCAAAACCACTGTTCTGACTAGGGTCTAAACCAGGCTGTTACAAATGCCATATCCCAGATGTGGTCTTACATGGGGTCACCTCTTAGTGCCGATGTCATGTCCCAGATATGGTATTATACGGAATTCTCACATCAAGCATCGAGGCCATATCCCGGATATGATCTTATACGATTCTCATATTCAATACCGAAGCCATATCCCAGATACAGTCTTACACAAAATTTCAATTCGGTGCCGAGGCCATGTCCCCGACATGGTCTTATATGGGATTTCAATTCGGTGCTGAGGCATGTCCCCGACATGGTCTTATATGGGATTTCAATTTAGTGACGAGGCCATATCCCCAATATGGTCTTATACGGGACCTCATCCATCTCATGTCTCAATGATAGTGTTATCACATTCATAATAATCCCACTAGGACTTCAATAACTCAACTTACTCACTCAACATCAATTACTCAATTAATAGAATATCATGTAACATCATAATATTAAACATTCGCAAGCATGCTGGTATAATTGTTAAATTTATCACATACAAACTTACCTCGATTTCAAAGTAAGCTAGATCGACAATCTAGTCCGAGACTTTATTCTTGCCCCTATCAAGGTTGATTCTTGGTTCTTCTTACTCTATAATAGAAAATTAGCTCATTATAATCATCACATTAATAAAAGCATTTCAATAATAATATTTTAGTAAAATTACTATTTTGCCCTTAGACCTTTGGAAAAATAACCATTTTACCCCTAGGCTCGAAAATCAATTCTAATCAAATTTCTACCTTTAATGAGCCTAGGCGAACATTTATTTCTCTTATGACTATCATCAAAACCCAACATTTCACACATTTTACTACCAATTTTACAACTTTTACAAAAAGGTTCATTTAGGTGTTTTCATGACAACACCTTTCACAAAAGTTGTTCATCTAACAACTAAGACTCATTTTCTTCCATAAAAATGCAGCAAATAACAATGAAATCTCTCATGGAAAAACTCTAATCTTTTCATCATATTTCAAGACAGTCCCCTCATTAGAAAGCTTAAGCTCTAGGGGTTCTAAAAGTACAACTATCTTCAAGAAAAACCATTAAAATCACTTACTTGAATGGAGATGAGTTTTCTGAAATTTTGAGCTTTCAAAACCCCTATTTTTCTTGCTATTTTCAGTGGAGAAAGATGGAGAGAAAAGATGATATCTTTTCTTTCTTTATTTTTATTAATACAAGTCAATTTAATCACCAACTTTTACCAACTTTTACCAATTTTGTCAATTTTTGTCTCCTATGGCCGACCACTCTATTCTTAGGGGTCTAATTGCACTTTAAAGACCCCAAATTATTATTCTATGGCTATTAGGCACCTTTAGCTTATAAAATAGAACTTTTGCACTTTATGCGATTTTATCTTTTTTCGCGATTAAGCTTGAAATCGCTAAAATTAAAGCACCAAAATTTTCGTGCACTTATATAATCATTCTATACTTCATAAAATAACATTAAAATAAATTTTCTCTGACCCCAAATTAGTGATCTCGAGATCACTATTCTGACTAGCCCCTAAATCTGGCTGTTACAGATTGAGAGTGGGAATACTGTGGATTTTGGATTGAATAGCGAAGGGGTACTCTGCTACCGTGGGAGAATATGTATACTGAAGGATACCGAGTTGAGGTAGCCTATACTGTGAGAGGCCTATAGTCGCCCTTATGTTATGCATCCTGGAGGAAACAAGATGTACCGAGACCTTCGGGAGATATACTAGTGGTCAGGTCTTAAATGTGAGGTTACTGATTATGTGGCTAAGTGTCTTACATGCCAGCAGGTTAAGGCTGAGCACCAGTTACCTTCGAGTTTGTTGCAGCTATTCAAGATTCCACTATAGAAGTAGGAATGTGTAACTATGGGCTTCGTTAGTAGGTTACCCCTTACAACTACTAAGAAGGATTCTGTATGGGTCATCGTGGATCGATTGACCAAGTTCGCCCACTTCATACCAGTTCGTACTGATTACTCTCTGCAGAAGCTAGCTAAACTGTATGTATCTGATATAGTGAGACTACATGGGGTACTAGTTTCGATAATATCTGATAGGGATTATCGCTTTACGTCTCGATTCTAGAAGAAGCTACATGAAGCTCTGGGTAGAAGGTTGGACTTCAGCACTATGTTCCACCCTCAAACAGATGGTCAATCTGAGTGGGTGATTCAAATACTAGAGGATATGTTAAGGAGTTGTGCGATTGACTTCCGAGGTAGTTGGGAGGATTACCTGCCACTAGCGGAGTTTGTTTATAACAACAGCTATCAGTCTAGCATTCAGATGGCACCCTACGAGGCACTATATGGTCGTAGGTGTTGCACACCTTCATGTTGGACTAAGTTGGACGAATGACGTGTTCTGGGCCTTGAACTAGTTTCTGATGTCGAGGACAAAGTTAGATTGATTTGAGACCGGCTGAAAGCAGCATCTGACAGAAAAAAGTCATATGCAAACCTGAAGCATCGAGAGATAGAGTATTCTGTGGGGGACTCTATTTTTCTCAAGGTCTCACCATGAAAGAAAGTACTGAGGTTTGGTTGCAAGGGTGAGTTGAGCCCTAGATTCATTGGGCCTTATCATATTCTAAAGCATGTAGGACCAGTTGTCTACCAGTTGGAGTTACCTCGGGAGCTACATCAGATTCATGATGTATTCCACGTCTCAATGTTGAGGCGCTACAGTTCTGAACCCACGCATATTGTTCGTGTTGAGAAGATCAAGGTTAGGCCAGATCTGACCTTTGAAGAGAAGCCAGTCTAGATATTAGATCACGATGTGGAGGTTTTAAGAAGAAAGTATATCCCACTGGTCAAAGTTCTTTGGCATAATCATAGTTCTAAGGATGCCACGTGGGAGCCTGAGGATGCGATGCGACAGCAATATCCCCATCTGTTCTGAACAAGTAAAAATTTCGAGGCCAAAATTTTCTTTAAGGGGGTAGAGTTGTAACGCCCCAAAAATCCTTAATATTTATTTTCGTATGTTTGTGACACAAATATCTGTCTGCTTCAGTGGTTAAGTGTTCTGGGAATGTCTGAGAAGTCTTGGGTTCAAGCATTAGCTTGGGCAAATTTTTGTTTTTAAATGAATAAATCCCTATCTCAGGTCAGTAGGCTTATAATTAAATTTTGGTAAAATATGTTAGAATGGGTCTACTGGTCTGGTGGTTAAGTGTAGTGTCCAGATGCCGGTGGTCTTGAGTTTGAATCCCTGCGCGTGCAAGGGAGTGTTTTATTTTGCTGCTTGTGTTGTGTGGGTGTTTTGGTTTAGTGAAATACTGAAGTGTTTGACTAGAATTTAAATTCGGTTGTTGAGGAGATTGTGGTGGACGGTTTAGGGCAGTTTGAGGGTTAGTGGGAGTGTGATGGATAGTTTTAGGAGGGAAGTTAGGGATATGGGGAGAAAACTAAGGGATTAGGAGGGATTTACCAAAAAAAAATCTGATTACTTCTTTCTTTTTCCAATTTCGGCATGCACTCTTTGGTTCCCCAAATTCTCTGGCATTTATTCCCTTCCCTCTCTACCGAATCTCTATCTTTTTTTCCCCTCTTTTTTTAATAGTGATAATCGAGATTATCCCCTCTTTGTGTGTCGTGTGTCTCTGTTTGTGGTTGGTATGGATTCTATCTTCTATCGATTCTTTCTTGGTTATTTTCTAAGGCGGTGGTTTCGATATCTTTGGTATATGCGAAAAATCGTGAATTGTTTGGTGCTACTACTACGATTGGTGTGTTGGGGGCTTTGGTTATCGTCGGTAAGTGTCGTATTGGGTTTTGAACTATTTTTGGGTTTTGAGGTCTTGATCAATTGTAAGTTAAAGAGTAATTGTGGTGTTGTTCTAATCATTATTAGGGACTGATTGAAGGGCTTTGTATCACTCGTCAACATTCTAAAAGCGAGGAATTCCAGCTACTCGATTTAAGGTAATGGCTTACTGCTCGAAAGTGGTTACCTTACTTCGAGATTTTGATCAATTCGATGGTTTAATCAAGTGTTTATTGTTGATTTTAGGTACCGGGAGTTTTAGGCGTCAAAATCGAAGCAAATGTGTAAACACAACTCTGCAAATAGAAATCGACGAAAAGCCAAAATGTGAGTCTGCCGACACCACACGGGCATGTTGCCGCCCGTGTGGTAGGCCGTGTGATTGGACACGGGCGTGTGATCGACGAGGCAAGCCATGTGCAATTCATAGACTGGGCCGAATTGGGCCATGTGGACCCCACGGGCGTGTGGGCCCACATAGGTAAATTACATGGGCTTGTGGGCCCATTTTCACTGTTTTGACCGTTAAGGTTACACGGTCGCCCGAGTCGACTGTGGACCTACTGTAGGGTCAGTAAGATTACCTAGACCCCTAATTGACTAAATGACTGTTATATCCATGTACTTTATATATATGCATGTACGACTTTATTGTGAGCATGCTGTTAAAACTGTACTGAATACATATATATACCATGATTTGGCATGACATGATTGTATGATGCATTGCATGGGGATAGGTTTATATGGATCGGAGGAAGTGTACTGAAATGCTTCGAGCCTAACTTACTGGCAGCTCTGCTGCAAACTACTGTCTAGTGCCACAACCGGTACTACTTGGAGTGTAAGGATTGGTGGGTTGATTATATCCCCACATGGAGTGTAGGGTTGGACGGAGATGAAGTGTAGAGGCTGGCTGGGTAGGACTTATATACTGCATATTGTGATACTGTACTGGTTACTGATATTGTAATGGGCCAAGGCCCAAATGCATGACTGGCTCTGTACTGAGATGGGCTAAAGCCCAAACTGATACTGTCACTAATTCTGAATAGGGCTTAGGCCCAAACTGTGATTGCCTTCTGTCTGTCTATTTGGGCTATTTGGGATTACACACTGAGTTTTCATAAACACACCCTTCTATTTTAACTGCACAGGTAATCCCCAAATGTAGGCGGATCGGTGCGACGGAGGACTCAACGGTGGCCATGTAACAGCCTGATTTAGGGGCTAGACAGAAAAGTGATCTCGAGATCACTAATCTGAGATTAGAGAAATTTATTTTCATGATATTTTGTGAATTATATTATGATTGTGTAAGTACATGAGAATTTTGGTACTTTAATTTTAGCGATTTCATGTTTAATCGCGAAAAAGGACTAAATCGCATAAAGTGCGAAAGTTCCATTCTATAGGCTAAAGGTACCAAATAGCCATAGATTGTTAATTTGAGATCTTTAAAAAGGAAATTTAGCCCTTTGAGAAGGCTTGGCCAGCTGTAGACTACCTAGGAGACAAAGATGGACAATGTTGGTCAAAGTTGGTGATAGTTGGTGACTTATTTGACTAGTATTAATAAAATAAGGAGAGAAAAGATATCATCTTTTATCCTTCTCTCTTCCACCAAAAATTAGCAGCAAATAGGGGGTAGAAAGCTTCAAAAACTCCAGCACACTCATCTCTTCACAAGTAAGTGTTCTAGTGAACTTTTCTTGAAAATAATTGTACTTTTGAGACCCTTAAAGCTTAAGCTTTCATATAAGGGGACTAATGTGCAATATGGTGAAGAGTTTAGAGTTTTTCCATGAGAGCCTTCATTGTTATTTACTGCATTTTTATGGAAGAAATTGAGTCTTAGATGTTAGATGAACAACTTTTGTGGAAGGTGTTAGCATGAAAACACCAAATAGGACCTTGATGAAAAGGTTACAAAATTTGTAGTAAGTATGTGAAATGTTGAGTTTTGATGATAGCTATAATAGTATTAAATATTCACCTAGGCTTATTGAAGGTAGAAATATGATTAGAATTTATTTTCGAGCCTAGGGGCAAAATGGTCATTTTGCCAAAGTCTAAGGGTAAAATAATAATTTTTCCAAAGCATGACTATTAAAATGCTTTATTAATGTGAGTATTAAAATGAGCTAATTTGCTATTATAGAGCAAGAAGAACTAAAAATCTACCTCGATCGGGGAAAGAACAAACTCTCGGACTAGACCGTCGAGTTAGCTCATTTTGAAATCGAGGTAAGTTTGTATGTGATAGATTCAACATTTATGTTAGCATGTTGAGAATGCTTGGAATTATATTGATACATGATGCTCTACTAAATTGAGTAGTTAATGTTGAATAAGATGTTGAAGTCCTAGAGGACCGTATTGATAATGAAAATACTATCATCGAGAAGTGAAATAGATAAGGCCCCGTATAAGACCACGTCCGGGACTTGGCCTCGGTATTAAGTTGTGATCCCGTATAAGACCATATCCTGGATATGGCTTCGGTAATGAATATGAGAATCATATAAGACCATATTTGGGATATGGCATCGATACTTGTTGTGAAAGTCCATATAAGACCATATCCGAGATATGGCATTGGCATTTAGAAGTGATTCCATGTAAGACCACCTCGGGGATGTGGCATTGGCTTCGTATCTACATTAATGACGATGTATATGCGTCTTTGACTATCCCTAGTGATTAATGGGATAAGTAGATAAGTTTAGAAGTAGAAATGAGAATTGTACTAAAGTCATGTGAATGAATGAATACAGGTACTCGTGAATGAGTCACGAAGAAACGATTACGATGTGTGGCACGGTATGTGTTAAATAAGGGAAATTGTAAGTAAGTATGGCAAGAAGCCTATGACTTGTGTATGGTTATTTAATGCCATGGATGGATTAATTATGAGCTTACTATTGTTATTTATTTCCATGCAAACTTACTAAGCTTTATGCTTACCCCTTTCATTGCCCTTTTTCCTCGTAGTGTTGCCAAGATAACTCAAGAGGTTACGGACATCGGAGTTTGGAAATCACACTATTGTCATCACTTTGGTATAACAATTTAGACTTGTTTTGAGTATGGCATGTATAGGACTCGAGTATTTTGTTAAGTTGTAATTGTTAGCCAAAGTGTTGGCTATGTAAGTTACTAGTTACTAAAGTCATTTTGTAAACGGTCTTAAGTTAGGCCAATACTTGGCAAAATCTTTTGCTCAATGAAAATGATTTTCATGAAGTCTATGCCCTTGTGTACGTCTTGATTCTTTAAATTTCTAGAGATACCAATTAGTCATCTTTTAGATTGGAATGCTTTGAATTGAGTTCTTGGATGTGCCTTTGGGTTATGAGTTGTGTTGATTTGAATTGGAGTATATTTTTGTGCAATATAGGGTGGCAAAAGGCTTGGTAGATAACCATCTAATTGTCCACACGGATAGACACACAGGCGTGTGGATCGATCGTGTGTCCCATTACATGCTAGGTTTGCAAGTCAGTATGCTCTACGGGCAGAGACACGGCGTGGGAGACGCGGCCTAGGACATAGGCGTGTACCCAGGCCGTGTGAAGTCTGCATATTAAATGTGGAATTTAATTGGACACATGGGCTAAGGACACGGGCGTGTGCCTTGGCCGTGTGACCTTAGTGAGGTGATGATGTCATAGTCAGAATGCTAAGGTTTGGCACACGGGCTAAGACACGAGCGTGTCAAGGCCGTGTGAGGGACACGGGCATGTGTTTGGCAGTGTGAAATTGGTCAGGATCGACCACGGGTGGAAGACACGGGCATGTCTTCGAGGCACACAGGCGTGTCCCTAGACCAACATGGGCGTGTGGCCCCTATTTTGAAGATAAATTTTCCAAGCTCGTAAAAGTTCCCGGATAGATTCCCAAACCTCTCGGAGGTATGATTACGACCTCGTGGGCTGAGAATGAGCAAGTGATGGGTTTAAATGAAATTTTAGCCCTATTTAAGATTTTTAAGCGAAATAAGTTAGGTAATGCCTTAAACCCAGTTCTGGCTTTGGACACGGGTAAGCAGTGTTACAGGCCACATGACCCATTTTGTTCTATTTTAGTACTTGAGTATAATTTTGATTTTATTTTTGGGTATTTTACTGTAATAATGGCCTTTTTGGATTTTCATGGTTAATTTGGGATTTCTATTATTTTGGATTTACAACTGCTAGTAGTAGGGTTAATCGAGTTTTCAAAACGAATCAAATGTTTTAACAAAATATACTCAAATACGCAAACTGATTTAAAAAGCTTCCGCAATAAGTGACGTTTTGAAAATTAATATCGTTTTGAAAGAGAATACTTTTGTGATAATGAACTACGTTTTGAAAATGAACAACGCATTCTAGAATTAACATAATATTTTGTAATAAGGCTAATTCAAAAAGAGGTTTTTACGACAACTCATTTATTTCCAAAACACTACCATGTGACGTCACCAAGATTCGGCCATAACGTCTAGGCCAGGTTTGGGGTATTACAATTTTTACCCATGTTCATGATTCGTTTGTGCCAGTCTTTGTTCTTGTACTATTTGTGGAAGTTGATAATGATGTGATGAATACAGTAGACGAACCTCCATGGAACCTTGGATTCTTGAATCACAGCAATAAGGCCTTTTGGTCTGTCAGAGACAATGTAAATGTTGTCTCGCATGACAATATGCCTCCACAAGTTTCGAATTAAAAATGCCCACGATTTGGAGTTCTCCGACTCCACGATGGAGAAAGAGATCGGTAGTATATTTTAGTTACCGTCTTGTGCAACCACAATCAGAAGTATCTGCGTGTATTTTCCATAAAACCACATTCCACCAACCTGCAATAGCAATTTGCAATGGGAGAAGGCCCTAACACATGGATCAAAATTCCTGAACAATCAACAAAAAACTCTTTTCACCAGTTTTAATTGTCCATTCAGGCCTCTATAAGGCAACATTTGCAAGTCCACGATAGTTCCTAGGACATACTCCACCATCACTGAAATCTAACCCTGAAGCTCATTGTATGACTCATCCCAGTCGTCGTACAGTTGTTGCATTGCCATTTGTTTCACCCACCACGTTTTCTTGTACGACACTCTGTACTGGAATCGATCTTGCATGTCTGCAACTATCTTTCACTAGTGTCATGATGCAGTTGCAAATACTTTTCGCATCCGATTTTCGGTGGTCTTGGGATGTACATGCGACAATGCATGTATGATGCCCTTCTAATCTTTGTATTTACCACTGTTTAGTCCTCTATATAAATGCAACTCGAACCCGCCAACCAAACCCATCGTGAGCTCTCTAACATTCCCCAACATATAATGTCGGTGTAGACTTGGCAACCTTGTAATCAATCGACACCTTCATGTTGTATTGTTTGATGGAAAACAGACAGTCCGCCTCATTCTCGAACCGTTGCCCAACGAACAACTCTTCCAATTGCAAATTTGATGTCAATCTGTGAGTAGGTACTATATCGGCGTACTCTTGGAACTCGGATTGTAACATCCTTAATTAAGGGCTGTTATGTTTGCATTAATTGCATGAGAATAGCTTGATATTGTTGGTAATCAAGGTGTCTTGGGGTCCAGGCATGACCTCGGGTTAGGCCTGAGTCATGGCTAAATTTTCTGTTTTAGGTGTTTGGAAGGGGGAGTTAGGGAAGTTAGGGGTTAAAAGGAGTTGTTGGAGTGTTTTGATGCAAACAACTTAGTGGTAAAGTGGCAAGGGAGGCGCCACTAAGGTACAAGGAAGGTGACGCCACATGCAGGGAAGGGGAGCCTTGGTTCGAGCTGCAGAAACCTCCCCTTGTGTAATTATTTTTGACGCAAGAGAGGGGAAGAGTTGTGCTCAGCTCAAACTCTGATGGATAACTATTGAACTAGTCAACAGATTTAAATGGGTGGAGACGAGAGAATTTAGGAGTTTCATCAATTCAAACTCATTTGAATGGTTGGCCAAGAGTGATTCGGGAGTTTGTCAAATCAACTCTAGTGTGAGGAAGAGTAATCATTGAAGGCTAAGGGGAGTGCCAAATTCCTAATGACATTTTCGCTAGTCGTGGCCTTGGTACATTCGGTTGAGAGCTGTCAAAACCCCTTAGCCTTGTCAATTTCTTCCTTAATGCACCATTTGACTCTAAAGCATCCAGCCGAATCTCCCTCTCCCTCGTTCTTTTCTCTTCTTTTCTCTCATATTTGTTTCAAAACCCCATCAATATCTCTTCTTCTCCTCATCTTCTTTTGTGCCGCAAGTTCATCACTCTTTTCTTGATTCTTTTCAAAGCTGAATCTCTTTTTCTCTTCTTTCAAAAGCCATAGCCGAAACCCCTTTTAATTGTTCCACCACCATTGCCGAAATCCCTCTCAACCATTGAAGATCTCTTCTCTACTCTCCTCTTCTTTTCTACACTTAGGCTGAATATTAAGAAAGGGTAGATCTCTTTGGTCTTCTTCTCTAATCGGTTTTGGAAGGGGTAAGTGCTCTTGGCCGAATCTCTGTTATCTTTTTCTTTTCTTTCTGTCGGCATACATAGAACAAAAGCCAAATTTTGGCATTTGTCTTGGTTCTCATTCATCTGTGAAATCGGTTTCTTCTAGGGTCTCTGGGATTTTGAAGCAGTGGATTGTGATCACCTATTCTCCGTCAATCGGTCTTACAAAGCCAGTGGTAAGGTTTCATGCAGACTCAATCTTTCTTTTAGTGATTTGCAAAGATGAAGGCTATTAAGATTAAGTGTTTAGTGTTGGCTGATTGTAGGGGAAGGCTCTATCTCGTAGATCTTGAGTTGTGACTATGATTTAAAAGCATTAAGGTAAGGATTGTTATTCGATGCGTTAACTTTTTGGGATTTACAAGTGTAGCCGAATGGCTTTTTCCTAACAATTGTCATTGGCCGAATGTAAGAGGGGGACTCTAGTGCATTAGATCTTGATTTTCAGGATTCGATAGTCGCGTTAGTAACCAGGTGTGTATCTTACACACATTATAATCGTTGTAAACTTGCTAATAACCTAAACATGTTAAAAGCCGAAAACTGTGTAGATTTTGATATGGTACCCTTATGGGTATGAACAAGGATTTCGGGTAAGTCCGTTTTGGTTGTGATTATGGTACATGATTTCTAATGATATTATCTATGTTATGTTGTGATGCGTCGTTGAAAGCACCAAAAATAATATCCTATTCCTTAAAATAGTAAAAATAACAGTAAAGGGGAAGTAGGGTCGAATCCACAGGGATCGAATTATACAAATGCCTGTTTTTCAAATCTCAAGCGTAATCGTGCCCAAGAAAACGTATGTTCTGGAAAAATAAAAAAAGAATTAATAATTTTGATCCGGGATAAAAATGTAATATAAAGGAATTGAAATCGTGAAAGTAAATTGCGAAAATTAAAAGGAAAAAAGAGTTTAAAGAAGAGGAGTTTCTTATTTGGTGAGATTCTAGCCTCCGGTTGTCTCGTTCCACCTTGGGTTCAATCTTCGGCTTTTAGATGACCTTCCTCTATCCAAGTAAGCCAGTTATAGTGGAAGAGGACGCCTACGACCACCAGCTCCAAGAATTTAGACTTACAGATTTAAGGAACCTGACTCTAGCTTACAACGACTTCCGTAGAGTCATCTATGCTAGATCAACGCTTCTCAATGGCGAATCCCATGCCATTTTGTCTCTTGAGCCCTCCAAGCTCTAACGCAGTAAGCTAACGAATGGACTATGCGACCTCCTCAAAATATACAAAGTGGCCGTTCCTTGCACACGTTGAAAAGATCACTTCTTAAGGGACATGGACGGAAGCGTCAGCACCGTAATGCGGAAAAGCGATGAATACTTGGTGAGAAAGTTAAGTGCGGATTCTAAGCCTCAAGAACCTTTTAGAGGAATTCGACAACCTTCAGCTAGATGGATTTTTAGTGGCTCATGGATGGGATGTAAAAGAAAATAAATATAAGAGAGTGGAGAAAAGAATTTTTATTGAAATAAATATAGAAAGCACAAAAGGCTACAGGAGAGAGTTTTCTAAAAAGAATGAAAACCCAAAATGAGTCACTTCAAATTTCTATTTATAGTGCTAAGGTAGATAGACTAGTCCTACTCAAACTCCCAAAGATAATCACAATTTAATTAAAGATAAATAAAGATAAATAAAGAAATTAAATAATCCTAAGTAATTATCCTAATATTAATTATCCTAATATAATAAAAATAGAGTTTGATAAAGCAAAGTCTCTTCTTTTGCATTTCATTCTTCCATCCTCCATGTTTACACTTTTGGCACCATCTTTTCCCTTTGTTGCACATTGGTCCATTTTTATCTTTAATTTCACGCTTTTGGCCCTAAATTTTGCTTTGGCCTCCAATTTAGTCCCTACGAGATAAAAGTCCATAAATAGCCCAAATTAGTAGAATCACACTCAAAATTAATATGCAATTAGCACGTAAAAACATGACATTCTAGAGTGTTATCAAATCCCCCTTACTTAGCCCATGCTTGCCCTCAAGTATGGTTCTTATCCACTGTGAAAATTAGATCCTGAAAGAAATTCTACTCCAAAGTTTTATAAAGATTAGTCAAAAAATGCATATGAAAAATAAAGAGAACTTCTATGCTTGCTTTAAGTAAAATAGAAAAAGTATTCTAATTAACATATACAAAAATTAAAATCGTCTTGAATTATTTCATGACAATTAGGTGATTTACCAAACTTACCGAGACACTCTACTTATTCCCACTTTTAGTCCTTAGCTGAAATTTTATTAGTACTATTGTTCTTTTTTCTTCTTCTTCTTTTTTTTTATATAAATGGAGATATTTATTTACTTAGGAATATATCGAACCTTTTTACGCGAAGAGAGATGACAACCCAAGCACCCCACCCCGGTTACTCAGCTCAACATACGCTTAAAAATTATTTATTTTCGGTTAGCAGAGTTTCACCCGTCACGTCACACAACCTTTTGACACGAAGTAGAATGACAACCCTAGCACCCTACCCCCTTACTCAATCACCACGCTCGAGCCATACTCATAACATTGGCTAGCGGAGTTTTACCTATTACGCCACAAAACCTTTTGACGCCAAGTAGAATGACAACCCAAGCACCATACCACAGTTACTCGATCACCACGTTCTAAGTCAGACTCATAACCTTGAAAATATTTATTAATCACAATTTTCGCGAAATATAAACTTCAAGAGGACCTAAAAGAAATAATCAAGTGTCAAAAATAAGTTTTAGTAACCTCCTAATAGTCATGAACATAACTTAGGCATGCAAATATATTAAGTGTCCACTTGATATTAAACTTGATCAATTTTACGAAAAGCAAGATAGAGTTAACTTATTAATCATAAATATTATTGGCCTAATAAGAATAAAATAATAGAGATAAAATCAAACAGATAGAATCAAAATTAACTCAGTGGCCAAGAATCATGCATGTGCGTCAAGCAGTGGCAAGTCGTGGGCAAATTCTTGGGCATGATTAGCGACAGACTGTTCTAAAAAAATATGGACAACCTAAAAGAGCCCGAAGCAGCAAACACAAATCTCAGTAGAATATGGCAGTAATACGAAGAGTACCTCCCCCTACTTAAAACACATTGCCCTCAATGTGGAGGCAAAAAGGAATAAATAGGAAGAAAAGTTTAGAAAAACTCCCTGTTAGGCTACTGAGCTACTGTCGAGTGCGGATGAGAGCGATGAGTTCGATGAGCTGCTCACTAAAAGTGTCGAGTCGAGCCTCAATGCGCTCTAAACGTTGTTCAACAGTCAATGGGGGTTGGGCTGGGGCGGCTGCTGGTACATCAGGTTGATGTCGTTGTCGAAAGACGCGTTCGGATGGTGTAGAATGAACACCTAGGGAAACAAAGTGGAAGGAGGTCGGAGAGCCAAGTAGTAGTCCCATGGAGTCGAGGCAATGGGCATCTAAAGGATCGGCCTGACAAGCAACCTGTAAATCTGAAATAGGAACGTTAGAACCATGCAAAGAAAACAACAGTTGTGTAATAAGAGAACCTAAAATGAGAGGTCGTTTAGCTTTGATAACATGCTCGAATTGAAGTGAAAACTAGTAGCCCAAATTAACTGGACGACCGGTACACATACAC
This sequence comes from Gossypium rotundifolium, assembly GCA_025506655.1. NCBI lineage: Eukaryota > Viridiplantae > Streptophyta > Magnoliopsida > Malvales > Malvaceae > Gossypium > Gossypium rotundifolium. The sequence goes on along the minus strand of CP106722.1, from coordinate 84,612,928 downwards.
CATAAAAAGAAGAGCTCTGTCTTTGAGACGTTCACCGGAGCGTCTCGACGGCCTAAAAAATCATAAGCTAAATAACGGTGTATGTAACATAAAGCAGGGTCGCGAAACCATAAATCCTTCGATGTTTTTGGGCTATATACAGTCTTGACATTATTATTTAACAAAGAAAAAGCCTCAACAGCTTTGAAAGCATTAGGAAATGTACACAAACTGTTCTAAAAATCCTGAGACATAGCATACTCTTCAGTTACAAAAGATAAAGCAATATTAAAATCAATAAGAGATAAACTATGCATCGTACCTAACAGTCAAAATTTGACAACACCAGGTTTGTCAATTGAAATAGGATTGTGCCGATTAAATTGAAAGGTAGAATAGAATTCAAAAACAAGTTCATAATAGGCAGGATAAGGTACATCAAAATTTCCAACCCAGCCAATATTCTTGAAGTAATCGTTAATAGCAGTTTCAATATTCAAGTCTGCCAAAACAGGAATCGACAGACACTTACAAGGCACAATCGCTTTATGGCGGAGGAAATCATACCTGTTCCGAGTAGTAGAGGATGTGAAAGAAAGGTTACCGTGCAATTGGCCCTTCGGGGGTAAAACCTTGACGCGGGAACGGTATGTTCGGCCCCGAAAAGATATCGGGCGGTGCTCGTCATTCGGGATGGAATAGTCGGCAGTGTTGCTAGAAGAAGAAGCCAAAGCTGCCACTAGTGTGGGCTCGGGTCGACGTCGTGGTTGTTGGGGAAGCTGGGAGGACTCGGTGTCGACAAAGGAAGCTATTGTTGTGGGGCCCATTCGGGCCGCGCGTCGTGGTGGCCGAAGGCGAGGTTGATGCGACGGCCTGGGTGACTCGTGGTGTGATGGTGGCGAAGAGCGCTCCGTTGGTCGGGCCGTTGGGAGGAGCCGTGGTCGATCGTCTTGTGAATAAGCGGGATTGGGGGTTTCGTGGCCAACGGTCGGGAGAGAGGATGTAGGCGCGGCGGATGGTGGGCTTGTATGCGTATTAGGAGTCGCGGAGGGGGAAGAGTTGAGGGAGGCTGCGGTTGGATCGGTGGTTGCGTGCAAGGGCGATGATGGTGGAGCTATGGTCTCTTAGGGTCCGGCCATGGGAGACGAGGAGGGGGAGGAAGGAGAGGAAGAGGCATCGGTGAGATCGACAGCTTGGGGCGCGCAAAGGCGATGGCGACGCGAGTTGATGGTAAATATGGGTTCGACGGCGGCGCGGATCCGAGTGCGCACCATCATGGTCGGTCGGCGGCGAAGCTTTTAGGGTGAACGGCGGTTGGAAGGGTGGAGGAAGGTGTTTGCGGCGGCTAAGCAAATGGGGGAGAAAAGAAATGAAAAAAATGTTTAGGTTTTGGGGTTTTAATTAGCTGATAGGGGGTGTTTGGCTGCAGGGTTAAGGGGTTATAAGTTGGAATAATCTGCTTGGTCATAGGATATGGAATTCGGACAGAATAAAACCCGAATAGAGGTCGTTTGGCACCTTGGATAGAAATTTGTTTGGCTCTGCTTTTGTCCCTTTCTTTCTTTCAATCTTCGCTCCGCTTGATCGACCAAAGAAGAGAATTTTTATTAATATTTAAACAATAATTAAAATAAAAGAACAATGAAAAAAATAAAAGAAAAAGAAGCCATAAATAGTGAGTAGAAACAAGAATGAAAAGTAATAGAAAAATACATATTGGGTTGCCTCCCAACAAGCGCTTGTTTTACGTCATTAGCTCGACGACTTAAATGGTTCTATGGTGGCTCACAATAAATCTTTTTAATCGTGTGAGCTTGGAAATTCTCATTTTTTATCACATCCACCATATTTGGGTTTAATCATCTTTGCGCCTTTTTCATTGGTTTCATATTTTTCTCCAAGGGATTAATCCTTTTTAAGTTTGGCAATGGTCTCATCATCTTCCAAAAATGTGAATTTGAGATGCTCGATAGGTGGTTTTAATTTCAGATCTGATGCCTGCACAACAGACGGTAGAAGTTTAGTATCCATAAGAGCTAATAATTTATTAACAGATTCGAATTCATCAAGGTCAAATTTAAAATCATAAATGGACTCAAAATTTTCTTCCACTAATGAGTCGATTATATCGACACAATTTATGCTCAAGATTTCACTGGGATGGCTAATGGCATCGTAGACGTTAAATTTCACGATCTCCCCATCAAACTCCATCGTGAGGGTTCCACTTCGAACGTCAATTTTAGTACTAGCTGTACTAAGGAATGGTGGTCCCAACAAGAGATCTAAAGATCCTGGAGCACTGTCCTCCTCCATTTTTATCACATAGAAATCTGCAGGAAAAATAAGTTCGTTAACTTTCACCAACACATCCTCGAGGACCCCTTCGGGATGCACAACGGACCTATCCGCCAACTGAATAATAACACCTATTTTCTTCAAAAAACCTGCGTTAAGTGATTCATAAATAGAATAGGGCATTACATTTATGGAGGCTTCTAGATCACACATAGCCTTTTTAATTCCCAAATGTCCTATTTTGCATGGTATTGCAAACATACCCCTATCCATACATTTTGCCGGTATTTTTCGCTGTAACACTGCAGACTCATTTTCACCAACATTCACCCTTTCATTACCTGTTAACTTTCGTTTGTTGGTGCAGAGCTCTTTAAGAAATTTAGCGTACCTGGGTATTTGCTTGATGGCATCCAACAGTGGAATGTTGATTTCGACATTCCTGAATGTTTCGAGGATCTCCTTGCCCTCCTTACCTTTTCGACATTGGTTGAAACGTTCTAGAAAGAGAGGTTGAATTTTAGGCAATGGAAGTCTTGGTCGGACCTATTCGTCTTTGTCAGATTTTTCCTGAGCGATTTCTTGGGCATGACTTCTGTCGGGAATTGATTCCAAAACCTTTCCACTCCGCAGCATTATTGAATTTGCGTTTTGCCTTGGGTTTGGCTCTGTTTGGGATGGCAGCTTCCCTTGAGAACTTATTCTCTCGATTGATGTGGTCAACTCCCTTATGGACGCCTCGATTTTCTATTGAAACTCAAGAACGTTAGCCGCTAATTTATTGACAAGAGCCTCTAGATTGTTACCTGGGTTTTGTGGCTGTTGTAGAGGTCGGTATTGGTATGGTTGGTCGTACCGTGGATTAACTCCACAACTCAGATTAGGATGATCCCTCCACCCTGGGTTGTAGGTATTAGCGTAGGGACATAACGCCTTTGTGGTGGGCCAGGAAAATTCCCCACGGCATCCAAATGAGCCATCGTGTCGTCATTTAAACTGGGACATACATCCGTTGTGTGCTCAGGGGTAGCACATATTCCACGTAGTCGAACCGGTTTAGCTTTTTCTGAAACAAGAGAGCTCACAATGTTAGTAAGTCTATCAAGTCTATCCTCTAAGGAAGAATTACTTAGCTGGTGAACCCTTCTGGGAGGTTCAGGATTGGCTCGAAACTGCTGAGAATTGGCAGCCATTGTGGAAATTAAGTCCCTTGCTTGTTGGGGGGTCATGTTGACCAACGCTCCTCCACTAGCGGCGTCTGCCATATTCATCTCCATCGGTTTTAAACCTTTATAAAAGTATTGGAGGAGAGATTGTTCTGTTATACCATGTTGTGGGCAGCTCGCACACAACTTTTTAAACCGCTCCCAATAATCATAAAGGGTCCCTGGGTCTTTCTGCCTTATTCCCATGATTTCTCTTCTTAGCTCAGCTGCTCTGGATGCTGGAAAAAACCTGTTGAGAAACAAACGAGATAGATCATCCCAAGTAGTTATAGATCTAGGAGGTAAATAAAATAACCATTCCCTAGCTGAATCTGCTAGGGAAAAAGGAAAAGTGCGCAATTTGATCTGATCCTTAGTTACGCCTTGAGGTTTCATACTCAGACAAACCATATGAAACTCCTTTAAGTGTTTATGGGGGTTTTCATTTTGTAACCCTCGAAAAGTTGGCAGCAACTGAATTAACCCTGATTTCAGTTCAAAATCAGTATCCATAGTAGGATATACAATGCACAGTGGTGGTTGTTATGTTGGAGCTTCGGCTAGTTGCCGAATCATTTGAGCCATTGGTGGTCGTACCAAATTAGGGTTTTCGTCAACCCTAGCGTTGAGCACTTCTTCAAGTGAATCGACTTCTTCTGCTTTACTTTCAAGTGTTTGGGTAGGGTTTTCGTTAACCCTAGACTCTGCTTCGTCGTCAATTTTGATTTCTGGCGGTGGATTGCTTTGAGTTCCTACCACCGCTGACTGCTTTTTCCTTAGCTTTGTTTCCTTGCGATTAGCTTTTGCAGTCTTTTCAATTTCTGAATCAAATGCAAGAGTACCTGGAGCAAATCTAGACATAGAAAACAAAAAACAAGATTAGTACGTTACCAATCCCGATAACGGTGCCAAAATTTGATGCATCGTTGAAAGCACCAAAAATAATATCCTATTCCCTAAAATAGTAAAAATAACAGTAAAGGGGAAGGAGGGTCGAATCCACAGGGATCGGATTATTCAAATGCCTGTTTTTCGAAATCCTGGGCAGAATCGTGCCCAAGAAAACGTGCGTTCCTAGAAAAATAAAAAAACAGAATTAATAATTTTGATCTGGGATAAAAACAGAATATAAAGGGAATTGAAATCGTGAAAGTAAATTGCGAAAATTAAAAGGAAAAATAAAAGAGTTTAAAGAAGAGGGAGTTTCTTATTTGGTGAGATTCTAGCCTCCGGTTGTCTCGTTCCACCTTGGGTTTAATCTTCGGCTTTTAGATGACCTTCCTCTATCCAAGTAAGCCAGTTATAGTGGAAGAGGACGCCTACGACCACCAGCTCCAAGAATTTAGACTTACAGATTTAAGGAACCTGATCTAGCTCACAACGACTTCCGTGGAGTCATCTATGCTAGATCAACGCTTCTCAATGGCGAATCCCACGCCATTTTGTCTCTTGGGCCCGCCAACCTTTGACGTAGTAAGCTAACGAACCGACTGTGCGACCTCCTCAAAATATACAAAGCGGTCGTTCCTTGCACACGTTGAAAAGATCACTTCTTAAGGGACATGAACGGAAGCGTCAGCCCTGTAATGCGGAAAAGCGATGAATACTTGGTGAGGAAATTAAGTGCGGATTCTAAGCCTCAATAACCTTTTAGAGGAATTCGACAACCTTTAGCTAGATGGATTTTTAGTGGCTCATGGATGGGATGTGAAAGAAAATAAATATAAGAGAGTGGAGAAAAGAATTTTTATTGAAATAAATATAGAAAGCACAAAAGGCTACACAGTGAGAGAGTTTTCAAAAAAAGGATGAACACCCAAAATGGGTCACTTCATCCCCTATTTATAGTGCTAAGGTAGATGGACTAGTCCTACTCAAACTCCCAAAGATAATTACAATTTAATTAAAGATAAATAAAGATAAATAAAGAAATTAAATAATTTTAAGTAATTATCCTAATATTAATTATCCTAATATAATAAAAATAGAGTTTGATAAAGCAAAGTCTCTTCTTTTTGCATTTCAGTCCTTCTGTCCTCCATGTTTACACTTTTGGCACCATCTTTTCCCTTTGTTGCACATTGGTCCATTTTTATCTTTAATTTCACAGTTTTGGCCCTAAATTTTGCTTTGGTCTCCAATTTAGTCCTTATGAGATAAAAGTCCATAAATAGCCCAAATTAGTAGAATCACACTCAAAATTAATATGCAATTAGCACGTAAAAACATGACATTCTAGAGTGTTATCATGTTGATATATGATTAACGATTAAGCATGATGGCATGATTTGTATGTGCATGAGCATTAATGTGGGTGACATGAGAGGAGGGGGGAGAATGATATCTGTGACTTTGGGTCACCAGTGGTTTGGCACCACCAGTGTTTTGGTACCACAGTTGATATTTGTGACTTGGGTCACCAGAGGTTTGGCACCTCATAGCGACTCGTCCCAGTGGCTCCGTACCACACTGGATTGGCCCCACATTTGATAAAACATGATTGTCGCTAGTGATTTGGTATCACAACGTGGGTTGGCCCCACATATGGATTATTCATGACTTTGGGTCACCAGTGGTTTGGCACCACATTATTATTGATATCAGTGACTTTGGGTCACCAGTGGTTTGGCACCACCAGTGGGTTTGGTACCACACGGGTAGGAAAAGGAGTTGTGGATGGCTAGGTTTGGGTGCATGATATGTTTGCTTGATTATGACTTGTGTAAGTATGTTGCTATAATCGGGGGGGATTATGCACTAAGTCTTGGTGACTCACCTTCTCTCTTATCTTTTCAGGTGACTCGTAGACCGCGGATGAGGAGCTGGGTGGACTCGAGGTGGCCATGCGACATTTACTTTCGGTTTTACTTGGATTTTCGATTTGGGTACCATCATTTCAAATTCTGATTTTATTTGGGTTGTAATAAGGCCATTAGTATTTTTATTTAGGGTTTTATTATACCTGCTTTAAATTTTCTAAATGTTGCTAAATAAATTGTTCAACATGTTTTAAATAACCTAATAACCAAAGTTTTCGAAAATTATACTACACGACGGGTTTTCTAAATCTTACCATCGGGTAACAATAATTACAAGAGGATAACAAAGTCGACTTAAAGTGATTTTCAACATCTAAGTTTTCCATGCCAAAATCAAACGGTTTTAAATTAACCAAGCAAGAATCCACTCAGGTTTCAATAGAATTTAACGTTTTCTTTAGGTAATGAATGAAAACGACTTTTAAAAAGCCTTTCGGGATTTTAAAGCAAATAAAGAAGTTTTTTTCCCACTGAAACTAAACCGTCACCTTGTTTCCTTCGAAACGTTTTCACTCCGTGACATGCCAGATTCGGTCGTGGTGTGTTGACCGGGTTTGGGGTGTTACACGGATGCATGTGCTACATCTGGATCTACATTCAACATGTCACCCCTAGGTTCATTTCGTAAAATAATGCCATGACTCGAGTTACTGAATGAAGGGCTGTGAGCATCTTCAACCTTCTCTAGGCCTTCATCGTCGATATTGTCCAAAACCTCATCAATATCGGGGTCACTAAAATCTTCAACGTCCTGATCAGAATCTTTACCATTATTAGTCATTTCTCTGATGTATGCCTTTGTGCTTATTATTACCTACGGATGTATTTGTAGATGGGGACCTAGGGTAGGGTTGTTATACGAACTCCCACCATAATTTAGATTTTTGGGCATCTGCGATGTCCCTCTGCATTCTAACTGGTCTGTCCATCCGACATTAAGATCAAAGTTAAATTCGCGATGTTGACTTATTGGGCTAACATTCTCAACAGGCTCTATGTTCGCTAACTCAACAAAAAACTCAATTGGTTAGGGGTTCTCACGTCCAGTCGACCACCATATTTCCATCATAATGCCCAAGTCATCATCATCTAACAGTTGCATCTCACAAAATTTTAACAGATCTGTAGAGATTGGAAACTTGTAAAATAATCTAGACATCGACCTTTCACAACGGATAGCTATTTTCGCACTAATCTTCCTTTTCATTTCTTTCAACTTCACATTTTTTTTAAATCACAACCCTACTCTCTGCCGACCTTGAAATACAAAACCAACATCATCTTCTACAGTTGCACCATAAAAAAGAACGTACACCAAAAACACCGCGTTATTCATCTTCAATAAAATTTTTGAACTCTCCTACTAAATACAACAATTTCACTCTTTTCTTCCCTTCCAATTCAACTCTTACAAAAACGCCTCAATAATCAGATATATGTTGGAGAACCAAGTAGTAGAGCCATAAAGAATGTTCCACCAAAATAAAATATTAATTTTAAATTTTAGATTAAAAACACATTTAAAATGTATTAAATTTTAAAAAAATAGATTTATTTTTAAAAATAAAAGCCTTGAAATGATAAAAAATTTAAATATAAAAATTAAATATTTTAAAACAAATAAATAATAGATTAAAAAGTTATATAAAGTAGTATATTATATACAATCACAAATAATTACTCAAATTTCAATATCAAAGTCACACAATATACCCTTTGGCCGAACACACATAGTTGAAAACTTATACATATTTCACATGTTTGTACATTAACCTTTGTACAATGAACTAAACATCACACATGCTTACCTACTATGAACATATACCCTAATCAAATAGGCATAATATAAGCTCATTTTTAATGATCATTATGACCATAAGCATAGATACCAAATTGATCAAAAGAAGATAAGCCATTTTCGCATGGCTATTAATTACATACAAAAGTACTTAATCCATATTCAACCTTTTATTATGCTATACATGCCATATATTCGAAATTATAATAGAAAAATACCAAAGAAAGATGTCGATAGTGTGATAGTCCTACTGACGATCCCCGGGCATGTAACGTATCCAAAATCTATAAAACAGAGATAAACAGAAAACACAAAGTAAGCTATTTAAGCTTAGTAAGTCAACAACTAAGTAATATCAACCAACTTAGCAAAATCAAATATGCAAAGTTATATCAAGTAGTATATTATATACAATTACAAATAATTACTTAAATTTCAATATCAAAGTCACACAATATACCCTTTGGCCGAATACACATAGTTGAAAACTTATACATATTTCACATGTTTATACATTAACCTTTGTACAATGAACTAAACATATAATTTACCTTTATCTTCATAACACAGTTTATATACATACCTTAGTTCTTTTAGTTCGAATTTCACATTGGCCTTCACTTACACATGCCCGTTGAACCATTTGGAATTCAAAAGGATACGAGGATAGTCGAAAACTCGTACAATGCCAATGTCCCAGACGTGGTCTTACATGTAATCATATATCGATGCCACTGTCCCAGACAGGGTCTTACACAAATCAAATACAATGCCAATGTCCAGGACATGGTCTTACACGTAAACACAAGCCGATGCCAACGTCCCAGACGTGGTCTTACACGATAACACATATCGAATATCCTATGTCATGACATATGCATCCTATCTATTCCCAAGGTTCAAACGGGGCTTACAAACATCGAATCTTAGTCGAATCAAGCTTGGAAGTTAGCCAATTCACCATATTCATATTCGGCCATAGCATATATAAATTCAAATAATTCATTTTGATACATAACAAATATATATCCATAGATATAATAACATTTAAATGTTTATTGACTTACCTCGGACATCGACGACAATGAAATCGGCTATTCGACCACTTTTGTCTTTCCCCGATCCAAATCTGATTTCTTTAATTCTTGATCTAAACATATTCAAATTAAGCTTATTTAAACACCATTCTATTCAATTTAGCCTAAAAACACATAAATGGGAAATTACAATTTTGCCCCTAATATTTTACACTTTTTACAATTTAGTCCTTTTTGCACAAAACACAAAATACACAAAATTTAACTACACCATACAAGGGCCGAATCTTCCTAGTCCTCATACAAGTCCATACATTTCATTTATTTTATATTTTAGTCCCTCAAAAATTTCTTTTAACAATTTAGTCCAAATTACTCAAATTCATCAAAAACTCAAAGACAAAACTTGTAAATCTAACACATATATTTCATTTTTCATCATCAAACAACAAAAACCACAAGGTATCATCAATGGCAAAACATAAAATCATCATCACAAACAAAAATTAAGACATGGATTTTATACATCTCTTAGCAACGATCTAAAAAAAGTAAAAATTATCAAAAACCAAAACCGAAACAAATCAAACTAAATAGGTGCCGAATGCCTCAAACTTTTCTATTTTCTTTTTCTTTTCTCTATTCGGTGATGAAAGATGAAATATGTCTTTATTTTTTTTTATGTTTTATATTATAATAGAACTTAAATTTACATTAACATAAATTTTAATATATAAAATCATATATTATAGCATGTTACCGTCCACTACCAATAAAAATGGGCTATTTTTCCTTTAAGGATCTCACATTAAAAAGCTACTATCAAATTAGCACTTACACTTGATTTTGTAACTTTTACATTTTACGCGATTAAATCCTTTTATTTAATCGGACACCTAAACGACAAAATTAAAACACGAAAATTTAGCAAAAAAAATTCACACATAATAAATATGAAAAATAATTTTAAAATATTTTTCGGACTCATATTTGTGGTCCCGAAATTACTTTCTCGATTAGGGTCAAAATCGGGCTGTTACAAAAAACTTTGAAATGATAAAAAAATTTAAATATAAAAATTAAATATTTTAAAACAAACAAACAAATAATAATAATAATTAAAAAAAAGTGTTTAAATGAAGTATGACTCCACCACAAAAAATTGTATAAAAATAAATAATAAACAAAATTTAAAAAAATTTAAATGAATTGGTGGCGCTATTTAGAATAGCTCTACCAAAAAATATAAATTTAAAATATTATAAATAAATATTAAATAATAATAATAAATAGAAAAATAACAAAAAGGTGACATAGACGTCGGAAACTGGTGGCGCCAAATTATTTGGCTCCACCAGAAAAAGAAAATTTCGTTTAAGCCTCCACATGTTTTCAGAAATTATAGTATTTCCTTGATATTTATACAGATGGTGTTATTCTACATGACTCCACCGAAAAAATTAATTTTTTTATCCCAGTTGCTGACGGGCATGATGGCGCCAAACACTTTGGCTCCACCAACTTACACTATAAATTTTAAATCACTTATGTATTTTATAAAAAAAATAAATCATTTACGTAAATAATTAAAATTTTTAAATTAATTTTATAATAAAAAAATGCCACGATTGAGCTTTTCAAATAAATTTTGTAATAGTTGAACTTAATATATTTTTAGGTTGAAATTTGAGCCATACTCGAATCATTTAAGTACCTCAAAAATTAGCACGAGTCAAAATAAAATAATTATTTTTACTTTTTCTTATGAAAATTCACACTTATAGGGCAAAAACAAAAGTCAAACAGGGGTGTTAGCCGTATTTTACATGTGGTCGAGGAGCTATTATATTTACATGTGACAAATTCTAAAGCTAGTTGGTCCAAATATGAAAACCTAGACCGGACTAGATTAAGTGATCAAATATGCAGATTTCATCTCTACATCTGCAAAGTTTCAAATTGTAAAAAAATTAGTTAAATTGTGTTATTAATCTTTGTACTTTATAAAAGTTGTAGATTTAACCTTTGTATTTTTATTTGATCACTTTTAGTCTTGTAATTTTCGAATTGGTCACTTTTAATTCATGTACTTTTCAAATTTTGAAATTTTAGTCTTTATCTAAACAATAACAATTAAATTCGTTTGGTTAAATTCAATTACTAGTCTAGTACTATTTGTATAGTTGTAGTTTTAATCCATATTCTTTAAGTAGATCATTCTAAGTCCCTATACTTTTGAATTTTAAAATTTTAATCTTAACACATGTGAAAATAATAAGTTGATATGGCACTACATATATGATAATATGTTTGGGGTATCAAATGTTAGAAATAACAGAATTTTACCTAATGAATTTAATAGTTATTATTTGGTGAGGACTGAAATTTTAAAATTTAAAAATATAAAATTAAAATGATCAAATAGAATTTAAAAAATTAAATACTATTTTTTTAAACTAATAACAAAATTTAACCAAAAAATACACATGAAAAAATCATTGTATATATATAAGTATCACAATTTCCTTACTAAACTCTTGTTTTGCTGCATAATAAACTTCAGTTAATAAATATATTACAAGTAAAAATAACCAACAAACTTCAAAAATATAAAAAGCCAACTCATATATGAAAATTATTTAAGCCCAGACAAAATAATAGACAAAAGCATACTATAATATACTCTGTGTTTTTTTTTTTTTCCTTTTTGGTAAAATGAAGAGGATTACAAAGAGAAGTGTTTATAAATAAATTATCAAAAGTATTTTTTCCGTCCGGGATCTCTTTAATCTCCAAAGAGAAAGATATGCAAAATTTCATCATTTGAGAGAGTCACTTTTACTAAAACATTTACAATCTAATTGGTCTCTAGAAATATACTTTGTGTCTTTATGACAGATAAAATTCTAACATGAGATGTAACCAATTTATTTTGTGTATTCAAAGAATGACAGACAAAATTCTAACATTAAATATAACTTATCACTTTCAATTTACTAGTTATAACTTTTAATTTGATAACCTTTACTTGTGATAATTAGAAAATTATAATTTTTTAAAAATATTTCCATATACACAAACAATTATCTTAATTCCTTAGATCTAATATGCAATTTTATGTATAAATTTTATTTATTACAATTATATACATGAAATTTTAATTTTGATTCAATTGTATACACTAAAAAATAAATATATTTATTTATTATTTATTTTCCTTATTAAATTAATATAATTATTTGTAGGCCATATATAAATGTAAAATGATGTTACATCGATAATATTAGTGATTTATAAAAATTAAATTAAATTAAAATTTCATTAATTGCACATAATTTATATATAACATTTCAGAATAAACCAACCGAAGATATTATTTTTATGTTTATCCCAAAAATTTGTTGAAAACTATTGGCACTAGTTCCATAAGAAAATAAAATTTGCTTTCCAATCTATTGATGAAATTATCTAGCCTTCTATTAGATGCCTCTATTAATCATCATCTATGATATATAAAAATGTGTGAAATGACTTGTTTAACAATTGGTAATCATCATTAAAAAGTGGCACCACAAATTATTGCCTATAGCAAGAACCTGGACCTTCAGGGGCTGCGCGGCCTAGTCCAGCTACCGGAGCAGCTGCAACTCCTCTTTGATTCAGTAGACACCTAAAATGTGCCAACCTTCCAGTTACATCTCTTGGATTCTTTGCCAATTTGTCAAAGGGTGTCCATAATCGCTCTGCAATTTAGTTTCAGACATGAGGGAGAATGAAGAATGTGATGAAAACACACTACCAAGACAATAATAATTTTTCTATATTAAATCAAAATTGAAATTTATAAGGGTCACCCCAGCAGCATTTAGATCAATGAAGGTGGATGCTTATCCTTGTTAACCTGACCATGTCATCTTGTGCTTATGCTTCTGTCTATATGTAGATTAAATATCAGTACCACTTGAGTTCAAACCAGATGGAAATGCAAATAAAAACTTCTTGCTGCTCGGATTATCTATAACACTTGTAGCCTAGGATGACAGCTACTCAATTAAACCCTCAAACGTTAATAATTAATCAATTAAGTCCTTTAATCAACAGTTTCCGTCGTTAACCGTTAATTTGTTGATGTGCTAGCAATTATATTGTTGACATGGTGGTCCACTTCCACATCAGCAGCAATAAAAAATTTATTTTAAATTATTTAAACATTTTAAGTGCAATGATTAAAATGTATAAATAATATAAAACAATATTATTTTATTTTGCTGACTTGGACCATCACGTCAGCAACATAATGACTGACTAGCAACAGTTAATGGTTACATCAGCAAATTAACAGTTAAAGACGGAAGCCACCGGTTAAAGAGTTTAATTGATTAACTTTAAACGTTTGAGAGCTTAATTAAGTGTGTTTTACACAGAGGGACGGACTTTATTTTTTTACGAAGTTCAGGGGCTTTTTTTACCCCTTAAGCCTTTTCTTTTATAATGGAAAAACTCATAATACTTTGTAATATATATGGGAGCTCCCAGATTCTGACCTAATAATTCCAACCTCTAGACATTTTATTATTATGCATATAGCAAAGAACACCATAATATGCATGTAATCTAATATTAAGTACCTGCAGCTGCAGCTGCACGTGGCCATATGGTTTGTTCAATATCTGAACCATCAACTGTTTCACCCCACATGCATACCTCTCCTCCAATAACTAATTTCTGTTGCTTTAAGTTTGTAATATTTGTAAGCGGCTCATTCGCATAGAATTCCTGCCATGGAGTGTCCAAGTGATCCAAGTACCATTTGTCCTGGTTGCTTACAATACACCTTAACCCAGATACAACCACTCGTTGAGCAACACCACCATCAAGCCTGCCAAACAAATCTCAAGCACAACTTCAACCCACATGAACTCTTGAATCAAGCAACTGGCAACAACATTTCTAGATCCAAGTTGACAATAATGGTCTCTAGTTCAATGTTTATTTGTTGTTTAAAAGTTAAGAGAATCGAAATCTAGCTACTTGCAAAAACTTTTTAAAATTAAAATAGTTTAAATTTGATTTAAGTAAATCAAAATGATAGAGCCTAGAAAAACATTTGACAGACGTTGATAAATCTGTAATAGAACTGGCTGATCCTATCCATCTTTTTAAACAGTGGCTGTCTAAGAATGGCTGCACCATGTACTTGAACCTTTTAATGTCAAGAGATGGAGATTGGGATCACAACTAAAGATCAAGTTTGCAAGTAGGAAACTGTCCTTGCAAACAAGCCCATGTAGGTATTAGTATGTCAAAAGCTAACAATAATAGAGTGTATGGCTCAAGATTTAATTGTTCTAGTTCAAACCTCCAACTTCCAGAAAGGTTTTGAAAGTAAGAAGGTAGTTCAATTTTTGTTTTTATAAATTGAAACCAGTTCATTAAGTTGATCAATTTATACAAATTCCCAAGGTTGTTTGAACTGAATCAGTCAGTCAAACTGGTCGGACTGCGCACCAGCTGGGGTACCAGTCTAGAGAAGGGCATTGACCAGTTGACCCGGGAACCGGTATGGACCGGTTGAATCAGATTTTTAATATTTTTTAATAATTTATTTAATCGAACCGGTGGCCTGACTGGTCGACCATCTGTCCGGTTCTGAAAACCCTTCAAATTTGAACTGGATTTCTGACCATGCACTAAGGCTTTCAAAAAAAATCATAGAAGAAAATGCACAAACAGAACTAAGATTCAAGTTTTCTAGTAGTATGCTTCACTCGTGAACACTCGAGTGTGACTTGTTCATTGTCAATCTGGACTCGAGCTCAAGCCACAAAAAGTAACAAGCCAAGTTCAAGCGCTGTGATATTACATCCAAATAATCTTTTTTTTTTTTTTCTATCAAGCCTTGTTCTATAAAAAGCTGAGGAATCCGCTTGAAACAGGTTGTAAGGCTTCATGCTAATCAACTATTTAAATGATTTAATCAATTTAACTTTTTCACATCCTTTAGTAGTAAGAATCCTTGTTATTCTAAAGCATGAATTATAATGTGATCAATTCAATTAGAATATATTTGAATTTTAGGAGGATATTTTGTCTTCAAAATCTTCTCAGCCCTAAACTACTTTAGTATATAAAGTGTAGAATTATAGATTAATTCTCTGCAACTGAAGAAAAAGGCAGCATTTTCTTTGAGTTTATAAAACTTTAATTTGCAAAAGGAAGCAGCATCATGTCTGTCTATGTAAGAACATAATGCATACATTCTCTAGGTTAGAGTGATAAAGATTAGGAGATACCAGTTGTGAACGACAGTCTTCCGGCTCAATTTATTGCCAAAGTCATTGAAGGTCTCCTCCCTGTGATATTCTAAATGTGAATAGGATGTATAATATTGTTGTTTGGCTAAATAGCTCGTATAAGATGAATACCAGTTAATAATTTCATATCCATGAGATAAAGCTATATTTTGTGCTCTCAAGACAAAGTACTGATATGCTTGAGATTCCTCCATACCACGCTTTTTTAACCTGAAACCAGTAGCAAGAAAGTAAGAGGTGCTGTAGATAACACAATAATATCAATTCCATCTTGAATCAGGAATTAAATAAGATCAGTTTATAAGTATGATGTTCTTGTACTATATACATGAAATAATGGAACAACAATAAAGTACCTTTTAAGCAGTGGCAGTGTTAGTGGGTGTTGAGTGCATCAAAGGAATGGCAGAGGAAATTGATGAAATAAATAAATTTATATTGACAGCAAACTAGAACTCTTCCCACTAGCCGAGGGCAACTAAGATAATGTTACAAAAAAATTCACTAAAAACATGGGATCATAGAAGCTTCTCTTTCAACCAGTCAATGGCATCAAAATTTTGCTAGGTGACAAGCTAATGCTTTCACTTGCCTATGAAGAAATAATAGGAAGAATAGGACACGCATGTTACTCAGAATAACAAAAAGCAGCATAGATCTTTGGAAAAGAACAGTCACATTTCCATCAAGTTTCTAACAAGGAATAAAACTGATAAACCAAATAGATATTTACTTTCATTCTGTGGTTTAGCAAATTAACATGTAAAATCCTGAACTTCTTACCAATTTCTTATACGAGGAGTTGTTGTCCAACAACCTGAATTAGAAAAGAAAGAGGTTGGATCAATAAAGTATTAACCTCGAATTGAAAAGATATAAATGTACACTTCAAACTATACAAAAGCATATTTCAATTAATTTTCAAGTTAAACAGTAAAGGTCTAGGAAGTCAACATCTATCAACCTACACAAAAGACGTTAGGTTCTTTAGAAAGTTTACTCAGAAAATATTGCTGAGATACAAAAACCCATAACATCCAGAATAAAACCCTCTTTATTTGTTTCTCATCTCCTTCACTTTTTCTCTATTGGGGAAGGTTACCGGATAAGTTAGAGCTTAAGAAATGAAATTCCAGATGTCATATTATCAGAGATTTCTGGATGCATGGATTCTCAGCAGCTGAAGGTCACAGAATGTGATTTAGAATTTTAATATAAGCCTGACCAAAATACCTTCTCCATGGTTGGACAATAAAAGCAATCAAAATGAGTTTATTTCTAATAATAGAAAGAAACATGTTCAAGAAATGCTTGAAAGACTAGGGTCTGGTGTACGAAAACATTATAAATCATGACCATCCAAGGAAATGTAAGGACTGCTATGGAAAGGCTGCCCATATCTACCACAGAATTTTTTGTACGATAATAGTTTTATCCAAAAAGAAGCCTCAAAATCAAAAGTTATAATTTGCACGATATATCCATAATAATATACAAGTATATAAGATAGTATGATTTTAACTTACTTGTATTAACTTCATCACCTCCCAAGTGAACAAATTTAAAATTAAAGATCTTGCTGAAATCTAAAACAAGAATTTCATTTTCATTTTGTTATATAAGGGAAAGGAAAAAATTGAAGAGTGATTTCATTATAGAAATAATGACATCGAGGGGTAAGTAAGGAGATCACCTGAGAGAATTCCGTCTATTACTTTAAATGTAAATTCATTGCTGACATCAAGCGGCTGTTGACAGTCCTTGGAGGGCCATAAAGAAGGATAACCAGTCCCCCTTAAAAAAATTAAACCACAGTTAAGCAAAACATTTAGGACAAGGTCAAAAGCATAATATAATTTTTGGGCATGCACTTAGTTCAATTCCACAATATCTATCCCCATTTGTTGTGTGTATATTAAATACGTAAGAACGGCAATTGATGATAATTTGGGTCATGCAAATCACATAGATAGTTGCAGACAAACGTTCTTTAATGACCATAAAGAAGGACAACCATTTCTCCTAAAGAATTAAAACACAGCGATTAAAAACGTTTTAGGACAAGGCGTGCATATAAATTTTTTAGACGCATCCTAACATCAAGTTTTCAATATTATCTGTGCTTGTTGGGTGTATTCAATCATAAGCATTTTAGTATATGTTATTTATGATAGTTTGGGTCATGTAAACCACACAGATAGTTGGCTATTGCACGCAACTCTCTCATACAGGTAGTCCTGGTCTTAGAATTTCCTTCAATGTTAAGGTAGCACCACAACTTTTAAATAAAGAGAATTTGAAACTCTTCTTATTTCTTCTAGAGAAGAAATTATGCAATCTAGTTATTGCCAAGGATTCTGTCAATTCGTCCTCCGAAAATTCTTCACTCTTATATTGAGATAATCATTGTTAAAAGTACCTGCCTAAAGGTGATTAATTATCAGAAAGCTTAATTTCACTTCTTACAACATTCATTCATTAAATATAAAAATACAATCAGAAATTTCCATTCCAGATAACCTTTATGACAGGCAAAAAGTTAGCATCTTCATCTCTAAAATATTGCTTATTTGCAAAAGAAAGAATGTTACTAACAACAAAAATCTACTATAAGAATTGGAGAAAGCATATGATACCATGAGAGAGCATGTCCTGGAACATCAATTTCAGCCAATACATTTATTCCTCTTTTTTGAGCATAACTGCATAGATTAAAAATAAATAGATCAAAAAGAATTAAAGTACTCAAAACAATAATTATCATATGGAAAAAGAAAAGAAAAGAATAGAAAGGAGAAAGACATGCCTCACAATATCAGCAGCATCAGCCACTGTATATTGCTCTGAGGGTGAATAAGCACCATCCCACAGTTTAGGATATGATGGTATCTCCAAGGGGAAAGATTGTGTATCAACAATGTGCCAATGCATTACATTCTGTATGAAAGCAAGAAAGAGTTACCACTTATAGGCTAATTATTCTAGTGTTATTAAACAAATCAATCCACAATGAGGAGAAAAAAAAAATTATTCCAACTGAAATTTGTCGTAAATCTTACCAACTTTGCATAGGACATAGAATCAATAACCTTCTTAATAACCGGCACAGGTAAATAGTGACGAGACGTATCTGCACCAGTTGAATTAAAAAATCTATTATTACTTGGAGACAGAATACAGAAAACAGAGTTAAGATATTATTCTATCATCATATAATTTTCTCCGACCTATGAAGATTTGCAGTTTAACTGCCATTCCACCTTTCATGTTGGTTGCTGAGAATGTAGAACGGCCAAAATGGGCAAGAAAACAATATATTTTGATAATACCTAATAGCTAAAGCAATAGCATAATGAAGTCCCTAATTTTCAATGCAAGTAAAAGATTGATCACCAGATACTGTATTTTAATTGGAAACCAATACCATTAAAATCACTTTAACATTTCTTAGAAGAAAAGAAAGTATCTCACCAATCAAGAGGCCTCGATAAGAAAATCTTGGCTGATCAATAATAGTCCATGGTGACATGTCAATTTGAAGGACCCTGCTTGTAACGCTA
Source organism: Gossypium rotundifolium (assembly GCA_025506655.1). Lineage (NCBI taxonomy): Eukaryota > Viridiplantae > Streptophyta > Magnoliopsida > Malvales > Malvaceae > Gossypium > Gossypium rotundifolium. The sequence goes on along the minus strand of CP106722.1, from coordinate 84,593,918 downwards.
AAATAACATAATTGGCTGAATGTCTGCACCATTGTACAACAAGCTGTATATTCTAAGAATTTTACGATTAACAAATAATCTTGGCAACAAAGATTATACTGGTACTAACCTGAAGCCCTTGTAAAGCGCCATAAACTGTCTTTGCCTGCATGAGTTTATTATAAAATTAACAGTTAAAGCCGGAATAAATCTAAGGTCAAAAGTTGACCTTTCTTAATTAAATTATTTTATATTGTAGTTAAATTTAAGAATAGACTAATTTTAATGCATATTGTTCAACCTAAGAAGACTCAGAAACACAATCCTATCCTACCATAAATATATATATATATATATTACAAATAAAAAGGGTAAACTACAATATTATTCACTAAACTATGGGTAAATTCTCGTTTTCGTCATTGAACTAAAAAAATTACAATTTAATCACCGAACTATTTAAAAGTTTCATTAAACTGCTAGATTATTTAAATCGATGCTATATGGCTTTCTTTATTTGTATTGTATGCACTAATCGAAAGTTTTCATTCATTTTCTCTTCTAAGTCATAAATCTACTAACCAAAATTCAAACAATTTTCTTTTCCAATCTCTGACTCTGACGCTGAAAGTAAGTTATTTTACTTGTTGATGGTAATTGATATATACCAATGTCAAATTGGTACTTAGAGCTTGTTAACAAAATTAAAAAAAAAAAACTTGACAACATATTAAATTAAATAAATAAAAACTTTTGAATAGTTGAATTATTTAAAAAAAAATTTCTTGAATCGTAATATTTTTTTTAGTTGACCAAATCGAAAAGTAGTTTGCCCAAACAAAAATAATGAAGCATAGAGGGGCGATAAAGGATTAGTTGTCTGCACCTCAAGATGGGCGTAAGCCGGTTTTTCCGGTGATGGGACTATTAATTTGTACGATTCATCAACGCCGTATTGTAGCTGCAATCAAAATCACATTCAAATCAAACACTCCCACAACGTTTCGGTTACTTTTAGCTTCGCTATCAGCTATTTTAGAATGAATTTATAAACAAACAGAATATATATATATACATATATATATATATATATATATGTATAGTTCAACCCTCCATATTCTCAGACAACGATGTTTCTTTCTTCTTCTTTTTTTAATATCTCAATCTCAAATCTTTAATTTTCTATTTTTTTAATTAATAATAATAATAAAATTAAAGAAGAGTAAGGGAGGAACCTGGCCGTTTGGAGAGGAGATAACGATATGCAGACCCTGGAGCAAAGATGAAGAGTTGAAGGCAGAGAAATTGGCATCAATAACGTGATCCAGTTTGATGAGAGCAAGCATCCGGTCGAATGCGTCTTTGAGCATTTCAGACCCATAGTTAGAGGAGAACCTGAAATCGTTGGTCAAGTAAAGGTGAGTATGGCCGTAACTCACCGACGCCGGCATTGGCCATATCTTCACCTTACTACTCTGGCCACTCGCTAGCACCCCCGCCAGTAGCAGCAAAACATAAATCAACATTTCACTCCCCATTTTCCCCATACTTCTCCTCTCCCTAATTTCACACTAAATAAATACTTGTTTCCAAATGCTAAATCGCACTTTATATGCAGACAGCAAAGCTACCTGCTTCTTTTCTTTTCTTTTTTATCTTCCACTCCGATATAGGGGTTGGTGATCTTGCAAAGAACTTTTATAACCGATAGCTTTCACTCCCTGCCATATCCGGGAATTAATAAATAAATAAAAGTACTTTTTTTACATTAAAAAATTATTATTATTTTTAAATAGATTAAAATATGTAATAAATCTCTATATTCTTACCAAGTTTTAAATTTACTCATTGTATTTTTATTTTAAAATTTTATTTTTTAAAATTTTAAAATTTAATTTAAATTGTTAATATTAAAATTATTTTATTAAATTTAAACTTATTAAGTCAGTTTTAGTTATATTGTTATTAAGTAAATATTCTTTTATTTTAAAATATCACCCCAATAAATTTAACAAAGGAATAATATTAACAATATTTTTAAAAATAAAACATTAATAATATATTTTGTCCTTTTACATAAATTTAGAATTGCATTCCTATACAACAAAAATATTAATGAAAAACAATTAAAATATTATATTCGGCAAAAAACAACAACGTGAAAACAAAATGAATATATAATTAATATAACCAGTTTAAACAAAATGGTCTGATCTAATAAATAAATAATATGTGTGATCTATGAATTATCTTCTTCTTTTTCTTAAAAGAAAACTCATTTAAATCCTAATAGTTCTTTTAAAGAAATTCAATTGGGAATCTTAAATCAAATTAGGATAAGAAATTAAAATGAATACTTTAAATATATCATTTAACATTAAATAAAATAATAATTAAGTAATATTATATTTTAAACCCTTTCTAATTGGTTGGATCCGGTCTAAATAATTAAATAAGAGAACAAAATTTTCTTTTGAATAAATCTCAAATTTATATATAAATTTTGATTCAATTTTAATTTGATATATGAACTTTAATTTGGTGTAATTATATATGTAAAACTTTAATTATGGTTTTAATGTATACATAAAACTTTAATTTTGATTCAATTATACATATTTAAAGGAATAAGTATATCAATTTATTTTTATATTGGATAATATAACTATTTATGTATATATATATATATATATATATATATATATATATATATTAAATGATACTATATTAATAATATGCGATAATTGAATAAAATTAAATTTTCATATATAAAATTACACAAAATCAAAATTTATATATAAATCTACGCATTAAAACGGATATATCATTTATATTAATGCAGCATTTCTCCCCTCCTATAGGTTAAAAAACTAATAATTAAGGAACAAGGAACCTTGCCATTATCTATTTGAGTAAAAACTTTTGTCTATGGTTTCTCTCTGTGAAAACGAAAATTTTCAATCTTCACTCGGGGAAGACTTGATCCCAAAGAAGGTTCGATTTAGGGATAAAGATGATAATATGCAAAATGATATGGTGATAAAGCAGATAACGATTCCAACGGTCTCTTGGCGGGACAAGGTTGTGGGTAACTCCTCCAAGTCTGGTTCCTTAGGATCGGATGAAAAAGAGGAATTCGACATCCTAGAAGGAGATATTCTCAAATCCTGTGTGAATGGAGTACCTTTTATCTCTTTTTCAGAAAGAATCAACCAAATACTAATCCAAGGTATGGAGAATACAGTGGTCTTAAAACTTTTAGGTCGTAATATTGGCTTTTCTGTTTTGCAGAATAAAATACACAACCTGTGGAAGCCTTTGGCACCTATACACATGATGGATATAGAGAATGGATATTTCCTCGTTAAGTTTCAAAATAAGTCAGATTGTGAAAAGGCTCTCTCTGAAGGTCCATGGACAATTTTTGGACAATATTTAACTGTGCAACCCTGGACGATGGAATTTGATCCATCCCAGGCTTATCCGAATATAGTTATGGCTTGGATTAGATTTCCTGGACTGCCTGGATACCTGTATAAGAATAAGATTCTGGCCGAAATAGGAGAAATGGTTAGAAAGGTTGTCAAAATGGACTTGAACACTGATAGCAGAGTAAGAGGTAGATTTGCTAGAATGGCAGTCTACATTAATTTGGAGAAGCCATTGGTCTCCCAAATCTTAGTCAATGGGCGTCCACAAAGGGTGGAATACGAGTCTCTTCCAACTATTTGCTTTCATTGTGGGAGGTATGGCCACGTGAAGGATAATTGTTCTTTTAAAAATCTGGAAACCACCATAGCTAAGGAAGTGGATCCGTCGAAAAAGCCATCGGGAAATCATGACAGGATTGAGGATGAGCAGGAAAAGGAAGGAGGAAATTATGGACCATGGATGCTAGTTGAAAGAAAACCAAGGAGGAAAAACAGGGAGAATAAGCAAAAAGATTACAAAAATCCCGAAAAGGAGAAAGAAGGATCTCGTTTTAAATCTCTAAATAATAGGGAGGTAAATCTAGAAGTCAATAAAAGCGAAAATATAATTCATAGGAGCAATAAAGGAAAGGGCAGCATTACGAAAATTCAGCAAAATAATGAAAGTGGATTTGTGGCTAAGGGTCTGTTTGTTTGCAGGAAAACATTTTTCGAAAAATATTTTCCTGCTTTTACGGTGTTTGGTTGATGGAAAATGTTTTCCTTGAGGAAAACATTTTACAAACACGGGTAAAATGCTTTCTTTGTTCCCGTAAAACGTCTTCCTAAATTTTTTTCGGTAAGATATTTTCCAAGCTTTCCCCTTCATCCAGGTACGTTTTCTTTCTCCTTTCTTCCCTTCTTCATTCCTTCTCCTTCTTCTTTCTTTCTTAGACTTTTTCGGCTTCCTTCACCTTCCTTCTCTCTATTTCTCAGACTTTTTATTTCTGCTTTTTATTTCTTGCTTGGCTGTAACAGAACTCCCAAAGAAACCCCTACTTTTTATTTAATAGTTTATTCCTAGCTCCTTCTGGCTTGAAAACTGCTTTCAAACTTCCTTTCTTACTGACTTCATTGCCCTAGAAGAATCCTATAAACTGCTTGCCTATAGTACTTTCTGGTCTTGCTTGATAACTAGCCGCTGTTAATGTTTTTCTCTGATTTTTCGCTGGTCTTTTGGTGTTCCAGAAATTGAGTTTCTTTCAGCTTCAGTTTTGATTTTGAGTGGTTACTTTCATTCTCTGCTTTTAGTAAACTTTGATTGTTGGTTTTTTTCTGGGTTTGTGTTATTTGATTCAGTTTCTATAGATTATTTTTTTTGTTTGTAATTAATTAGCTTGATAGTTTTGAGTGAAATTCTCTTTTAAATATCTTCTTGAACCTAGAATTTGAAATTTATCATTGGGAGAAAATTTCCTAGTTATGTGTTTGACACAAAGATTGCCATTCTGTAACTAAGAAAACAAGTTTCATTGTATATACCAGTCTTTAGTATAGTATGAATTCATTCCCATGCATCATCAATAGAGTGGAATTACTACATACCAATTTTAGTGGAAATTAGAAAAGAAGTGTTGGGTTAAGAAGATAGGATTGGGGAGGTGAGTGAGAAATCATCACCGCCCACCTAAACAATCATGATTCGCACTTTCCTTGGGCTTTCTTTTGTAGGCAAATCCTCAATGATGGACCCTTGCAACAAATAATATTGCTTTGACTTTGGGAAACCATGTCTTTCCTCTGCATTATACCCACCGCTTTGTCGCTATTTCCTCATACCTTACTTGCCGGTTCATATATTGACAAACACAGCATTTCACCTTTTTCTCATGCATTATTAATTCATTAGGAAGGCGGTGTCTAATTGAATATAGTCAAGCTCAGTTTGATTGAATTTTATTTTAAAAAAAAAAAAGCAAACCAGATGAAACTTACCATTAAGTAGATTGATTAAAGTATATTTGTTTTTCTTTTTAAGAAAGTGAGTTTATTTGTTTGGCATTGTTGTGCCTTGGTTCTTTTAATGTTGGTGGGGACATGGGAGATCATCGATTGCAATGATTTATTTTGTCTAGAATTTCTAATTTGATACTTGTCATATCTTATATTCTAGGCGAACTCTCTTGCTTTCTCTCATTGCCTAATTGTTGATAGAAATTGCAGGCATGTCATCAAGGCACACTATGATAAGCATTATGCATTATGCATTTTGCTTCATTCGATTAATGTTCCATAGGCTTAGAAACGTGTACAAGGAGTCTCGATGGGATCACTGTTTTATTTTCTGTTATACTATTACGGATGCTCCTTTACTAATTTATCTTTTCGAATCATTGAATATGTCTTCTTACAATTTATAACAAGCGTGTTCAGTTTTTAGTTCTTTTGTGTTTTAGTTCTTTTGTGTGTCCTCTGTTTTAGTTATTTTGTGTGTCCTCTCACTAAAGTGTACATTATTTTCAAGTGCTAATAGTGTGCATTTTGTTCGAATGCAGTGCAAAACAATTCTCGAGGGCTTGAAGCTCAAGATAAATCTTTTGAGGTAAAGTTGAATTCAGATATTCTCATGTCACTTTGTCTTCTGCATATGCATGCTTTATTTTGATTTCTCTTGTCTTGTGTCGATAATGGTCATGTTTGGTAGTCTAGATAATAAGGTCCATGCTTTTAGGTTAGTTATTTGTATTCGCTTGCTCAATTGATAGCTAGGGTAAGAGATCGACAAATCTATGACTTGAGTGCATATATATATTATTGAAAAAATTAACAAAGATATATAGATTGTCTAACCAATTACTTGAGTGCATATATGTTATTTGTTGATTATGATTTGGGTACTTGAATCTGGTTTTTCTGGACATCGGTTCGTTTCTTTTTTCTTTTTGAATCTCTTTGAAGTTTCAACTATTATGTAAAGAGAGTTGTGACCTGCCTTTTTGAGCAATCAAAATTCAAACTGTTGAGGTAATTCATTTGGCTTTGGACATTTCAGATGAGGGGTTCACTTTAAAATTATATATTATGAAATGGAAGAAAGAAGAGCATTAGCATTTGGAGTTTTTAAGAGTTTTGGTTTTCTGCAAATATCAGGGTCTTGTTCTTGGAAAACGATTTGACTGAAAATTATAAAAAAGAAGGGTCAAATTTTATATTTGAGATAAGATTTGACTTTGTTATTCTACTCCATCTTCTTCTTTCAATATCTAAGTATCATAACGTTGCAAAAAGTTCAACATTACCTCGACTTGTCCACTAAAAAAAGGAACAAGAAGCTCGCATAGGTTAAAATAAAGAGCAAAAACCGAATGAAGGACACTACCAGTATCCCCAAATCAAATCGATGATAAATGGTTTCACCCACATCTAAGTATGTATGTACCAGATTTATCATTAATTTCCCAACTAACCTCTTGCAAAAAAAAAAAAAAAAAAAAATTAAACATGTCAGCTACTAACGTCCCTTATCCACACACTCACATCAAGCATGTTATGGAAGCCTTCTAAAAATACAACTTTTAACACACCCTTTTATCTTGTGCGCCTAAAGTTATGTTTATTTATATTTTTTAATTGGATTATTCTTAATAATATTTTTAAAATTCAAAATTTTAATTTTAATTTCTATTAATTGATTTTCTTTGAATAAAGTATTTTTTATTAAAGGAAAGCAACGGGGTTAGTGGATAAAAAGTTGAATAAATCAATAAAACCAATTAGGTACGTGCCATTGCATTAAAGAGGAAAAAAGAAAGAAAGCGTGGAAAGGATCAACTCTTTTTGAATCGGTTTGTTTAACCAATTTTTATCTTAATCATTTTAATATTTTTCATAATTACATTTAAAATTAATGGTTACTCAAGTAAATTATTGAACCTAATTAATAATTTTAAAGCTTATATTTACATATAAATATATTTATATAGATGTAATTGACATGAATTTGCATGTATATATAATTAGCTTGATATGTATGTATGCACTTTAGTTATGATAAGTTTTCATATATGTGATCTTATGAAAATGTTGCATCTTTTTTGTATTAAAATTGTTTTTTTTTTTTGTGGCATGTTTGTGTAGATGGATCGTAATCAAGATCAAAATGCAATTGTCGGAGTCGTAGCTTCAGTTTTAGCTTTTGGGGCTCTTTGGATTAAAAAATTAGAAAGTATGAAAGAAATTGCTCCTCATCCTCGTGTGAATCGAGATTATGAAAGAGAAAATTATGTTAATAGTATTTTATATAGTGGTGACCAACATTGTATTGATATGATAAGGATGAGACCGATCGCTTTTTTTAATTTGTGTGATATTCTTAGTAGGAATAATTTGTTAGAATCATCTAGATCATCAATATTAGGGAGCAAGTAGTTATATTTTTACATATAATTGGTCATAATGTAAGGTTTCGAGTGGTTGGATCTAGATATTATAGATCAACTGAGACAGTTCACCATTACTTTAGGGTTGTATTGAGAGCTATTTTGAAATTGTATAAGCTAGTTATTAGACCACCTGATGAGTCAACTCCTAGTGAAATCAGAAACAATCCAAGATTTTATCCTTATTTTAAAGATTGTATTGGAGCATTAGATGGAACTCATATTCGTGCATCCGCTCCACTTAGTATTCAAGGAAGATTTCGAATGTAAAGGGGGACGACACAAAATGTATTAGCGCCATTACATTTGATTTGAAATTTTCTTATGTTCTAGTGGTTGGGAAGGTAGTGCACATGATTCTCGTATTTTAAGTGATGCACTTTCACGCCCGGAGGATTAAGAATTTCGGAAGGTAATAATTATCATTAAATACCAAATAGTTCTAGTAAGCTCATAATTTATTAGTATTAATTGCGTTTTGTAAAATTGTAGGTAAATATTATATTGCTGATGCTGGATATGGCATTTGAAATGGATATATTACTCCATATCGTGGTGTCCGATATCATTTAAAAGAGTTTAGTGATCAAGGGCCTGAAAATGCAAAGGAACTTTTTAATCTTCGTCATTCATCATTACGAATCACCGTTGAACGTGTTTTTGGGATTTTAAAGAAACGGTTTCGTGTATTAGATCTTGAGCCATTTTGGAATTTTCAAACTCAAGTAGATATAGTTTTGGCTTGTTGTATCATTCATAATCATATAATGGGAGTTGATCCTAGTGATTTACTTAATCAAGGATTATACGAGGAGTCTGAGTCGGTTGATAATACAAACTCTTACGGACGAGAAGAAAGAGAAGAAGCAAGAGAATGGTCTGCTAAGAGAGCGAAATTGCACAAACTATGTGGACTGATTATATGGCTAGAAATATTAGGTAGGTTTAGGGCTTAAGGTTATTGTTTCTATGTTATGTATGTTTTAGTAAATTGTTTTTTTTTTAATGTTGGTTGGATAATGATATTAAAATTTTAGTTTGTTGGATTTTGAAATTATTATGTCTTGAATTTGTTAGATATTGATTATGTTTTAAGCTTATTAGATATTGAATTTATTATGTTTTAAGCTTGTTAGATATTGAATTTATTATGTTTTGAGGTTGTTGGATATTGAAATGATTGATAGTGATAATTATTAATGTAGAATGGGTAAGGGCAACAAAGAAGGACCTCCAAGCAATTCAGTGGACAAAACCGATGGAACATGTTTTCTTGAAATTCTAGCGAGAGGAGGCCCGAAAGGAAATAAGCCTTCTAATGCTTTCAAACCGCTTTCTATTAATCGAGTTGTCGAAGCTATTTCTGAAAGATTTCAAGTCCAATGCGATGCGAAACATGTGGAAAATCATTTGAGAACTGTAAAAAATAAGTGGCAGATTATATGCAAAATTCGAGGTGAAAGTGGTTTTGGATGGGATGATAACATGAAAATGATCACATGTGATAGAGCAACATATGATGCAGCAGTGATGGTAATATATGTATATATATGTTAAGCTTATTTCATATGTTTTTTACTTGTTATTCTAATTGTGTATAATATCCAACAGGCACACAAGAAGTATGAACCATTTTTGAATAAAAGCATTGATCATAATGATGAAATGGCTTTGGTTGTTGGCAAAGATATGGCAATGGGGAGTTTTGCGAACATTTCTTGACATAGATTTGGATGATGGTAATCAAGATTCAAAGCACGTAGACTACGACAATGAAGAGGTCAAGAGGTAAGAACAAATGTATCTTCATCCGGCACATCCAAACGTAAAAGAAAAATGTTCAAGAAAGTGTCGTCAATGAACAAATTAAAATTGTGGGTGAACAACTTGGCAAAATTGCTAATGCTTTGGAACAATTTCATGCGGATAAGACAACACCACGACTTCTGACTTAACAGTGATGTCGATGGAGGACGAAGGATTTGATGATGACTTCGTGTTCGTGTTTGATTATTTAGTGAGTCATGAATCAAGCCAAAGCTTTTCTAGTTAAAAGTAAGAAGCATAAAAAATTTGGCTTCAAAAATTTGCTCAAGGTTGAAGATATTGATACTTTTATGTAGTGTAATATTTAGTTATGCACTTGGACAATGTGATAATGTTGTTATTATGTGGTGTACTACTAATTATGCATTTGGATAATATTTCTAGTATTTAATTGTGATTTGGAAACTAATTTATAATTATTCAATCTTTTTTTATTTTTAACACAATTACAAATAATTTATTTGACTTTAGTTGTTTTCAATATGACGGTTAATAATGTAACTTAATAATTTAGTATTATTATATATTTAATCTAATTTATTTATAATAAATAAATCATTGCAATATATGTAAAAACATTTTAAAATATAAAAATTGTTAATATGTAATAAGTTTATTAATATATATGTAAAATCAACTTTTCCGGAAAACATTTTCAGAAAATCTGCCAAACAACAGAAAATATTTTACACAGATTCATCCAAACACCAGAAAATATTTTCTGGTAAATCATTTTCCAGAAAAGTAAATCATTTTCAGGAAAACATTTTACTGCCAAACAAACAGACCCTAACATTCAACAATTTGGGGAACCAAAAAACAAAGGTAAAGCCAAAATGGTGGGATCTACGATTGGTATGGGTTTGGACATTAGTGCAAAGGATATGATATCTAAAATGGTGGGCCCTATGATTGGGATGGGTTTGGACACTAGTGCAAAGGATATGATTGGACCGTCTGTGGATGCTAAATTGGGAAATGATAGTCTGGGCCTCGTGTCCTTTACTGTCGAACAGACTCAATCGGGGGAATACTTTTCTGGACAAGGGAAGCAAGCCCAAGAAGAGAGATTCGGTGCTTACAGCAGTGCAGGAGAATTGGGGGCGATAGAAGGACGGAATGGTCGAGATTTCCGAGTTATAGACCATGGAAAAGATGAGCTAAAGGTGATACATGCAAGGCTAGAAATTAATATGGGGGTAATTCATTGGTTGAAGAGGTTGTGGATGTGGGAAGCCTTGACACAAAAAAAATTCAGCAGTAATTTTTTTGGACAATAAAAATGATAGAGCTCTTACCCAGACCTTAAAGCATGAACCAGTCTTGAAACAGGCAGTGTTGGTCGGTCGTGGAAGTAGAATAAAGGGTACAAGCCGGAATGTTACTAAGAAACTCAAAAAAATACAAGCAAGCGGTAGCAACAAATTTAAGAATAATGGTAACCCAAGAGTGCTGTTGAAAGAATCGATGAACCATTTGGCAGAAAATATTTCCAAATTAATAAGCGAATTACCTGGTTCGAATGGCCCTTTTGGAGAAGAAGAGAAGTCGAAGGGAAGTGAAATCCCTAATCAGTAAGACTAAAATTTTTATAATTACTTTTTGCTTAATTGGGCTTCCTGGTGTTTGTTTTTATTTTACTGTTATAAGTTACATTATTATTTTTATTAATTTTATCCATCTATTATTTTTGATAATGATTCCTAAATTAAAAATATTTTCTTGGAATTGTCGAGGAAGTGTTAGTAGGAATTTTATTCGATCTTTTCGTGAGTATAATACGAAGCATCACCCAAACGTAGTCTGCTTATTAGAACCGAGAGTGAGCGGTAAAAAAGCAAATTACATTATTAATCAATTGGGTTTTAACTTTTCTCACCGAGTTGAAGCTGTTGGATTTTCAAGAGGCATTTGGGTTGGATGGAAAGAGTCTGTGTGAATTCAAATTGTTCAAAACCATCCTCAATTTATTCTTCTCTTCGTAAATGATTATGCTTCTAATAAATCTTTTTATATTACCTTTGTTTATGGTAGTCCAGACAGTTCTAAAAGGAAAATCCTTTGGGACGGGCTTAAAGCTGCAATGCCCCCTCAATCGACACCTTGGATTTTAATGGGAGATTTCAATTCTATTCTAGATTCTGAGGATAAGCGAAGTCCTCGTACTATGGGTAAGAGATGCAAATTATTTGGTAATTTTGTTGACTCGTGTGGATTGCAGGATTTGGGCTTTAGCGGTCCTAAATTCACTTGGCAGAGAGATGGTACATCTGTCAGACTTGATCGTGCCTTAGCAAATGACGCATGGATGGAATCTTTTCCTCAGTGCCTAATTTCGAATCTTCCACGTATTAAGTCTGATCATCGACCTATCCTTTTGTCCACAACAACTGATATGGAACTGGATAAAGGAAGACCTTTCAGGTTTCTAACTGGGTGGACCAAACACAACAATTTTTCTTATTTTATCAAAGATAAGTGGAGCTACGGGGGAAATATGGCTAATTCTTTGAATAGACTTACCATCATGCCAAAGAATGGAACAAGAAAGTCTATGGGTTTTTAGGTTCCCGTAAACATCATATCATGAGATAGCTCAACAATATCCAAAAGACTTTAGACTACACTGATTCTAGTTTCTTAGCTAGACAAGAGATGGAAATTCGGGATGAGTTAGAGAATGTCCTTAATCATGAAGAATTACTTTGGCGTCAAAAGGCAAGATGTGACTGGCTTCATCTGGGAGATAGGAACACTAAATTTTTTCACAATCTCACGATCAAGAGAAGGAAATTCAACTGTATTACTAACTTACGTATTAGTAATGGAGAATGGTGCTCTGATCAGGATATTCTACGTTCTGAAGCGGTGAGGTTCTTTGAGAGTCTTTATGGTGAAGAACCTCAGAATATGGGAGATCTTCCTAATATCAGGTTTCCAAGATTGAAGGACTCTGAAATCACATTTTTGAAGGGAGAAATTACTGTCGATGAGATTAAGAGGGCTTTGTTTGATATGGCATCACTGAAAGCACCAGGGAGCGACGACTTTATGCTTATTTCTTTCAAAGTCAGTGGGATATTCTTGGGAAGGATATTTGTAACTGGGTGAAAGGAGTTTTCGATGGGAAGCCGATTGAGCAGGATTTGAACAACACTTTGATTGTTTTAATTCCTAAAAAGGAATGCCTGGAGGATTTTAGTCAGTTTCGCCCTATAAGTCTATGTACTGTCATGTATAAATTAGTTATGAAAGTGATTGCTAATCGGTTTAAGTTTTTTTCCCTAATATCATTTCGTAGGAACAGGCTGGATTCATAGCTGGTCGGAACATATCGGATAATATTATTCTTGCACAAGAAGTCATCCATTCTATGCGCTGCAAAAGGAATGGGAAAAATTAGATGGCTATCAAGTTCGATTTGGAGAAAGCCTATGACATGGGAGTTTATAAATGCTTCCTTAGTGGCTGCTGGGGTGCCCGAATTATTGCGGAGAGTGATTATGTCAGCAATTTCCTCCTCTTCCATACAAATTCTCTGGAATGGAGTACCGACCCACAAATTTAAACCAGTTAGGGGGATTTGACAAGGGTGCCCCATTTCGCCTTACTTGTTTGTGCTGTGCATGGATTGGTTGGGACACCTCATAAGGGCTAATATTGATATTGGTAGGTGGGAACCTATTAAGTTGTCAAGATCAGGCCCTGTAATTTCCCATCTTTTCTTTGCTGATGACTTGGTTATTTTTTGTAAAGCTTATATCGGTCAAGCCTGGTTGCTGAAGAGTATCCTTGATCAGTTTTGTGAAGTTTCGGGACACAAAATTAGTACTAGGAAAAGTAATATCTACTTTTCTAAAAATATTGACAATAGTGAACGTGAACAGGTTGTTAATTTGTTTAGATTTCAGGAAGTTCAAAACCTTGGTTTTTATTTAGGTGTCCCTCTCCTGCATTACAGGGTCACTAAAAGTACTTTCAGTTTTGTGGTGGATAAGGTAAGGCATAAGCTTAATAGTTGGGATGTGAGGAAGCTATCAATAGCGGGAAGAGCTACTTTGGCCCAATCCGTTCTCCTTTCCATTCCGAACTATTTTATGCAGTCTATGTTAATACCAAAAGGAGTATGTGCAGAAATTGAAAAATTGGTCAGACAATTCATTTGGGGAGGTTCTGAAGGCCAACCAAAAATGTCTTTAGTAGGGTGGAACTCTATTTGCCAGCCACGTTCTCGAGGGGGGCTTGGTCTTCGTCAATTGAATGATCAGAACATAGCTTTTCTTATGAAGATTGGATTCGGTTTAGTCTCGAAGAGTAGTGCTTTATGGGTTCGTGTCCTCAGAACAAAGTATAGTTGGAAAGAACATATCCCTGACTCTATTAATAAAAGTCAATACTCGCACTTATGGCGGTCTATTTCCAAGATATGGCCTACTCTTCGTGAACATTTGACATGGGCAGTTGGAGATGGCACAAGAGTTCGATGTTGGAAGGATCCATGGATTCCAGGTATGGGTCCTCTTATTTCAAAAATTCCATCTTTCTCTAACCTTGATTTGGATGGATTTGGTTAATTCTGATGGTTGCTGGAATTTGGAGCTATTGCACGTTTGGTTGCCTGAATATGTGATTAAAAAGATTATTAGTATTCCTCCTCCTCATCCGGATGCAGGATCGGACAAGGTGATATGGGCTCAGTCGACAACAGGAGCGTTTTCAATCCATGATGCGTCTTGGACCTTGAAAGAAAACACTTGGAGTCCTAAGGAGGAAAATTGGAAGCATATTTGGAGATATCAGGGACCACAGAGAGTAAGGTTTTTTCTATGGCTTGCCTCTAAATAGAAACTTCTCATAAATACAGAATGTATGAGGAGGGGTATCGGCCAAAGCAATGCATGTGCTTTATGTAGACATGAGTTTGAAGATATGATTCATGTCCTTAGGGATTGCCCAGCAGCAAAGGATGTGTGGATGCATGTGATCCCAAATCAATTTATGCACAGGTTTTTTCCTGACTCGTTCCAAATTTGGTTTTCAGCTAATCTTAGTTGTCATGAGAAATTGCAGGATAATGGAGTCATTTGGTCGAGCCTCTTTGGATTAATTACGTGGTGAATCTGGAAGAATAGAAATCATTTATTTTTAGAATATCTCCGGTCGACAACCAAGTGGTGAAAGTCTCAATTAGTTGGGCTCGCCAATTTGAATTAAACCTTAGTGATTATAAGAGCCATGCTATCCACACACATCATTCTAATACTTCCGAGAACACATGGGTCACTTAGTCCACTGATGGGGCGGTGGCGAGAGACATCGGTCATGCAGCTGCAGGAGGAGTGGTACGAAATAAAGACGGAAATTGAATTATGGGATTTGGTCATTTTTTAAGAGTTTGCTCACCATTTAAGGATGAAGTTTGGAGTATCCTTGATGGGGTAATGTTGATCCTTAATAAAGGATACAGGAAGACCATAATCCAGACTGATAATCTCGAAGTAGCCCAAGCTTTGGCTGCCACGAATATGGAAGGGCAAGGGATTACAGTGCTCAGTAGGACAAAGCATTATGAATTCGGAGGGCCAATGGAAAATCATTCACATACCAAGGAATCGTAATTCGGTGGCGGACCGGATGTCTAAACTTAGCTTAAACTGGAAATCATCCTTACAAGTCTTTGAGGACGCTCCTAAGGAAATTTTAGAATTACTTCACGAAGAAAAAGCCAACAGTGCTCTTATGTAATTGATGATTATTCTTTTTCATTCACCAAAAAAAAAAAACTAATAATTAAGTGATTATTATCAACATTATCATTATGGGTTTTTTCTCTTAAAAAAAAGAAGAAAGAAAACAAGAAGATTCTTTGTTGAGGGTCCCATGAGTCATGAGTCATGAGTCATAAGTCATGAGTCATTCATTAGATTAATGAAGAAATTATTATTAATGATAAAAAGTAGGGTTTGTTTACTTAATTTAGTTATAATTATATAACTTTATTACTTAATTTTAATAAAAATTAAAATTAATAAATTTAATTTATGCATATTGACTCTAAGAATGAAAATAATGTTTGGCTCTTAGTAAAGGTATCAATAGTTTAATAGATATGACTTCTATATATTTTAATAAATTATATAATAAAGTTATATAATTATAACTTAATATTAAAATTAAGTAATAAAATAATATATAATTATTACTTAATTTAGTTATAAAAATATTTTAATATTTTATTTTAAAATAAAATATTTATTTTAATTGGTCTCAAGATCCAAATTCGGCATCTCAAACCAGTTATGCTGAAATTTTAAAAGAAACAAAAAATTTGTTGAAACAACAACAAATTCATGAAATAAAATAATTTTATAATCCAAGAATACATCTGGAATATTATATTTTATAAACAAAATATGGAAAACCCATATTTCTGAGCAAATAGCAAACTTTAGAAGAGCTCTTACACGATTTTCATATTTTTTAGTTGAAAAAGCAACTAAAGAAAATGAATCCCATGATTTATTACTCAAATTTATTTTATATAGAGATTGGGACGAGATACTAATAGAATATATTGATATTAAGGAGATAAATAATCTTCTTGATATATTCCAATATTTTATTAATAAAGGGACAAACAATTCTATTATTAATAAAATGTTTAAAATATGTCTATATAATAAATGTAGACAAATTTTACCATCGATATTTTTACGAAAATAAATAGAGCTATTTGCAACCAACAAGCTCAATTTAAAGAAATTTTTCAAAATACTTTTTACAAGCTTATGTTTTTACTAATGATATAGGAGAACAATTTCCTACTATCAAATTTAGACTAGATCATGAACCATTTGATATAACCAGTATTGAATGGGAATTTGTTAAAGAAATAACAATCCAAAATCTTTCTTTTCATTTACTAAAAGATTTTCCTGCTATAGTAAAATCTAGATTAATAAATTTTACTAAATAGATGATTTTGTTTATTATTTTCATATAGAAATAAATAGTTTTATTGGTATAGCTGAAAAAGAAAAAATTTATCAGCCATATCAAATTTGGAATATTCGTACAATGGTTTGGAGAAGATCCCTCTCAGCAGTAAATGAAGATAAACAACACTTGGCAAAAACCATTGACAAGTGTTATAATGATTTTTCTAATTATCAAATCCAAGCTGGAATTGATTTGATGACCAAGGCCCAGTATCTACTTCAACAAAACACTTATGTGTTCTGGACCGATGGCAAGAGAATTTTAGCATATGACACTGGAAAAAGCCAGGAAGAAAGAAATGAAAAGTCTGTTTAGTTATTAAGAAAGATAGCTGATATGGAGATCGATGATTTTTTTATAACAACGGAAATCAAAGACACGTGGGAAAGCTGGAATTCACAAGTTCCTTCACCAGAGTCATTACATCTCGATGAAATCAAGGAAATGAATCTCAGAAACATCCAAGAAGGATAACAACAAAACACAACACGTAGAATAAAGACATCCAAGAAAGGAGCATTCAATTTTGGAGGCGACGTGAAAAGAATCTATTCACCATCACCATCCATAAATGTCCATAAACAAATGAGACAAAAGATGATGAAAGCATGATGGAAGCAACCATTAATGCATGGGAAACGTGGAAACAACCACAACAAATTTAACAAAATTAGAAGACTACGTGGAAGCAACCATCAAGTCAACATTTATTTCAAGAAGGCTACGTGGAAGCAACCATTAAGCCGGCATTAAAGTCATCCTTATTAGGATACTGTGCAGATTTAAAGTGTAAATAAATTAGAGTCTAGAATTTGTATTATAAATAAGCATTGTGATAGCCTAAACAAGGCATCGGGAAAGGCATCGAGAAAGGAATCAAGAAGAAGATACAAAAAACCATCTTTTCTATACTTACTCTCTTTCTCAAAAAACCATAAAAATCTTTCTTTATCAGCTTTGTAAATTATCCTTGTAAATTATTTTACTATCCTTTTGTAAATTAAATTTCTACGATATTAATATAGCTTTCCATTGTGCATATACCCCCTCCCCCTGTAATTGGTATCAGAGGAGACCCGGAGTAACAATTTCTGGAGTTATAATATCGTAGTTCTCATTGTAAGTTTCTATCTTTTATTTTCAATTCTGTTTATTTCACTGTTGTTTATCTTAAAGCCCATATACCTGTGATTCTGTCTTCTTGTTGCCGTTGAAGCCCGAGTGGGACGTTGTTAGGTGTTTGAGTGAAGACGTTTAAGATAACATACGGTTTTAGGTACCAAAGATAAATAACATGGAAGAAATGGATTGTTTATAGAAAGATAAAACTTGTAATTATACTATGCATATTGACTCTAAGAATGAAAATAATGTTTCACTCTTAGTAAAGGTATCAATAGTTTAATAGATATGACTTCTATATATTTTAATAAATTATATAATAAAATTAGTAAAATAGAAGAAAAAGTTGATAATATAGAAAGTAATCGATTTAGATTTGAACAACAAATCTAAAGAACTTTATCGATGTTAATAATAAATTAGATCAAGTTATTACTAATAAAAATATAGAATCGATCTAGATTTAGGTCCTTTATATTATGGTAATAGTAATGTAATATTAACTTTATCGATGGAGATGAAGATTCTTCTAAGAGTCATCTTCAACTTATAATAAAAAAGAAAAATAAAAAGAGAAAATTTAAAAAAAACAAGAAAAATATGACTTTCAATCCTATAAAACCCTTATAGAACATTGGAAAGAAAAATTTTCTAAAATGAAGATAAATATGAAAGAATAGAATATTTAAAGTTAATAGAAGAACTTTATGAAAAACATAAAATTTATTTACAAAATATAATTACCACTATATGTTGACATATGATACTAAAGAAAGAAGTAATAGTTCTAATGTAGATATAAATGTCACTAGTTATAATTCGATGAAGAAAACACTTCAATGAAGAGGATGAAAATATAGAAATTCCTGAACCCATGGATACTGAACAAACAGATCCATATGATTATGAAATACCAAAACCTAGGAAAATTGATAAACAAGATCCTTATGGTAAAAGAAAAATAGATTCAGATCTTCAAAAAGATGATTATCTGAGATCTATTAATAAAAATCATGAAAAGTTGAAAACACAACAAGAATATTAGATAATAAAATTGAAACTATAGCCACTAATGAAGTAAAATCTGAAAACCCAGGAGAATCTAGTCAACCTACACCTATACCATATAGGGTAGATGATTTAAATAAAAGAAATGTTGCTCAAGGAGGAATATATTTAAACTTAACCAATATTCATTTATCAAATTATGAAAAAACTATAGATGATTGGGAAGAATCTATGACTATTGTTGTAACACCCCAAACTCGGCCCATGCGTTAAGTCCAGATTTGGCATGCCACACAAATCGAACTTACATCTAGTCATCAATGATTTAAAGAAAGCAAATCTTCAAAACAATTTTGGGGATGGAGTTTATCAAAAATCGAGATTAATTTGAAATCCATGATTTTAAAACGTAAGGGTTTATAATTTCATTTTCAGAGAAATAATTGGTTAAAATAATTTCATAAAAGAGTTTTCACAGAAATTTTACGAGTTGATGATATTTAAGAAAAACCCCTTTTTATACGCAAGTTTAAGAAAACATTTATAGAAATTAAAACAGTCCCATTTAAGTATCTAAAACATATTAAAATCCATCCACGAAATAAAAATCCATGAAAATAATACCAGAGGCCTTATTACATTGCAACTAAAATAATACTTAAATAGAAATACTTAAAAGAAGTTCAAAGTTTATATATAACCCATCATTCGTAGTATGGTCTCCACACGAAGTCATCCCCGGCCCAAGCCTCCATCAATTATCATTACCTGAGAAGGGTAAGAAAAACAGGGTGAGTTACTTAGAACTCAGTGTGTAACCCACTTACCGTGTCCACTGGGCCAAAACCATTTAAGCATATAATTGGGCTTGAGCCCATTTACAAATGTACAATATAAATATATATAAAATATAAAATACATGTGATATGCAATTCCCAACCAAGCCTAAATTTCCATCCGCTGCACACCACCCGTACCAACCAGCACACCTGTGGGGATCAAGTCAACCCATCCCACCAACACACCAATCACAGGCGTAAAGCCATTTAAAATGTTTGTGGCAGAGCCACCAAACTAGATTGTGATAGAGTCACCGAACTAGATTGTGACAGAGTCACCGAACTAGATTGTGGCAGAGCCACCAGCACTTCTCTTCAATTTTATCCCAACCCATGCAATCATGTATGCATATACAAAGCATAACAATATTCATATAATGATTTCATCATAAGGCCCATAATAAAAGTTGGCCCATTAAGCGATCTAGCAAATTTGGCCCATTAATCGATCTAGCAAATTTGGCCCATTAATCGACTAGCAAATTTAGCCCATTAATCGATCTAGCAAATTTGGCCCATTAATCGATCTAGTAAATTTGGCCCATTAATCGATCTAGCAAATTTGGCCCATTAATTGATCTAACAAATTTGGCCCATTAATCACATGAGGCCCTTTTCACAAATTTCACACTTGGCCAATTTATCAAAATAATTCATATGGCCCCAAATATCACTGTTTAATATAATAGCCCATTAAGGGCAAATCCGTAATTTCCACAACTTTAATACCGATTTCATGCATTTACACAAAAAGTGTTAATATACCGTATTTTCCAATTTTACCAACTTTACGATTTTTATTCTATTACTTACGGTACAATATCTAACCCATGAGATAAGTGTGAAATTACACACCTGATTACGGTGAGTGAAAAACCCCAAACCCGGCCCACAAGCCCTGACCGGATCTGGCATACTCCTTGAGTAAAACGTAGTTAAATCTTGTTATGTCATCTTGAAATACTGGGTGGTTTTGAAGAAAATGGATTTGGGTTATTCTCAAGTTAAAAACCGTGTTGTAATTTAATTTTGTATTAAAACGTTATCTTTATATTTTAGAAATTACAAGTTTAAAGAAATGCCGAATTTTAGAGCTTATCATTAAGTTGAAAATCGTGGTGTTTATGTGTCAAAACATTTGAAGTTGTTTTACGAAAAATTGTTTAACCACTTGTCTCACGTTGATCGTACCAGATTAAAAATTAAAATGCATAAATAAAACAGTTAAATAATAATGGCCTTATTACAACAAAAACAAAACCCGAAAACATAATAAGAAAATGTGAAAATGCTGAGCTGAGCATGGCCACCACTAAGTCCCTGCCGACCCGGTCCATTTACTGAGTATCACCTGCAAAATGTTAGCCCATGAAGGGTGAGTCAACAGACTCAATGTGTAACAACCAACACAGACTCCCAAACGATCAAGGCATATTAAATCACGTGAAACAAATATAGACAATGATGCAACCCAAACCCACCTAGATATCCAACCTCTACACATCACCCGTACCTACCAATCACACCGTGGGGATTACTAAATCGACCCTCCATCTGCTACACACCATCGAAGGTAGTCGCTGCAGTCAACTGCACATCGCCCTTATAATCGTGGCATAGCCACCAAATAATGTGACAGAGTCACCGGATTCATAATTGGTGACATAAGTCACCGGATAATGTGGTAAAAACCACCGGAACACTTCCCCTTTATCATTATCACCCATATGCTCATGCATCATACAAAACATACAAATATCATGCAATTTACCTCACCCCATGTCCATAACGAAATTTCACAGTTTCTCATATCCATGTTTATAAGCATTATTAACGAGTATTAAGGGGTAACATACCTGAATACACTGCACCATTGAATGGTACCCTTAGCCATATTCATTCATTGCCTTATTAACATATACATAACAATATTACTACTAATCGGGAATTGAGGGTGGGTTACACACCTGGTTACTAATGCGATTATCGAATCCCGAAAATCCCGATCTAACTCACTGGATCCCCTTTCCTACATTCGACCAACACTAAGATTATTAGCAAAGAGGCCATTCGGCCATACAAACAAATCCCAAAAGGTTAATGCACAACCATAATCCTCACCTAGATCGGCCACTGAATCCCGAAGATCTACTGAATCAGGTTATACTCCTCCCTAAAAACCATAGTTAGAATCGGTAACCCTCAATAGGTAATATGGCCTTTGGCCGAATATTACAACTCCCTTACCTTGCTTGTTCAAATCCAAAAGCGTCATTTGCCCTTGGAAGTTGTCAAATCCTACATAACTTATGTCGGTTTAAACAATGCGTAAAATCTACAAGAATGGCCCTTGGCCGAATGAAATGCCTTGCTTACCTTGGATATCCAAAATCCCGAAAGATCTCCCTTAAACCGTCGGCTACAAGAATCTCGAAAGATCTCCTTCATGGTTCGGCCAAAAGAAAATAAGAGGGATTAGACTCCTAGATTTCGGCTAACCAAAAGAAAAAGAAAAAGAAACTGAATGGCAGTTAACCCTTACCACAATGTTGAGATTGATTGCACCCTTGCTTGGAAACACAGATATGTTCGGCTTTTAGCAAAAGAGATGAGAAGTGTGAAGCTTAAAGAGATTCGGCTATGGTGAAATTGAGAGAGAGGGGTTTCGGCCTAAGCAAATTAAAAGAGAAGAAAAGAGAAAGAGGGGTCACACGATTCGGCTATGGCTTTCAATGATGATGGAATATTCGGCCACAAGAAAAAAAAAAGGTATAGGATTGAGGTTGAGAGAAAGAAAGGAAGAGTAGGAGGTGATTAGGAGATTTCACACACACCCCCTACTACAACCCCAAAACCGATTATGCATCTCCCAGAGTCCCACATTTGGCCACCTCTTCCTCTCTCATCCAAATCCCCTTTATCCTCCTACTTAGCCGAATCTTTGAGCTATCAGACCCAATCTACACTTCATCCATCCAGAGTCCTTGTGCCGTCCATCACTGCACCTCCTTGCCAAAAATAAAAGCTCCAAAATGCTTCCTTGATGCTCGAACACAGGTCCCTTCACACTCCCTGTATGTCACCTCCCAAGGCCCTAAGTGGCGCCTCTTTGCCACTTTACTGTGGCTTTACTTGTGTCATAACCCTCACACACCTCTACTTAAGGCCTAGTTCCTTAGTTCCTTTTTAGGCTTAAAATCAAATATTTTTCTAAGGCTTCTACCTCCATCCCAAGGTTCCCAAGCCCCAAAACACATTCAAAACACACACAAGCATGCTACCACATACATTTAAGTGAGAATGCATAACCCTTAAATCCTGGATATTACAGTTCTACCCCCTTAAAATAATTTCAACCTCGAAATTACCTGGCTAAAATAAGTGAGTGTATTGTTGTCGCATTGCTTCTTTCGGCTCCCACGAAGCTTCTTTTGATCCATGGTTATGCCATAACACTTTGACTAGAGGAACTGATTTCCTTCGAAGCACCTTCACATCCCGTTCCAGTATCTGAATCGGCTCTTCCTCATAGGACAAATCTGGTCTTAGCTCCACCTCCTCAACCGGTATTACATGAGATGGATCCGATCAGTAATGCCGTAGCATCGAAACGTGGAACACATCGTGCATCTACTTCAACTCCGAAGGCAACTCTAACTGATATGCCACTGGTCCAACCCGCTTCAAAACTCGATAAGGTCCTATAAACCTGGGACTTAACTTTCCCTTGCGACCAAATCTCATCACCTTCTTCCATGGCAAAACTTTTAAAAACACTTGATCTCCTTCTGCAAACTCTATCTTCTTCCGCTTAAGATCTGCATATGACTTCTGCCTGCCAGATGCCTCCTTCAACCGTGCCCGAATTACCTTAACCTTTCCTTTCGATTCTGCCACCATCTCTTGAAACACCCCAAACCCGACCCACGAGCCTGGACCGGATCTGGTATGTTCCTTGATGTAAACCTGTTCAAAATTCTTTTGAATACTTTGAAAACTGTGTGTTTTGAAGATAGTTTGTTTGTGGGTTAGGCTCGAGTTGAAAACAAGTTTATTTTTATATTGAAGACCCATTTATTTCAGGTGACAAAATATTTAAAGTTTATTTTAAATTAAATTGACTTAATCTTTAAATAACATAAATACCTAATCATAGTAATTAAAACAATGATAAAATCATCACTAAGGCCTTATTACATAAAACAAAACCCAAAATAAAATTGTAGAGTACTTAAATAAAATAAAATGTCCAAATTAAATAAAACTTCAAACCGAGCATGGCCACCACAAGTTCTCGCCGTCCCTACCATCACTTTATCATCACCAAACATGTTCCCACAACAGGTGAGTCAATGACTCAATGTGTAACCAACACTAAAATTTAATGATTTAGGCATACCATACATATCATGTTCACATAATAATAATGATGCAATCCCGAACCCACACCGGATACCATCCGCTACACATCCCCGCACCAACCTCGCACACACGTGGGGACTACTAAGTCAACCCTCCATCCCCACACACCATCGAAGGCGTCATTGCAATGACGGCGTGCACATCTCCCATATAAAATTCGTGGCATAGCCACCAGATTAAATAATTGTGTTATGAGACACCACATTCAGATAATGTAACCGAAGTTACCATATTCAGATAATGTGACCGAAGTCACCACATTCAGATAGTGAGACCGAAGTTACCACATTCACTTCCCCTTTCTCATATAACCCGAATGCCCCATATTATTCACATCATGCATATCATACTTAAATTCACATTCATGTCACTTTTCACATGTTAAAATATAACATATTTCGTAATCCTAGTAGGAGTAGGAAACGTACCTGAGTACTTTGTACCATAACATGGTACCTTAGCCATATTCACATTCTTATAAACATGCATAGATTTATTATAGCCATGAATCTTATTAAAAGTAGTGTAGGGTACACACCTGATTTGCTTAACGAATTCCTTGAAATCCCGAAAAAAACCAATCTATTGCTTTAGATTTTTTTAAGTCCCTACATTCGGCCAACATGGTAATATTTAGCAAAGGCCTATTCGGCCAAACTTAGTGTTTTCTTTTAAAGCCTAATCAGCTATAGCCCAAATCCCGAAGGATTTATGTAGTCAACTTCTTACCTTTGGGGCCGATTTGATGACTATTCAAATCCTGAAATCGCTACTATACTTCTTTTTGTATTCGGCCAAGCACTGAATCACTTAAACAGATTAGTTTCGGCTTTTTAAACGATTATCAAATAGATTAGGTATCAAATCAGGCCTTGGCCAAACATACTTATGTGCTTACCTTCCAAATCTAATATCCCGAATTGGATCCTTGCTTCCTTAATACTGTCGAAAACCCTTGAGTGTTGAAATCCCGGAGAACTCCTCTTTCTCTAGTCGACACCACCTAAATCCCAAAATTCCCCTTACTGAAGAATTCGATGGAACTCTTGCTTGAACCCTTAGCACTATTTGGCTATGGCCCTGATATGTATCACAATTTCGGTTCTTGAGGCTTAGTGAGAAATCGGCTAGGCTATTGGTACCTTCGGCTTTTGATTGTGTTTGTAATAGAAGAAGAAAAGAAAAGAGAAGAAGAGAATAATGGCAGAGAGAGAATTCGACAGAGGAAAGAAAGAAAAGAATGGAGAAATTTGCTAGAGAATTTCGACAGAGGCTTCCTTGAAGAGAAAAGAATGAATGAAGAATGGCCTTATTTTCCTTCTATTGCCGAAATTCCTAGGCTAGAGTCCCCTACTTGGCCACCACTCTTCTTATGTGATAAATTTTTATCTTTTAATTATCACCTTATTCAATAATAGACTTAATTATCTCTTATCTCCTAATAAAAATAACAATAATTATTCATCATTTATCCACCTATTTAGCTGAATTTTAAAGAGAATTAAACTCTTCACTTAGGTTCCCTTGTGCCGTCCATCTCTCTGCTTCTGGAAGCAAAATAAAATTTCTTTTATTTGCTTCCCAAGTGACTCGATCCCTGGCCTAAATATACCAGCTTGTGGCGTCACTTGCTGGGCTTTTAAGTGGTGCCTTCAAGCCATTTTGACAAGCCTGTTTGTGTGTCAAATCCTTTCTATGAATTTTCTTAAAGCCACCTTGCCTTAGTTTCCTCTTTTAACTTAAGTTTCCAAAATGTTCACTTTCCTCTTTTAACTTAGGTTTCCAAAATGTTCACTTTCCTCTTTTAACTTAGGTTTCCAAAATGTTCACTTTCCTCTTTAACTTAGGTTTCCAAAAATGTTCAAAATACATTCATAACACATAGGACATGTCATTTCATACAATTAAACCGAAAATGCATAGGCCCTTTTCAGGATGTTACAGTTCTACCCCCTTAAAATAATTCGTCCTCAAAATTTCCTAGCTAAAATAATTGAGGGTATTGCTGTCACAATGCCTCCTCCGGTTCCCACGAAGCTTCCTCCGATCCATGATTACGCCATAACACCTTGACTAGTGGAAGTGACTTCCTTCGTAGCACTTTCACATCACGTTCCAATATCTAAATTGGCTCTTCCTCGTAGGATAGATCTGGCCTTAGCTCCATTTCTTCAACTGGTACCACGTGAGATGGATCAGATCGATATCGACGTAGCATGGGTACATGGAATGCGTCGTGCATCTGCTGCAATTCTGGTGGCAACTCTAGCTGATATGCCACTGGCCCAACTCGCTTTAATACTCGATAGGGCCCTATAAACCTTGGGCTTAACTTCCTTTTCTGACCAAACCTCATCACCTTCTTCCAAGGCGAGACTTTCAGAAACACTTGGTCTCCCACTTCAAACTCTATTTCCTTCCGCTTGAGGTCGGCATAAGACTTCTGCCTATCAGAGGCTTCTTTTAACCGTGCTCGAATTATCTCAACCTTTTCTTCAGTTTTTGCCACCAACTCTGGTCCCAAAACTCAACGTTCTCCTAACTCAGTCTAACAAGTAGGAGTTCGACACTTCCGACCATACAATGCTTCATATAGTGCCATCCGAATGCTAGCCTGATAGCTGTTGTTGTAGGTGAACTCTGCTAAAGGCAAGTAATCCTCCCAACTTCCTCGGAAATCCATCACATAGCCTCTCAACATATCCTCCAATACTTGTATTACCCGTTCAGACTGCCCGTCTGATTGTGGATGAAAGGCCGTAGTGAAGTCCAACTTAGTGCCTAAAGCTTGATGAAGTGCCCTCCAAAACCGAGATGTGAACCTTGGGTCTCTATCTGAAATAATTGACACCGGCACTCCGTGTAACCTTACAATCTCTACCACGTATAATTTGGCTAACTTCTGAAGGGAATAATCCACTCTTACCGGGATGAAATGTGCGGACTTAGTCAAACGGTCCACTATTAACCATACCGAGTCCTTCTTAGTAGGCATAAGGGGAAGCCCACTAACGAAGTCCATAGTAATTCTTTCCCACTTCCACTGTGGAATCTGGATCGGCTGAAGCAATCCCAATGGAACTTGGTGTTCAGCCTTAACTTGCTGACACGTCAGACATTTTCCCATGAATTCAGTAACTTCCCGTTTAAGATCAGGCCACCAAAATTGTTCTCTTAAATCTCTATACAACTTAGTGCCTCCAGGATGCATAGCATAAGGGCTACTATGCGCTTCCCGAAGAATCCTCTGTCTTAACTCCTTATCCCTCGGCATACAGACTTTTCCTTTGTAGCATAATACTCCTTCATCATTAGCGCCATAATCCTCTAACTCTCCGTTCTGTACTTGCTGTAACTTAGCACTTAGGTCCTTATCAGTCAACTGTCTCCTTTTCACCTCATTCAGCCATGTGGGTTTGACTTGCAACTCTGCCAATAGGCTTCCATCATCGTACAAACTTAAGTGAGCGAACATAGCCCTTAGATCTGACACAACCTTCCGACTTAGGGAATCAGCTACCACATTCGCCTTGCCCGGGTGGTACTCTATCGAGCAATCATAATCCTTCAATAACTCCACCCACCTTCGCTGCCTCAAGTTCAACTCCTTCTGAGTCAACAGATACTTAAGGCTCTTGTGGTCTGTGTAGATCACTGACCTTTCTCCATAGAGATAGTGCCTCCACACCTTAAGGGCGAAAACCACGGCTGCCAATTCCAAGTCATGGGTTGGGTAGTTAACCTCATGCGGCCTTAACTGTCGAGATGCATATGCGACTACCTTTCCGTCTTGCATCAATACACACCCCAAACCTGTATGGGAAGCGTCACAATACACCGTGAATTCCTTTCCTACCTCTGGATGAATCAATACTGGAGCTTCCGTTAAGACCTTCTTAAGCTTCTCAAAGCTCTCCTGCTGCTTATCCGACCATACAGAGGGTACTTCCTTCCTCAACAACTTTGTCAAAGGCGCGGCTATAGATGAGAACCCTTCCACAAACCTTCTATAATAGCCTGCCAACCTAAGAAACTTCGGATCCCAGCCACGGACCTAGGTGGTTTCCAATCCAATACCGCTTCGATCTTCCTAGGATCCACTCTTATTCCCTCTACGGATACCACATGCCCTAAGAACGCCACCTCCTTGAGCCAAAATTCACACTTGCTGAATTTGGCATAGAGCTTCTTCTCCCTTAACACTTGCAGCACAACTCGGAGATGCTCATCATGCTCCTCTTCAGTCTTGGAATACGCCAAAATATCGTCGATGAACACGACGACGAACCTATCTAAGTAAGGTTGGAAAACTCAGTTTATCATATCCATGAACGCGGCTGGAGTGTTGGTCAACCCAAATGGCATTACGACAAACTCAAAATAGCCGTACCTTGTCCTAAAAGCTGTCTTATGGATATCCGCCTCCTTCACCTTCAACTGATGATATCCCAACCTCAAGTCGATCTTTGAAAACACTGCCGCCCCCTTAAGCTGATCGAACAAGTCATCAATCCTAGGCAAGGGATACTTGTTCTTGATGGTCAGCTTATTCAATTGACGATAGTCTATGTACATACGCATAGTTCCGTCCTTCTTCTTCACAAATAAGACCGGTGCTCCCTACGGAGACACACTGGGCCGGATAAACCCACGGTCAAGCAATTCCTGGATTTGAGCCTTGATCTCAACTAACTCTTTTGGCGCCATTCGGTGTGGAACGATTGACACAGGAGCTGTTCCTGGTAGCAAGTCTATTCCAAATTCCACCTCCCTATCTGGGGGCATTTCTGGTAATTTCTCTGGAAACACATCCTCAAAGTCCCTTACCGTTCTAACTCTATTGACACCTTCCTCCTTTCCATCCAAAGCACTTACGAAGGCTAAAAATGCCTCGCACCTTTACTTAACCATCTTTTCAACCTTAAGCCTTTGAAACTACATTAGACAAGTAGTTTCTTCTTTCTCCTATCATAATGACCACCTCATCCTCCGGGGTCCTTAATTCCATTCGTTTAGCCGCACAATCCAACACAGCTCGGTGTTCTACTAACCAATCCATACCAACTATGAGGTCAAATTCTCAGAAGGTAACTCCATTAAGTCACCAAAGCTCACTCCACAATTTCTAGGATACATTCCAAAGATCTTATTCACCACTACGGTTTGGCCTAATGGGCTTACTATCATCATCTCCCTATCAGAAAGTTCAGAGTCTAGGCCTAGTGTTTCAACTACACTACAGGAAACATAAGAATGGGTCGAGCCCACATCAATTAAGGCATAATAAGGCTTGCCATAAATAAAGAACATACCGGTTATGACGTCCGGTGCGTCTCCATCCTCCCTTCGGCAAACCGCATAAACCAAACCTGGCTTCCTTGCCTCATTATTAGCAGCTCCTCTGCCTTGTGTTCCACGTCCTCTGCCAGCATCGTTACCTCTTTTATTCGAACCACAACCTCGTTGAGGCTGCTGTCCTCCTCTACCAGCCTGATTAACATTCTGAGCTACTGATCGACTTTCATCTGGTTTCTTAGGACAATCTTTGAGCATATGGTCCTTGGACCCACACCTAAAACATCCTCCCGTCTTTTTCCAGCACTCCCCTAAGTGATTCTTTCCACAGTGATCACAAGGACGATATTGCCATCCTATACCAGCTTGCTGATTCCGCGGCCCATCAACTCTAGGCCTCTTCTGCACATTTCCCGATGACCCATAACCCCTTTTGGGTCTATTCCTATCAGAGCTCTGCTTAACCGAATCTTTGATTCCCTCGGCTACCTTAGCCTTTACTACTAAAGCAGAAAACTCTCGTTCCTGATGTGGAGCTATCAATAACCTTAGGTCATCCCTTAGACCGTCTTCGAACCGCACACACACTCATGCTCGTAGCCACTACTCCTCGAGCATATCGACAACCTCGAAATTCACTTCATCAAGCATCGACTTGTTCCTTGAACCACCCCTTAAAAGCTTTCCTCTGGCGATCAATATAACGTGTCTTGACATACTTTTTCTGATATGCCTCCTTAGCATACTCCCAGGTCAGATCCTCAGTAGTAGCACCATCCCTCACTGTTAACCACCATTGATACGCTTTATCTCGTAGTAGTGCCACCATTCCTTTCAACTTCTCTTCAGGGGTCAGGTCGAGCTCATCCATAATGCGACGGTTGCTTCCAACCAAGATCAACAGATCTTGAGTGCCACCGGATACTCCACGGAACACCTCAGTCCCATTGGCTCGGAGTCGCTCGAGTATATATTTTTGAGCTCCGTATTTCCACCCGCCACCACCATTTCAAAACTCGCAAAGACCTGACCTACGATCTGACATCATCCCCGTCTGAGCCTGCTGCTCAACACAGATAGCTGGGGGTGGTGGTGGCAGTGGTAACTCTTTGTCAAACCCCTGACCCGATCTAACAGATTCTGACACAGCCATTCTTCCTCTACCGCGTCCTTGGTGACCGCGTCCTCTAGAATTCATATCTAACGATGCGCTTTAATCTGATTTAAGAAAGTTTTATGAATTAGCCCTTATTCCACTGATTATCCACGACGAAGTTTTATGAAAAGAATTTTAAGAGTGGTTCTTTCGTATTCATACATGCACACAATCTTTACATTCATACATCCATCAATCAAAATTATGAACTTCCGTTCATTCAGAGAAATGTTGTAGTTTTCATTGTTGTTGTTTTTCCACTACCTAGGGTTATTTGCATAATTTGTCCTACAGGGGTATTTTCGTAATTTGTCAAATAGGGTTCCTTAATAATTTTGTCAAAAAGTATTTTGGAAATTTTAAAATCTCGGGGCTCTTCGATAAATTTGGAAATTCCAGGGGTATTTCGGTAATTTTGAATTTTGGGGGTATTTTGGTAATAAACCAGGGTAGATTTGTAAAGTTTAATGATTCAGGGATATTTCAAAATTTGCAAAACTTTGAGGGTTCTTTTTGAGAAATTTATTTTCCAAAACGATGAAGTTGCAAAAATTTTGAAAATCGAGGTCATTTGGAAATTTTGGTAAGTTAGGGGCAATTTTGTAATTTTCCAAAATCAAGGTATTTTGATAATTTGCAAATAAGGGTTTTGACTTGTTATAAAATAATGATAATGTTGATTAAAACTGTGGGTATTTTAGACATTTTTATAAACTAAGGGCATTTTTGTAATTTTACCACTAGGGGTATTTTTGTAATTTTATAAATCAAAATTTTTTTTCGAAAAATTGTGTAGAAAAGATAGTTTCCACAAATTAAAGAAAAATGATTTTAAGAGTTTTAAAATTAGGGTTCTTATTAAAAAACATGGCTAGTTCCCTTTCGGGTTTTAGTTATTGGGTTTAGCCTATGACCGAGTCTTCTTGGTCAGGGTGAACCAAAGCTACGCACTAGGTAGGATTCGAGTGGAGAGGAGGTGAGTCACACGGACTGCTTAAATACCAAGCTCCCACTGAAACCATTCCTAGGCATGCGCACAGGGCTTGCCACACCCACTAAGTCTTCTGGGTTAGGGTGAACCGAAGCTACGCACCAGGTAGGATTCTTGCGAAGAGGAGTGAGTCACTAGGACTGCTTAAATACCAGGCTCTTCTGGATCCAATCCTAGACATGCGCATAGTGGTTACCACACCCTAACTCGGTTGACTTAGCCATAGGTTTGTTTAGTTAGACATTTAAGTTTTATGTAGTAGTTGGGGTAGACTAGTCCTAGGGTTCAAGTACCTATCATTCTATTCTACGTTCCATTCCTTTTCTACCCTTACAGAAATCACATAATCACACAGATGGTTAAGGGTACTTACAGTGGATCATGGTGGAGACTTAGGTGCCATGCCATCAAACCTGCCTATTTTCAGAAATACTTACATAAAACTCATTTAGGCTCGATTTGAAAACTTTTTGGGCCTTAGACCACAGGCCGTGAGTTTAAAACTTGGCTCTGATACCAAATTGAAACACCCTAAACTCGGCCCACGAGCCTGGACCGGATCTGGTATGTTCCTTGATGTAAACCGGTTCAAAATTCTTTTGAATACTTTGAAAACTGTGTGTTTTGAAGATAGTTTATTTGTGGGTTGGGCTCGAGTTGAAAACAAGTTTATTTTTATATTGAAGACCCATTTATTTCAGGTGACAAAATATTTAAAGTTTATTTTAAATTAAATTGACTTAATCTTTAAATAACATAAATACCTAATCATAGTAATTAAAACAATGATAAAATCATCACTAAGGCCTTATTACATAAAACAAAACCCAAAATAAAATTGTAGAGTACTTAAATAAAATAAAATGTCCAAATTAAATAAAACTTCAAAGTGAGCATGGCCACCACAAGTTCTCACTTGTCCCGGTCCATAACCTGCTCATCACCAAACATGTTCCCACAACGGGTGAGTCAACAGACTCAATGTGTAACCAACACTAAAATTTAATGATTTAGGCATACCATACATATCATGTTCACATAATAATAATGATGCAATCCTGAACCCACACCTAGATACCATCCGCTACACATCCCTGTACCAACACGCACAAGTGGGACTACTAAGTCAACCCTCCATCCGCTACACACCATCCAAGGCGTCATTGCAATGGCGTGCACATCGCCCATATAAAATTCGTGGCATAGCCACCAGATTAAATAATTGTGTCATGAGACACCACATTCGATAATGTAACCGGTTACCACATTCGGATAATGTGACCAAGTCACCACATTCGATAGTGAGACCAAGTCACCACATTCACTTCCCTTTCTCATATAACCCTAATGCCCCATATTATTCATATCATGCATATCATACTTAAATTCACATTCATGTCACTTTTCACATGTTAAAATATAACATATTTCGTAATCCTAGTAGGAGTAAGAAACGTACCTGAGTACTTTGTACCATAACATGGTACCTTAGCCATATTCACATTCTTATAAACATGCATAGATTTATTATAGCCATGAATCTTATTAAAGGTAGTGTAGGGTACACACCTGATTTGCTTAACGAATTCCTTGAAATCCCGAAAAAAACCGATCTATTACTTTAGATTTTTTTTAAGTCCCTATATTCGGCCAACATGGTAATATTTAGCAAAGGCCTATTCAGCCAAACTTAGTGTTTTCTTTTAAAGCCTAATCGGCTATAGCCCAAATCCCAAAGGATTTATGTAGTCAACTTCTTACCTTTAGTGCCGATTTGATGACTATTCAAATCCAAAAATCGCTGCTATGCTTCTTCTTGTATTCGGCCAAGCATTGAATCACTTAAACAGATTAGTTTCGGATTTTTAAACGATTATCAAACAGATCTAGGCATCAAATCAGGCCTTGGTCGAACATACTTATGTGCTTACCTTCCAAATCTAATATCCCGAATTGGATCCTTGCTTCCTTAATACTGTCGAAAACCCTTGAGTGTTGAAATCCCGGAGAACTCCTCTTTCTCTAGTCGACACCACCTAAATCTCGAAATTCCCCTTACTGAAGAATTCGATGGAACTCTTGCTTGAACCCTTAGCACTATTCGGCTATGGCCCTGATACGTATCACAATTTCGGTTCTTGAGGCTTAGTGAGAAATCGGCTAGGCTATTGGTACCTTCGGCTTTTGATTGTGTTTGTAATAGAAGAAGAAAAGAAAAGAGAAGAAGAGAATAATGGCAGAGAGAAAATTCGACAGAGGAAAGAAAGAAAAGAATGGAGAAATTTGCTAGAGAATTTCGGCAGAGGCTTCATTGAAGAGAAAAGAATGAATGAAGAATGGCCTTATTTTCCTTCTATTGCTGAAATTCCTAGGCTAGAGTCCCCTACTTGGCCACCACTCTTCTTATGTGATAAATTTTTATCTTTTAATTATCACCTTGTTCAACAATAGACTTAATTATCTCTTATCTCCTAATAAAAATAACAATAATTATTCATCATTTATCCACCTATTTAGCCGAATTTTAAAGAGAATTAAACTCTTCACTTAGGTTCCCTTGTGCCGTCCACCTCTCTGCTTCTGGAAGCAAAATAAAATTTCTTTTATTTGCTTCCCAAGTGACTCGATCCCTGCCCCAAATATACCAGCTTGTGGCGTCACTTGCTGGGCTTTTAAGTGATGCCTTCAAGCCACTTTGACAATCCTGTTTGTGTGTCAAATCCTTCCTATTAATTTTCTTAAGGCCACCTTGCCTTAGTTTCCTCTTTTAACTTAAGTTTCCAAAATGTTCACTTTCCTCTTTTAACTTAGGTTTCCAAAATGTTCACTTTCCTCATTTAACTTAGGTTTCCACTGTAACACCCCTAACCCGTATCCGTCGCCAGATTAGGGTTATGAGGCATTACCAAACTAAGCTAAATTCTGAATAGACATTCAATTGAATTCAATACGAGCAATGTGATCTCCATCACATCATATAATATAATATAATATGTACTCATAATACTTTAATACATATACATATTAAACCAACAGAACCATTTATAGCATTTTCATAACAATTGCATATATAAGCATATCAAAGTTACATCCCGACCGGACATACATCTATTGTTACGAACATATATCGCATGTATTTCCTTATAACAAAGGTCACATTTATACTTGCACATGATTATTCATACATCATACACCAAATATTAATATGTTTATTAGTGTACCTAAATTTTGCAATTTATTAACCAAAGGTTCGGTCATACTATTACTAATATCATAAGCTAATCACTGTGGTTCAATTTTTGAAATCAAACCATATTTTTTTTTTCTTTTTTTTTTTTTACTTACCATTTGGATTCTTGCCTAAACGGGATGTTTCTTACCCTTACTACCTTAAATATACATCATTTAATATAATGCCAAAGCACATGTTAACTCAAGACATTCATTAGTAATGGATATTCTACGAGTAACTCACGAATAAACTTTGGACAAAATTATACATACAACGCAACAACTACGTTTTTGCATATATAATTCAAAACTAGGTATATTAATCCAAACATAGTACAAGATTATTACATAACTACTTCTTATATATATAAATAGATTACCTACATGAATCATTAAGCATCATCACCATTTTCCTTAATAGTCATAAAACATAACTGAACAAATCACACCTATTTCGTATAACTAATGTCATCACCCACAACATTTATTTATAATAACTATATTAGTCTATACCATAACCGAATATGAGGTAAACAATTCCATGCAACTTTTAAGTCATAATAACAAATACAAAACATCTCAATATCATGCTTATTCAATATGCATCACCAATATATATAATAGGCATATTATTTGACCACATTCCAAAATAATTAAACCATGGCCGAATTTCACATCCCTTAATAATATAATCACATCCATCATATCAAGAACATAGGAATTAAACTTGATCAAAAGAAATAGCCATTTTCGCAAGGCTATTCATATATATACAAGACCGAATATCATTAATCTAAACCTTAGTCTAACCTATACATGCCTTCGATTCAAAACTAAAATTTAGTACCGAAAGGGGGTGATAGTGTGGTTGACATTTCCGACGATCCTCAGATGCCCGTAGCTTAATGGAAAATCTATAAAACAGAACAAAGAGCACACACGAAATAAGCTCACTAGCTTAGTAAGTCTTAAGCTACGAAACAACAGTCAAATATTCCAACATTTAACACACATACATATATAAATATACCTATAAATCCAAAGAATTTAACAATTAATAATTTCAATATGGTCGAATGTACCATCTCTCAGAACTTATCATTTATTATTCCCTCATTGAAGGTATACAACCCTTCCAAAGACTTTAAGCCTTCAAGATTCGCATATTACTTTATTAACAAGTATAACATATATCACAATTATATACGATTAATCATATATATATATATACTGATATGCATTTTCAATAACTATCACTTTGGACATTTTTACCTTTGACCGAATCTCAAAGATATCACCAAGCTTATATTCAATATACATATCACACTTATTAATGAGTAATTCAAATGCACATCTCATAAAGACTCATTATCAAAAACTTTAATTATTCTATCACATATGTAATTTGAAAGGAAAGATAATCACTTACCTTGTTTCTTGCATCTATAAACCTTTATTTTTACCCGAGCATTTTGTTTATTGAAGTATTTACATCCCACCTTGTAAAAATTTATAACATATCACCCAAGATTAAGCTGCTAGACCCAAGGTCGAATTTGATCAACGGCATTAAGCACGCTAGGTAATAAGCACGATATACATCACCAAGACAAGGCCGCTAGGCTCATAGCCCGAATTACATCAAGGCACAAGGCACCGCTAGGCTCATAGCCCGAATTACATCACCGGCACGAAGCCTGCTAGGCTTAAAGCCCGATATAGACATGATCATCAATTCAACACTCATTTCATAACATCAACAATGCAAACAACTCATATAGATCATATTACGTTCACGTACCAACCAAAACATTTTATACACTTTTCGTTTTACAAAGTAAATTCAATTCAATACCATACTTCTACATTCGGCTATTATCTATAATTATACTTTAAATATTTAAGTTCCATCATTCATCATAGTCGTAAATAAATCTTTAACGTATATTTGCTTAAGGACTTACCTCGGTTGTCGATAGACCGTGTAAATCGGCTATTCGAGAACCTTTGTCTTTCCCCGATCCAATTCCCATTTTTCTTTGTTCTTGATCTAAACACATTAAAATTTAGCTCATTCAAGAACATTTCATCTCAATTTAATCCAAAAACACTTAAATAGGCAAATTACCATTTCACCCCTAATGTTTCCCATTTTTACAAATTTGTCCTATTTGCACAAAACACAAAATATGCAAAATCTCCCAACACTATAGCTAGGCCGAATCTTCCACATAGCCATATAAGTCCATGCATCTCATTTATTTTGCATTTTAACCCCTCAAAAATTTATTTTCTCAATTTAGCCCTATTCACTCAAAATCACCAAAAATCTCAATACAAAACATATTAATCTAACACAAATCTTTCACAATTCATCAACCATCATCATAAAACTCATGAACTCATCAATGGAACATTTCAAAATATTCATCAAAATCAAAATTTCAAGCATGGGTCTTGAAGTATTCGAAGCAACGATTATAAAAACGTAGAAATTATCGAAAATCGATTAAAAACTAACCTTTAATTTAGCTAGCAAATGGCCGAATGTACAAGCTCCAACACTCTTTTCTTTTATTTGTTATTCGGTGGAAGAAAGGATGAATAAAATCCCACTTTCATATTGGTTTTATTATAATATAGTTATAAATTATAAAACAATTATAATATAATCTTTAACATATAAAATAATACTTAAAAACATGTTATAAGACCACATTGTCAGTCCACTATAACTTAAAATGGGTATATTACCCTTAAGGACTTCACTAAAATAAAGCCACATCAATTTAGCCATAAATCAAATAAAAGGCCACTTTTACCGATTCTGTGATTTAGTCCTTTTAACTAATTGAACACACAAGCAGTTAAATTTTATACTGAAACTTTCACACACATTAATTCACATATAATGACTCAAAATATAATATTAAAATATTTCTCGGACTAGGATTCGTGGTCCCGAAACCACCGTTTCGATTAGGGTCAAAATCGGTCTGTTACAACTCTCCCACCCTTAAGGATTTTCGTCCTCGAAAATCTTACCGTTAAACAAGTTCGGATATTGCTGCCTCATTGAATCCTCAGGTTCCCATGTAGTCTCTTCAACTCCGTGTCTATTCCATAATACTTTTACTAATGGAATCCTCTTATTTCTCAACTCTTTCATTTCTCGAGCTAAGATGCGGATCGGTTCTTCATCATATGTCAAATCAGATTGGATTTCAATCTCTGACGGTGTGATCACATGAGACGGATCGATCCAGATTCTGAAGCATCGAAACGTGAAATACGTCATGTATCTTTTCTAACTCGGAGGGCAAATTCAATCTACAAACAACAGGCCCAATACGTTCGACGATTTCATACGGTCCGATAAATCTTGACTCAACTTGCCTTCCGACCAAATCGAGTACTTTCTTCCATCGAGAAACTTTTAAGAATACACGATCTCCGACACGAAATTCAATGTCTTTACATTTCAAATCAGCATAGGACTTTTGACGATCCGCGACTTTCAAATTGCCTCTAATAATAGCTACCTTCTGTTCTGTTTCTTTAATCAAATCAACCCCGTGTATCTTATTCTCGCTGAGCTCAGTCCAGTATAGCGATGTTCGACATTTTCGCCCGTACAAGGCTTCATAAGGCGCCATTTTGATACTAGATTAAAAGCTATTATTGTAAGCAAATTCAATCAAAGGTAGATATCGTTCCCACGTACTTTCAAATTCGAGAACGCAACATCTCAACATGTCCTCAAATATCAGAATAGTTTGCTCAGACTGACCGTCTGTCTGCGAATGAAAGGCTGTACTAAAATGAAGTTTAGTACCTAATGCATCTTGCAACTTCTTCCAAAACCGTGATGTAAATCTCAGGTCTCTGTCTGAAACAATGGAACTTGATACACCATGCAACCTTACAATCTGTGATACATACAATTCAGCAAGTTTATCAAGTGAATAGTCTGTACGTACTGGCACAAAATGAGCTGATTTAGTCAGTCTATCAACTATAACCCAGACGGCATCTTTCTTACTCGGTGTCATAGGAAGACCGGATACAAAATCCATTGTAAGTCTATCCCACTTCCATTCAGGAATCATGATTGGCTGAAGTAGTCCAGATGACATTTGATGCTCAGCTTTTACTTGCTGACAGATTAAGCACTTGGAAATAAATTCAGATATATCCTGTTTCATGCCAGGCCACTAATAGAACTGTTTCAAATCATTATACATTTTCGTGCTACCCGAATGAATCGACAGTCGACCACTATGAGCCTCACTCAGAATCATCTGAATCAAATCGAGTTCTTGAACACACATTCGGCTTTTAGAATTCAAACAGTCATTTGCATAAATTTGAAAATCTGATTACGTATCTTTTCACATTTGAATTCGACTAGCAATCAAATCTTTGTCAACTTTCTGTGCATTACAAATTTGCTGAATAAACATCGGTCTTGCTTGCAACTCGGCTATGATCGAACCATCACCAGACATAGCCATCCGTGCGTTCATTGCACGAAGAGCAAACAGTGATTTCTGACTTAACGCATCTACAACAACATTAGCTTTTCCCGAATGGTAGTCAATTACCAAATCAAATTCTTTCAACAGTTCTAGCCATCTACGTTGTCTCAAATTCAGATCTTTCTGAGTCATCAGATACTTTAGACTTTTATGATCCGAATAAATGTGACATTTCTCGCCAAATAAGTAATGACGCCAAATTTTCAATGCGAAAACAATGGCTGCTAATTCCAAATCGCGAGTCAGATAATTTCTTTCATGCGGCTTCAATTGTCTCGAAGCGTATGCTATAACTTTGCCATAGTCGATACACATTCGCATAGTCCCATCTTTCTTTTTCACAAATAAAACCGGTGCACCCCAAGGAGAGAAACTCGGTCGTGCAAAGCCCATATCTGTCAACTCTTGTAACTGTGCTTTCAACTCTTTCAACTCGGTAGGTGCCATCCGATACGGAGCTATCGAAATTGGAGTCGTTCCCGGTACTAATTCAATACCAAACTCAATCTCTCGTACTGGTGGTAAACCCGGTAGTTCTTCAGAAAACACATCTGGGTATTCACATACAACCGGTATAGATTCAATTTGTTTCTCAGACAATTTATTATCTAGTACATAGGTCAAATAAGCTTCATACCTTTTTTTTTCACAAATTTTCGGGTTAACATCGAAGATATTACTGTAGGAAACCCACTTAAATCGCTAGATTCAATTCTGATGATCTTCCCGTTCTGACATCTCAAATCGATAAGCTTCATTTTGCAATTTACCACTGCATCATATGAAGTTAACCAGTCAATTCCCAAAATTATATCGAACTCATCGAAGGGCAACAACATTAAATTGGCTGGGAAGTAAGAATCCCGAATCATCAATGGGCAACCTCTACACACTTTATTAACAAGCACACATCTACCCAAAGGGTTGGACACACGAATCACAAACTCATTAGACTCAACTGGCGAGTCTTACCGAATACTAGAGTTTCACACATATGAATGAGTTGAACTAGGATAAATCAATACAATCACAGTAATATCATAAAGGGTGAAAGTACCGGTAATGACATCGGGGGAGAAAGCATCCTCTCTGGCTCATATGGCATAAGCTCTAGCTGGAGCTCTAGCCTCAGATCAAACTACAGTGTTCTTCGTTCCTCTCTGACTACCACCTACATTGCCTGAATGTCTGGGTGGCCTACCTCGCGCTGACGTGTTGCTAGACTTAATGTTCTGAATCGTATTCTACTCAACTAACATCGAACATTCTCTAATAAAATGATCTGACGCTCCACATTTAAAGCAAGACCGGTCATGGAATCTACAACTCCCAGAATGCCATTTTCCACAGTGCTTACATTCAACTCGATTCTGTGGAACGTTACCAACACTGGCCATCAAGGTAGCTCGGGAGCCCACTAGAGGTCTATCACGTCCAGGTAAATCTGAAGTAGCTTTATGTCGGCTGAAGTCATCTCTGAACTTCTTAGATGTGGAATGGAAATTCTTACCCGACGATCTCTTACGAGTGTCTCTAGCTTCTGTCTTAGCCTTTCTTTTCTCTTTCCTGAGCTCTTCAGCTTTGCAAACTCGCTCGACTAGTGTCACAAACTCTTTAATTTCAAGAATGCCTACAAGCAACTTTAAATTTTCATTCAAACCATCTTGAACCTTTTGCATACAATGACTTGGTGAAACACACTCTCTAGCATATTTCTTTGAGCCCGACAAATTCCGTTCATATTCATCACAATCATTAGCCTGTTTCAGTTCAAGAAATTCTTTTCGTTTTTGATTAATGAATCTTTGACTGATATATTTCTTGTGAAATTCATTCTGGAAGAAATCCCATGTCACTTTTTCTTTCGGGACCACTGATACTAGTGTATTCCACTAGTGATATGCAGTGTCCCGAAGTAAGGATATAGCACACTTCAGGCATTCATCTAGAGTACAAGATAGCTCATCTAATACCCGAATAGTGTTATCAAGCCACATTTCGGCTCGCTCTATGTCATCATCATCATTGGCCTTGAATTCTTCGGCCCCAAATTTCCTGATTTTATCAACTGGAG
This sequence comes from Gossypium rotundifolium, assembly GCA_025506655.1. Lineage (NCBI taxonomy): Eukaryota > Viridiplantae > Streptophyta > Magnoliopsida > Malvales > Malvaceae > Gossypium > Gossypium rotundifolium. The sequence goes on along the minus strand of CP106722.1, from coordinate 84,552,588 downwards.
GCCTACTAGATCTCATCGGATCTATCATCGAGGGTACTGAAGGAATCAGAGTTGGATTATTCGGGGGTGGAGGTTGGTGTACAGCCGGGTTAGTCTGGATAAACTGGGTAAACCACTCGTTCATCATCTGATAGAAGGCTTATTTAGCCTCCCCCTCGTGGCTACCCGAAACTGGTCGAGAGTCTAACGGCACTGATCCGTGTGTACGGTCAGGTGCTACACTCTCTACATCATCCGCTATGGCTCTTTCAAGATCAGTGTCCATTTATTATATAAAACACAGTTCAGAATGTCAGAAGTCACCACACTATCGATATATGATAAAGGCATGTATAGCTCGACCCTCACGCACTACGGTAGTCCTAGAATCGACTAAACCGTAAGCTCTGATACCAATCAAATGTAACACCCCTAACCCGTATCCGTCGTTAGATTAGGGTTATGAGGCATTACCAAACTAAGCTAAATTCCGAATAGACATTCAATTGAATTCAATACGAGCAATGTGATCTCCATCACATCATATAATATAATATAATATGTACTCATAATACTTTAATACATATACATATTAAACCAATGTAACCATTTATAGCATTTTCGTAACAATTGCATATATAAGCATATCAAAGTTACATCCCTAATTTTACATACATCTATTATTACGAACATATATCGCATGTATTTCCTTATAACAAAGGTCACATTTATACTTGCACATGATTATTCATACATCATACACCAAATATTAATATGTTTATTAGTGTACCTAAATTTTGCTATTTATTAACCAAAGGTTCGGTCATACTATTACTAATATCATAAGCTAATCACTGTGGTTCAATTTTTGAAATCAAACCATATTTTTTTTTCTTTTTTTTTTTTTTACTTACCATTTGGATTCTTGCCTAAACAGGATGTTTCTTACCCGTACTACCTTAAATATACATCATTTAATATAATGCCAAAGCACATGTTAACTCAAGACTATCATTAGTAATGGATATTCTACGAGTAACTCACGAATAAACTTTGGACAAAATTATACATACAATGCGACAACTACGTTTTTGCATATATAATTCAAAACTAGGTATATTAATCCAAACATAGTACAAGATTATTACATAACTACTATTTATATATATAAATAGATTACCTACATGAATCATTAAGCATCATCACCATTTTCCTTAATAGTCATAAAACATAACTGAACAAATCACACCTATTTTGTATAACTAATGTCATCACCCACAACATTTATTTATAATAACTATATTAGTCTATACCATAACTGAATATGAGGTAAACAATTCCATGCAACTTTTAAGTCATAATAACAAATACAAAACATCTCAATATCATGCTTATTCAATATGCATCACCTATATATATAATAGGCATATTATTTGACCACATTCCAAAATAATTAAACCATGGCTGAATTTCACATCCCTTAATAATATAATCACATCCATCATATCAAGAACATAGGAATTAAACTTGATCAAAAGAAATAGCCATTTTCGCAAGGCTATTCATATATATACAAGGCGAATATCATTAATCTAAACCTTAGTCTAACCTATACATGCCTTCGATTCAAAACTAAAATTTAGTACCAAAAGGGGTGATAGTGTGGTTGACATTTCCGACGATCCTCGGATGCCCGTAGCTTAATGGAAAATCTATAAAATAGAACAAAAAGCACACACGAAATAAGCTCACTAGCTTAGTAAGTCTTAAGCATTCTGAAACAACAGTCAAATATTCCAACATTTAACACACATACATATATAAATATACCTATAAATCCAAAGAATTTAACAATTAATAATTTCAATATGGTCTAATGACCATCTCTCAGAACTTATCATTTATTATTCCTCATTGAAGGTATACAACCCTTCCAAAGACTTTAAGCCTTCATATTCGCATATTACTTTATTAACAAGTATAACATATATCACAATTATATATGATTAATCATATATATATATATCTGGATATGCATTTTCAATAACTATCACTTTGGACATTTTTACCTTTGACCGAATCTCAAAGATATCACCAAGCTTATATTCAATATACATATCACACTTATTAATGAGTAATTCAAATGCACATCTCATAAAGACTCATTATCAAAAACTTTAATTATTCTATCACATATGTAATTTGAAAGGAAAGATAATCACTTACCTTGTTCCTTGCATCTATAAACCTTTATTTTTACCCGAGCATTTTGTTTATTGAAGTATTTACATCCCACCTTGTAAAGAATTTATAACACATCACCCAAGATTAAGCCCGCTAGACCCAAGGTCGAATTTGATCACTAGGCATTAAGCACGCTGAGCAATAACTCGATATACATCAAGGACAAGGCACTTGGGCTCATAGCCCGAATTACATCAAGGCACAAGGCACGCTGGGCTCATAGCCGAATTACATCATCGGCACAAGGCACCTTTAGGCTCATAGCCCGAATTACATCAAGCACAAGGCAAGGCTGGGCATTTAGCCCGAGAAATAACACCGCATGAAGCACGCTAGGCTTAAAGCCCGATATAGACATAATCATCAATTCAACACTCATTTCATAACATCAACAATGCAAACAACTCATATAGATCATATTACTTTCACGTACCAACCAAAACATTTTATACACTTTTCGTTTTACAAAGTAAATTCAATTCAATACCATACTTCTACATTCGGCTATTATCTATAATTATACTTTAAATATTTAAGTTCCATCATTCATCATAGTCGTAAATAAATCTTTAACGTATATTTGCTTAAGGACTTACCTCGGTTGTCGATAGACCGTGTAAATCGACTATTCGAGAACCTTTGTCTTTCCCCGATCCAATTCTCGTTTTTCTTTGTTCTTGATCTAAACACATTAAAATTTAGCTCATTCAAGCACATTTCATCTCAATTTAATCCAAAAACACTTAAATAGGCAAATTACCATTTAGCCTCTAATGTTTCCCATTTTACAAATTTGTCCTATTTGCACAAAACACAAAATATGCAAAATCTCCCAACACTATAGCTAGGCGAATCTTCCACATAGCCATATAAGTCCATGCATTTCATTTATTTTGCATTTTAACCCTCAAAATTTATTTTCTCAATTTAGCCCTATTCATTCAAAATCACCAAAATCTCAATACAAAACATATTAATCTAACACAAATCTTTCATAATTCATCAACCATCATCATAAAACTCATGAACTCATCAATGGCACATTTCAAAATATTCATCAAAATCAAAATTTCAAGCATGGGTCTTGAAGTATTGAAGCAACGATTATAAAAGCGTAGAAATTATCAAAACCGATTAAAACTAACCTTTAATTTAGCTAGCAAATGGCCGAATGTACAATGCTCCAACACTCTTTTCTTTTCTTTGTTATTCGGTGGAAGAAAAGATGAATAAAATCCCACTTTCATATTGGTTTTATTATAATATAGTTATAAATTATAAAACAATTATAATATAATCTTTAACATATAAAATAATACTTAAAAACATATTATAAGACCACATTGCCGTCCACTATAACTTAAAATGGGTATATTACCCGTTAAGGACTTCACTAAAATAAAGCCACATCAATTTAGCCATAAATCAAATAAAAGGCCACTTTTACCGATTCTGCGATTTAGTCCTTTTTAACTAATTGAACACACAAGCAGCTTAAATTTTTATACTGAAACTTTCACACACATTAATTCACATATAACTGACTCGAAATATAATATTAAAATATTTCTCGGACTAGGATTCGTGGTCCCAAAACCACCGTTTCAATTAGGGTCAAAATCGGTCTGTTACATCCAAAATGTTCACTTTCCTCTTTTAACTTAGGTTTCCAAAATGTTCACTTTCCTCTTTTAACTTAGGTTTCCAAAATGTTCACTTTCCTATTTTACTTAGGTTTCTAAAATGTTCACTTTCCTCTTTAACTTAGGTTTCCAAAAATGTTCAAAATACATTCATAACACATAGGACATGTCATTTCGTACAATTAAACCGAAAATGCATAGGCCCTTTTCAGGATGTTACATCTCCTGACCTAAAACATGACGTTCCCCCAATTCTGTCCAACACGTAGGAGTGCGACACCTCCTTCGATACAGTGCTTCGTACGGTGCCATCCGAATACTTGCTTGATAGCTATTATTGTACACAAATTCCACTAAAGGCAAGAACTCCTCCCAACTTCCTCTGAAATCTATCATGCAACCCCTGAACATATCCTCTAGCACTTGAATTACCCGCTCAGATTGGCCGTCCGACTGCGGATGGAATGCTGTACTGAAGTCCAACCTGGTGCCCAATGCTTGATGTAGTGCTTTCCAAAAGCGAGACGTAAACCTCGGATCCCTATCCGAGATAATCGACACCGCCACTCCGTGTAGCCTCACGATTTCTGCTACATACAATTTTGCCAATCTCTGCAGGGAATAGTCCACCCGTACTGGTATGAAATGTGCAGACTTCGTCAACCGATCTACTATCACCCATACCGAGTCCTTCTTAGTAGGCGTAAGGGGAAGCCCACTAACGAAGTCCATGGTAATTCTCTCCCATTTCCATTGCAGAATCTTTATTGGCTGAAGCAATCCTGATGGTACTTGATGTTCAGCCTTGACTTGCTGACACGTTAAGCACTTCCCTACAAATTCTGTAACTTTTCGCTTAAGACCAGGCCACCAAAATCGATCCGTAAATCAGATAACTTACTTCCTCCAGGATACATAGCATAAGGGCTACTATGTGATTCGTGAAGAATTTTCTGCCTTAATTCCTCATCCTTCGGCATACAGACCTTGCCCTAAAAACACAGCACTCCATCACCGTTTACACCATAGTCTTCCAACTCCCCATTTTGTACTTGTAGCAGCTTAGCACTGAGTTCACCATCTACCAATTGTTTCTCCTTTACCTAACTTAACCATGTTGGCTTCACTTGCAACTCCGCTAGCAAACTTCCATCCTCATAAAGGCTAAGATGTGCAAACATCGCCCTCAGATCCGACACCACTTTTTGACTTAGGGCATCTGCCACCATATTTGCCTTGCCCGGGTGATACTCTATTAAACAGTCTTAGTCTTTCAACAACTCCACCCACCTTCACTAACTCAAATTCAGCTCCTTTTGAGTCAGCAGATACCTCAGACTCTTCTGATCCGTGTAAATCACCGACTTTTCTCCATATAAATAGTGCCTCCATACTTTTAGAGCAAACATTACTGCAGCCAACTCCAGATCATGCGTCGGATAGCTAACCTCATGTGGCCTCAACTGTCGAGACGCATAAGCGACTACTTTCCCGTCTTGTATAAGGACACATCCCAATCCTGTATGGGAAGTATCACAATACACCACGAAGTCTTTCCCTACTTTCGGCTAAATCAAAACCGGAGCCTCTGTCAATACTCTTTTAAGCTTCTCAAAACTCTCCTGCTGCTTATCCGCCCATACGAAAGGTACCTTCTTTCTTAACAACTTCGTCAGAGGTGCTGCTATTGATGAGAACCCTTCCACAAATCTCCTGTAGTAGCCTGTTAACCCCAAGAAACTACGAACCTCATCCACAGATTTAGGTAGTTTCCAATCTAATACTGCCTCAATCTTCCGAGGGTCCACCCTTATTCCTTCCACAGACACCACATGCCCTAAGAACGTAACTTCCTTTAGCCAAAATTCGCATTTGCTGAACTTGGCATATAGCTTCTTTTCCCTTAACACTTGCAACACCACCCGGAGATGCTCATTATGTTCTTCCTCAGACTTGGAATACACTAGGATGTCGTCTATAAACACAACGACGAACCGATCCAGATAGGGTTAGAAAACCCGGTTCATCATATCCATGAACCCAGCTGGGGCGTTTGTCAATCCGAACGGCATTACTAAGAACTCATAACGCCCATATCTTGTCCGGAAAGCTGTCTTATGGATATCTACCTCCTTTACCCTAAGCTGATGATATCCCGACCGTAGATCTATCTTTAAAAATATTGCGGCCCCCTTAAGCTGATCGAACAAGTCGTCTATCCTCGGTAATGGGTACTTGTTCTTGATGGTCAGCTTATTCAACTGCCGGTAATCTATGCACATACGCATAGTCCCGTCCTTCTTTTTCACGAATAGGACCGATGCTCCCTCTGGGGACACACTAGGTCGAATAAACCCACGATCGAGTAACTCTTGGATCTGGGCTTTAAGCTCTACTAACTCCTTTGGTGCCATTCAGTACGGAGCAATTGACACAGGAGCTGTACCCAACAGTAAATCAATTTCGAACTCTACCTCCCTGTCCGGGGGTAACCTAGGCAGCTCCTTCGGAAAGACATCCACGAATTCCCTTACTGTTCTCACTCCACTAACTCCTTCTTCTTTTGCATCCAAAGCACTCACGAAGGCCAAAAATGCCTTGCACCCTTTTCGAACCATCTTATCAGCCTTTAATGCGGAGACTACGTTATCCAAATAATTTTTTCTTTCTCCCATCATAATTATCTTATCATCCTCCGGAGTCCTCAACTCCATTCGCTTAGCTACGCAATCCAATTTAGCCCGATGTAACACTAGCCAATCCATACCTAGAATGAGATCAAATTCCCAAACGGTAGTTCTATCAAGTCGGTAGGAAATACCACCCCCTAAATCTCTAGAGGCACACTCCGGAATATCCTATTCACCACTATCATTTGACCTAACAGGCTCACTACAGTCATCTCCCTAATAGACAGTTCAGATGCTACACCTAATGTTTCAGCTACTCTACACGCAACATATGAGTAGGTCGAGCCAACATCAATTAAAGCAAAGTAAGGCTTGTCAGTTATAAGGAACGTACTGGTTATGACGTCCGGTGCGTCACCATCCTCCCTCCGACGAACTGCATACACCAGACCCGACTGTCTCGCCTCTGTGTTACCGACACCTCTGCTCGGTGTTCCTCGACCCCTTTCAGAACTATTACCTCTGCCAACCGGACCACGACCCCGCGATGGCTGCTGTCCTCCTCTTCCAGCCTGATTAAGACCCTGACTTATTGGTTGGCTCCCATCTGTTTTCATAGGACAGTCCCTAATCATGTGATCCTTGGATCCACACTTAAAACATCCCCTTGTCTTCTTCCAACACTCTCTCAGGTGCATCTTTCCTCACTGAGCACAAGTACGGTACTGTCCTCCCGTAACAACCTGCTGACCTCGCGGCCCATGAACTCTAGGTCTCTTTTAAACATTCCCGGATGACCCTGATGATCCAAAACCTCTCTTTTGTCTATTCTTATCCGAATTCTGTCTCACAGATTCCTTAACCCCTTCGGCTACCTTAGCCTTCTCTACCAACACGGCAAACTCCCGCTCCTACTATGGAGCAATCAGCAATCTCAGGTCATCCCTTAATCCGTCCTCGAACCTGACACATCGTTCATGCTTCGTGGCCATGATACCTCGAGCATACCGGCTCAACCGTAAGAATTCGCTCTGTCGCCTCCAACCAATACTCAGCCGTATTGGGTGCCACACCAGATACACCTCAGAATACCTCTGCTCCATTGGCTCGGAGTCGTTCGGGTACAAATTTCTGAGCTCCCATACCTCCACCTGCTCCAGCCACCCTCTCAAGAACTCGCAGCATTGCCTGCGATACTGCATCATCCCCCGTCTGATCCTGATATTCAACACCAGTAGCTGGTGGTGTTGGCATCTCATTCTCGGACCCTTGACCAGACCTAACGGGTTTCGATACGGTCATTCTGCCTCTACCACGCCCTCGCACATTACGACCATGTCCCCTAGAACTCATGCCTACGATCGCGATTTAATCTGCTTTAAAAAGTTTTATGCATCAATTTTTGTTCCACTGATTACTCACGAACAAGTTTTATGTAAAGAAGTTTAATGGTAGTTCTTTCGATCATTTCAGGGTTTTTGTTTCAAATCTTCTACCCTAATTTAGAGAATCACATTCATTTAATAGTATCTACTACACACACTCACCACTCGAACATTTCCGTTCGTTCCAACCCAGGGGTATTTTCGTAATTTATCCTATAGGGGTATTTTGGTAATTTTCCAAATCATGGTATCTTGATATTTTACAAAATAGGGTTTTTGGTATTTTTACAAAATAGGAATATTTTGATAAAAGTTGAGGGTAGTATGGTAATTTTATAAACTGAGGGTATTTTAGTGATTTTACAAACCAGGGGTATTTCGATAATTTTTTTGTAAATCGGGGATATTTTGAATTTTTTTTTCAAAATCTAAAATAGTTTTTATAAGTCAAAGGGGTAATTCGGTGATTTTAAAACTAAGGTTTTTATAAAACAGTGTAGCTAGTCCCTTTCAGGTTTTAATTATTGAATTTAGCATGTGAATAAGTCCTCTTGGTTAGGGTGAACCGTCACTACGTACCAAGTAGGATTCGAGCGAATAGGAGGTGAGTCACTACGACTGCTTAAATACCAAGCTCCCTCTGAATCCAATCCTAGACATGCGCACAACGGTTGCCACACCCTTAACTCGACGACTCACTCACAGGTTTGTTTGATTAGGCTTTAAATTTTATGTAATTCTGTGTTGGAGTAAGCTAATCCTAGGGTTCAATAGCTCCTAATCTACTAATCTACGATCCCATAATACCCACGTACAAATCACACAGTGGTTAGGGGTACTTACCTGGTGGACTTCGGGCCGCAGACTCAGGTGCCATGCTAGAAAACCTGCTCATCCTTTAGTAAAACTCAATTTAAAAAAAAATGTTTTGGGCCCAAAAGCCCTCAAGGCCGAGTTTTGAACTGGGCTCTGATACCAAATTAAAACACCCCAAACCCGACCCACAAGCCCTGATCGGATCTGGCATGCTCCTTGAGTAAAACGTAGTTAAATCTCGCTATGTCATCTTGAAATACTGGGTGGTTTTGAAGAAAATAGATTTGGGTTATTCTCAAGTTAAAAACCGTGTTGTAATTTAATTTTGTATTAAAACGTTATCTTTATATTTCAGAAATTACAAGTTTAAAGAAATGCCAAATTTTAGAGCTTATCATTAAGTTGAAAATCGTAGGTGTTTATGTGTCAAAACATTTGAAGTTGTTTTACGAAAAATTGTTTAACCACTTGTCTCACGTTGATCGTACCAGTTTAAAAGTTAAAACGCATAAATAAAGCGGTTAAATAATAATGGCCTTATTACAACAAAAATAAAACCCAAATAAAACCTGAAAACATAATAAGAAAACGTGAAAATGCTGAGCTGAGCATGGCCACCACTAAGTCCCTGCCGACCCGGTCCATTTACTGAGTATCACCTGCAAAATGTTAGCCCACGAAGGGTGAGTCAATAGACTCAGTGTGTAACAACCAACACAGACTCCCAAATGATCAAGGCATATTAAATCACGTAAAACAAATATAGACAATGATGCAACCCAAACCCACCTAGATATCCAACTTCTACACATCACCCGTACCTGCTAATCACACCGTGGGGATTACTAAATCGACCCTCCATCCGCTACACACCATCGAAGGCGATCCACTGCGATCAATCAGACATCGCCCTTATAATCGTGGCATAGCCACCAAATAATGTGACAGAGTCACCGGATTCATAATAGGTGACATAAGTCACCGGATAATGTGGTAAAAACCACCGGAACACTTCCCCTTTATCATTATAACCCATATGCTCATGCATCATACAAAACATACAAATATCATGCAATTCACCTCACCCCATGTCCATAACGAAATTTCACAGTTTCTCATATCCATATTTATAAGCATTATTAACGAGTATTAAGGGGTAACATACCTGAATACACTGCACCATTGAATGGTACCCTTAGCCATATTCATTCATTGCCTTATTAACATATACATAACAATATTACTACTAATCGGGAATTGAGGGTGGGTTACACACCTGGTTACTAACGCGATTACTGAATCCCGAAAATCCCGATCTAACGCACTAGATCCCCTTTCCTACATTCGGCCAACACTAAGATCATTAGCAAAGAGGCCATTCGGCCATACAAACAAATCCCAAAAGGTTAACGCACAACCATAATCCTCACCTAGATTGGCCTCCAAATCCCGAAGATCTACCGATTCAGGTTGTACTCCTCCCCAAAAACCATAGTTAGAATCGGCAACCCTTAATAGGTAATATGGCCTTTGGCCGAATATTACAACTCCCTTACCTTGCTTGTTCAAATCCCGAAAATGTCACTTGCCCTTGGAAGTTGTCGAAATCCCTACATAACTTATGTCAGTTTCGGCTTAATGCGTAAAATCTACAAGAATGGCCCTTGGCTGAATGATATGCCTTGCTTACCTTGGATATCCAAAGTCCCAAAAGATCTCCTTTAAACCGTCGGCTACAAGAATCTCGAAAGATCTCCTTCATGGTTCGGCCAAAAGAAAATATGAGGGATTAGACTCCTAGATTTCGGCTAACCAAAAGAAAAAGAAAAAGAAAAAGAAAAAGAAATCGAATGGCAGTTAACCCTTACCACAATGTTGAGATTGATTGCACCCTTGCTTGGAAACACAGAGATGTTCAGCTTTTAGCAAAGGAGATGAGAAGTGTGAAGCTTAAAGAGATTCAGCTATGGTGAAATTGAGAGAGAGGGGTTTCGGCCTAAGCAAATTAAAAGAGAGGAAAAGGGAAAAAGGGGTCACACGATTCGGCTATGGCTTTCAATGATAATGGAATATTCGGCCACAAGAAAAAGAAAAGGTATAGGATTGAGGTTGAGAGAAAGAAAGGAAGAGTAGGAGGTGATTAGGAGATTTCAGCACACACCCCCTACTACAACCACAAAACCGATTATACATCTCCCAGAGTCCCACATTCGACCACCTCTTCCTCTCTCATCCAAATCCCCCCTTTTCCTCCTACTTAACCGAATCTTTGAGCTGTCAGACCCAATCTACACTTCATCCATCCAGAGTCCTTGTGCCGTCTATCACTACACCTCCTTGCCCAAAATTAAAAGCTCCAAAACACTTCCCTTGCTGCTCGAACCTGGGTCCCTTCACACTCCCTGTGGCGTCACCTCCCAAGGCCCTAAGTGACGCCTCTTTGCCACTTTACCAAGGCTTTACTTGAGTCATAACCGTCACACACCTCTACTCCCTTAGTTCTCTTTTTAGGCTTAAAAATCAAATATTTTTCTAAGGCTTCTACCTCCATCCCAAGGTTCCCGAAGCCCCCAAAACACATTCAAAACACACACAAGCATGCTACCACATACATTTAAGTGAAAATGCATAACTCCTAAATCCCGGATATTACAGTTAGAACTATACTTTCCCGCTCGTCGATACCTAAATATGTATCACACTCGATTAGAACACTGATACTAAATATAAATCTATGTCAAGATAAACGATCTAGATCTTTACCCTCGAAATTTCGAACAACAATTATCTTTCGATTTTCCCCGATTGATGGTTCATAAACCATTGAAGAACCATGAACAGTCAATGGCTCCAGAGTAAGCACGAATTTGAATAATCGATTCTCCTCAGATGAGGGTCCACAACCCAATGGAAAGTCTCGGATTCCCGAAACAGCCATTCGCTTGAATTTAGAGGGAATAGAGGAACCACCCCTTTTCCAAACGCTATTAACAACCCTTTTTCACCCTATATTGATTGCCTCCATTGACAAATAAATGTTAGTCCAACTAATATTCCCTTATTACAACCAATTGATTTTAAAGGCGAAATAGGCTGACCACAGGATTCTTTCGTTCAAAGAGTGAAAGTAGATTAATAAAGTCCCTATGACCGAATCGATTAATCAAAACAATCTTTAATCAATTAAAAGAATAATATAAAACCCCTTTTTGAAATTGATTCCTCACCTTGAACGATGAACTTCCTTTCCACTCGATCTTATTATGGCTAAGGTCGACTAATAGATGTAGAAATAATCAGCACTCCACTATATCACTACAAAGAAAGAAGGATTTGTTGGAAAGAGAAAAGATTATAAATGAAGAGAAAGATTCGGCTAAAGATTTTACCATCAACATTTAGCCATGGTGAAGAATTAGGGAAAGAATGATGTTTGAGAGTCTTTTAAGAGAAGTAAAGAAGAAAAGAGAATAGAAATGAAGGTTTGGATTTCGGTTCTCAAGGATAGCAGATGATTCAAAGAAGAACTTTGGGTCAATGTACATTCGGCAATGAGGGAAAAAGAGAAGCAATGGTCTTTGATGTTTTGGTATTTTCGGTCACAAAGAGGAGAGAAAGAAGAAATAATTTGGGGAGAAAGAACAACTCAAAACCGAAATGGTCAAAACTCAAATGACCAAAAGAAAAGAAAATGGTTTACCTTTTGTCCAAAATACATTCGGCTAAGAGGAGGAAAAATTAGAGAGAAAAGCTTTGAGAGAACACAAAATGACTAAAAGAAAGATGTGCACAACTAGCTCCTAATTCATCCAAATGCCTTCTAAATTTCGGCCACCCCCTAGCCCCAAAAACCGTCCAAGTACATGGACACAAAGTCAAAGTTTTTGCCACACAAAACTTTCCAAAACATTCACCTTACATTAAGCCTTGTGTCCACCCTTAATGCCTTTTTTTATAAGATTCTTTTCCTTAAGTTTTTACTTACCTTTTTCCTTTAGTCTTCTTGCAATAATATTTGAAATCCAACTCATCCAAGATCTTATCCATAACTGACACTATGAAAATGGAAAAACAAAAATAAACAAAATTCACATGCTCATCAAAGATTCAAACTCCTTCCCTCTAGGAACACTTATGGCGCCAACTCCACTTTACTACTAGCTCAACTTATGCTAGTTTAATCACTTAATTTAAATTAAGCATTAAGGTTACAAGCTCCTCTCCAATAAAGTACAGTTTACTAAAAATTATTCTAAGTCCAATATTAATCCCAAGCCCTCATGATACCATTTAACCACACAAATAAAAATTATTGCACTACTAAGTGCCAACAGAAGAAAACAACATGCTGGTACTAAATTTTAGGATGTTACAAATCTACCCTCTTAAAGAAAATTTCATCCTCGAAATTTACCTGATTAGAAGAGGTGAGGATATTATTGCCGAATTGCGTCCTCAGGCTCCCACGTAGCTTCCTCCACACCATGATTACGCCATAGAACTTTGACCAACGACACGGTCTTCTTTCTTAGCACCTTAACATCACGGTCTAAGATTTCCATTGGTTCTTCCTCGAAAGACAAATTCGGCCTTAGATCAACCTCCTCTACTGGCACTATATGAGACAAATCTGATCGGTAACGCCTTAACATAAAGACATGGAAAATGTTATGAATCTGACTCAACTCCGGAGGTAATTCAAGCTGATAGACCACTGATCTTACACCCTTCAACACACAGTACGGTCTAATGAACCTAGGGCTCAACTTGCCCATCCTTCCAAATCTGAAAATCTTCTTTCAAGGTGAGACTTTCAGAAAGACCTGATCTCCCACCGCAAACTCGATATCCTTACGCTTCAGATCCGCATCAACTTTTGTCTATCCGAAGCTTCCTTTAACCGTGCTCGAATCACCTTTACCTTTTCTTCTGTCTCAGATATCAATTCAGGACCTAACAACTGCCGTTCCCCCAATTCAGTCCAACAAGTAGGGGTACGACACCTACAACCGTATAACACTTCATAAGGCGCCATTTGGATACTGGATTGGTAACTGTTATTATACGCGAAATCTGCCAACGGTAAGAAATCCTCCCAACTACCTCTGAAGTCAATCACGCAACCTCTTAACATGTCTTCCAAAATCTGAATTACTCTTTCTGACTGACCATCTGACTGAGGATGAAAAGTCGTACTGAAGTTTAACTTTTTTCCCAAAGCCTCGTGTAAAGCTTTCCAAAACCGTGATGTAAACCTAGGATCCCTGTCCGATATGATAGACACTGGTACCCCATGCATCTCAGATACATATAGCTTAGCCAACTTCTGTAGCGAGTAATCCGTACGAACTGGTAGAAAATGAGCAGTCTTCGTCAATCGATCTACTACCACCCAAACGGAATCTTTCTTAGCAGGTGTTAAAGGTAACCCACTAACGAAATCCATTGTTATCCGCTCCTATTTCCATAGAGGAATCTTTACTGGTTGCAATAAGCCTGACAAAAATTGATGTTCCGCCTTCACTTGCTGACAAGTCAAACACTTACTTACATAATCTGTTACTTTCAGCTTTAACCTTGGCCACCAATACTGTTCACGGAGGTCTCGATACATCTTATTTTCTCCGGGGTGCATAGCATAAGGGCTACTATGTGCCTCTCTCAGAATCATTTGTCTCAAATCCGAATCCATAGGCATACAAACTCTTCCACGAAAACACAGCACGCCATCCATGTTCAATCCAAAGTCCCCTATTATACCACTTTCAACTTGTTGCATTAAAGGACCCAATTTTTCATCTGATAACTGCTTTTTCTTGATCTGTTTTAACCACAATGGCTTCACCTGAAGTTCCGCTAGCAGACTACCATCCTTATACAAACTGAGATGAGCAAACATTGCTCTTAACTCCGATACCACCTTACACTCAACGCGTCTGCCACAACGTTAGCCTTTCCAGGATGGTACTCGATTGAGAAGCCATAATCCTTTAACAACTCCACCCATCTCCGTTGTCTCAAGTTCAACTCTTTTTGGGTAAGGAGGTACTTAAGACTCTTATGGTCCATATAAATGATTGACTTCTCACCGTAGAGATAGTGCCTCCAAATCTTTAAAGCAAACACTACCGCAGGCAACTCCATGTCATGAGTAGGATAGTTAACTTCGTGCGGCCTTAACTGACGAGAAGCATAAGCCACCACTTTTCCTCCTTGCATCAACACACATTCTAAACCCGTGTGTGACGCATTACTGATAACGATAAACTCTTTTCCGACCTCGGGTTGAAGCGATCTTGGTGCTTAGTCAAAATCTTTTAGGTTTCTCGAAACTTTCTTGTTGTTTATCGGTCCACACATACGGTACTCCCTTTCTCAACACTTAGTTAGAGTGCGACAATCAACGAAAACCCTCAACAAAGCGTTTATAATAACCACCAAACCCAAGAAACTCGAATCTCACCACTAACCTCGGTGGTTTCCAATCCAACCTGACCTCTACCTTGAGGATCAACTCTTATTCCTTCGGCTGACACCACATGACCCAAGAAAATCACTTCCTTCAACCAAAATTCGCATTTACTGAATTTGGCATAAAGTTGCTTATCTCACAAAATTTACAACACAATGCGCAAATGTAAGTCATGCTCTTCTTCATTCCTCGAATATACCAAGATATCATCTATGAACACCACTACGAACTGGTCTAGATAGGGTTGAAAGACTCGGTTCATCATGTCCATAAATGCAGCTGGTGCATTGGTCAAACCAAACGGCATCACCAAAAATTCATAATGACCATAACGAGTCCGAAATGCCGTCTTATGAATATCTGCCTATCTAACCTTGAGTTGATGATAACCCGACCTCAAATCAATCTTGGAGAAAACTGAAGCTCCCCTCAATTGATCAAATAGGTCATCAATTATCGGAAAATGATACCTATTCTTGATCGTCAATTTATTCAACTGCCTATAATCAATGCACAAACGCATCGACCCATTTTTCTTCTTGACGAACAAAATCGGTGCTCCCCACGGAGAC
Organism: Gossypium rotundifolium; assembly: GCA_025506655.1. Classification (NCBI taxonomy): domain Eukaryota; kingdom Viridiplantae; phylum Streptophyta; class Magnoliopsida; order Malvales; family Malvaceae; genus Gossypium; species Gossypium rotundifolium. The sequence continues at coordinate 84,536,847 of CP106722.1, read as the reverse complement.
ACACTCGGTTGAATAAATCCCCGATCTAACAATTCTTAAATTTGAGCTTTAAGCTTCGCTAACTCCTTTGGTGCCATTCTATAAGGGGCAATGGACACTGGAGCCGTTCCAGGCAAAAGTTCAATGCCAAACTCTACTTCCCGATCTGGAGGCAGACCAGAAAGTTCTTCGGGAAAGACATTTAAAAATTCCTTCACCGTTCTCACATCTTCCACTGATAATTCCTTGGCATCCAAAGCACTAATGAAGGCTAGAAACACTCCATGCCTCTTTCGCACCAACTTCTCTGCCTTTAATGCAGATACCACATTTGCCAAAAAGTTCATTCGCTCGCCTATCATTACTACCTCCTCATCATTCACAGTCCTTATTGACATTCGCTTTTCAGCACAATCCAATTGCGCCCGGTGCTTCACCAACCAATCCATGCCCAGAATAAGATCGAACTCACCGAATGGCTATTCCATCAAGTCCGCTAAAAAATATTTCTCTTTGGATTTCTAAGGGCACGTCTCTAAACAGTTTATTCACAATTACAGACTATCCTAAAGGACTAATTACCGTCATTTCTCTATTGGTAATCTCAGATCTAATACTCAGGTTTCCAGATATAGCACTAGCAACACACGAGTGGGTAGACCCGATATCTATCAAAGCAGTAACAGGTACATCAAAGATAAAGAACGTACCAGTTATCATATCAGGTGCATCGTCATCTTCCCGACGCCTGACCGCATAGACCAACCCCGGTTGTCTTGCCTCCGCGTTGCCTCTAAAGCCATTACCTCGACCCGGTACACCTTGACCACGTCTAATACCATTACCACCACGACCTGGTCCACGGCCTCTCGGTGGTCTTTGAGTGCCTCTAGTGGTGAGCATCGAGATTCTGAGCTTCCTGAGTCGTATCAGTTCGTTGAGGGCAATTCTTATACTGATGATCCTTGGAACCACATTTATAGCAGGCACCAGTCTTCCTCCAACATTCCCCAGAGTGTTGCTTCCCACAGTCAGCATAGTCTCGACTCTGATTGGTAGTCACAGGTGCTCTAACTTGAGCTGGCTCATCATTTCGAGGCCTCTTCTGGAACTTTTTAGAAGAACCCGAGTACTTAAAGTCCCTCTTGCCTCTAACTCTTTCCCGGTTCTGGCGTTCTGAGTTCTTAGCCTCCTCGGCTATCTTGGCTTTCTCCACAAGCGAGGCAAAAGTCCGTACTTATTGTGGGGCTATTAGTACCCGCAACTCATCATTCAGCTCATCTTCAAAGCGTACACAGTGCTCATGATCAGTCGGTACTATTGTGTGAGCATAACGGCTCAAGCTAAGAAATTCTGCCTCATAAGCTGCCACCGTCTTATTTCCTTGAACCAATTTCAGGAATTCCTTCCTCCGGGCATCCACATAACTTGTCCTGACGTACTTCCCTTGGAAAGCAACTTTGAAGAAATCCCAAGTAATTAATGCAGCATCGATGCCTTCTCGAACAGTAAGCCACCATTGATACGCCTCATCCTTTAACAAGGACACGGCTCCTCTTAGCTTCTGCTCAGTGGTGCACTCCAAATCGTCCATGATTCGCTCCACTACCTTAAGCCAATATTCTGCAACATTCGGAGCTACGCTAAAGACACCTCTAAAAACCTCGGCACCACTTGATTTAAGTCGTTCTAATATTGATCCACGAACTGCTGGACCAGTTCTAGTCCAAGCAACCCTTTCTAGGACTCGCAACATTGCTTGAGTCAAAGCATTGTCCTCTCTTGTATGGTCATGTGATCCAGTCACACTTCCGGGTGACGCAGGTACATCTATTTTCGGCATATGACCCGGAGCTTCAGTTGCACCCCTAGCACCTCGTCCTCTACCACGGCCACGTCTATCGCGTCCACGTCCACGTCTTCTAGTGCTCATAATGACTAACTCGATTTAATCTGATTACAAGTTTTATGAATCAAAATATTATTTCAGTGTTTAATAAAGATATTTTATGAATTATAAGAGATAAAGTTGTTTTCGCAATCAATCCTATAGTCTCGATCTCTACTGTTTTCAACACCTAAAACTAGAAGTTCTAGAGTGTTCCTATGATCATATCACAATAATAATCATTCAGTATACAAATACTTACTTGACTTGGCGCCGGATGCTCGTGGTGCCATACTACCTTTAAAACATAAAGTCTAGAAATTTAAACAGTTTTTAAAACAAAAATTGTTGTTGAACCCAAACCACAGCCGAGTTTTGAACCTGGCTCTAATACCATAAAATGTAACACTCTAAACCCGGCCTATGCATTAAGTCTAGATTTGGCATGCCACACAAATCAAACTTACATCTAGTCATCAATGATTTAAAGAAAACAAATCTTCAAAACGATTTTGGGGATGGAGTTTATCAAAAATCGAGATTAATTTGAAATCCATGATTTTAAAACGTAAGGGTTTATAATTTGATTTTCAAAGAAATAACTGGTTAAAATAATTTCATAAAAGAGTTTTCACAGAAATTTTACGAGTTGACGATATTTAAAAAAACCCTTTTTATACATAAGTTTAAGAAAACATTTATAGAAATTAAAAGCAGGTCCCATTTAAGTATCTAAAACATATTAAAATCCATCTACTGAAATAAAATCTATGAAAATAATACGGAGGCCTTATTACATTGCAAGCTGAAATAATACTTAAATAGAAATACTTAAAAGAAGTTCAAAGTTTATATATAACCCACCATTCGTAGTATGGCCTCCATACGAAGTCATCCCCAGCCCAAGCCTCCATCAATTATCATTATCTGAGAAGGGTAAGGAAAACGGAGTGAGTTACTTAAAACTCAGTGTGTAAACCCACTTACCGTGTCCACTGGGCCAAAACCATTTAAGCATATAATTGGGCTTGAGGCCATTTACAAATGTACAATATAAATATATATAAAATATAAAATGCATGTGATATGCAATTCCCAACCAAGCCTAAATTTCCATCTACTACACACCACCAGTACCAACTAGCACACCTGTGGGGATCAAGTCAACCCACCCCGCCAACACACCAATCGCAGGATAAAGCCATTTAAAATGTTTGTGGCAGAGCCACCGAACTAGATTGTGACAGAGTCACCAAACTAGATTGTGGCAGAGCCACCAGCACTTCTCTTCAATTTTATCCCAACCCATGCAATCATGTATGCATATACAAAGCATAACAAATTCATATAATGATTTCATCATAAGGCCCATAATACAAGTTGGCCCATTAAGCGATCTAGCAAATTTGGCCCATTAATCGATCTAGCAAATTTGGCCCATTAATCGATCTAGCAAATTTGACCCATTAATCGATCTAGCAAATTTGGCCCATTAATCACATGAGGCCCTTTTCACAAATTTTACACTTGGCCAATTTATCAAAATAATTCATATGGCCCCAAATATCACTGTTTAATATAATAGCCCATTAAGGGCAAATCCGTAATTTCCACAACTTTAATACCGATTTCATGCATTTACACAAAAAGTGTTAATATACCGTATTTTCCAATTTTACCAACTTTATGATTTTTATTCTATTACTTACGGTACAATATCTAACCCATGAGATAAGTGTGAAATTACACACCTGATTACGGTGAGAACTATACTTTCCCGCTCGTCGATACCTAAATACGTATCACACTCGATTAAAACACCGATACTAAATATAAATCTATGTCAAGATAAACGATCTAGATCTTTACCCTCAGAATTTTGAACAACAATTATCTTTCGATTTTCCTCGATTGATGGTTCATAAACCATTGAAGAACCACGAACAGTCAATGGCTCCGGAGTACGCACGACTTCGAATAATCGATTCTCCTCGGATGAGGGTCCACAACCCGATGGAAAGTCTCGGATTCCCGAAATAGCCCTTCGCTTGAATTTAGGGGGAATAGCGAACGACCCCTCTTCCAAACGCTATTAACAACCCTTTTCGACCCTATATTGATTGCCTCCATTGACAAATAAATGTTAGTCCAACTAATATTCCCTTATTACAACCAATTGATTTTAAAGGCGAAATAGGCTTACCACAGGATTCTTTCATTCAAAGAGTGAAAGTCTATTAATAAAGTCCCTATGATAGAATCGATTAATCAAAACAATCCTTAATCAATTAAAAGAATAATATAAAACCCCTTTTTGAAATTGATTCCTCACCTTGAACGATGAACTTCCTTTCCACACGATCTTATTATGGCTAAGGTCGACTAATATTTGAAATCCAACTCATCCAAGATCTTATCCATAATCGACACTATGAAAATGGAAAAACAAAAATAAACAAAATTCACATGGTCATCAAGGATTCGAACTCCTTCCCTCTAGGAACACTTATGGCGCCTACTCCACTTTACTACTAGCTCAACTTATGCTAGTTTAATCACCTAATTTACCTTAAGCATTAAGGTTACAAGCTCCTCTCCAATAAAGTACAATTTACTAAAAATTATTCTAAGTCCAATATTAATCCCAAGCCCTCATGATACGATTTAACCACACAAATAAAATTATTGCACTACTAAGCGCCAACAAAAGAAAACAACATACTGATACTAAATTTTAGGATGTTACAAATCTACCCCCTTAAAGAAAATTTCGTCCTCGAAATTTACATGATTAGAAGAGGTGAGGATATTATTGCTGAATTGCGTCCTCAGGCTCCCACGTAGCTTCCTCCACACCGTGATTATGCCATAGAACTTTGACCAACGGCACAGTCTTCTTTCTTAGCACCTTAACATCACAGTCTAAGATTTCCACTGGTTCCTCCTCGAAAGACAAATCCGACCTTAGATCAACCTCCTCTACTGGCACTATATGAGACGGATTTGATCGGTAACGCCTTAACATAGAGTCATGGAAATGTTATGAATCTGACTCAACTCCAGAGGTAATTCAAGCTGATAGGCCACTGATCCTACACCCTTCAACACACGGTACGGTCCAATGAACCTAGGGCTCAACTTGCCCTTCCTTTCAAATCTGAAAATCTTCTTTCAAGGTGAGACTTTCAGAAAGACCTGATCTCCCACCGTAAACTTGATATCCTTACGCTTCAGATCCGCGTACGAATTTTGTCTATCCGAAGCTTCCTTTAACCTTGCTTGAATCACCTTTACCTTTTCTTCCGTCTCAGATATCAATTCAGGACCCAACAACTGCCGTTCCCCCAATTCAGTCCAACAAGTAGGGGTACGACACCTACGACCATATAACGCTTCATAAGGCACCATTTGGATACTGGATTGGTAACATTGGTAACTGTTATTATACGCGAACGCTGCCAACGGTAGGAAATCCTCCCAACTACCTCTGAAGTCAATCACGCAACCTCTTAACATGTCTTTCAAAATCTGAATTACTCTTTCTGACTGACCATCTGACTGAGGATGAAAAGTCGTACTGAAGTTTAACTTTGTTCCCAAAACCTCATGTAAAGCTTTCCAAAACCGTGATGTAAACCTAGGATCCTTATGCGATATGATGAACCACGTACCCGTGCAACCTCACGATCTCGAGATACATCTGACTTAGCCAACCATGGCGAGTAATCCGTATGAATCGGTAGAAAATGGCGGTCTTAATCAATTGATCTACTACCACTCAAGCGGAATCTTTCTTAGCGGTGTTAAAGGTAACCCACTAACGAAATCCATTGTTATCCGCTCCCATTTCCATAGAGGAATCTTTACCGGTTGCAATAAGCCTTGTAGCGACGTAAAATTTTAGTCTGGCGCTAATTGAGAAAGTTATTGAACATTTGAAAGCGAGTTTGATTTTATTAAAAAGGAAGTCGCCATAGATCTTTTTCTAGGTATGATCGGACACCTAATAAATCCTCTTTTTAAAGAAAAATTATTTTTTAAATTTTCTTAAAAAGGGCAAGTTAGGTCTCGTCAAAATTTCGAGAGAAAATAGGGTTAGGAGTCGGTTGCACGAGGAAGGTATTAACACCCTCGCGATGCCCAAAATTGGTATCTCGTTAAGCGCGTGTTGTCTTAATTTTTCAAAATACAAGTTCAATTTAATATTTAATCGTGATCCGATTGGAACACAAGAATTTTTTGAAAACACAAAAATTACGAAAATTGAAATTTTTGCGACGAAATTTTTGAAAACACGAAGATTTTTGAAAGCGATGATTTTGAAAACACAAAATTTTGAAAATCTGAAAATTTTGAAACGCGAATTTTTTGGAAACAAGAAAATTTTAAAATTGGAGAAAATTTTTTGAGACCGATAATTTTTAAAACACGAAAATTTTTGAAATCTGAAAACTTTTGAAAACACGAGAATTTTTGAAAAACGAAATTTTTGAAAATACGAAATTTTTGAAACAGGAATTTTTTTTGAAAACACGAAATTTTTTTAAAAAACAAGAAAATTTTTAAAACATGAGATTTTTTGAAAACACGAAAATTTTTTTAAAAACGATTTTTTTAAAAAAAACACTAATTTTTTTTAAACACGGAAATTTTTTGAAAACACGAAAATTTTGAGACTCGAAAAATTTTTCTGAAAACATGAAATTTTTGAAACATGAGAATTTTTGAAAACAAGAAAAATTTGAAACACGTGAATTTTTAAAAACACGAAAAGTTTTGAAACATGAAAATTTTAATAAATTACATATTGACGTATTATAATCTAAAATTGAAATTTTAATAATTTAAAAAAAATAACTACAAAGATAATCATTTTATTTTAAAACCCGAGAATTTTTTTTAAATTTTTGATTTTTTAGAAGGGCTTTTCGTATTTAACACGAACCGATGATATTCACCCAACATAGCGATGAAATCAACGACTAGTGTTAAACCGATTCGTTGCCTTATTTATTAAAAAAAACTCACTAAAAATTAAAATTAGTAAATGGAATGACAATATAATGCTTTAAAAAAACATTAAAAGTATTAATGAAATATTATTTAAACAACATGGCCCAAATGACAAACATAAGAAAAAAAAATTACCAAAGGCCAAAGTTTTGGGTTGCTGGAATGGGCTGCCAATGGTGTGGGCCTGCACCATTTTTAAAAGTCGATGAAATTGCAATTGCGTTGAAATTTATTACAAGTGAAATTTCTTGGTGGGTGTGGTGTAGGCCTGCTTTCTTTTTTTTTTTTGGCTGCTTGTTTTTCTTTTTTTTTTGCTGCTGGTACACGGGTCGTGGGTTGGTTCAGGTCACCGTGGGTTGGGTCGGGTCGACCCGATTATTTTTAAATTTTTTTCCTTTTTTCTTTCTTTTTCCTTTCTTTTTCTTTTTTTCTTTTTTCCTTTCTTCTTTCTTCTTCTGCTTCTTCTTCCTTCTTCTTCTCCTTTCTTCTTCTTTTTTCTTCTTCTTCTCCAACCGCCACCACCGTTGTCGCTTCCTCACCGGTGGTGCGTCGCCTTCCCCTTCTTCTCCTCTCTTTTCTCTCTTTTTCTCTTCTTTTTCTTTCTCTTTTTTTTTTTTTTTCGTGGGTTTTTTTTATGTTGGGGGTTTTTCTTATTGCTGAATGTTTGTTTCTCTTTTGCTGGTAAAACTTTTCAGTTTTTTCCCCCCTTCATCACCGAATATGGGGTTTTTTGCTGAAATTTTTTGGTTTTTTTCTCCCTTTTTTTGGCTGAATGTTGGTCCTTTTATGGTGTGGATTTTTTCTTTTTTGATTCTGTCATTTGCTTGTTTCCCATGCTATTTGCAGGTAGTGGGTGAAGAAGGAGCAGCCACCCATGCTGGTGGCTAGAAAATCTGGGGAGTGGGTGGCCTAAATCGTGTAATCTGCCAGAGGGACCTAGTTGTAAAAGTAGTAAAACTAGTGGGGTCAAAACATAATTTTGAGAAAGTATAGGGGTTAAAATATAATTTTGAAAAGTTTAGGGGTTAAAAGGTAATTTTGGAAAAGATGAGGGGTTAAAATGTAATTTTGAAAAAGTTGAGGGGTCAAATGTAATTTTATTTTTTGTATTTTTCAAATTTTCAATTTTTTTAAATTAATTTTTTTAATTAAACATGAAATCAAGCCGGGCAAAATTTAGTGCTTACAACTGCCCCTCTTTGCTCATCGCTGTGAAACAGGGATAGAGCAAAGACTTAAAAACACTAAATTTTGTTCGATTGTCCAATCTTTATTCTTTATTGAAAAATAGAGATAAAAAATAGCTCGGCATGTGTAACATCCTAAATTAGGGGTTGTTAAAAATTTAATTTTATTCATGTGTGTGCTTGAAGAAATGAATTCTATGTTTGCTAGACATATTTTAGGGTCTAGTCATAACCCCGAACTAGGTCGGATTTAGAACTAAAAATTTCTTTTTAAGTATTTAAAAGGAGGGAGCTAGGAGATAGGGGTTAAGAGAAGTTTTGGGAGAAACATGACACAAGGAACAGCTTGGCAAAGTGGCTTTCATGCGCCACTTAAGTGCTACAAAGGAGGCGTCAAAGGGAGCTTCAAGGGAGGAGGTTCGAGTCTTGGGAGTTACAAGGGGATGTGTTTTTATTTTGGGCTTTTGGGGACGTTAAAGAAAGGGGGCATTTTATTTTTTTTTATGCAGCTGGCGTGAATGGGAGTAAGCTGATGGCATGATTTTGGACTCTTAAATTGATAAGGATAAAGCTTAATTTTTGCTCTAGAATTCGGCTGGAAGAGTAAATATTAGTAGTTTATTTTCATCATATTTGTTAAAGAGGTGATTAGGAGATTAAAAAGAAGATAAATATTATTTTTAGGTGATAATTAAAAGCCAAAATTTATCACAAAGAGGGGGAGGTGATGGCCGACTTTAGGACTCCTTGGGGGGCTATCCATAATCGGGTTTGAGATAGCAAGGGAGTGCCGAAATTCATCAAATTTCTTTTCTTTTTCTCTTCAATAGTTGCTGGCCGAATTTTCCTTAGATACAATAGCTAAAATTCTTCAAAAAATTCTCTTCTTCTCTTTCTCTATTAGCCGAACCTCTTCCACCCCTTTTGCCGAAATCTTTTCTCCTCCATTAGAGCTGCTTTGGCCGATTAGCAAGGGAGCACGAGATTCTTTTCGGGATTCTTTTGCAATCGTTTAGTAAGAGGTATGTGGACATAGCCGAATGGTTTTTTTTTGGATCTATGGTTATGGCCGAATGGTCTATGATGCATAATGATGAGATTTAACCAATTGTAGGGAGGGACTTAAGCCTATTGAAGAAAGCTTTCGAGATTTGATTCCCTAAGATAACGTGGTAAGTAACATTCGGCCATAGGCCTTGATTATATATAATTGAGCAAGCCGATTCTAACAAGTGTTTTGGTAGGGATCTCGACAAGTCAAGTGATAATTTTGGGATTTCGGTAAGTGTGGTAAGTGAATAATTACATTCGGCCAAAGGCCATGTTATGTACTTCATGTGGTAACCGATTCTTATTGTGGAATTTCGTCAGAGTCTTAATCAAGTGATTTACTTGAGTTTGTTTGGAAATCAAATCCGTTTAAGGTAAGTGCCGCAAGAGCCTTTGGTATTATTTGGTTTGGCCGAATAGGCCAAAGTCTCTAACCCTGTTGTTGGCCGATTATAGGGTCAAGGATTTAGCATCGTAGATCGGATCTTCGGGATCTAGGAATTTCGGTAGTAACAGGTGTGTAAAACTCACTACACACTTTATTAGTAACATGACTATATTGTTGCCTTTTAATCTTTTTGCTAGTGATTTGCTTGTGGCATAAGATTGGATTTCAGGTAAGTCCCCTATTACTTTGTCTATGAAATATGATTGAGTATGCCATCATATGCTGTTAAATGCTATGCTATACATAAATGCATGTTATATGACGTTTGTTATGAAAGCATGATGATGGTGGGATTGATGAGAGGAGGGGGATGATTTTTATGGACTGTCACCAGTGGTTTTGACCACAAGATGGGTTGGCCCCATCAGATTTATTGTGACCTCGGTCACCAGTGGTTTTGACCACACCGATGATAATTGTGACTAAGTCCCAGTGGTTTGGTACCACCAATGGTTTTGACCACATTATGATATTTGTGACCTATGGTCATCAGTGGTTTTGACCACACGATGGGTTGGCCCCATCATTTGATTTGTGACTCTAGTCACCAGTGGTTTTGACCACCAGTGGTTTTGACCACACGGGGTAGTAAAGGAGTACGGATGGTTAGTTGGGTTGCATATTTGCATGTTTATTAATAATCTGTGTATGAGTTACATTATCCGGGTGGGGGATTTACACACTGAGTCTTGGTGACTCACCCCTTCCCTTACTATTTTGCAGATGAGTAGATCGCGGAGATGGAGCCGGAAAGGACTCGAGGCGGCCATGCTTAATCGTTGGATTTGAATTTAATTTATTATAGTTAAGTTTACTTGTTTTCTTTTCTAAGTTTTTATTTAGGGTTGTAATAAGGCCGCTATTTATTATTTGAATGTTTATTTTATTTTACTTATGTTATGTTACAAATGAAGTTTATAAATGTTAAGTGAATCGGTTAAAAGTAACTTTTCCAACTAAGTAACTTCTACGAGTTTTTCAAAGATGTTACCATCGGGTAACAAAAATAAACCAAGTCAACTATAACTTTGACGATTTTAAAATGGTACATGATCAAACGTTTTCAAAGGGTTTATCAACACAACCATGTTTATAAAAATCCCAACTGAGTTTTCAAACACCGTTTTAATACCTTAGCCACATTTTAACAAGTTTTCACCAGGCACTCAAAAGGATTCAAATTATTTTACTCCGTGACATACCAGATCTGGTCAGGACTCATGGGCCGAGTTTAGGACGTTACATTTTTGGTATCAGAGCCCAGTTTAAAACTCGACTGTGGGGGCCCAAGGCCCAAAATGTTTTGTTTTTGTTAGTAGGCCTTATTAGAATGTTTTGGGAAATTGTTTATGGTTTGAACAGCATGGCACCGAGACTCCGGCACCTATCCGCTCAGGTAAGTAATTCTATCTATTTTTGTGAATACTTGATCGGGGTAGAAGGGTAAATTGGGAACGTAGACTATTAGAATAGAAATTGTTAACCCTAGGGTTAGCATACCCCAACAAACCATGCATAAGATTTAATAATTCCCTAAACAACCCTGTGAGTTGCCACTAAGCAAGGGATGTGGCAATCGTTATACGCATGTCTAGGATTGGATTCGGTGGGAGCACGGTATTTAAGCGATCTAGTGACTCACCTCCTACTCACTTGAATCCCACTTGGTGCATAGTAGCAGTTCATCCTAGTGAGACGACACACTCACAGGCTAAACTTGATAACTAAATCCCGGAAGGGACTAGCCGTTTTGTTTTTGAAGTAATTAAAACCTTTGTTTAAAAAAAAAAGACCAAAATACCACTGGTTTGAAAATTACCAAAATAACCTCTGTATGAAAAATTTCCAAATAGAAAAGTTTTAGAATATCCTTCTTTTGTGAAATCAATTAGAACCAAATTTTGAAAATCTTTTTATGAAAATGCCCTGACTATGAAAATTACTAAAATACCTCTAGTGGTAGAATTACAAAATTGCCCCTAACCAACAAAATTACCAGAATAACCCTGATTTTCAAAATTTTGCAACATCGCTATTTTGGAAAATGCAATTCTCAAAAAGAGCCCTCAAAGTTTTACAACTTTTGAAATATCCCTGATTTATTAAATTTTACAAATTCACCTTGATTTGTGAAAAATTACCGAAATACCCCTAAGGTCCAAAATTTCTGAAATACCCTCGGATTTCAAAATTTTTCAAAATACCCCGGGAATTTAAGAGTTCCAAAATACTTTTTGACAAAATCATCCGAGAATTTTTATTTTTGAAAAAAATTATAAAAATACCCCTGTAGGACAAATTACGAAAATACCCCTGGGTAGTGAAAAAATAATCACAATGAAAACTACAACGTCTCTTTGAATGAATGAATAGAAGGACTGCGTGCATGTATGATACAAAAGAACCACTCCTAGAACTTCTATCATAAAATTTCTTCGCGGATAATCAAGTGAAACAAAGGTACTAATGCATAAAATTCTTAAACAGATAAACGCAATCGTTAGAGATGAGTACAAGAGGTCGTGGACGTCGCCCGCGGGTAGTGGTAGAGGTAGGATGACCTTGTCGAGCCAGCAGGTCTGGTCATGGGTCTGAAATGAGATCTGGATCTGCCGGCCGATTTAAAACCAATTTCAAGATCGGACCGATGGTAATGATGTTGTATCTCAAGTCAGTATTACGGGTATTAGAGCGAGTTGCTAAAGCGGTAGCGAGTCACGTGAAACCCGTAAATCGTGGTTGAACGACTCAAGCTAACTAGCAGAGAGGTGTTTAGAGGAGTTTACGGGTGGCACCCAAAGTCAATGAGTATTGGTTGGAATCGAGTGAGAGGATCATGGGTGACCTAGATTTTACAGCTGAGAAGAAGTTGAAGGGCATAATATCTCTGCTTCGGGATGAGTCATATTAGTGGTGGCTCACTGTAAGAGATGGAACGGTGGTAGAAAATCTCACCTAGGAATTCTTCAAGGATGCTTATCAAAAGAAATATATCGGAACTAGTTACGTGGATGCGCAGCGGAAGGCTTTCTTGAACCTGGTTCAGGGCAATAAGACGGTGGCAGAGTATGAGGCCGAATTTCTCCGGTTGAGTAGGTATGCTCGTGGTATGGTGAGTACCGAGCATGAACACTGTGTTAGATTCAAGGATGGGCTGAGAGATGAGCTGAGGATAATGATAGCTCCACAACAGGAATGGGAGTTCGCCGTCTTAGTGGAGAAATCGAAGGTTGCTGAAGAGGTAAGACAGTCGGTTAGACGGAATCAGGATAGGAATTAGAATAAGAGGAGCTCGGGACCTTCAAGGTTCTCTGGTAATCAGTAGAAGAGGACAAGGTTTGGTGGGTTGGATCAAGCTGCTAGGCCTACTGCTGCTGCTAATCCTCAATGGTCGCCACGGTGTGTTCGGTGTGGCAAGTCTCACACGGGGGAGTGTTGGAATGGTAATCGGGGATGCTTCGAGTGTGGGTCCATGGAGCATCGAGTTAGAGATTGTCCAAAGAAAGTAGCTAGGCTGAGATCAGAGGGTCAGGATCATGCACCAAATAGGAGGGATAATCAACAGCCTCAGAGGGGTCGTGGTGCAGGAAGAGGAGGTAATGATACTGGCAGAGGTCGTGGGGCACCGAGGGGAGGTACCGGTGGTACTGAGGCTATGCAACCTGGTTTAGTCTATGCCTCGAGGCGTCAAGAGGAGGGCGACGCACCGGACATTATAATTGGTATGTTCTTGATCTTTGGTGTACCCTATAATACTTTGATTGACATTGGCTCAACCCACTCATACATTGCTAGTAGCGTAGTGGAAACTTTGCACTTAGACTCTGAGCTTACTTCTAGGCAGATGACTGTATTAAGCCCCCTAGGTCACTCTATAGAAGTAAGTAAACTCTATAGAAACGTACCCCTAGAACTCCAAGGGGTCGTGTTCTTGGCTGACTTGATGGAGCTACCGTTCCGAGAGTTTGACTTAATCCTTGGGATGGATTGGCTAGTAAAGTATCAGGCTAGCCTGGATTGCGCAGCTAAGCGCATGGTATTAAAGACAGTGGAAGGTGATGAGGTGGTGATGATAGGTAAAAGGAGAGATTACCTATCTAATTTGGTTTTGGCATTAAAGGCGGAAAGGATGGTTAGGAAGGGTTGTGAAGCTTATGTGGTGCATGTCTGTGCCTTGGAAGCTAATGATGTTACTGTGGGAGATGTCCGGACTGTAAGGGACTATGTTGATGTGTTTCCAGAGGAGCTTCTGGGTCTACCTCCAGATCGTGAGGTTGAATTTGGTATAGACTTGTTACCCAGAACCGCGCTAGTATCTATAGCTCCGTATCGGATGGCGCCGAAAGAATTGGTAGAGTTGAAGGCACAGATTCAGGAATTGTTGGATAGAGGGTTCATCCGACCAAGTATATCGCCTTAGGGAGCTCCAGTGCTTTTTGTCAAGAAGAAGGATGGGACAATGAGGATGTGTATAGACTATCGGCAGCTGAACAAGTTGACAATAAGGAACCGGTATCCTTTGCCCAGGATTGACGATCTGTTCGATCAACTCAAAGGAGCATCAGTGTTCTCTAAGATTGACCTTAGGTCAGGGTACCATCAGCTTAAGGTGAAGGAGGCTGATGTCCACAAGACGGCATTTCGTACTCGGTATGGCCACTACGAGTTTCTGGTAATGCCTTTTGGTCTGACGAATGTACCAACAGCATTTATGGACATGATGAACCGGGTTTTCCAACCCTATCTGGATCGGTTCGTTGTGGTCTTCATAGACGACATTTTGGTGTACTCGAAGTCGGAGGAGGAGCATGACGCACATCTTCATGTGGTTCTGCATGTTCTGAGGGAGAAACAGTTGTACGCCAAATTCAGCAAGTGTGAGTTCTGGCTCAAGGAGGTAACTTTTCTAGGGCATGTAGTTTCAGCTGAGGGCATCAGGGTGGATCCCCGTAAGATTAAGGTCGTATTAGAGTGGAAACCACCCAAGTCTGTTACGAAAATTCAGAGTTTTCTGGGGTTGGCAGGATATTACCGAAGATTTGTGGAAAATTTCTCCTTAATCACAGTACTGTTGACTAAGCTGTTGAGAAAGGGAGTTCTGTTTGTGTGGTTTGAGAAGCAGCAAGAGAGTTTCAATAAGCTGAAGAGGATCTTGACAGAAGCACCAGTCTTGATTCAGCTAGAGGCAGGGAAGGAGTTCACTGTATATTGTGATGCAACACATACTGGTTTAGGGTGTGTGATGATGCAAGAAGGGAAGGTGGTCGCTTATGCGTCACGGCAGTTGAGGCCTCACGAACCTAACTACCCGACACATGACTTGGAATTGGCTACTGTGGTATTTGCCTTGAAAACCTGGAGGTACTACCTGTATAGGGAGAAGTCGGTAGTGTACACAGATCACAAAAGTCTGAAGTACCTTCTGACTCAGAAAGATTTAAATCTGAGGCAGCGGAGGTGGATTGAGTTGTTGAAGGACTCATTTGCTCGATCAAATACCATCCGGGAAGGCTAATGTGGTAGCCGATGCATTGAGCCGAAGGTGGTAGCGAATTCTGAGCTATGTTCTCTCATCTAAGTCTCTATGAGGATGGGAGCCTTCGCGAGAATTGCAAGTGAAGCCGTCTTGGATTAATGAGGTTAAGGAAAGGCGGATGGTGATGAAGCTTTGAATACTCGAAGGTTGCAAGTCTGAGAATGGTGAGGCCAAGGTTTCACTTGGGTAGTGATGGAGTATTGTACTTTCGGGGAGAGTATGCATGCCTAAGGATGATGATTTGAGGCGTGAATCCTTAAAGAAGCTCATAGCGATCGTCGCTATGCACCCGGAAGCGACAAGATGTATCGGGATTTAAGGGAGCGATTTTGGTGGCGGGTCTTAAGCGGAAATGGCGAGTTGGTAACCAAGTGTCCGACGTGCCCGGTGAGTTAAGGCCGAGCATCAATTGCCGTCGGTCATTATAACGATGGTAAAGATCCCACAAAGGAAGTGGGAGGAGATTACTATGGATTTTGTAAGTGGGCTTCCCTTACTCCCGATGAAAAAGATGCCGTTTGGGTGATAGTAGACTAGTTGACTATGTCCGCCCATTTCATACCGGTGAGGGTTGTCTACTCGCTCCAAAGGTTGGCCAAGTCGTATATCGCTGAGATAGTGCGGTTGCATAGAGTACCAGTGTCCATTATCTCAGATCAGGATCCCCGATTTACGTCAAGATTCTGGAAGGCCTTACATCAGGAGTTAGGCACGAAGTTGAATTTCAGCACGGCTTTTCATCCGCAGTCTGATGGACAATCTGAGAGGGTGATCCAAGTGTTGGAAGACATGTTGAGGGGCTGTGTTTTGGATTTTCGTGGCAGTTGGGAGGAGTATCTACCTTTGGCTGAGTTCGCTTATAACAATAGTTATCAAGCGAGCATTCAGATGGCACCGTATGAGGCGCTGTATGGTCAAAAATGCCGTACTCCAACATGTTGGACGGAACTAGGAGAGCGACAGATGTTGGGTCCAGAGTTAGTGGCAGAGACGGAGGATAAAATTAGAGTAATTCGGGCTCGTCTTAAGGAGGCTTCAGACAGGCAGAAATCCTACGTCGATATTAAGAGAAGAGATGTTGAGTATGCAGTGGGGGATAAGGTTTTCTTGAAGGTATCCCCTTGGAAGAAGGTGCTGAGGTTTGGCCGGAAGGGCAAGCTAAGCCCTAGATTCATCGGACCGTACACGGTGTTGAAACGTGTGGGACCGGTAGCTTACCAGCTTGAGTTGCCGGCAGAATTGAGCCAAATTCATGATGTCTTCCACATTTTGATGCTGAAGCGTTATCGATCAGATCCCTCACACATAGTGCCGGTCGCAGAAATTGAAGTGAACTCAGACTTGTCTTTCGAGGAGGAGCCAATACAAATCTTGGATTGAGATGTCAAGGTTTTGAGAAGGAAGTCAGTGCCTTTGGTAAAGGTGTTATGGCGAAACCATGGTACGGAGGAGGCCACATGGGAACCCGAGGATGTGATGCAGCAGCAATACCCCAACTCTTGATCGATCCGTAATTTCGAGGCCGAAATTCTTTTTAAGGGGGTAGAACTGTAACATCCTAAATTAGGGGTTGTTAAAAATTTAATTTTATTCATGTGTGTGCTTGAAGAAATGAATTCTATGTTTGCTAGACATACTTTAGGGTCTAGTCATAACCCCGAACTAGGTCAGATTTAGAACTAAAAATTTCTTTTTAAGTATTTAAAAGGAGGGAGCTAGGAGATAGGGGTTAAGAGAAGTTTTGGGAGAAACATGACACAAGGAACAGCTTGGCAAAGTGGCTTTCATGCGCCACTTAAGTGCTATAAAGGAGGCGTCAAAGGGAGCTTCAAGGGAGGAAGTTCGAGTCTTGGGAGTTACAAGGGGATGTATTTTTATTTTGGGCTTTTTGGGACGTTAAAGAAAGGGGGCATTTTTTTTTATGCAGCTGGCGTGAATGGGAGTAAGCTGATGGCATGATTTTGGACTCTTAAATTGATAAGGATAAAGCTTAATTTTTGCTCTAGAATTCGGCTGGAAGAGTAAATATTAGTAGTTTATTTTCATTATATTTGTTAAAGAGGTGATTAGGAGATTAAAAAGAAGATAAATATTATTTTTAGGTGATAATTAAAAGCCAAAATTTATCACAAAGAGGGGGAGGTGATGGCCGACTTTAGGACTCCTTGGGGGGCTATCCATAATCGGGTTTGATATAGCAAGGGAGTGCCAAAATTCATCAAATTTCTTTTCTTTTTCTCTTCAATAGTTGCTGGCCAAATTTTTCTTAGATACAATAGCCAAAATTCTTCAAAAAATTCTCTTCTTCTCTTTCTCTATTAGCTGAACCTCTTCCACCCCTTTTGCCGAAATCTTTTCTCCTCCATTAGAGCTGCTTTGGCTGAATAGCAAGGGAGCACGAGATTCTTTTCGGGATTCTTTTGCAATCGTTTAGTAAGAGGTATGTGGACATAGCCGAATGGTTTTTTTTTTGGATCTATGGTTATGGCCGAATGGTCTATGATGCATAATGATGAGATTTAACCAATTGTAGGGAGGGACTTAAGTCGATTGAAGGAAGCTTTCGGGATTTGATTCCCTAAGATAACGTGGTAAGTAACATTCGGCCATAGGCCTTGATTATATATAATTGAGCAAGCCAATTCTAACAAGTGTTTTGGTAGGGATCTCGACAAGTCAAGTGATAATTTCGGGATTTCGATAAGTGTGGTAAGTGAATAATTATATTCGGCCAAAGGCCATGTTATGTACTTCATGTGGTAACCGATTCTTATTGTGGAATTTCGGCAGAGTCTTAATCAAGTGATGACTTCGGGATTTGTTTGGAATGTCCGTTTAAGGTAAGTGCCACAAGAGCCTTTGGTATTATTTGGTTTGGCCGAATAGGCCAAAGCCCCTAACCCTGTTGTTGGCTGATTATAGGGTTAAGGATTTAGCATCGTAGATCGGATCTTCGGGATCTAGGAATTTCGGTAGTAACAGATGTGTAAAACTCACTACACACTTTATTAGTAACATGACTATATTATTGCCTTTTAATCTTTTTGCTAGTGATTTGCTTGTGGCATAAGATTGGATTTCGAGTAAGTCCCCTATTACTTTGTCTATGAAATATGATTGAGTATGCCATCATATGCTGTTAAATGCTATGCTATACATAAATGCATGTTATATGACGTTTGTTATGAAAGCATGATGATGGTGGGATTGATGAGAGGAGGGGGATGATTTTTATGGACTGTCACCAGTGGTTTTGACCACAAGATGAGTTGGCCCCATTAGATTTATTGTGACCTCGGTCACCAGTGGTTTTGACCACATCGATGATAATTGTGACTAAGTCCCAGTGGTTTGGTACCACCAGTGGTTTTGACCACATTATGATATTTGTGACCTATGGTCATCAGTGGTTTTGACCACACGATGGGTTGGCCCCATCATTTGATTTGTGACTCTAGTCACCAGTGGTTTTGACCACCAGTGGTTTTGACCACACGGGGTAGTAAAAGAGTACAGATGGTAAGTTGGGTTGCATATTTGCATGTTTATTAATAATCTGTGTATGAGTTACATTATCCGGGTGGGGGATTTACACACTGAGTCTTGGTGACTCACCCCTTCCCTTACTATTTTACAGATGAGTAGATCGCGGAGATGGAGCTGGAGAGGACTCGAGGCGGCCATGCTTAATCGTTGGATTTGAATTTAATTTATTATAGTTAAGTTTACTTGTTTTCTTTTCTAAGTTTTTATTTAGGGTTGTAATAAGACCGCTATTTATTATTTGGATGTTTATTTTATTTTACTTATGTTATGTTACAAATGAAGTTTATAAATGTTAAGTGAACAGGTTAAAAGTAACTTTTCCAACTAAGTACCTTCTACGAGTTTTTCAAAGATGTTACCATCGGGTAACAAAAATAAACCAAGTCAACTATAACTTTGACGATTTTAAAATTGTACATGATCAAACGTTTTCAAAGGGTTTATCAACACAACCATGTTTATAAAAATCCCAACTGAGTTTTCAAACACCGTTTTAATACCTTAGCCACATTTTAACAAGTTTTCACCAGACACTCAAAAGGATTCAAATTATTTTACTCCGTGACATACCAGATCCGGTCAGGACTCATGGGCCGGGTTTGGGGTGTTACAGCATGTGAGCCGAAGCTTAACTCACCTCTCAGATTATGAGTTGATCTTTGAGAAAGCATAAATTGAAAATACCTCGGTGTGTGACCTGAGGCTCAACTTACCTCTCGCAATATGAGTTGAATTTTTTGAAAAATAGAAATTGAAAAATACATCAGCGTGTGGCCTGAGGCTCAACTCACCTCTCGTAAAATGAGTTGATTTTTTGAAAAACAAAAATTAAAAAAATACCCCAGCGTGTGACCTGAGGCTCATACCTCAGCGTGTGACCTGAGGCTTAACTCACCTCTCATAATATGAGTTGATTTTTTTGAAAAACAGAAATTAAAAAAATACCTTAGCGTGTGACCTGAGGCTCAACTCACCTCTCGCAATATGAGTTGATTTTTTTGAAAAACAGAAATTAAAAAAAATACCTTAGTGTGTGACCTGAGGCTCAACTCACCTCTCGTAATATGAGTTGATTTTTGAAAAATAGAAATTAAAAAAATACCTCAGCGTGTGACCTGAGGCTCAACTCACCTCTCGTAATATGAGTTGAATTTTTTGAAAAACAAAAATTAAAAAATACCTCAGCGTGTGTCCTGAGGCTCAACTCACCTCTCGTAATATGAGTTGATTTTTGAAAAACAGAAATGAAATAATTTATCAAAATTTTAAAACATATCATCTGGTTGAACTCGGATGTCTTCTTTTTCCTTGATTCAGCACAACTATCATCAAAATCTCTTGCTCTACTGGAGTACCTATATATGTCATGCGTGATGTTATCAAGATATGCACGTGTTTGTCTTAAATGCCTTCATGCCTACATGACCATGCCATGCACATTGGGTTTGTTTGTCATACATCCCCTTTTCGTTACGATTTTCATGATGACCTGCATTCATTGCTTCGACTCTTGACTTTCTTTTCAGGTTTTGTACTCATCCTCGAGTTTTACGAGTAATCTGCGTTTCTCGTATATCACCCTTTTGCCCCCTGTTGAACTTTGTCCTTGCTTTGAGGCTCTTGTACTTACCAAATTCTCATCCGAGTAGTGCTCAACATTCCTTTTGTTTAGAGCACGTCATTTCACTATTTATCATTTAAATAAACCATAAACGAGATGCATGAAAATGGCAAAGTAGGTATGAAAGGGATACCTCACATTCATATTTATTTCAAAAGCAACAAGCAACTAAAAATTGACAAGGTATAACTCAATAAAGAAAACATTATAAAGAAAGGAAAGCAGATTCAATTGTCACAAATGCTCTAGATATTCAACGCATGAACTTCTCCACATTTCTTCATCCTGGATCTTTTCGAACATGGCTTCTTGTGTAGAAGATTTTGAGCTTCGAGACTGCTTCAAATATTGTAATCTCGCCACATGACTCCCCATTCAAATCGTCCTATTCCTTATGTCCGAACCCCCTTCATTAGGACGCCCTTTCAGGTTTCATCCTAATCTTTTTTTTTTGTTTATCAAGACACCCTTTCGGGTTTTCATCTTGATCTTATTTTTTTATCAAGATGCCCTTTTCGGGTTTTCATCTTGATCTTCTTTTTTCTTTTTTATTTTTTATCAAGACGCCCTTTTCGGGTTTTCATCTTGATCTTTTTCTTTTTTTTAGGCATAGTACTTTTTTACGGCATCTGAGTTTACTAGATTAGGTTACTGCCTCCCATCCATCTCAGTGAGAATTAAAGCTCCACCTGAGAAAGCCTTCTTTACAACATATGGCCCTTCCCAATTTGGTGCCCATTTTCCTCGAAAGTCTTTTTGTATTGGCAGAATCTTTCTCAGTACGAGTTCTCCCTCGCGGAATTCTCTTGGTCGCACCTTCTTGTCATGGGCCTTGATCATTCTCTTCTGGTACATTTGTCCATGACTGATTGCCTTCAAGTGCTTTTCTTCGATAAGGTTTAGTTGGTCATATATAGCTCGAACCCATTCTGATTCTTCTAGTTTTGACTCCATTAAGACTCGTAGAGAGGGGATCTCAACTTCGATGGGCAATACAGCTTCCATTCCATAAACCAGAGAGAAAGGAGTTGCTCCCGTAGATGTCCGCACGGATGTGCGATATGCATCTAAGCGAATGGTAGCTTCTCGTGCCGGTCTTTATATGTCTCAGTCATTTTCCCAATAATTCTCTTAATATTTTTGTTAGCCACTTCTCTTTCTCCGTTCATCTTTGGGCGATAGGGTGAGGAATTATGATGCTTTATTTGAAATTTCTACTTTACACTTTTTTCATTATCTTGTTGTTCAGATTTAAAGCGTTATCTGAAATGATTCTCTCAGGCAAACCGTATCGACATATGATTTCTTTTTTTAAGAACCTGCAAACTGCAGTCTTTGTCACATTAGCGAGCGAAGCGGCTTCTACCCATTTTGTGAAGTAATCTATAACCACAAAAATGAATTGGTGTCCATTCAAAGCTTTTGGGAAAATTGGCCCTATAACATCCATGCCCCACATAGAAAAAGGCCACGGAGAAGTCATGACATGAAGGGGCGAAGGGGCTACATGAATTTTATCGCCTTAAATTTGACATTTGTGGCACCTTCGTGCATAACTAATGCAGTTGCTTTCCATCATCAGCCAGTAATAACTGAGTCTCATAATCTGTCTAGCCATAGTGAGACCATTGGCATGCGTCCCACAAATTCCTTCATGGACATCTTCAGGTATTTTTCTGGCTTCAACAGAATCCACGCATCTCAGAAGCACTTGATCTTTTCCTCTTTTGTACAGGATATCCCCATCAAGGAAAAATCCCACTGCCATTCTTTTGATTGTTCTTTTGTCGTTCTTATTTGCTTGCTCGGGATACCTTTGATTCTTGATATATTCTAAGATATCATGGAACCATGGCAGTCCATCCGTCTCTTTTTCAATGCTACAACAATGTTCATGGACTTCATATATGCTCATTTGGAGAGGCATTATTTCTGTTTCTCTGTTTGCTTTGAACATTGAAGCCAAAGTGGCCAGGGCATCAGCCAATTGGTTTTCTTCTCGTAGGAAGTAGTTAAAAGTCACTTCTTTGAAATCTTTAATTAGTTTCTCAACAAGATCGTGATATTTAACTAATTTTGAATCTCTCACTTCCCAATCTCTACGGATTTGGTAAATCACCAACGCTGAGTCCCCGTACACCTCTAAGATTTCGACGTTTCGTTCAATAGCTGCACGAAGTCCCATGATGCAAGCCTCATATTCTGCAACGTTATTGGTACAGAAGAAATTTAATTTGGCAGTGAGCGGATAATGGTTCCCTTCTGGTGACACTAAGACTGCTCCAATCCCATGCCCCAATGCATTCAATGCACCGTCGAAGCTCATCTTCCATGATTTGTCTTTTGACGACTCACACCCTTTTTCCGTAATGCACATCAAGTCTTCGTCTGGGAAATCAAATCTCAATGGCTCGTATTCCTCCGTTGTTTGAGTTGCTAAGAGGTTAGCTATCGCGCTCCCCTTTATCGACTTTTGACTCACATATACAATGTCGTACTCCGATAGTAGGATCTGCCATCGTGCCATTCTTTCTGAGAGTGCAGGTGATTCCATCATGTACTTTATTGGGTCCAACTTTGAAATTAACCACGTCGTATGATACAACATATACTGTTTGAGCCTTCGAACTACCCAGACCAGAGCACAACAAAATTTTTCAATTGACAGGTATTTTGCTTCATATTCTGTGAACTTCTTACTGAGATAGTAAATCGCCCTTTCTCTTTTCCCCGACTCATCATGTTGCCCCAGTACGCAACCCATTGAGTTTTCAAACACAGTCAGATACAATTTAAACGATCTTCCGAGAGTTGGTGGTGCTAGCACTGGGGGACTAGACAAATATTGTTTTATCTTGTTGAAGGCCACTTGGCACTCCTTGTTCCATTCTCCAGGATTGTGTTTTCGAAGGAGTCGAAAAATTGGGTCACACTGGTTTGTAAGTTGAGCAATGAACCAAACGATGTAGTTTAACATCCCTAAAAATCCTCTGACTTCTTTTTGTGAGCACGGAGGTAGTAGTTTTTGTATGGCTTTTATCTTATCTGGATCAACCTCAATACCTCTCTCACTGACAATGAAGCCTAGTAATTTTCCCGAGGTAGCCCCAAACGTACACTTGGCTGGATTAAGCTTCAGCTGGAACTTTCTTAGTTTTTCGACCAATTTCCTGAGGTTCTCAATATGCTCCCTTTCCCCCCGAGATTTGACAATCATATCATCGACATAGAGTTCTATCTCTTTGTGCATCATGTCATGGAATAACATCACCATTGCCCTCTGATATGTTGCCCCAGCATTCTTTAATCTGAACGGCATCACCTTGTAGCAGAATGTGCCCTACATCATTATGAAAGTAGTTTTTTCCATATCCTCGGGAGCCACCTTTATCTGATTATAACCCGAGAATCCATCCATGAAAGAAAATAATGAATGTTTTGCTGTGTTATCCACCAACGTATCAATGTGTGGCAAAGGGAAATTATCTTTAGGGCTTGCTCGATTCAGATTGCGATAATCTACGGACATTCGCACCTTTCCATCTTTCTTTGGTACTGGGACTATATTAGCTACCCATTCTGGATATTTAGAGACTTGTAAGAAGCCAGTATCAAATTGTTTCTTGATTTCTTCTTTTATTTTTAACAGCATTTAAGGTCTCATTCGCCTTAGCTTCTGTTGAATGGGTTTGCATTCTGGTTTTAATGGGAGTCTATGGACCACAACATCTTCGTTCAACCTTGGCATGTCCTGATACGACCATGCAAATATATCTTTGTACTCACGAAGCAAGGCGATCAAATCATGTTTGGTGTTTTCTGAAATGGAAGTCCCAATCTTCACTTCTTGTCTCTTTTCTTCATTTCCCAAGTTCACTGTCTCAACAGATTCTTGATGGGGTAAAATCTGTTTATCTTCTTGTTCTACCATCCTTAGTAAGTTAGGAGACGATACATAATCTTCAACATTTTCCTCAGCTTCAAATTCTCTTAAACAAATAGCTTTCTCAAAATCGATTTCAGGACTTGTAACGGGATTGTTTATATCGTTGGTATCTGAGCACCTGAAAGGTGAATGGAAAAGAAAACTATAGAGGAGCATCAAAGTATTGGAACTAAACAAACATAATGTTATGGCATGATATGAGGTACATTTAAGGACAGGCCGTGAGAAGAGGGAATAATTATGAAGTTAACAAGAATGAAAAGACTATGACAAAATGCATCTCCATTAATGTTCATTTAAATGATAAAGAGCAAACATAAGCTTTTACAAAAGAATCCCACTATTACTTAGGGGTACACAAAAAAGAGAGTTAACATTGAGCATTACTCTGGAGAGGACTTAGAAACTACAAGAAGATCCACAGCAGTCTAATTGTTCAAAATGAATCCAGGAGGACAAGGGCGTATCATTGAAACATCTTCAATTGCATCATCCCTTTTGTCAACAACATTTATACTGACATTCTTAAGACCCCTTTCAATCCATAACATCATGCTTTGTAGATTATCTCGCCCTGGGTACATCATTCCTGTAGATGTAAATGTTTTTCATAAAGGAGGATACGCTATGGGCTCCTATTCCAATTCCTGACCTGAGGCTCTTGTAATCCTCCTTTCTTGATCTTTCTACAACTGTTTTCTTCTTTGTCGTATATCCGGCTTGAATCCTAAACAGTATCGAGCCTTGTGATGTTTTGGTTTTAATGCTCTAACTATCCCTTGTTGATTTCTTTCCAAACCTTTCCTTTGCTCGGGCTCCCTTTCCCACAGTCAGCTTAATTCCCATCTTGGTATTCCTTGACAGTTTGGGTGTAGGAATGCTATTTCCTTTAGCAACAATTGTAGCATTGATAAATTGAAGGAATGTATGAACATTCTCTCGCATCTTTGTTTACTTCGATGTAGGGTGTGTCAGTAGAGATAGATGCAACAATGTCTTCTTCACCAGCGACCGTGATCAAGCGGCTATCCAGATGAACTTTACTTTTTGGTGGAGAGATGAAGGAACTACCCCAGCAAAATGGATCCAAGGCCTCCCTAAAAGGCAATTATACGAGGGCGTGATGTCCATGACCTGAAACTCGATGTCATATGTACATGGGCCCACTTCTAGAGGAATTTTGATCTTCCCCATGACCTCTCGTCGTGTCCCATCAAATGCCCTTATTGTGGAGTAACAAGGCCTCAGATAAGACATATCAATTTGCATCCTAGAAAGCGTGGCTAAAGGCACGACATTGAGTGCAGACCCGTTGTCAATAAGCACGTTCGGTATTATATAGCCTTTGCAATTGGTTGCGATATGCAATGCTTTTACAGAGCCCCTACCGTTTGGTGGTATTTCGTCATCACTGAAAGAGATGAAATTATCCGCATTCAAGTTGTTCACCCACCTATCAAGCTTTTCAACAGATACGTTGCTCGCCACATACGCTTGATTTAACACTTTCAGCAAAGCATTCTGATGTGGTTCTGAATTTAACAGTAGGGATAATATCAAGATTTGTGCCGGTTGCTTGTTCAACTGCTCCACGACGTTATATTCACTGTGCTTGATGAACTTTAAGAATTCATGTGCTTCATCCTCATTCACAGGTCTTTTAATTTTTTGCTCAAACTATATTTCAACATCAACCTCAACATCAACCGAAGCCCATGTAGAAGTAGACTGGGTCGAAGCCCTATTCGGTAACAATCTGGGCCTTAGCCCTATAAACATGATAATGCAACCTGGGTATATAGCCCAACCTAGTAATCCATCCGTTACACACCACCCGTACCAGCCCAACACACTTGTGGGGATTTCTAAATCGACCCACCCATCCACTACACACCAATAAGGCAGACAAGCTGCTAATCACAAAATTTATGATGAAGCCACTAGAATAACAGAATATACGTGGCATAGCCACTATACAGATTGTGGCAGAGCCACCAGAATATGTGGCAAAGCCACTAGAATGTACTTCATCCGACCATCAAACCCAACCAATGCATGATGTCGTGACATAAATATTTCGTGTATGCAGTATGTCACAATCATAACCAATCGTATAAATATCACTTAAACTACCACTAGGGGTATAACAGTCTTTTACCCTCTAGGGATATTTCGATAATTTACCCTTTCAAGGGTATTTCAGTAATTTTACCCTCTAGGGGTATTTCAAAAATTTTACCCTCTAGGGGTGTTTCGATAATTTTGCCTTTAACGGCCTTTCCAGAGGTCCACTGTCGCCTTGAGCGACACGGAACCCTTTTTAGGTCTCTACGGGGCCTAAAATCCATTTTAGGCTCAAACGGGCCCACACGCACTTGTGGCCCAAAAATGTATGGTTTTGATTTTAGATTTGCAGATTTTATATTCGGGCCTACCATTTGCTAGTTTTCCAACAGTTTTGCCCAAGTGGGTCGGATAGCCCGTTGGGCCCTTTTGGCCCGTTACAACCTTAGTATTGCGAGAGTGTTCATGACACTCTCAACGGCTTAACGTCACAATTCATATCTCAATTTACCACTATGAGCGCTCGCACACTCGAGTGGTCTCAGTTGCCGGCTATTCGGCTTTTGGCCGTTTCATAGAACATCACAAGTATGCATTCGAAGGGGTGTGAGATTACACACCTGTTTTGGACTACTAGAAAAACCACTCTTCGTTGACCCTAGAATAATACCGGTCAAAGGTTAGTCTCAACTTCTCAAAAGATTTCATAAGTCCAAAAGTATTACCTTACTAGAATCACTTACCACAAACGTGATCTCCCCCTACACAGTCCCAATATTTAGCCTTGCCTTCTGGCTACCACCACACGTTCCTAAAAGAGAGTAGTTGATACACCAAAGACGTTAGCACCAAAGCAACATTCGGCCCTCCTATAATAAAAAAGGAGACTGAAGCTAACTCCCCAAAAAGGGTCACATAAATAACTTAGCATCATAATAAAAAGGTAGTCGAAAACTTCACCTTTACCCAAGCCCAACGTTGATAGCCTAAGCCCGAGTTTGCTAAAGAAAAATCGGCCTATACCCCAGGAGGAAGTTCGGCTTGGCTGAGTAGAGAGGGAAGAAGAATAAAACCGTTAGAGTATGCCATTCAGTCCAAGAAAGAAAGATGATGACAAAAGAAGAAGAAAGAATATGAAAATAGAGACTTACCACTTAAACAACACAAGATGAAGAATAGGTGTTGAAGAGATTCGACTTCTTGAAGAAAAAAAGGTCAGAGAGGGATTCGGCTATAGGTGTTTGGCGACTACCAATGAAAAGAAAAGTGTCTAAAATGAAAAAGAAATGAGAAGAAGTCACTAGAAGGGTTAAGGTTTCAGAAAAGAAAAATGCAACAAGAGACCCGTACTGACAAGAAGAAAAGAATGCTCCAAAATGCACAAATACAAAGTAAAAATGCTTAAGAATTTCGGCACACACACAAAAGGTTTCAGTTTTCTTTCTTGCTACCTACCCAATGCCGAATTTTCTTCCCTACACTAACCTCGAGCCAAAATTTCACCCCCACACACCTCATTCGGCCAACCACTTCCACATCAACACTCCCATGATTTCCTCCCCAATTCCCTCCTACATTTCCTCTCCACCTCCCATTCAAACAATTTGGCCAAGTCTCCCATCCACCATGTAGAGTTCTACTCCAACTCCACCTCTTCTCCTCTTTGAGAACAAAATAAAACTCCAATATGTTGCATGTGGGATTCGAACCCCACTTCCTTTACTTCTCTACTAACACCACCTCCACTCCACCACAGGCTCTCTTGTGTTAGCATAACACCAACAATTTCCCTTAAGCCTTGCTTCCCATAGGCCTCTCCCCTAAAGTACCCAAAAACCAAAATTTTTCCAGAGCTTGGGCTCGAACCCGAGCCTCCCTAGGACCCCTAAACACACCCAAATAACAAGCAAAGCTAGCCCAACACATGGAATAGTGCAAAATGCCAGACCCCTAATTTTAAGATGTTATAATAATTTAGTTTTACCCTCTAATTCTCAACTAGAGGAAGACAAAGAAAATATAAGTACTTCTACACCAATAGGTATGAAAACATTTCATATTCCTATTTTTCCTACTACACCTAGTAGAAATTCTAGAAATACTAGAATTAAAGATATACAATCTTCAATAGAAGATATTATTAATTTTCAATCATGAAAAAGCAACACATATATTGAAATTACATTGCATAATAAAGAATATAAATCATATTCTTTACATGCTTTATTAGAGTAGTATAAAAGAATGCTATTCCTATAGAAAATTGGGAACCCAAAAAAAGACAATAAAAATTAATGGAATAAATGGTAATAAAACTACTATTTATTATAAAGCAAAAATATACCAATCTACATAAATAATGTTAGATCTATAATTCCAAAAATATTATGTTTTCACGATACGTATGGTGATATTTTATTAGGAAATAATTTTATAAATCAATATTTACCATTTTCTATTAAAAAAAATCGCTTATGTTATCTATAGAAAAAATTCTATAGAAATACCAATAGTAGAAAATCCTAAATTTATTTGTACTAATAATTGCTGATTTTCTTAGCAGGCCTTATGGATAGAGGAAAAAAACCTCTAGAAAAAGTTGGAGAATGGATAACTGTCCGTAAAAAATCCAACAAAGGGAAAACAATAAATCCTAAACAAGGATTTATTACTATACCTGCTCAAGTACCATTTTATCCTAACCAGGGATATTATGTACCATATCCAATGGTAAGCCAACCATTTGGAACACAATCACCAAACCCGGTAAGTTATTTTAATTGGTCTCAAGATCCAAATTCAACATCTCAAACCAGTTATCCTGAAATTTTAAAAGAAACAAAAAATTTGTTGAAAAACAACAAATTTCTGAAATAAAAGATTTTTATAATCCAGGAATACCTCTAGAATATTATAATTTTATAAAAAAATATGGAAAACCCATATTTCTGAGCAAAAAGCAAACTTTAGAAGAGCTTTTACACCATTTTCATATTTTTAGTTGAAAAACAACTAAAGAAAATGAATCCCATGATTTATTTCTTAAATCTATTTTATACAGAGATTGAGATGAGATACTAATAGAATATATGAATATTAAGGAGATAAATAATCTTCTTGATATATTCCAATATTTTATTAATAAAGGGACAAATAGTTCTACTATTAATAAAATGTTTAGAATATGTCTATATAATAAATGTAGACAAATTCTACCACGATATTTTTACTTAAAATAAATAGAGCTATTTACAACCAAAGAAGCTCAATTTAAAGAAACTTTTCAAAATACTTTTTACAAGCTTATGTTTTTACTAATGATATAGGAGAACAATTTCCTACTATCAAATTTAGACTAGATCATGAACCATTTGATATAACCAGTATTGTATGGGGATTTGTTAAAGAAATAACAGCCCAAAATCTTTCTTTTCATTTACTAAAAGATTTTCCTGCTATAGTAAAATCTAGATTAATAAATTTTACTAATATAGATGATTTTGTTTATTATTTTCATTTAGAAATAAATAGTTTTATTGGTATAGCTGAATAAGAAAAATTTTATCAGCCATAACAAATTTGGAATATTCGTGCAATGCTTTGGGGAAGATGTAACATCCTAAAAATAGGGGTCTACTATTTTTGTGTTATTGAATGTGTTGTGCTTGATAAGCTTGTTATTTGGGTGTGAATGGGGGTCTTGGGAAGGCTCAGGTTCGAGCCTAGGCCTTGGTGAAAGTTTGGTTTTTGGGCACTTTAGTGGGGTGAGCTAGTGGAGGCAGGACTTAAGGTAAATTAAGTGTGTTTGCTAACGCAAGATGAGCATATGGCCTAGTGGTGTGGCGTCACAAGGGAAGTATGGAGGGGGAGAGTTCGAGTCCCATAGGTAGCATCTGGCAGCTTTTGTTTTGTGCTGAGCAGGTGGAAGAAGTAGAGTCCAGCAAGAACTCTGCCTTGGTGGTTGAAGAATCATTCAAACCGTTTGAATAGGTGATGGAGAGGAAGTTGGGGAGAAAATGTAGGAGAAAATCAGGGAAATGGATGGTGTTGGAAGTGTTTGGCCGAAAATGGGATAGTGCATGGGGGGTTTTGGTCAAGTGGATGGTTATTTGTATTGGTGCATTTGGTTTTGGTGAGGGTGGTACCGAATTTTTGCTTGTGTTATTTTTGGAAAATAAGGAAGAAATTGTCATTTGTGTGAGTGTGACATTTTAGGTCGTTTTTTCTCTTCTTGGTAAACCTCTGCTGAACTCCCTTGTGTTCTTCTTTTCTCAATTCTTTTTCAGTCCTTCTTTTTCTTTCTTCCTATAGCCGAATTCCTCTTACACCAATATTTCGGCTTATGCTCCTTAATTGTTCCATTTCAGCTTTCACACCATAGTCGAATTTTGAATCTTTGGAGTTGGTGATTGTGCTGAATATTACCCCCATTCAATTGTTCTCTAGTCGAAGGTAATGGCAGTTCTTTCTCTATCTTATTTCTCTTTTCTCTCCTGTGATTCACATAGCCGAATTTGCTACTTCTTTTTCTTCTAGTCTCGACTAACTCTTTCTTTTTCTTTTCTCATCATGGAATGTTTATTTTGGTTTAATCGCATAGCCAAATCTGTCTCTATTCGGCTTCTCGTTGATCAAGGTAAGGAGTTCTTTTCTCTTAATTCTTTTCTTCTTTTCTCTTTCTCTTTCTCTCTTCTCCCTGCTAAGACTGAGTCTCCCACTCTTCTTGTCTAAGGCTGAACCTGAACACTCATTCCACCTTGTGTATCACCTGTTCTTTCTTTTGTGTGGAAGTTGAAACTTAGGGCAGTTGCTGAATCTGTGGCACGTTGGTAAGTTTGTATGGCCAAATAGGGGGTAGTGGTTGGTCGTTCTCCATTTTAGGTTCATTTAGGCTGTAAGGCCATTTTCTTTGTTATTCTTAAAACAACATCATTAACTCGTGCTTTTCTTTAGGGACACAATTTCGTAACCAGAAGGTGTAAACTGAACATTCAGGCATAGCAAGGAGTTACTGTCGTTTTTGGTAAGTATGGTGGGTTGTGTTATCGATTTCTATTTTGGGATTGTCGAGCAAGGAGACTAACCGATAGTCTATTATGCCTTAGGTGCTTCGGAGAGTATCGTGGGTCGTATTTTAAATCAGGTGTGTAATCTCACAGTTATCTTGATATTTGTGTAAGATGTTTGCAAATCAGACAAATGCCGAAAAGCCAGAAAAGCCGACAACTGTGACTACTCAAGCACGTGAGCACTTGTAGTGATAAAACGAGATGAGAAATGTGACGTTAAGTCGTTGAGGGTGTTAAGAACACTCTCTCAATACTGAGGCTAAAATAGGCCTATCCGGGCCGTAACGGGCCAAACGGCCCAATGGGCTATTCGGCCCACATGGGTGAAATTGATGGAAAATTGTAAAGGAGTAAGTGCGGTTGCAAAATCTAGAAATCTGAGACTGTAACCTTGCGTAATGGGCCACACAAGCGTGTGGGCCCGTTTGGGCCTAAAATGGATTTTAGGCCCAGTAGCTCCGTAAAAACACAGAATGGGTTTCATGATGCTCGAGGCGACAGTAGGCCTTCAGAAAGGCCATTAGTTGGTAAAATTATTGAAATACCCTCAGTGGGTAAATTACTAAAATACCCTTAGTGGGTAAATTATTGAAATACCCTCGGTGGGTAAATTAATGAGATACCCTCGTTGGGTAAAATTATTGTTATACCCTTAAGGGCAGATTTGGCGTGATTGTGTATAACTTGATTTACTGCCATGATGATACATTTTGCATACACTGAATTATTATGCCATGACATGTTGCATTAGGATGGGTTGTAATGATGGAGGAAGTGCTGTACTGGTGGCTATGCTACAATATACTGATTTCAGTGGCTCAGCCACATATATTGATACTGGCAGCTCGACTGCATTCTTGGAGTGTAGGGTTGGGTGGGTTGACTTGGTCTTCACATGTAGTGTAGGGCTGGTACGGGTGGAGTGTAACGAATGGATTATTAGGTTGGGTTTCATTTTCTATTTGCATTACCATGATTTTGGGGCGCTGGGCCCAAATTGATACTGTATGGGGCTTAGGCCCAGACTGAGACCATGATTGTAACTAAAATTGAGGTTACACACTGAGTTCTTGTAACTCACCCCTCAGTTTTAACCTTGCAAGTAATCCCCAGCGATAGTGGGTTTGGAGCTGTGGAGGACTCTATGGTGGCCATACATTAGGATTTATTATCGCGAACTTAGTAAATTTTCGTTTTGCTTTGCTTTAGTCTTATTTTTATTTTGGGGTTAATATTTTTGTAATATGGCCGTTGGTTTAATTTCTTTAAACTGCTAAATTTATTGATACGTAGTTTTCTTAAAACGACGATAACCATTTTCAAAATATCGCATCTTGCAAATAACTGAACCTGATTTCTATTATAAACAGAGGTTTGAATAGTTATAACAAACAACGTTTTTACAACAATGCCATAAAAGCGAAACAGATTTTCACACACAACAAAGCCAAAGTCTTAAAATAAAAATATATGAAGTTTTAACGAGAACACAACTTTTAAACAACCCAACCATGTGACATGCTGGATCCGGTCGTAACGTCTAGGCCGGGTTTGAGGTGTTACATTTTATGGTATCAGAGTCAAGTTTGCAAAAATCGACTATGGAATGGGTTCGAAAATGTTTTTTTCAAATTTGTTTGAAATTTGGTTTAGAAAAATGCATCTTTATTGGAAGTATGGCACCTAAGTCCCCGACACTAAATCCATAAGTCCTATTACTATATGTTTGATTACATGATACAATGACTTTAGTAAGAAACTATTAGAGTTAGTGAGAGTGCTAGCTATAAGAGCTGAGACTATAGAGACTGAGACATTAGGAAATTCGATCTGCGAAAACAACTTTTATACTTGTTTTCATAAAACATTTGTTAATAAACAATAAGTTATATACTGATTCATAAAATTCCTAATCAGACTAATTCGATTCAACAGTATGAGTACAAGAGGACGCGGACGTGGTAGACGTCGCCGTGGTAGAGGCCGAGGTGCTAGGGCTAGATCCTCAGCATCAGGGTACATGCATGAAATGGAAGCACCTGCATCACCGGTGACTGAAACAGGGTCTCACGATCGAACTAGAGGGGATGATGCTTTGTCCCAAGCTATGCTACGAGTTTTGGAACGGGTTACTGGAGCAAGTACGGGGTCGGTAGCTCGTGGGTCTATTTCTGAGCAACTCCAGTCAAGCAGGGCCGAAGTTTTTAGGGGCATTTTTGGTGTGGCCCGAAATGTAGTCGAATACTGGTTGGAGGCAGTTGAGTGGATTATGGGTGATCTGGATTGCACTTGTAACACCCCTATCCCGAGTCCGTCACCGGATTAGGGTTAGAAACGTTACTTGACAGATCGGAAACATTTACGAAATTATCATATAGCCATTCATCAATATCAATCATAATGTCCCTTAAGTAGGTCATCGAGACCTTAGACATGCTTATTAACCGGGTCGGGACTAATTCGAAACACATACAAAGTTTCATGGAAGAATGAAAACTTTTCTAAATACAGGGGATACACGCCCGTGGAAGTAGGCCGTGCTTCTCCCACGGCTACTTGACACACCCGTGTGTCTTCCCTGTGGCTATATACTGCCAAAACCAACACGACTACCAAGCACGCCTGCAAAGCTAAGGCCGTGTCCTTTAAGGTCATATATCGCCATTTCTCACACGACTGTAGGCACGCCTGCCATGACCGTGTACTCTTAATGCTAGCTCGACCTTTACCCCACTTACTATTAGGCACGCCTGTGCCATGGCTGTGTGACACAATAGGTCACTTGTAAGACCAACATGCCACCCATTTTGGGTCTCACCTACAAGTAATACATACCAAATCATAATATGCATATATGGCAACCAAAACATACCAATTTGCTCACTTCATCTATACATTCAATACCAATTCCATTCATACTAACTTACAAACTAAATCCTACATCATTTCAAGCATATATCATCCATTTACTTAACCAAAACTTAACCATTTCATATGCATCAAAGCATACCAAAATATATGCTTCATACAACTCAAGACTAACCAAAACATATGGCTAGAATCATCTTATAATCACATACACTTATCTAGCC
Organism: Gossypium rotundifolium; assembly: GCA_025506655.1. NCBI lineage: Eukaryota > Viridiplantae > Streptophyta > Magnoliopsida > Malvales > Malvaceae > Gossypium > Gossypium rotundifolium. The sequence continues at coordinate 84,502,408 of CP106722.1, read as the reverse complement.
TATACATGCCATAATTAGCTATATAAATTTTAAAAAGGGTACCAAAATGATTTTAGTAGTGTGATGACAATCCGTGACAGTCTCGAGCCTTCAGTAGCTTTGACAACCTATAAATAGAGAAAACACGTACAGAGTAAGCTTTCCAAAAGCTTAGTAAGTCATAATACAAATAAACCTAGCATAAAGGCATATATGCATAACGTACATTGACACATAACATTTACTTAGCAACTATCACATATTGTTTTGGTTCATATACTTGGACCCAATTGCCACATTCATCCATACCAGAATCATATGTTTATATACAACTCCTTCTTAAACAGTCTTGCATCTTATTCTAGTACTCATATTCAATCATACATTTCTTTAATTCAAAGTCATATAGGTATTTACCTTTTATACACCTTTATTGTACATACCTAACATATCTAAATAAATATACATTCACGTAATTTTTCATAGCTTGGATTTGCTTATTGAACAGTTTAGAATCTAATATTATACCCGAAAACTCAGAATAATTATACAATGTCAACGTCCCAGACGTGGTCTTATCGGATGTCGATACCACTGTCCCAGACAGGGTCTTACTCGTATTCAGATATCGATGCCACTGTCCCAAATAGGGTCTTACTCATATTCAGATATCGATGCCACTGTCCCAGACAGGGTCTTACTCGTATTCAGATATCGATGCCACTGTCCCAGACAGGGTCTTATATATAATCAGATAATGATGCCTATGTCCCAGACAAGGTTTTTATATAATCAGATAATGATGCCCACGTCCCAAACGAGGTCTTATATGTAATTAGATAATGATGCCTACGTCCAGATGAGGTCTTATATGTAATCAGATAATGATGCCTACGTCCCGCATTTAGGTCTTATATGTAATCGATAATAATGCCTACGTCCCGCATTTAGGTCTTATATGTAATCGATAATGATGCCTCGTCCCGCATTTAGGTCTTATATGTAATTAGATAATGATGCCTAGTCCCAGACGAGGTCTTATATGTAATCATATAATGATGCCTACGTCTCAGACGAGGTCTTTTATGTAATCAGATAATGATGCCTACGTCCCAGACGAGGTCTTACACGAGTATCAAATCAATGCCAATGTCCTAGACGTGGTCTTATATGATAAAACAGAACGGATACCTTTGTATTCCCAAGTTCATACAAAACTTCTCCAACTTATCACTATGTCGACCTTATCTCAGAATTCATATACATAGTATCACAAATGCAGTCATTATCATTGATACTCATTAACTTTCGCTTTCCCGTGATCTAAGTCCGTTTTCCTCGGTTCTTGATCTACACATATTCAGAATTAACCCTTTTTATTCACTATTTCATTCAATTCAATCCATAGACAAACATTTATGGCTATTTGCAAATTAACCCTCATATTTGCACACTTTAGCAATTTAGTCCATTTTTCACAAAACATCAAATTCACAAAATCCACACACACACATGCTTGGCCGAACCTCTCTAGGGACTATATAAGCCCAAATATTTCATCAAATTTGCAATTTAATGCTTCTATTTACCATTTTCTCAATTTAGCCCTATTTAGCTAAATTCATAAAAAATTCAAGAACATAACATGTTCATCTAGCTCAAATCTTTCATATATCATCCTCAAACATCACAAAGCTTGTAAAATCATCAATGGCATATTTCACATACATAATCAAAACACAAAATGCAATATCCTGAATATAGGGGTATGCATTTTAACTTAATTATATGTGGTTGCATGCCTATGTGTAGTTGAGTGTGCTTTGGAAGTTTTAGGAACTTCAGTATGTAAGAGAATGCCCTAGAAAAATATTAAATTTTTAAGTTCCAAGATAAAGCTAAGCAAGATAGGCTTTAAGAAAAATTGGCATGAGATTTTAATCATAACAAGATAATTGGCAATGTGGTGTTGGCGCATGGGTGAATGCATGAGGGGAGAGGTTCGAATCCCTTAGCTAGAAATTGGAAGGATTTTAATTTTTTCTCTCTTTCCTATAGTGTCGGTCAAGCCTTATCTAGTATGAATGGACTTTCTTTTATTTTTGGATAGTAGACTAAAGAGAAAAGGCAAATTAGTAGCTATGGTATGAAATCATGAGATTATGGAAGGATAGGGGGACAAAAGGCTTGAAGAGTGGGTGGTGTTTTGGAAGCTTTTCCATGGTCATTTGACCATGAACCTAGACGGCATAAAGGGGCTAAGGGGATTGGTTTAATTGTGATAGGAATTAAGGGAATGATAGGGAAGAAATGAGGAGGAAAAAGGGGGATTATGTTGGCATGTGTGTTGGTCGAATTTTGTAATGGGGTTAGGGGGTGATAGTTGGCCAAAACTTAACAATTTGTACATCTTTTCACTTTTCTCCAAAAGCTCTCTCCTTAGCCGAAACTCTCTTAAAGGTTTGGGTGTTTATTTTGTTGAGTTTCTTTTATGTGGTGCCAAAATTCTAATGCCATCAAAGTGCCATATTGGCCATTTTCTTTTGACAAAAAATTGTTCCATTCTCTCTTAAATCTTACCCTTTTTCTTTCATAAGTTGAACCACATCAAAATTTACCATTCTCCATTCGTACACTTTGGCCGAATCATACTAGCACCAAGGGCATTTCTCATCTTTTTCTTTTCCTTTCTCTTTCTCTTTCTCTTTCTTTTTCTCTTTCTCTTTTCTCCTTCTCTTAACCGAAACCATCTTCCACCATAACTGAAACCACCATTCTCTTTCTTCTCTTTTGTTAAAATTGAGCCATTCTCCATTTTCACCATCTTCTTTCTTTTCTTTTGTTAAAAACCGAAACCACCATAGCCGAAACCACCATCTTCTCTCTTCTCTTTTTGTCCAAGTCGAAATCACCATTTCTTTTCTTTTTAATTGCTAAGGCCGAATCCCTCTATAGTTCAAGTAAGGGTGAATCAATCTCCGTGTTACGAGTAAGGATTTTCTATCAATCGTTTTCTTTATTTTCTTTTGGATTAGCCGATTTTAGGAATCTAATCCTCTTAATTTCTCCTTGGCCGAATCTTTGAAGGGGATTTTAAGGATTCTTTTTGTAGCCAACGATTAAGGAGAGACCATTCAGGATCATTCAAGGTAAGGATTGTTATGTTATTGGTTATATCGTTTTTAGATAGATTACTAATCGACTTCATTTTAGGGGACTCTATCGCTCTGACATTTCCCGTAAACGTAAGATTTTGGGACTAACAAAATAGGTTTGAAAAGAGCGGTAAGGAGTGTTTGGAAGAGGGGTGGTTCTGTTATACCCTCAAAGTTTAAACGAAGGGCTGTATCGGGGATCCGAGGCTTTCCACTGGGTTGTGGACCCTCTGCCAACAAAGATCGATTATTTGAAGTCGTGCGTACACCCGAGCCACTTTTTGTTCGTGGTTTGTCATCGGATTCTGATCCATCCATTGGAGATAAACCACATATATCAGCTGTCCGAGATTCCGAGGGTAAGGAATTAGATTATTCATCAATAGTATAGTTTTATAAGTAATAGTGTGTTCTAATCAAGTGTGATAATAATTAGGTGTTGACGAGCGGGAAGGTATCGTTCTCACTGTCATAAGGTGTGTAACATTATACTAAATTTCTCATAGATCTAAAATAAATATGATTTGTATGAAAATATGTATAATAATGGTTGTGAGTACCATTCAGTGGTATACGATATTCAGGTATGTTACCCCATTACTTCGTTAATAATGCTATATGCATAAATATGAAATAAGTATGACTCTATTGTGATTTTGGGGTATATTGCTTAAAATTTGAATAATATGTATGTGCATGGGCATATGGGTGTTATTGATAAAGGAGAAGTGTTCCAGTGGTTTTTACCACATTATCCGGTGACTTCGGTCACATAATATGAATCCGGTGACTTCGGTCACATATATGAATCCGGTGACTTCGGTCACATATATGAATTCGGTGACTTCGGTCATAATTATCTGGTGGCCATGCCACAAAATTATAAGGGCGATGTGCATGTTGACTGCAGCAACTGCCTTCGATGGTGTGTAGCGGATGGAGGGTCGATTTAGTAATCCCCACAGTGTGATTGGTAGGTACGGGTGGTGTGTAGCGGACAGATAATTAGGTGGGCTCGGGATTGCATTTCATTTATATATTTTTATGTGATTTAATCGATTTTATCTAATTTGATATCAAATGGGCTTATGACCTAATATGTTCTAAATGGGCTTAATGACTTTGATCGATTGGGTTTTTAGTGTTATGTTACACATTGAGTCTGTGACTCACCCTTTTTGGGATATATTTTCAGGTGACGCTTAGCGAGATGGATCGGGTCAGCGAGGACTACGTGGTGGCCATTGCTCAATTTAGCATTTCGGAGTTTCTTTTAATTAAACCTATTAAGTTTATTTTTATTAATTAGGATTTATTTTGGGTTATGTTATTTTTGTAATAAAGCCGCTATGAACTATTTAAACTTTACGTTTTTAGATTTTTAATCCGCTACGAATAAATATTTACTAAATAATTAAATGTTTTTCTAAAAATAACTTAAACTGTTTTGATACCTAAACATATATGGTTTTTATAATAATAAATAATTTTTCATTTAAAATTGATTTTCTTTTAACTTATAATTTTTCTCTTAAAGATAATGTTTAAGAAGATACAAATTTATTTTACAATACGATTTCAACGCGAATAATTAAGTTAATCTGTTTTATACGAAACTATCATATTTTCTTTATAAACAAAATGAGATTTTCTCGAAGAACATATCAAATTCGATCAGGCTTTTGGGCCGGGTTTGGGGTGTTTCAACTTGGTATCAGAGCCCAGTTTCAAACTCTTGGCCTTGGGTTTTGAAGCCCAAAACATTTTCAAAATCAGGCCCAAATGATTTTTTTTTGAAAAATTTTCTTTAGTTAAAATGGTTTTATAGAAGCATGGTACCCGAGTTCTCGGCGCAGGTCCATCAGGTAAGTTCTTTTGTTGATAAATTGATGTGAATGTATGATATTTTAAGTGGTAAGCCTAAGGAAACTATACTTTAGAGACATGGACCCTAGGTGTATGTGTACTACTACGAAAAAACCACTGAATAAATTTCTGTTGCATAAAACTTTCTTTAAACAAGAAGTGAAAAGACTCTAATGCATAAAACTTTTTCAGTAAAAGCAGATAAGGCGCGTAGTAGACATGAGTTCTAGGGGCGTGGTCGTCGTGGGCCTTGTAGAGGTAGAATGGTCGTGTTTGAACCGTTAGATCTGGTCAAGGTTAGAAAATGAAGCTCATACCACCGGTGTTGGGGTGGAATTTCAAGAGCAAACTGGAGGAGATGACGCAATATCGCAGGCTATGCTGCGAGTTTTGGAACGAGTAGCAGGAGCTAGTATGGGAAATGGGGCTCGAAAGTCAGTAGCTGAGAGACATAGATCAAATGGAGCTGAGATTTTTAGGGGAGTATCTGGAGTATCTCCGAATGTAGCGGAGTACTGGTTAGAGGCAGTCGAGAGGAACATGGACGATTTGGACTGCACTGTTGAGGAAAAATTGAAAGGTGCTGTTTCACTACTTCGTGATGAGGCCTATCAGTGGTGGCTCTCTGTCAAGGAGAGTACCCCTGTGGATCGAGTGGATTGGGGGTATTTTAAGGTTAAGTTTGAAGAGAAATACGTCGGAGCTAGCTACATCGACTCTCAGAGAAAGGCGTTTCTAAATTTAGTGCAAGGAAATAAGTCGATAGCTGAGTATGAAGTAGAGTTCTTGCGACTTAGCCGATATGCTAGAGGGATAGTAGCTACTGATTATGAGCGGTGTGTCAGATTCGAGGATGGACTGAGAGATGGGCTGCGAGTGTTGATTGCTCCGCACCGGGAAAGAGACTTTGCAGTCTTAGTGGATAGGGCACGGATAGTGAAGAAGTTAAGTGGACTGAGAGACAGAACCGGGACAGAGGTCAGAATAAGAATAAGAGGAGCTTTGGGTCTTCGGGGTCATCCGGGAATTTTCAAAAGAAACCTGGAGTTGATGGGACGCGAGGTCAGCAGGTTACTACGGGAGGACAGAACCGTACTTGTGTACAATGTAGGAAGATGCACCCGAGAGAATGTTGGAAAAAAACCGGGGGATGTTTCAAGTGCGGGTCTAAAAATCATATGATTAAGGATTGCCGATGAATTGAGATAAAGCCGCCAAAGAGTCGTGGTGTTAATCAGTGGCGAGAGGTGGACAACGATCGATAAGGGGTCGTGGTCCAAATGAAAGAAGTAATGGTTACGGTAGAGGTCGGGACTCGAGCGCGAGGCGATGGTAGCTCGAGGTGAGACAGCCAGTTTGGTATATGCGATTAAATCAGAGAGGATAGTGGCCTTTTGATGTTATCACGAATGCGTTTACGATTTACGGGTTGCCCTTTATTACTTTGATAGATATAGGGTCAACTCATTCATACATCGCTAGTGAAGTATTTGGAACTCTGTATGTGACTTCTGAGACTGTAACTAGGGAGATGACTGTACTTAGTCCTTTAGGACAGACTGTAGTAGTAGATAAACTTTTTAAAGAAGTGCCTTTAGAAGTTCAAGGGACACAGTTTTCGGCTGACTTAATGGAGTTGCCATTCGGGGAATTTGACCTGATCCTAGGCATGGACTGGTTAGTGAAATATCATGCAAACGTGGATTGTGCTACTAAGCGGATGTCATTAAAAGCTATTGATGACGAAGAACTTGTAGTGATGGGCGAGAGATGAAATTACTTATCAAATGTAGTATCTGCCCTTAAAGCAGAAAAGATGGTTAGAAAGGGATGTGTAGCTTTTCTGATGTTGGTTAGTGCCTTGGAGGTTAAAGAAGCAACTGTTGAAGAGGTCAGGACTGTGAGTGAATTTGTGGATGTTTTTTCGGAAGAACTTCCAGGATTGCCTCCGGATCGAGAGGTAGAATTTGGTATTGACTTGTTGCCTGGAACGGTGCCAGTTTCTATTGCTCCGTACAGAATGGCATCGAAGGAGTTGATTAAGCTTAAGGCTCAGATCCAGGAGTTGCTTGATCGTGGGTTTATCCGACCCAGTGTGTCTCCATAGGGAGCACCAGTCTTGTTCGTGAAGAAGAAGGATGGAACTATGCGTATGTGCATAGATTACCGGCAGTTGAATAAGCTGACCATCAAGAACAAGTATCCTTTACGAAGGATAGACGACTTGTTCGATTAGCTTAAGGGAGCTGCGGTATTCTCAAAGATAGATCTAAGGTCGGGGTATCATCAGCTTAAGGTGAAAGAAGTAGATATCCATAAGACAGCTTTTCGAACAAGGTATGGACATTATGAGTTTTTGATAATGCCGTTCGGATTGACGAACGCCCCAGCTGCGTTCATGGATATGATGAATCGGGTTTTTCAACCCTACTTGGATCAGTTCGTCGTTGTGTTTATAGACGACATCCTAGTATATTCCAAATTCGAGATTCAGGAGTTGAGGCAAAGGATTCTTCAGGAGTCGCATGGTAGCTCTTATGCTATGCATCCTGGAGGAAGTAAGTTATACCGAGATTTACGAGATCAGTTTTGGTGGCCTGGTCTTAAGCGAAAAGTTATGGAGTTTGTAGGAAAGTGTTTAACGTGTCAACAAGTCAAGGCTGAACATTAAGTACCTTCGGGATTGCTTCAGCCGATAAAGATTCAGCAGTAGAAGTGGGAGAGAATCACCATGGACTTTGTTAGTGGGCTTCCTCTTACGCCTACTAAGAAAGACTCAGTTTGGGTGATAGTGGATCGATTGATGAAATCTGCACATTTTATCCCACTTCGGATTGATTACTCTTTGCAGAAATTGGTGAAGTTGTATGTGGCTGAGATTGTGAGATTGCATGGAGTGCCGATGTTGATTATTTCGGATAGGGATCCAAGGTTTACATCTCGATTTTGGAAAGCATTGCATCAGGCTTTGGGCACCAGATTGGACTTCAGTACGGCATTTCATCCACAGTCGGATGGCCAGTCTGAGCGAGTAATCCAAGTCTTAGAGGATATGTTAAGAGGATGTGTGATAGATTTCAGAGGAAACTGGGAGGAGTTCTTACCTTTAGTAGAATTTACGTACAAAAACAGTTACCAAGCCAGTATTCGGATGGCACCGTATGAAGCACTATATGGACGGAAGTGTCGCACTCCTACGTGTTAGACAGAATTAGGGGAACGTCAAGTTTTGGGTCCAGAAATAGTGGCTGAATCCAAAGAAAAAGTTAAGGTAATTCGGGCTCGGTTAAAGGAAGCATCTGATAGACAAAAGTCGTATGCAGATCTTAAGCGGAAGGACATAAAGTTTGCTGTAGGGGATCAAGTATTCCTAAAGGTTTCACCTTGGAAAAAGGTGATGAGATTTGGTCGCAAAGGGAAGTTAAGTCCCAGGTTCATAGGACCTTATCGGGTTTTGAAACGGGTTGGACCTGTGGCATATCAGTTAGAATTACCTTCGGAATTGAAGCAAATGCACGATGTGTTCCATGTTTCAATGTTACGTCATTACCGATCGGATCCATCTCATGTAGTGCTGGTTGAGGAGGTGGAATTAAGACCAGATTTGTCCTACGAAGAGGAGCCAATTCAAATTCTGGAACGGGATGTAAAGATGTTACGGAGAAAATCAGTTCCTCTCGTCAAAGTGTTATGGCGTAATCATGGATCGGAAGAAGCTTCGTGGGAGCCGGAGGAAGCAATGCGACAACAATACCCTCACTTGTTCTAACCAAGTAATTTCGAGGCCGAAATTATTTTTAAAGGGGTAGAACTGTAATATCCTGAATATAGGGGTATGCATTTTAACTTAATTATATGTGGTTGCATGCCTATGTGTAGTTGAGTGTGCTTTGGGAGTTTTAGGAACTTCAGTATGTAAGAGAATGCCCTAGAAAAATATTAAATTTTTAAGTCCCAAGATGAAGCTAAGCAAGATAGGCTTTAAGAAAAATTGGCATGAGATTTTAATCATAACAAGACAATTGGCAAGGTGGTGTTGGCGCATGGTGAATGCATGAGGGGAGAGGTTCGAATCCCTTAGCTAGCAATTGGAAGGATTTTAATTTTTGCTCTCTTTCCTATAGTGTCGGTCAAGCCTTATCTAGTATGAATGGACTTTCTTTTATTTTTGGATAGTAGATCAAAGAGAAAAGGCAAATTAGTAGTTATGGTATGGAATCATGAGATTATGGAAGGATAAGGGGAAAAAGGCTTGAAGAGTGGGTGGTGTTTTGGAAGCTTTTCCATGGTCATTTGACCATGAACCTAGACATCATAAGGGGCTAAGGAGATTAGTTTAATTGTGATAGGAATTAAGGGAATGATAGGGAAGAAATGAGGAGGAAAAAAGGGGATTATGTTGGCATGTGTGTTGGCCGAATTTTGTAATGGGGTTAGGGGGTGATAGTTGGCCAAAACTTAACAATTTGTACATCTTTTCACTTTTCTCCAAAAGCTCTCTCCTTAGCCGAAACTCTCTTAAAGCTTTGGGTGTTTATTTTGTTGAGTTTCTTTTATGTGGTGCCGAAATTCTAATGCCATCAAAGTGCCATATTGGCCATTTTCTTTTGACAAAAAATTGTTCCATTCTCTCTTAAATCTTACCCTTTTTCTTTCATAAGTTGAACCACATCAAAATTTACCATTCTCCATTCGTACACTTTGGCCGAATCATACTAGCACCAAGGGCATTTCTCATCTTTTTCTTTTCCTTTCTCTTTCTCTTTCTCTTTCTTTTTCTCTTTCTCTTTTCTCCTTCTCTTAACCGAAACCATCTTCCACCATAACTGAAACCACCATTATCTTTCTTCTCTTTTGTTAAAATCGAGCCATTCTCCATTTTCACCATCTTCTTTCTTTTCTTTTGTTAAAAACCGAAACCACCATAGCCGAAACCACCATCTTCTCTCTTCTCTTTTTGTCCAAGTCGAAATCACCATTTCTTTTCTTTTTAATTGCTAAGGCCGAATCCCTCTATAGTTCAAGTAAGGGTGAATCAATCTCCGTGTTACGAGTAAGGATTTTCTATCAATCGTTTTCTTTATTTTCTTTTGGATTAGCCGATTTTAGGAATCTAATTCTCTTAATTTCTCCTTGGCCGAATCTTTGAAGGGATTTTAAGGATTCTTTTGTAGCCAACGATTAAGGAGAGACCATTCGGGATCATTCAAGGTAAGGATTGTTATATTATTGGTTATATCGTTTTAGATAGATTACTAATCGACTTCATTTTAGGGACTCTATCGCTTCGGACATTTCCGTAAACGTAAGATTTTGGGACTAACAAAATAGGTTTGAAAAGAGCGATAAGGAGTGTTTGGAAGAGGGTGGTTACATTATACCCTCAAACTTTAAGCGAAGGGTCATGACGGGATCCGAGACTTTCCACCGGGTTGTGGACCCTCCGCCAACAAAGATCGATTATTTGAAGTCGATGCGTACACGAGCCACTTTTTGTTCGTGGTTTGTCATCGGATTTTGATCCATCCATTGGAGATAAACCACATATATCAGTTGTCTGAGATTTCGAGGGTAAGGAATTAGATTATTCATCAATAGTATAGTTTTATAAGTAATAGTGTGTTCTAATCAAGTGTGATAATAATTAGGTGTTGACGAAGGGAAGGTATCGTTCTCACCGTCATAAGTCATGTAACATTATACTAAATTTCTCATAGATCTAAAATAAATATGATTTTTATGAAAATATGTATGATAATTGTTGTGAGTACCATTCAGTGGTATACGATATTCAGGTATGTTACCCAATTACTTCGTTAATAATGCTATATGCATAAATATGAAATAAGTATGACTCTGTTGTGATTTTGGGGTATATTGCATAAAATTTGAATAATATGTATGTGCATGGGCATATGGGTGTTATTGATAAAGGGGAAGTGTTCCGGTGGTTTTTACCACATTATCCGGTGACTTCGGTCACATAATATGAATCCGGTGACTTCGGTCACATATATGAATCCGGTGACTTCGGTCACAATTATCTGGTGGCCATGCCACAAAATTATAAGGGCGATGTGCATGTTGACTGCAGCAACTGCCTTCGATGGTGTGTAGCGGATGGAGGGTCGATTTAGTAATCCCCACGGTGTGATTGGTAGGTACGGGTGGTGTGTAGCGGACGGATAATTAGGTGGGCTCGGGATTGCATTTCATTTATATATTTATATGTGATTTAATCAATTTTATCTAATTTGATATCAAATGGGCTTATGACCTAATATGTTCTAGATGGGCTTAATGACTTTGATCGATTGGGTTTTTAGTGTTATGTTACACATTGAGTCTGTGACTCACCCTTTTTGGGATATATTTTCAGGTGACGCTTAGCGAGATGGATCGAGTCAGCGAGGACTACGTGGTGGCCATTGCTCAATTTAGCATTTCGAAGTTTCTTTTAATTAAACCTATTAAGTTTATTTTTATTAATTAGGATTTATTTTGGGTTATGTTATTTTTGTAATAAGGCCGCTATGAACTGTTTAAACTTTACGTTTTTAGATTTTTAATCCGCTACGAACAAATATTTACTAAATAATTAAATGTTTTTCTAAAAATAACTTAAACTGTTTTGATACCTAAACATATATGGTTTTTATAATAATAAATAATTTTCATTTAAAATTGATTTTCTTTTAACTTATAATTTTTCTCTTAAAGATAATGTTTAAGAAGATACAAATTTATTTTACAATACGATTTCAACGCGAATAATTAAGTTAATCAGTTTTATACGAAACTATCATATTTTCTTTATAAACAAAATGAGATTTACTCGAGGTGTAACATCCTAAATTAGGGGTTGTTTGTAATTTGATTATTTTTCCCATGTGTGTGCTTGGAGAAAAGAATACTAGGATTATTTGGCATATTTTAGGGTCTAGTCATAACCCCTGCTAGGTCGACTTAGGATTAAAACTTCTTTTAGCACTTGAGAAGGAAAAGCTAAGTAAGGAGGCTTTAAAAATTATTGGTGCGAAACATGACACAAGGAAGCAGCTGGTAGAGTGGTTGGGACGCTACCTAGGGAGCTAGAATGGTGCGGCAAAGCAGGGGTTCGAGCTGCCAAGGTTGCGCTTGGGGCTTTTATTTTTGCGTTATGTATGGAATATTGGGCTAGGAAGGCCTGATACTTAAATGGTGAGGTTTTATGACATGAAAGTCAATTGGGAAAAATGGCATGGGGCGTTGTAAGGGGGCTACGGCAGTGAGGTCTTGTGTTCGAATCAAGGGAGCTGCAATTGGGTTTTTATTTCTTATTTTTCTTCAAAGCTGGCGTTAGGGGGGGAGTAATGGCTTGATTTTGGACTCTTTAGGTGCTAAGGATAAAGATGGTTTCCTTTTAATTTTCGGCTGGAAGAGTTGTGATGTTGTTATACTATATTTTATTTTTAAATTCATTTGTTTAAAGAGGAGATTAAGGGATAAATAAGAGATAAATGTAATTTGATAAAAGCTGGAAATTATCACCAAAAAGAAGGGTGATGGCCGGTTTTAGGACTCCTTAGGGCCATCCATTTTCGGTTATGTATTAAGCAAGGGAGTGCCGAAAATCATTCAGCAAGTTCTCTTCTTTTTTTTTCTCTTCATTTGGTTGCTGGCCGAATCTCCCTCATCTCCCCTCTACTTCCTCTCTTCTTTTACAAAGCCGAAATCACCATTAATTCCCTACATCTCTTCCCTCTCTTTTTCTTATTCCTATTAGCCGAACCTACCCCTTCTTCCACTCAAGAAATTCCAGCCCTTCCTGCTTGTGATTAGCCGAATCCCCCTAAGGTAAGGTGCTATCGTTTTCAAAGTAGTGGTAAGTATTTTCTCTTTAGCATTTAACTTTGGGTTCTTTCTCTTTTGATATGCCGAAAGCAAGGGTAAGCCTTAATATTTTGGGTTGGCCGAACTTTATTAAGACCTTGGTTTCACGTTTTGTTTTGTAATCAAGAGAGGATAGCATTAAAGGAGTAAGGAGATCTTTCGGGATTTGATTCCCCAAGGTAAGGAGGTAAGGAACATTCGGCCATAGGCCTTGATTATGTGTGATTGTGCAAGCCGATTTTTAACCTGTGTTTTGGTAGGGACCTCGAAGACTCAAGTGATAATTTCGGGATTTCGGTAAGTGGGGTAAGTGAATAAGTTACATTCGGCCAAGGGCCATTTGTTAAAAAAATTTATATTTAAATGCCAAAACTAATATGTGCCATGGATTTAGGGGCTAATTAAGGCTTCGGGATTTGGTTGGAAACCAAATCGGCAACCAAGGTGAGTGTTATTTCAAGTACAACATATCCTCCGGGATTATTTGGTTTGGCCGAATAGGCCTAAGTCCCTAACCCTATTGTTGGCCGATTATAGGGTCAAGAATCTAGCGTCGTAATCGGATCTTCGGGATCTAGGAATTTCGGTAGTGATAGGTGTGTAAACTCTTTACACACTTTATTAATAAGCTTTGCTATAATGTTGCCTTGTTAATAATTATAGTAGTGAGTTGCTTATGGGCTTAAAGCATGGATTCTGGGTAAGTCCCCTATTACTTTGTCTATGATATATGAATGAGTTTGCCATCATATGCTGTTAAATGATATGTTGTACATAATGCATGATATATGGGATTATGATATTGTTATGTAAGCATGATGATGGTGGGATTGATGAGAGGAGGGGGATGATCTTATGGACTGTCACCAGTGGTTTTGACCACAAGATGGGTTGGCCCCATCAGATTTATTGTGACTTGGTCACCAAAGGGTTTTGACCACACCGATGATAATTGTGACTAAGTCCTAGTGGTTTGGTACCACCAAAGTTTTGACCATATTATGATATTTTGTGACCTATGGTCATCAAGTGGTTTTGACCACACGATGGGTTGGCCCCATCATTTGCTTTGTGACTCTATTCACGAGTGGTTTTGACCACCAGTGGTTTTGACCACACGGGGTAGTTAAAGGAGTACGGATGGTTAGTTGGGTTGCATGTGCATGTTTATTAATGATTTGTGTATGAGTTACATTTCCTGTGGGGATTTACACATCGAGTCTTGGTGACTCACCCTTCCTTACCATTTTACAGATGAGTAGATCGCGGAGATGGAGCCGGAGAGGACTCGAGGCGGCCATGCTTATTCGATGGATTCAAATTTAATTTATTATCGTTAAATTTTATTTATTTTCTTTTCTAAGTTTTTAATTTGGGTTGTAATAAGGCCGCTAATTATTATTTGGATGTTTATTTTTAATGTTTTATTTTACTTATGCTATTCTACAAATGAATTTACAAATGCTATGTAAACTGGTTAAAAGCAACATTTTCCAACTTAACAACTTCTACGGGTTTTCAAAGATGTTACCATCGGGTAACAACATACACCAAGTCAACTATAACTTTGACAAATTGTAAATTTTACATGATTAAATGTTTTCAAAGGGTTTATCAACCCAACCATGTTTATAAAAATAATCCCCACTAAGCTTTGTCAAACCCCGTTTTAAAACCTTAGCTATATTTTAACAAGTTTTCACCGGACCCTCAAAATGTTTCAAATTATTTTACTCCGTGACATACCAGATCCGGTCAGGACTCATGGGCAGGGTTTGGGGTGTTACATTTTTGGTATCAGAGCCCAGTTCAAAACTCGACTGTGGGGGCCCAAGGCCCAAAATGTTTTGTTATTGTTAGTAGGCCTTATTAGAATGTTTTGGGAAACTGTTTTTGGCTTGAGCAGCATGGCACCGAGTCTCCGGCACCTATCCGCCCAGGTAAGTAATTCTATCTATTTTCTTTGTAAATATTTGATGAGGGGTAGAAGGGTAAATGGGGAACATAGACTATTAGAATAGAAATTGTTGAACCCTAAGGTTAGTATACCCCAACAAACCATGCATAAGATTTAATAATTCCCTAAACAACCCTGTGAGTTGTCACTGAGCAAGGGATGTGGCAATCGTTATATGCATGTCTAGGATTGGATTCGGTGGGAGCCTCGGTATTTAAGCGATCCTAGTGACTCACCTCCTACTCACTCGAATCCTACAGTGCGTAGTGATTCGCTTCATCCTAGCTGAGACGACACACTCACAGGCTAAACTTGAAAACTAAAACTCGAAAGGGACTAGCCATTTTGTTTTTGAAGTAATTAAAATCTTGTTTTAAAAAAATGACCAAAATACCCCTCAGTTTGAAAAATGACCAAAATACCCCTGGCTTGTAAATTACTAAAATACCCTCTGTATGGAAAATTTTCAAAATATCCTTCTTTGTGAAGTCAATTAGAACCAAATTTTGAAAATCTCTTTATGAAAATGCCCTGACTATAAAAATTACTAAAATACTCTTGGTGGTAAAATTACAAAATTGCCCCTAACCAACAAAATTACCAAAATGACCTTGATTTCAAAATTTTGCAACATCACTGTTTTGGAAAATGTAATTCTCAAAAATAACCATCAATGTTTTACAACTTTTGAAATATCCCTGATTTCTTAAAATTTTACAAATTCACCCCGATTTGTGAAAAATTACCGAAATACCCCTAAGGTCCAAAATTACTGAAATACCCCCAGATTTCAAAATTTTTCAAAATACCCCGGGAATTTAAGAGTTCTAAAATACTTTTTGACAAAATCATCCGAGAACTTTTATTTTTGGAAAATTACAAAATTACCCCTGTAGGACAAATTACGAAAATACCCCTGGGTAGTGGAAAAACAATCACAATGAAAACTACAACGCCTCTTTGAATGAATGAATAGAAGACTGTGTGCATGTGTGATATGAAGGAACCACTTCTAAAACTTCTATCATAAAATTTCTTCGCGGATAATCAAGTGAAACAAAGGTACTAATGCATAAAATTCTTAAACAGATAAACGCAATCATTAGAAATGAGTACAAGAGGTCGTGGATGTCTGCCCCGTGGCTGCAGTAGAGGTAGGATGACCTTGTCGGAGCCAGCAGGGTCTGGTCATGGGTCTGGAAATGAGATGCCGGATCTTTCGGTGGCGAAAACTGAGTTCCAAGATCAGACAGGTGGTAACAATGTAGTGTCCCAAGCGGTGCTACGAGTGTTGGAATGAGTTGCTGAGGCAGGCGCGGGTGCAGGAGCCCATAAATCTGTGGTTGAATGACTCCGGGCTAACGAAGCAGAAGTATTTAGAGGAGTTTCTGGAGTGGAACCTAGTGCGGCGGAGTATTGGTTAGAATCTACTGAAAGGATCATGGGTGACCTAGATTTTACAGCTGAGGAGAAGTTGAAGGGCATAATATCTCTGCTTCGGGATGAGTCATACCAGTGGTGGCTCACTGTGAGAGATGGAACAATGGCAGAAAATCTCACCTGGGAATTCTTCAAGGATGCTTATCAAAAGAAATATATCGGAACTAGTTACGTGGATGCGCAGCGGAAGGCTTTCTTGAACCTGGTTCAAGGCAATAAGACAGTGGCGGAGTATGAGGCTGAATTCCTCCGGTTGAGTAGGTATGCTCGTGGTATTGTGCGTACTGAGCATGAACGCTGTGTTAGATTCGAGGATGGGCTGAGAGATGAGCTGAGGATGATGATAGCTCCATAACAGGAAAGGGAGTTCGCTGTCCTAGTGGAGAAATCGAAGGTTGCTGAAGGGGTAAGACAGTCGGTTAGACGGAATCAAGATAGGAATTGGAATAAGAGGAGCTCGGAACCTTTAAAGTTCTCTAGTAATCAGCAGAAGAGGACAAGGTTTGGTGGGTCGGATCAAGCTGCTAGGCCTGCTGCTGCTAATCCTCAATGGCTGCCACGGTGTGCTCGGTGTGGCAAGTCTCACACGGGGGAGTATTGGAATGGTAATCGGGGATGCTTCGAGTGTGGGTCCTTGGAGCATCGAGTTAGAGACTATCCGAAAAAGGCAACTAGACTGAGATCAGAGGGTCAGGATCGTGCACCAAATAGAAGGGATAACCAACAGCCAGCGAGGGGTCGTGGTGCAGGAAGAGGAGGTAATGGTGTTGGCAGAGGTCGTGGGGCACCGAGGGGAGGTACCGGTGGTACTGAGGCTAGGTAACCTAGTCTAGTCTATGCTGCGAGGCGTCAAGAGGAGGGCGACGCACCGGACGTCATAACTGGTATGTTCTTGATCTTTGGTGTGCCCTATAGTACTTTGATTGACATTGGCTCCACCCACTCATACATTGCTAGTAGCATAGTGGAAACTCTACACTTAGACTCTGAGCTTACTTCTAGGAAGATGACTGTATTAAGCCCCTTAGGTCACTCTATAGAAGTAAGTAAACTCTATAACAACGTACCCCTAGAACTCCAAGGGGTCGTGTTCTTGGCAGACTTGATGGAACTACCATTCCGGGAGTTCGACCTAATCCTCGGGATGGATTGGCTAGTAAAGTATCAGGCTAGCCTGGATTGCGCAGCTAAGCGCATGGTATTAAAGACAGTGGAAGGTGATGAGGTGGTGACGATAGGTAAAAGGAGAGATTACCTATCTAATTTGGTTTCGGCATTAAAGGTGGAAAGGATGGTTAGGAAGGGTTGTGAAGCTTATGTGGTGCATGTCTGTGCCTTGAAAGCTAAGGATGTTGCTGTGGGAGATGTCTGGACTGTACGGGACTATGTTGATGTGTTTCCAGAGGAGCTTCCGGGTCTACCTCCAGACCGTGAGGTTGAATTTAGTATAGATTTGTTACCCGAAACCGTGCCAGTATCTATAGCTCCGTATCGGATGGCGCCGAAAGAATTGGTAGAGTTGAAGGCGCAGATTTAGGAATTGTTGGATAGAGGGTTCATCCGACCAAGTGTATCACCTTGGGGAGCTCCAGTGCTGTTTGTCAAGAAGAAAGATGGGATAATGAGAATGTGTATAGACTATCGATAGCTGAACAAGTTGACAATAAAGAACCGATATCCTTTACCCAGGATTGACAATCTGTTCGATCAACTCAAAGGGGCATCGGTGTTCTCTAAGATTAACCTTAGGTCAGGGTACCATCAGCTTAAGGTGAAGGAGGCTGATCTCCACAAGACGGCATTCCGTACTCGGTATAGTTAGTACGATTTTCTGGTAATGCCTTTTGGTTTGACAAATGCACCGATCGCGTTTATGGGCATGATGAACCGGGTTTTCTAACCCTATCTAGATCGGTTCGTCGTGGTCTTCATAGACGACATTTTGGTGTACTCGAAGTCTGAGGAGGAGCATGACGCACATCTTCATGTGGTTCTGCAAGTTCTAAGGGAAAAACAGTTGTACGCCAAATTCAGTAAATGTGAGTTCTGGCTCAAGGAGGTAACTTTTCTAGGGCATGTAGTTTCAGCTGAGGGCATCAGGGTGGATCCCCATAAGATTGAGGCGGTATTAGAGTGGAAACCACCCAAGCCTGTTACTATTGACTAAGCTACTGAGGAAAGGAGTTCTGTTTGTGTGGTCTGAGAAGCAGCAATAGAGTTTTGATAAGCTGAAGAGGATTCTGACAGAAGCACTGGTCTTAATTCAAACTGAGGCAGGAAAGGAGTTCACTGTATATTGCGATGCATCACATTCTGGTTTAGGGTGTATGTTGATGCAAGAAGGGAAGGTGGTCGCTTATGCGTCACGGCAGTTGAGGCCTCACGAAGCTAACTACCCAACACATGACTTGGAATTAGCTGCTGTGGTTTTTGCCCTGAAAATTTGGAGACACTATCTGTATAAGGAGAAGTCGGTAGTATACACAGATCACAAGAGTTTGAAGTACCTCCTGACTCAGAAGGATTTAAATCTGAGGTAGCGGAGGTGGATTGAGTTGTTGAAGGACTACGACTGCTCAATCGAATACCATCCGGGGAAGGCTAATGTGGTAGCTGATACATTGAGCCCAAAGGTGGTAGCGGATTTGCGAGCTATGTTCGCTCATCTAAGTCTCTATGAGGATGGGAGCTTTTTGGCGGAATTGCAAGTGAAGCCATCTTGGATTAATGAGGTTAAAGAAAGGCAGATGACCGATGAAGCTTTGAATACTCGAAGGTTGCGAGTACAGAATGGTGAGGCCGAAGGTTTTAGTTTGGGTAGTGATGGAGTATTGTACTTTCAAGGGAGAGTATGCATGCCTAAGGATGATGATTTGAGGCAGCGAATCCTTAAAGAAACTCATAGCAGTGCGTACGCTATGCACCCGAGAAGCAGCAAGATGTATCGGGATTTGAGGGAGCAGTTTTGGTGGCCGGGTCTTAAGCGGGAAGTGACCGAGTTGGTAGGCAGGTGTCTGACATGCCAGCAAGTTAAGGCTAAGCATCAATTGCCATCGAAATCATTATACCAGTAAAGATCCCACAGTGGAAATGGGAGGAGATTACTATGGATTTTGTAAGTGGGCTTCTCCTTACGCCCAGTAAGAAGGATGCTGTTTGGGTGATAGTGGACCGGTTGACCAATTCAGCCCATTTCATACCGGTAAGGGTTGACTACTCGCTTCAAAGATTAGCCAAGTTGTACATCGCAGAGATAGTACAGTTACATAGAGTACCTGTGTCCATTATATCGGATCGGGATCCTCGGTTCACGTTGAGATTCTAGAAGGCTTTACATCAGGAGTTAGGCACGAGGTTGAATTTCAGCACGGCTTTTCATCCGCAGTCTGATGGACAATCTGAGAGGGTGATCCAAGTGTTGGAAGACATGTTGAGGGGCTGTGTTTTGGACTTCCGTGGTAGTTGGGAGGAGTACCTACCTTTGGCTGAGTTCGCTTATAACAACAGTTATCAAGCGAGTATTCAGATGGCACCGTATAAGGTGCTGTATGGTCGGAAATGCCGTACTCCTACATGTTGGACGGAGCTAAGAGAGCAACAGATGTTGGGTCCAGAGTTAGTGGCAGAGACGGAGGATAAGGTTAGAGTAATTCGGGCCCGTCTTAAGGAGGCATCGGACAGGCAGAAATCCTACGCTGATCTTAAACGCAGAGATGTTGAATATACAGTGGGTGATAAGGTCTTCTTGAAGGTATCACCTTGGAAGAAGGTGCAGAGGTTTGGCCAGAAGGGCAAGCTAAGCCCTAGATTCATCAGACCGTATACGGTGTTGAAACGTGTGGGACCGGTAGCTTACCAGCTTGAGTTGCCAGCAGAATTGAGCCAGATCCATGATGTCTTCCATGTTTCAATGCTGAGGCGATATCGATCGGATCCATCACACGTTGTGCCGGTTGAGGAAATTGAAGTGAATCCGGACTTGTCTTTCGAGGAGGAGCCGGTACAGATGTTGGATCGAGATGTCAAGGTTCTGAGGAGGAAGTCAGTGCCGTTGGTAAAGGTGTTATGGCGAAACCATGGTATGGAGGAGGCCACATGGGAACCCGAGGATATGATGCGGCAGCAATACCCCCAACTCTTTTGATCCAGGTAATTTCGAGGCCGAAATTCTTTTTAAGAGGGTAGAACTGTAACATCCTAAATTAGGGGTTGTTTGTAATTTGATTATTTTTCCCATGTGTGTGCTTGAAGAAAAGAATACTAGGATTATTTGGCATATTTTAGGGTCTAGTCATAAACGCGGTCTAGGTCTGACTTAGGATTAAAAACTTCTTTTTAGCACTTGAGAAGGAAAAGCTAAGTGAGGAGGCTTTAAAAATTATTGGTGCGAAACATGACACAAGGAAGCAGCTGGTAGAGTGGTTGGGACGCTACCTAGGAAGATAGAATGGTGCGGCAAAGCAGGGGTTCGAGCTGCCAAGGTTACGCTTGGGGCTTTTATTTTTGCGTTATGTATGGAATGTTGGGCTAGGAAGGCCTTATAATTAAATGGTGAGGTTTTATGACATGAAAGTCAATTGGGAAAAATGGCATGGGGTGTTGTAAGGGGGCTGCAGCAGTGAGGTCTTGTGTTCGAATCAAGGGAGCTGCAATTGGGTTTTTATTTTTTTTCTTCAAAGCTGGCGTTAGGGGGGAGTAATGGCTTGATTTTGGACTCTTTAGGTGCTAAGGATAAAGATGGTTTCCTTTCAATTTTCTATTTGGAAGAGTTGTGATGTTGTTATACTATATTTTATTTTAAATTCATTTGTTTAAAGAGGAGATTAAGGGATAAATAAGAGATAAATGTAATTTGATAAAAGCTGGAAATTATCACCAAAAAGATGGGTGATGGCCGGTTTTGGGACTCCTTAGGGCCATCCATTTTCGGTTATGTGTTAAGCAAGGGAGTGCTGAAAATCATTCAGCAAGTTTTCTTTTTTTTTCTCTTCATTTGGTTGCTGGCCGAATCTCCCTCATCTCCCCTCTACTTCCTCTCTTCTTTTACAAAGCCAAAATCACCATTAATTCCCTACATCTCTTCCCTCTCTTTTTCTTATTCCTATTAGCCGAACCTACCCCCTCTTCCACTCAAGAAATTCTAACCCTTCCAGCTTGTGATTAGCCGAATCCCCCTAAGGTAAGGTGCTATCGTTTTCAAAGTAGTGGTAAGTATAGCATTTAACTTTGGGTTCTTTCTCTTTTGATATGCCAAAAGCAAGGGTAAGCCTTAATATTTTGGGTTGGCCGAACCTTATTAAGACCTTGGTTTCACGTTTTGTTTTGTAGTCAAGACAGGATAGCATTAAAGGAGTAAGGAGATCTTTCGGGAGGAGGTAAGGAACATTTGGCCATAGGCCTTGATTATGTGTGATTGTGCAAGCCAATTTTTAACCTGTGCTTTGGTAGGGATCTCGAAGACTCAAGTGATAATTTCGGGATTTCGGTAAGTGGGGTAAGTGAATAAGTTACATTCGGCCAAGGGCCATTTGTTAAAAAAATTTATGTTTAAATGCCAAAACTAATATGTGCCATGGATTTAGGGGCCAATTAAGGCTTCGGGATTTGGTTGAAAACCAAATTGGCAACCAAGGTGAGTGTTATTTCAAGTACAACATATCCTCCGGGATTATTTGGTTTGGCCGAATAGGCCTAAGTCCCTAACCCTATTGTTGGCCAATTATAGGGTCAAGAATCTAGTGTCGTAAATCGAATCTTCGGGATCTAGGAATTTCGGTAGTGATAGGTGTGTATACTCTTTACACACTTTATTAATAAGCTTTGCTATAATGTTGCCTTGTTAATAATTATAGTAGTGATTTGCTTATGGGCTTAAAGCATGAATTCCGGGTAAGTCCCCTATTACTTTGTCTATGATATGTGAATGAGTTTGCCATCATATGCTGTTAAATGATATGCTGTACATAATGCATGATATATGGGATTATGATATTGTTATGTAAGCATGATGATGGTGGGATTGATGAGAGGAGGGGGATGATCTTATGGACTGTCACCAGTGGTTTTGACCACAAGATGGGTTGGCCCCATCAGATTTATTGTGACTTCGCTCACCAGTGGTTTTGACCACACCGATGATAATTGTGACTAAGTCCCAGTGGTTTGGTACCACCAGTGGTTTTGACCACATTATGATATTTTGTGACCTATGGTGATCAGTGGTTTTGACCACACGATGGGTTGGCCCCATCATTTGATTTGTGACTCTAATCACCAGTGGTTTTGACCACCAGTGGTTTTGACCACACGGGGTAGTTAAAGGAGTACGAATGGTTAGTTGGGTTGCATGTGCATGTTTATTAATGATTTGTGTATGAGTTACATTTCCGGGTGGGGGATTTACACACTGAGTCTTGGTGACTCACCCCTTCCCTTACCATTTTGCAGATGAGTAGATCGCGGAGATGGAGCCGGAGAGGACTCGAGGCGGCCATGCTTATTCGATGGATTCGAATTTAATTTATTATCGTTAAATTTTATTTATTTTCTTTTCTAAGTTTTTAATTTGGGTTGTAATAAGGCCGCTAATTATTATTTGGATGTTTATTTTACTGTTTTATTTTACTTACACTATTCTACAAATGAATTTACAAATGCTATGTAAACCGGTTAAAAGTAACATTTTCCAACTTAACAACTTCTACGGGTTTTCAAAGATGTTACCATCGGGTAACAACATACACCAAGTCAACTATAACTTTGACAAATTGTAAATTTTACATGATCAAACGTTTTCAAAGGGTTTATCAACCCAACCATGTTTATAAAAATAATCCCAACTAAGCTTTGTCAAACCCCGTTTTAAAACCTTAGCCTTATTTTAACAAGTTTTCACCGGACCCTCAAAATGTTTCAAATTATTTTACTCCGTGACATACCAGATCCGGTCAGGACTCATGGGCCGGGTTTGGGTGTTACACGAGGAACTTATCAAATTCGGTCAGGCTTTTGGGCTGGGTTTGGGGTGTTTCACAAAATTAAGGCATGGGTTTTGTAGCTTTCAAAGCAGCGATTACAAAAACGTAGAAATTATCAAAAATCAATTAGAAACATACCTTGAATTTGTATCTCAAACTAGCCGAATGTAAAAAGCTATTCTTACTTCTTTCTTTCATGCATTCAGTGGAAGAACATGAAATTTAAGCTTATTTTAAGCTTTTTATTACTAATTTTTATGATATAAACTAAGTTACCATTATAACCTTTCATAATAATATATATATTATACATAGGTACAAGGTCATTTATGACTTTTTCCACCCACTTACTAAAATAATGGCTATTTTGTCACTTAAGGCCATTACTTTAAAAAGCCACATCAAATAGATGCCTTAACAAATAACAATCAACTTTCACATTCAATGCAATTTAACCCTTTTGTCAAATTAAACACACAGACAGTCAAATTAGCTTACGGAAATTTAGCACATGCTTAAACACTCATCAATGGCACAGAAAATAATATTAAAATAATATTCAGACTCAGATTCATGGTCTCAAAACCACTGTTCCGACTAGGGTATAAACCGAACTGTTACAGCACTGCTGAATAGAAACTGAAAGGGGCGATGTCTTTACTGAGAGATGAGGCATACCAATGGTGGCTCACTGTGAGGGAAGGAACTCAAGCTGATCGTATCACCTGGGATTTCTTTAAGACAACGTTCCAGGGAAAGTATGTCGGGGCAAGTTATGTGGATGCCCAGAGAAAAGAATTCTTGAATCTGGTTCAGGGGAATAAATCTGTCGCGGAGTATGAGGCGGAGTTCTTGCGTCTGAGCCAGTATGCTCGAGGAATAGTCTCGACCGATTGTGAGCGCTGTGTACGGTTTGAAGATGGGCTACGAGATGAGTTGAGGGTACTGATAGCTCCGCAGCGGGAAACAGATTTTGCTGTATTGGTGGAAAAAGTTAAGAGTGCTGAGGAGGTGAAACGCACTGAGTGTCAGAATCGTGACAAGGATAGGGGCAGGAATAAAAGGGATTTTAGGCCTTTCAGTTCTTCTGATAGATTTCAAAAGAGGCCTAGATTTAACGAGCTGATTCAAATCGGAGCTCTGTTTCCTATTGGCGGACCGCAACCTTGTGCACTGTGTGGGTTATTTCATCAGGGTGAATGTTGGAAAAAATTTTGGGCTTGCTTCAGGTGTGGGTCAAGAGACCATAGAATCAAGGACTGTACACTGAAATTGGGTTCGACGTCAGCTACGAGATAGGGTTATGTTTAGCCAGAGAGAGGTAGTCAGCAGCCACCAAGAGGGCATGGCCCAGCCAGAGGGGAAATGGGTTTGGACGAGGTCGTGAAGCACTGGGCAGAGGTGCTGGTAATGCAGATGCAAGGCATCCAGGGTTGGTTTATGTGGCTAGATGTCGAGAGGATGGTGACACACCGGACGTCATAACTGGTACATTTCTTATATTTGATATGTCATTTACCGCTTTGATTGATATTGGATCTACCTATTCATATGTTACCTGTACTGTGTCTAGAACTCTGGGAATAAAATCTAAGATTACTGCTAGAGAAATGTCTGTGATTAGCCCCTTAGGACAATCTGTGGTAGTAAACAAGTTGTTTAGGAATGTGCCTCTAGAAGTTCAAGGAGTGGAATTTTCGGCAGATTTGATGGAATTGTCGTTCGGTGAGTTTGATATTATTCTAGGTATGGATTGGCTAGTTAAACACCGTGCGAACTTGGATTGTGCTCTTAAGCGTATGGTATTAAGGACTCCAAAGGGTGAGGAGGTGATGGTGGTAGGAGAAAGAAGGGATTATCTGTCTTATGTGATTTCGGCATTAAAGGCTAAGAAGTTGGTGAGTAAGGGGTGTGAGGCATTTCTAGCTTTTGTCAGTACATCTGATACTAAAGAATTGTCTGTTGGGGATGTCAGAACCGTGAATGAGTTCTCAGATTTTTTCCTGAAGAGCTTCCGGGGTTGCCTCTGAATCGCGAGGTCGAATTTGGCATTGAGCTATTACCAGGAACGGCTCTGGTGTCCATCGTGTAACATCCTAAAATTTGAGTATCTTTTGTGTTGGCGTGGGTGTGAATTTTTGTGTGTTAGCATAGTCTTGTGAAGGCTTAATTTTTTTTTTTTTTGGGAAGTTAGAATAATTTTTAGTATGGTTTATTTAATGAAGTGGATTAAGTGAGTTTGACACTTAAGTTAATTTAAGTGTTAAATTAAAGCACAAGAGGAATAAGTGGCAAGATGGTTAAGGCTCTTGAAAGGGTGCTTGAGGTTAGTGGTTCGAGTATCAAGGAAAGCATTTTGAGGATTTTTATTTCATCATAGCATTTATGGACGGTCAACCTATGTTTATGATAGGTTGGACTTTCATCTTTTGGTAAGTTGAATGTTGATTTAAGGAAAGCTTGAAATTGGGGATAAGAATCTTGAAGTTATGGAAGATTGGGGAGACATAAGGCATGGAATATGGAGGATGTTTTGGAAACTTTATTCAAGGCTTTAGTGCATGTATGTGGACGGCATGGGTGTCTAGGGGGTGGCCGAATGTTGTTAGGTGGTTTGGGGGGAAATAGTTGGCCAATTTTTCCTTTTGAACATCTTTTTGCATTTTTGTTTTCCTCTCCAAAAACTCTTTCTTTGGCCGAATGTTATTGTACATTTTGTGCAAATTTAGCTTTTGTTTTAGCTCTTATTTTGTTGAACCAAAAATGCTATTTCCTTTCTTTCATCTTTGCTTTTGAAACCAAAGTTTCATTTTGGTGTTTTTGCACTTTTCTTTTAGGCAAAATAGGTGTTGGTCGAATCTCATCTCTCCCACATCTCTCTTTTCTTTT
Source organism: Gossypium rotundifolium (assembly GCA_025506655.1). Taxonomy (NCBI): domain Eukaryota; kingdom Viridiplantae; phylum Streptophyta; class Magnoliopsida; order Malvales; family Malvaceae; genus Gossypium; species Gossypium rotundifolium. Next base: position 84,476,273 of record CP106722.1, on the reverse strand, counting down.
CTTTTTGACATTGGTTCATAATCATATCTTCTTTTAAACTCTCTTGGCCGAATATTTCTCCATCTCAAATACCATTTCTTTTTCATTTGTTCAAAGATAAAACATCTACTTTCATTCTATTTCTTCTTTTCTTTTTCACCTCACCATAGCTGAATCTTCTACTTCCTTTTAGTATTATTTTGGCCGAATATTCAAGGGTAGACTCTCCTTGGTTTTCTTCTATCGATTTTGGATAAAAAGGGGTAAGTGTTCATGGACGTTTTTCTTCTTTTTCTTTCTCGTTTCTATGATGTTTTCTTATGGACAAAGGCCGAACCTTTGGGCATTGTTTTGTAAGGTTCTAACCATTTTTAGGATTCGATTATTCTCTTAGGCTCATTGGGATTTTGGAAGCAATCGATTTAAGCCATTCCTTTAGCAAATCGAAGTTGGTAAGTCAAGTGGTAAGGATTCTATTAAGATATGTTGTTGGCCGAATGGTTTTCATTAAAATATTATGATATGGCCGATTGTAGGACAAGGATCTAGTGCGGTAGATCGGATCTTCAAAAGTTAGTTTTGCTTTGGTGAAAGGTGTGTATCTTACACACTTTATAACTTGGTTTATATATATGTATTTATGTGTGTTATAACTAATCATATTATGAAAGTGGGAAAAACGATGAGATTTGGATATGATACCATGATGGTATGAATAAGGATTCGGGTAAGTCCATTTCGATATGTTGTAAACACATGTGGATAGAAATCATGATCTACGATTTATGATATATTTGTTATGAGATACGTATCAAAGTATATTGACATGATTTGTCTATCTATTGCATTGGTATGGGCAATATGAGAGGAGGGAAGATTGATATCGTGTCTTCTGACACCGTGAGGTTTGGTACCTCCAAAGTGATTTGGTATCACATTCGTGTCTTCGCACACCGGTGGTTTGGCACCACCAAAGATTTGGTATCACATTCGTGTCTTCTGGACACCGGAGGTTTGGCACCTCATAGCGTCACGTCCCGTGGTTAATACCACCGTGGGTTGGCCCCACTTTTGAGATATGGGATCGCCGCCATGATTTGGTATCACACGGGGTTGGCCCCACAGATGGATTATTCGTGACTTCGGTCACCAAAGTGATTTGGTATCACATTTATATCGTGACTTGGTCACCGTGGTTTGGCACCACCAAGGTTTGGTACCACAGTGGTAGAAAAGGAGTTATGGATGGCTAGGTTGGGTGAATTATACATATATGTTGCTTTGTTATAATTTGTGTAAGTATGTGGCATTTACCCGGGAGAGGGAATATGCACTGAGTCTTGGTGACTCACCTTCTCCCTTATCTTTTCAAGTGATTCATGAGATCGTGGATGATGAGCCGGATGAACTCGAGGAGGCCATGCAATAAAAGGTAGTTTTATATGAACTTCCATTTGGGTATTATATTTTAATTTGGTTTTCATATTTTATGGATTTGTAATAAGGCCTGTTTAATTATGTTTTGGATTATTTTTATGTTTTGAATATGTTTTAAATATGGTTTATAAATTTCATGATTATTATAATAGAATGAGCACCAAGTTTTCTAAACTACAAATCGCGTTGGTTTTTAAAACGTTACCATCGGGTAACATAAATTATTTGATAATTTAAACAACTTAAGGGTTTTCGATAATTCAAATGATTTTCAAATATTAAGTTTCTATATTCAAATGCAAATGGTTTTCAAAGTAATAATTGAGTTTTCTTAAAATGATATAAATGTTTTCTAACCTATGATTTATTTACTTATTTTAAAAGTTTTATGTAATTTCAAAATAGATTTTTAGTTTTAACTCATTAAAATATGAAATTTCTACAAATATAGAATTTCAAAGAGTTTTTCACAAAAATTTAATTGTTAATTCAATTCTTTCAAAAAATATTTTCCTCAGTGACATACCAGATTTGGTCGTGGCTTATTGATCGGGTTTGGGGTGTTACACATCGCCCCTTATAGGATGGCACCGAAGGAGCTGGTGGAACTTAAAGCTTAGATCCAAGAGTTGTTAGACTATGGATTTATCCGACCAAGTGTATCTCTGTGGGGAGCGCCAGTATTGTTCGTGAAGAAAAAGGATGGGTCAATGCGTATGTGCATTGACTATCGTCAGTTGAACAAGTTAACTATTAAGAACAAATACCCGCTACCAAGGATTGACGATCTATTTGATCAGCTACGAGGAGCTTCGATCTTTTCGAAGATAAATTTAAGGTTGGGGTACCGTCAGTTAAGGGTTAAGGAGGCAGATATCCATAAGACTACATTCTGAACTCATTATGGGCATTACGAATTTCTGGTAATGCCATTCAAATTAACAAATGCACCCACCGTTTTTATAGATATGATGAACCGGGTTTTCCAACTCAATCTAGACCGGTTCGTGGTGGTATTCATAGATGACATCTTAGTGTACTCAAGGACTGAAGAGGAGCATGATTCGCATCTTCAGGTTGTTCTGCAGATATTAAGAGAGAAGCAACTTTATGCCAAATTCAGTAAGTGCGCGTTTTGGCTGAAAGAGGTGACATTTTTGGGGCATGTCGTGTCTGCCGAGGGGATTAGAGTTGATTCTGGTAAAATTGAAGCTTTATTGGACTGGAAGCCACCGAAGTCAGTGTCAGTAAAAATTTTTGTGTTTAAGCACTTTAAGGAGAGAAGGTAAGTGGCATCAAGGCTTATGGAAATAAGTGTGCATTTTGCTAGCACAAGTGAAGCTAGTAGAGAGTGGTGTGGCGTTGCATGCATGGGCTTGAGGGGTGGAGTTCGAATCCCACCTAGTGCAAATTTTGATTAAATTTTTGTGCTTCTTCCCAAAGTGTCGGCTATGGATGTATTTATGGTAATGAAGCCTTTTTAATTTTGGAAAGATGGCTAAAAAAATATGGTATGGAGGGAAACATAGGAAAATGAAGGAAAGAATCAAAAGAAAAGGCAAGAGAAGGGAACATGTTGGCCTATTATGTGAGTGATGTTTTGGAAAGATTATTTTGGTCAACATTCACCCTTTAGGAAAAAGTGGCACACGGTTTTGGGAGGGGAGTAGGGAGCCGAATTTTTGCTAGGATCATTTTGCTAGTTTTGGTGCTTGAGAGATATTTTTCTCTTTGACCATTTTGTGTCTCTTTTCCAAAGTCATTTTTCGTTTTGCTTTGGCCGAAACTCCTAGTCCATTTGTTCATTTTTCTCCCTTGCTTTGGCCGAAACTCTTAGACCATTTATTCATCTTTCTCCTTTTTTGCCGTAACCTTCAAATCAATCTTACTCATTTTCTTTTGATGGCCGAATCACTCTAGCATAATTGTCCATTTTTCTCTCTTGTTTAGCCAAAACTATTAAGCTTCCTTTCTCCATCTTTTTATTTCTTTTTCACAAAAATTCTTCAACCTTTCTTCCTTCTTCTTTGGTCCATATTTTCATAGCCGAATCTTGACCATCTTTATTCTCCATCTTACAAGTTGAACATTTCTTCTTTGATTAAATCGGGTAAATGACTTTATTCTAATCTTTTCATTCTTTTTCTCTCTAGTCGAATATGTGTTCCTCATCATTCAGTTTTTTCATTTATTTCTAAATCGAAAAGGTGTTTCCCATACTCTTTCATATCTTAATCGTTATTTTTTTATAGTGTAATAATGGGAAAGCCGAATCTATTACCTTTGACTCATCCGTAGCCAGAAGTACAATCGGTGGGAATCGGTTTTATAATCATTAAGGAAGGGGTTCCTTCTTGGATTCTTCGTTATATTTTTACTCGACCATGATGCAATCGGATCGAAGTTTTGACTAATCGATTATGTTTGTAGGGACAAAATCACTCGATATTCTCTACTTGCTAACCCTTCGAAAATAGTGGGAAGCCGAACCCTTTTTCCCTAGACAATCGTTTTATATCATCGTAATATCGTTTTTGATTACGACTTTTTCCAATGGAGGCAAGTGGAACCGATTTGAAAGGAAAAGCAATTGGAGAACACAAAAGGAGTGGATTTGCGATTCCTACTCCTAAGTTCAAGCGTAGAGTAGTTTCGAGGGTTCAAGATTTTCCACCGGGTTGTGGACCATCATCCGGTGAGAATAAATAAATTGTAGTCATTCACGATATTGAAAGTAAGTATTTTTAGATCGTTGATTTAGATTGGGATTAAGAAAAACCTCTTATGTTAGTTAATCGAGTATTATGTTGTTATAGGTGCCGACGATCAAGAGGGTTTAATACTTACCGTAATCAAGTGTGTAATCTCACATCGAAATTTCGTAGATTCATGATTCGATATCACGTTGGAAGATAAGATCATTATTATTCATATGATTAAAGTCGTAATATGGCAAAAACTGAGAAATTTGCTTAGTACATTATTTCTTTAGATTTGTCAAAATCGGTATTAAAATTGATAAAATTACGAAAATATCCCTATGGACTGATTTACCAAAATGTCTTTATGGACCGATTTATCGAAATGTCCCTATGGACCAAATTATCGAAATGCCCCTATGGGCCGATTTGATAGAATGCCTTAGTGGGCCGAATTACAAAGCTCAATAATGGACCGATTCACCGTAATATATCACTAGTCTAATGGTTGTTATACATGTGGATATTTTATGTTATTATGTGTATTGTATCGTTACATATTGCATGGAATAGGAAACTTAAATGAAGAGAAGTGTAGCCCGGTGGCATTGCCACAAATTCTGATAATGGCTATGTGCCAATTTAAATATGGCTTTGTGCCATCATGATTAATGCTGTGTGTCGATTATATTACTGCATATGATCCTGGTGGCTCAGCCACAAATATTATAAATGGCAGCTTGACTACAAATTGGAGATACTGGCGGGATGGGTTGACTTGATCCCCACAGGAGAGATTGGCTGGTTGGGGGAGAGATTGGCTAGATGGGATGGGTTGCATTCATATCATTTATTTATTACTTGTAAATGGGCTTAGGCCCAAGATGTTGCTATACGGGTTCAGGCCCAGTGGATAATGGTAAGGGGATTATACACTGAGTTCTTGTAACTCACTTATTTTCCCTAATCCTTTCAGGTAATGCTCAGTGATGTGGACTTGGGCCATGGATGACTCGGTGGAGGCCATACTTCAGAAATGGTGTTTTTTGAACTTTAGTTTTCTATTTTTGTTCACTTTATTACTTTTACTATTTTGGGTTTTTATGTTGTAATAAGGCCTCTGGAATATTTTATTTTTGCTTTATGTTTAACGTACTTATTATTTTACTTGAATTGTTTTAAATGGGAATTTTTCTAGAAACTTAATTAAAGGTTTTTTTTAAAAAAAATAGATTGACAAATGGATTTCATAACAAACTTTTACAAATATTTTAACTTGAAAATTCTCTTTCAAATTACCGATAATATTTTCAAAAGTCACGATTTTAAAAGATCACTAGTTTAATTATCGATTCTTCAATTAATCTTTCTAGATTATTAGTATTTTTATCGAGTATTTCTAAATCAAATTTGTTTTCCTAAACAATAGCCTCTTTAGTAAGAAACATGAGTTCTTTAAATCATTTTCTTTATGTGACATGCCAGATCTGGTCATACCGCATGAGCCGGGTTTAGGGTGTTACATTTTACGGTATCAGAGCCCGACTGTAAAACTCAGCTGTGATTTGGGTTCAAAAGCGTATTTCCAAAACTGTTTAAAATTTTACATGTTCTAAAGGAAGTATGGCACCACGGGTATCCGGCACCAATTCAAGTAAATATTTGTTTTCATTTTATGATTATTGTGTTATTACTGTGGTAAGAAAATTCCACAAAATAGAAATACTCTAGAACTTTTAATTTTAGGAGCTGAAACTATAGAGATTGAGACTATAGGATGCGATGTGCGAAAACAACTTTACTTTTTATACTCCATAAAACATTGTTTAATAAACACTGAATAGTATATTGATTCATAAGACTTGTAATCAGATTAAATCGACATTAGTGAATATGAGTGCTAGAGGACGTAGACGCGGTAGACGTGGTCGTAGTAGAGGCCGAGGTGCTAGAGTTGTATCCGAGGTATCGGAACATATGCCAAAAATAGACGCACCTGCGTCACCAGTGACTGAAGTTGGGTCACACAATCGAATGAGAGAGGACGACGCTCTGTCCCAAGTGATGTTGCAAGTTCTGAAAAGGGTCGCTGGGGCAAGAACTGGGTCGGTAGCTCGTGGGTCAATATCGAAGTGACTTAGATCGAATGGGGCTAAATTTTTTAGAGGTATTTCGAGTGTAGCCCCTAATGTAGCGGAGTACTGGCTTGAGGCTGTGGAGCAGATCATGGACGACCTAGATTGCACCGCCGAGCAGAAATTGAAAGGAGTAGTGTCTTTACTGAGAGACGAAGCGTATCAGTGGTGGCTCACTATTCGGGAAGGCACCCAAGCTGATCGTATTACCTGGGAATTCTTTAAGACATCATTTCAAGAAAAATATGTCGAAGCTAGCTATGTGGATGCCCGAAGGAAGGAATTCCTGAATCTTGTCCAAAGAAGTAAATCTGTGGCAGTATATAAGGCAGAATTTTTGCGTCTGAGTCGATATGCTCGGGGAATAGTACCGACTGATTATGAACGTTATGTGCATTTTGAAGATGGGTTGCATGATGAGTTGCAGGTACTAATAGCCCTACAGAAGGAGAGGTATTTTGCCACACTTGTGGAAAAAGCTAAGATAGCTAAGGAGGTTAAACACTTAGAGCGGTAAAACCGAGACAAGGATAAAGGTAGGAACAAGAGAGACTTTGGGTATTTAGGTCCTACTAGAGGTTTTTAGAAAAGGCCCAAGAATGAGGGACCAGTACGAGCGGGTGCTCCAACTACTACCAATCAGTTACAGCCTTGTGCGGATTGTGGAAGACTTCACTAGGGTGAATGTTAGAAGAGAACTGGTGGTTGTTTTAGATGTGGTTCCAAGGAACATTGATTTAGGGATTGCCCTCGATAGCCTACTCAGACTCAGGTGGTTCGTAACGATTCTGTGCAGCCAACTAGAGGCACTCAATAGCCACTGAGATGTCATGGGCCAGGTTGAGGTGGTAATGGAGTAGGATAAGGTCAGGGTGCACCGGGTAGAGGTACCGGTAATAGGGGTAACATGGAGGCGAGACAGCCATGTTTGGTTTATGCGGTCAGACGTCGAGAGGATGGCAATGCACCTGACGACATAACCGGTACATTTTTCATATCTGATGTACTTGTTACCACTTTGATAGGTATTGGATCCACCCATTCATATGTTGCATGTGCTATGTCTGGAACTCTGAATATTAGATCTAAAATTTCTGCTAGAGAAACAACTGTAATTAGCCCTTTAGGACAGTCAGTGGTAGTAAATAAGTTATTTAGAGATGTGCCCTTAGAAGTGCAAGGGGAAATTTTTCTGGCAGATTTGATGGAACTGCCATTCGGCGAGTTCGATCTCATTTTGGGCATGGACTGGTTAGTGAAACACCGTGTGAACTTGGACTGTGCTGCAAAGTAGATGGTATTAAGAACTTGGGAGGATAAGGAAGTGATGATGATTGGTGAAAGAAAAAACTATCTATCTAATGTGGTATCTGCTTTAAAGGCAGAAAAGTTGGTACGGAAGGGGTGTGGAGCGTTCATAGCCTTTATCAGTGCTCTGGATGCCAAAGAATTGTCAATTGAGAGTGTTAGAATGGTGAAAGAGTTTTCAGACGTCTTTCTCGAGGAGTTTATAAGATTACCTCCGGATCGGGAGGTGGAGTTTGGTATTGAGTTGTTGCCAAGAATGGCTCCGGTGTCTTTTGCTCCTTATAGAATGGCGTCGAAGGAGTTAGCGGAGCTTAAAGCTCAAATTCAGGAGTTGTTGGATCGTGAATTTATTCAACCAAGTGTGTCACCATGGGGAGCGCCAGTTTTATTTGTTAAGAAGAAGGATGGGTCGATGCGTATGTGCATCGATTATAGGTAATTGAATAAGTTGACGATCAAGAACAAGTATACGTTACCGAGGATCGATGATCTGTTTGATCAGCTGCGAGGAGCTGCGGTTTTCTCGAAGATAGATTTGAGATCGGGATATCACCAGCTTAAGGTCAAGGAGGCGTGTATTCATAAGGCTGCGTTCTAAACTCGTTATGGACATTACGAGTTCTTAGTGATGCCATTTGGGTTGACTAATGCACCAACTGTATTTATGGACATGATGAACCGAGTCTTCCAACCCTATCTATATCGGTTTGTGGTGGTGTTCATAGATGACATCTTGGTGTACTCAAAGACTGAGGAAGAGCATGGTTCACATCTACGAGTAGTATATCAGATTTTAAGGGAGAAGCAATTGTATGCCAAATTCAGTAAGTGTGAATTTTGGCTAAAAGAGGTGACCTTTTTGAGGCATGTTGAAACACCCCAAACCCGGCCCACAAGCCCTGACCGGATCTGGCTTGCTCCTTGAGTAAAATGTAGCTAAACCTCGTTTAGAAAAAAATTGGTGGTTTTAAAGAAATTGGATTTGAGTTGTGATCAGTTTGATAACCGTGTTGTTTTTGAAGTTTGTATTGAAACATTATTATCATGTGTTCAAAAATTTCAAGTTAAAAGAAATGTTGAATTTTAGGTGTTTAGGTGTCAAAACAATTGAAGTTGTTTTACGAAAAATGCCTAATCATTTGTTTGATGTTGTTCGTATCATAATAAAAATTAAACCACAAAAATAAAATAGTTAAATAGTAATGGCCTTATTACAACCAAACAAAACCCGAAATAAATCTCAAAAAAAAAAACTTAATAAGAAAAACTGATAACACTGAGCTGAGCATGGCCACCACTAAGTCCCCGCCGACCCGGTCCATCTACTGAGTATCACCTGTAAAATGTTAGCCCACGAAGGGTGAGTTAACAGACTCAGTGTGTAACAACCATCACAGATTCCCAATCGATAAAAGCATATTATTTCTCATATAATAAACATAGGAAATGATGCAACCCAAACCCACCTAGATATCCAACCTCTACACATCACCCGTACCTGCCAATCACACCGTGGGAATTACTAAATCGACCCTCCATCCGCTACACACCATCGAAGGCAGTCGCTGCAGTCAACTGCACATCGCCCTTATAATTGTGGCATAGCCACCAAATAATGTGACAGAGTCACCAGATTCATAATATGTGACATAGGTCACCAGATAATGTGGTAAAAACCACCAGAACACTTCCCCTTTATCATTATCACCCATATGCCCATGCAACATACAAATCATACACATTTCATGCAATTTACCTTACCCCATGGCCATAACGATATTTCTCATATTTTTTATATCAATATTTATAAACTTTATTAACCAAAATTTAGGGGTAACATACCTGAATGCACTGTACCATTGAATGGTACCCTTAGCCATATTTATTCACTGCCTTATTAACATATACGTAACGTTATTATTATTAATAAGGAATTTAGGGTGGGTTACACACCTGACAATTCGTAGGTTTAAGCGAAATCCCGAACTACGCGAAACTAATGAGATCCCGAAACATTTGCCTTACCCCTTCCTATAATCGGCCAACACTTGTTAGTAACCAAAAGCCTATTCGGCTCAACTGGAAATCCCAAAGGATATGTCGCATGGAGATATCATCTTACCTTATGCCGATTTAGTTTCCAACCAAATCCCGAACTACGTGATGATCCCTCCTTGCAATCGGCCAAGCACTAATACACACAAACAATTAGCCTTCGACTTTTTGAATGAATAAGAAACAGATCCGAAACACTAGAACCCTTACCTAGATCGCTTGGCCAAATCCCAAAACTTCTCCTTACCTCTGTCGAATTCCCCCTAAGAAAACATAGTTAGAATCGACCATCTTCAAAATGATATGGCCTTTGGCCGAATACTAACCCTTTACCTTGGATCTCAGATCCCGGCAGATCTCCTTCTGCAGTCGACTACAAGTGGATCCTGAAAGATCTCCTTCATGGTTCGGCCAAAAGAAAATAAGAGGAATTAGATCCCTAAGTTTCAGCTAACCAAAGGAAAAAGAAGAGAAATTGAAATGAGAAACCCTTACCAACTATTAGATCCGATCAAAATAGATCCTGACAGATTCGGCCTAGTGATCAATCTTGAAGAACAAATCGAGATGGAAGAAGAAAAAGGAAGGGTATAAACGCAAAGTGAAGAGGAATTTGTGGAGAGTAGATTCAGCCAAGATTTCAAAGGCTAGAAGGGCTATTCGGTTTTGAAAGTGAAGGGTAAGTTTAAGACTACCAACATGGGAAGAAAAGAGGAGAAGAAAGAGAGGTATGGTTCGGCTTCAGAGAAGAAGTAAAAAGGAAAGAAAATGCACCAAATGGTCACCTTCAATTTTGGATGAGAAACAAAAGAGAAGAAAAGAAAGTAAAAGCTTAAAGATGCCAAATGAATTTCGGCTTCTCTGCCCTACCTACATGACCGAAATTGTCATCCTAGAAGTCCCTTGGCTAGCCAACTCTCCTCCCCTCATCCAAATCCCCCTTTTCACTCCTACTTAGCTGAATCTTTAAGCTATTTGACCTAATCTACACTTCATCCATGAAGTGTCCTTGTACCGTCCATCACTGCCCTTCCTTGCTGAAAAATAAAAGCTTCAAAACGTTTCCCTTGCTGCTCGAACATAGGTCCCTTTGCACTCCCTGTGGCGTCACTGACTAAGGCCCTAAGTGGCGCCTCCTTGCCACTTTACTAAGGCCTAGCTCCCTTAGTTCCCCTTTTTAGGCTTAAAATCAGATATTTTTCTAAGGCTTCTACCTACAACCCAAGGTTCCTGAAGCCTCCAAAACACATTCAAATCACACACAAGCATGTTACCACATACATTTAAGTGAAAATGCATAACCCCTAAATCCCGGATATTACAGTTCTACCCCCTTAAAATAATTTTAACCTCGAAATTACCTGGATAAAATAAGTGAGGGTATTGCTATTGCATTGCTTCCTCTGGCTCCCACGAAGCTTCTTTTGATCCATGATTACACCATAACACTTTGACTAGAGGAACTGATTTCCTCCGAAGCACCTTTACATTCCGTTCCAGAATCTGAATCGGCTCTTCCTCATAGGACAAATCTGGTCTTAGCTCCACCTCCTCAACCGGTATTACATGAGATGGATCCGATCGGTAACGACGTAGCATCGAAACGTCGAACACATCATGCATCTGCCTCAACTTCGAAGGCAACTCTAACTGATATGCTACTGGTCCAACCCGCTTCAAAATCCGATAAGGTCCTATAAACCTGGGACTCAACTTTCCCTTGCGACCAAATCTCATCACCTTCTTCCATGGCGAAACTTTTAGAAAGACTTGATCTCCTTCTGCAAACTCTATCTCCTTCCGCTTAAGATCTGCATATGACTTCTGCCTGTCAGATGCCTCCTTCAACCATGTCCGAATTACCTTAACCTTTTCTTCGAATTCTGCCACAATCTCTGGACCTAAAAACTGACGTTCCCCCAATTCTGTCCAACACGTAGGAGTGCGACACCTCCTTCCATACAGTGCTTCGTACGGTGCCATCCGAATACTTGCTTGATAGCTGTTATTGTACGCAAATTCCACTAAAGGCAAGAACTCCTCCCAACTTCCTCTGAAATCTATCACGCAACCCCTCAACATATCCTCTAGCACTTGAATTACCCGCTCAGATTGGCCGTCTGACTGCGAATGGAATGCCGTACTAAAGTCCAACCTGGTGCCTAATGCCTGATGTAGTGTTTTCCAAAATCGAGACGTAAACCTCGGATCCCTATCCGAGATAATCGACACCGGTACCCCGTGTAGCCTCACAATTTTTGCCAAATACAACTTCACTAACCTCTACAGAGAATAGTCAACCCGCACTGGTATGTAATGTGCAGACTTCATCAATCGATCTACTATCACCCATACCGAGTCCTTCTTAGTAGGCGTAAGGGGAAGCCCACTAACGAAGTCCATGGTAATTCTCTCCCACTTCCATTGTTGAATCTTATCGGTTGAAGCAATCCTGACGGTACCCGGTGTTCAGCCTTGACTTGCTGACACGTTAAGCACTTCTCTACAAATTCGGTAACTTCCCGCTTAAGACTAGGCCACCAAAATTGATCCTGTAGATCCCTATATAACTTACTTCCTCCAGGATGCATAGCATAAGGGCTACTATACGATTCCCGAAGAGTTTGCTGCCTTAACTCCTCATCCTTTGGCATACAGACCTTGCCTCGAAAACACAGCACTCCATCGCTATTTACACCATAGTCTTCCAACTCCCCATTTTGTACTTGTAGCAGCTTAGCACTGAGTTCGTCATCTACCATCTGTTTCTCCTTTACCTGACTTAACCACATCGGCTTCACTTGCAACTCTGCTAACAAACTCCCATCATCATAGAGACTAAGATGTGCAAACATTGCCCTTAGATTCGACACCACTTTCTGACTTAGGGCATCTGCCACCACATTCGCCTTGCCCGGGTGAACTCTATTAGCAATCATAGTCTTTCAACAACTCTACCCACCTTTGCTATCTCAAATTTAGTCCTTCTGAGTCAGCAGATACTTCAAACTCTTGTGGTCCGTGTAAATCACCGACCTTTCTCCATACAAGTAGTGTCTCTACACTTTTAGAGTGAACACTACTGCAGCCAACTTCAGATCATGCGTCGGATAGTTAACTTCATGTGGCCTCAACTGCTGAGATGCATAAGTGACCACTTTCCCATCCTGCATAAGGACACATCCCAATCCTATATGGGAAGCATCACAATACACCACGAAGTCTTTCCCTGCTTTCGGCTGAATCAAAATCGGAGCCTCAATCAATACTCTCTTAAGCTCCTCAAAACTCTCCTGCTGCTTATCTGCCCATACGAAAGGTACTTCCTTCCTTAACAACTTCGCCAGAGGTGCTGCTATTGACGAGAACCCTTCAACAAACCTCCTGTAATAGCCTGCTAACCCCAAGAAACTACGAACCTCTGCCACAGACTTAGGTGGTTTCCAATCTAATACTACCTCAATCTTCCGAGGATCCACCCTTATTCCTTCCACGTACACCATATGCCCTAAGAACGAATCTCCTTCACCAAAATTCGCACTTCTTTCAACTTGGCATATAGCTTCTTTTCCTTAACACTTGCAACACAACCCGAGATGCTCATCATGTTCTTCCTCGGACTTGAATACACTAGGATGTCGTCTATAAACACAACGACAAACTGATCCAAGTAGGGTTGAAAAACCCGGTTCATTATATCCATGAACGCAGCTGCGACGTTCGTCAATTCGAACGGCATTACTAAGAATTCATAATGCCCGCATTTTGTCCCGAAAGTCGCCTTATGGATATCCGCTTCTTCACCTTAAGTCGATGATATCCGCATCAGTAGATCTATCTTTGAAAATACTGCGGCCCCTTTAAGCTGATCGAACAAGTCGTCTATCCTTGGCAATGGGTACTTATTCTTGATGGTCAGCTTATTCAACTACCAATAATCTATGCACATGCGCATAGTCTCGTGCTTCTTTTTCACGAATAGGACTGGTGCTCCCCATGGAGACACACTAGGTCAGATAAACCCACAATCGAGCAACTCTTGGATCTGGGCTTTAAGCTCTACTAACTCCTTTGGTGCCATTCGGTACGGAGTGATTGACACAGGAGCTATACCCGACAGTAAATCAATTCCAAACTCCACCTCCCTGTCAGGGGGTAACCCAGGCAGCTCCTTTGGAAAGACATCCACGAATTCCCTTACTGTTCTCACTCCACTAACTTCTTCTTCATTTGCATCCAAAGCACTCACGAAGGCCAAAAATGCCTTGCACCCTTTCCAAACCATCTTATCAGTCTTTAATGCGGAGACTACGTTAGCCAAATAATTTCTTCTTTCTCCTATCATAATTATCTCCTCATCCTCTGGAGTCCTCAACTCTATTCTCTTAGCTGCGCAATCCAATTTAGCCTGATGTTCCACTAGCCAAACCATGCCTAGAATGAGATCAAATTCTCCAAAAGGTAGTTCCATCAAGTTCGCAGGAAATACCACTCCCTGAATCTCTAGAGGCAAACTCCGGAATATCCTATTCACCACTATCGTTTGACCTAACGGCTCACTACTGACCATCTCCCTACCGCATACGCTTCAGATACTACACCTAGTGTTTCAGCTACTCTACATGCAACATATGAGTGGGTCGAGCCAACATCAATTAAAGTAAAGTAAGGCTTGTCAGCTATAAGGAACGTATTGATTATGACGTCCGGTGCATCACCATCCTCCCTCCGATGAACTGCATACACTAGACCCGACTGTCTCGCCTCTGTGTTACCAACACCTCTGCCCGGTGTTCCCCAACCTCTTCCAGAACCATTACCTCTGCCAACCGGACCACGACCTTGTGGTGGCTGCTATCCACCTCTTCCAGCCTGATTAAGACCCTGACTTGTTGGTCGACTCCCGTTTGTTTTCATAGGACAGTCCCTAATCATGTGATCCTTAGACCCACACTTAAAACATCCCCCCGTTTTCTTCCAACACTCTCCTAGGTGCATCTTTCCACACTGAGCACAAGTACGGTATTGTCCTCCAAAGGACAACTCTCGACCTCGCGCCCATCAACTCTAGGTCTCTTTTGAATGTTCCTGATGACCTCGATGATCCAAAACCTCTCTTTTGTCTATTCCTATCAGAATCTGTCTCACAGATTCCTTAACCCCTTTGGCTACCCTAGCCTTCTCTACCAACACGGTAAACTCTCGCTCCTGCTGTGGAGCTATCAGCAATCTTAGGTCATCCCTCAGTCCATCCTCAAACCTGACACATCATTCATGCTCCGTAGCCACAATGCCTCGAGCATACCAGCCCAGCCTTAAAAATTCTACCTCGTATCCACTACAGACTTAGTCCCCTAAACCAGCCTCAGAAACACCTTTCTCTGCGCATCAATATAGCTAGTCCCAATATACTTCTTCTGATATGCCGTCTTAGAATACTCCCAAGTAAGATCATCCGCGGCAGCACCATCTCGAATCGTGAGCCACCACTGGCATGACTCATCGCGGAGAAGCGATACCACTCCTTTCAGTTTCTCCTCAGCATTTAGATCCAAATCGTCCATGATTCGCTCTGTCGCCTCCAACCAATACTCACCAGATTGGCGCCACACCGATACACCTCGTAATACCTCACCCATTGGCTCGAGTCGCCAGTACGGACTTCCGAGCTCCCATGTCTCCACTTGCTCCACTCACCCTCTCAAGAACTCGCAAAGATCGTCATGATACTTCATCATCCCCGTCTGATCCTCGATATTCAAGACCAAGAGTCGGTGGTGGTGGCATCTCATTCTCTGACCTTGACCAGACCTAACAGATTTCGATACGGTCATTCTGCCTCTACCACGCCCTTGCACATTACGACCACGTCCCCTAGAACTCATGCCTACGATGGCGATTTAATCTGCTTTAAAAAGTTTTATGCATTAGTTTTTGTTCCACTGATTACCCACGAACAAGTTTTATGTAAAAGAGTTTAATAGTAGTTCTTTCAATCATTTCAGGGTTTTTGTTTCAAATCTTCTAACCTTATTCAGAGAATCACATTCATTTAATAGTATCTACTACACACACTCACCACTCGAACATTTTCGTTCGTTCCAACCCAGGGGTATTTTCGTAATTTATCCTATAGGGGTATTTTGGTAATTTTCCAAATCAGGGTATCTTGAAATTTTGCAAAATAGAGGTTTTTGGTATTTTTACGAAATAGGAATATTTTGATAAAAGTTGAGGGTAGTATGGCAATTTTATAAACTGAGGGTATTTTAGTGATTTTATAAACTAGGGGTATTTCGGTAATTTTTTTGTAAACTGGGGATATTTTTAGAAAATTCTTTCTAAACCTAAAATAGTTTTTACAAATCAAAGGGGTAATTCGATGATTTTATAACTAAGGTTTTTATAAAACAGTGTAGCTAGTCCCTTTCGGGTTTTAATTGTTGAATTTGGCCTGTGATTAAGTCCTCTTGGTTAGGGTGAACCGTCACTACGCACCAGTAGGATTCGAGCGGAGAGGAGGTGAGTCACTAGGACTGCTTAAATACCAAGCTCCCCCTAAATCCAATCCTAGACATGCGCACAATGGTTGCCACACCCTTAACTCGGCGGCTCACTCACAGGTTTGTTTTATTAGACTTTAAATTTTATGTAATTCTGTGTTGGAGTAAGCTAATCCTAGGGTTCAATAGCTCCTAATCTACTAATCTACGTCCCCGTAATACCCACATACAAATCACACAGTGATTAGGGGTACTTACCTGGTGGACTTCGGGCCGGAGACTCAGGTGCCATGCTAGAAAACCTGCTCAACCTTTAGTAAAACTCAATTTCAAAATAAAAGCGTCTTTGGGCCCAAAAATCCCTCAAGGCCGAGTTTTGAACTGGGCTCTGATACCAAATTGAAACACCCCAAACCCATCCCACAAGCCCTGACCGGATCTGGCATGCTCGTTGAGTAAAATGTAGCTAAACCTCATTCTGTCACTTTAGAAAAAAAATTAGTGGTTTTAAAGAAATTGGGTTTGAGTTGCGATCAGTTTGATAACCGTGTTGTTTTTGAAATTTGTATTGAAACATCATTATCATGTGTTCAAAAATTTCAAGTTAAAAGAAATGTCGAATTTTAGGTGTTTAGGTGTCAAAACAATTGAAGTTGTTTTACGAAAAATGTTTAATCATTTGTTAGATGTTGTTCGTATCATAATAAAAATTAAACCGAAAAAATAAAACAGTTAAATACTAATGGCCTTATTACAACCAAACAAAACCCGAAATAAATCTAAAAAAAACCTTAATAAGAAAAACTGATAACACTGAGCTGAGCATGGCCACCACTAAGTCCCCGCGGACCCGGTCCATCAACTGAGTATCACCTGCAAAATGTTAGGCCACGAAAGGTGAGTCAACAGACTCATTGTGTAACAGTCATCATAGATTCCCAATCGATAAAAGCATATTATTTCTCATATAATAAACATAGGCAATGATGCAACCCAAACCCACCTAGATATCCAACCTCTACACATCACCCGTACCTGCCAATCACACCATGGGGATTACTAAATCGACCCTCAATCCGCTACACACCATCGAAGGCAGTCACTGTAGTCAACTGCACATCACCCTTATAATTGTGGCATAGCCACCAAATAATGTGACAGAGTCACCAGATTCATAATATGTGACATAGTCACCAGATATGTGGTAAAAACCACCAGAACACTTCCCCTTTATCATTATCACCCATATGCCCATGCAACATACAAATCATACACATTTCATGCAATTTACCTTACCACATGGCCATAACGATATTTCTCATATTTTCATCTCAATATTTATAAACTTTATTAATTGAAAGTTAGGGGTAACATACCTGAATGCACTGTACCGTTGAATGGTACCCTTTGCCATATTCATTCACTGCCTTATTAACATATACATAACATTATTATTATTAATCGAGAATTTAGGGTGGGTTACACACCTGACTATTCGTAGGTTTAAGCAAAATCCCGAACTACGCGAAACTAACGAGATCCCGAAACATTTACCTTACCCCTTCCTGCAATCGGCCAACACTTGTTAGTAACCAAAAGCCTATTCGGCTCAACTGGAAATCTCGAAGGACATGTCGCATGGAGATATCATCTTACCTTATGCCGATTTGGTTTCCAACCAAATCTTGAACTACGTGATGATCCCTCCTTGCAATCGGCCAAGCACTAATACACATAAACAATTAGCCTTCGGCTTTTTGAATGAATAAGAAACAGATCCAAAACACTAGAACCCTTACCTAGATCGCTTGGTCAAATCCCGAAACTTCTCCTTACCTCTGTCGAATTCCCTAAGAAAACATAGTTAGAATCGCCATCTTCAAATGATATGGCCTTTGGTCAATACTAACCCTTTACCTCGGATCTCGATCCCAAGAATCTCATTCTCGCCATCGGCTACAAGTGGATCCCGAAAGATCTTCTTCATGGTTCGGCCAAAAGAAAATAAGAGGAATTAGATCCCTAAGTTTCGGCTAACCAAAGGAAAAAGAAGAGAAATTGAAATGAGAAACCCTTACCAACTATTAGATCCGATCGAAATAGATCCCGATGATTCAAATAGTGATCAATCTTGAAGAACAAATCGAGATGGAAGAAGAGAAAGGAAGGGTATAAACGCAAAGTGAAGAGGAATTTATGGATAGTAGATTCGGCCAAGATTTCAAAGGCTTGAAGGGCTATTCGGTTTTGAAAGTGAAGGGTAAGTTTAAGACTACCAACATGGGAAGAAAAGTGGAGAAGAAAGAGAGGTATGGTTCGGCTTCAGAGAAGAAGTAAAAAGGAAAGAAAATACACCTAATGGTCACTTTCAATTTTGGCTGAGAAACAAAAGAGAAGAAAAGAAAGTAAAAGCTTAAAGATGCCAAATGTAACACCCCAAACCCGGCCCATGAGTCCTGACCGGATCTGGTATGTCATGGAGTAAAATAATTTGAAGTAATTTTGAGTGTCCGGTGAAAACTTGTTAAAATATGACTAAGGTTTTAAAACGGGGTTTGATAAAACTCAGTCGGGATTATTTTTGTAAAATGGTTAGGTTGATAAATCCTTTGAAAACGTATGATCATGTAAAATTTTAAAATCGTCAAAGTTATAGTTGACTTGGTGTATTTTTGTTACCCGATGGTAACATCTTTGAAAACCCGTAGAAGTTATTAAGTTTGAAAAAGTTACTTTTAACCGGTTCACTTAACATTTATAAACTTCATTTGTAACATAACGTAAGTAAAATAAAATAACATCCAAATAATAAATAGCGGCCTTATTACAATCCCAAAATAAAAAGACTTAGAAAATAAATAATATTAACTATAATAAAATAAATTCAAATCCAACGATAAGCATGGCCGCCTCGAGTCCTCTCCAGCTCCATCTCCGCGATCTACTCATCTGCAAAATAGTATGGGAAGGGGTGAGTCACCAAGACTTAGTGTGTAAATCCCCCACCCGAAAATGTAACTCATACACAGATTATTAATAAACATGCAAATATGCAACCCCGCTAACCATCCGTACTCCTTTAACTACCCCGTGTGGTCAAAACCACTGGTGACTAGTGTCACAAATTAAATGATGGGGCCAACCCATCGTGTGGTCAAAACCACCGATGACCATAGGTCACAAAATATCATAATGTGGTCAAAACCATCGGTGGTACCAAACCACCGGACTTAGTCACAATTATCATCGGTGTGGTCAAAACCACCGGTGACCGAAGTCACAATAAATCTGATGGGCCCAACCCATCTTGTGGTCAAAACCACTGGTGACAGTCCATAAGATCATCCCCCTCCTCTCAACAATCCCACCATAATCATGCATTATATACAACGTATCATTTACAGCATATGATGGCAAACTCAATCATATATCATAGACAAAGTAATAGGGGACTTACCCAGCAACCATGATTATGCCACAAGCTAATCACTACCAAAAAGATTAAAAAGGCAACAATATAGTCATGTAAACTAATAAAGTGTGTAGTGAGTTTTTACACACCTATTTACTAGCAAATCCTGAATATACTAGCGAAATCCCGAGACGTTGTTTCCTCCTACAATCGGCCAACACATGAATTTTTAGATCTATTAGCCAATCGGCTAAACTAGAGATCCCGAAGGATTAATCGCGCTCAATAACTGAAATATGGCCCTAGGTCGAATCTTACCATCACTTACCAAAATAATTCGAAATCCCGGAAGCCTTTATTGGCCTTGGCCGAATAGTCCCTAGATCCATGGCACATGTTAGTTTCAACTTTAGGCACTAATTCTCAACAAATGGCCCTTGGCCGAATGTGCTTAACCACTACCAACTTACCGAAATCCTGAATTTTTCACTTGAGTTTTTGAGATTCCTACCAAAACACACGTTAAAATTGGCTTGCACACTTATACAAAATCAAGGCCCATGGCCGAATGTTACTTACCATCTCACCTTTGGAAAACCAATCCCGAAAGCTTCCCTCAATTGGCTATGGCTTCCCTACAAACGGTTTAACTGCATTAATAAGAGTCTTAGGCCATTCGGCCAAAATTTTGAACCTAAAAGAGGGTATTGCCCCTTACCTTGATAATTATCTCGGCCTCTAACCACCACAAGTCGGCACCACTTGTGATGTTAGGGGTTTCAGCTACCCTTAAAGAAGAGAAAAGGACCAAATGCTAGAGTGAAACAGCACCTTCCTTAGGGGATTCGGCTCAAAAGAAAGTATGCAGTCGGCCTTACAAGAACGAAAAGAGATGAAATGAGGGTCTTGGAGTGTTTCAGCTTTATGGTTTCAAGAAAGAAAAGAATAAAAATAAAAGAGAAAGATGAGGGAGATAGGGAATTCGGCTAGGTATTTGAGAGAAAAAGATGATAACATAGAATGAATTTGGAAGGGAGGCATTCGGTTATACCTATGCCCCAAAACCGATAGTGAATGGCCTTGAAGAGTCCTACATTCGGCCAACTTTCACCCTTTATGATTTTATCACCTTCTTCAAATAAAATAGAAAAAGAAGATGTTTATCCCTATCCCATTAAGAGTCCAACATGCAGCCATCAGCTCACTCCCATTCACGCCAGCTGCATAAAAAAAATAAAATCAATTGCTACTTCTTAGGCTCGAACTTGGGACCTAAAGGAGCAACTGCCGCAGCCCCCTTACAATGCCCCATGCCATTCCTCCCAATTGACTTTCATGTCATAAAACCTCACCATTTATTTATAAGACCTTCCTAGGCCGATCACCCTAAAAATAAAATGCCAAAACGCCACTCCAGTAGCTCGAACCTATGACCTGAGCCCATCATCACCTCCAAGCCTAAGCCACTCCACCAACTCAACTTTCATGTCTAAATCTTACCCACAAAATTCTTTAAAGCCTTCTTAACCCTTTCTTAAGGCCCAAAAAGCCTAAAAGAAAAACACTTTCCCCTTGTAACTCCCAAGAATTGAACCTCCTCCCTTGAAACACCCTTAGACGCACCAAGCCAATCATGCCAATTAAATCCTTGTGTCATGTTCCTTCCAAAATTTTCCTTAACCCCTTATCTCACCTAGCTCCCTTCTTTAAACACTTAAAAGAAATTTTAGTCCTAAGTCTGCCTAGCTCTGGGTTATTTCTAGACCCTAGAACATGCCAAAAAATCATAGTATTTATTTCTTCAAGCACACACATGGGAAATTAATTAAATTACAAACAACCCCTAATTTAGGGTGTTATAATTCTACCTCCTTAAAAAGAATTTTGGCCTCGAAATTACCTGGATCAGAAGAGCTGGGGGTATTACTGCAGCATCACATCCTCGGGTTCCCATGTGGCCTCCTCCGTACCATGTTTTCGCCATAACACCTTTACCAAAGGCACTGACTTCCTCCTCAGAACCTTGACATCTCGATCCAAGATTTGTACTGGCTCCTCCTCGAAAGACAAGTCCGGGCTCACCTCAATTTTCGCTATCGGCACTACGTGTGAGGGATCCGATCGATAGCGCCTCAGCATCAAAACGTGGAAGACATCATGGATCCGCTCAATTCTGCGGCAACTCAAGTGGTAGCTACGGCCCCACACGCTTTCAACACCGTAGGTCCGATGAATCTAGGGCTTAGCTTGCCCTTCCGCCAAACCTCAAGACCTTCTTCCAAGGTGATACCTTCAAGAAGACCTTATCACCCATCAGATATTCAACATCTCTCGCTTAAGATCGCAGAGATTTCGCTGTCCGATACCTCCTTAAGACGGCCCGAATTACTCTAACCTTATCCTCCGCTCGCCACTAACTCGACCCAACATCTGCCGCTTCTTAGCTCAGTCCAACATGTAGGAGTACGGCATTTCGACCATACAAATACCTCATACGGTATTATCAATACTCGCTGATAACTGTTGTTATAAGTTTAACTCACCAAAGGTAGGTACTCCTCCCAACTACCACGGAAATCCAAAACACAGCCCCTCAACATGTCTTCCAACACTTGGATCACCCTCTCAGATTGTCCATCAGACTGCGGATGAAAAGTCGTGCTGAAATTCAACCTCGTGCCTAACTCCTGATGTAAAGCCTTCCAGAATCTCGACGTGAACTGAGGATCTCGATCCGATATAATGGACACAGGTACTCCATGCAACCGTACTATCTCTGCAATGTACAACTTGGCTAATCTTTGAAGCGAGTAGTCAACCCTTACCGGTATGAAATAGGCTGACTTGGTCAACCGGTCCACTATCACCCAAATAGCATCCTTCTTACTGGGCGTAAGGGGAAGCCCACTTACAAAATCCATAGTAATCTCCTCCTATTTCCACTGTGGGATCTTTACCGGCTGTAAAAGCCCCGATGGCAATTGATGCTGCTCGATTCATGTAACAAACCAAATCTAGTCTCAATGTATAGACCGGGTTTGGGGTGTTACAAACTCCCTAAGGGCCATTTGACCCATGTATTTGGACGGCAATGAGGCAAAAGGGGGTGGCCGATTTTGGTTGAGAGTATGGTAGCTTGAATGTTAGAAGAAACTCTTTCATTTTGGTCATTTTCTTAACAAAGCATTTTTTTTCCTCCACCCATATTCTCTCTAGCTGAAAATTTCCAACATATTTGAGTACAGAATTCATTTTTCTTCTTCTTTGAGCCATTCTCTTGTGACCATTTCGGTTTGAAACTTTTTCTCTCCCAAATCCTTTTTCTCTTTGTGATCGAAAGTACATAGACAAGCAAATATTTTTCTTCCTTTCATTTTCTCATTTTCTCCTCCTATGCCGAATGCATTTTGTTCCAAACTAAGTATCTTTTTATTCTCTTTTCTTTCTCCTTTCTTTTCTTTCTTTCTCTCTTTCTCTTGAAACCGAACCATACCATTCTATTTCCTATTCTTCATTTTTTTCTTCATTATAATTTTCTTCAAATTTCATCCATGGCCGAATGTAATTTGCTCTTGTGACAAAATCTCTTCATTTTCTCTTACCACAATCGATTTCAAGAATCAAGGTAAGGAGATTTTTATTTTAAGGATTCTTATTCATTTAGTATAGTTAGTTATTAATCGATTCGTTTGTAGGATCACAATCTTTCGATTGATTCTCGTGGAACGAAGACAAATCGTGGTAAGTCAAATCCCAAATCTTATAAACGTTAATCATATTTCGATATTAATAAGTCGAACTAATAATCTTATGTCTTTAGAGACATTCAAGATAGGGCAGAAAAGGGTAGTCCATAGTCTTCGTAAGAGGGGCGATTCCACTGTTCCCCCTAAATATAAATGAAGGGCTATTTCTGGAGTCTGGGATTTTCCACCGGGTTACGGACCATCAACCGAGGAGAATCAATTATTTGAAGTAGTTCATACTCCCGAGTCTTTGTACGTTCGTGGGTTCTGATCGGGTAACGAATCATCGAACGAGGAGAAACCAAAGATAGAAGTGGTTCAAAATCAAAGGGTAAGGATTTAGATCGATATCAATAGTAAATTTTGGATAAAAGATAATGTCCTAATGGTTCAGATTATGATTAGGTGTTGACGAAGGGAAGGTTTAGTACTCACGATATCAAGGTGTGTAACTTCACACTTATCTCGGGATTGGATGTCATATTGTAATATTGAGCAAAATCGTAAAACGACAAAAAATGGTATTTTGGTGGAATTACATGAAAACGGTTAAAAATGGTAAAATTACGAAATTGCCTCTATGAGTTAGTTAGTAAAATGTAAATTTTATGTCTTCGTAAAATTGGGCGAAAATGTGTTAGATCGTAAAATTGGGCGAAAATGTACTAGATCGTAAAATGGGCCGATAGGTATGCTAGTTAGTAAAATGGGTGAAATCCTCGCTAGATCGATAAATGGGCGAAATCTGCTAGATCGATAAATGGGCAAATCTCTAAATCGATAAATAGGTCAAATCTACATTAGATCGATAAATGGGTGAAATCTCGCTAGATCGATAAATAGGTCAAATCTCATAGATCGATAAATGGGCCGAAATCTCTGCTAGATCGTTAATTGGGCCGTAATCTTTGTTAGATCGTTAAATGGGCCAAAAACTCTAACAAATTGCTAAATGGGCCGAACTTTTTGCTAGATCGTAATTTGGGCCTAAAATGCGAAGTTGCTAAATGGGCTAAATATTATTTTGTAATTTTGGGCCTTAATAAAAACTTGAAATATTGATTCTTATGTTAATTGGGCCTTTTTGATAAAATCATCTTAGGAACATAGATTATTTTGCATACATGTTGCATGGGTTGGGATTAACGATGAAGAGAAGAAAGGCCTATTGCCAAAAATCTTGTTCGGTGGCTCTGCCACAAAAATGGCTATTTGCCTCTAGTTCGGTGGCTCTGCCACAAATATTTAATGGCTCAATGCCTCTAGTTCGGTGACTTTGTCACAATCTAGTTCGGTGGTTCTGCCACAAATATAAAATGGCTAAATGCCTCACGATTGGTGTGTTGGCGGGTGGGTTGACTTGATCCCCACAGTGTGATGGTTGGTACGGTGGTGTGTAGCGGATGGAAATTAGGTTTGGGTGGGAAATTTCATAAATTTCATGCATCTCATTATTTATATTGTTAAACTCACGGGCTCATGCCCAAAATAATGATTTGATGATCTGCCCAATGAATAAGTAAGTGAGTTATACACCGAGTTCTAAGTAACTCACTCCTCAAATTTTTCATCTCGTAATGGAAATTGACGTGGACTTGGGCCGAGGATGACTTCGTGGAGGCCATACTACAAATAAGGGTTAATTAAACTTTGAACTTTTATTAAAGACTTTCTATAAATTACTATTATGGGTTTGATGTAATAAGGCCTCTATTAATGTTTTATGGATTTTATGTGTGGATGGATTTAAATTATGTTTTGGACTATTAATATGGGCTTATAATTATTTTGTTTTCTTAAAATAATTTGGGTTTTCAAATATATGAAATTTCTTTTATCAAATTTTTTAAAAAATAATTAAAAATTACTTAAAGAATTTTGACAATCTAATATTAATGATATTTTCAACTAATAATTTCTCATGTTCATAAAATATAAAATACCCTTTTTGGTTTTTATTAAACCTTATTAATAAAATGATTTTGAAATTTCTGATTCACCTTAATTAGTAAGATAGTTCGATCTATGTAACAAACCAAATCTCGTCTTACGCATAGACCGGGTTAGGGTGTTACATTTAATGGTATCAGAAAACATTTTCTTTTTGAACCAAAAATGTTATTTTCTTTCTCTCATCTTTCCTTTTGAAACCGAAACCTCACTTGGCTTTTGTGCTCTTTCTTTTTGGCAAATAGGTGTTTGGCCGAACCTCTCTCTCCCATATCTCTCTCTTTTCTTCTTTTGATATTGGTTCATAATCACATTTTCTTTTACACTCTCTTGGCCAAATCTTTCTCCATCTCAAATTCCATTTCTTTTTCATTTACTCAAAGTTAAAACATCCATTTACATTCTATTTTTTTCTTTTCTTTTATTTCACCATAGCCAATCGTCTTCCTCTCTTTGGGATTGTTTTGGCCGAATATCATCAAGGTTAGGCATTCATTTAAGGTTTTCTTCAATCGGTTTTGGAAAAGGGTAAGTGTTCATGGCCGTTTTTCCTTCTTTTCTTTCTCTTTTCTATGTCATTTTTCTTGTGGACAAAGGCCGAACCTATGGGCATTTGTTGCAAGGTTCTAACCATTCTAGGAACCGATTTCTTTTAGGCTCCTCGGGACGTTGGAAGCAATCAATCTAAGCCTCGTATCTTTGTCTCTCGTTTTGGGTAAGCTTTTAGGTAAGATTGGTTTTTTTTATTTTTTTCGAAGCAATAACTCTTTGAGATTTAGTGGTAGGGCCAAATGGCCTTTGTTTATAATCTTAGTATTGGTCGATTGTAGGACAAGGTGATCTAGTGCGGTAGATCGGATCTTTGGAAGTTAATTCTAGCGTTGGTGAAAGGTGTGTACCTTACACACTTTATAACTCGGTTAAGTATATGTATTTATATTATTAATTTACTAATCATATTATCAAAGTGGGAAAACGATGAGATCTTGATATGATACCATGATGGTATGAATGAGGATTCGGGTAAGTCCGTTTCGATATGTTGTTAATACATGTGGATTGAAAACATGATCTACAATTTATGATATATCTGTTATGTGATTCATAATAAAGTATATTGACATGATTTGTCTATCTATTGCATTGGTATGGGCAATATGAGAGGAGGGGGAAGATTGATATCGTGTCTTCGGACACTAGAGGTTTGGTACCTCTAGTGATTTGGTATCACATTCATGTCTTCGGAAACCAGAGGTTTGGCACCTCATAGCGTCTCGTCCCTGTGGTCTAGCACCACCGTGGGTTGGCCCCACTTTTGAGATATGGGATCGTCGCCAGTGATTTGGTATCACACGTGGGTTGGCCCCACAGATCGATTATTCATGACTTTGGTCACCAGTGATTTGGTATCACATATATTTCGTGACTTTGGTCACCAGTGGTTTGGCACCACCAGTGGTTTGGTACCACACGGGGTAGAAAAGGAGTTATGGATGGTTAGGTTGGGTGCATTATACATATATGTTGCTTTGTTATAATTTGTGTAAGTATGTGATATTTACCCGGGAGAGGGATTATGCACTGAGTCTTGGTGACTCACATTCTCCCTTACTTTTTCAGGTGATGCATAAAATTCGCGGGTGAGGAGCCGGATGAACTCGAGGAGGCCATGCAATAAACATTGATTTTTCATGAACTTCGATTTGGGGTACTTTAAATTAGTTTAATTTGGTTTTCATATTTTTATGGATTTGTAATAAGGCCTGTTTAATTATGTTTTGGATTATTTATATGTTTTAGATTTGATTTAAATTTGGCTTACAAATTACATGTTTGATATAATAAATTGAGCACAAAGTTTTCTAAACTACGAACGCAATGGTTTTCAAACGTTACCATCTGTAATTTAAATAATTTGATAATCTTTAATAATTTAAGTGTTTTTGATAACTCATACGTTTTTCCAAAACTTAAGTTTGCAAATTTCAATTAGCAACGGTTTTCAATTAATAGCTTGAGTTTCTTATAAAAAAATTATAAAAAGTTTTCTAATCTATGGATATGTAACTAAGATTTAATTAGATAATTTCAAAGTAAATTATCGCTTTTAACTTAATATACACTGCTTTTCTATAAATATAAAATTTTCAAAGAGTTTTTCACTAAAAATTAATTGTTATCTCGATTTTCTTCAAAATGTTTTACTCTGTGGCATGCTAGATTCGGTCATGGCGAATTGACCGGGTTTGGGGTGTTACAATACCCTTAGCCCAAATCCTACCCAAACCCAACTAGCCCAACCTAAACCTAAGCCCAAGTAGCCCAAGAAGCTTACGGATGCAGGAAAACCTAGGTTTCCACTGCGCCACAAGCGCTCCAGCGATCTACTCCCTCGTACAGCAACCTCGACATCCCTGGCCCCGATCACGCTACATTCAGCGCACCAAATAGGGGCTTTGTCGCGAGATCTTTGTCTTTAACCTACACATAAAAGGAAGGAGCAATAGCAAACTACGGCAAAACAGGGAAAAAATTTTATTTCCTTCTCATTTTGTTTATTTCAAAGGATATAAAAGTCTTACAAAAACCTGTAAAAGGGGAGACCGAGATACACAGACAAGAATACAGAGAATAAATGCAAAAAAAAAAAATCGTTGAAACAGAATATAGAGTTTTTTCTACAAAGGTGATTTTCCATTCTTTTTCTTCTGCGTATTATTTTTTATTATTTCTCTCGATTTGTGCATATTTGTATACAAAATAATATTAAAATAAAAAAGGCGAAGTTTTTTACCTTTGGCCCACTGTAGGCGACGGCGCTTAAGACGCGTGCGGCGCGTGGTCCAGAAGATCGTCGACCGAACTCCGACAGAGGGACGGGGTGTAACACCCTAAAAATTTGAGTATTGATTTTATTGCATGTTTTTGGTGCTTAGATTATGAAGGAAAATTTTTCTTACTTCTTTTCGTATTTATTATAGTTCTGAAGAAGAATTTAGAATTATTCGGGAATGGATTAAATTTTTTTAATTTTGAAGAATTAATGAAGTGAATTAAGTGACATTGATACTTAAGTAAAAATAAGTGTCAAAGTGTAGCATAAGATGAGTAATGGTAAGGTGGTGTTGACGCATGAGTTGTGGCATGAGGGGAGTGGTTCGAATCCCTTGGTTAGCATCTAGAAAATTTTATTTTTTGGCTTTAATCTATGCATGTGTCGGCAAAGGGATAAGGATGGATGAGTTGTATTGTTTTATTTTTGGTAAGTAGACTAAAGGAAAAAGGTAATTTTTAACTTATGGTATGGAATCAAGGAACTTTGGAAAGATATGGGGACATGAGGCAAGTATCAAGGAAAAGGTTTTGGAAACAAATTCATGGTCATTTGACCAATGAATTTGGACGGCAATGTGGCTAGGGGGAGGTTGGCCGATTTTGCTAGTAGCTTGGCTAGGGTAGGGATTTTGTTTTTGGTCATTCCTATCATCTTGTGCAAGTTTTGTTTTTTTTTGTTTCTTTCAACCTTCTCTTTGGCCGAATTTGAGCTTTTGGTATGCCTAAATTCTTTTGACCATTTGGTCATTCTTGTTTATCACATTAGCATTCTTTTGTGTGCCTTTTCATTGTGCCGAAATTACCAATACCAAAGGTCATTCTTTTTCTTCCTTCCTCCATTGCCGAATGTACCTTGCCTCTAAACACATCTCTTACTTTCTTTTTTCTTCTCTTTGAAACCGAATCACCATCATCATCATCTTTTCCTCTCATCCTTTATTTTCTTTTCAATCGCATCTTCTCCATTATATTCTCTCTTGGCCGATTGTTAATGTGCCTTT
Source organism: Gossypium rotundifolium (assembly GCA_025506655.1). NCBI lineage: Eukaryota > Viridiplantae > Streptophyta > Magnoliopsida > Malvales > Malvaceae > Gossypium > Gossypium rotundifolium. Next base: position 84,447,213 of record CP106722.1, on the reverse strand, counting down.
GCCGAACCATTTTCTCTTCTCTTTGGTTTCTCATAGCCAATCTCTCTATTCATAAACATCCTTCTCAATCGTTCTTCTCAACCGTGGACATTAGGTAAGAATTATTTTTATTTTATTTTAGTTGATGATGGTTTTGGCGAATCTTGAGGATGATAAGAAGGATCTTTTAGATCAATTTATCGCTCAATCTATTAATGTTTTCTTTATTATCAGTAGTGCAATAGAGGAAGACCGGAACTCAAGTGTTCGTGTGTATCTTAGAACTTTAGAATCGATTTAAGGTGTTGAGGGAAATGTTTTTGGTCGACTCTCTTTTTGAGAAGCAAGAATCCTTGTGGTAAGGAAATCTCGCCTTTAAGATCTTTAGTATTTTTTCGATATATTATTATTAGGATTAACGATCTTTTGATATTAAAGACATTCAAAATAGGGAAGAAAAGGGCGGTGTTTAGTCTTCGTAAGAAGGGTGGATCCACTATTTCCCCTAAGTATAAACAAAGGGCAGTTTCGGTAGTTCGGGATTTTCCACCGGGTTGCGGACCATCTACCCAAGGAAATCAATTATTCGAAGTAGTTCGTACTCCCGAGCCTTTGTACGTTAGTGGATTCTCAGCGATCAACGAATCGATAAACGAGGAGAAACCGAAAATTGAAGTGATTCAAAATCAAGAGGGTAAGGATTTGGATCGAATATCAATAACATATTTTTATACATGATAGTGTCCTAATAAGATCGTATTATGTTTAGGTGTTGAAGAGCGGGAAGGGTTAGTACTCACGATATCAAGGTGTGTAACTTCACACTTTTCTCGGGATTAGACGTCATTCGTGGTATTGAGTAAAATCGTAAAAACGACTAGATCGGTATAAAACGTAATAATTGGTATTTGGTGAAATTACATGAAAACGGTTAATATGGTAAAAATTTCGAAAAAGCCCTCGATAAGTTAGATGGTAAAATATAAATTTTCATGTCTTCGTAAATGGGCCGATGAGTTTGATAATTAGTAGATGGGCCGAAAAATATTGTTTGTTAGTAAAATGGGCCGAAATCCCTGATAAATAATAATTGGGCCGAAATCTCTGTTAGATCGATAATTGGGCCGAAATCTCTGTTAGATCGATAATTGGGTCGAAATCTCTGCTAGATCGTAAATGGGCCGTAATCTCTGTTAAATTGTTAAACCGGCTGAAATCCCTGCTAGATCGATAAATGGGCCGAACTCTTGCTAGATCGTAAATTTGGCCCTAAAATGTTAAATTGCTAAATAGGCCAAATGTTGTTTTGTAATTTTTGTGCCTTAATAAAAATTGGAAATATTGACTCTTGTTAATGGGCCTTTTAATAAAATCATTGTATGATCATAGACTACTTTGCATACATATTGCATGGGTTGGGAAAATGATGAAGAGAAGAAAGGCTGCTGCCAAAATCTAGTTCGGTGGCTCGCCACAAAATTATGGCTATTTGCCTCTAGTTCAAAGGGCTCGCCACAAAATTATTAAATGGCTATTTGCCTCTAGTTCTGGTGGCTCGCCACAAATAATAATTGGCTCAATGCCTCTAGTCCGGACTTTGTCACAATCTAGTTTGGTGGCTCTGCCACAAATATAAAATGGCTTAATGCCTACGATTGGTGTGATGGCGGGGTGGGTTGACTTGATCCCCACAGGTGTGATGGTTAGGTTTGGGAGGGAAAATTCATTTTTGCATGCATATCATTATTCATGTTGTTAATTCTGCTAATGGGCTTAAGCCCAAATCCCTAATTTGATAATCTGGCCCAGTAGATAAAGTAAGTGAGTTATACACTGAGTTCTAAGTAACTTACTCCCTCAAATTTTTCATCTCAGGTAATGGAAATTGACGTGGACTTGGGCCAAGGATGACTTCGTGGAGGCCATACTGCAAAACATGGGTTTATTAAACTTCAAACTTTTTAATAAGTACTTTCTATAATTTACTATTTGGATTGAATGTAATAAGGGCTCAATTAATATTTTATGGATTATTATGGGTGGTTGGTTTTAAACTATATTTTGGACATTTAAATATGGGTTTATGATTATATGATGTTTTCTTAAAATAAATTGGGTTTTCTATTACATGAAATTTCTTTATCATTTAATATATATTTTAAATACTTATAAAAATTTATAACACAATACAAATGATGTTTTCAACTAATGTTTTCTAATATACATCAATTTTAAAATATTCTTTTGGTTTTATTAAACCTTGTAATTAAAAATAATTTTGTAGATTTGGTTACACTGTCATTATTAAGATAGTTCGATTTATGTAACAATCCAAATCTAGTCTTAACGCATAGACCGGGTTTGGGGTGTTACACGGGGGCTCTTTTGAGAGCATTTTAAAGATTTTTTTTTTTTAAAACAGGGCGCACAAATGAATTTTTTTGGCTGAAAATCGGCATTATAGCACTTAAAAAATGACGCCGTTTTTGCTTAAGTTAATAAGCATAAAACAACGTCGTTTAAAGGGCCAAGATCTACGTGTTGACCAGACCCGGAGAGGATCCGCGTGTTTTCGTCAAAAGGGCTAATTTCTTCTTTGGCCCTTCCGCTATTTTAATATTTTTAATTCGATACAATTTGAATTTTTATTATTTACTAAATTAACCCTAAATTTTGTTTTTTTAATTCCAATTTTGTCCCTCGGTCTGCATTAAGGGCCAAATTCATTATGACACCATTTTGGAAAAAGGCTTAATTGCTCAATAAATCCATGTGGTTTAACGCACGTTTTTGATTCAATCCTATTAATATGTTTTAATTGCTATTTAACCCACTGTTTTCTATGTTTATTTTTTTTAATCTTTTTATTTTATTTTACTATTTTTGACATTGTACTAAATTATTTTATTATATTAAATAGTCTATATCATTTTGTTTATTACTCTATATATTAATTTATTAATAGTATAAAATTTATATATAATTTTATATGTATTATCTTATATATTAAATTACTACTATGTATTATTTTATTCGATTTAAATATTATTTAACTTATGTATATTATCTTATAATTTGTATATTTGTTATTGTACTATATTTTAAAAAAACTTATATATTACGTATTATATTATATATAATTTAAATCATTTTTATCCTCTATTATATAAGTTTTGTATAGTATATAACATATACTAAAATTTCAGTTTTCTTTTTATATATGATATTTATTTAAAATTGATTCTATTACTTATTAGGTTATTTTATTTATTTTATTTTACAATATTTTGAAGTTTGCTTATCGCTTATTATATTACTATTTCTATTTTCATATGTTATATATCATTATATTATACTATATATAGTTTTTTTTTTATTTCATCCCCAACGTTATATATAATTTTGTATATTGTATATTGTTTATATTTTTTAATGTGAAATTTTATATATATATTAAATTACTATATCAAAAAATATGTTTCGCTTATACATCATTTTTTTATATTTTACTTATTTCTTCATGGATATATGTATTATTGTTAGACTTTGTCATATCATTTTTTTGTTTCTTAATTTATGATATTTGTTATAATTCATTTTCTATTATCATTATATTATGCATACAAAGTTATATATATATATATATATATATATATTTAAAATAACTTTTTTTATCTTTTATTGCCTAATGTTTTATATCTTATATCTTATATCTTATATCTTATATCTTATATCTAGTTATCTTTCTGCTTTTAATATCATGTTTCATATTTTGCTTTAGTATAATTATTTTATTGTTTGTATTGCTTATTATTTCGTATTATTCTTTCTTTAATTATCTATCAAGAGTAATTGTTGATATGATTTGTAATTGTTATTTGACATAAATGTTGTAATGTATTCATACAACGTCTTACTCAAGCCATTTTTTTTAAAAAAAATACCATTTAAACTAAAATATTTTATTCAAATATTTTTAGGGTGATATCTGATATTTGGGGACTTCGAGAAAATTGTGCCCTAACTTACTGGGTTTCAATTTTTCTCGTAGAACTTAAAGTATTAGATATCCCTTCTCCTTTAAAACTGAAACTTATTAATTTCAAATAAAAAAGCTTATTCTTGGGAATTCAAAACGTTGTGTCCTAACTTACTGGATATGATGTTTTGTATCCCGAGATAAGGATTTTCTAAAATAAAGACATGCCTAGTTTCGAAGTTATGAAATGCTATATCCTAACTTACTGGGTATAGTATTTATTTCTTTGAGATAAGCAAGTCTTGTCTTTTCTTCTAATAAAAGGATCTTATTTTAAAATTTTTTCAAATTTGCAACATTAGGACATGATTTTATCGATTGGGTACCAATTTTTGGGCGTTATGAGGGTGCTAACCCTTCCTCATACGTAACCGACTCCCGAACCCATTTTTTTATTTTTTGTGGACCAAAATCAGTATTTTGAAAAAAAACAATTTTTAAGGTGATCCAATCACACCTAAGTAAAAAGGGATTGGTGGCGACTCCCATTTTCGTTTTTAAAAGTCGATCCCCATTTTTAAATCAATCTTTAAAATGGTTTCGACAGCTTGGCGACTCCACTAGGGACTTAAGAGAGTCAAGCCGTAAAATTAATAATTTTATGTCCTTTTGTCCGAATTTAAAATTCTGGTTTTTAAAAACATGATCTTTTTATTGCATGTGGTTCTAATTTTAAATATATCTCTCAGCATTGCACTGCATGACCATCGTGGTCACACTCTTAAGTGGGAGCGAGAAGCTATGCCTTCGTGAGGTTTTCACCTCCGCAGGGGCTAGTGGACTGCTTCCAGGATATATCCGTACCTATATCTTCGTGAAGTTTTCACTTTCGCATGGCCATAGGGAAATGTATTCCCCTGAACTGAACTTAGTCTATATGAGCCTATATTGGGTGAGGATCGAGGAATCTGCTGGTTCGGGTACCCCAACTTTAGAGCTAAACCACATGTAGAAAACGTAAGGACCTACCCTAAGTAGAATTATACCAAGATTTAGTGGTTACCCAGATAGATGTTTTATCTGCCTTATATTTTATTTCATGATACTGACTTATGGTGTTTTATTTTTGTGCATATCATTTCATAACTTTAGGAGGTATCAATTCACGGTCAGTTTCTAAGTTAGAAAGCTGGTTATGGAGAACGAATTCCTTGATAAAGTGGAGGAAAATGCTGTCGTCCGCACATGGTCAAAGCAAACGCAATTGGAAAAAGGGAACAGCTTAGTTGACGAGTATGTATCTGAACTATGGGACTTTACTCGTATTAGTATTACACAAAATAAGTTCCAAAAGTTGAAAGAAATATGGGCTCAGTGGGATAATGAGGCTAAGTAGTTGTTTTATCACAATTATGGAGATCTGCCCTATTTACTCGACGTCAAAATAGACAAGCATCTGTTCCGGGCTATTGTAACACCCCAAACCCGGCCCATGCGTTTCGACCAGATCTAGCGTGTTATGGAACACATAACACTTTATCAGATTTTGAAAACACAAGTTAATTATTTAAAATTTGAATAAAGAAGTGACTTTTTGGAAATAAACCTCTTTGTATTGTTATTACGTATAAATAAACATTGTCATGAATTCATAAGTTGCATAACATTGAAAACTACTTAGTTGAATAAAACTAGGGGCCTTATTACATAAATATTCTCAAATAAAATAAAATAAAATTTAGAGAAATCCCAAAAATAATTTGTAGAAATAAAACTTGATGGCCCCTCGAGTCTGTCTCGGCTCCCATGTCCACGATCTACTACTCATCTGGAAGAGTAGAGAAAAGGAAAGCGTGAGTCACCAAGACTCAGTGTATAAATCTCAAAACACACAACAACCCGAGCCCACAAACACATTATGGGCCTTGGCCTATACATGAAAGTAACAATCATAATCACATGTTAAACGTTAAATAATGAATAACCCAACCCATCCTAGGTTTCCATCCTCTACACACCAACTCGTACCAACCATCACACCTTGGGGATTTTTACAATCAACCCTCCATCCGCTACACACCAAAACGACAGCCGCACTACCTATTCCTATTAATTAGGAATCATTGAATGTGGCATAGCCACCGATCACTATGTGACCTAACATTTGTATATGTGGGATTTCCACCACCGATCACCAAGTGACCTATCATTCACTTCCCCTTCAATATCATATTCCCACCCCATGCATACACATAAAGAAAACATCATGCAGTCATATATATTTTTCGATACACATAGGGAGTTCTATGTTTACGTACCTGGCATCCTTGCCTAACCCTTTTAGGGTTCCATTCGACTGTCTAAATAGCCTCATTCCGAATTTTAAGCCCATAACATATATAGTCATACATACAGGTTTATTAGTGTGTTAGAGATCTACACACCTGATTACCGATAAGACGATGCTTTCTATGTCGACGCTATCCTTAGTTGACACTCATCGCTATCCGCCTAAGGTGTTGTTCGAAGCCGGTCCACAACCAAGTGGCCAATCTCGAATGGCAGATACTGCTCTTTTCTTAAACTTAGGGATTTTCTCCTTTGCCTGATCCATATTTAATTCCATCACAAGTCCTTATCTATCACAATATTTTATCGTTAATTCTCATTATAACCTTAAGATCTTGCATATAATGATCAAATCTAATAGAAATCTAGGGAAATCTTCTTACCTTAAAAATCCCGAAAGTGGAGACTAGCTACTTTTGGCTTTTAGATCTAATTGACCAAGCTTCCTTCAAATCCCGAATTACCGCCCAACATAGAATCATTAAACTATTAATTTTTTGGCTTTTGCCTTTTAAGAACCGAAATAGAATATGAGATATAATAGAAATTGGCACATACCTTAGTATAGGGAATTCGGCTAACACTTGGAAAGGAGATTCGACAATGCCAAAGGAAAGTTTTAAATGCCGAAAGAATAGAACTAATTCTCAAATAGAATGAATAAAAGAAAAGACTATAGATGCTTCGGCTTTTTAGAGAAATCGGCACAAGGAGGAAAAAGTGGAGAAGAGTTTTGGATTTTGAAGAAATTGGAGAAAAGAAATTGGAGAGGGAGACGCTAAGGAATTTCGGCGCAATGGGAGAAGAAATTAGGGTTTTCAATGTCAGAATTAAGGAGCTATCCCCCTATTTATAGATATTTCGACACCTCATGTATAAAATCAAAAACGCCCTTCCTAATTAATTAAAATTCAAGCTAAATGAGAGGGAAAATTTGGCACCCCCTTTGCCATGCAAGAGTCGATTTCTACACTCTCTAGGTGATGGATTTTCGGCCATCACCTCCCTTGTAGATAAGCTCCTAACTTTTCTCCTTTTTATCTACTATTTTATCAATTATAAAATCCATCTAAATCTTCCTATTTTTGAGCCTTGTAGCCGTCCACCTCATCAAATCTTAATGCCTAAATTTAACTCACTTAAATTAAAAGATTTAGGCTTTATTAAACTTAAATTTTGGGCCCCTAACTCCTTGTGTGTGGCGTCACTCCTTGATTCATTTTAGGTGCCGAAAATGGCCCTAAAAACATGGGCTCCTTGCGGCCAAAACTTGGGCCTCTTTTATTGTTAATGACACCACCTTAAAATAATTCAATCAAGGCCTTTGCCTAATCCTAAGCCCAATTTTGAACCCCTATCACTTAAATTAACAAATTAAACATATCCCCACACTAAATGCATAGGCCCATAAATTTAGGATGTTACAGTTCTACCCCTTTAAAGAAATTTCATCCTCGAAATTTCCAATTAACTAGTAATCAAACTACCTAAGTCTCACTACTATGCTTTCGCTGCGCACTCTTATTCTAAAGCCAAAATAAACACTTAGTATACTATGGTAGGATACGCACCAATATTCACATCCAGAGCGTCCTCGTCCCCTTGGCGACGTGCTGCATAGACCAAGACTGGCTGCCTCACCTCAGCATAGCCTGCACCTCCACGACCATGTCCTGTGCCATTGCCACCATTGACTTGATCACGGCCCCTTGGTGGTTGTTGACCTCCTCTTCTCGGTGGTGCATTCTCTTGACCTGTGAGCCCTTCCCTGCCCCGTTGCTGCGGACAGTTTCTAACTTGGTGGTCCTTAGATCCACACCTAAAACACTTCCCAGTGCCTGCCCAACACTCACCGGTATGGAACTTACCACATCAAGCACACTTTTTTGTCCAGTTAGCGGCAATTGGTCTCTCATCCTGTTTCGGCCCATCTGACCTAGGTCTTTTCTGAGTTTTCCCAACTACCTCTGACACTTTAAAATTCCTCTTACTTCCACTCCTATATCTATCCCGATTCAGTTTCTCAGTCCGCTTTACCTCCTCAGCTATCTTAGCCTTTTCCACAAGCACAGTAAATTCCCTCTCCTGCTGTGGGGCTATCAAAACACGCAAGTCATCCCTCCGGCCATCTTCGAACCTAACACAACGTTCATGCTCTGTGGCTACCATCTCACGAGCATAACGGCTAAGACGTAAAAATTCAGCTTCATACCCAGCCACTGACCTACTCCCTTGCATCAGATTCAGAAACGCTCTACGCTACGCATTCACATAACTTGATCCAATATACTTATTCTGAAATGTTGTTTTAAAGAGATTCCAGGTAATACGGTCAGTCACTGTTCCATCCTTAACCGTAAGCCACCATTGGTAGGCTTCATCCTGCAGGAGAGATATAATTCCTTTCAACTTCTCCTCATCCATAAAGTCTAAATCATCCATTATACGTTCTACCGCCTCCAACCAATACTCAGCTGAACTTGGGGCTACACCAGAAATTCCTTTAAACACTTCTGCCCCATTGGCCCTAAGCCGCTCCGGTACAGATTTTCGGGCTTCTATGCCCATGCCTACTCCAGCAACCCTCTCTAAAACCCTCAACATCGCCTGAGATACAGCATCATCTCCGGCCGTCTGATCCTGACATTCGACCTCTTCAGGTGGCATTTCATTTCCTGACCCGTGGCTAGATCCTACTAGTTCTGACAGAGTCATCCTACCCCTACCACGACCACGTGGTGGACATCCTTGACCCCTTGTACTCATTCTATGGCTTCACGTTTATCTGATTAGAATTTTTATGAATTAGTAGTTTTCTTCCACTGATTAACCACGAACAATCTTATAGATAATAGTTTTAAGAGTAGTTCTTTCGAATTCGTACTCACAATACAGTCTCAAGTTCATATCCTCTAGGAAACACATACATTCAATCATCAACATCCATGAACTTACGTTCATCACAGAAAAGTGTTGTTGTTGTGGTTGTTGTTGTTTTACTACCCAGGGGTATTTTCGTAATTTTATCCTACAGGGGTATTTTCGTAATTTTTCAAAATAAGGTTCCTTAGTGATTTTGTAAAATAAAGGTATTTTAGTAATTTTGCAATCCGGGGGTATTTTGATAATTTTTGAGATCCGGGGGGTATTTCAGTAATTTTACAAACCAGGGGTAATTCGGTAATTTTTCAAATCAGGGATATTTTGATGTTGTTGTTGTCATTGCGTTTTTTTTTATTTTCTATTATTTCGAAGGGGTATTTTGAAAAAAATCTAGTTACTCTTGTAAACATACGGTTTTTAGGTAAATTTTCAAAACATAGGCATTTTACAAATTTACTGTTGGTTGGAAATTTTCACAAAGGCATTTTACAAATTTACTGTTGGTTGGAAATTTTCACAAATCAAGTGTATTTCTTTGGAAATTTACAAAACTTAGGGGTTTTTGTTTGCAAAAATAGGGTGGCTGGTCCCTTTCAGGTTTTAATTATAGGTTTGGCCCATCAACAAGTCCTCATAGAGTGAACAGCCACTACGCACCAGGTAAGATTCCAGCGAAGAGGAGGTGAGTCACTAGGACTGCTTAAATACCAATCTCTTCTGCATCTATTCATAGACATGCGTATGCCCTTTGCCACACCCTAGTCTTGCGACTCGTTCATGGGTTTTGTTTAGTGAGATTAAGTCTTATGAAATTTAAGGAGTTGTTTCAGCTAAGCCTAGAGTCCATCAAGTTCTAAATCTAATTAGTCTACGTCCCGTAAAGCCCATCAAGCCCACATAAATATATAACTCACAGAGTTCAGAATACTTACCTGCGTGGATCGGGTGCCGGTAGACTCAAAAGTCATATCCTCAAACCAGACTTTTTTTCCAAAAAATTTTCTTTTCCAAAATATCCTCTAGGCCCATTTCATAGCCCGGGTTTTGAACTGGGCTCTGATACTAAAATGTAACACCCCAAACCCGGCCCATGCGTTTCGACCAGATCTGGTGTGTTATGGAACACATAACACTTTATCAAATTTTGAAAACACAAGTTAATTATTTAAAATTTGAATAAAGAATTGACTTTTTAGAAATAAACCTCTTTGTATTGTTATTACGTATAAATAAACCTTGTCATGAATTCATAAGTTGCATAACATTGAAAACTACTTAGTTGAATAAAACTAGGGGCCTTATTACATAAATATTCTCAAATAAAATAAAATAAAATTTAAAGAAATCCCAAAAATAATTTGTAGAAATAAATCCTGAATTGCCGCCCAACATAGAATCATTAAACTGTTAATTTTTTAGCTTTTGCCTTTTAAGAATCGAAATAGAATATGAGATCTAACAGAAATCGGCACTTACCTTAGTATAGTGAATTCGGCTAACACTTGGAAAGGAGATTCGACAATGCCAAAGGAAAGTTTTAAATGCCGGAAGAATAGAACTAATTCTCAAATAGAATGAATAAAAGAAAAGACTATAGATGCTTCGGCTTTTTAGATAAATCGGCACAAGGAGGAAAAAGTGGAGAATAATTTTGGCTTTTAAAGAAATTGGAGAAAAGAAATTGGAGAGGGAGAGGCTAAGGAATTTCGGCACAATGGGAGAAGAAATTAGGGTTTTCAATGTCAGAATCAAGGAGCTATCCCCCCTATCTATAGATATTTCGACACCTCATGTATAAACGTCCTTCCTAATTAATTAAAATTCAAGCTAAATAAGAGGGAAAATTTGCCACCCCCCTTTGCCGTGCAGTAGTCGATTTCTACACTCCTCTAGGTGATGGATTTTCGGCCATCACCTCCCTTATAGATAAGCTCCTAACTTTTCTCCTTTTTATCTACTATTTTATCAATTATAAAATCCATATAAATCTTCCTATTTTTGAGCCTTGTAGCCGTCCACCTCATCAAATCTTAATGCCTAAATCTAACTCACTTAAATTAAAAGATTTGGGCTTTATTAAACTTAAATTTTGGGCCCCTAACTCCTTGTGTGTGGCGTCACTCCTTGCTTCATTTTAGGTGCCGAAAATGGCCCTAAAAACATGGGCTCCTTACGGCTAAAACTTAGGCCTCTTTTATTGTTAATGACGCCACCTTAAAATAATTCAATCAAGGCCTTTGCCTAATATACTAAGCCCAATTTTGAACCCCTATCACTTAAATTAACAAATTAAACATATCCCCACACTAAATGTGTAGGCCCATAAATTTAGGATGTTACAGCTATAGTCTAATTTTGGAACTCTGCTTATAGCTGTTTCACTTTCGGGAAAGTAGATTTGGTGCCCATAATGGAGAAATATACAACCTTGCTTCGGTGTCCAAGATTTCAAGTCGATAAAGCTTATTCCAAGGCCATTAATGGCCTAAATTTTGTGAAGAAGTTAATGAATTTTACGGGGATGAGCGAACAGTGGGTTACAGCCAGAATTCAGAAGAAAGGTGAAGGTAAATGCATTCCTTTGGTTAGCTTGAGGGACTCGATCTTAGTCCATCTAGACGCAAAGAAGAAGGTTAATGTCTTTGCCTTGTGTATCTACGGTTCGGTAGTTTTCCCCAAAGCTCTTAGACATATAGATGAAGCAGTCATTGAGCTATTCGTTCGACTTGACAAAGGGGTCACACCTGTACCTGCGATCTTAGCCGAAACGTTTAGATCTTTGAATGTATGTCGAAGAGCAGGTGAAGGCAGATTCATTGGATGCGTACAGTTATTATAAGCTTGGTTCCACAATCATTTTTGGAAGATGGAGAAAGTTTCTTATAGGGTTTCTATAAGAACTATTCTTCCTTAAAAGAGATAGTGTCTACACCAAGGAGAGAGGACGTGTCTGAGGAAAACTGAATGGCGCTTCTTCAAAATCTTTAAGAGGAGGATATCGAGTGGAGAGCTCCTTGGATGATTCCCAACGAAATCCTTTTATCGATGTGGGAGTTTCGACTTGGTTCCTTTGCTTGGAATTTGGGGAGCCGCTGGATATGCCCCTTTGCTCTGCTGAGACAATATGGGTCAAGACTATGGGCTAGCTCAATGTGAGTTCTCATACAAAGGAGAAAATTATAAGAATAGGGTCAAAGAGATTATCAGATTCATAGAATGAAGAGATTATCAGAAGGCCCAATGACGACTCCAGAATATGACGGATGGAGGATTAGAAGAATTAATGATAACATCCCTGAGCTAAGTTCAGAAGGTACCCAATCAAGAGAACAATGCGTACAAGTGGTCCCATCAGTGTTAGAGATTGTGAAACAAGATTTTGAGAGGATGAGCTCCGAGCTCGAAAAGAAAATAGAGAAGTTGGAAGAGGAAAAGATGTACTTGAGGCTAGATGTGGATGTTCAAATGTCAGAGGCTGAAAAAGTGAGAAAAGAGAAGAGAAAATCGAGATAGTTTAAAGATATAATACAAGAAGATACGTCTGTTAATAAAAAATGCTAGATTGGGGAAGACTTCACAACAGTGGCAACAATAGGTTCAAGAGGAAAAAGCCCAGGCTGACCATTAGGAGAAGAAGTTCCTTGAGATGCAGATGCAGAATGAGGCCCTAGAAAGGAGTTTGGCTGAAAGCCAAAAAGAGAAAAGTGGATTAAAGGCTAAAGTCGCTGAATTGGGACGGTCTCTTCATCATCATCAAAGCCGTAATTCTGATTCAAATTAAAATCAAGTCTGAATAAGATTAAGAAGATGAAAGGCAAGATCGAAGAGTTAGAATCGGTATTACACAACTGTGAGCTCTAGATCGAGCTTCTGGAAACAAGAGAAGGGTGCTTGAAGGAAAAGCTTCACCATTCTCATGATCAAGTTAGAAATCATAACTACCTCATGGGTGAAGCAATAGTTCAGATTTGAGAGGTAACTGATCATTTATAGACTTTGGCAATACAGACTGATACATTGAGCATGAAGTATGAGCTACAGTCCAATCGGGGTCAAGAGCTAGCTTTATTGCTTAGGAAAGTTAAGACTTTAGGCCTTAGGGATAAAGCATATTTGCAGTCCATTTTATGTAAAGGATTTCACTTTCTAATAAAGTTTTCTAAAATGAAGTTGAATCAAAATCGATGCCTTCTTTTTGCATTCATGCATTTGTATTACATTGCATCATTTGCATTAGACTTTTACCAAAAGGACCCTAATTAGGTAAAAATATTTCAGTTAACCTGGAAAAGATGGAACAAAGGCTGGAGAGAATATAACAAATGCAAACACAGATGCAGGGACAATTGACCAAGATCCAACAAAAAATGCGGGAACAAATGCTAGAATTTCAAAAAGAATATGATTGGCTAGTTAACCCAATTATTAGCCGGAGGACTTGAAAAAAAGAGTGGTCCAATGGTCAACAGTGTGGATAATGAGGAAGACATCATTTACTCCCCAATATGTTTTAACCCGAGTGATGATCAAGCCAAACTGGTTGTTCTGGTAGAATCAAAGGAAAAGGGAGAATAGACCTCAAAGGCCCTAAATAAGAAGGAAAAGAAAGTGAATAGTGTCGGTAGGTATAACAAGAGCCATTTGGAGCTAATTACAGTAAACCAGCCAAGGACGGTAACTACCAGCAAATACCCCTAAAAACTTCGGCCCTATTTGATCTAAGTCGCTCGGATATCGACCCACGAGCTGCCAACCCAGTTCTTGCCCCAGCAACCCTTTCCAATACCCGCAACATGGCTTGGGACAGAGCGTCAACATGGCTTGCGACAGAGCGTCGTCCTCTCTCATTCGATCATGTGACCCAGCTTCAGTCACTGGTGACACAGGTGCATCCATTTCTGGCATATGTCCCGATGCCTCAGATATAACTCTAGCACCTCGACCTCTACCACGTCCACGTCTTCCGCGTCCATGTTCTCTAACGCTCATATTTTCTAAGTCAATTTAATCTGATTAAGAGTCTTATGAATCAGTATGCTTATTCAGTGTTTATTAAACAATGTTTTATGGAGTATAGGAAATAAATTTTTTTTCGCAAAAGGTGTCCTAAAGCCTCAATCTCTATAGTCTCAGCTCCTAAAGCTAAAAGTTCTAGAGTATTTCTACTGTCATACCACAATAATCATAAATTGAAAATAAAAACTTACTAACTTGGTGCCGGATACCCGTGGTGCCATACTTCCTTTAGAACATGCATTTATAAATTAAAATTTTAAACAGCTTTGGAAAATGCTTTTGAACCCAAACCACAGCCAAATTTTGCAATCGGGCTCTGATACCATAAAATGTAACACCTCAAGCCCGGCCCATGCGGTATGACTAGATTTGGCATGTCACACGAAGAAAACGAGTAAAGAACTTGTGATCTTTATTAAAGATGCTGTTATTTGTTTATAGTTTAAGAAAACAAGTTTGGTTATAAATATTTTATAAAATACTACTAATTTCGATAGGTTGATTGATAAATCGAAAATCGAACTATTGAATCTTAAAACTATGACTTTTGAAAATGACGTTCGACGAAAAATCCAAGTTAAATAATTTGTTCATATTTGATATGAAATTCATTTATTAATCAACTTTGGAAAATCGTTATTTATGATCTCAGAAAAATCTCCATTTAAAACAATTTAAGAAAAGTAATAAATACGTCAAAACATAAAGAAAATTTAAAACATATCCCAGAGGCCTTATTACAACTTTAAAACCCAAAATAGTAAAAGTAACGAAAAAAGCGGAAAAGAAATTTACTAAAGTTTGAAATTACTATTTCCAAAATTATGGCCTCCACTGAGTCATCCATGGCCCCAAGTCCTCGTTACTGAGCATTACCTGAAAGGATTAAGGAAAAGGAGTGAGTTACAAGAACTCAGTGTATAATCCCCTTACCGTTATCCACTGGGCCTGAACCCGAATAGCATCATCTTGAGCCTAAGCCCATTTACAAAGTAACAATTAAATGAAATGAATGTAACCCACCCATCCAACCATCACATCCATGACCAGCCAATCACACTTGTAGGGATCAAGTCAACCCACCCCGCCGCTCACACCAATTTGCAGTCGAGCTGCTAACGTATAGCATTTTTGTGGTAGAGCCACTGATATCATAGTTATGTACATTAATAATTGAATTATGGCTAAGCCACAAGGCTACACTTCTCTTCATACAATTTCCCATCCCATGCAAAATGTAAAAAAAAAATGCAACATACATAATTAAATATCCACATATATTTACCACCATTAATCTAGTAAATCATTTCGGTGAGTCGGCCCATTAAAGCAATTTAATAAATCGGCCCACTAAGGCATTTTGGTAAATCGGCCCATAGGGGCATTTTCGTTATTCGGCCCATAAGGGCATTTTGGTAAATCGGCCCATAGGGGCATTTTCGTAATTTTAGAAAAATTAATACTGATTTGACAGATCTTTTAAAAGTAGTGTTGTTTAAGCAAGTTACACGATTTATGCCATATTACGATTTTTAGCCTTGTAAATAATAATGCTCTATTTTCCAACACGATATCGAATCACGAATCTACGAGATTTCGGTGTGAGATTACACACCTGATTATGGTAAGGACTAAACCTTCTTGATCGTCGGCACCTATGACACCATAACACTCGATTAACTAATATAAGAGATTTTATTAATCCAAATCTAAAACAACGATCTAAAACGCTTACCCTTAGTATCGTGAACGACCACAATTTGTCTATTCTCATCGAATGATGGTCCACAACCTGGTGGGAAATCCCGAATTACCGATACCACCCTACGTTTGAACTTAGGAGTAGGAATTGCAAATCCACTCCCTTTTTGTTCTCTAATCACTTTTCCTTTCAAATCGCTACCACTTGCCTCCATTGGAAAAGTCTTGGTTAGAAAATACTATGATGAGTGAAGATAATTATTTAGGGATAGGATTCGACTTACCACTACTTCCGAAGGATCAACGAATAGAGAAGAACGAGTGATTAGCCCCTAGAATAAACGTTTAAACATAATCATCGATCCATTTTAACGGAATAACCAAGCATTGAGATATATCAAAATGGACCTTGAAGAAATCCCTTACCATGACAATAATAGATCCAACTTCCACCGATTTGGCTTATGACTAGAGATGAATCGACAAGGATGTGATATTCGGCCACCCACTAAAACACTACAAAAAAGAAGAGATGATCACGATTTGAGAGGGTAGGAGAAAATGATATTTTGGTTTAGAGACAAAATAGAACAACCGAATAGTGATGGACACACATTTAGCTAGGGAGAAAAGAAAATGAAAAGAGAAGAAAGAAACCACTTACCAATTCGATCAAAGAAGAGAGTGCCAACACGAAAGAGAAAGAAATAATGAAGAATAGATTAAAGGTTAAAATGTTCGGCTATGGAGAGAAATGAACAAGAAGATTCAGTTACTTTGAGAGAAAGAAACGAAGACGATTCGTCCTCTAAAAATAGTCAACTAAAGAAAGAAGAGAGAAAGATAGGAGGAACGATGAGAAAACAAGAAAAGAAGAGCAATGTGGCTTGAAAGTTTCAGCAAAACAAAATAGAAAGGTGCACAATTTTGGCTTTAGAGTTTTGGCAAGTGAGGGAAGGAATTGGAAAAGAGAAAACTCAAAAAGGTTAAAAAGAATAAGCCTTTCATGCACCAAAATATGCAAAATGACTATAGTAATTCAGCTCCCCTTTTCTCCCTACCAAAACCGTGTGCCTCCCACACCAATAAGGTCATGATTGACGAAAATTTCTTTCCTAAACACCTTTCCACAAAATCGGCCAACATGTTCCCTCCCTTACCTTTTTCCTTTAATTCTTTCCTTATTCTCCTCTTTACCTTATTTTCTTAGTCTTCTTTCCATCAATAAAAAGTCTTCTCTTCCTTCTTTAAAGCTTGGCTGACACTTACCATCTAACACATGGTTGGCACAAAAATTTAAATCCCAAAAGTTGCAATAGATGAGATTCGAACCCCTTCCCTCCATGTTCTCCACTTGACGCCACACCACTCCACCATGTGCTCCACTTGTGCTAGCAAAATTCACACTTATTTCCTTAAGTCTTGATGCCACTTGCCTTCTCCCCTTAAATGCTTAAACACAAAAATTTTGCTAAGGCCCAACACAACCCCAAGCCTTCTTAGGACTCCTAAACATACACACTTAACATTCTTAACTAGCCTATTGCATGGTATAATGCAAAAACATAAAATCCCGAATTTCAGGATGTTACATGCTAAAAGGTCAATTTGCAACTTAAATACTCATACAAAAGAAGACAAATCAATTTAGCCACCTAATTTAATAAATAGCTACTTTTACGACTTACGCGATTTAGTCCTTTTCTTTAAATTAAACACACAAATGGTCAAATTAACTCACAAAAATTTTTTCACATGCACACTCATAAATCATAGACACCAAATATAATATATAAATATTCTATCGACTCGTATTTGTGGTCCCAAAACCATTATTTCTAATTAGGGTCAAAATCGGGCTATTACATGAGTCACAATCAAACCGGGGTCAAGAGTTAGCTTTGTTGTTTAGAAAAGTTAAGACTTTGGGCATTAGGGCAAAAGCATATTTACTGTCCGTTTTATGTAAAGGATTTTGTTTTCTAATAAAGTTTTCTAAATGAAATTGAATCTAAATCGATTCCTTTTGCATTTATGCATTTGCATTACATTGCATCATATGCATTTAAGTCCATAGAAAGACCCTAATTAGTTGAAGTTATTACAGAGAAAGTGAGAAGGAAAAGTTAATTTGGAAACCAAACACCATTACTGTACACGTGCTAAAACAAAAAAATATGGATCAAAGACTTGAACAGTTCCAAAGAGATATGCAAGAGCAATTGGCAAAGCTCCAGCAAGAGATGAGAGATCAAATGCTGGAAGCCCAAAGAAATATGATGGCTCAAATGGCTTAGCTACTGAACGGGGTGATGGACAAAGGAAAAGGTCGCATGATTAATACTAGAGAAGATAATGAGGACTTTCCTCCGGCCTTTACCCCACCACACGCACAAACACAACCTGAGGAGTATCCTCGAAGGTCACCTGTCACGATTAGGCCTCAAGAAGGGCAAGTTGATACCGGACTACCCATGAACTTCAAGTAGGCACAGGATCTAACCTAGGAGATAACCCTACTAATCTTGTTATCCCTGATTTAGATATAGCAGAAAGGGAAGGGACAAGACTTGAATCCTCAAGGCAGTTAGAGGATCGTTGTAAATGGTTGGAAGAAAAGTTAAAGGCCTTAGAGAATGCTGATAATAACCATGGAATTGATGCTAAAGACTTGAGCCTAGTTCCAGATTTGGTGCTTCCTCATAAGTTCAAAATGATAGAATTTGAGAAGTACAATGGGACCAGCTGCCCTAAAGCCCACATTACCATGTTCTATAGATGGATGACCGGCTATGTTAATAATGATCAACTCTTGATTCATTGTTTCCAAGACAGTTTGGTGGGGGCAGCGTCCAGGTGGTACAATCATCTCAGTCGTGCTGCGATTAACTCCTGGAGAGACCTAGCCCAAGCCTTTATAAAGAAATACAATCATGTCACAGACATGACGCCTGACAGAAGCACTTTAAAGAATATGAAAAAGAAGTCAAATGAAAGCTTCAGGTAGTATGCGCAAAGATGGAGGGAGGTCGCCATGCAAGTTCAACCACCACTCCTAGAAAAGGAAAATACAATGATTTTTATCAATACTTTGAAGGCTCTATTCATCACTCACATGATAGGAAGTACCACCAAGAGCTTTGCGGATATAGTGATGGCAGGAAAAATGATTGAAAATGTCATAAAGGGTGACAAGATTGAAGTTGAGGAAACCACTAAAAGGTCTGCTCCTAGAAAAGATGATAACGATATGAATAATACGAGTACATACAACAAAGGGTACTCGAAGGCAATTACTATTAGCCAGCCAAAAGTAATTACTGCTGGGCAACAAGGGTCGGTAATACAGGAACAGGGCACAAGGCAAAACTCTGAAAAGCTCCAATTTACGCCAATCCCGATGATGTATAAGGAGCTATATCAAAGTTTATTTGACGCACATGTGGTGTCCCTATTTTATCTAAAGCTGTTACATCCCCTATATCCTAAATGGTATGGCTCAAACGCTTAATGTGACTACCGTGCGGGAATATCGGGACATTCAATAAAAAACTACACTGCATTCAAAAAGGTAGTTGAGAGACTCATCAATATGGGGATTGTGAAGTTTGATGATACACCTAGTGCGGAGAACCCGTTACCTAATCATAGAGATAAGGGGATAAATGCGATTGGTGAAAATATCGTGAGAAGGATCAATAAGGATATTGTGAGAGTAAAAACCCCGTTGAGAATGATCTGGAGAGAAATGGTGGGGAAAGGATTGATATAAGCAGATTCTGGATGCGAAGGAGTAAGGGACTACTGTGAGTTCCACAATGCCGAAGGGCATGAAATCCAAGAATGTGTTGAGTTCAGGGACCTGGTGCAAAGCTTTATGGACAATAAGGAATTAGAAGTTTATGAGGAAGGCTCAGAGGGAGGAAGTATATGTGCGACAGAAGGAGAATTGGCAAACTAAAAAGTCAATTATCCGAGGATCATCATCTCCCGACCAAGAAGTATGGAGGATGGAACACAAGTGGCGCCAAAGGTAGTAACCCAGAAACCTGTTTCCTTTCCTTACAAGGATAACAAAATGGTACCTTGGAATTATGACTGTAATGTGACAATTCCAGGAGTGGAAAACTCAGCTAGCACTTCTAAGGAAGTTCAAAATGAAGGATCTTACACACGTAGTGGAAGGCGTTACGACTCAGGAAACGTTAGAACAGAACCAGTGAAATCAAAGACCTTGCCAGTTGAATGAGAGAAAGGACCTAAGGCACTTATCAACGAACCAGTGAAGGAAGAAGAGGCTAAAGAATTTCTAAAATTCTTAAAGCACAGTAAATACAGTGTGGTAGAACAACTGTGCAAACAACCAACTCGCATATCAGTGCTAGCCTTGCTTTTAAGTTCAGAAGTGCATCGTGAGGCATTGATGAAAGTGCTGAATGAAACTTAAGTTACTAAAGATATATCTGTCAATAAACTTGACCGTCTGGTTAGTAATATAAGTGCCGACAATTTTATTTACTTCAGTGATGATGAAATTCCACCTGGAGGCATGGGATCGACTAAGGCTTTGCACATCACTACTCGTTGCAAAGGATATACTCTACCAAGTGTGATAATCGATAATAGGTCGGATTTGAATGTCTTACTATTGTCTACGCTGAAAAGATTCCCTATAGACAGTTCTCACATGAAGACATGTCAGAACATAGTGAGAGCATTTGATGGCACTAAGAGAAGAATGATGGGAAGGATTGACGTACTGTTGCTGATTGGGCCAAACACATATGAAGTGGATTTTTTGGTAATGGATATCAAGCCCTCCTACAATTGCCTATTGGGAAGACCCTGGAGTCATTGTGGGCTAAGGCCCAAGACCACCGATTTCGATAGGGCTTAGGCCCAATGTGAATATTTGTATGTTGATTTGATTGCCAAGGGTTATACACACTGAGTTTCGAAACTCACACCCTTTATTTAATGTTTCAGGTGATCCTCAGTAAACGACTCGACGTGAAAAGGACTCAGAGATGGCCACACTACAAGATGTTTAAATTTTTATTTATTTGTTTCAAAAGACATGATTTTGATTACTTTATTTTTGTTGGATGTAATAAGGCCTTGTACTCTGATTTGACTTTAAATTTTGGGTTTTTTGTTTAATTGTTTTTTTAATTATTAAACCTTAGTAAGCCCTTATGTTTAAACTTGGTTTCCGAAATACTTAAAATAATAAAATGAGTTTTTATCTTTACTTAATAAGACTCAAAGATTTTGGGCCTTAAATTTTTAATTAGCAAGACCGTTTTGAATTGTGCCTTTAATGTGATATTCCGAATTTGGGCCTAACTTCTAGGCTGGGTTTGGAGTGTTACAGGATTTCAGAGGATTTTTTTTAAGTTTTTTTTATAAACTAATACAAATGATTTTTTTTATAAAAAATGGCTTATATAGCAATATAGAAATGACGCCATTTTTGCTTAAGCCAATAAGCAGTAAACGACGTCGTTTAAAGGACCAGGTCCGCGCGTTGACCCGAAACCCGAGAAGGATCCGCGTGTTTTCATAAAAAGGGGAATTTGTCTCTTTAGTCCCTCCGCAATTTTATTCTTTGTGATTTCGTCCAATTTGAATGTTTCTTCTATTTTTCAAATCAGCCCTGAAAGTTTGCTTCTATTTCAATTTGGTCCCTCGGGCTATTTAAAGGCTAATATCAGAACAGCGTCGTTTAGGAGATAGGGCATAATTGCCCAATAAGTCCTTATATTTTGGCTCGTGTTCCAACATCGTCCTTTTTTTTTAATTTTACTTCTGATTTTCATTTATTTTCCGATTCGATCCTTGTTCGATTGACTTTTTTTAAATTCTTTTTTTTTTTCATTTCTATTCTTATTTTTAATTATTTTAGTATTACTTATTTATTAAATTATTATTTATTTATATTAGGTTATTTTGTTAAGTTCAATATTATTTATACATTATATATTATTTTAAAAAATTTGCACATTAGTTATTATATTACATTTTTATTATATATATTATACATTAGTATATTATATTATATTATATATAACATTTAAATCGTTTTATCCTTAGTATTGTATAAAATTTTGTATATTGTATAACGATATTGTTTATATTGTTTAGTTTAAATATGTAGTTTTATGCATATATGTATTAGATTATTGTATTATAAATATATTTTTATTTAAAGTTATACATTATATACTTAAAATTGTTTTTATCGTATTATTGTTTATATTTATATATATTAAATTTTATTATAAGTTATCATTTATATTTTTATATATTCTAAG
Organism: Gossypium rotundifolium; assembly: GCA_025506655.1. Lineage (NCBI taxonomy): Eukaryota > Viridiplantae > Streptophyta > Magnoliopsida > Malvales > Malvaceae > Gossypium > Gossypium rotundifolium. The sequence goes on along the minus strand of CP106722.1, from coordinate 84,424,992 downwards.
TTTTTATATCATTTATTTAAAATATATTGTTTATATATTAATCGCTTTAGAAATTGTCATTTTTATCCCTTTTGTTATAATATTTATCGTTGTTTAAAATATTATTCATTTATTTACTTTTATATTTGATCTTGTTTGTAGAGTTTCATATTCATTTTTAAAATTTTTATCCTTCACATAGATTTTTTTTTTAATTTTCACTGCTTATTTTATATTTTGTATTTGTTTATTTATATTCTTTTATTTGCTTATTATTGCTTTAGCTGTAACACCCCAAACTCGGCCTAGAAGTTAGGCCCAAATCTGGCGTGTCACATTGAAGAGTTTTTCGAAAACCATGCTTTCATTAGAAACCATTCTTACAACTTTAAACTTTCTTCTATTCAAAACCTCAAATTTCATTTGCTTATTTTCAAAACGTGGTTTATTAGAAATCATTCTTGGAAAACATTATTATCTTTAAAACCTTGTTTGTTGCAGAAACTTAATTTAAAATAGTTGAGGAACGTGATATTTTGAAAAACAGTAGTTATTTCTGAAAAATCGTCTTCTACTTCTAGCAATTATAAAACAAATAATAAAATCCCCAAAACTTAAAGTTCAAAAAATCTTAAGGCCTTATTACAAAATTAATAACCCAATAAATTAAACTAAAATAAAATAGGAGTTGCTAAGTTTAACTTTAAATCCAATCGGACGTGTGGTCACCTCCGAGTCCCTCGAAGCTCCGATCCGTCTAAGGCTAAGGATTACCGCATGCTTAAAAGCGGGTGATTTTGTGAAAACTCGATGTGTAATCCCTTACCGAGTAACAACAAGATATCTGAGTAAACCTAAATAGTTTGGGTAAAGCCCTTTCAACAAGAATAAAGACAAGATCAGATCAGAGCATACGTGGGTCAAAGCCCACTACGAAATCATTTGGGTCACAGCCCATAACAGTCCTAGCCCAAGCCAATAACAGAACAAGTGGCCTAAGCCCAGCACAGTGACAGATCTCATAAACAGATATGCAACAGTATGAGGATGCAACAAACATGCAGCCCAACCCAATCCAACCATCACACCACCCGTACCAGCCCTACACTCCATGTGGGGACCAAGTTAACCCACCCAGCCCTACACACCAAGAACGCATCCGAGCTGCCAATATCAATGCAGCAAAGCTGCCAATAACAATATAAGTGGCTGAGCCACTAAAATCAGTATATCGTGGCGAGCCAATCGAATCAAGATAATGTGGCATAGCCACCAAGATCAAGATTTCCTCCATAAGCATAACCCAACCCAATGCAGTATGTCGTGTATGTCATGCTCAATCATTACACGTGTATGCAAAATGGCCATGCTTAGTAACCATCATTTCAACACATATTAACAGCAAATCAAACACACGCCTACAGTTAAATCGGTTAAACCACAGTCATACAATCATAGTCAAATCATGGCACCAAAACCAGTCTTTTACCCCTAGGGGAAAAATAGTCATTTTACCCTATAAGGGTATTTCCTAGTTTCAAGTAAAATTTATGAATTAAGATTTCAAGTCTCCTAACTCAAGTTATAGTCAATTTAGTTAGTACGACGCAGATAGACAGTTTAAATTTTTATGTCCAAATTAGTAGTTAAGTCTGGATTGCAAAATTACCAAATTACCCTTAATGGGTAATATTACCAATTTAAGAAAATGCCCCTATGGGCTGAATTATCCAAATACCCTTAGTGGGTAAGATTACCGAGTTACCGAAATGCCCCTAAAGGGCCAAAATATGATATTGCTTAATGGACTGAATTGACATATTACCTTATAGGCCGATTGGACTTATTGATTAATGGGCCAATATGATATTTTGTTATATGGTCCGATCTGATATTTTGCTATATGAGCCAATTTGATATGTGACTAAATGGGCCGAATTGATATGTGATTAAATGGGCCGAATGGATTTGTGATAAAATGGGCTGATTTGATATATTGCTCTAATGGGCCGATTTTGTAAAGTGTTATTGGGCAAATTTGTTTGTCATAAATTTCTGAATTTTTAATTATTGTTATTATATTTGTAAATATCATGATTTGATATGTATGATGCATATACATGAATTGCATGGGATGGGATAATGATGAAGAAAAGTTTTGGTAGCTTTGCCATATAATTTTGGTGGCTTTGCCACATATTTGGTGACTGTCACAATCTGTCTGGTGGCTATGCCACGTAAATTCTGTTATTCTGGTGGCTTGTCCACAAATAATCTGTTATAAATGGCTTGATGCCTACATTTGGTGTGTTGGCGGGGTGGGTGACTAAAGCTCCCCACAGGTGTGTTGGTTGGTATGGGTGGTGTGTAGCGGATGGAAAACTAGGTTTGGTTTGGGAATTGCATTTCATATTCATGTTATATTTATTACATTATTATTGTATGTGGGCTTAGGCCCAAATAATTACTTAATGAGATTTTGGCCCAGTGAACAACGATAAGAGGATTTCACACTAAGTTCTTGTAACTCACCCCCTTCTTTCTTAACCCTGTAGGTAATGCTCTATGAGGTGGACTTGGGCCATGGATGACTCGGTGGAGGCCATACTTCAGAAATGGTGTTATTAGATTTTAAATTTTTATTTCCGTTTATTTTATTATTTTGCTATATTGGTTTAAGTTATAATAAGGCCTCTGGAGTATTTTGTTATTTACTTTATGGTTGATATACTTATTATTTTGCTTAATTTGTTTTAAACGAGAATTTTTCTAAAAAAGTAAATAAAGGTTTTCCAAAATCGATTAACAAATGAATTTCATTATAAACTTTATAAATATTTTAACACAGAAGTTATTTTCTCAAACTATCAAACAATATTTTCAAAAGTCACGGTTTCAAAGTTCACTACCTTGACTGTTGACTCATCAATCAATCTCTCAAAAATAGTTGTATTTTATCTACGTTTCCGCAACGATTTCAAAATACTTCTACAACTCTCTTTCTAAACATCACTTATTGGAAAATTGGTTATTTCAAATACGTTTTCGCCACCAAAAAGGTTTTTCTTAAAAGATAATTACATTTTCAAGTAGTTAACATTTGCTTAAGTTTTTTGGGTTTTAACAAAGAGGCTGAAATTTTCTAACGTGTTTTTTTTTTGTGTGTGACATGCCAGATTCGGGCCTAACTTCTAGGCTGGGTTTGGGGTGTTACAATATATATATATATATATATATATATGTGTGGGGGGGAAATAACAACACACACCATCCATCTTTCCCATGCACCAATGTGAAAAGAAGAGAGAAAGAAAGAAGTTTTGCTTTCTTTACAATTTAGTCCTTTCACCAAAAATCCACCATTTTCACTTAGAATTCAAAAGAATTTCTATAGTCATCAAGAGCGAAAGATGACAAGGAGACTATGGGGAGCAAGAAAATCAAGTTAGATTCAAGAAATAGAAGCTGGAGGAGAGAGAAAATTAAGTTAAAGATTAAAATCAATAAAACAAGGTAAGAACATCAAGGACCAAGATCGAACGGCAAGTCTTGTCTCCCTAAGCAGTAGTGGAACAGATTTAAGCCACCAGCCCTATCTTCCTGACCAGCAGTGGAATAGGCCAAAGATTGTAGATCTTGTCACCCTAAGCAATAGTAGATCAAGATCGAATGACAAATCTTGTCTCCCTAAGCAGTAGTGGAACAGATTTAACCACCAGCCTGGCATCCCTGAGTTTGCAGCGGAACAGACCAAAGATACCAATCTGGCATTCCTGAGCTTTGCAGGAAACAGATTGAAAATGATAGATTTGACATTTCCCGAGTTTGTAAGAAACAGATCGAAGACATCAGTCTGATCATCCCTGAGTTTGCAGGGATCAGATTGAAATTATCAGAATTGGTCTCCTTGAGTTTGCAGTGGAGCAGATCAAAGGATAGTGGATACAGCCTTCATGAAGTTGAAGCTATCAAACTCACTGAAATGAAGATGAAGCTCCAATGCCGTTGAAGTTGCAGTTTGGATTAGAAGAAGACAAGGATCAAGAAGTCTAAGCTTGGTCAAGACCAGCCAAAATTGGTCATTTTATAGTCTTTGCCCTATTCTTGTTACACGACAATGAGCAAAGAGGGGCAGCTGTAATAGCCCAATTTTGACTGGGCTGAAATAAACCAAAAAATAACCCAAATGTCCAAAATCTTTACAGTCTATTTACAAGTAATGGCCCACCACTACCCAATAGCCTAAACAGATTACCCTGAAACCCATTACACCCTAGACTATAACAACCTAAAAATATGAGTATTGATATGTTGCATGTTTTTTGTGCTTAACTTCTGAATGATTAAATTTGTGTGCTTGTATAGTCTTGAGAAGGCTTGGGATTTATTCAGTATTAGAATAAATTTTAGTAATGAGTACTTTATTGAAGTGGAACAAGTGACTCTGATGTTTAAGGGAATTTAATTGGTAAAAGTTTGCATAAGATGAACTAGTAGCAAGGTGGAGTTGGCGCCATAAGCATGCTTAGAGGGAAGAGGTTCGAATCCCTTGTTGAACATGTAAGTTTTGTTTTTTTTTTTGTTTCCTCTTCCATAGTGTCGGTTATGGATAAGGTTTAGGATGAGTTGGATTTCAAATATTATGGTAAGAAGACTAAAGGAAAAAGGTAAAAAAAAAACTTAAGGAAAATAATCTTTTGAAAAAGGCATTAAGGGAGGAGATAAGGCTTGAATCATGGGAGATGTTTTGGAAACTATTGAATGTCCAACTATGTCTATGAACATGGACTGTTTTATGGACTAGGGGGTGGCCGAATTTTTGTGGTAGACTTTGGTAAGGATGTGTAGTTAGTGTGTAATCCCATTTGGTCATTTTGGTGTTTCTTTTCACAAAACTTTCTTCTCATTTCTTTTCTCTCCATAACCGAATGCAAATGGTGCATTGTGAGCATTCTTGTTTTCTTCTTTTGGTCATTGTTTTTGACCATTTGGCCTCAATTTTTGCCTAATCTTTCAAGCTCTTCCTCTCTAGTGCCGAAATCACCATAGCACAAAGACCGTTTTTTTTCTTTTCTTTTCTTTCTTTTCTACTCTTTGGCCGAATGCTCTCTTGTCCCAAATCCATCCCTTTGTTTCTTATTCATCCTTGAAAACCCGAAACACATTTTCTCTCTTTTACTTTTCTCCATGGCTGAATGTTGTTAGCATCTTATCCATCAAAATTATTTTCTTAGCCGAACCTTCTCCTCACATATTTCTTTTCTCTTGACAATCATTCTTTCAACTTTCATTTCAACCAAGTCATAAGAACCCTTTTCATTTTTTTTATTTTCTTCTTCTTTGCCTTTGGCCGAATATACATATTGTTTAAGAAAGTCTCTTGACCGAAAAATAGCATTCCTTATTCTTCCTTTAAACAATCCTATTCATCTTAATAGTGTTTTAGAGAAGGCCGAACTCGGAGTATTCGTAATCATAGTGACTCGCTAGAAATCGAATCGAAGTGTTAAGGTAAGGATTTCTATCAAGGACTTTCAAATTATTTCGTTATTTCGTCAAAGGTGAATTATTAATCGACTCTATCTTAGGGACGTTAACGCTCGATTATCATCCCGTGAGCGCAAAGATATTTTTGTGGTAAGCCGATTTTGTCTTAAGACATTTAGTCTTAATCTTCCGATTTAATAAGTTAGACTAATAATCTTTTGTCAATGGAGGCAAACAAGATAGGTTCGAAAAGAGCGGTGAATAGTGTTTGGAAGAGGGGTGGTTCCACTATCCCCTCTAAATTCAAACGAAGGGCTGTTTCGACAATCCGAGATTTTCCACCGGATTGTGGACCCTCATCCGGTGAAAATAAATTATTTGAAGTCATTCATACTCCTGAACCTTTGTTTGTTCGTGAATATTCAACGGGTAACGAATCATCGATCGGGGAGAAACCACAAATAGAAGTTGTTCAAAATTTCGAGGGAAAAGTTTAGAACGCTTATTTTTAAGAATAGTTTTGCAAATAAGTATTAGTGTTCTAATCCATCGTGATGCGTGTTTAGATATCGACGAGCGGGAAAGTATAGTTCTCACCGTAATCGTGTGTAACTTCACACTTGTCTCATGGGTTATATTATACCGTAAGCGTTAGAATAAAAATCGTAAATTCGGTAAAATTGGAAAATACAGTATATTAGCACTTTTTGTATGAATGCATGAAACCGGAATTAAGGTTGTGAAAAAAAATTACGGATTTGCCCTCAATGGGTGATTTTGTTAAAAAGTGATATTTTGGGCCATATGATTATTTTGATAAATTGGCCAAGTGAGAATATTGTGAAAATGGCTTCATGTGTTAAATGGGCCAAGGTCTGCTAGATCGTTACATGGGCCAAAATTGCTATTTTGACTAATGGGCCAAATTGATAACTTGTAATATGGGCTTTTTGTTGAAATTTACCTTATGAATATATTGTTATGCATTATCTATATATATATATACATGACCGCATGGGTTGGGATAATTGAGGAAGAGAAGAATGGCTGCTGCCAAAATCTAGTTCGGTGACTCTGTCACAATGGCCTATTGCCAAAATCTAGTTCGGTGACTCACACAATGGCCTATTGCCAAAAATCTAGTTCTACGACATCTGTCATAATGGCCTGTTGCCAAAAATCTAGTTCGGTGGCTCTGCCACAAATATTATAATTGGCTTAATGCCTGCTATTGGTGTGTTGGCGGGGTGGGTTGACTTGATCCCCACAGGTGTGTTGGTTGGTACGGGTGGTGTGTAGAGGATGGAAATTAGGCTTGGTTGGGAATTGCATATCATATGCATTATTTTTTATATTGTACATTTGTAAATGGGCTCAAGCCCAGCTAATTGCTTAAATGGTTTTGGCCTAGTGAACACTGTAAGTGGGTTACACATTAAGTTCTAAGTAACTCATCCCATTTTTCTTACCCTTCTCAGGTAATAATAATTGATGGAGGCTTGGGTCGGGGATGACTCCGTGTGGAGGCCATACTACGAGTGATAAGTTATAAAAAATTTGAATTTCTTTTAAGTATTTTTATTTAAGTACTTTTTCAATTGCAATGTAATAAGGCCTCTGGTATTATTTTTATGGATTTTTATTCGTGGAGGATTTTAATATGTCTTAGTTACTTAAATGGGGCTGTTTAATTCTTATAAATGTTTTCTTCAACTTACGTATAAAAAAAAGTTTTTCTTAAATATCACTTACTCGTAAAATTTTCGTGAAAACTCTTTTATAAATTTATTTTAACCAATTATTTCTCTGAAAATCAAATTGTAAAATCTCATGTTTTAAAATCATGGTTTTCAAATAAATCTCAATTTTTGATAAACTCTATCTTCAAAATCGTTTTGAAGAATTGTTTTCATTAAAAGCATTGATGACTGGATGAAAGTTCGAATTGTGTGGCATGCCAAGTCTGGTCTTAAACGCATAGGCTGGGTTTGGAGTGTTACATTTTACGGTATCAGAGCCTAGTTTCAAAACTCGGCTGTGGTTTGGGTTTAACAATGATTTTTGTTTAAAAACTGCTTAAATTTCTAGACTTTATGTATTTAAAGGTAGTATGGCACCACGAGCATCCGACACCAAGTCAAGTAAGTATTTGTATATTGAATGTTTACTATTGTTATATGGTCATAGGAACACTCTAGAACTTCTAGTTTTAGGTGTTGAAAACGATAGAGATTGAGACTATAGGATGTGATTGTGAAAATAACTTTGTCTCTCATATCTCATAAAATATTGTTAATAAACACTAAAATAGTATCATGATTTATAAAACTTGTAATTAGATAAAACTGAATTGGTCATTATGAGCACTAGAGGACGTGGTCGTGGACGCGGTAGACGTGGCCGTGGTAGAGGACGAGGTGCTAAGGTTGAGTCTGAAGCGCCGGGACATATGCCGGAAATGGATACACCTGCGTTACCCGAGAGTGAAACTGGATCACATGACCATTTGAGAGAGGACAATGCTTTGACTCAAGTAATGTTGCGAGTCCTAAAGAGGGTTGCTGGGACTAGAACTGGTCCAGCAGTTCGTGGATCAATATCGGAACGACTCAAGTCAAGTGGTGCCGAGGTTTTTAGAGGTGTCTCCGGTGTAGCTCCGAATGTTGCGAAATATTGGCTTGAGGTTGTAGAACGAATTATGGATGATCTAGAGTGCACCGTCGAGCAGAAGCTGAGAGGAGTGGTGCCTTGCTAAAGGACGAGGCGTATCAATGGTGGCTTATTGTTCGAGAAGGCACCGAGGCTGCATTGGTTACTTGGGATTTCTTTAAAGTTGCTTTCCAAGGGAAGTACGTCGGGACAAGTTATGTAGATGCCCGAAGGAAGTAATTCTTGAATTTTGCAAGGAAGTAAGACGGTGGCAGCTTACGAGGTAGAATTTCTTCGCTTGAGCCGTTATGCTCGCATAATAGTGCTGACTGATCATGAGCGCTGTGTACGCTTTGAGGATGGGCTGAATGATGAGTTGCGGGTACTGATAGCCCCACAACAAGTATAGACTTTTACCTCGCTTGTAGAGAAAGCTAAGATAGCCGAAGAGGCTAAGAATTTAGAACGCCAGAATCGCAAAAGAGTCAGAGGTAAGAGGGATTTTAAGTACAAAAGTTCTTCTAAAAGGTTTCAGAAGAGGCCACGGAATGACGAGCCAGCTCAAGCTAGAGCACCTGTGACTACCAATCAGAGTCAAGAATGTGCGGACTGTAAAAGACAACACCCCGAGGAATGCTAGAGGAAAACTGGTGCCTGCTATAAATGTGGTTCCAAGGATCATCAGTATAAGAATTGTCCTCGATGGACTGATATGACTCAAGAAGCTCGTAACCCTAATGTGTACTTAGTAACCACCGAGAGGCCGTAGACCAGGTCATGGTGGTAATGGTAACGGACGTGGTCAAGGTGCACTGGGTCGAGGTAATGGTTTTAGAGTTAACGCGGAGGCAAGATAGCCGGGATTGGTCTATGCGATTAGGCGTCGTGAAGAGGGTGATGCACCTGATATGATAACTGGCACGTTCTTCATCTTTGATGTACCTGTTACTGCTTTGATAGATATCGAGTCTACCCACTCGTATGTTGCTAGTGCTATATTTGGAAACCTGAATATTAGATCTGAGATTACCGATAGGGAGATGACGGTGATTAGTCCTTTAAGATAGTTGGTAATAGTGAATAAACTGTTTAGAGACGTGCCCTTGGAAATTCAAAGAGAGATATTTCTAACGGACTTGATGGAATTGCCTTTCGGTGAATTTGATCTTATTTTGGGCATAGATTGGTTGGTGAAGCACCGGACGTAATTGGATTGTACCGAAAAGTGGATGTCAATAAGGACTGTGGATGATAAGGAGGTAGTTATGATTGGTGAGCGAAGAAACTTTTTGGCAAATGTGGTATCTGCTCTGAAGGCAGAAAAGTTTGTGCGGAAAGGGTATGGAGCATTCCTAACCTTCATTAGTGCTTTGATGCCAAGGAATTATTGGTGAAAGGTATGAGAACGGTGAAAGAATTTCCAGATGTCTTTCCCGAAGAACTTCCTAGATTACCTCCAGATCAGGAAGTAGAATTTGGTATTGAGCTTCTGCCCGAAACTGCTCCAGTGAACATTGCTCCTTATAGAATGGCGCCGAAGGAGTTAGCGGAGCTTAAAGCTCAAATTTAAGAATTGTTAGATCGGGGATTTATCCAATCGAGTGTGTCTCCGTGGGGAGCACCAGTTTTGTTCGTCAAGAAGAAGGATAGGTCGATGCGTATGTGCATTGATTATAGGTAGTTGAATAAGTTGACGATCAAGAATAGGTATCCATTACCGAGAATTGATGACCTGTTTGATCAATTGAGAGGAGCTTCAGTTTTCTCCAAGATTGATTTGAGATCGGGTTATCATCAACTCAAGGTGAAAGAGGCAGATATTCATAAGACGGTATTCCGAACTCGTTATGGACATTATGAGCTTTTGGTGATGCCGTTTGGTTTGACCAATGCACCAACTGCATTTATGGACATGATGAATCGAGTCTTTCAACCCTATCTAGACCGGTTCGTAGTGGTGTTCATAGATGACATCTTGGTATATTCGAGGAATGAAGATGAGTATGACTCACATTTGTGCATCGTGCTGCAAATTTTGCAGGATAAGCAACTTTATGCCAAATTCAGTAAATGCGAATTTTGGTTGAAGGAAGTGACTTTCTTGGGTCATGTAGTGTCAGCCGAAGGAATAAGAGTTGATCCTCGAAAGGTAGAGGCAAGTTGGATTGGAAACCGCCAAGTCGATGGTGAGATTCGAGTTTCTTGGGTTTGGTGGTTATTATAGACGCTTTGTTGAGGGTTTTGTTGATTGTCGCACCCTAACTAAGTCTGCTTGCGAAAGGGAGTACCGTATGTGTGGACCGATAAACAACAAGAAAGTTTCGAGAAACTGAAAAAGATTTTGACGGAAGCGCCAGTTTTGATCCAATCTTAGGCTGAAAAAGAGTTTATCGTTCACTGTGATGCATCACACACGAGTTGAGGATATGTACTGATGCAAAGTGGAAAAGTGGTGGCTTATACTTCTCGTCAATTGAGGCCGCACGAAGTCAAGTATCCTACTCATGATTTGGAGTTGGCTGTGGTGGTATTTGCCTTAAAGATTTGGAGGCACTATCTCTATGGTGAGAAGTCAATCATTTATACGGACCATAAGAGTCTTAAATACCTCCTTACCCAAAAGGAGTTGAATTTGAGACAACGGAGATGGGTGGAGCTATTAAAGGATTATGATTTCTCAATCGAGTACCATCCTAGAAAGGCTAACGTGGTGGCAGACGCGTTGAGTCGTAAGGTAGTATCGGAGCTAAGAGCAATGTTTGCTCATCTCAGTTTGTATGAGGATTGCAGTCTGCTAGCAGAACTTCAAGTGAAGCCTCTGTGGTTGGAGCAAATCAAGGAAAAGTAGTTGTCAGATGAGAATTTGGGTCCTTTAATGCAACAAGTTGAAAATGGTATAATAGGAGACTTTGGATTGAACAATGATTGGGTGCTGTGTTTTCGTGGAAGAGTTTGTATGCCCATGGATTTGGATTTGAGACAAATAATTCTACCAGAGGCGCATAGTAGCCCTTATGCTATACATCTCGGAGGAAATAAGATGTATCGGGATCTCCGTGAGCAGTATTGGTTGCCAAGGTTAAAGCGAGAGGTTACTGATTTTGTGGGAAAATGCTTAACTTGTCAACAAGTGAAGGCAAAACATCAACTACCATCGGGTTTATTGCAATCGGTAAAGATTCCTCTATGGAAATGGGAGCGGATAACGATGGATTTTGTTAGTGGGTTACCCCTAACACCTACTCAGAAAATTCTGTTTGGGTGGTAGTAGATCGATTAACGAAGACTGCTCATTTTCTACCAATTCGTACGGATTACTCGCTTCAGAAGTTGGCTAAGCTGTATGTATCTGAGATCGTGAGGTTGCATGGGGTACCAGTGTCTATCATATCGGACAAGGATTCTAGGTTTACATCACAGTTCTGGAAAGCTTTACATGAGGCGTTGGGAACAAAGTTAAACTTCAGTACGGCTTTTCATCCTCAGTCAGATGGTCAGTCAGAAAGAGTAATTCAGATTTTGAAGGACATGTTACGAGGTTGTGTGATCGACTTTAGAGGTAGTTGGGAAGATTTTCTACCATTGGCAGAGTTCGCATATAATAATAGTTACCAATCCAGTATCCAAATGGCGCCCTATGAAGCGTTATACGGTCGTAGGTGTCGTACCCCTACTTGTTGGACTGAATTGGGGGAACGACAGGTGTTGGGTCCTGAATTGATATCTGAGACGGAAGAAAAGGTAAAGGTGATTCGAGCGCGGTTAAAGGAAGCTTCGGATAGACAAAAGCCGTATACGGATCTGAAGCGTAAAGATATTGAGTTTGCAGTGGGAGATCAGGTCTTTCTAAAAGTTTCACCTTGGAAGAAGATTTTCAGATTTGGAAGGAAGGGCAAGTTGAGCCCTAGGTTCATTGGACCATACTGTGTGTTGAAGAGTGTAAGGACCAGTGGCCTATCAGCTTGAATTACCTCCGGAGTTGAGTCAGATTCATAGTGTTTTCCACGTTTCTATGATGAGGCATTATAGATCAGATCCGTCTCACATAATACCGGTAGAAGAAGTGGAGTTGAGGTCAGACTTGTCTTTCGAGGAAGAACAAGTGAAAATCTTAGATCGCGATGTTAAGGTGCTAAGAAAGAAGACTGTACCGTTAGTTAAGGTTCTTTGGCGTAATCATGGAGCGGAGGAAGCTACGTGGGAGCCTGAGGACGCAATTCGGCAATAATATCCTCACCTCTTTTAACCAGGTAAATTTCGAGGACGAAATTTTCTTTAAGGGGGTAGAGTTGTAACATCCTAAAAATATGAGTATCGATATGTTGCTTGTTTTTTGTGCTTAACTTCTGAATGATTAAATTTGTGTGCTTGTATAGTCTTGAGAATGCTTGGGATTTATTCAGTATTAGAATAAATTTTAGTAATGAGTACTTTATTGAAGTGGAACAAGTGACTCTGATGTTTAAGGGAATTTAATTGGTAAAAGTTTGCATAAGATGAACTAGTAGCAAGGTGGAGTTGGCGCCATAAGCATGCTTAGAGGGAAGAGGTTCGAATCCCTTGTTGAACATGTGAGTTTTATTTTTATTTTTTATTTTTTGTTTCTTCTTCCATAGTGTCGGTTATGGATAAGGTTTAGGATGAGTTGGATTTCAAATATTATGGTAAGAAGACTAAAGGAAAAAGGTAAAAAAAAACTTAAGGAAAATAATCTTTTGAAAAAGGCATCAAGGGAGGACATAAGGCTTGAATCATGGGAGATGTTTTGGAAACTATTGAATGGCCAACTATGTCTATGAACATGGACGGTTTTATGGACTAGAGGGTGGCCGAATTTTTGTGGTAGACTTTGGTAAGGATGTGTAGTTAGTGTGTAATCCCATTTGGTCATTTTGGTGTTTCTTTTCACAAAACTTTCTTCTCATTTTTTTTCTCTCCATAATCGAATGCAAATGGTGCATTGTGAGCATTCTTGTTTTCTTATTTTGGTCATTGTTTTTGACCATTTGGTCTCAATTTTTGCCTAATCTCTTAAGCTCTTCCTCTCTAGTGCCGAAATCACCATAGCACAAAGACCATTTTTTTTCTTTTTCTTTCTTTTCTACACTTTGGCCGAATGCTCTCTTGTCCCAAATCCCTCCCTGTGTTTCTTATTCATCCTTGAAAACCCGAAACACATTTTCTCTCTTCTACTTTTCCCCATGGTCGAATGCTGCTAGCATCTTATCCATCAAAATTGTTTTCTTAGCCGAACCTTCTCCTCACATATTTCTTTTCTCTTGACAATCATTCTTTCAACTTTCATTTCAACCAAGTCGTAAGAACCCTTTTCATTTCTTTATTTTCTTCTTCTTTGCCTTTGGCCGAATATACATATTGTTTAAGAAAGTCTCTTGACTGAAAAATAGCATTCCTTATTCTTATTTTAAACAATCCTATTCATCTTAATAGAGTTTTAGAGAAGGCCAAACTCAGAGTATTTGTAATCATAGTGACTCGCTAGAAATCGAATCGAAGTGTTAAGGTAAGGATTTCTATCAAGGTCTTTCAAATTATTTCGTTATTTCGTCGAAGGTGAATTATTAATCGATTCTATCTTAGGGACGTTAACGCTAGATTATCATCCCGTGAGCGCAAAGATATTTTTGTGGTAAGCCGATTTTGTCTTAAGACATATAGTCTTATTCTTCCGATTTAATAAGTTGGACTAATAATCTTTTGTCAATGGAGGCAAACAAGATAGGTTCGAAAAGAGCGGTGAATAGTATTCAGAAGAGGGGTGGTTCCACTATCCCCCCTAAATTCAAACGAAGGGCTGTTTCGGCAATCCGAGATTTTCCACCAGATTGTGGACCCTTATTCGGCGAAAATCAATTATTTGAAGTCATTCGTACTCCTGAACCTTTGTTTGTTCATGAATATTCAATGGGTAACGAATCATCAATCGGGGAGAAACCACAAATAGAAGTTGTTCAAAAATTTCAAGGGTAAAAGTTTAGGACGCTTATTTTTAAGAATAGTTTTGCAAAATAAGTATTAGTGTTCTAATCCATCGTGATGCGTGTTTAGATATCGACGAGCGGGAAAGTATAGTTCTCACCGTAATCAGGTGTGTAACTTCACACTTATCTCATGGGTTATACTATACCGTAAGCGTTAGAATAAAAATCGTAAATCCGATAAAATTGGAAAATACAGTATATTAGCACTTTTTGTGTGAATGCATGAAACCGGAATTAAGCATGTGAAAAAAAATTATGGATTTGCCCTTAATGGGTGATTTTGTTAAAAAGTGATATTTTGGGCCATATGATTATTTTGATAAATTGGCCAAGTGAGAATATTGTGAAAAAGGCCTCATGTGGTAAATGGGCCAAGGTCTGCTAGATCATTAAATGGGCCAAAATTGCTATTTTGACTAATGGGCCAAATTGATAACTTGTAATATGGGCTTTTTGTTGAAATTTACCTTATGAATATATTGTTATGCATTATCTATATATATATATACATGACTGCATGGGTTGGGATAATTGACGAAGAGAAGAATGGCCTGTTGCCAAAAATCTAGTTCGGTGACTCTGTCACAATGGCCTGTTGCCAAAAATCTAGTTCGGTGACTCTGTCACAATGGCCTGTTGCCAAAAATCTAGTTCGGTGGCTCGCCACAAATATTATAATTGGCTTAATGCCCGCTATTGGTGTGTTGGCGGGTGGTTTGACTTGATCCCCACAGTGTGTTGGTTGGTACGGGTGGTGTGTAGTGGATGGAAATTAGGCTTGGTTGGGAATTGCATATCATATGCATTATTTTTTATATTGTACATTTGTAAATGGGCTCAAGCCCACTAATTTCTTAAATGGTTTTGGCCCAAAGAACACGGTAAGTGGGTTACACATTGAGTTCTAAGTAACTCACCCTATTTTTCTTACCCTTCTCGTAATAATAATTGATGGAGGCTTGGTAGGGATGACTTCATGTGGAGGCCATACTACGAATGATGAGTTATAAAACTTTGAATTTCTTTTAAGTATTTTTATTTATGTACTTTTCAATTGCGATGTAATAAGGCCTCTAGTATTATTTTTATGGATTTTTATTCGTGGATGGATTTTAATATGTCTTAGTTACTTAAATGGGGTGTTTAATTCTTATAAATGTTTCCTTCAATTTACGATAAAAAAGGTTTTTCTTAAATATCACTTACTCGTAAAATTTCCGTGAAAACTCTTTTATAAATTTATTTTAACCAATTATTTCTCTGAAAATCAAATTGTAAAATCTCATGTTTTAAAATCATGGTTTTCAAATAAATCTCGATTTTTGATAAACTCCATCTTCAAAATCGTTTTGAAGAATTGTTTTCATTAAAAGTATTGATGAATGGACGAAAGTTCGAATTGTGTGGCATGCCAAGTCTGGTCTTAAACGCATAGGCCGGGTTTGGGGTGTTACACAGACCCAACAAAACAGACCCTAGCCCATCCTAAACACCCTACCTAGACCCAAATCAGCGCAGCCTAAGGAGCCCAAAGACTTAAATAGAATATAGAATGGCCTAGGTATTCTAAAACCCTAGGCGCCGTTAGTAGAAGCTTGATCGTCGCGCCTTCAGTCCGCCCCTCATCAGGCTACGATTCGCACCGCAAGCAGACCAAGCATTGCGCCGCCTTCATCGTCGAGAACCACGTCATCATCAGCGCGCATGTCGTCCCACAGCCACGATCTCCGCTTCTAACCTGCAAAAGAAGAAAGAAATCGAAGCAGAAAGGAGCAAATCACAGCAAAAAAGGAAAGAACAGACATAGAAATATGTGTTTTCCTTTTATTTTTGTTTTTAGGTTATAAAAACCCTTGGAAAATCTGTAGGGGGGATACTGATATACAAAAATCCAAAGAGACACAAATAGACAGAGAGGAAAATATATGCAAATACAGAGACAGATTCAGAAATAAAAAAGCAAAGGTCTTGATTATTTTTATTTTTATTTTCATATACTTTCTTTTTTATATTTTATTTTATTTTATTATCATATATATATATATATATATAAAAAAATCCATATAAAATACTTTTAAAAAAAGAGAAAAAATGCTTACATTTATAGGGTTTCATGGTGGCCAATTTACGGCGGCAGGACGGTGGTGGATTTGCTAGAGCCTCACGGAGGGCTTACTGAAATCGCCTCAGTAGGAGTGGGAGAGCATTTGAGCTCATTATTAATTTTTTTATGAATGTTTAAAAATGATTTTTTTATCTGAATTGCAGCTTATATAGCAATGACAAAATGGCGTCGTTTCACTCAGGATCTACGCGTCGACCCGATGGGTAAAAAGATCCGCGTGTTTTTTATACTAATGGTCTAATAACCATTTTAGTCCCTCCGCATTTTTATATTTTTCAATTCCTTTTAATTTCATTTTTTATTTTCTAATTAGGCCCTAAAATTTTAATTGTGTTTCAATTTAATCCCACAGGCTCTTTGAAGGCTAAAATCAGAACGTTACCATTTTGAAAAAGGCTTAATTTCCATATTAGTCCCTGGGATTTAACGTTTATTTTTAATTTAATCCTATTAATCTGTTTTAATTAGTATTTGACCCCTGATTCTTTTTATTTATTTTATTCTTATCCTTTTATTATATTTTTATCATTATATAGAATATTAAATTATTTTATTATATTATATATTTCATATTATTTTCCTATATTTTATATGTACTATTTTATTGTATATTTAATTATTCCTATATATTATTTTACTTGTTTAATAATTTATATTTTATTATATATTTTATTATTCGTTATTTATTATTTTTATTATTTTCATTACATATTTTTTTATATATACTATATTATATATTTTTTATTTTTTACATAGTATTATATTATATCATATATTATTTTCTAAAAAATTATTTTATATAAAGTTTATTTATATCTTATAACAAGTTTCACATATGTTTTATATATTTATTAAATTATATATTTATTATCTAGTATTTTTTTATTGTCTTACATATATTACTTTATATATTTTATTTGTTTATATAATGCCCTTTTATTTATTTGTTATTACTATAGTATAGTTATTTTAGTTGTATTTTACATTGTATGCTATTGTATTATAATCGTTTTTTAATATTTGTGTATGATAGTTTATAAATACGATATTGCTACATGGATTATTATTCAAAATACTTTTTACAAGCTTACTATATTTTAAAATAAGGCAATGTTTTGGTATTTAGAAATTCGGGAAATAGTCCCTAACGTACTGGGTTACGATTTTCCGTTTGGCTATATAACTAAATACCCTTTTAACAAATTTTGTAAATCACAAGATGACTTTAATTACGAGGGTTTAAAAAAATGTCGTGTCCTAACGCACTGGATGTGATGTTTGTATTCCTTTGGAATAAAGAAATCTCAATTTCAAAATAAAAAACTTATTCTTAGGAATTCAAAGTGTTTTTCCTTAACTTATTGGGTTCGACATTTTGTGTCTCGGGGTAGGAATTTCCTAAAATAAAGACGAGCTTAATTTCAAAGTCATGAGGTGCTATACCTTAACTTATTGGGTAAAGTACTTTATTTCTTTGAGATAGGTAAGTCTTGGTTTTCTTTCTAATAAAAGGATAAAATTTTGTAATTTTCTTTATTTTCAACATTCGGACATGATCTTATCGATTTGGTACCAATTTTTGGGCGTTATGAGGGTGCTAACCCTTCCTCATACGTAACCGACTCCCGAACTCGTTTTCTTGTTTTTGTGGACCAAAAATGTTTTAAAATAAAACGTTTTACAAGGTGATCCAATCATACCTAAGTAAAAAAGATTGGTGGCGACTCCCATTTTTGTTTTTAAAGTCGATCCCCATTTTCTAAACACAATTTTAAAATGGTTTCGACATTTGATATTATGGAAAAAGCATGGAAATGATGTTAATGTAGAGTTTTCTTATATAAGGTTTTATGTTCTTGATATGTTAGTGAAGGAAAATAAGAAAAGTGATGGGAAATATTGTAGAGAAAGGAAATAAAGGTGTTATAAACTTGGTAATTAACATTTTGCACTAAAACAGTTTTGGACAGCAGTAGTAGTCTAACTTTGAAAAATTACAAAAAATTATAGAAATCGAATTAGAGGATGAATAAAATATGGAATTAAATATTATTGAGTCTAGTTTCTTATAAAAGAAATGGTGTAAGCAATGGAATTGTAAATCATGATATATAATAGGTTTTTTGAGACAAGGTCAGAATGATTTCGGGTTCCCCTGTTATGACTTTGGAAAATCATAAAAAAAATTGGAGAAAAATAATTGTGGGTTATAATTAATATGATTAAAATCCCCAAGGAGTTTATTTTAAAAATAAATAAATTTTAACATTATCAAAATTTTGTATGACGAGATAATTAATTTTTAGTGAAGAGGGGTCAAAACTGTCGAACAGCGGAACAGGGGTGAATTTAAAGAATAAACTGTACTTATTGGCTAAACCAAAAATTCTGAAAATTTTATGGTAAGAATATATGTGAGTCTAGTTTCTAAAACATCAAGCATAACTTAAATTGTAATTCTATAGCTCAAGATATAAATAATTTAGTTACTATGATGAAAACGGACAGCTTTGAATAAATTTATGAGTAAATAGTGAAACCATAGATAATGTTACTTGTAAGCATGTTATATAAATTAAGGATGTGGAATGGAGAGGAGGAGGAGGAAAATATATATGAATAATCAGCTAGCATGGCTAATTTGTATGTTTTATGTAACACCCCAAACTCGGCCCAAACACTACAACCGGATCTGGTATGTCACCAAGAAAAATTCTATCGAAACATGTCGCATTTTCAGAAAAGCCCAAATATGTTTTATATAGAATATGCTTAAGTAAAGTAAAATCCAGACTTAAATACATGCCTTTCTAATTAAAATAAAAACTTAAACGACTTAAAGTAATAGAAGCCCATAATAAAACATAATAGCCCATGGCCTTATTACAACGAGATATGAAGTCCATTAATTAAAAATATAAAATAAAACTTGAGTCTCTTTTTGCCAAATCTACATATTCTTCTGCATGGCCACCTTGCGTTCCTTCCAGCCCGGTCCGAATCACTAGGTATCACTTGAAATGTTAATTAAAGGGTGAGTCGCGAGACTCAGTGTGCAACCCTCATGCACCACTAGAGTTTGGGCCTTAAGCCCATTAAACAAAATAAACAGTGTAATAATCATAATAAAAATTAATAGCAATTTAATATGCAAGGCCCAACTCGTTTCCCTAGGTTTCCATCCGCTACACACCCCCGTACCAACCGTTCACACCATTGGGGATTTCTACAATCGACCCACACCACTACACACCATGATGGCAGTCATGCTGCTCATCCACATATGATGGTAAAGCCCTTACAACATATAATGGCCAAGCTCAGATAACATTTAATGGTCAAGCTCAGATAACGGTTCACGGCATTAGCCACTACACATATAACATAAAACTTCCTCCTTTCATCAACCCAACCCATGCAATCACATACAAGCATTTTACTTATAACATTTAAACAGATTATTTACTAACCTGGGGATCCGCTTTTACCCTCCTTGGGCTTGCATCAATAAACCGAGATTTTGGCATTTATCAAAACATAAAAAAACACATGAACATACAATAATAAGCAGATCTAGATGGTGGGGAGGTATTACACACCTGGTTACCGCGAAAATCTATTATCCCTAATGTAGAGCCTTATTTGTCAAATCCCGAAAATCCCTAAGAAAACGTCACCTTCCTACCTTCGGCTTTTCCACCAAATCGGCACAGGAGACTTTTAATGAGACAGATTCGGCTACTAAAAGCAGAGAGGGAAAATCGATAGGCCTTAAATAATTGTTTCAGGTTAGATTTGAATGAAAAGAAAGAGTGAAATCGCATAGAATAAAATCCCGAAACTTACCAAATTACTAAGGAGTATGTGGCTTATGGTACACCTTCGGGAAAATAGATATCTCACTTGTAGATTCGGCTATGGGAGATGAGGGCATAAACAAAGGAATTCGGCTCTTAGAAAAAGAAAAAGAGAAACTGTAGAGAAGGCTTGGAAATTTTGGCAGAGAATGAGAGAAAAATAGGGTTTCAAAAATACCGAAATTGAAGAATACTACTCCCTATTTATAGAGAAATTTCGGCATATCATCCACACACAGAGTTGGAATTTTGGCCAACTCTTCCCTTCTCCTGATAGCCTTTATCTCACCTGATAACCCAATCCTTATCTCCTCAAAAAAATAGCCCTCATCTTTCTCTTTATTATCTTCCTATTTATCAAGAAATAAAATAATTAAAATCCCTATTTTGTAGCTAGTGTGCCGTCCACTCCTAGGGCTTGTAAGTGCCGAATTTTCGTCTTAAAATTTGGGCTCTAAGTGGCCATACTAGGCCCAAACTCCTACCCCCTTATGATGCCACCTTATGCCCACTTAAAGCTCATCAAATCTTTGGCCACAAGCCCAGCTTGTCACGTAATTAACTATCTACTTAAATTATAAGCTAACACCATGTATTAGCCACCTAACCCATATTTTTAAAGCCCAATATATCACTTTAAAATACCTAGAGCACTAATTTAAACCCTAATCTACATATTTAATCAAAAAGTCAGCCCGATCCTTAGAATCTCAATTTAACATATTAAACTATCACATTAATGTGCAGGCCCACGTTTAGGATGTTACAGTTCTACCCCCTTAAAGAAATTCCGTCCTCAAAATTTCCAACTGACTAGAAATCATATTATTTAAGTCTCACCACTAGACTTTAGCTGCGCACTCTAATTCTAAAGCCAAAATAAACACTTAGTATATTATGGTAGGGTACGCACCATTATTCGCATCTGGAGTGTCTCCGTCCCCTTGGCGATGTTCTGCATAGACCAAAGCTGGCTGCCTTGCCTCCACATAACTTGCACCTCCACCTAGTGCCTCACGACCACCCCTTGCGCCATTGCCACCTCTGGCTTGACCACGACCCCTTGATCCAGGCTGACCACCTCTCCTAGCCCGATCGAACTTCGACCGTTAGGTGTCCCCGATCCATCCGAGGACGGTCCCTCATCGATGTTCTGTGGATCCACACAAAGCATCCACCGCCACTCTACACTCCCGAATGCGTTCTCCCACATATAGAACATGCTTGACTCTGGCCCGATGGAGCACGAGCTGGCCCATCAGTTCTAGGCCTATTCTGAAAATTTCCAGATGCTCCCGATGGCCCAAAACTTCTCTTATTCTCACCCCGATCCTTATCCCTTTCTTGTCTCTCAGCCCGTTTCACTTCCTCAGCTATTTTGACTTTATCCACTAGAACCACGAAAATTCTCTCTTGTTGTGGCGCGATCAAAACCCTTAGCTCATTTCTTAGCCCATCCTCGAACCGAACGCATCGTTCATACTCCGTTGTTACCATTCCTCGAGCGTAACGACTCAGGCGTAGAAACTCAGCCTCATACTCAGCCACAGACTTACTTCCCTGTACCAAGTTCAGGAATACCTTCCTTTGGGCATCTATTTAGCTGGCCTCGACATACTTTCCATGAAATGACTCCCTAAAGAAATCCCATCAATCGGATCAGAGCGAGACCTTTTTCACCGTGAGCCACCACTGGTAAGCCTCGTCTCGAAGAAGAGACACGGCCCCTTTCAGCTTCTTCTCCATCGTAAAATCTAAGTCATCCATTATATGCTCAGTCGCTTCCATCCAATACTCAGATGTGTTAGGGGCTACACTAGAAACTCCCCTAAACACTTCTACTCCATTGGCCTTAAGCCGTTCTGGCACAGATTTTCGGGCTCCTGTGCCCCTGCCTACTCCAGCAACCTTCTCTAAAACCCTCAACATCGCATGAGATACAGCATCATCTCCAGGTGCCTCATCCCGATATTCTCCTTCTACAACCGACAGTTTCGGCATCTCGTTTCCCTACCCGTGGCCAGACCCTACTGGCTCTGATGCGGTTATTCTACCCCTACCGCGTCCACGCGGCAGGCGTCCTCGACCCCTTGAACTCATTCCTCCGATTGACGTTTATCTGATTAAGAATTTTATGGATTATTAGTTTTCTTCCACTAGTTAACCACTAACAGTCTTATGAATAATAGTTTTAAAAGTGGTTCTTTTGAATTCGCATTTACAATACAGTCTCAAGTTCAATCATCAATGAACTCGCGTTTATTACAGAAAAGTGTTGTCGTTGTTGCTGTTGTTGTTGTTTCTACTACCCAGGGGTATTTTCGTAATTTTGTCCTACAGGGGTATTTTCGTAATTTTTTTCAAAATAAGGTCCTTGGTGATTTTGTGGAGTAAGGGTATTTTGGTAAAAAAAATTTAATTCTGGGGGTATTTCAGAAATTTTGAAAATTCAGGGGTACTTTGGTAATTTTGGAAATCTGGGGGTATTTCGGTAATTTTGGAAATCTGAGGGGTATTTCGGTAGTTTTGGAAATCGAGGGGTATTTCGGTAATCTTAGAAATTCGGGGGTATTTCGGTAATTTTGGAAATCTGAGGGTATTTCGGTAATTTTGGAAATTCAGGGGTATTTCAAAAATTTTAGAAATCCGGGTCATTTTGGTCATTTCGCAAAATAAGGGTAATTTTTCAAATGTTGATGGGTTTTTTTTTTTTTGAAACAGGGTTGATTGGAAATTTTTTTTTTTCATAAAACAAAGGTATTTTGAAAATTTTACAAAACTTGGGGTTTTTTTTTTAAAGTGGCTGGTCCCTTTCGGGTTTTAATCATAGGGTTTAGCCCATCAACCAGCCCTCGTAACTAGGGTGAATAGTCACTACGCACCAGGTAGGATTCTAGTGAAGAGGAGGTGAGTCGCTAGGACTGCTTAAATACCAAGCTCTCCCTGAATCCACTCCTAGACATGCGTATGCCTATTGCCACACCCTAACTTGACTAAGGTGAACAGTCACTACGCACTAGGTAGGATTCCAAAGAAGAGGAAGTGAGTCACTAGGATCGCTTAAATACCGTGATCTTCCGGATCCTTCCTGACATGCGTGTGATTTGTTACCACACCTAGCCTTGCGCTCGTTAACAGGTTTGTTCGGTGAAATTAAGTTTTATGAATTTTAAGAAGTGGTTTAAGCTAAGCCTAGAGTCCATCAAGTTCTAATTCTAACTTAGTCTCGTCCCACTAGGCCCACTAAGCCCACATATATAAATATCACACAATGGTTCGAGTACTTACAGCGGACTTGGTAGGAGGCAGTGCCATCTTGAGCTAATGCACTGTTATTATTTAAAAACATGTATATTTCAAAAGCCCATCTTTAGAAAATGTTTTGAGCCCAAAACCCTAGAGTCGAGTTTTGAACCTGCTCGATATCGATTTGTAACACCCCAAACCCGGCCCAAACACTATAACCAGATCTGGTATGTCACCAAGAAAAATTCTATCGAAACATGTCGCATTTTCAGAAAAGCCCAAATATGTTTTATATAGAATATGCTTAAGTAAAGTAAAATCCAAACTTAAATACATGCCTTTCTAATTAAAATAAAACTTAAACGACTTAAAGTAATAGAAGCCCATAATAAAACATAATAGCCCATGGCCTTATTACAACAAGATTTGAAGTCCATTAATTAAAATATAAAATAAAACTTGAGTCTCTTTTGCCAAATCTACATATTCTTCGCATGGCCACCTTGCGCTCCTTCCAAATTCGGTCCAATCACTAGGCATCATCTGAAATGTTAATTAAAGGGTGAGTCATGAGACTCGAGTGCAACCCTCATGCACCACAAGAGTTTGGGCCTTAAGCCCATTAAACAAAATAAATAAAGGTAATAATCATAATAAAAATTAATAGCAATTTAATATGCAAGGCCCAACTCGTTTCCCTAGGTTTCCATCCGCTACACACCCACGCACCAACCGCTCACACCATTGGGGATTTCTACAATCGACCCACACCACTACACACCATGATGGCAGTCATGCTGCTCATCTACATATGATGGCCGAAGCCCTTATAACATATAATGGCGAAGCTCAGATAACATTTAATGGTCAAGCTCAGATAATCAGTTCACGGCATTAGCCGCTACACATATAACATATAACTTCCTCATTTCATCAACCCAACCCATGCAATCACATACAAGCATTTTACTTATAACATTTAAATAGATTATTTACTAACCTGGGGATCCGCTTTTACCCTCCTTGGGCTTGCATCAATAAACCGAGATTTTGGCATTTATCAAAACATAAAAAAACACATGAACATACAATAATAAGCAGATCTAGATGGTGGGGAGGTATTACACACCTGGTTACTACGAAAATCTATTATCCCTAACGTAGAGCCTTATTTGTCAAATCCCGAAAATCCCTAAGAAAACGTCACCTTCCTACCTTCGACTTTTCCACCAAATCGCACAGAGACTTTTAATGAGATGATTCGCTACTAAAAGCGAGAGGGAAAATCAACGAGCCTTAAATAAGTGTTTGGGTTAGATTTGAATGAAAAGAAAGAGTGAAATCGCATAGAATAAAATCCCGAAACTTACCAAATTACTAAGGAGTATGTGGCTTATGGTGCACCTTCGGGAAAACAGAGATCTCATTTGTAGATTCGGCTATGGGAGATGAGGGTATGAACAAAGGAATTTGGCTCTTAGAAAAAGAAAAAGAGAAACTGTAGAGAAGGCTTGAAAATTTCGGCAGAGAATGAGAGAAAAATATGGTTTCAAAAATACCAAAATTGAAGAATACTACTCCCTACTTATAGAGAAATTTCGGCATATCATCCACACACACAGAGTTGGAATTTCTGCCAACTCTTCCCTTCTCCTGATAGCCTTTATCTCAACTGATAACCCAATCCTTATCTCCTCAAAAAAATAGCCCTCATCTTTCTCTTCATTATCTTCCTATTTATCAAGAAATAAAAGAATTAAAATCCCTATTTTGTAGCTAGTGTGCCGTCCACTCCTAGGGCTTGTAAGTGCCGAATTTTCGTCTTAAAATTTGGGCTCTAAGTGGCCATACTAGGCCCAAACTCCTCCCCCCTTATGATGCCACCTTATGCCCACTTAAAGCTCCTCAAATCTTTGGCCACAAGCCCAGCTTGTCACTTAATTAACTATCTACTTAAATTATAAGTTAACACCATGTATTAGCCACCTAACCCATATTTTTAAAGCCCAATATATCACTTTAAAATACCCAGAGCACTAATTTAAACCCTAATCCACATATTTAATCAAAAAGTCAACCCGATCCTTAGAATCTCAATTTAACATATTAAACTATCACCTTAATACGCAGGCCCACGTTTAGGATGTTACATTTTAGGCTCAGGGACTAAATTGAATAAAAGTAAAACTTTATGGGTAATTTTGTAAAAATGTCAGAAATGACCAAATTGCACGAAATGAATTATTTTATTATTTAAATTATAAAATTGAATGAAATTATTAATTTAGATCAAGATCAGGTGAAAATATGTTTTAGGGATTAAATTGAAAAGTGTTGAAATTATGGAAAATTCTGATATTTCATAGAATTCATGAGCTGTTATCAATATATATGAGAATAATTAGACTTGAAATAAGGATTAAATTACAAGAATTTTATTTTTCTAAACCTAAGGATGAAATCGTCATTAACTAAAAGTTTATGGGCAAAATGGAATTTTTGCCTAGAGCATTAATTGAATGTATCAGAATATGAAATGAATAAAAATGATAATCAAATTTATTTATAAAGGTCCGAATAACTCAAATATAAGACTTGAATGTGGAAAAGAAAAGACGTGAAACTATAAACATGAACAAGCAACGAGGTAAATTAATGTAACTTGAATTATATTCTTAAATGCTTGAAATGTATGTTATTGATGTGAAAATAATATGACTATTCATTGTATGAAGATTAATGATACATTGATATTATTTGATAAAAAGGGGAAGAAATCCCGGTTGAATGAAAGGAAAATTCGATGGATCTCTGAAAAAGAATTGACAGTAAAAAGGAGCTAGCTCGAACGGGTGATCCTATCCTGATATAGCCCTCCCGAAGAATATGTGTGAAAAGGATCTAGCCCGGATGGGTGATCCTAATATAGCCCTCCCAAGAATACGTGGAAATGGATTTAGCCCGACGGTAATCCAATTAGGTCCAATTTAGCTTTGGACTGTAATTCAGATCCAAGCTCATTAGAGTAATTGTCGTTGTGGATTTAGCTCGACTGGTAATCCCGACAATACTCTTTGAGCATATGTTCTGAGATTTAGCTCGACTGGTAATCCATTGTAAGAAATGAGGTTCAGCGAGTGTGCTCTCTTACTGAGGATTTAGCTTGGTAGTAATCCATTTGTAAGGATGAGGTTCATGAGTGTGCTCTCTGGAAAAAGGGTATACCCATATGTGTACGAATTGACAGACCTGGAATTGTACACTATAAGTGTACTACTGGAAATCCATCGAAATTTCGAGAAATTCAACGGGATAAATATAGAAAATAAAAGTACTTCAAATCATGAAATTAAACTTGGAATACATAGAAATGATAATTATTTGATACATTGAAATATGACATAGAAAATACATGTATGTGAAACTTGCCTGATAATTATGCACATTCAAGATTATGAACTGCTACTGGAATAAATATACACTAAACTCATAAAAATGATGGCACATGAAATATTGTCATAATGAATTGAATAATTTATATTTATGAAGAAACAATAAGAGAATGATATATATCATGACATGTAAATATGATACTATCTTTGATACGTAGATATAAGGAAAATTATGTATATTAGGACAAGTAATCCATTCAAGTAAGACATGTTGAGAAAATAAGTTTGTCAATATTAAAGTATGCTAATCAATGTAGAAAAAATTTAGAATTTTGCAAAAAATTTCCTATGATCCCGATTTAATTCCGGGTGGTTCCTAATGTATGTTTTGGGCTTCGAGGGCCCAATAGAGGGATGTTATGATTAGTTTCAAAATATAAATAATAACTGACTCGAATTATTCAAAAATGTTCAGTAAATTTCGGTAATGCCTCGTACCCTATTTCGGCAACGGATACGGGTAAGGGATTTTACATAAGGCCCAGTTTGAGTTATATGGGAATTTTCACACTGAGCCTTGGTGACTCACCCCTCTGCTTAATTTTGCAGGTAACCCCTAGTTGCGGATTTGGAGCTGAGGTGGCCATGCGTTACTTCTTTCGTAAACTCCATTTCTCTTTATTTTAAACTTATTTTAAATTTGGGAATTTGTTATGTAATAAGGCCCCCGGGATTTTAATTTGGATTTTGCTTTTATTCAGTTGTTATCTCTTATGAATTGATCAATACGAGGTTTCCCTAAAAATGTAATAACTGTTTTCCAAAATGTGAACAAATTGATCACAAGCAATAAATAATTAAACTTGGGATTTTCTTAGAACTTCAAAAACTATTTCAAAACGGCGCATTTTCCTAAAACCATCAACCCTGATTTCTGTATTGTAAAACAAAACTCAAAAATTTTAATCGCGAAGTTTCTTTTACAACCTTTCCTTGTGACATACCAGATCCAGTCGTAACTTCTAGGCCGAGTTTGGGGTGTTACAATTATGATATCAGAATAGGGTTCAAAACTCGACTATGGAATGGGTTCAAAAATGTTTTCCAAATTTGTTTGAAAATTTGATTTAGAAACACATATCGTTTTTGGGAAATATGGCACCTGAGTCTCCGGCACTGAATCCGTAAGTTCTCTTACCTTATACTCTATTATGTGCTGAAATGAATGTATTTCTGGTATTCATTCTGTGATGTGTGGATGTGATGTATGACTATAGAAATTGTGTACATGTGTGGTAAAAATTTGTTTGCTTCTGTGTTAGATATTTGGCTGTGTGAAGGGGTACCAAGATTTAGTTAAAAAGTATATTAGTGTTATTAAGATCAGAGTGCACAGCAAGAGCGTAGTGTTGTAACACGCCAAACCCGGCCCATGCGTTAAGGCTAGATTTGACATGTCACATGAGATAATACTACTAAGTCCTTTTTCCCTAAACAGATCAATTAAAATAACTCCCTTTTAAAAATTTTTGATAAAGTATTATTGAATAAAATTTTGATTGATAATTCGATAAATTTGAGATATGAAAATCTTATAAATCGTGACTTTGGAAATATCGTTAATGGTTTGAGAAGAATTTGAAAAATAATTTTCGAAAAGTGTTGATGAAAATTTTAAGAGAAATTTCTGAGTTAAAAATATGTTTATAAAAGTTTATTATGAAACCCTTTTTATCCTATTTTAAGAAAACGATTATTTTAGTTTTTAGAAAAAAATCTCAATTTGAAATACTTAGAGCAATTTATAAATTCGTCAAACATAAAACAAAACAAAAATTAATTCAGAGGCCTTATTACAACCTTAACTCAAAATAGCAAAGTAATTAAAAGTACTAAAAGAAATCTAAATTTCAAATTAAACCATTTTTGCAGTATGACCTCCTCCGAGTCATCCATAGCCCAAGTCTCCATCACTGATCATTACCTGAAAGGGGTAAGGAAAACGGGGTGAGTTATAGAACTCAGTGTGTAACCCACTTACCGTTGTCCATTGAGCCAAAATCCATTAAGCAATTATTTGGGCCTAAGCCCATAAACAATAATGTATCGAATATAACATGTATATGAAATGCAATTCCCAAACCAAACCTAATAATCCATCCGCTACACACCCCTCGTACCAAGCAACACACCTGTGGGGATCAAGTCAACCCACCCCGCCAACACACCCAAATTAGGCATTTAGCCATTTATAACAAATTTTATCGTGGACAAGCCACCAAAATCTCATAGTATTGTATTAACGATCATATTTGTGGCAGTGCCACCGATATTTCTTCTCTTCATCATTTTCCCATCCCATGCAGAATCATGTGTATGCATCGTGCATATCAAACAAACTCTTTACAATATAACAACGATAATTAAAAATTCAAAACTTTTTTACCAATACTAAGGCCCATTACTCTTTAGCAACAATCGGCCCATTAGGGCAAAATATCAGATCAACCCAATTTATCACATATCAATTCGGCCCATTTAGTCACATATCAATCTGGCCCATTTTATCACATATCAATTTGGCCCATTTAGTCACATATCAATCTGGCCTATTTTATCACATATTAATTTGTAACTCTCATAGTGTTGTTACCGATTTTTCACTTTTATCTAAGTAATGCATATTTGGCAATTTTTCCTGGTTTTCACTATAATACGAATTTAATCGTAGCGATTCATCCAAAAATGATAACAATCCTTAAACCCACGAAAAACGGTGTAAGATTACACACCTGATTACCGTAAGCACTAAGCCTTCTTGATCGTCGACACCTAAGATACCGTAACACTTGATTAGTCAACGTACGGGATTTAATAAATCTACTTTAAAACAATTGATCTAAAATTTTACCCTCAGGATCATGAACAACTACGATTTTTTGATTTTCCCCGGTTGACGACCCACAACCCGATGGAAAATCGCGAATCACCGATACCGCCCTTCGTTTGAATTTAGGAGTAGGGATCGCTAATCCGCTCCTTTTTCAATCTCCAATCAATATCCCTTTGGATTCGATATTGCTTGACTTCATTGAAATCAAATATTAGTCAAAACTAATATTACGTTGATATGAACGATTGATTTAAAGAATAGGTCGGCTTACCACAAAAATTCGAGTGATCAATGATTAAATAGATCAATCGATAAAGTCCCTATAATAAAATCGGTTAATCATCACCATACTAATAACATCTTAACGAATAAAGAGTGATTATAGAATCCGTGAAGAACTCTTACCTTAAAGATTTTAGGACCGATTTCTAGCGATTATACGATGACTTCGAAAAATCCAAGTTTCGGCCTTCCACTATATTTCTACAGAGAAGAAAAAATCTTGTTTGAGAGAGAAAGTGATGGTCTCGGTCAAAATGACCATCCCAAACCAAAAATATAGATTCGGCATTACAAGAAGGAAGATTAATATTTGAAAGGAACACTTACCGATTAATCAAGAAATGAGTGCTAATATGGATGAAAAGAAGGATAAAGAAGAAATAAAGATTCGGCCATAGAGGAAAATATATGTTGATATTCGGCTGTAAGGAAAATGAATAAAAGAGAAGGATTTGATTCAAAATGAAGCTTTGCTTTTAAGATATGGAAGAAGGGTTGAAAGGGTGATTAAAAGAAAAGAAAAAAAAAAGAGAAAATAGGTGTTCACTAGTTTCGGTTTTCAAAAAAAAATGATGAGTGAACAAACTTTGGTCTCATAGATTTGGGTACATTCGGCAACAAAAGAAAGAAAAGATGAGAATAAGTTCACCAATGGTTTGAAGAATCGGCAAGAAGGAAAATTTAGGGAGAAAGAAAAATGACACCAATGATGCATAAATGAATTTTGGCCAAAAACAAAACCAAAACTTTCACCAATTGCCAAAGACCAAAATCGGCTAGGAGAAAAGAATTTTGGAGAAAAATGGCACACTTGATGCTAAAGAAATTCTACCAAAACAAACACTAGAACTTTACCAAAACACCAAAGGAAAATTCGGCTATCCCCCCTAACACCCAAAACCGTCCACATACATAGCTAAAATGGTCAACAATTTGCCACCCATACTTTACATAACATCTTCCTTGAAAAATGCCAGTTGTTTCCCTTACTTTCCCCTTTTTCTTGATTTCTTCCCTCACCTTCATTCTTTCCTATTCTCTTTAGCCATCTTGCCATAAAAATAAAAGTCCACCTTGCCATAATTACACCTTGGTTGACACTTAGGGAAGGAATGCAAAAATAAAAGTCAAAAATTGCACACAATGGGATTCGAACCTCTTCCCTCAAGGTACTATATGTGGCGCCATAACCTCTTTACTAATTGCTCACTTATGCTATCCATTTACTCATTTATTACTTTAAGTTTTAAGGTCACTTACTCTATTTCCTTAAAGTGCTAAATGCCAAAATTTTTACTAGGTCCAAATAAACCGCGAGCCTCCTCAAGACCTCCTAAACATACATAATTAATAGTTTAACTAGCTTAGCACCAAATAACAATGCAACACATAAAATTCCAAGTTTTAGGATGTTACAAGTGTGGTAGGTTAGGATGTGTGACTGTTCCTATAGTTGGAAATTTCGAGGAAGAAATTTCTTTAAGGGGGTAGATTTGAAACATCCTGAAATTGGGCCTAGTAGACTTGGCCCCAATGGGCCTTGGGCGTAGTAGCGGTTAAAATTTTTGGGAACAAGGGAATGGCTTTAATACAAGTTGGGTCTAGTAGGTGAGTGATTTTGGAAGGTTAGGGGGCTTCTATGACTGGGTTCAAGTTAGGCTTTAGGAAAAATTTTTATTTTTGGTGAAAAAAACCCTGGGAGTTAGTAGGTAGGCTTTAAGAATAAAATGTGGAGAAAATGACAAGTGGAGTGTGTGGTGTAGTGGCAAAGTGACGCCACATAAGAGGCAAGGGGGTGATGCCATAAGGAAGGAAGGAGCTCCAAGGTTCAAGTCTTGGCTCTTGCATTTTGGTTTTCTTTTTAAATGGACTCTAGAATTTCGCCATAGGGTTATATTCAGTTGCGCATGATTTTAAACACAAGAGGAACTGGTGGCTCAGTGGCAAGTGGCATGAATTGAATGATGGGAGAGCTTGGGTTCGAATCTCATGACAAGCAAGGGAGTATTTATTTTGTGGATTGGACGGCAAGAGTTTGAGTTGGATTTAAACTCTGCTGACGGAGGGATCCCACATCAGAAAGCTAGCTATATATAGAGCAATCTAGGAGGAAAAGGAACATACGTTGGTGGGCGTTGGGCGTAGGAGTGCTCGGAGTGCAGTTTAATAGCTTCAGATTCCTATCAGGTGTGTATTCTCTCTATTCTAGTTGTAGAGCGGCAAATGCCGAAATGCCGGTCACACGGCAATAGTAGCCACACGAGCGTGCGAGCGCACGTGTGGGAGATTCGACGCGATAGTCGAGGCCACCATGAGTATATTCTTGTGGGCTGATGTTGTTTAGCCCAAAAGGGGCTAAGTGGGCCCAATGGGCCCGGGGGCCCATATGAGTAAATTGTATGATTGAGTAGTAGATAGTGAACTAGACTATGTGAATCTCATATATATGGATAGGTTTGGGCTAAATGGGCCACACGAGTGCGTGGGCCCACTTGGGCCGAGAATGGGCCTTAGGCCTATTCGCATCATTATCTCTGTTTAGAATACTTGAGTCGTTCGAGGCGACAGTGGACCTTCTGTTGGGTCGTTAATACCCTGATCTGTAAAATTACCGAAATACCCCTAGTTTGTGAAATTACTGAAATATCCTAATTTGTGAATTATCGAAATACCCCTGGTTTGTAAAATGACCGAATTACCCCTGGTTTGTAAAATTACCGAATTACCCCTGGTTTGCAAAATTACCGAATTACCCCTAGTTTACGAAATTACCAAATTACCCCTGATTTGCAAAATTATCGAATTACCCCTAGTTTGCAAAATTACTTAATTATCCCTGGTTTGAAAAATCATTGAATTACCCCTAATTTACGAAATTATCGAATTACCCCTAGTTTACGAAATTACTGAATTACCCCTAGTTTGCAAAATTACCAAATTACCCCTAGTTTGTAAAATTACCGAACTACCCCTGGTTTGTGAAATTACCAAATTACCTCTAGTTTGTGAAATTACCAAATTACCCCTACTTTGCGAAATTATCGAATTACCCCTGGTTTGCGAAATTACCGAATTACCTTTGGTTTGCAAAATTACCGAATAACCCCTAGTTCACGAAATTATCGAATTACCCCTGGTTTACGAAATTACCAAAATACCCCTAGATTACAAAATTACCGACATACCCTTAGTGTGTAATTACCGTTTTACCCCTAAACGATAAATGACCGTTGTACCCTGTGGTAGTACTAATATTGTCTGTGTTAATTGTATGATTGATTATGTTCGAGGTACACTGCATACATGGTTTAGTTATGAGTGGAATTACCGAATTACCCTTGGTAGGTAAATTACTAAAATACCTTCAGTAGGTAAAATTACCGTTATACCCTTAGGGGTTGATTAGCGTGATTGTGTGTACTACTCACACGCCTTCTTTGTTTATTGTGTTATTAACTGTAATGGCTGAAAGCCAATATAACTAATGTGATAGGCAAAATGCCCTCATGTGTAAGGTTGGAGAAGCCGGGTAAGTTCTTCGATATTGACATTGTTGATAATATGCATGTATGTATAGTTTGATGTTATGCTTGCATGAAATATGATCTGTTACACACTGTGATATTGGTTGCGTACATATTGTGCACGATGTAAAGAGCCTGGGCTTGGGAATTGAAAAGAGGAAGAAGTGATAACCAAGTGACTAATGTCACGAGTGACTATTGTTACGAGTGGTCAAGTACCACGGTGGCTAATACCACGATTGCTTATAACAGTGACTTGTCTTGGTGGTCTAAGACCACAGTGGGTTGGCCCCACGTATGCATAATTTATCAGAGATCGTTACGGTGGTTAAGTTTTAATCGCGAAGTTTCTTTTACAACCTTTCCTTGTGACATACCAGATCCGGTCATAACTTCTAGGCCGGGTTTGGGGTGTTACACAGTATCAATTCGGGCCTAAGGCCCCAAAATCATGGTAATGCAAATAGAGAAAAATGCAGCCCAACTAATCCAACCAACACACCCCCATACCAGCCCTACACTCCTGTCGGGACGAAGTCAACCCACCCAGCCCTACACACTAAGAATGCAGCTGAGCTGCCAATATAACGCAACAAAGCTGCCAATAAAAGTATTTGTGGCTGAGCCACTAAAATTAGTATATCGTGGCAGAGCCACTGAAACAGTATAATGTGGCATAGCCACCAGTACAATACTTCCTCCAATATATATAATTATATATATTTAATCATCCCAACCCAATACAAAATGTTGTGACATAATACCTCAATGTATGCATTAATGTACCATGATAACAGTTAAACAGAATATACACAATCATATTAATCAACCCTTAAAGGTATAACAGTAATTTTGCCCACTAAGGGTATTTCAGTAATTTTACACCAAGGGTATTTTAGTAATTTTACCCATTAAGGGTATTTTAGTAATTTAGTCCTTAACAGCTTTTTCGAAGGCTTGTTGTCGCCTTGGGTGACTCGGGTATCAATTTTGCCCATGTGGACCTGTTAGCCCATTGGACCCATTTAGCCCGTTTCGGCCCGATTAGGCTCGTTATAGCCTCAATTTCGTGAGACTGCTCGTAACACTCTACGACCTACCACCAACATTCGTGTCTCGATTTACCACTACGAGCATTGCACGCTCTTGTGGTCACATTTGTAGGTTTTTTGGCTTTTCGGCTTTCGACCGATTTATAGAGCAGCACAGGCATTCATTAAGGTTGGTGTGAGATTACACACCTAAATGGATTACAGATTACGTTACTCTTCGAAGCACCTAAGAACAATAATCGCCTAACAGTTAGTCTTAATACACAATACTCCCAGAATTGAGATTGATAAAACAATCCACAACACTTACCAATAACGACGACAACTCCTTGCTATGCTAGAATGTTTGGTTACTCCTTTCGGTTACGAGATTGAGCCCCTAATAAAAATCATGAGTTAGCAATGTTGCTCCAAGTCCATAAAGAAATGGCTATTCGGCCCTAAGAAACTCATAAAATAATTCAAGAACTGTCCACCCCCTATTCGATCTTAGCTTCCCTTACCAAATACTTCCCGAACCTAAATGTTGAATGAATAAAGAAGAAGGTAAGATCGATCCCTACTAAAATCGGCCTAGGCAAAAAGAGATGGAGTTAGGATTTTTGGTTTTGACAAAGCAACGAGAGAGGAGAAGAAGATGAGAGAAAAGAACCATTACCTTTTATTAGAAAGAAGCCGAATGGAAAGAAAGATTCGGCACAAGCAGCAAAACACAAGAATTAAAATTCGGCTAAGGTGGTTAAACCGAAATGAAGATCAATCAGAGAACACAAGCCGAAATGCTGTGTAGGAAGGATTCGACTAACAAGTGTTTAGGCAACACAAATAAAGAAGAATTGAAGAAGTGAGAAGAAAAAAATAGAAAGGTTGAGGTTTCGACAAGGAGAATTGAAGCACAAAGACCCAAAATGCTAAAAACTAAAAAGTAAAACGTAGGAATTCTCTCAAGAGAACACTTCAGAAAATGGCACTCTACCTCACACAAGACCGAATATGCTACCAAAAGTGACCCCTCTTGACCAAAACTCTCATCCCCACACATTCCCAAATTCGGCCACTACCACCTCCCACCCCAATCCCTTGATTTTCTCCTTATTTTCCTCCTCACGTTACTCTCTACCTCCCATTCAAACCATTTGACTGAGTCTCTACTCTCCCCTTGTAGAGTTCTATCTAAACTCTACTTCTTCCACCCACTTAGCACAAAATAAAACCTTTTTTTAGCACTTGTGGGATTCGAACCCCATCTCACCATGCTCTCATATTGACGCCACCACCACCTTGCCAAATGCTCACTTGTGTTGAACAAACACACTCTATTAAACTTAAGTCTTGCTTCTACCAGCTTTCCCCACTAAAGAGCCAAAAAACCAAAATTTCACCAGTGCTTGAACCCGACCACAGGCCTCCCTAGAGCCCCTAAACACCCTCAAACAACCCACAGAGCTAGCACAACATGCAATTACACACAAACCTCTAATTTTTGGGATGTTACAACTCTACCCCCTTAAACAAATTTCGGCCTCGAAATTTACCTGATCAAAAGAGATGAGGGTATTACTGTCGTATTGCCTCCTCAGGCTCCCACATGGCTTCCTCTGAACCGTGATTACGCCATAATACTTTGACTAATGGAACGGATTTTCTCTTCAACACTTTAACATCACGATCCAGAATCTACATCGATTCTTCTTCAAATGACAGATCAGGTCTCACCTCGATTTCCTCCACCGGTACTATATGAGATGGATTCGAACGGTAGCGTCTCAGCATAGAAACGTGGAATACGTTATGTATCCACTGTAACTCAAGAGGTAACTCAACCTGATAGGCGACCAGTCTAACACGCTTTGACACCCGATAAGGTCCAATGAATCTGGGACTTAACTTGCCATTCCGTCCAAATCTCAGAATCTTCTTCCACGGTGAGACTTTCAAGAAGATAGAATCTCCCACAGGAAACTCTATCTCTCTTCGATTTAAGTCAGCATACTACTTTTGCCTATCAAAAGCTTCTTTTAACCGACCCCGTATCATCTTCACTTTTTCTTCCATTTTCGAAATTAACTTTGGACCCAACAGTCGTTGCTCACCCAATTCTGTCTAGCATGTAGGGGTACGACACCTACGACCATATAATGCCTCGTATGGTGCCATCTGAATGCTGGATTGGTAGCTGTTATTATACGTGAATTCCACCCAGGGCAAATAATCTTCCCAACTGCCCCTGAAATCAATCACACAGCTTCTCAACATGTCTTCCAAAATCTGAATTACCCTCTCCGACTGACCATCAATCTGCGGATGAAACGCTGTGCTGAAATCCAACCTTGTACCCAAAGCTTAATGTAACACCTTCCAAAATCGAGATGCGAATCTAAGGTCTCTATCTGAGATGATAGACGCTGGTACCCTATGTAGCCTAACAATTTCTACCACGTACAACTTGGCCAATTTCTACAACGAGTAATCGGTGCGAACCGGTATGAAGTGAGCAGATTTAGTTAGTCGATCAACAATCACCCACACTGAATCTTTCTTAGTAGGCGTCAAGGGTATCCCACTTAAAAAATCCATTGTTATCCTCTCCCACTTCCAAAGTGGAATTTTTATAGGTTGCAGCAGTCCCGAAGGGAGTTGATGCTCAGCCTTCACTTGCTGGCATGTCAAACACTTACTTATGAAATCAGTCACCTCACGCTTAAATCCTGGACACCAATACAGTTCACGTAGACCCCGATATAATTTGTTCCCACCGGGATGTATAGCGTATGGGCTACTATGCGCTTCCCGCAGAATTATCTGTCTCAACTCAGAATCCCTCGGTACACAGACTCTTCCACGAAAACATAATACCCCTTCACTATTCAATTCAAAATCCACAGTCTCTCCCTTCTCTACCTGCTGAAAACGAGAACTCAATGACTCATCTAGCATTTCTTTCTCCTTAATCTGACTAATCCATGTTGGTTTTACTTGCAGTTCTGCCAACAAACTACCATCCTCAAATAGACTGAGCCAAGTGAACATTGCTCTCAAGTCAGCTACCACCTTACGACTTAGCGCATCCACTACCACGTTGGCTTTCCCCAAATGATACTCAATTGAGCAACCGTAATCCTTCAGCAACTCTATCCATCTCCATTGTCTGATATTCAACTCATTTTGGGGAAGAAGATGCTTCAGGCTCTTATGGTCGATATAGATCATCGACTTTTCCCCATACAGGTAATGTCTCCATATCTTCAGTGCGAACACTACTGCAGTTAGCTCCAAATCATGAGTGGGATAGTTCACCTCATGTGGCCTAAGTTGACGGGATGCATAAGCCACCACCTTCCCCTCTTGCATCAGCACACAACCCAAACTTGTGTGCGACGCATCACAATATACAATAAATTCTTTCCCAGCCTCAAGCTAAATCGATACCGGTGCTTCAGTTAGAATCTACTTTAACTTCTCAAAGCTCTCTTGCTGTTTATTCGTCCAAAGAAATGGTACTCCCTTACACAGTAACTTAGTTAGGGGTGCAGCAATCAACGAAAACCCCTCAACGAACCACCTGTAGTACCCCGCCAAACCCAAAAAACTTTGGATCTCTGATATTGACTTCAGTGGCTTCCAATCCAATACAGCTTCAACCTTCCGAGGATCAACCTAATCCCCTCAGCAGATATGACATGCCCTAAAAATGTCACTTCCCTTAGCCAAAATTCACACTTACTGAATTTGGCATAAAGTTGCTTTTCTCTCAATACCTGCAAAACGACCCGAAGATGTGCATCATGCTCCTCCTCAGTTTTTGAATACACCAAAATGTCATCTATGAATACCACCATGTACCGGTCCAGATGGGGTTGGAAAACCCGATTCATCATATCCATGAAAGCAACTGGTGCATTCGTTAACCCGAATGGCCTAACCAGAAATTTGTAATGCCCATAACGAGTTTTGAAAGCTGTCTTGTAAATATCTAACTCCTTAACTCTTAGCTGATGATACCCCGATCTTAAATCTATCTTAGAGAAAACCAAAGCTCCTCGCAGCTGATCAAACAAATCGTCAATCCTTGGTAGTGGGTACTTGTTCTTAATCGTAAGCTTGTTCAACTGACGGTAATCAATACACATACGCATTGGCCCATTCTTCTTCTTCACGAACAATACCAGCGCTCCCCACGGAGACACACTTGGTTGGATAAACCCTAGATCAAGAAGCTCTTGGATTTGAGCCTTTAGTTCCACCAGCTCCTTCGGTGCCATCCTATACGGGGCGATGGACATCGGAGCCGTTCCCGATATCAGCTTATTATTGAACTCAACCTCACGATTCAGTGGCAACCCCAGCAGCTCTTCAAGGAATACATTAAAAAATTCCTTTACAGTCCTAACAACCCTAACAGACAATCCCTTAGCATCAGATGTGCTGACAAAAGTTAGAAACGCCTTGCACCCCTTCCGAACTAATTTCTCGGCCCTTAGTGCTGAGATTATATTGGTTAAGTAGTCCCTTCGGTCTCCTATCATCACCACTTACTTATCTTCTAAAGACCTCAGTGCCACCCACTTAGCGGCGCAGTCCAAATTCGCACGGTGCTTCACTAACCAGTCCATGCCCAGAATGAGATCAAACTCGCCAAATGGCAGTTCCATCAAGTCTGCCGGAAACACAAACCCTTAAATATTTAAAGGCACATCTCTAAATAGTTTATTTACTATGACAGACTGTCCTAAAGGACTAATCACCGACATGCCTTTATCAACAAGTTCAGATTGTATACCCAAAGTTCTGGACACATTACAAGCAACATACGAGTGTGTCGACCCAATATCAATTAAAGCAAAACATGGTACATCATGAATAAGGAACGTACCAGTTATGACGTCAGGTGCGTCGCCATCCTTTCGATGCCGAGTAGCATAAACCAACCCTGGCTATCTTACATTTGTATTACCAGTACCTCTACTCGGTGCTCCACAACCTCGTCTAAACCCATTTCCCCTTCGGGCTAGACCACAGCCTCTTGGTGGATGTTGACCACCTCTCCCTGACTGAACATATCCCCGACCCGTAACTAGCATCGGACCCAGTTTTTATGTACAGTCTCTAATCCTATGGTCTCTTGACCTACATCTAAAACAAGCACCATTTCTCTTTCAACATTCACCCTGATGAGATAACCTGCACACTGCACAGGGCTGCGGTCTGCTAGCAATAAATGAAACTCTAGTTTGAACTGACCCATCAAATCGAGGCCTTTAATGAAAACTGTCTAAAGAATTGGAAAGCCTAAAATCTCTCTTATTTCTACCTCTTTCTTTTTCCCGATTTTGACGCTTAGAGCGTTTCATCTCTTCAGTAATCTTGGCCTTCTCCACTAAGACAGTGAAATCCCTTTCTCTCTACGGAGCTATCAGTACCTACAATTCATCCCGAAGGCCATCCTCAAACCTCACGCAGTGCTCATATTCAGTTGCAACTATACCTCGTGCGTACCGGCTCAAGTGTAGGAACTTCACCTCATACTCTGCCACAGATTTATTCCCCTGAACCAAATTCAAGAATTTCTTCCTCTGGGCGTCCACATAGCTAGCCCCAACATATTTTCCCTAAAGGTCGTTTTAAAGAAATCCCATGTTAATCGATCCGCTTGTGTTCCTTCCCTCACAGTGAGCCACCACTGGTATGCCTCATCCATCAGTAATGGCACTGTCCCTTTTTAGCTTTTGCTCCACAGTGCAGTCCAGGTCATCCATGACCCATTCAACTGCCTCTAACTAGCATTCGGCTACATTCGGGGCTACACCAGAAATGCCCCTAAAGATTTTAGCCCCGTTTTCCCTAAGTCGCTCAGAAATGGATCCTCGAGCTACCGACTCAGTACTTACTCTAACAACCCGTTCTAAAACCTGCAGCATCGCTTAAGACAATGCATCATCCCCACTAGTTCGATCATGAGATCCTGTTTCGGTCATTGGTGAGGCAAGTGCTTCCCTTTCAGGCATGTGTCCCGATGCTGAGGACAGTTATAAGAGTTATTTTTCGCAGATCAAGTTTACTACCGTCTCAGTCTCTATAGCTATAGTTTTAGTGTACTACCACTAACTCTAGTAGTTTCTTACTACAATCGTAAAATCTAGTATAAAGTAAGGAAACTTATGGATTCGGATACCGGAGACTCGGTGTGCCACACATTTCGTGATACTACTTTTCTAAACCAGACTTTAAACAAATTTAAAATATTTTTTAAACCCATTCCACAGTCGAGTTTTTACAAATCTGGCTCTGATACCACTAAATGTAACACCCCAAACCCGGTCTAAACGTTACAATCGGATCTAGTGTGCTACACCAGGTGATGGTTGAAACCACATGGTTGTTTGGAAAACATATTGCTTAAAATCACATTTATAGGTTCGAAATTTCATTTCTCCTCACTTATGCCTAGAGGATTTACTCATTTTATTTTATTTAAAAAAATGCATTTTTTCTTGTTTAATAAAATTAAGTCGATGACAAAAAATTTGGTCTTATCATTTACGAAAACGAGTTATTTGAAAAATAGTTGTTTATTATTTTGAAAACTTGTGTTGATTAAATTTGCCGTATTTAAAGAAAAACCAAATAAAAGTTAAAATAGTCCCAATGGCCTTATTATAATAATTATAAAACCAGTGCGGAACAAGTGGCCACCTCTGAGTCCATCGTAGCTCCAAATCCTCTACTACCGGGATTACATGCAGATTAAAGTAAAGGAGTGAGTTACAAGAACTCGATGTATAATCGATTACAAACACGATCAGGCATCTGATGTCGATTCGGGCCTAAGGCCCCGAAATCATGGTAATGCAAACAGAGAAAAATGTAGCCCAACCAATCCAACCAACACACCTTCCGTACCAGCCCTACACTCCTGTGGGGACCAAGTCAACCCATCCAGCCCTGCACATCAAGAATGCAGTCGAGCTACTAGTATAACGTAGCAAAGCTACCAGTAACAGTATTTGTGGCTGAGCCACTAAAATTAGTATATCGTGGCAGAGCCACTGAATCAGTATAATGTGGCATAGTTACCATTACAGTACTTCCTCCAATATATATAATTATATATATTTAATCATCCCAACCCAATGCAAAATGTCGTGACATAATACCTCAATGTATGCATTAATGTACCATCATAACAGTTAAACAGAATATACACAATCATACTAATCAACCCTTAAGGGTATAACAGTAATTTTGCCCACTAAGGGTATTTCAGTAATTTTACCCACCAAAGGTATTTCAATAATTTTACCCACCAAGGGTCTTTCAGTAATTTAGTCCTTAACAGCTTTTTCGGAGGCCTGTTGTCGCCTTGGTCTACTCGGGACCCCTTTTTGGGTCTTTACGATAAAATTGAGCCTAGAATCCATTTGAGGCCCAAACGGGCCCACACGCTTGTGTGGTCAATTTAGCATGTTTTCAGTCTCGATTTTGCAGGCTTCGCAGTCGCATCAATCATTCTATAGTTTTCTATCAATTTCACCCTTGTGGGCCCGTTAGCCTATTGGGCCCATTTAGCCCGTTTCGGCCCGATTAGGCCCTTTATAGCCTTAGTTTTACGAGACTACTCATGACACTCTCTACGACCTACCGTCAACATTCGTGTCTCAATTTACCACTACGAGCGTTTGCACGCTCGTGTGGTCACATTTACCAATTTTTCAGCTTTTCGGCTTTCGGCTGATTCACAGAGCAGCACAAGCATTCATCAAGGTTGGTGTGAGATTACACACCTAAACAGATTATGGATTACGTTACTCTTCGAAGCACATAAGAACAATAATCGGCTAACAGTTAGTCTTAATCCACGATACTCCCAGAATTGAGATTGATAAAACAATCCACCAACAACGACAGCAACTCCTTACTATGCTAGAATGTTTGGTTACTCCCTTCGATTACGAGATTGAGCCCCTAATAAAAATCACGAGTTAGCAATGTTGCTCCAAGTCCACAAAGAAATGGCTATTTGACCCTAAGAAACTCATAAACATCACATATGTACTGGCCAAATACAACTTACCTCACTAATACTTGGTTATTAAGCTATCATGCAATACTTACTCATGTATCATTTCCCGTTTATCTCCCTTCATCAATTCATGTCTCCAAAGTCTCTGTAATCCTGCACACATAGTGCAAATTTCGTAACGTATCGCACACATAGTGTCGTTACTTTGGAAAGAGCACAGTAGTGCCATTTAACAGTAATGTATCACACACTTAGTGCCATTACTTATTATTCCGCACACATAGTGCCATTTAATAGTAATGTATCTCACACTTAGTTCTATTACTTGTTATTCTGCACATATAGTGCCATTTAACTGATTTCGCATACACAGTGCTCAGTAAATTTAGTTCGCACACATATTGCCCTTTTTACAGACCTTTTCTTTGCTCTTCCAAAACATTTATAGTCCCATTCCCATTCATACATACTCAATTTCTTTTTTTTTTCTATCTATAGCATATAATTATTTTTCAACAACTCAATTTACCATCTCCACTTACCTTTTACATTCGGCAATCTCAAATATATACATACACACGTATCCAAGTCTGATTTCTTTAGTTATTAATCTGATTTTGAATTACACCAAGGTCGAATGTTACAAAGCTCAAAACCTCTTTCTTGTTTTTGTTTTTTGGTGGAAACAAAGATGAACATGAAAAGAAATTCCACTAACTCATGTTTTTATTATTATCTTATAATATAATATAAAATATAAAATTTAACTTATAAATTTTTAACATATAAAACATATATGTTATCATCAAACCGTCCACTACACTCAATTTTGGTCAAATTACAACTTTAATTCTTCCATTTAAAAAGACATCAACAATTTAGCCATTACACATTAAACTATCAAATTTTCAATTCACGCGATTAAGCTCATTTTAATAATTCGGCACCCAAACAATAAAATTAAATCACGAAAATTTCACACATAATAATTCACACATAATTAACATGAAAAATAATATTTAAATATTTTTCGAACTCAAATTTGTGGTCCCGAAACCACTATTCTAATTAGGGTCAAAATTGGGTTGTTACAGTAGTAGTATACTGAACTTCTTAGTTGAAGAAACTGAGACTATAAGAAACTAAAATTTTAGTAAACTCGATCTGTGAAAACTACTCTTTTTACTGTTTTCCATAAAACATTTGTCAATAATTACATAAACTATAAGCTGATGGATAAAACTCTTAAACAGATTAATACGTTACACCGATATAGTGCGAGAGGTCACGGAAGGGGTACACGTGGCCATGGTAGAGGCTGAGGTGCTAGGGCTGGGTCCTCAGCATCAGGACATATACCCGAAAAGGAGGTACCGACATCAATGGTGACTGAAACGGCATCTTATGACCGAGCTGCTGGGGATGATGCTCTGTCCCAAGCGATGCTACGGGTTCTGAAAAGGGTGGCTGGAGCGAGTACTAGGTCGGCGGCCCAAGGGTCAATTTTTGAGCGGCTCCGATCAAATAGGGCAAAATTCTTCAAGGGCATCTCTAGTGTAGCCCCGAATGTAGCAAAGTATTGGTTGGAAGCAATAGAGCGAATCATAGATGACCTTGACTACAAGGTAGAACAGAAACTGAAAGGAGCAATGTCTTTACTGTGGGATGAGGCATATCAGTAGTGGCTTACCATGAGGGAAGGCACGCAGGCCGACCGTGTGACATGGGATTTCTTTAAAACGTCCTTCCAAGGGAAGTATGTTGGGGCAAGTTATGTCGACATCCGGAGAAAGGAATTTTTTAATCTAGTTCAGGGGAATAAGTCCATAGCAGAGTATGAGGCAGAGTTTCTACGTTTAAGTCGGTACACTCGGGGCATAGTTGCGACTGAATATGAGCACTGCATACAGTTTGAAGATGGTCTTCGAGATGAGCTACAAGTACTAATAGCTCCGTAGAGGGAAAAGGACTCCGTTGCTCTGGTAGAGAAAGCTAAAATTATCGAAGAGGTGAAACGCTCAGAGTGTCAAAATCGTGAAAAGCAAAGGGGCAGAAATAAGAGGGATTTTGGGTCTTCAAGTTCTTCAGTCGGGTTTCATAAGAGGCCTACGGTTGATGGGCTAGCCTGAGTTGGGGTTCTAGTTGTTGCTAGACGACCGCAACCTTGCACTGAGTGTGGGAGAC
The DNA here is from genome assembly GCA_025506655.1 of Gossypium rotundifolium. Lineage (NCBI taxonomy): Eukaryota > Viridiplantae > Streptophyta > Magnoliopsida > Malvales > Malvaceae > Gossypium > Gossypium rotundifolium. The sequence continues at coordinate 84,380,300 of CP106722.1, read as the reverse complement.
CTCATTCGGGACAGTGTTGGAGAAGAACTGGGGGGTGTTTTAGATTTGTGTCCAAGGATCATCAGTTCAGGAACTGTCCTCGGGAGCCTGTTCAGACACAAGTAACTGGCCAGGGCTATGTGCATCCAAGGAGAGGTGGTCAGCAGCTATCGAGAGGTCATGGTCCACCCAGAGGGGAAGTGGGTTTGGACGAGTCAAGGGGCATCAGGTAGAGGTGTTGGTAATATAGAGACGAGACAGCCTGGGTTGGTTTATGCGGCTTAACGTCGTGATAATGGCAACGCATCTGACGTCATAACTGGTACGTTCCTCATTCATGATATACCATGTATTATTTTAATTGATATTGGGTCGACGCACTCGTATGTTGCATGCACTGTGTCGGGAACTTTGGGTATACAATTCAAACTTACTGATAAAGAGATGTCAGTGATTAGTCCGCTAGGACAGTCTGCTGTAGTGAATAAGCTGTTTAGAGATGTGCCTCTAGAGGTTCAAGGGGTTATTTTTCCGGCGAATTTGGTAGAACTGCCTTTTGACGAGTTTGATCTCATTTTGGGCATGGATTGGTTAGTGAAACACCATGCGAACTTGGATTGCACTGCTAAGCGTGGTATTGAAGTCTTTAGAGGATGAGAAAGTGATTGTAATAGGGGAGCAAAGGGATTATCTAGCCAATGTAATCTTAGCATTAAGGGCCGAGAACCAGGTTTGCAAAGGTTGAGAGGCGTTCCTTGCTTATGTCAGCACATCTGATGTTTATGGACCGTATGTTAAGAATGTCAGGACTGTGAAGGAGTTTTTAAGTGTATTCCCTGAAGATCTTCCAAGGTTGCCTCCAAACTGCGAGGTCAAATTAGGCATTGAACTCCTACAGGAAATGGCTCCAGTGTCCATCGCCCCTTACAGGATGGCACCGAAGGAGCTGGTTGAACTAAAGGCTCAGATCCAAGAGCTATTAGATCGAAGATTCATCCGACCGAGTGTGTCTCCGTAGGGAGCATCGGTACTATTTGTGAAGAAGAAGGATGATTAATGCGCATGTGTATAGATTATCGTCAATTGAATAAATTGACGATTAAGAACAAGTACCCGCTGCCAATGATAGACGATCTGTTTGATCAGCTGCGAAGAGCTTCACTTTTCTCTAAAATTGATCTAAGGTTAGGGTACCATCAATTAAGGGTTAAGGAGGCAGATGTGTTCAAGACAGCGTTCAGGACTTGTTATGGACACTATGAGTTTCTAGTCATGCCGTTTGGTTTAACGAATGCACCAGCTGCTTTCATGGACATGATGAACCGGTCTTCCAACCCTACTTAGACCAGTTCATGGTGGTGTTTATAGATGATATTCTGGTATATTCGAGAACTAAGGAGGAGCATGACGCACATCTCCGGTTGTTCAGCAAATATTGAGAAAAAAGCAACTCTATGCTAAATTTAGCATGTGCGAGTTCTGGCTGAAAGAGGTGACATTTTTTGGTCATGTTGTGTCGGTCGAGGGGATTAGGGTTGATCCTCGAAAGGTTGAGGCAGTATTAGATTGGAAACCACGGAAGTCGATATCTGAGATTCAAAGTTTTCTAGGTCTAGCCGGGTATTACAGGCGATTTGTTGAGGGGTTTTCACTGATTGCTACACCCCTAACTAAGTTACTATGTAAGGGAGTATCATTTGTTTGGACTGATAAACAGCAGGAGAGTTTTGTGAAATTGAAAAAGATTCTAACGGAAGCCCCGGTATTGATATAGCTAGAGGTTGGAAAAGAATTCGTTGTTTACTATGATGCATCGCACACGGGTTTGGGTTGAGTGTTGATGCAGAAGGGAAAGGTGGTGGCGTATGCATCTCGTCAGCTTAGGCCGCACAAGGTGAACTACCCCACTCATGATTTAGAATTAGCTGCGGTGGTGTTCGCACTAAAGATTTGGAGACATTACTTGTACGAGGAAAAGTCGATCATCTATACCGACCATAAGAGTCTCAAGTACCTCCTTACCTAGAAGGAGATGAATCTTAGGAAACAAAGATGGATAGAGTTGCTGAAGGATTATGATTGCTCAATCGAGTATCATTCGGGCAAGGCTAATGTGGTAGCGGATGCACTAAGCCGTAAGGTTGTGTCTGATCTAAGAGCAATGTTTGCTCGCCTTAGTCTGTTTGAGGATAGTAGTCTGTTAGCTGAATTGCAAGTAAAACTGACATGGATTAATCAAATTAAAGAGAAGCAATTATTGGATGAGTCGTTGGTTTCGTTTCCAGCAGGTGAAGAAGGGAGAGACTGTGGATTTTGAGCTTGAATAGTGAAGGAGTATTATGCTGCCGTGGAAGAGTTTGTATACCGAAGGACTCTGAGATAAGACAGTCGATCCTGCGAGAGGCGCATAGTAGTCCATACGCTATGCACCCTGGTGGAAACAAATTATAATGAGATTTGCGTGAACTGTACTGGTGACCAGGACTTAAGCATGAGGTTTCTGACTTTGTAAGTAGGTGTTTGACATGCCAGCAAGTGAAGGCTAAGCATCAACTGCCTTCAGGACTGCTGCAACCTGTTAAGATTCCACTCTGGAAGTGAGAGAGGATAACTATGGATTTTGTCAATGGGCTACCCCTCACGCCTACTGAGAAAGATTCGGTTTGGGTAATTGTTAATCGGTTGACTAAATCTTCACACTTTATACCGGTTCGCACCGATTACTCATTGCAGAAGTTGGCAAAGTTATATGTGGCAGAAATTGTGAGGTTACATGGGGTGCCAGTGTCTATCATCTTAGACAGGGACCCTAGATTCACATCACAATTCTAAAAAGTGTTACACGAAGCTTTGGGTACGAGGCTATATTTTAGCACGGCATTTCATCCTCAGACTGATGGTCAGTCAAAAAGGGTAATACAGATTCTGGAGGACATGTTGAGAAGCTGTGTGATTGACTTCAAGGGCAGTTGGGAAGACTACTTGCCGTTGGCAGATTTTTCTTACAACAATAGCTACCAATCCAGTATTCAGATGGCACCGTACGAGGCATTATAAGGTCGTAGATGTCGTACCCCAACTTGTTGGACAGAATTGGGTGAACAGCGACTGTTGGGTCCTGAGTTAGTTTTTAAAACTGAGGAAAAAGTGAAATTGATTCTGGACCGATTAAAGGAAGTATCTGATAGACAGAATTTGTATGCTGACTTAAAGTGTAAAGAGATAGAGTACTCTGTGGGGGATTATGTTTTTTTGAAGGTCTTACCTTGGAAGAAGATTTTGAGATTTGGACTGAATAGCAAGCTGAGCCCTAGATTTATCAGACCATATCGAATAGAAAGCGTGTGGGACCGGTCGCTTATCAGCTGGAACTACCTCCGAAGTTAAATCGTATACATAATGTATTCCATGTTTCTATGCTGAGGTGTTACCGTTCGGATCCTTCTTATATAGTGCCGGTAGAAGAGATAGAGGTAAGACCTGATCTGACATTTAAAGAAGAACCGGTGCAGATTCTGGATCGGGATGTTAAGGTGCTGAGAAGGAAATCTGTTCTGTTAGTCAAGGTACTGTGGCGTAATCACGGTTCAGAGGAAGCCACGTGGGAACCTGAGGAGGCGATGCGATAGCAGTACCCTCATCTCTTCTGACCAGGTAAATTTCGAGGCCGAAATTTCTTTAAGGGGGTAGAGTTGTAACGTCCTAAAAATCAAGGGTTGTAAATTTTTGCATAATTTCATGTTGGGCTTGCTTAGCTGGTTATTTGAGTGTGTTTGGGGGTTCTAGGGAGGCCTGGGTTCGAGTTTAAGCCTTGGAAAAATTTTAGTTTTTGGCCCTTTAGTGGAGAGGGCTATTGGAAGCAGGACTTAAGTAAATTTGTGTGTGTTTAGAAGCACAAGTTGAGCATGTGGTGAGATGGTGTGGCATCAAGTGGAGAGCAAGGAGGTTTGGGGTTCGAATCCCACAGATGGCAACTGGAGGCTTTTATTTTGTGACTTGGGAAAGCAAGAGGTAGAGTTGGGATCAAACTTTACAAGGTTGGTTGGAGACTTGGTCAAACAATTCAAATGGGTGAAGGAGAGTAAGTGTAGGAGGGAAAGGTGGAGAAAATCATGGAAGTGAGGTGTGTGGAAGTGTTGGCCGTGAGTGGGAGTGTGTCATAGTGGGAGTTTCAGATGGAGAGAGGTCTTGAGTAGCATTTTCGGCAGCCTAGTGTATTAGTAGAACCAAAACCCTTTTTGGTTTTGAAGGAGCAATTTCAGCCACTTGAGTGTGTTTGCTAGCCGAATTCTCTCTGAGTTACTTTGTAGAGTTTTGCTTTTTGGGTAGTTTTCTTTAGTTTTCGGGTCATTTCTTTTCTTCTCAACTTACCTTGCCGTTCCTTTTGCCTTCTTCTCACTTCTATTTTCCTCTATTGAGCTGTCTCTCTTCATAACTGAATCTTCTGTCTTTTCTTTATTCTTCAATTGGTTTTGCTTCTTTTCTTTCCCATCTTTAGATTCTTTATTTCGGTTTAACTCTCATAGCTGAATCTATTCTTCTTTTTCTCTCAACACTCATCTTTGATCCTTGAAGTTGATTTTGGTGCGGCCGAATATCCTCCATCACTTCTTGTTGGGCATACTCACGACATCTTGTGAATAAGTCCTTAGCCGAATCGCAGTTTTGTTCTTCTCTAGTACTGTTTTGCTAGGAGTTAGTCCATTGGTAAGTTGTAGTTCTCTCTTTGTCAATAACGTTGCTTCTATTCGATTTCTTCCTTAACAACCGTAAGTTCTTCTTACATATGGTGGCTAAAAGTATGTTCTTTTCTGTGCTTTGGCCATCGTTGGGCTTAGAGATTGCAATAAAGCGAAGGGGAGCAAGTGGTTTGTTGTAATCAAACCTTGATTGTGGATTTATCGTTCAAGGAAGGTAAGAATATTGTCATAATACTTGGTTTGGCCGAATGTGCCATGTGCTGTGTTGAGTGGTATACGGTTTTCAGTTACACTTATGGGTTCTTTTGGTACAAGCTCTTGTTAAGGACATGAAGTCATTCAATCGTGCTTAGAAATCTTGGTGTGTAGGGCCGGTTGCTCAATCAAGGGTTTTTACGAAGGGCTAATCATGCGTCTCGCTAAGGTGTGTAATCTCACACCACTGCTTAATTTGATACGTGATGATTCTGTTAAATCAGCTAAAAGCCGAAATACCAAAAAGTTGAAGTATCGGTAATCGAGATCACTCGAGTGTGCGAGCGCTCCTAATGATCAATCGAGCCACTAGTGATGGCGATAGACCGTTGAGACTGTTGCGAATGCTCTCGTGAAATTGAGGTCGTAATGAGCCTTGTCAAACCAAAGTGGGCTAAGTGGGCCCAATGGGTTAACGGGCCCACCTGAGCGAAATTGATGATAAGTACCGAGTGATTGTGGCAACTGCAAAGTCCGCAGAATTGAGACCCAAAATGAGTTGAATGGGCCATACGAGCATGTGGGCCCGTTTGGGCCGAAATTGGATTTTAGGCCCAATTACCTCGTAGTGACCCAAAAGGGGAACCTGTGTCACTCGAGGCGACAGTGGGCCTCCAGCAAGGCCGTTAGATGATAAATTATCGAAATACCCCTAGTGGGTAAATTGTCGAAATACCCTTCGTGGGTAAATTACCGAAATACCCCTGGTGGGTAAATTATCGAAATACCCTTAGTGGGTAAATTACCGAAATACCCTCAAGTGGTGGAATTACCGTTTTATCCCTAAGTGACCAAAATGACCATTATACCATTAGTGGTAGTTACATATCGTTTATGTGATTTTTTTTTATATCTGTTCATATTCATATTACACTGCATTCATTACATATTGCATTGGGTTGGGCTTGTTGATTGGAGGAAGTACCGTTCTAGTAGCTCTGCCACATACCGTTCGATTGGCATCGCCACATACCATTTTAGTGGCTAAGCCATATATACCGTTATTAGCAGCTTGACTGCACTATTGGAGAGTTTTGGCTGGGTGGGTTAACATGGTCCCCACATAGTGTGTTGGTTGGTACGGGTGGAGAGTTAGTTGGCTGGATAGGATTGGGGTGGGTACATATCCATTTGCATTGGGATGATGTGGGGCTTAGGCCCAGCTTGTTACCTAATAGGGCTTAGGCCCAGACTGACACCGTATGGGCTCAGGCCCAGACTATGACCTTTATAGAGGATTATACACTGAGTTCTCATAACTCACCCCTTTCTTTTAACCATGTAGGTAATCCCCAGTGATAGAGGATTTGGAGTTCTAGAGGACTCGGAGGTAGCCATACGATGCAGTTGTTACTAAACGAAACTCAGTAATTTTGGATATAATTTAATTTATATTATTTTTGGGTTAATAATTCATTTAATAAGGCCTTTGGGATTTTCCTTTTTAACTTTCATTTGGTAATTCTTTTAGTTATGAACTGCTAAATGAATAAACACGTGTTTTAAAAACAATAACTACTATTTTCCAAATATCACGTTTCCGCATCTTTTAAGATCAGTCTTCTACCACAAACAAAGTATTTGAAAATGACATTATGTTTACAAGAAAAATAACTTTAAGCAAATCTTGTTTTGTAAGCAATAAAATTCGAGATTTATCACGGTATAAAATTTGAAATTGAAGAAGGGTTTTCATTGAACGCGTAGTTTTCAAATAGCCTAGCAATGTGACATGCTAGATCCGGCCATAACATCTAGGCCGGGTTTGGGGTGTTACATTTTATTTCTTTCGTTCTTTAATTTTTTTTCCCTTAAATGTTGTGCGCTTTTTAATTTAGTCTGGTCTATATGCTGCGTTTTGAATCACGGAAATATTTGCTAGTTTTGCCCCTATGATTTCATTTCTATTCCATTTTAGCCCGGCGTTGAACGACGCCGTTTCGGGAAGAGGGGATAATTTCCCTGATGATCCCTCTTGCCTTAAGCGCATTATTTTCTAATCCTATTTCGATCTTATCTTTTAATTTATTGCGATTTTAGCCCCCCTAATTTTATTTTGACTTCAATATGGTCTTATGTTTAATTTATTTTATTACTTGCATAATAATTTGTATAACCATTTTCTTTTTGAATTGATATTAGATATTGTTTATTTTAGCTTGTTTAGATGTTATTTACTTCAAATTATTTCTTACATTATTTATTTATTTCATTTTCTTTAATTATTAATGTTAGTATTTAAATTATATATATCATGTAATTTTCTCATAATATTTCTTTTAGTATTCATACCTTGTATTTTGTTGATGTAATGGTTTTATTAATAGATCATCGTCTTAAATAAAAATATATTTCATTTAATTACTCTATTTTATTCAAAAGTTTTTCCAAATAAGGTAATATTTTGTGTTTGAAATTTTGAGAAATCGTGCCCTATCGTGCTGAGTTTCGGTTTTTCGTTTGACCAAATAACCAAATATTCTTTTAAAATTTTGTCCTTGTTTTCTAAAAAAATAAGGCAATATTTCGTGTTTGGAAATTCGAGAAATCGTGCCCTATCGTGCTGGGTTTCGATTTTTCGTTTGACCAAATAACTAAATATCCTTTTAAAATTTTGTCCATGTTTTCTAAAAAACAAGGCAATAGTTCGTGTTTGGAAATCCGAGAAATCGTACCCTACCTTGCTGGACTTTGATTTTTCGTTTGTACAAATAATTGAATATCCTTATAAAAATCTCAATGTATAAACTTTGGAAATCACGAGAGGATCTTTGCATCGAGGGTTTGAAACGTCATATCCTATCGTGCTGGATGTGATATTTTATTCCTTCGGAACAAGAGAACCTCAATATCCAATTCGCGTTTTTTAAAATTTTTTAAAATGGAATGATATTTTAAAATCGTTTCAAATTTTTGGCATTAGGACATTAATTAATCAATTAGGTACCAATTTTGGGCATGGCGAGGCGCTAATCTTTCCTCATGCGTAACCGACTCCCGAACCCATTTTTCTTGGAATTCGTAGACCAAAATTAATTTCTTTTAAAAATAAAACAAAATGTTTTATAGGTGACCCGATCACACCTAAACAAAAAGGATTGGTGGCGACTCTATTTTCTTTTTAAAGTCGATCCCCGTTTTTCCAAAACATAAAAAAATGGTTTCGACAAACACCATTAGCGCCAACTCAGAAGCAGATCTCCTTCAAGATTGAAGATCTCCTTTTAACTTCTTTCGAAGTTTATTTGAATTTCTGTATGTCTTGTAGCTTGTCTGACTTCGAGATGTTTTCTTTTCAGATTATGAACTAAATTCCCTAGATACCTAGGGAAGATGAAACCTATGATGAATCTTATTTCTTAATTTCTAAATTACATGATAAATACTTGATTCTTTTTCTCAATTATGTATGCTTATTTCGTGTTTTAATATTTTAGGGATATTAATTCATGTTTAATGTTCTTATTTTAGTGGAGCAAAAGTGCTTGTTTAAGAGTAGATCTAGCATAATTGAGTAGAGTTGCATGCAATCCTAGAAATAGGATGACATAAATCTACCGGATTAGAGTCAAATCTAATGGGGGAATCCATAGATCGAGTTAATACGACAGTAGGGTTTTATTTAGAAAGAGATTTTGATTAATCAACCTAGAGTCAGATGTTCTTACTCTCGAAAGAGATATTAACATAATTTAGGGATTTCTACAGATCAAGACACAAGTGAATAAATTATTTAATTTAGATTTGGAATAATAAGTGAAGTCTAGGTGGATTCTTTCCTGGGTATTGTCTTTCTCTTTGGTTATCTTCAAATATTTTCCTAATTCATTCTCTATCGCGTTCTTAGTTAATTTAGATTAATAAGTTTAGATTAAAACAATCATCCCAATTTATCGGCTAAATAATAGAAAAATAGTAATTACTAGTACTTTTAGTCCTCATGGATACGATATTCCCTACTCACCATAGCTATACTATTGTTTGATAGATGCGCTTGCCTTTGTCGTAATTATAGTTAGTTTAGTGATCATCAACAAGCGAACAAAAGATGGTTTATCCGAGGATCAAAAATAAGGATCTGCCAATAAGAGCTGCTAGAGAATGCTTAGTGAAGTCCTGTTTGAAAGGTTGAGCATAGGCATGACGATTAGTTCACAAGAAAAATAGAGGTTAGTTAAAACCTATTGACAAAAAAGGATACATCGGGTGACAGATATATCTATCAAGACTATTCATCTTTAAGGGGAAACCATTGGGAAGTGTCAGCCAAATGGCTTGTTATTTTGGGGTACAGTATGAAAGAGAAAATTGAGCTTAGATGGCCACTCAGTGACAGTTGGCAGAGTATTGAAGGGGCTAACGGATGGAATATGAGCAGGTTGTACAAGATTATAATAAGGAAAAGAGTCTGATATGGACTAAATAGATGTGGAATAAGTGTTCAGGGGGAAATATGAAATGATGGGAGGCCGAGGGGCTACCTTATAAGAACATGAGAGAGAGAATATCCAAAACCTGGTCATCGAGACAAAAGCTCGACCAGAAACTCATGGTATGAGCAATCAAAACGCCAAAAAAGAAAGGCGAAAGGTGTATGAGAGCCCGCTAGATTTGACACGGTGTCGTAGTCTAAGTAAAACAGGGAGTAAAGTATTTTATTTTATGTAAGTTAATACCCCAGCTAAGAAAAGGTGAGTTATACATGGTAGTAGTGAAAAGTATCACTAAGTTTGTTTGAACTTACAAATGCTTTAGCTTATGATTGCATGACTCGTTGGATAAGGAGCTCCAAGGAGAGACTGAGCCAGATCATGATGATTCAAGGGGCATCAAAGGAAAATGTCATGCACATAGGAAGGGGGTACCTTTAGGAACTTCGCCATGGGGACAAATATAATGTATTAATGTAGCTCCCTTAGAGTTCAGAGTTGAAATAATGAATTTTTATTTAAAATTGTGTCCTTATTGTAAGATGTTTATAAATAGGTAACATAATCTGGTTTTAAAATAGTGATATTTAGACGTGTACATCGACCCGGTTCGACTGTGACACTTTGTACTCGAATTCGGCAAACGAGTGGGGTAAGGGTGTTACAATGGGTCTCTTAGAGGTAAATGATTAAATTATTGTTTGTTAGTAATTGACATTTCATGAAGGAATATGTAATGGTTACTATGAGACAAAATAAGATCAAAATTAGGAGAACAAATTTATCCCAAAGAGATAAAGGATAACCTACGAGGGTAATACACTTATGACAAAGTTATTGGACAAGCACCCAATGAGTGGTTTTTGTAATGGTATATGATAAATGAGAGCTCAATCATGAAAATTTAGTGAAATGATTTCATGACTAAATAATATTGTAATTAATAGGCGAAGACCCAAAATTTAATTACAAATTATTTGAGTTATAATTATACATGTATGATCGGTTCCTCTACTAGCTCGAGATAACTAGAAACGAATTGCATGTAGAACCAATAATATGAAATGAATGAAAATGATGAAGTAAGAGAAATAGATCGCATGTATCACTATTTACAATGAATGCGCTTTCTTGCTAAGTACAAAAGATGAATTAGAAATTAATTGAAGTTTTTGAATTATTATTTAATTAATTGTATTTAAATAATTGAAGTTTGATGTGAAAAATAAATTAATTGGTCATCATGGATTTGTTGAATAAGATGATTAAATATATTTTCCTAATATTATAATACGGTTATGTTATCATAATTTTAATTGAATTAGAATTTGGTATAGTTTAATTGAAAAATTAATTTAGTTACTTTAGTTAATTAAATTAATTGATTAATAAATTACTATTAAGTGAGTTTTTTTATTTCAAAATATCACATCAAAAATTTATAAAAATTTAACCGTGTTAACAAGCGAACTTGAATTTTGAAATATGAAGAGTTGATGAACTAAATTCTTTAATATAAAAGTACACTAACTAAATTACGAAGACTTATGACATATTTTAACTATTCTCGTTTTACATTTTGCAGGGTTAGTTGATACCTAATATATCCTCTTAAGACATAATATAAGGTTTAAAACTAATAATAACACATATGCAAAAATTAATTTAAATTATGAGTAAAAAGAAATTTAAATAGGTAAATATATCGATTAAGAATATTAAATTCACTCCTATTATTTATCATATGATCATTTTTCTTGAATTGATAATGAGTTGGTTTGCAATACTAACTTAATCAACAACAATATCAATATATATAGACAATGTGGGTAAAACAATATGAAATAATATTAAAATGTTTAAAAATATAAAAAATTTGATTAAAGTGGTAAAGAAAATACTTTATAAATATTAGTGACATGAGTTTAAATTGCAATATATAAATTTTATCTTGATTTTATTAAAATTATTAAAAATGTAAAAAGACAAAAATATTCTTATAAGAATATAACTTATTTCACACATTAAAAGATAATTTAGTAATTTTTAAACTAAATTGGCATATGATCAAATCATAACACTAACTTAATTAAAACTTTAAATGATAGTAAGTATAGATTTATTATTATAAAAACAAAGTAAAAAGTTATTTGGAAAAAAGGGTAAAAAAAAGTATAATAAAAGAATCACACCATGTTTTGCTTTAAAGGAATTGCTATGCAGTTACATTCAAATTCTGAGTGAATCATCATTCCATTGTTTGGTTCAAATCATCCCACAAATATATAAGGTATTTTTCACAGACAAAAATACCCATACTTTTCATATGCAAAGGGAACTATAGCTGCATGCTGTATGAGGAGTAATCTTGCCGCAGCCCAAAGCTGCATTGCCTTTTGGTTGCTCCTGCATTTTGGAACTAGGGAGACTGCAATCTGAGGTAGATTTCAGAATTTTGTAAGGGGTGCCACCGCTTCTGATTCTTTTTGGTTTTGGGATGTAACGGAGGTGGGGTGGTGGGAAATCGGTGTAAGGGGAGGGACCTATAGAATGTTAAAGACATAACTCGCCACTGGATTCAGTTATTAAACACCCAGTCGAAGTAATTCCTGTCTCGATCTCCCGATTTTCAGCACTAATGGCGAAGCCAGTCTTCCGCCTTTTGCCTCTAAATCCTCATCCTCAATCATGTTTCTAGCCATCTTTGGTCATCTTTACCTTCCTCATTTTGATTCTTTTGGGCCTCGAAAACTTTTACATTCCTAGCGGTGACTCCAAATTCTCCTAAGCCTAACGATTTGAGCTCAGTTGTGCATAACGTCATCGACGAGTTAGTTTTTTCTTTAAACTTTGGTTGTGTTGGAAGGTGATCGATAATAATCTGCGGTTGTTTTGAAGCCATTTTTTTTAATTGCGGAAGTTATGTTGATGAAGACAGGAGGAGAGCGGTGGGTTGAAGCCATCTCTTGGGAGCCTAGAGCTTTTATCTACCATAATTTCTTGGTCAGTTTCTCAAGATTTTTGGGTGAATATTTCACTTATTTTCTTGGTTCCTCTTTAATTTTATATTCAACTCTAACCGAAACAGTATTGCAATTGAAACTACTAGTGAAGCAAGCAATCTTTTTAATTTTTTTTTTTTTTGTAAGCTATTAGCCTTTTGAGATATTTTATTTCAAATTTCAAGCTTAGTGACACTTCTTGTATTCTACTACTTGAAACTGAAAATGCAATGAGAATTATGTATAGAGAAATGTATCTTAAATATTCTTAGTAATTTGGCGGATGGATCCCTGTGTTATAAGATGATTTAATCCAAGGTGAAAGGGAAGGCATATAAAGTTCATACTTTTAACATGTATCTTTTAGCTAATCCTAAACTAACTTCTAGTTGTAAAAAAATTGGCAGTCCATAGAGGAATGTGAATACCTAATTGATCTTGCCAAGCCTCATATGAAGAAGTCAAAAGTTGTTGATAGTAAAACCGGTAAGAGTGAAGATAGTGGGTATGTAATTATTACTATGATTTCACATATAGTTTTGTTTTTGTTTCTTCTTTAAATCTTCTATTATATTAGATGTCATGGATGTTTGCGTGCGAGAGTGCGTACAAGTTCGGAACATTTCTACCTAGAGGGCGTGAAAAGATTATTAAGAGCATTGAGAAAAGGATTGCGGGTTTTACCTTCATACCAGTCGGTCTGTACTAGTATCTGAATCTATCTGAATTTATCAGTCACACTCAATTGTTTTTAATGCCTTTACTAGTTTAATTTCTTCCTTAGGATCTTCTTTAGATCAGTTTCTTTGTTTATGCTATCCATGGTAGTGAAGTTACTCATGGCAATGCAATAATATGCAGAGCATGGGGAAGGACGTCAAGTTCTTCACTATGAAGTTGGCCAAAAATATGAGCCTCACTATGACTACTTCAAGGATGAGGTTAATACTAGGAGCGAGGGCGGTAGATAGCTCTCGTCATATGTACTGTAAGTACCATGAACATCTAACATACCTTTCCTGTGTTTTATTATCCCAATTGCATTGTGTGGAAGTTCTCATTTGCTCTTTTCTACTTTCTTTAACCATTTTAAAGCTCGGATGTTGAAGAAGGAGAAGAGCGTGTTTCCTTGACAAAAGGGAACATCGGTGTTGTGCCTTGGTGGAATGAATTATCCGAATGTGGAAAGGGAGGACTTTCTGTGAGACCAAAGATGGGTGATGCATTCCTGTCTTGGAGCATGAAGCCTGACGCAACTCTGGATCTTTCAAGCCTGCATAGTTAGTTTGAAACACCCCACACCCGGCCCACGAGCCTGAACCGGATCTGTATGTTCCTAAAGTAAACCGGTTTCAAAGAATTTACGTTACTTAGAAATTTGTAAAATTTTTAGAAAATGTTGTTGTGGATTGGGCTTAGATTGAAACCCATTTAATTAATCTTGTAAATCCAATTTTTATTAAGGTGACAAAATAATTTTTTTAGGGTTTTAAAGAAAATAACATTTAACTTTTAGTCATAATAGTTCGTAACATAACAATTTAAAGTAAAGCAGAATAAGAAAAAAAAAATCCACTGGGCCTTATGGCCTTATTACATCAAGTAAAACCCAAAACAAATAACAAAGTCCAAATCGAATAAAATCTTCAAATGGAACATGGCCACCTCGAGGTCTACCGTCCCGATTCCAATCCTTTATTCATCACCGAAAATATTTCCCACAGCGGGGTGAGTCAACAGACTCAATGTGCACACAGTACTAACATTCAACAAATCAGGCATACATGTTCATAAATCAAATTCATATTCATATAAAATGGATTATGATGCAACCCAAACCCAAGCCTATTTGTCCATCAGCTACACACCACCCATACCTGCCAGTCACACCGTGGGGACTACTAAGTCAACCCTCCATCCGCTACACACCATCGAAGGCAGTCGCTGCAGTCGACGTGCTCATTGCCCATATAATTTGTGTCAAAAGACACGATATTCAAATATTGTAACCGAAGTTACCAAATTCAGATATTTGTGACCGTAGTCACCATATAACGTTGGTGAGACCAAGTCAACACCTTCTTCCCTTTCACATAAACCCGAAAGTGCCCCAAAATTAATAATCATGCATATAATTAAATTCACATTCATATTCAGTATTTTCACATGTTATATAATAACATATTTCATAATCCTATCGGAAGTAGGAAACGTACCTGAGTACCTTTGTACCACATTAGGGTACTTAGCCATATTCATATTTCTATACATATTCATAAAAATAATTGCCACATGATAAATCGAAGGTTAGTGTGCGTACACACTTGATTCGCTTATTGGGTTCCTTGAGATCCCGAAGAATGATCTACCGATCTAGATTTTTAACTCCTATATTCAGCCATTCATTAAATCATATTAACAAACTTATTTGGCTTAAAGACCAAATCCAAGTAGGATTTGTATTACTTACCTTGTTACCGAATTAAAAGATTGTAAATCAAATGCCGGAAAAATGATAGTATTCCTTCCTTAAATCGGCTAGCCACTAAATCAGGTAATTATGTCAGTTTCTAACTTTTGAATAAGTGGAAAATAATTCCGAATATCAAAATCAAACCTTGGCCGATTGGATCTATGTACTTACCTTATAGTTTCCAAATCCCGGAAGTTTCCCTTGTCTTGAATATCTGTCGAAATCCCTAAAATTCATATGTTAGATTTGATCTAACTTTAACAAGTAGTAATTGGCCTTTGGTAGAATGTATCTCACCTTAAATTCCTTGAATCAAATCCCAAACTCTTCCTTTGATATTCGCCAAGAGACATAAAAGAGGTTATTTCCTTAGATCTTGATTAAATGAATTAGAAGAACAAGAATTGATTGTTCTTACCTTAGATCCTTGATCCTTATATTGATTATTGTGAAAACCCGAGATCCTTGTAGATTGACCATGAACAATAATAGGATTAGATCCTTCTCTTTTGGCAAAATAGAAAAGAAAAGGATTTGAATAGCTTAACCTTACCTTGATGCCTTTATTCGATTGCTTCCTTGCCTAGAGTCACAGAGTTTTGGCTATGGAGTTTTAATCGAGGATCAAAGAGTGTTTTGGCTCGACAATAGCAAAGGAGAGGAGAAGAAAATAGAAGAAGAAGAGATGGATTTTGCTTAAAGAGAAATTGACAAGAGGGAAGAGAGCAAGGGATTTTCGGCTACTTGGAAAGATGAGAGAAAAAGACCTTGGGTTCTCCTTTTATAGCCGAATTTGCTAGGCCAAGAGTCCTTGACTTGGCCACCACTCTCCTTAAGATAATATTATCTCCTTTATCTAAAAATAAAAGCATTTAATCCATTAATTATCTCCTCGGATAATCCAAATTTAAAATCCTTATTTATCACTTAAAAATAATCTAAAATAAATCTATTATTTATCCCTTATCTCTTAATAAAAATAATACCAATAATAATCCATCATTATCTATCTATTTGCCAAATTTTAAAAGGATAAAATCTCTTAAAATTAGCCTATGTGCCGTCCACCTCTGTCCATCCTTGCAGCAAAATAGAACTTTTATTTTTAACTTCCCATGTGACTCGAACTCAGGCCCATTTCTCTTACACATGGCGCCATTTCCATAAGCCTTAAGTGACACCTTCAGGCCACTTTTCCAAGCCCGATTGTGTGTCGAATTTCACCAACTTTTACTTTTAAGGCCCTCTTGCCCTTATTTCCTATTTTGGACTTTAAAATTTGACATTTCGGCATCATTTCTAAGTTTCCTAAAATTTTTGATCGGCTCTGTAACTTGTCGTTTTTCTTACATTTTCAAGTTTCCAAAATGTTCAGGTTTCCATTTTTGGATCATTTCCAAAAATGTTCAGGTTTCCAAAATGTTCACTTTCCTAATTTGCTTAGGTTTCCAAAATGGTCATTTTCCTATTTCCAACATAACATTTCCATACATTCTCGGGTTTCCAAAAATCATTCCAAATTTATTCCAAAACACATAAAAGATGTCTTTTGTAAAATTAGGCCAAAATCGTAGGCCCTTTTCGGGATGTTACGCTTCTACCCCCTTAAAAATAATTTCGTCCTCGAAATTACTTACTATCGTTCATCCGTGCATATCTAACTCACCACACTACGCTATTGCTGCGCACTCTGATCTTAAAGAACTATCATACTTTCTAGGCACATTCTCTAAGTTCACAATCAAGGTTCCATACACTTCATTAGCAACATAAGATCGAACTAATCTTATAGCGAGTAAAGTAATGAAGTATAATCCATAAATAAGAAACTTACTCGTTGTCTCGTCTGGCGCGTCACTATCCTCGCGACGACGGTATTGCATAAACTAACCTTGGCGCCTTGCTTCAACCTTCAACACCTCCGCTTGGTGCTCCACGTCCTCGGCCAAACCATTACCTCATTATTGAATCACGACCTCGTTGAGGTCTTTGTCCTCCTCTACCGGCTGATTAACATTACGAGTTGCGGTCGGCTCTCATCTGTTGCTTGGGACAATCCTTAAGCATATGGTCCTTGGACCCACACTTGAAACATCCTCCGTCTTTCTCCAACACTCTTCCATGTGCTTCTTCCCACAATGCTCACAAGGGCGACATCGCCTACCATACCAACTGTTGATTTCGTGGCCCGTTAACCCTAGGCCTCTTGTAACCCTTTCGGATGGCCCAAATCTTCTTTTGGCCTTATTCCTATCCACGTGCCTTAGTAGCATCCTTAATCCCCTCGGCCACCTTGGCCTTTTCCACCAAAGCAGAGAATTCCCGCTCCTGATGCGGTGCTATCAACAGTCTCAAGTCATCTCTCAGTCCGTCCTCAAAGCGGACACAGCGTTCATGCTCAGTTGCCACTACCCCTCAAGCATAGTGGCTCAACCTCAGGAATTCCGCCTCATATTCTGCGACAGACTTACTCCCTTGTACCAACCCTAGAAAAGCCTTCCTTTGTTCATCTGTATACCTGGTTCCCACATATTTCTTCTGAAATGCCTCTTTAACATACTCCCAGGTCAAATTTTCAGCTGTGGTACCATCACGAACAGTTAACCACCACTGATACGCTTCATCGCGTAACAACGCAACCATCCCTTTCAACTTTTCCTCTGGAGTCGGATCGAGCTCATCCATGATACGCTCGTTGCTTCCAACCAAGATCTTCGGTATCTTGGGTGCCACATTAGATACTCCTCGGAACATTTCCGCTCCATTAGCTCGAGCCGTCCTGTCTGACTTTCGATTTCTGAATTTCCTCCTGCACCTGCCACCAATTCCAAAACTCGCGGCCTGACTGCGACACGACATCTTCCCCGTGCGAGCTGCTTGCTCGGCATTAACAGCTGGGGGTGGTGGTGGCGGTAGCATTTCATTGTCGGACCCTTGACCCGACCTAACGGGTTCTGACACGGTCATCCTTCCTCTACCTCGACCACGACGACCACGTCCTCTAGAGCTCATTTTCTAACGTCGAGATCTGATTTAGAAGTTTTTTATAAATTAGTACGTTTGTTTCACTTTTTACCCGCGAAGGAGTTTTATGAAAAAGGATTTAAGAGTGGTTCTTTCGTATTCATACAAACACACGTCTTTTCCATTCATTCATCCATCCATCAAACAAGTATGAACTTTCGTTCATTCGGAGAAACGTTAGTAGTTTTTGTTGTTGTTGTTTTCCACTACCGTGGGTATTTTCGTAATTTTGTCCTCTGAGGACATTTTCGTAATTTTCGTAAGAAAACGTTCCTTGGTGTTTTTGCCAAAAAGTATTTTGAAAATTTTGAAGTCTATGGGTAATTTAGAAAAATTTTGAAATCCGAGGGTATTTCGGTAATTTTTGACCTCAAGGGTATTTTGGTAATTTTTTTCACAAATCAGGGTAAATTTGTAAAATTTAATAAATTTGGGGTATTTCAAAAGTTGTAAAACTTTGGGGGTTCTTTTCGAAAATTGTTCCTTCAAAAATGGGGATGTTGCAAAATTTTAAAATCAGGATAATTTTGGTAATTTTGTAAGTTAGGGGCAATTTTGTAATTTTCCAAAATCAAGGTATTTTGATATTTTACAAATTAGGGTTCTTGAATGTTTATGAAATATTGAAATTTTGGTAAAGCTGTTGAGTAGTTGCACATTTTATAAACCAATGGCATTTTGGTAATTTCACCCCTAAGGGCATTTTTGTAATTTTCGCAAATCAGGAGTTTTTCAGAAAATGTTGTAAAAATAATTTTCTCAGATTTAAAAGAAAGTTTTAAAAGTTTGAAAAAAACTAGGGTTTGTTGTTTTGTTCTCTCTTTTTTTTAAAAAAAAACATGGCTAGTTCCCTTTCGGGTTTTAGTCATTATGTTTAGCCTATGACCGAGCCCTCTTGGTCAGGGTGAACCAAAGCTACGCACCAGGCAGGATTCGTGTGGAGAGGAGGTGAGTCACGCGGACTGCTTAAATACCAAGCTCCCACCAAACCATTCCTAGACATGCGCATGAGAGGTTGCCACACCACCGAGCCTCCGAGTTATGGTGAGCCGAAGCTACGCACTGGGTAGGATTCTGCGAAGAGGAGGTGAGTCACTAGGACTGCTTAAATACCAAGCTCTTGGGATCCAATCCTAGACATGCGTCTGGGGTTACCACACCACTAGCTCGGTGACTTAGCCATAGGTTGGTTCAATGTATTAAATCATATGTGGTTTTGTGTTTGAGTAGTCTAATCCTAGGGTTCAAGTTCCTATCATTCTATTCTACGTTCCATGCCTCTTCTACCCTTATCAGATTCACGAATCACACATAGAGTTAGGGGTACTTACGGTGGATCTGGTCGAAACTTAGGGGCCATGCCAGAAGCCTGCTTATTTTCAAAGAAAATCATTTGGGCTCGAATTCAAAATGTTTTGGGCCTTAGCCCATAGGCCGAGAGTTTAAAACTGGGCTCTGATACCAAATTGAAACACCCCACACCCGGCCCACGAGCCTGAACCCGGATCTGGTATGTTCCTAAAGTAAATCGGTTTCAAAGAATTTCGTTACTTAGAGAAATTTGTAAAATTTTTTAGAAAATGTTGTTGTGGATTGGGCTTAGATTGGAAACCCATTTAATTAATCTTGTAAATCCAATTTTATTAAGGTGACAAAATAATTTTTTAGGGTTTTAAAGAAAATAACATTTAACTTTTAGTCATAATAGTTAAGTAACATAACAATTTAAAGTAAAGCGAGAATAAGAAAAAAAATCCACTTGGGCCTTATGGCCTTATTACATCAAGTAAAACCCAAAATAAATAACAAAGTCCAAATCGAATAAAATCTTCAAATGGAACATGGCCACCTCGAGGTCTCTGTCCTGGATCATCCTTGTTCATCACCGAAAATATTTCCCACAGCGGGTGAGTCAACAGACTCAATGTGCACACATACTAACATTCAACAAATCGAGCATACATGTTCATAAATCAAATTCATATTCATATAAAATGGATTATGATGCAACCCAAACCCAAGCCTATTTGTCCATCCGCTACACACCACCGTACACGCCAGTCACAAGTGGGACTACTAAGTCAACCCTCCATCTACACACACACCATCGAAGGCGTCATTGCGATCGGCGTGCTCATCGCCCATATAATTTGTGTCAAAAGACACCATATTCAAATATTGTAACCGGTTACCAAATTGAGATATTTGTGACCGTAGTCACCATATAACGTTAGTGAGACCAAGTCAACACCTTCTTCCCTTTCACATAAACCCGAGTGCCCCAAAATTAATAATCATGCATATAATTAAATTCACATTCATATTCAGATTTTCACATGTTATATAATAACATATTTCATAATCCTATCGGAAGTAGGAAGCGTGCACAGTACCTTTGTACCACATTAGGGTACTTAGCCATATTCATATTTTTATACATATTCATAAAAATAATTGCCACATGATAAATCGAAGGTTAGTGTGCGTACACACCTGATTCGCTTATTGGGTTCCTTGAGATCCCGAAGAACGATCTACCGATCTAGATTTTTAACTCCTATATTCGGCCATTCATTAAAGCATATTAACAAACTTATTTGGCTTAAAGACCAAATCCAAGTAGGATTTGTATTACTTACCTCGTTCTCAATTAAAAGATTGTAAATCAAATGCCTAAAATGATAGTATTCCTTCCTTAAATCACTAGCCACTAAATCGGTAATTATGTCAGTTTCTAACTTTTGAATAAGTGGAAAATAATTCCGAATATCAAAATCAAACCTTGGCCGATTGGATCTATGTACTTACCTTATAGTTTCCAAATCCCGGAAGTTTCCCTTGTCTTGAATATCTGTCGAAATCCCTAAAATTCATATGTTAGATTTGATCTAACTTTAATAAGTAGTAATTGGCCTTTGGCCGAATGTGTCTCACCTTAAATTCCTTGAATCTGAAATCCCGAAACTCTTCCTTTGATATTCGGCCAAGAGACATAAAAGAGGTTATTTCTTTAGATCTTGATTAAATGAATTAGAAGAACAAGAATTGATTGTTCTTACCTTAGATCCTTGATCCTTATATTCGGTTATTGTGAAAACCCGAGAGATCCTTGTAGATTCGGCCATGAACAATAATAGGGATTAGATCCTTCTCTTTTGGCAAAATAGAAAAGAAAAGGATTTGAATAGCTTAACCTTACCTTGATGCCTTTATTCGATTGCTTCCTTGCCTAGAGTCACAGAGTTTCGGCTATGGAGTTTTAATCAGGGATCAAAGAGTGTTTTGGCTCGACAATAGCAAAGGAGAGGAGAAGAAAATAGAAGAAGAAGAGATGGATTTTGCTTAAAGAGAATTCGGCAAAGAGGGAAGAGAGCAAGGGATTTTCGGCTACTTGAAAAGATGAGAGAAAAGACCTTGGGTTCTCCTTTTATAGCCGAATTTGCTAGGCCAAGAGTCCTTGACTTGGCCACCACTCTCCCTTAAGATAATATTATCTCCTTTATCTAAAAATAAAAGCATTTAATCCATTAATTATCTCCTCGATAATCCAAATTTAAAATCCTTATTTATCACTTAAAATAATCTAAAATAAATCCATTATTTATCCCTTATCTCTTAATAAAAATAATACCAATAATAATCCATCATTATCTATCTATTTTCCGAATTTTAAAAGGATAAAAACTCTTAAAATTAGCCTATGTGCCGTCCACCTCTGTCCATCCTTACAGCAAAATAGAACTTTTATTTTTAGCTTCCCATGCAACTCGAACTCAGGCCCATTTCTCTTACACATGGCGCTATTTCCATAAGCCATAAGTGACACCTTCAGGCCACTTTTCCAAGCCCGATTGTGTGTCGAATTTCACCAACTTTTACTTTTAAGGCCCTCTTGCCCTTATTTCCTATTTTGGACTTTAAAATTTGACATTTCGGCATCATTTCTAAGTTTCCTAAAATTTTCGATTGGCTCTGTAACTTGCCATTTTTCTTACATTTTCAAGTTTCCAAAATGTTCGTGTTTCCATTTTGGATCATTTCCAAAATGTTCGAGTTTCAAAATGTTCACTTTCCTAATTTGCTTAGGTTTCCAAAATGGTCATTTTCCTATTTCCAACATAACATTTCCATACATTCTCAGGTTTCCAAAAATCATTCCAAATTTATTCCAAAACACATAAAAGATGTCTTTTTGTACAATTAGGCCAATATGCGTAGGCCCTTTTCAGGATGTTACATAGTTCTAGTCACAAATTAAGTTGCTGCCAAGGGTCCTTTAATTCTTGGATGACATGATTTATGTCCCCCATCTGTCTTGTTGCATTACTTAATTTGTTCTACCCTTGAGCATTTTTATTTGTTTTGTTATTATTTTGTTTCTTTTGGTTAATTTGGATAGTTGAAGCTTGAACCTTTAACTTATCCTGTACTTTTTCTCCTAGAGGACTTTCATATATTTTTTTCCTTAAAAAGATTGGGCTCTATGCTTAGAAATAAAAAAACCTGCATTTTCATAGTATAATTGGCATCTTTGCTTTGTTTGGTTTCTCTTATGATCTTCTGTTTTGCAATCAAATTTATGTTTTACAATCAAGTATGATCTGTGCTTATGCATATGGGGGGTGACAAAACAGTGATAGAGATTCAAAAGAAAAAAGATAGAAAAAAAAAGTTGAGAGAGATCTATGGGAGGTTCTTAATGATGGCAACGGTTCATTTTTTCTTTTTGGGATTTAACAGGTGAATGCAGTTGAAAACACCCTATTTTTATTCCTTTTCTTTATTCTTCATCCGCTTTGCCCATTTTTCTCTTTTTTTTAGGACGTTGAAAATCATGGATTTTTAGTTTCCACCTCTCCTTTTTTTTTTCCTTTTCCAAAAAGCTTTAACTTTGAGGAATCTAAAGCCATGAATTTTGAACTTGTGGGTTTCTTTGCCTTTTTTATTTTGCATGTTTCAAAAGTTTGTTTTTGTGCCTTTAATCTCATGCGTTGAAGTTGAAAACTTTTGGTCCAAAGAGCTCTTCTTGCTTCTCATGGAGTTAAGCTTGCTTGGTTTTTTTTAGGTATTTTCTTTGCTTACTTTTAGCTTAATACTTGTGTAGGTTTATGTCTTTGAGTACATGATGACGGCTAGATTAAAGGGCTTGTTGTGGTTGACTGGAAAATTTCAAGTTATGGGGCTCTGGTCCTTGAAAATGAATGCTTTGTTTTTGAGGAAATGACTGTGAGAGCTTCAAGTTGCAGTGGGATGTGAGAAATTTGAGATTTGGAGAGGGAGATTTAATAAAAATGCTATATGGTTTGGTATGTTTGTTTAAGTCAAAAGAGATTCCACAGTGGTACACATTGATGCTTTGATCATGACCAGGGGTGTTAGTGATAGGATACTCAATGATGCAAGTGGTAACATTAGTGATCATCTACGGAACCACATTCATTTGACTAATTGTATCCACTTGAAGAACCATATGCATAACTACATTCATTTAGATAGTGTGATCAGAGTATGACCTATTAGCATTCATTCTTTATTCAAGAGGATGTATCTCCTTTTGATATACTGTTAAACACACTGCGATTCTCTTGAGTTGTGGGTTTTCTTTACCAAAAAAACAAAAAAACACCTTGTGTTTGATGTGATTTCTGGATTTTTTCTATGATAGATATTCATCAATTTATCATTTCTTTGCAGATTTTAGATGCTTCACAGACTCTTCTACATGCTGACGAGCTCAAGAAACGATTTAATGAAGAGGGTGATTACTATTTATTTTCCTTTTTGTCATTGTTCCTTTCACCCTTTTCTTTTTATTCTTTCCAAGTTCAGCAGGTACGTAGTGAGCCATCTGATATTGCTTATACTCTCTCTCTTTCTCTACGTATATGTATATCTCTGTATATTTCTCTCTTTTTCATGCGCCTTTTCCTTGAGCCACGCCCTTTTGCTCTTTAATCGCTTTCCCCCCGCTGCTTGCATTTGTTTTCTTTCACCCTCTTCTACGATTCTTGCTCCTGCAGATCTGCCACCCACTACAGGGGAAGCTCTCTTTTGCTCTTCATCCCATTATTAATACCTTCCAAGTAGGGTCTTTAATTTATGTTTATGTGGTAAATTTTATTACATCTCTTTTTATTTTCTGGGCTGGTGGTATATCCTCTGCATTTTGTTTTGGACATTGTGGTTTTTCCCTTTTTCCAAAATAAAAATAAAAATAACAAGCCTTATTACGTTGTTTTAGGTACAAATAGTTCACCATTATTCTTGTTTGACCTTAAAATTTCTCCTTTAGTTAATTTTGACATAAGTTTTTCATGTATTTGGAGATTCATATCCTACACTCATATTCATGCAAAATGAAGAGTTGAGCTACATAGCTGCCTAGAGTTCTCGGCGTTGACTCTAATGCCATTTGAGTACTGTAATTTCACATTAATAGAATAAAAATACACTCCTCTATAGTTGGTTCCTTTATGTTGTTTTATACTTTAAAAGAAAAAATGTTATTCTTTGGTTGGTTGGATCTTGGAAGTAACTGGAGTTTAAGCAAAATTGTTGCTTTGTATGATATTTGACAAAAAAACCTTTCATGAGTATTAACTTCATATGACTTTCATTTGCAATAATCTGATTTTTGAAGGTATTTTTCATTAATTTCTTGTCATAGACTTCTACAGAGAACATGCAAAATGGACTTACCAAATTCCTTTCATTTTCTTATATATTCCGTCGTTTGGTCCTGCAGTAGTTTTCGAGAATATACCCGACGTGCCAATCTCTTCAGGCCATTTTGATAGAGGTGAATCGAGTTCTTCTAACAGTGAAAGTGATCTTGAAATTGCAATATTAAGGGCAACTATTGCAAATAGTTTAATAATCAATATTTGTAAAAATAATTTTTTTATCATAACTTAATTTCTAGTAATAATGAAACTTGTTATGTCTTATGTTACTATATATTTTTTATTAAAAATCATTCGTTTAGATACTTCAAAATTTGATCAAAGTATAATGTTACTATTTATGAAAATAATATTTATCATTTTTATAAAAGAATATTTCACTATAAAAATTAAAATAATTTTATTTTATCTAATAAATAATTTAAATAGATTATATAATTCATTAAAATATTTATAATAAAATATTGAAAGATACATTTTAATATTTTATTAAATGAATTTATAAATTCACATACTTTAATAATTTTATATAAGTAAAATAATTTAAAAACTTCTATTATATATCAATTCTAATCTAATGTCCTTAATAGTCATTTTATATTTTCACCTCATCGCTACAGCTGACGTTTAAATTCAAATACATATTCTACCGCTATTTCTAATCTCACTATTAAAATGTCCAATTTCACCGCTACAGTAACTAATCTCACCACCACTACTATTTTTAACCTCACCAAAAATAAATACACCACGATCCAAATTAAGCCATAATCTTCATTCCCGCTCCATTCGTTAAAAACGAGGAATGGTTATTCAGCAAATATAATGAATAAGTTAAAACAATTTCGTTCCCAACATACCCCTCACAAAATCAAAAATTTACAAGCTTATATTAGGCAAAAACCCTGGGACGTTCTTCTTTCACCATTTTCTTCCAAACTTTCACTTTTCATCTTGAGGGAAAAAAAGCTCAGAACGTCAAATTTGTCTCCAGGTAAGCACCAATTTTCATGGGTAAGATTCAAGCTTCTTGAAAACTGAACAATATGGGTGTTTGATACTTGAGTTTGATTTGATTTTTTGAGTTGTTTTTTTCTTAAACTATTCAAGACCTTGAAAACTGAAAATTATCAGTCTTTGATGCTTGAAAACTGAAAACTTGAAAACTATTTTTTTCTTAAAAAATATGGGATTTGTTATTTACGTGTTTTTTATTTTTGTTTTGTGATTGATTGGAGATAAAAATCTAAAAATTGTGTTGATATGTTTTTCTAAATCCAAAAATTAGGGCTTCAAATTGCATTATTCTTCCCTTAAGTTGTTTTGTTACTGTTTTGTTTTTAAGAATTTCCCTTTAAGCTGAATTGGTTAGTTAGCACCTCTATTTGTATGTAATCGTTGGTGCTTTGATTTCCAACTTAGAGCGAAAGCAAGGTTAGCTTAATTCTTTTTTTTTTCTTTTCAAATTTTGATAAGTTTACTACTTGGTTTGTGTTTAGATTTGCTTCATGTTCCAAGCATATATGGCATT
The DNA here is from genome assembly GCA_025506655.1 of Gossypium rotundifolium. Taxonomy (NCBI): domain Eukaryota; kingdom Viridiplantae; phylum Streptophyta; class Magnoliopsida; order Malvales; family Malvaceae; genus Gossypium; species Gossypium rotundifolium. The sequence goes on along the minus strand of CP106722.1, from coordinate 84,354,223 downwards.
TCATCTTATTTGACTATGTAATGTAACTACTAATTATATTGCAGGACATTTATAACAGGTTCTTACCCATAATCATGTTAGATATGCTATGGCTGTTTAAATCATGAATCATGATTGATGAAAATGAGATGAATAATTGATGCCTTTCTTGATGTTCAGGTGAAACAATATGATTAGCATGATATGGAGTAGGGGAAACTGATAACTGTATTTAGTGCTTCAAACTACCCATAATTTTAGGTATCTTCATGATCTTTTAATACTTTATTTGTTGTCCCTCAAGATTTAAATGCCTAGTTTATGCTTTGATCTTGACAACAAATAACAAATTATGTACATGTTTTGACTTAAGTTTCATCCACAACATCCTTTTGAATATTTTCTATGGATCTGTACCTAGACTTTATATTACTGTTATTTTTTTGTGGTTATGTGGATGTCTTTTTATATCATTGAAGTATTTTAGGAGGTTTGAATGCCTATTAATGTATCTTTTGCCTTCCATATTGGAAGTAAAAAGTTGTTTTGTTTCATAAACATGGTTAGAATGAAGTTATGTGGTCTTGTTGAAATGTATCAAAACTCAGAAGGATATACATATCTTAAATTTACATATACTTGAAATTCCAATGTAGATTTGTGTTTTTTATGCATGCAAGTGAGGTAATTGTATGTGATGGTAGTGATACCTGTTCAAGATTAAGGTCTAGCATATAATTATATCTATCTATTTTATGTTGGTGTCATATATAAAGGAAAACTATGGATAAGATTCTAGTGGGAACAAGAACAATATATTTGCTATAGGCTTGTCATATTCTCCATATCTTGTATCTGTTGGTATTATGACTGGTGAAGCAGATTTCAACATTTTCCTTAGAACAATCACTACACTTTATTTTTTATTTAACTAAAAAGATGTTCAGCAAAGAAAATTTATCTTGCTCTTCATATTCCATCTCTTTCTTATGCATAGTAATTTGAAAATTGTTGCAAGTGTCTTTATTTTAGCAATATCCCTAACAAAGACTCCATTAAACATCTATGAAACTTGAAAAAAAAAAATCATGCTCATGGTTTATGTCCTACTTTTGAAATAAAGAAAATTAGCCATGCAATTAAAAAAATAATGATGTAATGAATCTAAATTTAGTAAACTAACTATAATAGTAATAACAGTTCGATTGGTAGAGTTGCAACACCCCTCACCCATATTTAATGTCGGAATACGGTTACAGAGCGTTACCATACATATCATAAAATTACATATATATTTCACATACATTTTCAAATTTCATATAATCATCAATCAACAACATCCATATCTCCCCTAATACGAGAGCTTATGAGGCCCAAAACATGCATTCGGGGTGGTTACGGACTAAATCGATAACTTTAGAAACTTTTAGATCACTTAGAAAATATTCCCAAAAATAGGGATACACGGTCGTGTGGGGCCAAAGACACACACATGTCGTAGATCATGTGGACATTCAAAATGGGGGCACATGGTCGTGTCCCAACTCGTGTTTGACCCCGTGTAACTCTCTGACTTGGGTCACATGACCAATACACACGCTCCTGTGGTTAGCCTGTATGCCCTAAAAATGGTCATATATGCCCGTGTGTGGTAGTGTGCTAGTAGTCAAAACACATAAGGTATCTTGACTTATGCCACACGGCCAAGTCACACGCCTGTGTGTGAGGCCGTGTGCAGTAGACTGACTTGGTTTCTAATTCAACACTAGGGGACACACGGTCGTGTACATGACCGTATGTCACACACGGCTGGGACACACGCTCGTGTCTCTACCCGTGTGGACAAAAATAGGTTATTTACCAAGCCATTTTGCCACCCAAATTACATGTACCTACATCAACCCAATTTTCACCAAAATATAGCGTGTGTAGGCATTCAAACCAACTAAATCAAGCCTAAATCATACCAACACAATTCCATTATTCTCAATCTACACAAGTCATAAAATGGGTCATTACATTATGCTTAATTCACATATACAATTCAACTAAGTAAACATTTCCAATTATGCATTATATTGTTCAAATTCACAAGCATATATCTTCTCTAATACCCACCATTTTGATAACCACAAAACCTACTATCAATAAGCATCACAAAACCAACCTTAATCACATATTATAAGCAATATGTACACATATATATACACAACCAAACCAACCAAACTAAGCCAACTTTCATGGCTATATATACAAACCAAACCATAAACATTTACAAGCCAATTCAAATGGCTAAACTCATCATCAACTCATATACCAAAATAACTGAAGTTCCTATACATGCCATATATTCCAAAAACATAGATTCAAAAGTACAAAAATGATAGCTTGATAGTGTGATGTAGCCTCCAACGATCATCCTCGAATTCGAGCTAGCTTTGAAATCACTATAAAACACGAAAAAATAAATAGAGTAACTTTATAGCTTAGTAAGCTCATAAGAAGTAAACTTAATGTAATCATAAATACACAATTCAACAAATTGAATATATCAACATGTAGCTCATATTATCTAACAAACCTTTCACATATTTAAAGATTATATGCAAACTACACAATTTCTTTGATTTAAAGCTTATACGGTTATTGTACATACCTGTACTATCTCGTATCAATCTCATACTCAACCACGTCTTTTATTTACCCATTGAACTATTCAGAATAATATCGGATACTCAGGAAACTCCCGTCGAAGTGCCATATACATAGCCAATGCTATCTTAATCTCATATCACATATATGCTCACTTTCGAGCTATCAACGAGCCTGCTTACACAAGCTGTCAGTCAAGACGTAGCTACACGGTGTTACTCACACAAGCTGTCAAGTAACCACAATACATGTTGGTATACTCAGCCACCGGTAAGACGTACAGGACCATCACTCGGATCACATAATCACAATAATCCCTAATAACATTTCATTCGTATCCTAATCTATTCCTAAGGTTCAACTGGGATTTTCACGTTTGTCGAATAATCGTCGAACATGTTCGTAGTCTCGTATTCACAGTTTATGCAATATCAAAACATTTAAAATTCATTTATAACGAAACTTATTACATACGAACTTATCTCGGATGCTAAAACGGCGAAATAGGTTGGTTAGTCGAGTACTTTGTTTTTCCCCCGATCTAAATCCGAATTTTGCTTTTCTTGATATGCACTAGGAGAAGTGACTGAATGCTTCAAGCTATTCTCATGGCTTTTTTAAGCCCTAAATTCGGCTAGGAAGAAGATGAATGAATAAAATTAGCCTTTTGTTTTATTAAATTATCATTTAATAATCTATTTACTTATTTAACCCTTAATTAAACCATTGAAAATACAAATATGATGTCCATATATGTCCATTCATTCTATTAATGGCCTAATTACAACATAAAGACCTATACTTTAAGAATCATAGCTAATAAACACCTTTTAACTTATAGAACTCAAGCTTTATACTTTACTCGAGTTAGTTCTTTTTATCGAATTAAACACTCGAACGATAAAATTTCTTAACGAAATTTCACACCATCATATTATCATGCTGTAGATAATAAAATAATAATAAAATAATTATTTTGACTTCGGATTTGTGGTCCCGAAACCACCGTTCTGATTTTACTAAAAACAGGCTGTTACAACTCTCCTCCCTTAGGGATTTTTTTTCCCGAAAATCTTACCAGCAAAAATGTTAGGGTACTGTTTTCTCATAGCTTTCTCAGGTTCCCACATAGCCTCTTCAACCCCGTGACGTTGCCACAACACTTTTGCTAAATCTATGCATTTATTTCCCAATTCCTTAACCTCTCAAGCTAAAATTCTAATCATTTCTTCGTTATATGTCATATTAGGTTGAATCTTAATATCTGCCGGATAAATTACGTGTGATGGATCTGACCTATATCGACGCAACATCAACACATGAAATACGTTGTGGATTTTCTAACTCAAAGGGTAAAACTAGACAATATGCTACTGACCCTATTCTCTCGATAATCTCATACGGTCCGATGAAATGCAGACTAAATTTGCCATTGCGACCAAATCGAAGAATTTTCTTCCACGGAGATACTTTCAGAAATATTTTGTCGCCGATCTAAAATTCAATGCCTTTTCGTTTCATATCTGCATTTGACTTCTGTCGATCTGAAGATACTTTCAGACTATCGCGAATTACTTTCACTTTATCTTCAGTCTCTCAGATCAAATCAATCCCGTGAATCATTTTCTCACTTAGCTCGGTCCAATATAATGGAATTCGGCATCTCCGACCATACAAAACTTCATACGGTGCCATCTTTATGCTCGATTGAAAACTGTTGTTATATGCTAATTTAACCAACAAAAAATATTTCTCCCAGTTGCCATCAAATTATAAAACACAACAACGAAGCATATCTTTGAGAATTTGAATTACTCTCTCAGACTGACCGTTAGTTTGCAGATGATTCAACCTCGTATTTAGAGCTTCTTACAATTTCTTTCAAAATCGCGACGTAAACCTCAGATCTCTATCCAAAATAATCGAAACTGGCACCCCTTGCAATATAACGATCTCAAAAATGTATAATTCAACCAATTTATCAAGCAAATAATCAGTACGAACAGGAATGAAATGTGCAGATTTCATCAGTCGATCAACAACAACCCAAATAACATCTTTCTTCTTCGGAGAAAGAGGTAATCCCGATACGAAATCCATCATAACTCTATCTCATTTCTATTCTAGTATCATCACAGGCTGTAGTAATCCCGTAAGCACTTGATGTTCACATTTAACTTGTTGACAAACTAAACATCTTGACACAAATTCTGAAATGTCTCGTTTCATACCCGACCACTAATACAATTGTTTTAAATCATTGTACATTTTAGTGAAACACCCCACACCCGGCCCACGAGCCTGAACCGGATCTGGTATGTTCCTAAAGTAAACCGGTTTCAAAGATTTTCGTTACTTAGAGAAAATTTGTAAAATTTTAGAAAACTATTATTTTGAGTTGGGCTTAGATTGGAAACCCATTTAATTAATCTTGTAAATCCAATTTTTATTAAGGTGAGAAAATAATCTTTAATGTTTATTAAAAAAATAAATATATCTCTTAAACTTTAGTCTTAAATAGTTCGCAACGTAATAGTTAAGAGTAAAGCAAAATAAGAAAAAATCCACTGGGCCTTATGGCCTTATTACATCAAGTAAAACCCAAAAATAAAATTAAAGGTACTAAAAAGAAATAAAGCCCAAATTAAATAAAATCTTCAAATGAAACATGGCCACCTCAAGGTCTACCGTCCTGTTAAATCCTTTGTCATCACTGAAAATAGTTCCCACAATGGGTGAGTCAACAGACTCAATGTGCACACAGATACTAACATTCAACAAATCGAGCATACATGTTCATATCAAATTCATATTCATATAAAAATAAATGATGATGCAACCCAAACCCAAGCCTATTTGTCCATCCGCTACACACCACCACACTTGCCAATCACACCGTGGGACTTCTAAGTCAACTCTCCATTCGCTACACACCATCGAAGGCGATCATTGCGATCGACGTGCTCATCGCCCATATAATTTGTGTCATTAGACACCATATTCAAATAATGTAACAAAGTTACCAAATTCGAGATAATGTAACCGAGTTACCATATTCAAATTTTGTGACCGTAGTCACCATATTCAGTTGGTGAGACCAAGTCAACACCTTCTTCCCTTTCACATAGATCCCGAATGCCCGTAAATTTTATATCATGCATAACATACTTAATTCTCATTCATGTTACTATTCATATGTTCAAAATATATCATATTCGTAATCCTATCGAGTAGGAAACGTGCACTGGTACTCTTAACACATCGTGGTACTTAACCACATTCACATTCTTATGCATATTCATATATTAAAATAATTGCCATATGATATATCGAAAGTTGGTGTGCGTACACACCGATTTGCTAATAGATTCCTTGAAATCCGAAGGACGATCTACCGATCTAGATCTTTAACTCCTATATTCTACCAACCATTAAAACATATTAACAAACCTATTTGGCTTAAAACCAAATCCTAGTAGGATTTGTATTACTTACCTTGTTCTTAGAATTGAAAGATTGTAAATCAAATCTTGGGAAATTGATAGTACTCCTTCCTTAAATCGGCTAGCCACTAAATCGAGTAATTATGTCGGTTTCTAACTTTTGAGTAAATGGAAATAATACCAATATAACCTAGGCCGATTGGATCTATGTACTTACCTTATAGTTTCCAAATCCGAAAGTTTCCTTGTCTTGAATATCCGTCAAAATCCCTATAACTTCATGTCGATTTATTTTAATATTGAGACATAATCAAAACCTTGACCGAATATTTATATTCCTTACCTTAGATCCTTGATCCTTATATTTGGTAATTGTAGAAACACGAGAGATCCTTGTAGATTCTACCATGAACAAGAATAGGATTAGGCCATTCTCTTTGGCAAATAGAAAAGAAAGGAAATTGAATAGCTTAACCTTACCTTGATGCCTTTAATCGATTGCTTCCTTGCCTAGAGTCACAGAGATTCGGCTATGGAGATTTAACAAGGATCAAACAGTGTTTTGGCTCGACAATAGCAAAGGAGAGGAGAAGAAAAGATGGAGTTTTGCTTAGGAAAAATTTGAGAGAGAAATAGGGGCTAGGGAATTTTCTAAGACACTTAGGAAAAAGATGAGAGAATAGCCTAACTCTCCTCCTTTAGCCGAAATTACTAGGCCAAGAGTCCTTGACTTGGCCACCACTCTTCCTTGTGATAATATTATCTCTTTTATTTAAAATAAAAGTGTTTAATCCATTATTTATCTCCTCAATAATTATATTAAAAGAAAATCCTTTATTTATCACTTATTATTCACATATTTATGGAATTAAAACAACTCTATTTCTAGAAGCTTGTGCCGTCCACCCTCTTGCTTATGGAAGCAAAAATAAAACCTTCATTATTTGCTTTCCAAGTGACTCGAACCCAGGCCCATTTCTCCTACATGTGGCGCCATTTCCATAAGCCCTAAGTGGCATCTTCAGGCCACTTTTCCAAGCCTGTTTGTGTGTCAAAATTCTCTAACTTTTTCTTTTAAGGCCCTCTTGCCCTTACTTCCTATTTTGAACTTTAAAATTTGACATTCCTGCATCATTTCTAAGTTTCCTAAAATTTTCGATCGGCTCTGTAAACTTGCCATTTCCTTACATTTCCAAGTTTCCAGAAATGTTTACTTTCCATTTTTGAATCATTTCCAAAAATGTTCAGGTTTCCAAAAATGTTCAAGTTTCCAAAACGTTCAAGTTTCCAAAAATGTTCAGGTTTCCAAAATGTTCAGGTTTCCAAAATGTTCGTTTCCATTTTCATTTCCATTTCCATTTCCATTTCTAGGTTTCCAAAAGTATCAAAAATTTATTCATAGTACCTGAGACTTGACATTTCGTACAATTAAACTGAAAATGCATAGACCCTTTTCAGGATGTTACATTTTAGTACTCCCCGGGTGAACAGATAAACAACCACTATGTGCATCATATAAAATTTTTTGAATGAACTCAGAATTCTTTGGTATGCAAATTCTGTCTCGGAACATTAAACAATCGTCGAATTCGATCTGAAAGTCTGAATCACTAGTCGACTCACATTGCAATCTTTTAGCTTGTAACTCATTATCAAACTTTTGAGCTTTACAAATTTGCTGAAGAAATACCAGTTTAGCTTTCAACTCTACTAGAATTGAACCATTATCAGATAAGGTTAGTTGAGCATTCATCGCTCTCAAAGCAAATAATGATTTTCTACTCAAAGCATCTACGACTACGTTCACTTTTCCCGGATGATAATCAATCATCAACTCATAATCTTTCAATAGCTTGAGCCATCTTCGTTGTCACAAATTCAAATCTTTCTGAGTCATTATATACTTCAAGCTCTTCTGATCGGTCAAGATGTGTCACTTTTCATCGTATAAATGATGTCGCCAAATTTTTAATGCGAAAACAATAGCAGCCAATTCCAAATCATACGTCGGATAGTTCTTTTCATGCGGTTTTAAATGTCTGGAGGCATAAACTATCACTTTTCCTTCTTGCATCAAAATGCAACCCAAACTGTTCAATGATGTATCGTTGAAAATTACAAACTCTTTACCCGATTCAGGTTGAACCAACATTGGTGCATCAGTTAACAATGCTTTCAATTGTTCGAAACTCTGTTGGCATTTCTCGGACCACTCAAATTTTACATCTTTTTGTAGCAATCTAGTCATTGGAGTAGCAATCATCGAAAATTTTTTGACAAAAAAAATCGATAATAATCAGCTAACCCCAAAAAGCTTTTGATTTCGGATACATTTCTCGGGGGTTTTCAATCAACAACTACAGAAATCTTACTTGGATCAACTCGCATACTTTCTGTTGAAACAATGTGTTCCAAAAATCCAACCTCTCGGAGCCAAAACTCGCATTTACTGAATTTAGCAAATAGTTGCTTATCTCTCAAGGTTTGAAGCACAATTCTCAAATGCTCGACATGCTCAGACTCATCTTGTGAATAAATAAGAATGTCGTCAATGAAAACTATAACAAATCTGTTTAAATACGGTCTGAAAATTCGATTTATCAAATCCATAAAAACTGCAAGAGCATTAGTCAATCTGAAAGGCATAACAAGAAATTCATAGTGCCTGTACCTTGTTCTAAACGTATTTTTCGGCTCATTTGAATCTTTAACTCGCAACTGATAATAGCCCGATCTCAAATCAATCTTTGAAAACACTATTGCCTATTTCAACTGATCAAACAAATCATCAATTCTTGGCAAAGGATACTTGTTCTTTATTGTAACCTTATTGTGTTTTGATAGTTAATACACATTCTTATTTATCCATCTTTCTTCTTTATAAACAACACTAGCGTACCTCAGGGTGAAAAACTAGGTCGTGCAAAATCTCTATCCGTTAACTCTTGTAATTGAGCTTTCAATTCTTTTAACTTTGTCGAAACCATTCTATAGGGAGCTATCGATATCGGTGATGTTCCTGGCACTAATTCAATAGCAAATTCGACTTCTCTGATCAGTAGCAACCCCGGTAACTCTTCTGGGAACACATCTGGATACTAAAAAACAATTGGCACTGACTCGATTTTCGATTCAGACACTTTTGTATTCAGAACATAAGCTAGGTAAGCATCACAACCTTTTCTCACTTATCTCTGAGCTGACATCGATGAAATCACAACAGGTAACCCACTCGACTCATTTGATTCAATTCGAAGAATTTCACTATTCTGACATTTCAATTTAATAGTCTTTCATCTACAATTCACAACGACATCATGCAAAAATAACCAATCTATATCCAGTATCACATCAAATTCATCAAATGGCAAAAGCATTAAATCCGTCAGAAAACAGTAACCTCGAGTCATTAAAGAACAGTTCTTGCAAACTTTATCAACTAGAACATACTTGCCTAAGAGGTTCGATACTTTAATCACAAACTCAGTAGACTCAACAGACAAATTTTTATTAGACACCAAATTCATACATATATACGAATGAGTCGATACAGGATCAATCAAAGTACTTACATTAGTGTCATAAAGAGAAAATATACCAGTGATAACATCGGGTGATGACGCATCTTCGCGAGCGCGAATAGCGTAAGCTCTAACAGTTGCTCTAGCCTCAGATCTCATAGTCGAATCTTTTGTCGCGCCTCTACTACTAGTCACATTTCCCGCATTTCTCGGTAGCCTTCCTTTAGTGGCTGTGTTATTCGATCATGCATTCTAGAAATTGTCTTTCTCATCTAATTCGGGACAGTCTCAAATGAAATGATCTTCCGAGCCACATCTGAAACAAGCCCGGTCATTTATTCTACATTCACCAGGATGTCGTCTTCCGCATCATTGACATTCAAGCCTATTATTTCTCATACTTCCAACACTCGATACTGATGTAGCTTGAGTTTAAGACTTGAGATTGTTTTCCACGGTCTCTGTTTGAATATCCCACTGAAGCATTTGAGCGACTATACAAATCTCGTGATTTCTTTGACGAAGATTGATACGGTTTATTCATCGATCTTTTTCTTGAATCTCTAGCTTCGAAATTCGCATTTCTTTTTTTTTGCCAAGTTCTTTGACTTTACAGGCTCTGTCAACCAACACAACGAATTCTTTTAACTCTAGAATCCCAACCAACAATTTGATATCCTCATTCAACCCATATTCGGATCTTTTACACATAATTGCTTCAGTTGAAACATATTCCCAAGCATATTTACTGAGTCTCATGAACTCTCACTCGTACTCAGTTACAGACATATGGCCCTATTTCAACTCTAGAAACTCTTTGCGTTTCTGATCGATAAACCGTTAACTAATGTATTTCTTTCTAAACTCAACTTGAAAGAATTCCCATGTAACTCTTTCTCTCGATACCACTGATACTAGAGTATTCCACCACGATACACAGTATCCCTCAATAGTGAAACGGCATATTTTAAACATTCTGCCGGCATGCACAAAAGTTCAAACACCCGAATTGTATTTTCAAGCCAAAACTCAGCTCTCTCAGGCTTGTCATCAACATTAGCTCTAAACTCTTCGGTTCCGTGTTTTCTAATCTTATCAACTAGCGGCTTATTCAATCTTAGAAATTCCACACCTTGAGGAGCTACGGGAACCGGTTGAGGATTAGGTGGGGGTGGAGGTTGTTGAGCAGTCGGATTTATTCGAACAAACTCCGTAAACCACTCGTTCATCATCTGGAAGAAAGCTTCTTTAGCCTCTCTTCCTTATCTACCTGATACAGGTCTAGACTCGGATTGCGCTACCCCGTGAACGGAGGTAGGCACATTACTTTCAACATTATCAGCTATAGCTCGATTGGGATCCATTTACTATATAAAAACACAATTTAAATTGTCAGGAGTCATCACATTATCACAAGTTATATATGGCATGTATAGCTATACTCTTACATACGCTACGTTAGTTCGAGAATCGACTAAACCGTAGCTCTGGTACCAATAAATGTAACACCCTTCGCCCATATTCAATGGCGGAATACGGTTAGAGAGTGTTACCGAACATATTATAAAATTACATATATATTTTTCATACATTTTCAAATTTCATACTATCATCAATCAACAACATTCATATCGTCCCTAATACGAGCCTACAAGGCCCAAAACATGCATCAGAGTGGTTCGGGACTAAACCGATAACTTTAGAAACTTTTAGATCACTTAGAAAGTTTTCCCAAAAAAAAGGGGACATGCTTGTGTGGCCCGACCGTGTGTCTCACACGGCCAACGACACGCATGTGTCGCAGACCGTGTGGACATTCGAAATAGGAGTATATGGTCGTGTCCCAACCCGTGTCTAACCCCATGTAACTCTATGATTTGGGTCACACAGCCAACACACACGCTCGTGTGGCTAGCTCGTGTGCCCTAAAAATGCCCATACACACCTGTGTACCAGGCCGTACCAAACCTGTAGGGTATACTAACTTATGACACACGGCCAAGTCACATGCCCGTGTATGAGGCCGTGTGGAGTATACTGACTTGGTTTCTAATTCAACACCAAGGGACACACGGCCGTGTACAAGACCGTGTGTCACACACGGCTGAGACACACGTCCGTGTCTTTGCCCGTGTGGACAAAAATAGGCTATTTACCAAGCTATTTTGCCACACAAATTAAATGTACCTACATCAACCCAATTTGCACCAAAATATAGCATGTGTAGGCATTCAAACCAACTAAATCAAGCCTAAATCATGCCAACACAATTCCATTATTCTCTATATACACAAGTCATAAAATGGGTCATTACATTATACTTAATTCACATATACAATTCAACTAAGTAAACATTTCCAATCATGTATTATATTGCTCAAATTTACAAGCATATATCTTCTCTAATTCCCACCATTGTGATAACCACAAAACCTACTATCAATAACCATCACAAAACCAACCTCAATCACATATTATAAGCAATATGTACACATATATATACAAAACCAAACAAACCAAGCTAAGCCAACTTTCATGGCTATATAGACAAACGAAACCATAAACATTTACGAGCCAATTCAAATGGCTAAACTCATCATCAACTCATATACCAAAATAACCAAAGTTTCTGTACATGCCATATATTCCAAAAACATGGATTCAAAAGTACCAAAATGATAGCTTGATAGTGTGATGAAGTCTCCGACGATCACTGAATTCGAGCTAGCTTTGAAATCACTATAAAACACAGAAAAAGAAACAGAGTAAGCTTTATAGCTTAGTAAGCTCGTATGAAGTAAACTTAATGTAAATATACAATCCAACAAATTGAATATATCAACATGTAGCTCATATTATCTAACAAACCTTTCACATATTTAATTATAAGATTATATGCAAACTTCACAATTTCTTCGATTTAAAGCTTATACGGTTTTTGTACATACATATACCATCTCATATCAATCTCATACTCAACCACGTCTTTTATTTACCCGTTAAACCATTCGGAATACTATCGGATACTTGGAAAACTCGTACCGATGTGCCACATACATAGCTAATGCTATCTCAATCTAATATCACATATATGCTCACTCTCGAGCTATCAACAACTCGCTCACACAAGTCGTCAACAAGAGCGATTACAGTCTTTGCTCACAAAGTCGTCAAGTAATCGCAACACATGTCGGTATACTCAGCCACCGATAGGACGTACAGGACCAGCACCCAGATCACATAACCACAATAACCTCTAATGACATGTCATTCGTATCCTAATTTATTCCTAAGGTTCAACCAGGATTTTCACGTTTGTCGAATCATCGTCGAACATGTTTGTAGTCTTGTATTCACAGTTTATGCAATATCAAAACATTTAAAATACATTTATAATGAAACTTATTACATATGAACTTACCTCAGACGCTAAAACGGCGAATTAGGTCGGTAAGTCGAGTACTTTATTTTCCCTCGATCTAGATCTGAATTTTGCTTTTCTTGATAAGCACTAGGAGAAGTGACTGAATGCTTCAAGCTATTCTCATGGCTTTTCTAAGCCTTAAATTCGGCTAGGAAGAAGAAGAATGAATAAAATTGGCCTTTTTTTAATTAAATTATCATTTAATAATCTATTTACTTATTTAACCCTTAATTAAACCATTGAAAATACAAATATGATGTCCATATATGTCCATGCATGCTATTAATTGTCTAATTACAACATAAAGACCTATACTTTAAGAACCATAGCTAATAAACACCTTTAACTTGTGGAACTCAAGTTTTATATTTTACGCGATTTAGTCCTTTTTATCGAATTAAACACTTAAACGATAAAATTTCTTAACGAAATTTTCACATCATCATATTATCATGCTGTAGATATTAAAATAATAATAAAATAATTATTTTGACTTCAAATTTTCGGTCCTAAAACTATTGTTCTGATTTGACTAAAAACGGATTGTTACAAGAGTGGATAAATTATTAGAAATAAAAGTATGGTGATTAAACAGGTGGCATGTATTAAGCTTTTCTAATACATTTTAAATTGCTCAAATTATAATTTCAGTTCCTATACTACCTTATAAATTATAATGTCTTCAAAAGCATAAGAGAATTGTCGGTATAGTCACATCTTAACACTGTAGCTGACCATGTGGCAAAGCTGTGTAGTAATAATAATCCTAATTTGTTCCTTTATGTGTGTGGGAATTCATATTCATTCAACAGGGTATGCAAGCAACTTCTTGGAAGTAATATTGTGTTGCTTAATCTAGTTTTGTTCTTTTAAGGGTTTAACCCTCCTTTCATCCCCCCAAAAAAGTCAATTTAATCTAGTTTTGTTCTTTTAAGGGGTCATCTTGCTCATTTTTTGTAATGTACAATGACCATTTTGTTTATTTTTCAAATAGAGGATTGAAATGCAATTCAAGATATAAGATAATGACCTATATAATATTTTTACGATTGGTAATTCATTCTACAACTAGTGGGATTAATTTGTTAATAATTATATAGTAATTTCCTAATATATATTTTGTAAAAGAAATATTAATTTACATTTAACTTGTCTTTTTTTTCTTTTTATATAGTAATTTGTATCTTAGTTGCTAAGTTTTAAATCTTACATAAAATTGAATCTTTTAATTAACCCCAAAATTGAAGGCCATCCCTAAGACCGATAATAAGCATAAACCAATCAATTTCATAGACTATTGGAATGTTGGAGTTTATAGTTTTTGGTTATTTTAGTTTTATTTATTAACATTATCTTTAAATATTTTAGAGTAATTTAGTTATCTTTAAATATCATTTTTAAAACAACTATAATTTTTTTGCCCCTACAACCTATTATATAATTTTTGTGCAACATTGAAGACATTATTACTTGCAAAGATATGAATTTTTGTTTAATGAAATTTTTGTTCAAGACATTATTATTTGCTAAACAAAGAGTCAGTTTTGTTCAATGAAATTTGATAAAGAAATGAATTTCAGGTTTTTTACTTGCAAAGATTCTTAATATGTATTGTTCATTTTTCTTTGGCAGTGTGTTATTGCTCCCTCTTCTTCTTTGGCTTGCTTGATTGCTTCTTCCACCCACAACTGAGCCTCTTGTATTCACTGAATCACTGTAAGTTATTTTTTCAATTAAATTCTTTGATTATTTTATTATTATTGATATTAGTATTGAAGAATTGTGACCCTTTTACTATGATATGAAGATATGCTACACTTTAATATCTTGCAGCAATGGCTCGTTTGTCTTTAATAGTACAAAGTGAGAGGCGTAAAAGAATTGGTCTTGTATTGACAGTATAGTTGCAAAGGGGTACAATTGCGAGTTGGTTCTTAGTTACATTGGGTGCCGTCTCTAGCCTAAATACTTATAGACCAATGATTAGATTTTATGTTTTAGATTTTAATGCACAATGAGATTATGTGAAAAGACTTGTATATTCTACTGATGAGACCTGTATTGAACAAGTTAGGATGAATAGAATTACTTTTTTCTAAATTATGTGAGATGCTACAAACTTTAGAAGGATTGAAGCCATCAAGGAATATGCTTGTTGATGAGAAAGTAACAATGTTTTTACATATCATTTCTGTAACACCCTGGTTTAGGGGCTAGGCATGTTGGGTATAATTTAAGTTTTAGTAGGTTTTGGGTATGCTTGGTTATGTTTTGGAGGTGTTGAGAACGCTTTGAGTAAATGGAAGACTTTGGAAAATTTTAGATTTTAGTGGAAAGGGAATCGGGCCAAGGAGGCCTTAAGAATAATTTTCGGTAATTTATGGCACAAGAATGGCCTTTGCAAAGTGGCTTCATCACACCGTTAAGGGGGTTGGAAGTAGCGCCATTGAGGGCTTGGGTTCGAGTCCAAGCAACAAAGGTGGTTTTAATATTTTTGGGTTATGGCGCTACAGGTGGAAGCCTTAAAAAGGAGTTAGGCGTGTTTGACACAAGAAATCGTTGGTCAAGTGGCTAGCGTCGTCACTTAGCGCCGGAGGGAAGAGAGAGCGGGTTCGAGGGTGGAGCAAGCAAGATTTAGGCGTTTATATTTTGCTTGTGATGGGTGAGGTAGGAAGGGTTTAAAATAAATGTTGGGGCTTTATGACATGAAAATCAATGTGGTAGAAGTGGCACAGGGCGCTACTTAGGCGCTTTGTTCCTCCGTGTCCCGTGTTCGAACCAGAGTGTTGCATTGGGAATTTTATTTTGTTTTGGTCTTTTTTCAAAGAGTTGGTAAGGTGATGGACGGCACTTGGGATGAAGATTAAGATAGCTTTGTATTTAAATTAATTTGGATGAGGAATAGTCATCAACTTTATCTTTTATTGTTTTGAGATAATAGGGATAATATTGTATATTTTATGGATTTTATTTTATTAATCTCTATCAAGTGGCAAGGAGGAAAAATAGGCAATTGAGTGTTTAAATTATTTTGAATAATTTTGAATTAGTAGCCATAGGTGATGGTAAAACTTGGGTTCTTTAGGTGGGGAGTAGCAGAACATTATTTAAGGGTGGTGTGCTCTCCTTTTCCAAACTTTAGTTCACTCTTCTAAATCTTACTTCTCCTTGAATTTTTTTATAATTCTCTAGTTGACCGAATCTCCAAGTAATCTTTATTTCTTTTCGTGCTTTGAAATTTAAATCCTCCCAAACACCATTAAACCTTGCCGATTTCTCCTTTGGCCTTTGGTCAAATATTTTATTGTGTTCTCTTAATCCCTTGATAGCCAAACCCTTAGCCTCCATCTCTTTCTATTTTACCAAGCTTGAAGTCAACTCATGAAGTGTGGTCTTTGTCGACATCTAAAGCTTGTGGGTAAGTGTTCTAGTTACTTGTTTTAGTGGCCAAAACCGAATGGTTGGCCTTAGTTTTGGTATGGCCGAATGTCCTTAGGGCCATGGTGATGTGTTTCGTTTTATTGTAGCTAGCACCAAGGAGCTTAAAAGGAGGGTCTCGAGTTTAAACTCATCAAGGTAAGGGTGGTAAGTATTCGGTAAAAAGGGGCCTTTTCCATGGATTTTGGTATAAGCCGATTCTAATATTGTGTAGCAGGGATTTTTGGCAACTTCAGAAGATCAGTGGTGTTTCAGGATCCAATAGAAAGGGGTAAGTGATTCATTGGTAATCGGCCTTAGGCCATTGTATATGTTATGCGTTGACCGAATATTGACCATGGTTATAGGACAAATCGACAGAAGCAAAGGAAGCCTTCGGGATTTCAATTTATTTAGGTAAGGATGATTAGTAAGTGACTTAGATTCGTTAATAGTAGGTTAAGATTTTGTTGATTAATGGTGTGATTCTGATTAAGTGTCGATGGATGCGAGTGCCGGTCCAAGAGGGAAAGGATGGTCCTCATCCAAGTTTAAGAAAAGAGCGGTCTCGGCGGTTCGTGATTGGCCACCGGGGTGTGGGCGTGCAGCAGAAAACGATAGGCAGATAACGGTAGTCTCGCTAAACGATAGCGTCGGGATCGAGGGTTTAGAGCTTGAGTTATAAGGTGTGTAGTTAGCCATTGTTTAAGGATTTGCATGATATTTGCTGCTTTAATATGTTTGCTAACAAGTGCAATAAATGTGAAATTGATACCCTTGAAGGGGTATGATGATGACCAGTTAGTAGCAAATTGGTTAATATGTGATAATTGATTTTAATATGTGAGTATGCCTATGATTGTGAATATCATGCACATGCATCATCTCCGCATTATATTATGTTACATGTGCAGGGTGGGTTTTTGAAAGAAGGTGCGGGTGTACTTGATGCGTGGTTGATGTCGACTTTGTGCTACATCGTGGATTGGCGCCGATCGAGGTCGCGTTGTGGATCTTTGCGATTTAGTTCGCGTGGTTACCTTGATTGATATCGCTTTATGCCATATCGTGGCTTGATGGATTGTGCGTGCTCCATCGTGGTTTGATGTTAGCTATACGCTACATCGTGGATGGCATTGGTTGCCTTTTGGAGGAAAAAGGAGAGGTGACTCGATAGTCCCCGGTGTGTGGTAGGTGGATAAGGGGTGTGTAGCGGTTGGACCTTAGGATTGGGTTGGGTTTCATGTTGCATTGTTCCGTATGAGATGCTATGGAAATGGGCCAAGCCCGATGTCGATGGATTAATGAGAAAAGGGCCGAGCCCAAGATTTGAATGTGGGCCAAGCCCGCATTGTGGTAATGTCTAAATGATTATATTTATATGTTGCATTTGATAATTGGGTTGATTTGTGGCTAGCATGTGGGTGGATATCGATGGTTTTAATTACACATCGAGTCCGTATGACTCACCCAATTATTTATCCAACATCGCAGTGACTTGTTGATCGGACCGAAGTCGGAGAGGATGCAAGGTGGCCCATGCGTAAGGAGATTGATTTAATTATTTTAAGCAATTTTAACACTATGCGTTTTGTTTAGTATTGGTTGTAATAAGGGCCACTTTTGATTTAAAGTACTTTATTTATTATTGAAGTTTATACTATACTTAGAAATATTTTCTTCAAATGATTTATAATATAATAAATTATCATAAAGTTTTAATTCAAATATTTTATAACGAGCTTATATTATTAAGTAATTTTTAATGGACACACTCTCCAAAAGTTAACAAAATTTTCAAGTTTTATTCTAAAGACAAAGATTTTCAACATTTTTCCGCAGTGACATAATCAGATCCGGTCAAGACTCGTGGGTCGGGTTTGGGGATGTTACAGATTGGTATCAGAGCCCGGTTCAAAACTCGGCTTTGAGGGTTTTGGGCCCGAAAACATTTTCAAAATGGGCTTTTCAAAATATGGGTTTTTATGAAATATTTTCCAGGTTTTTCTGGCATGGCACCTATACCTCCGACCCGAAGTCCACCAGGTAAGTACTTCAGACTTGTGAAGTAATTTGTTATATGAACTGTTATGCGCTTTATTGGGCTCGTAGATTAGTGAATTAGGATCAGTTGAACCCTAAGGCTAGTCTACTCAAACATGTGCATAAGACTTAAGGCTACTAAACAAACCTGTGAAGTAAGTCGCCGTGTTGAGGTGTGGCAACCTGTGTGCGCATGTCTAGGAGTGGTATTCAAGGAGAGCTTGGTATTTAAGCAATCAGCGTGACTCACCTCCTCTCCACTTGAATCCTACAGTGCGGTTACTTGTTCACCTTAACCAAGAGGACTTGTTCATAGGCTAAACCAATTCTTAAAACCCGAAAGGATTAGCCTTCTTGCTTTTAAAATTCTTGGTTTTACAATTTTAAATTTACCCTTTTGGTTTGTAAACCCTAAATCTGGTTTTTGAAAAAAAACGTTTTTTCGATTTACCAAAATTACCAAAATGCCCTAGTGGCAAGATTACAAAATGCCCTCAGATTATAAAATTACCACACTACACTCAACTTTTGTTAAAATGATTTTCACTTTGCAAAATATTAAAATCTCTAGTGTTCAAAATATCAATATACCCGATTTGGGAAAATTTACAAAAATACCCTCGTGTTGAAAATTACTAAAATGCCCCGACTTTCAAAATTTCTGAGTTAACCCCAACTTTAATAAAATTCTCTCACTTTGCAAAAGTATCCAAATTTTTGTATTTCAAAATAATACCCCGACTTTTGAAATTTACAAAATTACCCTGGTTGGCAAAATTACCAAAATACCCCTGGTTTTCAAAATCCTGTTATATCTCCAATTTACGAAATTTTCAAAAAAAAAAACTCTTCAATTTTGGGAATTTCCAAAAAGATCTTGACTTATTAAAGTTTTTGAATTGCTTTGGTTTATTACCGAAATGTCCCTGTAGGACAAAATGACGAAAATACCCCTGGGGTAGAAACGGGCATAAAGGTCCGAATAGTGAATGTGTGTGGTAGATACCACTGAATGTGCCTCTGCTGAGGAATGAATGTGTTGTGATGATGAATTAATGTGTCTTCATTAAGAAATGAAGGTGTCTCTATTGATGAATGTGAAAGTGATTCTCTGAATTAGAGTAGTAAAACTCAAACTGAAACCTTGTGTGATCGAAAGAACTACTTCTAAAATCTTTCATTCATAAAATATGCTCGCGGTTAAATAGTGGAACAATTACTAATGCATAAAACTTCTTAATCAGATAAATCAAGACGATAGAGATGAGTTCTAGGGGACGCAGTAGAGGTAGAATGGCGACGATTTGAACCGATAGGTCCGCCATGGGTCGAAAATGAAGTGCCGCCAAAGAAGGGCGTGGAGGAGCAAGATCGACAGAGAAGATGACGCATGATCGCGGGCCATGTTGCGAAAAGCTAGAGCGAGTAACGGAGTTAGTAGAGAAATGGAGCTCTAAGTCTGTGTCCAGAGACTTAGGTCGAACGAAGTGAAGTTTTAGAGGAGTGTCGGGAGTAGCTCCTAACGTGGCGAGTATTGGCTAGAAGCGATCGAAAGAATCATGGACGATTTAGATTGCACCAATGAAGAAAAGTGAAGAAGCTGCTTCGTTGCTTCACGACGCTTATCGTTAGTGGCTCACCGTCAAACAAGGTGTACCGCGGATCGATTGGATTGGGATTTCTTTAAGGCCAAGTTCGAAGGAAGTATGTAGGAGCCATTATTTGGACTCGCAAAGGAAAGCGTTTTAAATCTAGTACAAGGAATAAGTCGGTAGCGGAATATGAAGTCGAGTTTGTGCGACTAAGTCAAGACGCCAAAGGAATCGTGGCTACGATTCGAAAGAAGTGTTCGATTCAAGATGGGCTACGAGATGAGTTATGGAGTTGATCGCTCCATGAGAGAAAGAGACTTTGCCATTTTAGTGGAGAAAGCTCGGATCGTTGAAGAGGTTAAGAAGACTATAAGAGAAAACCGAGAGAAGAATAGGAACGAGAATAAGAGAAATGTTGGACCATCAGCATCGTTTGGTAATGTTCTGAAAAGACCAAGGATCGAGAATCCTGTTCGTACACCAGTGTATGGGAATCATCCCTGTGCTAAGTGTGGGAGAATTCATTCAGGAGAATGTTGGGGAAATAATAAGAGATGTTTCCGGTGCGGATCTAAGGCACATTTGGTTAAGAATTGTCCTCGAGCGACGAGGGGTCGTGGTCCAAGCCATGGAAGGAATGGTTCTAGTCAGAGTCAACCGAGGATGTAATATCAGGTAAGCTCCTTTGCTTTGGTACATGCTTTAATTACTTTGCTTGCTTATGAGTTAGCCCTTTTCTGTGTTGCTAAGAGAGGTGTTTGGAATTTTGAATGCGAACTTAGAGACTATGTCGGGAAGTATGGTAGATTAAGTTCGAGTCTTGTGAGAGAGGTGTAAAATAGCGAGTTATGACTATCCGGTAATAAGTAATTTCGAGGACGAAATTATTTTTAAGGGGGGTAGAATTGTAACACCCTGGTTTAGGGGCTAGGCATGTTGGGTATAATTTAAGTTTTAGTAGGTTTTGGGTATGCTTGGTTGTGTTTTGGAGGTGTTGAGAACGCTCAGAGCAAACGGGAAGACTTTGGAAAATTTTGGATTTTAGTGGAAAAGGGAATCGGGCCAAGGGAGGCCTTAAAAATAATTTTCGGTAATTTATGGCACAAGAATGGCACTGGCAAAGTGGCTTCATGCGCTGGTTAAGGGGGCTGGAAGTAGCGCCATTGAGGGCTTGGGTTCGAGTCCAAGCGGCAACAAAGGTGGTTTTAATATTTTTGGGTTATGGCGCTACAGGGGTGGAAGCCTTAAAAAGGAGTTGGGGCGTGTTTTGACACAAGAAAATCGTTGGTCAAGTGGCTAGCGTGCGTCACTTAGGCTACTGGAGGAAGAGAGAGCGCGGAGTTCGAGGGTGGAGCGGCAGTTTAGGCGTTTATATTTTGCTTGTGATGGTAATGAGGTAGGAAGGGTTTAAAATAAATGTTGGGGCTTTATGACATGAAAATCAATGTGGTAGAGTGGCTGGGCGCTACTTGGCGCTTGTTCCTCCGTGTCTGTGTTCGAACCAGGAGTGTTGCATTGGGAATTTTATTTTGTTTTGGTCTTTTTTCAAAGGGTTGGTAAGGTGATGGACGGCACTTGGGATGAAGATTAAGATAGCTTTGTATTTAAATTCGGCTGGATGAGGAGTAGTCATCAACTTTATCTTTTTATTGTTTTGAGATAATAGGGATAATATTGTATATTTTTATGGATTTTATTTTATTAATCTCTATCAAGTGGCAAGGAGGAAAAATAGGCAATTGAGTGTTTAAATTATTTTGAATAATTTTGAATTAGTGGCCATAGGTGATGGTAAAACTTGGGTTCTTTAGGTGGGGGAGTAGCCGAACATTATTTAAGGGTGGTGTGCTCTCCTTTTTCCAAATTTTAGTTCACTCTTCTAAATCTTACTTCTCCTTGAATTTTTTTATAATTCTCTAGTTGACCGAATCTCCAAGTAATCTTTATTTCTTTTCGTGCTTTGAAATTTAAATCCTCCCAAACACCATTAAACCTTGCCGATTTCTCCTTTGGCCTTTGTAGTCAAATATTTTATTGTGTTCTCTTAATCCCTTGATAGCCGAAACCCTTAGCCCTCCATCTCTCTTCTATTTTACCAAGCTTGAAGCCGAACCTGTGAAGTGTGGTCTTTGTCGACATCTAAAGCTTGTGGGTAAGTGTTCTAGTTACTTGTTTTAGTGGCCAAAACCGAATGGTTGGCCTTAGTTTTGGTATGGCCGAATGTCCTTAGGGCCATGGTGATGTGTTTCGTTTTGTTGTAGCTAGCACCAAGGAGCTTAAAAGGAGGGTCTCGAGTTTAAACTCATCAAGGTAAGGGTGGTAAGTATTCGGTAAAAAGGGGCCTTTTCCATGGATTTTGGTATGTTTATTCTAATATTGTGTAGCGAGGATTTTGGCAACTTCGTAAGATCGGTGGTGTTTCGGATCCAATAGAAAGGGTAAGTGATTCATTGGTAATCGGCCTTAGGCCATTGTATATGTTATGCGTTGACCGAATATTGACCATGGTTATAGGACAAATCGATAGAAGCAAAGGAAGCCTTCGGGATTTCAATTTATTTAGGTAAGAATGATTAGTAAGTGACTTAGATTCGTTAATAGTAGGTTAAGATTTTGTTGATTAATGGTGTGATTCTGATTAAGTGTCGATGGATGCGAGTGCGGTCAAGAGGGAAAGGAAGGTCCTCATCCCAAGTTTAAGAAAAGAGCGGTCTCGGCGGTTCGTGATTGGCCACCGGTGTGGGCGTCAAAGAAAACGATAGGCGGATAACGGTAGTCTCGCTAAACGATAGCGTCGGGATCGAGGTTTGGAGCTTCGGTTATAAGGTGTGTAGTTAGCCATTGTTTACGGATTTGCGTGATATTTGCCTGTTTAATATGTTTGCTAACAAGTGCGATAAATGTGAAATTGATACCCTTGAAGGGGTATGATGATGACCGAGTTAGTAGCAAATTGGTTAATATGTGATAATTGATTTTAATATGTGAGTATGCCTATGATTGTGAATATCATGCACATGCATCATCTCCGCATTATATTATGTTACATGTGCATGGGTGGGTTTTGAAAGAAGGTGCAGGTGTACTTGATGCGTGGTTGATGTCGACTTTGTGTTACATCGTGGATTGGCGCCGACCGAGGTCGCGTTGTGGATCTTTGCGATTTAGTTCGCGTGGTTACCTTGATTGATATCGGCTTTATGCCATATCGTGGCTTGATGGATTCTTGTGTGCTCCATCGTGGTTTGATGTTAGCTATACGCTACATCGTGGATGGCATTGGTTGCCTTTTGGAGGAAAAGGAGAGGTGACTCGATAGTCCCCGGTGTGTGGTAGGTCGGATAAGGGGTGTGTAGCGGTTGGACCTTAGGATTGGGTTGGGTTTCGTGTTGCATTGTTCGTTATGAGATGCTATGGAAATGGGCCAAGCCCGATGTCGATGGATTAATGAGAAAAGGGCCGAGCCCAAGATTTGAATGTGGGCCAAGCCAGTTGTGGTAATGTCTAAATGATTATATTTATATGTTGCATTTGATAATTGGGTTGATTTGTGGCTAGCATGTGGGTGGATATCAGTGGTTTTAATTACACACTGAGTCTGTATGACTCACCCAATTATTTATCCAACATCGCAGGTGACTTGTTGATCGGACCGAGTCGGAGAGGATGCAAGGTGGCCCATGCAGAAGGAGATTGATTTAATTATTTTTAAGCAATTTTTAACACTATGCGTTTTGTTTAGTATTGGTTGTAATAAGGGCCACTTTTGATTTAAAGTACTTTATTTATTATTGAAGTTTATACTATACTTAGAAATATTTTCTTCAAATGATTTATAATATAATAAATTATCATAAAGTTTTAATTCACATATTTTATAACGAGCTTATATTATTAAGTAATTTTTAATGGACACACTCTCCAAAAGTTAACAAAATTTTCAAGTTTTATTCTAAAGACAAAGATTTTCAACATTTTTCCGCAGTGACATAACCAGATCCGGTCAAGACTCGTGGGCCGGGTTTGGGGATGTTACAATTTCTCATCACCTTAAAATCGAGTTATCAAGAATCACTTTAATAGGTCCGAGAAAACTATTAGCAGATTATTTCACAATGTTTTAAATGCTTTCATACGCTCACAAGATGTGTTATATAAAAAGGCAGAGCCAATTACAGCTAATTCTACAGACCTAAGGCAGAAATGGTTTAAGGTATTAGAGTGAGTTCCATATATAGCTCGTACATAATTTAGTTGATTTAGATTTAAATATAGTATCCTAACCCGAAGTTTTATACATGTGATGTAGAATTGCTTATGTGCTTTAGATGGAACCCACATCAAGATTAAGGTTCCAAAAGTTGATAAACCTAGATATCGAACACGAAAATGTGACATAGCAATAAATATGTTAGGTGTTTGTACGCCTGATATGCATTTTGTTTATGTTCTTTTTAGTTAGGAAGGTTCTGTTGCTAATGGATGAGTTCTTCGAGATGCCATTAGTAGAAGACGTGGACTAAAAGTTTCTCATGGTAAGGTGCATAATTGGAGGGATTTGAATTAATTTTTAATATCATACTTTTTTTGAGAAAGTTAACCATGATAAATATTTTTTTTCCTTTTTTATAGGTTGTTATTATCTAGTTGATGTTGGTTACACAAATTGTGAGGGATTTTTTGCGCCTTTTAAAGGACAAAGATATCATTTGAATGAGTGGCGTCAAGGTTACCAGCCAAGTACTCCAGAAGAATTTTTCAATATGAAACATGCTTCAGCACATAATGTTATTGAAAGATGCTTTAGGTGATTAAAACTTAGATAGGGAATACTTAGGTGTCCATCATTCTATCATGTGAGTATGCACAATAGAATCATTATTGCATGTTATTTGCTCTATAATTTTATTCAAACCTATATAAGTCTTGATCCTATTGAAGTAAAGTTGGGAGAAGGATTACCTATTAATGTGATAGATGTCGATGAATCGAATGTTGTAAATATTTATCCATCAGATACATGGGCTACTTGGAGGATGGAACTAGCCAATCCAATGTTCTATGAATGGCAAGCATCTAGAAATTAGTTAAGTTTATTAAAACATAGTAGAATGTTCATTTGTTTATGTTATTTTTGTATCTAGTTTACGAAACTTTGGTTTTGTTTGAATTGTCTTCATGTATTGTACTGGACTTGTTGAATTACAACTTTAATTTATTTTCTTTTGATTTGTCATGTGTTATACTTTTATAAAGTCTCAACCTTCTGATTCATAATATCGAACCTAATTTTAATTTTTGATTTTTCTTAAGATAGTTATGTCAAGTTTTTCACAATCAATTGATTCTTCCCAAAATTCTCGTGGAACCAAAAGGAAATGAGTTCCAGAAGAAGATGTTACGTTGGTTTCTTGTTGTTGGACAAAACACGTAGTGAACAAAATAATTAAATATAAATAAACACATATAGAATAAAATCAAATAGAATGATTTATAATTAATTTGTTAAATACAAAAAACAAAATAAAATCATAACAGAAGTTGAAATAAACAGAAAGGAAAATGATTTTAAGAAACATTGAGGCCTGTGAAACACAGTTTCCTTAAGACAGATTCGGCCTCTCCTACGGTACTTGGAGAAACGTTGGTCGAATGTCTCTCAGGATACAACAATAACAGTGATCAAAGTATTTGCACCTCTACAACGATCAACGAACGAACGTTTGCCTTTTTCTATCACTGGAGCGTTTGAAAAATTCGGAGAAGAAAAGAAGAGTTTTTGATAGTAACATAAAATTGGTGTGAGAAAGTGGAAAAAATAAGCAAAAAATTCTAAAGAAGTCTAACCCTTTTATAAGAATTCAAAATGGAAGAATTTTATGGAAATATCCAAGTATAAGGAGACAAAATTTGCATTAAAGGGGCAATTGAATCAATTTGATTAAAATCAAATCACATTTATTAGAATCAAATAATTCAAGATAAATATATCCTTTTTTTATTAGGTTTTGTATATATTTGTTGAGGAAAAATATTTCGTGTTGAGCTAAAATATCCGTAGACCCGTCCAATCTGGACATTTTTCGTCGCCCACGTCATGCAGGTGCACCCCAACCCCGTCGAGTTTTGACCTGCACCCTCTGCGCGCGAGGCAGGGTTCCAAGCTTAGTCATTCAATCAACCTTCAAGAGGGTTCTCATATGTAAACTCATCTCACACTTGGTATTTAACCAATGTGGGATCTAAGCTTTTCTTTTCCTCAACAATTATTTCGAAGTAGCTTACTTTGAGCATCATTTTCTCATTCATCACTCAACCATTTTGAGCATATGATATACCATTGTAAATGTATCATGGAGTAGAATATGAAACCATAATTTTGTGATTCAACTCTCCACCTTTACTTATTGAGAATATGCCTCAAAGTTCCATAAAAATGCAATTTTTCCAACAATCCCCGACATGAATGAAAATTGATAGTTTTATCGAAAAACATTGACTCGATATGGTGATAGATTATTCTATCGATAGTTGCATAGGATAGGCAAGTATCCACCCTTGAACCTTACCTTGTAAAAGTATATTTACTTTACTAGCTGACTAGTAGACGTGATTTCTTTAAACTGTTTTGCCGTTTGTGTAAATGATGATATACCTCACACAACTACCTCCCTGGTAAGGTTTTAGTTCTCATGGTTATATTCATATAGCCGTGAACATCTCTTGGTTCTACAAGAGTTTGAGAGAAATATACCCCAATAGTCTCCTTAAAGCGGCCCCACTTCACTCTCACATAGGTGGCTTATGTTGTTCGGCTCCGAAACACATAATGGTCATTAAAAGCATTGCTTAACCTATCCCATTTCTAGTTACTGCTTATGTCATAGGAACGGGCTTGGGATAAATACCCCCATAGTGACCTCACAATGTCTATACAATTAGGTTGTCCTTTTGAACCTAGATATTGGGATCTCTAATCAACTAGGTAGGGTTTTCCTTCACATATCGCCTTTTATTTTCATGGGCTTTAGTCACATTCCTTTTGATGTTTTATTAACATGATCTCGATTTAAGCCTTTAGTTAGTGGATCCGCAATGATATCTTTGATTTTCCAAAATCAGTAGAGATAACTCCATTTGAGATAAGTTATTTAATGGTATAGTGTCGACAACGCATATGTCTCGACTTACCATTATACGTTATGTTAGCAAGACACCCCCACACTTTCAAGTGGTTGTAGGATGGTTTTCTACCTCATATGGTGTCTTGTCCCTTTTCTTGTGGGGTACCTTATTTAAAAGGTAATTAACTCATAAAAACACTCCCCCCACATTTTCTATAACAACCCGATTTTGAGGCTAGTCGAAACAGTGGTTTCGGGACCACTAATCTGAGGTTGAATAAAATTATTTTGATATTATTTTATGTGTTATAGCATAATTATATGGATGCATGAAAATTTTGGTGCATTAATTTTAGCAATTGTATGCTTAATTATGAAAAAGGACTAAATCGCATAAAGTACGAAAGTTCTATTATACAAGGTAGAGGTGTCTAATATCCATAGAATATTAAACTGGAGGTCTTTAAAGTGAAATTAGGCCAATAATGGGGTGTTGTCTGGCCATAGAGACAAGGGAGACAAGGGCATTAATTTTGGTCAAAATTTTGGTGAAACTAGGTGATAAAAAAATAAATACAATAAGATAAAGGAAGAAGAAGATATCATCTTTTACTATTCATGCTTCTTCTCCACTGAAAATTGAAGAGAAAATAGGGGATTTTGGAGTCCAAACTTTCAGCCAAGCTATTCTCTTGCAAGTAAGTGATTTTAGAGGTCTTTCTTAATAATTTGTTTACTTTTAGAACCCCCAAAGCTTGAGCTAGCTAATGAGGGGACTATTTTGCTAAATGGTTGAAAGTTTAAGGACTTGCCATGAGAGTGTTCATGTTTTTTGCTGAGTTTTTATGGAAGAAAATGAATGTTAGTAGGTTGAGGAAAAACTTTTATGAAAGGTGTTACCATGAAAACACCTAAATAGGACTTATTTGTAAATGTTGTAAATGAGTAATAAATGCATGAAATAATTGGTTTTATGAGTTTTTGTAACAGAAATAAATGTTCAGCTAGGCTTATTTAATGAGGAAATGTGATGAAAAATGATTTACGAGCCTAGGGGTAAAATCGTAATTTTGCCAAAGTATAAGGGCAAAATGGTCATTTTTGCCTTAGAAATTTTAATGTATCATGAATTGTAAGGTGATTGAATGAGTAAATTTTATTATTATAGATCAAGAAGAACGCAGAAACAACCTTGACCGAGGAAAAGGCAAGGTTACGGACTAAACTATCGACTAGTACATTTTGCACCGAGGTAAGTTTATGTGTAAATGATACATCTTTAATACATATGTTGTTACTTATTGGTGCATTGTATGAATGAGATAAATTATGATTGAGAATGATTGAAATTGATAGATAGTGAGTAATTCTCATATGAACCTAAGAATAGATTCCACTGTAATTGTCCTTTTTGGTGGGTTGTGTATGATACCACCTTATTACTTATTCACGATGGGCTGCGTGCGATACCATGGTTTATATTATCATTTGGTGGGCTATTTGCGAAACCACCGTAAATATTCTTGTTGGTGGGCTATGTGCGATACCACCCTATTATGGATTAATGGTGGGCTGTGTGCGAGACCACCGGGTACTTAATAATATTCCGAGGGGTTCATCGAGAAATTGTATAAGTAAATGTTTCATGTTGTTTTGTGGTGATGAGTGCAGGGAATGTGTACAAGTAAATGTGAGCAATATAATTGTTGTATGGTTGGAATGTGGTAAGAGATGAAATGAGTAAGCATAATTATGAAAATGTGAATTGTTTTTGCTTAGTATGTAGTATTTTTGATTGATTAGCATATGTTATGATGCTTATTGTTTACATGTAAACTTACTAAGCTTAAAGCTTACTACTTTTCTTTTCCTTTGTTTTATAGTGTCAAAGAGCCGGCTCAGGGTACGAAAATAATCTGAAGATCATCCACACTATCAGCTCATTTCGGTATATTTTAGACTTAGCACTTTGAGTATGGCATGTATAGGGGCTAGACTTAGTGAAATGTTTTGTTGTTTTGACCAAGTGTGTGTTAGCTCTTTTAAAGATGAACTATTGTATATAGCCATAGTTGATGGCTCATTATTACTAATTTATGAAAAGATGAAGTTATTAATGAATATGTATGATGCATGATTGGGTTACCTGATAATGGTTGAATGAGATTTATGTTGTATGAGTTAGGGTGATAAAAAGAGCTTGGCAAATAGCCTTGTTCTTGTCCACACGGGTAGGCACACGGGCATGTGTCTAGGTCATGTGTGACACACGATCAGTCCCATGGGTGTGTAACCAGGCCGTGTGTCCCCTGCATGTTAATGTTGCAAGTCAGTGTCGACCATGGGCTAGACACACGAGCGTGTGCCTAGGCCGTGTGCCCATATAAGGTTACTGACATCATAAACAGAATACTCAGGTTTTCACACACGGGTGAGGATATAGGCGTGTCTAGGCCATGTGAGGGACACGGGTTATTGACACGGGCGTGTGTCAGGCCGTGTGAAAACCCCTGTAGGTTCGAAAGAAAAAATAAATTCCACACGGGTTAGGGACATGGGCGTGTGAGACCACACGGCCTGCCCACATAGGCGTGTCCTATTTCACACGGACGTGTGGCCCCTGTTTAGGCAAAATTTTCCTAAGTGAACAAATGTTCCCGGTTTAATTCTAAAACATTCCGGATGCATATTTAAGGTCTCGTAGGCCCATAATGAGGATGCTTTGAATGGGAATTGGAATTTTAAGTCGAAATGAAATTTTATAACCCAAAGTTGTATGTTCAAGTGAGTTAAGTCCGGTAATGCCTCGTACCTGGTTCTGACGTTGAATATGAGTAAGGGGTGTTACATTTTCTTTGATAACCTAGAGCTTTTTAGCAGTGCGTTCATCTTTTCCTTTAGAGTCCTATTTTTTTGTTCGACTGCTCTATTTGAGGAAAGTATGGTGGTGTTATTAAGTTGTGTACAGTATTCAAATGATTCAACATATCCACCACCACGATCACTTAATCTTTTTTTTAAAGTTGGTTTTCAATTTCTTGCTTATAGAGAATAAAATTCTCTTCGTCTTAGCTCTTAAGCAAATATACTTAGCAATGGAGGTAATAAACATTTTTATTCTTTCCTCTCATTTGAACAAGCTTTACAAGCATTGCTATGTATTAGATCAAGTGGCTTTGACCTTTGTTAATTTTGCCTCAACACATGTTTCACATTTATAATTATAATTATTGTGAAATGAAGAAATGTGCTCTAAGTTAATTAATGTACATAAAGTATCATAATTAACATATCTGAGCCTACTATGCCATAAATTAAATGACCTAAACATATAAACATAAAAAGAAGCAACATTTTTATTCATAGTTTTGCTTTTACAGAGATTGCATTTAGATTAATACAAATCCCCTTCCCACAAACATTCCCTCTTCAGAAAGAACATTCCTATTCATAGTTCCTAAGTATGTTAGACACATAATTCCATATCGGACACTTCCTTGGAAATTTCTTCCACAACATTAGCCTCGTTAGCTCTAACTTTCTTTGGGATCCTACAACCGGATGACTTGTGCCCCATCTTGTTGCAATTGAAGCATTTTCCTTGAAATTTTTGCTTCTTGGAAACACTACCTTTTGGTCCCAGTTTAAACCCATTCTGCAGTTGTTTTCCCTTCTTGAAGTCTTTCTTGACTTCTACGACGTTTGCCCTAGCAACATTGTCATTTGCTGCTTTGTTTAGCCTTCTTTCCGAACCTCTATTGTCTTCTTCAATCCGAAGTCTGACAATTAGGTCTTCCACTGACATTTCTTTTCTTTTATACTTTGGGTAATTCTTGAAGTCATTCCAAGCAGGAGGCAACTTCTCAATAATGGCTGCCACTTGAAAGGATCCACTTATTATCATCCCTTCAGCAAGAATTCTGTGAATGATCAGTTGAAGTTCATGCACTTGATTCACAACTAATTTAGAATTAACCATTACAAAATTTAAGAATTTAGCAACTAATAATTTTTTGGTTCCAACATCTTCGGCTTTGTATTTATGGTCAACGATGTCCATAATTCCTTAGTTGTTTTCTTAACACTATACACTTCGTACAATGCATTCGACAATCCATTTAGGATGTAGTTTCAACATAAGAAATCTGAATGTTTCCAAGCTTCAACAGTAGTGAAAGTGGTAAGTTCATCTACCTCGCCCTCTTTAACAATAGGAGGGTCATCTTTCAAAAAATTGGTCAAGTTCAACATGGTCAAATAAAACAACATTTTTTGTTGCCAAGTCTTGAAATTCTGTCCCGAAAATTTTGCAAGTTTCTTGTTGTGGCTTACAATAGTCGCTACCGGCAATACTGAGTTTTGGATCGAAGATTACGTTTGAACCAAAGCTTCAGATTGCGAATTGAATGAATTGGTGGGAGTCTCCGTTTTTCTGTTAAGAAACAAAGCCAGAATTATAAAACTTATCAACTTTTATTAGACGGCATGAATTTAATAAAATCTGAAACAAAAGTTTATACGGTCTAATAAAAAATACAATAAAACAATGTACCAGTTAGGTAACCCTAAAAGAGAGGTGGTGCATTCGGCACACTTAAATACCAAGTCTTTCAAAGAACCAATCCTATACATGCATTCTCATATTGTCTTTTTAATTCACCATTGATAAGTTTCTTTTAATTCAATTTAAAGCCATAATTAAGGCCACCATAAATAGAAAATTTCCCTTTGATTTGTTAAATGGCAGAATAAAAATTTTGAAACGAAATTAAAAACAATTTTGTTAAACAGCAGGATTAAATCCCAAAACAAAATTATATCATTAAATCAAAATAAAATTTTGATAAACGGCTGGAATAAATCCCAAAACAGAATTATTTGATTACGTTTTTGTTTGAAAACAAAACAATATCGAATAAAATCTTGTTAAACGGCGGGAATAAATCCCGAAATAGATTTTATTTAATTTAATTTGAATTTGGAAACAAAAAAAATCAAATAAAATCTTGTTAAACTGCGGGAATAAATCCCGAAACAAATTTTATTTAATTTAATTTTGATTTGGAAACAAAATAAAATCTTGTTAAATGGCGAGAATAAATCCCGAAACAAATTTTATTTAATTTTAATTTCTCGTTTTTGGCAACAAAATCAAAGTGTAATAAATCCATTGAACAGCGGAAATAAATTTCGAAACATATTTTAATTTAGCTTTAATTCTTGATTTTGGAAATAAAATCGAAATTGGAATAAAATCGTTGAACGGAGGGTATCAATCCCGAAACAAATTTTATTTTACTCGTTTTTGGAAATAAAACAAAATTTGGAAT
Source organism: Gossypium rotundifolium (assembly GCA_025506655.1). Taxonomy (NCBI): domain Eukaryota; kingdom Viridiplantae; phylum Streptophyta; class Magnoliopsida; order Malvales; family Malvaceae; genus Gossypium; species Gossypium rotundifolium. The sequence continues at coordinate 84,321,698 of CP106722.1, read as the reverse complement.
AAAATCGTTGAACAACGAGAATCAATCCCAAAACGGATTTTATTTTACTCGTTTTTAGAAATAAAACAAAATTTGGAATAAAATCGTTGAATGGCGGGAATCAATCCCGAAACAGATTTTATTTACCTTTAATTTCTCATTTGAAAATAAAATCAAAATAATGGAATAAAATCCGTTGTACAGTGGGAATAACTCCCGAAAAGCATTTTATTTACTTTTAATTTTCCGTTTGGAAATAAATAAAAATAATGAAATAAAATCCGTTGAATGGCGGGAATAAATCCTGAAACGGATCTTATTTACTTTTAATTTCCCGTTTGAAAATAAATAAAAATAATTGAATAAAATCTTTTGAACGACGAGAAGAAATCCCAAAATAGATTTTATTTACTTTTAATTTGAAAACAAATTGAATAAAATCTATTAAACAGTAGGAAAAATCTCGAAATAGATTTTATTAGTTTTAATATTCATTTGGAAATAAAGAACAAAATAGAGGAAAAAGAAATTTGTTGAACGACAGGAAAAATCTCGAAACAGATTTATTTAATTTAAAATTTTGATTTTCGAAAAATATTTTTTTTCTTTTCGCCTTGGTGTCTCGTTTTGTCTCGGATTAGAGATTTGCAAAAATAATTATATATTTGTCAAAAGATTGTTGGACGAAACACGTTAGCGAAAAAATAATTAAATATAAATAAACACATATAGAATAAAATCAAATAGAATGGTTTATAATTAATTTGTTAAATACGAAAAACAAAATAAAACTGTAATAGAAGTTGAAATAAATAGGAAGGAAAAGGGTTTTACGAAACGTTAAGGCCTGTGAAACACAGTTTCTTTAAGACAGATTTGACCTCTCCTACGGCACTTGAAAAAACGTTGGTCGAGTATCTCCCAAGATACAACAACAACAATGATCAAAGTAGTAGCACCTCTACAACGATCAACGAACGAACGTTGTCTTTTTCTATCACTGGAATGTTTGAAAAATTCGGAGAAGAAAAGAAAAGTTTTTTTATAGTAACAGAAAATCGGTGTGAGAGAGTGGAAAAAATAAGCTAAGAATTCTGAAGAAGTCTAAGCCTTTTAAAATCAAATCACATTGATTAGAATCAAATAATTCAGGATAAATATATCCTTTTATATCAGATTTTGTATATATTGTTGAGGAAAATTATATTTCGTGTTGGGCTAAAATATCTGTAGGCCAGTCTAGTCCGAACATTTCGCGTCGCCCACATCGTGGGGGTGCGTCCCAACCCTGTCAGGCTTGGACCTGCACCCCCCTTGTACGCGAGGCAATGTTCCAAGCTTAGTCATTCAATTACCCTTCAAAAGGTTTATCTATGAGAAACCCGTCTCACACTTGGTATTTAACCAATGTGGGATCTAAGTTTTTCTTTTCCTCAACAATTATTTCGAAATAGCTTACTTTGAGCATCAATTTCTCATTCAGCACTCAACCATTTTAAGCATATGATATATCGTTGTAAAGGTCTTATGGAGTAAAATATGAAACCATAATTTTATGATTCAACTCTCCACCTTTACCTATTTAGAATATGCCTCAAAGTTCCATAAAAATGTAATTTTTCCAACACCTGTATGGTCGACTTGTACAATGTTGAAACCTATAAAGTAGATACGGGATTCAAGGTCGGTTATTTAAATGAGCTGGAAAGAATGCTAGAAAAAGTTTTATCTTATGCTAAGTTGAAGGCTAAACCTAAATCTTGAATCAAGAATTAGGACATTGAAAAGGGATTGAGCAATCATTTACGATATGCTTAGTGGAAAAGTGGTTTTGGTTGGGATGAGCATAAGCAGATGGTTGTTGCTGAAGATGCTGTGTGGAATTCATATATAAGTGTAAGAATTATTTCTTGTCTTTATTATCTTGTTTTGACCAAACTTATATCTAATGTGGATTTATTCTTCTTTTTTATAAATTCATAAAGCATCCGGTCAATTCAGAAATTGCAGTTTCCCTTATTATGACCAACTTACTTCTATATATGCAAAAGATCGAGCAACTAGGAAAGATGCTCAAACAGCTGCAGAAATTGTTGAAGAAATAGATTATGAGGATGTAGTTACTGTAGATAATCTTGAAACAGGAAACAATTACCATGGATGTGAAGATGGTGTTTCCTTGGATGAGATAGATGTCTCAGCTATATAATCGCAACCGTCGAAGCCAAATCAAGATGGTTCTACATTTTCAAATAAGAGAAAAAAAGGATTTCTTATGTAAGTGAATAAATTTCTACTTCAATTACTGATGTTGCCATGTCATTGGGAAAAACATACGGACTATTGGCCATAAATTAAGTAGGAACATTGCCTTCGAGAAAGTGCTTCAAGAAAGTACTCAAAAATTATATCCAGCCTTATGTGAAGTAGAAGGATTAACTGAGGGTGAGCGCTATCGTGAGTTGAGCAAAATTCCAGACCATCCAACGCAAATGTTCAGTTTCTTTAGTCTACCTTCTTCTGAGTGATTGGAATAGGTGAGAAGATTTTTTTTCTAACCATTAAAAATCATGGTTGTGTTGGTAATATTTTGGTAACTTTTTGTATATGTAATATTTGAATTGTATAGTGACATGATAAAATGCCACATTAAATTGTAACTTTTAACATATAGATTATGACATATAAGGTAATAATATAATGTAACTTTTGTTAATATATGAACATTATATTTGAATGTAAAATATAATTTTCAATTTATTTACTCCTTCTAATGTTTTACTTTTTAGTTTAGAAGATAGTTAAATTATTTACTTCGCTAATGATATTTTAACACATTAAATATGCATTGCGTTTAAAAATAATAAATTAGATCATATATTATTTTATAATATTATATATTATGATTTTTATTAATTCGCTATTTTAATAATAATTATATTATGAATGCTATTAAAATATATATTATTTTATTAAATTATATTTAATAATAATTATGTTAAAATATGATTAAATTATTTATTTTTATTTTATTAAATTATATTTAATAATATTATTATTAAAATTTAATAACAATAATAATATCTACCTTAAAAAAATTCTACTAAGGTTCTTGTGATCATTTTAATATTTTTTATGCTATTACAATATCTATTACATTCATCCAAACGCAATAATATTATTATAAACTTTTATTCTATTCCATTAAACTAAATAATTGAATTACTAATTATAATCTTATTCCATTACAACTCTATTCAATTATATATCTATTTCATTACAACCTTAATTGTTGGCAACTAAATTTTGTTTGTTAAAGGTTTTTTTTTTTTGTGTGTTTTTTATTTAAAAAAAAAGAGACCAATCAGGACGCTCAATGGCCAGAAAAAAGAAAAAGTAGTGATGAGAGATAGAAGCATTAGTATCAAATGTATTAAGCAGAGACAACCAAAAAGAAAAAAAAAGAAAGCAAAAACAGAGATATGTTGGGGACAGCCGCTTCTGCAGCCACCAACCCTACCACTACTGCTCACGCCGCCAACAGCATACGCCGCGCCTTTCACACTAATCCTTTCAATTCGCTCTCTTCTTCTCAGTACTCTATTCTCTGCGCTCGCTTTCGTTGCCTCTCGCTACGCTCTTTCACCGCTGTTTCCACCAAAGCCATGTCTCACCCTCAAACCCTCGATGCTCCTCACCCTCAATCCTCTGCCGCTGGTAATGTTCTTTCCCTATTCTAATACTTTATTCACAATGATCGTCTCTTTTTCCTGGAAATACAATCCAATAAGATGCATTTTGATTGCTTTTCTGTTCTCTGTCAGGCAATAAGCAAGCACTAATATCTTTGTCTGACAAGAACGACCTGGCTTTGCTTGGCAATGGCCTTCAAGAACTGGGGTAAATTAAATGACACCCTCTTTTTACTTTGGAGGTTTTCATATTTTATTTCACCTTTTATTATGGACTTGTCTTGCTTGTTCTTCTTCTTCTTCTTTATAAACAAATAATAATAATAATAATAATAATAATAATAATAATAATAATAATAACAACCGTTAACATTGACTGTTGAAGAGTACTAGAGGAATGATTGGTGAACAAACTAACATAAGTATGGCATCATTCACGTATTCAATTCTGTACTAGAGGAATGATTGGTGAACAAACTAACATAAGTATGGCATCATTCACGTATTCAATTCTGTTTTTTTCTTTGGAGTTGGTAGGGTCTATGTTATCAAAATGTAAAGCAGCTGTTTGGAAGCCTATTTGGTTTAAACTTGCTTCTTTGGAAACTATAGGTATACTATTGTTTCAACTGGAGGAACTGCATCTGCTTTAGAAAATGCTGGTGTATCTGTAACCAAAGTGGAGCAACTTACTTGTTTCCCCGAAATGGTGGTTAAATCTTTTCTTTGCTTTTTAAATGCATCCTTACTGATAATTTAAGGGGATAATCTTTTGCAGCTTGAGCTTGATTTTTACTACTATAGTAATAATTTTGATAGGAAAATGAGGTGTTTTTGGACTGATTTTCAGCTTCAGGGGCTCAGGGTCCAGTACCTCTGCAACGGTATCGCACCCCAACTTGGCAGAATGCCAAAATCTATAGAACAGGGACCTAGGTACCACTATATAGGCCCCTGGACAAGGCCACTGCACTGTGTTGGCCATTTTGAGCCCTCCGAAACTAGTACTTGACCCCGGCACCTCCTATCACCTGAAAAATGTAACATTGAAGTCAAAGCTTACTTATCATGGTTTTTATTAATTGTTGGTCACTACTAATGATATGATGCTAATCTGTTATGCTGTCAGCTTTAAAATTCATTGAGTTTGGAGATTGACTTGGCTGTCTTTTACAGCTTGATGGTCGTGTGAAAACACTACATCCCAACATACATGGTGGTATTCTTGCTAGAAGAGACCAAAAACATCATATGGAAGCTCTTAATGAGCACGGCATTGGTGAGTTCTAATGTCTTTATTCCTGAGGGCTTTTTTCCAGGTATTTTGTAAGACTTCTCTATTTTTTTGTCTTTTAGCTAAAGTTGTTTCTATTCAGGTACATTTGATGTGGTGGTTGTGAACTTGTACCCCTTTTATGAAAAAGTTACTTCTACGGGAGGAATCGCCTTTGACGATGGCATCGAGAATATTGACATTGGTGGCCCTGCAATGATTAGAGCTGCGGCAAAGGTAATTGTTGATGAGTTAGGAGTGAAATCCTATTTGATTAGTGTATTCATTGACCCAAGTTGTATCTTGGTTGGAATCATTGTTCTATGGCTTTGCGTTCTAATAGATAATCTTAAATGCAAGCTTGTTTAAAAAAATAAAAAATATCAACGCAAAACAAAAACAAAGCCAAATAGGTAACTAAACCACATTGGTAATAAATGGCATTTTCAACTTGTTGATTTTGGGGCTATAAGAGTAGGTTTGGTAATAGTCTTGAATCAGCACTAGCTTCTGGTCATCTGATCCACAAGTGCAGTGCTAGAGGTAGAGGAATTAATCATTCCTTAACATACTAGTTAAATAGGCCATTCTTTGTTTTAATCGTTTTCTATTGCAAAATGACACATCTATTTAAACAGAATCACAAGGATGTCTTGGTTGTTGTTGACTCACAAGACTATCCTGCACTCCTTGAATTCCTTAAAGGCAGTCAGGATGATCAACAGCTCCGGAGAAAGCTTGCTTGGAAGGCTTTTGAGCATGTTGCTTCTTATGATTCTGCAGTTTCAGAGTGGCTCTGGAAGCAGACTGTGGGAGGTATGCGCTTATGTATTAAGTTGAATCTGATCATTGTAGTTAAAATGGTCTCTAGTCATTTAATGATGTTTGGATGAAAAGAAAGATACTTACTTTCCATTCCATAAGCTGAGGCCTCACCTAACAAAGTATACTTGTTACATAAAAAGAAAATGCTTTTCTTTAAAACAATCTTTGCAACATACTCATTAAACTTTTTTATCAAGTGCTACCTACAATTGTTACAAATTTAGATTGACAGAATTCTTTTATCTGTTGGAAGATAAATTCCCTCCCAGCTTGACGGTGCCATTATCCCTCAAAAGTTCACTTCGCTATGGTGAAAATCCTCATCAGAAGGCTGCATTTTATGTTGACAGGAGTCTGTCTGAGGTCAATGCTGGTGGTATTGCAACTGCTATTCAACACCATGGGAAGGTGATTAATTTAGTTTATAATTTTGGGATTTGAGACTTTGTCAGTCACATCATACCTTTTCCTCTTCAACTAGTTTCTATCACGCAAATGCAGATAGAATTTTATTGTTGCGGATTTTGAAGGGTGGCTGGTTTTGTTGCTGTTCCTTTTACTATGGTGGTTGAGGACATAAAATCCTTAACAAATTGAAATACTATGATTCTATTTTTTGTCAAATTTAGTTATCAGCTGTGTTATTCCATGGCATAACCTTAGTTATTTAACTAATGCAGGAAATGTCATATAATAACTATTTAGATGCCGATGCTGCTTGGAATTGTGTCTCTGAGTTTAGGAACCCTACATGTGTGGTTGTAAAGCACACAAATCCATGTGGAGTAGCTTCTCGTGATGACATCCTTGAGGCTTACAGGCTCGCTGTGAAAGCTGATCCAGTGAGTGCATTTGGAGGAATTGTAGCCTTCAACATAGAAGTAGATGAGGTAAGTTAATTAGCTTCTTGGAAACCTTATATGCAATTGTGTTGTCTTTGTTTCTCACATTGAACATCATCTTACCTACTTGTGACCTTCAACATCAAGATAGAGTATCCTTTTAGACATTTTGGTTGCTCACTTTTGGCTTTTAGGCTCTTGCTAAGGAAATTCGAGAGTTCCGAAGCCCAACGGATGGTGAAACTCGAATGTTTTATGAGATTGTTGTGGCTCCTAAGTATACAGAGAAGGGATTTGAGATCCTCCGTGGAAAATCGAAAACATTGAGGATCCTTGAAGCAAAGAAGAATGAGAAAGGGAAGCTCTCACTACGACAGGTTGGTGGTGGTTGGTTAGCCCAGGATTCAGATGATTTGACCCCTGAGGATATCCAGTTCAATGTGGTATCCGAGAAGAAGCCACAAGATAATGAGCTTTGTGATGCAGAATTTGCATGGCTGTGTGTTAAGCATGTCAAGAGCAATGCTATTGTAATAGCAAAGGTTTGTGCTTTTTATTTTGTTGGGATATTCAATACTGGTTAAAATGGTGCTAAATAAGCTTGTTGGCCTGGAGATCCTTATGATAAACATATCTGCGTCCTCTTCTAATAAAAGTTGGCATAAAACTGCCGTGAAAACAAAAGCTTAGTATCACAAAATTGATGACCCGCTGACATTACTCATCAGGACAACCGTATGTTGGGAATGGGAAGCGGGCAGCCAAACCGTCTGGAGAGCTTGAGAATGGCTTTGAGGAAAGCAGGAGATGAGGTCAAGGGAGCTGCTTTGGCTAGTGATGCATTTTTCCCATTTGGTAATTTGAAAAGTTTTCTGCTCCTTAATGTTGTTAAGTAATGGACATGTATGCAGGCATGCAATGTAGCAATGATTCCTTGGTCTAATATAACCTGTTTGGTAACAAAGATGTGTTGTTCTATTAACAGCTTGGAAAGATGCAGTGGAAGAAGCTTGTGAAAGTGGTATAGGATTGATTGCAGAGCCTGGAGGGAGCATTAGAGATGGGGATGCTGTGGACTGTTGTAACAAGTATGGAGTTTCATTGCTTTTAACAAATGTGAGGCACTTCAAGCATTGATGCACTTTCATTTTTGCCTTAATGGGTTCAACTTGCTCTCTAAGGGGGAGAGTGTTGTGCAATTTCTGACTGTAATGTTCACAAATAAGAAACGTTTGTGTTTGTTTTTAAATTTTAGAAGTTGAACCCTGCAGTTTTGTACTGGACACTTATTGCTCTGAGTTTGCCAAAATAATAGAATCAGACATCTTTATTTAGATTTTTTTCTTTCAATGGATCGCCGGAGAAAAAAGTACCCACATGAAATAAATTCCCTTGTACAAAAAGGGGACTCTTTCACTACTTTAAGGATAATGCAAGTTCTGTTTCTTCCCCATTTCAAAAAAAAAAAAAAAAAAAAAAAAAAATTGATAAACAAAATGCAACGATGAGGAGTTGGAAATTAATTTAAAAACTGAAACCAATGTGACAACGAGGAGTTGGAAATTGTTTCTGCAAATTAGTTGCTATTCATAGTGTGAAATCGAAAAAAAAAAATTAATATCGAGTTCATTGAATCGAGTTATTCAAGTTAACTCGAATAAGTAATTCAAGTTTCAAATTTGAATTGAGTTAAATTTTACAATTTAAATGATAAACTGGTGTAAATACTTTTTTGGTCTCTGTCAATTTTGAAAATGAGTAAATTGATCTCTCAAAACAAAAAGTATTATAGTCTTAAAAAAATTCTAAAGAATATATATAAATAAAGTTAAAATTTTAAAATTTTCTAAAATAATAATTTTGAGGAGCTAAATAAGTTAATTAATGTTTTAATCTTATTGTACTAATGTATTTTTTCTTTAAAAAGTTTTCAAATATATATGGTTTCAATTTATGTGCTCCAACATGGAATTTGTTATATTGTAACAAGATTTTAATTTGACATGTTTAATTTTTCAGTTTAACTCGAACAATTTCACTCGATTCAATTCGACTCGAATTTTATTTTACTCGACTCAATTCGAAAAAATTTTTAATCGAGTTAGGATGATAAAATGGGACTCGTGTATACAATGTTAGCAAAGTTAAAAAAAATTAACTTTTTCATTTATTTTGAGGTGATTTGGCAAAAAAAAAAAAAACACAAGTTTAAGGGCTAAAAAACGAAAAAATAAATGAAATGTTAAAATGACTTCTTCTTCTTCTTCTTCTTTTTTGTGTAAAATTGGAGAGTCAAAAACATCATTATACCTTTTGAATTTTGGTTTTTATGAAGGGTGTCAAAATAGTGTCAGGCATGTTATCGTAAAAAAACATACCATTTTCACAAAAAATTTTTTTAAAAAATAACAGCTGGATTTTATTTGAAGTATTTAAAGGAACAGTTCTCAAAAAGGAAAATAAAAAAAACAGGGAGTTAAAACTACTCCCAAAAGCAAGAATGTTATTCATCCATAAAATGAGTTTTTAACATACCCAAACCAACATTCGAAGCATCACAACATTAAAGCATAAGCTTATTTGAAAACTTAAATTATCCCTACAAAAATAAGTTTCCAGGGATTCTAAGCAAGATCATCAATCTCCCTTCCTAATCTGTGTTAAAACTAATGTTGATAATGGCAATATAAAACAATCGCAAAACAAAAAGAAAAGAACAATAAAACACACAGATTTTACGTGGAAACCCTTTCGGGAAAAAACCACAGGCAGCGGAGGAGATATTCACTAATGTTGAAAACTGAATAATACAAGAGGAGATTACATCTATTTAAAGGTTGAAAAACCTTATTCTAATCAATGTCAAATTAAAGAAGTGTAGTTTTATATGAATTCTACTTATGTTGCATGGTCCGTACTGCGAAGGTCTTGGGTTGCGACTGAGGGCCACAGATCCCCTTGTTCTTCCACTGTATTTATTTAATAAAGATTCGGGTTTCACAACTCTAACAATCTGGCTAGTCCACCCACCATTGGTCCTTCTCAACTACGTTCATGGCAAAATCAAGAACGCCTTGCACCAGATAAGTTGTTTCCTCCTTTATTAGTCCATCATTAGCAAGAATATGTGCCATTTCATTTACTCCTTGTAGTGCATGTCGAAAAATATACAGATGATAACCTTCACATATGAATCTAGAGCTTCTAAATATATGCACTTATCTCTAATCTAACCTCTTTCTCTGAAATGAATTTTTTGATAACCGTGAGAGCATCCCCTTCAATTTCCACCTCTGAGAAACTCAGATCTAGGCCCTACTGAGTCGCTTGGACATATGCAATTGCCTCCGCAACGAACACTGAGGGTTTGTGATCGTTCATTGTTATCTTTGATCCCAACACCCCACCATTTTCATCTCTGATAATAATACATGTACATGATCTTTTTGTGTGCTTTTGAAATGCAGCATCAAAGTTTATCTTCACCAGAGGGCTCTCTGGCGGTCTCTAACATTTAGGCCCCACCCTTTGAACATGTACTTTCTGGTTAATTACTTCAAATTCTTGGATATAGGAGAGAATAAAATGTTTAGTCTAACTCGCTTTTTGTTTAACTCCCTCATGAATAGCTTTATTTCGAACCATCCAAATAGCCCATATTATGCATACTATGATCCTACAATAAAGATTAGATTTGTTTATAAAAATGTTACTCATCCAATCCTTATATTCCATTTCTGATATTGTATGTGGCCAACAAATGTTTAGTGACTGCCAAATCTCTTTTGTAGTGGAACAGTCTTTAAAAACAAGTTCAACAAATTCCATTCTATCAGAGCACTTAAACAATTTGCTGAACCAATAAGTCGTTTATTGTATAGATTATGAAACATAGGGATGTAATTTTGGAGTACTCTCCAATTTGTAATCTTTATCTTGGCCGGAAGGTTGAGTTGCCACAACTTCTTGTAATTGGGAGAATATATAGTATGCATTGTGTTAGGTATTTCTATATTACCTCGTTGTAACAAGCACTTATACCCACTTTGCACTGAATACTCCCCTGAACCTTCCCTTCTCCGTACCAATTTGTCTTCATGTGAGGCACGAGCCAGTGGAATGCAAAGAATTCTATCCGCAACATCATCATTGAAGGTATTATGCATCAATTCTACCTCCAACATCTAGTTGTAGGCTTTATCAAATTGACCACTATTTGAATAAATGGATTACTAATCATGTTCCTTGTTATGTTAATAGCCTTTGGAATCCAGTCCTTAGTCCAGACTGAAATTTGGGACCCTGTTCCCACTCTCCAACGCCTGTCATGTTAAAGAAGCTTTTTGCCCTTTTTGCTCGCCCAAATACCTTTCTAGGTATAAGAAGGGTGAGCTCCCAAACTTACATTAACAAAATCTGAGTCTGGATAATATTTAGCTTTTAATGTGCAAGATAATAATGAATCAATAAAACAAATCAAACGTCATCCCTACATTTCAAGCAAAGTCAAAGTTAATTTAGCCAAACTCATAAATTTCATTCCCCCGTTCTCTTTTAGCCACATCCAATCACACCAATGGATCCGACGTTGACCATGGTTTTTTCTGCCACCAGAATTTGCTAATTGTTCCTTCCATACCTGAACATAAGGAATTAGGTAATAGGAAACATGACATCGAGTAGGTCAAGATTGCCTACAAAACCGCATTAATAAAAACTTCCTTTCCCCCTTATGAAATATGTTTTATACTTTAGCCTTTAATCCTACTGCTTATCCAATCTTTTAACACATGGAAAGCTAAAATTTTCCCCATTCCAACCATATTTGGGAAACCTAGATATTTTTTCGGATTTGTGGAGAATCTAACATTTAGAATACTTGAAACATGCAATCATAACTCTACAATAACATTTGAGCTAAAATAAATCAAATATTTATCAAAGTTAATACACTGACCCGTATAGACTTCATATTCACGAAGAATATTTTTCTTAATATGAGCCCCTTTCGCTGTAGCTTTACTGAATAGGATGCAATTGTCAGCAAACAATATATGATAAATTAGTGGTCCCCTTCTATAAACTTTTGCTCTCGTTAGTAAACCATCATTTTTCGCTATTCTCATCAAAGTTGATAAACCTTCACTACAGATCAGAAAAAGGCATGGACTCAATGGATCCCCCTGCCCAAGTCCTCGAGATGGTGAAATAATTTCCCCTTCTTCGCTATTTAGCACAATCAAATATTTTATAGTACTGATACAGTGCATAATAAAATCCACCCATGAATTATCAAACCCCATCTTTAACATCATACTTCTTAGGAAAACTCATTCCACTCTATCATAAGCTTTGTTCATATTAAGTTTTAGAGCCAAAAAACCTTTTCAACTCATTCTTTTTTGTTTAAAAGCGTGCAATACTTCATAGGTGAGAAGAATATTGTCTATAATAAGTCTTCCAGGCACGAAAGAACTTTGCGTTTCATCAATACATGTATCCAAGACTTGTTTAAATCGATTAGCCACCATCTTAGAGATTATCTTATCAAGCACCATGCAAAGACTAATAGGATGAAAATTCCAACAACCTTCGGAATTAGAATAATGTGAGTTAGATTTAAGGACTCTAGAGAAGTACCTCGATTAAGAACATCCAAACAAAATGAACCAATGTCATGCCCAACAATGTGTCAATATTTCTAAAAAAATAAAGCTGGTATGCCATCTACACCTGAAGCTTTTGTTGAACCTATCTTCTTCAATGCTGCTAAAATCTCCTATCTACTATATTCGACTAGGAGACTTGCATTCATACTTTCTGAAATACAATTTTCCACATCCGAAAGAATATTGATATGAGCACGGTCGAGGACTGTTTCAACTCGAGCAAGGAATTTATGAGACCGTGCGAAATAACTTGGAAACCAGCTCGAGCTAGCAATTCAAGGATTTTACACGCCTTAACGCAACTAAATTCAGCTCGTCGAGCTCCATGTAGCTCGGTTCAGCTCACCTGAGCTCAATTTAGCTCAATTTGAGCTCGATTAATTTCTTCCAGCTCATTTACTTTAATGATTGAATAAATTAGTTTAAGTATTTAAATTAAGTTAGTTAAGTGTTTAAATGTGTTTTTAGCTATTTAGTGTGTCTAAATAATTTCAGTATTAATAGGTGTAAGTCATTTAGTTTGTCTAAATTCCTACAGCAATTTCAGTTGTCTTTAGGCCATTTAATTTGTCTTAAGTCCTACAGCCATTTAAAGTGTCCTAAGCTAAGACAACTTAATTAGGTTCATTGAAGGTGTTTGACCGAATTAATATGCTTGTGTTAATGTGTCATAAGCTGCCAAATTAATGTGTTCTAAAATGAATTTAATTGCTGAATTTATTTGGTGCAGGTACAAGGCATGGATGGAACAATAAGTGAGCTAATGGTTTAGCTCTTCAAAGCATCATTTCGTGGACCCCAATAGACATAGAAAGGCTGCTGATTTTGCTTCCCTAAGCTGGCCGATTAGCTCCCCAAAGCCAACTTTAAAGCTTTCACACATGCTGCACATTCCTTTCATATTGCTTGTCCTTTCGGTTTTGTGTGTTCATACTTAGGGGACTGTTTGCATTCGGTTTCACACCTTGGTGACCTTCACAATACTCCAACTAATCATTAAAACGTCCATAAATTTTTAGTTGATCAAGGCAACTTAATTTCAGCCCATTAAACCCTTTTGGCCGAACATGGACAAGTCATTTCAGCTCCAAATACTTCAATTAATGTCATGCTGAATGGTCACCTTCTAGATGTTGTCCAATGGTGTTTCCCATGCTAGGAAACTTCAAGGAAGCTTCCAAGGACGTTCAAGAAACTTCAAGAAAATTTCCAGCTCCCTCTAGCTTTAATTTGCTATCTATTTAGCTTCTCAAATTGCCTATTCGGCTAACCCCATGTATTGGATATAAATTTAGCTCATTTCATGTTGAAAAGGACTTTTGACTTTTACCAATTTGTTAAATGAACATTGTGTTCTTGAGTGAGATTACCTCATCTCATATTTCGTACAAGTCTTGTTGACTTAGCTGGCTTTGCTAGTGGCATCTTCCCGACTTGTTTTTGAACTTATCACCTTAACCGGTGTGGCATTCACCTATCTACCAAACCATCATTCCACCTTAACGATATAAGAAGAGGGGTGACACTACTCTATAGTGTTGAATCTTTCTTAAGTTAAGTTTGTGTTTCCATTTTCATCCCTATCCCAAACATCACTTATATTTATTTTCTTTCATAAACTGAACCTATCTCATTCCATCCATCCTTAACCTATCCAAACCATTTTGTTAAGCTTCTGCCTACCTTAATCAATTTCAAGCCTTTTGGACATTACAAACATTCTCCTCGTCGATGATCGGGCAAATAAGTGAAACGACTTAATTAACCCAAACCGAATCACATCATTTGGTATCAAAGTTAGAAAAAGAGGAGCACCGAAGATCGAATCAAGCCGGAGTAGGTTCGTAGAAAAGAAAAAAATTCAAAATAAAAAAAAATTATTAAGTTGTATTTTATTTTTCTTGTAATCAACATCTATTGTATTTGAAGTATTAAAAAAAAAGATATGAAAATTCCAAAAAGAAATACGAGTATAATATATATATATATATATATAATGAAAGTTTTGCAAGAACTTGTGTTCGTTTCCATCTTTTCTACCCCGATCATCGAAGATTGTTTTCCTATCATTTCTTCCCTCCCCAACACCACACTTAAACCGATCTTTCTTTTTGTTTCAGCCCTCCTTACACCCTAAACAACTATCCTTTGCAACCCTATTTGAAACCGACCCTGAAGCAACCAAATAAGTCTAGTTGAGACGAAATACGAAATCGTGAGATGAGGTCGAGTGGAAAAAGGCAAGAGAGTGCGAGTCTAATCGAGAAGAAAAAGCCTTAAAAAGAGAGCGCAAACACGAGCGAGAGTGATAAATACTTATCTCTCTTTCTGAGTGACTTGTGAGATTTTGTGGTGAGGTATTTAACTTTCTGTTTTTTTTGTTCTTTTTAACATTTCTTTTTTTCAGTGAATAATTATGTCTCGAGAAGAATTTTCATCCTATGAATTTCAATACTTGGTGAAAGAGATGGGCCGAATGTTTGAAAAAAAGCTAGTTCCCTTACAAAGACGTTTGGACCGAGTGGAGGAAAAGGCCCGATGGAAGCAAACTCCACCAAGTCGAGAAACGGAGTTAAATCATCACGACGACACTACTCGAGTAGAGACTCTTATCAAGACTCCTATTCAACAAGGCTTCTAAGAAAAAGAGAAGAAAGTTTCGAGTTTGAGACTTTTCGAGATAACAAATGAGGAAGTATGAGTTATTCTTCGTACGCTTCAAAGAATTCACTTTCAAAGAATCGCTCCCGAAGAATTGATCGAGATATGTATGAGAATACTTTCTCTTTCTTTGAGCCAAACAATTATCTTTTTGATTATTTTGTATCGTCCTCACGTTGTAATAAAAATGAAAAAGAAGAAAAAGAAGAAAAAGAAAAAGAAAAAGAAAAAAAAGCATGAGATCGAGAAAATAAAAAGAAAAGTGAGAGAAAAAGAAAACGAAGAAAAGAAAATTGAAAAGGAAATTGAGATTGAGAAAGAAAGTGAAAAATAAAAAGACATTGAAAAAGAAATCAAGAGTGTAAAAGTAACAAGTGTTGTTGAAAAAAAAAACGAAAGAAAAAGAGGCAAAAGAACAAGAAAAAGTGAGGAACTTGTTTACTAATCCAGATGTGAATTTGTCTTATTGTGTTTCTTTTCAGGTTCCCGAAAGACCGAACGATAATTTTCAACTTCAATACCTTTTCGATGAACGACGCTTTCGTTTGATCAGCATAGGTAAGGTTGAAGGTGAAAACAAACCACACGAGTCGAGGGTAAGTGCGGTAAGAATCACATAGCACTTGAATTTCCACTATCCTCCTTGAATGTTAAAAAAATTATTGTCAATGACTTCATCTTGGAAAAAGCTACGTACCATAATTTGGTTAATTTTCCTTCATTGATTAAAATTGATGTTTTAAATAATGGTAAGGAAAAATTTGTTAATAAAAATCTTTGCGTTGACAAGTTTGAAGGTGAAGTAGTGTTTAATCGACAAATGCAAAACTCGATTCTGCGTGACAATGGATTTTCACATAAGCATCTCAATTTATTCGATTGTAGTGATTATGTGAATCATCTACTGCCTTGTTTGAAATCCTTGAGTTTTTGCGAATCTGTTTTGAAGAATGAAAAGAGTTTTGATTGTCTGTTGCCGTGTATGCAAAAATCCTTTTGGTTTGACATGTTTGATTTAGTGAAACCTTTGCTACATTTCGGCATAAGTAATCAAACTCGCGTTTTTAAACCCCGAATTTGTTTTGGTTCATTTTGTGAGAAAATCAAGCATCTTAAATTTCGTACGGATAAGTTCTATTTGTTTGATACTTGGTTTTTGAATAAGGAAACGAAATTTGACAAATTTATTTTCAATATAAATTCGTTCCTTAAATAATTTTTGTGGTTGTACATGAAGTTTGTGTTTCATTTGGAAAATGTTAATTCAACCACGAAGCTTCGACTAGACTATATTCCCGAGGAGAGAAGATTTGTGATCATCGAACAAGGTAAAATCGATATTTGTTTTACTACTTCTAAAGGTAAGACTCCTGAAATTTTTGAAACGTCTTTGTTCTCCTCAGATGGTGATAAACATCGTGTTGATGATAAAACACTTAGATCGTGACATGCTTAACTATTCTATTTTGCTTGATGATGATCTATCTGTTTTGATGGTTGATAAAAATATTCTTGTTTTTAATAATTGTAATGATGCACTTGTGGGTAAGTCAATTGTCAAACGTCTATTGCAAGGATTAAGTCGTGACTCAAGTGAACCATTTTTTTCTAATTATGATGAAAATGTTTGTTTATTAAGTTGTCGTGTTGTAAACTGATGCACGGTTGAGAGTCAAGGTAAATGAACGTTTGAAATTACTTCTACCTACATTTCCTTTGAATCATTTGATTGGTGAGAATTCGCTCGATGATGGTTTATCAAATTGGCTTCGATGTATAAATCATGTGTGTTTGAGTCAAATTGATCAAGTAATATGTCCACATAATTTCTTTATGCCTTCTGAATTGACTCTTATGCATAATCTATTGCCGTGACGATTTCATTTGGACAGGTTTTTGAGAGGTCATTCACCCCTTTCATCCATAATGAACCGAGTAAGAACATGGATTTTGAAATGAACCAACGACTCGACTTGAGGACAAGTCGCTTTGAAGAAGAAGGGGATGATATGAGCACGGTCGAGGACTGTTTCAACTCGAGCAATGAATTTACGAGACCGTGCTAAATAACTTGGAAACCAGCTTGGGCTAGCAATTCAAGGATTTTACGTGCCTTAACGCAAGCTAACTTCAGCTTGAATTCAGCTCCTCGAGCTCCATGTAGCTCGGTTCAGCTCAATTGAGCTCAATTTGAGCTCGATTTATTTCTTCTAACTTATTTACTTTAATGATTGAATAAATTAGTTTAAGTATTTAAATTAAGTTAGTTAAGTGTTTAAATGTGTTTTAAGCTATTTAGTCTGTCTGAATAATTTCAGTATTAATGGGTGTAAGTCATTTAATTTGTCTAAATTCCTACAACAATTTAAGTTGTCTTTAGGCCATTTAATTTGTCTTAAGTCCTACAACCATTTAAAGTGTCCTAAGCTAAGACAACTTAATTAGGTTCATTGAAGGTGTTTGACAGAATTAATGTGCTTGTGTTAATGTGTCATAAGCTGCCAAATTAATGTGTTCTAAAATGAATTTAACTGCTGAATCTATTTGGTGCAGGTACAAGGCATGGACGGAACAATAAGTGAGCTGATGGTTCAGCTCTTCAAAGCATCATTTCGTGGACCTCAATGGACATAGCAAGGCTGCTGATTTTGCTTCCCTAAGCTGGCCGATTAGCTCCCCAAAGCCAACTTTAAAGCTTTCACACAAGCTGCACATTCTTTTCACATTGCTTGCCCTTTCGGTTTTGTGTGTTCATACTTGGGGGATTGTTTTCATTCGGTTTCACACCTTGGTGACCTTCACAATACTCCAGCTGATCATTAAAACATCCATAAATTTTTAGCTGATCAAGGCAACTTAATTTCAGCTCATTAAACCCTTTTGGTCGAACATGGACAAGTCATTTCAGCTCTAAATACTTCAATTAACGTCATGCTGAATGGTCACCTTCTAGATGCTGTCCAATGGTGTTTCCCATGCTAGGAAACTTCAAGGAAGCTTCCAAGGACGTTTAAGAAACTTCAAGGAAATTTTTAGCTCCCTCTAGCTTTAATTTACTGTCCATTTAGCTTCTCAAATTGCCTATTCGGCTAACCCCATGTATTGGCTATAAATTTAGCTCATTTCATGTTGAAAAGGACTTTTGACTTTTGCCAATTTGTTAAATGAACATTGTGTTCTTAAGTGAGATTACCTCCTCTCATATTTCGTACAAGTCTTGTTGACTTATCTGGCTTTGCTAGTGGCGTCTTCCTAATTTGTTTTTGAACTTATCACCTTAACCGGTGTGGCGTTCACCTATCTACCAAACCACCATTCCACCTTAACGATATAAGAAACGGGGTGACACTGCTCTATAGTGTTGAATCTTTCTGAAGTTAAGTTCACGTCTCCATTTTCATCCCTATCCAGAACATCACTTATATTTATTCTCTTTGTTAAACTGAACCTATCCCATTCCATCCATCCTTAACCTATCCAAACCATTTTGTTAAGCTTCCGCCTATCTTAATCAATTTTAAGCGTTTTCGACATTGCGAACATTCTCCTCGTTGACAATCGGGCAAACAAGTGAAACGACTCAATTAGCCCAAGCCGGATCACATCAAATATGATCCGTGTCTCCAACTCATTAGGGAGAAAAGAGTTTAGAAAAATATGTAGTTGCTATAACTGCCATTTCTGAATTACCAAAAAAAACTGGCCATTTTCATCATTCAGCCTTTTGATACGATTTATCTGTCGACGTTGTGAAGCACAATTATGGAAAAAATTTATATTTCGATCCCCAAATTTTAACCAATTTACCCACTCTTTGTTCCTAGTAAGACTCATCTTTTTCAATTTACATATTGAGATGCATTTTCACATTGATCAGTTCAACAAGATTCTCTTCAGTTCTTTCCATAGCATCCAATTGATCTATGCGTCTAAATAGTTTCTTTGAATTACCAGCTCTTTGATTTTTCAATTTGTCAGCCCATTCCTGTAATCCTCCATATAGATAAGCAAGCCAATCAGTGATGTGACTTGAACTACTCTCCCATAGTAGTCTTGTCTCTATTTTGCATGTTTCCTCCATAGTCCACTAGCTTTCAAAACGAAAACTTCTTTTTCTATGATGCTGGACATCATTATCTGTAGTTATCAACAAGGGGAAATGATCCAAAATAGAATGAAGAAGGTGCCTTAACAGAAATTCAGAGGAAGATGTCCACCATCCAGCATTTGCCACCCCATGATCAAGTCTTTCTCTCCAATATTATTTTCTAGCAAATTTCCCCTTCCCCACGTGAACCAAGGGCCCGAATAACCCATATCTTCCAGTTGGCATTCTGTTAAATGCGATCTAAACTCCTCTATACAACCTTCATCACTAGAAACATCACCATTCTTTTCAAATGCATAAAAAATCCTATCATCCTCCATTTTGGTTTAACTGGATCTTCCTGCAGTTCCACATCAATGTGATTTTTTGAGAAACTCCTCAATGCAATAGAGCTCCCCTCGTTCCATCCAAGACTGAGTCCTCCACGAGTACCATCAACCGATACATCAATCCCACATTGAAAGTTATATTGTTTCCTAATTTTCTCCATACAATTCGAATTTAATTTTTTTTTTTCAATAAAGAAGATGAGTTGGGGATGATAAAGTTTCAACACATGTTGAATTCTACGAACAACTTGTGGGTTCCCCAAACCACGGACATTCTAGCAAAGAATTTTTATTACGTCCGATTAGCTTTCCTTCTAGTAGCCATCGATATCCTTTGAGATAAGACTTTGTCACACCCATCAACCTTCTCTAGTGAATTTGGATGATCGGAAACTATAGAGCTCAAAAAAAAATCTTATCTTAGTCTTTTCTTGCCTTCAATACCCTTTAATGGGTTGCCTTCTAAATCGTGGTCCATAATGTCTCTACCCAATCTGCTTGAACAGTCCACCACTTCCTTTTTCGAGGGATTCAAATTCCCCTCCAAATTAAACCCCAATATGGGATTAATTTTGTGCCATGATTTCTGCCCTTTAATATTTCGTAAATTCCTCATTGAATCTGCTTTCCAAAGTTGGCTTTCAAGATATTTGCATCGTAAATAATTTTATTATCTAAATTTTTTATATTATTATCATAAATTTCCCTAAAAGCTGAATACCATACAAACCAAATATGCAATCTAATTGTTAGAAAAATCTCCTTTCCCTAACACGACTCGTTTGTCTCTTGAAAACTTCCAAGTTTTTTCATTACCTTTTTTTATTTCTCAACTTTGATATTAGCTTTTAAACTTTCCAAAAGGTCTTCGTCACTTCTAATTTCTTTATACGTTGGTGATTCTTCTTTTCTTTTCCCATCTCTCTTTTTTAAAAAGGAAATTCCTTTTTTTTCTTTTAAAAATATGATAAAAAACATCTTCAGATTTGTTTTAAGTTTTATTTTTGAACGATGTGTAGAGTACATATATCCTTCTATTATGATTATAGTTTTAAAACTTTTCACAAAATCAATTTTTGATTAAAAAACTCTCTTTTTTTTTGTTGCTTAATTAAAATAATTGTGTAGCTAAGAGAACGTTCATTAACCTCGCATTTCACGAGGATTGAAATGTGAAAAAAAGACAAAAAAGTATTGAGGGTTGACTTTGATTTGTATATCAAAATTATTCACATTGCCAACATTTTAACACAACTTATTAAAAATATATAATAATTCATATTTTTATATCACGATTATATTTAAATTATTAATTTTTTAAATATTTTATTTGTATTTTTCATGTTCATTTTAAAATTCATATTTTGAGTTTGTTAATTATTGCCTCTCCCAATAATGTCATATTCAAAGTTCAAACATGTGTTCTCTTTTGAAAATTTTTAATGTGTGGAATCAACGAGGAGACATAGAGTAAGATTTGGTGGAGCTAATGGAGGTCGATTCACTTTGTTTGGGCCAGGTCCCATGTTAGGTAGTTTAATGTGGTAGATTCGCTATCAGACTATAATTGCGGGATGCGTGAGACGGATGTCTATGAAGAGATGAGAATGTCCATTTGATAAGATGTATTTTATCATTCCTTCTAATTCATAGTACGGACTGGTTGAACTCATATGGGCTTTGGTGACCAAAATGAACATATTCTTCTTAATAAAAAGTTGAGTGCCCGAAGGAACGAATAGTGGTATCCTCTTGAAGAGAACGAGTGACTATCTTCCTTGACCAACTACCTCCCGCCTAATCGGGTGATTGAGTTAAGAGGTGAAGCTTCTAATGACCATCAGGTTTGTAGCTAGTGGAATGTTCCTCAGATAACTTGTCGTGTTGCCACATATTCCTAATTAAAAAAGATATAACAAAAGTCTAATATACATTACTTATAATTATTTATATTTTCTTTTATATATATTTGTCATGTTTCATGTCTTTATCTTAATTTAAATTCTGTTTCCTATTATGCATGTCTAGTCCACTTGAAACTTTATTTTATATAGTCTCCAAAGTGAGTGGGCAAGTCCACTTGAAACTTCAATTTATCTAGTCTCCAAAGAAAATGAGTGTGCATTCAAAGAATGACCAAAAAGCAAGCATGATAAAAAATAAAGTCTAAAGTTTGTAACTGAAGCACTCAACAGCTTTAAAAGGTTTTTTTTTTCAAAAATACTCAAATTTTCTTTATCATTTACGAAAATGACTCAGTTTCAAAATGTATAACGAAAATGAATTAAAATGAACAGCGTCGAACGATGTTGACACCCCGATAGTTGACACCAAAACCCATCATCTTGTAATTATTATTTTATGATTAAATCAGAGATAAAAAATAAATAAATTTTTTGGTATCTGGCACCATTCATATTTTTTATCATCAATTTAAAAGAACACATTAGTAAAACACATCATTTAAAAGAAATCACATTTTGCTTACTGTTAAGTCTTTTCATTTTCCCAATTTATTTCTTCTTCTCTTCTTCTCAGGTGTCTTTGTTTTTTTTTTTTTTAAATGGTCACCGATTCCGACAATTAGAGTACGCCGGCAATTTTTTTTTTCAAAAATCACACTAGTGCCAGTAACGAGAATGCCAACACCATCATTGACAAACTTTTCTTTTTAAATATGAACCAGTGTCGGCAACGTAAACGCTGACACAAAAAAAATTGCTAAAAACAAGTTTGAAATTTTTTTTTGTGCCAACCAACTACACGTCAGGACCTATTAAAATTTTTTTTAAACCGAGAAATACCCATATTTTAAAAAAAAAAAACTCAAAAATACCTACGGGTGTTGGCCATGATAGTGCCAACACCAAAAAAGTTAATTTTTTTTATCCTGGCTCAATCACAAAGTAATGATTACACAATGATGAACATCTAATGTCAGTCATCAGGATGCCGACACCACCCACCATTCATTTCAAGTCATTTCTATTATACATTTTGAAATTGAATCATTTTCGTAAATAATAAAATTTTACGCATCATTTTTAAAAATATCCCTCGAAAAGATACGGTGAAGTCTAAAAAGTCAAGTAAATGTGTAGCACGCCCTCCTATGTGGGTAACTCTAAATTCACATAATAAATATTATATTATTATCTACTCATGAACAAAGTGAAGGATTTGATATTTTAGTCTTTTACTTTTAAAATTTAAAATTTTAGTTCCCAAATAATAATTGTTAAATTTAAATAAAATTATGTTATTTTTCAAAATTTTATGTGTCAAATATATTATTATATGTACAATGATATATCAACTAATTATTTTTACATATTATTCACAAAAAATTTAGTTAATGAATTAATAACTGTCATTCCCATTAATATTAAAATTTAAAACTTAAAAAGTATAGTGACTTAAAATGATTCAATTAGAGATAATAGACTAAACCTACAATGGTATAAATAGTATACGATTAATAATTGAATTTAACAAAACAAATTTAATCATAATATTTGAGTCGGACTAAGTACATAGACTAAAACTGACCATTTTAAAAATATAGAGACTAAAATAGATTAAATAAAATAAAAAATTAAATCTACATCTTTTATAAAATACAAGGACTAATAATAAACTTTAACCAATTGAAAAACAAAAATTTAAGCGATTGAAGTTGATGTTAAATAATTTAATTCCGATTTCATAGGAGCGGCAAGTTAGGAAGAATAATACCTAAACAGGTAGGTTAAGATATTATTTAAAATTTATAATTTAGTTTTATATTTCTATTTTTATAAATTTAATTTTAGATTTTAAAATTTAAGTTGAATTATAATATTGTCACTTTTTTGGTTAAATTTATTAATATGCTATTTTGAAATTAAAAATTAAAAGCACGCTGTAGTTAAATAATTAAAAAATATTATTGTAATGAATTTAAATTTAACAAGATTAATAATTGGGACTGAATTTTGAAAATTAAAAGTAAAGAGACTTGGGGCAGAATTTAACCTAAGAGGTAGGTGGTGAGAGGTGTGAGTGTGTAAACTCTGCGTGGAGTATAAAAAGGCCTGTATTACTTACTATTCGCTCGTGTTTCTAAAACAAATTCACGACTGCCAGCGAAGCCAAGTACAGCCGTTGCAGCCATCGAATTCTAAACTCCATAAAAACAAACAGAGAGATTTTCGACGTCCTTGTATACGCTTAGCTTTCTTTCTTTCTGGTTTGGCTTTTTGGCGACGGAGGAAATGGCGGATTCATACGTGCTGGGATGGATCTTGTGTTCCGTGATGGCCCTGGTTGCGCTATGCGGTGTCGTTTTGAGAAGGCAGAAATGGAAGGCGATTTCCATGAGAACTGAGCCCGTGAAGACCGTCCTAACGAGTAAAGGAGAATGCGGATCTGCTGACGCCAGGCACGCTGAGGTCATCATCGTTGGAGCTGGCGTTGCTGGTTCCGCCCTCGCTCACACTCTCGGCAAAGTATTTCCTTTTTTTTCTTTGCATTTTCTTAGTAACCAATCAGGGAACAAACAAAACATTTCTTTGTTTCGTTACTTCTTTTATTCCTTTCGTTTTTGAACAAGTTTAAAGTCCCCCCTATCCTTCATGTCGTGCCCGCACTTTCTCGGATCTTCTGCTGTTTAAAACGACATGCATCTTTTTCTTTTCCTATTATTTATTTTTCTTTTTACAATTCTTTATGTATTTTCTTTTCTTTTCGAATGTGTTGTGGCTTCTAAACGTGCATCAGTAATATTAAAAAAAAAAAAAAAAAAAAAAGGAGTTTAGCTGCCACGCCCGTGGGGAAAAAAGTTTTTAGCTCCCTAAACAAATTTTTTGGCCCTTAAAAATTTTAAAATTTTTTTTTATACTCCTTAAAAATTAGAAAATAATATTTTGTACCCTTTTCAGTTTTGAGCCTTGGTGGCGGCACCTGACACAGGACGTGCCTGTTAGCTGCCATGGATTAATCGATATCTACCATTTTTAGCATTTTACTAACGGTTCGTATCATTGACTTCTTTCCTTTTGTTAATTCTTTTTTCACCTATTTTGCCAACAAAAAGAAAAAATGAACTAGCATCCACCCATCACAGTTTAGGCTAAATGGTTAATTTGCATGCATAGTCTCATAAGCGTGAATAACACAACCCTCAAAAGATTGCCTTTTTCAATCAATACCATGACTAACCCCATGGCCACAACAGTTGCCTGCTTCAACTTATTGTTTATCAATGATAAAAACTAATATCAGGCAGGCAACCTAATTTTATGGTGAAGGAAACAGTAACAAAAGGAGGGAGAAAAATTTTGAGGGTAAAAAATATGGCAGAGAGGAAAATAAAAGGAACAGCGGAAGGGAGAAATGTTTAACTGAAGGAAGCTGGATGAAAGGGAGGAGTGCCGGAGTTGAAGGAAGCAAGGGATGACCGTCGTTTGAGTGTTTTCGAGGTGAGAATTTGGTGTGTATAGAATAGGGTTCTTGAAGCACTGAATTAGTAACAGGTGGAGAGAGGAGGGAATAGAAATTAGCCAATTTCGCTGTATAACACCGTAATGGAATACACTTGTAATAGGGTATTCCATTAAACCAAATACCTGTTTACGTGAGCTTGCAGAATAGATTTGTAATAGATTTGTAATGGCATAGCCACTACATTGAACCAAACATTCCCTTAATGTTTTAGAGGTTGATTCGTTTATTTTATTTTTTCAAGGACTTGTTTGTGTTTTTGTTAATTAATTAATTAATTATTTTTAAATTATTTTTCTGTCTACTGATAGTAAATAAAAAAGTTATAAGAATGTTAGACATGTCTTCTTATATTTTAAAAATAAAAAATATAAATATGTTTACATTTTAATCTTATATGTGAATTTTGTTTTCGTTACTGACTGTTAAAGATGGTAAAACTCGAACCGTCTGATAGATTTTGAATCGATCTGCTTTGAATGGAGTAAATTTTTTCTTTTGAAAAATGGATGCGGGAGGGTAGTTTTTTCTTTTGGATTGTAGATATAGAGTGATTATAATAATTATTTGTCTCATCTTGAACCACTCTATTATATGAAATTATTATTTTATCTTTATATATATAAATTATTAAAAGAGTATAAACGTTATAATATAGAAAAAATCCATATATTTTATATTTAAATGTTTTTCAAGAATTATGTTTAAATTTTTATTTACTTTAAAAGATTAAAATATTAAAATTAGTAGTAAAAATTAAATTGAATTAGAGCGGAGATAGAAGTATCCAATATCTATGGAGATGGTAGTAATTTTTAAAATTATACATCTATAATAGAGCGGGACAAATGATAGAGCAACATGTATCGGTTAAGAAGTGGTAATCGATTTTAAAATTATACATATGTGAATTGAAATTAGAAGACGATTGTTTTGAAAAATACAAGTGAATTTAACTTTTGTGCTCAGAATTAGCGTGGTAATAATCATCCTATAAAATTAGCAAAAAAAAAAAAAAAAAACATTAATGAAACAAGGGAAAAGTAAAGTAGTGACCGAATTTGCGTGGTAATAACCATTTTGCATTTATTTATATATAAATAATTATAATTACCTAATATAAGTTTTTAATAAAATAATTTGATAATCAATTGGGCTATAATCGAAAAAGCATTCAATTGAATTCCTAATTAAAATTAATCAATCAATTCAACTTTTAAAATTACATTTCTTTAATAATTCATGATGGGTTAGGACTGAATTAATGAAGTGACGAATAACGTGATAAATTGATAATATGATAATTGATGAGATAGTTAATGTAATTAATAAATGACATAAAATAATATAGATTTTTTTAACTTCTTTTTGTATTTCAAATCCAGAATGAGAACATATGGATGTTAAGATACCAATATATTTATGGAGGCGCAATTTTCTTTTTTGTGTAATAATTTTTATTTTTATAATTTTAAAAATAATAATATAAAAACTTGATATTTAAAAAAATGATTTTTTGTGAAATTTCTATAGTTTTCCTATTTTATAGCGAATGCAATGAATTAAAAAAATTTTTCTTTGACATCTTCTATATTCGTTTTACAATCCATACTCGATATTTATAGTTGTTCCTTTCAATTATGTTATCTCTAAGGTTTAAATCTGTGCTCCCCCTAAGGAGTGTAATATGTCTTACCACAACACTCAATATTTGTTAGTAAAAATATTATTTGGGAATCAGTCACAAGACTAATAAATTCATATGAAAATCTCTTACCACTCAAAAATAATAATGAAACCAAAAAAATTGTAAAATGTTATAAATACTTTATTATTATAAAGTGGATGTCTTAATATAAGAGATTTGATATACTTTAAGAAGCTAATGTCTATTAGGAGTAGAGTTTTATTTTATTTATACATATTATGTTTATAAATATAAATTTGTAAAAGTATTATAAATAGGCCAATTTACCAATAAATACCCCTTTTTTTTAAATTTATGGAAATGAACCTATTATTTAATTATTTATCGGAATGGGTCATTTTTCCCGAAAGCGCGTTCACGTCAGCGCGATGTTAGGGGACGTGCCAGCAAAACGCGTCCCTGGGGGAGCGTTTTGCCACATCAGCACAAAGCGAGCCAGTAAAACGCTCCCCTAGGGACGCGTTTTGCCCGTGTTTTTAACCCCCAACTGATAGTTTTTTTTGACCGTTTGGCCTCCAACGGTAAAAAAAAAAAAAATCTATAAAAGCACCCCCTTTCATTTTTTTACACAAAAGTCCTTTATATTTTCTCTCAAATTTCTCTAAAATTTCTCTCAAATTTCTCTCAAATTTCACAAAAGTCCTTTAATTTTTACAAAAAAGCCCGGTTTAAAAGTTTTTTGAATTAGTTTTTTTAAATTAAAAAATATTCGATTGTGTAAGCAATGGCCGGAGAATTAATTCGTCTCGATAATAAACACATCTCCGTTGATCAAATGACAATGGTAGGTTATAATTTTAATTTTTCAATACTATTTAAATTTTTTTCATTTATGCAATTTTAATTAATTTTTATTTTATAATTTTTTATAACAGTCTGTAGATCAGGTGTTGCAATGGTATATTCGTAATATGCCTGGTCTACCATCGTCGTTAATAGAGAATTACCTGCGGGAAGCGGGTTTTTGGCACGTGGCCACGATAGGCTGGGGGTGTGAGTTGGACCCAAAACTAATCAGTGCGTTGATAGAGAGGTGGAGACCCGAGACGCGCACTTTCCATCTTCCATGCGGAGAGTGTACTATCACACTGGAAGACGTGCAGTTGCAATTGGGATTCCCGGTGGATGGGTATGTAGTCACCAGGTCTGCAACTTCTACTAATTGGGGAGCCATATGCTACGAGATTTTGGGGGCTATTCCGGATAATATTAACGGAGGTCGGATCGAGATGGGCTGGTTACGAGACACATTTCTTGAGCCGGATAATGATTCAACTGAATTAGAAAGAATACGATATGCTTGGGCATACATTCTTGAGATGATTAGAGGCTATCTGATGCCGGACTTGTCACGAAACCTCGTACATCTGAGATGGCTGTTGAAACTCATTAATTTTAGAGCAGCAGATGAATTGAGTTGGGGGCCTGCTGTGTTAGCAAAATTGTACCGGGAGATTTGTGGGGCGACACGACTGAATAAAGCCAAAATCGGAGGTTGTCTATCACTACTGCAATTATGGACACGTTTTCGCTTTCCATTTTTACGTCATCGAGTGGACCACCCATATACATTCCTACTCATAACAAGGTAAATTTAATATTAGATTTTACAATTATTACGTAGATTTAAAATATAATTGTATGATAAAACTTTATTTAATTAGGTGGAACCATTTTGCGAGTTATGTTGGAATACCTACCTCGCTTGAAGATATAAGACTTCTATTAGACCAACGGTCAGAAGCACAAGTAAGTATTAAATAAAATATATATACATAATAAAATAATCATTTCGTATTTAGTATTTAGTATTATGTATATAACTAATATTTTTATCATCTTCATATAGTTTCAATGGACACCATACGAGGATTCGGCAATTCGGGCAGTAATTCTAGATGAATTCTTTCAAAATCTGAACATTTGGCATGTTAAGGTCCCATTGGTCAACTATGCCATCGTGAAGATGCACCAGTCAGATAGGGTTTTGCGACAATTTGGATTCTAACAACCGATTCCCGTGGCACCTGAGGTGCTCGATGATGAGCACAAAGTAGACTTACAACAGTTGCGTACGGATTGGTCGAGATTTTGGTCAGCATATATCGAATTGTGAGAAAATCGATATGATTATATACCTACTCAGGAACTGATCATCATTCTTGAGTTAGCGTGCGCGCCGAAATACATGCCATGGTTTAGGATCCACGGCAAGCTGTATTTATTGTCGGTAGAGGAGAGGCGACGGCAAATTCGTGTACAAAGGGAACGATGGGGCCCTTTAAATCCAAGGAGAAGGGATGATGGGACGAGCCCATCAACAGCCCCGACACAATCACTGGGCCCATCAACAGCGCCCACACAGTCACCGGGCCCAACACTTTAGCCAACGACACCGACATCACAGCCTTTTCAGATAATGCCAGGTGTGTATCCTAGCCTTTATATGTATCCTAACCCTTATATGTTTCCTTTTCCTAGTCCTATGACAGGTTGGAATGCATGGCTCGACTCATCTCCGTTCCCGATTACTCCTAGTGGACTGCCGATTTATAGGCCGCCGTCGCATGAGGGATCACACGAGGCGCCGTCAGGGAGCTCTTCGTTTTACCAATCTTCTTCGCCTTATGGGATTCAAACACCTCCGCAGTCATTATTTTATCAAGGTGGGTCATCCTCCCAACACCCACAACTAGATCTCCTGCCGGAGGAATCACAATCCCCGCCGGAGCAACCACAACCCCCGCCGGAAGCTGAATCAAGGAGGAGTCCACAGAATCAATCGACCACCCCATGTGGCACTAATTACATTAAGCACCAACATTGAGTTTTTTTAATATATTTGTATAAACTTTTTTATATTGTTTCATTTAATAAAATAAAAGTTGTTTTTAATATTTTAATTTTAATTTACTTTTTATATTTTTAATAAAATAAAAGTTATTTTAATATTTTAATTGTAATTTACTTTTATATTTTTAATAAAATCAATTTATTTTGAATAAGGCAATATTTTTAATATATTTGTACAAACTTTTTATATTGTTACATTTAATAAAATAAAAGTTGTTTTAATATTTTAATTGTAATTTACTTTTTATATTTTAATAAAATCAATTTTTTAATAAGGCAATATTTTTAATATTTTTATTTTTAATATATTTGTACAAAATTTTTTATATTGTTACATTTAATAAAATAAAAGTTGTTTTTAATATTTTAATTGTAATTTACTTTTTATATTTTTAATAAAATAAAAGTTGTTTTTAGTATCATTGTAACACCCCAAACCCAGCCTAGAAATTAGGGCCGAATCTGGCGTGTCACATTGAAGTGTTTTTCGAAAATCATGTTTTCATTGAAAACCCTTCTTGATAACTTAAAACTTCTTGCCGCTTTGAAACCTTATTTGTTGTGGAAGCTTAATTTAAACAAATGATTTATGAAAATGTGATATTTAAAATTGAGTTGCGAAAACTCAGTGTGTAATCCCCTTACCAGAGTAACAATCAGTATACAGAAACAAAAAGCAAAACAGTCTGAGCCAAAGCCCTTTAACAGTAACAGTATAGTTCAGTTCAGAGCATACGTGGGCCAAAACCCACTACAATATCATTTGGGTCACAACCCATAACAGAATCAATTGGGCCTAACCCAAACCAAAAATAGAACAAGTGGCCTAAGCCCAGTACAGTGACAGATCTCATAAACAGGTATGCAACAGTATGAGGATGCATCCCACCCCGATCCAGCCAACACACGGCTCGTACCAACACTACACTCCTATGGGGATTAAATCGACCCACCCAGCCAACACACCAAGCTTAGCACCGGTTGCGGCACTAAGTCAACAGAATGGCTAAAAGCCATAAATAGAATGGTTATAAACCATAATCAGGATGGCACAAAGCCATAATCAAGATGGCACAAAGCTATCGGTAACTGTAATAAGTTTGGCACATAGCCATCAGTGACGGTAATATAATCGGCACACAGCCACGGACAATTATGATCGACATAGAGTCATCAATATATATGTTAGGCACATAGCCACGAGTAAATACGATTGGCACAAAACCATAATCAAGATGGCACAGAGCCATATTTAGGTTGGCACAGAATCATAATCAGATTACGTGGCTTTAAGCCGTCCGTCGGTCCACAGTCGTCTCATGCGACCCGTGCGACCTTAACAGATCATTACTGGATCCACAGTCGTCTCATGCGACCCGTGTGACCCTATCAGAACTTCTTCATCAATGTCCCAACCCCATGCAATATGTCGTGTATGTCATGCTCAATCATTACACATGTATGCAAAATGGCCATGCTTAGTAACAGTCATTTAGACATATATTAAAAGCATATCAGTCACATGACCACAGTCAAGTCAGTTTAAACACAGTCATACGATCACAGTCAAATCAGTCAAATTCATAGTCTAAGTCGGTCATTTACCCACAAGGGCAAAATAGTCATTTTACCCTATAAGGGTATTTCGGCAATCTTACCCTTCAGGGGTATTTCGATAATTTTACCCTACAGGGGTGTTTCGGTAATTTCACAAATTAGGAGTATTTTGGTAATTTTACAAATCGAGGGTATTTTGATAATTTCACCAATCGAGGGTATTTCGATAATTTTACAAATCTAGGTATTTTAGTGATTTTCACAAATCGAGGATATTTTCGTAGTTTTATAAACGGGGATATTTCGGTAATTTTTAAAAAATTAGAGTATTTTGGTAATTTTACAAATCGAGGTATTTCGGTAATTTCATAAATCGAGATATTTCGATAATTTTACAAATCAAGGGTAGTTCGGTAATTTTATAAATCGAGGTCTCAGCGACCCAATAGAAGGTCCACCGTAGCCTCGAGTGACTTAATAGTCTCGGCTCTACAAGCAGCACAGTTCAAACCAATAGAAACCATATAACATGCATTTCATCCGTGTGGGGCCCCCCAACCTAGTGGGCCCACACAACCCATTGCCCAAAAATGACCCTATCCATGTAGACTACACGACTCGTTTTAACATTTACCACAATATGCAAATTTAATCCGTGTGGGGCCCATAGGCCCATTGGGCCACACGGCCCATTTCAGCCCAAATGTGGCCCAAAACGACCTAAGCCCATGAGAACGCTCATGGTGGCCTCAACCATCTTATGCCCATATTCGTGGGCTCGGTCCACCACACGTGCGATCGCATGCTCGTGTGGCATCATTCACCGGTACTTCGGCTTTTCGGTATTTTGTCGATTTACGATCAGAATGAGTGTGGTTACACGCACTCTATTGGCTTTCTCGCCGACTATCGAATAGAGGGTACTGTTACACATCTTTGGCTTATTAGCCAACTATCAGGTACAGGGTAAAATACACACCTGATTACGAATGTGCACGACTAACCCACAAGAACACCAACCTAACACAATAAGAAACTTTGGTTAGTCGCTTATCAATCACTTGAAGAGAACCTTAACCCAAAAATCCTATTCGGGGGCTTGCCTATCACCCGCTTTAATCAATCTCACTCAGGCCGTCTGATCTTTTTTTGTCGAGTTTTAAAATTAATAAAGAGAATGATCGAACCTGGAAACTAACTCTGACAATGACTTAAGGCAAGTGCACCTATCGAACAGTAGTATAGCTTAGGCAAGACCTGATTGTCGAACCCAAAGGAACTACAAGTACTAATACTAACCTTTTTTTCTATTATTTAGCCTAAATATTAAGTGATTGGTTGTTTAATCTAAATTAACTAACTATTAAGTTAAAGACGCAAAGACAAAAAGAATGAATTGGGGAAATACTGTTGGAAAAACTCAGTTGATTAAGACGATACCCTTAGGAAGAATCCACCTATACTTCACTTGTTATCTAACACTGAACCAGACGATTTATTCACTTGACTTGATCTGTAGGATTCCCTAATTTATATTAAACCCTCTCTCGAGGCGAATAACGTCTAACCCTAGGTTGATTAATTGAAATCTCTTTCTAATTAAAACCCCTAGAATCGCATTAACTCGATCTATGGACTCCCATATTAGGTTTCACCCTAACCCGGCAAAATCTCGTCACCCTATCTCTAGGCGCGCGATCAGCTCCGCTTAATTATGCTAGATTTACTCTTAGATAGGGACTTTTGCTCCACCACCTAAGCACATCTAACTTGAATCAATATCCCGGAAATATTAACACAAGAATTAAGCACACATAATTAAGAACAAATCAAATATTTATCATATAGTTCAGAAAACAATAACAAAATCCATCTTAGGTTTTATCCCCTTCAGGTATCTGAAGGGTTTAGTTCATAATAAAAGAAAACATCTCAGAAGAAAAGATAAAACAAAACATAAGAAATCTCTAAAACTCATTGTAGGAATTAAAGGAGAGATCTGCCGTCTTGAGTAGAATTCTGGCTTTTTGAGATGGATCAACTAGCTATCTTCAAGTGATTCCCACAAATCTGACCTTTCTGGCTCGGCTCCTTGGCCTAGCTAACTGCCCCCTTGAAGGTTATGCTTAGGGTGTTTATATAGGCTCTTGGAATGTGTTTCTTTGCCTCTAAGTACCCTATTCCGAATGAAATTACTCTTTGCCACGACAGGGACACGGCCATGGCACACGTCCGTGTGAATCGATTTCAGGCCGTGGTCGAGTCTGCTGAAGAGACACGCCCATGTGTTTCGGGGTCCAGGCCATGTTAGAGTAAATTAGAGAGGCACGGCCGTGTGGTCTTGGGCCCAGGTCGTGTCGATTTCTTCTTTGGCCCAATTTGGTCTGTTTTAGGCTCTTTTCTCGTTCTTTTCATCCCTAGGTGCTTTCCTGAGTATAAAACATGAAAAGAAATGATTAATAGCACCTTTTTACACAATTCAGGGAATAAATCATTTAAAAGGGTGCTAAATGTGGGATTAAAATATGCTACTTTTATGTTTTATTAAATACCCCCACATTTAAGCTTTTGCTTGTCCTCAAGCAAAATTCTCAACTTACAATTAAAACAAACTTTCCACAATTTCATAATTCTCATCAACAATGTCTTATCATAATTCATAGATAATTTATACATGGATAATTTAACTCAAAGAGTCCTAAAGATTCAAACAATATAAGTCATACATTTTGTAGCTCGAAAACATAGGTGTCTCCCCTTATCTAAATAATTACCTTTAATTCAAAACTAACAAGGATTGACATCCTCACTAAAGATTCACTTAAAGCACTCGAAGTGTTTAAAGTTCAAGAATAAGAACTCACAAGTCGAACCTGAAAAGTTAATCCCATAGGCTTACCTGAAAATCAAATCTCCACCACTGTAATATGAGATGATACACAAATCAAAAAGGTCTTTAACAGGGTTGTAACGGGGCTTAGGTTAAAGGTGTGGATAAAGGCTGAATTAGAAGGTTAGAATCGAGATTGGCCTGACAAATTACCTAACTTTAAAAAAAGAATTGAACTAACAATCTGAATAATTACAGCACATGAAAATACTAATAACACGAGCTTCTTCTTCAAGATATTGAAATTAAACATATAAGCTCACTTAATTACAGAACTAATAATGAATATGCTTCGATTTTTTTTAGATAACGCTAGCACAGATTACATAAGAAAGAAATTTTATAACTAAAATAATATAATTGAGCAACTTATCAAAGCAAGTCTCGATAGAAGGGTAGTCAAAGGAATGGTGATAACAAATACGAGCAGGGTTTTGGCTTAATATTGGTAGGTGAATCAATAAAAAGGGTTGTTTGGATTAAAGGGTTCACTAAAGGTTAATTGTGAAGGTAGGCTTTTTAGTGGAGTGAGTAGGTTAAAACTTAGGTGCCTTTATCATCTCAATATATCAAATCGAAAATGTGGTCTTAACATGTATAATCGAGGCAAGTTCTAGAATAACAAATCAATGTTGACACACTCATAATCAAAAAGTGAGCATGAAAAAGAATATATGCTCTGTAAGGCTCAAAATCTCACAAAAATTAAGGGTGTTTTTGATGTCAACCTCGTAAATCGCAAACTTCAAGGTAATATTCTAATTCAGGTCGACAACCTAGAAAAAATTTTTATTTCTGAAAAATAGACTTATCATGCTTGATTCTTTAGTATCTTAAAGTATAAAGCATCAATGCACAATTAACTATGACTTACTCAAAAACATATCAATAAGAATCATAGATCATCAGAAATTTCATCCTAATTAGTAATATGAGGAAATTACTTAAAAATTAGATATAATTCAGGGATTTGATAATAATGCAAAAAAATTAGGCACTTTTACCCCCCAATACTTAATATGTACATTGCCCTCAATGTGCAAAGATAGATAAATAATCGTGTCACACGGCTGTGTGTCTAGGCGAGTTAGTTCACCCAAGCCCATTTTACAGATTGCCACGCCCGTTGGTGATAAGTCAGTGTCATCCATGGCCGCGTCTCACGGCCGTGGCGTTTTGTCGGTGCCCGTGGGGTGGTGGTTGGAGTCCGTGACTCAAAGATTTGATTCTCTCTGACTTCTACCTCTTCTGCCATTGTTAGTACGAAGATTCTGTACTTCGACACGGCCACGGCCACGGCCGTGTGGTCTAAAAATCTGCACTTTTGGTTAGTTTAAAACTAGGTGTTTAAGACGAAGAGAAGAAAAGAAACTAAAATGAAAACAAATGTGTAAATAAATAGGGTTAGTGCTCGGTTGCCTCCCGAGAAGCGCTCGTTTAAAGTCTTAAGCTAGACTTTCCTCGTATTCGTAAAAATCAGGGTGGTTTAAAAGTTTGAATATCTTCCCTCATGCTATTAGTTCTATTTTCTTGATAAAGTTTAATTCGATAAGCGATTACCTTAAAAGTGCCGAATATAGGATTGTTTACCTCGACTGTTCCGAATGGGAAAATATTGTGTACCTCAAGAGAGATTTCTTTGTTCGTGTTCAGGTCTGATGTAACGATGCGAGGATCTGCTTTATCTAACAGTACCTGGTCTCCTATTTTGAAGTGGTTTGTTGTTCCTACGAGCTCTTTTGGGGGTTCCTTCGATTTTTCTTTGTGCGATTCCGTTCCTCTTTACAGTGTGTCATCCACTCTTCTAATTTATCAATCTTAAGGCTTCGTTCCTCATGTAATTCTTCTTTATTGGCATGGGGTCCATGATTCAGCTCAGGTTTGTAACCTTGTGGTGTTTCCTGTGGTGAAAGTTGAACAACTTGGTTATCAATTGAATTTACTTTCTCACCATCATCAATTGATGTCTTGGTCGAGTCAAGAGCTTCTAGACTGATCGATTCGTCACCTACACGAAGTATGAGTTCTCCTGTGCCAACATCAATTTTAGTCTTAGTAGTTGCTAAAAAGGGTCTTCTTAGGATTAAAGGAATCAAATTGTCCTTATCCATGTCTAAGACAATGAAATATACTAGGAAAACAAATTTAACAATTTTTACAAGAACATCTTCGATAATACCCCTAGAAATTCTAACAGTTTTATCAGCTAATTGAATACTCATCTTAGTTTGTTTGGGTTTCCCTAGACCTAGTTGTTTAAACATTTTATAAGGCATGACATTTATACTTGACCCTAAATTAGCTAAGGCATTATCAACAGTTAGTATACCAATTAAACATGGAATTGTAAAACTCCCTGGATCTTTTAGCTTCCGTGGTAGTCTATTTTGTAGAATTGCTGAGCACATTGCGTTTAATTCCACATGTGGCTCCTCGTCTAACTTACGCTTTTTCGTCAAGAGTTGTTTTAAAAATTTCCTCGAATCTGGCATCTATGAAAGAGCTTCAAGAAGCGGTAAGTTAATATGTAATTTTTTTAAGAGTTTAAGAAACTTACCAAACTGTTCCTCTGTATCGCCTCTCTTCAACGCTTCGGGATAAGGTATACGAGGTTGGTACTATTTGATTACCGGTTTTGCCTTTTCTTGTGTTACCTCAACTTTACCTTCTTCTACCTCACTTTCTTGTATTGAATTGGGTTCATCTAACCCTACATTTTCCTGAGCTGTTATGGCTTGGATTTGTCCCTTTGGGTTAATCTCAGTGTTGCTTGGTAGACGTCCTTGCGGCCGTTCAGAAATTAACTTTGCAAGTTTTCCAACTGACGTAGTAAGTTCCCCAACTTGGTTCTTGATCCCTTCAATCGATGTTTGTTGGTTTTTAAGTGTTGTCTCAGTGTCTTGGAAACAGTTTTTTGTGGCTGCCATGAATTTTGTCAGCATCTCTTCAAGGTTCGACTTCTTTTTTTGTGGATATGGCTGATTTTGGAAATTTTGAAGAGGTTGTTGTCTTTGATTTCCTTGACCTCCCCATGGAAAATTTGGGTGGTTCCTCCAACCTGGATTATAAGTATTACTATAAGGGTTATTATTAGATCTGAAATTATTACCTTTATAGTTCATCTGTTCGCTTTCTGTGCCCAGTTGGTAGGGTGGGTACTCAGGATTGGCCACAGTTCCACTTGCGTCGCACTGCATTACTGGATGTACCTACGAAGAACACAAACTATCAAACTTTTTATTCATCATCTCTACCTGTGTTGATAGCATGGTTACTGCATCGTGGTTGAAAACTCTGGCTGATTTTGTTGGTTTTATCCTTGTAACCTGCCACTGATAGCTATTCAGTGACATCTCTTCAATAAACTCATAGGCTGCTTTAGGAGTTCTATTGTTCAGGGTTCCACCGGCGGCTGAATCAATTAGTTGCCTCGTTGAGGGATTTACATCATTGTAGAAAGTTTGGACTTGGAGCCATAAGGGTAAACCGTGGTGCAGGCACCTTCTCAAGAGATCCTTGTATCTCTCCCATCCGTCGTATAATGTCTCTAAATCCATCTGCACAAAAGAAGAGATATCATTCCGTAATTTGGCCCTTTTGGCCGGTGGAAAATATTTTAATAAAATTTTTTCGGTCATTTGATCCCATGTGGTGATTGACCCTCGTGGTAACGAGTTCAACCACTGCTTGGCTTTATTCCTTAATGAAAGGGAAATAACCGAAGACGTATGGCATAATCAAAAACGCCATTTATTTTGAAGGTATCACAGAACTCTAAAAAATTAGCTATATGAGTATTTGGGTTTCATCCTGCAAACCATCAAATTAAACAAATTGTTGAATCATTTGTATAGTGTTAGGCTTTAATTCAAAATTATTAGCAGCTATTGCAGGCCTAACAATACTCGATTCTGCTCCTGTTAAATGAGGTTTAGCATAATCATACATAGTACGCGGAGCATTGTTTTCTGCCACATCTTGTGGTGGTGGGTTATTCTTGTCCATCCCTTCAGTAGGATTGGATCCGCCTTGCTGTTCTTCTTCTCTATAATTTAGGGCTCGCCTAATTTCTCTGCGATTCCTGCGAGCCCTAGCTTCAATATCACTGTCGTATACTAGTGGTCCTTTCGGGTTCCTTCTGGTCATAAACTAGAGGTACCTGTGTTGGAAAAGAAAGAAAGAAAATTAGCAAGGTTAAAACTAAAATAAAAATAAAAATAAAAATAAATTGCAGAAAAAAATTAAAAATAATGGCTAAAGTAATAAAAATAGGGCTTTCTTAATATTTTAGTTCCCCGGCAACGGCGCCAAAAACTTGATCGTTGTTTTGTTGAGTTTTAAAATTTATAAAGAGAATGATCAAACCTGGAAACTAACTCTGACAACGACTTAAGGCAAGTGCACCTATCGAACAATAGTATAGTTTAGGCAAGACCGAATTGTCGAACCCAAAGGAACTACAAGTACTAATACTAACCTTCTTTCTATTATTTAGCCTAAATATTAAGTGATTGGTTGTTTAATCTAAATTAACTAACTACTAAGCTAAAGACGCAAAGACAAAAGAATGAATTGGGAAAATACTGTTAGGAAAACTCAGTTGATTAAGAAGATACCCTTTGAAAGAATCCACCTAGACTTCACTTGTTATCTAACATTGAACCAGACGATTTATTCACTTGACTTGATCCGTAGGATTCCCTAATTTATATTAAACCCTCTCTCAAGGTGAATAACATCTAACCCTAGGTTGATTAATTGAAATCTCTTTCTAATTAAAACCCTTAGAATCGTATTAACTCGATCTATGGACTCCCATATTAGGTTTCACCTTAATCCAGTAAAATCTCATCACCCTATCTCTAGGCACGCGATCAACTCCACTTAATTATGCTAGATCTACTTTTAGACAGGGACTTTTGCTCCACCACCTAAGCACATCCAACTTGAATCAATATCTCAGAAATATTAACACAAGAATTAAGCACATATAATTAAGAACAAATCAAATATTTATCATATAGTTCAAAAAATAATAACAAGATCCGTCTTAGGTTTCATCCCCTTCAGGTATCTGAAGGGTTTAGTTCATAATAAAAGAAAAACATCTCAGAAGAAAAGATAAAACAAAACATAAGAAATCCTTAAAAC
Source organism: Gossypium rotundifolium (assembly GCA_025506655.1). Taxonomy (NCBI): domain Eukaryota; kingdom Viridiplantae; phylum Streptophyta; class Magnoliopsida; order Malvales; family Malvaceae; genus Gossypium; species Gossypium rotundifolium. Next base: position 84,282,680 of record CP106722.1, on the reverse strand, counting down.
TCCTTGTAGGAATTAAAGAAGAGATCCGCCGTCTTGAGTAGAATTTCAGCTTCTTGAGATGGATTAACTGGCTATCTTCGAGTGATTCCCACAAATCTGACCTTTCTGGCTCGGCTCCTTGGCCTAGCTAACCGCCCCCTTGAAGGTTATGCTTAGGATGTTTATATAGGCTATTGGAATGTGTTTTTTTTGCCTCTTCGAATGAAATTGCTCTTTGCCACGACAGGGACACAGCCATGGCACATGCCCGTGTGAATCGATTTCAGGCCGTGGTGGAGTCTGTTGAAGAGACACGCCCGTGTGTTTCATGGTCCAGGCCGTGTTAGAGTAAATTAGGGAGGCATGGCTGTGTGGTCTTAGGCCCAGGCTGTGTCGATTTCTTCTTTGGCCTAATTTGGTCTGTTTTAGGCCAGTTTCTCATTCTTTTCAGCCCTAGGTGCTTTCCTGAGTATAAAACATGAAAAGAAAGGATTAAGAGAACCTTATTACACAATTAAGGAAATAAATCATCCAAAAGTGTGCTAAATGTGGGATTAAAATATGTTACTTTTACAGTTTATCACTGTCGCAAGAGATCACTTCACTTTAAGTCCTTAAAAAAAACTACCTGCATCCCATTCGCGACTCAATAACTAATATCAAATACGCAAATAATTAAACCAGGAGTATCGCAACTTACCCAACCTGTGGAATTAAGACTGAGAGACTAAAGTATTCGGCCACCACCACAACACACCATTAAACCGAGGCAATAGAAGAAACAATCACACTCCCCTGAGACCAAGTATTCTACTAGCACAAAAGTTCAGAGGTTATTCGGCTCTAGCAAAAGATGAGGGAAATGAGAAAAGCAGAAAGAAGGAAGAGAGGAGATAACAATGTGTTTGGACAAAAACACATCAACCAATTGAGAGAGAAAAGAAATATTTGGCAAAAGTGTGAAGAGGTATAAGAGAGTAAAAGAATTGATTTGATAGGAGTTTTGTAGAGGAATGCAAAGTAGAGAACAGAAGAACCCGAAAGGTATTCGATATGACCAAAAACGGAAAGATACTACCCACACTCTTAGCACAAATCGGCCTCTAAGAAAGAAAAAAAACCAAAATGTTTCAAGCCACCGAATTAGAGAGTAAAAGACTACTGAAAGCCGATTTCTGATAAGCCAGAATTCTCATTCGGCACACACCCCTCTTTCCTTTCAAAATCCCGAATTTTCATTCCCAAATCACTCAAAACCATCCACCACCCTTAATCCATTCCTAAAATCCCTCCTCCAACCTCTCTACCATCCAATTCAAATTCCCATTTTTCCTCCTATATTTTCTACATGACCAATTCAAACTTCACTCTTTTACCAAGTCCACAACAACCTTTCAGAGTTTCAATCCAATTTAACCACTTACCATCCCGATGTAGCAAAATAATTGTATTTTTCTTGCGAAGGTATTCGAACCCAAGTCCCCCTCAATAGCTCAATACGCCACTTGCCTTCTTGCCACAAGCTCTTTTTGTGTCACAAAATGTCCTCAATTAATAAAAAGGTCTATAGGCCAAAGTCCAGGTTCCTTTAAAAGAAAAACCAAAATATATTGCAAGAGCCAAGACTTGAACTCAGGCTTCCTGACAACCTTAATGACGCCACAACCACTAGACCACATGCTTCCTTATGTCTCTTTTTAATCACAATAATTTAAAAGGCCTACATCCAAGCATCCAGGGTTTTATTCACTGAAAACCAAAATTTTTGCTAAAGCCAGGTTTGAACCCAAGACTTTTCCAACCCCTTTCAAGACCCTTAACCACTTGAGTAGACATTTAATTGTGTCATTTCCTTGCACAATTAAATACCTATTTACAACCTCCTTACGGACCCATACTCAATGCCCAATACTTCTAGGCCCAAATTCAGGGCGTTACAATTCTACCCCCTTAAAGAAATTTCGTTCTCAAAATTTCTAACTCTCAGAATAGTCGACATCCTAGCCTACCACACTACGCTCTCGCTAAGCACTCTAATCCTAATCATACAAGTACGCACCTTACCATCTATCCATCGAAGCGGATGGATATCACACGCATATCATTTCCAGAATACACACAAAATAAATACAAACTCTAACTTTAAGCGTAGCAGTACAGTCTAATATCTATCTACACGAAAACAAACAATAGTTTTAGAAACTTTCGGATTCGACGCTGGAGACTCGGTGTACCACACTTTCAGAAAAACGATCAATACAACATTTTAGAACTTTAAATCTTTGCAAGCCTTTTTGAAACAATACTTTCACAAATTCAATTTTAAGGACCCAATCCACAGCTGAATTTTGCAACTCGGTTCTGATACCACTAAATGTAACACCCCAAACCCGACCTAGACGTTAGGGTCGAATCTGGCGTGTCACATTGAAGTGTTTTTCGAAAACCATGTTTTCATTGAAAACCCTTCTTAATAACTTAAAACTTCTTATTGTTTTGAAACCTTATTTGTTGCGTAAGCTTAATTTAAACAAATGATTTACAAAAACGTTATATTTAAAATTGAGTTGAGGAAATTACCAGAGTAACAGTCAGTATACAGAAATAGAAAGCGAAAATGTATAGACCAAAGCCCTTTAATAGTAACAGTACAGTCCAGTTCAGAGCATACGTGGGCCAAAACCCACTACGATATCATTTGGGTCACAACCCATTTCAGAATTAATTGGGCTTAGTCCAAACCAATAACAGAACAAGTGGCTTAAGCCCAGTACAGTGACAGATCTCATAAATAGATATGCAACAGTATGAGGATGCATCCCACCCCGATCTAGCGAACACACCACCTGTACCAACCTACACTCTTGTGGGGATTAAATCGATCCACCCGGCCAACATATGAAGCTTAGCACCGGTTGCGGTACTAAGTCAACAGAATAGCTAAAAGCCATAAACAGAATGGTTATAAACCATAATCAGGATGGCACAGAGCCATAATCAAGATGGAACAAAGCTATCGGTAACTGTAATAAGTTTGGCACATAGCCATTAACGACGGTAATATAATCGGTACACAGCCACGGATAATTATGATCGACACAGAGTCATTAATATATATGTTAGGCACATAGCCACGGGTAAATACGGTTGGCACAAAGCTATAATCAAGATGGCACAGAGCCATATTTATGTTGGCACAGAGCCATAATTAGATTATGCGACTTTAAGCCGTCTGTCGGTCCACAGTCGTCTCATGCGACTCGTGCAACCATAACAGATCAATACTGGATCCACAGTCGTCTCATGCGACCCGTGAGACCCTATCAGAACTTCCTTCGCATCAATGTCGCAACCCTATGCAATATGTCATGTATATCATGTTCAATCATTACACATGTATACAAAATGGCCATGCTCAGTAACAGTCATTTAGACATATATTAAAAGCATATCAGTCACACGACCACAATCAAGTCAGTCTAAATACAGTCATGCAATCACAGTCAAATCAGTTAAATTCATAGTCTAAGTCGATCATTTACCCACAAAGGCAAAACAATCATTTTATCTTATAAAGGTATTTCAGTAATCTTACTATTTAGGGGTATTTCGGTAATTCTATCCTACAGGGGTATTTCGGTAATTTTACAAACTGAGGTATTTTGATAATTTTACAAATCGGGGGTATTTTGGTAATTTTATAAATTAGGGGTATTTCGGTAATTTCACCAATCGAGGGTATTTCGATAATTTTAAAAATTGGGGATATTTCGGTGATTTTTAAAAATTGAGAGTATTTCAATAATTTTACAAACGAGGGGTATTTCGATAATTTTCACAAACTGGGGTATTTCGATAATTTCAAAAATTGGGGGTATTTCGATAATTTCACAAATCGGGGTATTTCGATAATTTTACAAATCGGGGGTATTTCGGTAATTTTACAAATCAAGGTCTCAGCGACCCAACAGAAGGTCCACCGTCGCCTCGAGCAACTTAAGTAACCTAAACAGTCACAACGGTGTAAATGGGCTTAAGGCCCATTATTCGGCCTAAGTAGGCCCACACACTCGTGTGGCCCAATTAGCCCAGAAATAGCCTCAGCTATACGAGCAGCACAGTTCATACCAATAGAAAACATATAACATGCATTTCATCCGTGTGAGGCCCCTAGCCTAGTGGGCCCACACAGCCTATTGCTTAAAAACGACCCAATCCATGTGGACTACATGGCTCGGTCTAACATTTACCATAATATGCAAATTTAATCCGTGTGGGGCCCACAGACCCATTGGGCCCACATGGCCCATTTCGGCCCCAACGCGGCCCAAAATGACCTAAACCCATAAGAACGCTCATGGTGGCCTTAACCATCTTAAGCTCATATTCATGGGCTCGGACCACTACACGTGCGATTGCACACCCGTGTGACATCATTCACCTATACTTCGGCTTTTCGGTATTTTGTCGATCTACGATCAAAAGGAGTGTGGTTACACACACTCTATTGGCTTTCTCCCTGACTATCGAATACAAGGTACTATTACACACCTTCGGCTTATCAGCCGACTATTAGGTACTAGGTAAAAGACATACCTGATTGCATATGTGCGCGTCTAACCCACAAGAACATCAACCTAACACAATCAGAAACTTCGGTAAGTCGCTTATCAATCAATTGAAGAGAACCTTAACCCAAAACTCCTGTTCGGGGGCTTACCTATCACCCGCCTTAATCAATCTCACTCAGGCCGTCGCAGGAGATCACTTCACTCCAAGTCCTTAAAAAAACTACTTGCATCCTATTCGCGACTCAATAACTAATATCATATACGCAAATAATTAAACCAGGAGTATCGCAACTTACCCAAACTATGGAATTCAGACTGAGAGACAGAAGTATTCGGCCACCACCACAACACACCCTTAAACCGAGGCATGAGAAGAAACAGTCGCACTCCCCTGAGACCAAGTATTCGACTAGCACAGAAGTTCAGAGGTTATTCGGCTCTAGCAAAAGAGGAGGGAAATGAGAAAAGCCGATAGAAGGAAGAGAGGAGATAACAATGTGTTTGGCCAAAAACACATCAACCAATTGAGAGAGAAAAGAAATATTCGATAAAAGTGTGAAAAGGTAGAGGAGAGAAAAAGAATCGATTTGACAGGAGGTTTGCAGAGGAATGCAAAGTAGAGAACAGAAGAACCCGAAAGATATTCGATATGAACAAAAATGAAAAGATATTGCCCACATTCTTAGCACAAATCGGCCTCCAAAAAAGAAAAAAAACCAAAATGTTTCAAGCCACCGAATTAGAGAGTAAAAGACTACTCAAAGCCGATTTCTGATAAGCCAAAATTCTCATTCGGCACACACCCCTCTTTTCTTTCAAAATCCTGAATTTTCCTCCCCAAATCACTCAAAACCGTCCACCCCCTTAATCTACTCCTAAAATCCCTCCTCCAACCTCTCCACCATCCAATTCAAATTCCCCTTTTTCCTCTTACATTTTCTCCATGACCAATTGAAACTTCACTCTTTTACCAAGTCCACAACAACCTTCCAGAGTTTCAATCCAATTCAACCACTTACCATACCCATGTAGGAAAATAATTGCATTTTGCTTGCAAGGGGATTCGAACCCAAGCCCCCTTAATAGCTCAACACGCCACTTGCCTCCTTGCCACAAGCTCTTTTTGTGTCACAAAATGTCCTCAATTAATAAAAAGGTCTATAGGCCAAAGTCCAAGTTCCTTTAAAAGAAAAAACAAAATATATTGCAAGAGCCAAGACTTGAACCCAGGCTCCCTTACAAACTTAATGACGCCACAACCACTAGACCACATGCTTCCTTGTGTCTCTTTTTAATCACAATAATTTGAAAGGCCTACACCCAAGCGTCTAGGGTTTTATTTACTTAAAATCAAAATTTTTGCTAAAGCCCAGGTTTGAACCCAGGACTTTTCTAACCCCTCTTAGGACCCTTAACCACTTGAGCAGACATTTAATTGTGTCATTTCCTTGCACAATTAAATACCTATTTACAGCCTTCTTACGGACCCATACACAAGGCCCAATACTTCTAGGCCCAAATTCGGGGCGTTACAATCCTAATTGTAATTTACTTTTTATATTTTTAATAAAATAAATTTTTTTAGTAAGGCAATATTTTTAATATTTTTATATTTTTAATATATTTGTACAAACTTTTTATATTGTTTCATTTAATAAAATAAAAGTTGTTTTTAATATTTTAATTGTAATTTACTTTTTATATTTTTAATAAAATAAAAGTTCTTTTGAATAAGGCAATATTTTTAATATTTTTATATTTTTAATAAAATATAAATAATGCAACATAATTTTATTACAACAAACTATCAACTATTTCGATTTGGACATGAGCGAGTTGTATGGCCTGGGTTCCTACACCATCCGCATAACTTCCGTTGGTTGGCAGTTTCTCGGATATCCATATTGTTGCGTATTCTAGTCGAGTAAGGTCGACCTTTTGGTTTGCGACGTAGTTCTCTATCTAGTAACAGCTTAAACAGAGCAAGCGATACAAACGACCATTTACGTTTATCTGGGACTGCCGGGAATACGTGTCTCTACACGTTGTACATGTATTCTATTTTGTACACTTCGTCAACATAGCTCATAGGATCTAGACGGAGATTCTAAAAAGCTGCAATTACATGAGCGCATGAATAACGAAGTGCGTCAAATATCCCACAGTCGTAGGTCCTATTTCTCAAGTGTACACGATTTTGCCCGCCAATAATACCTTGGTTCGGTCTGTCAAATTCTGTCACATGAAATCATAGGTTGTCATAATCGTGACACACTGTGTGCATGGTGTTGGCTCGTGCCTTCGCCTTGTTAATTTCTCGCAATACCTTCGCGCACCATACATGGTCTCCCTGCATTTGGCCTTTATAACTTGCTGCTCGTTCAGAAATAGTGCTGCTAAATGAAAATATGCCTCTCACACAATCGATGTTATCGGTAAATGACGCGTTCCTTTTAGAATAGAATTTATGCATTCAGCTAGGTTTGAGGTCATATGACCATATCGTAGGCCGCCGTCGTATGCTTGTGTCCACTATTTGAAAGGTATGTTACATAGGTAGTTTGCGCCTCTTCGTTAACTGAGCGCAAAATCGCCAACATCTCGTGAAAACGGTCCTTATATTGATCTCGTACCTTGCCAATATAAGTTGATAGTGAATATTACATACCACTCTTCCATTAAGAATAAATTGAATATTACAAACGAAATTATATTAATAGAGATTACATACCCATGTTGGTCACTTGTCGTTGTTCACTTGTAGATCAATGTTGCCCATAGTAGTTGGACGCAACATGTTTTAGGCAATATCGATGGTGTGTGTGATGCCATAGGCTTCCCTGTTGCTCTATTACAGCTAGTATTCCAGGGCCCCGATCTGATATGATGCATATATCAGGTTGGGGGCAGACATGCCTCCTTAACCTAGATCGAAAGAAATCCCAATCATCAGCTGACTCCGTCGGTGTTATTGCAAACACAATTGGAAGGATTCTCCCACTGCCATCCTGTGCCACCGCTAGCAATAGTCGATGGGTATATCTACCATACATAAAGGTACCATCAATTTGTACCAATGGCTTGCACTATAAAAATGCGTCTCGGCATTGCTTAAAGGTCCAGAACAGACGCTTGAACACTTGGCATCCATGGAGCAATCGATCGTTGTAGTACGCAGGTGCAGTTTCAAGGTCTGTTATGCAACCTGGGACATATCTCTCCAGCACCTGACACTATTGCCACACTTCATTATATGGAGCGTCCCACCGACCATGCAACTTTTCCAATGCCTTCTGCTTAGCCATCCAAGTCCTGCAGTAAGAGGGCATACACCCCAATTGGCTACGAATATTGGCAATTAAGACTGGTACTGAAGTCTTGGGATCCGCCTTCACCGTCGGTATTATTAAGCTAGCCAACATATCTGAATCCATCTTGGGATGTCTTGTGAAACACCTGTCAATGAAGTACGTTAAATAATGCAACATTACGTAATATCAGTATTATTCAAAAACCCTAAACACCTAGTGATACTGTACCGACAACAGATGTATGTGGACCTTTGTACTTTTTAATCTCCCACAAGCTTGTCCTTTTCCTCAACAAGGCTATGATTTTCCATGAACATGTACCGTCTTGTAATGCACACTTGGCCTCATACTTATTGGGTGTGGATTTAACCATGTTGTAGTTAACCCCATTCTTGATGCTATGTTGTTTCAATGCACCAAGAAAACTATCCTTGTTGGAAAGCTCTTTACCAACTTCTAATTCACCCGAATCCAACGACGAACTTGTATGGTCACGCCTTCTGTATGGTAGTTCTGGAAACTCCAACGTATCATCTTGAGATAGATCGACATTATGTATGTGGGCTGGAGGTGAATACGCCTTGAATCGCGAATCTTTTTCTTCTTCATCTGAACCCCCTTAAACATCTTCAGGCATGGTTAGAACAGGTTTCGGTTTAGAAAATAATGTAGCTTCTGCATCATCGTGGCCGGGCTCTCGAGGTGGATTCACATTGGACTCATTATCCGACCCACCATCATCTACAACGAATGAGGTCCCCTCACCGATGGATGTCGTGGGGAGTACATTATCCCTTCTTAAACAACTTTCATAACGCTCCCAATCATATGTGGATTGCCAACCACTAGAAATTGATGACATTCCCCAAAACGTATTTTTAGCATCAAACATCGACCCACCGATATTCATGTCTCATCCACCAGTTGAGTGTTGTGTAGAGGTTGTGTTTTCCATACTGCCACCAAACACGGGTGCTTTTGTATTCTGCCTCCCACTAACAGAGTGTTGGGTTGGGGTCGTGTATTCCCTTCGAACAACAGTAGATGTTGAAGTCGAATGAATATCATTTGGTGATGAAAATTGTACATATACCTCAAGATAGGGTGATCCACTGGCAAGATGAGTCTCCACCATTGCCTCCAAGCTCCGAGGACCTTTGATGTCGAATGAGTCATATCTCATGGGATCAACCGAAGCAAAAAATCTATAATTAATAGACAAAACTTTCATTGGCATCGTTCCGAAGATTTTACACCTAATTCTTTTACGAAGTTCTGTCAATATATGTTCTGGTTAAAAACCAGCCGCAATATGTTCTCCGATAAAAAACAACACCGCTCTCAGTGTCACAAACCTCACCATGATAGTAAATAACAGCACTAATACGTTCACTCATCTTCAGTTTCTATGATACTTTTGCCTTAATTTCTCTTGCTGTAACTTAAGCAACTTGAGAATGAAATTTGGCTCATTTATAGTCTAAGGCCAAATAGGAACTACTGTAGAAAAAGAGTGTCCACGTGAGAGTTTTTTTCAATAATCTTGCTGATAGTGCATCCTGCTTGAAGCGTTTTGGTCACTATTTGTTCAGAAACGTCTTCTCAAAATTATCTTTTCAGATACTATTGTAGAAAAAGAGCATCCACGTTGGAGCTTTTTCCAGTAATCTTGCTGCCAGTGCATCCTACTTGAAGCATTTTGGACACTATTTGTTCAGAAACGTCTTCTCAAAATTATATTTTCAGGTACTACTATAGAAAAAGAGCGTCCATGTGAGAGCTTTTTTCAGTAATCTTGCTAACAGTGCATCCATCCTGCTTGAAGCGTTTTAGACACTATTTCTTCAGAAACGTCTTCTCAAAATTATTTTATTAGATACTACTGTAAAAAAAAAAACAAAAACTTTTTATATTGCAAATATATTTTTCCCAAAACCCTAAACAAAAAATTATTTTAATTAATTGACCCTAAACCCTAATTTCATTAATTTTTTCCTAAAAAACCCTAACCTTAACCATAAAATCCAAAAAACCTTAACCCTAACCCTAAAAAAGGCTAAAAACCCTAACGTAAAAGACCGGGAAAAACGTGTCCTTGGGGGAGCGTTTTGTCCACGTCAGCACAAAGCGCTCCCTCAAGGAAGTGCTTTGTGATGACAAGGAAAAACGCTCCCCCAGGGATGCATTTTGCTGGCACGTCCCCTGACATCGCGCTGGCGTGGACGCGCTTTAGGGGAAAATGGCCTATTCCGGTAAATAATTAGCTAATAGGTCCATTTCCGTAAATTTTGAAAAAAAGGGTATTTATTGGTAAATTGGCCTTATAAATATCTTATTGATTAATAAAATATATAATTCTCTTTTGTTCTCCTATTTTCTTCTTCTTTTACTTTCTTTATTCTTTATTTTATAACACGCTATCAATATGATCTTGTTTCCAATTGGTAGTTATTTTGTATGATCAAATTTATCTTCCATGATTTCTAAAATATTAGATGACAAACACAAAGTTTTACAAGAAATTTTTTTAATGTTTCATATCTAATTAATTTTTTAATTAAGATGAATTATAATTATTGTATTTTGACTGATTTGGATTTATCTCTATAAGCACGAGATTTTCGATAAAAAAAATTAATATATTCGGCAAATCTATGAATATGACTATAATTGGGCAATTTTATCAATAAAGGCCCATTTCTAACTTTATTTACGAAAATGGGCCAATTTTTTATTATTTACCGGAAAGGGTCGATTTTGGAAAAAAACCACTTCCACGTTAGCACGATTTCAGGGGAAATTTTAGCAAAACGCGTCCTTGGAGGAACTTTTTGCCACATCAGCACAAATCGCGCCCTCGTGTACACGCTTTGCTGATGTGGCAAAAATGCTCCCCCAAGGACGCGTTTTAGCCCGTGCTTTTTTCCCCCAAAAAACCTATTCTTCAAAAAAGGTTATTTTTTAAATATTTTAAAAATAGAACAATTTTTTTAAAAAATTTATGAGAATAAACCTTTATAAAGGCTCAAAGTGACAACACCATTTTTTTTAAGGTGTCACCAATTAATATGAAAATAAAACTTACAAAACATATCTTTATATAGAATCAAAGTCTGATTTTACTTGTTTTCTTAAGCAATGTGAGATATAATATATATGTATATATAGACTCATGAATAGGTTTGCAGCTTGTTCCTAAACAATGTGGGATTCCTTCCTCTTTTAACTAACAACATGAGATTAAATGCTACACTAATATTTTATATTTTTTTACAAAACAATTTTTTTATATTTTGTTAATATTTTCTCTGTAACACCCCAAACCCGGCCCATGCGTTATGACCAGATCTGACATGTCACATAAGAAAAACATGTTAAATCCTTTTTATTCGTACTAAAATAGGTGTTGTTTTGCTATAATCGAGAAAACAAGTTTGATTTGAAAATTTGATAAAGTACTACTAACCTCTAAGGTTGATTGATAAATCGATAAGTTGAACTAGAGATCTTATAAAACTGTGACTTTTGAAAATATCGTTGATAATTCAAGAGAAAATTTCCAAGTTAAAAATATTTGTAAAAGTTAGTTATAAAATCCATTTGTTAATCTATTTTGGAAAAACCATTATTAATGGTTTTAAAAAACATTTCCTTTTAAAATAATTTAAGAAAAATAATAAATACGTCCAAACATAAAGCAAATTAAAGTTTATCCCACAGGCCTTATTACAAGTTTAAACCCAACATTATAAAAGTAACGAAATAGAGTAGAAAATTAATTTGCTAAAGTTCGAAACATTTATGTCCGAAGTATGGCCTCCACCGAGTCATCCATGGGCCCAAGTCCTCGTCACTGAGATTTACCTACAAGGATTAAGAAAGAAAGGAGGGTGAGTTATAAGAACTCAGTGCATAATCTCCTTACCTTCATCCACTGGGTCTGAACCCATTTAGCAATAACTTGGGCCGGAGCCCATGTAGCATAATCTTGGGCCGAAACCTATTTACATAACATAATATATATATATATATATATATATATATATATATATATATATGCAATGTATGCAACCCAACCCATCCATCCAACACACCCTCGTACCAACCATCACACCTGTGGGGATCAAGTCAACCCACCCCGCCAATCACACCAAATCGCAGGCAAATTGCCATTTATCATAATATTTGTGGCTGAGCCACCAGAGTATCATATACGGTATTATAATCACGATGGCACAAAGCCATATTTAGGTTGGCACATAGCCATTATCAGAATTTTGTGGCAATGCCACCAGGCTACACTTCTCTTCATTCAATTTTCTCATCCCATGCAATATGTAGAGATGCAATATACATAATAACATAAAATATCCACATATTAATAACAACCATTAATCTATTGAATACTTTTAATGAATCGGCCCATTAAAGCAATATAATAATTCGACCCACTAAAGCATTTTAACAAATTGGCCCATAGGGGCATTTCGATAATTTGGTCCATAGGGGCATTTTCGTAATTCACCTATAAGGGCATTTTCGTAATTTACCCTCCAAGGTTATTTTGGTAATTTCGCAACCCTAGACTTAACTACTAATTGGGGGTATAAAAATTGAAACTATCCATCTGCATCATATTGACTAAATTAACTATAACTCGCGTTAGGAAACTCGAAATTTAGATCCGTAAATTTTTCTTAAAACTAGACTCATATATCTTCTCACTACAATTTTTCCAGAATTTTTGGCTTAGCCGTTTAGTACAGTTTATTCATTAAAATTTCCCCTGTATCACTGAGCAACGATTCTGATCTCTCTTACCTTAAATCCAAATATCTCATTATACAGTTTTTATAAATTGCTCCCACTTGTTTCTATTGAAAATAGACTCACTAAGGAATCTATACATATAAATTAAAATTCCTAATTCACTTTGTACAATTTTGAATGATTTTTCCAAGACAGAACAGGGAACCGCGAAGTCATTCAGAACCAGTCTCACTAAAATTAAAATATCACAGAATATAAAATACCTCTTCCTACTCTGTTTCTTTCATATAAAAATAGACACAATAAACTTTAATTATATACCTTATTCACTTTCTAATTCCCTTTCTCCTATTTTTCATGAATTTTTAAAATCACGTCTCTGCTGCTAACCAAAAACTATTTCATTGCAAAATATGGTTTCTACTACGAACATACGCACGCCCGAGTGATCACAAATGCCGATTTCCGATTTTTCGATCTTTTGACCGAATCACAAAACATTTCATGCAAATATTCAGAGAGGTGTGAGATTACACACCATTTCAAACATGTATTCGGAAGGGTACGAGATTACACACCTTATTCAGATTTCCTAAAGAACCACTCTTCGTTGCCCTCACAATCGTGATCCTTCCCTACTAGGTTCTAAAATCCAGCCTTGCACTTTGGCTATTGCAACGAGTTCCTAAAGTAAATAAGTGATGTACCAAAGGGGTTAGCCTTCATCCAATAGTTGGCCCTTCCACAAGAGCAGGAAGTTGATATCATCAACACAAAATAGAATCACATGAGCAGTGTAAAACATCGAAATAAAGAGTAACATCTTACCACCAATATTCAGCCTAATCACCCCCTTACCAATTAACTTCCGAAACCAAGGCTACGAGAACGATAAGTAGCAGCAAAGAATGGCTTGAAAGTTTCGGCAAAACAAAGAAAGAATGCTCTCTTTTTGGTTTTGGAGTTATGGCTAAGAGGAAAAATTGGAGAAAGAAAATGACACCAAAAAGCTAAGGAGAAAACAACCTCTCAAGCACCAAAAATTGCCAATTGCCTAAACAAAATTCAGCTATCCCTTTTCCCCCCTACAAACCGTGTATTACCTTTTGCCTAAAGGAAAAATGTTGACCAAAATCCTTTCCAAATCACTTTGGGCCAACATGTTCCCTACTCTTTCCTTTTCTTTTTTTCTTCTTTCCTTCCACTCATCCTTACCTTGTTTCCTTAGCCACCTTTCCAAAATTAAAAAGTCTTCCTTACCTAAAATACCACCATGGCCGACACTATGGATGAATAGCACAAAAAAATAATCAAAATTTGCACCAAGTGGGATTCGAACCTCTTCCCCTAAAGCCCTTCATGTGACACCACATTCTCTTTACCATAGTCTCCTTTATGCTAGCAATTTACTCACTTATTTCCATAAGCATTGATGCCACTTACCTTCTCCCCTTTAAGGGCTTAAACACAAAAATTTTTCTATAACCTAACTTGAACCCGAAACTTCCTAGAAACCCCGTAACTTTCCAAAATCACCTTCCTAATAAGTTCAACTTGAAATAAAGCCATTCTCTTATTCTCCAAAAATTTTAAATGCTTCCGTGCTCAAGGCCCAATAAGCCCAATCTTACTAGGCCCAATTTTGGGATGCTACATTCTCATATTATAAAATTATCTTTTGAGATCTTTAATCTTGTTGCATTTTAGAATTGTTAACATATACAAAAGAACTATTAAAAAAGAGAACAAATTGCACATATGAACTTGTATATGCAATAATCTTCTATTCAATTTTAAATGTTTGAAGTTAATATCAATGCAATTCTAATTTTAAAATAATTTTCATTATTTAAATTTAGAAGTTATACTTTTAATTTTTAATTTAATTTAATTTAATTTATATTATGAATGTTTGATTAATAAATAAATGGTGAGAATTTGATACTCAAATAGTATTTTTTTGTAATTTTGAAAAATTGATATATCTTTTAAATATTTATTTATTTTAATATTTTGCTATACTCATTAAATTTTTAATTCTAATTTTAATTTAATTTTCATCACCTAATGAATGTCGATAAATTTATTTCAGATGTATTTTGACTAGATAAATAATCTATTTAAACATAGTATATAATTATGTTAAATAAGTTTTTTATAGAAATATATAATATAATAAAATATAATAATTATTTTCATATTTTATATCTAGATTAAATTACATTAGTAGTCACTTAACTATGATTTTTAGCTATTGAATTATAAAATTTACAAAATGATTACTCAACTATTAGCAATTTTTAAATATTTATTTTTATATTTTACCATACTCATTTTATATTTTATAATTTTTTTACTTATAGAGTTTAAAAGTTTTATTTATAATGTAACAAATGTTAACTTTTGTAAAAAATTTAAACTCTAAGTAAAAAAATATCAAATATAGTGTAACATTTAATCTCATATTGTTAGTTAAAAGTGAAAGGAATCCCACATTGTTTAGGAACAAGCTGCAAAACTATTCATGAGTCTATATACACATATCTCATATCCCACATTGCTTAAGAAAATAAGGGAAATGAGACTTTGGTTTATATAAAGATTTGCTTTGTAAGTTTTATTTCCATATTAATTGGTGATACCTTAAAAAAAATGGTGTTGCCACTTTGAGTATTTATAAAAGTTTATTCTCGTAAATTTTAAAAAAAAATTGGTATATTTTTATAATATTTAAAAAATGTCCTTTTTTGAAAATTTAATCCAAGAATAGGGTTTGTTTCTAGGAAAAAAATGGGCTAAAATGCGTTCATGATGGCGCGATTTATGCTAATGTGGCAAAAACGCTCCCCCAAAGACGCATTTTACTGAAATTTCCCTTGAAATCGCGTTGACGTGAAAGCGTTTTACCAAAATTGCCCCTTTCCGGTAAATAATAAAAAAATTGATCCATTTTCATAAATAAAGTTGAAAATGGGCCCTATAATTGGTTATTTACAAGTGCAGGAAAGGAAATCATATACAGTACTAATCATAATTGATTTAGAAAAAATATAATTTATAATATATGAATGAATTTTCAAATGTGGTGTAGAAAAGGATATTTTGAGGTAAAGACATGCTACTCTCAATTAATTTTATTAGACCATATCGATTTGTTTTGGTCAGCTGATATAATATTTATCTTTCTTTTATAACAGATTTGAAGTCCAATAACTTCTAACTGTGGATAATGAATCACAAATTATTTATCACTATTTTAATATTAATTTTGGTTATAATTTGATATTTTGAATTCATTTTCTGTTTATTTACAGCCGAAAGATAATTATAATAATTTATCTCACCAATAGAAACGAAACGTAAACATAACTAATAGAAAAATTTAAGAATGTTAGAAAATAAAGAGATGGAGAAAATAAAGAACAAATAAAATATGAAAGCAATAGATAATGTACTTTATTGATCAAAAGGAATGATTACAATACTTCATCAGAGTCTCTATTTATAGGCATAAGAAGTATAAAAGAAGTAGATATCTAATTCTAATTAGAATTTAAAGTACATTAAAATGGGAAAGATCTAATTCTAATTAGAATTTAAAGTACATTAAAATGGGAAAAAGAGTGCAACGCGTATTTACTCCCACTCATGAAAACATCACATATTTTCTCATATTCTACGTAGTCAATCTTGAATACTAGTTTTTCAAATGACTATTTGAATGTATTTGCTAAGTATTGATATTATCATTCTTTTAAAAGTCATGAGTGAGGGAAATTTAGAAAATATAGTTTGATCTCTTTAGGAGATTCAATAATAACCATAACAAATTTTAATCATGATTCTTTAATAAAAACACAAATAGGTATTTTGGATCATTTTGTAATCTTCCTTCAACTACTATTCACTAAGTCAAATTTACCAAATAAGTTCAAATTATTTTAATTCATATAAATGAACAATTTCTCAAGAATTCCAATATGCTTCTAGCATCCTAAATCGTTCAATGATTTTAATATACACTTTACTATATAGTGATTCATAAAAGGTTGTAACAATAACCATTAGACGCAAGTTAAATCTTTTATGAATTGTCAATTTAATAATATATCTAAAGGTTATTGCATCCACCACAAAAGAATATTATATCTTTTCATAATCAATGCCAGGACTTAGCAAAAAACTTCATATTTTTATTCTGCTTTTGCAAAACTACTTCAATTGCACCCTCACTGGCTTTATAGCTTTAGATATTTGGACTACTGGTCCAAAAACTCTACAAATTTAATTGTACTTGAGTTGCGTCTTTTTATTTTGATCAATTTATTCTATATCTATATTTCTCAATAGATTTATTCAAGATCTTCCTTTTATTTCATTATTTCAATAATAATATTGCATGCAAAATCATTGTCGACCACTTTTATTATTTGATTCTACATTTTCTCGAATTGACATAACTTATCGAGATATCTTATTTTCATTATTTTAAAATTCAGTTTCAGGTACCTGAATCTCTTCTAAAGTTTTACTTATTAGTTATGTCTTGGGTCTCTTTTTAGAGCACCCTCCTCCACTATATATGACCATCTAGAAAAATTTTCATTTTTAGAATCGATCAATCTATTATTTATTCTAACCGATTGTCCTACTAGACTTTGATTCAAATTAAAATATTAGATGGTATATAATACTTGGTTATTTTCATTAAGTTTGTAAATACATCTAATAGTTAACTTGTAATAAGTTATCTTTATTGAACTCCTCAAACTCATTACAAGTTATTATTTCTCTCCCCCTAATGTCGGGAAAACTATCGAATCAAAATTGTAATCACAAATCATGTCATAATTGAATCTCGAATACATTTAAAACATCTAATAATATAAAGAAACTTGTAATTAATATATATTCCCAACTTTCTTTGAGGATTCACTCATCTTTGTGTGTTGTGGTAGAGTAATTGGAACATATACGCACATACAAAAATTCAAAGATGAGAAATATCTAGCTCTTAATAAAAAACCAACTGTAATGGGGAATATTTATAACTTATTGGCTTGATGCGTACAACACATAAATCAACATAATCTCATGTTGAAATAGAAAGTTTTGTTATCATAAGTAATGATTTAGCTATTAGTTGGAGGCATTTGATAAACAATTCAGCTAAATCATTTTATGTGTGAGCATGAGTTACAGGATGTTCAACTTTTATCCCAGTTGGCATGCAATAATCATTGAAAACTTGGGATGTAAACTCACCAGCATTAGCAAGATGAATTGTTTTAATTGCATAATCTGAAATTAATCATTTAAACAAGCAATCTAGAAAATGACAGGTTACGAGTTGATAACGCATGTGATTATTTTGTAGATGCATATACCAAAATCATATGTTATCAAAACCATCCACATGGTGGATGAATGAAACCATATTTATTTAAGAATTTCAAGACATTAAATCTCAACTTTAGCTAGTGAGTTTCTAATAATCAATTTTCATTGAGAACAAGCAACATATGAGAATTCTTTTAAATTAAAGAATCTTCTGGTTCTTTAATGAATGTCCATATGAATTCATAATTAATTTTCGCATCATATATGATCCAGGATAGTCTAACTGATCACACTAAGTAGTAAATGTATTTGTATAGTAAACTTCTAGTTTACTTTAACATGTGTTTCAATTGTACTAAATTGTAACAAATTAAATAATTTTATTATCATTCCTTTTACTTTGTATTCACATATAAGTGCTATTGTGACATACTACGGAAATATCTAAATCAATGTGAATGTTACAATGTCACTAAGTCAATAAAATAAATATAATTTTTAAATAATTATATGCAATATTCGCTTCAGGGAATATGCCAAAATCTTCAAATATCTTTAAAAGAAAATTTGTAACTTTAGGTGCATCCAACCATAACGAGCTTTAGATAGAATTATCATATTTTATTTCTCATAAATAGATCTTTCACAGTCAAATATTTTTCTTCCAACCCTTTAATGGAGATGATGACAAATGAAGATCACAAAGATTATAAAATAAATATAAATTAATAACCCAATCCTCTCTTTTCATCCTTTCAAAATAAATATTTATAGCAATAGTGATTCATATGAAATATAATATTTTCCTCATTCACAATCTCAATATAAGATCCATTATAAATATCTTTTAAAACCAATGGATTAACCATCACAAGATATTAATATATTAGCTCTTCTAGAGCTTTAAACTAATTTTGTACTATCAAATATTATTCTAATATTTGTTTGTTTTAGTACCAAAGATAAATACTTTCTATCTATAATTATAGAATTTATTACTACATTCTCATATTCTTTCTCAAAGAAGATATTAATGAAATAAAATATTTGGGCATATGCGGATATGTGGCCAATAATATTTCATATCACTTTGATAATATAAGTTATCTTTACCCTTTGAAAAGTTATCTTGAGAACTCTATTTGTTCTCTTATTTATTACTATGTTCCCACTTTTAGTGGTCCATGAATATATATTTTATTTTCTTTATGTTTACATGTAACATCCTAAAAATTTGGAATTTTATGTGTTGCATTTTTTTTTGGTGCTAAGCTAGTTAAATTATTAATTGTGTCTGTTTAGGGGATCCTGAGAAGGCTCGGGGTTTATTTGGTTCTAGTAAAAATTTTGGCATTTAGCACTTTAAGGAGATATAGTAAGTAACCTCAAAGCTTATGGAAATAAATGAGTAAATTACTATCATAAATGAGCAACTAGTAAAGAGGTTTTGACATCAAGTGAAGGACTTTAAGGAAAGAGGTTCAAATCCCATTGTGTGCAAATTTTGACTATTATTTTTGCATTCTTTCCCTATGTGTCGGCCAAGAAGTAAATAAGGCAAGGTGGACTTTTTTTATTTTTGTCAAGATGGCTAAGGAAAATAGGAAAGAATGAAGGTGAGGAAAGAAATCAAGAGAAAGGGGAAAGTAAGGGGAACATGTGGCCTTTTTCAAGGAAATTGTTTTGGAAAGTGTGGTTGGCCAATTTTTGACCATTATTGTCATGAATGTGGACAGTTTTGGGTGCAGAGGGAGGTACCCGAAATTTTCGTGGTCTTTTGCTAAAGCTTTAGTGCTTGTTTTGGGCAAAATTCCTTTAGCATCAATTGTGTCATTTTCTCCAAATTGTTATTCTCATTGCTGAAACCTCCTATCACATTTGTGCATTTTTCTTCTCTTTTGTTTGGTCAAAACATTCATCTCTTGTTCATCTTCCTTTGATAGCCGAATCACCTAGCATCCATCCAACCTTCCTGTAACACCCCAAACCCGGCCTAGAAGTTAGGCCTGAGTCTGGTGTGTCACAATGAAGAAAACGTATAAAGGATATTGTGATTCGTACTAAAATAGGTGTAATTGAAGAAAACAAGTTTGTTTAGAAATATTTGATAAAAATACTACTAATCTTTGAAAAGCTGATTGAAGAATTGATATTTGAACTAGTGATCTTTTAAAATCGTAACGTTTGAAAATGCCGTTGATAATTTGAAAGAAAGTCCGAGTTAAATCATTTGTAAAAGTTTATTTATAAAATCAACTTATTAATCAATTTGGAAAATCGTTGATTATGCTTTTAGAAAATTCCCATTTAAAATAAACCAACAAAATAATAATACATCAAACATAAAACAAAATAAAATAATCCAGAGGCCTTATTACAACATAAAAACCCAAATAGTAAAAATAACGAAATAGAGCAGAAAAGTAATTTACTAAAGTTTGAAATTTTTATTTCTGAAGTATGGCCTCCACCGAGTCATCCATGGGCCCAAGTCCTCGTCACTGTGATTTACCTACAAGGATTAAGAAAGAAGGGGGTGAGTTACAAGAACTCAGTGTATAACCCCTTACCGTCATCCACTGGGCCTGAGCCCGTTTAGCAATATCTTGGGCTTGAACCCATTTACATAATCTTGGGCCTAAGCCCACTTTCATGTAATAAATAAATGATATGAATGCAACCCATCCCATCCAACCAATCTCTCCACCCGTACCAACCAATCTCTCCTGTGGGGATCAAGTCAACCCACCCCGCCAGTCTCTCCACCCGTACCAACCAACCTCTCCTGTGGGGATCAAGTCAACCCACCCATCCAGTCTCTCCAATTTGCAGTCAAGCTGCCATTTATAATATTTGTGGCTGAGCCACCGAATCATATATCAGAATATAATCGGCATACAGCCTTAGTCACGATGGCACAAAGCCATATTTAAATTGGCACATAGCCATTATCAGAATTTGTGGCAATGCCACTGGTCTACTCTTCTCTTCATTCAAGTTTCCCATCCCATGCAATATGTAAATATGCAACATACATAGCAAATCATGATATTTACAAATATAACAACGATAACTATTTCATACAAAAGTTTAGCCCATTAACACTTTGCAATTTGGCACATTAAGGCAATTTATCAAATCGGCCTATTAGGGCAATATATCAAATCGGCCCATTAAGCAATATATTAAATTGGCCCATTAGAGCATTTTTGTATTTCAGCCCATTAGGGGCATTTTCGTAATTTGAAAATTTTACCCGCTAAGGGTATTTCGATAATTTACCCTCTAAGGGTATTTCAGTAATTTCATAACCAAGGCTTAACTACTAATTAGGGGCATAAAAGTTTGAAACTGTCCAACTGCGTCATACCGACTAAATTGACTATAACTCGAGTTAGAAAACTCAAAATCTAAATCCGTAAATTTTCTTTGAAACTAGACTTGTATGTCTTTCTCCTATAATTTTTCCAGAATTTTTAGCTTAACCATTTAGTACAGTTTATTCCCTAAAGTTTCCCTTGTTTCACTGTCCAATGATTCTGACCTCTCTTTCCTTAATCACAATATCTTACTGTACGCTTTTCATCTATTGCTCCCACTTGTTTCCATTGAAATAGGTTCACTAAGGAATCCATACATATAAATTATGTCCCATAATTCACTTTGTACAATTTTATACGCTTTTTCCAAGACAGAATAGAATACCTCGAAGTCATTCAGAACCGGTCTCACTAAAATAACATATCTCAAAATATAATATTCCTTTTCCTTCTCCATTTCTTCCATAATAAAGTAAACACAGTAAGCTTTAATCTGATATCTTACTCACTTTGTAATTCTTTTTATCCAATTTTTCGTGATTTTTCAAATACACGTCACTATTTTCGATCGAAATTGTTTTATTACAAAACATGATTACCACTACGAGCATACGCACGTCCGAGTGATCACGGATGCCAGTTATCGGTTTTCTTCGGTATTTCTACCGAATCACAGAATATTTCTTGTAAACTTTCAAAGAGATGTGAGACTTACTCACCATTTCAAACATATATTCGGAAGGGTACGGAATTACACACCTTGATTACGAGTTGTGCTTTCTACCGATTTCAACACCACGACTGTGATCTCTATCGATGCACCAAAAATTGATCCTACCAACAATATCAATTAGCCAACCTTCAATCCGATTAACTCAATAACCAAATGAAGATATCAAATGGACTATGAAAGATCTTCCTTACCTTAATCGATTATAGTCCCGTTTCTCACGATCGTCCTATGACTAGAGATGATTAGGCGATGTTGTGGTATTTAGCCTCCCTCTATATCACGATTGCTTAAGGAATGAGAAAGAAAGAACGATGGAAAGGTTTCAGTTATGGAGGAAAATGAACAATGATATTCGGCTATCAAGGATATTAGACAAAAGATGAATATGTGACCAATTCAAGAGAAGAGAAAATGCACTATTGTGCTAGAAAATTTCGGCAAAGAAAATAGCAAAAAGAGAGAAGATGACACAAAGGTTGCAATAGGATTTTTGGCCAAAACAAAACCAAGGCCTTACCAAATGCCAAGGTAAAATTTTCAGCCACCTATCTACCTCAAAACCGTCCACATGCATCCTCCTTTAGGATAAGAGTTTGGCCACCCAAAACTTTCCAAAACACCATCCACAAAATAAGCCTCTTGTCCCCCTTACTTACCTATTTCTCTTGATTCCTTTCCCCAACTTCAACCTTGCCTTATTCTTATAGCCACCTTACCAAAAATAATGAAGTCCACCCTTGCCATAAATAGTCCTTGGCCGACACTTAAGGAAAGAGTGCAAAAATATTAGCTAAACATTGCACACAAAGGGATTTGAACCTCTTCCCTCAAGGTACTTCACTTAATGCCATAACCTCTTTACTAATTGCTTACTTGTGCTAACCATTTATTCATTTATTTCTATAAGCCTTGAAGCTACTTACCATCTCTCCTTAAAGTGCTAAAATACCAAATTTTTCCTAAGGCCCAATTAAACCCGAGACTTCATAGAAACCCCGTAAACTCTAAATTCACTTAACTAACAAGTCCAATTTGTAATAATGCCATTCTCTTGTTCTCAAAATTTTAAACATTCCTAAGCCCAAGCCCATTGGGCCCAATCCTACTAAGCCCAATTTTGGGATGTTACACTTCCATTCTTTTCTTTTAACCATTTCTTCAATCTTCCTCTTCTCTAAAATTGACACCACCATAAGATCACATCTTCTTGTATGATAATCCTCCATAGCCGAATATCAATATTCATTTTCCTCTATAACCGAACCTTCATCTCTTCTCTATCTTTTCTCCTCATCCGTATTAACACTCATTCCTTGATCAATCGGTAAGTGTTCTTTTCAACATTTTGTTTTTCTTTCTCTTAATGCCGAATTTATGCTTTGGTTTGGGATGGTCATATTGACCGAGACCATCACCTTATTCGCTCTCAAACGAGATCATTTTCTTCTTCGTAGTGATATAGTGGAAGGCTAAAACTTTGATTCTTCCGAAGTTATCGTTTATTCGTTGGGAATCGGTCCTAAAAATCTTTAAGGTAAGGAGTTCTTCACGGATTCTATGAAATCATTCTTTATTCGTTAAGATGTTATTGGAATAGTGATGATTAACCGATTATAACTTTAGGGTTTTAATCGCTCGATCTATCCGCTCGTTGATCACTCAGAATTAGTGGTAAGCCGATCTTTTACCCTTTGACAATCCATTTTTTATCGTAATATCGATCTATATAAGATCTAATCAAATGGAGGCTTGTGGTACCGATACGAAAGGAAAGTCGAGTGGAGAACTCAAAAGGAGCGGATTGGCGATCCCTACTCCTAAATTCAAACGAAGAGTGGTATCGACGATTCGGGATTTTCCACCTGGTTGTGGACCGTCATCCGGGGAAAAGCGACAAATCATGGTCATTCACGATTCCAAGGGTAAGCACCATAGATCGTTCATTTTAGAGTTGATTAATAAATCACGAATGTCGACTAATCGACTGTGGAAGCTTCTGAAGCGAAATTTCGCGTCTCAATCAAGATGCTGGGGTATAGTGCCAATCGACTACTGACGCGTATGCGTTTGAGGACAAAGTTGCGTGATGAGTTGCGGGTTCTGATAACCCTACAAAAGGAGAGAAATTTCACCACATTGGTGGAGAAAGCGAAGATAGCTGAAGAGGCTAAGCACTCGAAGCGACAAAATCGAGAAAAAGATAGGGGTAGGAGCAAGAGGGACTTTAAGTACTCAGGTCCTACTAGAGGGTTTCAGAAGAGGCCCAATAATGATGAGCTAGCTCGAGCTAAAGTACCAGCTGCTACTAATCAGATACAGCCATGCGCAGATTACAGAAAATGACACCGGGTGAATGATGGGAGAGAACCAGTGGTTGTTTCAAAAGTGGTTCGAAGGACCATCAGCTTAAAAATTATCCTCGACATACTGCTTAGACTCAGGATGCTCATAACTACGATGCACAACTAGCAAGAGGCGCTCAGCAGCCACCGAGAGGCCATGGGCCAAGTCGAGGTGGTAATGGCGTAGGACGAGGTCAGGGTGCACCGGGTAGGGGTACTGGTTTTAGGGGTAACACGGAGGCGAGGCAGCCAGGGTTGGTTTATACGGTCAGACACCGAGAGGATGGTGATGCACCTGATGTGATAACCGGTATGTTCTTCACATTTGATGTACCTATTACTACTTTGATAGGTATCGGATCCACCCATTCGTATGTTGCTAGTACTGTATTTAAAAATCTGAACATTAGATTTAAAATTACTGCTAGAGAGATGACGGTAATTAGTCCTTTAGGACAGTCTGTGATAGTAAATAGATTGTTTAGAGATGTGCCCCTAGAAATTCAGGGAGAAACTTTCTTGGCGGATTTGATGGAACTGCTATTCGGTGAGTTCGACCTTATTTTGGGCATGGACTGGTTGGTGAAACACCGTGCGAACTTGGATTGTGCTGCAAAGCAGATGATACTAAGAACTTCAGAGGATAAGAAAGTGATGATGATAGGTGAAAGAAGAAATTATCTATCAAATGTGGTATCTACTTTAAAGGCAGAAAAGTTGGTGCGAAAATGGTGTGGAGCATTCCTAGCCTTCATTAGTACATTGGATTCCAAGGAATTGTCAGTGGAAGGTGTTAGAACAGTGAAAGAGTTTTCAGACGTCTTTTCTGAGGAACTTTCTGGATTGCCTCTGGATCGGGAGGTAGAGTTTGGCATTGAGTTATTGCCAGGAATGGCTCCGGTGTCCATTGCTCCTTATAGAATGGCACCGAAGAAGTTAGCAGAGCTTAAAGCTTAGATTCAAGAGTTGTTGGATTGGGGATTCATTCGACCAAGTGTGTCACCTTGGGGAGCACCGGTCTTATTCGTCAAGAAGAAGAATGGGTTGATGCGTATGTGCATCGATTATAGGCAGTTGAATAAATTGACGATCAAGAATAGGTATCCATTACCGAGAATCAATGATCTGTTTGATCAACTACGAGGAGCTTCAATTTTCTCGAAGATAGATTTGAGATCGGATTATCACCAGCTTAAGGTCAAGGAGGTGGATATTCATAAGACTGCGTTTCGAACTCGTTATGGGCATAATGAGTTCTTGGTGATGCCGTTTGGGTTGACTAATGCACCAGCTGCATTTATAGACATGATGAACTGGGTCTTTCAACCCTATTTAGATCAGCTTGTGGTGGTGTCCATAGATGGCATCTTGGTGTACTCAAAGAATGAAGAAGAGTACGATTCGCATCTGCAGGTAGTATTACAGATATTGCGGCAAAAGTAACTTTATGCCAAATTCAGTAAGTGTGAATTTTGGCTGAAGGAAGTGACCTTTTTAGGGCATGTTGTGTCGACCGAAAGAATTAGAGTTGATCCCCGGAAGGTAGAGGCTGTGTTGGATTGGAAACCATCGAAGTCAGTGGCCAAAATTCAAAGTTTCCTAGGGTTGGCTGGTTATTACAGGCATTTCGTTGAGGGGTTTTCGTTGACTGCTGCACCCCTAACTAAACTGTTGTGCAAGGGAGTACCATTTTTGTGGTCAGATCAGCAGCAAGAGAGCTTTGAGAAATTGAAAAAGATTCTGACGGAAGCCCCAGTATTGATTCAACCTGAGGCTGGAAAAGAGTTTATTGTTTACTGTGATACGTCACACACGGGCTTGGGATGTGTGTTGATGCAAGGTAGAAAAGTGGTGGCTTTTGCATCTCGTCAGTTAAGGCTGCACGAAGTGAATTATCCTACTCATAATTTAGAGTTGGCTGCAGTGGTGTTTGCTTTGAAGATTTTGAGACACTACCTATACGGTGAGAAGTCGATCATCTATACGGATCATAAGAGTCTAAAGTACCTCCTTACCCAAAAGGAGTTGAACTTAAGACAGCGGAGGTGGATAGAACTATTGAAGGATTATGACTTCTCAATCGAGTATCATCCCGAAAAGGCTAATGTGGTGGCAGATGCGTTGAGTCATTAGGTGATATCGAAATTGAGAGCGATGTTCGCTCATCTCAGCTTGTATGAAGATGGTAGTCTGCTAGCTGAACTTCAAGTGAAGCCTACGTGGGTAAGCCAAATTAAGGAAAAACAATTATTAGAGGAAAGATTGGGTTCCTTACTTCAGCAAGTGAAAGGTGGTGTAGTAGGAGATTTTGAATTGAATAGTGATGGAGTATTGTGTTTTCGCGGAAGAATTTGTATGCCCAAAGATTCAGAATTGAGGCAAATGATTCTGAGTGAGGCGCATAGTAGCCCATATGCTATGCACCCCGAGGGAAATAAAATGTATCAAGACCTCCGTAAGCAGTATTAGTGGCCATGGTTGAAACAGGAGGTTACTGATTTCGTGAGTAGGTGCTTGACATGTCAGCAAGTGAAGGCGAAACATCAATTGCCATTGAGATTGCTACAACTGGTGAAAATTCCATTATGGAAATGGGAAAGGATAATGATGGACTTTGTTAGTGGGTTACCTTTATCGCTTACTAAGAAAGATTTTGTTTGGGTAATAGTCGATCGGTTGACAAAAACTGCTCATTTTCTACTGGTTCGTACGGATTACTCATTGCAGAAGTTGGCCAAGTTATATGTAGCAGAGATCGTGAGGTTACATGAGGTACCAGTGTCTATTATTTCGGACAGGGACCCTAGGTTTACATCACGATTTTGGAAAGCCTTACATGAAGTTTTGGGAACCAAGCTTAATTTCAGCATGGGATTTCATCCTCTGACAGATGGTCAGTCGGAGAGAGTAATCCAGATTCTGGAAGACATGTTAAGGGGCTGTGTGATTGACTTCAAGGGTAGCTGGGAGGATTTCCTACCGTTGGCAGAGTTTGCATACAACAATAGCTATCAATCCAGCATCCAGATGGCACCCTACGAGGCGTTGTATGGTCGTAGGTGTCGTACTCGCTTGTTGGATCGAGTGGGGAGCGCCGCTTATTGGGTCCCGAAATGATATCTCGAGACAAAGGAAAAAGTGAAGGTAATTCAGGCAAAGTTAAAGGAAGCTTCGGATAGACAAAAATCTTATGCGGATCTGAAGCGTAAGGATATTGAGTTTGCGGTGGGAGATCAGGTCTTTATAAAGGTCTCACCTTGGAAGAAGATCTTTAGATTTGGAAGGAAGGGCAAGTTGAGCCCTAGGTTTATTGGACCATACCGTGTGTTGAAGCGTGTTGGGCCAGTGGCTTATTAGCTTGAGTTACCTCCAGAATTAAGTCAGATACATAGTGTATTTCATGTCTTAATGTTAAGGCGTTATCGATCGGATTCGTCTCATATAGTACCAGTAGAGGAAGTTGATATAAGACCTGACTTGTCTTTCGAAGAGGAGTCAGTGCAAATTTTAGATTGGGACATTAAGGTGCTGAGAAGGAAGACTGTGCCGTTAGTCAAGGTTTTATGGCGTAATCACGGATCGGAGGAAGCTACATGGGAGCCTGAGGATGGGATTCAACATCAGTATTCTCATCTCTTTTAATCAGGTAAATTTCGAGGACAAAATTTTCTTTAAGGGGGTAGAATTGTAACATCCTAAAAATTTGGAATTTTATGCGTTTCATTATTTCTGGTGCTAAGCTAGTTAAATTATTAATTGTGTATGTTTAGGGGATCCTGAGAAGGCTCAGGTTTATTTGGTTCTAGTAAAAATTTTGGCATTTAGCACTTCAAGGAGATATACTAAGTGACCTCAAAGCTTATGGAAATAAATGAGTAAATTGCTAGCATAAATGAGCAATTAGTAAAGAGGTTATGGCATCAAATGAAGGACTTTAAGGGAAGAGTTTCAAATCCCATTGTGTGCAAATTTTGACTATTATTTTTGCATTCTTTCTCTATGTGTCAGCCAAGCAAGTAAATAAGGCAAGGTGGACTTTTTTTATTTTTGGCAAGATGGCTAAGGAAAATAGGAAAGAATGAAGGTGAGGAAAGAAATCAAGAGAAATGGGAAAGTAAGGGGAACATGTGGCCTTTTTCAAGGAAATTGTTTTGGAAAGTGTGGCTGGCCAATTTTTGACCATTATTATCATGAATGTGGATGGTTTTGGGTGTAGAGGGAGGTAGCCAAAATTTTCTTGGTCTTTTGGTAAAGCTTTAGTGCTTGGTTTGGGCAAAATTTCTTTAGCATCAATTGTGTCATTTTCTCCAAATTGTTATTCTTATTGCCGAAACCTCCTAGCACATTTGTGCATTTTTCTTCTCTTTTGTTTGGTCAAAACATTCATCTCTTGTTCATCTTCCTTTGATAGCCGAATCACCTAGCATCCATCCAACCTTCCATTCTTTTCTTTTAACCATTTCTTCAATCTTCCTCTTCTCTAAAATCGACACCACCATAAGATCACATCTTCTTGTATGATAATCCTCCATAGCCGAATATCAATATTCATTTTCCTCTATAACCGAACTTTCATCTCTTCTCTATCTTTTCTTCTCATCCGTATTAACACTCATTACTTGATCAATCGGTAAGTGTTCTTTTCAACATTTTATTTTTCTTTCTCTTAATGTCGAATTTATGCTTTGGTTTGGGATGGTCATATTGACCGAGACCATCACCTTATTCTCTCTCAAACGAGATCATTTTCTTCTTCATAGTGATATAGTGGAAGGCCGAAACTTTGATTATTCTGAAGTTATCGTATAATCGTTGGGAATCTATCCTAAAATCTTTAAGGTAAGGAGCTCTTCACGGATTCTATGAAATCGTTCTTTATTCGTTAAGATATTATTGGAATAGTGATGATTAACCGATTGTAATTTTAGGGTTTTAATCGCTCGATCTATCTACTCGCTGATCACTCGGAATTAGTGGTAAGCCGATCTTTTACCCTTTGACAATCCATATTTTATCGTAATATCGATCTATATAAGATCTAATCGAATGGAGGCTTGTGGTACCGATATGAAAGGAAAGTCGAGTGGAGAACTCAAAAGGAGCAGATTGGCGATCCCTACTACTAAATTCAAACGAAGGGCGGTATCAGCGGTTCGGGATTTTCCACCGGGTTATGGACCGTCATCCGGGGAAAATTGACAAATCGTGGTCATTCACGATACCAAGGGTAAGCACCATAGATCGTTCATTTTAGAGTTGATTAATAAATCACGAATGTCGACTAATCGACTGTGGCAGCTTACGATATCTTAGGTGTCGACGATCAAGAAGGCTTAGTGCTTACCGTAATCAAGTGTGTAACCTCACACCGTTTTTCGTAGGTTTAAGGTGGATATAGTATTGGAAACATATCGCTATGACTAAAATCATAATAGGGCGTAAATCAAAAAAAATGGCCTAATATATATTATTTTGAATAAATTGACGAAATTGGTAGTATCATTATGCAAATTGTGAGAATACCCCCTAAAGGGCCAAAATACGAAATTGCTTAATGGGCTGAATTGACATATTGCCTTATGGGCCGAATGGACATATTGATTAATGGGCCGATCTGATATTATGGCTATATGGCCCAAGTTGATATTTTCGCTAAATGGGCCGATCTGATATTTTCGCTAAATAGGCCGATCTGATATTTTCGCTAAATGGGCTGATCTGATATTTTGCTAAATGGGCCAATCTGATATTTTGCTTAATGGGCCTTTTTGATAAATTGATATAATGGGCCGTACTATTGTAATGAATATCCAAAAAAATTATTGTTGTTATATTGTAAAAATCATGATTTGTTATGCATTATATACATGATTTTGCATGGGATGGGATAATATTAAAGAGAAGTTCTGGTGGCTCTGCCACATATTTTGGTGGCTCTGCCACGAATCTGTATAGTGGCAATGCCACGTATATTCTATTATTCGGTGGCTTGTCCACGCTTAAATTTGTTATAAATGGCTTAATGCTGCGATTAGTGTGTTGGCGGGTGGGTTGACTTGATCCCCACAGTGTGTCTTTGGTTGGTACGGGTGGTGTGTAGCGGATAGATTACTAGGTTTGGTTTGGGAATTGCATTACATACACATGATATAATTGATACATTATTATTGTAAATGGGTTTAGGCCCAAATTATTGTTAAATGGGATTATGGCCCAGTGGACAACGGTAAGGGGGTTATACACTGAGTTCTAGTAACTCACCCCGTTTCCTTATTCCTTTCAGGTAATGCTCAGTAATGGAGACTTGGGCCATGGATGACTCGGTGGAGGCCATAGTAAAAAAACGGTTTTATTTGGACTTTGGATTTCTTTTAGTTCACTTATTTATTTTACTGTTTGAATTAAGGTTGTAATAAAGCCTCTGGATAAATTTTTGTTTTCTTTTATGTTTGACGTATTTATATTTTGCTCTAAATACTTCAAATTGAGATTTTCTGAAAACTTAAATAAACATTTTCTAAAATGGATATACAAAGGGTTTCATAATAAACTTTCAAAATATATTTTATTTAAAATTCTTTTAAATCTTCTCGAACTATTAGCGATATTTTCAAAGATGATCTTTATATCTCAAGTTTATCGATTTATAAATCAATCTTTTATTCAATAATACTTCATCAAAATTTTGGAATCTGTTTTACCAAAATTTAAATCATTATCTATTTACGTACAAATGAAAAAGGACTTAAAAGTATATTTAATTCATGTGACAAGTCAGATCTGGCCTTAATGCATAGGCCGGGTTTGGGG
Organism: Gossypium rotundifolium; assembly: GCA_025506655.1. NCBI lineage: Eukaryota > Viridiplantae > Streptophyta > Magnoliopsida > Malvales > Malvaceae > Gossypium > Gossypium rotundifolium. The sequence goes on along the minus strand of CP106722.1, from coordinate 84,251,504 downwards.
TGTTACATTACATTCACTTTGGGGAATGCAACAAATCTGGTAGGATAGACTTCTAAATGCCTCTTTTGATTTTTTATTTCATAATTACTATCTTAATCATGCGTGGATTTTAAATCAGAATCTATCCATTTATGTTGTCATGATTATTCTCCAATTATAATAAACATGATATAATAAATAAAACATAGTAAAATATACCTGAAGATCTTTAACATCATCGTCACCTCCTTGACTATTATCACGAGCACTATTACAAGTAGTAAAACAACTTTGTTTTCGTAATAACATTTATAATCTAATAGTAAAACCATTTAATAATTAATCAATATTTTCATATACGATGCTTGAAAATTATCCGATACACATTGTACCAAATTTCAATACCATATATATTATAAAATCTTATCTTGCTCTAATAAAATATTTATAAGTTCAATTTAAAAGATATCATACAATCATTCAACATTAGCAAGTTAATAAGACTCAATAGATCCTATTAAATTTCCTTTAATCAACAATGGTAGGTTAATAACACTTTCCACCACAATTTTAATAAAATTTCAAAATATTTAATAACAAGAATTTAATTAATCAAATTTTAAACATCTAAATATTATGCATAATATAACTTAATTTAAAAAAAACTTCAAAAAGAATGATTTACCAAAAAAAAAATAAAGAAAACATACCATATCAATAGAAAACATATCTAATCAATAATTATGTCTTTTACACCAAAAAATTAACATAGAAAGGCAAAAATCAAATACCATCAGAATGTAAAATTTATGTCAAATAAAAATTAATAGTAGTCTTACCTTAATTGAAAAAGAAAATATGGTCGAAATATAAAAGTTTCTTACCAAATCTATTCTTTACCCATGCTTGTACAATTATAAATCAAAGATCGAGAATAAGAACCACAATCAATTCTGAGATTGAATCTTTCAACATCTTGAAGATGAAGTTGTAAGTGAGAAAGTTTAAGGTGAAAAGGAATTTGATTTGTGGGGCGACTTCAAAAGATTTTGAAAAAAAATAGAGAATCGCTGATAACGTGTTATAAAATAAAAAGAGATGAAGAGAATAAAGAACAAAGAAAATATGAAAGCAATAGATAATGTATTTTATTGATCAAAAGGAATGATTACAATGCTTCATCAGTTTCTATTTATAGGCATAAGAAGTATAAAAGAAGTAGAGATCTAATTCTAATAACTATTAGAATTTAAAGTACATTAAAACTTTATCTTGATCATGATAGACACCCACTTAATAAGATATTCATAACAAATAAATATATATTTTTTTAAAAGTAAATTTATTAATTCATTCAATGAATCGAACCATACAATTCAGGGAAAAAATAACAAAAACTCGTTCTAGATAGTGAAGGACAAGCTCCATCAACACAGTAAAGGTTTTAGCATCAGCATCAATAGAAGATCATGACACGTTGACAATTGGCTTTGTCACAACTCAAACACGACATATTTAGAGTGATTACAAGCATTTAATACGATAAGAAAATCAGCCCCGGATAGTCCACAGCAGCAAGCAAAAATCGATAAAAGAGTCGAGCATTCACCAAACTAGAGAGGACGACAACAAAACCATCCCTAAAATCACTTATAAAACTAAGGTTACATGCATAAGTAAAAATAAAAAATGTGCTATAAAAGCAGACAAAAACTTATTAAAAATGGAAAAACAAACAAAAAAGCATATAAAACTTAAGACAACCCGGGTCCAAATCAACTTGTGAAATCATTTATTATTTTAAAATACTCTCAAAACATAAACAAATTAAGAAGATGATGAAGAGCCACCAGCTTTCCAAGAAAAACTATTGGTAGCCAGAGGATTTTTAGTGAACGACAAGCATTGTCATCTGTCCATCACAACTTGTGAAGACAACATAGATACCCACAAAATAGATCTGAAAATTGAATAGAGAGAATATATGTGGAGTGAATGAGAAGAAAAAAGAAAGAAAGAAAGGATTATTGGGAGGGAGAAAAAGGCAGATGATAGCCAGCCCTGAGGCTGGCACCACCGCTAAGCAAAACAAAAGATAAGAAAATGTCTTACAATTCAAGAAATCTTAAAATAATAATTTAAAGAGTTGAGATAAATTTTATTATCAAATAAGATATGAAAAGTCATCATTTATATATTTATTGTACACATGAAGATTTTATTTAACTCTTTTAATATTCTCTAAAGGAATTAAACATTATGTCATATATGCAATTAACATTGTGTCTATGAAGCACGCAGTCCTTTCTGTTCCTAGGATTGATATCCTAAGCGGGCTTCATACCTGTTGGACACGTGTCTGAGTGACCTGTAGGGCACGCAGTCTTTTCTGTGCACTCATTGGGTGCGTGCGAACTGGGGTTGTGGCCTCTATTAGATTCTTGCAAGCTTGACTTGTGAGTCGTGCTCACTAACCCCTTTTTGCAAGTCGTGTTTGCGAGCTACATCTGCTAACCTGTCTCATTGTATTTTCGTGATTCGCCTTATGCTTAGTCTCCGAGTCGGGCCTATTCTGGTTACAGGTTGGAAACCTAGATCCTTTCTAAGGCTCGGGTCAGTGGCTATTGATGTATAACAATCTAGTCCCTCTAGTGGGCCTAAGGGGTGTTATAAAGTGACGCTTCTTAGGTCCATCGTTTCAAACTTAAATGCAGCTTGCTGGGTACGCTATGAGCTGTGATACACAATGGTTGTTTTGCCATGTGTGCGTGTGAGTGTCAAGTGAGTTTTGGGTGCCTATATCTGAATGCTAAAAATCAAACTGTTTTCTCAGCTTGCAAATAGATCGTTGATTCTCATCAGTTATTTGAACCATCAGAAAGTGGGTGAAAAAATTTCTTTAAAATGTGAGGTCTTGTAAAACTTTAAAACTTATTTTCTTAGCATTTCCATTACTGGAATCGATTAAAGCTTTTCTTCAAGGTAAATATCAGTAATCCTTCGTTCTTGGTTTTAATATTTCCCGTTCTTCTCTTCTTTCTACTCTAGAATTTGTCAAGGATGAGGGGAGCTCATGGCTAGATAGTTTTGCGTTGTCTGTGTGGGAACGTGTTTCCAAACCTCTCGTTCAGGCCAATTTTGTCTATTGTTCCACAAAGCCCAACAAAATGCTTCGAGCTCTTCGTGTGTGGGGAATTCAAATTCCCAACTTTGGCTATGAGTTCTTTATCCTCGAGGGTCAGCAATACCAGAGATGGTAGTTTTCTGCTCCCCCTCTATGCTTTGGGTGCTGGATTTCATCTACCTTTGAACCCCTTCTTCTGCCATCTTCTCGACGATTACTAGATCGCACCTGGTTAGCTTTGTGGGTTTTCATGGTGGATTGCGGTGGCCTATTTCATTGAATTCTGTCTTTGTGATTAAGCACCAGAGCTTACTGTCTTCCAGAGCCAATGTAACAGCCCGATTTAGGGCCTAGTTAGAATAGTGGTTGCAAGACCACAAATTGAAAGTAGAAATATGTGTCTTATGATTTCTATTAGGCTTATTATGTGTTTGCATGAGTGTGTGAAAATTTTATGAGGAGATTTTATTAATTAGTGATCAATTTGTCCATTAGGACTAAATTGCAAAAAGTGGGAAATATGAGATTTTAGAAGATTTAAGTATGAAATAGCATTAGAAAAATTATTAGAGGTCTTTATTTAGCAATTAGATTATTATATGTTGAGATGGATAAAAATGGACATGGGAAGGAAAAATCTTAAGAAAGAGGCATTAAGGGTATTTTTATCATTTGGTAAATAAAAGATTAAAAAGGGAAAAACAAAGCCAAAATCTTGTCCATCTTCTTTTCCCATGGCTGAAAATCACTAAGGAGCCATAGTTAGGGTTTCTTCAACTTTCAAACTTGATTATCAAGAAACATAAAGCCCGAACCGAAATCGAGGCAAGAACAAAGTTGTGGACTAAATCAAACATCTACACCTATTTTGAGTACCGAGGTAAGTTTGTGTGATATTAAGGTTACATATGTTATTATGTTTAAATTACTTATTATTATGAGAAATGCAAATTATTTCCATAAAGTTGATTTATGATACCTTGATGAGAAAATGATGCGAATATGTTAAGTTGAAGTCTCGGTTGAAGATTTGGAATAACGAGGATACCTATGTCACGACATGAGATAAGGAAGGTCTCGTATAAGACCATGTTTGGGAAATGACATCGGCACCAAATGTAGGTCCGTATAAGACCATGTCTGGGACATGGCATCGGCACTAAATGTAGGTCCCGTACAAAACCATGTTTAGAACATGGCATCGGCACCGAATAAGGAAGGTTCTTATAAGACCATGTCTGGGATATGGCATCGGCACCGAATAAGGAAGGTCCCGTATAAGACCCTGTCTGAGACGTGGGATTGGCACCAAAAGAAGATCTCGTGTAAGACTATGTCTGGGATATGGCATCGACATCGAACTAAGAGATCCTGTGTAAGACCATATCTGGGATATGACATTGGCATCAAGAGGTGATCCCATGTAAGACCATATTTGGGATATGGCATTGGCATCGTGATACATGTATGATGAGATTGAGTATCCTTCGATATTCTGAATAGTTCAACAGGCAAAGAGTTACATTTAAGTTAAGGATGATCATGAGTTAAGTTTATGGTTAAGATAGCATAAGTGCTAAACCATGTGATAAAGTAATACAGGTACCCATGAGTAAAATATGAGTTATTAAACTGTAATGTAATATGTGATGGGTAAGAGTAAGTAAGGGTAAGTATGTCAAAGTACTTGAGCAATTGTGTTGTTAACGTTCAATGAGATGGATGGTTTTTATTATGAGCCCTTATGTTGCTATTTTAATTCATGCAAACTTACTAAGCTATATGTTTACCTCTTTCTCTTTTCCCTTTTCCTTGTAGTATCTCCAAACTAGCTCGGGGATTGTTCAACGTCAAAGCTCGGATCACACTATTAATCATTCTTTTAGTATAGTAAAGTTAAATTGTTTTGAGTATGACATGTATATTTACTTGGTCATCTTGTGTTATGTCATATTTGGAAGCCAAAGTGTTGGCTACTAATGTTATACACTCAATTTTGTATATGGCCATTGGGAATTGGCCAATATTTGTTAAGCTTCATATTTTAATGATGATGAGTTTTATGAAGTGAAAGTTCATGCAAATGATGGAGTAAAATGTGAAGTGTATGAATGATAATTCGTGATTCTTCATAGTGTATTATTGCCATGTTATATGTTTCTTAGGTTGCTATATGTGTGTTTATGTTTCAGGATGGCAATTGGCTTGGAAAATAGCCTTTTAATTGTCCACAAGGGTAGACACACGGGCGTGGGTCTAGGCCATGTGTGACACACGGTTAGCCCCATGGGTGTGTTGATAGGCCGTGTGTCCGTTGTATCAAATTGCGAGAATTCAATTCGTCACACGGGCCAGCACACGGGCGTGTGCCTAGGTCGTGTGCCCTTAAGAGCTTGCTGACATCATAAACAAAATACCCAGGTTTTTCACACACGGGTGAGGACAAGGACGTGTTTAGGCCGTGTGAGGGACACGAGCACCTGACACGGGCATGTGTCTGGCCATGTGAAAACCCCTGTAGGTTCAAAATGAAAAATAAATTCCACACAGGATAGGAACATAGGCGTGTGTGACCACACAGCTTGCCGACACAGGTGTGTGGCCTTGTCTTAGGCAAAAAAATTTTAAGTGCGTAAAAGTTTCTGGCTTGTTCTCGAACCTTTCCATATGTATGTTTAGTGCCTCGTAGGCCCATAATGAGGATGTTATGAATATAATGAAGAGTTTTAAGTTAAAGTGAAATTTTATAGCTCGATAGTGTATGTTCAAGTAAGGTAAGTTCGGTAATGCCTCGTATCTGGTTCTAGTGTTAAACACGGGTAATGGGTGTTGCATTTAATGGTATTAGAGCTACAGTTTAGTCGATTCTCAGACTAACATAGCGTATGCATGAGTCTAGCTATACATGCCATACATATGAGTAATTATGAAATGATAGTGTGACGACTCCTGACGATTCAAATTGTGTTTTCATATAGTAAATGGATCCCGATAGAGCTATGGCGGATGATGTAGAAAGTAACGCACCGGCTCCCGCTGAAGGGACAATGCTGAATGAAAATGAGAATAGACCAACGATAGTGAGTCAGAGAGGAGGAGAAGAGGCTAGGGAAGCCTTTCTCCACATGATGAATGCATGGTATACGGAGTTCGTTCGTACGAACCTGAATGCACAACCCCCTCCACCCTCACCTATTCCTCAACCTACCCTAGTAGCTCCCCAAGTGGTAGAAGTGGTAAGAAGAGAAAAACCTCTGATTGATACAATCCGAAAATAAAGAGCTGAGAAATCCTGGGCTAGTAAAGATGATGATCCGGAAAGGGCAGAATTCTGACTGGAAAATACCATCAGGGTATTTGATGAGTTATCTTGCACACCAGAAGAGTGCATGAAATGTGAGGTGTCTCTCTTAAGAGATTTCGCTTATTAGTGGTGGAATACCCTTGTGTCGGTTATACCAAAGGAAAGGATTACATGGGAGTTTTTCCAAGAAGAGTTCCGAAAAAAGTACATAAGCCAACGGTTTATCAACCAGAAAAGAAAAGAATTCCTTGAACTGAAACAAGGTAGAATGACAAAAACTGAGTATGAGCGTGAGTTCGTAAGGCTCAAAAAATACGCTCGAGAGTGTGTGTCCACTAAAGCTATTATGTGTAAAAGGTTTGAGGATGGATTGAATGAAGACATCTGATTGTTTGTTGGTGTTCCAGAGTTGAAGGAATTTGTTGTGTTAGTGGACTGGGCTTGTAGAGTCAAAGAGTTGGTTAAAGAGAGAAGAAAATCTGAGATGGAGTCTTGTGACTCAAGAAAGAGACAAATGAACAAGTCATTTCAATCTTCATCCAAGAAGTCAAGAGATTTCCCTACCCGATCAGCTACTTCAGCTGGGTTTTCGAATAGAAGTAAAGGTAAACAGTACTCGGGGATTAAAGCTCAGACTACTTCAGTTGCTAGTGTTGGGAACACTCGACCTAATAGACTGGAATGCCCACAGTGTGGCAGACAGGTGAGTGCCGAGCCCATGAGAGAGCCTGTTTTAAGTGTGGTTCCTAAGACCATTTTATCAGAGAATGCCCTGAGATGGTTGAAAAAGAGAAAATTCAGAGTGCAAGATCGAGAAGCACTACTAGAGGGAGACAATAGAGAAACTCGAGAAGTGGAACGAGTAGTAAGAGTACACCCAGGGAGCAGGCTACAAGATCCAAGGGTAGAACACCTGCGAGGACTTATGCCATTCGCACTCGCGAAGAGGCGTCATCCCTTGATGTAATTATGGGTACATTTTCTCTTCATGATACTAATGTTGTTGTTTTAATTGATCCGGGATCTACCCACTCATATATTTTCATGAAATTAGTATCCAGTATGAGCATGCCTGTAGAGTCTTTAGAGTTTGTGATGAAAGTGCCCAATCCTTTAGGCAAAAGCGTATTAGCTGATAAGGTATGCAAAGATTGCCCATTGATGGTTAGAGGTCATTATTTTAAGGCAAATCTCATGCTATTGACATTTGATGAATTCGATATAATTCTTGGTATGGACTGGTTAACCGCTTATGATGTGACAGTAAATCGTGGAAAGAAATATATTGAATTGAGATGTGAAAACGGGGACACTCTTTATGTTGAATCAAATGAACAAGACAAATCGCCCGTAGTGATTTCTCACATGACTGGCCAAAAATATCTAAGAAAAGGGTATGAAGCCTATCTTGATTTCGTTATGAATGTTAAAGAGACTGAGTTAAGAATTGAATCAGTACCGATAGTATGTGAATATTCAGATGTATTCCCAGAAGAGTTGCCAGGGTTGCCTCCGATTAAAGAGGTTGAATTTGGCATTGAGTTAGCTTCTGGTACTGCACCGATATCGATTGCTCCTTACAGAATGGCTCCAACTGAGTTGAAGGAATTGAAGGCACAGTTGCAAGAGTTGACGGACAAAGGTTTCGCATGACCGAGTTATTCTCCATGGGGTGCTCCAGTGCTATTTGTGAAAAGGAAAAATGGTTCTATGAGATTATGCATAGATTATCGACAGCTTAATAAGGTAACAATGAAAAACAAGTACCCATTTCCAAGAATTGACAATTTGTTTAATCAATTGAATGGAGCCACTGTGTTCTCCAAGATAGATTTGAGGTTGGGATATTACCAGTTAAGGGTCAAAAGACTTAGATGTGCTTAAAACTGCATTTCAGACAAGGTATGGGCACTATGAATTTTTAGTCATGCCTTTCGGTTTAACAAATGCCCCTGCTGTGTTTATGGATTTAATGAATCACATATTTCGGCCATACTTGGATAAATTTGTTGTGGTTTTTATTGATGATATACTGATATATTCTCCTGATGAGAATGAGCACGCTGAACACTTGAGGATAGTTTTACAGATTTTACGAGATAATCAGTTGTATGCCAAGTTTAGCAAAAGTGAGTTTTGGCTCAAAGAGGTTGGATTTTTGGGGCACATTGTCTCAGGTGATAGAATTCGAGTTGACCCGAGCAAAATTTCAGCCATTGTCGATTGGAAACTGCCGAGAAACGTATCAGAGGTTAGAAGTTTTTTGGGTTTAGCTGGCTATTACAGACATTTTGTCAAGATATTTTCTATGATAGCTACACCTATGACGAGGTTGTTACAAAAAGATGTGAAGTTTGAGTGGACGGAAAAGTGCCAACAGAGTTTCGAGAAACTAAAGACATTGTTAACTGAGGCTCTAATTCTAGTGCAACCTAAACCGAGAAAAGAATTTGTAATTTATAGTGATGCATCCTTGAATGGATTGGGCTGTGTGCTTATGCAATAGGGTAAGGTAATAGCATATGCCTTCAGATAATTAAAGCCGCATGGGAAGAATAACCCGACACATGAATTAGAGTTGGCTGCCATTGTGTTTGCACTAAAGATATAGAGACACCATTTGTATGGTGAAAAATGTCGATATTCACCGATCATAAGAGCTTAAAGTACATGATGACTCAAAAAGAATTGAACTTAAGGCAACGAAGATGGTTAGAGTTGATAAAGGACTATGAGCTAGTAATTGACTACCATCTGAAAAAGGCGAACGTGGTCACTGATGCTTTGAATAGAAAATCCTTGTTTTCATTGAGGGATATGAATACACGGGTGAATTTGTCAAGTGATGGTTCTATTCTAGCTGAGTTGAGGCTAGGATGATGTTTCTCCAAGATATCTGAGAAGCTTAGAAAGATGATAGTGACTTGCAAGCGAAAAGAGTTCAGTGCGAGTCGGGTGTTGAGTCTGACTTTCAGATTAATTCTAATGGATGTTTGATGTTTAGAGACAGAGTCTGTGTACCAAAGAATGATGAGCTTATTCGGAAGATTTTACACGAGGCACATAGTGGATGTCTATCTGTACATCCAGGCAGCACTAAAATGTATAATGACTTGAAGAAATGATATTGGTGGCCAAGTATAAAGAAAGATATTTCTGAATTTGTATCAAAATGCTTGATTTGTCAGCAAGTGAAAGCGGAACACTAAGTACCTTCGGGTTTGCTTCAACTTATTATGGTTCCCGAGTGGAAATGGGATCGTGTTACTATGGATTTTGTAACGAGTTTATCGTTGAAACCAAGCAAGAAAGATGCAGTATGGGTTGTGGTAGATAGACTTACGAAGTCGGCCCATTTCATACATGTGCACGTTGATTCTTCACTTGATAAGTTGGCAGGCTTGTATATTTCAGAGATTGTGAGGCTACATGAAGTGCCTTTATCAATTATATTGGATAAAGATCTGAGATCCACATCACAATTTTGGAAAAAGTTGCAAGAAGCTTTGAGCACAAAGTTGAGTTTCAGTACAGCTTTTCACTCACAAACCGACGGACAGCCGGAGAGATTAATATAGATACATGAAGATATGTTCCGGTGTTGTGTTCTTGAATTTCAGGGTAGTTGGGAAAAGTACCTATCGTTGGTAGAGTTTGCTTATAATAAAAGGTTTCAGTCGAGTTTGAAAATGGCACCTTATGAGGCTTTGTATGGGCGTAAGTGTCGAACGCCTTTGTATTGGACTAAACTTAAGGAAAATCAGATTCACAGGGTCAATCTGATTAGAGAAACTGAAGAGAAGGTAAAAATAATCCGTGATTGGCTAAAAGCTGCTTCTGATAGACAAAAATCTTACACAGACTTGAAATGAAAAAAGATCGAGTTTCAAGTTTGTGACGAGGTGTTCTTGAAAGTGTCACCATGGAAGAAAGTTCTCAGATTTGGCTGGAAAGGCAAATTAAGTCCGCGTTTCATCGGACCATATGAGATTACTGAGAGGATAGGGTTGGTAGCCTATAACACCCCTATCTCGTATCCGTTGTCGAATTATGGTTAAGAGGCATTATCAGACATATCAAAACATTTTAGACTCATTTTACAACACCAAGTCAATCATCATTCAAACATATCAAGATATAAGTATATAGTCCCTTAATAAGTTCTACGAGACCTTAAATACGTGTTAGAAAGGGGTCGGGACTAAACCGAATACATACGAAAATTTTTAGAATTTTTAAGATTTTTCAAAACTGTAGAGGTCACACGCCCATGCATCCAAGCTGTGGCAAAATAGGGCATAAATACTGACTTGTCCACACGGCCTGAGACATGCCCGTGTGCCTTACCCGTGGTCGGCACTGACTTGCACCACACGGCCAGTCACACACTTGTGTGTCCAGCCCGTGGTTGAGTCTGACTTGAATCAAATTAAAATTTTAAGGGACACGGTCGAGCCACACGCCCGTGTGCTCAACTGTGTGGGCAATTATAGGGCATTTACAAGGCCAAACTTGCTACCCACACCTAGAATCACCTACAAGCCTCATTTCATATGCATTTATACCATAAATGGCAACCAAAACATACCAATATATGCACTAATTAATCTTCATCTATGCCATCTATTTTCATACTCAATTTCATCTCAAATAAGTTCATCCACAATGCCAAATTTCACATCCTAAATCATATTAACCAAACTTGATTTAATCCATACCTCAAGTTCACATTTAAACCATCATTCTCATCAACCAATTCAAGCATGAAAATATACCATTTCCATTCTCACTATTTCATACCACATTCATCATTTTCATAGCATACACATAAGAACCATCATTATTCAACTTCCAAGCCATACCACATGACAAGGTCCAAACATTTCAAAACATACCATAACTTCTAGCCTATACATGCCATATACCAAATATATATACATCTTTCAAAAGTACCAAAATAGATAGCTGATAGTGTGATTGAGTCGCTGATGATACCCAGATTCGAGCTAGCTTTAAAGACACTGTAAAACAGAGATAACTTCACACAGTAATCTTAAGAGCTTAGTAAGTTCGTAATACAATACATTTAACTCAATAATTCAAATCAATACACAAAATAAACCATCACTTAGATTGACTTTCATGAATACCCAATTTCAACTATAGCCATATGCTCACATCACAATTCATTCATCATCTACAAGTTCATTAACCACATAGGTTTCATACATACCTTTGCCAACACCTAGTTTACAACCAATTTCGATACTCAAAGCTCGATTCCACATTTTGATCAATTCTTAACTATTTCTTCGATATAATCGCACATTTAGTGCAAATTTTCAAAGTTAAAGCTTAAATATCATCGCACACTTAGTGCCTTTACATAGAACTGAATGTATCTCGGTATCGCACACACAATGCCAATTAATAAAGCCGAAGCTTCCATTACTTTGCACACACAGTGCTATTCATCTCTATCCCGATTCCAATTACGCACACTTAGTGCCACATTTCTAAATTTCATATATAACATTTCTATTTCAATAACTATACATTCATTCATTTCACATCACATTGATATAAATTTAAAAACTTGTATTATATCTGAACTTACCTTGGACGTAGATATACCGAGACTAATTGATCAATCGAGCACTTTGTCTTTGCCTCGATCTCTATCCGAATCTCTCCTTTCTTGGTCTTAATCAAAGGACACCTATGGCCGAATATCACAAGCTTTAAACCTTCTTTTTCTTTCATAATTTTCAGTGGAAAATGGATGATAATAGCCACTTTCATGCTTTTATTTTAATTATATTAACATTAATGCACCAATTACCATTTTGCCCTTTCTTATTTCATTTAAATTTCCACCAAGTAAAGCCCATTTTTGTCCATCCATTCTTTTAATGGTTTATTAACAACATAAGGACTTCTCATTTAGAAAGCCATGCCAAATAAGCACTTTAACAATTAGCACACAACTTTTTCATTTTATGCAATTAAGTCCTTTTTGCTAATTAAGCATATAATCGATAACATTTTCACACATGCTCAATCACACACTGTATATGCGAAAAATAATATTAAAATATTTTTTTGACCTCAAATTTGTGGTCCCGAAACTACTGTTCTAACTAGGGTCTAAACTAGGCTGTTACAGCTCTCCCCTCTTAGGGATTTTCGTCCCCGAAAATCTTACCAGTGAATAGGTTCGGATATTGCTCTCTCATAACATCTTCAGGCTCCCACATAGCCTCTTCAACTTTGTGTTTGTGCCACAACACTTTCACTAAAGAAATTCTTTTGTTTCCCAACTCTTTGATCTCATGTGCCAGAATTCGAATCGGTTCTTCACTATACGATAAATCTGACTGAATCTCAGCCTTGGTAGGAGTAATCACATGCGATGGATCAGATCTGTATCGTCGAAGCATCGATACATGAAATACATTATGAATATTCTCTAATTCAGGTGACAACAACAACTTATAAGCAACTGGCCCAATTCTTTCGATGATCTAATACGGCCCGATGAACCTTGGACTTAGCTTGCCTTTTTGGCCAAATCGAAGTATTTTCTTCCACGGAGATACTTTCAAAAACACTTTGTCACTGACCTCAAATTCAATATCTTTTCGTTTCAAGGCTGCATAAGACTTTTGATGATCTGACGCTGCTTTCAAACTGTCACGAATCACTTTTACTTTCTGTTTCGTCTCTTTTATTAAATCAACCCCATGAATCTTATTTTCACTCAGCTCAGTCCAATATAATAGAGTTAGGCATTTTTTACAGTAAAGAGCCTCATATGGTGCCATTTTGATACTATATAAGAAACTGTTATTGTACGCAAACTCAATCAACGGTAAATGCTTTTCCCAAGTTCTTTCAAACTCAAGAATGCAGCATCTCAACATATCTTCAAGAATCTGAATGATCTGCTCGGATTGTCCATCCGTTTGCGAATGAAATGCAGTACTGAAATGCAACCTTGTGCCTAAAGCCTCTTGTAATTTCTTCCAAAATCGTGAGGTAAATCTCGGATCTTTGTCAGATACAATAGATCGTAGCACCCCGTGCAATCTCACAATCTTAACAATATACAATTTGGCTAACTTATCAAGTGAATAATCTGTTCTCATCGAAAAAAAAATGAGCTGATTTCGTCAATCTGTCAACTATTACCTAGATTGCATCTTTCTTTCCTGGAAATAAAGGCAATCTTGACACAAAGTCCATCATGATTCTCTCCCATTTCCACTCAGTAATCATAATCGGTTGTAACAAACCGGATGGAACTTGATGTTCAGCTTTAACTTGTTGACAAACCATGCATCTCGAAACAAACTCTGAGATATCTCGTTTCATACCATGCCACCAATAAAACTATTTTAGATCATTATACATTTTTATACTCCCTGGATGAACAACCAAACGACTATTGTGAGCTTCGTTCAAAATTAGCTAAATCAACTCTGAATTCCTTAGAACACAAATCCGATCTTTGAATCTCAAACAATCATCATTATCAACTCGAAATTCTAAATCAAAATTCAAATCACATTGGCTCATTTTGCCACCATCTCAGTATCACTTTTCTGAGCATCGCAAATCTAACGTATAAAAATTGGTCTCACTTTCAACTCAGCCAAAACTGAACCATCATCACATAGATCTATCTGAGTACACATTGCTCACAAAGCACATATAGAATTTCGGCTCAAAGCATCAACAACAACATTAGCTTTACCCGGATATAATTAATTACTAAGTCATAGTCTTTTAGTAATTCTAACCATCTCCGCTGTCTCAAATTTAATTCTTTTTGATTCATCAGATATTTCAAGCTCTTGTGATTTGTATAAATATGACATTTCTCACCAAATAAATAGTAACGCCAAATCTTCAATGCAAATACAATCGCAGCTAATTCAAGATCGTGCGTCGGGTTATTCTTTTCATGCGGCTTTAACTGTCTTGAAGCGTAAGCTATAACTTTACCCTCTTGCATCATCACACAACCCAAACCATTCAACAATGCATCACTTTAAACTATAAATTCTTTACCCGATTTGGGTTGAACTAACACTGGCACCTCTGTCAACAATGCTTTCAACTGTTCAAAACTCTACTGACACTTCTCTGACCACTTGAATTTAACGTCTTTCTGTAACAACTTTGTCAACAGAGTCGCAATCATTAAGAAACCTTTCATAAACCGCCTGTAATATCCCTCTACTCCCAAAAAACTATGGACTTCAGACACATTTCTCGAAGACTTCCATTCTAAAATAATTGAGATCTTACTCGGATCAACTCGTATTCCTACAGCTAATACAATATGCCCCAGAAAACTAACCTCACGCAGCCAAAACTCACATTTGCCTAGCTTTGCATACAATTTCTTCTCACGTAGAGTCTGTAACACAATTTTCAAATGCTCGGCATGTTGCGTCTCATCACATGTGTAAATTAGAATGTCATCAATTAACACCACAACAAAATGATCCAAATACAGTCTGAATATCCGATTTATCAAATCTATAAACACTGTTCAGGAGCATTTGCTAGTCCAAAAGACATAACTAAGAATTCATAATGCTCGTACCTCATTTTGAAAGTAGTCTTTGGTACATCTGATTCTTTAACTCTCAACTGATAGTTGCCCGATCTCAAATTTATCTTAGAAAACACTTATTTCCTTTTAGCTGATCAAACAAATCATCAATACGTGGCACGGGATATTTATTCTTTATCGCCACTTTGTTCAGCTGTCGATAATCAATACACATCCTCATAGTACGATCTTTCTTTTTCACAAACAAACAGGAGCACCCCAGGGCGAAAAACTCGATCGTGCAAATCCTCTATCTGTCAACTCTTGTAACTGAGACTTCAACTCTTTCAATTTTGTTTGGTGCCATTCTATACAGAGCTATTGAGATAGAAGTAGTCCCCGGTACTAATCCAATACCAAATTCAACTTCTCATGTTGGAGGTAATCCCGGTAATTCTTCAGGAAACACATTTGGAAACTCACATACCATAGGCACAGACTCAACTTTTTTTTCAGTCACTTTTGTATCTAATACGTATGCAAGATAAGCTTCGCAGCCCTTTTTCACATAATTCAAAGCTTTCATCAAAGATATAACAGCTGGTAACCCATTCAAATCACTTGATTCAATTTGAACTATTTCACCATTATGACTTCTCAAATTAATACTCTTTCGTTTACAATTTACAACAGCAGTATGCAAAGTTAGCCAGTCCATACCCAGAAAATATCAAATTCATCAAAGGGTAGCAGCATCAAATTAGCCGGAAAACAAATATTCGAAACATCAGCGGGAAGTTCTTACACACTTTATCAACCAAGAAACACTTGCCTAAGGGGTTCGATATCTAATCACGAATTCAGTAGACTCAACAGGTAGAGTCTTACTTGATACTAGATTCACACATACATATGAATGAGTATATCCTGGATCTATCAATGCAATCATATTAGTATCAAATAGAGTAAAAGTACCAATAATGATGTCTGAAGATGACGTTTTTTCTCGTGCCCGAATAGCATAGGCTCGAGCAGGTGCTCTCGCCTCAGATCTCACAGCTATATCGGTAGTCCCTCTCTGACTTCCACTCACATTTCTAGTATTTCTGGACAATGTCTTACTCAGCTAACTCTGGGCAATCTCGAATTAAATGCAATCTCGAATGAAATGATCTCGTGATCCACACTTATAACAAGTTCTATTATTATACTTGCCCCAGCAATCTCCAACGTGTCGTCTTCTACATTGTCTACACTTAGGCTTGTTTCTTTTAACATTACCAACACTTGATTCAATCGGAGCTTGAGTTCTTGGACCAACACTTTGTCTTACACGATCTCTACTCGAATGTCCAAATGAAGCATTTGAACGATTGCTTGCATCTCTAAATCTCTTCGTCAAAGGTTGAGACGACTTACTCATCAATCTTTTTCTTTCATCTCTTGCCTCAGAATTTGCTTTCTTCTTTTCATTGCTAAGCTCCTCGGCTTTGCAGGATCTTTCAAGTAGCACAACAAATTCATTCAAGTCAAGTATTCTAACCAGCAGTTTAATGTCTTCATTCAGCCCTTAATGCAACGTTTACACATAGTAGCTTCGGTTGAAACACATTCCTGTGCATACTGACTTAATCTCACAAAATCTCGTTCATATTCAGTAACAAACATGTCGCATTGTTTCAGATCTAGAAACTCTTTACGTTTCTGATCTATGAATCGTTGACTGATATAGTTTTTCAAAATTCAACTTGAAAGAAATCCCAGGTAATCCTCTCTCTTGGAACCACTGATATCAACATTTTCCACCAATTATATGCCGTATCTCTCAACAAGGAAACAACACATTTTATGCATTTTTCAGGAGTCAATGACATCTCATCAAACACTCGAATGGTATTCTCGAGCCAGAACTCAGCTCGCTCGGCATCATCATCGACTGTGGCTCTAAACTCTTCAGCCCCATACTTTTAGATTTTATCTACATGAGGCTTATTCAATCGGATCGGATTTACAACTTGTGGCAAAATGAGCACTTGTGGGGGTGGAGGTTGTTGAGAAGCCGGATTCGTTCGAACGAACTCCAAAAACCACTCACTGATCATTCGAAAAAAGGCTTGCTTAGCCTCTCCCTCTTGAATACTATCATTCGGCCTAGATGTGGCCGACACCGTCCCTTAAGCGAGAGCAGGTATATTGCTCTCTACATCATCAGCAACTCCTCGATCGGGATCTATTTTCTATATAAAAATATATTTTTAACTGTCAGGATTCATCACACTATCGTAGTTATATATATGGCATGTATAGCTAGACTCACACGAGCTACGTTAGTCCTAGAATCGACTAAACTGTAGCTCTGATACCAATCAAATGTAACACCCCTATCCCGTATTCGTCGCCGGATTAGGGTTAAGAGGCATTACTGGACATATCAGAACATTTTATACTCATTTTACAACATCAAGTCAATCATCATTCAAACATATCAAGATGTAAGTATATAGTTCCTTAATGAGGTCTACAAGACCTTAAATACGAGTTAGAAAGGGGTCGGGACTAAACCGAACACATATGAAAATTTTTAGAATTTTAAATATTTTCAAAACTACAGAGGTCACACGCCCGTATGGGTAGGCCGTGTGCCTCACACGACCTCGAACATGCCTGTGCGTCCAAGCCGTGAAAAAATAGGGCATACATACTGACTTGTCCACACGGCCTGAGACACGCCCATGTGCCTCACCCGTGGTCGACACTGACTTGCACCACACGGCCAGTCACACGCCCGTGTGTCCAGCCCGTGGTTGAGTCTAACTTGAATCAAATTAAAATTTTAAGGGACACAGTCGAGCCACACGCCCGTGTGCTCAACCGTGTGGGCAATTATAGGCTATTTACAATGCCAAACTTGCTACCCACACCTAGAATCACCTAAAAGCCTCAATTAAATATGCATTTATACCACAAATGGCAACCAAAACATACCAATATATGCACCAATTAATCTTCATCTATACCATCTATTTTCATAATCAATTTCATCTCAAATAAGTTCATCCACAATGCCAAATTTCACATCCCAAATCATATTAACCAAACTTCATTTAATCCATACCTCAAGTTCACATTTAAACCCTCATTCTTACCAACCAATTCAAGCATGAAATATGCCATTTCCATTCTCACTATTTCATACCACATTCATCATTTTCATAGCATACACATAAGAACCAACATCATTCAACTTCCAAGCCATATCACATGACAAGGTCCAAACATTTCAAAACATACCATAACTTCTAGCTCATACATGCCATATACCAAATATATATACATCTTTCAAAAGTACCAAAATAGATAGCTGATAGTGTGATTGAGTCGCTGACGATCCCCAGATCTGAGCTAGCTTTAAAGACACTGTAAAATAGAGAAAACTTCATACAATAAGCTTAAGAGCTTAGTAATTCGTAATACAATACATTTAACTAAATAATTCAAATCAATACACCAAATAAACCATCACTTAGATCGATTTTCATGAATACCCAATTTTAAGTATAGCCATATGCTCACATCACAATTTATTCATCACCTACAAGTTCATCAACCACATAAGTTTCATACATACCTTTGCCAACACCTAGTTTACAACCAATTTCGATACTCAAAGCTCGATTCCACATTTTGATCAATTCTTAATTATTTCTTTGATACAATCGCACACTTAGTGCAAATTTTCAAAGCCGAAGCTTAAATATCATCTCACACTTAGTGCCTTTACATAGAACCGAGTGTTTCTTAGTATCGCAGGCACAGTGCCAATTAAAAAAGTCGAAGCTTCCATTGCTTCGCACACACAGAGCTATTCATCTCTATCCCGATTCCAATTATGCACATTTAGTGCCACATTTCTAAATTTCATATATAACATTTCTAATTTAATAACTATACATTCATTCATTTCACATCACATACATATAAATTAAAACTTGTATTATATCCGAACTTACCTCGGACGTAGACATACTCAGACTAATTGAGCAATCGAGCACTTTGTCTTTGCCTCGATCTCGATCCGAATCTCTCATTTCTTGGTCTTAATCAAAGGACACCTATGGCCGAATATCACAAGCTTTAAACCTTTTTGTTCTTTTCAAATTTTCGGTGGAAGATGGATGATAATAGCCACTTTCATGCTTTTATTTTTATTATATTAACATTAATGCACCAATTACCATTTTGCCCTTTATTATTTCATTTAAATTTCCACCAACTAAAGCTCATTTTTGTCCATCCATTCTTTTAATGGTTTATTAACAACATAAGGACTTCTCATTTAGAAAGCCATGCCAAATAAGCACTTTAACAATTAGCACACAACTTTTGCATTTTATGCGATTAAGTCCTTTTTGCTATTAAGCACAAAATCGACAAAAATTTCACACAGAATTTTCACACATGCTCTGAAACACCCCAAACCCGGCCCACAAGCCCTGACCGAATCTGGCATGCTCCTTAAGTAAAGCGTGGTTAAGTCTCGTATGACACTTTGATAATCGTGGTGGTTTCGAAGAAAATAGGTTTAGGTTGTTCTCAGGTTAAAAATTGAATTGTAATTTAATTTTGTACTAAATCGATAATTTCATATTTCAAAAGTTACAAGTTAAAGAAATACCGAATTTTAGAGTTTAATATTATTGTTAACTTGAAAAAAACTGTAGGTGTTTGAGTTTTAAAGCAATTGATGTTGTTCAGTATCATAGTAAAAACTTAAAACACATAAATAAAATAGTTAAGTGATAATGGCCTTATTACATCAAATTATAACCCAAAATAAACCAAAATAAACTTAATAAGGAAATCAAGAAAAATTGAGTCATGCATGGCCACCTCTAAGTCCCTGCCAATCCGGTCCATTCATCGAGTGCCATCTCGCAAAAGTTAGCCCACGAAGGGTGAGTCAACAGACTCAGTGTGTAACAACCATCACAGATTCCCAAAACATACAAGGCATAATAAGTCACATAAAATAATGGTAAACCATGATGCAACCCAAACCACCTAGATCCAACCTCTACACATCATCCGTACCTACCGATCACACCATGGGGATTACTAAATCAACCCTCCATCCGCTACACACCATCAAAGGCAGTCGCTGCAGTCAACTGTACCTCGCCCTTATAATTGTGGCATAGCCACCAGATAATGTGACAGAGTCACCAGATTCATATTATGTGACATAGTCACCAGATAATGTGACAGAGTCACCAGATATTGTGGTAGGAACCACCAGATCACTTCCCCTTTTACATAATCACCCATATGCCCATGTAACATACAAAACATGCTATTTTTCATACGATTTACCTTACTCCAAAATCATAACGGGATTCCTCATATTTTTACATCAATGTTATTAAACATTATTTACAAGTGTTAAAAGGGTAACGTACCTGAATGCACTCGTACCATTGAATGGTACCCTTAGCCATATTTTCATATTTTCCTTAATACATATCTAATATTATCAACCTAGGGGGAATTAGTGTAGGGCTACACACCTGATTATTCGTAGATCTAATCGAAATCTTGAAAATATCTCTGGTCCTTGGAGATGTCAAAATCCCTACATGGAATATGTTAGATTCGATTCTAACATTTGATGAACAAACTAAATGGCCTTCGGCCTAAGATCACACTTCACTTACCTTGGATATTCAAATCACGAATGATCTCCCTTTATAGACCGCTACAAACGAATCCCGAAATCCCCCTTCAAAGTTTCGGCCAAAGAGAATAGGAGGGATTAGTGTCTTGCTTTTTGACAGTCAAAGAAAGAAAAGAACCAAAGAAAAGATCCCTACCGAATAGAGTGACCAAAACGCAAATGGTTCACTAGCTCTAAATGTCGACAAGAGGAGAAGGATGTCTTATTTTTCGGCTCTTAGTGCTTAAGATCAATCGGCTATAGCCTGGAAATACCTTTGGCTTTTGATGATAGAAGGAATGGTGATAAGAAAAAGAGGAGGGAAAGAAGGTTGCAGCTATGGTGTTTCGACTTTTGGAGTTTACGAAAAAGACGAGAGAATGAGGGACAATAAGATTCAGCTGAGACTCCCAAATAGAGATGAAATGTTCGGCCACCAAAAGAATAGGTATAGAATTAAGTTTGAGAGGAAGAAAAGTAGTATAGGAGAAGGCTAGAAGAATTCGGCGATGGTGTGCTTTGAGAGAGAGAGGTTTTGGCTAGAACAAGTTAAAAGAAAAGAGAAGAGAAAGTGATGGGTTTGATCTTGTGGAGAGCAAAGAGAAGACGAAAAAGAGGCTGAAAGTGACCTTAATGGTCTTCTAAAATTCAGCTTAAGGGATTTTGGTGACCGAATTTGTCATCCAAGAAGTCTCTTGGCCGGCCAACTCTCTCTCTCTCTACTCAATCCCCCTTTTCACTCTACCTTAGCTGAATCCCTAAGCTGTCAGACCCAATCTATACCTCCTCCATCAGAGTCCTTGTGCCATCCACCACTGCCCTTCCTTGATGAAAAATAAAACTCCAAAATGCTTCCCTTGCTGCTCGAACCTAGGCCCTTCTCACTCCCTATGGTGTCACCTTACAAGGCCCTAAATGGCGCCTCCTTGCCACTTTACCACTGGGTTATTTGTGTCCTAAACCACACAATAATCTCCTTAAGGCCTAACTCCCTTAGTTCCCCTTTTTGGGCTTAAAAATCCAATAACTTCTAAGGCTCCTACCTACATCCCAAGGTTCTTGAAGCCCTCAAATCACATTCTAATCATACTCAAGCATGCATTCACATATATTTAAGTAAAAATGCATAACTCCTAAATCTCGGGTGTTACAGTTCTACCCCCTTAAAATAATTTTGACCTCGAAATTACCTGGCTAAAACAAGTGAGGGTATTGCTGTTGCATTGTTTCCTCTGACTCCCATGAAGCTTCCTCCGATCCATGGTTACGCCATAACACTTTGACTAGAGGGACCGATTTCCTCTGAAGCACCTTCACATCCCGTTCCAGAATCTGAATCGGCTCTTCCTCATAGGACAGATCTGGTCTCAGCTCCACCTCCTCAACCGGTATCACATGAGATGGATCCGATTCGTAACGACGTAGCATTGAGACGTGAAACACATCGCGCATCTGCTCCAACTCCGAAGGCAACTCTAATTGATATGCAACTGGTCCAACCCGCTTCAGAATCTGATAAGGTCCTATAAACCTAAGACTTAACTTTCCCTTGCGACCAAATCTCATTACCTTCTTCCACGGTGAAACTTTGAGAAACACATAATCTCCCACAGCAAACTTAATCTCCTTCCGCTTAAGATCTGCATATGACTTTTTCCTGTCAGATGCCTCCTTCAACCGTGTCCGAATTACTTTAACCTTTTCTTCGGATTCTGCCACAATTTCTGGACCCAAAACCTGACGTTCTCTCAATTCTGTCTAACATGTAGGAGTGCGACACTTCCGTCCATACAGCTCTTCATACGGTGCCATCCGAATACTTGTCTGATAGCTATTGTTGTACGCAAATTCCGCTAAAGGCAAGAACTCCTCCCAACTCCCTCTGAAGTTTATCACGCAACCCCTCAACATATCCTCTAGCACTTGAATTACCCGCTCAGACTGGCCGTCCGACTGCGGATGGAATGCCGTACTGAAGTCCAACCTAGTGCCCAAAGCTTGATGTAGGGCCTTCCAAAATCGAGATGTAAACCTCAGATCCCTATCCGAGATAATTGACACTGGCACTCTATGCAGCCTCACAATTTCTGCTGCATACAACTTTGCCAATCTCTGCAACGAATAGTCAACCCGCACTGGTATGAAATGTGCAGACTTTGTCAACCGATCTACTATCACCCATACTGAGTCCTTCTTAGTAGGCGTAAGGGGAAGCCCACTAACGAAGTCCATGGTAATTCTCTCCCACTTCCATTGTAGAATCTTTATCGACTGAAGCAATCCTGACGGTACTTGGTGTTCAGCCTTGACTTGCTGACACGTTAAGCACTTCCTTACAACCTCTGTAACTTCCCGCTTAAGACCAGGCCACCAAAACTATTCCCGTAAATCCCTATATAACTTACTTCCTCCAGGATGCATAGCATAAGGGCCACTATGCGATTCCTGAAGAATTTTCTGCCTTAACTTTTCGTCCTTCGGCATACAGACCTTGCCCCGAAAACACAGCACTCCATCACCACTTACACCAAAATTTTTCAATTCCCTATTTTGTACTTGTAGCAGCTTAGCACTTAGATCTCCATCTACCAATTATTTCTCCTTTACCTGACTTATCCATGTCGGCTTCACTTGCAACTCTGCTAGCAAACTTCCATCATCATAGAGGCTAAGATGTACAAACATCACCCTTAAATTTGACACTACTTTTTGACTTAGGGCATCTGCCACAACATTCGCCTTGCCCGGGTGATACTCTATAGAGCAATCGTAATCTTTCAACAACTCCACCCACCTTCGCTGTCTCAAATTCAGCTCCTTCTGAGTCAAAAAATACTTCAGGCTCTTGTGGTCCGTGTAGATCACCAACCTTTCTCCATACAAGTAGTGCCTTCACACTTTTAGAGCGAAAACCATCGCTGCTAAATCCAGATCATGCGTCGGATAGTTAACCTCTTGTAGCCTCAATTGTCGAGATGCATAAGCGACCACTTTTCCTTCTTGCATAAGGAAACATCCCAATCCTGTATGCGAAGCATCACAATATACCATATAGTCCTTCCCTGCTTCCGGCTGAATCAAAATCGGAGCCTCTATCAATACCTTCTTAAGCTTCTCGAAACTCTCCTGCTGCTTATCCGCCCATATGAAAGGTGCCTCCTTTCTCAACAACTTCATCAAAGGTGCTACTATTGATGAGAACCCTTTAACAAATCTCCTGTAGTAGCCTACTAACCCCAAGAAACTATGAACCTCAGCCACAGACTTGGGTGGTTTCCAATCCAATACTGCCTTAATCTTCCGAGGATCCACCCTTATCCCCTCGGCAGACACCACATGCCCTAAGAATGTAACTTCTTTCAGCAAAATTCGCACTTGCTGAACTTGGCATATAGCTTCTTTTCCCTTAACACTTGTAGCACAACTTGGAGATGCTCGTCATGTTCTTCCTCAGACTTAGAATACACTAGGATATCGTCTATGAACACAACGACGAACCGATCTAGGTAGGGTTGGAAAACCCAGTTCATCATATCCATGAACGCGGCTGGGGCGTTCGTCAATCTGAACGGCATTACCAAGAACTCATAATACCCGTACCTTGTCCGAAAAGCTGTCTTATGGATATCAGCCTCCTTCACCTTAAGCTGATGATACTCTAACCTTAGATCTATCTTCGAAAATACTGCACCCCCCTTAAGCTGATCGAACAAGTCATCTATCCTTGGCAATGGATACTTGTTCTTGATGGTCAGCTTATTCAACTGCCAGTAATCTATGCACATGCGCATAGTCTCGTCTTTCTTCCTCACAAATAGGACCGGTGCTCCCCATAGAGACATACTAGGTCGAATAAACCCACGATCGAGTAACTCTTGGATCTAGGCTTTGAGCTCTACTAACTCCTTTGGTTCCATTCGATACGGAGCAATTGACACGGAGTCGCATCTTAATAAGTCAATTCGAACTCCACCCCCTATCCGGGGTAACCCGAGCGACTCCTCCGAAAGACATCTACAAATTCGCTTACTGTTCTAACTCATCCCACAGCTGCTTCCTTAGCCTCTAAGGCACTGATCAACATCAGAAAAGCCACACACCCTTTTCTTGCCATCTTCTCTGCCTTAAGGGCAGATACCATATTTGACAAGCAATTCCGTCTCTCGCCCATCACCACAACTTCTTTGTCGTCAGAAGTTCTTAACGACATGCGCTTAGTAGCACACTCCACATTCGCATGGTACTTCAGTAACCAATCCATGCCTAAGATTAGATCAAACTCCTCAAACGGCAACCCCATTAAGTCAGCTGGAAATTGCGCCTCCTGAACTTCCAAAGGTACTGCCCTAAAGAGTTTATCTAATTCTACTGATTGCCCTAAAGGACTAAGTACAGTCATCTTCCTAGGTACAGTTTCAGAGTTCATATGCAGAGTTCCAGACACCTTACTAGCAATGTATGAATGGGTTGACCCAATATCTATCAACACAATAAAGGGTAATCCAGAGATAAGGAACATACCCGTTATGACATCAGGTGAGTCACCATCCTCCCTTCGATGAACTGCATATACTAGACCTGGCTGTCTCGCCTCCGTGTTACCAACACCTCTGCCCGGTGTTTCCTGACCTCTTCCAGAAGCATTACCTCGCCACCAGGACCACGACCCATGGTGGATGGTGTCCACCCTTCCACTGATTAGGACCACGACTTCTTCGGCGGGCTCCGTCTGCTTTTATGGGATGTCCCTAATCATGTGATCCTTGGACCCACACTTGAAACATCCTCTCGTCTTCTTCCAGCACTCTCCCAAGTGCATCTTTCCACACTGAGCACAAGTACGGTACTGTCCTCCCGTAGCAGCATGCTGACCTCGTGACCCATTCGTTCTAGGTCTCTTTTGAACATTCCCGGATGACCCTGATGTTTCAAAACCTCTCTTTTGTCTATTCCTGTTCGTGTTCTGTCTTACAGACTCCTTAACTCCTTCAGCAACCTTAGCATTTTCTACCAACACAGCAAACTCCCGCTCCTGCTGTGGGGCAATCAACAATCTCAGGTTATCCCTCAGTTCGTCCTCAAATCAGACACATCGTTCATGCTCCGTAGCCACAATACCCTGAGCGTATCAGCTCAACCTTAGGAATTCTACCTCGTACTCCGCTACGAACTTATTCCCCTGAACCAGCCTCAGAAACGCCTTCCTCTGCGCATCAGTATAGCTAGTCCCAATATACTTCTTCTGATACGCCACCTTAAAATACTCCCAAGTGAGATCATCTACAGTAGTACCATCCCTAACCGTGAGCCACCATTGATATGAATCATTGCGGAGAAGCGACACTACCCCTTTTAGTTTCTCCTCAGCAGTCAGGTCCAAATCATCTATAGTTCGCTCCGTCGCCTCCAACCAACACTCAGTCGTATTGGGCGCCACACCAGATATACCACGAAAAAACTCAGCTCTATTGGCTCGGAGTCACTCGGGTACAGATTTTCGAGCTCTCATACCTTCACCTGCTCCAGCCACCCTCTCAAGAACCCGCAGCATCGCCTGCGATACTGCATCATCTCCCGTCTGATCCTGATATTCTACACCAGCAGCTGGTGGTGGTGGCATTTCATTCTCGGACCCTTGACCAGACCTAACGGGTTCCGACACGGTCATTCAGCCTCTACCACGACCACATACATTACGACCACGTCCTCTAGAACTCATGCCTACGATCGTAATTTAAGCTGATTTAAGAAATTTTATGCATTAGTTTTTGTTCCACTAATTATCCACGAACAATTTTATGTAAAGAAATTTTGGGGTAGTTTTTCGATCATTTCAAGGTTTTCATTCCAAGTTTTCTACCCTAATTCAGAGAAAACACATTCATTCAGTAATATTTACTATACACATTCATCTCTCGAACATTTTCGTCCGTTCCAACCCTTCGACTTTTGATGATAGAAGGAACGGTGAGGAGAAAAAGATGAGGGAAAGAAGGTTGCGACTATGATGTTTCAGCTTTTGGAGTTTGCGAAAAAGAAGAGAGAATGAGGGACAATAAGATTCAGCTGAGACTCCCAAATGGAGATGGAATGTCCGGCCACCAAAAGAATAGGTATGGAATTGAGTTTGAGAGGAAGAAAAGTAGTATAGGAGAAGGCTAGAAGAATTCGACAATGGTGTGCTTTGAGAGAGAGAGGTTTTGCCTAGAACAAGTTAAAAGAAAAGAGAAGAGAAAGTGATGGGTTTGATCTTATGGAGAGCAAAGAGAAGACGAAAAAGAGGCTGAAAGTGACCTTAATGGTCTTCTGAAATTCGGCTTAAGGGATTTTAGTGACCGAATTTGTCATCCAAGAAGTCCCTTGGCCGGCCAACTCTCCCTCTCTCCACTCAATCCCCCTTTTCACTCTACCTTAGCCGAATGCCTAAACTGTCAGACCCAATTTATACCTCCACCATTAGAGTCCTTGTGCCGTCCACCACTGCCCTTCCTTGCTGAAAAATAAAACTCCAAAACGCTTCCCTTACTGCTCGAACCTAGGCCCTTCTCACTCCCTGTGGCGTCACCTTACAAGGCCCTAAATAGCGCCTCTTTGCCACCTTACCACTGGGTTATTTATGTCCTAAACCACACAATAATCTCCTTAAGGCCTAGCTCCCTTAGTTCCCCTTTTTGGGCCTAAAAATCCAATAACTTCTAAGGCTCCTACCTATATCCAAAGGTTCTTGAAGCCCTCAAATCACATTCTAATCATACTCAAGCATGCATTCACATATATTTAAGTAAAAATGCATAACCCCTAAATCCCGGATGTTACATGCTCAATCACACACTGTATATACAAAAAATAATTTTAAAATATTTTCTTGACCTCATATTTGTGGTCCCAAAACCACTGTTCCGACTAGGGTCTAAATCGGGCAGTTACATAGCCTATCGATTGGCTTTGCCATCTGAATTGGAAAAGATTCATGATGTGTTCCACGTATCGATGTTACGTCGTTACCGATCAGATCTTTTGCTTGTGATTACATCGACAGAGGTTGAAATTTAACCTGACATGACATATGGCGAAGAACCGGTTAAGATCCTAGCACGGGAAGTCAAATAGTTAAGAAATAAAAGTATAACTCTTGTGAAAATACTATGGCAAAGATATGGGGTAAAAGAGGCAACATGGGAGCTCGAGAAGGCTTTGAGAAACCACTACCCAAACCTCTTTGCTGGTAAGATTTTCGAGGACGAAAATCTCTAAGGGGAAGAGAATTGTAATAGCCCGATTTAGGGCTTAGTCGGAATAGTGGTTGGGAGACCACAAATTCGAAGTAGAAATATGTGTTTTATGATTTCTATGAGGCTTATTATGTGTTTGCATGAATGTGTGAAAATTTATAAGCACTTAATATGGTAAGGAAATCAGCCCCGGATAGTCCAAAACGACAAGCAAAAATTGATAAAAGAGTCGAGCATTCACTAAACTAGAGAGGACGATAACAAAGCCATCCATAAAATCACTTATAAAACTAAGGTTACATGCATAAGTAAAAATAAAAAATGTGCTATAAGAGCAGACAAAAACTTATTAAAAATGGAAAAACAAACAAAAAAGCATATAAAACCTAAGACAACTTGGGTCCAAATCAACTTGTGAAATAATTTATTATTTTAAAATACTCTCAAAACATAAACAAATTAAGAAGATAACGAAGAGGCACCTGCTTTCCAAGAAAAACTATTGGTAGCCAGTGGATTTTTAGTGAATGACAAACGTTGTCATTTGTCCATCACAACTTGTGAAGACAACAAAGATACCACAAAATAGATCTAAAAATTGAAAAAAGAGAATAGATGTAGAGTGAATGAGAAGAAGAAAGAAATAAAGAAAGGATTATTGGGAGGGAGAAAAAGGCAGACGATAGCCAGCCCTGAGGCTGGTACCACCGTTAAGCAAAACAAAAGATAAGAAAACGTCTTACAATTCAAGAAATCTTAAAATAATAATTTAAAGAGTTGAGATAAATTTTATTATCAAATAAGATATGAAAAGTCATCATTTATATATTTATTGTACACATGAAGATTTTATTATACTCTTTTAATATTCTCTAAAAGGAATTAAACATTATGTTATATATGCAATTAACATTGTGTCTATAAAGCACGCAGTCCTTTCAGTTCCTATGACTGATATCCTAAGCGGGCTTCGTACCTGTTGGACACATGTATGAGGGACCTTGGGGCACGCGATCTTTTCTGCGCACTCCTTGAGTGTGTGCGAACTAGGGCCGTGGCCTCCCTTAGATTCTTGAAGCTTGACCTGTGAGTCGTGTTCACTAACCCCTTTCTGCGAGTCGTGTTCATGAGCTACATCTGCTAACCTATCTTATTGTCTTTTTGTGATTCGCCTTATGCTTAGTCTCCGAGTGGGGTCTATCCGGGTTATGGGTTGGAAACCTAGATCCTTTCTAGGGCTCGGGTCGGTGGCTATTGATGTATAACAATCTAGTCCCTCTAGTGGGCCTAAGGGGTTTTATAAAGTGACGCATCTTAGGTCCATCGTTTCAAACTTAAATACAGCTTGCTGGGCACACTACGAGCTGTGATATACAATGGTTGTTTTGCCATGTGCGCGTGCGAGTATCGAGTGGGTTTAGGTGCCTATATCTGACTGCTGAAAATCGAACCATTTTCTCAACTTACATATAGATCATTGATTCTCATCGATTATTTGAACCATTAGAAAGTGGGTGAAAAAATTCCTTTAAAGTGGGAGGTCTTGTAAAACCTTAAAACCTATTTTCTTAGCATTTCCATTACTGGAATCGATTAAAGCTTTTCTTCAAATAAATATCAGTAATCCTTTATTCTAGGTTTTAATATTTCTCGTTCTTCTCTTTTTTCTACTCGAGAATTTATCAAGGATGAGGAGAGCTCATGGCTAAATAGTTTTGCATTTTCTGTGTGGGAACGTGTTTCCAAACCTCTCGTTCAGGCCAATTTTGTCTCTTGTTCCACAAAGCCCAACAAAATGCTTCAAGCTCTTCGTGTGTGGGGAATTCAAATTACTAACTTTTCCTATGAGTTCTTCATCCTCGAGGGTCTGCAGTGGCTCAGCAATACTAGAGATGGTAGTTTTCTGCTCCCCCTCTATGCTTTAGGTGCTGGATTTCATCTACCTTTGAACCCCTTCTTCTACCATTTTCTCGACGATTACTAGATCGCGCCTGGTCAGCTTTGTGGGTTTTCATGGTGGATTGCGGTGGCCTATTTCATTGAATTTTATCTCTGACCAGAGCTTGTAGTCTTCCAGAACCTATGTAATAGCCCGATTGAGGGCCTAGTTAGAATAGTGGTGGCGAGACCACAAATTCGAATAAAAAATATGTGTTTTATGATTTCTATAAGGCTTATTATGTGTTTGCATGAGTGTGTGAAAATTTTATGAGGAAATTTTATTAATTAGTAATTAATTTGTCCATTAGGACTAAATTCCAAAAAGTGGAAAATATGAGATTCTAGAATATTTAAGTATGAAATAGCATTAGAAAAATTACTAAAGATCATTATTTAGAAATTAGACCATTATATGTTTAGATGAAAAAAAATGGACATGGGAAGGAAAAATCTTAAGAAAGAGGCATTAAGGGTATTTTTGTCATTTGGTAAATAAAAGATTAAAAAGGGAAAAACAAAGTCAAAATCTCGTCCATCTTCTTCCCTCATGGCCGAAAATCACTAAGGAGCCATAGCTAGGGTTTCTTCAACTTTCAAACTTTATTATCAAAAAACACGAAGACCAGACCAAAACTGAGGCAAGAATAAAGTTGTGGACTAAATCGAACATCTACACCTATTTTGAGTACCGAGGTAAGTTTGTGTGAAATTAAGGTTACATATGTTATTATGTTTAAATTACTTATTATTATGAGAAATGCAAATTATTTCCATGAAGTTGATTTATGATACCTTGATGAGAAGATGATGCAAATATGTTAAGTTGAAGTCCCGGTTGAAGATTCAAAATAACGAGGATACTTATGTCACAACATGAGATACGAAAGGTCCCGTATAAGACCATGTTTGGTACATGGCATCGGCACCGAATGTAGGTCTCGTATAAGACCATGTCTGGGACATGGCATCAGCACTGAATGTAGGCCCCGTATAAGACCATGTCTGGGACATGGCATCGGTATCGAATAAGGAAGGCTCGCATAAGACCATGTCTGGGACATGGCATGTAACAGCCCGATTTTGGGCCTAGTCAGAATAGTGGTTGCGGGGCCACAAATTTGACATGGAAAAAATTAAAAATTAAAAAAATTAATATTCTTATATTTTTATGATCTACAGTTTTACGGAATGAGTTCGTGAAAATTTTGTTCGAAAATTTTGATGTTTGAGCACTCAATTTAGTCAAAAGGACTAAATTGTAAAAAGTGCAAAACTTGAGTTCTAGAAGGTAGAGGTGTCTAATTGCTATGAAATTTTAAATTGGAGTCCTTAAAAGGTATCTAGACTATTGGTTAAGTTACTGGACAAAAATGGACATCAAATAGGTGAAATAGAATATTTTTAAGTTAAGGGCATTTTAGTAATTTGGTGATTAAAATGAATTAAAAAATTAAAAGCCAATTTTTACTCATCTTCAACCCCTTGGCCGAAATTCACATGAGGAAGACATAGCTAGGGTTTTTCAAGCTTTCAAGCTCAATTATCAAGAAAGACAAGGAATTGACCTTGATCGGGGAAAGAAAAGGTTGTGGACTAAATTGCAAATTCGTCATATTTTGCACTGAGGTAAGTTTGTATATAAATAATGCATTGTTTTTACTTACGTTTTCATGTTGTGATAAATGGTATGAATTGTGGCTGAATATTTGATGTAATTGACAAAATATCGACAAGTGAGAAATTTCCCGGTTGAACCTTAGGAAGAAAAAAGGATACAAGTGACATGTTCACTAGAAACCTATGTGAAATCTAAGTGAAATAAGTGATCTTGGTGCTGGTCCGCACGTTGTACTGGTGGTTGAGTTATCTAACATGTGTTACAGATACTTGACAGCTTGTCTAAGCAGCACCATGTAGTTTCGTCATGACCGACAGCTTGTGTGAGCAGACCCGAAATTGTGACTATGTGAAACGGGTGCTTGTAACAGTCTGGTTTAGACCCTAGTCAGAACAGCAATTTTGGAACCAAAAATTCAAGTCTGAATAATGTTTAAATATTATTTTCTATGCCTTTAATATGTGACTAAGCATGTGTGAAAGCCTCGTATAAAAATTTGAACATTTGTGTGTTTAATTTGACAAAAGGATTAAATTGCATTGAAATGAAAATTTGCATGCTTTATGAAAAGATACCTATTTGTCATGTCTTTATAAGTGTGAAGGCTTTATGTGGCAATTAAGCCAATATTAAGGTTAGTGGATGGACAAATGACCAAATAACATTAATGTTTGTTTGTCTTATATGTTTATAAGAAGGGTAAATGAGTAATTTGGTAAATCAAAGATAATTAAGTAAAACAAAAGCTTGTAAATGGCTATAATGTTCATCCATTTAGCTGAATATTGAAAGGAGAAAAGAAAGAAAGTTAAGCTAGGTTTCGACACATGCAAGCTTTGATTTAGGTAAGTTTTGACTTTGGTTTTCGATAATTTCTATGTTTTTTGCAATCGTTGCTTCGTCTACTTCAAAACTCATGTCTTAATTTTGAGTATTGATGATGTTTATGAGATGAGACTTTGGTGAACTCATGTGATTTGTGATGCTTTATAGTAAAATATGAAAGATATGTATATGATTATCATAGTTTGTCTTTGGAGTTTTATTGAATTTGAGTATATTGGATTCAATTGGGAAAAATGATTATTTGAGGGATTAAATTATAAATTTGATAAAATTTTTGGACTTGTATGAGATACATGGGTATTCGGCTAAGCATGGGTCTATAGTGATTTTGAATATTTGATGTTTTGTGAATTAGGGACTAAATTGTCCAAATGTGTAAATGTGAGGGCTAAATAGAAAATTGCCCTCAATGTATGTTTTTGGATTAAATTGAATAAGTTGATGAATGAAAGGGATAAATTTGAATATGTATAGATCAAGAACCGAAGAAAACAGACTTAGATTGTGAGAAAGCGAAGGTAGTAGAATAATCGAGTTCGAACGAATATCCGAATCCGAGGTAAGTCAATATACAAATAAATGTATTTATATTGAATTATGTATGTTCTTATGACTTTTGATAACGATATATAAATATGAGATGATGTATACAAGAATTTTGAGATAGAATCGACATAGTAACAATGTACGAGAAGTCCCGTTTGAACCTAGGAATGGATAGGGTAGTCTATGTCATGACATAGGTATCTGTTATGTGATAACATGCAAGATCACGTCTAGGACATTGGCATTGATTTGTGATTTCGTGTAAGACCACATCTGGGATGTTTGCATCAATATGAGATTCGTGTAAGACCTTGTCTGGGATAGTGGCATCGATATTTGGTTACGTGTAAGACCATGTCCGAAACATTGGCATCGTATTGATTCGTGTAAGACCCTGTCTGGGACAGTGGCATCGATATCTGATTACATGTAATGTAACACCCCAAACCCGGCCCAAACGCTACGACCAGATCTAGCATGCTACAGGTTGAATGTTAAAGCTCAAATTCTCTGGTTACTTTGAAGAAAACATGGATTTGGAAAAGTAATTTTTCGGTAGCACGATGTGTTGGAAACTTTGCATTGTTTTGATGGAAACCGTTGTTTTGCATTAAGCGTGTTTGAAACTCCCATTTTTAGTACTTCTTATGATTAAGTCCTTAAAATATAAATTTATAATCCATAATCATTAACCACTAAAAATAAAAAATTTAAGCTCATCTAAAAAGTTAAGAAAAATAGAGGGTTTATGGCCCCTCGAGTTCGCCTCGGCTCCCGTATCCACGATCTACTGCTCATCTGAAAAGCTAAGAAAAATAGAGGGTGAGTCACCAAGACTCAGTGTGCAAATCCCTGAACCACATAAACGGCTTGAGGCCCACAATCGCATACTGAGCCTCAGCTCACACATAATGACAGCAGAACAAGTACACGTGATATGACCCAACCCAACCTAAAATTCCATCCTCTACACGCCAACCCTTACCAGCCATCACACCGCGGGGATTTCTATAATCAACCCTCCATCCTCAACATGCCATCTTGATAGTCATGCTGTCAGATATAATGCCGATCACTATGTGACCTTAAAATCAAATGTGGCAGAGCCACCGATCACCATGTGACCTTATAATCAAATGTGGCAGAGCCACTGATCACTAAGTTATCTATTAAGCATGCTCTTCCCCTTCATCATATTAACCCCATCTCATGCATACATACATGCAAAAGCAAGAACAATATACCATCTACAAGATAACAGGTTATCACATACATCGATACACATAGAGAATTTGCTATGTTTTCGTACTTGGCATCCCTTGCCTAACCCCTACGGGTTATTTGACTGTCCATACAGTCTTTTCCGGCTTTTCAACCCATAACATGTATAATACAGAAAAACTAATGTGATAAAGATCTACACACCTGATTACAGACAAGATGTACTTTCTATGTCGACACTGTCAGTAGCCGATACGACAACTAACAGCCTAGGGTTTTGTTCAGTAGCCGGTCCACAACCCGGTGGCCAATCTCTGACGGCAGACACTAAATGCTTCTTAAACTTAGGGGTTGGGTTTACGGGTCCAATCCCCTCCTTTGCCTGATCGACATTTGATTCTATCAAAAGACCTTATCAGTTGCTACCATCATAACATATGGTTGTTAATTCATAACATAGGGTTAAGATCACGAATACGATAAATGAACCTAACGAAAATCTAAAGAGAACCCTTACCTCAAAATCCCAAAAAGAGATAGAGTTCAGAGACTAGTGATTTCTGGCTTTTGGGATCTAGATGATCCGATCTACTTCGATTCCCAAAATGTCGCCCCAAGATGAGGACATAAGAACAGTCAAAACGTTACTCAAAAGATAACATTGCCACTTCAATTAGCATTTCGACTTTGGCCTCTAAAAATCGAAAATGAAAGGTGAAATATGAAGGGAATCATCACTTACCTTAACACAGAGGATTTGGCAATTCCTAGAAGGTTTCGGCTTTTGTGAAACAAGCAATTGAGAAAAGAAGAAGAACATGAAGAAGTGATAGGAATGGTATGGAGACAAAGAGAATTTTGGCAAGACTAGGGTGGGTTCGGCTTTAGCAGAATAATGAGAAAAGAGAATGAAAGAACCCAAGTGCCGAAGACGAAGAAGTACTCCTGTCACTTAAACAGAATTTTGGCACTTACTAAACAAATGCCGAAAATGCCTATTTTGAAAACTAAAACCCGTCCTATCAACAGGGAAATTTCGGCACCCTTAAGCCACTCAAAACCGATTCCCCCTCCCCCTTAAAGTTGGAAATTCGGCCACCACCCTGATCAGTCGATAACTCCTAAACTTTCTCCCTTATCATCATCTGATCCTTCATCTACAAGTGACATGGATAACACCATCTCCTCCTCCCCTTATCAGTATATTATCAACCACATTATCCGCATTATCCACCTCAATCAGTTCCCTAATTGCAAGCATTCAAGCTGACTCCAACACTGCCCCCTTCTGATGCCAAAAATTAATTTAAATAAAATGAGCTTGCCGTGACTCGAACCTCTTCCCTACCTCCTTGTGGCGTCACCTTGCTATGCTCCAAGAGGTGCCTCCCTGCCGCTTTATCACATCAATTCTTGTGTCATAAAACACAAACAAAATCTTTTAAGCCCTAACCCAGCTGGCTCTCTACTAATGTGCCCAACAAAAAATTTTTGCTAAGGCCTCGGCCCAACTCTGAGCCCATTCTGGACCCCTAAAACACTCTAACTAGCATATTAAGCACAACAACACATCACAGCACATCAAATGCAACGCCCCACAAATTTAGGATGTTACAGTTCTGCCTCCCTTTAAGAAATTTCGGCCTCGAAATTACCTGGTCAGAATAGATGTAGGTATTGCTGCCGTATTGCTTCCTCTGGTTCCCAAGTAGCCTCCTCAGAACCGTGATTCTGTCACAGAACCTTAACCAACGAAATCGTTTTCCTTCGCAATACTTTGACATCATGATCCAGAATTTCCATTGGTTCCTCCTCAAAGGATAGGTCAGGACTTACTTCGATTTCCTCCACAGGCACCACGTGGGATGGATCTGAACGATAGCGTCTTAACATAGAGACATGAAGTACGTAGTGAATCTGGCTTAATTCTGAAGGTAACAAAATCTGATAGGCTACCGGTCCCACCCGTTTCATCACTCGGTACGGTCCGATGAATCTGGGACTTAATTTACCTTTCTGTCCAAACCTCAGTACTTTCTTCCACGGTGACACCTTTAAGAACACCCTATCACCTACTGCAAACTCTATGTCCTTATACTCCAAATCAGCATAGGACTTTTGTCTATCCGACGCTTCCTTTAATCGAGCCCGAATTAACTCAACCTTCTTATCTATCTCGGTAACCAATTCTGGCCCCAAAATCTGACGTTCCCCTAACTCCGTCCAACTGGTAGGAGTACGACACCTCCGCCCGTACAATGCTTCATATGGCGCCATCTGAATACTAGACTGGTAGCTGTTGTTGTAAGCAAACTCCGCCAACGGTAAAAACTCTTCCCAACTACCCCTAAAATCAATGAGACAACCTCTCAAGATGTCCTTTAAGATCTGAATTACCTGCTCAGATTGACCATCGGTCTGAGGATGAAACGCTGTACTAAAATCTAATTTCGTACCCAACGCTTGATGCAACGCCTTCCAAAATCACGACGTAAACCTCGGGTCCCTGTCCGATATGATCGATACCGGTACTCCATTTAGCCTCACTACCTCCGCTATATATAACCTAGCCAATCTCTGCAGAGAGTAATCGACACGTACAGGTATGAAATGAGTAGACTTCATCAAGCGGTCAACAATCACCCAAACTGAATCTTTCTTCGTAGGCGTGAGAGGTAGCCTACTAACGAAGTCCATTGTGATTCTTTCCCATTTCCACTGTGGAATCTTCACCGGCTGCAACAACCCTGATGGTAACTGATGCTCTGCCTTTACCTGCTGACAGGTCAAACACTCACTCACAAATTCGGTCACCCCTCGCCTCAGGCCCGGCCACCAGAACTGTTCTCGCAAATCCCGATACATCTTACTCCCTCTAGGGTGCATAGCGTATGGACTACCATGCACTTCTAGCAAAATCTTACGCCTCAACTCAGTATCTTTCGGCATATAAATTCTTCCTTGGAAACATAATAGCCCTTCCTCATTCACACTGAATTCTGTTGGCCCATCACTTGATCCTACCTGAAACTTCTCCTTTAGCAACTCATCGGTCTGCTGCTTCTCCTTAACTTGACTGACCCAAGAGGGTTTCACTGGAAGTTCAGCTAATAAACTCCCATCATCGTATAAACTGAGGTGAGCAAACATTGCTCTCAAGTCAGAGATTATTTTACGACTTAGAGCATCCGCCACCACATTAGCTTTACCCGGCTGATACTCGGTCGAGCAGTCATAGTCCTTTAACAACTCGATCCACCTCCTTTGCCTTAGATTCAACTCCTTCTCGGTTAAAAGGTATTTTAAGCTCTTATAATCGATATAAATGATGGATTTCTCCCCATACAGATAATGTCTCCAGATCTTCAAGGCAAAAACCACTGCCGCCAATTCCAAATCATAGGTGGGATAATTTGATTCGTGCGGTCTTAACTGCCGAGACACATACGCAACAACCTTCCCATCTAGCATCAATACGCATCCTAGCCCAGTGTGTGAAGCATCACAGAAAATCACGAACTCCTTTCTGGCCTCCGGCTGAATCAACATCGGAGCTTCCGTCAATATCCTTTTTAACCTCTCGAAACTTCCTTACTGCTTTTCAGTCCAAACAAACGGAACCCATTTTCACTACAACTCAATCAACGGTGCCGTAATCAACGAAAATCCTTCAACAAACCTTCTGTAATACCCGACCAGACCAAGAAAACTCTGAATTTCTGCTACAGACTTAGGCGGCTTCCAATCCAACACCGCTTCAATTTTTTGAGGGTCAACCCTAATCCCCTCTGCCGACACCACGTGGCCTAGAAAAATAACTTCTCTTAGCCAAAATTCGCACTTACTGAATTTGGCATACAGCTGCTTCTCCCTCAGAATCTGTAAAACCACTCGAAGGTGTGAATCATGCTCCTTCTCCGATCTTGAATAAACCAGGATGTCATTTATAAATACCATGACAAACCGATCCAAGTAGGGTTGGAACACTCGGTTCATCATGTCTATAAACGCTGCTGGCGCATTGGTCAATCCAAATGGCATTACCATGAATTCGTAGTGACCATAGCGAGTCCTAAAAGTCGTCTTATGAATATCTGCCTCCTTGACCTTAAGCTGATGGTACCCTGACCTCAGATCTATCTTTTAAAAGACTGAAGCCCACTTCAATTGATCGAACAAGTCGTCGATCCTCGGTAACGGGTATTTGTTCTTGATTGTCAACTTATTCAACTGGTGATAGTCAATGCACATACGTATTGATCCATCCTTCTTCTTAACGAATAACATCGGTGCTCCCCAAGGCGACACACTTGGTCGAATAAACCCTCTATCCAGCAACTCTTGTATCTGCGCTTTTAACTCCACCAACTCCTTCGACGCCATTACATGCAGGCGATGATATCGCATCGTTCTTGGAAAAAGAATAATACCAAACTGCACTTCACGGTCCGGAGGTAATCCCGAAAGCTCTTCTGGGACAACATCAGGAAATTCCTTCACCCTCCTAACATCCCCGACAGTTAGTTCCTTGGCTTCCAGAGCCCAAACAAACATTAGAATTGCCTCGCATCCTTTCCTTACCATCCTTTCCGTTCTTAGGGCAGCCACCATATTCGACAAATAGTTCCCTCTTTCACCCATCACCAACACTTCGCCACCCTCGGGAGTTTTTAACACCATACGCTTGGTTACGCAATCTACATTAGCTTGATACCTCACCAGCCAATCCATGCCTAAGATTAAATCAAACTCCCCGAATGGTAATTCCATCAGATCAGTCAGGAAAACTATTCCCTGAATTTCTAAATGTACCTCCCGATAAAGCTTATTTACCACCACAGAGTTTCTAACGGACTAATTACAGTCATCTCCCTAGAGGAAATCTCAGAATCTATGCTTAAAGTTCCAGACACCCTACTAGCAACATATGAATGCATCAAACATACGAGTAACATCCATAAACTCACCTTCGTCACACAAGAGTATTTTCGTCATTTCACTACCTAGGGTATTTTCGTAATTTTACCCTACAGGGGTATTTTTTTTATCTCACAAAATAGGGTATCTTGGTGATTTAACAAAATAGGGTATCAGGTGCCGCTAGACTTGAAGGCCATATCTCAACCCA
The DNA here is from genome assembly GCA_025506655.1 of Gossypium rotundifolium. NCBI lineage: Eukaryota > Viridiplantae > Streptophyta > Magnoliopsida > Malvales > Malvaceae > Gossypium > Gossypium rotundifolium. The sequence goes on along the minus strand of CP106722.1, from coordinate 84,212,292 downwards.
AAGCATTTTTCTTAAATTCACATCAATCTATAAAACACTACTGGACCCATTTCACAGCCCGAGCTTTGCAACCGGGCTCTGATACCAAAATGTAACACCCTAAACCCAGCCCAAACGCTACGACTAGATCTGGCATGCTACAGGTTGAATGTTAAAGCTCAAATTCTCTGGTTACTTTGAAGAAAACTTGGATTTGGAAAAGTAATTTTTCAGTAGCATGATGTGTTGGAAACTTTGCATTGTTTTGATGGAAACCGTTGTTTTGCGTTAAGCGTGTTTGAAACTCCCATTTTTAGTACTTCTTATGATTAAGTCCTTAAAATATAAATTTATAATCCATAATCATTAACCACTAGAAACCGAAAATTTAAGCCAAGAGGCCTTATTACATGCTAACGAAAACAAACCCAAAATTTAAAACTAAAGAAAAACCAAAAATAAGTTTACTTAAATAAAAGACTTTATGGCCGCCCGAGTCCGCCTCGGCTCCCGTATCCACGATCTACTGCTCATCTGAAAAGTTAAGAAAAATAGAGGGTGAGTCACTAAAACTCAGTGTGCAAATCCCTGAACCACATAAACGGCTTGAGGCCCACAGTCGCATACTGAGCCTCAGCCCACACATAATGACAGCAGAACAAGTACACGTGATATGACCCAACCCAACCTAAAATTCCATCCTCTACACGCCAACCCTTACCAGCCATCACACCGCGGGGATTTCTACAATCAACCCTCCATCCTCTACACGCCATCTTGACAGTCGTGCTGTCAGTTATAATGCCGATCACTATGTGACCTTAAAATCAAATGTGGCAGAGCCACCGATCACCATGTGACCTTATAATCAAATGTGGCAGAGGCACCGATCACTAAGTGATCTATTAATCATGCTCTTCCCCTTCATCATATTAACCCCATCTCATGCAAACATACATGCAAAAGCAAGAACAATATACCATCTACAAGATAACAGGTTATCACATACATCGATACACATAGAGAATTTGCTATTTTTTTGTACACATAGAGAATTTGCTATGTTTTCGTACCTGGCATCCATTGCCTAACCCCTACGGGTTATTCGACTGTCCATACAGCCTTTTCTAGCTTTTCAACCCATAACATGTATAATACAGAAAAACTAATATGATAAAGATCTACACACCTGATTACAGACAAGATGTACTTTCTATATCGACACTGTCAATAGCCGATACGACTACTAACCACCTAGGGTTTTGTTCTGTAGTCGGTCCACAACCCGGTGGCCAATCTCTGACGGCAGACATCAAATGCTTCTTAAACTTAGGGGTTGGGTTCACGGGTCCAATCCCCTCCTTCGCCTGATCGACATTTGATTCCATCAAAAGACCTTATCAGTTGCTACCATCATAACATATGGTTGTTAATTCATAACATAGGGTTAAGATCACGAATACGATAAACGAACCTAACTAAAATCTAAAGAGAACCCTTACCTTGAAATCCCGAAAAGAGATAGAGTTCAGAGACTAGCGGCTTCTGACTTTTGGGATCTAGATGATCTGATCTACTTCGATTCCCAAAATGTTGCCCCAAGATGAGGATATAAGAACAGTCAAAACGTTACTCAAAAGATAACCTTGCCACTTCAATTAGCCTTTCGGCTTTGGCCTCCAAAAACTAAAAATGAAAGGTGAAATATGAAAGGAATCATCACTTACCTTAACACAGAGGATTCGTCAATTCTTAAAAGGTTTCGGCTTTTGTGAAAGATGCAATTGAGAAAAGAAGAAGAACATGAAGAAGTGATAGGAATGGTATGGAGACAAAGAGAATTTCGGCAAGACTAGGGTGGGTTCGGCTTTAGCAGAATAATGAGAAAAGAAATGAAAGAACCCAAGTGCCGAAGACGAAGAAGTACTCCCCTCACTTAAACAGAATTTTGGCACTTACTAAACAATGCCGAAAATGCCTATTTTGAAAACTAAAACCCATCCTATCAACAGGGAAATTTTGGCACCCTTAAGCCACTCAAAACCGATTCCCCCTCCCCCTTAGAGTTGGAAATTTGGCCACCACCCTGATCAGCCGATAACTCCTAAACTTTCTCCCTTATCATCATCTGATCCTTCATCCACAAGTGACATGGATAACGCCATCTCCTCCTCCCCTTATCAGCACATTATCAACCACATTATCCGCATTATCCACCTCAATCAGGTCCCTAATTTCAAGCATTCAAGCTGACTCCAACACTGCCCCATTCTGACGCTAAAAATTAATTTAAATAAAATGTGCTTATCGTGATTCGAACCTCTTCCCTACCTCATTGTGGCGTCACCTTGCTGTGCTCCAAGAGGCGCATCCCTGCCTCTTTATCACATCAATTCTTGTGTCATAAAACACAAATAAAATCTTTTAAGCCCTAACCCACCTGGCTCTCCACTAATGTGCCCAACAACAAATTTTTGCTAAGGCCTCGGCCCAACTCTGAGCCCATTCTGGACCCCTAAAACACTCTAACTAGCATATTAAGCACAACACATCACAGCACATCAAATGCAAAGCCCCAGAAATTCAGGATGTTACATGTAAGACCACGCCTGGGATGTTGGCATTGTATGACTATTCCGGGCACTCTGCGTATCCTATTAGATTTCGAAAGGTTAAACGGGCAAATCCGAGATACGAACAGCTATGTGATTTGTATTTTTCATTTCAGGTACGCTTGTTATGTACATTAAGTGTGTATGAAAGGTAAGTATCTACATGAACTTACTAAGATGGATATGTGAAATGAAATGATAGAATAATATGTGAAGAGATGCTTAAAAGAGTTATGTGCATATGTGATATTTGAGTTGGAGAATGTGGTAAGATATGGCTAAGAAAATGAGCCAAAGAAATATATGTGATGAATTTGGTATGAGAACCATTAAAATCATACTAACCAGTGGGTTATGTGCATTTTATGCTAAGTTTATTTGTATACCATCATCAACTGGGTCGGAACCCAATTAGAAAAAACTTGGGCCGAGCCCATAAAGCATAATCTTGGGCTTGAGCCCATTTAGCAATACTTTGGGCCTAAACCCCTTGACAAAATAATGTATCAATTATATCATTAGAATTTAATGCAATTCCCAAACCAATCCTAATAATCCATCCGCTACACACCACCCATGCCAACCAACACACCTGTGGGGATCAAGTCAACCCACCCCGCCAACATACCAATCGCAGGCATTAAGCCATTTATAACAAATTTAATTGTGAAAAAGCCACCAGAATAATAGAATATACGTGGCATTGCCACTATACAGATTTGTGGCAGAGCCACCAGAACTTCTCTTCAACATTATCCCATCCCATGCAAATCATGTATATAATGCATAACATATCACAATATAACCACAATAATTTATTCGGATATTTATTACAAAATTATGGCCCCTTATAACAATTTATCAAATCGGCCCATATATCATATTATCAGATCGACCCATATAGCAAATTAACAGATCGTCCCATATAGCAAAATATCAGATCGGCCCACTATTCAATATGTCCATTTGGCCCATTAAGGCAATCTATCAAATCGTTCCATTAAGGCATTTTCGTAATTCGGTAATTTACCCACTAAGGGTAATTCGATAATTTCGCAATCCAGACTTAACTACTAATTTGGGCATAACAATTTAAACTATCCATCTGCGTCGTACTAACTAAATTGACTATAACTTGGGCTAGGAATCTCAAAATCTAAATCCGTAAATTTTCCTTGAAACTAAACTCATATATCTTCTTACAAAAAATTTTCCAAAATTTTTTTCTTAACCATTTAGTACAGTTTATTCCTTAAAATTTCCCTTGTTTCACTGTCCAAAGATTCTGACCTCTCTTATCTTAATTTCAAATATCTCACTGTACGGTTTTCATATATTGCTCCCACTTGTTTCTAATGAAAATAGGCTCACTAAGAAATCCATACATATAAATTATTCCTCATAATTCACTTTGTACAATTTTAACAGATTCTTCCAAGAAAGAATAGGGAAGCACAAAGTCAATCAGAACCAATCTCACTAAAATTAAAATATCTCATAATATAAAATTTATTTTCCTTCTCCGTTTCTTCCATATAAAAATAGACACAGTAAGTTTTAATTTAACATCTTATTCACTTTATAATTCCCTTTGTCCTATTTTTCGTGATTTTTCAAAAACACATCACTGTTTCTAATTGGAACTATTTTATTACAAAATATGGTTACTACTACGAATATACGCACTCCCGAGTGATCACATATGTCGATTTCCAGTTTTCTTCGATATTTTGACCAAATCACAAAACATATCAAAAAAATTTCAGAGAGATGTGAGATTACACACCATTTCAAACATGTCTTCGGAAAGTACGGGATTACAAACCTTGATTACGAGTTGTGCTTTCTACTGATTTCAACACCTATAATGATGGTTGATAGAAGGTTAGTCTCAACTTTGATAATCATAACTAAAGACATTTTATTAAGCTAACTCCACTTACCACGAATATGATCTCCCTCAATGCACCAAGAATCGATCCTACCCTTTGGCTACTAAAATCCCGTCCTAACAATATTTGGTGAGCGAAAGAGTTATTAGCAAATATCCCACCTTTGGCCAAAACAAATCTTATAACAATGTTCTTACCCCACTTGCACGACGAGTCGACGATAACGATTTGGTTAATACAAATCACTTGTGCTCCTTCACCTTGTTGAAAGTCTGATTGTACTTATGGCTATGGGTGAATCAGATGTGATAGATTCGGCCTTTCCACTTAGAACGCGATTGATCAAAGGAGTGAGTGTTAATACGGATGAGAAGAACGATAAAGAAAAAATAAAGGGTTCAGTTATAAAGGAAAATGAACAATGATATTCGGCTATGGAGGATATGGATTTGAGAAGAAAAAAGGGTTGGAAATTTTGTAAAAATGAAAAGAAGATATAAAGGAGTGTTTATGAGAATTCGATTTTCCAAGGAAAATGAGTGAAACAATTTGGTCTACAAGGCTTAGGTACTTTTGGCAACAAGGAAGAAAAGAAGAAACAAGAATGCACACTAAAGGCTTGAAAATTCGGCAAAGAGAAGACAATGAATTTTGGAGAGAAAAGAAAAATGACACAAAAGTTGCAAATAGGAATTTTGGCCAAAACAACACCAAATCTTTTTACCAATTGCCAAAGAAAAATTTGGCTACCTCCCTTTTCCCCCAAAATCGTCCACATACATGACCATAATGGTCAAAAGTTGGCCAACCACACTTTCCATAACACTTCCCTTGAAAAAGGCCACATGTTTCCCTCACTTGCCCTTTTCTTTTGATTCCTTACCATATCTTCACCCTTTCCTTATTTCCTTAGCCACCTTGCCAAAATTAAAAAGTCCAACTTGCCTTATTTATAAGCTTGGCCGACATTTAGGGAAAGAGTGCAAAAATAATAGTCAAAATTTGCACACCATGGGATTTGAACCTCTTCCCTCAAAGCCTTTCATGTGGCGCCATTTCCCCTTTGCCATATGCTCACTTATGCTAGCAATTTACTCATTTATTTCCATAAGCTTTGAGGTAACTTACTATCTCTCCTTAGTAGGCTTAAACACAAAATTTTACTTAGCGGACTTCATAGAAACCTCGTAACTTTCCAAAATTACTTTCTTAATAAGTCCAACTTGAATTAATGCTATTCTCTTATTCTCAAAATTTTAAACACTCCTACGCCCAAGGCCCAATGGGCCCAATCCAACTAGGCCCAATTTTAGGATGTTACAGGTAGACCACCGAGAAATATTGGAACTGGAGCTACTAGTAAAAGTATAGTGAAAGAATCAGCTGTGAGGTCAGAAGCGAGAGCACCTGCTAGAGCTTATGCCATACCTGCCCGTGAGGATGCGTCATCTCCCGATGTGATTACTGGTACATTCTCTCTTTATGATACTAATGTTATTGCATTGATTGATCCCGGGTCTACTCATTCCTATGTTTGTGTGAATTTAGTATCTAGTAAAAGTTTGCCTGTTGAACTTACTGAATTTGTGATTAAAGTGTCAAACCTTTTAGGCAAATATGTGTTAGTTGATAAGGTTTGCAAGAATTTTCCTTTGATGATTCAAGGCCACTGTTTTCCGGCTAATCTGATGTTGTTTCCATTTGATGAGTTTGATGTTATTCTGGATATGGATTGGTTGACATTGCATGATGCCATGGAAAATTGTAGACAGAAAACCCTGGAGTTGAAATGTGAAAATGGTGAGATTCTTTGGGTTGAAACAGATGAATCAAATAAATTTCCTATGGTGATTTTGCACGTGTCTGCTCAGAAATACATGAGAAAAGGGTGTGAAGCTTATCTTGCTTATATGTTGAATACTGAGATGTCCAGGTCGAAGCTTGAATCGATGCCGATGATCTGTGAATTTCGGACATGTTTCGGAAGAATTGCAGGTTACCTCCAATTAGAGAGATTGAATTTGCCATTGATCTATTGCCTGGGGCTGCACCGATCTCGATTGCTCCGTATAGAATGGCTCCGAATGAATTGAAAGAATTAAAAGCTCAGTTGCAAGAGTTGACAGATAAGGGATTTGCGAGACTGAGTTTTTCTCCTTGGGGTGCTCCTGTATTGTTTGTGAAGAAAAAGGATGGATCTATGAGACTTTGTATTGACTATCGACAACTCAACAAAGTGACCATAAAGAATAAATATCTGTTGCCGAGATTTGATGATTTATTCGACCAGTTGAAAGGGGCGACAGTGTTCTCCAAGATTGACTTGAGGTCTGGTTACTATCACCTGAGAGTTAAAGAGTCAGATGTTCGAAAAACTGCTTTTAGAACGAGGTATGAACATTATGAGTTTCTTGTGATGCCTTTCGGTTTGACTAATGCTCCTGCCATCTTTATGGACTTGATGAATCGCATTTTTTGACCATACTTGGATAAGTCTATGGTTGTGTTCATAGATAATACTCTGATTTATTCTTGAGATGCATCCGAACATGCTGAACACTTGAGAATGGTGTTGTAGATTTTGAGAGAGAAGAAATTATTTGCTAAATTCAGTAAAGGTAAGTTTTGGCTTCGTGAAGTCTGATTTTTGGGACATATAGTTTCGAGTGATGGTATTCGGGTGGCAAAATTTTGGCAATAGTTGATTGGAAATCGCCAAAGAATGTATCAGAGGTTAGAAGCTTTTTGGGCTTATCCGGGTATTATAGACGTTTTGTCGAGGGATTCTCGATGATTGCCTCTCCTATGACTAAGTTGTTGCAAAAGAATGTTAAGTTTGAATGGATCGATAAATCTCAGCAAAGTTTCGAGAAGTTGACAGCACGATTGACTGAAGCACTAGTTTTGGTACAACCTGATTCGAGAAAAGAGTTTGTGATTTATAGTGATGCATCATTGAATGGTCTTGGTTGTGTGTTGATGCAAGAGGAAAAAGTAGTAGCTTATGCCTCAAGACAGCTAAAACTGCATAAGAAGAATTATCCGACTCACGATTTAGAATTGGCCGCCATCTTCTTTGCGTTGAAGATTTGGCGTCATTATTTGTATGGTGAGAAGTGTCGAATCTTTACCGATCACAAAATTTTAAAGTATCTGATGAATCAAAAGGACTTGAATTTGAGACAACAGAGGTGGCTCGATGTAACACCCTAAATTAGGGGTTATTTGTAATTTAATTAATTTCCTATGTATGTGCTTGTAGAAATAAATATTTTGATTTCTAAGCATATTTAGGGCCTTGACATAACCCTGAATTAGGTCAGATTTGGAATTAAAAATTTCTTCTTAAAGGTTTAAAAGAAAGGAAGCTAGGGGATAAGGGTTAAATAAAATTTTGGGTGAAACGTGACACAAAGAACAGCATGGCTAAGTGGCTTTCATGCGCCACTTAGGTGCCTTGGAGGTGGCGTCAAAGGGGGTCTTGGGTTCAAGACTCGGCAGTAACAAGGGGGAAATGTTTTTTTCCCTTTTGGGCGTTAGGGTCAAGAAGGCTTTAAAGAAATTTCGGGCAAGGTTTGAGCATGAAAGTCGGGCTGGTGGAGTGGCTTGGGGTGCCACTTAAGGGCCTCGGTTTAAGGTCTCGGGTTCGAGACATAAAGGACGCAAGGGGAGTTTTATTTTTTGGCTTTGGCGTTAAAAGGAAAAAGGGCCTGGTATGAAGGCTTTATAAATAAATGATGAGGATAATTGACATGAAAGTCAATTGGGAGAGTTGGTCTGGGGCGCTTAAAGGGGGCTGCGGCTGTTGCCTCCACCAGATCTTGGTTTCAAACCCAAGAAGCAGCACTTTGGTTTTTTTTTCTTTTCTCTTTTTGCTGCTGGCGTGAAGGAGGGGGTGTTGGCAGCATATTGAACTCTTAATTGATAAGAGATAAGGCTTAATATTTTTGCATATAATCGGCTGGAAGGGGGAGCCATTAGTGTTTTAATTGCTATTAAATTGTTGAAGGAGATTAGGAGATTAAATGTAAGATAAGTCTTGCATTATTTCTTTGATAATGGAAAGTGAAATTATCGGCATAAGGGGAGAAGTTGGCGAATGAAGGACTCTTCAAGGCCATCCATATTCGGTTTTGGGCAGAAAGAAGTGCCAAAAATTCGCACATTGTTCTTTTCTTTCTCTCCATTTAGTTCTCTCTTGAATTTCCCTAGCCTCTCTTGCCAAATTCTTCCAAAAGTTCTCTTCTTTTTTTTCTTCTACTAAGCCGAAACTACCACCACTTCCCCTACATCTTTTCTTTTTCTTTTTCTTTCCCTAGTAACCGAACCTACCTCCTTTTCTTCTCAAAAATTTCAGCCTTCAAACTTGAGTTAGCCGAATCTCTTCCATTCTCCTTTTTGCCGGAATCTTTCCTCCTTCATTAGAGTTACTTTGGCCGAATAAGCAAGGGAACACAAGTTTCTTTTTGGGATTCTCTTTCAAACATTAGTAAGAGGTATGTGACATGGCCGAATGGTTCTTTTTGAATCTATGATTATGGCCGAATGGCCTATGACTCTTAATGATGTACCTAAATCGTTTGTAGGAAAGCTTTCAGGATTTATTTTTCCAAAGGTGAGTTGGAAAGCACATTCGGCCAAGGGCCCTTGATAAAAGTTTATTGTTTAAATGCCGAACTAATGTGTGTGCCATGGATTTAGGGGCTAATTAAGGTTTCGGGATTTGTTTGGAAATCAAATCTATTCAAGGTAAGTCCGCAAAGAGCCCTTGGTATGAATTTGGTTTGGCCGAATAGGCCTTTGATACTAACAGTGATGAATGGCCGAATATAGGGTCAAGATCTAGCGTTGTAGATCGGATCTTCGGGATCTAGGAATTTTGGTAGTGTCAGGTGTGTGTAGAAACTCACTACACACTTTATTAATTTACATGATTTAATTATTTGCCTTTAATCTTTTGGTTGTGATTAGCTTGTGGCATAATCATGGTTTCCGGGTAAGTCCCCTAACTTGTAATTTTTGATATACGATTTGCATGCCATCACATGATATTAAATGCTATGACATGAAATATGATAATTGATGTATAAGTATGTGATGGTGGGGTTGATGAGAGGAGGGGGATGATTTTCTGGACTGTCGCCAGTGGTTTTGACCACAAGATGGATTGGCCCCATCAGATTATTTGTGACCTATGGTCATCAGTGGTTTTAACCACAAGATGGGTTGGCCCCATCAGATTATTTGTGACCTATGGTCATCAGTGGTTTTGACCACACCGATTGATAATTTGCGACTAAGTCCCAGTGGTTTGGTACCACCAGTGGTTTTGACCACACTTGATTATTTGTGACCTATGGTCATCAGTGGTTTTGACCACACGATGGGTTGGCCCCATCATTTAATTTGTGACTCTAAGTCATCAGTGGTTTTGACCACACGGGGTAGTTAAGGAGTATGGATGGTTAGGATGGGTTGCATGTTTGCATGTTCATTAATAAATTGTGTATGAGTGCAATTCCGGGTGGGGGATTTACACACTGAGTCTTGGTGACTCACCCCTTTCCCTTAACATTTTGCAGATGAGTAGATCGCGGAGATGGAGCCGGAGAGGACTCGAGGCGGCCATGCTTATTGTTGGATTTAAATTCGTTATCGTTAAGTTTATTTAATTATTTTCTAAGTCTGATTATTTTTGGGATTGTAATAAGGCCGCTATTATTATTTTGGATGTTATTTTACTGTTTTATTTTACTTATGTTATATTGCAAATGGATTTCTATAAATATTAATTGAACCGGTAAAAGTAACTTTTCAAACTTAATAAACTTTTACGGGTTTTCAAAGATGTTACCATCGGGTAACAAAAAATTAAACTAAGTCAACTATAACTTTGACGGATTTTAAAAGGCTACATGATCAACCGTTTTAAAGACAAAAAAGGTTTATCAACCCAACTATACTTATAAAAAGCCCAACTAAGTTTTCAAACCCCGTTTTCATACCTTAGCCAAATTTTACCAGGTTCTCACCAAACTTTCAAAATGACTCAAAATATTTTACTCCGTGACATACTAGATCCGGTCAAAACTCATGGGCCGGGTTTGGGGTGTTACACTCGAATTATTGAAAGATTATGAGCTAGTGATTGATTATCATCCGAGGAAAGCGAATATAGTCGCAGATGCCTTGAGCAGAAAATCCTTGTATGCTTTGAGAGCTATGAGTACGAGTTTGGCTTTGTCTGACGACAGTTCAATTTTGGCCAAGTTGAGGGCCACATCATTATTTCATCAGCAAATTCGTGAAGGTCAAAAGAAAGACAGGGAATTGCAAGTTAAAAGAGTTCAGTGTGAATCGGGTAGTGATTCGAATTTTCGAATCGGACCAGATGATCGCTTGATGTTCCGTGATAGGGTATGTGTACCGAAAGACGATGAGTTAATTTGAGAATTTTTTCATGAGGCACACAGTGGTTGTTTGTCAGTTCATCTGGGTAGTACAAAATTGTATAGTGATTTGAACAAATTGTATTGGTGGCTGGGTATGAAAAGAGACATTTCTGAGTTTGTAACAAAGTGTTTGATTTTCCAACAAGTGAAAGTCGAGCATCAGGTGCCTTCGGGTTTACTTCAGCCAGTGATGGTTCCCGAGTGGAAATGGGATAGAATCACGATGGATTTTGTGACAGGTTTGTCTCTGACTCTGAAAAAGGAAGTTGTCGTTTGGGTTGTGGTTGTTAGATTGACGAAATTAGCTCACTTTATACCGGTACATACCGACTACTTACTTGATAAGTTGGATGAGTCGTATATTGATGAAATTGTGAGATTGCACGGAGTACCTATGTCTATTATTTCAGATAAAGATCCGAGATTTACTTCAAGGTTTTGGAAAAGGTTGCAAGAAACCTTGGGTACGAAATTGAATTTTAGTACCGCGTTTCATCCGCAAACTGACGGTCAATCTAAAAGAGTAAGTCTAGTTCTTGAAGACATGCTCCGATATTCGAAGGTAGTTGGGAGAAATATCTACCTTTGTTTGAATTTGCCTACAACAACAGTTATCAATCGAGTATACAGATGGCACCGTACAAAGCATTATATGGTCGCAAGTGTCAAACTCCTTTGCATTGGGCTGAGCTTAGTGAGAAACAGATTCACGGGGTTGATTTAGTTAGAGAAACTGAAGAGAAAGTGAAAGTAATCCGTGATTGTCTGAAAGCTGCTTCAGATCGACAAAAGTCATACAAGGATTTGAAAAGAAAAGAAATTGAGTTTCAAGTGGGTGATAAAGTGTTTCTGAAAGTATCTCCGTGGAAGAAGATTTTGAGATATGGCCGAAAGGGCAAGTTGAGTCCCTGTTTCATTGGGCTGTGTGAGGTTATCGAAAGGATTGGACCAATGGAATATCGGTTAGCTTTAGCGGCAGAGTTAGAAAGAATTCATAATATGTTTCATGTGTCAATGTTACGATGCTATTGTTCTGATTCTTCATATGTGATTTCTCCGACAAAGATTGATATTCGATCGGATATGACCTATGATGAGGAACCGGTTAAGATTTTGGCTCGGGAAGTTAAATAGTTGAGAAATAAAAGTATAGCCTTAGTGAAAGTGTTGTGGCAAAGACATGGAGTAGAAGAGGCTACGTGGGAACCAGAGGAAGCCATGAGAAAACAGTACCCAAACTTCTTTTTCGGTAAGATTTTTGGTGACGAAAATCCCTAAAGGGGGGAGAGTTGTAACGGCCCGATTTTAGGCCTAGTCGGAATAGTGGTTTCGGGGTCACAAATTCGACAAGGAAAAAAATTAAAAAATTAAAAAAATTAATATTCTTATATTTTTATTATCTGCAGTTTTACGGAATGATTTTGTAAAAATTTCGTTCAAAAATTTTGATGTTTGAGCACTCAATTTAGTCAAAAGGACTAAATTGTAAAAAATACAAAACTTGAGTTCTAGAAGCTAGAGGTGTCTAATTGCTATGAAATTTTAAATTGGAGGTCCTTAAAAGGTAACTAGACCATTGGTTAACTTGTTGGACAAAAATGGACATCAAATAGGTGAAATAAAATATTTTTAAGTTAAGGGCATTTTAGTCATTTAGAGATTAAAATGAATTAAAAACAAAATTAAAAGCCAATTTTTGCTCATATTCAACCCCTTGGCTGAAATTCACATGAGGAAGACATAGCTAGGGTTTTTCAAGCTTCCAAGCTCGATTATCAAGAAAGACGAGGAATTAAACTTAATCGCGAAAAAGAAAACGTTGTGGACTAAATTGCAAATTCGTCATATTTTGCACTGAGGTAAGTTTGTATGTAAATAATGCATCGTTTTTACTTATGTTTTCACGTTGTGATAAATGGTATGAATTGTGGCTGAATATTTGATGTAATTAACAAAATATCGACAAGTGAGAAATTTCTCGGTTGAACCTTAGGAATAAAAATGGATAAGAGTGACATGTTCACTAGAAACCTATGTGAAATCTAAGTGAAATAAGTGATCTAGGTGCTGGTCCGCACGTTTTACCGGTGGCTGAGTTATCCGGTATGTGTTTCGGATACTCGACTGCTTGTGTAAGCAGCACTGTGTAGTTTCGTCATGACCAACAGCTTGTGTGAGCAGACCCGAAATTGTGACTATGTGAAATGGGTGCTGGTCTTATAAGTTCTACCAGTGGCTGGGTAATTCGGCATGTGTTGCGGATACCTGACAGCTTGTGTGAGCAGCACTAGGTAGTTACATATGACCAATAGCTTGTGTCAGCAGACCCGCGAATGTGAATAGCTCGAGAACGAGCCTATGTGTGATAAGTGATGTGAAGTAACTTTGGCTACAAGTGTGGCACTATGTGCAATATTCGATGTGTTCAACGGGAAATGACTAAGTGTAAATGTCTATGATTATGTGATGAATAAGTGCAGGTATATGTGTGTAAACTTATAAGCAATGTGCTCGATATGTGATCGAACTTTGGTAAGATTGATACGAAGTAAGTGTTACAATGAAAGTTACTATATAGAAAACATGAAAGAGTGAAATTTAGAAATAAAATAGTTTTGGACAGTAGCAGTTATGTGTATTTGAAAAATCACCAAAAATGGTGGAAATTAAATTAGAATTTGAATAAGATATGAAATTAAAACTTATTGAGTCTATTTTCGCATAAAAGAAACGGTGTAAGCAAACTAATTTCATATTCTTATATATTTGAATTTTGGTGAGACAGAGTCAGAATGATTTTGGAATCCCCTGTTCTGACTTTGGAAATTCATTAAAAATTGTAAAAAAAATAGTCATGGGATAAAATTTATATCCTTGAATTTCTTAATGAGTATATTTTCAAGATAAATAAACGGTAACATCATTCAAGTTCTATACAATGAGATAATTAATTTTTAGTGAATAAAGGTCGAAACTGTCAGAGAACAGAATAGGGGACACTTTAAAGAATAAACTGTACTTATTGGAGATTTTTTTAAATATTTTTAACGGTGATATGTGATATTTGGAGTCTTCGAGAAGAATCGTGCCCTAACTTATTGGGTTGTGATTTTTCTCGTAAAACTCAAAGTATTAGATATCCTTCCATTTTCAAAATTGAAGCTTATCAATTTCAAATAAAAAAACTTATTCTTGAGAATTCAAAACATTGTGTCCTAACTTATTGGGTGTGATGTTTTGCGTCTCAAGGTAAGAATTTTCTAAAATAGAGATGCACCTAGCTTCAAAGTTATGAGATGTTGTATCCTAACTTATTGGGTATGGTATTTTTATTTCTTTGAAATAGGTAAGTCTTGGTTTCTTTTCAATAACGGATCTTATTTTAAACTTTTTAAATTTCAAACATTTGGACATGATTATATCAATTAGGTACCAATTTTTGGGCGTTATGAGGGTGCTAACCCTTCCCCATACGTAACCGACTCCCGAACCCATTTTTTCATTTTCGTAGACTAAAATCAAATGTTTTAAAATGAAACGTTTTACAAGGTGATCCAATCACACCTAAATAAAAAGGGATTGATGGCGACTCCCATTTTTTGTTTTTAAAAGTCGATCCCCATTTTAAAAAAAAACTGATTTTAAAATGGTTTCGATAGCTTGGCGACTCCACTGGGGAAATAAGAGAGTCAAGCCGTAGAATTGATAATTTCATGTCATTTTATCTGAATTTAAAATTTTATTTTTTTAAAAAAAAAAACATGATCCTTTTATTGCATGTGGTTCTAAATATATTCCTCTACACCCTTAAGTGGGAGCGAAAAGCTATGCCTTTGTGAGGTTTTCACCTCCGCATGGGCTAGTGGATTGCTTCCGGAATACATCTGTACCTATGTCTTCGTGAAGTTTTCACTTCTGCATGGCTATAGGGAAATGTATTCCCCTGAACTGAACTCGGTCCATATGAACCTATAATGGGTGAGGATCGAGGAATCTGCTGGTTCGGGTACCTCAACTTTTGAACTAAACCACATATAGTGAACCTTAAGAGCTCACCTTAGATAGAACTATGTCAAATCCTAGTGGTCACCCTGGTAGGTGTTCTATGTTATTTATTTCTCCTGTGTTAACGTGCTCTCTTTTGTTTTGATTGCATTGCATTCACATCATAGAAAAGAGGTGTTGATTCAAATTCGATTGCTAAATAGAAAAGTTTGTCATAAGAAAACGGGTTTTTTGGTAAAGTGGATTATAATACGGTTGTCTGAATATGGTCCAAAGTAAACAAAATAAGAGAAGACTGATAGACGGTGAAGGAATACAAGACCTTATTACCCAAGGATTCAAGCTGAAAAAGACAAATCGGGAATTCCCATGTCTCGACTTTCTTGAAGAGGCTAACGAGCATTATGGAGCAGTGAGTCGCGTCCCAGATCAAGAAAAAAAAGAGCTAGTGAAGGTATTTATTACAAGTTTGTGAGATTTGACCTTTGCGAGGAAGGGGATTAATGTTTTTCTTGGAATATAAGGGCAAGGTCGTGTATGCGATCCGTTTTATGTAAAGAAATTTGTTTTCTAGAAAAGTTTTTCTAGTGGAATTAAATTCAAAATCAACGTCTCTCTTTCTTTGCATTCATGCATTTGCATTACATAATATCATATGCATTTAAGTCTATAGAGAGAGTCTAATTAGTTGAAAATATAACAAAGAGAGAGAGAGAAGGGAAATTTGGAAGCTGAACACCATTACGGTACACGTGCAAAGATAAGAAAAATAGATCAAAGACTTGAACAATTCCAGAGGGATATGCAAGACCAGATGTAGGAACAAATGGCAAAGCTCCAGCAAGAAATGAGGGACCAGATGTTGAAGGCCCAAAGGAACATGATGGCCCAAATGGCCCAGATGTTGAGTGGGGCAATAGACAAGGGAAAGGGTCCCATAGTCAATGCTGATAACAATGAGGATTTTCCTCGGGGTTTCACCCCACCGTATGCACAACCGAAAGAGTATCCTCAAAGGCCACCTATCACAATTAGGCCTCAATAGGGGCAAACTGATACTAGACCACCTATGAACTTCCAGGTCGGCTCAGGATCTAACCCAGGAGATAACCCTACCAATCCTGTTATCCCTGATTTGGACATAGCAGAGAGAGAGGGAATAAGAATTGAATCTTCAAGGAAGTTGGAGGGTCGCTGTAGATGGTTGGAAGAAAAGTTCCAGGATCTGGAAAATGCTGATCATCACCACGGTATTGATGCAAAAGACTTGAGTTTGGTTCCAGATTTGGTGCTTCCTCATAAATTTAAGATGCCAGAGTTTGAGAAGTACAACGAGACTAGCTGCCATGAAGCCCACATTACCATGTTTTGCAGACGCATGACCGGCTATGTTAACAATGATCAACTCTTGATTCATTGTTTCCAAGACAGTTTGGTGGGGGCAGCGTCTAGGTGGTACAATCAACTCAGCCACGCTAACATTAGCTCCTAGAGAGACTTAGCTCAAGCCTTCATGAAGCAATACAACCATGTCACGGACATGACGCCTGACAGAATCACTTTGCAAAACATGGAGAAGAAACCAAATGAAAGCTTCAGGCAGTATGCGCAAAGATGGAGAGAGGTCGCCATGCAAGTTCAGCCACCACTCCTAGAAAATGAGACTACAATACTCTTCATCAATACCTTGAAAGATCCATTCATCAGTCATATGATAGGAAGTACTAATAAGAGCTTTGCAGATATAGAAATGGAAGGAGAGATGATTGAAAATGCTATAATGGGTGGCAAGATTGAAGCAAGGGAGAATACTAGGAGGTCCACTCCTAAGAAAAAGGATGATGAGGTCAATATAATACAATTACTGTTAATCGGTTGAAGGTAATCACTACTGGGCAACAAGGGTCGACAAGACAAGAATCAGGCACCAGGCAAAACTCTGAAAGGCTCCAATTTACGCAAATCCCAATGACGTACAAGGAGCTATATCAAAGTTTGTTTGATGCACACGTGGTGTCTCCATTTTATTTGAAGCCGTTATAGCCCCCATATCCTAAATGTAATGACCCGAATGCTCAATGCGACTACCAGTGGGAATAACGGGTACTGCCTTCAAAAAGGTAGTTGAGAGGCTCATCAAAATGGATATTATGAAGATCAACGATTCATCAAAACCTGATCACTTTGACGAGGCTATAAATGTGATAATTGAAGGAGGAGACAAGAAAGTTGCGACTCCTTAAAGAGAATGAAGTTTCCAAGCCCTTGTGTACTTGGGATTGTTTTGAATAATGGGACTGTGGAAGAGATCCCTGTATTTTTAGAGCTGATCTAGAGTAATATTCAAAACATGCTTGTTGCCTTAAGCCTAGAGGCAATAAGAACCCTTTTTTTTTAAATAGGCTTGTGTCCAAAATTTTATTTCAATAAAATGCATCTTTTTAAATACATATTCTTTTATTTTATTTATTTTTTTTTTTTTGCATTTCATATTGTACATTCTTTTTTTTTAAATATTCTTTCATGACCATACCAATAATCATCATTAGAATCATTTATTCTTTGGATTTCTTGCCTTCGTACCTAGGTACCCAGATATCAACGACATGAGCGATGTTGTTACTGATTCCCTTTTTGAATGAGATATGGGTCTAGGGGATTTAAGGACTTTGAAGATAACATAGATTGTAACCTATCTTCAAATTTGTTAAGAATGGTGAAACAAGATGAAAAACAGACCTTACTCTATAACGGGTCATTGGATATTGCGAGCCTAGGCTAGTAAGATGTTATTGAGTTATCTTCGAGAATTCAAAGATGTTTCTTCATGATAATATCAGGACATGCCTGGGCTAGTAAGACGCGGGCTAAACATGAGGACCGAGCACTATTGGTCTACCATGGAAGGGGATTGTATTAGCTATGCCGTATTTAAGGAGACAAGATTCATGTGCCTACTCCAGTTCTTCACAAATTTTCCATATGAGGGACATGGATGTAATGGGGCCAATCTCGTCAAAAGCTTTTATCCGAAACCCGACCCGATTTGACTCGAAGGGTCCGCGCGTTTTTGTATATGGGGAAAATTGCGCGATAAGTCCTTCCGCATTTTTAATGTTTTTAATCCAATTTTTTTATTTTAATTTGGCCCTAAAAGTTTAATTATTTTTCAATTTAGTCCCTCGGACTCTTTAATGGTTAAGATCAAAACGTCGTAGTTTTTAAAATTGGCTTAATTGCCATTTTAACCGTTGTGTTTTCAGGCGCATTCTGATTCAATCTTTTTAATCTATTTTAATTGCTGTTTAGCCCCTGTTTCTTTATTTATTTTTAACTTTCTTATTTATTTTATTTTTAAATTATTTTAATTATTTCATAATATTAAATATCCTATATTATTTTCCTATATTTATTAATTCACTAATAGTATAAAATTCACATATGCATATTTATTTTATATATATTTAATTATTATTATATATTACTTGTCTTAATAATTTATATATTATTTTATAATTTATATATTATTTATTATATTATATTTTAATATCATATAGTATTATATTATATTATATATTATTTTTAAATTTTGTTTTGTATAAAGTCTATTATGTCATATAATTTATTTTATTTATATTATTTTTATAATTTTATGATTAGTATATTATGTATATATATATATTTTTTTATTTAAAATTATTATATATGCTATTTACTAATTATTTTATAATCCTTATATATTATTAATTATTTTATTATATATTATAATTTTATTAATTATTATATATATTTATTTGTATCTTTATATTCGTTTATTATTGTTCTAGCATTTTCTTATTATTTATTTATTCATGTTAATTATTCTTTTATTATTTATTGTTAATATAATTCATAGAATTGTAATTGATATGTATTTATTATAATGTCTTACTCATACTATTTTTAATAAAATACCTTTTACATTAAAGATTTTTTTTCAATATTTTTAACGGTGATATGTGATATTTGGAGTCTTCGAGAAGAATCGTGCCCTAACTTATTGGGTTGTGATTTTTCTCGTAAAACTTAAAATATTAGATATTCTTCCATTTTCAAAATTGAAGCTTATCAATTTCAAATAAAAAAATTATTCTTGAGAATTCAAAACTTTGTATCCTAACTTATTGGGTGTGATGTTTTGCGTCTCAAGGTAGGAATTTTCTAAAATAGAGATGCACCTAGCTTCAAAGTTATGAGATGCTGTATCCTAACTTATTGGGTATGGTATTTTTATTTCTTTGAAATAGGTAAGTCTTGGTTTTCTTTTCAATAACGGATCTTATTTTAAACTTTTTAAATTTCAAACATTTGGACATGATTCCATCAATTAGGTACCAATTTTTGGGCGTTATAAGGGTGCTAACCCTTCCTCATACGTAACCAACTCTCGAACCCGTTTTTTCATTTTCGTGGACCAAAATCAAATGTTTTAAAATGAAACGTTTACAAGGTGATCCAATCACACCTAAATAAAAAGGGATTGGTGGCGAGTCCCATTTTTTGTTTTTAAAAGTCGATCCCTATTTTTTTTTAAAAAAAAAACTGATTTTAAAATGGTTTCGACAGGGTTGACGTGGTGCCCAAGTATACCAGGGCTATTTTCGTCTTCACAATCAACTTTATATAAATACCTAGGACATGCCGAAGACGTAATTCGAGCTTCCAACACTCCTATGAATAACAACTTAGGGGTTTGATGTAACTAAGTCATCTTAGACGCATCCAAAAACCCTTGTAGTTTAGGAATAGGATTAGATTAAGTTTTCCTTTGTTTTTCATAAACTATTTGTTCTTCTCTCTTGGAATCGGTTTTGACCTAAGAGTTATTTTATAATATCGAAGTATTCAGTTATTTCTCTTTTGCAAGCAACAAGATTTGATTATTCCAATCGAGAGATTCGGTGTTCCATTCTTCACTCGACATCAAATCAGGATTATTCCTATCTTTTCTCTCTGCCAATCTATTCGTGTTATCTGCATGTTTAATTCAATTGAAACTGAGACAATAAAGATCATGAGTGGCTAAATCCCTTAGGGGAGATTAACAAGTGGATGGGGACATAATTAACAGAGAATTTAAGGTTTCTCGATAGGATTAGTTAGTTTAAAATACACATTCCTAAACCCTAGGCTTGACAACCCTATGAAGTAATCATATGTTAAACGAGGTCGTAGATAAGTTTTGCCGAGTAAATTGCAATTTATCCTGGTTGAGAAAGTGAGGTTAGGAGATAAGCGAGTATCAATCAATTAATTAATCAGTTAGAGGCCAGGAGGTAATAATTGGTTAGTTAATAGCTAATCTACCCTAAAACCCTAACCTAAAGTTAATTATAACCCTTGAAATGAGTTAATCTTCTTGATTGGTTTAATTGATTTAGTTGTTTGTTTATTTTATTGCTTATTTATTTTAGTTATTTAATTTCTCATATTCAACTATTTTATGATTTATCGTAATATAAAATTTAATTACTACTATTTATACTTATTATTGTAAAGAGATTTTTCATAGATTTAGTCCAACTTCCCTCGGGTATAATCTTCGGAATACTTCCCTGTGTTCCGTTGTAACACAAATACTATATTACAATTTGACCCATATACTTGTGGACACCGCTATTTTAATTTCATATATATTTAGTGCAATATTTTTCAATCAAATGTTCGACATTTAGCGACGATCACACTTTTCCTTTTTCCAAACCAAATTTTTTAAAAACATTTTTCAACTATCAAAGTATTGTCAAATTGACCCATATTCAGAATTGAAGAGAAGTTGATAAGGATAGAGTAAGGTATGATGTAGGGCAATGTGTGAAAGAAAGGAAAACGTTGTAATTTTTAAAATTATGAAAATGTTATAATTTTTATAAAATTATAAAACAAAAAATATTATTAAATATTATAAAAATTTAAAATTACTACTCTTTTAATAATTCTTAATATTTTTCATATTTTGACAACTTTTATATGATTTTCTATAACATATTAATAAATTTTACTAATTTTTCAAAATCAATAAAACCTTGTAAAATAATTAAAAATCAATTAAGTCATAAAAAATAATTTAAAAGACAATAAACCCATCATGTTAGCATCTTTCCACTCAAACATCACTTCAAGGGTTACATCATCATATTTTCCACCATAGCTTCATGATATCATTTAACAACTCATTTAAGAATTTGGACAAAAATATATATTTCAAAAGTTTAATTCATCATTAGCTTTCGATTAACAACTCATTTGATTAATGTTTTCAATTAAAACTTAATTAATTTTTAAATATTTTACATAACATTTATTTTAGATAATAAACAGAGAGATGTGATGTTTATTTGATTCTCGCCACATCTTATAATTGAATTGATGTTTTAGTTATAAGGGTAAAGTTAATTTTATATCATGTGTAATGTTTGGATTTGGATCTTATTTACTACTAAAAGATATAAACATCTTATAAATAGTTTAATTTGTATAGGAGAGATATTTTAATAATTTTATAATTAAATTAGTATCTTATTAATCCGTGTGGTAATATTAACTGTAACACCCTAAAAATCCGAGTGTTTATATATTGCATGAATTGGTGTTTAGATTTTAAAGGAAAATTTCTTACTTTTATTTTCGTATTTATTGAAGTCCTAAAGAAGAGTATAGCATAATTTGAGTACGGAATAATTTTAATATTTGAGAATTTAGTGAAGAGAAACAAGTGTCATTAATACTTAAGTTAAATTAAGTGTTAATGAGTGACATAAGTTGAGTACATGGCATGGTGGTGTTGGCGCATGAGTTATAGCATGAAGGGAGAGGTTCGAATCCCTTGTTTAGCATCTAGATGAATTTTTATTTTTAATTTTCTGCACATGTATAGCAAGTGTCGGCCAAGAGCATATATGGTAAGTGTTGACCATGTTATTTTTGGTTAGTGTATCAAAGGATTAAGGAAATAGATAACTTATGGCATGGAATCAAAACTTAAGGAAAGATAGGGGAACATAAGGCACATATCAAGGAAAATTTTGGAAACAAAATCATGGCCAATTGACCATGTTTTGGACGGCAACTTGGTATAGGAGGGAGCCAATTTTGTGTTAGTTTGGCTAAGAATTTCATTTTTCTCTTTAGTCATTCCTAGCATCCTTGTGCAGAATTTTGCTTTTCTCTTCTCAAATTTTCCTTTGGTAAATTGAACCTTGGTAAAGCCAAATTCTTTTGACCATTTGGTCACTTTTATTCATCTTGTGAGTTTTCTTTGTATTTCTTCTAAGTGTCAAATCATCTACACCAAAGCCATTCTTTTCCTTTGTTTTTGCCATGGCGAATGTACCTAACTCCTAAAATCCATCTTTTCTTCTCTTCTCATTGAAATCAAACAACATCATCATCATCTCTTCTTTCATATTTTAATTCCTTTCATTCAAAGTTTCTCCATCAAACTCTCTCATGGTAGAATGCTAGAGTGCCCTTAGTCAATCTTTATTTCTTTTCTTTGATCATACATAGCGAAATCTTCATCCATCACAAACACCTTTCTTAATCCTTTCTATTCGATCGTGGATTATAGGTAAGGGTTCTTCTTTTCGTTTCAATTATTAATAGTGTTATGGCGAATATTAATGGTATTATGAAGGACTATTTGGATCGAAATAAACGTTCGTTCTAATAACGCTTCATTCGTTATTAGATAGTGCAATAACGGAAGATCGGAACTCAAGTGATCGGGAGAATCGTAGAAACGTTGGAATCGATTTATTGTGGTAAGGAAATCACATCCTTTAAAGCCTCTAGTACTATTTTGATATTATTTTAGATTTAACTAATATCCCTTTGGATCTTGAAGACTTTCAAAATAGGGAAGAAAAGGGCGGTGGTTAGTCACGTTAAGAGGGGCGGATCTATAAATCCCCCATTTAAACGAAGAGCGGTTTCGGCAGTCTGGGATTTTCCACCGGGTTGCGACCATCTTCCGAAGGGAGTCAATTATTTGAAGTGGTACGAACTTCCGAGCCATTATACGTTGGTGGATTTTCGGCAACTAACGAATCAATAAACGAGGAGAAGCCGAAAATCGAAGTGATTCAAAATCAAGAGGGTAAGATTTTGGATCTATTATCGATTAAGAATATTTATACAAAATAGTATTCTAACGGATCGAAATATGTTTTAGGTCTTGGGAGCGAGAAGGATTAGTACTCTCGGTATCGAGGTGTGTAACTTCACACTTTTTCTCGGGTTGGATGTCAATTTCGGTATGAAAGTAAAATCGTAAAAACGACTAGATCGGTAAAAAAAACGTAACAACTGATATTTTGATGAAAATACGTAAAAATGACTAAATCGTGAAAATTACAAAAATGCCCTCGAGAAATTACTTGTTATTATGTAAATTGTATGTTTCGTGAAAATGGGCCGTAAAATATGCTAGATCGATAATTGGCCCGAAATCTCTGCTAGATCGATAATTGGTAAAAAACTCATTAAATTGATAATTGGGCGAAATCTCGCTAGATCGATAATTGGGCGAAAACTCATTAAATTGACAAGCGGTTGAAATCTAGTATGAATGTAAATTGGGCGAAATCTCTGCTAGATCGATAAATGGGCCGTAAACTCTGTTAAATTGATAAATAGGCTAAAATACTTGCTAGATCGTAAAATTGGGCCTAAGTTGATAAATAGTTAATTAGACCAAAGTGTTATTTTTGGGCCTAAATAAAGATTTGAAAATATAAATTCTTGTTAATGGGCCTTTTTATAAAATTATTGTATGACCATAGTTTACTATTGCATACATATTGCATGGGTTGGGAAATGATGAAGAGAAGAAGGCCTGTTGCCAAAATCTAGTTCGGTGGCTCTGCCACAAATGTTATAAATGGCTATTTGCCTCTAGTTCGGTGGCTCTGCCACAAAATAATAATTGGCTCAATGCCTCTAGTTCGGTGACTTTGTCACAATCTAGTTCGGTGGCTATGCCACAAAATATAATTTGGCTTAATGCCTATGATTGGTGTGATGGCGGGGTGGGTTGACTTGATCCCACAAAGTGATGGTTGGTACGGGGTGTGTAGCGGATGGAATTAGGTTTGGGAGGAAAAACTCATTTTTACATGCATGCTATTAATTGTGTTATCCATTGTATTATTTTGCTTATGGGCTCAAGGCCCAAATCCGTAATTTGAAAATCTGGCCCAGTGGACAAGTAAGTGAGTTATACACTGAGTTCTAAGTAACTCACCCCCTTTTAAATTTTCCATCTCGTAATGGAAATTGATGTGGACTTGGGCGAGGATGACTTCGTGGAGGCCATATTTGCAAAACATGGGTTTATTAAACTCGAACTTTTTAATAAGTATTTTACTATTTTGGGTTAATGTAATAAGGGCCTTTATAAATTTCTAGATTTTTATGTGTGTTTGGTTTTAAACTATATTTTGGACTTTTAAATATGGGCTATGGTTATATGATGTTTTAATAAAATAAATTGGGTTTTCAAATATACGAAATTTCTTTATAAATATTTTATTATGGTTAACTTTTAAACAAATTACCTAAAGGTTTTTGATAATTCAATGATTAATGTTTTTCAACTAACATTTTCTAATATTCATTAAATTTGAATACTCACCTGATTTTTATTAAACCCCGAAATAAATAAAATATAATATTGTAGTTTTCAACTTATTGAAGGTTTTAAAATAGCTCGATTCAAGTAACAAACCAAATCTAGTCTCAATGCATAGACCGGGTTTGGGGTGTTACACTTAATGGTATCAGAGCCAGTTTCAAAAACTCGGTTGTGGTTTGGGTTTGCAATTAATTTCTGTATGAAATCATTCAATTATATTTTAAAGATCAGTATGGCACCACAAGCATCCGGCAACAAGTCAAGTAAGTATTTATTGCTTAATAATTACTATGATATAATCATAGGAACACTCTAGAACTTCTAGTTTTAGATGTGAAAAACCGTAGAGATTGAGACTATAGGATATGTTGCGAAAAAACAACTTTATATCTCAAATCTCATAAAATATCGTTAATAAACACCGAAACAAATTTTCTGATTCATAAAACTTGTAATCAGATAAAAACGAACAAGCTATCATGAGCACTAGAGGACGTGGTCGTGGACGCGATAGACGTGGCCGTGGTAGAGGCCGAGGTGCTACGACTGAAGCACCAAATCATATGCCGAAGTAGACGCACCTGCGTCAATTGAAAGTGAGACGGGATCACGCGATCACATGGAAGAAGATAATGCATTGACTCAAGCAATGTCTGCGAGTCTTGGAAAGGGTCATTGGAACTAGAATTGGGCCAACAACTCGTGGGTCAATTTCGAGCGACTTAAGTCAAATAATGCGAAGTATTTAGAGGAGTCTCGGTGTAGCTCGAATGTGGTGAATCTCGCTCAAGTCGTGGAACGGATTATGGATGATATGGAATGCACTGTCGAGCAAAAACTGAGAGGAGCTGTATCCTTGTTAAGAGATGAGGCGTATCAGTGGTGGCTCACTGTTCGAGAAGGCACCGAAGCTGCACTGATTAATTGGGAATTCTTTAAAGCTGCCTTCCAAGGAAAATACGTTGGAACGAGTTATGTAGACGCTCAAGGAAAGAATTTCTGAATCTTGTCCAAGGAAGTAAGACCGTGGCAAGATATGAAGTCGAGTTTTACGTCCGAGCCGTTATGCCCGGACAATTGTAGCAACAGATCACGAAACGTTGTGTGCGTTTGAGGATGGACTTAATGATGAGTGAGGGTTCTGATTGCTCCACAGCAAGTTAGAAAATTTTCCACTCTTGTGGAGAAGGCCAAAATTGCCGAGGAGGCTAAGAATTGAGCAGCGAGCCGAGAAAGATTCTAAAACAAGAGAGAGACACAGCATCGGTTCTTCAAAGAGATTCCGAAGAGACCTCGAAATGATGAACCGCCAAGGTAGAACACCGGTAGCAAATAATCAAGTCGAGATTGCACCGAGTGTGGGAAAAGACATTTTAGAGAATGTTGAGGAAAACGGCGCATGTTACAAATGCGGTTCAATGGATCATCAGTACAAAAATTGTCCTCGATGTATGGATACGACTCAAGAAGTTCGTAATAATGATGCACTGACCACCGAGAGGTAATCAAGACCACCGAGAGGTCGTGGACCAGTCGTGGTGGTAATGGGGCTGGACGTGGTCAAGGTGCACCGGTCGAGGCAATGGTCCGAGAGGAAATGCGATACAAGACGATGCGGATCGGTCTATGCAGTTAGACGCCGTGAGGACGACAATGCACCTGATGTGATAACTGGTACGTTCTTCATTTTTGATGTACCTGTTATTGCCTTAATAGATATTGGCTCTACCCATTCATATGTATCTAGTGCCATATCTGGAAACCTGAAATTAGAATCTGAAATTACCGATAGTGAGATGATAGTAATTAGTCCTTTAGGACAGTCGGTAATTGTTAATAAAATATTTAAAGACGTGCCCTTGAAAATTCAAGAGGAGATATTCTTAGCAAATTTGATGGAACTACCTTTCGTGAGTTCGATCTCATTCGGCATGGATTGGTGGTTAAACATCGAGCAATTGGATTGTGCTGAAAACGAATGTCGAAGAACCTCGGATGATAAGGAAGTCATAATGATTGGCGGCGAAGGAACTATTTGGCAAATGTGGTATCTGCATTAAAGGCGAGAAGTTGGTGCGGAAAGGATATGGAGCATTCCTAGCCTTTATCTCGTGCTTTGGATGCTAAAGAGTTATCTGTGGATGATGTGAGGACGGTGAAGGAATTTCCGATGTATTTCGAAGAACTTCCGGTATACCTCGGATCGGAAGTAGAATTTGGCATTGAGCTTTTGCAGGATAGCTCCAAAGGTCCATTGCTCCTTATAGAATGGCACCAAGGAGTTGGTGAGCTTAAAGCTCAAATTCAAGAATTGTTGGATCGGGATTTATTCGACCAAGTGTGTCTCCGTGGGAGCACCGCTTTGTTCGTCAAGAAGAAGGATGGATCAATGCGTATGTGTATTGACTACGATAACCTGAATAAATTGACGATCAAGAATCGGTATCCTCTGCGAGAATTGACGACTGCTTGATCAATTAAAAGGAGCTTCAGTTTTCTCCAAAATTGATTTGAGGTCGGGTTATCACCAACTCAAGGTTAAAGAAGCGGACATTTATAAGACGGCATTTCGGACACGTTACGGACACTATGAGTTTGTAATGATGCCGTTTGGACTAACCAATGCACCAGCTGCATTTATGGACATGATGAACCGAGTCTTTCAACCATATTTAGACCGGTTTGTGGTAGTGTTCATAGATGACATATTGGTTTATTCGAGAAATGAGGAGGAGCATGACAAGCATTTGCGGATAGTATTACAGCTACTTCGTGATAAGCAATTGTATGCCAAATTTAGTAAATGCGAATTTTGGTTAAAGGAAGTGACTTTCCTTGGTCATATAGTATCAGCCGAAGGAATAAGGGTGGATCCTCGGAAAATTGAGGCTATTCTGGATTGGAAACCACCAACATCGATGAGTGAAATTCGAGTTTCTTAGGTTTGGCTGGATACTATAGACGTTTTGTAGAGGGGTTTTCGTTGATTGCTGCACCCCTAACTAAACTGTTGCGAAAGGGAGCTCCTATATTTGGACTGAAAAGCAGCAAGAGAGTTTCAAGAAATTGAAGAAGATCCCGACTAAGCTCCAGCTTTGATTCAAATTAAGTCGGAAAAGAATTCACTGTTTATTGTGATGCGTCTCACACGGGTCTGGGTTGTGTGTTGATGCAAAATGGTAAGGTGGTGGCCTATGCTTCTTGTCAATTGAGACCACACGAAATAAACTACCCTACGCATGATTTGGAGTTAGCTGCTGTTGTCTTTGCTCTAAAGATTTGGAGGCACTATCTCTATGGTGAGAAATCTGTCATCTACACGGATCACAAGAGTCTTAAATACCTCCTTACCCAAAAGGAGTTAAATTTGAGACAAAGAAGATGGGTAGAATTATTAAAGGATTATGATTTCTTAATCGAATATCATCCTGGAAAGGCTAACGTGGTAGCTGACGCGTTAAGTCGTAAGACAGTATCTGATTTGAGAACATTGTTTGCCCATTTGAGTCTGTACGAGGATGGCAGTTTGTTAGCAGAACTTCAGATGAAGCCTCTGTGGTGGAACAAATCAAGGAAAAAGACATCGATGAGAAGTTGGGACCTTTACTTCGGCAAGTTGAAAATGGTGAAATTGAGGATTTTGGAATAAACACGGAAGGTGTGTTGTGCTTTTGAGGAAGAGTATGTATGCCTAAGGACTCAGACCTGAGGCAAATGATTCTACGGGAGGCGCATAGTAGCCCTTATGCTATGCATCCCGGAGGAAATAAGATGTATCGAGATCTCCGTGAATGATATTGGTGGCGGGGTTGAAGCGTGAGATTTCGAATTTGTGGGAAAATATTTGACTTGTCAGCAAGTGAAGGCAGAACATCAATTACCGTCTGGGTTGTTACAACCGATAAAAACTCCTCTTTGGAAATGGGAGCGGATAACTATGGATTTTGTTAGTGGGTTACCGTTAACACCTACTAAGAAAAATTCCGTTTGGGTAATTATTGATCGGTTGACGAAGACTACTCATTTCTGCCCATTCGTGGATTATTCATTACGTGGTTGGCAAACCGTGCGATCCGAAATTGTGAGGTTGCATGGGGTACCAGATCTATTATATCGGATAGGGACCCTAGGTTTACATCACGATTCTGGAAAGCTCTGCATGAAGCCTTGGAGACAAAGTTGAATTTCTGTACGGCTTTTCATCCTCAGTCTGATGGTCAGTCGGAGAGAGTAATTCAGATATTGGAAGATATGTTAAGAGGATGTATAATTGACTTCAAGGGTAGTTGGGAGGATTATCTACCACTGGCAGAATTCGCGTATAACAATAGCTATCAGTCTAGCATTCAGATGGCACCTTACGAGGCATTGTATGGTCGTAAGTGTCGCTCTCCTATTTGTTGGACCGAGTTCGCGAACTACGATGTTAGGTCCCGAGATGATATCCGAGATGAGAGGATAAGGTAAAAGTTATTCGAGCCCGTTGAAAGAAGCCTCGATAGATGTAAGTCGATGCGCACTGGCGAAAGGATATTGAGTATAATGTGGGGATCGTTTCTTGAAGGTCTCTCCTTGGAAAAGATCTTGATTCGGAAGGAAGGGCAAGCTAAGTCCTAGATACATTGGACCTTATCGTGTCTTTGAAGCGTGTTGGTCCAAAGGGCTTATCGATTGAGTTACCTCCTAATTGGATCAAATTCATAATGTTTTCATGTTTCCATGTTGAGGCGTTATAGATCGGATCCTTCGCACATTATACCGTAGAAAAATTGGAGCTGAATTCATTTGTCTTTGAAGAAGAACCAGTGGAAATCTTAGACCGAGATGTCAAAGTGCTAAGAAAGAAAACCGTGCCATTGGTCAAAGTTCTATGGCGTAACCACGAGTGGAGGAAGCTACGTGGAGCTCGAGGATGCAATTCGGCAACAATACCTCACCTCTTTCAACTGTAAATTTCGAGGACGAAATTTTCTTTAAGGAGGGTAGAGTTGTAACACCCTAAAAATCCGAGTGTTTATATATTGCATGAATTGGTGTTTAGATTTTAAAGGAAAATTTCTTACTTTTATTTTCGTATTTATTGAAGTCCTAAAGAAGAGTATAGCATAATTTGAGTACGGAATAATTTTAATATTTGAGAATTTAGTGAAGAGAAGCAAGTGTCATTAATACTTAAGTTAAATTAAGTGTTAATGAGTGACATAAGTTGAGTACATGGCATGGTGGTGTTGGCGCATGAGTTATAGCATGAGGGGAGAGGTTCGAATCCCTTGTTTAGCATCTAGATGAATTTTATTTTAATTTTCGCACATGTATAGCAAGTGTTGGCCAAGAGCATATATGGTAAGTGTTGACCATGTTATTTTTGGTTAGTGTATCAAAGGATTAAGGAAATAGATAACTTATGGCATGGAATCAAAACTTAAGGAAAGATAGGGGAACATAAGGCACATATCAAGGAAAATTTTGAAACAAAATCATGGCCGATTGACCATGTTTTGACTGACAACTTGGTATAAGGAGGGCCGAATTTTTGTGTTAGTTTGGCTAAGAATTTCATTTTTTCTCTTTAGTCATTCCTAGCATCCTTGTGCAGAATTTTGCTTTTCTCTTCTCAAATTTTCCCTTTGGCCGAAATTGAACCTTGGTAAAGCCAAATTCTTTTGACCATTTGGTCACTTTTATTCATCTTGTGAGTTTTCTTTTGTATTTCTTCTAAGTGCCGAAATCATCTACACCAAAGCCATTCTTTTTCCTTTGTTTTTGCCATGGCCGAATGTACCTAACTCCTAAAATCCATCTTTTTCTTCTCTTCTCATTGAAATCAAACAACATCATCATCATCTCTTCTTTCATATTTTAATTCCTTTCATTCAAAGTTTCTCCATCAAACTCTCTCATGGCCGAATGCTAGAGTGCCCTTAGCCGAATCTTTATTTCTTTTTCTTTGATCATACATAGCCGAAATCTTCATCCATCATAAACACCTTTCTCAATCCTTTCTATTCGATCGTGGATTATAGGTAAGGGGTTCTTCTTTTTCGTTTTCGAATTATTAATAGTGTTATGGCCGAATATTAATGGTATTATGAAGGACTATTTGGATCGAAATAAACGTTCGTTCTAATAACACTTCATTCGTTATTAGATAGTGCAATAATGGAAGATCGGAACTCAAGTGATCGGGAGAATCGTAGAAACGTTGGAATCGATTTATTGTGGTAAGGAAATCACATCCTTTAAAGCCTCTAGTACTATTTTGATATTATTTTAGATTTAACTAATATCCCTTGGATCTTGAAGACTTTCAAAATAGGGAAGAAAAGGCGGTGGTTAGTCACGTTAAGAGGGCGGATCTATAAATCCCCATTTAAACGAAGAGCGCTTTGGCGATCAGGATTTTCCATTGGGTTGCGGACCATCTTCCAAGGAGTCAATTATTTGAAGTGGTACGAACTTCCGAGCCATTATCGTTGGTGGATTTTCGCAACTAACGAATCAATAAACGAGGAGAAGCCGAAAATCAAGTGATTCAAAATCAAGAGGGTAAGATTTTGGATCTATTATCGATTAAGAATGTTTATACGAAATAGTATTCTAACGGATCGAAATATGTTTTAGTCGAGGAGCGAGAAGGATTAGTACTCTCGATCGAGGTGTGTAACTTCACACTTTTCTCGGGTTGGATGTCAATTTCAGTATGAAAGTAAAATCGTAAAAACGACTAGATCGGTAAAAAAAAACGTAACAACTGATATTTTGATGAAAATACGTAAAAACGACTAAATCGTGAAAATTACAAAAACGCCCTCGAGAAATTACTTGTTATTATGTAAATTATATGTTTCGTGAAAATGGGCCGTACAATATGCTAGATCGATAATTGGGCCGAAATCTCTGCTAGATCGATAATTGGGCCGAAAACTCTGTTAAATTGATAATTGGGCCGAAATCTCTGCTAGATCGATAATTGGGCCGAAAACTCTATTAAATTGACAAACGGGCTGAAATCTCTGTATGAATGTAAATTGGGCCGAAATCTCTGCTAGATCGATAAATGGGCCGTAAACTCTGTTAAATTGATAAATGGGCTAAAATACTTGCTAGATCGTAAAATTGGGCCTAAGTTGATAAATAGTTAATTAGACCAAAGTGTTATTTTTGGGCCTAAATAAAGATTTGAAAATATAAATTCTTGTTAATGGGCCTTTTTATAAAATTATTGTCTGACCATAGTTTACTATTGCATACATATTACATGGGTTGGGAAATGATGAAGAGAAGAAGGCCTGTTGCCAAAATCTAGTTCGGTGGCTCTGCCACAAATGTTATAAATGGCTATTTGCCTCTAGTTCGGTGGCTCTGCCACAAAATAATAATTGGCTCAATGCCTCTAGTTCGGTGACTTTGTCACAATCTAGTTCGGTGGCTATGCCACAAAATATAATTTGGCTTAATGCCTATGATTGGTGTGATGGCGGGTGGGTTGACTTGATCCCCACAGTGTGATGGTTGGTACGGGGTGTGTAGCGGATGGAATTAGGTTTGGGAGGAAAAACTCATTTTTACATGCATGCTATTAATTGTGTTATCCATTGTTTTATTTTGCTTATGGCTCAAGGCCCAAATCAGTAATTTGAAAATCGCCCAAGGGACAAGTAAGTGAGTTATACACCGAGTTCTAAGTAACTCACCCCCTTTTAAATTTTCCATCTCAGGTAATGGAAATTGATGTGGACTTGGGCCGAGGATGACTTCGTGGAGGCCATACTGCAAAACATGGGTTTATTAAACTCTGAACTTTTTAATAAGTATTTTACTATTTTGGGTTAATGTAATAAGGGCCTTTATAAATTTCTGAATTTTTATGTGTGTTTGGTTTTAAACTATATTTTGGACTTTTAAATATGGGCTATGGTTATATGATGTTTTAATAAAATAAATTGGGTTTTCAAATATACTAAATTTCTTTATAAATATTTTATTATGGTTAACTTTTAAACAAATTACCTAAAGGTTTTGATAATTCAATGATTAATGTGTTTCAACTAACATTTTCTAATATTCATTAAATTTGAATACTCACCGATTTTTATTAAACCCAAATAAATAAAATATAATATTGTAGTTTTCAACTTATTGAAGGTTTTAAAATAGCTCGATTCAAGTAACAAACCAAATCTAGTCTCAATGCATAGACCGGGTTTGGGGTGTTACATTAACTCAATAAAATATTTAAAAATACTTAAAATAAATAAATAAATGAAGCTTATGTGTATTGTGTGTGTTTTCTAAAACAGTTATATAAATATTAATATGAGATGCACTGAATTCAATACCTAATTTAACAAATTACTTACAACTAACTTGCGATGAGACATTAGGGGTTCAATCTTCCCATTAAACCAAACTACTTTTTGTGTTAATCAAATTTTGGGTTTTTGTTTTTGAAATGCTTGGAATTTCTGTTTAATTGAAAATTTTGTATGTATTTAGAGAGTAATTTTATAATTGATTGGAAGCATAATTGGAATAACATACATGAGACATTTGTGTGAATAGACGAGTCTGGAATGGCAAAAGACAGAGACAAATTTATATGCATGGCGTTTTTAATGGGCAAAATATTCAATAATACCAAAAAATTTATTTAATAACGGAAAAGGGCCAGTTTCAAAAATATTTACAGGAAATGGCCGTTTTCCCCCAAAATGCGTTCATGTCAGCACGTTTTGGGGGGGATATGCCGGCAAAGCGCGCTCCTGGGGACGCGCTTTTGCCACATCAGCACAAAGCGCGCTGACGAGGACGCTCTTTGTTGATGTGCCAAAAATGCGTCCCCAATGATGCGTTTTAGCCCGTGTTTTTTTTTAAAAAACTATTCTCGAATATTTTAAAATTTTACGAGAATAAACCTTTATAAATGCTCAAAGTGACAACACTGTTTTTTTTAAGGTGTCATCAATTAAAAAGGAAATATAACTTACAAAGGAAATCTTTATATAGACCCAAAGTCTCATTTCCCTTGTTTTCTTAAGCAAAGTGGGATATGAGATATGTGTATATATAGACTCATGAATAGTTTTGCAGCTTGTTCCTAAACAATGTGGGATTCCTTCCTCTTTTAACTAACAACATGAGATGACATGCTACACTATATTTGATTTTTTTTTTTACAAAATAATTTCTCTTTTTTATATTTTGTTAACATTTTCTTATATTATAAAAAACAAGAAACAAAACAACTCAAATATATTTTTACAAATCTAATCATCACTAACATATATTAATAATCCATCAAAATTTACAAGAAAAACCCACTTCTTGTCCCAATT
The DNA here is from genome assembly GCA_025506655.1 of Gossypium rotundifolium. Taxonomy (NCBI): domain Eukaryota; kingdom Viridiplantae; phylum Streptophyta; class Magnoliopsida; order Malvales; family Malvaceae; genus Gossypium; species Gossypium rotundifolium. The sequence goes on along the minus strand of CP106722.1, from coordinate 84,178,344 downwards.
AAGTTCACTTATTTAATAGAAATAAATTTTTGGTATTATTGGGTATTTTGCCCTTAAGATTTGGTCAATAAATAATAATAAAAAGAAAATAAAAAAAGACATTGAAATATTGAAATTGTAACCTCGTGCATCCCAGTTAGACCAAAACCGACTAGCCTAGCTTCCCTCTCTCTTTTTGCGACCAATTCTTCTTTTATTTCTCTTTAATTTGTTTCCCATGTTGTAGTTCTTTGTTTCTACTCGGATCTTATCCTCCTCAGTTGAGGTTAGTTCTTTTTTTTTTTTAATTTCGTTTTGATTTTGATTTATTTTTTTTGGTGACAGTGAGGGATTGTTTGATGTAATTATTATGATCATCTTTTGCTATCTTCGGATCTAGTGCTGTTTCTTTTTGTTATCTTATTTTTGATGGTTATGATTTATGAAATCCAATCTTTTTATGTGTATTTATTGTTTTCTATTTGATTGAGAGCACTCCAAATACCAAAGGGAGTACTTTGACCAATCAAATGAATGTGCCAAGAGGGACTTACATATTACACATACAGGAGTCCCTGACTCGTTTGTAACCATTTGTGAGGGTATGAAAATAGTCCCATCTACAAAAACTTACAATCTACGCGTTTTGAGAATGAGAATGACGTATTTTCGCGCCAAAGTAGCTGTGCAATCTCCTCTGTGGAAAGCAAACACTATGGTTGGCCATGGATTTACCTCTTGATCATTAGGACCTGTGTCAGAATCCATAGTGAATAAAAAGTTTTAATGTGCTATTCAAGAACCTAGTTGTAACAAAGGATTAAGTGGTTAAGAAATCACAGTAAGTGGGTTTTTCTTGTAAATTTTTGATGGATTATTAATATATGTTAGTGATGATTAGATTTGTAAAAAAATATATTTGAGTTGTTTTGTTTCATATTTTTTATAATATAAGAAAATGTTAACAAAATATAAAAAAAGAGAAATTGTTTTGTAAAAAAAAAAAATCAAATATAGTGTAGCATGTCATCTCATGTTGTTAGTTAAAAGAGGAAGGAATCCCACATTGTTTAGGAATAAGCTGCAAAACTATTCATGAGTCTATATATAGACATATCTCTTATCCAACTTTGCTCAAGAAAACAGGGGAAATGAGACTTTGGGTCTATATAAAGATTTCCTTTGTAAGTTATACTTCCTTATTAATTGATGACACCTTAAAAAAATAGTGTTGTCACTTTGAGCCTTTATAAAGGTTTATTCTCGTAAATTTTTAAAAATTTTGAGAATAGTTTTTTTTTTTAAAAAACACGGGCTAAAACGCGTCATTGGGGATGCATTTTTGCCACATCAGCAAAGCGCGTCCTTGTCAGCGCGCTTTGTGCTGATGTGGTAAAAGCGCATCCCTGTATGACTTTGTCAGCATATCCCCAAAATGCTACTGATGTGGACGCTTTTGGGGAAAACAAATTTCTTTCCGTAAATATTTTTGAAACTGGTCCTTTTCCGTTATTAAATAATTTTTTGGTATTATTGAGTATTTTGCCCGTTTTTATTTTTTATTTATAAAACAAAACCCTAAAATTATTGGTAGTGCAAAATTTGAAATATCTTTTTAAAATATTTTTTGGTTGAGGAAAATATTCTGATTGTTACAGAATATTTTTTGTTGAGAAAAATCTTTTACTATTTTTGAAAATTGAGACTACTATTTTATTCCTTTTGAAAATAATATAAATAGCAAGCTATTCTACTCATGTCACAACATAAAAAAAACAAGAAAACTCAATTCTCTCAATTCTCTCTCATTCTTGCTCTCTAAAAATTCTTGTGTTTTACTAAATTACATTAGTGCGATATTCTGTCTATGAGATTGGGTTTTAGTGGGACTATCTGTAACCCCTTCCATCTTTCCTGAGAATTAAACCTAGTGCGGTTTACCCGAGTTTCTTCCAGTTTATTTCCTGACTTTTACGGAAAAAGCAATCCTTTTGAGTTCCATATTCCTCATTCAGGTGTACGAATTTGAAAGTACCGTGTTAACCTTGGGGGGCGACGTCCATTTTCGATCAGGGCGATATTGCTTCTAAGGCAATGGTTCTTCCACGATACATTGATTGCTTTATTTATTTACACTTAGTTTGGTTTCTTGTTAGTGCTAACGATTTTGTTTGAACGTGAGAATCATTTTCGTTTTTCGTTGCTGAAAACAATGAAGGCTCCTACTGGCAATTTAGAAGCTGATTTTGGTAACGTGAGCTTGTAACTTGAGTGGGGGCTTTAAGGTGATGGAATGTAGGGTTGGCTTTGTTGATTCAGATTTCAGGTGGTTTAACTCTAGCTTGCTCATTCCAAGTTGAGAGTTGAGCCTATAGGACTTGATTGTAAACTTTGGATATCATGAAATCCTAAAGGGTCTTAGGGTTCAAATCTCGAAAGAGAGAAAAAAATAGACAATGAAGGGAAAATTGGATTTATAAATATGTTGGTGTGATATTGAGACAATCAATTTGAAGACACCTGAGTAGTGCAAGAGTGAGCCTAAGTACAATTGGAGTGATTGCAAGCTCCATCTGTGTTGGCTAGTGGGCCATTGCGGTCAAGATGGGTTTGGAAGGCCTAGCGAGCTTGAGTTTAAGTGTGTCAAAAGACCCTTGAGTTTAAGTGGGTTAGAGCACCCCTGAGTTTGAGTTGGTCGAAGGACAATGAGCGTATCGCCGGGTCCTTATGTTTAGGATAGGGCTTACTGTGTTTATCCATAATGAGCTACTAATACATGAGATTTTTGGAGCTAGTCCAAGCATCACAAAATTTTTAACTAAAATAGACTAGAGGATTATCAACTCCGAGAGCTTGAACAAGAGAACTTATGGGGGTTATTTTGTTCATGTAACCTAAGAGATTGTGTGGAGAAAGAAGCAGTGTGATAGAGTTTGTGTGAATGAGCATTAAAGTCCAAAATTGATATTGAGATCGACCTAATTCAGTGGTGTTGCATGTGTTGCGGTTGGCCAAGATGGCCAAACCCAATGGGGTGACCATAAAGGGACCAAAAGGGCCTAAGTTGGGGATGACCAATGTGTCTGAATTTCCCATGTTAAGATTGGTGCGATTGGTGCCACATCCAGAGGGATGCATTTTTAAGTATCAAAGGCATGGTAATATTTAGTTGACAAAAGGTCATACCATTAAGGGTTCCTCAAGGTTGTTTACCTGAAGATTATATATTGTGGCATTGGGTCTAAGTGTCTGGTGGAGGAATGGGCATAGACAAGACTACACCAAAGATTGAGATGATACTAAGTTCAAGTCTATGTCTGATGTGCATTAAATGAATCATAACCTTAGGCCTTAAAGGCCTAAGATGGACTTGAGACTAAAATGTCAACTCAACGTAACAAGATTACTAAAAGTGTAACTTAATGTCGATGAGGGCATCGACATAGTAAGTGGGGGAAAGTGTCATGCTTTGCAAGTTACTATGCTATCAAGGTTAAACTTTCCCCAAATGGTTTGAGTGAAATTAAAGTATAATAACTTGAAAGTTGGAATTTGTCTGATACCTTATAGTCCTGAGAAATATTGTGATGCAAACTGGGTAACTGATAAAGCTAGCTCTGCAAATGAATTTGTCTTTATTTTAAATGGAGCAACTATCTATTGGAAGTCTACTAAACATATGTGTATTTCTCACTTCACGATAGAATCAAAGTTTATAACTCTTGACTAAGTCAGGCAAAAGGCCGAGTTGCTTAAGAATCTACTTATAGAGATTCCTTTATGGGGGAAATCTACACCTCCTGTGTTCTTACTATGTTATTCACAAGCCGCCATTTGTGTTGCTCAAAACCAGGCTTATAATGGAAAGAACAGGCATATACAAATAAGACATGAATATGTTGAGACACTTAATAAAGAACGAAATACTCTCCATGGAGTACGTAAAATCTTAGAGGAATCTAGTTGATCCACTGACCAAAGGGTTATGTAGGAAAATGGTTCTTGATTCGTCGAGGGAGATGTGTAACACCCCAAACCCGGCCCATGCGTTTCGACTGGATCTAGCGTGTCACGGCTTGTACATTGAAAACTTTTGCCTTGTTAGTTTTGGAAGTCGTAAGTTAATTAGACATTATTAGAGTAAATAAGTGACATTTTAAAAATAAAATCTTATATTAGTATTATTAAGTATAAATAAACCTTGACATAAAATTTATAAGTTGCATAACATTGAAAACTTCTTAGTTGAATAAAAACTAGGGGCCTTAAAAAAATCCCAAATAAAAATAAAATAAACTTAAAGAAATCCCGAAATAATTTGTAGAAATAAAACTTGATGGCCCCTCGAGTCCGCCTCGGCTCCCATGTTCACGATCTACTGCTCATTTGAAATGTTGGGAAAAATAAAAGGTTGAGTCACCAAGACTCAGTGTACAAATCCCGAGAACACATAAAAAGGCTTGAGGCCCACAAACACATTATGAGCCTTGGCCCGTATACAAGGGTAACAAAATATGCAACATGGCCCATCCCAAACCTATGAGTCCATCCTCTACACACCCCGTACCAACCATCACACCGTGGGATTTCTACAATCAACCCTTCATCCGCTACACACCATATCGATAACTATCTCGCTCATTATAAAGACCGATCACTATGTGACCTATGTGGCGAAGCCACCGATCATTGTATGACCTTAATAATATATCAACAATTTGTCTGTCATCATAAAGACCGATCACTATGTGACCTATGTGGCAAAGCCATCGATCGCCTCGCGACCGCTCCCCTTCGTAAATCAATCAATCCCATCCCATGCATACATGCAAGAATCGTAACATTAAACTATCTAAATAGATCACATATTTTTACATACTTGATACACATAGAAGTTTCTATGATTACGCACTGCATCCCTTGCCTACCCTTTCGGGTAATACGATTGCTCATACTGACCTCATTTTTCGGTTTTAGCCCATAACATACATATAATTCAGATTAACTAGTGTGCTAGAGATCTACACACCTTTTCCAATTTTCACCCATAACATACATATAATATAACAAAGCTTATGTGTCAAGAATCTACACACGATTACGATAAAACGAGGCTTTCTATATCGACGCTATCCTTAGTCGACACAACCGCTATCTGTCTAAGGTGTTGTTCGAAGCGGTCCACAACCAATTGGCCAATCTCGAACAATGAGATCATCGCTCGCTTTCTTAAACTTAGGATTCTTTCTTTTGCTCGATCCATATTTAATTCCATCATAAATTCTTATCGAGTTACTATAATAATATTTAATCATTAATCCTCCTTATAAAGTTAAAATCTTGTATATAATGATGAAATCTAATAGAAATCTAGGAAAATCTTCTTACCTTAAAAATCCCAAATTGAAGACTTATGAATTTGGCTTTTAGATCTAGTCGACTAGGCTTCCTTCAAATCCCGACTTGCCGCCCATCATAAACCATTAAACTATTAGCTTTCGCTTTTGCCTTTTCAAAATCGGAATATATTATGAGAACTAATCAAAATCTACTCTTACCTTAACTTAGGAGATTCGGCTAGTACTAGAGAGAGAATTCGACAATGTCAATGGAGGATTTAAATACCTAAGTATAGAACAATTTCTCAAATAGTATGAATAAAATAAAACTATAGAGATTTGGCTTTTTAGAGAAGGAAGAGAATAATGGAGTTTTCAGCTTGTAGAAGAAAGAAGAGAATAATGGAGTTTTCGGCTTTTAGGAGAAAGAAGAGAATAATGGAGTTTTTGGCTTTTAGAAGAAATAAGAGAATAATGGAGTTTTCAGCTTTTAGAGAAATTGGAGAAAGAAATTTGGAGAAAGGAAGCTAAGGAATTTCGGCACAAAAGGGAGAGGATTTAATGTCAGAAAACAAGGAGCTAGCCCCCCTATTTATAGGAAATTCGGCAACCCTTTGCCATGTAGTAGCTGGTTTCTTTACTCCTCTCGTTGATGGATTCTTGGCCATCACTCTCTTTGTAGATAAATTCTAACTTTTCTCCTTTATCTTAATCTACTAGCTCATCTAAAAGAGACTTAATTATCTCTAACTCCTCCTCCTTTATCAACATATTATCCACATATTTTAATCATAAAATCCTAGATCTTAGCCTTTATCTGCTTATTATCCACATAAAATAAATTCCTAAATAATAGCCTTTATCTGCTTATTATCCACATATTTTAAACATTAAAACCCCTAAATTTTAGCCTTGCTGCCATCCACTCCACCTAATCCTAATGCCCAAAATTTAGCTAACTTAAATTAAAAGAATTGGGCTCCATGAAACTTAAATTTGGGCCCTTACTCCTTGTGTATGGCGTCACCTCCTAAGATTGGGCCACAAGCCCACTTTGGTATTTTAAACATAGATACTACCTTTTAAACCCTATAATGCCCAAACAGATAATTTTAATCAAGGCCTCTGATAAGCTCGAGTCCAATTTGGACCCCTAACACTTAAATTAACTCATTCCACATATTCACCCATTAAACGATAGGCCCAAAAATTTAGGATGTTACGCTTCTACCTTCCTTAAAGAAATTTCGTCCTCGAAATTTCCAACTAACTAGTAATCATTCTACCGAGTCTCAAGACTATGCTTTCATTGCGACTCTAATTCTAAAGCCAAAATAAACACTTAGTATACTATGGTAGGGTACGCACCATTATTCGCATCTGAAGCGTCTTCGTCCCCTTGTACTCATTCTATCGATTTGCGTTTATCTGATTAGAAATTTTATGAATCATTATTTCTTTCCACCGATTTATCGCGAATGTCTTATGATTAATAGTTCTAAAAGTAGTTCTTTCAATTCATACACACACTACAGTCTCAAGTTCATTCATTCAATCATCAACATTCATAAACTCGCGTTCATTACAGAAAAGTGTTGTGGTTGTCATTGTTGTTGTTTTCCACTACCCAGGGGTATTTTTGTAATTTTATCCTATAGGGGCATTTTCGTAAAAAAAAATTTTGAAATGAGGTTCCTTGATAATTTATAAAATAAGGGTATTTTGGTAATTTTACATTCCCGGGGGTATTTTGGTAATTTTGAAAATTGAGGGTATTTTGGTAATTTTAGAATCTGGGGCATTTCAGAAATTTTAAAATCTGAGGGTATTTCGGTAATTTTGAAATTCGAGGGCATTTCGATAATTTTGAAATTCTGGGGTATTTCAATAATTTTGAAATTTAGGGGTATTTCGATAATTTTTGTGATCTGAGGGTATTTTGGTAATTTTGTGATTCAAGGGTATTTCGGTAATTTTACAAAACAAGAGTAATTTGGTAATTCTACAAATCGAGGCTATTTTGGTCATTTTGCATAACAAGGGTAATTTGGTAATTTTCTTCATAGTTGCGAACATTTTCAAATCAAATGTATTTTTTTTCTGGAAGTGTACAAAACTTAGGGGTTTTGGTTGCAAAATAGGGTGGTTGGTCCCTTTCGGGTTTTAATTATGGGTTCAGCCCATGAACAAGTCCTTATAGCTAGAGTGAATAGTCACTACGCACCAGGTAAGATTCCTGTGAAGAGGAGGTGAGTCACTAGGACTGCTTAAATACCAAGCTCTCCCTGAATCCACTCCTAGGCATGTGTATGCCTATTGCCACACCCTGTCATGGCTAAAGTGAACAGTCACTATGCACCAGGTAAGATTCCTGTGAAGAGGAGGTGAGTCACTTGGACTGCTTAAATACCAAGCTCTTCCGGATCTACTCCTAGACATGCATATGCCTGTTGCCACACCTTAGTCTTGTGACTCGTTTACAGGTTTTGTTTTAGTGAAGTTAAGTCTTATGGAATTGAAGAGTTGTTTGCCTAAGCCTAGAGTCCATCAAGTTCTAACCTAGATAGTCTACGTCCCATAAAGCTCATTAAGCCCACATAAATAACACAGCAAGAGTTTAGAATACTTACCTGGGCGGATCGGGTGCCGGTAGACTCGAAGGCCATGTCCTCGAACCAAAAAAAATTTAAACCTTGACATAAAATTTATAAGTTGCATAACATTGAAAACTTCTTAGTTGAATAAAAACTAGGGGCCTTAAAAAATCCCAAATAAAAATAAAATAAACTTAAAGAAATCCAAAATAATTTGTAGAAATAAAACTTGATGGCCCTCGAGTCCGCCTCGGCTCCCATGTTCACGATCTCTCGCTCACCTAAAATGTTGGGAAAAATAAAAGGTTGAGTCATCAAGACTCGGTGTACAAATCTCGAGAACACATAAAAGGCTTGAGGCCCACAAACACATTATGAGCCTTGGCCCATATACAAGGGTAACAAAATATGCAACATGGCCCATCCCAAACCTATGAGTCCATCCTCTACACACCCCCGTACCAACCATCACACCGTGGGGATTTCTACAATCAACCCTCCATCCGCTACACACCATATCGACAATTGTGTCTTTTGTCATAAAGACCGATCACTATGTGACCTATGTGGCGAAGCCGATCATTATCGACCTTAATAATATATCGACAATTTGTCTTTTGTCATAAAGACCGATCACTATGTGACCTATGTGGCAAAGCCACCGATCGCCTCGCGACCTGTTCCCCTTCCATAAATCAATCAATCCCATCCCATGTATACATGCAAGAATCGAACATTAAACTATCTAAACAGATCACATATTTTTACATACTTGATACACATAGAAGTTTCTATGATTACGCACTGCATCCCTTGCCTACCCTTTCGGGTAATACGACTGTTCATATAGCCTCATTTTTCGGCTTTTAGCCCATAACATACATATAATTCAGATTAACTAGTGTGCTAGAGATCTACACACCTTTTTCGGCTTTTAGCCCATAACATACATATAATATAACAAAGCTTATGTGTCAAGAATCTACACACGATTCACCGATAAACGAGGCTTTCTATATCGACGCTATCCTTAGTCGACACAACTGCTATCTGCCTAAGGTGTTGTTCGAAGCGGTCCACAACCAATTGGCCAATCTCGAATAGCAGATCTCGCTTCGTTTCTTAAACTTAGGATTCTTTCTTTTGCTCGATCCATATTTAATTCCATCATAAATCCTTATCGAGTTACTATAATAATATTTAATCGTTAATCCTCCTTATAAAGTTAAAATCTTGTATATAATGATGAAATTTAATAGAAATCTAGGAAAATCTTCTTACCTTAAAAATCCAAATTGGAGACTTATGAATTTGGCTTTTAGATCTAGTCGACTAGGCTTCCTTCAAATCCCGACTTGCCGCCCATCATAAACCATTAAACTATTAGCTTTCGCTTTTGCCCTTTCAAAATCAGGAATAGATTATGAGAACTAATCAAAATCTACTCTTACCTTAACTTAGGAGATTCGGCTAGTACTAGAGAGAGAATTCGACAATGTCAATGGAGGATTTAAATGCCGGAAGTATAGAACAATTTCTCAAATAGGATGAATAAAATAAAAACTATAGAGATTTCGGCTTTTTAGAGAAGGAAGAGAATAATGGAGTTTTTAACTTGTAGAAGAAAGAAGAGAATAATGGAGTTTTCGGCTTTTAGGAGAAAGAAGAGAATAATGGAGTTTTTGGCTTTTAGAAGAAAGAAGAGAATAATGGAGTTTTCGCTTTTAGAGAAATTGGAGAAAGAAATTTGGAGAAAGGAAGCTAAGGAATTTCGCACAAAAGGGAGAGGATTTAATGTCGTAAACAAGGAGCTAGCCCCTATTTATAAGAAATTCGGCAACCCTTTGCCATGTAGTAGTGGTTTCTTTACTCCTCTCGGTGATGGATTCTTGGCCATCACTCTCTTTGTAGATAAATTCTAACTTTTCTCCTTTATCTTAATCTACTAGCTCATCTAAAAGAGACTTAATTATCTCTAACTCCTCCTCCTTTATCAAGATATTATCCACATATTTTAATCATAAAATCCTAGATCTTAGCCTTTATCTCGCTTATTATCCACATAAAATAAATTCCTAAATAATAGCCTTTATCTGCTTATTATCCACATATTTTAAACATTAAAACCCCTAAATTTTAGCCTTGTTTCCATCCACTCCACCTAATCCTAATGCCCAAAATTTAGCTAACTTAAATTAAAAGAATTGGGCTCCATGAAACTTAAATTTAGGCCCCTTACTCCTTGTGTGTGGCGTCACCTCCTAAGATTGGGCCACAAGCCCACTTTGGTATTTTAAACATAGATACTACATTTTAAACCCTATAATGCCCAAACAGATAATTTTAATCAAGGCCTCTGCCTAAGCCTGAGCCCAATTTGGACCCCTAACACTTAAATTAACTCATTCCACATATTCACCCATTAAACGCATAGGCCCAAAAATTTAGGATGTTACAAGATGAGTCTTAAGCCCACTGGTTGATGAATTCATGGTGGATACCCAACTTAGTCTTCTAAGCTCAATGAGGTCAAACAAAACCATGGAAAGACTCATAGTGTACATATTTACCTATCCCTATGGCGCGCAATGTGCATGCATAAGGATGAACTCCTTTCTCTTAATGAGTTCATAGCCCAGTGTTTGGGTGGTCCTAGTGAGACAGACTTGATGAATTCACTGATGTGTGATGTTGAATTTCTTACTCTTAATGAATTCATATCCCAGAGTTTGGGTGGTTCTATTGAGACGAATTTGATGAATTTACCGAATAATAAAACTGAAAGGTTGAGCTTATTAAATGCACGTAATGATTTCATAGCCCATGTCACGGTGGTCTATACTGAGATAGACTTAATGAAATCACCTATGTAAGTGTGAATGATTAGTCACCTTTTATGAAAGACGTTGGGCTATTTTTCTAGAGCACTTACCAGTATCCTGAGGTATATTGGCTAAATTGTTAATCTATCATGGAACTCAATTGGACCCGAGATTAGTCGTGTGTCATGAGTTAACCCCTATCTTAACTAGTGCTTAGGCAACTAATTTCGCTATTGTTCTTTTCACATTTTACCTTTTCTCATGTTTACAAATTTTTCCAATTCTTTTGCATTAGTGGAGGAATGTTAGTAATGCAAAATCAAAAATATTTTTTCAAAATATTTTCTGTTATAGAATATTTTTCGGTTGAGGAAAATCATCTGATTGTTGTAGAATATTTTTTGTTGAGGAAAATCCTCTACTATTTTTGAAAACTGACACTTCTACTATTTTACCATTTTGCCCTTTTTGAAAACAATATAAATAACATTCTATTTTACTCATTTTTCAAACATAGAAAAAAGAAGAAGAAAGCTTAGTTCTCTCTTTTCCCTCCCGTTCTTGCTCTCTACAAATTCTGGTGTTTTACTAAATTACATTAGTGCAATATTCTGTCTAGGAGATTAGATTTTAAGTGGGACCATCTGTGATCTCTCCAATCTTTTCTGAGAATTGAACCTAGTGTGGTTTACTCAATTTTCTTCTGGTTTATTTCCCAACTTTTACGAGAATAGCAATCCTTTTGAGTTCCATCTTTCTCATTTAGGTGTACAAATTTAGAAGTACTGTGTTAACCTTAAGGGCGACATCCTTTTTTTTATTACGCCGATCAAGGCGAAATCACTTTTAAGACAATAATTTTTCCACGATACACTGATTACTTTATTTATTTACACTTAATTTAATTTATTATCTGTGCTAATAGTTTTGTTTGCAATAATATATTTCCAATAAAAATAATTGGAACTTCCCCACCAAGCCAAACTCCGCGGACTAATTGGGTGAACAAAGGACGCGTGCAACACTTTGTTTCCCTATTAACCCGCTCAAATGACTAAAGTTGTGTTTGTTCAATGGCCTGAAATTACCACATCCACAATTTTTAATTTATTAACACATTTAATACTTTTGTTTACCACTGTATTATAGATTAAAGTTATTATATTATATTTTTATTCATATATTTAAAGATAAATTTAATACTATATTTTAAATTTACCTGTCACTAAAATTTATTTATTTTTATTCAATTTTCATTTAAAATAATTTGAAGACAGAATTTAATAATAAATTTTAATATTTTATTTTAACACTTAAAAATAATAAATTAATATAGTATGAACAATTAATCTTAAAAAGTAAATTTAATATTTTATTTGTATTTTGAAGTCTTTCTTTCATTTGACAAAATTTAAATTAAACCATAGTAAGTGATAAAATTTAATTAAACAATTAAAATTATTGGTAAAATTTAGTAAAATTTAAAGTTTAATGATAAAATCTTATTTGAGTGGTAAATTTAATTATATTTCAAAGTATAATGATTTACGGAAAATTATATTTATAAATATAGAATTGGATTTACGAAAAATTTAATCATAATAATCACCGATAAATTCACGTTTTAAAATTATAAATATAGAATTGGATTTACGAAATATTTATTTCTTAATAAGTATTATATGATTTGTTGATTGTCTGCATATAAGAGCATTATTTACAGCATTATTTGTTGTTGTGGTTTGATTGTATGAGTTGACTACAAGCAGATTTGCGGATCAAAGTAAAACTAAAAAGACAACACGGCCGCAGTAGGTCCATGGATCCTTCTTATTCCACTTGTCTTCAGCAAATTCAATGGATAAACATTATTCCCTCATTCTTTTCCTCGTATGTTATGTGCTAACCTCACCATTTTCTACTTTTGGACATGTTTTCTCCAACCTCTTTCACAAACAACCATGCATGTTTCTAATGGGAAAGGATTGAATGAAATAGTGACGTCACGTTATTTGTATCTATTTTTAATAGATTTATGCCACATCAGTGTTTTTATTCTGAATTTCAGTATTTTTATCTTAAAAAAATCAAATCCAAATTAAAATTCTGAAATTCAAGATAAAATGCTGAAATTTAGGATAAAAATGTTGATGTGGCATAAATCTATTGGAAAGGGATACAGATGACGTGGCGTCACTATTTCATTCAATCATTTCTCTGTTTCTAATATAGCCTAGAGGGAAATTAACTAACAAGCTTCCTTTACAATGTTTTATGACAACAATTCAACTTTAGTTACAATCTTTTTGTTATTAATCCATGTATTTTGCACTATTTATGCATCTAGTTTCTGTACTTTAAATTCACCATATTTAGTCCATGTATTTTTCGAATCGAATTTTGAAATTTTAGTCCTAATTCAAATAGTAGCAATTAATTTTATTTGGTTAAATTCCATTACCAATTTTATACTATGCATAGGATTATAGATTTAATCCATATTCTATAATTGGATCACTCTAAGCCCTATACTTATCGAATTTAGAAATTTCAATCTTGACCAAAAAATTGTCATTAATCCATTAACTAAATTTTTAGTGAGTTATATATGAAAATAACAAGTCGATATGGCCTATGTAATATGCTTCTTACATTATATTTGGGAAATAACATAACTTAAATGAATGAATTTAATATGAGGATTGGAATTTTAAATTTTATAAAATATAAAATTAAAAATGATCAAATTAAGATACATAAATTAAATCTACAACTAATGATAAAATTTAACTTTTTTTATCCAATACCTATTATTGGTGCTCAAAATTTGTATGGATTTGCAAGCAACATTTTACAAGCTTTTTATCGTATAATCATTCTCGAAGCTTGCAAGTCTCCTAGAATGAAGCGAAATTATTTCATAATATAAAATTAAAATGATATAAACTTAAAATAATATCTCTATCTAAATGAACTCAATTAGAAACCAACCCAACCTGCTCTATATTCTATGGCCAGAGACTGACATGATCATATGGAAAAAATATCTAAAGCACAATATATAACATGAAAAGAATAATATCAATATGATATAAATGTCTGAATTGTAAGTCTAGAGGAGAAGAAAGGTAGTGTTTTTAAAAGGGTCAATGGCTATGAATAAATGAGACAAGACCTAATGGACTCCATGTTGACTGTCACCAACATTAGGGTCAGCCTTAACCAAAAGGTTTCGACAACAACAAATAAACCTTCTTCCACTACAAAGACACGTGCTTCGTTCCAATTATCACACCCTTCCCCCCCTTTAATGTAGATATATGCAAGTAAAAGCTTATCTAGAAGAGGCAATTAGCTCTTCCTTATAAGGAGAAATATAATAAATCTCATGTAAGTAGTGCCATAGATAATGTTTCTCCGGAAAAAACCAAACTAAAAATAACTTATTGATGGGTGTATGGACTATATAACACTTGTGCTGGAAAAACATGTGGCATTTTGTGATCTAACAATGGGGGGCATAGGACATGAAACTGATGAGAAAGATAATGGTGTTGGAACTATGAAAAGACTAGAGTCCCCAGAATGAAATTGTAGATAAGTGGAAGAGCTATGTTCATCCATATCTGTCATAGCTATGCATTGGAGGACTTTCAGCTCATATAAGTGGGTATAGTCTATACCAATGAAATTGGAGGACTTTATCAATCAAAATTCCAATGCTTCCCGACTTAGCAGCACCAAGTGTTTGAATTTTATTCAGCTTCAACACTTGGTTCTTGATGCAAAAGCCTAACTGTTTTACCCATTTACATCTTGTGACATTGAATTCTTACAAGCAGAATATCTGACGACTTCATAACTGCACTACATCTTCAAACAAAATAACTTTTCTAAAGTGCATGGTTACATTATATATTTTATAATTGAATGTAAACTGATAGACACTATATCTGCAATTTAAGGTGATAGGAACAAAGCCTTAATACATTATTTGATATTTGTAGTTAACAATTTTTTAATATAGTATTTACGTTTATTTTTGTTTAATATAATACTTATATTTGATAAAAGTTAAATATATTTTATATCTTAAAATAATGCTTTAAACTTTTTAGTATTTAGTCCGGTTTTAGAAATGATTTGATAACTAATAATATTAGCAATTAACTTTCATCAAATTAACTTGAAAAAAATCACACTCATTTATTTAACAGATTAAATAAAAATAAAACAAATTCACAATTAATAATAATTTTATTCTATGAACAAAATTATGAAAACTCAAACTAATAATATTAACAAAACTTTCACCAAATCAATATAAAACTTGAATTGAACACTAAAAAGTTAATATCATTATTTATGAATATTAAAAATATAATTTTTGTCAAATATAAATATCACATTAGATAAAAAATACAAATATCAAATTAAAATATATAATTAAACTCAAATATAAACTCAAAAATAAAAATTAACCTTGTAACCCCTTATAAATAATAAATTTACAAATAAATATATTATTGACATACGTCTTAACTCTTAACGTGTATGGGAAGATAATAGGGTTTAGAAAAATCCTCCAAAGACACCCACATTATTGAGAGCATGTGATGTGATTGGTTGGAAATACAAATTTGATTAATTGGGGGGTGCAAAGTAGATGATGGCCGACATGTAAGAGTTAATATTATTATAATGAAATTGAGGGGAAGGGCCACTTTGTTTGTAAGTGGATATTATTTCCCAATGTTGGCAGTCAGGTGATGTATGGGCCACATTTCTCTCATTTCTACCTTCAACTTCTAACCACTGTTTTTAACCCTCTTTTTTATTATTACTAATATCTATTGATTTTTTTGTTTATATCAAATTATATAATGAAAATTTGAATTTAAATATATTTTAAGTAAAGTTTTCATAATCGAATCAGTAGTTAAATTAATTAGGTAATTGATTCATACAATTTGATTAAATAAATTATTAAAATTCATAAAAATAAATATAAAAAACGGTTCAATCGGTTTGCGTGTCAATCAATCTTATTAATTCATTTTATGAATGAACCCATACAATTCATTAAAAAATATTTAAAAAAGAGACACATTACAATTTTTAAGATTATTTGTGGAATAAAAAAAGCACAATGCTAGTGTATCAAATACAAACTCATATTATTATTATTATTATTATTATTATTATTATTATTATTATAAGTTCCAATACAATGTCAACTTCAGGTGATGCTTCTTTCACGGAACATTTATTTAGGTTAAATGTTTTTTTCTAAGAGAAATTCATTACTTCATTCTATGAACGAAACCATACAATTCATCGGGGGATGGGGGACATCAATAGAACATTTTGACACATTGACAATTGTCCAATTGGCTCTGTCGCAACTGAAATATGACATATCTGGAGTGATTGTAAACACTTAATATGATAAGGAAATCAACCCTGAATAGTCCAAAGCAACGAGTAAAAATTGGCAAAATATCTAAGCATCCACAAAAATGGAGAGGACGACGACAAAACCATCCCTAAAATTACTTGCAAAAGCAAGACTACATTCATAAGCAAGACTAAAAAACATGCTACAAAAGCAAACAAAATTTTCTAAAAATGAAAACTCATTACACAATGAAAAATAAACAAAAAAAAATATATAAACTTAAGAGAACACGGGTTAAAACTGACTCGTGAAATCATTTATCATTTTGAAATATTCTCAAAACATAAATAGAGTAAGAAACTGATGAAGAGCAACCCACTTTTCAAGAGAAAGTGCTAGTGGCTGGTAGAGTTTTAGCAACGGCAGAGACCATCATCTGTCCATTACAACTTTGTAAAGACAAGAAAAATACCTACAAAATAGATTTGCAAATTGAAAAAGAAAAGACACATGAAATGAATAAGAAGAAGAAAGAAAGAGAGGATTGGTGGGAGGAAGAAAAAAGTGAACAGTGAAATCGATTACTTAATAAAAATCATTAAAAACTCTTTAAACAAGTTCCTCATAGTTGCCTTGTAACATTTCAAACTCAATCCCTTAGAAGGACCCAAGTATGACGTGTCACTACTTAGAAATCATCCATTTTTAAAACTGTTTCTGGCAAAAACTTTGTATAATTTGCAATGTTTGAGTTAAACCTTTAATAAAATATTTAAGTAAAGTATAAGCCGACTGGCAGATAAACTTCAACAAGATAATTTCATTAAAGAATTGTTTAACAAATAAAAAAATGTCTCATAGCAGCAGATATCCTCTAGCGTAGTCCTTTAGAAAGTCTTCATTTAATAGTAGGCCTAAAAAGGAAAAGGCTAATAGGGCAAGTTCAAAAGAACTTAGTGAGTTCCATAGAGATCTTAAGCAAAATACTAAAAGCACAATCCAATCTTTTAAAAGAATCACTCAACACGACAGAGTATGCCTAATGACGTATACAAAACTCAGACAGACTCAATACGCCAATAGCGTGTCACATGGGCGAATACTATATGCCAAGACAACATAACTCAGACATTCCATTTTTATGCCAGCCACATAATTCATTCAGTAGCATGTTTAATTGTGTTATGCCAATCCAGTTTGCAATAAATATTTGCCCTAGTAGATATCCTTTGGCGTAGTCCTTTAGAAAGTCTTCCTTCAACAGTAAGCCTGAGAAGGAAAAGGGTAACGGGGTAAGTTCAAAAGAACTAAGTGAATTCTATAGAGATCTTAAGCAGAATACTAAAAACACAATCCAATCTTTCAAAAGAATCACTCAACATGACAGAGTACGCCCAATGAAGTATGCAAAACTCAGACAGACTTAGTACGCCAATGGCGTGTCACATGGGAGAATACTATACGCCAAGACAACATAACTCAAACATTCCATTTTTATGCCTGTAACACCCCAAACCCGACCCATGAGTCCTGACCGGATCTGGTATGTCACGGAGTAAAATAATTTGAAACATTTTAAGAATTTGGTGAAAACTTGATAAAATTTGGCTAAGGTATGAAAACGGTGTTTGAAAACTTAGTTGGGCTTTTTATAAATACAGTTGGGTTGATAAACCCTTTTGAAAATATTTGATCATGTAGCATTTTAAAATCGTCAAAGTTATAGTGGACTTGGTTTACTTTTGTTACCCGATGGTAACATCTTTAAAAACCCGTAGAAGTTTATTAAGTTTGAAAAGTTACTTTTAACCGGTTCAATTAATATTTATAAAATCCCATTTGTAATATAACATAAGTAAAATAAAACAGTAAAATAAACATCCAAAATAATAATAGCAGCCTTACTACAATCCCAAAATAAAAAGGACTTAGAAAATAAATAATAATAACTAAAACAAAGTAATTTCAAATCCAATGATAAGCATGGCCGCCTCGAGTCCTCTCCGGCTCCATTTCCGCGATCTACTCATCTGCAAAATGGTAAGGGAAGGGGTGAGTCACCAAGACTCAGTGTGTAAATCCCCCACCTGGAAAATACAACTCATACACAATTTATTAATAAACATGCACATGCAACCCAACCTATCCATCCATACTCCTTAACTACCCCGTGTGGTCAAAACCACTGATGACCATGGGTCACAAATTAAATGATGGGGCCAACCCATCGTGTGGTCAAAACCACTGATGACCATAGGTCACAAATAATCAAGTGTGGTCAAAACCACTGGTGGTACCAAACCACTGGGACTTAGTCGCGATTTATCAATCGGTGTGGTCAAAACCACTGATGACCATAGGTCACAAATAATCTGATGGGGCAAACCCATCTTGTGGTCAAAACCACTGATGACCATAGGTCACAAGTAATCTAATGGGGCCAACCCATCTTGTGGTCAAAACCACTGGCGACAGTCCATAAAATCATTCCCCCTCCTCTCATCAATCCCACCATCACATGCTTATATATCAATTTTCATATATCATGTATTTAGGCATAGCATTTAACATCATGTGAAGGCATGCAAAATCATATATCAAAGATCACGTAATAGGGAACTTACCCGGAATCCATGCCTAGCCATAAGCAAATCACTACCAAAAAGGTAAATAGGCAACAACATAATCATGTAAACTAATAAAGTGTGTAGTGAGCTCTTACACACCTGTTTCTACCATGAATCCTAGATCCCGAAGATCCGATCTACAACGTTAGATTCTTGACCCTATAATCGGCCAACAATCATGGTTAGGGACTTAGGCCTATTCGCCAAACCAAATTAATACCAAGGCTCTTTGTGGACTTACCTCAAACGGATTTGATTTCCAAACAAATCCCGAAGCTTTAATTAGCCCCTAAATCCATGGCTCATATTAGTTTCGGCATTAAAACATAAACTTTATAACAAATGGCCCTTGGCCGAATGGAACTACTCACTTACCCCACTTACCGAAGTAATTTGAAATCCCAGAATTATCACTTGGCTTGTCGAGATCCCTACCAAACACTTGTTAGAATCGGCTATAAGTGAAACTAAGGGAAGTGGCCTATGGCCGAATAGTGTAGGTGGCTTACCTTTGAAAAATCAACACTCGATAGTCTCCAACAACGCACCTTGTTGTTAACTACAGCAAAGAAATACCATCTTTGTGATTTTTATGATTCATTCGGCCATCCCAAAAGAGAAGAAACAACCCGATTTCTTTAAGGAAGAAATTACTTACCCCAACGCCACTTGGGGAACTACAAAAGAGAGGTTTGACAGCCCTTAAGAGATTCGGCCAAGGCAAGATGGAAGGCTGGAATTTTGATTAGAAGAGGGGTTGGTTCGGCTAAGAAGAAACAAGAGAAAGAGAAAGAAAAGATGTAGGGGAAGTAGTGGTGGTTTCGGCTTGGTAAAAGAAAAAGAAGCTGGAAGTTTTGAACAATTTCGGCAATGCAACAAGGGAGAATTCGGCAGCAGCAAGAGAGAAAATGAAAGGAATAGTTGATGAATTTTGGCACTCCTTTGCCATATCAAAACCAATTATGGACAGCCCTAGAGAGTCCCTATTTCGGCCATTGCCTCCCATAAGATAAAACTTTATCTTTTAACTATTTCTTAATCCCTTCTTTAAACAAATAAAATAAAAATAAAGTATAACAACATCACAACTCTTCTCCAGCCAAAAATTGCAAAAAATTTAAGCCTTATCTTTATCAATTAAAGAGTCCAAATTCATGCCAATACTCCCATACACGCCAGCAGCATAAAAAAAAAATAAAAAGCCACTGCAGTTGCCTTGGTTCGAAACCAAGACCTCCCTGCCGCAGCCCCCCTTGCACGCCCCTTGCCATCTCTCCCATTATACTTTCATGTCATAAAACCCCCTCATTAAACTTTAAAGCCTTACTACTTAAGCCCATCACCTCATATACAAAAAAACAAAACGCAAAACGCCCCTCCTGCCACTCGAACCTGTGACCTGCGCCCCTCTTCACCTCCAACACTTAAGTGGCACATGGAACCACTTAGCCAATTAGTTCTTTGTGTCAAGTTCCTTTCGAAAATTTTCTTAACCCCTATCTCACCTAGCTTCCCTCCTTTAAGCACTTAAAAAGAAATTTTTAACCCTAAGTCAGGCCTAGCTCGGGTTTATTTCTAGACTTTAGAACATGCCAAATAAATCATAGTATTTATTTCTTCAAGCACACACACACACATGGGAAACAAATAATTAAATTTTCAAATAACCCCTAATTCAGGATGTTACAATGCCAGCCACATACTTAGAGTTTAGAGTCAGATTCATCAGATATTTTCGTTTTAATTCATATACATTCTCTCCTTATAGCTTTTGATTTAAAATCATTCAGTAGCATGTTTAATTGTGTTATGTCAATCTGGTTTGCAATATATATTTACCCTACTAGAGGTTACACAACATATTTCCTTTAACTCTATTTTTGTAGATCAGTTCATATCATATCATTCTTTTCAGAAGCAGATGGTTGTGGCTTAACATGAAAATGACCTATACTTTTTATCCTAGACATACAGAGCTCAGACTAATGACTTTGAATAGAAAATCATTATTCACACTCACATACACTGATCACCCTTTACACAATAAGAATACTTATCTTACAATAATATAAAGTAAAGATAATCACAACACATGGATGTAAGAAGGAACTCATCATAAAAATAATAGAGTCTAAATAGCATGCCCTTTACCTTTGTCACTCGGACCTTTTGTAGCATCTTGAGCTAAGAATAAGGTTACTTAAACATATCATATTACTACTTCATTGAATCTAAACATGCGTGCACGAAACATTAACACTTAACGTAGAATCAGGAAGTTTCTTCCTTACACACCAGTCTGACATTTATGCATGCAGAATCAAAAACATGTACATAGCCTTAAAAATAACCTAAGGTTCATCAGTAATTACCAGAGAGCTATGGCAAATGTATAAGTTGGCTGACTACAACAAACCCAAATTTAGACTAGTTTTTTGGACTTTGGTTTTCAAAAAATGCAAAGAAGATCAAGGAGTAAGATGAAAACAAAGAAAACATAAAAATTTTCGGTGAAGGCACTGCCATCCTTATATACTTAAGCAAAAAGACAAGGTTTAGTGGAAAAATTAGATAATTCCGCTAACTCTCTTGATTCTTGTGATTAAGTGCACTTATAAAAAATTAAGTCTTTTCATCTACAATAGCTTAATTTAATTCTAACTAAGTCTTAGTTTAACTAACTAAATTTCCTTATTTAATAATAAACAAATCTATTCAACATTAAACCAAGCGAGTTCGCCAAAGTATCTGGGTGGCGTACACTTAATGTAATATTCCACCAAACCACAGATCTTCGCCAAGATAAGAGTTTGCCAAATGACACATACAAATAATTCTATGTTTAACCAAAATAAACAATTTATTTAATCATTTCTACATTTAATTCACCAAAACACTCTAAACAATAATCAGATATCAAGAATTCGCTGGGCAGGCTGTTACAACTCTCTCTCACTTCAAAAATTTTGTCCTTGAAATTCATACCTAAACATAACTTAGGATATTGCCCTTTCATTTTACTTTCATTTTCCCATGTAGCTTCTTCAATATTATAATTTCTCTATAAAACTTTCAGTAAGGGAATTCTCTTATTTCTTAGCTCTTTTACCTCTCTTGCTAATATATGAATACACTCTTCTTCATAAGACAAGTTGGGTTCAATCTCTAACTCTTCAATCTGCACAACATGTTCTAGATTTGAGCTATATCTCCTCAACATAGATACATGAAACACATTGTGAATCTTTGACAACTCAAGAGGCAAAGCCATTCTGTAAGATACAGGCCCTACTTTCTCTAGAACTTCATAAGGCCCTACAAATCTCGGACTCAATTTTCCTTTCTGACCAAACCTGATGATCTTCTTCCAATGAGGGACTTTCAAAAATACCTTATCACCAACTTCAAAAGAAATTTCTTTTCTCTTCAGATTTGCATATGCTTTCTGTCGATCTTGAGAAACTTTTAAATTACTATTAAAAAAAGAGATTTTTCTTCAGTTTCACGCAACAACTTAGGACCCACTAACTTTGATTCACTGAGCTCCATCCAATACGTAGGTGTTCTACACCTTCTTCCATATAAAGCTTTAAAGGGAGATATTTTCAAACTTGTAATAGCCCAATTTTAGGTCTAGTCGGAACAGTAGTTTTGGGACACAAATCCGACGTAGTAAGGTTTATTTTTATTATATTTTTATGGTCTAAAATTTTATGTAATTTTTTTTGTGAAAATTTCGTTTGAAATTCGAAAATTTTGACGTTTGGGCACTCAATTTAGTCAAAAGGACTAAATTGTAAAAAGTGTAAAAGTTGAGTTCTACATACTAAAGGTGTCCAATTGTTATGAAATTTTAAATTGGAGGTCCTTATATGGTAATTAGACCATTGGTTAAGTTGGTGGACAAAAATGGACATGGTTAGGCATGTTTCCAAAGTTTTTCATTAAGGGCATTTTCGTCATTTAGTTATTAAAATGGATTAAAAACAAAATTAAAAGCCAATTTTTGTCCATCTTCAACCCCTTGGCCGAAAATTGCATGGATAAACCATGGATAGGGTTATTTCAAGCTTCCAAGCTCGATTGTAAATCCATTCTAGCCCCGTTTTTAATGATTTTTACGTTTTTGAAATCCTCGTAACAAGATCTATCTATTTCTACCATTTATTTGAGATATGATGAAGGTATAGGGTTTGAACCATATTATAAATTTGTGTATTTTGATGTTTAATGGTAGATTATACATGTTTGATGTGTGAGAAACGATTTTTGCTAAGTGATTTTCGGTAAAAAAGTCAAAAAGGGCTTATTTGTAAAAGTTATGAAATATATGTTAAAAATCTATTTTAATGGAAAATGTGGGCTATTATAAGCAAGAACAAATTTTGGCTAGGCTTGGGTAACAAAGAAAATGGATACATTTCATTTTACAAGCTAAGGGAGTAAAATGTAAATATGACAAAGTTTAGGGGCAAAAATATAAATTTTGCTAAAATGCAATTTTGGGCTGATTTGAATTTTATATTGGTAAAATAAGTTAATGTGATGTTATAGATCAAGAAAACGAGGTTCGGACCTAAATCAGGGAAAAATAAGTATTTGACGAATAAGTCCTTTTTCATCAATTTTGCTTCCGATATAAGTTCGTGTGTAAATAATGCAACATTTCATTATTAGGTATTTAATGCTTTAATATTGCATGAATTATGAAATTGTCTTTTTGGATTTGATTAATGTTGACTCAATAACGATTCGACGAAGATTTGATACCTCGAAATCCCGGTTGAACTTTAGGAATAGATAGGATACAAATGTCATGACATTAGGGTTATTGAGATTATGTGTAAGACCAGATCTGGGATATGACATCATATGAGATTTCGTATAAGACCATATCTGGGATATGACATCAATTTGATATTTCGTATAAGACCATGTTTGAGACATGGCATTGATGTGAGACTTCTTGTAACACCATAGCTGGGCTATTGGCATCGAAATGAGATTCCATGTAAGACCATGTCTAGGATATGGCATTGGTACGATATTATGTGTATGAGATTCTCGAGTCTCCTTTAGTATTCCAAGTGGTTCAACATGTAATTCAGAGACTATGAAAAAGATGTGAAAGGTATGATTATGTTACCAGTTGGTATAGGTATGTACGTAAAGTTTATAAACATTGGCTTCATGATATTATGAGTTCATGATCATTATGAATGTGACTTTGAGTTAATATTGTGATTTTTTTGGTTTATGTGTATAATGTATAAATTATGGTAAGGTTGATTGATACCTACGAGAAGGGCTTTTAGGCCATATGTAATTGAGATATGGAATGTTTTACTTCATCGGTTTGTAACTCAATGAAAATATAAAGAAGGAAAGATTAGTACAAATGTCTTTTAAATATGGTTATAAAATTATGAGAATATGAGTACTTTTGACAAAGAAAAGATGTTAATGCGTATAATTGGAAATATGAGGACACATAAATTATGTGTATGTTTACTATAAGACTTGAAATAAACTATGTAATATGTTGCAATGGAAAAATTATGGTTGTTGGGCTAATACCAAGACATGTTGAATTATGCTTTTAAATTTTTTTAGTTTGTGCATGTATTGTTGGGAAGTGATAAATGATTGGTAAAAGTTGCTTATTATTTTCATATGTACTTACTAAGTTATATAATATAGCTTACCCCCCTTTTCTTTCCCATGTCTTATAGGGTTATTAAGCTAGCTCGGGTTGGAGATCGCCGGAGATCCTATCACACTATCAAGCTGTCATGTTGGGTAAATGAATGCAAACCTTTGAGTCTATGGCATGTATAGGGACTTAGTCATTTTTTGTATGTGTCATTATGATATGGCCAAATGTATTGGCTTGTAATGATTAAGGGTTTGGTTTGGTATGTAGCCATATAAATTGCTTATATTGGCTAATGGGTTGCAAGCATATTAATTACTCATATGCCTATGCCAATGTCATTGTGTGATATGGTTTATAATGGAATGTTAATGAAATTAGACTAGATGATACATGTGGGAAGTTGTTATGTTGAATGTGATTGGGTATGTGTGGACTTGATAAAGTATGATGTTATGAGGATGTACATGAAAGTAAGGAAATGATATGTTTAAGTTTTTATTGTTGATGTATTGGTTAAATTGGCCAATGAATAGCATGTAAATATTTGATAATGACTAGATAGCGGAATGGCTAGTTATGGATATGCTTTGGTGATATGTATGTCTAAATGAAAGTTAATACAAAGAAATCATGAAAGAGTAAAATTAGCATTAAAACAGTTTTGGACAGCAGCAGCAGTATAACTTTGAAAAATCACCAAAAATTGTGAAAATTGAATTAGAGGTTGAATAAAATATAAAATTAAAGCCTATTGAGTATAGTTTTACATAGAAGAAAGGGTGTAAGCAAAAGAATTTCATTTTATGAGATATTTGAATTTTTGTGAGACAAGGTTAGAATGATTTAGGGTTCCCCTGTTCTGACTTTGGAAAATCATTAAAAATTGTATAAAATACTTGGGGGTTTAAATTTATATTTTTCAAATTCTTAGTGAGTCTAATTTCAAGAGAAACAAACGGGAACATCATCTGAATCTTGTACTAAGAGATAATTTTTAGTGAAGAAAGCTCAAAACTGTCAAACAACAGAACATGGATGAATTTGAAGAATTAACTGTACTTATTGGCTAAACCATAAATTCTAAAAATTTTATGGTAGGAAGATATTTGAGTCTAGTTTCGGAAAAATTAAGCGAATCTTAATTTAGAATTCTGTAGATCAAGATATAAATAATTTAGTGACTATGACTCAAATGGACAGCTTTGTTATGAACAGTAAATATCACAATTATCTATAATTGTTCTAAAATCTCTGGTAATGCTTTGTAACCCTGTTCCAGCGACGGATAAGGGTTAGGGGTGTTACAAAACTAGCATGAAAATAGTTATTGTAAGAAAATTCAACCAAAGGAACATACCTTTCCTAGTTTATTCCAAAATCAATTACACCGCTTCTCAATATATCCTCCAAGACTTGAATAATTATTTTAGACTGACCATCAGTTTGAGGATGAAATGCAGTACTGAATTTCAATTTAGTTCCAAAAATCTCTCTAACTAATTCTAGTATCTCGAAGTGAACCTTGAATCTTTATCTAAAACTATGAACGATGGAATTCCATGCAAGCATACTATCTCAATAATATAAAGCTCACCTAACTTCTCTAGAGAATAAGTAGTATGCACAGGTAGAAAATGAGCTGACTTAGTAAGCCTATCTACTTCCATACTAAATTTTTCCTTGAAGGACTGAGTGGTAAACCAGATGCAAAATCCATGGTAATCCTATCTCACTTCTATTTTGGAAATTCCAAAGGATACAATTTACCCGGTGGAACTTGATGTTCTGCTAACTCTTTGACAGGTCAAACAGGTTGAGATATACTTTACAATTTCTCTCTTCATACCAGGCCACCAATATGAACTCTTCAGATCTCTATACATTTTGATACTCTTAGGATGGAGTGAAAAAGGTCCTTGATAAGCTTCTCTTAGCAGCTTTTTCCTTAATTCATTCCCAGCTGGTACAACCATTCTTCCCATGAATATCAACTCACAATCTTTACCAAGATTAAAATTTGTTGCTTTGCCAGATATAATTCGTCGCTTAAACGATTCACACTAAACATCTTTCATTTGCTCTTCTAGTATCTGTGAAAGAAAAATTGGCTTCACAACTAATTCTACCAATAAAGATCCATTATTAGACATACTTATTTTCACTCGGAGAGATAATAATGCTGCCACAATTTTTTTACTCAAAGCATCTACTATCACATTATCCTTCCCTAAATGATACTCAATAATCAGATCATAATCTTTCAGCAGTTCTAACCATCTTCTTTCGCGCAAATTCAAATCCTTTTGAGTCATCAAATACTTCAAACTTTTATTATCGGAGAATACATGACATTTATCTCCATATAAATAAGGCCTCTATATCTTTAATGCTAAAACCATTGTTGCTAATTTCAGATCATCAGTTGGATAGTTTTTCTCATGAGGGTTAAGCTGAAAAAATGCATAAGCTATAACCTTACTCTTATGCATAAGTACACATCCCAACCTATTCATAGATGCGTTAGTAAAAACTGTATACTTAACATCAAACTCTTACTTTGCCAATATTTGAGCTTCAATCAAAATAATTTTCAATTTCTCAAAACTCTACTGACATTCATCATTCCACACAAAATTTTCTTTCTTCTTCAATTATCGAGTAAGTGGTGATGCTGATATTGAAAATCCTTTAACAAATTTTCTATAATACCCTACTAATCCTAGAAAACTGCGGCCTTTAGATACATTTTTAGGTGAATTCCACTCAAGTACTACTTTTACTTTGGCAGGATCTACTTTAATACCATCAGCAGAAATAACATGTCCTAGAAAATGTACTTCTTTCAGCCAAAACTTACATTTACTAAACTTAGCATACAACTGACTATCACGCGGAGTTCTCAGCATAATTCTCAAATGTTCCTTATGATCATCCTCATCCTTAGAATAAATCAATATGACATCAATATAGACAACTACAAACTGATCCAAATATGGCTGGAATACATTGTTCATTAAATCCATAAATATTTAGACGCATTAGTCAAACCAAAAAGCATTACTAAAAATTCATAGTAACCATACCTTGATCGAAAGGCTATCTTAGGCACATCATCACCCCTTAATCTTTACCTGATAGTATCCAGACCTTAAATAAATTTTGGAGTAAACTGTAGCCCCACATAACTGATCAAAAAAATCTTCAATCTTAGGCAGATGGTAATTATTCTTTATGGTTACCTTGTTCAATTGATGATAATTTATACATAGGTGCATTGTTCCATCTTTCTTTTTCATAAACAGAATTGACGCACCCCACGGTCATACACTTGGTCTTATAAAACCCTTATCTAATAGATCTTTCAACTGCTCCTTCAATTCTTTAAGTTATAACGGGGCTATTCTATAGGGAGTACAGGAAATAGGGTACTGTTCCAAGTTCTAACTCAATTGAAAACTCTACTTCTCTCTCAAGTGGCACTCCAAGAAGCTCTATTAGAAACACATCTAAAAATTCTCTTACCACAGAAACTTGATTAGTTTTCTTTCTTGACTCAGATGAATCCATGATATAAGCCAAATAAGCATCTGCACACTTAACAATCATCTTTCTGATGGGCATAGTAGAAATTATTATGTTCGCCAAACCAATTTGTATACCATGCATCACTACTTCTTTACCCTCAGTAGTTATCAAGCGTACAACTCTAGCATGACAGTCAATCATAGCATTATGTCTTGTCAACCAATCCAACCCTAAAAGAACATCAAGTTCATGAAAACTCAGTAATAATAAATTTGCCAAAAATGTATACTCACCAAATACAAATTGATAATTCTTTATCAACTTATTCACCACAGTACTCTAACCTAAAGGATTAGTTACTAACATATTGATTTTAGAATATACTACGTTAAGACTTAGACCCTCGACAACCTTTGTGAAAATATATAAATGCATAGAGCTTGGATCTATCAAAGCATAAATACTAATTCTGAGAAAAGAAAATTTACCCGTTATCACCTCAGGCAGATCAACATCCTTTTTTGCTTTCATCACATAAGCTGGAGCTGACACTCTAGAATTTGGCTTACTAACATTTTTCCTCGATGCTTCTTGCACTGAACCAAAATTTGCTATTATTGTTGATCTAGTCTTTTGCTAAAACTTTTAAGGTCCTCGAATAGACTTTTCTATGCTTGCTTCAGTTTTAGATAGACAACCTTTAACTAAGTGATCTTTGGATCCACATTTATAACATGCTCTTAAATACTTTCTGCATTCTCCACCATGATTTTTACCACAATAATCACAAACACTACTCACCATTCTAGAACCACCAGAGCTTGCCATCGAAGCAGCTGGTCTACTAAACCTTACATGATTGAAACTTGTAAATTGTGAGTCCCTTCTTGAAGCTAGGTAGATATGATCTCTAGGCCTTTTAAAACTTGTTGGAGGTGGAGTGTTTAACCTTCCCCTCTCACCCTTTCCCTATCAAAATTCTTACTTTTGTCTCTAATGATCATTTCCATTTTATAGGCCTTAGATGCCTTTGCTGCAAGATTTTTACGTTTAGAAGCTGCCACTAATGCACGAATTTCATCCTTTAATCCTCACTAAAATTTATCACACATTTCCTTCCCTGTCTGAAAAATGTCCTTTGCATAACAATTAAGTTTGAGGAATTCTTGCTCATATTCCATAACAGACATCTTACCTTGTCTCAAATGCAGAAATTCCTTCCTCATTTATTTAACATACATTTAGTTTACATATCTTTCCCTGAACTTTTTCAGAAATAAGTCACAACTAATCATTTCTTAAAAAGCTATACTAGCCAAGGTTTCCCACCATTGATAAGTTTCCCCTTCTAACAGTGATATAGCATACAAAAGATTATCCTTGATAGTACATTTTAATTCTTTTATCACTCTACATAAATCAAATAACAACTGTTCAACCATAGTGGGATCATCACATTTATCCCTAAGGAACTCTTTGGCACCCCTTTTTTAATCTCTCTTATAGGATCAATTTTCGATAAAGTCACAATAGGTATATGGAGTAAGTTATGCTGGGTGAACCACTTCAGGCCGTGATTGCTGAGGTTGTTGTGGCTGTGGTTCTTGAGTGTACACAAACTAATCAAATAGTTGTCAACATTGTGAACAATACATTCCTAAAGGCATTCCCTGTATTACCCATATTATTGTAAGGAGCTTGTTCTTGTGCAGGCATATGACTCTTTATTTCTTCCTCAATAGCTTCTCTAGATCTGTCAGACATTTTCTTATATCGACACAAAAGAATATTTAACTTAGTTCATACATTAAGGACTAAGCCAAAGATGTACTGTGTATGATGGGGTGTGACACAACCTTCACGTTTTTGAGATTCGGCTAAACTTTGACTCTGATACCAAACTTGTAAAATGCCAAATTCGGTCCCTTAGAAGGACCCAAGTATGACGTGTCACTACTTAGAAATCATCTATATTTAAAACTATTTCTGATGAAAACTTCGTATAATTTATAATGTTTGAGTTAAACCTTTAATAAAATATTTAACTAAAGTATAAGTCAACAGGTGTATAAAGTTCAAAAGAACTTAGTAAGTTCTATAGAGATCTTAAAAAATACTAAAAGCACAATCAAATCTTTCAAAGGAATCACTCAACATCACAGAGTACGCCCAATGATATATATAAAACTCAGACAGACTTAGTACACCAATGGCATGTCACATGGGTGAATACTATACACTAACACAACTTAACTCAAACATTCCATTTTCATGCCAACCACATACCCAGAGTTTAGAGTTAGATTCATATCAGATGTTTTTGTTTCATTCATATACATTCTCTCCTTATAGCTCCCAATTCAGAATCATTCAGCAGCATGTTTAATTATGTTAGGTTAATCCAGTTTGCAATATATATCTGCCTTACTGGAGGCTACATAACATATTTCCTGTAACTCAATTTCTGTAAATTAGTTCATATCATATGATTCTTTTCAAAAGTATATGAGAGTAGCTTAACATGAAAATGACCCATACTTCTTCTCCCAGACATACAAAGGACAGACTAATGACTCTAGACATACAACCATTATTCCCACTTACATACACTGATTATCCTTTATAAAGTAAGAATACTTACCTTACAATATTATAAAGTAACGATAATCACAACACATGGATGTAAGAAGGAACTCACCAGAAAAATAACAAAGTTCAAATAACAAGTTTTTTTGCCTTTGTCACTCAGACCTTTTGTAGCGTCTTGAGCTAAGAATAAGGTTATTTAAACATATCAGGTTACTACTTCATCGAATCTAAACATACATGCATGAAACATTAACACTTAACCCAGAACCAAGAAGTTTCTTCCTTACACACCAGTCTGACACTTATACATGCAGAATCGATAACACGTAAATAACCTTAAATATAACCTAGCGTTCATCAGTAATTACCAGAGAGCTATGACAAACGTATAAGTTGGCTGACTACAGCAAACCCAACTTCAGACATATTTTCTGTGTAACACTTCAAACCCAGCCTAAATTTTATGGCTGAATTTGGAATGTGTCAATAATACGTTCGAAATATTTACTTTTCAAAACGTTACTCGTTATGAAGCCGAAAATCAAAGTTTTATAAAACTTTCCACAAAAACCAAAACCAAAATAAAATTCAAAAATTAAATCGAAACCAAAAGTCTTGAAGAGTTCAATTATTAACAAATCAAACCGTTTATTCAAAAAAAATCAATCCGAGTTTTCGCACGCCGTATAGTCCTAAACTTATTGGTTACTCAAGAGGAAAAAAAATAAAGGGTGAGCTTACTAGCTCAGTGTGTAGCACATCCCAAGCAATAAATCATATATACATAAATAAATAGATAAATTTTCGGTTACAGATTCAAACATATTCTCATATACATAATCAGACGTATTTTCATAATCATATACGGATGCATATTCAGATTCAAATACAAATGAAGATGCATATTCAAATGTGGATGTGGATGTATACACAGATTTAGATACAAATGTAGTCACAGATCCTACCCCCATCCGCTACACACCAACTCCGCCCAACCAATCACACCAATTAGGACTACAAGAGTCCATCCATCTAATCACACCGAGTCGTGGCGGTATGCCACTCATAAAGGTGCAATTAAGCTACTAGACAAATATTGTGGTTTAACCACCAAAATTGCAGTAATACTACCAAAATAACACTTCCTCCATCACATATCAAACCCATCCCGATGCACATGCATAAATAAAATAACACATATATTCCATAAACAAATGTCATGCATACATTTCATACGTAATCATGATTTTGAAGTTATCAGAACACGAATCGTACATGTAACACCCCAAACCTGACTTAGAAATTAAGACAAAATTTGGAAGAGTTACAACAACACATCAAAAACCAAATTCAATAAGTATCCAGAAACATTCAAAGATTACTCAACTATTAGTGGAAAATCTTTTCAGAGTCTTATTTTGAAAACCGAAATCCATTTTGTCGACTTGAGTGATTTTGTAGTTTCACGTTAACAATTATCAACTACTAACAAATTTAGTAAAAATCAAAACGAACTCAAAAATAAATTACAACCCACAAGATCAAACATTTCTAGATTATTGAAAAACAATTCGAGCTCCCACACGCTATCCGGTCCTAAGTTAGAGAATTACTTGAACACACAAAGATAAAACCAAAAGGTGAGCTATAAAGCCCAGTGTATGACCAACATCAATTATAGTTAAAAAAACATAGTATATAAATAAGAGAAAACACATTGAACTTAATAGTAAGTGTAATATAACAGAACAACACAACCCAATCAGAACAGGGCAAAGCAGAACAAAATAGAACAGAGCAGAGTAGAGCATAATAGAATAGAACAGAGCAGAATAGAATAGATCAGAACATAACATAGCATAGCAAAACAAAATAAAGAAGAACAGAACAGAGCAGAACATAACAGAACAGAGCAAAGCAAAGCAGAACAAATAGAAAAGAACATAACAAAACAGAACAGAGCAGAGCAGAACAGAAAAGAAAAAAGAAAAAAATAGAACAGAGCATAATAGAACAAAATAGACCAGAGTAGAACTGAACAGAGCTACGTAGAGGATGAGTGTTATGCATATTCGGTATTTTTCAAACAGATCAGAATGCAGATTTATCAGAAAACATCCTACCCAACTCTCTACACACCAAAATAGAGTTCCCCCAAAACTCGTCCAGTCAAATCACACCAACAAATAACTGTGGACAGTGCCACCAGAATTTTGCAGTTAAAATTGCCAGATTGGATACATGTGGTCAAGCAACTATAATGCAGCCAAGCTACCAGAATAAAAACATGGATAAACCACCAAATAATGCAGACTATTGAACTGCTAGAAACTTTCTTCTGCCACATCATTTCGAGTCTTATGAAATGTGTCATGGCATTCAAATATATAAGTATGTAGTCACACTATCATACGGTAACAGAGTTAGTAGGCATGGGAGCCCATGCATTATAAAATCGATTTATCAAAACTTAACAAATAATATCAGATTTTCCATGAAGCCACATGCATAGTTATAAATTAGAATCAATTTCAATGAATTCAACATATCCAGATATCACATGTTCTTAAGCAACAAAGTAATGTAAAAGTGCACCAACAAACTTAACAGAATACAGATCGTACCTAGATAATTCCCATGCACTAGACAAGGGCACATTATGTTCTGACATACCCTACATACTTAGGTTCAACATAGTAGACATATGTACAGATCACAAGTTATTCATCATCAGATTGCCTAATTTTGATCGCACGGGCACTATAGTAGGCTTACGTTCATTTCGAACGACGCTTGTGGCCTGAGGGAAAAAAAATCTAACTATTGGTCCACAAGCCTATGTGGTTTCACACGGCCTGGAAAGCTGGCCCGTGTACTCCTAATTCATAAACAGTAAGTTACACGGCCTGGACACATGTCCGTGTCATTGGCCCATGTAAATCCTGCTCAACACATAAGCACACACAGTCTGGATACACACCTGTGTGCCTAGTCCTTGTGCCTCCAATTTTTTGTGAATAGTGAGTTACACGACCTGCCACACGGTCATATGGCTTACACGACCTGGCACACAACCGTGTGGCTTCAACAGTCTTGTTTTTCAACGACTAAAATTCGGTACCCACCTGATACGGATTCGACACAGAATCTACAAGGATGAATTCTTGTCCCTATAATGACATTACAACAACAAATTAGACAACGTATTCACACTCAAAATACTAAGATTAGCGTCTGAGATTGAAGTTACGTTAAAGAACTTCCAACACAAACTCTAAATCAAACTTACCGGTAACGAATTAAACTAGAAAGGAGAAGTCCGACCTTGTATAGGATCAATTTGGCATAACATAGCAAAAAGAAAGGTAGTTTGAAGAGAATAATCAAAATGAAGAAAATAAAGAAAGAACAGAGGAATGGTAAAAACAGAAATATAAAGTAAAAAGAAAAACAAAACAGATGTCGTTCCCCTAAGAGGTTTATGGGAAGTTTAATTAACCACCCGAAACTAACTACCACACAAAGAAATTAAAAAATAAAACATTCCCTATTGCTTTCACAAGGACTCGAACACAAGATCAAAGAGTACACAAAAGCTTTCTTTTCATCAATTGACTAAATTTAACTTATAACCCACATGTCCAAGGACAGGGGTTTAATCAAAGTAGCAAAATTTCAAGAGATAAGATTCGAACCTAGAACCTCACATACATAACTAGAACATTTAATCATTGAACCAAACCAATTTACTTATAAAACATTTCCAGAGTCTAAACTCAAATCGAGGGATGACCACTCTTGGTTTCAAAACTCCTAACCCGATTTTTAGGATGTTACAGTACATATATTTTTCACATATCTTACCTGTATCCCATACAAACACAAATCAACAAATGTCACATTAAGTCTTATTTAGGCTAAACAGACCCCACGGAAGATCTAATTACGAATTTCGAAGTCAAATGGGTCTAGGTGAAAATTTTAAGAAAATGAACCCACACACCCATATGTCCCACAGGACCCAACTGGCCACGCTTGTGTGACCTACACGGGCTAACACACGCTCATGTGACCCACATGGCCTTGTGACGTCAACAAAATGCTTTTCGGCTTTAGGTCGTTTGTTATTTTTTCGGGTTTTTCATTACACACCTTACTGATTTTTGAAGCAAACACCACGACAAAAATTCCAAAACCTAAAATCCATATTCAAAATGCTCAAATTAGTAACAAAACCCCCAAAACTAATATGTTAAAATAGCCATAACCACCACTCGGTAAACCTTAACATCACCAAAAATCACTAGCCAAACCATCGACTACTTACCCAACCCAAAACAACTTCCAACATAAACTAATTCGCTAGAGGAATGTTAGTCTTGAGATCCTCACCTAAAACAAAAGATTTCACAAGCAATAAAACCTCAACACAAGAAATAACAAAAACATCTATCAATACCTTTCATAAAAACTCAGTGCAAAGCACTTACGCATGGTCGAACGAAAAGTTAACAACGCGATAATACGCAAAACAGAATAGCAAAAAGAAGCAAAGGTAGAGCCAAATAGAAAAGTGTAAGAAATAAGAATATGGAAACTGTAACAAGAAGAACAGAAAAGGAAGAACAAAATAATGTGAAAAAGGGATTAGAGGGAACGGCAAAAGTGGGCAAATTTTTTTGGGAAAAATATGGATAAAAACTTAGAAATAAAAAATAAAAAATTAAAAGTAAAACCTACCCACTTTCCCACAACCACCCACTAAATTAGGTATAGATTCCTAACCAATCTCTTTTAGAAAACCAACCCTATCCAAATTACGCCACCTATGCGGCACCACCAAGAAATAGCAAAAATAACTCTGTCACACTCACACAAAAAATTCGAACACAAGACCAAAAAGTAAGATAAAACCTTACCATTAAACCAACAGACTAATTTCTGTCATTAGTTGAGCGAAAATAATTTAATTAACCAGATGTTCAAAGATAAGGGTTGAGACAAAAATAACAAAAATTCAATGAAAAGGATTCAAACCCAGAACCTCACACACAAAAGCACAACACTTAACCACTACAACGGATCAACTCATTTGACAAAATTCCTACAACCTGAATTCAAAAATAGAACGTGGCCACTCATGGTTTCACTAACCTAATTTCTTCTAACCCGATTTTTGGGATGTGACATTTTGAACTTTGGTTTTTAGAAAATGCAAAGAAGATTAATGAGGAAGATGAACACAAAGAAAACGTAAAATTTTTTGGTGAAGGCATTGCTATTCTTATATACTTAAGCACAGAAATAATGTTTAGTGGAAAAATCAAATAATTCCACTAACACTCTTGATTCTTGTGATTAAGTGCGCTTATCAAAGATTGAGTCTTTTCATCTACAGTAGCTTAGTTCCATTCTAACTAAGTCTCAATTTAACTAACTAAATTTCCTTATTTAATAATAAACAAATCCATTCAACAATAAACCAAACGATTTCGCCAAAGCATCTGGGTGGTGTACACTTAACAGAAGAGTCTGTCAAACCCCAAATCTTCGCGAAGTTAAGAGTTCACCAAATGACGCATACAAAGAATTCTACACTTAACCAAAACAAACAATTTACTTAGTTATCTCTACACTTAATTCAACAAAACACTCTAAACAATAATCAGATATCGAGACTTTGTCGTGCGGGCTGTTACATGCCTAACCAACAACATCATCAAAAGTAGATCGAACTTATCAATAGAACCAATTGAGCTAAAAATTGATTATTCAATTGATTCGACATGTGAGATATAATCGGAAATATAACAAACCATTATAAATTAGTACAAATAAAAAACAATATTTGAATCGATTCAATATATTTTATTTATTATTATTGAACAAACAATTCAATTGATTAAATAAGAATAAATGATTAACTTATTCTACCGTAGATTCAATTATTACAATACTTAACAATAGAATTTGAGGTGGAAAACAAAATGAAGATGGTGAATTCACATATATATATATATATATATATATATATAAGTGGGGTGGGGAGTATGAGATTATAAATAGCCATAATTCCCTCAAAAGTCTATAAACAAAACCCACCAATCTTGAAGCAGTGGTAAAGGAATAAGGGGGATGTTGTCAAGCAAGGTCAGTTGCAATAGTCATGGAGAAGACTCATCATATTTCCTGGGGTGGCAACTTTATGACAATAATCCTTTTCATGAAGTTGTTAATCCCACTGGGATTATTCAGATGGGGCTTGCTGAGAATCAGGTATTCCATTTTTTTACCATTACTTTTCTTAATTACTATCATTCAAAACTTATGGATGAAAAATAAAAACACCATATATGTTTTCCGTTTTTCCTTTTTTTTTCTTAAAAGATAATGGCATTGTAAATTTAAATTTTGGGTTTATATATTTTATATTAATTGAACTTTTTTTATCTATATGTATATTATTTATAAAGTTTTTAATTGAATTGGTGTCATAAATTAATTCAACACCAATTCAATTAAAAACTGAAAAACAAAAAAAAATTATATAACTTTTAAATTAAATAACTACACTACAAATTTAAAGAAAATCTCAAAAAGAAAAAAGTTGAAAGATTCTGTACCTTTTGGGTGCAGGTTGAATTCTTTAATGTTTATATATTTTAATCTAATATTTTCTCTTTTACCACAACGTATGTGCCACGTAATCTAGTTTCTTTTAGTCACAATTGATGAAGCATTTTTTAAATGTCAATTTTGACATAAACCCAAAATGTATCAAAGTCTAAATGAAATAATTTAAATTGGAAGTCATTCAAACAAGTAATTTCAACTCAAGTCATAAACTTAAATGGTAAAACTTGAAATGGTTTTATTAATAAATTTGAATGATATAAAATTAAAATAATTCAAATTAAAAATAACTTAAACTTAAAATAATGCGATTAAAAATCAACCCAATTAATTGATCTTAATAAAATTAAATGTTTTCTAAAAAAATAGATTTAAGTTTTGTTTACCATTGAAATTAAAAAGCATTTTTTCAATCCAAACTTTGATTTCAAATAATTTTTTTATTCAAAAGTAACTTTTAAACAAAATATTAATTTTAAACTAAATTTTAAAGTTACATTTTTTTTAAATATTTATCGAAAAGGATTGTATGAAACTGTGATTCTACGCCTTTCTCCTTTTATCATTTTTCTACGTCTTTCTCCTTTTATCATTTTTCTATTAGAAAAAGATAAAAATAAAATAAAATCACA
Source organism: Gossypium rotundifolium (assembly GCA_025506655.1). Taxonomy (NCBI): domain Eukaryota; kingdom Viridiplantae; phylum Streptophyta; class Magnoliopsida; order Malvales; family Malvaceae; genus Gossypium; species Gossypium rotundifolium. The sequence goes on along the minus strand of CP106722.1, from coordinate 84,140,550 downwards.
ATTTCAAACAATCCTTCCACCCTATTTTACAACATCACTTATAAAATTATTTATCTAGCACTTTTCAATTTCAATACTAAACCTCCCTTTCATCTATCCAGGTATATAAGCTAAATAATATTATTTAATTAAAAGTAAACCGAATTCTAAGTCCATGAATTTTATTGGAAAAATGGCAATCCATGCTAAATTAATAGATATAATGCGTATTTGTCTCAGCTATCTTTCGACCTGGTAGAATCATGGCTACGGAAAAACCCGGACGCCATGGGATTGAAGAAGGATGGAGAATCTGTATTCAGGGAACTGGCTCTCTTCCAGGACTATCACGGTTTACCTGCTTTCAAAACGTACTCCCCCTCTTTATATATATATATATTGTAAATTAAATCACCTCATTTGTGCAGGAACTGGTGGAGTACATGGCGAAAATTAGAGGGAGCAAGGTTACATTTGATCCCAACAACCTGGTGCTTGCCGCTGGTGCAACTTCAGCTAATGAGACTTTGATCTTTTGCCTTGTTGATCCTGGTCAAGCTATCCTTCTTCCCACACCATACTACCCTGGGTATGTTTTAAACTCCCTACTCTTATTGTACAATCTCCATGGATCATAACCATGTTTAGTTGCAGGTTCAATAGGGATCTTAAATGGAGGACTGGGGTAGAAATTGTTCCAGTACATTGTTGGAGTTCAAATGGGTTCAGAATCACAATGTCTGCACTTGAAGATGCTTACCAGAGCGCTCAAACACTTAACCTCAAAGTAAAAGGGGTTTTAATAACCAATCCATCGAATCCACTGGGCACAACAATGACTAGGGAGGAGCTTAACCATCTCATTACATTTGCCATTGCCAAAAACATTCATATCATAAGCGACGAAGTTTTTGCTGGAACAGTCTTTGGCTCTCCAGGTTTCATAAGCATTATGGAAGCCGCAATGGATCGAAGCCTTGAAAATGAAAATCCGGATTTATGGAACCGCATTCACATTGTTTACAGCCTTTCTAAGGATCTAGGCTTACCAGGATTTCGTGTCGGAATGATTTATTCAAACAATGAAACAGTGGTGAGTGCAGCCACTAGGATGTCGAGTTTCGGCCTGGTTTCATCGCAAACGCAGTACCTACTCTCCAACATGTTAGCAAACAAGAAATTCACCAGAAAATACATGAAGGAGAACCAAAAAAGGCTTAAAAGGAAAAGGGAAATGCTGGTTTCAGGTCTTAGAACATCAGGAATGGAATGCTTAAAAAGCAATGCAGGCTTGTTTTGTTGGGTGGACATGAGACATCTCTTATCTTCCAACACTTTCGAAGCTGAAAGAAAGCTGTGGAAGACGATTCTATGCGAAGTTGGGTTGAATATGACGGCAGGTGAGTCTTGCCATTGCAGTGAACCAGGGTGGTTCAGAGTCTGCTTTGCTAATATGTCCCAAGCTACGCTTCAAATTGCGATGAGACGACTTCGTCAATTTGCTGAACGTTCAAGCTGTGGTGGTAGGATTGGTTATAAGATCAGTAGTCAGCAGCAAAACAAGTCGAGTTTGAGAAGGAAATTTCTCAGCAATTGGGTTCACAAATTATCTTCATCTGAATGTGATGAACAACATCGTTAAGTTATTCTAGCTTTATTTGTATTTATTGTAATATATATTTTGATGTATGTTGGTACATTACAGAGTAATTAAGTGAAATTACATTTATAAGAGTGGTATTTATCTCTATTTCGAATTATAAGAAATTTTAATTCTTTACTCGTGTTTGCTGTGAAAGTATAATTATATATTAATTTCATATTTTTAATGTAAATTTTATTTATCAATAATAATATCAATAATTTTGATACATACAATGATTCTAAGTTTATTATCAACTTTATAATTTTTTCAAATAAAATTAATCAATAAATAAATAAGAGGGTTTTGTTAATTCATTTTGTCAATCTAATTGATATCTAATTAATATGGATGTCATTAAATTAGTATCGTGTTTCAAAATAAAATGTAAGACAATTCTTGTGCTCATCTATTTGTTTTCATATACAGGCATGATACATAATATAGGGAATTCAATGTAAAAGCCTAAATCAAAAGCAAAAAAGAAATAATAATAACTTGGTTCAGAGCATCTACCATTATATCCACAATAATTTGTCATATTATCGCTATCCATAACGGAAAAGAGCATTTTTCCATTTATATAATGGATCGTATGGTAAGATATAAATTAAATTAAGAGAATCCACACCTTCTATAAATTTTTGCGACTCACAAAAAAAAAAAGATAATAAATTTCGTAAGCTAATAGTATAATAAATAAAATAGAGATTAATTAATGAATTTATTAGTGAGAGGTAAACTTTGTAATAAAAGATAAAGAAACAAAGGAGGAATTCATATCCATCTTCAAACAAAGTATATACTTTAGGTCAACATATACGTATGTCTGCTAACAATGCATGAAGAATAATTGATCAAATTCGTCGACGTTCCTACGAAGAAACATTTATGATACTATAACTCATGTCTTATCGAGCATGTTATCCTATTTTAAAATTAGTTTATTCTAGAGTAGCAAATGCTCGTAATAATAGGGTTTGAATGAAACTTAAAATTCTAAAAATATTAATTATTATAAAAATTGTTAAAAATACTTAGAGAAATAATTCTCTAAATAAATAACAAATTTTAAAATTAAATCATCATATGAAATATGTTAATTCATGAAAGTATTCGACAATACAAGTGCTTATATAATTAACAAGAAAAACAAGAGTTATGGGATAAAAAAAAAAATCTTAAACTTTTGTTTAAAAAAATTAAGCTCCTCTACAAAAAAAGCACTCAATTAAGTCCTCTATAACAATCTGGTTTTTAGTGGTGTTGAAGATTATAGTTTCGAAATGCTATTTCTGTAAACCATGTTCGTAAATATTAATATTTAATATTTACGAGACTAGTATAGAAATATATTAAAATTTGGTCTACTAATTTTGTTTAATTGAAAATTAATTGAGATACAAGTGTAATGATCCTAAAGTTAGTGGCATTGAAAAATGTGGTTCCGAGACCTCGTTTTCGTAAACCGAACTCGTAAATATTTCCATTAAATATTTACAATTATTTACGGAGTTATATTATATATGAATTAAATTTTGCTTAAGTAATTTTATCGAATTAGTAATTAATCAAGGTACAAGGTCTAAATTGTAATAATAATAAAAGTAAAATTGCTAAAGAAATTTTCATTAGAACTTGAACTAAGGACTAAAGTTGTAATAACACCACTTAAGTAATGATGTTGGGTGGTAGGAAATTATGGTATAAATTTTATATGTTATAAAAATTATAATTTAATTAATTATAAAATAAAACATATATGTTAAAACTAAGTTAGTGAAAAGAAAGAGAAAAAATAATTCATTTCTTTCTTCATTCATGCCGAAATAAGTAGGAGAAGAAGAGAAGTCACGGCATTGAGGGTTTTAAATTTCAACAATAAATTAGTTAGTGTAATTTAGTCCTTTTTTCATAATTTTTATGTTTTTGAAATCTCGAAATTTGTTTTAGTTGACTCGTGTATTAATTTTCAAAATTTTTAAAGTTTTAGAAAGATGACATTGATGGATTCTTGAAGTTTTAGGTATTAAATTGATAGATTTTAAGTTTGGAAGTGAAAAAGGACTAAATTGTGAAATTAATTTATAGTTTTACTCAATAGGGACTAAAATGCATAAATTGTGAAATTTGTGACAAAAATGAGAAATATGAGGTCCTAATTGGAATATAGTGAAATCGGGTTGAAAATTGGAGTTTCTAAATTGAAAGTTATGTTAGTCCCAGTTTTAAGGACTAAATTGAATAAAATGCAAAAGTTTAGGGGCATTTGGATAATAAAATTGAACTGATGCATGCACATAATAGTATGATATAAGATGTGTGCAGTGATAAATTGGAGGGAATAATTGTATAGATAAAAAAATTGGACCAAATCAAAATAATCGGGGAAAAGACAAAATTGTTGAATAGTCCTTAAAGTTTCAAATTTTTTATTTTTTTAACCAAGTAAGTTCATATGGTAGGGTTATATAATTGTAACATATTCTTGAATTATGAAATTGTTTCTGTGTGGTTGTAATTTGAATTGTTTTCAATTTGGTTCAAAAAGGTGTGATGTGGACTAAATTGTAAAGAATTCATAAATTGATTGATAAATTGAATATGATGGATTGAAATTTGATATATTTAATTAATTTATTTTTATTATAATTGATCTAATAGGATTGGTTTGAATTTGATTGATTATCGAGATATAGGATTAAATTGAATAATTTGTAAAATATGTATGGCCTTGAAATTGAATGTGATTTGAATTGAATTTGATATTATATCATTATTGGAATATTATTTGTAGCTAGAAATGACATAGGATAGTCAAAGGAAAAGGGAAGGCGAGAGTCGATGATGGGTGACGCGAGCTTTCGGTTTGTATTTCTATGACCCGGAACTAATTTTAGTTAATGCATATTTATTATATATAGCATAATATAGCAATAAAGTAACCTATTAATAGATTTTGAGTGAAAATGCTAAGAGTGGAAGTGAATACCGAGACTTGGACTAAATTGAATAGAATAAAGGTTTTGAAATGGTTCATGATTATATAAATTGGTGCGTATTTGGTTAAGTATAAGTAAATTATAAATAGGTTCGAATATGATATGAAATGTTATAAAAGTGATTGGATTTAGTAGTTAGGTAAATTTGATAATTAGTTTAAATGATTAATGTATTTGTTACATGAAGGGATAATAGTCTTATGTGTTTTGGGCATAATGTGAAGCACATATGAAGATCAATATGAATGAAAAAGTTTTGAAGGTGGAACCTTTCCATTCCTTCTGAAATCTCACTCAGCACCAGAAGGGCTCATTGCATAGAAGCTTATATCATTGTTGACGTAATGGCGTAGACAGACAGCTAATGTCTACTTGGTTTACATCAAAAGGGCCCACAACAACTTGGGCGTGAAGGATATAATTGGACCTCAACTTGGGAAGATAATCAGTAACCCTTGCTGCGGTGTCTACATTGTATCGCTCCAGGGCTTCGTTGTTTTCCTTCTAGATCCTTTATAAGTCCACCAAGTGGTGTTCCTCCTGTGCATTGATCTGGTCCTCCAATTGGCGAACCCTACTCTCAGGCTCTATTTTCAAGGAGTTGTACTTAGACTCCCAACTTGAGGTAGACTCGGCGAACTCCTAAATTTGGGGGGCTGCGACCTCTTATGTTTGGTGGAGTTGGGCTAGTTATTGATTTTGGGAGGTTAGGGTTACCTCTACTTAAGCTCATTCAGTTTTACTTTCGCCACATCATTCACGGAAGGCTTAGCCAAGCAAACCACATTCCTCCACCACGATTTGGTAAGAGTCCATCACCTCCAAGAAAGATGGTTTACGTGATTCAGATGAGGAAGAAAGAGTACATTGTTTCAGTTCTTAAGGCAGGCCCCTCTCCCATCGTAGATTGATTTTTGTTGGGAGTAAATTTGATGTCTCGCCAAAAGAAAAAGGATGTTTCCTTGGTCTAGTAGGGATAGATAGCGATGCAGAAAAGGTAATTTAGGGAGTAGACTCATCATACGGACTTTGGGTGAAGGGATCTAAGTCCATTGGCATGGCGAACTCTGTCTGAGTCTCGGGATGAGAAGGGAAGACATGCAAAGTAAGCTCTCTCTCTCAAAGATGACTAGTTTCTTGCCTCACCTATGGCGGACTAGCCTAGTACCATTGCTCTCCTCGGTACTTCAAGAGCTTCATTTAGTCTTCAGCCTCTTACGGCTATTATTGCTTGTCTGTACCTTCGCATCAACAACATCAATGGCCTTCTGCGTCTTCTCCGTGATGGCATCCACGTCTATACTGCTTCAAGTCAGAGACAGAGTAGATGAATAGGCAGAACCTGCAAAAGAAGAGTTAGGGTCAACCATACGAGGAACAAAATCTCTATCACTACAGGAAAACAGACTTTTTGCGGCGTTTTTTTTTTTGCCAGCGCCGCAAAAAACGTCGCTATAAAAGGCGCCGCTAAAATTTGCGGCGTTTATTTTTAAAAACGCCGCTAAAGATAATGACTTTTAACGGCGCTTTTATAGAAAACGCCGCTAAAGTCTGGTCTTTAGCGCTTTTTTATAAAAACACCGCTAAAATCTTGGTCTTTAGCGGTAGCTTCTAAAAACGCCGCTAAAGTTCACAACTTTTAACGGCGTTTTTAAAAAGCGCCATAAAGATCACAACTTTAGCGGCGCTTTTTAAAAACGTCATGAAGACCAAGACTTTTAGCGACGTTTTTTAAAAAAGCACCGCTAAAAGTTGTGATCTTTAGCGACGCTTTTTAAAAAAACGTCGCTAAAAAATATGACTTTTAGCGACGCTTTCTTAAAAACGCTGCTAAAAGTCATATCTTTAGCGGCCCTTTTACAAAAACGCCGCTAAAGGTCCTAAAAAATAAAAAAATTAAAATATAAAAACGCCACAAATCCATTCCCAAAAATTAAAATGGCTATTCGATGTCAATTTCCAATATACATGTCAATGCATAATACATTCATAAACAAATATGCACTATTTGACCCTTTTCGATAGAATAAAAGCGGAGATCTTGATCATGAAAGAACAATAGCATGCATATCGAATGACTTCCATCCCAAGGATGCGAACCTTTTCTTCAGACTTAGGAGGCTCCTCGACGATTCGGATGCTGCTCGATATTGTCGCTATCTCGACACAAGATGAACCCTAGTCATTAAAGGCATGAAGCCAAATACACATGTTAAGGCAAAGCAAATGGATACTTGCTATAATTATGCAACACAACAAAGTAATATGTTCCAAAGAATGCTTACAATCTTTGACGCAAATATTTCCCCACAACCGTCAAGTTTCATCATTTTACTTAAGAAAAGAAATCGAGAACCATTTTATTTATTATAATAATAAAACAACAGAGAAACTTGTAAAACTACAAAATCTACAACAGTGGCATTTTAAGTGCTTATTATACCTACTTGCCGGAAATGAGATCTGAATAACAAGGTAAGGAGACTATAAGCAAAAACACGGAAGTCTTGAGATTGTCGTGTACCCTTCCCAAAAGATGTCCGCAATGCATCGACCAGATTGTATATCAACTCCTTCAGAATAAATCCCAAAGAAAGAAAGTCATTTGCCAATCCCAGAGAGTCACGATTAACGCACAAGTCGAGAGAAGCAAGAACTTATCAACACAAATACAAGCTCATGGAAATAACCATCAAATCTCAGCATCAACATTCACAAAACACAAGATCAAGATGTAGAAAATAACAAACATGTTAAAAGTAGCAAAGATGTAAAGGGAGGATTACAAAATAATAAAACATGCTAAAGAATAAAAGATGAAAAGGAAGATTATGAGATGCATGGAATACTAACCAGGTAAAGACTACTAAGAGCCTCGGTTAATAACTACTGCTTTACTCATTCCATTAATTTTTTCAACATCGACATCAATAAAATACTACTATAAACTTTCACATGCAAACACTAGTTGAGTCGTCTTTAATAAATAAATAAATAAAAACTGTTTTTTGCTCAAGAGTTCAGGAAAAAGATAAAATTCCAGTTTTGAAATATTATTTAGCTTTATGCAAGCCTATGCCCTAGTTGCTGTAGGAGATCAGTCATGACTACAATGATATTTAAAGTAGCAACCTGGTATAATTACCAATAGAACGGCTCTTACCACTTGAATAAGTCCAACACAATAATGGCGAGGGATATCTCCCATCATCCCAAAGTCTAAATATGAATGCCTCTAGCAATCAAAAATAGTATCTTCGGAAAATTGTAGAGCCCGTCGTCTAGGATTAAAGCAATAGAAATGAAAACCTGCATGATATATGGAAACTAGTGTGAAATGAGTACAAATATTAGTGCCAAGATATAATTAAGGGAAAGCTCCATGGACCTTGTAACCATTCTTGATGCTGCTTTCTGGTAAAGTTGCAGGGCTGGTAAAGTTGCAGGGAACCACTCTCCCTTGAGCCCACCTATTAGTGGCCATATTACTCCCCAAGAAAGCACTGCCCCAAGAAGCAAAGACAAATTTACAAGATGTGAACATATCATTCCTGCTCCTATGTAAGTCATGCTGAAATCAAAGTAAAACCTACAAATTTGAATTGTTCCAATCAATCATTATGGAAACATGATCACATCACATGGAGAAGATAATAAAACTAGAGAACGCATGAATTTTTCCATGCTTTCAAACCAAATGTAGGAAACTGAGCAAATCCGCATTTATGATATAATATAATAAAACAATAATTTATTCTTATTATTATGATATATGAAATATAAATTTTAAATATTCTTTAAGTAATTAATGTAAATTATTTTTAAATTTTAATTTAAATATATAAATCATATTTAAAAATTATGGTTAATATAAATCGAGGAAATTTATAATTTCATACACAATTTATTTTTGAAAAATCAAAAGCTTTTTGATTTTTGGTTTAAAAGCTTTAGTTTGCTTGACTATATATATATAACTTTAAAAAATTATCATTTTCATGAATTTATATATATATATATATATATATATATATCAAACTTAATTTGTATGCATTCGAGGAATAATAATTAAAGAAAAAAAATAATATACAAGAAAAAAGGTCGAAGAAAACAAGAAAAGAGCAGGGGAAAAGAAAAGAATAAATTTAATGGGAAGAAATTCCATTTAATTTTTAATTCACACCAAATAAAAATTATGGTTTTGAGTTTTGATGCTTTACTTTAGGTAGGCTATATATATAATATATATTAGAGTGGTGAGGGTGGCGTTTGCTCTTACGTGACTCTCACAATCCTACAATAATTCCTTACGCCAAGAATCTGGCTCTGCAGCGCAGACATCAACATACCACCTCCACCTCCAATGCCGACCTTCCTCCATATTTCTTATATAAATTTTAGGTGATTGGTCGGTTCATGCTAACCATGTTGCTTGCTTCACTCCAACATATGCCAACGATGCTTTTCTTCTTTTAAAACACCACCTCATTAATTAATAATGTTCCTTACCTGTTTCTGAAACAAATTTTAGAGTATCAAGAATTATGCAAGTATATATTTACCAGTTATGAAGTCTTAATTTCTAATGCAATAGTTGCAATTAATATAATCCAACTTAACGCTAGGTTTAGTATTCAGAAATGAATGGATGCATAATGCATGATGGCTTTCTAGATGATAATAATGATTTTGTTTATTTATGTAGCTAAAGTCAACTGGCCTATTTTAGACAAATGAGACATGCCAATTCACACTATATTATTGCATTATAAAATAAAACTCATGGTCTGCACTCCACTCCAAACCTATACTAATCGAATTTATAAAATGCAATGTACTTCTGCTACTGCATGTGAGAGATGGCAAAAGAATAATTTATATTAATTACTTAAAGATTATTTAAAATTTATATTTCATATATCATAATTTATCCGCATTTATGTTGGCCTTCTTTTTGTAGGAAACATGAGAAAACAAACAAACAAATAAAGCTATAAACCTAGAATTACTTATCATAATTTTTTTAGCATAATTCGAAATATATACCTATCACCCTCATTTGAAATATGCATTTACAACAGATTGAGATCACCAAGATGCTCCCGGTCCCAAGTGAAACAATTAATAGATAACAATGAGATGTTATATCTAACTCAATTTTATGATATGATGCAAAGAATCCAAAACTCTAAGAAAACGCAACCCAAATAGACATTAATATGATGGTAAGAAGCATTTTCCAACAATCTCGGACATTTGTCTCCAAAAGACCCTTAACAAACAATGAATCAAAACCTAAGAATCGCTAGCTAGAATTAAACCTCAAATCAACCATCCCCACCACTCAAGAGTTTAGTGCAAAGCAAGTAGCAATGACGCATATGAGCTTCACTTTTAAATCGCTTACTACATTCAATGAGACTTCTGGTATTTGTTGCCCATGTTTATGAAAGCATGACTAAGGCATGGAGGTTCAAAAACCTTGTCCATTATCGCTGGCCAAACATCGCATACATTTTTTGAAGCCATGAAAAGAATACAACTCTATATTCAAAACATTTACAACTTTTAGCTTTTCCCTTTCCGAGGTCCAACAACCATCAAATTTCTTCGTTCTTGTTCATTTTTTAAAGCCAGCTCATTTGACTAATATAAGTTAAATCCAAGTAAACAACTAATTGAAAAGAAAAATAATAAAATTTTCAAATAATTCATTCGAACCTTAAATTAACCCTTTGATTATAGTCATTGGCTAAAAAACTAAGTCCAATTACAACCAATAAAAATTTAGTTATCTTCAACAAGCGAATGAAACGATGATCAGAAAAATAAATCAACATTAAGCAGTATATTATAAACCCTAAAAAATTTAAAAAAGGAGAAAAATAAATCAGCCGATCATTGATCAACCTACAATCAGAAGCCAATTTGATAATCCAGTTTAAAATTTTAACAAAATGAAATTAAGATTTAATTAAAGATTTTTCAAAAACTACCTCTAGCATGGAAATAGCAACAGCTTCAGGTGCCCCAGTGATGCTGATGAAAGTGTCGATTGCTTCTTGATTAGGTCTCACCATTGCAAAATTAAAGTTTCCTTGGCTTTAGCCACTAAACTGGTATGTGACCATTATCATTCTCATTTAAAGTGGTTGGCTTCTGCACTTCAAACAAATAGCATTAGTGCTCAATATTTTCACCCTTGTTCAATATTTTCATAGTAAAAAATCTATCACAAAAAATGAAGATACATTAAGTTTAATAGCTCACCTGTCTAGCAATGACGCTACTCTGCTCACGAATAAAACCAACAGGCTAAAAAAATAAAGCTTACAGTTAGGTATTTCAGAAGGATTTAAGTTGCACAATTCTTTTCTTTTCTTTTTTTTTTCAATTTATTTCCATTTTGATACAAACTTAATTTCTTTAGGAAAAAATGGAAGAAAAGAATCTTAGAATCATACTTACTGACTGTGGGTAGCAAATATCCACTATTGCATATCGGTTATCCTGTATTTTGACAAATATGATTAGAGAACAAATAAGAGAGTAAAAAGCAAAAGTAATAACTAAAAAGAATATGAATATTAAAGAAAAAGGAATTTTTCAATTGAAATTCTAACCTGATATAGAAAACAACCAAAAAAATAAAAAAAGAAGAGAAAGATCGTGGGGCTCACCATTGATTCAGAGGCGGAGAGACTGTAACCTAAGCAAGCCCTAATCCACTCCTTTTTTTTTCTAAGCGTAAGCCCTTGGATTAGTTTCCTCCCTTGGGATCCTTCTTCGGGGATTTGTTACATCTATCTTGTAAGCTGGCTAGATTTAGTACAGCGGATGAGGAAAATCCTGCAAGCTTAGACAAGATAGAAAGTAAGGAAGACAGAAGGTGGGTAGCGAAGAACAAATCCAATAGCTAGGTCACGATTCAACTTCCTATTCAAGTGAATCTGCCTAGAGCGAGCCTTAAGATTTTTATTAAACCGATATACTGATTCGGTGTCGTTTATGCAAACTTATGAAATTTTGTGGTGTTTTTTACTAAAACGCCACTAAAACTCTATTTTTTGTGGCATTTTTGCAAAAACGCCACTATTACATAATTTTTTTTCATTTTTAACCTATATTTTTCTATGTTTATTTCTTTCAAAATTTTTGTCTTGAGATTATCATTTTTAAATTTTAATTTTTATTATATTTTGAGTATTGAACTTTTTAACTAAAATATTAAATATAAAATATTAAATTTTTAATTTTTAATTTTTATTATTAAATTTTAAAAATCTAATTACCATTATCAACTCTTTTAGGAATTTCTTTTTCTTTCTTTTTACATCAACATTGTTATTTTAAGTATGGTCTGCATTAGTTATTTAGATTTTTACATAAACCTTAGACCCTAAATATTATATCCTAAACCACAAACACCAAAAACCTAAACCTCAAACTCAAACTCAAAACCCCAAACCATAAATTTTGGACTATAAAACTCGAACCTTAAACTCTAAACTGCAAACCTTAAACCATAATCCGAGACCAACTTTTTGGGAAATCATGTGGCCAATGTTAGTGTAGTACAAAACATATATTTTAATAGCTAGCACATTAACCATAAATCCCTCATAAGGGATTTCGGTTTCGGGATTTTGGGTCATATAGTTAACACCCTAAACCCTAAACCTTAAAATCTTAAACTTAAACCCTAAACCCTAAACTCAGAAACCTAACACATTAACCATTTCTCCTAAACTCCTAATCCTAAACCCACAAACCATAAATCCAACCCAAAACCCTAACCCATTAACTATTTTCTCCCTAAACCTCTAACCTAAACATTAATCCCTAACCACTAACGCTTAAATCTTAATACCGGTAAACACTAAGATATTAAACACCATACAATAAACCTAAACAACAAACTTTAAAACACTAAACCCATATAAGTGAATGTATCAAAATAAAATATAATTCAAAGCAAGAATAAGAAAAAAATATGAAAAACTTTTAGCGGCGCTTTTTCAAAAATGCTGCTAATTCTCAGGTCTTTAGCGGCGTTTTTGAAAAAGCGCCGCTAATGCTCAGATCTTTAGCGGTGTTTGGAACAAAAACGCCGCTATTTCTCATTTTTAGCAGCATTTTTGAAATAAACGCCGATATTGCTCAACTTTTTACGGCGTTTTCTTCCAAACGTCGCTAATGTATAATGTTTGCGGCGTTTTTCATTAAAACGCCACTAAAAATGCCGTTAAAAGTCTGTTTTGGTGTAGTGTATTAAAGAAACTCTCCAACTACCACTACTGGTGGAATAGACCAGTGGCGCATGCGCTGCCTACAATAGGTGTAAAAGAAGTGTAGGGGTTCCTCCTTCCTCCTAACTAAAACAACTACTAGGTCATTAGAAGAATCGTAAGGCCATACTATGTTGGAGTTGTGCATAACCTGGGGTCAACCCAGTAACTGTATCATTAGGCCTATAACCATTTGTGCTATGAGTCTCCAGGTAGAAACAGAAAACACTTTTTAGGGTAATAAAACTTTCCAAAATAAAAGAGTGAGCTAGCTTTAATCGATCAAATTGATCCTTAGCGGCATCATTATCTAGAGGTTACCTATAGGTACAAACAGATTTGGGAGGAATAGACTATTGGGTTGGGAACCCAAATCCACCCCTCAGATTGCACCTCACTCGAATGAACTTGTTTCTGTTAAGGTGAAGGTTTAAAGTCTAGTTTTTTTTATAATGGGCTCACGCTCATGGCGAGTACTGAAATGGGTCAACCTAATATAGTCTCGCAGATGGTCACTTTTAATTGATAAATTCGTTGGAAAACACCAAGGATGGGTGGTTGGCTCTTCAGTCTACAGTCGATAAAATAGGCAACCAAGGTCTACCAAGATAAGTCGGCGAGTTGCCCTAATGTAATTTTTACTAATTGAGGACAAAATAGAAGAAATGATAAAGTTGGAGGTGAAATTCAACTTCAAATAGATAAAGAGGAAGGATAATGCTGTTGGAGTGGTCATTCAGTCGACATTCACCATGAAGGCAGAAGTCGTAGGCGATGTTTAGCAGTTGTACCCTTCTAACACCCAGAAAGCGGACCATTTCCTCCTGAGACGTGGTATAACTGAAAGGTGGGGTTTCCACTAGGTGCTTACCACCGCCACGATGGCTGCTACGCTCACTATTACTGTGTTTGATTCTGACCATTTTGGAGGGGGATAATGAAAGAAGTAGAAAAGGCTTAAGAAATTACCTATAAAACTTACTGAGAAGTGGTCAAAGGAAGAAAGGAAGTGGAACTCAGATGAAGAAATCTGAGAAGGCCAAGAGAGAAACTGGGATTCAAAAGGAAACTTAGTCAATAAGGAGTTGGAGAGTAATTTCAGATGAAAAGCCTTCCTTTCCAATGTCTTGATTTAAATAGACAAGCGTCCAAGGGAAGTTTGGTTAATTTGAAGTAAACGATTCAAATTCTCAAAACTGCATTTGACACTTACCGAGTCAGAAAGAATTTTTCATAAACCCCTCGATAGATTAAAAATAGGAGGATCCGCTAGAGTAAGTCAACCGACAAGTTTCCACCAAATGAGTGTACATAAGGTGGAATCAAATCTGTAACTTTTGTCGTGACAATGATCTGGAACAAGTTGTAAACCAGATACTATACTAGAAAGGCAATAAGGATACCTATATATGGAAATCTGTTGTGCAGGGAAGGTAAAGATCTGCCATTTTAAACGAAGTAGTTTAAGGTGTTAGAGTATGCCCAAAGACCAATCATGAGATGATTGTAATCAAATACTTGTTTTACCCTTTTTGTTAATATAAGACATTGCCATTGTTATTTCAGTTTCTTTCTGTGTGTAAATAAATTGATTAACAATAAAGTCCTAAGAATAATATGATACTCTTAAAAGGTCCTTAGTCATGTATTATTGTTGGCTTAGATAATAATAATGCTTTGAGACTAATATGTATTTTATTGATGACAAAGTGTTGTCATTAACATAAGGATGCCAAAATCAATACATAAATATGTGTTAGAGAACAACATACTAGATTGACCCACTTAAGTATGTTTCTTGGATTATTACGTAATAGTCATGACATTACTCATAGTGATAACTATGTATATGATCCTCAGACTTGAGATCATTATTGTCTTAACATTGTGAGCCTTATTTTTTGATACAGTCAAACGTCTACCATAATAGGTTTTACTAAAAAGATAGATGTTGGGTATGCCACAATCTATATATTGGGATATGATTGATTAAGATAGGATTTGACCCTCCTACATGATAGGAGCAATATCTTAGGCCACTTGATAGAGTGAGACTAGAAATGAATGGCCATGCTCAAATAAGTTGATATGAGATATCACACTTATTTGTTTATCGTAGTCTACTCAGAATATCAAGAAATATGATATATATACAAGTGTGACTATTCCATGTGAAACACCCCACACCCGGCCCACGAGAATGGACCGGATCTGGTATGTTCCTCGAAGTAACCCGGTTCAAAATCATTCGTTACTTAGAGAAAAATTGTGAAATTTTAGAAAAATGTTGTTTGGATTGGGCTTAGATTGGAACCCATTTAATAAATTTTGAAAATCCAACTTAAGTGAGGTGACAAAACAATTTTAGGGTTTATTATTTTGAAAGAAATAAATTTTGTTTTTCTTAACTTTAATTAAAAATAAATTGTAACACAATCAAACATGAATAAGCAGAAATAAAGAAAATCCAACTGGGCCTTATTACATAAAATGAAACCCAAAATAAAATTAAAGGAACTAAAGAAATAAAGTCCAAATTTAAATGGAATCTTCAAATGAGACATGGCCACCTCGTGGTCTCACTCTACCATTCACACCTTGCTTATCACCGAAAATAATTCCCACAACGAGGTGAGTCAATGACTCAATGTGCACACAAGACTAACATTCAACAAATCGGCATACACGTTCATATCAAATTCACATTCATATAAAATAAGTTATGATGCAACCCAAACCCAATCCTAATGGTCCATCCGCTACACACCACCAGTACGCCATTCACACCGTGGGGACTACTAAGTCAACCCTCCATCCGCTACACACCATCGAAGGCGTTACCCATATACGTTGTGTCATTAGACACTATATTCAAATAATGTAACCGGAGTTACCAAATTCGAGATAATGTAACCGGTTACCATATTCAAATAATGTGACCGTAGTCACCATATTTCGATTAGTGAGACCAAGTCAACACCTTCGTTGGTGAGACCAAGTCAACACCTTCTTCCCTTTCACATAAATCCGAATGCCCCAAAAATATATATCATGCATAACATACTTAATTTCATAATCATATACATATATTCACATGTTATAAAATAACATATTTCATAATCCTATCGGAAGTAGGAAACGTACCTGAATACTTTTGTACCACATTAAGGTACTTAGCCATATTCATATTCTTACGTATAATCAAATAATAAAATAATTGCCATATGAAATATCGAAAGTTAGTGTGCGTACACACCTGATTTGCTTAAAAAGGTTCCTTGAGATCTCGAAAACCCCGATCTAACTTTAGATCTGTTAACTCCTATATTCGGCCATCATATAAGTCACATTAATAAACCTATTTGGCTTAAAACAAAACCAAATCCTAGTAGGATTTGTATTACTTACCTTGTTGCGAATAGAAAGATTGTAAATCAAATGCCGAAAATTGACAAGACTCTTCCTTAAATCGGCTAGCCACTAAATCGGGTAATTATGTCGGTTTCTAACTTTTGAGTAAATGGAAAATAATACCAATATAACCCTAGGCCGATTGGATCTATGTACTTACCTTATAGTTTCCAAATCCGAAAGTTTCCTTGTCTTGAATATCCGTCGAAATCCCTATAACTTCATGTCGATTTATTTTAATATTGAGACATAATCAAAACCTTGACCGAATATTTATATTCCTTACCTTAGATCCTTGATCCTTATATTCGGTAATTGTAGAAACCTTGATGCCTTTAATCGATTGCTTCCTTGCCTAGAGTCACAGAGATTGGCTATGGAGATTTAACAGGATCAAAAGAAAAGGGTTTTGGCTTAACAATGGCAAAGGAGAGGAGAAGAAAATAGAAGAAGAAGAGATGGATTTTGCTTAAAGAGAAATTGGCAAAGAGGGGAGAGAGCAAGGGATTTTCGGCTACTTGGAAAGATGAGAGAAAAGACCTTGGGTTCTCCTTTTATAGCCAAATTTGCTAGGCCAAGAGTCCTTGACTTGGCCACCACTCTCCTTAAGATAATATTATCTCCTTTATCTAAAAATAAAAGCATTTAATCCATCAATTATCTCCTCAGATAATCCAAATTTAAAATCCCTTATTTATCACTTATTAATCAAGGTTTAACTGAAATAAAACTCCTCCTCTTAGATTCCCTTGTGCCGTCCAACTCTCCACTCATGGAAGCAAAATAAAACTTCTTTTATTTGCTTCCTAGATGACTCAAACTCAGGCCCAAAAACCTCTTGCATTTGGGCCATTTCCTAAGGCCTTAGGTGGCATCTTCAGGCCACATTTCCAAGTCCGTTATTGGGTCAAATTTCATGTACTTTATATTTTAGGGTCATTTGGCCCTAAGTTCCCCTTTGGGCTCCAAAATTCGACATTCCGGGGTCATTTTTAAGTTTCCAAAAATTTTCACGCGGCTCTGTATTTTCCAAGTTTCCAAAATGTTTAGTTTCCTATTTTGGCTTGGTTTCCAAAATGTTTAGTTTCCTATTTTGGTTTGGTTTCCAAAATGTTTAGTTTCCTATTTTGGTTTGGTTTCCAAAATGTTTAGTTTCCTATTTTTGATTCATTTCCAAAAATGTTCAAGTTTCCAAAAATGTTCATTTTCCTATTTCCAACATAACATTTCCATGCATTCTCAGGTTTCCAAAAATCATTCCAAATTTATTCCAAAACACATAAAAGATGTCTTTTTGTACAATTAGGCCAAAATGCATAGGCCCTTTTCAGGATGTTACACCATGACTTGTGTCCAATCTAAATATAAAGGATAAAAGTGTGACACCCAAAATTGACGGGTGTTACATTGGGCGAGTAGCCCAAAGGAATCTGACTGGCGCAATCTTATCCACCTAAATGACGCCATTGTCGTATACTTAGGGAGTTTAGTTGATAATAGAGTCCAAGGTAAGGAATGTGCTCTGAAGGATGTGTATATGTTAAAAGGAAAGGAATGGTAAGAGTATTGATGGTTCTTTGGGTAATGAAGATAACTCCAAATGTAAGGTACACCAAGGTTGCCTAGTTAGTGTGCAAGTTACATTCTAACGAGATGGTCAGGAATGAATGATGGGGTAAATCAAAGATATGTAAAGATTATGGACTCTTATATACATATCCTTACAACTATTGACCGCTGAGAAGGCAGTGTTGAAGGTTGATGACACATGTTAAGTTCCACTATGGAAACATGAGTGTTATATATATATATATCTTGATATGAGCTTTAGAAAAAAAAGGGGAGAGAGAGAGAGAGTTATCTTCTTCCTACTATTTGAAAACACCATTTTTTGTTTTACTTTGGAGCTGATCAGGGATCTTTCTTGCTAAGTTGAAATTAAGGATCGGAGTTTATACAGATGGTTGTTTCCTGTTCAAGGTAAGTAATCTAGACTTGCGTGTGTACTTCTGTTCAAGTATGTCTTTTTATGAGTGTAGATAGTAAATGAAAAAGTAAGGCTTTGAATGAAAGTTAATGAGGTTTTTTATGATAATAAAAGTTATATAAATGAGTTTTAATGGTATCCCTATGTCTTGTAAGAAGTGATTACTAAGTTTTCATGCTGGTTGTTTGGGATCTGGAGATCAAGCTATCATTTGTGGATGTCAGGTGAGTCCTTAATCTGACTCTCTTATGTAAGGTAGAATTTGTAACGTTTCTATAGATAATGGTCAGACTATGAATGCTAAATGAGTCATGCATGTATAGTTCGTGAGGAATCTAATATGTTAAGCACGATATGGATGTTCTAATAATGAAACAAGACTATATAAATGCTTCTAGAATGTATGTGATAATGTGAAATGAAATGTATGTTAATTTTTATATAGCTTCAAAGCATGAAAGATTTGTTAAGTAAGTCTTTGTCTGTCTCCACAGAGTCATCTAAAGGAGTCTGTTGGGACTTTAAACACGATTCTCTAAAAGGAAAAGTCCATGGCACCATATTATGTAAGACCATAGCTAATAGGCTATGATGTCATATGGAAAGACCATATCGTATAAGACCATAACTAAGACCATAACTGGTGAGTTATGGCATCATATGGAAAGAACTAAAAGAAGGTTATTACCTAATGGAGTTCTTTGTGTGACCCAAGACAATGAGGGGCAAACTTCACATAATGTGAGTCTAGGCGAATCCTTGACACGCTAGAAAATAGACGCCTTTGTGATAATCTATGCAATGGAAGCCTTTTTGGCAATCTATGAAATGGAATCCTTTGTGGTAATCTATGGAAAGGAATGCCTCCGTGGCGTATTCTGAAGGAAGGCCTTTATGGCAATCATCTGAAGGAAAAAATTTTGTGGAAGACCCTGAAGAAGAGGAATGGTAAGTAAGATAAACCTTGAAGGAATGATATGTATGGCTAGCTCTCAAAGACTGGTAGGTATGGCATACTATAAAGAAATAGTACATATGTGAACTCTAAATAAATTGTTCCATAGGAAATGTTGTGACGTATCATGCATAGTCTTAATATATACAAAGAAGATGTAATACGATAAGGAATGTGGCGGATTCATAGTATGAACCAAGTAGACTAGAAGAACAACTCAATCAACAGTATTTTGTAGGTATGGGAACAATTAAGAATCATGAAAAGGTTAGGTGAATAATGTTAGTTATGTACTAAAGATGTTAAGGGCTAGGCATGGTCATAAAGCAATGTATGATGTCTATGGTATGAAAAAGAAAGGTACTCGTCAAAGTTGAATTGAGAGCGAAGAACAATGAGATGATAATGAAATCACCAGATGCGTTGCACTGAGGTGATACAGGTAAATGGAATTTAACTCACTAACTTCTCACGAACTTACCTATGTGTATTGTGTCATAGGTAAGCTGATTTAGGTCTACGCCGAGAGAGACGATGCCAAGGCTATACTAGGAGTGGTGGGACGGGCTATTATTCATACAGAACATCTTGGTAGTACAATTGTAGTCAGTATTAACACTAAAGGATAAAAAAATAGAACATTGTAATTAAGTTATGATATTCGCTGTAAGTCCTTGCTATTTGAAGTCTTGTACAATGGTTGTAATTATCTACAATACATGCAGTTGTAAGTTAGTTGGAATAGTTTCCTTAAATAAGACGTAGATGTTGAAAATTTGTATGTTTTGTTTTTGTGTAAGTTTGTAATAGAGTTGTAATACTCGAGATCCGAATCTAGCGAATCAGCTCGGGTTTAGGGCGTTACAAAAATGATATAGTACATGAAAAAATTATCACAGAAAGGTTATGTCAAATCACAACTTCTTCTAACTTGGGTAGCAATGATGCATTGCTAGATGTCATTCATTGCTTATAACATTAGAAATGTTTTGGTATTACTATTAACGTTACAAAAGCCTACAGGGTCATACCCTATGGTTGAAGCGAACAGAATTCTAACACAATTAGTATTGTATTCAGCTCACACATGAATTAAAATTTAATTTGACAATTAAATATTGAACACATTATATGTACAAACTTAAACTTAATATATGAATTTGATTCATATAAAATATTAATTTAATATAGTTTACTAAAATTATTAACATAAATAGGTATAATAATAATTTCAGTCAAAAATAAATAACATGGAAGATAATATTCTTTTGGAAAGAATATAATAAAATTTTCCCTATGTTCTCTAATAGAATATTTTCGTTTTTATTATGTGATATCAAAGGAAAAAGAGGGTGAATTTCTTATGGTGTTAGGGTTACCAAGAAAAACACTAGAAAAGCTCTAGCAACCACTTTTCTAATTCCCTCTGAAAAGTTGAAAAAGCTTTTTTTGTTCATTCTTTGACTGGGTGGACTACGTAGAGGCTGAGACGTTTTTGGTTGCAACTTAGAATCAACATCGCAAAAAAAATAAATCCTAAAGGTATATCTTCAACTCTTTTTCAACCCGATTCGTTCCTCGTACATGGATCCATGGTTGATGATCTCAGAATAATTTTTTCGTTGCGCCATGGGGCGTACCAGCACCCAACATAAAGAGATTAGGAAATTAAGAAGTCAAGCTATATATGTCCCTAAATTAAGAAGAGGGTTATCCTAGGAAGGACAAAGTTTCCCTGAAATTTACTCAAAATTAATCACGAAGGGAAATTTATAGAATGAATATTTTTAAGGGTAAGGAGTTCTCACACCCGGTTCTCCTAGGGACCCGAATTTAAAAAAAAAAAGTTAGGGAGTTTATTGTATTGAAACATGAATTTTTCGGCTTTACTAAAATATTTAGAAACTTAAGTGGTTGGTTGAGGAGTTATTAGATTTCAATTCTACTTTAGTTAGATTAGAACTATTTAATTCTATAGTAGGAGACAAGATGATTAGGATTTAGTGGTTGATTTGGTCTGTGGAGACCATGCCTATAAAGTATATATATATGATGTGTGGGGAAATAATAAATTTTTAGAATTCTATTTACAAATTCTTCTCTCTTTATAGTATCATCTTTTTCAGTCACTTCAAAGAAGAAGAGGATGTAGCTGAAGGAAGCTCTGCATGTTGCAACCGTCGTGTGATTTGGAGTTTGAAAGTAGAGAAATTGGGGAACTAGTAAGCTTCCTTACCCCTCTGAACTCGTGGATTAAAGGAAGAAGTAGAGTAAGGAATCTTAAAAGTTTCTATATAAATAATGGATTATGGGTTTTAATGTTTGAATGCCTTCGAGTTAACCAATCAATGATTTTCATGCTTAGCTGCTAGGATAGAGAAGGTTCTGATGCTTGGACAAGCTAAGCTGATGAGGATAAAGGAATCCATGTGAGTCTTTGTACCTTACTTTCTAGATGATAGATGATGTCATGTGCCTTGCATGTGTCATGTTGATTATGTACTGAAGTTGCCTAAGTTTATGATGTGTGTCTGCTTGAAGAAAGAGTAGGTTGTGTTTGTGCACAATACTATGTGAGCTCTTGCTAGTTGTTTGCTGGTTGTTTTATGGTAGATAGTTGATGATAGGTAAGTTGGCGTGATTTATGTATAATGATAAATTATATGACATGCTTGAGTAATGTATGTGTAGTGCGGAGGGAAATTATTGACAGGTTAGATGGAGTTAGGATTTGAGAAATAGTGTTTTTGTATACTGCAATACGATGTTGCTGGGGCGCAAATCTTGATGTGCAAAGCTTCGGGCCTTGCGAAGGGGACACTGTAGTGTTCAAGCATCAAGTTAAAAAGTGGTGAACTAGAAGAATGAGTGGATGGATAGGAAAATGGAATTTCTGTTAGATTCCACAATCCTGTGTTGTTGGCTGCAAACCATGTTGTACGAAGTTCTAGGCCTTGCGGAGAGGACACTACAGTGTTCAAGCATCAATGTTAAATATTGAATGGAATTGTATCGACTGGCTTGCTATAGCGACACTGTGACGACAGTTATTAGGTTTCATTTAGCAACACCATGATGGCGGTCAGTAGGATCTACGAGGCGACACTGCGGCGATAGTAGGGTCCTACGAGGTGACACCTCAAATAGGTTTAAGGTGTAGGACCATAACTCGGCTATGGAAACCAATAGAGTCCGTCAAGAAAATAAACATGAGAAATAATGTGTAAGACCATGGCTTGGACATAGAAACATAGAGAGTTCGCAAGACACTAAACACGTGGTAGTTCGCTAGGACAATAAACACAGGAAAATCCGCCAAGATGTAAAATATGGGGTTACACTTGGGAAGTCCACTGATCAATATATCAGGAGACATGCCAAGGTATAAAGTAAAGTTCACGGTGTGACTGGTGTGATAAGTCACAAGACCGATTAAGGTGCATTTGGGGAACATAGACCAACGGGATAATGAGAGGATTCACCAAAGGTGATGATGAGTGGAGCCAAGGAAGTGTCTCCATCCAGTTAGGGTGAAAAATGAAAAGACTCCTTAAGTAAGGAGGCAATTGTAATGTACATCAAAGCGAGTCCACCAGGGAAGTCGCAGATCTCATATTGTTTGAACAGATATTGAATGGGCTAAAATAATACACAAACTTAATTTGTAAGTCGACAAAGAGGTAGCCGAAAGTTTGGCTAGACCATCTAGATCCCTCATGGGAGTAAATGCCAGCCCAAGGCTAAATAATCAATAGAGCCGTCAGAGAATAGTGAAGATTGGAAGTCTATCAAAACCATGAAACATAGTAAAGATCTTGTTGATCTACCAAACATAGATGGCTTCAAGACTACCTAAGTAGGAGATAGTACGTAAGGAAGCACATGTCTAATGGAACATCTTGAAGGTGCTGATTGAAAGAGTGGGTACTATGGGGTTGCATTGTGGGTATTAATTCTTCAAGGAAAATAGGAGATTAGGAAGAGATTGTATTATGGTATGAACCCTTAGTTACGACAATCAATTGAGTAAATGCCAAGGGTTGCCAGTTAGAAGAAATGGATACAAGTATCAGGGATGTGAAATATCGATAATCAAGGGTGAAACCTATGAGAGAACATGGTTTAGGCCAGACTAGGTCTATGTCTGCAAATGAATGGCTCAGAGAGCATGAGGCATTAGCCTTGCCAACCAAGTTCACGAACTCTCCTATAAAACTCAAAGAGTTTAATTCTGAGT
Source organism: Gossypium rotundifolium (assembly GCA_025506655.1). Lineage (NCBI taxonomy): Eukaryota > Viridiplantae > Streptophyta > Magnoliopsida > Malvales > Malvaceae > Gossypium > Gossypium rotundifolium. Next base: position 84,117,049 of record CP106722.1, on the reverse strand, counting down.
CAAAATCTCATTTTCTTAAAGATTTATGCAGTCTTGTATGACTTTATTGTACATATATCACTAAGTTCTTCTGAACTTATATAATTACTACTTGAATGCAAGTTAGATAGAGACCCAAAAACTAAGAGGGACCAAGCTAGACTCCACCGGAGTATGTGGCGTGCAATAGTTGTTCATGTATATAGAGAGGCACCCATAGAGGCCACACCTCAAGGTTGAAGCTAACTAAGTATTTAGAGTTGAATTGTAAATTGTAAATGACTGTTGAATCATTAAACATGTAATTTTGTAAGAAATTAGAACTAATATGATGTGTGTATAAATGTCAGAGGGAAATTTGAAGGTTTAAGTTGTCTAAGTATGTATTGTATTCGAAATAGGAATGTGTTAAGTTATTTAGATAGTTATGGCATCCAATACTCAGACTTGGTGATTGGGTCGGGTAATGGGTGTTACAAAACATATCCAAGAAAACTTAAGGGAGGGTCAAGCAATCCTCTATTTAAACCAGCCACACCTCATAAAATTGACTAGATTTTGAATTATAATTTATAGATGTTTACAATTATAAATTTATAATTCCTTTCAAATCTAGAATTGAAGCTTTAGAAAAAATATTTATTGATTATAATAAAATTTACTCAAATATATTTTCACTAAATCTCGACAAAGTAATCCCAAGGTATATTGATTTAGAGTGACTGACTACTATGTATATTTATAAAGAAAAGCTATGCAATAGTCTAATTTTAATTCAGAGTAAAAAAAAAAAAACAATTAAACTATAGAAGTTTCAGTCCATAAGGACTCAACAGAGTGATTGCGATTAGTTAGGGACTAAGTAACCCTCATGGCCAAATATCCCTTGCTTGGGAAACAAACAAGCGACCCCTTTGTTTTAGGCTAATCTCTTTTGAATTGGATAAAATACAAGCCCAATAATTAATTTAATAAAACATAAAAAGTAGTTTTAATTAATAAATTAAAATTAACGTAATAAAATAATTAATACAATCAAATTCTATTTCCATTAAAACAATGTCAATTTACCCTATTAGAATTTTTGTGCAAATTTATTTAATTATCAATTGTTTCAATTCTAAATAAAATTAACTTTAAGAACCACTTAATTTAACTTTTACTTTAGACTCAAATCAATTATTTAATAAAAACTAGGGTAAACTATATCCATTGTCACTTTAAAATAGGGTTTGTCCTATTTTGGTCACTCTAAAATTTTCTTCTCAATTTAGTCACTCTAATGAAGATAATTGTTTGAATTAGTCATTGCTATTAAAAATTCTATTAATCCACTAACGAATTGTTGACATGAATAATTAACACATTAAGTGATTGACATGTGGCCTTCTTTTACTTTTGACTAAAGCTAGTGACTTCTCTATAATTAGTCCAAAAATGTAACACCCTTAATTCAGCCGGGGCAGTCCGACCCAAACTCAGAATGTTACATCAGCCACCGGAGTGACTCTCTATTTTATCTCCAACCAAACCTCCAGCTCACTATCAAACTAAGTGAATAAAATAAGGAACATGTGAGCTCTAATATTTTAACTCACTATACTTAGCTTTCGCATGGAAAAGGATTCACATGTCACAGCAGCAAGACATGTAAACACAAGGAGAACTCATGCGTACACATCAACATGTGGAAGACTGTTAACACACACAGTAACCTACTTCTAGGGCTTGTAACCTACATAGCTTGTGGATTCTAATCTTCGCAGAACAAGTCTCCTTAAACAAGGTAGCTCTCACGAACGATCCCTTTGCATTGAGATTTCGTGAACTCGTATCACAAGGACTCTCCTATTCCACGTATTGTAAATTATTAAGGGTTTATGGGTAGTAGTTCGTTAAACGTTAGGGTTCGCATCTTGCACAGTTCGACAACTTTGTCACTTCGCAATGACTTTGGTGAACTCTATAAAAATTAGTCAGTTTTGATTATTTCGTACTCTAACTTATGATGAACACTTTGATTAGAAAATAAATTCATAAACATGAACTCGAAAATTAAGAAAACATCAAACATGGTTTTGATTTATATTCCTACCGACAAGAAGTTTACATACTTAATATTTAGGAATATATATAGTTCTATCATTTCATGAATTTGTAATAAACAAATTTAAAACAAAGCGCAAAGTCTTGGAACAATCAGCGAAGTCAACAAAGAGAAAGATATTTATATTCCCAACCAAAGTCCCACATTTCATTTAATCCCAGAGTTCATTTGTACCACCTATTCAGTGTTTATGCCTCACTTGGATGACTCGCTTCGCCGCTACACACCGTGTGATCTAGCTCTCTGCACTGTTTAGAAAAGAGTGTAACATCCCCAAACCCGGCCCACGAGCCTTGACCGGATCTGGTTATGTCACTGCGGAAAAATGCTGAAAATCTTTGTCTTTAGAATAAAACTTGAAAATTTTGTTTATTTTCGGGAAGTAATTCCATTAAAAAAATTATTAAATAATAAGCTTGGTTTGAATTAAAACTTTATTATATTTTATTAAAAGATAAATCATTTGTAAAAATATTTCTAAGTACGATATAAATTCTGTCATCCATAAAAAGAGTACTTTAAACAAAAGTGGCCCTTATTACAACCAATATTAAACAAAACACTTAGTATTAAAATTGCTTAAAAAAAATAATTAAATTAATCTCCTTCTGCATGGGCCACCTTGCATCCTCTCCGACCCGGTCCGGTCAACAAGTCACCTGCGATGTAGGATAAATAATTGGGTGAGTCATAATGACTCAGTGTGTAATTAAACCACTGATATCCACCCACATGTTAGCCACAAATCAACCCGATTATCAAATGCAACATGTAAACATAATCATATAGACATTTCCACGATCCGGCTTGGCCCACATTCAATCCACATTCAAGCTTGGGCTAGGCCCTTTTCTCATTAATCCATCGATTCTTTGGCTTGGCCTGTTTCCACGTATGTTCTCATAACATACCTATTCATATTCCATATTGGGCTTGGCCCATTTCCATATCAATTTATAACAAAACCATGCAATATGAAACCCAACCCAATCCTAAGGTCCATCCGCTACACACCCCTTAACCACCTACCACACACCGGGGACTATCGAGTCACCCTCTCCTTTTCCCTCCAAAAGGCAACCAATGCCATCCACGATGTAGCGTATAGCTAACATCAAACCACGATGGAGCACACAGAATCCATCAAGCCACGATATGGCATAAAGCCGATATCAATCAAGGTAACCACGAACTAAATCGCAAAAGATCCACAACGCGACCTCGATCGGCGCCAATCCACGATGTAGCACAAAGTCGACATCAACCACGCACTCAAGTACACCGTACCTTCTTTCAAAAACCCACCCATGCACATGTAACATAATATAATGACATAATGAATAAAGCATGTACATGATATTCAGGCATACATTCATATTCATAGACATACTCACATACACGTATTAATAACCACATCTCAACAGATTTGATACTAACCTGTTTGTCGACATGCCCTTTAAGGGTATCCGGTTCACATAGTCACTGCAGTTATTAACACATATTTAACACATACACCTATCGCATACATATCATATACCCGGAAATCGATGGGTTAATCACACACCTTATAACCTGAAGCTCTAAACCCTCGATTCCGACGCTATCGCTTAGCGAGACTACAGATTATCGCCTATCGTTTTACATTGCGCCCACACCGGTGGCCAATCTCGTGCAGCGAAACCGATCTCTTCTTGAACTTCGGGATGGGAGTTTTCCCTTTCCCCTCTTGACTGGCACTTGCATCCATCGGCACTTAATCAGAATCACACCATTAATCAACAAGTCATAATTTACTATTAACGAATCTAAGTCACTTACTAATCATCCTTACGAAATAAATTGAAATCCGAAGGCTTCCTTTGCTTCATCGATTGCCCTATAAACCATAGTCACCATTCGGTCAACACCAAAACACAACCAATGGCCTAAGGCCGAATATCAAACCACTTACCCCTTTTAATTGAATCCCGAAACACCAATGGAATTGCCGAAAATCCCTGTACACAAGACCATTAGAATCGGCCATACAAAAATCCATGGAAAAGGCCCCTTTGGCCGAATACTTACTACCACCTTACCTTGAGTAGCCAAATTCGAACAGCTCCTTAGTGCTCCTTCACGCTAGCCACTCCAACCGATTGAGAAATAGCCCAACGAGATCACCCCCACACAAATATTCGGCCAAGATCAAGACAAATGGAAAAGGAAGATTTGACAATAAAAGGGAGATTCGGCTTTCAAAGTGATGAAAGAAAACAAAAGAGATGAGAGGGAGAATGTTGGTATTCGGTCAACAATTAAAATGGAGAATAGGGAATGCTTAGGAGGGTATGGTTTTGGCTTAACACAATAAATAAAAAAAACGAGATATGGAAGGGTGAATAATTGGCTACACAAATACAAATTTTGGCAATAGACTAAAAGAATAATTGACATTCTACCCCCTATTTATAGCATTCGGTCACCACCCCATGTGAAGCCAACATGCGCCACCCACCAAGCTACTAATTCAATTTAATTTGAATTAGTTCAATTTAAAAACAATTTGAGTTGTTCCACTATTATCCCACTTATCCAAATAAAAAAAATAAATAATAATTATCCTCAATAAAATAATAATCCTATAATTATTTAAAATAAAAACTAATCATATGTTTATCACCTCCTACCAGCCGAATTCAAAAGAATCTAATCCTTATCTAAAGAAGCTCCCATGTGCCGTCCATCACTTACCAAGCTGCTGCAAAAAGAGAATAAAAATTAAAACTCCAAATGCCACTCACATGGTTCGAACTTGGAACCTTGCTGCTGCACCCTTCTCCTCCAACGCCCAGGCCACTCGGCCACTTTGCTTTTTATGCCATAAAGCCCCAACATTTAATTTTAAACCCTTCCTACTCCAGCCCATAACCGCATATAAAAGAAAACACGCCCAAAATGCTGCTGCAAGCCCTCGAAACCGCGACCTCCTCCCTCCAAATACCTAAGTAGCGCTAAGAGCCACTCGCTAATTGGACTTTTATGTCCATCAACTTGGACATTTATTTTTAAGGCCTACTTAGCCCAGTCCTTGACGCAAAAATAAAACAAAGTTCTTGCCCAAAGAACTCGAACCCTTGCTCCCTTAGGCGCCACCTTCCAAAGCCCCAAGCGGTAAGATAACCATTTTGCCAATACCTTTCATGTGCCTTAACCTTCCAAATAAATTTCTTAAGCCCTCTAAAGCCCAGCTCCATTTCTTAACCCTAAAATTAAAACTTTTCCTAAGCCTTCCCCTTTTACCCGAGCATTCTTAAAACCTCTAAAACACCTCCAAACACACCCAAAAACCTACCAACACCTGAATTATACTTAAATTACCTAGCCCCTAAACCAGGGTGTTACAAAGAGTGTGTGAGATCTTGCGAACTCAATGAATGTACAGGAAAACCAAGTAGCACACACAAAAATATAACTTACACAAGAGTTTTAACAAGGTTAAATGTTTTGCGAACTGGATTCGCTATATTTACGCAAAGCTTGGTTTGCGGATACCTGTTTTCAGTTAACTTAAAACAATAAAGCGTAGTATTCTGGAAAACACAATCTTATCAAAATGTTCTTTTCTGTTGGATAAACAGATCTCCTTATAACTCCTTACTTTGACTCAATGAGTCTTGACATATCCCATAAGTGTAGCATTAAGCTACCACTCTCCATCACACCAACATGTCCCACTGAATGGAGCTTAGCTCACCATTCCCTTATTTCTCCTAACCTGTCCCAGGACCTCTCACCCAACTCACAAAATACAAAGGCAAGTACTCACAATCCTATGGCATGCCAATTATATCCAACTATTTCAAAGATCACAATACCAAAATAGCTACAATTACACATATTAATTCACATATTTAACACATATCACAATCACATACTTTGCAGCATAATTGTTGCGATCCTATAATCAGCTAAACTACACATGCAAACTATTGTTCACATGTGTGAACTCTTTATAACATAACACAAAAATTTATCAAAAAAATACAAAAGTTAAAGTAAGAAACATACATTCGGGACTTAGATTAGGTGTTTTAGACCAACCTAAGCTCCTATTTAACACAATCGTTCGCGCATACCAGTCACGACCCTCAAACACTTACCAGTTTGCTAAAAGCTTTAAACAAGCTTCGCCTTTCCCCTAACTTTGCTTGTAGACGATTCTATTAGGTTCACAATTTTACAAACATACACAAGTCACTAACATTCGAAGCACATTAAAACTCATGCATAAACACAAGCGAACCTAGGTTCGCATATGCTAATCTTTTGGCGAACCTAGTTTCTTTTGTTGTGAACTTTCTTAATTACTTCTAAGTGTCTAACCCAATAAAGAAACAGAATCTTACCTTTTATCCTAAGAGCTAAGCTCTGGGTTCTTGTTTCTACAGAAACTTAACAACAAAAGAAATAAGTAATCGATGAAGAAGTTTGAGAGAGTTTTTCCGTTCAAAAGAATATGGTATTTTTAATGAAAAGAGCTTAATTTATAGGCACTAGGTGTTTTGATGTTCTTAGGATGCCTAAGTAGACACAAGAAAGAGTTACGTGCATGGGTGGTGTTGTGAAAAGAAAATAAGTTGACTTATTAACTTTGGTATAGTTTCCCTTTAGCTATTCCTAACCTTTTTTTTTTTTACAATCGAGACCCTAATTTCACTCTCGACCCAAACTAGTGATGTAATGACCCAAAATTCACGGGCATAAAAAAGTACATTATCGGGCCTCCGTCTTAGTAAAATGGATTCGTAAATAATTACTAGATATATCTATGAGTCTAGTGATGTGTTTAATTAGGCTTGATTAGGTGAATTTAGTCTAATTAAGAGTAATTAGTAAAAAGGGATTAAATTGAATAAGGGTAAAAGTTGAATTATAGATTAATAGAAAATAAAAGGGGCCAAATAGGCAATTAAGCCTATTTAAGAATTTGAGGCGGCAATTACTTCATAAAAATCTTAAATTTTTGTGATTTAATTATTTAAATATCTTAATAAATTATAATGAAAATTATTATTTTATTAGATAATGTAATTTATATTAAATAAAATTATGATATTATATTATAAATTAAATCAAATAGTGACAAGTGTATGGTGATGAATATGTACATATGTAATAAAAATATTTGTACAATTGTAAAATAAATATATAATTACTTATAATTTAAGTAAAAAATATTTATGAATTAAATATTATTATATTATTATTATTATTATTATTATTATTATTATTATTATTATTAATTTTATTAACTAATACATAAAAGCAATAAAGTAAAAGAATAAAAGAAACAAAGACCATTCAAACTAGGGAAGGAAAAAGAAAGAAAGAAAAATAGAATGAAAAGCTAGGGTTTGAGGCTTTAAGCTTTAATTTGGTAAGTCAATTAAGTCATTTTCTTTTTAATTAAGATGTTTTAGAAACTTTAGAACAAAGTTTTGTTGAATTTATGTTAATATTTTGAAATTTCTTAGGTTTTTTAACATAATTCATGTTGAACAAATTGAAGAATTAGGGGTTTAATTGATAGAATTTCTAATTAGAACTGATAAAATGATTAAATTGTAAAGTAAGCTATAAGTTTTGTGTTAGAGGGACTAAATTGAAAGAAATTTGAAATTATGGTTTTGTGGTGAACATTAGATAGTTAAGTTGAATTTGGTAGAAAATTTAGTAGAAATAAGGTATGAATTGAGATAGAAAAGTAAGTGAATTTAGTTAGGATCAAATTGAAATTTAGGTAGAAGTTGAATAGAAACTCAATTATTTAATATAAATTAGTGTTGTATTAATAGTATAAATTATTTTAATTTTCGTAGCTAGCAAAGAACTAGAGGCATCGACACAGAAGGGAAAAGAGAAGATTATCAAAGAGTAAACTCGAGAAAATCACGGTTTGTATTACTATAATTCAAACTACTATTTATTAAATGTTATATTTAAATTTATGTTTATGGTAAGTAAAATTTTAAGGTAAGTATCAATATTGAATTGAATGAAATTGAGATGAAGTATGATTATGTATAGATATTTAATAGTATATTTATTGGAAAGTGGAAAATTGTATTGAATTGAATTGTGATTAAATTGAGAATGATTTGAATGGAAAATATGAGAAAGTGATTGAATTGAAATATGAAAATTGAATACCCTATTAACTAGTCAGGCTGAGTCAGATATAGTTGGCATGCCATAGGATTGAAAAAATTTGGGGATTTTTCGACTTGGCCGAGGAGACACTGAAGTCACTATATTTCTTCGGACTATCCGAAGAGGCTCTGAGTGTCGTTCTGGTGTGTTTGGGTGGATTATTCTAGTGTGTTTGGTTGGATTCTTTTGGTGTGTTTAGTTGAAATCCGTGTATCAGCCAAGGTCTGAGTCTTGTTAATAGGGGTAAGCAAATGAAATGATAAAACGAATGAAATTAATCGATTGATTTATTGAAGAAATGAGAAAGTTGAAATTGTGAATTGAATCGAGACTGAAAATGAAAGACATTAACCAAAGGTTCATGAGATAATTGAATTCAGTTTGATGATATGTGACATCAATGTGATTAATTGTTATTGGTGAATATTTGAAAGTTAAATTATAAATTAGTATATATTAATAAATTATTATATGTTTGATATTTATATGTTTATACATTATTATTTGTTATTATAGCTTGAATTATGGTAATAGCACTGAGTATAGACATACTCAGCGTACAGTTGTTTCCGTGCGCAGGTCAGTAGAAATCAAAGGTTCTGGTTAGCATCCAAATCAATCCCGACTTCAGAGACAATTTGGTGATGTAATCCCTCTTTTGGTAAAAGTGGCATGTACTTAGGTATTGTATAAATTATGTACTTAAGTCTTGAAACTTTGGTTGTAAAATGATGTCTAATATGGGTTATAAGTATGAAATGAATTAGTATGGCATATTTGGTAAAATTGACATGAAACTAAAATGGGAAATGAATGAAATTATTAGTTCAATTAAAAAGTTATTTATGAATGATCAAGTAGATAAATTGTTAAATTAATGTTGTAGGCATAATTAAGTATGTTTGATTGTGGAAATGTATGGTTTGTTATATTGGTTGCAAATTGGTTGCGGTTTGAAATTTTGCAGGGAAGGTTAGATGTTTATAAAGGGGTTATATTGAGTTTCAAAAAAAAAATTACGAAAAATTTTTAAAGTGCTCGAACTAATCCCGTCCCACTTTTAATACATGTTTTGGACCTCGAGGGTCTATTATAGGGACTTAATAATTAAATTATATTATGTATGTTATTGATTTGTGAATTATTAGTAAATTGTCTGATATGTTTGGTAATGCTCTGTAACCCTGTTTCGGTGATGATTTAGGGTTAGGGAGTGTTAGAAGTGACCGTACCTCACTAATCCCACTTGCAACCCTAACTTTCCAGGCCTCAAACTCCTAGGCCCTATTCCAGGATGTTACAAAAAAATTATTTTTTTCTTTCTCTTCTCTTGTTTCTTTATGGTTTTACATTGTTGGGATTTTACATATATGGTTTCGCCATTGTTGTTTCAAGGTATGGTCTTAGTGCTTTTAATGATGATATGAGGTTTTAAATAAGGGATATTTTAACAAGAATGAAAATTTGGGATACAAAGATGAAAAAAGCAAGCATTGGGTATTTTATATCAAGTTATGGTTGAAGATGAGAGGTATGTTAAACTTATAATAGAAATTGGTGATATTGTGAATGTTTTAGTACAATTTCTTGATTCTTAGATATGGAAATTCAACAAAAGGCTTTAAATATTATGAATTTGATATTTGGGTTTGAATTGTATAAAGAGTTTTTGGTTAAATATGGGATTAATGGTGCTTTGGTTCAGGTTCTAGAAACTAAGAATTATTTGGGTAAAAAAGGAGTTGTTAAGTGTGTGCAAAATTTGCTTGTTAATGTTGATAGTGCATAGTCTATTTCACCTCATAGTGGATTGGTTTCTTAATTTCTTGTTAAGAGAATTTAACCACTTATATAACATGATTGAACAATTAATGATGATAACAATATTTTTCATTTGTGAAAAAATGGTACCTTGGATACCATTTGCTACTTGTTATCCATCTGAACAGTACACTTCTTGAATAAAAATGAATCATAAACAAAAAGGATCAAGAAGAAGGTATTGTTTTGCAATCAAAAGAGGCATCATTAAACTAAAAGAATCTGCTAACCTAGTAATTGGTTTATGCTGAAGTATGGGTGGGATATTATCCCAGACTATAGTTTTTCAGAAATAGATTAAAAAAGGTTGGACAATTATTATTATCACTTAAATTTCATGTTATTCACGTGTCTAAATGGGTTTTGACATGAAAGATAGTTGTCATAGATCCATCATTGAGAAAATTGTGAAGGATGTAATGCCCTGATCTTTTATTTATGATTTTGTAAGTACTTGAAACAATTGTGTATTTGCTTCAGTGGTTAAGTGTTCTGAATGTGTGTAAGAGGTCCCCAGTTCAAGCCCTACCTTTAGAAAATTTTGGTTATTTTTGAATCTAAGCTTTATCCTTGGTCAGCGGGCTTATAGTTAATTATCTGTAAATCCATATCAAAATGAGCCTGCTGGTTTGAGTGGTAAGGGTGTGGATGTGTTGGAGGTCCTGTGTTCAAATCCCTTCATTAGCGAGAATGTTATATTTTTGCTCTGCTATCTGTTAGAGTTTAGGCGGAGTTGGGATTCTAAGGAAGTGGTTGTTGTGGGGTAGTGGGGAGGAATTTGGGGGATTTGCTGGAAGTTATCAGGATTTTATTTTATTTTATCTTTTTGTATTTTTAAATTTCCTCTCTCTCCCAGAATTTTCCCAAGAAACTGATGTTATTCCTCTTCTTTCTGCTCTTTACCACTTTGCTTTCGCTTCTCCTTCTTGCCGCCATTTTCTTTGCTTCCACATTGCTGTCAAATTTTCTGTATTCCATTATTTTAGTACGCTTTCATCGTTTCTGGTAAGTTTGGTAAGTTCACTTCTATTTGGGTTGTTGAATCATTAGTTAATGAGTTTTGTTTGGTGTTTTAGGAGAAGATTAAGGGCTTGGAGGTCTTCAATTAAGGCTTTAAGGGTGCGAAATTTTTATTTCTCTTTCGAAGGTAAAAGCTTTGATGGATTAAAAGGTTGTTATTTTTTGGGGGTAGTTCGGTTTAACATCGATTGAAGCGACTAATTCAATGGTTCTTGGTCAATTTTGGGTGCTGTGTGATTCTGGAGTATTTTCGCATCAAATCGATACCAGGTGTGTACCCGAAACGCAAAAAATGAGGTTTCAACAAAAACCAAAAAAATGTTCTGTCGATGCCAAACGAGCGTGTGGTTACTCGTGTGGTAGGCCGTGTGCAAGAACACGGTTGTGTGGTCGATGAAGGCATGGCCGTGCGCAGCACACGGCCGTGTGGTGGCTCAAGTACGACATCGTGGGACACACGGACTAGGCCGAGTTGGTCGTGTGGGCTGCACTGGCGTGTGGGCCAACACGGGTATGACTCACGGGCATGTGGATTCTTAGGCCAGGCCGTGTGGGCCACACGGGCAAGGCCAATCTGGGCTTGTCGGCCACACAGGCATGTAGGCCCAAATTTCTAAAATTTCTCCTAGGGTAGCACGGGTCGTCCCAATTGACTGTGCGCCTACTGTAGGTTCGGTAAGGGCTAACCAAACCCCAAAATTGTAGATCTGATAGACTGATATTCTTTTCTGAGTATGATTATGCCATGCATATTTAATTGTTCTGATATCTGTACATAGCATGTTGAGCATGTCTTTTATGTTATTCTGTATTTGTTCTGTATATGATTGTGGGGTGGGTTTTGTATTGATGGAGGAAGTGTTTTGTATGGCGATCATCGCCTCTTATCTGGCAGCTTGGCTACACTATATCTAATACGTGTCGTAACGGCACAACATATTGTGTAGGGATGGGTGGGTGTTTTTAACCCCCACATGGTGTATTGGGATGGTCGAAAATGGTGTGTAGGGGATGGGGGTAGGATTCTGATTGTTTGATCTTGATTACTGTATCTGTATCTGAAATGGGCTTGAGCCCGAATCTATATTTGTATTTGTTTCTGACTGTGTATAAAATTCTGTATGATTGCATGCTTAATTCTGCTAGGTTACACACTGAGTTTAGGTAAACTCACATATGTTTGTCTATATTGCCAGGTAATCCACAGTCTTAGGCGGGTCGATGCAGCAGGGACTCGTCAGTGACCACTCTTCCATAAAACTATTTAGATTTATTAATTTATGGTATTTAATAATTTGGGATTTAATTCTAAGAGTTGTAATTTTTTTGGGACTCTCTCTTTGGACTGTTGGTTTTTGTTTGGTTTGGTTGTGTTTTTAACACTTTCATTAAGATGCATGACGAAAACAAAGGGTTTTCTAAAAATTTGAACTGGATTTCTAAATTATAATAGTTTTAAGGCTTCCGCATTAGTAAGTTTTTGGCAAATGGATTACTTAATTAATCAAATGGTATTTTCAGTAAAATGTGAATAATTTAATTGGACAAGACAACACCGTTTTCAAAACCCTACCTTGTGACATCTCCAAATTCGGCCATAGCGTCTAGGCTGAGTTTGGGGTGTTACAAAAGACATGATTGGAAGGAAGAATAAAGAAATAATGAAGTAAATGCATGAGAAAAGGCTCATCTGTTGTGTCAGAAAACCAAAAAAAAAAAAAGCACAGAAAAGAATGAAAACATTTTTTTTGGACTAATTATAGGGGGTCCTTAGTGTAAGTAAAAAAATTCATGTTTCAATCACTCAATGGGTCGTTAGAGGATTTTTATAATTTTTAACAGTAGTGACTAATTTGAATAATTATCTTACCTAGAGTGACTAAATTAAGAAAAAAAATTTAGAATGACCAAAATAGGACAAACCATATTTTAGAGTGACTATGAGTGTAGTTTACGTTAAAAAATCTGAACATTGATTTCAAAATTTTTGATTTTTAGGCATTAGGTTCCGAATCACTTTGTTTACCAAAGTGGTGATGAATTTGTGGAAGTACCAAAGGAAGAGCTAAATGCCCCCTCAATTTTTTTTTTTTTTTGGAAAATATCATTTTCCCTTGAAATTTTAAAAGAATTTTAATTAGGCCTCCTAAATTTACAAACAAAAAGGCTAGGGCCATTAAGATACTTTTTGGGTTTTGAAATTGCCCATAATTCCACAGGGATCTCAGGTTTATAAAGGCCTTAATATTCCACAAGTTCTGGGTTTTTTTGGAGTGAAAGTAGTCGGTGCTATGCCTTACAAGCATATGATTGTGAATTGCTTCTTGATCCTTAAGTTTATTAAAGACTTTTTGGTTATTTACTTTACATTTCACATACATGGCATGACATCTGTAACACCCCTCACCCGTATTCGATGTCGAAATAAGGTTACAGAGCATTACCAGACTTATAACACCAATAAACAAACATTTCATGTAACACCCTTAACCCCTATCTATCGCCAGAACAGGGTCACAGAGTATTACCGGGGTTTATAGAACATTCTTATGCAATTTAAGTTAAACATACTATTCATATTCCAAATTTTCTTATTGTCCCTTGAATGGGCCCTCGAGGCCCAAAACAAGTATTAGAATCAAAGCGGGACTTAATCGAAACCTCTAAATTTTTTTTTCAAAATTACAATATTTTTCTAAGGTACAGGGCTCACACACTCGTGTGGTCCAAGGGACACGCCCATGTGACCCTAGGACACGCCCGTGCTATAGGCTGTGTCTGATTTAAGGTGCTCTCTGACTTGCACCACACAGCCATTCCACACGCCCGTGTTCTAGGCCGTGTGGTAATTTAATTTAATTCGAATTAGGTGCAGGTTTCACACAGCCAAGACACACGCCCGTGTTCTACGCCGTGTGGCACACACGGCTGAGACATATGCCCTTGTCTCTACCCGTGTGCTCAATTCTGAGCATTTTGTTTCTCAAAAATTTAGGTGCAGGGGACACACGGCCTAACTACATGCCCGTGTTACCAGGCCGTGTGTCATACACGGTCTAGACACACGCCCGTGTGTCTGCCCATGTGGACAAAATGAAGCCATTTCTAGCTGCATTTCTCACCCAAAATTTCACCCAAAACCTGCACTTAAAACACACATCCAATACTAACCAATTCAAGCATTCAAAAATAAGCAATTCCATCATTCTACATGGCTTATCATTTCTAGCACAAGTGTTTATAAACTTATCTTGGTTTAACTTATGCAATAACAACATTAGACCATATATACTCAACAAAACACGTGATTTATATATATCAAGATAATCTACTTGGTCATACCAAAATGAACCATTACTAGCCATTCCAATGGCTAGATTACAAAACATCATTTTCAAGCCACTATTGGCCAAGTTGTTCTATACATGCCATTATACCAAAATAATTTTTACTAAGTATACCCAAAATGCTAATTGATAGTGTGACGATGCTCCAATGATCTTACAACCTTTTCGAGCTTCTGAGCACTATAAAACAAGGGAAAAATAAATGGAGTAAGCATTACATGCTTAGTAAGTAGGTATAACAGAAACTAAACTTACCAATCTTGTTATTAAATTAAGCACACAACATCATGTTTTCCATCCAATAGCAAATTTCCTAAGCACATTGTAATATCCGGGAATTAGGGCTTGTGCATTTTTGCTCAATTGTATGTGCTTGTATGCCTGTGTATATTATGAATGTGCTTTATGAATTTCAAGAACAGTAGAATGTAAGAGAATGCCTTAGAAATTATTTAATTTTAAGTTTAAAAGAGGAAGCTAAGCCTAAGAGGCCTTAAGAAAATTTGTAGGGGAAATATGCCACTAAAATGGGCTTGTTTAAGTGGCTTGGAGGTGCCACTTAGGGCCTTAGTAAGTGACGCCACAAGCAAAGGGGGAAGGGCCTAGGTTCGAATCACAAGGGAAGCAAAAAGGGAGTTTTTATTTTGCTGCAAGGATGAGCAGCAGTGGACGGCATATGGACTCTGGAGGAAGGAAGTATAGATTGGGTTGGAGTGTTAAGGATTCGACTAAGGTAGAGTGAAATAAGGGATTTGATAGTGAGAGGAGGAATTGGCCGAATAGGGGACTCTAGGTGTAGTAGTTTCGACAAAAAGGGGAGAAGTGAGGCCATTCTCCATTCTTTTCTTTTCTCTTTAGTTCTCTGCCGAATTCTTTAGCCAATCTACCCCTTTCTTCTTCTTTTATTTTGTGTTATCCGAATCCTCCTTTGCCACCATAGCCGAATTGCTCAACCCCTTCTTCTTTTCTTTTCTTTCACAATTCTTCCAAAAGCCGAAATACTCCTGAGATAGCCGAATATCCCATCTCCATTAGGAGCCATAGCCGAATCTCAAGGTGGCCTTATTCTTTCCTCTCTATCGCAAGTTTTAAAAGCCGAAAACCCAACATCTTTCCCTCCTGTCGACATTTAGAACTTGTGGACTACTCGAAAGTGGTAAGAATTTCTTCTTTGAGCAATCGGTTTTGGGTTCTCTTTCTTTTAGTGTGCCGAACCAATGATTAGGCCTTGGTATAAGGTTGGCCGAATGTTATTTAAGGCTATAAGTGATGTGTTCTTTTGTGTGTAGCTGAAGGAAGGAAGCACTAAGGATTCTGTCGGGATTCGATTCATCAAGGTGAGTGATATGTGGTATTCGGCCAAGGGCCATTTTCTTAGATTATTGTTATAGCTGATTCTAACAAGGGTTAAGCAGGGATTTCGAAAACATCAGGAACAAGTAGTGGTTTTCGGGATTTAAAATCTCAAGGTGAGTGTACATGTACATTCAGCTATATTTAAGTGACTTAGATCTGTTTCTTATTTGTTCGAAAGCCGAAACTAATCAAGTCCAGTGAACTAATGTTGGCCGATTGCAAGGAAGAAATATCACGGAGTTTCGGGATTTGATTAGTAGTGAAATCGGCAACAAGGTAAGATTTTAGTTGCGATAATCCTTCGGGATTTGATCATTTGGCCGAATGGCCTTTAGCTAAAATGGTTAGTGTTGGACGAATGTAGGAACTAAGCATTTAAAGCATTAGATCGGGTTTTTGGGATTTCAGTGAAAGCGTTAAGTGAATCAGGTGTGTACCCCACACTAACTCTCAATAGATTTACGGCATCAATTTTATATATGTGTTTATAATGATGTGAAATGTGGCCAAAGGTACCACGCAATGGTACAAAGTACTCAGGTACGTTAACCTCGCTACTCTTGGTTATAATATTATGAATATCTGTTATGGCACTCATGTGAAACTATGTGAATGTGAATAACGCATAAGATAAGCTATTGGCATGATTTGTATGACATGGGGCATATGGGTGATATGAAAAGGGGAAGTGATTTGGTGGTTTTATACCACAATATCTAAATGTGGTGACTCATGTCACAAAAATCTGAATGTGGTGACTTATGTCACAAATGATTATCTGGTGGCTATGCCACAATATATATAAGGCGATGAGCATATAAATGCTGCAATGACGCCTTCGATGATGTGTAGCGGATGGAGGTCGACTTAGTAGTCCCCACGGTGTGATGGTTGGTACGGGCGATGTGTAGCGGATGGTTAACTAGGTTTGGGTTCGGGAATGCATCATTACTTATATTTGCTATATGTACATGTTTGAACTGATGTACCTAAATTTGTTGAGACTTAGTGTTAGTTGTTACACACCGAGTCTGTTTGACTCACCCGTTGTGGGATTATTTTTTCAGTGACACACAAGAATGGACCGGCCTGGCGGGAGCTCGATGGTGGCCATGATCAGCTCAGGGATTATTTTATTTTTATTAGTTTTTAATTTTCAAGTTTTGGCTTTATTTCGGGATTTGTTTTTGATGTAATAAGGCCACTAGTATGAAACTGTTTATACATGCATTTTAATTATTTTAGTATGATACGATTTTATCAATTTAAAGTTTAAGTAACTTTTATTAAAAATAAATGTTAAATGTTTTGACACCTAATCAACACCGTTTAAAATTTGAACCCAACACTAATCAATTGTTTTTCAAAAACACTCTTGTATTTGGCAAAGTTCAAATAAGTTTCGAATGGTTTTTCCCTAGAAGCATGCCAGATCCGGTCAGGGCTTGTGGGCCGAGTTTGGGGTGTTTCAGTTTGGTATCAAAGCCCGATTCAAAACTCGGCCTTGAGGACTTTTAGGGCCCAAAATGTTTTCTTTCTTTTGAAAATGGGTTTTACTAGGAAACGAGCAGGGTTTTTCAGGCGTGGCACCTGAGTCTTCGGCCCGAAGTCCACCAGGTAAGTACTCATAACTCTTTTGTGATTGTATGTGGGATTTATAGGGACGTAGATTAGTAGATTAGGAAATATTAAACCCTAGCATTAGTCTACTTCAACACCAAGTTACATAAAACTTAAAGTCAACCAAACAAACCTGTGCCTGAGTCGCCGAGTTAAAGGTGTGGCAACCGTGGTGTGCATGTCTAGGATTGGATTCAGTGGGATCTTGGTATTTAAGCAGTCCTAGTGACTCACCTCCTCACCGCTCGAATCCTACAGTGCGTAGTATTGCTCACCCTAACCAAGAGGACTCAGCCACAGGCTAAACCCAATAATTAAAACCCGAAAGGGACCGTCACCCTGTTTTGTGAAATTTCAAAGTTAAACCATGATTTTAAAACTCCAAGTGCCCTTGATTTAAAGAAGACTAGAATACCCCTGGTTTGTAATTGACCAAATTACCCCTAACCTGTACAAATGACCAAAATACCCTCAGTGTGGAAAATTACCAAAGTGCCCTCAAATTAAAATTTCTAAAACTACCCTTGTTTTGAAAAGTCACCAGGAACCATATTTTGCGAAAAATTACCGAAATGACCCTAGCTTGTAAAATTACAAAAATACCCCTAGTGTATAAAATTACCATTTTACCCTTGAAATTTTCTTGTCAAGTATTTCAATTTTGAAAAAAAACTATACCAAAAAAAAATTTACTTTGTGAAATTTTCAAATACCCTAATTTGGAAAATTACCAAAATACCCCTATAGGATAAAATTACGGAAATACCCTTGGGTAGTGGAAAACAACAAACAATGACAACTACAACATTTTTTGTAATGAACGCAAGTTCATGAATGTGATTGAATGAATGAATTGAGACTGTATGTGTATGAAATCGAAAGAAATACTCTCTAGAGCTATTGACCATAAGACTGTTCGTGATAAATCAGTGAAACAAAAACTAATCTATAAAATTCTTAAATCAGGTAAACGCGATTCAGAAGTATGAACTCTAGGGGACGTGGTCATAACGTGCGTGCCCGTGGTAAAGTCCGAATGACCGTGACGGAACCCGTTAGGTCAGGACAAGGGTCTGAAAATGAGATGCCACCACCACCAGCCGTTGATGTGGAATATCGAGGATCGACGGGGATGATCTTGATATCCTGAGCGATCTTTGCGAGTTTTGGAAAGGGTGGCTAGAGCGGGCGGAGGCATGGGAGCTCGGAAGCCAGTACTTGAGTGACTTCGAGCTAATGGAGCTGAATTTTTTCGTGGAGTTTTTGGTGTGGCACCCAATACGGCTGAGTATTGGTTGAAAGCGACGGAGCGGATTATGGACGACTTGGACCTAACTGCCGAGGAAAAATTGAAAGGGATAGTGTCGCTACTTCGTGATGAGTCATACCAATGGTGGCTCACAGTTCGGGAAGGTGCTACCGCAGACGATCTTACTTGGGAATATTTCAAGGCAGTATATCAGAAGAAGTACATTGGAACTAGCTATGTTGATGCGCAGAGGAAGGCGTTTCTGAGGCTGGCTCAAGGAAATAAGTCTGTAACGGAATACAAGGTAGAATTCCTAAGGCTGAGCCATTATGCTCGAGGTATTGTGTCGACGGAGCATGAGCGGTGTGTCCGATTTGAGGACGGATTGAGGGATGATCTAAGATTGTTGATAGCTCCACTGTAGGAGCGAGAGTTTGCCGTGTTGGTGGAGAAGGCTAAGGTAGTCGAAGGGAAGGATTCGGTGAGACAGAATACAGACCGGAGTAGGCAAAAGAGAGGCTTTGGATCATCAGGGCCTTCAAAGAATGAGCAAAAGAGGCCTAGAGTTGATGGGCCGCGAGGTTAGCAAGCTGCTACTGGAGGGCAGTATCGTACTCGTGCCCAGTGTGGAAAGATGCACTTGAGGGAATGTTGGAAAAAGACGGGAGGATGCTTTAAGTGTGGGTCCTAGGACCACATGA
Source organism: Gossypium rotundifolium (assembly GCA_025506655.1). NCBI lineage: Eukaryota > Viridiplantae > Streptophyta > Magnoliopsida > Malvales > Malvaceae > Gossypium > Gossypium rotundifolium. The sequence continues at coordinate 84,097,657 of CP106722.1, read as the reverse complement.
TTAAGGATTGTCCTATGAGAACAGAAGGGGGTCGACCTGTAAGCCAAGGTCCTAACCAGGCTGGAAGAGGAGGACAGCAGCCACCGCGAGGCCGTGGTTCGACTGGCAGAGGTAATGGTGCTGGTAGAGGACGGGGAACACCGGGCCAAGGTGTTGGTAACACGGAGGCAAGACAACCGGGTTTAGTGTATGCAGTTCATCGAAAGGAGGACAGAGACGCACCGGACGTCATAACTGGTACGTTCCTTATATTTGGCAAGCCTTACTTTGCTTTGATTGATGTTGGCTCTACCCACTCTTATGTTGCATGTAGAGTAGTTGGAACTCTAGGAATAGCCTCTGAACTATCTAATAGGGAGATGACTGTAGTAAGCCCATTAGGTCAAACTGTAGTGGTGAATAAGATGTTTCGAAAAGTACCTCTAGAGATTCAGGGACTGGTATTTTCCGCTGACTTAATGGAACTACCTTTCGGAGAATTCGATCTTATTCTTCGCATGGACTGGCTAGTGGAGCATCAGGCTGTATTGGATTGTGCAGCTAAACGAATGGAGTTGAGGACCTTAGAGGATGAGGCGGTAATTATGATAGGGGAAAGAAGAAACTACTTGTCTAACGTAGTTTCAGCCTTAAAGGCTGATAAGATGGTTCGGAAGGGGTGTAAGGCATTTTTGGCTTTCGTTAGTGCTTTGGATGTGAAAGAAGGGGGAGTTAGTGGAGTTAGAACCATAAGGGAGTTTGTGGATGTCTTTCCGGAAGAATTGCCAAGAATACCCCCAGACAGGGAGGTGGAGTTCGGAATTGACTTGCTTGCCGGAATGACTCTGTGTCAATTGCCCGTCATGAATGGCACCCAAGGAGTTGGTTGAGCTCAAGGCTTAGATCCAAGAATTACTTGACCGTGGGTTTATCCGACCCAGTGTGTCTCCATGGGGAGCACTGGTCTTGTTTGTGAAGAAGAAGGACGAAACTATGCGCATGTGCATAGATTATCGTCAGTTGAATAAGCTGACCATCAAGAACAGTACCCTTTGCCAAGGATAGACGACTTGTTCGATCAGCTTAAGGGGGCGACAGTATTCTCAAAGATAGATCTAAGGTCTGGATATCATCAGCTTAAGGTGAAGGAGGCAGATATCCATAAGACAGCTTTTCAGACAAGATATAGGAATTTTGAGTTTGTAATAATGCCGTTCGGATTGACAAACGCCCTAGCCGCATTCATGGACAGGATGAACCGGGTTTTCCAACCCTATCTGGACCGGTTCGTTGTTGTGTTCATAGACGATATATTGATGTATTCGAAGTCTGAGGAAGAACATGATGAGCACCTCTGAGTCGTGTTGCAAGTGTTAAGGGAGAAAAAGTTATATGCCAAGTTCAGCAAGTGCGAATTTTGGCTGAAGGAGGTTACGTTTTTAGGACATGTGGTATCTGCTGAAGGAATAAGGGTGGATCCTTGGAAGATTGAGGCAGTTTTAGATTGGAAACCCCCTAAGTCTGTGGCGGAAGTTTGGAGTTTCTTGGGATTAGCAGGCTATTACCGAAGGTTTGTAGAAGGGTTCTCGTCAATAGCCGCACCTTTGACAAAGTTACTAAGGAAGGAGGTACCTTTTGTGTGGACTGATAAGCAACAGGAGAGCTTTGAGAGGCTTAAGAGAGTCTTGACTGAAGCTCCAGTTTTGATTCAGCCTGAGGCAGGGAAGGATTTTGTAGTATACTGTGATGCTTCCCATACAGGATTGGGAGGTGTCCTTATGCAAGACGGGAAGGTAGTTGCTTATGCGTCTCGACAACTAAGGCCACACGAGGTTAATTACCCGACGCATGACTTGGAATTGGCGGCAGTGGTCTTTGCTCTTAAGGTATGGAGGCACTACTTATATAGAGAGAAGTCCGTAATCTACACAGACCACAAAAGCCTTAAATATCTGCTGACTCAGAAGGAGTTGAACCTGAGACAGCGAAGGTGGGTAGAATTATTGAAGGACTACGATTGCTCTATAGAGTATCACCCGGGCAAGGCGAATGTAGTGGCGGATGCCCTAAGTCGAAAAGTAGTGACGGAGTTAAGGGCAATGTTCGCATATTTAAGCCTCTATGATGATGGAAGTTTATTAGCAGAATTGCAAGTGAAGCCGACATGGCTGAATGAGGTGAAAGAGGGACAGTTGGTAGATGATGATTTCAGTGCTAAGCTACAGCAAGTGCAGAGGGGGGAGTTGGAGGATTATGGTATTAATGGCGATGGAGTATTGTGTTTCAAGGGAAAGGTTTGTATGCCGAAGAACTAGGAGTTAAGGCGGAGAATTCTTCAGGAATCGCATAGTAGTCCTTATGCTATGCATCTTGGAGGCAGTAAGCTATACAAAGACTTAAGGGAACAGTTTTGGTGGCCTGGTCTTAAGCGGGAAGTTACGGAATTTGTAGGGAAGTGCTTAACATGTCAGCAAGTTAAGGCTGAACACCAAAGTTCAGCCAGGGTTACTTCAACCAATACAGATTCCGCAGTGGAAGTGGGAGAGAATCACCATGGACTTCGTTAGTAGGCTTCCCCTTACGCCTACTAAGAAGGACTCGGTATGGGTGATAGTGGATCGGCTGACAAAGTCCGCGCATTTCATTCCAGTGCAGGTTGACTATTCTCTCCAGAGATTAGCAAAGTTGTATGTTGCAGAAATTGTAAGGTTGCACGGAGTGCCGGTATCGATTATCTCGGATAGGGATTCGAGGTTTACGTCTCGATTTTGGAAGGCACTACATCAAGCTTTGGGCACCAGATTAGATTTCAGTACGACATTCCATCCACAGTCGGATGGTCAATCTGAGCGGGTAATACAAGTGTTGGAGGATATGCTGAGGGGCTATGTGATAGGCTTCAGAGGAAGTTGGGAAGAAATTTTCCTCTAGCGGAATTTGCGTACAACAACAACTATCAGGCAAGTATTCGGATGGCATCGTACGAAGCACTGTATGGACGAAAGTGTCGCACTCCTACATTTTGGACGGAATTGGGAGAATGTCAGATTTTGGGTCCAGAGATTGTGGCAGAATCCGAGGAAAAGGTTAAGGTAATTCAGGCACGGTTGAAGGAGGCATCTGACAGGCAGAAGTCGTATGCCGATCTCAAACGGAAGGACATAGAATTTGCTGTGGGAGATCAAGTGTTTCTTAAAGTTTCGCCTTGGAAGAAAGTGATGAGATTTGGTCGAAAAGGGAAGCTAAGTCCCAGGTTTATAGGACTTTATCGGGTGTTGAAATGAATTGGACCGGTGGCATACCAGTTAGAGTTGCCTTCGGAATTGAAACAGATGCACGATGTGTTCCATGTTTCCATGCTACGTCGATACCGATCGGATCCATCTCATGTAGTTCCGGTTGAAGAGGTGGAGCTGAGACCAGATCTATCTTATGAGGAAGAGCCAATTCAAATTTTGGAGCATGATGTAAAGGTGCTTCAGACGAAGTCGGTCCCTCTGGTCAAAGTGTTATGGCGTAACCATGGATCGGAAGAAGCTTCTTAGGAGTCGGAAGAAGCAATGCGACAACAATACCCCCACCTATTCTAGCCAGGTAATTTTGAGGTCGAAATTATTTTAAGAGGGGTAGAACTGTAATATCCGGGAATTAAGGCTTGTGCATTTTTGCTCAATTGCAAGTGCTTGTATGCCTGTGTATATTATGAATGTGCTTTATGAATTTCGAGAATAGTAGAATGTAGGAGAATGCCTTAGAAATTATTTAATTTTAAGTTTAAAAGAGGAAGCTAAGCCTAAGAGGCCTTAAGAAAATTTGTAAGGGAAATACGCCACTAAAATGGGCTTGTTTAAGTGGCTTGGAGGCGCCACTTAGGGCCTTAGTAAGTGACGCCACAAGCAAAGGGGGAAGGGCCTAGGTTCAAATCACAAGGGAAGCAAAAGGGAGTTTTATTTTGCTACAAAGATGAGCAGAGAAGGACTGACATATGGACTCTGGAGGAAGAAAATATAGATTGGGTTGGAGTGTTAAGGATTCGGCTAAGGTAGAGTGAAATAAGGGATTTGATAGTGAGAGGAGGAATTGGCCGAATAGGGGACTCTAGGTGTAGTAGTTTCAGCAAAAAGGGGAGAAGTGAGGCCATTCTCCATTCTTTCCTTTTCTATTTAGTTCTCTACCGAATTCTCTAGCCAATCTACCCCTTTCTTCTTCTTTTATTTTGTGTTAGCCGAATCCTCCTTTGCCACCATAGCCGAATTGCTCAACCCCTTCTTCTTTTCTTTTCTTTCACAATTCTTCCAAAAGCCGAAATACTCCTGAGATAGCCGAATATCCCATCTCCATTAGGAGCCATAGCCGAATCTCAAGGTGGCCTTATTCTTTCCTCTCTATCGCAAGTTTTAAAAGCCGAAACCCAACATCTTTCCCTCCTGTCGACATTTAGAACTTGTGGACTACTCGAAAGTGGTAAGTATTTCTTCTTTGAGCAATCGGTTTTGGGTTCTCTTTCTTTTAGTGTGCCGAACCAATGATTAGGCCTTGGTATAAGGTTGGCCGAATGTTCTTTAAGGCCATAAGTGATGTGCTCTTTTGTGTGTAGCCTAAGGAAGGAAGCACTAAGGATTCTGTCGGGATTCGATTCATCAAGGTGAGTGATATGTGGTATTCGGCCAAGGGCCATTTTCTTAGATTATTGTTATAGCTGATTCTAACAATGGTTAAGCAGGGATTTCAGAAACATCAGGAACAAGTAGTGGTTTTCGGGATTTAAAATCGCAAGGTGAGTGTACATGTACATTCGGCTATATTTAAGTGACTTAGATCTGTTTCTTATTTGTTCGAAAGCCGAAACTAATCAAGTCCAGTGAACTAGTGTTGGCCGATTGCAAGGAAGAAATATCACGGAGTTTCGGGATTTGATTAGTAGTGAAATCGGCAACAAGGTAAGAATTTGGTTGCGATAATGCTTCGGGATTTGATCATTTGGCCGAATGGCCATTAGCTAAAATGGTTAGTGTTGGCCGAATGTAGGAACTAAGGATCTAAAGCATTAGATCGGGTTTTCGGGATTTCAGTGAAAGCGTTAAGTGAATCAGGTGTGTACCCCACACTAACTCTTAATAGATTTACGGCATCAATTTTATATATGTGTTTATAATGATGTGAAATGTGGCCAAAGGTACCATGCAATGGTACAAAGTACTCAGGTACGTTAACCTGCTACTACTGTGGTTATAATATTATGAATATCTGTTATGGCACTCATGTGAAACTGTAACGAATGTGAATAACGCATAAGATAAGCTATTGGCATGATTTGTATGACATGGGGCATATGGGTGATATGAAAAGGGGAAGTGATTTGGTGGTTTTATACCACAATATCTGAATGTGGTGACTCATGTCACAAAAATCCGAATGTGGTGACTTATGTCACAAATGATTATCTGGTGGCTATGCCACAATATATATAAGGGCGATGAGCATGTCGTGCTGCAATGACGCCTTCGATGATGTGTAGCGGATGGAGGGTCGACTTAGTAGTCCCCACGGTGTGATGGTTGGTACGGGCGATGTGTAGCGGATGGTTAACTAGGTTTGGGTTCGGGAATGCATCATTACTTATATTTGCTATCTGTACATGTTTGAACTGATGTGCCTAAATTTGTTGAGACATAGTGTTGGCTGCTACACACTGAGTCTATTTGACTTACCTCGTTGTGGGATTATTTTTTTCAGGTGACACACAGTAATGGACCGGGTCGGCAGGAGCTCAGTGGTGGCCATGCTCAGCTCAGGAATTATTTTATTTTTATTAGTTTTTAATTTTCAAGTTTTGGATTTATTTCGGGATTTGTTTTTGATGTAATAAGGCCACTAGTATGAAACTGTTTATGCATGCATTTTAATTATTTTAGTATGATACGATTTTATGAATTTAAAGTTTAAGTAACTTTTATTAAAAATAAATGTTAAATATTTTGACACCTAATCAACACCGTTTAAAATTTGAACCCAACACTAATCAACTATTTTTCAAAAACACTCTTATATTTGGCAAAGTTCAAATAAGTTTCGAATGGTTTTTCCCTAGAAGCATGCCAGATCCGGTCAGGGCTTGTGGGCCGGGTTTGGGGTGTTTCACACATGCCTTCAATCAAACATGTTAGTCACAACACTTACAAACAAGTCAATTAAAAATAGATGAGCTCATCATGCAATGTTCCTTCGAGTCATTATCATTACATCTCAAGATTTTCTTGCCAAGTCAAAAGATACATGCCCATTGAATCATTGAATTCCAATGGATGCTCAAGTAATACACTCGAAGTGTACGGTCCCGTAATCCGTCAATTTCTTATTCGAGGGTACCCCTTAGGGCACTTAATCAAGGAACGTTCTCGAGCCACATATCGTATAACATGATTACCAGTCTAGGCTAAATCCTTTATATAACGTAAGCTCAGAAGAGCTCGATTAGGATTACCAGTCCAGGCTAAATCCTAATCTTAATGCATACTAGGGAGGTATTATATTAGGATTACCTATCTGGGCTAAATCCTTTATATAATAAGGTCAATGGGATTACTTGTCCGAGTTAAATCCTGTCCACAACAAATGCAGAACCTCATTAGTTTTGAGAGAGCAGATATAATCATCGAAATTCAACATTCAATCGGAACTAACCCCTTTATTACCATTTCAAGCATGTAGCAGTTTTTCCATCATAGCATACAAGTAAAGCACATTAACATAATTCACATTACATACAAACACAACATTCAAATAATATAATTACATATCCGATTAAGTTACACGAACTTACCTCGACACTTGTTCATGTTAGTAATCTACTAATTCGAAATCTTTCCTTTTCCTCGATCTAGCCTCAAGTTTGTGTTTTTCGGATCTATATAAATAACTTTAATCATAAATTTCTTATTTTTCATACTCATAGGGACTCAATTTATGTTCTAGGTAAAATTACCATTTTTCCCCTAACTTTTACATAAATTCTGATTACGTCCTTAGGCCCGAAAAATGAAACTTGTGCAAACTACTCCCTATTCCAAGCCTAACCAAAGCCCCATTACAAAATTTACAGCACATGTATACATAAAATTTCAGAATTTTTCTTTCAATTTCACAAGTTTACATTTAGTCCCTAAATCGAGTTTCCATAAAAAATCACTTTGTAAAAGTTGTTTATCTATCAATAATCTTTCATTTTCTACCATAAATTTCTAATTTTCAACATATACATCCATGACCCATTTTTCAAAATTTGATAACTTTTCAAATTAATCCCCTAAATTGAGAGATTAAGCTATCCCGGATTCAAAAATATCAAAATTACTAAAAACGGGACAAAGGAACTTACCCAATTGGGTCTTGAAAGCTTTTTTTTCTCTCTCTTAGGGTTTCCATTATTTTTTTAGGTTGAAGATGAAATAAAATAAGATGATATATTTTATCATCTTTTTAATTAATTAAGTTTTTTATTATTTCCAATTAAGTCCTTCACCTTTTTCTATAATTCCATGGATGAGTCACCATGAAAAATCTACATACTTTTCTTAATGGTCTAATTACCATATAAGGACCTCTAGTTTTGAATTCCATAGCTATTTGATCCTTATAGCTACTAGAATTCAACTTTCAAATTTTATGCAATTTAGGCCTCATAATTAGGCACTAAATCGATAAAATTTTTCTGTCAAATTTTTCACACAACATATCTATCATATTACGGACCATATAATAAAATAAAATAAATTTTATTTTGGGTCGAATTTGTGGTCCCGAAACCACTATTCCGACTTTACTGAAAAATGGGCTGTTACATTTCACATACATTATTCAATTTCATTTAATCAACATCCAGCATCAATCACATTGTCCCTAATACGAGCCTACGAGGCCTTAAACATGCATTTGAAGTAGTTCAAAACTAAACCGATAATTCACTAAATTTTTACAAACTTAGAAAAAAATTTCAAACTACAGGGGACACACGCCCGTGTGGCTCGCACGTGTGTCTCACACGCCAAAGACACGCCCGTGTTACAGGCCTTGTGGACATTCGAAATGGGATCACATGGTCGTGTCCCAGCCCGTATCCAACCCCATGTAACTCCTTGACTTAGGTCACATGGCCAAACATACGCTCGTGTGACCAGCCCATGTGCCCTTTCGAAATGGCCTCACACGCCCGTGTGTCAGGCCGTGTGCTAGGCCATGCTAAACTTGTAGGGTATACTGACATATGCCACACAGCCAAGTCACACGCTCGTGTCCTAGGCCGTGTGGACCTTACTGACTTAACTTTTAATTCAACACCAGGGGACACACGGCTGTGTAACCTGACCGTGTGTCATGCACGGCTGAGACACACGCCCGTGTCTCTACCCGTGTGGACAAAAATAGGCTATTTACCAAGCCATCTTGCCATCCAAATTTGTATATACCTACACCAATCCAAATGGCACCAAAACATGTCATAAATAGGCATTCAACCAACTTCACCTAAGTAAAAATCATACCATTTCAATACCAACAAATACAAAACATACCAATACCATAATATGTCATTCAATTCCATACCAAAACTCACTTTCACAAATCATCAAAATAACCAATTTCAAATATGCATTATTTGCCTAGATTCACTATCATACCAATGTTCAAAACTCAACCATTTGATATCCATAATACCTATTATCAACAAGCATCACATATCCATCATCAAACACATCACACAAGCCATAAGCACATATATATACATGATCAAATATACCAAAATAAGCCAACTCTCGTGGCTATATACAAAACCAAACACTTAATATTTACAAGCCATTTCGAATGACTAAATTCATTAACAACACATATACCAAAATGACCAAAGTTCCTATACATGCCATATATCCCAAAACATAGATTCAAAAGTACCAAAGTGATAGTTGGATAGTGTGATGAAGACTCCGAAAATTCTCGAATCCGAGCTAGCTTTGATTTCACTATAAAACACGAAAAATGAACAAAGTAAGCTATAAAGCTTAGTAAGTTCGTATAGTAATAAACTTAACTTAACAAATATGCACAAATTAAGCAATTAAAACATATCATAACATATCTCATTTAGAACCATCAACCTACCAAAATTTCCATTCCCAAAATTAGACATAAATTTTACAAGTTTCTTCAATTCAATACTTGTACGGTTTATGTACATACCTGTACCACCTTGTATCAACATTAACACAACCACATCTCTGGTATACCCGTTGAACCATTTGGAATACTATCAGATACTCGGGAATCTCGCACCCTAAGTGCCACATACATAGCTGAAGCTATCTCAATCTCGTATCACATATAATGCTCACACTCGAGTTATCAACGGGACCGCTCACACAAGCTGACGGTTATGACAAAGCTACACGGTGCTGCTTACACAAGTTGACGAGAATCTGCAACACATGCCGAATAACTCAGCCACCAGTAGGACGTACGGACTAGCACCCAAATCACATAACCCCTAGTGGCATGTCATTTGTATCCTAATCTATTCCTAATGTTCAACCGGGATTTCACACTTGCAGAATCATGGTTGAACATGTTTGTAGAGTCGTACTCATAATTTATGCAATATTTAAAGCATTTAAAATACAACTATAACAATGCTTATTACATACAAACTTACCTCGAATGCAAAAACGACGAAACGAGTCGATTAGTCTAAAACCTTATTCTTTCCATGATCTAAGTCCGTATTTCACTTTTCTTGATCTAAATGTAATCAAAATTAACTTATTTAATTATCAATCTATTCAATTTAGTCCAACATACACATTAAGGTAATTTTACACTTTTGCCCCTAATAATTCACATTTTTACAATTTAGTCCATGTCTCATGAAAACAAAAATTCATGCAATTCAACCTAACCCATGCTAGAAAAATTTCAATTAGGTCCCTAGCAGTCCCAAATTTTCATTTATTTCACAATTTAACCACAAAATGTACACATTTCACAATTTAATCTCTAATTGGACATTTTACTAAAAATCACTTGACAAGTGTTGTTTATCTAACAACAAGCACACATTTTCTATCATCAAACATCAAAAAACACATAGATTCATCAATGGAAAAACCCTAAACCTTTAAAAATTTTGCAAAATAGTCTCTGGGCTAGCTAGACTAAGCTACAATGATCTCAAAAACATATAATTCATTAAAAACGAGACAAAAACCATACCTATTTGAACAAAAATTCCTTGGCCGAACCCTAGCTTTAAAAATGGCTATTTCTTCTTGTTAAATTCGACTAAGGAAGATGATAAACATAAAATATGGTTTTTGTTTTATTTATTTTAGTTTTAATAACCAATTTACCTATTTAACCTTAATGAACATCACAAATTTCAAAATTACCAAGCCACTATCATACACTATCATGTTATTGAGCTATTTACCACATAAGGACATTCACTTTAAAGTTCTATAGCTATTAGACACCTTTAGCTATTAGAACATCACTTTTGCACTTTACGCGATTTAGTCTTTTTTATCAAATAGACTAATCAAACGATAAAATTTCTTAACGAAGCTTTCACACAATCATTTTATCATACTGTAAACATTAAAATAATAATAAAATAATTATTTCAACTTCAAATTTATGGTCTCGAAACCACTGTTCTGATTTGACTAAAAACAGTCTATTACAACTCTTCCCCACTAGAAATTTTCGTCCCCGAAAATTTTACTAGAAAAGAGGTTAGGGTACTGTTTTCTCACAGCTTCCTCGGGTTCCTGTAAACAGAAAAATATATAGGATTTTTCCTATGTAATTTATCACATTTTTAGTTAAATTCGTTGTTAAAACTAATTAATTGTTTAATAAATTAATAAAATATGTGAAAATATTAAATTAGGACATATGAATTATTAAAATGTGATTTTACGCTTTATTTTATAGTTTTCATGCAATAAATGGCTTATTTTATATTATTTGAATATATTATATTTTTTAGACATAAAGCGGGCCATACATGATTAAATTAAATAATAAAATATAAAATTATATTTAATAATTAATTTTAAAATATTTCATTAATAATTTGGGTTTTAATTAATTAATTAAATTGGATAAATTTCATTCTTTGGTTCTCTAACTTGTTGATTTATTTTGAACAGGTCTGATAGCTTTGCTGGATTACAAAACCGTCCAAATTGGAGACCAAGTCAACCCAATATTCAGCTACACATGGCTGTCCATTTAATCCATTCTTTGGTTTAATTACATAAGGTCCTTGCAATGTTGAAGAGATTAGAGATTTTCCCGAAGATTTACGATTGACCGAGTCTCATTCCTGAGTTGTGTGGTAGCCAAAATTGCTTAAAAATCAAGCAAAAATCAAGTCAAAAGCCACTAAGCATGACCGACCACAATTTGAGGAGATTTGAATAGGTTAACATCCACTATTTTTAGCAAACTATCCCCTTCTCCTCACCTATAAATAAGACCCTCTCATTCCTTTATTCATCATCCCTCAGTCATTCCTTATTCATCATTCTCTCTTCTCTCCAAATTCTGTTAGCCTTTTCCATTCCCACGCCTAGCATCATCTCTTCATAAAGATTTTAGCAATTAAGCCTCTTAAAGAACCCTTGGTCGGCCACCTTGGAGAGCCATTAGCAAAGGAGCAAAGCAAAGGAACGAATGAGCCTCGTCAGTCAGAGTCTTGGGTGACAGCCACTCTAAATTGGGTTTTCTTTCTTTTCTTTAATTTAATCTATAGATGTTTGCTATGTGTTCTTCGTTCTTGTTTACAACAATGTTAGCTTAATTTTATTCAAGCTAGGATGATTGCTTTGATTAAATAATATTTATTTGATTCATGCTTATAATGTTTCTGCCTCAATTGATCATGTTTTCAATTAAAATAAAGTCGGTATTTCGTTCATATGTGATTGAAATACACCTGAATTAGCTGAGCGATCCTGACCAGGCAACGGCTAATGGACACATAATTGAAATGATGCTCAATTTAGATCCTAACCCGATTAAATTGTAGGTTGCATAACAACTCTGACCAAGCTCTGTTATCTGCATAGTTTTAGATTTGTGTGATTAAACTGTTTCAAACCTGACATGTCCCTGTTACCTCACACGAATGCTAAGAAACCCTTAGTAAATAAGGATCAGTAAAATGCGTATTTACTAAGTAAAGGGTTCCGAAAGGACCTAATCTGGTTTCCAAACTCATGAAAGATCGATGTAACACCCTAAACCCGGCCCAAACACCACGACCGGATCTGGTATGTCACTAAGGAAATTTTGTAAAACATGTCGTATTTTCAGAAAATATTTTTCTTATGTTCAACCCTTTATTCGGGAAAAATTAATAGTTAATAGTTTAAATAAAATAAATGTTTGAATAACTAAAAATAATTTATCCCATAATAAAACAAGATATAAACTAGTGGCCCATGGCCTTATTACAACGGGGTTTAAAGTCCATAAAATAAAACATCTTATAAACTATTTAGTTGACACTTTCCACCGGATCCACATATTCTTTTGCATGGCCACCTTGCGCTTCACTCCGGCCCGGTCCGATGCACTAATCGTCACCTGAAAGGTTAGTTTAAAGGGGGTGAGTCGCGAGACTCAGTGTGCAACCCTCATGCACCACTAGATTTGGGCCTCATTAAACATAATAATAAATTCATTTACATGGAAACATATAATATGCAAAGCCCAACCCATTTGCCTAGGTTTTCATCCGCTACACGCCCCTGTACCAACCAACACACCATTAGGGATTTCTACAATCAACCCACACCGCTACTCTCCAAGATGGCAGTCAAGCTGCTCATCAACATATATTGGCCGAAGCCCTTATAACATATAATGGCCGAAGCCCGTATAATAGTTCACGGCATTGGTCGCTACAGTAATTCACGGTAATAACCGTTACTCATATACATGTACATATAACTTCCTCCTTTCATCACCCACCCCATGCAACATGCACAATAATTTAAAACATGTACAACAGTTTACTTGTAACATATAGTCAGATTATTTACTAACCTGAGGGTCCGTCATTTAAATCCGAGATTTCGGCTTTTAATGTAACATATAAATCTTATGAACACATATACATATATATACATTTATTATTAATCAGATCTAGACGGTGGGGAAGTGTTACACACCTGATTTGCGTACTAAGGCTTTTGCTATGTCTACGTTACTATCACTTGAAACAACTACTATTGGCCCATGATCTGACTTTGATTTTGGCCCACACCCCGTTGGCCAATCTCGCACTACTGAAACAGATCGCTTCTTGAATTTGGGTGACGGTTTTACAAATCCAACCTTCTCTGCTTGACTGTTAGTTGAGTCCATATCAATCCCTTAATCACTAAACCAAATAACGATGAGATCTAACTCATTAGTTAAATGTAACCTTTAAAACGAACACTTACCTAGTTAGCCAAATCCCGAATATCCTTTAGAAATTGTCACCACCAACCTTCCTACATTCGACCATTCCCCAAATATTAAACGAATCAAAAATCACAACCCTTCTAACCCATATGCCATTCGGCTAAATGGAAAGAATCATGGAAGACCATTCGGCCATACTTACCACTTCTTACCTTCGATTTTTCCACCAAATCGGCTTTAATGGGATAGTTTCGGCTTCTAGGAGTAAAGAGTATAATCGACGGGGCCTTGGAAACAATGATTTATATTAGAAGTTGATCAAAACAAAGGAATCACAGAAAAGGAAAAATCCCGAAACTCACCGAATTACTAAGGAGTATACGACTATCGTGCACCTTCTGGAAAGCAATCTCCCTTGTAGATTCGGCTATGGGAGATGAGGGTATGAACAAAGGAATTGACTCTTAGAAAAGAAAAAGAAACTGTAGAGAAGGCTTGGAAATTTGAGAGAATGAGAGAAGAATAGGGTTTCGAATCATCAAATTGAAGAATACTACTCCCTATTTATAGAGAAATTTTGGCATACCCACACACACAGAGTTGGAATTTTGGCCAACTCTCCCCTCTCCTAATAGCCTTCATCTTATCTGATAACTCAATCCTTATCTTACCTTTAGGAGAGCCCACCTTAAAACCAACTCCTCCTTATTAATTATCATCTTTTTAACACTTAAAATAAAAGAAATAACTCCTAAAAGGTAGCCTAATTGCCGTCCACCCCCTTCCCATTTAAGTGCCAAATTTGACCCATTTCCTAAGGCCCAATCGGTCACTCAGGGCCCAAATTCCTTCTCCCTTAAGGCGCCACCTTATGCCCACTTAATGCACTTTAATCCTTTGGGCCACAAGCCCAGCTTGTCACTTAATTAACCATCTTCTTAAATTATAAGCTAACACCATTTATTAGCCACTTAACCCAATTTTTTTAAAGCCCAATATTTCACTTTAAATTATCCAGAGCACTAACTTTAATCCTAATCCAAATATTTAATCAAAAAGTCAGCCCAACCTTTACAATCCCAACTTATCATATTAGACTATCATATAAATGAGTAGGCCCACTTTGAGGATGTTATAATCGAGTTGCCATGGAATGTTTTTTCGAATGTTATTAAGCATGTTGATGATAAATTGAGTTTAAATAAAGTAATTGTCTTAGTTTATTTATGTTATAATTGTTGCAAATTGTGTCTAATTTTACTAAAATCTATTTCATTCATATAGTTTGCATACTTAGGATAATTTGCATTAGGGATCATTGCATTTAGTTTAATATATTTTAATCACCACTTCTCAACTATATTGTTTTTTATTTACCAAATTATTAATTTAACTTTACAAATTAAGTGACTTAGCACAAATACAATCCTTGTGGAAATGCTAACTCGATACTTACTTATTACTTGATAATGACTGTGTACACTTTCACAAACCTACGCGTTACAAGTTTTTGGCGCCGTTTTCAGGGATTGTCAACTGTTTCCACAGTCATTTTTTCGTGAAATTATTTATTTTCAATTTGATTTATTTCTAACATTACTAACTTATTCTTTTTAATTTTTTTTATTTTCTTTTCAGGTGTTTATGAACATAGATCGAATTATCGATTTACTTCCTATAGACCCTGAAATTGAGTGAACTTTCAAATAAAGAAGACATGAATGAAGAGCTCAAACACAAGTCAAAATGGACCTTGGAAATCAGAATCAATACCAAGGTAATGAAGCCGATCATGTACGAAATCCCATCCTCATTGACGATGATAGGGATCGATGCATTAAACAATATCCTGTGCCACTTTTCAGTGAGTTAAATCCAGGAATTAGAAGATATTGAGGCAACCCAATTTGAATTGAAACCAGTGATGTTTCAAATGCTACAAACGGTGGGCCAATTTAGTGGTATGCCCACGAAAAATCCACATCTCCACCTTCAATTGTTTATAGAGGTGAGTGATTCATTCAAGATAGCCGGTGTGACTGAAGGTGCACTGAGGTTGAAGTTGTTTCCATACTCATTGCGAGATCGAGCACGAGCATGGCTCAAGTCTTTGCCATCAAGTTCCATATCTACATGGAAAGAATTAGCATAGAGATTTTTGGTTAAGTATTTCCTACCTAGCAAAAACGCTAAGATGAGGAATGAGATCATAACTTTCCAACAATTGGATGATGAGTCTTTGTATGAGGCTTGAGATCGATTCAAGGATTTACTTCATAAGTGTCCTCATCATGGGATTCCTCATTGTATCCAGTTGGAGACATTCTATAATGGTCTCAATGCACATACAATATTAATGGTAGATGCTTCTGCGAAGGGTGCAATTTTGTCTAAGTTTTATAATGAGGCTTATGAGATCATCGAGAGGATCACGAGTAATAACTATCAATGGACAACAAATCGAATAGCTTCAGGAAGACGTGGAGCCAGAGTTCATGAAGTTGATGCCCTCACTTCGTTATCAGCTCAGGTATCATCTATTTTCTCTATGTTAAAACAATTTACAGCTAATAGTGCTAATAATTTTGCAGCTCAACCACCAAGTCCGTTTGAAGTAGTTTCTTGTGTGTACTGTGGGGAAGCTCATTCTTTTGAGATTTGTCCATCAAATCTCGAGTCAGTGTACTATGTGGGGAACTAATATGAAAATAGGAGTGGGCAATGACCCCAGTCCAACTTCTACAATCCTTCATGGTGTAATCATCCTAACTTTTCTTGGAGAAACCAAGGAAATGGATTGAACAACAACTTATTGAAGTAAAGACCCAACCAATCTCAAAGGTTTAATCAGCAAGCTCCAAAACCACCTCAAGCTGAGGCATCAAACAGTTTGGAGAACTTTTTGAAAGCGTACATGGCAAAGAATGACGCTTTGATCCAAAGCCAAGCAACAACACTAAAAAATTTGGAAAACCAAATGGGTCAATTAGCTACGGAGCTTCGTAATAGACTACAAGGAACCTTGCCGAGTGATACTGAAAATCCAAGAAATTTGGGTAAAGAACATATCAAGGAAGTGGCATTGCGAAGTGGTAAAATCCTGGAACCCCGATTGATTGATGTCAAAGATAAGCCAGTTGAGAAGAATCAACCAGCTGTTGAAATTCCTACACCAAAGGAATCAGAATCTGCAAAGTCTGACAAGGTAAACCCTGACTTAGTGAATTCAGATATTTTAACATCTTCTTTGGATGCAGATTTACCTACTTAGAAAAGTTATCCAGTTTAACCGAAAGTTCCATCGCCTATACATCCGCAAAGATTGCAGCAACAGAAGAAGAAACAGGAGGTACAACTCAAGAAGATTTTGGATGTTCTGAAGTAGTTACACATCAATATTCTGTTGGTAGAGGCTTTAGAACAAATGCCAAATTATGTAAAGTTTATGAAGGATATACTGTCTAAGAAGAAACGACTGAGTGAGTATGAGACTGTTGCCTTGACAAAGGAGTGCAGTGCATTCCTGCAGAACAAACTGCCACCGAAATTGAAAGACTTAGGAAGCTTTACTATACCCTGTAACATTGGTGAACCTTATTATGGTAAAGTTTTGTGTGACTTAGGAGCGAGTATCAACTTGATGCCTAAGGTATCAACTTGATGCCTAAGTCTATTTTCAAGATGTTAGGGATAGGTGAAGTAAGACCTACAACTGTGACGCTTCAGCTAGCGGATCGATCTTTAGCATATCTCGAAAGAAAGATCGAGGATGGTTTGGTAAGAGTCGATAAATTTATTTTTCCTGTTGATTTCATTGTCTTAGATTTTAAAGCAGACAAGGAAGTGTCGATCATCCTTGGGAGACCTTTCTTAGCCATGGGAAGAACGTTAATTGATGTACAGAAAGGTGAACTCACCATGCGAGTTCAAGACGATCAGGTAACCTTTAACATTCTTAAAACGATGAAATTTCCTGATCCGGCAGAAGAGTGTTCAGTTATGGAAGAGATAGAAATCTTGGTTTCCATGGAAAGCAATTTTGAAGAAGATCCATTGGAGAAAGCCTTAGATATTAACCCTTTGAAGGATGAAGAAGGTGAAGAAAACATGGCTTTGATGGAAGCTAATCCGAGAAATTTTATTCAATCCACACGGTTTGAACTGTTAGAGTTGGAAGTCAGAGAATTTGTGCAACCCAAGTTGTCAATTGAAGAACTACTTAAACTCA
This sequence comes from Gossypium rotundifolium, assembly GCA_025506655.1. Lineage (NCBI taxonomy): Eukaryota > Viridiplantae > Streptophyta > Magnoliopsida > Malvales > Malvaceae > Gossypium > Gossypium rotundifolium. Next base: position 84,079,986 of record CP106722.1, on the reverse strand, counting down.
AACTAAAGGTACTTCCTTCCTATTTGAAATAAAATTTATTTAGGTGACTGTTCTATTTTGCTTGTGATTATTTCAGCAGAACTGATGAAAGATCAAGAGGAGCAACTAATTGCTGTTCTAAAGAAATTTAAGAAAGTAATTAGTTAGAACAGCAATTAGTTAGACCCTAGCTGATATTCGATGTATAAGCCCTTCTTTTTGCATGCATAAAATCATTTTAGAAGAAGGTGAAAGAGCTCGAATTGATGGGAAAAGGAGGATCAATCCTATTATGAAAGAAGTTGTGAGAAAGGAAATGATCAAATGGTTAGATACAGGAATCATCTATCCTATTTCAGATAGTTCGTGGGTAAGTCTGGTGTAGTGTGTGCCGAAGAAAGGTGGAATTACGATTGTTGAAAATAAGTGAAACGAGTTAATTCCATCGAGAACTATTATCGGTTGGAGAATCTGTATCAATTACTGAAAGTTGAACAAAGCCACTCGAAAGGACCATTTTTCGTTGCCCTTTATGGATCAAATGTTAGATCGACTGGCAGGTAATGAATTCTATTGTTTTTTAGATGGCTATTAAGGATATAACCAAATTGTTGTAGCCCCAGAGGACCAACATAAAACAAATTTTACTTATCCATATGGTACGTTTGCTTTTAGACGAATGCCTTTTGGTTTATGCAATGCACCTGCAACTTTTCAATAATGCATGATGGCAATATTTACTGATATGATTGAAAATTTTGTTGAGGTTTTCATGGATGATTTTTCTATTTTTGCTAACACTTATGATATCTGTTTGAGTAATTTGGCTAAGGTACTGAAGAGATGAGAATAGACGAATCTTGTCCTTAATTGGGAAAATTTCCATTTTATGGTCAAGGAAGGGATTGTCTTAGGTCATAAGACCTCAAAGAAAGGAATTAAAGTCGATAAATCAAAGGTGGACGTAATTGAAAGGTTACCAGCCCCAACGAATGTGAAAGGAGTCAGAAGTTTCTTAGGCCATGCCGGTTTTTACCGAAGGTTTATCAAAGATTTCTCGAAAATTTTTAAACCGTTGTGATTGTTGTTAGAGAAAGATACAGTGTTTGATTTCAACACAGCATGTTTGGAAGCTTTTGAAGATCTAAAGAAGCGGTTAATCTCAGCCCCAATAATCGTTACACCTGGTTGGAACTCACCTTTTGAGTTGATGTACGATACAAGTGACTATGCCGTTGAAGCTGTGATGGGTCAAAGAAGAAACAAAGTGTTTCACCCTATTTACTATGCAAGAAGAACTTTGACGGGAGCCCAAATCAATTATACGGTAACTGGAAAGGAACTCTTCGCTATAGTTTTTGCTTATGCCAAATTTCGCTCATATCTTATAGGTACCAAAGTTACAGTATTTACTAACCATACGGCCATTAAAAACTTGCTCACAAAGAAAGATGCAAAACCAAGGGTCATTCGTTGGATACTTTTACTCCAAGAATTTGACCTTGAGATCCAAGACAGAAAAGGTGTCGAAAATCAAATAGCTGATCATTTGTCGAGGTTGGAACAAGACGAGGTAACTCGATCATGTGTGCCTATCAACGAGAATTTTCCAGATGAGCACTTGTTTGAGGTAAGTTGAATTCATGAAACACCTTGGTTTGCTGATTTTGCCAATTATCTTGCATGTGGAATAATTCCTCGAGAAATGACATACCAACAAAGGAAAAAATTCCTTCATGATAGTCGATATTATCTTTGGGAGAATCAGTTTTTATTTAAACAAGTGCAGATAATATAATCTAAAAGTGTGTAGCTGAAAACGAGATTGCTGAGATCTTGTATCATTGCCATTCATCTCCAAGTGGGGGACACTTTGGTGGTTCACGTACTGCAGCAAAGATTTTGCAAGCAGGCTTCTTTTGGCCTACACTATTTAAAGATGCTTATGCTTATGTGAAGAACTGTGATAAATGCCAAAGGACCGAAAATATATCAAGGAAGAATGAGATGCCCTTGACAAACATTTTGGAGATTGAATTGGTTGACGCATGGGGCATTGACTTCTTAGGCCCATTTCCTTCTTCGTATGGGAACAAATACATCTTAGTTACTGTAGACTATATCCAAGTGGGTTGAAGCTGAAGCATACCCTACAAATGATGCTAAGGTAGTCATGTGATTCCTACATAAGCATGTGTTTACACGATTTGGGGCACCAAGAGCTATTATTAGTGATGAAGGTTCTCACTTTGTGAACAAATGGTTTAAGTGGTTGCTTGAAAAATATGATGTGAAGCACAAGATTGCTACTACCTCTCACCCCCAGTCTAATGGGCAAGTTGAAAGAGTGAATCGCAAAATCAAAGGTATCCTTGAAAAGGCAGTACACCCTACCAGAAAAGATAGGTCCCGAAGGCCCGATGATGCATTATGGGCCTATCGAACAACATTTAAGACACTGTTAAGAATGACTCCTTATCGGTTAGTCTTTGGAAAGGCATGTCATTTGCCATTAGAGTTGGAGAATAAAGCTCACTGGGCTTTGAAGCTGTCGAACTTTGATCTTAATCAAGCCGGTAAGAGAAAGATGTTACAACTTGATGAGTTGGAAGAGTTGAGTTTGTTTTCCTATGAGAATGCCAAAATGTGTAAAAAAAAGATCAAAGAGATGGCATGATAGTCATATACAACCTCACGAGTTTAAAGAAGGTCAGAAGGTTTTGTTGTTTAATTCAAGGTTGAAGTTATTTACTGGGAAGCTTAAATCCTGATGGAAAGAACCTTATACCATCTACCGAGTTTATCCCTATAGAGCTATTGAATTATACAACAATTACGGAGGTATGTTTAAAGTTAATGGTCAACGTCTCAAACACTACTAGAATAGTGAAGTTGAGCGAGTTGAATCCTGGTTCAAATTAACAGACCCTTAAATTTTCATGAACTCATTTTGTAAATAAATAAATAATTAGAACTTATTAACTTATTACATTTAATTAATTCTATCTAAGGAGATTGGAACTTAAGCGGGACCGCTGTGACCCCTCCAACCTTTCTTGGGAATTAATTTAATGTAATTTGTTAAGAAGAAATTTTCTAATTAAGATTTAAAATTTTTAAGTTTCATTTGTTCTATTTAAATTATAAATTTTTATGTTAATAAAGGGGGTCAAATTTGGCCCAAGTACTAATTAGTTTTTTTTAAGATACAGTCTGAGTTTGAGGCCCGAAACAACAAAAAGGAGGGAAAAATCCATGCCTTGCTGTCACACCCATTGCTTGCCGCCCAAGTAACCCTAATGTAGCTCATTTTTTTCTACACGTTGCCCTAATTTTTCCCTATATAAACCTCTCTCCATTCTACTAATTTTCATATCCCTCAAAGCAATATGCTTACACCTTAAAAATCCCTAAATCTCCCTTATGTGTCGTTAACCTCAAATCCCAAAAGAAACCCTAGTTCTCTTCCTTTTTTGCTAAAATTCCCTATTGCCGCTGCAAAGAGATTGCCGAAGCACAGCTATTGCTGTGCACGTTGTCATCGTCGCCACACCATCCTTGCCGTAGCAAGATTTTTTCCGTAGCAAGTTCTACCCACTTTGCTGATTTCTCTTTTCTCTCTTGTGCAAAAACTTTGCCGAATTTTCAGGAAAAGATACCATGTCACGTAAAAGAACTAGATCTTGAAAGACTACTCTTGAAAACCCAATTTTGATCATTGAAAAAGTGAAAGAGAGATTTGATTCAATCTTCAAGCATCAACCTATGATACCGAAAAAAGGTTTTGACTTGAAGAGTAATGATTTGATGGTTGTTCCTATACCGATTAGAAAGAAAATCAATGCTCTCAAGTGGGAATGATTTTGTGATGCTCGTTCACTTCCTGATGATGAACTAGTTTGAGAATTCTATGCTAGTTTGACTACGCAAGATGATATTAAAGTCATCGTTCGAAAGACCACTCGATTCATCAGATTCAATTAAAAGGATTTCATTATTCTGATATTTCAATTCAACAGTCTTCCGTCTACAATTTACAACAGCATCATGCAAAAATAACCAATCCATACCCAGTATCACATTGAATTCATCAAATGGAAAAAGCATCAAATCAGCCAGAAAACAATATCTCTGAGTCATTAAAGGATAGTTCTTTCAAACTTTATCGACTAGAACATACTTGCCTAAGGGGTTCGACACTTTAATTATAAATTCGGTAGACTCAACAGGAAACTCTTACTTGACACTAAGTTCATATAGATATATGAATGAGTCAATCCAAGATCAATCAATGCAACTACATTAGTGTCATAGAGAGAAAATGTACCGGTGATAACATCTGGTGATGACACATCTTCGTAAGCGCGAATAGCGGAAGCTCTGGCAGGTGCTCTAGCCTCAGATCTCACAGCTGAATCTTTTATCACACCTTTACTACTAGTTACATTCCTCGTATTTCTAGCTGGCCTCCCTCTAGTAGCTGTGTTGCTTGGTCTTGCATTCTGGAATTTATCTTTCTCGGCTAATTCCGGGCAATCTTGAATAAAATAATCTTGTGAGCCACATTTAAAACAACCTCTATTATTCATCCAACACTCACCAAAATGTTGTCTACCACACTGTTGACACTCGGGTTTATTATTTCTCATGCTGCCAACACTCGATACTGATGTTGTTTGAGTTTTAGGACTTGAGTATTGCTTTCCACGATCTCTATTTGGATACCCTATTGAAGTATTCGTACGAGTGTATGAATCTCTTGATTTCTTTATCGAAAAATGATATGGTTTACTCATCGATCTCTTTCTCGAATCTCTAGCCTCGAAATCAGCTTTTCTCTTTTCTTTGCCCAATTCCTCGGCTTTGCAAGCTCGGTCAACTAGCATAACAAATTCTTTCAATTCTAAAATCTCAACCAATAGTCCGATCTCTTCGTTTAACACATCTTCGAATCTTTTACACATAATGGCTTCGGTTGAAACACATTCTCGAGCATACTCACTGAGTCTTACAAATTCTCTCTCGTACTCAGTTACAGACATATGACCCTGTTTCAACTCTAGAAACTCTTTGCGCTTCTGAACAATAAACCATTGGCTTATATATTTATTTCTGAACTCGACTTGAAAGAATTCCCACGTGACCTATTCTCTCGGTACCACAGATATTAAAGTATTCCACTATTGATATGCAGTGTCTTTCAAAAGTGATACGGCACATTTAACACATTCAGCAAGTGTGCAGGATAGTTCATCAAATACTCTAATCGTATTCTCAAGCCAAAACTCGACTCTCTTAGGATTGTCATCAACAGTAGCTCTGAATTCTTCAGCCCCATATTTTCAAATCTTATCGACTAGCGGCTTATTCAATCTTAAAAGTTCCATACCTTGAAGAGCTACACGAACTGGTTGGGGATTAGATGGGGGTGGAGCTTGTTGAGTAGCCGGATTTGTTCGAACAAACTCCGTAAACCACTCATTCATCATCTAGAAGAAGGCTTCTTTAGCCTCTCCTCCCTGGCTACTTGTTACGGGTCTCGACTCGGATTGCACTACTCCGTGAATGGAGGCCAGCGCATTACTCTCAACATCATCAGCTACAACTCGATTGGGATCTGTTTACTATACAAAAACACGATTTAAACTGTCAGGAGATATTACACTATCACAGGTTATATATGGCATGTATAACTAGACTTTCACATACGCTATGTTAGTCTGAGAATCGACTAAACCGTAGCTTTGATACCAATAAATGTAACACCCCTCACCCATATTCGACACTGGAATAGGGTTACAGAGCATTACTAGACTTAAAACACCAATAAACAAATATTTCACATACATTTTTCAATTTCATTTATTCAACATTCAACATCAATCACATTGTCCCTAATACGAGCCTACGAGGCCTTAAACATGCATTTGAAGTAGCTCAGAACTAAACTAATAATTCGAGAAATTTTTACAAACTTAGAAATTTTTTTTTCAAACTACAGGAGACACACGCCCATGTGGCCCGCACGTGTGTCTCACATAGCCAAAGGCAAGCCCGTGTTACGGGCCGTGTGGACATTCGAAATGGGATCACATGGTCGTGTCCCAACCCATGTCTGACCCCGTGTAACTCCCTAACTTTGGTCACACGACCAACCATACGCCCGTGCAACCAGCCTATGTGCCTTTCCGAAATGACCTCACACGCCCGTGTGCCAGGCCGTGTGCTAGGCCGTGCCAAACCTGTAGGGTATACTGACTTATGCCACACAGCCAAGTCACATGCCCATGTGCTAGGTCGTGTAGAGCATACTGACTTGATTTTTAATTCAACACTAGGGGACACATGACCGTGTAACCTGACCGTGAGTCACACACGATTGAGACACACACCTGTGTCTTTGCCCGTGTAGACAAAAATAGGCTATTTACCAAGCCATCTTGCCACCCAAATTTTTATATACCTACACTAATCCAAATGGCACCAAAACATGTCATAAATAGGCATTCAACAAACTTCACCCAAGAAAAAATCATACCATTTCAATACCAACAAATACAAAACATACCAATACCATAATATGTCATTCAATTCCATACCAAAACTCACTTTCACAAATCATCAAAATAACCATTTTCAACTATGCATTATTTGCCTAGATTCACTATCATACCAATGTTCAAGACTCAACCATTTGATATCCATAATACCTATATCAACAAGCATCACATATCCATCATCAAACACATCACACAAGCCATATGCACATATATATACATGATCAAATATACCAAAATAAGCAAACTCTCATGGCTATATACAAAACCAAACACTTAATATTTACAAGCCATTTCAAATGACTAAATTCATTAACAACACATATACCAAAATGACCAAAGTTCCTATACATGCCATATATCCCAAAATATAGATTCAAAAATACCAAAGTGATAGTTGGATAGTGTGATGAAGCATCCGACAATTCCCAAATCTGAGTTAGCTTTGATTTCACTATAAAACACAAAAAATAAACAAAGTAAGCTATAAAGCTTAGTAAGTTCGTATAGCAATTAACTTAACTTACCAAATATGTACAAATTAAGAAATTAAAACATATCATACATATCTCATTTAGAACCATCAACCTACCAAAATTTCCATTCCCAAAATTAGACATAAATTTCACAAGTTTCTTCAATTCAATGCTTGTATGGTTTATGTACATACATATACCACCTCATATCAACATTAACACAACCACATCTCTAATATACCTGTTAAACCATTCAGAATACTATCATATACTCAAGAATCTCGCACCCTAAGTGCCACGTACATAGCCAAAGCTATCTCAATCTCGTATCACATATAATGCTCACTCTCGAGCTATCAACGGGTCTGCTCACACAAGTTGACGGCCATGACGTAGCTACGTGGTGCTCCTCACACAGCTGATGAGAATCTACAATACATGTCGGATAACTCAGCCACCAGTAAGACGTACGGACCAGCACCCAAATTACATAACTCTAATGACATGTCATTTGTATCCTAATCTATTCCTGAGGTTCAACCGGGATTTCTCACTTTCTGAATTGTCATCGAACATGTCTGTAGAGTTGTACTCACAATTTATGCAATATTAAAGCATTTAAAATATAATTATAACAATGCTTATTACATACGAACTTACCTCAAATGCAGAAAAGATGAAACGAGTTGATTAGTCCAAAACCTTGTTCTTTCCCTGATCTAAATTCGTATTTCACTTTTCTTGATCTAAATGTAATCAAAATTAACTTATTTAATTATCACTCTATTCAATTTAGTCTAAAATACACATTAAGGTAATTTTACACTTTTGCACCTAATGACTCACATTTTTACAATTTAGTCCTTATATCATAAAAACACAAATTCATGCAATTCAACCTAAACCCATGCTAGCCAAATTTTAATTAGGTCCCTGGTAGTCCAAAATTTTCATTTATTTCATAATTTAATCGCAAAATATACACATTTCACAATTTAATCCCTAATTGGACATTTTACTAAAAATCACTTAACAATTGTTGTTTATCTAACAACAAGCATGCATTTTCTATCATCAAACATCAAAACACACATAGATTCATCAATGGAAAACCCTAAACCTTTAACAATTTTGCAAAATAGTCCATGGGCTAGCTAGACTAAGCTGCAACTATCTCAAAAATATAGAAATCATTAAAAACAGGACAAAAACCATACCTATTTGAAAGAAAATGCCTTGGCCGAACCCTAACTTCAAAAATGGCTATTTCTTCTTGTTAAATTTGACTAAGGAAGATGATAAACATAAAATATGGTTTTTTTTATTTATTTTAGTTTTAATAACCAATTTACCTATTTAACCTTAATGAACATCACAAATTTCAAAATTACCAAGCCACTATCATCCACTATCATGTTATTGGGCTATTTACCACATAAGGACCTTCACTTTAAATTTCTATAGCTATTAGACACCTTTAGCTATTAGAACATCACTTTTGCACTTTACGTGATTTAGTCCTTTTATCAAATTAACTAATCAAACGATAAAATTTCTTAACGAAGCTTTCACACAATCATTTTGTCATACTGTAAACATTCAAATAATAATAATAAAATAATTATTTCAACTTTGGATTTTTGGTCCCGAAGCTACTGTTTTTATTTGACTAAAAATGGGTTGTTACAACATCCCTTGCAAGCCACATCTGCAAGCTGGGTCAACAGTTATAGATGTAGCAGCTTGATTTTTAGTGGTGTTGAAAATGATGATTTTAGAATCCCATTTCTGTAATGTAAACATTAATATTTAATATTTACGAGGCTAGCATAGAAATATATTAAAGTTTGGTCTAGTAATTTTGTTGCATTGCTAGTTAATTGAGGTACAATAACTAAATTGTAAAAGCATTCCACTATAGGTTTTTAATTGGCCAAAGGTTTAGGGATTTAAATTGCAATTAACCCAAGGTCTAAAATGGAAAATAAACCTTCATGAATAAGCTATAGTGGACAGTAAATGCTAAGATTCCTTTAAGCATGTTTAATATTAATTAATCTTATGATTAATTATTTACACTAATTCTTAATTATGGTATATAAGCAAATTAGTGGAGGAAAATGAAAACCATTTTCATCTTCACCTTTCCACCGTCCCATTTAGAATAAAAACACAAGGAAAAAGCTTTGAAACCCTTTAAGCTTTCGGCTAAGAATTAATAGGTAATTTCAAGTCCTTTTCTTGTACTTTTTATGTTTTTGAGGTCATGTGAGATTGATTTAGCTAACCCATGTACCAATTTGTAAAATTGTTAAATTTTCTAAAAGTTATCATTGATGAGTTTTTAAAAAATTGGTGTTATATTAATAGATTTTAAGTTTAGATATGAAAATGACTAAATGGTAAAGTGTAAATTATTACCAAAAGGATCAAAGTGTAAAAATTGAATGTTTGATGTGAAATTTCTATAATTATTGATAGTAAAAGGTCATAAAAGGATATAATTGAGACCGGTTTTGAAACTGAAGCTCAAAATTGAAAGTTATAGCAATTTTGGTTTTAAGGACTCAATTTGAATAAAATGTAAAACTTTAGGGGCATTTAGAAAATGAACTTGATCTGATTCATGCTTATAATAAGATGTTATAAAATGTTTGGAATTGATTAATTGAACTAAATTATTGTATAGATTTGGAATTAAACTAAATCAAAGATAATCGGGGAAAAAGCAAAATTGTTTATTAGTCCTTAAAGGTTTGTTCATTTGTTGTTTTTCCTAGTAAGTTCATATGGAACTTACTATTTTGTTTCATATTATAATTGAATTGTAATTATTTTGGATATTAGTTTATATAAATGTCAATTTGGTTTGGCATCAATTAGACTAAATTGCAAAGTATGAAAAATATGGTATTTATGAGTAGGTACAAGGTACCAAAATGGAAATGGGATGTTTATAAGATTGCTATAACATGTATATGCTGTTACAAGCATTGTGATCGTGTCAAACAGTCGAGTTTTAATATTTATAAAAGAGTGATCGAACTCAGAGTCGATCATGCAACGATAGAGGCAAGTGCACCTATCGAGCAGTAGTATAGCTCAAGCAAGAATATCTTATCGAACCCAAGGGAACCTAAAAGTACTACTACTCACTTTCTTTCTATTATTTAGCCTAAAATATGGAGTGATTGGATTATTAAACTAATGAGATACTTAGACTAAATGCAAAAAAAAAAAAAAGAATGAATGGGAGAAAGACTTTAGGAAAACTCAGTTGATAAAGACGATACCCTCAAGAAGAATCCACCTATGACTTCACTTATTATTCATTCCCCAAACCATATGATTTCTTTACTTAGCTTGATCCATGAGACTCCCTAACCTATATTAAACCCTCTCTCGAGGCAAATAACATCTAACCTTAGGTTAATTAGTGGAACTCTCGTTCTCTTATAATAACCCCCTAAGGAAGCATTAAATCGATCAATGGATTCCCATATTAGGTTTCACCCTAATCCGACAAAATCTCGTAACCCTATCTCTAAGCGCCCGATCAACTCTGCTTAATTATGCTAGATCTACTCTTAAGCGGGGTCTATTCCTCCTCCACCTAAGCACATCAGATTAAATTAAGTAACATAATTAAGAACAAACTAAGTACTTATCATATAATTTAGAAATCAAATAACAAAATCCATCATAGGCTTCATCCCCTTCAGGTATCTGAGGGATTTAGTTCATAACTAAATACGAAAACATCTCAAGAGTAAAAAATAAACAAAACATAAGAAATCCCTAAAACCCCCTTAAGGAATTGAAGGAGAGATCCTCCGTCTTGAATGGAACTCTGGCTTCTTGAGATGGATCAACTGGCTATCTTCAAGTGACTCCCTAAAAGATGAAAGCTAAGCCAAAGCCTCTGTAAAAAGCCCATGTTTCGGCTTCTGCCGAACTCCCTTTTTAGTTGCTACCTTGGGTGTTTATATAGGCTTTGAGATGCTATACTTGGCTACTAAGTATCTCCTTCAAGTAGAATTACTATTAGGGTGTTGGAGTAGACTTAGGAGTATGTTTCTTTGGCTTTAAGCATCCAAATCCAAGTGAAATTGCTCTTTCCCGTGGCAGGGGCACGGCCATGGCACACGCCCGTGTAACTCGTGGTTAGGCCTTGTCTCGATTCTGTCATTTTGGGCACCGCTGTAAGTCGAGATTCGGCCGTGCTTGTGTATGTCAATTTGGGCACGGCCATGTAGATCACCAGCACGTCTGCAGTGTGATAATTGGATGTCGCACTACTGCAGCATCACGAGTTGAGGCCGTGCTCTAGGTAGTTGGCAAGGCACGGTCGTGTGGGATTTGGGCCAAGCCGTGTTGATTTTCCGCTAAGGCCCAATTACTCTGTTTTAAGCCCGTTTTGTGTTCTTTTTATCCTCAGGTGCTTTCCTGAGTATAAATATGAAAAGAAAGCATTAAAAGCACCTTTTTTACAGAAATCACTGGCTAAATCATCCAAAAGCCTATTAAATATAGGGTTAAAATATGTTACTTTTACGGTTTATCAAATACCCCCACACTTAAGCTTTTGCTTGTCCTCAAGCAAAATTCTCAACTTACAATTAAAACAAACTTTCCATAATTCATAATTCCTATCGGCAATGTCCCATCATAATTCATAGATAATTTATACATGGATAATTCAACTCAAAGAACCCTAAAGATTCAATTACGATAAGTCATACCTTTATAGCACGAAAACATAGGTGTCTTCCCTTATCTAAGTAATTACCTTTAATTCAAAATCGACAAGAACTGACATCCTCGCTAAAGATTCACTCAAATCACTCGAAGTGTTTAAGGTTCAAGAATAAGCACTCCAAGTCGAACCTGAAAAGTTAATCTCATAGGCTTGCCTGAAAATCAAATCTCCACCACTATATATGAGATGATACACAAATCAAAAGGTCTTTAATCAGGGTTATAACGGGGCTAAGGTTAAGGGTGTGGATACAGGTTGAATTAGAGGGTTAGAATCGAGATTGAATTGACTAATTATCTAATCTAAGAATAATGAACTAAATATGAATATTTACATCGAATGAAAACTAACAATATCTACTATTGATAATTACTCTATAATAATGAGTATTTTGATAATACTTTTAATACGAGCTTTTTCTTCAACAATTGGAGTTTAAATACTCTAAGCTCTTTTATATACTACTAATATTGAATATACTTGGATTTTTTTTAGAACAAACTAAAAACAAACCTAATAGAAGGAACTTTGGTGATTGAAATAACCTAATTCGGCAATGGAACAAATCAATTCTTAATAGAGGGGTAGTCAAAGGAATGTTGATAACAAATACAAAGGGATTTTGGATTAACATTAGTGGGTGAGTCAATAAAAAGGTTGTTAGGATTCAATGGGGTTCACTAGGGGTTATTTATGTAGGTAGGCTTTTTAGTGGAGTAAACGGGTTAAAACCTAGGTGCCTTTATTATCTCAGTATATCAAATTATTAATGTGGTCTCGACATGCATAAACAAGGCAAGTTCTAGAATAACAATTCAAAGTCGACACACTCATAATAAAAAAAAAATGAGCACGAAAAAGAATATATGCTCTATAAGGCTCAAAATCTCAGAAAAATTATGGGTGTTTTGACATCAATCCTTATAAATTTTCAACTTCAAGGTGATAATCAAATTCAGTTCAACAACCTATCAATTTTAATTTTTAGAAAGTAGACTTATCATACTCGATTCTCTAGTATTTCTTCAAATTTAATCATTAATGCACAATTATCTATGACTTATTCTAAAACATATCAATAAAAATCATAAATCATTAGAAATTTCACCCTAATTAATAATATGAGAAAAATACTTAAATCAAGACTAATTTCAGGGTTTTGAGAATTATGGAAAAAGTTAGGCACTATTACCCCCACACTTTAGGTGTACATTGCCCTCAATGTACAAAGATAGACAATGATAATTAGATGCCAAATCAAAGAGATAAGTGGTGAAAGTAATACTCCCTGAAATCTGGATGATCCTTGGCATCTTTGCTGGCGGTGATGGTGTTTTCTATGGGCCTGGTGGAGTGGCTATCGAAAAGTAGTTTGCTAGATGAAGAAATTGGGTAGCCTGCGAAGATAAAGCCAAGAGATCTAGAGAAATAATAATACTATACTAATAATATAATTAAAGACTAAAAAATAAAGAGAAGGGACTAAGAAGAAAACTAAAATTTAAAGAAAAGTCTAATGGACTAAGAAGTCCTTATTAATGATGGTTCGTGAGGTGTGTATGACTTCTAAGGTCATGGAGTGTTGGTGATGGTGGAAGTGGCGTGATTCCCTAGCGCCTTTAAAACCTAAAACCAAGAAACTATTATGAAATAAATTAAATTAAGCGAAAAGAAGTATAGATAAGGAAAATAAAAGAGACGAGAAAAGAAAAATAGAATCAAGAGGTTTCCAGACCCTTGGCGTGTCAATTAGTCAAGTCACGCATGAACTCATGTTGCGGTCTCTTCCGAGGAGACATTGCTTATCTTCTTACGCTTCTTCTACATGATTTTGTGTTGCTTAAGAGTTTTGGACCTTTACTATGAACAGAGAAGAATCTGAAAGAAAGAAAATGAAGAAGGAAGATGGGAGAGAGGGGAAAGCTGTGGGGATTTAAATAAGATTTCAAATCTAGCACGTTCCCACGCCTGTGTGCCGAAGGTGTGTCGACTCACACGGCCGCCTCACACGGCCGTGTTGTGGCGTGTGTTGTTCTTCCACGTCCGTTTGTCGGTTGGCATGCCTGTTTCTAGAAAGCTAGTATGTAAGCACAGTTGGACTGAACAGGCGTGGTCTACCCATGCTCAATAAGTCAATATCTTAGTGTGTATTTTCTGCTCTTCTAATTTACCGGTCTTCTGGTTTTGTTTCTGGTGTGATTCTTCTGTGACGACTTGGGGACTATGAGTTGACTCAGCTTTGATGCTTTGTGATGTTTCCTGTGATGAAGTTTGAACAATTTGATTACCTATTGAAACAGTTTGAACAATTTTGGCTGAGTCGAGAGCTTGAAGATTGATCGATTCTTCTCCTACGCGAAGTATGAGTTCTCCTGTGGCAACATTAATTTTAGTTTTGGCAGTCGCAAGGAAAGGTCTTCCTAAAATTAAAGGGATTGAATTTTCCTCATCCATATCTAAAACAACAAAATCTACTGGGAAAACAAATTTATCAATTTTTACTAAAACGTCTTCAATAATGCCCATAGGAATCCTAACAGTTTTATCAGCTAGTTGAATACTTATCTTAGTTTGTTTGGGCTTCCCTAGACCTAGTCGTTTAAACAGTTCATAAGGCATGACATTTATACTTGCCCCTAAATCGACTAACGCATTATCAATAGTTAAACTACCAATTAAACATGGAATCATAAAACTCCCGGATCTTTTAATTTCGTGGTAGTCTTTCGTAGCATTCCGAGCATGTTGCGTTAAGTTCCACATGGTGCTCTTCATCTATTTTATGCTTATTTGTCAAGAGTTGTCTTAAAAATCTCCTTGAGTTGGGCATCTGAAAAAGAGCTTCAAGAAGAGGTAAGTTAATATGTAATTTCTTTAAAAGTTTTAGAAACTTACCAAATTGTTCCTCTGAATCATCTTTTTTCAATGCTTCGGGATAAGGTATGCGAGGTTGGTATTCTTTGATTACTGGTTTTGGCCTCTCTTGTGCTACCTCTATTTTACCTTTTTCTTCCTTAGTTTCTTGTACTGAGGTGGGCTCATCTACTTTTGTACCCTCTTGAGCTGTGATGGCTTTGATTTGCTCTTTTGGGTTTATTTCTGCGTTGCTTGGTAGACGTCCTTGTTGACGTTCAAAAATCACCTTTGTGAGATGTCCCACTGACCTAGTAAGTTCTCCAAGTTGATTCTCGATTCCTTTGATCGATTTTTTGTTGTTCATCACGTATTTCTTCAGTCTTTTGGAGATGAGAATCTGTAGCTGCCATGAATTTTGTCAACATCTCTTCAAGGTTTGATTTCTTTTCCTGTGGATAGGGCTGATTTTGGTAATTTGGAGTAGGTTGCTACCTTTGATTTCCTTGATTTCCTTGTCCTTCCCAAGAAAATTTGGGTGGTTCCTCCAACATGCGTTATAAGTGTTACTATAAGGGTTATTATTAGATCGAAAATTGTTACCTATATAGTTTGTCTGCTCGTTTTCTGCTCCTGGTTGGTAAGGTGGGTACTCAGAATTTGCCACATTCCCGCTTGCTTCGCATTGCATGACTGGATGTACCTTTGAAGAACATAAATTATCAAGTTTTTTATTCATTAACTCCACCTGTGTTGACAGCATTGTCACTGCGTCTATGTTAAAAACTCCAGTTGATTTTGTCGTTTTAGCTCTTGTAATTTGCCATTGATAGGTGTTCAACGACATTTCCTCAATAAAATAGTAAGCCGCTTCAGGAGTTTTATTATTCAAAGTTCCACCGGCTGATAAATCAATTATTTGCCTAGTTGGAGAATTCACACCATTGTAAAAAGTTTGGACTTGAAGCCACAAAGGTAATCCATGGTGTGGGAATCTTCTTAGGAGATCCTTGTATCTTTCTCATGCATCATATAATGTTTCTGCGTCATACTGCACAAAGGAAGATATGTCATTCCTAAATTTAGCCGTTTTGGCTGGTGGAAAATATTTTAAAAGAAATTTTTTGGTCATTTGATCCCATATGGTGATTGACCCTCGTGGTAACGAGTTCAACCACTGCTTTGCTTTGTTCCTTAATGAAAAAGGAAATAACCGAAGACGTATGGCATCGTCAGAAACGCCATTTATTTTAAAGGTGTCATAGAATTCTAAAAAATTAGATATATGTGTGTTTGGATCTTCATCCTACAAACCATCAAATTGAACAAATTGTTGAATCATTTGTATTGTGTTAGGCTTTAATTCAAAATTATTAGCGGCTATAGCGGGCCTAACAATACTAGATTCTGCTCTTGTCAAACTAGGTTTAGCATAATCATACATAGTACGCGGAGCATTCTGTTCTTGCACATTTGGTGGATTGTTCTCGTCCATCCCTTCAGTAGGATTGGATCTTTGCTGCTCTTCTCTTTGATAGTTTAGGGCTCGTCTAATTTCTCTGTGATTTCTACGAGCGGCAGCTTTAATGTCACTTTCGTATTCTAATGGTCCTCTCGGATTTCTTCTAGTCATAAACTAGAGGTACCTGCTATGAAAAGAAAGAAAGAAATTGAGAAAAATAAAACACAAATATATGTATAAAAGAGAAATTTAAAATAAAATAATGGCTAAAGTAATAGAAATAGAGCTTTCTTAATATTTTAGATGTTCCCAAGAATCGCGCCAAAAACTTGATTGTGTCAAACAATGAGTTTTAATATTCATCAAAGAGTGATCGAACTCAGAGATCGATCATGACAACGATAGAGGCAAGTGCACCTATCGAACAGTAGTATAGCTCAGGCAAGAATATCTTATCGAACCCAAGGGAACCTAAAAGTACTACTACTCACTCTCTTTTTATTATTTAGCCTAAAATATGGAGTGATTGGATTATTAAACTAATGAGATACTTACACTAAATGCAAAAACAAAAGAATGAATGGGAGAAAGACTTTAGGAAAACTCAGTTGATAAAGATGATACTCTCAGGAAGAATCCACCTATGACTTCACTTATTATTCATTCCCCAAACCATATGATTTCTTTACTTAGCTTGATCCGTGAGACTCCCTAACCTATATTAAACCCTCTCTTGAGGCGAATAATGTCTAACCTTAGGTGAATTGGTGGAACTCTCGTTCTCTTATAATAACCCCCTAAGGAAGCAGTAAATCGATCAATGGATTCCCATATTAGGTTTCACCCTAATCTGGAAAAATCTTGTAACCCTATCTCTAGGCGCCTGATCAACTCCGCTTAATTATGCTAGATCTACTCTTAGGCGGGGTTTATTCCTCCTCCACCTAAGCACATCAGATTAAATTAAGCAACATAATTAAGAACAAACTAAGTACTTATCATATAATTTAGAAATCAAATAACAAAATCCATCATAGGCTTCATCCCCTTTAGGTATCTGAGGGGTTTAGTTCATAACTAAATACGAAAACATCTCAAGAGTAAAAAAATAAACAAAACATAAGAAATCCCTAAAACCCCCTGAAGGAATTGAAGGAGAGATCCTCCGTCTTGAATGGAACTCTGACTTCTTGAGATGGATCAACTGGCTATCTTCAAGTGACTCCCTAAAAGATGAAAGCTTCGGCCAAAGCCTCTGCAAAAAGCCCCTGTTTTGGCTTCTGCTAAACTCCCTTTTTAGTTGCTACCTTGGGTGTTTAATAGGCTTTGAGATGCTATACTTGGATCCTAAGTATCTCCTTCAAGTAGAATTACTATTAGGGTGTTGGAGTAGATTTTAAGAGTATATTTCTTTGGCTTCATGCATCCAAATCCAAGTGAAATTGTTCTTTCCTGTGGCAGGGGCACAGCCATGGCATACGCCTGTGTAACTCGTGGTTGGGCCGTGTCTCGATTTTGTCATTTTGGGCACAGCTGTGTAAGTCAGGATTCAGGCTGTGCTTCAGGTGTGTCGATTTGGGCACAGCCATGTAGATCACCAGGCACGTTCATGTGATAATTGGATGTTGCATGGCCGTGTGTCACGGAGTTGAGGCCGTGCTCTAGGTAGTTGGCGAGGCACGGTGGTGTTTGATTTGGGCCAGGCCGTGTTGATTTCCCGCTAAGGCCCAATTACTCAGTTTTAAGCCCGTTTTGTGTTCTTTTTATCCTCGGGTGCTTTCCTGAGTATAAATATGAAAAGAAAGGATTAAAAGCACCTTTTTACAGAAATCATGGGCTAAATCATCCAAAGGCCTATTAAATATGGGGTTAAAATATGTTACTTTTACGGTTTATCACATTGAAATGATATGATTATAGTAATAATTCCCGTGTGAAGTTAGTAAAGGATCAGGATACGTATGATATGCCATTAGGGTCAAATATGGAAATGATTAAAGATTTACATGGTTATATGAGATCCAAAATTTGTTGCAGATTCTCGATTTATATGTATTATTCGTTTAACTTGTATTGGTAACCTCGATACGATGTCAGCTTGTGTGAGAAACACTAATCACTGCCAGCTTGTGTGAGCACTATAGTCCCACGTATCCAAGTTGATTAACTAAGGTTCTCTTGAGTGAAAATGGTAACCTAATGAAAATGAAATTATTGAAATGATTTGAACATGAATTGAATTACATATACTTTCAAATCGAATATGAATTGGATGGTACATGATATTAAATAGAATTGTTGTATATATATGTTTTGTGTTATAAGTTCTTGATTTGTAAGTGAACTAACATATTGGTTGTATTTTTTTGATATGCATATGAAACTATAAGAATGCCAAGGGATTCCATATAAATTCTGATTTACTTAAATGTTTAATTTGTTGTAATGTTAAGGTAAGTTAAGTAAATTTCATATGGACTTACTAAGTATTCAGTATGCTTACTCCGTTGCCTCTCTTTTTCCTTGTAGGTTGCCAACTTGCAAAACGTGTCAAGTAGATCGTCTGAAAGCTCACACTATCCCATTTTCAAATTGGTAGCTTATCCATTGTTTTAATTCCAGAATTTTGGCATGTATATAGGTGTTATGCATTTGTTAACCTTGAATGTTGGAATAGCTTGAAACCTTTCCAATGCTTGTTTTTGGTCATGCTAATGTCTAATTTAAATGGTGTGTTTTTGGAAAATGTGTTTGAATTATAAATGGTACTTAAAATAGCATGTTTGAAAATAGATTAGTATAAATGAGAAGTTGGTTATTGAATGTCTAAATGGTTGGATGAATGGCTTAAAATTGAATAGGTTGAAATGGTATGATTTCTGCTAAATTGATATTATATTGAATTGGTTGAATGGAAATGCTAAAATGGATTGTTTTGGTCTGAGTTTGAAGTGTTTTGGTAAAAGTGAAAATGGTAATAGGTGTTTAAATTGATGAAATGGTTTCGAAGCATTGAAATAGGTACCAAATGGTTCATTTTTATCAAAAATAGAGTCCACGTCCCAATGAGCAACCTTTTTCATTGCAATGACAACCTATAGTAAGTCACATCGCGACATCATGTGGCCTAAGTTCACGATATGATAGACCATTTGGCAACATCATGACATGGAGGAGGTGACATTACAACGTCAGCCCTGAATTTTCAAAACTTTACAGTTTGTTCTTATTTCATGCTCGGGTCAGCAAAAGAGCTTGATTAAGCTTAATTAAGGCTCAGATTTAACTGTGTATCATAACACGAATGTGCTTATGATATGATTAAATGTTTGAATGATTTAGTTATGGTGTATTTGGCGATAGTTTCTCTAGTAACGGATGTAACACCACTAACCCGTAACCATCGTCGATTTAGGGTTAAGAGGCATTACCGGATAGATCGAAAACTTTTACGGACATTTCATATTACAGTTCATCCAATGCAACCAAAGCGTCCCTTACATAGGTCAACAAGACCTCAAGCATGCTTTAGAATAGGGCCGGGACTAAACTGAACACATACACAAATCCTCAGAAATTTAAAAAATTTTCTAAGTTACAAAGGTCACACGCTCGTGTGGGTAGGCAGTGTGCCTCCCACGGCCTCAGACACGCCCGTGTGTCTAAGTCGTGCCAAAATAGGGCATACATACTGGCTTGCCCATACGGTCGTGGACACACCTGTGTGCCTCACCCGTGGTCGATCCTGACTTGCACCATACGGCTAGTCACACGCCCATGTGTCCAACCCGCGATCCTGGCTTGTTTTGAATTTCAACCACGAAGGACACAGTCGAGCCACACACCCGTGTGCTCAACCATATGGGCAATTATAGGCCAATTTCAAGGCCAAATTACCACCCACACAACGGTCATTCCTACAATCTCAAACAAGCATTATTCCATACACAATTGGCAATCAAAAACATGTCAAATGAACAACATATCATCTTATTCAATCTCATTTATATTCATGCCAACTTGTATACCAATTTGCATAACCAATTCACATGTATAACCATGCATAGTACATTCACATCTTACCAAACATATAATCATTTCATTGATCACACATATGTGCTCATATAGCATCAATTTACTTACCACAATTTTCACTATATCATAGACATATAATCATACCAAAACCAACATCATATACCATATCACTCATGCATATTATCAAAATTTATCTAGACACATCACATGGCTATTTACAACCCAAACATATTCCAAAATGAATAGCCTATACATGCCATATTTAGCTATATACATTTCCAAAAGGTACCAAAATAAGTTTAGGTAGTGTGATGATGATCCTCGACAGTCCCCGGGCCTCTTGTAGCTTTAACGATCTATAAAACAAAGTAAACAAACACACAGTGTAAGCTTTCAAAAGCTTAGTAAGCCATATACAAATAAACTTAACATAAATCATTCATAAGCATGGTTATTTGAATTCATTAACATATCTTCATTTTAAGCACATAAACAATCTCTTTAGCTCACTTGGTTTGCCATTGCTTACCAATTCATCATATCTCAAGTTTCTCACTTGCTCATATCTCAAACAGACATATATCTCAAATATTCTTATGCAACAATGTACATACTTACTCACCTTTTATGTTTATACAAAGCATACATATCAACGTACCTAAAACGGATGTACAATTCACATAGTTATTCATTTCTCAAACTTGCCCGTTGAACCGTTTGGAATCAAATAGGATATTCAAGTGCTCAGAATAGTCGTACAATGCCAACGTCCCAGATGTGGTCTTACATGTATCCAGATATCGATGCCACTATCCCAGACAGGGTCTTACACGAATTAAAAAGATGCCAATGTCCCGGACATGGTCTTACACGTAAATCTCATATCGATGCCAACATCCCAGACATGGTCTTACATAAAATCTCGAATCAATGCCAACGTCCCAGACGTGGTCTTACATGATATCACATAACGGACACCTATGTCATGACATATACTATCCTATCTATCCCTAGGTTCAAACGAGACTTCTCGGACACTGATAACTTGTCGATATAATCCTCGGATTTCACATGCATCTCATCTCGAGCACAATCATAGCAACCAAATTTCATAGATGCATAAATAACTCAATTCAAATACATTTATTTGTATATCAACTTACCTTGGATTCGGATTAACGAACGGACTTGACTATTCAATCACTTTCGATTTCTCGCGATCTAATTATGTTTTCTTCGGTTATTGATCTATACATATTCAAATGTAACCCATTTATTCAATAACTCATTCAATTCAATCCAAAAACACACACTTAAGGCAATTTACAATTTACCCCACACATTTTCACATTTGGACATTTTAGTCCCTATTTCACAAAATCACAAAATATACCAAATTTCATATTACTTGTAAAATCCCAAAATTGGGCCTAGTAGAATTGGGCCCATTGGGCCTTGGGCTTGGGAGTGATTAAAATTTTTGAGAACAAGAGAACGGCATTATTTCAAGTTGGACTTATTGGGAAAGTGATTTTGGAAAGTTACGGGGTTTCTAGGAAGTTCCGGGTTCAAGTTAGGCCATAGGAAAATTTTAGTGTTGAAGCATTTAAAGGGGAGAAGGCAAGTGGCATCTAGCATAAGGGAATAATTGCGCAAGTTGCTAGCATAAGAGAAGCTAGTAGCAAGGTGGTGAGGCATCACATGAAAGGGCTTAAGGGCTGGAGTTCGAATCCCATCTATTACAACCTTTGAGGTTTAATTTTCTTTTTTTTTTGTGCTAATCAAGTGTTTATGGGAAGTGTCGGCCAAGCTTCAAAGATGATAAAGAAGACTTTTTATTGAAGGAAAGAACACAAGGGAGAAGAGTAAGGAGAGAAACAAGGGAAAATGAAGGAAAGAATCAAAGGAAAAAGGTAAGAGAAGGGAACATGTTGGCCTATTATGTGGAGGATGTTTTGGAAAGAATATTTTGGGTCAACACTCATCTTTTTGGTAAAGATGATACAAGGTTTTGGTGGGGAGAAAAAGAGAGCCAAGATAGTTTTGTAAGTTTTAGGACATGTAAAGTTTTCTTCTTTAGAGCATTTTGAGTTTTCTTTTTTCCCAATTTCTTCCCTCTCTTGCCGAAACTCTAAAGCCAAAATTGTGCACCTTTCTCCTTTGTTTTGCTGAAACTATCAAGCCATCCTTTGCTACTACTTATCATTCTCTTAGCCTTGGTTTCAGAAATTGATTGGTAAGTGGGTGCTTAGGTCGAATATTGGTGGTAAGATGTTACTCTTTATTTCGATTTTTTGCGCCGCTCATGTGATTCTATTTTGTGGTGATGATATCAACTTCTTGCTCTTGTGGAAGGACCGAATATTGGATGAAGGCTAACCCTTTGGTACATAACTTATTTATTGGCGGAACTCGTTGCAATAGCCAAAGTGCAAGGCTGGATTTTAGAATCTAGTAGGGAAGGATCACGATTGTGGGGGCAACGAAGAGTGGTTCTTTAGGAAATCCAAATAAGGTGTGTAACCTCATACCCTTCCGAATACATGTTTGAAACGGTGTGTAATCTCACACCTCTCTGAATATTTTCATGAAATGTTTTTTGATTCGGTCAAAAGATCGAAAAATTGGAAACCGGCATATGTGACCACACGGGGGTGCGTATGTTCGTAGTGGAAACCATATTTTGCAATGAAACAGTTTTTGGTTAGCAGTAGTGACATGATTTTGAAAAATCATGAAAAATAGGAGAAAGGGTATTTGAAAGTGACTAAGATATATAATTAAAGCTTATTGTGTCTATTTTTATATGAAAGAAGCAGAGAAAAAGAGGAATTTTATATTCTGTGATATTTTAATTTTAGTGAGACTGGTTCTGAATGACTTCGTGGCTCCTTGTTTTGTCTTGGAAAAATCATTCAAAATTGTAAAAAGTGAATTATGAGTTATAATTTATATGTATAGATTCCTTAGTGAGTCTATTTTCAATAGAAAATAAGTGGGAGCAATATATGAAAACTATACAATGAGATATTTGGAGTTAAGGTAAGAGAGGTCAGAACTGTTGGTTAGTAAAACAGGGAAAATTTTAATGAATAAACTGTACTAATTGGCCAAGCCAAAAATTCTAGAAAAACTAAAGTAAGAAGATATATGAGTCTAGTTTCAAGGAAAATTTACGGAACTAAATTTCAAGTTTTCTAACTCGAGTTATAGTCAATTTAGTCAATATGACACAGATGGACAGTTTAAATTTTTATGCCCCAAATTAGTAGTTAAGTCCGGGGTTGTGAAATTACGAAAATACCCTCGATGGGTAAAATTACAGAAATACCTTTGGGTTTTGAAATTTATCGAAATGCCCCTATGGGCCGAGTTACGAAAATGCCCTTTTGGGCTGAATTACGAAAATGCCCCTATGGGTCGAATTACCAAAATGCCCTTATGGACTGATTTGTTAGAATGCTTTAGTGGGTCGAATTACAAAGTTCTATAATTGGCCGATTTACCGTAATAAATTATTGGATTAATAATTGTTGTACATATATGTGGATATTATGCTTTATTATGTATGTTGCATTTTACATATCGCATGGGTTAGGACAAATTGAATGAAGAGAAGCGTAGCCTGGTGGGATTGCCACAATTTGTTCATTAATGTGCTTATGACTCTGGTGGCTCAGCCACAAATATTATAAAAAGCAGTTTGACTACAACATTTCTGGTGGCTCAGCCACAAATATTATGATAAATGGCAACTTGCCTGCGATTGGTGTGTTTGGCGGGGTGGGTTGACTTGATCCCCACAAGTGTGATGAGATGGTACGGGTGGTGTGTAGCGGATGGATTACTAGGATGGGTTGGGTTTCATACATTGCACACACACACACACACACATATATATATATATATATATATCTGTTATGTAAATGGGCTTCGGCCCAAGATATTGCTTTATGGGTTCAGACCCAGTGGATGACGGTAAGGGGATTACGCATTGAGTTCTAGTAACTCACCCCTCCTTCTTAATCCTTACAAGTAATACTCAGTGATGTGGACTTGGGCCATGGATGACTCGGTGGAGGCCATACTTTGGAAATAATGTTTTCGAACATTAGTAAACTTCTTTATCGTTTTAATTTGTTACTTTTACTATTCTGGGTTTTAAAGTTGTAATAAGGCCTCTGGAATATGTTTTATTTTGCTTTACATTTAGACGTACTTAATATCTTCCTTTAATTGTTTTAAATGGGGATTTTCTAAAATCATTAATAACGATTTTCCAAAATTGATTAACAAATGGATTTATAACACCCCAAACTCGGTCCATGCGTTATGACCGGATCTGACATGTCACATGAGAAAAAGATGTTAAATCCTTTTTATTCGTACTAAAATAGGTGTTGTTTTACTATAATCGAGAAAACAAGTTTGATTTGAAAATTTGATAAAGTACTACAAACCTCGAAGGTTGATTGATAAATCGATAAGTTGAACTAGAGATCTTACAAAACCGTGACTTTTGAAAATATCGTTGATAATTCAAGAGAAAATTTCCAAGTTAAAAATATTTGTAAAAGTTAGTTATAAAATCCATTTGTTAATCTATTTTGGAAAAAAAAACCATTATTAATGATTTTAAAAAAAATCCCCGTTTAAAATAATTTAAGAAAAATAATAAATACGTCCAAACATAAAGCAAATTAAAGTTTATCCCAGAGGACTTATTACAAGTTTAAACCCAACATAATAAAAGTAACGAAAAAGAGCAGAAAATTAATTTACTAAAGTTTGAAACATTTATTTCCGAAGTATGGCCTCCACCGAGTCATCCATGGACCCAAGTCCTCGTCACTGAGATTTACCTACAAGGATTAAGAAAGAAAAGAGGGTGAGTTACAAAAATTCAGTGCATAATCTCCTTACCGTCATCCACTAGGTCTGAACCCATTTAGCAATAACTTAGGCTGGAGCCCATGTAGCATAATCTTGGGCTAAAGCCCATTTACATGACAAAATATATGTGTGTGTGTGTGCAATGTATGCAACCCAACCCATCCATCCAACTCACCCCCGTACCAACCATCACACCTGTGGGGATCAAGTCAACCCACCTCGCCATCACACCAAAGCGCAGGCAAATTGCCATTTATAATAATATTTGTGGCTGAGCCACCAGAGTATCATATACGGTATTATAATCACGATGGTACAAAGCCATTTTTAGGTTGGCACATAGCCATTATCAGAATTTTGTGGCAATGCCACCAGGCTACACTTCTCTTCATTCAATATTCCCATCCCATGCAATATGTAGAGATGAAACATACATAATAACATAAAATATCCATATATTAATAACAACCATTAATCTATTGAATACTTTTAATGAATCGGCCCATTAAAGCAATATAATAATTCGGCCCACTAAAGCATTTTAACAAATCAGCCCATAGGGGCATTTCGGTAATTCAGCCCATAGAGGCATTTTCGTAAATCGGTCCATAAGGGCATTTTCGTAATTTGGCCCATAAGGGCATTTTCATAAATCGACCCATAAGGGTATTTTCGTAATTTACCCTCCAAGGTTATTTTGGTAATTTTGCAACCCCGGACTTAACTACTAATTTGGGGTATAAAAATTTAAAACTATCCATCTACGTCATATTGACTAAATTGACTATAACTTGCGTTAGGAAACTTGAAATTTAGATTCGTAAATTTTTCTTGAAACTAGACTCATATATCTTCTTACTACGATTTTTCCAGAATTTTTGGCTCAGCCATTTAGTACAGTTTATTCATTAAAGTTTCCCATGTATCACTGACCAACGATTCTGACCTCTCTTACCTTAAATCCAAATATCTCATTGTACAGTTTTCATATATTGCTCCCACTTGTTTCTATTGAAAAATAGACTCACTAAGGAATCTATAAATATAAATTATAACTCATAATTCACTTTGTACAATTTTGAATTATTTTTTCCAAGACAGAACAGGGAACCATGAAGTCATTCAGAACCAGTCTCACTAAAATTAAAATATCACAGAATATAAAATTCCTCTTCCTCCTCTGTTTCTTTCATATAAAACTAGACACAGTAAGATTTAATTCTATATCTCATTCATTTTCTAATTCCCTTTCTTCTATTTTTCATGATTTTTTAAAATCATGTCACTGCTGCTAACCAAAACTGCTTCATTGTAAAATATGGTTACCACTACGAACATACCCACGCCCGAGTGATCACCGATACCAGTTTCTGATTTCCTTCGATATTTCGACCGAATCACAAAACATTTCATGCAAATATTCAGAGAGGTGTGGGATTACACACCATTTCAAACATGTATTCGGAAGAGTATGAGATTACACACCTTATTCGGATTTCCTAAAGAACCACTCTTCGTTGATCCCACAATCGTGATCCTTCCCTACTAGGTTCTAATATCCAGCCTTGCACTTTGGCTATTGCAACGAGTTCCAAGTAAATAAGTGATGTACCAAAGGGGTTAGCCTTCATCCAATATTCGGCCATTCCACAAGAGGAGAAAGTTGATATCATCACCACAAAATAGAATCACATGAGCGGTGTAAAACATCGAAGTAAAGAGTAACATCTTACCACCAATATTTGGCCTAATCACCCACTTACCAATCCACTTCTGAAACCAAGGCTAAGAGGATGATAAGTAACAACAAAGAATGGCTTGATAGTTTCGGCAACCAAAGAAGAATGAACAATGATGGATTAAGGCTTACGGCACAACAAGGGGACAAAATAAACAATGACTAGGTATTTCGGCCAAAACAAGAGAAGAGTTGTTGGTAAAGAAAATGCCAAAATAACAACGCTTTTCAAAATGGCCAAGAGAAATTTAGCTCTCCCTCTCTCTAACAAAACCGCGTGAAACTCTTGCCAAAAGGATAGATGATGACCATAAACTTCTTTCCAAAACATCTTCCTCACTTTGGGCCAACATATTCCCTACTCTTTCCTTTTCTTTTTCCTTCTTTCCTTCCAACCATCCTTTCCTTATTTCTTTAGCAATCTTCCTTAAAAGAAAAAGTTTTTCTTACCATAATTGAAGCCTTGGCTGACACTATGGTTGAATAGCATAAAAAAAAATCAAAATTTGCACCAAGTGGGATTCGAACCTCTTCCCCTAAAGCCCTTCATGTGATGCCTCACCACCTTACTACTAGCTTCTCTTGTGCTAGCTAAATACATACTTATTTCCTTAAACCTTGATGCCACTTACCATCTCTCCTTAAAGTACTCAAACACTAAAATTTTCCTTTAGCCTAACTTGAACCCGGAACTTCCTAGAAACCCCATAACTTTCCAAAATCACCTTCCTAATAAGTTCAACTTGAAATAAAGCCATTCTCTTATTCTCCAAAAATTTTAAATGCTTCTGTGCTCAAGGCCCAATGGGCCTAATCCTACTAGGCCCAATTTTGGGATGTTACTATTCTACCCCTTTAAAGAAATTTCGTACTCGAAATTTCCAACCAACTACTAAATGCATCGCTCAAGTCACACCTCCATGCTTTCGCTGCGCACTCTGATACTCAAACACTATTTCGCTTTCTATCTTAATCTTGGAAACTCTTCACATCATCAAATATCTAATCCTTAAAAGCAAACAGGTATTTAACATACATACATAAAAGTTCCTATGCTCAAACACCATAAAAATGTACCTGACTTGCTGGTGATGGAACAATCCCGAGCCTTATGCTCCTTAGACCCACATCTCAAACATGCTCCTGACCTCCTCCAGCACTCACCCGAATGACGCCTTCTACAATAATCGCAAGCCAAAAATTTTGGACGTGCCTTAACATGCTTTACGGAACGAGACTGTGACCTTAAAGAACTGCGATCTCCTTTCTTCTTACAGTCCACGCACCCAACTAGAAGTGTCTCACTGATTCCTTTAACTGAGTCAGCTCATCAACCCCAGCTCAATCATGAGATTCCGTCTCAGCCACTGGCGAAGCTGGTGCGTCCATTTCGGGCACATGCCTCGGTGCTAAAGATCCAGTCCTAGCACCTCAGCCTCTACCACAGCTACGTGTACCTCGTCTTCGTCCTCTAGCACTCATGTTTGCTAAGTCAATTTAATCTTATTACGAGTCTTACGAATCAGCATACTATTCAATGTTTATTAAACAATGTTTTATGGAGTATAGGAAGTAAAGTCATTTTTGCAAAACGTATCCTAAAGTCTCAATCTCTATAGTTTCAGCTCCTAAAGCTAAAAGTTCTAGAGTATTTCTATAGTCATACCACAATAATTTCCAAAATGAAAACATAAACTTACTTGACTTGGTTCCGGATACCCGTGGTGCCATACTTCCTTTAGAACATGCATGTACAAATTAAAATTTTAAACAGCTTTGAAAACGTTTTTGAACCCAAACATTTTTTTATAATTGTAACATCCCAAAATTGGGCCTATTAGAATTGGGCCCATTGGTCCTTGGGCTTAGGAGCGTTTAAAATTTTTGAGAATAAGAGAACGGCATTTTTTCAAGTTAGACTTATTGGGAAGGTGATTTTGGAAAGTTACGGGGTTTTTAGGAAGTTCCAGGTTCAAGTTAGGCCATAGGAAAATTTTAGTGTTAAAGCATTTAAAGGGGAGAAGGCAAGTGGCGTCTAGCATAAGGGAATAATTAGGCAACTTGCTAGCATAAGAGGAGCTTGTGGCTTAGTGGCAAGTGGCGTGAATGGCAGAGGGGAGAGCTTGGGTTCGAATCCCACATAGTGCAAAATTTTTCCATACTTTGGAAATAATTTTTTCGAACATTAGTAAACTTCTTTACAATTTTAATTCGTTACTTTTACTATTTTGGGTTTTAAAGTTGTAATAAGGCCTCTGGAATATGTTTTATTTTGCTTTACATTTAGACGTACTTAATATCTTTCTTGAATTATTTTAAATGGGGATTTTCTAAAATCATTAATAACGATTTTCTAAAATTGATTAACAAATGGATTTTATAATAAATATGGACAAATAATTTAACTTGGATTTTCTTTCAAAATTTTCAACGTCATTTTCAAAAGTCACGGTTTTAAGGTTCGCTAGTTCGATTTTCAATTTACCAATCAACCTCTTGAAATTAGTAGTATTTTATTGAATATCTATATTTAAAATTGTTTTTCTTAAACTATAACTAAATAACACCAACTTTAGTACAAACTCAAGTTCTTTAAACATTTTCTTCTGTGACATACCAAATCTGGTCGTAACGCATGGGATGAGTTTAGGGTGTTACATTTTATGGTATTAGAGCCCGGTTGCAAAACTCGGCTGTGGTTTAGGTTCAAAAATGTTTTCAAGTTGTTTAAAATTTTAATTTGTACGCACATGTTCTAAAGGAAGTATGGCACCACGGGTATCCGGCACCAAGTCAAGTAAGTTTATGTTTTCATGTAAATATTCAGAGAGGGAAAGAACACAAGGGAGAAGTGTAAGGAGAGAAACAAGGGAAAATGAAGGAAAGAATCAAAGGAAAGAGGTAAGAGAAGGGAACATGTTGGCCTATTATGTGGAGGATGCTTTGGAAAGAATATTTTGGGTTAACACTCATCTTTTTGGTAAAGATGATACAGGGTTTTGGTAGGGAGAAAAAGAGAGCCAAGATAGTTTTGTAAGTTTTAGGACATGTAAAGTTTTCTTCTTTGGAGCATTTTGAGTTTTCTTTTTTCCCAATTTCTTCCCTCTCTTGCCGAAACTCTAAAGCCAAAATTGTGCACCTTTCTCCTTTGTTTTACCGAAACAATCAAGCCATCCTTTGCTGCTACTTATCATTCTCTTAGCCTTGGTTTCGAAAGTTGATTGGTAAGTGGGTGATTAGGCCGAATATTGGTGGTAAGATGTTACTCTTTATTTCGATGTTTTGCGCCGCTCATGTGATTCTATTTTGTGGTGATGAGATCAACTTCTTGCTCTTGTGGAAGGACTGAATATCGGATGAAGGCTAACCCTTTGGTACATCACTTATTTATTGGTGGAACTCGTTGCAATAGCTAAAGTGCAAGGCTGGATTTTAGAATCTAGTAGGGAAGGATCACGATTGTGGGGGCAACGAAGAGTGGTTCTTTAGGTAATCCAAATAAGGTGTGTAATCTCATACCTGTCCGAATACATGTTTGAAATGGTGTGTAATCTCACACCTCTCTGAATATTTACATGAAATGTTTTGTGATTCGGTCGAAAGATCGAAAAATCAGAAATCGGCATATGTGACCACACGGGCGTGCGTATGTTCGTAGTGGAAACCATATTTTACAATGAAACAGTTTTTGGTTAGCAGCAGTGACGTGATTTTAAAAAATCACGAAAAATAGGAGAAAGGGAATTTGAAAGTGAATAAGATATAGAATTAAATCTTATTGTATTTATTTTTATATGAAAGAAACAGAGAAGGAATACGAATTTTATATTCTGTGATATTTTAATTTTAGTGAGACTGGTTCTGAATGACTTCGTGGTTCCCTATTCTGTCTTGGAAAAATCATTCAAAATTTTAAAAAGTGAATTATGAGTTATAATTTATATGTATAGATTCTTTAGTGAGTCTATTTTCAATAGAAATAAGTGGAAGCAATATATGAAAACTGTACAATGAGATATTTGGAGTTAAGGTAAGAGAGGTCAGAATCATTAGTCAGTGAAACAGGGGAAACTTTAATGAATAAACTGTACTAAATGGCTAGGCCAAAAATTCTGGAAATATTGTAGTAAGAAGATATATGAGTCTAGTTTCAAAGAAAATTTACAGATCTAAATTTCGAGTTTTCTAACTCGAGTATAGTCAATTTAGTCAATATGACGCAGATGGACAGTTTAAATTTTTATGCCCCAAATTAGTAGTTAAGTCCGGGGTTGCGAAATTACGAAAATACCCTCGATGGGTAAAATTACAGAAATACCTTTGGGTTGTGAGATTTACCGAAACGCCCCTATGGGCCGAATTATGAAAATGCCCTTTTGGGCCAAATTACGAAAATGCCCCTATGGCCTGAATTACCGAAATGCCCCTATGGGCCGATTTGTTAGAATGCTTTAGTGGGCTGAATTACAAAGTTCTATAATTGGCCGATTTACCGTAATAAATTATTGGATTAATGTTTGTTATACATATATGTGGATATTATGATTTATTATGTATGTTGCATTTTACATATCGCATGGGTTGGGACAAATTGAATGAAGAGAAGTGTAGCTTGATGGCATTGCCATAATTTGTTCATTAATGTGCTTATAACTCTGGTGGCTCAGCCACAAATATTATAAAAAGCAGTTTGACTGCAGCATTTCTGGTGGCTCAGCCACAAATATTATGATAAATGGCAACTTGCCTACGATTGGTGTGTTTGGCGGGGTGGGTTGACTTGATCCCCACAGGTGTGATGGGATGGTACGTGTGGTGTGTAGCGGATGAATTACTAGGATGGGTTGGGTTTCATACATTGCACATATATATATATTTTGTTATGTAAATGGGCTTCGGCCCAAGATTATGCTATATGGGCTCAGGCCCAAGATATTGCTTTACGGGTTCAGACCCAATGGATGACGGTAAGGGGATTACGCACTGAGTTTTAGTAACTCACCCCTCCTTCTTAATCCTTGCAGGTAATACTCAGTGATGTGGACTTGGGCCATGGATGACTCGGTGGAGGCCATACTTTGAAAATAATGTTTTCGAACATTAGTAAACTTTTTTACCGTTTTAATTCGTTACTTTTACTATTTTGGGTTTTAAAGTTGTAACAAGGCCTCTGGATTATGTTTTATTTTGCTTTACATTTAGACGTACTTAATATCTTTCTTTAATTGTTTTAAATGGGGATTTTCTAAAATCATTAATAATGGTTTTCCAAAATTGATTAACAAATGGATTTTATAATAAATATGGACAAATAATTTAACTTGGATTTTCTTTCGAAATTTTCACCGTCATTTTCAAAAGTCACGATTTTAAGGTTCGCTAGTTCGATTTTCAATTTACCAATCAACCTCTTGAAATTAATAGTATTTTATCGAATATCTATATTCAAAATTGTTTTTCTTAAACTATAACTAAATAACACCAACTTTAGTACAAACTCAAGTTCTTTAAACATTTTCTTCATGTGACATACCAAATCTGGTCATAACGCATGGGCCGAGTTTGGGGTGTTACATTACCAATGCCTAGCCAAATTTTACTCATACTCATATAAGTCCATACATTTCATTTATTTCACAATTTAGTCCTTCAAAATACTATTTTCTCAATTAAGTCCAAAATACTCAAATTCATCAAAAACTCAAATACAAAATATGCTAATCAAACACATATATTCCATATTTCATCATCAAATATTTCAAAACTCATGTGTTCATCAAAGACACATTTCAAAATCATCATCAATTCTCAAAATTAAGACATGGGTTCTCGAAGCAACAATTGCAAAAACGTAGAAATTATCAAAAACCAATTAAAAACATACCTTGAATTAAGTCACAATGGTCGAATGCCCTAGCTCAATTTTCTTTCTTTTCTTTTCTTCAAATTCGGCTAGAATGGATGAACATATCCACTAACTTTTTCATTTGTTTTAATTACTATCATATTATTAACCTATTTACCTTATTAGCCTTATTACAATATATATATCATATAACATAAGGTCATTCTTGACCATTTCCATCCACTATCTCATTAATGGATTAATTGCCTCATAAGGGCTTCACATCATAAAGACATCAACAATTTGATACTTTCACATTTAACCATCAAGCTTTCATTTTATGCGATTAAGCCATTTTCTCAAATTAAGCATACAAACGAGCAAATTAACTCACAGAACTTTAGCACATGCTTAATCACACATAGTAAACACAGAAAATAATATTAAAATATTTTTCTAACTCGAATTTATGGTCCCGAAACTACTGTTCTGACTAAGGTCTAAACTGGACTGTTACAACGGATGTGGCATCCTGTAGCTCAGACCCGACGATCTGGTCGGGGAAATGGTGTTGTAATAGGCATATCCCCTATAGTCCCCAGGCCTCGAGCGACATCTAGTTTTGCACTAAGTGCATTTGTTGATTCTGATCATGGTTCCTAGCCAAACATTAGGACATATGTTTCTGGTAACTCACCCATCTTATGAAAATCCCACCAACTTGTTATTGTTACTGTTGGAAAAATTTGGTTTAGAAAAATGGTTTTCAGTTACAGTGAAAAATTAAAAATTCAAAAATCGAGCTGAGTTTGGTGATATTTATAGCAATAAACATTTTTTCTTGAAAAGTACATGTGCTTTGTGTGAGATGAAATTGTATTGTTCCTAGCTTTCAACCAAATGACCTTCACTGTTATCCTTGTACCTCGAATTGCGTAAGTGTAGGCTCGAGCAACACAAACCAAACACAAAACAAGAAACAATTTAATTAATTTCAATAAGAACGTAATTCTCTCAAACAAAAACATGTAGAAATTGCAATTCCTAGAAACTAGAATTTATTCGTAGAAAATAAATTCTCACTACTTTCTGGCAGAATAACAATATATAAAACTTATGTGTAAAAACTTGTGTTAATAACTTTACCAATGCTATCTATTTATAGAGAGAGATATGAGAATTCTAGTTGAATAAGTAAAACACAAATAATATTTATTTAATAGAAAAAATAATCTTCTAGTCTAACTAGAAGAGGGGGAGGCACACCCTCTTAATTCCCTTAGGGTTGCCGCCATGTTTATGTGAGGCAGATTGTGCCTCTTATCTATTGTGTCAAATTTTATGTGCTTCATGGACTTTTGACTTTGACCCAGCACTTTATAATTTAATCCAACTCAATATTTGTTAGTTCTCAAAATAAATATTATTTGTTTAATTAATTTATTTTTTCCATTAAATAATTTTCTTAACTCAATTCTAATCCTATTAAAATCATGACAACTTTACAATAAAAGAATCTATAAGGAAATGTATTTAATTTCCACATTTAACAAATTCATAATGACTAATTAATTTAATTTCATTTTAAACTTCAATTCTTTAATTATAATTAATTAAATAATAATTTGAAAATCATAAATTAATTCTCCAAATATTTTCTATTCATTTTTCTCTAACTTCATTTGCGAATGCGACCCATTTCTCTAACTTCATCATTTATATTCATTTTTGTTCATTTGGTTCTACATGTAATTCATTTTTTGTTTCAACGAGCTAGCGAAGGAAGCGATTGGAGATATATAATTAGGGCTCAAATAATTTATAATTAAGTTCTAACTTTTCGCCTATTAATTATAAATTATTTATTCACGAAGTCAATCCATTTTAGTATCGTGACTGAGCTCTCCCTAATTACATACCAGTACGAAAACTACTTAATTAGTGCTTGTCCAATGGCCTTATCATAAGTGTGTTACCCTAATATGATATCCTTAATCTCTTTGGGCTAAATCCATTCTCCCAATATGATCCTATTTTATCTCATGGTAACCATTACATTTTTCTTTATGAAAAGTCAATTACTATCAAACAGTAATCAAATCATTTATCACAAAGACAAACGATCTGTGGCCGCTTTTACTTTTCATTTATCATGTAATGACGATAAGAGGATATCATTTACCCATTACTTGGGGTATGAATTCTACTATTGTGAATGATGCTACATACTATGAAAAAAACATACCCAATGTACATGTGTTTGATTCCTTATCTATTTGAACTCATGCTTTTACTTACATCAAAGTATACGAGTCACGCATATGTAACACGTAGGTTTGTGCAAGTGTACACAATTGTTATCAAGTAATAAGTAAGTAAAAGAGTTATCGTCTCCATAGGAACTTTATCTGTTAATCAAATAATTGCAAAATTATGAATTTACAAGTTGGTAAAGAAAAATACAATATTTTGGAGTGTTGGATGTTTAATTAAACTAAATGAAAATTAATTAATCTAAATGCAATGAATGAGATCAGATGGTTTAGCAGCAAATTCACAAGCTTCAAAAATAATAACATGAATGAGCTAGAATAATTAAAATATTCAACTTAATTCTTTTTTCATCATGCTTAGCAATGTCTAAAAAATATTCCATGGAAACTCGATCTTTCATTAACTTGAAAATAATTATAAGTCCTTTCGGAATCTTATGTTTAGAAAAACATGCATATTACCATGATCATATTTAACTAAGGGTTTCTTAGAGTTATGTGAAGTAACAGGGACGGATTAGGTTTGAAACAATTTAATCACACAAATCTAAAAGTTATGAAAGGTAATAGAGCTCTCTCGAGTTATTACGAACCTTTAATTTAATCAGGCTAGGATCTAACTTAAGCATGCATCTTTCAATTATTGCGTCCATTAATCATCATCTGGCTAGGATTGATCAACTAATTCAAATGCAGTCAATCGCATTTTAATGAATGAAATACATGCATGAGTTTAATTGAAAGCATGAACGGTTGAGGAACAGACATCATAAACATGAATCAAATGAGCTTCGTCAAGTTAATGTAATCATTCTAGCTGAAACAAAATTAAGCTATCATTGTAAATGAAAAAACATTAAAACAATTTGCAAACATGTTGAATAACTAAGTACAAAATAAAGATAAGGAAGAAGAAACTCTGAATGATTTCGGTAGTCATCCGAAAATCGATCGTAGTGGCTTCCTTCGATCCTTGTGTTGCTCCTTCACAAAATGTTCCTCAAGGTGGTCGGCCAAGAGAGAATTTTCTCAAGGAATTGCTAGCTAAAGGGATAGGAAAAATTAATGGCTCTATGCGTGAAAAGGAGAGGAAATGAACAAGTGAAGAATGAATAATTGAATGAATAATTGATGGATGAAGGATATGGGAATGAGAGGTGATATTTATAGTAGAAGGGTGACATGAGAGTTTGCTAAAAATAGCTTGAGAGATCCCTTGAAATACTCCCTCTATTGGCAGGCCATGAAATGTGGAAAGTGCCTGATTTTTTTTCCTTGATTTTCTTGCTTGATTCTAGCTTGATTTGTGCTAGGGGTTGGATGGTTTCTTGAGCAATATTTGGGAGCTGATTTTTTATTCTTTCCCAAGTGCAAGGACCTCCAAATAAATCTTCCAAAAGTTGATTTTGAACCGCTCATGATGCTTGTCAAATTTGGGCTTCTCTTCCTTTGATGGATGGTTTTGTGACCCAATTTAAGACACAATTAGATTTCTTTTCAGCAACCAACTTCAACTAGGTCAAGGTAAAATTTCTGAACCCAATCATGGTCTAGCTGTCCATATGACTTGTTCACGTGTGACATTTTAATTTTCTCCCATGTTAGTCAATTCCATGGTCCTACTGCAATATATTAAGCACTTTATTAAACATGTAATAATATAACTTAATTTTATACAAAATTAACTCTAAAATTAATAAAATTACCTAAAATCATGCTCAATGTCTTAATATGAATAAAATTCATATAATTTGCTAACAATATACTCCAAATTTGCTCCAATATTAAGTAAAAAGATGTGACATAAGTCTATATAATTTAGACTTATCAACATACATAATCCATCATCCACTTAGGATTAAGGTATGACACACTATGAATGTCATAAGTGAATAAACCCATAAATGGATCTAAGATATATTCTATTTGGGTCTTGTCTAATGTATTTTTAGTCCAGTCAATCACGTGTATGTCTCTATATTTTGAGAGTCATGTGCTCCAAGGCTTAAGACAAAGCATCTTCCCAATTGGCTTTAATAGACAGTATATTAGTCTTTCAATTAGTTTGCTCATTTTTTATTAGACTAAGGACATATTTAGATTCATCTACTAATACAAACTGTCTTTCCATATTATGATCCGACCACGTAATACCTTTTGGTATTAGTTAAACGTTAGATAACCATTAAACTAATATTTGCTTCACGTGCAAAAACATCAAGGACAATATACAAAGGGTATTAATATAATTAATGAATATTATTATTACACGTTCGAAAAGTATAAGTGTACATAGATGAAAACACTACACTTAAGGCATCAGATCCAACAATTACCCCATATTTAGCTAAACTTGAATATCAAACCATGCAAAAGCCACATGCCAACTTGTTTTCTTCTTTCAATATTGTTGCTCCTCATGCTTTTCCATATTGTCATGACAAATGACCCATCCATCTTGTTACTAATGATGTCTTTCATCAACCCACAATGCATGGTTGAAATCATGAATTTTTGTTTGAGAAACTAAGGTAAAATTAACAAATTTGGGAGAAGGGAAAAATAAAAAATTTTGCATCAGAATAAATTCATCAATTGAATTATTAATTACTGGGAGGGGTCAAGAATGAAACTTTTTTATTTAACAAATTGGTTAAAAAGAATTAAATTAAAATATTTAAGTTTTAGAAGGGCTAAAAGTGAAATTAAACGATTTAATAATGAAATCAAGGCCCTAGTGTCACGGACTGCGGATCAAAAACCATGATGAATGCACACAAAATGACCCATGGAGGTCAACTGATTAAATGAGGCTCATTTAACCCACTTGAATTGACCAAATTTATGGAACAAAAAGCCTATCTACTTGAAGCCTTCGTGGCCCAATGAAACACTCTAGTAAAATTAGAGTTACCATGATAAATATTTGTAATCCTAAGTGATAAGATTGTATAGAGTTTAAATTGTAACATCCTAAAACTGGGGCTATTCGAGAATAAATGATTTTTCTTAAATTGAATTGCTGTGTTATTGATTGTGGTGTAATAAGGCTTAGTTGGAGGTCTTGAGTAGGCTCGGTTTAGTAGAAAATTGTATTTGAGAACTTTAAAGGTAAGGATCTCTAGCAAGTAGGGGTTACAAGAATAAATAGAGGATTTATTGACACAAAATAAGTCTTGGAAAAGTGGCAAAAGGAGGGCTACTTGGGAGTTACATGTGACGCCACAAGGGATAAGGGAGAGCTTGTGTTCGAGTCATAGAAATCCCTCTTTGCTCTTTATTTTGGACGGCATAGGGGGGAGAGACTTTCTCACTTCAAACTCTTTTGATAATGAGGATAATAGCTATATCATTAAGTTTTTAATTGGATTATTAAGAGATTATTATTTGATTATTATTTGAGGTATTTCAAATTATTTTGAATAATTTAAAATATGTGGCCTAGAGTGAATTAAGGAGTTGGTGGAATTTTAAACTCCTTAGAGTGGAGTGGACGGCAAGGCAATTGGGGGAGGGATAATGCCAAATTTTCTTGGCCTTTTTCTTTAATATTTTTGGCTAGTTCATCTTTTTGTTTCTCTTCTTTTTCTTCTCAAAACCCTTAGCCGAAACACCTATTCCACTCTTTCTTCATTCTCTTGTTCCACTCAAACCGAATCCTAAGCAGCCATAAAATTGATTTTTCCTTCTTTCCTATAGCCGAATATACTCCTCCTTGGTGTGCCGAATTTCTTTCCCCTATTTGGTGTAGTCTTGGCCGAATCTCAAACAAGGTGTTCTTCTCTATCTATTTCTTCAATCGGTTCTAAGGTGAGCGTCCAAGACCGAGTGCTTTCTCTATTGGTTCTCTTGTACTTGTCGACTTCTAGAGGGTAAGAACTGATTTCGGCACTTGTTGAAAGGGTATTAACTTCCTATGTTGAAACCGATTCTGTCTAGGTGTTTAGAGATCTTGAAGTAATCGGTTCAAGTCTCCATTCTCTATCAACTGAATTTGGTAAGTCTACGGTAAGTCAAATCTTTCTAAGCCTTTTTAGTGGATATTTGGAAAAGCCGAAACTAATCTTGTTTGGTACTAAAGGTTGGCCGATTACTAGGGAACCCGTATAAGGGTTCGGGTTGTTGGAAACCAAGTCAGAGCAAGGTAAGATCTCGGGTTTCAAATGATAACCCTTTGAATTAAATTGGGTTGGCGAATAGGCCATAGTACTAACCCATGTTTTTGGCCAATATAGGACAATAGATCTAGGGTGGCCGACTTCTCTTTTCGGATTTAGACTTCTCGTTGGTGACAGTGTGTACATACACGTTATGACTTATTAACTGTGTTAAAAGTTGTGAATGCTAACTCGGTTTATGTAGCATTGGATTTAATACCGTATTGGTATAAGTGACGATTCAGGTAAGTACTTGTTAATATGTGTTGCTATTTAATGCTTTTGGGAAGCATGGCATGAATTTAGTTGTAACCTAAATATCTGTTGGCATGAGATTTGTTACACAATGATTTGTTATGGGTTGATGAGTGGAGGGGCCAGTTACATTGTGTCGACGGACACCAGTGTTTTGGTAACACACTGTGACTACGGTCACCAGAGGTTTGGTACCTCCGAGGTTTGGCACCTCATAGCGCCTCGTCTCGGTGGCTTAGTACCACAAAGGGTTGGCCCTACGATGATGATACGGGATTGACGCCATGATTTGGTATCACGCGATGGGTTGGCCCTATCAACCGATTTGTGTCTTCGGACACCGTAGGTTTGGCACCTCCAAAGTGATTTGGTATCACATCTGTGACTATACGTCACCAGTGGTTTGGCACCACCAAAGGGTTTGGTACCACAAAGGGTAGACAGAGGCGCTTGGTTGGCTAGGTTGGGTACACGACTTAATGCATGTTAATTTGTCATAAATTGTGTATGATGTGGCTTAAACCGGGAAGGGTTACATATCGAGTCTTGGTGACTCACCTTCTCCTTTATTTTTTTCAGTGACACGTAGTTCACTTAATTTGGAGCCGGAGGGACTTGAGGTGGCCATGCAAAGGATTTTAAATTTAATAGACTTTGAATTTCGTTTATTCATTCTTTTTGATTGTTGGTTTAAATTTTAATTGGGTTGTAATAAGGCCTCCAATAACTCCTTTTTATTATTTTGTTATTGTTACCGCTTTGAATATTAGTTAAACTATTTAATTATGGTAATAATAAGTTCACACGATTTTTCAAAATAATTCGAAAATGTTTTCTTCGTACCATCGGGTACATCTTAAAATATATATATAAAAACTTGATTCAATAAATATTTTAAAAATAAATCTAAGTGTGGGGTTTATACACCCCAACTGTTATAACATGACACTATCTTTTGTCTAGAAGTTAGTTCGGTTTTAAAAAGGTTTCAAAATGTTTTCTCCGTAGCAAACCAGATTCGGTCATAACGTTTGGGCCGGGTTTGGGTTGTTACAAATTGGTATCAGAGCCCAGTTCAAAGCTCGGCTGTGGGGGCCCAAGGCCCAAAAATGTTTTGGTAGGCCTCTTTGAGTTATTTTGGGTTTTGAACAAGATGGCACCGAGTCTCCCAGACCTATCCGCCTGTAAGTACTCTGAACCTCTTTGTGAATTATTTTCAGAGAAGGGTAGGAAGCATGGAACGAGAATAGTCTTATAGGAATTCAACCTTAGGATTAGATTACTCAAACACACAAATGTAACATAAGACTTAATGAACTCAACCAACCTATGACCAAGTCACCGAGCTAGGTGTGGTAACCCCAGACGCATGTCTAGGATTGGATCCCAAGAGCCTGGTATTTAAGCAGTCCGAGTGACTCACCTCCTCTTCGCAGGTATCCTACCTGGTGCGTAGCTTCGGTTCACCCTAACTCAGAGGGCTCAGTGGTGTGGTAACCTCTGTGCGCATGTCTAGAAAGGTTCGGTGGGAGCTTGGTATTTAAGCAGTCTGCGTGACTCACCTCCTCTCCACTCGAATCCTGCCTGGTGCGTAGCTTTGGTTCACCCTGACCAAGAGGGCTCGGTCATAGGCTAAACATAACGACTAAAACCCGAAAGGGAACTAACCATGTTTTTGAAAAAGAAGAAAACAACAAAACTCTAGTTTTTTTTCAAAACTTTTTAGAATCACTCTTTCAAATTTGAGAACAACCATTTTCACAACTTTTTCCGAAAAATTTGATTTGTGAAGATTACAAAAATGCCCTTAGGGGTAAAATTACTAGAATGCCCTTGACTCATAAAATGTAAATTCAATGGTTTTGCCCAAAAATTTTATTATTTCTAGAAATATCTAAAAACTTTACTTTGCAAATCACCAATAAAATACTTTGGTTTTGGAAATTACGGAAACGCCCTCAACTTATAAAATTACCAAAATGACCTCGAATTCAAAATTTTTGCAACATCATCGTTTAAAAAGAGGGAAACTCGTAAAAAGAACCCTCAGAGTTTTACAACTGTTAAAATACCCAGATTTATAAAAATTATAAAATTACCCGATTGACAAAATTACCAAAATACCCCGGTTCCCAAAATGATGCCATATCTTTAAATTTTACAAATTTTCAAAGAATACCTCCAGCTTTGGGAATTTCAAAGTGACTGCTTTGTTAAAGTTCTAAAATCCTCGGATTTTTAATACAAAAATACCTCAGAGGAAAATAACGAAAATACCCATGGATAGAAACAGATGTAAATGTCCAAGAGTGAATAAGTATGGAAAGTTTTAGGGAATGGATGTGCCCTTTTGTGTGAACTAGGGTAGAAGACTTAAAACATTGTTTGATCGAAAGAATCCTTATTAAACTTTTCATAAAATTCTTCGCAGATAATCAAGTGGAACAAATTACTAATCTATAAAATTTTTCTTAATCAGATTAAAAGCACGTTAGATAGAATGAGTTCTAGAGGACGTGGCCGACGTGGACGTGGTAGGGGAAGAATGACCGATCTCGAACCCGTTAGGTCGTGACGTGGTTCGAAAATGAGATACCATCGCCGCCACCACCCCCAACTTTTGGAGCCGAGGAGCAAGATCGACGGAGGTGAGGCAAGATCGCAAGTCGTGTTGCGAGTTTTGGAGTTGGTGGTCGGGCTAGTGGAAATTTAGGGCTCGTAAACTGCTCCCGAGCGAATTCGGTCTAACTGAGTCAAGTGTTCGGGTGTATCGTGAGTGGCACCCAGGCAATGGAATCATGGCCGGAATCTCTGTAAAGGATTATGGACAATCTTGACCTGTCTGATGGGGAGAAACTGAAAGGAGCCGTGTCGCTTCTGAAGGATGAAGCATATCAGTGGTGGCTCACGGTCCGAGATGGCACCATGGCAGAGGATCTTACATGGGAGTACTTTAGAGTTACTTTTCAGAAGAAGTACGTGGGTACCAGCTACACTGACGCGCAGAGAAAGGCTTTTTTGGGGTTGGTATAAGGAACCAAGTCTGTGTCGGAGTATGAGGCGAAATTCTTAAGGCTGAGTAGATATGCGAGAGGCATCGTGGCTACAGAACATGAGCGCTGTGTCCGCTTTGAGGACAGACTGAGAGATGATTTGAGGCTGCTGATTGCTCCGTAGCAAGTTCGAGAGTTTTCGTCTCTAGTAGAAAAGGCTAAGGTAGCCGAGGGTATCAAGGCATCTGTGAGGCAAAACTATGATAGGCTCAAGCAGAAGAGAGGTTTTGGGCTATCCGGTCGTAGTAATGTTCGAAAAAGGCTAGGCAGAGGGCCAAGTCAGCAAAGAAGGCCCATGACTGCTAATCAGAAACCGGTTCAGTGTAATCGCTGTGGAAAAGCCCATTGGGGAGGTTGTTGGAATGGTGAACGAGGTTGCTTTGAATGTGGGTCTTTGGAGCACCGCGTGAGGGATTGTCCCCGGAAGCGAGCTCAGAATCAGTCAGAGGGGCAGAACCGTACTCAGGATAGAAGTGTGGGACCACAGAGAGGTCGTGGTAATGGTAGAGGGGGAAATGGTACTAATCGTGGTCGTGGAAGTCAGGGCAGAGGCGCAGGCAATACAGAGGCAAGACAGCCTGGCTTAGTCTATGTGGCGAGGCGTCGCGAGGAGGGTGACGCACCGGATGTCATAACCGATACGTTTCTAATTTTCGGTCTTCCTTATGTTGCATTAATTGATGTGGGTTCAACGCATTCTTACGTAGCGAGTAGTGTGGTAGAGACTTTGAACCTAGACTCTAAGACTGCTGCTAGGGAGACGACTATAATTAGCCCTTTAGGCCATTCTGTAGTTGTGAACAAGCTTTATAGGGATGTACCCCTAGAACTCCAAGGGGTCGTGTTTGTGGCTGATCTGATGGAACTACCGTTTGGGGAGTTCGATTTGATCCTTGGTATGGACTGGTTGGTTAGGTACTAGGCGAGGTTGGATTGCGCTGCTAAGCGCATGGTTCTTAGGATGGCCGAAGGGGATGAAGTGGTTATGATCGGTAATCGAAGAAATTACCTGTCTAATGTGGTGTCGGCCTTGAAGGCTGAAAAGATGGTTAGGAAAGGGTGTGAGGCGTTTATAGTTCGAATTTGTGCCTTGGAGGCTAAGGAGTCAGCAGTTGAAAAGGTTCGAACGGTAGGGGAATTCGCTGATGTATTCCCAGAAGAACTTCCGGGTTTACCTCCGGATCGGGAAGTCGAATTCGGTATAGATTTGCTACCTGGAATGGCACCTGTATCTATAGCACCGTATCGGATGGCACCAAAGGAATTGGTGGAGCTGAAGGCTCAAATTCAGAAGCTCTTGGATAGAGGGTTTATTCGACCTAGTATATCTCCGTGGGGAGCACCTGTATTATTTGTCAAGAAGAAGGACGGTTCTATGCGGATGTGCATCGACTACCGTCAGTTAAACAAGTTAACGATCAAAAATAAGTATCCGTTACCTCAGATCGATGACTTGTTTGACCAATCAAGGGTGCGTCGGTATTTTCAAAGATTGACCTTAGGTCGGGTTATCATCAATTAAAGGTGAAGGAGGTTGATGTGCACGAGA
Source organism: Gossypium rotundifolium (assembly GCA_025506655.1). Classification (NCBI taxonomy): domain Eukaryota; kingdom Viridiplantae; phylum Streptophyta; class Magnoliopsida; order Malvales; family Malvaceae; genus Gossypium; species Gossypium rotundifolium. The sequence goes on along the minus strand of CP106722.1, from coordinate 84,036,102 downwards.
CGGCATTCAACTCGGTATGGGCATTACGAGTTCCTAGTGATGCCATTCGGTGACCAATGCACCGCGGCATTCATGGACTTAATGAATAGGGTGTTTCAAAGAAGATTTGGATCAATTTGTCGTAGTGTTCATAGACGACATATTGGTTTACTCAAAGACGGAGGAGGAGCATGACAAGCATTTGCGAATAGTTCTGCAAGTACTGAGGGAGAAATAGTTATATGCAAAATTCAGTAAATGCGAATTTTGGCTAAGAGAGGTGGCTTTCTTAGGTCACGTGGTGTCAGCGGAAGGGATTAGAGTGGATCCCCGCAAGATTGAAGCGGTGTTGGATTGGAAATCGCCTAAGTCGGTGGCAGAGATTCGAAGCTTTCTGGGTCTAGCCGGGTACTATCGAAGGTTTGTGGAAGGATTCTCGTTAATTGCTGCACCGTTAACTAAGCTATTAAGGAAGGGAGTACCATTTGTTTGGTCAGAAAGGCAGCAAGAAAGTTTTGATAAGTTGAGGAAGATTCTGACAGAAGCTCCGGTTTTGGTACAGCCTGAGGCAGGGAAGTTGTTTACAGTTTACTGTGATGCGTCCCATACGGGGTTGGGATGTGTATTGATGCAGGAAGGGAAGGTAGTAGCCTATGCGTCCCATCAGCTAAGACCGCATGAGGGTAACTACCCAACTCACGACTTGGAGTTAGCAGCAGTGGTCTTCGCCTTGAAAATATGGAGGCATTACTTGTATGGGGAGAAGTCGATAGTTTACACGGATCACAAAAGTTTAAGGTATCTCTTGACTCAGAAGGACTTGAACTTGAGGCAACGACGGTGGATTGAATCTAAAGGACTACGATCGCTCAATTGAGTACCATCCGGGCAAAGCTAACGTGGTGGCTGACGCGTTAAGTCGGAAGGTCGTGGCGGACTTAAGGGCGATGTTTGCTCATTTGAGTCTATACGACGATGGAAGTCTTTTGGCGGAGCTACAAGTTAAGCCAACTTGGATCGAGGAGATTAAGGATAAGCAGTTGGTAGACGAGGGATTGAATGCAAAGAGATTACAAGTCCAAAATGGTGGTTTGGAAGGGTATAGTTTGACTGATCATGGTGTATTATGTTTTCAAGGACGGCCCTGCATGCCGAAGGATGGGGAACTGAGACAAAGAATTCTTCAAGATGCACATAGCAGCCCATACGCTATACATCCTGGAGGTAGCAAAATGTACAGAGATTTGCGGAGACAATTCTGGTGGCCTGGGTTGAAGCGTGAGGTAACTGAGTTCGTGGGAAGGTGTCTGACGTGTCAGCAAGTTAAAGCTGAACATCAGTTACCATCAGGACTACTTCAACCAGTAAAGATTCCTCAATGGAAATGGGAGAGGATCACTATGGATTTCGTCAGTGGTCTACCCCTCACGCCCAGCAAGAAAGATGCAGTTTCGGTAATTGTGAACCGCCTGACTAAGTCAGCTCACTTCGTACCGGTGAGAATGGATTACTCCCTCCATAAGCTAGCAAGGTTGTATATGGCTGAGATAGTCAGATTGCATGGTGTACCAGTATCAATTATCTCAGATAGGGATCTAAGGTTCACGCCGAGGTTTTGGAAAGCGTTGCATCAAGCTTTGGGTACGTGATTGATTTCAAGATGACTTTCCATCCACAATGGACGAGCGGTCAAAAGGGTCATACAGATCTTAGAGGATATGCTGAGGGGTTGTGTCTTGGAATTCGAGGTAGTTGGGAGGAATTTTACCATTAACCGAGTTCGCCTACAACAATAGTTACCAAGCGAGTATCCGGATGGCAACATACGAAGCAATCAGATGGATTTGAAATGCCGAACTCACGCGTGTTGGACGAGTTGGGTGAATGACAAGTGTTGGGTCCGAGTTGGTTCTGTAAACGGAGGACAAAGTTAGGGTGATTCGAGCTCGTCTTAAGGAAGCGTCAGATAGACAGAAATCTTATGCTGATCTGAAGCGCAAAGAAATGGAGTATGAAGTAGGAGACAAGGTTTTCCTGAAGGTATCACCTTGGAAAAAGGTGTTAAGATTTGGGCGAAAAGGAAAGCTAAGCCCAAGATTTATTGGCCCATATACAGATGAAGCGAGTAGAACCGGTAGCTTATCACCGATCCGCCGACGGAGTTAAGTCAGATTCATAACATCTTTCATGTGTCGATGCTTAGGCGGTATCGGTCAGATCCATCACACGTGGTGCCTGTGGCAGAAATTGAGGTCAACTCAGACTTATCTTTCGAGGAAGAACCGGTTCAGATTTTGAATCGAGATGTGAAGGTTCTGCGTAGGAAGTCAGTGCCCTTAGTGAAAGTGCTATGGCTGAACCATGGTGCAGAGGAAGCTACGTGGGAACCCGAGGATGTGATACGGCAACAATACCCCCACCTCTTCTAACTAGGTAATTTCGAGGACGAAATTCTTTTAAGGGGGTAGAACTGTAACATCCTAAAACTGGGGCTATTCGAGAATAAATGATTTTTCTTAAATTGAATTACTGTGTTATTGATTGTGGTGTAATAAGGCTTAGTTGGAGGTCTTGAGTAGGCTCGGTTTAGTAGAAAATTGTATTTGGGAACTTTAAAGGTAAGGATCTCTAGCAAGTAGGGGTTACAAGAATAAATAGAGGATTTATTGACACAAAATAAGTCTTGGAAAAGTGGCAAAAGGAGGGCTACTTGGGAGTTACATGTGACGCCACAAGGGATAAGGGAGAGCCTGTGTTCGAGTCATAGAAATCCCTCTTTGCTCTTTATTTTGGACGGCATAGGGGGGAGAGACTTTCTCACTTCAAACTCTTTTGATAATGAGGATAATAGCTATATCATTAAGTTTTTAATTGGATTATTAAGAGATTATTATTTGATTATTATTTGAGGTATTTCAAATTATTTTGAATAATTTAAAATATGTGGCCTAGAGTGAATTAAGGAGTTGGTGGAATTTTAAACTCCTTAGAGTGGAGTGGACGGCAAGGCAATTGGGGGAGGGATAATGCCAAATTTTCTTGGCCTTTTTCTTCAATATTTTCGGCTAGTTCATCTTTCTCTTTCTCTTCTTTTTCTTCTCAAAACCCTTAGCCGAAACACCTATTCCACTCTTTCTTCATTCTCTTGTTCCACTCAAACCGAATCCTAAGCAGCCATAAAATTGATTTTTCCTTCTTTCCTATAGCCGAATATACTCCTCCTTGGTGTGCCGAATTTCTTTCCCCTATTTGGTGTAGTCTTGGTCGAATCTCAAACAAGGTGTTCTTCTCTATCTATTTCTTCAATCGGTTCTAAGGTGAGCGTCCAAGACCGAGTGCTTTCTCTATTGGTTCTCTTGTACTTGTCGACTTCTAGAGGGTAAGAACTGATTTCGGCACTTGTTGAAAGGGTATTAACTTCCTATGTTGAAACCGATTCTGTCTAGGTGTTTCGAGATCTTGAAGTAATCGGTTCAAGTCTCCATTCTCTATCAACTGAATTTGGTAAGTCTACGGTAAGTCAAATCTTTCTAAGCCTTTTTAGTGGATATTTGGAAAAGCCGAAACTAATCTTGTTTGGTACTAAAGGTTGGCCGATTGCTAGGGAACCCGTATAAGGATTTGGGTTGTTGGAAACCAAGTCAGAGCAAGGTAAGATCTCGGGTTTCAAATGATAACCCTTTGGAATTAAATTGGGTTGGCCGAATAGGCCATAGTACTAACCCATGTTTTTGGCCGAATATAGGGACAATAGATCTAGGGTGGCCGACTTCTCTTTTCGGGATTTAGACTTCTCGTTGGTGACAGGTGTGTACATACACACGTTATGACTTATTAACTGTGTTAAAAGTTGTGAATGCTAACTCTGGTTTATGTAGCATTGGATTTAATACCGTATTGGTATAAGTGACGATTCAGGTAAGTACTTGTTAATATGTGTTGCTATTTAATGCTTTTGGGAAGCATGGCATGAATTTAGTTGTAACCTAAATATCTGTTGGCATGAGATTTGTTACACAATGATTTGTTATGGGTTGATGAGTGGAGGGGGCAGTTACATTGTGTCGACGGACACCAGTGTTTTGGTAACACACTGTGACTACGGTCACCAGAGGTTTGGTACCTCCAGAGGTTTGGCACCTCATAGCGTCTCGTCCCAGTGGCTTAGTACCACAGTGGGTTGGCCCCACAGATGATAATACGGGATTGACGCCAGTGATTTGGTATCACGCGATGGGTTGGCCCCATCAACCGATTTGTGTCTTTGGACACCAGAGGTTTGGCACCTCCAGTGATTTGGTATCACATCTGTGACTATACGTCACCAGTGGTTTGGCACCACCAGTGGTTTGGTACCACAAAGGGGTAGACAGAGGCGTTTGGTTGGCTAGGTTGGGTACACGACTTAATGCATGTTAATTTGTCATAAATTGTGTATGATGTGGCTTAAACCGGGGGAAGGGTTACATACTGAGTCTTGGTGACTCACCTTCTCCTTTATTTTTTTTTAGATGACACGTAGTTCACGGATTTGGAGCCGGAGGGACTTAAGGTGGCCATGCAGTGGGATTTTAAATTTAATAGACTTTGAATTTCGGTTTATTCATTCTTTTTGATTGTTGGTTTAAATTTTAATTGGGTTGTAATAAGGCCTCCAATAACTCCTTTTTATTATTTTGTTATTGTTACCTGCTTTGAATATTAGTTAAACTATTTAATTATGGTAATAATAAGTTCACACGATTTTTCAAAATAATTCGAAAATGTTTTCTTCGTACCATCGGGTACATCTTAAAATATATATAAAAACTTGATTCAATAAATATTTTCAAAATAAATCTAAGTGTGGGTTTTATACACCCCAACTGTTATAACATGACACTATCTTTTGTCTAGAAGTTAGTTCGGTTTTAAAAAGGTTTCAAAATGTTTTCTCCGTAGCAAACCAGATTCGGTCATAACGTTTGGGCCGGGTTTGGGTTGTTACATAAATCTCTTCGGATTTTCATCTTGTAGATAGGCTTTAATCTTGACCATCAATGTAATTTAAATAGTACCATGGATCTAGGGGAACTTAACTATAAATAGAGGTCTTCCGCCTCATTTGCAATCAGTCAGTTGTATTCCATTCATAGTTATTGAATATATTTGAGAGTGTTTACTCAAACACCTTGTGTGCATTACTTTCTTGTAGCTTTTTGATTCTTTTGTTGCTTCCTTGCTTTGAGTTTGGTTCTGCCTTATTTTAGTGCCTTAGAGAATTTTCTTTGTGAATTCTCGTCTTTCGAGAGATAGGTTGACTTTAGGAAGATTTAAAGCAAAGGGAATCGCCTAAGGTTGCGCGGCTTGTCAAACTAAAGTTCTAGAACCGTAATATACTAGCACCAAGCACATTGAAGTGGATTATGATAATATGATTTTCTGCAATATTCCATATTTGATGTCGATGCTTTTTACTACATCTATCTATCAATGCTTTTGGAATCAAATCAATGGTAGTACTAGTCAGATTATCGATTTTAGGTTTGTTTGGATCAAAACAAATAAATTATTAAAAATATATAATTAAATATAATCGCCGCTTTAAACCAATTTTAATTTAATTTAATTAGTCTCAGATCGATTTATAGGTCAATCAATTTTTACCTCTAAATGAATTAATACCTAAATAATTTTCAATGTAACCAATTGATTCGGTATACTTCAAACAACATAAATATTCACGCACCCTCTTTTCAATCCTTCACTAGCATTTTTCCATGCGTTGTAGTTTATTATATTTATATTTATTAGCAAAAATTATAAGTTGCATTAGAATGTTTTGCTTCAAAGTTTTCTTTTATGCAATTTGAGTTTTATTCTTATTACTAATTAGATGTTTATTATAATTTGAATATATATTCAAATAATTATAGTATTGAAATTATTTTTTCCTAATTAAAATTTAACTCATGTTTTTATGAATAATAATTCACTTTCATCCGGTGGAAATTTAGATTCACTAGTTAAGAAAAAAAGATGATTTTTTTGTTTTTATAATTATAATTAAAAATAAATATTTAATAATTATATTCCTCAAAATATTAAAAATAATTTTTATCAAAATAAAATAACAGTGATTGTGTTAGTATAATAAATTTAGGTTGTGGTTTGTTTTTCTACAATGTTTAAGTTTAGGATTTGAAATCTACACTTTAATTTGACATAATTTAATTTATAAACTTTTATAGTACCATTAGTTAATCTACATAGTTGATATCTTTAACAATTCAAATTAAAATGTTGAGGCATAGTTTTTATTAGAATTACACATTTTAACTTATCATGTTGAGATAGATTGTTTTTTTGTGTGTTAGAAAAGTATTTGAAAGAAAATTCTCAACATTTTAATACATATAGTTAATATAATAATTATCTGGGTTAATTAATGTCATTATAAATGTGGATTAAATTATGTCAAAATAAAATATAAATATTAAATCCCAAAATTGATAATTGTAAATGTCATAACAAAAGGAAAAAAAATGTAGGGTAAACTACTAGGTGGTCACCCAACTTTTGGTACTTCAAAACTTTCAATTTCATAGTTAATATTTTTAAAATTTAAAATCATTATCTAAAAATAAATAATCTTTTAAATCAGTATTTATTTTTATCAAATAACATAATTATATTCAATACTTATATTTATTAATTTACCAAATAATTTTCTAATATAAATTGACCACTTATAAAATTTAGCATTAAAAATTTAGTATTTAATTTTTCAACGCTTAAATTTTCAGTTTATGAAACACCCCACGGCCACTGTTAAACATTTAACAGAAAGCTAGTGTGGTCATTTTTTATTTGCCTAATAATAAATTTAGTCCTCTAATTTTTACATATTTTATCAATTCGATCTTATATCTAAAAATTCTAACAAATTTAGCCCTCAATATTTACAAAATTTGCCATCTAGTTCTAATTCTAAAAAAAAAACAATTAATTTAGCCCTAAATATTTACAAAATTTTCAATTTAATTCTAATACTAAAAGTTAAAAAAGTAAAATTATTTAAAATTTTATTTTTATAAAATTTGATAAAAACGATTTTAAAAATTTTAAAAAAGCATAGATAAATGATAAATTATATGGTTTTTAGATTATTTTTTTTAAACATAGTCAAACATGTTTACAAGCCACCAAAAATGTTGTCGTAGTTTGAACATTCTTATTACCAGTAACAACCTGGCACCAATTCCATCTCCGATTAACATAATATTTCTAGCTTATCTTTGAATATCAACATTTCCATTGTAAACTCCAACTTTTACATGTATTACAGTTCTTTCTGCCACTGCCTCGGATATGGTATTGAAGTTGTCGAAACCGTCTTGAGCCACCACGATGTCAACGTTTAACGGTGCACCGATTTTTTGCAAGAGCTTTCGGTCGGCACCGGAAAGCAAAGTAGGCATCTATTACCAACTTGTTTAGCGGTAACAGTGGGCTTATTTATGGCTAGGGAATTGCTAATCAATTTGGAAAAGTTGGCTAACATGGGTGTTAAGGTTTGTAAATGAGAGACCAAGTTGAAGTCAATGGAGCCATTTTGGTAGGTTTGATGGTTGGCAATTGCAGCACCTAACCAGGTTTGAACATTTAATGGATTGCTACTGCACTTTCATCGGTTAAGATGTAGAATGGTGTCCTCGTAGAGCTCCAAGAAATCGTTCCAAGCCAATGTGGTTTGCTCATTGAAAGAAGTCAAGTCCATGGTAGAGACAAGCTGATGAGCTTGAACCACTTGGTTCAGGGTGACTTAAATTGCAAGGTCACTGAAGGAGAACTAAAATATTTTAACTATTTTTCTTTTTTTTTTTAAATAACAAATTTTATAAATATTTAGGACTAAATTTCTTAAATTTTTAAATTTAGAATCAAATTAATAAAATGTGTAAATATTAAAAAATTAAATTTATTATTAGCCCCAATCAAAAAAGGACTACCTCCTCAATCACTAAAATTTTAAAATATTAATGACGAAATTGAAAGCTTAAAGTTGGATGACAAGGTGTGAGGCCTTCCTTAGATTCTGAAGGTGCTTGAGTGGGGGAAGTTCCGTGTATTGGTAGCTGGGATTAGTAGATTTGAAGTTAGTTAGGCGGTTTTATTCTATACTTGCATTTACCTACCATATCTATTGGAACGTAATTCCATTTCTTAACTAATCAAAATTTACCAACTCCAACACTATACCCTCACAAACACCTACTCATATATACAAGTTTCTATTAAAACAGATCCGGAAAACTCGTACAAATAAAATATAAATTAAAATTATTTTAAAATTTGAAATAAATATCAAACCTATGCATGTGAACTCACCGATTTATTAAATAAAAAAGTAAATTACATAGGTAATCATTTTATTATAAAAAATTTTCATTTTAGACACTTAAAATAAAAAAGTTTATAATTTGAACACCCACGTTATATAGTTCGATCACTACCGTTAAAATTACAAACTGCAAGTTGATGTAACAGTTAAAAGATTCAATATAGTCACAAATTTAGCCTTTAACTTTTACATATGATATCGATTTAGTCATAATTTTAAAAAATTAGCCCTCACAATTATGAGTAAACCGATATAATATATAAAAACTGAGGGTTAAATTTGTTATTATACTATTTTTTTACTATCACATCAACTTGTCATTTGTAATTTTAATGGGAGTGATCAACATGACTAAATTATATAAAGCGAGTGATTAAATTGCAAATTCTTTTGAATGCCTAAAATTAATTTTTTTATAATTGAGTGATTATTGTATAGTTTACCCAAAATAAAAAGACAAACACGTTTATATTAATAATTGATAATTTGTGTATAAAAATTATTTTAACATTTTTAATTGAATTGTTGTTATTTTATATTAAAGACATTTTAATAATTTTAATTAAATTAATATCTAATTAACTAAGTTAATAAAGAGTTCAATACAAATTATAGACAAGTATAGATACATAGGCGGGTTTAAGGGGCCTCCCAAAAGAAATTGAAAATTTATGATTTTTCATTTAAATTTTTAGAAAGTTTTAATTAAGTCTTCAAAATTTTGTAAAATTTTATTTTTTCTTGAAGTTTTTAAAAATTTTAATTAGACTCTTCAAATTTTTAAAATTTCTTATTATACCTTTTAAATTTTAAAAAAATTAATTAAAATAACTTACATTTTTAAAAGAAATTTCATTAAACTCTTAAAACTTTTAAACTTGTGAAAAAGTCAACGACTGTCATTGGTCACCGACCGCGACTCCACTTCAAATAAAATAGGTCGGGAAGCACGATAATAAAATCTACAAACTGGCGTGAAGCCAGCCAACAAAAAAACTGTAGCAGATATGGCGGTTGTCCATGGAGTAAGTAGGATCTCACATTTTTGTACCGTTACCTTATTGTTGGCCACGTGGCGCTTCCGTCGCTCTCTTGGTAAGAAAATCATTGCTCTTTTTGACATGTTTGTCATTATTTTTATTAAATAATATAATTATTACTAATAAAATGACTCTTTACACGTGGCATTCGCTGGAATCTTCTTCCCTAATAGAAAAACTATAAACTCTTTTTTGCGTGTGTATGAACTATTTTTTTTTTCAATAAATGAAATTCCTTGAAGATAATACAATCTTTTATAAAAATTTATTTCCGAATTTGGGCTCTTGATTTCTTTCTCTGTCAGCAAATTGGTCGAATTTTATTTCCATTTTATTTTATTTTTGTTTTTATTTGAAGTTGAAGGAAAAGCATAGCATTTGGCGTACAAGTGATAACTCACAATTGTCTTATGTATTTAGTTCCCTAACTTTTTAAGCTAATCATTTTGCTTCAGAATCTCTTTGCGTTGGAAACCTTTTCAAAGTTCTTACGCTTTTTTGGCCTCTGATATTTGCCCAGGTACTTTCAGTTTATTTAATCTTTATTTTTTTCCCTCGGTTGTTTAACTAATTTGATTTAATTTCGTTTGAGTTTCCTGCTTGAACTAATTGTTAGGAGCAATTTTTATTTTATTTTTGTTACTTGAGTTTTTGTATAATCTTTTGTCTCGGAACTATAGAGATTCATTTAAAGAGAAAAAGAAGAAGAAATGGTTTGGAAATTTAGTCAGGTAGGAAAAAGATAGTTTAAAATTTTCGGTAGCTCTATTAGAAAGGAAATTAGAGTTAAAAACAACTTTTGTTTAGGGGTTTTATTAATTTTTTAAAGTTTGATGATGTTTTTCGTCTGCGTTTTGTTTAAGCATTGTTTTTCTTACTTGAAATTTTATTGAAGGTTTTTTTTTTTTTTTTTTGGGAGATTTGATCTATGAGAATGGCTTTAAATTTTGGTTTCTGAATTATGAAAATTCCCAGATCCATTTTGCAGCACTTGATTCTGTGTCAGATTGAGCTAAACTACTTTCTGCATTAGTAGTCATCAAAAGAACTCTGTTTTGAGCAAATTGGAAGTAATATTGACATGTCCTTTCTCGGTTCAGTGCTTTAGTTATTGAATTTCTAAAGCTTGAATAAAAGGTTAGAGGGAACTGAGATGGACATTGGAGCTCTTTTAACTTCTGCCGGAATCAATATAGCTATATGTGTTGTGCTGTTGTCTTTGTATTCCATACTGAGGAAACAACCGAGCAATGTTAGTGTGTATTTCATGCGGAGGCTTATTTCAGAACCAGTAAAGCGTAGTGATCCTTTTCGCTTTGAGAGACTTGTTCCCTCTGCTAGCTGGATCGTGAGGGCCTGGCAAGCGACCAATGAAGAAATATTGGCTGCTGGTGGTGTGGATGCTCTAGTTTTCTTGAGAATAGTTGTTTTCAGGTGATTAAGTTTCTCCAGATGGAAAATTTTGAAGTCTTCCAATTTTCTGAGGGAAAAATTTGCTACTAAGTTTCTCCAAAAGTCTATGCTTGCAATTATATCCAAACATCTTTTAAAGTGCTTTCATAATTCAATTATGGATGGTCAGTGTCTATTTTTTCTTCTGCTGGTTTACTAACTGCACTGCTATTTTCCTCCTGTTCTTTACAGTATTCGGGTATTCATCATTGCTGCTATGATTTGTGTTTTTCTATTGCTTCCAGTAAATTATTATGGACAAGAAATGCAGCACAAGCAAATCCATTCAGAATCACTGGAAGTATTTACCATTGGAAATGTAAAAGAAGGATCAAAATGGTATGCTAATTGAACCCATTATTATTTATGGATAGTTGCTTTAGTTCCTTTTTAGAATGAGTTGTTATTTGGATGCTGCCATCTTGAACCTTGAATGTCATGACCAGAAATGAAATGTGGACTCGTGATGCCATGTAGAATTCTACTTTACCGTGTTTTTGTATGCATCCAAAAGGATGAATCCAAGTCTTTTATTTATTATCCTTTATACTTCTAAAAGATTCCTGGGAGAGATCTAATCAAGAATTGAATTTAAATGCTGAAAAGCAATGACTTTTTAAAGTCTTCTGGTCCACTAACTGTTTCTTCTTCAGGCCAAGATATTGAGATGCAACTCCAACATAGTGGTTTTGTGGTAAAATAGATTGGATAAAATCAGCTATTTATTGATTGTTTTTAATTTTGTTTTAAAAATATTCCAGGTTTTGGACCCACTGTCTTGCATTATATGTCATATCCTGCTCAGCTTGTGCTCTACTTCACTTTGTAAGGATGTGCATACCATAAAGCATTTCTTATTCATATATGGTTTGAATTTTATTGATACATTCGTAGACATCCTCCAGCAATCATTTAAAGGTTACCGCTTTGATGTAGGAGTACAAAAATATCACTAAAATGAGGTTAGCACATATTACTGGCTCTCCTGTGAATCCAAGTCATTTCACAGTTCTAGTCCGTAGCATCCCATGTTCTCAGAATCATTCATACAGTAAGTCAGTAGAAGACTTCTTTTCAACTTATTATCCGGCAAGCTATGTGTCCCACCAGATGGTATATCGGGCTGGTAGAGTTGACAAATTAATGGTATGCATCTATCTTGAGTGACTATTTTAGGGATGTAAATTTATATGATTTTTTTTATTTGAAAAGGCTTTAATTTAAAAAAAAAAAAAAATTTACTATCCCGTTTAGGGGGAAATGAAGAGAAGAATTAACTGGTTTTGCTTTAGTGCAGTTATTCACTACTTCCATCTGATGAGTGAATTTGGTGTTCATCTAGGGTAGATGTTATTAGTGCTGACAAACAGAAAATGTTAGCTTTTTGTTTATCATTTTGTTCTATAGACCAAATAAAGTAGTTCCTTAACCAAGCCACTGATCTAGTGGCAAAAGACTTCCATTGATTTGAAGTCTTAGTTAACATTAGGTCTAGGGTTGGAATTTGGACAGCCCAATCCCTCTCCAGTTTATCAAATAAATAAATAAAGTGGTTTCTTTTTTGGAATTCACAACTCAAAGCTTAAAGAGAAGTAAAAGAAAATGGATCCGTTGCATACTACCTCGAATAGGTAATCATGATTTTCTCAAATTTGATTTTGAGACCATGTTTTAAATCTTGACATCGTTGACTTTATTTAGTGTTATTATGCAGTTATGACTTGATACTACTTACCAAACAATTATGATTTTCTTATTTTAGAATGTAAAATAGAAGTACTATCCTAATGCTGGTGCTGATGCATTGCATTTAAGTTGAACTTTCCAATTTCTCAATTTGTTTTGTTTTCTTAATTAGGTCTTTTTGTTTTTTTTTATAAAAAAAAAAAAAAAAAGAAGTTGAGAAATTTAAAAATTTTAAATGTGTATTTCTCCTTTTCTATGCTCATTCTACTCCCCTATGCACGTGCAATGTTCTGTTTGTTTTATGATCTTTAACGAGTTTTATGTATATTCTCTAACAATGCTGTCTTTGCAGAAGGATGCAGAAAAAATGTACAGAATGCTAAAAACCATTGAGTCGCAGACTAAAAAGAGTTATATGCCATGTTGTCTTTGTGGTAAAAGTACACATTCCTTTGAGGCACTTAACAATGATGCAGAAAGTGTTGAGATTAAAACCAGCAGTGATGAGTTGCAACCAAGTCAAAGAGAAAAGGTTGAAAATTTCGGAACAAGTATAGTCTTATAATATTGATTTCTGGATTATAGTGATATTATACAGTTCATGTATTCCTTTCTAGTGGTTTGTTGCCAAAATTTAACTTGTCTTAGATATTGTTCAGTCATCAAAGTCGTTTTGCTTTTATATCTCCTCTGGATTAACTTAATGTGCTATAGGCATGATAGGTTCTCTGTGGTCTAGTTTCTCCTCTGATAACAAAGAATCCTATTGGATGTAAACCTGATCTTTGCCACCCTAGCAATAGCCCTCATTTGATGCTGAAAAGCTATAACCCTAAACCCACAACATTTGCTGGGATGGGTATTTTAGCTTAATGTTAGATCTGGTACCTCCTTTTCTAGATACTTATGATGCATGGAAGCAAGTTGTATCATTGAATTTGTGCAATTAATTTCCTCCTGTTTTGCTAGATGGCAGCATTTACTGTAACTGATAATTTCAACTATTATAAGAATATGGGATATAGTAGTAGCATTCTTTGAGGTTATGTGGTAATTTTTTTCTAAACTGTTATTGCCTTCCCAATATAATAGCTTCAGCACACTAAGTCCTATGTGGTTTCAATCTTCTTGTTCCCAATTGTCATCGTGTGGTTGTTGACGTCTGAAGTAAATATTGCATATAAAGTGGTTTCTTTAATAGAATTCACGACACAAGACATGATTTTGGGACCATGTTTTTAGATCTTTATATCATTAACTTTAATTCTTTTATACACTAGTGACTTGTTACTACTTGCTATACAATTATTTTTTACTTATTTTAGCATTCAAGTTGAATTTTCCAATTTCTCATTTTCATTTTGTTTCCAATTATTATTATTATTATTATGAGTTGAACTGAGTTGAGTAATTTGATAATAAGCTTGTATTTCACCTTTACTGTTCTTATTCATTCCACTGCGCCACACAATGTTCTGTTTGTTTTATAATATGTAACAAGTTCTATGTATATTCTCTAACAATGTGTCTTTGCAGAAGGATGTGGAGAAGATATACAGAAAGCTAAAAACCATTGAGACACAAAATAAAATGAGTTCTGCGCCTGGCTGTCTTTGTGGTGGAATTATGCATTACTTTAAAATGCTTAAAAAGGAGGCCGAAAGTGTTGAGTGCAAAACCAGCACCGATAGGTCGCAGCCAAGTCAAACAGACAAGGTTGAAAATCTTCGAATAAGTAGTCTAATAATTTTGATTTCAGGGTTATAGTAGTTGTGTATAATTTGTATATTCTGTTTTGGTTGTTTGTTGCCAAAAATATACTTGTTAAGTAATTGCTCGGTTGTCGAAGTCATTTTACTTTTCTGCCTCTGGATTATTTTAATGTGCTATAAACATCATCAATACACCGTGATCTAGTTTTCCTCTGATCACAGGAACCCTAGTGGATATAGATTTGATCTGTGCTACCCTAGCAATGCTGACATTTGATGCTAAAAAGCATTTCGCACCTCTTTTTGATGGTTTACATGTTATTAATCGCATTCTGAATCTTTGCTGGGATGGGTGTTTTAGCTTAATGTTAGGTATGGTACCTCCTTTTCTAGATAAACATGATACTTGATAGTAAGTTGTATTATTGAATTGAGGTGCTCTAACTATTTTAAGTATATTGGATACAGTAGTGTCCTTGTAAACTATCTGAACACTTGTTTCTTAAACTGTTATTGCATTCCCAACAGCATGGTCATTCTCTTGATTTCTTTGTGGAGACCCTCTCCCTATGTGGTTCAATCTTATCATTTCCTGTTGCCACCATGTTGTGGTTGATGTTTGAAATCGAATATTGATCACTAACTTTTAAATCTTTGATGGAAATGGCCATGTGATATCCTATGTTATTTTGGCCTTTGATACAGGAACGTCCAGCTGCTTTTGTTTTCTTCAGGACTCGTTATGCAGCTATTGTTGCTGCACAAGTTCTTCAATCATCAAATCCCATGTTATGGGTGACACAACTAGCCCCAGAGCCTAATGATGTTTATTGGTCAAACCTCTCCATACCCTACAAGCAAGTTTGGCTCCGTAAAATAGCAACTCTTCTGGGTGCTATTGTTTTTATGTTCGTGTTCCTTGCTCCAGTTACATTTGTGCAAGGCTTGACTCAACTAGACCAGTTAAGACAAACATTTCCATTTCTTAAAGGAATCTTGAAACAGTGAGTATCATTCTGCAAACTCTATTGCTAAACCAGTCTTAGGTTTTTAGTCTCTATATTGTTGGAATCAATACACATTGCAGTCGTGATTGATGTCTGATGCTACAAATTAGGTTATGGAATTTGCATCATGTAGAATATATGCATTTGTACAGAAATAATGCATGAAATTAACCACAGAAATAATGCATGGAAAGAATCATGCTCTTGAAACCCTTTTTGTATTGCTATAGCTACTATTCTAAGCTTTTTATGTGATCATTTATTTGTACTTTATATTGACTTCCTTAAGGAAAACAGAACCTGGAATAAGTGCTGCAATTAGTTCTCTTCTTTTTGGAATAATATGGAAAATAAGTGGTTGTTATTTCACGTGCACTGGTATGATAGAAGTACCATGCTTAAATTTTGAAGATGTTGTGGCATATACTGAGAACAGACATAGAGTGAAGGCTCTGACAAGATAAATCTGCAATATATAAATAAGAAGATACATGTAAATAGAAGGATAAATACTAATATCCCTTGACCTTCAGGTCCATATCTTCTGTGTTCTTTGTTTAATCTGCTGCATATTTTCTTTGGCAATCGATATATAAATAAGAAGATACATGTAAATAGAAGGATAAATACTAATATCCCTTGACCTTCAGGTCCATATCTTCTGTGTTCTTTGTTTAATCTGCTGCATATTTTCTTTGGCAATCGATGTATGTATAAATGCATAAATGACCAACTTAGTGAAGTATTTTGTTTTAGAGGCTACTTTTGTTTTAGCCTTTTAATACATCATAATTTGCTATCTCATGGTTATTAGTGGAGAATAGCTTTGACTTAATTCTGAGCCAGGAATTTTGTTCTTCTGTGCAGGAAGTTCATGAACCAGCTTGTAACAGGTTACCTACCAAGTGTAATTCTGATGTTATTTATGTATGCTGTTCCACCAACCATGATGCTGTTTTCTACAATTGAGGGAAATGTTTCACATAGTGAAAGGAAAAAAAGTGCTGGCATTAAAGTTTTGTACTTCACAATCTGGAATGTTTTCTTCGTTAATGTTCTTTCTGGATCCATAATTAGACAATTGAGTGTTTTCTCAAGTGTTAGAGACATACCTACACAACTTGCCAAAGCAGTGCCAACCCAAGTAATTTTCTATGCCACTCCACATTAGCTGGTTTAATAGAGCTTCATTTCTTCCAACTTCATGGCAGAATTCCATATGCATTTCGATTTAGATTTTATATTCTATTAGGGATGCATGATATGCTTTTGCTCATGGACTGAAACTATACTTTTAAAATTATTATCTTCAATGAGTTTTAAAGCTGTGATAGGCAACTTCTTTTTTTAACAAGCCTTGCATGGCAATATTGTACCGCGTAAATGCTAAAAATGTATGTGTACTTTTTATGCTCTCTTTTATCACCACATTCACATTGGACAAAGATTGCTTCTTTCCTTTTTTCTTTATACGTCAGCTCAGTAGAATCTTCAGGATTACTTCGAACTGTGTTTTTATCTTCTTGAGTAAATGCAGGCTACCTTCTTTACGACTTATGTTTTAACATCGGGCTGGGCAAGCTTGTCCTGTGAAGTAATACAACTTTTCCCTCTTCTTTGCAATGGGTTCAGAAGATTCATACTAAGAAGGCAGGAAGAGCCCTGTAGTAATCATGCTTTAACCTTCCCTCACCATACTGAAATCCCTCGACTTCTTCTGTTTGGACTGCTTGGCTTCACTTGTTCTATCATGGCACCATTAATATTGCCGTTCTTGCTGGTTTACTTCTTTCTTGCTTTCCTTGTTTATCGGAACCAGGTGTGTTTTTTTCTTATCAAGTTTATATCCGTTTGCTTTTTGCTTTATTGAGTCTACCTTGTTCATTCACACTAATAAACCCAAAAGGCTAAGAGAATAGGAGTTCTAGATCACAATTTGCTAAACAAATTTAGATTTGGGATGTTGAAGTGTTTTTCATTTGAGCTGTTGCTGGAGTATCCATGGGAGGATTATTATCTTTTATAATGTTTTTGTACACACCAATAAAGTAATCCCTATTAAAAAATTAAAACGTTAAAAGGAATATTTTTGAAGGTAAAGGTTCGGAAATTTGAGCAGTGAAATGGTGCCCAGTACTGTGGACTGAACTGCAAAAAATATCCTAACTCCTGAAAGTCGATTCTTGGAAGTACCAAGCTTGTCGACCTTGTTTATGCAACAGTTGTTTAGCAGTTACTTAGCTTCTTTATGGAATTACATTCCAAGCTTCTATGTCCTCAATATTGTACAATATCTTATGCATTTCTTTTATACTTAAAACATTGAATGTATGATTTTCACATATATGGTACAAGGTATTCAGAGTGCTGCATGGTTATATTAAGCAATTGAGTCAAGCGCAAGACAGATTCAGAATAAATCAATTTCTAACTGTTCTTTGATTATGCTTGTTCTTTTTTTCCCAGATTCTCAATGTATATGTACCAAAATATGAAAGTGGGGGACAGTTTTGGCCTGTTGTTCACAACACAACAATCTTCTCTTTAGTGTTGACACAAGTTATCGCACTTGGGGTGTTTGGTATAAAAAGATCACCAGTTGCATCTGGTTTCACTATTCCTCTCATATTTTTAACTCTTCTGTTCAATGAGTACTGTAGGCAGAGGTTTTCCCCCGTTTTCAAGAGGAGTCCTGCACAGGTAAGAATAAAAAAAATCTCATTTTCTCCCTCTCAAACTCAGATAAACATTTTTTATTGTGATGGCTTAGTTTTAGTACAGGTTCTTATAGAGATGGATAAACAAGATGAGAATTGGGGTAGGGCAGAGGAGATATATAAGCTGTTACGTACAGCATATTGCCAGTTCCCATTACTGTCACTGGACTTGTCAACTTCTCAGGAGTTGTCAATGGCCGGAAATAGCGGGCAGAACAAAGATGAGGGTAGTTCCAAAGATCAAGAGTCACATAATTCAGGTATGGTGGTTCTAGTGCTAGCTGCTGATTCTTTCCATCTACAATCAATTAGTAACTGCTTGAATTTGTACTTGTAGATTTGAACGAAATCAAATTGTTAAGTTAAAATGAATTGTGGGTCGTTCATCGGAAGGGGAAGGCATAGTATATGAACCGAATTGGTTCATAGAAACATCCGTTTAAGGCTCTGTTAATGGTGGCAGTGGGATATAGGGAATAGTACACAAGGTGACTGTTTTTGCTCCACAAAAACTATACAAATTTAGTTACTTTGCCATTTTAATTCTCACACTCAATGGGGGCAAAGCCCTTTGATATGTATACATACTCCAACATTGTATAGTCTAAAAGGAAAGTGTTTATATCCTGTTTGATGTGCATGCTTCAAAATCCACTGTTATACAATTCGAATTTTAAATTTTAAATATCGATTGGATTTAACAATAAAAAAAATAATCAATACATTTAAATCAAAATATTTAACTGAGTAGATAGAAGATTATCAAATTAGATCAGTTTCGGTCAGATTTTTCATTAAGCAAACATTTTGCTCATCTTCTAGACATTTTTTTGTCCTTTGTAGATGGCTTATATGCTATGCTAAAAATACCATGGAAGGAAGTTAAATTGTATTTTAGCTCTTTACAAATGAAAAGGATAAATTAGTTTTAATTACATCACATCAAAAGTAAATTGATTTTTCTGTTTAAAATTTTAAATATTTGTATTATTTATAAATTGATTTAGCTAATAAAATAATCATAAAATGATACATGACATGTTATACTGATTTTATGTTGATAAATAAAGACATTCTTAATAGTAAAAAATTAATTAATTAATTTTTGAAGGTTAATAGACAATATATATATAATTTTAGTGTCATAAGGTTGAATTTAATAATGTGCAAATATTTTATCTTTTCAAGATTTCACTCTATAAACATGCAAGAGACAACAGAAAACAATACGAAACTTGAAACTTAATAAAATACGACTAAAACAAGACATAAATGAATAAATGGCGTTGGCAGAGCTGAAATGTATTTGATAAAATTTATCATAAATATGCTTAAAAAACGTAAGAGAACGAAACACGAAGATGGCACTGCTAACCAATTTCTTACCCATTTACGTTACAGCATACTAAGAATATTTGAATCCGTAATAAGGTGAACAGATTTCATGTACTAATTCCTTTGCTCAATTAACTGCTAATGTGTGACAGACATGAGTTTACAGAGATAATCAAGCACCATCAACCCCCAAATAAAGTCAACTTTCTGCTGATGAAGGTGTCGATCCATCTTCCATGGATCCATTTTCTGCCAGCAAACTTCTCCATTGCCACAAAACTTGCATCAATCCACCATTCGCAACATGCAAAAGGAGCACCCTTGTTCCTATCCCAAACCATGCGCACGCCAACTTGATAACAACAAACAACCCACCCATCCATAACACCTGGCATTTCATTTCCAATTCCTTCCCCTGTTTAAACATAAAAAAAAAAACCTCAAAATTTACAACACACCCACACGCACAAACTAGTTAAAGAACAGAGTATATATTACCTCGGAGCTTCGAAATGCTTCTTGGGATGTCTGTTTTAGGAAATCAGACATCAACACTCCAACAATTAGACCAAAGGGTATCATCAATTCTTGGTTTCTAGATATAGAATATATGAAATCCGACAGACAGCTGAATACAAAAACTGTAACAATAGACAACTTCAATGCCTTGTTTCCCGCAACAAGTAGCTTGTCCAGCAGCAAATTCTCAGCTTTTTTCCAAGCAAATGCTTTTACAGAGTCGGGGCTGTTCTCCCATAGTCTCTCCTTGATGGTATTGAGTTGTCCCTTCATCTTATTTGGTTCCCAAAACTGCGCCATTGTTACTTTCAAGTGACATTTTGGAGAGAGTCGATGAAAATTATGGAGCTGAGAACAACAAGGCTGGTGTTCATATTGCTTAACCTGTACGAAGATTCCAGTGATTAAGAAGCTTCGATCAAAGAAACAAGAATAGCCATTGTGTTAATTCCGAGTTTTATTTACATATCTGAAGTTAACGTCAATTACAGAAAAGCAGAGAAAATAAGTTGAAAGGAAGGAGTACCTTGATATTTAGAGATGAAGGCAATAGGGAGGAGGTCAAAAGCGCCATGGTTAAAGGAACCACCAGACAGAGAGGTTTGTTTTGTGTACAGTCTAGGGTTTAGCTTAGCTTTAGAAGAGACGACGATTGATTGAAGGGATGGGTTTTGGATCCTTATGGGCTGAATCTTTCTGAACCCAGAGATCTCTGGATCTGATTATAAAAAATATTAAAAATGGAGATGCGGGGTATCGATCCCCGTACCTCTCGCATGCTAAGCGAGCGCTCTACCATCTGAGCTACATCCCCTTCGATGCAAAGGAACTCAGTATACTATTTATAATTTTTTTCTTATCTTTGGAAATTGCTTTCATCTAATTTCATGTGCACTGTATCATGCTTTTAGTTTGAAGATATTAAGGCAAATATTAACAATCGTAAATGTATTCATGAATTAAGAGTAGGATTGTATTTTGACTTTTTATTTTAAAAAATAAGTAAATTATTTTTATATTATTTTATAAAGTAAATTGATCATTTTTCCTAAAAATTTTATTCATTTGTCTTATTAAAAAGCTGTAATAAGATAGTAATATATGATGTGTCATGTGTATATTATAATGATATAAATAGACTAATTTTAACTGTAAAATAAAAAATTTTAATAGAAAGATCAATTTTCCTTTCATTAATTTACTTTAATTTTTAGTAAAAGGTCAAAATATAATTAAAATAGTTGTACTATGATACTTTTACCCAAGAGAGATAGAGTGAAGGCTCTAACATGATAATCTGCAATATGTAAATAAGGATATATAACCTTCAGGGTCATATCTTATGTGCATAAAAAACCGGCTTAACCTATGATATAAAAATACCTAACACCAAAAGGTTTTATAAATACAACATATGCTATTCAAAAGAGCTAAACATAAGATCATAAAACAGTACTTTTGAGCTACAAAAAGTAGCCCATCACACAAGTTTTCAAACCAGAATTATAATAAATTATCATTCACAAAACTGACCATCACAAACCACTGACTTCATCGGCATCGCTTCTTACAACAAGCCGTTGGTGTAAGAGGCCCAATTGCTCCGTCCTCGGACGTTTTTGCTTTCCGAATGCAGCAATAAGGAACTCAGTGTCTTCATATATAGTTCCAAGTTTTCTTTAATCAGCAAGAAATCCACTGCATCCTCCTTGAACTCAAACATGAACCCAATTTGTAAAAGTTTGCTCAACCTGTCAATAACATCGGCTTGTCCTGGAGATGACATTCTTTCCGCAATTTCCTTAGTAAAAGCAGAAACGAACTTGATGTTGGTTTTTCGATCCTCGAAGCCTGATCTATCCAGAATAAGTTTTTGAGAATTTTGATCCCAGAGGACCATCTTTTTCTTTACTGCTTCCAGCGTTCGACTTCTTCGACAAAGAAGTTGATAATTGACTTGAATTGATTTATTTGTCTCGAATACGGAGAGGTCTAGTAGAGACTTGGCAGCCTTTTGTCTCTCTTTGGCTTTCATGTTCATCATTGGACCAGCAAGAGAAGCCAATATAATTTTAATCAGACCCTTCTCAAACAATCCATTTTTGGCATCAACAGGCATCTTTGATTGATGATTCAGAAAAACATGATCCACGTTGCACTCCGATATAATGATAAACTTCAAAAAGTCTCTCAGGAAAAACAGGGGGATAAATTACACTGCCTTGGGAGCCAAGCGAACAAAGGAACTTCGACATTTTCAAATATCCTTTTCAGTTGCAAGTCATCGGGTAGAAACACCTCTTCTTTGTTCACCAAACAAATTTCGCCAGTACTACCATTTGTGGCAGGCAATTTTGTCATTTTCTCCTTCAGAATCTCCATTGTAAAAGGATTCCAATTGTCAACAGCCTAACCCAAGAAGGAGAAGCATTCCAGAGCAGTCACTTGGCCGTTACTTCGTGAAACCCAATCATTCCATAACTGCAAGTAATCATTGATAGAAGGAAACTTTGCAACACCAAATATCGAAGTAAACATGGTAACAGCTCCTTGCTGTAATGATATTCAAGAACATACAGGCAAGCGCCAAATAACTTGTACTTGTCATAAAGCAAAGGATAGAACTTACCCATTTCCCTTCAGGGGCTGCACCATTTCGACTAGGAATCCAGACGAGTTTATCTGGTAATTCCTGATTCAAGTGAAACTTAGGAAACTATATATCCTTTCCATGTAGGAAGTTTCTGTTTTTGATGAAAGAAGCCCAAGAAGAAGAGAACAAACGTCATGATCCACCTTCACACCAAGGGCTCTCAACTGATCTTTGTATACTGAAAAATCAGTATCGTAATCCCTTTCCTCGATACAAGGTACATCAGTCCTCTTAGTATTCCTTCCCAAGCTGGATCAAATAAAATGCACTGCTCGGGATTTCTGTATCCGAATTTGGTCTTCAACCATTTGCTCCTGCTTAAGTTGTTAAGGAAATCGACAAACACATGCTCGTCATTGCATTCTGACATTAAAGACTTGATGCAGTTTAGCAATGAGATTGCACTGCCCCACGTGATAAGATAGGTTTTGATTGCCTGTTTAAGACCTCTAACTACAAAAATGGCTCCTTAAAAATCAAGTATAGCTCCAAGTACCTTCAGTTCGTCCTTGTATGCATATATGTCAAGCCCATAAAAGGAATCATCAATAAAAGGAAGATCAACAAACGTCGAAATTGTAGCCCATTTAGAACTAAACAGAATTGATTCATTGGGAGCTTTATAATGGTGAAGGGTTTTCAACCAACTCCCTCTTAACAAGGAGCTACGTAACTCTGACAATTGTGAAGGCTAATCGGTGTGCGTGCGTTGAGCTATAAATCAACACAATTATCTTTATATATCTAGCAATATACTGCAAGTGTGACATATTGAGTTGTAATATTTATAGTTTTACAATGGAACACTCGAATATTACACGAATTGTACCAAGAGAGTTCAAGGGCAAAGTGATTCTTAAGCAATAAGAATGCAAATAGCAAGTCTAACTGCCTATTCACTATGTACTAAATTACAACAATTCATAATCAAGAGTAATTACACTAGTCGATTATCTAACACGAAGAATGATCAAATTGTAAAACATGCAAAATTACGCAATTAACAATTCAAATCACACAAACAGTTGGTTGACTTTCATATTACTGATTAGTCTTTAAATTAGGGATTTGAAAGACTTAAACTTCTAATTGACTCAATTTTACTTTACGGTCACCATTTTACCAAATTAGACGATTTAGTTTGGTTTATCTCTCGACCTCACCAAACTAACCTGGGATAACCAAATTGGTGCTCAATAGGATCTTCTCTTGGTCTCACCTATCTAAACATTCACCTAGAGGTGTTAATTCTAAGTTTTGAAGTCTATTCAATTTAGTCCAGTTTTTATAATTTAGTCTCTATTCCAAAAACTAATTAAATAATATTTCCATCAACCAACCACTATAAATTTAGTTACAAATCATCATTTTCATGCACACAACAACCAAACATATACTCAAATCATAGATCAAAATAAGCACAAGAATAGGGTTAAGAAAATCTTAAAAATCTCTTGATGGATGCTAGAAGAAGACAATAATAGCAACAATGAGGAGATAAAAAATACAAATGGAGTTAAGATTTTTGGAGTTTGGAAAGAAAATAAAACTAAAATATATTGAAGGATTTGGATAAAAATGAAAATACAAAGCAAAGTTAAAGTACCAAAGTGCAACTAATACAAAAGCTACAACAAAAACTAAGCTACCAACTAAAATCAACTAAACTCAGAAAAGTTATGAACTAAAATCCTAAAAATGAAGAAGAAGTAACTATTAAGCTTAGAAGATGAAAGAAAATGAGGCTCCTTTTAAGCTATCAGCCAAAAGTGTCTTTTAACATCCGAATACAATTCCAAATTTTAGAAAAAAAATGTCCCTAAAAGTTGTGCTTTGGCTTGGGTTGATGTTGGACAAAAGACTATCGCTGCAACTATTTTCTTCCCCATCAGGCAGCTGTGTCGCTACACCTAAGATTTGGTATCACGACACCTTAGACGGTAATGCACTCATGGTTGTGGGTGTAACAACTCGTTTTTTAGTGGTGTCAGAAACAGTGGTTTCGGGGACACAATTCTGACAAGTAAGTTCGTAAATATTATTATTTAATATTTATGAGTCAGTTCGTAAATATTATTATTTAATATTTACGAGTCAAATATGATATTAAAAATAAATTTCGAGTTGACCATTTATGCTATTCTAATGAACAAATAGGTTCAAGTGGTAAGATCCTAAAGTCAAGTGGTTTTAGAAAGTGAGATATCGGGACCTCGTTTCTATAATCCGAGAATATTTATGGAGTGTTATTAAGATTGTATTAAATTTCAATAAGAAATTTTAATGTTTAGATAGTTAATTAATTGGAAAGGACTAAATTATAAAAGATGTAAACGTTAAAGTCTATTAATAAAGGTGTTAAATAGCTAAGGAAAGGTAATTAAATGGACTAAAATAGTAAATATACCATGTCATAATCTAGTTGGCGGTTGGTGAGTAATTTATGTTGGTTTAAATGATATATTTTAAGTTAATAAAGTAAATAATAAGTAATAAATTAATAAAAACAAAAACCTATTTTTTTTATGTATTTCTTCTTCAACCGTGAGAACTTCATTTTTAGAGCAAGGAGCATTCGGCCAACATTCAAATGTTGCATGTAGGTGATATACTTATCCATTTATAATAATTTTTATATTTTTGAGATTGTTACAACTAAATTCAACTAGCCTATACCTTTGTTTTTAAAATTGTTAAAGATTTTGAATGTTACAATTGATGAATCTTTGTGATTTTAGATGTTAAATGATGAATTTGAAGTATTGGTTGTTATTTATAAGTATCTTGATAAGTGATTTTGATGAATTTAACAATTAGGGATTAAATTATTGAAATAGTAAAAATGCAAGGACTTGATGTGAAATTTTCATAAATATGGGTTTTATTGGATGCTAGTAACATACGGCTTGTATGGATTTTCAATAAAAATGATTAATTTACATGTTTTAGGCTCAGAGACTAAATTGAATAAATATAAAAAGTTGAGGCAATTTTGTAAAAATATCAAAAAAATTAAATTGCATTAAATGAATTAGTTGTACTGTCTAAATTAATGAATTGAATGAAATTATTAATTTAGATCAAGAATGAGTGGAAAATCAAGGAGAATGAAAAATTACCAAATAGCTCCTATACTTTGACATTTCTGCAATTTAGCCAGGTAAGTTTGTATGAACTGTAATCATTATAATGTTAATTAAATTGAATGTTTAATTTGTTGTTAAAATATAAATAAATCAATATATATATATATATATATATATATATTATTATGTAATTTATCATGTCATGAAATGATGTAAATCCAACAATGTTATGACGATTACCGAGCCCTGTTTGAACCTTAGGAATTCATAGGATACAAATAATATGTCATTAGGGTTTTCATGTTTCGGGTGCTAGTCTTAAATGTCCTATCGATGATTGAGGTTCTGCATTTGTTGCAAATACTCCACAGCTCGTGTGAGCAGCATCGTGTAGCTTACATTTCAAACCATAGCTCGTGTGAGCAATGATGTAAAGGAAAGGAAATGGTACGGTTATATGTTTAGCACACTTTGCGTGAGCTATCCCGCGTTTCCGATGATATTCTAAATGGTTCAATGGGCATGAAAAGGAAAGGAATGATAAGTGTTCAAAGGAAACTATGTCATGTATTTATGAAAAGGTTGAAATGGTAAGTTTCGTTGAAAGTATGATATGTTAAGAAAAATGATGAGTTCAAATAAATTATATTAGTGTGAAATGGATTATCTATGTTAAATTCATGTGGATTGTGTTTGAATATGCTAACATGTGTTGTTGATGATGCTTAGGCTTGTGCCAAGCTATTGGTTGGATTATATTATGTTTAATTTTAAAAGTTATGCATTGAGATGGTAAGTGTCCAAATGGAAATATGCTTATGTTCATGAAAGGGTGGTAAGAATCAAGGTATGTATTTTCTAATGAAATGGTTTATCATATGGTTGATGTTTATGCTTACGTTTTGTTTGCAAATGAAACATGTAAGAAAATGTAACGAAATGGTAAGTTCAGAGTTGAGATGTAATATGATGAAAAAAGGATAGATGAGTTGAATGATATACTTATATGTGAGAAACTTACGTATGCTATGGATGAATTTACCTAGTTCAGGAAGAAATGTACTAATTGGTGAATTTATGTTGTTATTTAAGTTTATGCTAAGTAAATGAAATGGAAAGTAAAAAAATGGAATGGTAAGAAAGAAAATGGAGTGGTTCATAGTATTACGAAAAGGTTAATGATTGAGTAGTATGTTTTATAAATCCTATTATGTTAGGAATGAAAAGTATATGTGATATTGATGAATTTATTCATTTATGAGTTGATGGTTATTAAGTTTGATAAACTTTGTGGAATTGGTATAGATTTATAATTACCCCATAAAGTTCATTATTGAAATGAAATGTTATGTTTAAAGTTTATACAAGCTTATTAAGCATTCATTGCTTACGTAGTTATTTTCTTTTACTTTACAGATTATCGAAAGCTCGATCAGTTTGAAAGCTTGTCTAAGAGCTATCACACTATCCAGTGATTATATTAGTAGATTTTGATGTTGTGGTCAAGGTTATAATGACATGTATAAGTGGACTTGTGTCTAATGTTTAGTTGATGTTTATGTCATGTAATGTTGCTTTGGATTTGTGGTACTTATGGTATTTTTTGATACCTTCATGGTTGATGTTTATATGGTCAAATTCTTCCATGGTTTTATAACCAAGTTGGTAAGTGTTGGCATGTTTGCAATGTGATCAATTAGGGTATGTTTTGAAATGGAATTTAGTTAAGTATGTTTGGATGAAATATAACTATTTAGACACAAAGATAGGTATGAGTACTTGGTTGAGATTGAGGTGCCTATATGGCATATTGAGGGTATGGTTAAATGGCCTATTGAATTGGCCTTATTATGCATGATTTGTAGGTTTATAGGTTCATGTTTGAATGGGTGAAAGAAATGGCTTGATTTTGGCCATTTTCTTGTCTACACGGCCTAAGACACCGGCATGTGTCTTAGCTGTGTGTGACACACAGCCATGCGACATAGCCGCGTGTCCCCTATAGGTTTTAAAGGTTACCATTTCAAAGGTTACATGGCCTGGCACACGGGCGTGTGGCTTGGCCGTGTGACCCAAGTCAGAGAGTTACACGGGCACGGACACGGGCTGGGACACAGTCGTGTATCCCTATTTCAAATGTTACACGGCCTGAGACATGGGCATGTGTCACAGCCGTGTGACCTCTACAGTTTAAATTTTTCTAACTTTTTCCTCAATGTTACAAATGTTTCCGATTTAGTCCCGAATTGTTTCTAAAGTGTTTCTATGGCCTCAAAGGCTCGATTAAGGGATGGTATGCATGTGTATGAATGGACTTTGCTATGTTTAATGAAATGATTGGAAATGTGTGTTTTTATGTTACGATTTTACGGTAATGCTTTGTAACCCTATTCCGACGACGGATACGAGTTCGGGGTGTTATAGTGGGGGGTCCCAGTATCGCGACATTCTACTCTTGGTGCCGTGACATCACTAGTGTTGACTCCGATTTCTTTATTTTAAAACCTTTAGGGATATCACAACTTCGTAGGCTCGAGATCGTGACGTTAGCTTGGTGTCGTGACTCTTTTAATAGTAGGCTCCATGTTGATTTCACGTTGAAGTTTTGCATTCTCAAGGTGAAAGGGTTCGGTGTCATGACATCCCTATCATTAGTGTCGCGGCACCCACTTTGAATGATATTTTTCTTAAGGTTGGGCCATTGTTATCTTCTACACCAACTTAAACACCTCGTTAGGTCCCCCTATGACACCGTGTTGCCAATTTGGGTCTCAAAAGGGGCAAAACTCAGTAAGAAACATTAATTAATGGTGAAAGCTAAAATTCAACAAAAACATAGAAATGTCATTTAATTTGCTTGAGAATAAGCTCCTCGAGTGTACTGAAGAGCATAATTTGATGTTTCAAATTATGGTAGATTAAAAGCCTCTTTTGAACCATTTCTGTAGTACAAATTAGAAAAGAAATTATGGTAGTAGGAGCTAAGCTCTAAGAAGATGAAAGCGTCTTAAATCGAGAAATGATAAATTGAAATCCACTGTCAAAATCCACAACTACCCCAACTATTTTCATCTCATCCATAAAAGACTTTATTTCACTTCCATAGAAATCTTCATCGATGCTAGGTACATCAACTATTCAGTATAAATAATTCCATTCTACATCACGAAGGATACATCTCGTAGCGCATTCAACACCGGAAGTAGTTTTCAACCAAAGCCATGGTAAGACACTCTCAATGAACCCATCCCTAGTTGTGGATTTTGTGTACCTGATGCACCTTAATGTCAATAAGGCACAATTACCAGATACGGAAGCCACATCAACACAGAGTGAAAAATTTTGAGCAATCAACTCATATACCTACTTCATATTGAACATAACACCAAGCATATTTAGTTCAGTAAAGAATGAGTTAGGCTTGCTACCATAAAAAGATTCATCCACAATAGGTAGATTTGTAATTTCCATAATAGCCTCAACTTCTGTTTTTAATTGTAGATAAAGACTTTCTTTTGGAGCATTATAACCTTGAGAAAGTTCGTAGATATTTATTATTTCTAATAGCATCCAACCATCCCGATCAAACATGTTTTTTTCTTTATTGATGTTGATAAACATCAATAACAAGTTAGTCTACTGCTTGTTCAAGCTTGTAGAAATACGAGACTTAAATCGATCTACAAGAAGTATTTGAAGATAATCAAACCCAAATCTTACACCAAGATATTTTAGTTCATCGGCGTAGGAACATAGGCGATTTTCATAGAACTCCTGGTTCAGTACGAAGAACTCATCAAGAACTGCCTCTATCATCTCAAAAATAATTATCCTTGTCATATCCATAAGAATGGATTGACTTGGACAATTGAACCCTAAATAGCTTTTTTGTAACACCCCTAACTAGTATCTGTTGCCAAAACAGGGTTACGGGGTATTACCAGGACTTATAAAATAATTACAAATAAATCGAGTTGAAAATACTATTCATATGCAACATCAATAATATTTTCCCTCAAATGGACCTTCGAGGCCTAATAATAACGGTGGAATCAATTCAGGACCAAATCAGGATTTCATAAAATTTTTCACAAAATTTTGAAATTTTCCTTATATACAGTGCCCACACGCCCGTGTCCCTAACCCGTGTAACTTTCTAACTTATAAGGCATGAAGTAATTAAAGTCACACGGCCAAGTCACACGCCCATGTGCTAGGCCATGTGGCAAATTTTATTTTCGAAATTTAGGTATAGTTTCACATGGCCGTGTAACACGCCTATGTTCAAGGCCATGTCAACCACACGGTTGAGACACACGCCCGTGTCTCTACCCGTGTGCCCAATTCTGAGCATTTTGTTTCTCATTTTTAAGATGCAGGGGACACACAGCGAAGCCACACGCCCATGGGTTAGACCTGTGTGTCTACCCGTGTAGACAAAATAAAGTCATTTCCTAGCCTTATTTGTCACCCAAAACTTACCCCTTTCCTGCACCAAAAGTCACTAACATATATCTACCAATCCAAACATTAAAACCAAGCCAATTCTAGTACCTAGCATTGTATATTATCACATACAATTCATGTTTATAATTTTATTTATAAGGACATACACCTTAAGCATAATCCAATCAACCAACTTGGCACATAAGAATTTAATCATGGAATAACTTTATAAACATACTAAGTAAAACATCACTAGCCATTCCAATGGATAGAATACAAAACATCACATACAAGCCATGATTTGGACAAATGAGCCTATACATGCCATTATACCAAAATGAAATAGTGGATAGTGTGATTGATGCTCCGACCGACCTCTAACCTTCGTGAGCTTACGAGCACTATAAAATAAAGAAAATTAAACAGGATAAGCATTTTCATGCTTAGTAAGTTTGTATAACGGGAATTAAACTTATCAATTATATTTATTCATACAAGAATACATAACCATACCATCCAAAATTTTTGGGTAAATTTAGCTAAACATATACTCTTAATCAAACAAGTTAGTCACGTAACATCATATGAATATCAAGTAAACATAGATAAGCTCATCGCAATATAAACTTCTATTTTGTTTCACCTTTCCATATTTCATGAATCTTTCCCGTTGAATTATTGAAATTTCGATGGACATTCGGTTAGTATACACAAAGTATGCTTATCAACTATCCATCAATTTATGTTCAAAAGCACCCATTTAGCACATGATCATATAGCACACTCTCAAGCCATATATTTGATAACAGGATTACCTGTCCAGGCTATATCCTTTCTGTGGCATATGCTCTAAAGAGCTTGATTTGAATTACCCGTCTGGGCTAAATCCTATCTGCAACATAAGCAGTATTATACTATTTTCAAGAAATCACCTTATTCCATCGAATTTCAACATTCAATCGGGACGTAGCATTTTATCATTATTTTCTAATTTGTGGTCATTTCATAATGTATATCTTCACACACATATCAACACAAACATACAATTCAATTCAAGCACATTAACATACATATTTAGGTTACATGAACTTACCTTGACAATTGTTCGTATTTGAATTTCAACTAATCCAAAACCTTTTGTTTCCCTCGATCTAGTTCGGTAGTTTGTCTTTCCGAGTCTATATAAAAAAATTTAACTATCAATTTGTCACATTTCATATACATTTGCATTCAATTACATCCTAGGCAAAATTACCATTTTACCCTTATACTTTTCATAAATTCCAATTTCATCCCTAGGCCCGAAAAATGAAATTCATGGAATTTAACCCTCTTTCCAAGCCTAGCTAAAATTTATATATTACATTTACAGCACATATATTTCACAATTTTAGAATTTTCCATGGGTTTTATCAATTTTTCATTTTAGTCCCTAAATCAAGTTTTCATCAAAAATTGCTTTATAAAAGTTGTTTATCTATGAATAACTTTTCATTTTCTACCCATACCTTGATAAATTTTCAAATAAATCCCCTAAATAAAAAGATTAGACTATCCCGATTCCAAAAATATAAAGATCATTAAAAACGGGACTTGATTTCATACCTTATTGAGCTTGAAAAGTTTTCATCCTCTTTCATAGGGTTTCCATAGAAATTTTGGGGAAGATGATATGAAAATAGATGATTTTTTTCTTTTTAATTAATTATCATCTATTAATTTTATTGATTTCCAATTTAGTCCCTACCCTTTTCTAATTTTTCCATGGACGAGTCATTAAAATATCTACTAAATTTTCCTCAATGGTCTAATTACCATATAAGGACCTTAATTTTTGAATTCTATAGTTATTTGATACTTATAACTACTAGAAGGAAACTTTTGCATTTTATGCAATTTTGTCATTTCCCTAATTAAACATACAATCGGTAAAATTTCCGTATCAACATTTTCATATGACCTTCCTATAATAATGCAAATCATAAAATAATATTAAAATAAATTTTGTTTTTGGCTCGAATTTGTGGTTCTGAAATCACTGTTTCGATCTTACCGAAATTAGGCTGTTACATTTTTTATATGACCTTAGCCCGGAATGTCTCTACTGAATCCATTAAGCTGCCACAAGGGCCTATAACTAGGTCACGAGCTAAAAAATTTAAAGATGCATTGGCAAACTATGTGGATCGAGTTTGGGATGAACAAGAAGCCAAATTTATTCGTCATTGATAGATTAACCCAGTAGGCATCACTTGCAACTTATTGTAAGTTGAATTTTGATAATCCATAATTTATACATATTTTTACCCCATGCTTGGCTTATTTTTGGATGAATTTTCATTAGATTTGATGAATTAGATGCTCCTAATCCTTTAATTTCATGTTTTACACCCAGGAGAGCCTAGGGAGTCGAAAAGAACTATAAACGGGCCAAAAAGGGACAAAATGGGCCTACCTCAGAAATCAACACGGCCTAGACTTCCACACACGGGCAAATCAAATGGCCGTGCGTGACGAGCAGAATCACGCACGGCCGAAAGTCATCGAACATGACCGTGTGTAGCGAGCAGAAGCGAGCACGGCCTAAGGCTATCAAACACGGGTGTGTCACAAAGGCGTGTCCTTGTCGACCCCAAGACTAATTCTATTCAAAAAAGGGTACTTATGGGCCAAGAAAGGCATTCCAAAGCCTATATAAACACCCTAGGGGGCAACCTAAATGAGGACGATGAATAGAAGGCGAAAAATACTCGAAGACAGCCATTGGGAGCAGCTCGAAAGAAGGATCTCCATCAAGACTGAAGATCTCCTATTAATTTCTCTTGAAGTTTTTGGGTTTTCTTATGTTTTTGTAGTTTTCCTTCTTTTAAGATGTTTCCCTCTATTAGTATGAACTAAATCCCTTAGATACCTAAGGGGATGAAACTTAAGATGGATCTTATTATTATTTGATTTATAAGATAAATACTTGTTCTTATTCTTAATTGTGAGTTTTTATTCTTGTTTTGATAATTTAGGTTATTAATTCAAGTCGAATGTGCTTATTCAGAGGAGCAAAAGTCCCTGTTTAAGAGTAGATCAACACA
Organism: Gossypium rotundifolium; assembly: GCA_025506655.1. Lineage (NCBI taxonomy): Eukaryota > Viridiplantae > Streptophyta > Magnoliopsida > Malvales > Malvaceae > Gossypium > Gossypium rotundifolium. Next base: position 84,003,001 of record CP106722.1, on the reverse strand, counting down.
ATTAAGCGGAGTTGATTGCAACCCTAGAAATAGGGCGACGAAAATTTTTCGGATTAGAGTCAAATCTAATAAGGGAATCCATAGATCGAGTTAATGCGACAATAGGGGTTTTAATTAGAAAGAGATTTCAATTAATCAACCTATAGTCAGTTGTTTTTAGTCTTGAAAAAGATATTAACATAAATCAGGGATTTCTACGGATTAAGTCAAGTGAATAAATAATCAAAAGTAATAAGTGAAGTCTAGATGGATTCTTCCTTGGGTATTGTCTATCTCATAAAGTTGTCTAAAGTATTTTCCCAATTCGTTCTCTGTCGTGTTTTTAATTAATTTTAGTTTAAAATAAATCACTCCAATTCTTAGGCTAGATAATAAGAAGATAGTAATTACTAGTAATCTTGGTCCTTGTAGATACGATATTTCCAGTCTTACCATAACTATACTATTAAACGATAGGTGTGCTTGCCTTTATTGTGATCATAGTTAGTTAAAGACACATCAAGTTTTTGGCGCCGTTGCCGGGGACTAAGATATTAGGAACGCTAAATTTTTATTACTTTAACCATTTTTTATTATTACAATTTTTTTATTTTTACTTTTCTAATTTTTTTTCTTTGCTTCTGGCAGGAACTTTTAGTTTATGACTAGAAGGAACCCATCAGGACCATTACTTTTTGACAGTGAGATTGAAAATACAGCTCGTAGAAACCGAAGAGAGATAAGGCGAACTCTACAATACATAGAGGAAGAGCAAGAGGACAATAATAATACTATCCAGGAGATGGCTGACAATAATCCAATTCCTCCGGTGGTTGCCGAAAATCCCGCCCCTTGTACTATGTATGATTATGCTAAGCCTACTTTAATAGGAACTGAATCAAGTATTGTTAGACCTGCTATTGCCGCAAATAATTTTGAACTGAAACCTAACACTATTCAAATGATTTAACAGTTTGTTCAGTTTGATGGTTTACAGGATGAGGACCCAAATATTCATTTGGCCAATTTCTTAGAGTTTTACGATACTTTCAAAATTAATGGCGTTTCTGATGATGCCATTCACATTCGGTTATTTTCCTTCTCACTGAGGAACAAAGCTAAACAGTGGTTGAACTCGTTACCATGAGGATCAATCACTACATGGGAACAAATGACTGAAAATTTCTTACTTAAATATTTTTCGTCGGCTAAAACGGCTAAGTTGTGGAATGATATTTCTACTTTTGTGTAGATAGATTTAGAAACACTTTACGATGCATGGGAGAGATACAAAGATCTACTGAGAAGGTGCCCTCACCATGGGTTACCATTATGGTTACAGGTTCAAACCTTTTACAATGGTGTGAACCCCTCAACTAGGCAGTTGATTGATGCAGTCGCCGGTGTTACACTAAACAATAAAACACCTAAGGCTGCTTATGAATTCATTGAAGAGATGTCACTGAATAACTATCAATGGCAAGTTATGAGGACGAGCCAAAAAAGGCAACTGGTGTTTTCAACCTTGACGCAGTTACCATGCTATCAAACTAGGTAGAGCTTTTAAGTAAGAAGATTGATGGTTTGTGTGGTTCTTCGCAGGTACATCCAGTTATGCAGTGCGATACAAATGGAGGAGGAATGAGTAATACAGAATATCCATCCTACAACCCTGGCATAGGAAGCGAACAGATGAACTATATGGGTAATAATTCTAGGCCTCATAATAATTCCTATAGTAACACTTACAATCCAGGTTAGAGGAACCACCCAAACTTCTCCTGGGGTGGTCAAGGAAATCAGAGACAACCCCCTCTAGGCTTTCAACAACAACACTACCCATAAGAGAAGAAACTGAACCTTGAAGATATGCTAGCAAAGTTTATTTTGGTGTCAGAAACTCATTTTCAGAATACCGAAACAACGTTGAAAAATCAGCAAACATTAATTTAAGGGCTTGAGAATCAAATTGGATAGCTGGCCAAGTTAGTTTCCGAAAGGCAACCAGGTAGTTTACCTAATAACACCGAACCTAACCCAAAAAAGCATGTAAAGGCAGTTACACTAAGGAATGGGAAGGTATTGCTTAAAGCTGGAAAGAAGATGCCACAAGAAACTGATAAGGAAAAGGGTCAGGAAGTAAACGAGAATGTAACACCGGTACTTAATGAGTATAAGCCACCAATCATTTATCCGGCAAAGTTGAAGAAAGACCGCATAGACACACAATATGGTAAATTTCTTGAACTTTTTAAACAATTACATATTAACTTACCTTTTGTTGAAGCTATTTCGCAGATGCCGACATACACAAAATTCCTAAAAGAGCTTTTAACAAATAAAAGAAAGTTTGAAGAGCTATCGACCGTGGAGCTTAACGAGGAATGTTCAGCTATTCTCCAAAATAAGCTACCAACCAAATTGAAAGATCCAGGAAGTTTCACTATTCCCTATTTAATTGGTAGTTTAAATATTGAGAAAGCATTAGCTGATTTAGGTGCCAGTATTAATCTAATGCCTTATAAAATGTTCAAGCGGCTTGGTTTTGGGGAACCAAAACCCACTAGGATGGGTGTTCAATTAGTTGACAGATCTATTAAATATCCTAGGGAATTATTGAAGATGTTTTGGTAAAAGTTGATAAATTCATATTCCCTATTGATTTTGTTGTGCTTGACATGGATGAGGACATTGAGGTGCCTTTAATATTAGGATGCCAATTGTTAGCTACTTCCAGGGATGTTATTGATATAGGTGATGGTAAACTTGTGCTAAGGATAGGTGACGAGGAAATTATTTTTAAAATTTATGATGCTATGTGATATTCTAGAGAACAAGATGATTCATGTTATTTTATTAATGCTATTGATCATTTTATTCAATATTCTTTTCAGGAAATCATACATGAAGATGCATTGGAACTGTATCTTACCCAAGGTGAGGGGGCAAATGATGATACCAATGAGGTGGGGGAGATAAAAGGTGAGTTAAATTCTAATACTTCTTCCCTAAGACAAAAGAAGCATGAAGGCATTGAAATAAATGACGAACTAAAACAAAAACCCTCTATTGAAGAGCCTCCCAAATTAGAATTGAAACAGTTACCAAATCACTTAGAGTACGCATTCCTCGGAGATAATTCTACACTACTGGTAATTATTTCTTCAGAATTGGAACCCGATGAGAAAGACGAGTTAATATAGGTACTAAAGGAGCATAAAAGAGCCATAGCTTGGAAGATTTCTGACATTAAATGGATAAGTCCATCATTTTGGACCCACAAAATTTTAATGGAAGAAGAATATAAACCATGTGTGCAACCTCAAAGACGATTAAATCCCAACATGAAGGAAGTTGTTAAAGCTGAGGTAATTAAACTTCTAGATGCTGGAGTTATTTATCCTATTTCTGACAGTACTTAGGTAAGTCCTGTGTAGGTTGTTCCAAAGAAGGGAGGCATGACTGTTGTAGCTAATGAAAAGAATGAATTAATTCCAACAAGAACAGTCACAGGTTGGAGAGTCTGCATTGACTATAGGAAGTTGAACGATGCCACGAGAAAAGATCACTTTCCTTTACCCTTCATTGATTAGATGTTAGAAAGATTATCTGGGCATATGTACTATTACTTCCTAGACGGACTCTCTGACTACTTCCAAATCCCAATAGCTCTTGAGGATCAAGAATGCCTTTTGGATTATGTAATGCTCCTGCTATTTTTCAGTGCTGCATGCTAGCCATCTTTGATGAACTCGTGGAAGATATTATGGAGGTATTTATGGACGAATTTTTGGTATTTGGTAATTCTTTCCACCTTTGCCTTAAAAATTTAAAATGAGTTCAAATAGGATGTGAGGAAACGAACCTTGTGCTTACTTGGGAAAAGTGTCACTTTATGGTTTGAGAAGGGATTATGTTAGGTCACAAAATTTCTAGTAAAGGGATTGAGGTTGATAAAGCAAAAATTGAAACCATGGAAAAATTACCTCCTCCTAGTTCAGTTAATACTATTAGAAGTTTTTTAGGACATGCTGTATTTTATAGAAGATTTAAGGATTTTTCTAAAATAGCTAAGCCTTTAACTAAATTACTAGAAAAAGATGTACCTTTCAATTTTAATTAGGAATGTTTAGATGCATTTAATACCCTCAAAAATAAATTAATAAATACTCCAATTATAATTGCACGTGATTGGAATTTACCCTTTGAACTAATGTGTGATGCGAGTGATTTTGCAGTAGGGGCGATTTTGGGACAGCGAAGAGACAAGCATTTTCAGCCAATTTATTATGCTAGCAAGACATTGACGGCCGCACAAGAAAATTACACCACCATAGAAAAAGAATTGCTAGCTGTGGTTTTTGCATTTGATAAATTTAGATAGTATCTTATATTATCTAAAGTTGTCGTTTACACTGACCATTCAGCTCTTTGTTATCTTTTAACTAAATCTGATGCAAAACCTCGACTCATAAGATGGATTTTACTCTTACAGAAATTTGATTTGGAAATTCAGGATAAGAAAGGGGCTGAAAATCTTGCGGCAGACCATCTTTCTAGGCTTGAAAATCCACATATCCAAGAACTCGATGAGAATTAGATAAATGACTCGTTTCCTAAAGAACAACTCTTGGCTATATCTGACTCTGAGGTACCCTGTTTTGCAGATATTGCGAATTACTTAGCTGCTAACATCCTACCAAAAGGGTTGACACATCATCAAACGAAGCGATTCTTTACTGATGTGAAAAACTATTTTTGGGAGGACCCTTTTCTTTTTCATGTATGTGTAGATCAAGTAATTCAGAGATGTGTTATAAAGGCAGAAGCAAGCAAAATTCTAGAACATTGCCATTCAGGACCAACAGGAGGACATTACAATGGGACTAGGACAGCACATAAAATGTTCGAATCAGGTTTTTATTGGCCCACTCTATTCAAATACGCTAACAGGTATGTTACTTCGTGTGATAGATGTCAGAGAACAAGTAATATCTCTAAATGCGATGAAATGCCTCAAATGTATATGCTATCATGTGAAATATTTGATGTATGAGGTATTGATTTTATGGGTCCATTCCCTAGCTCATTTGGGAATAAATACATCTTAGTAGCGGTTGATTATATGTCAAAATGGGTGGAAGCTCAAGCTTTACCTACTAATAATGCTAAAGTGGTAGTGAGATTTCTTAAGAAACTATTCTCTCGATTTGGAACACCTAGAGCAATTATTAGTGATAGAGGTACTCATTTTTGTAATACTCAATAATATGGAGTACACCACAGAACAGCTACCCCTTATCACCCTCAAATTAGTGGACAAGTTGAAGTAGCCAATCGAGTGCTTAAGTGTATTCTAGAAAAAAACTGTAGAATCAAACAGGAAAGATTAGGCATTAAAAGTAGAAGATGCTTTATGGGCCTATAGAACCGCTTTTAAAACTCCCATAGGAGCATCCCCATACAGACTTGTCTACGGGAAGAGTTGTCATCTACCATTTGAATTAGAGCACAAAGCATTTTGGGCTATAAAATTCTTAAACTATGATCTTAAACTTGCAGGTGATAAAAGAATGATGCAATTGAACAAGCTAGATGAGTGGCGAGCTAATGCCTATGAGAACTTAAGTTTATATAAGGAAGCAACAAAACGATGCCATGATGCTCGTTTGAAGCAACCGAAGCAATTTGAAGTTGGAGATCTTATTCTACTATACAATTCAAAGCTCAAATTGTTTCCTGGAAAGCTAAAATCAAGATGGTCAGGTCCATTCATAATCAAAACCATTTTTCCCTATGGCACAATTGAGGTAACTCATCCGAATTATGACACATTCAAGGTAAATGATCAATGACTCAAACTATATAATGGTGAAGATATTAGGGATATGAGAGAGGAGCTTCAGCTTGTGAACCTTCATATAAAGATGAAAACAGGGTAAGTCTAGCTTAAGACTTTAAATGAGCACTTCTCGGGAGGCAACCCGAGCACTAACATCACTAACATCCATATTTTCGATCTTTAGCATCTAAAAAAAACTAACCAAATTTATAGGCGCAGGTTTCCCTACCCACACTGCCTTGCACACGGGTGTGGTCGTGGCCGTGTGAACACCATGGGAAAGGATATCGGCGTGGCTGAAGCCGTGCAGGCCAAGGAAGAAAAAGTTTCCCCAACACACGGGCTATGATAAAACACCATGGCCGTGCGATGCGGCTGTGGTCAAAACTGACTTGAAAACATGGGTTGCGATAAAGTGCCACGGTTGTGCGATGCGGCCGTGGTTGATACTAAGTAAATGACACGGGCGTGCAACACGCCCGTGCCCAGAAGTCGTGGTTAAAACTGAATAAATCACACAGGCGTGGGACACGCTCGTGCCTATAGGTCGTGGTCGATATTGACTAATTACCACGGGCGTGTGATCCAAAACCCGAGCGTGGGAGAAATGAATGAAGCATCACACGACCGTGCGATTCGGCCGTGTGACCAAACACACCCAGGGAACACGGGCGTGGGCCAGACTCAGACGCATCCTAATTCAAAATGTACAACACACAAGGGCTAAACATAAAGCACACGGCCGTGGGCCTCGATCGTGTGCCCCAATTTCTATTTAAACCACCCCACTATTCATCTTCTCCCTAAATTTTTCCCCCTAAAAACCCTAGCCGCTCTCCACTCTCTACTCAGTTCCCCTATTTCGGCCACCACTGTCGACTCCCCCTCCTCCCTTCGCGTCCCCTTTCTCCTCTTTCCTTCTCTTTCCCTTTCTTCTCCACGCGTACAGCACGCAGTCCACGCCCGTGTAAGACCACTATGCCCGTGCGCCATCGCCACGTCCGTGCCACTACTCCAACACCTCCATCGGTTCACCTTTCTCTACCATTGTTGCTTATTTCATTCATTTTTAATTATTTGTTTAATCTTATTCTCTGTTCTTATTATTATTTTCATTATTATTACAACTAAAATTTCTACTTCAAATTCATTAGTTCTTTTGATGCTTGATTTTAGTTTGATAGTTTATTGTTACTTAATTTTAGTATATTCCTTTTTCCATATCTAATTTCAGCATCTGATTTTAGCATTCCATGATAATCTAACACACTATTAGGATTATACTATTGTTTAGAACTGCTAGGATAGTACATTTTGGGTTGGCGATGATACTTGATTCATCAAAAATCTTTTTCTTTTTCAGGTATGTAATGACTCCCCCACGTGGAAAAAAGACCGCCGTCCCCGCTTCGAAAAAGTAGAAGGAACCCAGTGCAACTTCCTCGAGCGCCTCTACCGAAGTGAGCCATCCTTTCCTACAGTTTCCTCCTAGACCCCAGGAGGAACTCTTTTAGATACTTCGTGAGGGACCCCTCGGCGTGGAGAGGTGCATTGATTGGGCCGCCTTTGAACAGGTCCAACTAGCCGACGCCGTCCGGGCCCTCTTGACTACCGACCTATGGGGGCACTTCTTCGAGATTGTCAAACTGACATATTTAGAGCTCATTTTGGAGCTCTGTTCCACATTCCACCTTCAGACGGTGATGACCAACTTTGACGACCCAGGCACAGTCCAATTCCGTTTAGGGGGCCTCGTATGAGAGATGAGTATCCTAGAGTTTGGGGTTGCCTTGGGACTTTACATCGAGGAGTTCATGAAGGACGATAATTTTGAGGACCTCTATCGCCACATCCACTACTCCCCTTCTGCCTGTTGGAGAGACTTAGTCCCCGCCTCGGCTACCTATGATCCCAGTCACTCCAAGGCATCGCTCTAGCCCCATTATTGAGGTACTTACACGCTATCCTAGCTCAAATTTTGACGGGTAGGCGAGCGAGCACCGACGTCATCAACACTCATGATGCCTACTTTTTGTGGTGCATGGCGCATGGGCATGTCTTTGACTTAGCTTACTTCATCGCCCTCGCCATTCGGCATCAGACGGAGCGACATAGGATAGGAGTCATCTCCATGGTCTAATACATCACGCGCTTGGATCGATATTTTGGGCTCCTCAACATCGCAGCTCAGTCCTCCTCGCTCACCCTTATCAGGCAAATGTGCCCGCAAGGTATCCAAATGATGCTTCACGTGAGGATGATTGAGCATCGACGTGGGTCCGATCCTCCCCAGTACCGGCTATCGCAACCCACCGAACAGGATGACCCAGAGGACATTACTGATGATGTCCCTCCACATCATGAGGCACCACCTTTTAAGCTACCACCGCCACACCGACCAGTTCATGCGGCTGCTTCACTGACTGACATCTCTGAGTGCCTCACTTGATTCGAGCAGTACTGTACTCCGCAATTTAACGACAACGCTCGACGATTCGACGGCATCGAGGCGACCCTTCAACAGATTTGTCAACATTTTCACTTCTCGTCGCCATCCCCACCTCGCGACCCATCTGCTGATTAGGACTTTTGAGTCCATTTAGTTTTTTTTATTTTCTTTTATTTTAATTTTTAAATTATTTCTCTTTATCTTTCTTGTATTTAATTTATATTAGTATATTTTGATTTCTTTTTATCTCTGGTTGTTTATTAATCGAGTAACCATAACGAAATACATTAATAAAACCCCTTAAAACTTTACTGATGACTCCACAGTTTTAAAAGGTTCAAGGTGCTATTAAGGAACGAACAAACTACCGGAGTATTCTCCCCCACCTTCACCTTTGCCTAGTTCATCATGCTTATCATTGAATCTTTTTCTACAATTTTCACTCCCTAAGGATTTCATCCATAATTCAGGAAGTTTCATCTCCTTCCCTCTCTTATGAATTTCTTTTTATATTGTCATTATTCATCTTTGTACATTGAGGACAATATACATCTTAAGTGTGGGGAGGTTAATCATAGTATTATTAGAAAATCCCTGAATTATGTCTTGTTCTTAAGTAAATTTTCTCATATTACTAATTAGAATGAAACTTCTATTGACTTATGAGTTTCATTGATATGTTTAGGATTAAGTCATAGGTAATTGTGCATTGATGGTTTAAACTTTAAGACACTCGAGAATCAAACATAATAAGTCTGTTTTCAGAATAAAAAATTTCTAGGTTGTTTTCCTAAATTTAAATATTATTTTGAAGTTTGAAATTTGCAAGGTTGACATAAAAAACCATAATTTTGTGAGATTTTGAGCCTTTAAAGCATACACTTTTCTTGCTCACTTTATTGATTATGAGTGTGTCAATATTGACTTGTTATTCTAGAACTTGCTTTGATTATACATGTCGATACCACACCTTTGATTTGATATACTGGGATGATAAAGACACCTAGGTTTTAACCCACTTATTCCATTAAAAGCCTACCTTCATAATTAATCCCTAGTGAACCCCTTTGATCCTAATCAACTGTTTCTTGATATACCACTAATATTAACCCGAAACCTAGTTATTTGATTTTTTATTCCCATTTTCTTGACTCCCCTTTTGTCGAGATTTGATTTGATCAGTTGCCTAACTACATTCTTTATTTCAGTGGTTAAATTCATCTTATATCATTTACTTGTTCTTATTCTAAAAAAAAAAGAAGAAGAAGAAGTTGGAAATATTATTAGTTCTTTATTATTTGAGCTTAAGCAGTTAATTTCACATTTTGAGAAGAAGCTCGTGTTATTATTGATAAAGTTTCCAATTATTGTAACTATTCAGTATTAGTTTATTTCTCTAGTTAGATAAATTATCAATTCAATCTCGATTTTAACCTTCTTTTTCAGCCTTTATCCACACCTTTAACCCAAGCCTCGTTACAACCCTTTTATAGACCTTTTGATTTGTGTATCATCTCATTTTATAGTGGTGGAGATTTGATTTTCATGCAAGACTATGGTAATAACTTATCAGATTTGACTTTTGAGTGCTTTATCTTGAACCTTAAACACTTTGAGTGATTTGAGTGAATCCTATGTGAGGATGTCAATTCTTGTCGATTTTGGATCAAAGATAATTATTTAGATAAGAGGAAACACCTTTGTTTTCGTGCTACAAAAATTTGTGATTTAGATTGTTTGAATCTTTAGGACTCTTTAAGTTAAATTATCCATGTATGAATCATCTGTGAATTATGATAAGACATTATTGATGAAATTTATGAATTAAGGAAGTTAATTTTAATTGTGAGTTTAGGATTTTGCTTGAGGACAAACAAATGCTTAAGTGTGGGGATATTTGATAAACCATAATTTATACATATTTTTACCCCATTCTTGGCTTATTTTTGGATGAATTTTCATTATATTTGATGAATTAGATGCTCCTAATCCTTTAATTTCATGTTTTACACTCAGGAGAGCCTATGGAGTCGAAAAGAACGATAAACGGGCCAAAAAGGGATAAAATGGGCCTACCTCGAAAATCAACACGGCCTGGATTTCCACACACGGGTAAATCACACGGTCGTGTGTGACAATCAAAATTACGCACGGCTAAAAGTCATCGAACAAGGTCGTGTGTGGCGAGCAGAAGCGAGCACGGCCTAAGGATATCAAACACGGGTGTGTCCTTGCCGACCCCAAGACTAATTCTATTCAGAAAAGTGTACTTGTGGGCCAAGAAAGGCGTTCCAAAGCCTATATAAACACCCTAGGTGGAAACTTAAAGGCGGACGCTGAATAGAAGGCGGAAAATACTCGAAGATAGCCATTGGGGGCAGCTCGGAAGAAGGAGTGATCAAGACTGAAGATCTCCTATTAATTTCTCTTGAAGTTTTTGGGTTTTCTTATTTTTTTTGTTTCCCTTATTTTAAGATGATTCCCTCTATTAGTATGAACCAAATCCCTTAGATACCTAAGGGGATGAAACCTAAGACGGATCTTATTATTAGATTTATAAGATAAATACTTGTTCTTATTCTTAATTGTGAGTTTTTATTCTTGTTTTGATAATTCATGTTATTTATTCAAGTCGAATGTGCTTATTCAGAGGAGCAAAAGTCCCTATTTAAGAGTAGATCAACACAATTAAGCGGATTTGATTGCAACCCTAGAAATAGGGCGACAAAAATCTGTCAGATTAGAGTCAAATCTAATAAGGGAATTCATAGATCGAGTTAATGCGACAATAAGGGTTTTAATTAGAAAGAGATTTCAATTAATCAACCTAGAGTCAGTTGTTTTTAGTCTTGAAAAAGATATTAACATAAATCAGGGATTTCTACGGATTAAGCCAAGTGAATAAATCGTATGAATCAAAAGTAATAAGTGAAGTTTAGGTGGATTCTTCCCTGGGTATTGTCTATCTCATAAAATTGTCTAAAGTATTTTGCCAATTCGTTCTCTGTCGTGTTTTTTATTAATTTTAGTTTAAAAGAAATCATTCCAATTCTTAGGCTAGATAATAAGAAGATAGTAATTACTAGTACTCTTGGTCCTTGTGGATACGATATTTCCAGTTTTACCATAACTATACAATTAAACGATAGGTGCGCTTGCCTTTATTGTGATCATAGTTAGTTAAAGACACATCAAATTTAAATTTTAATAAACTCATCTTAAGTTTAATAAATGAGTTGTTGGTTTTTAACTCATCTTAGTTTATTTAATTGAGTTTTTATTGAACTCCATTTAATTAGTTGCTTATTAATTAATCTAGTTACTAGGATTATTTATTGAAGCATATGTTTAAGTTTATTTAACTTTTGCTTCATTTAATTAAACTAGTTGTGAATTAATTGATGCATTTGTTTCTAGTTCATTAATTGAAGTTTAAATGTTTAATGTTTTAAGTTTAATTAGTGTTTAATAAGTTCATTTTAATGTGTTTATTGCAGGTGTCTGTTTAGCCTACAACTGTTACATTTCAAGGCTGTTACAACTTAATTGAAGTGACTTTTCAAGTGTTTTTTGGTTACAAAAGAAGGAGCTGTTACAAAGGAGGTTTTATACATCATTTAAGGAATTTTAAAGAGCATTATAACACCTTTTAAAATTCGGCAACAACCTTTTTATCTACCAGCTATTTTTGCTCTTTCAAAAGATTAAATCAAGCATTCAAAACACCAATAAGGAGCTGGTGTCTTTTCGGCTAGCCAAGGGACAATTCAAGAGTCATTTTACAAGCATTCAAGGATATTCATTCAGCTGAATTAAAGTGAATTGAAGGGTGGCAGTTAATTGTTACAAGAATGTCAAGAGACTTGAGTTTTATTTCAGCTTTAATTAGCATATTAAGATGAATTCTTGTGACTATTCATCTAGCTTTTTCTAACCTTATAAATATGTGTAATCAGCCATTTTGAAGGAACTTTTTTTGGACATTTTGATTGAAACTCTGTTCATTTGGTGAGAAATACTTTTCTCCGATTTTGTATAAAGACTTGTTGGCTTATCTACAAAGCTAATGGCGTCAACCCGTTCTTTGCTTTATCTCGAACTTATCACTTTTGCAAGTGTGGCGTTCGAACCCTATACCGAGGTTCCTATCTTTCTAGATAGTGGGTCAAGGTTTTGAATGAATTTTCAATCCATCTCAGAAGCTTATAAGTGTTGGGTCGAGACTTACTAGTGTTGGTTCTTGCTTGTTTCTTGAGCCATTTCTTTCCATTATTTAACCATAACCAAACACATCCAATTAGCCATTTATGAACCTTGTTATTTTTAAACAATATTGAGCCTACTTCACCAATTTTACTAACTAACCATCCGTTTGATCCTTACTTCATCGTAGACGATCAGGCAACATAAATACAACTCGACTCATCACCGAGGCGGATTGTATCAATTTTTATCCATCTCCCATCTCGAATTCTTTAAAGAAAATTTTTAGGAACAGATAAGCCATTGGTCTTCAAAAGCCTAATCCAGTCAAGTAATAGAAAAGCCTGTTGGCTAGTCAAGCAAGAGCTAAACAGTAATGTGGTCATGTCAATATCTCACCTAATGTAGCCACATTTTAGACTCCAAGTAGAACTTCTTCTTCCAGTTGGACTTTGATTGCTTTAGGGTTATTTTAGTCATTTTAGCATTTAGTATAGAGCCTATTTAAAGGGATTTTGTAACCTTGATTAAAAAAGGCTAATCAATAAAGGGTTTTTCTTAAAGGCAATAAGATGTAATCCTAGATGAGTTTTGGTGAGAGTTTTCATGGTAATTATGGAGAGAATTTTGTACCCTTTTTGAGAGAACTCTATGAGAATTAAAACTTCATTTTTAGGGTTTGGGTAATGTATGTTTAGTATATTTAAGTTTATTTTCTCCATATTATACTTTTGTTTGTTTACCCATTTAATGAAAAGCCGAAGTCTCCTTTGCCCATGATTTTTATCCTCTTCGAAAGAATTTTTCACGTAAATATTTGTGGTTTTAATCTTCTTTATTTTACTTGTTCGTTGCTTATACGGGTCGATCCCTAACAAATTGATATCAGAGACAGCTTTAGCTTCTATATATAGGCTCGATTAATGACACAACAATAAATTTGAATATCAAGAAGTTCAACGGGATCATAAATTTCATTTTTGACAATTTCGGATAATTACGTAGGTAGCTGATGTAGCCAAGGACAAGGGTGATAATTCATTGTTCTCCACATATAATCCGGTTGAAGGTGGAATCGTGTAAGATATCAGACATGTGTGGATTTAGAGAAGAATCTCATCCCCTTTTGCTTTTTAAGACTCAAATGGTTCGCAGAATGTTTGAGGCAAGGTTAGTCGCAGAGGGTTACAATCAAGTGGAGAGAGTTGATGTTTTCTCTACTGTTCGAGTATTATCGGCCCTTGTTGCATTATACCACTTTGATTTGAATACAAGGAGTCTTTGAGTTTTCAAGTTCGAGCACGGTTTAGACTTGGTTGACATTCTGTAAAATTTAAGTTAGGCTTGTGATGAAGCATAGAAAATGAGGCGTGATAAATACGAGTCAAGGTGGTCGGGACGTTTTAGACATTTTGCAGGCACTTATCAGAGACAGACGCGCAACATTATGACTAAGGTCGTCGGGACATCGGGACAAGGCAACGATCTCTTGAGGCAGGGGCAGGGGCAATGTCACAACGAAGAGAGTCTTAACGATATCTCACCTAACGTAGCCACGTTTTAGACTCCAAGCAGGACTTCTTCTCCCAGTTGAACTCTGATTATTCCAAAGATATTTTAGCATGATTAGAACTTTAATCTTAGCCTATTTAAAGGGGTCATTATATCCCTATTTTGAAATGTCAATCAGTAAAGGCTTTTTTGAGGTCGACAAGATGTAGTCAGGGGGCCTAAATAGTAATTTTACATTTAAGGGGGGGTCGGGGCCCTTTCCAACCCCCTAGATTCGCCCCTGGATGTAGTCGCATATGAATTTCGATGAGAGTTTCATGGAAACTATAAAGAGAATTTTGCTCCCGAAGTTAGGGTTTTGTTTTTGGGGTTTGGTATTGTACGTTGAGTACATTTAGGTTTATTTTCTCCATATTGTACTCTCGTTTGTTTACTCATTTAGTGAAAAGCCAAAGCCTCATTTGCTTTTAGTTTTTATCCTCTTCGGAAGAGTTTTCCACATAAATATTTGTATGTTTGATTTTCTCTATTTTACTTGTTCATTACTTATACGGGTCGATCCTCAATAGGTAACACCATATTTGGAGAGGGCAGCTCAGGTAAACCTTTACTCTACAATGCTTAACTAGGAAGTCAATGAGTTATTTCTTGAGGGTACGCACTACGACAAATTCTTAGGTTTCAGCATAAGACTCTCCAGTATCAATATAATGTTGTTCTAAGAAGGGATTAATAGGTCCAAACAATGTTGCCCATTTGCTACGATTTGCAGGCACAAGAGTTTTTAACATTTGCTTTCTGAGAGACCCAAAACCAGCAATAATTGACATGATTTTACACAAAATAAAGCTCATGATCATAGATGAAATCTTTAGAGTAAGAGTGGTAAACAAATTGAGCATAGTCAATAACAACTTTTAGCCCATTTTAGTCATCTATAACATAACATACTCTCTTGGATATTGATATACTGTATAACAGTACAAACCTGCATGATTTGAAAGCCATGGACGAAGAAATGCACTATACACATGGCTCATGAATGTTTTCTGTGTGGAAATGGGCATAAAAACATGCCACTCAGGCAATCAAGCTTTGCTTATTCCATTTAACAAGCCATTCATAATCACTACACCAAAACAGACTTTTAGAGGCCTTTTTTTTGGCTTTTAGCGTCGTTTTTAAGCACTACTAATGGTATTTGCGGCGCTTTTCTAAAAAACGCCGCTAAAGGTGGGGACTTTTAACGACGCTTTTCCAAAAAATGCCGCTAAAGGTGGGGACATTTAGCTGGGCTTTTCCAAAAAACACCGCTAAAGGTGGAGACATTTAGCGGCGCTTTTCCAAAAAATGCCGCTAAAGGTGGGGACATTAAAAAACGCCGCTAAAGGTGGGGACTTTTAGCGGCGCTTCTCTAAAAAACGCCGCTAAAGGTGGGGACTTTTAGCGACGCTTTTAAAAAAACGCCGCTAAAAGTTGGTACTTTTAGCGGTGCTTCTCTAAAAAACGCCACTAATTTGCACAGATTTGCAATGCTCTTTTTTCCCAATATCCTACCCTTCCTGCATTAAAACTAACCAAAAACAACAGCAATTGCATATAATTTCAACCCATGACAGCAAATAAAACATTTAAATCTCACCAAAAGCATTAAATCTAAACGATACTTCAAATATAATAAAAGATATATGATATACATTAATAAATGAAGTATAATTCAAACAATTCTTACAATAATGTTAATTGTAACAATGTTAAAAATCATCTTACAACAAGAAAAAAAATGTCTAAGATGGTGGCCTCTGCATTCTTTGGAACAACTTCATCATAGTCCAAGTCAGAGTGGAGTTATTCATACTTTCTATTCGCTCTGCCTCCTCATTGCGCCTTCGCTCTAAGTTGAGCAATATGCTCCGCCTCCCTCGCTGCTGCCTCCGCTCTAAGCTGAGAAATTTGCTCAGCTATGCTCGCTTCCATCTGAGATATCTGGTCTCTTAGTCTCTGAACTTCAGCACGAGATTGACTCCCAGAAGGCATGTATTGCTGGGAGCCAGATCCAAAATATTGGGTCAGGGTAACACCAGATCCTTGACATCGAACCCGACCATACCTTTTAAGACCCAAAACATTAGTGATAATTCAGTTATAAATATACTTAAGATTAACAGAACTATCAATAGAAGCAGTCGTACCTTTTAGGACCCAAAACATTAGTAATAATTATGTTATCAATCTCCTCGAGATTAACAGAACTATCAAACGAAGCAACCGCTTCATACTCCGCCTTCTTCTCCTTTAGTTTATCCTAATAAATCAATTAAAGAGTTAGAAACGAAATATATAATAAAAGGGAATGCAACATAACTTAAAATTATAAATTTAAAACTACAAACGATCAATTAAACTATTGTAATTAAACATTATAAATATTTATAATAAATCAAATTTTATTAAGTAAATATACCAAAATTTCTCTGACTTGGATGTCATCGAGATCCATCCTTCTTCCTATGCGTAATGTCAAAAAGTCAAGGCGTCCAACTTTTCGACTGCATTTAAGCTTCTTACATTAT
Organism: Gossypium rotundifolium; assembly: GCA_025506655.1. Taxonomy (NCBI): domain Eukaryota; kingdom Viridiplantae; phylum Streptophyta; class Magnoliopsida; order Malvales; family Malvaceae; genus Gossypium; species Gossypium rotundifolium. The sequence goes on along the minus strand of CP106722.1, from coordinate 83,986,443 downwards.
AGCGAGAAAAATATAATTTAATAGTATATAGTCATTAATATTTGAAAGAAATAATAAATTATAATACCTCGGCCTCAGCTACACAAGCAAAAATTCTGGAACCTGCCGTGTGCGTGAGTTTTTGTTTTTGTCTACTGCTTGTTCCAACTCGCTCACGGTCTTACATAATAGAATTTAAATTATGTATATAATAAATGTTATAAACGGAAAAATTTATAAGACTTTAAAATTACATAATACCTCTCCTTTCTTTGAATTCCAGAATCTAACTTGATCTTCCCATTGGTACCTCAACATTCCCGGCGGAACATTTCTTAACTTTTCGTCGAGGATTATTTCTTTCTTAAAATATTGTTTTTTCAGCGTGCTTTTATTGTCTCTCCATTTTTTACCCAATGTCTTCTTAACATAGTCATCGGGGACCTCTAAAGCAAATCTCTCCTGAACAAAAATAGTTTAAAAAGTTAATATAAATGAAAGTTAAATCAAAGTATTATAAATTACATTCACGTTTTGTTACCTTAATATTATCCAGAGCCTGATTTTTGTTGGCAGCGGGCATGTGATGCCATGATTCGTAATTAATGGGCAACATATTGGCATTTCGTGCTAAAATGCCCACATAGCACCGCTAACAATCGAGCTTCGAGATCCAACAGTGGCCATGATTGTTTCTCCTTACTTTAACACGCCGACGTGCTCTAAGTCGTATAAATCTTTAAGCAATGTACGTCCCGACCTCCAAGGCCCCACCACCTTCAATTTGAAAAATGAAATATTATTATATTAAAATTAAAAATAAATCAATAATAAAATTCAACATGTATGTAAAATAAACTTAACATTACTTTGAAATTCTGCAGGCTCGTCATTTATGCCCGGCAGAGTAGAAGATCCAATAACTGTTTGCTCTTCACTATTTGCTTCTTCTGAATTTGGAGTATTGTGGACAATATTAAATCTCGTAATCGTCTTCTAGGCATTTTTCCTGCAATACACATGAAATAGTTCAAAATTTTAGTAACAAATAACAATAATAATAGTACATTTAAAATAGTTAAATTATATAACATGACCAACATTAAAATTATAATATTACATATAAATAATAAATCGTAAAATCTTACTAAATCATATTTCAGTAAATATCTTCGTCCACATCCCGATTTAACCCATTCAAATTGTTGACTAGTACTAGGATATTTTCATTTAAGTTTTGTTCGGAAAAGGCAAAGTTTCGATCTTTCGACTATGTCATCTCTACTTCCACTGCCAATGTCGAACAAGTCTCTAGGGGTGTTTCGAAGTATAATGTACCAACTCTCATCAGTTGGATCTTCGGAGTAAAAAACTTGTTTAACTTGAGAAGAAAACACATACGACTCGTCCATCAGTTGTTCTACGGTGTGAATCAATCGAGAGAAATTCACCATTGTAAAGCCATATTGATCGTTTTTAATTCCGCGAGCCGTATTCACATCAGCCCAATCTCCTCGAAATAAGACAACTTTGTATTTGCCGTAATAATCCAACTCAATGATGTCAGTAATAAGTCCGTAATACTCTAGATTCCCTTCGACAAGATTACTGTCCCTAGCACTAGCATAACTTGTAATTGAAGAATTAACAACAGTTCCACAATTTTGGGTTCTCCTCAATCTCTCGCGATACCTTGTATGAAATCTATATCCGTTGATGTGGAAGGCACTATATCTTTTCACTATTCTGTTTGGACCTTGTGAAAGCCATTTAACTTCGTCATTTACTTCATTCCGACTCCAAACCTATTGAATCGAAAGTAAATTGAGTAATTATGAATGTTATGAGAAAACATTATTACTTGTCAATGAAAACTTAAATTGCATACCATTTGGCTTAACCATTCAAGGAATGATTCTGCGAAAAACTTATTAATTTCTCATCGATTTAATCTTTGGGATCGTGAACGAGCTCTCAATATTTGTTTGTACTCACTACGGTAAAAAAAGTTTTACTTTGTTAGAAGACAATTATAATTGATGAGTATTTATCAAATTCTAGAACTTACTTCTGAAATGGTTCCATTGAATCGTGATGAAAAAGAACGTATCGATGTGCTTGGACCCACGATCTATCGTCTAATTCTGCAATTTCAATTTTGTCGATCGGTTCTTCGAAACTTTGAAATAAATAAGTTTCGGCCAAATTATGATTTGTGAGCCCATCATTTCTACTTGGTCTGTTCATTCTTGTTTCAACATCTTCCAAATACCTCGAACAGAAAGTCATACATTCCTCTGCCAAGTAGCCCTCGGCAATTGATCCTTCCGGATAACGCTTATTGCGGTAGTAAGCCTTTAATTTAGATAGGAACCTAAACACGATATACAACATTATCAAAAGTTACAACTAAAGGCATTGAGGTGAATGAAGGAATATTTTGCAAATAAAGTAAGACCTTTCAATGGGATACATCCATCGATAGAAAATGGGTCCACCAAGTATTGCTTTACGCAGGAGATGAATTAACAAGTGCACCATAATAGTGAAGAAGGAAGGCGGGAAGATTTTCTCCAAATTGCATAAAGTCAATGCGGCTCGATCTTGTAGTCTCTCACGTTCTTGAACATTCAAAAATTTACCACAAATGCCTTTCATTATATTTGACAGTTCAAATACACAAGCCGTCACCTTTTTCGACATACAACACCGCATAGCAACTGGCAGTAAGTCTTGCATCAAGATGTGATAGTCATGCGAGCCATATAGTCTTCGATCCTTAAGACTTACACATCGTGATATATTTGATGCATACGCATCTAGGACCTTTATATCCTTCAATACCATACAGAACACTTCTTTCTCCGTCTTCGACATTGAAAAAATAGCAGGCGACAACCGATATTTCATATTCAGAAGTGCTTGGGGATGAAGCTCACGCCGAATTCCCATGTGGACTAAATCAAGTCGACTCTGAAGATTAACTTTCAATTTTCCATCGATATTTAAAATAGTCCCAATGATGTTCTCGCAGACATTTTTCTCAATGTGCATGACATCAAGATTATGGAATAAAATCTGATGCTCCCAATAAGGCAACTTAAAAAAAATGCTTCTTTTTTTCCACAAGTCCGCCTCATTAGGATCATCCTCTTCATCAGATTCATCATCAGATTCATCCCTAGATCTTCTATTTCTTTGCGGGTTATCCGGTTGATTCATCTTCCCATAAATGAAATTCATATCTTTTAACATTAAGAATATTTCGGATCCACCGGTCTACGAAGGAGCTTCTCTGAACTCTTCAGTACCGTCAAACTGAGCACTCTGAAATCTAAATCTATAATTTTTCGGTAACCACCGACAATACCCCATGTAAGAGAGCTTCTTTCCATTATATAACCATTGCGAGCATGTCTGCGCAGCACAACACGGACAAGCATAACGTCCCCTGGTACTCTAACCAGATAAATTAGCATAAGCCGGGAAGTCATTAATAGTCCACATCAAAGCCGCACGTAAATTAAAGTTCTCTTTTCTCATTGCATCGTATGTCTGAACACCAGCCCATAGTTGTTTTAACTCTTCAACAAGTGGCTACAAATAGACGTCAATATCATTCCTGGGACCTTTCTCTCCAGGTATAATCATAGACAAGATAAAAGATGATTGTTTCATGCAAACCCATGGAGGCAAATTGTAGGAACAAGCACCACGAAGCCAAATCTTCAGACGTTGTGTTCATGAGTTTGTAAGGGTTAAATCCATCGGATGCTAGCCCAAGCCTCACACTCCAAAGATCGCTTGCAAAGCTTGAAATTCGGAGTCAAAAATTTCCAAGCTAAAGAATCTGCAGGATGCCTTAACAATCCATCATCGGTTCGTCCATCACGGTGCCACGTCAATGACTCGACTGTCTTCGATGACATGAAAAGCCGTTAAAGCCTTGGTATTAGCGAAAAATACCGCAAAATCTTAACTAGTTGCTTCCTTAATTGTGTATCATGCTCTTCCTCGTTACCATCCTCTGTATTTTTATTAATCCAACGGGGTTGACTGCATACATGACAGCACTGTTGGTTTATCCGGTCGCCCCAATACAACATGCAGTCATTTGGGCAACTATGAATTTTGTTGTAGCCAATGCCCAAATCCTTTATCAGTTTCTTCATATCTTAGGAAGATTGAGGGATTTTCGCAAACGGGAACATTGTAGAAACTCTAACAGCATTGTCAATGAGTTTCCGGTCCATCCTCCCAAACATTTCAAGTGAAAAAGATGAATACAGAAAGTCAATTTGGAAAATTTTGATCCCTCATACAGTTCTTCATTCATTTCACCAAGTAACGTGTAGAACCTCGCTTCTTCTTCATTTGGCTGTTCATCAGGTACACTTCTTCCCCCTTCGGTGAAAGTATTTCCACCAAAATTATATTCATCGGTTGTATCCAAGTCAAGTAGAAATGACCCGAAACCATCACTGCGCATATTAAAAGCATCCCGCAACATGCCTTCCATGTTATCATCTCTAACATTCTGATTGTAAGCACTATGAGAATAACCCAGATTCGTTGATGAAGATGCTCCACTAGATGTACACTCTCCATGAAAAATTCATTTTTTGTACCCCTGGACAAAGCCATCAACAACTAGATGTTCGTAGACAACTTCACGATAATGCCAATTTATATTGCAACACTTCTTACACGGGCAAAGAATCAAATTCTCTTGGCTTGTATTTTGAAATGCGAAATTCAGAAAAGTTTCTACTCCATTTCGATAGTCGTTGCTTACCCTTGACAATTTCATCCAAGTCCTATCCATTTCGTAGTTGTTGAAGTCTAAAGTTGACAATAAATTACATGGCTACATTGTTAATTTATAATTTATGTAAGTAATGATATGATCATATATATAACTGAGTACTATGTAAGTTATGTAAATTATGTAAGTTATGAAGTTTGATCTTAAAATTATGTAAGTTATGAAATTTAATCTTAAACTTATGTAAGTTATGAAATTTGATCTTAAAATTAAGTAAGTTATGTATTCTTTAAGATTCATCATACGTGGCATTCTTACACCTAGGGAGGATCCATTATATCTAACAGTGAGATATAAGGCAACCCGTCAGGTTTCCAGCTTATATACTTTGAATCTTTTTTTTTTTTATCTATACAAGTATTATGTAAGTTATGTATTATGTAAGTTATGTAAGTTATGTATTATGTAAGTTAAATAATTTGATGAAAGCTATGTAAGTTATGTATTATGTAAGTTAAATAATTTGATGAAAGCTATGTAAGTTATGTTATAATAACTTATTTAAATTTTAAATTACATAAATTACTAAAAAATTAATTTAATAAGAGATTCATGCAATGTTATTATTGTGTTTTAAATATAAAAGTTAATTGTTAAAATATGTTATAAATTTTTATATTTTAAATTTAATTCTTATACTTTTTTGGTTAAATTAAAGTTTATAATATATTGTAACAATTAACTTTTATATTTTAACATCTTATATGCGTGGGTTTTGAGTTTTTTTCAGTAAGTCCTTAAAATTGGTAATTCATTTCGCTTTTGAATTACATTGGGATTTGAACTTTTTTAATCTAATGGTAATGTAAATGTTTTTACATAGGGGTTCAATGTTTTTTAAGTTATACAAGAAAGTTCGTTAGAATAATTAACATGAGGGAGTAATATGGACAGTAAAATTCAAGGGATTGATTTGGAAAAAAAAAAAAAAAAGAGGTGATCCAATATAGAGTAAATATTAATGAAAGTATTAAACACATGTTTAACTCTAGATCATGGCAATACAATAAGGATGAGAAATAAGCAAAATATGGGCTACTATATACTGTACTTTGATCTTCAGATTTGTATTTATTTATTTTTAAATTTAATTAGTACTTAAATTTCAATTTTGTCATTTGGTAACTTTGAAATTGATGTAGCATTTATAATTAATAACATTTTTTCCAAAATTTTATGTAAATAAATTTATTAAAATTATGAATTTTATTTCAAGTTTAAAATAAATATGAATAAATGATTGTCTTATTATCGATCCGAATATGAAAAATCAATTATTTATATTCATTGTGGATGTATTTTCTTTTAGTAAGTATATATTTCAAATTTTTTTATAAAATACTAGGTTTAATATTATTATATTAATAATTTATGTAATTTAAATAAGAGAAATTTAAGTATATATTCATTGTGTTTTAAATTACTTCTTTAAAAAATTTATTTTTATAATAAAACATATTTAAATAATGATCAATATTATTATTATACTGATAACAAAATATTATTACCATTTTATATCATTTTATATCATCTTATATGCATGATTTTAGTCATTTTATTTTACAAATTTTAAAATGTAGGTCTCATTATTATTATTATTATTATTATTATTATTATTATTATTATTATTATTATTATTATTATTATTATTATTATTTGTTAAATTAAAGTTAATCATCAACGTAATTTTTACATTTTAAATTTAACAACAATAAATTTAACCAAAAAAAGTATAAAATTAAATTTAAAATATAAAAATTTATACCATATTTTAGCAATTAACTTTTATATTTTGTTTATGTTATTTTTATATCGTACCATACCTTTAATTTTAATAAATAATACACGGGAGCTTGTAAAAAATCTAAGCGGCATGATTAGATAGCAATTTGGAGGTTGTTCAAACACTATTAATAATAAACAACAATATTAAAAAGCAATTTAGACAGAAATTCTTTAAGACTCATCATATGTGGCATTGTTATACCTGGGGAGGATCCGTTATATCTTACAGTGAGATATAATGTAACTCGTTAGGTTTCCAGCCTATATACTTTGAATCTTTTTTTTTTTTGGACAGCAATAGAACAAACAGCATATATACCAACCAAGCAGGATAATAAACCGAAATTTAGACAGCAATTTGGACAAATTCATCATGATATAACTGTTATTGATCTGAATTTTGAACTAAAAACGTACCTTAATAAGAATGAATATAAATCAGCAAAATGAATATAAATAAGAATAATACTGATTTCATACCTGTTAAGTTGTTACCAGCAAATCCAATCCGATAGTTGCAGGAGTAGTAGGAAGTAGTAACTGAAATACAAACAACACATGAATTAACAAATGCTATTGATTAATTACAAAATGCTAATTAAAATTTGGAGTTTGGACCAATGCCTATCCTTGTTTTATTACTAATATTTTGAAACTAGTCGTGTTATTGATCATGAATATCATATTATTGCCAGTCTAATAGTGTTAAAAGAAAATATATAAATTTAAATATAAGTAACCAAATTCAAAAAAGAAATGCAAGTTTACTGCACCATAATGCGAATGCCGTCAGACTAATAGTACAACCATCTAGTCTAGAATCAATTCAGCCTGTAATAACTTAAAATCATATGTTTCTAGTTCAGACTAATAGTAGGTCAACTATAGCTAGGTGGACAGTTTGTACTAGGCTGTTGTTTGTTTACAATTTCACTTCAATATCGTTAACATAAGAGATTTATTCTTGGAAGAAGCAAACCGACAATGCACTCATGATGATGAATCTAAGATGACAATCTAGTAAAATGAAATTTATATTTACATCCTTGAGAAGTGCATAACATGAATAGATACAGATAGATTTACTTTTCTTGTGATGTTCATTCAACCAAATAATAATAAAACCAAGATCCAACGATACCAACGATAAGTGCTAATGAATCTTATATTGCGTAAAAAAGGAAAAATCAATAACCTTGATTAACAAGCACGGTACATAGAGGCGAACTTGGGTAAAAGGTACCAACTTATGTTTCTCGCCAATAATTCACTAAATATCGCCATTGTTAGATTGTAAGTTAACATTGATGATAACAATGATAAAGTAAAACCATATCTAGATAAAATATCGCCAATAATTTAGCTATTGACATTTTATAATTAAATCGAGTTCAAATTAATCGATTAAATTTTAAAATCAAATTAAAATTATCTTAATTTAATGCTTTGGGACTATAAAGTGAAAATAGTTGTACATAGTAAAGCATATTAGAAAGTGCAATGTGATTGTGATTTCATTGAATAGTAAAACCATATTAAGAACATGGAAACAATAATGATAAGAATCACTTCAAGACTTACCAATCCAATGTTTTATTTTGAGCCTCAATCAAATCTTCTATCTTCCCCACAAAGAGCTCTATAAATCAAAAGAAAAGGCATTAGACCTGTTTCTATCGAGGTAAGTTATATAAATTCATCAATAGATACAACATCAATGTTGCAACTAACAATTTTCATAGCCGAAGTCAGCATTAGTCCACCAAGTAGTATGATGTTACAAGTAATTTAGGAGGAAAGTATAATTGTATTACCTACTTAGACTAATTTTCAAGTTTCATAAAATATAATTACCAAATTCAATCAATCTTCGTAAAATAAAGAGAGAAAATTACAGCAATTTAAACACCTCAATTAACAACATATTTAGACCTCAATTACAACAATAAAACATCTCAATTTCCAGCAAATAAACTATTTAAATTACAGTACCTGAATAGGGATTCAACAGTTTACAAAAGGAGCAGTAACAACACCAAAATGTACTTTGCTTGAGAATCTGGAAATTCTTTAAGTCATTGGACAACTCCGTAAAACATAATCAAAACCGGATGATATTATATATTAGCTCAATAAATGTTGAGTAGAAATGAGTAAAGAAAAAGGGTATGTGAAAGAACAAATGAAAAAGAATAGGTCTTATTGAACAATGGAGTGTAACCAAGATTTCAAACAATGGGAAACTCCCATAAATACCTCTGCAGTCCTATAGGTATCTCAGTCCTTAATCGTTTGACGTAGTTGAGTTTACATATGATGAAGAATCTTTCGATGGTATACCACTGCAAAGACTTTAACACTTCAATTCACAAAGACTAAATACTTCAATTGCAACAGTTTAAAACTTTAATTTACATCATTTAAATTAAGCAGCAAAAAAGGGATATATATTCACAAAATGGAAAAATAAACAGGATGAAATACCTCTAAAATTAGAAGTTCGAATGAGCTCAAGCTGAGTATCGACCTCTAAAATTTGCAAGTTAATCAGAAATAAAATTGTCAATTAAACTTACCATCGCAAAGACTTTAACACTTCAATTCACAGCAGTTAAATACTTCAATTGCAACAGTTTAAAACTTCAATTTACAACATTTAAATTGAGCAACAAAAAAGGGATATATATTCACAAAATGGAAAAATGAACAGGATGAAATACCTCTAAAATTAGATGTTCGAATGAGCTCAAGCTGAGTATCGACCTCTAAAATTTGTAAGTTAACTGTAAATAAAAATTGTCAATTAAACTTACCACTGCAGCACTTTAACATTTCAATTCACAGCAGCTAAATACTTCAATTGCAACAGTTTAAATTTTCAATTTATAGCATTTAAATTGAGCAGCAAAAAAGGGATATATATTCACAAAATGGAAAAATGAACAGGATGAAATACCTATAAAATTAGATGTTCAAATGAGCTCAAGCTGAGTATCGACCTCTAAAATTTGCAAGTTAATTGTAAATAAAAATTGTCAATTAAACTTTCAGATAAAAACATCAACAGAAAATTTTCTACCTCGAAATTATTAAATGAAGCGAAACATAAATAGATTGAACAAAATTTGATATAAAACATCAATGTAAAAATTTCTAACTCTAAAATTTGCAAGTTAATCAGAATAAAATTGTCAATTAAAATTTCAAATAAAAATTCTAGCAACTGGGAAAAATTTCTACCTTCAGATAAAAACATCAACAGAAACAGAAATAGATTGCACAAAAATTTCTACCTCGAAATTATTAAAGAAGAGATTCGTGTCTCAAAACTTACCTCAAATAGATTAAACCACCAGATTTATTAAGAGCTTCTTCTTCATCTTCTTCTCTTGATGAGAAATTCTTTTTCAACGTCGAAATGAACAAGAACAAAGGTGTTTTTTTTCTGAATAAAAGAAGACAAACGAGAAGGGGATTCAAGAAAAAAGAAAATAAAGGTGCAGCTTTTCTTTTACTGTAAAAAAAGGAAGAGACTAGAAATCAAAGCAAAAGAAACGGATTTAGGGAAAGTAATCAGATTGGGGAAGTATTTCGCACTAGAAATCGAAGAAAGATTTAGGGATTAGGAGGGGAAACGTAAAAGAGGGTTAGGGATTTAAGGAAATTGAAAAATGGGGGAATAGAAAGGGGATTCAAGAAAAAAGAAAATAAAGGTGCAGCTTTTCTTTTACTGTCAAAAAAAGGAAGAGACTAGAAATCAAAGCAAAAGAAACGGATTTAGGGAAAGTAATTAGATTGGGGAAGTATTTCGCACCAGAAATCGAAGAAGGATTTAGGGATTGGGAGGGAAAACGTAAAAGGGGATTAGGGATTTAGGGATTTCGAGAAATTGGAAAATGGGGGAACAGAAAGTGTTAAGCAATTAAAATGGATGGAAAAAGAACGACGCCATTTCATTAGAAAATTTAACCCTATTGCGGCGCTTTTCAATAAACGCCTATGCATAGAAATTAAAAGTTTCGGGATTTTTGGGGCGTTACAACCCAATAGGCCCAAATCTACTAGGCCTAAATTCGGGATGTTACAGATCTACCCTCCTTAAAGAAATTTCATCCTCGAAATTTTCAACTAACTATCAATTGTACTACCCAAGTCTCACCACTACGCCTTCGCTGCGCACTCCAATTCTAAAAATAAACACTCAATAAACTACAGTAGGGTATGCACCATTATTTGCATATGGAGCGTCTTCGTCCCCTTGGCGATGTGCTGCATAGACCAAAGCTGGCTGTCTTGCCTCAGCATAACATGCACCTCTACCTAGTGCTCCACGATCGCGTTCATTACCAATATCGCCCCTGGCTTGTCCACGACCTCGACCGAATCCATTTCCTCCTCTGGCCGCGCCACGACCCCTCGGTACTAGCTGACCACCTCTCCTAACCTGATCAGAACCTCGTCCCGCAGGCTATGCCTGCTCCACCTATGGACAGTCCTTAATCATATGCTCCGTAGATCCACACCAAAAGCATCCACCAGTTCTCCATCTACACTCCCCATAATGCACCTTCCCACACAAAGGACATGATCGATTCTGACCCATCGGAACACGAGCTGGCCCATCAGACCTAGGCATTTTCTGAAAATTTTCTGATGATCCCGACGACCCAAAATTCCTCTTATTCTTATTCCTATCCTTATCCTTATTCTGTTTCTCAGTCCGCTTAACTTCCTCAGATATCTTAGCTTTCTCAACCAAAATCGCAAAGTCCCTTTCTCGCTGCGGTGCCACTAATACCCTCAATTCATCCCTTAGTCCATCCTCGAATCGCACACAATGCTCATGGTCAATCGCCACAATCCCTCGAGCGTAACGGCTCAACCGCAGAAACTCTGCCTCGTATTCAGATACAGGCTTACTTTCTTATATCAAGTTTAGGAATGCCTTCCTCTACGCATCCACATAGCTGGCCCCGATGTACTTTCCTTGAAACGACTCCTTAAAGAAGTCCCAATCAATACGATCTACGAAAGTACCCTTCTTCACCGTGAGCCACCACTGGTAGGCCTCGTCTCAAAGAAGAGACACGACCCCCTTCAAATTCTCCTCCACAGTGAAGTCAAGGTCATCCATTATGCGCTCAGTTGCCTCCAACCAATACTCAGCTGTGTTAGGGGCTACGCCAGAAACTCCCCTAAAAATCTACGCTTCGTTGGCTCGGAGTCGTTCGGACACAGACTTTAGGGCTCCTGTGCCCATGCTTGCTCCGGCAACTCTCTCTAAAACCCTTAACATAGCCTGAGATACAGCATCATCTCCGGCCGTCTGATCTTAAAATTTAGCCTCCACCGCTGGAGGCATTGGTACCTCATTCTCGGACTCATCACTCGACCCTACAGGTTCTTACACAGCAATTCGGCCTCTACCTCTGCCACGTACATCACGTCCTCTAGTGCTCATTCTACCGTTCGCGATTTATCTGATTAGAAATTTTATGAATTAATAATTCTTTCTTCCCCTGATTAATAACGGACAGTCTTATGAAAAGTAGTTTTAACAGTAGTTCTTTCGAATTCGAATTCTATCTACAAGTTCAGTTCTCAAGTCTGTATTTCCTAATTCTAGAATTCTCACTCAATCATCATCAATCAGAGTATCACATACACGCATCAACCACACAAGCAATATCCATAAACTTATATTTCTCTCCTAGAGGTATTTTCGTCATTTCACTATACAGGGGTATTTTCGTAATTTTAACCTACAGGGGTATTATCGTAATTTTCCAAAATAAGGTATCTTGGTGTTTTTACAATATAGGGGTATTTCGATAATTTTGCGAACTAGGGGTATTTTGGTAATTTTGCAAGCCAAGGGTATTTTTGGTAATTTTGCAAACTAGGGGTATTTTGGTAATTTTGCAAAGTAGGGGTATTTCGGTAATTTTGCAAACTAGGGGTATTTCGGTAATTTTACAGAATGAGGGGTTTTTTTTGTGATTTTGCATAATAAGGTGGCTGGTCCCTTTCGGGTTTTAATTATAAATTTTGGCCCGTCAACAAGTCCTCATGGCTAAGGTGAACAGTCACTACGCACCAGGTAGGATTCCAACGAAGAGGATGTGAGTCACTAAGACTGCTTAAATACCAAGCTCTTCCTGGATCCAATCCTAGACGTGCGTATGCCTGTTGCCACACCTTAGTTTAGCGACTTATTCCCGGGTTTGTTTGATTGGGTTAAGTTTTATAGAGTTTAAAGTATGATGTAAACTAGGCCTAAAGTCCATCAACTTCTATTTAAACTACTCTACGTCCCATAAAGCCCATCAAGCCCATATATATATATATATATATCACACAATGGTTCAGAATACTTACCTAGCGGACTTGAGCCGGAGACGCATGTGCCATGCCAAGCTAACAGACCTATATCATTTATGAAAATGTATGTTTCAAAACCCATCTTTAGAAACATTTTGAGCCTAAAACCTCAAAGTTGAGTTTTGAACCGAGCTCTGATACCAATTTGTAACATCCCAAACCCGGCCCAAACACCATGACCGGATCTGGCATGCCACCAAGAAGAATTAGTAAAAACATGTCACATTTTTGGAAAACATTTGTCGAGTTTAAACATATATTCCGGGAGGACTTAATGATTTGATAATTTATAAGAGATATAACTTTATAAGATGCTTTAAAAAAAAACCCCTAAAGTTTAGTACCTGTCTTAGTTTAATTTAAATGTAAAATTTTACATGTCCATTAGCGATGAAAGCCCAAAATAAAATCGAGACAAAATATAAGGCTAGTGGCCCATGGCCTTATTACAACATAATATAAAACCCATTAATTAAAAATATTAAAAAATAAATAAACTAAATGAAGTATTCTTGTTGTAACATAGAATCTCTCGCATGGCCACCTTATGCCTCTCTCCAAATTTATCCAGTTGCACTAGGTGCTATCTCGAAGATGTTAAATAATAGGGTGAGTTGCGAGACTCAGTGTGCAACCCTCACGCACCATTAGATTGGGCGTTAGCCCACAGAACAGATAACAGAGCATAATATATCAGAAAATATGCAAAGCCCAACCCAATCCTAGATTTCCATCCGCTACACACCACCCTTACCTGCCATTCACACCATTAGGGATTTCTACAATCAACCCACACCGCTACACACCATCAGATCATGGCAAAAAGCCACTACAACAGATCATGGCATAAGCCACTACAAAAGATCATGGCATAAGCCACTATAACAGATCATGGCATAAGCCACTACAACAGATCATGGCATAAGTCACTACAACAGATCATGGCATAAGCCACTACAGCAGAACACTTCCCCTTTCATTAATCACCCAACCCCGTGCAATCACAGAAACTGGCATACATGTTTATCACATCAAATCAATAGAACCATTCACTTTAGAATGACAAAGATCACTAACCTAGTGATTCGCCTTTACCCTCCTCGGGTTTCAACCATTATGCTGGGATTTCAGCTTTTAACAGAATATAGCAGATTTATATACATGTATTAATAGACAATCTAGATGGTGTGGAAAGTTACACACCTGATATCGCGTAGTACTATACTCTTAGTCGATATCCTTGATATCCGTATCTACTATCCTCAGTCTATAACTTGGTTCAAGAAAAATCGAAAAAACACGAAGATTTGGCCTCCCCTACATTCGGCCAAGGGTTAATAAATACCCGAATTTACACGTTAAAACTAATAGATCTCCTTACCTTGAAATCTCGAAAGTAACACAATTCGTGTGTTACTGAACCCCGACTTAGAGATCTAAGCGATTGACTCCTCTGCAAATCCCGGAATGCCGCAAATAAGAGAGACACAAGAGATTAGTTTCTAAATAGCCATTCGGCTAGAGACTTTGAAAAGCCGTAAAAGATTTGGGATCTCTCAAATCAATACTTACCTAAAATTTCCTTCAGATTTCGGCACAAGTAGACACCCCAGAGTGATTTCGACAAACACAGGAGACGAGATCTCACGATTTCGGCTTTTATGAAAATCCCAGAAAAGATGAACTGATGTGTTTTCGGCTTCTAGAAGTTCTGAGTGGTGTGTTTCAGCTTAAGAGGAAAGTGAAAAGAAAGCAAGGAAAGGCTTGAAGATTCGGCTAAAGTGTCTGAAAGAGATGAGAAAGGAATCTGTTAGAGGATTCGGCCAGCTGAAGAAAAAGAAAAGAGAGGGAGAACGGAGTAGGGATTTTGGCAGAGAAAAGAGAAAAATGATGAGAACTTTGACAACAAATTTTCGGCACATACTCAGCCTATACTAAACCGATTCCCCCTTTACAGAGTTTGATTTTCGGCCAACACTTGCCTTCTTGATAGATCCTCATCCTATCCCTTATCCCTATCAAACACCCATCCAAAAGAGACTTACATCACACCACTTCCTCCCTCCTTTATCAGCTTATATCACATATATTTTAAACACTAAAACTCCTAAATTTTAGCCTTGTGCTGTCCCCTCCTAGCTTCCTCTTTAGGTGCCGAATTTGGCCCAGAAACATGGGCTCCAAGTGGCCAAAACTTGTGCCTCCTCCTTTTCCATTAACGCCAACTCCCTTTCCTCTTAGTGGTGCCATTTTGCCATTGGCCACAAGCCCATAATGTTAATTAACCTACCAAAACTTTATTTTAAGTCCTTAAGTGCCTAACAGAATATTTCGTCAAGGCCTCAACCCATTCCTGAGCCCAATCTAGACCCCATTTGTGTCCTCTTTTCTCTTAATCAACTTATGAGGCCTCATGCCTGAGACTAGGGTCCACTAAGTAAAAAAATAAATTTTTCCTATGGTCTCCCCTAACTCTAAGGCTTCAAATAATCCCGATAATACCTTAATATTATTATTCTAAGTGCTACACATACATATTAACTCCCATGTACAGAAATTAAAAGTTTCAGGATTTTTGGGGCGTTACAACCCAATAGGCCCAAATCTACTAGGCCCAAATTCGGGATGTTACACAATTTGCTTTTCTGTGGAGTTTTTGGTGAAAGCGCCGTTATAGCTTGGCCTTACCAAAATGACGACGTTTGAGTTTTAAATTTTTTAGATAATTAGCGGTGTTTTCGATATAAACACCGCTATAAATCGTACCCTTAGTGGCGTTTTTGGCAAAAACGCCACTTTATCTCTTACCTTTGGTGGCGTTTTTGGTACAAACGCCGCTATTGCTTGGCCCTTTCAATACGTCAACGTTTGTGTTTTGAAGTAATTAGATAATTAGTGGTGTTTTCGACATAAACGCCACTATAAATCATACCTTTAGTGGCGTTTTTGGCACAAACGCCGCTATAGCTCTTACCTTTAGTGGTGTTTTTGGTACAAACGCCGCTACTGCTTGGCCCTTTCAACACGTCGACGTTTTGGTTTGGAAGTAATTAGATATTTAGTGGCGTTTTTTATACAAACGCCGTTATAGCTCGTACCTTTAGTGGCATTTTTGGTAGAAACGCCGCTATATCTCTCACCTTTAGTGGCATTGTTGTAAAAACGCCGCTATTGCCTAGCCTTTTCAAAACGTCGTCGTTTGGGTTTTGAAGTAATTAGATATTTAGTGGCGTTTTTTATACAAATGCCGCTATAGCTCTTACTTTTAGTGGCGTTTTTCGTAGAAACGCCGCTATATCTCTTACCTTTAGTGGCGTTGTTGGTAAAAACGCTGCTATTGCCTGGCCTTTTCAAAACGTCGCCGTTTGGGTTTTGAAGTAATTAGATATTTAGTGGCATTTTTTTATAAAAACGCCACTATTGTTCAATTTTTAGCGGCGTTTTTAGTGAAAACACCGCAATTGCCCAGTTTTTTGCGTCGTTTTCCTTCAAACGCCGCTAATGTTTAAAGTTTACGGCGTTTTTTTTGTCTAAACACCACTAAAAACGCCGCTAAAGCCCTAGTTTCCTATAGTGAATGATCATCTACTACAGCATATAGGGTGTTTTTGGAAGGCGGAGCACATAATTTCACGTCCCCTTCCTTGGTGACATATTTTATGTAACTTAGTTTAAAGTTGCTAGTCAAATATGTAAGTTTCATTTGAGAAATAAAATACAGTAAATTTAATAAGCATCATGTAAAGCTTGCAAAATGAAATTGCAAGACTGAATACATTGTGCATACCATCCATTACTTTCACTAGCAGTTGTGACACCAAGATAATCCACAACATTACATCTATCAAGGTCCAAAGAAGCATGCACAAGAAACTTCTTCAGTAAGAACAAGCCTTTCAAGGGAATTCCTTCTCTCTGGATATCAGAAAGGACTGTCAAGCATAACTGTCAAATATCTTTTAGATATATACTTTCCTAAAAATAGGTTGTTGCATTTCAGGATATGATTAGATACTTTCCTTTGTTGTATTTTAGGATGTGATTAGGGAGTTGATTTGTTGTAGTTAAGGAATTTAATATGTTGTACCAATGCTATATAATTGAAACATTAAAATAAAATAGGTTTTTGGCAGCGTTTTTAGTGGCGTTTGGATCGAAAATGTAGCAAAAGGTAAAGCATTAGCGGCCGCAAAAGGTGAAGCACTAGCAGCGTTTTTCTCATAAATGCCACAAAAGGTAAAACAATAGCGACTTTTTCACATTAAGGCTATAAAAAGTAAAGCAATAGCGACGTTTTTTCATTAACGCTGCTAAAGGTAAAGCAATAGCAGCATTCATGGGCAGCAAATATTTTTTTCTTTTATTAAAAGGAAGCTGTTTTATTCTTTTTCTTATTAAACACTAACCCTCTTATTAAATTAGGGTTTTGTGGAACCCTTCATTTGTCACCATAGTTTCGATGATAAGCTCCGATTAGAAGCGGTTCTAAAAAACGCTAGTTATCCTCTTCTCTTCTAGCACTCTTACCAGTACCTCCAGGTTTGTTAGGTGGTTCTGCACAAATCCGGTTCTTCAGCCACCACAGCCCTTTGTATCACCTGTTGTCCTCTTAGGCGAATCAAACGACCTATACTGCTGTCATGGCTTCCGTCGCCTCCAAAAACGGTATATTCCTGTTCCAACTACATGTCGCACCAATTATCAAGCCTTTGTTGTTTCTAGTAATTATGCTTGAACTTGATGCCTCCAAATCTTTGTAAAACCCCCCATCGACGTTCACTTTGACTCATGAATCGTAATCTCTTTCCCTCTTTCCCTCTTCCTTCCATCATCTTCGTTGCTCGTTCTTCCGTCTTTGCTGCTTTTTACTCCCTTCACCGGCCTCTCTCCCGTTTTATTTTATCTTTGTTTATCTTTTATTCGTTTTCTATACTAATTTACTTCTTCTTTTTCTGAAGTTTCCTTCGAATTTGAGCAAATTTAAGGTATTTATTCCTATGTTTCCCTAACTAGTTTTCTTAAAAAAAATCTTGAATTGTTTAAATTTTTTTATGGTTATATTTTAGCTTTATATTTTAATTATTATTTTGAGTTTTAGAAAATGAAAACATTAGAAAAATCTCTTCGTTTATATTTGAACTTTGTCAAAACTTGAAATGCTTCAAAATTATTGGTTTTACCTGTGAATTTTACCTTCATTTTTTTTTTTTACTTTGTTTTATTGGTAATCTTAATGCTCACCTGCTTTCATGTTTTCTGTATTTTACTATTTGAAGGGAATATAATTAGTGTGCTGTGGGGTTTAGGTTGAAGACAGTGAACTTGCTGATATTTATCCTCTTTTTTCCCCTTATTTATTTGATTGTTTTAATTGACATTCTTTCTAGGGTTTGAAAGAAGGATGGTATGACGGGGGTAGGATTTTCTTAGCTGTTTTGCTTGTTATAGTTGTTACAGGTATAACATCTGACCAATGTTCAAAAATAAAATGATTCCCTGTGATTATCTTCAATCTCTTCAGTTTCAAAATCTTAATGAGGAAAAGGGAAACATCCAATTAGAGGTGTGTGATGTTGCAGTATGATGACATCCGTTTCAATTCACTTTCAATTTTGTTTATTCTTAACTTTTCTGTTTTGAAATATCCCCTCAGGTCATGCCTCTAAAGTGGTGCTTACCAATTTAGTAGTAATAATGATGGTGATGTTGATGTTGATAATATTTTCCACTCACAATTTCATTCGATGTAATAATTTTTTACTGTTTAAACTCATTTGAACAGTCCAGAGAAGAATGCGAGTACCTAATAAAAATTGCTAAATCTTTAATGAAAAAAGTCCAGTGTTGTTGATAGCAAAACAGGGAAGAGTAAAGATAGCAGGTTTGCATTTCTTATCCTTCCATCTCTATTTTTTGTTGTAATTATAAATGCTAATGAAAGATGCATATTGGAAATCAATTTTTTTTTTTTTCAAATATAGTTCTAAAACTTATTTGAGGAAGCCCTATTTTGTTTGAAGACCAGTTTATGTGTTGAACATTGGACCCAATGTTACATCTTATGACGTTAAACTTGTACTGTTCACTGGGTGCGTACAAGTTCGGGTAAGTTTCTGAAAAGAGGGCAAGATAAAATTATTAGTGATATAGAAAAAAGGATAGCAGAGTACAGTTTCATTCCTATCGGTATGAGATTCTAACACAGAGCATAACCTTCTACAGATATTATCCTCTGAAGCAATAATTAAATTCCTTTTTTGAGCAAAAAATCTGTTGTCATGTTCTTTTCTTCCTTGTAATCTCCTGGTTATAAGTCTCAATTAAACCTTAATGGCCAGTTGCAAACGGGATACTTTTATAATTTTGGTAAACATATTTTTAATGTCTTTTTGCAATTAAATGGATTGTCCTTGTTTTTCCAATTATTGCTTCTTTCTTTTGGCTGATTGTTTTTCTTTTCTTTCTGATGAGTTAGCTAATTTCATAATCTACAGAGCATGGAGAAGGTCTTCATATTAGTGCAGTCTTTTATTTGTTGAAGATTATGTCTTCATATTCTGTAGTATGTTGTTCAGCAGTAATATAATCTTATGATTCTAGTTCCTGCTCATGTAGCTACAATTTATTTTGAGCAGTTGAAACGGGTCATTGATTTAGATGCAGCCATGACTGAGGACCTGATTGCTTACAACATTATCCCATTCCCACTGGATGCTCCTACCATAACAAATGCTATTGTGTCATTCCCTGAGGTTAGATATCTTTGCCTTTTTTAGACCTCATAGAATTTAACTACAAAAAATGCATGGGCAGGTACGAGCGGCATTAAAGCACTATAGGTGCTTGCCAAAATTGCCTAGTGATTTTTCTATTCCCGAGACAAGGAGTGCTGATCTTATGGATTTTCTGCATTATGTTGGATTTCAGGTTTGTACTGCTATGATGAAATGGATTACATTGTGTTTCCTCTATGTATTTACAATTTGAAAAACTTCTGGTATTTCTAAGTTTAAAAGCCCTAGTCTGCTTTCTTGCTTATCTCTAGTTTCTTGTGGAACCTAATTATGTCTTGGAATGTTTAGGTTATGTAGAAACTATCAGCCTCTTACTATCCCTTGGTTTATATGTCCAAATATAACCAGCCAGTAAACCATAAGGCGATCTTGTAGCTCATGTTTGATATTGGGTGTGAAAGTGTCTTGGCTTTTGTTTTGCTTGTTGTAGTTGAATTTAACATGCATGCTGTTCGATTTGAGCTTGTTGAGGAGTTTAAATATGGAGATTTAAGACTGTTCATCATGATCATAATGTTGTTAAAGAAAATCAGGTTTTGTAATGTTTCAACATTAATGTTGAAGCAAAAAAAAAAGAAAAAAAAAAGAAAAAAAAAAAGAGGTTATATATGATGAAAGGAAAGTAAGGAATTAAATTGCTGCTAGCTAGAGAAATGCAGAAAAAAAAAATGATGTTTGTGGCTATTACATTGATGGTTAAATATTGTAGTATTGAGTTAATTTATCGGTAATTAACTTGGTGCAAATGAATGAACTTTATGATGTGTGAAAATGATCAGTTGAAATTTTTAAAGTTTGCATATGCTATTGAATAAATGCTGAAATTTATGTTTGGAATCTAGAAATTTGGAGTGCTATATACTGTAAATTATGATGTCTGAACGGTAAATAGATGATGTTCACAATTTCTTACAAGCAGGGATGGCAACTTTGAGAAAGGATCTCCTTCATCAGCAAGCAGTTCCATCACGGGGGTTCAATATATAGTTGCAATGTAGTGATAGATCCAAAGAGGCTCAACAAGGCAAACCTGACGATCCTGATTCAGATGAAGACGATAGTTCGTTTCGCTCTCCAGTACATTGATTAAGGAAGAGTAGCTTATGTGGAACAGCCAAAAAAAAAAAAAAAAGCTTTATGGAATGTTATTTCTGGCTATTCAAATAACTGTGGCCATACTCCTTAAGTGATATATTACTGTGAAAAAGCTTTCTTTATGATAAAAAAGATTCAGTAATGGAATTTCATTGAAATCGATCTGCAATGTAGGATTTATATGCTTTTCTTTAGAGAACATAATGTTATTGATGTCTCCTTAGATAATGTTCTTAGGAACAGTATGTTTAAAAGCTGTTAACCGTGGTGAACAAAGGGAAGAAGGTAAGGGTTCAGTGAGGAAGGAAGGAAAAGAGGTTAGGAGTAAGTCTCAATTCTCGCGGGAGATGGGAGGTTAGTTGAGTTGTCTACGTCAGTTTATGAGTTATTTGCATGGTTATTAGGACAAATTTGGCTACTTGTCTTTGTCGATTTGGAATTTTGATTTGTTATGACTGACAAATTAATTACTCAAGTTTTTAGTTCGGGCGAGATGAGTTCTTGTGTTTTTTTTATTTGGTTAACCTTTAGCGGCATTTTTGAAAAATATTTTATTAAAAACATGATTTTTAACGGTGTTTTTGGGAAAGGTGCCGCTAAATATTATGTTCTTTAGCGGCGTTTATGGGAAAAGCGCTGCTAAAGGTCTTTTAGTGGCGTTTGTGAAAAAAATGTCGTTAAAGATCATGTTCTTTAACGGTATTTATGGGAAAAGTATCGCTAAAGGTTCTGTTATTTAGTGATGTTTGTGGGAAAAGCACCGTTAAAGGTCATGTTCTACAGCAGCGTTTTTCTACATAAACGCTGCAAGATTTAGTGGCGTTATTTGTAGCTGCGTTTTTTGCGGCGTTTATAAAAATGCCGCAAATTGTTTTAGCGGCGCTTATAGGCTCAAAAAATGCCGCTAAAAATCTGTTTTACTGTAGTAGAAGTTTGACTTAATGAAAAAGATAGAATTATCTTGTTTTGTTAGTACACAATTTTCATACATAATTATCTTATTTTGTTATAGTATTAGGATCATTGGGGTTTCTTGTTCTTCCTCGTCATTCTCTTCTTGGTTTATCATTTGTGAAATATTTTTTTTGTTCTCTTGATAATGTATTCATGGAGAAATTAGAGATAGCTTGGATTAAGTTTTCTAGAAAGAATTATTTCTCTTGGGAATTTCGATTTCAAATTTATGTTCAAAGGGAAAAAATTGTGGGGGACCATTGATGGTACGAATAGCAAGCCTACTAATTTAACAAAGGCAACTAATGTAACAGGCTGATTTTTGCTAAATCGAAACAGTAGTTTCGAAATTACAAATCTAATGAAAAATTATTTTAATATTATTTTATGCGATTACAGCATGACAACATGTATGTGTGAAAATTTCGTGAACTAATTTTATCGTTTAATTGCTCAATTTGAGAAAAATGACTAAATCGTATAAAGTGCAAATTTGTTGTTCTATTAACTAAGAGTATTAAATAGCTATAGAACTTTAAAGTTTAAGTCCTTATGAGGTAAATATTTGGTTTGGCATTTGTGTAAATATGAATTATTTTAATGGTAAATTAGTAAAAAGACAAATAAAGGTTAATAAAATAAAATAAAATGCAATTTATGTTCATCTTACTCACTTACAACAAAAAAATTAGAAAAGAAAAGAAGGGTTTGAAGCTTTTAGGGTTCGACACTTGCAAGGCTTGATTGGTAAGTGTTTTGAATTCAGTTTTTGATGATTTTTATATTTTTGTGATCGTTGCTTCGTGTTCTAGCTAGCCCGTACGTTTAATTTTGAAATTGTTAAAGGTTTAACAAGTTGCCATTGTTGAATGCTTGAGTAATTTGATGAATTATGATAGATTATGAAAGTCAGTTAATAGTTAAACTAGTTTTGTAAAGTGATTTTTGACAAAAATGTCAAAAAGGGATTAAATTGTGAAATATCCAAATTGAGTGGATGAAATGTGAAATAAATGAAAGTTTTGGGCTGTTAGGGGCATTATGGTAATTCGGCCAAGCATGAGTCTTGTTGAAATATGTGAATTTTGTATAATTATGAAATAAGGACTAAATTGTAAAAATGTGAAAATTTAGGGGTAAAAGTGTAAAAGTACTTTAAAGTGTGATTTGGACTAAATTGAATGAATATGAGATTGAATAAATTAATTTTGAATACATTTAGATCAAGAAAAGAGGAATTCAGATCAGGATCGGGGAAAAATGAAAATGATCGACTAAACGACTCGATTCGTTGTTTTAGCATTCGAGGTAAGTTCGTACGTGATAAACATTGTTACAATTATACTTTTAACACTTTGATATTGCATAAATTGTATATACGAGACTACGGTCATGTTCGACGATAAACTGACAATCTTTAGCACTTAGAGTGCGATTTGAGATAGCTTCGGCTATATACAACACTTAGTGTGCGAGATTGAGATAGCTTCGGCTATGTAAAGCACTTAGTGTCCGGAGTTATAATAGCTTCGGCTATGCGATGGAACTTAGTGTGCGAAACATCGAGTAAGGCACTTAGTGTGCGGAATTAGAATAGCTTCGGCTAGTGTGCGAAACATCGAGTATTCGACAGAGTTACGGAAAGGTATGAGTTCGTTATGAATTTGTACAGGTTTGTACATGTAAGTATGAAGATCAAATAGAAAAGATTATGAATTTGCATATTAGTGTATGAATATGTTTATGAAAGGTTTGATATTATCATGAATGATACTTTAACTTGTTCAAATTGATGAATTGTATTTTATGAATTATTGAGTATATTTAGTATGAACTTACTAAGCTTTGAAGCTTACTTTGTGTACTTTTCTATGTTTTATAGTGAATCAAGGCTAGCTCGGATCCGAAAGTCATTGGGAACAACATCATCTCACTATCGAATAGCTAATTGGTACTTTTGAGTTGTGTATATATGGTATATGGCATGTATAGGCTACTTGTGGTATTTTGGTTGTGATGATTGTGCTGTGATTTGGCTTGTAAATAAATATGTTTTGATTTGTATATGTATGTAGCCATGAGTGATGGCTTATTTTGGTATGATTTAGCATGAATGTGGTTATGGTTTTTAGTTGTTCAAAATGGTTAGATTTGGAGCTTGGTAATTGACTTATATGGTATGATGGAAATTGATAATTTGAGAGTTTTTGTAATAGTGAAATTATGTGTGATTAATGTAAGTGTGGAATGATTACTTGATTGAATTGTATATGTGAATTTAGGTAAATGTTTGTGATTGGTATTGTTGGTATTTGGATGCCTATTAGTGTCTTGAAATGGTGCCGCTTGAGCTTGAATAGGTATGTGCATAATGGGTGGCAAATTGGCCTTGCAAATGGCCTATTTTTGTCCACATAGGCAGAGACACGGAAGTGTGTCTTAGCCGTGTGTGACACACGGTTAAGTACACGGCCATATGTCCCCTGGTGTTGATATTAAATTGAAGTCAGTATGCTCCACACGGTCTCACACACAGGCGTGTGACTGGCCGTGTGGTATAAGTCAGTATACCCCACTAAATGGCACACGGCCTAGCACACGGGTGTGTGACTTGGCCGTGTTGCATAAGTCAGTATACCCTACAGGTTTGGCACGACCTAATACACGGCTTGGCACACGGACGTGTGTGGCCACTTCAAAGGGCACGCAGGCTAGACACACGGATGTGTGGTCGGCCGTGTGACCCAAGTCAATATGTATGCCCTGTTTTTAGACGGCCTGTGATCGTTGAAATCAGAGCTTTAAAATTTATAATGAATGAGATCGAACCTTGAGACTAACTCTAACAACGATTAAAGGCAAGTGTACCTATCGAACAGTAGTATAGCTTAGGCAAGACCAAATTATCCAACCCAAAGGAACTAAAAGTATTAATACTTACTTTCTTTTTATTATTTAGCCTAAAATATGGAGTGATTGGTTGATTTAATCTAGTTTAACGATTTCTAAGCTAAAGACAAAGACAAAAAGAACGAACAGGGAAATAACTTGAAGAAAACTCAATTGATCACAACGATACCCTCAGGAAGAATCCACCTAGACTTCACTTGTTATTTAATACTGAACCATATGATTTATTTACTTAGTTTGATCCGTAAGACTCCCTAACGTATATTAAACCCTCTATCGAGGCGAATAACGTCTAACCCTAGGTTAATTAGTGGCTTATAATAACCCCTTAGAATAGCAGTAAATCGATCTATGGATTCCCATATTAGGTTTCACCCTAATCCGGCAAAATCTCGTCACCCTATCTCTAGGCGTGCGATCAACTCCGCTTAATTATACTCAATCTACTCTTAAGCAGGGTCTATTCCTCCTCCACCTAAGCGCATCAGATTTGGATTAAGCATGCATAATTAAGAACAAACAAATATTTATCATATAATTCAGAAATTAATAACAAAATTCATCTAGGTTTCATCCCCTTCAGGTATCTGAAGGGTTTAGTTCATAACAAATAAAGAAAACATCTCAAGAGAAAAGATAAAACAAAACATAGAAAATCCCTAAAACCCCCTAAAGGAATCGAAGGAGAAATTCGCAGTCTTGAGTAGAATTCCGGCTCTTCGAGATGGATCCGCTTGGCTATCTTCGAGTGATCCCACAAAACGTGATCTTCCTGGCTCGGCTCCTTGGCCTAGCTCACCGCCTAACGCCCCATTTCAGGTTACACTTAGGGTGTTTATATAGACTTTTAGAATGCTTTACTTGGCCTCTAAGTGTCCCAATTCAAGTATACTTCCTACTTGGTGTTTGAATAGACTTTGAAATATGTTTCTTTGCCTCAAAGTATCCAAATCCGAGTAAAATTGCTCTCTCCCGCGGTAGGGGCACGGCCATGGTACACGCCTATGTAAATCGTTTTCAGGTCGTGTCTCAATTCTGTTGATTGGGGCACGGCCGTGTAAATCGTGGCATGGCCGTGTCTTAGTTAATTGTCGAGGCACGGCCGTGTGGCTTGTGAAGTCCAGGCTGTGTCGATTTCCTCTTTGGCCCAAATTAGCCCGTTTTAAGCCCGTTTCTTGTTCTTTTCGTCCTCGGGTGCTTTCCTAAGTAAAAACATGAAAAGAAAGGATTAAGAGCACCTTTTTACATAAAACAAAGGCTAAATCATCCAAAAGCATACTAAATGTGGGCCTAAAATATGTTGCTTTTATGGTTTATCAGATACCCCCACACTTAAGCTTTTGCTTGTCCTCAAGCAAAATTCTCAACTTATAATTAAAACGAACTTTCCATAATTCACAATTCCTATCAACAATGCCTCATCATAATTCACAGATAATTCATACATGGATAATTGAACTCAAAGACTCCTAAAGATTCAAACAATTGTAAGTCATATATTTTGTAGCACGAAAACATAGGTGTCTCCCCTTATTTAAATAATTACCTTTAATTCAAAACAGACAAGGATTGACATCCTCACTAAAGATTCACTCAAATCACTCGAAGTGTTTAAGTTTCAAGAAAAGCACTCATAAGTCGAACCTGAAAAGTTAATCCCATAGGCTTGCCTGAAAATCAAATCTCCACCACTGTAATATGAGATGATACACAAATCAAAATGTCTTTTGACAGGGTTTTAACGGGGCTTAGGTTAAAGGTGTGGATAAAGGCTGAATTAGAAGCTTTGAAATCGAGATTGACCTGACCAATTACCTAACAAGAATAATGAACTAGAAGATAAATGATTGCTTTGAAACTAGTAATACTACTATCGATAATACTTTTAATATGAGCTCTTCTTCAACAATTGGAATTTAAATTCATAAGCTCCTTTAATCATATACTAATGCTTGAATATACTTTGGTTTTTTTTAAGAACAAACTAAGTAAATACATAATCTGAAAAGAACTTTATCAACTGAAATAAACTAATTGATAATTGATCAAATCAATTCTCGATAGAAGGGTAGTAAAAAAGAATGGTGATAACAAATACAAAGGGTTTTGGGTTAATATTAAGCGGGTAATTCAATAAAAAAGGGTCATTAGGATCAAATGGGTTCACTAAGGGTTAATTTGCGAAGTTAGGCTTTTTAGTGGAGTGAATGGATTAAAACCTAGGTGCCTTTATCATCTTAGTATGTCAAATCATTAATGTGGTCTCGATATTTATAATCTAGGCAAGTTCTAGGATAAGAATTTAGTGTTGACAACTCATAATCAATAATGTGAGCATGAAAAAGAATATATGCTCTATAAGGCTCAAATCTCACAAAAATTAGGGGTATTTGACATCAATCTTGTAAATTCCAAACTTCAAGGTAATATTCAAATTCAGTTCAACAACCTAGAAAATTTTTGATTCTTGAAAAATAGACTTATCATGCATGATTCTCTAGTATTCTTCAAGTATAAATCATTAATGCAGAATTATCAATGACTTACTCAAAAACATATCAATAAAAATCATAAATCATCAGAAATTTCACCCTAATTAATAATAAGAGAAAATTTATTAGGGACAAGACTAAAATTTAGGATTTTAGAATAATGCAAAAAGTTAGGTACTTTTACCCCCCACACTTAAGATGTACATTGCCCTCAATGTACAAAGATAGATAAACAATTATGCAATAAAATAATCAAAAGAGAAAGGGAGAAGTAACACTTCCTAAATTTTGGATGATTCTAGGAGTTGGCAGAGGTCGTGGTGAAATGTGGGTGGAGGAGGCGGTGGTGGCATTTTCTATGGGCTTGGTGGGGTCTCTATCGATGAGCTTTGTGCTAGATAAAGAAATTGGGTAGCCTGCAAAGATGTAGCCAAGAAATCTAAAGACACAGTAATAATATACTAATACTATAATTAAAGGCAAAGGAAATAAAGATAAGGAGACTAAGAAGAAAACTGAAATTAAAAAAAAAGACTAATGGACTAAGGAGTCCTTATTGTTGGATGGTTCGCGAGGTGCGTGTGACCTCTAAGGCTATGGTGCATAATTCCCAAGCAACCTTTAGAACCTAAAACCAAGAAACTAAAAGAATTTAAAATATATTAAGCAGAAGAGAATTATAGATAAGTAGGATAAAAGGGAAAATAAACATAAAGAAGAATTTAAATGGCCTAAAAGACCCTTGGCTTTGTGTTTGGATGAAGCAGCTAGCATGAACTTATGTGTTGGGGTCTCCTTTAAGGAGACAATGCTTGCTTTCTTACACTTCTTCGGCATGATTCTAGTGTAGCTCAAGAGTCTGGACACTTTTTCTAAAGAAAGAAAAAAAAAGAAGGAAGAAAAATGAGGGGAGAAAGAGGAGGGCTGTGGGGTTTAAATAGGGTCTCAAATCTGGCACGTTCCCACGCCCGTGGACCGAGGGTGTGTTGAATTACACGACCGCATTGCACGGCCGTGTATCTAGGAGTGTTTGCTCACCCACGCCCATTTTCCAGGTGCCACGCCCGTTCCTGAAAAGGCAGTGTGTTGGCACGGTTGGGTAGCATGGGTGTGTTTGTCTCGTGTCTGATAAGTTAGTGGCTTCACACGGTTGTGAAGCACGGCCACGCCAATTTACTAGTGCCCGTGAGGGAGTGGTTGGATCCTTGATGTCGAAAAGTGGTTGGGATTTGATTCGCATTGCCTCCACTATGCTAGTATGGAGATTCCGGTGGTCCACACAGCCAAGGACACGGCCGTGTGTAAGGACGTGTGTCCTAGAAATCTGTACTTTTGGTTAAGCTACAAAGGGAAAGAGAAAGAGAAGAAAACAAAATGAAAACAAATGTAAAAAGAAGTAGGGTTAGTGCTTGGGTTGCCTCTCGAGAAGCCCTCGTTTATAGTCTGAAGCTAGACTTTTCCTTGTACTTGAATCAAGGAGGTTTAAAGGTTTGAATATCTTCCCTCTTGCTTAAAGTTTTATTTTCTTGAAAAAGTTCAAATCGAGAAGCGTTTACCTTAGAAGTGTCGAATGTTGGGTTGTTTACCTCGACTGTTCCGTGTGGGAAGATATTGTGTACCTTAAGAAGGATTTCTCCCGTTGGCTTTAGGTCTGTTGTGATGATGTGCGGATCTGCTTTGTATAACAGTACCTAGTCTCCTATTTTGAAGTGATTGGATGTTCCAACGAGCTCATCTAGTGGTTCCTCTGGTATTACTTGGTGTGGTTCTTCTTTGACTTGTGTCTTCTGCTCTTCTAGTTTGTCGACCTTAACGTTTTGATCATTCTCTTTGTCGGTTTGGGTGCTATGATTTGGCTCAGGTTTGTCTTCATGTGGTGTTTCCTGTGATAAAGGTTGAACAATTTGATTATCATCTGCATTGACTTTATTACCTTTATCGATTGTTGTCCTGGCCGAGTCAAGAGCTTGAAGACTGATTAATTCGTCACCTACACAAAGTATGAGTTCTCCTGTGGCAACATCAATTTTAGTCTTGGCAGTTGCTAGAAAAGGTCTTCCTAAAATTAAGAGGATTTTATTATCCACATCCATATCTAAGACAACAAAATCTATTGGGGAAAAAAATTTATCGATTTTGACAAGAACATCTTCGATAATGCCCCCAGGAATTCTAACAGTTTTAACAGCTAATTGTATACTCATCCTAGTTTGTTTGGGCTTCCCTAGACCTAGTCGTTTAAATAATGTATAAGGCATGACATTTATGCTTGCCCCTAAATCAACTAACACATTATCAATAGCTAAACTACCAATTAAACATGGAATTGTAAAACTCCCTGGATCTTTTAGCTTTTGTGGTAGTCTATTCTGTAACATTGCCGAGCATGCTGCGTTCAATTCCACGTGGTGCTCTTTATCTAATTTGCGTTTGTTAGTCAAGAGCTGTCTTAAAAATTTCCTCGAGTCTGGCATCTGAAAGAGAGCTTCAAGAAGAGGTAAGTTAATATGTAATTTCTTTAAGAGTTTAAGAAACTTACTGAATTGTTCCTCTGAATCGTCTCTTTTCATTGCTTCGGGATAAGGTATGCGAGTTTGGTACTCCTTGATTATCGGTTTAGGCTTTTCTTGTTTTATCTCTATCTTACCTTTGTCTCCCTTGTTTTCTTGTACTGAGCTGGATTCATCTTCTCTTTTATTGTCATCAGCTGTGATGGCTTGGATTTGTTCTTTCGGGTTAATCTCAGTGTTACTTGGTAGCCGTCCTTGCGGTCGTTCCGACATTAGCTTTGCGAGTTGTTTGACTGCATTAGTGGCCGCCTTGACTGACTTAGTAAGTTCCCCGATTCGGCTCTCGTTGCTTTTAATTGTTTTCTCAGTTTCTTGGAAGCGATTTTCTGTGTTTGCCATGAATTTTGTCAGCATCTCTTCGAGGTTTGGCTTCTTCTCTTGCGGATATGGCTGATTTTGAAAGTTTTGAGGAGGTTGTTATCTTTGATTCCCTTGATTTCCTTGGCCTCCCCATGAAAAATTTGGGTGGTTCCTCCAACCTGGATTATAGTTGTTAATATAAGGATTATTATTGGATCTGAAATTATTACCTATATAGTTTGTCTATTCGGTTTCTGCGTCTGGTTGGTAGGGTGGGTACTCAGGATTCTCCACGGTTCCACATGCGTTGCATTGCATGGCTGGGTGTACCTGCGAAGAACATAAACTGTCAAGCTTTCTATTCATCAACTCTACCTGATTTGATAGCATGGTCACTACATCGAGGTTGTAAACTCTGACTGATTTTGTCAGTTTTGTCCTTGTAACTTGCCACTGATAGTTATTCAGTGACATCTCTTCAATGAACTCGTAGGCGGCTTCAGGAGTTCTGTTGTTCAGGGTTACACCGGCGGCTGAATCGATTAGTTGCCTCATTGAGGGGTTTACACCATTATAGAAAATTTGGACTTGTAGCCACAAGGGTAGACCATGGTGTGGACACTTTCTCAAGAGATCCTTGTATCTCTCCTATCGTCGATAATGTCTCTAAATCCATCGCACAAAAGAAGAGATATCATTAGTAATTTGGCGTTTTGGTAGGTGGGAAATATTTCAATAAAAAATTTTCGGTCATTTGGTCCCATGTAGTGATTGATCCTCGCAGTAATGAGTACAACCACTGTTTGGCTTTATTTCTTAATGAAAAGGGGAATAATTGAAGACGAACGGCATCATCAGAAATGCCATTTATTTTGAAAGTATCACAGAACTCTAAAAAATTAGCTATATGAGTGTTTGGGTCATCGTCCTGCAAACCATCAAATTGAGCAAATTGTTGAATCATTTGTATTGTGTTTGGCTTTAATTCAAAATTATTAGGAGCTATAGCAGGCCTAATAATACTAGATTCAGCTCCTGTTAAATGGGGTTTAGCATAATCATACATAGTACGCGGAGCATTGTTTTCTTCCACATCTCGTGGTGGATTATTCTCGTCCATCCCTTCAGTGGGATTGGATCTGTCTTCCCGCTCTTCTTCTATGTAATTTAGGGCTCGCCTAATTTCTCTACGATTTTTTCGAACGGTAGCTTCAATTTCACTATCGTATTCTAAAGGTCCTATCGGGTTCCTTCTAGTCATAAACTAGAGGTACCTGCTAGGAAAAAATAATGAAGAAATAAAATTAGCAAAAGATACTAAAATAATAAAAATAGTGGCTAAAGTAATAAAAATAGAGCTTTCTTAATATTTCAGTTCCTTGGCAATGACGCCAAAAACTTGATCGCTGAAATTAGAGCTTTAAAATTTATAACGAATGAGATCGAACCTTGAGACTAACTCTGACAACAATTAAAGGCAAATGTACATATCGAACAATAGTATAGCTTAGGAAAGACTAGATTATCGAACCCAAAGGAACAAAAAGTACTAATACTTACTTTCTTTTTTTTATTTAGCCTAAAATATGGAGTGATTAGTTGATTTAATCTAGTTTAACTGTAACACCCCTAACCCAAAACCGTCGCCGGAATAGGGTTAAGGGGTATTACCGATCAATCAGAACATTTAACCTCTAAATGTCGACACAAAGTCAAACATCATCAAACACATTCATATACAATCATTGTGTCCCTTAAACGAGTCATCAAGACCCTAAGCATGCTTATAAAACGAGTCGGGACTAAACCGAAACACATATAAAATTTCATGAAAAATTGAAACATTTCTAGAATACAGGGGAGATACGCCCGTGGCGGTAGGCCGTGCCTCTCCCACGGCTACATGACACACCCGTGTGACCTCCCCGTGGTTACATACTGCCAAAACCAACACGGCTAACAAGCACGTCCGTGTGCTAAAGACGTATCCTATAAGGTCATATACTGCCATTTTTCGCACGACCTGTAGGCACGCCCGTACCATGGCCGTGTGCAATTTAAGCCACATTCTGCCAATTTACCCACGGTACGAGACACGCCCGTGTGCCCCAGCCGTGCGACATTATAAGCCATTTTTAGAAGGCCAACATGCCACCCACTTAGGGTCAAACCTATAAGCCAACATCTCATGCACATATTGCCATCTAAAAGCATACCAATTTAGCAATTTAAAACATGCAATCAATACCAACTCTAATCATACCCAATTCAATACCAATACTTATTCTATCACAAGCATAATTCATTCCTAAATCTCACTACCCCTACTAGCATTTATCAACACAAAGTTACCACTCAGTAGCAAATTTATCAGTCTACAAATCATGCCAAAGGATGTATCATATATATACCACATTCATTCATGCCAAACCTATCACATATCTAGCCACATCTCATGGCTACTTACAAATCTCAAACTTGATTCAATTAACTAGCCTATACATGCCATATTCTAGTTATATACATCTTTCCCAAAGTACCAAAATAGAATGCCGATAGTGTGATCGAGAAGCTGACGATCCTAGATCCGAGCTAGCTTTACTGACACTGCAAAGCAGAGAAACAAATCACACAGTAAGATTTCCAAAGCTTAGTAAGTTCGAATTATAAAACAATTAACTCAATGAACCAAGTCAATATACACATTTAACCATCACATAGATATTTTATCAATAGTACACAAGTTCAGCTTTATTCAATACTCACATAGCATTCCATTCTTTCACTTCAAATACCAATCACATAGGTATCATACTTACCTTGCCAACACTTAGTTAATCACTAATCATACTATCCAACCATCACATAGATAATGACACAACTAAGCACAATATCACTCTCAACCACATACTTAAATAACTATTCATTCAACTCTTAAATCTATCATCAACCACATATTGATCAACACGTAGTTACTCACCATTCATACAACTCAATTCCTCGATTTTACCTCTATTTCAACCTTTGCTATTACTCAAATGAATTTGCACACTTAGTGCCAATTTCACAACCGAAGCCTATTTGTCATCGTACACTTAGTGTCGATATGTTAAACAGAACTTATATCGGTAACGCACACACAGTACCATTTCGATGAGCCAAAACTTCTATCGTTTCACACACAGTGCTATTCATTAAAGCCGTAGCTTCTATTGTTTCGCACACACTGTGCTAGTCGTCAATTTTAATCGCACACTTAGTGTCTATTCTTTTATTCGACTTGCCTCGACGTCGCACACATAGTGCCAATTCAATAAGTCGAAGCTTTCGTATCATTGCACACACAGTGCTATTCATTAAAGCCGTAGCTTCTATTGTTTCGCACACACAGTGCTAGTCATTAATTATAATTGCACACTTAGTGTCTATTCTTTTATTCAACTTGCCTAGATGTCGCACACACAGTGCTAATTCAATAAGCCGAAGCTTTCATATCATCGCACACACAATGCTATTCATTTCTTATAATCGCACACTCAGTGCCTTAATATAAAACCGAACTCGATTCGATATCGCACACACAGAGCCAATCACAAAGCCGAAACTTCTATTATTTAGCACACAAAGTGCTAATCTTCTCGGTTACCCTCCCAAATGCGCACACTTAGTACCACATAGATTCATTTCTCACATAACATTTATAAATCAATAATATCATAACCATTCGTTTCACAACATTTAAACACAGCTAAGTACACATATTATATCCGAACTTACCTTGGACGTTGATATATATTGAAACGATCAATTAATCGAGCACTTTGTCTTTACCTCGACCTCGATCGAAACCTCTCCTTTCTTGGTCTATACACATTCAAATTCAATCCATTCAATCAAAAATTCATTCAATTTAGTCCACAACACTTATTTAGGGCATTTTACAAAATAGTCCTCACATTTTCATAGTTCGACACTTTAGTCCCTAATTCATCAAATCACAAAATATATCAAATTTCTATTCACATAAGCTTAGCCGAATTCTTCCCATGCCAATACAAGCCCACACATTTCATTATTTCACATTTTAGTCCTCCAATTTACACTTTTCACAATTTAGCCCAAAACACTCAATTTCATCAAAAATCTCAATACAAACTATGTTAATCCAACACTAAGTTTTCATATTTCAAAACCAACTAGCACATAGCTCAAACATTCATCAATGGCTCATCACAACAACATCATCAATACATCGAATTTGAGCATGGTTTTTGTAAAGCACCAAGCAACGATCACAAAAACGTAGAAATTATCAAAAACCGAAGTCAAAACTCACCTTAATCAAAGAAGACAATAGCCGAATGCCCTAACAAAATTTCTCTTTTTTTTCTTCCAATATTCGGCACCCAAAATAAGATGATAATGTTCATCTTTTCTTTTGTTTATTATAATATAAACATATATTATTCAATTACTAAAATATCCATTAAATTTTTAATTAAAACAAACATATAATAAGGGCATATTTGCCTTTCATTCATCCACTATCTACAAATGGGTATAATAACAACATTAGGCCTCTTCCTTAGTAAGCCAACAACATTTAAGTATTCACAAATCAGCACACATCATTTTACTCTCTATACAATTTAATCCTTTTCTCTTAATTCGACACACGAATAATCAAATTATCACACAGAATTTTCACACAAACTATATCACATATCATTCACATAGAAAATATCATCAAAATATTTTTACGACCTCAGATTTGTGGTCTCGAAACCACTGTTCTAACTAGGGTCTAAACGGGGCTGTTACAACTCTCCCCCCTTAGGGATTTTCGTCCCCAAAAATCTTACCAGTGAACAGGTGTGGATATTGCTCTCCCATAATGTTCTCAGACTCCCACGTAGCCTCTTCAATTCCTCGTTTCTCACCATTTCAGTAATATACCCCAATCAATCAAGTGAATAATTTGTTCTCATCGGAATGAAATGAACGATCTTCACCAATCTATCAACTATCACACAAATTGCATTCTTTCATTCCCAGAGACAAAGGAAATCCCGACACAAAGTCTATAATAACAGATAAAGTTCAGCTTTAATTTGCTGACAAACTAATCATTTCCACACATAGTCAGAGATGTCTCTTTTCATATCATGCTATCAATAAAACTATTTCAGATCGTTATACACTTTCATACTCTTTGAATGCACAGTCAAACGATTATTATAAGCTTTATTCAATATTAACTTAATCATCTCTGAATTCATTGGAACATAATTTCGATCTCTAAATCTCGAACAATCAGCACTATCAACTCAAACTCTGAATCCGAATTTAAATCGTATTAATTTTGTTTTGCTATCATTTCATCATCACTTTTATGAGCAATACTAATCTAACGTACAAACATCGACTTTACTTCCAATTTAGCTATAACTGCACTATCATCACACAGATCTATTTGAGTACTCATAACTCGTAAAGCATATAACGATTTTTGACTCAAAGCATCAGTTACAATATTAGTTTCACCCGGGTGGTAATCTATCACAAGTTCGTAATCTTTCAATAATTCTAACCATCTTCTCTGTTGCAAGTTCACATCTTTCTGAGTCATCAAGTACTTCAAACTCTTATGATCGTTATAAACATGACATTTCTCGCTAAGTAAGTAGCGGTGCCAAATTTTTAACACAAACACAATTGCAGCTAATTTAAGGTCGTGTGTCAGACAGTTCTTTTCATACGTCTTTAGCTGTCTCGGAGCAATAATAATGATTTTTCCTACTTGCATCATCCCACAGCCCAAGCAATTTAACAATGCATCACTGTAAACTTTAATTTTTCTTTGTCCGATTCAGGCTGAACTAACATTGGCGCTTTCGTCAACAACACTTTCAATGGCAGAAAACTTTTCTGACACTTTTCTGACCACTCAAATCTAACATCTTTCTGTAACAACTTCGTCAATGGAGTCGCAATCATCGAGAAGCCTTTCACAAATCATCAATAATATCTTGCTAGTCCAAGAAAACTACGGACTTCAAATACGTTTCTCGGAGGCTCCCATTCTTATAATAGCAGAGATTTTACTCGGATCAACTCTTATTCTCGCAGCTGATACAACATGCTCCGAAACCAACCTCACGCAACCAAAACTCACAGTTACTACACTTAGCATATAGATGCTTCTCACGCAATGTCTGTAACAAAATTCTTAAATGCTCGAAATATTTGTCTTATCACAATGCTACAACAAAGCGATCCAAATACGGTCTGAATATCTGATTCATCAAATCCATAAGCACTGCAGGATCATTCGTTAGTTCGAAAGACATTACTAAGAATTCATAATATCTATACCTCGTTCTGAAAATAATTTTCGACGCATCAGATTCTTTAACTTTCTTTTTTGATACCTTTGTATCAATCACACATGCCAAATAGTCTTCGCAATTCTTTATCATATAACTCAACTTTCATCGAATGATAGTAATATCAAATTAGCTGGAAAGCAAACATCCCAAAAATCAACGGACAGTTCTTGGATATTTTATCCACTAAGACACACTTGCCTAAGGGGTTCGATACTCTAACCACAAATTCAGTAGACTCAACAGGTAGAGTCATATGCAATACTTAATTCATACTCACATAGGAATGGGTTGATTCCTGATATATTTATGAAATCACATCAGTATCGAATAGAGTTACAGTATTGGTCATGACGTCTGGAGATGGCTCTTCCTCTCTTGCTCGTATAGCGTAAGCTCGGGCAGGTGCTCTCGCCTCTGATCTCACAGCTGTATCAATGGTCCCTCTTTGACTTCCACTAATGTTCCCAACATTTCTGGTTGGTCTACTCCTACCCGTCACATTACTCGATCTCATATTCTGAACATTTTCTTCCTCAGTCATCTTTGGGCAGTCTCTAATAAAATGATCTCGTGATCCACATTTATAGCAAACTCTAGTGTTGTATTTTCACCAACATTCTCCCACATGTCGTCTTCCACACTGTCTACACTCAGGTTTGTTACTTTTGGCACTATCAACATTAGATTCATTTGGGGCTTGTATTCGTAAACCAGTACTTTGTCTCGAACGATCTCTACTTGGGTGTCCAAACGAAGCATTTGTACGGTTGCTTACATCTCTGTATCTCTTTGTAGAAGGTTGAGAAAATTTATTCATCGTTCTCTTTCTTTCATCTCGAGCCTCAAAATTAGCTTTCTTCTTTTCTTTGCTGAGTTCCTAAGCTTTGCATGCTTTCTCCATAAGTACAACAAATTCATTTATATCTAGTATCCCAACCAACAACTTTATGTCTTCATTCAATCCCTCTACAAAACGTTTGCACATAGTAGCTCCAGTAGAAACACACTCTCTAGCATATTGACTCAATCGCACGAATTCTCGTTCATACTCAACAACAGACAAACAACCTTGTTTCAGCTCTAAAAACTCCTTACGTTTCTGATCAATGAAGCGTTGGCTGATATACTTCTTTCAAAACTCGACTTGAAAGAAATCCCAGGTGATTCTCTCTCTCGGAACCACAAATATAAATGTTTTCCACCAATTGTAAGCTGTAACACCCCAAACCCGGTCAACACACCACGACCAAATCTGGCATGTCACAGGGTGAAAACATTTCGAAGAAAACAAGTTGCTGGTTTAATTTCAGTGAAAAAGCTTCTTTGTTTGCTTTATGTTTGGAGAAATCCGGTGCATGTATAGTTGAAAACGTTTAGTTGCTTGAAATCCTGAAAGGTTTTTTTTTTAGCGAAAAAGCTCGTGTGTCATTCATTACTTAAAAAAAATGCTCAAGTTTAATGAAACCCGAATGGATTAGACTTAGTTACTTTAAAACCATTTGTATTGGAGCTTTGGAAAACTTAGATTTGAAAATCATTTAAGTTAGTTTAATTATCATCTTATGTGTTTTATTACCCGATGGTAACGTTTAGAAAACCCATTGCGTAGAATAATTTCGAAAACTTGATTATCAGGTTATTTAAAACATGTTAAACAGTTTACTTAGCAACATTTAGAAAATTAAAGCAGATATAATAAAACCCAAAAGAAAAATATTAATGGCCTTATTACAAACCCAAATAAAACCAAAATATAAAGTTAAAGTACCCAAGTCGAAAATCCATGTAAAACCAAAAACAAGTAACGCATGACCACCTCGAGTCCACCCGGCTCCTCATCCGCGATCTGTGAACCACCTGAAAAGATAAGGGAAGAGGTGAGTCACCAAGACTCAGTGCATAATCCCCTTCCCGATTACAGCAACATGCTTATACAGATTCATAACCAAGTAAATACATCATGCACCCAAACCTAGCCACCCATAACTCCTTTTTCTACCCTGTGTGGTACCAAACCACTGGTGGTGCCAAACCACTGGTGACCCAAAGTCACTGATATCAAGAATAAGGTGGTGCCAAACCACTGGTGACCCAAAGTCACGATATCAACTGTGGTACCAAACCACTGGTGACCCAAAGTCACGAATAATCCATATGTGGGGCCAACCCACGTTGTGATACCAAATCACTAGCGACAATCCCGTTTTATCAAATGTGAGGCCAACCCACTGTGGTGCGAAGCCACTGGGACGAGTCGCTATGAGGTGCAAAACCTCTGGTAACCCAAAGTCACGAATACCAACTGTGGTACCAAACAACTAGTGGTGCCAAACCACTGGTGACCCAAAGTCACTGATATCAATCTTCCCCCTCCTCTCATGTCACCCACATTAATGCTCATGCACATACAAATCATGCCATCATGCTTAATCGTTAAACATATATCGAACATGACATAGATAATATCATCAGAAATCATGTGCCATAATCTCAACCAAAACGGACTTACCCGAAATCCTTTCTCATACCCATAAAGGTACCATATGGAAATCTACACAGTTTTCGGCTTTTAACATGTTTAGGTTATTAGCAAGTTTACAACAATTATGAAGTGTGTAAGTTACACACCTGGTTACTAACGCGACTACTGAATCCCGAAGCACACGATGAAAAGCCTTCCCTACAATCGGCCAAGATCTTAAACCACATAGCCTTCGACTTTTCAAAAGAATAAGAGAAAGGTTAAGTCGATATGTAACCTTACCACAGTCTTTAACGAAACCGATTGATAGAGAGTAGATGACCACGATCCACTGCTTCAAAATCTCGAAGAACCTAAAAGAATTCGATCTCATAGATAATTAAGAATCATGACAAATGCCAAAATTTGACTTTTGTTCTATATAGGTCGACAGAGAGAAAAGAAGAAGATGATAGAGATTCGGCCAAGAACACTTACCTACTCCAAAATCGACTAGAGCAAAAAGCACGAGAGATTTACAATGCAACGAGAGAAAATAAGAGATCTTCAATGGTTGAGAGAGATTTCGGCAATGGTGGTGGGACAATCAAAGGAGTTTCAGCTATGGCTTTTGAAAGAAAAGAAAAAGAGATTCTACTTTGCAAGGAATCAAGAAAAGATTGATGAACTTTTGGCACAAGAGAAGATAAAGAGAAAAGAAAGTTGCCGATTTGGGAAAAAGAGATGCTGATGCGATTTTGAACAATTATGAGAGAATGAAAAGAAAGAAATGGGGAAGAAGGAGATTCGGCCAAAGTGGTTTCGGTTTCAAATGAAGAAAAGCTCAAATGGTTCTTCTGGGGATTCGGCTAGATGCTTTATAGGGAAATCAACAATAGCCTCAAAACTTTCATCTTTTGATTCAAATGGTGCATTAAGGGAAGAAATCGACAAGGCTAAAGGGTTTCGACTTTAGTTCACAACCGAATGTACTAAGGCATTGACTAGCCGAAAATGTCATTAAGGAATTTCGGCACTCCCCCTAGCCTTCCAACCGATTACTCTTCCCCACACTAGAGTTCAAATTTCGGCAAACTCCTCAAACTTCTCCTAGCCAACCATTCAAATGAGTCTGAATTGATCACACTCCTAAATTCTCTCTTCTCCATCTGTTTAAATCTATTGACTTGTTCAACAGTTATCCATCAGAGTTTGAGCTGAGCACAACTCCTCCCATCTCTGGCATAAAAAAGAATTAGCAGCAAGGGATTTCTGCAGCTCGAACCCAAGCTCTCCTTTCCTTGCTTGTGGCGTCACTGAATAAGGCCCTAAGTGGCGCCTCCTTGCCACTTTACCAAGGCTTTTTCTTGTGCTACAGTTTACCACAAAATATTCTTAACCCCTAGCTCCTTTAGCTCCCCTGAACCAATGCTTGAAAATATAAAATTTTTCCTATAGTTCGGGCCTACCCTTGGCTTATATCTAGACCCTAAAACACCTCAATTAATGACGCAAATCAAGCCATACACATGCAAATAGTTCAAACATAATAGCCCCTATTTAAGGATGTTACAGTTCTACCCCCTTAAAAATAATTTTGATCTCGAAATTACCTGGTCAAAAGAGTTGAGGGTATTGCTGCCTCATCACATCCTCTGGTTCCCACGTAGCTTCTTCCACGCCATGATTTAGCCATAATACCTTCACTAATGGAACTGATTTCTTACGCAAAAGCTTCACATCTCGATCTAGAATCTGCACTGTTTCCTCTTCCATGGTCAAATCTGGGCTCACCTCAATTTCCTCCATCGATACAACATGCGATGGATCTGAACGGTAACGCCTAAGCATGGAGATGTGGAATACATCATGTATCTGACTCAGTTCTGCTGGCAACTCGAGCTGATAAGCTACTAGTCCCACTCGTCTCAATACCTTATATGGGCCAATAAACCTTGGGCTTAGCTTGCCTTTCCTTCCAAACCTCAGCACTTTCTTACATGGCGAGACCTTCAGGAAAACCCAGTCACCCACTGCAAACTCAATATCTCTCCACTTAAGATCGGCATATGACTTACATGCATTGAAGCTTCCTCAAAGAGCTGAATCAACTTGACTTTATCCTCGATCTCAGCAACCAACTCTAATCCCAACATTTGACGCTCACCCAACTCTGTCCAGCACGTAGGTGTACGACACTTCCTACCGTACAATGCCTCATATGGTGCCATCTTAATGCTTGCCTGGTAACTATTGTTGTACGCGAACTCTGCTAACGGTAGAAACTCTTCCCGCCACATCAAGTCCAAAACACACCCTCAAAGATATCTTCCAAGATTTGTATCACCCTTTCATTGTCCGATGCATGCGTGGATGAAATGCCGTACTAAAATCCAACCGCGTACCCAATGCCTGATGCAATGCTTTCCAGAACCTCGACGTGAATCTGGGATCCCTATCCGAGATGATTGATACTGGCACACCATGCAACCTCACTATCTACGCCACATACGACTTAGTTAACCAAGCGAGTAATCAACCCTCACCCAGGTATAAAATGAGCTGACTTAGTCAAACGGTCCACAATCACCCAGATTGAGTCCTTCTTACTAGGCGTAAGGGGTAGCCCACTGACAGAGTCCATAGTGATCCTTTCCCACTTCCACTGAGGAATCTTTACCGGCTGAAATAAACCCGATGGCAACTGATGCTCAGCTTTGACCTACTGACACGTCAGACACTTACCCACAAACTCAGTCACTTCTCGCTTTAGACCTGGCCACCAAAACTGCTCTCGCAAATCCTGGTACATCTTGCTACCTCCAGGATGCATAGAATATGGGCTGCTATGTGCGTCCTGAAGTATCCTCTGCCTTAACTCGACGTCCTTCGGCATACAAGCTCTCCCTTAAAAACACAACACTCCATCGCTGGTCAAGCTGTAACCTTCCAAACCACCACTCTGCACTTGCAACCTCCGAGCATTCAAACCCTCATCCACTAACTGTTTCTCTTTAATCTGCTCTACCCAAGTCGGCTTAACCTACAATTCTGTCAAAAAACTCCTATCGCCATACAAGCTAAGATGAGCAAACATCTCTTTCAGGTCTGATACTACCTTACGGCTCACTGCGTCTGCCACCACATTAGCCTTGCCCGGATGATACTCAATTAAACAGTCTTAGTCCTTCAATAGCTCAATCCATCTCCGCTGTCTCAAATTTAAATCTTTCTAAGTCAAAAGATACTTCAGACTCTTGTGGTCCGTGTAGACTATCGACTTCTCACCGTACAAATAGTGTCTCTATATCTTCAGGGTGAAAATCGCTGCAGCTAACTCCAGATCATGCGTCGGATAGTTAACTTCATGCGGTCTTAGCTATCGAGACGCATATGCCACTACTTTTCCTTCCTGCATCAGCACACATCCCAAGCCAGTATGTGATGCATCACAGTAGACCGTGAATTCCTTTCCTGCCTTAGGCTGAATCAAAACCAGAGCTTCCGTCAGAATCTTCTTCAACTTGTCGAAACTTTCCTGCTGATCCTCAGACCACACAAATGGAACTCCTTTCCTCAATAACTTGGTCAACGGCGCTGCGATCAGAGAGAATCCTTTTACAAACCTTCAAGAATACCGCTGACCGAAAACTCAATCTCAGAATCGACTTAGGCGATTTCCTGTCCAACACTGCCTCAATCTTGCGAGGGTCCACTCTAATCCCTTCAGCTGACACTACGTGACCTAAGAAAGTCACCTCCCTAAGCCAAAACTCGCACTTACTGAACTTGGCAAATAACTACTTTTCCCTCAGAATCTGTAAAACTACCCGCAAGTGCGCATGATGATCCTCCTCAGACCTTGAGTACACTAATATGTCGTCTATAAATACCACGACAAACTGGTCCAAGTATGGCTGGAACACCCAATTCATCGTATCTATGAATGTTACTGGTGCGTTAGACAACCCAAACGGCATTACCAGAAACTCGTAGTGCCCATATCGAGTGCAAAACATTGTCTTGTGGATATCAGCCTCATTCACCTTAAGCTGATGATACCCCGACCTTAGATCGATCTTTGAGATAACTGATGCCCCCTTAAGCTAATCAAACAAGTCGTCTATCCTTGGCAATGGATACTTGTTCTTGATCGTCAGCTTATTCAACTGGCGGTAGTCTATACACATCCGCATTGTACCATCTTTCTTCTTAACAAAGAGCACAGGTGCTCCCCAAGGCGAAACACTTGGTCGGATAAAACCTCGGTCCAACAACTCCTGAATCTGAGCCTTCAGCTCCACCAATTCCTTTGGCACCATCCTGTACGGGGCAATAGACACTGGCACAGTTTTGGGTAACAAATCTATGCCAAATTTAACTTCACGATCCGGAGGCAGACCCGGAAGTTCTTCTGGAAATACGTCGACAAATTCCTTCACCATTCGGACATTCTCTACAGCTGACTCCTTGGCCTCCAAGGCACACACATGAACCATAAATGCCTCACAGCCCTTTCTGACCATCTTCTCAACTTTCAAAGTAGATACCACGTTCGATAGATAATCTCTTCTGTTACCTATCATCACCACTTCTTGTAACATCCCGAAATTGGGCCTAGTAGGATTGGGCCTTGGGCTTTAGGAAAAATTTGAGTATCATCTTGTTACTTGTGTTAGCTCGGGTAGGATTGTTTGTGTGTTTAGCATAGTCTTGTGAAGGTTTGGATTTATTTACGAAGTTAGAATAATTATTAGTATTAAAATTTTAGTGAAGTGGATTAGGTGATCTTGACACTTAAGTTAATTTAAGTGTTAAATTAAGCACAAGAGGAGTTAATGGCAAGATGGTTAGATGCAGGAAGAGTTGCTTGAGGTTAGAGGTTCGAGTAGCATGATTAGCATTTTGAAGACTTTATTTTTTTATGTATCCTAGCATTAATGGACGGTCAAGCTCTAATTATGATAAGTTGGACTTTCAATTTTTATGGCAAGTTGAATAATAATTTAGGTAAGCTTGATGTTTGGGAAAAAATCATGTTGATTAAGGATAATGTGAGAACATAAGGCTTGACGTAAGGTGTGTTGTTATGGTAAGTTTTGTATGGATAGGTTTGACTTTGAAGTCCATGAATGTGGACGGTTTCATGGACTAAGGGGGTTGGCTTAAGTTTTGTGAGTGAATAGGAGGAAATAGGGAGAAAATTAGGAGTGTGTTTAATTCAAAATTTCTTTGAATTGTTGGCAAAAGGATGGTTGCCATATTTTGTTTTGTGTAAGGGGAAATAGGGTGCCGAAACTTCTTTGTAGTTAGGTGACATTTTCAGCTAGTTTTGTAAGTGTTAGTCTTTGTTTTTGTGTCAAGCCGAAATCTCCCTTTGCTTTGTCAATTTCTTCCTAATGCTTT
Source organism: Gossypium rotundifolium (assembly GCA_025506655.1). NCBI lineage: Eukaryota > Viridiplantae > Streptophyta > Magnoliopsida > Malvales > Malvaceae > Gossypium > Gossypium rotundifolium. The sequence continues at coordinate 83,942,102 of CP106722.1, read as the reverse complement.
TGGTTGAAGCAAACCCGATAACCCAAGTAGAATTGACAATTTACTCATTTGGTCTTTAAGCCAAATTGCAATTGTTTCTTTTCTCTTTTTCTTCTTGGAAACCGAAACCATACTCTCCCATATCTTTCTTTTTCTTTGCCATTTCTTTGCTCAAAGCCAAAAGTATCTATCTCCTCTCTTTCGTGATCTCTCTTTTCTCTTTGGGGTGTTGGAGCCGATTCTTTGAGGGTGCTTTAGGAGTGGTGAACAATGTGTGGTGGTAAGTATATTCTTCCTTAGCAGTCGGTTTTATTATTTCTTCAAGGGTGTGCCGAAATCAATGGATTAAGTCTTGATTTTAGGCATGGCCGAATGTTCATAGTGCCATAAAAAGGTGTTCTTTTGTGTGTAGCTAAAGGAAGGGCTCAGAGTTTGATTCGGGATTTGGTAGGAGACCAAATCGGCTTTAAGGGAGAAGAAAGAACCACGTTTTGAGATCGTGTTAGATTCGAGTAGTTCGGGATTTCACTAATAGGCAGGTGTGTAGTTAGCCTACCGTTTTTCGGGTATTTGTGTTATATCTGTATGTGTTAAATATGTGCTAACTAGTGCAATGGAAATCGTGATGTGGATACCCTTAAGGGGTATGTCGATAATCCGGTAAGTACCGAATCTGATGAAATGTGACTATTGTTATGAATATGTGATAATATGCTTGATGAACATGCTCATGCATCATTATATTATGTCATTATGGAATGTTGCATGTGCATGGGTTGGGATATGATATGAAAGAAGGTACGGGTGTACTTCGAGTACGTGGTTTGATGTTAGCCTTGAGCTACATCGTGGATTGACGTTGACTAAGGTCACGTGGTGGATTAATTACGATTTAGTTCGCGTGGCTTGATGAGTGGCTATGTGCCTCATCATGGTTGATATCGGCTATGTGCCATATCGTGGTTGATGAGTGACTATGTGTCTCATCATGGTTTTGGTGTTAGCTACGGCTACATCGTGGATTGGCGCTGACTGAGGTTGCGTTGTGGATTATTGTGCTTAATTGCACGTGGACGGCATTGATTGCCTTTTAGAGTAAAAAGGAGAAGGTGATTTGATAATCCCCTGATGTGTGGTGGATGGATACGGGGGTGTGTAGAGGATGAACCCTAGGTTGGGTTGGGTGCATTTTGCATAATTTTAATGGATATGTGGATTAATTAGAAATGGGCCAAGCCCAGTATATGAATGTGGATCAGTGTGGAAATGGGTTAAGCCCGATATGTGAATTTATGCGGTTAATTACCTGTTACGATAAGTGATATGAATATAGGCCAAGCCGAATGTGTTATTAAGTGAATATGATATCTTGTTATCGATATATGGGTTAATATGTGGTTAACATGTGGGTGGAATTCATGGATTAATTACACACCGAGTCTCGTGTGACTCACCCAATTTTTCTCAAACCTTACGGTGATGCTCTGACCGGGTTGGAGTGGATACGAGGTGGCCCATGCGTAAGATATTTTATTTGTTTTACACATTTTATTTATGAAAGGTTATTTATTGTAATAAGGGCCACTTTAAGGGATTTGAGGTTCATTATTATGTTTTAAGTTGGATTGTCGATTATATTATTATTTGAAAATGTTTTATTTTTAAACAACTTAATTTTATTTGGAACTTTAATTACACAATGTTTTAGTAAAGACAACAAATTTTATGTTTTTAACTCTAAGTCAAAAGTTTTTCAAACGTTTTTCATGATGGCATTTCAAATTCGGTCATAGCAAATGGGCCGGGTTTGGGGTGTTACAAATTGGTATTAGAGCCCAGTTTTAAACTCTCGGCCTTGGGTTTTGAAGCCCACAACGTTTTCAAAATTTAGCCCAAATGACTTTTTGAAAGTTTTCTTAAGTTAAATGGTTTTATAGAATCCGGTCAGACTTTTTGGGCCGGGTTTAGGGTGTTTCAACTTGGTATCAGAGCCCAGTTTTAAACACTCGGCCTTGGGTTTTGAAGCCCACAACGTTTTCAAAATTTAGCCCAAATGACTTTTTGAAAGTTTTCTTAAGTTAAATGGTTTTATAGAAGCATGGCACCCGAGTTCTCGACCCAGGTCCATCAGGTAAGTACTTTTATTGATAAAGTGATATGAATGTATGATAAGCCTAAGGAAACTATACTTTAGAGACATGGACCCTAGGTGTATGTGTACTACTACGGAAAAACCACAGAATAAATATCTGTTGCATAAAACTTTCTTTTAATAAGAAGTGAAAAGACTCTAATGCATAAGACTTTTTCGTAAAAACAGATAAGACGCGTAGTAGACATGAGTTCTAGGGGCGGGGTCGTCATGGTATGCCAGAGAGGAAGAATGGATGTGTCGAACCGTTAGATCTGGTCAAGGTTCCAAATGAAGCTCATCACCTATTTGTTGGGTGGAATTTCAAGAGCAAAATGGAGGAGGTGACGCATATCACAAGTCAGTCTTTGCGAGTTTTGGAACGAGTAGCGAAGCTAATCGAGAAATGGGTCCGAAAGTCGAGTGGTGAGACTTAGATCAAATGGAGTCAAGTTTTTAGAGGAATATCTGGAGTAGCTCGAATGTGGCGGAGTATTGGTTAGAAGCGATCGAAAGAATAATGGACGATTTGGGTGTCTGCAGTGAGGAAAAGTTGAAAGGTCTTTGTTTACGTTGCTCGGAATGAAGCTTATCGATGGTGGCTCACTGTCAGACAAGGTGTCCCAACAGATCGATTGGATTGGGATTATTTTAAGGTTAAATTTGAAGGAAAGTACGTTGGAGCTAGTTACTTGGACTCGCAAAGAAAGACGTTTCTCAACTTAGTGCAAGGAAGTAAGTCGGTGGCAGTCTGACGCGAAATTTATGCGGTTAAGTCAGTATGCCAAAGGGATCGTGACCACTGATTATGAAAGGTGTGTCCGATTTGAAGATGGGTTACGAGATGAGTTGCGAATGTTGATTGCTCCGCAAAGAGAAAGGGACTTTACTGTTCTAGTGGAGAAAGCTCGGATCGCTGAAGAAGTTAAGAAGACTGTAAGGGAGAACCGAGAAAAGAATAGGAATTGGAACAAGAGGAGTTTTGGACCAGCAAAATCGCGGAAGACTTTCGAGAAAGACCGAGGGTCGAGAATTCTATCGTGCACACTGCGATTCTTCGAGAATCGTAATCGTTTATGTGCTCAGTGTGGGAGAACTCACACAGGAGAGTGTTGGGGTAATAGTAAGGAATGTTTCCGGTGTGGATCTAAGGCTCATTTGGTTAAGAATTGTCCTCAGACAATGAAGGTTCGTGGTCCAAACCATGGAGGAAATGGTTCTGGTCGAGGTCGTGGAACACCCGGTAGAGGTGCTGAAGGTTCGGATGTGGGACTACCAAGGATGTGATAGCGGGTAAGTTCTTTGTTTTGCTTTAAAGATAGCTCATTCTTGTGTTGCTAGTGAAGTGCTTGAAACTTTGGATATGAACTTAGGAACTGTGCCTAGAAGGTAAGATAGTTTTATCAGAGTGCGCAGCATAAGCGTAGTGTGATGAGTAGGATTGCATGACTGTTAGTTAGTTGGAAATTTCGAGGACGAAATTTCTTTAAGGAGGGTAGAACTGTAACATCCTAAAATTGGGACTAGTAGGATTGGGCCTTGGGCTTTAGGAAAAATTTGAGTATCATCTTGTTACTTGTGTTAGCTCGGGTAGGATTGTTTGTGTGTTTAGCATAGTCTTGTGAAGGTTTGGATTTATTTACGAAGTTAGAATAATTATTAGTATTAAAATTTTAGTGAAGTGGATTAGGTGATCTTGACACTTAAGTTAATTTAAGTGTTAAATTAAGCACAAGAGGAGTTAATGGCAAGATGGTTAGGATGCAGGAAGAGTTGCTTGAGGTTAGAGGTTCGAGTAGCATGATTAGCATTTTGAAGACTTTATTTTTTTATGTATCCTAGCACTAATGGACGGTCAAGCTCTAATTATGATAGGTTGGACTTTCAATTTTTATGGCAAGTTGAATAATAATTTAGGTAAGCTTGATGTTTGGGAAAGAATCATGTTGATTAAGGATAATGTGAGAACATAAGGCTTGATGTAAGGTGTGTTGTTATGGTAAGTTTTGTGTGGATAGGTTTGACTTTGAAGTCCATGAATGTGGACAGTTTCATGGACTAAGGGGGTTGGCTTAAGTTTTGTGAGTGAATAGGAGGAAATAGGGAGAAAATTAGGAGCGTGTTTAATTCAAAATTTCTTTAAATTGTTGGCAAAAGGATGGTTGCCATATTTTGTTTTGTGTAAGGGGAAATAGGGTGCCGAAACTTCTTTGTAGTTAGGTAACATTTTCGGCTAGTTTTGTAAGTGTTAGTCTTTGTTTTTGTGTCAAGCCGAAACCTCCCTTTGCTTTGTCAATTTCTTCCTAATGCTTTTGGTTGAAGCAAACCCGATAACCCAAGTAGAATTGACAATTTACTCATTTGGTCTTTAAGCCAAATTGCAATTGTTTCTTTTCTCTTTTTCTTCTTGGAAACCGAAACCATACTCTCCCATATCTTTCTTTTTCTTTGCCATTTCTTTGCTCAAAGCCAAAAGTATCTATCTCCTCTCTTTCGTGATCTCTCTTTTCTCTTTGGGGTGTTGGAGCCGATTCTTTGAGGGTGCTTTAGGAGTGGTGAACAATGTGTGGTGGTAAGTATATTCTTCCTTAGCAGTCGATTTTATTATTTCTTCAAGGGTGTGCCGAAATCAATGGATTAAGTCTTGGTTTTAGGCATGGCCGAATGTTCATAGTGCCATAAAAAGGTGTTCTTTTGTGTGTAGCTAAAGGAAGGGCTCAGAGTGTGATTCGGGATTTGGTAGGAGACCAAATCGGCTTTAAGGGAGAAGGAAGAACCACGTTTTGAGATCGTGTTAGATTCGAGTAGTTCGGGATTTCACTAATAGGCAGGTGTGTAGTTAGCCTACCGTTTTTCGGGTATTTGTGTTATATCTGTATGTGTTAAATATGTGCTAACTAGTGCAATGGAAATCGTGATGTGGATACCCTTAAGGGTATGTCGATAATCCATAAGCACCGAATCGATGAAATGTGACTATTGTTATGAATATGTGATAATATGCTTGATGAACATGCTCATGCATCATTATATTATGTCATTATGGAATGTTGCATGTGCATGGGTTGGGATATGATATGAAAGAAGGTACGGGTGTACTTCGAGTACGTGGTTTGATGTTAGCCTTGAGCTACATCGTGGATTGACGTTGACTAAGGTCACGTTGTGGATTAATTGCGATTTAGTTCGCGTGGCTTGATGAGTGGCTATGTGCCTCATCATGGTTGATATCGGCTATGTGCCATATCGTGGTTGATGAGTGACTATGTGTCTCATCATGGTTTTGGTGTTAGCTACGGTACATCGTGGATTGGCGCTGACTGAGGTCGCGTTGTGGATTATTGTGCTTAATTGCACGTGGACGGCATTGATTGCCTTTTGGAGTAAAAAGGAGAGGGTGATTTGATAATCCCCTGGTGTGTGGTGGATGGATACGGGGATGTGTAGAGGATGAACCCTAGGTTGGGTTGGGTGCATTTTGCATAATTTTAATGGATATGTGGATTAATTAGAAATGGGCCAAGCCCAGTATATGAATGTGGATCAGTGTGGAAATGGGTTAAGCCCGATATGTGAATTTATGCGGTTAATTACCCTATTACCTGATAAGTGATATGAATATAGGCCAAGCCCAGAATGTGTTATTAAGTGAATATGATATCTTGTTATCTGATATATGGGTTAATATGTGGTTAACATGTGGGTGGAATTCAAGGATTAATTACACACTGAGTCATGTGACTCACCCAATTTTTCTCAAACCTTACGGTGATGCTCGGACCGGGTTGGAGTGGATCGAGGTGGCCCATGCGTAAGATATTTTATTTGTTTTACACATTTTATTTATGAAAGGTTATTTATTGTAATAAGGGCCACTTTAAGGGATTTGAGGTTTATTATTATGTTTTAAGTTGGATTGTCGATTATATTATTATTTGAAAATGTTTTATTTTTAAACAACTTAATTTTATGTGGAACTTTAATTACACAATGTTTTAGTAAAGACAACAAATTTTTATGTTTTTAACTCTAAGTCAAACATTTTTCAAACGTTTTTCCGAAGTGGCATTTCAAATTCGGTCATAGCAAATGGGCCGGGTTTGGGGTGTTACACTTCTTCACCCTCAGCTGTTTTCAAAATCATGCGCTTAGCCGCGCAGTCCAAACTCGCTTGGTACTTCACCAGCCAGTCCATCCCAAGAATCAGATCGAACTCCCCAAACGGCAGTTCCATCAGATCAGCCACAAATACTACCCCTTGGAGTTCTAGGGGTACATCCCTATCTGACTTATTTACTTCTACAGAGTGACCTAGAGGGCTAATTCATCATCATCTCCTAGAAGTAGTTTCAAGTCTAGGTTCATGGTCTCTACTATGCTACTAGCAACATACGAATGCATCGAACCAACGTCTATCAAAGTAGTATATGGTAATCCAAAGATTAAGAACATACCGGTTATGACGTCCGGTGCGTCGCCTTCCTCTCAACGCCTCGCTGCATATACCAATCCAGTCTGTCTTGCTCCAGTGTTGCCTGCACCTCTGCCCGGTGCTCCGCGGCCCCGGCCAAAACCATTACCTCCTCTGCCAGAACCACGACCCCTCTGCAATTGCGGTCCCTCATTCCTGGACTGGGCACGGCCCTGACTCTTAGACTGAATCCTGGCTAGCTTACGTGGACTATCCTTCACATGATGATCTAGCGACCCACACTCAAAGCATCCTTTGCCACCTATCCAACATTCTCCCCAATGAGATTTTCCACACCGATTACACTGCACTGGTCCCTGATTAGCAGTAATAGGCCTCCCAGACTGATTTGGCCCACCATGCCTAGCCTTTTTCTGAGAATTTCCAGCTGATCCAGATGATCCAAAACCTCTCTTTGTCTATTCCTATCCGATTACATCTCACGATTCCTTGACCCTTCAAATTGTCTTAGCCTTCTCTACCAACACGGCAAACTCCCGCTCTTGCTGTGGAGTAATCAGCAATCTCAACTCATCCCTCAGTCTGTCCTCGAACCTGACACATTGCTCATGCTCCGTAGCCACGATACCTCAAGCATACCGGCTCAACCTTAAGAATTCTGCCTCGTACACCGATACAGACTTACTCCCCTGAACTAGCCTTAGAAATGCCTTCCTCTGCACATCAATATAACTAGACCCAATATACTTCTTCTGATAAGCCGCCTTGAAATAATCCCAAGTCAGATCATCTGTTGCAGCACTATCCCGAACCGTGAGCCACCACTGGTATGACTCATCCCGGAGAAGCGGTACTACCCCTTTCAGTTTCTTCACAGCAGTCAGATCCAAATCGTCCATGATTCGCTCCGTTGCCTCCAACCAATACTCAGCCGTATTGGGCGCCACACCAAAAACACCTCGAAATACCTCGGCTCCATTAGCTCGGAGTCACTCAGATATAGATTTTTGAGCTCCCATACCTCCACCTGCTCCAGCCACCCTCTCAAGAACTCGCAGCATCGCCTGTGATACTGCATCATCCCCCGTCTGTTCCTGATACTCAACACCAGTAGCTGGTGGTAGTGGTATCTCATTCTCTGACCCCTGACCAGACCCCACTGGTTCAGACACAGTCATCCTACCCTGACCCCGTCAACGTGTATTACGACCTCGACCTCGAGTGCTCATGTCTAATATCTCGACTTATTTGATTTAAAAAGTGTTATGCGTCAGTCTTTACTCTACTATTATTAAGGCATAGTCTTATGAGCAGTTCTTTAAAGAGTTTTATTTTTCGTGAGTTCATAGAATGCTATAGGTTTTCGTCTCTATGGTAGTCCACTAATACTATTCATATAATATCATATATCATCACAATCATAAGCAACGGTTAGGGGTACTTACCTGGACGGATTGGTGCCAGAGACTCAATGCCATGCTGTTCAAACCATGTATTTTTTTCATCAATACTTTTTTTTAAACCATACATAAAACATTTTGGGCCTTGGGCCCACAGCCGAGCCTTTAAAATTGGCTCTGATACCAAAAATTGTAACACCCCAAACCCGGTCAACACACCACGACCAAATCTGGCATGTCACAGAGTGAAAACATTTCGAAGAAAATAAGTTGTCAGTTTAATTTCAGCGAAAAAGCTTCTTTGTTTGCTTTGTGTTTGGAGAAATCCTGTGCATGTATAGTTGAAAACGTTTAGTTGCTTGAAATCCCGAAAGTTTTTTTAAGCTCGTGTGTCATTCATTACTTAAGAAAATGTTCAAGTTTAATGAAACCCGAATGGATTAGACTTAGTTAATTTAAAACCGTTTGTATTGGAGCTTTGGAAAAACTTAGATTTAAAAATCATTTAAGTTAGTTTAATTATCATCTTATGTGTTTTATTACCCGATGGTAACGTTTAGAAAACCTATTGCGTAGCATAATTTTGAAAACTTGATTATCAGGTTATTTAAAACATGTTAAACAGTTTACTTAGCAACATTTAGAAAATTAAAGCAGATATAATAAAACCCAAAATAAAAATACTAATGGCCTTATTACAAACCCAAATAAAATCAAAATATAAAGTTAAAGTACCCAAGTCAAAAATCCATGTAAAACTGAAAACAAGTAACGCATTACCACCTCGAGTCCACTTGGCTCCTCATCCGCGATCTATGAACCACCTGAAAAGATAAGGGAAGAGGTGAGTCACCAAGACTCAATGCATAATCCCCCTCTCGATTACAGCACAGATTCATAACCAAGTAAATACATCATGCACCCAAACCTAGCCACCCATAACTCCTTTTTCTACCCCGTGTGGTACCAAACCACTGGTGGTGCCAAACCACTGGTGACCTAAAGTCACTGATATCAATAATAAGGTGGTGCCAAACCACTGGTGACCCAAAGTCACGAATATCAACTGTGGTACCAAACCACTGGTGACCCAAAGTCACGAATAATCCATATGTGGGGCCAACCCACATTGTGATACCAAATCACTGGCGACAATCCTATTTTATCAAATGTGGGGCCAACCCACTGTGGTGCGAAGCCACTGGGACGAGTTGCTATGAGGTGCCAAACCTCTGGTGACCCAAAGTCACGAATATCAACTATGGTACCAAACCACTGGTGGTGCCAAACCACTGGTGACCCAAAGTTACTGATATCAATCTCCCCCTCCTCTCATGTCACCCACATTAATGCTCATGCACATACAAATCATGCCATCATGCTTAATCATTAAACATATATCGAACATGACATAGATAATATCATTAGAAATCATGTGCCATAATCTCAACCAAAATGGACTTACCCGAAATCCTTGCTCATACCCATAAAGGTACCATATTGAAATCTACACAGTTTTTGGCTTTTAAAATGTTTAGGTTATTAGCAAGTTTACAACGATTATGAAGTGTGTAAGTTACACACCTGGTTACTAACGCGACTACTGAATCCCGAAGCACACGATGACAAGCCTTCCCTACAATCGGCCAAGATCTTAAACCACATAGCCTTCGACTTTTCAAAAGAATAAGAGAAAGGTTAAGTCGATATGTAACCTTACCACAGTCTTTAACGAAACCGATTGATAGAGAGTAGATGACCACGATCCACTGCTTCAAAATCTCGAAGAACCTAAAAGAATTCGATCTCATAGATAATTAAGAATCATGACAAATGCCGAAATTCAGCTTTAGTTCTATATAGGTCGACAGAGAGAAAAGAAGAAGATGATAGAGATTCGGCCAAGAACACTTACCCACTCTAAAATTGACTAGAGCAGAAAGCACGAGAGATTTACAATGCAACGAGAGAAAAGAAGAGATCTTCAATGGTTGAGAGAGATTTCAGCAATGGTGGTGGGATAATCAAAGGAGTTTCAGCTATGGCTTTTGAAAGAAAAGCAAAAGAGATTCGACTTTGCAAGGAATCAAGAAAAGATTGATGAACTTTTAGCACAAGAGAAGATGAAGAGAAAAGAAAGCTGCCGATTTGGGAAAAAGAGATGCTGATGCGATTTTGAACAATTATGAGAGAATGAAAAGAAAGAAATGGGGAAGAAGGAGATTCGGCCAAAGTGGTTTCGATTTCAAATAAAGGAAAGCTCAAATGGTTCTTTTGGGGATTCGGCTAGAAGCTTTAGAGGGAAATCGACAATAGCCTCAAAACATTCAGCTTTTGATTCAAATGGTGCATTAAGGAAAGAAATCGACAAGGCTAAGGGGGTTTCAGCTTTAGTTCACAACCGAATGTACTAAGGCATTGACTAGCCGAAAATGTCATTAAGGAATTTCGACACTCCCCCTAGTATTCCAACCGATTACTCTTCCCCACACTAGAGTTCAAATTTTGGAAAACTTCTCAAACTTCTCCTGGCCAACCATTTAAATGAGTCTGAATTGATCACACTCCTAAATTCTCTCTTCTCCATCCGTTTAAATCTGTTGACTTGTTCAACAATTATCCATCAGAGTTTGAGCTGATCACAACTCCTCCCCTCTCTGGCGTCAAAAAGAATTAGCAGCAAGGGATTTCTGCAGCTCGAACCCAAGCTCTCCTTCCCTTGGTTGTGGCGTCACTGAATAAGGCCCTAAGTGGTGCCTTCTTGCCACTTTACTAAGGCTTTTTCTCGTGCTACAGTTTACCACAAAATATTCTTAACCCCTAGCTCCTTTATCTCCCCTGAACCAATGCTTGAAAATAAAATTTTTCCTATAGTTCGGGCCTACCCTTGGCTTATATCTGGACCCTAAAACACCTCAATGAATAACGTAAATCAAGCCATACACATACAAATAGTTCAAACATAATAGCCCCTATTTAAGGATGTTACATAAGCCGTGTCTTTCAACAAGGAAACTGCACACTTAATGCACTCATTAGGGTTCAGCGACATCTCATCAAATGCTCGAAGGGTATTTTCGAGCCAAAACTCAGCTCGCTCAGCATCATCATCAACTGTGGCCCTAAACTCTTCGGCCCCATACTTGCGAATCTTGTCTACAGGTGGTTTATTCAATCTGATCGGATCTACAACTTGTGGCACAACAGGTACTTGCAGGGGTAGAGGTTGTGGAGTGGTCGGATTCGTTCGAACGAACTTTGAAAACCACTCACTCATCATAGAGAAGAAGGCTTGCTTAGCCTCTCCGCCCTCACTACTTTCATTTGGCCTAGATGTGGCCGGCGCTGTCCCTTGAGCAGGAGTAGGCGCATTACTCTCTACGTAGTCAGTAACTACTCGACCGGGATCCATTACTATATTAAAACAAATTTCAACTGTCAGATTTCATCACACTATCTCAATTTCATAATATGGCATGTATAGCTAGACTCACACGCGCTACGTTAGTCTGAGAATCGACTAAACCGTAGCTCTGATACCAATAAAATTGTAACACTCCTAACCCAAAACCATCGCCGGAATAGGGTTAAGGGGTATTACCGATCAATCAGAACATTTAACCTCTAAATGTCGACACAAAGTCAAACATCATCAAACACATTCATATACAATCATAGTGTCCCTTAAACGAGTCATCAAGACCCTAAGCATGCTTATAAACTGAATCGGGACTAAACCGAAACATATATAAAATTTTATGAAAAATTGAAACTTTTCTAGAATACAGGGGAGACACGCCTGTGGGGGTAGGCCGTGCCTCTCCCACGGCTACATGACACACCCGTGTGACCTCCTCGTGGTTACATTCTACCAAAATCAACACGGCTAACAAGCACGCCTGTGTGCTAAAGCCGTGTCCTATAAGGTCATATACTGCCATTTCTCGTACGACCTGCGCAGGCGTGCGAGACCATGTGCGATTTAAGCCACATTCGCTTAATTTACCCACTGCGAGACACACCCATGTGCCCTAGCCGTGCGACATTATAGGCCATTTTTGCAAGGCCAACATGCCACCTACTTAGGGTCAAACCTACAAGCCAACATCTCATGCACATATTGCCATCTAAAAGCATACCAATTTAGCAATTTAAAACATGCAATCAATACCAACTCTAATCATACCCAATTCAATACCAATACTTATTCTATCACAAGCATAATTCATTCCCAAATCTCACTACCCCTACTAGCATTTATCAACACGAAGTTACCACTCAATAGCAAATTTATCAGTCTACAAATCATGCCAAAGGATGTATCATATATATACCACATTCATTCATGCCAAACCTATCACATATCTAGCCACATCTCATGGCTACTTACAAATCTCAAACTTGATTCAATTAACTAGCATAAACATGCCATATTCTAGCTATATACATCTTTCCAAAAATACCAAAATAGAATGCCGATAGTGTGATTGAGAAGTTGACGATCCCAGATCCGAGCTAGCTTTTACGACCTCGCAGCGGAGAAACAAATCACACAGTAAGCTTTCCAAAGCTTAGTAAGTTTGAATTATCAAACAATTAACTCAATGAACCAAGTCAATATACACATTTAACCATCACATAGATATTTTATCAATGGTACACAAGTTCAGCTTTATTCAATACTCAAATAGCATTCCATTCTTTCACTTCAAATTTCACCAATCACATAGGTATCATACTTACCTTGCCAACACTTAGTTAATCACTAATCATACTATCCAACCATCACATAGATAATGACACAACTAAGCACAATATCACTCTCAACCACATACTTAAATAACTATTCATTCAACTCTTAAATCTATCATCAACCACATAGATTCAAACATACCTTGATTAACACGTAGTTACTTACCATTCATACAACTCAATTCCTCGATTTTACCTCTATTTCAACCTTTGCTATTACTCAAATGAATTTACACACTTAGTGCCAATTTCACAACTGAAGCCTATTTGTCATCGCACACTTAGTGTCGATATGTTAAACAGAACTTATATTGGTAACGCACACACAGTGCCATTTTGATGAGCCAAAACTTCTATCGTTTAACACACACAGTGCTATTCATTAAAGCCGTAGCTTCTATTGTTTCGCACACACTGTGCTAGTCATTAATTATAATCGCACACTTAGTGTCTATTCTTTTATTCGACTTGCCTCGATGTCGCACACACAGTGCCAATTCAATAAGCCAAAGCTTTCGTATCATTGCACACACAGTGCTATTCATTAAAGCCGTAGCTTCTATTGTTTCGAACACACAATGCTAGCCATTAATTATAATCGCACACTGAGTGTATATTCTTTTATTCGACTTGCCTCGATGTCGCACACACAGTGCCAATTCAATAAGTTGAAGCTTTCATATCATCGTACACATAGTGCTATTCATTTCTTATAATCGTACACTCAGTGCCTTAATACAAAATCGAACTCGATTCGATATCGCACACATAGTGCCAATCACAAAGCCGAAACTTCTATTATTTCGAACACAAAGTGCTAATCTTCTCGGTTACCCTCCCAAATGCACACACTTAGTACCACATAGATTCATTTCTCACATAACATTTATAAATCAATAATATCATAACCATTCGTTTCACAACATTTAAACATAGTTAAGTACACATATTATATCCAAACTTACCTCGGACGTTGATATATATCGAAACGATCAATTAATCGAGCACTTTGTCTTTACCTCGACCTCGATCCAAACCTCTCCTTTCTTGGTCTATAAACATTCAAATTCAATCCATTCAATCAAAAATTCATTCAATTTAGTCCACACACACACACACACACACACACACACACACTTATTTAGGGTATTTTACAAAATAGTCCTCACATTTTCATAGTTTGACACTTTAGTCCCTAATTCATCAAATCACAAAATATATCAAATTTCTATTCACATAAGCTTAGCCGAATTCTTCCCATGCCAATACAAGCCCACACATTTCATTATTTCACATTTTAGTCCTCCAATTTACACTTTTCACAATTTAGCCCAAAACACTCAATTTCATCAAAAATCCCAATACAAACTATGTTAATCCAACACCAAGTTTTCATATTTCAAAATCAACTAGCACATAGCTCAAACATTCATCAATGGCTCATCACAACAACATCATCAATACATGGAATTTGAGCATGGGTTTTGTAAAGCACCAAGCAACGATCACAAAAACGTAGAAATTATCAAAAATCAAAGTCAAAACTCACCTTAATCAAAGAAGACAATAGCCGAATGCCCTAACAAAATTTCTCTTTTCTTTTTTCCAATATTCGGCACCCAAAATAAGATGATAATGTTCATCTTTTTTTTTTATTATAATATAAACATATATTATTCAATTACTAAAATATCGATTAAATTTTTAATTAAAACAAACATATAATAAGGGCATATTTGCCTTTCATTCATCCACTATCTACAAATGGGTATAATAACAACATTAGGCATCTTCCTTAGTAAGCCAAAAACATTTAAGTATTCACAAATCAGCATACAACATTTTACTCTTTATACAATTTAATCCTTTCTCTTAATTCGACACACGAATAATCAAATTATCACACAGAATTTTCACACAAACTATGTCACATATCATTCACATAGAAAATATCATTAAAATATTTTTACGACCTCGAATTTGTGGTTTCAAAACCACTGTTCTGACTAGGGTCTAAACCAGGCTGTTACATTAACGATTTCTAAGCTAAAGACAAAGACAAAAAGAATGAATAGGGAAATAACTTGAAGAAAACTCAATTGATCACAACGATACCCACAGGAAGAATCTACCTAGACTTCACTTGTTATTTAATAATGAACCATATGATTTATTTACTTAGTTTGATCCGTAAGACTCCATAATGTATATTAAACCCTCTCTCGAGGCGAATAACGTCTAACCCTAGGTTAATTAGTGGAACTCTCGTTCGCTTATAATAACCCACTAGAATAGCAGTAAATCGATCTATGGATTCCCATATTAGGTTTCACCGTAATCTGACAAAATCTCGTCACCCTATCTCTAGGAGTGCGATCAACTCTACTTAATTATGCTCAATCTACTTTTAAGCAGGGTCTATTCCTCCTCCACCTAAGTACATCAGATTTGGATTAAGCATGCATAATTAAGAACAAACTAAGTATTTATCATATAATTCAGAAATTAATAACAAAATTCATCTAAGTTTCATCCCCTTCAAGTATCTGAAGGGTTTAGTTCATAACAAATAAAGAAAACATCTCAAGAGAAAAGATAAAACAAAACATAGAAAATCCCTAAAACCCCCTGAAGGAATCGAAGGAGAAATTCACCGTCTTGAGTAGAATTCTGGCTCTTCGAGATGGATCCACTTGGCTATCTTCGAGTGATCCCACAAAACGTGATCTTCCTGGCTCGGCTCCTTGGCCTAGCTCACCGCCTAACGCCCCCTTTCAGGTTACACTTAGGGTGTTTATATAGAATTTTAGAATGCTTTACTTGGCCTCTATGTGTCCCAATTGAAGTATACTTCCTACTCGGTGTTTGAATAGGATTTGGAATATGTTTCGTTGCCTTAAAGTATCCAAATTTGTGTAAATCATTTTTAGGCTGTGTCTCGATTCTGTCGATTGGGCACGGCCGTGTAAATCGTGGCATGGCTGTGTTTAGTTAATTGTTGAGGCACGGTTGTGTGGCTTGAAGTCCAGGCCGTGTCGATTTCTTCTTTGGCCCAAATTGGCCCATTTTAAGCCTATTCTTGTTCTTTCATACTCGGGTGCTTTCCTAAGTAAAAACATAAAAAGAAAGGATTAGGAGCACCTTTTTACATAAAACAAGGGTTAAATCATCCAAAAGCATACTAAATGTGGGCCTAAAATATGTTACTTTTACGGTTTATCAGCCTGTGACACGGACGTGTCTGAAGCCGTGTGAGGCACACGGCCTGTTCGCATGGGCGTGTGACCTCTGAATGAATGAAAAATTTTTAAGTTTTCCAAAAATTTTATATGTTATCGGTTTAGTCCCGAACCACTTCTAAAGCATGCTTGAGGCCTCGTAGGCTCTTATAAGGGACAATGTGATTGTGTTGAATTGTATTTGAGTATGAATGCATAAATGCATGAGTATTGGATGTTAAATGATTTGTATTGATCGATAATACCTCGTAACCCTATTTTGACGGTGAATACGGGTGAGGGGTGTTTCATTTATTGGTATCAGAGTTACAGTTTAGTCGATTCTAGGACTAACGTAGCGTGTGTGAGAGTCTAGCTATACATGCCATATATACTCTACGATAGTGTGATGATTCCTAACAGCTTAAATTGTTTTTTCGTATAGTAATGGACCGCGAACAAGCTGCAACTGATAATGTAGAGAGTAATGCGCCCACTCCCACTCAAGGGATAGCGCCTACTGAATCTAGGCCCATGTCAAGTAGCCACAAGGGAGAGGCTAAGTAAGCCTTTTTCCAAATGATGAACGAGTGGTTCATGGAGTTCGTTCAAATGAATCCGACTGCTCAGCAACCTCCACCCCACCTATTCCTCAACAAATCCATGTTGTTTCTCAAGTTGTAGATCCGATACGATTGAACAAGCCACTAGTAGATAAGATTTGTAAACATGGGGTTGAAGATTTTCGGGCTACCGTTGATGATGATGCTGAGAGAGCTAATTTTTGGCTCAAAAATATGATTCGGGTATTTGATGAATTATCTTGTACTTAATGAATGTATTAAATGTGTTGTATCTTTGTTGAGAGACACCGCGTATCAATGGTGGAACACATTGATATCTGTGGTTTCGAAGGAACAGGTTTCCTGAGAGTTCTTTCAGACTGAATTCCGAAAGAAATATATAAGCCAAGGGTTTCTAGATCAAAAGCACAAAGAATTTTTAGAGTTGAAACAAGGTCAAAAGACTGTAACAGAGTATGAAAGAGAATTTGTTCGGTTGAGCAAGTATGCTAGGGAATATGTTTCCACTGAAAAAATTATGTGTAGGCGATTCGTAGATGGATTGAACGAAGATATAAAACTACTGGTCGAAATTCTAAAGTTGAAAGAATTTGTTGTACTTGTTGAAAGGGCTTGTAAAGCTGAGGATCTTAGCAAAGAAAAGAGAAAAGAAGATTCAGAAACTAGAGATTTGAGAAAAATGTCGATGAGTAATGATAAACCTAAAAGTAACACATTTTAATCCCATGCTTAGCGTGTTTTTGGATGTTTAATTATACAATTTTGTGAATTCGATGCTCCTAATCCTTTAAATTTGTATTTCTATACTTAGGAGAGTACAGGGGAGCGAAAGGAACAAAAAACGAGCCAAAATTGGACAAAACGGGCCATCTTAAGGATCCATATGGCCAAGTTAGAACCACACCGGTAGGGTACCACACGGGCTAGACACACGCCCGTGTCCCAGCCCGTGTCGATCGCGAGCCCTGCAAATTCTCACACGGTCTGGGCACCCCCACACAGGCTGATCAAATGACCGTGTCTCTGTCGCACCCTGCTTCATTTTCACGCGGAAAAAGCCAATTTTTAGGGTTTCTGAGCCTTCTTTAGTCTATAAATACACACCAGAGGAAGACCTAAATGGGGCACGTAGAGTAGAACAAAAAAATTACTCGAAGGAAGCCGTTGGATTCATCTCGAAAGCAGATCCACTCCAAGATTGAAGATCTCCATCATGTTCTTTAGAAGTTTTTGGGTTCTTTATGTCTTGTTGTTTTCTTTATTTTGAGATGCCTTCCTTTTACGTTATGAACTAAACTCCCTAAATACCTAGGGAGGATGAAACTTATGATGAATCTTATTATTTAATTATCTAAATTACATGATAAATACTTGTTCTTGTTCTTAATTATGTGTTCTTAACCCTTGCTTTAATATTTTCAGGATATTAATTCAAGTTTAATGTGCTTATTCAGTAGAGAAAAAGTCTCTGTTTAAGAGAAGATCTACCATAATTAAGCGGAGTTGATTGCAACCCTAGAAATTTGACAACATAAATCTGTCAGATTAGAGTCAAATCTAATAAGGGAATCCATAGATCGAGTTAAAGCGATGATAGGGGTTTTAATTAGAAAGAGATTTCAGTTAATCAACCTAGAGTCATTTATTTTTAGTTTCGAAAGAGATATTAACATAATTTAGGGATTTCTACGGATCAAGGCAAATAAATAAATCGTTTAATTCAGAGTCAGAATAATAAGTGAAGTCTAGGTGAATTCTTCCTTGGGTATTGTCTTTATTCATTGGTTTATTCGTTTACTCTCTTCACTCTCTGTCGCGTTCATAGTTAATTAGTTAGTTAAATTTTAGATTAAAACAAATTCCCTTAATTATTAGGCTAAATAATAGAAAGATAGTTATTACCAGTAATTTTAGTCCTTGTGGATACAATATTCCAGATTCATCAGCTATACTACTATTCGATAGTTGCGCTTACCTTTGTCGAAGTATTAGTTAGTTTCGAACCCATCAAGTTTTTGGCGCCGCTGTCGGGGACTAAAATATTAGGAACACTTAATTTTTATTACTTTAGCCATTATTACTTTTATTTTCAATTTATTTTTGTTTTTATTTTAATTTACAAACTTTTCTTTGCTTTTGGCAGGTATTTTTAGTTTATGACTAGAAGAAACCAGTTAGGACCATTGCTTTTTGACAGTGAGCTTGAAAGTACCGCTCGTAGAAACTGTAGAGAAATAATTTGAAGTCCACAATATATAGAGGAAGAGCAAGAGGACGATACCAATATTACTGAGGAGATGGCTGATAATAATCAGCTACCTCCTATGGTTGCTACAAATTCGATGAATCAAAATCCTGCTCCTCGAACTATGTACGATTATGCTAAGCCCAATTTAACTGGGGTTGAATCGAGTATTGTTAGACCTGCTATTGCTGCAAATAATTTTAAACTGAAACCTGGCACTATTCAAATGATTCAACAGTTTGTTCAGTTTGATGGTTTACGGGATGAGGATCCAAATACTCATTTAGCCAACTTTCTAGAATTCTGTGATACTTTTAAAATTAATAGCATTTCTGATGATGCTATTTGCTTATGGTTATTTCCCTTTTCATTGAGGAATAAAGCTAAACAAAGGTTGAACTCGTAACCACGAGGTTCCATCACTACTTGAGAACAGATGACCGAGAAATTTTTATTAAAATATTTTCCACTGGCTAAAATGACAAAATTGAGGAATGATATCTCTTCTTTTATGCAGATGGATTTAGAAACTCTTTACGATGCATGGGAGAGGTATAAGGACTTATTGAGAAGGTTCCCACACCATGGGTTACCTCTATGGTTACAAGTTCAAACCTTCTACAACGGTTTGAACCCCTCAACTAGGCAACTGATAGATGTAGCCACCGGCGGTATCCTAAACAACAAAACCCTTGAAGCGGCTTATGAGTTTATAGAGGAGATGTCACTGAATAACTATCAGTGGCAAGTCATGATAACAAAATCGACAAAAGCCTCTAGTGCTTTCAACCTCGACGCAGTCACCATGTTATCAAACTAGGTAGAGCTCTTAAACAAAAAGATTGATGGTTTATGTGTTTCTATGCAGGTAGATCCGAGATGAAATGCGACACAAATGGAGGAGGGATACACACCACAAAATATCCATCCTACAACCCGAGCACTGAGAATGAAAAAGTTCACTATATGGGTAACAATTCTAGACCTCAAAATAATCCCTATAGTAACACTTACAATGTATGTTGGAGAAACCATCCCAATTTCTCATGGGGTGGTTAAGGAAATCAGAGACAACAACCCCCTCCAGGCTTTCAACAACAACCCTACCAACAGGAGAAGAAGCCGAACCTTGAGGAGATGCTAACAAAATTCATCTCGGTGTCAGAAACCCATTTTTAAAACACATAAATAGCACTAAAAAATCAACAAGCGTCGATTCAAGGGCTCGAGACCCAAATAGGTCAGCTTACTAAACTAATCTCAAAAGGACCACAAGGTAGCCTGCCAAGTAATACTGAACCTAACCCAGAGAGCAACTCAATGCCATCACCGTGCACGACGAAGAAGGGTTAGTGGAATCTGAATCTGAACCGAGGCAAGAACCTGTGGTAAGTAAAGGTAAGGTTGGGGTAAACCACAGTGCATAGAAACTGATATGTAAAGAGCATAAACCTCATGTTCCATATCCTAACGTGACGAAGAAAGACCATACTAATGAGCAATTTGGTAAATTTCTTAAACTCTTAAAAAAGTTACATATTAACTTACCGTTTATTGAAGCTCTTTCGTAGATGCCCAGCTCAGTTAAATTTTTAAAGGAACTTCTAGCAAACAAACGGAAGTTAGATGATGCGTTGCACGTGGAGCTAAACGTAGTCTGCTCAGCCATTTTATAAAATAAACTACTCAACAAATTAAAGGAGCCAGGGAGTTCTACTATTCCTTGTTTAATTGGTAGTTTAGATGTTAATAATGCTTTGGCTGATTTAGGGGTGAGTATTAACGTCATGCCCTATAAAATGTTTAAGCAACTAGGTCTTGGGAAACCTAAACAAACTAAGATGAGCATTCAACTAGCAGACAAAACTATTATATTTCCTAGGGAATTGTTGAGGATGTGCTTGTAAAAATTGATAAATTTATATTCCCAGTTGACTTTGTTGTTTTAGACATGGATGAGGACAATGACGCACCTTTAATCTTAGGACGACCCTTTTGAGCAACTGCTAGAACTATAATTGATGTTGGCACAGGTGAATTGTTACTTCGTGTAGGTGATGACACAGTTAAACTCCAAACTCATGATTCTGTCAGAATATCTAGTGATCAGGATGATATTACGAGTTCTGTTGATGTGAGTAACGTCGTGACTCAAACTTCTTTGCAAAAAATCCCTAGGAAGAAAGTGATGGAGCCAAATTCTATCCTATGTGACAAACACAGAACAAATCATGAGGAACGAAGGCTTCATATCGATGAACTAGACGAATAAAGGACACCTGGCAAGGAGAATCTAAGAATACACGAAGCAAAATTGAAGCAACTCCATGACGGGCTAAAAGGTGGAACGAACCACTTCAAGGTTGGAAACTAGGTACTGTTAGATAAAATTGACCCTCGATTAACCGCTACAGAGCTTAATGCAAACGGAGCAACTCCTTTTACAGTACTCAATGTCTTTCCATACGGGACAGTCGAGGTAACTCATTCCAATTTCGGCACTTTTAAAGTAAATACTACTCAACTCAAACCGTATGTTGATAATAGAATTTATAGCGAGAAAAAGGAGTTTAGACTCTGCAAACCATAGTAACCGAGTGAAAACGAGGTAAGTCGAGTTTAGACTTTAAATAAGCGCTTCTCAGGAGGCAACCCGAACACTAACCCTACTAATTAGTTTATTTTTGCTTCCATTCTTGTTTTAATGCAGGTTTTTGACCCCCACGGCCTGGACACTCTAGCGTGTCCCTGGCCGTGTGGATCTTGGGACTTAGTTTTTAAATCTTAAAGAAATCAATAGTGAGGTACATGGGCTGGCGACATGGCCGTGTCACCCACACGGTTTGGACACACGGGCGTGTCCTTGGCCTTGTGGATCCTGGAGCTTAAAATCCCCAAATATCGATAGAGACATGGCCTAAATATATTCCACACAGCCGTGCGATGTGACTGTGTAGACCACATAGCATGGACACACGGGCATGTCCAAGGCCGTGTGAATTCTAGGTTTTTAAAATTTCGCGATGAGCAGGGGGTTGGGGATAGATCACACGGGCGTGTGACACGGCCGTGTGGCCCAACACAGGCCGTTACATGACCGTGTCACCTATTTAAAAACCCTTTTTTCCTTTTCTTTTATTCTCCTTCCTTTTCCCAAACTCCCCAAACCCTAGCCGCTGCCTTCCACCCCAAATTTCAGACCTCTCGCCACCGCTCACCCTCCCACTCCTTTCTTCTTTTCCCTTCCCTCCAAACCCCCAATACCCAAACTGCCCCCTTCCCCTTCTTTCTTTCTTCTCTGGCCACCTCACCCTCCACCTCTGAGTCACTGACCTCCTTCTTCTGCTACTACTTTGAATGACATATCTGAGCGACTCACTCGCTTCGAATAGCAGTGTTATCAACGGTTTGATAGTCTCGAGGCCACCTTACAGTAGATCTGCCACCATCTCCATATTTGAGTCCATTTATTTTATTTTTATCTTTATTTTTATTTTTCTTTTTCTTTTTCTTTTAGTCTATTTTTCTTTATGTTTCGTATCATATTTTCAAAGACTTATCTTTTACTATATTTTCATTTTTTATGATTGTTCCTAATCAAGTAATCCCTTAATATTCTTCCATAGTTATGTTTATTTTCTTAATAGTTGCTCAGAATCATGCAATTCATTTTGCTATATCCACAATTCCGCATTCACTATTCAACGGATTTCATCCAAAATTCAGGAAGTTTCACTTCTCTCCTCTCTTATGATAGTCTCATTATATTATTATTATTATCTATTTTTGTACATTGAGGACAATGTATATCTTAAGTGTGGGGAGATTAATTATATCATTATTAGAAAATCACTGAATTATGTCTTGTTCTTAAATAATTTCCTCATATTACTATTAGAATGAAATTTTATTGATTTATGATTTTTACTGATATGTTTTAGATTAAGTCATAGGTAATTGTGCATTGATTGTTTAAACTTTAAGACACTAGAAAATCAGGCCTGATAAGTCTATTTTCAAAATTAAAATTTGTTAGGTTGTTTTCCCTAAATTTAAATATTACCTTGAAGTTTGAGATTTATAGGATTGACATCAAGAACTGTAATTTTTGTGAGATTTTGAGCCTTTATGAGCATATACTTTTCTTGCTCACTTTATTATTGGTTATGAGTGTGTCAATATTGAGTCATTATTCTAGAACTTGCTTCGATTATGCATGTTGAGACCACACCTTTGATTTGATACACTGAGATGATAAAGGCACCTAGGTTTTAACCCACTTATTCCATTAAAAGCCTACCTTCATAATTAACCCTTAGTGAACCCCTTTGAGCCTAATAAACCGTTTCTTGATCTACCGTTAATATTAACCCAAAACTTATTCTTTTTGATTCATTGAGAATTTTTCCTATTATATTAACCCTTTTTTTTGTCGAGATTTGATTTGGTCAGTTGGCTAACTATGTTCTTTATTTCAGTTGTTAAATTGTTTCTTATTATTGTACAAAAAAAGAAGAAGTGGAAATATATATATATATATATATATTCATTTATTTTAATTATTACTAGTTTTATATTATTTGAGCTTAAACGATTAATTTCACATTTGAGAAGAAGTTCGTGTTATTAGTGATAAGTTTCTAATTGATGTAATTATTCAGTAGTAGTTTATTTTTCTAGTTAGGTAAATTGTCATTTCAATCTCGATTTTAACCCTCTAATTTAGCCTTTATTCACACCTTTAACCCTAGCCTCATTACAACCCTTTTAAAGACATTTTGATTTGTGTATCATCTCATTTTATAGTGGTTGAGATTTGATTTTCATGCAAGCTTAAGGTAACAACTTTTCATTTTTGACTTTTGAGTGCTTAATTTGAACCTTAAACACTCTGAGTGATTTGAGTGAATCTTTAGTGAGGATGTCAATTCTTGTCCGTTTTGAATCAAAGGTAATTATTTAGATAAGGGGAAACACCTATGTTTTTGTGTTATAAAAATTTGTGACTTGGATTGTTTGAATCTTTAGGACTCTTTTAGTTAAATTATCAATGTATGAATTATTTGTGAATTATGATAATACATTATTGATAAGAATTTTGAATTAAGGAAGTTTAATTTTAATTGTGAGTTGAGGATTTTGCTTGAGGACAAGCAAACGTGGGGATATTTGATAAACCATAAAAGTAACACATTTTAATCCCATGCTTAGCGTGTTTTTGGATGTTTAATTATACAATTTTGTGAATTCGATGCTCCTAATCCTTTAAATTTGTATTTTTATACTTAGGAGAGCATAGGGGAGCGAAAGGAACGAAAAACGGGCCAAAACCGGACAAAACGGGCCATCTTAAGGATCCACACGGCCAAGTCAGAACTACACGGGCAGGCACATGCCCGTGTGAACCACACGGGCTGGACACATGCTCGTGTCGATCGCGAGCCATGCAAATTCTCATACGGCCTGGGCACCCTCACACAGGCTGATCACACGCTCGTGTCCTTGTCACACCCTGCTTCATTTTCTCGCGGAAAAAGCCAATTTTTAGGGTTTTTGAGCCTTCTTAAGTCTATAAATACACACCAGAGGAAGACCTAAAGGGGGCACGCAGAGTAGAATGAAAAAATTACTCGAAGGAAGCTCTCAGATTCATCTTGGAAGTAGATCCATTCCAAGATTAAAGATCTCCATCAAGTTCTTTAGAAGTTTTTGGGTTCTTTATGTCTTGTTGTTTTCTTTATTTTGAGATGTCTTCCTTTTACATTATGAACTAAACTCCCTAAATACCTAGGGAGGATGAAACCTATGATGGATCTTATTATTTAATTATCTGAATTACATGATAAATACTTGTTCTTGTTCTTAATTATGTGTTCTTAACCCTTGCTTTAATATTTTCAGGATATTAATTCAAGTTTAATGTGCTTACTCAGTGGAGCAAAAGTCCTGTTTAAGAGAAGATCTACCATAATTAAGCGGATTTGATTGTAACCTTAGAAATAGGATGACATAAATATGCCGGATTAGAGTCAAATCTAATAAGGGAATCCATAGATTGAGTTAAAGCGATGATAGGGGTTTTAATTAGAAAGAGATTTCAGTTAATCAACCTAGAGTCATTTATTTTTAGTCTCGAAAGAGATATTAATATAATTTAGGTATTTCTACGGATCAAGGCAAGTGAATAAATCATTTAATTCAAAGTCAGAATAATAAGTGAAGTCTAGGTGGATTCTTCCTTGGGCATTGTCTTTATTCATTTACTCTCTTCACTCTCTATCGCATTCATAGTTAATTAGTTAGTTAAATTTTAGATTAAAACAAATTCCCTTAATTATTAGGCTAAATAATAGAAAGATAGTTATTACCAGTAATTTTAGTCCTTATGGATATGATATTCTGGACTCATCAGCTGTACTATTGTTCGATAGGTGCGTTTGCCTTCGTCAAAATATTAGTTAGTTTCGAGCCCATCAAGTAAGCTGTATCAATCTTCATCGAAGAAATTCAGAAACTATTTTTACCGATCGACAGCCTTAGTGGGATATTCTAATCAGGATCATGGAAAGCTGTACACCAGCCCTAAAGCTCAAACTACATCGGTATCAAGTGTTGGCAATGTGAAAGATGTTAAACCCGAGTGTCAACAGTGTGGAAGACAACATTTTGGAGGGTGCTGGATGAAAAATAATAATAGAGCTTGTTATAGTTGTGGTTCACAAGATCATTTTATTAGAGATTGTCCCAAGTTAAATGAAAAAGATAAATCTCAAAATGCACAACTGAGTAATATGTCGGCTAGACGAAGACCACTGAGAAATGCTGGGAATGTGAGTGGTAGTCGAGGGGCGACAAGAGATTCTACCGTGAGATCTGAGGCCAGAGCACCTACAAGAGCCTACGTTATTTATGCTCACGAAGAAGCGTCATCTCCAGATGTTATCACCGGTACTTTCACTCTCTATGATACTAATGTGATTGAACTGATAGATCCAGGATCAACTCATTCTTATATATGCATGAATTTAGTATTTAGTAAAACTTTGCTTGTAGAGTCTACTAGATTTGTGGTTAGAGTATCGAACCCCTTAGGAAAATGTGTTTTGGTTGACAAAGTCTACAAGAATTGTCCGTTAATACATCGGGATTTCTGTTTTTTGGCTAATCTAATGTTGTTTCCATTCGATGAATTTGATGTGATTTTGTGTATGGATTGGTTAACGATGCATAATGCTATAGTGAATTGTACAAGAAAGACAATTGAACTGAAATGTTAGAATAATTAGATTATTATAATTGAATCTGATGATTTGAACAGTGTGACAATTATGAATTTGTCTATGTTAGCTCAGAGATTTGTGAGAAAGGGGTGTGAAGCTTATCTTGCATATGTACTTGATACGAAAGTAACAGAAACAAAGATTGAATCAGTACCAGTTGTGTGTGATTATCCAGATGTATTTCTCGAAGAGTTACTGGGTTTACCACCTATCAGAGAGGTTGACTTTGGTATTCAATTAATACGGGGAACAAAGCCGATATTGATAGCTCCGTACAGAATAGCCCCGATAGAGTTAAAAGAATTGAAAACTCAATTGCAAGAATTGACAGATTGAGGTTTTGCTAGATCGAGTTTCACTCCTTGAGGTGCACCGGTGTTATTTGTGAAAAAGAAAGATGGCACGATAAGAATGTGTATCGACTATCGACAGTTCAACAAAGTGACAATCAAGAATAAATACCCTTTGCCACGAATAGATAATTTGTTTGATCAGTTAAAAGGGGCAACGGTGTTTTCAAAAATTGATTTGAAATCAGGTTATTACCAGTTGCGAGTTAAAGACTTTGATGTGCTAAAGACTGCATTTCGAACAAGGCATGGACACTACGAATATCTTATTATGCCTTTCGGACTAACAAATGTACCTGCTATTTTTATGGACTTGATGAACTGGATTTTCAGGCTGTATTTAGATCAATTTGTAGTTGTGTTTTTTGATGACATTTTGATCTACTCTCGTGATGAATCTGAGCATGCTGATCATTTGAGAATCGTGTTTTAAACTTTGAGAGATAAACAGTTGTTTGCAAAGTTCAGCAAATGTAAGTTTTGGCTACGAGAGGTTGGTTTTCTAGGACATATAGTTTCAACTGAAGGTATTCAAGTTGACCCAAGCAAAGTTTCTATGATTATAGATTGGAAACCTCCAAGAAATATATCCAAAGTCCATCGTTTTCTGGGACTAGCTGGCTATTATAGACGATTTGTGAAAGGTTTTTCGATGATTATGACTCTGCTGACAAGATTGCTTCAAAAAGATGTTAAATTTGAATGGTCAGAAACCTGTCAGTAGAGCTTTGAGCAGTTGAAAGGATTATTAACTGAAGCACCAGTGTTAGTGCAGCCTGAGTCGAGTAAAGAATTCGTGGTTTATAGTGATGCATCGTTAAATGGTCTGGGTTGTGTTTTGATACAAAAAGGAAAATTTATAGCTTATGCCTAGAGACAGTTGAAGCCACATGAAAAGAATTATCTGACGCACGATCTTAATGCGTTTTTGGATGATTTATTATTTAATTTAGTGAATTTGATGCTCCTAATCCTTTAATTTCATGTTTTTATACTTAGGTGAGCATAGGGGAGCAAAAGGAACGGAAAATGAGCCAAAATCAGACAAAATGGGCTGTCTTAAGGATCCACACGGGCTGGCTACACGCCCATGTACCAGCCTGTGTTGATATCGCTCCCTGTTTCTCTTTTACGCGAAAAAAAACCAAATTTTAGGGTTTTTGAGCATTCTAAAGTTTATAAATACACCCTAGAAGAAGATCAACGGGAGCACGCAGAGTAGAACAGAAAAAAGACTCGAAGAACGCCAACGGGTTCAACTAAGAAGCAGGATCTCCTTCAAGATTGAAGATCTCCATTCAATTTATCTCGAAGTTTTTGAGTTTCTTTATGCTTTGTTGTTTTCCTAATTGTAAGATGTTTTCCTTCCAAAGTATGAACTAAACTCCCTAAATACCTAGGGAGGATGAAACCTAAGACGGATCTTATTATTTGATTTTTCTGAATTACATGATAAATATTTGTTCTTGATCTCAATTATGCGTTCTTATTTCATGTTTTAATGTTTTCAAGATATTAATTCATGATTGATGTGCTTGTTCAGTGGAGCAAAAATCCCTGTTTAAGAGTAGATCTAGCATAATTGAGTGGAGTTGCATGCAATCCTAGAAATAGGATGACATAAATCTACCGGATTAGAGTCAAATCTAATAAGGAAATCCATAAATCGAGTTAATGCAACATCAGGGGTTTTAATTAGAAAGAGATTTCAATTACTCAACCTAGAGTCAATTGTTCTTATTCTCGAAAGAGATATTAACATAAGTTAGGGATTTCTACGGATCAGGACAAGTGAATAAATCATTTAATTCAGATTTAGAATAATAAGTGAAGTCTAGGTGGATTCTTTCCTGGGTATTGTCTCTCTCATCGGTTTTCTTCAAATATTTTCTTACTTTATCCTCTGTTTCGTCTTAGTAATTAGGTTAGTTAAGATTAGGTTAAAATAAATCCCTTCAATTTATTAGGTTAAATAATAAAAAGATAGTAACTACTAGTACTTTTAGTCCTCGTGGATACGATATTCCCGACTCATCATAGGTGTACTACCATTCGATAAGTGCGTTGCCTTTGTTGTATTTTAGTTAGTTCATGATGTCGTCAAATTTTTGGCGCTGTTGCCAGGACTAAAATATTAGGAACACTTAATTTTTATTACTTTAGCCATTTTTATTTTTATTTACTAACTTATCTTTTATTTGCTTCTGGCAGGTTCCTTTAGTTTATGACTAGAAGAAACCCGTGAGGACCTTTAGTATTCGACAGTGAGATCAAAAGCACAGCTCTCAGAAACTGTAGAGAAGCAAGGCAAAGTTGACAAAGTACAATAGAAGAGCAAGAGGATATTATTAATAATACTGAGGAGGTGGTAAAAAATCATAATAACTAGCTACCTCCTGTGGTTGCTATAAATCCTATAAATTTGAATCCTGTTTCTCGTACTATGTACGATTATGCCAAGCAATCAACCCTCCATCTGCTACACACCTCTTTGGCAGTCATGCTGACAGACACACTGCTCAAAGTCCACATAAGTGGTCTAGCCACTGTTTCCACACATGATTAAATCACCAAATCCACAATGAGGCTCCACGCCATCATCAATCGTGACAAAGTCACCAATATACACTTCCCCTTTAAATCATTTATATTCCAATATCCCATGCACATGCAACATGGTATAAATAATAGGTTACATGATATGAAGTATATAAATATATCATACTTAACATACACCCACAATCAGGTTATCCACCAACATCAATAACGTAGGAAAGTATATACTGACCTGGTTTTTCGGTTTACCCAACACGGGTAATTCAATCACCATTGCCGCTATTTCTGACTTTCAAGCATTACACATACATATATAAAGTTAAGGAAATAGTGTGATAATTACACACCTGTAAACCTGAAGCACTACACTATCGACCTCACTAACGTCCTCACTCGTAGGAATCACATCGATCTACTTATCCTTTTTAGAAGCTAGCCCACACCTTGGTGGCCAATCCCGAACCGCCGAAACTGCTCGCTTCTTGAATTTAGGGGGGACTACGTATCCAACTCCCTCCTTTGCTCGACTGGCACTTGATTCCATAAGACGATCTTGGTCAGAAGACCGAGTTAAAACATCAAAGCAGAGAAACTAAGGATATACACTGAATAATAATAATGATATATAATGATTCCTTACCTAAGTCGATAGAGTTTAGAGATCAGAAGGCTTAGATTAGAAAGTTGATCGAGTACCTATGAAATCACCAAGTGAGAATCGACTGAAAAAGAATAGATCAAAAGAGATGGCCTTTCGGCCAAATAGAATTCATGAGCCCTCTTCCTACCATTCGGCCAGAACACCAAGACCTCATCCTATCATCTTTGATTAACCAACCCACAATAGAAAAAGAGAGAAAAATAGATGGAAAAGTGAAGAAGATCCCTTACCAAAATCGAAAGATGCTTCCAAAGATTTGGCACAAGATGTCAAGTAGAGAAGATCAGATTTGGGAGATGCTACTTCTAGGAACAGAAAATGAAACAATAATCAGGGGTTCGACTGTAAGGGAAGAAGAATGAAGACAAAACTCAAAAAAAGGTTTTATGAGAAAAGACTAAGCCTAGAGTGAAAAGAAAAGAAAAGAGAATATCGAAGACTTACCAAAACATGGGGTAAGGATTCGGCTTGAGTGAAAAAAAGAAGAGAGGTTTCAAACAAGAGTTTTGAGGGATGTATTCGGCTATGATGAACAACTAGGGAAAGAAAGAATGGGTGATGTTGAGGTTGAGAGGTTTCAGCTAAGAGAGAAAATGAGGAGTGAAATTTGACTTTTTGTGAATGAGGGAAGAAACCAAAGAAAAGAAGAATAATGGATGCTAAGAGAATTCGGCAAAAGGGAAAATACCTGAGGAGAAAAGAAAGAAAATAGAAAGGAAATGAGTGCCCTATAGCTTTCAGCCTTACTGAACACTATGATGAAGAGGAAATGGTTGAGGGAATTCGGCAACTCCAAGAAAAGAACCAAATTGCCCCAAAAATACGTCACAACCAAAATGACAAAAAGGAGAGTTCACTACACCTTAAGCTAGCCTTTCAAAATTTTCGGCACTAACACTCCTAAAATCGAAACACTCCCACACACCCCCTACATGACCGAAATTCCCTCCTCTAGAACCCCACATTTGGCCAACATCTTCACCCCACTCCAAATCCCTTAACTTTCTCCTAACTTCACTCACACCCTCCCATACAAACTCGTTTGAAAGCTTCAACCTCCACTTTTCACTCTTGTCCAACCATTTAAAAAAAAATTGACCAATTCAACTCCCCTTTCTTCAAGGTTCCTAGCCGAATCCACCTCTTCCCTTCCAGACGCCAAAAAAAATTCCAAAATTGTAAACAGTGCAACTCAAACTTGGTCCTTCCCTACTCCTTGTGGTGTCACTTCCCTACCTCCTAAATGGCGCCTTCTAGCCACTTTACCAGTTGAATTATTGTGTTACCAAACACTAGTAACAATCCTTAAGTCCTGCCTCAGTCAGCCTCTCTCCTATAGTGCTAAAAATTAAAATCTTAACCAAGTTTTCGACTTAACCCCGAGCCTTCCCGGGGACCCCAAACACATCAAACAACATACAAGGCATACCAAAGACATAGATACGAAGTAAATGCAGAGCCCCTAAATCCCGGATGTTACAGTTCTACCCCCTTAAAGAAATTTTGGCCTCAAAATTACTTGATCAAAAGAGATGAGGGTATTGTTGTTGCATCACATCTTCTGGCTCCCACGTCGCCTCTTCCAAACTATGATTCTGCCACAAAAGTTTGACTAACGGAACTGATTTCCTCCTTAGCACCTTGATGTCTTGATCCAAGATCTGGATCGGTTCCTCCTCATACGACAAGTTTGGTCTTACTTCAACTTCCTCAACTGACACAACGTGATATGGATCCGAACGGTAACGTCTTAACATCGAAACATGGAACACATCATGCATCTATTTCAATTCTGAAGGTAACTCCAACTGGTACGCTACTGGTCCCACACGTTTCAAAACCCGATAAGGCCCGATAAACCTTGGACTTAGCTTACCCTTACGTCCAAATCTCATCACCTTCTTCCACGGTGAAACTTTCAAGAAGACTCGATCACCTACTGAAAACTCTATCTCCTTTCGCTTTAGATCCGCATATGATTTCTGTCTGTCTCACGCTTCCTTCAACCGAGTTCAAATTAACTTAACCTTCTCCTCTGTTTTTGCAACCATTTTCGAACCTAAAACATGGGTTCACCTAATTTCGTCCAACAGGTGGGAGTACGACACTTTTGTCCATACAACGCTTCATACGGCGCCATTTGAATACTAGCTTGGTAGCTGTTGTTGTACGCGAACTCCGCCAATAGTAAGAACTCTTCCCAACTACCCCTGAAATCAATGACACACCTCCTCAACATATCCTCCAAGACCTGAATTAGTATCTCATACTGGCCATCTATCTGCGGATGAAACATTGTGCTAAAGTCTAGCCTTGTGCCCAAAGCCTGATGTAACGCCTTCCAGAACCGCGACGTAAATCTAGGGTCTCTATCTGATATGATCGACACTGGTACACTGTGGAACCTCACAATTTCTGCCACATACAACTTAGCCAATCTTTGCAGAGAATAGTTGACACGAACAGGAATGAAATGAGTAGATTTTGTCAACCGATCCACAATTACCCATACCGAATCTTTCTTAGTAGGCCTAAGAGGTAACCCACTAACAAAGTCTATAGTGATCCTCTCCCATTTCCACTGTGGAATCTTCACCGGTTGCAACAACCCCGAAGGCAACTGGTGTTCGGCTTTGACCTGCTGACATGTTAAACACTTTCCTACAAATTTCACAACTTTCCGCTTTAATCCTGGCCACCAAAACTGCTCACGCAGATCTTGATACAACTTACTTCCTCCAGGATGCATAGCGTAAGGCCTACTATGCGCTTCTTGAAGAATCATCTGCCTCAACTCCATATCCTTCGGCATGCAAACCTTCCCGCGAAAACACAAAACTCCATCGTTGTTCCAACTGTAATCCTCTACTCTACCATCTTGTACTTGCAGAAGTCGAGCACTCAAGACATCATCCGATAACTGTTTCTCTTTAACCTGACTTACCCATGTCGGCTTCACTTGCAGTTTTGCTAATAAACTTCCGTCGTCGTACAGACTAAGGTGGGCGAACATCGCTCTCAAATCTGATATTACCTTTCGGCTTAACGCATCTGCCACCACATTTGCCTTACCTGGATGATATTCAATCGAGCAGTCATAGTCCTTCAATAGCTCAATCCACCTTCGCTGCTTTAGATTTAGCTCCTTCTGAGTTAATAGATATTTTAAACTCTTGTGGTCAGTGTAGATAACAGACTTTTCTCCATACAAATAATATCTCTAACCCTTTAAAGCAAAAACCACCCAGCCAATTCCAGATCATGCGTGGGATAGTTAATCTCATGCGATCTTAATTGTCGGGATGCATAGGCAACCACCTTCCCATCCTGCATCAGCACACAACCTAACCCCGTGTGAGAAGCATCACAATACAATATGAAATCTTTTCCAGCCTCAGGATGGATCAAAACTGGAGCCTCCGTCAAAATCTTTTTCAACTTTTCGAAACTTTCCTGCTGCTTGACAGTCTACACAAAAGGTACCCCCTTCCTCAACAACTTAGTTAAGGGTGCTGCAATTGAGGAAAAACCCTCGACAAACCTTCTGTAATAACCTGCCAATCCTAAGAAACTTTGAATCTTCGCCACAGACTTAGGTGGTTTCCAGTCCAGCACCGCCTCAATCTTCTGAAGATCGACTCTTATCCCTTCTGTAGATACCACATGACCTAGAAAAGTAACTTCTTTTAACCAAAACTCACACTTGCTAAATTTGGCATACAATTTTTTCTCCCTCAAAATCTGTAGAACCACCCGAAGATATGAATCATGCTCCTCTTCTATCTTAGAATATACTAGAATGTCGTCTATGAACACTACAACGAACCAGTCCAGATAGCGTTGAAAAACCCGATTCATCATATCCATGAACGCGGTTGGTGAGTTTGTCAACCCAAACGGCATTACCAAAAATTCATAGTGCCTGTAGCGAGTCCGAAAAGCCGTCTTATGTATATCTACTTCCTTTACCTTAAGCTGGTGATATCCTGATCTCAAATCTATCTTCAAAAATACTGAAGCCCCCTTGAGCTGATCAAACAGATCATCTATCCTTGACAACAGGTACTTGTTCTTGATGGTCAATTTATTCAACTGGCGGTAATCAATGCACATACGCATAGATCCATCTTTCTTCTTTACAAATAACACCGGTTCTCCCCATAGAGACACACTGGGTCAGATAAAACCACGATCCAACGGCTCTTGAATCTGGGCTTTAAGTTCAACCAGCTCCTTCAGCGCTATCCTATAAGGGGCGATGGACACCGGAGCCGTACCTAGTAGAAGCTCGATTCCAAACTCCACCTCATGATCCGGAGGCAACCCTAGCAGCTCTTCAGGAAAGACATCCACAAATTCCTTTACTGTTCTAACCCCATCCATGGTCACTTCCTTTGCGCACTAACAAAAGTTAAGGAGGCCATGCACCCTTTTCTCACCATTCTTTCCGCCCTAAGAGCAGACACTACATTGGACAAGTAGTCTCTCCTCTCGCCTATCACCAAAATTTCTTCATTCTCAGGAGTCTTTATCACCATGCGCTTAGCAGCACAGTCCAAATTTGCATGATACCTTACCAACCAGTCCATGCCTAAGATCAAATCAAACTCCCCAAATGGTAGTTCCATCAAATCAACTAGGAAAACTAACCCTTGAACTTCGAAGGGCACATTTCTAAAAAGTTTACTTACCACTACCGATTGTCCTAAAGGACTAAGTACAGTCATCTCCCTAGAAGTAGTTTCAGGATTCACACTCAGAGTTTCGGACACCACATTAGCAATATAGGAATGTGTCGACCCAACATCAATTAATGCAGTAAAGGGTAGACCTAAAATGAGGAACATACCCATTATAACGTCTGGTGCATCACTCTCTTCTCGACGTCTGGCTGCATAAACCAACCCGGGCTGTCTCGCTTCAGTAACCCCAACACCTCTACCTGGAGCTCCACGACCCTGACCAAAACTATTCCTTCCTCGATTCGAACCACAGCCTCTCGGCATCTGTTGACCACCTCTTCCTGGCTGCACATACCCCTGACCTACCATCCGAGCCCTGGTTATATTTAATGGAAAATTCTTTATCAGATGATCCTTTGACCCACACTTGAAGCATTCCTTATTTCTTCCACAGTACTCTCCTGTATGTGACTTTCCACAATGAGCACACTGTCGAAATTGCCCAACAGCAGCCGGCGTTGCAACACAAACATGCCCATCAACCCTAGATCTTTTCTGAAAACCCCCAGATGATCCCGACGATCCATAACTCCTCTTATTCCTGCCTTTGTCCTTATCCCTATTCTGCCTCTCAGTTCGCTTTACCTCCTCGGCTATCTTTGCTTTTTTCTACCAAAATAGCAAAGTTCCTCTCCCTCTGAGGAGCTGTCACCACTCGCAGCTCGTCTCGAAGCCCATCCTCAAATCGAACACAGTACTCATAATCGGTCGCAACTATTCCCCAGGCATACCGACTTAACCGTAGGAATTCTGCCTCATACTCAGCTACCGATTTACCCCATTGGACCAAATTCAAGAACATTTTTCTTTGAGCGTCCATGTAACTAGCTCTAACATATTTCCCCTGAAACATCATCTTAAAGAAGTCTCAATCTATCCGGTCCACTGACGTACCCTCTCTCACAGTAAGCCACCATTGATAGGCTTCACCCCAAAGTAAAGACACTGCGCCCTTCAGCTTCTCCTCGGCTGTGCAATCCAAATCTTCCATAATTCTCTTGACTGCCTCTAGCCAATATTCCGCCACATTTGGAGCTACCCTAGAAATACCCCTAAATATTTCAGCTCCGTTTGCTCGAAGTCACTCAAGAATGGACTTTCGAGTTACAGCTCTAGTACTTGCCCCAGCTACACGCTCTAATACCCGCAACATCGCTTGAGATAGAGAATCGTCTCCCAGCTTACATCTTAAACTGTTCCCACACAGTAAGGCTGGTGCCTCGCCCTCAGCCTCCAAAAGTTCAACCTCAGTACCTGACCTCTCCCACGGCTGCGAGTAACACGTTCACGTCCTCTACCACTCATATCTATAGCTCTGCTTTACTCTGATTATAAATTTTATGAGTCAGTATATCTTTCCACTTGTTTATTAACGAGTAGTTTTATGAAACAGAATTATAAGTAGTTCCTTTGTAAAGCATACATATTCCTAAAGGTTTTCATCTCTACAATAAAAATTCTAAATTCCAATCATCCCCAACATATAACCACCTCATGCAGTTCACTTAACAATCAGAAAACTTACCTGGTGGACCTGGGCCGGGAACTCGAGTGCCATTCTTCCAAAAGACAAATTCATATAAAATTTTCTTGTTAATTACATAATTTGAAAACATTGTGGTCCCAAAAACCCAAGGCCAAGTTTTAAAACTGGGCTCTGATACCAAATTGTAACATCCCAAACCTGGCCCAAACACCACGACCGGATCTGGAATGTCACTAAGAAAAAAGGTTTGAAAGGTTTTATAAGGTTTGAAAAATGATACGAAACAATTTAGTAAAGCCAAAATTTAATGACGCATTTGGAAGGAGAAACTCTATTTTAAGGAAAAGGTATTTAACCAGCTTAGTGATCAGATGATTTTTTTTTTAAAAAACATGGTTAACTTTAGATCCAGACATTATTCGTCGAGAAGGAAAAAAAAACTTTAATTTCAATAAAAGTGTGTTTAAGCAGGTTTGCAAAGAAACTTTAGATTATATATATATGTAGATATACGTAAAAAAACGGTTTCATGGGACCATTTCATGATTAATGAATAATGAAAACCAACTTGATAGGAGAATCCAAAATTTACCAAATTTAAAGTGGCCTTATTACATCATAAAAATATCCCAAAGAAAATAGCAATTACTAAATCCAAATTAAAAATTTAAGTTTAATAAATAACCCCTCGCATGGCCACCTCGAGTACGATCCAACCCAGTCCAAAGCATCATGACCTACCGCAATTTGTTAAGAATAAAGTGAGTCACCGCACTCGCAGTGCAATCGATCCACAAAATTTCCACAAATGGGCTTGGCCCAAACCACTATCGTATCATCACATCATGCACCAATAATAAGAATGATAGCCAAACCCAACCTAGTACCAACTCTACACACCGCTCCGTACGTCCATCCTCATACACACCTGTGGGGATTTCTACAATCAACCCTCCATCCGCTACACACCTCTTTGGCATCATGCTGACAGACACTGCTCAGAGTCCACATAAGTAGTCTAGCCACTGTTTCCACACGTGATTAAATCACCAAATCCACAATGAGGCTCCACGCCATCATCAACTGTGACAAAGTCACCAATATACACTTTCCCTTTAAATAATTTATATCCCAATATCCCATGCACATGTAACATGGTATAAATAATAGGTTACATGATATGAAATATATAAATATATCATACTTAACATACACCCACAATCAGGTTATCCACCAACATCAATAACGCAGGAAAGTATATACTGACCTGGTTTTCTGGTTTACCCAACATGGGTAATTTAATCACCATTGTCATTATTTTCGGCTTTCAAGCATTACACATACATATATAAAGTTAAGGAAATAGTGTGATAATTACACACCTGTAAACCTGAAGCACTACACTATCGACCTCACTAACGTCCTCACTCGTAGGAATCATAGCGATCTGCTTATCCTTTTTAAAAGCTGGCCCACACCCTGGTGGCCAATCCCGAACCGCCGAAACTGCTCGCTTCTTGAATTTAGGGGGGTGACTACGTGTCCAACTCCCTCCTTTGCTCGGCTGGCACTTGATTCCATAAGACGATCTTGGTCAGAAGATTGAGTTAAAACATCGAAGTAGAAAAACTAAGGATATACACTAAATAATAATAATGATATATAACAATTCCTTACCTAAGTCGATAGAGTTCAGAGATCGGAAGGCTTGGATTAGAAAGTCGATCGAGTACCTATGAAATCACCAAGTGAGAATCGACTAAAAAAGAATAGATCAGAAGAGATGGCCTTTTGGCCAAACAGAATTCATGAGCCCTCTTCCTACTATTCGGCCAAAACACCAAGACCTCACCCTATCATCTTTGATTAACCAACCCACAATAGAAAAAGAAAGAAAAATAGATGGAAAAGTGAAGAAGATCCCTTACCGAAATTAAAAGATGCTTCCAAAGATTCAGCACAAGATGTCAAAGCAAAGAAGATCAGATTTGGGAGATGCTACTTCTAGGAACAGAAAAGGAAATAATAATCAGGGGTTCGACTGTAAGGGAAGAATAATGAAGACAAAACTCAAAAAAAGGTTTTATGAGAAAAGATTCGGCCTAGAGTGAAAAGAAAAGAAAAGAGAATATCGAAGACTTACCAAAACATGGGGTAAGGATTCGGCTTGAGTGACAAAAAGAAGAGAGGTTTCAAACAAGAGTTTTGAGGGATGTATTCGGCTATGATGAACAACTAGGGAAAGAAAGAATGGAGTGATGTTGAGGTTGAGAGGTTTCGGCTAAGAGAGAAAATGAGGAGTGAAATTCGACTTTTTGTGAATGAGGGATGAAACCAAAGAAAAGAAAAATAATGGATGCTAAGAGAACTCGACAAGAGGGAAAATACCTGAGGAGAAAAGAAAGAAAATAGAAAAGAAAGGAGTGCCCTATAGCTTTCGGCCTTACTAAACACTATGATGAAGAGGAAATGGTTGAGGGAATTCGGCAACTCCAAGAAAAGAACCAAATTGCCCCAAAAATACGTCACAACCAAAATGAAAAAAAAGGAGAGCTCAGTACACCTTAAGCTAGCCTTTCAAAATTTTTGGCACTAACACTCCTAAAACTGAAACACTCCCATACACCCCCTACATGACCGAAAGTCCCTCCTCTAGAACCCCACATTCAGCCAATATCTCCACCCCACTCCAAATCCCTTAACTTTCTACTAACTTCACTCACACCCTCCCATTCAAACTCGTTTGAAAGCTTCAACCTCCACTTTTCACTCTTATCCAACCATTTAAAAAAAATTTGACCAATTCAATTCCCCTTTCTTCAAGGTTCCTAGCCGAATCCACCTCTTCCCTTCCGGATGCCAAAAAGGATTCCAAAATTGTAAACAATGCAACTCGAACCTGCTCTTTCCCTACTCCTTGTGGCGTCACTTCCCTACCTCCTAAATGGCGCCTTCTAGCCACTTTACCAGTTGAATTATTGTGTTACCAAACACAAGTAACAATCCTTAAGTCTTGCCTCAGTCAGCCTCTCTCCTACAGTGCTAAAAATTAAAATCTTAGCCAAGTTTCCGACTTAACCCCGAGCCTTCCCGGGGACCCCAAACACATCAAACAACATACAAGGCATACCAAAGACATAGATACGAAGTAAATGCAGAGCCCCTAAATCCCGGATGTTACATATATAGGCTCAACAACAATCAAGTTTCCAAGCACATATGCTTTCCACAACATGTATGCCTTCAACATGCATAATTCATCTTATTATTACAAGTATAATTTCATACTAGTTCATTTCGAGTTCAGATAATTTCATATCAGAATTTACTCATATTACTCGAATATCAAGATCACGATTAGTATACTCAATGTGTATAAGTCTATAATCAATAATGTACATACTCATCAAATAAATTCCATGTACAATATCATCGTTTCATATTTCTATATATAAATTATCACATATCATTATTTTCATGTATTTCAGTGATATGTGTAATAACTCATTTCTTATTCATATCTTCTCATGTCAAGAACTTTTACCCATTGAATTTATCTGAAATATTGATGGATACACAAGAAGTACACTCATGGTGTACAAATTAGGATTCATCAATTCGTATTCAATGATACCCATAAGGTACTATTTTTGGGAGTACGCTCTCGAGCCACACATGTATACAACAGGATTACCAGTCTAGGCTAAATTCTTTTTATGACATATGCTCTAAGGAGCTTGATTTGGACTACCCTTCCGGGCTAAATCCAATCCATAACATATGCTAGAGAAGACTTATATCAGGATTACCCATTCGGGCTAAATCCTTTCTATAATAGCGTCAATAGGATTTCTTGTTCGAGCTAAATCCTGTCAGCAACAAATGCAGGACCTCATTCTTTTTGGGAAATCACATATCCATCAATTTTTCATTTTATTCAACCGAGATTTAAACATTATTCTCAAGAAGTATCGGGCATGTGGTTATTTCATACATCCACAATGTAACACCCTAAAATCGGCCCGAAAGTTAGGCCCAAATCTGGTGTGTCACATTGAAGAAAATGTATAAAGGATTTGTGATTCGTACTAAAATAAGTTTTGTTAAAATCAAGAAAATCAAGTTTGATTTGAGACATTCGATAAAATACTACTAATCTCGAAGATTGATTGATAAATCGATAGATTTGAACTAATAATCTTATAAAACGTGAGTTTTGAAAACGACGTTGAAAAT
Organism: Gossypium rotundifolium; assembly: GCA_025506655.1. Taxonomy (NCBI): domain Eukaryota; kingdom Viridiplantae; phylum Streptophyta; class Magnoliopsida; order Malvales; family Malvaceae; genus Gossypium; species Gossypium rotundifolium. The sequence continues at coordinate 83,902,050 of CP106722.1, read as the reverse complement.
TCAAAGAAGATTCCCGTGTTAAAAATATTTGTAAAAGTTTATTATGAAATCCATTTGTTAATCGATTTTGGAAAACCTTTATTTAAGTTTTTAGAAAATTTCCATTTAAAATAATTTAAGTAAAATAACAAGTATATCAAACATAAAGCAAATAATAAAATACTCCAGAGGCCTTATTATAACATAAAACCCAAAATAGTAAAGTGAACAAAAATAGAAATCTAAAGTTCCAAATTAAAACACCATTTCTAAAGTATGGCCTCCACCGAGTCATCCATGGCCCCAAGTCCTCGTCACTGAGCATTACCTATAAGGGTTAAGAAAGAAAGGGGGTGAGTTACAAGAACTCAGTGTATAATCTCCTTACCGTCATCCACTGGCTTGAATCCAATTAGCAAAAACTTGGGCCTGAGCCAATAAAGCAAAATCTTGGGCCAAAGCCCATTTACACAACAGAACATATATATGTATGTGCAATGTATGCAATTCCCAAACCAAAACTAGTAATCCATCTGCTACACACCACCCGTACCAACCAACACACCTGTGGGGATCATCGTCAACCCACCTCGCCAACACACCAATCGCAGGCATTAAGCCATTTATAGCAAAAATTCACAGGCCAGCGGCCATTTATAATCAAAGGCATTTAGCCATTTATAATATCAGAATTTGTGGTGAAGCCACCAGAATAATAGAATTTACGTGGCATAGCCACCAGACAGATTGTGACAGAGTCACCAAAATATATGGCAGAGCCACCGAATAGCTTCCTCCAATCATCAATATCCCAAACCCATGCAGAATTATGTGAATGCAACATTCATAGCAAATTATGACATTTCCAATATAACAACGATAATTAATAACATCAGAGATTTATTACAAATAATTTGGCCCATTAACACTTTACAAAATCGGCCCATAATGCCATATATCAAATTGGCCCATTTCGCCATATATCAAATTGGCCCATTTAGCCATATATCAAATTCGGCCCATTAAGGCAATCTATCAAATCGGCCCATTAGGGGCGTTTTTGTAATTCGACCCATAAGGGTATTTTCGTAATTCAGCACATAAGGGCAATTTCGTAATTCAAAAATTTTACCCACTAAGGGTAGTTCGGTAATCTCGCAACCCAAAGGTATTTCGGTAATTTACCCTCCAAGGGTATTTTCATAATTTCGCAACCCCGGACTTAATTACTAATTGGGACATAAAACTTGAAACTGTCCATCTGCATCATAATGACTAAATTGACTATAACTTGGGTTAGGAAACTCGAAATCTAAATCTGTAAATTTTCCTTGAAACTAAACTCATATATCTTCTTACTAAAATTTTTCCAGAATTTTTTTCATAACCATTTAGTACAGTTTATTCCTTAAAATTTCCCTTGTTACACTGTCCAATGATTCTGACCTCTCTTACCTTAATTAGAAATATCTCACTGTACGGTTTTTATATATTTCTCCCACTTGTTTCTAATGAAAATAGGCTCACTAAGGATTCCAAACATATAAATTATAACCTATAATTCACTTTGTACAATTTTCTACGATTTTTCCAAAACAGATCAGGGAACCACGAAGTTAATCAGAATCAGTCTCACTAAAATTAAGATATCTCAGATTATAAAACTCTTTTTCCTTCTCCGTTTCTTCCATATCAAAATAGACACAGTAAGCTTTAGTTTGATTTCTCATTAACTTTCTAATTCCTTTTCTCCTATTTTTTGTGATTTTGCAAAAACATGTCACTGTTTCTAATTGAAACTGTTTTATTACAAATATGATTACCACTACGAATATATGCACTCCCGAGTGATCATGGATGCCGGTTTCCAGTTTTCTTCGGTATTTCAACCGAATCACAAAACATATCATACAAAATTTTAGAAAGATGTGAGATTACACACCATTTCGAACATGTTTTCAGAAAGTACGAGATTACACACCTTATTCGGAATCCGTAACACGATATTCTCCGAGGCACCTAAAGATACAATCGGTCAACAATTAGTCCAAAACCCAATTTACAACTTCATCCAAGTATTGCGATTGATTTAACAATCTATATCACTTACCAACAATCTGAGTCTCTTATTAATAGAGATAGGTGTTCGACTTTACCACTATTTCTGAAAAATCCACAAGTAGAGAGTATCACGTGATTTCGTGCCTAACAATATAATTGATTAGCCAAAATTTCAATCCGATTAACCCCATAACCGAATAGCGATATCGAATAGACTATGAAAAGACTCCTTACCTTAATCGATGATAATCTCGATTCCCACCAATTGGCTTATGACTACAAATGAATCGACAAGGATTTGGTATTAGGCCACCCACTAGAACTCTACGAAAAAAAGTTGATCAAATATGAGAGTGATGGAGAGAGTGATATTTCGATAAGAAACAAAGTGGAATAGCGGTATAGTGATTAACGCACATATTCATCTAGAAAGAGAAGAAATGAAAGGATTAGAAATGAAGCCCTTACCCGATTCAACCAAGGAGAGATGTCCAACACACAAAAATGGGGAAGATAGAAGATGATGGAAATTCGGCTATCAAAAGAAGATGAACAAAAGATGAATATTTGACTAAACAAAAAAGAAGAAAGATGAACAATTGTGCTAGGAGGTTTCGGTAAAGAGAATAGCAAATTGGAAGAAGATGACACAAAAGTTACAAATAGGATTTTTGGCCAAAACAATACCAAGACCTTACCAAATGCCAAAGTAAAAATTTCAGCTACCTATCTACCCCCAAAACCATCCACATACATTACAATATTGTCAAACATTTGGCCAACCCCACTTTCTATAACATTCTCCATAACATTCTCCCCTTTTTGTGCCAACATGTCCCCCATACTTGCCTTTTTTTTTTTGATTCCTTTCCCCAACCTCAACCTTTCCTTATTTCCTTAGCCACTTTACCAAAAATAAAGAAGTCCACCTTGCCATATATACCTCTTGGCCGACACTTAAGGAGAGCATGCAAAAAATAATAGTCAAAATTTGCACACAATGGGATTTGAACCTCTTCCCTCAAGACTTTCACTTAATGCCATAACCTCTTTACTAATTGCTCACTTATGCTTGTAACAACCCAAACCCGGCCCAAACACTATGGTCGAATCTGGATCGTTACGAGGAAAAACCTTTTCGAAACCATTTCTAAACCCATTAAGCTTTGTTGAAAAACTTTTGGATTAGATTATCTTGATAAAATCATACTTAGTGTTTATTTTAAAAAATATTTAAGTCAAGTTATGAAACAAATTTCAAGCTGTGCTCAAGGCATTTTAAAATATTTTCGTGTTTAATTGGAAAATGTAATCTAAATTCAACAATAATAATATCCGAGTTTAAAATAATATCCAACATAAGAAAATTAATAAAAAAAATAAAGTATCGGAGGCCTTATTACATCCAAATAAAATAAACCCAAAGTAAGATTATTAAACTAAAATTAAAGTCATTTAAATTTAATTCCTTTGCATAGCCACCTCGAGTCAACCCGGCTCCACATCCGATCTAAGTGTCACTGAAAAATATAAAGGAGAAGGTGAGTCACCAAGACTCAAGATGTAACCCTTCCCCATTTTAAAGCATTTTCATACACATCAAATAACATTTAATATGCGTAATAATGTGTACCCAACCTAGCCAACCATACGCCATTGTCTACCCTGTTGTGGTACCAAACCACCGGTGGTGCCAAACCACTGGTGACATATAGTCACAATGTGTTACCAAAACACCGGTGTCCGTAGACACAAATCGGGTGATGGGGCCAACCCATCGTGTGATACCAAACACCGGCATTTATCCCATATCTCAAGTGGGGCCAACCCACGGTGGTGTTAACCACGGGATAAGTCGCTATTGAGGTACCAAACCTCTGGAGGTACCAAACCTCACGTGACCGTAGTCACGGTGTGTTACCAAAACACTAGTGCCCGTCGGCACATTATCACTGCCCCCTCCACTCATCAACCCATATCACAACCATAACAGAGTTTATACATTTATCATATGTATTAAAATAAAACATGCTTCCCAAAAGCATCACAATAATCTCATATAAACAGAGACTTACCAAGGTTCTCGCTTGTACCATTTAAGGTACCAAATCCATATCTACATCAAGCAGATTTACAAACAACAAATATTTATCACACATATTAACTGCTATAAGTGTGTATGTACACACCTGATATCGATGGTAGTCCTAAATCCCAAAGAAAGCGTTGGTCACCACAGATCCACTTGTCCTATATTCGCCAAATCCATGGATTAGTCTTATGGCCTATTCGCCTAATTAACTTATTTGGGAGGGTTCCTTGTGAACCCGAGATCTTACCTTAACACTCTTTGCTATTATCTACCGTACTTGATACTCGAATCTGCTCGTCAGCCATCATTGATTAGCAAGTAAACCAATAACCTTCGGCTTTTAATCGAATTGCTAGAATAAGGAGATTGATCTTACCACCACTTACCGAAATTGAACACTAGAGATCAGGCTGTGAGTTGACTGTTTTACTTCCCTGAATACCTATAAGAAATCGGTTACTAACCGTTTAGAAGCCATTGCTTGAAATCGGCACCTCTCCTGTAAAAGAAATCGATGTAAAAAGGAAGAAAAGGGAAGATGGACATTCGCCAAGATCACCTACCACCTTATGAACCGATTGAAGGAGAGTCTAGAGGAGATTATTCACCTTGCTATTCGCCAAGTCTTGGAATATGAAGAGGGAAATTCGGCTATCGAAAAGGAAAAGGAAAGGAAGACAAATGAAGAAATTGGTACTTCCAATGGTATATTCGCGAGAGAGTTAATAGGGAAGGAAAGAAGTTTCGCTAAAGAGCTTGAGAGAATGGTGAAAACGCAAAAGCAAAAAGAGGGCTAGGGAATTGACACTTAGCAAAATTTGAAGAAAAGAAAAACAAGGAGATCAACTCATGTATTTATAGCCACCAAGCACCCTTGTCAGTCCACCCTTTCTAATTAATTCAAATAAATTTTGAATTAATCCCAATAATCCTTTAATAATCCAACTAATATCCAATAATTCTTTTAATCTAATAATCCCTCAATTATCCTACATTTATCACATTATCAAAATGATAATAGTAATATCCTTAATTTATCTTCTTAATATTAAGGAATTAAAACCAATTAAAATGCTCACAATATCTTATTATCCAAGTAAAATCTAATTAATAATCCCTTTATAAATAATAATAATATCCTCATTATTATCTCCATTATCTAAATAGATAATAAGAAGAATTAAGGAGAAAATCTCTCTCCTTGTGCCGTCCAAATAAAGAACAAAAAGAGGATTTCATGCGACTCGAACACAAGCTCTCCCTTGCTCCTTGGTGGCGTCACATGTAGCTCTTAAGTGGGCTTACTTTGCCACTTAGTCTAGGCTCATTTTATGTCCAAATTATCCCCATTTATTCTTATAACACCCTCTTGCTAAGGCTCCCTACCTCAAAAGTTAAAAACTAAAATTTCCTACCAAATCGAGCCAACACAAAGCCTTAAATTAATCATTATTATTCCATAAATAATGACACAGCAGTTCATACATAAGAAAAATAATTTATTTCCAAATAGCCCCGTTTTTGGGATGTTACAATGCTAACAATTTACTCATTTATTTCTATAAGCCTTGAAGCTACTTACCATCTCTCCTTAAAGTGCTAAAATACCAAATTTTTCCTAAGGCCCAACTAAACCCGAGACTTTATAGAAACTCCGTAACCTTCCAAATTCACTTAACTAATAAGTCCAATTTGCAACAACGCCATTCTCATATTCTCGAAAATTTTAAACATTCTTACGCCCAATGCCCATTGGGTCCAATCCTACTAGGCCCAATTCGGGATGTTACAATTCTACCCTCCTTAAAGAAAATTTCATCCTCGAAATTTCCATCCTACTACTAAACGTATCGCTCAAATCACACTACTATGCTTTCGCTGCGCACTCTGATCTTAATAACGCTAATTCGGTTTCTATCTTTAACCTTGGAAACTCTTCACATCATCAAATTTCAAATCTTTAGAAGCAAACAGGTATTTATCACTCATTCATAAAATTTTCTATATTCAACCAAAACATACCCGTCTTAATGGTGATGGAACAATCCCGAGCCCTATGCTCCTTAGACCCGCATCTCAAACATGCTCCTGACCTCCTCCAGCATTCACCCGCACGACACCTTCCGCAATAATCGCAAACTGGAAAGTTTGGACGTGCCTTGACACGCTTCACAGAATGAGACTGCGACCCTAAAGAACCACGATCTCCTTTCTTCTTACAGTCCATGCACCCAACTCGAAGTGCCTCACCGATTCCTTTAACCTCGTCCAATACTTCTTTAACTAACTAAGTTAGCTCATCAACCCCAGCTTGATCATGAGATTCCATTTCAGCCACTGGTAATGCCAACGCCTTCTTTCCGGAAACATGCCTCAGTGCTGAAGATCTAGCCCTAGCACTTCGGCCTCTACCACGTCCACGTCTTCCGCGTCCACGTCTTCTAGTGCTCATATTGACTAAGTCGATTTAATCTAATTAAGAGTTTTATGAATCATTAAGCTATTTCAGTGTTTATTAAACAATGTTTTATGGAGTATAGAAAGTAGGGTTATTTTCGCAAAAACGCATCCTATAGTCTCAATCTTTATAGTTTCGATACCTAAAACTAGAAGTTCTAGAGTATTCTATTTTGCAAATTTTTTTTACTACAGTACTAACACAATAATCATAAAATAAAAACACATACTTACTTGACTTGGTGCCGGATACCCGTGGTGCCATACTTCCTTCAACACATACATTTATAATTTAACATTCAAACTGCTTTGGAAAACATTTTTGAACCTAAACCACGGGCGAGTTTTGAAACCTGGCTCTGATACCATAAAATGTAACACCCCAAACTCGGCCCAGAAGTTAGGCCCAAATCTGGTGTGTCACATTGAAGAAAACATATAAAGGATTTGTGATTCGTACTAAAATAAAATTTGTTAAAATCAAGAAAATCAAGTTTGATTTGAGACATTCGATAAAATACTACTAGTCTCGAAGATTGATTGATAAATCGATAGATTTGAACTAATAATCTTATAAAACGTGACTTTTGAAAGCGACGTTGAAAATTTAGAGAAGATTTTCGTGTTAAAAATATTTGTAAAAGTTTATTATGAAATCCAGTTGTTAATCGATTTTGGAAAACCTTTATTTAAGTTTTTAGAAAATTTCCATTTAAAATAATTTAAGTAAAATAATAAGTATATCAAACATAAAGAAAATAATAAAATACTCCATAGGCCTTATTACAACATAAAACCCAAAATAGTAAAGTGAAGGAAAATAGAAATCTAAAGTTCCAAAGTAAAACACCATTTTTGAAGTATGGCCTCCACCGAGTCATCTATGGCCCCAAGTCCTCGTCATTGAGCATTACCTACAAGGGTTAAGAAAGAAAGGGGGTGAGTTACAAGAACTCAGTGTATAATCTCCTTACCATCATCCACTGGCTTGAATCCAATTAGCAATAACATGGGCCTGAGCCCATAAAGCAAAATCTTGGGCCGAAGCCCATTGACGCAACAGAACATATATATGTATGTGCAATGTATGCAATTCCCAAACCAAACCTAGTAATCCATCCGCTACACACCACCCGTACCAACCAACACACCTGTGGGGATCATCAGTCAACCCACCTCGCCAACACACCAATCGCAGGCATTAAGCCATTTATAGCAAAAATTCGCAGGCCAGTGGCCATTTATAATCGCAGGAATTTAGCCATTTATAATATCAAAATTTGTGGCGAAGCCACCAGAATAACAGAATATACGTGGCATAGCCACCAGACAGATTGTGACAGAGTCACCAAAATATGTGGCAGATGTAACACCCCTAATCCGTATCTGTCGCCGGATTAGGATTAGAGACATTACCGATCAAAATATAGCTTAGAACATACATTTGTTTCTTTACATGCTTCATAATTGATTACATCATTACTCATAATTTATACAAATTTTCGGATCAAGCTTTCATATACCAAAACCAAAATTATACATGTTTCATATTTCTAAGGTCCGAACCATTTAACCATCAAATCTATGACATTCAAATATTTAAAACACATTCCAAGCATATATCACTCACTTTATATATATATCAAATACATGTCAATACATCTATTTCATTAGTCGAATATCAAGATATCATTTCATAACTTATGCACATGTGCATATCAAAACATATAGAACCATAATAGTCTATTAAATATCCATTCACATATGTGAAATTAGAATATTATAGCATAACCGAACATGCTCCTAATGCTATTATAACATGCGCATAATTCCTAGAAACAAAAGCCATATCAAACCATGAATATCAATTTAATATTATCATATTTTATTAATGAGTTTTTGTGACTATGCCAATTCACAAGCTATGCATATTAATCTAGGTTAAGAAATCCATACGGCATAATAGGCATACCTATATATATATATATATATATACACATAAATAAACATCTCCATATAACCACATACAATGGAAATAGTCTCTAAATTACGCTCATTTTACCATAGCCACATTGAAAATTCACAACTACAAAGATCATCAATTAACATACCAAACACATATGCTCTATAACTAATCCAAAATACATATGTACAACTAATTCTTTACCATATAATCGGTTCTCAATGTAACTCTCCAATGTTGAACCCAAAATAATCATAAACATTTTCATTATTCATTACCGAATCATATAATCATGAAAAACATGCATCAAAGCCACATTCATCTTCCAAGCATAACATACACGCATATTATTCCAAAGATTGAATAAACCTTCAAACATTAACATTTAAAACAAGCCAATTTTGCATGGCTTTTATACATTAACAAAATATCATTCAAATATTAAACTAGCCTATACATGCCTTAAGTTCAAAAGTCCAAACTTTAAAGATACCAAAGTGAGCCGATAGTGTGAATGACTTCAATGACGATCCCCTGAGCTCGTAGCTTGATTAAAATCTATAAAACAGAACAATGAACACACATAGAGTAAGCTTACTAGCTTAGTAAGTCTTAAGCAATTATAATATAGCATTCAAACATTCAAGCTTTTAAAACAATTGGTTTATGACATTGAATATAAATAATTTAACTTATAAGTTCTTTATAGCCTAATGCCATTACCTTACTTAACTTAACAATTATCATTTCTTACCATAAGCATGCAAACCCATCGAAACCCCTAATACAATAGGTATTCGCATATTCGAAACCAAATAAGTATAACATACATCTTAACCACATGTAACCAGTCATACACATATGTAAGCATATCCAATCACTCTCACATTTAACATTTACACATATGTCCGAATCTGAAAGGCATAACCAAGCTTAAATTCCAATATATATATCATACTCATTATTGGTAAGATCAAATGTACTTATTAACATCTCACTGAAAATTTCAACTACATCACATCTTACTTAATTCGAATGGAAATATAATAACTTACCTTATTCCTTGCAACTATGAAAACTTATACTTACCCGAGCATTTAGCTTATTGCAGTAATTACGTTCCACCTTGTAAACGATTCATGAATTTTCTATTTATAATACATCACCGGCATTAAGCCTGCTAGTCATCAAAGCCTAAAATTCACACCGGCACTAAGCCTGCTAGACCCGAGGTCTAAAATTTGATCACCGACATTTAGCCTGCTAGGTAATAAGCCCGATACACTTCACCGGCACAAGGCTTGCTAGGTTCGAAGCCTGATACAATTCACCGGCACAAGGCCTGCTAGGCTCACAGCCCAAAATACGATATTATCTCCATCTTATTCACATTACATGCTGACCAAAATTATATAAACCATACATAATTTATATCACTTGAACTTATCAATTCAATTAAAAATTTAACAACACTTCATGATAAAATGTCTATCCACATTCGGCTTTCACTAAATTTGTGACCATAATTCCATAATTCAACATGTATTCAAGGTTATAAATGACATTAACGATATTAAATTGCTTATAGACTTACCTCGGATATCGTCGGAAAAAAAGAATCGGCTATTCGTTAACTTTCGCCTTTCCCCGATCCAAGTCCATTTTTCTTTGTTCTTGATCTAAACATATTCAATTTAAACTCATTCAAACACATTTCATTTCAATTTAATCCAAAAACACCTAAATGGGTAAATTACCATTTTGCCCCTAACGTTTCATATTTTTACAATTTAGTCCTATTTGCACAAAACACAAAATATGCAAAATCTCCCAACAATATAGCTAGGCCGAATCTTCCACATAGCCATATAAGTCCATGCATTTTATTTGTTTTGAAATTTAACCCCTCAAAAATTTACTTTTACAATTTAACCCAAAATACTCAAATTCACCAAAATTTCCAATTCAAAACATGTTAATTTCAAACATACTTTTAATATTTTTCCATCAAACATTACAAAGCACAAACATCCTTCAATGGCCGAATATCAAACATGTCAAATTCAAAAATTCTAACATGGGTCAACTTGTATTCGATGCAATGATCACTAAAACATAAAAATCAATAAAAATCGAACTAACCACATACCTTAATTTAAGCTTAAAGATGGCCGAACCAAGCTTGATGTTTTTCTTTCTATTTTTGCATGTAATCGGTCACAGAAGAGATGAGCAAGAACAAGGTTTATTTTATGTTTTATTAACATATATACCAACTAATTATTGGATGACTAACTTAACCTTCCTTTATAATTTAAACAACATTATTCTATAAGGTTATAATGGTACATGGCCGGCCACTATCTTTAAAATGGGTTTATTACATTTTAAATGCTCCCATTTTAAAAGACAACTTCATCTTAGTTCTTACACTTTAAACTATCAAGATTATAACTTAAGCAATTAAGCCTATTTTATTTAATTAAGCACACAAACAATCAAATTTTTATACGAACCTTTCATACATACTAATTCACATATAAACAACACAGAAAATAGTATTTAAAAATTTTTTAGGCTCGGATTCGTGGTCCCGACACCACCGTTTTGATTAGGGTCAAATTCAGACTGTTATAACAGAGCCACCAAATAGCTTCCTCCAATCATCAATATCCCAAACCCATGCAGAATTATGTGAATGCAACATTCATAACAAATTATGATATTTACAATATAACAACGATAATTAATAACATCAGAGATTTATTACAAACAATTTGGCCCATTAACACTTTGCAAAATCGGCCCATTATGCCATATATCAAATTGGCCCATTTAGCCATATATCAAATTGGCCCATTTAGCCATCTATCAAATTCGGCCCATTAAGGCAATCTATCAAATCGGCCTATTAGGGGCGTTTTCGTAATTCAGACCATAAGGGTATTTTCGTAATTCGACACATTAGGGCAATTTCATAATTCAAAAATTTTACCCACTAAGGGTAATTCGGTAATCTCGCAACCCAGGGATATTTCGGTAATTTACCCTCCAAGGGTATTTTTCGTAATTTTGCAACCCCAGACTTAATTTCTAATTTGGGACATAAAACTTGAAACTGTCCATCTGTGTCATACTGACTAAATTGACTATAACTTGGGTTAGGAAACTCGAAATCTAAATCCGTAAATTCTCCTTGAAACTAAATTCATATATCTTCTTACTAAAAGTTTTCCAGAATTTTTTTCCTAATCATTTTGTACAGTTTATTTCTTAAAATTTCTCTTGTTACACTGTCCAATGATTCTGACCTCTCTTAACTTAATTTGAAATATCTAACTATACGATTTTCATATATTTCTTCCACTTATTTCTAATGAAAATAAGCTCACTAAGGATTCCATACATATAAATTATAACCCATAATTCACTTTGTACAATTTTATATGATTTTTCCAAAACAGATCAGGGAACCACGAAGTTAATCAGAACCAATCTCACTAAAATTAAGATATCTCAGATTATAAAACTCTTTTTCCTTCTCCATTTCTTCCATATCAAAATAGACACAGTAAGATTTAATTTGATATCTCATTCACTTTCTAATTCCATTTCTCCTATTTTTCGTGATTTTTCAAAAAAAATGTCACTGTTTCTAACCGAAACTGTTTTATTACAAATATAATTACCACTACGAATATACGCACTCCCGAGTGATCACGGATGCCGGTTTTCGGTTTCCGGTTTTCTTCAGTATTTCGACCAGATCACAAAACATATCATACAAACATTCAGAGATATGTGAGATTACACACCATTTCAAACATGTTTTCGGAAAGTACGAGATTACACACCTTATTCGGAATCCGTAACACGATATTCTCCTCGGCACCTAAAGATGCAATCGGTCAACAAATAGTCCAAAACCCAATTTACAACTTCATCCAAGTATTACGATTGATTTAACAATCTATATCACTTACCAACAATCCGAGTCTCTTATTACAAGAGATAGGTGTTCGACTTTACCACTATTTCCAAAAAATCCACAAGTAGAGAGTATCGCGTGATTTCGTGCCTAACAACATAATTGATTAGCCAAACTTTCAATCTGATTAACCCCATAACCAAATAGCGACATCGAATCGACTATGAAAAGACTCCTTACCTTAATCGATGATAATCTCGATTCCCTCCAATTGGCTTATGACTACGAATGATTCGACAAGGATTTGGTATTAGGCCACCCAGTAGAACTCTACGAAAAAGAGTTGATCAAATATGAGAATGATGGAGAGAGTGATATTTCGATAAGAAACAAAGTGGGATAGCCGTATAGTGATGAACATACATATTCAGCTAGAAAGAGAAGAAATGAAAGGATTAGAAATGAAGCCCTTACCTGATTCAACCAAGGAGAGATGTCCAACACACAAAAATGGGGAAGATAGAAGATTATAGAAATTTGGGTATCAAAAGAAGATGAACAAAAGATGAATATTTGACTAAACAAAAGAGAAGAAAGATGCACAATTGTGCTAGGAGGTTTTGGCAAAGAGAATAGCAATTTGGAAGAAGATGGCACAAAAGTTGCAAATAGGATTTTTGGCCAAAACAATACCAAGACCTTACCAAATGCCAAAGTAAAAATTTCTGCTACCTATCTAACCCCAAAACCATCCACATGCATTATAATATTGGTCAAACATTTGGCCAACCCCACTTTCCATAACATTCTCCATAACATTCTCCCCTTTTTGTGCCAACATGTCCCCCATACTTGCCTTTTTCTTTTGATTCCTTTCCCCAACCTCAACCTTTCCTTATTTCCTTAGCCACCTTACCAAACATAAAGAAGTCCACCTTGCCATATGTACCTCTTCGCCGACACTTAAGGAGAGCATGCAAAAAATAATAGTTAAAATTTGCACACAATGGGATTTGAACCTCTTCCCTTAAGGCTTTCACTTAAGGCCATAACCTCTTTACTAATTGCTCACTTATGCTAACAATTTACTCATTTATTTCTATAAGCCTTGAAGCTACTTACCATATCTCCTTAAAGTGCTAAAATACCAAATTTTTCCTAAGGCCCAATTAAACCCGAGACTTCATAGAAACTCCGGAACCTTCCAAACTGACTTAACTAATAAGTCTAATTTGCAACAACGCCATTCTTATATTCTCAAAAATTTTAAACATTCTTACGCTCAAGGCACATTGGGCCCAATCCTACTAGGCCCAAATTCGGGATGTTACAATTCTACCCTCCTTAAAGAAAATTTCGTCCTCAAAATTTCCATCCTACTACTAAACGCATCGCTCAAATCACACTACTATGCTTTCGTTGCCCACTCTGATCTTAATAACGCTAATTCGCTTTCTATCTTTAACCTGGGAAACTCTTCACATCATTAATTATCAAATCCTCAGAAGCAAACAGGTATTTATCACTCATTCATAAAATTTTCTACATTCAACCAAAACATACCCATCTTAATGGTGATGGAACAATCCCGAGCCTTATGCTTCTTAGACACGCATCTCAAACATGCTCCTGACCTCCTCCAGCATTCACCCGAATGACACCTTCCGTAATAATCACAAACTGGAAAGTTTGGACGTGCCTTGACACGTTTCACAGAATGAGACTGAGACCCTAAAGAACCGCGATCTCCATTCTTCTTATAGTCCACGCACCCAACTCGAAGTGCCTCATCGATTCCTTTAACCTCCTCCAATACTTCTTTAACTAACTGAGTCAGCTCATCAACCCCAGCTTGATCATGAGACTCCGTTTTAGCCACTGGTAATGCCAACGCCTCCCTTTCGAAAACATGCCTCGGTGTTGAAGATCTAGCCCTAGCACTTCGGCCTCTACCACATCCACGTTTCCGCGTCCACGTCTTCTAGTGCTCATATTGACTAAGTCGATTTAATCTGATTAAGAGTTTTATGAATCATTAAGCTATTTCAGTGTTTATTAAACAATGTTTTATGGAGTATAGAAAGTAGGGTTGTTTTCGCAAAAATGCATCCTATAGTCTCAATCTCTATAGTTTCGATACCTAAAACTAGAAGTTCTAGAGTATTCTATTTTGCGAATTTTTTTACTACAGTACTAACACAATAATCTTAAAATAAAAACACATACTTACTTGACTTGGTGTCGGATACCCGTGGTGCCATGCTTCCTTCAACACATGCATTTATAATTTAACATTCAAACTGCTTTGGAAAACATTTTTGAACCCAAACCACGGGCGAGTTTTGAAACCTAGCTCTGATACCATAAAATGTAACGCCCCAAATCTGGCCCAGAAGTTAGGCCCAAATCTGGTGTGTCACATTGAAGAAAACTTATAAAGGATTTGTGATTCGTACTAAAATAAGTTTTGTTAAAATCAAGAAAATCAAGTTTGATTTGAGACATTCGATAAAATACTACTAGTCTCAAAGATTGATTGATAAATCGATAGATTTGAACTAACAATCTTATAAAACGTGACTTTTAAAAATGACATTGAAAATTCAGAGAAGATTTTCGTGTTAAAAATATTTATAAAAGTTTATTATGAAATCCATTTGTTAATCGATTTTGGAAAACCTTTATTTAAGTTTTTAGAAATTCCCATTTAAAATAATTTAAGTAAAATAATAAGTATATCAAACATAAAGCAAATAATAAAATACTCCAGAGGCCTTATTACAACATAAAACCCAAAATAGTAAAGTGAGCGAAAATAGAAATCTAAAGTTCCAAAGTAAAACACCATTTTTGAAGTATGGCCTCCACTGAGTCATCCATGGCCCCAAGTCCTCATCACTGAGCATTACCTACAAGGGTTAAGAAAGAAAGGGGATGAGTTACAAGAACTCAGTGTATAATCTCCTTACCGTCATCCACTGACTTGAATCCAATTAGCAAAAACATGGGCCTGAGCCCATAAAGCAAAATCTTGGGTCGAAGCCCATTTACACAATAGAACATATATATGTATGTGCAATGTATGCAATTCCCAAACCAAACCTAGTAATCCATCCACTACACACCTCCCGTACCAACCAACACACCTATGGGGATCATTAGTCAACCCACCTAGCCAACACACCAATCGCAGGCATTAAGCCATTTATAGCAAAAATTCGCAGGCCAGTGGCCATTTATAATCGCAGGCATTTAGCCATTTATAATATCAGAATTTGTGGCGAAGCCACCAGAATAACAGAATATACGTGGCATAGCCACCAGACAGATTGTGACAGAGTCACCAAAATATGTGGCAGATGTAACACTCCTAATCCGTATCCGTCGCCGGATTAGGATTAGAGATATTACCGATCAAAATACAGCTTAGAACATACATTTGTTTCTTTACATGCTTCATAATTGATTACATCATTACTCATAATTTATACAAATTTTCGGATCAAGCTTTCATATACCAAAACCAAATTATACGTGTTTCATATTTCTAAGGTCCGAACCATTTAACCATCGAATCTATGACATTCAAATATTTAAAACACATTCCAAGCATATATCACTCACTTTATATATATATCAAATACGTGTCAATACATCTATTTCATTAGTCGAATATCAGCATATCATTTTATAACTTATGCACATGTGGATATAAAAACATATAGAACCATAATACTCTATTAAATATCCATTCACATATGTGAAATTAAAACATTATAGCATATCCGAACATGCTCGTAATGCTATTATAAAATGCTCATAGTTCCTAGAAACAAAAGCCATATCAAACCATGAATATCAATTTAATATTATCATATTTTATTAATGAATTTTTGTGACTATACCAATTCACAAGCTATGCATATTAATCTAGGTTAAGAAATCCACACCGCATAATAGGCATACCTATATATATATATATATATATATTGCACATAAATAAGCATCTCCATATAACCACATACAATTGAAATAGTCTCTCATTTACACTCATTTTACCATAGCCACATTGAAAATTCACAACCACAAAGATCATTAACTAACATACCAAACACATATGCTCTATAACTAATCCAAAATACATATGTACAACTAATTCTTTACCATATAATCGGTTCTCAATTTAACTCTCCAATGTTCAACCCAAAATAATCATAAACATTTTCATTATTCATTACCGAATCATAAAATCATGAAGAACATGCATCAAGGCCACATTCATCTTCCAAGCATAACATACACGCATATTATACCAAAGATTGAGCAAACCTTCAAACATTAACATTTAAAACAAGCCAATTTCGCATGGCTTTTATACATTAACAAAATATCATTCACATATTAAACTAGCCTATACATGCCTTAAGTTCAAAAGTCCAAACTTTAAAGATACCAAAGTGAGCCGATAGTGTGAATGACTTCAATGACGATCCCCTGAGCTCGTAGCTTGATTAAAATCTATAAAACAGAACAATGAACACACACAGAGTAAGCTTACTAGCTTAGTAAGTCTTAAGTAATTATAATATAGCATTCAAACATTCAAGCTTTTAAAACAATTGGTTTATGACATTGAATATAAATAATTTAACTGATAAGTTCTTTATAGCCGAATGCCATTACCTTACTTAACAATTATCATTTCTTACCATAAGCATGCAAACCCACCGAACCCCCTAATACAATAGATATTCGCATATTCCAAACCAAATAAGTATAACATATATATTAACCACATGTAGCCAGTCATACACATATGTAAGCATATCCAATCACTCTCACATTTAACATTTACACATATGGCCGAATCTGAAAGGCATAACCAAGCTTAAATTCCAATATATATATATCATACTCATTTTTGGTAAGATCAAATGCACTTATTAACATCTCACTGAAAATTTAAACTACATCACATCTTACTTAATTCGAATGGAAATATAATAACTTACCTTATTCCTTGCAACTATGAAAACTTATACTTACCCGAGTATTTAGCTTCTTTCAGTAATTACGTTCCACCTTGTAAACGATTCATGAATTCTCTATTTATAATACATCACCTGCATTAAGCCTGCTAGGCATCAAAGCCTAAAATTCACACTGGCACTAAGCCTGCTAGACCCGAGGTCTAAAATTTGATCACCGGCGTTTAGCTTGCTAGGTAATAAGCCTGATACACTTCACCGGCACAAGGCCTGCTAGGCTCAAAGCTCGAAATACGATATTATCTCCATCTTATTCACATTACATGCTGACCAAAATTATATAAAACATACATAATTTATATCACTTGAACTTATCAATTCAATTAAAAATTTAACAGCACTTCATGATAAAATGTCTATCCATATTCGGCTTTCACTAAATTCGTGACCATAATTCCATAATTCAACATGTATTCAAGGTTATAAATGACATTAACGATATTAAATTGCTTATAGACTTACCTCGGATATCGTCGGACGACAAGAACCGGCTATTCATTAACTTTCGCCTTTCCCAGATCCAAGTCCGTTTTTCTTTGTTCTTGATCTAAAAATATTCAATTTAAACTCATTCAAACACATTTCATTTCAATTTAATCCAAAAACACCTAAATGGGTAAATTACCATTTTACCCCTAACGTTTCACATTTTTACAATTTAGTCCTATTTGCACAAAACACAAAATATGCAAAATCTCCCAACAATATAGCTAGGCCGAATCTTCCACATAGCCATATAAGTCCATACATTTTGTTTGTTTTGAAATTTAACCCCTCAAAAATTTACTTTTACAATTTAACCCAAAATACTCAAATTCACCAAAATTTCCAATTCAAAACATGTTAATTTCAAACATACTTTTAATATTTTTCCATCAAACATTACAAACCACAAACAACCTTCAATGGCCGAATATCAAACATGCTCAAATTCAAAAATTCTAACATGGGTCGACTTGTATTCAAAGCAACGATCACTAAAACATAAAAATCAATAAAAACTGAACTAACCACATACCTTAATTTAAGCTTAAAGATGGCCGAACCAAGCTTGATGTTTTTCTTTCTATTTTTGCATGTAATCGGTCATGGAAGAGATGAACAAGAACATGGTTTATTTTATGTTTTATTAACATATATACTAACTAATTATTGGATGACTAAATTAACCTTCCTTTATAATTTAAACAACATTATTCTATAAGGTTATAATGGTACATGGCCGTCCTGAAACACCCCACACCCGGCCCACGAGCCTGAACCGGATCTGGTATGTTCCTAACGTGAACCGATTTCAAGATCATTCGTTACTTAGAAAATTCAGTAAAATTTTTAGAAAATGTTGTTGTGGATTAATGAGATTGGAAACCCATTTTATTAAACTTGTAAATCCAATTTGATTTGTTACGTCCAAAATAGTTCTTAGCACAATATTTAATAGTAAAGTAAAAATAAAGAATAATCCATCGGGCCTTATGGCCTTATTACATCAAATAAAACCCAAAAGAAATATAATTAAGGGTACCAAATGAAATAAAGTCCAAATAAAATAAAATCTCCAAATGTAGCATGGCCACCTCAAGGTCCACCTACCTTGGTCCATCACCGCTCATCACCGAAAAATAATTCCCACAATGGGGTGAGTCAACAGACTCAATGTGCACACAATACTAACATTCAACAATTCAGGCATTCATGTTCAAATCATCAGATCCATATAAAAATGAAATCATGATGCAACCCAAACCCAATCCTAACGGTCCATCCGCTACACACCACCCGTACCTGCCATTTACACCGTGGGGACTACTAAGTCAACCCTCCATCCGCTACACACCATCGAAGGCATTCGCCCATATACGTTGTGTCATTAGACACTATAATCAAATTTATACGTTGTGTCATTAGAGACTATTGTAACCGAAGTTACCAAAATTTCGCAATGTGACCGTAGTCAACATATTTCGTTGGTGAGACCGAAGTCAACACCTTCGTTGGTGAGACCGAAGTCAACACCTACTCTCCCCCTCCACATAAATCCCGAATGCCCCAAAAATATATATATTATGCATAACTTAATTTCATGTTCATATACATATATTCGCATGTTATAAAATAACATATTTCACAATCCTATCAGAAGTAGGAAACGCACTGGTACTTTTGCCACATTTGTGGTACATAACCACATACACATTCTTATTCATATTCATATATTAAAATAATAGCCATAAAATATCGAAGGTTAGTAAGGGTACACACCTGATTTGCTTATTAAGGTTCCTTGAGATCTCGAAAATCCTGATCTAGCTTTAGATCTATTAATTCCTATATTCGGCCCACCAAATAGAACACATTAATAAACCCTTTTGGCTTAAAACAAAACCAAATCCTAGTAGGATTTGTAGAGAGACTCACCTTTGCCGATTTGGTGTTTACACAAATCCCGAAAACTTCGTTTTTCCTTTACCTGATATTCGGCCAACCTTGAATCTCAATATGGGTTAGTTTCCGGCTTTTTAATAATTAGAGAACTGATCTAGATACTCACATAAGCCTTGGCCGAATACTTTTAGGGCTTACCTTATGGACTTCAAATCCCGAAAGTTTCCTTTGTCTTGAATATCTGTTGAAAATCCTAGTATTTATAAGTTAGATCCGATCTACTTTTAATAAGTAGTAATTGGCCTTTGGCCGAATGTGTCTCACTTACCTTGGATCCTTGACCCCTTCTATTTGATGATGGTAGAAACCTAAGAGATCATGGTAGGTTCGGCCATGAACAAAGTTAGGGATTAGTACCTGAATTTTTGGTAAAAAGGAAAGAATAGAAGTTGATTGACCACAGATCTTACCCTTTTTGATGTTGTAATTGACTGCTCCTTTACTTAGAATCGACAGGGATTCAGCTTTGATAGTAGAAACAGAGGAGAAAAGAGAAGAAAAGAAGATGGTTTTTGTTCAAAGAAAATTCGGCAAAAGGGGGGGAAGAGAGCTATGAAAATTTCGGCACACACTTAGGAAAGATGAGAGAATGGCCTTAATTCTCCTCTTTTAACTGAAATTGCTATGCCAAGAGTCCTTGACTTGGCCACCACTCCCCCCACAAGTGATAATATTATCATTTAATTATCACTTTAATTAAATTAGGAGTATTTTATCCATCCTTTATCTCCTTATTTATTTTATTAAAAGAAATTCCTTTACTTAACACTTAATTAAACAAGTTTTAACCGAAGTAAAACTCCTCTAATTTAAGAAGCTTGTGCCATCCCACCTCTTAGCCTTTGAAGCAAAATAAAGCCTTCATTATTTGCTTCCTAGATGACTCAAACTCAGGCCCATAAACCTCTTGTATTTGGGCCATTTCCTAAGGCCTTAGGTGGCATCTTCAGGCCACATTTCCAAGTCTGTTATTGGGTCAAATTTCATGTACTTTATATTTTTAGGGTCACTTGGCCCTAAGTTCCCCTTTGGGCTCTTAAATTCAACATTCCGGGGTCAATTTTAAGTTTCCTAAAATTTTCACGCGGCTCTGTATTTTCTAGGTTTCCAAAATGTTCAAGTTTCCAAAATGTTCAGGTTTCCAAAATGTTCAAGTTTCCAAAATGTTTAGGTTTCCAAAATGTTTAAGTTTCCAAAATGTTCAGGTTTCCAAAATGTTCAGGTTTCCCAAAATGTCTAAGTTTCCAAAAATGTCTAAGTTTCCAAAAATGTCCATTTCCATTTCCATGCATTTCTAGGTTTCCAAAAGTATCAAAAATTTATTCATAGTGCTTGAAACTTGTCATTTCATACAATTGAACTGGAAATGCATAGGCCCTATTCAGGATGTTACAGTTCTACCCCCTTAAACAAAATTTCGTCTCCGAAATTTCCTAACTAAAATAGTTGAGGGTATTGCTGTCTCATGGTCTCCTCTGACTCCCACGAAGCTTCTTCCGTTCCATGATTGCGCCATAGCACTTTGACTAGAGGGACGGTCTTCCTTCGTAGCACTTTCACATCACGTTCCAAGATCCGAATCGGTTCTTCCTCGTATGATAAGTCTGGCCTTAGCTCCACTTCTTCAACAGATACCACATGCGACGGATCCGATCGATAACGACGTAACATGGACACATGAAATACGTCGTGCATCTGCTGTAACTCTGGTGGCAACTCTAATTGGTATGCCATCGCCCAACTCGCTTCAAGATTTGATAGGGCCCTACAAACCTTGGGCTTAACTTCCCTTTGCGACCGAACCTCATAACCTTCTTCCAAGGCGAGACTTTTAGGAATACTTGGTCTCCCACTTCAAACTCTATTTCCTTCCGCTTAAGGTCTGCGTATGACTTTTGCCTATCAGAGGCTTCCTTCAACCGTGCCTGAATTAACTCAACCTTCTCTTGGTTTACGCCACCAACTCGGACCCAAAACTCGGTGTTCTCCTAACTCGGTCCAACAAGTAGGTGTTCTACACTTCCTTCCATACAATGCTTCGTGCGGTGCCATCCGAATCTTTGGCTTGATAGTCGTTGTTATAGGCGAATTCAGCTAAAGGCAAGTAATCTTCCCAACTTCCTCGAAATCCATTACACAACCTCTCAACATATCCTCCAACACTTGTATAACCTGTTCGAATTTGCCTGTCGATTGTGGATGAAAAGTCGTAGTGAAGTCTAGCTTAGTGCCTAAAGCTTGATGAAGTGCTTTCCAAAATCGAGACGTAAACCTTGGGTCTCTATCAGAGATAATCGACATTGGTACTCCATGTAATCTCACAATTTCCGCCACATACAACTTAGCCAACTTCTGAAGAGAATAATCCATTCTGACTGGGATAAAGTGTGCGGACTTGGTCAAACGGTCCACTATCACCCATACCGAGTCCTTCTTAGTAGGCGTAAGAGGAAGCCCACAAATGAAGTCCATGGTAATTCTCTCCCACTTCCATTGGGGAATCTCGATTGGTTGAAGCAATCCTGATGGGACTTGGTGTTCAGCCTTAACTTGTTGACATGTCAAACATTTCCCCACAAATTCACTCACTTCTCGCTTGGTCGGACCACCAAAATTGTTCCTTAGATCTCTATACGACTTGATGCCTCCGGATGCATAGCACAAGGGCTACCATGCGCTTCCCAAGAATCCTTTGTCTCAACTCCTTATTCTTGACATACGACTTTTCCTTATAGCACAATACTCCTTCATTATTGACACCATAATCCTCTAATCCCCTTCTTTGTACTTGCTGCAACTTAGTATAAGTCATTATCGATAACTGTCCCTCTTTCACTTCCTTTAGCCATGTGGGCTCGACTTGTAATTCCGCCAATGACTTCCATCGTCATATAGACTTAGATGAGCGAACAAAGCCCGTAGATCCGATACAACCTTCCGACTTAGGGCATCGGCTACCACATTCGCCTTGCCCGGATGATATTCTATCGAACAGTCGTAGTCCTTCAGTAATTCCACCCACCTTCGTTGCTTCAAGTTTAACTCCTTCTGAGTCAATAAATACTTAAAGCTCTTGTGATCTGTGTAGATAATCGACCTTTCTCCATAAAGGTAGTGCCTCCAAACCTTAAGGCGAAAACCACTGCTGCTAGCTCTAAGTCATGAGTTAGGTAGTTCAAATCATGAGGCCTTAGTCCCATGACGCATAAGCGACTACTTTGCCATCTTGCATTAGTACATTTAACCCGTGTATGCGAAGCATCACAAGACACCACAAAATCTTTTCCCGCCTCCATTGAATTAACACCGAGCTTAGTCAAGACCTTCTTAAGCTTTTCAAAGCTTTCTGCTACTTATTAGTCCATTCAAGGTACTTCCTTCCTTAGTAACTTGGTTAAAGGTGTGGCTATTGACGAGAATCCTTTCACGAACCTTCTGTAATAGCCTGCGAAGCCTAAGAAACTTCAGATTTCAGCCACGGACCTAGGTGGTTTCCAGTCCAACACTGCTTCGATCTTCCTAGGGTCCACTCTTATTCCTTCTGCGGATACTACATGCCCTAAGAATGCCACCTCCCTAAGCTAAAATTCGCACTTGCTGAATTTGGCATAGAGCTTCTTCTCCTTCAACACTTCTAACACGACTCGGAGATGCTCATCATGCTCCTCCTCCGACTTCGAATACACCAAAATATCATCGATGAACACAACGACGAATCTATCCAAGTAGGGTTGGAAAACCTGATTCATCATATCCATGAACGCGGCTGGAGCATTCGTCAACCCAAACGGCATCACCACAAACTCGAAGTGACATATCTTGTCCTAAAAGCGGTCTTATGGATATCAGCCTCCTTCACCTTCAATCGATGGTATCCCGGTCAGAATCGATCTTGAAAACATCTGCGGCTCCTTGGTGATCGAACAAGTCATCGATCCTTGGCAAGGGATACTTGTTCTTAATGGTCAGCTTATTTAACTGACGGTAGTCTATGCACATACGCATAGTTCCGTCTTTCTTCTTCACAAATAAGACCGGTGCTCCCCATGGAGACACACTGGGTCGGATGAACCCACGGTCCAACAGTTCTTGTATCTGAGCCTTGAGCTCCACTAACTCCTTTGGTGCCATTCGGTATGGAGCGATTGACACAGGAGCTGTCCCCGGTAGCAAATCAATCCCAAATTCCACCTCCCTGTCTGGGGGTATTCCCGGTAACTCTTCTGGAAACACATCTACGAAGTCCCTTACCGTCCTAACTCCATTAATACCTTCCTCCTTTCCACCTATCGCACTTATGAAAGCTAAAAATGCCTTGCAACCCTTCTTAACCATCTTCTCAAATTTGGTCAAAGAGACTATATTAGATAAATAGTTCCTCCTTTCTCCGATCATTATTACCACTTCATCTTACGGGGTTCTTAGTTCCATACGTTTAGTCAAGACAATCCAACACGGCTCGGTGTTCTACTAACCAATCCATTCCGAGTATAAGCTCAAACTCTCCAAGGTAACTCCATTAAGTCCACTCGAAAGTTCACTCCACAATCTCTAGGGGTACATTCCAAAGATCTTGTCTACCACTATAGTTTGGCCTAATGGGCTTACTACAGTCATCTACCTATCAGAAAGTTCAGAGTCTAGGCCTAGTGTTTTCACTACACTACTTGCAACATAGGAATGGGTCGAGCCCACATCAATCAAAGCAAAGTAGGGTTTGTCAAAAATAAAGAACGTACCGGTTATTACGTCTGGCGCGTCTCCATCTTCCCTTCGGCGAACCGCATAAACCAAACCCGGTTGTCTTGCATCAGCATTAGTATTACCTCAGCCCTGTGTTCCACGGCCTCTGCCTGTACCACTACCACGGTTACTCGAACCACGACCCGTTGAAATCTTTGTCCGCCTCTCCCGGCAGCTAGCATTCTGAACTACCGGTCGACTCTCATCTGATTGTTTGGGACAATTCCTAAACATATGGTCCTTGGACCCACACTTAAGACATGCTCCT
The DNA here is from genome assembly GCA_025506655.1 of Gossypium rotundifolium. Classification (NCBI taxonomy): domain Eukaryota; kingdom Viridiplantae; phylum Streptophyta; class Magnoliopsida; order Malvales; family Malvaceae; genus Gossypium; species Gossypium rotundifolium. The sequence goes on along the minus strand of CP106722.1, from coordinate 83,877,066 downwards.
ATCTTTTTCCAACACTCACCTAAATGCTTCTTTCCACAATGCTCACAAGGACGAATCTGCCAGCCTGTACCAGCTTGTTGATTCCGTGGCCCATCAACCCTAGGCCTTTTGTAACCCTTTCCAGATGGCCCAAACCCTCTTTTGGCCTTATTCTTATCCACGGTCTACTTAGTAGCATCCTTAATCCCCTCGGCCACCTTGGCCTTTTCCACCAAAGCCGAGAATTCCCGCTCCTGATGCGGTGCTATCAACAGCCTCAGGTCATCTCTCAGTCCGTCCTCAAATCGAACACAGCGTTCATGCTCAGTCGCCACTACCCCTCGAGCATAGCGGCTTAATCTCAAGAATTCCGCCTCATATTCTGCGACAGACTTACTCCCTTGTACCAATCCTAGAAAAGCCTTCCTTTGTTCATCTGTATACCTGGTTCCCACATACTTCTTTTGAAAGGCCTCTTTAACATACTCCCGTGTCAAATTTTCAAATGTAGTACCATCACGAACAGTTAACCACCACTGATACGCTTCATCGCGTAACAACGCCACCATCCCTTTCAACTTTTCCTCTAGAGTTAGGTCAAGCTCATCCATGATACGCTCCGTTGCTTCCAACCAAGATTTTCAATTTCTTTGGGTGCCACATTAGATACTCCTCGAAACATTTCGCTCCATTAGCTCGGAGCCGTTCAGTACTGACTTTCGGTTTCTGAATTTCCACCGCACCGCCACCAATTCCAAAACTTCGCGGACACTGCGACACAAGATCTTCCCGTCCGAGCCTCGCCGCTCAACATTAATAGTTGGGGGTGGTGGTGGCGGTGGCATTTCATTGTCGGACCCTTGACCCGACCTAACGGGTTCAAACACGGTCATCCTTCCTCTTCTTCGACCACCACGACCACGTCCTCTAGAGCTCATTTTCTAGCGTCGAGATCGATTAAGAAATTTTTATGAATTAGTCATTGTTCCACTTATTTACCGCGTGAGGAGTTTTATGAAAAGGATTTTAAAAGTGGTTCTTTCAGTATCATACAAACACACGCCTTTTCCATTCATTCATCCATCCATCAAACAAATATGAACTTTCGTTCATTCGGAGAAATGTTGTAGTTTTTGTTGTTGTTGTTTTCCACCACCCGGGTATTTTTGTAATTTTTGTCCCATGAGGCATTTTCGTAATTTTGTCAAGATAAGGTTCCTTGATGATTTTGTCAAAAATTATTTTGAAAACTTCAAAGTCTGGGGGTAACTTGAAAAAATTTTAAAAACCGGGGGTATTTCGGTAATTTTTGACCTCAGAGGTATTTTGGTAATTTTCACAAATCAGGGTAAACTTGAAAATTTTAATAAATTTGGGGTATTTCAAAAGTTGTAAAACTTTGAGGGTTCTTTTGGAAAGTTGTTCCTTCAAAGATGGGGATGTTGCAAAATTTGGAAATTAGGGTCATTTGGTAATTTTGTAAGTTAGGGGCAATTTTGTAATTTTTCCAAAATCATGGTATTTTGATATTTTACAAATTAGGGTTTTTGAATGTTTATGAAATCATGAAATTTTGATAAAGTTGTTGAGTAGTTGAACATTTTACAAACCAGGGGCGTTTTGGTAATTTTACTGCTAAGGGCATTTTTGTAATTTTTGTAAATTAAGAGTTTTTCAGAAAAGGTTGTAAAAATAATTTTCTCAGATTTAAAAGAAAGTTTTAAAAGTTTGAAAAAAACTAGGGTTTGTTGTTTTGTTCTCTTTTTTTTTTTTTTAAACATGGCTAGTTCCCTTTCGGGTTTTAGTCATTATGTTTAGCCTATGACCGAGCCCTCTTGGTCAGGGTGAACCAAAGCTACGCACCAGGCAGGATTCGTGTGGAAAGGAGGTGAGTCACGCGGACTGCTTAAATACCAAGCTCCCACCGAAATCGTTCTTAGACATGCGTACGGAGGTTGCCACACCACTGAGCCCTCTAAGTTAGGGTGAACCGAAGCTATGCACCAGGTAGGATTCCTGCGAAGAGGAGGTGAGTCACTAGGACTGCTTAAATACCAAGCTCTTCCGGATCCAATCCTAGACATGCGTACAAGGGTTACCACACCTTAGCTCAGTGACTTAGCCATAGGTTGGTTTAGTACATTAAGTCTTATGTGTTTGTGTTTGAGTAGTCTAATCCTAGGGTTCAAATTCCTATCATTCTATTCTACGTTCCATGCCTTTTCTACCCTTATATAAATCACAGAATCACACATATAGTTAGGGGTACTTACCTGGTGGACTGCGGGTCGGAGACTTAGGTGCCATGCCATAAAACCTGCTTATTTCAAAGAAATTCATTTGGGCTCGCATTGAAAACGTTTTGGGCCTGAGCCCACAGGCCGAGAGTTTAAAACTGGGCTTTGATACCAAACTGAAACACCCCACACCCGGCCCACAAGCCTGAACCGGATCTAGTATGTTCCTAACGTGAACCGATTTCAAGATCATTCGTTACTTAGAGAAAATTCGTAAAATTTTTAGAAAATGTTGTTGTGGATTGGGCTTAGATTGGAAACCCATTTTATTAAACTTGTAAATCCAATTTGATTTGTTACGTCCAAAATAGTTCTTAGCACAATATTAATAGTAAAGTAAAAATAAAGAATAATCCACTGGGCCTTATGGCCTTATTACATCAAATAAAACCCAAAAGAAATATAATTAAGGGTACCAAATGAAATAAAGTCCAAATAAAATAAAATCTCCAAATGTAGCATGGCCACCTCAAGGTCCACCTACCGGTCAACACCGCTCATCACCGAAAAATAATTCCCACAATGGGTGAGTCAATAGACTCAATGTGCACACAATACTAACATTCAACAATTCAGGCATTCATGTTCAAATCATCAGATCCATATAAAAATGAAATCATGATGCAACCCAAACCCAATCCTAATGGTCCATCCGCTACACACCACCCGTACCTGCCATTTACACCATGGGGACTACTAAGTCAACCCTCCATCCGCTACACACCATCGAAGGCATTCGCCCATATACGTTGTGTCATTAGACACTATAATCAAATTTATACGTTGTGTCATTAGAGACTATTGTAACCGAAGTTACCAAAATTTCGCAATGTGACCGTAGTCAACATATTTCGTTGGTGAGACCGAAGTCAACACCTTCGTTGGTGAGACCGAAGTCAACACCTACTCTCCCCCTTCACATAAATCCCGAATGCCCCAAAAATATATATATTATGCATAACTTAATTTCATGTTCATATACATATATTCGCATGTTATAAAATAACATATTTCACAATCCTATCAGAAGTAGGAAACGTACCTGGGTACTTTTTGCCACATTTGTGGTACATAGCCACATACACATTCTTATTCATATTCATATATTAAAATAATAGCCATAAAATATCGAAGGTTAGTAAGGGTACACACCTGATTTGCTTATTAAGGTTCCTTGAGATCTCGAAAATCCCGATCTAGCTTTAGATCTATTAATTCCTATATTCGGCCCACCAAATAGAACACATTAATAAACCCTTTTGGCTTAAAACAAAACCAAATCCTAGTAGGATTTGTAGAGAGACTCACCTTTGCCGATTTGGTGTTTACACAAATCCAAAACTTCGTTTTCCTTTACGATATTCGCCAACCTTGAATCTCAATATGGGTTAGTTTTCGGCTTTTTAATAATTAGAGAACTGATCCAGATACTCACATAAGCCTTGGCCGAATACTTTTAGGGCTTACCTTATAGACTTCAAATCCCGAAAGTTTCCTTTGTCTTGAATATCTGTCGAAAATCCTAGTATTTATAAGTTAGATCTGATCTACTTTTAATAAGTAGTAATTGGCCTTTGGCCGAATGTGTCTCACTTACCTTGGATCCTTGACCCTTCTATTTGATGATGGTAGAAACCTAAGAGATCATGGTAGGTTCGACCATGAACAAAGTTAGGGATTAGTACTGAATTTTTGGTAAAAGGAAAGAATAGAAGTTGATTGACCACGATCTTACCCTTTTGATGTTGTAATTGATCGCTCCTTTACTTAGAATCGATGAGGATTCGGCTTTGATAGTAGAAACAGAGGAGAAAAGAGAAGAAAAGAAGATGGTTTTTGTTCAAAGAAAATTCGGCAAAAGGGGGGGAAGAGAGCTATGAAAATTTTGGCACACACTTAGGAAAGATGAGAGAATGGCCTTAATTCTCCTCTTTTAACTGAAATTACTATGCCAAGAGTCCTTGACTTGGCCACCACTCCCCCCCACAAGTGATAATATTATCATTTAATTATCACTTTAATTAAATTAGGAGTATTTTATCCATCCTTTATCTCCTTATTTATTTTATTAAAAGAAATTCCTTTACTTAACACTTAATTAAACAAGTTTTAACCGAAGTAAAACTCCTCTAATTCAAGAAGCTTGTGCCGTCCCACCTCTTAGCCTTTGAAGCAAAATAAAGCCTTCATTATTTGCTTCTGGATGACTCAAACTCGTGCCCAAAACCTCTTGTATTTGGGCCATTTCCTAAGGCCTTAGGTGGCATCTTGAGCCACATTTCCAAGTCCGTTATTGGGTCAAATTTCATGTACTTTATATTTTAGGGTCACTTGGCCCTAAGTTCCCCTTTGGGCTCTTAAATTCAACATTCCGGGTCAATTTTAAGTTTCCTAAAATTTTCATGGCTCAGTATTTTCCGTGTTTCCAAAATGTTCGTGTTTCCAAAATGTTCGGGTTTCCAAAATGTTCAAGTTTCCAAAATGTTCAGGTTTCCAAAATGTTCAAGTTTCCAAAATGTTCTGGTTTCCAAAATGTTCAGGTTTCCCAAAATGTCTAAGTTTCCAAAAATGTCTAAGTTTCCAAAAATGTCCATTTCCATTTCCATGCATTTCTAGGTTTCCAAAAGTATCAAAAATTTATTCATAGTACTTGAAACTTGTCATTTCATACAATTGAACTAGAAATGCATAGGCCCTATTCAGGATGTTACAGGGCCACTATCTTTAAAATGGATTTATTACATTTTAAATGCTCCCATTTTAAAAGACAACTTCATCTTAGTTCTTACACTTTAAACTATCAAGATTATAACTTAAGCAATTAAGCCCTTTTTATTTAATTAAGCACACAAACAATCAAAATTTTTATACGAAACTTTCACACATACTAATTCACATATAATTAGCACAGAAAATAGTATTTAAAACAGACTCGGATTCGTGGTCCCAAAACCACTGTTCCGATTAGGGTCAAATTCGGACTGTTATAGCAGAGCCACCAAATAGCTTCCTCCAATCATCAATATCCGAAACCCATGCAGGATTATGTGAATGCAATATTCATAGCAAATTATGATATTTACAATAGAACAACGATAATAATAACATCAGAGACTTATTACAAACAATTTGGCCCATTAACACTTGCAAAATCGGCCCATTATGTCATATATCAAATTGGCCCATTTAACCATATAAAAAATTGGCCCATTTAGCCATATATCAAATTGGCCCATTTAGCCATATATCAAATTTGGCTCATTAAGGCAATCTATCAAATCGGCCCATTAAGGGCATTTTCGTAATTCGGCCCATAGGGGTATTTTCGTAATTCAGCACATAAGGGCAATTTCGTAATTCAAAAATTTTACCCACTAAGGGTAATTCGGTATTCTCGCAACCCAGGGATATTTCGATAATTTAGCCTCCAAGGGCATTTTCGTAATTTCGCATCCCCGAACTTAATTACTAATTTGGGACATAAAACTTGAAACTGTCCATCTGCGTCATACTGACTAAATTGACTATACTTGGGTTACGAAACTCGAAATCTAAATCCGTAAATTTTCCTTGAAACTAAACTCATATATCTTCTTACTAAAAGTTTTCCAGAATTTTTTTCTCAACCATTTTGTACAGTTTATTCCTTAAAATTTCCCTTGTTACACTGTCCAACGATTCTGACTTTTCTTATCTTAATTTGAAATATCTTAGTGTACGGTTTTCATATATTTCTCCCACTTATTTCTAATGAAAATAGGATCACTAAGGATTCCATAAATATAAATTATAACCCACAATTCACTTTGTACAATTTTATATGATTTTTCCAAAACAGATCAAAGAACCACGAAGTTAATCAAAACCAGTCTCACTAAAATTAAGATATCTCAGATTATAAAATTCCTTTTCCTTCTTCATTTCTTATATATCAAAATAGACACAGTAAGCTTTAATTTGATATCTCATTAACTTTCTAATTCCCTTTCTCCCATTTTTCGTGATTTTTCAAAAACACGTCACTGTTTATAACCGAAACTATTTTATTACAAATATAATTACCACTACGAATATACGCACTCCCGAGTGATCACGGATGCCGATTTCAGTTTTCTTCGGTATTTCTGTAATATCCTGATTCGGTGGGTCTATGCATTTGGTATGTTGTATGGCTAAGTTGGTAGGTTGAGGCTTTGAGGTATGTATTGGGCTCAGGTTTGGACTTAAATTTGGGTTAGGTTGCTTTGAAATAGTGCTAGTTTATAATTTAAGTTAAGTAATTATGTTTAGTAGTAAGTTGGGCTCGTGGCCCAAAGTTTAGAGGTGCTATGGGTGAGCATAGACGTGGCGTCACTTAGGAGGGAGATTGGGCCATGTGTGGCCGCTTGGGGCCCAAGTTTATGGGCTCCAAAATTCGGCACTCCTAGGGGGGAGGGGAGGACGGCACATGAGCTACATTTTAGGAGTTTTTATTCTTTTATTTTTTGTTAATTAAAAGCTGTTAATAAAGAAGGGAAGAGTTAGTTTTAAGGTGGTCTCATCTAAGGAAAGGATAATGGATGTGATGATAGATGGATAAAAGTTATCAGGAGAGGGGAGAGTTGGCCGAAACTCCAACTCTGAAGGTGTGTGTGTGTGTAGCCGAAATTAGTAGCCAGTTGTCCATCTTTTCTTTCATTTGTTTTCTTCTTTTCTTTCTTTTCTCATACTTTTCTCTCTGCAAGCCAAAATTCCCTTGCCTTATTTCCCTCTCCAAAATTCTTCTAAAAGCCGAATCCCCTCTGTTCATACTCCTTCTCCCATATCCGAATCTACAAGGGTGGTTTTGTTTTCCCGAAGGTGCACCATAGCCGAATAGTCTTCAAGGGGGTTGGCTCTATCGGTTTCACTCTCTGCTCTTGGTAGCCGAATCCTGTCTTGCTGAGATCTATAGTGTCGATTGGTGGAAAAGCCGAAGGTAGGTGGTGGTAGGTTCGGTCGAATGGCCACTTTCTTGTTCCTTTCTTTTTGGCTGAATATCATAGGGTGCTCGATTGGTTGTGATTATCGATTTGGTTTAATACTTTTGGTGATTGGCCGAATGTAGGTAGGGTAGTGAAGTTTTTAAGGATTTTTTGGGATTCGACAGAATAGGTAAGGGTTCGTTTAAAGTGTTATAGTTATTAAATTAATTGGATCTCATCGTTTTATTGGTTTAGTGACCAAGGGGTTATTATGGACACTAATAATAGTCAAGCGATAGGAGGGGTTGGATCTGTAAACCCAACGCCAAAGTACAAGAAACGATGAGTATCGGGAGTACGATATTGGCCATCGGGGTGTGGGCCGACATCGGAGATAGATCGTAGGCCGATAGTGGTAGTTTCGAGTGACAGTAGCGTAGAAGCGGTGCGAGCGTTAGTATGAGAACCAGATGTGTAACTCTTACACACTTTCTTTACTTAATATGTTAAATGTTATGTGATGATAAAATTTGAAGTGACGGCAGTGATTACTAAGTTACCCTTATGGGTAAAAACGAGGATGCCGGGTAAGTTGTTATGGTTGCCAGCGTTAATTAAAATGTGAACTATAAGTGCATGCCATTCTTTATTCAATATTCTACATGGTAGAACATGATCATACTTGTATGGTGAGCATGAACATGTGATATGGGTGTTGAGAAGAGGGGGAAGTTTGATCTATCAGACTGTCACTAGTGGTTTGGTACCACACGGTAGGTTGGCCCCACATATTATAATATTGTGACTATGTCTCAGTGGTTTGGCACCACCAGTGGTTTGGTACCACATATGTTTATTTGTGACTTTGGTCACCAGTGGTTTGGCACCACCAGTGGTTTGGTACCACAAGGGGTAGATTTGGGAGATATGGATGGATATCTAGGTTGATGGGTTGCATGACATACATATTTGTATATGAAATTGTGTAAGAGCATAACGTCTTTTGGGATGGGGGTTTACACACTAAGTCTAGGTGACTCACCCCTTCCTTTATATTTTGCAGATAAACCTTAGATCGTGGATTTGGAGCCGGGGTGGACTCGAGGTGGCCATGCTCAGCATTCGTTTTATTTTAATATTTTCTATATGGACTTAGTTATTTTCTTTAACTTGGGTTTTTAGTTCTGTAATAAGGTCGCTTAAGTATTATTTTGGGACATTTTATTTAGTTGTTTCTTAAAGTTTCCATAAGTATGCCGGTAAAACTATGAAATTGGGTGTTTTTAAAACTCTAAACAAATACTTGTTTTCTAAAGTGTACACTGACTAAGTATTAAATACGGAGTAACAATAAGGCAACCAAGTTTTTCTAGAACAAGTTTCAACATGTTTTAGACATCACAAGCTCCAACGACATGTTCTTCAAAATGTTACAACAGAACTCTCTTTAACCAAGTCGACAAATCAGTTTTCAAAATGTTTTCTTTCTCGTGGCACACCAAATTCGGTCGTAGGGTTTTGACCGAGTTTGGGGTGTTGTATTTTGGTATCAGAGCCAGATTCAAAAGCTCAGATGTGGGTATAAGGCCCAAAATATGCTTTAAGAGTCTGTAAAATGATTTTTAGATGATGAATATCTCGGAAAGCATGGCACCTAAGTCTCTGGCGCCGATCCACCCAGGTAAGTACCCTAACCTTTGGTATGATATTTGTATGTTGGGCTTTGCGAGTTTTAGACATAGATAAGCATGATAGTACTGATGGACCATAGGGCTAGTTTGCACAACTTCTTATTAACATAAGACTTAAGTCTAATCAAACAAACCTGTGAGCAAGTCACCGAGTAGGGTGTGGCAACAGCCATACGCATGTCTAGGATTGGGTTCAGGGAGAGCTTGGTATTTAAGTAGTCCCAGTGACTCACCTCCTCTTCGCTCGAACCCTATCTGGTGCGTAGTGACTGTTTACTCCAACCATGAAGACTTGTTCATAGGCTAAACCTTATAGTTAAAACCCGAAAGGGATCAACCACCCTGTTTTGAAAAAAAAAACCCTAGCTTTGAAATTACCAAATTACCCCTTGATTTGTAATAACTACCCTAGATTTGAAAAATGACCAAAGTACCCTTGGTTTGTAAAATTACCAAATTACCCCTGACTTACAGAATTACCGAAATACCCCCAAGTTGTAAAAATTACCAAAATACCCCTGCTTCACGAAAATTACCAAAATACCCTTATTTTGAAAATCACATAAAACTTTATTTTGGAAAGTTACGAAAATACCCCTATAGGTTAAAATTACGAAAATACCCCCAGGTAGTGAAATGAAAAAAAATACCCCTACAAGTTGAATGTGGCTCATGAATGTTGTTTGTATGATGAATGTGCTCAGAATTAGGAGGTAAGCCTGAAACAGAAACTATAGATAGGTTCGAATTCGAAAGAATCACTTTTAAAACTATCTTTCATAAAATTGTTCGTGGATAAATAGTGAACAGAATTAGTAATTCATAAAATTCTTAACCAAATAAGCGCGATCGAGAAGAATGAGTACAAGAGGTCGTGGACGTCCGCCGCGTGGCTGTGGTAGGGGTAGGATGACCTTGTCAGAGCCAGCAGGGTTTGGCCATGGGTCAGAGAGCGTGATGCCGGATCTGCCGGTAGCGAAAGTAGAGTTTCAAGACCAAACTGGTGGTAACGATGAAGTATCTCAGGCAGTACTGTGAGTTTTGGAGAGAGTTGTCCGGGCAGGCACGGGTTTAGGAGCCTAAAAATTCGTGGCTGAGCGACTTCGGGCTAACAGAGCAGAAGTGTTTAGGGGAGTTTCTGGTGTAGCTCCCAACACTGCTGAGTACTGGTTAGAGGCGATAGAGCGAATAATGGATGATTTAGATTTCTCGGCTGAGGAGAAGTTAAAAGGGATAGTGTCTCTTCTCTGGGATGAGTCATATCAGTGGTGGCTCATGGTCAGGGATGGTGCAGTGGCCGATGATATCACCTGGGATTACTTTAAGGCGACCTACGGAGGAAGTATGTGGGGTTGGTTATCTTGATGCATAGCGTAGGCGTTCTTAAATTTGGTTCGAGGGAGTAAGTCGGTGCTTCTAGTACGAGGCGAAATTCTTGAGGTTAAGTAGGTATGCTCGGGGTATGGTGGCTATGAAACATGAGCGCTGTGTTAGGTTTGAGGACGGGTTAAGAGATGAGCTGCGGGTGTTGATTGCACCTCAGCGGGAAAGGGAATTTGTCGTTCTCGTGGAAAAGGCCAGAATAGCTGAGGAGGTGAAGCAAATCGAGAAACAGAATCGGGACAGAGGTAAGGATAAAAAGAGTTTTAGGCCATCAGGGTCTGCTGAAAGGGCTTAGAAGAGGACTAGGTTTGGTGGATCGGATTGAGCCGTAAAGCCTGCTGCTGCAGTTCAGTGGCCACCTCAATGTGCTCGATGTGGGAAGTCTCATTCGGGAGAGTGTTGGGCTAGTAGTACAGGGTGCTTTGAGTGTGGGTCAATGGAGCATCGGATAAGGGATTGTCCGCGGAAATTAGCTAGGATGCAGACTGAGGGTCAAGGACGTGCTCAGTTCAAGAGAGATGGCCAATAACCACAGAGGGGCCGAGGCGCAGCTAGGGGTGGTAATGGTAACGGTTGAGGTCGTGGAACACCTGGTCGAGGTGCTGGAGGTGCTAACACAAGACAGTCGGGGTTGGTCTATGCAGTAAAGCATCGAGAGGAGGGCGACGCACCGAACGTAATAACCAGCATGTTTTTATTTCTGGGTTACCTTATACTGCTTTGATTGATGTTGGCTCGACGCACTCTTATGTTGCTAGTAGTATAATGGAAACCTTAAACTTAGCTTGTGAAACTGCTGCTAGGGAAATAGCGGTAGTTAGCCCTCTAGGACACTTTGTGGTAGTAGACAAACTGTATAGGGATGTACCCCTAGAACTGCAAGGGGTAGTGTTTCAAGCTGATTTGATGGAACTACCCTTCGGGGAGTTCGATTTAATCTTAGGAATGGATTGGTTGGTTAAGCACCAGGCAGAACTGGACTGTGCAGCTAAGCGCCTGGTGCTAAAATCGGTCGAGGGTGAAGAGGTGGTGATGATAGGGGAAAGAAGGAATTACCTATCTAATGTGGTGTCCGCGCTGAAGGTGGAGAAGATGGTAAAGAAAGGATGTGAGGCGTTTGTGGTCTATATTTGTGCTTTAGAAGGTAAGGAATCGGTTATAGGAAGTGTCTGAATGGTGAAGGAGTTTATCGATGTTTTTTCAGAAGAGCTTTCGGGTTTGCCCCCGGATCGCGAAGTAGAGTTTGGTATAGATCTTCTACCAAGAACAGCACCAGTGTCTATTGCCCCGTATAGGATGGCGCCAAAGGAGTTGGTGGAGTTGAAAGCGCAGATTTAGGAGTTGTTGGATCGAGGTTTTATCCGGCCAAGTGTGTCACCGTGGGGAGCGCCTGTACTCTTTGTTAAGAAGAAGGATGGGTCCATGCGAATGTGCATAGACTACCGACAGTTGAATAAATTGACAATTAAGAACAAGTATCTGTTACCGAGGATAGACGACTTGTTCGACCAGCTTAAGGGAGCATCAGTCTTCTCCAAGATAGATTTGAGGTCGGGATATCACTGGCTTAATGTGAAGGAGGCAGATATCCATAAGACGACGTTTTGTACTTGATACGGGCACTATGAATTTTTGGTAATGCCGTTTGGGTTGACGAATGCACTAGCAGCATTTATGGATATGATGAACTGGGTGTTTCAACCGTATTTGGATCGGTTCGTCGTAGTATTTATAAATGATATCCTGGTATACTCAAAATCAGAAGAGAGCACGACGCGCATTTATGGGTAAGTGTCTGACATGTCAGCAAGTCAAGGCTGAGCAACAGCTACCGTCGGGGTTGTTGCAACCGATAAAGATTCCATAGTGGAAGTGCGAAAGGATCACGATGGATTTTGTTAGTGGGCTACCCCTCACACCCACTACAAAGGATTCAGTTTGGGTGATTGTGGACCGTCTGATGAAATCTGCTCATTTCATACCTGTACGTATGGATTTTTCTCTTCAGAAGCTAGCGAGACTATATATAGCGGAGATTGTAAGGTTGCGTGGGGTGCTAGTGTCTATTATTTTGGATAGAGACCCTAGATTTACGTCAAGGTTCTAGAAGGCTTTGCATCAGGCATTGGGCACAAGGTTGGATTTCAGTACGGTGTTCCATCCCCAGTCAGATGGACAATCGGAGAGGGTGATTCAAGTTTTGGAAGACATGCTAAGGGGTTGTGTCTTGGATTTTAAAGGCAGTTGGGAAGAATTCTTACCGTTGGTGGAGTTTGCATACAACAATAGTTATCAGGCGAGTATTCAGATGGCACCATATAAAGCGTTGTATGGTTGAAAGTGTCGTACCCCTACGTGTTGGACGGAATTGGAGGAGCGACAGCTGTTGGGTTTGGAGTTGGTTGCTGAAATAGAAGATAAGGTGAAGGTGATTTGAGCTCGTTTGAAAGAAGCTTCGGATAGGCAGAAGTCTTATGCCGATCTTAAACGGAAGGATATAGAGTTTGTAGAAGGTGACAGGGTTTTCTTGAAGGTGTCACCGTGGAAGAAGGTTCTGAGGTTTGGTAGGAAAGGCAAGTTAAGCCCTGATTTATCGGGCCTTATCGGGTATTGAAGCGAGTGGGACCAGTAGCTTATCAGCTCGAGTTGCCACCAGAGTTGACTCAAATCCATAATGTGTTTTACGTTTCCATGCTTAGATGCTACCGCTCAGATCCGTCTCATGTTGTGCTGATAGAGGAAATTGAGGTGAGCCCAGACTTATCTTTTGAGGAGGAACCAGTACAGATCCTAGATCAGGATGTGAAAGTTTTGCGTAGGAAATCAGTCCTTTTGGTAAAGGTATTATGGCGGAACCATGTATTCCGGAGGATATCATGCGACAGCAATACCCTCAACTCTTCTGGCCAGGTAAATTTCGAGGTCGAAATTTATTTTAAGGGGGTAGAACTGTAATATCCTGATTTGGTGGGTCTGTGCATTTGGTATATGTTGTATGGCTAAGTTGGTAGGTTGAGGCTTTGAGGTATGTATTGGGCTCAGGTTTGGACTTAAATCTGGGTTAGGTTGCTTATAAATAGTGCTAGTTTATAATTTAAATTAAGTAATTATGTTTAGTAGTAAGTTGGACTCGTGGCCCAAAGTTTGGAGGTGTTATGGGTGAGCATAGAGGTGGCGTCACTTAGGAGGGAGATTGGGCCATGTGTGGCTGCTTGGGGCCCAAGTTTATGGTGTCCAAAATTCGGCACTCCTAGGGGGGAGGGGAGGACGGCACGTGAGATACATTTTAGGAGTTTTAATTCTTTTATTTTTTGTTAATTAAAAGCTGTTAATAAGGAAGGGAAGAGTTGGTTTTAAGGTGGTCTCATCTAAGGAAAGGATAATGGATGTGATGATAGATGGATAAAAGTTATCAGGAGAGGGGAGAGTTGGCCGAAACTCCAACTCTGAAGGTGTGTGTGTGTAACTGAAATTAGTAGCTAGTTGTCCATCTTTTCTTTCATTTGTTTTCTTCTTTTCTTTCTTTTCTCATACTTTTCTCTCTTCTAGCCGAGATTCCCTAGCCTTATTTTCCTCTCCAAAATTCTTCTAAAAGCCAAATCCCCTCTGTTCATACTCCTTCTCCCATATCCGAATCTACAAGGGTGGTTTTGTTTTCCTGAAGGTGCACCATAGCCGAATAGTCTTCAAGGGGGTTGGCTCTATCTGTTTCACTCTCTGCTCTTGGTAGCCAAATCCTGTCTTGCTGAGATCTGTGATGCCGATTGGTGGAAAAGTCAAAGGTAAGTGGTGGTAGGTTCGGCCGAATGGCCACTTTCTTGTTCCTTTCTTTTTGGCCGAATATCATAGGGTGCTCGATTGGGTGTGATTATTGGTTTGGTTTAATACTTTTGGTGATTGGCCGAATGTAGGTAGGGTGGTGAAGTTTTTAAGGATTTTTCGGGATTCGACAGAATAGGTAAGGGTTCGTTTAAAGTGTTATAGTTATTAAATTAATTGGATCTCATCGTTTTATTGGTTTAGTGACCAAGGGGTTATTATGGACACTAATAACAGTCAAGCGATAGGAGGGGTTGGATCTTTAAACCCAACGCCAAAATACAAGAAACGATCAGTATCGGGAGTACGAGATTGGCCATCGGGTTGTGGGCCGACATCAGAGATAGATTGTAGGCTGATAGTGGTAGTTTCAAGTGATAGTAGCGTAGAAGCAGTGCGAGCGTTAGTACGAGAACCAGGTATGTAACTCTTACACACTTTATTTACTTAATATGTTAAATGTTATGTGATGATAAAAGCCGAAGTGATTGCAGTGATTACTAAGTTACCCTTGTGGGTAAAAACGAGGATGCCAGGTACGTTGTTATGGTTGCTAGCGTTAATTAAAATGTGAACTATAAGTGCATGCCATTCTTTATTCAATATTCTACATGTTAGAGCATGATCATACTTGCATGGTGAGCATGAACATGTGATATGGGTGTTGAGAGGAGGGGGAAGTATGATCTATCAGACTGTCACCAGTGGTTTGGTACCACACGGTGGGTTGACCCCACATATTATAATATTGTGACTATGTCTCAGTGGTTTGGCACCACCAGTGGTTTGGTACCACATATGTTTATTTGTGACTTTGGTCACTAGTGGTTTGGCACCACCAGTGGTTTGGTACCATAAGGGGTATATTTGGGAGATATGGATGGATATCTAGATTGATGGGTTGCATGACATACATATTTGTATATGAAATTGTGTAAGAGCGTAACATCTTTTGGGATGGGGGTTTACACACTGAGTCTAGGTGACTCACCCCTTCATTTATATTTTGCAGATAAACCTTAGATCGTGGATTTGGAGCCAGGGTGGACTCGAGGTGGCCATGCTCATCATTCGTTTTATTTTAATGTTTTCTATATGGACTTAGTTATTTTCTTTAATTTGGGTTTTTAGTTCTGTAATAAGGCCGCTTAAGTATTATTTTGGGACATTTTATTTAGTTTTTTCTTAAAGTTTCTATAAGTATGCCGGTAAGACTATGAAATTGGGTGTTTTCAAAACTCTAAACAAATACTTGTTTTCTAAAGTGTACACTGACTAAGTATTAAATACGGAGTAACAATAAGGCAACCAAGTTTTTCTAGAACAAGTTTCAACATGTTTTAGACATCACAAGCTCCAACGACGTATTCTTCAAAATGTTACAACAGAACTCTCTTTAACCAAGTTGACAAATCGGTTTTCAAAATGTTTTCTTTCCCGTGGCACACCAGATTTGATCGTAGGGTTTTGACTGGATTTGGGGTGTTACAATTTCGACCGAATCACAAAACATATCATACAAACTTTCAGAGAGATGTGAGATTACACACCATTTCAAACATGTTTTCGGAAAGTACGGGATTACACACCTTATTCGAAATCCATAACACGATATTCTCTGCGGCACCTAAAGATACAATCAGTCAACAATTAGTCCAAAACCCAATTTACAACTTCATCCAAGTATTGTGATTGATTTAAAATCTATATCACTTACCAACAATCCGAGTCTCTTATTACAAGAGATAGATGTTCGACTTTACCACTATTTTCGAAAAATCCACAAGTAGAGAGTATCGCGTGATTTTGTGCCTAACAACATAATCGATTAGACAAACTTTCAATCTGATTAACCCCATAACCGAATAGCGATATCAAATATACTATGAAAAGACTCCTTACCTTAATCGATGATAATCTCGATTCCCACCAATTGGCTTATGACTACGAATGAATCGACAAGGATTTGGCATTAGGCCACCCACTAGAACTCTACGAAAAAGAGTTGATCAAATATGAGAGTGATGGAGAGAGTGATATTTTGATAAGAAACAAAGTGGAATAGCCGTATAGTGATGAACATACATATTCGGCTAGAAAGAGAAGAAATGAAAGGATTAGAAATGAAGCCCTTACTTGATTCAACCAAGGAGAGATGTCCAACACACACAAATGGGGAAGATAGAAGATGATAGAAATTCGGCTATCAAAAGAAGATGAACAAAAGATGAATATTTGACTAAAGAAAAGAGAAGAAAGATGCACAATTGTGCTGGAGGTTTCGGCAAAGAGAATAACAAATTGGAGGAAGATGACACAAAAGTTGCAAATAGTATTTTTGGCCAAAACAATACCAAGACCTTACCAAATGCCAAAGTAAAAATTTCAGCTATCTATCTACCCCCAAAACCGTCCACATGCATTACAATATTGGTTAAACATTTGGCCAACACCACATTCCATAACATTCTCCATAACATTCTCCCCTTTTTGTGCCAACATGTCCCCCATGCTTGCCTTTTTCTTTTGATTCCTTTCCCCAACCTCAACCTTTCCTTATTTCCTTAGCCATCTTACCAAAAATAAATAAGTCCACCTTGCCATATATACCTCTTGGCCGACACTTAAGGAGAGCATGCAAAAATAATAGTCAAAATTTGCACACAATGGGATTTGAACCTCTTCCCTCAAGGCTTTCACTTAATGCCATAACCTCTTTACTAATTGCTCACTTATTTTAACAATTTACTCATTTATTTCTATAAGCCTTGAAGCTACTTACCATCTCTCCTTAAAGTGCTAAAATACCAAATTTTTCCTAAGGCCCAATTAAACCCGAGACTTCATAGAAACCCGTAACCTTCCAAATTCACTTAACTAATAAGTCCAGTTTGCAACAACGCCATTCTCATATTCTCAAAAATTTTAAACATTCTTATGCCCAAGGCCCATTGGGCCCAATCCTACTAGGCCCAATTTCGGGATGATACACACAACATTCATATAATTCAAATAAACAGCTTCCACATTCATTTCAAGCATATAAGTAACATTTTTATCGTTTATCCTTTATCGGGCATTATCATTTAATTTAAACATATTCATTTATCGGGCTTGATCGGATATGTAATCATTTCACATATTTATGACATTTATACAATTTA
This sequence comes from Gossypium rotundifolium, assembly GCA_025506655.1. Taxonomy (NCBI): domain Eukaryota; kingdom Viridiplantae; phylum Streptophyta; class Magnoliopsida; order Malvales; family Malvaceae; genus Gossypium; species Gossypium rotundifolium. Next base: position 83,859,790 of record CP106722.1, on the reverse strand, counting down.
CATAAACACAATCAATGCAAGCATGTAAATAAACACAATTTAGTTACACGAACTTACCTCGACAATGTTTGTGTAAGTAAAATCTACTAATCCGACATTTTCCTCTTTCCTCGTTCTAATTCCGAATTTGGCCTATCCGAATCTATACGAGTAAATTTAACATCAATTTATCATATTTCTTATTCAAGTGGACTCAATTTTCATCCTAGGAAAAATTACCATTTTGCCCCTAGCTTTTCCATAAATTCCTATTTCGTCCCTAGGCTCAAAAAATGAAACTATAACACTCCTTAACCGTATCCGTCGTCGGAATAGGGTACGAGGCATTACTGGGGTTAATCACATATAACCGATCATTTTCGAGTCACAAATTTCCATTCAAATTTAAAACTTTTCATTCATAATCATATTGTCCCTATTATGGGCCTACGAGGCCCAAAACATGCTTTAGAAGTAGTTTGGGACTAAACCGAGAACTTGGGAAAATTTCACAATACTAAGAAAAATTTTCTTCTAAACAGGGTCACACTCAATATGCATCCTCAGCAACTCTTATACATGCATAATTCTATCTAATTATCATACCATACCATTGAGCCAAACTTAGCCATTCGACATCAAGACTTCTAGCATATTCAACCATTAGGTATTTAGGCCATAACCGACAACTCATCATGTATCATGCAAACACAGCTCACATCACAAGACATTGGCATATAAATATTATATATAGGCTTACAATCAATTAGCCAATATAAGCCAATTGGCATGGCTACATACTACAATAACCTTTAACCATTACAAGCCAATACATTTGGCCAAAACATAATAACACATACAAAAAATGACTAAGTCTCTATACATGCCATAGACTTAAATTACTTGAAGGCATTGATACCAGTCAAAAGCTTGAAAGTGTGATAGAATCTCCGACGATCTCCAACCCGAGCTAGCTCTGTTACACTACAGGAAAAAAGAAAGGAAGGGGGTAAGCATTATAGCTTAGTAAGTAGGTATGTAAATAATAAGTGATTTATTAATAGGCTTTTATAAATCTTCACAATATGTTCTCAAGATAATACAATCATAATTGCACATAGTTCCACTATTTATTCATGTTCATCTCAAGCTATCTACTCGAGTCACAGTCACTGAATTATTTATATCTTGAGGTAAAAAACTCCAAATTCATATCTGCTAAATTTTCCTGAAACTAGACTCACATATATTCTTACTATAAAATTTTAAAAAATTTTGGTTTAGCCAATAAGTACATTTTATTCTTTAAAATCTCCCCTATTCTTCTATTTGACAGTTTTGACTTTTCTTCACTAAAAATTAATTATCTCCCCGTACGGGATTCAGATGATGTTATTGTTTTTTTATTTTGAAAATAGACTCATTAAGTATTTTATGAATGTAAATTATAACCCATAATTATTTTTGTAAATTTTTTAATGATTTTCTAAAGTCAGAACAGGGGATTCCGACATCATTCTAACTTTGTCTCACAAAAATTCAAATATCTCAGAATATGAAATTCTTTTGCTTACACCATTTCTTTTATGTGAAAATAGACTCAATAAGATTTAATTTCATATCTTATTCAATCTCTAATTCGATTTCCACCATTTTTGGTGATTTTTAAAATTCACACAACTGTTGCTGTCCAAAACTATTTTGTTGCTAAATTAACTTTTTCATAATTTCACTTACTCCATTTCATCTTACCAAAGGTTCGATCAAATATCGAGCACATTGTTCATATACCTGAACTTATTCATCACATAGTCATATTCAATTACACTTAACCGTTACATGAACACCTGTATTTTCACTTAGTCAATTTCCCGTTGAACTCATCTGAATAATAACAGATACATGGTGGCCTGCACATAGTACCACCTTTGTAGCCGAAGCTATCTAGTGCACATAGTAGCATACAATTAGTACTACACATGTGGCCAAAACCATAACTTACACATACTGGCTTGCACTTAGTACCACACATGTGATCGAAGCTATCGGGTACTGCACTTAGTACTACACATGCGACCTATCCGTCTGGTACACCTAGTAGCCTGCACTTAGTACTACACACGTGACCTAAAACCATCTCGTAGCTCTCTTGTACATATGGTGGCCTACACTTAGTACCACACATGTGACCTATCTACCTCATTCGTATCTTTTCTATTCCGAAGGTTCAACTGGGAAATCTCACTTTTCAACGTTTTACCAATTCATCCATAATCAATCACAATTCATAAATTACATCAAATAATTACTCCATATTCAACCATATCTCATATAATATAAAAAATATTAAACCATAAATAAAAATGATGTATTATTTAAATACAAACTTACGTCAATAGCACAATTGGTGAAAATGACTTATTCGTCATACTCTTTGTTTTTCTCCCATTCTAAGTCCGAATCTCATTTTCCTTGATCTATAAAAACACATTTAATTTATTTGTTCATCCTGCTACTCAAATTAGCCTAAATTTACATTTTTACCCCTAAACTTTATCATATTTACACTTTGGCCCCTAGGCTCGTAAAATGATTTTTATTCAATTTCCTGGTATTTTAAGCCTAGACGAACCATAACTACAACAGCCCACAATTTACACTAATTCACACTTCTATGACAAATTTCATAACTTTTAAAAATTAGTCCTTTTAACTTTTAAAAATTAGTCCTTTTAGGCTTTTTTTATAGAAAATCACTTAGTAAAAGTCGTTTCTCTAACCATAAACACGCATTTTCTACCATTAAACACAAAAATACACACATATTCATCATGGGTCAAAACCCTATACTTTAACCATATCTCAAATTAGTGGTAGAAATAGATAGATCTTGTTAAGAGGATTTCAAAAACGTAAAAATCATTAAAAACGGGGCAAGAACGGACTTACAATCGAGCTTGGAAGCTTGAAAAACCCTAGCCATGGTTTCCCCTTGTGAAATTCGGCCATGGGGTTGAAGATGGACAAAAATTGGCTTTTAATTTTGTTTTTAATTCATTTTAATTACTAAATGACCAAAATGGTAATTAGACCATTGATTAATTTTTTTGGACAAAAATGGACATGAAATAGGTGAAATAGAATATTTTAAAGTTAGGGGCATTTTGGTCATTTAGTTATTAAAATGAATTAAAAACAAAATTAAAAGCCAATTTTTACAATATTCATCCATGACCCAAATTTCATACCTTGATAAACTGTAACACCCCTTACACGTATTCGACGCCAGAATAGGTTATAAGGCATTACCGGACTTAAACACTAGCATTCATACCAAACCAAGACATGAATTTCCATCCAAATTTAAAACTTTTCATAAACATTCATATCGTCCCTTAAATGAACCTACGAGGCCCAAAACATACATTGGGAACGGTTCGAGACTAAACCGAGAACTTTAGAAGCTCTCAGGAAACTTAGAAAATTTTCATCATGAAGCAGGTCCACACGCCAATGTGGGTGAAGGGACACGCCAGTGTGGCATATCACGCGCCCATGGTTCAGGCCATGTCCATCTTAGGGTGCTTTCTATTTATGACGTCATCAACCAAATAAGGTCACACGGCCAAGGTACACGCCCGTGTCCTTATGCCGTGTGGCAAATTAAGTTCCGAAAATCAAGTGCAGACTTTACATGCCTAGGCACATGCCCATATCCTATGGTCGTGTCTCTCACATGGCCGAGACACAAAACCGTGTCTTGTGCCATTGTGTTTACTACTAGGCATTCTGTTTCTCAAAACTAAGGTGCAGGGGACACACTGCTGGAACACATGCCCGTGGGGCAGACCGTGTGTCACACACGGCCTAGACACACGCCTGTGTGTCTACTCGTCTGGAAAAATACAAGGCTAATTTCCAAGCCATTTTGTCACCCTTACTTGTACACATTCACATAGCATCACATGACACAAATCATAGCATATAAATGCCTTTAGAAACAACTACAATCAAGCAATAACATATCATTTTCATACCATCATCTATCGTGCATTATAACATTAGGCCTTGCCAAATCATTTCATGCTAATTCACACTTAAAGGGCATTAACATATGAATAAACACCTACCCATCATATATCAAGCAAATATAAACCATATCACAAAACATTGACATATGTACATACATACTTATATGAGCTTACAGCCATTTAGCCAATATAAGCCAATTTGCATGGCTACACATTACATCCAACTTTTAACCATCACAAGCTAATACATTTAGCCAAATCATAATGACTCATACACCAAATGACTAAGTCCTTATACATGCCATAAACTCAAAGGGGTTTGCATTCACTTATACCCAACATGATAGCTTGATAGTGTGATAGCATCTCCGACGATCTCCAACCCAAGCTAGCTTAATAACCCTATAAGACATGAGAAAGGAAGGAGAGTAAGCTATAGAGCTTAGTAAGTTTATGCAAATAATAAGCTTCAATAGGCATACATTTTCAGTACAACTAACATAACATAACACAACATAAATGTCATTAAATCTTCACGGGCATAACTTACTCAATCACAATGCTTACCCTTTTCAATTTATAAGTCTAATTTAATATATCTTAACATTTGCTAAACATTCATAATATCTCCAATATAACATACCATAATAATCATTAACAAATCATTTCAAGCCTCATAGTATCATGCACATTAATTATGCGTATTCATACTTTCAAGCCCAGAGCTTAACATCTTTCAATGATTTAACTCTTAACTTCTCATACTTTCATAACCAATTTAATAGGCAATTATGCAAATCTTTCCTTTTTCAAACATAACCGATAAATCACAATTCAAACGAAAAACATTTACTATCTCACCAATCGATTTGGCCCCAAAGTCTTACACATGTTCGTCAACTGAATTTACCATGAATTTACACATCATAAACATAAACACTTAATCACAAGATTTCATAAATATTTTTAATAGATATTAATACCAATCTTTCCTTCTTTTCATATTCATTGAGTCACAATAAAGGAAATAGAACATTTCATATCTCAATTCCATTTGGTCTAAAAGCCCTTTTTCATAAGTTTCAATAAACTTTACCAGGTATTTATTCATTACACTCATAAACCAATAATCACATGGTTAACTTAAAGTCACTTTCATAGTGATCATGAATTCACAATATCATGAAGCCAATGCTTATAAACTTTACGTACATACCTGTACCAACTCGTAACATAATCATTTAATTTGTCATCTTTGGCATAATCTTTGAATTTCTTGTTGAACCACTTGGAATACAAAAGGATACTTCGAAATAACATACATATAGAATCATACCAATGCCATATCCCAGATATGGTCTTACATGGGGCGACATATCGATGCCAATAGCCTAGTTATGGTCTTACACAATTTTCATATTAATGACATGTCCCAGACATGGTCTTACACGAAATCTCATATCGATGCCATATCCCAGATATGGTCTTACACGTAAACTCATAACCCTAATGTCATGACATTTGTATCCTATCTATTCCTAAGGTTCAACCGAGACTTCTTCGTTATTTTTGCATTATCGAACTTGCTCATAATATCAATCATACAATTCATATAAAATTTTAAAGCAATTTAAAACATAAATATAACATTGCATTATTCACATACAAACTTACCTCGATACCAAAAATGGTGAAAAGGACGTAACCGTTAAATACCTATTTTTCCCTCGTTCTAGGTCTGAACCTCATTTTCCTTAATCTATAATATTAAATTTAGCTCACTTATTAGTCACATTATCCAATGTGAACCAAAAATCACATTTTGGAAAAATTACAATTTTTACCCCTAAAGTTTCACATATTTATAAATTAGTCCCTAGGCCCGTAAAATGAAATGTGTCCATTTTATTTGTTACCCAAGCCTAGCTGAACCTAACACATGCTCATAATAGCCCAAATTTTCCTTCAAATCAGATTTTTACTATTCATTTTACAACTTTTATAAAAAAAGGTCCTTTTTAGGTGTTTTCATAAAAAATCACTTAGTAAAAGATGTTTATTACACATCAAACTTTCATAATCTACCATGAAACATCAAAACACATGCATGTCACACACGGTTAAATTTTTAAACATGAATCCTAGCTCAAATAAATTGTAGAAATAGCTAGATCGGTTGATAACAATTTCAAAAATGTAAAGAACATTAAAAACGGGGTTAGAATGTACTTACTATCAAGCTTGAAAAGTGAAGAAACCCTAAATATGGAGAGATTTAAAGTTTCAGCCCTAGCTTGAAGAAGATGAGCAAATTTTGCTTCATTTTCCCCTTTTTAATCTTTTATTAACCAAATGACCAAAATGCCCTTTTTACTAAACTTTAAAATTTTACCTACTCATGCCCATTTTTTTCCATAAAAATAAAAATAGGATAAATTGCTATTTAAGGACCTCTAATTAATAATCCAAAGTTATTTCATACTTAAAGCTTCTAGAATCTCATATTTTGTAACTTTTGCAATTTAGTCCAAAAAGTCAAATTGGACACTTATTCACAAAATTTCTTCCTGAAACTTTCACAAAATCATGCAAACATGTCATGGACCTCAAAACAATCATAAAAAAATATTTCTACTTTGGATTTGTGGTCTCGAAACCACTATTCTGACTAGACCCAAAATCGGACTGTTACAATAACTTTTCAAATTAATCCCCCAAATAGATAAAGCTATCACGGTTTCAAAAATATCAAAATTATTAAAAATGGGGCTTGATTACTTACCCAAATAAGCTTGATAAGTCTTCTTCCTCTCTCCTAGGGTTCCCATGGTAATATTTGGGGAAGATGATATGAAATTGTTTTCTTTTTCATTTAATTAAATTGTCATTTAATAACTTTTCATCTTTTTAATTTAGTACTTGGCCTTTTTTTTTAATTTTCCATGGATGATTCTGACCAAAATATCTACATACTTCTCTTTAATGGTCTAATTACCATATAAGGACCTCTAGTTTTGAATTCCATAGCTATTTAATCCTTATAGCTACTAGAATTCAACTTTTACATTTTATGCGATTTAGTCCTTCCCGTAATTAAACACATAATTGATAAAATTTTTGTATCAAAATTTTCACATGACTTTTCTAACATAATACGGTCCATATAATAAAATAAAAATAAATTTTATTTTCAGCTCGGATTTGTGGTCCCGAAACCACTGTTTCGATTTCACCGAAAATAGGCTGTTCCAACAGTAGTCCATAAAAGATGATTTTGCAAAAAAATTAAATATTCTACCCTAGAGACTAGGTTGCAAGAAATGTAAACTTCAGTGACTATCTAGCAAATAACTAATGGGGGTTGGTTGAGTTCGATGTGGTTCACCAAATCTTGGACTAAGGACATAAATCGCGTAAATTACCAAGTGGCTCCATTTTATCTTCCAATCTCAATTTTACCAAATTAGACAAATTAGGTCTGGTTTCTCTTCTGACCTTATCGGTTTATCCGGGACTAAAGAATGGTGTCCGACAAGATTACATTCTGATATCACTTTATCTTGATATTCTCTTAGGGGCATCACTACCTAAGTTGTTAGTTCTATTCAAATTAGTCCAATTTGTTACGTTTTAGTCATTTTTCCAAAGAGTTTAGTTTATCCACATCTCCATTAATCAACCTTCTTAAAGGTTTAACTACACATGCTCAAAGTAGATAAAATAAACATAGTAATGGAAAACATGGCAACCATGAAAGTAAAGCTTGAGAAAAATATAAAAGTCAAGATTTTTATTCAAGAAAACTTAAATAGCATGAAACCCAAAGCATTTAACAGAGAAATCTAAAGCAAGAAACATAAAAGGAACAAGCTTTGACTAATTTAAAGTAAAATAAACTGAAATACATTAAACTAAAGCTTAAATAAACCTTAGCTACAATGTTAACCAACTTAAATAACATAAAGAACAAGAATAAGAAGTAAGTGTAGAAAAATAAACTCTAATCTAAGGTAGATGAAGAGAAAAACAAAAACCCTAGAAAAAGTACAGAGAAAGCTAAAGAAAACCTGGGGAAAACTAACTCTAAACTAAGTTAATGTGTGTGTGTCTCCTCCTCAGAAATTTTTGTCTATTTTGAAATGTATTCTGATGACTTTTTGATGCCAAAAATGCCCCTACACGAGCCTTTTATGATTTGTGGGTCTGGTAGAAAAAGGTTTCCCTTTTTATCCAAGTTTGTACCTTTGACGAAGGTGATATCGCAATATCCAAAAGAGGATATTAAGATATCTCGAGTAGTGTTGAAACCTGGGGTCTTCCTTGGGAAGTGGATATTGTGATACCCAAAGCAATATCACGATACAACTAAAGGAAATCTTTGGTCTTCTATATTGTCGAGGAAGTCATGATTTCAAAGGTTGGATATCACGATATCTGTAACATCCCAAAATTGGGCTTAGTAGGATTGGGCCCATTGGGCCTTGGGCGTAAGAATGTTTAAAATTTTTTAGAACAAGAGAATGGCATTAATTCAAGTTGGACTTATTAAGAAAGTAATTTTGGAAAGTTACGAGGTTTCTATGAAGTTCCGGGTTCAAGTTGGGCCTTAGTAAAATTTTGTGTTTAAGCCTATTAAGGAGAGATAGTAAGTGATCTTAAGGCATATGGGAATAAATGGGTAAATGGTTAGCATAAATGAGCAATTAGTAAAGAGGTTATGGCATCAAGTGAAGGACTTTAAGGGAAGAGGTTCAATTCCCATAATATGCAAATTTTGACTTTTATTTTTGCATGCTCTCCCTATGTGTCGACCAAGGTGTATATATGGCAAGGTGGACTTCTTTATTTTTGGTAAGGTGGCTAAAGGAAATAAGGAAAGGTTGAGGTTGGGGAAAGGAATCAAAAGAAATAGGTAAGTAAGGGGGGACAAGAGGCTTATTTTTTGGATAGTGTTTTGGAAAGTTTGGGTGGCCAAACTTTTATCCTAGGGGGGATGAATGTGGACGGTTTTGGGGGTAAATAGGTAGCTGAAATTTTACTTTAGCATTTGGTAAAGTCTTGGTATTATTTTGGCCAAAAATCCTATTGCAACTTTTGTGTCATCTTCTCCCAATTTGCTATTTTCCTTGTCGAATCCTCCTACCACAATTGTGCATTTTCCTCCACTTTTGTTTGGCCAAAACCTTCATCCTTTGTTCATCTTTCTTGGATAGTCGAGCAACCTATCACCTATCCAACCTTCCATCCTTTCTTCTAATCATTACTCTAATCTTTTCTCTTCTCTAAACCAACACCACCATTAAATCACATATTCTTATTTGATTTTTCCCTATAGCCGAATATCAACATATATTTTCCTCTAAGACCGAATCTTCATCTCTTCTTTATCGTTCTTCTCATTCGTATTAACACTCACTCCTTTGATCAATCGTGTTCTAAGTGGGAAGGCCGAATCTATCACATTTGATTTGCTCGTAGCCATAAGTACAATCGATAAGTGGTAGTTCTCCCTTTGTCAATAACTTTGTTTTATTCGAGTTCTTCATTAATAATCGTGTGTTCTTCTTTCTCTTTGTAACATCCTAAAATCTGAGTATCGATATGATACATGTTTTGGTGCTTAACTTGTGTATAATTAAAATTTTGCATGTTTAATATAGTCTTGAGAAGACTTAGGAATTATTCAGAATTAGAATAAATTTTAGTAAGGAGTACTTAATTGAAGTGGATCAAGTGACTTTGAGGTTTAAGTAAATTTAAGTGTCAAAAACTAACATAAGATGAGCTAGTAGCAAGGTGGTGCTGGCGCATGTATGTTTGCTTGAGGGAAGAGGTTCAAATCCTTGAATGTCCATTGAGTTTTGTTTTTATTTTGTTTCCTCTTTCAATGTCTCGGTCATGGATAAGGATTAGGATGAGTTGGATATCATTTTTGGCAAGAAGACCAAAGGAAAAAGGTAAGAAAAAGTTTAAGGAAAAGAATCTCATGATTTAAGGTGATAGGGGGACATAAGGCATGAATCAAGGGCTTTGTTTTGGAAATTTTGAATGGCCAAATTGTCCATGAACATGGACGGCATAGGGGGCTAAGGGGGATGGCCGGATTTTGGTGTTGGTTTGGTAGGATTAGGTGCTTGATGAGCACATTTTCCATTTACCATTTGGTGTCTTAGCAAACTTTTCTCTCCAATTTTTCCCTCTCCCTAGCCGAATGTACCATGAGCATTGAGGAAGCAATTGTTGCTTTTGCCATTTCTTTTTTTTTTTTTTACCATTTCGATCTTAATTTGATCACTCTCTCTAAAACTTTTCTCTTTTCTTTGTGACCGAAACCATATAGCCATCAAAGACCATTTCTTTTCTTCTCTTTTTTCTCTTCATTGCTAAATGCACAATTGTCCCTAAACTTCTCTCTTTTCTCTTCTCCCTATTCTCTTTTCCTCTCCATTTTACTTATCATACAAACACATATTTTTCTTTCATCTATCTTCTATGGCCGAATGTTTGTGATCATCATCATAGCTGAATCTTTCATTCTTCATAACATCTATTTTCAATCATTTTCTTCTATTCAAACTTTGGATCATCGGTAAGAATCATTTCTTTGTCTTTTCTTTTTCTATTTGGTCACCTTGGCCGAATGATAGAATGTCTTGGAAGAGTTTTAAACCGATTAACCAATCACTTATTCAAATGTTTTCTTTCATTATTTTTAGTGAAATAGTGGAAGGGTCGAATCATCATCTTTTCGGAGAAATTTTGAAGTTCATTTAAGATTTGATCATAACGTTCAAAGGATTCTTTTGAGATCATTCAGAATAAGAAGACAATCAAGATAGGGACGAAAAGGGTTGTTAATAGTGTTCGGAAGAGGGGTGGTTCTATTATTCCCCCTAAATTCAAGTGAAGGACTGTTTCGAGAATCCAAGACTTTCCACCGGGTTGTAGACCCTCATCCGAGGAGAATCAATTTTTTGAAGTCGTACGTACCCCCGAGCCATTGTTTACTCGTGGTTTTGAACCTTTGATCAGAGAGAAATCGCAAATAGTGGTTGTTCGAGATTCCGAGGGTAAGATCTAGATCGCTTAACATTAGTATAGTTTTATAAGTATTAGTGTTCTAATCAAGTGTGACACGTATATAGGTATCGACGAGCGGGAAAGTGTAGTTCTCATCGTAATCAGGTGTGTAACTTCACACTTATCTCATGGGTTATACTATATCGTAAGCGTTAAAATAAAAATCGTAAATCCGGTGAAATTGAAAAAAAAATACGTTATATTAATACGTTTATGTGAATGCATGAAACCAAAATTGAAGTGGTGAAAAATTACGGATTTGCCCTTAATGGGTTATTTTATTAAAGTGATATTTTGGGCCATATGATTATTTTGATAAATTGGCCAAGTGTGGAAATTGTGAAAAGGCCTCATGTGTTAAATGGGCCAAATTTACGAAAATGTCCCTATAGACCGAATTACATAAATACCCTTTTATGGGCCAAATTGAAATACGTTGTTTTATGGGCCAAATTGAAATACGTTGTTTTATAGGCCAAATTGAAATACATTGTTTTATGGGCCAAATTGAAATATGTCGTTTAATTGGCCAAATTGAAATACGTTGCTTTATGGGCCAAAAGTGATATTAATACATGAGCTAAATGTGATATGAGATGAAATGGGCCAAGTTGCTAGATCGTTAAATGGGCCAAATTGCTATTTTGACTAATGGGCCAAATTGATAAATTGTAATATGAGTTTTATTAAAATTACCTTATGAATAATTTGTTATGCATTATTATATACATGACTGCATGGGTTGGGATAATTGATGAAGAGAAGAAAGGCCTGATGCCAAAAATCTAGATCGGTGACTCTGTCATGATGGCCTGCTGGCCAAAAATCTAGATCGGTGGTTCTACCACGAATATTATAAATGGCCTATTGCCACAAATCTTATAAATGGCCTGTTGCCACAAATATTATAATTGGCTTAAAGCCTGCTATTGGTGTGTTGGCGGGGTGGGTTGACTTGATCCCAGGTGTGATGGTTGGTACGGTGGTGTGTAGCGGATGGAAATTAGGCTTGGTTGGGAATTGCATATCACATGCATTATTATTTTTTTATATACTTGATTTATAAATATTTACATTTGCAAAATGGGCTTAAGCCCAATTATATGTTTATATGGTTTTGGCCCAGTGAATACGATAAGTGGGTTACACATTGAGTTCTAAGTAACTCACCCCATTTTTCTTACCCCTCTCAGGTAATAATAATTGATGGAGACTTGGGTCGGAGATGACTTCGTGTGGAAACTATACTACAAATGGTGGTTTATATATCCTTAAAACTTCTTTAATAATTTTTATTAAGTACTATTTTAATGGCGATGTAATAAGGCCTCTTTAATTATTTTCTTGGATTTTATTATGCGGATGGATATTATTATGGTTTAGTTTTCCTAAGTTGGACTGAATTAGTTTTCATAAATGTTTTTCTAAAACTCTCGCGTAAAATAAATGTTTTTCTTAAATATCATTGAAACTTAGGAAATTCTTTTAAAACTCTTCGATGAAATATTTCGACTAAATAAATTTTAAATTTTAATCAACTACTACTCTATAAATCAAATGATAAACTCTTGTGTTTTTAATCATGGATTTCAAATAAACCTCGATTTTCGATAAAGTCACTCTATTAATCGTTTTGGAGATTTGATTTTCTACATCGTTGATGATTTGAATGCACGTTCAATTTGTGTGGCATGCCAAAATCCAGGCTTAATGCATCGGCCGGGTTTGGGGTGTTACACTCTCCCTCGTTGGGTCTGAGTTACATTTTTTTCTATGATATGGCCATCGTTGGGCTTAGGACTTTCAACAAGGTGAAGGAGCACAAGTGATTTGTATTAACCAAATCGTTATCTTCGACTCGTCAAGCAAGTGGGGACGGGATTTCAGTAGCCAAAGGGTAGGATTGATTCTTGGTGCATTGAGGGAGATCACATTCGTGGTAAGTGGGGTTAGCCTAATAAAGTGTTTCTAGTTACGATTATCAAAGTTGAGACTAACCTTCTATCAACCATCGTTATAGGTGTTGAAATCGGTAGAAAGCATGACTCGTAATCAAGGTGTGTAATCCCGTATTTTCCGAATACATGTTTGAAATGGTGTGTGATCTCACACTTCTCTGGAATTTTGCATGAATGTTCTGTGATTTGGTCGAAATACCAAAGAAAATCGGAAATCGGCATCCGGGATCACTTAGGCGCGCGTAGGTTCATAGTGGTAACCATGTTTTTGTAATAAAACAGTTTTGGTCAGTGGCAGTGACGTGATTTCGAAAAATCATGAAAAATAAGAGAAAGCGAAGTAGAAAGTGAATAAGATATCAAATTAAAGATTACTATGTCTATTTTGATATGGAAGAAACGAAGAAGGATAAAGGATTTTATATTCTAAGATATCTTAATAACTGGTTTGGATTAATTTCGTGGTTCCCTGATCTATTTTGGAAAAATCATATAAAATTGTAAAAGGTGAATTATGGATTATAATTTATATTTATGGATTCCTTAATGAGCTTATTTTCATTAGAAACAAGTGGGAGCATTATATGAAAACCGTACAGTGAGATATTTGAAATTAAGATAAGAGAGGTCAGAATCGTTGGACAGTGAAACAAGGGAAATTTCAAGGAATAAACTGTACTAAATGATTAAGACAAAAAATTCTGGAAAAATTGTAGTAGGAATATATATGAGTCTAGTTTTAAGAAAAATTTACAGATTTAGATTTCGAGATTTCTAACTCAAGTTATAGTCAATTTAGTTAGTACGACGCAGATGGACAGCTTAAATTTTTATGCCTAAATTAGTAGTTAAGTCTGGATTTTGAAATTACCAAATTACCCTTAGTGGGTAAATTACCGAATTATGAAAATGCCCTTAATGGGCCAAATCGATATATTTTATATGTGGGCCAAATCGATATATGATTATATGGGCCGACTGATAATTTGTTATATGGGCCGACTGATAATTTGCTATATGGGCCGATTGATATTTTGCTACATGGGCCGTTTGATAATATGATATATGGGCTAGTATGATAATTTATTATATGGGCCGATGTTATAATTTGATATATGGGCCGAATTGATATGTGATAAAATGGGCCGAATTGATATGTGATAAATGGGCCTTAGTATTGGAAATAAATTTTGAATTTTGAATTATCGTTGTTATACTGTAAAGATTTTGATTTGATATGTATGATGCATATATATGATTTTGCAAGGGATGGAAAAATATGATGAAGAGAAGTTCTGGTGGCTCTGCCACAAAATTTGGTGACTCTATCACAATCTGTCTGGTAGCTCTACTATATAAATCTGGTGGCTCTACCACAAATTTGAAAAATGGCAATGCCATGTAAATTCTGTTAATCTGGTGGCTTGCCCACAAATTTGATGTAAATGGCTTAATGCCTACGTTTGGTGTGTTGGCGGGGTGGGTGACTAAAGCTCCCCACAGGTGTGTTGGTTGGTACGGGTGGTGTGTAGCGGATGGAAAACTAGGTTTGGTTGGGAATTGCATATCATAAGCATATTATATATGATACATTTATATTATTGTAAGCGGGTTTTGGCCCAGTGAACAATGGTAAGTGGATTACACACTGAGTTCTTGTAACTCACCCCCTTCTCTTAACCCTTGTATGTAATGCTTAGTGACGCGGACTTGGGGCCATGGATGACTCGGTGGAGGCCATACTTCAGTAATGGTGTTTTTAAACTTTAGATTTTTATTTCCGTTTACTTTACTTCTTTTAATATTTTAGGTTTTTAAAGTTGTAATAAGGCCTCTAAACTATTTTTATTTTGCTTTATGTTTGGGATGTTGTTATTATTACCAATAATTGTTTAAAAGGAATTTTTCTAAAATATAAATAATGGTTTTCAAAATTGATTAATAATTGGATATTATAGTAGCGTTTACAAATAATTTTAACTCGGATACTCTTTCAAATTATCAACGATATTTTTTAAAGTCGTGGTTTTATAAGATTATTAGTTCAAATTATCGATTTATCAATCAACCTTCAAGGTTAGTAATGTTTTATCAAATATTTTAAATCAAACTTGTTTTTTTGTTTTTAACAAATCAAAACCTATATTAGAACGAATAAAAAGGATTTAACATGTTTTCTCATTTGACATGTTTTTTTTATACGTTTTCGAAAAACTCTTTTGTGTGACACACCGGATTCGGGCTTAACTTCTAGGCTGGGTTTGGGGTGTTACAATATCATTGCTTTAGGTGTAGTTCTTGCTAAATTTTGACTTCCAACATATCCCTATAGCACTCAAGCACACGTTAGGCATTCAAATGGCACTAGCGGCCAATTTGGGTAAAAAATTAGACAAAATTGAGACATCTTCACTTATCCAAAAAAACAAAAATAACAAAAAACTATGCTAAAACTCTATTTTATTCGAGAAAAAGCTCCTTAAGTGTGTTAGAAAAGCCTAATTTGCCACATCTAGTTGTGGTATAACAAGGTACAAGTGTGAAAATATGCACCAATTGTGTAAATGGTTTGGTTGTATTGAAATAGGTACCAAAAGGCCCAATTTGTGCAAAAAACAAAGTCCACGTTGCAATGTTAAGTGATGGTTGTCGTGACGTGATTTTGATTTTAGGCCATAGTGTGATGATGAACCCCGTCGTCATGATGAACCAAGTCAGTATGTCACATCATCATGAGACACTCCTTCATGTAGCGATGTCGATCTAAAATTTTGAAAATGTTACAAATTGATCTTTGTTCAATTCTGAGTTAACTTTAAAGCATATGTAGGCTCGTATAAGACCCCAAGAAAAGTTGTATATCATGATTATGAATTGAAATGATTATCTTTGAATATTTTATGTTTTGATCTTAACGCTATATGTTCGTAGTTGCTCCAGTAATTGATGTGACATCCCATAGCTCGGACGCGACGATCAATTTGGGCGTGGGGTGTTACATAGGCAATTACAATGTACCTGTCTATTGATTCTTGAGATTATGTTGCATTTTATCAAGGCTTAATATAACATTTGGTATATGAACTTGGCAATTTTTGTACTAGTTTGATACATAACCTTTCTTTTGGTCCAATTTGGTACCTAAACCTGATTTTTACCTCTAATTTGGTACCTAAGCTTTTTTGGTCCAATCTGGTACCTAAACTTGTCAAAATTTGGACAAATTGCTCAAATATACTAACAATGTTATTTTTGTAAAGTAGCAAAAATAATCAATGTATGACCAATATGTGCCAATTACATGAAATTTTTTTTTTTTTAGATGCTAAGAGTAAAATGTTTTACCCTCATTCTTAACATGTTTTGGGTGATTATCCGATGTTAATTGTGAATTTTATACGCATAATCCTTTAAATTCATATTTTAATGCTTAATAAAGCACTTGGGAGCAAAAGGAGCAAAAAATGAGTGAAAATTGAAGTGTCGGAGCAAACTAAAGGTGCCACACGGGTTGTACCTTTTCACATGACAATACCACATGGGCGTATGGTAGACTATGTCGATTCCACGGGATTGCACATTGAACATCCAAAAATCACGAGTTTTTAAGTTTTTTCGAGCATTCTAATATGTATATATGACAAAAATAAGAAGATAAGAGAGAGCCAACAGAGAATACTCAAGAAAACAACTTGAAAAAACACCATTGAAATCGACTTTGAAGCAGATTTCAATCAAGATTGAAGATTCCCAATTGATTTCTTACGAAGTTATCATGAGTTTCTTTTATTATTTCAATTATACTATATAATTGATTTTTCTCTTTTCGAGCATTAATTAATTTTCTAAATATGTAAGGGAGATGAACCTTATAATGAATTATGTCGTCTGGTTTTTGTTTTATGCAATAAATACTTAGTTTCTTTGTTCTCAATTATTTGTGCTTAATTCTTGGTTTGATATTTATAGATTATTAATCCATGTTCGATGTGTTTAAATAGGTGGTTGAATAAACCCTATTTAAGATTAGATATTGAGTAATTGAGTAGAGTTGCATGCAATCCTAAAAATAAGACAACATGAATCTATCGAATCAGAGTCAAATATAATAGGGGAATCCATAACATGAGTTAATGCGATAATAAGGGTTTTAATTAGAAAGAAATTTTAGTTAATCAAGTTAGAGTTAGTTGCTCTTATGCTCGAAAGAGATATTAACATAATTTAGGGATTTTTACGAATGAAGGTGCTAAGTAAAGAAATTCCGTAATATTGATTGATAGTGACAGATGAAATCTAGGCGGATGCTTACGTAGGTATTGCTTTGTTTCTTTGTTATGATTCTATTATATTTTTGTTTTGTTCTTTGTCGCGTTTGTTAGTTAATTAAATTAGTTAATTTTAGTTTTAATCAATCATTTGGATTATTCGGTTAAATAATTGAAAGACAGTAACTACTTGTAGTCCTCGTGGGAAAGATATCTTTGCTCACCGTAACTATACTATTAATTTATAGATGCACTTGACTTAGTCAAATTTTTAGTTAGTTTTGTGACCATCAAGTTTTTGGCGCTGTTTCCAAATACTAGAATATGAGGAAAATTTTATTTTTATTAATTTAACCAATTTTTTATTGTAACTTTAATACTTTTTTTAATTTAATTTTTAAATTCTAATTTTCTTTTGTTTGATTCTGACATGTTCTCTTGGTTTATTACTAGAAGCAACCCATTGGAACCATTACTTTTTGATAGTGAAATTGAAAAGGTTGCTCGCAGAAATCTAAAAGAGGTTAGAGAAGCAAGGTAAGGTCAATAACAAATTTTCATAGAGGATCAGAGCAAAAGGACATTAATGTGGAGATAAATATTAATCCTGGTAATATACCTCCTACACATCCTACTCCTCGGACTATGTATGACCATGCTAAGCCCACTTTGATTGGGGCTGAATCGAGTATTGTCAGACCAACTATTGCTGTAAATAATTTTGAGATCGAGCCGAACACAATTTAGATGATGCAACAATAATGAGTTGCAAGAAGAAGATTTGAATGCTCATTTAGCTAACTTTTTGGAGATCTACGACACATTTAAGATCAATGGTGTTACTCATGATGCCATTCACTTATGGTAGTTCCCATTCTTTTTAAGGAACAAGGCAAAACAATGGTTGAATTCACTTCCACGTGGTTCCATCACTATTTAGGCTCAGATAACTGAAAATTTTTTGTTGAAATACTTTCCACCAGCCTAAAACATCTAAGTTGAGGAATGACATCTCTTCTTTTGCTTAATTTGATCTTGAGATGTTTTACAATACATGAGAGAGATTTAAGGATTAGTTGAGAATGTGTCCTTATCTTGGATTACCTTTGTGGTTACATGTTCAAACTTTTTATAATGGTTTGAATCCCTCGACTAGATAGATGATTGATGCAGTAGCTGGTAGAACACTAAATAATAAAACACCTGAGACAACCTAAAAAATTATTGAGGAGATGACACTGAATAACTATTAGTGGCAAGTTACCAGAACAAAGTTTTCCAAGTCAACCAATGTTTTTAATATAAAAACAATTGCTATATTGGTGAGTCAGGTTAAAGCTCTTGGTAAGAAAATTGATGGTTTGAGTTTAGCTAAGGCGGTGAATCCGGTAGTGCAATGTGATACAACTTAGAGGTGGGAAAAATCCAATTCGTTCAAAAAACTAGATAAAAAATTCAAATTTTGAATTAAATAGCTCAAGTTTTTGAGTTAATCAAGTTATTCGACTCAATCAAATAAAAAATTAAGTTTTTCGATTTAATTGAAATATGAATTACAAAATTTGAGTTATTTGAAAATCTGAATAAGAAAAGGAAAAACTATGTTGTTTTCATAAATTTTTACCTTTTTTAAAGTTAAAAGTCAAAACTATTAAGTTAAAAGGCAAAACTATGTTGTATTGATAAATGTTTACTCATTAAGTTAAAAGCCAAAACTATTATTGTAACACCCCAAACCCGACCTAGAAGTTAGGCCCGAATCTGGTGTGTCACACTGAAGAGTTTTTCGAAAACCATGCTTTCATTAGAAACCCTTCTTAAAGAACTTAAAACTTTCTGCCATGTAAAACCTTAGATTTCGTTTGCTTATCTTCAAAATGTAGTTTATTAAAAGTCATTCTCTTGCAAAAAAAAAATAAATTATTACTTTCAAAACCTTGTTTGTTGCGGAAGTTTGATTCAAACATTTGTCAATACGTGATATTTTGAAAACAATGGTTATAGTTTTAAAAACCCGGGTTTAACATACCAGCAGTTTGTAGTTTAAAGAAATACCAAATAAAAGTTAAAAAGAAAAACCCAATGGCCTTATTACAAAAATTATGTGCACAATAATTTAAAATAACTAAATTAAACTAAAATCGCTAAGTTTAGTCTTTAAACCATATCCGACGTGTGGCCACCTCCGAGTCCTCCGCATCTCCAAATCCTCTAAGGCTGGGGATTACCTACACGGTTAAAAGAAAGGGGTGAGTTATGAGAACTCAGTGTGTAATCCCCTGATACGGTCATAGTCTAGGCCTAAGCCCATACGGTATCAGTCTGGGCCTAAGCCCTATTCGGTAACAATCTAGGCCTAAGCCCTATTCGGTAACAATCTGGGCCTAAGCCCCAAGTCATAACAATGCAATGGATATGTACCCACCCCAATACAACCAAACTCTCCACCCGTACCAACCAAACTCTCCATGTGGAGACCATGTCGACCCACCCAGCCAAAACTCTCTTATATATGTACGACTCTAAGCCTTCAGTAGCGGTCTTATAATTGGCACAAAGCCATTAGTAACTGTATTATGTTTGGCACATAGCCATCGATGATTTGTAATATATTCTACACACGACCTTGGGTAAATATGATCGACACAGAGTCATCGATATATATGTTAGGCACATAGCCACGGGTAAATACGATTGACATAAAGCCATAATTAAGATGGCACAGAGCCATGTTTAGGTTGGCATAGAGCCATAACTAGATTACATGGCGATGCCACTATAACGGTATGTGGCAATGCCACTAGAACGGTATGTGGCGATCCCACTAAAATGGTACTTCCTCCAATCAGCAAACCCAACCCAATGCAATATGTTATATATGTCATGCTCAATCATTACACGTGTATGCAAAATGACCATACTCAGTAATAATCATTTACACATACAATAAAAACATAACAGTCACACGACCACAGTCAAATTAGTTAAAACACAGTCATACATTCACAGTTAGAATAGTCATAGTCCTAATCAGTCAGTTACTCGCAAGGGTAAAACAGGCATTTACCTTGTAAGGGTATTTCGGTAATCCTACCCTTTAGGGGTATTTCGGTAACTTTACCTATAGAGGGTATTTCGGTAATTTCATAAACTGGGAGTAATTCAGTAATTTCATACACCGGGGGTAATTCGATAATTTTGCAAACCAAGGGTAATTCGATAATTTCGCAAACTGAGAGCGTTTCGATAACTTTGCAAACTGGGGGTATTTTAGTAATTTTGCAAATCGAGGGTATTTTGGTAATGTTACAAATCCGGGTATTTCAGTAATTTCATAAACTAGGGGTATTTTGATAATTTTGCAAATCGAGGGTATTTCGATAATTTTACAAATTAGGGGTACTTTGGTAATTTTGCAAACCGAGGGTATTTCAGTAAATTCACAAATTGATGGTATTTCGGTAATTTTGCAAACTGGAGGTATTTCGGTAATTTCATAAACTGGGGGTTTTAAACAGAGATAACGATGCGAATAGGCCTAGGGCCCACTCTCGGCCCAAATTGGGCCACACGCTCGTGTGGCCCATTTAGCCCAAATCTAGCCACAGATATAAGATTCACATAGTCTAGTCCAATATTTACTACACAATCATACAGCCTATCTGATTGGGCCCACGGGCCCATTGGCCTTACATGGCCCCTTTCGGCCCATCGTGGCCCAAACAGCCTAAACCCACAAGAACACTCAAGATGGCCTCAACTATCGCGTCGAAGCCCCTACACGTGCTCTCGCACGCTCGTGTAGCTACCATTGCCGTGTGACTGGAATTTCGACATTTGCCGCTCTACAGCTAGAGTAGTGCAAAATACACACCTGATAGGAATCTGGAGTTAATCCGCGCTCCGAGCACTCCCTCCTTCAATAGAGTTTAATTCCATCGCAACCACCTGTCGCCCCAACTTAGCAAAATTAATATCCCTTTTTGCTTGCAATGGGATTCGAGCCCTTGACCTCTCTTATGCTCCAGACGCTATATGCCACCACAACACAAGCTCCTTTTGTGACATAAAGCATACGTAACTAAATATAAACCTATGGGCCAAAGTCTAAGTTCATTTAAAAAATGATCAAAATGAATTGCAAGCGCCAAGACTTGAACCTTGGACCCCTTGCTTCCTCTATGGCGTCACTTCCTTGTTTCCCATGTGGCGTCATTTGCCACTAGACCACAACTCCTTTTTGTGTCTCATTTTACCCCAATTTATTCTTAAACCCTACTTACTAACTCCCAAGGTTTTATTTACCTAAAACCAAAATTTTTCCTAAAGCCCAGGTTTGATCCCGGGACTTCATGGAAGCCCCCTAACCTTCTAAAATCACTCACCTAATAGGTCCAACTTGCATTAGTGCCGTTCTCTTGTTCTCAAAAATTTTTAAACGTTTCCGTGCCCAAGGCCCAATAGGCCTAATTCTACTAGGCCCAAATTCGGGGCGTTACAATTATATTGTTTATGTAGTTAAATAATATTATACTTCGCCTACTAGTTAAATAATCGGTTCTTGTAAATGCAACATTGAGTATAAATAATAGGATTCGTTAACTCGACTCGACTTGACTCAAAATTTTTTGACTTGATTCGATTCAATTTGAAAAAAAGGAAATTGAGTTTAGTTGCTAAAATAGGATTCACCAATTCGAAAAACTCAAAAAAAAAATTTATTCGATTCAACTCGACTCGACGATAAACTTACCCCTAATGTGACTGGAGCAGAATTTTTTCCCTTCAAGTTTACATTAGAGCACGAGCAAGTTGACTTTATGAATAATAATCTTAGACCTCGGAATAACCCCTATAGCAATAATTATAACTCAGAAAAGAGAAATCATCCAAATTTTTCTCGGGGTGGTTAAGGAAATCAAAGGTCGCAACCCATTCCGAGTTTTTAGCAACCTTATTATCAAGAAAAGAAGTTGAATCTTGAAAAGATGTTGACTAAATTTATTTCAGTGTAAAAAACTAGATTCTAGAACACTAAAACAACTTTAAGGAATCAGCAGACATCTATTTAGGGTCTCGAGAATCAGATTAGCAAGCTTTCTAAATTGGTTTCAGAGAGACAAAAAGGTAGTTTACCTAGTAACACTGAAACCAACTGAAAAGAGCAAGTCCACGCAATCACTTTACAAAGTGGAAAAAAGTGTTGGCTGAGCCTGAAAAGAAGCTGAATCTAGAAGTTGTTGAGAAAATGATGGGGTTTAGGAATGCAAGAAAGAACATAAGTCGGTGGTCAGAGAATACAAACTAAAAATCCCATATCCAACAGAGTTGAAGAAAAATCGCATGAATGAACAATATGATAGATTTTTTAAACTTTTGAAAAGATATCATATTTAATGCCCTTTTGTATATGCCCGAGTATGCAAAATTCTTAAAGGAGCTTTTGACAAAGAAAAAAAAATTAGA
Source organism: Gossypium rotundifolium (assembly GCA_025506655.1). Taxonomy (NCBI): domain Eukaryota; kingdom Viridiplantae; phylum Streptophyta; class Magnoliopsida; order Malvales; family Malvaceae; genus Gossypium; species Gossypium rotundifolium. The sequence goes on along the minus strand of CP106722.1, from coordinate 83,837,008 downwards.
AGAGTTGTCCATTATAGAGCTAAATGATGAGGGCTCAGCCATTCTCCAGAACAAACTAACTGCTAATTTAAGGGTCCAAGGAGTTTTATTGTCCCTTGATTTATTGATAGCTTAACTGTTGAAAAAGCATTGGCTGATTTGGGTACTAGTGTAAATCCAATGCTTTATAAAATGTTCAAACAACTTGGTCCCTGGGACCCAAAACCCACTAGGATGAGTATTCAATTAGCTAACAAATCAATTAAGTATCCTAGGGGTATTATTGAGGATGTGCTTGTTAAAGTGGATAAATTCATATTCCCTTTTGATTTTGTTATAGTAGGCATGAATAAGGATATTGAGGTACCCATTATTTTAGGTCGACCCTTTTTAGCCACTATTAAAACTATTATTGATGTGGGTAATGGTGAACTTGTGCTGAGGATAGGTGATAAAGAGATTACTCTTGAAGCACATGATGTTGTGAGAGTTTCTAGTGAGCAAAATGATACTCGTTATTCTATTGAGTTTATTAATGATGCGACGCAATAGTCTTTACAGGAAATTACTCATGAAGACATGTTAGAACCGTGTCCTGTCCAAAGTGATAAAAGTTAAGGGACATGTGAAGAAACAATGGTGCAGCTCGATGAACTAGATGAATGGCGAACAAAGGCTTATGAGGACCCAACAATGTACAAAGAAGTAACAAAGCAACGTCATGGTGTACATTTAAAAAGGACAAACCAATTCATAGTTGGAGACAAAGTGCTACTAGACAATTTAGATCCACGAATGTTCCCTGAAGAGTTCAAGTGACGCATGCTTCTATCTGGATCAATTGAGGTAACACACCTTGAATATGGAACATTTAAGCTAAATAGTAATCGATACAAACTTTATCTTAGTAGTGATATTGATAACGAGAGAGAAGAGCTTCGATTTCAAAATTTGAAATAACCACGTGCTTGAAAAGGGAAGTCGAGCTTAAACTCTAAAGAAATGCTTCTCAGGAGGCAACCCAAGTTTTTTTTTTATTTTCATTTATTTGTGTTGCATGCTTAGTATGTTATTTTCTGACATTTATTTTTATTAATTGTAAAAAAACCACATGGCTTGAGGTAGACCACACGACTTAACGACACGGCCATGTGGCCTACACAACATAGGCATATGCCCATATGCATACAGGGAATGGATTAACTTGGAGCCATATGATTCCAGAGAGTCACACGACTTGGTGACACGACCTTGTGACCTATATGACTACTACACACGACTGTGGGAGAAGCAAACGACAAGCCCACACGGTCTGAGTGAAGATACATGACCTGGCAACACGACTGTGTGGTACATACAGCCTAGGTACACGAGCGTGTTATGGACCGTGTGAAACCTTGAGCGATTTTTAAAAAAAAATTCTTGTGACACACAAGGCTCTAGAGAGATACATGACCTGGTCGCACGACCGTGTGGCCTACTTAGCCTAGCACATGGTCGTGTATCCAAAAACCTAACATTTTAGCAGTAGTCAGAGTAGATCGGACACTTATAGCAGCATCAACAGGAGCGTATAAAGGCTTATTTACTGCAGATGTGCCAACACTTTCATCTCTCGTTACTAGTTTGCACAACTGACCTGTCAGAGCCTCTCGATCCTAATATTCCTCGTGATGTCAATCTATGATTTTACCTAGTTTTATCTTTTATTTATTTATTTATTTTTATTTGTTTTCCTTATTTTCTAGATTGATATGTTTTTGATGCACTTTAATGTTCTTATTATTTTTGTGTTTGATTTGCTATCTATTTATCTTATCTTATTTTTTATTATTTTCTTATTAGTATGCACTAAACCATGTAATTAATTTAGGATCTCTTACATTTTCGGATTTCAGTATCGTGGCTCATTCATCCAAATTTAAGGCAGTTTCAGTTCTCTTCCTCCTTTTTTTATAATATCTTGCTTATTGTGACTATCTTTGTTTGTACATTGAGGGCAATGTACATCTTAAGTGTGGGGAGGATTCTATATGTTATGCGATATGGCCCCTGAATTGTTTTTTTTTGTTTAAGTAATTTCCTCAAACCTTACATTATAGTTAATTTTTCTTAATCTGGAGTTTTTATTGATTCTGTTTAGGATTAATTTGTAGAATTTTTATGCATTGTTTTATTTATACTTTAAGGCATGAGAGAGTTAAGCATTATAAGATGTTTTCAGAAAACAATTATTTTAGGTTGTGTCTGGGAACTGAAACATTATCTTGAATTTTAAATTTACAAGTTTGACATTAAAATCATAATTTTTTTTTAGTGTCTAAGCCTATAGAGCATCTATTCTTTCTTGCTCATGTTATTTTGGTTGTGAGTATGTCAACCAGATTTGTTATTCTAGAACTTGCTTCGGTTATACATGTCAATACCACATTATTAATTTGATATACTGAGATGATAGAGGCACTTAAGATTTAACCCATTTAACCTTTAAACAACTTGTTGTATTATTCCCTAGTAAGCCCTACTGATCCAAATCCATTTTTGTTTACTTATCACCCGTTCATGTTAACCCAAAAACTACATTAATTTTGTAAATAACTCTTTGTGTTGATTCTCTTTTTGTTGAGATTCAATTTGGTTAGTTGTCTGATTATGTTTATCATTTGTATTGGTGACTTTTTCTTTTTTCTAAAAAAATAATAATTTGAATGATCTTGATCAATTGAGAAATCAGTATTTAGGTTATAAACCTTACTACCTTATTTGATCTTGAATCGTTAGTCTTATCTTTTGTATAAAATCTCACATCCACTCTGTATCTCTCATTGATGTTAAATTCTTGTAATTCAGTAGATGATTCTTTTGGTTTGCAAACCTATCAATTCGGCTCTCGAGTGTAACCACCTTTTATGACCTTTTCTGTACCCTAAACCTAAGCCCCATTACAACCTCGCAAAGACCTCTTGATTGATGTGTCATCTCGTATCTATAGTGGTGGAGATTTCATTTTCAAGTAAACCTATGGTAATAACATTTCTTATTTGACTATTGAGTGCACATTACTTGAACCTTAAACACCTTGAATATTTTGAGTGAACCTTAGTGAGGGTGTTAATTCTTGTGGAGTTTGAATTCAGGTAATTATTGAGATAAGGTGGACGCCTATGTTTTTATGCCTTAAATTTTTTTTTCTGCTTGGATTGCTTATGTTCTTTAGTGTCATTTTAGTTTAAATTTCCACTGCATGATTATCTGTAGAATATCCTAAAACATTATCAGTGAAAATAATAAATTAAGTGAAGTTAACTTGAATGTGGGCTGAGAATTTTGCTTGAGGACAAGCAAACGCTTAAGTGTGAGGATATTTGATAAGTGCTAAAAGTAACATATTTTAACCTCATTCTTAACGCGTTTTGGGTGATTTTCCAATGTTAATTATGAATTTTATACTCTTAATCCTATAAATACATGTTTTAATGCTTAATAGAGCTCTTGAGAGCAAAAGAAGCGAAAAATGAGCAAAAATCGGAGCGTTGGAGCAAGCTAAAGGAGCTATATAGGTTGCACCTTTTCACACGAAAATATTACACAACTATATAAACCATATAGGCATGTGGTAGGCCGTGTCAATTTTATGGAATTATGCACTAAACAAAAGAAAATCGAGATTTGTAGGTTTTTTGGGCATTTTAAGATGTATATATGACAAAAATAAGAAGATAGGAGAGAACTATAAAAAAAGTACTCAAGAAAACGACTTGAAAAAACACCATTGAAGCTGACTTTGAAGCATATTTCCATATTTCTTAGGAAGTTATCATGAGTTTCTTTTATTCTTTTGGTTATATTGTATCGTTGATTTTTCTCTTTTCGAGCATAAACTAGTTTTCTAAATACCTATGGGAGATGAACCCTACAATGAATTCTGTCGTTTGATTTTTATTTGATGTAATAAATACTTAGTTTCTTTATTTTTAATTATGTGTTTTTAATTCTTGGTTTAATATTTCTAGAGTTTTAATCAATGTTCGATGTGCTTAAATAGGTGGTTGAATAAACTTTGTTTAAGATTAGATCTTGCGTAATTGAGTGGAGTTGCATGCAATCCTAGAAATAGGACGATATAAATCTACCGTATTAGAGTCAAATCTAATAGGGGAATCCATAGCACGAGTTAATGCGATAATAGGGGTTTTAATTAGAAAGAAATTTTAATTAATCAACCTAGAGTCAGTTGCTCTTATGCTTGAAAGCTATATTAGCATAATTTAGGAATTTCTACGGATCAAGCTGCTAAGTAAAGAAACTGTGTAATTTAGATTGACAGTGACAAATGAAATCTAGGCGAATTCTTGCCTAGACATTTCTTCGTTTCTTGGTTGTTATTCAATTATTTGCATGTTTTGTTTCTTGTAGCATTTGTTAGTTAATTAAATTAGTTAATTTTAGTTTGAATCAATCATTTGAATTATTCAGTTAAATAATAGAAAAGCGATAATTACTAGTACTTATAGTCCCCATGGGAATGATATCTTTGCTCACCGTAACTATACTATTAATTTATAGTTGCAATTGCCTTAGTCAAATTTTTAGTTAACTTCATGACCATCAATTTATCTTATTTAACTTTTTAATTTGACATAATGTATTTATTTTATTTTTGGGTTTTTTTAAAAATCTTATTTTCTTCTTAGTATTCATTCATTAAGTATAGCTGGAAACACAATTTTGAACATGGATTTCCTTTGATACTGACGACATCTTCTGTGGGATTACGGGTTTTGTAAAGGTCAAACCATACTTTAAGCATAAGGTCCATCTTGATTTATTCCTACGATTATTTGTCAAAGTAATCTCAACCGATACAAAAAGTAAAATTTGAGCATATTGTTTAGTGAAACAGAAGAAAAACTAAATAAATATAATTATTCATGTCATTAAATTCCATGTCATCCGTCACATATCAATCATACATTAATTATATTTGTCCACTCTTAACAAAAAATAACACCATTCATGTTTTTAGGTAACTTGTATAATATTATGAGAATTTTAAGTACCAAGAAAAACTCTTTCAAGTACCAAGTATTAAGCCTGTTATTAATAAAGTGAAACAGGTGTCATTGGCAAAATGCAAAGGAACATTTAAGCATAATGTTAATGATGTAGTGGACAAGTGGTGCAAAGTGATCAGAAAAGATTTTCATGCATGTGAAGATTTTTTTTTTTTTTTGGCACGCGAGTGTTTGGTGCTTATAAAAGGAAAGTTTGAACTTGAGTTTTTCCATTTTCGTGTTAAATGAGACTTCTATTGAAAAATGGATTCTTGTCGTTATGGTGACTTGGAGAAGTTGTGCAATGAGATCGCATTTTGTGTTCAGTTACTCCATTCTTCTTCTTCTTCTTCTTCCAAGATATTTCATCAAAGGGACCATGATAATGTAAGCCTGCCGTTGCATATAAGAAAGCCAGGAAGGACATCATATTGTAATCAATAATGTAAAAACAAACCAGGCTACAATCTTTAATGGTGAAGTGACCAATGAAATGTAAAAGTCGGCCATTAGCAAAGGACAAAATAAAGGAACTTATATAATTTTATATAAATATTGAGCCCCCATTATAAGCACGGTTCGCAGTTGTGATAAAAGGTTGCCAAATTCCATGGCCAATGTGAGTAATTGCTTTACTACCTATAGCATAAAGCATATTTGGAAAAGAGACTTATAATATTAGGCTCCGTTTGATAGGGAAAATATTTTTCGGAAAACATTTTCCCGATTTTACGGTGTTTGTTTGGCTGGAAAATGAATTCCTAAGTAAAACATTTTCCAAAACACTGGTAAAATCACTTTATAATTTTAGAAAAACATCTTACCAATTTCTAAACTGTAAGACATTTTCCACAGCTCTTCTTTTCACTCTCTTCACCCTAAGCAAGAATTCGTCTTCTCTGCTGGTCTTTGCCTTATCTTCTCTGCTGGTTCATCATCTCTGCCTCGTCTTCTCTGCTGATTCATCGAAGGTAAATTTCTACTCCCATTCTTGATTGCAAGCTCTAAGATTTAGGGGTTTCTGCATATTTGTATTCTGCTTGAGTTTGGTTTGTAGTGAATGTGTGGGTTTTTGCAAATTTTTGAAGCTGGATGTGTTAGGGGTTTCTTCTTTGTTTGTTTGGTCACTTGGTTTCTAAACCTCTTCATTGAAGGGTCGCAAATTTCACTAGAAGATTTAAGGTTCACCGTTGCTCCTCTTCTAGGCTACCATTGATGTAGCGTGTAGCCATTCTTTCAAAGATCTCCGCGACCATCTCCACCCTCAAGATCCCTAACGTCCGTCTCCTAGACGCTGAACTTTCTCTAATCAAAGCCTTTGCATTCACCAACACTTCTCTTTTCCTCTCAATCCCAAACCCTCTTCTCCCCGCTGTCACCGCTAACCATTCTCTTGCTCTCCGCTGACTGTGCTTGTTTTGACAGTGGAGCCTTAAAATAATGATTTGACAGTGTATGACTGTGCTTGTTTGTTTTTTCTAAAGAAACTTCGTTGCATTTCCCTGTTTTGCCTTTCCCCCCCTAAAAGGCTGGTTTCTTATATCGGTTTTCTTCCCCCTCCCTTCTTTTGTTTAACATGTTAGAGTTGAGCTTGATCATAATTCATAATTTTTGTCTTTGGCAATTGCAGGTTAGTTGGTCATTTATAATTTTGTTGAATTTTGAAACTTCGATTGATTTTGGATTTGAGTAAAACTCAGTGAAGAACAATGGCCTTAATTTTTGTTCCATTCTTATGGCATATGTATGTTGATGCATTAATGATGTTTTTTTATGTTTTGAGATTATATATATATATATATATATATATATATAAACACTGTTGGTGTTTTGAGATTATTTTGTCTTCGAGCTTGTATATACATGTTCCGTTTACTTCTTTGCTAATCTGATATAAATGTTCTATGTTGCTGGAGCTTTTCTAATTAATTAGAATATTTAATCATCAACATTGATTTGTTTTGACCAAAACTTCTTTTTGTGCATGTTGCTTTGTATTTTATACTGGCATTAGCTGCCAATATCGTTTGTATATTATAACTATTTATCTCCTTTCTTTTGATTAGATTTCTCTTATATGATAGCAGAATGAAACGATTTATTCATTTAAGTTCTTGATACTTTTTCAGTGATTTATTTCATGATTATTTAGAAGGTCTTTTAACTTATATTTCATATGTAAACACTTGGATTTTCATTTTTTATACCTTTTCATCAATTCATTTTAATCATCTGGAAATGATGAGATTGTATCAGAGTTAACCCCCAAAGAAGGCTTCATTTGTAATGGTTTTGAAGGAATACGGAAATCTTGTCTTGTAAGAACAACCACTTGATTTTAATTCTCAATTCAATGATGTTTTCTTTTTCAACTTCATTATATATGTTTTCTTAAATTTTAGGTTGTTCCAACCAGTTTTGCCAAAGAAATGGGCTTGACAGAGAAACCGAGCACCATGATAAAGAACTCGAGGGTAGGAAGTGGTTGTTAAACACCATAGTGGATGCAAAATCACAAGTTCATCAGGTGCAGGATGGTCACAGTTTGTGCAAGAAAACAAGCTAGAACTTGGAGATACTCTCTTGTTTCAACACATTCCCAATACTGGTAATGCCATTAACTTAAAGATTATTTGCAAGGTTGGAGATGCAAATAATAGGAAAGAAACAAGTGAGCAAATGTAGGTTAAAAAGTAGCAGCATACCATCATTTGTAAATTCTCTACCACTCTTTTGTATCAAATTTTTGAAATGGCAACCATGGGTTGTATGTATGATCATGTTTTTACCAGTCTCTCTTTTGCTTGGATGGTAAGAAAAAAATAGTTTGATCATGGAAGTGTAGGAACTCCTTTTTTGTAAATGATCTAATCTTTCTGTTGAAATTGGAAACGATTTAAGAAAGCTTCATCATTATGTTTTTGTCTACACCTCACTTCCTGCTTTAGACTAAAGATTTGATTGCATGTCACATTGACAATAATGAAGATTCTATATTTTTAATTCAACTCTTTCCTTCTTCGATAACAATATTCATTTTTACAAACTGGTTGGGGTACTTTTGTACTTGGAGAACAATATCCAAGTCAATGATGTTTGCACCTTTGAGCTAATAAATAGCACTGAAATATTCTTCAAGTAGTCATTTACAAAGGCCAGCATGCAAATTGTCATCAAATATTAGCTTTAGAGATGTAATATCCATACACCAGTGATAACCATGTCAATCAGACAAAATTCTAGAGCAGAATATCGACGAGTCTGAAGATGATGACACTACAGAGATCCTAGAGGTCATCTCTCCAAGCAGGAAAATAAGAGAGGAACTGCAGTCGCCATGTCCTCGGTCTCATAAGATGATGAGAAGTAGTAACTCAGCTATCAAAACCAAAACAGTGTGCAATGGGATAAAAGGTTTTAAAAGAACAAGTCATCATATAATTCGACAGTTAAAGACACAAGAAAAGTATAAGGCTCTTGAGAGAGTTCGTAATACTTTTAAATTTGAGAACCCATTTTTCCTTTTGGTTAGCTTAATAATTGAGTATTATTATATATTTAATTTGATTTATGTATTTGTAAATAAATCATTGCAATATATGTAAAAATAATTTAAAATATAAAAATTTATTAATATGTATATAAAATTTATTAATATGTGTAAAATAGCTTTTTGGAAAATATTTTGAAATCTACCAAACAACGTAAAATATTTTACACAGATTCATCCAAACACCAGAAAATATTTTTAGTAAATCATTTTCCAGAAAAGTAAATCATTTTCCAGAAATCATTTTCGGAAAACATTTTACTGGCAAACAAACGGAGCCTTATATAATGTGACAAAAGATATTAGATCCAATATGTATGAAAATGAACACTTCGTTTACGCCCTCCAACACCGGGGCCGACACTTCAACCATAATCATAATAATAATAATAATGTAGCACTAAGAATCACCTGTCTTACTCCATAGATTTAGCTTTCTTTTTTTTGGTTGGTGTAAAAGGAGTCAATTTTGATTAAAAGATGAAACTTGAAATTCTAGCATAATTATTTGAATTAATTAAATTTAAAATTTGTTATAGTTATATTGTGAACTTTAATACGTGTTTTCTGTGAAATTTAAAATGTATTTTCCAGATGAATCGAACCTTCAATGAGCTACACGCATCTACCTCTTTAAGATGCGAACTTTAACTAGGTGAACCTCATGTAGTACACACATTCGTGAGCATATACGAGGTGCATGTGGAGAGGCTTAGAGTCATTGTTACCTATTATCCTAAGACGTCACATTATTGTCACTGCCAGAAAGTAAGATCAGATCTCATCATCAATAGCCCTTAAACGAATATCAAAACTTGTTTCCCACTATAAAAGGATCCATCCAAGAACTCACAACAAACAGGACATTTTCTTCCTCTTCCTAACTCTCTTCTAAGAAAAACACCCTATTCTTGTGGCTCTCCGCCAAATGACAAGAGAACCACCATTCCATCCACCACCATCTTCCTCTTGTTAATCTGATCGATTAACAAATATTTTCGATGGTTAATCTTGAAGCGAGCAAAATCTTTTAGTCGAAGAAGGCTATGACTTGTAAAGTAGATATGAAATGACAATATAAGTGACAAGAGCATCATGGTTTATGCTTTGGATGCATTCCAATGTTTTAATCAATAACAAAGAAAATTTAGGGGGAAAAGCGAAATTATAAGGTAGAAGATCATGTAAGGCTAACTGAATAAAGAAGTTACGGTTATTTCATGCCATATTGTATTTGGTGTCATGCAGTCTTTAAGTTTGTAGGATTGTTTACTTGTTTGGTAGGAAGGATAGAAAATTTATAAATCTAATAGTTAAATTACAAAGTAGGAAAGTGATCATGAATATTAAGGTAAAAGTATTATGGAGGTCCTTATATTATGAGTCGATTGCATTTTGTCTTCTCCACTTAAAAAATATTAGATGAAAGAGCAAATTGGTCCTTTCTGTTAAAATTTGTATCTATATATACTGTTAAAAACTGGTGTGGTTGTTGGAATAACCAAATAATGACATATGACTTGCCACGTATACCTCATGCTAATGTACATGGATCAATTTATAACAGTAGAAATGGATAAAATTTTTAACGGAAGGACTAATTTACTCTTTGATCTAATGTATAATGACTAATTTGTCATTTTTTGTGTAGAAGGGGTAAAATGCAATTTGAGTCCTAATATAGATGTCTCATATTATATTTACCTAAATATTAACAGTTTGATAAGCCATAAAAGCAACATGTTTTTAATCCCATTCTTAATGCATTTTTGGATGATTTATTATGTGAATTAGTGAATTTGATGCTCCTAATCCTTTAAATTCATGTTTCTATACTTAGGTGAGCATAAGGGAGCGAAAGGAGTGAAAAACGAGCCAAAATCTGGCAAAAAGAGTTGTTTCCAAGATCCACATGGCCTAGGTATTTCCACACGGGCTGGCCACACGCCCATGTGAGCCACACGGGCTGACCACACGCCCATGTGAGCCACACGGGCTGACCACACGCCCATGTGCCAGCCCGTGTCAATTTTGCACCCTGCTTCTCTATTACACAGAAAAACTCAATTTTTAGGGTTTCTGAGCATTCTAAACTTTATAAATACATATTACAAGAAGACCTATGGGAGGACACAGAGAGGAACGAAGAATTCACTCGAAGAATGCCAACGGATTCAACTTAGAAGCAGGATCTCTTTCAAGATTGAAGATATCCATTCAATTTCTCTAGAAGTTTTTGGGTTTATTTATATTTTGTTGTTTTCCTAATTTTGAGATGTTTTCCTTCAAAATTATGAACTAAATTCCTTAGATCCCTAGGGAAGATGAAACCTATGATGAATCTTATTATTTGATATTCTGGATTATATGATAAATATTTGTTCTTGTTCTCAATTATATATGCTTATTTCTCGCTTTAATATTTTCAGGATATTAATTCAAGTGTGATGTGCTTATTTCAGTGCAGCAAAAGTCTCTGTTTAAGAGTAGATTTGACATAATTGAGTGGAGTTGCATGCAATCCTAGAAATAGGACAACATAAATCCACCGGATTAGAGTCAAATCTAATAGGGGAATCTATAGATCGAGTAAATGCGACAATAGGGGTTTTAATTAGAAAGAAATTTCAATTAATCAACCTAGAGTCAGTTGTTCTTACTCTCGAAAGACATATTAACATAATTTAGGGATTTCTACAGATCAAGGAAAGTGAATAAATCATCTAATTCAGATTTAGAATAATAAGTAAAATCTAGGTGGATTCTTTCCTAGGTATTGTCTTTCTCTTTGGTTATATTCAAGTATTTTCTTATTCTATTCTCTGTTGCGTTCTTAATAATTAGTTTAGTTAAATTTAGTTTAAAAACAACCCTTTTAATTTATAGGCTAGATAATAAAAAGATAGTAATTACTAGTACTTTTAGTCCTCATGGATATGATATTCCCGACTCACCATAACTATACTACTATTCGATAGGTGTGCTTTCCTTTGTCATAATTTTAGTTAGTTTAGTGACTCATCAAGTTTTTAGCACCGTCGCCGAGGACTAAAATATTAGGAACACTCGATTTTTATTAGTTTAGCTATTTTTATTTTATTGCATTTTAGTTTAATTTTTTTTCTAATTTTTTCTTTTATTTGTTTCTAGCAGGTTCTTTTAGTTTATGACTAGAAGAAACCCATGAGATTAAAAGCACAGGTCGCAGAAATCGTAGAGAAGAAAGGTAGAGTTGATAGAATATAGTTGAAGAGCAAGAGGACGTTATTATCGTTACTAAGGAGATGGCTGATAATCAAAATAATCAACTACCTCCTGTGGTTGCCGCAAATCCTGTAAATTCGAATCCTACTCCTCATACTATGTATGATTATGCCAAGCCCACTCTAATTGGGGCTGAATCGAGTATTGTGAGGCCTGCCATAGTTGCAAATAATTTCAAACTGAAGTTGAACACTATTCAGATGATTCAACAGTTTGTTCAGTTCAATGGTTTGTAAGACGAAGATCCAAATACTCATTTGGCTATTTTTTTTTTTTGAAATTCTGTGCCACTTTCAAGATAGATGGTGTGACGATGCCATTCACTTACAGTTGTTTCCCTTCTCGTTGAGGAATAAAGCTAAATAGTGGTTGAACTCCTTACCACGAGATTCTATCACTATATGGGATCAAATGACCGAAAATTTTTTACTAAAGTATTTTCCATCGGCTAAGACAACTAAGTTGAGGAATGATATCTCTTCCTTCGTGCAAATGGATTTAGAGACCCTATATGATGCATGAGAGAGGTATAAGGATTTATTGAGAAGGTGCCCTCACCATGGGTTACCTCTATGGCTACAGGTTCAAACCTTTTACAACGGTTTGAATCCCTTAACTAGGCAATTGATCGATCCAGCTACTGGTGGGACTCTGAATAACAAAACACCTAAAGTGACTTATCAATTTATAGAGGAAATCTCACTCAATAATTATCAGTGGCAAGTCATGAGGACGAAGCCAATGAAAGCAGCCGATGTTTTAACTTAGATGCGGTCACCATGTTATCAAATCAGGTAGAACTTTTAAATAAGAAAATTGAGGTTTATATGGTTCTATGCAGGTACATCTGGTGATGCAATGTGATACGAATGGAGGAGGAATGAACAATCCAGAATATTTACCCTACGGTCCTAGCACATAGAATGAACAAATCAACTATACGGGTAATAATTTTAGACCTTAGAACAATCCTTATAGTAACACTTACAATGCAGGTTGGAGGAACCATTCCAATTTCTCTTGGGGTGGTCAAGGAAATCAGAGACCATAACCTCCTCAAGGCTTTCAACAACCTTACCAGTAAGAGAAAAAGTCGAACCTTGACGAGATCCTGACGAAATTCATTTTGGTGTCAGAAACCCACTTCCAAAACACCGAAATAGCACTTAAAAATCAACAAGCGTCGATTCAAGGGCTCTAGAATCAAATAGGTCAACTTGCTAAGCTGATTTCAAAAAGACCACAAGGTAGCTTGCCTAGCAACACCAAAACTAACCTAAGAGAGTAGCCTCATGCGATTACTATTTGAGATGAAGAAGGTTTAGTTGAATTTGAACCAGAACCAAGGCAAGAAAGCATGGTAAGTAAATGTAAGGTTGAGGTAAGCCACAATGAACAAAAGCTGGTTGGTAAAGAATATGAACCTCGAGTTCCATATTCGAATGCAACGAAAAAAGACTACACAAATGAACAATTTGGTAAATTTCTTAAACTTCTAAAAAATTGCATATTAACTTACCGTTTATTGAAGCTCTTTCACAGATGCCTAATTCTATTAAATTTCTAAAGGAGCTTTTGGCAAACAAATAGAAGTTAGATGATTTGTTGCACGTGGAGCTAAATGCAGTTTGCTCAACTATCTTGCAGAATAAACTACCTAACAAATTAAAAGATCCAGGGAGTTTTACTATTCCTTGTTTAATTGGCAGCTTAAATGTTAATGATGCTTTGGCTAATTTAGGGGCTAGTATTAATGTCATGCCCTATAAAATATGAAACACCCCAAACCCAGCCCACAAGCCCCGACCGGATCTAGTATGCTTCTTGAGAAAAACTTGTCTTGTCGTTTTGAAAAACATGTGATTTTGTGGTAAGAGAATAGATTTGAAGTACGATCTTGTTGAAAATTGGGTTGTGATTTAAGTTTGTATCTTATTAAATCGTTAACTTTATGTTTTTAGAAAATTTATTATTCAAAAGAAAAATTGGATTTAGAACTTATTATTAAGTTGAAAACCATAGGTAATTAGGTGTCAAAACAATTTAATTCGGTTATCGAAAATATTTAATTATTTAGTTGAAGTTGAGCGTAGCAGAATAAAAATTTAAAACGTATAAATAAAACAGTTTATAGCGGCCTTATTACAAAAACATAACCCAAAATAAATTCCGAAATAACAAAAGAAAACATAGTAAGTTTAATTAAAAGAAAACCCATATACTGAGTTGAGCAATGGCCACCACGTAGTTCTCACGACCACATCCATCACGCTAAGTATCACCGAAAAGATATCCCACGAGGGTGAGTCAATGATTCAATGTGTAACAAGACACTAAAACCCAATCGATCATAGCAATAAAGCCCATTTAAATCACATTTAGCCATAAGCCCATAATATAGCAAATCGATAATAACCGATTAAATCACATGTACATATAAAATGAAATGCAATCCCGAGCCCACCTAGATATCCATCCGCTACACACCACCGTCTTGCCAATCACACCGGGGATTACTAAATCGACCCTCCATCGCTACACACCATCGAAGGCGATTCTTTGTAGTCAATCGCACATCGCCTTATAAATTGTAGCATGGCCACGGATAATTGTGACAATCACCGGATTCATAATATGTGACCAAGTCACCGGATTCATAATATTGTGACCAAAGTCACCGGATACATAATATTGTGATCGAAATCACCGGATAATGTGGTAAAAACCATCGGAACACTTCCCCTTTACCAAGATCACCCATAAGCCCATGCACATACGTATTATTCAGATTTTATGCAAAATACCCCCAAAATCATAACGGAATCATACACATTTCATATCCATGCTTACAGCATTATTAACGAAGTATTAGGGGGTTAACGTACCTGAATATCATGTACCACTGAATGGTACCCACAACCATTATCATACATATTTCTTATTAACACATGGCTATCAATAATACTATTAATCTATCAGAAATTTAGTGTAGGCTACACACCTGATAACAGTGAGAACTATACTTTCCCGCTAGTCGATACCTAAATATTTATCATGCTTGATTAGAACACTAATACTTATAAAACTATACAAATGATAAGTAATCTAAATCCTTACCCTCGGAATCTCGAATAACAACTATATGCGATTTCTCTTCGATTGATGGTTCATAACCCGATGAAGAACCATGAACAAATAATGGCTCGAAGTACGTCGACTTCAAATAATCGATTTTACGCTGCGGAGGTCCACAACCCGATGGAAAGTCTCAGATTCCTGACACAGCCCTTCATTTGAAATTTGAGGGTATAGCAGAACCACCCCTCTTCCAAACACTATTTACCGCTCTTTTCGAACCCATTTTGTTTGCCCCAAAATCTTAACACTTCGATTCAATTTTTCTAATGAGTCACGAAGATTATGGATACCCCGAGTTCGGCCTTCTTTGACACACTTGGCTTGAAAGAATGATTATGAAGAGAAAATATGTGAGAAGATGGTTCGGCTAAGAAAACAATTTTTGATGGAAATGATGCTAGCAACATTCGGCCATGGAGAAAAGTAGAAAAGAGAATATGTGTTTCGGTTTTTGATAAATCGTGAAAAGAAGAAGAGAGAAGGTTGAGATTTGATGCGATTAAGCTTTGGTATCCAAAGAGAGATTCGGCCTTAACAAATAAGAAGAAAAGAGATGGAGTTTAGGGAGATTCGGCAATGATGGTGTTTTGGGTTGAAGAGGTTGCAGCAATGGTGAACTTTGGAAGAGAGAGGTTCAGTCTAAACACAATAAAAAGAAAAGAAAAGAAGAGAAGAGAAGAGAAATGGTAGATTCGGCTTACCCTTAAACAAATAAGAAAGAAAAGAAAAGAAACAAATGACCCTTATGGTCTATGAATGATTCGACCAAAGTCTAACAATAGAAGAAAAAGAATAGATTTTGGTGTGGTTTGGTTTGGTTACAAAGAAAAAGGTGAAAGTTTAGAAGAGAATGAGGTTGGAAAATCGGTAAAAGAAAGTGACCAAAATGGCTCTTTGATAGTCTTAAGCTTTCGGCACCACACTAGAGAAAGAAGAAGAAACCTGAAAAAAAACACCTAAACCCCTAAAGAAATTTCGGCTACTCCCTTCTACCACATGACCGAAATGATCATCAAAGAATTCCCTTGGCCGGCCAACTCACATTCTCATCACAAATCCCATATTTTCCTCCTTATTTCCTCCTAATCTCTTTCAAAATTCAACAACCCCCCTAGCCCCCTATGCCGTCTACATACATGGTCAAAAGGCCAAAAAATAATTTCCAAAGCATCATTCCTTACTTCAAGCCTTATGTCCCCTTATCATACCAGAACCTCTTGATTCCATACCATAAATTAGAACTTGCCTTTTTCCTTAGTCTACTATCCATAAATAAAAAAGTCCATCCTTACCATAATTAAAGTTTAACCAACACGTGCCATACAAATGCAAAAATAAAAGTCACCCAATTGCCATCCAAGGGATTCAAACCTAAGCCCCCCTCACACTGCTTGTGGCGTCACTTTCCAAGGCCATAAGTGGCGCCTCCCTTGCCACTTTGCCAACTGAATTCTTGTGATTAAAACCTCCAACAAATTTTCTTAAGGCCTATCTTGACTAGCTCCCTTTTAAGAATTAAAAATTTAATATTTTTCTAAGGCATTCTCCTACATACTAAAGTTCCTGAAACTCCCAAAACACATACAAACAGCACACAACATGCCATTGCACACATTCAAGTGAAAATGCATAACCCCTAAATCTCGGATATTACAGTTCTACCCTCCTTAAAATAATTTCGACCTCAAAATTACCTGACTAGAATAGGTGAGGGTATTGCTGTCGCATTGCTTCCTCCGGCTCCCTCGAAGCTTCTTCCGATCCATGGTTACACCATAACACTTTGACGAGAGGAACCAACTTCCTCCGCAACACCTTCATATCTCGTTCCAAAATCTGAATCGGCTCTTCCTCTTAAGACAAATCTGATCTTAGTTCCACCTCCTCAACTGGCACTACATGAGATGGATCCGACCGGTAACAACGTAGCATCGAAACATGGAACACATCGTGCATCTGCTTCAACTCCGAAGGCAACTCTAATTGATATGCCACTGGTCCAACCCGCTTCAAAATCCGATAAGGTCCTATAAACCTGGGACTTAACTTTCCTTTGCGACCAAATCTCATTACCTTCTTCCATGGCGACACTTTAAGAAATACTTGCTCTCCCACAACAAACTCTATTTCCTTCCGCTTAAGATCTGTGTACGACTTTTGCCTGTCAGATGCTTCCTTTAACTGAGCCCGAATTACCTTAACCTTTTCTTTGGATTCTGCCACAATCTCTGGACCCAAAACATGACGTTCCCCCAATTCAGTCCAACACGTAGGAGTGCGACACTTCATCCATACTGATAACTTCATACGGTACCATCCGAATACTTGCTTGGTAATTGTTGTTGTATGCAAACTCAGCTAAAGGAAAAAACTCTTCCCAGCTTCCTCTGAAGTCTATCACACAGCCCCTTAACATATCCTCTAACACTTGGATTACTCGCTCAGACTGACCGTTCGACTGTGGATGAAATGCCGTACTGAAGTCTAACCTGGTGCCCAAAGCTTGATGCAATGCTTTCCAAAATCAAGACGTAAACCTCGAATCCCTATCCAAAATAATCGACACCGACACTCCATGCAACCTCACAATCTCTGCCACGTACAACTTCGCCAATTTTTGCAAAAAGTAATCAACCCGCATTGGTATGAAATGTGCAGACTTCGTCAATCGATCCACTATCACCCATACCAAGTCTTTCTTAGTAGGCGTAAGGGGAAGCCCACTAACAAAATCCATGGTGATTCACTCCCACTTCCACTGCGAAATCTTTATCGGCTGAAGTAATCCTGATGGAACTTGGTGTTCAGCCTTATCTTGCTGACACGTTAAGCACTTCCCTACAAATTCTGTAACTTTCCGCTTAAGACCAGGCCACCAAAACTGATCCCGTAGATCTCTGTATAACTTACTTCCTCCAAGATGCATAGCATAAGGGCTACTATGTGATTCCTGAAGAATCCTTCGCCTCAGCTCCTCATCCTTCGGCATACAGACCTTACCCTTAAAACACAACACTCCATCGCTATTAATGTAACATCCTGAATAATGGGGCTATGCATCTTTACTTAATTGAATGTTGTTGCATGCCTAAGTATAATTGAGTGTGTTTTGGAAGTTTTAGGAACTTCAGTATGTAAGTGAATGCTTAGAGAAATATTAAATTTTTAATATTTAAGATGGAGCTAAGCAAGATAGGCTTTAAGAAATATTGGCAAGAGGTTTTAAGCATAATAAGTCAATTGGCAAGGTGGTAATGGCGCATGAGTGAATGCATGAGGAGAGAGGTTCGAATCCCCTAGCTAGCAAGTGGAAGAATTTTAATTTTTTGTTTTCTTTCCTATAGTATCGGTCAAGCTTATCTAGAATGGATGGACATCTTTTTATTTTTGGTTAGTAGACTTCAGAAAAAAGGCAAGTTAGGAGTTATGGTATGGAATCATGAAGTTATGGTAAGATAAGGGGACAAAGGGCTTAAAGAGGGGATGATGTTTCCTAGACGGCATAAGGGGTTAAGGGGGATGGTTTAATTGTGATAGAATCAAGGGATTGATGGGGAAGAAATGAGGAGGAAAAAGGGGATCATGTTGGAAAAGGGTGTTGGCCGAATTTTGCATAGGCATTAGGGGTGAAAGTTGGCCAAAACATTAACCAATTTGTGCATCTTTTCTTTTCTCCAAATTTTGTCTCTTAGCCGATTGCCTATTACACAAAAGAGAAACCTTTTTCTTTCTTTTAGTCAATTGAGTTTTACCATTTCGGTTTCTTCTTTCTCTTCTCTTTGTAACCAAAAATATCAAATTATCAATAACCATTTTCTTCTCTTTTTCCTCATTGCCGAAAACACCAAAGAAATTTTGAAGACAATTTTCTTCTCTTTTCTCCCTCTCTAGTGCCGAATCATCTAGCATCAAAGGGCATTCTTATTTTCTTTCTTTTCCTTTTCTCTTTCTTTCTCTTTTCTTTTTTCTTTCTTCTTCACTTTCAACCAAAACCATCTTCTACCAAAACCAAAATCACCATTCTTTTCCTCTCTTTTGTCAAACCGAATCATCTTCCATTTTCTTCTTCTTTCTTTTCTTTTATTGAAAACCGAAACCACTATAGCCAAAAATCACTATCTTTTCTCTTTTCTTTTTGTGCAAGCCGAAATCACCAATTCTCTTCTTCTAAATCATTAAGGCTGAATCTTCCTAATAGTGTAAGTAAGGGTGAATCAATCTCCGTATTACGAGTAAGGATTTTCTACAAATTGTTCTTTTTATTTTCTTTCGGAATTATCGATTTTAGAAATCTAACTCTCTTATTTTCTCCTTGGCCGAACCTTTGAAGGGGATTTTAAGGATTCTTTTTGGAAACCAACGTTTTAGAAGAGATCATTCGGAATCAACCAAGGTAAGGATTATCATTTTCAGTTATATCGTTTCTTTTAGATAGATTACTAATCGACTTTATTTTAGAGGAGAGTTCGGAACGAACAAAATAGGTTCAAAAAGAGCAGTAAGGAGTGTTTGGAAGAAGGGGAGGCTCTGTTATACCCTCAAACTTCAAACGAAAGGCTGTATCGGGGATATGAGATTTTCCACAGGGTTGTGGACCCTCTGCTAACGAAGATCGGTTATTTGAAGTCGTGCGTACACCCGAGCCACTTTTCGTTAGTGGGTTGTTATCGGGTTTTGATCCATCTATCAGAGAGAAACCACATATAATGATTGTTCGAGATTCCGAGGGTAAGGATTTAGATCTCTCATCAATAGTGTAGATTATAAGTATTAGTGTGTTCTAATCAAGTGTGATAATTAACTAGGTGTTGACGAGCGGGAAGGTATCGTTCTCACTGTCATAACGTGTGTAACATTATACTAAATTCCTCATAGGTCTAAAATAAATGTGATTTATATGAAAATATATTTGATAATGAATGTGGTACCATTCAGTGGTATGCGATATTCAGGTATGTTTACCCCAATATTTCGTTAATTTTGCTATATGCCTAAATGTGAAATAAGTATGATTTTGCTATGATTTTGGGGTAAATGGCATGAAAACTAAATAATATGTATGTGCATGGGCATATGGGTGTTATTGATAAGGGAAGTATTCGGTGGTTTTACCACATAATCCGTGACTTCGGTCACATATTTGAATCCGTGACTTGGTCACATATGTGAATCTGGTGACTTGGTCACATATTTGAATCCGTGACTTGGTCACAATTATCTGGTGGCCTTGCCACAAAATTATAAGGCGATGTGCATGTTGGTGTAGTAACCGCCTTCGATGGTGTGTAGCGGATGGAGGTCGATTTAGTAATCCCACGGTGTGATTGGTTGGTACGGTGGTGTGTAGCGGATTGATATTTAGGTGGGCGGGTTTGCATTTCATTAAATAAATATCCATGTGATTTCTAAATGATTTGATTTGATTTGCTATAAAATGGGCTTATGGCTAAATATGACTTAATTGGGCTTATGGCTATATGTGTTATTAAATGGGCTTAAAGGCCATGATCAATTGGGCTTTTAGTGTTTTTGTTACACATTGAGTTTATGACTCACCCTTTGTGGGATAATTTTTCGATGACTCTTAGCGTGATGGATCGGGTCGTGAGGACTACGTGGTGGCCATTGCTCAACAAAGTATTTGGAGTTTCTCCTAATTAAACTTATTAAGTTTATTTTATTACTTAGACTTTATTATGGGTTTTGTTATTTTTGTAATAAGGCCACTATAAACTGCTTTTTAATTTTTATGTTTGGATTTTTATTCATCACGAACAATATTTATTAAATAACTAAATGGTTTTCGATAAATAATTTAAACTGCTTTTTGACACTAATATATATATATTACAATAATAAGGAAAATTTTCATTAAATTTGGTTTTCTTTTAACTTATAAATTTCTCTTAAAAAAATAATGTTTTAAGAAGATACAAATTTATTTAAATCCGATTTCAACCTGAATATTAAGTTAATCTGTTTTATACGAACTCATCAAGTTTTTCTTAAACAAAATGAGAAATTGCTAAAGTTTTATTCGAGGAACATATCAAATCCGGTTAGGCTTTTTGGGCCGGGTTTGGGGTGTTTCAATTAACACCATAATCTTCCAACTCCCCACTCTGCACTTGCCGTAGCTTAGCACTTAGATCATCGTCTACCAACTGTCTTTCTTTCACCTGACTCAACCATGTCGGCTTTACCTGTAACTCTGCTAACAAACTTCCGTCGTCATAAAGACTAAGTTGTGCAAACATCGCCCTCAAATCCGACACTACTTTCCGACTTACGGCGTCTGCCACTACATTCACCTTGCCCGGGTGATACTCTATAGAACAATCGTAGTCTTTCAACAACTCCACCCACCTTCACTGTCTCAAATTCAGCTCCTTCTGAGTCAGCAGATACTTAAGACTCTTGTGATCCGTATAGATTACTGACTTTTCTCTATACAGATAATGCTTCCATACCTTAAGAGCAAAGACCACCGCTGCCAACTCTAAGTCGTGCGTCTGATAGTTAACCTCATGTGGCCTTAATTACCGAGATGCATAAGCAACTACCTTCCCGTCTTGCATCAGAACACATCCTAATCCTGTGTGAGAAGCATCACAATGCACCACGAAATCCTTCCCTACCTCAGGCTGAATCAAAACTAGAGCTTCAGTCAAAACCCTCTTAAGCTTCTCAAAGCTCTCTTGCTGCTTATCTGCCCATACGAAAGGTACCTCCTTTCTCAACAACTTCGTCAAAGGTGCAGCTATTGATGAAAACCCCTCTACAAACCTTCTGTAGTAGCTTGCTAAACCCAAGAAACTACGAACCTCAGCTACAGACTTAGGTGGTTTCCAATCTAACACTGCCTCAATCTTCCGAGGATCCACCCTTATCCCTTCTGAAGACACCACATGTCCTAAAAACGCAACTTCTTTTAGCCAAAATTCACACTTGCTGAATTTGGCATAAAGCTTCTTCTCCCTTAACACTTGCAACACTATCCGGAGATGCTCATTATGCTCTATCTCAGACTTGGAATACACTAAGATGTCGTCTATGAACAGAACGACGAGCTGATCTAAGTAAGGTTGAAAAACCCGATTCATCATATCCATGAACGCAGCTGGGGCATTCGTCAATCCGAATGACATTACTAAAAATTCATAATGCCCGTATCTTGTTCGAAAAGCTATCTTATGGATATCCGCTTCTTTCACTTTAAGCTGATGATACCCGACCTTAGATCTATCTTTGAGAATACCGCAGCTCCCTTAAGCTGATCGAACAAGTCGTCTATCCTCGACAACGGATACTTGTTCTTGATAGTCAGCTTATTCAACTGCCGATAATCTATGCACATACGCATAGTCCCATCCTTCTTCTTTACGAACAAGACCGGTGCTCCCTATGGAGACACACTGGGTCGGATAAACCCACGATTAAGCAACTCTTGAATCAGAGCCTTAAGCTCAACCAGCTCCTTTGGTGCCATTCTGTAAGGAGCGATAGATACTAGAGCCGTACCAGGCAACAAGTCAATCCCAAATTCCACCTCCCGATCCGGAGGCAATCTTGGAAGTTCTTCCGGAAAAACATCCACAAATTCTCTTACAGTCCTGACTCCTTCAACAGTTGCCTCCTTAGCCTCCAAGGCACTGACCAACATAAGAAAAGCCAAACAACCCTTCCTAACCATCTTTTCTGCCTTAAGGGCAGATACTACATTTGATAAGTAATTCCGTCTCTCGCCCATCACTACCACTTCCTTATCGTCAGAGGTTCTCAATGATGACGCTTAGCGACAATCTACATTCGCACGATACTTCACTAACCAATCCATGCCTATGATTAGATCAAATTCCCGAATGGCAACTCCATTAAGTCACCAAAATCAAGCGTCCCTTGAACTTCTAAAGGCACTTCCTTAAAGAGCTTATCTACTACTATAGTCCGCCTTAAAGGACTAAATACACCATCTTTCTAGGTGCAGTCTCGAAGTCACATGCGAGTTCCGATACTTCACTAACGATGTATGAATGAGTTGACCCTATATCTATCAAAGCAATAAAGGGTATTCTAGAGATCAGAAATGTACCCGTGATAACATCAGGTGCATCACTATCTTCCCTGCAACGAACTGCATATACCAGACCTGGTTGTCTTGCCTCAGAGTTACCACTACCTCTGCCTGAAGTTTCACGACCTCTACCAGGACCATTACCTCTACCATTTGGACCACGACCCCTCGACATCTGCTGTCCACCTCTGCCAGCCTGATTAAAACCCTGACCTGCTGGACGGTTCCTATCCGTATCCATCGGACAATCCTTAATCATATGGTCCTTGGACCCACATTTAAAACATCCCCCTGTCTTTTTCCAATATTCTCCTGGGTGCATCTTTCCACACTGAGCACAAGTACGGTACTATCCTCCCGTAGCAACCTACTGACCTCGTGGCCCATCAACTCTAAGTCTCTTTTGGAAATTCCCAGATGACCCTGAAGACCCATAGCTCCTCTTATTCTTATTCTGACCTCGGTCTTGGTTCTATTTGTCAGTCCGCTTAACTTCTTCAACTATCTGTGCCCTATCCACTAAGACTGCAAAGTCTCTTTCCCGGTACAGAGCAATCAACACTCACAGCTCATCTCTCAGTCCATCCTCGAATCTGACACACCGCTCATAATCAGTAGCTACTATCCCTCTGGCATACCGACTTAACCGCAGAAACTCTGCTTCATACTTAGCTACCGACTTATTTCCTTGCACTAAATTCAGAAACGCCTTTCTCTGAGAGTCGATGTAACTAGCTCCAATGCATTTTCCCTTAAACTTAATCTTAAAATACCCCCAATCCACCCGATTTACATGGGTACTCTCCTTAACAGTGAGCCACCACTGGTAGGCCTCATCTCGAAGCAGCAAAATAGCACCTTTCAGCTTTTCCTCAGCAGGCAATCCAAATCATCCATGATCCTCTCGACTGCCTCTAACCAATACTCCGCTACATTCGGAGCTACCCCAGATACTCCCCTAAAAATCTCAGCTCCGTTTGATCTAAGTCTCTCAGCTACTGACTTTCGAGCCCCATTTCCCATACTAGCTCCTGCTACTCGCTCTAAAACTCGCAGCATAGCCTGCGATACTACGTCATCTCCTCCAGTTTGCTCTTGAAATTCTGCCCCAACAGCCAGTGGCGGTGCCTCATTTTCGAAACCCTGACCAGACCCAACTGGTTCTGACACAGCCATTCTGCCTCTTCTGCGTCCCTTAGAACTCATGTCTACTTCGCGTCTTATCTAATTTACAAAAATTTTTATGCATTAGAGTCTTTTCACTTTCTTGTTTAAAGAAAATTTTATGCAACAGAGTTTTAATCAGTGGTTTTTTTTTTCTGTAGAAGTACACATATACCTAGCGTCCGTGTCTCTAAAGTATAGTTTTCTAGGCCTATTATCTAGAGTATCATACGTCAACATACACAAATAAATTAAAAGAACTTACCTGGCGGACCTGGGCTGAGAACTCGGGTGCCATGCTTCTATAAAATCATTTTAACCAAAAATTTTCAAAAAGTCTTTTGGGCCTAATTTTGAAAACATTGTGGGCTTCAAAACCCAAGGCCGAGTGTTGAAAACTGGGCTCTGATACCAAGTTGAAACACCCCAAACTCGACCCACAAGCCCCGACCGGATCTGGTATACTTCTTGAGAAAAACTCGTTTTGTCTTTTTGAAAAACATGTGATTTTGTGGTAAGAGAATAGATTTGAAGTACGATCTTGTTGAAAACCGGGTTGTGATTTAAGTTTGTATCTTATTAAATCGTTAACTTTATGTTTTTAGAAAATTTATTATTCAAAAGAAAAATTGGATTTGGAACTTATTATTAAGTTGAAAACTATAGGTATTTAGGTGTCAAAACAATTTAATTCGGTTATCGAAAATATTTAATTATTTAGTTGAAGTTGAGCGTAACAGAATAAAAATTTAAAACGTATAAATAAAATAGTTTATAGCGGCCTTATTACAAAAACATAACCCAAAATAAATTCTAAAATAATAAAAGAAAACATAGTAAGTTTAATTAAAAGAAAACCCATATACTGAGTTGAGCAATGGCCACCACGTAGTTCTCACTGACCCGGTCCATCACGCTAAGTATCACCTGAAAAAGATATCCCACGAGGGGTGAGTCAATAGACTCAATGTGTAACAGTACACTAAAAACCCAATCGATCATAGCAATAAAGCCCATTTAAATCACATTTAGCCATAAGCCCATAATATAGCAAATCAGATAATAACTGATTAAATCACGTGTACATATAAAATGAAATGCAATCCGAGCCCACCTAGATATCCATCCGCTACACACCACCGTACACGCCAATCACACTGGGATTACTAAATCGACCCTCCATTCGCTACACACCATCGAAGGCGATCCATCGCAATCAGCGCACATCGCCTTATAAATTGTGGCATGGCCACGGATAATAGTGATGAGTCAACGGATTCATAATATGTGACCGAAGTCACCGGATTCATAATATTGTGACCGAAGTCACCGGATACATAATATTGTGATCAAAATCACCGGATAATGTGGTAAAAACCACCGGAACACTTCCCCTTTATCAAGATCACCCATATGCCCATGCACATATGTATTATTCAGATTTTATGCAAAATACCCCCAAAATCATAACGGAATCATACACATTTCATATCCATGCTTACAGCATTATTAACGAAGTATTAGGGGGTTAACGTACCTGAATATCATGTACCACTAAATGGTACCAGCAACCATTATCATACATATTTCTTATTAACACATGGTTATCAATAATAATATTAATCTATCAGAAATTTAGTGTAGGCTACACACCTGATAATAGTGAGAACTATACTTTCCCGCTAGTCGATACCTAAATATTTATCACGCTTGATTAGAACACTAATACTTATAAAACTATACAAATGATAAGTAATCTAAATCCTTACCCTCGGAATCTCGAACAACAACTATATGCGATTTCTCTCCGATTGATGGTTCATAACCCGACGAAGAACCACGAACAAACAATGGCTCGGGGGTATGTACGACTTCAAATAATCGATTTTCGCCTGCAGAGGGTCCACAACCCGATGGAAAGTCTCGGATTCCCGACACAGCCCTTCGTTTGAAATTTGAGGGTATAGCAGAACCACCCCTCTTCCAAACACTATTTACCGTTCTTTTTGAACCCATTTTGTTTGCCCCAAAATCTTAACACTTCGATTCAATTTTTCTAACGAGTCACGAAGATTATGAATACCCCTAGTTCGGCCTTCTTTGACACACTTGGCTTGAAAGAATGATTATGAAGAGAAAATATGTGAGAAGATGGTTCGGCTAAGAAAACAATTTTTGATGGAAATGGTGCTAGCAACATTCGGCCATGGAGAAAAGTAGAAAAGAGAATATGTGTTTCAGTTTTTGATAAATCGTAAAAAGAAGAAGAGAGAAGGTTGAGATTTGATGCGATTAAGCTTTGGTATCCAAAGAGAGATTCGGCCTTAACAAATAAGAAGAAAAGAGATGGAGTTTAGGGAGATTCGGCAATGATGGTGTGTTTTGGGTTGAAGAGGTTGCGGCAATGGTGAACTTTAGGAGAGAGAGGTTCGGCCTAAACACAATAAAAAAGAAAAGAAGAGAAGAGAAGAGAAGAGAAATGGTAGATTCGGCTTACCCTTAAACAAATAAGAAAGAAAAGAAAAGAAACAAATGACCCTTATGGTCTATGAATGATTCGGCCAAAGTCTAACAATAGAAGAAAAAGAATAGATTTTGGTGTGGTTTGGTTACAAAGAAAAAGGTGAAAGTTTAGAAGAGAATGAGGTTGGAAAATCGGCAAAAGAAAGTGACCAAAATGGCTCTTTGATAGTCTTAAGCTTTCGGCACCACACTAGAGGAAGAAGAAGAAACCCGAAAAGAAAACACCTAAACCCTTAAAGAAATTTCGACTACTCCCCTCTACCACATGACTGAAATGATCATCAAAGAATTCCCTTGGCCGGCCAACTCACATTCTCATCACAAATCCCACATTTTCCTCCTTATTTCCTCCTAATCTCTTTCAAAATTCAACAACCCCCCTAGCCCCCTATGCCGTCTACATACATGGTTAAAAGGCTATAAAATAATTTCCAAAACATCATTCCTTACTTCAAGCCTTATGTCCCCTTATCATACCAAAACCTCTTGATTCCATACCATAAATTAGCACTTGCCTTTTTCCTTAGTCTACTATCCATAAATGAAAAAGTCCATCCTTACCATAATTAAATTTTGACCAACACATGCCATACAAATGCAAAAATAAAAGTTACCCAATTGCCATCCAAGGGATTCAAACTTAAGCCCCCCTCACACTGCTTGTGGCGTCACTTTCCAAGGCCCTAAGTGGCGCCTCCCTTGCCATTTTGCCAACTGAATTCTTGTGATTAAAACCTCCAACAAATTTTCTTAAGGCCTATCTTGGCTAGCTCCCTTTTAAGAATTAAAAATTTAATATTTTTCTAAGGCATTCTCCTACATACTAAAGTTCCTAAAACTCCCAAAACACATACAAACAGCACACAACATGCCATTGCACACATTCAAGTGAAAATGCATAACCCCTAAATCCCGGATATTACAAAATATTTAAGCAATTAGGTCTTAGGAAGCCCAAACAAACTAGGATGAGTATTCAATTAGCATATAGAACCATTAAATTCCCTAGGGGTATTGTTGAAGACGTACTTGTAAAAATTGACAAATTCATATTCCCAGTTGATTTTGTTGTTCTAGACATGGATGAGGATAGTGACATACCTTTCATTCTAGGTCGGCCCTTTTTCGCAACTGCCAAAACTATTATTGATGTTGGTATAGGTGAATTAATACTTCGTGTAGGTGATGGCACGATTAAACTCCAAGCTTGTGATTCTGCTAAGATATCTAGTGATCAAATTGATTATACGAGTTCTGTTAATATGAGTAACCTCGTGACTTAACATTTTTTGCAGGAAACACCTCAGAAAAACGTGATAGAGTAAAAAATACCAGCTTATGCGACAAAAATAGAACAACTCATGAATACGAAGGCTGTAGATCGATAAACTAGACGAATGGTAACACATGTTAAGGATGTCGAAACCATTTTAAAAGAAGTTTATAAAAACGGGGATCGAATTTTAAAAAATGAAAATGGGAGTCGCCACCAATCCCTTTTCATTTAGTTGTGATTGGATCACCTTGAAAATTGTTTTATTTCAAAATACTGATTTTGGTCCACGAAAAACAAGAAAAATAGGTTCGGGAGTCGGTTATATATGAGGAAGGGTTAGCACCCTCATAACGCCCAAAATTTGGTTCCTAATCGATAAATAATGTCCTAATGGGAAATTTTTAAAATAAGATCCTTTTATTAGAAGAAAAGCTAAGGCTTGCCTATCTCAAAGAAATAAAATACTATACCCAGTAAGTTAGGATATAGCATCTCATAACTTCGAAACTAGGCACGTCTTTATTTTAGAAAATTCCTACATCGAGACACAAAGCATCATATCCAGTAAGTTTGGACACAATTCCCAAGAATAAGATTTTGATTTGAAATTGGCAAGTTTTATTTTTAAAAGAGAAGGGATATCTAATACCTTAAGTTCTATGAGAAAAATCGAAACCCAGTAAGTTAGGGCACAATTCTTCTCGAAGTCCCCAAATATCACATATCACCGTAAAAATATTTGAATAAAATGCTTTAGTTTAAAAGGTATTTTTTATAAAAACGATGGTTTGAGTAAGATATTACGACATACATATTTAATAGCATTTCTACATAACTACAAATTATACCAACAATAAATAATAAAGAATAACCTAACTTGAATAAATAAATAAGGAATTATGCTAAAGCAATAATAAACGAATACAAGAAAATAAACGAATACAAGATATAAAATAGGCAACAACAATTAAGAATCTATATGAAGCATAAATATTCAAACATGGATGTTTAAATTCTATAAACAAGATCAATATATGAAAAATAAATAAATTAATACTATATTTGATCAATGAATTATGATAGAAACAATAAAAAATATGATGATTTAAAACAATTAATATATATAATCGATGTATTTTAAATGAATAATATAAAAATATTAGGATAAATTCATAAATTTACTAATTTAATACATATATAAATAATTATATATAATAAAAATGATTAATAAATAAAAACATATATAATACCTTAATCATGAAAACAATATAAATAAAATATGTTATACAATATAAAATAGATTTTATACAAAACAAAATTTTAAAAATAATGTAAGATATAATATAATACTATATAATATGCAAATTTGTTTAAAAATATAATATAATAATTAATAAAAATCATAATATGTAATAAAAATAATATAAAATAATTAATAATAATTTAATATATATAAGGATAAAACATATAAAAAATATATATGTATGAATTTTATACTATTAATAAAATAATATATAAATAATAAAGAAAATAATATAGATTATTTAATATAATAATATAATTTTAATACAATGCTAAAATAACAAAATACAATAAAAGGATTTAAAAAAAAAAAAAAACAGGGGTTAAATAGCAATCAAAACAGATATAAAAGGAAAAAATTAAAATGCGTGTTAAACCACAGGGACTTATTGGGAAATTCTGTCTTCTTTCCAAAACGACGTCGTTCTGATTTTGGTCTTTAAATAGCCCAAGGACTCAATTGAAACAAAATACAAATTTAAGGGTTAATTTAATAAAAATAAAAGAATTCAAATTGTATTAAATAAAAAACTTTAAAATATCGAAAGGACCAAAGAAGAAATTAGCCTTTTTGATGAAAACACGCGGATCCTCCCCGGGTCGAGTCAACGTGCGGGTCCTAGCCCTTTAAACAACGTCGTTTTATGCTTATTAACTTAAGCAAAAACAATGTCGTTTTTTAAGTGCTATATATGCCGATTTTGAGCCAAAAAAATTCATTTGTGCGCCCTATTTTAAAAAAAATCTTTAAAATGCTCTCAAAAGAGCCATTGTCCCTCTGTCGGAGTTCGGTCGACGAGCTTCTGGACACGCGTCGTATGCGCCTTACGCGCCGTCGCCTTTGTAAACTGCTTTTAGTGTTTTGTTTTGCTCTTTTTTTTTTTGAATATTTTCGTATCTCTCTCTTTGTATTTTTTTCGTGTATCTCTCTCTGTATCCGTGTATGTCGTATCTTTACAAGTCTTTGTAAGGCTTTTTATAGCCTTCGAAATAAACAATAAAAGGGAAATAAAAAATACTGCCATATTTGCTGTTGATTTCCTTTCCTTTTGCAGGTGGATGAGAGGATCTCGGCGATGGCGGGTTTGTGCGGATTACGGCACGATTGGTGGGCGCTAGGAGCTGCTGGGTGCTGCGGCGCGAGGGCTGGATGAGGTTGCGGCGCTAGGCTACTGAAGCTGGTTTAGTTATTGGGCCTTTTGGACTGTCTGAGTCTGGGTCTATTAGGTTAGTCCTTAGGTCTAGGCTTGTTTAGGTTGCTGGGTAGTCTATTATAATTTGGGCCAGGGTGTTTTGGGTATTTAATTTGGGACAAGAGTCTGGTCTGTTTTGGCTTGTAAACAAACTGGACTGTTTATTAAACAAACACTGGTCTTTTTTCTTTTTTTATTCTTTTTTGGTTTATTTTAAAACTCGGGCAAAATGGGCTTCTTACAGCTGCCCCTCTTTTCTCATTGTCATGAAATAACAATAGAGCAAAGACAATAGAAGGTCCAATTTTGCCCGATCTTTGTCGAGCCTCAACTTCTTAGTCCTCGCCTTTTCCACTGCAACTTCAACAGTATTGGAAATTCATCTTGATTCCAATTAATATGATGGCTTCAATCTGCTTCCTGCAACTTCAGGAATGCCAGATCTACTATTTTCTAATCTATTCCACTGCAAACTTAGGGAGATAAGATCTGATGTTTTTGATCTACTTCCTGCAACTTCAGGAAGATGAGATCTTCTGTTTCTACTCTGCTGTAACTTCAGGGAGATAACGCTGAAAGTGCTTTTGATCTGCTTCCTGCAACTTTAGGAAGATAAGATCTTCTGTCTTTAGTCTACTCCGCTGCAACTTCAGAAAGATAAGACTAACAGTGTCTTCGATCTGCTTCCTGCAACTTCAGGAAGATAAGATCTTCCTTCTTCAGTCCACTCCACTGCAACTTCGGGAGATAAGGCTGAAAATGCCTTTGATCTACTTCCTGCAACTTCAGGAAGATGAGATCTTCTGTCTTCAATCTACTCCACTACAAATTAAAGGAGATAAGGCTGAAAATGCCTTTGATATGCTTCCTGCAACTTTAGGAAGATAAGATCTTCTATCTTCAGTCTACTCCACTGCAACTTCAGGGAGATAAGGCTGAAAATGCCTTTGATCTGCTTCCTGCAACTTCAGGAAGATGAGATCTTCTATCTTCAGTCTACTCCACTGCAACTTCAGGGAGATAAGGCTAAAAATGCCTTTGATCTACTTCCTGCAACTTCAGGAAGATGAGATCTTCTATCTTCAGTCTACTCCACTGCAACTTCAGGGAGATAAGGTTGAAAATGCCTTTGATCTACTTCTTGCAACTTCAGGAAGATGAGATCTTCTATCTTCAGTCTACTCCACTGCAACTTCAGGGAGATAAGGCTAAAAATGCCTTTGATCTACTTCCTACAACTTTAGGAAGATGAGATCTTCTATCTTCAGTCTACTCCACTGCAACTTCAGGGAGATAAGGTTGAAAATGCCTTTGATCTACTTCTTGCAACTTCAGGAAGATGAGATCTTCTATCTTCAGTCTACTCCACTGCAACTTCAGGGAGATAAGGCTGAAAATGCCTTTGATCTGCTTCCTACAACTTTAGGAAGATGAGATCTTTCAGTCTACTCCGCTGCAACTTTAGGGAGACAAGACTGAAGGTGTCTTCATCTGCTTCCTGTAACTTCAGGAAGATGAGATCTCTAAATCCACCGATATTGCTACACTGTCCACTGAAGGACATGTCTTGTAGACTCGCTTTCGTATGTTTATGTCACATGACTACGTTGCTATGAATAGAATGAATCAAATGCTTCTAACTACATGTAACATGTTATGAAAATGATTCCTTTTAAAGGATTAGGATTAGGATGCAATGATCAGAATGAATCAAATGCTCCTAATGAAATTTTCTATGATACAAAAATGTTATGAGTATGATTCCTACTCTAGGTGTTATCACTCATTTGTTTTTCATTCTTGTTCATCAATCATGTTTTGCTCAACAAGCTTGCCCCAATGTAATTTTTGAGTCAACCGCTTAGATCTTGAGAACACAAGGTTTGTACCATCATACCACAATGGGAATTGAAACTTTTTCAATTTGATGCATCTGAAATTTTCAGGATATAGGGTTTATTTTGAATTCAACCCATTCTACCACAATTTAGGGTTTCTTAGTTCGTCACACAACCCCCCGAATGTTATGACATGATGACATCACTTACTTTCATCACATCAACTCGTTGTTTCGTCCAATTATCACTTGGACAAAGAATTCAGAGAAATGGTCCTTAACCGGACTTTTTTTCTCAAGTATTCTTATGCGCATGGAAATTCTAAACAATTGTCCTGTTTTGGTTCCTTGTCTTATCTAGAAATTTCCAAAGTAATATGTAGAACTTCTTTTTGTGAAATTATTAGTTCATCAATCATTATTTCAATGCAACACATTTATGAATAGTGGGTAACAAATAAATTGATCTCAAAGAGAGTTAACATTGAATAAATTATAAAACAAATACAAAGAAAATTATCTGGGAACAAATCTTTGAGAAGAAAAAGAATCCAAAGATAGTAAAATGAATAGGACAAAAAATCAGATGCCCTAAATATCGCCGATTGAGCCTATATATACAAACTTTTGTGAAGACTGCCTTGAGCTCAACATTGTTTAGAAGACCCAAAGTATTTTGTTGATGCCCCGATATGCAACATTCTTTATTTCATTGCTGATTCAAGTGTAGCAAGATAACTGTGTGTCCATTCAGAATTTGAGCAGCCCTTTTCGAGTTTTCAACTAAAAACCCCTTTGGTCTCAAAGCACCTTTTGCGGGTTTTCACCTTGGCCTCTCCGTTTTTTCTTTAGAAACTCAAAGCGCCCTTTGCGGGTTTTCACCTCAGCCTCTTCTCCTTTTCAAGAAAAATACTTTTTGACTGAGTTAGAGTTCACAGGGTTAGGTAAACTTTTCCCATCCATTTCGGTCAAGATCAGTGCTCCTCTAGAGAAAGCCTTCTTCACCACATATGGTCCTTCCCAATTCGACATCCATTTTCCTCTGAAATTCTTTTGTATGGGAAGGATCTTTTTCAATACAAGGTCCCCCTTATGAAACTCTCTTGGACGAACTTTCTTATTATAGGCTCGCATCATTCTTTTTTGGTACATCTGATCGTGACGAATAGCCCTTAGCCTCTTTTCTTTAATTAAGTTCAACTGATCATACTGAACCTGGATCCATTCAGCTTCGTTCAACTTTATTTTTGACAAAACTTAAAGAGAAGGAATTTCCACTTAAATGGGTAGAACAACCTCCATTCCATAAACCAACGAGAAAGTCGTTGCCCCAATATGATCTGTATAGATGACGAACTTCTCTCCATATAGATAATGTCTCCAAATCTTCAAAGCAAAAACCACCGCCGCCAATTCCAAATCATGCGTGGGATAATTTAGCTCATGCGGTCTTAACTGTCAAGACGCATAAGCAACCACTCTTCCTCCTTGCATCAACACACATCCTAACCCGGTGTGTGAAGTATCACAATAAACCACGAACTCCTTTCTAGCTTCCGATTGAATCAACACCGAAGCTTCCGTCAACACCTTCTTCAGCTTTTCAAAACTTTCCTGTTGCTTGCCACCCCATACAAAAAGTACTCCCTTCTTCAACAACTTGGTTAAAGGTGCCACAATTGAGAAAAATCCTTCAACGAACCTCCTGTAATAACCAACAAGACCCAAGAAACTCTGAATTTCTGTCATAGACGTGGGGGCTTTCCAATCCATGATAGCTTCAACCTTCTGAGGATCAACTCTGACCCCTTCAACTGACACAACGTGTCCTAGAAAAGTAACCTCCCTTAACCAAAATTTGCACTTACTGAATTTTTCATACAATTGTTTCTCCCTCAGGATTTGTAATACCACTCGTAGATGCGAATCATGCTCCTCCTCTGACCTTGAATACATCAAGATATCATCTATAAATACCACCACGAACTAGTCCAAATAGGGTTGAAACACCCGGTTCATCATATCCATAAACGCTGCTGGTGCATTGGTCAACCCAAATGGCATTATTAAGAATTCGTAATGGTCATAACAGGTCTTGAAAGCTGTCTTATGAATATCCGATTCCTTGACCTTAAGCTGATGGTATCTTGATCTCAAATCTATCTTTGAGAACACTGACGCCCCTTTCAGTTGATCGAACAAGTCATCTATCCTTGGCAACGGATACTTGTTCTTGATAGTCAACTTGTTCAGCTGACGGTAGTCAATGCACATACACATTAATCCATCGTTCTTCTTGACAAATAGCACCGGCGCTCTCCAAGGCAATACACTTGGTAGAATGAAACCCCGATCCAACAATTCCTAAATCTGTGCTTCCAGTTCCACTAATTCTTTCGGCACCATCCTATATGGTGCAATAGATACTGGTGCTGTTCCAGGAAGAAGATTGATTCCAAATTCTACCTCGCGATCCGGAGGTAGTCTGGGAAGTTCTTCTGGGAAAACGTCAGAAAACTCCCTCACCGTTCTAACATTTCCCACCATTGAATCTTGGACCTCCAAAGCACTAATAAAGGCTACGAACGCCCTACATCCTTTTCTCGTCATTCTTTCAGCCTTTAGAGCGGGTACCACGTTAGACAAGTAGTTCCTTCTTTCACCTATTACCACCACCTCATCCTCTTGACTAGTCTTTAGTACCAAACGCTTAGCTGTACAGTCTAGATTCGCTCGATATTTCACTAACCAGTCCATACCTAAGATTAGGTCGAACTCCCCAAAAGGCAGTTCCATTAAGTACATCGAAAAAACTACCCCTTGCACTTTTAGAGGTACATCCCTATACAGTTTGTTCACCACTACAGATTGACCTAGCGGGCTAATTACAGTCATCTTCCTAGGAACAATCTCAAAGTTCATACTTAATGTTCTAGAGACTATACTAGCAACATATGAGTGTGTTGACCCAATATCAATTAATACAGAAAAAGGCAAACCAAAAATCAAGAATGTACTGGCGATGACATCCGGTGCATCCCCCTCATCACAACGCCTAGCCGCATAGACCAACCCCGGCTGTCTTGCATTGGTGTTTCCTGCACCTTTACATTGTGTTCCACGGCCCCGACCATAGCCATTACCTCTTCTGGCTGGACTGCGACCTTTCTGCGATTGTGGACCTCCTCTACCAGGCTGTGCGTTAGTCTGTTCTACCGGCTCTAGGCCACTCCTATCCTGTGGACAATCCCTAACCAGATGATCCGTAGACCCACACCTAAAACATTTCCTTTCACCTACCCAACATTCACCCGAATGAAACTTATTACATCGACCACACCTCTGAGGTTAACCATTACCCCCAGATCTCACACCCTGTCTCAGGCCATCCACCTTAGGTCTCTTCTAGAAACGCACCGTTGACCCAGACGATCTAACATTTCTCTTACTTTCACTCCTATCTCTACCCTGATTCATTTTTTCTGTCCGCTTTACCTCCTCAGCTATCTTAGCTTTCTCCACAAGTACAGCAAATTCCCTCTCCCGCTGTAGAGCTATCAAAACAAGTAGATTATCCTTCAGGCCATCCTCAAATCGAACACATCGTTCATGTTCTGTGGCCACTATCCCTCGGGCATAACGACTCAAACGCAGGAATTTCGCTTTATATGCAACTACCGATTTACTTCCCTAGATTAGATTCAGAAATGCCCTACGTTGCGCATCCACATAACTCGATTCGATATACTTACTCTAGAACACCGTCTTGAAAAACTCCCAAGTAATACGGTCAGCCACCGCACCATCCCTGACCGTAAGCCACCATTGGTACGCTTCATCACGAAGAAGAGACACCACTCCCTTCAGCTTCTCTTCCTTCATGAAGTCGAGATCATCCATAATCAGCTCTACGGCTTCTATCCAATACTCAACTGTACTAGGAGCTACGCCGAAAATTCCCCTAAACATTTTCTCTCCATTAGCCCTAAGTCACTCTGGCACAGATTTTCGAGCTCACGTACCCATGACAGCTCTCGCAACTCTCTCCAACACTCGGAGCATCGCCTGAGACACTGCATCGTCTCCGCCCATTTGGTCCTGATACTCAGCCTCCACAGCTAGTGGAACTGGTACCTCATTCCTTTACTCGTGACCAGACCCTACCGGTTTTGATATAGCAATCCTACCTCTACCTCGGCCACACACACCACGTCCCCTAGTTATGAATTTTGGCCCATTAATGAGTCCTCTCGACTAAAGTGAACAAACACTACGCACCAGGTAGGATTCTAGTGAAGAGGAGGTGGGCCACTAGGACCGCTTAAATACCAGGCTCTCCCTAGATCCAATCCTAGACATGCGTATGCCTGTTGCCACACTCCAACCCAATGACTTCTTCATGGACATGTTTAATTAGAGGAATTAAGTTTTATGGATTTTAAGAGTTGTGTAACTAGCCTAAGGTTCATAAACCCTAGCATACTCGCCTATGTCTCCATAAAGCCCATTAAAGCCAATCATGCATACCACAACAAAGGTTAGAATACTTACAGGTGGATCAAAGTGCGCTGCACTCAAGGCCATATCTCAACCCAAACATTTTTCTCAAACTCACTTCAAACCATAAAATATAACTGGACCCAATTCACAGCCCGAGTTTTAAACCTGGCTCTAATACCAAAAATGTAACACTCCAAACCCGGCCCATGCGTTATGACCGAATCTGGTATGTCACAGGGTGAAGTAAAACCAAGTCTTAGTTAAATTTATGAAAAATCGACATTTTGGAAGATAACTTTTTCTATTATTGCGTCGGCTTTTGAAAATAGGATGTTTGGTTTAATAAAACTCCAATTTAACTTAGACATTTAAGCTATCGAAGTGACAAGTTCGTTATAAATAGTAAATAATAAAATAAAAAGAAATACAATCTTGAAGGGCCTTATTACATAATGGAAATCCCAAATTTGAAGGGCTTAAAGAAATGTCGAAAAGTAAAGGAAAGAAAATGAAAACATGGCCTCCACGAGTCCACCTCGGCTCCTGTATCCACGAGCTACTGCTCACCTGAAAGGTTAAGGAAAAAGGGGTGAGTCACCAAGACTCAGTGTGTAAAACCTTCCACATTAAATATAGTGCAACTAACCCACAATCACGCATTGGGTCGGAGCCCAACCAAACCCTAGTGTTTCCATCCGCTACACACCAACCCGTACCAACCAATCACACTATGGGGATTTCTACAATCAACCCTCCATCCGCTACACACCATCTCGATAGTCTTACTGCCAATTAAACACGATCACTAGGTGACCAAATAAACACGATCACTATGTGACCAAATATATATATACATCGTGGCAGAGCCACCGATCACAATGTGACCAAAAGAAATAGTGTATGAACACATGTATATATATATCATGGCAAAGCCACCGATCATTACGTGACCAATTAAGCACTTCCCCTTCATATCAAGCCCATACCCATGATCTACATACAAATCCTAACAATGCAACATGCGACTCATATTATATTATCTTGTCACACAAACCTTTGGCTATGCAAAGAAACGATACGATCACGTACCTGGCAATCCTAGCCTTACCCCTAAGGGTATCATGACTGTCTATACAGCCCACTTATCGGCTTTTTCAGCCCATACAAACGTTAGCACAGTTATATTATAGTGTGTGAAAGTTTACACACCTGATAACACGTAAGACGACACTCTCTATGTCGACACTATTTCTAGCCAAAACTACGGCTAGCTGCTTACTATTCTGCTCAGAAGCTGGCCCACAACCCGGTGGCCAATCTCGAACAGCAGACACCGCGTGTTTCTTAAACTTTGGGGCTGGGACTACAAATCCAACCCCTTCCTTTGATTTGCTGACATTCAAGTCCATGAATGATCTTGGTCAGAAGGTACTATAATGATTGCTTAACAAAACATTAGGTTAAGGCACGAATAACGAAAAGAAACCGATTGAACACTTAAGGAGAATCGAAACCCTTACCTTGAAATCCCAAAAAAAAAATAGTATGATTCGAAAGTTACCGATTTCTGTCTTAGAAACCTAAGCGACTAGATCTCCTTCAAATCCCAGAATGCCTCCCAAAGAAAACATGAGATCAGTGAATAGAAACATCAAACTAATGATGGCCTTACAACCAACTTAACCATTCGGCTATGGTCTCCAAAAATCAAAAACAACAAAGGGATAAGAGAACGCTCTTACCTTATCACAGCAAATTCGAATGATACTTACGAGATTTCGGTATTAGCATAATAGTGGACAGGATTCGACAATGATTAGGAAAGAACTGGATGAGAAAGCCAAAAAGAAAAATAAAGAGGCTTAGGCATTTCGGCTTTTCAAGATCAATTGGCTATGGTATAAAAGTGGAGAGGAAAGTAGAGTTAGGAGTTTTTCAGTTTAGGCAGAAAAAGAGAAGAAGAACCCTTTGTTGCCAAAATTAGGAGGAGAAAAGAAGAAGAGAAAAAAATCGAAAGCTATGCTCTAGGAAAAGATGAAATTCGGCACACTATTCACAAATGGGAATTTCGGCACACCCTTAGCCATTCAACCGATTTTCCCTTGCACACAGTCCCACATTCGACCATCTCTTCCCCCTCTATCCCATCCCTTATTTTTCTCCTATCCTCATCTTTCTATCTATAGACTCAATCCACACTTACTCCTTTAGAGTCCCAGCCGAAACCACCTCTCACTCCTTAGTCACATATATAAAAAAAAAACACTCCTTTTTGATAAGCATGGGATTCGAACCTGCTACCTCCAAACATGCTTGTGGCGTAACCTATCTGCTCCCTTAGTGGTGCCTCCTTGCCACTTTACCAAGTGAATTTTTGTGTTAACTTTCCCATTCAAGTACCCTTAAGGCCCACTTCACCTAGTTCTCCCTTTTTGTGACTCAAAACAGAATTTCTTCCAAGGCTCAGGCTTAACCCCAAGCCTTCCCAAAAGCTCTAAACATATCAGACACACACACATAGCATGGCATACACACACAACATATCACCAATGCAGAGCCCCCAACCTAAGATGTTACAGACAAATCTTGTTTTAAATTGGAAAAAGTGTCACTTTATGGTTCGAGAAGGGATTGTGTTAGGGCATAAAATTTCTAGTAAAGAGATTGAGGTAGATAAATCAAAAGTTGAAACCATAGAAAAATTATCTCCTCCTAGCTCAGTTAAAGCTATTAGAAGCTTTTTAGGACACACTGGATTTTATAGAATATTCATTAAAGATTTCTCTAAAATAGCTAAACCTTTAACGAAACTACTAGAAAAAGATGTACCTTTCGATTTTGATCAGGAATGTTTTGACACATTTAATACCATTAAAGATAAATTAATAAATGTCCCAATTATAATTGCTCCTGATTGGAACTTACCCTTTGAACTAATGTGTGATGTGAGTGATTTTACAGTAGGTGCAGTTTTGCGATAGCGAAGAAACAATCGCTTCCAGCCAATTTACTACACTAGCAAGACATTAACAGCTGCACAAGAAAATTACACAACCACAGAAAAAGAATTACTACCTGTAGTCTTTGCATTTGATAAATTTAGACAATATTTGATCCTATCTAAAGTTGTCGTCTACACTGACCATTCAGCTCTCCGTTATCTTTTAACTAAACCTGATGCAAAACATCGACTTATAAGATATATTCTACTCCTACAGGAATTTGACTTGGAAATTCAATATAAGAAAGGAGCTGAAAATCTTGCAGCAAACTATCTTTCTAGACTTGAAAACCCGCATATCAAAGAACTCAACGAAAATGAGATAAACGACTCGTTTCCTGAAGAGCAACTCTTTTTGATAACCAAATCTGAGGTACCTTGGTTTGCAGACATTGCAAATTACTTAGCTGCTAACGTCTTACCAAAAAAGTTAACACATCATCAAAAGAAGCGATTCTTTGCTAATGTGAAAAACTATTTTTGGGAAGATCCTTTTCTTTTCTGCATATGTGAAGATTAAGTGATTCAAAGGTGCGTTACAAAAGAAGAAGCGAGCAAAATCCTAGAGCATTACCATTTAGAACCTTCAGGAGGGCATTACAGCGGGATTAAGACAGCACACAAAACACTCAAATTAGGTTTTTACGGGCCAACTTTATTTAAAGACACCAATAGGTATGTTGCTTCATGCGATAAATGCCAGAGAACAGGTAATATCTCTAAACACAATGAAATGCCTCTCACATATATACTATCATGTGAAATATTCGACGTATGGGGTATTGATTTTATGGGCCCATTCCCTAGTTCATTCAGAAATAAATACATTTTAGTAGCAGTCGATTATGTGTCAAAATGTGTGGAAGCCCAAGCTTTACCTACTAACGATACTAGAGTAGTAGTAAAATTTCTGAAGAAACTCTTCTCTCGATTTGGAACACCTAGAGCAATTATTAGTGATAGGGGCACTAACTTTTGTAATACTCAATTTGACAAAGTCCTAAAGAAATATGGAGTACACCATAGGACAGCTACCCCTTATCATCCTCAAACCAGCGGACAAGTGGAAGTAGCAAATCGAGAACTTAAGCACATTTTAGAGAAAACAGTAAAAGTAGACGATGCTTTATGGGCATATAGAACGGCATTTAAAAACCCCATAGGAACGTCCCCATATAAACTCGTCTATGGAAAAAGCTGTCATCTACCATTTGAGTTAGAGCACAAAGTTTTCTGGGCCATAAAATTTCTAAATTACGATATTAAACCTGCAGGTGAGAAGAGGATGATGCAGTTGAATGAGTTAGATGAATGGCGAGCTAATTCCTATGAGAACT
The DNA here is from genome assembly GCA_025506655.1 of Gossypium rotundifolium. Taxonomy (NCBI): domain Eukaryota; kingdom Viridiplantae; phylum Streptophyta; class Magnoliopsida; order Malvales; family Malvaceae; genus Gossypium; species Gossypium rotundifolium. The sequence continues at coordinate 83,795,816 of CP106722.1, read as the reverse complement.
CACGTTTATATAAGGAGGCAACAAAGCGACGTCATGATGCTCATTAAAGTAATCAAAGCAATTCGAAGTAGGCGACTTGGTCCTATTGTACAACTCAAGATTAAAACTGTTCCCTAGAAAGCTTAAATCGAGATGGTCAAGTCCATTCGTGATAAAAACTATTTTTCCCTATGGCACAATCGAGGTAACCCATCCAACTCGTGGCACATTCAAGGTAAATGGTCAGCGACTGAAAATTTATACTGGAAACAATTTTTGGGTATAAGAGAGGAGCTTCGGCTCCTTGAACCTCCATTTAGAAATGAAAATAGGGTAAGTATAGCTTAAGACTCTAAATGAGCGCTTCTCGGGAGGCAACCCGAGCACTAACTTTACTAATAATATAATTTTAACACCTAAACTACAACTTTCCCTACCACACAGTATTGCACACGGTCGTGGCCGTGGCCGTGTAAATACCACGACTAGCCACATGGGCATGGCAAAGGGGTGTAAAAATAGGACAATAATTTTTTCCAAGCCACGGGCTCCGACTAAAATGACACGGCCGTGTGACTTGACTGTGGATGAAACTGATTAAAGGACATGGGCTAGAGACACGTCCGTTCCTCCAACCTATGGTCGATTCTGAGTAAACAACACGGGCAACTAAAACGCCCGTGCCTCGAGACCGTGGACGACACTGAGTTATGGGCACGGGCATATGACCAGAAACACGGGTGTGGGAGAAGCCTACAAGGCCAGGCACGCCCAGGGAACACGGGCGTAAACGACATCAAGAACGCGCCCAAATTTGAAATCACGAAAAATATGGGCTAAAGAAATGGGAACTGTAACACCCCAAACCTGGCCTAAACACCACGACCGGATCCGGCATGTCACTAAGATGATTTTATAAAACATGTCGCATTTTCAGAAAATATTTTTTGAACTTAATCGTTTATTCGGTAAATTCAGTAAATTAGTAAAAGATATAATTTTTGATTAATGCCTTGGTGATGAGAAAATCGAAATTTTCCTTTGATTTTTATCATTTCAATACATGCCTTAGTTTAGATTTTACGTAGAATTTAAATGTCTAAAAAAACCCAAAAACCTAGAAAAACATAAAAGAAAAATAATAGCCAGTGGCCTTATTACAATAAAATATAAACCAAACTAATTAAAAATATTAAATATAAATAGACTAAATAATGTCTTTTGCAGTATACAAAATGAACTCTTGCATGGCCACCTTGCGCTCCTCTTTAGCTCGGTCCGATGTGCTAAGTGCTACCTGAAAAGTGTTAAACAACGGGGTGAGTCACAAGACATAATGTGCATCCCTCATGCACCATCAGATTGGGCCTTAGCCCACGGAACAGAATATCAGAATATCATATAACAGAAATTATACGAAGCCCATCCCAATCCTAGATCCATCTGCTACACACCACCCTTACCTGCCAATCACACCATTGGGGATTTCTACAATCAACCCACACCGCTACACACCATCGATGGCAGTCATGCTGCAATTAGCTGCTTATCGTTAGATTTGTGACATAGTCACCAAAACAGATCGTGGCAGAGCTACTACAACAGAACTCTTCCCCTTTCATATACATCAATCGCCTAACCCCGAGCAAACAAAGAAATCGGCATGCATGTAGATAACACTCAACAGAATTAATAACTTAATAGTCACAGAAGTCACTAACCTGATGAATCGCTCTTACCCTCCACAGGTTTTCAACAGCCACGCCGGGATTTCGGCATTTAACAGAATATAGACAGATTCATATATATAATATATATAACAAACAACAGAGATGGTGTGAGAAATTACACACTTGATAACACGTAGTACTACTCTTTATGTCGATACCCTCGCTAATCGGAACCACTGTTCTCTGTCTACGACTCTAGATCGATTAAATCCCAAAAGAACGCGAAGATAAGGCTCCCCCTACAATCGGCCAAGTTTATTAATTACCCCGTTTTATACGTTTAGTTGAATAGATTTCCTTACCTAAAATGATTAGATCCCAGAAGTAGTATGATTCGAGTGCAACCGATTTATAAACTTCTTCAGAAGGTTTCGGCTACCCCTTGCAGGAAGATTCGACAATCTCAGGAGAAGAGATCTAGGAATTTTGGCTTCTAGGAAAATCCCGAAAAAGGTGAACAAGAGGAGGATGATGCGTTTTCGGCTTTTAGAAGAACTGAGTGAAGAGTTTCGGTGGATAGGTTTAGAGATTTTCAGCTAAAGGAGCAAATAGGAGTGTGCTTTCAACTTTTAGTGGATGGAAGAAAAGATGAACAAGTGGGTAGGGAGAATTCGGCTTGGAAGAAAAAGAATGGAAAAAGATTTTGGCAGCAGAGAAAACTGAGAGAAAGCTTTCAGAAAAAACTGACAAAATTTCGGCATTTACTACCTCTAACTAGCCGTCCCCCCTTTACACACACAGTCCAAATTTCGGCCGCCTCTAACCTCCTGGATAGCCTCTCATCTTTTTCCTTATCTTTATCCGAACTCACATCCAAAAGAGTCCTACATCATACCACTCCCTCCCCCTTTATCTGTTCATTATCTATTTTTTTCCCAAGTCAATTATCCTCCTAATTAATAGCCATAATGCCGTCCCACCTAACTCCCTTTAAGTGCCGAAATTGGCCCAATTTCATAGGCCCCATGCGGCCACACTTGGGCCTCCTCCCTTGCCACTGACGCCCCTTATAGCTCCCCCTTACTGCGCCCCTTACTTTGGGCCACAAGCCCACCTTGATATTTAAACTACAGAGACTATCTTTAAAGCACTAGAGTGTCTACACAGAAATTTAGCCAAGGCTTCAGCCCATTCCTGACCCAATCTGGACCCCCAACCCTCAAATTAGTACTTTAAACAATCAACACACAAAATGCACAGGCTCATTAACTCAGGATGTTACAGGAACATGGGCGTGCCTTGAGACTGTGTCCCCCACCCCTATTTAAAGCAACACACGGCCGTACATTCCCCCCAAATTTTCTTCTCGACCCTAGCCACCTTTCCCCCAAAATCTCTTAAGAACTCCAGCCACCAGCAAAATCTCTAACCCCCCTCTTGATTTCCTCCTCCCCTTACCTCTTTCCCCCTTCCAAAACACATAAAAGCAAGAACACGACCGTGCCAACACACCCACGATAGTCGTGCTCCCCTATTGAGTTACAGCACACGACCGTGTAGCACCCTCCACGCCGTACGCCGACCAACCAAGCAATCCACTGGTCACCTCTCCTCTTTACATTTAATTTTTTAACTATTTATCACTTAAACTTATTTCTTAAATAGTTTAGGCTTATTTCTCAATATTAGTTTTATTTATTTTGATTCATTGTTTACTAATAAGAACTTAGAGATTATACAAAATATTAGTTTATCATGATAAGTTACTTTCTCCATGATATTATTGAACTCATCAAGATTGTGAAATATGGCTAAAAAAGATGCTTGAATCGATAAATATATGTTATTTTTATGAAAACAATGTCATCATCCCGAGGAAAAAAATCTGCGGTCCCTAGTTCTAAAAAAACGAAAGGGACCCGGCTCGTCTTCGGCCAGTGCATCCGCTGAAATACGACATTCGTTCTTGCAATTCCCGCGAGGACCCCAGGACGACCTCTACAGGCTACTCCACACACGACCCCTCAGTACAGGGAGGTGCATTGATTGGGCCGCTCTAGAGTAGGTCCAATTGGTAGACAATATATGAGCCCTCTTAACCACGGATCCGTGGGACCAAATTCTTCACAATCATCGAGCCCACCTATTTGGAACTCACTTTGGAACTATGCTCCACGTTCCACCTCTAGACAGTAATGACAAACTATGATGACCCCGGCACGATCCAATTCTGTCTAGGAGGAATCGTGAGAGAAATTATTGTACCACAATTCAGAGTCGCTCTGGGCCTCTACAACAAGGAATTTATGGAGGAACATTACCTCTCAGATCTCCATCACCACCTTCACAACACTCTGATGAGATGTTGGTACAATATAGCCCCCAGTTCAAACTCATACGACCCTAGCCGCTCGAAAGCAATAGCTCTCGCTCCATCTCTACGATACATACACGCCATACTAGCCCACACATTGACAGGACAGCGCGAGAGCACCGGTGTCGTCAATACTTACAATGCTTATTTCATATGGTGTATGGCTAACAGCCAATTTTTCTACCTAGCATATTTTATAGCCCGTGCCATCCAACACCAAACAGAGCAACACAGGAGGGGAGTTATATCTATGGGCCCGTACATCACACGATTGGCTCGGTATTTCGGGCTCCTTACCACTGCCCAGGTCTCCTCACTGACACTAATAGGACAGATGTCCCCATAGGGCATCCAAACAGTGCTACATATGAGGATGATCCAACGACGACCTGGGACCGATCCTCCCCAATATCGACTAGCTATTACTACTGAGGAAGAGGATCCCGAGGACATTACTGACGATGTCCCACATCCACGTGAGGAGCCACCACCAAGCCATCGGACTTCTCATGTAGCCCCATCACTTTAGGACATTTCTAGACAGCTCACTCAGTTCGAGCAATATTGCACCCAACAATTCAATGACACTGCTCGAAGATTCAATGGCATTGAAGTAACCTTACAGCAGATCTGTCATCACCTCCACATATCACCACCGCCTCCACCTACTGATCCAGCCGACGACGAGGACTTTTGAGGCCCTTATTATTATTTTATTTTTTTCATTTTTATTTTTATTTTTATTTTTATTTTTTATTTTTCGCTTTATTTCACTTATTTACTTAAGTTTTTAAATGTTGTTTCAAACTCTTATTATTACAATTTTATTTCTTTTATAACTGGATATATAATCATCGAATATCCCTAACATCATCAATTAATTAGTACCTCTTAAAAATTTAACTGATGAATTCGTAGTTTAAAGGTTCAATGTGCCGCTCCAAGAAGGGAAAACATCATTTTCACCACCACATTTACTTTTGTTTAAGTTTCCACACTTCCAACTTAAGGAATCTATCCAATAATTCAGGAAGTTTCATCTCTCTCCCTCTCTTTTGATTTTCTTATTATATGATTGTTATCTATCTTTGTACATTGAGGGCAATGTACATCTTAAGTGTGGGGGGTGAAAGTTTATTAGAAAAAGTTCCTAACTTTTTGCATTATTCTCAAATCCCTGAATAATATTTTGTCTTAAAGTAATTTTCTCATATCACTAATGAGAATGAAATTCTTGTTGATTCACGATTTTTATTAATATGTTTTAGATTAAGTTATTGATAATTGTACAGTGATGATTTAAAATTTAAGATACTAGAGAATCAATCATGATGAGTCTATTTTCAAAAAAAAATTAAAATTCTGTTAGGTTGTCTACCTGAATCTAAATTACTACCTTGAAGTTTGAAGTTTACATCAATATATCCATAATTTTTGTGAGATTTTGAGCCTTTTAGAGCGTACATTCTTTTCGTGCTCACTTTATTGATTATAAGTGTGTCAACATTGATTTGTTATTCTAGAACTTGCTTCGATTATACATGTTGAGACCACACTATTGAGTTGATATACAGAGATGATTAAGACACTTAGGATTTAACCCACTAAATCCACTAAAAGCCCACCCTCATAATTGACCCCTAGTGAACCCCTTTGATCCTAACAACCCCTTTTTTTGACTCAACCCACTAATATTAAACCCAGAACCCATCTCATATTTGTTATCACCATTCCTTTTGATCACCCTTCTATCGAGATTTGTTTTGATCAGTTGCCTAATTATATCATTTCAGTGTTAAAGGTGTATCTTACAGTGATTTGTTCTTAAAAAAAATCAAAAATCAAAGTATATTCATTATTAGTTATATGATTAAAGAGAACCTATACATTTAATTTCAACAATCTTGAAGAAGAAGCTCGTATTATTAGTATTACAAGTTTTCAGTTGGTGTAATTATTTAGGTTATTAGTCATTTTTCTAGTTAGGTGATTGTCAATTCAATCTCAATTCTAAACCTTCTAAATTCAGCCTTTATCCACACCTTTAACCTAGCCCCGTTACAAACCTTTTAAAGACCTTTTGATTTGTGTATCATCTAATTTTACAGTGGTGGAGATTTGATTTTCAGGAAAGCCTATGGTAATAACTTTTCATGTTCGACTTTTGAGTGCTTAATTTTTGAACCGTAAACACTTCGAGTGATTTGAGTGAATCTTTAGTGACGATGTCAACTATTGTCGATTTTGAATTAAAGGTGATTATTTAGGTAAGGGGAAACACCTATGTTTTCATGCTAAAAACTCATGACTTTGATTGTTTGAATTTTTAGGACTCTTTAAGTTGAATCATCCATGTATAAATTATCTATGAATTATGATGAGGCATTGTTGATGAATATTATGAATTGAGGAAGTTCGTTTTAATTGTGAGTTGAGAATTTTGCTTGAAGACAAGCAAAAGCTTAAGTGTGGGGGTATTTGATAAACCAAAATAGTAACATATTTTAATCCCACTTTTAGCATGTTTTTGGATGATTTTTCCCTTTAATTATGGAAATATGTGCTCCTAATCCTTTGTTTTCATGTTTTATACTCAGTAGAGCACCGAAGGATGAAAAGAACGAATAACAGGCTGAAAATAGAGAAAATGGGCCAAAGCATGAAATCCACACGGCCTAGGCCTAAGACCACATTGTCATGCCTCGTAAGAAGAGTCGATCATGACCTGGACCCCGAAAAGTATGGTCATGCCTCATCATCAGGATCGAACACGGCCTGGCCACGATTTACACGGGCGTGTGCCATGGGCGTGTCTCTGTCGCAGGAAATAAGAATTTTATTCGGATTAGGGTACTTAGAGGCAAAGAAACATATTCCAAAAGCCTATATAAATACCCTAGAGGCCAACCTTTAAGGGGGCGTTCAGCTAGGCCAAAGAGCCAAGCCAAAGTAGTTAATTTCATGGATTTACTCGAAGGAAGCCAGTTGATTCATCTCAAGAAGCCGGAGTCGTACTCAAGACGGAGGATCTCTCCTTCAATTCCTTCAGGGGGTTTTAGGGATTTCTTATGTTTTGTTTTATCTTTTATTCTGAAATGTTTTTTTTTTACAATTATGAACTAAACTCTCAAATACTTGAAGAGGATGAAACCTAAGACGGATATTGTTATTGTTATCTGAACTGAATGATAAATATTTGATTTGCTCTTAACTATGTGTTCTTAATTCTTGTTTTGGTATTTTCGGGATATTGATTCAAGTGTGATGTGCTTAGGTAGAGGAGGAAGAGACCCTGTCTAAGAGTAGATCTAGAATAGTTAAGCGGAGTTGCTCGCGCGCCTAGAGATAGGGTGACGAAAATTTGTCGGATTAGGGTCAAACCTAATATGAGAGTCCATAGATCGAATTAATGCAATTCTAGGGGTTTTAATTAGAAAGAGATTTCAATTAATCAACCTAGGGTTAGACGTTAGTAGCCTTGAAGAGAGGTATTAATATAACTTAGGAAATCATACGGATCAAGTCAAGTGAATAAATCGTCCGGTTCAAAGTTAGATAACAAAAAGTCTAGGTGGATTCTTCCTCAGGTATTGTCCAAATCAATCGGTTTTCCCTCAAGTCTTTTCCCTAATTTCTTATTTGTCTTAGCATCTTTAGCTTAGTTGATTAGTTAATTTTAGATTAGATAAAAATCCACTTAATTCGTAGGCTAAATAATAGAAAGAGAGTTAATATTAGTACTTTTGGTTCCTTTGGGTTCGACAATCCGATCTTGCCGCTAACTATACTACTGTTCAATAGGTGCACTTGCCTCCTTCATTGTCTTAGTCAGTTTCCAGGTTCGATTATTATTTTTATAAATTTTTAAGACTTGACAGACACGATTAGCAATCGAGGTAACTCATTCTGAATTCGACACTTTTAAGGTAAATAGTATTCGATTCAACCCTTATTTTGATAATAGAATTACTAGCGAGAAAAATGAGTTTCAACTCTGCGAACCACCGTGGCCGTGCGGATTTGAGGTAACTCGAGCTTAGACTTTACATAAGCGCTTCTTGGGAGGCAACCCGAGTGTTAACACTGCTAATTTTCTTAACTTTATTTCATGATATTTTTTAAAATTAATTAATTTTCAAAATCTTAAAAAAATGTGTGTTTTTGGCCCACATGGCCTGGACACACGGGTGTGTGGAGCACACGGCTTGGACACATGGGCATGTCGTAGGCCGTGTGTGAAATGAGGTAATCGACAGAGAGTTACACGGCCTGGCGACATAGTCGTGTGACCCACACGGCCTGGCCACACGGGCTTGTGGGATCTTACATGGGCGTGGGAGAAGCGCACACACGGCCTGTCGACATAGCCGCGTGATCCACACGGCCTGAACACACGGGCATGTCCTAGGTCGTGTGAAGCCTAGAGCTATTTTTTTTAAAGTCAGAGAGTTACATGGGCAAGGCACATGGCCATGTGTGAGACAAGGCCGAGCCACACGGGCGTGGGGGAGTCGAAGGAAAACACACATGGTCTGGCACATGGCTGTGTGACCCATACGGCCTGGACATATGGGCGTGCCCATGGCCATGTGTAAAATGGGTTAATCACCCCATTTTTATTTTATTTTATTTTATTATTATTTATTATATTATTTATTTTTATTTTACTAATTTATTTTATTTATTTATTTTTCTTATACTTATATATATTTTTGCTATTTCTATTTTTTAGTATTTTTTACTATTATTATTACAATTACCTTTAAGTTTATTGGTATCATTGTGTTTATTATAATTATTATTTTTCATTTTATTTATTTATTTTTATCTTTCTTTTTAATTTTGTTTTAGTTGCTTTATTTTTATTATTGTTATTATTTTCTTCAACTTATTTTCATTATTATCTTTTCAAATATATATGGTTGTTTCAAATTGAGCCTTTATTATTTGTGTTTATTTTCTTATTAGTTTGCTCGAAATCATGTGTTACATTTAGATTTGACTACAATTTCGCTTTTTACTATTCTGAAGATTTCATCCAATATTCGAGGTAGTTTCAGTTTTCTACCTCTCTTATGATATTCTATTTATCTTGTAATTATATATGTTTGTACATTGAGGACAATGTACATCTTAAGTGTGGGAGGTTATCTATATTATTATTAGAAAATCTACGAATTATGTCTTGTGTTTAAGTAATTTTCTCATACTACTATTAGAATGAATTTTTATCGATTTGTAATTTTTATTGATGTGTTTTGGATTAAATTCATAAATATTTGTGCATTGGTTGTTTTAAACTTTAAGACATAAGAGAATCAAGCATGATAAGTTTATTTTTAGAATTGAAAAATTTTAGGTTGTTTCCCTTAATTGATGTATTATCTTGAAGTTTTAAAATTACAAGTTTGACATCAAAAACCATAATTTTTTGTGAGATTTTGAGCTTTTAGAGCATACACTTTTCTTGCTCATTTTATTATTGGTTACGGGTGTGTCAATTTGATTTTTTATTCTAGAACTTGCTTTGATTATGCATGTCGAGACCACACATTTGAGTTGATATACTGAGATGATAAAGGCACTTAGGTTTTAACCCACTTATTCCATAAAAAGCCTACCTACATAATTAACCCTTAGTATACCCCTTTGAGCCTAACACATCGTTTCTTGATTTACCAATTAATGTTAACCCATACCTCATTTTTTTTATTTTTATATTTGATTCGTTGAGAATTTTTTCGGTTTTATTGACTCCCTTTTTGTCGAGATTTGATTTGGTTAGTTGCCTAACTATGCTCTTTTGTTTCATTTGCTGAATTATTTCTTAAAAAGAAGAAGAAGAAGAAGAAGAAGAAGAAGAAGAAGAAGAAGAAGAAGAAGAAGAAGAAGAAAATCAAAAGAATATATATATATATATATATATATATATATATTGATTATTATTTAGTTCTATAATTGAACTTGAACAGTTAAATTTATACTTTGAGAAGAAGCTCGTGTTATTCATGAATTGTTTTCGATTGATGTAATTGTTTTTAATTCAACTTTTGTTTATTTTTTCTAGTTTCGTAATTTATCAATTCAATCTCAATTTTAACCAACTTTTTTAGCCTTTCTCCACACCCTTAACCTAAACCCCATTACAACCTCGTACAGACCTTTTTATTTGTGTATCATCCCATTTTATAGTGGTGGAGATTTGATTTTCATGCAAGCCTATGGTAATGCCTTTTCATATTTGACTATTGAGTGCGTATTCTTGAACCTTAAACACTTTGAGTGATTTGAGTGAATCTTTAGTGAGGATGTTCATTCTTGTCAATTTTGAATTAAAGGTAATTACTTAAATAAGGGGAAATACCTATGTTTTCATCTTTAAAAATGTTCGACTTGGATTGTTTGAATCTTTAGTGCTCTTTTAGTTGAATTATCAATGTATGATTATTTGTCAATTATGACAAAACATTATTGATGAGAATTACAAGTTGAGAAAGAATAATTTTAATTGTGAGTTGAGGATTTTGCTTGAGGACTAGCAAACGCTTAAGTGTGGGGATATTTGATAAGCCATAAAAGTAACATATTTTTAATCCCATTCTTGATGCATTTTTGGATGATTTATTATGTGAATTAGTGAATTTGATGCTCCTAATCCTTTAAATTCATGTTTCTATACTTAGGTGAGCATAGGGGAGCGAAAGGAGCGAAAAAAGAGCCAAAATCGAGCAAAAAGAGTTGTTTCTAGGATCCACACGGCCTGGGCATTTCCACACGGGCTGGCCACATGCCCATGTGAGCCACAAGGGCTGACCACAGGACCATGTGCTAGCCCGTGTCAATTTCATACCCTGTTTCCCTGTTACGCGAAAAAACTCAATTTTTAGGGTTTCTGAGTATTCTAAAGTTTATAAATACATATTAGAAGAAGACATGTGGGAGGACGCAGAGACGAACGAAGAATTTACTCGAAGAACGCCAACGGATTCAACTTAGAAGGAGGATCTCCTTCAAGATTGAAGATCTCCATTCAATTTCCCTAGAAGTTTTTGGGTTTCTTTATGTTTTTTTTTCTCCTAATTTTGACATGTTTTCCTTCCAAATTATGAACTAAATTCCCTAGATACTTAAGGAAGATGAACCTATGATGAATCTTATTATTTGATTTTCTAGATTATATGATAAATACTTGTTCTTGTTCTCAATTATATATGCTTATTTCTTGCTTTAATATTTTCAGGATATTAATTCAAGTGTGATGTGCTTATTTCAGTAGAGCAAAAGTCCATGTTTAAAAGTAGATCTGATATAATTGAGTGGAGTTGCATGCAATCCTAGAAATAGGACGACATAAATCTACCGGATGAGAGTCAAGTCTAATAGGGGAATCCATAGAGTCAGTTGTTCTTACTCTCGAAAGAGATATTAACATAATTTAGGAATTTCTACGGATCAAGGGAAGTGAATAAATCATCTAATTCAGATTCAGAATAATAAGTAAAGTCTAGGTGAATTCTTTCCTAGGTGTTGTCTTTCTCTTTTGTTATATTCAAGTATTTTCTCATTCTATTCTCTATCGCGTTCTTAATGATTAGTTTAGTTAAATTTCGTTTAAAAAACAACCCTTTCAATTTATAGGCTAGATAATAAAAAGATAGTAATTACTAGTACTTTTAGTCCTCGTGGATACGATATTCTCGACTCACTATAACTATACTACTATTTGATAGGTGCGCTTGCCTTTGTCATAATTTTAATTAGTTTAGTGACTCATCACAGTTTAATGAACAAATTTTCCATTTTCATTGCTTTTACTTCCTTGGTACTAAGCAACTATAGTGATTACTTGTTGGTTAGTTTTGGACAACCAAAGTGTAGGACCATCCTAAAGGAATAGTGTGTGGTTAGTTTTGGACCTTAATCCTACTTTTTACGAGCATAACAACATTCTCCTTAAAATAAGCTAATGTAGACGAAGACATTGATTCAGTTCAAGTATTCTAAAACTAATTAGTATAGTGGGTTGAACACTGAATTGTAAAACCAAAGCTTACCATAATTATCATTACCAAATTACTCGGAAGTCAAGGGTGAGGTTTGATTCACCTAAAAACCTGATCAAAGAATACTTAAGGACCATTACTTTGAGCACTTAAAAAGGCTATAAAAAAGGAAATGATGTTTGCTTGCATCTGATACTCATCGCCAATATCGCATGTGGAGGGGTCATTCAGAAAATTTTAATATTACGTGTGTCTTTGGGGTGGAAAGAAGTTGGCAGTACCACGAAGCCAAAACTTAGGTAACCGACTTAACCAACAAAGTGCCTTAGTCAAAACTTGATTTTTTATTATTATATTAATTAAACTATCAAATACGTTTAAGTGTCTTATATTATATTATTTAGGGTAAATTACAATGAATCTGATTTTATCATTCAACTGTGAAAAGTTATAAAATGATCACTTAATTATTAGTAAAATTTTTTGTCATTAAATTATAAAAAGTTACAAAATGGTCACTCAACTATTCAATTTTGTCTTTATTGATCCGTAAAATGAAAACATCCAAAAATCCAAAATTATTTGATGATAAAAATAAAAAATTGAATAGTTCAGTGATATTTTGAACATTTTATAATTTGATGATAAAAAATACTAATAATTAGATAACCATTTTATAAGACAAAATAAAATACTTTGTTCACTATTAATATAATTTACTCTATTATTTCTGCTAATGTTGCCGTGGAGGCAAAGAATGTTGGGTTATGTATACTATGATAGGTATTGATATTTGATTACAAGATTGTCCTGACGATTTTTTCGTGAAAGGTTTTTTTGTTTCAGCAGTAATTCTCTAGTTGAGGGTTTTAATTGTGTTTTTGCTTAATTAGGATTATCATGTATTAGATTCTCATAGATAGCACCATTACTAAGGAAAGGTTAAAATATGGTATCAATATTACTTTGATAAAATTTAAGATTTAATTCTTATCCTTAAAATGCTAAAATTAAATACTCTTATTCTTTTTATTTGAACATTTTAATTTAGTCATTAAAATCGTAAGTATGTTTTGTCAAAGTTTAACAATTTTGAATTTGGTTAAATTGTCCTCATATTACATAATATATTATCAATAAAAAGCAAGCGTGATAAGTTAACAAATTTTGACAAAGCTATCAACAACGATAATAATTGGACTAAAATTTTTAAATTGAAACAGTAAAAAGATTAAATTTTAACTTTTAAAATATATAAACTAAATCTCAAATTCTACACAAATACAGCTACCAACAACATATTTTAACCTTAATGTAAATATTGTATGACCAATTTAAAATTTTAAAGATTATTCTTTAAGCTTTTATCATTAAAGAAAATGAAGTCTCCATAAGGAAAAAAAAAAAAAATCATGATGTATATTTTATAAAATGAGCAGAATCATTTGCCCTCTTAGACCATATAAGATTCTTACAATTGTCTACTTTGAGATATCACAATGGATGGTTCCCATGCAATAACCTAATTCTCAAAAGAAAGTGGGGACCGCCCGTATGAGAAGACCCCATATGCACAAACCAGGACCATCGATTGTGCCCAAAACCCTGTTAATCCCACTCCCCCGAAGCTCCAACCCACCCTTTATATTCGTCGCTTTCTCTCTGAACTCTCCATCGTCTCATCTCAGTTTTATTTTCTCTTTCTTGTCCTCTGGATACGATCCTTAGTGCTCCATTTACTTCCTACGTACCAAGCTCCACGACATTGACATTTGCCACAACCCAAACTCTTTGACCTTTGCTTCTACATATATATATCTTAAAGTTGACAAAGAGACAGGCATAAATCGATGGCTACACAGGTGCACAAGACTAGCATGTTCATTGAGCAAAGCCCTGGAGATTATGAGAACGGTGATATCCAAAAGAACTTGGATGATGATGGTCGACCCAAAAGAACCGGTAAAATAATAATTACTTTTTTACATGTTTTATATATGAAAATTTGATTTGACGTGGCTTTGGTTTATTTATTTATTAATTTATTTTGATTTGAAAGGGACTTGGGTTACTGCAAGTGCTCATATTATCACTGCTGTGATTGGATCTGGAGTTCTATCTCTTGCATGGGCTATTGCACAGTTGGGATGGGTGGCTGGACCAGCAGTTCTCATGGCTTTCTCCTTCATCACCTACTTCACTTCCACCCTTCTTGCTGACTGCTATAGGGCTCCTGATCCTGTCCATGGAAAGAGAAACTATACCTACATGGATGTTGTTAGAGCTTACTTAGGTATATTGTTTAATATATTATATCACCACTTCATCTTCATATTAATATACATACACAAAAATGATTTATAACTTTCCATGTGTCATATAATTTGTACTGCTACCTTTTTAACCTGTTTTACAGTTCCAAGAAAGAAAATTACTTTTTCCCCGTGTACATATTTCAATTCAACCCCGAAATCCTAACTTGCTTTTTGTCAAGATGATTAATGAAACATCAAACCCAATGCTTCTTTATTGTGTGTGTGTATAAAAAAATTGTCTTTTTTTTTTTTTTTTCTTCAGGAGGAAGAAAAGTTCAGCTTTGTGGATTGGCTCAATATGCAAATCTTGTTGGAATAACCATTGGTTACACTATCACAGCATCAATTAGTATGGTGTAAGTACATAGTCTAGAGAAAATGGATTTTGTGACTTTGAAGTTTGAAATCCAAAATACGAAAAAAGTATCATGGAGACCTTTGTATTGAGTTGGAGTGAATTTTGTCCCATTTATTCAAAAAATGAGTAAATTAATCTCTATATATTAGATCAAAGAGAAAATTAGCCAGTCGGTTAAAAATTTTATCTATATCTACGGTTAAAAATTGACCTCTCTATGTTCATATGAGGTACACGTAGCACACCATGTGTAATTATCTGGTTATTCTATAAAGCATGTCTATTTTTAATAGTAGAATTAGATGAAAATTTTAACCGAAAAAATCTATTTATTTTTAATTTAATATATAGAAATTAATTTACTATTTTTTTAGTAAAAGGGACAAAACTTATACAGTAAAACACTTATTTTTTTACTTAAGCATTGAAGATTTATAGTCACAATAACTTGTTTATATGTATCAGTTAATTATTTCTTTTTTCTTAAAACAATAGTAAATTATCTTAATAAATATTAATTTTCTTACCTTTGTTGTAATCAGGGCTGTGAAAAGGTCCAATTGCTTCCACAAGCATGGACATCATGTCAAGTGCCAAACATCAAATTACCCATTCATGGTCATCTTTGCTTGTATCCAACTCGTTCTAAGCCAAATCCCAAACTTCGACAAGCTTTCATGGCTCTCCATTGTTGCTGCCATCATGTCTTTCGCTTATTCTTCCATTGGTCTAGGACTCTCCATAGCCAAAGTTGCAGGTAAAATCATATATATCCACATATATAAAATAACAAAAACAAAATTCATTAAAAAAATGATTTTTTTTGTTTTTCAGTGGCTTAAATCCCATCTAAAAATATTAAGTAATTGTTGTCTGCCATGAATTGTGACATCAAGGTGGGGAACATGTAAGGACATCCTTAACTGGTGTAACAGTAGGGGTTGATGTGTCGGGATCCGAAAAGGTTTGGAGGACCTTCCAAGCTATCGGTGACATTGCCTTTGCGTATGCTTACTCCACTGTCCTCATTGAGATTCAGGCAAGTATATTTCCAACTTTACATTTACATACAAATATATGTGTACTACGTAGATACAACAAACATATACATAATAACATGTCGGCATGCAATAGTGGTAGCTAGTTTTCAAAAATAACTTCACGGGTTCTCTTTCTTTGTCCTTATTAATTAATTCTTACGTATATAGTAAAAAAGGTTTTAAAATCATTGATTGTTAGGTATTACTATTTAGATTTTTTATCTTAAATCTAGCCAATAACGGTAAAAGAATAATGAAGGCTCTTATATTAAGAGTTGGATTGCATTTTACCCATTCAATTTAAAAAATAAGCAGATTAGTTATTGTACATTAGATTTATGAGTAAATTGGTCTTTTCTGTTAAATTTTTAATTCATTTATACTGTTAAAAGCTGACATAATTAACGGAATAACTAGACAGTGGCACATAGCATGCCTCATGTATCTCATGTTGACATATAATGATCAAATGTTAACAATAAAAATGGATAAAATTTTCAATAGAATAATAAGTTTACTCTTTGATTTAACATACAAGGACTAATTTACTTATTTTTGAGTAAAAAGATAAAATATAATCTTATTCTTAATATAAGGTATTTATGATACTTTTATTGCTTAATAAATAATTATAATTAAAAAAGGAAAACATAAAAGAAAAAATACAATGAATTTGAAAAGAAAACTGATAAAAAAAAAAACTTGAAAATTGTTAGTGTTAGTGGTATTAGCAAGATTCCTAAGGACCCTAAATCTGGTGGATTA
The DNA here is from genome assembly GCA_025506655.1 of Gossypium rotundifolium. NCBI lineage: Eukaryota > Viridiplantae > Streptophyta > Magnoliopsida > Malvales > Malvaceae > Gossypium > Gossypium rotundifolium. The sequence goes on along the minus strand of CP106722.1, from coordinate 83,779,312 downwards.
TAATACTTCAGGACCATCTGTTTCTTTTTATAATGTGTTGTCGATTATCATTAATTTATTACCGACGGATTGTGACGTCCAATCTAGTTGGTGTTTTAACATCCAATTGTTTGTGTCCCATCTCTTAAAGAAAGAATCACTTTGCAAAGTGCAGCCTTAGGAACAATGGTCGCCATAGATAGTAACTATTTTTCTTTTATAAAAAGAAAATAGAAAAAGCATTGTTGGTGATTAAGACAGACTAATCGTAGCAATAGCCATGTTTTTTGTCCTAAGAAATATCAACTTCATGATTTCAGGACACGATCAAATCGAGCCCACCAGAGAACAAATCTATGAAAAGAGCAAGTAGCATTGGTGTTTCGACAACCACTTTATTTTATGTACTTTGCGGTCTTATTGGATATGCAGCATTTGGCAACGATGCACCAGGGAATTTTCTTACAGGGTTCGGTTTCTATGAACCCTTTTGGCTGATTGACTTTGCCAACATCTGCATTGCCATCCATCTCATTGGTGCATACCAGGTTTTTGCACAACCCTTATTCGGGTTCGTGGAGGGTTGGTGTTCCAGGAACTGGCCTAATAGCAAGTTCATTACAAGTGAACATGCTGTTGATGTTCCATTCTATGGTATTTACTACCTCAACTTCTTCAGGTTGGTATGGAGGACGTCATACGTTATCATAACAGCCGTGGTAGCCATGATCTTTCCTTTCTTCAATGATTTCTTGGGTCTCATTGGAGCCGGCTCGTTTTGGCCATTAACAGTCTACTTTCCCATCGAGATGCACATCGCGCAATTGAAAACGCCCAAATACTCATTCAGATGGATATGGCTAAAAATACTTAGCTGGGTTTGCTTGGTGGTTTCACTCATTGCTGCTGCTGGATCTGTTCAAGGATTGATTCAAAGCCTCAAGACATATAAACCCTTTCAAACTCAAGAATGAATGGCCCTCTTTGCCTACACTTTAGTTCTCTGAAAAATATGAAACCTTGTTCAATAAGTAAGAATTTGTAGAAGCTGTAATTTACCTTTCCTTGGTATTTGAAACTCCAATTTGCTTGTAGCGTGTTACCTTGTGAATGACAATGTTAATACAAAGTTTCCGCAATGTTTGTAACACCCCTTACCCGTATTTGACACTTGAATCTGGTACGAGGCATTACCGTACTTAACATGCTCAAACGTATAACATCGATCCAAATAATTTCATTTCAAATTAAAACTTTTCATTCGAGACTATAATGTCCTTATTATAGGACTACGAGACCCTAAACTTGCACCCGAAATAATTCGGGACCAAACCGGAAACTCTTGAATACTTAGAAAATTTTGACACAAAACAGGGCCACACGCCTGTGTGAAGAGGGACACGCCCGCATGGGCAGGCCGTGTAATCACACATGCCCATGTCCCTAGTCCGTGTGGATTTTTATTTTTCCTTTCGAACCTATAGGGGTTTTCACACGGCCTGACACACGTCCATGTCCATAGCCTGTGTCCCTCAGACGGCCATGACATGCCCGTGTCTTCACCCGTGTGTGAAAGCCTTGGCATTCTGTTTATGACGTCATCATCTCAATAAGGTCCACGACCAAGGCACACGTCCGTGTCCTTAGGTCGTGTGTCGAATTAAATTCCTAATTTCAAGTGCAGACTTCACACGGCCCGAGCATATGCCCATGTCCTAGGCCGTGTCTCCCACACGGTTGAGACACACGGCCGTGTCTCAACCCGTGTGTTACTACTGAGTATTCTGACTTGCCAACCTAGCATGCATGGGGACACACGGCCAATCAACACGCCCATGGGGCTGACCGTGTGTCACACACGGCCTAGACACACGCCCGTGTGTCTACCCGTGTGGACAATTGTAAGGCTATCTACTAAGCCAATTGCCACCCTACAAAGCAACCACACTTATACCAATTCAATTTAACATACATCATGACCATAAGGCACTTCTAAGAACTCAAAATCAAAAATCCACACAAGCATGCACTTCATGAATTTCATCATCATTGAATATATAAACTTGTCAAGTATTGGTCAATTTCCAATTACCATTTACAAAATGAATTGATTGACATTAATAGCCACACATTGGCTGTAATAGCCCGATTTAGGGCTTAGTCGGAATAGTGGTGCGAGACCACAAATCTGAAGTAGAAATATGTATTTTAATGATTTTTATGAGGCTTACGAGGTATTTACATGATTGTATGAATTTCATGAAGGAATTTTATTAATTAGTAAACAATTTGTCCATTAGGACTAAATTGCAAGGATTAGAAAATATGACAATCTAGAAGGTTTAAGTATGAAATAGCATCATAAAAATTATTAGAAGTATTTATTTAGCAATTAGACCATTATATGTTAAGATGGACAAAAATAGACATGGGAAGAAAAAATCTCAAGAAAGGATCATTAAGGGCATTTTTGTCATTTAGTAAATAAAAGATTAAAAAGGGAAAAAGAAGTCAAAATTGTTTCCATGTTCTTCTCCTTGACCGAAATTCCCTAAGAAAGACATAGTTAGGGTTTGTTCATCTTTCAAGCTTGATTGTAAGTCTCTCTTTGCCCCGCTTTTAATGTTCTTCGTATTTTTGAGATCCTCGTAACTCGATTTAACTATTTCTAGCTATATTTTGAGCTTGGGTTTATGTTCAAAATTTACTCATGTATGACATGCATGTATTTTGATGTTTTAAGGAAGAATATGAAAGTTTGATGTATGATAAACATCTTTTTCTAAGTGATTTTCATGAAAAATGCATAAAAGGACCAAATTGTAAAAGTTATAAAATTGGTCATACATGAGTGAAATAGTGGAAATTAAGGGCTGTTGTAGTTAAGAGAATAATTTGGCTAAGCTTAAAATACAAGAAAGTTGAATAAAAATCATTTTACGAGCCTAGGGGCAAAAGTGTAATTATGAGAAAGTTTAGGGACAAAATTATAATTTTGCCAAAGTTTGATTCATGAGTAGATTTAGTCAATGTGAGTATTAAATAAGTGAAATTTTCATTATAGATCAAGAAACGCGAAGCCCGAACCAAAATTGGGGCAAGAACAAGGTTGCAGACTAAATCGAACATCTATATATATTTTGAGTACCGAGGTAAGTTTGTGTGAAATTAAGGTTACATGTGTTACTGTGTTTAAATTACTTATTAATTTGTGAAATGCTTATTATTTCCATGAAGTCGATTAATAATGTCTTGGTAAGAAAATGAATGAGAACATATAAGTTGAAGTCCCGGTTAAAGACTCAGAATAACGATGATACCTATATCATGCCAAGAGATAAGGAAGGTCCCATATAAGACCATATCTAGGATATGCCATCGGCACCGAATGTAGGTCCCATATAAGACCATGTCTGGGACATGGCATCGGCACCGAACGTAGATCATGTATAAGACCATGCCTGGGATATGACATCAGCATCGAATAAGGAAGGTCCCGTTTAAGACCATGTCTGAGACATGGCATCGGCACCATATAAGGAAGGTTCCATAAAAGACCATGTCTAGGACATGGAATCGGCACCATACAAGGAAGGAACTGTGTAAGACCATGTCTGGGATATGGCTTCGGCACCAAAGGAAGATCTCGTGTAAGACCATGTCTGGGACATGGCATCGACATCGAGCTAAGAGATCCCGTGTAAGACTATATTTGGGATATGGCATCGGCATCAAGAGGTGACCCATGTAAGACCATATTTGGGATGTGGCATTGGCATCGAGATACATGCATGATGGGATTGAGTATCCTCCGATGTTCCGAGTAATTCATCGGATAAAAGAGCTAAGTATGTAAAGGTGACAAAAGAGCTAAGCATGTAAAGATGATATAGAGCCAAGTTATACAAGGATGGCATTGAGTTCCATTTATGTTAAGGATAATGAAAACTTTGAATTTATGTTTATAATTTCATAAGTGCTAAACTATGTGACTAAGTGAATACAGGTACCATGAGTAAAATACAAGTTATGAAATCATAATGTGATATGTGATGGGTAAGAGTAAGTATGAGTAAGAATGTCTAAGCATTTGAGACTGATGTTGCTATTGTTTCATGAAATGGAAGAGTTTTGTAACACCCCAAACCCGGTCAGCACACCACAACTGGATCTGGCATGTCACGGAGTGAAAACCTTTTGAAAACGAAAGTTTATCAGATAATTTTCTTTAGAAAACGCTTTTTGAAAATCCGTGCCTAAAGTCTAATTATTGTTGCAAGTTTTTAGAAAACATTCAAGTTATCTTTGTTATCATAATTTAAGTGAAGTTACCCGATGGCAACGCTTTAATGAAAAACGAAGGAGTTATAGTCTTAAAAACATTGCGTTCTGCCGGTTAATTATTAAAATCATTTATCCCACATAGTTAAAATAATAGCAATAATAAAATGGAACCAAAAATAAATCTTAGCGGCCTTATTACATAACCCGAAAACTGAAATTTAAAATTTAAAAAGTAATTAAAAGAAACCATAATCCAACGAACATGCATGGCCGCCTCGAGTCCTCCTGGCTCCATCTCCGCAATCTATTCACCTGCAAAATATAAGGGGAGGGGTGAGTCACCAAGACTTAGTGTGTAAATCCCCAACCCGATAGTGCATCACTTACACAAGTTATCAGTAAAAACATACAAACCATGCAAACCATGCAACCCATAACCTAGCCATCCAAACACCTTTAACTACCCCGTGTGGTCAAAACCACTGGTGGTCAAAACCACTGGTGATCGTAGTCACAAATATATCGGTGTGGTCAAAACCACTGATGATCGAAGTCACAAATCAAGTGATGGGGCCAACCCATCGTGTGGTCAAAACCACTGATGACAATCCCGTAAGTAATCTCGTGGGGCCAACCCACTGTGGTATCAAACCACTGGGACGAGTCACATATCGATATGTGGTCAAAACCACTAGTGGTCAAAACCACTAGGACTTAGTCACAAAATATAATGTCAAGACGGGGCCAACCCGTCGTGTGGTCAAAACCACTGGTGACAGTCTGAAATAAATCATCCCCCCTCCTCTCATCAAAACCATCATCATGTTCATAACATACGTGTCATAATATCGAATGATCATGCAAATAACATATACCATAGCATTTCATAGATCACGATGATGTATACCAAGGCTCACATAACAGGGACTTACCTGGAATCTAAGCTTATGCCCACAAGACAAAGTCACTAATACCAAGGGTTATATAGTAACATAATAAGCATCATTAAACTAATAAAGTGTGTAAGCGTTTACACACCTGACTATACGCGAAATCCTGAAACTACGCGATACCACGAGATCCCGAAACGTATGTCCTTACTGCACCTACAATCGGCCAATACTACCCTTTAGATTTAAAGCCATTCGGCTTATTCACAAAATCCCGAAGGATATGTCACCCCAAATATAACACACCTTAAGCCGATTTAGTTTCCAACCAAATCCCGAAGCCACACAAAGCCTCCTTGCAATCGGCCACACACTAGCACACATGAAAACATTTAGCCTTCGGCTTTTGATCAGTTAAGACATAGATCTTAATGTTGAACCTTTACGTAGATCAACCACCAAGTCCCGAAGGCTCCCTAAATTCGGCAATAGCCCTCCCTACAATCGGTTTTGTCACTTCATTAGAGAACTAAAGGCCATTCGGCCATAATCATAATCCCGAAAGAAGAAAAGAGTTGCCGCACCCTTACCTTAATAATAGATTCGGCTAATCAAACTCCAATATTCATCACCCCTAAATGATGTTGAAGGTTTCGGCTCCCTTCAAAGAACAAGAACATAGTTTTAATACTTAGATCTAAAATGTAAAAAGAAAATAGAAGAGAAGTGGGTTTCGGCATTACCCCCGTTGATCAAGAAAAGAAAACGAATAGGAAGTTCACTAACCAGAGTTTCGGCTATGATCCAAAAGGAGAGGTGAGTTTCGGCACTTGTGAAGATGAAGAGATAACAAAAAGAGAGGAATTTGTGAGCACGATATTCAGCTTTTGAACAAAATAGAGGGAAAAGAAGTAAACAAGGTGATTTCGGCAAGAAGAAATCTAGCAAAGAGTAAACCGAAAAGAGAAGAGAAGGTAGCTATGTGAGTTTCAGCTTTGAGCAAAAAAAAAAGGAGAGGAAGCGAACAATCAGCCAAGTGCCCAAAATTGCCAAAAAGAGAAAAGAGAGATTGGGAGGGGTGCAATTGAGGTTTCGGTTTGACACTGAACCAAAAAAAAAACAAGACCTACCAAGTTTTGCCGATTTTAGTTATCAATCTAGGCACATTCGGCCACTACCAAAACCCCAAACCGATTATTTCCACATGCCTAAAGTCCACCCTTCGGTCAACTCTTCCAAGTGAGCTTGATAAGACTCAAACTCCTCAATTCCCTCATCTTCATCTATTTGACTCTCTCTATCCTTATCCATCAAGAGAGTCCCACCTGAGTACTCCTCTCCTTGCTTGTGGCGTGAAAAAGAATAAGCAGGAGTGCAATTCCTGCAGCTCGAACACAGGCTCTCTTTCTCTCTGCATGTGGCGTCACTCCCCTGACACCCTAGTGGCACCTCCCTTGCCATTTTTCCCATTGCTTTCTTGTGTCAACCTTCCCAAATAAAATCTCTTAACCCCTCTCTCCTTTAGCTTCATTTCCTTAAATTCCAAAACAAAATTCTTAGCCCTAACTCAGGCCTAACTTAGGGTTTTAACTAGACCCCAAAACATGTTAAATGAACATTATAGACAATTCATCACATGCAACACAAGCAAAATGCAGAACCCCATTTTAAGGATGTTATAGTTCTATCCCCCTTAAAAATAATTTCGGCCTCGAAATTACCTGATCAGAAGAGTTGAGGGTATTGCTGCCTCATCACATCCTCAGGTTCCCACGTGGCCTCCTCCGTACCATGGTTCTGCCATAATACTTTCACCAGGGGTACTGACTTCCTACGTAGAACTTTGACATCCCGATCTAAGATCTGTATCAGCTCCTCCTCGAAAGACAAATCCGAGCTTACCTCAATCTCTACAACTGGTACCACGTGTGACGGATCAGATCGATAGCACCTAAGCATCGAAACATGGAAAATGTCGTGAATCTGACTTAACTCTGCTGGCGGCTCGAGCTGATAAGCTACCGGTCCTACTCGTTTCAACACCGTGTACGGCCCGATAAACCTAGGGCTTAGCTTCCCTTTCCATCCAAATCTTTGCACCTTCTTCTATGGCGATACCTTTAGAAAAACTTTATCACCTACTGCATATTCTATATCTCCACGTTTAAGATCGGCGTAAGACTTCTGCCTGTCCGATGCTTCCTTGAGACGAGCCCGAATCACCTTAACCTTATCCTCAATTTTTGCCACCAACTCCAGACCCAAAACATGCCGTTCACCCAACTCTGTCCAGCATGAAGGAGTACAACACTTCCGTCCATACAGTGCATCATATGGTGCCATCTGGATACTCGCTTGATAACTATTGTTATAAGCAAATTACGCCAATGGTAGATACTCCTCCCAACTACCATCAAATCTAGAACACACCCTTTAGCATATCCTCTAAAATCAATCACCCTTTCGATCGCCCATCAAATCATGGGTGAAAAGTCAGGTTTGAAATCCAACCTCGCTCCCAAGGCTTGATGCAAAGCTCTCGAACCTCGACGTGAACCTAGGATCCCTATCCGAGATGACTGACACTGGCACTCCATGCAACCTTACAATCTCGGCCACATACAATTTGGCTAGCTTCTGGAGTGAATAATCAACCCTCACCGGTATGAAGTGAGCTGATTTGGTCAGACGATCCACAATCACCCAGACTGAGTCCTTTTTACTAGGCGCGAGGGGTAGCCCACTGAAAAAGTCCATGGTAATTCTTTCCCACTTCCACTGAGGAATCTTCACTGGCTGAAGTAACCCTGACGACAGTTGATGCTCAGCTTTGACCTGCTGACACGTCAGACACTTACCCACAAACTCAGTCACTTCCCGCTTCAACCCTGGCCACTAGAACTACTTTTACAAATCACGGTACATCTTGCTACCTCAAGGATGCATAGCGTATGGGCTGCTATGTGCATCCTGAAGAATCTTTTGCCTCAACTCCCCATCCTTCGGCATACAAGCTCTCCCTTGGAAACACAGTACTCCATCGTGAGTCAAGCTATATCCTTCCAACCCATTATTCTGTACTTGCAACTTCCGAGCATTCAAACCCTCATCCACTAACTGTTTCTCTTTGATCTGCTCCACCCAAGTCGGCTTTACTTGCAATTCCGTCAACAAACCCCCATCGTTATATAGACTAAGGTGGGCAAACATTGCTCGCAAATCTACTACTACCTTTCGGCTCAATGCATCAGCTACTACGTTAGCCTTGCCCGGATGATACTCAATCGAGCAATCGTAGTCCTTCAACAGCTCAATCCATCTGCGTTGTCTCAAGTTCAAATCTTTCTGAGTCAGAAGATACTTCAGACTCTTGTGATCTGTGTAGACTATCGACTTCTCTCCGTACAGATAATGCCTCCAAATCTTCAAGGAAAAAAACCACCGCAGCCAACTCCAAGTCATGCGTCCGGTAGTTAACCTCATGCGGTCTCAGCTGTCGAGATGCGTACGCTACTACTTTCCCTTTCTGCATCAGCACACATCCCAAACCAGTATGTGATGCATCACAGTAGACCGTGAATACCTTTCCTGCCTCAGGCTGTACTAAAACTGGAGCTTCCGTCAAAATCTTCCTCAACTTGTCAAAACTTTCCTGTTGTTTCTCCGTCCACACAAATGGAACTTCTTTCCTCAACAGCTAGGTCAACAGTGTCGCGATCAGAGAAAATCCTTCCACAAATCTCCGGTAATACCTCGCTAGACCTAGAAAACTCTAAATTTTAGCCACCGACCTAGGCGACTTCCAATCTAACACCGCCTCAATCTTGCGAGGGTCCACTCTAATCCCTTCAGCGGACACTACGTGACCTAAGAAAGTTACTTCCCTAAGCCAGAATTCGAACCTACTGAACTTGGCAAAAAGCTTCTTTTCCCTCAGAATTTGCAATACCACCCGCAAGTGTGTATCATGATCCTCCTCAGTCTTGGAGTACACCAATATGTCATCTATGAATACTACGACAAACTGGTCCAAGTACTGCTGAAACACCCGATTCATCAAGTCCATGAATGCTGTCGGTGCATTAGTTAACCCGAACGGCATTACCAGAAACTCGTAATGCCCATATCGAGTACGGAATGTCGTCTTATGAACATCAGCCTCCTTCACTTTGAGTTGATGATACCCCGACTTAAGATCTATCTTCGAGAAAACTGATGCACCCTTAAGTTGATCAAAGAAGTCGTCAATCTGGGGCAACGGATACTTGTTTTTGATCGTCAACTTATTCAGCTGGCGGTACTCTATACACATCCGCATTGTACCGTCCTTCTTCTTAATAAAGAGTACAGGTGCTCCCCAAGGAGATATACTCGGTCGGATGAAACCTCGGTCCAACAACTCTTGAATTTGGGCCTTCAGCTCTACCAATTCCTTCGGCGCCATCCTATACGGGGCTATAGACACTGGCGCAGTTTCATGTAACAAGTCTATACCAAATTCAACTTCCTAATCCGGAGGCAGACCCGGAAGTTCTTCTGGGAATACATCAGCGAATTCCTTCACTGTTCGAACATTCTCCACTGCTAACTCCTTGGCCTCCAAGGCACATACCCGAACCAAAAATGCTTCACAGCCCTTTCTGACCATTTTTTCCGCCTTCAGTACAGAGACCACATTCGATAAGTACTCCCTCCTATTGCCTATCATCACCACCTCCTCACCTTCCATTATCCTCAACGCCACGCTTAGTCAAGACATCCAAATTGGCCTGGTACTTCACCAGCCAATCCATCCCGAGAATCAGATCGAACTCCCCAAACGGCAGTTCCATCACATCAGCCAAGAACACGACCCCTTGAAGTTCTAGGGGTGCATCCCTATATAGTTTACTTACTTCTATAGAGTGACCTAAAGGGCTTATCACAGTCATCTTCCTAGAAGTAATCTCAAAGTCTAAATTCATAGTTTCCACTATGCTACCGACTACGTATGAGTGCGTCGAACCCACATCTATTAAAGCATTGTAAGGAATTCCAGAGATTAGGAACGTACCAGTTATAACATCCGGTGCGTCAACCTCCTCTCGACGCCTCACTGCGTAGACTACCCCAGGCTGTCTAGCCTCCGTACCACCTAACGCCTCGCCTCAAGTGCTCCACGGCCTCTACCAGAGCCATTACCTCCCCTAGCAAGACCACGGCCCTCCGTGGTCACGACCATCCCTCCTATTTTGAGTACGGTTCTGATCCCCAGACTACAACCTAGCTGATCGCTTTGGACAATCCCTCACTCGGTGTTCCATCGACCCACACTCAAAACATCCTCTGTTTCCAGTCCAGCATTCCCCCGTGTGAGACTTCCCACACCGAGCACATCGTGGCGACCACTGAGTATTATCTGTAGTAGGCCTACCAGCTTGATTCGGCCCACTATATCTACCCCGTTTCTGTTGATTCCCGCTAGACCCAGATGATCCAGCATTCCTTTTATTCCATCCCCGGTCCTGATTCCGTCTCACCGACTGTTTCACCTCCTCAGCAACTTTGGCCTTTTCTACTAAGACCGCAAACTCTCTCTCCTACTGTGGAGCAATCAGCAGCATTAAATCATCACTTAATCCATCCTCGAATCTAACACACCGTTCATGCTCCGTAGCTATAATGCCCCGAGCATATCGGCTCAGCCTTAAAAATTCTGCCTCGTACTCCGATACAAATTTATTCCCCTGAACCAGCCTTAGAAATGCCTTCCTTTGCGCATCAATGTAGCTAGACCCCACATATTTCTTCTGATAAGCTACCTTAAAATAGTCCCAAGTGAGGTCATCCACCGCTACACTATCCCGAACCGTGAGCCACCACTGGTACGACTCATCCCGGAGAAGTGACACTATCCATTTCAGTTTTTCCTCAACAGTTAGGTCTAGATCATCCATGATTCGTTCGGTCGCTTCTAACCAATACTCAGTCGTATTGGGAGCCACACTAGAAACACCTCGAAATACCTCAACTCCATTGGCTCGGAGTCACTCAGACATCACAATTTACGAGCTCCGTGCACCCTACTCCACCACTCTTTCCAAAGACTCGCAAAGATCACACCTCACGACCTCGCATCTTCCCAGTATGATCCTCGATATTCCATACCAAAGAAATTGGTGGTGGTGGTATTTCATTCTTAGACCCTTGACCAGACCTAACAGGCTCCGACACGGTTATTCGGCCTCTACCACGGCCACGCACATTACGACCATGTTCTCTAGAACTCATCCTTTTGGGGTGTATTTATCTTATTAAGAAATTTTTATGAATTAGCTTCTGTTCCACTTATTACCCACAAATAAGTTTTATGAAAAGTAATTTGGTAGTGGTTCTTTCGATCATCACACAGTTTTCATTTCAATTTCCTACCCTCATTCCACGTGTAGGGGTATTCTCGTCATTTCACTACCCGGGAGTATTTCCGTAATTTAGCCTATCGGGGTATTTTAGCAATAAAACAGAGTTAATTTGTAAACCTTTACAAATCATAGATATTTCAAAAATTCCAAAAATTGGGAAATTTTTGTAATTTCATAAACCAGGGGTAATTTGGTCATTTTTCTCAAATTGGGGATATTTTGGTCATCTCTTAAATCAAGGTTACTGTGGCCATTTCAAAACCAAGGTTTTAAAGTGTTTCAAAACAAGACGGCTGGTCCCTTTCGGGTTTTAGTTATGAAGTTTAGCTTGTGAATAAGTCGTTTTAGCTGGGGTGAACCGTCACTACGCACCAGGTAGGATACGGGTGGAGAGGAGGTGAGTCACTAGGACTGTTTAAATACCAAGCTCCCCCCTGATTCCAATTCTAGACATGCGCACAACGGTTGCCACACCCTTAGCTCAATGACGTGCTCACAGGTTTGTTTAGTGGATCATTAACTCTTATGTACTTGAGTTGGGGTAAGCTATTCCTAGGGTTCAATAATTCCTATTTTACTAATCTATGATCCCGAAATACCCATTTCCCCCACATATAAATCACACAACAGTCAGAAGTACTTACCTGGGCGGATTGGTGCCGGAGACTCGGTACCATGCTATTCAACCCATGTATTTCCAACCAAGAACATTTAAAAACCTTACTTTAAAACATTTTGGGCCTTGGGCCCACAGCCGAGCTTTTGAACCTGGCTCTGATACCAAAATTGTAACACCCCAAACCCAGTCAGCACACCACAATCGGATCTGACATGTCACGGAGTGAAAACCTTTTGAAAATGAAAGTTTATCAGATAATTTTCTTTAGAAAACCCTTTTTGGAAATTCGTGCCTAAAGTCTAATTATTGTTGCAAGTTTTTAGAAAACATTCAAGTTATCTTTGTTATCATAATTTAAGTGATGATACCCAATGGCAACACTTTAATGAAAAACGAAGGAGTTATAGTCTTAAAAACATTATGTTCTGTCGGTTAATTATTAAAATCATTTACCCCACATAGTTAAAATAATAGCAATAATAAAATGAAACCAAAAATAAATCTTAGCGGCCTTATTACATAACCCGAAAATCGAAATTTAAAATTTAAAAAGTAACTAAAAGAAACCATAATCCAATGAACATGCATGGCCGCCTCGAGTCCTCCCGGCTCCATCTCCGCAATCTACTCACCTGCAAAATATAAGGGAAGGGGTGAGTCACCAAGACTCAGTGTGTAAATCCCTAACCCGATAGTGCATTCACTTACACAAGTTATCAGTAAAACCATGCAAAACATGCAACCCATAACCTAGCCATCCAAACACCTTTAACTACCCCGTGTGGTCAAAACCACTGGTGGTCAAAACCACTGGTGACCGTAGTCACAAATATATCAGTGTGGTCAAAACCACTGATGATCGAAGTCACAAATCAAGTGATGGGGCCAACCCATCGTGTGGTCAAAACCACTGATGACAATCCCGTAAGTAATCTCGTGGGACCAACCCACTGTGGTACCAAAACACTGGGATGAGTCACATATCGATATGTGGTTTCGGCTCCCTTCAAAGAACAAGAACATAGTTTTAATACTTAGATCTAAAATGGAAAAAGAAAATAGAAGAGAAGTGGGTTTCGGCATTACCCCCGTTGATCAAGAAAAGAAAACGAATAGGAAGTTCACTCACCAGAGTTTCAGCTATGATCCAAAAGGAGAGGTGAGTTTCGGCACTTGTAAAGATGAAGAGATAACAAAAATAGAGGAATTTGTGAGCACGATATTCAACTTTTGAACAAAATAGAAGGAAAAGAAGTAAACAAGGTGATTTCGGCAAGAAGAAATCTAGCAAAGAGTAAGCCGAAAAGAGAAGAGAAGGTAGCTATGTGAGTTTCAGCTTTGAGCAACAAAAAGGAGAAGAAGTGAACAATCAGCCAGGTGCCTAAATTTGCCATAAAGAGAAAAGAGAGATTGGGAGGGGTGCAATTGAGGTTTCAGTTTGACACTGAACACAAAAAAATAAGACCTACCAAGCTTTGCCAATTTTAGTTATCAACCTAGGCACATTCGGCCACTACCAAAACCCCAAACCGATTGTTTCCCCATGCCCAAAGTCCACCCTTTGGCCAACTCTTCCAAGTGAGCTTGATAAGACTCAAACTCCTCAATTCCCTCATCTTCATCTATTTGACTCTCTCTATCCTTATCCATCAAGAGAGTCCCAGCTGAGTACTCCTCTCCTTGCTAGTAGCATGAAAAAGAATAAGCAGGAGTGCAATTTCTGCAGCTCGAACACAGGCTCTCTCTCTCTCTGCATGTGGCGTCACTCCCCTGACACCCTAGTGGCGCCTCCCTTGCCATTTTTCCCATTGCTTTCTTGTGTCAACCTTCCCAAATAAAATCTCTTAACCCCTCTCTCCTTTAGCTTCATTTCCTTAAATGCCAAAACAAAATTCTTAGCCCTAACTCAGGCCAAACTTAGGGTTTTAACTAGACCCCAAAACATGTTAAATGAACATTATAGACAATTCATCACATGCAACACAAGAAAAACGCAGAACCCCATTTTAAGGATGTTACAAGTTTATTATAAGCAGTGATGTTGCTATATAAATTTCATGCAAACTTACTAAGTTGTATGCTTACCTTTCTCTTTTCCTTTTTCCTTGTAGTATCGCCAAGCTAGCTCAGGGAATGTAGAACGTCGGAGCTCGGATCACACTATCAATCACTATTTTGGTATAGCAAAATTGATTTATTTTGAGTATGGATCATTTTGAGTTATGTCATATTGGGAGCCAAACTATTGGCTATTAAGGTTACTCACTCTTTTTGTATATGGCCAATAGAAATTGGCCAATATTTGTCAAGTTTTATTCATTAATGATGATAAGTTTCATGATGTGAAAGTTTATGCAATCGATGGAGTTGTATGTGAGGAGTATGAATGATGATTTACGGGATCTTTCATAGTGCTTGATTGCTATGTTATGTGTTGCTTGAGTTGGTATAAGTGTGTTTATGTTTAAGGGTGGCAATTGGCTTGGAAAATAGCCTCTAATTGTCCACACGGGTAGACACACGGGCATGTGTCTAGGCTATATGGGACACACGATCAGCCCCATGTTTGTGTTAATAGGCCGTGTGTCCCCTGCATCCGAGAATTTGATTCATCACACGGGCCAACACATGGGTGTATGCTCTTAAGAGGTTGATGATGTCATAAATAGAGAGCTCCACGGGCGGAAGACACGGGCGTGTCTAGGCCGTGTGAAGGACACGAGTTATAGACACGAGCGTGTGTCCAGCCATGTGAAAACTCCTGTAGGTTCAAAGGGAAAATAAATTCCACATGGGCTATGGACACTGGCGTGTCCCATGTCACACGGGCGTGTGACCCCTGTTTAGGTAAAAATTTTGTAGAAGTATAAAAGTTTCCAGTTGAACTCTGAAACTTTCCGGATGTATGTTTAAGTCCTCGTAGGCCTATATTATGCATGTTATGATCAAGGATGAAAGGATTTAAGTTGATACGAAATTTTATAGCCCAATAATACATGTTCAAGCAAAGTTAAGTACGGTAATGCCTCATATCCTGTCCCAGCATCGGACACAGGTAAGGGGTGTTACATTGACTAACAAATATGACATAACACAAAATAACCAAGTTCCTATACATGCCATATTAAAAATAAATCTAACTTTTCTATACCAAAGAGAAGTTGATAGTGTGATTCCGAACTCCGACGTCCTACGATCTCCGAATTAGCTTAGTGATACTACAAGGAAAAAAGAAATGAGAGAGGTAAGCATGAAGCTTAGTAAGTTTGCATGAAATAAATAGCAACATAAAGGCTCCTAATTTCATCCATCCATTGCAGTGTAAAAACACAAAGTCTCTAGCACATTGTCATAACTTACTCATGCTTACTCTTACCAATTACATGTCATGTCATATATCGTAAACATTTCTTGTGAATTACTCACATGTACCTGTATCACTTCATCACATTACTTTAGCACTATTTTCATCTCTATTATAAGCATAACTACTTATTCTGTTGAATCACTTGGAATACCCGAGGATACACATTCCTCATCACTCACATAAACACCACGCCAATGCCATATCCCAGATATGGTCTTACATGGGGTCACATCTCGATGCCGATGCCATATCCTAAATATGGTCTTATACGAAATCTCATAGCGATGTCGATGCCATATCCCAGATACAGTCTTATACGATTTTCATAATCGATGTCGATGCCATATCCCAGATATGGTCTTATAGGATCTCAATTTGGGGTCGAGGTCATGTCCCAGACATGATCTTATACTGGACCTTACCAATCTCATGTCTTGAGGATGATATCCTCTCACTTCTTACAGTCCAATCGGAACTTCAACATCATAAATTTTCATCACTTTCTCATTGAACATCAATACTCATTTTCATAGAAATGTTGTACATTTTCACGAATATCAAACACTTTAAAACATACTAACATGATGTTGAATTTATTACACCCAAATGCCTCAATTTCAAAATAGGCCAATTTGCTGATCTAGTCCGATACCTTGTCTTTTCCTCGATCAAGGTTAATTCTTCATTCTTCTTGATCTATAATAACAAATTAGCTCATTTAATTACCATATTAATCAATAAATTTCAATAATCATACTTTGGTAAAATTATCGTTTTTCCCTTAGACTTTAACAAAATAATAATTTTACCCCTAGGCTCGTAAATCAATTCTAATCGAATTTCCTCCTTTAACAAGCCTAGCTGAACATTTATTACTCTTATGGAAACCCTCAATACTCATTATTTCACACATTTAACACCTATTTTACAACCTTTACAAAAAGGTCCTTTTAGGTATTTTCATGGTAACACCTTTCACAAAAGTTGTTTATTTGACAACTAAGACTCATTTTCTTCCATAAAATTTTATAAATCAGCACTAATGCTCTCATGGAAAAACCCTAGGTTTTCAACCATTTTGCAAAATAGTCCCCTCATTAGCTAGCTCAAGCTAAAGGGTCTCAAAAGTACAAAAATTATCAAAGAATGACCATTAAAGCACTTACTTGCAATGAGAAAAGCTTAGCTGAAATTTTTGAGATCTCAGCTCCTATTTTTCTGCCAATTTTTGGTGGTGAAGGTGGAGAAGAAAAGATGATATTTTTCTTTTCTTTATTTTAATATAACTAGTCAATTAAGTCACCTAATTTCCACCCATTTTGACCAAATTTCTAATTCTTTGTCCCTATGGTCGGCCACCACCCTATACAAGGCCTAATTGCACATTAGGGACCTCCAATTAATATTTTATGGCTTTTAGACACCTTTAGCTTGTAAAATAGAACTTTTTCACTTTATGCGATTTAGTCCTTTTTCAAAATTAAGCATGCAATCGCTTAATTTAAAGCACCAAAATTTTCATGCACCTATATAATCATGTTATAACTCATAAAATAATATAAAAATAATTTTCTTCAACCTCGGATCAGAAGTTCTGAAACCACTGTTCTGATTAGCCCTTAAATCGGGCTATTACAATTCTCCCCTTAAGGATGTTCGTCTCCGAAAATCTTACCGGTGAAAATGTTGGGATATTGGTTTCTCATAGCCTTCTTGGGCTCTCATGTAGCCTCTTCTACCCTATGTCTTTTCCATAGTACTTTCACAAGGGCTATACTTTTATTTCGCAACTATTTGTCTTCTCACGCCAAAATCTTAACCGGTTCTTTGCCATAAGTCATGTCTGTACAAATCTCAACCTCTAATGGTGAAATCACACGTGATGGGTTAGAACGGTATCGGCGCAACATAGACATATGGAATACGTCGTGAATTTTCTCTAACTCAGATGGAAAAGCCAAACGATAAGCTACTAGCCCTATCCTCTCAGTAATCTCATATGGTCCGATAAAGCGCGGATTCAATTTTCCTTTCTGGCCAAATCTGAGGAATTACTTCCATGGTGACTCTTTCAAAAATACCTTATCACGAACTTGAAATTCAATCTCTTTCCATTTCAAATCCACGTAGGAATTTTGTCTATCAGAAGCAACTTTTAAACATTCTCGTATCACTTTTACCTTCTCTTCAGTTTCTCTTACTAAATCGACCCCGTGAATCTGATTCTCTCTGAGCTCAGTCCAATATAAAGGCGTTTGGCACTTACGCCCATATAATGCCTCATAAGGCGCCATATTCAAACTCGACTAAAAGCTGTTATTGTAGGCGAATTCCACCAACGGTAAACATTTCTCCCAATTACCTTGGAATTCAAAAACACAACATCGAAGCATGTTTTCAAATATTTGAATTACTCTCTCCGACTACCCGTCAGTCTGCGAATGGAAAGTTGTACTAAAGCTCAATTTTGTACCTAAGGCCTCTTGCAACTTTTTCCAAGACCGCGATATAAATCTCAGATTTCTATCCGAAATAATCGACAACGGTACTCCGTGAAATCTTACTATTTTTGACACATACAAATCTGCTAACTTATCAAGCAAATAATCAACCCGTACTGGTATGAAATGGGCTGACTTCGTAAGTCTATCAACAACGACCCATACGGTATTTTTCTTTTTTGGTAACAACAGCAAACTCGTCATGAAGTCCATAGTAATATGGTCCCATTTCCACTCGGGAACCATAATAGGCCAAAGTAAACCCGAGGGTACTTGATGTGTAGCCTTCACTTGTTGATAGATTTGACATTTCGATACAAACTCGAAAATGTCTTTCTTCATACTCGGCCACCAATACCATTTCCTCAAGTCATTATACATCTTCGTGTTGCCTGGATGTACAGACAAACATCCACTATGTGCTTCATGCAGAATCTTTTGAATAAGTTTATCATCTCTGGGTACACAGACCCTATCTCAGAACATCAAACATCCATCAGGACTTATCCGAAAGTTGGACTCAACATTTGACGCACATTGAACTCTTTTAGCTTGTAAATCATTGTCCCCTTTCTGAGCTTCACAAATCTCTTGGAGAAACATTGGTCTAGCCCTCAACTCGACTAGAATAGAACTATCATCTGAAAAAGCTATCCATGTATTCATGGCTCTCAGCACAAATAAGGATTTCCTGCTCAAGGCATTGGCGACCATGTTCGCCTTTCTCAGATAGTAGTCAATCACTAGCTCATAATCCTTTATTAGCTCTAACCATCTTCTCTGCCTTAGATTCAACTCCTTTTGAGTCATCAAGTACTTTAGGCTCTTATGATCAGTGAACACCCAGCATTTCTCACCATATAAATGGTGTCTTCATATCTTTAGAGCAAATACAATTACGGCTAACTCCAAATTGTGAGTGGGGTAATTCTTCTCATGTGACTTTAATTGTCTAGAGGTATATGCTATCACCTTGCATTCTTGCATAAGTACACATCCTAATCCATTCAAGGATGCATCGGCAGAGACTACTTAATTCCCTTCCCTACCAAAGTTGTACTAAAACTGGAGCCTCAGTCAACAATGCCTTCAATCTCTCAAAACTTTGTTAGCACATTTCTGTCCACTCAAACTTCACATCTTTTTGCAATAGCCTCTTCATCGGAGTAGCTATCAGGGAAAATCTCTTGATAAATCGTCTATAATAGCCAGTTAGGCCCAGAAAACTCCTAACCTCGGTTACATTCCTTGGTGGTTTCAAATCCACAATTGCTGAGATCTTACTCGGGTCGACTCTAATTTCTTCTCCCGAGACAATGTGCCCCAAAAATCCAACTTCCTTAAGCCAAAACTCACTTTTACTAAACTTGGCATATAATTGTTTATCTCTCAAAATTTGCAGAACCATTCTCAAATGCTCAGCATGCTCGTTCTCATCCCGAGAGTAGATCAATATATAATCAATAAAGACTATAAAAAATTTATCCAAATATGGCCGAAAGATTCGATTTATCAAATCCATGAAAACTGCAGGGGCATTTGTTAAACTGAAAGGCATGACCAAAAATTCATAGTGACCATACCTTGTCTGAAATGCAGTTTTTGGCACATCCGACTTTTTAACTCTCAACTGATAGTATATAGACCTCAAGTCTATCTTGAAAAACATCGTGGCTACCTTCAATTGATCAAACAAATCATCGATTCTTGGCAACAGGTACTTGTTCTTCATGGTTACCTTATTATGCTACCGGTAGTCTATACATAACCTCATTGAACCATCTTTCTTCTTCACAAATAATACAGGAGCACCCCACGGAGAATAACTTGGTCTTGCGAAGCCTTTCTCTATATTTGGATGAGGATTGAAATGATTTGCTCAACTGTCTCTTCCTCAAGTCACAAGACTCAATTTTAGCTCTTCTCTTGTCTTTGACCAGTTCTTCAGCCTTACAGGCTCTATCCACTAATACAACAAATTTTTTTAGTTCTACGACACCGACAAATAAATGGACATCCTCGTTTAACCCGTCCTCGAACATTTTGCACATAATGGCTTCTATCGATACGCACTCTCGAGCTTATTTACTAAATCTTAAAACTCACGTTCGTATTCAGTCACTGTCATTCGACCTTGCTTTAGTTCCAAGAATTCCTTTCTTTTCTGGTCAATGAACCTTTGACTAATATGCTTCTTCTGAAACTCCTCTTGAAAGAATTCTGTAACACCCCTAACCTGAGACCATCACCAGAATAGGGTTAAGAGGCATTATCAAACATTCAGAACGTTTCATTACCATTTCACGACACAAAGTCAAACATCTATCAAACATATTCAATCACAAGTATATAGTCCCTTATTGAGGTCTTTGAGACCTTAAACACGTATTAGAAAGGGGTCGGACTAAACCGAAACACATACAGAAATTCTCATAAATTTAAAACTTTTCAAAGATTCAGGGGTTACATGCCCGTGTGGGCAGGCCGTGTGTCTCCCACGGCTGCTTGACACACCCATGTGTCTTCCCCGTGGTCAAAGCTGACTTAACTCCACGGCCACCAAGCACACCCATGTACCCTGGCTGTGGTAGATCCTGACTTAGCTCCATGACTACCAGGCACATCCGTGTGCCAAGGACGTGTACACTTAATTAGCTATTAACTTAAGCCCACGGCTAGTTGACACGCCCGTGTTAAGGCCGTGTACTGTTAAGCTAGATCTTGCCATTCACCCACGGCCATTAGGCATGCCCGTGTGCCACAACCGTGTTGGTAAAATAGGCCATATGGAAGGCCCATTTACCACCCACACAAGGGTCAATCCTACAAGCACATTCAAGCATAATCCCACACACAATTTGACAACCAATCTCAGTCAAGTGATCTATATAACATCTCATAAAATCTCATTTATAACCATGTTAACTTATAGACTAAATTGCACCACTTGAACACATTCAATACCAAATATGATTCTTCCTCAAATTCACTAGATCATACTAGCATCAACCTATTGATAAACCGTAAAAGCAACATATTTTAGGCCCACATTTAGTATGCTTTTGGATGATTTAGCCCTTGTTTTATGTAAAAAGGTGCTCTTAATCCTTTCTTTTCATGTTTTTACTCAAGATAGCACTCGAGGACAAAAAGAACGAGAAACGGGCTTAAAATGGGCCAATTTGGGCCAAAAAGGAAATCGACACGGTCTAGACTTCAAGCCACACGGCCGTGCCTCAACAATTAACTAAGACATGGCTATGCCACGATTTACATCATCATGCCCCAATCGACAGAATCGAGACACGACTTGAAAATGATTTACACGGGCGTGTACCATGGCCGTGCCCCTGCTGTGGGAGAGAGCAATTTCACTCGAATTTGGATACTTTGAGGCAAAGAAACACATTACAAAGCCTATTCAAACATCGAGTAGGAAGGATACTTGAATTGGGACACTTAGAGGCCAAGTAAAGCATTCTAAAAGTCTATATAAACACCCTAAGTGTAACCTGAAAGGGGGGCGTTAGGTGGTGAGCTAGGCCAAGGAGCCGAGCCAGGAAGATCACGTCTTGTGGGATCACTCGAAGATAGCCAGTGGATCCATCTCGAAGAGCCGAAATTATACTCAAGACGGCAAATTTCTCCTTTAATTCCTTCAGGGGGTTTTAGGAATTTTCTATGTTTTGTTTTATCTTTTCTCTTGAGATGTATTCTTTATTTGTTAAGAACTAAACCCTTCAGATACCCGAAGGGGATGAAACCTAGATGAATTTTGTTATTGATTTCTGAATTATATGATAAATACTTAGTTTGTTCTTAATTATGCATGCTTAATCCAAATCTAATGTGCTTAGGTGGAGGAGGAATAGACCCTGTTTAAGAGTAGATTGAGCATAATTAAGCGGAGTTGAACGTACGCCTAGAGATAGGGTGACGAGATTTTGCCGAATTAGGGTGAAACCTAATATAGGAATCCATAGATCAATTTACTGCTATTCTAGGGGGTTATTATAAGCGAACGAGAGTTCCACTAATTAACTTAGGGTTAGACGTTATTCGCCTTGAAAGAGGGTTTAATATATGTTAGGGAGTCTTACGGGTCAAACTAAGTAAGTAAATCATATGGTTCAGT
Organism: Gossypium rotundifolium; assembly: GCA_025506655.1. NCBI lineage: Eukaryota > Viridiplantae > Streptophyta > Magnoliopsida > Malvales > Malvaceae > Gossypium > Gossypium rotundifolium. The sequence continues at coordinate 83,757,136 of CP106722.1, read as the reverse complement.
ATTAAATCACAACTCTAGGTGGATTCTTCTTGAGGGTATCGTCGTGATCAATTGAGTTTTCTTCAAGTTATTTCCCAATTCATTTTTTTTGTCTTTGCGTCTTTAGCTTAATAGTTGTTAAACTAGATTAAATCAGCCAATCACTCCATATTTTAGGCTAAATAATAAAAAGAAAGTGAGTATTAGTACTTTTAGTTCCTTTGGGTTCGATAATCCGGTCTTACCTAAGCTATACTACTGTTCGATAGGTACACTTGCCTTTAATCATTGTCAGAGTTAGTCTCAAGGTTCGATCTCATTCATCATAAATTTTAAAGCTCTGATTTCAGCGATCAATTTTTTGGCGCCGTTGCCGGGGTCCTAAAAATTAAGAAAGCTCTATTTTTATTACTTTAGCCACTATTTTTATTATTTTAGTATCTTTTAATAATTTTATTTCTTTATTATTCTTTTCCTAGTAGTTACCTCTAGTTTATGACTAGAAGGAACCCGACAGGACCTTTAGAATACGATAGTGAAATTAAAGCTACCGCTCGAAGGAATCATAGAGAAATTAGGTGAGCCCTAAATTACACAGAAGAAGAGCGAGAAGACAGATCCAATCCTACTGAAGGGATGAACGAGACTAATCCACCATGAGATGTGGAAGAAAATAATGCTTCGCGTACTATGTATGATTATGCTAAACCTCATTTAACAGGAGCTGAATCTAGTATTATTAGGCCTACTATAGCTGCTAATAATTTTGAATTAAAGCCTAACACAATACAAATCATTCAAAAATTTGTTCAATTTGATGGTTTGCAGGACGAAGACCCAAACACTCATATAGCTAATTTTTTAGAGTTCTGTGATACTTTCAAAATAAATGGCGTTTCTGATAATGTCATTCATCTTTGGTTATTCCCCTTTTCATTAAGAAATAAAGCCAAACAGTGGTTGTACTCGTTACCGCGAGGATCAATCACTATATGGGACCAAATGATCGAAAATTTATTATTGAAATATTTCCCACTGGCCAAAACCACCAAATTATGGAATGATATCTCTTCTTTTATGCAGATGGATTTAGAGACGTTATACGACACATGGGAGAGATACAAGGATCTCCTGAGAAAGTGTCCACACCATGGTATACCCTTGTGGCTACAAGTCCAAACTTTCTATAATGGTGTAAACCCCTCAATGAGGCAACTAATTGATTCAGCCGCCGGTGGAACCCTGAACAAAAGAACTCCTGAAGCCGCCTACGAGTTCATTGAAGAGATGTCACTGAATAACTATCAGTGGCAAGTTACAAGGACAAAACCGACAAAAATAGCCAGAGTTTACAACCTTGATGCAGTGACCATGCTGTCAAATCAGGTAGAGTTGATGAATAAAAAGCTTGATAGTTTATGGTCCTCACAGGTACACCCAGTCATGTAGTACAACGCAAGTGGAATCGTGGCAAATCCTGAATACCCACCCTACCAACCTATATAGGTAATAATTTCATATCCAATAACAATCCTTATAGTAACAACTATAATCCAGGTTGGAGGAACCACCCAAATTTTTCATGGGGAGGCCAAGGAATTCAAGGAAATCAAAAACAACAACCTCCTCCAAATTTTCAAAATCAGCCATACCCGCAAGAGAAAAAGCCAAACCTCGAAGAGATGCTGACAAAATTCATGGAAAACACAGAAAATCGCTTCCAATAAACTGAAAAAATAATTAAAAGCAATGAGAGCCGAATCGAGGAACTTACTAAGCCAGTCAAGGCAGCCACTAATGTAGTTGAACAACTAGCAAAGCTAATGTCAGAACGACCGTAAGGACGTCTACCAAGTAACACTGAGAATAACCCAAAGGAGCAAATTCAAGCCATCTCAGATAATGATAGTAAAGGGTTAGAGGAACCCATTCCAATACAAGAAAATAAGGTAGACGAAGGTAAGGTAAAGGTAACACAAGAAAAGCCAAAATCGGTAATCAAGGAGTACCAACCTCGCATACCTTATCCCGAAGCGATGAAAAGAGGTTATTCAGAGGAATAGTTCGGTAAGTTTCTTAAACTCTTAAAGAAATTACATATTAACTTACCTCTTCTCGAAGCTCTTTTTCAGATGCCAGACTCGAAGAAATTTTTAAGACAGCTCTTGATGAACAAACACAAATTAGACGAAGAGCACTACGTGGAATTGAACGCAGCATGCTTAGCAATGTTACAGAATAGACTACCATGAAAGCTGAAAGATCCGGGGAGTTTTATAATCCCATGTTTAATTGGTAGTTTAACTATTGATAATGCGTTAGCTAATTTAGGGGCAAGCATAAATGTCATGCCTTATACGTTGTTTAAACGACTAGGTCTAGGGAAGCCCAAACAAACTAGGATAAGCATTCAATTAGCTGATAAAACTGTTAGAATTCCTAGGGGCATTATCGAAGATGTTCTTGTAAAAATCGATAAATTTGTTTTCCCGGTAGATTTTGTTGTCTTAGAAATAGATGAGGATAATTCAATTCCCTTAATTTTAGGAAGACCTTTCCTAGCAACTGCCAAGTCTAAAATTGATGTTGCCACAGGCAAACTCATACTTTGTGTAGGTAACGAATCAATCAGTCTTCAAGCTCTTGACTCAGCCAGGACAACAATCGATGAAGGTAAGAAAGACAATTCACTTGATAAATAATTTGTTCAACTTTTATCGCAGGAAATACCACAATGATACAACCTCGAGCCAAATCTTAGACCCCAACGCAACAAAGAAGAATTACAAAAGAAACGAAGCATAAGGGTTGACAAACTAGAAGAGCAGATAACACATGGCAAAGAACAACCTGACCCACACGAAGTAACACCAGAAGAACCACCAGAAGAACTCGTAGGAACATCAAATCACTTCAAAATAGGAGACCAGGTCCTACTCGACAAAGTCGATCCTCACATCATTACAACAGACCTGAACATAAGCACGAAAATTCCTCTTAAGGTACACGATATCTTCCCCCATGGAACAGTCGAGGTAAGCAGTCCACCATTCGACACTTTTAAGGTAAACACCTCTCGACTTGAACCTTATCAAGAAAATAAAACTTTAAGCAAGAGGGGAGATATTCAAACCTTTAAACCTCCCTAATTTATTCGAGGAAAGTCTAGCTTAAGACTATAAACAAGCACTTCTCGGGAGGCAACCTGAGTACTAACACTATTTAATTTCAAATTTATTTTCAGTTTCTTTCCCTTCCTCCTTTCTTTCCTTTTAAACTAACCGGAAGTGCAGAAATTCAAGGCCACACGGCCTTACACATGGCTGTGTCCGTGATCGTGTGGACCATTAGAATCACCGTATTGACACAACAGAGGCCGTGCGAATCAGTCCCAACCATCCCACAATGTTTCGGATCCAACCACTCCCACACGGACACTAGTAAATTGGCACGGTCGTGCTCCACAATCGTGTAAAGCCACTGACTTATCAGACACGGGACAAACACGCCCATGCTACCCAACCGTGCCAACACACTGCCTTTTCAGGAACAGGCGTGGCACTTGGAAAACGGGCGTGGGTGAGAAAACACGTCTAGACACATGGTCACGCGATGCGACTGTGTAATTCAACATACCCTCAATCTGCGGGCGTGGGAACGTGCCAGGTTTGAGACCCTATTTAAACCTCACAACCCTCCTCCTTCTCCCCTCATTCTTCTCCCTTCTTTTTTCTTTCTTTCTTTAGAAAAAGTGCCCAGACTCTTGAGCTACACTAGAATCATGCCGAAGAAGCATAAGAAGGCAAGCATTGTCTCCTTAAAGGAGACTCCAACACATAAGTTCATGCCGGCCGCTTCATTCAAACACCAAGCCAAGGGTCTTTTGGACCATTTAAATTCTTCTTTATGTTTTTTTTCCTTTTTATCCTACTTATCTGTAATTCTCTTCTGCTTAATATATTTTAAATTCTTTTAGTTTCTTGGTTTTAGGTTCTAAAGGCTGCTTGGGAATCACGCACCACAGCCTTAGAAGTCACACCCACCTCGCGAACCATCCAACAATAAGGACTCCTTAGTCCATTAGTCTTTTCCTTTAATTTTAGTTTTCTTCTTAGTCTCCTTTTTATTTCCTGTCTTTAATTATAGTATTAGTATATTATTAATGTTTCTTTAGATCTCTTGGCTATATCTTTGCAGGCTACCCAATTTCTTTATCTAGCACAAAGCTCATTGGTAGACACCCCACCAGGCCCATAGAAAACGCCAGCATCGCCTCCTCCACCCATCTTTCACCACGACCTTGGCCAACTCCCGAATTCATCCAAAATTCAGGAAGTGTTAACTCTCCCCTTCTCTTTTGATTACATTATTGGTTATCTATCTTTGTACATTGAGGGCAATGTACATCTTAAGTGTAGAGGGGTAAAAGTACTTGACTTTTTGCATTATTGTCAAAACCTGAATTTTAGTATTGTTCCTAAGTAAGTCTCTCATATTATTAATTAAGGTGAAATTTCTAATGATTTATGATTTTTATTGATAAGCTCTTGAATAAGTCATTGATAATTGTGCATTGATGATTTATACGTGAAGAATACTAGAGAATCAAGCATGATAAGTCTATTTTTCAAGAATAAAAAATTTTCTAGGTTGTTGAACTGAATTTGAATATTACCTTGAAGTTTGGAATTTACAGGATTGATGTCAAGTACCCATAATTTTTGTGAGATTTGAGCCTTATAGAGCATATATTCTTTTTCATGCTCACTTTATTGATTATGAGTGTGCTAACACTGAATTGTTATTCTAGAACTTGCCTAGATTATTCATATCGAGACCACATTAATGATTTGATATACTGAGATGATAAAGGCACCTAGGTTTTAACCCATTCACTCCACCAAAAAGCCTACCTTCACAAATTAACCCTTAGTAAACCCATTTGATCCTAACGACCTTGTTTTATTGAATTACCCGCTTAATATTAACCCAAAACCCTTTGTATTTGTTATCACCATTCTTTATTTATTTCAGTTGATAAAGTTCTTTCTTTGTTATGTATTTACTTTAGTTTGTTCTTAAAAAAAAATAAAGTATATTCAAGCTTTAATATATGATTAAAGGAGCTTATGCGTATAAATTCCAATTGTTAAAGAAGAGCTCGTATTAAAAGTATTATCAATAGTAGTATTACTAGTTTCAAAGCAATCATTTATCTTCTAGTTTATTATTCTTGTTAGGTAATTAGTCAGGGCAATCTTGATTTCAAACCTTCTAATTCAGCCTTTATCCACACCTTTAACCTAAGCCTCGTTACAACCCTGTTAAAAGACCTTTTGATTTGTGTATCATCTCATATTACAGTGGTGGAGATTTGATTTTCAGGTAAGCCTATGGGATTAACTTTTCAGGTTCGACTTATGAGTGCTTTTCCTGAAACTTAAACACTTCGAGTGATTTGAGTGAATCTTTAGTGAAACCGTCAATCCTTGTCGGTTTTGAATTAAAGGTAATTATTTAGATAAGGGGAGACACTTATGTTTTCGTGCTACAAAATATATGACTTAGAATTATTTGAATCTTTAAGAGTCTTTGAGTTAAATTATCCATGTATGAATTATCTGTGAATTATGATGAGGCATTGTTGATAGGAATTGTGAATTATGGAAGGTTCGTTTTAATTGTAAGTTGAGAATTTTGCTTGAGGACGAGCAAAAGCTTAAGTGCGGGGGTATTTGATAAACCATAAAAGAAACATATTTTAGGCCCACATTTAGTATGCTTTTGGATGATTTAGCCCTTGTTTTATGTAAAAAGGTGCTCTTAATCCTTTCTTTTCATGTTTTTACTCAGGAAAGCACCCGAGGACAAAAAGAACGAGAAACAGGCTTAAAACGGGCCAATTTAGGCCAAAAAAGAAATCGGCACGGCCTAAACTTTAAGCCACACGGCTGTGCCTTGAAAATTAACTAAGACATGGCCATGCCATGATTTACACGGTCGTGCCCCAATTGACAGAATCAATACACGGCCTAAAAACGATTTACACGGGCGTGTACCATGGCCGTGCCCCTACCGCGGGAGAGAGTAATTTCACTCGGATTTGGATACTTTGAGGCAAAGAAACACATTACAAAGCCTATTCAAACACCGAGTAGGAAGTATACTTGAATCGGGACACTTAGAGGCTAAGTAAAACATTTTAAAGTCTATATAAACACCCTAACTGTAACCTGAAAGGGGGGCATTAGACGGTGAGCTAGACCAATGAGCCAAACCAGGAAGATCACATCTTGTACGATCACTCGAAGATAGCCAAGTGGATCCATCTCGAAGAGCTAAAATTATACTCAAGACGGTGAATTTCTCCTTCAATTCCTTCTAGGGTTTTAGGAATTTTCTATGTTTTGTTTTATCTTTTCTCTTGAGATGTTTTCTTTATTTTTTATGAACTAAACCCTTGAGATAGCCGAAGGGGATGAAACCTAGATGAATTTTGTTATTGATTTCTAAATTATATGATAAATACTTAGTTTGTTCTTAATTATGCATGCTTAATGCAAATCTGATGTGCTTAGGTAGAGGAGGAATAGACCCTGCTTAAGAGTAGATTAAGCATAATTAAGTGGAGTTGATTGCACGCCTAAAGATAGGGTGACGAGATTTTGCCGAATTAGGGTGAAACCTAATATGGGAATCCATAGATCGATTTACTGCTATTCTAGGGGGTTATTATAAGCGAACAAGAGTTCCACTAATTAACCTTGGGTTAGACGTTATTCGCCTCGAGAGAGGGTTTAATATACATTAGGGAGTCTTACAGATCAAACTAAGTAAATAAATCATATGGTTCAGTATTAAATAATAAGTGAAATTTAGGTGGATTCTTCCTGAGGGTATCGTCGTGATCAATTGAGTTTTCTTCAAGTTATTTCCCAATTCGTTCTTTTTGTCTTTACGTCTTTAGCTTAGTAGTTGTTAAACTAGATTAAATCAACCAATAACTCCATATTTTAGGCTAAATAATAAAAAGAAAGTGAGCATTAATACTTTTAGTTCCTTTGGGTTCGATAATCCAGTCTTACCTAAGGTATACTACTATTTGATAGGTACACTTGCCTTTAATCGTTGTCAGGGTTAGTCTCAAGGTTCGATCTCATTCATTATAAATTTTAAAGCTTTGATTTCAGCGATCACCTATCTTCAAGATTACCATTTACAAGACATATCCATTGCCATCAAAACATACCAAATCTCACTTCACATACCAAATCCACACAAGCATATTTCAAACATTTATCTAGCCACATCACATGGCTATTTACACATCTCATACATAATTTACATATCTAGCCTATACATGCCATATTTCAACTATGTACATCTTTCCAAAAGGACCAAAATAGATTGCCGATAGTGTGATTGTGATACTGGCGATCCCCAGATCTGAGCTAGCTTTACTGACACTACAAAATAGAGAAACAAATCACATAGTAAGCTTTCCAAAGCTTAGTAAATTTGAAATACAATACAATTATCTCATCAAATCAAACCAATGAATATAATAAACCATCACATAGATCAATTCTCTCATATTCATACCATATCATCCATAGCTAAAATACTCATTCATCCATTCATAGCTTTATCTATAAACTCATCAACCACAAAGGTTCAATACATACCTTAGCTAACACATAGTGTAACAGTCTGGTTTATACCCTAGTCAGAACAGTAGTTTCGGGATGACAAATTCGAGTCAGTATAATATTTTAATATTATTTTCTGTATCATTGATATGAGACTAAGCATGTTGTAAATTTTTGTAAGTTAATTTATCTGTCTGTGAGCTTAATTTGAATAAAGGATTGAATTGCATTAAATGTGAAACTTGCATGCTATATGTTAAAGTGCCTATGTGTTGTGGCTTTATAGTGATGGCCTTAGGAAGCTATTAGACCATTATTTAATTAGTGGGTGAATGAAAGACAAATATGCCCTTGTTATATGTTTGTTTTATTTATTAATTGAATGGATATTTTGGTAAAATGAATAATAATATATTTGTAATAATAAACAAAAGAAAAGATTAATGCTATTATCTTATATTTGGGTGCCGAAATTGAAGAAAGAAAAAGAAGAGCAATGTGCTCGAGCATTTGGCTTTATTTATGCAAGGTTAAGGTATGTTTTGACTTCGATTTTCGATAATTCCTACGTTTTTGCAATCGTTGCTTTGAGAGCTACAAAACCCATGCCTTGATTTTGTGTTTTGATGATGTATGTGAAATATGATATTGATGAATTCATGAGATATGTGATGTTTGATGGTGTTAAACGAAAGATTTGATTTAGTTAAACATGTGTTGTTCTTGAAGTTTTGATGAATTTTGCTAAATAGGGCTAAATTGTGAAAATAGTAAATTGAGGGACTAAATTGCTAATTTGATAAAAAATATGGGCTTGTATGATATATATGTACATTCAGCTAAGCATGAGTGTGGGTTGATTTTGTGAATTTGATGTTTTGAGAAAAAATAGACTAAATTGATAAATTGTGCAAGTATGAGGGCTAATTTGTAAATTGCCCTAAATATATGTGTTTGGATTGAATTGAATGAATGAGTGAATAAAATGGTTAATTTTGAATATGTTTAGATCAAGAACCAAGGAAAAAGGATTTAGATCACGGGAAAGCGAAAGTAACAGAGTAGCCATTTTCGTTTCGTTAAACCGAATCCGAGGTAAGTCACTATACAAATAGATGTACTTGTATGAAATTGTAAATGTTTATATGACTAATGTGGATATTGTTATATTATGTGATGATATGCATATGAATTCTATTATAAGTCCGATCTAGCGACAATGTCTGATAAGTCCCATACGAACCTTGGAATAAATAGGATTAGCTATGTCATGACATAGGCATCTATTCTGTTTAATCATGTAAGACCACGTCCGGGACATTGGCGTTGATATGACTTTACGTGTAAGACCACGTCTGGGACGTTGGCATCGATATGGGCTTTACGTGTAAGACCACGTTTGGGACATTGGCATCGATATGAGTTGTACGTATAGGACCATGTCTGGGACATCAACACCGTATTGATTCGTATAAGACCCTGTCTGGGATAGTGGCATCATTATTTGAGTGCATGTAAGACCTCGTCTGGGATGTTGGCATTGTACGACCATTCTGAGTTTTTCAAGTGTTCTACTAGATTCCTGAAGGTTCAACGGGCAACTTTGTGATACGAATTGTAAATCTGAGCTATGATCAAATAAGTGAATGAATATCTGTTTCAGGTACGTTGAATATACATTAAGTGTGTATAAAAGGTAAGTACCTATAAGACTTGGAGTTGAAGAAATGTATGTTTAAATGTCAGAATGTGAATCTTGAATTGATGAATGTGGCAAATGTGGCCACAAGTATGAATCAAGGTATATATATGTGATGATTTGCTAAGTGATTGGAATGTGCCAATGTATTTACTTGCTCAAAATGCATTTTATGTTAAGTTTGTTTGTATATTGACTTATTAAGCTTTTGGAAAGCTTACTCTGTGTGTCTGTTTTCTCTATTTTATAGGTCGTCAAAGCTACTGAAGGCTCGGGACCGTCAAGGATCGTCATCACACTACTAAACTCTTTTTGGTACTCTTTGAAAAATGTATATAGTTTAATATGGCATGTATAGGCTAGATAAGTGTATATGATTATGAAGTAATCTTAACCATGTGTTTTGGCTAGTTTTGAGTTGATAAAATGCTTGAATGAATATATTATATGATGCATATTTTTGATATGGTTTGGAGTACAAAGAATGAGCAAGTTTTGGCTAAGCAAATGGATGATCTATGCTTGTAATGATATGAGTTTTAGTTTGTAATTTGGCATGAATGAGATTGCCATTGAATGTATAGATTGAATGGTCAAATTTGGTATGTTTTGGTTGCCATATATGCATGTTATGTGATGGAAAATGTTGCTTGTAGGTATGACCCATTTGGGTGGCATTTTGGTCTTGCAAATGACCTATAATGTCACACGGTCATGGCACACGGGCGTGCCTAGTGACCGTGGGGTAAAGTCAGTATATGGCCTAGTAGGACACGGCCAAGGCACACGAACGTGCCTGGTAGCCATGTGGTATTTGGCAGGATCAACCATGGCCAGGGTACATGGGCGTGCCTGGTGGCCGTGGTACCTAAGTCAGTTTCGACCACGGGGAAGACACACGGGTGTGTCTTGTAGTCGTGGGTGGGGCACGGCCTACCCCTACGGGCGTGTGTCCCTTGTATTATAGAAAAGTTTTTAATTTTCCATGAAATTTTGTATGTGTTTCGTTTTAGTCCTGATTCGGTTTATAAGCATGCTTAGGGTCTCGATGACTCACTTAAGGGACATTATGTGTATGATTGATGAATGAAATGCATGAAATGTTATAAATGTTTCCGATATGTCCAGTAATGCCTTTGATCCTATTCCGGTGACGGTTTCGGGTTAGGGGTGTTAAACATAGTTATTCAATTTCCAAGCTATTCAATGCTCGATATTACATGTTGATCATCCTCTGATATTCATTTAATTTAATCGCACACTCAGTTCCATATACATGATCAAAGCATATTCATCATCGCACACTTAGTGCCTATTCTTTTAACCGACTTATCTCGGTATCACACACAGTGCCAAATCAATAAGCCGAAGCTTTCATAACATCGCACACACAGTGCTATTCATCTCTGTTTCGATTTCAATTTCGCACACTTAGTGCCATCTAATTTAATTTTGTACATAGCATCTCAAATATCATAATCATATACATATTAATTCCATAATACTAAAACATATCTTAATAACATGTATTATATCCGAACTTTCATCGGACATCGAACTATCGAAACGGTCGATTAATCGAGCACTTTATCTTTGCATCGATCTTGATCCGAACCTCTCTTTTCTTGGTCTATACACATTCAAATTCAATCCATTCAATCATCAACTCATTCAATTTAATCCACACATACACATTTAGGGCATTTTACAAAATAGCCCTCACATTTTCACATTTTGACACTTTAGTCCCTATTTCACAAAATCATGAAATACACAAAATTTCAAAATACATATGTTAGCCGAATTCTTCCCATGCTAATCAAACTCATACATTTCATTTATTTCACAACTTAACCCTTCAATTTCTCATTTTCTCAATTAAGTCCAAAATACTTAATTTCACTAAAAATCCAAATACAAACTATGTTAATCCAACACCAAGTTTCCATATTTCACTATCAACTAACACATAGCTCAAGTGTTCATCAATGACTCATCACAAAAACATCATCAATTCACAAAATTACAACATGGGTTAGCTAAAGCACGAAGCAACGATTACAAAAACGTAGAAATTATCAAAAATCGAGCTCAAACATACCTTGAATCAAGCTTAATCCTAGCCAAAATTTCAAAGCTTTTTCTTCCTTCTTTTCTTTTCTATTTTCAGTGAGTGAAGGATGAAATTTCATCCTTTTCATGCTTTTGTTTTATTATTAATACCTTATTAAACATTTTACCAATTTGTCTTTTCATTAAACATATGAGACAAATAAACATTATGGTTTACATGTCATTTAGCCAACCACTATATTAATATTGGGCTAATTGCCTTTTGAAGACTTCACATTATAAAGACATCAACAATTGAACACTTAACAATCAACACATAGCATTTTACACTTTATGCAATTAAGTCCTTTCTCACAATTCAACACACAGTCGACAAAATTATCACACAAAAATTTCACTTAGGCTAAATCACATACTATTCACATAGAAAATATTATTAAATTATCATTCTGACCTCAGATTTGTGGTCTCGCAACCAGTATTCTGACTAGGGTCTAAACCGGGTTGTTACAACTCTTCCCCCTTAAGGATTTTCGTCCCCAAAAATCTTACCAGTGAATAAGTGTGGATATTGCTCTCTCATAATGTTCTCAGGCTCCCACATAGCCTTTTCAACTCCGTGTTTGTGCCATAATACTTTCACTAAAGAGATTTTCTTATTTCTCAACTCTTTGGTCTCTCGTGCCAAAATTCGGATCGGTTCTTCATTATACGACAAACCTAGCAAAATCTCAACCTCAGTCGGAGCAATCACATGAGACGGATTAGATCGGTGCTGTCGAAGCATCGACACATGAAGCACATTATGAATCTTTTCTAACTCAGGTGGCAACATAAATCTGTAAGCAACCAGCCCAACTCGTTCAATAATCTCATATGGTCCAATGAACCTCAGACTCAGCTTGCTCTTCCGGCCAAATCGAAGTATTTTCTTCTACGAAGATACTTTCAAAAACACTTTATCACCAACCTCAAATTCAATATCTTTTCATGTCAAATCTGCATAAGACTTCTGACGATCTGAGGCCGCTTTCAAACTGTCATGAATTACTTTCACTTTCTGCTCAGTCTCTTTTATAAGATCAACCCCATGAATCTTATTCTCACTCAGCTCAGTCCAATACAATGGAGTTTGACACTTTTGACCGTAAAGAGCCTCATATGGTGCCATTTTGATACTAGATTGAAAACTATTATTGTACGCGAATTCAATTAACGGCAAATGTTTTTCCCACGTATTCTCAAACTCAAATATGCAACACCTCATCATGTCTTTGAGAATCTGAATGATTTGTTCTGATTGACCATCCTGTTGCGGATGAAAAGCAGTACTGAAATGTAATTTTGTGCCTAACCCATCTTACAATTTCCTCCAAAATCGTGAGGTAAACCTCGAATCTCTGTCAGATACTATAGATAGTGGTACTCCGTGCAATCTATCAATCTCAACAATATACAGTTTTGCTAACTTATTTAAAGAATAATCGATTCTCACCGAAACGAAATAGACTGATTTCGTCAATTTGTCCACTATCACCCAGATTGCATCTTTCTTGCTCAGAGATAAGGGTAAACCCGACACAAAGTTCATCGTAACTCTCTCCCATTTCCACTCAGGAATCATAATCGGTTGTAACAAATCGGACTGAACTTGATGTTCAGCCTTAACTTGCTGACAAACTAAACAATTTGACACAAAGTCAGAAATGTCTTTTTTCATACCATACCACTAATAAAACTGTTTCAGATCATTATACATCTTCTTACTCCCCAGATGTACAGTCAAATGACTATTGTGAGCTTCATTCAAAATCATCGAGATCAACTCTGAATTTCTTTGAACACAATTCTATTCTCTAAATCTCAGACAATCATCACTATCAACTCGAAATTCTTAATCAACATTCGATTAACACAGAATTCATTTAGCCATCATTTCAACATCACTTTTCTGGGCATCACAAATCTGTTGTACAAACATCGACTTAACTTTTAACTCAGCTATAACCGCACTATCATCACACAGATCTATCTGAGTACTCATAGCTCACAAAGCATATAACGATTTCCGACTCAAGGCATCAGCTACAACATTAGCTTTACTCAGGTGGTAATCTATCACAAGTTCGTAGTCTTTCAACAATTCTAACCATCTTCTCTGTTGCAAATTCAAGTCTTTCTGAGTCATCAAATACTTTAAACTCTTATGATCAGTATAGATGTGACATTTCTCCCCAAACAGATAGTGACACCAAATCTTCAATGCGAACACAATCGCAGCCAATTCAAGATCATGCGTTGGGTAAATCTTTTCATGCGATTTTAACTGTCTCGAAGCGTAAGTAATAACTTTCCCTTCTTGCATCAGCACACAGCCCAAACCATTCAACGATGTATCACTATAAACTATAAATTCTTTGCCTGATTCAAGTTGAACTAGCACTGGCGCTTCTGTCAATAACACTTTCAACTGTTCAAAACTTTGCTGGCACTTTTCTAACCACTCAAATTTAACATCTTTCTGTAGCAACTTTATCAACGGAGTCGCAATCATCGAGAAGCCTTTCACAAACCGTCTATAATATCCCGCTAGTCCCAAAAAAATACGGACTTCAGACAAATTTCTCGGAGGCTTCCATTCCAAAATAGCAAAGATTTTACTCGGATCAACTCTTATTCCCGCAGCTGATACAATATGCCCGAGAAAACCAACCTCACGTAACCAAATTTCACATTTGCTAAACTTTTCATACAATTGCTTCTTACGCAGGTTTGTAGCACGGTTCTCAAATGCTTGGCATGTTGCGTCTCATCACACGAATAGATCAAAATATCATCAATGAACACCACTACAAAGTGATCCAAATACGGTCTGAATATCCGATTTATCAGATCCATAAACACTACAGGAGCATTTGTTAGTCTGAAAGGCATTATTAAGAATTCATAATGTTCGTACCTCGTTTTGAAAGTAGTTTTTGACACATCGGATTCTTTAACTCTTAACTGATAGTAGCCTGATCTCAAATCTATCTTTGAAAGCACTGTAGCTCCTCTCTGCTGATCAAACAAATCATCAATACGAGGCAACGTATATTTGTTCTTTATCGTCACTTTGTTCAACTGTCGATAATCAATACACATTCTCATAGTTCCATCTTTCTTTTTCACAAATAACACAGGAGCTCTCCAGGGTGAGAAACTCTGTCGTGCAAATCCTCTGTCAGTCAACTCCTGCAACTGAGACTTTAACTCTTTCAATTCTGTTGGTGCCATTCTATACGGAGCAATCGAAATGGGAGTGGTCTCGGGCACTAATTCAATACCAAATTTGACTTCCCGAATCAGAGGTAATCCCGATAACTTTTTAGGAAACACATCTAGAAACTCACATACCATACGCACAGATTCAACTTTCTTTTCTGACACTTTTTTATCAATCACGTACGCCAAATAAGCTTCACAACCCTTTCCACATAGTTCATAGCTTTCATCGCATATACAATAGCTAGTAATCCTTTTATATCACTGGATTCAATTCGAACTATCTCACTATTTTAACTTTTCAACTCAATACTCTTTCTTTTACAATTTACGATGGCATTATGCAGAGTAAGCCAATCCATACCCAAAATTATGTCAAACTCATACAATGGTAGTAACATCAAATTAACTGGAAAATAAACATCTCAAAACATTAATGGACAATTCTTGCACACCTTATTCACCAAGACACACTTACCTAAGGGATTCGATATTCTAATAAAAAATTCAGTAGACTCAACAGGTAGAGTCTTACTTGATACTAGATTCACACACACATATGAATGAGTAGATCCTAGATCATCAATGCAATGACATCAGTATCAAATAAAGTAAAAGTACCGGTGATGACGTCTAGAGATGATGCTTTCTCTCGTGCACGTATAGCATAAGCTCGGGTAGGTGCTCTCACCTCTGACCTCACAGCTGTGTCATTAGTTCCTCTTTGACTTCCAATCACATTCCCTACATTTTTGGGTGGTCTACCCCTAGTCGATACATTACTTGATCTCACATTCTGAACATTTTCCTCTTCGACCATCTTTGGGCAATCTCGAATAAAATGATCTTGGGATCCACATTTAAAGGAAACTCTATTGTTGTACTTTCCCTAACATTCTCCCACATGTCGTCTTCCACACTGTCTGTACTCAGGTTTGTTACTCTTAATGCTGTCAACACTTAACTCAATCGGAGCTTGAGTTCGTGGACCAGCACTTTGTCTCGATCGATCTCTACTTGGATGTCCAAACAAAGCATTTGAACAATTGCTTGCATCTCTAAATCTCTTTGTAGAAGGTTGAGAAAACTTACTCATTGATCTTTTTCTTTCATCACGAGTTTCAAAATCAACTTTCTTCTTTTCTTTATTCAGCTCCTCGGCTTTGCATGCTCTTTCAACTAGCACAACAAATTTGTTTATATCGAGAATCCCAACCAACAAATTAATGTCCTCATTCAACCTTTCTATGAAGCATTAACACATAGCAACTTCATTCGAAACACATTCCCGTGCATACGTGCTCAATCTCACAAATTCCTGTTCATACTCAGTAACTAACAAACGACCTTGTTTCAGCTCTAAAAACTCTTTACGTTTTTGATTAATAAATCATTGTGTAACACCCCAAACCCGGTCAACTCACCATGACCGAATCTGGCATGTTAAAGAGGAAAATGATTTGAAAACTCATTTGCCGTTCAGTTTGATAGAAAACGTCCATGTTTGTTAGAACCCGAATGTATTATTTTTAATTATTTAAAAACCGCGTGAATTTGAAATTGAGAAGAACCCTAAGTTTGGAAATCATCTAAAGTATCTTTGTTATCATTTCATGAATGCTGTTACCCGATGGTAACGATTGGAAAACTCGAAACGAGGTAAATTTTTGGAAAACTTTAGTTATCAGGTTGTTAAGACAAAACAAGTAATTTACTTTGTCATATTTGAAGATATATCTAAAGCATGCAAAATAATCCAAAAACATAATTTAAAGGTCTTATTACAAACCCAAATAAAATTCAAAATTTAAAACAATACCCAAAACAAAGTCCATGTAAAACCGAATGTGTTTAATGCATGGCCACTTCGAGTCCATCCGGCTCTTCATCCGTGATCTACGAATCACCTAAAAAGATAAGGGAGAAGGTGAGTCACCAAGACTCAGTGCATAATCCCCCTCCCGGTTAATGCAACATGCTTACAAACAAGTCATATGTAACAGACCGAATTTGACCCTAATCGAAACGGTGGTTTCGGGACCACGAATCCGACCTCAAGAAATATTTAAATATTATATTTAGTGTTTATTATATATGAAATTATGTGTGTGAAATTTTCGTGGAAAGATTTTATTGTTTAAGTGTTGAATTTGATAAAAAGGACTTAATCGCGTAAATTTTAAAAGTCTCAAACTATAGTGTAAAGTGCCTATTTGATGATGGCTTTTTAAAGTGGAGCATTAAAAGGGTAAATAACCCATTTTTGAGTTAGTGGGTGGCTTATGTCAAGAATACCCTTAAGTTATATGTTAGTTTTTATTTTATATTAAAGGTTAAATTAGTAATTGAATAATTACTTTTATAATATGTTAAAATAACATAAACAAAAGCCACTATCTTTATCATTCTCTCATGGCTGAATATTGAGATAGAAAAAGGGGGTTTTTGTTCTTTGATTTTTGGCACTTGGAGGCTTGATTTCAAGGTTAGTTTGAATTTAGTTTTTGTTAATTTTTACGTTTTTCAGATCGTTGCTTCAAACCGTAGCTGACCCACGTTAAAAATTTTGAATCTAAGCATGTTTGAAGTTTGGCTATTGATAGGTTTATATGGTTTTTGATGTTTGATGATGTTAGATAAAAGATAAGTTAAAAATTAGTATATTATGTATTGGAAATTTTGATGAATTTTTGTTTTTAGGGCCAAATTATAAAAATGAAATTTTAGAGGGGCTTATTTGCTAAATAATTGAAAGAAAAGAACTTGTATAGTCCCTATACATATTCGGCCCTTAAGGAGTATTGAGAAATTTGGTGTATTTTGTGTTTTCGGCAAATAGGACTAAACTGTAAAAATTTGAAATAGTAGGGGTAAAATGGTAAATTGCCTATTTATGTGCTTAGGGACTAAATTGAGATGAAATGTACTTGAATGAGTTAAATTTTAATGTGTTTTAGATCAAGAGCAAAGAAAAACGGATTTAGATCGAGGAAAGGCGAAGGTTCTCGAATAGCCGATTTGCACGGTCTATCGACAGCCGAGGTAAGTCCTTAAGCTAGATTATATTAAAGAATGAATTATGAATGTGTTTAATGACAATGTTTGATAAATTTGGGCATGTTTTTATGTGATAGCCGAATGTAAGGTAGTATATCGAATTGGATATGTTTTATTAATACCTTGTAACGGTGTATAATCGATATGATATGCGAAGTATACAATGATGTAATGATTTTATTTAGAAAATGTGAACAAGTTAGATGAGTTTGAAATGTGACAGAATTATGAAATTTAAGTGATTAATTGGAGATGGTATTATTGAAATGTGCATTGGAATGTTGAAAATGTTGATATTTCGGGCTATTAGCCTAGCAGGCCTTGTGCCGGTGTTACTTATCAGGCTTTGATGCCTAGCAGGCCTTGTGCCGATGTTTCTTACCAGGCTTTGATGCCTAGCAGGCCTTGTGCTTGTTACTTATCGAGCTTTGATGCCTAGCGTGCTTAGTGGTGGTGACATATTCGGCTTTGTGCTAGCGTGCTTAGTCTTGGTGACATATTCGAACCCGTGCCTAGCGAACCGAAATGGTGATATATTTGAGCTTCGTGCCTAGTAGGCTTAATGCCAGTGAATTGATATAAATGGGAAATTTGAGAATCGAATAAGGTAAGTTATATTTAATGTTTGGTGTTAAAAGCTCGGGTAAGAGTTGGCATATTATGTTTATAAGGATTGAAGTGAGTAAAGTTCTTATTGTTTTGAATCAAATTCGATGTGTTGAAATGGTCAATTGCACAAGTACTATATTTTATAATGTTTAATCCTTTTATTAATATGTATATACATTGTTTATATGTGAAGTTGATAGTGTATATGTACATGATGACATAGAAACAATAATTAATACAAATGTGACATTAGTATTTGGCTAAGTGTATTATATATATATATATGTATAGAAATATTTATATACAATATTATATGTGCTTAAGACTTACTAAGCCGTTGAGCTTACTTTGTGTGTTTTCATTGTTTGTTTTATAAATCTTGGTCAAGCTACAGCTCGAAGGATCGTTAGTGAAGTCAACCACACTATCATCCCTTTTGGTACAATCCAGTTAGTTGATTTTGAATTGAAGGCATGTATAAGCTAGATTAATGGTTGAATGATTTCCTAACTTCTATAATTATAGCCATGCGAAAATGGCTAGATTTTTATGCTTGAGTTTTATTGTGGTTAATTATGGTTTAGACTCATTTTGGTAAATATGCTATATGACGTGCATGAATGGTGTTTTGATTAGACAATATGATTTGTATTCGTTTATGTGATTGAGGATTTATGATTTTAACTTAGACTATATGGTAGATGAATAATGCTTGATGATTTATGACAAATGACATATAAATTGATTAAGTGGTGGTTATATATAGGTTCATGTAATTGACTTCGGTTATTGTGGGATAACTAGTAGGTGGTTTAATGTATGAGTATATTCACTATGCTTAATCATATATACATGATCATAGTATGCGAATTAGGCATGTATGGTTTAATATAAATGTTTGAAAATAACACAATGAATATGGTCTTATATACATAAAATATGTAATAAGAAAAGATGTATAATTGATTTAGTCTTAAAGTCACCGTATGTGTGTTATATAGGAATAAGTGTATATGTCTTGTATGCCATGTATGTGTAAGAAAAATGTTAGTAAACTAGGTATATTATGAACTTATCTATTGGGACCAAAAATGGTGGTTGGTATATTAGTCAAATGGATGTGAATTAACGGTTAAGTTGATGGTTACTTTAGTATATAGTAAATGGCTAATGATGAGCATGATTGTGGTTAAAACTCGGTTGATGTTTTGGTTATGCATTTGTAATTTGAGTAGGATAAGTTAGTATGTGATTTGAGTGTACTTTTAATTATGATTGTGCATCGAAATGATTTAAATTGATATGGTCATATACGAATGGTCTTATATTTATGAATGGGGTATGTTTCAACTTAAATTAATGTACCAATCGTATTCGCTCATATTGACTAATATCAAGGTTGCATGGGTAAGAAATATTTAAGTTGTGTAATATGGCTCATATAGTTTTGAATGAGCATGGACCTGAGTAAGAAATGGTACATTGATATTTGATGAACATATAGATATATGAAATGTATTAACATATGTTTGCATGTGAATATGTATGCGCATATAAATTTTGAAGTCGTCTGAAACTTTGATTATTCGAATGTTATATATGATTGACTGGTGAAGTTTTTAAAACATGTGAATTATGATTGTCTGAGATGTGTTTTGGTCGGTAATGCCTCGTAACCCAAGTCTGGCGACGGATATGGGTTAGGGGTGTTACATTTTATTGGTATCAGAGCTACAGTTTAGTCGATTCTAGGACTACCGTAGTACGTAAGAGTCTAGCTATACATGCCTTTGAATTTTATATGTGATAGTGTGGTGACTTCGACAATTTCAATTGTATTTTATATAGTAAATGGATTAGATCCCGAAAGAGTCAGAGGCGATGATGTGGAGAGTGTTGTGCTGGTCTCGCACATGGATCGGCGCCATTAGACTCTCAACCGATTCACGGGTAACCACGAGGAGAGGCTAAACAAGCCTTCTACCAAATGATGAATGAATGGTTTACCCAGTTTGTTCGAATAATCCTTTGTACAACAACCTCCACCCCTAAATAATCCAACTCCGTACCTTCAAGACTTCGATGATGGATCCGATGAGATCTAGCAGACCTCCCATTAATAAAATCAGAAATATAGGTAGGGAATTCAAGGCCAATGATAATGATGATGCGTAACAGCCGAGATGTGGCTTGATAACACTATTCGGTACTCGATGAGTTATCTTGTACTCAGGATGAATGCCTAAAGTGTGCTATATCTTTACTTGGGACACCGCCTATCACTGGTGGAACACACTGGTATCCGTAGTTCTGAAAGAAAAAGTAACTTGGGACTTCTCCAAATTGAGTTCCGTAAGAAATATATCAGTCAGAGATTCATCGATCAAAAATGAAAGGAATTTCTTGAATTAAAACAGGGGCGAATGACTGTGATAGAATATGAACGAAAATTTGATAGACTTAGCGAGATATGCTAGAGAGTGTGTTTCTCTGAAGCCATTATGTGCAAAAGATTTGAAGACAGTGCGAATAAAGATATAAAGTTGTTGGTCGGCATTCTTGAAATCAAAGAGTTTGTGATACTAGTCGAGTGGCTTGTAAGGTCAAGAGCTCGGAAAAGAGAAAAGAAAAGTGAAATAGAAGCAAGAGATACTCGTAAGAGATCAACGAGTAAGACTTACCATTCTGTGCCTAAGAAATTCGAGAGATGACTCCAACCGATGAAAGCTACTTGATTTACCTAGACGTGATCGACCTCCAGGGAGTTATCGAGCCACTTCGATAGCTAGCGTTGGTAACGTTCCTCAGGACCGGGTCGAGTGTAAACATTACGGGAAATGGCATTCTGGAAGTTGTAGGGTTCGTGATCGGTCCTGCTTTAAATGTGGATCGTAGGACTATTTCATTCGAGAGTGCCTGATGTTAGCCGATCAGAATACGGTTCAGAATACTAGACCGAGCAGCACGCCAGTACGGGGTCGACCACCCAAACCTTCCAGTAAAGTAGGTGGTAGTCAGAGAGGGACGAAGGACACTGTAGTTCGATCAGAGGCCCGAGCACCTATCAGAGCTTATGCTACACGAGCCAGAGAAGATGCTTCTTCCCCGATGTTATTACCGTACTTTCACCCTTTATGATATTACTGTGGATCGCACTAATTGATCTGGTTCGACTCATTCATATGTGTGTGAAACTCTAGTATTCGGTAAGACTCGCCGATTGAGTCTCTCGAGTTTGTGATTCGTGTGTCCAACCCTTTGGGTAGATGTGTACTTGTAAATAAAGTGTGTAGAGGTTGCCCGTTGGTGATTCGGGATTATCGTTTGCCAGCTGATTTAATGTTGTTGCCCTTCGATGAGTTCGATATAATTTTGGGAATGGACTGGTTAACATCACATGATGCAGTGGTGAATTGCAAAAGAAAACTTATTGATTTGAGATGTCAGAACGGTGAGATCATCGAAATTAAATCCAATGAGTTAAACGGGTTTCCTACAATAATATCCTCGACTTGGCTAGAAAGTATGTGAGAAAAGGGTGCGAAGCTTATTTGGCTTATGTCTTGGATAATAAAGTGTCCAAAAGCATATTGAATCAGACAGGTTGTGTGTGAATACCGGATGTGTTTCTGAAGAACTACCGGGTTTACCACCGACGAGAGATTGAGTTCAAGATTGAATTAGCACTAGGAACGACTCCGATCTCGATAGCTCAGATCGGATGGCACCTCTTGAGTTAAAAGAGTTGAAAGCACGATTACAAGAGTTAACAGATAGGGTTGTGCTCGACCGAGTTTCTCTCCTTGGGGTGCACCATTCTTTTGTGAAAAGAAAGATGGAGCGATGCGAATGTGTATTGATTATCGGCAAGCGAATAAGGTAACTATAAAGAATAAGTACCGTTACCTCGGTTGATGATTTGTTTGATCGGTTGAAAGGGCTTGATATTTTCAAGATAGATTTGAGATCGGGTTATTATCAATTGCGAGTCAGAGATACAGATGTGCCAAAAACTGCATTCCGGACGAGGTACGGACATTTTGAGTTCTTCGTTATGCCTTTTGGGCTTACTAATGCACCTGCTATTTTTATGGATTTGATGAATCAGGTTTTTAGACAGTTTTTGGATCGATTTGTAGTAGTGTTTATCGATGATATATTAATCTACTCCAAAGATGAAATCGAGCATGCTGAGCATTTGAGATTAGTGCTACAAACTTTACAGAATCAGCAGTTGTATGAGAAGTTTAGTAAGTGTGAGTTCTGGATGAAAGAGGTCAGCTTTTTGGGACATGTTGTTTTAGCATCAGGCATTCGAGTTGATCCGAACAAAATCTCGGCTATACTTGATTGGAAGCCACCGAAAAATGTTTCCGAGATTCAAAGTTTTCTGGGGCCTGCGGGCTACTATAGACGGTTTATGAAAGGTTTTTCTATAATAGCTACACCTTTGACAAAGATACTACAAAAAGATGTCAAGTTTGAGTGGTCGGAAAATTGTCAGAAAAGTTTCGATTAGTTGAAAGCCCTTTTGACGGAAGCTCCGGTGTTAGCTCAGCCTGAATCGGGTAAAGAATTTGTTGTGTATTCTGATGCTTCCTTAAATGGTTTGGGCTGCGTTTTGATGCAGGAAGGCAAAGTTGTAGCCTACGCTTCAAGACAATTGAAGCCGCATGAAAGAAACTACCCGACGCATGATTTAGAACTTGCAGCTATTGTGTTTGCACTAAAAATTTGGCGTCATTATTTATACGGTGAGAAATGTCATGTTTACTCGGATCACAAAAGTCTTAAATATTTGATGACTCAGAAAGAGTTGAATTTGAGACAATGCAGATGGTTAGAATTGTTGAAAGACTATGAGTTAGTGATTGACTACCATCCGGGGAAAGCTAACGTTGTTGCAAATGCATTAAGTCGAAAATCATTGCTTGCTCTTCGTGCATTGAACACACAGATGGTTATGTCAGATGATAGTTCGATCATAGCCGAGCTAAAAGCAAGACCGATGTTTATTCAGCAAATTTGTGATGCACAGAAAGTTGACCAAGATTTGATTGCTAGTCGAATTCAGTGTGAAAAAGGTGCAGAATCAGATTTTCAGATTGATACAAATGACTGTTTGAATTTTAAAAGCCGAATGTGTGTTCCGAAGAACTCAAATTTGATACAGATGATTCTGAGTGAGGCCCATAGTGGTCGATTATCAATACATCCGGGTAGCACAAAGATGTATAATGGTTTGAAACAGCTTTTGGTGGTAGGGCATGAAGCGGGATATATCTGAATTTGTTTGAAATGCTTAGTTTGTCGACAAGTAAAAGTTTGAACATCAAGTGCCATCCGGACTACTTCAGCCAATCATGATACCTGAATGGAAGTGGGATAGAATTACAATGGATTTTGTATCCGGTCTTCCTATGACACTGAGTAAGAAAGATGCCGTCTGGGTTATAGTTGATAGACTGACTAAATTAGCTCATTTTGTGCCGGTTCGTACAGACTTTACACTCGATAAACTTGCTGAATTGTACGTATCACAGATTGTGAGATTGCATGGTGTACGGAGTTCCATCGTTTCAGACAGAGACCCGAGATTTACATCGCGATTTTGGAAGAAGTTGCAAGATGCCTTAGGTACTAAACTTCATTTTAGTACAGCCTTTCATCCGCAGACAGACGGTCAGTCTGAGCGACCTATTCAATACTTGAGGACATGTTGAGATGTTGCGTTCTCGAGTTTGAAGGTATGTGGGAACGATACCTACCTTTGATTGAATTTGCTTATAATAATAGCTTCCAATCTAGTATCAAAATGGTGCCTTATGAAGCGTTGTACGGGCGAAAATGCCGAACTCCGTTATCTTTGGTGAGCTCGTGAGAATAAGATACACGGGGTTGATTTGATTAAAGAAACAGAACAAAAGGTAGCTATTATTAGAGGCAATTTGAAAGCTGCTTCAGATCGTCAAAAGTCCTATGCTGATTTGAAACGTAAAGACATTGAGTTTCAGGTAGGAGATCGAGTATTTTTAAAGGTTTCTCCGTGGAAGAAAGTACTCCGTTTTGGTCGGAAAGGCAAGTTGAGCCCGAGATTCATCGGACCGTATGAAATCATTGAACGTGTTGGGCCTGTTGCTTATAGGTTGAAGCTACCCTCTGAATTAGAAAAGATACATGATGTATTTCACGTTTCTATGCTCCGTAGATACAGATCAGATCCATCACATGTGATTGCTCAAATCGAGATTGAAATCCAACCTGATATGACGTATGAAGAAAAAGCGATCCGTATTTTAGCTCGTGAAATGAAAGAGTTAAGAAACAAAAGGATTTCCTTAGTGAAAGTATTATGGAATCGCACGGAGTTGAAGAGGCTACGTGGAGCTGAGGACTCAATGAGGCAACAATATCCGACGTTATTTAACGGTAAGATTTTCGGACGAAAATCCTTAAGAGGAGAGTTATAATGATGTAATTTGACCCTAATCGAACGGTGGTTTCGAGACCACGAATCTGAGCTCGAGAAATATTTAAATATTATATTTAGTGTTTATTATATATGAATTTATGTGTGTAAAAGTTTCGTGGAAAGATTTTATTGTTTAAGTGTTGAATTTGATAAAAAAGACTTAATCGCGTAAATTTTAAAAGTCTCAAACTATAGTGTAAAGTGCCTATTTGATGATGGCTTTTTAAAGTGGAGCATTAAAAGGGTAAATAACCCATTTTTGAGTTAGTGGGTGGCTTATGTCAAGAATACCCTTAAGTTATATGTTAGTTTTTATTTTATATTAAATGTTAAATTAGTAATTGAATAATTACTTTTATAATATGTTAAAATAACATAAACAAAAGCCACTATCTTTATCATTCTCTCATGGCCGAATATTGAGATAGAAAAAGGGGGTTTTTGTTCTTTGATTTTCGGCACTTGGAGGCTTGATTTCAAGGTTAGTTTGAATTTAGTTTTTGTTAATTTTTACGTTTTTCAGATCGTTGCTTCAAACCGTAGATGACCCATGTTAAAAATTTTGAATCTAAGCATGTTTGAAGTTCATCTATTGATAGGTTTATATGGTTTTTGATGTTTGATGATGTTAGATAAAAGATAAGTTAAAAATTAGTATATTATGTATTGGAAATTTTGATGAATTTTTGTTTTTAGGGCCAAGTTGTAAAAATGAAATTTTAAAGGGGCTTATTTGCTAAATAATTGAAAGAAAAGGACTTGTATTGTCCCTATACATATTCGGCCCTTAAGGAGTATGGAGAAATTTGGTGTATTTTGTGTTTTAGGCTAATAGGACTAAATTGTAAAAATTTGAAATAGTAGGGGTAAAATGGTAAATTACCTATTTATGTGCTTAGGGACTAAATTGAGATGAAATGTACTTGAATGAGTTAAATTTTAATGTGTTTTAGATCAAGAGCAAAGAAAAATGGATTTAGATCGGGGAAAGGCGAAGGTTCTCGAATAGGCGATTTGCACGGTCTATCGACAGCCGAGGTAAGTCCTTAAGCTAGATTATATTAAAGAATGAATTATGAATGTGTTTAATGACAATGTTTGATAAATTTGGGAATGTTTTTATGTGATAGCCGAATGTAAGGTAGTATATCGAATTGGATATGTTTTGTTAATACGTTGGAAAGGTGTATAATCGATATGATATGCGAAGTATACAATGATGTAATGATTTTATTTAGAAAATGTGAACAAGTTAGATGAGTTTGAAATGTGACAGAATTATGAAAATTAAGTGATTAAATTGGAGATGATATTATTGAAATGTGCATTGGAATGTTGAAAATGTTGATATTTTGGGCTATTAGCCTAGCAGGCCTTGTATCGGTGTTACTTATCAGGCTTTGATGCCTAGCAGGCCTTGTGCCGATGTTACTTATCAGGCTTTGATGCCTAGCAGGCCTTGTGCCGGTGTTACTTATCAGGCTTTGATGCCTAGCAGGCTTAGTGCCTGGTGACATATTCGGCTTCATGCCTAGCGAGCTTAGTCTTGGTGACATATTCGAAGCTTCGTGCCTAGCAGGCTTCGAGCCGGTGATATATTCGAGCTTCGTGCCTAGTAGGCTTAATGCCAGTGAATTGATATAAATGGGAAATTTGAGAATCGAATAAGGTAAGTTATATTTAATGTTTGGTGTTAAAAGCTCGGGTAAGAGTTGGCATATTATGTTTATAAGGATTGAAGTGAGTAAAGTTCTTATTGTTTTGAATCAAATTCGATGTGTTGAAATGGTCAATTGCACAAGTACTATATTTTATAATGTTGAATCCTTTTATTAATATGTATATACATTGTTTATATGTGAAGTTGATAGTGTATATGTACATGATGACATAGAAACAATAATTAATACAAATGTGACATTAGTATTTGGCTAAGTGTATTATATATGTATATATGTATGTATAGAAATATTTATATACAATATTATATGTGCTTAAGACTTACTAAGCCAGTGAGCTTACTTTGTGTGTTTTCGCTGTTTGTTTTATAGATCTTGGTCAAGCTACAGGCTCGAAGGATCGTTAGTGAAGTCAACCACACTATCATCCCTTTTTGGTACAATCCAGTTAGTTGATTTTGAATTGAAGGCATGTATAAGCTAGATTAATGGTTGAATGATTTCCTAACTTCTATAATTATAGCCATGCGAAAATGGCTAGATTTTTATGCTTGAGTTTTATTGTGGTTAATTATGGTTTAGACTCATTTTGGTAAATATGCTATATGACGTGCATGAATGGTGTTTTGATTAGACAATATGATTTGTATTCGTTTATGTGATTGAGGATTTATGATTTTAACTTAGACTATATGGTAGATGAATAATGCTTGATGATTTATGACAAATGACATATAAATTGATTAAGTGCTATTTATGTATAGGTTCATGTAATTACTCGGTTATTGTGGGATAACTAGTAGGTGGTTTAATGTATGAGTATATTCAGCTATGCTTAATCATATATACATTATCATAGTATGCTAATTAGGCATGTATGGTTTAATATAAATGTTCAAAAATAGCACAAATGAATATGGTCTTATATACATAAAATATGTAATAAAAAAGATGTATAATTGATTTAGTCTTAAAGTCACTTTGTATGTGTGTTATATAGGAATAAGTGTATATGTCTTGTATGCCGTGTATGTGTAAGAAAATGTTAGTAAACTAGGTATATTATGAACTTATCTATTGGGACCGAAAATGGTTGTTGGTATATTAGTCAAATGGATGTGAATTAACGGTTAAGTTGATGGTTACTCTAGTATATAGTAAATGGTTAATGATGAGCATGATTGTGGTTAAAACTCAGTTGATGTTTTGGTTATGCATTTGTAATTTGAGTAGGATAAGTTAGTATGTGATTTGAGCGTACTTTTAATTATGATTGTGCATCGAAATGATTTAAATTGATATGGTCATATACGAATGGTCTTATATTTATGAACGGGGTATGTTTCAACTTAAATTAATGTACCAATCATATTCGCTCATATTGACTAATATCAAGGTTGCATGGGTAAGAAATATTTAAGTTGTGTAATATGGCTCCTATAGTTTTGTATGAGCATGGACTGAGTAAGAAATGGTACATTGATATTTGATAGAACATATAGATATATGAAATGTATTAACATATGTTTGCATGTGAATATGTATGCGCATATAAATTTTGAAGTCGTCTGAAACTTTGATTATTCGAATGTTATATATGATTGACTGGTGAAGTTTTTAAAACATGTGAATTATGATTGTCTGAGATGTGTTTTGGTCGGTAATGCCTCGTAACCCAAGTCCGGCGACGGATATGGGTCAGGGGTGTTACATCATAACCAAGCAATATATCATGCACCCAAACCTAGCCATCCATAACTCCGTTTCTACCCCCTGTGGTACCAAACCACTGGTGACCCAAAGTCACGATATCCAATAATAATGTGGTGCCAAACCACTGGTGACCCAAAGTCACGATTAATCTATCTGTGGGGCCAACCCACGTTGTGATACCAAATCACTAGGACCAAACCCGTAATATCAAATGTGGGGCCAACCCACTGTGGTGCTAAGCCACTGGGACGAGTCGCTATGAGGTGCCAAACCTCTGGTGACCCAAAGTCACGAAATCAACTGTGGTACCAAACCACTAGTGTCCCAAAGAAACGGATATCAAATCTTCCCCCTCCTCGCATTATACCCATAACAATGCAATACATGTGCAAATCACGCCAACATGCTTTAATAATAACATATATCGATTGGAACATAGGCCATAATTTCAAGCATCATATATAACAAAATCATATCGAAACGGACTTACCCGAATCCTTGCTCATACCCATCAAGGTATCATGTCAAGATCTATACAGTTTTCGGCTTTTATCACATTTTGGTTATTAACATATTTACTAGGTTATAAAGTGTGTAAGTTACACATCTGTTACTAACGCAACTACTGAATCCCGAAGACCCGATCTACTGCACTAGATCCCCTTGATCCTACATTCGGCCAACACTTAGGTTATTACCAAAGACCATTCAGCTATACCCATAAATCCCGACGGATGTGATAACGCATAACTAACACAATCCTCACCTTTCTACCTTACGAATGCTAATCCCAACACAAGATATGCGAAACTGCTCCTCGCCCTACAATTGGCCAATCATCACAACTTAGTCTCAATAGCCTTCGGCTTTTCAAACATCTAATGGAAAGATTAAATCGGCATAACCCTTACCACTGACTTATCGAATTTGATTGACAGAGAATAGAGAGCTTAGATCTATAGCTTCAAAATCCCGGAGATCCTACAAGAAACCAATCGCGTGGTTGATTAAAAGCCAAGACAAATGCTGAAATTTAGCTTTTGTCTACACATGTCGACAGAGAAAAAGAGGAAGTGAGAATAGAGTTTTGGCCAAGACCACTTACCCTTTTCAAAACTGACTGAAGAAGAGACCAAAGAAGATCAAGGCTTGATTGATATTCGGCCATCAGTGAGGAAGGAAGAGCTTGAGAACTTTCGACAATGGTAGAGGGCAACAAATGAGATTCGGCACAAGAGAGAATGAAGAGAAAAGAAAGAGATGGAAGGGAATAGGATTGCTTTCGGCTTTGAGAGAAAGAAAAAGAGAGAGAGAGAGATGGGAGAGAAGGAGATTCGGCCAAGCTCCTAAATTGCCAAAAAAGAGAAGAGCAAAGAAAATGTCAAATGAGGTTTCGGATTTAAAGGAGAAAAAGAGAGTTTCCAAATGGTTCTTGTGTAAGTTCGGCTAGATGTTTTAGAGGGGAAAAACGAAAAGAGCCTATGGTGGTTTCGGCTTTGACACAAAACAAAGAATGAGAGCCTTCCAAGCTTGTCGAAAATATCACCTAGCTAACTAAGGAATTTCGGTACCCCCTTACTCAGCTTCCCAACCGTTTACTCCTCTTTTATCAAGAGTTCAGATTTCGGCAAAACTCCATGAATCACTCCTGGCCAACCATTCAAATGAGTTTGAATTAATAAAACTCCTAAATCCCCTCTTCTCCATCTTATCTGACAGAGTTTGTGCTGAGCACAACTCCTCCCCCCTTGGCGTCAAAATGGTAAGCAGAAAATAGAATTTCTGCTGCTCGAACCTGAGTTCTCCCACCTACTTGTGGCGTCATTCTCTAGACACCTTAGTGGTGCCTCCTTTGCCACTTCACCAAGGTAGTTCTTATGCTTAACTTCCCCACGAAATATACTTAACCCCTAGCTCCTTCAGCTCCCTTAACTAACACTTAAAAACAAAATTTTTCCTATAGCTCGGGCCTACCTTTGGCTTATAACTAGCCTCTAGAGCACCTCAAACAATGACCACACACATGGAAAGAAGTTCAAACACAATAACCCCTATTTAAGGATGTTACAGTTCTACCCCCCTTAAAAATAATTTTAGCCTCGAAATTACCTGTTCAAAAGAGTTGAGGGTATTGCTGTCTCATCACATCCTCTGGTTCCCACGTAGCTTCTTCCACGCCATAGTTCCGTCATAACACCTTCACTAATGGAACCGACTTCTTGCGCAAAACCTTCACATCTCGATCCAAGATCTGCAACAGTTCCTCTTCCATAGTCAAATCTGGACTCACCTCTATTTCCTCCACTGCTACGACATGCGATGGATCTGAACGATAGCGCCTGAGCATGGAGACATGGAACACATCGTGAATCTGACTCAGCTCTGCTGGCAACTCGAGCTGATAAGCTACTAGTCCCACTCGTTTCAACACCTTATATGGCCCAATAAATCTTGGACTTAACTTTCCTTTCCTTCCAAATCTCAACACTTTCTTCCCAAACCTCCTCAAGTCCGTAACACAACCCTCAAAGATATCCTCTAAAATTTGTATAACCTTTCCGACTACCCGCCGATCAAGGGTGAAAAAGCGTATAAAATCCAACCTCGTTCCTAAAGCCTGATGCAGAGCTCTCTAGAACCTCGACGTGAACCTTGGATCCCTATCCGAGATAATTGATACTGGCACACCATGCAACCTTACTATCTCGGCCACATACAGCTTAGCTAACTTCTGAAGCAGATAGTCAACCCTCACTAGTATGAAATGAGCTAACTTAGTCAAACGATCCACAATCACCCAGACTGAGTCTTTCTTGCTAGGCGTGAGGGGTAGCCCATTGACAAAGTCCATGGTAATCCTTTCCCACTTCCATTGAGGAATCTTTACCGAGTGAAGTAAACCTGACGGCAGCTAATGCTCAGCTTTGACCTGCTGACACATCAGACACTTACCCACAAACTCAGTCACTTCCCGCTTTAGCCCTGGCCACCAGAACTGCTTCCGCAAATCCTGGTACATCTTGCTACCTCCAGAATGCATAGCATATGGGCTACTATGTGCGTCCTGAAGAATCCTCTGCCTTAACTCAACATCCTTTGGCATACACACTCTTCCTTGGAAACACAATACTCCATTACTGGACAAGCTGTAATCCTCTAAACCACCATTTTGAACTTGCAACCTCCGAGCATTCAAGCCCTCATCCCCTAACTGTTTCTCCTTGATCTGCTCAACCCAAGTCGGCTTAACCTGCAATTTCACCAAAAGACTCCCACCGTCATACAAGCTAAGACGAGTAAACATTGCTCTTAAGTCCGCTACCACCTTACGGGTTAACGCGTCTGCCACCACGTTAGCCTTGCCCGGATGATACTCAATCGAGCAGTCGTAGTCTCTCAACAACTCAATCCACCTTCGCTGTCTCAAATTTAAATCCTTCTACGTCAAAAGATACTTCAGACTCTTGTGGTCCGTGTAAACTATTGACATTACTCCGTACAGATAATGCCTCCAAATCTTCAAGGCAAAAACCACCGCAGCCAACTCCAAGTCATGCGTCGGGTAGTTACCCTTATGCGGTCTCAGCTATCGAGACGCATACGCCACTACTTTCCCTTCCTGCATCAGTACATCCCAAGCCAGTATGTGATGCATCACAATTGACCGTGAAAACCTTCCCTGCCTCAGGCTGTACCAGAATCGGAGCTTCCGTCAAAATTTTCCTCAACTTTTCTAAACTTTCCTGCTGTTTCTCCGACCACACAAATGGAACTCCCTTCCTCAATAGCTTGGTCAACGGTGCCGCGATCAAAGAAAATCCTTCCACAAATCTCCGGTAATACCCTGCCAGACCTAGGAAACTCTGAATTTCTGCAATCGACCTAGGTGGTTTCCAATCCAACACCGCCTCAATCTTGTGAGGGTCACTTCCTAAGCCGTAACTCGACTTCATCAACTTGGCAAACAAATGCTCCTCCTCGAAATTTGCAAAACCACCCGAAGGTGCGTATCATGGTCCTCCTCAGTCCTTGAGTATACCAATATGTCATCTATAAATACTACGACAAATTGGTCCAAGTACTGCTTAAACACCCGATTCATCAAGTCCATGAATGCCCCCGGTGCATTGGTTAACCCGAACGGCATCACTAAAAACTCGTAATGCCCATACCGAGTATGAAACGCCGTCTTGTGGATATCAGCCTCTTTCACCTTTAGCTGATGATACCCAGACCTTAAATCAATCTTTGAGAAAATTGATGCCCCTTGTCGATCGAACAAGTCATCTATCCTCAACAATCGGATACTTATTTTTGATCGTCAGCTTGTTCAACTGGCAGTAGTCTGTACACATCCGCATTGTACCATCTTTCTTTTTGACAAAGAGTACTGGCGCTCCCAAGGTGAAACACTTGACCGGATAAAACCTCGGTCCATCAACTCCTCAATCTGAGCCTTTAGCTCTACCAATTCCTTCGGCGCCATTCTATACGGGGCAATAGACACTGGAGGCAGGCTAACAAATCTATACCAACTCCTCAATCTGAGCCTTTAGCTCTACCAGTTCAGGCTAACAAATCTATACCAAATTCAACTTTTCGATCTAGAGGCAGACCCGGAAGTTCCTCTAGAAATACGTCAGCAAAATCCTTTACTGTTCGAACATTCCCAACAGCAGACTCCTTAGCCTCCAGAGCACATACACGAGCCAAAATCGCCTCACAACCCTTCCTGACCATCTTCTTAGCTTTCAACGCAGATACCACGTTAGGTAGACAATCTTTTCTATTACTTATCATCACCACTTCTTCACCCTCAGCTGTTTTCAAAACCATGCACTTAGCTGCGCAATCCAAACTAGCCTGGTACTTCACCAGCCAATCCATCCCAAGAATCAGATCGAACTCCCCAAACGATAGTTCCATCAGATCAGCTACAAATACTACCCCTTGAAGTTCTAGGGGTACATCCCTATACTGACTTATTTACTTCTCAGAGTGACCTAGAGGGCTAATTCATCATCTCCTAGAAGTAGTTTTAAAGTCTAGGTTCATGGTCTCTACTATGCTACTAGCAACATACGAATGCGTCGAACCCACATCAATCAAAGTAATATACGGTAATCCAAAGATTAAGAACGTATCGATTATGACATCCAGTGTATTGCCCTCCTCTCGACGTCTCGCTGCATATACCAACCCAGGCTGACTTGCTTCAGTGTTGCCTGCACCTCTGCCTGGTGCTCCATGGCCTCTACCAGAGCCATTACCTCCTCTACCAGTAACACGACCCCTTTGCGGTGGTGGTCCCTCATTTCTGAACTGAGCACGACCCTGACCCTTAGACTGAATCCTGGCTAACTTACGTGGACAGTCCCTCACATGATGATCCAGTGAACCACACTCAAAACATCCCTTTCCACCAGTCCAACATCCTCCCCAATGAGATTTCCCACATCGACGACACTGCGCTAGTCCCTGATTAGTAGCAGTAGGCCTTCCAGATTGATTCGGCCCACTCTGTCTAGCCCTTTTCTGCGGATTACCGACCGACCCCGATGATCCAAAACCTCTCTTGTGTCTATTCCTATCCAGATTCTGTCTTACAGACTCTTTTACCCCTTTAGCTACCTTAGCCTTTTCCACCAGCACAGTAAACTCTCGCTCCTGCTGTGGAGTGATCAGCAACCTAAGCTCATCTCTCAACCCATCCTCAAACCTGACATATCGTTCATGTTCTGTAGCCATGATGCCCCTAGCATACCGATTCAACCTTAAAAAATTATGCCTCGTACTCTGATACAAACTTACTCCCCTGAACCAGCCTCAGAAACGCCTTCCTCTCCGCATCAATATAACTGGTCCCTACATACTCTTCTGATATGCTGCCTTGAAATAATCCCAAGTGAGATCATCCCTGCTGCACTATCCCGAACCGTGAGCCACCATTGGTATGACTCATTCTGGAGAAGCGACACTATCCCTTTCAGTTTTTCCTCAGCAATCGATCCAAGTCATCCATAATTCGCTCCATCGCCTCTAACCAATACTCAGCAGTATTGGGAGCCACACCAGAAACACCTCGAAACACCTCGAAATACCTCAGCTCCATTGGCTCGGAGTCGCTCAGATACGAATTTCTAAGCTCCCGTACCCCCACCTGCTCCAGGCACTCTTTCCAGCACTCGCAGCATCGCCTGCGACACTACATCCTCCCCCGTTTGATCTTGATACTCAACACCAACAACTGATGGTGGTGGTATCTCATTTTTGGACCCTTAACCAGACCTAACGGGTTTCGATACGGTCATTCTGCCTTTACCGCGTCCTCGCACATTCCGACCACGCCCCCCAGTACTCATCTATAGTCGCGATTTATCTGTTTAAGAGATTTTTATGAATTAGCTTCTGTTTCACTGATTACCCACGAATAAGTTTTATGCGAAGTAATTTGGCAGTGGTTCTTTCGGTCATCACAAAGTTTTCATTTCAATTTCCTACCCTCATCCCACGTGTAGGGGTATTCTCGTCATTTCACTACTTAGGGGTATTTTCGTAATTTAACCTATCGGGGTATTTTAGTAATAAAACAGGGTTAATTCGAAAACCTTTACAAATCGTAGATATTCTAAAAAAATTCCAAAAATCAGGGGTATTTTGGTAATTTCATGAACCAGGGGTATTTTCGTAAAATATTTTTTTTTAAATATGGTTTCAGGTGATTTTACAAAATAAGGGTGTTTTGAAAATTTTCGCTTCAAGGGTACTTCGGCAATTTTCCATACTGGGGGTATTTTGGTAATTTTGCAAGTCAGGGGTAATTTGGTCATTTCTCAAATCAGGGATATTTTGGTCTTTTTCCAAATCAGGGGTACTGTGGTAATTTCAAAACTAAGGTTTAAAGTGTTTTGAAACAAAATGGCTGGTCCCTTTCGGGTTTTAGTTATTAAATTTAGCCTGTGAATAAGTCATCTCAGCTAGAATGAACCGTCACTACGCACCAGGTAGGATTCGGGTGAAGAGGAGGTGAGTCACTATGACTGCTTAAATACCAAGCTTCCCCCCTGAATCCACTCCTGGACATGCGCACAACGGTTGCCACACCGTTAGCTCAATGACGTACTCACAGGTTTGTTTAGTGGATCATTAAGTCTTATGCAATTTGTGTTGGAGTAAGCTATTCCTAGGGTTCAATAATTCCTATTCTACTCATCTACGATCCCGAAATACCCATTTCCCCGCATATAATTCACACAACAGTCAGAAGTACTTACCTGGGCAGATTGGTGCCGGAGACTCGGTGCCATGCGTCTCAAACCATATATTTCCAAACAAGAGCATTTTAGAACCACACTTTAAAACATTTTTGGCCTCGGGCCCACAGCCGAGCCTTTGAACTTGGCTCTGATACCAAAATAGTAACACCCCAAACCCGGTCAACTCACCATGACCAAATCTGGCATGTTACAGAGGAAAACGGTTTGAAAACTCATTTGCCGTTCAGTTTGATAGAAAACGTCCATGTTTGTTAGAACCCGAATGTATTATTTTAATTATTTAAAAACCGTGTGCATTTGAAATTGAGAAGAACCCTGAGTTTGGAAATCATCTAAAGTATCTTTGTTATCATTTCATGAGTGTTGTTACTCGATGGTAACGATTGGAAAACTCGAAACGAGGTAAATTTTTGGAAAACTTTGGTTATCAGGTTGTTAAAACAAAACAAGTAATTTACTTTGTCATATTTGAAGATATATCTAAAACATGCAAAATAATCCAAAAACATAATTTAAAGGCCTGATTACAAACCCAAATAAAATTCAAAATTTAAAATTATACCCAAAATAAAGTCCATGTAAAACCAAATGTGTTTAATGCATGGCCACCTCGAGTCCATCCGGCTCTTCATCCACGATCTACGGATCACCTGAAAAGATAAGGGAGTAGGTGAGTCACCAAGACTCAGTGCATAATCCCCCTTCCTGTTAATGCAACATGCTTACACACAAGTCATAACCAAGCAATATATCATGCACCCAAACCTAGCCATCCATAACTCCGTTTCTACCCCGTGTGGTACCAAACCACTGGTGACCCAAAGTCACGATATCCAATAATAATATGGTGCCAATCCACTGGTGACCGAAAGTCACGATTAACCCATCTGTGGGGCCAACCCATGTTGTGATACCAAATCACTGGCGACAATCCCGTAATATCAAATGTGGGGCCAACCCACTGTGGTGCTAAGCCACTGGGACGAGTCGCTATGAGGTGCCAAACCTCTGGTGACCCAAAGTCACGAAATCAACTGTGGTACCAAACCATTGGTGTCCCAAAGACACGGATATCAAATCTTCCCCCTCCTCTCATTATACCCATAACAATGCAATACATGTACAAATCACGCCAACATGCTTTAATTATAACATATATCGATTGAAACATAGGCCATAGTTTCAAGCATCACATATAACAAAATCATATCGAAACGGACTTACCCGAATCCTTGCTCATACCCATCAAGGTATCATGTCACGATCTATACAGTTTTCGGCTTTTATCACATTTAGGTTATTAACATATTTGCTAGGTTATAAAGTGTGTAAGTTACACACATTACTTAACGCAACCATCGAATCCTCAAGACCGATCTCTCGCACTAGATCCCCTTGATCCTACATTCAGCTAACACTTAGGTTATTACCAAAGACCATTCGGCTATACCCATAAATCCCGAAGGATGTGATAACGCATAACTAACACAATCCTCACCTTTCTGCCTTACGAATGCTAATCCCAACACAAGATATGCGAGACTGCTCCTCCCCCTACAATAGGCCAATCATCACAACTTAGTCTCAATAGCCTTCGGCTTTTAAAACATCTGCTGGAAAGATTAAATCGGCATAACCCTTACCACTGACTTACCGAATTTGATTGACAGAGAATAGAGGGCTTAGATCTATAGCTTCAAAATCTCGGAGATCCTACAAGAAACCAATTGCATGGTTGATTAAAAGCCAAGACAAATGCTGAAAGTCAGCTTTTGTCTACACATGTCGACAGAGAAAAAGAGGAAGTGAGAATAGAGTTTCGGCCAAGACCACTTACCCTTTTCAAAACCGATTGAAGAAGAGACCAAAGAAGATCAAGGCTTGATTGATATTTGGCCAACAGTGAGGAAGGAAGAGCTTGAGAACTTTCGACAATGGTGGAGGGCAACAAAGGAGATTCGGCACAAGAGAGAATGAAGATAAAAGAAAGAGATGGAAGGGAATAGGATTGCTTTCGGCTTTGAGAGAAAGAAAAAGAGAGAGAGAGAGAGAGATGGGAGAGAAGGAGATTCGGCCAAGCTCCTAAATTGCTGAAAAAGAGAAGAATAAAGAAAATGTCAAATGAGGTTTCGGTTTCAAAGGAGAAAAAGAGAGTTTCCAAATGGTCCTTGTGTAAGTTCGGCTAGATGTTTTAGAGGGGAAAAACGACAAGAGCCTATGGTGGTTTCGGCTTTGACACAAAACAAAGAATGAGAGCCTTCCAAGCTTGCCAAAAATATCACCTAGCTAACTAAGGAATTTCGGCACCCCCTTACTCAGCTTCCCAACCGTTTACTCCTCTTCCATCAAGAGTTCAGATTTCGGTAAAACTCCCTGAATCACTCCTGGCCAACCATTTAAATGAGTTTGAATTAATCAAACTCCTAAATCCCCTCTTCTCCATCTTATCTGACAGAGTTTGTGCTGAGCACAACTCCTCCCCCCTTAGCGTCAAAATGGTGAGCAAAAAATGGAATTTCTGCTGCTCGAACCTGAGTTCTCCCACCTGCTTGTGGCGTTATTCTCTAGACACCTTAGTGGCGCCTCCTTTGCCACTTCACCAAGGTAGTTCTTATGCTTAACTTTCCCGCGAAATATTCTTAACCCCTAGCTCCTTCAGCTCCCTTAACTAACACTTAAAAACAAAATTTTTCCTATAGCTCGGGCCTACCTTTGGCTTATAACTAGCGTCTAGAGACCTCAAACAATAACGACACACATGCAAAGAAGTTCAAACACAATAACCCCTATTTAAGGATGTTACACGTTGACTGATATACTTCTTTTTGAACTCAGCTTGAAAGAAATCCCAAGTGATTCTCTCTCTCGGAACCACAGATATCAACGTCTTCCACCAGTTATAAGCTGTATCTCTCAACAAAGAAACAACACATTTTATACATTCATCCGAGGTTGACGACATCTCATCAACTACTCGAAGAGTATTCTCGAGCCAAAACTCAGATCGCTCAGCATCGTCATCAGATGTGGCCCTAAACTCTTCGGCCCCGTACTTCTAAATATTGTCCACAGGAGGTTTATTCAATCTGATCGGATCTGTAACATGTGGCACAACAGATACTTGTGGGGGTGGAGGTTGTGAAGCAATCGGATTCGTTCGAACGAACTCTGAAAACCACTCACTCATCATACGGAAGAAGGCTTGCTTAGCCTCTCCTCCCTCACCACTATCATTAGGCCTAGATGTGGCCGGTACTGTCCCTTGAGCGGGAGCAGGCGCATTACTTTCAACGTCATCAGAAACTGCTCGATCAGGATCCATTACTATAAGAAAACACATTTTTAGCTGTCAGAATTCATCACACTATCGCAATTTCATATATAGAATGTATAGCTAGACTCACATGCGCTACGTTAGTCCGAGAATCGACTAAACTGTTGCTCTGATACCAATAAAATGTAACACCCCTAACCTGAGACCATCACCGGAATAGGGTTAAGAGGTATTACCAAACATTCAAAATGTTTCATTACTATTTCACGACACAAAGTCAAACATCAATCAAACATATTCAATCACAAGTATATAGTCCTTTATTGAGGTCTTCGAGACCTTAAACACATGTTAGAAAGGGGTCAGGACTAAATCGAAATACATACAAAAATTCTCAAAAATTTAAAACTTTTCAAAGTTTTAGGGGTTACACGCCCGTGTGGGCAGGCCGTGTGTCTCCCATGGCTGCTTGACACACCCATGTGTCTTTCCCGTGGTCGAAATTGACTTAACTCTATGGCCACTAAGCACGCCAGTGTACCCTGGCCGTGGTCGATCCTAACTTAGCTCCATGGCTACCAAGCATGTTCGTGTGCCAAGGCCATGTACACTTAATTAGCTACTGACTTATGCCCATGGCTAGTTGACACGCCCGTGTCAAGGCCTTGTACTGTTAGGCTAGATTCTGTCATTCACCCACGGCCATTAGGCACTCCCGTATGCCCCAACCGTGTTGGCAAAATAGGCCATATGCAAGGCCTATTTACCACCCACATAAGGGTCAATCCTACAAGCACATTCAAGCATAATCCCACACACAATTTGGCAACCAATCTCATGTCAAGTGATCTATATAACATCTCATACAATCTCATTTATAACCATGTCAACTTATAGACTAAATTGCACCACTTGAACACATTCAATACCAAATATGATTCCTCCTCAAATTCACTAAATCATACTAGCATCAACCTATCATCAAGATTACCATTTATAAGACATATCCATTGCCATCAAAACATACCAAATCTCACTTCACATACCAAATCCACACAAACATATTTCAAACATTTATCTAGCCACCTCACATGGCTATTTACACATCTCATACATAATTTACATATCTAGCCTATACATGTCATATTTCAACTATGTACATCTTTCCAAAAGTACCAAAATAAATTACCGATAGTGTGATTGAGATGCTGACGATCCCCAGATCCGAGCTACCTTTACTGAAACTGCAAAATAGAGAAACAAATCACACAGTAAGCATTCCAAAGCTTAGTAAGTTCAAAATACAATACAATTATCTCATCAAATCAAATCAATGTATATAATAAACCATCACGTAGATCAATTCTCTCATATTCATACCATATCATCCATAGCTAAAATACTCATTCAACCATTCATAGCTTTATCTATAAACTCATCAACCACAAAGGTTCAATACATACCTTAGCTAACACATAATTATTCAATTTCCAAGCTATTCAATGCTCGATATTACATGTCGGTCATCCTCTGATATTCGTTTAATTTAATCGCACACTCAGTGCCATATACATGATCAAAGCATATTCATCATCGCACACTTAGTGCCTATTATTTTAATCTACTTATCTCGGTATCACACACATAGTGCCAAATTAATAAGCTGAAGCTTTCATAACATCGCACACACAGTTCTATTCATCTCTGTTTCGATTTCAATTTCGCACACTTAGTGCCATCTAATTTAATTTTGCACATAGCATCTCAAATATCATAATAATATACATATTCATTCCATAATACTAAAACATATCTTAATAATATGTATTATATCCAAACTTACCTTGGACATCGAACTATCGAAGAGGTCGATTAATCGAACACTTTATTTTTGCCTCTATCTCAATCCGAACCTTTCATTTCTTGGTCTATACACA
The DNA here is from genome assembly GCA_025506655.1 of Gossypium rotundifolium. Lineage (NCBI taxonomy): Eukaryota > Viridiplantae > Streptophyta > Magnoliopsida > Malvales > Malvaceae > Gossypium > Gossypium rotundifolium. The sequence continues at coordinate 83,716,454 of CP106722.1, read as the reverse complement.
TTCAAATTCAATCCATTCAATCACCAACTCATTCAATTTAATCCAGACATACACATTTAGGGTATTTTACAAAATATCCCTCACATTTTCACATTTCGACACTTTGGTCCCTATTTCACAAAATATCAAATACACAAAATTTTAAAACACATATGCTAGCCGAATTCTTCCCATGCAAATACAAGCTCATACATTTCATTTTTTCCACAATTTAACCCTTCAATTTCTCATTTTTTCAATTAAGTCCAAAATACTCAATTTCACTAAATATCCTAATACAAACTACGTTAATCCAACACCAAGTTTCCATATTTCACTATCAACTAACACATAGCTCAAGTGTTCATCAATGACTCATCACAAAAACATCATCAATTCACAAAATTACAAGATTGGTTAGCTAAATCACGAAGCAATGATTACGAAAATGTAGAAATTATCAAAAACCGAGCTCAAACATACCTTGGATCAAGCTTAACCCTAGCCAAAATTTCAAAGCTTTCTCTTCCTTCTTTTCTTTTCTATTTCTTGTGAGTGAAAGATGAACATTCATCCATTTTCATTCTTTTTTTATTATTAATAACTTATTAAACATTTTACCAATTTGTCCTTTCATTAAACATACGAGACAAATATACATTATGGTTTACATGTCATTTAGCCATCCACTATATTAATATTAGGCTAATTGCCTTTTGAGGACTTCACATTATAAAGACATCAACATTTGAACACTTAACAATCAGCATATAGCATTTTACACTTTATGCAATTAAGTCCTTTCTCACAATTTAACACACAGTCGATAAAATTATCACACATAAATTTCACGTAGGCTAAATCACATACTATTCACACAAAATATTATTAAATTATCATTCTGACCTCAGATTTGTGGTATCAAAACCACTGTTTCGACTAGGGTCTAAATTGGGCTGTTACAAATTCCTAGTTAACTTTCTCCCCTGGTACAACTGACACAAGGGTATTCCACCACTGATAGGCCGAATCTCTTAATAGAGACATGACACACTTCATACACTCTTTGGGTGTACAAGATAACTCATTAAATACCCTAATGGTATTCTCAAGCCAAAATTTTACCCTATCCAGATCATCATCTTTACTAGCTCGAAATTCCTCAGCTCCTTGCTTTCAGATTCTATCAATTAGAGGCCTTTCACTTCTTACTACCTCTACCACTTGGGGAGCTACCGGGGTAGGCTGAGGAATAGGTGGGGGTGGAGGGGGTTGAGCATTAGGATTTTTCAAATAAAATTAGTGTACCAGTTGCTCATCATATGGAGAAAAGCTTCTTGAGCCTCTTCTCCCTGACCCAAAGTCTCGGGTCTACTTTCTGCTGGTGCAGTCCCTTACACGGGATTCGGCACATTTCTTGCAGCATCATCGGCCACAGCTTATTGGGATCCATTTACTATATAAAAACACAGTTTAAATCGTCAAGAATCGTCACACTATCATTATGTAAATACTCATACGTAAGGCATGTATAGCTAGACTCATACTTACGCTACGTTAGTCCAAGAATCTACTAAACCATAGCTTTGATACCACTAAATGTTACACCCCTTACCTGTATTCGACACTTGAACCGTGTATGAGGCATTACTGTACTTAACTTGCTCAAACATACAACATCGACCCAAATAATTTTATTTCAAATTAAAACTTTTCATTCGGGACTATAATGTCCTTATTATAGGACTACGAGACCCTAAACTTACACCCAAAATAATTCAGGACCAAACCAAAATCTCTTGAACACTTAGAAAATTTTGACACAAAACAGGGCCACACACCCTTATGAAGAGGGAAATGCCCGTGTGGGCAGGCCATGTAATCACACACGCCCATGTCCGTAGTCTGTGTGGATTTTTATTTTTTCTTTTGAACCTACAGGGGTTTTCACACGGCCTGACACACACCCGTGTCTATAGCTTGTGTCCCTCACACGGCCATGATACGCCTGTGTCTTCACCTGTGTGTGAAAACCTTGGCATTCTATTTATGACGTCATCATCTCAATAAGGTCACATGGCTAAGGCACAGGCCCGTGTCCTTAGGCCGTGTGTCAAATTAAATTCCTAATTTCAAGTGCAGACTTCACACCGCCCAAAAAAATGCCCGTATCCTAGGCCGTGTCTTCTACATGGTTGAGACACAAGGCCTTGTCTCAGCCCGTGTGTTTACTACTAAGTATTCTGACTTACCAACCTAGCATGCATGAGGACACATGGCCTATCAAGACGCCCATGGGGCCGACCGTGTGTCACACACGGCCTAGACACACGCTCTTGTGTCTACCCGTGTGGACAATTGGAAGGCTATCTAGTAAGCCAATTGCCACCCTACAAAGCAACCACACTTATACCAATTCAATTCAACATACATCATGACCATAAGGCACTTCTAAGAACTCAAAATCAAGACATCCACACAAACATGCACTTCATGAATTTCATCATCATTGAATATATAAACTTGTCAAGTATTGGTCAATTTCCAATGACCATTTCCAAAATGAATTGATTGACATTAATAGCAATACATTGGCTAACAAATATGACATAACACAAAATAACCAAGTTCCTATTCATGCCATATTCAAAATAAATCTAACTTTGTTATACCAAAGAGAAGTTGATAGTGTGATTCCGAACTCCGGCGTCCTACGATATCCGAATTAACTTGGTGATACTACAAGGAAAAGAGAAATGAGAGAGGTAAGTATGAAGCTTAGTAAGTTTGCATGAAATAAATAGCAACATAAAGGCTCATAATGTCATCCATCCATTTCATTGAATAAAAACAAAAAGTCTCTAGCAAATTGTCATAACTTACTCATGCTTACTCTTACCAATTACATTTCATATCATATATCGTAAACATTTCTTGTGAAATACTCACATGTACCTGTATCACTTCATCAAATAACTTTAACACTAATTTCATCTCTATTATAAGCATAACTACTTATTTCGTTGAATCACTTGGAATACCTGAGGATACACATTCCTCATCACACACATAAACACGAAGCCAATGCCATATCCCAGATATGGTCTTAGATGGGGTCACATCTCGATGCCGATCCATATCCCAGATATGGTCTTATACGGAATCTCATATCGATGCCGATGCTATATCCTAGATATGGTCTTATACAATTTTCATATTCGATGCCGATGCCATATCCCAGATGTGGTCTTATATGGGATCTCAATTCGATTTCGAGGCCATGTCCCAGACATGGTCTTATACGGGACCTTACCAATCTCATGTCTTGAGGATGATATCCTCTCACTTCTAACAGTCCAACTGAAACTTCAACATCATAAATTTTCATCACTTTCACATTGAACATCAATACTCATTTTCAAAGAAATATTGTACACTTTCACGAATATCAAACACTTTAAAACATACTAACATGATGTTGAATTTATTACACACAAACTTACCTTAATTTTAAAATAGGCCAATTTGTCGATCTAGTCTAATACCTTGCCTTTTCCTCGGTTAAGGTTAATTCTTCATTCTTGATCTATAATAAAAAATTAGCTCATTTAAATACCACATTAATCAATATATTTCACTAATCATAATTTGGCAAAATTACCGTTTTGCCATTAGACTTTCACAAAATGATGATTTTACCCCTAGGCTCGTAAATCAATTCTAATCAAATCTCCTCCTTTAACAAGCCTAGCTGAACATTTATTACTCTTATGGAAACCCTCAATACTCATTATTTCACACATTTAACACCTATTTTACAACCTTTACAAAAAAAAGTCATTTTAGGTGTTTTCATGGTAACACCTTTCACAAAAGTTATTTATTTAACAACTAAGACTCATTTTCTTCCATAAAATTTTAGAAATCAGCACTAATTCTCTCATGGAAAAACCCTAGGTTTTCAATCATTTTGCAAAATAGTCCCCTCATTAGCTAGCTCAAGCTACAAGGGTATCAAAAGTTCAAAAATTATCAAAGAATGACCATTAAAGCACTTACTTGCAAGGAGAAAAGCTTGGCCAAAATTTTTGAGCAATCAAATCCTATTTTGTTGCCAAATTTTGGTGGTGAAGGTGGAGAATAAAAGATGATATTTTTCTTTTCTTTATTTTAATATAACTAGTCAATTAAGTCACCTAATTTCCACCCACTTTGACCAAATTTCTAATTCTTTGTCCCTATGGCCAGCCACCACCTATACAAGGCCTAATTGCACATTAGGGACCTCCAATTAATATTCTATGGCTTTTAGACACCTTCAGCTTGTAAAATAGAACTTTCGTACTTTATGCGATTTAGTCCTTTTTCGTAATTAAGCATGCAATCACAAAAATTAAAGCACCAAAATTTTCATGCACCTATATAATCATGCTATAACTCATAAAATAATATAAAAATAATTTTATTCAACCTCGAATTAGTGGTTCCAAAACCATTGTTCTAACTAGCCCCTAAATCGGGCTGTTACAATGTTCTTCATAGCATTAACAGTTTTTTAAAGAATGATCGAAAACGGGGAAGGATATAGAAAATAGTTGAATGAACCACCACCATGTCATCAACACATTAAGCTTCATCAAAAAGAAAAGGCTCGAGAACATTGGAATACTATACAGTGCACCAAAATTTCAGTTCATAGAGTTCATACGAGGTAGTACTTTTATTCTCTTGATGGACAAAGACAAACAGTTATGTTAGTGATCTCTATCAAAGAATTCATACTCAGTAAGGTGTTTTAGTCCAATACTTTAGGCCAATTAAGTCTAGATCACGTGCCACAATTTACAGGGAGAATTCTACTTTAATAGAAATTAAATTATATCCATTTATTTAGTTATTTGATAGATGTACTAAATTAAAACTTGATCATTCTAAATTGATCATTCTTCTATCTATTAGAGTTATACAAAAACACATATAAAAATTATTGTCTCCATCACTAAAATTTGTATAATTAAGGAAAACAATCAAGAAGGAAAAATCAATTTATCAAGTATTTTTTGTCAAGTCTAATGTTAACTTTTTAAATTTGTGACAATCATGTTATTATGAAAATTCTAAAACAATGTTTATGCAATATTAATGATTTGATTTGCATAATATACCGATGGTAAATATTTTATATTTGGTATCATCAACTTAAATATATAGAATATAAGATTTTCCTTTTCGGTTATTGGTTGCATTCGATTTTATTGAATTTGAATTTGAAATTTTTATTTAATTAGAATTTATCTCCATTTTGTAGGATATGTCTTTTTATTTATATTAGACTTAATATATGAAATTTATTAAAAAATATATAAGATATTTTAGTTTAAATCTTTTAAAATTTTATTTTAAATTTTTGAATCTATTCCTTTGAAATAGATAGATTTATGAAATTTCTTACTATAGAATTATTATAAAATATATTAACAAAAACCCTTTATATGCATTTCTAAAGATCCTTTGGGGAACTAGACAAACGGGGCAACCAATATAAACTGTTCCACCAATGGTGAACTAGAAATTGTTCCAACAATGGTGCGGTGAGCGTAGATCGAGCACCTTTAGATGATTCCAAAACCCATCACCATTGGTATTTAGTATCATCACCCTTCAACGCCACTGACGGCCATCGATCAGTAGCTTTCTTACAATTTAACCCGTTATTAGTCTCTACATGCAACCAAACTAAGCCATTGGACACTGGCCTTATATCAGTCTACCCAAATCACACCATAAAAGGCTACCATTGTTTGACAGCCCCCTCCTTGCCTGAAACCACCGAAATAGCCGATACTTTCCTCCCTCAACCACTGAAAATCATTTTGGTATGTGATTCAATAGCTGATGGGTCCCGTGATAGGGTTAAAGAAGAGAATAAAGGTAGAGAAGAAACCTTAAGAAATGCCTCTATTTCTTCTGAGATAGAACGGTCTGTTAATCGGTGGGATGCACTTTACAAGAGGATGAATGGTATGTTCTCTTTGAATCGTTTTTCTGTGTCTGACTCTTGAACATTTTCTTTTTCCTATTTTTATTGTCTTTATTTTGAATTGTTCTTTTTAAGTCAATTCTCGATTATAATTGAAGCAGTAAAAAACTTGTATTTAAAATTTCAATTAATTAAATAAAAAGCTTTTTTGATGGAGTTTACGAAGCGAGAAAGCAATGAAGAAAAAGGATTCGACAATCGATCGACTAAAAAGTACACCTTAAGGGTACAGAGGGTGATACATATGTCATAATAGAGGCAGTTTTGGCTTTAGAGAAGCCTCGATCTTGGAAGGACTACCTGGTGGGGATTAGCCTTTGGGCTGAAGGAAAGTAGCAACAGAGAAAACTTTGATGATGATGGAAATTTTAAATTACTAGATGCAGATGTCGTCGGCCTTCACCTTCAGTCAACGGCATCCCATCAATCAATTTCTCGAATGGGTAAATCAGATACTCATTAAGGACATGGCGTATACGGTGGAAATTAAACTTCTAGGAAGGAACATCGGATCATCATCATACTACAAAACTCATCTTGGTACCCTTTTGAAGATGTATATAGCTAAATATGGCATGTATAGGCTAGATATGTGAATATGATTATAAGATGGTTTTAGCCATATGCTTTGGCTAGTTTGAATTGATAAAATGCTTGAATGAATATGTTATTTGATGCATATTTTTGGTTTGGTGTAGAGTACAAAGAATAGGCAAATTTTGAATAAATAAATGAATGAATTATGCTTGTGATGATATGAGTGTTAACTTGTAATTTGACATGAATGATTTTGGTAGTGGATGTATAAATTGAATGGTCATTCTGGTATGTATTTGGTTATCATATATGCATGACATGTGATGAGAATGGTTGCTTGTAGGTATAACCCATTGGGTGGCATTTTAGTCTTATAAATGACCTATAATGTCACACGGTCATGGAACACGGGCGTGCCTAGTGACCGTGGGGTAAAGTCAGTAGCTAGCATTAAGAGTACACGGTCATGGCACAGGCGTGCTTAAGGGTCGTGTGAGAAATGGCAGTATACGGCCTAGTAGGACACGAACTTAGCACACGGGCGTGCTTGGTGGCCGTGTTAGTTTTGGCAGTATATGACCACGGGGAGGACACATGGGTGTGTCAAGTAGCCGTGGGTAAGGCATGGCCTACCCCCACGGGCATGTATCCCCTGTATTTAGAAAAGTTTTTAATTTTCCATGAAATTTTGTATGAGTTTTGATTTAGTCCCGACTCAGTTTGTAAGCATGTTTAAGGTCTTGATGACCTACTTAAGGGACTTTATGATTGATATTGATGAATGGCTATTTGATAAATTTTATAAATGTTTTCGATCTATCTGGTGACGCTTCTAACCTTAATTATACGACGGACACGGGATAGGGGTGTTACATTTGGTTGGTATCAGAGCTACGGTTTATTCAATTCTCGGACTAACGTAGCGTGTCAGAGTCTAGCTATACATGCCATATATCTGAATTGTGATAGTTTGATGAATCCTGACGTATAAAATGTGATTTTTGTATAGTAATGGATCTCGAAAGAGCCGTATCTGACGACGTAGAAAGTAATACGCCTGCTCCCGTGCAAGGGATAGTGCCTTCTGATTCGAGACTGGCTACTTGCGGTCAAGAGGGAGAAGCTAAGCAAGCTTTCTTCCAGATGATAAGTGAGTGGTTCACTCAATTCATGAGAAATGACCCTACTATTTCGCAACCCCCACCTCTGGTTAATCCCCCTTAGACTACGGTTGTGCCACCGGTTATGTATCTAAATTTGTTGAATAAGCCTCTAGTTGATAAGATTCGTAAATATGGGGCTGAAGAGTTCTGGGCAAATAATGATGATGCTGAAAAGGCCAAGTTCTGGATTGAAAATACTATCCGAGGGTTCGATGAAATGTCTCTGACTCCGGATGAATGCATAAAGTGTGTGGTATCACTGTTTTGTGATACAGCCTATCAATGGTGGAAAACCTTAATTTCTGTTGTTCCGAAAGAATGAGTTACGTAGGATTTCTTTCAGACTGAGTTTCAGAAGAAATATATCAGTGAGAGATTCGTTGATCAGAAACAAAAAGAATTTCTAGAGCTTAAATAGGGCCGAATGACTGTTACCGAATATGAACGAGTTCATGAGATTGAGTCAATATGCTCGGAATGTGTATCTTTCGAAGCTATAATGTGCAAAAGATTCGAAGATGGCCTTCATAAAGACATTTGTCTGCTAGTCAGGATTTTAGAAATAAAAGAGTTTGTTGTACTCGTTGACCGAGCTTGCAAAGCTGAGGCACTCGGGAAAGATGAAAGAAAAGCTAAGTCTGAAGCTCGAGATACAAGAAAGAGATTTCAGAACAAGTCATTTCAGTCTACTTCAAAGAGATTCAGAGATGATCAAGGTCGTTTCAAAGACAATGTGGGACATCTGGATAGAAATCGAGCTAGATCGCAAATGAGTTCCAAAACTCCAGCAACTTCAATGGCCAGTGTTGGTAATGTTTGATCCGAGAGGTCTGAATGTAAACATTGTAGAAAAGACATCCGAGAAGCTATAGATTAAATGACAGAGCCTATTTTCGATATGGATCACTTGACTATTTTATCCGTGATTGTCCTGAGTTTGTCGAGCTAGAGACTATTCAGAATTTGAGACCTTATAATGCACCTGTGAGAGATAGACCTTTGAAGAATGTAAGAAACGTCAGTGGTAGCTAGAGAACTACGAGAGATACTGTTGCAAGATCTGAAGCTAGAGCGCCTGCAAGAGCATATGCTATCCAAGCTCGAGAGGAAGCTTCATCACCTGATGTTATAACGGGTACTTTTACACTTTATGATACTTCTGTGATTCCATTGATAGACCATGGTTCTACGCATTTGTATATATGCATGAATTTAGTATTCAACAAGACTTTGCCTGTAGAGTCTACTGAGTTTGTTATAAAAGTATCAAACCTCTTAGGTAAAGGTGTCCTTGTTGGCAAAGTATGCAAGAACTGTCCGTTAATATTTTAGGATAATTGTTTCCCTGCGATCTGATGCTTCTACCATTTGATGAATTTGATATTATTCTGGGTATGGACTGGTTGTCTTTGCATAATGCTATTGTGAACTGCAAAAGAAAGACTATAGATTTGAGATGTTTGAATAATGAAATTGTACGGGTTGAGTCTAATGATCTGAGTGGATTGCCTGCTGTGATATCAGTTTTGAAAGCTCAAAGTTATGTGAAAAAGAGGTATGAGTCATATTTCGCTTATATGATTGATTCAAAAGTGACTGAAAAGAAAGTTGAGTCAGTACCTATTTTTTGTGAGTCTTCTAATGTGTTCTCTAAAGAGTTACCGGGTTTACCTCTGATTCGTGAAGCTGAGTTTGGCATTGAATTGATGCCTGGTACTACAACTATTTCGATATCTCCGTATAGAATGGCACCAACAGAATTGAAAGAGTTAAAGTCGCAGTTACAAGAGTTGATGATAGAGGGTTCGCTAGACCGAGTTTTTCACCTTGGGGTGCTCCTATTTTGTTTGTGAAAAAGAAAGATGGTATGATGAGAATGTGTATAGATTACCGTTAGTTGAATAAGGTGACCATAAAGAATAAATATCTGTTGCCTAGAATTGATGACTTATTCGATCATTTAAAAGGAGCTACTGTATTTTCAAAGATTGACCTGAGATCAGGATACTACCAATTGAGAGTGAAAGATTCAGATATTCCGAAGACTGCTTTTAGAACGAGGTACGGGCATTATGAGTTTTTAGTTATGCCATTTGGACTAACCAATGCTCCTGTTGTTTTTATGGATCTGATGAATAGAATTTTCAGACCGTACCTAGATCGATTTGTTGTAGTATTCATTGATGACATATTGATTTATTCATGTGATGAAAGCGAGCATGCTGAACATTTGAGAATAGTGTTACAAACTTTGAGAGAAAAGCAATTTTATGCAAAATTCAGCAAATGTGAGTTCTGGTTACATGAGGTTAGTTTTCTAGGACATATTGTGTCAGCTTCTGGGATTCGTGTTGATCCAAGCAAGATCTCTGCTATTCTGAATTGGAAACCTCCGAAGAATGTGTCTGAAGTCCATAGTTTTCTAGGTCTAGCTGGTTATTATCGTCGTTTTGTAAAAGGATTTTCAGTGATAGCTACTCAGTTGACTAGATTACTTCAGAAAGATGTTAGATTTGAATGGTCAGAGAAATGTCAGAAAAGTTTCAATCAGTTAAAGGCTCTGCTAACAGAAGCTCCAGTGTTAGTACAACCAGAATCGGACAAAGAATTTGTGATTTACAGTGATGCTTCATTAAATGGACTGGGATGTGTCTTGATGCAAGAAGGCTAAGTTGTAGCTTATGCCTTGAGATAATTGAAGCCTCATGAAAAGAACTATCTGACGCATGACCTTCAGTTAGCTACGATTGTGTTTGCACTTAAGATTTGGCGCCATTATCTGTATAGGGAGAAATGTCACGTATTTTTAGACCATAAAAGTCTGAAATATCTGATGACCCAGAAAGAACCTGTGTCAAAGAAGATGGTTAGAATGGTTAAAGGATTATGAGCTTGTGATAGATTATCATACGGGTAAAGAAAACGTTGTTGCTGATGCATTGAGTAGAAAATCATTATTTACATTACGTGCTTTGAATGCTCAGTTAGATTTGTCTGATAATAGCTATGTGGTGGCTGAATTGAAAGCGAAACCATTGTTCTTACAATAGGTATGTGATGCCCAGAAGGTTGATAATGAATTGTTATTGAAACGAGCTCAGTGTGAATCGAATTCTGAATCTGAATTTTAAATTGTTGATAATTGCTTGAGATTCTAAGGTCGTATCTATGTACTGAGAAATTCGGAGTTAATTCAACTGATTTTGAGTAAAGCACATGACAGTCGTCTATCTGTTCATCCAGGGAGTACTAAAATGTACCACGATTTCAAACAACATTACTGGTGGTCTGGTATGAAATGAGATATTTTTTACTTTGTTTTGAAATGTTTAGTCTGTCAACTAGTGAAAGCCAAACATCAAGTTTAGTCTGGTTTGCTACAACCGATTCTGATTCCTGAGTGGAAATGGGATAGAGTAACGATGGACTTTGTTTCAGGATTGCCTCTAACTCCGAGAAAGAAAGATGCGATTTGGGTCGTAGTTGATCGATTGACGAAATCTGCTCATTTATTCCTAATCACTTGAAAGATTAGCTGAACTTTATATTTCTGAGATTGTGAGATTGCATGGGGTGCCACTATCCATTGTGTCAGACAGAGATCTGATATTCACATCACGATTCTGGAAGAAGTTGCAAGATACTTTAAGCACGAAATTGCATTTTAGTATAGCTTTTCATCTGGAAACAGATGGTCAATTCGAGTGGATCATTCAGATTTGAGAGGATATGTTGCGATGCTGTATACTTGAGTTTATTGGTTCGTGAGAACAGTATCTTCCGTTGATCAAATTTGCATATAAAATAGCTTTCAGACGAGCATCAAAATGGCACCTTATGAAGCTTTGTACGGACGTAAATGTCGTACACTCTGTATTGGACTGAGCTTAGTGAGAATAAGCTCCACGGGGTTGATTTGATTAGAGACTCAGAACAGAAAGTGAAACTTATCCGAGATTGTTTGAAGGCAGCATCTGATCATCAGAAGTCATATGCATATTTGAAACGAAAAGATATAGAATTTGAAATCAGCGATAAAGTATTTTTGAAAGTGTCTTTGTGGAAGAAAGTGCTTCGGTTCGGGTAAAAAGGAAAATTAAGTCCGAGGTTCATCGGACAATACGAGATCATTGAACGAGTAGGGCCTGTCACATATAGATTCAGTTTGCACTCCGAGCTAGAAAAGATACACAACGTATTCCATGTCTCGATGCTCCGTAGATATTGATCTGATCCGTCACATGTGATTACCCCATCTGAAATTGAAATTCGATCTAATATGACATATGAAGAGGAACCAATCTGTATCTTAGCTCGTGAAGTGAAAGAATTGAGAAACAAGAAAATTTCGTATGTCAATTCACCCGTCTGTGTGTTTAATTTGATAAAAGAACTAAATCACATAAAGTTTAAAAATGGCTTTCCATTTGATTAAGTGTTAAATTGATGTGGCTTTGGATTGTAAAGGGTTTTATGTTGCAATTTGGCCAAAAATATGGCTAGTGGACGGCAACATGGTTTATAATATGTTTTTATATGTTATTTTATAAGTTATATTATTTTTATAAAAAGAAAACATTAGTAAGTGGCTTTATTATCATTATATGTTTGCCGAAAATCAAAAGAAAAAGAAAGAACAAAAGCTTAAGGTTCGGCTATGGTTTTGGTTTGAATTCAAGGTTAGTTTTTGGTTTGTTTTTGATAATTTTTACCTTTTTGTAATCGTTGCTTCGAGAGCTATCAAACCCATGTCTCAATTTAATGAATTGATGATGTTTGTAGGTTATTCCATTGGTGATATGTTAAGTTTTGTGATGTTTGATAATGATAAATGAAATATTTGAGCTAGATGAACATACTTTGTTCTTGAATTCTTGATGAATTTAGCTAATTAGGGCTAAATTTAGAAAAATGGTAAGTTGAAGGACTAAATTGAAAAATTGATGAAAAGTATGGACTCGTATGATGTTCATAAGTATTCGACTAAGCTTGTGTATGTGTTGATTTTGTGAATTTGATGTTTCGAGAAAAATGGACTAAATTGATAAAATGTGCAAATATGAGGGCTAATTTGCAAATTACCTTAAATGTGTGTCCTTGGATTGAATGGAATGAATTAGTGAATAAAAGGGTTAATTCTGAATATGTTTAGATCAAGAACTGAGGAAAATAGACTTAGATCGCGAGAGAGCGAAAGTAACAGAGTAGCCGTATTCGTTCCACTAAACCGAATCCGAGGTAAGTCACTATGCAAATAAACGTATTTGTATTGAATTGGATATATGCATATGACTACTAATGATAATGAATGTGTATGAGATGCTATGTGCATAAATTCAGAGATAAGTTCGATATAGTGATAAAGTCCGAGAAGTCCCGTATGAACCTAGGAATAGATAGGTTTAGCTACGTTATGACATAGGTATCTGTTCTGTTATATCATGTAAGACCACGTCCGGGACGTTGATGTTGATTTGTGATTTTTTATAAGATCACGTCTGGGACGTCGGCATCGATATATGCTTTACGAATAAGACCACGTCGGGACGTTGGCATCGATATGAGCTTTACGTGTAAGACCACGTATGGGACGTTGGCATCGATATGAGCCTTACGTGTAAGACCATGTATGGGACATCGGCATCGTAATGATTCGTATAAGACCTGATCTGGGATAGTGCCATCGATATTTGAGTGCATATAAGACCTCGTTTGGGACGTTGGCATTGTACAACTATTCCAAGCTTTTTGAGCATCCTACTAAATTCCTATTGGTTGAATAGGTTAGTCTGTAATACAAATAGAAAATTCGAGCTTTGATAAGTTAAGTGAATTAATATCTGTTACAGGTACGTTGCTTATATACTAATGGTGTATATAAGGTAAGCATTCATGTGAGTATATTATGATGTTAAGTACATGGAATTGATAATATGATATGTAAATTCTTGACTTGATGAAATATATGCATACATGGTATGTGATTTGGAAATATGGTAAGTTATGGCTAAGCATATGAGCTCAAGAAAGAATGAGGTGATTTTGTCATGAGACCATATTGGTCTTCTTATTAATTCGATTATGTGCAATTCATGCTAAGTTTGTTTGTATAATGACTTACTAAGCTTTTGTAAAGCTTACTCTATGTGTGTGTTTTCTCTGTTTTATAGGTCGTCAAAGGTACTGAAGGCTCGGGACCGTCAAGGATCGTCATCATACTACGAAACTCATCTTGGTACCCTTTTGAAGATGTATATAGCTAAATATGGCGGTATAGGCTAGATATGTGAATATGATTATAAGGTGATTAGCCATATTTTTTGGCTAGTTTGAATTGATAAAATGCTTGAATGAATATGTTATTTGATGTATATTTTTGGTTTGGTTTGGAGTACAAAGAATGGCCAAGTTTTGAATAAATAAATGAATGAATTATGCTTGTGATGATATGAGTGTTAACTTATAATTTGGCATGAATGATTTTGGTATTGGATGTATAAATTGAATGGTCATTCTGGTATGTATTTGGTTGTCATATATGCATGACATGTGATGAGAATGGTTGCTTGTAGATATGACCCATTTGGGTGGCATTTTAGTCTTGCAAATGACCTATAATGTCACACGGTCATGGCACACGGGCGTGCCTTTAGTGATCGTGGGGTAAAGTCAATAGCTAGCATTAAGAGTACACGGTCATGGCACGGGCGTGCTTTAGGGTCGTGTGAGAAATGGCAGTAAACAAACTAGTAGGACACGAACTTAGCACACGGGCGTGCTTGGTGGCTGTGTTGGTTATGGCAGTATCTTACCACGGGGAGGACACACGGGTGTGTCAAGTAGCTGTGGGTGAGGCACGGCCTACCCCCACGGGCATGTATCCCCTGTATTTAGAAAAGTTTTCAATTGTAACATCTTAAATATGGGCTTGTGCATTTATATGAGATGTTGGTTTAATATGCTCGGGCAGAGGCCTTGATTAAATATATGGATTAGGGTTTAAATTAATTTTCTAGGTAGTTTAAGTGATAGGTTGGGCTTTAAAATTTGGTTAGGTGGTTGATAGATGGTGTTAGTTCATAATTTAAGTTAGATAATTAGATTAGTAGCAAGCTGGGCTTGTGGCCCGAAGACAAAAGGTGCTCTAAATGGGCATTAATGGTGGCGTCACAAGGAGGAAGGTTATTGGGCCATGTGTGGCCACTTGAGGCCCAAATGTTGGGGCAAAATTTTAGTACTAAGAAGGGAAGGGGGTTGGACAGCAATTAGGCTTCTTTTTAGGAGTCTTTTTCTTTTAATTTATGTGATAAAAGTTGATAATTAAAGAGGGAGGAGTTGGCTTTAATGTGGGCTCTCCTAAAGGTAAGATAAGGATTGAGTTATCATGAGATTTAAAGACTATCAAAAGAGGAGAGAGTTGGCCGAAACTCAAATACAGGAAGGGGGAAACCGATTTAGTATAGGCTAGCCAAAATTCTGCTAACAATTCTCTCCATCTTTTCTTTTCTCTGCCGAAATCTCCACTCCATTCTCCTTCTAAGTTTTCTTTCTTTTCTTTTTCTAGTTGACCGAATACTCTGACAACACTTTTCTTATTCTTTTCAAAACACTTTAGCTGAATCTCTTTGTTCATACCCTTATCTCCCATAGCCGAATCTACAATGGTAGTTTTGTTTTCCCGAAGGTGCACCATAGCGAAATACACCCCTCTAATTTGGTAAGTTTCGGGATTTTGCTTCTTTTTAAATTCTTCATTCTTTTTATCGAGTTTTTAATCCGAATCGGTTTTCTAAGGCGTTGTCCATTTCACTCTCTAATTTTAGAAGCTGAATCTTTTCTTGCTGAGATCTATAGTGTCGATTTGTGAAAAGTCGAACGTAGGTAGTCAAGGGTAGGTTCGGCCGAATGGCCACTTTCCTGTTCTTTTGTTTTCGACCGAATGGCATAAGGTGTTAAATGGCTTTCGATCATCGATTTGGTTAACTATTTTTGGTGATGGCCGAATGTAGGAAAGGAGGTGACAAGTTCTTAACGACATTCGGGATTCAATTAACTAGGTAAGAATTCGATTTAAGTGTTATAGTTGTTAAGTAATTAGATCTCATCGTTTAAATGATTTAGTGATTAAGGATGGACTCGAATAACAGTCAGGCAGAAAAGGTTGGATCTATATAACCAACACCCAAATACAAGAAGCGATTTGTCTCGGTAGTGCGAGATTGGCCATCGGGGTGTGGGCCGACATCGAAGTCAGATCGTGGGCCAATAGTGGTAGTCTCGAGTGATAGTAGTGTAGATGTAGAGAAAGCATTAATATGAGAATCAGGTGTGTAATACTTCCCCACCATCTAGATCTGATTATTAATATATATATATATATGTTCATAAGTTTTATATGTTACATAAAAGCCGAAATCTCGGATTTAAACAGTGGACCACCAGGTTAGTAAATAATCTGATTATATGTTACAAGTAAATTGTTGTACATGTTTGCATGGGTTGGGTGATGAAAGGAGGAAGTTATATGTATATGTATATGCGTAGCGGTTTATACCGTGATTTACTGTAGCGGCTAATGCCGTGATCTGCTATAAGGGCTTCGGCCATAATATGTTGATGAGCAGCATGACTGCCATCTTGGCATGTAGCGGCGTGGGTTGATTGTAGAAATCCCCACTGGTGTGTTTGGTTGGTACGGGGGCGTGTAGCGGATGGAAACCTAGGCAAATGGGTTGGGCTTTGCATATTATTTGTTATCCATGTAAATGAAATTATTATTATGTTTTATGAGGCCCAAATCTAGTGGTGCATGAGGGTTGCACACTGAGTCTCGCGACTCACCCAATTAAACTAACCTTTCAGGTGACAATTAGTGCATCGAACCGGGCCGGAGTGGAGCGCAAGGTGGCCATGCAAAAGAATATGTGGATCTAGCGAAAAGTTCCACTTAATAGTTCTTTTTTCTTTCAAAGTATTTTATGCTATGGATTCAAACTACGTTGTAATAAGGCCATGGGCCATTAGTTTACATTTTAGTTTTATATGGGCCTTTATTATTTATTCTCATTTTAATTTCTTTCAAAGACATGTAATTCAGTTTTGGGCTTTTGATTATTAAGGCACATTTTATATAATTCTCATTTGGGCTTTCTGTCGACAAGATTGGTTTTACAAAAATTTTCTTAGTGACATACTAGATCCGGTTGTAGTGTTTGGGCCGGGTTTGGGGTGTTACATTAATTTTCCATGAAATTTTGTATGAGTTTTGATTTCGTCCCAACTCGGTTTATAAGCATGTTTAAGGTCTCGATGACCTACTTAAGGGACTTTATGATTGATATTGATGAATGGCTATTTGATAAATTCTATAAATGTTTTTGATTTGTCCAGTGACGCTTTTAACCCTAATCTGACGATGGACACGGGATAGGTGTGTTACAAAAACATTCATATCCTTGAACGCGTGCCAGAGAGTAGGCTAGGGCTTATTTATAGGCTGCACACAACTTTTGTTGGCATGGTTCCACAGCCATTTTTGGAAAGTGGAAAAGGTCTCCTATCAAATCTTCTTCGAAAACTATTCTCCCCTAAAAGAGATAGTGGCTACGCCAGACGGGATGATATCACAGAAGAAAAGTGGGTGATGATTCTCCAAAGTTTTCAAGAAGAAGACATCGAGTAGAGGGCCCCTTGGATGGTCCCTGATGAGATCTTGTATCGTTGTGGAGATTTTGATTGGGTTCCCCTACTTTGGATATGGGGGGCTGTCGGATATGCTCCCCTACTCGTGTTAAGGCAATACAAGTTAAGACAGTTCATGCCAGCAACATAAGGTTAGCTTAGTGCGAGTTCGTATACAAGGCGGATAACTACAAAAGGAAAGTTCGTGAGATATCAAATGCCTGAAACCAAACTCATAGAATGAAGAGGTTTGCTACTAGTCCAACGACTACCCCTAAGTATGACCGGTGGTGGGGTCAGAGAATCAACGACAACATCCCCACGTCAAATCAAGAAAATATTCAATCATTAGAAGAACACTCGCAGGTGGTCCCGTCTGAACTAGAGATCATCAAACAGGATTTTGAGAAGAAAAGTTCAGAACTAGGAAAAAGAATCGAGCAATTGGAGGAGGAGAAAATGCAGCTGGGGCTAGATGTCGATGTCTAGAAACTAGAAGCCGAGAAACTGAGGAAGGGAAAGAATAAGGCTGAAGAGGATTTGGACTGTTTGAAGACGGATTACAAGAAGCTGCGTATATCAATAAGAACCGCTGGTTTGGGTAAAACGTCTGAGCAATGGCGACAAGAAATCCAAGAAGAAAAGACTAGAGCTGATCAATGTGAAAAGAGGTTCCATGATACTCGAGTATGGGAGGACACTTTAAAAAAGAGCTCGTTGGAGAGCCAACGTGAAAAGGAGAAGTTAAGAGCTCGGGTGGTGGAGTTAGAAAAGTCACTACACCAGCATCGTAGTTCGCTAGGTAAGTACACTAAACCATTGTGTGATATAAATGTGGGCTTAGCGGGTTTTATGGGGCGTAGACTATTTAGGTTAGAACTTGATGGACTCTAGGCTTAGACAAACAACTCTTAAAATCCATAAGACTTAACTTCATTAAACAAAACCTGTAAACAAGTCATAAGACTAAAGTGTGATAACAAGCATATGCATGTCTAGGAATAGATCCGAAAGAGCTTGGTATTTAAGCAGTCCGAGTGACTCACCTCCTCTTCATCGGAATCTTACCTAGTGCATAGTGATTGTTCACTTTAGCCATGACAGGGTGTGGCAATAGGCATATGCATGTCTAGGAGTGGATTCAGGGGAAAGCTTGGTACTTAAGCAGTCCTAGTGACTCACCTCCTTTCCACTAGAATCCTACCTGGTGCATAGTGACTACTCACCCTAGTTACGAGTACGTGTTGGCAGGCCAAAACTTATAATTAAAACCCGAAAGGGACCAGCCACCTGTTTTTCTCACAAAATTGTTAAAATATCCTTATTTTGAAAAAGGTACCCATGATTTGCAAATATACCCCGATTTACAAAGTCAATAGAATCTTTCCACGGAAAACAAAAGCAACAACAACATCAAAATATCATTGGTTTATGAGATTACCAAAATAGCCCTATTTTCAAAATTACCAAAATACCCTTAATTTGCAAATGACCAAAATACCCCTGATTGGCAAAATTTCTGAAATATCCCCGAATTCAAAAATTTCTGAAATACCCCAGGATTTCAAAATTACTAAAATGCCCCAGATTTGCAAAATTACCGAAATACCTCCGAGTTGAAAAAAATTTACGAAAATACCCCTGTAGGATAAAATCACAAAAATACCCCTGGGTAGCAAAATGACGAAAATACCCTTAGGTGATGAATGTTACTTGTATGAACGTTGTGTGTGCATAATTCCTAGAATAGGAAGACTGAAAACTGTAGATAGGTTCGAACTCGAAAGAATCACTTTTAAAACTATGTTTCATAAAATTGTTCGGGGATAATTAGCGGAAACAACTAATGACTCATAAAATTTTTAAATCAGATAAACGCGAACTAGAAGAATGAGTACAAGAGGCCGAGGACGTTCGCCACGTAGACGCGGTAGAGGTAGGATGATTGTTTCAGAACCCGTAGGATCGGGTCATGGATGCGAAAGTGAGATCTGATTCCACCAATTTCTTGAGGTGGAATTTCGAGACCGATGTGGAGAGGACGTGGTGTCTCGAGCTATCTTGAGGGTTTTGGAAAGAGTGGTGAGGTGGTATGGGCATAGGGCCCAAAATGCATGCGCTGAGAGGTGAGGAACAATGGGACCGAAGTATTTAGGGGAGTCTCTGGCGTATCCCCGAGTTCCGCTGAATATTGGTTGGAGGCAATGGAACGTATAATGGGTGACCTAGACTTCACGGTAGAGGAGAAGCTGAAGGGGGTCGTGTCTCTTCTTCGAGACGAGGCCTACCAATGGTGGCTCACAGTGAAAGAGGGTACGGCTGCGGACCTGATTGACTGGGATTTCTTTAAGGAGTCATTCTAGGGAAAATACGTTGGGGCTAGTTATATGGATGCTCAAAGGAAAGCATTCCTGAATTTGGTGCAGGGGAGTAAGTCTGTGGCTGAGTATGAGGCTGAGTTTCTACGCCTGAGTCGTTATGCTCGGGGAATGGTAGCAACGGAGTATGAATGATGCATTCGGTTCGAGGATGGGCTACGGAATGAGCTAAGGGTTCTGATTGCACCACAACGAGAGAGAATTTTTACGGTTTTGGTGGATAAGGTCAAAATAGCTGAGGAAGTGAAGTGGGTGGAGAGATAGGAGAAGGATAAGGATCGAGGAAGGAGTAAGAGAAGTTTTGGACCCTCTAGAGCAACTAGAAATTTTCAGAAGAGGCCTAGAACTGATGGGCCAGCTCATGTCCCATCGGGTCAGAGTCAAGCATGTTCTATATGTTGGAGAACCAATTATGGGGAGTGCAGAGTGAAAACCGGTGGATGTTTTAGGTGTGGATCCACAGAACATTTGATGAGGGACTATCCTCAGATGGATCGTGGGCGATAGCAGGCCAAGGTTACGTCGAGGCTAGGAGAGGTGATCAGCCTGGACCAAAGGGTAGAGGTGCAGCTAGAGGAAGAAATGGATCCAGTTGGGGTCGTGGAGTATCTGGCAGAGGTACAGGTAATACGAATGCAAGGCAGCCGGGTTTAGTTTATGCGGCTCATCGAAGGGAGGACAGTGACGCACCGGATGTTATAACCGGTACATTTCTTATTGCTGATAATCCTTTATTTGCCTTAATTGACATTGGTTCAACCCACTCCTATGTTGCATGTTCAATATCTGAGACTCTAAGTATAGATTATAAGATAACCAATAGGAAGATGACTATGGTTAGTCCCCTAGGACAATATAAGGTAGTGGACAAATTATTTAGGGATGTACCTTTAGAGACTCAAGGGGTAGTATTCCCAGCTGATTTAATGGAATTACTGTTTGGAGAGTTTGACCTTATTTTGGGAATGGATTGGTTAACTTAGCATCGTGCCAAGTTGGACTGTGGGAATAAACGTATGGTGTTGGGAACCCCGTAAGGCGGAGAGGTGGTTATGTTAGGAGAAAGGAGGAATTACTTATCCAATGTGGTATCATCCTTAAAAGCTATTAATATGATTCGGAAGGGATGTAGTGCATATCTAGCTTTTTTTTAGTGCATTGGATGCTAAGGAGGTGGCTGTTAATGAGGTCCAAATAGTCAAGGATTTTGCGGATGTCTTTTCGGAGGAATTTCCAGGATTACCCCCAGATCGCGAGGTGGAATTTGGAATAAACTTACTTCCAGGTACAGCTCTAGTATCTATTGCTCCTTATAGGGTGGCGCCGAAGGAGTTAGTGGAGCTCAAGGCTCAGATTCAGGAACTATTGGATCGTGGGTTCATTCGACCGAGTGTGTCTCCATGGGGAGCGCGGGTCCTGTTCGTGAAGAAGAAGGACGGATCCATGCGCATGTGCATGGACTATCGTCAATTAAATAAATTGACAATTAAAAACAAGTATCCGTTACCGAGAATCGATGACCTGTTCGATCAGCTCAAAGGAGCTTCGGTCTTTTCTAAGATTGACTTAAGGTCTGGGTATCATCAATTAAGAGTTAAAGAAGGAGACATTCATAAGATGGCGTTTCAAACTCGGTACGGGCATTATGAGTTCTTGGTAATGCCGTTCGGGTTGACGAACGCACCAGCGGCCTTTATGGATATGATGAACCGGGTGTTTCAGCCATATCTTGATCGGTTCGTCGTGGTGTTCATTGACGATATCCTGGTCTACTCTAAGTCGGAGGAGGAGCATGACGAACATCTTTGCGTGGTGTTGCAAACTCGAGGAGAAGCGATTTGTTTGCAAAGTTGATGAAGTGTGAGTTCGGTCAAGGAAGTGACTTTCTTAGGACATGTGGTTTCGTAGAGGGAATTAGGGTGGACCCTCGAAGATAGAGGTCAGATTGGATTGGAAACCACCAAAGTCTGTGGCAGAGGTTTGGAGTTTCTTAGGTTTGGCAGAGTATTACCGAAGGTTCGTTAAAGGTTTTCTCTAATAGCGGCTCCTCTATCTAAGTTGTTGAGGAAGGGAGTATTGTTTGTATAGATCAACAAACAGCAAGAGAGCTTTGAGAAGTTGAAGAGAATCCTGACGGAAGCGCCAATATTAATTCAACCGGAGGCAGGAAAGGAATTTACTGTCTACTGTGATGCGTCACACACGGGTTTAGGGTGTGTGCTGATGCAAGAAGGAAAGGTGGTGGCGCATGCATCTCGACAGTTGAGACCGCATGAGTTGAACTACCCTACGCATGACTTGGAGTTGGCGGCGGTAGTGTTTGCATTAAAGATTTGGAGGCACTACTTATATGGGGAGAAGTCAGTAATTTATACTGACCATAAAAGTCTGAAGTACCTCCTTACCCAGAAGGAGCTAAATTTGAGACAACGTAGGTGGATCGAGCTCTTAAAGGATTATGATTGTTTGATCCAATACCACCCTGGTAAGGCGAATATGGTGGAAGATGCGTTAAGCCATAAGGTAATATCAGAATTAGGAGCCATGTTCGCTCATTTGAGTCTATTCGATGACGGGAGTTTGCTGGCTGAGTTGCAAGTAAAGCCAACATGGGTAAGTCAGGTAAAGGAAAAACAGTTAGGGGATAAAGACCTGAGTGCTCGGCTGTTGCGAGTGAGGGATGGTGGAATGGAGGACTATAGTCTGAACAATGATGGAGTACTATGTTATCGTGGAAAGATTTACATGCCTAAAGATGATGACTTAAGATAGAGGATTCTTCGGGAATCGCATAGTAGCCCTTATGCTATGCATCCTGGAGGAGTCAAGATGTACCGTGATTTGCGAGAGCAATTTTGGTGGCCAGGTCTGAAGAAAGAAGTAACGAAAATCGCAGGAAAATGTTTGACATGTCAGCAGGTCAAAGCTGAACACCAAGTGCCCTCGGGATTGTTACAGCCGGTGAAGATTCCCCAATAGAAATGGGAGAAAATCACGATGGATTTTGTTAGTGGGTTACCACTTACACCCAACAAGAAGGATTCGATTTGGGTGATTGTAGACCGACTGACGAAGTCTGCTCACTTCATACAGGTTCGAGTGGACTTCTCTCTACAAAAGTTGGCTAAATTGTATGTGGCTGAGGTTGTAAGATTGCATGGTGTACCGGTGTCAATCATATCAGATAGGGACCCTAGGTTCACGTCACGATTTTGAAAGGCTCTTCATCAAGCAATGGGAACAAGGTTAGAATTTAGTACCGCCTTTCACCCACGTGCATCGATGGTCATCCAGGAGGTAATTCAAATCTTGGAAGATATGCTAAGGGGTTGTATCATCAACTTTAAGGGCAGTTGGGAAGAGTATTTGCCCTTGGCAGAATTTGCATACAATAATAGTTATCAAGCTAGCATTCAGATGGTGCCTTATGAAGCGTTATATGGAAGGAGATGTCGTACTCCAACATGTTGGACGGAGTTGGGTGAACGTAAGGTGTTAGGTCTAGAATTAGTTTCGAAAATCGAGGAGAAAGTGAAGTTAATACGGGCTCGGCTAAAGGAAGTGTCTGATCGATAGAAGTCTTACGTGGATCTAAAGCGGAAAGAGGTGGAATTCATGGTAGGTGATCAAGTCTTCTTGAAGGTATCCCCGTGGAAGAAGATAATGAGGTTTGGTCGAAAGGGGAAGTTAAGTCCACGGTTTATTGGGCCTTATCGGGTACTAGAACGTGTGGGCCTAGTGGCTTATTGGTTGGAGTTGCCTTCGGAGTTGGAGCAAATACATGATGTGTTCCATGTCTCGATGCTGAGACGTTATCGATCTGATCCATTGCACGTAGTGCCAGTAGAAGAGATAGAAGTAAGGCCAGATTTGTCTTTTGAAGAGGAGCCAGTGCAAATTCTGGATCGAGATGTAAAAGTGTTAAGAAGGAAGTTTATTTCTTTGGTCAAAGTCTTGTGGCAAAATCATGGCGTAGAAGAAGCGACGTGGGAGCTAGAGGATGTTATACGCCAACAGTATCCCCATCTTTTCTGACCAGGTAAATTTCGGGGCCGAAATTTATTTTAAGGGGGTAGAACTATAACATCCTAAATATGGGCTTGTGCATTTATATGAGATGTTGGTTTAATATGATTGGGCAGAGGCCTTGATTAAATATATGGATTAGGGTTTAAATTAATGTTCTGGGTAGTTTAAGTGACAGGTTGGGCTTTAAAATTTGGGTTAGGTGGTTGATAGATGGCGTTAGTTCATAATTTAAGTTAGACAATTAGATTAGTAGCAAGCTAGGCTTGTGGCTCGAAGACAAAAGGTGCTCTAAGTGGGCATTAATGGTGGCGTCACAAGGAGGAAGGTTATTGGGCCATGTGTGGCCACTTGAGGCCCAAGTGTTGGGGCAAAATTTCGGCACTAACAAGGGAAAGGGGTTGGACAGCAATTAGGCTTCTTTTTAGGAGTCTTTTTCTTATAATTTATGTGATAAAAGTTGATAATTAAAGAGGGAGGAGTTGACTTTAATGTGGGCTCTCCTAAAGGTAAGATAAGGATTGAGTTATCATGAGATTTAAAGACTATCAAAAGAGGAGAGGGTTGGCCGAAACTCAACTACAGGAAGGGGGAAATCGGTTTAGTATAGGCTAGCCGAAATTCTGCTAACAATTCTCTCCATCTTTTCTTTTCTCTGCCGAAATCTCCACTCCATTCTCCCTCTAAGTTTTCTTTCTTTTCTTTTTCTAGTTGGCCGAATACTCTGACAACACTTTTCTTATTCTTTTCAAAACACTTTAGCTGAATCTCTTTGTTCAAACCCTCATCTCCCATAGCCAAATCTACAAGGGTAGTTTTGTTTTCCCGAAGGTGCACCATAGCCGAATACACCCCTCAAATTTGGTAAGTTTCAGGATTTTGCTTCTTTTCAAATTCTTCATTCTTTTTATCGAGTTTCTCATTCGAATCGGTTTTGTAAGGCCTTGTAAATGAAATTAATATTATGTTTTATGAGGTCCAAATCTAGTGGTGCATGAGGGTTGCACACTGAGTCTCGCGACTCACCCAATTAAACTAACCTTTCAGGTAACAATTAGTGCATCGGACCGGGCCAGAGTGGAGCGCAAGGTGGCCATGCAAAAGAATATGTGGATCCGGTGAAAAGTTCCACTTAATAGTTTTTTTTTCTTTCAAAGTATTTTATGCTATGGATTCAAACTACGTTGTAATAAGGCCATGGGCCATTAGTTTACATTTTAGTTTTATATGGGCCTTTATTATTTATTCTCATTTTAATTTCTTTCAAAGACATGTAATTCAGTTTTGGGCTTTTGATTATTAAGGCACATTTTATATAATTCTCATTTGGGATTTCTGTCGACACTTTCACAAAAATTTTCTTAGTGACATACCAGATCCGGTTGTAGTGTTTGGGCCGGGTTTGGGGTGTTACATTAATTTTCCATGAAATTTTGTATGAGTTTTGATTTAGTCCCAACTCGGTTTATAAGCATGTTTAAGGTCTCGATGACCTACTTAAGGGACTTTATGATTGATATTGATGAATGGCTATTTGATAAATTCTATAAATGTTTTTGATTTGTCTAGTGATGCTTCTAACCCTAATCCGGTGATGGACACGGGATAGGTGTGTTACAAAAACATTCAAATCCTTGAAAGAGTGCCAAAGAGTGGGCTAGGGCTGATTTATAGGCTGCATGCAACTTTTGTTGGCATGGTTCCACAACCATTTTTGAAAAGTGGAAAAGGTCTCCTATCGAATCTTCTTCGAAAACTATTCTCCCCTAAAAGAGATAGTGGCTACACCGAGATGGGATGATATCACAGAAGAAAAGTGGATGATAATTCTCTAAAGTTTTCAAGAAGAAGACATCGAGTAGAGGGCCCTTGGATGGTCCCTGATGAGATCTTGTATCATTGTGGAGATTTTGATTGGGTTCCCCTACTTTGGATATGGGGGGTTGTCTGATATGCTCCCCTACTCGTGTTAAGGCAACACAAGTTAAGACAGTTCACGCCAGCAACATGAGGTTAGCTTAGTGCGAGTTCGTATACAAAGGGATAACTACAAAAAGAAAGTTCGTGAGATATCAAATGCTTGGAACCAAACTCGTAGAATGAAGAGGTTTGCTACTAGTCCAACGACTACCCCTAAGTATGACCGGTGGTGGGGTTAGAGAATCAACAACAACATCCCCACATCAAATCAAGGAAATAGTCAATCATTAGAAACACTCGTAGGTGGTCCCGTCTGAACTAGAGATCATCAAACAGGATTTTGAGAAGAAAAGTTCGAAACTAGGAAAAAGAATCGAGCAATTGGAGGAGGAGAAAATACAGCTGGGGCTAGATGTCGATGTCTAGAAACTAGAAGCTGAAAAACTGAGGAAGGGAAAGAATAAGGCTGAAGAGGATTTGGACTGTTTGAAGACGGATTACAAGAAGCTGCGTATGTCAATAAGAACCGCTAGTTTGGGTAAAGCATCTGAGCAATGGAGACAAGAAATCCAAGAAGAAAAGACTAGAGCTGATCAGTGTGAAAAGAGGTTCCATGGTACTGGAGTATGGGAGGACACTTTAAAAAATAGCTAGTTGGAGAGCCAACGTGAAAAGGAGAAGTTAAGTGCTCGGGTGGTGGAGTTAGAAAAGTCACTACACCAGTATCGTAGTTGCAACTCTGTAATCGAATTAGGGGCCAGCCTAAGCAAGATTGAGGAACTAAAAAGGAAGATAAAAGAACGAGAAACCGCGCTATAAAACTGTGAATTCCAGGTTGAACTACTGGAAGCAAATGATGAGCGGTGGAAAGAGAAACTTCATCGATCCCAGGACCAGGTCAGTGATAGGGATGTCGTCATGGGTGAAGCTTTGGATCAAGTACGAGAGGTGGATAATCATTTGCAAACCTTGGCTGTCCAGGCTAATGTACTGAGTTTGAAATATGAGTCAGAGTCAAATCGAGGCCGAGACTTAGCTTGGCTTCTTAAGCAAGTCAAGACCTTAAGCATTAGGGCAAAGCCATATAAGTAATCCATTTTATGCAAATAAGTTTTTCTTCTAGAAAGGTTATTCTAATGAAATTGAATCAGAATCAATGCCTTTTTCATTTGCATTCATTGCATTGCATTGTATCGTGTACACTAAAACTCACAAAAGAAACTCTAAAATCATGGTAGTTACACTGGAACATCATTACGATACACGAAGAAAGACTAAAGCCATGGCCAAAGGTTAGAAAGATTGGAACAAATGCAAAGAGAGATGCAGGATCAAATGCAAATACAGATGCAAGAAAGTTGGCCAAAATCTAACAAGATATGATGGATCAAATGCTAGAATCCCAGAGAAACATGATGAGCCAGTTAGTGCAGTTGCTGGTTGGGGGCTAGAAAAAGGAAAGAGCCCTATGATCAATACCGGAGACGACAACGAGGACCCCGCTTATCCTCCAGGCTTCACCCCAATGAAAACTCAAGCACAACCACAAAGGGTGTCCATCAACATTAGACCCCAATATCAGGCACCAATAAACTTCCCGATGGGTTCAGGCTCCAACCCGAGAGATAATCCAGCAAATCCCATCGTCCCCGACCTTGATAATATAGCAAAAATGGGAAAGGCGAGAATGGAACTCCCAAAGCAATTAGAAGATAGTTGCAAATGGCTAGAGGAGAAATTTAAGGCGTTGGAAAACACTGATTACCATTATGGAATTGACGCTAAGGAATTGAGCCTGGTCTCAGATCTAGTGCTCCCCCCAAAGTTCAAAATGCCAGAATTTGAAAAATATAACGGGACCAGCTGCCCTGAGGCTTACATTACAATTTTCTGTCAGAGGATGACCGAATATATCAGTAACGATCAGTTATTAATTCACTATTTCTAAGACATCTTGACTAGGGCTATGGCCAAATGGTATAATCAGCTAAATCGTGCCCAGATTAGTTTGTGGAAGGACCTAGCACAAGCCTTCATGAAATACTATGGCCACGTGATAGATATGGCGACTGACAGAATCACACTGCAAAATATGGAGAAAAATTCGAACGAAAATTTCTGGCAATATGCTTAAAGGTGGAGGGAAGTCGCCACGCAAGTCCAACCGCCACTACTAGAAAAGGAAACTACCATGCTCTTCATTAATACACTAAAGGCACCTTTTATCGATCACATGCTGGGAAGTACAACTAAGAGCTTCTCAGACATAGTGATGTTGGGCGAAATGATAGAAAATTGCATAAGGTGCGGAAAAATAGAGGCCGGGGAAAGCACATAAGGTAAAATAAGGAAAAACTCCAGTTTACGCTTATTCCAACGACGTATAGGTAGTTGTACCAAAGTTTATTCGATGCACATGTTGTATCCCCTTTCTACCTAAAACCAATGCAACCTCCATACCCGAAATGGTACGACGCAAATGCCCAATGCGAATACCATGTAGGAATTACGGGACACTCGATAGAAAACTACATCGCTTTCAAAAAGTTAGTAGAAAGGTTCATCAAAATGGGCATTGTAAAATTTGATAAGCCAACTGGTGGAGAAAATCCATTACCCAACCATGCTGATAAGGGGGTAAATTCTATAGTCAAGAACGTGAGGAGGAAAATCAAGGTGAATATTACAGAAGTGAAAACCCGTTGAAAGAAGTTTGGAAGAAAATGGTGGAAAGGGGGTTAATCGCACAAGACTCAAGGAACAGCTCCCGATAGGTAAGGAATTATTGTGAGTTCCATGATGAAGAAAATCACGAGATTAAAAAATGCAGTAAATTCAGGGCCTTAGTATAGGGTCTAATGGACAACAAGGAGCTCAAATTTTTTGAGTATACTAAAGGAGAAGAGGTATGTGCCTCAGAGGGAGGGTTGACAAAAAAGGTCTATGAGGCCAACCACCCAGTGGTAATCATCTTACGACCAAGAATCAACGAAGCCAGAGCAAGAATTGCACCAAAAGTTGTAATCCAGAAACCTGTTGCTTTTCCTTATAAAGATGGTAAAAGGGTACCTTGGAACTATGACGCAATGTGACAATCCCGGAGATGTAGGCCCGGTCAGCACACCAGAGGAAGGTCAGGATGTGGGTTTCTATACTCATAGTGGAAGACGTTATGATGCCCCAAATACAAAAGCCGAACCTGTGAAAGGGAAATTCGGGGTGGTCGAACAAAGGAAAGAGAAGCCAGAACTACCTATTAATGAGCCGGTAAACGAGAAAGAAGCTAAGGAATTCTCGAAATTCCTAAAACACAGCAAGTATAGTGTCATGGAACAATTACATAAGTAGCTAGCTCACATATCGGTACTAGCTTTACTCTTAAGCTCGGAGACACACTGCAACGCGCTCATGAAGGTGTTAAACGAAATCTACATCACTGATGATATTTCAGTACACAAGCTAGACTGTCTCATCAACAACATAAGCACCGATAATTTCATCTTCTTTAATAACGATGAAATACCACCGGGGCATGGGATCCACCAAAGCTCTGCACATCACCACCCGCTGCAAGGGGTATACATTACCGGGGGTACTGATTGACAATGGATTGGCATTGAATGTATTACCCCCATCCACATTAAACAGGCTACTGATGGACAGCTATCATATGAAGACATGCCAAAACACAGTGAGAGTATTTGACGGCACTGAAAGGAAGGTAATGGGAAGGATTGAGATACCTCTCTTGATCGGTCCAAACACATACAAGGTAGACTTCTTAGTGATGGACATCAAGCCTTCTTACAATTGCCTATTAGGGAGGCCTTGGATCCATTCAGCGAGGCAGTACCATCATCACTGCACCAAAAACCAACAGAGGGTCAACTGATAATGATAAACACGGAAGAAGACATTATTGCTCGTTACCAGTAATGTGCCATACATAGAGGCTGATAGTGAAGCAATAGAATGTTCCTTTCGATCGCTAGAGTTTGTGAATGCAACCTTCATTGTCGAGGGATGTAAGATCCTAATGCCCAAAATATCCAAAGCCATGAGGATGAGCTTACAATTGACAGTGGGAAAAGGAGCATCACCTGGAAAGGGACTCGGAAATACCTCTATGGACGGGTTGAAGTAAAAACTTTGGCTAACAAACGAGATCGCTTTGGCTTGGGGTATAAGCCATACATGAAGCAGAGGAAGCAAGATAGAAGAAGAGCACGATTAAGCGGGGTAGAGGTCAAATGGGAACCAATGACCTTCCCCTATATATCTAGAACATTCATGTCAAGAAGAATCATTCACTTGGAACAGAAGGTGACAAGGGAAGAAATTGTTAAAGATATGATGGAAAAGCTGAGCATCAACGCCATATCTGAAGAGGGAATGGTGGAAGAAAACTCATCGAGCATCCGACCTTATGAGCCTGGAAGTGTTCTGAACAATTGGACTGCAGAAGAGATTCCTGTATTTTTAAGAGCTAATTCAGAGTAATGTTCAAAACACGCTTGTTGCTTTAAGCCTAGAAGCAATAAGAATCCATTTGTGAAATAGGCTCATGTCCATCATCTTTATTTGAATAAAAAATGCATTCTTTTGTATCACTCTGAGCAAATATTCTTTTTTTCTTTCATTTCATTCATAATCACACCATACAAATAGCTATTCTTAGATTCATTTGTTCTTTGGATATTCCTTCGTGCCTACAACAAGTCTCCAGATATCAACGACATGAGTGATGCTGCTATTGACCCAGAATCTCCTTTTGAGTGGGACATGTGTCTAGAGGGATATCAGGGTTTTGAAGATGACATAGACTGTAACTGTAACACCCCTTACCCGTATTCAATGCCGAAACTGGGTACGAGGCATTTCCGAACTTATCGTTCTTGGACGTACAACTTTGGGCTATCAAATTTCATTCCAACTTAAAACTTCTCATTCACATTCATAACATCCTTATTATGGGCCTACGAGGCCTTAAACATGCAAACGAAAGGTCTCGGAATCAAATCGGGAACTTTTGTATCTTGATTTTTTTTTTTGCCTAAATAGGGCCACACGCCCGTGTGGGCAGGCCATGTAGTCACATACGCCCATGTCCCCAGCCCTTATGGGATTTATTTTTCATTTTGAACCTACAGGGGTTTTCACACGGTCAAACACACGCCCATGCCTTTGGCTTGTGCCCTTCACACAGCCTAGACACGCCCGTGTGTAAAAACCTGGGTATTCTGTTTATGACATCAGCAACCATATAAAGGGCACACAGCCTAGGCACACGCCCGTGTGTCTAGCCTATGGTCAACACTGACTTACAACACTAACATGCAGGGGAAACACGGCCCAGCCACACGCCCATGGGACTGACTGTGTGTCACACACGGCCTAGACACACTCTCGTGTGCCTACCCTTGTGGACAAGAACAAGGCTATTTGCCAAGCTCTTTTTATCTCCCAAACTCCTACAACATAAATCACATTCAACCATTAATCAAACAATCCAATCATGCTTCATACACATTCATGAATAACCTCATCTCTTCTTATATTAATAATAATGAGCCATCAACTATGGCTATTTACAAAAAGTTCATCTTTAAAGGAGCCAACACATTTGGCCAAAACAACAAGACATTTCACTAAGTCTAGCCCCTATACATGCCATACTCAAAATGCTAAGTCTAAATATATCGAGATGAGCTGATAGTGTGGGTGATCTTCAGATTATTTTCGTATCCCGAGCTGGAACTTTGACACTATAAAACAAGGGAAAAGAAAGGGAGAAAGCTTTAAGCTTAATAAGTTTACATGTAAACTATGAACATCATAACATATACCAATCGATCAACAACATTACATAATAAACAAGAACAAAACACATTTCCATAATAATACTTACTCATCTCATCTCTTATCACGTTCTATCCATACCATAAATAAAATGCTCACATTTACTCGCCCACATCCCCTGCACTCATCACCACAAACCACATGATATATTTACTTAGAAAATTTCTCAATGAACCCCTGGGAATGATACTAAGTACCCGGTGGTTTCGCACACAGCCCACCAATAGTTAATAATAGGGTGGTATCACACATAGACCACCAAATATCAATATAAACGATGGTATCGCACACAGCCCGTCATGAATAAATAGTAAGGTGGTATCACACACAGCCCACCAAAAAGGGATATTTACGGTGGTATCGTACACAGCCCACCAAATAGTTACTATGGATATTTTTCCACACTTACATATTTATTCCGAGGTTCATACGATAATTACTCACTATCTATCAAATCCAATCAATCATAATCATAATTTATCTCATTCATACAATGCACCAATAAATAACAACATATGTATTAAAGATGTATCGGTTTACACATAAACTTACCTCGGTGCAAAATGTACTAGTCGACAGTTTAGTTCGTAACCTTGCGTTTTGCTCTGTCAAGGTGGTTTCCACGCTCTTCTTGATTTATAATAATAAAATTCACTCATTCAATCACTTTATAATTCATGATACATCAAAATTTCTACTTGGTCAAAAATGACCATTTTGCCCTCATACTTTGGCAAAATTATTATTTTTCCCTTAGGCTCATAAATTGTTTTTATCACATTTTCTCATTAAACAAGCCTAGCTGAACATTTATTTCTCTTACAACAACTCACAAATGCATTTATTACTCATTTACACCTTTTTACAAATAAGTCCTATTTAGGTTTTTCATGGTAACACCTTTCACAAAAGTTGTTCCTCAACCTACTAACATTCATTTTCTTCCATAAAAACTCAGCAAGCAACATGAACACTCTCATGACAAGTCTCTAAGCTTTCAACCATTTTGCAAATTAGTCCCCTCATTAGCTAGCTTAAGCTTTGGGGGTTCCAAAAGTACAAAAATTATCAAGAAAGACCGTTAAAATCACTTACTTGTAAGAGATTTGCTTGGCTGAAAGTTCGAACTCCAAAAACTCTTATTTCCTCTTTAATTTTTGGTGGTAGAAGAAGAATGAATAGTAAGAGATGATATCTTTCTCCTTTGTCTTATTTTATTCATTTTTAAATCACCTAAGTTCACCAAATTTTGACCAAAATTTAATGCCCTTGTCTCCTTGTCTCTATGGCCGGCCAACACACCCTTAATGGCCTAATTGCACTTTAAGGACCTCCAATTTAATATTCTATAGCTATCAAATACCTCTACCTTGTATAATAGAACTTTTACACTTTATGCGATTTAGTCCTTTTTCATAATTGAGCATGAAATCACCAAAATTAATGCACCAAAATTTTCGTACATCCTTATAAACATGCTATAACACATAAAATAATATCAAAATAATTTTCTTCAACCTCGGATTAGCGGTCCCGAAACCACTGTTTCGACTAGCCCCAAAATCGGGCTGTTACAACTCTCCACCCTTTTGGAGATTTTCGTCCTCGAAAATCTTACCGGTAAAAAGGTTTGGGTACTGTTCCTTCAGGGCTTCTTCTAGTTCCCACGTAGCCTCTTCCACACCGTGTTTTTTCCATAACACTTTCACTAACGCTATGCTCTTATTTCTCAACTGTTTAACCTCTCGAGCCAAAATTTTAACTGGTTCCTCTTCATAAGTCATGTCCAGTCGTATCTCAATTTCTGCTAAAAGGATCACATGCGAAGGATCGGGACGATATCGCCGCAACATCGACACATGGAACACATTGTGTATTCTCTCTAATTCTGCCGGCAAAGCCAACCAGTATGCTACTGGCCCAATCCTTTCAATAACCTCATACAGGCTTATGAATCGTGGACTCAATTTTCCCTTTCGACCAAATCTCAATATTTTCTTCCACGGGGGTACTTTCAAAAATACTTTTTCGACCATTTAAAACTCGATTTCTTTTCTTTTTAAATCCGCGTATGACTTTTGTCTATCCGAAGCAGCTTTTAGACTATCACGGATCACTTTCACTTTCTCATTGGTCTCTTTAACTAGATCGACCCCGTAAATTTCCTTCTCACTAAGCTTGGTCCAATACAAGGGAGTCTAAAATTTTTGACCATATAAAGCTTTGTACGGTGCCATCCGTATACTCAACTGATAACTGTTGTTATCGGCAAATTCAATCAAAGGTAGATATCTTTCCCAACTACCTTCGAACCCTAACACACAGCATCAGAGCATATCCTCAAGAACTTGAATCACTCTTTCAGATTGGCTATCAGTTTGAGGATGGAACGCAGTACTAAAATTCAATCTTGTACCCAAGGCTTCTTGCAACTTCTTCCAAAACCTCGAAGTAAATCTTGGGTCTCTATCTGAAACAATAGATATAGGCACCCCATGCAATCTCACCACCTCAGCAATATATAGCTCGGCCAACTTATCAAGTGAAAATCCACACGCATCGGTATAAAGTGAGCCAACTTCGTTAATCTATCAACAATAATCCACACACCATCTTTCTTTTTCAGAGTCATAGGTAACCTCATTACGAAATCCATTGTGATTCGATTCCACTTCCACTCTGGAACCATCATTTCCTGAAGTAATCCCAAAGGTACTTGATGCTCAGCTTTCACTTGTTAACAGACCAAACACTTCATAACAAACTCGGAGATGTCTCTTTTCATACCCGACCACCAATACAATTTCTTCAAATCATTGTACATTTTCGAACTGCCTGGATGTATTGACAAGCAACCATTGTTAGCTTCATGTAAAATTTTTTGGATCAACTCATCATCCCTAGGTACACAAACCCTATCACGAAAGATCAAGCAACCATCTGAACTCACCCGAAAATCAGAGTCATTTCCCATATCGCACTGAGCTCTCTTAGCTTCATCTTACTATCATTCTTTTGAGCTTCACTTATCTGCTGAATAAATAATGGTCTAGCCCTCAACTCAGCCAATATAGCACCATTATTAGACAATGCTAAGCTCGTACTCATAGCTCTCAAAGCATACAAGGATTTTCTGCTCAAGGCATCCGCAACCACATTCGTTTTCCCCGGATGGTAATCGATTACTATCTCATAATCCTTCAATAATTTGAGCCACCACCGTTGTCGCAAATTCAAATCCTTTTGATCCATCAAGTACTTCAAAATCTTGTGATCGATGAAGATCTGGCACTTCTCACCATATAAATAATGATGCCAAATCTTCAAGGCAAAGACGATCACAGCCAATTCCAAATCGTGAGTCGGATAATTCTTCTCATACGATTTTAGCTGTCTGTAGGCGTAAGCTACTACCTTACCCTCTTACATCAGCACACAACCAATACCATTGAATGATGCATCACTATAGACCACAAACTCTTTCCCTGACTCAAGTTGTATTAAAATCGGTGCCTCAATCAGCAATACTTTCAATCTCTCAAAACTCTGTTGGTATTTCTCAGTCCATTCAAACTTAACATCTTTGTGCAATAATTTCGTCATCGGGGTAGCAATCATGGAGAACCCCTTTATGAACCGTCTGTAGTACCTTGCTAAACCCAAAAAGCTTCTAACTTCTGACACATTCCTTGGCGGTTTCCACTCTACAATAGCCGAGATCTTACTTGGATCAACTCTAATGCCATCACCCGACACAATGTGTCCTAAAAATCCAACTTCTCGGAGCCAAAACTCACTCTTACTGAATTTAGCATACAACTGCTTGTCTCTTAAGATCTGCGAGACAATTCTTATATGATCTTCATGTTTACTCTCATCCTAGGAATAAATTAATATGTCGTTGATAAAAATAACCACAAATTTATCCAAATATGGTCGGAAGATGCGGTTAGATCCATAAAAATCGCAGGAGTATTCTTTAAGCCAAATGGCATGACAAGAAACTCATAATGGCCATACCTTATCCGAAATGCGGTTTTTAGCACATCTTGCTCCTTAACCCTCAACTGGTAATAGCCAGACCTTAGGTCTATCTTAGAGAACACCGTAGCTCCCTTCAATTGGTCAAATAAATCATCTATCATTGGCAAAGGATACTTATTCTTTACTGTTACCTTGTTGAGTTGTCTGTAGTCTATGCACAATCTCATCGACCCATTTTTCTTCTTCACAAAAAGTATCGGAGCTCCCCACGGTGAATAGCTCGGTCTCGCAAAACCCTTATCTGTTAACTCTTGCAACTGAAATTTCAATTCTTTCAACTCCAATGGTGCCATCCTATATAGAGCAACCAAAATAAGTGTCGTACCTGAAACTAACTTTATCCCAAACTCGACCTCTCTAACTGCAGGCAATCCGAGTAACTCTTCCAGGAACACATCTGGATACTCACATACCGCCGGCACTGATTCAATCTTTACCTATGACTCTTGAGTATTTAGTACGAAGGCAAGATAGGACTCGTACCCTTTCCTCAAGTATTTCTCAACTACTACAAATGAAATTATCACAGGCAAACCATCTGATCTACCTGATTCAACCCGAATGACATCTCCATTTACACATTTCAATTCAATGAACTTACTATCACAATTCACTAATACAATATGAGCAGTCAATCAATCCATACCAAGAATCAAGTCAAATTCATCAAATGGCAACAACATGAGCTTTGCCGAAAAATAATGACCTCTAATTGTCAAAGGACAATTCCTACACACCTTGTCAACCAGCACATGTTTGCCTAACGGGTTTGACTCTTTTACTACAAATTCCATAGACTCAACAATCATACTCATGCTAGATTCCAATTTTATGCAAATGTAAGAATAGGCAGACCCTAGATCAATCAAGGCAACAACAGATATATCATGAAGAGAAAAAG
The DNA here is from genome assembly GCA_025506655.1 of Gossypium rotundifolium. Classification (NCBI taxonomy): domain Eukaryota; kingdom Viridiplantae; phylum Streptophyta; class Magnoliopsida; order Malvales; family Malvaceae; genus Gossypium; species Gossypium rotundifolium. The sequence continues at coordinate 83,679,926 of CP106722.1, read as the reverse complement.
TACCCGTTATCACATTTGGAGATGATGCCTCTTCACGAGCGTGAATGGCGCAGGTGCTTGACCCTCTGACCTTACAGTAGAGTCTCTAGTCACACCTCTATTACTAGTCCCTCCTCTCGGGTTCTTTTGTGATCTTCCCCTCGAAGATACATTGCTTGATCTTATTTCTTGCTTTCTTTCCTTCTCATCCCTTTCAAGATAATTTCGGATAAAATGATCAGGTGAACCACACTTGTAATAATTTCGGTTGTTTCCCCAACACTCCCCAGTGTGTTGCCTACTACAATTTGGACACTCTAGTTTATAGACTTTGGATTGCCCATGCTTGCCATCAAGGTGGCTTGAACTCTTGAGCCCGAGTATATATTACCTCAATCTCGGTGTGAATATCCAACTGACGCAGTTGTCTGAGGGTTCATTTCATTGGACGATTGAGTTTGGTACGATTTACTCATTGGCCTCTTTCTTACATCTCAGGCCTCGTTCATGGATTTTCTCTTCTCCTTATTTAGCTCATCGGCCTTGTATGGCCTATCAACCAACACCACAAATTCTTTTAATTCTAAAATCCCAACTAGCAGTTTGATATCCTCATTCATTTGCACATACATCGTGTACCAATTACTCATCATTTGGAGAAAGGCTTCCTGAGCCTCTTCTCCTTGATCCATAGTTTCGGGTTTGCGTAGGAGCCGGTGCATTACTAGCAGCGTCATTAGCTGTCACTCGGTCGGGATCTATTTACTATATAAAACAAAGTTTATACTTGTCAGAAGTTACCACACTATCAATATACATTTATGGCATGTATAGCTAGACTCTTACACAAGTTAAGGTAGTCTTAGAACCGACTAAACTATAGCTCTGATGCCACTAAATGTAACACCCCTTACCCGTATTCAACATTGAAATCGAGTACGAGGCATTACCGAACTTATCTTGCTTGGATGTACAACTTTGTGCTATCAAATTTCATTCCAACTTAAAACTTCTCATTCACATTCATAACATCCTTATTATGGGCCTACAAGGCCTTAAACATGCAAACAGAGGGTCTCAAAATCAAACTGGAAACTTTTGTATACTTAGAAAATTTTTGCCTAAATAGGGCCACACGCCCATGTGGGCAGGCCGTGTGGGCACACACGCCCATGTCCCCAGCCCGTGTGGGATTTATTTTTTATTTTGAACCTACAGGGGTTTTCACACGGTGGACACACGTCCGTGCCTTTAACCCGTGTCCTTCACATGGCCTAGACACGCCTGTGTCCTCGCCCGTGTGTAAAAACCTGAGCATTCTATTTATGACATCAGCAACCATATAAAGGGTACACGCCTAGGCACACGCCCGTGTGTCTAGCCTGTGGTCAACACTAACTTACAACACTAACATGCAGGGGACACACAGCCCAGCTACAAGCTCTTTTATCTCCCAAAATCCTACAACATAAATCACATTCAACCATTAATCAAACAATCCAATCATGCTTCATACATATTCATGAATAACCTCATCTCTTCTTATATTAATAATAATGAGCCATCAACTATGGCTATTTACAAAAAGTTCATCTTTAAAGGAGCCAACACACTTAGCCAAAACTACAAGACATTTCACTAAGTCTAGCCCCTATACATGCCATACTCAAAATGCTAAGTCTAAATATACTGAGATGAGCTAATAGTGTAGGTGATCTTTAGATTATTTTCGTATCCCGAGCTGGCTCTTTGACACTATAAAACAAGGAAAAAGAAAGGGAGTAAGCTTTAAGCTTAGTAAGTTTACATGTAAACTATAAACATCATAACATATGCCAATCAATCAACAACACTACATAATAAACAAGAACAAATCACATTTCCAAAATAATGCTTACTCATCTCATCTCTTATCACATTCCATCCATACCACAAATAAAATGCTCACATTTACTCGCACACATCCCCTACACTCATCACCACAAACCACATGATATATTTACTTAGACAATTTCTCGATGAACCCCGGAATGATACTAAGTACTCGGTAGTTTCGCACATAGCCCACCAAATATCAATATAAACGATGGTATCGTACACATCCCATTGTGAATAAATAGTAAGGTTGTACCACACACAGCCCACCAAAAAGGGATATTTATGGTGGTATCGCACAAAGCCTACCAAATAGTTACTACGGATATTTTTTCTCACTTACATATTTAGTCCGAGGTTCATATGATAATTACTCACTATCTATCAAATCCAATCAATAAAAATCATAATTTATCTCATTCATACAATGCACCAATAAATAACAACATATGTATTAAAGATGTATCGTTTACACATAAACTTACCTCGGTGCAAAATGTACTAGTCGACGATTTAGTCCGTAACCTTGCCTTTTCCTCGGTCAAGGTGGTTTTCACGCTCTTCTTAATCTATAATAATAAATTCACTCATTCAATCACTTTATAATTCATGATACATTAAAATTTATACTTAGGTAAAATGACCATTTTGCCCTCATACTTTGGCAAAATTACTATTTTGCCCTAAGGCTCGTAAATCATTTCTATCACATTTTATCATTAAACAAGCCTAGCTGAACATTTATTTCTCTTACAACAACTCAAGAAACCAATTATTTCTTGCATTTATTACTCATTAAATCGATGTTGTGATAAAAATAAAAGAAGAGGTCAAAAAGCAATTCGATGTTGGGTTCTTACAAGTGGTCAAATACTCAGAATGGGTAGCCAATATCGTTCCCGTCCCAAAGAAAGATGGAAAAGCACGGATGTGTGTAGATTACAAAGACTTAAACAAGGCCAGCCTAAAAGACAATTTCTCATTGCCTCACATTGACACTTTCGTGGATAATATGGTAGGCTACTTACCGTTCACCTTCATGGATGGCTTCTCTGGATACAATCAGATAAATATGCATCCTGAGAACATGGAAAAGACCACAATCATAACCCTGTAGGGAATATTTTGCTATAAAGTGATGCCATTTGGATTAAAAAAATGAGGGAGCAGCGTATCAAAGAGCCATGGTGACCTTGTTTCATGACATGATACACAAGGAAATCGAGGTTTACGTCGACGATATGATTGCAAAATCCTAAATAGAAAAGGAACACGTGCAAGTTTTGAGGAAATTGTTCTTGAGGTTGAGAAAATTTAGCTAAAGCTCAATCCAACAAAATGTACTTTTGGGGCTAGGTCAAGAAAGCTGCTAGGTTTTGTAGTTAGTGAAAAGGGAATTGAGATCGACCTAAAAAAAGTCAAGGCCATACAAGAACTACCTCCACCGTGCACTCAAAAGGAAGTTTGATGTTTCATAGAAAGACTAAATTACATTGCCCGGTTCATTTCACAACTAATTGAGAAATGTGACCATATATTCTGTCTTCTTAAAAAATAGAATCTAGGCGTATGGGATGATGAATGCCAAAAACTTTTGACAAAGTAAAATAATACCTATCCAATACCCCAGTACTGTCACCACCTAGTTTAGATAGGCCACTGATACTATATTTGACAATATTTAACCATTCTATGGGATGTGTGCTTGGCCAACACGATGAGACAAGAAAGAAAGAAAGGGTGATATACCACCTCAGTAAGAAATTCACTGAGTGTGAAATGAGATACTCGCCAATTGAGAAATTATGTTGTGCCTTGATCTGGACAACTCGGAGATTGAGGCAGTACATGTTGTATCACACCACTTGGCTCATCTTAAAATTGGACCCTCTGAAATATATGATCGAGTCAACTGCTTTGAATGGAAGGATGGCCAGATGGAAAATTCTGCTTTCTGAATTTGACATAATCTATATGAACCAGAAGGCTGTGAAAGGGTGTGCGATAGCAGATTTTCTAGCCTGTAGAGCTCTAGAAGATTACGAGCCCTTGAACTTTGATTTCCCTAATGAAGATCTAATGTATGTGTCAACTATCGAAGAAGACATTCCAGAAAATCGTCATTGGAATTTGAACTTTGACGGAGCATCAAACACTGTTGGTAACGGAATTGGGGCAGTCTTGATATCCCCAAATGGAGATCATTATCTATTTACTTGCAAATTGGATTTTGATTGCACAAATAATATGGCAGAGTAAGAAGCATACATCATGCAAATCCGTACTGCCATAGAACACAAAATCAAAGTGCTAGAGGTGTATCGGGATTCTGCACTAGCTAAAGGTGCATGGGGATTCTGCACTAGTAATCTATCAACTCAAGGGTGAATGGGAAACAAGAGACCCCAAATTGATCAATTATCGAAAGCTAGTTTTGGAATTAATTAAAGAGTTTGACGACATCACCTTCTATTCCTATGGATTCATCGATCTTGTTACACCGTCCTCTAGGGAACATGACCTGTAGAATCGATTTATGGACTTATGCTTATGCATAATGATTAGGATGCCATAATCAAAATGAATCAAATGCTCCTAACTAAATGTATTATGGATGATATTTGCATGAATGTAGAATGTCATGAGAATGATCCTTTTTTTAAATGTATAATAATTAGGATACAATGATCAGAATGAATTGAATGCTCCTAATTAAATGTGTTTGGCATGAATGCATAATTTCATGAAAATAATCCCTTTTTTAATGTCTGGGTTGTCATTGCTCGTTGTTCTTCAATGCTATATCACTGACGTAATATCCTGTCTTCTTGTTCAACCGACATTTTTGACAGAAAGTCCAAAGCAATGGCCACTGTTTAGAGTTTCCTTCTCAAATATTTCTAACCCTTAGGCTTGGTGAGTTCTAAATAAAAGTCATGTTTCAGGTTCTCGTATTATTTAGAAGTTTCTAGAGTAATATGCAAAACTCCTTTTGTGAAAGTATTATTAGTCCATTAATCATTACTTCAATACAAAATGCTTGAAAATGATCATAATGATGGAAAAAACTAAAATTCATCAAAATCTAAAAAGAATGGGTTAATTAAAGAAAGTCAAAATTACTAGGATACAAAATGATGAGGGGAAAAGATAGGTGCCCCAGATATCACGGCCTGAGCTTCTCTGTATGGACTTTTTGAAGACCAATTTAAGCTCAATATGTGTTTAGGAGATCAAGAGTACTCTATTGATGCCCCAAGACGTAACATCTCTCCTTCTTCTTAATTCAGGTATAGTAGGATCACCGTATGCCCCTTCTTTGATCGTAATTTGAGCCGCCTTTTTGGGTTTCGACTTAAAAACCCTTTGGTCTCAAGGCGCCCTTTGCGGGTTTTCACCTTGGCCTCTCCGTTTTTTTATAAGAAAGTCTCAAAGTGCTCTTAGCGGGTTTTCACTTTGGCTTCTTTTCCTCTTCAAGTATAGTACTTCTTGATTGAATCTGAATTTATAGGATTGGGCAAGTTTTTCCCATCCATTTCGGTCAAAATTAGTGCTTCTCCTCCAGAGAAAGCCTTTTTTACCACATAAGGTCCTTTCCAATTTGGCATCCATTTCCTTTTGAAATCCTTTTGTATGGAGAGGATCTTTTTCAAAACCAAGTCTCCCTCGTGAAATTCTCTTGGGTGAACCTTTTTGTCATAAGCTCGCATCATTCGTTTTTGGTACATCTGACCATGACGAATAGCTCTTAGCCTCTTTTCCTCAATCAAGTTCAACTGATCATATCGAGACTGGATCCATTCTGCTTCATCTAACTTTAGCTCTGACAAAACTCGAAGGGAAGGTATCTCTACTTCAATGGGTAAAACCGCCTCCATTCCATAAATCAATGAGAAAGGTATTGCTCCTGTGGAAGTTTTGATGGACGTTCGATAAGCATAGAGAGCAAATGATAACTTCTCGTGCCAATCTTTATAAGTTTTAGCCATTTTCCCCATAATCTTCTTGATGTTTTTATTAGTTGCTTCTACTACACCATTCATTTTTGGACGATACGGGGATGAATTGTGGTGTCTGATCTTGGTCTGATCTTGAACTGACTGTAGACTTCTGCTATCGTGCTATTGTTCAAGTTTAATGCATTGTCAGATATGATCCTCGCAGGCATTCCATATCGACATATGATTTCTTTTTTTAGGAATCTGCTGACTGCCATCTTAGTAACACTGGCATATGAAGTAGCCTCTACTCACTTGGTGAAATAGTCAATCACTACAAAGATGAACCGATGCCCATTTAAAGTTTTTAGAGAAATCGGCCTGATGACATCCATGCTCCACATAGAGAAAGGCCATGGAGAAGTCATAACATGCAAAGGCGAAGGAGGTACATGAATTTTGTCTCCATAAATTTGGCATTTATGACATCTCTTAGCATAATTGATGTAGTCTCCCTCCATGGTAGACCAATAGTAACCGAATCTCATAATTTGTCTAGCCATTGTGAAACCATTGGCATGTGTTCCACAAACACCCTCGTGGACTTCTTCTAGAATATTCTTAGCTTCAACGGCATCCACACATCTCAATAATACCTGATCCTTTTTTCTTTTGTATGAGATCTCCCCATCTAAGACATAGTCACAAGCTAGTCTTCTCAACGTCCTCTTATCATTCTCGGTCACCTGATCAGGGTATTCACGATTTCTTATGTATAGTAATATATCGTGGTACCAGGGGTGATCATCTCTTTCTTCTTCCTCCACATTGTAACAATGAGCTGGGGCCTCGTAAATACTCATTTGAATGGGTTTTACATCCTCCTGCTTGCTCACTTTAATCATGGAAGCCAAAGTAGCCAAAGCATCTGCCATCTGGTTTTCGTCTCGCGGGAGATAATTGAAAGCAATATCATAAAACTCCTCAATTAACCCTAGAACTATCCTTCGATAATTGATCAATTTAGGGTCTCTTGTCTCCCATTAACCCTTTAGTTGGTAGATCACCAGTGCAGAATCCCCATATACTTCCAACACTCTAATTTTGCGTTCTATGGCTGCACGGAGTCCCATGATGCATGCTTCGTATTCTGCCATGTTATCTGTACAATCAAAATCCAACTTGCATGCGATCAGATAATGATCTCCATTTGGGGATACCAAGACTGCCCCAATTCCATTACCTACAACATTTGATGCTCTGTCGAAGTTCAATTTCCAAAGGTGATCTTTTGTAGCATCTTCTTCAGTAGCTACCACATACATTAATTCTTCGTTAAGGAAGTCAAAGTTCAGAGGCTCATAATCTTCTAGAGCTCTGCAGGCTAGAAAATATGCTATTGCGCTTCCTTTTATGGCTTTTTGGCTCACATAAACTATGTCAAATTCAGAGAGGAGAATTTGCCATCTAGCCATCCTTCCGTTCAAAGCGGTTGACTCCATGATGTATTTTAGAGGGACCAACTTTGAGATTAGCCATGTCATGTGGTACAACATGTATTGCCTCAACCTTCGAGTTGTCCAAATCAAGGCATAACACAATTTCTCAATTGGTGAATATCTCATTTCACACTCAGTGAATTTCTTATTGAAGTAGTATATCGCCTTTTCTTTTCTTCCCAAACCATCGTGTTGACCCAGCACACATCCCATAAAGTTGCTAAACATTGTCAAATATATGATTAATGGCCTATCTGGGCAGGGAGGTGACAATACTAGAGGACTTGACAAGTACTATTTAACCTTATCAAAAGCTTTCTGGCATTCATCATCCCACACGACTAGATTGTGTTTCCTGAGAAGATGAAATATGGGATCACATTTCTTAGTTAATTGTGAAATGAAATGAGCAATGTAATTTAACCGTCCCAGGAAACCTTGAACTTCTTTTTGAGTGCACGGCGGAGGCAATTCTTGTATAGCCCGTACCTTGTCTGAGTTAATCTCAATTCCCCTTTCACTGACTAGGAAGCCCAACAATTTTCCCGATCTAACTCCAAAAGTACATTTTGTCGGATTGAACTTTAATTAGAATTTCCTTAGTCTCAAAATAACTTCCTCAAAACTTGGATATGTTCCATTTTTGTTCGGGACTTTGCGATCATATCATCGATATAAACTTCAATTTCTTTGTGCATCATATCATGGAACAAGGTCACCATGGCCCTTTGATATGTCGCTCCTGCACTTTTTAGCCCAAACGGTATCACCTTATAACAAAATGTACCCCACAAGGTTATGAAGGTAGTCTTTTCCATGTCTCCACGATGCATTTTTATCTGATTGTATCCCGAGAAGCCATCGATAAAGGAAAACAATGAATAACCTATCGTATTGTCTACCAACATATCAATGTAAGGCAAGGGGAAATTGTCTTTCAGGCTGGCCTTATTTAAGTCTCTATAATCTACACACATTCGTACCTTCCCATCATTCTTAGGGACAGCCACAATGTTGGCTACACATTCTGAGTATTTGACTTCCTGCAAAAATCCAATGTCAAATGGCTTTTTAACTTCCTCTTTTATTTTTAGCACAATGTCAGGCCTCATTCTCCGGAACTCTTATTGAACCGACTTGCAATCCTCTTTATGGGGATGCATTGTACAACAATGTCAATGCTTAACCCAGTCATATCTTGGTATGACCACACGAAGATATCTTTGAATTCTTGAAGTAACTCTACGAGGCCTCGCTTCGTTTCTTCAGTTATGCACGTTCTAATTTTCACTACCTTTCCCTCTTCCAAGGTCACAATCTCTACTGTTTCTTCATGAGGTATAATTTACTTTTCCTCTTGTTTTACCATTCTTAACAAGTCCGGAGATAAGCCACAGTCTATGTCATCTTCAAAGTCTTGGGATCCCTCTAAACACATGTCCTGCTCAAAATAAGTTCTAACTCCGTAGTAGCGTTACTCATATCATTGATATCCAAGACCTATTATATGTACAAAGGAATATACAAAGAATGAATGAATTTAAGAATAATTATTTGTATGGTATGATTATGAATGTGATGAGAGAATGATTTGGAAAAAGATCCAAGGAATGAAAGAATCTAACATAATTATTTGGATAGAAAGAATGAAAGAATCTAAAAGAATAAGAGAATATTTATTCAAAATGATCTCAAATATGTATTTCATAATGATGTTTGGACATTAGCCTATTTCACAAATGAATTCTTATTGCTTCTAGGCTAAAAGCAACAAGTGTGTTTTGAACATTACTCTATGTAAGCTCTAAAACTATAGGAATTTCTTCTGCAGTCCAGTTCTTTAGAACACTCCCGAGTTGATGTGAACATTTTCCAACATTTCTTCAACACTAACTCCTTCACAGAACCCTATATCTTTATTTTCCATCAGACCTTGCACCAAGGCTCTGAATTCTGTGCATTCTTGGATCTCATGCCCTTCCTCATGATGGAACTCACAGTAGTTCCTCTATTTTTCACAACTTCTTTTAGGATCTGACATGCTCAGCCCCCTTTTTACCATCTCCTTTCAGACCTTTCTCAAAGAAGTTTTTACTTCTGCAATATTGGTCTTGATTTTGCTCCTCACCTTTCTGTCTATCCCATTTACCCCACTATCAGTATGATTGGGTAACGGATTTTCGGCACTAGGTGTATCATCAAATTTCACAATTCCCATTTTAATAAGTCTTTCAACGACTTTCTTAAAGGCAGTGCAATTTTCTATTGAATGCCCTAAAATTCCTGTATAGTAGTCGTATTGAGCATTTTCATTGTACCATTTGGGGTATGGGGGCTGTAATGGTGTTAGGTAAAAAGGGGACACCATGTGTGTGTTAAACAGGCTCTGATATAGTTCTCGGTACGTCATTGGGATAGGAGTGAACTGGAGCCTTTCTGTATTTGTCCTTTGGCTGGGTTCCTACCTTGGAGGGGTCTGAAGGCTAGTGGTTGTCGTCCTTGGTGGGCCAACGGTAATTTTATTTGAGTAGCCCTTGATGTATGCTCCCACAATGTTTACCTCATTTTTGTCTTTCTCGGGGCTAATCTTTTGGCGCTTTCTCCCACATCTATTTTACCGCTTCTCATAGCATTTTTGATTATTTCACCGGACATCACTATGTCCGAGAAACTCTTCGTGGCGCTCCCCAACATATGGTTGATAAATGGGGATTTCAAGGTGTTGATGAAAAGCATTGTAGTTTCTTTCTCTAGAAGAGGTGGCTAGACTTACGTTGCCACCTCTCTCCATCTTTGGGCGTATTGCCTGAAGCTTTCATTATGCTTCTTCTCCATATTTTGTAGTGTAAGCCTATCGGGTGTCATGTCCACCATATGACTATACTGTTTCATAAAAGCTTGTGCTAAGTCTTTCCATGAATTGACTTTAGCATGACTTAGTTGATTATTCCATTTGGCTGCTGACCCGATTAGACTATCCTGAAAGCAGTGGATCAGTAGTTAATCATTGTTGACGTATCCTGTCATTATATTTTTTGAATTCCAGAGATTTAAACTTTAGAGGGAGTACTAAATATGGGACTAAACTCAAGTCTTTGGCATCAATCCTGTAATGGTAATCAGCATTTTCCATTGCCTTGAATTTTTCTTCTAACCACCTGTACCTATCTTCGAGTTGTTTTGGCAATTCTACTCTTACTTTTTCTGTTTCTATCATATCATCTAAATCGAGGACAACAGGATTGGTTGGGTTACAGCCTGATCCCGCTTGGAAGTTCATCGGCATCGAAACACCCTCCTGAAATTATTGAGGTTTAATTGTGACGGATGTTCTTCGAGGGTACACCTTAGGATGTGTTGGGGTAAAACCCGGAGGATAGAGTGGTTCCTCATTATCTTCTTCAGTGTTAACCATAGGGGTCTTTCCTTTGTCTATTCCTCCCGCCAGTAGTTGAGTCAATTAAGTCATCATATTTCTTTGTGATTTCATAATTCGGTCCATCATATCTTGCTGGATCTTAGCCAATTGCTCTTGCATTTGCAATTGTAGTTTATCTTGCATCTCCTTTTGGAGTTGTTCAAGTCTTTCCACTCTTTGATCCATATCTTTCGTCTTTGCACGTGTACCATAAGAATGTTTGATTTCCAGGTTAATTCTGAAATGACTTCAACCAATCAAGGTCTTTCCATGAAATCTAATGTACATGATGTAATGCAATGCGAATGCATGAAATGAATTCCAAAAGGTGTCAATTCTGATTCAATTTCCTTTAGAACCCTTTACTAGAGGACAAATTTTTTTACATGAAACGGATTACAAATATACGGATAGCCGCATTGTCTTCCATTTTATTAAGAAGTTTATTCTCCATGACAAGCTCTCTAATTTAGTAATCAAACATGAATAGACACTCTTTCAAATATGAAATGACATGTAATGCAATTATAGCCAAAACAAAATGAAACACATTAGTACAAAGTAAAAGCAAGCAAAAAAGAAACAAATAGAGAATTATTCGGATGACCACTATGGTTTATCGCGGTACTATATAGGGTGGGCTCTTAGAGTCTTCTATATGCGGTTAGGTTCTAAAGTTGAGGTACCCAAACCAGCAGATTCCTCAATCATTACCCATTATAGGCTCATACAGATCGAGTTCAGTTTAGGGGAATATATTTCCCTATGACTACACGGAGATGAAAATCTCATGAAGACATAGGTATGGATGTATCCCAAAAGTGGTTCACTATCCTGCACGGAGGTGAAAACCTCACGAAGGAGTAGCTTCTCACTCCCACTTAAAAGGGCAAGACCAAAATGGTCCTTATGCAATATGATGCGAGACTCAAACCACAGTAATCATAATAATACAAACAAATGCGATAATAGGATCGTAATTTTTCAAATCAGATTTTTAATTTTTGACAACAAGACAGAAAATAATCAATTTTACGGCTTGACTCTCTTATGGTCTCCAGTGGAGTCGTCAAGCTATCAAACCAGTTTTTTCGTATAAAAAATGGGGTCGACTTTAAAACTAAAATGGAGTCGCCACCAATCTTTCTTGAGGTGTGATCGGATCACCTTGAGATTAATCATCAAAACGTATTTATTAAAACCATGATTTTGGCCTACGAAATTTGAGAAAATGGGTTTGGGAGTCGGTTATGTACAAGGAAGGATTAGCACCCTCGTAACACCCAAAATTGGTACCGAATTGATTGAGTAATGTCTTAATGTTGAAAATTTGAAAAGATTTTAAAATACAATCCTCATTGTTTAAAGAAAAACTTGGATAAATTAAATTGGATGCAGAGACCTGCTTATTTCGAAGAAATAAAATGTCATGCCCAGTGAGTTAGGATACGACATTTTGAATCCCCGAAACTAAGCTTGTCTTTTGACTTTTAAAACTCATACATTTAAATTTGAGAAGGATATTCGATTATTTAGGTCACATGAAAAATTGGAACCCAGTAAGTCAGGGCACAATTTTTCAAAAATTCCAAATACAGAATATTGCCTTTGTTTTTTTTTTAAATCCTTACCTCGAGATAACAAAATGTCACATCCAGTAAGTTAGGACACAACAATTTTAAATTCTCGAGAATAAGTGTTTATTTAACTTTTATGCTTTAATTTTAAAAAGAAAATAATAGGTTCTTTAGACTCGATGAGAAAAATTGAAACCCAGTAAGTTAGGGTACGATTTCTTTCGAACCTTAGAACGCGGAGTATTTGCTTATTTCAAAAAATTTAATGGATCGGAAAAATGTAATATGATTTTATAGTAAAATGTAAAATGAATTTTAGTGCTAATATATGTAACAAAATAATGATGATGGCAATAATAAATATAAATATCAATAATAGATAAGTTAATAATAATAAATAGTTGAAATTTGAAAATATGTACAACAAAATATAAATACATAAATAAATAAATAATGAAATGACAAAATAAAAATTAAAACAAACAATTTAAGTAAGACAATAGTTAAAGAGTAAAAAAATTAAAAATAAACAAATAAATAAAAGAAAAGAAAAGAATAACAAAAATAAAAGTTAATAGCAAATCAATAAATAAATACTATGTACAATAGTTTAATGATAATAAAATAATAATAATAGTAACAAAAAACAATAATAATAATAAATTATAATGAAAATATGCTAATAAAAAATAATAATAGTAAAATAAAAAATAAGAGTAATAATAATCATAATAATAATAGTAATGAGGAAAGTAATAATAATAAATATAATTATAGTAATAATAATATAAAAATAGTAAAAAATAGTAGTAATATTAAAATAATAAATATAGTAAAATGATAGTAGTAATACTAAAATAATAATTATAATAGTAGAAATAATAGTAGTATTACTAAAATTAATTAATAGTAATAATAATATTAATAATATTAATAATAATAGTATTAAAAAAATTAATAGCAAAATAACAAAAGGAACTAAATTGAACTTAAAACAGGAATTTGGGGGAAAATTTGCAAATAAATAAAAGAAAAGGGACCATTTGAACGCTCAAATAACATGGAAGGGCCAAATGGAGAAATATCCCCGTCCTCCAAAACGACGCCTCTTATTATGGGATTAAAATGAAAAATAAGTAAAATTACGTGGCCAAATTAAAAGTAAAAAAAGATTTAATTGAAACACGCCTCAAAAGCAGAAGGACTGAGGCCGCAAATAGACCCTCAGTCCAAAAACACGCGGATCCTTGGCATTCGGGTTGGGTAATCAGGTCAGCCTCCCAAAACGACTTCGTTTCAGGAGTTAGGGTGGCTGCCCAAAACGGCGTCGTTCTAACAGGCTATAAAAGCCATTTTTTTGTAAAATTTTCATTTCCTCTTTTTGTTTCAAAAAAAAAAAAACAAATAAGTTTCTTTGATTCTCTCTCAGTGATTTCCGATGAGGACTCCGGCGAAATTTTGGCGCCGATCGCCGCCGTCGTCGGCCACCATGCACGTCAGCCAAAATTCAAAAACATGTATTTTTCTTTTTTTATATTGTATTTTAAATAAAAAACAAAAATCTATATAGATGTATAGGCAGTAGAAAGAAAAAAATAAAGAAAAGGGAGAAAACCTTTGCAAATATATTCTCTGTATTTCGTATGTATTCGTATTTTCGTAACCAGTGTACAGATTGATTTTGGCCACATTTTATAGCCAAAAATAAAATAACAAATAACAAATAAAAAGAAAATAAAAACACCATGGATTTGTGCTGCTGTTTTCGTTTCTTTTTGCAGGTAAAAATCCTCGTACGGATGTAACATCCTAAAAATATGAGTATCGATATGTTGCATGTTTTTGGTGCTTAACTTCTGAATGATTAAATTTGTGTGCTTGTATAGTCTTGAGAAGGCTTGGGATTTATTCGGTATTAGAATAAATTTTAGTAATGAGTGATTTACTGAAGTGGAACAAGTGACTCTGATGTTTAAGGGAATTTAATTGGTAAAAGTTTGCATAAAATGAACTAGTAGCAAGGTGGAGTTGGCGCCATAAGCATGCTTAGAGGGAAGAGGTTCGAATCCCTTGTTGAACATGTGAGTTTTGTTTTTTTTTTTGTTTCCTCTTCCATAGTGTTGGTTACGAATAAAGTTTAGGATGGGTTGGATTTCAAATATTATGGTAAGAAGACTAAAGGAAAAAGGTAAAAAAAAACTTAAGGAAAATAATCTTTTGAAAAAGGCATCAAGGGAGGACATGAGGCTTGAATCATGGGAGATGTTTTGGAAACTATTGAATGACCAACTATGTCTATGAACATGGACGGTTTTATGGACTAGGGGGTGGCCGAATTTTTGTGGTAGACTTTGGTAAGGATGTGTAGTTAGTGTGTAATCCCATTTGGTCATTTTGGTGTTTCTTTTCACAAAAATTTCTTCTCATTTTTTTTCTCTCCATAACCGAATGCAAATGGTGCATTGTGAGCATTCTTGTTTTCTTCTTTTGGTCATTGTTTTTGACCATTTGGTCTCAATTTTTGCCTAATCTCTCAAGCTCTTCCTCTTTAGTGCCGAAATCACCATAGCACAAAGACCATTTTTTTCTTTTCTTTTTTTCTTTTCTACTCTTTGGCCGAATGTTCTCTTGTCCCAAATCCCTCCTTTTGTTTCTTATTCATCCTTGAAAACCTGAAACACATTTTCTCTCTTCTACTTTTCTCTATGGTCAAATGTTGCTAGCATCTTATCTATCAAAATTGTTTTCTTAGCCGAACCTTCTCCTCACATATTTCTTTTCTCTTGACAATCATTCTTTCAACTTTCATTTCAACCAAGTGGTAAGAACCCTTTTCATTTCTTTATTTTCTTCTTCTTTGCCTTTGGCCGAATATACATATTGTTTAAGAAAGTCTTTTGATCGAAAAATAGCATTCCTTATTCTTCCTTTAAACAATCCTATTCATCTTAATAGTGTTTTAGAGAAGGCCGAACTCGGAGTATTCGTAATCATAGTGACTCGCTAGAAATCGAATCGAAGTGTTATGGTAAATATTTCTATCAAGGACTTTCAAATTATTTCGTTATTTCGTTGAAGGTGAATTATTAATCGATTCTATCTTAGGGACGTTAACGCTCGATTATCATCCCGTGAGCGTAAACATATTTTTGTGGTAAGCCGATTTTGTCTTAAGACATTTAGTCTTAATCTTCCGATTTAATAAGTTGGACTAATAATCTTTTGTCAATGGAGGCAAACAAGATAGGTTCGAAAAGAGCGGTGAATAGTGTTTAGAAGAGGGGTGGTTCCACTATCCCCTCTAAATTCAAACGAAGGGCTATTTCGGCAATCCGAGATTTTCCACCTGATTGTGGACCCTCATCCGGCGAAAATCAATTATTTGAAGTCATTCGTACTCCTGAACCTTTGTTTGTTCGTGAATATTCAACGGGTAACAAATCATCAATCGGGGAGAAACCACAAATAGAAGTTGTTCAAAATTTCGAGGGTAAAAGTTTAGAACACTTATTTTTAAGAATACTTTTGTAAATAAGTATTAGTGTTCTAATCCATCGTGATACGTGTTTAGATATTGACGAGCGGGAAAGTATAGTTCTCACCGTAATCAGGTGTGTAACTTCACACTTATCTCATGGGTTATATTATACCGTAAGCGTTAGAATAAAAATCGTAAATTCGGTAAAATTGGAAAATACAGTATATTGGCACTTTTTGTGTGAATGCATGAAACCGGAATTAAGGTTGTGAAAAAAAATTACGGATTTACCCTTAATGGGTGATTTTGTTAAAAAGTGATATTTTGGGCCATATGATTATTTTGATAAATTGGCCAAGTGAGAATATTGTGAAAAGGGCCTCATGTGTTAAATGGGCCAAGGTCTGCTAGATCGTTAAATGGGCCAAAACTGCTATTTTGACTAATGGGCCAAATTGATAACTTGTAATATGGGCTTTTTGTTGAAATTTACCTTATAAATATATTGTTATGCATTATCTATATATATATACATGACTGCATGGGTTGGGATAATTGACGAAGAGAAGAATGGCCTGTTGCCAAAAATCTAGTTCTGTGACTCTGTCACAATGGCCTATTGCGAAAAATCTAGTTCAGTGACTCTGTCACAATGGCCTGTTGCCAAAAATCTAGTTCGGTGGCTTTGCCACAAATATTATAATTGGCTTAATGCCTGCTATTCGTGTGTTGGCGGGGTGGGTTGACTTGATCCCCACAGTGTGTTGGTTGGTGCGGTGGTGTGTAGCGGATGGAAATTAGGCTTGGTTGGGAATTGCATATCATATGCATTATTTTTTTATTGTACATTTGTAAATGGGCTCAAGCCCACTAATTACTTAAATGGTTTTGGCCCATGAACACGTAAGTGGGTTACACATTGAGTTCCAAGTAACTCACCCCATTTTTCTTACCCTTCTCGGTAATAATAATTGATGGAGGCTTGGTAGGGATGACTTCGTGTGGAGGCCATACTACGAATGATGAGTTATAAAACTTTGAATTTCTTTTAAGTATTTTTATTTAAGTACTTTTTCAATTCATGATGTACTAAGGCCTCTGGTATTATTTTTATGGATTTTTATTCGTGGATGGATTTTAATATGTCTTAGTTACTTAAATGGGGCTGTTTAATTCTTATAAATGTTTTCTTCAACTTACGTATAAAAAAAAGGTTTTTCTTAAATATCACTTACTTGTAAAATTTCTATGAAAACTCTTTTATAAATTTATTTTAACCAATTATTTCTCTGAAAATCAAATTGTAAAATCTCATGTTTTAAA
Organism: Gossypium rotundifolium; assembly: GCA_025506655.1. Classification (NCBI taxonomy): domain Eukaryota; kingdom Viridiplantae; phylum Streptophyta; class Magnoliopsida; order Malvales; family Malvaceae; genus Gossypium; species Gossypium rotundifolium. Next base: position 83,662,839 of record CP106722.1, on the reverse strand, counting down.
ATCATGGTTTTCAAATAAATCTCGATTTTTGATAAACTCCATCTTCAAAATCGTTTTGAAGAATTGTTTTCATTAAAAGCATTGATGACTGGACGAAAGTTCGAATTGTGTGGCATGCCAAGTCTGGTCTTAAATGCATAGGCCGGGTTTGGGGTGTTACATTTTATGGTATCAGAGCCCAATTTCAAAACTCGACTGTGGTTTGGGTTCAACAATGATTTTTGTTTAAAAACTACTTAAATTTCTAGACTTTATGTTTTTAAAGGTAGTATGGCACCACGAGCATCCGGCACCAAGTCAAGTAAGTATTTGTATATTGAATGTTTCCTATTGTTATATAATCATAGAATCACTTTAGAACTTCTACTTTTAGGTGTTGAAAGCGGTAGAGATTGAGACTATAGGATGTGATTGTGAAAATAACTTTATCTCTTATATCTCATAAAATATCGTTAATAAACACTAAAATAGTATTCTGATTCATAAAACTTGTAATTAGATAAAATCGAATTGGTCATTATGAGCACTAGAGGACGTGGCCGTGGATGCGGTAGACGTGGCCGTGGTAGAGGACGAGGTGCTAGGGTTGAGTCTAAAGCGCCAGGACATATGCCGGAAATGGATGCACCTGCGTCACCCGGTAGTGAAACTGGATCACATGACCATTTGAGAGAGGACAATGCTTTGACTCAAGCAATGTTGCGAGTCCTAGAGAGGGTTGCTGGGACTAGAACTGGTCCAGCAGTTCGTGGATCAACATCAGAACGACTCAAGTCAAGTGGTGCCGAGGTTTTTAGAGGTGTCTCCGGTGTAGCTCCGAATGTTGCGGAATATTGGCTTGACACTGTAGAATAGATTATGGATGATCTGGAGTGCACTGTCGAGCAGAAGCTGAGAGGAGTGGTGTCCTTGTTAAAGGATGAGGAGTATCAATGGTGGCTTACTGTTCGAGAAGGCACCGAGGCTGCATTGGTTACTTGGGATTTCTTCAAAGCTACTTTCCAAGGGAAGTACGTCGGGACAAGTTATGTAGATGCCCGGAGGAAGGAATTCCTGAATTTGGTTCAAGGAAGTAAGACGGTGGCAGCTTACGAGGCAAAATTTCTTCGCTTGAGCCGTTATGCTTGCACAATAGTGCCGACTGATCATGAACGCTGTGTACGCTTTGAGGATGGGCTGAATGATGAGTTGCGGGTACTAATAGCCCCACAACAAGTACGGACTTTTACCTCGCTTGTAGAGAAAGCCAAGATAGCCGAAGAGGCTAAGAATTCAGAACGCCAGAACTGGGAAAGAGTCAGAGGTAAGAGGGATTTTAAGTACATAAGTTCTTCTAAAAGGTTTCAGAAGAGGCCACAGAATGACGAGCCAGCTCAAGCTAGAGAACCTGTGACAACCAATCAGAGTCGAGAATGTGCCGACTGTGGAAGACGACACCCCGGGGAATGCTAGAGGAAAACTGGTGCCTGCTATAAATGTGGTTCCAAGGATCATCAGTATGAGAATTGCCCTCGATGGACTGATACGACTCAGGAAGCTCGTAACCCTAATGCTCAACCAGCTAGGGGTACTCAGCAGCCACCGAGAGGCCGTGGACTAGGTTGTGGTGGTAATGGTAACGGACGTGGTCAAGTTGCACTGGGTCGAGGTAATGGTTTTAGAGGTAACGTAGAGGCAAGACAGTCGGGATTGGTCTATGCAGTTAGGCGTCGTGAAGAGGGTGATGCACCTGATGTGATAACTGGTACGTTCTTCATCTTTGATGTACCTATTACTGCTTTGATAGATATCGGGTCTACCCACTTGTCTGTTGCTAGTGCTATATCTAGAAACCTGAATATTAGATCTGAGATTACCGATAGGGAGATGACGGTGATTAGTCCTTTAGGACAATCGGTAATAGTGAATAAACTGTTTAGAGACATGCCCTTGGAAATTTAAAGAGAGATATTTCTAGTGGACTTGATGGATTGCCTTTCGGTGAATTTGATCTTATTTTGGGCATGGATTGGTTGGTGAAGCACGGGGCGCAATTGGATTGTGCTGAAAATGGATGTCAATAAGGACTGTGGATGATGAGGAGGTAGTTATGATTGGTGAGCGAAAAAACTTTTGGCAAATGTGGTATCTGCTCTGAAGGCAGAAAAGGTGGTGCAGAAAGGGTATGGAGCATTCCTAACCTTCGTTAGTGCTTTGGATGCCAAGGAATTATTGGTGGAAGGTGTGAGAACGGTGAAAGAATTTCCAGATGTCTTTCCCGAAGAACTTCTTGGATTACCTCCAGATCGAGAAGTAGAATTTGGTATTGAGCTTCTGCCCGAAACGACTCCAGTATCCATTGCTCCCTATAGAATGGCACCGAAAGAGTTAGCGGAGCTTAAAGCTCAAATTCAAGAATTGTTAGATCGGTGATTTATCCGACCGAGTGCGTCTCCGTGGGGAGCACCGATTTTTGTACGTCAAGAAGAAAGATGGGTCGATGCGTATGTGTATTGATTATAGGCAGTTGAATAAGTTGGCGATTAAGAATAGGTATCCATTACCGAGAATTGACGACCTGTTTGATCAATTGAGAGGAGCTTCAGTTTTATCCAAGATTGATTTGAGATCGGGTTATCATCAACTCAAGGTGAAAGAGACAGATATTCATAAGACGGCATTCTGAACTCGTTATGGACATTATGAGTTTTTGGTGATGCCGTTTGGTTTGACCAATACACTAGCTGCATTTATGGACATGATGAACCGAGTCTTTCAACCATATCTAGACCGGTTCGTAGTGGTGTTCATAGATGACATCTTGGTATATTCGAGGAATGAAAATGAGCATGGCTCACATTTGCGCATCGTGTTGCAAATTTTGCGGGATAAGCAACTTTATGCCAAATTCAGTAAATGCAAATTTTGGTTGAAGGAAGTGACTTTCTTGGGCCATGTAGTGTCAGTCGAAGGAATAAGAGTTGATCCTCAAAAGGTAGAGGCAGTGTTGGATTGGAAACTGCCAAAGTCAGTGGCTGAGATTTGGAGTTTCTTGGGTTTGGCTGGTTATTATAGAAGCTTTGTTGAGGGGTTTTCATTGATTGCTGCACCCCTAACTAAGCTGTTGCAAAAGGGAGTACCGTATGAGTAGACCGATAAACAACAAGAAAGTTTCGAGAAACTGAAGAAGATTTTGACGGAAGCACCAGTTTTGATTCAACCTGAGGCTGGAAAAGAGTTTATCGTTTACTCTGATGCGTCACACACGGGTTTAGGATGTGTACTAATGCAAAGTGGAAAAGTGGTGGCTTATGCTTCTCGTCAGTTGAGGTCACATGAAGTCAACTATCCTACTCATGATTTGGAGTTTGCTGCGGTGGTGTTTGCCTTAAAGATTTGGAGGCACTATCTCTATGGTGAGAAGTCAATCATTTATACGGACCATAAGAGTCTTAAGTACCTCCTTACCCAAAAGGAGTTGAATTTGAGACAACGGAGATGGGTGGAACTGTTAAAGGATTATGATTTCTCAATCGAGTACCATCCTGGAAAGGCTAACATGGTGGCAGACGCGTTGAGTCGTAAGGTAGTATCAGAGTTAAGAGCAATGTTTGCTCATCTCAGTTTGTATGAGGATGGCAGTCTGCTAGCGAAACTTCAGGTGAAGCCTCTGTGGTTGGAGCAAATCAAAGAAAAGTAGTTGTCAGATGAGAAGTTGGGTCCTTTAATGCAACAAGTTGAAAGTGGTATAATAGGAGACTTTGGATTGAACAAGGATGGCGTGCTGTGTTTTTGTGGAAGAGTTTGTATGCCCATAGATTTGGATTTGAGACAAAGATTCTTCGAGAGGCACATAGTAGCCCTTATGCTATGCACCCCGGAGGAAATAAAATGTATCAGGATCTCCGTGAGCAGTATTGGTGGCCAAGGTTAAAGCGGGAGGTTACTGATTTTGTGGGAAAATGCTTGACTTGTCAACAAGTGAAGGCGGAACATCAACTACCATCGGGTTTATTGCAACCGATAAAGATTTCTCTATGGAAATGGGAGTGGATAACGATGGATTTTGTTAGTGGGTTACCCCTAACACCTACTAAGAAAGATTCTGTTTGGGTGGTAGTAGATCGATTAACGAAGACTGCTCATTTTCTACCAGTTCGTACGGATTACTCGCTTCAGAAGTTGGCTAAGTTGTATGTATCTGAGATCGTGAGGCTGTATGGGGTACCAGTGTCTATCATATCGGACAGGGATTCTAGGTTTACATCACAGTTTTGGAAAGCTTTACATGAGGCGTTGGGAACAAAGTTAAACTTCAGTACGGCTTTTCATCCTCAGTCAGATGGTCAGTCAGAAAGAGTAATTTAGATTTTGGAGGACATGTTATGAGGTTGTGTGATCGACTTCAGAGGTAGTTGGGAAGATTTTCTACCGTTGGTAGAGTTCGTATATAATAATAGTTACCAATCCAGTATCTAAATGGCACCCTATGAAGCGTTATACGGTCGCAGGTGTCGTACCCCGACTTGTTGGACTGATGGGGGAACGACAATTGTTGGGTCCTGAATTGATATCTGAGACGAAAGAAAAGGTAAAGGTGATTCGAGCGAGGTTAAAGGAAACTTCAGATAGACAAAAGTCGTACGCGGATCTGAGGCGTAAAGATATTGAGTTTGAGGTGGGAGATCAGGTTTTTCTGAAAGTTTCACCTTGGAAGAAGATTTTCAGATTTGGAAGGAAGGGCAAGTTGAGCCCTAGGTTCATTGGACCGTACTGTGTGTTGAAGCGTGTAGGACCAGTAGCCTATTAGCTTGAATTACCTCCGAAGTTGAGTCAGATTCATAGTGTTTTCCATGTTTCTATGCTGAGGCGTTATAGATCGGATCCGTCTCACATAATACCAGTAGAAGAAGTGGAGCTGAGGTCAGACTTGTCTTTCGAGGAAGAACTAGTGAAAATCATAGATCGCGATGTTAAGGTGCTAAGAAAGAAGACTGTACCATTGGTTAAGGTTCTTTGGCGTAATCACAGAGCGGAGGAAGCTACGTGGGAGCCTGAGGATGCAATTCAGTAACAATATCCTCACCTCTTTTAACCAGGTAAATTTTGAGGACGAATTTTTCTTTAAGAGGGGTAGAGTTGTAACATCCTAAAAATATGAGTATCGATATGTTGCATGTTTTTGGTGCTTAACTTCTGAATGATTAAATTTGTGTGCTTGTATAGTCTTGAGAAGTTTAGGGATTTATTCGGTATTAGAATAAATTTTACTAATGAGTACTTTATTGAAGTGGAACAAGTGACTCTGATGTTTAAGGGAATTTAATTGGTAAAAGTTTGCATAAGATGAACTAGTAGCAAGGTGGAGTTGGCGCCATAAGCATGCTTAGAGGGAAGAGGTTCGAATCCCTTGTTGAACATGTGAGTTTTGTTTTTTTTTGTTTCCTCTTCCATAGTGTCGGTTATGGATAAGGTTTAGGATGAGTTGGATTTCAAATATTATGGTAAGAAGACTAAAGGAAAAAGGTAAAAAAAAAACTTAAGGAAAATAATCTTTTGAAAAAGGCATCAAGGGAGGACATAAGGCTTGAATCATGGGAGATGTTTTGGAAACTATTGAATGGCCAACTATGTCTATGAACATGGACAGTTTTATGGACTAGGGGGTGGCCGAATTTTTGTGGTAGACTTTGGTAAGGATGTGTAGTTAGTGTGTAATCCCATTTGGTCATTTTGGTGTTTCTTTCACAAAACTTTCTTCTTATTTTTTTCTCTCCATAACCAAATGCAAATGGTGCATTGTGAGCATTCTTGTTTTCTTCTTTTGGTCATTGTTTTTGACCATTTGGTCTCAATTTTTGCCTAATCTCTCAAGCTCTTCCACTCTAGTGCCGAAATCACCATAGCACAAAGACACATTTTTTTTCTTTTCTTTTCTTTCTTTTCTACTCTTTGGTCGAATGTTCTCTTGTCCCAAATCCCTCCCTTTGTTTCTTATTCATCCTTGAAAACCCGAAACACATTTTCTCTCTTCTACTTTTCTCCATGGCCGAATGTTACTAGCATCTTTTCCATCAAAATTGTTTTCTTAGCAGAACCTTCTCCTCACATATTTCTTTTCTCTTGACAATCATTCTTTCAACTTTCATTTCAACCAAGTGGTAAGAACCCTTTTCATTTCTTTATTTTCTTCTTCTTTGCCTTTGGCCGAATATACATATTGTTTAAGAAAGTCTTTTGACTGAAAAATAGCATTCCTTATTCTTCCTTTAAATAATCCTATTCATCTTAATAGTGTTTTAGAGAAGGCCGAACTCGAAGTATTCGTAATCATAGTGACTCATTAGAAATCGAATCGAAGTGTTAAGGTAAAGATTTCTATCAAGGACTTTCAAATTATTTCGTGATTCCGTCGAAGGTGAATTATTAATCGATTCTATCTTAGGGACGTTAACGCTCGATTATCATCCCGTGAGCGCAAAGATATTTTTGTGGTAAGCCAATTTTGTCTTAAGACATTTAGTCTTAATCTTCCGATTTAATAAGTTGGACTAATAATATTTTGTCAATGGAGGCAAACAAGATAGGTTTGAAAAGAGCGATGAATAATGTTCAGAAGAGGGGTGGTTCCACTATCCCCCCTAAATTCAAACGAAGGGCTGTTTCGACAATCCGAGATTTTCTACCGGATTGTGGACCCTCATCCGGCGAAAATCAATTATTTGAAGTCATTCGTACTCCTGAACCTTTGTTTGTTTGTGAATATTCAACAGGTAACGAATCATCAATCGGGGAGAAACACAAATAGAAGTTGTTCAAAATTTCGAGGGTAAAAGTTTAGAACGTTTATTTTTAAGAATAGTTTTACAAATAAGTATTAGTGTTCTAATCCATTGTGATGCGTGTCTAGATATTGACGAGCGAGAAAGTATAGTTCTCACCGTAATCAGGTGTGTAACTTCACACTTATCTCATGGGTTATATTATACCGTAAGCGTTAGAATAAAAATCGTAAATCCGGTAAAATTGGAAAATACAATATATTAGCACTTTTTGTGTGAATGCATGAAGCCGAAATTAAGGTTGTGAAAAAAATTACGGATTTGCCCTTAATGGGTGATTTTGTTAAAAAGTGATATTTTAGGCCATATGATTATTTTGATAAATTGGCCAAGTGAGAATATTGTGAAAAGGGCCTCATGTGTTAAATGGGCCAAGGTCTGCTAGATCGTTAAATGGGCCAAAATTGCTATTTTGACTAATGGGCCAAATTGATAACTTGCAATATGGACTTTTTGTTGAAATTTACCTTATGAATATATTGTTATGCATTATCTATATATATATATATACATGACTGCATGGGTTGGGATAATTTACGAAGAGAAGAATTGTAACACCCCAAACCAGGTCTATGCGTTAGGACGAGATTTGGTTTGTCACACAGATCGAACATCCATTTAATTCTCTAATGATTTAGGTAAAAGAGTTCTACAAAACCTTTTGAAAGTGAAGTTTAGTAAAAAATCAAGAAATTGATTTAAAATCGATGAATAAAGAAATACTAGTTTGAAATCTTATCATTTAGTATTTTAATTGTCAAAAACCTTAAAGTAATTTTAAAGAGTTCCAAAGAATTTGAAAAAAAAAACAAGAATATTTAAAGAATCTCATATGTTTTAAAACAAAATTTTAAGGAAACATTATAGAATTAACATAAGCCCATATTAAATGTCTAAAACAAAAATTAAATCTATCCACACATAAAAATCCATAAAATATTAATAAAAGCCTTATTACATCATACCCAAAATAGTAATTAAAAGAATTCACTTAATAAAAGTTCATAGTTTATAAAACCCATGTTCGAAGTATGGCCTCCACGAAGTCATCCTCGGCCCAAGCCTTTGTCAATTGCCATTACCTGAGATGGATAATTAAACAGAGTGAGTTACTCGAACTCAAGGTATAACTCACTTATCGAACACCCACACCGCCCACGAGAATGGACCGGATCGGTATGTTCCTAAAGTAAACCGGTTTCAAAAAGATTCGATACTTAGAGAAAATTTGTAAAATTTTAGAAAAATGTTGTTTGGATTGGGCTTAGATTGGAACCCATTTAATAAATTTTGAAAATCCAACTTAGGTGAGGTGACAAAACAATTTTAGGGTTTATTATTTTGAAAGAAATAAATTTTGTTTTTCTTAACTTTAACTAAAAATAAATTGTAACACAATCAACATGAATAAGCGGAAATAAAGAAAATCCAACTGGGCCTTATGGCCTTATTACATCAAGTAAAACCCAAAATAAAATAAAAGTAACTAAATCAAATAAAGTCCAAACTAAATAAATTCTCCGAATGTAGCATGGCCACCTCAACGCTCTACGCCCGGTCCATCACTTTGTTCATCACCGAAAATAGTTCCCACAACGGGTGAGTCAATGACTCAATGTGCACACAAGACTAACATTCAACAAATCAGCATTCATGTTCAAAACATCGATCCATATAAAAATGAAATTATGATGCAACCCAAACCCAATCCTAATTAGCCATCCACTACACTCCCCGCACCAACCTCGCATAACCGTGGGGACTACTAAGTCAACCCTCCATCCGCTACACACCATCGTAGGCATTCGCCCATATACGTTGTGTCATTAGACACTATAATCAAATTTATACGTTGTGTCATTAGACACTATTCAAATATTGTAACCGGTTACCAAAATTTCATAATGTGACCGTAGTCAACATATTTCGTTGGTGAGACCAAGTCAACACCTTCGTTGGTGAGACCAAGTCAACACCTTCAAACGTTGGTGAGACCAAGTCAACACCTTCAAACGTTGGTGAGACCAAGTCAACACCTTCTTCCCTTTCACATAAATCCCGAATGCCCCAAAAATATATATCATGCATAACATACTTAATTTCATAATCATATACATATATTCACATGTTATAAAATAACATATTTCATAATCCTATCGGAGTAGGAAACGTGCACAATACTTTTGTACCACATTAGGGTACTTAGCCATATTCATATTCTTACGTATAATCACATAATAAAATAATTGCCATATGAAATATCGAAAGTTAGTGTGCGTACACACCGATTTGTTTAGCGATTCCTTGAGATTCCAAAAGCTAGATCTAAAGTTTAGATCCTTAGTCCCTACATTTGATTCATCCTTTATTACTTAGCATAAATTCTATTTGGCTATGATATCCAAATCCTAGTAGGATTTGTAAAAGACTTACCTTGAGGTCGATTAGGTGTTTATTCAAATCCGAACACTTGGTTTTTCCTTTACGATATTCGCCAACCTTGAATCTCAATATGGGTTAGTTTTCGCTTTTCAATAATTAAAGAATTGATCTAGATAATCTTACAAACATTGGCCGAATATTTTTAGATGCTTACCTTATGGACTTTAAATCCCGAAATTCACCGAATAACTAGGGAACACGTGGCCTATGGTGTACCTTCGGGAAAAGAATTTCTTCTTCCATGATTCGACCAAGATTAATAATCGAAATTAGTCTCTAAATTTCAATAAGTCTAGAATATAAAAGAATGGGAAACTAAACTTGGATCTTACCCTTATTTGAAGGAATCGATTGCACCTTCACTTCAACCTTCAGAGATTCGACTTAGAGACTTGATGAACAATCGGCTATGATTCCCTTATGTATTTGGTTTCAAAGATGAGAGAGGAATAATAGGCTTAGAAGGAAATCGGCTAGGAGGTTAAAAGAAAAGAAGAAAAAGAATGGATGCTCAAGAAGAATATTCGGCAGAGGAAAAGAGAGGGAGAATGAATAATGAATGGCCCTAGTCCCCTCCTTTTATAGCCGAATTTACTAGGCCAAGAATCCTTTACTTGGCCACCACTCTTCCTTATTTTTCCTAATTAAAGAATAATTCTTCATTTATCCACCTATTTAGTCGAATTTTAAAGAGAATTAAACTCTTCCTTAAGAGTCCTTATGATCTTCTAATTAGTCGAGTTTTAAAGAGAGTGAAACTCCTCTTTTGCAAGCTTTGTGCCGTCCACCTCTTGGGCTTCTAGAAGCAAAATAAAACTTATTTTATTTGCTTCTTATGTGACTCGAACTCAAGCCCAAAACCTTTTGCATGTGGGCCATTTCCTAAGGCCTTAGGTGGCATCTTCAGGCCACATTTCCAAGTCCGTTATTGGGTCAAATTTCATGTACTTTATATTTTTCGGTCATTTGGCCCTAAGTTCCCTTTGGGCTCTAAAATTCGACATTCCGGGGTCATTTTAAGTTTCCAAAATTTTCGCATGACTCAGATTTTCCAAGTTTCCAAAATGTTTAGTTTCCTATTTTGGCTTGGTTTCCAAAATGTTTAGTTTCCTATTTTGGTTTGGTTTCCAAAATGTTTAGTTTCCTATTTTGGCTTGGTTTCCAAAATGTTCACTTTCCTAATTTACTTAGGTTTCCAAAAATGTTCACTTTCCTAATTTACTTAGGTTTCCTCTTTTAACTAATCGTTCCATATAGTTCCTTACATTTCCATACATTTCCTTACATTTCCATACATTTCCATACCTTTCCATACATTTCCTTACGTTTCCTTACATTTCCATACATTTCCTTACATTTCCATACATTTCCATACATTTCCATACATTTCCTTTCATTTCTTTACATTTCCTTACATTTCCTTATATTTCCTTTCATCTTAGGGTTATTGAAACTCTTCAGAACACATCCAACACACCCACTGATCCCACTATCTCATGAATTACGCACGAACGCATAACCCCTAATCTAGGATGTTACACTTACCACATTCATTAGGTTAGATCATCAAGACATTATTTTGGGCTTGAGCCCATTTATGGATTTAACAATAAAATAAATAAAATGCATGTAAAATGAAATTCCCAACCAGACCTAATTTCCATCCGCTACACACCACCCATACCAACCAACGCACCTGTGGGGATCAAGTCAACCCACCCCGCCAACACACCAATTGTAGGCATAAAGCCATTTTAAATAATATTGTGGTGCACCACCGAACTAGATTGTGACAAAGTCACTGAACTAGAGGCATTAAGCCATTTAAAATATATTTGTGGCAGAGCCACTGAACTAGATTTTTGGCAACAGGCCTTTCTTCTCATTGTCAATTATCCCAACCCATGCAATCATGTATGCATAACAATATATATATCCATATGATAATTTAACAAAAGCCCATAATACATGTAAGTCCAAAAATTCAAATTTTCATTTTGGCCCAAAAGACAAAATAGCATTTTAGCCTATTTAACGATCTAGCAAACTTTGGCCCATATATCGATCTAGCAGCTTTCCGGCCCATTTATCGATCTAATAGTTTTTTCGGCCCATTTATCGATCTAGCAGTTTTTCGGCCCATTTATCACATGAGGCATAAAATTTACTATTTACCAATTAACTCATTGAGGGCGTTTTCATAAATTTCACGACTTTAACTGTTTTCATGCATTTACACAAAAGTGTTAATTATTACGCGTTTTTTGATTTTTCCATCTTTACGATTTTATCCCAATACTTATGGTATAGTATCTAACCTGAGATAAGTGTGAAGCTACACACCTGGTTACTGTGAGAACTAGACTTTCCCACTCGTCGATACCTAAACGCATCATGATAAATTAGAACACTATTATTTATTTACAAATCGAATCTTAGAAATAATGATCTAGACTTTTACCCTCAGAATTTCGAACCACTTCTATTTGCGGTTTCTCCCTAATTGTTGGTTCGTTACCCGATGAAAATCCACGAATAAACAAAGGTTCAAGAGTACGAACGACTTCAAACAACTGATTCTCCTCGGATGAGCGTCCACAACACTGTGGAAAATCTCGGATTCCCGAAACAGCCCTTCGCTTAAACTTAGGGGGAATAGCGAAACCACCTCTCTTTCGAACACTATTTACCGCCCTTTTCATCCCTATCTTGATTGTCTCAATTGACAAAAGATCATTAGTCTGACTAATAAGTTATCGAAATTATGACTAACGGTTTTAAGGGTGAGATTGGCTTACCACAAATATCCTCGTTCCACAATATGAAAATCGAGCGATAACGTCCCCTAAAACGAAATCGATTAATAATCCATCTATATCAATATGTTGAGTAATATGAGAGTCCTTAATAATCCCTTACCTTAACACCTTAAATCGATTCCAATGATTCACGACGCTCACGAACACTTGAGTTTTGGCCCTCCACTATCACACTAAAATATAACGAAAGAAAATGTTTAATAGAATGAATGATGATTTCGATCAAAGAGATTCTTCTTACCACCATAAAGATTTGGCCAAGACTTCCCTTAAGCCAACATAGAAACCAAAAAGAAACTCTTACCTATTGTCCAAGGCTTGAAAGAAGAATAATTGAGAAGAATACTTATGTATAGTGGAAGATTCGGCTATGAATAAACAAAGAAAAGAAAAATGATTCAACAATGGAGTAATCTAACATTCGGCCATGAGAGAAAAATAATGAAGAATGTATGGTTGAAAAGAAAATAAAAGATGAAAGAAAGAGATGATGTTGATTCGGTTTTCAAGAGGGAAAAGAGAAAGAAAAGAGATGAATTTAGGAGCAATATGCATTCTAAGAATGGAGAGGAAAAAGAAAAGAAAAGAAAATGATCTTGGCTTTGGTATTTCGGCATAAAGAGAAAAGTGTCTTGAAATGCTAAGCAAAAATGTGCCCAAATGGTAACATGAAAATGAAATGGTCTAAAGAATAAGGCTTACCAAAAGCTCAAATTTGGCTAGGAGAAAAGGTTGTGAAGAGAATTGCAATTTTGCACAAAAATGCTAGGAATGACCAAAACTAACTCCTAATCCTAACCAAGCTACTAACACATTCGGCCAACCCCCCTAGTCCACGATGCCGTCCACATTCTTGGTCAAAATGGCCATGAAAAAATTACCAAAACATCAACCTAGATTCAAGCCTTACAATCCTCCATTTTCCTTAAGTTTGAGAAATCCTATCCTCAAAATCAAGCAATTCCATCCCTAAAATCATGCTTGCCATAAACTTTAGTATTCTTACCAAAAAAAATTAGTCCATCTTATCCATGAATGATGCTTGGCCGACACATGCTAGGAAAAAGCAAAAATAAAAGCTCCCAATTTGCATGATAGGAGATTTGAACCTCTCCCCTCAAGTCCAACATATGACGCCACCACCTCTTTGCCAATTACTCATCTTATGCCATCTTTTATCACTTAATTAACTTAAACTTCAAGGTCACCTGATTTCTCTACAGTAAAGTACTCTTTACTAAAATTTATTCTAATTTCAAGTAAACCCGAGCCTTCTCAAGACTATATTAAGCACACAATAAAATCATACCCGAGCTAACACCAAAGACAAGCAACATATTGATACTCAAATTTTTAGGATGTTATAAGAATGGCCTGTTGCCAAAAATCTAGTTCGGTGACTCTGTCACAATGGCCTGTTGCCAAAAATCTAGTTCGGTGGCTCTGCCACAAATATTATAATTGGCTTAATGCCTGCTATTGGTGTGTTGGCGGGGTGGGTTGACTTGATCCCCACAGGTGTGTTGGTTGGTACGGGTGGTGTGTAGCAGATGAAAATTAGGCTTGGTTGGGAATTGCATATCATATGCATTATTTTTTTTGTTGTACATTTGTAAATGGGCTCAAGCCCAGCTAATTGCTTAAATGGTTTTGGCCCAGTGAACACGGTAAGTGGGTTACACATTAAGTTATAAGTAACTCACCCCATTTTTCTTACCCTTCTCAGGTAATAATAATTGATGGAGGCTTGGGCCGGGGATGACTTCGTGTGGAGGCCATACTACGAATGATGAGTTATAAAAGCTTTGAATTTCTTTTAAGTATTTTTATTTAAGTACTTTTTCAATTGCGATGTAATAAGGCCTCTGGTATTATTTTTATGGATTTTTATTCATGGATGGATTTTAATATGTCTTAGTTACTTAAATGGGGCTGTTTAATTCTTATAAATGTTTTCTTCAACTTACGTATAAAAAAAAAAAGGTTTTTCTTAAATATCACTTACTCGTAAAATTTCCGTGAAAACTCTTTTATAAATTTATTTTAACCAATTATTTCTCTGAAAATCAAATTGTAAAATGTCATGTTTTAAAAACATGGTTTTCAAATAAATCTCAATTTTTGATAAACTCCATCTTCAAAATCGTTTTGAAGAATTGTTTCCATTAAAAGCATTGATGACTGGACAAAAGTTCGAATTGTGTGACATGCCAAGTCTGGTCTTAAATGCATAGGTTGGGTTTGGGGTGTTACAACGAAGGCCGTTCGTGGGGTGACGTGGAGGCCCGAGCACGTGAGGGCTTGGCTGTTGCGGAGCTGGGGAGGTTCCAGAAACCCTAGAGGTTTTTGGAAATGTTAAAATATTTGGGCCACTTGGGCCTCGGGATTTTGGGTCTGTAAATTGGGCTGTGGCTTGGGTTAATTTTTTATGTTTATCATTTGAGCCAATTGGGCCTACTGTAATGGACTTTTATTGTTTTGGTTTATTTTGGTTAATAAACTGGACTATTTATTATTTTAATATTTTATTATTTTTTTATTTTTTATCAGGCCCGAGAAAATTTGGGCCCGTACATCAGCCAGAGATTCATCGACCATAAGAGGAAAGAGTTCTTGGAACTAAAGCAAGGCCGAATGACGGTGACCGATTATGAACGAGAGTCCTTAAGGCTTAGCAAGTATGCCCGGGAGTGCATGTCTATCAAGGCTATCATGTGCAAGAGATTCGAAGACGGGCTAAACGAGGATATCCGTTTATACGCCAGAGTTCTCGAATTAAAAGAATTTGTAGTGTTGGTAGATAGTTCCTGAAAGGCTAAAGAGTTGGCTAAGGAGAAAAGAAGAGCTGAGATTGAGTCTTGTGACTCGAGGAAAAGATAGCTGAATAAGTCACTCCAATATTCATCTAAGAAATCGAGGGATTTTGCTACTCGACCAGCTACTTCAGTCAGGTTTTCAAATTGAAGTAAGGGAAAATAGTTTTTTAGGTCCAAAGCGTAGACCACATCAATTGCTAGTGTGGGCAACGTTGGACCGAGTAGACCAGAATGCCCGCAGTGTGGCAGGCATCATTCTAGTAAGTGCCAGGCAAATGAGAAGGCTGTTTCAGATGTGGGTCCTTAGACCATTTTATCAGAGATTGCCCTGAGGTGGGAGAGAAAGAGAAGTCTCAGAATGCAAGACCGGGATGTCCCGCTAGAGGAAGACCGCAGAGAAACCCAAGAAATGAAATGAGTAACAAGAATCCATCTAGAGAGAGCAGATTGCAAGAGTCGAAGGTAGAGCACCGGCGAGAACATATGCCATTCATGCTCGTTAAAAGGAATCTTCCCCTGAGGTAATCACGGGTACATTTTCTCTTTATGATACTCGTGTTATAGCTTTAATTGATCCAGGATCTACCTACTCTTATATATGCATAAAATTAGTCTCTAGCATGATCATGCCTATAGAGTCTACTGAATTTGTACTAAAAATGTCTAATCCCCTAGGCAAGAATGTGTTGGTTGATAGAGTATGTAAAGGTTGCCCTTTGACAATTAGGGGTCATTGCTTTCCGGTTGATCTTATGTTATTACTGTTTGATGAGTTTGATGTCATCCTTGAGATGGATTGGTTAATTACTCATGATGTAATCGTGAATTGTGGAAAGAAGTTTATTGAGTTGAAATGTGAAAATGGGGATTTTATTCGTGTTGAATCAGACGAGCAAGATAGATCACCAGTAGTGGTGTCATCCTTGTTGACTCAGAAGTATTTAAGAAAGGGGTACGAAGCTTACCTTGCCTTTGTGATAAATACTAAAGAGGCTAAACTAAAAATCTAGTCGGTACCCATAGTATTCGAGTATTTAGATGTTTTCCCAGAAGAATTGCCATGGTTACCTCTAGCTAGAGAGATTGAATTCGAAATTGAACTAGCTCCGGGTACCGCCCCCATCTCTATTGCTCCTTATAAAATGGCCTCAACTGAGTTAAAAGAGTTGAAAGCACAGTTGCAAGAACTAACATATAAAGGTTTTGCAAGACCGAGTTACTCTCCATGGGGTGCTTCCGTATTATTTGTAAAGAAGAAAGATGGTTCCATGAGATTATGCATAGACTATCGACAACTTAACAAGGTAACTGTGAAGAACAAGTATCCGTTACCGAGAATTGATGATCTGTTTGATCGACTGAAGGGAGCCACGGTATTTTCCAAGATAGATTTGAGGTCCGGGTACTATCAGTTGAGAGTCAAAGACTCAGATGTACCGAAAATCGCTTTCAGGACTAGGTATGGCCATTATGAATTTTTGGTCATGCCTTTTGGTCTAACGAATGCCCCTGCCGTTTTCATGGACCTGATGAATCACATTTTTTGCCCATACTTGGATAAATTTATCGTGGTTTTCATTAATAATATATTGATCTACTCCCGGGATGAGAACGAGCATGTTGAGCATTTGAGAACGATTTTGCAAATTTTAAGGGATAAACAATTGTATGCCAAGTTTAGTAAAAGTGAATTTTGGCTTAAGGAAGTAGTATTTTTGGGGCACATTATCTCGGGAGATCGAATTAGAGTCGGCCAGAGTAAGATTTCAGCAATTGTGGATTGGAAACTGTCGAGGAGCGTAGCTGAAGTAAGGAGTTTTTTGGGCCTAACCAGTTACTATAGACGTTTTGTCAAGGGATTTTCCATGATAGCTACCCCGATGACAAGATTATTGCAAAAAGATGTGAAGTTTGAATGGATACATAGGTGTCAACAGAGTTTTGAGAAACTAAAGGCATTGTTGACTAAGGCTCCTATTTTGGTACAACCTGAACCGAGAAGAGAATTCGTGGTTTATAGTGATGCATCCCTGAATAGGTTGGGTTGTGTACTTATGCAATAGGGCAAGGTGATAGCATATGATTCTAGACAGTTAAAGCTGTATGAGAAGAATTACCCGACCCATGGCTTAGAGTTGGCTGCCATTGTGTTTGCATTAAAGATTGGGAGACACCATTTATATGGTGAGAGGTGTCGGATATTTACCGACCATAAAAGCCTAACGTATTTGACGACTCAAAAGGAATTAAATTTGAGGCAACGAAGGTGGTTAGAGTTAATCAAGGATTATGATTTAGCGATTGACTACCATCCGGGAAAGGCGAACGTAGTTGCCGATGCTTTGAGCGGAAAATCATTGTTTGCATTGAGAGCTATGAATACTAGGATGGATTTTTTAGATGATGGTTTTATTCTAGCCGAGTTGAGGGCTAGACCATTATTTCTCCAAGAGATTTGTGAAGCTTAGAAAGGTGACAGCCATTTACAAGCCAAAAGAGTCCTATATGAGTCAAATATTGAATCAGACTTTCGGATAAGTCCTGATGGATGTTTGATGTTCCGAGGTAGGGTCTATGTACCCAGAAATGAAGAGCTTATTCGGAAGATTTTACATAAAGCACATAGCGAATGTTTAACTGTGCACCCTGGTAGCACGAAGATGTACAATGACTTGAAGAAGTGGTATTGGTGGCCTAGTATGAAGAAAGACATTTCGGAGTTCGTGTCGAGATGCCTAATTTGTCAGAAAGTGAAGGCTGAACACCAAGCACCTTGGGGTCTACTTTAGCCCATTATGGTTCTTGAGTGGAAGTGCGACCGTATTACCATAGACTTCGTGACGGGTTTACCGATGACACCAAAAAAGAAAGATGTTGTATGGGTCGTGGTTGATAGAATCACGAAGTCAGCCCATTTCATACCAGTGCGGGTTGATTACTCACTTGATAAATTGGCGGATCTGTACGTGACAGAGATAGTAAGACTACATGGAGTACCGTTATCGATCATTTCAGATAGAGATCTGAGATTCATGCCATGATTTTGTAAAATGTTGCAAGAGGCTTTAGGCACAAAATTGAGCTTCAGTACAGCTTTCCATCCACAAATCGACGGGCAGTCGGAAAGAGTAATACAGATACTTGAAGTCATGCTTCGATTTTGTGTTTTAGAATTCCAAGGTAATTGGGAAAAATATTTACCGAATTCGCTTACAACAACAGTTTTCAATCAAGTTTGAAAATGGCGCTTTATGAGGCATTGTAAGGGCGTAAGTACCGAACGCCTTTGTATTGGACAGAACTTAAGGAGAATCAGATACACAAGGTCGATTTGGTCAAGGTAGCTGAAGAGAAAGTAAAGGTGATACGTGAATGCCTGAAAGCGGCCTCAGATAAACAAAAATCCTATTCAGATTTAAAAAGGAAAGAGATTGAGTTCCAAGTAGGTGATAAAGTATTTTTGAAAGTATCGCCGTGGAGAAAAGTCCTTAGATTTGGCCGGAAGGGCAAATTGAGTCTGCATTTTATCAGACTTATGAAGTTATCGAGAGGATAGGGCCGGTAGCTTATCGTTTGGCCTTGCCACCTGAGCTAGAAAGATTCATGATGTTTTCCACGTATCCATGTTATGACGATACCATTTGGACCCTTCCCATGTGATTGTGCCATCAGAGGTAGAGATTCAACCAGACATAACTTATAGCGAAGAGCCGATTAATATTTTGGCACGAGAGGTCAAGCAATTGAGAAACAAAAGTATAGCTCTCGTGAAAGTGCTATGGCAAAGGCATGGAATCGGAGAGGCCACATGGGAGCCCAAGGAGTCCATGAGAAACCAATATCCCAACCTTTTTTACTGGTAAGATTTTAGGGGGACGAAAATCCTTAAGGGGGAGAATTGCAACGGCCTGATTTAGGGGCTAGTCAAAACAGTGATCTCGAGATCACTAATCTGAGGTTACAAAAAAATTTATTTTAATGTTATTTTATGAATTAGAGCATGATTACATAAGTGCATGAAAATTTTGGTGCTTTAATTTTAGCGATTTCAAGCTTAATCGCAAAAAAGGACTAAATCGCATAAAGAGTGAAAGTTTTATTTTATAAGCTAAAGGTTCCTAATATCCATAGAATATTAATTGAAGGTCTTTAATGTGCAAATAGACCCTTAGACATAAGGTGGCCGGCCATAGGAGACAAAAATTGACAAATTGGTCAAAGTTGGTGACTAAATTGACTTGTATTAATAAAATAAAGAATAGAAAAATATCATCTTTTCTTCTCTCCATCACCACTAAAAATTAGCAGAAAAGAGGGGTTTGAAAACTCAAAAATTTCAGCAAGCTTTCTTCCTAACAATAAGTGATTTTAATGGTTTTTCTTGAAAATAGCTGTACTTTTAGAACCGCTAGAGCTTAAGCTTTCTAATGAGGGGACTATCTTGCAATATGGTGAAAAGGTTAGAGTTTTTCCATGAGAGCTTTCAATTTTATGTGCTGCATTTTTATGGAAGAAAATGAGCCTTAGTTGTTATATGAACAACTTTTGTGAAAGGTGTTGCCATGAAAACACCTAAATGAACCTTTTTGTAAATGTTGTAAAATTGGTAGTAAATTTGTGAAATGTTGGGTTTTGATGATAGCCATAAGAGAAATAAATGTTCACCTAGGCTCATTAAATGTAGAAATTTTATTAGAATTGATTTTTGAGCCTAAGGGTAAAATGGTCATTTTGCTAAAGTGTAAGGGCAAAATAGTAATTTTTCCAAAGCATGATTATTAAAATGCTTTTATTAATGTAAGGATTGAAACTAGCTAATTTGCTATTATAGAGTAAGAAAAACCAAGAATCAACCTTGATCAGGACAAGAATAAAGTCTCGGACCAGATTGAAGATCTAGCTCATTTTGAAATCGATATAAGTTTGTATGTGATAAATTCAACATTTATGCTAGCATGTTTGACAATGTTTGATGTTATAATGATACATGATGCTCTATGAAATTAAGTATTTGGTATTGAATGAGAAAGTTAAGATGGATGAGGTCCCGTGTAAGACCATGCCGGGGACATGGCCTCGGCACCGAATTGAGATCTCGTATAAGACCATATCTGGGATATGGCTTCGGCATTGATTATGAAAAATCATATAAGACCATATCCAGGATATGGCGTCGATATTGATGTGAGGTTCCGTATAAGACCATATCCAGGATATGGCATCAGTATTCAAAGATGATCCATGTAAGACCACATACGGGATATGGCATTGGCTTCGTGTTTATGTTAATGATAATGAACATGCATCTATGAGTATCCTTAGTGATTTATTAGGATAAATAGGTTTTCTTGGAAATAGAAATGAGAATTGTATTAAAGTCATGTGAATGAGTGAATACATGTACGCGTGAGAAAATTCACGAGGGATGTTTACAATATGTGGCGTGGTACGTTCTAAATAAGAACAAGTACGAGTAAGTATGGCAAAGTGCTTATGACATTTTTTATGGTTATCTAATGCTATGGATTGATGTCATTGTGAGCTTATTATTGCTATTTATTTTCATGCAAACTTACTAAGGTTTATGCTTACCCCTCTCATTTCTCTTTTCCTTGTAGTATTGCCAAGATAATTCGGGGATCGTGGGACGCAAGAGTTCGAAAATCACAATATCAACAACACTTTGGTATAATAATTTAGACTTATTTTGAGTATGGCATGTATAGGACTTGGTATTTTGTTAGCTCGTAATTGTTAGCCAAAGTGTTGGCTATGTATGTTATCAAAGTCATTTTGTAAATGGTCATCGGACATGGGTCATCACTTGTTAAGTTTATATATAATCAATGATAATGAAATTATGAAGTTTATACTTGTGTGAATGCTTTGAATTGAGTTCTTTGATGTGCCTTTGGGTCATGAATGATGTTTATATGAGTTGGAGTTAGTATGTCTACTATGCAGGGTGGCATTTGGCTTGGAATATAGCCTTTTTATGTCCACTCGGGTAGACACACGGACATGTGTCTAGGCCATGTGGGACACACGGGCAGAGACACGGCCGTGTGTCTCAGCCGTGTGGGAGGCACAGCCATGAACATGGGCGTGTACCCAGGCCGTGTGAAGTTTGCACCTTGAATTTGGAATTTAAATCGCCACACGGTTGAAGCACATGGGCGTATGACAGACCGTGTGGAATACGGCTACAGCACACGGACGTGTGGCTGACCGTGTAAGGTAAGTCAGTGTCAACCACGGGTGAAAAGCATGGGCGTGTGAAATATCACATGAGCGTGTCCCATTTCACACGGGCATTTGGGCCCTGTTTAGACAAAATTTTTCTAAGTGCATAAAAGTTTCCAATTAATTCCCGAAACCTTCCGAGAGTATGTTTAAGGCCTTGCAGGCCTAGGATGAGCATGTTATGGGTGTGAATGGGAAGTTTTTAAGACAAAACAAAATTTTATAGCCCGAATTATTATGTTTAAGCAAGTTGAGTTAGGTAATGCCTCGTATCTAGTTCTAGCTTCCAACACGGGTAAGGGGTGTTACACTTTTGAAGTGCTGCTTCAACAATTTCTTGGAATCGTACTCTCTGATCTTCTTGCGTGCCATTTCTTATTTTCTTTTCTTGTTCTCTTCTTTGCCACCAATTCAGAGTTGAAACCTTTGTAATTCAGATCTAAACAAAGAGAATATACATAATGAAAATGAGAGGAAAAATGATTAGGGACTTGGGGGAGGGGGAGGGAGAGGGAGAGAGGGAACTAATTTGGGGAAAAATGATTTTGGGGAGGGGAAAGGGGAACTGATTTTGGGGAAAAAAAGAGTTTTGGGAATAAAATAGCTCTGTTTTGCAAAATTTTAATACATATTCGCGGCATTTTTTGTCCAAACGCCGCTATTTCTTCCTTTTGCAGTGTTTATAATAAAAACATCGTTATAGCTCTAACCTTTTGCTGCGTTTTCTAATTAATGCCACTAATGTATAATTTTTGTGGCGTTTTTGTTCCAAACGCTACTAAAAACACCGCTAAATGCTTAATTTCCTGTAGTGAGCTCCTTGACCAGCTCCACACCATGGTTATTTTCCAAGCTCTCCCATCCCCAACAATGCCCCCTTGCTGCCCCACTATTTGCTTCTAGTAACAAAGTCACAACCACCTTTCATTCCATCCTTCGCCACACCAACCATCAGCCACCTTCACCATCTTCACAAACACCCTTCCATTATTATTAGACTCCATGCTATTATATTATTTTTATTATTTTATTATTAATTATTTTATTTAGCTCATTATTTAATTCTTTCTATTAACTATAAATACACGATGGCATTTAGTATTATTTTGATAATAAAGCAAAATTTCTCTAATCACATTCAAGAAAAACATACCATAAAACTAAATACTTCACATTCAAGCACAATCCCCTTATGTCCCATCAAGAGATGATAAATTACTAACTCACCTCAACAACAAATGTAACAGTCCATTTTTAGTCAAATCAGAATAGTGGTTTCGGGACCATAAATCTGAAGTCAAAATAATTATTTTATTATTATTTTAATTCCTATAGCATGACAGTATGAAAGAAATTTTATCGTTTGAATGTTTAATTCGATAAAAAGATCTAAATCGAATAAAATGTAAAACTTGTGTTCTATTAGCTAAAGGTGGCTAATAACTATAGAACTTTAAAGTAAAGGTCCTTATATGATAATTAGACTATTAGTGAAGTGGGTGGACATTTATGTGCATGGTTAAGTGAATTTTAATGTTAAATGACAAAGGTTAATAAAGTAAATTAATATTTAAATAAGGTAAAATAGATAAAAACAAGGCATCATCTTCGTGGCTAATTTGCTTCCACCGAAAATAGGATAGAAAAAACACCATTTTTGAAGGTTGAACATTCGACTCCTCCACTTGCATGGTATGCATTTTGACTCGATTTTTAATGATTTCTATGTTTTTGAGATCGTTGCAGCTTAATCTAGCTAGCCCCGGGACTAATTTGTAGAATTGTTAAAGTTTTAAGGTTTTTCCATTGATTAATATATGTGTGTTTTGATGTTTGATGATAGAAAATGTATGCTTGTTGTTAAATAAACAACATTTGTAAAGTGATTATTGACAAAATTGTCATTTAGAGATTTAATTGAGAAATGTTGAAATTTTATGGTTAAATTGTGAAATAAATGAAAAATATGAGATGCTAGGGACTTAATTGAAATTCAGCTAGCATGGGTATAGGTTGAATTGCATGAATTTGTATTATTATGAGATAATGACTAAATTGTAAAAATGTTGAAATATTTGGGGTAAAAATGTAAAGTTGCCTTAATGTGTATTTTGGACTAAATTGAATAGAATGATAATTAAATAAGTTAATTTTGATTACATTTAGATCAAGGAAAGCGAAATTCAGATTTAGATCGGGGGAAAAATAAAGTATCGGACTAATCGACTTATTTTGTCATTTTTGCAATCGAGGTAAGTTCGTATGTTAATAAGCATTATTATAACTGTGTTTTAAATGCTTTAATATTGAATATATTGTGTATATGACATTACAGATATATTTGACGACGATTCAGCAACGAGAAATCTCGATTGGACCTTAGGAATAGATTAGGATACGAATGACATGTCATTAGGGGTTATGTGATTGGGTGCTGGTCCGTACGTCCTACCGGTGGCTGAGTTATCCGGCATGTGTTGCGGATTCTCTTCATCTTGCGTGAGTAGCACTATGTAGCTACATCATGACCGTCAGCTTACGTGAGCAGACCCGTTGATAGCTCGAGAGTGAGCATTATATGTGATATGAGATTGAGATAGCTTCGGCTATGTATGTGGCACTTAGGGTGCGAGATTCCTGAGTATCCGATGGTATTCCAAATGGTTCAATTGGTATATCAAATATGTGAATGAATATGAGATCGATATGAGCTTGTACAAGTATGTACGTAAATTATACAATCATCGAATTGAAGAAGTTGGTGAAAATTTAGCTTAATATTTGGATTGAATGCATATGTTAAGTTATGATTCAATTTTAATAGCATTATACGATGTTTATGTTATTGAATTATTGGTTGGAAAGTTTTACTTATTTAGCATACGAGCTTATTAAGCTTTATAGCTTACTTTGTTTATTTTCCATGTTTTATAGTAGTATCGAAGCTAGCTCAGATTTGGGACTCGTCGGAGATCGTATCACACTATCAAGCTATCACTTTGGTACTTTTGAGTTTATATTTCAGTTATATGGCATGCATAGGAACTTTGGTCATTTTGGTATGTAGTTCGGAAATGAATTTAGCCATTTGGATTGGCTTGTAATTGTTTAATGTTTGGTTTTGTATATAGCCATGAGAGTTGGCTTATTTTGGTTGATTTGGTTGTGTATATATATGCAAATGGCCTTTGTCTTGTGTTGATAATTTCTTTGCATATGATTGTGGTAAAAGGTTGATATTTGAGAATTGGTATGTTGATGAGTTTAGGCAAAATGATGCATAATTGGAAGTGTCCATATTGATGATTTGTGAAAGTGAAGTTTAGTATGAAATTGAATGGCATATTGTGGTATTTGTGTACATTTTGTATATTAGTATTGAAATGGCATGAATTAAGCTTATTTGAGATTGGATGCATGCCTATTAATGTCATGTTTGGTGCCATTTCGTTTGGTGTAAGTGTATGCAAATTTGGGTGGCAAGATGGCTTGGTAAATATCCTATCTTTGTCCATACGGGTAGAGACACGGACGTGTGTCTCAACTGTGTGTGACACGCGGTCAGGTTACAAGGCCGTGTGTCCCCTAGTGTTGAATTAGAAATCAAGTCAGCATACTCCACACGGCCCAGCACACGAGCATGTGACTTGGCCGTGTGGCATAAGTCAGTATATCCTATAGGATTAGCACGGCCTAGCACACGACCTAGTACACGGGCTGGGACACGGCCATGTGATCCTATTTTGAATGTCCAGACGGCATGTGACACGGGCGTGTCTTTGGCCGTGTGAGACACGCGACCGGGCCACACAGGCGTGTGTTCTTGTATTTCGTAAAATTTTCTAAGTTTTCCAGAAATTTCATAAGTTATTGGTTCAGTCTCAAACCACTCTAAATGCAAGTTTAAGGCCTCGTAGGCTCGTATTAGGGACAATGTGAATGATTTTGAATGATGTTTATATAGAAATGGAAAATATATGTGAAAAATATGTTTGATTGTGTAATAAGTCTGGTAACGCTCCGTAACCCTATTTCAGCAACGGATACAGGTGAGGGGTGTTACAACAAAGCTCTAATCAATCTTCGATGGATGCATCTCAATTGCAGCCAATTCTTGTAGTACTGCTTCCTCTTGACCCTCCTCAACTCATAACCTCAATAGTTTTCCCCTTCTAACATTTCCATGGTCTCCTTAACTAACATATAAGCATAAGGTACTGTCATACTTTTTTGCACATAAAATATCTGAAACTCACACCTGAAACCGATTAACATAAGAGATAAGAAACAGTGAAGTATGACAATCACCTCAGCAGATAGAATTGTCAGAGTCAGCCATTCCTTTCAAAAAAGCACCAACTGGTTCGGGGTTAAGTAAAAGAGGGACCTCGTAAAAGCTACATTTCTCAAAAGCCTCTTCTACATTCCTTTTGAAAAAGCACCAACTGGTTCGGGGTTAAGTAAAGCGGGTTCTAGAGTTACAATAAAAAAGATGGCTCCAGAACAAGTTTGAAGATTTCAAAGCCATGTGGCCCTTTCTTTTCCTTTTGTGAAAAAAAAGTAAAAAAATAACAAATAAATTAAATTATATAGCTAAAATCCAGGAAATGGGGCAAAAAAATTGATAAGGTAAGAAATGTCAGTAAGCAAAAGTCCAAAAGTTGAAATGGAGAATCAGATTTTGTAGGGTGCAGTAGTTTAGTTTATTTAATTAATTTTCAAAATTTTTTTTTAAGAGTCAGATTTTAATTAAGGAAAATCGTACGAGGAAATTACTTATTCTATTTTCTAATTAATTTATTACTTGGAAGATTCGCAAAGAGCAGGAAAAGGCGGTTGCAAGGTTCTATTCTCATTATAAGGGATGAAAGGTTCAACAAGGAATGTTGTAACAGGTCCTTTACATCCACTCATTTCCACCTGCAAGTCATGGAGAGGTAAACACAAAGTTTACGATCTCAAATGAAAGGGTAGGTGAAAACAAATTTAATGAACCTCTTTGCCGAGGCGCTCTTTCACAAATGTAGTAACTTGAGTAAAATCAAGATTCAAGCCAACCAAACCACGCTTCCCACGCTTTCCAAACAACATATCAGGCTTGGCAACCAGTTTCTGCGACAAAAGCATGGTTCATTCTCTACTAGCTCATCGAAATCATTTAACTCCGTCACCTAAACTCAACAGAACAATCAGACAAACAAAATAGTAGTAAAATAAGGCTGAAAATGGGAGTTATTAAATGAAAAAAAGAGATACAGAAGGAGAAAATGAACTGACTTTTTTAGATATGATGGGCAAATCATAGGCGAAAAACCTTTTAAAGTGTTGCTTCAACAATCTATTGGAATCATACTCTCTGATCTTCTTGCATGCCATTTCTTAGTTTCTTTTCTTGTTCTCTTCTCTGCAACCAATTCAGAGCTGAAACCTTTGTAATTTAGAACTAAACAAAGAGAATATATGTAATGAAAATGAGAGGAAAAATGATTAGGGATTTGGGGGAGGGGGAACTAATTTGGGGGAAATGATTTGGGGGAGGGAAAGGGGGAACTGATTTTGGGGAAAAAAGAAAGGGTTCTGGGAATAAAACAACGACGTTTTGCAAAATTTTAATACAGATTTGTGGCATTTTTGGTCCAAACGTCACTATTGCTTCTTTTTGCAGCGTTTATAATAAAATGCCATTATAGCCCTAAGCTTTTGTGGCGATTATGAAAAAACACTTCTATAGCTCTAACTTTTTGTTGTGTTTTCCGATTAGCACCACTAATGTATAACTTTTGTGGTGTTTTTGGTCCAAACGCCACTAAAAATACAGCTAAAAGATTAATTTTTTGTAGAGAGCTCCTTGACCAGCTGTACACCATGGTTCTTTTCCAAGCTCTCCCATTCCCAGCAATACCCCATTGCTGCCCCACTATTTGCTTCTAACAACAAAGCCACAACCACCTTGCATTCCAACCTTCGCCACACCAACCATCAGCCACCTTCACCATCTTTACAAATGCCCTGCTATTATTATTAGACTCTATGCCATTATATTATTTTATTATTAATTATTCTATTTAGCTCATTATTTAATTCCTTTTATTAACTATAAATACACGATGGGATCTAGTATTATTTTGATAATAAAGCAAAAATTCTCTAATCACATTCAAGACAAACATACTACAAAACTAAATACTTCACATTCAAGCACAATCCCCTTATGTCCCATCAAGAGATGATAACTTACTAACTCACCTCAACAACAAAGCTCTAATCAATCCTCGATGTTTGCATCTCAATGGTGGCCAATTCTTGTAGTACTACTTCCTCCTGACCCTCCTCAACTCATAACCCCAATAGTTTTCCCCTTCTAACATTTCCATGGTCTCCTTAAGAATCACTCTTTTTCTATTCTTAAAACCTGAGTCTAACAAGGATGCATTGACTATCCTATAGATTTTGGGCTAGTTTTGGATTTACTTTTCTTACCTTGTGCCTTCCTACCACTTCCTCTTTTTTTCATTCACTAGATGTCATCAAACTTTTCACAATTTCATCAATTTGTCTTACTCTCCTTTTAATGGTAGTCACCCTACTTTTGAAGGGAAGAGTTGTAACACCCCAAACCCAGCCTAGAAGTTAGGCCCGAATCTGGCATGTCACATTGAAGTGTTTTAGCGAAAACCTTATTTTCATTGAAAACCCTTCATAAAGTAAAATGTTGAGTACAAACCCCTTTTTAGTTGCAGAAGTTTTATTTAAAAACAAAAAATTTATAAAACTTGGTATTTAAAAATGGAGTTGCGGAAACGTAATAATTGAAAACCGCCATAGCTTAGGAAAATAAATAGTGTTCTGCCTCCAAAATATAAAACATAATAATATAATAATCTCACAAAATAATAATAACCAGAGAAATTACAATCCAAACCAAAATAATTTCAAAATACTAGGAATTTTAAAGAAAATCCAAATAATAATAATAATAATAATATCTTACTAGCTAGCCACCTCTGAGTCCCACCATCCATCGAACCGCATATTGATGGTCACCTGAAAAGTTTAAAAATGAGGGGGTGAGTTTTGAAACACTAGTGTGTATAACCCTCAACGAGTATAAAGCAATCATCAGTTATTTTGGGCCTGAGCCCAACTTAGTAGCGGTGGCCTTTGGGCCAAAGCCCATATCACGTTAATATCACAATAATATCGTACATGCAATGCTCTACAAACCCTCTCCAATAGTCCATCCGCTACACAACATTTCCCTTCCAACCTTATACACCTGTGGGGATTTCTAAATCGACTCACCCATCTGCTACACAGCAATGGTAGCTCGGTTGTGGTACTACCTAACGTTGCAGCAAAGTTGCTAATCATATATTGGGCTTAAAAAGCCAACGGTGGATCCACGGTCGTCAAACAACCATGCGATCATCAAATTCTTCCTCCGTACCATAATTCCCACCCATATGCAACCTAAACAGAATATCATATGAATACAGCATGTCATACATGTAACATAAATCCTACATTTAACCTATAGGGGTATTTTGGTAATTTCTTAATAGTATAGGTTTTAAATTATGAACTTTTGGCCCGTCAACATGTCCTCGTTGGCTAAAGTGAACAGATAATATGCACTAGGTAGGATTTCAGAGAAGAGGAGGTGGGTCATTAAGACCACTTAAATACCCAGCTCTCCCTAGATCCAATCCTAGTCATGCATATGCCCATTGCCACACTCTAACCTTATGACTTGTCCACAGACGAATTTGATAAATTAATAAGTTTTATGCTATTTAAGGATTTATTGAACTAGGCCTAAAAGTCCATTATAAAACCCTAGCAAGTCTACAGGCTTTTACACACTCATATAGCCCATCAGACCCAATTACATTTTTATGGCCCACTAGGCTCAATCACACTCATATGGCCCATTAGGCCCGGATCCATTCCAAATCATTTAATAAACTTAATTAGCTCATCACATATTACCAAGTTATCAACATTTTCTTATTTAGGCTTATAGGTCCGTCGGGCCCATTTGGCCCACTCTGGCCAGTTGGCCAAAACGTGACCCAAGTCTATGAGATCGCTCATGGGGTCTCTGGTATCGTATCGAATACCCCCTTACGAGTGTTCGCGTACTCACAAGACTACCGTAGCCAAACTTTTAGATTTTCAGCATTTCAACTTTTCGGCTTTTCGGTATTTCGGGATTTGCCAATCTATTGCATGTGTAGTGTATGTACACACCTTCGGCCTTATATTAAACTATCGAATCATAGGGTAGAAGTACAAACCTTACCACCTAGAGTGCTAAGTACTCATAATCGTCAAAACCTTGATCGACTGCGATTTGCCTATTTAATCCGAGGTCCGTTGTAGTCCCCTTTCTGCATCCAGGCGAAAAGTCCCGAACCGCCGACACCTAACGTCGCTTAAACTTGGAAGTAGTGGTCACTTGCTCACACTCAGTCCGCATCTTTACTGACACTTTACTAGATCCCCCTTTGCTCATTGTAAATTCCTTATCAATCGGCCAAATGAATGCAATAGCTAGTCCCAGAAGATTTAGCCAACGCGGGGAGAATAACAGATTTGAAAGAGGGAGAGAATGAATATTCGGTTAAGTAACTGAACAAAAAAGGATTGCTTTGATCAAATTGTGGAAGAAAAGGGGTGGCACACAAGGGATTCGACAAAAATGAATACTGGACTTTAAGGACCAAGAATGTTCGGCACAAGAGAAATAGACTAGAAGTAAAGGAAAGAAAAGAGTTTGATGAGAAGGAAAGGAAGAAATCGGCGCAAAATAGAAGAGGAAGAATAAGGGATTTCAGCTTTCAGGTATTTGGAGAGAAAAGTAGTTTTTGACAAAATAAAGAGAAAGAATTTGGCATTAGCCTAGAACCCCAAAATTGACACCTATTTATAGCCTATAGCCGAATTTCCTATCCCCAAATTCCCAATTCGGCTCAAACTCTTCCACATATCTCATCTCCTAATTTTTCTCCACGATCAGCTCCTCAATCCCTTCCTAACTTTTCTCTTGTGAACACTCCCCTTAGAATCCAACTCCACGCCACTACCAACCATTCTTAATTCACTTAAATATTAAACTAAACCTGCAATAATAATATTATTTTTTTTGCACAACAAAAATCCAATTTTTCAGACACACGTAGCCCATCTCTTCTAGACCCAAAATTCAGGGTGTTACAAGAGTAATTATATATATATTTATATTATTATTAAAGTAAAAATTATAAAATCTAAATAAAACTAAAATTACATAGATTTATAATATATATATATATATATATATATTATTTCACGTTGAAATATACCTAAACAAATTGTTGTCGAAATTCAAATGAGCACGGAAAATAGTTTGTCCAAATTCATTCTAAACATTTTTAGTTGATTTATATATTATTAATTTTTCATAAAATATTATATTTTTATATTATTATTCTAAAACTAAAAATATAAAAATTACAAAAATCAATACCATTCAATTAAAGATAATTTTAAAAAATAAAATAATTAAAGATAATTTAAAATATATAAATTTTTACATATATAAAAACTAAGACCATCGAAATAAGATAACTTTTAAGACCATTTACTCCCTAGAATGGTAAATAATATTCTTATTATGTTTTAGATAAGAGGAAATTTATCTTTAATTTAAATGGTTTTAATTTTCATGCTTTTTATGAAGATATATATATTTTTAAAAATATATTTTAGAAATTTTAATTATAAAATAATAAAATAATAAAATTATATTTTATGAAAAAAGCTAATAATATATAAAATTACTAAAAAAGTCTAAATTTAGACAATTGATTGCATAAGTTCACTTAAATCTTGATAGATATTTTTCTAGGTTCATTATGATGAGAAATAATATTGATAATATTTTATAAATTTATATATCTTTAATTTCAAAATAATAATATAAAATATATGAGATGTTATAAAATAATCATATAGAATGAATTTAAACAATTATTTGTGAATGCATGAAAAATTATACTTATAAATTTTTTAGTTTTATCACGTGCTCTAATTGATTGTTACTATCAGGTGAATTAAAATTAAGGGCGTTAAGTGCAATACTTAAAGTTGATATCTACTAAAAACAAGTCGAAAAGTTAAAAGGATAAAAATGTATATTAATGAATACAATTATAAAGAAAATAAAATATATAATCATGGACTATTAAAGTGGGAATATAATAATAAATAAGATAACAATGAGAGTTCTTAAGATAACTCTTCAAAGGTAAATATAACCTATGTTAACATAGGTTATTGGCCATATATGTGTGTATGCCCAAATATTTTGTTTCTATTAATATTCTTTGAGGAAGGATATGACAATGCAAGAATGAATTCTATCATTACGGATAGAAAATATTTATCTTATTTGGTATTGAAACAAACAAATCTTATTCTAATATTTGATAGTACAAAATTAGTTAAAAGCTATAGAAGAACTAATATATCAATATTTAAAAAGCACAAAATTTGAGATGATTAATGCATTAGTTTTAAAATATAGTCATTATAATGAATATCATATTGAGATTGCAAATGAAGAAAATATTATATTTCATATGAATCACTATTGCTATAAATATCTATTTTGAAAGGATGAAAAAAAAAATGAGGATTGAGTTATTGATTACTCTTGTTATTAAATTGAATTGACTGTGACTATCTTTGTGATATTCTTTTGTCATCATCCCTATTAAGAGATTGAAAACAAAATATTTGACTGTGAAAGATCTACTTATGAGCAATAGAATATGTTAATTCTATCTAAAGCTCATTATGGTTGGATGCACCTGAAGTTGCCATTTTTTTTTTTAAAACTATGAGTATAACTCTACTGTATTCAGAATAAGTTCTCAATTAAAATTGCGTGGAAAAATATTACTGATGAGAACTTGCAAGATAGAAAACTTATGTATGAAAAGTCATTGGTTATGTACCTGTTGTACACCTGGAAAATAAGATCCTCTCTCAAAGTTTGCTATTAATAGATTTTGATTGGATTCAAAGCCTACCACTGGAGTTTAATTTTCTAACTTATTGATAAAATCGTCAAGACTCAAGGCAGAAAAAAAGGCACATCTCTAAATATTAAATCTACTTGATATATGGTTTAAATATTTGATATGGTCTTCTTTTTAAGTTTTGATTACATGAGTTACACATTGTTTTAAGCATCTCATTTGTTCATGAAAATGAATATTAACTAATTTGTTTATGTCATTATAGTAGGCTTTATAATTAAATAATATATTTGATTAAAACGTATCTAATATGCAAATTTGTGTTAATAAACCAATGAGTTTTATGATTATTTGGATTTGATTTAGTTCAAAGAATTGTTAAAGGTAGTAGTTGATACGTTTTATTTTATTCCATGTGTTAACTATTTAGAAAGATGACATGAGCAATTGTAAATGAAAAGTTCTATGAGCATGAATGGTTGGATTTTAAATTAAATTTCATGCATGTTTATGATGATGGTTATGAAAGAAAAAAATTGCTAGTTTTTAATTATGTCATATTTTTATGTTTGAGATGCAATTTTTATTGATATATTTAATATAGGCTTGTTTCTATACATGACTTAGATAGTTATTCTTGGTAGCTAATTGATTATGCAAAAATCTTTTTAAAATGGCTTTAAAAGTATTTTGTATTGATTTCATATCTCATTATGGATAAACAAAATAATGAGTTATTGGTTCCACCAGTTTTGCTCCATTTGCTGAAGTGAATGTAGCAATTCATAACAGTTATGAAAATTTATCTTATTGTCATTATTGACAAATAGATAAGAAGAACATGGATGATTCAAAATGGTGTCAAATGTTTATTCTTAGTACAGAATGCTCAATGATTTATACTAATTTATCATTCCTTGAAGCAAATGATATCTATATAATTTTGTTGGTAAAAAATATGATATATGCTTACATTATTGTCTAAATTACTTTTTGCACATTCTTTGAAGTGAATGTTTGCAATAAATATAATAAACTTTATAATTATTATTTTGGACATTTGAAGATTTTGGCATATTCCCTGAAGTGAATATTGCATATAATTGTTTGAAAATTATATTTATTTTGTTGACTTAGTGGCATTATAAACTTCACATTGATTTAGACATTTCCAGTAGTAAATGTCTCAATAGTATTTATTGGTGGATACAAAATAAAAGGAATGATAGTAAAAGTATCACTTTGTCACAATTTATATTGACATTATTAGTACAATTGAAATGCATGTTAAAGTGAACCAGAAGTTTACTGATACAAATGCATTTACTACTTAGCGTGACCAGTTAGACCATCCTGTATTATATATGATGCAAAAATTAATTAAGAATTCATATGGACATTCATTAAAGAACCAAAAGATTCTTTCATTTAAAGAATTCTCATTTGTTGCTTATTTTCAATGAAAATTGATTATTAGAAACTCACTAGCTAAAATTGAGATTTAATGTCTTGCATTTCTGAAATGAATATGAGCCTATTCATCCACCATGTGGATTATTTTGATATTATATGATTTTCGTATATGCATCTACAAAATAATCACATATGTGTTATTAACTTGCAACATATTGTTTGCAAGATTGCTTGTTTATATAATTAATTTTAGATCATGCAATTAAGACAATTCATCTTGCTAATACTGATGAGTTTATATATCAGTCTTTTATTGATTGAGTTTGAAAAACTTTTGTAAAAGTTTGTTATTTATGCGCATATAATGGTTTAAAGAAATTATTGATTGAACGCCTTTGGTTAATGTCTAAACCATTACTTATGATAACTAAACTTTCTATTTCAACATGAGATTATGTTGATTTATGTGTTGTACACATCAAATCAATAAGTTATAAATACTCTCAATTACAATTGATTTTTGGTCAAGAACTAAATATTTCTCATCTTTAAATTTTTGTATGTGCGTATATGTTCCAATTGCTCCACCACAACAAAGATGAGTGAATACTCAAAGAAAGTTGGGAATATATATTAATTATGAGTCTCATTGTATTATTATATGTTTTAAATGTATTGGAGATTCAATTATGACATGATTTGTGATTACTATTTTGATTCAATAGTTTTCTAGACATTAGGGGGAGAGAAATAATAACTTGTAATGAGTTAGGGGACAAGTTACAAATATGAAAATTCTCATAAATGAAAATAATTCTTCTAGATGATTATATAGAGGAGGCGGGTGCTTTAGAAAAGACCCAACACATAACTAATAAGTAAAACTCCATAAGAGATTCAGGTACCTGAAACTAAAGATTAAAATAGTGAAAATAAAGAAATCTCGATACGTTATGCCAATTCGAGCAAATGTGAAACCGATAATAAAAGTGGTCGACAATGGTTTTGCATGCAATATTATTGTTGAAATAATGAAATAAAATGAGGATCTTGAATAAATCTATTAAGAAATATAGATATGAATTAAATTTGTCAAAATAGAAAGACACAACTCAAGTACAATTAAATTCGTGGAGTTTCTGGACCATTAGTCCAAATATCTAAAGGTATAAAGCTAGTGAGGGTACAAATGAAGTATTTTAGCAAAAGCAGAATAAAAATATGAAGATTTTCGCTAAGCCCTGACATTGATTGTGAAAAGATATAATATTCTTTTGTGGTGGATGCAATAACCTTTAGATATATTATTAAATTGATAGTTTATAAAAGATTTAATTTGCATCTAATGGTTGTTGTTACAACCTTTTATGAATCACTATATAGTAAAGTTTATATTAAAATCTTTGAAGGATTTAGAATGCCAGAAGCATATTGAAATTATCGGGATATTGCTCACTTATATGATTTGAAATAAATTGAACATATGTGGTAAATTTGACATAGTGAATAGTAGTTGAAAGAGGAATATAAGATGATCCAAAATACTTATTTGTGTTTTTATAGAAGAATCATGATTAAAGTTTGCTATGATTATTGTTGAAACTCCTAAAGAGATCAAAATATATTTCCCCCAAAATTTTCCCTCACTCATGACTTTCAAAAGAATGTTGATATAAATGCTTAGCAAATACGTTCAAATGGCCATTTGAAAAGCTAGTATTCAAGATTGAATATATAGAATATCAGAATGTATATTATGTTTTCATGAGGGGGAGTAAATATGCACTATACTCTTTTTCCCTTAACTGAGGTCTTGTCCTATTGGGTTTTCCTGATAAGGTTTTTAATGAGGCATCATATTATGCGTATTATAAATATGTGTACTTTTTTTCATTAGGAATTTTTTTCTACAGGGTTTTTATCTTAGTAAGATTTTAACGAGATGCATTATCTACAAATAGACATCCAAGGGGGAGTGTTATGAATATCTTATTAAGTAGATGTGTAACACCACAAACCCGGCCCGCGACCCTTGACCGGATCTGGTATGTCACTGCGAAAAATGTTTGAAAAGAATTTGACTTAAAGGTGAAAACGTATAAATTTATTGTCTTTGGTAAAACATTGTATAATTAAAAGCCCATTAAAATGTAGTTGTTATAAAATATCCGAATTGAAAACTTTATTATATATTCTAAAGATGTAAGTTGCCGAAAATAAGAACATTTTCAAATAATAATTTAAACGCCAATCCAACCAAGACATCGTAAAATCCTTAAATACTTTAGGAGGCCCTTATTACATCAAATAAATTCCCAAATCGATAATATAAAATTCGTAAATCAATTAAATCATCTTCCGCATGGGCCACCTCGTATCCACTCCAACTCGGTCCAAGCTTTATGCATCACCTGCAATGTTGGTAAAAATTTGGGTGAGTCACACAGACTCAGTGTGCAATTAGTCCACTGAATTCCACCCACATGTCAAACCACATATTTACCCACATGTCAGATATTAATGCAACGTTATTCACATAATTTCACTTATTGGGCTTGGCCCATAACCATATCACATTCTTATAATAGGGTAATTAACCACATGTTTCCACATACTGGGCTTGGCCCATTACCACATTAATTCACATACACAATTATGCAATTATGAAACCCAACCCAGCCTAGGGTCCATCCTCTACACACCCCAGTGTCCAGCCTACCACACACCAAGGGATTCTTAAATCACCCTCTCTTTTTTACTCCAATATGGCAACAAATGCCGTCCACGCGAACTTAATCGCCATTAGTCCATAACGCGACCTCAGTCAGCACCAATCCACGATGTAGCCGAAGCTATCATCAAAACCACGATGAGCACAAAGCCATCAATAACCACGATATGGCACATAGCCTATATCAATCACGATGGACTACAAATATTAATGAGATGAATTGGATCAATATCCATACTTTACTTTTTTGTATTGTATATAATGTATACAAAAATGGAAATAAAAATATATATAATAATATATAAAAAATATATGAATATAAAAATATTTAGAATATATATAAAAAATAGATTTAATATATAAATATATAAATAAATAAATTGAATATAATATTGAATATATAAATAAATTAAACAAAAAGAGTTTTATATGTTATTTTATCTGTTCTTTTATCTTATTTTATGTTGTTTTGTAAATGTTTAAATGCAATTACTTCATTTATTCACTTGATCTTTTTTATCTCTATTTTCTATCAATAAAATTGGCTCAATAAAATCAGGTTTTGTTGTTATAGAACACGGTATTCCTGATCGAATTATATTTGTTCGATACACTGTTGTCAATATGATTGGAAATTTTGAATTTTCTCTCTTTTTTTTTTCTATCAAAGAATCATATGAACGATTAATTCCCGCATGATACACTTTTGATCGAAAGAGTTTTACCAATTCCAACAACTTTTCTTTTTGATTTGAAAATAGTTTGAATCGGATCCTTTCGATTTCTATATCACAAATAGACTTACGAAGTTGTTCCAACTTATTGATTTCCATTAACTAACCCTAGATCCTTGCCCCTGAAAAATGGATGAAATGATTAAATATCGCCGATGTAATGTCTAAACCCAATGATTCAAGGCAAAGATAAAAGATCCTAGAACAAGGAAAAGATCTTCTTTCTAAAGAGATTCGATTCGGAACTATTATATGTCCAAGGTCTAATATTGAAATAATTTCAGAGGTTTTCCCTGACTTTGTCCGTGTCAACAAACAATTCGAAATGCCTCGACTATATCCACTCATGTGGTACTTCATTGTACAATATATATAAGAATTATACGATAAGAATTATATGAACCCATCTATATAGATATCATCATCTACATCCAGAAAGCCGTATGCTTGGATTTATCCATGATTTCTTTATTCCTTATTTATAAAAAGAATCCTATCCCTATCTCTATTTCTAAAATCCTATTTTGAAAATCGTGTCTATCTCACTGGTGGTTTTAAAAAACCTCGCGAATTAACTTGGGTTACAGGCGTGGTTCTGGGTGTGTTGACCGCATCTTTTGGCGTAACAGGTTATTCCTTACCTCGGGACCAAATTGCTTATTGGGCAGTCAAAATCGTAACAGGCGTTCCGAAAGCTATTCCGGTAACCCGAATTTGGAGTATCCTACTTTCACGCAATTCACAGGGTTCAACAAGCAATCGATATTTCACGATCAAGGGTGTAGTACTATTTGTAGTAGCGGTCCTTATATATCATATTAACAATCGAAATATGGTCGAAAGAAAAAATCTCTATTTGTTGTTTGAAGAAACCCTCCACTTCAATTGGTATTTTTTCACGAAAAGCAAACATGAGATAACAAATCCAGTCTGGGCGAAAAAGATTAGATCGAGATACAATCAAATATCTGTGACTACTCTCTCGCCCCCCTTTTTATTTTTTTTAGTTTTTTTTAGAATTAGATAAGAATTAGATAAAATAAATAATAGAAAAAATAAATAAGGAAGGTAGAACGAAAAAAGTGGATTCAACCAGATTCCTAGGGGCATACCATCAGAAAAACTTCCTTGACCAATTGGATAGATCAAGAAAACAGCGGTAAGAAATAGATTCTAGAAGCTAACTAGAAGCTAAACTAAAAAAGGGTATCCTGAGCAATTGCAATAATCGGGTTCATTAATATTCCTGGTATAGTAGATGCTATCACACATACAATCATACTCAATTCGATGGAATTGTTTGATCATAAAGGGGATCTTCTATAATTTCGCACGTGAGGGGTTATTTCTTAGTTTCGTCCAGTCGTGAATATCTGAATAGGGCGAACCGCCCCGTGGATATCTTTGCTTCGGAACAAAACAATTAGAATAAAATTAGGCTCGGTCAACTGGAATGTGTATTATCCATATATTATCCATATAGGGGATCCTCCAGTTGAGAAGATCCATCGACCTGAGACGAAGAGAAAGGTCTATCTATTTTATTTAGTTATTCAGTTAAACCAATGTTTCGTTATTGGAGCACCTTACATAATGAATATAATATCTTTGATAGGTATAATAACGGTATTATTAGGGGCTACTTTAGCCCTTGCTCAAAAAGATATTAAGAAGGGTTTAGCCTATTCTACAATGTCCCAACTTGGTTATATGATGTTAGCTCTAGGTATGGGGTCTTATCGAGCCGTTTTATTTCATTTGATTACTCATGCTTATTCGAAAGCATTGTTGTTTTTAGCATCCGGATCGATTAAATGATCCCAAATGATCTCTCCTTAATCGTTGGCTACAAAAAGAATCCCCAAAATCCCCTTCAAAGATTCAGCCAAAGAGAAAATAAGAGGATTAGATTTCTAAAATCGGCTAATCCAAAAGAAAAAAAAGAAGAACGATTGATAGAAAATCCTTACTCGTAATACGGAGATTGATTCACCCTTACTTGAACTATTAGGAGATTCGACCTTATCAATTTAGAAGAAAAGAAATGGTGATTTCAGCTTGGACAAAAAGAGAAGAGAAAAGATGGTGGTTTCGGCTATGGTAGTTTCGGTTTTTAACAAAAGAAAAGAAAGAAGATGGTGAAAATGGAGAATGGTTCGATTTTAACAAAAGAGAAGAAAGAGAATGGTGGTTTCGGTTATGGTGGAAGATGGTTTCGATTAAGAAAGAGAAAGAGAAAGAGAAAGAGAAAGAGAAAGGAAAAGAAAAAGATGAGAAATGCCCTTTGGTGCTAGTATGATCGGCCAAAGTGTACAAATGGAGAATGGTAAAT
The DNA here is from genome assembly GCA_025506655.1 of Gossypium rotundifolium. NCBI lineage: Eukaryota > Viridiplantae > Streptophyta > Magnoliopsida > Malvales > Malvaceae > Gossypium > Gossypium rotundifolium. The sequence continues at coordinate 83,623,464 of CP106722.1, read as the reverse complement.
TTTGATGTGGTTCAACTTATGAAAGAAAAGGGTAAGATTTAAGAGAGAATGGAACAAATTTTTGTCAAAAGAAAATGGCCAATATGGCACTTTGATGGCATTAGAATTTCGGCACCAAACAAAAGAAACTCAACAAAATAGACACCCAAACCTTTAAGAGAGTTTTGGCTAAGGAGAGAGCTTTTGGAGAAAAGTGAAAAGATGCACAAATTGTTAAGTTTTGGCCAACTATCATCCCTTAATCCCATTACAAAATTCGGCCAACACACATGCCAACATAATCCCCCTTTTTCCTCCTCATTTCTTCCCTATCATTCCCTTAATTCCTATCACAATTAAACCAACCCCCTTAGCCCCTTATGCCGTCCAGGTTCATGGTCAAATGACCATGGAAAAGCTTCCAAAACATCACCCACTCTTCAAGCCTTTTGTCCCCTTATCCTTCCATAACCTCTTGATTCCATACCATAACTACTAACTTGCCTTTTCCCTTTGGTCTACTATCCAAAAATGATAAAATCCAACCTTATCTTAATTAGAGTTGACCGACACATGCCATACACATGCAAAAATAAAAGTCACCTTATTGCCATTCATGGGATTCGAACATCTTCCCTCATGCAATTACTCATGCGCCAACACCACTTTACTACTAGCTCAATTTATGCTAACATTAAACACTTAAATTAACTTAAGCATCACAATCACTTGATCCACTTCACTAAATTCTCCATACTAAAAATTATTCTAAACCAATTAATTCCAAGCCTTCTCAAGACTGTATTAGGCATACAACAAAATTATATCCGAGCTAACACAATCAACAAGATGATACTCAAATTTTTCCTAAAGCCCAAGGCCCAATCGGCCCAATCCTACTAGGCCCAATTTCGGGATATTACAAGATGTCCATCAAGATCTAGATAAATTTTGATGTACTTTAAATTCTAATAGTTGTTAGAAGTAGATCTCTGCTTCATTTATACTTCTTATGCCTATAAATAGAGACTTTGGAGAAGCATTGTATACATTCCAATTGATCAATAAAATATGCTCTCTCTTTTGTTTTCCCATTTTCTTTGTTCTTTACTCTCTGTCTACTTATTTTATAACATAGATTTAATTTTTATACTTTTATTCGATCATTTTTAGTTGTTGTACTTTTCATGTTTTAAAATTTTAGTCCTCACCAAACAGGAACTGTTAAATTTATTGAGTAAAATTTTGCTATTTTTAAAATCTAATGCGTCAAACATATTATCATATGTGTAATTCATTTCAGCTTATTATTTTTACATATTCCTCACTAAAAATCTAGTTAATGGATTAACGACTATCATTTCAGTCAAGATTGAAATTTCAAAATTTGAAAAGTATAAATACTCGAATAATCTCGGAGAAAAATACTAAGTCTATAACTCGTATGCATAGTACATTAATAATTAAATTTAACTAAACAAATTGAATTGCTATTGTTTAGGTTAGGACTAAAATTTTAATTTTTGAAAGTCTAAGGACTAAAAGTGACCAATTTGAAAAGCACAGGACTAAAATTGATCAAATAAAGTAGAAGGACTAAATTTTCAACTTTCGCAAAGTATATTGATTAGTAACAAAATTTAACATAATTAATTAACTAAATTTTCAGATAGCTTGAGAGATGATGAGAAGAACAAAACCTTCTCGATTTTGCTAACTATACATACTAATATTTAATTTAGATATGCACCCATACATAATTACATACAAGCATATATATATATATATATATATATATAAATATAAGTATGAAACTGTTGGAAAATTTGGACATCACATATATAATAATGATAATTACATGTTATTATTTACTATCATGATAGGTTAGCCCAAATTAAGAGTGATCTAATTTGGTTAGAATTTTATTGGGCTTTTAATTATTAAATAAAGTATGGGTCAAATATGTGTAGATACTCTTTTAATGAAATTCTAATTAATCATGGGCTAATTAGAATTTGATTAGAACTAATATGCCAATGTTATAAATATTAGGGTTATGGTCCCCAAATTATACACAAGATACCTTTTCTAATATCCCATCATTAGGAAAGAGAGAGCATATATTCTTTGAATTTCTTGTGTGCTAATTTGGAAGATCAAATCCTCAAGATCTGGTAAAACTTCAAGAAATTCATGGATTCAGGTATGCTTTCGCATTTAGTTTTATTCTTGATTTATTCTTGATGATTTGACATGATAGATCCTGATTTATTAAGTTTTATTTTAGATTTATTTTACAAATCTAACAAGTGGCATCTGAGTTTTGTCATGTTGAATCATTGAGAAAGAATTTATTCTTTATGAATTTGATATTTTAATATTATGTTGAATCTTTGAGATTCTTGATAATTTTGGGTTTTGATTCTTTAAATAAAGTTTTAAGGTTTTATAAATATAATCTAGTTTGATATTTGCAAGGCATGTGATTATTATTTTAATCTTATATGACATTTTAATATATATATATATATATATATATAGAAATTGATTCATATATATGTTACATTATATAATATATGCATGCTTTGATTGGTTTAATGCATGTTTTGAAATTTATATATATATATATATATATATATATTTATCTTTCAAATTTGATTGAAAGATGAAATTAAGGTAAATATTTTGAAACAAATAAATTGATTTTGGCTTTTAATTAGGGATGTCAAATATTTTAAATAAATTAGTTGAAACAAAATGCCGCTAAAGTGACCTCTTTTGTGTAGATGAGTTTATTTGAAATATTAAGATGATTATATGTTTTGTGATTCATGCGTTTATTAATTGACCCAAAGGTAAGTTAATATTTGGCGAATTTCAATGACATCTGTGGTGATAAACGTGTGACAATTATAATGTATTTTATGTGAGCAATAAGTTAGTCCAAAGATTAATTCATTGTTTGACATAATTTATTGTCAATGTTTGATTGCTACAACAAGAGTACGACTTCATCGTTAATATTATCGTCCAAAGACTTGATATTAATGTTGTGTTTGGTATCTTGAGATGGGATTAGCCATTACCACGAATCTCACTGCTTACTTATGAATATTGATTTAAGCTTGTTTTTTGTTCTATATTCAGCTAATTCATCTTCTGCTGCCACAATATCTGCTAATATAAATTCTATACCCATGCTTAATGGGACTAATTTTAAGGAATGGAAAAGGCACTTACTTATAGTGCTTGGCTGTATGGACATAGACCTTGCACTAAGGAAGAACAACCTGCACCTCTCACTGCTGAAAGCACCCCTGATGTTAAGAGGGATTTTGAGAGGTGGGGTCGTTCAAATCGCATGAGTCTTATGATCATGAAACACAACATTCCTGTAACACCCTAAAAATCTGAGTATTTAAAATTTGCATGATTTTGGTGTTTAGATTTTTTTTTTAAAGGAAAAATATTTTATTTTATTTTGGTGCTTATTGAAGTCTTTGAGAGGGTAAAGCATAATTTGAGGATAGAATAAAAGTTATTAGTTGAGAATTTATTGAAGTGAAACAAAGGTGATTAAGACTTAAGCTAATTTATGTGCTAAAGAGTGTCATAAGATGAGTACATGGCATGGTGGTGTTGGCGCATGAGTTGTAGCATGAGGGAGAGGTTCAATCCTTGTATAGCACCTAGATAAAATTTTTGTTTTAATTTTCGCTCATGGCTAGGAAGTGTCGGCAAGGGACATATAAGGAAGGTGTTGACCATGTATTTTTGGTTAGTGTATCAATGGATTAAGGTAACAACTAACATATGGTATGGAATCAAAGGTTTAAGGAAAGATAGGGGGAACATAAGGCACTTATCAAGGGGAAAATTTGGAAAGAAATAATGGCCAATTGACCATGTGCTGGACGGCAACATTGGTAAGGGGAGGAGAGCCAAAATTTTGTTAGTTTGGCTAAAATCTCATTCTTTTCTCTTTGGTTATTCTTTGCACATTGTGCAGATTTTTCTTTGTTTTCTCCTTTCAACATCCCTCTTGGCCGATTTTTGCATTTGGTAAAGCCAAAATTTTGTGACCATTTGGTCATTCCTTTTTGCTTATCTTGATAGCCAAATCTTTGTGCCTTTTCTTCTTGTGCCGAAATCATCTATACCAAAAAGAAACATCTTTTTCTTTTCTTTGCCATTGTGCCTATAAACCAAATATTTTTCTTCTTTTCCTTGAACATACATAGCCGAATCCTTCATCTTTTAGACACCATTCTCTATTCTTTTCTTTCGACCGTGGAATATTGGTAAGGGTCCTTCTCTATTTTCGATTTATTAAAGTACTTTGGCCGAATGGTAATGGTGATTTGAAGGACTTTTTGAATGGATATAACGTTCATACTAATAACGTTTCTTTCGTTATTATTTAGTGCAATAACGGAGATTGGAATTCAAGTGATCGGGAGAATCGTGGAAACGTTGGAAACGTTTCATTTTGGTAAGGAAATCAAATCTCTTTAAATCTCTAGTAACATTGATATTATTTTAGATCTAACTAAATTCTTTTGGATCTTGAAGACTGTCAAGATAGGGAAGAAAAGGGCGGTGGTTAGTCACGTTAAGAGGGGCGGATCCGTAAATCCCCCATTCAAACGAAGAGCGGTTTCTGCAGTCCGGGATTTTCCACCGGGTTGTGGGCCATCTTCCGAAAGAAGTCCATTATTCGAAGTAGTACGAACCTCCGAGCCGTTGTACGTTGGTGGATTCTCGGCGGCTAGTGAATCGATAAACGAGGCAAAACCGAAAATCGAAGTGATTCAAAATCAAGAGGGTAAGATTTTGGATTCGTTATCGATTAAGATTTATTTTTACGAGTTAGTTGTCTAACGGATCAAAATATATTTTAGGTGCCGAGGAGCGAGAAGGGTTAATACTCACGGTATCGAGGTGTGTAATTTTCACACTCATTATTTTGGTTGGATGTCAAATTTCGGTATGGAAGTAAATCGTAAAACGATTAGATCGGTAAAACGTAAAATTTATATTTTTGACGAAAATGCGTAAAAACGACTAAACCGTGAAAATTACGAAAACGCCCTCGAGAAATTAATTGTTATTTTGAAAATTGGATGTTTCGTGAAAATGGGCCGTAATTACTCTAGTTCGTGAAAATGGGCCGTAATTACTCTAGTTCGTGAAAATGGGCCGTAATTACTCTAGTTCGTGAAAATGGGCCGTAATTACTCTAGTTCGTGAAAATGGGCCGTAAATACTCTAGTTCGTGAAAATGGGCCGTAAATACTCTAGTTCGTGAAAATGGGCCGAAAATACTCTAGTTCGATAAATCGGGCCAAAACACTCTAGTTCGTTAAAATTTAGCCAAAATACTCTAGTTTGGTAAATGGGCCAAAGCCCACTAAACTGCTAAATGGACAAATTGCTATAATTATGGGCCAAATGAAATGTTATTGATAAACCCACCATGTTATGTATTGTTAATAAATTTTATATTTTTAAAGTGCATGTATAATTGCATGGGTGGGATATATGAAGAGAAGAATGGCCAGTTGCCACAATATCGGCTTATTGCCTCTAGTTCGGTGGCTCTGCCACAATATCGGCTTATTGCCTCTAGTTCGGTGGCTCTGCCACAATATCGGCTTATTGCCTCTAGTTCGGTGGCTATGCCACAAATATAAAAAGGCTTATTGCCTACGATTGGTGTGATGGCGGGGTGGGTTGACTTGATCCCCACAGGTGTGATGGTTGGTACGGGGGTGTTAGCGGATGGATATTAGGTTTGGGTTGGGAATTTCATTTTTCATGCATTATTAATTATTTTAAATTCATGATATATTGTTGAATTGAATTGGGCTCAAGCCCAAAGATAATATCTTGACAATCTGCCCAATAATGGTGGTAAGTGAGTTACACATCGAGTTCTAAGTAACTCACCCTTTTATTTCTTTCCATCTCGTAATGGAAACCGATGTGGACTTGGGTGAGGGTGACTTCGTGGAGGCCATCTTGCTAAATATGGGTTATTTAAAACTCGAACTTTTAATAATTATTTTTACTATTTTGGGATGTTGTAATAAATGGCCTCTATAAATAACTTATGGATTTTATGTGTGTTTGAAATTTAAACTTTATTTTGGACTTTTAAATCATGGGCTATGATTATATGATGCTTTATAAAAATAAATTTGGGTTTTCAAGTATATGAAATTCTTTTATAAGTAATTCTTTTATTGTTAACTCTTTAACAAATCTCCTAACGGTTTTTAATAATACTATGATTTTCAACTAATGTTTCAAAAAAATTTTCAAAATCAAATACTCCTCAAATTTTAAACTCTGTAAACAATATTGAAGTTTTCAACTTATTAAAGATTTAAGAGTAGCTCGAATCATGTAGCAAACCAAATCTAGTCTCAACGCATAGACCGGGTTTGGGGTGTTACATTTAGTGGTATCGAGCCAGCTTTCAAAAACTCTACGTGGTTTGGGTTCAAAAATAATTTCGTATGAAACGTTCAATGATATTTTAAAGATCAAGATGGCACCACAAGCATCCCAAACAAGTCAAGTAAGTATTTATTGCTTAAATGATTACTATGATATGATCATAGGAATACTCTAGAACTTCTAGTTTTAGATGTGAAAAAAAAGCGTAGAGATTGAGACTATAGGACACGCTTATAAAAACAACTTTATATCTCAAATCTCATAAAATATTGTTAATAAACACCGAAACAAAATTTCTGATTCATAAAACTTGTAATCAGATAAACGAACAAGCAATCATGAGTACAAGAGGACGTGGTCGTGGATGCGGTAGACGTGGTCGTGGTAGAGGCCGAGGTGCTACTACCAAGCAATCAATCATATGCTGTAAGTAGACGCACTTTCGTCAATTGAAAGTGAGACCGGATCACGCGATCACATGGAAGAAGATCATGCATTGACTCAAGCAATGCTACGAGTCTTGGAAAGGGTCGCTGGAACTAGGATTGGGCCAACAACTCGTGGGTCAATTTCAGAGCGACTTAAGGCAAATAATGCGAAGTTTTCGGAGGAGTCTCGGTGTAGCCCGAATGTGGTGAATCTCGGCTCAAGTCGTGGAACGGATCATGGATGATATGGAATGCACTACCGAGCAAAAACTGAGAGGAGCTGTATCTTTATTGAGAGATGAGGCGTACGAGTGGTGGCTCACTGTTCGAGAAGGCACTGAAGCTGCACTGATTAACTGGGAATTCTTTAAAGCTGCCTTCCAAGGAAAGTACGTTGGAACGAGCTATGTAGACGTCAAGGAAGGAATTTCGAATCTTGTCCAAGGAAGTAAGATTGTGGCGAGATATGAAGTTGAATTTTACGTCGAGCCGTTATGCGGACAATTGTAGCAGATCATGAACGTTGTGTACGCTTCGAGGATGGACTTAATGATGAGTGAGGGTTACGATTGCTCGCAACAAGTTAGAAATTTTTCGACTCTTGTGGAGAAGGCTAAAATAGCCAAGAGGCTAAGAACTCGAGCAGCGAACAGAGAGATCCCAAACAAGAGAGAGACACAGCGATCTGGTTCTTCCAAGAGATTCGGAAGAAACCCGAAATGATGAATCGGTTCAAAGCGTAACCCCAGTAACAAATAATCAAGTCGAGATTGCACCGAGTGTGGGAAAAGGCATTTTGGAGAATGCTTTGGAGGAAAACGGTGCATGCTACAAATGCGGTTCAATGGAACATCGACAAAAGTTGTCCTCGACGGATGGATACGACTCAAGAAGTCCGTAATAATGATGCACAATGGGTCGGGGTAATCAGCAGCCACCGAGAGGTCGTGGACCAGGTCGTGGTGGTAATGGGGCTGGTCGTGGTCAAGGTGCACCGGGTCGAGGAAATGGTAATAGAGGAAATGCAGATGCAAGACGGCTGGATCGGTCTATGCGGTTAGACGCCATGAGGATGGCAATGCACTAGATGTGATAACCGGTACGTTCTTCATTTGTGATGTACCTGTTATTGCCTTAATAGATATTGGCTCTACTCATTCATATGTATCTAGTGCCATATCTGGAAACCTAAACTTAGAATCTGAAATTACCGAAAATGAGATGACGATGAATCATCCTTTAGGACGATCGAAGAGTGGTTAATAAAATATTTAAAGACGTGCCCTTAAAAATCCAAGAGGAAGTATTCTTAGCAAATTTGATGGAACTACCTTTCGGCGAGTTCGATCTCATTCTGGGCATGGACTGGTTGGTTAACCATCGGGCGCAATTGGATTGTGCTGAAAAACGAATGTCAGTAAGGACCCCGGATGATAAGGAAATCATAATGATTGGTGAACGAAAGAACTATCTGGCAAATGTGGTATCTGCATTAAAAGCGGAGAAGTTGGTGCGGAAAGGGTACGGGGCATTCCTAGCCTTTATCTGCTTTGGATGCCAAGGAATTATCCGTGAATGATGTGAGGACGGTGAAGGAATTTCCGATGTATTTCTGAAGAACTTCTGGTATACCTCGGATCGGAAGTAGAATTTGGCATTGAGCTTTTGCTCGGGCGGCTCCAGGTGTCCATTGCTCCTATAGAATGGCAATCAAGGAGTTGGTGAGCTCAAAGCTCAAATTCAAGAATTGTCGGATCGGGATTCATTCGACCAAGTGTGTCTCCGTGGGGAGCACCGGTTTTGTTCGTCAAGAAGAAGGATGGATCGATGCGTATGTGCATTGACTACGACAGTTGAATAAATTGACGATCAAGAATCGGTATCCATCGCCGAGAATTGACGACTGTTTGATCAATTGAAGGGAGCTTCAGCTTTTCCAAAATTGATTTAAGGTCGGGTTATCACCAACTTAAGGTGAAAGAAGCGGACATTTATAAGACAAACATTTCGGACACGTTACGGACACTATGAGTTTGTAGTGATGCCGTTTGGATTAACCAATGCACCAGCTGCATTTATGGACATGATGAACCGAGTCTTTCAACCATATTTAGACCGATTTGTGGTAGTGTTCATAGATGATATATTGGTTTATTCGAGAAGTGAGGAGGAACATGACCAAGATTTGCGGATAGTATTACAACTACTTCGTGATAAGCAATTGTATGCCAAATTTGGTAAATGCGAATTTTGGCTAAAGGAGGTGACTTTCCTTGGTCATGTAGTATCACCAAGGAATAAGGGTGGATCCTCGGAAAATTGAGGCTATTCGGATTGGAAGCCACCAACATCGATGGCTGAAATTGAGCTTCTTAGGCTTGGTGGATACTATAGACGCTTTGTAGAGGGTTTTCATTGATTGTCTGCACCCTAACTAAACTGCTGCGAAAGGAGCTCCGTATATCTGGACCAAAAGCAAAGAAGAGAGCTTTGAGAAATTGAAGAAAATCTGTGAAGCTCCAGTTTGATTCACCGGAGGTCGAAAAGAATTCATTTATTGCGATCGTCTCACACGGGTCCAGGTTGTGTGTTGATGCAAAATGGAAAGGTAGTGGCCTATGCTTCTCGTCAATTGAGACCACACAAGTAAACTACCCTACTCATGATTTGGAGTTAGTGCCGTTGTCTTTGCTCTAAAGATTTGGAGGCACTATCTCTATGGTGAGAAGTCCATAATCTACACGGATCACAAGAGTCTTAAATACCTCCTTACCCGTAAGAGTTGAATTTAAGACAAAGAAGATGGGTAGAATTGTTAAAAGATTACGACTTCTCCATCGAGTACCATCCTGGAAAGGCTAACGTGGTAGCCGACGCGTTAAGTCGTAAGGCGGTATCTGAATTAAGAGCTTTGTTTGCCCATTTGAGTCTCAGATGAGGATGGCGGTTTGTTAGCGAACTTGGTGAAACCTCGTGGCTAGAGCAAATCAAGGAAAAATGACATCGATGAGAAGTTGGGACCTTTCTCGACAAGTTGAAAATGGCGAAATTGAGGATTTTGGAATAAACACGGAGGTGTGTTGTGCTTTCGAGGAGAGTATGCATGCCTAAGGATCTAGATTTGAGGCAAGCGATTCTACGGAGGCGATAGTAGCCCTTATGCTATGCATCCGGAGGAAATAAGATGTATCGAGATCTCCGTGAATGTATTGGTGGCGGTGGTTGAAGCGTGAGATTACGAGTTCGTGGGAAAATGTTTGACTTGTCGCAAGTGAAGGCGTAACACCAATTACCGTCTCAATTGTTACAACCGATAAAGATTCCTCTTTGGAAATGGGAGAGGATAACTATGGATTTTGTTAGTGGGTTACCGTTAACACCTACTAAGAAAAATTCCGTTTGGGTAATTGTTGATCGGTTGACGAAGACTGCTCATTTCTTGCCAGTTCGTACGGATTATTCATTGCAGAAGTTGGCGAAACTTTACGTATCCGAAATTGTGAGGTTGCATGGGGTACCTGTATCTATTATATCGGATAGGGACCCTAGGTTTACATCCCGATTCTGGAAAGCTCTGCATGAAGCCTTGGGGACAAAGTTGAATTTCAGTACGGCTTTTCATCCTCAGTCTGATGGTCAGTCTGAGAGAATAATTCAGATATTGGAAGATATGTTAAGAGGATGTGTAATCGATTTCAGGGGTAGTTGGGAGGATTATCTACCATGGCGAATTTATGATAACAACAGCCTATCGCCTAGCATTCAGATGGCACCTTACGAGGCATTGTATGGTCGTAAGTGTCGCTCTCCTATTTGTTGGACCGAGTTGGGCGAAAGATGATGTTAGGTCCCGAGATGATATCCGAGACCGAGGATAAGGTAAAAGTTATTCGAGCACGGTTGAAAGAAGCCTCGATAGAGGTAAGTCGTCGCAGATCCGAAGCGAAGGACATCGAGTATAATGTGGGAGATCGGGTTTTCTTAAAGGTATCTCCTTGGAAAAAGATCTTCAGATTCGGAAGGAAGGGTAAGCTAAGTCCTAGATATATTGGACCTTATCGTGTGCTGAAGCGTATTGGTCCAGTGGCATATCAGATTGAGTTACCTCCGGAATTGGATCAAATTCACAATGTCTTTCATGTTTCCATGTTGAGGCGTTATAGATCGGATCCTTTGCACATTATACCGGTAGAAGAATTGGAGCTGAATTCAGATTTGTCCTTTGAAGAAGAACCAGTGGAAATTTTAGACCGAGATGTCAAGGTACTAAGGAAGAAAACTGTGCCGTTGGTCAAAATTCTATGGCGTAACCACGGAGTGGAAGAAGCTACGTGGGAGCCAGAGGATGCAATTCGGCAACAATACCCTCACCTTTTTCAACCAGGTAAATTTCGAGGACGAAATTTTCTTTAAGGAGGGTAGAGTTGTAACACCTTAAAAATCTGAGTATTTAAAATTTGCATGATTTTGGTGTTTAGATTTTTTTTTTAAAGGAAAAATATTTTATTTTATTTTGGTGCTTATTGAAGTCTTTGAGAGGGTAAAGCATAATTTGAGGATAGAATAAAAGTTATTAGTTGAGAATTTATTGAAGTGAAACAAAGGTGATTAAGACTTAAGCTAATTTATGTGCTAAAGAGTGTCATAAGATGAGTACATGGCATGGTGGTGTTGGCGCATGAGTTGTAGCATGAGGGGAGAGGTTCGAATCCCTTGTATAGCACCTAGATAAAATTTTTGTTTTAATTTTCTGCTCATGGCTAGGAAGTGTCGGCAAGGGGACATATAAGGAAGGTGTTGACCATGTATTTTTGGTTAGTGTATCAATGGATTAAGGTAACAACTAACATATGGTATGGAATCAAAGGTTTAAGGAAAGATAGGGGGAACATAAGGCACTTATCAAGGGGAAAATTTGGAAAGAAATAATGGCCAATTGACCATGTGCTGGACGGCAACATTGGTAAGGGGAGGAGAGCCAAAATTTTGTTAGTTTGGCTAAAATCTCATTCTTTTCTCTTTGGTTATTCTTTGCACATTGTGCAGATTTTTCTTTGTTTTCTCCTTTCAACATCCCTCTTGGCCGATTTTTGCATTTGGTAAAGCCAAAATTTTGTGACCATTTGGTCATTCCTTTTGCTTATCTTGATAGCCAAATCTTTGTGCCTTTCCTTCTTGTGTAAAATCATCTATACCAAAAAGAAACATCTTTTTCTTTTCTTTGCCATTGTGCCTATAAACCAAATATTTTTCTTCTTTTCCTTGAACATACATAGCGAATCCTTCATCTTTTAGACACCATTCTCTATTCTTTTCTTTCGACCGTGGAATATTGGTAAGGGTCCTTCTATTTTCGATTTATTAAAGTACTTTGGCGAATGGTAATGGTGATTTGAAGGACTTTTGAATGGATATAACGTTCATACTAATAACGCTCTTTCGTTATTATTTAGTGCAATAACGGAGATTGGAATTCAAGTGATCGGGAGAATCGTGGAAACGTTGGAAACGTTTCATTTTGGTAAGGAAATCAAATCTCTTTAAATCTCTAGTAACATTGATATTATTTTAGATCTAACTAAATTCTTTTGGATCTTGAAGATCACAAGATAGGGAAGAAAAGGCGGTGGTTAGTCATGTTAAGAGGGGCGGATCCGTAAATCCCCCATTCAAACGAAGAGCGGTTTCTGCAGTCCGGGATTTTCCACCGGGTTGTGGGCCATCTTCCGAAAGAAGTCCATTATTCGAAGTAGTACGAACCTCCGAGCCGTTATACGTTGGTGGATTCTCGGCGGCTAGTGAATCGATAAACGAGGCAAAACCGAAAATCGAAGTGATTCAAAATCAAGAGGGTAAGATTTTGGATTCATTATCGATTAAGATTTATTTTTACGAGTTAGTTGTCTAACGGATCAAAATATATTTTAGGTGCCGAGGAGCGAGAAGGGTTAATACTCACGGTATCGAGGTGTGTAATTTTCACACTCATTATTTTGGTTGGATGTCAAATTTCGGTATGGAAGTAAATCGTAAAAACGATTAGATCGGTAAAAACGTAAAAATTTATATTTTTGACGAAAATGCGTAAAAACGACTAAACCGTGAAAATTACGAAAACGCCCTCGAGAAATTAATTGTTATTTTGAAAATTGGATGTTTCGTGAAAATGGGCCGTAATTACTCTAGTTCGTGAAAATGGGCCGTAATTACTCTAGTTCGTGAAAATGGGCCGTAATTACTCTAGTTCGTGAAAATGGGCCGTAATTACTCTAGTTCGTGAAAATGGGCCGTAAATACTCTAGTTCGTGAAAATGGGCCGAAAATACTCTAGTTCGATAAATCGGGCCAAAACACTCTAGTTCGTTAAAATTTAGCCAAAATACTCTAGTTTGGTAAATGGGCCAAAGCCCACTAAACTGCTAAATGGACAAATTGCTATAATTATGGGCCAAATGAAATGTTATTGATAAACCCACCATGTTATGTATTGTTAATAAATTTTATATTTTTAAAGTGCATGTATAATTGCATGGGTGGGATATATGAAGAGAAGAATGGCCAGTTGCCACAATATCGGCTTATTGCCTCTAGTTCGGTGGCTTCTCGCCACAATATCGACTTATTGCCTCTAGTTCGGTGGCTTCACCACAATATCGCTTATTGCCTCTAGTTCGGTGGCTATGCCACAAATATAAAAAGGCTTATTGCCTACGATTGGTGTGATGGCGGGGTGGGTTGACTTGATCCCCACAGGTGTGATGGTTGGTACGGGGGTGTTAGCGGATGGATATTAGGTTTGGGTTGGGAATTTCATTTTTCATGCATTATTAATTATTTTAAATTCATGATATATTGTTGAATTCTGAATTGGGCTCAAGCCCAGCATAATATCTTGACAATCTGGCCCAATAATGGTGGTAAGTGAGTTACACATCGAGTTCTAAGTAACTCACCCTTTTATTTCTTTCCATCTCGTAATGGAAACCGATGTGGACTTAATGAGGATGACTTCGTGGAGGCCATATTGCTAAATATGGGTTATTTAAAACTCGAACTTTTAATAATTATTTTTACTATTTTGGGATGTTGTAATAAATGGCCTCTATAAATAACTTATGGATTTTATGTGTGTTTGAAATTTAAACTTTATTTTGGACTTTTAAATCATGGGCTATGATTATATGATGCTTTATAAAAATAAATTTGGGTTTTCAAGTATATGAAATTCTTTTATAAGTAATTCTTTTATTGTTAACTCTTTAACAAATCTCCTAACGGTTTTTAATAATACTATGATTTTCAACTAATGTTTCAAAAAAATTTTCAAAATCAAATACTCCTCAAATTTTAAACTCTGTAAACAATATTGAAGTTTTCAACTTATTAAAGATTTAAGAGTAGCTCGAATCATGTAGCAAACCAAATCTAGTCTCAACGCATAGACCGGGTTTGGGGTGTTACAATTCCAGAAGCCTTTAGGGGCATAAAATCTAAAGAGATTACTCAGACCAAGGGTTTCATTGATGAATTTGAGAAACGTTTTGCTAAAAACGATAAGGTTGAGATGACATCACTTCTGACTTCTTTGATGTCTATGAAGTATAAGGGTCAAGGAAATGTAAGGGGGTACATTATGGAGATGTTCCATACTGCTTCAAGACTTAAGGCACTTAAGATCGAGCTTTTTGAGGAATTGCTTGTTCTTATGGTTTTGGTATCGCTTCCTGCACAGTTTAATCAATTTAAAATTAGTTATAACTGTCAAAAGGAGAAATGGACCATAAATGAGCTCATTTCTCATTGTGTGCAAGAGGAAGAAAGGTTGAAGCGTGATAAGTTTGAAAGTGCTCATTTGGCCAATGCCCCTAAAGATAAGGGCAAGAAAAGAAAATATTAGAATGACGCTGCTAAGGGTCCAGCTCAAAAGAAACAACAACAAGCTACAAAGATTTGTTTCTTTTATAACAAGTCTAGACAAGTAAAGAAAGATTGTACCAAATATCATGTTTGGCGTGCAAAGAAAGGTATAATTTTTAATTTGGTCTGTTCAGAGATTAATTTAGCTTCAGTACCTAGAAACACTTGGTGGATAGATTCTGGTGCTACTACTCACATAAGTGTTTCTATGCAGGGTTGCCTGAGTTACCGAAAGCCAAGTGATGGTGAAAGACACATCTTTGTGGGCGATGGAAAATCGGTAGAAGTGGAAGCGATTGGGCATTTTAGGTTGTTATTAGGAACTGGTTTTTATTTGGATTTAAAAGACACTTATATTGTACCGTCATTTAGACGGAATTTAGTTTCTGTTTCTTCGTTGGACAAATTTGGTTATTATTGTTCATTCGGAAACAATCAATTTAATTTGTCTTTAAATTTAAATGTTATTGGAACTGGTTATCTAAATACTTATGACAACCTTTATTTTCTAGAAACAATTGCATCCTATAATGAAACCTTGCATGTGGAATCACGTGGTATTAAACGCAAATTAAATAAGGAAAATACAGTATCATTATGGCATAAGTGCTTAGGTCATATATCAAAAGTTAGAATTGAACGCCTTGTGTCTGATGGTATTTTAGAGTCCCTTGACTTCACAGACTTTGATTTCTATGTCGATTGCATTAAGGGAAAACAGACCAAAACCAAGAGATTGGGTGCCAACAGATCTTCAGACGTCTTAGAATTAATTCATACAGATATTTGTGGGCCATTCCCTATGGCATCTTGGAATGGTCAACAATATTTCATAACATTCATAGACGATTACTCACGGTATGGGTACCTATATCTTATTCATGAGAAATCTCAGTCTTTGGACGTGTTCAAAGCTTATAAAGCTGAAGTTGAGAATCAACTCAACAAAAAAGATTAAAAACATCAGATCTGATCGTGGTGGTGAGTACTACAGTAGATATGATGGCTTAGGTGAACAATGTCCAGGTCCATTTGCGAGATTCCTAGAGGAATGTGGTATTTTCCCACAATACACCATGCCAAGATCACCTAGTATGAATGGTGTAGCCGAAAGACAAAATAGAACTCTTAAGGATATGGTAAGGAGTATGATTGCTCATTCTACCTTACCCGAGTCCCTTTGGGGAGAAGCATTAAAGACAACAGCTTACATTCTAAATAGAGTACCCAATAAAGCAATTGCAAAACACCATATGAGCTTTGGACAGGTCAAAAGCCTAGTCTAAAGCACTTTCACATTTGGGAATGTCTAGTTGAGGCAAGGCCTTATAGGCTACATGAAAAGAAATTGGACTCTAGAACAATAAGCAACTACTTTATTGGCTATTCTGAGCGATCTAGTGGCTATAAATTTTATGATCCCATAATAAGGAATATTTTTGAGACTGGAACTGCAACATTTTTTGAGGATGTTGAGTTTGGGGGGAGAAATAAGGTTAGAGACATTGTTTTTGAGGAGGAATTGGATTCTAACTCAGTTCCTACTATCACTTTTGACGATGTTCAGGTTCTTATACCTATCATTGATCAAGAAGTGAATCTAGAACCTCTATAAGACAATGTTGAGCAACTTCCCATTCAAAATAACGTAATTGTTCCAGAAGAACAAATTCAACAACCTTAAGAACAAGTGCCATTAATGAGGTCCACAAGAGAAAGGAGAAATGCTATTCCAGACGATTATGTTGTATTTCTCCAAGAACATGAGGATGATAATGGAATGATGGAAGATGATCCAATCAACTTTCATCAGGCCATGAAAAGTTCTAATTCTCAAA
Source organism: Gossypium rotundifolium (assembly GCA_025506655.1). Classification (NCBI taxonomy): domain Eukaryota; kingdom Viridiplantae; phylum Streptophyta; class Magnoliopsida; order Malvales; family Malvaceae; genus Gossypium; species Gossypium rotundifolium. The sequence goes on along the minus strand of CP106722.1, from coordinate 83,606,840 downwards.
AGTGGATTGATGCCATGAAAGATGAGTATAAGTCTATGGGAGACAATAAAGTTTGGGAACTTGTCCCATTACCTAAAGGTGCAAAACCAATTGGTTGTAAATGGATATTTAAAACCAAGAGGGATACAAATGGTAATGTGGAGAGGTATAAGGCGCGTCTTGTAACTAAAGGATATACTTAGAAAGAAGGTGTTGATTTTACAGAGACTTTCTCTCCAGTTTCATTGACAAACTCCTTTAGGATAATCATGGCGCTTGTTGCTTATTTTGATCTTGAGTTACATCAGATGGATGTTAAGACTGTGTTTCTTAATGGCGACATTGAAAAAATAATTTATATGGTGCAACCAGAAAATTTTGAGTCGGAAGACTCAAAGAATATGGTTTGCAAATTGACAAAATCCATCTATAGACTCAAACAAGCTTCCCGTTAATGGTACCATAAGTTTCATCAAATAAATGTTTCGTTTGATTTTGAGATGAATATTATTGATGATTGTGTGTATCACAAATTCAATGGGAGTAAGTACATATTTCTGGTTTTATATGTTAATGACATACTGCTTGTTAATAATAAGTATAGCCTCAATCAATACCTTAAGAATTATTTTGAAATTACAAAAATGCATTAGATTTTTTACATTTTAGCAGTGGAAAGTCTAATGTACGTTCAAGTTTGTATACATTGGAATATTGTGTACATTATTGGGATGTTAGGCAGATATTTTAAGCAACCCTGATTTGGACCATTGGATAGCATCCAAGAAGGTTATAAGGTATTTTTAGAGAACAAAAGATTACATATATCGGAGGTCTAATCAGTTAGAGATCATCAGGTATATAGACTCCGATTTTGATGGAATATGGATATAAGATTTTTTCATTAAGGTGCAAATTGTGAAAACAAATTGTAATCTTTTATTCCAGTAGCAACAGGAGCACATCAAAGTAAAAACACATAGACTTTAAGTTCCTGGTTGTTAAAGTAAAAGTTCAGAATGGTTAGGTGCTTATAAAGCATATTAGGACAAACTCCATGATTGCAGATCCACTTACTAAGGAAATATACCTAATGTTTTATAAGAGCACACTACTCATATAGGTGTAATGTCACTTAAAGGATATTTGGTTTTAGTGAGAGTTTGTGTTTTTAAATGCTTTTATGTTATAGACACTTTTTTTAGTTATTAAGTTTATTTTTTGCAGAAATAAAGTTTATTTGGTTTATTCACACTCTGATTTTGGTAAGGTTTGATCTCACTAAGGAGGACCAGTTGGAAATAGACATGTTTAGATCATATTGGATGTAATTTCCATGCTACACATCCATACTTGATCTATGTCATTTGGTTGTGTTAATATACGTGATCATGGATGGATTTAGTTACGATATATGTAACGAAAGTCACCTTGGTTCTATGTTAACATAATTAATGGACGAGATTGTTCGGAATACCTTTTGGATATGATAGTAAAATTTTGAACTCATAAGGTTATATAATGACGTGTAATTATAAAGTAATTAGTATATATATGTGGTCCAAGTGGGAGATTGTTGAAAATTTTGGACATCACATATGTAATAATGATAATTACATGTTATTATTTACTATCATGATAGGTTAGCCCAAATTAAAAGTGATCTAATTTGGTGAGAATTTTATTGGGCTTTTAATTATTAAATAAAGTATGGGTCAAATATGTGTAGATACTCTTTTAATGAAATTCTAAGTAATGATGGGTTAATTAGAATTTGATTAGAACTAATATGTCAATGTTATAAATATTAAAATTATGGTCCCCAAATTATACACAATACATCTTTTTTAATATCCCATCATTAGAAAAGAGAGAGCATATATTCTTTGAATTTCTTGTGTGTTAATTTGGAAGATCAAATCCCCAAGATCCAGCAAAACTTCAAGAAATTCATGGATTCAGGTACGCTTCCGCATTAAGTTTTACTCTTGATTTATTCTTGATGATTTGACATGATAAATCCTGATTTATTAAGTTTTATTTTAGATTTATTTTACAAATCTAACAGATACGATATACAATTGACACATAAGCCATGAATAGAAGAGGTAGCAGTAGTGTTAATTTTCATGGCTAGCAGGCTGCTGAAGGGTGAGATAAGGAATTGATGAAGTGAGATTTGGGTCCGACTGTAAAAGGGATGGACGTTGTCGTCGCCGGAGGGCCATCGCCGCCGTTGGCAACTCTCTCACAGTAAGGACATATGGTGAGGGTGGCTGCTGCAGGCAGCTGCATGCAATACGATGCTGTTAGTTTCCATGATTTAAGCTCATGTAATTCCTTCTGCAAGCTCTTGTTCTCTTCTGTTAGCGTTTCACAACACTTCTTCAGTAATTCACAATCAACTTCAGTCTGTTTCAGCTTTGTCCTGGCTCTCCTATTTTGGAACCATACTTCAACTTGCCTTGGCCTTAGATCCAACTTAGCTGCTAAAGCTTGCTTCTGTTTCTGTTTACCAAAAAAAAAAAAAAAACCAAATAAGAGCATTGAATATTTGAATAATAAGTGTATAAACAATGAAGATAAAGATATACTTACAGGACAGAGAGTGGTGTGCTCTTTGAAGCTATCTTCTAAGATTGCAGATTGGTGTTTGGTAAGCCGAAGTTTCTTTCTATGGCAACCTTCATCATCTTCATCACCAACCCTTGAAGAAACCCTCTCGAATTCCACATCTCCCTCTTTCTTGACACTGGAGTTGGAAAACGAAGACAGTGCAGTGACAGAAGAGGCTTGCTGGTCGTCGCCATGTGCTTTACGAGCACCATCATCTGATGATGGACCTAACGTCAGAGATGGGAAAATATGCTCATCTCTCACCAACGATTTCTTCTTCTTTTGTTGTTGATCTGATTGTGAAAAGTTTTCTTGTTTAACATTCCAACCTAGACCAAGACCAAGACCACTGCTGCAAATATCATCAAATCCCATTGTGTTGCTCAAAAGCTGCTAAGGAGGCCAAGAAAATTAGGGTATTCTTCAAAGAGAAATGGAGGAGTGAAGTGTTAATTTTAGGGGACTGTGGAATGAATTATATTACTAATCAAAAGGGATTGAATAGAGTTTTAACGAATCTGGGTTATGAATGATGTCCTCATAGGTTGACCATTCATGACAAAAACTCACTAATTTCTCTCCCTCTTTTTTAACGTTTTTTATTATCAAAATTACAAATATAATGAGTATTATCATTATCAATAAAAATAACTAAAAAAAACCAGAAATAGAAAAATAAAACCCATCCATCCCACCAACAGCCAACAATACACTGCAAAAGGTTCATAAAATGGATTTCGTACGTGGAATCTCATGGAAAGTGGGGATTACATAGGGGAATATAAAAGAGAATAACAATTCATCTTTTTATTATTATTATTTAATTTCTGCACTTTTCTTCTGATTTTCCTTTAAATCCACACCTTTTTGACACTGGCTATAAAGCAAAACTAACTTAAAATCATTGAGTATAAGTCATCATAATCAATCACTTTGTTTTCAATGTTAAAACACCAAAAGGGTGGTGATTAATTAAAGGGAGAGGGGGCATGATCAGATGGCTAAGCAATTATTGTGAATTAGAGGCAATAGAAGATCGAAGGAGACAATATTTTCATAATAATAGAAATTAAGATAAAAACCCATCATCAGATGTGTGTTTGTTTATGTTTACCTAGTCGCAGGCCACCCAATATGTTCCCCACTATTTCATGCCTTACTTCTCTTACAAGATTATGAGACACTCTTTCTAAACTTTACCCAAAGTATTCCAAATATTCTTCCTTTTGTATATGTGCCAAGTGTCGAGTTAAATGGTGATCCGGGAATTATTTGTTCAGAGGAACCTTAATATGAATTCAAGTCCACCTTTATTCTAAACTCAACTCATTTGAACTGACCTTCAATTAAGAATACTCAATGATGATTCATATTAAACATATATCTAAGACATTACGGGATCGATTTAGATTTATGGCTTGATATATTGATCTGGAAGGACATTCATTATCCACACGTCCATAACACTATCTTCCCAAACCAAAAAAGAATAATTGAGTATTGTGTCTAGTTTCCTTTTCGCGGTGTATTAAAAGCAAGGAAGCCCTATTTTTTTAAGTCCGCAAAACCTATTAAAAAAACTAAATTAGTCTCTTCCCGTTTTCATAACCATGCGGCGGTTATTATATTATCCAAATAATTGCATTTGCATTTGTAAGGTGGCGTAGTTAGGGGGACTGGCATGGGCCCCGGCCCCCCTAAAATGTAAAATTGTTTAAAAGGCTCTTAGAATTTTTTAAAAATTTTAAATTAATAAAGATAAAATTGTACTTCGGCCCCCTAAAATTATAAAAATTCAATTTAATCCTTTACAAATTATAAAGATATAGACTATAAAAAATTAAAATTTTATCCGGCCCCCCTAAAAAATTGTTCTGGCTTCGCCCCTGTACTGCACCATTCATAAACTTTATGAGCTACCCACATTTCCTACCGGCACAATACTCTCGTGATTAAGCATCAAGGGATTCTCTCTTTTTGTTGGTATGGTAAAGTTCTTATAAAAAATTTAATCAATTAAAATTTATCATGTAAAATTATCAAGAGCAAAATTAAAAGTGGAGACGTACTTGAATCTATTGATTTTTTGGAATCTTCAATCTTGTGGTTTTGATCTTCTAAATTAGTACACAAGTAATTCAGAGAAAGTATCTCTCTCTTTTCTAAAGATGAGATATTAGAAAAGTTACGTATGTGTAATTTAGAGACCATAACCCTAATATATACACATTAACACTAATTTTAATCACCCATCATCAATTAGAAATTAGTTACAAGAGTATCTACACATATTTGACCAATACTTTATTTAATAACTAAAGCCCAATAAATCTTAGCCAAATTAGATTACTTTTAATTTGGGCTAATTTTTTATGATAGTAAATAATAACATGTAATTACTCTTATTACATATGTGATGTCCATATTTTCAACAATCTCCCACTTGGACCACATATATATACTAATTACTCTATAATCACAAATAATTATATAACTTTATGAGTCAAAACTTTACTATCATATCTAAAAGGTATTCGAACAATCTCATCCATTAATTATGTTAACATAGAACCAATGCCACTTTTATTACATATATTGTAACTAAATCCATCCCTGATCACTTATATCAATAAAACAAATGACACAAATCAAGTATGAATTTGTAGCATGAAAATTACATGCAATATGACCCAAACGTGTCTATTTCCAATTGGACCTCCTTAACATTAGTGAGATCAAACTTTACCAAAATCAAAGTGTGACTAAATCAAATAAACTTTATTTCTACAGAAAATAAACTTAATATTCAAAAAACTGAAAATATGTCTATAACATAAAATAATTTAAAAGTACAAACTCCCACTAAAACCACATATCCTTAAATGACATTACACCCATATGAGCAGTGTGCTCATGAAAAACCTTGGGTGGTAGTCCCTTAGTAAGCGGATCCACAATCATGAAGTTTGTCCCAATATGCTTTATAGACACATGATCACTCTGAACTCTTACTTTAACAACCAAGAATTTAAAGTTTACGTGCTTTGAGTTTGATGTGCTCCTATTGTTATTGGAATAAAAAATTGCAATTTGTTTTCACAATTTGCATATTAGTGACAAAATCTTGTATCCATATTCCATCAAAATGGAGTTTGTATACCTAATGGTCTTTAACTTATTTGACCTCTAATATGTGATCATGTAATCTTTCGTTCTATGAAAATACCTCATAACCCTCTTGGTTGCTATCCAATGGTCTATACCATGGTTGCTTAAATATCTACCTAATATCCCAACAATGTACGCAATATTCGGATGCGTACATATTTGAACATACATTAGACTCCCAACAACTGATGCATATGGAATCTTTTTCATTTCCTGAATTTCAAGGTTAATTTTAGGGCATTGAGTAAGATTAAATTTGTCTCCTTTAGAAATAGGGGTCACCGCCTTCGGACTTACTATGTCCATAGTCTGAATACTACACTAAAATATAGAATTATGAGGCTTCGCAAGTATATGGGTCTAGTTGTAATATAGTTTTACAACGGAGTGGGTGAGCACTCCGAGGATCGTACCCAATAGAGGCAGTTGTTAGATCAATTCTAGCCTAAGCATTAAAAGATCTAATTAATACTTTAAATTTAGTTATAGTACGAAGAATAGAAAATAAAATATTTTTGGGGTTTTTATAATAATAAAACTAAAACAACATAAAAAGATAAAATTCAAGAGATTAAAAACGGAAGAATAAATTAAATCTAATTATGGGTGATTAGCTCGTTTCGGTAATCTCCATCAACTATTGTTTCGAGTTCTTCGTCAATCAACTAGTCACCACCCTAGCAGGATTTTCTGATATTCAACTAACAAAACGAATCAGAAAAAACTACTTATCTTCCAACCCCATAGCCTAGACTGGTTTGGGGTTAAGGTGTTCACGGATGGGTAATACCAATTCTGGGTTAATTCCCACCATGATGACTTTTTGGGGTTGTCAGGCCTGGGGTTTGTTTCATATTCTCCCTTTTCCAAACAGCTGATCCGTTGAGTAACCCAACAAGTTAACAGATCTTACCTCCACTCACTAATCCCCTATAGAAAGATTAGTTCCTCATGGCGTTTATAAACAATATATATAATCGATGTAAAGAGAAAGCATGCTAGTTATATCGACAAGATAGAGTAAATGAAAGAGCCTGATTATATTGATATTAAATATAAATCCATAGAGTTGAATGATTCCACAATCCTAATCTTTTGAAAGAAAACAACGAATAAATAAACTAAACTCTAGAAACCTAAAAAAGAAAACAAAACTAAATCTAATGAAAAAAACTAGGTTAATGAAAAGGTCTCTATAAAAAATAGCCTATTTATAGCCTTCAGGTGGCCGTCGTCCTTAACCCTAGGTCAACTGACAGTCTCGAGCTTTAATTTTGAATGTGTGGACCAAAATGCCCCTGTTTCGTGTTTAATTTCCGTCACAGATTTGATGTCGTGACACACCAGGACCTATGTCGGACATAGTAACCAGTATGCTCCTCTGTAGCCATATTTAGGGGTATGCCACGACACCCTCAGTCTGTGTTGGGACATCGAAGGCAGACTTGAGTTTTCTTCATTCTATTCCCTATGTTTCAACATTAGACCTCCCGTGTTGCGACGCGTCCAATATCAACCTAAAATGCCTTCTAATGGTCTCCTACACATTTACAAAGTACGTTAGCTCTCCTTTAGGCCTCATTCGACCCTTAAGGTTAATAAAAGATTCAATTTGAACATTTTATTGAATGTAAGTAAAACTAAAGAAACTTAACTAAAATATAATAAAAATGCTTGTATTCAGGCTCTTTAAGTGTGAAAACTAGTTTAATCTGGATCCAAATTTAACTCTTTGATTTCCCAATATGCCTTCCTCTCCAATTAGATTGGTAAGTGACAGTTCTTACCATAAACTAGCTTATATAGGGACATGCCTAATGGAGTCTTAATGCTGTTCTGTAAGCCCACAATGCATCGTCTAGTTTGGCTACCCAATCTTTTTGACTTAGGTTTACTGTTTCCCCTAAAATCTACTTTATTTCTCAATTAGATACTTCTGCTTGCCCATTAGCCTGTAGGTGATACACCGTTGTCATCTTATGTCTTATGTTGTACATAGCCAATGCTACTTTGAACTGCTTGCTACAAAAATGAGATCGTTCGTCACTAACCAGTGCTCGTAGGGTACCAAACTTGGCAAATATGTTTTTCTTGAGGAATCTTACTACGAATTTTGTATCTTTAGTAGGTAGTACGACAACTTCGACCTATTTTAAGACATAATCTACAGTCAGGAGAATATAGTGATTCCCAAAAGAACTCGAAAAAGGTCTCATGAAATCAATTCCACAAACATCAAACACTTTGACCTCAATTATTCCTGTTTGCGACATTTCATCTCTTTTAGATATATTCCCAATTCTCTGACACCTATCACATCCTTGGACGCATTCAGAAGCGTCTTTATTCATTTTTGGCCAATAAAATCCTGATTGTAGTATTTTTTTGAGTTGTCATTTTTCCTCCAAAATGCCCTCAACAAGGAGATGTGTGACAACATTGTAAAATATCTTATATCTCTTCCTCTACTACACATCATCGGACAAATTGATTTGAACATTGTCAGAACACATATGGTTCCTCCTAAATGTAATTTTTTGATTCATGAGCTATTTGTTTTTGCTATTGCCAAGATGCCTGTGCTAGGAAGATCCCTTTGTAATGTAATTAACATAATCTGCATACAATGGTGTTAGATGCTTACCTGGTCTTTATTGATCAATGTCTACTCTCAATAATTGTTCATTTACAAAGGTCTCATTAATGTTTTCAATTTCCTCCTCCTGTAAATGGTTTTCAATTCTGGATAGGTGATCTGCAATTTGATTCTCAGTCCCTTTCCTGTCCATTATCCATAAATCAAATTCCTGAAGTAATAAAACTGTAACATCCTGAAATTTGGGCCTAATGGGTCTTGGGCGTAGGAGTGTTTAAAATTTTTGAGAAACAAGAGAACGTCATTATTTTCAAGTTGGATTTATTAGGAAGGTGATTTTGGAAAGTTACAGGGTTTCTAGGAAGCTTCGAGTTCAAGTTAGGCTATAGGAAAATTTGGTGTTTAAAGCCTATTTAGGAGACATAGTAAGTGGCATCAAGGCTTATGGAAATAGGAGAGCAATTTGCTTGCATAAATGAGCATATGGTAAAGAGGATGTGGTGTCACATGAAAGGCTTTAAGGGAAGAGGTTCGAATCCTTCTTGGTGCAAAAATTTGACTTTTTTTTGTATTCCTTCCCTAAGTGTCGGCAATGGGTGTATTTTTGGTAAGATGGACTTTTTAATTTTGGCAAGGTGGCTAAGAAAATATGGTAACGAAAAATGGATGGAAAGGAGTAAAAGAAAAGGGAAGGAATAGGGAACATGTTGGTATTTTTCGTGGGGGATGTTTTGGAAAGGTTTTATTTGGTCTATGTTCATCTTTTGGTAAAGATGATAATGGTTTGGAAAAGGGAGAGGGTAGCCGAATTTTGATGGGAGCATTTTGATAGTTTTGGTGCTTGTTAGGTCTAATTCCTTTTGGTATCCTTTGTGTTCATTCTTCAACTTCTCCTCCCATTGCCGCAACTTCAAGACAATAGTGGACATTTTCTCTTTTCTTTCTTGTCTTGCCGAAAACACCTAGCCTTTGTGACCAATTATTTTTCACTCTTCCCTTGAAAATTGGAACTACTGATCCTTCTTTGTGGTCTTGCTACTAGTGCCAAACCGTGTTCTTCATTTTAGTTCATCCCTATTATTAAGGTAAAGGTTCTTTCTTCTTATTCATGTTGTTTGTTCTTTATTCTCTTGAATTGGCTAAGCCGAAACTCTCATCCCTTGGCTAAGCCTAACCTAGCCACTTGTTGTTATTTTAAACTCCTCTTATTCTCTTTTGATGAAGGCCGAATCAAGCCATCCTTTACTGCTACTTAACTTTCTCTCAGCCTTGGTTTCGAAAGTTGATTGGGGCTCATTGCAATAGCCAAGGTGCAAGGCCGGATTTTATAACCTATAGGAAAGATCGCTATTGTGATAAGTGACTCTTGTGAGTGAGAACTTTTGGGCTTTTGGAACCTTTAAGAAATTGAGGCTAACTTTGATCGATTTTATTTTTAGGGGACAATGAAGAGTGATTCTTTAGGGAATCCTAATCAAGGTGTGTAATCCCGTACTTTTCGAATACATGTTTGAAAAGGTGTGTAATCCCGTACTTTCCGAATACATGTTTGAAATGGTGTGTAATTCTGTACCCATCCGAATACATGTTTGAAATGGTGTGTAATCCTACACTTCTCTGAATATTTGCACGATATGTTTTTTTATTTGGTCGAAAGATCGAAAAACTGGAAATCGACATATGTGATCACTCGGACGTGCGTATGCTCGTAGTGGTAACTATATTTTGCAATAAAATAGATTTTTGGTTAACAGCAGTGACGTGGATTAGAAAAGTCATGAAAAATAGGAGAAAGGGAATTAGAAAGTGAAGGAGATATGAATTCAAAGCCAATTGAGTCTATTTTCTTATAAAAGAAACATAGCAAGCAAAGGATTAGTATATTTTGAGATTTTTAAATTTTAGTAAGATTGATTCTGAATGACTTCGTGGTTCCCTGTTCTGTCTTGGAAAAATCATTCAAAACTGTACAAATTGATTTATGAGTTATAATTTATATGTATAGATTCCTTAGTGAGTTTATTTTCAATAGAAACAAGTGGGAGCAACATATGAAAACTTTACAATGAGATATTTTAATTTTGGGCAAGAGAGGTCAGAACCGTTGGTTAATAAAACAAGGGAATCTTTCATGAATAAACTGTACTAAATGGATGAGCCAAAAATTTTGGAAAATTTGTAGTAAGAATATATATGAGTTTAGTTTCAAGGAAAATTTACGGATCTAAATTTCGAGTTTCCTAATTCGAGTTATAGTCAATTTAGTCAATATGACGCAGATGGATAGTTTCAATTTTTATGCCCCAAATTAGTAGTTAAGTCTGGGGTTGTAAAATTACCGAAATACCCTTAATGGGTAAGATTACCGAAATACGAAAATGCCCTTATGGGCCAAATTACAAAATTGCCTTAATGGGCCAATTTGATAGATTGCCTTAATGGGCCGATTTGATAGATTGCCTTAATGGGCCGATTTGCAACGTGTTATAATGGGCCGAATTTTTTTAATGAATCTCTTAATTAATGATTTTTATTTGTATCATGAGTTACTATGTATGTTGTATATTTACATATTGCATGGGATAGAAACTTGAATGAAGAGAGGAGTAGACCAGTGGCATTGCCACAAATTCTGATAATGGCTATGTGCCAATTTAAATATGGCTTTGTGCCATCGTGATTAAGGATGTGTGCCGATTATATTACCGTATATGATTCTGGTGGCTCAACCACAAATATTATAAATGGTAGCTTGACTACAAATTGGAAAGACTGGCGGGGTGGGTTGACTTGATCCTCACAGGAGAGATTGGTTGGTACGGTTGGAGAGACTGGCGGGGTGGGTTGACTTGATCCCCACAAGAGAGATTGGTTGGTATGGGTGGAGAGATTGGCTGGATGGGATGGGATGGGTTGCATTCATATCATTTATTTATTACATGTAAGTGGGCTTAGGCCCAAGATTATGATATATGGGCTCAGGCCCAAGATATTGCTTTACGGTGGATAACCGTAAGGGAATTATACATGAGTTCTTGTAACTCACTCCTTTCCCCTAATTCTTTCAGGTAATACTCAGTGATGTGGACTTGGGCCATGGATGACTTGGTGGAGGCCATACTTCTGAAATGGTGCTTTGAACTTTAGATTACCATTTACGTTTACTTTATTACTTTTACTATTTTGGGTTATTATGTTGTAATAAGGCCTCTAAAATATTTTTATTTTTGCTTTATGTTTGACTAACTTATTACGTTGCTTAAATTATTTTAAATGGGGATTTTCTAAAAATCATAAATAACGATTTTTTCAAAATTGATTAATAAACGGTTTTCAAAATAAAAATGTACAAATAATTTAACTCGGATTCTCTTTCAAATTTTCAACGTCATTTTTAAAAGTCATGGTTTTAAAGTTCACTACCTCGATTTTTGACTCATTAATCAAAAATTCAAAAATAGCTGTATTTTATCCAGTATTTACATACAAACTTGTTTATTTAAACACAGCCAAGTAACGCCTATTTTAGCAAGAATCACATGATGTTTTTACATTTTCTTCATATGACATACCGAATCCGCTCGTAATGCACAGACCGGGTTTGGGGTGTTACATTTTATGGTATTAGAGCCCAATTTCAAAACTCGGCTGTGGTTTGGATTAAAAAACGTTTTCCAAAGCTGTTTTGGATTTTAAATTTAAAATGCATGTTTTAAAAGAAGTATGACACATGGGTATCCATCACCAAGTCAAGTAAGTATATATTATCATTGTATGATTATGATTATTGTGAAATGACTGTAAGAACACTCTAGAACTTTTAGTTTTAAGTGTTAAAATTATAGAGATTGAGACTATAAGATGTGCTTGCGAAAACGACTTTACTTCTTATATTTCATAAAATATTGTTTAATAAACATTGAAATAGCATACTGATTCATAAGACTCTTAATTAGATTAAATCGAATTAGAAAATATGAGCGCTAGAGGACGTGGACGCGGTAGATGTGGCCGTGGTAGAGGCCGAGGTGCTAGAGTTGTATCTGAGGCATCAGGACATATGCCGAAAATGGACGCCCCTGCGTCACCCGTGACTAAAGCTGGGTCACACGATCGTACGAGAGAGGACGACGCACTATCCCAAGCAATGTTGCAAGTTCTGGAAAGAGTTGTTGGGCCAAGAATTGGGTCGGCAGCTCATGGGTCAATATCAGAGTGACTCAGATCGAATGGAGTTGAGGCTTTTAGGGGTGTCTCGGGTGTAGCCCCAAATGTAGCGGAGTATTGGATTAAGGCGGTGGAGCGAATCATGGACGATTTGGATTGCACCACCGAGTAGAAACAGAAAGGAGTGGTGTCTTTGCTAAGAGACGAGACGTATCAGTGGTGGCTCACTGTTCGGGAAGGCACTCAGACCGATCGGATTACCTGGAAATTCTTCAAGACCGCATTCCAAGGAAAGTATGTCGGGGCTAGCTATGTGGATGCCCGAGGGAAAGAGTTCCTGAACCTGGTTCAAGGAGATAAATCTATGGCAGCATATGACGCGAAATTTCTGCGTTTGAGTCGGTATGCCCAGAGAATAGTGCCGACTGATTATGAACGCTGTGTGCAATTTGAAGATGGATTGCGCGATGAATTGCGAGTACTGATTGCCCCACAGAAGAAGAGAAATTTTGCCACACTTGTGGAAAAAGCTAAAATATTCGAGGAGGTTAAATACTTGGAGCGGCAAAATAGAGACAAGGATAGGAGAATGAGTAAGAAAGACTCTGGGTACTCAGGTCCTGATAGAGGTTTTCAGAAGAGGCCCAGGAATGAGGAGCTAGCTCAAGCGAGAGTACAAGATACTACTAATCAGTTACAGCCTTGTCCGGATTGTGGGAGACTTCACTCGGGTGAATGCTGGAAGAGAATCGATGGTTGTTTCAGATGTGGTTCCAAGGATCATCGGTTTAAGGATTGTTCTCGTGTAACACCCCAAACCGGGCCCAAACGTTATGGCCAAATTCGATATGTTACAGATGAAAACATTTTGAAAACCTTTGTTTAGTCGATTTTAATTTAGAGTAAAAGATGTTGTCTTATTTTAAAAACAGTTGAGGTGTATAAAGAAAGCAATACTTAGTTCATTTAAATATGTATTAAGTCAAGTTGTTACCAATTTCGTCATTGTACCCGATGGTACGAAAGAAAATCATTTACGTTTGAATTTAAGAAACTTGTGTAACCATTTTAAAGTTATTAAGCAATTTAAATAATTCATCCCAAACATGTAAAATAAAAATAATCTTAGGAGGCCTTATTACAACTGAACAATTAAAACCAAAATAAAATAAAAATACTTCAAAATAAACTCAAATTTCCACTGCATGGCCACCTCGAGTCCATCCGGCTCCTCATCCGCGATCTACGTGTCACCTGAAAAATGTTAAAGGAAAAGGTGAGTCACCAAGACTCAATGTGTAACCCTTTTCCCGGTTTAGTGCAACATCATACACAATTTATAACAAATTAACATGCACTAAATTATGCACCCAACCTAGTCATCCAAACACCTTTCTCTACCCCGTGTCGTACCAAACCACTGGTGGTGCCAAACCACTGGTGACTTATAGTCACGATATCCAACAATATTGTAGTGCCAAACCACTGGTGGGGCCAACCCACGTGTGATACCAAATCACTGGCGTCGATCCCATAATATAATCCGTGGGGCCAACCCACTGTGGTGCTAAGCCACTGGGACGAGACGCTATGAGGTGCCAAACCTTTGGTAACCGTAGTCACAAAATGTGGTACCAAACCACTGGTGTCCGTCGACACGAATATCACTTTCCCCTCCTCTCATTCAACCCACAACGATCAATGATATGCAATAAAACAGGAATCATGCCCACATATTTATTTAACGACATACCAAATACGTTATGCTTCCCAAAAGCATCATAAAGAAACTCATAATATCAAGGACTTACCTGATTCCTTGCTTATACCATGATGGTATGAAATCCAAAGCTACACAAATCCGATTTAGCATACACAAAATACTTAGCACATTAATTAGTTATAAAGTGTGTATGTACACACCTGTTACTAATGAGAGTCCCAAATCCCGAAGAATCAAGTCGGCCACACTAGATTTCCTTGCCCCTATATTCGGCCAAACACAAGGTTAGTGCCCTAGACCATTCGGCCAAACCAAATTAATTCCAAAGGGTTATCATTTGAAACCCGAGACCTTACCTATACGTGATTCGGTTTCCTACCAAATCCTGAGCCAAGCGATGGTTCACCTCCAAAAATCGGCCACACCTTAAGACAAAAAAAATAGTTAGCCTCCAAGCCTTCGGCTTAACGAATTCCTAAAGGAAAAAGATTACTAAATCAAGTCCTTACCACCACTTACCTTCCTCTTAAACCGATTAGGGAAGAAGAGAGCACCCTTTGCTTTGATATTCGGCCAAAACTACAGCAAATAGGGAGGAGGGAATTCGACTAAGAAAACAAAAAAGATGCTGGAATTTTGAGTAATTTTTGGGTAATGGTATAAGGGAAATTCGGCAGCAAGGTGGTAGGGGTTTGGCTAATGGAGGAAGAAAAAGAAAAGGAGAAGATGTAGGGAAAGGGGGTGGTTTCGGCTTGAAAAAGGAGAAGAGAAGCTGGAATTTTTTTGATAATTTGGGCAATGCAACAAAGGGTTTCAAGAAGAAAATTTTGGAGAAAAGAAAAGAAAATTGGTTCAACTTTGGCACATCTTTCAGTACAAAACAGATATGGACAGCCCCCAAGGTCTCCAATTTTGGCAAACACTCTCTTAATTTGTGATAATTCCACCTTGATTTATCAAAGATAAATCTAATTTTATCATACTTTTAATCCTTTAATCCCCTCAACAATTTTATAGCAAATAAAACACTAAAACTCCCCCTCTTCCAGCCGATTATTAGCAAAAAAATAAGCTCAAACTCTATCACTTTGAAGAGTCCAAAATCATGCCAATTCTTTCTCTCCTTCATGCCAAGACAAAGAGGAAAAATAAAATCAAATGTCGCTTCTTGGACTCGAACCAATGACCCCAAGCAAAGAAGAAGAATGACCCCTTTAAGCGCCCCAAACCAACTCTTCCCTTTGGACTTTCATGTTAAATATTCCTTTCATTAATTTATAAAACATTCTTCTTGGCCCTTTTTCTCCTAACGCAAATAGCCCAAAATAAAAATGCTCCCTGCGTCCCTCGAACCCGAGACCTGCCTCTCTTAAGTGGCGCCCCAAGCCACTCCTACTACTTGAACTTTCATGCCATGAACCTTCACGAATTAATTTTAAGGCCTTCCTTCTTAAGCCCATCACTTCCAAAAAAAAAAAAACAAAACGCAGATTGCTCCTCCTGCCACTCGAACTTATGACCTGCGCTCCCCCCTTCACCTCCAACACGCATGGAACCACTTAGCCAACTAGACCCTTGTGTCAAGTTCCTTTTAAAAATTTTCTTAACCTCTATGTCACCTAGCTTCCTCCTTTAAACACTTAAAAAAAATAAATTTTTAACCCTAAGTCAGGCCTAGCTCGGGTTTAATTCTAGACCTTAGAACATGCCAAATAAATCATAATATTTATTTCAAGCACACATGCACACATGGGAACAAATAATTAAATTTTCAACCAGCCCCTAATTCAGGATGTTACATCTCGACAGCCTGCACATACTCAGGGGGTTCGTAATGATTTTGCGCAGCCAGCTAGAGGCGTCAGCAGCCGTCGAGAGGCTGTGGGCTAGGTCGAGGTGGTATTAGTGCTGGAGGAGGTCAGGAGCATGCTTGAGATGTGGGTCTAAGGAGCATAAGGCTTGGGATTGTTTCGTCACCATCAAGTCAGGTATGTTTTGGTTGGACATGATGATTGAATGTAGAAAATTTTAGGTATAAGTGGTAGATGACAGCTTGCTTCTGTGGTTAGATGTTTGGTTGTGTGAAAGAGGATTCAAGATTAAGTTAAAAGTACATTAATGTTATTAAGATCAGAGTGCGCAGCGAAACCATAGTGGTGCAATTTGAGTGGTACGGTTAGTAGTTGGTTGGAAATTTTGAGGATGAAATTTCTTTAAGGGGGTAGAATTATAACATCCCGAAATTTGGGCCTAGTAGAATTGCCTAATGGGCCTTGGGCGTAGGAGTGTTTAAAATTTTTGAGAAACAAGAGAACGACATTATTTTCATGTTGGATTATTAGGAAGGTGATTTTGGAAAGTTACAGGGTTTCTAGGAAGCTTCGAGTTCAAGTTAGGCTATAGGAAAATTTGGTGTTTAAAGCCTATTTAGGAGAGATAGTAAGTGGCATCAAGGCTTATGGAAATAGGAGAGCAATTTGCTTGCATAAATGAGCATATGGTAAAGAGGATGTGGTGTCACACGAAAGGCTTTAAGGGAAGAGGTTCGAATCCTTCTTGGTGCAAAAATTTGACTATTTTTTTTGTATTCCTTCCCTAAGTGTGTATTTTTAGTAAGGTGGACTTTTTAATTTTTGCAAGGAGGCTAAGGAAATAGGGTAAGGAAAAATGGATGGAAATGAGTAAAAGAAAAGGGAAGGAATAGGGAACATGCTGGCATTTTTCGTGGGGGATGTTTTAGAAAGGTTTTATTTGGTCTATGTTCATCTTTTGGTAAAGATGATAATGGTTTGGAAAAGGGAGAGGGTAGCCGAATTTTGATGGGAGCATTTTGATAGTTTTGGTGCTTGTTAGGTCTAATTCCTTTTGGCATCCTTTGTGTTCATTCTTCCAACTTCTCCTCCCATTGTCGTAACTTCAAGACAATAGCGGACATTTTCTCTTTTCTTTCTTGTCTTGCCAAAAACACCTAGCCTTTGTGACCAATTATTTTTCACTCTTCTTCTCTTGAAAACCAAAACTACCGATCCTTCTTTTTTGTCTCGCTACTAGTGCCAAACTGTGTTCTTCATTTCGATTCATCCCTATTATTAAGGTAAAGGTTCTTTCTTCTTATTCATGTTGTTTGTTCTTTATTCTCTTGACTTGGCTAAGCCGAAACTCTCATCCCTTGGCTAAGCCGAACCTAGCCACTTGTTGTTATTTTAAACTCCTCTTATTCTTTTTTGATGAAGGCCGAATCAAGCCATCCTTTTCTGCTACTTATCTTTCTCTTAGCCTTGGTTTCGAAAGTTTATTGGGGCTCGTTGCAATAGCCAAGGTGCAAGGCTGGATTTTATAACCTATAGGAAAGATCGCGATTGTGATAAGTGACTCTTTTGAGTGAGAACTTTTGGGATTTTGGAACCTTTAAGAAATTGAGGCTAATTTTTGATCGATTTTATTTTTAGGGGACAATGAAGAGTGGTACTTTAGGGAATCCTAATCAAGGTGTGTAATCCTGTACTTTTCGAATACATGTTTGAAATGGTGTGTAATCCCGTACTTTCCGAATACATGTTTGAAATGGTGTGTAATTCTGTACCCATCCGAATACATGTTTGAAATGGTGTGTAATCCCACACTTCTCTAAATATTTGCATGATATGTTTTGTGATTTGGTCGAAAGATCGAAAAATTAGAAATCGGCATATGTGGTCACTCGGGCGTGCGTATGTTCGTAGTGGTAACCATATTTTGCAATAAAACAGATTTTTTGTTAGCAGCAGTGACGTGAATTAGAAAAGTCATGAAAAATAGGAGAAAGGGAATTAGAAAGTGAAGGAGATATGGATTCAAATCTAATTGAGTCTATTTTCTTATAAAAGAAACAGAGCAAGCAAAGGATTAGTATATTTTGAGATTTTTAAATTTTAGTAAGACTGATTCTGAATGACTTCGTGGTTCCCTGTTCTGTCTTGGAAAAATCATTCAAAATTGTACAAAGTGATTTATGAGTTATAATTTATATTTATAGATTCCTTAGTGAGTCTATTTTCAATAAAAACAAGTGGGAGCAACATATGAAAACTTTACAATGAGATATTTGAATTTTGGTTAAGAGAGGTCAGAACCGTTGGTCAGTAAAACAAGGGAATCTTTCATGAATAAACTGTACTAAATGGATGAGCCAAAAATTTTGGAAAAATTGTAGTAAGAAGATATATGAGTTTAGTTTCAAGGAAAATTTACGGATCTAAATTTCGAGTTTCCTAATTCGAGTTATAGTCAATTTAGTCAATATGACGCAGATGGACAATTTCAATTTTTATGCCCCAAATTAGTAGTTAAGTCTGGGGTTGTAAGATTATCGAAATACCCTTAGTGGGTAAGATTACCGAAATACGAAAATGCCCTTATGGGCCAAATTACAAAATTGCCTTAATGGGCCAATTTGATAGATTGCCTTAATGGGCCGATTTGCAACGTGTTATAATGGGCCGAATTTTTTTAATGAATCTCTGAATTAATGATTTTTATTTGTATCATGAGTTACTATGTATGTTGCATATTTACATATTGCATGGGATGGAAACTTGAATGAAGAGAAGAGTAGACCAGTGGCATTGCCACAAATTCTGATAATGGCTATGTGCCAATTTAAATGTGGCTTTGTGCCATCGTGATTAAGGCTGTGTGCCGATTATATTACCGTATATGATTCTGGTGGCTCAGCCACAAATATTATAAATGGTGGCTTGACTGCAAATTGAAGAGACTGGCGGGGTGGGTTGACTTGATCCCCATAGGAGAGATTGGTTGGTAAGAGTGGAGAGACTGGCGGGGTGGGTTGACTTGATCCCCACATGAGAGATTGGTTGGTACGGTGGAGAGACTGGCGGGGTGGGTTGACTTGATCCCCACAGGAGAGATTGGTTGGTATGGGTGGAGAGATTCGCTGGATGGGATGGGTTGCATTCATATCATTTATTTATTACATGTAAGTGGGCTTAGGCCCAAGATTATGATATATGGGCTTAGGCCCAAGATATTGCTTTACGGTGTATAACGGTAAGGGGATTATACATGAGTTCTTGTAACTCACTCCTTTTCCCTAATTCTTTTAGGTAATGCTCAGTGATATGGACTTGGGCCATAGATGACTCGGTGAAGGCCATACATCAGAAATGGTGCTTTGAACTTTAGACTACCATTTACATTTACTTTATTACTTTTACTATTTTGGGTTATTATGTTGTAATAAGGCCTCTAAAATATTTTTATTTTTGCTTTATGTTTGACGAACTTATTACGTTGCTTAAATTATTTTAAATGGGGATTTTTCTAAAATTCATAAATAACGGTTTTTCCAAAATTGATTAATAAACGGTTTTCAAAATAAAAATGTACAAATAATTTAACTCGGATTCTCTTTCAATTTTTCAACATCATTTTCAAAAGTCATGGTTTTAAAGTCCACTACCTCGATTTTCGACTCATCAATCAATCATTCAAAAATAGTTGTATTTTATCCAGTATTTACATACAAACTTGTTTATTTAAACACAACCAAGTAACGCCTATTTTAGCAAGAATCACATGATGTTTTTACATTTTCTTCATGTGACATACCAAATCCGCTCGAAAAGCATGGGCTGGGTTTAGGGTGTTACAAAAACCTCTCATTAGTCTGGCTTTTGTTTCTTTTTTCATCATGACGTATTTTAGCGTAGAGTGATCGGTTTACACATATACTCGATTCGTAATTAAGTAGGGTCAAAAATTTTCACACGCAAACACTACTACCAACATCTCTTTCTCAGTTGTAGTGTAGTTGCACCATGCGGAATTCAATGTTTTGCTAGAATAATAAAAAATGCTAAATAAATTATTTTGCTTTTGTCCCAACACTGCACATACTGCATAATCATTAGTATCACACATAATAATAAAAGGTTCCAACCAATTCGTGGTGATGATTATATGAGTACAGACGAGTTTTTCTTTTATTACCTCAGAAGCTCTGACACAACTTTGGTCAAATACAAAAGGTGTCTCTTTTTGGAAAGTTGATTTAGGGGTTTAGAAATATGAGCAAAATACTTTATAAATATTCAATAAAATCTTGTATGGCCTAAAAAATTTTGCACACCTTTAACATTCTTCGGGTTTGGAAAATGCTTGATAAATTCAATTTTGGCTTTATCTACTTCCAAACTTTTTCCAGATATTTGATGCCCTAAGACCAGTCCTTCTTTCACCATGAAATGATATTTTTCCCAGTTGAGTACCAGGTTCGTTTCCTCACATCTTTTTAACACTTTTTCAAGGTTTTCCAAGCATTCTTGAAAAGAGTCCCTATATACGGAAAAATCGTCCATAAATACATCTAACCCCTCTTCTAACATATCAGTAAAGATCGTGATCATGCATCTCATGAAAGTTGCTGGAGCATTAGATAAGCCAAAAGACATTCTCTGAAAGGCATACGTACCAAAAGGAAAGATAAATGTGGTTTTCTGTTGACCATCGGGATGAATTAAGATTAGATGATACCCTGAGTACCCATCAAGGAAGCAATAATAGTCATTTCCTGCTAGCTGATCAAGCATTTGGTTGAAAAAAGGCAACGAAAAATGGTATTTTTTTTGTTGCATCATTCAACTTCAGATAATTAATGCATACTCTCCAACCTGTAACTGTTCGTGTGGGAATTAACTCATTATTATCGTTCTCAACTACAATTAAACCTCCCTTATTCGGAATACACTGGGTTGGGCTAACCCACTTACTATCAGAAATAACGTAAACAATTCCTGCATCTAGCCATTTAAGCAATTTCTTTTTGACCACCTCTATCATGGCTGGATTAAGTCTTCACTGAATGTCTACCATAGGTATTTTTCCCTCCTTTAATCTAATCTTATGCTGACAAAACGCATGATTGATTCCTTCAATATCAACAATTGTCCATCCTATTGCTTGTTTATGCATTTTCAAGACATTTAATAAAGTTTCTTCCTGTTTTGCGTCTAGACTTGCGACAATAATTACTAGTAAGGTATTTTTTTCCCCAGATATCCATACTTTAAATGATTGGGTAAGGGCTTTAGTGTAACTATAGAGGTTTGGCAATAGATTTTACCATTTTCACTGAGTTTGGGATAATTTGCTCCGGTTGTTCCTTATTCTATCTCCACTAGTCCAATTGAGTTACCATGTGGTGATTCTCTTGTTTTGCTGTAACACCCCATACCCAAGTCCGATGCTAAGACTGGATGCGAGACATTACCATGCTTGAACTCACTTAATTAAGTATTTACTGGCTACAAAATTTTGTTTCGACTTAAAATCTTTCTTTCTTGGTCTCGATATACGTATCATGGTCACACGAGGCCTTAAACACTTGTTCAGACTTTCGAAACTTATCGAAAATCCTCTCACAAAATCAGAGATTTCACACCTGTATGGTTTGAGGCACGCCCGTGCACCCCTAAACACGCCCATGTTTCCCATCTGTGAGGAGCTAGGCTTATCTGACACGGCCTTGACTCGCCCATGTCTTCCAACCGTGTGGAGCTACTGACTTATTTGACACGGCCTGAGCACACGCCCATGCCCAAGCCGTGGGTCTTACACGGCTCATGCACACGGCCGTGTGATTCACCCGTGACCTATTCTAACAAGTAATCATAAGGTGTAGGGTTCGCACGGCCCAGACACACGCCTGTGTGTCTAACCGTGTGGGCACTTAGAGGCTATCTACCAAGCCTTCTTACCACTCTCACTTACACACATACATATACCAATTTAGTAAAGGCTCAATTTATCACCTAAAACACATGATCTTTTACATTGATTCATGAAAATAAGGTGTTCCTCCCATACAATTACAATGACTTAAGCCATTATCAATGGCTATACACTTTTAAACTATAAACCCTCTTAGGCCAACATAATTTGGTACATTAACAACAACTTAATCAACCTTAAATTCTAGCCCTATACTTGCCATGACTCAGAAAGTCTTGATACCTCGTACAATATGTCTGCTCGATAGTGTGATAACATCTCCGGCAGCCTCAACTCGAGCTAGTAAAAATAACCTATAAGAGATGGGAAAGAAAGAGGAGTAAGCAATAATGATTAGTAAGTTCATCTGCATAAAATGATAATTTTATAAGTTCATTGAATATACACCACCACAAAGCATCTTTATACTGGGCCTTTCCCATTAACTAATGATTTCTTACTCAACCGCTCTTGAAGCTTACTTAATCGCTCTTGAAGCTTACTCAATCGCTCTTGAAGCTTACTCATTCTATCTCTTACTGTACTACAAGCCAATTGCTCGTTTAACTAGATTCCATTCCTACACTGATTATCATGTAATCACATAAGATAACACATCAAACATTTTCAATAAGCTACCCATCTCTCGGGGTTATGCACTTAGCTCACCAGTATTAATACAACTAATGGTATCGTGTACAGCCCACCACTACCAACAGCGAGGTGATACCGCACATAGCTCACCGTCATTTATCATTCGTGAATAACAACCCACCAGCTTACCTCTATCTTAAATGTTCATTCAAGAACATTTACGTACACTTCTATTCTTGCTAACATTCACGCACTACGTCAATAAATCTGTCTCATGCAACTAAGGTGCATTATTTATGCATTTCCCACGAAGGGTTCATCATAAATTAAGTTCATCACCTTTCAGTTCTAACACATACTTGTGCTTCTCGTGGTACAACCACATACATTCATCATATCTGCTGAAATACTCAAGTTATAAAATATTGTAACACCCCAAACCCGGCCCATTAGTCCTGACCAGATTTGGTATGTCACGGAGTAAAATGATTTAAAATATTTTGAGTGTCTGGTGAAAACTTGTTATAATATGGCTAAGGTATTAAAACGGGGTTTGATAAAACTCAGTTGGGATTATTTTTATAAACATGGTTGGGTTGATAAACCCTTTAAAAATGTTTGATCATGTAAAAGTTTAAAATTTGCCAAGGTTATAGTTGACTTGGTGTATTTTGTTACCCGATGGTAACATCTTTGAAAACCCGTATAAGTTTTTAAGTTTGAAAAAAAATACTTTTAACCGGTTCACTTAACATTTATCAATTTCAATTGTAATATAACATAAGTAAAATAAAGCAATAAAATAAACATCCAAATAATACTTAGCGGCCTTATTACAACCCAAAATAAAAAGACTTAGAAAGTAAATGAAATAAAACTGTTTTAAATCAGGTTCCAAATCTGAGAAACGAGCATGGCAGCCTCGAGCCCTCCCCGGCTCCATCTCCGCGATCTACTCATCTGCAAAATAGTATGGGAAGGGGTGAGTCACCAAGACTCAGTGTGTAAATCCCCCACCCGAAAAATGTAACACATACACAATTTATTAATAAACATGCAAATATGCAACCCAACCTAACCATCCATACTCCTTAACTACCCCGTGTGGTCAAAACCACTGGTGGTCAAAACCACTAGAGACTAGAGTCATAAATAAAATGATGGGGCCAACCCATCGTGTGGTCAAAACCACTGATGACCATAGGTCACAAATATCATAATGTGGTCAAAACCACTGGTGGTACCAAACCACCGGGACTTAGTCACAATTTAACAACAAGGTGGTCAAAACCACTTTGGTGACCAAAGTCACAATAAATCGATGGGGCCAACCCATCTTGTGGTCAAAACCATCGGTGACAAATCCATAAAAATCATCCCCTCCTCTCAAAGAATCCCACCATCATCATGCTTACATAATAATTATCATATATCCATATATCATGTATAGCATAGCATTTAATAGCATGTGATGGCATGCTCAAGCATACATCATAGATCACGTAATAGGGGACTTACCTGGAATCCATGCTTATGTCCACAAGCACTACCACAATGATAAAAAGGCAACAATATAGTCATGTAAACTAATAAAGTGTGTAGTGAGTTTTTTACACACCTGTTACTAGCGAAATTCCTAGATCCCGAAGATCCGATCTACGATGTAGATCCGTTGACCCTATATTCGGCCAACAACAGGGTTAGGGACTTAGGCCTATTCGACCAATCCAAACAATCTGAAGGATATGTTGTATTTGAAATAACACTCACCTTAAACGGATTTGGTTTCCAAACAAATCCCAAAGACTTCACTTGATTAAGACTTTGCCGAAATTCCTTAAACAACCCAAAAAAAGATCAGTCACCACTTATAATACATAACATGGCCTTTGGCCGAATGCCATAGCCTACATACCATGCTTACCTTAAATCCCGGAAGACCTCTCAATTCTTCTTAGTGCTGGCTTCTAAAAAGGGTTACAAATCCAAGACCCTGAATAGATTCGGTCATACACAAAAATACATGGTTAAGCCTCATGGTTTGACTAGCCATAACAAGAATAAAAGATTTAACACAAAGAGAGTCCTTACCACACTATTAAAATCAATGAGACCTTGGTTAGGAATGTGAGATTCGCCTAAGCCCTTTATGGAAGAGATATTTGGCTAGTAGAAAAGGAAGTGAAATTTTAGTAGAAGGGAGGTAGGTTCGGCCAAGTAAAAGAAATAAGAAGCAAGGAATTTTGAAGAATTTTGTCTTCTATGGCTAGGAGAATTGACCGAAACAAGAGAGAAAAAGAAAAGAATAATTGATGAATTTTGGCACTCCTTGCTATATCAAAACCGATTATGGACAGCCCCCCAAGGAGTCCTAAAGTCGGCCATCACCTCCCCCTCTTTGTGATAATTCAGCTTTTAATTATCACTCAAGAAAAATAACATTTATCTTCCATTTATCTCCTATCCACTTCCACTACTCTTCCAGCTGAATATGTGCAAAAATTAAGCTTTATCCTCATCACTTTAAGAGTCCAAAATCATGCCATCAGCTCACTCCCTCTTCACGCCAGTTTGGAAAAAAAATAAAACCCCAATTGCTGCTCCCTTGGTTCGAACTTGGGACCTAAAGGAGCAACTACCGCAGCCCTCTTATAACGCCCCATGCCATTCCTCCCAATTGACTTTCATGTCATAAAACCTCACCACTTATTTATAAGACCTTCCTAGGCCGATCACCCCAAAAATAAAATGCCAAAACGCCACTCCAGTAGCTCGAACCTATGACCTGTGCCCATCTTCTCCTCCAACTCTTAAGTGGCGCATGAAAGCCACTTTGCCAATTAGTTCTTTGTGTCATGCTTCTCCCGAAATTTTACTTAAGCCCTATCTCACCTAGCTCCCTCCTTTTAAACACTTAAAAAGAAATTTCCAGTCCTACGTCAGGCCTAGCTCAGGGTTATTTCTAGACCCTAAAACATGTCAATAATCATAGTATTCATTCTTTCAAGCACAAACATGGAAAAATAATCAAATTTTCAAACAACCCCTAATTCAGGATGTTACAAATATTCTCTTGAGTCTTATACACATGAAGTCACATAGAAATCATACCCCAATAAGGTCTTACTTGGATTAACATGTCGATGCCATGTCCCTGACATGGTCTTATACGAATTCTTACATCGAAGCCAAAATTCAATATGGTCTTATACGAGGCTTTAACTATCGTCTCAACATTCTACATGCATTTCTCATTAGTCTAGGACTCAATTCTCATGGCATCTCATCAAATAATATATGTATCATACATCTATAGAGTGAATATACATTCCAATAATTACACATGAACTTACCTTGTTGTCGAAATGGCCGAAAAGGACTATTGCCCACATCTCTCTTTTCATCCGTTCTAGGTTTGAAACTCATTTTCTTTGATCTAAAATAATGAAATTTACTCGTTTAATCACTTAATGATCATATTACAACATAATATCCACTTAGGCAAAAATGACCATTTTGCCCCTATACTTTGGCAAAATTACGATTTTGCCCCTAGGATCGTAAATAAATTTTTATCACATTTTCTTGTTAAACAAACTTAGCTGAACATTTAATCCTCTTACAACTACTCATAATTCCATCTATTTCATGCTTCAATGAACAAATCACAATTTTTGCATTTTAGTCCCAATTAGGTGTTTTCATGACAACACCCTTCACAAAAGTTGTCTCTCATCATCTTATCATTCATTTTCTTCCATAAAAACTCAGCAACCAGCATAGACTCTCCAATGGCAAGTCCCTAGACTCTCACCCATATTGCAAAATAGTCCCCTCATTAGCTAGCTTAAGCTTTGGGGACTCCAAAAGTACAATTTTTATCAAGAAAAGTCATTAAAATCACTTACTAATAAAGGAGATAGCTTGGCTGAAAGTTCAAACCCCCAAAGCTCCATTGCTTCTTCAATTTTCGGTGGAGAGAAGATAGGTGAATTGTAACACCCCAAACCTGGCCTATGCATTAAGCCCGGATTTTGGCATGCCACACAAATTTAACGTACATTCAAATCATTTAACAAAGTAGAAATCAAATTCCAAAACGATTAAGAGAATGACTTTATCGAAAAATCGAGGTTTATTTGAAATCCTTGATTAAAAACACAAGAGATTATCATTGGATCTATAGAGTAGTATTTGATTAAAATTTTGAAATTTATTTAATCAAAATATTCTAACGAAGAGTTAAAGGATTTCCTGAGTTTTAAAGATATTTAAGAAAAACCTTTATTTTATACGAAAGTTTTAGAAAAACATTTATGAAAAACTAAATCAATCCAACTTAATAAAACTAAAACATAATAAATCCATCCACATAATAAAATCCATAATTAAAAAGGCCTTATTACATCGCCATTAAAAATAATACTTAATAAAAATTATAAAAGAAGTCTTAAAGTTTTATAAACCACCATTTGCAGATAGCCTCCCACGAAGTCATCTCAACCCAAGTCTCCATCAATTGTTATTACCGAGAGGGTAAAAAATGGGGTGAGTTACTTAGAACTCAATGTGTAACTCACTTACCATACTCCACCGGCCAAGACCATTTAAGCATTTATTTGGGCCTAAGCCCATTTCAAATATAATAATTTAGCATATAAAAAATGCAAATGATATGCAATTCCCAAAACCAAACCTAGATTTCCATCCGCTACACACCCCGTGCAACAACCAAAGACACCTGGGGAGCTTCATCACCCACCCCGCCAACACACCAAAGTAGGCTTTAAGCCCAATATAATATTTGTGGCAACCCATTTTAATAATTGTGGTAGAACCACCGATCTAGATTTCGGGCAATGGCCATCGTGATAGAGTCACCTATCTAGAATTTTGGCATCAAGCCTTTCTTCTCTTCATCATTGATCCCAACCCATGCATTCATGTTTATGCATAACAAAATATTTGTAAAGAAAACCATATTATAATTTATCAATTTTGGCCCATTAAAAACACATATCACATATAACCCATTTATCAATTATCATAAATGGCCCAATTATCAAATTTCACTTATGGCCCATTTATCGATTATCACATATGGCCCAAATTCTCAAATATCACATATGGCCCAAATTGTCAAATATCACATATGGCCCAAATTGTCAAATATCACATATGGCCCAAATTTGTCAAATATCATATATGGCCTAAATTTATCAAATATCACATATGGCCCAAATTTATCAAATATCACATATGGCCCAAATTTATCAAATATCACATATGGCCCAAATTTATCAAATATCACTTATTATCGTTTTAGCCATTAAGGGCGATTTCAAAATTTTCACGATTTTAATACCGATTTCATGATCTTAACACTAAAGTGTCGATAATACCATATTTTTCGATTTCACCAACTTTCCGATTTTTAATCCAACTTTTACTACTGTATAGTCATCTAACCCATGAGATACAGTGTGAGATTACACACCTGATTACGGTGAGAACTACACTCTTCCCGCTCGTTGATATCTAAACACACATTACGAAGGATTAGAACACTAAAATTTAATATTAAACTATTCTAATATTGAGTGATCTAGATCTTACCCTCAGAATCTCGAACAACCACTATTTGCGATTTCTCTCCGATCAAAGGTTTAGTACCACGAGTAAACAATGGTTCGGGGGTATGTACGACTTCAAATAATTGATTTTCGCCGGATGAGGGTCCACAACCCGATGGAAAATCTCGAATTCTCGAAACAGTCCTTCTCTTAAACTTAGGGGCAATAACGGAACCACCCCTTTTTCGAACACTATTTACTGCCCTTTTCATCCCTATTTTGATTGCCTCCATTGACAAATAATTGTTAGTCAAACTAATATTTCCTTATCACCACCAATTGATTTTAAGAGTGAGATTGGCTTACCACAAGATTCTTTCGTTCAAAAGGTGAAAGTCGATTGATAGAGTCCCCATTATAAAATCGATTTAATCAATACAACCTTATCAAAATAGAAGGATAAAAATAGAATCCCTTTTCGAAATAATCCCTTACCTTGACTGATGAAATCTCCTTTTTCACCCGATCTATAATAGCTATGATTAACTTAAGATGTAGAAAAGAAATCGGCACTCCACTATACCACCACAAAGAAAGAAGGATTTGATTGAAGGAGAAAAGATTAAAAATAAAAGAAAGATTCGGCTAAGGTTTTACCATCAACATTCAGCCATGATGAAAGGTTTTGGAAAATGGTGATGTTTGAGTGTTCTTAACAAAAGAAAGAAAGAAGAACAAAAGAATAAAGAGAGGGTGTTTATGTTTGGTTCTTTTCAAGAATGGAAGATGAACAAAGAATTGAATTTGAGGCTTGTGTACATTCTAAGAAGGGTGAAAAGAAAAGAAGATGGCCTTGAATGCCTTGGTGATTTCGGCACTAGGAGGAATGGTTTGAGAGAATAGACAAAATAAGACCAAAATGGTCAAAACTCAAATGGCCAAAAGAAAAGAGAAAAAAATGGTTTACCTTTTGTCCAATAAACATTCGGCTAAGAGCAGAGAATTAGAGAGAAACAAGCTTTGAGGAAAAAAACACCAAATGACTAAACTAGCTCCTAATCCCTATCAAACTACTAACAAAATTCGGCCAACCTCCCTAGCCCCAAAAACCGTCCAAGTTCATGGACAATTAGCCATTCAAAGCTTTCCAAAACAAAGCCCTTGATTCATGCCTTATGTCTCCTTATCACCTTAATTCATGAGATTCTTTTCCTTAAACCTTTACTTACCTTTTTCCTTTGGTCTTCTTACCAAAAATGATATCCACCTCATCCGTTAACCTTATCCATGACTGACACTTGCTAAGGAAAGCAAAAATAAAATCTTTCAAAATGCATGCTAGGAGATTCGAACCTCTCCCCTCAAGCAAACATGCATGCGCCAACTCCACCTTGCTACTAGCTCATCTTATGCTAGTTTTTTTCACTTAAATCTACTTAAACCTCAAAGTCACTTGCTCCACTTCAATTAAATACTCCTTACTAAAATTTATTCAAATTCTGAATAGTTCTCAAGTCTTCTCAAGACTATACTAAACATGCAAAATTTTAATTATACACAAGTTAAGCAGCAAAACACGCATCATATCAATACTCAAATTTTAGGATGTTACATGAATAGTGAAAGATGATAACATCTTTTACTCACCTTATTTTATTCATTTTTTTCACCTAATTCCCACCTATTTTGACCAAAGTTAAAAATTCTTGTCCCCTATGTCACATGGCCGACCTACTCACTTAAAATAAGGACAATTTGCACAATTGGGGCCTCCAATTAATAGCCCATAGCTATTTGGCACTTTTTGCAAATAAAATAGAACTTTCGCACTTTATGTGATTTAGTCCTTTTTCACAAATTAGCTAGAAATTGCTAAAATCACCAAAATTTTCATACATCCTTATAAACATGTTATAACACATAACATAACATGAAAATAATTTTATCTATCCTCGAATTAGTGATTTCGAGATCACTGTTCTGACTAGCCCCTAAATCGGGCTGTTACATCCGCACTGTCCCCTTCCTCTTCTGTTTCGTAACTCGTTGATTCTTGCGCACTGAGCTCCAATTGATTGCATTCTTGCTCTCTGTGTTCCACGGATTCCAATCCTTGATTTCGTATTTTAGGACATTCTTCCCAGGTTGATTCATTGGTGCTGTATCTTTCTAGTATCTTTATTATTCCTCATGGTTTTTTGTCCAAATACTTCCCTCAGTCATGATATCAAATTTTCGTCTACTCTAACTATCCAACTCGTAGTAAAAATGATGTATTTGAACTACAAAATGTATTCCTCCACCTAATATAGAACTCAGGATTGCCTTGAATCTTTCTCACTCTTGTCCCAAAGTTTTAGTGATGCCCTACTAGAAATAAAATAACTGAGTGTAACTACTTAATACCTTGTCATAGGCAACACCCAACAAAGGAATAACTGTACGAAATTGATCCATATTGTGATAGTGTCTGGAGAAAGTGCTTCTAGCCACCTTTTTTCCTTTCCATCTAACGCAAATAGAATTAACAATAGCTTTATAGTCTCATATGGAATTCCCACATAATTAAAAATACTGCATATAAGGTCAAATTTCCTCAGGAATACGATAGGATCTTCATTGACATGATTGGCAAACCTGACATTATTAGAGATTCATGTTAGTAGAGCAGGACTTAATTCAAAATGTGGACTATAAATAACAGGACAGGAAATGCTAGACCTTAGCCAATTTATGTCACATAATGTCCCTAGAACTTGGATGTTGTTAATAACCTATGTGTGAATTGTACCTATTACTTAAAAATTTCCTAATTATTCTAATTAAGTATGAAAATTCAAATCAACCTAGTGACATTGCCTACTCGATAACGACGCTAACAACTTGACTTCCTCCGGATGTATTACGTCAAGAGTGTGAATACTACACTAAAATATAGAATTACGAGGCAATATTTGCAAGTATGCGGGTCTAGCTATAATATAGTTTTATAACGGAGTGGGTGAGTACTCCAAGGATCATACCCAAGGGAGGCAGTTGCTAGATCAATTCTAACCTAAGCATTAAAAAACCTAATTATTACTTTAAATTCAATTATAGTACGAAGAATATAGAATAAAAGATTTTTTGGGTTTTGATAATAATAAAACTAAAACAACATAAAAAGATAAAATTCCATAGATTAAAAAAGGAAGAATAAATCAAATCTGATTATGGGTGATTAGCCCATATCAGTATTCTCCATCAATTGTGGTTTTGGGTTCCTTGTCAATCAACTAGTTGCTACCCTAGCAGAATCTTCTGGTCTTCCACTAACATAACGAATCAAAAAAAAAAAAAACTATTTATCTTCTGACCTCACAGTCCAAACTGGTTTGGAGTTATAGGGTTTACAGATTGGTAATAGCAATTTAGGTTAATTCTCACCTTGATAACTTCTTGGGGTTATCAGGCCTGGGGTTTGTTTCACGTTATCCTTTTATCAAATAGTTGTTCCGTTGAGTAACCCTACAAAACAGTTAACAGATCTTACCTCTACTCACTAACCCCCTACAGAAAGATTAGTTCCTCATGGCGTTCATAAACAATATATATAATCGATGTAAAGAGAAAGCATGCTAATTAAATCAACAAGATAAAGTAAATGAAAGATCCTGATTGTATTGATATTAAACGTGAATCCACAGAGTTGAATGATTCCACAATCCCGATCTCTTGAAAGAAAACAAAGAACAAATAAACTAAACTCTAGAAACTTAAGAAAGAAAACGAAACTAAATCTAAAGAAAGACTAGGTTAATGAAAAGGTCTCTATAACATGTGCCAAAGGAGCCTATTTATAGCCTTCAGGTGGTCGTCATCCTTAACCCTAGGTTAGCTGACATTCTCGAGCTTTAAGTTTGATTGTGTAGACCAAAATACCCCTACTTCATTTTAATTTCCATTCTAGAGTCGATGTTGCGACACACCAGGACCTGTATCGCGACATAGCAACCAGTATGCTCCTCTGTAGCCATTGTCGAAACCATTTTTAAGTTTAAAAAAAATGGGGATCGACTTTGGAAAACAAAAATGGAGTCGCCACCAATCTTTTTTCGAGGTGTGATCGGGTCACCTTGAAATTGATCATTTTAATAAAAAAACATTTTTGATTCATTAAAACAATGATTTTGGTCTATGAAATTCGAGAAAATAGGTTCGGGAGTCGGTTACGCACGAGGAAGGATTAGCACCCCCGTAACGCCTAAAAATTGGCACCTAATTGATTATTTAATGTCCTAATAGAAAAAAATTTGAAAAGGTTTTAAAATATGACCCTTTTGATTTTTCAAAACTTATAACCTTTAAAAAAAATTCAATTCTTTGGATAAAAGAAAAATCGAATCTCAGTAAGCTAGAGCACGACCTTTCAAATTTCCCAAGCACCAAATATCCTTTTTTTTTTTTTTTGAAATCCCTATCTCAAAATATCAAAATGTCACATCCAATGTTAGGGCGCAACATCTTAAATTCAAAAAGGTAGATTTTTTATTTGAAAATCATGTATTTCGATTTCAAAAAGGGTACTTGATCATTTAGACTTAATGAGAAAAATCGAAGCCCAGTAAGTTAGGGTACGATTCCCTCAAAACCTCAAATGTCAAATATTGCCTTATTTTAAGAAATAAAGTTTTGGATAAAAAGTAGCAATTAAATGATATATATTTTAAAACAATGATTTGAATAAAATGTATCATGAATACATTACAAAACACAAATTTCAAAGAGCGATTCAAGAAAATTACAAAGCATATTAACAACTAGTACTAATATAAACAATTAAGTAAAAGAATGACAAAATATAGCAAATAATGCAAGCAATATAACAACTATATTAAGTTAAACAAAGATAACAAATTTTAATTTTAGAATATGAATAATCATTTAAAAGATATAGAATAGATAATAACAATTTAAAAAAATTATGATAGCTTGAGAAATAAATATAAAAATTTACACACAAGATTAAACACATATAAGAAATATAAGGTAAATAATATATACAAAACAATTAATGAATACTATAGCAAATTAAAAAAAAAAAAAAGAAGAAGAAATATAAAATGATATGGCAAAATCTATGATGATAATATATGTACATGATAAAATAAATAATGTATTTTGTTAAAATAAATAAATAGCGTAGATAAAACTTTAAATATATAAAGAAAATATATATAATATAATAATCTAATAAATATATATATATACATAAATAATTTACATATTTAAAATATGCAATATATGGGAAACTTTATATTAATGAGAAAGCGATTTAAATAGTATACAATATACAAATTTTATAGAATATAAAATAATATAGAATTTCATAGAATAACCTAAAAAAATGAAATAATTTGATATAATGCTAAAGTAATTAAAAATAAGAAAAAATAAAAGAGGATTAAAAATCAAGGAAACATGGATTAAATCGAAATACAAATAAAATCTAGAGTAAAAATGTAAAAGGACCAGATTAGAACGCACGTCACGCTGTAGGGACCTATTGGGCAATTATGCCTTATCTCCTAAATGACTCCATTCCATCTTCTGCCTTTAAAATGGCTTTAAAGACCAAATTGAAACAAAGGCCATAATTCAGGGCCAAAGTGAAAATAAAGAAAGATGTAATTGGATGTAATTATAAAATTGCAATAATGCAGAAGGGCCTATTGAGCAATTAGACATTTTAACAAAAACGCGCGGATCCTCCCCGAGTATCGGGTCAGCACGCGGATCTTGGCCCTTAAATGACGCTGTTTTGGTCATTAATTGACCACACCAAAACGACGTCGTTCCACTGGCCTTTATAAACCAAAAAAAAAAAAAAAACAGCTAAAAATCATTTTTAAACTAGCTTTAAAAAAAAAAAAACAAGCAGAGCTCTCAGAAAATGTTCTGCCTTCATAGGTCCTCTAACCTCCTGCAGTCCTTGCACGCACCTCCCGCGCCGTCGCTCGCGGCTGCCTTAAGGCTAAGATCACCCTCTTGAGCCAGATTCTAGGTATATTTCTTTTCCTTTTTTGC
This sequence comes from Gossypium rotundifolium, assembly GCA_025506655.1. Taxonomy (NCBI): domain Eukaryota; kingdom Viridiplantae; phylum Streptophyta; class Magnoliopsida; order Malvales; family Malvaceae; genus Gossypium; species Gossypium rotundifolium. Next base: position 83,572,588 of record CP106722.1, on the reverse strand, counting down.
TTTTTAGTAATACTTTGCATAAAAAAAACAAATACAAACTGTTTTCTTTTGTTTTTTAAAATCTGTTTTGATCATCTTCTGTATTTTGTATGTATATAAAAAAACAAAAACAACAATAACGATTAAATGAAATATCAAATAGGAAATCACCTCTTGTTCTTTGATTTATTGTATTGTATTTGTAAAAAAGTCCTCCTTTACATTGGCTGTTTTCGGCTTTTTATAGCCTACGTACATTGATTCTTTTGCTGGATTTTTGGCTTCTGCTATCTTTCCTTTCCTTTTTTTGCAGGTCAACGGTGAGAAATAATGCGGTGAGGAGCGCCATCCACGCGCTGATTGCGGCGTGACCAAGGGGCCTTTGCTGGGATCTACTGCGCCTAGGGTTTCAAAAACCCTAGGCTTCTGATTCAATTTGGGTATTAGGCCCTTTGGGCCCCGTAGGTTTAGTTTATTTTGGATCTTGTTGGGTTTGGATGTAATGGGGTATTGGGTAGTCTATTTTGGGCTATAAATAGACTGTAAAAAGGGATTTTTTTAACATTATTTTTTTTTGTTTTTTATGGCATGGGCCAGGGAAAAAATGGGCTATTACAGCTGCCCCTCTTTGCTCATTGTCGTGTAATGAGAATAGAGCAAAGACTAATAAAAGGACCAATTTTACTCAGTCTCACCAAGTAGCTTCATTCCAATCCACTACATCTTCAAGGCCATAGGAATTGTCGCTTTGATTCACTCCATTGCAATTCTAGGGAGAAAAGACTTATAGCTTTAATCTGCTCTATTGCAACTTTAGAGAGATAATATTTGTTATCTTCAATATGCTCCACTACAACTTTAGGTAGATAAGAATAATGGCTTTAATCTGTTCCACTACATCGTCGGGGAAACAAGATTGGTGTCTTCGATCTGCTTCACTGCAACCTCAAGAAGGCAGGATCTGCTATCTGTTAGTCTACTCCACTGTAAACTCAGGGAGACAAGGTTGATGTCTTCGATCTGCTTCACTGCAACCTCAGGAAGGCCAGATCTGCTATTTTTAGTCTACTCTACTACAAACTTAGGGAGACAAGACTGGTATCTTTGATCTGCTTCACTGCAACCTCAAGAAGGCAAGATCTGCTATCTTTTAGTCTGCTCCACTGCAAACTTAGGGAGACAAGACTGGTGTCTTCGATCTGCTTCACTGCAACCTCAGAAAGGCAAGATCTGCTATCTTTTAGTCTGCTCCACTACAAACTCAGGAAGACAAGACTGGTGTCTTCGTTCTGCTTCACTACAACCTCAAGAAGGCAAGATCTGCTATCTTTTAGTCTGCTCCACTGCAAACTCAGGGAGACAAGACTGGTATCTTCAATCTGCTTTACTACAACCTCAGGAAGGCAAGATCTGCTATCTTTTAGTCTGCTCCACCACAAACTCAGGGAGACAAATGCTGATATCTTCGATCTTCTTCACTGCAACCCCAAGAAGGCCAGATCTGCTATCTTTTAGTTTGCTCCACTGCAAACTCAGGGAGACAAGACTGGTGTCTTCAATCTCTTTACTGCAACCTTAAGAAGGCAAGATCTACTATCTTTTAGTCTGCTCCACGGCAAACTCAGGGAGACAAATGCTGATATCTTCGATCTTCTTCACTGTAACCTCAAGAAGGCCAGCTCTGCTATCCTTAGTCTGCTCCATTGCAAACTCAGGGAGACAAATGCTAATCACTTCGATCTTCCAGTAACTTCAGAAAGATAAGATCTGTCGTCTTCAGTCTGCTTCGCCGTAACTTCAAGGAGACAAGGCTGACATCTTTGATCTGCTTCCTACAATTTTAGGAAAATAAGATCTATTGTCTTCAGTCTGCTCCACTGCAACTTCAGGGAGGTAAGGCTGAAAGCGTCAATCTACCCTACTACATTGTCCTATAGAGGACATAACCTATAGAATGGGTATATGATTGTGCTGAATGAATAGGATGCCCTGATCGAAATGAGTCCAATGCTCCTAATTAGACACGCCATGATATATGAATGCAGAAATGTTATGAGCATGATTCCTACTCAAGGTGTCATCACTCATTTGTTCTTCATCCTCGTTCCTCTCAAAGTATCAATCATATTTTGCTCAAATAATTTGCCTGATGGTAATTTCAGAGTCCGCTCCACTTGAACCTTAGGGACACAAGGCTTGTACCAACTTCAAACCATCCCACCATGATTTATAGGAATCGAAACTTTTTCAGTCTGTCCCTACTGTAATTTAAGGGTACAGGATTTGTTTCAACTCCAATCCATTCCACCACAATTCAGGGGTTTTGAATTTTTCCTCATCAATTTGGTTTGTCACACCATTCCCTGAATGTTATGACCCGATGAGTATGCCTGTAAAATGACATTGCTTATTTTCTTCACACAAACTCGTTATTTTGTCCAATTACCATTTGGATAGAGAATTTAGAGAAATAGTCTCTATCTAGACTCTCCTTTCTCAAATATTTCCAATCCTTATACATGGAAATTCTAAACAATTGTCCTGTTTCAGTTTCTTGTATTATCTAGAAATTTTTGAAGTAATATGTAGAACTTCTTCTGTGAAAATATTATTAGTTCATCAATCATTATTTCAATGCAACATGCTTATGAATGGTAATAATAGACAACAAATAAATTGATCTTGAGGATAGTTTGAACTGAATAAATTATCAATAAAAAGGAAATTAACTGGGAAAACATCTTTGAGAATAAAAAGAATCCGAAGATAGTAAATTGATATGAATAGGACAAAGACCAGGTACCCTAGATATCGCAGATTGGGATTCTATATACAAACTCCATGAAGGCTACTTTGAGCTTAACATATGTTTAGAAGATCCAAAGTACTTTATTGATGCCCCGATATGTAACACACTTCATTTCTTGTTGTTTCAGGTATAGCAAGATCATTGCGTGCCCTTCAAAATTTGAGCCGCCCTTTTTAGGTTTTCAACTCAAAACCCCTTTGGTCACAAGGTGCCCATTGTGGGTTTTCACCTTGGCCTCTTCTCCTTTTTTAAGCAAAATATTTTTTGACTAAATCTGAGTTCACAAGATTAGGTAAGCTTTTCCCATCCATTTCGGTCAAAATCAGTGCACCTCCAGAGAAAGCCTTCTTCACCACATATGGTCCTTCCCAATTCGGCATCCATTTTCCTCTGAAATCTCTTTGTATGGGAAGGATCTTTTTCAGTACAAGGTCCCCCTCGTGAAATTCTCTTGGGCAAAATTTTTTATCATAAGCTCGCATCATTCGTTTTTGGTACATCTAACCGTGACAAATAGCCCTTAGCCTATTTTCCTCAATTAAGCTCAACTGATCATGTCGTGATTGGATCCATTCCGCTTCATCCAGTTTTATCTCTGACAAAACTTGAAGAGAAGGTATCTCTACTTCAATAGGTAAGACTGCATCCATCCCGTAAACCAATGAGAAAGGAGTTGCCCCAGTAGAAGTTCTGACAGACGTTCGATAAGCATAGAGTATAAATGGTAATTTCTCATGCCAATCCTTATAAGTCTCAGTCATTTTCCCTATTATCTTCTTAATGTTTTTATTGGCCGCTTCCACTGCCACATTCATTTTAGGGTGATACAGAGATAAGTTGTGGTGTTTGATCTTGAATTGACTGCAGACTTCTGCTATCATGTTGTTGTTCAAGTTCAGTACATTATCTGATATGATCCTCTCAGGCGTTCCAAATCGACATATGATTTCCTTCTTCAAGAACCGGCTAACTGCTGACTTACTAACGCTAGCATATGAAGTAGCCTCTACCTATTTTGTGAAGTAGTCAACAACCACAAAGATGAATCGATGCCCATTCGAAGCTTTTGGTGAGATCGGCCCAATGACATCCATGCCCTACATAGAAAAAGGCTATGGAGAAGTCATAGCATGCAAAGGTGAAGGCGGTACATAAATTTTGTCTCCATAAATCTAGAATTTATGGCATCTTTTGGCGTAGTTGATACAATCTCCTTCCATGGTGGACCAATAGTATCTGAATCTCATTATTTTTCTAGCCATTGTGAATCCATTAGCATGTGTTCCACAAATGACCTCATGAGCTTCTTCCAAAATTTTCCTAGCTTCAATTGCGTTAACACATCTCAATAGTCCCTGATCTTTCCTTCTTTTGTACAAGATATCCCCATCTAAAACATAGTCACATGCTAATCTTCTTAACGTTCTTTTGTCATTCTCAGTTGCATGAACAGGGTACTCACGATTTCTTACGTATCGCAATATATCATGATACCAAGTGTAGTCATCCTTTTCCTCCTCTTTCATGTTACAACAATGAGCTGGAACTTCAAAAATACTCATCTGAATAGGTCTCATATCTTCTGGTTTGTTTACTTTAATCATAGAAGCCAGAGTTGCCAAAGTATCTGCCATTTGGTTTTCATCACGTGGGAGATAATTAAAAGTGATGTCATCAAACTCCTCAATCAATCCCAAAATTATTTTTTGGTAATCGATCAGTTTAGGGCCTCTTGTCTCCCATTCACCTTTAAGCTGGTGAATTACTAATGCAGAATCTCTATATACTTCTAGCACTCTAATTTTACGCTCTACAGTTGCTCGAATTCCCATGATGCATGCTTCATACTCTGCCATATTATTTGTACAATCAAAATACATTTTGCATGTGAATGGATAATGATCTCCACTTGGGGATACCAAGACTGCCCCAATTCTATTTCCTACATCATTTGATGCTCCATCAAAGTTTAGCTTCCACGGATACTCTTCATTAGTTGCCACATACATTAGCTCTTCATTGGGGAAATCAAAGCTCAAAGGTTCATAATCTTCTAAAGCCATACTAGCCAAAAATTCTGTTACTGTGCTCTCTTTTATAGCCTTTTGGTTCACATAGACTATATCAAATTCAGGAAGAAAAATCTACCACCTTGCCATCCTTCCATTTGGAGCAGTTGACTCAATCATATACTTTAATGGGTTAAGTTTCAAAATTAGGCAGTTTGTATGATGTTGCATAAATTGCCTCAACCTCCGAGTTGTCCAAATCAAGGCACAATACAATTTCTCAATTGACGAATATCTCATTTCACACTCAGTGAACTTTTTACTGAGATAATATATCGCCTTTTCTCTTCTTCCTGACTCATTATGTTGACCAAGCACACATCCTATAAAGTTATTGAACACTATCAAATACATTATTAATGATCTACTAGATTAGGCGGAGCTAGTACTAGGCATTTGACAGATATTGTTTAACTTTGTCAAAAGCTTTCTGGCACTCATTGTCCCACACGGCTTGGTTGTGTTTCTTAAGAAGTCAAAATATGGGATCACAGTTCTCAGTTAATTGTGAAATAAACCAAGCAATGTAATTTAACCTTCCAAGAAAACCTCAAACTTCTTTTTGAGTGCGTGGTGGAGGCAATTCTTGTATAGTTTTGACCTTATCTAAGTCAACCTCGATTCCTCTCTCACTAACTACAAAGCCCAGTAATTTCCCTGACCGAGCTCTAAAAGTACACTTTGCCGGGTTGAGCTTTAATTGAAAATTTCTCAATCTCAAGAACAACTTCTTCAAAACTTCAATGTGTTCTTTTTCTGATCGATATTTGGTGATCATGTCGTTAACATATACTTCAATCTCTTTGTGCATCATGTCATGGAATAAGGTTACCATGGCCCTTTGATATGTTGCTCCTGCATTCTTTAGCCCGAATGGCATCACCTTATAAAAAAAGGTACCCCACAATGTTATGAAAGTAGTTTTCTCCATATCCTCAGAATGCATCTTTATCTAATTGTATCCCGAAAAACCATCCATGAAAGAAAACAGTGAGTATCCCGCCATATTATCCACCAACGTGTCAATATGAGGTAAGGGGAAATTGTCTTTTAGGCTGGCTTTATTTAAATCCCTGCAGTCTACACACATCTGAACCTTTCCATCCTTATTAGGGACAGGAACAATATTGACAACCCACTTTGAGTATTTGACCACTTGTAGAAAACCAGCATCAAACTATTTCTTGACTTCCTCTTTTATTTTGAACACCACATCAGGCCTCATCCTTCGTAACTTTTGCTGAACTGGCTTGCATTCTTCTCTTATGGGAAGGCAATGCACTACAATATCAATACTTAGCCCAAGCATATCTTGGTATGACTATGCAAAGACATCTTTGAATTCCCACAGTAACTCAACGAGGTCTTGCTTTGTCTCTTCGGCTTTGTGCGTTCCTATTTTCACTACCTACCTTTCCTCTAAGATTACATTCTCTACCACCTCTTTATAAGGTAAAATTTGTTTCTCCTCTTGTTCTACCATCCTTAACAAATTCAGAGGCAAGTCACAATCTCTGTCACCTTCAAAATCCTAAGATTCCTCTAAACGCATGTCTCACTCAAAATGGAACTCTGAATCTATAATATCGTTGCTCATGTTATTGATATCTAGAGACCTGTGGTAGGCACAAAGGAATGTACAAAGAAAAAATGAACTCAAGAATAACTCTTCACATGATATGAATGAGAATAACAAAAATTTTGGAAGGAAATTAGAATATCAAAAGAATGAAAAAATATTTGCTCGAATTGATCATTAAAGATGTATTTTATTGAAACAAAGATGTCTGAACATGAGCCTATTTCACAAATGAAATCTTATTGTTTCTAGGCTTTAAAACAACAAGTGTGTTCTGAACATTACTCTGTGTAATCTCTAAAAATTACAGGAAGTTCCTCTGCAGTCCAGTTGTTCAAAACACTTCCAGGTTCATAAGGATGAATGCCCAACAAGTTTCTTCGTTCAGTTCCTTCCTCGTGTATAGCATTGATATGGAGGTTGTCATTTCTCAATAATCCCGTCTCGGAGTGAATTATCCCTCTTGATACAAAAGTCTAGGATATGTGAGGGAATGCCATTAATTCCCACTTGACTTCTTCCCCATTCAACCGTACTCTCCTTTTCTCCTGCTTCTTTTCCATCTTTTTTCTTCCTTTGTCTAGCATCTGGCCTGAAACCCAAGCCAAACCGATCTTTTTTCTCTTTCAGCATCGGAACCTGAATCCCTCAGAGATGCCTACCCAATCCTTTTACCGGTAAGGCTCCTTTCCCCACCATCACTTGCAAGCCCATTCTCGTGGTCCTAGATATCTTAGGCACTGGAACCTCATTCCCTTCCAAAATGAATGTTGCATTCACAAACCCTAAATATCGAAAGAAACACTCAATGACCTCCTCATTTGCCTCTAAATATGGCGCGTCATTGGTAACAGTTGCTATGATGTCCTCCTCTACATTTATAGTAACCAGCCAGCCTTTTGTTACTAGTTTCAATTTTCGGTGTAGTGATGAGGGCACTACCCCTGCCGAATGAATCTAGGGCCTTCCCAACAAGCAATTGTAGGAAGGCTTGATATCCATCACAAAAAAATCCACTTTATATGTGTTTGTCCCAATCAACAACGGTATGTCAATCCTTTCCATCACTCTTCTCTTAGTGCCATCGAATGCTTTCACTATAGTCTGGCATGTTTTCATGTGAGAACTATCTATAGGCAATCTAGTCAATGTAGACAATGGTAAGACATTAAAGGCTGATCCATTATCTATTAACACACTTGGTAGAGTGTATCCCTTGCAACGAGTAGTGATGTACAGAGCCTTGGTCGATCCCATACCTCCAGGTGGAATTTTATCATCACTAAAATAAATAAAGTTGTTAGCACTTATATTACTAACCAGACGGTTAAGTTTTTTGATAGATATATCTTTAGTAACATAGGTTTCATTCAACACTTTCATCAATGCCTTGCAATGTACTTCTGAGCTTAAAAGCAATGATAGCACTGATATCCGAGCCGGTTGTTTACGTAGTTACTCCACCACACTGTATTCATTGTGCTTCAAGAATTTCAAAAATTCTCTAGCCTCTTCCTCTTTTACTGGTTCATTGATAAGTGCCTCAAGTCCTTTCTCTATTCAACACCAAGGTCTTTCATTTCACTGGTTCTGTTCTGATGTTTACCGAGTTGTAACACCTTCCACATATGTGTAAGATCCTTCATTTTGGTCCTCCTTGAAATTGCTAGCTAGGATTTTCCCTCCTGGTATTGTCACATTATAATCGTAATTCCAAGGTACCATTTTGTTATCCTTATAAGTAAAGGAAACAGGTTTCTAGATTATGACCTTTGACACTATTTTTGTTTCGCCTTTCGTGTTTCTTGGTCGGGAGATGATGATCCTCGGATAATTGACTTTTTGGTTTTTCAGCTCTCCTTCTGTCACGCATATGTTTCCTCCCCCTGAGCCTTTTTCATAAAATTCTAATTCCTTATTATCCATAAGGCTTTGCACCAAGACCCTGAACTCAACACATTCTTGGATCTCGTGCCCTTCTGCTTTGTGGAACTCATAATAGTCCCTTACTCCTTCACATCCTTCCACAGAATTTGATACTATCAATCCTCTTCCTACCACTTTTCTCCAGATAATTCTCAATGGGGTTTTTACCTCTGTAATATCCTTTTTGATCCTCCTCACGATACTTTTACCAATCGCATTTACCCCCTTATCTCCATGGTTAGGTAATGGATTTTCTACACTTGGTGTATCATAAAAATTTATGATCCCCATATTAATAAGTCTCTCGACTACCTTTTTGAAAACAGTGCAGTTTTCTATTGAATGCCCCAGTATTCTCGCATGATAGTCACATTGAGCGTTTGAATCATACCATTTGGGATATGGGGGCTGTAACAGTTTTAGATAAAATGGGGACACCACGTGTGTGCAAATAAACTTTGATACAACTTCCTATACGTCATTGGGATTAGCGTAAATTGGAGATTTTTAGAGTTTTACTTTGTACCTGCTTCCTACCTTATCAACATTGTTGCCCAGCGGTGATTACTTTTGGTTGGCTAACAGTAATTGCTTTCAAGTACCCTTTGTTATATGTGCTCGTATTATTCACCTCATTCTCCTTTTTTTTTCCTTTGAGCTGACCTTTTGGTGTTTTCCCCTGCTTCTATCCTGCCACCCCTTATGGCATTTTCAATCATTTCTTCCGCCATTACTATATCCACAAAGCTCTTTGTGGTATTTCCTATCATGTGAATAATGAATGGGGCCTTTAAAGTATTGATAAAAGCATTGTAGTTTCCTTTTCTAGGAGCGGTGGCTGAACTTGTATGGCAACTTCCCTCCATCTTTGTGCATATTTCCTGAAGCTTTCATTTGATTTCTTCTCCATGTTTTGCAAGGTTATTCTGTCAGGCGTCATGTATGTCACATGATTGTATTGTTTCATAAATGCTTGTGCTAGAAGTCTCTAGGAATTAATCCTAGCATGACTCAATTGGTTGTACCACCTGGACGCTGCCCCCACCAAGCTATCTTGGAAATAATGGATCAATAGTTGATTGTTATTAACATACCCAGTCATCTATCTATAGAATATGGTAATATGGGCTTCAGGACAGCTAGTCCCATTGTGCTTCTCAAATTCTGGCATTTTGAACTTGTGAGGAAGCACCAAATCTGGAACCAAGCTAAAGTCTTTAGCATCAATTCTGTGGTGATTATCAGCATTTTCCTAGGCCTTAAACTTTTCTTCTAACCATCTACAATGATCTTCTAACTACCTTGGTAATTCAATTCTCATCCCTTCCCTCTCCGCTATATCTAAATTAGGGATAACAGGATTAGCAGGGTTATCTCCTGCGTTAGATCCTGAGTTAACTTGGAAATTCATGGGCACCCCAGTATCAGCTTGACCTTGTTGAGGCCTAATTGTAAAAGACAGCTTTTGAGGATATGCTTCAGGTTGTGTTTGTGCATGTGGTGGGGTAAAACCCGGAGGATAATCCTCATTATCTTCTCTAGCATTAGTCATGAGGCCTTTTCCCTTGTCCATTGCCCCATTCAGTAGCTGAGTCATTTGAGCCACCATATTCCTTTGGGCTTCCATTATTTGTACCCTCATATCTTATTAGATATTTTCCAACTGCTCTTGCAGCTGGTTTGCATGTCTCTTTGGAACTGTTCGAGTCTTTGATCCATATTTTTTTCTTAGCATGTGTACTGTAACGATGTTTAGTTTCCAAATTAACTTTTCCCTCTCTCTCTCTCTCTCTGTGTAATAACTTCAACTAATTAGGGTCTTTCTATGAATTTAAATGCATATTATGTAATGCAAATGCATGAATGCAAAAAGGCATCGATTCTGATTCAATTTCATTTAAAAAACTTTATTAGAAAACAAAATCCTTTACATAAAATGGACTACAAATATGCTTTCGCCCTAATGCCCAAAGTCTTAAATTTCCTAAACAACAAGGCTAACTCTTGACCATGACCTGACTTCAACTCATATTTCATGCTCAACGTATCATCCTGTACTGCCAGGGTCTGTAAATGATTAGCTACCTCTCGAATCTGAGCTATGGCTTCACCATGAGATAATCCCTATTTCTAACTTGATCGTGAGAATGGTGAAGCTCTTCCTTCCAACGCCCTTCTCTTACTTTTAGAAGCTTGATCCAGAGTTCATAGTTTTGTAATGTTGATTCTAACTCTTCGATCTTACCCTTTTCCTCAATCTTGTTCAGACTTGACTTTAGCTTGATCGCAGAATTACGACTTCGATGGTGATAAAGAGACTGTCCAATTTTAGCCACTCTAGATTTTAGTTCTCCTTTTTCATTTCGGCTTTCTGCTAAACTCTTCTCTAAGGCCTCATTTTGCGCTTGCATTTCTTGAAACTTCCTCTCCCATCGGTCAGCTTTGGTCTTTTCTTCTTGAATCTCTATTTGCCATTGCTCCGACATTTTTCCCAATCCGACATTTCTCACTGATAGACACGGTTTCTTGTAATCCATTTTTAAACTACCCAGGTCTTCTTCGACTTTATTCTTTCTTTTCTTTAATTTCCCAGCTTCCAACTTTTGAACATCAGTATCTAACCTCAAATACATTTTCTCTTCCTCTAACTGTTCTATCTTCTTCTTGAGCTCCAAATTCCTCCTTTCGAAATCTTGCCTTATGATCTCTAGCTCTGATGGGACCATTTGCAAGTATTCCTCTCTTGATCGGGTGCCTTCTAGATTCTGCTCAGGAATGTTATCATTAATTCTTCTAATCCTCTATCTGCTATATTCTGGGGTCATCATTGGGCCTACAGATAATCTCTTCATCCTGCGAGTCCGATTCTAAGCACTAGAAATCTCCTTAACCCTCTTGTTTATAGTTTTCCCCTCTATATGAGAACTCACATAGAGCTAGCCCATGTGTTGCTGGTATGAATTGTCTTGATCCATATTTTCTTAGTACGAGCAAAGGAGCATACCCAACTACTCCCTAAATTCCAAGTAAAGGAACCCAGTCAAAACTCCCACACCGATAAAGAATTTCGTCGGGAATCATCCAAGGAGCCTTCCACTCGATGTCTTCCTCTTAAAGATTTTGAACGAGCTCCATCCAGTTTTCATTAGACACGTCTTCTCTCCTTGGTATAGCCACTATCTCTTTTAATGGAGAATAATTCTTAGAGAAAACCCGATAAGAAACTTTCTCCTCCTTCTAGAAATGACTGTGGAACCAAGCTAATAACAACTGCACGCATCCAATGAACCTACCCTCGCCTACTCTCCGACATGCATTCAGAGATCTTAACGTTTCAACTAAGATCGTAGGTACAGGCGTGACCCTTCTATCAAGTTGATCGAATAAATTAGTGACTGCTTCATCTACATGTCTTCGAGTTTTAGGGAAAATTACCAAACCATAAATACACAAGGAAAAGACATCAATCTTCTTCTTTACATCTGAATGTGCTAAGATCAAGTCCCTCAAACTCACCCAAGGAATGCATTTACCCTCACCTTTCTTCTAAATTCTGACTGCAACCCACTGTTCACTCATCCCTGTGATATTCATTAACTTCTTCACAAAAGTTGGGACATTAGCAGCCCTAGAATAAGCTTTGTCGACTTGGATCCTTGGACAGCGAAGAAGGTTGTATATTCCTCCACCGTGGGCACTAAATCTATTTTCCCAAAAGTGAAACAACTATAGGCAGGGTTCTAAAACTGAGTCATAGCCCGGAACAGATGCTTGTCTACCTTGATGTCGAGCAAGTAGGGTAGATCACCATAATTACAATAGAATAGCTGCTTAGCCTCATCGTCCCACTGGGTCTATATTTCTTTCAACTCTTGGAACTCATTCTGCGTCATACTAATACGAGTGAAATCCCATAGTTCAGACACATACCCCTCAGCTAAGCTATTCCCTTTCTCCAATCGCGTTTGCTCTGACGACATGCGGACGGCTGCATTGTCCTCCATTTTATCAAGAAATTCGTTCTCCATAACCAGCTTTCTAACTTAAAAACTGACCGTGAATCGATACCTCTTAAAATATGAAATGATATGCACCAAAATAAAGTACAACAAGCTAGTACCATGAAACATAAAGCAAATAAAATAAACAAACACCTATCTAGGTGACCACTAAGGTTTGGCATAGTTCTACTTAGGGTGAGTCCTTACGTTTTCTACGTGTGGTTTAGCTCTAAATTTGAGGTACCTAAACTAGCAGATTCATCGATCTTCACCCATTATAGGCTCATACGGACCGAGTTTAGCTCAGGGGAATACATTTCCCTATGGCCATGCAGAAGTGAAAACCTCACGAAGACATAGGTACAGATGTATCCCGGAAGCAATCCACTAGCCCATGCGGAGGTGAAAACCTCACGAAGGCATAGTTTCTCACTCCCACTTAAAGGTGCGGCCACAACGGTCATGCAATGCAATACGCGGAAGAAAATAACAATCATATGCAACGACACAAACAAATGCAACAAAAGGATCATAATTTTCAAATCAAATTTTCAAACTGAATTTTTAAATTTTCGACAAAGGACAGAAAATAATCAATTTTACGGCTTGACTTTCTTATTGGTATCCCAGCAGAGTCACCAAGCTGTCGAAACCATTTTTAAGTTTAAAAAAAGCGAGATCGAATTTGAAAAACAAAAATGGAGTCGCCACCAATCTTTTTTCGAGGTGTGACCGGGTCACCTTGAAATTGATCATTTTAATAAAAAGACATTTTTGATTCATTAAAAAAATGATTTTGGTCTATGAAATTCGAGAAAATGAGTTCGGGAGTCGGTTACGCACGAGGAAGGACTAGCACCCACATAATACCCTAAAATAGGTACCTGATTGATTATTTAATGTCCTAATAGCAAAAATTTGAAAAGGTTTTAAAATATGACCCTTTTGATTTTTCAAAACTTATAACCTTTAAAAAAAATTCAATTATTTGGATAAAAGAAAAATCGAATCTCAGTAAGCTAGAGCACGACCTTTCAAATTTCCCAAGCACCAAATATCATTTGTTTTGTTTTCCTTTTTTTTTTTTTTTTTTTGAAATCCTTATCTCAAAATATCAAAATGTCACATCTAATAAGTTAGGACGCAACATCTTAAATTCACAAAGATAGGTTTTTTTTTATTTTAAAATCATATATTTCGATTTCAAAAATGGTACTTGATCATTTAGACTTAATGATAAAAATCGAAGCCCAGTAAGTTAGGATACGATTCCTCAAAACCTCAAATGTCAAATATTGCCTTATTTTAAGAAATAAAGTTTTGGATAAAAAGTAACAAATAAATGTGATATATTTCAAAACAAAGATTTGAGTAAAATGTATCATCAATACATTACAAAACACAAATTTCAAAGAGCGATTCATTAAAATTACAAAGCATATTAACAAATAGTACTAATATAAACAATTAAGTAAAAGAATGACAAAATATAGCAAATAATGCCAAGAATATAACAACTATACTAAAGTAAATAAAGATAACAAATTTTAATTTTAGAATATGAATAATCATTTAAAAGATATAGAGTAGATAATAACAATTTAAAAAAAATATGATAGCTTAAGAAATAAATATAAAAATTTACACACAAGATTAAACACATATAAGAAATATAAGGCAAATAATATATACAAAACAATTAATGAATACTATAGCAAATTAAAAAAAAAGAAGAAATATAAAATGATATGGCAAAATCTACTACGAGATAATATATGTACATGATAAAATAAATAATGTATTTTGTTAAAATAAATAAATAGCGTAGATAAAACTTTAAATATATAAAGAAAATATATAAAATATAATAATCTAATATATATATACATAAATAATTTACATATTTAAAATATGCAATATATGAGAAACTTTATATCAATGAGAAAGCGATTTAAATAGTATACGATATACAAATTTTATAGAATATAAAATAATATAGAATTTAATAGAATAACCTAAAAAATGAAATAATTTGATATAATGATAAAGTAATTAAAAATAAGAAAAAATAAAAGAGGATTAAAAATCAAGGAAACAGGGATTAAATCGAAATAAAAATAAAATCTGGAGTAAAAATGTAAAAGGACTAGATTAGAACACACGTCACACTGTAGGGACCTATTGGGAAATTGTGCCTTATCTCCTAAACGACGTCGTTCCATCTTTTGCCTTTAAAATGGCTTTAAAGACCAAATTGAAACAAAGGCCATAATTTAGGGCCAAAGTGAAAATAAAGAAAGATGTAATTGGATGTAATTATAAAATTGCAATAATGCAGAAAGGCCTATTGAGCAATTAGACCTTTTAACAAAAACGCGTGGATCCTCCACGGGTATTGGGTCAACACGCGAATCTTGGCCCTTAAACGACGCTGTTTTGGTCATTAATTGACCACACCAAAACGACGTCGTTCCACTGGCCTTTATAAACCAAAAAAAAAAAAGCTACAAATCATTTTTAAACCAGTTTAAAAAAAAAAAACAAGTAGAGCTACCAGAAAACATTTTGCCTTCATAGGTCCTATAACCTCTGGCATTCCTCGCACGCGCCTCCCGCGCCGTCGCTCGCGGCGGCCCTATGGCTAATATCACCCTTTTGAGCCAAAATCTAGGTATATTTCTTTTCCTTTTTTTGCTTTTTAGTAATACTTTGCATAAAAAAAAAACAAATGTGAACTGTTTTCTTTTGTTTTTTAAAATCTGTTTTGATCATCTTCTTTATTTTGTATGTATATATAAAAAAATAAACAAAAACAACAATAATGATTAAATGAAATATCAAATTGGAAATCACCTCTTGTTCTTTGATTTATTGTATTGTATTTGTAAAAAAAATCCTCCTTTACATTGGCTATTTTCGGCTTTTTATAGCCTAAGTACATTGATTCTTTTGTGGATTTTTGGCCATCTGTGCGCTGATGCGGCGCGACCAAGGGGCCTGTGCTGGGAGCTGCGGCGCCTAGGGTTTCAAAAACCCTAGGCTTCTGATTCAATTTGGGTATTGGGCCCTTTGGGCCCCGTAGGTTTAGTTTTTTGGGGTCTTGTTGGGTTTGGGTGTAATGGGGTATTGGGTAGTCTATTTTGGGCTGTAAATGGATTGAAAAAGGGATTTTTTAACATTATTTTTTTGTTTTTTATGGCATGGGCCTGGGCAAAAATGGGCTATTCAGCTGCCCCTCTTTGCTCATTGTCGTGTAATGAAATAGAGCAAAGACTATAAAAGGACCAATTTTACCCGGTCTCACCAAGTAGCTTCATTCCAATCCACTACATCTTCAAGGCCATAGGAATTGTCGCTTTGATTCACTCCATTGCAATTCTAAGGAGAAAAGACTTATAGCTTTAATCTGCTCTATTGCAACTTCAGAGAGATAAGATTTGCTATCTTCAATATCCCCCATTACAATTTCAGGGAGATAAGACTAATGGCTTTAATCTGTTCCACTACATCATCAGGGAAACAAGATTGGTGTCTTCGATCTGTTTCACTGCAACCTCAAGAAGGCAGGATCTGCTATCTCTGTAAACTCAGGGAGACAAGGCTGATGTCTTTGATCTGCTTCACTGCAACCTCAAGAAGGCCAGTTCTGCTATTTTTAGTCTACTCTACTGCAAACTCAGAGAGACAAGACTGGTGTCTTTGATCTGCTTCACTGCAACATCAGGAAGGCAAAATCTACTATCTTTTAGTTTGCTCCACTGCAAACTCAGGGAGGCAATTCTAGTGTCTTCGATCTGCTTCACTGCAACCTCAAGAAGGCAAGATCTACTATCTTTTAGTCTACTCCACTGTAAACTCAGGGAGACAAGACTGGTGTCTTTAATCTGCTTCACTGCAACCTCAAGAAGGCAAGATCTGCTATCTTTTAGTCTGCTCCACTGCAAACTCAGGGAGATAAGACTAGTGTCTTCAATCTACTTCACTGCAACCTCAAGCAGGCAAGATCTGCTATCTTTTAGTTTGCTCCACTGCAAACTCAGGGAGACAAATGCTGATATCTTCGATCTTCTTCACTGCAACCTCAGGAAGGCCAGATCTACTATCTTTTAGTTTGCCCCACGACAAAATCAGGGAGACATGACTGGTGTCTTCAATCTCTTCACTGCAACCTCAAGAAGGCAAGATCTACTATCTTTTAGTCTGCTCCACCGCAAACTCAGGGAGACAAATGCTGATATCTTCGATCTTCTTCACTGTAACCTCAAGAAGGCCAGATCTACTATTTTTAGTCTGTTACACTGCAAACTCAGGGAGACAAATGCTAATCTCTTCGATCTTCATGTAACTTCAGAAAGATAAGATCTGTCGTCTTCAGTCTGCTTCGCTGTAACTTCAGGGAGACAAGGCTGACATCTTCAATTTGCTTCCTACAATTTCAGGAAGATAAGATCTGTTGTCTTCAGTCTGCTCCGCTGCAACTTCAGGGAGGTAAGGCTGAAAGCGTCAATCTACCCTACTAAATTGTCCTATAGAGACATAACCTGTAGAATGGGTATATGCTTGTGCCGAATGAATAGGATGCCCTGATCGAAATGAGTCTAATCTCCTAATTAGTAACGCCATGATATATGAATGCAGTAATGTTATGAGCATGATTCCTACTCAAGGTGTCATCACTCATTTGTTCTTCATCCTCGTTCCTCTCGAAGTATCAATCATATTCTGCTCAAATAATTTGCCTGATGGTAATTCCAGAGTCCGCTTCACTTGAACCTTGGGACACAAGGCTTGTACCGACTTCAAACCATCCCACCACGATTTATAGGAATCGAAACTTACTACAATTTAAGGTTACAAGATATGTTTCAACTCCAATCCATTCCACCACAATTCAGGGGTTTTGAATTTTTCCCCATCAATTTGGTTTGTCACACCATTCCCCGAATGTTATGACCCGATGAGTATGCCTGTAAAATGACATTGCTTATTTTCTTCACAACAACTCGTTATTTTGTCCAATTACCATTTAGACAGAGAATTTAGAGAAATAGTCTCTATCTAGACTCTCCTTTCTCAAATATTTCCAATCCTTATACATGGAAATTCTAAAAGATAGGTTTTTTTTATTTGAAAATTATATATTTCAATTTCAAAAAGGGTACTTGATCATTTAGACTTAATGAGAAAAATCGAAGCCCAGTAAGTTAGGGTACAATTCCCTCAAAACCTCAAATGTCAAATATTGCCTTATTTTAAGAAATAAAGTTTTGGATAAAAAGTAGCAATTAAATGAGATATATTTTAAAACAATGATTTGAGTAAAATGTATCATCAATACATTACAAAACACACATTTCAAAGAGCGATTCATTAAAATTACAAAGCATATTAACAACTAGTACTAATATAAACAATTAAGAAATAATGCAAGCAATATAACAACTATACTAAGGTAAATAAAGATAATAAATTTTAATTTTAGAATATGAATAATCATTTAAAAGATATAGAATAGATAATAACAATTTTAAAAAAATTATGATAGCTTAAGAAATAAATATAAAATTTACACACAAGATTAAACATATATAAGAAATATAAGGTAAATAATATATACAAAACAATTAATGAATACTATAGCAAATTTTTTTAAAAAAACAAGAAGAAATATAAAATGACATGGCAAAATCTATGATAGATAATATAGGTACATGATAAAATAAATAATGTATTTTGTTAAAATAAATAAATAGCGAGATAAAACTTTAAATATATAAAGAAAATATATATAATATAATAATCTAATACATATATATATACATAAATAATTTACATATTTAAAATATGCAATATATGGAAAACTTTATATTAATGAGAAAGCGATTTAAATAGTATGCAATATACAAATTTTATAGAATATAAAATAATATAGAATTTAATAGAATAACCTAAAAAATGAAATAATTTGATATAATTCTAAAGTAATTAAAAATAAAAAAATAAAAGGGGATTAAAAATCAAGGAAACATGGATTAAATCGAAATAAAAATAAAATCTGGAGTAAAAATGTAAAAGGACCAGATTAGAATGCACGTCACACTGTAGGACCTATTGGGAAATTATGCCTTATCTCCTAAACAACGTCGTTCCATCTTCTGCCTTTAAAATGGATTTAATGTAACACCCTAAAAATCCGAGTATTTAAATTGCATGAATTGGTGTTAGATTTTTTTAGGAAAAATCTCTTATTTTTATTTTAGTGCTTATTGAAGTCCTAGAGAGGGTAAAGCATAATTTGAAGAAAGAATAAAATTTATTAATTGAGAATTTATTGAAGTGAAACAAAGGTGATTAAGACTTAAGCTAAATTATGTGCTAAAAGTGTCATAAAATGAGCATATGGCATGGTGGAGTTGGCGCATGGGTTCTAGTAAGAGGAAGAGGTTCAATCCTTGTATAGCACCTAAATGAATTTTTGTTTTAATTTTCGCTCATAACTAAGAAGTGTCGGCAAGGATCATATAAGGAAGGTGTTGACCATGTTATTTTTGGTTAGTGTATCAATGGATTAAGGAAACAACTAACTTATGGCATGGAATCAAAGGTTTAAGGAAAGATAGGGGAACATAAGGCACTTATCAAGGGAAAATTTGGAAAGAAATCATGGCCAATTGACCATGTGCTGGACGGCAACATTGGTTTAGGGAAGGAGCCAATTTTTGTTAGCTTGGCTAAAAATCTCATTCTTTTCTCTTTGGTCATTCTTTACACATTGTGCAGATTTTTCTTTGTTTTCTCCTCTCAAACTCTCAACTTGGCCGAATAGGGCATTAGTAAAGCTCAAATTTTGTGACCATTTGGTTATTCCTTTTGCTTATCTCGTTAGCCAATTCTTTGTGCCTTTTCTTCTTGTGCGAAATCATCTATACCAAAAGAATCATCTTTTCTTTTCTTTTGCCATGGCCGAATATACCAGCACCTAAAGTTCATTTTTTTCTTTTCTTCTCTTTGAAATCAAGCAACAACATCACCATCATCCTTTCGTTCTTATATTATTTCTTTTCAATCAAATTCTCTCCATCTTCACTCTCTTGGCGAATGCTATTGTGCCTATAAACCAAATATTTTTCTTCTTTTCCTTGATCATACATAGCGAATCCTTCATCATTTAGACACCATTCTCAATCCTTTCCTTTCGTAGTGGAAAATAGGTAAGGGTTCTTTTCCATTTTCGATTTATTAAGGTACTTTGGCCGATAGTAATGGTGAATTGAAGGACTTTTGGATTGATATAACGTTCATTCTAATAACGTCTCTTTCGTTATTATTTAGTGCAATAACGGAGATCGGAACTCAAGTGATCGGAGAATTGTAGAAACGTTGGAAACGTTCTACTTTGGTAAGGAAATCAAATCTCTTTAAAACCTCTAGTATTATTTGACATCATTTTAGATCTAACTAAATTCCATTGGATCTTGAAGATCACAAAATAGGGAAGAAAAGGGCGGTGGTTAGTCACGTTAAGAGGGCGGATCCAGAAATCCCCATTCAAACGAAGAGCGGTTTCGGCAATCGGGATTTTCCACCGGGTTGGGCCATCTTCGAAGGAAGTCCATTATTCAAGTAGTACGAACTTCCAACCGTTATATCGTTGGTGGATTCTCGGCTAGTGAATCAATAAACGAGGAAAAGCGAAAATCAAGTGATTCAAAATCAAGAGGGTAAGATTTTGGATCTATTATCGATTAAGATTATTTTTACGAATTAGTTGTCTAACGGATCAAAATATGTTTTAGGTGCCGAGGAGCGAGAAGGATTAGTACTTTCGGTAACGAGGTGTGTAACTTCACACTCATTATTTTCTCGATTGGATGTCAATTTCGGTATGAAGTAAATCGTAAAAACGGTTAGATCGGTAAAAACGTGAATATTGAGATTTTGACGAAAATACGTAAAAACGTCTAAATCGTAAAAATTACGAAAACGCCCTCGAGAAAATTTTCGTTAATATGTAAATTGGTTGTTTCGTTAAAAATTGGGCCAAAATACTCTAGTTCGATAAATTGGGCCAAAATACTCTAGTTCGTTAAAATTGGGCCAAATTACTCTAGTTCGTTAAAATTTAGCCTAAACACTCTAGTTCTAAAATGGGCCAAAGCCCACTAAAGCGCTAAATAGACAAATTGCTATATTATAATTATGGGCCATATGAAATGTTATTGATAAACCCACCATGTTATGTATTGTTAATAAATCTTATATTTTATAGTACATGTATGATTGCATGGGTGGGATATATGAAGAGAAGAATGGCCAGTTGCCACAATATCGGCTTATTGCCTCTAGTTCGGTGGCTCTGCCACAATATCGGCTTATTGCCTCTAGTTCGGTGGCTCTGCCACAATATCGGCTTATTGCCTCTAGTTCGGTGGCTATGCCACAATTATAAAAGGCTTAATGCCTACGATTGGTGTGATGGCGGGGTGGGTTGACTTGATCCCCACAGGTGTGATGGTTGGTACGGGGGTGTTAGCGGATGGATATTAGGTATGGGTTGGGAATTACATTTTACTTGCATTATTAATTGTTTTAATTCATGATATATCGTTGAATTCTGAATTGGGCTCAAGCCCAGCATAATGTCCTGATGATCTGGCCCAATAATGGTGGTAAGTGAGTTACACACCGAGTTCTAAGTAACTCACCCTTTAAATTCTTTCCATCTCGTAATGGAAATTGATGTGGACTTGGGCGAGGATGACTTCGTGGAGGCCATCTCATGAGAGAGGGTTAATTAAACTCGAACTTTTAATAAATATTTTTACTATTATGGATTATTGTAATAAGGGCCTCTATAAATAACTTATGGATTTTATGTGTGTTTGGGTTTTAAACTAAACTTTGGACTTTTTAATTAAGGGCTGTGATTTTATGATGCTTTATTAAAATAAATTTGGTTTTTCAAGTATATGGAATTCTTTTATAAATATTATATTATAGTCAATTCATTAACAAACTATTTAAAAGTTTTGATAATACAATGATTTTCAACTAATGTTTTCAAATATTATCAAATTCAAATACCCTTCTATTTATTTTAAAACCTGAAATTTATATCGAAGTTTTCAATTTATTGCAAATTTAAAGATAACTCGTTTCATGTGACAAACCAAATCTAGTCTCAACGCATAGACCGGGTTTGGGGTGTTACATTTAAAGACCAAATTGAAACAAATGCCATAATTCAGGCCCAAAGTGAAAATAAAGAAAGATGTAATTGGATGTAATTATAAAATTGCAATAATGCAGAAGGGCCTATTGAGCAATTAGACCTTTTAACAAAAACAAGCTTATCCTTCTCGGGTATCGGGTCAACACGCGGATCTTGGCCCTTAAACGACGCCGTTTTGGTCATTAATTGACCACACCAAAACGACACCATTCCACTGGCCTTTATAAACAAAAAAAAAAAAATAAAAATCATTTTTAAACCAGCTTTTTTAAAAAAAACAAGCAGAGCTACCAGAAAACGTTTTGCCTTCATAGGTCCTACAACCTCTAGCATTCCTCGCACGCGCCTCCCGTGCCGTCCCTCGCGGCGGCCCTATGGCTAAGATCACCCTTTTGAGCCAAAATCTAGGTATATTTCTTTTCCTTTTTTTGTTTTTTAGTAATACTTTGCATAAAAAAAAAACAAATGTGAGCTCTTTTCTTTTGTTTTTAAAAATCTGTTTTGATCATCTTCTTTATTTTGTATGTATATATAAAAAAATAAACGAAAACAACAATAATGATTAAATGAAATATCAAATTGGAAATCACCTCTTGTTCTTTGATTGATTGTATTGTATTTGTAAAAAAAATCCTCCTTTACATTGGTTATTTTCGGCTTTTTATAGCCTAAGTACATTGATTCTTTTGTGGATTTTTGGCTTCTGTCGTCTTTTCCTTCCTTTTTTTGTAGGTCAACGGCGAGAAACACGGTAGTGAGGAGTGCCATCTGCGCGCTGATGCGGCACGACCAAGGGGCCTGTGCTGGGAGCTGCGGCGCCTAGGGTTTCAAAAACCCTAGGCTTCTGATTCAATTTGGGTATTGGGCCCTTTGGGCTCCGTAGGTTTAGTTTATTTTGGGTCTTGTTGGGTTTGGGTGTAATGGTGTAACATCCAAAAAGTGGGCCTACGCATTTATATGGTAGTCTAATATGTTAAATTGAGATTGTAAATGTTGGGCTGACTTTTTGATTAAATATTTGGATTAGGGTTAAAGTTAGTGCTCTGGATAATTTAAAGTGAAATAGTGGGCTTTAAAAAATTGGGTTAGGTGGCTAATAAATGGTGTTAGCTTATAATTTAAGAAGATGGATAATTAAGTGACAAGCTGGGCTTGTGGCCCAAAGAATTAAAGTGCATTAAGTGGGCATAAGGTGGCGCCATAAGGGGGGAGGAAATTGGGCCCTTGTATGGCCGATTGGGCCTTAAAAGATGGGTTAAATTTGGCACTTAAATGGGAAGGGGGTGGACGGCAATTAGACTACCTTTTAGGAGTTATTTCTTTTATTTTAAGCGTTAAAAAGCTGATAATTAATAAGGAGGAGTTGGTTTTAAGGTGGGTTCTTCTAAAGGTAAGATAAGGATTGAGTTATCAGATGAGATGAAGGCTATCAAGAGAGGGGAGAGTTGGCCGAAATTCCAACCCTGTGTGTATGGGTATGCCAAAATTTCTCTATAAATAGGGAGTAGTATTCTTCAATTTCGGTATTCTGAAACCATATTTTTCTCTCATTCTCTGCCGAAGTTTCCAAGCCTTCTCTACAGTTTCTCCTTTTTTTTTTTTTTTCTAAGAGCTGAATTCCTTTGTTCATACCCTCATCTCCCATAGCCGAATCTATAAGGGAGATTTCTGTTTTCCTGAAGGTGCACAGTAAGCCGTATACTCCTTAGTAATCCAGTGAGTTTCGGGATTTTTCCTTTTCTGTGATTTCTTTATTTTGATCAACTCCTAATCTAAATCATTGTTTCCAAAGGCCTGTCGATTATACTCTTTACTCCTAGAAGCCGAAGCTATCCCATTAAAGCCGATTTGGTCGAAAAATTGAAGGCAAGAAGTGGTAAGTATGGTCGAATGGTCTTCCATGATTCTTTCCATTTAGCCGAATGGCATATGGGTTAGAATGGTTGTGATTTTCGATTCGTTTAATATTTGGGGAATGGCCAAATGTAGGAAGGTTGGTGGTGACAATTTCTAAAGGATATTCAGGATTCGGCTAACTAGGTAAGTGTTCGTTTTAAAGGTCACATTTAACTAATGAGTTAGATCTCATCGTTATTTGGTTTAGTGATTAAGAGATTGTTATGGACTCAACTAACAGTCAAGCAGAGAAAGTTGGATCTGCAAAACCATCGCCCAAATTCAAGAAGCGATCTGTTTCGGTAGTGCGAGATTGGCCAACGGGGTGTGGGCCAAAACAAAGTCAGATCGTGGGCCAATAGTAGTTGTTTCAAGTGATAGTGACGTAGACATAGCAAAAGCCTTAGTACGCAAATCAGGTGTGTAACACTTCCCCACCGTCTAGGTCTGATTAATAATAAATGTATATATATTTATGTATATGTGCTCACAAGATTTATATGTTACATTAAAAGCCGAAATCTTGGATTTAAATGACGGACCCTCAGGTTAGTAAACAATCTAACCATATGTTACAAGTAAACTGTTGTACATGTTTTAAATTATTGTACATGTTGCATAGGGTGGGTGATGAAAGGAGGAAGTTATATGTACATGTATATGAGTAACAGTTTTTACCGTGAATTACTGTAGCGGCTAATGCCATGAACTGTTATAGGGGCTTTGGCCATTATATGTTATAAGGGCTTCAGCCAATATATGTTGATGAGTAGCTTGACTGCCATCTTGGAGAGTAGCGGTGTGGGTTGATTGTAGAAATCCCTAACGGTGTGTTGGTTGGTACGGGGGCGTGTAGCGGATGGAAACCTACGTAAATGGGTTGGGCTTTGCATATTATATGTTTCCATGTAAATGAATTTATTATTATGTTTAATGAGACCCAAATCTAGTGGTGCATGAGGGTTGCACACTGAGTCTCGCGACTCACCCCCTTTTAAACTAACCTTTCAGGTGACGATTAGTGCATCGGACCGGGCCGGAGTGAAGCGCAAGCTGGCCATGCAAAAGAAGGTGGATCCGGCGACAAAGTTTCCCCATATTAGTTTTTTTTTAAAAGTACTTTATATGATGGATTTAAAATACATTGTAATAAGGCCATAGGCCATTTGTTTACATTTTAGATTTAAAATGGGCCTTTAGTATTTATTCTCGTTTTAATTTCTTTCAAGGACATATAATTAAGTTTTGGGCTTTTGATTATTAAGGCACACTTTATGTAATTTTCTATTTGGGCTTTTTGTCAACACGATTTGTTTTACTAAAAATTTTCTTAGCGACAAACCAGATCCGGTAGTAGTGTTTGGGCCGGGTTTGGGGTGCTACAAATTGATATCAGAGCCCAGTTTAAAACTTAGCTTTGGGATTTTGGGCCCAAAAGATTTTCTAAAAATGGGTTTTTTAAAACATAGATTTCTCTTAGTAAAGGTTTGTTAGTCCAGCATGGCACCTGCGTCTCCGGCCAAGTTCGCCAGGTAAGTACTCTAAACCATTGTGTGATATAAATGTGGGCTTAACGGGCTTATGGGACGTAGACTATCTAGGTTAGAACTTGATGGACTCTAGGCTTAGACAAACAAACTCTTCAAATCCATAAGACTTAACTTCATTAAACAACACCTGTAAACAAGTCACAAGGCTAAAGTGTGGAACAAGCATATGCATGTCTAGGAGTAGATCCAGAAGAGCTTGGTATTTAAGCAGTCTGAGTGACTCACCTCCTCTTCGCAGGAATCTCACCTGGTGCATAGTGATTGTTCACTTTAGCCATGACAGGGTGTGGTAATAGGCATATGCATGTCTAGGAGTGGATTCAGGGAAAGCTTGGTACTTAAGCAGTCCTAGTGACTCACCTCATTTCCACTAGAATCCTACATGGTGCGTAGTGACTATTCACCCTAGTTACGAGTATGTGTTGACAGGCCAAAACTACAATTAAAACCCGAAAGGGACCAGCCACTTGTTTTTCTCACAAAAAATTTTAAAATATCTTTACTTTAAAAAAAATACCTATGGTTTGCAGAAATACCCCGGTTTACAAAGTCAACAGAATCTTTCCATAGGAAACAACAACAACAACAACAACATCAAAATATCCCTGAGTTGTAAATGACCAAAACACCCTTAATTTGCAAAATGACCAAAATACCCCTGATTGGCAAAATTACTGAAACACCCCCAGATTTTCAAAATTTCTAAAATAACCCCAGATTTCATAAATTACTAAAATAACCCCAGAATTGCAAAAATTATCGAAATACCCTCAAATTTGCAAAATTATCAAAATACCCCCGTGTTAGAAAATTACCAAAATACCCTTATTTCGCCAAATCACCCGAGACCTTATTTTGGAAATTTACGAAAATACCCCTGTAGGTTAAAATTACGAAAATACCCTTGGGTAGAGAAATGAAGAAAATACCCTTAGGTGATGGATGCTATTTGTATGTTGGTGTGTATGGATGTTGAATGTGCATGGTTCCTAGAATTAAGAAGACTGAAACCTGTAGATAGGTTTGAATTCGAAAGAACTACTTTTAAAACTATTATTCATAAGACTGTTCGTGGTTAATCAATGGAAGAAAACTAATAATTCATAAAATTCTTAATCAGATAAACGCGAATCGGTAGTATTAGTACAAGGGGACGAAGATGCTCCAAAAGCGAATAATGGTGTGTATCCTACCATAGTATACTAAGTGTTTATTTTGGCTTTAGAATTAGAGTTCCCAGCAAAAGCATAGTGGTGAGACTTAGGTAGTATGATTTCTAATTAGCTGAAAATTTCGAGGATGAAATTTCTTTAAGGAGGGTAGAACTTTAACATCCAAAAAGTGGGCCTACGCATTTATATGGTAGTCTAATATGTTAAATTGAGATTGTAAAGGTTGGGCTGACTTTTTGATTAAATATTTGGATTAGGATTAAAGTTAGTGCTCTGGATAATTTAAAGTGAAATAGTGGGCTTTAAAAAATTGGGTTAGGTGGCTAATAAATGGTGTTAGCTTATAATTTAAGAAGATGGATAATTAAGTGACAAGCTGGGCTTGTGGATCAAAGAATTAAAGTGCATTAAGTGGGCATAAGGTGGCGCCATAAGGGGGGAGGAAATTGGGCCCTTGTATGGCCGATTGGGCCTTAAAAGATGGGTTAAATTCGGCACTTAAATGGAAAGGGGGTGGACGGCAATTAGACTACCTTTTAGGAGTTATTTATTTTATTTTAAGTGTTAAAAAGCTGATAATTAATAAGGAGGAGTTGATTTTAAGGTGGGCTCTCCTAAAGGTAAGATAAGGATTGAGTTATCAGATGAGATGAAGGCTATCAGGAAAGGGGAGAGTTGGCCGAAATTCCAACTCTGTGTGTGTGGGTATGCCAAAATTTCTCTATAAATAGAGAGTAGTATTCTTCAATTTTGGTATTCTGAAGCCCTATTCTTCTCTCATTCTCTACTGAAATTTCCAAGCCTTCTCTACAGTTTCTCTTTTTCTTTTTCTAAGAGTCGAATTCCTTTGTTCATGCCCTTATCTCCCATAGCTGAATCCACAAGGGAGATTTCTGTTTTCTCGAAGGTGCACAGTAAGCCGTATACTCCTTAGTAATCTGGTGAGTTTCGAGATTTTTCCTTTTCTGTGATTCCTTTGTTTTGATCAACTCCTAATCTAAATCATTGTTTCCAAGGCCTCGTCGATCATACTCTTTACTCCTAGAAGCCGAAAGTGTCCCATTAAAGCCGATTTGGTGGAAAAATCGAAGGTAAGGAGTGGTAAGTATGGCCGAATGGTCTTCCATGATTCTTTCTATTTAGTTGAATGGCATATGGGTTAGAATGGGTGTGATTTTTGATTCGTTTAATATTTGGGGAATGGCCGAATGTAGGAAGGTTGGTGGTGACAATTTCTAAAGGATATTCGGGATTCGGCTAACTAGGTAAGTGTTCATTTTAAAGGTCACATTTAACTAATGAGTTAGATCTCAACGTTATTTGGTTTAGTGATTAAGGGATTGTTATGGACCCACCTAACAGTCAAGCAGAGAAGGTTGGATCTGTAAAACCGTCACCCAAATTCAAGAAGCGATCTATTTCGGTAGTGCGAGATTGGCCAACGGGGTGTGGGCCAAAACCAAAGTCAGATCGTGGGCCAATAGTAGTTGTTTCAAGTGATAGTAACGTAGACATAGCAAAAGCCTTAGTACGCAAATCAGGTGTGTAACACTTCCTGACCGTCTAGATCTGATTAATAATAAATGTATATATATTTATGTATATGTGCTCACAAGATTTATATGTTACATTAAAAGCCGAAATCTCGGATTTAAACGACGGACCTTCAGGTTAGTAAACAATCTGACCATATGTTACAAGTAAACTGTTGTACATGTTTTAAATTATTGTGCATGTTGCATGGGGTGGGTGATGAAAGGAGGAAGTTATATGTACATGTATATGAGTAACGATTTTTACCGTGAATTGCTGTAGCGGCTAATGCCGTGAACTATTATATGGGCTTCGGCCATTATATGTTATAAGGGCTTCGGCCAATATATGTTGATGAGCAGCTTGACTGCCATCTTGGAGAGTAGTGGTGTGGGTTAATTGTAGAAATCCCCAATGGTGTGTTGGTCGGTACGGGGCCATGTAGCGGATGGAAACCTAGGTAAATGGGTTGGGCTATGCATATTATATGTTTCCATGTAAATGAATTTATTATTATGTTTAATGAGACCCAAATCTAGTGGTGCATGAGGGTTGCACACTGGGTCTCACGACTCACCCCCTTTAAACTAACCTTTCAGGTGATGATTAGTGCATCAGACCGGGCCGGAGTGAAGCGCAAGGTGGCCATGCAAAAGAAGGTGGATCCAGCGACAAAGTTTCCCTATATTAGTTTTTTTTTTTTAAAAGTACTTTATATGATGGATTTAAAATACATTGTAATAAGGCCATAGGCCATTTGTTTACATTTTAGATTTAAAATGGGCCTTTAGTATTTATTCTCATTTTAATTTCTTTCAAGGACATGTAATTAAGTTTTGGGCTTTTGATTATTAAGGCACACTTTATGTAATTTTCTATTTGGCCTTTTTGTCAACACGATTTGGTTTACTAAAAATTTTTTTCGTGACAAATCAAATTCGGTAGTAGTGTTTGGGCCGGGCTTGGGGTGTTACAAATTGGTATCAGAGCCCGGTTCAAAACTTAGCTTTGGGATTTTGGGCCCAAAAAATTTTATAAAAATGGGTTTTTTAAAACATAGATTTCTCTTAGTAAAGGTTTGTTAGTCCAACATGGCACCTGCATTTCTGGCCAAGTTCGCCAAGTAAGTACTCTAAACCATTGTGTGATATAAATGTGGGCTTAACGGGCTTATGGGACGTAGACTATCTAGGTTAGAACTTGATGGACTCTAGGCTTAGACAAACAAATTCTTCAAATCCATAAGACTTAACTTCATTAAACAACACCTGTAAACAAGTCGCAAGACTAAAGTGTGGTAACAAGTATATGCATGTCTAGGAGTAGATCCGGGAGAGCTTGGTATTTAAGCAGTCTGAGTGACTCACCTCCTCTTCGCAGGAATCTCACCTGGTGCATAGTGATTGTTCACTTTAGCCATGATAGGGTGTGGTAATAGGCATATGCATGTCTAGGAGTGGATTCAGGGAAAGCTTGGTACTTAAGCAGTCCTAGTGACTCACCTCCTTTCCACTAGAATCCTACCTGCACGTAGTGACTATTCACCCTAGTTACGAGTACGTGTTGACAGGCCAAAACTACAATTAAAACCCGAAAGGGACCAGCCACCTGTTTTTCTCACAAAATTTTTAGAATATATTTACTTTGAAAAAAATACATATGGTTTGCAAAAATACCCTAGTTTACAAAGTCAACAGAATATTTCCATAGGAAACCAAAACGACAACAACAACATCAAAATATCCCTGAGTTGTAAATAACCAAAACACCCTTAATTTGCAAAATGACCAAAATACCCCTGATTGGTAAAATTACTGAAACACCCCCAGATTTTCAAAACTTCTGAAATAACCCCAGATTTCATAAATTACTAAAATAACCCCAGATTTACAAAAATTACCGAAATACCCTCAAATTTGCAAAATTACTGAAATACCCCCGAGTTGGAAAATTACCAAAATACCTTTATTTCACCAAATCACCTGGAACCTTATTTTGTAAAATTACAAAAATACCCCTGTAGGTTAAAATTACGAAAATACCCTTGGGTAGTGAAATGACGAAAATACCCTTAGGTGATGGATGCGATTTGTATGTTGGTGTGTATGGATGTTGAATGTGCATGGGTCCTAGAATTAAGAAGATGAAACACAGAGATAGGTTTGAATTGAAAGAACTACTTTTAAAACTATTATTCATAAGATTGCTCGTGGTTAATCGGTGGAAGAAAACTAATAATTCATAAAATTCTTAATCAGATAAACGCGAATCGTTAGTATTAGTACAAGGGGACGAAGACGCTCCAGAAGCGAATAATGGTGCGTATCCTACCATAGTATACTAAGTGTTTATTTTGGCTTTAGAATTAGAGTGCGCAGCGAAAGCATAGTGGTGAGACTTAGGTAGTATGATTTCTAGTTAGCTAAAAATTTCGAGGACAAAATTTCTTTAAGGAGGGTAGAACTGTAACATCCAAAAAGTGGGCCTACGCATTTATATGGTAGTCTAATATGTTAAATTGAGATTGTAAAGGTTGGGCTAACTTTTTGATTAAATATTTGGATTAGGGTTAAAGTTAGTGCTCTGGATAATTTAAAGTGAAATAGTGGGCTTTAAAAAATTAGGTTAGGTGGCTAATAAATGGTGTTAGCTTATAATTTAAGAAGATGGATAATTAAGTGACAAGCTGGGCTTGTGGCCCAAAGAATTAAAGTGCATTAAGTGGGCATAAGGTGGCGTCATAAGGGGGGAGGAAATTGGGCCCTTGTATGGCCGATTGGGCCTTAAAAGATGGGTTAAATTTGGCACTTAAATGGGAAGGGGGTGGATGGCAATTAGACTACCTTTTAGGAGTTATTTATTTTATTTTAAGGGTTAAAAAGCTGATAATTAATAAGGAGGAGTTGGTTTTAAGGTGGGCTCTCCTAAAGGTAAGATAAGGATTGAGTTATCAGATGAGATGAAGGCTACCAGGAGAGAGGAGAGTTGGCCGAAATTTCTCTATAAATAGGGAGTAGTATTCTTCAATTTTGGTATTCTGAAACCCTATTCTTCTCTCATTCTCTGCCAAAATTTCCAAGCCTTATCAATAGTTTCTCTTTTTCTTTTTCTACGAGCCGAATTCCTTTGTTTATACCGTCATCTCCCATAGCCGAATCTACAAGGGAGATTTCTGTTTCCCGAAGGTGCACAGTAAGCCGTATACTCCTTAGTAATCCGGTGAGTTTTGGGATTTTTCCTTTTCTGTGATTCCTTTGTTTTGACCAACTCCTAATCTAAATCATTATTTCCAAGGGCCCGTCGATTATACTCTTTACTCCTAGAAGCTGAAACTATCCCATTAAAGTCGACTTGGTGGGAAAATCGAAGGTAAGAAGTGGTAAGTATTGCCGAATGGTCTTCCATGATTCTTTCCACTTAGTTGAATGGCATATGGGTTAGAATGGTTGTGATTTTTGATTCATTTAATATTTGGGGAATGACCGAATGTAGGAAGGTTGGTGGTGACAATTTCTAAAGGATATTCGGGATTCGGCTAACTAGGTAAGTGTTCGTTTTAAAGGTTACATTTAACTAATGAGTTAGATCTCATCGTTATATGGTTTAGTGATTAAGGGATTGTTATGGACTCAACTAATAGTCAAGCAGAGAAGGTTGGATCTATAAAACCATCGCCCAAATTCAAGAAGCGATCTATTTCAGTAGTACGAGATTGGCCAACGGGGTGTGGGCCAAAACCAAAGTCAGATCGTAGGCCAATAGTAGTTGTTTCAAGTGATAGTAACGTAGACATAGCAAAAGCCTTAGTACGTAAATCAGGTGTGTAACACTTCCCCACCGTCTAGATCTGATTAATAATAAATATATATATATATATTTATGTATATGTGCTCACAAGATTTATATGTTACATTAAAAGTCGAAATCTCGGATTTAAACGACGGACCCTCAGGTTAGTAAACAATCTGACCATATGTTACAAGTAAACTGTTGTACATGTTTTAAATTATTGTGCATGTTGCATGGTGTGGGTGATGAAAGGAGGAAGTTATATGTACATGTATATGAGTAACGGTTGTTACCGTGAATTACTGTAGCGGCTAATACCGTGAACTGTTATACGGGCTTCGGCCATTATATGTTATAAGGGCTTCGATCAATATATGTTGATGAGCAGCTTGACTGCCATCTTGGAGATTAGCGGTGTGGGTTGATTGTAGAAATCCCCAATGGTGTGTTGATTGGTACAGGGGTGTGTAGCGGATGGAAACCTACGTAAATGGGTTGGGCTTTGCATATTATATGTTTCCATGTAAATGAATTTATTATTATGTTTAATGAGACCCAAATCTAGTGGTGCATGAGGGTTGCACACTGAGTCTCGCGACTCACCCCCTTTAAACTAACCTTTCAGGTGACGATTAGTGCATCGGACCGGGCCAGAATGAAGCACAAGGTGGCTATGCAAAAGAAGGTGGATCCGGTGACAAAGTTTCCCCATATTAGTTTTTTTTTTTTTTAAAAGTACTTTATATAATGGATTTAAAATACATTGTAATAAGGCCATAGGCCATTTGTTTACATTTTAGATTTAAAATGGGCCTTTAGTATTTATTCTCGTTTTAATTTCTTTCAAGGACATGTAATTAAGTTTTGGGCTTTTGATTATTAAGGCACACTTTATGTAATTTTCTATTTGGCCTTTTTGTCAACACGATTTGGTTTACTAAAAATTTTTTTCGTGACAAACCAAATCCGGTATTAGTGTTTGGGCCGAGTTTGGGGCGTTACAAATTGGTATCAGAGCCCGGTTCAAAACTTAGCTTTGGGATCTTGGGCCCAAAAGATTTTCTAAAAATGGGTTTTTTAAAACATAGATTTCTCTTAGTAAAGGTCTGTTAGTCCAGCATGGCACCTGCGTCTCCGGCCAAGTTCGCCAGGTAAGTACTCTAAACCATTGTGTGATATAAATGTGGGCTTAACGGGCTTATGCGATGTAGACTATCTAGGTTAGAACTTGATGGACTCTAGGCTTAGACAAACAAATTCTTCAAATCCATAAGACTTAACTTCATTAAACAACACCTGTAAACAAGTCACAAGACTAAAGTGTGGTAACAAGTATATGCATGTCTAGGAGTAGATCCGGGAGAGCTTGGTATTTAAGCAGTCCGAGTGACTCACCTCCTCTTCACAGGAATCTCACCTGGTGCATAGTGATTGTTCACTTTAGCCATGATAGGGTGTGGTAATAGGCATATGCATGTCTAGGAGTGGATTCAGGGAAAGCTTGGTACTTAAGCAGTCCTAGTGACTCACTTCCTTTCCACTAGAATCCTACCTGGTGCGTAGTGACTATTCACCCTAGTTACGACTACGTGTTGACAGGCCAAAACTACAATTAAAACCCAAAAGGGACCAGCCACCTGTTTTTCTCACAAAATTTTTAGAATATATTTACTTTGAAAAAAATAAATATGGTTTGCAAAAATACCCCGGTTTACAAAGTCAACAGAATATTTCCATAGGAAACCAAAACGACAACAATAACATCAAAATATCCCTGAGTTGTAAATAACCAAAACACCCTTAATTTAGAAAATAACCAAAATACCCCTGATTGGCAAAATTACTAGAACACCCCCAGATTTTCAAAACTTCTGAAATAACCCCAGATTTCATAAATTACTAAAATAACCCTAGATTTGGAAAAATTACCGAAATACCCTCAGATTTGCAAAATTATCGAAATACCCTCGAGTTGGAAAATTACCAAAATACCCTTATTTTGCCAAATCACCCGAAACCTTATTTTGGAAAATTACAAAAATACCCCTGTAGGTTAAAATTACGAAAATACCCTTGGGTAGTGAAATGACGAAAATACCCTTAGGTGATGGATGCTATTTGTATGTTGGTGTGTATGGATGTTGAATGTGCATGGGTCCTAGAATTAAGAAGACTGAAACCTGTAGATGGGTTTGAATTCAAAAGAACTACTTTTAAAACTATTATTCATAAGACTGTTCGTGGTTAATCAGTGGAAGAAAACTAATAATTCATAAAATTCTTAATCAGATAAACGTGAATCGGTAGTATTAGTACAAGGGGACGAAGACGCTCCAGAAGCGAATAATGGTGCGTATCCTACCACAGTATACTAAGTGTTTATTTTGGCTTTAGAATTAGAGTGCGCAGCGAAAGCATAGTGGTGAGACTTAGGTAGTATGATTTCTAGTTAGTTGAAAATTTTGAGGACGAAATTTCTTTAAGGAGGGTAAAACTGTAACATCCAAAAAGTGGGCCTACGCATTTATATGGTAGTCTAATATGTTAAATTGAGATTGTAGATGTTGGGCTAACTTTTTGATTAAATATTTGGATTAGGGTTAAAGTTAGTGCTCTAGATAATTTAAAGTGAAATAGTGGGCTTTAAAAAATTAGGTTAGGTGGCTAATAAATGGTGTTAGCTTATAATTTAAGAAGATGGATAATTAAGTAACAAGCTGGGCTTGTGGCCCAAAGAATTAAAGTGCATTAAGTGGGCATAAGGTGGCACCATAATGGGGGAGGAAATTGGGCCCTTGTATGGTCGATTGGGCCTTAAAAGATGGGTTAAATTTGGCACTTAAATGGGAAGGGGGTGGATGGCAATTAGACTACCTTTTAGGAGTTATTTATTTTATTTTAAGTGTTAAAAAGCTGATAATTGATAAGGAGGAGTTGGTTTTAAGGTGGGCTCTCCTAAAGGTAAGATAAGGATTGAGTTATCAGATGAGATGAAGGCTATCAAGAGAGAAGAGAGTTGGCCAAAATTTCTCTATAAATAGGGAGTAGTATTCTTCAATTTTAGTATTCTGAAACCCTATTCTTCTCTCATTCTCTGCCAAAATTTCCAAGCCTTATCTACAGTTTCTCTTTTTCTTTTTCTACGAGCCGAATTCCTTTGTTTATACCGTCATCTCCCATAGCCGAATCTACAAGGGAGATTTCTGTTTCCCGAAGGTGCACAGTAAGCCGTATACTCTTTAGTAATCCAGTGAGTTTTGGGATTTTTCCTTTTCTATGATTCATTTGTTTTGATCAACTCCTAATCTAAATCATTGTTTCCAAGGGCCCGTCGATTATACTCTTTACTCCTAGAAGCCAAAACTATCCCATTAAAGCCAACTTGGTGGAAAAATCGAAGGTAAAAAGTGGTAAGTATGGCCGAATGGTCTTCCATTATTCTTTCCATTTAGCCGAATGGCATATGGGTTAGAATGGTTGTGATTTTCGATTCGTTTAATATTAGGGGAATGACCGAATGTAGGAAGGTTGGTGGTGACAATTTCTAAAGGATATTCGGGATTCGGCTAACTAGGTAAGTGTTCATTTTAAAGGTTACATTTAACTAATGAGTTAGATCTCATCGTTATTTGGTTTAGTGATTAAGGGATTGTTATGGACTCAACTAATAGTCAAGCAGAGAAGGTTGGATCTGTAAAACCATTGCCCAAATTCAAGAAGCGATCTGTTTCGGTAGTGCGAGATTGGCCAACAGGGTGTGGGCCAAAACCAAAGTCAGATCGTGGGCCAATAGTAGTTGTTTCAAGTGATAGTAACGTAGACATACCAAAAGCCTTAGTACACAAATCAGGTGTGTAACACTTCCCCACCATCTAGATCTGATTAATAATAAATGTATATATATTTATGTATATGTGCTCACAAGATTTATATGTTACATTAAAAGCTGAAATCTCGGATTTAAATGACGGACCCTCAGGTTAGTAAACAATCTGACCATATGTTACAAGTAAACTATTGTACATGTTTTAAATTATTGTGCATGTTGCATGGGGTGGGTGATGAAAGGAGGAAGTTATATGTACATGTATATGAGCAACGGTTTTTACCGTGAATTATCAGAGTGGCTAATGCCGTGAATCGTTATACTGCTTCGCCATTATATGTTATAAGGGCTTGCCAATATATGTTGATGAGCAGCTTGACTGCCATCTTGGAGAGTAGCAGTGTGGGTTGATTGTAGAAATCCCCAATGGTGTGTTGGTTGGTACAGGGGTGTGTAGCGGATGGAAACCTAGGTAAATGGGTTGGGCTTTGCGTATTATATGTTTTCATGTAAATGAATTTATTACTATATTTAATGAGACCCAAATCTAGTGGTGCATGAGGGTTGCACACTGAGTCTCGCGACTCACCCCCTTTAAACTAACCTTTCAGGTGACGATTAGTGCATCGGACCGGGCTGGAGTGAAGCGCAAGGTGGCCATGCAAAAGAAAGTGGATCCAGCGACAAAGTTTCCCCATATTAGTTTTTTTTTAAAAGTACTTTATATGATGGATTTAAAATACATTGTAATAAGGCCATAGGCCATTTGTTTACATTTTAGATTTAAAATGGGCCTTTAGTATTTATTCTCGTTTTAATTTCTTTCAAGGACATGTAATTAAGTTTTGGGGTTTTGATTATTAAGGCACACTTTATGTAATTTTCTATTTGGCCTTTTTGTCAACACGATTTGTTTTACTAAAAATTTTCTTAGTGACAAACCAGATTCGGTAGTAGTGTTTGGGCCGGGTTTGGGGTGTTACAAATGGGGTATTGGGTAATCTATTATGTTCAGTAAATGGACTGTAAAAGGGATTTTTTTAACATTATTTTTTTTGTTTTTTATGGCCTGGGCCCGGGCACAAATGGGCTATTATGCCATCTTTAGGGGTATGTCGCGACACCCTTAGTCTGTGTTGCGACAACGAAGGTAGACTTACGTTTTCTTCATTCTTTTCCGTATGTTACGACATCAGACCTCCCGTGCTGTGACATAGCGTCCAATATCGACCTAAAATGCCTTCTAATGGTCTTCTGTACACTTTCAAAGTACGTTAGCTCTCCCTTAAGCCTCATTCAACCCTTAAGGTTAATAAAAGACTCAATTTGAACATTTTATTGAATGTAAGTAAAACTAAAGAAACTTAACTAAAATGTAAAGAAAATGCTTGATTCAGGCTCTTTAAGTGTGAAAACTAGTTTAATCTGCTATACCGAATGAGACAATTACTTGATGAAACTTGTGATATCATTGATGGGAAGCTTGTTTGAGTCCATAGATGGATTTTATTAATTTGCAAACCATATTCTTTGGGTCTCCCGACTCTAAGTTTTCTGGTTGCACCACATAAATTGTTTCTTCAATGTCGCCATTAAGAAACACAATCTTAACATCAAGCTGATGTAACTCAAGATTAAAATGAGCAATAAGAGCTATGATTGTCCTGAAAGAGTCTTTCGATGAAGCTGGAGAGAAAGTCTCTGTAAAATCAATGTCTTCTTTCTGAGTATATCCCTTAGCTACAAGTCGTGCCTTATACCTCTCCACATTACGGTTTGCATCCCTCTTAGTTTTAAATATCCATTTACAACTAATTGGTTTTGCACCTTTAGGTAATGGGACAAGTTCCTAAACTTTATTGTCTTTCATAGATTTATACTCTTATTGCATGGTTGGAATCTCAAAATTTTATAGACTTTTTCTGCAACACCCCAAAATATAAAGGGTTAATTGTAAATAATGACCTAGTAAATGATTAGGCTTGATGGTTAATTGTTTAGTGTACTCCCTAGAGGTCCTAGGTTCAAGCCACACTTCTCCCAATTTTTTTCTTTAATTTTCTTTTCAACAACATATGATCAAAACCATACTAGAATATATATTAAATAGAGTAGAAAATAACCAAGTGTGGGCAGCAGCCCAATTGGTTAAGCATTCTTTTAATTTCGACAGAAAAGGGAAAATTACCATGCAGCCCCTTAGGATTTCTAAACTCTAAGTATTTGCTCCATCTCTCCTAATTAGACATGGATTTTAATTTCTTCCAACCCCAAATAAAATTTTTCCTTTCTACTCTTTATATTCTTCTTTTTCTTTTTTCTTTTATCAAACTTTACATCTCCTTGCTTAGAATTATTTATCCCGACTCAAAATTGATTTTTGTTAACTTGTTTTCTTAACCAATTTCGTAATTTTCAAAAGTCGTATCCCATATTTTCATCAAAAGTTAGGTAAGTACTCTCGTTTCAATTTGTAAGAACTCATAAATTCTAAAATAGTTTTAAATCTTTCTAATCTTTCAATTCGATTATGATCCATTACGAATTTTGCCGAAACTCTTAATAATCTTGTTTAATCTTGGAATTCGTTATTAATTCATGTGTAAAACTTGTTTGAATGACTCGTTTTAGGTACCTCGAACCAGATTTAACTGCGAGGAATATTGATCGAGGTCCCGGAGATAAGTGTGTATTCTTTTACAAGTAAATTGAGGCAAACTGTGCATCAAAATAGGGCCATACAGCTAGCCATACGAGCATGTGGGCCACACGTGTGGACCATACAACCATGTCCCCTTAAAGCCTTAGGTTTTTCGATTCTCACACAGCCTAAGACCCTGTGTCTCCCTTGTAGGTTGATTTTGCAAATACCATACGACTATAGTCTATTGCATGGCCTAGCCACATGGCCGTATGCCCTTTCCACACGATCTAGGGCTTTCCACATGGTCTTATCACGACTGCGTGTCCCTTATTTTTTAGATTTTATAGTTTTACCCTTATTTTTTAGATTTTGTAGTTTTACCCCTATTTTTCATATTTGATAGTTTAGCCCTTATTTTTTTAGATTTTATAGTTTTACCCTTATTTTTTAGATTTTACAAATTTACCCTTATTTTTTAGATTTTACAATTTTGTCCCCTAGTTTGCAAATTTTACAATTTTGTTAGAATTTATTTTATGTTCAGTTTAGTCCCTGATTGATTTTTGAATTATTTTTAGTGCTTTGTTTTGTTCAATTGAGTCCCTGATAATATGAATAATACTAGAATCCATGATCTAATTGACTGAGTTAATATTATATAAATATTTGCATGAATTGTGAATAACACACATGTGTATTGTATCTGTATTTATAATTGTATGTATAGCATGCCTTATGTTATCGTTAAATCGAACACTTAATAAGCATGACTTTTGCTGCTAAGTTGATCTGTTATAAGCATTTTATTTGCTAATGTATTGAACTATTATAAACATATTGATTGTAACTGATAAACCGTAAAATGAACATATTTTAATCCCACATTTAGCATAATTTTGGATGATTTTTCCCTTTAATTATGGAAATAGGTGCTCCTAATCCTTTGTTTTCATGTTTTGTACTCAGGAGAGCACTGGAGGATGAAAAGAATGTGAAACAGGCCGAAAATAGAGAAAATGGGCCAAAGCACGAAATCCACGCGGCATGGGCCCAAGACCACATGGCCGTGCCTCTTAAGAAGAGCCGAACACGGCCTGGACCCCAAAATACACGGCCGTGCCTCATCAACAGGTTCGACCACGGCCTAGTCTCGAATCACACGGGCGTGTGCCATGGGCATGGCCTTGCTGCAGAAAAGAAGAATTCTATTCGAATTAGGATACTTTCAGGCCAAGTAAGGCATCTCGAAACCTATATAAACACCCCATGAGGCAACTTAGAGAGGAGTTTGACAAGGGTTCGACAGAAGCCTTCTGTCAGGGCTTTTCAGGGCGTCCAGCTAGGCCAAGGAGCCTAGCCAGAGAAGCTGAGTACAGGGATTTACTCAAAGAAAGCCAGTTGATTCATCTCAAGAAGCCGGAATCATACTCAAGACAGAGGAACTCTCCTTCAATTCCTTTAGGGGGTTTTAAGGTTTTCTTTATGTTTTGTTTTATATTTTCTTCTGAGATGTTTTCTTTTATAACTATGAACTAAACCCTCAGATACCTGAGAGGGATGAAACCTAAGACGGATCTTGTTATTGTTCTTAATTCTTGTTTTGGTATTTTCGGGATAACGATTCAAGTATTAATGTGCTTAGGTGGTGGAGCAAAAGTCCTTGCCTAAGAGTAGAGCTAACATAGTTAAGCGGAGTTGAACGTAACCCTAGAAATAGGATGACGTAAATTTTTTAGATTAGGGTCAAACCTAATATGGGAGTCCATAGATTGCGTTAATGCAATTCTAGGGTTTTTAATTAGAAAGAAATTTTAATTAATCAACCTAGGGTTAGACGTTAGTAGCGCTGAAAGAGGTATTAATATAACTTTAGGAATCCTACAGATCAAGTCAAGTGAAATAATCATCTGGTTCATAGTTAGATAACAAGTGAAGTCCAGGTGGATTCTTCCTCGGGTATTATCTAAATCAATCAGTTTTCCCCTCAAGTCTTTCCCCAATTCCTTCTTTGTCTTAGCATCTTTAGCTTAGTAGTTAGTTTATTTTAGATTAGATAAACAAATCCCTTAATTCTTAGGCTAGATAATAAAAAAAAAAAAGTTAGTATTAGTACTTTTGGTTCCTTTGGGTTCGACAATCAGGTCTTGCCACTAAACTATACTATTGTTCGATAGGTGCGCTTGCCTCCATTGTTGTCATAGTTAGTTTCCAGGTTTGATCATTCGTTTTACAAATTTTTTTAAGACTCTGACACACGATCAAGTTTTTGGCGCCATTGCCGGGGAACTGAAATATTAAGAACGCTCAATTTTTATTACTTTAGCCATATTTTTTATTTTTATTTCTGTAATTAAACTTTATTTTTTTTTTTTTACTTTTCTGAATTTTCTTTTTCTATTTCTCTTTTCCTAGCAGGTACCTCTAGTTTATGACTAGAAGGAACCTGACAGGACCACTACTTTACGACAGTGATATTGAAGGAACCGTACGCAGAAATCATAGAGAAGTAAAGCGAGGCTTAAATTACAGCAAGAAGAGCAAAATGATGAAACTAATACCACCGAAGGGATGGCTGGGAATAATTCGTTACCTCAGGAGGTGGCCTATCATCATGCTCCTTGAACTATGTATGATTATGTTCAACCCAATTTAGCAGGAGCTGAATCGAATATTGTTAGACCTGCTATAGCCGCTAATAATTTTGAACTGAAACATAACACTATTCAAATGATTCAACAATTTGTTCAGTTTGATGGTTCGTAGGACGAAGACCCGAATACTCAATTAGCAAATTTTCTAGAATTCTATGATACCTTCAAAATAAATGGCGTTTCTAATGATGCCATTCGTCTTCGGTTATTTCCCTTTTCTTTGAGAAATAAAGTCAAACAGTGGTTACATTCTCTTCCACGAGGATCAATCACTACATGGGACCAAATGACCGAAAATTTTTTACTGAAATATTTTCCACCGACCAAAACGACCAAATTAAGGAATGATATCTCTTCTTTTGTGTAGATGGATTTAGAAACATTATACGATGCATGGGAGAGATACAAGGATTTATTGAGAAGGTGCCCACACCATGGTTTACCCTTGTGGCTACAGGTCCAAACTTTTTACAACAGTGTGAATCCTTCAACTAGGCAGTTGATTGATTTAGCCACCGGCAGAACCCTGAATAACAAAACTCCTAAAGCGGCTTATGAATTCATAGAGGAGATGTCACTGAACAACTATTAGTGGCAAGTTACAAGGACAAGGCCAACTAAACCAGCCGGAGTTTTCAACCTCGACACAGTCACCATGCTATCAAATTCGGTAGAGATGATGAATAAAAATATTGGTGTTTTGTATGGTTCTTTGCAGATACATCTAATTATGCAATGTGACTCAAATCTAGGAGGTGTGGCGAATCCTGAGTACCCACCCTACAATCATGACATGGAAAGCGAATAGATAAACTATACGGGTAACAATTTCAGATCTCAAAATAACCCTTATAGTAATACTTATAATCCAGGTTGGAGGAACCACCCCAATTTCTCGTGGGGTGGCCAAGGAAATTAGAGACAACAACCACCCCTTCAAACTTCCAACAACAGCCCTACCCACAGGAAAAGAAGCCGAGCCTTGAAGAGATGCTGATAAAATTCATAGCGGTGTCTGAAACTCATTTCCAAAACATAGAGACAACACTTAAAAATCAACAAGCATCGATTAAAGGAATCGAGAACCAGTTAGGGCAACTCGCAAAGCTGATCTCCGAACGACCACTAGGTAGCTTTCCAAGTAACACTGAGACTAATCTGAAGGAGCAAATTGAAGCCATAACAGCTCATGACAGTGAAGGATTAGTAGATTTTGAATCTGAGCCGAGGCAAGAACCTATGGTAAGTAAAGGTAAGGTTGATGTAAACCAAGAAAAGCCAAAAACGATAATTAAAGAATACAAACCTCATATACCTTACCCCAATTCGATGAAGGAAGACGACATAGAAGAACAGTTCGGTAAGTTCCTTAAACCCTTAAAGAAATTACATACTAACTTACCGTTTCTTGAAGCTCTTTCGCAGATGCCAAATTCAAGGAAATTTTTAAAAAAGCTCTTAATGAACAAGCAGAAGTTAGACAAGGAGTCACATGTGGAACTAAACGCAGTGTGCTCGGCAATGTTACATAATAGACTACCACAGAAATTAAAAGATCCAAGGAGTTTTACAATTCCATGTTTAATTGGTAGTTTATATGTTGATAATGCTTTAGCTGATTTAGGGGCCAGCATCAATGTTATGCCATCTAAAATGTTTAAACAACTAGGTCTAGGGAAACCCAAGAAAACTAGGATGAGTATTCAACTAGCTGATAAACTATTCGAATTCCTAAGGGTATAATTGAAGATGTACTAGTTAAAGTTGACAAATTCATATTCCCCGTAGACTTTGTTGTTTTAGATATCGATGAAGACAATAGTATCCCCTTAATTTTAGGAAGACCTTTTCTAGCAACTGCTAGATCTAAAATTGATGTTAGTACAGGTGAACTCATACTTCATGTAGGTGATGGATCAATCAGTCTTCAAGCTCTCGACTCAGCTAGGACATCGAGTTAGAAAGGTGAGAATGTAAATTCTGTTGATAAGCATTCAGTTAAACTTTCTGTTCAGGAAGCACCACGGAACCACACCACTGAGCCTGATCCCATACCTCATGCCAATAAAGAAATATCTTATGAGGAACGACGACTTCAGATCGATGAGCTAGATGAGTGGAAGACACATTTCAAGGAGAAACAAGGAGTACACAAAGTGAAACCAAAGAAACCCCCAGAAGAACTTAAAGGAACATCAAATCACTTCAAAATAAGAGATCAGGTACTATTAGATAGAACAGACCCACGAATCGCCACATCAAACCTGAAGACAAACGAAGAGATCCCCTTTACGGTACTTAGTGTTTTCCCTCACAGAACAGTCGAGGTAAGTAACTCTACTTTCGGTACTTTTAAAGTAAACTCCACTCGACTCAAATTATATGATGATAGCATGAAAATGGATTTTTCACTCCTTAAACCAC
This sequence comes from Gossypium rotundifolium, assembly GCA_025506655.1. Taxonomy (NCBI): domain Eukaryota; kingdom Viridiplantae; phylum Streptophyta; class Magnoliopsida; order Malvales; family Malvaceae; genus Gossypium; species Gossypium rotundifolium. The sequence continues at coordinate 83,529,508 of CP106722.1, read as the reverse complement.
CGTGAAGGTACAAATGAGAGGTAAGTCTAGCTAAAGACTTTAAACGAGCACTTCTCGGGAGGCAACCCGAGCACTAACCCTATTCATTTTTATTTCTTTTTCTTTTAGCACCTAACTACAAACTAACCAAGTTAATGAAGTGCAGATTTCCATACCACACGGCCATACACACGGTCATGGCTATGGTCATGTGGATACTACGGATGTTAGCTCTGGCATAGCAGAGATACTACGAGACAGGACGAGAAAAATATCTTTAACTCACGGACTCACCTAACACCACGGCCGTGCAATACAGCCGTGGTCGACACCGTTAAACCACTACATGGTCATGCAATATGGCCGTGGGACACAACACGCCCATGGGACATGGTCGTGGGGATGTACCAAAATTGAAAATTTCTATTTAAGACACCCCTCTCCCCTTCTTACCCACTCCCCATTCACTCTTCACTCCCCTCTATATTCACTTTCCTCCTTCTTCATTCTCTAAAGTCTTAATATACTCTTCATTAATGTTGAAGAAACAGAAAGATCCTAGCCCAGTCTCCCTGTGCAAGACTAATCAACATAAATTCATGCCGGCCGCTTCATCCACTCGACAAGCCAAGGGTCTTTGAGGCCATTTAGCTTTTATTTTTCTCTTCTCTTCTCTTTTATTTTCCTTCTATTTGACTTTCTTATGCTTAATTTAGTTTATTTCATTTTAGTTTCTTGGTTTTAGGTCCTAAAGGCTCCTAGGAAATCACACACCACGGCCTTAGAAATCACACCCACCTCGCGAACCATCTAACAATAAGGACCTTTCGGTCCATTAATATGTTCTTTTAGTCGTATTTTACTTTTTACACTCTTTCTTATTTTCCTTTTCTTTAAATATATAATTAGTATATTTAGAATTATTATTACTATTTCCTGGCTAATTCTTAATGAGTTACCCAATTTCTTCATCTAGCACAGAGATTGTCAGCGGCCACCACACCACAACCACTGCCAACTTGAGGATCTCATCCAAAATTCAGGAAGTTTCACTTATCTCCTTATCTTATGATTTTATTAGTATATAATTATTATATATCTTTGTACATTGAGGGCAATGTACATCTTAAGTGTGGGGGTGAAAATTAATTAGAAAAAGTGCCTAACTTTTTGTATTATTCTTAAATCCACGAATGGTATTCTCTTTAAGTAATTTTCTAATATCACTAATTAGAATGAAATTCCTATTGATTCATGATTTTTATTGATATGTTTTAAATTAAGTCATTGATAATTATGCAATGATGATTTAAACTTTTAGATACTAGAGAATCAAGCATGATGAGTCTATTTTCAAAAATTAAAATTTTGTTAGGTTGTCTACCTGAATCTAATTGTTACCTTGAAGTTTGAAATTTACAAAGTTGATATCAAAACCCATAATTTTTTGTGAGATTTTGAGCCTTTTAGAGCATACATTTTTTCCGTGCTCACTTCTTTTGATTATGAGTGTGTCAACATTGATTTGTTATTCTAGAACTTGCTTCGATTATACATGTCAAGACCACACTATTGATTTGATATACAGAGATGATTAAGGCACTTAGGATTTAACCCACTTACTCCACTAAAAGCCTACCTTCACAATTAACCCCTAGTGAACCCTTTTGATCCTAACAACCCTTTTTATCGATTCACCCACTAATATTAACCCGAAACTCTTCTTGTATTTGTTATCTACATTCCTTTTAACTACCCTTCTATCAAGACTTATTTGATCAGTTGCTTAATTATATTATTTCAATTGTTAAAGTTTTATCTTATATTGGTTTGTTCTTTAAAAAAACAAAGTATATTCATATTAGTTCTATTATTAAGTGAGATTATACGCTTAAATTCAACATCTTGAAAAAAGAAGCTCGTATTATTAGTATTTCAAGTTTTCAATTTATGTAATTTTTAAGATTAGTTCATTTTTCTAGTTAGGTAAATTGTCAATTCAATCTCGATATTAACCCTTCTAATTCAGCCTTTATCCACACCTTTAACCTAAACCCCGTTACAACTCTTTTAAAGACCTTTTGATTCGTGTATCATCTCATTTTACAGTGGTGGAGATTTGATTTTCAGGAAAGCCTATGGGATTAACTTTTCATGTTCGACTTTGGAGCACTTAATTTTTGAACCTTAAACACCTTGAGTGATTTGAGTGAATCTTTAGTGAGGATGTTAACTTTCGTCAATTTTGAATTAAAGGTGATTATTTAAGTAAGGGGAAACACCTATCTTTTTCATACTACAAACTTATGACTTTGATTGTTTGAATCTTCAGGACTCTTTTAGTTAAATCATCCATGTATAAATGATCTATGAATTATGATGAAACATTATTGATGAATATTATGAATTGAGGAAGTTCATTTTAATTGTGAGTTGAGAATTTTGCTTGAGGACAAGCAACAGCTTAAGTGTGGGGGTATTTGATAAACCGTAAAATGAACATATTTTAATCCCACATTTAGCATACTTTTGGATGATTTTTCCCTTTAATTATGGAAATAGGTGCTCCTAATCCTTTGTTTTCATGTTTTGTACTCAGGAAAGCACTAGAGGATGAAAAGAACGTGAAACGGGCCGAAAATGGAGAAAATGGGCCAAAGCACGAAATTCACACTGCCTGGGCCTAAGATCACACAGCCGTGCCTCTTAAGAAGAGCCAAACACGGCCTAGACCCCGAAATACATGGCCGTACCTCATCAACAGGTTCGACCACAGCCTGGCCTCGAATCACACGGGCGTGTACCATGGGAGTGGCCCTACCGCAGAAAAGAAGAATTCTATTCGGATTAGGCTACTTTTGGGCCAAGTAAGGCATCTCGAAGCCTATATAAACACCCTATGAGGCAACTTAGAGAGGAGTCCGACAAGGGTTCGAAAGAAGCCTTCTGTTAGGGCTTTCCAGGGCATTCAGCTAGGCCAAGAAGCCGAGCCAGAGAAGCTGAGTATAGGGATTTACTTGAAGAAAGCTAGTTGATTCATCTCAAGAAGCCAGAATCATACTCAAGACAAAGAAACTCTTCTTCAATTCCTTCATGGGGTTTTAGAGGGTTTCTTTATGTTTTGTTTTGTATTTTCTTCTGAGATGTTTTCTTTTATAACTATGAACTAAACCCTTAGATACCTGAGGGGGATGAAACCTAAGATGGATTTTGTTATTGTTATCTGAGCTATATGATAAATACTTGATTTATTCTTAACTACGTGTTCTTAATTCTTGTTTTGGTATTTCCTGAATATTGATTCAAGTATTGATGTGCTTAGGTGGTGGAGCAAAAGTCCCTGCCTAAGAGTAGATCTAACATAGTTAAGCGGAGTTGAACGCAACCCTAGAAATAGGATGACGTAAATTTACCGGATTAGGGTCAAACCTAATATGGAAGTCCATAAATAGAGCGAATGCAATTCTAGGGGTTTTAATTGAAAAGAAATTTCAATTAATCAACCTAGGGTTAAACGTTAGTAGCCTCAAAATAGGTATTAATATAACTTAGGGAATCCTACGGATCAAGTCAAGTGAATAAATCGTCTGGTTCAGAGTTAGATAACAAGTGAAGTATAGGTGGATTCTTCCTCGGGTATTGTCTAAATCAATCGATTTTCCCCTCAAGTCTTTCCCCAATTCTTTCTTTGTTTAGCTTAGTAGTCAGTTAATTTTAGATTAGTTAAACAAATCCCTTAATTCTTAGGCTAGATAATAAAAAGAAAGTTAGTATTAGTACTGTTGGTTCCTTTGGGTTCGACAATCCGGTCTTACCACTAAACTATACTATTGTTCGATAGGTGTGCTTGCCTCCATCGTTGTCATAGTTAGTTTCCAGGTTTAATCATTCTTTTTATGAATTTTTTAAGACTCTGACATATGATCAGCAACCATATTTTTATGTTAAAAGCATAATTAAATGCTACCATATTAATCCGTTTTGAGCCTGCCATATTGCATTGCATGGCGTGGGACGATATGTACGGAGGAAGAAGTAGTAGTTTATCTGCAAATTTGTTGTGCACCCATAGCCTAGGGGCAGTGTTTGTCCTTTAATTGTAAATATGTTGTACATCCATAACCCATCGGCAACTTTTACCTGCAAATATGTTGCACATCTACAGCCCAATGACAGATTTTATCTGTGATATTATGCTGTGTACCCATAGCCTAGTGGCAGGTTTCATCTACTAATTTTTTCTGTGTATCCACAGCCTAGTGGCAGATTTTATCTGTAAAATCAGTGGTGGTTAAACCCATAGCCTAGTGGCAGGTTTTCTCTACTCTCTGAGCATTGCCGAATGCACTTCTCTTCTCTCCCCCATTATTCATCAATTTGCTCTCATAGCCTAATCTTCTTTTCTCTCCCTCTCTCACCCTTGGCTGATTGTGGTTTCTCCCTTTACCCTTTTTCTTTTCAGGTTCCCTCTAGTGGATGTTTCTCCATGTCTTTCTTTCTCCCTTTTTCGACTCTATCGTTTGATTGATAGCCTGGTGATTGTGGACCTATTGTTAGTGCCGATTACCACCATCTTTTGTCCACTGTACCGAATCTACTCTACTGTATTCCTTACTTTTTTTGATTCTTGTGGGTTTTTCATTGCACGATATCGGTGAGTGTGTTTCGCTAAGGATCAACTGTTTTCATGGATATATATATTAATGGTTGGTTCATTTTGTGTGTAGATATTAATCAAAGAGTGGGTAATCACTTTTGATCAATAGTTAGTTGAAAATGCCTATTGGTTCAAGCAGGGATGGTATTTGTGATTGTTCGCGTTTTCCACAAGCAGGTGTGTAACTATTTTCCATAAATGATAAGGGGCTTAAAAGCTAAAAAGGGTGTGTGACTGTACCCTGCAAACGATAATTGGCGCAAACGCCAGTAAAGTGTATTTTTCACACTGTATAAACTATAACGGCAAAAGCTAAAAAGCTGAAATGCCAAAATGTCGAGAAGCCAAAAAGTCGAAAGATTGGGCTTTTGGCCACATGGGCACGTAAACGCACATGTCATCAGTCAAGCCCACAAAATGTGGGCCTACATCGAGAAACGGCCACCATGAGTGATTTCATGAGCTTAGGCCGAAATAGGCCGTATGGGCCCAATGGGCTCGTACGAGTGAAACTTACCGCTGACGCATACATGGCTTAGGCCAATTTTGGGCTTGGTGGGCCATACGGTCATGTGGGCCCACATGGGCTTACTTGATGGGCTTGGGCCCAATTCCACTAGTTATACTATTATGGTCGCATGAGTCGCTCGAGATGACCGTGGGCTTACTGATGGGCCTAAGAGTACTTAGGCCCAAACTGATAAAAATGACTAAAATACCCCTAAAGGGTAAAATGACCAAAATACCCCCATAGGTAAAATGTCTGTTTTGACCCTATATGATGTATGGATGATTATGTATACCATAAGATGCCATATATATGGTTGTGATCTGAATACATCCATAACATTATGATATAGTGTGTCACTGATGTATGTTGCATTGCATGGGGGTTGGGTATATATGATTGGAGGAATTGTACTGTTCTGGCAGCTCTGCTGCATATCTCTGATGGCTTTTAGCCTATTGTACTGGCAGCTCTACTGTATACTTCTGTTTAGTGCCGCATTGGTACTATTATTTGGAGTGTAAGGATGGGTGGGTCGATATTATATCCCCACATGGAGTGTAGGGTTGGATAGAGATGGAGTGTAGAGGCTAGACAAGTAGGATTCTTGCATGCTTGATTATTCATCTTGTCAGATCGCTTTGGGCTAAGGCCCACACTACTTCAAGCATCGAACGGGTTTAGCCTGCATCGCCTCATTATTGAAATGGGCTCGCACCTGCATCATTATTGTATGTTACTGTTATTATTGTTGGGATTACACACTGAGTTTTTGTAAACTCACCCAACTGTTTTACTGTACAGGTAATCCCTAGGCATGGACTGTTCGGTGTTGCGAGGGACTTGGTGACGGCCACATATTTAAAATTACTTTGGATTTGATTTACCTTAATTATTATTTTATATTGAGTTTGTAATAAGGCCTTTACTTCACTTTTAAACTTAAATTCTGGGTTTACTTAATTACATTTTGAAGCTGATAGAACTAAGGCGCGGTTTTCTTAAAACATATCTGTTTTCAAAAACATCACAGCTTTACAACAATTAATTTAAAAATTAAGCTTCCAAAATGATCAAGTTTGTAGATGTAACTACAATTTTGTTTTTGAGTAAATAACTTAAAAGGGCTTAATGAGTTTTAACTAAGAGGACTATTTCAACAAGTTTTACGAAAACTATGTTTCCAAAATTGCACTTCAATATGGCACTGGAAGATTCAGCCGTAACATCTGCGCTGGGTTTGTGGTGTTATATTTAGTGGTATTAGAGCCAAGTTACAAAACTTAGTTGTGGAAAAGGTTCTCAAATTTTTGGATTTCAAAAGGTTGTTTTCGAATATGTGAAGTGTTTTGAGATACTCTTCTAAAAAGTGTGGCACACCGAGTCTCCAGCACCGAATCCGTAAGTTTTCTGAATACTTTTGCCTGTTTAGAAATTGAAATGCGGTAAGTTAGGAAATACTGTGACTACTTTATAAATTAGACTATACCACTCTAGATATAGCAAACTGAAGCTAAAGAGGACTGAAACTATAGTGAAACTTCGATCTGCATAAAACTGTTAGTTCTGATAAAATGAGAATAGACAATCGGCACAAGAGATACATGCAGATGTGGTTCAAGAGGCTGTAATAATGTTTTGAAATCAGAGTGCACAGCGGGAGCATCGTGGTAAAGTCTATGTGGTGCGACTATTCTAACAAGTTGGAAATTTCAGGGACGAAATTTCTTTAAGGAGGGGTCAATATTAACGCCCCGAATTTGGGCCTTGAAGGAAATAGGTCTTGAGCTTGGAAACACATAAAAGTTTATGTGTGCAAGAAAATAACACAATTGTTTACTTTGATGGTTAAGTGATTTAGGAGCGTTTGGGAGTGTCTGAGAAGTCCTAGGTTCAAGCCTTAGCTTTTGAAAAATTTTGGTTTCCTCTTAAGTGAACCTTGGTGTTAGCATGTAGGCTTTAAAAGAAATTATGGCGGAATTATGACATAGAAGAACTTGTAGTCCAGTGATAAGTGGCATGTTTAAGGCTACAAGGGAGCTCGAGTTCGAATCTCATGATGCGCAAGGGAGTATTTATTTTACTTCCTTGTAGCCTGAGAAGTGGAGTTAGACTGAAACCCTGTAAGGTGGAGTTTGATTTGGTCTTGGAGGGATTTGTGGAGCAAGTCAAGGAGGAGATTGAGGAGAAAATCAAGGAAATTTGAAATGGAAGTTTGGTAAGGTGTTGTGCCCGATTGGGACTCTAAAGCTCTACTTGAGAATTTGGCTAGGGGGAAATATGGAGTAATTTCAGCTTTAGTGGTTCTCTCCTGTCATTTCTTTGTTTCGGTTTTGGGGGTGTTGAAGGGAGAGTTTTATCGAATTTTCCTTGTGAAGTTTTAGTTTTTTCCATTCAGGGACTTCTTTTCGGCTTGTGCGTTTTATCGATTGTGGTGTCAATTCTTTTATTTTCTCCCTTTTTACATTTGCCGAATAGGTAATCTTTTTCTTGTGGTCTCACTTTTCGTTCTTTGCCGAACACCATTTTTTTTGTTTCCTCTACTTTCTTAGCATTTCCAAATGCACCTCTCTTCTCTCCCTTATTATTCTTCAATTTTCTCTCATAGCTGAATCTTCTTTTCTCTCCCTCTCTCACCCTTGGCCGATTGTGGTTTCTCCCCTTACCCTTATTCTTTTCAAGTTCTCTCTAGTGGCAGTTTCTCCTTGTCTTTCTTCCTCCCTCGTTCAACTTTGTCGTTTGATTGATCGCCTGGTGATTGTGGACATATTGTTAGTGCCGATTACCACCTTCTTTTGTCCACTGTGCTGAATCTGCTCTGCTGCATTCCTTGCTTCTTTTGATTCTTGTGGGTTCTTCGTTGCACGATATCGGTGAGTGTGTTTCGCTAAGGATCAATTGTTTTCATGGATATATATATATATATATTAATGGTTGGTTCATTTTGTGTGTAGATATTAATCAAAGAGTGGGTAATCATTTTTTATCAACAATTAGTTGCAAATACCCGTTGGTTCAAGCAGGGTAAGTATTCATGGATTGTTCGCGTTTTCCACAAGCAGGTGTGTAACTATTTTTCGTAAATGATAAGCGGCTTAAAAGCCAAAAAGGGTGTGTGACTGTACCCTGCAAACGGTAATAGGTGCAAGAACCGGTAAAATGTGTTTTTCTGTAACACCCCTTGCCCGTGATCCCAGTCGAAATAGGGCACGAGGCGTTACCGTACAAAAGTACTTGATTGCCACTTAGGCTCAACACGACTACTCTTCTTGAGTCACTTCAACAACTCCATATTCGACCTACGAGACTTCACTCGTACCTACGAGGGCTATCGAGACTATATCGAAAACCTTACAATCCATAAAATTTCCTTCCATCTAAACAGGGAGTGTACGCCCGTTGTAACACCCCAAACTCGGCCCATGCGTTACGACCAAATTTGATGTCACACGAAGAAAATGTTTAAAGAACTTGAGTTTGTACTAAAGTTGGTGTTATTTAGTTATAGTTTTAGAAAAACAATTTTGAATATAGATATTCGATAAAATACTACTAATTTCAAGAGGTTGATTGGTAAATTGAAAATCGAACTAGCGAATCTTAAAATCGTGACTTTTGAAAATGTCGTTGATAATTTGGAAGAGAATCCGAGCTATAAAATCCATTTATTAATCAATTTGGAAAACCTTTACTTATGATTTTAGAAAATCCCCATTTAAAACAGTTTAAGAAAACAATAAATACGTCTAAAACATAAAGCAAACTAAAGTTTATCTCAGAGGCCTTATTATAACTTAAACCCAAAATAGTAAAATAAACGGAATAGAGCAGAAAAGTAATTTACTAAAGTTTGAAACATTTATTTTCGAAGTATGGCCTCCACCGAGTCATCCATGAACCCAAGTCCACATCATGGTACATTACCTACAAGGATTAAGAAAGAAGGGGTGAGTTACACGACCTCAGTGTATAATCCCCTTACTGTTATCCACTGGGCCTGAACCCGTAAAGCAATATTTGGGCCTGAGCCCATATATCATAATCTTGGGCCTAAGGCCACTTTCATGAAATAATTAAATGCTATGAATGCAACCCATCCCATCTAGCCAATCTCTCCACTCGTACCAACCAATCTTTCCTGTGGGGATCAAGTCAACCCATCCCGCCAGTCTCTCCACCCGTACCAACCAATCTCTCCTGTGGAGATCAAGTCAACCCACCCCGCCAGTCTCTCCAATTTGCAGTTAAGCTGCCATTTATAATATTTGTGGCTGAGCCACCAGAATCATATATGGTAATATAATCGGCACACAACCTTAATCACGATGGCACAAAGCCATATTTAAATTGGCACATAGCCATTATCAGAATTTGTGGCAATGCCACCGGTCTACTCTTCTCTTCATTCAAGTTTCCCATCCCATGCAATATGTAAATATGCAACGTACATAGTAACTCATGGTATTTACAGATACAAACAACAATCATTAATTCAGAGATTCATTACAAAAATTTGGCCCATTATAACACTTTGCAAATCGGCCCATTAGGGCAATCTATCAGATCGGCCCATTAAGGGCATTTTTGTAATTCGATAATCTTACCCACTAAGGGTATTTCGGTAATTTTACAACCCCAAACTTAACTACTAATTTGGGGTATAAAAATTGAAACTGTCCATCTGCGTTATACTGACTAAATTGAATATAACTTGAGTTAGAAATCTCAAAATTTAGATCTGTAAAGTTTCCTTGAAACTAGGCTCATTTATTCTCTTACTACAATTTTTCCAGAATTTTTTGCTTAACCGTTTAGTACAGTTTATTCATTAAAGCTTCCCTTGAATCACTAACCAATAATTCTGACCTCTCTTACCCTAAATTCAAATATCTCATTGTACATTTTTCATATGTTGCTCCCACTTGTTTCTATTGAAAGTAGACTCACTAAGGAATCTATACATATAAATTATAACTTATAACTCACTTTGAACAATTTTGAATGATTTTTCCAAGACGGAATAGGGAACCACGAAGTCTTTCAGAACCAGTCTTACTAAAATTTAAAAAATCTCAAAATATACTAATCCTTTGCTTGCTCTATTTCTTTTATAAGAAAATAGACTAAATTAGCTTTTAATCCATATCTCCTTCACTTTCTAATTCCCTTTCTCCTATTTTTCATTATTTTTTGAGATCACATCACTGCTGCTAACCAAAAACTATTTCATTGCAAAATATGGTTTCCACTACGAACATATGCACGCCCGAGTAATCACATATGCCGATTTCTGATTTTTCGATCTTTTGACCAAATAACAAAACATTTTATGCAATTATTCAGAGAGATGTGAGATTACACACCATTTCAAACATGTATTTGGAAGGGTACAGAATTACACACCTTATTCAAAATCCGTAACACGATACTCCCCGCAGCACCTAAAGGTACAATCGGTCAACAATTAGTCCAAAGCCCGATTTACAACTTCAACCAAGTTGCGATTGATTAACAATCTATATCACTTACCAAAAATCTAAGTCTCTTATTACGAAGAATAGGTGTTCGATTAGCCCTCTGTTAAAGTACTTCGAGTCCAGTACGATTAAGAAGAGATTGTCCAACATGAAAGGAAAAGAAATGGTGAAGAAGTAGGGTGGTAATAGGTTCGACTATAGAGAGAATCGAACAAGAAATTTTAATCACAAGGTAATGTCAATTTTAAGAAAAGAGAAAAGGTTGATGAAATGATCAAAAGAAAAGAATGGATGGAGGAAGAGTGCCTTGGTAGTTTCGGCCAAAGCAAAGAGAAAATGAGGTGAACAAATGGCTTTAGAATTTCAGCAAGCAAAGGGAAGAATTGGAAAAGAAAGCATCAAAATGCTAAAAGAAGAAAATAAACCTTACAAGCATCAAAATTTGCTAAATGTTTATAGGAAATTTGGCTATCCCTTTTTCTCCCTACCAAAACCTTGTATAATCTTTTCCAACAAGATGAGTGTTGACCTAAAATATACTTCCCAAAACATCCTCCACATAATAGGCCAACATGTCCCCTTCTCTTGCCTTTTCCTTTTGATTCTTTTCTTCCTTTTCCCTAGTCTTCCTCCTTACCATAATTCATAGCCATCTTTCTATTAAAATAAAAGTCTTCCTTTCCTTATTTGATGCTATGGCTGACACTTACCTTAAACACCAAAAAAAAAAAAATTTAATCCAACATAAGTGCACTCGGTGGGATTCGAACCCAAGCTCTCCCCTCTGCCATTAACGCCACTTGCCACTAAGCCACAAGCTCCTCTTTTGCTAGCAAGTTGCCCAGTTATTCCCTTATGCTAGACGCCACTTGTCTTCTCCCCTTTAAATGCTTCAACACTATAATTTTTCTGTGGCCTAACTTGAACCTGGAACTTCCTAGAAACCTCGTAACTTTCCAAAATTACCTTCCTAATAAGTTTAACTTGAAATAAAGCCATTCTCTTGTTCTCCAAAAATTTTAAATGCTTCCGTGCTCAAGGCCCAATGGGCCCCATCTTACTAGGTCCAATTTCGGGATGTTACAATTCTACCCCCTTAAAGAAATTTCGTCCTCAAAATTTCCAATTATAGGAACAGTCGCACATCCTAACCTATCATACTACACTTTCGCTGCGCACTCTGATCTTAATAACACTAATTCGCATTATATCTTAATCTTGGAAACTCTTTACATCATTAAATATCTAATCCTCAGAAACAAACAGGTATTTATCACTCATTCATAAAATTTTCTACATTCAACCAAAACATTCCCGTCTTAATGGTGATGGAATAATCCCGAGCCTTATGCTCCTTAGACCCGCATCTCAAACATGCTTTTAACCTCCTCTAGCACCATTACCACCTCGACCTAGCCCACGGCCTCTCGGTGGCTGTTGAGCACCTCTAGCTGGCTGCACAAAATCGTTACGAACCCCATGAGTTTGAGCAGGCTATCGAGAACAATCCTGAAACCGATGATCCTTGGAACCACAACTGAAACAACCATCGGTTCTCTTCCAGCATTCACCCGAGTGAAGTCTCCCACAATCCACACAAGGCTGTAACTGATTGGTAGCAGCTTGTACTCTCACTTGAGCTGGTTCCTCATTCCTGGGCCTCTTCTGAAAATCTCTATCAGAACCTAAGTACCTAGAGTCTTTCTTACTCCTGCTCTTATCCTTGTCTCGATTTTGCCGCTCCAAGTATTTAACCTCCTCAGCTATTTTAGCTTTTTCTACAACTGTGGTAAAATTTCTCTCATTCTGTGGGGGCAATCAGTACTCGCAATTCATCGCGCAATCCATCTTCAAATCGCACACAGCGTTCATAATCAGTCGGCACTATTCTCCAGGCATACTGACTCAAACTCAGAAATTCTGCCTCATATGCTTGGGCATCCACATAGCTAGCCCCGACATACTTTAACCAGATTCAGGAATGCCTTCCTTCGGGAATGCCTTGAACCAGATTCCGCCACAGATTTATCTCCTTGAACCAGATTCAGGAACGCCTTCCTTCGGGCATCCACATAGCTAGCCTCGACATACTTTCATTAGAATGCAGTCTTGAAGAATTTCCAGGTAATGCGATCGGCCTGTGTGCCTTCCCGAACAGTGAGCCACCACTGATACGCCTCATCTCTTAGCAAGACACGACTCCTTTAAGTTTTTGCTCGGCGATGCAATCCAAATCGTCCATGATTCTCTCCATCGCCTCAAGCTACTACTCCACTACATTTGGGGCCACACCCGAGATACCCCTAAAAACCTCAGCTCCATTCGATTTGAGTCGCTCCGATATCGACCCACGAGCTGCCAACCCAGTTCTTGCCCCAGCAACTCTTTCTAGAACTCGTAACATTGCTTGGGACAGTGTGTCATCCTCTCTCGTACGATCGTGTGACCCAGCTTCAGTCACAGGTGACGTAGAGGCGTCTATTTTTGGCATATGTCCCGATGCCTCAGATACAATACCTCAGCCTCTACCATGGCCACGTCTATCGCGTCCACGTCCTCTAGCGCTCATATTTGCTAATTCGATTTAATCTAGTTAAGAGTCTTATGAATCAATTATACTATTTCAGTGTTTATTAAACAATGTTTTATGGAGTATAGGAAGTAAAGTTGTTTTCGCAAAACGCATCCTATAGTCTCAATCTCTATAGTTTTGACTCCTAAAACTAAAAGTTCTAGAGTGTTTCTATAGTCATACCACAATAATCATAATCATAAAACATATACTTACTTGACTTGGTGCCGGATTCCCGTGGTGCCATACTTCCTTTAGAACATGTATTTATAAATCAAATTTCAAACAACTATGGAAAATGCTTTTGAACCCAAACCACAGCCGAGTTTTGCAACCGGGCTCTGATACCATAAAATGTAACACCCCAAACCTGGCCCATGCGTTACGACCAGATTTGGTATGTCACACGAAGAAAATGTTTAATGAACTTGAGTTTGTACTAAAGTTGGTGTTATTTAGTTATAGTTTAAGAAAAACGATTTTGAATATAGATATTTGATAAAATACTACTAATTTCAAGAGGTTCATTGGTAAATTGAAAATCAAACTAGCGAACCTTAAAACCGTGACTTTTAAAAAAGTCGTTGATAATTTGGAAGAGAATCCGAGTTAAAATTATTTATAAAAGTTTGTTATAAAACCCATTAATTAATCAATTTGGAAAACCGTTACTTATGATTTTAGAAAATCCCCATTTAAAACAGTTTAAGAAAACAATAAATACGTCTAAAACATAAAGCAAATTAAAGTTTATCCCAGAGGCCTTATTACAACTTAAACCCAAAATAGTAAAATAAACGGAATAGAGTAGAAAAGTAATTTACTAAAGTTTGAAACATTTATTTCCGAAGTATGGCCTCCACCGAGTCATCCATGGGCCCAAGTCCACATCATGGTACATTACCTACAAGGATTATGAAAGAAGGGGGGTGAGTTACAAGAACTCAGTGTATATTCCCCTTACCATTATCCACTGGGCCTGAACCTGTAAAGCAATATCTTGGGCCTGAGCCCATATATCATAATCTTGGGCCTATGCCCACTTTCATGTAATAAATAAATGATATGAATGCAACCCATCCCATCCAGCTAATCTCTCCACCCGTACCAACCAATCTCTCCTGTGGGGATCAAGTCAACCCACCCCGCCAGTCTCTCCAATTTGCAGTCAAGCTGCCATTTATAATATTTGTGGTTGAGCTACCAAAATCATATACGGTAATATAATCGGCAAACAGCCTTAATCACAATGGCACAAAGCCATATTTGAATTGGCACATAGCCATTATCAGAATTTGTGGCAATGCCACTGGTCTACTCTTCTCTTCATTCAAGTTTCCCATCCCATGCAATATGTAAATATGCAAAATACATAGTAACTCATGATATTTACAGATACAAACAACAATCATTAATTCAGAGATTCATTACAAAAATTCAGCCCATTATATCACTTTGTAAATTGGCCCATAAGGGCAATCTATCAAATCTGCCCATTAAGGGCATTTTCGTAATTCGGTAACCTTACCCACTAAGGGTAATTCGGTAATCTTACCCACTAAGGGTAATTTGGTAATCTTACCCACTAAGGGTATTTCGGTAATCTTACCCACTAAGGATATTTCTGTAATCTTACCCACTAAGGGTATTTTAGTAATTTTACAACCCCGGACATAACTACTAATTTGGGGCATAAAAGTTGAAACGGTCCATCTGCATTATACTGACTAAATTGACTATAACTTAAGTTAGGAATCTCCAAATTTAGTTCTGTAAATTTTCCATGAAACTAGACTCATTTATCCTCTTACTACAATTTTCCTAGAATTTTTTGCTTAACCGTTTAGTACAATTTATTCATTAAAGCTTCCCCTAAATCACTGGCCAACGATTCTGACCTCTCTTACCCTAAATTCAAATATCTCATTGTACAGTTTTCATATGTTGCTACCACTTGTTTCTATTGAAAATAGACACACTAAGGAGTCTATACATATAAATTATAACTTATAACTCACTTTTTACAATTTTGAATGATTTTTCCAAGATAGAACAGGGAACCACAAAGTCTTTCAGAACCAGTCTTACTAAAATTTAAAAATCTCAAAATATACTAATCCTTTGCTTGCTCTATTTCTTTTATAAGAAAATAGACTCAATTAAAATTCAATCTATATCTCCTTCACTTTCTAATTCCCTTTCTCCTATTTTTCATGAGTTTTTGAGATCACATCACTGCTGCTAACCAAAAACTGTTTCATTGCAAAATATGGTTTCCACTACGAACATATGCACGTCCGAGTAATCTCATATGCCGATTTTTGATTTTTCGATCTTTCGACCAAATCACAAAACATTTCATGCAATTATTCAGAGAGATGTAAGATTACACACCATTTCAAACATGTATTCGGAAGGGTACAGAATTACACACCTTATTCAAAATCCGTAACACGATACTCCCCACGGCACCTAAAGGTACAATCGGCCAGCAATTAGTCCAAAGCCTGATTTACAACTTCAACCAAGTATTGCAATTGATTAACAGTATATATCACTTACCAACAATCTGAGTCTCTTATTACGAAGAATAGGTGTTCGATTAGCCCTCTGTTAAAGTACTTCGAGTCTGATTCGATTAAGAAGAGATTGTCCAACACGAAAGGAAAAGAAATTGTGAAGAAGTAGGGTGGTAATAGGTTCGGGTATGGAGAGAATTGAACAAGAAAGTTTAATCCCAAGATAATGTCAATTTTAAGAAAAGAGAAAAGGTTGATGAAATGATCAAAAGAAAAGAATGGATTGAGGAAGAGTGTCTTGGTAGTTTCGGCCAAAGCAAAGAGAAAATGAGGTGAACAAATGGCTTTAGAATTTCGACAAGCAAAGGGAAGAATTGGAAAAGAAAGCATCAAAATGCTAAAAGAAGAAAACAAACCTTACAAGCATCAAAATTTGCTAAATGCCTATAGAAAATTAGGCTATCCCTTTTTCTTCCTACCAAAACCTTATATCATCTTTTCCAAAAAGATGAGTGTTGGCCCAAAATATACTTTCCAAAACATCCTCCACATAATAGGCCAACATGTCCCCTTCTCTTGCCTTTTCCTTTTGATTCTTTCCTTCCTTTTCCCTAGTCTACCTCCTTACCATAATTCTTAGCCATCTTTTCATTAAAATAAAAGTCTTCCTTTCCTTCTTTGATGCCATGGCCGACACTTACCTTAAAGCACCAAAAAAATAATTAATCCAACATAAGTGCAGTAGGTGGGATTCGAACCCAAGCTCTCCCCTCTGTCATTCATGCCACTTGCCACTAAGCTACAAGCTCCTCTTGTGCTAGCAAGTTGCCCAATTATTCCCTTATGCTAGACGCCACTTGTCTTCTCCCCGTTAAATGCTTCAACACTATAATTTTCCTATGGCCTAACTTGAACCCAAAACTTCCTAGAAACCTCGTAACTTTTCAAAATCACTTCCTAATAAGTTCAACTTGAAATAAAGCCATTCTCTTGTTCTCTAAAAATTTTAAATGCTTTTATGCTCAAGGCCTAATGGGCCCAATCCTACTAGGCCCAATTTTGGGATGTTACACTCGTGTTAAATGACACGCACGCCCCTGTGCTCACATCGTGCCCAAAAATTCCAGCATCTTGCCAAAACTCCCACGGTTAGGGCACATGCCTATGTGAAATGGGGGCACGCCCGTGTACCCTTACAACATGCCCGTGGCTTTGAACTGTGGGGAGTTACTAACTAATTTAACACGGCCTGGACACGCCCGTGTGGACAGTCCGCGGTCTATTCTAACTTAAAATGCTAACATTCAGGGGACACACGGCCAAGTCACACGCCCGTGGGCTGACCGTGTCTCACACATGGTCTAGATAACGCCGGTGTGCCTACCCATGTGGACAGAACAAGGTTGTTTGCCAAGCTTCTAGCATCCCTATATCTTACACTATATGAGTTCATTCAACAAAGTAAAATAACATCTCATAATTTACAAAATTTCATAAATGATAAAATGTGCCATCATTCTTGGCATTTTACAAAATAAATGTCTTAGCAAGAGCCAATACACATTTGGCCAAAATAACAAAATAATCTATCTAGCCTAGCCCCTATACATGCCATACACAAAATCACTAAGTCTGAATATACCGAGGTGAGTAGATAGTGTGGGCGGCCTCCTTGTTATCGGCGTATCCCAGCTTGGCTCTTAAACTCTATAAAACAAGGGAAAAAGAGAAGGGGGAGTAATCTTTAAGCTTAGTAAGTTTACATGTAAATAATATAACGTTATAACATGTATTAAACAATTACATAACATTATATACTAAGCGAGAAACAATCTACATTCATGATCATGCTTACTCATTTTCTCCATTCCCATATTGCAACCATATCAAAAGCTTAATGCATGCATTCATTAGCAAGTTCCCCTGCACTTAGCATCGCAAAGTCACATGGTACAACACCTCACTATGTCTAATTTCATTACTCATAGTAAAATTACTCGGTGGTTTCGCATTTAGCCCACTATTAGCCTTTATTAGGGTGGTATCACACATAGCTCACCAAAAGATTAATTAGGGTGGTATTGCACATAGCCCACCAAAAAGTTATATAGATGATGGTATCGCACACAGCCCATCGTAATTAAGCAACAAGGTGGTATCGCACATAGCCCACCATCAAATATCGTCAACACATTCATATGATTATTTCGTCATTCATACACTAATTATCCAATGACTATCACATTCAATCCACTAGAACCACATATGTTCTCAATCATACCATACTCTAGTTAACAACATAATGTTTATGAAAATATATATTGCTTACAACTAAACTTACATCGATGCAAAACGTGTTAGCTAGCGATTTACTAGATCACCTTGCCTTTCCCACGGTCAAGGTTGATTCCGTGTTCTTCTTAATCTATAATTAAGAAATTCATTCATTTAGATCTTTCTATGATTATAATACATTAAATTCTACACTTTGGCAAAAATGACCATTTTACCCTTGTACATCGACAAAATTACGATTTTGCCCCTAGGCCCATAATTTATTTTTCATCACATTTTCTCGATAAACAAGCATAGATGAACATTTATTTCTCTTAAAACTACTCACCATTTCAACTATTTCATGCATTTATGACACAAACTAAATCTTTGCATTTAAGTCATACCTAGGTGTTGTTATGAAAACACTTTTCACAAAAGTTGCTTCACCACTCCCCAACTTTCAATTTCTTCCATAAAAACTCAGCTAATCACTTAAACACTTTCATGGAAAGTCCCTAGACTTTCAACCATATCACAAATTAGTCCCCTCATTAGCTAGTTTAAGCTTTGGGGACTCCAAAAACACAAAAATCATCAATTAAAACCACCTAAATCACTTACTTGAATGAGAATTGAGTGGCTAAAAGTTTGAGCCTCCAAGAGCTCTATTTCCTCTTCAATTTTTGGTGGAAAGAGATGAGTGAATAGTGAAAGATGATAACATCTTTTACTTCTCTTATTTTATTCATTTCATCACCTAATTTCCACCAAATTTGACTAAAATTTAATGCTGTTGTTCCCCCTTTGTCTACATGGCCGGCCATACCCTACTAATGGCCTAATTACATTAGAAAATCCTCCAATTTATAATCTATAACTATTAGGTACCCCTACCTTATAAAATAGAACTTTTGCATCTCATGCAATTTAGTCTTTTTTCTCAATTAAATACGCTATTGTTAAAATTAAAAGACTAAAATTTCCATATAGCCATATATTAATACCATAAAACATAAAATAATACTAAAATAATTTTCTTTAACCTTGGATTAGTGGTCCCAAGACCACTATTCTGACTAGCCCCAAAATCGGGCTGTTACAACTCTCCTTCCTTTAGGGATTTTCGCCCTCGAAAATCTTACCGATAAAGAGGTTTGGATATTGTTCTCTCATGGCTTCCTCCAATTCCCACACAGCCTCTTCTACACCGTGTTTTCACCACAACACTTTTACTAAGGCTATGTCCTTATTCCTCAACTATTTCACTTCTCGAGCCAAGATTTTAATCGACTCTTCTTCATATGTCATATCCGGTCGTATCTTAACTTCCGTTGGAGGAATCACATGTGAAGGATCGGAACGATAATGCCTTAGCATTGATACATGGAACACATTGTGAATTTTCTCTAACTCTACAGGTAAAGCCAACCGATATACCACTGGCCCAATCCTTTCGGTATGGCCCTATGAATCTCGGACTCAATTTACCCTTTCGACCAAATCTCACGATTTTCTTCCACGCTGACACTTTTAAAAATATCTTGTTGCCCACTTGGAACTCAATTTCTTTTCTTTTCAAATCCGAGTACAATTTTTGCCGGTCCAAAGCAGCCTTCAGACTATCCCGAATCACTTTCAACTTTTCCTCAGTCTCTTTAACTAAATCAATCCCATGGATTTACTTCTCACTCAACTCGGTCCAATACAAAGGAGTCTGACACTTACAACCATATAAGGCTTCATACGATGCCATCTGTATGCTCGACTGATAACTATTGTTGTAAGCAAATTCGACCAAGGGTAGGTATCTTTCCCAACTACCTTCGAACTCTAACACACAGCATCGGAGCATATCTTCAAGAACTTAAATTACTCTCTCAGACTGTCCATCAGTTTGAGGATGAAAAGCACTATTAAAATTCAACATCGTACCTAAGGCCTCTTGTAACTTTTTCCAAAACCTCAAAGTAAATCTTGGGTCTCTATCCGAGATAATGGATACAGGCACTCCATGCAATCTTACTACCTCTGCAATATACAACTCGGCTAACTTCTCTAGTGAATAATTAATATGCACAGGTATAAAGTGAGCCGACTTTGTTAATCTATTAATAACAACCCATACAGCATCTTTCTTTTTAGGAGTCAAAGGCAACCCCGTCACGAAGTTATAACATCCTGAAAAGGGCCTATGCATTTTCAGTTTAATTGTATGAAATGATAAGTTTAAGCACTAAGAATAAATTTTTGATACTTTTGGAAACCTAGAAATGGAAATGGAAATGAAAATGGAAACGAACACTTTTGGAAACTTGAACATTTTGGAAACCTGAACATTTTTGGAAACTTGAACATTTTGGAAACTTGAATATTTAAGAAAAATGGCAAGTTACAGAGCCGATCGAAAATTTTAGGAAACTTAGAAATGATGCAGAAATGTCAAATTTTAAAGTTTAAAATAGGAAATAAGGGCAAGAGGGCCTTAAAAGAAAAAGTTGGAGAATTTTGACACACAAACAGGCTTGAAAAAGTGGCCTGAAGATGTCACTTAGGGCTTAGAGAAATGCCGCCATGTGCAAGAGGAATGGGCCTGAGTTCGAGTCACTTGGGAAGCAAATAATGAAGGTTTTATTTTTGCTTCCATAAGCAAGAGGGTGGACGACACAAGCTTCTAGAAAGGAGGTGTTTTAATTCCATAAATATATGATTAATAAGTGATAAATAAGGATTTTCTTTTAATAAGATAATTGAGGAGATAAATGATGGATTAAACACTTTTATTTTAAATAAAAGAGACAATATTATCACTTATGAGGAGTAGTGGCCAAGTAAGGGACTCTCCTATTGATAATTTCGGCTAAAGGGGAGAGTTAAAGGATTTTCTCTCATCTTTTTCCTATGTGTGCCGAAAATTCCTAGCCCCTATTTCTCTCTCGAAATCTTTACTAAGCAAAGACTCCATCTTTTCTTCTCCTCTCCTTTGTCATTGTTAAGCCAAAACCCTTCTCTTTGATCCTGTTAAATCTCCATAGCCAATCTCTCAGAACTCTAGGCAAGGAAGCAATCGATTAAAGGCATCAAGGTAAGGTTAAGCTATTCAATTTCCTTTCTTTTCTATTTGCCGAAAGTGAATGGCCTAATCCTATTCTTGTTCATGGTCAATCTACAAGGATCTCTCGTGTTTCTACAATTACCAAATATAAGGATCAAGGATCTAAGGTAAGAACAATTAATTCTTGTTCTTCTAATTCTTTTAATCAAGATCTAAGAAATAACCCTTTTTATGTCTCTTGGCCGAATATCAAAGGAAGAGTTTCGGGATTTCAGATTCAAGGAATTTAAGGTGAGGCACATTCAGCCAAAGGCCAAATTTTATTTATTAAAGTTAGATTAGATCTAACATATGAATTTTAGGAATTTTGACATCACTAAGGGAGCAAGGAATCGATTTTGGGAATCTCATCATAAGGAAGTGGTTATAATCGGCCAGGGTTCTCTCTTAAATGTCTAGATCTATTTGTTTTAACTAGAGACTAATCAAATCAATGGATTTAATGGTTAGCCGATTTCAAGGGAGAAGAACACAAATCTTCGGGATTTGATCATCAATCAAATCGGCAAGCAAGGTAAGTATTTGTAATACCATTCCTATTAGGATTTGGTTTTAAAAGCGAAAAGGCTATTAATGTGTTTTTGTATGATGGGCCGAATATAGGAATCAACAGATCTAAAGTTAGATCGGGATTTTCGGGATCTCAAAGAGTCTAATAAGCGAATCAGGTGTGTACCTATACTAACCTTCAATACGTTATATGGCAAATATTAATTATATGATTATACGTAAGAATGTGAATATGGCTAAGTACCCTAATGTGGTACAAAAAGTACTCAGGTACGTTTCCTACTTCTGATAGGATTATGAAATATGTTATTTTATAACATGTGAAAATATATATATGAATGTGGAAATAAGTATGTTGTGCATGATATAAAATTTATGGGGCATTCGGGATCTATGTGAAAGGGAAGAAAATGTTGACTTTGGTCTCACTTAATCTAATATGGTGACTACTACACAACATTTTGAATATGGTAACTCGATTACATTATCCTAATTTGGTAACTTCGGTTACATTATTTGAATATGGTGTCTAATGACACAAATTATATGGGCGATGAGCACGCCGATCGCAATGATCGCCTTCGATGGTGTGTAGCGGATGGAGGGTTGACTTAGTTGTCCCACGGTGTGACCGGCGTGTACGGTGGTGTGTAGCGGATGGACCATTAGGCTTGGGTTTGGGTTGCATCATCATTTATTTTATATGAATATGAATTTGATATGAACATGTATGCCTGATTTTTGAATGTTAGTATTGTGCACATTGAGTCTGTTGACTCACCCCGTTAGGGAAATATTTTCGTGATGAACAAGGATTTGAATGGACAAGAGACCTTGAGGTGGCCATGTTTCATTTGGAGATTTTATTTGGATTTTATTTTCTTTTTGGGTTTTACTTGATGTAATAAGGCCATAAGGCCCAAAGTGGATTTTTCTTATTTTGCTTTACTTAAACTATTATGTTACTTAACTATTTATGACTAAAGTTAAAGTGATATATATTTTTTTATAAACCTTAAAAAAAATTATTTTGTCACCCTAATAAAATTGGATTTTCAAATAGATTAAATGGGTTCCCAATCGAGCCCAATCCACAACAACATTTTTCAAAAATTTACAAATTTTCTAATTAACAAGAACTTGAAAATCGGTTTACTTAAGGAACATACCGATCCTGCTCGTGCTCGTGGACCAAAAGTGGGGGTTTCAATTTGGTATTAGAGCTCGGTTTTAAACTCTCTACTGGGGCTAAGGCCCAAAACGCTTTCAAAGCGAGCCAAATGATTATCTTTGAAAAATAGGCGGGTTTTCGGCATGGCCCTAAGTCTCCGAATTCATGATCCACCGTGTAAGTACCCCTAACTCTATGTGTGATTCATGATTTATGAACTGTATAAGGGTAGAAAAGGCATGGAACGAGAATAGAATGATAGGAACTTGAACCCTAGGACTAGTCTACTCAAACACAAACACATAAGACTTAATGCACTAAACAAACCTATGGCTAAGTCACCGAGCTAGGGTGTGGTAATCCTCAGACGCATGTCTAGGATTGGATCCAAGAGCCTCGGTATTTAAGCAGTCCTAGTGACTCACCTCCTCTTCGCAGAATCCTACCCAGTGCGTAGCTTCGGCTCACCCTAACTCGAGAGCTCAAGTGTGGCAACCTCATGCGCATGTCTAGGAATTGTTTTGGGAGCTTGGTATTTAAGCAATCCGTGACTCACCTTCTCTCCACACGAATCCTGCCTGGTGCGTAGCTTTGGTTCACCTTGACCAAGAGGGCTCGGACATAGGCTAAACATAATGACTAAAACCCGAAAGGGAACTAGCAATGTTTTAAAAAAAAAAGAGAAGAGAGAACAAAACAACAAACCCTAGTTTTTCAAACTTTTAAAACTTTCTTTTAAATCGAGAAAATTATTTTTACAACATTTTCTAAAAACTTCGATTTGAAAATTACAAAATGCCCTTTGTGGTAAAATTACCAAAATGCCCATGGTTATAAAATGTTCAACTACTCAACAACTTTACCAAAATTTCATTACTTTATAAACATTCAAAAACCCTAATTTGTAAAATATCAAAATACCTTGATTTTGAAAAAAAATTACAAAATTGCCCCTAACTTACAAAATTACCAAAATGACCCTGATTTCTAAAATTTTTGCAACATTCCCATTTTTGAAGGAACAATTTTTGAAAAGAAACCTCAAAGTTTTACAACTTTTGAAATACCCATAATTTACTAAATTTACAAATTTACCCTGATTTGTGAAAATTTACCAAAATACCCCTGAGGTTAAAAATTACCGAAATACCCCCAGATTTCAAAATTTTTCCAAATTACCCCGAGACTTTGAAATTTTCAAAATAATTTTGGACAAAAGCACCAAGGAACGTTTTCTTCCGAAAATTACGAAAATACCCAGAGGACAAAATTACGAAAATACCCTAGGTAGTGGAAAACAACAACAACGAAAACTATAACGCTTTCTCGAATGAACGAAAGTTCATACTTGTTTGATGGATGAATGAATGAATGGAAAAGACTGTGTGTTTGTATGAATAATGAAAGAACCACTCTTAAATTTCTTTTCATAAAACTCCTTCGCGGGTAAATAAGTGGAACAATGACTAATCTATAAAATTTCTTAATCAGATCTCGACGCTAGAAAATGAGCTCTAGAGGACGTGGTCGTCGTGGTCGAGGTAGAGGAAGGATGACCGTGTCGGAACCCGTTAGATCGGGTCAAGGGTCCGACAATGAAATGCCACCGCCACCACCACCCCTAGCTGTTAATGTTGAGCAGCAGGCTCAGATGGGGAAGATCTTTGTGTCGCAGTCAGGTCTTGAAGTTTTGGAATTAGTGGCAGGTGCAGGAGGAAATTCAGGAAATCGTAAGTCTGTACCTGAACGGCTCCGAGCTAATGGAGCTGAAATGTTCCGAGGAGTATCTAGTGTGGCACCCAGTACAGCTGAGTACTGGTTGGAAGCAACTGAGCGCATCATGGATGAGTTGGATTTGACCCTTGAGGAGAAGTTGAAAGGGATGGTGGCGTTGTTACGCGATGAAGCGTATCACGTGGTGGTTAATCGTCGGGATGGTACCACGCTGAAAATTTGACCTAGGAGTATGTTGAGAGGCATTTCGGAAGAAGTATGTGGGAACCGTATATGAGATGAACAAAGGAAGGCTTTTCTAGGATTGGTACAAGGGAGTAAGTCATCGCAGTAATATGAGGCGAAATTCGAGGTTGAGCCGCTATGCTCGAGGGTAGTGGCAATCGAGCATGAATGTCAGGTCCGCTTGAGGATGAATTGAGGACGATCCGAGATCGCTGATAGCACCGCATTAGGGCGAGAATTCTCGGCTTTGGTGGAAAAGGCCAAGGTGGCGAGGGATTAAGGATGCTACTAAGCGCATCGTGGATAGGAATAAGGCCAAAGAGGATTTGGGCCATCTGGAAAGGGTCACAAGAGGCCTAGGGTTGATGGGCCACGAATCAAGCAGTCGGTGCGGGCGGGCATGACGCCCTTGTGAGCATTGTGGAAAGAAGTACATGGGAGAGTGTTGGAGAAAGACGGGAGGATGTTTCAAGTGTGGGTCCAAGGACCATATGCTTAAGGATTGTCCCAAGCAACGAGATGAGAGCCGATCGGCGCCTCGTAATGCTAGCCGACCGGTAGGGCGGACAACAATTTCAACGGGTCGTGGTTCGTAATCGAGGAGTGGTGCCGGCAGAGGCCGTGGAGCATGTAGTAGAGGTACTACTAATGCCGATGCAAGGCAACCGGTTTGGTTTATGCGGTTCATCTGAGGAAGATGGTGACGCATCGATGTAATAACCCAGACGTTCTTTATTTTGACAAACCCTATTTTGCTCGATTGATGTGGGCTCGACCCATTCCTATGTTGCATGTAGTGTAGTGGAAACACTAGGCCTAGACTCAACTTTCTAATAGATGATGACCGTAGTAAGCCCATTAGGCCAAACTGTTGTGGTAGACAAGATCTTCAAATGTGCCCTTAGAAATTGTGGAGTGAACTTTCGAAAGATTTAATGGAGTTACCTTCTGAGAATTTGAACTTATACTCGTAATGGATTGGCTAGTAGAGCAATGAGCCGTGTTGGATTGTGCGGCTAAACAGATGGAACTAAGAACCTCGGAGGATGAAGTGGTAGTAATGATCGGAGAAAGGAGGAACTACTTGTCTAACGTAGTTTCTTTGACCAAGGTGAAGATGGTTAAGAAAGGTTGCAAGGCATTCCTAGCCTTCGTAAGTGCGATAGGTGGGAAGGAAGAAAGTATTAATGGAGTTAGGACAGTAAGGGACTTCGTCGATGTGTTTCCAGAGGAATTACCGGGAATACCCCGAGACAGGGAGGTAGAATTTGGAATTGATTTACTACCCGGAACAGCTCCTGTGTCAATCGCTCCATACCGAATGGCACCAAAGGAGTTAGTGGAGCTCAAGGCTCAAATCCAAGAACTGTTGGATCGTGGGTTCATCCGACCCAGTGTGTCTCCGTGGGGAGCACCGGTCTTATTTGTGAAGAAGAAGGACGGAACTATGTGTATGTGCATAGATTATCGTCAGTTGAATAAGCTGACCATTAAGAACAAGTATCCTTTGCCAAGGATTGATGACTTGTTCGATCAGCTGAAGGGGGCCGCAGTATTTTCAAAGATCGACTTAAGGTCGGGATATCATCAGTTGAAGGTGAAGGAGGCTGATATCCATAAGACCGCTTTTAGGACAAGATATGGCCACTTCAAGTTTGTAGTGATGCCGTTTGGGTTGACGAACGCTCCAGCCGTGTTCATGAACATGATGAATCGGGTTTTCCAACCCTAATTGGATAGGTTCGTCGTTGTGTTCATCGATGATATTTTGGTGTACTCGAAGTCGGAGGAGGAGCATGATGAGCATCTCTGAGTTGTGTTGGAAGTGTTAAGGGAGAAGAAGCTTTATGCCAAATTCAGCAAGTGCAAATTTTGGCTTAAGGAGGTGGAATTCCTAGGACATGTGGTATCCGCAGAAGGAATAAGAGTGGATCTTAGGAAGATCGAAGTAGTGTTGGATTGGAAACCACCCAGGTCCGTGGCTGAAATCTGAAGTTTCCTAGGCTTGGCAGGCTATTACAGAAGGTTTGTGGAAGGATTCTCGTCAATAGCCGCACCTTTAACCAAGTTGCTAAGGAAGGAAGCACCCTTCGAATGGACTAATAAGCAGCAGGAGAGTTTTGAAAAGCTTAAAGGTCTTGTGATTTAAGCTCAGTGTTAATTCAAATAGGAGGCGGGAATAGATTTTGTGGTGTCTTCGTGACGCTCGCACACGGGTTAGGGCGTGTGCTAATGCAAGATGGTAAAGTGGTCGCTATGCGTCTCGGCGCTTAAGGCCGCATGAGGTTAACTACCCCACCCATGACTTGGAGCTAGCAAGCAGTGGTTTTTGCCCTTAAGGTTTGGAGACACTACCTTTATGGAGAAAGGTCGGTTATCTACACGCACCACAAGAGCCTTAAGTATTTATTGACTCGAAGGAGTTGAACTTGAGGCAACGAAGGTGGGTGGAATTGTCAAGGACTACGATCGCTCGATAGAATATCATCCGGAAGGCGAATGTGGTAGCCGATGCCCCGAGTAGGAAGGTTGTGTCGGATCTACGGCTTTGTTCGCTCACTTAAGTCTCTATGACGATGGAAGCCTGTTGGTAGAATTACAAGTCAAGCCCACATGGCTGAAGGAGGTGAAAGAAGGACAGTTGGCTGATAAGGACTTAAGTACTAAGTTACAGCAAGTACCGCAAGGAGGATTAAAGGACTATGGCATCAATGATGAAGGAGTATTGTGCTACAAGGAAAGGTCCAGATGCCAAAAGATAAGGAGTCGAGACAAAGGATTCTTCTGGAAGCGCATGGTAGCCCTTATGCTATGCATCCGGAGGCATCAAACCGATAGAGATCTAAGGAACAGCTTTGGTGGTTTGATCTCAAACGAGAGGTGACCGAATTTGTGGGGAAATGTTTGACGTGTCGACAAGTTAAGGTGAACACCAAGTCCCATCGGATTGCTTCAACCAATCAAGTTCCCCAATGGAAGTGGGAAAGAATTACCATGGACTTCGTTAGTGGGCTTCCCCTTACGCCTACTAAGAAGGACTCGGTATGGGTGATAGTGGACCGTTTGACCAAGTCCGCACACTTTATCCCAGTAAGAATGGATTATTCTCTCCAGAAGTTGGCTAAGTTATATGTGGTGTGAGGTTACATGGAGTACCAATGTCAATCATCTCTGATAGAGACCCAAGGTTTACGTCTCAATTTTGGAAGGCATTTCATCAAGCTTTAGGCACTAAGTTAGACTTCACTACGGCTTTTCATCCACAATCAGACGGGCAGTCTGAACGGGTTATACAAGTGTTGGAGGATATGTTGAGAGGTCGTAATGGATTTAGGAAGTTGGGAAGATTACTTGCCTTTAGCTGAGTTCGCCTACAACAACAGCTATCAAGCTAGCATTCGGATGGCACCATACGAAGCATTGTATGGAAGGAAGTGTAGAACATCTACTTGTTGGACCGAGTTAGGAGAACGCCGAGTTTTGGGTCCAGAATTGGTGGTAGAAACTAAAGAGAAGGTTGAGCTAATTCGGGCACGGTTGAAGGAAGCCTCTGATAGGTAGAAGTCGTACGCAGACCTTAAACGGAAGGAAATAGAGTTTGAAGTGGGAGACCAAGTATTCCTGAAAGTCTCACCTTGGAAGAAGGTAATGAGGTTCGGTCGAAAAGGGAAGCTAAGCCCAAGGTTTATAGGGCCTTATCGAGTACTGAAACGAGTTGGGCCAGTGGCATACCAATTAGAGTTGCTGCCAGAATTGCAGCAGATGCACGACATATTCCATGTATCCATGCTACGTCGCTGCAAATCGGACCCATATCATGTGGTACCTGTTGAAGAAGTGGAGCTAAGGCCAGACTTATCCTATGAGGAAGAACCGATTCAGATTTTGGAGTGAGATGTGAAAGTACTACGAAGGAAGACAGTGCCTCTAGTCAAAGTGTTATGGCGCAATCATGGATCGGAAGAAGCTTCGTGGGAGTCAGAAGAGACCGTATGACGATAATACCCTCAACTATTTTAGTTAGGAAATTTCGGGACGAAATTTTGTTTAAGGGGTAGAATCAGAACATCCCGAAAAGAGCCTATGCATTTTCAGTTTAATTGTATGAAATGACAAGTTTAAGCACTAAGAATAAATTTTTGATACTTTTGGAAACCTAGAAATGGAAATGGAAATGAAAATGGAAACGAACACTTTTGGAAACTTGAACATTTTGGAAACCAGAACATTTTGGAAACCTGAACATTTTTGGAAACTTGAACATTTTGGAAACCTGAATATTTAAGAAAAATGGCAAGTTACAGAGCCGATCGAAAATTTTAGGAAACTTAGAAATGATGTAGAAATGTCAAATTTTAAAGTTTAAAATAGGAAATAAGGGCAAGAGGGCCTTAAAAGAAAAAGTTGGAGAATTTTGACACACAAACAGGCTTGGAAAAGTGGCCTGAAGATGTCACTTAGGGCTCAGAGAAATGGCGCCATGTGCAAGAGGAATGGGCCTGAGTTCGAGTCACTTGGGAAGCAAATAATGAAGGTTTTATTTTTGCTTCCATAAGCAAGAGGGTGGACGGCACAAGCTTCTAGAAAGGAGATGTTTTAATTCCATAAATATATGATTAATAAGTGATAAATAAGGATTTTCTTTTAATAAGATAATTGAGGAGATAAGTGATGGATTAAACACTTTTATTTTAAATAAAAGAGACAATATTATCACTTATGAGGAGTAGAGGCCAAGTAAGGGACTCTCCTATTGATAATTTCGGCTAAAAGGGGAGAGTTAAAGGATTTTCTCTCATCTTTTTCCTATGTGTGCCGAAATTCCCTAGCCCCTATTTCTCTCTGCCGAAATCTTTACTAAGCAAAGACTCCATCTTTTCTTCTCCTCTCCTTTGTCATTGTTAAGCCAAAACCCTTCTCTTTGATCCTGTTAAATCTCCATAGCCAATCTCTCAGTAACTCTAGGCAAGGAAGCAATCGATTAAAGGCATCAAGGTAAGGTTAAGCTATTCAATTTCCTTTCTTTTCTATTTGCCGAAAGTGAATGGCCTAATCCCTATTCTTGTTCATGGCCGAATCTACAAGGATCTCTCAGGTTTCTACAATTACCAAATATAAGGATCAAGGATCTAAGGTAAGAACAATTAATTCTTGTTCTTCTAATTCTTTTAATCAAGATCTAAGAAATAACCCTTTTTATGTCTCTTGGCCGAATATCAAAGGAAGAGTTTCGGGATTTCAGATCCAAGGAATTTAAGGTGAGGCACATTCGGCCAAAGGCCAAATTTTATTTATTAAAGTTAGATTAGATCTAACATATGAATTTTAGGAATTTTGACATCACTAAGGGAGCAAGGAATCGATTTTGGGAATCTCATCATAAGGTAAGTGGTTATAATCGGCCAAGGTTCTCTCTTAAATGTCTAGATCTATTTGTTTTAACCAGAGACTAATCAAATCAATGGATTTAATGGTTAGCCGATTTCAAGGGAGAAGAACACAAATCTTCGGGATTTGATCATCAATCAAATTGGCAAGCAAGGAAAGTATTTGTAATACCATTCCTATTAGGATTTGGTTTTAAAAGCGAAAAGGCTATTAATATGTTTTTGTATGATGGGCCGAATATAGGAATTAACAGATCTAAAGTTAGATCGGGATTTTCGGGATCTCAAAGAGTCTAATAAGCGAATCAGGTGTGTACCTATACTAACCTTCAATACGTTATATGGCAAATATTAATTATATGATTATACGTAAGAATGTGAATATGGCTAAGTACCCTAATGTGGTACAAAAGTACTCGTGCACGCTTTCCTACTTCTGATAGGATTATGAAATATGTTATTTTATAACATGTGAAAATATATATATGAATGTGGAAATAAGTATGTTGTGCATGATATAAAATTTATGGGGCATTCGGGATCTATGTGAAAGGGAAGAAGGTGTTAACTTTGGTCTCACTAATCTAATATGGTGACTACGGTCACAACATTTTGAATATGGTAACTCGGTTACATTATCTCGAATTTGGTAACTTCGGTTACATTATTTGAATATGGTGTCTAATGACACAAATTATATGGGCGATGAGCACGTCGACTACAGCGACTACGTTCGATGGTGTGTAGCGGATGGAGGGTTGACTTAGTAGTCCCCACGGTGTGGACCGGCGTGCGGTGGTGTGTAGCGGATGGACCATTAGGCTTGGGTTTGGGTTGCATCATCATTTATTTTATATGAATATGAATTTGATATGAACATGTATGCCTGATTTGTTGAATGTTAGTATTGTGTGCACATTGAGTCTGTTGACTCACCCCGTTGTGGGAAATATTTTCAGGTGATGAACAAGGATTTGAATGGACTAGAGACCTTGAGGTGGCCATGTTTCATTTGGAGATTTTATTTGGATTTTATTATTTTTTTTTTGGGGTTTTACTTGATGTAATAAGGCCATAAGGCCCAGTGGATTTTTCTTATTTTGCTTTACTTAAACTATTATGTTACGAACTATTTATGACTAAAGTTAAAGTGATATATTTTTTTTAATAAACCTTAAAAAAAATTATTTTGTCGCCCTAATAAAAATTGGATTTTCAAATAGATTAAATGGGTTCCCAATCTGAGCCCAATCCACAACAACATTTTTCGAAAAATTTACAAATTTTCTCTAATTAACAAGAACTTGAAAATCGGTTTACTTAAGGAACATACCAGATCCGGTTCAGGCTCGTGGGCCGGGTGTGGGGTGTTTCAGAAGTCCTTGTTAATCTGATCCCACTTCCACTCGGGAACCATCACTGGTTGAAGTAATCCCGAAGGCACTTGATGCTCAGCTTTCACTTGTTGACAGATCAGACATTTTGTTACATACTCCAAGATGTCTCTTTTCATTCCTGGCCACCAATAGAATTTCTTCAGATCATAGTGTCAAAACCATTTTTAAAATCCCTTTTGAAAACGTGGAGATCGACTTTAAAAATGAAAATGGGAGTCACCACCAATCCTTTTTATTTAGGTGTGATTGGATCACCTTGTAAAATGTTTCATTTTAAAGCATTTGATTTTGGCCTACAAAAAATGAAAAAAAAGGGTTCGGGAATCGGTAACGTATGAGGAAGGGTTAGCACCCTCATAACGCCCAAAAATTGGTACCTAATTGATAAAATCATGTCCAAATATTCGAAATTTAAAAAGTTTAAAATAAGATCCCTTATTAGAAGGAAAACCAAAACTTACCTATTTCAAAGAAATAAAAGTGCCACACCCAATAAGTTAGGATACATTATTTTATAACTTCATAGCTAGGTGCATCTTTATTTTAGAAAATTCTTATCTCAAGACACAAAACATCACACCCAGTAAGTTAGGATACAACATTTTGAGTTCTCAAGAATAAGTTTTTTTATTTAAAACTTGAGATTTCTTTATTCCGAAAGAATATAAACATCACATCCAGCACGATTGGACATGACATTTTTTTAAACCCCTCGTAATTAAAGTCATCTCGTAATTTACAAAATTTGTTAAAAGGGTATTTAGTTATTTTGCCAAACGAAAACTCGCAACCCAACACGTTAGGGCACTATTTCCCAAATTTCTAAATACCTAAACATTGCCTTATTTTAAAAACCTTTAAATGAAATATAAGAATTTTGCAAAATACATTTTATTTTAAAAAAAATGATGATTTATAAAAATATCACATAAATATCAAAAGTAATTATGAAATAATGAAGAATAAAATAATTACACACTTATATGATATAAACAATGTAAACAATGCATAAATAAAAAGAATAGTATATAATGATTTTAAATAAAATATAATATAAACAATATAAATGAAACATGTTTTTCGATATAAATATATTTTTAAAAAATAAAAACATGATATGATATAATACTATACAATGTAAAAAATATAATATGATAACCAATATAATTAAAATAATATTAAACAAAATAAAATAATAAATAATAAATAATAAATATATATATATGTAGTATATTAATTAAAAAATTATATACATAATATAAACAATGTAAATAAAATTAATTAGATAATATAAATAAATTTTATATAAGATAAAGTTTTAGAAATAATATATAATGTAACATAATACCATATAATAATATATAAATTATTACACAAGTAAAATAATATATATAATAATTATATATATATATATATATATATATATAGATTTTGTAATTATTAATAAATATAAGGAAATAATATATAATAATAATTAAATATAAAAATAAAAAGTATATATATTTATACTATTAATAATTTTTTAAAAATAAATACAATATTTTTATATAATATTAGAATAATTTAAAATTAAAAAAATCAAAAATAAATAAAGAAACCTGGATTAAATAACGATAAAAATAAATATAAAGGGATCAAATTATAAATAAAAGAAAATAAATGGACTTAATTATAAAAATGGAAAAAAGCGGAGGGGCCAAAGGGATAAATTTCCCATTTTCTAAAAGAGCGGATCTGTTAAGTCGCGGGTCAACCATGTCTACTTAATCAAAAACGACGCCGTTCTATTTCCTTTATAAAAATTAGTTTTACAAAAAAAAAAATCATTTAGTCTAAGTGTTCTTAAAAAAAAAAGAAAACTTTGAAAATTCTCTAGACCCTTTGTCCCTTCGCCTAAGCTCCTGTTCGTCAGATTGTTAGGCCACGCGCCACACGCGCCTCCACAGCCAGTGGCCGGAAGCCTAAAACATCCCTTTTTCCTCACTTTTGAAAGGTAACTCCTTCCTTTTTTACTTTTGTTCAACAGTAGTTATATGTACAAATATATATATATATATATATATATATATATATAATGAAAATAAAAATAAAACAATCAACAAAATAAAAGGAGAATCACCTTTGTAAAAACAAACTTCTGGTTTTATTGATTTCTGTTTCTATGAATATCTCCATTCCTATTTTCCTGTATATTTTGTATAGTTCTCTCTGTATATTTGTTTTTTTTCTCTGTATGTGCGTCTGATTACAGGTTTGATCTGGGGTTTTTATACCCAAAAAATGAAAGAAAGAAAAGGAAATAAATTTCTATTTGCCTCTGTTTCGCCCTTTATGCTGTTGGGTTGTTTCCTTTTGTAGGTTTGGACGAAGATCCTGGTGGTGATGATCAGGGGTGGTTTGTGCGCGTTGATGGTGGCTGATGGATGCGACAATTACGGCGCGATGTTTGGGATAGATCCTGCGGTACAAGAGCTCCTACGGCGAGACTATTGGCCTGGGCATGAGGAGCGACGCGACTGTTGGAATCTAGCTGGGACATTTGCGAAGCCTAGGGTTTTCAGAAACCCTAGGCTTCTGCTGAGGCTGGTTAATGTTGGGCCAAATGGGCTATTTGCTTTTTTAGGCTAGTGGGTCACAGGTTTAGGTATTGGACTCGGGTGTAATGGGTAATGGGTAATTGGGTTTTGGCTGTTTATTGGTCCTTTCGAGTTTGGGCCCTAAGTTTGTAAATGGACTGCTTAAGGACTCTGGACTTTATTTTGTTTTTTTCTTTTTGGTTTTGGTTTGTTATAAGCCCGGGCAAAAATGGGCCATTACACATTGTACATCTTCGTACTGCCTGGGTGTACTGACAAATAGCTACTATGTGCTTCCTGTAAAATTTCTCAGATCAACTCGTAATCCTTGGGTACACAAATTCTATCATGGAACATTAAGCAACCATCCAAACTCACCCGTAATTCTGAATTAGTTCCCGATTCACACTTAGCTCTTTTGGCCAGTATTTCACTATCATTTCCTTGAGCTTCACATATTTGTTGAACAAATAGTGGTCTAGCTCTCAGTTCTGCCGGTATAGCACCATCATCAGACAATGACAAACTCGTATTCATAGCTCTTAAAGCATACAAGGATTTTCTACTTAAAGCATCTACAACTACATTCACTTTCCCCGGTTGGTAATCGATCACTAGCTCGTAGTCCTTCAATAATTCAAGCCATCATCGTTGCCGTAAATTTAACTCCTTTTGATTCATCAAGTACCTCAAACTCTTATGATCTGTGAAGATTCGGCACTTCTCACCCTTTAAGTAATGTCGCCAAATCTTTAACGCAAAAACAATTGTGGCCAACTCTAGGTCATGAGTCGGATAATTCTTCTCATGTGGTTTTAGCTGTCTCGAGGTGTAGGCGTACCTTACACTCTTGCATCAACACACAACTGAGACCATTTAACGACGCGTCTGTAGACCACAAACTCCTTTCCTGACTCAGGCTGTACCAAAACCGGTGCTTCTGTCAACAACATTTTCAATCTCTCGAAACTCTATTGGCATTTTTCCATCCATTCAAACTTAACATCCTTGTGCAATAATTTCGTCATCGAAGTAGCAATCATAGAAAATTCCTTCATGAACTGCCTATAGTACCCCGCCAAACCCAAAAAGCTTCTAACTTCTGACACGTTCCTCGACGGTTTCCACTCCACAATAGCTGAGATCTTTCTCGAATCAACTCTAATACCCTCACCGGGCACAATGTGTCCTAGAAATTCAACCTCTCAGAGCCAAAACTTGCTTTTGCTAAATTTGGCATATAAATACTTGTCTCTCAAGGTCTGCAAGACAATTCTCAAATGCTTTGCATGATCACTCTCATCTCGGGAGTAAACCAATATGTCATCAATAAAACCAACCACGAAATTATCCAAAAATAGTCGGAAGATACGGTTCATTAAATCTATAAAAGCCGCAGGAGCATTCGTTAAACCGAACGACATGACCAGAAACTCATAATGGCCATACCTCGTCTTGAATGCTATTTTCGGCACGTATTGTTCCTTAACCCTCAATTGATAATAACCGAATCTCATATCAATCTTGGAGAACACCATAGCTCCCTTTAGTTGATCAAATAGATCATCTATCCTCAGTAAAAGATACTTATTTTTCACC
The DNA here is from genome assembly GCA_025506655.1 of Gossypium rotundifolium. NCBI lineage: Eukaryota > Viridiplantae > Streptophyta > Magnoliopsida > Malvales > Malvaceae > Gossypium > Gossypium rotundifolium. The sequence goes on along the minus strand of CP106722.1, from coordinate 83,493,808 downwards.
GTCACCTTGTTGAGCTATCTGTAGTCTATACACAATCCCATCGATCCATCTTTCTTTTTCACAAATAATACCGAAGCATCTCACGATGAATAGCTTGGTCTTGCAAAACCCTTATCTGTCAACTCTTGCAATTGGACCTTCAATTCTTTCAACTCCAAAGGCGCCATCCTATACGGAGCGATGGAAATAGGTGCCATTCCCGGAACTAACTCAATTCCAAACTCAACCTCTCTGATTGGAGGTAGTCCAGGTAACTCTTCTGGGAATACATTCGAATACTCACATACAACCAACATGGTTTCAATCTTTGCTTCAGACTCTTGAGTGTTCAGTACAAAGGCAAGATACGACTCACATCCTTTTCTCAAATATTTCTCAGCTACCATGGATGAAATCATCACCGATAGACTATCTAACTCACCTAATTCAACCCGAATAACATCTCTATTTTCACACTTCAATTCAATAAATTTACTATCATAATTCACTAAAACTCTATGGGCAATCAACCAATCCATACGAAGAATCAAATCAAACTCATCAAATGGTAGCAACATAAGGTTTCCCGAAAAATAATGACCCCAATTGTCAAGGGACTGTTCCTACACACCTTGTCAACTAACACCTGTTTACCTAGTGGGTTTTATAATTTTATCACAATTTCAGTAGACTCAATAGTCATATTCAAACTAAATGCCAATCTCATACAAATATAAGAATGGGTCGACCCCGGGTCAATCAAAGCAATAACAGAGGTGTCATAGAGAGAAGATGTACCCGTTATTACGTCCGGCGATGTGGCCTCTTCTCGAGCGCGAATAGCATAGGTTCTTGTTGATGCCCGACCCTCTGACCTCACAATAGTGTCTCGTGATACACCTCTACCACTAGTCCCACCTCCTGGGTTCTTTTGTGTTCTTCCTCTAAAGGATGCACTGCTTGATCTTATATCTAGCTTCTTCTCATTGTCATTCCTTTCAGGATAGTTTCGAATGAAATGGTCTGGGGATCCACACTTATAAAAATTTTGATTGTTTCCACAACACTCCCCAGTGTGATGTCTGCCACAACTTGGGCACTCCGGTTTGGACTTTGGATTGCCCATACTCGCCATTGAGGTGTCCTGAACTCTTGAACCTGAATACGTGTTACCTCGCTCTCTCTCTGCGAGTGCCCGTCTGACGTAGTCATCCAAAGGTTCACTTCCCTAGACCTCTTCGATTGAGCTTGGTATGATTTGCTCATCGGCCTCTTCCTCGCATCCTGAGACTCACTCAGGGCTTTCCTCTTTTCCTTACTCAATTCTTCGGCCTTACTAGCCCTATCCACTAATACCACAAATTCTTTTAGCTCTAAAATCCCAACTAAAATTTTGATGTCTTTATTCAACCAGTCTTCAAATCTCTTGCATAAGGTAGCTTCCGTGGATACGCATTCTTGTGCCTACTTACTGAGCCAAACAAATTCACGCTCATATTTCACCACAGTCATTTTTCCTTGCTTTAGCTCAAGGAATTCCTTCCGCTTCTAGTCTACAAACCGTTGACTTATATACTTCTTTCAAAACTCTTCCAAGAAAAATTCCCACGTTACCCTCTCTTTAGGAATCACTGATGTCAACGTTTTCCACCAATGGTATGTTGAGTCCCTCAGCAAAGATACAACACATTTCAAGCTCTCCTCGGGTATACAGGAGAGTTCATCAAAAACCCTTATTAAGTTCTCAAGCCAGAACTCCGCCTGCTCAGGGTCATCATCTTTGTTAGCTCGAAAATCTTCAGCCCCTTACTTTCGAATTTTGTCTGCTGAGGGCTTAGTTGTCCTCACCATTTCTATACCTTGAGAAGCCACAAGAACTGGATGAGGTATAGAATGAGGTGGAGGAGGTTGATTATTGGGGTTTGCTCGTACATACTCAGTGTACTAGTTAGTCATCATTTAGAGAAAGGCTTCTCGAGCCTCTTCTCCTTGACCCCTAGTCTCGGGTTTACTCTGCACAGCGCAATCCCTTGTGCAGGAGCCGATGCATTACTAGCTATCATCAGCAGTCGATTGATCGAAATCCATATACTACATAAAATAAGTTTAAAATCATTAGAAGCCACCACACTATCATTATACGCTTATGCCATGTATAGCTAGACTCCCACTTACGCTACGGTAGTCCTAGAATAGACTAAACCATAGCTCTGATACCAATAAATGTAATACCCCTTACCCGTGATCCCCTTCAAAATAGGGCATGAGGCGTTATTGTACAAAAGTACTTGATTTCCACTTAGGCTCAACACGACAACTCTTTTTGAGTCACTTCAACAACTCCATATTCGACCTACGAGACTTCACTCGTACCTACAAGGGCTATCGAGACTATATCGAAAACCTTATGATCCATAAAATTTCCTTCCATCTAAACAGGGAGTGCACGCCCGTGTTAAATGACACACACGCCCGTGTGCTCACGTCGTGCCCAAAAATCCCAGCATTCTGCTAAAACTCCCACGGTTAGGGCACTTGTCCATGTGAAATGGGGGCATGCCCGTTTACCCTCACAACATACCCGTAGCTTTGAATCGTAGAGAGTTACTGACTAATTTAACATAGCCTGGACATGCCCGTGTGGACAGTCTGTGGTCTATTCTAACTTAAAATGCTAACATGCAAGGGACACACGACCAAGTCACACGCCCGTGGGCTGACCGTGTGTCACACATGGTCTAGACACATGCCCGTGTGCCTACCCATGTGGACAGAACAAGGCTGTTTGCCAAGCTTCTAGCATCCCTATATCTTACACTACATGAGTTCATTCAACAAAGTAAAATAACATCTCATAATTTAACATGCACTCACCTTGATAACTTTGAAATTTCATAAATGATAAAATGTGCCATCATTCTTGGCAATTTACAAAATAAATGTCTTAGTAAGAGCCAATACACTTTTGGCCAAAATAACAAAATAATCTATCTAGTCTAGCCCCTATACATGCCATACACAAAATCACTAAGTCTGAATATACCGAGGTGAGTAGATAGTGTGGGCAGCCTCCTTGTTATCGGTGTATCCCGGCTCGGCTCTTAAACTCTATAAAACAAGGGAAAAAAAGAAGGGGGAGTAAGCTTTAAGCTTAGTAAGTTTACACGTAAACAATATAACTTTATAACATGTATTAAACAATTACATAACATTACATACTATACGAGAAACAAACTATATTCATGATCATGCTTACTCATTTTCTCCATTCCCACATTGCAACCATATCACAAGCTTAATGCATGCATTCATTAGCAAGTTCCCCTGCACTTAGCATTGCAAAGTCACATGGTACAACACCTTACTATCTCTAATTTCATTACTCATAGTCAAATTACTCGGTGGTTTCGCACTTAGCCCACCATCAGCCTTTATTAGGGTGGTATTGCACATAGCCCACCAAAAGATTAATTAGGGTGGTATCGTACATAGCCCACCAAAAGTTATATAGATGATGGTATCACACACAGCCCATCGTAATTAAGCAACAAGGTGGTATCGCACATAACCCACCATAAAATATCATCAATACATTCATATGATTATTTCGTCATTCATACAATAATTATCTAATGACTGTCAAATTCAATCCACTATAACCATATATGTTCTCAATCATACCATACTCTAATTAACAACATAATGTTTATGAAAATATATATTGCTTACACCTAAACTTACCTCAATGCAAAACGTGTTAGCTAGCGATTTACTCGATCACCTTGCCTTTCCCACGGTCAAGGTTGATTCCGCGTTCTTCTTGATCTATAACAATGAAATTCATTCTTTTAGATCTTTCTATGATTATAATACATCAAATACTACACTTGGGCAAAAATGACCATTTACATCGATAAAATTACGATTTTTCCCCTAGTCCCGTAATTTATTTTTCATCACATTTTCTCGATAAACAAGCATAGATGAACATTTATTTCTCTTACAACTACTCACCATTTCCACTATTTCATGCATTTATGACAAACTAAATCTTTGCGTTTAAGTCCTACCTAGGTGTTGCTATGAAAACACCTTTCACAAAAGTTGCTTCATCACTCCCTAACATTCAATTTCTTCCATAAAAACTCAGCTAATCACTTAAACACTTCCATGGCAAGTCCCTATACTTTCAACCATATCACAAATTAGTCCCCTCATTAGCTAGTTTAAGTGGGGACTCCAAAAACACAAAAATCATCAATTAAAACCACCTAAATCACTTACTTGAATGAGAATTGAGTGGCTATGTAACATCCTGAAATAGGGGTTAAATTTTATTAAATTATTTTGCATAAGTGTGGTCATTATGGTGTTGATTGAGGTATTTTAGATGCTAGTTATAAGCTAAGGGAAGGCCTGAGCTATAGGAGAAAATTTGGTTTTTAGTATTAAAAAAAAAGGGAAGGCTTGGAATTAATTGGTTTAGAATAATTTTTAGTATGGAGAATTTATGAAGTGGATCAAGTAATTATGATGCTTAAGTTAATTTAAGTGTTTAATGTTAGCATAAATGAGCTAGTAGTAAAGTGGTGTTGGCGCATGAGTAATTGCATGAGGGAAGAGGTTCGAATCCCATGAATGGCAATAAGGTGACTTTTATTTTTGCATGTGTATGGCATGTGTCGGTCAACTCTAATTAAGGTAAGGTTGGACTTTATCTTTTATGGATAGTAGACTAAGGAAATAAGGTAAGTGTTAACTTAAGGTATGGGATCAAGAAAATTTGGAATGATAAGGGGACATAAGGCTTGAATTGAGGAATGTGTTATGGATAGAATAGTTGGCAAAGGTTGACTCTCTTGGCCATGAACCTGGTCAATTTTTGGGGCTAGAGGGATTTTCTTTGATCGCAGCACCTATGACTAAGTTATTGAGGAAAGGAGTTCCATTTGTGTGGACTGAGAAGCAACAAGAAAGTTTCGACAAGTTGAAGAAGATTCTGACTGAAGCTCTGGTTTTAATTCAACCTGAGGCAGGCAAGAAATTCATGGTTTACTGTGATGCATCACATACTGGTTTGGGATGTGTGCTGATGCAGGAAGGGAAGGTAGTGGCTTATGCATCTCAACAATTGAGACCACATGAAGTTAATTATCTGACACATGACTTGGAATTAGCTGCAGTGGTTTTCGCCTTGAAGATTTGGAGACTTGGAGACACTATTTGTATGGAGAGAAGTCGATATTCTACATGGATCACAAGAGTCTAAAGTATCTTTTGACTCAGAAGGATTTGAATTTGAGGCAGTGCAGATGGATTGAATTGTTGAAGGACTACGACTATTCGATTGAGTATCATCCGGGCAAAGCTAATGTGGTGGCAGACGCGTTGAGCCGTAAGGTTGTATCAGACTTAAGATCGATGTTTGCTCGTCTTAGTTTATACGACGATGGGAGTCTTTTGGCAGAATTGCAAGCCAAGCCGACTTGGTTAGAGCAGATCAAGAAAAAATAGTTAGAGGATGATGATTTGAATGATCGGAGGTTGCAGGTTCAGAATGGTGGTTTAGAGGATTATAGTTTGTCCAGTGATGGAGTGTTGTGTTTTCAAGGGAGAGCTTGTATGCCGAAGGATGTTGAGTTGAGGCAAAGGATTCTTCGGGACGCACATAGCAGCCCATACACTATGCATCCTAGAGGTAGCAAGATGTATCAGGATTTAAGAGAGCAATTTTGGTGGCCAAGTTTGAAGCGGGAGATAACTGAGTTTGTGGGTAAATGTCTGACGTGTCAGCAGGTCAAAGCTGAACATCAGTTACCGTCTGGGTTACTTCAGCCGGTGAGGATTCCACAGTGGAAGTAGGAAAGGATCACTATGGATTTTGTCAGTGGATTACCTCTTACACCTAGTAAGAAGGACTCAGTTTGGGTGATTGTGGATTGTCTGACTAAGTCAGCTCATTTCATTCCGGTAAAGGTGGATTACTCGCTTCATAAGTTAGCTAAGTTGTATGTGGCGGAGATAGTGAGGTTGCACGGTGTACCAGTGTCGATCATCTCAGATAAAGATCCTAGCTTTACGTCAAGGTTTTAGAGAGCGTTACATCAGGCTTTGGGTACGTGGTTGGATTTTAGTACGGCATTTCATCCACAGTCTGACAGGCAGTCGGAAAGAGTTATTCAGATCTTAAAGGATATGTTGAGAGGATGTGTTTTGGACTTCAAGGCAGCTGGGAAGAGTTTTTACCATTAGCTGAGTTCGCATACAACAATAGTTATTAGGCAAGCATTAAGATGGCACCATATAAGGCATTGTATGGTAGGAGGTGTCATACACCTACATCTTTGAATGAGTTGGGTGGCGTCGGATGTTAGGATCGAGTTGATTCTGAGAGACTGAGGATAAGGTTAAGATGATTCAGGCTCGTTTGAAGAAAGCTTCGGATAGGCAGAAGTCTTATGCCGATCTCAAGCGGGGGGATATAGAATTTGCCGTGGGTGACAAGGTCTTCTTAAAGGTCTCGCCATGGAAGAAAGTGTTAAGATTTGGGAGAAAAGGCAAGTTAAGTCCAAGGTTTATTGGGCGTATAAAGTGTTGAGACGAGTGGGACCAGAGCATATCGACTTGAGTTGCCAGAGTTGAGTCGATACACAATGTGTTTCATGTCTCCATGCTTAGACGCTATCGTTACGATCCATCACATGTCGTGGCGATGGAGGAAATAGAGGTGAGTCCAGTTTGACGATAGAATAAGAACCGGTCTGATTCTAGATCGAGGCGTAAAGTTTTGCGTGAAGTCAGTTCCTTTAATGAAGGTCTTATGGCAGAACCATGGCATAGAAGAAGCTACATGGGAACCGGAGGATGTTATGAGGCAGCAGTGCCCTCAACTCTTTTGATCAGGTAATTTTGAGGACGAAATTATTTTTAAGGGGGTAGAATTGTAACATCCTAAAATTTGTGTATCAGTTGGTAGCTTGTGTTAACTCGGGTAGTATTGTTTGTGTGCTTAGTATAGCCTTGTGAAGGCTTGACTTTATTGATGAAGCTAGAATAATTCTTAGTATTTAAAATTTAATGAAGTGGACTAGGTGATCTTGACACTTAAGATGATATAAGTATTAAATTCTAGCACATGAGGAGTTAGTGGCAAGGTGGCTATGATGCATGAAGGGTTGCTTGAGGGAAGAGGTTCGAGTAGCATGGATTGCATTGGAAGACTTTATTTTTTATGCACCTTTGCATTAAGTGTCGGCCAAGCTATTCTTATGGTAGGTTGGACTTTCAAAATTTTTGGTAAGTTGAATAATGGATTTGGAAAGCTTGTATTATGGGATAAGATTCTTAAGACTTATGGAAGGATGGGGGGACAAAGGGCTTAGATGATGGAGAGTGTTTTGGAAACTATGCTAAGGCCATTAGTCTATGAATGTGGACGGCATGTGTGGCTAGGGGGTGGCCGAATGTTGATAGGAAGTTTGGAGGGGTTTAGTTTGGTCAATTCTTGCATTTTGTGCATCTTTTACATTTTCTTTTCCTCCAAAAGTTTTCTTCCTTAGCAGAATGTGCCTTGGCAATAAGGTAAATTTTGTTTTAGTTTTAGCATTTGTTTTCTTGTTTTGTGTCAAAGCCAAAAGACCATAGAGGTTTGCCAAATTTTTCTTAGGCATTTGGTCGAATATTCAATGAGAGCCTCGACATATTTTTATTCTCTTTGAAGCCTAAAACCAACCCTCTTCCCTTCCATCTTTTTCTTCATCTTTAGTGGTTGGCCGAATCTTCCATCTCCCCATTTCATCTTTTTCTTTCTTCCACTTTTGCTCAAAACCGAAAACATCCCTCTTCCATTGCAATTTCTTTCTTTTCCTTCTTTTTTCTTTCTCTTTCCCCACTCTAGCCGAATCCTTTTTGTTGTTACAAATCAACCATAGCCGAAATTTCCTTCACCATTTAACCATATTGCCGAAACTTCCCATTCTCTTTTTGATTTGTCTTGGCCGAATATCAACAAGGGTAGGTCTTCACTTGGTTTTCTTTAAATGGTTTTAGAAAGGGGTAAGCATTCATAGCCGTATTTCCTTTGTTTCTTTTCTCTTTTCTATGTCGTTTTCCTTAAGGACAAAAGCCAGATTTTGGGCATTTGTTAGTAAGGTTTTAACCATAGGAACTTATTTCTTTTAGGTTCTTCGAGACGTTGGAAACAATCGATTTAACCCTATTTTCTCTAGCAATCGAAGGGGTAAGTCAAGTGGTAAGGATTTTTGTTGGTTCATTAATCTTTAAGTGGATGTAAAGCCGAAGGCTTGTGAGATTAAGGTTTGTTGGTGTGGCCGAATGGTCTTGTTAATGATTTTGTGGTTTGGCCGAATGTAGGACAAGGAGATCTAGAGAAGTAGATCGGGGCTTCGGGATTTAGTGATTTCGCTAGTGTCAGGTGTGTATCTTACACACTTTATAACTCGATTTATAAATATATATATATTAATAAAATAATCATGTTACCAAAGTGGAAAACTATGAGATCTTGATATGATTTCTTGATGAGTATGAACAAGGACTCAGGTAAGTCTGTTTCAATATGATGTTGATATATGTTGTTTAATATCATGATTTATGATATATTTGTTATATGTTCATATTAGAGCATGATGGCATGATTTGCATAATAATTGCATGGTTATGGGTGATATGAGAGGAGGGGGAAGATTTGATATCTGTGTCTTTGGGACACCAGAGGTTTGGCACCTCCAGTGGTTTGGTACCATAGTTATTTTGTGTCTTTGGGACACCAGAGGTTTGGCACCTCATAGCGACTCGTCCCAGTGGCTTAGTACCACCGTGGGTTGGCCCCACTTCGATATATTGGGATCGTCGCTAGTGATTTGGTATCACATGTGGGTTGGCCCCACAACTTGATTATTTGTGACTTTGGCTCACTAGTGATTTGGCATCACATTATTGGATATCGTGACTTTGGGTCACCAGTGGTTTGGCACCACCAGTGGTTTGGTACCACACGGGGTAGAAAAGGAGTTATGAATGGCTAGGATGAGTGCATTATATATATATATATATTGCTTGGTTATGAATTGTGTAAGAATATTGTATTAATCGGGGGAAGGATTTATGCACTGAGTCTTGGTGACTGACCTTCTTCTTTATCTTTTCAGGTGATTCTTGATCGCGGAGGAGGAGCCGGATGAACTCGAGGAGGCCATGAAATAAAATATAGTACCCACCCGGTTAACACGCCATGACTGATTTGACATGCCACAGAGAAAAATGTTTTGAAGAAAAATCTAGTTTTCGATTTAATTAAAGAAAATAAGTGTGTGATTAGTTAAAAATTGATAGTTTACTTTTTTTTAAAATCCCGTAAGTAAATCTTTTAAAAACTTAATTGACAATTCATAGGTTAGAAAACATTTATATCATTTTAAGTAAAAGCCGAATTATTACTTTGAAAACCGTTTGCATTTGAATGTAGAAACTTCAATTTGGAAATCATTTAAGTTGTCGAAAACATTTAAGTTGAAATTTTACAATCAAACGATTTTGTTTACCCGATGGTAAGATTTTGGAAACTATTGCGTTTTTATAGTTTAGAAAACTTTATGCTCAAATTAATATCTCAATCATGTAATTTATAAGCCATATTTAGAACAAACCCAAAACATATAAATAATCCAAAAACATAATTAAAAAGGCCTTATTACAAACCCAAATAAAAATATAAACCAAATTAAAATAAAATATAATACCCAAACTGAAGTTCTTATAAAACTGAATTTTATTTCATGGCCTCCTCGAGTTCATCCGGCTCCTCCTCCGCAATCAAGAATCACCTGAAAAGATAAAGGAGAAGGTGAGTCACCAAGACTCAGTGCATAAATCCTTCCCCCGATTGATACAATATTTTTACACAATTCATAGCCAAGCAATATATGTGTATCAGTTGGTAGCTTGTGTTAGCTCGGGTAGTATTGTTTGTGTGCTTAGTATAGCCTTGTGAAGGCTTGACTTTATTTATAAAGCTAGAATAATTCTTAGTATTTAAAATTTAATGAAGTGGACTAGGTGATCTTGACACTTAAGATGATATAAGTATTAAATTCTAGCACATGAGGAGTTAGTGGCAAGGTGGCTATGATGCAAGAAGGGTTGCTTGAGGGAAGAGGTTCGAGTAGCATGGATTGCATTGGAAGACTTTATTTTTTTATGCACCTTTGCATTAAGTGTCGGCCAAGCTATTCTTATGGTAGGTTGGACTTTCAAAATTTTTGGTAAGTTGAATAATGGATTTGGAAAGCTTGTATTATGGGATAAGATTCTTAAGACTTATGGAAGGATGGAGGGACAAAGGGCTTAGATGATGGAGAGTGTTTTGGAAACTATGCTAATGCCATTAGTCCATGAATGTGGACGGCATGTGTGGCTAGGGGGTGGCCGAATGTTGATAGGAAGTTTGGGGGGGTTTAGTTTGGTCAATTCTTGCATTTTGTGCATCTTTTACATTTTTCTTTTCCTCTCCAAAAGTTTTCTTCCTTAGCCGAATGTGTCTTGGCAATAAGGTAAATTTTGTTTTAGTTTTAGCATTTGTTTTCTTGTTTTGTGTCAAATCCAAAAAGACCATAGAGGTTTGCCAAATTTTTTCTTAGGCATTTGGCCGAATATTCAATAGAGCCTCTCACATATTTTTATTCTCTTTGAAGCCTAAAACCAACCCTCTTCCCTTCCATCTTTTTCTTTATCTTTAGTGGTTGGCCGAATCTTCCATCTCCCCATTTCATCTTTTTCTTTCTTCCACTTTTGCTCAAAACTGAAAACATCCCTCTTCCATTACAATTTCTTTCTTTTCCTTCCTTTTTCTTTCTCTTTCTCCACTTTAGCCGAATCCTTTTTGTTGTTACAACTCAACCATAGCCGAAATTTCCTTCACCATTTAACCATATTGCCGAAACTTCCCATTCTCTTTTTGATTTGTCTTGGCCGAATATCAACAACGGTAGGTCTTCACTTGGTTTTCTTTAAACGATTTTAGAAGGGGGTAAGTATTCATGGCCGTATTTCCTTTGTTTCTTTTCTCTTTTCTATGTCATTTTCCTTAAGGACAAAAGCCAAATTTTGGGCATTTGTTAGTAAGGTTTTAACCATAGGAACTTATTTCTTTTAGGTTCTTCGAGACGTTGGAAGCAATCGATTTAACCCTATTTTCACTAGCAATCGAAGGGGTAAGTCAAGTGGTAAGGATTTTTGTTGGTTAATTAATCTTTAAGTGGATGTAAAGCCGAAGGCTTGTGAGATTAAGGTTTGCTGGTGTGGCCGAATGGTCTTGTTAATGATTTTATGGTTTGGCCGAATGTAGGACAAGGAGATCTAGAGAAGTAGATCGGGGCTTCGGGATTTAGTGATTTCGCTAGTGTCAGGTGTGTATCTTACACACTTTATAACTCGGTTTATATATATATATATATATATATATTAATAAACTAATCATGTTACCAAAGTGGAAAACTATGAGATCTTGATATGATTTCTTGATGAGTATGAACAAGGACTCAGGTAAGTCCGTTTCAATATGATGTTGATATATGTTGTTTAATATCATGATTTATGATATATTTGTTATATGTTCATATTAGAGCATGATGGCATGATTTGCATAATAATTGCATGGTTATGGGTGATATGAGAGGAGGGGGAAGATTTGATATCCGTGTCTTTGGGACACGGAGGTTTAGCACCTCCGGTGGTTTGGTACCATAGTTATTTTGTGTCTTTGGGACACGAGAGGTTTGGCACCTCATAGCGACTCGTCCCAGTGGCTTAGTACCACCGTGGGTTGGCCCCACTTTCAATATATTGGGATTGTCGCCAGTGATTTGGTATCACACGTGGGTTGGCCCCACAACTTGATTATTTGTGACTTTGGGTCACGGTGATTTAGCATCACATTATTGGATATCGTGACTTTGGGTCACCGGTGGTTTGGCACCACCAAGGGTTTGGTACCACACGGGGTAGAAAAGGAGTTATGGATGGCTAGGATGGGTGCATTATATATATATATATATATAGCTTGGTTATGAATTGTGTAAGAATATTATTTTAATCGGGGGAAGGATTTATGCACTGAGTCTTAGTGACTCACCTTCTCCTTTATCTTTTCAGGTGATTCTTGATCGCGGAGGAGGAGCCGGATGAACTCGAGGAGGCCATGAAATAAAATATAGTACCCACCCGGTCAACAAACCATGACCGAATCTGACATGCCACTGAGAAAAACATTTTGAAGAAAAATCTAGTTTTCGATTTAATTAAAGAAAATAAGTGTATGATTAGTTAAAAAACGATAGTTTACTTTTTTTTAAAATCCCGTAAGTAAATCTTTTAAAAACTTAATTGACAATTCATAGGTTAGAAAACATTTATATCATTTTAAGTAAAAGCCGAATTATTACTTTGAAAACCGTTTGCATTTGAATGTAGAAACTTCAATTTGGAAATCATTTAAGTTGTCGAAAACATTTAAGTTGAAATTTTACTATCAAACGATTTTGTTTACCCGATGGTAAGATTTTGAAAACTATTGCGTTTTTATAGTTTAGAAAACTTTGTGCTCAAATTAATATCTCAATCATGTAATTTATAAGCCATATTTAAAACAAACCCAAAGCATATAAATAATCCAAAAACATAATTAAAAAGGCCTTATTACAAACCCAAATAAAAATATAAACCAAATTAAAATAAAATATAATACCCAAACTGAAGTTCTTATAAAACCGAATTTTATTTCATGGCCTCCTCGAGTTCATCCGGCTCCTCCTCCGTGATCAAGAATCACCTAAAAAGATAAAGGAGAAGGTGTGTCACCAAGACTCAGTGCATAAATCCTTCCCCCAATTAATACAATATTCTTACACAATTCAAAACCAAGCAATATATGTGTATCAGTTGGTAGCTTGTGTTAGCTCGGGTAGTATTGTTTGTGTGCTTAGTATAGCCTTGTGAAGGCTTGACTTTATTTATGAAGCTAGAATAATTCTTAGTATTTAAAATTTAATGAAGTGGGCTAGGTGATCTTGACACTTAAGATGATATAAGTATTAAATTCTAGCACATGAGGAGTTAGTGGCAAGGTGGCTATGATGCAAGAAGGGTTGCTTGAGGGAAGAGGTTCGAGTAGTATGGATTGCATTGGAAGACTTTATTTTTTTATGCACCTTTGCATTAAGTGTCGGCCAAGCTATTCTTATGGTAGGTTGGACTTTCAAAATTTTTGGTAAGTTGAATAATGGATTTGGAAAGCTTGTATTATGGGATAAGATTCTTAGGACTTATGGAAGGATGGGGGGACAAAGGGCTTAGATGATGGAGAGTGTTTTGGAAACTATGCTAATGCCATTAGTCCATGAATGTGGACGGCATGTGTGGCTAGGGGGTGGCCGAATGTTGATAGGAAGTTTGGGGGTGTTAGTTTGGTCAATTCTTGCATTTTGTGCATCTTTTACATTTTTCTTTTCCTCTCCAAAAGTTTTCTTCCTTAGCCGAATGTGCCTTGGCAATAAGGTAAATTTTGTTTTAGTTTTAGCATTTGTTTTCTTGTTTTGTGTCAAAGCCAAAAAGACCATAGAGGTTTGCCAAATTTTTTCTTACGCATTTGGCCGAATATTCAATAGTGCCTCTCACATATTTTTATTCTCTTTGAAGCCTAAAACCAACCCTCTTCCCTTCCATCTTTTTCTTCATCTTTAGTGGTTGGCTGAATCTTCCATCTCCCCATTTCATCTTTTTCTTTCTTCCACTTTTGCTCAAAACTGAAAACATCCCTCTTCCATTGCAATTTCTTTCTTTCTCTTCCTTTTTCTTTCTCTTTCTCCACTCTAGCCGAATCCTTCTTGTTGTTACAAATCAACCATAGCCGAAATTTCCTTCACCATTTAACCATATTGCCGAAGCTTCCCATTCTCTTTTTGATTTGTCTTGGCCGAATATCAACAAGGGTAGATCTTCACTTGGTTTTCTTTAAACAGTTTTAGAAGGGGGTAAGTATTCATGGCCGTATTTCCTTTGTTTCTTTTCTCTTTTCTATGTCGTTTTCCTTAAGGACAAAAGCCAAATTTTGGGCATTTGTTAGTAAGGTTTTAACCATAGGAACTTATTTCTTTTAGGTTCTTCGAGACGTTGGAAGCAATCGGTTTAACCCTATTTTCTCTAGCAATCGAAGGGGTAAGTCAAGTGGTAAGGATTTTTGTTGGTTCATTAATCTTTAAGTGGATGTAAAGCTGAAGGCTTGTGAGATTAAGGTTTGTTGGTGTGGCCGAATGGTCTTGTTAATGATTTTGTGGTTTGGCCGAATGTAGGACAAGGAGATCTAGAGAAGTAGATCGGGGCTTCGGGATTTAGTGATTTCGTTAGTGTCAGGTGTGTATCTTACACACTTTATAACTCAATTTATATATATATTAATAAACTAATCATGTTACCGAAGTGGAAAACTATGAGATCTTGATATGATTTCTTGATGAAACAAGGACTCGGGTAAGTCCGTTTCAATATGATGTTGATATATGTTGTTTAATATCATGATTTATGATATATTTGTTATATGTTCATATTAGAGCGTGATAGCATGATTTGCATAATAATTGCATGGTTATGGGTGATATGAGAGGAGGGGGGAGATTTGATATCCGTGTCTTTGGGACACCAGAGGTTTGGCACCTCCGGTGGTTTGGTACCACGTTATTTTGTGTCTTTGGGACACGGAGGTTTGGCACCTCATAGCGACTCGTCCCAAGGGCTTAGTACCACCGAGGTTGGCCCCACTTTCGATATATTGGGATCGTCGCCATGATTTGGTATCACATGTGGGTTGGCCCCACAACTTGATTATTTGTGACTTTGGGTCACCAGTGTGATTTAGCATCACATTATTGGATATCGTGACTTTGGGTCACGGTGGTTTAGCACCACCGGTGGTTTGGTACCACAGGGGTAGAAAAGGAGTTATGGATGGCTAGGATGGGTGCATTATATATATATATATATATATATATGCTTCGTTATGAATTGTGTAAGAATATTGTATTAATCGGGGGAAGGATTTATGCACTGAGTCTTGGTGACTCACCTTCTCCTTTATCTTTTCAGGTGATTCTTGATCGCGGAGGAGGAGCCGAATGAACTCGAGGAGGCCATGAAATAAAATATAGTACCCACCCGGTCAACAAGCCATGACCGAATCTGACATGCCACAGAGAAAAATGTTTTGAAGAAAAATCTAGTTTTCGATTTAATTAAAGAAAATAAGTGTATGATTAGCTAAAAATCGATAGTTTACTTTTTTTTTTTTTAAAATCCCGTAAGTAAATCTTTTAAAAACTTAATTGACAATTCATAGGTTAGAAAACATTTATATCATTTTAAAAAAAGCCGAATTATTACTTTGAAAACCGTTTGCATTTGAATGTAGAAACTTCAATTTGGAAATCATTTAAGTTGTCGAAAACATTTAAGTTGAAATTTTACTATCAAACGGTTTTGTTTTCCCGATGGTAAGATTTTGAAAACTATTGCGTTTTTATAGTTTAGAAAACTTTGTGCTCAAATTAATATCTCAATCATGTAATTTATAAGCCATATTTAAAACAAACCCAAAGCATATAAATAATCCAAAACATAATTAAAAAGGCATTATAACAAACCCAAATAAAAATATAAACCAAATTAAAATAAAATATAATACCCAAACTGAAGTTCTTATAAAATCAATTTTATTTCATAGCCTCCTCGAGTTCATCCGGCTCCTCCCATGATCAAGAATCACTGAAAAGATAAAGGAGCAGTGAGTCACCAAGACTCGATGCATAAATCCTTCCCCGATTAATACAATATTCTTACACAATTCATAACCAAGCAATATATGTGTATCAGTTGGTAGCTTGTGTTAGCTCAGGTAGTATTGTTTGTGTGCTTAGTATAGCCTTGTGAAGGCTTGACTTTATTTATGAAGCTAGAATAATTCTTAGTATTTAAAATTTAATGAAGTGGGCTAGGTGATCTTGACACTTAAGATGATATAAGTATTAAATTCTAGCACATGAGGAGTTAGTGGTAAGGTGGCTATGATGCATGAAGGGTTGCTGGAGGGAAGATGTTCAAGTAGCATGGATTGCATTGGAAGACTTTATTTTTTTATGCACCTTTACATTAAGTGTCGTAAGCTATTCTTATGGTAGGTTGGACTTTCAAAATTTTAGTAAGTTGAATAACGATTTGGAAAGCTTGTATTATGGGATAAGATTCTTAAGACTTATGGAAGGATGGGGGGACAAAGGGCTTAGATGATGGAGAGTGTTTTGGAAACTATGCTAAGGCCATTAGTCCATGAATGTGGACGGCATGTGTGGCTAGGGGGTGGCCGAATGTTGATAGGAAGTTTGGGGGGTTTAGTTTGGTCAATTCTTGCATTTTGTGCATCTTTTACATTTTTCTTTTCCTCTCCAAAAGTTTTCTTCCTTAGTCGAATGTGCCTTGGCAATAAGGTAAATTTTGTTTTAGTTTTAGCATTTGTTTTCTTGTTTTGTGTCAAAGCCAAAAAGGCCATAGAGGTTTGCCAAATTTTTTCTTAGGCATTTGGCCGAATATTCAATAGAGCCTCGCACATATTTTTATTCTCTTTGAAGCCTAAAACCAACCCTCTTCCCTTCCATCTTTTTCTTCATCTTTAGTCGTTGGCCGAATCTTCCATCTCCCCATATCATCTTTTTCTTTCTTCCACTTTTACTCAAAACCGAAAACATCCCTCTTCCATTGCAATTTCTTTCTTTTCCTTCCTTTTCCTTTCTCTTTCTCCACTCTAGCTGAATCCTTTTTGTTGTTACAAATCAACCATAGCCGAAATTTCCTTCACCATTTAACCATATTGCCGAAACTTCCCATTCTCTTTTTGATTTGTCTTGGCCGAATATCAACAAGGGTAGGTCTTCACTTGGTTTTCTTTAAACGGTTTTAGAAGGGGGTAAGTATTCATGGCCATATTTTCTTTGTTTCTTTTCTCTTTTCTATGTCGTTTTCCTTAAGGACAAAAGCCAAATTTTGGGCATTTGTTAGTAAGTTTTTAACCATAGGAACTTATTTCTTTTAGGTTCTTCGAGACGTTGGAAGCAATTGATTTAACCCTATTTTCTCTAACAATCGAAGGGGTAAGTCAAGTGGTAAGGATTTTTGTTGGTTCATTAATCTTTAAGTGGATGTAAAGCCGAAGGCTTGTGAGATTAAGGTTTGTTGGTGTGGCCGAATGGTCTTGTTAATGATTTTGTGGTTTGGCCGAATGTAGGACAAGGAGATCTAGAGAAGTAGATCGGAGCTTCAGGATTTAGTGATTTCGCTAGTGTCAGGTGTGTTTCTTACACACTTTATAACCCGGTTTATATATATATATATTAATAAACTAATCATGTTACCAAAGTGGAAAACTATGAGATCTTGATATGATTTCTTGATGAGTATGAACAAGGACTCGGGTAAGTCCGTTTCAATATGATGTTGATATATGTTGTTTAATATCATGATTTATGATATATTTGTTATATGTTCATATTAGAGCATGATGGCATGATTTGCATAATAATTGCATGGTTATGGGTGATATGAGAGGAGGGGGAAGATTTGATATCCGTGTCTTTGGGACACCAGAGGTTTGGCACCTCCAGTGGTTTGGTACCACAGTTATTTTGTTGTCTTTGGGACACCAGAGGTTTGGCACCTCATAGCGACTCGTCCCAGTGGCTTAGTACCACCATGGGTTGGCCCCACTTTCGATATATTGGGATCATCGCCAGTGATTTGGTATCACACATAGGTTGGCCCCACAACTTGATTATTTGTGACTTTGGGTCACCAGTGATTTGGCATCACATTATTGGATATCGTGACTTTGGGTCACCAGTGGTTTGGCACCACCAGTGGTTTGGTACCACACGGGGTAGAAAAAGAGTTATGGATGGCTAGGATGGGTGCATTATATATATATATATATATATATAGCTTGGTTATGAATTGTGTAAGAATATTATTTTAATCGGGGGAAGGATTTATGCACTGAGTCTTGGTGACTCACCTTCTTCTTTATCTTTTCAGGTGATTCTTGATCGCGGAGGAGGAGCCGGATGAACTTGAGGAGGCCATGAAATAAAATTCAGTTTTATAAGAACTTCAGTTTGGGTACTATATTTTATTTTAATTTGGTTTATATTTTTATTTGGGTTGTAATAAGGCCTTTTTAATTATGTTTTTGGATTATTTATATGTTTTGGACTTGTTTTAAATATGGTTTAAAATGTACATGGTTGATATATTAATTCGAGCACAAAGTTTTCAAAATTACAAACGCAATGGTTTTCAAAACATTACCATCGGGTAATATAGATTGTTTGATAATATTTTATAACTTAAGTGATTTTGATAACTCATACGTTTTTCCAAAACTTAAGTTTGCGAATTTCAATTAACAACGGTTTTCAACCATTCGCTTGAGTCTTTCATAAAAATTTTAAAAGGTTTTCTAATCTATAGAGCTGTGACTAAATTTTAAAAACTTATTCACGAAATTTCAAAGTAAACTATCAGTTTTTAACTTATTATAACTTGTTTTCTTCAAATATAGAATAACAAAGAGTTTTCACTAAAAAAAATTTATCGTTATCTCGATTTTCTTCAAAATGTTTTCCCTCTGTGGCATGCCAGATTCAGTCTTGGCGTATTGATCGGGTTTGGGGTGTTACAGGCTAAAAGTTTGAGCCTCCAAGAGCTCTATTTCCTCTTCAATTTTTGGTGGAAAGACATGAGTGAATAGTGAAAGATGATAACATCTTTTACTTCTCTTATTTTATTCATTTCATTATCTAATTTCCACCAAATTTGACTAAAATTTAATGCTCTTGTCCCCCCCTTTGTCTACATGGTCGGCCATACCCAACTAATGGCCTAATTGCATTATAAAATCCTCCAATTTATAATCTATAGCTATTAAGTATCCCTACCTTATAAAATAGAACTTTTCATCTCATGCAATTTAGTCTTTTTTTTCTCAATTAAATACGCTATTGTTAAAATTAAAGCACTAAAATTTCCATATAGCCATATATTAATACCATAACACATAAAATAATGCTAAAATAATTTTCTTTAACCTCGGATTAGTGGTCTCGAGACTACTGTTCTGACTAGCCCCAAAATCGGGCTGTTACATTTTCGCACTGTATAGACTATAACGACAAAAACTGAAAAGTCGAAATGCCGAGAAGCCGAAAAGCCTAAAGATTGGGCTTTTGGCCACATGGGCACGTGCACGCACATGTGATCAGCCAAGCCCACGAAATGTGGGCCTACATAGAGAAATGGCCACCATGAGCGATTTCATGGGCTTGGGCCAAAATGGGCCATATGGGTCCAATGGGCCTGTGGGCCCATACGAGTGAAACTTACCGTTAGGTGGGTATTACTAGCCTGGATGCAACGCACACATGGCTTACAACAATTTTGGGCTTGGTGCGCCACACGATCGTATGGGCCAATATGGGCCTATTTGATGGGCTTTGGCCTAATTCCACTGTTTGCACTATTATGGTCACATGAGTCACTCGAGATGATCGTGGGCTTACTGATGGGCCTAAGAGTACTTGGGCCAAACTGATAAAAATGACTGAAATACCCCTAAGGGGTAAAATGACCAAAATACCTTCATAGGTAAAATGTCTGTTTTGACCCTTTATGATGTATAGATGATTATGTATTCCATGAGATGACATATATATATGGTTGTGACTTGAATACATGTATAACATTATGATATAGCATGTCACTGATGTATGTTACATTGCATAGGGGCTGGGTATATATGATTGGAGGAAGTGTATTGTCCTGGCAGCTTTGCTGCATAGCTCTGATGGCTTTTAGCCTATTGTACTGGTAAATCTACTGCATACTTCTGTTTAGTGCCGCATCGATACTATTATTTGGAGTGTAGGGATGGGTGGGTCGATATTATATCCCCACATGAAGTGTAGGGTTGGACGGAGATGGAGTGTAGAGGTTGGATGGGTAGGATTATTGCATGTTTGATTATTCATTCTTCAGATTGATTTGGGCTAAGGCCCACACCGCTTCACATTCTTGAACGGGCTTAGGCCTGATCGTCCCTATTACTAAAATGGGCTCAGACCCAGTCTGTTATTGTATGTTACTATTATTATTATTGGGATTACACACTGAGTTTTCGTAAACTCACCCAACTTTTCTTGTCTGATGTAATCCCCAAGAGACTGACGGGTCTTGAGGGACTTGGAGAGACACCACACATTTAAAATTACTTTGGATTTGATTTACCTTAATTATTATTTTATATTGGGTTTGTAATAAGGCCTTTACTTAACTTTTAAACTTAAATTCTGGGTTTACTTAATTACATTTTGAAGCTGATAGAACTAGGGTGAGGTTTTCTTAAAAGATATCTGTTTTCAAAAACATCACGATTTTACAACAATTAATTTAAAAAGTAAGTTTCCGCAATGATCAAGTTTTCATATGTAACTACAATTTTGTTTTGAGTAAATAACTTAAAATGGCTTAATGAGTTTTAACGAAGAGGGCTATTTCAACAAGTTTTACGAAAACTACGTTTCCAAAATTGCACTTCAATATGGCACTGCCAGATCCGGCCGTAACGTCTGGGCCTAGTTTGGGGTGTTACATAAATTATGTCAAACTATGAATTATTCTTTGGACTAACTTATTGCTCACATAAAGTACCTTATAATTATCACACATTTATAACCACAAATGTCGTTGAAATTCTGCCAAATATGTCGCATCCTAAAAATTGGAGGCTTGTAGAATCAGTTTTGTTAACAGAGTGAGAGAGGCCACGCCTTAATTTTTGAGATTATCTATGCGTCTTTGGGGAAAAAATGAGTTACTGGTCTGTTGGTTAAGTGTTCCTGAAATTGTCCTTGAAACCCAAGTTCAAATTTCTTCCCTTGCACCATTTTTATTATTTTGCAAATTTTGCTTCAAAACTGTAACATCCCAAATTTTTTATTTAAGTTAGTAAAATTATTTCAATAATGAGTAATAGGCTCATTGGTTAAGAGAAAACAGTGAGACAATACAATTTGCTTAGAAACTCGAGTTTGATTCCCTTCTCTCACAAAATAATTTAATTTTGTTAAATTTTCTCCTTCACGCTATTTTTGTGCTGCCCATTCCTTTTAACCTAGGTATAAATATCAATTTTTCACTTATTTTTCAGCCTTAAGTCAAATTTTCTCCTACCCTTTTCGTTCTCCTCTTCCCTATTATTTTTTCTCTCAAAGTTTCTTCTTTTCTCTAGGATTTCATCACAATTGTGCCGCCCCATTGTTAAAGTTTTTATTTTAATTTGGCAGAATTTTAACTTGATAAATATTTTATTTTAATTTAGGTTCAGTTTAAGTCTAAAAGAGGAATCGCGGGTTTCGCAAGTAGTGTTACGGTTGTGTGATAATAATATGTAAGTTCTAACCTATAAAATTTAAATGTTAAATAATATTTTTAATACTTACAATGATGGTTAAGCTTGTTAATTGGACTGAATTAAATGGATAAGTAAGTGATTTTAAGGTGGTCGAATTAGGTACATTTCGAGCTTTATTTAAATGACATGTTTGCAAGGTTGTATGAGTGTTTGAATGTCTGGTACTGGTATGAATTAATTTGAATTTTTTGTGATATAATGTCATGTATTAGAATAAAAATGAAATGTATGTTTGGGTAAAATGTTGTTAAATATACTGAATGAAAGACTGCTACACATGCACTGGAAAATTTCTTACAAATGATAATGAAACTATGACATGTTGGAATGTCACTGTATTGATGGTGAAACTGAATGATTGGTAAATGTTAATACCGACCTAAAGTGAACACTATTATGAGAGCATGTAAAACATGCTATTGAAATAGGAATGCAATGGAAACATGATTTTGATTGAAATTTTTATAACATATCACATGTACATGAGGTGGGATTATGAGGATGACAGAGGAGTTCTATGGAGTAATGGTAGCATATTAAATTTGCATATATGCTGTCAGTGCATTGCATCGAGAGTAATGAGAAGAACGACAATTATATCACATTTATTTTGAATGGCACTATATCTAAATTACATATAATGGTAGTTTAACCACATCGAGCTCAATTCGCAATGTTTGGAGTTTGGAGATGAGTTTTAGGGAACTCGTGGTGTGTAGCGGATGGTTAGGGTAGGAAATCATTATGCATTATGTTATGTCTATGACACTTTCGAATATTAAAGTTTATGCTATGTTTGTGTTGCAATGTTATTAATGGTGAATGATATTTGAAAGAATATTTGAATGTGCTAATTGTTTAGACTCACACTGAGCTAGTTAGCTCACCTTATAGTTTCAGCCATCTCATGTAATGCTCAAGACTACGATTAGACATGGCTTGCAGACATATGACGAACTTCGAACTTATAAATTATTCTGCTTACGTTTTTCCTAAATTTATTTGGTTTTTAGACTGTAAAGTTATTTTGTCTGTGGTTTGGGTTTTTCTCTTTGTTTTGGGGTTTTATGCATGCATACTCATCTCATTGATTGGATTTAGATACTTATTTTGAAACTATACAATGTGTGTTACTTGACTTAGATTGAAGTCATCATATCTTTCCACTGCAAAATCCGTACTTGAATTCCTGAAAAGTAAATTATAAGTCAAATATCTTTCCAAAATTAATAAGAAGTTTTGTTTCGTTGGATCTTATTTAGACTTGGTAACATTAACATTTTTTATAAAACAAAAGCCACTATGTTTTTTTTTTTAAATAAGCAAACACTTTAAAAATAAATTTTTGAAGTTTGATTGTTTCTACTTGGCCATTTCGGTGATCAATGTGACCTCCAAAATCCGGTCGTGACATCTAAGCTGAGTTTGAGGTGTTACAAAATATTAAATTACCTTTGGGTTAATTAATAAACACATGAATCACAAAAACATATAATCATGTTGATATTTTATTTAAACTAATCTACACAAAAGAGGTCAATTCATATATCAAATCATCAATTTATCACATAACATATCCTATTGTGGCCCAATTCAAGGTCAATCCCCTAATTTTATTGAATTATCCTATTTTCAATTCTATTCAATTTAATCTTTTATCTTGATAATTATCTAGCATCATAGCATTATGATTTGTGTAACACCTCGTAATTTAGGGTTAGAAGTTTTGAGGTTTGTAGTTAGGGTTTGTGAGTAAGTCGAGCAGTTGAGTTCATTGTTGCGTTTTGGTGTCAGAATAAGCCTACTGGTTTGGTGGTAGTGGGTGTGTTAGTTTACCTTTAGGCCCAGGGTTCGTGTCCTCATGTGTGGTAAAGAGGAAGTTTGCTTTAGTTTTGTGTCTTTGTGGATTGAATTAACTTTATTTATTTATTTATTTACTTTTATTTAGTTAATTAAAGAGAGAAGGGAAAATAATTCCAAATCTTCCTCACATTTTTTTTTGGTTGTTCATCACTGCTCTCCACGTTCTTTTTCTGTTAATTTTTTCTCTCCCCAAATCTTCAGTTCTCTTGTTTTCTTGCTTCTTCCGTTTAATACATTTATTATTGTTCGTTAGTCAAAGGTTGTATGCTTTCTTCGCCTTCATTCAATTGAATTTCAAGATGGTGATGTGTAAGTATAGATCTTCTTAATTTTACAATTGGGGTTTTGTTTTCTTGAATTTGTTTAGGTTAAGATTCTATTTGTGATAAATGTTAGTTGTGCATGTTGGTAGAATTGAGTTTTAGATTGAGGTTGTGGTGGTTCATCAGATGATTTTTTGGTGCTTTAAATCTCAAATCAGGGTGTTTCTGAACTGTTTGAATTCGATAGCGAATTGCTATCGGTTTTTGAGGAAAATCTACAAAATTTTGATGTGGTTTGAGTGGTTAGCGATTGGGGTTCATTTTGTTGTTTCAAAACCTCTATTTTAGGCTATTTCGGTATGGTTTCATGACCACATGGGCGTGTACAGCACAAGGGCAGTTTACATAGCCGTGTGATTTTTTGAATTAGGGATTTTTAGCGTTTTTTAGTGCCACATGGCCGTGTGGCTACTATTTGAGGATTTTGTCAATTTTCACATGGGCGTGTGCCTTGGACACACGGCCATGTCCCTTAGCCACACGGCTTTGTCTTTTCTGCATCTTATTTTGGAACTTTTGGACAGTAAGTTACACGAGCTACTCACACGGCCATGTAACTTAGACACACAGGCGTGTGTCTCCTCCACACGGGTGTCTGCCCCTTCCGCATGACCATGTTGATATCCACGTGGCCTATACCCTTCCATACGGCCAGGGTACACCACTATGTGGCCCTATTTTACAGATTTTTGTTCTGTGTCGTAATTTGACCCGTTTCAATTCCTATTTTGTCCAACGTTCGTTGAGGCCTCTGTAAATGTGTTGGGACTCTATTTTCCGCTTAGATACGAGTATGTATTTACAATTACAGGATTTGAGTTAATTGTTTGTTCATTTGCTTAGGTGATGTGATAAATGATGTTGAGGTATTTTTGTTATGGTTACATATTAATTTTGATACAAGTAAAACTGATTCTGAAATTGACCAACTAAATATGAGTTTCTGTATCTGTGAGATTGTTAGTGTTTGGTGTGCATTCATACATTAGCATAAAACTGGGGTTTTGGTTGCAAAAAGAAGAAAGATTGATTCGGCAGTTTAACTGCAATACTTCTGTATAGCGGTTTACCGCATTATTTTATACATATGCTAGCTCAGTTTCATATTGCTATTTAGTTCCAAAATTTGGTGTGTAGAGTGGATGAGCCTATTGTGGCTCTATGTGGTGTGCAGGGTGGACAGGCCTACTGTAGCCCTTATGTGGTGTGCAGAATGGACGAAGTGGTGTTTGGTTGGTGGGATGGGATTTTTGACTCGTTACATTCTCTGCGCATCTGAATATATGTCTGAATATATGTGTCTGATTATGCAAGCATTGAGATGGTGGTGATATGGTAACAATGAAATGATGTGTTTTAATTAATACGTGCTTTGGTATGCTTTGAAAGCACCTTGTTGTTTGGATTACCGGTTGAGTTTTCCATTTATGATTTGTGTACATATATTGTTTCCAAAACATTATTGTGTTACTCTACCTTTTACCATCTGTTTGTGTTTCAAACTCACACTGAACTTATGTAGCTCATCCCTTTAGTTTCTCCCTTTTAGGTAAATTCAATGTTTCAAAGTCGGGCTCGGCAACCAAAAGT
Organism: Gossypium rotundifolium; assembly: GCA_025506655.1. NCBI lineage: Eukaryota > Viridiplantae > Streptophyta > Magnoliopsida > Malvales > Malvaceae > Gossypium > Gossypium rotundifolium. The sequence continues at coordinate 83,468,473 of CP106722.1, read as the reverse complement.
CTCATATGGATATGCTTTGAATTAATCAAATAGAGCGTTTCTTCAATTCTTGAATTAGTGATGTAACACCCCTAACCTGTAACCATCGCCGGTCTAGGGTTAATAGGCATTACTTGAAAATTCAGAACTTTTACAAACATTTCACATCATAACTTAACAATTCATAATCAAAGAGTCCCTTAAATAGGTCTACGAGACCTTAAACATGTATTAGAAAGGGGTTGGGACTAAATCGAACACATACGAAAATTTTCAAAATTCAAACATTTGTCAAAGTTAAAGGTTACACACCCGTATGGGCAGGCTGTGTTCCTCACACGGCCTCAGACACACCCGTGTGTCTAAGCCGTGACAAAACAGGGCATACAAATTGACTTGTCCACACGGCTGAGGACATGCCCGTGTGCCTCACCCGTGGTCTACACTGACTTGCATCACACGGCTAGTCACACGCCCGTGTGTCCAACTCATGGTCGACACTGAATTGAATTGAATTACGAATTCAAGGGACACAGTCAGCCACACGCCCATGTGCTCAACCGTGTGGGCAAATATAGGCCATTTGTAAGGTCAATTTGCCACCCATTTTGGGTCAAACCTACAAGCACAAACAAACACATTTCATACCTTCAAAATACAACCAAATCATACCAATAAACCATTCAAATGCATATCAAACATACCAGATTATGAACCATTTATCTCATTCTAATCACAAGCATTTCTAGGAAAAATCCATCCAAAAACTTACCAATTCAATATACTAATCATTCATCAAAACATACCAACTTTGCATTACAAAACATAATTGACATTTACCATATTCACATCCCATTTACAAGCCATCTCACATAGCTTATATATACAACTCAAAACATCATCTAATTCAACTAGACTGTACATGCCATACTTAGCTATAAACAAATTCAAAAGGTACCAAAATATAATTTGATAGTGTGATGATGATCCTTGACGATCCCCGAGCTTTCCGTAGCTTTAACGATCTATAAAACAATGCAAACACAAACAAAGTAAGTAAGCCATATACAAATAAACTAAACATATAAAACATTTATAACCATTTCAATACAAGAATTTTTACATATCTCAATAGCATATTCATATTTCTCCTTTAGTTCAATTGTATCCAACCATTTGCTTGACAACAAATCACATCTCCATGTATCTTATTAGATCATAGCACATCCATACATATATCACATTTTGTCTCAACAACTCTATGCACATATCTCACTTTTACAAATTCACATATACTTACCTTTCATACTCAAATATAGTATACATTTCAAATGTATCTGAATCGGTAACACATTTCACATAGTCTTTCATTTCTCGAAATTGCCCATTGAACCATTCAGAATCAAATAATATACTCGAATAACTCGGAATACTCATACAAGGCCAACGTCCCAAACGTGGTCTTACATGCAATCAAATATCGATGCCACTGTCCCAGGCAGGGTCTTACACGAAATCATATATGATGCCAGTGTCCCAAACATGGTCTTACATGTAATTCTCAAATCAACGCCAATGTCCCAAACGTGGTCTTACACGATATCATAGGTCGGAACCGCATGTCATGACATACGTATCCTATCTATTCCTAAGGTTCGTACGGGGCTTTTCGGACATTAACACATTGTTGATACTTTCTCGAATTTCATGTATGTTTCTTCCGTAATCATTATTAGAATTCAATTTCATATGAACATAAATAAATCAATTCAAATACATTATTTGTATATAGGCTTACCTCGTACGAATATAAACGGACGTATTCGATTACTCGATCACTTTCGATATTCCTCGGTCTAAATCTATTTTCTTTGGTTCCTGATCTATACATATTCAAATTTAACCCATTTATTCACCAAATCATTCAATTCAATCCAAAAACACATATTTAGGGCATTTTACAAATTAGCCCTCATATTTTCACATTTTGACATTTAAGACCTTATTTCATAAAATACACATAGTTTCTTTGTACCCATGCTTAGCCGGATATTTATTATGATCATACAAGAACATACATTTCATTTATTTCACATTTTAATCCCTCAAAATATTATTTTCACAATTTAGTCCAAATCACTCAAATTCATCAAAAATCCAAATACAAAACATGTTAATCTTACACATATATTTCATATTTCATCAACTAACATCACAAAACTTACAAAATCATCAATGGCATATCTCAACATCTTCATCAAATTCCAAAATTAAAGTATGGGCTTAAAAGAACACAAACCAACAATCACAAAAACGTAGAAATTATCAACAACCGAAACCAAAACATACCTTAATCAAGTAAAACCAACGCCGAACTCTATCAAGCTTTTCTTCTTTCTTTTTCTTTCAATATTCGATCATAAGAAGATGATAATAGCCTATTTCTTTTGTTTGTTTTATTTAATTAAGCTTAATAATCAATTAACCTTTTTATCCGTTATAAAAACATTATAAATTCATTAAATTGAATGTCCACTACCGTCCATACCAAAATAAAATGGCCTAATTTCATTTTAAGGCCTTCACATTCAAAAGCCAACTCAATTAAACACATTAACATATAAATTATCAATTTTACCTTTTATGCGATTTGGTCCTTTTCTCAAATTAAGCACTCAAACCATAAAATTAATTCACAAAACTTTCACACATGCTTATCACATATTGTAGGCACAAAAAATAATATTAAAATATTTTTCTGACCTCAAATTTATAATCCCAAAACCAGTATTCTGACTAGGGTCTAAACCAAGCTATTATGTAACACCCCAAACCCGACCCATGCGTAATGACCGGATTTGACATGTCACATGAGAAAAATATGTTAAGTCCTTTTTATTTGTATGTAAATTGTAATATTCGGAATATAGGGGTTATGCATTTTAACTTAATTGTATGTGGTAGCATGCCTATGTGTGGTTTGAGTGTGCTTTGGGAGTTTTAGGAACTTCAATATGTAAGAGAATGCCTTAGAAAAATATTAAATTTTTAAGTCTTAAGATAGAGCCAAGCAAGATAGGCTTTAAGAAAAATTGGCATGAGGTTTTAATCACAACAAGTCAATTGGCAAAGTGGTGTTGGCGTATGGGTGAATGCATGAGGGGAGAGGTTCGAATCCCTTAGCTAGCAATTGGAAAGATTTTTATTTTTGTTCTCTTTCCTATAGTGTCGGTCAAGCCTTATCTTAGTATGGATGGATTTTCTTTCATTTTTGGATAGTAGACTAAAGGAAAAAAGCAAGTTATTAGTTAAGGTATGGAATCATGGTGTTATGGAAGGATAAGGGGACATAAGGCTTGATGAATGGGTGATGTTTTGGAAGCTTTTCTATGGCCATTTGACCATGAATGTAGACGGCATAAGGGGCTAAGGGGGTTGGCTTAATTGTGGAAGTGATTAGGGGGAAGATAAGGAGGAAATGAGGAGGAAAAGGTGGGATTGTGTTGGGATGTGAGTTGGCCGAATGTTGTATGGGATTAAGGGGTGGATAGTTGGCCAAACTCTTAGCAATTTGTGCATCTTTTCTCTTTTCTCCAAAATCTTTCTCCTTAGCCGAAATTGTCATTGGCATTAGGTGAAAGTTTTGTTTTGTTTTGTTTTGGCTATCATTTTTTACCATTTTGGTTTAATTTGCCTATTCTCTCAAGTTTCTTTTCCCCTATTGCCGAAAACACCAAAAGCCTTGAAGACATTTTCTCTTTTCTTTTCTTCCTCTCTAGTGCCGAAATCATCATAGCACTAAGGTCATTTTTCATCTTTTTCTTTTCTTCTTCTTTCTCTTGTAATAACCGAAACCATCCTCCATTTTCACCATAACCATAACACCTTAAACCTCTCATCTCTCTCTTCTCTTTTGTTAAAGCCGAATCTACCATTTCTTTTCTCTTCTATTCTTTTCTTTTCTTTTCATTGTGTTTAGGCCGAATCTCTCTCTCCCAAAATTCACCATGACCGCAACCTCTTCAAACCAAAACACCATCATTGCCGAATCTCCCTAAACTCCATTTCTTTTCTTCTTAATTGTTAAGGCCGAATCTCTTTATAGTTCAAGTAAGGGTGCAATCAATCTCCGTGTTACTGGTAAAGATTAACTGTCAATCGTTTTTCTTTCTTTTTTTTTTTTTTGGATTAGCCAATTTTAGGAATCTAATCCTTTTATTCTCCTTGGCCGAAACCTTGAAGGAGGATTTTGGGATTCTTTTTGTAGCCAACGATTAAGGAGAGATCCAACGAGAATTAAATATTCAAGGTAAAAGAGTTTTATATTACTTGTTATATCGTTTTAGATAGACTACTAATCGCTTTCATTTTAGGGGACTCTATCGTTCGATTATTTTCCCGTGAACGTAAGATTTTGGGGCAAACAAAATAGGTTCAAAAAGAGCGGTAAGGAGTGTTTGGAAGAGGGGTGGTTCTGCTATACCCTCAAATTTCAAACGAAGGGCTGTATCGGGGATCCGAGACTTTCCACCGGGTTGTGGACCCTCTGCCAACGAAGATCGATTATTTGAAGTTGTACGTACACCCGAGCCATTATTTGTTCGTGGTTTGCCATCGAGTTTTGATCCATCTATCGAAGAAAAATCACATATATTTGTTGTTCAAGATTCCGAGGGTAAGGAATTTGATTATTCATCAATAGTATAGTTTTATAAGTATTAGTGTTCTAATCAAGTGTGATAAATATTTAGGTATCGACGAGCGGGAAAGTATAATTCTCACTGTTATAAGGTGTGTAACACTATACTAAATTTCTAATAGATCTATAATATTAATGATTTGTAAGTGTAAGAAAAATATGTATGATAATGGTTGCGGGTACCATTCAGTGGTACATGGTATTCAGGTATGTTTACCCCCAATAATTCGTTAATAATGCTATAAGCATAAATATGAAATAAGTATGACTCTGTTATGGTTTTGGGGTATATTGCATAAAATTCGAATAATATGTATGTGCATGGGCATATGGGTGATATTGATAAAGGGGAAGTGTTCCGGTGGTTTTTACCACATTATCCGGTGACTTCGGTCACATATATGAATCCGTGACTTGGTCACATATATGAATCCGTGACTTCAAATCACATATTATGAATCCGGTGACTTGGTCACAATTATCTGTGGCCATGCCACAAAATTATAAGGGCGATGTGCATGTTGATCGCAAGAATCGCTTTCGATGGTGTGTAGCGGATGGAGGGTCGATTTAGTAATCCCCACGGTGTGATTGGTAGGTACGGGTGGTGTGTAGCGGATGGATTTTTAGGTGGACTCGGGATTGCATTTCACTTTTATAAATACATGTGATTTAATCGATTTTTATCTGATTTGCTATAAAATGTGCTTATGGCCAAATATGTTTTAAATGGGCTTAATACCATGATCGATTGGGCTTTTAGTGTAATGTTACACATTGAGTCATTGACTCACCCTTTATGGGATATATTTTCGGTGACTCTTAGCGTGATGGATCGAATCGACAAGGACTACGTGGTGGCCATTGCTCAACTCAAGATTTTGGATTTTCTTTTAATTAAACCTACTACATTTATTATTATTATTTAGGATTTATTTTTGGGTTATGTTATTTTTTAATAAGGCCGCTATGAACTGCTTAAATTTTACGTTTTAGATTTTTAATGCTACGATCAAATATTTACTAAATAATTAAATGATTTTGAAAAATAACTTAAACTATTTTGATACTTAAACACCTATGGTTTTACAAAATAATAAGTTTTTCATTAAATTTAGTTTTCTTTTAACTTAAAATCTTTCTCTTATAGATAACGTTTTAATGAGACACCAACTATATAAACATCATTTAGAACGCGACCACTAAGTAGAACCATTGTATACGAAACCATTACATTTTCTTATTAAAAAAACGAAAATTAATTGAAGTTTTACTTGAGAAACATACCAGATCCGGTCAGGACTTGTGGGCCGGGTTTGGGGTGTTTCATAAATAGATATTGATTTGTTAAAAACAAGCAAAACAATTTTGGTTTGAAATATTTGACAAAATATTACTATCTACAAAGATTGCTTGATAATCGATAAATTTGAACTAGTGATTTTTATAAACTGTGACTTTTGAAAATATTGATGAAAATTTGAGAGAAAATTTTCGAGTTAAAAATATTTGTAAAAGTTTATTTTAAATCCATAAGTGAATCCATTGTAGAAAATCTTTATTTAAGTTTCTAGAAAAATCCCAATTAAAGTAATTTGAGCAAGATATAAGTACGTCAAACACAAAGCAAAATAAAAATAAATCTAGAGGCCTTATTACAAATTTTAAAACCCATAATAGTAAAATAACGAAATAGTGTAGAAAAGTAATTTACTAAAGTTTGAAACATTTATTTCCGAAGTATGGCCTCCACCGAGTTATCCATGGGCCCAAGTCCACGTTACTGAGCATTACTTGTAAGGGTTAAGGAAAAAGGGGTGAGTTACTAGAACTCAGTGCATAATCTCTTACCACATCTCTCGGGCTCGAACCTGCTTAGCATCATCTTGGGCTTGAGTCAATATAGCATAATCTTAGGCCGAAGCCCATTTACAAAATAGAATATGTATATATGTGCAATGGATGCAACCCAACCCATCCATCCAACACACCCCCGTACCAACCCTCACACCTGTGGGGATCAAGTCAACCCACCCTGCCAACATACCAAAACGCAGGCAAATTGCGATTTATAATATTTGTGGCTGTGCCACCAGAAATGCTGCAGTCAAACTGCTTTTTATAATATTTGTGGCTGAGCCACCAGGTCATAAGCACATTAATGAACAAATTGTGGCAAAGCCACCAGGCTACACTTCTCTTCGACATTTTTCCCATCCCATGCAAATTATTTAAATGCAACATACATAATAAAGCGTAATATCCACAAATATAAACAACAATAATTAATCCAATGATTTATTACGGTAAATCGGCCAACTATAGAACTTTGTGAATCGGTCCACTACAACATTCTAACAATTCGGCCGAAAAGGGAATTTTTGTAATTCGGCCCATAAGGGTATTTCGGTAAATTTCACAACCCAAAGGTATTTCAGTAATTTTACCCATCGAGGGTATTTTTCTAATTTCGTAACCCTGGACTTAACTACTAATTTGGGACATAAAAATTGAAACTGTCCATCTGCATCATATTGACAAAATTGACTATAACTCGAGTTAGGAAACTCGAAATTTAGATCCGTAAATTTTCCTTGAATCTAGACTCATATGTCTTCTTACTAAAATTTTTCCAGAGTTTTTGGCTTAACCATCTAGTACAGTTTATTCATTAAAGTTTCCCCTGTTTCATTGACCAATGGTTCTGACCTCTCTTATCTTAAATTCAAATATCTCCTTGTACAGTTTTCATATGATGCTCCCACTTGTTTCTATTGAAAATGGACTCACCAAGGAATCCATACATATAAAATATAACTAAAAATAAACTTTTTACAATTTTGACTGAATTTTCCAAATCAGAACAGGGAACCACGAAGTCATTCAGAACCTGTCTTACTAAAATTTATAAATCTCAAAATATACTAATCCTTTGCTTGCTATGTTTCTTTTATAAGAAAATAGACTAAATTAGATTTCAATCCATATCTCCTTCACTTTCTAATTCCCTTTTCCCTATTTTTCATGATTTTTCTAAATCACGTAATTGCTGCTAACCAAAATCTGTTTTATTGCAAAATATGGTTACCACTACGAACATATGCACGCTCGAGTGATCACATATGTCGATTTATGATTTTTTGATCTTTCAACCGAATAACAAAAAATGTCATGCAAATATTTAGAGAAGTGTGGGATTACAAACCATTTGCAACATGTATTCGTAAGGGTACGAGATTACACACCTTATTAGGATTTCTTAGAGAACCACTCTTCGTTGCCCCACTACGTGATCTCCCTCTACGGAATCCCGATATTCAACCCCACCTTCTAGCTACCACCACACGCTCCTTTACTGCAACTGATGTTAACGATCCTCACCCTTTGATTATCAAAAGAATCGGCAAAAGAGTGTTTCGGTTTTGGCTTTGGAGTGTTCGACAAAGAGGAAAAAATTGGAGAAAGAAAATGACACCAAAAAGTTAAGGAGAAAACAACCTCTCAAGCACCAAAAATTGCCAATTGCCTCTAGAAAAATTTGGCTATCACCCTTTCTGTAACATCCTGAAAAGGGTCTATGCATTTTCAATTTAATTGTACGAAATGTCAAGTCTCAGGTGCTATGAAAAAAATTTTGATACTTTTGGAAACCTAGAAATGGAAATGAAAATGGAAACGAACATTTTTGGAAACTTGAACATTTTGGAAACCTGAACATTTTGGAAACCTAAACATTTTTGGAAACTTGAACATTTTGGAAACTTGAACATTTTTGGAAATGATTCAAAAATGGAAAGTAAACATTTCTGGAAACTTGGAAATGTAAGAAAATGGCAAGTTTACAGAGCCGATCGAAAATTTTAGGAAACTTAGAAATGATGCAGAAATGTCAAATTTTAAAGTTTAAAATAGGAAATAAGGGCAAGAGGGCCTTAAAAGAAAAAGTTGGAGAATTTTGACACACAAACAGGCTTGGAAAAGTGGCCTGAAGATGCCACTTAGGGCTTATGGAAATGGCGCCACATGCAGGAGAAATGGGCCTGGGTTCGAGTCACTTGGAAAGCAAATAATGAAGGTTTTATTTTTGCTTCCATAAGCAAGAGGGTGGACGGCACAAGCTTCTAGAAATAGAGGTGTTTTAATTCCATAAATATGTGAATAATAAGTGATAAATAAAGGATTTTCTTTTAATATAATTATTGAGGAGATAAATGATGGATTAAACACTTTTATTTTAAATAAAAGAGATAATATTATCACAAGGAAGATCGGTGGCCAAGTCAAGGACTCTTGGCCTAGTAATTTCAGCTGAAGAAGGAGAATTAAAGGCTTTTCTCTCATCTTTTCCTAAGTGTGCCGAAATTTTCCCTAGCCCCTCTTTCTCTCTGCCGAATTTTTCCTAAGCAAAACTCCATCTTTTCTTCTCCTCTCCTTTGTCATTGTTAAGCCAAAACCCTTTTTTTTTTTTTTTGATCTCTGATTAAAACTCCATAGCCGAATCTCTGTGACTCTAGGCAAGGAAGCAATCGATTAAAGGCATCAAGGTAAGGTTAAGCTATTCAATTTCCTTTCTTTTCTATTTGCCGAAAGAGAATGGCCTAATCCCTATTCTTGTTCATGGCCGAATCTACAAGGATCTCTCAGGTTTTTACAATTACCGAATATAAGGATCAAGGATCTAAGGTAAGGAATATAAATAATCGGTCAAGGTTTTGATTATGTCTCAATATCAAAATAAATCTGACATGAGGTTATAGGGATTTCGACAGATATTCAAGACAAGGGAAACTTTTGGGATTTGGAAACTATAAGGTAAGTACATAGATCCAATCGGCCTAGGGTTATATTGGTATTTTTTTCCATTTACTCAAAAGTTAGAAACTGACATAATTACCTGATTTAGTGGCTAGCCGATTTAAGGAAGGAGTACTATCAATTTCCGGCATTTGATTTACAATCTTTCAATTCGGCAACAAGGTAAGTAATACAAATCCTACTAGGATTTGGTTTTTAAGCCAAATAGGTTTGTTAATATGTTTTAATGGTTGGCCGAATATAGGAGTTAAAGATCTAGATCGGTAGATCGTTCTTCGGGATTTCAAGGAATCTATTAAGCAAATCAGGTGTGTACGCACACTAACTTTCGATATATCTTATGGCAATTATTTTAATATATTAATATGCATAAGAATGTGAATGTGGCTAAGTACCACGATGTGGTAAGAGTACCAGTGCGTTTCCTACTTACGATAGGATTACTAATATGATATATTTTGAACATATGAATAGTAACATGAATGAGAATTAAGTATGTTATGCATGATATAAAATTTATGGGGCATTCGGGATCTATGTGAAAGGGAAGAAGGTGTTGACTTGATCTCACTAACGGAATATGGTAACTACGGTCACAAAATTTGAATATGGTAACTCGGTTACATTATCTCAATTTGGTAACTTCGGTTACATTATTTGAATATGGTGTCTAATGACGCAAATTATATGGGCGATGAGCACGTCGACTACAGCGACTGCCTTCGATGGTGTGTAGCGGATGGATGGTTGACTTAGAAGTCCCCACGGTGTGACTGGCAGGTACGGGTGGTGTGTAGCGGATGGACAAATAGGCTTGGGTTTGGGTTGCATCATCATTTGTTTTTATATGAATATGAATTTGATATGAACATGTATGCCTGATTTGTTGAATGTTAGTACTGTGTGCATATTGAGTCTGTTGACTCACCCCGCTGTGGGAACTATTTTCAGGTGATGAACAGTGATGGACCAGGACGGTAGACCTTGAGGTGGCCATGTTTTATTTGAAGATTTTATTTAATTTGGACTTTATTTCTTTTTAGTACCTTTAGTTTTATTTTTTGGGTTTTACTTGATGTAATAAGGCCATAAGGCCTAGTGGATTTTTCTTATATTGCTTTACTCTTAACCAATACGTTGCGAACTTTTTAAGACTAAAGTTTAAGATATATATATTTTTTTAATAAACCTTAAAAATTATTTTGTCACCTTAATAAAAATTTGATTTTCAAATAGATTAAATGGGTTCCCAATCTGAGCCCAATCCACAACAACATTTTTCTAAAAATTTTACAAATTTTTTCTAAGTAACAAGAACTTGAAAACCAGTTTACTTAAGGAACATACCAGATCCGGTTCAGGCTCGTGGGCCGGGTATGGGGTGTTTCAGCTTGGTATCAGAGCCTAGTTTTAAACTCTCGGCCTGTGGGCTAAAGCCCAAAACATTTAGAGTTCGAGCCCAAATGATTTTCTTTGAAAATAAGCGAACTTCAGCATGGCCCTAAGTCTCCGACATGATCCACCGGTAAGTACCCCAACTCTATGTGTGATTACGTGATTTATAGGCAGATAAGGGTAGAAAAGGCATGGAACGTAGAATAGAATGATAGGAACTTGAACCCTAGGACTAGTCTACTCAAACACAAACATATAAGACTTAATGCACTAAACAAACCTATGGCTAAGTCACTTTGGGCTGGGTGTGGTAACCCCAGACGCATGCCTAGGATTGGATCCCAAGAGCACAGTATTTAAGCAGTCCTAGTGACTCACCTCCTCTTGCAGAATCCTACAGTGCGTAGCTTCGGTTCACCCTAACTCGAGAGGCTCGGTGGTGTGGCAACCTCATGCGCATGTCTAGGAATGGTTTCGGTGGGAGCTTGGTATTTAAGCGATCACGTGACTCACCTCCTCTCCACACGAATCCTGCCTGTGCGTAGCTTTGGTTCACCAACCAAGAGGGCTCGGTCATAGGCTAAACATAATGACTAAAACCCAAAGGGAACTAGCCATGTTTTTTAAAAAAAAAAGAAGAGAGAACAAAACAACAAACCCTAGTTTTTCAAACTTTTAAAACTTTCTTTTAAATCTGAGAAAATTATTTTTACAATATTTTCTGAAAAACTCCTGATTTGCGAAAATTACAAAAATGCCCTTGTTTTATAAAATGTTCAACTACTCAACAGCTTTACCAAAATTTCATTATTTTATAAACATTCAAAAACCCTAATTTGTAAAATATCAAAATACCTTGATTTTGGAAAAATTACAAAATTGCCCCTAACTTATAAAATTACCAAAATGACCCTGATTTCCAAAATTTTTGCAACATCCCCATTTTTGAAGGAACAATTTTTGAAAAGAACCCTCAAAGTTTTATAACTTTTGAAATATCCCTAATTTATTAAATTTTACAAATTTACCCCAGTTCGTGAAAAAATTACCAAAATACCCCTGAGGTTTAAAATTACCGAAATACCCCCGGATTTCAAAATTATTCCAAATTACCTCGAGACTTTGAAATTTTCAAAATAATTTTTGACAAAAACACCAAGGAACGTTTTTCTTCTGAAAAATTACGAAAATGCCCCTGTAGGACAAAATTACGAAAATACCCCTGGGTAGTGGAAAACAACAACAATAAAAACTACAACGTTTCTCTGAATGAGCGAAAGTTCATACTTGTCTGATGGATGAATGAATGAATGGAAAAGACTATGTGTTTGTATGAATACGAAAGAACCACTCTTAAATCCCTTATCATAAAACTCCTTCGCTGGTAAATAAGTGGAACAATGACTAATCCATAAAATACCTTAATCAGATCTCGACGCTAGGAAATGAGCTCTAGAGGACGTGGTCGCCGTGGACGAGGTAGAGGAAGGATGACTGTGTCAGAACCCGTCAGATCGGGTCAGGGGTCTGATAATGAAATACCACCACCACCACCACCCCCAAATTGTTAATGTTGAGCGGCGAGGCTCGAGACGGGAAGATCTTGTGTCACAGTCATGTCTTTGAAGTTTTGGAATTGGTGGCAGGTGCAGGAGGAAATTCAGGAAATCGAAAGTTTGTACCTGAACGGCTCCGAGCTAATAGAGCGAAAATGTTCCGAGGAGTATCTAGTGTGGCACCCGGTACAGCTGAGTACTGGTTGGAAGCAACTGAGCACATCATGGATGAGCTGGACTTGACCCCTGAGGAGAAGTTGAAATGGATGGTGGCGTTGTTACGCGATGAAGCGTATCAGTGGTGGTTAACTGTTTGGGATGGTACCACGGCTGAAAATGTGACCCGGGAGTATGTTAGAGAGGCATTTCAGAAGAAGTATGTGGGAACCGTATACGAGATGAACAAAGGAAGGCTTTTCTAGGGTTGGTACAAGGGAGTAAGTCGATCATGAGAATATGAGGCTAATTCACGAGGTTGAGCCGTATGCTCGAGGGTAGTGGCAATCGAGCATGAACGTTATATCTGTTTTGAGGACGGACTGAGGGACGATCTGAGACTGTTGATAGCACCGCATCAGGAGCGGGAATTCTCGGCTTTGGTGGAAAAGGCCAAGGTGGCCGAGGGGATTAAGGACGCTACCAAGCAGACTGTGGATAGGAATAAGGCCAAAAGAGGATTTGGGCCATCTAGAAAGGGTCACAAGAGGCCTAGGGTTGACGGGCCACGAAATTAACAGTTGATGCAATTGGCGATGACGCTCTTATGAGCATTGTTGAAAGAAGCACTTGAGAGAGTGTTGGAGAAAGACGGGAGGATGTTTCAAGTGTGGGTCCAAGGACCATATGCTTAAGGATTGTCCCAAGCAACCAGATGAGAGCCGATCGACAGTTTAGAATGCTAGCCAGACTGGTAGAGGCAGACAGCAGCCTCAACGGGGTCGTGGTTCGGGTAACCGAGGTAGTGGTGTTGGCAGAGGCTGTGGAACACAGGGCCAAGATACTACTAATGCAGAAGCAAGGCAACCGGGTTTGGTTTATGCGGTTCACCGAAGGGAAGATGGAGACGCGCCGGATGTAATAATCGGTACATTCTTTATTTTTGACAAACCCTATTTTGCTCTGATTGATGTGGGCTCGACGCATTCCTATGTTGCATGTAGTGTAGTGGAAACACTAGGCCTAGACTCTGAACTTTCTGGTAGATGGATGACTGTAGTAAGCCCATTAGGCCAAAGTGTTGTGGTAGATAAGATCTTTCGAAATGTACCCTTAGAAATCAGGGAGTGAACTTTCGGGCAGATTTAATGGAGTTACCCTTCAGAGAATTTGAACTTATACTCAGAATGGATTGGCTAGTAGAACACCGAGCTGTGTTGGATTGTGCGGCTAAACGGATGGAACTAAGAACCCTAGAGGATGAAGTGGTAGTAATGATCGGAGAAAGGAGGAACTACTTGTCTAACGTAGTTTCGGCACTGAAGGCTGAAAAGATGGTTAAGAAAGGTTGCAAGGCATTCCTAGCCTTCGTAAGTGCGATAGGTGGAAAGGAAGAAGGTATTAATGGAGTTAGGACTGTAAGGGACTTCGTGGATGTGTTTCCAGAGGAATTACCGGGAATACCCCCAGATAGGGAGGTGGAATTTGGGATAGATTTGCTACCAGGAACAGCTCCTGTATCAATCGCTCCATACCAAATGGCGCCAAAGGAGTTAGTGGAGCTCAAGGCTCAAATCCAAGAACTGTTGGATCGTGGGTTCATCCGACCCAGTGTGTCTCCGTGGGGAGCACCGGTCTTATTTGTGAAGAAGAAGGACAGAACTATGCGTATGTGCATAAACTACCGTCAGTTGAATAAGCTGACCATTAAGAATAAGTATCCTTTACCAAGGATCGATGACTTGTTCAATCAGCTGAAGGGGGCCGCAGTATTTTCAAAGATCGACTTAAGGTCGGGATATCATCAGTTGAAGGTGAAGGAGGCTGATATCCATAAGACCGCTTTTAGGACAAGATACGGCCATTTTGAGTTCGTGGTGATGCCATTTGGGTTGACAAATGCTCCAGCTGCGTTCATGGACATGATGAATCGGGTTTTCCAACCCTACTTGGATAGGTTTGTCGTTGTGTTCATCGACGATATTTTGGTGTACTCGAAGTCGGAGGAGGAGCATGATAAGCATCTCCGAGTTGTGTTGGAAGTGTTAAGGAGAAGAAGCTTTATGCCAAATTCAAGAAGTGTGCTAATTTTGGCTTAAGGAGGTGGCATTCTTAGGATATGTGGTATCCGCAGAAGGAATAAGAGTGGATCCTAGGAAGATCGAAGCAGTGTTGGATTGGAAACCACCTAGGTCCGTGGCTGAAATCTAAAGTTTCCTAGGCTTGGCAGGCTATTACAAAAGGTTTGTGGAAGGATTCTCGTCAATAGCCGCGCCTTTAACAAAGTTGCTAAGGAAGGAAGTACCCTTCGAATGGACTAATAAGCAGCAAGAGAGCTTTGAAAAGCTTAAAAGGGTGTTGACGGAAGCTCCAGTGTTAATTCAACCAGAGGCAGGAAAAGATTTTGTGGTGTACTGTGATGCTTCGCATACGGGATTAGGCTGTGTGATAATGCAAGATGGAAAAGTAGTCGCTTATGCGTCACGGCAGCTAAGGCCTCATGAGGTTAACTACCCCACTCATGACTTGGAACTGGCAGCAGTGGTTTTTGCCCTTAAGGTTTGGAGGCACTACCTTTATGGAGAAAGGTCGATTATCTACACGCACCACAAGAGCCTTAAGTATCTGTTGACTCGAAGGAGTTGAACTTGAGGCAACGAAGGTGGGTGGAATTCTCAAGGACTACGATTGTTCGATAAAATATCATCCGGCAAGGCGAATGTGGTAGCCGATGCCACAGTAGGAAGGTTGTGTCGGATCTATGGGCTTTGTTCGCTCACTTAAGTCTCAGATGACGATGGAAGCTTTGTTATGAATTGCAAGTCAAGCCCACATGGTGAAGGAGGTGAAAGAGGGACGCTTGGTTGATAAGGACTTAAGTACTAAGTTACAGCAAATCTGACAAGGAGGATTAAAGGACTATGGCGTCAATGATGAAGGAGTATTGTGCTACAAAGGAAAGGTCTGTCAGAGAGAGGAATAAGGAGTTGAGACAAAGGATTCTTGAGAAGCGCATGGTAGCCCTTATGCTATGCATCCGGAGGCATCAAGTCAGTATAGAGATCTAAGGAACAATTTTGGTGGTCCGATCCAAAGCGGAAATGGCGAATTTGTGGGGAAGTGTTTGATGTGTCAGCAAGTTAAAGCTAAACACCAAGTCCCATCAGGATTGCTTCAACCAATCGAGATTCCCCAATGGAAGTGGGAGAGAATTACCATGGACTTCGTTAGTGGGCTTCCCCTTACGCCTACTAAGAAGGACTCGGTATGGGTGGTAGTGGACCGTTTGACCAAATTCGCCCACTTTATCCCAGTAAGAGTTGATTATTCCCTTCAGAAGTTGGCCAAGTTATATGTGGCGGAGATTGTGAGGTTGCATGGAGTACTGGTGTCAATCATCTCTGATAGAGACCCAAGGTTTACGTCTCAATTTTGGAAGGCACTTCATCAAGCTTTAGGCACTAAGCTAGACTTCACTACGGCTTTTCATCCACAATCGACAGACGGTCGAGCAGGTTATCTAAGTGTTGGAGGATATGTTGAGAGGCTGTGTAATGAATTTTCGAGGAAGTTGGGAAGATTACTTGCCTTTAGCTGAGTTCGCCTACAACAACAGCTATCAAGCTAGCATTCGGATGGCACCATACGAAGCATTGTATGGAAGGAAGTGTAGAACACCTACTTGTTGGACCGAGTTAGGAGAACGTTGAGTTTTGGTTCCAAAATTAGTGGCAGAAATTGAAGAGAAGGTTGAGTTAATTCGGGCACGGTTGAAGGAAGCCTCTGATAGGCAGAAGTCGTACGCAGGCCTTAAGCGAAAGGAGATAGAGTTTGAAGTGGGAGACCAAGTATTCCTGAAAGTCTCGCCTTGGAAGAAGGTAATGAGGTTCGGTCGAAAAGGGAAGTTAAGCCCAAGGTTTATAGCGCCTTATCGAGTACTGAAACGAGTTGGGCGATGGCATACCAATTAGAGTTGCCACGAGTTGCGGTGATGCACGACGTATTTCATGTATCCATGCTACGTCATGGCCGATCGGATTAAATGCATGTGGTATCTGTTGAAGAAGTGGAGCTAAGGCTAGACTTATCCTATGAGGAAGAACCGATTCAGATTTTGGAACGAGATGTGAAAGTACTACGAAGGAAGATAGTGCCTCTAGTTAAAGTGTTATGGCGCAATCATGGATCGGAAGAAGCTTCGTGGGAGTCAGAAGAGACCATGCGACAGCAATACCCTCAACTATTTTAGTTAGGAAATTTCGGGGACAAAATTTTGTTTAAGGGGGGTAGAACTGTAACATCCTGAAAAGGGTCTATGCATTTTTAGTTTAATTGTAGAAATGTCAAGTCTCAGGTGCTATGAAAAAAATTTTGATACTTTTGGAAACCTAGAAATGGAAATGAAAATGGAAACGAACATTTTTGGAAACTTGAACATTTTGGAAACCTGAACATTTTGGAAACTGAACATTTTTGGAAACTTGAACATTTTGGAAACTTGAACATTTTGGAAACTTGAACATTTTGGAAATGATTCAAAATGGAAAGTAAACATTCTGAAACTTGGAAATGTAAGAAAATGGCAAGTTCTGAGCCGATCGAAAATTTTAGGAAACTTAGAAATGATGCGAAATGTCAAATTTTAAAGTTTAAAATAGGAAATAAGGGCAAGAGGGCCTTAAAAGAAAAAGTTGGAGAATTTTGACACACAACAGGCTTGGAAAAGTGGCTGAAAATGCCACTTAGGGCTTATGGAAATGGCGCCACATGCGGAGAAATGGGCTGGGTTCGAGTCACTTGGAAAGCAAATAATGATGGTTTTATTTTTGCTTCCATAAGCAAGAGGGTGGACGGCACAAGCTTCTAGAAATAGAGGTGTCTTAATTCAATAAATATGTGAATAATAAGTGATAAATAAAGGATTTTCTTTTAATATAATTATTGAGGAGATAAATGATGGATTAAACACTTTTATTTTAAATAAAAGAGATAATATTATCACAAGGAAGATTAGTGGCCAAGTCAAGGACTCTTGGCCTAGTAATTTCGGCTGAAGAAGGAGAATTAAAGGCTTTTCTCTCATCTTTTCCTAAGTGTGCCAATATTTTCCCTAGCCCCTCTTTCTCTCTGCCGAATTTTTCCTAAGCAAAACTCCATCTTTTCTTCTCCTCTCCTTTGTCATTGTTAAGCCAAAACCCTTTTTTTTTTTTTTGATCTCGATTAAAACTCCATAGCGAATCTCTGTGACTCTAGGCAAGGAAGCAATCGATTAAAGGCATCAAGGTAAGGTTAAGCTATTCAATTTCCTTTATTTTCTATTTGCCAAAGAGAATGGCCTAATCCTATTCTTGTTCATGGTCAAATCTACAAGGATCTCTCGGTTTCTACAATTACCGAATATAAGGATCAATGATCTAAGGTAAGGAATATAAATATTCGGTCAAGGTTTTGATTATGTCTCAATATCAAAATAAATCTGACATGAAGTTATAGGGATTTCGACAGATATTGAAGACAAGGGAAACTTTTGGGATTTGGAAACTATAAGGTAAGTACATAGATCCAATCGGCCTAGGGTTATATTAGTATTATTTTCCATTTACTCAAAACTTAGAAATTGACATAATTACTTGATTTAGTGGCTAGCCGATTTAAGGAAGGAGTACTATCAATTTTCGGCATTTGATTTACAATCTTTCAATTCGGCAAAAAGGTAAGTAATACAAATCCTACTAGGATTTGGTTTTTAAGCCAAATAGGTTTGTTAATATGTTTTAATGGTTGGCCAAATATAAGAGTTAAAGATCTAGATCGGTAGATCGTTCTTCGGGATTTCAAGGAATCTATTAAGCAAATCAGGTGTGTACGCACACTAACTTTCGATATATCTTATGGCAATTATTTTAATATATTAATATGCATAAGAATGTGAATGTGGCTAAGTACCACAGATGTGGTAAGAGTACCAGTGCGTTTCCTACTTGATAGGATTACTTAATATGATATATTTTGAGCATATGAATAGTAACATGAATGAGAATTAAGTATGTTATGCATGATATAAAATTTATGGGGCATTCGGGATCTATGTGAAAGGGAAGAAGGTGTTGACTTGGTCTCACCAACTAATATGGTGACTACGGTCAAAAATTTGAATATGGTAACTCGGTTACATTATCTGAATTTGGTAACCGGTTACATTATTTGAATATGGTGTCTAATGACACAAATTATATAGGCGATGAGCACGTCATTGCAATGACGCCTTCGATGGTGTGTAGCGGATGGAGGTTGACTTAGAAGTCCCACGGTGTACCGGCGGTGCGGGTGGTGTGTAGCGGATGGACAAATAGGCTTGGGTTTGGGTTGCATCATCATTTGTTTTATATGAATATGAATTTGATATGAACATGTATGCACGATTTGTTGAATGTTAGTCTTGTGTGCACATTGAGTCTGTTGACTCACCCCTGTGGGAACTATTTTCGGTGATGAACAGGATGGGATCGGGACGGTAGACCTTGAGGTGGCCATGTTTCATTTGAAGATTATATTTAATTTGGACTTTATTTCTTTTTAGTACTTTTAGTTTTATTTTTTGGGTTTTACTTGATGTAATAAGGCCATAAGGCCTAGTGGATTTTTCTTATATTGCTTTACTCTTAACTAATACGTTGCGAACTTTTTAAGACTAAAGTTTAAGATATATATATATATATTTTAATAAACCTTAAAAATTATTTTGTCACCTTAATAAAAATTTGATTTTTAAATGATTAAATGGGTTCCCAATCTGAGCCCAATCCACAACAACATTTTTCTAAAAATTTTACAAATTTTCTCTAAGTAACAAGAACTTGAAAACCAGTTTACTTAAGGAACATACCAGATCCGGTTCAGGCTCGTGGGCCGGGTGTGGGGTGTTTCACTTTCCCCCTACAAACCGTGTATTGTTTTGCCCGTAAGGATAAGTGTTGACCAAAAACACTTTCCAAAACATCACCCATGAAAAAGGCCAACATGTTCCCTTATCTTGCCTTTTTCTTTCAATTTCTTTCCTTACCCTCAACCTTGCCTTATTTCCTTAGCCACCTTGCCTAAATTAAAAAAAATCCACCTTGCCTTAAATACCACCATGGTCGACACTTGGAAGAGAAGCACAAAAATTACTCAAAAATGCAATAGATGGGATTCGAACCTCAGACCATTTGTACATTCCACACGCCACATTCGACCTTTACCAATAGACTCCTTGTGCTAGCAAAAAGCACACTTATTTCCTTCAGTCTTGAAACCCCTTACCTTCTCCCGCTTAAGTGCATAAAAACAAAAATTTACCTATAGCCTAACTTGAACCCGGAACTTCCTAGAAACCTCGTAACTTTCCAAAATCACCTTCTCAATAAGTTCAACTTGAAATAAAGCCATTCTCTTGTTCTCCAAAAATTTTAAATGTACATGCTTACATACCAATGGGCCCAATTCTACTAGGCCCAAATTCGGGTCGTTACATATTACAAGTGAACTGTTTTGGACTATAAGTATTTATAGGAACTGTGGTATAAATTTTTATTTTGGACATTCACAAAGAGCTATTAGGACTGAACTTTAGAAACTATGGATTTTATACTAAACTTGAATTTACAAAGTTCATACATGGTTTTTACGAAAATGAAACTAATATGAATTTTTGAGACTGTGATGTTTTAAAACACTCCAATTTGAAATTATACAAGAAACATAAATTGTTAAACGATTTAGTTCGATTTTAGCAAACTGTATTCGGAATATGTTTTTAACAATTCTTTGTAAATTGATTCTAGATCACTTCGGTAGTTAATGTAACCTCCAGGATTTGGTCTAAGCTTTTAGGCCGAGTTTTGGGGTGTTACAATTTGATCAATCATAATTAACTCCTAATTCATTAATTATTTTACATTGCAGTTCATGATAATCAGTTTACTAGTCAATTATCATTTTCTTTACAATTTAGTTCATACCTCACCTTTATGTACCAAATTGCGAACAATTCAAATTACTATTATAAATACACAAAGTCCATAATTTAAAAATATCTCAATTACGATTTATAATATTTGTGGCTGTGCCACCAGAAACGCTGCAGTCAAACTATTTTTTATAATATTTGTGGTTGAGCCACCATAGTCATAAGCACATTAATGAACAAATTGTGGCAAAGCCACCGGCTACACTTCTCTTTGACATTTTTCCCATCCCATGCAAATTATGTAAATGCAACATACATAATAAAGCATAATATCCACAAATATAAACAAAAATAATTAATCCATCGATTTATTACGGTAAATCGGCCAATTGTAGAACTTTGTGAATCGGTCCACTACCGCATTCTAACAATTCGGCCCAAAAGGGCATTTTCGTAATTTGACCCATAAGGGCATTTTCGTAACTTGGCCCATAAGGGCATTTCAGTAAATTTCACAACCCAAAGGTATTTCTGTAATTTTACCCATCGAGGGTATTTTTCGTAATTTCGCATCCCCGGACTTAACTACTAATTTGGGGCATAAAAATTGAAATTGTCCATCCGCGTCATATTGAAAAAATTGACTATAACTCGAGTTAGGAAACTCAAAATTTAGATCCGTAAATTTTCCTTGAATCTAGACTCATATATCTTCATACTACAATTTTTCTAGAGTTTTTGGCTTAACCATCTAGTACAGTTTATTCATTAAATTTTCCCCTATTTCACTGACCAATGGTTCTGACCTCTCTTATCTTAAATTCAAATATCTCCTTGTACAGTTTTCATATGATGCTCCCACTTGTTTCTATTGAAAATAGACTCACCAAGGAATCTATACATATAAACTATAACTCAAAATTCACTTTGTACAATTTTAAATGATTTTTCCAAATCAGAATAGGGAACCACAAAGTCATTCAGAACCAGTCTTACTAAAATTTATAAATCTCAAAATATACTAATCCTTTGCTTGCTCTATTTTTTTATAAGAAAATAGACTCAATTAGATTTCAATCCATATCTCATTTATTTTCTAATTCCCTTCTCCTATTTTTCATGATTTTTCTAAATCACGTCACTGCTGCTAACCAAAATCTGTTTTATTGCAAAATATGGTTACCACTACGAACATATGCACGCTCGAGTGATCACATACGTCAATTTCAGATTTTTCAATCTTTCGACCGAATCACAAAACATTTCATGCAAATATTCAGAGAAGTGTAGGATTACACACAATTTCCAACATGTATTTGGAAGGGTACGAGATTACACACCTTACTAGGATTTCCTATAGAACCACTCTTCGTTGCCCCACTACGTGATCTCCCTCTACGGAGTCTCGATATTCAACCCCGCCTTCTAACTACCACCACACGCTCCTTTACTGCAAATGATGTTAACGATCCTCACCTTTTGATTATCAAAAGAATAGGCAAAAGAGTGTTTCGGTTTTCACTTTGGAGTTTTTGGCAAAGAGGAAAAAATTGAAGAAAGGAAATGAAACCAAAAAGTTAAGGAGAAAACAACCTCTCAAGCACCAAAAATTGCCAATTGCCTCAAGAAAAATTCGGCTATCCCCTTTTCCCCTCTACAAACCGTGTATTGTTTTGCCCGTAAGGATAAGTGTAGACCAAAAACACTTTCCAAAACATCACCCATGAAAAAGGCCAACATGTTCCCTTATCTTGCCTTTTTATTTTGATTTCTTTCCTTACCCTCAACCTTGCCTTATTTTCTTAGCCACCTTGCCTAAATTAAAAAAAAATCCACCTTGCCTTAAATACCACCATGGCCGACACATGGAAGAGAAGCACAAAAATTACTCAAAAATGCAATAGATGGAATTCGAACATCAGACCATTTGTACACTCCACACGCCACTTTCGACCTTTACCAATAGACTCCTTGCGCTAGCAAGAAGCACACTTATTTCCTTAAGTCTTGATACCCCTTACCTTCTCCCGCTTAAGTGCATAAACACAAAAATTTACCTATAGCCTAACTTGAACCCGAAACTTCCTAGAAACCGGATAACTTCCAAAATCACCTTCCCAATAAGTTCAACCTGAAATAAAGCCATTCTCTTGTTCTCCAAAAATTTTAAATGCTTCCGTGCTCAAGGCCCAATGGGCCCAATTCTACTAGGCCCAAATTCGAGTCGTTACAATTCTACCCTCCTTAAAGAAATTTCGTCCTCAAAATTTCCAACTATAGGAACAATCGCACATCCTAACCTAGCATACTACACTTTCGCTGCGCACTCTGATCTGAATAACACTAATTCGCTTTCTATCGTAATCTTGGAAACTCTTCACATCATCAATTATCTAATCCTCAGAAGCAAACAGGTATTTAACACACATACATAAAATTTCCTATGCTCAAACACCATAAAAACGTACCCGACTTGCTGGTGATGGAACAATCCTGAGCCTTATGCTCCTTAGACTCGCATCTTAAACATGCTCCTGACCTCCTCCAGCATTCTCCTGTATGACGCCTTCTGCAATAATCGCAAGCCAGAAAGTTTGGACGTACCTTAACACGCTTCACAGAACGAGACTGCGACCCTGAAGAACCGCGATATCTTTTCTTCTTACAGTCCACGCACCCAGCTTGAAATGTCTCACCGATTCCTTTAACCTCCTCCAATACCTCCTTAACTAACTGAGTCAGCTCATCAACGATCATGAGATCCCGTCTCAGCCATTGGCGAAGCTAGTGTGTCCATTTCATGCCTCGGTGCTGAAGATCTAGTCCTAGCACCTCGGCCTCTACCACAGCTACATGTACCTTATCCTCGTCCTCTAACGCTCATGTTTGCTAAGTCGATTTAATCTTATTGCGAGTCTTATGAATCAGTATACTATTCAATGTTTATTAAACAATGAAGTATAAGAAGTAAAGTCGTTTTCGCAAACGCATCCTATAGTCTCAATCTCTATAGTTCTGACTCCTAAAACTAAGAATTCAAGAGTGTTTCCACAGTCATACCACAATAATCATAATCATAAATCATATACTTACTTGACTTGGTGCCGGATTCTCGTGGTGCCATACTTCTTTCAAAACATGCATTCATAATTTAAAATTTCAAACCGTTTTGGAAAACGCTTTTGAACCTAAACCATAGCCGAGTTTTGCAACCGGGCTCTGATACCATAAAATGTAATACCCCAAACTCGGCCCATGCGTAATGACCGGATTCGACATGTCACATGAGAAAAATATGTTAAGTCCTTTTTATTCGTACATAAATAGATATTGATTTGTTAAAATCAAGCAAAAATATTTTTGTTTGAAATATTTGATAAAATATTATTATCTACGAAGATTGTTTGATAATCGATAAATTTGAACTAGTGATTTTTATAAACTGTGACTTTTGAAAATATTGATGAAAATTTGATAGAAAATTTTCGAGTTAAAATATTTGTAAAGTTTATTTTGAAATCCACAAGTGAATCTATTTTAGAAAATCTTTATTTAAGTTTCTAGAAAAGTCTCAATTAAAATAATTTGAGCAAGATATAAGTACGTCAAACACAAAGCAAAATAAAAATAAATCTAGAGGCCTTATTACAAATTTTAAAACCCATAATAGTAAAATAACGAAATAGTGTAGAAAAGTAATTTACTAAAGTTTGAAACATTTATTTCCGAAGTATGGCCTCCACTGAGTCATCCATGGGCCCAAGTCCACGTTATTGAGCATTACCTGTAAGGGTTAAGGAAAAAGGGGTGAGTTACTAGAACTCAGTGTATAATCCCTTACCGTCATCCACTGGGCTTGAACCCGTTTAGCATCATCTTGGGCTTGAGTCCATATACCATAATCTTAGGCCGAAGCCCATTTACAAAAAAAAATATGTATATATGTGCAGTGGATGCAACCCAACCCATCCATCCAACACACCCCCGTACCAACCCTCACACCTGTGGGGATCAAGTCAACCCACCCCGCCAACACACCAAAAAGCAGGCAAATTGCGATTTATAATATTTGTGGCTGTGCCACCAGAAATGCTGCAGTCAAACTACTTTTTATAATATTTGTGGTTGAGCCACCATAGTCATAAGCACATTACTGAACAAATTGTGGCAAATACACCAGGCTACACTTCTCTTCGACATTTTTCCCATCCCATGCAAATTATGTAAATGCAACATACATAATAAAGCATAATATCCACAAATATAAGCAACAATAATTAATCCAGTGATTTATTATGGTAAATCAGCCAATTGTAGGACTTTGTGAATCAGTCCACTACAACATTCTAACAATTTAGCCTAAAAGGGCATTTTCATAATTCGATCCATAAGGGCATTTTCGTAATTTGGCCAATAAGTGCATTTCGGTAAATTTCACAACCCAAAGGTATTTCTGTAATTTTACCCATCAAGGGTATTTTTCGTAATTTCGCAACCCCAAACTTAACTACTAATTTGGGGCATAAAAATTGAAATTGTCCATCCGCATCATATTGACAAGATTGACTATAACTCGAGTTAGGAAACACGAAATTTAGATCCGTAAATTTTCCTTGAATTTAGACTCATATATCTTCTTACTACAATTTTTCCAGAGTTTTTGGCTTAACCATCTAGTACAGTTTATTCATTAAAGTTTCCCCTATTTCACTGACCAACAGTTCTGACCTCTCTTAACTTAAATTCAAATATCTCCTTGTACAGTTTTCATATGATGCTCCCACTTGTTTCTATTGACAACATACTCACCAAGGAATCTATACATATAAAACTATGACTCATAATTTACTTTGTACAATTTTAAATGATTTTTCCAAATTAGAACATGGAACCACGAATCATTCAGAACCAGTCTTACTAAAATTTATAAATCTCAAAATTTACTAATCCTTTGCTTACTCTGCTTCTTTTATAACAAAATAGACTCAATTAGATTTCAATCCATATCTCCTTCACATTCTAATTCCCTTTATCCTGTTTTTCATGATTTTTTCTAAATCAAGTCTCTGCTGTTAACCAAAATCTATTTTATTACAAAATATGTTTACCACTACGAACATATGCATGCTAGAGTGATCACATATGTTGATTTCTGATTTTTCGATCTTTTGACAGAATCACAAAACATTTCATGCAAATATTCAGAGAAGTGTGGGATTACACACCATTTCCAACATGTATTCGGAAGGGTACAAGATTACACACCTTATTAGGATTTCCTAGAGAACCACTCTTCATTGCCCCACTACGTGATCTCCATCTACGTAGTCCCAATATTCAATCCCGCCTTCTAACTACCACCGCACTCTCCTTTACTGCAACAGATGTTAACAATGCTCACCCTTTGATTATCAAAAGAATGCGCAAAAGAGTGTTTCGATTTTGGATTTGGAGTTTTAGACAAAGAGGAAAAAATTGAAGAAAGAAAATGAAACCAAAAAGTTAAGGAGAAAACAACCTCTCAAGCACCAAAAATTGCCAATTGCCTCAAGAAAAATTTGGCTATCCCCTTTTCCCCTCTACAAAACGTGTATTGTTTTGCCCATAAGTATAAGTGTTGACAAAAAACTTTCCAAAACATCACCCATGAAAAAGGCCAACATGTTCCCTTATCTTGCCTTTTTCTTTTGATTTCTTTCCTTACCCTCAACCTTGCCTTATTTTCTTAGCCAGCTTGCCTTAAATACCACCATGGCCGACACATGGAAGAGAAGCACAAGAATTACTCAAAAATGCAATAGATGGTATTCGAACCTCAGACCATTTGTACACTCCACACGCCACTTTCGACCTTTACCAATAGACTCCTTGTGCTAGCAAGAAGCACACTTATATCCTTAAGTCTTGATACCCCTTACCTTCTCCCGCTTAAGTGCATAAACACAAAAATTTACCTATAGCCTAACTTGAACCCAGAACGTCCTAGAAACCTCGTAACTTTCCAAAATCACCTTCCCAATACGTTCAACTTGAAATAAAGCCATTCTCTTGTTCTCCAAAAATTTTAAATGCTTCCGTGCTCAAGGCCCAATGGGGCCAATTCTACTAGGCCCAAATTCAGGTCGTTACAATTCTACCCTCCTTAAAGAAATTTCGTCCTCGAAATTTCCAACTATAGGAACAGTCGCACATCCTAACCTAGCATACTACACTTTCGCTGCGCACTCTGATCTTAATAACACTAATTCGCTTTCTATCTTAATCTTGGAAACTCTTCACATCATTAATGTAACATCTTGGAACTGGGCCTAGTAGGATTAGGCCCAATGGGCCTTGGGGGTAGTAACGTTTAAAATTTTTGAGAACAAGAGAATGGTACTAAGGAAAGTTGGACCTATTAGGTGAGTGATTTTGGAAGGTTAGGGGGCTTTTATGAAGTCCCGGGTTAAAGTTAGGCTATAGGAAAAATTTTGGTTTTAGGTGAAAAAAACCCTGGGAGTTGGTAGGTA
This sequence comes from Gossypium rotundifolium, assembly GCA_025506655.1. Taxonomy (NCBI): domain Eukaryota; kingdom Viridiplantae; phylum Streptophyta; class Magnoliopsida; order Malvales; family Malvaceae; genus Gossypium; species Gossypium rotundifolium. The sequence continues at coordinate 83,441,416 of CP106722.1, read as the reverse complement.
GGCTTTAAGAATAAAATGTGGGGAAAATGACAAGTGGAGTGTGTGGTGTAGTGGAAAAGTGATGCCACTTAAAAGGCAAGGGGGTGACACCATAAGAGGAAGGAAGGAGGTCCAAGGTTCAAGTCTGGGTGCTTGCATTTTAGTTTTCTTTTTAAATGGATTTTTGAATTTGGCCATAGGACTTATATTTAGTTGCAAACAAAGAGCTAGTTGGTAAAGTGGCTAGCAGCGTGGATTATGTTATAGGGGAGCCTGGGTTCGAATCTCATAAGAAGCAAGGGAGTATTTATTTTGCTAAGATGGGGCGACAAGAGTTTGAGTTGGATTTAAACTCTGCTAACGGAGGGATCCCACATCGGTAAGATACAAAGAAGGAAGGTGAGAAGCTAGCTATATATAGAGCATTCTATGAGGAGAGTTAATATACCTTGGTGAACGTTTGGGTGTAGACCTAGAGGATAATCGCCAATAGTAGCGAAGGAAGGGCTACTAGAATGTGAGGTACACGGTAAGGTTACGGTGAGGTTTTGTTTCCGATAAATGTATATTAAGTTATGATTAATCGTTAGGTGATGTCGATTGTAGGTTCGTGACTAAGGGGTTTACAGCACGCGAGGTTACCAGGTGTGTACAAACACTACACACACGATATCGGCAATGCCGAAAAGACGAAAAGTCGAAAGTGGCTAAATGGGCCTGGTGGGCCCTGAGGCTAAGTTTGATGAAATGGTTTGGTTGGTTATACGAATTGAATTATTCATGCATGATACATGAATTGGATTTGTTTTGGGCCTAATAGGCCATATGATGAGATTTGGGCCGTGAGGGAGTGATTTGGGCTTATGGGGACGTAGACATGTATGTTAGGGTTTATGGACCTTAGGTCTAGTTTGAACAACTCGTAAATTCCATAAGACTTAATTTTAATTAAACATGTCAATTTACGAGTCGCAGGGTTGGAGTGTGGCAACGGGCGTACGCATGTCTAGGATTGGATCTAGGGAGAGCTTGGTACTTATGTAGCATCCTAAATAATTGGGTATCATTATGTTGCTTAATGTTGGTTCAGGTTACTTGGAGATAGAATAAATATTATTATTTAAGTGTACATTTGAGTAAAGAAATTAAATGACCTTAAGACTTAAATTAATTAAGTGCTAAAAGTTGGCATAAGTGAGCTAGTAGTAGAGAGGAGATGGCGCCATAAGTTTCCTAGAGGGAAGGAGTTCGAAACACCTGGCAAGCAACAAGGAAATTTTATTTTTTGCTTTAACCTATGCATGTGTCGGCAAGGGGATAAGGTTGGATGAGTTGTATTGTTTTATTTTTGGTAAGTAGACTAAAGGAAAAAGGTAATTGTTAACTTATGGTAGGGAATCAAGAAAGTTTGGAAAGATAAGGGGACATAAGGCATGTATCAAGGAAAAGGGTTTTGGAAATTATTTCATGGTCATTTGACCAATGAATTTGGACGGCAATGTGGCTAGGGGGAGGTTGGCGATTATGTTAGTACCTTGCTAGGATTAGGAATTAGTTTTTGGTCATTCCTAACATCTTGTGAAAAGTTTTGCAATTCTTTTCTCAACCTTTCTCCTTTGGCCGAATTTGAGCTTTTGGTAAGCCTTAACCTTTTGACCATTTGGTCATTTTGCCTATCACTTTAGTACTCTTTTGTATGTTTTTTTTCAAAGTGCGAAATCTCCAATACCAAAAGGCCATTCTTTTCTTTTCTTCTTCCCATTGCCGAATGTACTTTGCTCCTAAACTCATCTCTTTCTTTCTCTTTCTTCCTTTGAAAACCAAACAACATCATCACCATCTCTTTCTCTCATCTTTTAATTTCTTTTCAATCATACTTTCTCCAAAATATTTTCTCATGGCGAATGTTAGTGTGCCTTTGCGAACCATTTTCTCTTTTTTTTGGTTATTCATAGCCGAATCTCTCTCTATTCATAAACATCCTTCTCAATCGTTTCTTCTCAACCGTGGACAATAGGTAAGAGTTATTTTTAGTTAATTTTAGATAATAATGGTTTTGGCCGAATCTTGATGGTGGTAAGAAGGATATCTTGGATTGAAATAATCATTCTTTCTATTAACTTTTCTTTGTTATATTTTAAGGCGATAGTAGAGGATCGAAACTCAAGTGTTCGTGAGTATCATAGAACGTTGAAATCGATTTAAGGTGTTAAGGAGCGTTTTGGTCGATTCTCATATTGTGGAGCAAGGATCTTTGTGGTAAGGAAATCTCACCCTTAAAACCTTTAGTATTATTTTCGATATATTCTTAAGTTGGATTAATGATCTTTTGTCATTGAAGACATTCAAAATAGGGCAAAAAGGCGTCCATAGTCTTCGTAAGAGGGTGGATCCGCTATTCCCCTAAATATAAAAGAAGGGCTATTTAGGAATCGAGATTTTCCACAAGGTACGGACCATCAACTGAGGGAAATCAATTATTTGAAGTAGTTCGTACTCCCGAGCCATTATACGTTAGTGGATTTTCAGCGAGCAACGAATCGATAAACGAGGATAAACCGAAAATAGAAGTGATTCAAAATCAAAGGGGTAAGGATTTGGATCAAATCCCAATAGAATATTTTTGATAAATGATATTGTTCTAATAGATCGTATTATGTTTAGGTGTTGACGAGCGGGAAGGTTTAGTACTCACGATATCAAGGTGTGTAACTTCACACTTTTCTTGGGTTGGATGTCATTCGTGGTATTGAGTAAAATCGTAAAAACGACAAAATCGGTATAATACGTATTAATTGATATCTCGGGAAAATACATGAAAACGATTAAAATTGTAAAAATTACAAAAACGCCCTCATGAAGTTAGTTGTTAATATGTAAATTTTATGTCTCGTAAAAATGGGCCGAAAAATATGCTAGTTAGTAAAATGGGCCGAAATCTCTGCTAGATCGATAAATGGGTCGAAATCTCTACTAGATCGATAAATGGGCCGAAATCTATGCTAGATCGATAAATGGGCGAAATCTACTAGATCGATAAATGGGCGAAAAGCACGATAAATTGTTAAATGGGCCAAAAGCACGATAAATTGTTAAATGGGCCAAACTCTTAGCTAGATCGTAAATTGGGTTTAAGATGCTAGATTGCTAAATGGGCTATATGCTATTTGAAATTTTGGGCCTTAACAAAACTAGAAATATTGACTCTTATGTTATTTAAATCTTTTGATAAAATCATCATATGAACATAGACAAATTTTTGCATACATGTTGCATGGGTTGGGATTAATAATGAAGAGAAGAAAGGCCTGTTGCCAAAATCTAGTTCGGTGGCTCTGCCACAAATTAATTAAATGGATATTTGCCTCTAGTTCGGTGGCTCGCCACAAATATTAATGGCTCAATGCCTCTAGTTCGGTGACTTTGTCACAATCTAGTTCTATGGCTCGCCACAAATATAAAATGGCTTAATACTGCGATTGGTGTGATGGCGGGTGGGTTGACTTGATCCCCAGGTGTGATGGTTGGCAGGGGTGTGTAGCGGATGGAAATTTGGTTTGGGGTTGGGAACTTCATTTTGCATACATATTATTATTTTTGTTGATAAACCTGTTGACGGGCTCAAGCCCAAAATAATGATTTGATGATCTGGCCCAATGAATAAGTAGTGAGTTATACACTGAGTTCTAAGTAACTCACTCCCTCAAATTTTTCATCTCAGGTAATGGAAATTGACGTGGACTTGGGCCGAGGATGACTTCGTGGGGGCCATACTACAAATAAGGGTTAATGAAACTTTGAACTTTTATTAAAGACTTTCTATAATTTACTATTATGGGTTTGATGTAATAAGGCCTCTATAAATGTTTTATGGATTTTATGTGTGGATGGATTTAAATTATGTTTTGGACTATTAATATGGGCTTATAATTATTTTGTTTTCTTAAAATAATTTGGGTTTTCAAATATATGAAATTCCTTTATCATTTTCTTAAATATTTTGAACTCTTATAAAAATTTACTCTAAGGATTTTATCAATACAATATTAATGATATTTTCAATTAATGTTTTTCTCATATATAACAAATTTAAAATACTCTTTTGGTTTTTATTAAACCTTGTAAACAAAAATTGATTTTTATTTTAAATTCCTATTCATCGTAATTATTAAGATAGTTCGATTTATGTAACAGACCAAATCTAGTCTTAACGCATAGACCGGGTTTGGGGTGTTACAACTTAAGCAGCCCTAGTGGCCCACCTCCTCTTTTCTGGAATCCTACTTGGTGCGTAGTGTCTGTTCACTTTAGCCGTGAGGACTTGTTGATGGGCCAAAGTTCATAACTAAAATCCGAGAGGGACCAAATACCCTTATATTTGTTAAATTACTAAAATACCCTTATATTGGTAAAGTACCAAAATACCCCTATTTTGCAAAATTACCAAAATATCCTTAATTTATGAAATTACCAAAATACCCTCGATTTACAAAATTACCAAAATACCCCCAGTTTGTGAAATTACTGAAGTACCCCCGATTTGTAAAATTACCAAAATACCCCCGATTTGTGAAAATACCAAAATACCCCCAGTTTATGAAATTACTGAAATCTTGGAAACTCTTCACATCATCAATTATCTAATCCACAGAAGCAAACAGGTATTTAACACACATACATAAAATTTCCTATGCTCAAACACCATAAAAACATCCCCGACTTGCTGGTGATGGAACAATCCCGAGCCTTTTGCTCCTTAGACCCGTATCTCAAACATGCTCCTGACCTCCTCTAGCATTTTCCCGTATGGCGCCTTCTGTAATAATCGCAAGTCGAAAAGTTTGTGTAACACCCCTATCCCGTGTCCGATCACCGGATTAGGGTTAAAGGCATTACCAGACAGATCGGAAACATTTACAGAATTATCACATAGTCATTTATCAATCTCAAACATAAAGTCCCTTAAGAAGGTCATTGAGACATTAAACATACTTGTAAACCGAGTCGGGACTAAACTGAAACACATACGAAATTTCATGAAAATTTAAATGCTTGAGATAAAGCCATTCTCTTGTTCTCCAAAAATTTTAAACGCTTCTGTGCTCAAGGCCCAGTGGGGCCAATTCTACTAGGCCCAAATTCGGGTCGTTACAATTTTACCCTCCTTAAAGAAATTTTGTCCTCAAAATTTCCAACTATAGGAACAGTCGCACATCCTAACCTAGCATACTACACTTTTGCTGTGCACTCTGATCTTAATATCACTAATTCGCTTTCTATCTTAATCTTGGAAACTATTCACATCATCAATTATCTAATCCACAGAAGCAAACAGGTATTTAACACACATACATAAAATTTCCTATGCTCAAACACCATAAAAACATCCCCGACTTGCTGGTGATGGAACAATCCTGAGCCTTTTGCTCCTTAGACCCATATCTCAAACATGCTCCTGACCTCCTCTAGCATTCTCCCGTATGACGCCTTCTGCAATAATCGCAAGCCGAAAAGTTTGTGTAACACCCCTATCCCGTGTCCGATCACTGGATTAGGGTTAAAGGCGCTACCAGACAGATCAAAAACATTTACAGAATTATCACATAGTCATTTATCAATCTCAAACATAAAGTCCCTTAAGAAGGTCATTGAGACCTTAAACATGCTTGTAAACTGAGTCGGGGCTAAACCGAAACACATACGAAATTTCATGAAAATTTAAAACTTTTCTAAAATACAAGGGACACACGGCCGTAGGGGGTAGGCCGTGCCTCACCCACGGCTACTAGACACCCCCGTGTGTCCTCCCCGTGGTAGTATACTGCCAAAACCAACACGGTCACCAAGCACGCCCCTGTGTTAAGGCCGTGTACTACTAGATCACATACTGCCATTTCTCACAAGGCCATTAAGCACACCCGTGTAGAGGTCGTGTGCAATTTAAGCCACATTCTGCCAATTTAACCACGGTCTCAGGCACGCCCGTGTGCCTCAACCGTGTGACATTATAGACCATTTTACAAGGTCAATATGCCACCCATTTTGGGTCTCACCTACAAGTAATACATACCAAAACATAATATGCATATATGGCAACCAAAACATACCAAATTGACCATTCAATTTATACATTCCTTATCCAATTCAATCATGCCAACTTTCAAGACAAAACACACACACACACACACACACACACACACACACACACACACACATATATAACCAAAGCATATCTACATTCATTTGCTTACTCATAACTTACCCATTCTTTATACATCAAAACATACTAAATATATGCTTCATAACTCTTCCATTCAAACATTTATCAACTCAAAAGCTTGCCAATACACATGGCCATGCTCACTTCATATACATATACACCTATCTATCCTATACATGCCATAATTAGTCATATACATTTTTAAAAGGGTACCAAAATAAGTTTAGTAGTGTGATGACGATCCTTGGCAATCCCGAGCCTTCAGTAGCTTAAACGACCTATAAAATAGAGAAAATACACACACAGAGTAAGCTTTCCAAAAGCTTAGTAAGTCATATGCAAATAAACACATTGGCACATATATATCGATCACTTAGCAACTATCACATATATAACTTGGTTCATAAACTTATAGCCACATTTGCCACATTCAACTTTTTAAGATTCACATTCTCATTTTCAATCATACTCTTCTTCATATCAAAGTCATATAGGTACTTACCTTTTATACACACTTAATGTGCATTCAACGTATCTGAATCAAATATCCATTCACTTAATTGATCATAGCTCGGATATACCATTCGTATTATAGACTCGCCCATTGAACCCTTAGGAACCTAGTAGGATGATCAGAAAGTTTGGGATAGTTGTACAATGCCAACGTCCCAGATGAGGCCTTATATGCACTCGGATATCAATGCCACTGTCCCAGACAGGGTCTTACATGAATAGCTCATATTGTTGTTGACGTCCCAGACGTGGTCTTACATATAATTAGATAACGATGCCTAAGTCCCAGACGAGGTCTTATATATAATCAGATAATGATGACTACGACCCAGATGAGGTCTGATATATAATCAGATAATGATGCCTATTCCCAGACGAGGTCTTACACAAATTTCAAATCAACGCCAACGTCCCGGACGTGGTCTTACATGATAAAATAGAACAGATATCTATGTCATGATATACGTTATCCTGTTTATTCCTAGGTTCGTAGGGACTTCTCGGCTTTATCACTATATCGAACTTATTTCAAAATTCATGCACTTAGCATGTCATACTCATTCATTTTCATCGATAGACATATGAATACATATATTCAATTCAATAGAGATAAGTTTATTTGCATAGTAACTTACCTCGGATTTGGTTTATCGAACGGAAACGGCTACTCGGTTATTTTCACTTTCCCACGATCTAAGTCCGTTTTCCTCGGTTCTTGATCTAAACATATTCAGAATTTATCCTTTTATTCACTATTTCATTCAATTAAATCCAAAGACACATATTTAGGGTTATTTGCAAATTAACCCTCATATTTGCACACGTTATTAATCTAGTCCATTTTACTCAAAACATCAAATTTCACAAAATCAACACAACACAACCTTAGCCAAATACTTATGGACTTCATACAAACCCATACTTTTCATCAAATTTACAATTTAGTCCTTCAATTTATCATTTTCACAATTTAGCCCTATTTAGCTAAATTCATCAAAATTTCAAGAACAAAACATGCTCATCAAACACATATCTTTCATATTTCACTATTAAACATCACAAAGCTTGCAAAATCATCAATGGCATATTTCACATACATCATCAAAACACAAAATTAAGGCATGGGTTTGATAGCTCTCTAAGCAACGATTGCAAAAACGTAGAAATCATCAAAAACTGAAATCAAAACTTACCTTAATTTTGGCTTGTAAGTGCCGAATGTTTAGCCAAAATTTTCTTTCTTTTTCTTTAGTGTTTTTCGGTCAGTGAGGAAAAAATAAAAGATGAACACTCATCTTTTGTTTCTTTAATCCAATATCATTTATTCAATTACTAAAATGCCTATCCATTACACATATAGAACAACTAATGCTATGGTTATTTAGTCATTCCATCATCCACTATCTCTATGATGGCATATTTGCCATATAAGGCCTCCATTTATACAAAGTCACAACATATAAGTGTTTTAGAAAATAGCGAACTACTTTCACATTCAATGCAATTTCATCCATTTGTCAAATTAAACACACAGACGGACAAATCAACTTACATAAATTTGCCACATGCTTAGTCACATATCAACGGCATAGAAAATAATATTAAAATATTATACAGACTTGAATTTGTGGTCTCGAAACCACTGTTCTGACTAGGGTATAAACTAGACTATTACAATTCTCCCCCTTAGGGATTTTCTTCCCCGAAAATCTTACCGTTAAACAGATTTGAATGTTGCTGTCTTATGAATCCTCAGGCTCCCATGTAACCTCTTCTAATCCTTGTCGATTCCACAATACTTTCACTAACAAAATTTTCTTGTTTCTCAAATCTTTCACTTCACGAGCTAAGATACAGATCGGTTCCTCTTCGTATGTCATATCAGGTCGAATTTCAATTTCAGATGGGGCAATCACATGTGACGGATCAGACTGATATCTACGGAGCATCGAAACGTGAAATACATTGTGAATCTTTTCTAATTCAGAGGGCAACTTCAATCTATATGCAACAGGCCCAACACCTTCAATGATCTCATACGGTCCGATGAATCTCAGACTTAACTTGCCTTTACGTCCGAATTGGAGCACTTTCTTTCACGGAGACACTTTCAAAAATACTTTGTCGCCGATCTCAAATTCTATATCTTTTCATTTTAAGTCTGCATAGGATTTCTGATGATCAGATGTTGCTTTCAAACAATCTCGAATCAGTTTCACTTTCTATTCGGTATCTTTTATCAAATCAACCCCGTGTAACTTATTCTCACTGAGTTCAGTCCAATATAGAGGTGTACAACATTTACGTCTGTACAAAGCTTCAAATGGTGCCATTTTGATGCTCGACTGAAAACTATTGTTATACGCAAATTCAATCAACGGCAAGTATTGTTCCCACGAACCATTAAACTCTAATATACATCATCTTAACATATCTTCGAGAATCTGAATAATTTGCTCGGATTGAACATCCGTTTGTGGATGAAAAGCTGTACTGAAATGCAATTTCGTACCCAAAGCGTCTTGCAATTTCTTCTAGAATCGCAATGTGAATCTCGGGTCCCTATCTGACACGATAGATAGTGGCACCCCGTGCAATCTCACAATCTCGGAAATATAAAGTTCAGCTAATCTTTCAAGTGAGTAATCAGATCTTATGAGAATAAAATGGGCAAATTTAGTTAATCGGTCAACTACGACCCATATCGCATCCTTCTTTCTCAGAGTCAGAGGCAACCCAGAAACAAAGTACATAGTTACTTTATCCCATTTCCATTCAGGAATCAGAATCGGCTGTAACAACCCTGACGGAACTTGATGTTCGGCTTTCACTTGCTAGCAAACTAAGCATTTTGAAACAAATTCAAAAATGTCCCGTTTCATGCAAGACCACCAATAGTGTTACTTCAAATCATGATACATCTTTGTACAACCCGGATGGACAAATAGACGACTGTTATGTACTTCACCCAAAATCAACTGAATCAACTCTTGATTTCTTGGAACACTGATTCGATCTCAAAATCTCAAAAAATCATCAACAACTCAAAATTCAGATTCAGAATTCAATTCACATTGAGCTTGTTTCAATAACAATTCATTATCAACCTTCTGAGCATCACATTTGTTGTACAAATAACGGTTTCACTCTCAATTCAGCTGTCACAGAACTATCATCAGACAAATCTAACTGAGCATTCAAAGCACATAGTGCAAACAATGACGTTCTACTTAACGCATCAGCAACCACGTTTGCTTTACCCGGGTGATAATCTATCACAAGCTCGTAATCCTTTAACAGTTCTAACCATCTTCTTTGACACAGATTCAAATCTTTCTGGGTCATTGATATTTCAGACTTTTATGATCTGAAAACACATGACATTTCTCACCGTACAAATAATGATGCCAAATTTTAAGTGCAAACACAATCGCAGCGAGCTCAAGGTCATGTGTCGAATAATTCTTTTCATGAGGCTTTAATTGTCTCGAAGCGTAAGCTACCACTTTGCCCTCTTGCATCAAAACACATCCCAGACCGTTTAACGAAGCATCACTGTAAACAACAAATTTCTTACCCGATTCTGGCTGTACTAACACTGGAGCTTCTATTAATAGAGTTTTCAACTGGTCAAAACTTTTCTGACATTTATCCGACCATTCAAATCTGACATCTTTCTGAAGTAATCTAGTCAACAGAGTAGCTATAGTCGAGAAGCCTTTAACAAATCTGCGGTAATAACCAGTTAAACCCAAAAAACTACGAACTTCGGATACGTTCTTCGGAGGTTTCCAATTTAGAATAGCAGAAATCTTGCTCGGATCAACACAAATCCCAGAAGCTGACACAATATGCCCTAGAAAACTGACCTCATTCAACCAGAATTCACATTTGCTGAATTTTCCATACAATTGCTTTTCTCTCAAAGTTTGCAACACAATTTTCAAATGTTCTACATGCTCATTCTCATCACGTGAGTAAATTAAAATGTCGTCAATGAATACAACAACAAATTGATCCAGATACGGTCTGAAAATTCTGTTCATCAGATCCATAAAAATAGCAGGAGCATTGGTTAGTCCAAATAGCATAACTTAAAACTCATAATGCCCGTACCTCGTTCTGAAGGTAGTTTTTAGAATATCTAAATCTTTAACTCTCAACTGGTAGTATCACGATCTCAGATCAATCTTTGAAAATACAGTAGCTCCTTTTAACTGATCGAATAAGTCATCAATCCTAGGCAAGGGATATTTGTTCTTTATGGTCACCTTATTCAACTGACGGTCATCAATGCACATTCTCATCATGCCATCTTTCTTTTTCACAAACAGAACAGGTGCACCCAAGGCGAAAAACTCGGTCTAGCGAACCCTCTATCGGTCAACTCTTGCAACTGTAATTTTAACTCTTTCAACTCTGTTGGTGCCATTTTATACGGAGCTATCAAAATAGGTGTCGTACCAGGCAACAATTCAATACCAAATTCAACTTCACGAATCGGAGGTAAACCCGGTAACTCCTCATAGAACACATCAAAAAAATTACAAACAATGGGTACTGATTTAATTTTTTTCTCGGATGCTTTTGAATATATCACATAAGCAAAATACGATTCACACCCCCTTTTCACATATCTCTGATCTCTCAAAATGGATATCACAGCAGGCAATCCATTTAAATCACTAGACTCAATCCGTACAGTCTCATCATTTGGACCTCGTAAATCTATAGTCTTTCTTTTACGGTTTACAACAGCATCATGCATAAACAGCCAATCCATTCCCAGAATAATATCGAATTCATCAAATGGAAAGAGCATCAGATCAGCAAGAAAACAGATATCTCGAAACATTAACGGACAGTTCTTGCATACTTTGTCAACCAGAACACTTTTACCTAAGGGGTTCGATACTTTTATAGTAAACTCAGTAGACTCTACAGGAAAAGTCTTGCTGAATACTAAATTCATGCATATATATGAATGCGTAGAACCAGGGTCTATCAAAACAATCATAGAAGTATCATAAGTAGTAAAAGTACCCGTTATAACATCAGGTGATGAAGCTTCTTCACGAGCTCGGATAGCATATGCTCTGGCAGGCGCTCTAGCTTCAGATCTTACCACAGTGTCTCTCGTGCACCTCTGACTACCACTAACATTTCTTGTATTCTTTGAAGGTCTACCGCTCGCAGGTGCATTATCAGATCTCGAATTCTGAACAGTCTTTGGTTCAACATGCTTAGGGCAATCACGGATAAAATGATCAAGCGATCCGCATCTGAAGCAAGCTTTGTCATTTAATCTACAACTTTCCGGATGTCTTTTTCCACAATGTTTACATTCGATTTTCTCAGATCGAACATTACCAACACTAGCCACTGAAGTTGCTGGGATTGTGGAACTCATTTGCAATTTAGCTCGATTTCTATTCAAATGGCTCACATTATCTCTAAAATGACTTTGATCATCTTGGAATATTTTCAGAGCAGACTGAAATGATTTACTCTGAATCTCTTCTTCATTTCACGAGTTTCAGACTCATCTTTTGTTTTATCCTTCCCGAGTGCCTCAACTTTGCAAGCTCAGTCAACGAGTACAACAAACTCTTTTATTTCTAAAATCCCGACTAGTAAATGAATATCTTCATTCAGACCATCTTCGAATCTTTTACACATTATAGCTTCAGATGATACGCATTCAAGAGCGTACTGACTCAACCTGACAAATTTCCGTTCATATTCTGTAACAGTCATTATGCCTTGCTTTAGTTCTAAAAATTCTTTTCATTTTTGATCAACGAATCTCTCACTGATATATTTCTTCCTAAACTTGGTCTAAAAGAAATCCCATGTAACTCATTCTCTCAAAACAACAGAAATCAAAGTTTTCCACCGTTGATATTTTGCATCTCAAAGTAACGATACAACACACTTTATGCATTCTTCCAGAGTCAGAGACATCTCATCAAATACCCGGATCGTGTTTTCTAACCAGAACTCAGCCTTTTCAGCATTATCATCCTTAATAGCTCGAAACTCTTTAGCCCCATACTTACAGATCTTGTCAATCGTAGGCTTATTCAACAGATTCAGATTTACAGTTAGAGGTATATCAGATGTCTGAGGGGGATTAATCGGGGGCGGGGGTTATGAAACAGTTGGGTTATTCTTTACGAACTGAACGAACCACTCACTCATCATTTGGAAGAAAGCTTGTTTAGCTTCTCCCTCCTGACCGATCGTAGCCGGTCTCGAATTAGAAGGCTCTGCCCCTTGCGCAGGAGCAGGCGCATTACTTTCTACGTCGTCAGCTATGGCTCTTTCGGGATCCATTACTATACAGAAATCACATTTTACACGTCAGGATTCATTACACTATCACAGTTCAAAATATGGCATGTAGAGCTAGACTCTGACACGCTACGTTAGTCCGAGAATCGACTAAACCGTAGCTCTGATACCAACCAAATGTAACACCCTATCCCGTGTCCGATCACCAGATTAGGGTTTAAGACGTTACCAGACAGATCAAAAACATTTACAGAATTATCACATAGTCATTTATCAATCTCAAACATAAAGTCCCTTAAGAAGGCCATCGAGACCTTAAACATGCTTGTAAACTGAGTCGGGACTAAAATGAAACACATACAAAATTTCATAAAAATTTAAAACTTTTTTAAAATACAGGGGACACACGGCTGTGGGGGTAGGCCATGCCTCACCCACGGCTACTAGACACCCCCGTGTGTCCTCCCCGTGGTAGTATACTGCCAAAATCAACACATTCATCAAGCACGCCCGTGTGCTAAGGTCATGTACTACTAGATCACATACTGCCATTTCTCACACGGCCATCAAGCACACCCGTGCTGAGGTCGTATGCAATTTAAGCCACATTCTGCCAATTTAACCACGGTCTCAGGCACACCCGTGTGCCTCAACCGTGTGACATTATAGGCCATTTTACAAGGTCAATATGCCACCCATTTTGGGTCTCACCTACAAGCAATACATACCAAAACATAATATGCATATATGGCAACCAAAACATACCAAATTGACCATTCAATTTATACATTCCTTATCCAATTCAATCATTCCAACTTTCAAGACAAAACATATATATATAACCAAAGCATATCTACATTCATTTGCTTACTCATAACTTACCTATTCTTTATACATCAAAACAAACTAAATATATGCTTCATAACTCTTCCATTCAAACATTTATCAACTCAAAAGCTTGCCAATACACATGGCCATGCTCACTTCATATACATATACATCTATCTGGCATATACATGCCATAATTAGTCATATACATTTTCAAAAGGGTACCAAAATAAGTTTAGTAGTGTGATGACCATCCTTGACAATCCCGAGCCTTCAGTAGCTTCGACGACCTATAAAATAAAGAAAATACACACACAGAGTAAGCTTTCCAAAAGCTTAGTAAGTCATATACAAATAAACACATTGGCACAAATATATTAGCAACTATCACATATATAACTTGGTCCATAAACTTATAGCCACATTTGCCACATTCAACATTTTAAGATTCACATTCTCATTTTCAATCATACTCTTCTTCATATCAAAGTCATATAGATACTTACCTTTTATACACACTTAATGTGCATTCAACGTACCTGAATCAAATATTCATTCACTTAATTGATCATAGCTCGGATATACCATTCGTATTATAGACTCTCCCGTTGAACCCTTAGGAACCTAGTAGGATGATCAGAAAGTTTAGAATAGTTGTACAATGCCAATGTCCCAGACGAGGTCTTATATTCACTCGAATATCAATGCCACTGTCCCAGACAGGGTCTTACACGAATAGCTTATATCGTTGCCGACGTCCCAGACGTGGTCTTACATATAATTAGATAACGATGCCTCGTCCCGCATTTAGGTCTTATATATAATCGATAATGATGCCTACGTCCCGATGAGGCCTTATATATAATCGATAATGATGCCTACGTCCCGCACGAGGTCTTATATATAATCGATAATGATGTCACGCCCTGCATTTAGAGGTCTTACACAAATTTCAAATCAACGCCAACGTCCTGGACGTGGTCTTACATGATAAAACAGAACAGATACCTATGTCATGACATACGTTATCCTATCTATTCCTAGGTTCGTACGGGACTTCTCGACTTTATCACTATATCAAACTTATTTCAAAATTCACGCACTTAGCATCTCATACTCATTCATTTTCATCGATAGACATATGAATACATATATTCAATTCAATACAGATAAGTTTATTTGCATAGTGACTTACCTCGGATTTGGTTTATCGAACGAAAATGGCTACTCGGTTATTTTCACTTTCCCGCGATCTAAGTCTGTTTTCCTCGGTTCTTAATCTAAACATATTATGAATTTATCCTTTTATTCACTATTTCATTCAATGAAATCCAAAGACACATATTTAGGGTTATTTGCAAATTAACCCTCATATTTGCACACTTTATCAATCTAGTCTATTTTATTCAAAACATCAAATTTCACAAAATTAACACATACACAAGCTTAGCCGAATACTTATGGACTTCATACAAACCTATACTTTTCATCAAATTTGTAATATAGTCCTTTAATTTATCATTTTCACAATTTAGCCCTATTTAGCTAAATTCATCAAAACTTCAAGAACAAAACATGTTCATCAAACACATATCTTTCATATTTCACTATTAAACATCACAAAGCTTGCAAAATCATCAATGGCATATTTCACATACATCATCAAAACACAAAATTAAGGCATGGGTTTGATAGCTCTCTAAGCAACAATTGCAAAAACGTAGAAATAATCAAAAATCGAAATCAAAACTTACCTTAATTTTGGCTTGTAAGTGACGAATGTTTAGCCAAAATTTTCGTTCTTCTTCTTTAGTGTTTTTCGGTCAATGAGGAAAAAATAAAAGATGAACATTCAGCTTTTGTTTCTTTAATCTAATATCATTTATTCAATTACTAAAATGCCTATCCATTACACATATAGAGCAACTAATGCTATGGTTATTTAGTCAGTCCATCATCCACTATCTCTATGATCGCATATTTGCCATATAAAGTCTCCATTTATACAAAGTCACAACATATAAGTGCTTTAGAAAATAGCAAACTACTTTCACATTCAATGCAATTTCATCCATTTGTCAAATTAAACACACAGATGGACAAATCAACTTACATAAATTTACCATATGCTTAGTCACATATCAACGGCATAGAAAATAATATTAAAATATTTTACAGACTTGAATTTGTGGTTGCAAAACAACTGTTCTAACTAGGGTATAAACTGGACTATTACAGTTTGGACGTGCCTTAACGCGCTTCATAGAACGAGACTGCGACCCTGAAGAACCGCGATATCTTTTCTTCTTATAGTCCACGCACCCACCTCGAAATATCTCACCGATTCCTTTAACCTCCTCCAATACCTCCTTAACTAACTGAGTTAGCTCATCAACCCCAGCTCGATCATGAGATCCCATCTCAGCCACTGGCGAAGCTAGTGTGTCCATTTCGGGCACATGCCTCGGTGCTGAAGATCCAGTCCTAGCACCTCGGCCTCTACCACAGCTACGTGAATCTCGTCCTCATCCTTTAGTGCTCATGTTTGCTAAGTCAATTTAATCTTATTACGAGTCTTACGA
Source organism: Gossypium rotundifolium (assembly GCA_025506655.1). NCBI lineage: Eukaryota > Viridiplantae > Streptophyta > Magnoliopsida > Malvales > Malvaceae > Gossypium > Gossypium rotundifolium. Next base: position 83,425,000 of record CP106722.1, on the reverse strand, counting down.
ATCAGCATCCTATTCAATGTTTATTAAACAATGAAGTATAAGAAGTAAAGTCATTTTCGTAAACGCATCCTATAGTCTCAATCTCTATAGTTTTGACTCCTAAAACTAAGAATTCTAGAGTATTTCTACAGTCATACCACAATAATCATAATTATAAATCATATACTTACTTGACTTGGTGCCGGATTCCCATGGTGTGATACTTCCTTCAAAACATGCATTCATAATTTAAAAAATTCAAACCGCTTTGGAAAACGCTTTTGAACCCAAACCACAGCCGAGTTTTCCAATCGGACTATGATACCATAAAATGTAACACCCCAAACCCGGCCCATGCGTAATTATCGGATTCGACATGTCACATGAGAAAAATATGTTAAGTCCTTTTTATTCATACGTAAATAGATATTGATTTGTTAAAAACAAGCAAAATAATTTTGGTTTGAAATATTTGATAAAATATTACTATCTATGAAGATTGCTTGATAATCGATAAATTTGAACTAGTGATTTTTATAAACTGTGACTTTTGAAAATATTGATGAAAATTTGAGAGAAAATTTTTGAGTTAAAAATATTTGTAAAAGTTTATTTTGAAATCCATAAGTGAATCCATTTTAGAAAATCTTTATTTAAGTTTCTAGAAAAATCCCAATTAAAGGAATTTGAGCAAGATATAAGTACGTGAAACACAAAGCAAAACAAAAATAAATCCAGAGGCCTTATTACAAATTTTAAAACCCATAATAGTAAAATAACAAAACAGTGTAGAAAAGTAATTTACTAAAGTTCGAATCATTTATTTCCAAAGTATGGCCTCCACCGAGTCATCCTTGGGCCCAAGTCCACGTTACTGAGCATTACTTGTAAGGGTTAAGGAAAAAGGGGTGAGTTACTAGAACTCAGTGTATAATCTCTTACCGTCATCTACTAGGCCTGAACCCGTTTAGCATCATCTTGGGCTTGAGTCAATATAGCATAATCTTAGGCCGAAGCCCATTTACAAAATAGAATATGTATATATGTGCAATGTATGCAACCCAACCCATCCATCCAACACACCCCCGTACCAACCCTCACACCTGTGGGGATCAAGTCAACCCACCATGCCAATACACCAAAACGCAGGCAAATTGTGATTTATAATATTTATGGCTGTGCCACCAGAAACACTGTAGTCAAACTGCTTTTTATAATATTTGTGGCTGAGCCACCAGAGTCATAAGCACATTAATGAATAAATTGTGGCAAAGCCACCAGGCTACAGTTCTCTTCAACATTTTCCCATCCCATGCAAATTATGTAAATGCAACATACATAATAAAGCATAATATCCACAAATATAAACAGCAATAATTAATCCAATGATTTATTATGGTAAATCGGCCAATTGTAGAACTTTGTGAATCGGTCCACTACAGCATTCTAACAATTCGGCCGAAAAGGGCATTTTTGTAATTCGGCCCATAAGGGCATTTCGATAAATTTCACAAACCAAAGGTATTTCTATAATTTTACCCATTGAGGGTCTTTTTTGTAATTTCGTAACCCCGAACTTAACTACTAATTTGGGGCATAAAAATTGAAACTATCCATCTGCGTCATATTGACAAAATTGACTATAACGCGAGTTAGGAAACTGAAAATTTAGATCCGTAAATTTTCTTGAATCTAGACTCATATGTCTTCTTACTAAAATTTTTCCAGAGTTTTTGGCTTAACCATCTAGTACAGTTTATTCATTAAAGTTTCCCCAGTTTCACTGACCAACGGTTCTGACCTCTGTTACCTTAAATTCAAATATCTCCTTGTACAGTTTTCATATGATGCTCCCACTTATTTATATTGAAAATAGACTCACCAAGGAATCTATACATATAAAATATAACTAATAATTAAATTTTTACAATTTTGAATGATTTTTCCAAATTAGAATAGGGAACCACGAAGTCATTCAGAACTAGTCTTACTAAAATTTATAAATCTCAAAATATACTAATCCTTTGCTTGCTATGTTTCTTTTATAAGAAAATAGACTCAATTATATTTCAATCCATATCTCTTTCACTTTCTAATTCCCTTTCTCCTATTTTTCATGATTTTTCTAAATCATGTCCCTGCTGCTAACCAAAACCTGCTTTATTGCAAAATACGGTTACCACTATGAACATATGCGTGCTGGAGTGATCACATATGTCGATTTCTGATTTTTTGATCTTTCGACCGAATCACAAAACATTTAGTGCAAATATTCAGAGAAGTGTGGATTACACACCATTTCCAACATGTATTTGGAAGGGTACGAGATTACACACCTTATTAGGATTTATTAGAGAACCACTCTTCGTTGCCCCACTATGTGATCTCCCTCTACGGAGTCCCGATATTCAACCCCACCTTCTAACTACCACCACACGCTCCTTTACTGCAACTGATGTTAACGATCCTTATAACATCCTTGAATCAGGGTCATTGCATTTTAATTGTGTGCATGTAGATAGTAGGGCTGCTGTGCTAATCTAAGGTGTTTTAGGGTCTAGGCTTGTGTCAGGGATAGGGTAGAGCCTGAGCAAAAAATTTATTTTTGGGTACTTGAAAGGGGGAGCTGAAGGAGTTAGGTGTTAAGGATAATTAGTAGCAAGTTTTAGTACAAGAAGTGCCTTAGCAAAGTGGCATGGAGGCGCCACTTAAGGTACAAAGGGAAGCGACACCTCAGGAGAGTGAGAGAGCCTTGGTTTGAGTTGCAAAGATTCCCTTTCTGCTTATTCTTTTTGACGTCAAGACAAGGAAGAGTTGCACTCAGGTGGGGCTCTAGTGGATGAGTGTTGAAGGAGTCAACACATTTGAATTGGTGGAGAAGAGAAAATTTAGGTGGTTGAAGTATTCAAACTTATTTGAATAAGTGGCCAAGAGAAAAACAAGGAGGAAAAGAAGGGTTTGAGTTGGGGGAGTATGTTAGCCAAAATTTGAGAGGTGGGGGGTGGTGTGCATTCGATTTTGGAGAGTGGGAAGGGGTGTGCCAAATTTGGGTTGCCTTGGGTAATATTTTCAGCATTTGGTGTGTATGTGTCTCACTTTTTGCTTTAGCTTTTCTTTCATCCTCTTTTGTGCCAAAATCACTCCCACAATTGCACATTTTTGCATTTTTGTTCTTTTTTCTTTTCTCTCAAAATACCCTTAGCTGAATGCTCCCTTAGACCTCTTCTTCCTCTTCTGTTTTATTTTGGGTAGCTTGGCTGAACCTACTATGCTCACCATTCACTTTTTCTTGTAAGCCAAAAACCTTTGTAGCCATACCTCTGCCGAAATTCCATTTTCCATTTCCTCCACTCTTGAAAGCCATAGCCGAAACCACATTTCCATTCTTTCTCTTCATTCTTTCATTTCTTGGTTGCCGAAACCTCTAATACTCTCTTCTCTCTTCTCTTTTAGCAATTGGCCGAACATTATCTATTAAAGGTCACCTATCCTTTACATCTTTTCTATGCTTGGTAGAGCACTCTCGGCATTTGGGTAAGTTCTTGATTCCTTGGCTGAATCTCCCTAGCACCCACTCGTTCTTTTCCTTTTCTCCTTTGGTTTTCTTATTTGATTTTCCCTTGTTTTAGCCTTTGCCGAATCTTCTAGGGGGTGATCGAATCTGTCAGAAAGGTAAAGGGCGATTTCTCAGTTGCATAAGTACTTATTCCTGGATTTCTGCCAAAGCCGAATGGCTATTTGGCCTAATGGTGTGGCTTGATCGAATGCAGGGGGTGTGGTGACACCATCTTGTGGAGATTTTTGGGGTTCGTTGGGGTGTGAGTCACGCTTAGAGCCTCAGGTTTTATCGGTTTAGGTAAGGGTTCTAACTTCAGGTTTTAGTTCCTAATGATTTGGGTCACTACTTTAACCCGATTTTGTGATAAGGTGTGTTATGGATTCGAAGGCTAACCAAGCGTTAGGCGGGGTTAGATCTGAGACCCCAGCCCCTAAGTTCAAGAAGAGGGATGTCTCAGCGGTTCGTGATTGGCCACCTGGTGTGGGCCAAAGATCTGGCGGCGTGAGAGTAGATGATAGCGATGAGTGTCGATTAACGGCATGGTTTACGACATAAGCGTAGTCTTGCGAGTAATCAGGTGTGTATCTCTTACACACTTCATATGCAATGTGTTAGTATGTTAATATCATGTATAGTGTCAAAAGCTGAAATAACTATGGATATGGATATGTTACCCATGGGGGTAAAAGCGAGGACTCCGGGTAAGTCCAATTCTGTTGGCTAGTGTTAACTGCCTCTGTTAAATCCGTATATGCCATGTTACATTATCTGTGAATGCTAAGCATGATTATTTCTGAAAGGCATGTTCATTTAAATGGGTATGATGAGAGCAGAGGAAGATATGATTATTTGTGACTTTGGGTCACCAGTGGTTTGGCATCACCAGTGGTTTGGTACCACATATGTTATCTTCGTGACTCGTCCCAGTGGTCTGGCACCACAGTGGGTTGGCCCCACATATTATATTAAAAGGGATTGTTACCAGTGGTTTAGCACCACAGTGGGTTGGCCCCACATATGAATATTTCTAATTTAGGTCACCAGTGGTTTGGCACCACCAGTGGTTTGGTACCACACATGTTAATTCGTGACTTTGGGTCACCAGTGGTTTGGCACCACTAGTGGTTTGGTACCACACAGGGTAGAATCGGGAGATCGGATGGTTAGGTTTTGGGTTGCATGGCATGCATATTTGCATATGAATCTGTGGATGAGCTTAGCATCTTCGGGATGGGGATTTATACATTGAGTTTCGGTCACTCACCCCTTCCCTTGCATTTTGCAGATAATCCCTAGTACGCGAATATGGAGCCAGGATGAACTCGAGGTGGCCATGCTCAGTAGTGGTTTTCTTTATTAAATGGTTAAATTTCAGTTTTACTTTGTTTTAAATTTTGGGTTTTCGGTTATGTAATAAGGCCATCTATATTTTACTTTGGTTTTATTTATTTTGACAAATGCCTTGAATTCTTGACAAACAATAAAGCATAGATAACAAGGAAATAAACTATAAAATGAATGTTTTCACAACCTTAATAAATTCTGGGATTTTTTTCAAAACTTTACCATTGGGTAAATAAGCGATCTTGCAGCGATGATGAGTTGACCTGATTTTCTTCAAAACAAACTTGAAAATGATTTTAACAAATTACTTAACTAAATTTTGGTTTCCATAAAATGAAACGCTTTCCTTGCAATTTAAGTCAACAACTTATTTTCCAAAAAAAAAATGTTTTTTTTTCCAATGACGTGCCGAATTCAGCCTGGTTTGGGGTGTTACAATTGTGGTATCAGAGCCTGGTTCAAAAGCTCGACTGTGGGCCTGAGGCCCAAAATGTTTTTCAATTAAGTGTTTGTGAAATGATTTTGATAGAAAATGCATACTTTGGGAAAAACATGGCACCTGAGTCTCCAGCGCCAATCCGCAACGGAAAGTCCCCCAAACTTTTAATTGCATGGCTTAAATAATTGTGATATAGATGCTAGTAGTAGAAATCTTCTTTAGAGACTGAAGCTCATAGGATTGTGTGAACTTGCGAGAACAACTACTGTGAAAAATTGGTCATAAGACTGTTCTGTAATAATCAGTGAAAGAAAGCTAGCTCATAAAATTCCCTAATTAGATTAATTCGATTAGTCATGAACACTCGAGGACGTGGTCATAACACGCGTGGACGTGGTAGGGGTGGATGACTGTGTCTAAACTAGTCGGGTCTGGTCATGGGTCAGAGGATGAGGTACCGCCGCGGCCAACTATGGGCGCTGAGTTTCAGGATTAGATAGGTGGTGATGATACAGTGTCGCAGGCAATGCTGCAGGTTCTGGAGAGAGTAGCTGGAGCATGTGGGGGTATGGAGGCTCAAAAATCAGTGCTTGAACGACTCCGAGCCAATGGAGCAAAAGTATTTTGGGGTGTTTCTGGTGTGGCTCCCAATACAGCGGAGTATTGCTTGAGGCAACGGAGCGTATTATGGAAGATTTAGACTTTACGGCCGAGGAGAAGTTGAAGGGGATAGTGTCTCTTCTCCGGGATGAATCTTATCAGTGGTGGCTCACGGTACGGGATGGTGCGACAGTCGACGATCGCACTTGGGATTTCTTTAAAACGGTTTATGAGAGAAAGTATGTCGGGTCCAGCTATATTGATGCATAGCGTAAAGCGTTTTTAAGACCGATCGAGGGGAGTAAGTCAGTATCTGAGTTTGAGGCAGAATTCTTAAGGTTGAGTCGTTATGCTCGGGGCATCGTAGCTATAGAACGTGAGCGCTGTGTCAGGTTTGAGGACGGGCTGAGAGATGAGTTACAGTTGCTGATCGATCGATAGCAAAAGAAGGAATTTTCTATTCTTGTAGAGAAGGCTAAGATAGCCGAGGGGGTGAAGGAGTCGACGAGGCAGAATCTGGATAAAAATAGGAACAAGAGGAGTTTTGGGCCATCAGGGTCTGCTAGGAATTCTCAGAAGAGGGCTAGATTTGGCAGACCGAGTCAGGCTACATGGTCTTCCTCTACTACTCAATGGCCATCACGGTGTGCTCGATGTGGGAAGTCCCATTAGGGAGAGTGTTGGATAGGTAACAGAGGGTTCCTTGAGTGTGGGTCGATGGATCACCGAGTAAGAGATTGTTCGCGGAAGCTAGCTAGGATGCAGTCTGAGGGTCAGGGGCGTGCTCAGTTTAGAAACAGTGGACAGCAACTACAGAGGGGTCGAGGTTCAGCCAGGGGTGGTAATGGTAGCGGGCAAGGTCGTGGAGCACCGGGCAGAGGTGCTGGGAATGCTGATGCAAGACAGCCTAGGTTGGTCTATGCTGCGAGGCGTCGAGAGAAGGGCGACGCACCGGACGTCATAACCAGTACATTTTTAATTTTTGGGTTATCGGATACTACTTTGATTGATGTCGGTTCGACGCACTCATATGTTGCTAGTAGTATAGTGGGAACTTTAAACGTAGCCCATGAGGTTTCTTCTAGGAAGATGACTGTGATTAGCCCTCTAAGTCAATCTGTAGAAGTAAACAAACTGTATAGGGACGTACCCCTAAAACTCCAAGGGGTAGTGTTTTTGGCTGATCTGATGGAACTGCCATTCAGGGAGTTCGATTTGATCTTAGGGATGGGCTGGCTGGTGAGGTATCAGGCAAGTTTGGACTGTAAGGCTAAGCGTATAGTGTTAAGGTCTGTCGAGGGTGAGGAGGTGGTGGTGATAGGTGATAGAAGGAATTACCTATCCAATGTGGTGTCTGCTTTGAATGCCGAGAAGATGGCGAGGAAAAGATATGAGGCATTCATGGTTCATGTTTGTGCTTTAGGGGTCAAGGAGTCAACCGTGGGGAATGTCCAAACAGTAAAGGATTTCACTGACGTGTTTCTAGAGGAGCTTTCGGGTTTGCCTCCAGATCGCGAAGTTGAGTTTGGTATAGGTCTGTTCCCTAGAACCGCGCCAGTGTCTATTGCCCCGTATAGGATGACGTCGAAGGAGTTAGTGGAGCTGAAGGCGCAGATTCAGGAGCTGTTGGATCGAGGTTTTATCCAGCCGAGTGTATCACCTTGGGGAGTGCCTGTGCTTTTCGTTAAGAAGAAAGACAGAACAATGCAGATGTGTATAGATTACTGTCAGCTAAATAAGTTGACGATTAAGAACAAGTATCCGTTGCCAAGGATTGACGACCTGTTTGATCAACTGAAGGGAGCATCAGTTTTCTCTAAGATTGATTTAAGGTCGGGGTACCACTAGCTTAAGGTAAAGGAGGCTGATATCCATAAGACGACATTTTGCACTCGTTATGGGCACTACGAGTTTTTGGTACTGCCGTTTGGTTTGACCAACGCGCCAGTAGCATTCATAGATATGATGAATCAGGTTTTTCGATAGTATTTGGATAGGTTCGTCGTAGTATTTATAGATGATATCCTGGTGTACTCGAAGTCTGAGGAAGAGCGTGATGAGCATCTCCGGGTGGTTCTGCAGATTTTGAAGGGGAAGCAACTGTTCGCGAAGTATAGTAAGTGCGAGTTCTGGCTGAAGGAAGTAACTTTCTTAGGTCATGTGGTGTCAGCTGAGGGGATTAGGGTGGACCCTCGGAAGATTGAAGCGGCATTGGATTTGAAACCACCTAAGTCTATGGCCGAGATTCAGAATTTTTTGGGCTTAGCAGGGTATTATAGAAGGTTCGTGGAAGGGTTTTCTTTGATTGCAGTGCCATTGACCAAGTTGTTAAGGAAAGGGGTTCCGTTTGTGTGGTTAGACAAGCAGCAAGAAAGTTTTGAGAAGCTAAAGAAGATTTTGACAGAAGCTCTATTTTGATTCAGCCTGAAGGAGGGAAAGAATTTACGGTTTATTGTGATGCGTCGCATACTGGGTTAGGATGTGTGCTGATGCAAGAGGGGAAAGTAGTGGCGTATGCTTCTTGTCAACTGAGACCTCACGAAGTGAACTATCCGACGCATAACTTGAAGATTTGGAGACACTACTTGTATGGGGAGAAGTCTATCGTCTACATGGATCACAAGAGTTTGAAGTACCTCCTTACTCAGAACGAGTTGAATTTGAGGTAGAGGAGGTGGATCGAGTTGTTAAAGGACTACGATTGCTCAATTGAGTATCATCCGGGGAAAGCCAATGTGGTGGTAGACGCATTGAGCCGTAAGGTGGTGGTAGACTTAAGAGCAATGTTTTCCCACCTTAGTTTGTATGATGATAGAAGTTTGCTAGCAAAACTGCAAGTGAAGCCGACATGGGTTAATCAGGTGAAGGAAAAGCAGTTGGTGGATAAAGTCTTAAGTGCTCGATGTTTGCAAGTGCAGAACAATGGTTTGGGGGGGTATAGTTTGAGCAGTGAGGGGGTGCTGTGTTTTCAAGGGATGGTTTGCATGCCGAAGGATATGGAGTTGAGGCAGAAGATTCTTCAGGAGGCGCATAGCAGTCTGTACGCTATGCATCCTGGAGGTAGTAAGATGTACCGAGATTTGTGGGAGAAGTTTTGGTGGCCAGGTCTGAAACGGGAAGTAACAGAATTCGTGAGTAAGTGTCTGACGTGTCAGCAAGTCAAAGCTGAACATCAGTTACCTTCGGGTTTGTTGCAGCTGATAAAGATTTCGCAGTGGAAGTGGGAAAGGATTACGATGGATTTCGTCAGTGGGTTACCCCTCACGCCTTCAAAAAAGGATTCAGTTTGGGTGATTGTGGACCATTTGAAAAAATCGGCGCATTTCATACCGGTTCGGGTTGATTACTCACTTCAAAGGATGGAAAAGTTGTATATGGCAGAAATCGTGAGACTACATGGAGTGCTAGTGTCGATTATCTCAGATAGGGATCCTAGGTTCACATCAAGATTCTGGAAAGCGCTGCATCAGGCATTGGGTACAAGGCTAGATTTTAGTACGGCGTTTCATCCACAGTCAGATAGGCAGTCAGAGAGGGTAATCCAGATTTTAGAGGATATGCTGAGGGGCTGTGTTTTGGATTTCAGGGGTAGTTGGGAAGAATTTCTACCATTGGCAGAGTTCGCGTACAACAATAGTTACCAGGCAAGTATTCAGATGGCACCGTATGAAGCGTTATATGGTCGGAAGTGTCACACTCCTACGTGTTCGACAGAGTTGGGTGAGCGTCAGCTGTTGGGTCCAGAGTTGGTTGCTGAAACAGAGGATAAGGTGAAGTTGATTCGAGCTCGTCTAAAAGAAGCTTAGGATAGGCGGAAGTCTTATGCCAATCTCAAGCGGAGGGATATAGAGTTTGCAGTGGGTGACAAAGTTTTCCTGAAGGTGTCGCCATGGAAAAAAGTGTTGAGATTTGGTCGGAAGGGCAACCTGAGCCCTAGGTTTATCGGGCCTTGTAAGGTATTTAAGCGTGTGGGACCAATAGCATATCAGCTCGAGTTACCAGCAGAGTTGAGTCAGATCCATGACGTGTTTCATGTTTCCATGCTTAGACGCTATCGTTCAGATCCGTCCCATGTTGTGCCAGTAGAGGAAATAGAAGTGAGTCCAGATTTGTATTTTGAGGAAGAACCAGTGCAGATTCTGGACCGGGATGTGAAGGTCTTGCGTAGAAAGTCAGTTCCTTTGGTGAAGGTATTATGGCGCAACCACGGTATAGAAGAGGCCACGTGGGAACCAGAGGATGTGATACGGTAGCAATACCCTCAACTCTTTTGACCAGGTAATTTCGAGGCCGAAATTATTTTTTTAGGGGGTAGAACTGTAACATCCTTGAATCGGGGTCTTTGCATTTTAATTGTGTACATGTAGATAGTAGGGCTGCTGTGCTAATCTAAGGTGTTTTACGGTCTAGGCTTGAGTCAGGGATAGGCTAGAGCCTTAGCAAAAAAAATTATTTTTGGGTACTTGGAAGGGGGAGCTAAAGGAGTTAGGTGTTAAGGATAATTAGTAGCAAGTTTTAACACAAGAAGTGCCTTGGCAAAGTGGCAAGGAGGCACCACTTAAGGCACAAGGGGAAGTGGCACCTCAAGAGAGTGGCAGAGCCTTGGTTTGAGCTGCGAAGATTCCCTTTCTGCTTATTCTTTTTGACGTCAGGACAAGGAAGAGCTGCACTCAGGTGGGGCTTTGGTGGATGAGTGTTGAAGGAGTCAACATATTTGAATTGGTGGAGAAGAGAAAATTTAGGTGGTTGAAGTATTCAAACTTATTTGAATAAGTGGCCAAGAGAAAAACAAGGAGGAAAAGAAGGGTTTGAGTTGAGGGAGTATGTTAGCCGAAATTTGAGAGATGGGGGTGGTGTGCATTTGGTTTTGGAGAGTGGGAAGGGGTGTGTCGAATTTGGGTTGCCTTGGGTAATATTTTCAGCATTTGGTGTGTGTGTGTCTCACTTTTTGCTTTAGCTTTTCTTTCATCCTCTTTTGTGCCGAAATCACTCCCACAAATGTACATTTTTTGCATTTTTGTTCTTTTTCCTTTTCTCTCAAAATACCCTTAGCCGAATGCTCTCCTAGACCTCTTCTTCCTCTTCTATTTTATTTTGGGTAGCTTGGTCGAGCCTACTATGCTCACCATTCACTTTTTCTTGTAAGCCGAAAACCTTTATAGCCATACCTCTACCAAAATTCCATTTTCCATTTCCTTCACTCTTGAAAGCCATAGCCGAAACCACATTTCCATTCTTTCTCTTCATCCTTTCATTCCTTGGTTGCCAAAACCTCTGATATTCTCTTCTCTCTTCTCTTTTAGCAATTGGTCGAACATTATTTGTTAAAGGTCACCTATCGTTTGCATCTTTTATTTGCTTGGCGGAGCACTCTTGGCATTTGGGTAAGTTCTTGATTCCTTGGCCGAATCTCCCTAGCACCCACTTGTTCTTTTCCTTTTCTCCTTTGGCTTTCGTATTTGATTTTCCCTTGTTTTAGCCTTTGCTGAATCTGCTAGGTGGTGATCGAATCTGTCAGGAAGGTAACGGGCAATTTCTCAGTTGCGTAAGTACTTATTTTAGGATTTCTGCCATAGCCGAATGGCTATTTGGCCTAATTGTGTGGCTTGGTCGAATGCAGGGGGTGTGGTGACGCCATCTTGTGGAGATTTTTGGGATTCATTGGGGTGTGAGTCACGCTTAGAGCCTCAGGTTTTGTCGGTTTAGGTAAGGGTTCTAACTTCGGGTTTTAGTTCCTTATGATTTGGGTCACTTCTTTAACCCGATTTAGTGATAAGGTGTGTTATGGATTCGAAGGCTAACCAAGCGTTAGGCGGGGTTGGATTTGAGACCCCAGCCCCTAAGTTCAAGAAGAGGGCTATCTCGGCGGTTCGCGATTGGCCACCTGGGTATGGGCTAACATCTGAGCAGGAGAGTAGACAGATAGCGATAGTGTCGATTAACGACAGTGTCGACATAGAAAGTGTAGTCTTGCGAGTAATCAGGTGTGTATCTCTTACACACTTCATATGCAATGTGTTAGTATGTTAATATCATGTATACTGTCAAAAGCCAAAATAACTGTGGATATGGATATGTTACCCTTGGGGGTAAAAGCGAGGACTCCAGGTAAGTCCAATTCTGATGGCTAGTGTTAACTGCCTCTGTTAAATCCGTATATGCCATGTTACATTATCTGTGAATGCTAAGCATGATTATTTCTGAAAGGCATGTTCATTTAAATGGTTATGATGAGAGGAGGGGGAAGATATGATTATTAGTGACTTTGGGTCACCAGTGGTTTGGTACCACATATGATTATTTGTGACTTTGGGTTACCAGTGGTTTGGCATCACCAGTGGTTTGGTACCACATATGTTATCTTCGTGACTCGTGCCAGTGGTCTGGCACCACAGTGGGTTGGCCCCACATATTATATTAAAAGGGATTGTCACCAGTGGCTTGGCACCACAGTGGGTTGGCCCCATATATGAATATTTCTGATTTGGGTCACCAGTGGTTTGGCACCACCAGTGGTTTGGTACCACACATGTTAATTCGTAAATTTGGGTCACCAGTGGTTTGGCACCACGAGTGGTTTGGTACTACACAGGGTAGAATCGAGAGTTCGGATGGTTAGGTTTTGGTTGCATAGCATGCATATTTGCATATGAATCTGTGTATGACCTTAGCATCTTCGGGATGGGGATTTATACATTGAGTCTCGGTGACTCACCCCTTCCTTTGCATTTTGCAGATAATCCCTAGTACGTGGATATGGAGCCGGGATGGACTCGAGGTGGCCATGCTCAGCAGTGGTTTTCTTTATTAAACGGTTAAATTTTGGTTTTACTTTGTTTTAAATTTTGGGTTTCCGGTTATGTAATAAGGCCATCTATATTTTGCTTTGGGTTTATTTATTTTGACAAATGCCTTGAATTCGTGACAAACATTAAAGCATAGATAACAAGGAAATAATCTATAAAATGAATGTTTTCACAACCTTAATAAATTTCGGGATTTTTTTTCAAAACTTTACCATCGGGTAAATAAGCTATCTTGCAGTGACGATGAGTTGACCTGATTTTCTTCAAAACAAACTTGAAAATGATTTTAACAAATTACTTAACTAAATTTTGGTTTCCATAAAATGAAACGCTTTCCTTGAAATTTAAGTCAACAACTTGTTTTCCAAAAAAAAAAAAAACATTTTTTTTCCAGTGACGTGCCGAATTCGGTCGTAACGTTTGACCGGGTTTGGGGTGTTACAATCCTCACCCTTTGATTATCAAAAGAATCGGCAAAAGAGTGTTTCAGTTTTGGCTGTGGAGTTTTCGGCAAAGAGGATAAAATGGAGAAAGAAAATGACACCAAAAAGTTGCGGAGAAAACAACCTCTCAAGCACCAAAAATTGCCAATGTCCTCTAGAAAAATTTGGCTATCCCCCTTTACCCCCTACAAACCGTGTATTGTTTTGCCCATAAGGATAAGTGTTGACCAAAAACACTTTCCAAAACATCACACATGAAAAAGGCCAACATGTTCCCTTATCTTGCCTTTTTCTTTTGATTTCTTTCCTTACCCTCAACCTTGCCTTATTTCCTTAGCCACCTTGCCTAAATTAAAAAAAATCCACCTTGCCTTAAATACTACCATGGTCGACACATGGAAGAGACGTACAAAATTACTCAAAAATGCAATAGATGGGATTCGAACCTCAGACCATTAGTACACTCCACTCGCTACTTTCGACCTTTACCAATAGACTCCTTGTGCTAGCAAAAAGCACACTTATTTCCTTCAGTCTTGATACCCCTTACCTTCTCCCGCTTAAGTGCATAAACACAAAAATTTACCTATAGCCTAACTTGAACCCAGAACTTCCTAGAAACCTCGTAACTTTCCAAAATCACCTTCTCAATAAGTTCAACTTGAAATAAAGCCATTCTCTTGTTCTCCAAAAATTTTAAATGCTTCTGTGCTTCGACCCAATGGGCCCAATTCTACTAGGCCCAAATTCAGGTCGTTACATATTACAAGTGAATTGTTTTGGACTATAAGTATTTATAGGAACTGTGGTATAAATTTTTATTTTGGACATTCACAAAGAGTTATTAGGACTGAACTTTGGAAACTATGGATTTTATACTAAACTTGAATTTACAAAGTTCATACATTGTTTTAACGAAAATGAAACTAATATGAATTTTTGAGACTGTGATGTTTTAAAACACTCCAATTTGAAATTATACAAGAAACATAAATTGTTAAACGATTTAGTTCGATTTTAGCAAACTGTATTCGGAATATGTTTTTAACAATTCTTTGTAAATTGCTTCTAGATCACTTCGGTAGTCAGTGTAACCTCCGGGATTTGGTCTAAACTTTTAGGCCGAGTTTTGGGGTGTTACAATTTGATCAATCATAATTAACTCCTAATTCATTAATTATTTTACATTGCAATTCATGATAATCAGTTTACTAGTCAATTATCATTTTCTTTACAATTTAGTTCATACCTCACCTTTATGTACCAAATTGCTAACAATTCAAATTACTATTATAAATACACAAAGTCCATAATTTAAATATATCTCAATTTAAATAAAAACATAACATATGTACTTACTTGGTTAAAACAACAAATAAACAACTCTCTAAAGACTAATTAGCAAATTTTATCATTTCCCCAATTGTCTTCGATTTGATCCAATTTTGATCTATTCAATAATTCAATTCAATTTAGCAATTCCAAACTTCTTATATCATCCTATTTTAAGCATATATCAGTTTAATTTTATTATTCAAATGCCCTCTAAATTTTTACATTTAATTTAATTTAGTCCCTAAAATCGAAATAATTACAACTTTCAAATTAAAGTTTTGATTTACAATTTGATTTCAGTTTCATCCTTACACAACCCTCTATCCTCCATAGTTACAAAAATTCAAAATAAATTTCAAATTTTACACACTTTAGTCCCTATGTTAAAAAACTACCAATTTCACTTTACAAATTAGTCATTTTTCAATTCTAAGCTTAAAATCTAACATTTTAACACCAAAAGCTTCAAGCATTCATCAATGATAACTTTTAGAAACTTTAGCAGTTTTGAAAAAAAAAGATACGAGTTAGTTAAATTAAGTTACAATGATCTCCAAAACATGAAGTTTACAAAAAAACGAGCTTAAATTAGCTTACCATGCAAAGAACACAAGTTTAGCAGAATCTGAAGAGCTTAAAAATGACTTCTTTGCTTTCTCTTCTTGTTTCGAACTGCCGGGGAAAGAAATGTGGAAGATGGCGGCTTTATTATTATTATTTTAGTTTCTAACTATTGTAATTATTATTTAATAATATTTTAACATTAAAATATGATAAAACCTTTATCAACCATCCACTATAATTAAAAAGTGAATAATTACTACATAAATCCTTGAATATTTACTTTTTAAACCTTTTAAACTAATAAAATCAATAGCGATTAACTTTTACAATTTTTATGATTTAGTCCTTATACCATAATTAGTCACTAATTTGGCAAAATTACTTATTCAGAATTCAATTCACATATATAATAACTCCGTAAATATTTAATAAAAATATTTACGGATTCAATTTATATAAATAAGGCCACAATACCCCATTTCCAACACCACTAACTTTAGGGTCGGAACACTTATAATAGCCCGATTTAGGGGCTAGTCAGAATAGTGGTTTCGAAACCACAAAACTAAGGTCGGAGAAAATTATTTTTATGTTATTTTATGAGTTATAACATGATTATATAGGTGCATGAAAATTTTGGTGCTTTAATTTTAGCGATTGCATGCTTAATTGCGAAAAAAGACTAAATCACATAGAGTGTGAAAGTTCTATTTTACAAGTTAAAGGTGTTTAAAAGCCATAGAATATTAATTGGAGGCCCTTAAAGTGCAATTAGGCCTCTAGAGATACGGTGGCTGACCATAGGAGACAAACAATGTCAAATTGGTCAAAGTTGATGAAATTAGGTGGATTAAATTGATGTTTTATAATAAAATAAAGAAAGAAAAGTTATCATCTTCTATTCAACTTTATTCCACCAAAAATTAGCAGAAATTAGGGGTTTGAAAGCTCAAAAATTTTAGCAAGCTCTTCTCCTTACAAGTAAGTACTTTGATGATCATTTCTTGATAATATCTGTACTTTTGGAACCCCTAAAGCTTAAGCTAGCTAAAGAGGGGACTATTTTGCAAAATGGTCAAAATTTTAGAGTTTTCGTATGTGAGTATATATGTTTTTGCTACATTTTTATGGAGGAAAATGAGTCTTAGTTGTTAGATAAACAACTTTTGGGAAAGGTGTTACTATGAAAACACTTAAATGGGCCTTTTTGAAAAGGTTATAAAATAGGTGTTAAATGTGTGAAATATTGAGTATTGAGGATTGCCACAAGATTAATAAATGTTCATCTAGGCTTGTAAAAGGAGTAAATTCGATTGGAATCGATTTGCACGCCTAGGGGTAAAATGGTCATTTTACGAAAGCTTAAGGGCAAAATGGTAATTTTGCCAAATTTAAGATTATTGAAATGTGTTGATTAATGTGATAATTAAATGAGCTAATTTTTTATTATAGATCAAGAAGAACGAAGAATTAACCTTAACCGACGAAAGGGCAAGGAATTGGATTAAATCAACAATTTGGCCTATTTTGGAATCGAGGTAAGTTTGTGTGTAATAAGTTCAACACCATGCTAGAATGATTTAAACATGTTGATATTTGTGAAGATGTATAATATTTCTATGATTTGAGAAATAATGTTGAATGAGAAAATTATGAGAATTGTGATGTTGAAGTCCCGATTGGACTTTAATAAATAAGAGGATAATATCAACAAGACTTGATATGGGTAAGGTCCTGTGTAAGACCATGTTTGGGACATTGTAACACCCCAAACCCGGCCTAGACGTTATGGAAGAATCTGGCGACATCACATTGAAGTGTTTTTCGAAAACATAGTTTCATTGGAAAACTTGTTCTGAATTAAATCTCGTTTATGATATTATCGGAAATTTTTGGGTATCTGTTCATTTAAAACTCAAGTTGTTTTTAGTAGAAAGTTGATCATACTAGTTTGTTACTATACTTTAAAACAATGTTTGATGCGGAAGCTCTTATAGTATGTTACAAAAACGTGGTATTTTGAAAATCATTTATCTTTTGAGAAACTGCGTCCTACTACTCTTAGATATGAATTAAAATAAGTAAAATCCAAAATTAACAGTTAAAAATTTAAAATGGCCTTATTACAAAAAAAAAAAAAATACCCAAATCAAATTTATTGGAATTAAAACTCAAATATAAAAGCAGGTGCGGTTGTATGGCCACCTCCGAATCCCTCGCAGCACCGATCTGCATAAGATTGGGGATTACCTGTATAGATAAACAGAGGGGTGAGTTTACGAAAACTCAGTGAGTAATCCCATATAAGCAAAATGGCCAATCAGGCCTAGGCAAGTATAGTCTGGGCCTAAGCCCAAATCAATAACAGTTCAGATCACTTGGGCCTTAGCCCATTACAGTATCAGTGTCAGTGTGGGCCTTAGCCCATTTCAGTGACTGTAATAGTTCAGGAATGCAATCAGAAATCCTACCTAACCATCCTCTACACTCTACACCATCCAGCCCAACACTCCATGTGGGGACAAAATTACCCACCCATCCCTACACTCTAAAATTAGCACCGGTTGCGGCACTAAACAGTATTTGCAGTAGAGTTACCAGTACAGTACACTTCCTCCAGACATAATAATCCCATCCCATGCAACATATCACACATGTATGTAACATATATACCGTGGCATGCTCATATACAGTCATACATAATATAAGGCATACAATCATTTTATATCATAGGGGCATAGCAGTCATTTCATATTAGTTTGGAGGTCTAGGTATACTTACCGACCCATCAATAGGTCTACAGTTGTCGCGGGCGACCCGTGCAACCTTAATAGTCAAACAGTGAAAATGGGCCCAAGGCCCATAATGTGGGCCCACATGCCCGTGTGGCCCACATAACCCAGAATTGCTCTCGGTCATGAAAATTACACAGTTTGGCCCAATATTTTCCATACGTTCGTGTGGTTTACTAGTGTGGGCCCACAAGCCTGTTGGGCCCACATGGCCCATTTCGGCCCAACATTGCCCAAAACGGCCTAAGACCATGAAATTGCTCATGGTGGCCTCAATAGTTAAACGCCTACATTTTATGCGTTTAGAGTACCACACGAGCGAACGCACGCTCATGTAGTGCCAATGGTCATATTTTTTGGCTTTTACCGATGTATGCTTTGGGCAGTGTTTACACACTTGGTTTCTACTCGCTGAGAAAGAATGACCCGAGCCCTTGCAACGTACATGTGACCAAACAATCAGCAATTAATCACTTAAAGCCCTACTCAATCAAAACACAAGAGTTGACCAAGCGTTAACAAGCAACAATGTCACCTTCAATCGAGTAAAGAGGAAGGTTTCGCCCACGTAAATGCCAATTAACGATCTTCCACCCCTCGAATAACTCCTAGGCACCAACGTAAATCAGATAAGCATTGATTCCTCAGGCAACAGGATAATAATTTATTATCTACAATTACCAACAAAGCGAGAAGAGTACCAACTACAAAGTGTAAGAACTTATCAATATGTAGAGAATTATAACCAGAACAACGGGGAAGGAAAAACAGTTGGCTTCAAGGGAAAGAAAATAATCAAAAAAAAAAGAAATAAAAGGGGAAGGATGAAAAGAGGGGGAAGGTTCGGCCAAGAGAAAAGGAAAATGTTTGCTCACCTTTTTCAGAAGAGAAATATTCTGGAAGGTCAAAAGAGAGAGACCACAGGAACACTAATTCGGTAGGAAGCAGTAAGAACAGAATCGACATAATGAGGGTAGAAAAAAAAGAAAATCGGCAAGGAAAGAAACAACAAAAAATCGTCAGAAATATTTGGGAAGATGAGAGGGAGCCGAAATTGCAAAAAGAGAACAAAATGCACAGGAAAAACTCGAAATGAGGAGTATACCACTCTACCCAAAATTCATGAGTGCCCACGGTCCAATTTCAGCACAACACTCCCTCTCCTCTCACTTCTCTTGATTTTCTCTTAAAATCCCTCATCAAATCTCTCCACCCGATCACACCTCCCCTCAACCACTCAATTTGATTTCTCCATTGCCCCACCAAGATTCGAACCTCAGTCTTCTGGCATAGGTAACACGCCACTTACCCTCTAGACTAACAGACTCTTTATGTCTTGCTTTACCCATAATAATTTAAAAGCCTACTAACTATAGGCAAGGGTTTATTCCTTAAAAACAAAACTTTTTGCACAGGCCCAGGCTTGAACCCAAGACTTCTCAGACACTCCCAAACACACCCAAATCACTTAACCACTGAACAAGACAACTATTTGTGTTACAAACATACAAAAAAATACTTAGATTTTTAGGGCGTTACAGACATGGCCTCGGCATCGAATTGAGATCTCGTATAAGATCATATATGGGATATGACATTGGTATCAAATATGAGAAGCGTATAAGACCATATTTGGGATATGGCATTGACAATCGATATGAGATCCCGTATAAGGCCATGTCTAGGATATGGCATCGACATCTAGTGGTAATCTCGTGTAAGACCACATCTGGGATGTGGCATTGGTGTCGCAATTGTGTGAATGATGATAATATGTAATTTCGAGTATTCCAAGTGAATTCAATGGGTAACTAGTTAAGCTTATAATAGAGATAAAATTAGTGCTAAAGCTATGTGATGAAGTGATATAGGCACATGTGAGTAATTCACGGGAAATGTTTACGATATGTGACATGACATGCAATTGGTAAGAGTAAGCATGAGTAAGTTATAGCAATGTGCTTGAGACTTTGTGCTCTTATTCAAGGCAATAGATGGATGGCATTATGAGCCTTTATTTGTTATTTATTTCATGCAAACTTACTAAGCTTTATGCTTACCCCTCTCATTTCCCTTTTCCTTATAGTATCACCAAGTTAACTCGGGGATCGTAGACATTGGAGTTCAAAATCACACTATCGACTACGTTTTCGTATACAAAGTTAGATTCATTTTGAGTATGGCATGTACAGGACTTGGTCTTTTTGTTATGTTATATTTGTTAGCCATAGTTTTGGCTATGAATGCTATGAATGTTATTCAATTCATTTTGTAAGTGGTTGTTGGAAATTGGCCTATACTTGGCAAGTTCATATATTTAATGATGATAAATTTCACGAAGTGTATGCTTGTGTGGATGTCTTAATTATGATTTCTTAGAAGTGCCTTATGGTCATAATATATGTTGAATTGAATTGGCATAAGTATGGTTGCTTTGTAAGGTGGCATTTGGCTTGGTGGATAACCTTTCAAATGTTTTCACGGGTAGACACACGGGCGTGTGTCTAGGCCGTGTGTGACACACGGTTAGCCCCATGGGCGTGTTTATTGGTCGTGTGTCCCCTTGCATGCCAGGTTGACAAGTCAATATGCTCAGTAGTAAACACATGGGTAGAGACACGACTGTGTGTCTCGACCATATGGCAGACACGGCCTACAACACGGGCATGTGCCAAAGCCGTGTAAAGTCTGTACCTGAAATTAGGAATCTAATTCGACACACGGTCTAAGGACACGGGCGTGTGCCTTGGCCGTGTGACCTTAGTGAGGTGATGACGTTATAAACAGAATACCATGGTTTTTGCACATGGGCTAAGACATGGGCATGTCGAGGCCATGTGAGGGACACAGGCATGTCGAGGCCGTGTGAGGAACACAGGCGTGCGTCAGGCCGTATGAAAACCCCTGTAGGTTCAAAATAGAAAATAAATCCAAACGGGTGTGGGACACAGGCATGTGATGTGCCATACGGGCGTGTTCTACCTTTACACGGGTGTGTGACCCTATTTTATGTCAAATTTGTATATGTGTTCAAATATTTCCAGTTTAGTTTCGAAACATTCTGGGCAAAAATTTAGGGTCTCCTAGACCTATAATAAGGACATTAAGGTCTTGAATGAAAAGTTTTTAATTTGATATGAAATTTTATGAATCGATGATGTATGATTAGGCAAGTTAAGTACGGTAATGCCTCGTACCCAGTTCAGGTGTCGAATACGGGTAAGGGGTGTTACATTTAGTGGTATCAGAGTGTCAATTTAGTTGATTCTCAGACCAACGTAGCGTAAGTATGATTCTAGCTATACATGTCATATGTACGAGTATTTATATAAGAATAGTGTGACGACTCTTGATGATTTGAATTGTGTTTTATATAGTAAATGGATCCCGATTGAATTGCAGCCGATGATGCTGCAAATAATATGAAACATCCTAAAAATATAAGTATCGATATGTTCTTAACTTCTGAATGATTAAATTTGTGTGCTTGTATAGTCTTGAGAAGGCTTGGGATTTATTCGGTATTAGAATAAATTTTAGTAATGAGTACTTTATTGAAGTGGAACAAGTGACTCTAATGTTTAAGGGAATTTAATTGGTAAAAGTTTGCATAAGATGAACTAGTAGCAAGGTGGAGTTGGCGCCATAAGCATGCTTAGAGGGAAGAGGTTCGAATCCCTTGTTGAACATGTGAGTTTTATTTTTTTGTTTCCTCTTCGATAGTGTCGATTATGGATAAGGTTTAGGATGAGTTGGATTTCAAATATTATGGTAAGAAGACTAAAGGAAAAAGGTAAAAAAAAACTTAAGGAAAATAATCTTTTGAAAAAGGCATTAAGGAAGGACATAAGGCTTGAATCATGGAAGATGTTTTGGAAACTATTGAATGGCCAACTATGTCTATGAACATGGACGGTTTTATGGACTAGGGGGTGGCCGAATTTTTGTGGTAGACTTTGGTAAGGATGTGTAGTTAGTGTGTAATCCCATTTGGTCATTTTGGTGTTTCTTTTCACAAAACTTTCTTCTCATTTTTTTCTCTCCATAACCGAATGCAAATGGTGCATTGTGAGCATTCTTGTTTTCTTCTTTTTGTCATTGTTTTTGACCATTTGGTCTCAATTTTCGCCTAATTTCTCAAGCTCTTCCTCTCTAGTGCCGAAATCACCATAGCACAAAGACCATTTTTTTCTTTTCTTTTCTTTCTTTTCTACTCTTTGGCCGAATGTTCTCATGTCCCAAATCCCTCCCTTTGTTTCTTATTCATCCTTGAAAACCCGAAACACATTTTCTCTCTTCTACTTTTCTCCATGGCTGAATGTTGCTAGCATCTTATCCATCAAAATTGTTTTCTTAGTCGAACCTTCTCTTCACATATTTCTTTTCTCTTGACAATCATTCTTTCAACTTTCATTTCAACCAAGTGGTAAGAACCCTTTTCATTTCTTTATTTTCTTCTTCTTTGCCTTTGGCCGAATATACATATTGTTTAAGAAAGTCTTTTGACCGAAAAATAGCATTACTTATTCTTTCTTTAAACAATCCTATTCATCTTAATAGTGTTTTAGAGAAGGCCGAACTCGGAGTATTCGTAATCATAGTGACTCGCTAGAAATCGAATCGAAGTGTTAAGGTAAGGATTTCTATCAAGGACTTTCAAATTATTTCGTTATTTCGTCGAAGGTGAATTATTAATCGATTCTATCTTAGGGACGTTAACGCTCGATTATCATCCCATGAGCACAAAGATATTTTTGTGGTAAGCCGATTTTGTCTTAAGACATTTAGTCTTAATCTTCTGATTTAATAAGTTGGACTAATAATCTTTTGTCAATGGAGGCAAACAAGATAGGTTCGAAAAGAGTGGTGAATAGTGTTCAGAAGAGGGGTGGTTCCACTATCCCCCTAAATTCAAACGAAGGGCTGTTTCGGCAATCCAAGATTTTCCACCGAATTGTGGACCCTCATCCAGCGAAAATCAATTATTTGAAGTCATTCGTACTCTTGAACCTTTGTTTGTTCGTGAATATTCAACAGGTAACGAATCATCAATTGGGGAGAAACCACAAATAGAAGTTGTTCAAAATTTTGAGGGTAAAAGTTTAGAACGCTTATTTTTAAGAATAGTTTTGCAAATAAGTATTAGTGTTCTAATCCATCGTGATGCGTGTTTAGATATCGACGAGCGGGAAAGTATAGTTCTCACCGCAATCAGGTGTGTAACTTCACACTTATCTTATGGGTTATATTATACTGTAAGCGTTAGAATAAAAATTGTGAATCCTATAAAATTGGAAAATACAGTATATTAGCCCTTTTTGTGTGAATGCATGAAACCAGAATTAAGGTTGTGAAAAAAAATTACGGATTTTCCCTTAATGGGTGATTTTGTTAAAAAGTGATATTTTGGGCCATATGATTATTTTGATAAATTGGCCAAGTGAGAATATTGTGAAAAGGGCCTCATGTGTTAAATGGGCCAAGGTCTGCTAGATCGTTAAATGGACCAAAATTGCTATTTTGACTAATGGGCCAAATTGATAACTTGTAATATGGGCTTTTTTGTTGAAATTTACCTTATGAATATATTGTTATGCATTATCTATATATATACATGACTACATGGGTTGGGATAATTGACGAAGAGAAGAATGGCATGTTGCCAAAAATCTAGTTCGGTGACTCTGTCACAATGGCCTGTTGCCAAAAATCTAGTTCGGTGACTCTGTCACAATGGCCTGTTGCCAAAAATCTAGTTCGGTGACTCTGTCACAATGGCCTATTGCCAAAAATCTAGTTCGGTGGCTCTGCCACAAATATTATAATTGGCTTAATGCCTACTATTGGTGTGTTGGCGGGGTGGGTTGACTTGATCCCCATAGGTGTGTTGGTTGGTACGGGTGGTGTGTAGCGGATGGAAATTAGTCTTGGTTGGGAATTGCGTATCATATGCATTATTTTTTTATTGTACATTTGTAAATGGGCTCAAGCCCAGCTAATTGCTTAAATGGTTTTGGCCCAGTGAACACGGTAAGTGGGTTACACATTGAGTTCTAAGTAACTCACCCCATTTTTCTTACCCTTCTCTAATAATAATAATTGATGGAGGCTTGGGACGGGGATGACTTCGTGTGGAGGCCATACTACGAATGATGAGTTATAAAACTTTGAATTTCTTTTAAGTATTTTTATTTAAGTACTTTTTCAATTGCGATGTAATAAGGCCTCTGGTATTATTTTTATGGATTTTTATTCCTGGATAGATTTTAATATGTCTTAGTTACTTAAATGGGGCTGTTTAATTCTTATAAATATTTTCTTCAACTTACGTATAAAAAAAAGTTTTTCTTAAATATCACTTGCTCGTAAAATTTTCGTGAAAACTCTTTTATAAAATTATTTTAACCAATTATTTCTCTGAAAATCAAATTGTAAAATCTCATGTTTTAAATTCATGGTTTTCAAATAAATCTCGATTTTTGATAAACTCCATCTTCAAAATCGTTTTGAAGAATTGTTTTCATTAAAAGCATTGATGACTAGACAAAAGTTTGAATTGTGTGGTATGCCAAGTCTGGTCTTAAACACATAGGCCGAGTTTGGGGTGTTTCATTTTATAGTATCAGAGCCCAATTTCAAATCTCAGCTGTGGTTTGGGTTCAACAACGACTTTTATTAAAAAACTACTTAAATTTCTAGACTTTATGTTTTTAAAGGTAGTATGGCACCACGAGCATCCGGCACCAAGTCACGTAAGTATTTGTATATTGAATGTTTACTATTGTTATATGATCATAGGAACACTCTAAAACTTCTAGTTTTAGGTGTTGAAAACGGTAGAGATTGAGACTATAGGATGTGATTGCGAAAACAACTTTATCTATTATATCTCATAAAATATCGTTAATAAACACTAAAATAGTATTCTGATTCATAAAACTTGTAATTAGATAAAATCGAATTGGTCATTATGAGCAATAGAGGACGTGGTCGTGGACACGGTAGATGTGGCCGTGGTAGAGGACGAGGTGCTAGGGTTGAGTCTGAAGCGCCGGGACATATGCCGGAAATGGATGCACCTACATCACCCGGGAGTGAAACTGGATCACATGACCATTTGAGAGAGGACAATGCTTTGACTCAAGCAATGTTGAGAGTCCTAGAGAGGGTTACTGGGACTAGAACTGGTCCAGCAGTTCGTGGATCAATATCGGAACGACTCAAGTCAAGTGGTGCCGAGGTTTTTAGAGGTGTCTCCGGTGTATCTCCAAATGTTGCGGAATATTGGCTTGAGGCTGTAGAACAGATTATGGATGATCTGGAGTGCACCGTCAAGCAGAAGCTGAGAGGAGTGGTGTCCTTGCTAAGGGAAGAGGCGTATCAATGGTGGCTTACTGTTCGAGAAGGCACCGACGCTGCATTGGTTACTTAGGATTTCTTTAAAGCTACTTTTCAAGGGAAGCACGTCGAGACAAGTTATGTAGATGCCCAGAGTAAGGAATTCCTGAATTTGGTTCAAGAAAGTAAGACGGTGGCAGCTTACGAGGCATAATTTCTTCGCTTAAGCCGTTATGCTCGAACAATAGTGCTGACTGATCATGAGCGCTATGTACGCTTTGAGGATGGGCTGAATGATGAGTTGCAGGTACTGATAGCCCCACAACAAGTACGGACTTTTACCTCGCTTGTAGAGAAAGCCAAGATAGCTGAAGAGGCTAAGAATTCAGAACGCCAGAACCGAGAAAAAGTCAGAGGTAAGAGGGATTTTAAGTACACAAGTTCTTCTAAAAGGTTTCAGAAGAGACCACGAAATGACGAGCCAGCTCAAGCTAGAGCATCTGTGACTACCAATCAGAGTCGAGAATATGCCGACTGTGGAAGACGACACCCCGGGGAATACTGGAGAAAAACTGGTTCCTGCTATAAATGTGGTTCCAAGGATCATCAGTATAAGAATTGCCTTCGACAAATTGATACAACTCAGGAAGCTCATAACCTTAATGCTCAGCCAGCTAGGGGTACTCAGCAGCCACCGGGAGGCCGTGGACCAGGTCATGGTAGTAATGGTAACGGACGTGGTCTAGGTGCACCGGGTCGAGGTAATAGTTTTAGAGGTAACGCGGAGGGAAGATAGCCGAGATTGGTCTATGCGGTTAGGCATCATGAAGAGGGTGATGCACTTGATGTGATAACTAGTACGTTCTTCATCTTTGATGACATGTTACTGCTTTGATAGATATCGGGTCTACCCACTCGTATGTTGCTAGTGCTATATCTAGAAACCTGAATATTAGATCTGAGATTACCGATAGGGAGATGACGGTGATTAGTCCTTTAGGATAGTCGATAATAGTGAATAAACTGTTTAGAGACGTGCCCTTGGATATTCAAAGAGAGATATTTCTAGCAGACTTGATGGAATTGGCTTTCGGTGAATTTGATCTTATTTTGGGCATGGATTGGTTGGTGAAGCACTGGGCGCAATTGGATTGTGCCGAAAAGCGGATGTCAATAAGGATTGTGGATGATGAGGAGGTAGTTATGATTGGTGAGTGAAGAAACTTTTTGGCAAATGTGGTATCTGCTCTGAAGGCAGAAAAGTTGGTGCGGAAAGGGTATGGAGCATTCCTAACATTCGTTAGTGCTTTGGATGCCAATGAATTATTGGTGGAAGGTGTGAGAACGGTGAAAGAATTTTCAGATGTCTTTCCCGAAGAACTTCCTGGATTACCTCCAGATTGGGAAGTAGAATTTGGTATTGAGCTTCTACCCAGAACGGCTCCGGTGTCCATTGCTCCTTATAGAATGGCACCGAAAGAGTTAGCAGAGCTTAAAGCTCAAATTTAAGAATTGTTAGATCGGGGATTTATCTGATCGAGTGTGTCTCCGTGGGGAGCACCGATTTTGTTCGTCAAGAAGAAGGATAGGTCGATGCGTATGTGCATTGATTATAGGTAGTTGAATAAGTTAACGATCAAGAATAGGTATCCATTATCGAGAATTGACGACCTGTTTGATCAATTGAAAGGAGCTTCAGTTTTCTCCAAGATTGATTTGAGATCGGGTTATCATCAACTCAAGGTGAAAGAGGCAGATATTCATAAGATGGCATTCCAAACTCATTATGGACATTATGAGTTTTTGGTGATGCCGTTTAGTTTGACCAATGCACCAGCTACATTTATGGACATGATGAATGAGTCTTTCAACCCTATCTAGACCGGTTCGTAGTGGTATTCATAGATGACATCTTGGTATATTCGAGGAATGAAGATAAGCATGACTCACATTTGCGCATCGTGTTGCAAATTTTATGGGATAAGCAACTTTATGCCAAATTCAGTAAATGCAAATTTTGGTTGAAAGAAGTGACTTTCTTGGGTCATGTAGTGTCAGCCGAAGGAATAAGAGTTGATCCTCGAAAGGTAAAGGCAGTGTTGGATTTGAAACCGCCAAGTCGATGGTGAGATTCGGAGTTTCTTGGGTTTGGTGGTTATTATAGATGCTTTGTTGAGGATTTTCGTTGATTCTTTTACCTAACTAAGTCAAGGTTGCAAAAGGAGTACCGTATGTGTGGACCGATAAACAACAAGAAAGTTTCGGAAACAAGAAGATTTTGATGGAAGCGCCAGCTTTGATTCAACTTTGAAATTTGGAAAAGAGTTTATCGTTCTTGTAATCGTCACACGGGTTTAGGATGTGTACTGATGAAAAGTGGAAAATTGGTGGCTTATGCTTCTCGTCAGTTGAGGCCGCACGAAGTCAACTATCCTACTCATGATTTGGAGTTGGCTGCGGTGGTGTTTGCCTTAAAGATTTGGAGGTATTATCTCTATGGTGAGAAGTCAATAATTTATATGGACCATAAGAGTCTTAAGTACCTCTTTACCCAAAAGGAGTTGAATTTGAGACAACGGAGATGGGTGGAGCTGTTAAAGGATTATGATTCTCAATCGAGTACCATCCTGGAAAGGCTAACGTGGTGGCAGACGCGTTGAGTTGTAAGGTAGTATCGGAGTTAAGAGCAATGTTTGCTCATCTCAGTTTCTATGAGGATGGCAGTCTGCTAGCGGAACTTCAGGTGAAGCCTCTGTGGTTGGAGCAAATCAAGGAAAAGCAGTTGTCAGATGAGAAGTTGGGTCCTTTAATGCAACAAGTTGAAAGTGGTATAATAGGAGACTTTGGATTGAACAAGGATGGCGTGCTGTGTTTTTGTGGAAGAGTTTGTATGCCCATGGATTTGGATTTGAGACAAATGATTCTTTGAAAGGCACATAGTAGCCCTTATGCTATGCACCCCAGGGGAAATAAGATGTATCGGGATCTCCGTGAGCAGTATTGGTGGCCAAGGTTAAAGCGAGAGGTTACTGATTTTGTGGCAAAATGCTTCACTTATCAACAAGTGAAGGCAGAACATCAACTACCATTGGGTTTATTGCAACCGGTAAAGATTCCTCTATGGAAATGGGAGCGGATAACGATGGATTTTATTAGTGGGTTACCCATAATACCTACTAAGAAAGATTCTATTTGGGTGGTAGTAGATCGATTAACGAAGATTGCTCATTTTCTACCAGTTCGTACGGATTACTCGCTTCAGAAGTTGGCTAAGCTGTATGCATATGAGATTGTGAGGTTGCATGGGGTACCAGTGTCTATCATGTAATATTCGAGGTTCGGGGGTTGTGCATATTTTAATTTGTATCTGTGTGTTAATATGCTCTACATTTTGATTGGAAGTGTTTGGGGGTTTCGGGAAACCTTGGGCTTTGGTAGAGGTCATAGGAAAATTTTTGTTCTAGCCTGAGTTAGGGGGAGCTAGGGGAGCTAAGCCTTAAGGACATTAGTGCGGGATTTATGACACAAGAAGTGAGGTGGTGGAGTGGCATGGGACGCTACCTAAGGTGCAGGGGAGGTTGCATCAACAAGGGGTGTCAAGGGAGGAGGTTCGAGTCATGCAGACAACAAGGGAGTGATGTTTTATTTTGGTTTTTCTGTCAAGAGAGGGGGAAGGTGTTGGACGGCATTTGGACTCTGGTTGGATGAGGTGTAGATTGGGTCTGACAGCTTGAAGATTCGGCTAAGTAGGAGGGAAACAAGGGATAATGGAGAGAGAGCAACAAGTGGCCGAATATGAGACTCTAAGGGGGGTGCATAATCGGTTTTGAAGCATGGTAGGGGGTGTGTGCCAATTTTAGTTCTCTCCTTTTTCTCTAGTTCCGTTATTCTTCTGTGCAAAAGTCACCTAGTTTCGGCTTTCATATTCTTTTGATCTAGTGACCGAAACTTCAAAGACCATTAAGGTCACTAGCGTTCTTTCTTCTTCTTCTCTATTTGCTTTCTTGGCCGAATCCATCTCTCTGTTCCAACTTCTTTCTTTTTATTTTGATTAGCCGAAGCATCTCTCCCATTCTCCCCATTGCCAAAACTTCTTCAACCCCAACTCTTATTTTCTTCTCTTTTTTTCTTTAAAGCCGAAAGAACCATAGGCTGGAATCTGCTCCAATCGATTCTCAATAGTGGGTAAGAGATTTTAATCGTTTTTATCCTATCTCTCTTGATTGCTGGAAGTTAAGATCTAACTCTATTTCTCTGATATGGTCGAATCTATGTAGGGTGATTTCGAGAAATTGATCTTTAGAGGTAAGCAAGACACAACCTTAGGCCGAAGGCTATTCCTTTCATTAATGGTTAGAGCCGATTCTAACATGGACAATACAGGGATTTTGACATTCTCAAAAGCAAGTGAGAGCATTCGGGTTTTGGTTAGTGACAACGTCGGTATTGAGAGCGTAATACTTCAGGTTATCAGGTGTGTAATTATTTTGAAATTTTTTTGGGTATGTATAAAATATTGTATATGTTATAAGTGTGATGATTAGTGCAGTGGCAATAATGAGATGGATACCCTTAATGGGTATGTCGATAAACATGTCAGTGTTAAATGATGATTAAACTGTGGTTATTCCTGTATATATCTGCTGTATGCTTGGTTAGCATGTTCATGCATTATTTCATCATATCACTATCGTATGTTGCATAATCATGGGGCGGGATTTGGATATTTGAAATAAGGACAGGGTGTACATTTATGTACGTGGTATAGTGATGGCTACGAGCCTCACATGGATTGATGATCGGCTCAGTGCCTCGTCATGGTTGGTATCGGCTTTGTGCCATATCGTGGTTGGTGATGGCTATGTGCCTCATCGTGGATTGACGTTGACTATGGTCACGTTGTGGATTATATTGTGACTTGATCACGTGGACCAGTGGCTCAACCACTTGGTGGTTGGTATGACTTGTCGAATTGGTGTGTAGAGGTTGGAGGGTCAATTTAGTAATCCCCTGGTGTGTGGTGGTTGGATACGGGGGTGTGCAGAGGATGGACCCTAGGCTGGGTTGGGTGCATTTTGCATTATTCTACATTATGTGGATTGGTGTGGTTTGGGCCAAGCCCATACGTGGAAATCTATGGACTAATTATACATCGAGTCATTGACTCACCCAATTTTACCAAACCATGCGGTGATTCGTGATGTTGGACCGGTTGGATGGGATTCGAGATGGCCATGCGACGCTTGATTTCCATATTTAGAGACATTACTTTTAATTTCGGTTTATTTAGGATGTTTTGATGTAATAAGGCCATTTAACTATTTTGGGGATATCATTATGGTTTATGCTAGACTAGACATGGATTAGTAGTTGCAAACAAATTTCAAATAGTGGCGCTTTTATTACTTAAAAACTTATTTAAGGTTTTCTAACCGAGCTTCTTGTACTTACTCGGATTTTCTTAAAGGTTTCAAAAGGACCGTTTCCAATTAACCTTGAGCGCAATGTGTTTTCCAAGTGAAAGGTCTGCTAAGAAATTGAATCTGTTTTAAACCAAATCATTAGGGATTTAGTTAAGCCTTTGGTTTTCATGTCGACTTTAACACCGCTACATGCAAGTTTTATCATCACTTAGCCGTTTTTCAACCTAAGGTTTTCTGTAGCATTCCGAATTCGGCCGTAGTATTTTGGGCTGGGTTTGGGGTGTTATAAATTGGTATCAGAGCCAGGTTTCTACACTCGGCCTATGGATTTTTGAAGCCCATAAACGTTTTTATTTTGTGTTTTAGTGGGTCAAAGAAAAATTTTCAGGAAAAAGGGTTTTGTGAAGCATGGCACTCGAATTGTCCGGCCCGAAGTCCACCAGGTAAGTACCCCTAATTATTGTATGATTGTGTGTGGGTATTACGGGATCGTAGATTAGTAGATTAGGAGTTAATGAACCCTAGGATTAGCTTACCCCAACACAGAGGTACATAAAATTTAAAGCCTAATCAAACAAACCTGTGAGTAAGTCGCCGAGTTAAAGGTGTGGCAACCGTTGTGTGCATGTCTAGGATTGGATTCAGAGGGAAGCTTGGTATTTAAGCAGTCCTAGTGACTCACCTCCTCATCGCTCGAATCCTACCTGGTGCGTAGTGACGGTTCACTCTAACCAAGAGGACTTACTCACAGGCTAAACTCAATAACTAAAACCCGGAAGGGATTAACTACACTATTTTACAAAACCTTAGTTTTAAAAATCACTGAACTATCCCTTTGATTTGTAAAAGAAATTTTAGGTTTTGAAAAAAAATTTGAAATATTCCCAGTTTACAAAATTACCGAAATACCCCCGATTTGTAAAATTACTAAAATACCCTCAGTTTCCAAAACTGTCATATTACCCTCAACTTTTATCAAAATATTCCACTTTGTAAAAATACCAAAAACCCCTATTTTGCTAAATACCAGGATACCCTAATTTAAAAAATTACCAAAATACCCCTATAGGATAAATTACGAAAATACCCCTGGGCTGGAACGGATGAAAATGTTTGAGTGGTGAATGGGTGTAGTAGGTACTATTGAATGGATGAGATTCTCTGAATTAGGGTAGGAAACTTGAAACAAAAACCCTGAAATGATCGAAAGAACTACCACTAAACTTCTTTACATAAAACTTGTTCGTGGGTAATCAGTGGAACAAAAACTAATGCATAAAACTTTTTAAAGCAGATTAAATCATGAACGTAGACATGAGTTCTAGGGGACGTGGTCGTAATGTGCGAGGGCATGGTAGAGGCGTAATGATCGTGTCGAACCAGTTAGATGCAGTTAGGGTTAGAAATGAAGCACCACCACCAGCTGTAGAGGCGGAGTTTCAAGAGCAGACAGGAGGAGTTGACGCAGTATCGCAGGCTATGCTGCGAGTTTTAGAGCGAGTGGCTGGAGCGAGTATGGGAAATGGGGCTCGAAAGTCGGTATCTGAGAGATTTAGAATGAATGGAGCTGAGGTTTTTAGAGGAGTATCGGGAGTAGCTCCGAATGTGTCGGAGTAATGGTTAGAGGCAGTCGAAAGGATCATGGATGATTTGGATTTCACTGCTAAGGAAAAGCTAAAGGGTGTTGTTTCGTTGCTCCGGGACGAGGCTTACCAATGGTGGCTCACAGTCAGGGAAGGTACCCCTACGGACCGAGTGGACTGGGGTTATTTTAAGATCAAGTTTGAGGGAATGTACGTAGGAGCTAGTTATGTGGACACACAGAGGAAGGCGTTCCTCAATTTAGTGTAAGGTGGCAAGTCGGTAGCTGAGTATGAGGCAGAATTTTTGCGATTGAGCCGGTATGCTCGGGGCATCGTGGCTACTAATTATGAGAGGTGTGTCCGATTCGAAGATGGACTGAGAGATGAGCTGCAAGTGTTGATTGCTTCGCAGAGAGAGAGAGGGACTTTACTGTTCTAGTAGAGAAAGCTCGGATAGTTGAGGAGGTCAAGAGGACTGAGAGACAGAATAGGGATAGAGATAGAAACTGAAATAAGAGGAGTTTTGGGCCGTCAGCATCATTTAGGGGTTTCCAGAAAAGACCAAGGGTTGAGAATTACATTAGGCACCGTGCATCAGCTTAGAGAATCGAGTCGTCCATGTGCTAAATGCGGGAGAGCTCATGCAGGAGAGTGTTGGGGACAGAGTAAGAAATGTTTTTGGAGTGGGTCCAAGGCTCATTTGGTTAGGAATTGTCCTCATGAGATGGAAAAGGCTTGGACGATGGGCGAGGATATGTGCAAATGTAGGGCAAAGGTGGTCAAGAAATGACGAGGGTCGTGGTTTGAACCATGGAGGGAATGGTTCTGGCATAGGTTGTGGAGCACCGTGTAGAGTCTTTGGGGTTCAAAGCGAGAGCGGCCGGGGTTGGTTTATGCGACCAAAGGTCGCGTGGAGGGGATCGCCGGATGTAATCACTGCACGTTCCTTATTGCTAGATTACCCTTTATTGCTTTAATAGACATCGGGTCAACTCATTCTTATATTGCTAGTGAAGTATCTGGAACTCTGAATGTAAACTTTGAGATTGTACCTAGGAAGATGACTGTACTTAGTCCTTTAAGGCAATCAGTAATAGTAGACAAACCCTTTAAGGAAGTGCCTTTAGAGGTTCAGGGGGTAAAATTTTCGGCTAACTTAATGGAACTACCATTTGGGGAGTTTAACCTAATATTAGGCATGGACTTACTGGTGAGGTATCATGCGAATCTGGACTGTGCTGCTAAGTGCATGTCATTGAAAACTTCTGATGACAAAGAGATTGTAGTGATAGGGGAACGGAGAAACTACTTGTCGAATGTAGTGTCTGCTCTTAAGGCAGAGAAGATGGTGAGGAAAGGATGTGTGGCTTTTCCGATGCTTGTTAGTGCCTTGGAGGCTAAGGGAGCGTGATAGGTAAGGTCGGAGACGGTGAAAGAGTTTGGGGATGTTTTTCGGAGGAACTGGGGTTGCCTCGGATCGCGAGGTGGAATTTGGGATTGATTTGTTGCCGGTCCGTAGCGGTATCTATCGCTCCATCTGAAATGGCACCAAAGGAGTTGGTTGAGCTCAAGGCTCGAGATCCGGAGTTGCTTGATCGTGGGTTTATCCGACCAGTGTGTATCCATGGGGAGCACCGGTCTTATTCGTAAAGAAGAAGGGCGGGTCTTCTGGATGTGCATAGACTATCGGCAGCTGAATAAGTTGACGATCAAAAACAAGTACCTACTGCCGAGGATAGACGACTTGTTTGATCAGTTTAAGGGGGCTGCAGTATTTTTGAAAATAGATCTAAGGTCGAGATACCACCAACTCAAGGTGAAGGAAACGGATATCCATAAAACAGCTTTTCGAACTTGATACGGGCATTATGAATTCCTAGTAATGCCGTTCAGGTTGACGAACGCCCCAGCTGTGTTCATGGATATAATGAATCAGGTTTTCCAACCCTACCTGGATCGATTCATCGTTGTGTTCATAGACGACATCTTGGTGTATTCTAAGTCTGAGGAGAAACATGATGAGCATCTTCGGGTGGTGTTGCAAGTGTTAAGGGAAAAGAAGCTGTATGCCAAATTCAGCAAGTGTGAATTCTGGCTGAGGGAGGTTACTTTTTTGGGTCATGTGGTGTCTGTAGAAGGGATAAGGGTAGATCCTAGGAAGATTGAGGCGGTGTTAGATTGGAAACCACCTAGGTCGATAGCAGAGGTTCGCAGTTTCTTGGGATTAGCAGGCTACTACAGGAGATTTGTAGAAGGGTTCTCGTCTATAGCAGCACCTTTGACAAAATTGTTGAGAAAGAAGGTACCTTTCGTGTGGACGGACAAGCAGCGGGGAAGTTTTAAGAGATTGAAGAAGGTTTTGACTGAAGCTCCGATTTTAATTCAGCCCAAGGCAAGAAAGGACTTTATGGTGTATTGTGATTCTTCTCACACGAGATTGGGATGCGTTCTGATGCAAGAAGGGAAGGTTATTGGCTATGCGTCTCGGTAGTTGAGGCCTCATGAGGTTAATTACCCGACGCATGACCTAGAGTTGGCTGCTGTGGTTTTTACGCTAAAGGTGTGGAGGCACTACTTATATGGAGAGAAGTCGGTGATCTATACGGGCCACAAGAGTCTTAAGTACCTGTTGACCCAGAAGGAGTTGAATTTGAGACAGCGAAGGTGGGTGGAGTTGTTGAAAGATTATGATTGTTCTATAGAGTATCACCCGGGCAAGGCGAATGTGGTGACAGATGCCCTGAGTCGAAAAGTAGTGTCGGATCTGAGGGCGATGTTTGCATATCTTAGCCTGTATGACGATGGAAGTTTGCTAGCAGAGTTACAAGTAAAGTCGACATGGTTGAGTCAGGTGAAAGAAAGACAGTTGGTAGACGATGATCTAAGTGCTAAGCTACGACAAGTGCAGGATGGGGAATTGGAAAGTTATGGGGTTGACAGTGACGGAGTGTTGTGTTTCAAGGGTAAGGTCTGTATGCCGAAGGATGAAGAGCTTAGGCAGAGGATTCTTCAGGAATCGCATGGTAGCCCTTATGCTATGCATCTGGAGGAAGCAAGTTATCTGAGATCTACGGATCGATTTTGGTGGCCTGGTCTTAAGCAGGAAGTTACAGAGTTTGTAGGGAAGTGCCTAACGTGTCAGCAAGTCAAGGCTGAACACCAGGTACCTTCGGGGTTACTTCAGCTGATAAAGATTCCACATTGGAAGTGGGAGAGAATCACCATGGACTTCGTTAGTGGGCTTCCCCTTACGCCTACTAAGAAAGACTCGGTGTGGGTGGTAGTAGATCGGTTGACAAAGTCTGCACATTTTATCCCAGTGCGGGTTGATTATTCTTTGCAGAAGTTGGCGAAGCTGTATGTAGCGGAAATTATAAGACTGCATGGAGTGTCGGTGTCGATCATCTCAGATAGGGACCTGAGGTTTACGTCCCGATTTTGGAAGGCACTACATCAGGCATTAGGCACTAGGTTAGACTTCAGAACGGCATTTCTTCCACAGTCAGACGGCCAGTCTGAGCGAGTAATCCAAGTATTAGAGGATATGTTAAGGGGATGTGTGATAGATTTCATAGGAAGTTGGGAGGAGTTTTTGCCCTTAGCAGAATTTGCATATAATAACAGCTATCAAGCGAGTATTCGGATGGCACCATATGAAGCATTGTATGGACAGAAGTGTCGCACATCTTCATGTTGGACAGAATTGGGGGAACGTCAGGTGTTGGGTTCGGAGATTGTAGCGAAATTGAAGAAAAGGTTAAGGTAATTAGACGCGGTTGAAGGAGGCATCGATAGGCAAAAGTCATCTGCAGATCTTAAGAGAAAAGAGATAGAGTTTGCAGTAAGTGACTATGTGTTTTTAAAGGTTTCGCCGTGGAAGAAGGTAATGAGATTTGGTCGCAAGGGAAAGCTGTGCCCAGGTTTATAGGGCCTTATCAAGTTTTGAAACGGGTT
Source organism: Gossypium rotundifolium (assembly GCA_025506655.1). Taxonomy (NCBI): domain Eukaryota; kingdom Viridiplantae; phylum Streptophyta; class Magnoliopsida; order Malvales; family Malvaceae; genus Gossypium; species Gossypium rotundifolium. The sequence goes on along the minus strand of CP106722.1, from coordinate 83,388,841 downwards.
GGACCAGTGGCATATCAATTGGAGTTGCCTTCGGAGTTAAAGCAGTTGCACGATGTATTCCATGTCTCGATGCTATGTCGTTACCAATCGGATCCATCTCACGTGGTTCCAGTTGAAGAAGTGGAGTTGAGACCAGACTTGTCCTACGAGGAAGAACCAATTCAGATTTTGGAGCGGGATGTGAAAGTCTTGCGTAGGAAATTAGTTCCTTTAGTCAAGGTGTTATGGCATAACCATGGATCGGAGGAAGCTTTGTGGGAGCCAGAGGAAGCAATGCGGCGGCAATACCCTCACTTATTTTGATCAGGTAATTTCGAGGCCGAAATTATTTTTAAGGGGGGTAGAACTGTAATATTCGAGGTTCGGGGGTTGTGCATATTTTAATTTGTATGTGTGTGTTAATATGCTCTGCATGTTGATTGGAAGTGTTTGGGGGTTTTGGGAAACCTTGGGCTTTGGTAGAGGCCATAGGAAAATTTTTATTCTAACCTGAGTTAGGGGGAGCTAGGGGAACTAAGCATTAAGGACATTAGTGCGGGATTTATGACACAAGAAGTGAGGTGGTGGAGTGGCATGGGACGCTACCTAAGGTGCAGGGGAGGTTGAATCAACAAGGGGTGTCAGGGGAGGAGGTTTGAGTCACGCAGACAACAAGGGAGTGATGTTTTATTTTGGTTTTTGCGTCAAGAGAGGGGAAGGTGTTGGACGGCATTTGGACTCTGGTTGAATGAGGTGTAGATTGGGTCTGACAACTTGAAGATTCAGTTAAGTAGGAGGGAAACAAGGGATAATGGAGAGAGAGCAACAAGTGGCCGATTATGGGACTCTAAGGGGGGTGCATAATCGATTTTGAAGTGTGGTAGGGGGTGTGTGCCGAATTTAGTTCTCTCTTTTTTCTCTAGTGCCGTTCATTCTTCTGTGCAAAAGTCACCTAGTTTCGGCTTTCATATTCTTTTGATCTAGTGATCGAAACTTCAAAGACCATTAAGGTCACTAGCGTTCTTTCTTCTTCTTCTCTATTTTCTTTTTTGGCCGAATCCATCTCTCTGTTCTAACTTCTTTCTTTTTCTTTTGATTAGCCGAAGCATCTCTCCCATTCTCCCCATTGCCGAAACTTCTTCAACCTCAACTCTTCTTTTCTTCTCTTCTTTTCTTTAAAGTCGAAGTACCATAGGCTGGAATCTGCTCCAATTGATTCTCAATAGTGGGTAAGAGATTTTAATCATTTTTATCCTATCTCTCTTGATTGCCAGAAGTTAAGATCTAACTCCATTTCTCTGATATGGTCGAATCTATATAGGGTGATTTCAGGAAATTGATCTTTAGAGGTAAGCAAGATACAACCTTAGGCCGAAGGCTATTCCTTTCATTAATGGTTAGAGCTGATTCTAACATGGACAATACAGGGATTTTGACACTCTCAAAAGTAAGTGAGAGCATTTGGGTTTTGGCTAGTGACAGCATCGGTATTGAGAGCGTAATACTTCAGGTTATCAGGTGTGTAATTATTTTGCAATTTTTCGAGTATGTATAAAATATTGTATGTGTTATAAGTGTGATGATTAGTGCAGTGGCAATAATGAGATGGATACCCTTAATGGGTATGTCGATAAATAGGTCAATGTTAAATGACGATTAAACTGTGGTTATTGCTGTATATATGTGCTGTATGCTTGGTTAGCATGTTCATGCATTATTTCATCATATCACTATCGTATGTTGCATAATCATGGGGCGGGATTTGGATATTTGAAAGAATGACAGGGTGTAAATTTATGTACGTGGTATAGTGATGGCTACGTGCCTTACATGGATTGATGATCGGCTCAGTGCCTCATCATGGTTGGTATCGGCTTTGTGCCATATCGTGGTTGGTGATGGCTATGTGCCTCATCGCGGATTGACGTTGACTACGGTCACGTTGTGGATTATATTGTGACTTGATCACGTGGACCAGTGGCTCAACCACTTGGTGGTTGGCATGGCTTGCCGAATTGGTGTGTAGAGGTTGGAGGGTCGATTTAGTAATCCCCTGGTGTGTGGTGGTTGGATACGGGGGTGTGTAGAGGATGGACCCTAGGCTGGGTTGGGTGCATTTTGCATTATTCTTTGTTATGTGAATTGGTATGGTTTTGGGCCAAGCCTATACGTGGAAATTTGTGGACTAATTATACACTGAGTCTGTTAACTCACCCAATTTTTACCAAACCATGCAGGTGATTCGTGATGTTGGACCGGGTTGGATGGGATTCGAGATGGCCATGCAGACGCAGTTTCCATATTTAGAGACATTACTTTTAATTTCAGTTTATTTGGGATGTTTTGATGTAATAAGGCCATTTAACTATTTTGGGGATATCATTATGGTTTATGCTAGACTAGACATGGATTAGTAGTTGCAAACAAATTTCAAATAGTGAAGCTTTTATTACATAAAAACTTATTTAAGGTTTTCTAACTGAGCTTCTTGTACTTACTCAGATTTTCTTAAAGGTTTCAAAGGACCGTTTCAATTAACCTTTAAGCGCAAAGTGTTTTCAAGTGAAAGGTCTTTCTAAGAAATTGAATCTGTTTTAAAACCAAATCATTAGGGATTTAGTTAAGCCTTTGGTTTTCATGTCGACTTTAACACCGCTACATGCAAGTTTTATCATCACTTAGCCGTTTTTCAACCTAAGGTTTTTTGTAGCATTCCGAATTCGACCGTAGTGTTTTGGGCCGGGTTTGGGGTGTTACATATCATCTCGGACAGGGATCCTAGGTTTACATCACGGTTTTGGAAAGCTTTACATGAGGCGCTGGGAACAAAGTTAAACTTCATTACGGCTTTTCATCCTCGGTCGGATGGTCAATCGAAAAGAGTAATTGATTTTGGAAGACATGTTACGAGGTTGTGTGATCGACTTGAAGTAGTTGGGAAGATTTTCTACCATTGGCGAGTTCGCATATAATATGATTACCAATCCAAATCCAAATGGTGCCCTATGAAGCGTTATCGATCGTCAGAGGTGTCGTACCCTACTTGTTGGACCTGAATTGGGGAACGGCGGTTGTTGGGTCCGAATTGATATCGAGACGGAAGAAAAGGTAAAGGTGATTCGAGCGCGGTTAAAGGAAGCTTCAGATAGACAAAAGCCGTACGCGGATCTGAAGTGTAAAGATATTGAGTTTGCGGTGAGAGATCAGGTCTTTTTGAAAGTTTTGCCTTGAAAGAAGATTTTCAAATTTGGAAGGAAGGGCAAGTTGAGCCCTAGGTTCATTGGACCGTACCGTGTGTTGAAGCGTGTAGGACCAGTGGCCTATCAGCTTGAATTACCTCCGGAGTTGAGTCAGATTCATAGTGTTTTCCATGTTTCTATGTTGAGGCTTTATAGACCGAATCCGTCTCACATAATACCGGTAGAAGAAGTTGAGTTGAGGTCAGACTTGTCTTTCGAGGAAGAACTAGTGAAAATCTTAGATCGCGATGTTAAGGTGCTAAGAAAGGAGACTGTATCGTTGATTAAGGTTCTTTGGCGTGATCACGGAGCGGAGTAAGCTACGTGGGATCCTGAGGACGCAATTCGGCAACAATATCCTCACCTCTTTTAACCAAGTAAATTTTGAGGACGAAATTTTCTTTAAGGGGGTAGAGTTGTAACATCCTAAAAATATGAGTATCGATATGTTGCATGTTTTTGGTGCTTAACTTCTGAATGATTAAATTTGTGTGCTTGTATAGTCTTGAGAAGGCTTGGGATTTATTCGGTATTATAATAAATTTTAGTAATGAGTACTTTATTGAAGTGGAACAAGTGACTCTGATGTTTAATGGAATTTACTTGGTAAAAGTTTGCATAAGATGAACTAGTAGCAAGGTGGAGTTGGCGCCATAAGCATGCTTAGAGGGAAGAGGTTTGAATCCCTTGTTGAACATGTGAGTTTTGTCTTTTTTGTTTCCTCTTCCATAGTGCCGGTTATGGATAAGGTTTAGGATAAGTTGGATTTCAAATATTATGGTAAGAAGACTAAAGGAAAAAGGTAAAAAAAAACTTAAGGAAAATAATCTTTTGAAAAAGGCATCAAGAGAGGACATAAGGCTTGAATCATGGGAGATGTTTTGGAAACTATTGAATGGCCAACTATGTCTATGAACATGGATGGTTTTATGGACTAGGGGGTGGCCGAATTTTTGTGGTAGACTTTGGTAAGGATGTGTAGTTAGTGTGTAATCCCATTTGGTCATTTTGGTGTTTCTTTTCACGAAACTTTCTTCTCATTTTTTTTCTCTCCATAACCGAATGCAAATGGTGCATTGTGAGCATTCTTGTTTTCTTCTTTTGGTCATTGTTTTTGACCATTTGGTCTTAATTTTTGCCTAACCTCTCAAGCTCTTCCTCTCTAGTGCCGATTGCTCTCATGTCCCAAATCCCTCCCTTTGTTTCTTATTCATCCTTGAAAACCCGAAACACATTTTCTCTCTTCTACTTTTCTCCATGGCCGAATGTTGCTAGCATTTTATCCATCAAAATGGGTTTCTTAGCCGAACCTTCTCCTCACATATTTCTTTTCTCTTGACAATCATTCTTTCAACTTTCATTTCAACCAAGTGGTAAGAACCCTTTTCATTTCTTTATTTTCTTCTTCTTTGCCTTTGGCCGAATATACATATTGTTTAAGAAAGTCTTTTGACCAAAAAATAGCATTCCTTATTCTTCCTTTAAACAATCTTATTCATCTTAATAGTGTTTTAGAGAAGGCCGAACTCGGAGTATTCGTAATCATAGTGACTCGCTAGAAATCGAATCGAAGTGTTAAGGTAAAGATTTCTATCAAGGACTTTCAAATTATTTCGTTATTTCGTTTAAGGTGAATTATTAATCGATTCTATCTTAGGGACGTTAACGCTCGATTATCATCCCGTGAGCGCAAAGATATTTTTGTGGCAAGCCGATTTTGTCTTAAGACATTTAGTCTTAATCTTCCGATTTAATAAGTTGGACTAATAATCTTTTGTCAATGGAGGCAAACAAGATAGGTTCGAAAAGAGTGGTGAATAGTGTTCAGAAGAGGGGTGGTTCCACTATCCCCCCTAAATTCAAATGAAGGGCTGTTTCGGCAATCCGAGATTTTCCACCGAATTGTGGACCCTCATCCGGTGAAAATCAATTATTTGAAGTCATTCGTACTCCCGAACCTTTGTTTGTTCGTGAATATTCAACGAGTAACGAATCATCATTCGGGGAGAAACCACAAATAGAAGTTGTTCAAAATTTCGAGGGTAAAAGTTTAGAATGCTTATTTTTAAGAATAGTTTTGCAAATAAGTATTAGTGTTCTAATCCATTGTGATGCGTGTTTAGATATCGACGAGCGGGAAAGTATAGTTCTCAACGTAATCAGGTGTGTAACTTCAAACTTATCTCATGGGTTATATTATACCGTAAGCGTTAGAATAAAAATCGTAAATTCGGTAAAATTGCAAAATACATTATATTAGTACTTTTTGTGTGAATGCATGAAACCAGAATTAAGGTTGTGAAAAAAAATTACGAATTTGCCCTTAATGGGTGATTTTGTTAAAAAGTGATATTTTGGGCCATATGACTATTTTGATAAATTGGCCAAGTGAGAATATTATAAAAAGGGCCTCAAGTGATAAATGGGCCAAGGTCTGCTAGATCGTTAAATGGGCCAAAATTGCTATTTTGACTAATGGGCCAAATTGATAACTTGTAATATGGGCTTTTTTGTTGAAATTTACCTTATAAATATATTGTTATGCATTATCTATATATATACATGACTGCATGGGTTGGGATAATTGACGAAGAGAAGAATGGCATGTTGCCAAAAATCTAGTTCAGTGACTTTGTCACAATAGCACATGCTGCCAAAATCTAGTTCGATGACTCTGTCACAATGGCACATCGCCAAAAATCTAGTTTGGTGACTCATCACAATAACTTTGTTGCCAAAAATCTAGTTTGGTGGCTCGCCACAAATATTATAATTGGCTTAATGCCTGCTATTGGTGTGTTGGCAGGGTGGGTTGACTTGATCCCCACAGGTGTGTTGGTTGGTACGGGTGGTGTGTAGCGGATGGAAATTAGGCTTGGTTGGGAATTGCATATCATATGCATTATTTTTTTTATTGTACGTTTGTTAATGGGCTCAAGCCCAGCTAGTTGCTTAAATGGTTTTGGCCCAGTGAACACGGTAAGTGGGTTACACATTGAGTTCTAAGTAACTCATCCCATTTTTCTTACCCTTCTCAGGTAATAATAATTGATGGAGGCTTGGGACGGGGACGACTTCGTGTGGAGGCCATACTACGAATGATGAGTTATAAAAACATTGAATTTCTTTTAAGTATTTTTATTTAAGTACCTTTTCAATTGCGATGTAATAAGGCCTCTGGTATTATTTTTATGGATTTTTATTCTTGGATGGATTTTAATATGTCTTAGTTACTTAAATGGGGCAGTTTAATTCTTATAAATGTTTTCTTCAACTTACATATAAAAAAAAGGTTTTTCTTAAATATCACTTACTCGTAAAATTTTCGTGAAAACTATTTTATAAATTTATTTTAACCAATTATTTCTATGAAAATCAAATTGTAAAATCTCATGTTTTAAAATCATGGTTTTCAAATAAATCTCGATTTTGATAAACTCCATCTTCAAAATTATTTTGAAGAATTGTTTTCATTAAAAGCATTGATGGTGAATGAAAGTTGAATTGTGTGGCATGCCAAGTCAGTCTTAAGCGATAGGCGGGTTTGGGGTGTTACATAATATCTTAAACTTCCACATGAGGGACCGCCCATGAAGGAGTAGACCCGCTACTTTGGGTTAAGGAGATGAGGCTCGAGAAGCCTTTCTCCATATGATGGGTAGCTAGTATACTGAGTATATTCGAGCAAATCCAAATGCCCAACCCCTCTACGCTCACCTATTCCTCAGCCCACTCCTGTAGCTCCCCAAGTGGTAGAGGTCATAAGAAGAGAAAGGCCTCCGCTTGATAAGATTCAAAAACAAGGAGTTGAGGAATTTCGGGCTAGTAAGGATGATGATTCGGAGAGGGAAGAATTCTAGCTTGAGAATACCATTAGAGTATTCGACGAGTTGTCATGCACACCTGAAGAGTGCGTGAAGTGCATGGTATCTATCTTGAGAGATTCGGCCTATTAGTTGTGGAACAACCTTGTGTCGGTGGTACCAAGTGAGAGAGTTAACTGGGAATTCTTCCAAGAAGAAATCTGGAAGAAATACATTAGTCAAAGGTTTATTGATCAGAAAAGAAAGGAATTCTTGGAGCTGAAGCAAGGCCGAATGACGGTGAGTGAATATGAGCGTGAGTTTGTAAGGCTCAGTAAATACGCTCAAGAGTGCGTGTCGACAGAAACCATTATGTGCAAAAGGTTTGAAATGGGTTAAATGAAGATGTTTGTTTGTTTGTCAGTGTCCTAGAACTAAAAGAATTTGTGGTGCTGGTGGATAGAGCATGTAAGGCAAAGGAACTGGTCAAAGAGAAAAAAAGGCTGAAAATGAATCTCGTGACTCAAAGAAGAGACAGTTAAGCAAGTCATTCCAATCCTCATCCAAGAAGTCAAGAGATTTCACTATTCGATCAGAAACCTCAGCTGGATTTTCAAGTAGAAGTAAGGGTAGACAGAATGCCCGCAGAGTGGAAGACATCATTCCTTGGAATTTTAAGCAAACGAGACAGCTTGTTTCAATTGTGGATCCCTAGACCATTTTATCAGAGATTGCCCCGAAGCGGGTGAGAAAGAGAAACCTAAGAATGCAAGATTGGTAAGTCCTGCTAGAGGAAGACCACAGAGAAACCCAGGAAATGAAATGAGTATTAAGAATACATCTAGAGAGCAGAATACAAGAGTTGAAGGTAGAGAACCGCTGAGAACATATGCCATTCGCGCTCGCTAAGAGGTGTCCTTCTCTAACGTGATCATGAGTACATTTTCTCTCTATGATATTTGTGTTATAGCTTTAATTGATCTGAGATCTACCCACTCGTATATTTGCATAAAAGTAGTCTCTACCATGAACATGCATGTAGAGTCTACTGAATTTGTGATAAGAGTGTCAAGTCCCTTAGGCAAATGTGTGTTGGTCGATAGAGTATGCAGAGGTTGCCCTTTGACGATTAGGGGTTATTATTTTTTGGCTAACCTCATGTCATTGTCATTCGACGAATTCGATGTCATCCTTGGGATGGATTGGTTAACTACTCATGATGTGATAGTGAATTGTGGAAGGAATTTTATTGAGTTACAGTGTGAAAGTGGGGATCTTATTCGTGTTGAATCAAATGAGCAAGACAGATTGCTGGTAGTGATATCATCTTTGTTGACTCAGAAATATTTAAGAAAGGGGTACGAAGCTTACCTTGCCTTTATGATGAATGCTAGAGAGACTGAGTTAAGAATTGAATCAGCACCCATAATATGCGAGTATCCAGATGTTTTTCCAGAAGAGCTACCAGGGTTGCCTCCGGTTAGAGAAATCAAATTTGGGATTGAGTTAGCTCCTAGTACTGCCCCCATTTCGATTGCTTCCTACAGAATGGCTCCAATCGAGCTAAAAGAACTGAAGGCATAATTACAAGAATTAATGAATAAAGGCTTCACAAGTCTGAGCTATTCTCTGTGGGGTGCTCCCATATTATTTGTGATGAAAAAGGAAGATTCTATGAGGTTATGTATAGATTATCAGCAACTCACTATGAAGAACAAGTACCCGTTGCCAAGAATCGATGATATATTAATCTACTCTCGGGATGAGAATGAGCATGCTAAGCATTCGAGAATGGTTCTACAAATTTTGAGAGATAAACAATTATATGCCAAGTTTAGTAAAAGTGAATTTTGGCTTAAGGAAGTTTGATTTTTGGGGCATAATGTCTCGAGAGATGGAATTAGAGTCGACCCGAGTAAGATCTCAGCGATCGTTGAATGGAAACCGCCAAGGAATGTAACCAAGGTTAGGAGTTTTCTGGGCCTAGCTAGCTACTATAGACATTTTGTCAAGGGATTTTCCATGATAGCTACTCCGATGACAAAGTTGCTACAAAAAGATGTAAAGTTTGAATGGACAGAAAAGTGCCAATAGAGTTTTGAAAAACTAAAGGCGTTGTTGACTGAGGCTCCTATTTTAGTGCAACCAGAGCCGGGAAAAGAATTCATGGTTTACAGCGATGTATCCCTGAATGGATTAGCTTGTGTACTCATGCAAGAGGTAAAGGTGATTGCATATGCCTCTAGACAATTGAAGCCGCACGAGAAGAATTACCTGACCCATGATTTGGAGTTAGTTGTGATTGTCTTTGCACTAAAGATTTGGAGACACCATTCATGTGGTGAGAGATGTTGGGTGTTCACAGATCATAAGAGCTTAAAGTAATTGATGACTCAAAAGGAGTTGAATCTAAGGCAGGGAAGATGGTTAGAGCTAATAAAGGATTATGAGCTATTAATTGACTACCATTCGGGAAAGACGAACGTGGTCGCCGATGCCTTGAGTAGGAAATCCTTGTTCGCGTTGAGAGCCATGAATACACGAATAGCTCTGTTAGATGATGGTTCTATTCTAGCCGAGTTGAGGGCTAGACCAATGTTTCTTCAAGAGATTTATGAAGCTCAGAAGGGCGACAATAATTTACAAGCTAAAAGGGTTCAATGTGAGTCAAATGTTGAGTCAAACTTTCGGGTAAGTCCTGAGGGATGTTTGATGTACCGAGATAGGGTCTGTGTACCCAGCGATGATGAGCTTATCCGAAATATTTTGCACGAAGCACATAGTGGATGTTTGTCTGTACATCCAGGCAGCATGAAGATGTATAATGACTTGAGGAAATGGTATTGGTGGCTGAGTATGAAGAAAGACATTTCTAAGTTTGTATCGAAATGTCTAATTTGTCAACAAGTGAAGGCTGAACATCAAGTACCTTTGGGTTTACTTCAGCCTGTTATGGTTCCCAAGTGGAAATGGGACCATATTACTATGGATCGTGACGGGTTTGTCGTTGTCATCAAGAAAGAAAAATGCCATATGGGTCGTAGTCGATAGACTTACAAGTCAGCCCATTTCATACTAGTATGGGTTGATTATTTGCTTGATAAGTTGGCGAATTTGTATGTGACAGAAATAGTAAGACTTTACGGAGTACTGTTGTTGATTATTTCGGATAGAGATCTTAGATTTACATCACGGTTTTGGAAAAAGTTGCAAGAGGCATTAGGCACCAAATTGAATTTTAGTACAACTTTCCATCCTCAAACCGACGGGCAGTCGGAGAGAGTAATACAGATACTTGAGGACATGCTTTGATGTTGTGTTTTGAAATTCCAAGGAAGTTGGGAGAAATACTTATCGTTGGTGGAATTCGCCTACAATAACAGCTTTCAGTTGAGTTTGAAAATGGCGCCTTATGAGGCATTATATGGGCGTAAGTGCCAAACGCCCTTGTATTGGTCAGAACTCAGAGAAAACTAGATTCATGGGGTTGATTTGGTCAGAGAAACTGAAGAGAAAGTAAAGGTGATACGCATTTGTTTAAAAGCTGCCTCAGATAGACAAAAGTCCTACACGGATTTGAAAAGGAAAGAAATTGAATTTCAAGTAGGAGATAAAGTGTTTCTGAAAGTATCACCATGGAGAAAAGTCATCAGATTTGGCCAGAAAGGCAAACTAAGTCCACGCTTTACCGGACCATATGAGGTTACCGAGAGGATACGGCTGGTAGTTTATCATTTGGCTTTGCCACCTGAGTTGGAAAAGATTTATGATGTCTTCCACGTATCTATGTTACACCAATATCGTTCGGACCCTTCGCATGTGATTGTACCATCAGAGGTAGAGATTCGACCAGGCATGACTTATGGTGAAGAGCCGGTTAAGATTTTAGCACGAGAGGTCAAACAGTTGAGAAACAAAAGTATAGCCCTTGAGAAAGTACTATGGCAAAGGCATGGGGTAGAAGAGGCTACATAGGAGCTTGAAGAGACTATGAGAAAATAATATCCCAACCTTTTCACCAATAAGATTTTCAGGGACAAAAATCCTTAAGGGGGAGAATTGTAACAGCCTGATTCAGGGGCTAGTTAGAACAGTGGTTTTGAAACCTCTAAACTGAGGTCAGAGAAAATTATTTTTATGTTATTTTGAGTTATAGCATGATTATATAGGTGCATGAAAATTTTGGTGCTTTAATTTTAGCGATTGCATGCTTAATTGCGAAAAAGGACTAAATCGCATAAAATGCGAAAGTCCTATTTTACAAGCTAAAGGTTTCTAAAAGCCATGAATATTAATTAGAGGCCCTTAAAGTGCAATTAGGCCTCTAGAGATAGGGTGGCCAGCCATAGGAGACAAACAATGTCAAATTTGTCAAAGTTGTTGAAATTAGGTGGACTAAATTGGTGTTTTATAATAAAATAAAGAAAGAAATGATATCATCTTTTTTTCTCCTTTCTTCAACTAAAAATTAGCAGCAATTAGGGGTTTGAAAGCTCAAAAATTTCAGCAAGCTCTTCTCCTTACAAGTAAGTACTTTGATGATCATTTCTTGATAATATTTGTACTTTTGGAACATCTAAAGCTGAAGCTAGCTAAAGAGGGGGCTATTTTGCAAAATAGTCAAAAGTTTAGAGTTTTTCCATGTGAGCATTTATGTTGTTGCTACATTTTTATGGAGGAAAATGAGTCTTAGTTGTTAGATAAACAACTTTTGTGAAAGGTGTTACTATGAAAACACCTAAAGGGACCTTTTTGTAAAGGTTGTAAAATAGGTGTTAAATGTGTGAAATATTGGGTATTGAGGATTTCCACAAGATTAATAAATGTTCGTCTAGGCTTGTAAAAGGAGTAAATTTGATTGGAATCGATTTACGAGCCTAGGGGTAAAATGGTCATTTTGTGAAAGCTTAAGGGCAAAATGGTAATTTTGCCAAATTTATGATTATTGAAATGTCTTGATTAATGTGATAATTAAATGAGCTAATTTGTCATTATAGATTAAGAAGAACTAAGAATTAATCTTGACCGAGGAAAGGGCAAGGTATCGGATTAAATTGGCAATTTGGCCTATTTTGAAATCGAGGTAAGTTTGTGTGTAATAAGTTCAACACCATGCTAGTATGATTTAAAAATGTTGATATTTGTGAAGATGTATAATATTTCTATTAATTTGAGAAATGATGTTGAATGAGAAAATTATGAGAATTGTGATGTTGAAGTCTCGATTGGATTTAATAAATGAGAGAATAATATCAGCAAGACTTGAGATGGGTAAGGTCTCGTATAAGACCATGTCCAGGACATGGCCTCGGCACCGAATTGAGATCCCGTATAAGACCATATCTAGGATATGGCATCGGCATCGAATATGAGAAGCGTATAAGACCATATCTGGGATATGGCATCGACAATTGATATGAGATCCCGTATAAGACCATATCTAGGATATGGCATCGACATCTAAAGGTAATCCCGTGTAAGACCACATCTGAGATGTGGCATTGGTGTCGCAATTGTGCGAATGATGATAATATGTAATTTCGAGTATTCCAAGTGAATTCAATGGGTGAATAGTTAAGCTTATAATAGAGATGAAATTAGTACTAAAGCTATGTGATGAAGTGATATAGGTACGTGTGAGTAATTCACGAGAAATGTTTACGATATGTGACATGACATGTAATTGGTAAAAGTAAGCATGAGTAAGTTATAGCAATGTGCTTGAGACTTTGTGCTCTTATTCAAGGCAATAGATGGATGGCATTATGAGGCTTTATATTTTTATTTATTTCATGCAAACTTACTAAGCTTATGCTTACCCCTCTCATTTCCCTTTTCCTTGTAGTATCGCCAAGTTAACTAGGGGATCGTACGACGTCGGAGTTCGAAATCACACTATCGACTACTCTTTTGTATAGAAAAGTTAGATTCAATTTGAGTATGGCATGTATAGGACTTGGTCTTTTTGTTATGTCATATTTGTTAGCCATAGTGTTGGCTATGAATGTTATTCAATTCATTTTGTAAGTTGTTGTTGGAAATTGGCCTATACTTGGCACGTTCATATATTCAATGATGATGAATTTCATGAAGTGTATGCTTGTGTGGATGTCTTGATTATGAGTTCTTAGAAGTGCCTTATGGTCATAATATATGTTGACTTGGATTGGTATAAGTATGGTTGCTTTGTATGGTGGCATTTGGCTTGGTAGATATCCTTTTAAATGTCCACACGGGTAGACACACGGGCGTGTGTCTAGGCCATGTGTGACACACGGTCAGCCCCATGGGTGTGTTGATTGGCCGTGTGTCCCCTTGCATTCCAGGTTGACAAGTCAGTATGCTTAGTAGTAAACACACGGGTAGAGACACGGCCGTGTGTCTCGACCGTGTGGGAGACACGGCCTACGACACGGGCATGTGCCAAAGCCATGTGAGTTCTGCACCTAAAATTAGGTATTTAATTTGACACACGATCTAAGGACACGGGCGTGTGCCTTGGCCGTGTGACCTTAGTGAGGTGATGATGTCATAAATAGAATGCCATGGTTTTTGCACACGGGCTAAGATAGGGGCGTGTTGAGGCCGTGTGAGGGACATAGGTGTGTGTTGGCCGTGTGAAAACCCCTGTAGGTTCGAAATAGAAAATAAATCCACATAGGTGTGGGACATAGGCATGTGATCTACCACACGGGCGTGTTCCTACCTTTACACGGGCATGTGGCCTTGTTTTATGTCAAATTTGTCTAAGTGTTCAAATGTTTCCGGTTTAGTTTCGAATTATTCCGAGCACAAGTTTAGGGTCTCGTAGACCTATAATAAGGACATTAAGGTCTTGAATGAAAAGTTTCTAATTTGATATGAAATTTTATGAATCGATGATGTATGATTGGGCAAGTAAAGTACGGTAATGCCTTGTACTCAGTTCAGGTGTCGAATACGGGTAAAGGGTGTTACAACACTTGTATCTTGACTAACTATCTGGTTAACATATTCGTCAGACAAAAATTCAATATAATATTATAATTGACTTGTAAATGTTAATTAATAACATTTATGGACTTGATCATCGGAGGATGGGGTTTCAAAACCACCTTTTTCGACACTAGTAACTTTTGAGTTGTTACATACCATATTAATATGTTACAACTCTTTGTGAGCCAGTCAAATTTGTTTACCAATTAACCACTCTCAAAGTGAACTAGCCACTACTTCAAGTTTTGGCAAGCCTTGAATTGTCATATGTTCATATCTCACAATTCATGCCGTATACACTGATGTTACATTTCTAGATCATGAGATGTGGCTTTGTAACACTCCAACATATCAACCATTTTGTAATAGTTATTGAATGTTCTAACATTTCTAGATCATAATTTATTTGTTGATCAAATCTAACATTTCTCATTGATATTTATTTGTACAAATCAAATTATATTCATCGTGCATAATTTTATAGGATAAATCTCAACATAAACTATACAAATTTCAAATTATTTTTTACTTGATAAATTTCATTAACCTATTTTTTTGTTAAAATTTATTTATCCAAAAGAAATTATAATTAATACTAGCATTTGAAATGATGCATTTTAAAATATTAGCAAAGTTTTCAAAATTTTGAAATTTCTTATACAAACTTATTTTTATTATTTTTGTGTCAATTTTAATCTTTATTTATAAATATGGCTTTCATAATTCATGATTATATCCTACATATTCAAATGATAATAATCAATGAAAGAAAATGAATTGGACCAAATCTCATCCTAATAAGAAGTTTTTTTTCTAACAATTACCTTATTTTCCTATAACACCCTAAAAATTAGACCTAGAAGCTTTGATTGGATTTTAAAGGTCACACTGGCCACCAAAATGGCCTAGAAAAAAATACCGTTTAGGCTTCTTAAAAATTTTCCGAAAACCAATTTTGCTCGTGTTTTACAAAAATTAGTAGTAGGTTTTACTTAAGTTTTGTAAACATTAGTTTATTGTCGCTAAGGTTTAATTAAGGCCAACTCAAACATTTCCTTCTTCATTTTGTAAACATTTCAAAGTTAAAATTTGTTAACCGAAGTTTTCAAACCAATGTAGCAACGAAAAAAAAATCTAATGTTTTATTTTGATTGAAAATCCATAAATTGACACTTAAAACTTAACCGATTATTAAAGGAAAGAAACAGTCCCGATGACTAATGTCCATGCATGAAAACACTAAACTAACTCAAATAAAAAAAAACCCATACATAGTTCATTTAAAATTTATTTACAAATTCGATTGAACATATATCTTAGGAAAGCTTTATTAAAATCAAATCAAAGTTGTGAGCTATGAAGCTCAATGTGATCCAAAACAAATGTAAATAGGCAGAGTCGAATAGTCAATAAAATGTACAGAAACCTCAAATAACTCATGATAACTAAGCACATTGAATGCATGAAAAATGCAAGAAAATCCCTTGAACCAACCAATCACACCAAATTTGTCCATCCTACACACCAAAGAGGGTACAAAAGGCCCTTCCATCCACTACACACCAATTTGGGTTATGGTGGACCCATCCAACCGATACACCTTAAAGTGGACATAGGCCACTCGAATGTTATGCAGTCAAGTTGATGACATTGTTGTGGATTTATTGCCAAATTAAGTTAATGTAGTTTAATTGCCAAATCGAAATTCCTTCTCTTCATAACCATGTCCTAAACACAATGCAAATGAAAATAATATTATGCATACAAATATACAAAATCAGACATGCTCATATTTAGTTTTCATAACCCTCAAACATACTTGTAACCAACACCAATTAGCAGAATTAACAACATGCATTCTAATTAACACATCCAAACAAGCTCATATATAAAATTTAGTATAAAAAAGTCATATTAGCAACCTACACGAATAACAGAACTCAAAACAAATGCATACATATTTATATATATCCAAACAGTAAAACACCCTTCATAGCCATCCAACAATCAGTAGTAGTGTTCCAATTACTCCTACAAAGGCTTAAACATGTAAGGGATCACTCAGGGATTAAACTGAATCAATTTGTGAAAAAAGTGAAAAAAAGTAAAAATATGACCATACGACCGTGTGAGAGAGTTAAAACCATGTGACAGGGGTACATGACCATGTGATTGAGATACACGATCGTGTGGTTGAGGTATACGGCCATGTGGGCAGTCCGTGTAACTTTCTGTGCCCTTGTGACAAATTTCAAATTTAAGGAGTAGAAGAGACACGGTTGTGCCTCAAGTCATGTGAAAACTCTCCAAGTCATGCGCGATCGACAAAATTCCCAACAGAGGTCACACGACTGTGTGCTAGACCATATGGCTCACTCTAGTTCGTGTGACCAAAAATCAACCCAACTCCTTAGGCAACACATGGTCATGTGAACTTCCTGTGTGTAGCACATGCCTGTGTGGGTGCCCGTGTGGTCCAAAAATCATACCCAAACTTGCTACAAAACACAAAATTAACAGCATAAACACCCATCGATTACAAGTTTTCAAGAAAAACATCTGAAAACACGATTCTGAAGCCCTAATAATTGATTGGTTACTCTCGACTAATGAATTTGAAAACTTTTCCTATTTCAGATCCTAGTTAAGCGAAGAGATGAAAGAATAGACGAAGCTTTTGGGAAGCATCAAGTGACAATGGTGTAGGCACATAGAAAACAACGTAAAATTGCTAGGATTTTAGGGTGCACCAATGATAATAGAAAAGAAAGGAAATTGAAGAGAAAGGAAACAAAACAAAAAAAAAAATATAGTGATAAAGAAAGGAAAAACAAAACTGCCAAAGAAAGTGTTGGAGAGAGGGGAACAGTTCTAGGAGGAATTTTAGGGATTCTCATTCCTTTATTTTTTTTCAAAAGAATAAAATAAAATAAAATAAACAAAATCCTAACCTATTTGATTTTCTAGAGTCGAAACCAAAAATAACTTCCACTAAACACACATGGGGATTCAAACACATGACTGAAGGGTAAGCGGGCTCCTTACCACTAAACCAACAGGCTCATTCTTGTCTCTAAGATGGAAAGATGAACTTAAAAGTCAAACCAAACCACTAACCGAACCAAAAAATATTGATTCTTCTAACCCCATTTCTAGGATGTGACATTTCCCTTTTATTTTCGTGAACATTGTTTTTTTATTTAACTTTTCTTGGATCCTTTTTAAGAAGTCCATATTAAAAATCAAGTGTTTGGAAAACCTCTCTATTATGTCAACCTAAAAAAATATCACTATTGAGAGTAAAATTTAAAATTTAAATAATAATATTATAATTTATTATTATAAAATTATTAATTGAGGTCAAGTGTAAAAGTCCCTTACTCAAATATAGTTCACCAAAGTAACTCAAGTGCAAAAATCCTTGTTTATTGGGATCAAGCCTATCCTACCAGATAGCCAAATGTATAACCATATTCATAAACATATCTAATCATGCAATTGTTGCAAACTTTTGTTGAATTTAATACCCACGTGTTAATTAAACTTTCAATAATCAATATGATGGCAAAAAAAGATTCTACACCTTTATTAATTGCAATGGGAAAAATAATTTCAAGGAATACACAATAAAGGACTCCATCTACCATTTTCACACTATATTTGAAATTAAAAGTTAGGGTAGAGTGCATAAATGATCACCCAATTATTAGAAAGTTTCTTATTAGGCTACTTGACATTAAAAAGTTAGAAAATGATCACTTGACTTGTCAATTTTTTTAGTCCAAAATTGTTAAAATGCTAATAGTTTGGTGACTCATCAGTTAACTTAATGGTATGATTTTTTAACCATTATTTTTTTCCACATAATTTTAATGTCATTTTATAATTAATATAAAAAATCTTACACCAAAAATTAAAACTACACTGTTTATGGTCTTTTTCTTGTTAAGAACCCTAAAATGGTTTTTCTTATTCTCTGTTTTTCTTTACAACCCTCGCTTGCTACCACCATTCAATACCACTCCCTAGCTTAAAAAAATGGAACAAATCAATTCTTCTCTTTTCCTTAAACTTGGATCTGACCTCAGTTCCTCCAAAAGCTTAGCAGGAGAGGAAAACTCAACTAAAATCAATTCTCAATTCAAAGCCAAAAGCAAGATTGAAAGCTAAAAAGTTCGATCATTTTAGTTTAGATTTGTGGAGAAATTTAGAAAGTGTTTTGGTGAAACCAAGGTCTAAATTGGGTTTTGTTGGAATATTTTCAAATATTTATAGTGTTCCAATAACTATAAATGAAAGGGTATAATTAATCAAAACTTATACCTTTTGGTTATTGATCAAGAGTTATATCACTTGATTTTTATAAAAATTATAACTATTCAAGAAATGTTACTTGAAAAGTTATGTTTATTTAAGAGATGTCAGTTGAATAATTATGTCCCTTTTAAAGATATGATTATTCAGAGAAACACCTATTGAAAGTTATGTCTCTATGAAGAGAGATGGAAATTCCTATAAATAGAGTGAACTTTCATTTGTATGACACACCAAAAAACATAGAAACAAAGTTTCTTTCTATTCTTCCACCATCTTTTATATTCCTAGATTGTTTTATAAAGAATTACTAAAGTAATTCTTTATAGAAATTAAATCCTTGTTATGCTCCACTCAGTGCTCAGTATACTGTTTTTGTCAGTGCAAAATGTAGACAGCCATTGGACTTCATTTTATGCTTGAGGTTCATTTGCAGTAACTCTTTTGCACACCATAATATAGGTGTGGGGAAATAGAACCTTAAATAAAGTACCATTGATACACGTCTTGAAACCTCTATCCATTTCTCATAAGTTCATTTTATACATTAAAACTTTAAGGTTCTATTTTCGCAATTTATGAGAAATTAAAAAAAGGCTTATCTATTTACTGCAGATTCACATGTCACTACAAGCATGGTTCTATGAGGATTAATATTGGAAAATGTGGTTGCATCAAGTTTAGTGGTCTTGTCAAATTTCTATTTAGAAGAAATCTTTGTCGCAAGAAAAGGTATGTCAAATTGATTATTTTACTCTTATTGCATGAATTAGATTTCAATTGTTATGTGTTTATTAAATTGCATTATGCAAAAGATATGGGTGCCTTATGCATCAATTACTTGATAAAAATCAAGTGTTAGTTCATTGTATGCATGCCATTTTAAGATGCATGATTATGATTGGTACAGAACTATATAATATATATTATATATCATGCAAAAAAGAAAGAAAGAACTGAAGAAGATGGATGGAATGAAGATGGACGGTTGGGAAATGATCTATTAATGGATCGAAATAGTAGTTTTGTTTTGAATTGTGATGACAAAGTTCAAATATTAGTTGAACAGTCTTCTATCCAATAGAAGCTTATGACCATTCGGGAGAGCTTTTCCAAACCAAAAAGTTGCATTATTGAATCCAACTGCTACTTTTAAAAGGTTGGGTTGAAATGATTTCTTACAATAAACAATAATGAACACTAGATTTGGAGAATTGAAATCTAATTCATTCCATCCAAATTGTGAGTGAAAAATTTTCACTACAAAAGTATTATTTCTTTCTCATGAACTTAAGATGTAACGCCCCAAAATTCTTTTTTTTTCTTTTTTGAATTGTTAAAGCATGTCATGTGAATTGATTTACTTTGGTGGTTAAGTGTTCTGTTTATGTGCTTAAGGTCTTGCGTTTCAATCCCTTCCCTTAAATTTTTTTATTTTTGTTTCAATCCCTATCTTTGAACATCTAGCTTATTTATTATTTTTTATCAATTGTTGATAAGAAAGAGTTTGTTGGTTCAATGGTAAAGTGATAGCTTACCTGAAGGTCCTATGTTCAAATATTGTGTGTGCAAAGTGGAAATATTTTTGCTATTTCCTGTCTGTGCTGCTCATATGGTAGAAGTTGGGTTGAATTTGAATTCTAGAAGATTGGTTAGTTAATGGGATTTTCTTTTTGAAAATTATCCCCAAATTTCCCAAAAAAATTTCCATCTCACGTCCCCCTCTCCTCCACTCTTCCATTTTTAGTTTTCTTCTATTTTTCTATTGTAATCTCTTTTTTTTTCTTCACCCTTTTCTCTATTCTTACTTTTTCTTCTGTTTGTTTCGTTTCACATACTCATAATTATCCCTTTTGATCCCTCCATTGTTGTTTCACCTACTATTTTCTCTTTTCTTTTATTTTTCATTTTCTATCATTTTCGTTCTGTAAACGGTTTGGTTGCTCCTCTGTTAAGGATGCAATTTTTTTCACTAGTTCTTGCGAGAGTAAAAGGATTACTTGATTATTGGTTAGGGATTCAGATTTTTCTAATTTTGTGATTTTTTAGGTGCAAATCAGGTAGTGCATAACATCCCCCGAAAAATTAAGGTTGTCGTTGGTTTTTCATCAAGGGTAAGGGACTATTTTTGTATGTTTAGGTTGATTGCTTACGTTTAGGGTTGAATAATTATTTTGGACTTGGTATCATTGTTAATTTGGTTGCTCTGAATATCGTTTTTAGGAGTTGGAATTATTGTTGTTGTGATGGCATTGAAAAATGACCATGTGTGTACCTTTCGTCCTAAAAAATAGTGAACAACGTGAAGCCGAAAAACTCATTATCGAGGTTACATGGCAGTGTGGGCTACATGAGCTGAGTCAAGTAGGCCGTGTGGGCCAGATAGGCCATATGGGCCACACGAGTGTGTGGACCCATTTTCTGTAAATTTTGGTTAGGACCGTAGTTGAAGCGCGATTTGAGGTTAGCCATGTAACAGCCTGGTTTAGACCCTAGTCGGAACAGTGGTTTCGAGACCACAAATTTGAGGTCAAAATATTATTTTAATGTTATCTTTGGTGTTGATTCTATGTGACATAGTCTGTGTGATAATTTTATTGACTGTGTGTCAAATTTTGAAAAAGGATTTAATTGCATAAAGTGTAAAATGTTCTGTGTTGATTGTTAAGTGTTCAATTGTTGATGTCTTTATAATGTGGAGTCCCTAAAGGGAAATTAGCCCATTTTATAGGTTAGTGGGCGGCAATGGTCTAAAATGACCTTAAAACATATGTTAAGTAATTTAATTTAAATGGGTATATTAGTAAACTAATTATAACTAATATTGTATGTTATAATAACATAAAATAAATCCATTTTCTCCATCTTTTATTGATAGTCGAATGTAAGCTTAAGAAGAAGAATGAAAATCTAGGAAAGTTTCAGCCAATTTAAGCTTGATTCAAGTATGTTTGAGCTCGATTTTTGATAATTTCTACGTTTTCGTAATCGTTGCTTAGTGCTTTAGCTGACTCATGTTCTAATTTTGTGAATTGATGATGTTTTTGTGATGAGTCATTGATGAACACTTGAGCTATGTGTTAGTTGATAGTGAAATATGGAAACTTGGTGTTGGATTAACATAGTTTGTATTAGGATTTTTAGTGAAATTAAGTATTTTGGACTTAATTGAGAAAATGAGAAATTGAAAGGTTAAAATGTGAAATAAATGAAATATATGAGATTGTATTAGTATAGGAAGAATTTGGCTAGCATATGTGTTTTGAAATTTTGTGTATTTGATGATTTTGTGAAATAAGGAAAAAGTGTCGAAATGTGAAAATGTGAGGGTTATTTTGTAAAAATGCCCTAAATGTGTGTGTGGACTAAATTGAATGAATTAGTGATTGAATGGACTGAATTTGAATGTGTATAGACCAAGAGAGGAGAGGTTCAGATCGAGATTGAGGCAAAGATAAAGTGCTCAACTAATCGACCGTTTCGATAGTTCGACGTCCGAGGTAAGTTCAGATATAATTCATGTTATTAAGATATGTTTTAGTATTATGGAATGAATATGTATATAATTGTGAGATTTGAGATGCTTTGTGCGAAATTGAATTTGATGGCACTAAGTGTGTGAAATTGAAATCGAAATAGAGATGAAAAGCATTGTGTATGTGATGTTATGAAAGCTTCGGCTTATTGATTTGGCATTGTGTGTGTGATATCAAGATAAGTCAGTTAAAAGAATAGGTACTAAGTGTACGATGATAAATGTACTTCGATCATGTATATGGCACTGAGTGTGCGATTAAATTAAACGAATATCAGAGGATGATCAACATGTAATATAGAGCATTGAATAGCTTGGAAGTTGAGTAACTATGTGTTAGCTAAGGTATACATTGAACCTTTGTGGTTGATGAGTTTATAGATAGAGCTATGAATGGGTGAATGAGTATTTTAGCTATGGATGATATGGTATGAATGTTAGAAAATTGATCTATGTGATAGTTTATTGTATACATTGGTTTGAATTGATGAGATAATTGTATTATATTTTTGAACTTACTAAGCTTTAGAAAGCTTACTGTGTGATTTGTTTCTCTGCTTTGCAGTGTCAGTAAAGCTAGCTTGGATCTGGGGATCGTCAGCATCTCAATCACACTATCGGAAATCTATTTTGGGTACTTTTGGAAAAATGTACATAGTTGAAATATGGCATGCATAGGCTAGTTATTTTAATCTTTTTTGAGATGTGTAAATAGCCATGTGATGTGGCTAAATATATGTTGGCTTTAAGCATGAATGATTTTGATATTTGATGCATATTTTGGTATGGCTTGTGAGTAAAGAAATTGACTTATGAATGGTGATGGTATGATGCTAGTATGATATAAAGAATTTGGGGATGAATCATGTTTGTTATTGAATGTGTTCAAATAGTGTAATTTAGTTTATAAGTTGACATGATTAGATATGAGATTGTATGAGATGAATTGATGATCTCTTGACATGAAATTGGTTGCCAAATTGTGTGTGGAAATATAGTCAAATGTGCTTGTAGGTTCAACCCCTGTGTGGGTGGCAAATTGGCCTTGCATATGGCCTGTTTTGCCAATACGGTTATGGAACACGAGCGTGCCTAATGACCGAGGGTTATTGACAGGATCTGGCCAAATAGTACATGGCCTTGACATGGGCATGTCAACTAGCCGTGGGCCTAAGTCAGTAGCTAGCTTAAGAGCACACGGCCATGGCACACGGGCATGCCTGGTGGATGTGTGGAGAAGTCAGAATGCTTTCTCTGTTTTAGCACGACCTGGACACATGGGGGTGTCTGGTGATCGTATGAGGCATACGGCCTGGTGGTACAGGTGTGTGGCCTCATCAGACTTGTTGAGTGTTTGAAATTTCTAAATCTTTTGTAAGTGTTCGGTTTAGTCTCGACCCCTCTCTAGCATGTGTTTGAGATCTTGTAGGCCTCAATAAGAGACTATTTGATTATGTCTTGATGTGTTATGATAATGATTGACTTTGTGTCGTAAATAGGAGTTGAAAGGATTTGATTGTTCGGTAATGCCTCTTAACCTTATTTCTACGACGACTTTGGGTTAGGGTTGTTACATTTTATTGGTATCAGAGCTACGGTTTAGTCGATTTTAGGACTAATGTAGGGCGTATGAGTCTAGCTATACATGCCTTATATATAAATTTGCGATAGTGTGATGCATTCTGATAGTTGAAAATGTGTTTTCATATAGTAATGGATCCCGATCGAGTAGCTGCTGATGACGTAGAGAGTATCGCGCCTGCTCCCGCTCAAGGGGCAGTGCCGATGACATCTAGGCCGAATGATAGTGGTGAGAGAGGAGAGGTTAAGCAAGCCTTCTTCTGAATGATAAGCGAGTGGTTTACGAAGTTCGTTCAAACAAATTCGGCTGCTCCACAACCTCCACCCCCACAAGTACCTGTGGTGCCACAAGTTGTAGATCCGATCAAATTGAATAAACCCCCTGTGGACAAGATTCGAAAGTATGGGGCCGAAGAGTTTAGGGCTATATCTGATGACAATACTGAGCATACCGAGTTTTAGCTCGAGAACACCCTTCGAGTATTTGATGAAATGTCATTGACTCCAGACGAATTTATAAAATGGGATGTTTCATTGTTGAGGGATACGGCTTGTAATTGGTTGAAAATGTTGATATCTATGGTTCCGAGAAAGAGAATCACCTGGGATTTCTTTCAAGTTGAGTTTAAAAAGAAGTATATCAGTCAACGCTTTATTGATTAGAATCGTAAAGAGTTTTTAAAGCTGAAACAGGGTCGTTTGTCTGTTACTGAGTACGAATAGGAATTTGTGAGATTGAGTCAATATGCGAGAGAATGTGTTTCGACCGAAGCTACTATGTGCAAACGCTTCATAGAGGGATTGAATAAAGACATTAAATTTTTGGTTGGGATACTTGATATAAATGAATTTGTTATGCTAGTTGAAAGAGCATGCAAAGCTGAGGAGCTCAGTAAAGAAAAGAAGAAAGCTGATTTTGAAGCTCATGGTGAAGGAAAGAGGTCGATGAGTAAGTTGAAGCTCATGGTGAAGGAAAGAGGTCGATGAGTAAGTTTTCTCAACCTTCTACAAAGAGATTTAGAGATGTAAGCAATCGTTCAAATGCTTCGTTTGGACATCCAAATAGAGATCGTTCGAGACAAAGTGCTGGTCCACGAACTCAAGCTCCAATTGAATCAAGTGTTGATAGCATTAAAAGTAACAAACCTGAGTGCAGACAGTGTGGAAAACGACATGTGGGAGAATGTTGGGGCAAGTACAACAATAGAGTTTATTATAAATGTGGACCCGGGATCATTTTATTCGAGATTGCCCTAAGATGGTCGAAGATGAAAATGTTCAGAATGTGAGATCAAATAATATATTGACTAGGGGTAGACCACCTAGAAATGTAGGGAATGTGAGTGGAAGTCAAAGAGGGACTACTGACACAGCTGTGAGGTTAGAGGCGAGAGCACCTACTCGAGCTTATGCTATACGTGCACGAGAGGAAGCATCATCTCCAGACGTTATCACCTGTACTTTCACCTTATTTTATACTGATGTGATTGCATTAATAGATCCAGGATCAACTCATTCCTATGTCTGTGTGAATCTAGTATCGAGTAAGACTTTATTTGTTGAATCTACTGAATTTGTGGTTAGAGTGTCAAACCCCTTAGGCAAGTGTGTCTTGGTGGATAAGGTGTGCAAGAACTGGCCATTGATGTTTCGGGATGTTTATTTTCTTGCTAATTTGATGTTGCTACCATTCAATGAGTTTGACATAATTTTGGGTATGGATTGGCTTACTTTGCATAATGCCATTGTGAATTGTAAAAGAAAGAGTATTGAGTTGAAAAGTCAAAATGGTGAGATAGTTCGAATTGAATCCAGTGACATGAAAGGATTACCAGCTATTGTATCTGCGATGAAAGCTATGAACTATGTGAGAAAGGGTTGTGAAGCCTATTTGGCATACGTAATTGATACAAAAGTGTCGGAAAAGAAAGTTGAATCTGTGCCTGTGGTATGTGAGTTTCCATATGTGTTTCCTAAAGAGTTGCCGGATTACCTCCGATTCGAGAAGTCAAATTTGGTATTGAATTAATGTTGGGGACCACTCCCATTTCGATAGCACCATATAGAATGGCACCAACCGAATTGAAAGAGTTGAAATCTCAGTTGCAAGAGTTAACTGACAGAGGATTTGCACGACCGAGTTTCTCACCTTGGGGAGCTCTTGTGTTATTTGTGAAAAACAAAGATGGAACTATGAGGATGTATATTGATTATCGACAGTTGAACAAAGTGATGATAAAGAACAAATATACGTTGCCTCGTATTGATGATTTGTTTGATCAGCTGAAGGGAGCTACATTGTTTTCTAAGATAGACTTGAGATCAGGCTACTATCAGTTAGGAGTTAAAAGAATCCGATGTACCGAAAACTACTTTTAGAATGATGTACGGACATTACGAATTCTTACTGATGCCTTTCGGACTAACAAATGCTCCTGTAGTGTTTATGGACCTGATGAATTGGATATTCAGACCGTATTTGGATTGTTTTGTTGTGGTGCTCATTGATGATATTTTGATCTATTCGTGTGATGAGACGCAGCATGCTGAGCATTTGAGAACTATGCTACAAACCCTACGTGAAAAACAATTGTATGCCAAGTTTAGCAAATGCGAATTTTGGTTACGTGAGGTTAGTTTTCTAGGGCATATTGTATCAGCTACGAGAATAAGGGTTGATCCCGGTAAAACCTCTGCTGTTTTGGAATGGAAGCCTTCGAGAAATGTGTCTAAAGTTCGTAGTTTTCTGGGATTAGCAGGATATTATAGACGGTTTGTGAAAGGTTTCTTGATGATTGCTACTCCGTTGACAAAATTGCTACAGAAAGATGTTAAATTTGAGTGGTCAGAAAAGTGCCAGCAGAGTTTTGAACAGTTGAAAGTGTTGTTGACAGAAGCACTAGTGTTAGTTCAACCTGAATCAGGTAAAGAATTTATAGTTTATAGTGATGCATCGTTGAATGGTTTGGGCTGTGTGCTGATGCAAGAAGGTAAACTCATCGTTTATGCTTCGAGACAGTTAAAGCCGTATGAAAAGAATTATCCGACGCATGACCTTGAGTTAGCTGCGATTGTGTTTGCGTTAGAGATTTGGCGTCACTACTTATTCAGTGAGAAATGTCATATTTATACTGATCATAAGAGTTTGAAGTATTTAATGACTCAGAAAGAATTGAATTTGAGATAGAGAAAATGGGTAAAATTATTGAAAGAATACGAACTTATGATAGATTACAACCCAGGTAAAGCTAACGTTGTAGCTGATGCTTTGAGTAAAAAATTGTTATGTGCTTTGCGAGCTCTAAGTACTCAGATAGATCTGTGTGAAGATAATACGGTTATAGCTGAGTTAAAAGTAAAATCGATGTTTGTACGTCAGATTTTAATGCTCAGAAAAATGATGTTGAAATGATGGCTAAACGAACTCAATGTGAGTCAAATGTTGAATCAGAATTTTGAATAGATAGTGATGATTGTTTGAGATTTAGAGATCGAATTTGTGTTTTGAGAAATTCAAAGTTGATCTCGATGATTTTGAATGAAGCTCACAATAGTCATTTGACTGTGTATCCGGGGAGTACAAAGATGTATAATGATCTGAAACAGTTCTATTCGCGGCATGGTATGAAAAGAGACATTTCTGACTTTGTGTTGAAGTGTTTAGTTTGTCAACAAGTTAAGGCTGAACATCACATTCCATCCGGTTTGCTACAACCGATTATGATTCCTGAGTGGAAATGGGAGAGGGTCACAATGGACTTTGTGTCAGGTTTGCCCTTATCTCCGAGTAAGAAAGATGCAATCTGGGTGATAGTGGATAGATTGACAAAATCAGCCTATTTTGTTTAGGTGAGAATTGATTATTCTTTAGATAAATTACCAGATGTATATTGTTGAGATTATGAGATTGCACGTAGTACCACTATCTATAGTGTCTGACAGAGATCCGAGGTTTACCTCAAGATTTTGGAGGAAATTGCAAGATGCGTTAGGCATAAAATTGTATTTCAGTACTGCTTTTCATCCACAAACGGATGGTCAATCCGAACGAATCATTCAGATTCTCGGAGACATGCTAAGGTGTAGCATACTTGAGTTTAAGAATACGTGGGAAAAACATTTGCCGTTAATTGAATTCACGTACAATAATAGTTTTCAATCTAGTATCAAAACGACACCATATGAGGCTCTTTACGGTCGAAAATTTCAAACTCCATTGTATTGGACTGAGTTGAATGAGAATAAGATTCACGGGGTTGATCTTATAAAAGAGACTGAGCAGAAAGTGAAAGTAATTCGTGACAGTTTGAAAGCGGCCTCAGATCGTCAAAAGTCTTATGCAAATTTGAAATGAAAAGATATTGAATTTGAGGTTGGTGATAAAGTGTTTTTGAAAGTATCTTCGTGGAAAAAAATACGTCGATTTGGCCAGAAGGGCAAGCTGAGTCTGAGATTCATCAGACCGAATGAGATTATTGAACGAGTTGGGCCGATTGCTTACAGATTGATGCTACCACCAGAGTTAGAAAAGATTCATAATGTGTTTCATGTGTCGATGCTTCGACGAGACCGATCTGATCCGTCTCATGTGATTGCACCTACTGAGGTTGAGATTCAGCTAGATTTGTCATATAATGAAGAACTGATTTGAATTTTGGAATGAGAGACCAAAGAGTTGAGAAATAAGAAAAATTTCTTTAGTGAAAATATTATGGCATAAACACGGAATTGAAGAGGCTACATGGGAGCCTGAGAATATTATGAGAGAGCAATATCCACAACTATTCACTTGTAAGATTTTCGGGGACGAAAATCTTTAGGGGAGAGCTGTAACCGCCCGGTTTAGACCCTAGTCGAAACAGTGGTTTGGAAACTACAAATCCAAGGTCGAAATATTATTTTAATGTTATCTTTGGTGTTGATTCTATGTGACATAGTCTGTGTGATAATTTTATTAACTGTGTGTCAAATTTTGAGAAAGGATTTAATTGCATAAAGTGTAAAATGTTGTGTGCTGATTGTTAAGTGTTCAATTGTTGATGTCTTTATAATGTGGAGTCCCTAAAGGGCAATTAGCCCATTTTATAGGTTAGTGGGCGGTAATGGTCTAAAATAACCTTAAAACATATGTTAAGTAATTTAATTTAAATGGGTATATTAGTAAACTAATTATAACTAATATTATATGTTATAATAACATAAAACAAATCCATTTTCTCCATCTTTTTATTTATAGGCGAATGTAAGCTTAAGAAGAAGAATGAAAATCTAGGAAATTTTCAGCCATTTTAAGCTTGATTCTTGTATGTTTGAGCTCGATTTTTGATAATTTCTACATTTTTGTAATCATTGCTTAGTGCTTTAGCTAACCCATGTTTTAATTTTGTGCATTGATGATGTTTTTGTGATGAGTCATTGATGAACACTTGAGCTATGTGTTAGTTGAAAGTGAAATATGGAAACTTGGTGTTGGATTAACATAGTTTGTATTGGGATTTTTAATGAAATTGAGTGTTTTGGACTTAATTGAGAAAATGAGAAATTGAAAGGTTAAAATGTGAAATAAATGAAATGTATGAGATTTATTAGTATAGGAAGAATTCGGCTACCATATGTGTTTTTTGAAATTTTGTGTATTTGATGATTTTGTGAAATAAGGACTAAAGTGTCGAAATGTGAAAATGTGAGGGTTATTTTGTAAAAATGCCCTAATTTTGTTTGTTGACTAAATTGAATAAATTAGTGATTTAATGGACTGAATTTGAATGTGTATAGACCAAGAGAGGAGGGGTTCAGATCGAAATCGAGGCAAAGATAAAGTGCTCGATTAAACGACCGTTCCGATTGTTTGACGTCCGAGGTAAGTTCGAATATAATACATGTTATTAAGATATGTTATATAATTATGAGAATTGAGATGCTTTGTGCAAAATTGAATTTGATGGCACTAAGTGTACGAAATTGAAATCGAAATAGAGATGAATAGCACTGTATGTGCAATGTTATGAAAGCTTTGGCTTATTGATTTGGCACTATGTGTGCAATACCGAGATAAGTCTATTAAAAGAATGGCCACTAACTGTGTGATGATGAATGTACTTCGATCATGTATATGGGACTGAGTGTGCGATTAAATTAAATGAATATCAGAGGATGATCGACATATAATATTGAGCATTGAATAGCATGAAAGTTGAGTTACCATGTGTTAGCTAAGGTATGCATTGAACCTTTGTGGTTGATGAGTTTATAGATAAAGCTATGAATGGGTGAATGAGTATTTTAGCTATGGATGATATGGTATGAATGTTAGAAAATTGATCTATGTGATGGTTTATTGTATACATTGGTTTGAGTTGATAAACTAATTGTATTATATTTTCGAACTTACTAAGCTTTAAAAAGCTTACTATGTGATTTGTTTCTCTGCTTTGCAGTGTCAGTAAAGCTAGCTCGGATCTGGGGATCGTCAGCATCTCAATCACACTATCGAAAATCTATTTTGGGTACTTTTGGAAAGATGTATATAGTTGAAATATGGCATGTATAGGCTAGTTATTTGAATCATTTTTGAGATGTGTTAGTAGCCATGTGATGTAGCTAGATATATGTTGGCTTTAAGCATGAATGATTTTGATATTTGATGCATATTTTGGTATGGCTTGTGAGAAAAGAAATTGACTTATGAATGGTAAACTTTGTGATGGTATGATGCTAGTATGATATAAAGAATTTGGGGATGAATCATGTTTGGTATTGAATGTGTTCAAATAGTGCAAATTAGTTTATAAGTTGACATGATTAGATATGAGATTGTATGAGATGAATTGATGATCTATTGACATGAAATTGGTTGCCAAATTGTGTGTGGAAATATACTTAAATGTGCTTGTAGGTTCAACCACTGTGTGGGTGGCAAATTGTTCTTGCATATGGCCTGTTTTGCCAACATGGTTATGGAACACGGGCGTGCCTAATGACCGTGGGTGTTTGACAGGATCTAGCCTAGTACACGGCCTTGACACAGGCGTGTCAACTAGCTGTGGGCATAAGTCAGTAGCTAGCTTAAAAGCACACGACCATGGCATACAGGCATGCCTGGTGGCCGTGTGGACAAGTCATAATGCTTGCTCTATTTTAGCACAGCTTGGACACATGGGGGTGTCTGGTGACCGTATGAGGCACACGGCCTGGTGGCATGGGCGTGTGGCCTCAACAGACTTGTTGAGTGTTTGAAATTTTTAAATCTTTTGTAAGTGTTCGGTTTAGTCCCGACCCCTCTCTAGCATTTGTTTGTGGTCTTGTAGGCCTCAATAAGGGACTATTTGATTATGTCTTGATGTGTTATGGTGATGATTGACTTTGTGTCATAAATGGGAGTTGAAATGATTCGATTGTTCGGTAATGCCTCTTAACCCTATTCTGGCGACGGCTTCAGGTTAGGGGTGTTACATTTTATTGGCATCAAAGCTACAGTTTAGTCGATTCTAGGACTAACGTAGCGCGTATGAGCCTAGCTATACATGCCATATTTATAAAATTGCGATAGTGTGATGAATTTTGACAGTTGAAAATGTGTTTTTGCATATTAAATGGATCCCGATCGAGCAGTTGCTGATGATTTTGAGAGTAATGGGCCTGCTCCCGTTCAAGGGATAGCGCCGGCTGAATCTAGGCTGATTGCTAGCAGTCATAAGGGAGAGGCAAAGCAAGCCTTCTTCCAAATGATGAATGAGTGGTTCACAGAGTTCGTTCGAAAGAATCCAGCTGCTCAACAACGTCCACCCCCACAAGTTCCTGTAGCGCCACAAGTTATAGACCCGATTCGATTGAGTAAACCTCCAGTTGATAAGATTCGTAAGTATGGGGCTGAAGAGTTTAGGGCCACAGTTGATGATGATGCTGAGCAAGATGAATTCTGGCTTGAGAATACCATTATATTGTTTGATGAATTATCATGTACTTATGATGAATGTCTTAAGTGTGTTGTTTCATTTTTTGAGAGATACGGCGTATCATTGGTGGAAAACATTGATATCTGTAGTTCCAAGAGAACGGATCACTTAGGATTTCTTCCAAACTATATTTCGAAAGAAATATATCAGCCAATAATTTATAGATCAGAAACGCAAAGAGTTCCTTGAGCTGAAACAGGGTTGTATGCCTGTTACGAAATACGAGCGAGAATTTGTGAGATTGAGCTAGTATGTACGAGAATGTGTTTTGACAGAAACTACTATGTGTAAACGATTCACTGAAGGGTTGAATGAAGACATTAAACTTCTGGTCGAAATTCTTGATTTGAATGAATTTATGGTATTGGTTGAAAAAGCTTGTAAAGCCGAGGAACTTAGTAAATAAAAGAAGAAAGCACACTCAGAATCTAGAGACGAGAGAAAAAGGTCGATGAATAAGTCGTATCACTCATCGTCAAAGAGATTCAGAGATGCGACCAATTGCTCAAATGCTTTGTTTGAACATTTAAGTAGAGGTCGTGTGAAATAATATACGAGTTCTAAAGCTCAAATTCCAATGGAGTCAAGTGTTGGCAGTGTTAGAAGCAATAAGCTTGTGTGTAGATAATGTGGGAAACGTCATATTGGTGAATGCTGGGGCAAGTATAATAATAGATTTTGTTATAAATGTGGATCACGAGATCACTTCATTCGGGATTGCCCGGAGTTGGCTGAAAAATATAATACTCAGAGTGTGAGGCCGAGTAACACGGCAGCTAGGGGTAGACCACCCAGAAACATAGGAATTGTGAGTGGTAGTCAGAGAGGAACAACAGATACAGCTATGAGATCCGAGGCGAGAGCACCTGCCAGAGCCTACGCTATTCGCGCTCGCGAAGAAGCATCATCTCTAGACATCATTACTGGTACTTTCACTCTGTTTAATACTGATGTGATTGCATTGATAGACCAAGGATCAACCCATTCATATGTATGTGTGAACTTAGTATTTAGTAAGACTCTGCCTGTAGAGTCTACTGAATTTGTAATTAGAGTATCGAACCCTCTAGGCAAGTGTGTTCTAGTTGTCAAAGTGTGCAAGAATTATCCGTTATTTCGGGATATTTGTTTCCCGGCTAATTTGATGCTATTACCCTTTAATGAATTTGATATAATTTTGGGTATGGATTGGCTAACTTTGCATAATGCTATTGTGAATTGCAAACAGAAGAGTATTGATTTGAGAAGTCAGAATGGTGAGATAGTTCGAATTGAATCCATTGATTTGAATGGGTTACCGACTGTAATATCTTCGATGAAAGCTTTGAATTATGTGAAAAAGGGATGTGAAGCTTATCTTGCGTATGTGATAGATACAAAAGTGACAAAAAAGAAAGTTGAATCTGTGCCTGTGGTTTGTGAGTTCCCTGATGTGTTTCCTGAAGAATTACTGGGATTACCTCTGATACGAGAGGTTGAGTTTGGCATTGAATTAGTGTTGGGGACGACCCCTATCTCAATAGCTCCATATAGAATGGCTCTAACAGAATTGAAGGAATTGAAGTCTCAGTTGCAAGAATTGGCAGACAGAGGTTTCACACAACCGAGTTTTTCACCTTGGGGTGCTCCTGTGTTGTTTGTGAAAAAGAAATATGGTACAATGAGGATGTGCATTGACTATCGACAGCTGAATAAAGTGACGATAAAGAATAAGTATCCTTTACCACGAACTGATAATTTGTTTGATCAGTTGAAAGGGGCTACAGTGTTTTCGAAAATAGACTTGAGATCAAGTTATTATCAGTTCCGAGTAAAAGAATCAGATGTGCCAAAAATTACTTTCAGAACGAGGTACGGGCATTATAAATTTTTAGTTATGTCTTTTGAACTAACAAATGCTCCTGTAGTATTTATGGATTTGATGAATCGGATATTCAGACCGTATTTGGATCGATTTGTCATTGTGTTTATTGACCATATTTTGATTTATTCTTGTGATGAGATGCAACAAGCCGAGCATTTGAGAATCATGTTACAAACTCTGTGAGATAAGCAATTGTATGCAAAGTTTAGTAAATGTGAGTTCTTGTTGCACGAGGTTAGTCTTCTGGGACATATAGTATCAGCTACGAGGATACAAGTTGATCCGAGCAAAATTTCAGCAATTTTATAATGGAAACCCCCGAGAAATGTGTCTAAAGTTTACAGTTTTCTTAGACTAGCAGGATATTATAGACAGTTTGTGAAAGGTTTCTCGATGATTGCAACTCTGTTGACGAAATTGCTACAGAAAGATGTTAAATTTCAATAGTCAGAAAAGTGTCAACAGAGTTTTGAACAGTTGAAAACATTGTTGACAGAGGCACCAGTGTTAACCTGAATCGTGTAAGGAATTCATAGTATACAGTGATGCATCGTTGAATGGTTTAGGCTGTGTGTTGATGCAAGAAGGCAAAGTTATATCCTATGCTTCGAGACAGTTAAAATCGCATGAAAAGAACTACCCGACGCACGATCTTGAATTAGCAGCTATTTTATTTGCATTGAAGATTTGGCGTCATTATTTATTTGGTGAGAAGTGTCACATTTATATTGATCATAAGAGCTTGAAATATCTGATGACTTAGAAAGAATTGAATTTGCGACAGCAGAGATGGTTAGAATTGCTACAAGACTATGAATTGGTAATTGACTATCATCTAAGAAAAGCTAATGTTGTTGCTGACTCATTAAGCTGAAAGTCTTTATTCGATTTACGAGCAATGAACACTCATATAGATTTGTGTGATAATGGTTCGGTTTTAGCCGAATTGAAAGCAAGACTGTTGTTTTTACAGCAGATTTATGATACTCTATAAGTTGACAATGAAATGCTGGCGAAACGAGCTCAGTGTGGTTTGAATTCTGATTCAGAATTTTGGGTTGATAATGATGATTTTCTGAGATTCCGAGATCAAATTTGTGTTCTGAGAAATCCAGAGTTAATTCAGATGATTTTGAGTGAAGCTCATAATAGTTGTTTATCTGTTCATCCGGGAAGTACGAAAATGTATAATGATTTGAAACAATTATATTGGTGGCATGGTATGAAATAGGATATCTCAGAATTTGTTTCGAGATGTTTAGTCTGTCAGCAAGTCAAAGCTGAATATCAGGTACCTTCGGGCTTATTATAGCCGGTCATGATTTTTGATTGGAAATGGGAGAGAATCACGATGGACTTTGTGTCAGGATTTTCCCTACCTCCGAGAAAGAAAGATGTAATCTGGGTGATAATTAAAAGATTAACGAAATCAGCTCATTTTATTCCGGTGAGAACAAATTACTTGCTTGATAAGTTAGTTGAAATGTATATTTCTGAGGTTGTGAGATTGCACGGGGTACCATTATCTATTGTGTCTGACAGAGATCCGAGGTTTACTTCGCGATTTTTGGAAGAAACTACAAGAGGCTTTAGATACGAAATTACATTTCAGTACTGCTTTTCATCCACAAATGGATGGTCAATCCAAGTGGATCATTTAGATTCTCGAGGATATGTTGAGATGTTGTATTCTTGAATTTGAAAGTACGTGGGAAAAGTACCTACCATTGATTGAATTTGCGTATAATAATAGCTTTCAATCAAGCATTCAAATGGCACCATACGAGGCTCTTTACGGTCGTAAATGCAGAACACCATTGTATTGGACTGAGCTTAGTGAGAATAAGATTCATGGGATTGACTTAATAAAAGAGACTGAGTAGAAAGTGAAAGTGATTCGTGACAGTTTGAAAGTGGCATCAAATCGTTAGAAGTCTTGCGCGGATTTGAAATGAAAATATATTGAATTTGAGATCGATGATAAAGTGTTTTTGAAAGTGTCTCCGTGGAAGAAAATACTCCAATTTGGAAAAAATGGCAAGTTGAGTCCGAGGTCCATTGGGCCATATAAGATTATTGAACGTATTGGGCCGGTTGCTTATAGATTGTTGTTTCCACCTGAGCTAGAGAAGATTCATAATGTGTTTCACGTATCGATGCTTCGACGATATAGATCCGACCCATCGCATGAGATTGCCCCTACTGAAGTTGAGATTCAGTCTGATCTATCGTATAACGAAGAACCAATTAGAATTCTGGCTAGTGAGATAAAAGAGTTGAGAAATAAGAAAATTACTTTTAGTGAAAGTGTTGTGGCATAGGCACGGAGTTGAAAAGGCTACGTGGGAGCCTGAGGATGCTATGAGAGAGCAATACCCAAATGTATTCACTGGTAAGATTTTCGGGGATGAAAATCCCTAAGGAGGGAGAGTTGTAACAGTCTGGTTTAGACCCTAGTCAGAACAGTGGTTTTGGGACCACAAATATGAGGTCGGAGAAATAATTTAATATTATTTATGATGTTTGTGGCATGTGATAGAGTATGTGTGAAAGTTCTGTATGAAAACTTTATCGTTTGTGCCTCGATTTGTGAAAAAGAACCTAATCGTGTAAAATGCAAAAGCTGTGTGCTAGAAGTTAAAAGTGCTTAATTGCCATGTCTTATCAATGAGAGGTCCTTATGTTGATATTAGACCCTTGATAGTGGGAATGGCCATAAATGGGCATATATTTGATGATTAAATGGTTTAATAACCAAGGGTAAAATGCTAAAATAAGTATTAATGTATAATAAATAAAATAAAAAATAATTTTTAAGCTTATATTCTCATCTCTTTCAATGAATATGGAGAAAAGAAATAACCATTGAAGCATTTTAGGGCTCGGCTCTTGTAGTTCTTGATTGAGGTATGATTCGAGCTCGATTTTTTAATGATTTTTATGTTTTTGTAATCGTTGCTTCGTGTTCTAGCTAGCCCATGCCCTAATTTTTGAGTTTGTTGGTGATTTTGTAAAATGCCATTGATGAATGCTTGAGCTTTGTGATAGTTGATGATAAATAATGAGTAATTGTTAATAGTTTTTAATGTTTTGTAAAGTGATTTTTGACAAAAATGTCAAAAATGGATTAAATTGTGAAATGTGTAAATTAAGGGATTGAAATGTGAAATAAATGTGAAATATGGGCTGCTAGGGGCACTATGGTAAATCGGCTGAGCATGAATTAAATTGGATTTTGTGAATTTGATGTATTTGTGAAATAATGACTAAAATTTCAAAATGTGTAATTGTGAGGGCTAAAGTGTAAAATGCTTTAACTATGTGTTGTGAATTGTTTTGGATGAAAATGTGATTAAATGATTTGAATTTGATATTATAAAGATCAAGAAAAGAGAGATTCGGACCGAGATCGAGGCAAAAATGAAGTGCTTGATTGATCGACTAGTGTCATTGTTTCTACATCCGAGGTAAGTTCGTGTATAATACGTATTGTTTAAATAATGTTCATATGATATGAAATGAATGGGAATGTGATTGCGAGTTAGTAATGTGAAATGTGAGATCGAAGATATGTGGCACTAAGTGTGCGTAAATAGAACAGTTACTGTGACGAATTGCAATAAGTGTGCGAGATAAAGAAATGCATCAGCTAATTTAGTTGGCACTATGTGTGCGATACCGAGAAAACTGCGATTTAATGTGATGGCACTAAGTGTGCCATACTATTGTAGCTTCAGCTAATTAAATGGCACTGAGTGTGCGAGTTTATCAAACATTTAAAGAGGATCGAATGAATTATGGCATCAAACATTGAGCGGTTAATGTGATAGATAAATATGTGGTGATACAGGTATGTAAAGAACCTATGTGGTTGATGATATTGTGAATGAGATAGATGGAAGATTATGTGAATGAATGATGAAAAGGGTTGAATTGTATAGCATTATATATGCTTGTACATGAACCTATAGATATGGTATGAAAGAGAGTAATAATCATGGGTGAGATCGAATAGTAATGTGAATTGAATTATGTGTTAGTTAATTTTGCATATTGAGTTTGAAATGTAGAATTAATTGTGTTATATTACGAACTTACTAAGCTTTAAAGCTTACTGTGTGAAGTCTTTCTCTGTTTTACAGTGTCATTAAAGCTAGCTCAGATCCGGGGATCGTCAGCGACTCAATCACACTATCAGACATCTATTTTGGTACCTTTTTGGAAGTTGTATTTATTGTATATGGCATGTATAAGGTAGTGAGGTTGTGGAATGATTTTGGTACATGTTTTTCTATATGCAAATGGTGTAGTACTGTGTAAATATGGTCTTGTGTGAATGGCCATTAGGGCATGCTTTGATGATATTAAAAAGGTGCATTTTATACTTGATTAGTAGTTGATAATGATGAATGAATTGTATGTTAATTGATGTTGGAATTGAGCATGTAGGGATGAACCAAATTGTGTGGGCAAAGTGGCCTTGAAAATGGCCTATAATTGCCCACACAGGTGAGCACATGGGCGTATGTCTCAACCATGTCCTTTACTGTCCATTTTCGAAGTATGCCAGACTTGCACATGGGCCAGACACACGGGTGTGTGACAAGCCATGTGATCCTATTCAGTGTTGCACACAGGGTAAGGCATGGTTTAAGACACGGCCGTGAGAGGCACACGGGTTATCCACACGGGCGTGTGCCCTGTTTTAGAAGGAAAATTTTCTAAGTTCAGTAATGTTTCTGTATGAGTTTGGTTTAGTCCCAAACCTTCTCT
This sequence comes from Gossypium rotundifolium, assembly GCA_025506655.1. NCBI lineage: Eukaryota > Viridiplantae > Streptophyta > Magnoliopsida > Malvales > Malvaceae > Gossypium > Gossypium rotundifolium. The sequence continues at coordinate 83,350,823 of CP106722.1, read as the reverse complement.
AAAGCATTTTTAAGGTCTCGTAGACCTTCTAAAGGGACTATGTTTGATCGATTATCTATGATATGATAATGTGTGAGTCATGATGGTTTAAATGTTATGATTTGACCGGTAATACCTTGTAAACCTAGTCCGATGATTAAAACAGGTTAAGGGTGTTACAAAGTCTGATTTTGCCAGTTAAACTGCATTATTCATTTTTGGTGGTTTTCTGCATTATATATGGCAGCTTGACTGCATCATATTTCAATGGCTTATGACCACCATTTTGGTTTGTTGGATGGATAAGTTCCTAATAACCATAATTGGTGTGTTGGATGGATGGAGTTGGTGTATAGCGATTGGGGGTAGGATCTATTTTGATTGATCCGTTGCATTGCCAAGCATGCCATGCCATTTGTTATCTAGTTTGATAAGTTATAATCTGTGCACTAATTTTACTATATGTTATGCTAATGGGCTATCAAACACGCTTGGCTTTTAGCTCACTCTATTATTTTATATTCTCAGGTAAACCTCACAGTTAAGATTGGGCGACACTCGAGAGCTCTGATTTAGTAAGTTAGTGACTTTTAGGTTGTCAGTTTTCTTTATGGACTTTAATTTTGGTTTTGGACTTTGACATTTGATTTAGTAGGTTAGTCTTGAATGAGAAGCATGATTTTTCTAATAATTAAATAAGGTAACTGTTTATAAAATATTGAAAAAGTCACTAGTTTTTTTTCACTGCCAATTTCAAAACACACAAATGAGTTTTTCGAAAAATATCTAAGCTAATAATATGGTTTCTAAATCAATTTGAAAGTACAATAACAAATGCTTTTTTTTAACTTCTCGCTTAGCACAATGAGGTTTTCTGGGAGAAAAATAAAATGGGTTTCGCAAAATATCTACATAAGATCAAACAAAGTTAAAAGGCAAGCACATCTAGTTTTTCCGGGTGGTTTGTGTAAACTCCAAGATTCAATCATAACGTCTACGTTGGCTTTGGGGTGTTACATTTAAGGGTAAAAGAGTCAAATTCAAAACTCAAACTGTGGTTTTTGGTTAAATTGCATGCAAAATTTTCGAGAAAAAAATATATTTTGGGAACTATGTAACAAATAAAATTTCATAAAATGTCTGAGATTTCAAAAATAAGAATCTGAGACTCCGACATCGATCCAAATAAGATACTTCTACTTTAGCTACTGTAGTCAAACTAATAAACTTTAAAGACTGTAGAATAAGATTTCTCTACTTTAGATAAAGACTATGATATTTCTGTTAAAATTAAAACTTAAGATTAAAACTTCCTAAGCTAATTCTTATAACTTTTGAATTGTAGATAGTATAATGAGTACCTAAGGTACACGAGGATGTGGTATGCGAGGGCGTGGTAGGTGTCATTGACTGGCTCAAGTTGAGTCCTTCTTTTTGGGAAGCATACCCAACCTTGATACGAGATTGCTGAGACGCTTGTTTCTAAGGTCGATAATTAGGATATAGGGGACGATGTAGTGTCCTAGGGTATGCTTAGGGTTTTACAGAGGGTCGTTGAGGTCCAATCTGGATCTATGGGCCGAGGGTCAGTGACTGAGCGACTTAGGGCAAAAGGAGCTGAGATATTTTAGGGTGTCACTAGGATGAGGCCAGCGACGATCGAATATTGGATGGAGGCCACTGAAAGGTTTATGGATGATCTGGAATGCACCCCAAAAAAAAAGTTGAAAGGTGCAGTATCTTTGCTCAAAGATGAATCTTATCATTAGTGGTAGGTTATGGTACGGAGCGCAGAGGTTGAGTGTGTAACTTTGGAGTTTTTCTAGGATGCTTTCCAGAAGAAATATGAGGGGGCAAGGTATATGGAGGCTCAAAGGTTGGAGTTTTTCAGACTTAGTCGGGGCAAAATGTTAGTGGTTGAGTATGAGGCCAAGTTCCTGAGGCTGAGCAGATATGCTCAGAGTTTGGTGTCCATTGATTATGATAACAGCGTTCATTTTGAGGAAGGAATTCGATATGTTTTAAATATTCTATTTTCTACAAAACAAGAGCGGGTCTTTGAAGCTTTGGTAGAGAGGACTAAGGTAGTCGAGAAGATGAAGCGCCTGGAGCGCGAGAAGAGGGAACAAAGTAAGAGTCAAAATAAGAGTGAGTCAAGACCTTCTGGTACAACTCCATGACGTATGAAATAGGCTAGAATACACAAACCTCAGTAGGTTGAGGTAGCAGTGGGTATTGATCATGTTCTGACTTGTGCATATTGTGGTAGGTGTCATCCATACGAGTGTTGGAGGAAAAAATAGGCGTGCTTTAGATGTTAGTCTGTTGACAATCAAAATAAAGAGTGTTTGCATTGGGTTGAGTCGATGCAAGCTGCAATGCAAAATCGGGTTTAGTCGTAGAGGGATGTTCAGAAGCCTTCGAGAGGTTGTGGACAGGGGGCACCGAGTTAGGATGTTAATCAGAATGAGGCTAGGAAGCTTGCATTGGTTTATGGGGCTAGACGTCACGATGACTGAGATGTCGCCGATGTTATAGCAAGTGTAACACCCCCTAACCTGTATCCATCGTCGAAATAGGGTTACGAGGTATTACCAATCAATAACTCATACATTTATTCATTCATATTCTAACACCATTCCATCACAAACACATTGTCCCTTATAAGGGCTTACGAGGCCTTAAAGATGCATTAAAAGTGGTTCAGGACTAAATCGATAACATACGAAAATTTTGGAAACTTAGAAAAATTTCAACATTTTAAGGGTCACACGCCCATGTGGATAGGCCGTGTGACTCACACGGATCCAGACACGCTCATGTCCCAGGCTGTGTGAGAACAGGGCATACATACTGACTTGGGTCACACGGCCAACCACACGCTCGTGTGTCTAGCCCATGTGCCCTTCGAAGTGCCCACACACGCCCGTGTGTTAGACCGTGTACTAGGCCGTGCCAAAACTGTAAGGTATACTGACTTATGCAACACGGCCAAGTCACATGCCCGTGTGCTAGGCCGTGTGCCATTTAGGGGGATATACAGGCTTGTACCACACGGCCAATCACACACCCATGTGTGAGACCGTGTAGAGCATACTGACTTCAATTTAATTTCCACACCAGGGGACACACGGCCGTGTAACATGACCGTGTGGACAAAAACAGGCCATTTGCAAGGCCAATTTGCCACCAATTTGCACATACCTATACAAGCATAAATTGCTACATTTCACAACTCAATAGGCAGCCAATCCATGACATTTCATACACATTTTACACCAATTTAACAAAGTATTCAACTTCCTAATCAATAACATGCATTGTCCATTCATATACTAACCACATTTCAATATAACATTTGCATATTTCCATTCATCAACCATTTGCCCAAAACTACCAAAACATAATGTCAAGTTTAGCCAATTCACATGGCTCAACCTATACACAAAATGTGCTAAAACTACAATCTCAATTAACCATCTCTATCATCATTACACCTAGCCTATACATGCCATATTTACATATATTCACAAGTTCATAAGTACAAATCAATAATTGGATAATGTGATATGTAACTTCGACTTGTCTGAAACGAGCTTTATAGCTTAGTAAGCCTGTATAATTTAGAATTAAACTTACCATTTTTACCAAATCAATACAAATAATTAAGGTAAACTCTATACAATTTCCAAATGCCTAACACAAACATTCATCCATAGGTTAGTCATATTAATACATTAAATCATCCATTATCACAATTCAATACTCAATATATCTTGTATTCAACATTTCATTCTCAATCATATAATCAATACTTCATTCAGTAAATTATTCATCTGTATAAACAGAATTTATTCCCGTTGAACCCATTAGAATTTCAAAGGATACTCGGGTGATATACATCAGTATTCCGTCAATTCATTATCATTTTCTGCTCTTTCGAGCTATGAACAGTAAGCTCCTTCTGAGTTGATGGACAATAAGCTCTATTAAGCTGAAATGATAAGCTCTGACGAGTTGAAAATAGTAAGCTCTTACGAGCTGATATATCGGGAAGCTCATACGAGCTGTGGTGAGTCCACAACAAATACAGCAACTCGACCAAAACGGTAACCCTAGTGACATGTCACTCCTATCCTACGAATTCATACGGTTCAAACGGGGGTTGGTAATAATCAATCTTAATCAATTAAGCATTTGTATTACAAGTATATCAAATACTCAATCACATACATACATTTCAAATAAACACAAGTATTTAAAGTTCGATTCTAATTATACGAACTTACCTCGTATTCGATTCTAATTATACAAACTTACCTCGTATTACTCAGATAAAAACTATCGGCTATTCTTTAATCTTCCCTTTTCCCCGATCTAAACTTGATCTCGGCTTTTCTTGATCTATAAATTATCAAATTCAATACATTCAACACTCAATCTATTCATTTTAGTCCACAATTCATCTTTTGGAAAATTTACACATTTTCCCCTATACTTTCATATCATTTACAATTTAGTTCTTATCACATAAAATTGCAAATTCATGCAATTTAGTACCAACCCATGCCTAGCCAAATTTCATAGAGACTCCTAGCAGCCCATATCTTTCATTATTTTACACTTTTAATCACCACATTTTACAATTTCACGATTTAATCCCTATTTTGCATTTTTGTCAAAAATCACTTTATTAAAACTAGTTTAACTATCAATATACCTTCATAATCTATCATCAACTATCAAATTACTCAAAAATTCAACAATGGTAATATGACATATCTCCAAAAATTACAAAATCTAGAGTACAAGCTAGCTAGAATACAAAGCAACGATCACAAAAACGTAAAAATCATTAAAAACCGAGCAAAAACAGACTTACTATTTAACTTCAATGTGACCAAACCTTTAAAGTGATTCCATGGCTTTTCTAAGCCCTAAAATTTTGGCTATCAAGATGATAATGAAGCCAAAATTGTTGTGTTTTATTTTATTAACCTTATTTACCAATTTTCTAAATTAACCTTTAAATTTATTAAAAACTACACCAATTGCCATGCTATCATCATCCACTAGCCACAAATGGCCTATTTATCACTTAAGGACCTTTACTTTAATTTTCTATAGCTATTTGACACTTTTAGCTAATAGAACACAAGTTTTACACTTTACGCAATTTAGTCCTTTTTACCAAATTAAACATTCAAACAGTAAAATTTCTTTACGAAACTTTCATATAATAATTCTATCATGATTTAAACTATAATAAAATAATAAAATAAATATTTTAACTTCATATTTTTGGTTCTGAAACCACTATTTTGATTTGACTCAAAAACGAGTTGTTACAGCAGGTACATTCACTATTCACTCTAATCAGTATTTTGCCATAATTGATATTGGTTCCACACATTCATATGTTTCTAGATGTGTTTATAATAAGTTAGGAATTCTTGTTGAGGAAACTGTTAGTGAGGTTGAGGAAACTGTTAGTGAGGTTTCTATGGTTAGTCCATTGGGGTAGTTAGTGCGGGTACATAAGGTTTATAAGAGGTGTCTACTTGAGATACAGGGAGTTGTATTTTTGACTGATCTAATGGAGTTTTTGTTTGGGGATTTTGATCTGATTTTAGGCATGGACTAGTTAGTGGAACATCAAGTTAGCCTAGATTGTGCTGTAAAGAGGGTGACTCTGAAAACAACTAGTAATAAGGAGATTGTAATGGCTGGCGAGGGTCAAGATTACCTATCTAATGTAATCTCTGCTTTAGTAGTCAAAAAATTGGTTTAGAAAGGGGTGTGAGGCGTATTTAGCCTGTGTTTGTAGTATGGGCATTGATGGTTCAAACATGGAAGAAATTTGAACGGTTAAGGACTTTCCGAAAGTTTTTTTCTGAGAAACTGCCAGGGTTACCACCAGATCGAGAGGTTGAATTTGGAATTGAGGTTCTTCTTAGGACTACTCTAGTGTTCATTGCTCCCTATCGCATGGCGCCAAAGGAGTTGAAGGAATTGAAAGTCCAACTTAAGGAACTTCTATATAGAGGATTTAAAAGACCTAGTGTTTCACCTTGGGGAGCACCCAGTGTTATTTGTTAAGAAGAAGAATGAAACAATGAGGATGTGCGTTGACTACTAGTAACTAACTAAGTTAACGATAAAGAATAAATACTCGTTGCTAAGGATCAATGATTTTTTTAAACAGCTTCGAGGAGCGTTTGTGTCCTCTAAGATCGATTTGAGACCTAGGTACCATCAATTGAAAGTGAAAGGATCCGATGTGCCTAAGACTACATTTAAGACTCGTTACGGTCATTATGAGTTTCTAGTGGTGCCTTTCGGTTTGACCAATACTCTGGTCACATTCATGAATCTTATGAATAGACTGTCGTAGTCATTTCTGGATTAGTTCTTCGTAGTATTCTTCGATAATATTTTGGTATACTCTAAGAACAAGGCTGAGCATGATGGGCATCTGAGAGTAGTTCTACAAATTCTTTGAGAGAAGAAGATCTATGCTAAATTGAGCAAGTGTGAGTTTTGGTTAAGGGAATTTATGTTTTTGGGACATGTGGTATCTACCGAGGGTATCCGTGTGGATCCGAAAAAGATAGAAGCTATTCTTGAGTGGAAACAACCTAAGAGTGTCTCAGAGGTTCAAAGTTTCCTTGGTCTAGCAAGGTATTATCGAAGATTTGTAGAAGGGTTCTCATTGATCGCAACTCCTTTGGCGAAGTTATTGTGTAAGAATGCTCTTTTCAAGTGGACTAATGATTAGCAGACGAGCTTTAAAAAGCTTGAGTCGATGTTGACTCAAGCACTAATTTTGATACAGCTTGAGTAAGGAAAAGAGTATGTTGTGTACAATGACGCATCACACACTGGTTTGGGTTGTGTTATGATGCAAGAAAGTAAGGCGGTAGCTTATGCCTCTTAGCAGCTCAAGCTACATAAGGGACACTATCTAATGCATGACTTGGCACTAGCAATAGTTGTTTTCAAAATTCTTTAGGCATTATTTGTATGGTGAGAATTTTATTATTTACACGGATCAAAAAAGCCTCAAGTATCTCATCACTTGGAAGGAGTTGAACCTAAGGCAACAAAGATGGATTGAGTTGCTTAAGGACAACGACTACACTATTGAGTATCACTCTGGTAAGGCAAATGTGGTGGTCGATGCTCTCAGTTGGAGGTCAATTGTTGATTTGAGAGCAATGTTTGCTCGATTAAGTCTGTTTGAGGATGATGGGTTGTAACACCCCTTACCCGTATTCAACGCCGAAACTGGGTACGAGGCATTACTGGACTTAACTCACTTGAACATACAACTTTGGGTTATAAAAATTCATTCCAACTTAAATTTCCCATTCTCATTCAAAGAATCCTCATTATGGGCCTACGAGACCTTAAACATGCATCCGAAAGGTTTCAGAATTAAACCGGGAACATTTGTTCACTTAGGAAAATTTTTCCTAAACAACGGCCACACGCATGTGTAAAATGGCACCCGCCCGTGTGGAATTTATTTTTTCTTTCGAACTTACAGGGGTTTTCACATCCAGACACATGCCCGTGTCCCTCACACGGCCTAGACATGCCGGTGTCCTCACCTGTGTGTGAAAACCTAGGTATTATGTTTATGACGTCAGGAACCTTATGAGGGGCACACAACCTAGGCATACACCCGTGTGTCTAGCCCGTGGTTGACACTGACTTGCAACACTAACATGCAGGGGACACACAGCCTAGCCACACACCCATGAGACTGACCGTGTGTCACACATGGCATAGACACACGCCCATGTGCGTACCCGTGTGGACAAGAACAAGGCTATTTTCCAAGCTCTTTTTTATCACCCTAACTTATAAAACATCAATTACATTCATCCATTAACCAAGCAACCCAATCATGCATCATACACATTCATGAATAACCTTATCTTTTCATATATTAATAATAATGAGCTATCAAGTATGTCTATTTACAAAAAGTTCATCCTTAAAGGAGCCAACACACTTGGCCAAAACAATAAGACATTTCACTAAGTCTAGCCCCTATACATGCCATACTCAAAATGATAAGTCTAAATATACCGAGATGAGCTGATAGTGTGGATGATCTTCAAATTATTTTCGTATCTCGATCCGACTCTTTGACACTATAAAACAAGGGAAAAGAAAGGGAGTAAGCTTTAAGCTTAGTAAGTTTACATGTAAACAATAAGCATCATAACATATGCTAATCAATCAAAAACACTACATACTAAGCAAAAACAATTCATATTTCCATAATCATGCCTACTCATTTCATCTCGTACCACATTCCAACCATACAATAATTATATTGCTCATATTTACTTGTATACATTCCCTGCACTCATCACCACAAAACAACATGAAACATTTACTTATACAATTTCTCAATGAACCCCTCGGAATATTACTAAGTATCTGGTGGTTTCGTACATAGCCCACCATTAATCAATAATAGAGTGGTATCGCACATAGCCCACCAACAAGAATATTTACGGTGGTTTCACAAAAAGCCCACCAATGATAATATAAACGATGGTATCACACATGTCCCATCATGAATAAGTAATAAGGTGGTATCGCACACAGCCCACCAAAAAGGACAATTACAGTGGTATCGCACACAGCCCACCAAATAATTATTACGGGCATTTTTTTGCACTTACATATCTATTCTGAGGTTCATACGAGAATTACTCACTATCTATCAATTTCAATCAGTCTCAATCAAAATTGATCTCATTCATAAAATGCACCAATAAGTAACAACATATGTATTAAAGATGTATCATTTACACAAAAACTTACCTCGATGCAAAATGTATTAATCAACGACTTAGTCTGTAACCTTGCATTTTCCTCGGTCAAGGTTCTTTCCACTTTCTTCTTGATCTATAATAATAAGATTTAATCATTCAATCACTATATATCTCAAGATGCATCAAAATTTCTAATTAGGCAAAAATGACCATTTTGCCCTTATACTTTGGCAAAATTACAATTTTGCCCCTAGGCTTGTAAAACATTTTTCATCACATTTCCTCATTAAATAAGCCTATCTGAACATTTATTTCTCTTAAAAACACTCATAAAACCAATTATTTCATGCATTTATTACTCATTTACAACCTTTACAAATAAGTCCTATTTAGGTGTTTTCATGGTAACACCTTTCACAAAAGTTATTCCTTAACTCTCTAAAATTCATTTTCTTCCATAAAAACTCAGCAAATAACATAAACACTCTCATATAAAGTCCCTAAACTTTCAACCATTTTGCAAATTAGTCCCCTTATTAGCTAGCTTAAGCTTTGGGGGTTCGCAAAGGTACGAAAATTATCAAGAAAGACCTCTAAAATCATTACTTGCAAGAGAATAGCTTGGATGAAAGTTTGAACTCCAAAATCCCCTATTTTATCTTTAATTTTCACTGGAGAAGAAGTGCAAATAGTAAAGATGATATCTTCTTCCTTTATCTTATTTTATTCATTTTTAATCACCTAATTTCACCAAATTTTTTACCAAAATTAATGCCATTGTCTCCCTTATCTCTATGGCTGGCCAGCACCCCATTATTGGCCTAATTGCACTTTAATGACCTCCATTTTAATATGCTATGGCTATTAGACACCTCTACCTTGTATAATAGAACTTTTGCACTTTATGTGATTTAGTCCTTTTTCACAATTAAGCATACAATTGCTAAAATTAATGCACCAAAATTTTCATACATCCATATAATTATGCCATAACATATAAAATAATATAAAAATGATTTTTTTCAACCTCAAATTAGTGGTCCTAAAACCACTGTTCCGACTAGCCTCAAAATTGGGCTGTTACATGGGTTATTAGTGGAGTTACAAATTAAGCCTACTTGGATTGATGAGATTAGAGAAAAGCAACTTCTAGATGAGTCTCTAGTACTTCGATTTAAGAAAATTGAGGAGGGTAAGACTTTAGGTTTTAGGTTTTATATTGAGCATATGTTATGTTTCTAAGGCCTTTGTGTACCAAATGATAGAGAGCTAAGACAGTCTATATTGAGGGAAGCACATATCCTTTATGGTATGCACCTCGTACGGAATAAGATGTACCACAATCTTCGAGAATTATATTAGTGGTCGAGTTTGAAACATGAAGTAACCAATTTTGAAGCTATGTGCCTGAAGTGCCAGTAGGTTAAGCTTGAGCACCAACTTCCTTCAACTCTGTTGCAGCCTGTTAACATTCTGCAATGGAAATGGGAGCGAGTAACTACTGATTTATTAGTGGGTTGCCTTTGACACCCACTAAGAAGGATTCGATTTGGTTCATTGTGTATCAATTGACCAAATCTACTAATTTACTTTCGGTTCAGACTAATTATTCTCTACAAAGATTAGCTAAGTTGTACATCTCTGAGATTGTATGTAACAGCCTGATTTTGGGCATAGTTAGAATAGTGGTTTCAGGACCACAAATCTGACATAGCAAAGTTCATTTTATTATATTTTTATGGTCTAAATTTCACAAAATGATTTTGTTTGTTGAAAAATTTTGACATTTGGGCACTCAATTTAGTTAAAAGGACTAAAGTGTAAAAAGTGCAAAAGTTGAGTTCTACACGCTAGAGGTATCTAATTGCTATGAAATTTTAAATAAAGGTCCTTAGATGGTAATTAGACAATTTTTTAAGATAGTGGACAAAAATAGACATGGTGAGATAAAATTTCAAAGTTTTAAGTGAAGGGCATTTTGGTCATTTGATAAATAAAAGAATAAAAAGGGAAAATCAAGCTAAAATCTTGTCCATCTTCTCCCCTAAGTGCCGAAAATTAGAAGAACACCATAGCTATGGTTTTTCTCAACTTCCAAGCTTGATAGTAAGTGCATCCTAGCCCCATTTTTAATGTTCTTTACATTTTTGAAATCGTATTCACTCGATCTTTCTTTTTCTACCATTATTTTAAAGTAGGGTTCATGTTTGAAATTTGAACCATGTATTAAATGCATGTGTTTTGATGTTTTATGGTAGAAAATGAAAGTTTGATGTGTAATAAACAACTCTTACTAAATGATTTTTGATGAAAATGCTTAAAAGGACCTATTTGTTAAAGTTATAAAATATGTAGTAAAAGTTTGTTTTAATGGAAGTTGTGGTCTGTTATAGTTATAAAAATGGTTCGGCTAGGCTTGTACATTAAAGAAATTACACACATTTCATTTTACGAGCCTAGGGGCAAAAGTATAAATATGTCAAAGTTTAAGGGCGAATGTGTAATTTTAGCCATAATGTGATTTTTGTACTGAATTGGATAATTTGAATAATAAATAAGATAAAATTGCTATTATAGATCAAGAAAGATGAGGTTTGAACCTTGATCGGGGGAAAAATAAGGTCATTGACGATTAGGTCCATTTCTGCTATTGTAACGAGGTAAGTTCATATGTAAATAATGCATTATTACTTATGTTTTAATTGTGTTATTACTGTATGAATTGTGATTTACTCTTGAATGAAATCGAAAAAGTTTGATAAGAGAAAATGCCGATTGTACCTTAGGAATGTTAGGATACAAAAGTCATAACATTATGGTTATTGAGATTTCGTGTAAGACCATATCTGGGATATGGCATCGATATAAGACTTTGTGTAAGACCATAGCTAGGCTATTGGCATCGTTATGAGATCCAATGTAAGACCATATCTGGGATATAGAATTGGCATGGTACTATGAGTATGAGATGTCCCAAGTATCCTTTAGTATTCCAAGTGGTTCAACGGGTAATTCAAAGGAAACGTTAAAGTTGTGAAAGACTATGGTATGATGTGAAATATTATGGTAAGTTGCAAGTTGGTACGTGTATGTACATAAAACCCATGCTTAGTGAGCTCAATATGTGATGAAACTTTGGATTGGTTCGATTGAGTAAGTTATGATGTTAAGATTTTAATAACATTTATGCCAAGCTTGATTATGAATTCACAATGACATTTATGTTAATTTAATTTATGTTAAATATATGTTAAAGCGTGTATGATGCTTATTATTTCCATAGGGACTTACTAAGCTTTAAAGCTTACTCCCTTTCTTTTTCCCTTGTCTTATAGTGTCACCAAGCCAGCTCGGATATTGAAGACGGTCGGAGATCCATTCACACTATCAAATTAGCATTCTGGGTACTTATGATTTCAATATTTTAAGTTATTGCTTGTATATGGACTTGGTCTTTTTGGTATGTGTCATAATTGATTTGGCCATAAGTGATGGCTTCAATAGTTGATAATTCATTTTGTAAATGGCCATTTGATATTGGCTAATATTGGTTAAGTATATATACATATGATAATGTTTTCTTGAATGTGGGAAATTGCATGGTTTGAGATGCTAAATATGTGGTGTTTGTATGAGATGAATGATAGCATGTAAATGATGTGTAGATGCCTTGTGTATGGCTGATTGGGTTGAAAGTATATGCTTGAATTGGTGCTATGTTTTGTTGTGTAGGTTGGTGCATGTAAGGGTGGCAAAAATGCTTGGTAAATAGCCTTATATTTGTCCACATGGGTAGACATACGGGTGTCTGTCTAGACTGTGTACGACACGTAGTCTGCCCCATGGGCATTTGTTTCGGCCGTGTGTCCCCTGCACTTTATTTTTTGCAAAATAGAATACTCAGTAAAGAGCACAGTGGCAGAGACACCGACGTGTGTCTCAATTGTGTGGGCGGCACGACCTTGAACACGGGCGTGTGCCCTGGCCGTGTGAAGTATGCACCTATTTTATGAAAAATTATGAAAATATAATCGATCATACGGCCTAAGCACACGGGCATGTGACTTGGTCGTGTGACCTTAATTTGATAATGACGTCATAAACAAAATGCTCCCTAATTTGAGCACAGTTTGAAACACGGGCGTGGCCCAAACCCACACGGGCGTATGCCCCTTTTTCAGGAAAAAATTATTAAGTACTTCAAAAGTTTCCAAAGTTTTTGGTTTAGTCTCGAACCTCTTTCGATGCATGTTTTGGTTTTATGGACGACAAGAATGTGTATGAAAAATTTTAAATTTGAGTGGAAATTCATGTCTTAGTTTTGAGTGTTTGTTTGTGAATAAGTCCGGCAATGTCTTGTACCCTATCCCAGCGTCGGATACGGGTAAGGGGTGTTACATTTAGTAGTATCAGAGCTACGATTTAGTCGATTATTGGACTAACTTAGCATGTGTAAGAGTCTAGCTATACATTCCATAAATGAACTGTGATAGTGTGATAACTCTTGACAACTTTAAATTGTGTCTTTATATAGTAATGGATCCCAATCGAGCTAAGGCCGATGAAGTCTAAAGTAATGTGTCAGCTCCCGCTCAAGGGGTAGCGCCGTCTGATAGTAGACCTCCTACGGTTAGTCAAGGAGAATGAGGCAAGGAAGCCTTTCTCCATATGATGAATGAGTGTTATACGAAATTTGTTTGAACAAATTCGAATGCTCAACCTCCTGTACCCCTACCCATTCCTCGACCAGTTCCTGTAGCCCCACAAGGTATGGACTTTGTAAGGATGAATAAGCCCCTGGTTGATAAAATCTAAAAGCATGGAGCTGAAGATTTCTGAGCTAATGTGGATGATGATCCCGAGAGAGCCAATTTTTGCCTCGAAAACTCTATCAAGGTATTTGATGAGTTGTCCTGCACACCAAATGAGCGTTTAAAGTGTGCTATCTCGCTTTTGAGAGATTCTGCATACCATTGGTGGAATACACTTTGTCTGTAGTTTCGGGAGAAAGGGTCACCTAGGACTTCTTTCAAGAGGAGTTCGAATGAAGTATATTAGCCAACGGTGACTAGAAACATAAAGAATTTCTTGAGCTGGAACAGGGTCGTATGACAGTGACTGAATATGAGCGAGAATTTGTCAGACTGAGCAAATACGCTCGAGAGTGTGTTTCTACGGAGGCTATTATGTGTAAAAGATTTGAGGATGGATTGAATGAAGATATTCGTGTGTTAGTCGGGATCTTGGAGCTGAAAGAGTTTGTGATATTGGTTGACCGAGCTTGTAAGGTCGAAGAATTGAACAAAGAGAAGAGAAAAGCTTATCTTGAAGCTAGAGACTCAAGGAAAAGACCAATGAGTAAGTCATTCACATTTCAGTCTAAGAAATCGAAAGAGATGTATTCCCGTTTGAATGTTTCAGCAGGGTATTCACGAAGAGATCGTGAGAAACAACCTTCGAGTTTTAAATCTCAAGCTACTTCAATGGAAAGTGTGGGTAATGTAAAGTTTAATAGGCTCGAATGTCAACATTGTGGAAGACGACATTCCAGTGAATGTAAAATGAATGACTGGGCTTGTTTTAAGTGTGGTTCTCAAGATCATTTTATCATAGATTGCCCAGAGATGGCAGAGAAAGAGAAATTTCAAAGTGTAAGGCCTAGTAATATTACTTCTAGAAAAATACCCCAATAAATACTAGAAATGGAACTAGTAGTAAAGGTGTGACGAAAGAAACCGCGGTGAGATCCGAAGCTCGAGCACTTGCTAAAGCCTATGCCATCCGTGCTCGAGAAGAAGCGACATCTCTCGATGTTATTACTGGTACATTTTCTCTTTATGATACTGACGTTATTGCATTAATTGACCCTGGATCTACCTATTCGTATGTTTGTATGAATTTGGTAAATAATAAGAAATTTCCCGTTGAGTTTACTAAATTTGTGATTAAAGTGTCAAACCCTTTAGGCAAGCATGTTTTAGTTGACAAAGTATGTAAGAAGTGTCCTTTGATAACTAAAGGTCATTGTTTTTTCGGCTGACTTGATGTTGTTGCCATTTGATGAGTTTGATGTCATTTTGGGTATGGATTGGCTGACGTTGCATGATGCTATAGTAAATTGTAAACAGAAAGTTATTGAATTGAAATGTGAAAAAGGTGATATTCTTCGGGTTGAATCAGATGAGTCAGATAGATTGCTTGTAGTGATTTCTTCAATGTTAGCTCAGAAATGTATAAGAAAAGGGTGTAAAGCTTACCTAGTCTATGTGTTAAACATGAAAGAGTCTGAATTGAAAATAGAATCGGTGCCGGTGGTATGTGAATATTCGGATGTTTTTTCCAGAGGACTTGCCAGGATTGCCTCCAATTAGAAAAGTTGAGTTTGGTATTGAGTTAGTCCCCGGTGTTTCACCGATATCGATTGCTCTATACAGGATGGCTCCAATGGAATTGAAAGAGTTAAAGACTCAGTTGCAAGAGTTGACAGATAAGGGTTTTGCGAGACCAAGTTATACTCCCTAAGGTGCTCCAGTATTGTTTGTAAAGAAGAAAGACAGGACTATGAGACTTTGTATAGATTACCGACAGCTCAATAAGGGAACCATTAAGAACAAGTATCCTTTGTCAAGGATTGATGATTTAGTTGACCAATTGAAAGGAGCGACAGTGTTTTCAAAGGTATATTTGAGATCTGGTTACTATCAATTGAGAGTAAAAGAGTCGGATGTGTCGAAAATCGCTTTCTGAACAAGGTACGGACACTATGAATTTCTTGTGATGTCTTTTGGACTGACGAATGCTCCTGCAATTTTTATGGACCTAATGAAATGAATCTTTAGACCGAACTTGGACAAGTTTGTAGTTGTTTTATTGATGACATATTGATTTATTCTTGTAATGAGTCTGAGCATGCCGAACACTTGAGAACTATTTTGCAAACTTTGAGAGATAAGAAGTTATATGCTAAGTTCAGTAAAAGTGAGTTTTCACCCCGAGAAGTTAGATTTTTAGGACATATTGTCTCAGGTGATGGTATTCGGGTTGATCCAAGTAAGATTCCAGTAATTATTGACTGGAAACTGCTAAGGAATGTATCTGAAGTTAGAAGCTTTTTCGGCTTAGCCGGTTACTACTGTCGGTTTGTCAAAGGGTTTTTGATGATTGCTACTCCTATGACCAAGCTATTGCAAAAAGATGTCAAATTTGTATGGTCCAAAAAATGTCAGCAAAGTTTTGAGAAGTTGAAGGCTTTATTGACTGAGGCACCAGTTTTAGTGCAACCTGAACCGAGAAAGGAGTTTGTGAATTATAGCGACGAGTCACTGAATGGATTGGGATATGTGTTTATAGAAGAGGGCAAAATGATAGCCTATTCCTCGAGACAATTGAAGCCACATGAGAAGAATTGCCCGACTCATGATTTGGAATTAGCCGCTATTGTGTTTGCTCTAAAAATTTGGAGACATCATTTATACGGTGAGAAATGTCATGTTTTTATGGATCACAAGAGTTTAAAGTATTTGATGACTCAGAAAGATTTAAATTTATGGCAACGAAGATGGCCTGAGTTACTGAAAGATTATGAGTTGATAATTGATTATCACCCGGGTAAGGCGAATGTTGTCGCAGATGCCCTGAGTAGAAAATCCTTGTTTTCCTTGAGAACAATAAACATGAGGTTAACATTATCCGATAATAATTCGATTATAGCTGAGTTGAGAGCTAGACCGTTATTTCTTCAGCAAATTTGTGAAGCTAAGAAATGTGACCTTGATTTGCAAGCCAGGAGAGCTCATTGTGAATCGGTTAGTGATTCTGATTTTCATTTAAGATTCGATGATTTTTTGACGTTCTGAGGTAGAGTTTGTGTACCAAAAAATGATGAGCTTATTCAAAAAATTCTTCATGAGGCCCATAATGGTTGTTTATCTGTGCATTCGGGTAGTGTGAAAATGTATAATGATTTGAAGAAATTGTATTGGTAGTCTGGTATGAAAAGAGATATCTCCGAGTTTGTTTTGAAATGTTTGATTTGTCAACAAGTAAAAGCCGAACACCAAGTACCTTCAGGTTTACTTTAGCCAGTGATTGTACCCGAATAGAAATGGGACAAAATTATGATGGATTTCGTAACTGGATTACATCTGAATCTGAAAAAGAAAGATGCCATTTGGGTCATTGTTGATAGAATGACGAAATTGGATCATTTTATTCTGGTACGTACCAATTATTCGCTTGATAAGCTAGCTGAGTTGTACATTTTTGAGATTGTAAGATTGCACGGAGTGCCCGCTTTGATTATTTTGGATAGAGATCCGAGGTTCACTTCGAGATTTTGGAAGAAGCTACAAGAAGCTTTAGGTACGAAATTGAATTTTAGTACTGCATTTCATCCACAGACCGACGGTCAATCTGAAAGGTAATTCAGATACTTGAAGATATGCTTCGATGCTGTGTTCTAGAATTTGAGGGTAGTTGGGAAAAATATCTACCATTGGTTGAATTTGCCTATAACAACAGCCATCAGTCGAGTATAAAAATGGCACCTTATGAGGCATTGTATGGCCCCAAGTGCCGAACACCTTTGTATTGGACCGAGCTTAATGAGAAGCAGATTCACAGGGTTGATTTGGTTAAGGAGACCGAAGAAAAAGTAAAGGTAATCCGAGATTGCTTGAAAGTCGCTTCAGATCGACAAAAGTCATATGCAGACTTGAAAAGAAAAGAGATCAAATTTCAGGTCAGTGACAAAGTCTTTCTGAAAGTATCTCCATGGAAGAAGGTTGTAAGATTTGGCCGTAAAGGCAAGTTGAGTCCATGCTTCATTGGGCCGTATGAAGTTATTGAAAGAATAGGGCCAGTGGCATATCAGTTAGCTTTACCTACAGAGTTGGAAAGAATCCATAATGTGTTTCATGTGTCTATGCTACGACGTTATTGATTAAACCCTTCACATGTGATTTCTCTGACAGAGGTTGAGATTCGACCTGATATGACTTATGGTGAAGAACTGATCAAAAATTTGGCTTAGAAAGTTAAAAAGTTAAGAAATAAAAGTATAGCTCTAGTGAAAGTTTTATGGCAATGACATGGAGTCGAAGAGGCTACATGGGAACCTGAGGAAGCTATGTGAAAATAGTACCCAAACCTATTCTCGGGTAAGATTTTCAGGGATAAAAATCCCTCAGGGGAGAGAGTTGTAATAGCATGATTTTGGCCCTAGTCAAAATTGTGGTTTTAGGACCACAAATCTGACACAAAAAATTTCATTTTTTATTATATTTTTATGGTCTATAGTTTCACAGAATGATTTCGTGAAAATTTCGTTCGAAAATTTTGACATTTGGGCACTCAATTTAGTCAAAAGAACTAAATTGTAAAAAGTAAAAAAGTTAAGTTCTACATGCTAGAGGTGTCTAATTGCTATGAAATTTTAAATAGAAGGTCCTTAGATGGTAATTAGACCATTTGTTAATATAGTGGACAAAAATGAACATGATGAGATAAAATTTCAAAGTTTTAAGTGAAGGGTATTTTGGTCATTTAGTAAATAAAAGAATAAAAAGGAAAAATCAAGCTAAAACCTTGTCCATCTTCTCCATCAAGTGTCAAAAATTAGAAGAACACCATAGCTAGGGTTTTGCTCAACTTCCAAGCTTGATAGTAAGTGCATCCTAGCCCCGTTTTTAATGCTCTTTACATTTGTGAAGTCGTATTCACCCGATCTTTCTATTTCTACCATTATTTTGAAGTAATGTTTAAAATTTGTACCATAATGAGATTTTTGTACTGAATTGGATAATGTGAATAATAAATAAGTTAAAATTGCTATTTTAGATAAAGAAAAACGACGTTCAGACCTTGATCGGGGAAAAATAAGGTCATTGACGATTAGGTCCATTTCTGCTATTTTTGTACCAAGGTAAGTTCATATGTAAATAATGCATTATTACTTATGCTTTAATTGTGTTATTAATGTATGAATTATGATTTACTCTTGAATGAAATCAAAAAAGTTTGACAAGCAAGAAAATCCCGGTTGAACCTTAGGAATAGTTAGGATACAAATGTCATGACGTTAGGGTTATTAAGATTTCGTGTAAGACCATATCTGGGATATGGCATCGATATAAGACTTAGTGTAAGACCAAATTTGGGCTATTGGCATCGATATGAGATCCAATGTAAGACCATATCTGGGATATGGCATTGGTATGTTACTGTAAGTATGAGATGTCTGGAGTATCCTTTAGTATTCCAAGTGGTTCAATGGGTAACTCAAAGGAAACATTAAAGTTGTGAAAGACTATGGTATGATGTGAAAGATTATGGTAAGTTGCAAGTTGGTACATGTATATACATAAAACTCATGCTTAATGAGCTTAATATGTGATGAAACCTTGGATTGGTTTGATTGAGTAAGTTATGATGTTAAGATTTTAATAACATTTATGCTAAGCTTGATTATGAATTCACCATGACATTTATATTAACTTACTTTATGTTAAATATATGTTAAAGTGTGTATGACACTTATTATTTGCATAAGGACATGCTAAGCTTTAAAGCTTACTCCCTTTCTTTTTCCCTTGTCTTATTGTGTCACCAAGCCAACTCGAGGATCGAAGACGTTCGGAGATCTATTCACACTATCAAATTAGCATCCTGGGTACTTATGATTTCAATATTTTGAGTTATGGCATGTATAGGGACTTGGTCTTTTTGTTATGTGTCATAATTAATTTGGCCATAAGTGATGGCTTCAATAGTTGATAATTCATTTTGTAAATGGCCATTTGATATTGGCTAATATTGGTTAAGTATATATACATATGATGTTTTCATGAATGTGGGAAATTGCATGGTTTGAGATGCTAAATATGTGATGTTTGTATGAGATGAATGATAGCATGTAAATGATATGTAAATGCCTTGTGTATGGCTGATTGGGTTGAAATTATATGCTTGAATTGGTGCTATGTTTTGTTGTATAGGTTAGTGCATGTAAGGGTGGAAAAAAGGCTTGGTAAATAGCCTTATATTTGTCCACATGGGTAGACACATGGGCGTGTGTCTAGGTTGTGTGTGACACTCGGTCTACCCCATAGGCATGTGTTTCGGTCGTGTATCCCCTACACCTTATTGTTGTAAAACAAAATGCTCTGTAATGAGCACACGGGCGTGTGTCTCAACCGTGTGGACGACACGGCCTTGAACATGAGCGTGTGCCCTGGCCGTGTGAAGTCTGCACCTATGTTATGAAAAATTATGAAAATATAAGCGATCACACGGCCTAAGTACACGGGCGTGTAACTTGGCCGTGTGACCTCAAGTTGATGATGATGTCATAAATAGAATGCTCCCTAATTTGAACATGACCTGAAACACAGGCGTGTCATAGGGTCACACGGGTGTGTCTCGAACCCACACGGGCGTGTGACCCCTTTTTCATGAAAAAATTTTTAAGTACTCGAAAAGTTTCCAAAGTTCTCAGTTTAGTCTTGAACCACTTTCGGTGCATGTTTTGGGCCTCATAGGCTCGTTTTAGGGACGATATGAATGTGTATGAAAAATTTTAAATTTGAGTGGAAATTCATGTCTCAGTTTTGAATTTTTTTTGTGAATAAGTCTAGTATTGTGTCGTACCCTATCCCGGCGTCAGATACGGGTAAGGGGTGTACAGTGTAAGACTTTATGGGGTTCCTATATCGATTATCTCATATCGAAACACTCATTTTACATCTAATTTTGGAAGAAATTGCATGAGGCTCTGGGTAATCGATTGGACTTCTATACAACATTCCATCCGTAGACTGACGGACAGCCTGAAAGGGTTATTCAGGTATTGGAGGATATGCTACAAAGTTGTGTTGTTAATTTATTTGGTATTTGGAAAGGATTTTTGCCTCTGGCTAAGTTTGCTTATAATAATAGCTTCCAGTCCGGCATTC
Source organism: Gossypium rotundifolium (assembly GCA_025506655.1). Classification (NCBI taxonomy): domain Eukaryota; kingdom Viridiplantae; phylum Streptophyta; class Magnoliopsida; order Malvales; family Malvaceae; genus Gossypium; species Gossypium rotundifolium. The sequence goes on along the minus strand of CP106722.1, from coordinate 83,330,098 downwards.
AGATGGCACCTTACGAGGCTCTATATGGTCATAAGTGTCGTACACCATTGTGTTGAACTGAGTTGGGCGAAAGGAAAATTTTTGTTTTGAATCTAGTTCTTAGGATTGAGGACAATGTTAGATTTATTTGGGATCGGTTAAAGGCAGCAACAGACAGGAAGAAATTGTATGTGGATCTTAAGAGGAAAGATATTAAGCACTGTGTGGGGGACCAAGTTTTTCTCAAGGTATCTCTGTGGAGGAAGGTTCTGAGGTTTAGATGTAAGGGCAAGTTGAGCCCTAGATTCATTGGGCCTTATTTAATTCTAAAGCAAGTAAAGCCAGCCGGGTATCAGTTGGAGATACCTCCAGAGTCAGATCATCTCAAAATCTAGTTGGACACGCCTAGCTTTTCTTTAGTTTTCATATGTTTGTTAACAAGTGTGATGCATTGGCCTAATGGTTAAGGGGTGTTGTGAGTTTCCTTATGTCCCAAGTTTGAATCTCGTAGTGCTCAATTTAGAAATAATTTTTTCTCCTTTACTGTGTCGTCCAAGCTATCAGAATTCTGGTAAAACTCAAGCTCTAGGTAGTCCGATTATGATCAAATAAAATCTGGTAAGAAGTTATATTTTAGATTTTAAAATTAAAATTTTAAGGAATTATCTCCTAAAGTTTCTCTCCTAGTGTCGTCCCCTTCTCCCCCTCATTCTTCACTTTCCTGTTTTTTGTTTTTTTTCATTTTTGTTGATGAACACTTTCTTCATTCCATCCTTTCATTTGTTTCTTCTTTTTCCTTCTTTCATTTTCCTTTTCTTGCCCCCTTTTCTTCTATTTTTCAATCGTTTTAACATGTGTCATTGCCTTTATTGGTTTTAGTTACTAGTCATGTTTGATTTGGGTGTTTAGATAATGTGTTCATATCTCTTTGTAAGTGACGTTCGTACTTTTTTTAGTGATCTTGTTTTGCTCTCATTCATATGAAAGGTATGTGATTATCTAGTTTGGCAAGTGAGATTACGGTTATCTAGTTTGGCAAGTGAGATTACGGTTTGAACGTTTTGGTTTTGTTTACGTAAAGATCCGGTAGGGAATACTTCTCCAGCAAACTAATAATTCGATAATTCTTTCTCTAAGGGTAAGTAGTCGAATTCCCTAAGTTGGTGGTGGAAAAGGTTCTAATGGCTTGAGTTTGTTCCTTGTGCAGAACTTAAGTTGTGTTATACCGTCGACTTTTCCCAAAGCAATCAGGTGTGTGCTTTAACCCTTCATGATCTATGGGTGTGGTCAACCGAATGTTTTGTGTGACTTATTTAAAATCACTCAAATGTGAATTGTGTTTTTTTCCTAGTAGGGACGAATATAGGTAAGTGAGCAGGGGTCAAGATTGAAGGTGAGTAAGCTTCAATTTGGTATAGCTCAAATGCTGAAGTGCCTTAATATTTGTTAGCCAATTGTGTATATTATGTATATGCCTTAATATATGTAAGCCGATTGTATATGCCCTAATCTGTGACATTTTTGCATCCATATTTGCCTTATTGGTGATAACCTAATATGAATTCTTGCTTACTACTGTGTTGGTCGATTGTGCCTAAGAGTATGATGTCGGTTTGTTTGTTTGTATGTGCAAATAGCATATTTTCGATTTGTATATTTGTACACAAGTATGTCTAATTTAGGCATGCATAACTGGTTATGCCATTTGAATTTGCATTGGGGATGGGATATGTGTATGATATGGAGGAAGTCCTGGCATACTATGATCTGCGATTCTGGCAGGTTACTCACAAAGTCTGATTTTGGTAGCTAAATCGCATTATTCATTTCTGGTGGTTTTCAGCATTATATATGGCAGCTTGACTGCATTATATTTCAGTGGCTTACGACCACTATTTTGGTGTGTTGGATGGATAATGTAACATCCTGAAATTTGGGATTTTATGTTTTGCATTATTGCCATGTGTTAGGCTAGTTAAATGTGTTCGTTGTATATGTGTGGAGGCCCGAAGAAGACTCGGGGTTGAGCTGGACCTTGGTAGAATTTTTGAGTTTAGGCACTTAAGGGGGAGAAGGTAAGTGGCGTCAAGGCTTAAGGAAATAAGTGTGTATTTTGCTAGCACAAGAGGAGCTAGTAGCAGAGTGGTGTGGCGTCACATGAAGGAGCTAAAGGGGTGGAGTTCGAATCTCACCTATTGAAAATTTTGGATTATTTTTTTTGTGCTAATCAATGGTAAGTGTCGACCAAGACTCTAAATAAGGAAAGGAAGACTCATTCAAATGATGGAAAGAAGACTAAGGAAAAAGAGTAAGGAGGAGATCAAGGGAAAATTAAGTAAAGAAATAAAGGAAAGAGATAAGGGGGGATATGTTGGCGAATTTTGAGAGGTACTTGGGGAAAGAATTTTGGTCAACCATGATCTTTTTGATAAGGACTACACGATTTTGGTAAAGGGGATATTGGCCGAAATTTTAAGATATGCAAGGGGGAGAAGTGCCGATCATAGGTGGTCTCTTGGGTGTGGAGTGTATTTGGTTTGGTAAGGGGTTGATATGTCGAATTTTCTTAGGCTCTTTGAGTAGTTTTTGTTCCATTTTGAATGTTCTTTTCTTTTGACCATTTGGGTACTTCCTTTCTTGCCTAAAATCGTAACCTTAAGGGATATTTTCTCTTCTTTTTCTCATCTTTTTCAAAGGCTTCTTTTCTATTCTTTTGCACCGTTTCTTCAACCCTTCACTATTCTTCTTTAGTCGACGACTTTGGTTGGCTGAATCTTCCTTGTTCCTTTCTCTTCAATAGCCGAATCTTTAACATCTTCTCTCCTCTCCATCTTGTGTGTTGGTCACTTTTTTCCTTGGCCGAATCGGGTAAGTGGGTCCTTTCTCTTCCTTTCGTCTTCTTTTCTCCATAGCCGAAGGTGTGACCACCACCATTCAGTTGTTTCACTTTATTTCTAAACCGAAACACCATTCCCTTCTACTCCCTCATATCGTGATCATCTCCTTTTTGTAGTGTGCTAGTGGGGTGGCCGAATCTCACATCCTTGCCGACTCATCCTTAGTCATAAGTCGAATCTGTGGAAGTCGGGTTCATCATCGATAAGGTAAGGAGTTTCTATTTGGTTTGTTTCGATCTCTCTCATTGCTCATTTATTCCTCTAAAATGGATCGATAGTTATGTCTAATCGATTATTCTAGGGACTAAATCACTCGTTCTTCTCTACTCGTTGATCCTTCGGAGATAGTGGTAAACCGAAACCCTCTCCTTAGACAATTACTTTCTCTCATCGTAATATAATCTGACTGAGACTCTTTCAATAGAGGCACGTGGTAGCGATATTAAAGGAAAATTGATAGAAGGTCAAAAAGGGAGTGGACTTGCAATCTCTACTCCCAAGTTTAAATGTAGGGCGGTATCGGAAGTTCGGATTTTCCACCGGGTTGTGGAAGGGAGCCAACATCTGGTGAGAATAGACAGATTGTGGTTGTTCGCGGTGGTGAGGGTAAGTGTGATAAACTGATTGTTTAGATTTGGATTAAGATACTCTCTTTTGTTAGTTAATCAAGTGTTATGATGAATTTAGGTGCTGGCGATCAAGAAGGTTTAGTTCTTACCGTAATAGATTGGTGATTCACCATCATGTTGAAAAAATAGATCGTTGTTGCTCATAAATCTAATAACCGTAATATGGCATGAATTGAGTAATTTGCTTAAACAACATTTATTCTAAGATTTGTCAAAATCGGTATTAACTAGTTAAATTACGAAAATTCCCTTATGGGCCGAATTACTAAAATGCCCTCAATGGGCTAATTTTTCAAAATGCCTTAACGGGTCGAATTTCTTTAACGTCCTTAAAGGGTTGATTTACCAAAATGCCTTCGATGGGCCATTTTATTAAACTACCCATAGTGGTCGAATTGCATAAGTCCTTAATGGGCCGATTTACCGAAATATTTCACTAGTTTAATGGTTGATTTATATTTGGATTATGTACTTTGTATGTTGCATATTTACATACTACATGGGGTGGAAAAATTTGTATGAAGAGAAGTGTAGCCTGGTGGCACAGCCACAATTCGTTTAATAATGTACATAACTGTGACTTTGGTGGCTTGGCCACAAAAATACTATGCGTTAGTAGCTCGACTGCAAATTGGTATGAGCGGCGAGGTGGGTTGACTTGATCCCCACATGTGTGATTGGCTGGTCAGGGGTGTGATGGATGGATGGGATGGGTTGCATTCATTTCATTTAAATTCTGATATGTAAATGGGCTTAGGCCCAAAATGTTGCTATGTGGGTTTAGGCCCAGTGGATGACGGTAAGGGGATTATACAGTGAGTTCTTCTAACTCACTCCTTTTTCTTAATCCTTGCAGGTAATGCTCAGTAATGAGGACTTGGGGCCATGGATGGCTCAATGGAGGCTGTAACATCCTAAAGTTGTGGGCCTATGCATTGTGTGTGTTATAGGTTTAAGGTGTTAGTTTGAGATTTGAAGGTGCGAATTGGGCTCAGGTTTGGGCTGAGACCTGGGTTAATTTTCTGATTGGGAGCAATAGGGTTTGAATGTAGGTATCTGTGTTAAAAAATTAGCAAAGTGGGCTCGTGGCCCAAAGTCTGGTGGCGCCGCAAGGGAACCAGAGAGTGGCATCATTAAGTGGGTGGAGAAGGCCCAAGTGTGGATGCTTGGAGCCCATGTTCTTGGGCCAAATTCGGCACTCAGGGAGGCTAGGGGAGGACGGCATAGAGGCTAGGAAATAGGAGATTAAATGCTTTAATTATGTAGATAATATGCTGATATATGAGGGCAGGTGTTGGTGCTAAGTAGGCCTCTTTTAGAGGAGGTTGTAGATTAAGATAACAAGGGAGGACAAGAGCTATCTTTTGGAGGCAGTGTTGGCCGAAAATCAAACCCTGAAAAGGGGGAGAAAATTGGTTTAGTGTGCCGAAATTTGAAGGCAAGAGTGTTCATCTTGTTCATGTGTTGTCTTTCTTTTTCCTTTCTTATCTTCTCTCTTTCAAGGCCGAAATTCCCTTTCTCTTGTTGGGTTCCCTCTTTTCTCTCAATTGCTTCTCAAAATCGAAACTCTCTAACTCCCTTTTCTCCTCTTCAATTTCTTCCAAAAGTCGAACACCCCTTGCCCATGTTTTCTTCTTCCATAGCCGAATCTTTTAGCCATTTTCAATGGTGTTTTCTCAATCTCCCTAAGAGCTGAAACTCCTAAGCATCCAATTGAAGACCTTTGTTTCTCTTTTCGATTTTTCTATTTTTGATTCTCTCCTATTCCAACTCTTGCCGAATCATCTTTAAGGTGTTGTTGGGCCGAATCTTGCTAGGTGGTGATCTAATCTGTCAGGTGAAGGTAGGGGGGATAATTTCTTTTATTTTGTAATATCTCTTTCTGGTTTGCGTGCTAAAGCCGAATGGCTACTTAGTCTAATGGTTGGATGCTTGGTCGATTATAGGTGGAAGTCGTGTCGTTTTCTTTTAGAGATCTCTAGGAGTTTATTAGTCGATGAATCAAGTCCCAGACTTCAAGATTTGTCAATCTAGGTAAGGGTCGTGGCCGTGAGCACCAATTTCTTTTAATTTGTTCTCACTGCTTTAATATGATTTTGTGACCAAGGTGTGTTCATGGACTCGAATGCCAACCAAGAGATAGGAGGGGTTGGATCTGTAAACCCAGCCCCTAAGTTTAAGAAGCGGCGATGACGGTCGGCGAGATTAGCCCACGGGTTGTGGGTCAAGCATCGAGCAAGATCGTGAGCGATAGTAGTAGTCTCGATTGACGATAGTGTTGAAGTAGAGGGTGTGATAGTGCGAGTAATCAGGCATGTAACTTTTACACACTTCATATGTTTGATATGTTAATGTTGTGTTTTGTCAAAAGCCGAAGTAACGGTGGGAAACATTATGTTACCCTTGTGGTTATAAGCAAGGACTCCGGGTAAGTCCATTATGGTGGATAACGTGATTTATCTATGTTAAACCTATGTGTGCCATGTTATGTTCTTTTTAAGTATTAAGCATGATCATATTGCATGGAAAAGCATATAATGAAATGAGGGTATGATGAGAGAAGGGGGAGGCATGATTTATCAGACTGTCACCAGTGGTTTGTTACCACACGTGGGTTGGCCCCACATATCATTACTCTGAGACTAAGTCTCAGTGGTTTGGAACCACCAATGGTTAGGTACCACATATGCTTATTTTTGTGACTCGCCCCAGTGTTTAGGTAGCACAGTGGGTTGGCCCCACATATCGATATAAGGGATCGTCACCAGTGGTTAGGTACCACAAGTGGGTTGGCCCCATATATGAACATTTGTGACTTCAGTTATTGGTGGTTAGGTACCACCAGTGGCTAGGTGCCACAAGGGGTAGAATTGGGAGACTCGGATGGATATCTAGGTTGGATGGGTTGCATGACATGCATATTTCCATATGAATCTGTGTAAGAGCTTAACGTCTTTTGGGATGGGGAATTACACACTGAGTCTCAGTGACTCACCCCTTCTGTTACTTTTTACAGATAATGCTTAGATCGTGGATTTGGAGCCAGGGTAGACTCGTGGTGGCCATGCTCAATATTTGTTTTCATTTCAATGTTTATTTCAGATTTAGTTTTTATTCACTTTAAGTTTGGGGTTTCATCTTTGTAATAAGCAACTTAGATTTTTACTTTCGAATTATTTGATCGTTTTAGTTTTCTTTAAATTTCTGTTAAACGTTAAGAGCATGCCTGTTAAATTACGACATGGACGTTTTCAAAACTTGAGTAAAATATTCGATTTTCTGAAGTTGTACACCGGAAAAATAACAAACGAGGGACAACAACAAGGCAACTCTATTTCTTCTAAGTTAAGTTTCAAAATGTTTAACAGTTCACTCGATCCAAATTCGTTTTTTTTAGTTTTACAAAAGTGTTTCTTCTCAAATCAAGTTGGCAAAATGGTTTCCAAAACATTGTTTTCCCAATGACACACCAGATTCAGCTGTAACATTTTGACCGAGTTTGGGGTGTTACAATTTTGGTATCAGAGCCCTGCTCAAAAGCTCGATTGTGGGTATAAGGCCCAAAATGTTTTCAATGAAGGGTTTGTAAAATAATTTTTAGGGAGATGCATATCTCGGAAAGCATGGCACCCGAGTCTCCTAAGACCGATCCACCTGTAAGTATCCTAACCTTTGATGTGATATATTTATGATGGGTTAATGGGTTTTATAGGGACGTAGATAGGTATGCTAGGGCTTATGGACCTTAGGCTTAGTTACACAAACTCTTAAATTCCATAAAACTTAACTTCCCTAATTAAACATGTCTGTGAACAAGTCAGAAGGACTATGGTGTGGTAACAGGCATACGCATGTCTAGGATTGGATTCAGGAAGAGCTTGGTATTTAAGCGGTCCTAGTGACTCACCTCCTCTTTTCTGGGATCCTACCTGGTGCGTAGTGACTGTTCACCTTAGCCTCGAAGACTTGTTGACGGCCCAAACTTTATAAATAAAACCCGAAAGGGACCAGTACCCTATCTTTGTAAACTTACTTATATGACCCTGATTTTATAAATTATCCACATTACCCTAGGTTGAGAAATTTTACCGAAATACCCCCAATTTGTAAAATTACCGAAGTACCCCTATTTTGAAAAATCACCAAGATACCTTATTTTGGAAAATTTCAGAAATACCCCTGTAGGTTGAAATTATGAAAATACCCCTGGGTAGTGAAATGACGAAAATACCCCTAGGTGATGAATGTGAATTCAGTGATGTACTTGTGTGTTGGATGCATGTATTAGTGCTCTGTTGGATGTTGATTGAATGTGAATTTTAGAGTTAAGAAATATAGACTCGAGAACTGAACTATGTAGACATAGTTCGAATCCGAAAGAACCACTGTTAAAACTTCTTTCCATAAGATTGTCCATTGTTAATCAGTGGAAAAAAGAATTATTAATCCATAAAAATTTCTAAACAGATAAATCGTGAATGCTAGTCATGAGCACTCGAGGACGTGGGTGTAATGTGCGTGGTCGTGGTAGAGGTAGGATGATGATTAGCCGGAACCAGTAGGATGCGGTTATGAGTCGAGAATGAGGTACCGGTACCGCCATTTGTTGTATTTGAGTTTGAGAATAAGCGGTGGTGATGACGCGGTATCACAGGCAATGCTACGGGTCTTGGAGAGAGTTGTTGGAGCAGGCGTAGGTGCGAGGGCTCGAAAATCTGTGTCCGAACGACTCCGAGCTAATGGAGAGAGGTATTTAGGGGAGTTTCAGGTGTAGCTCCCAACACGGCTGAGTACTGGTTAGAGGTGACAGAGCGCATAATGGATGACTTGGATTTCACGACTGATGAGAAGTTGAAAGGGATAGAATCTCTTCTCCGGGATGAGTCTTACAAGTGGTGGCTCACGGTTAGGGAATATGCGATGGCCGAAGATATCACTTGGGATTTCTTTAAGGCGACTTACTAGAGGAAGTACGTTGGGTCTAGTTATGTAGATGCGCAGCGTAAGGCGTTTTGAATTTGGTTCAAGGGAGTAAGTCGGTATCTGAATACGAGGAGGAATTCTTGCGGTTAAGCAGGTATGCTCGGGGTATCGTGGCTACGGAGCATAAGCGCTGTGTTAGGTTTAAGGACGGGCTAAGGGATGAGCTGCGGGTGTTGATTGCTCCGCAGCGAGAGATGGAATTTGCCGTTCTTGTAGAAAATGCCAAGATTGCTGAGGAGGTGAAGCAAACCGATAAATAGAATCAGAATAGGAATAGGGATAAAATGAGTTTTTGGCCATCAGGGTCCGCTGGGAGTTCTCAAAAAGGGGCTAGATTTAGTGGATCGAATCAAGCTGGGAGGCCTGCTGCTGCTACTTAGTGGCCACCACGGTGTGTCCGATGTGGGAAGTCTCATTCGAGGGAGTGTTGGACAGGTAATAGAGGGTGCTTCGAGTGTGGGTCAATGGATCACCGGATAAGGGATTTTCGTGGAGGCCAGCTAGGACACAGGCTGAGGGTCAAGGACGTACACAATTCAGGAGAGATGGTCAGCAACCGCAGAGGGGTAGAGGTGCTGCCAGGGGTGATAATGGGCGAGGCCGTGGAGCAACAGGTAAAAGTGTTGGAAATGCTAATGCAAGACAGCTAGGGTTGGTCCATACAGCGAGGCGTCGAGAGGAGGACGACGCACCGGATGTCATAATCGATACATTTTTAATTTTTGGGTTGCCTTATACTGCTTTGATTGATGTTGGTTCGACGCACACTTATGTTGCTAGTGGTATAGTGGGAACTTTGAACTTAGCCTATGAGACTTCTTCTAGGGAGATGAAGGTAGTTAGCCCTCTAGGACACTAAAACTTCAAGGGGTAGTGTTTCGAGCTGATTTGATGGGACTGCTATTCGGGGAGTTCGATCTGATCTTAGGGATGGATTGGTTGGTAAAGTATCAAGCAGGTTTGGACTGTACAGCTAAGTACATGGTGCTGAGGACGGTCGAGGGTTAAGAAGTGGTGATGATAGGTGAGAGAAGGAACTACCTATCTGGTGTAGTGTCTACTTTGAAGGCAGAGAAAATGGTGAGGAAGGGATGTAAGGCATTTGTGGCGTATGTTTGTGCCTTGGAGGTTAAGGGATCAACTGTGGGCAATGTCCGAAAGGTGAAAGAATTTACCGATGTCTTTCCAGAAGAGCTTCTTGGTTTGCCTCCAGATCGCGAAGTGGAGTTTGGTATAGACCTTCTACCAAGAATAGCGCCAGAGTCTATTGCCCCATATAGAATGGCGCCAACGGAGTTAGTGGAGCTGAAAGCGTAGATTCAGGAATTGTTGGATCGGGGTTTCATCCGGCTGAGTGTATCACCTTGGGTAGCACCTGTGCTTTTTGTTAAGAAGAAGGACAAATAAATGCGAATGTGTATTGATTACTGTCAGTTGAATAAGCTGAAAATTAAGAACAAGTATCCGCTGTCGAGGATAGATGATCTATTCGATCAGCTTAGAAGAGCCTCAGTCTTTTTCAAGATAGATTTGAGGTCGGGGTATCACCAGCTTAAGGTCAAGGAGGCAGATATCCATAAAACGGCTTTTCGTACTCGTTATGGTCACTATGAATTTTTGGTGATGCCGTTCGGGTTGACCAACGCACCAGTGGCGTTTATGGATATGATGAATTGGGTGTTTCAGCCGTATTTGGATCGGTTCATCGTAGTATTTATAGATGATATTCGTGTACTGAATCGACCGAAACCACCAAGCTCGTGCGAGATTCGTTTTTTCGGGTTTAGCAGGATATTACAGAAGGTTTGTGGAAGGGTTTTCTTTGATTGCAGCGCCATTAACTAAGTTGCTAAGGAAAGGGGTTTCATTTGTGTGGTCAGACAAGCAACAAGAAAGTTTTGAGAAGTTAAAGAGGATTTTGATGGAAGCTCCGGTGCTGATTCCACCTGAAGCAAGGAAAGAGTTTAGGGTTTATTGTGATGCATCACATACAGGGTTGGGATGTGTGCTGATGCAAGAGGGGAAAGTAGTAGCGTATGATTCTCGACAATTGAGACCTCACGAGGTGAATTACCTGACACATGATATGGAGCTGGCTGCAGTGGTTTTCGCCCTAAAAATTTAGAGACATTACTTGTATAGAGAGAAGTCTATTGTATACACGGATCATAAGAGTTTGAAATACCTCCTTACTCAGAAGGAATTGAATTTAAGGCAGAGGAGGTGGATCGAGTTGTTAAAGGATTATGACTGCTAGATTGAGTACCATCCGGGTAAGGCTAACGTGGTAGCTGATGCCTTGAACCGCAAGGTTGTGGCATATTTAAGAGCCTTGTTTGCCCACCTTAGTCTATATGACGACGAAAGTCTGTTAGCAAAACTGCAAGTGAAGCCAACATGGGTAAACCAGGTTAAGGAAAAGCAACTGGTGAATGAAGTCTTAAATGCTCGATGTTTGCAAGTGCAGAATGGTGGATTGGAGGGGTATAGCTTGAGCAGCGATGGAGTGCTATATTTTCAAGGGAAAGTTTGCATGCCTAAAGATATGGAGTTAAGGCAGAAGATTCTTCAAGAGGAGCCTAGCAATCCATATGCTATGCATCCGGGAGGTAGTAATATGTACCGGGATTTGCGAGAGCAGTTTTGGTGGCCGGGCCTAAAGCGAGAGGTAATTGAATTTGTGAGTAAGTGTTTGGCGTGTCAGCGGGTCAAAGCCGAACATCAGTTACCCTTAGGATTGTTGCAACCGGTAAAGATTCTGCAGTGAAAACGGGAAAGGATCACGATGGATTTTGTTAGTGGGCTACCCCTCACGCCTACTAAGAAGGATTCGGTCTGGGTAATTGTTGACCGTCTGATAAAGTCTGCTCATTTCATATATATGTGTGGATTACTCTCTTCAGAAGCTAGCTAGATTATATATAGCGGAGATGTGAGGTTGCATGGGGTGCCAGTGTCGATTATTTCAGACAGAGACCCTAGATTTACATTAAGGTTCTGGAAGGCATTGCATCAGGCATTAGGTACAAGATTGGATTTCAGTACGGCATTTCATCCCCAGTCTGATGGGCAATCGGAGAGGGTAATTCAGATTTTGTAGGATATGTTAAGGGGTTGTGTCTTGGATTTCAGAGGAAGTTGGGAAGAATTTCTACCGTTGGCAGAATTCGCGTACAACAATAGTTACCAGGCAAGTACTCAGATTGCACCATATGAAGCGTTATATGGCTGGAAGTGCCGTACCCCTACGTATTGGACGGAGTTGGGGGAGCAGCAGTTATTGGGGCCAGAGTTGGTTGCTGAGACAGAAGATAAGGTTAGGCTGATTTGAGCTCGTCTGAAGGAAGCCTCGGACAGGCAAAAGTCCTATGTCGATCTTAAGCGGAAGGATATAAAATTTGCAGAAGGTGACAAGGTGTTCTTGAAGGTGTTGCCGTGGAAGAAAGTGCAGAGATTTGGGCGAAAAGGCAAGCTGAGCCCTAGGTTTATCGGGCCTTATCGAGTGTTAAAACGAGTGGGACCAGCTTATCAGCTCGAGTTGCCACCAGAATTGAATCAGATCCATAATGTGTTTCATGTTTCCATGCTTAGCGCTATCGCTCAGATCCGTATCATGTTGTGCTGGTAGATGAAATTGAAGTGAGCCCAGACTTATCTTTTAAGGAGGAACCAGTGCAGATCCTGGATCGGGATGTCAAAGTATTGCATAGGAAATCAGTCCTTTTGTTGAAGGTATTGTGGCGGAACCATGGATCAGAAGAAGCCACATAGGAGCCAGAGGATGTTATGTAGCCGCAATACCCTCAACTCTTTTGATCAGGTAAATTTTGGGGCTGAAATTTATTTTAAGGGGGTAGAACTGTAACATCCTGAAGTTGTGGGCCTGTGCGTTGTGTGTGTTGTAGGTTTAAGGTGCTAGTTTGAGATTTGGAGGTGCGAATTGGGCTCAGGTTTGGGCTGAGACCTGGGTTAATTTTCTGATTGGGAGCAATAGGGTTTGAAGGAAGGTATCTGTGTTTAAAAATTAGGAAAGTGGGCTTGAGGCCCAAATTCAAGTGGCGCGGCAAGGGAACCAAAGAGTGGCGTCATTAAGTGGGTGGAGAGGGCCCAACTGTGGCTGCTTGGAGCCCATGTTCTTGGACCAAATTCGGCACTCAGGGAGGCTAGGGGAGGAGGCATAGAGGCTAGGAAATAGGAGATTAAATGCTTTAATTATGTGAATAATATGTTGATATATGAGGTAGGCCTCTTTTGGAGGAGGTTGTAGATTAAGATAACAAGGGAGGAACAGAACTATCTTTTGGAGGCAGTGTTGTCCGAAAATCAAACTCTGGAAAGGCGAAGAAAATCGGTTTAGTGTGCCGAAATTTGAAGGCAAGAGTGTTCATCTTTTTCATGTGTTTTCTTTCTTGTTCCTTTCTTATCTTCTCTCTTTCAAGGCCGAAATTCCCTTTCTCCTGTTGGGTTCCCTCTTTTCTCTCAATTGCTTCTCAAAACCTAAACTCTCTAACTCTCTCTTCTCCTCTTCAATTTATTCTAAAAGTCGAAAACCCCTTGCCCATATTTTCTTCTTCCACAGCCGATTCTTTTAGCCATTTTCAATGATGTTTTCTCAATCTCCCTAATAGCCGAAACTCCTAAGCATCCAATTGAAAACCTTTGTTTCTCTTTTTGGTTTTTCTATTTTGGATTCTCTCCTATTCCAACTCTTGCCGAATCATCTTTAAGGTGTTGTTGGGCCGAATCTTGCTAGGTGGTGATTGAATCTATCAGGTGAAGGTAAGGGGGATGATTTCTTTTATTTCGTAATATCTCTTTCGGGTTTGCGTGCTAAAGTCGAATGGCTACTTAGTCTAATGGTTGGATGCTTGGTCGATTATAGGTGGAAGTGGTGTCGTTTTCTTTTAGAGATCTCTAGGAGTTTATTAGTCGGTGAATCAAGTCCCAGACTTCGGGATTTGTCGATCTAGGTAAGGGTCGTGGCCATGAGCACCAATTTCTTTTAATTTGTTCTCACTGCTTTAATATGATTTAGTGACTAAGGTGTGTTCATGGACTAGAATGCTAGCCAAGCGATAGGAGGGGTTGGATCTGTAAACCCAGCCCCTAAGTTCAAGAAGCGAGCAGCATCAACAGTACGAGATTGGCCACCGGGTTGTGGGCCGGCATCGGAGTAAGATCATAAGCAGATAGCAGTAGTCTCGATTGACGATAGTGTTGAAGTAGAGGGTGTGATAGTGCGAGTTATCAGGTGTGTAACTTTTACACACTTCATATGTTTGGTATGTTAATGTTGTGTTTTGTCAAAAGCCGAAGTAACTGTGGGAAACATTATGTTACCCTTGTGGGTATAAGCAAGGACTCTGGGTAAGTCTATTATGGTGGATAACGTGATTTATCTATGTTAAACCTGTGTGTGCCATGTTATGTTCTTTTTAAGAATTAAGCATGATAAAATTGCATGGAGAAGCATATACATGAAATGTGGGTACGATGAGAGGAGGGGGAAGGCATGATTTATCAAACTGTCACCAGTGGTTTGGTACCACACGTGGGTTGGCCCCACATATCATTACTCTTTGACTAAGTCTCAATGGTTTGGAGCCATCAGTGGTTAGGTACCACATATGCTTATTTTTGTGACTCGTCCTAGTGGTTGGGTACCACAGTGGGTTGGCCCCACATATCATATAAGGGATCGTCACCAGTGGTTAGGTACCACAAGTGGGTTGGCCCCACATATGAATATTTATGACTTTGGTTACCAGTGGTTAGGTACCACCAGTGGCTAGGTGCCACAAGGGGTAGAATTGGGAGACTCATATGGATATCCAGGTTGGATGGGTTGCATGACATGCATATTTCCATATGAATCGTAAGAGCTTAACGCCTTTTGGGATGGGGAATTACACATCGAGTCTCGTTGACTCACCCTTCGCCATTTTTGCGATAATGCTTAGATCGTGGATTTGGAGCTGGGGTGGACTCATAGTGGCCATGCTCAATATTTGTTTTCATTTCAATGTTTATTTCGGATTTAGTTTTTATTCACTTTATGTTTGGGGTTTCAGCTTTGTAATAAGGCCACTTAGATTTTTACTTTCGGATTATTTGTTCGTTTTAGTTTTCTTTAAATTTCTGTTAAACGTTAAGAGCATGCCTGTTAAATTACGACATGGATGTTTTCAAAACTTGAGTAAAATCTTTGATTTTCTGAAGTTGTACACCGGATAAATAACAAACGAGGGACAACAACAAGGCAACTCTATTTCTTCTAAGTTAAGTTTCAAAATGTTTAACTGTTCACTCGATCGAAATTCATTTCTTTTAGTTTTACAAAAGTGTTTCTTCTCAAATCATGTTGACAAAATGGTTTCCAAAACATTTTCTTCCCAGTGACACACCAGATTCGGTCGTAGCGTTTTGACCGGGTTTGGGGTGTTACAGAGGACATACTTTAGAAATGATGTTTTCAAACATTAGTAAACTTCTTTTCCGCTTTATTTCATTACTTTTACTATTTTGGGTTTAAAGTTGTAGTAAGGCCTTTGGGATATGTTTTAATTTACTTTATGTTTTGAAGTACTTATTATCTTCTATGAATTTTTTTAAACGGGAATTTTCTAAAATCATAAACAACATTTTTTCGAAAATAGATTAACAAATGGATTTCATAACAAATATGTGAAAATAATTTAACTTGGACTCTCCTTCGAATTATCAACGTTATTTTCAAAAATTACGGTTTTAAAATTCACTAGTTTGATTATCATTTCATCAATCAACCTCTCAAGATTAGTAGTATTTTTATTGAATATTTATAAACTAAACTTGTTTTCTTAACTATAACCAAATAAAGTCATCTTTAGAAAGAATCACAAGTTCTTTATACACTTCCTTCATGTGACATTCCTGATTCAGTCATATCGCATGGGCCAGGTTTGGGGTGTTACATTTTATGGTATCATAGCCCGGTTGCAAAACTCAACTGTGGCTTGGGTTCAAAATTGTTTCCCAAAACTATTTGAAATTTAATTTATAAAATGCATGTTTTAGAGGAAGTATGGCACCACAGGTATCCGGCACCAAGTAAATAAGTGTTTGTTTTCATTCTATGATTATTGTGGTATGACTGTATTAAGAAAAATGAATGACTAAAATACTCTAGAACTTTTGACTTTAGAAGCAAAAATCGTAGAGATTGAGACTTTAGGATACGTTTTGCGAAAACAACTTTACTTCTTATACTTCATAAAACATTATTTAATAAACACTGAATAAGCATACTGATCCATAAGACTTTTAATCAGATTAAACCGTCTTGGCAAACATGAGCGCTAGACGACGTGGACGCGGTAGACGTGGCCGTGGTAGAGGCCGAGATGCTAGGGTTGTATCTAAGGCATCTAGACATATGCTGGAAATGGACGCACCCGCGTCACCGGTGACTGAAGCTGGGTCACATGATCGAGTGAGAGAGGACGACGCTCTGTCCCAAGCGATGTTACGGGTACTGGAAAGGGTTGCTAGGACAAGAACTGGGTCGGCAGCTCATGGTTCGATATTTGAGTGACTTAAATTGAATGGGGCCAAAGTGTTTAGGGGTATTTCGGGTGTAGCCCCAAGTGTAGCGGAGTACTGGCTTGAGGCGGTGGAGCGGATTATTGACGATCTGGATTGCACGACTGAGCAGAAACTGAAAGGGGTTGTGTCATTGCTGAGAGACAAGGCGTATCAGTGGTGGCTCATTGTTCGGGAAGGCACTCAGGATGATCATATTACCTGAGAATTTTTTAAGACAGTATTCCAGGGAAAATATGTCGGGGCTAGCTATGTGGATGCCCGAAGAAATGAATTCCTGAATTTGGTCCAAGGAGGAAAATCGGTGGCAGCATACGAGAAAGAGTTTCTGCGTCTGATTCAGTATGCCCGAGGAATAGTTTCAACTAATTATGAACGCTGTGTGCATTTTGAGGATGGGTTGCGTGATGAGTTACGGGTACTAATAGCCCCAGAGAAGGAGAGGAATTTTGCTACACTTGTGGAAAAAGCTAAGATAACTGAGAAAGTTAAACACTCGGAACGGTAAAATCGAGACAAAGATAGGGGCAGGAACAAGAGAGACTCTGGGTATTCAAGTTCTGCTAGAGGATTTCAGAAAAGGCCCAAGAATGAGGGGCCAGTTCGAATGGGTGCTCCAGCTACTACCAATCAATTACAACCTTGTGTGGATTATGGAAAACTTCACTCGGGTGAGTGTTGGAAGAGAACTGACGGTTGTTTCAGATGTGGATCCAAAGACCATCGGTTTAGGGATTGCCCTCGAGAGCCTGTTCAGACACAAATAGTTCGTAACAAATTTGTGCAGCCAGTAGGGGGTGCTCAGTAGCCACTGAGAGGCCGTGGGTCTGGTCGAGGTGGTAATGGTGTACGACGAGGTCAGGGTGCACCAGGTAGAGGTACCGGTAACAGGGGTAACACGGGGGCGAGACAGTCAGGTTTGGTCTATGCGGTCAGACATCGAGAGGATGGCGATGCACCGGACATCATAACCAGTATGTTCTTCATATCTAATGTACCTTTTATCGCTTTCATAGATATTGGATCCACCCATTCATATGTTGCATGTGCTGTTTCTGGAACTTTGAATATTAGAACTGAGATTACTGCTAGAGAAACAATAGTGATTAGCCCTTTAGGACAGTCAGTGGTAGTAAATAAGCTATTTAGGGATGTGCCCTTAGAAGTTCAGGGGGTAGTATTTCAGGCGGATTTGATGGAATTGCTGTTCGGGGAGTTCGATCTTATATTGGGCATGGATTGGCTGGTTAAGCACCGTGCAAACTTGGACTATGCTGCAAAGCGGATGGTACTAAGAACTTCAGAGGATAAGGAAGTGATAATGGTAGGTGAAATAAGAAATTATCTGCTTAATGTGGTATCTGCTTTAAAGGAGAAAAGGTTGGTACGAAAGGGGTGTGAAGCGTTCCTAGCCTTTATCACTGCTTTGGATGCCAAAGAGTTGTCGGTAGAGAGTGTTAGAATGGTGAAAGAGTTTTCAGATGTCTTTCCCGATGAGCTTCCAAGATTGCCTCCGGATCGAGAGGTGGAATTTGGCGTAGAGCTATTGCCAGGAGCGGCTCCGGTGTCTATTGCCCCTTACAGAATGGCACCAAAGGAACTAGTGAAACTTAAAGCTCAGATCCAGGAGTTGATGGATCTTGGATTTATTCGACCAAGTGTGTCACCATAGGGAGCGTCGATTTTGTTCGTTAAGAAAAAGGATGGGTCGATGCGTATGTGCATCGATTATAGACAATTGAATAAGTTGATGACCAAGAACAAGTACCGAATTCTGGAGGATCGATGACTGTTCGATCGATTCATAGAAGCTTCAGTCTTCTCGAAGATAGATTTGAGATCAGGGTATCACCAATTAAAAGTCAAGGAGGCGGATATTCACAAGACTGTGTTTCGAACTCATTATGGGCGTTACGAATTCTTGGTGATGTCGTTCAGGTTGACAAATGCACCAGCTGCATTTATGGACATGATGAATTGAGTCTTCCAACCCTATCTAGACCGGTTTGTGGTGGTGTTCACAGATGACATCTTGGTGTACTCAAAGACTGAAGAGGAGCACGATTCGGATCTACGGGTTATATTGCAGATATTAAGGGAGAAGCAATTGTATGCCAAATTCAGTAAGTGTGAATTTTGGCTGAAGGAGGTGACCTTTTTGGGGCATGTTGTGTCTGCCGAGGGAATTAGAGTTGATCCTCGGAATATCGAGGCTGTATTAGACTGGAAGCCACCGAAGTCAGTAGCAGAAATCTGAAGTTTTCTAGGTTTGGCTGGGTATTACAGGGGATTCGTTGAGGGGTTTTCGTTGATTGCTGCACCCCTAACTAAGCTGTTGCGTAAGGGAATACCAATTGTGTGGTCAAATAAGCAGCAAGAGAGCTTTGAGAAATTGAAGAAGATTCTGACAGAAGTGCCAGTGTTGATTCAACCTGAGGTAGGTAAAGAGTTTATTGTTTATTGTGATGCGTCACACACGAGCTTGGGATGTGTGCTGATGCAAGAGAGGAAAGTGGTGGCTTATGCATCTCATCAACTAAGACCGCATGAGGTAAATTATTCTACTCATGATTTGGAGTTAGCTGCAGTGGTGTTTGCTCTGAAGATATGGAGACACTATCTGTATGGGGAGAAGTCTATTATCTGCACGGACCATAAGAGTCTGAAGTACCTTATTACCCAGAAGGAGTTGAACTTAAGACAGCGGGGGTTGATAGAATTGTTGAAAGATTATGACTACTCAATTGAGTACCATCCAGGTCAAGCTAATGTAATGGCAGACGCATTGAGTCGTAAGGTGATATCGGATTTGAGAGCGATGTTTGCTTATCTCAGCCTTTATGAAGATGGTAGCTTGTTAGTTGAACTTCAAGTGAAGCCTGCATGGGTAAGTCAGATTAAGGAAAAGTAGTTGTTAGATGAAAGGTTGGGTTCTTGACTTCAGCAAGTGGAAAGTGGTGAGATTGGGGATTTTGGATTAAATAATGAAGGAGTATTATGTTTCCGCGGAAGAGTTTGTATGCCCAAGGATTCTGAATTGAGACAAATGATTCTACGTGAGGCGTATAGTAGCCCATATGCTATGCACCCCGGGGGAAACAAAATGTACCGAGACCTCCGTAAGTAGTATTGGTGGCCAAGATTGAAACGGGAGGTTACAGACTTCATGAGTAAGTGCTTGACATGTCAGCAAGTGAAGGCGGAACATCAACTGCCTTCAGGGTTGCTACAACCAATGAAAATCCCACTATGGAAATAGGAAAGGATAATAATGGATTTTGTTAGTGGGTTACCCTTAACGCCTACTAAGAAAGATTCAGTATGGGTGATAGTGGATCGATTAACGAAGACTGCTCATTTCCTACTTGTTCGTACGGATTATTCATTGCAGAAGTTGGTCAAGTTTTATGTAGCAGAGATCGTGAGGTTGCATGGGGTATCAATGTCTATCATATCAGACAGGGATTTACATCACGGTTTTGGAAGGCTCTACATGAAGCTTTGGGGAAAAAGGCTAGATTTCAGCACAACGTTCCATCCGCAGACTGATGGTCAGTCAAAAAGAGTAATCCAGATTTTAGAAGACATGTTAAGGGGCTGTGTGATCTATTTCATTAGTAGTTGGAAAGATTTTCTACCATTGGCAGAGTTTGTATACAACAATAGCTATCAATCCAACATCCAGATGGCACCCTACGAGGCATTGTATGGTCGAAGGTGTCGCACTCCTACTTGCTGGACTGAGCTAGGAGAGCGACAGATTTTGGGTCCAGAATTGATCTCAAAGACGGAGGAAAAAGTTAAGGTAATTTAGGCTTGGTTAAAAGAAGCTTCGGACAGACAGAAATCGTACGCAGATCTGAAGCCTAAGGATATAGAATTTTCGATGGGAGATCAGGTCTTTTTAAAGGTCTCACCTTGGAAGAAGATCTTAAGATTTGGGCGGAAGGGAAAGTTGAGCCCTAGGTTCATCGGGCCATACCGTGTACTAAAGCATGTTGGGCTAGTGCTTATCAGCTTGAGTTACCTCTGGAATTAAGTTAGATCCATAATGTATTCTATGTCTCGATGCTAAGGCGTTATCGTTTGAATCCGTGTCAGGTTGTGCCAGTAGAGGAAATCAAGATAAGACCTGACTTGTCTTTTGAAGAAGAGCCAGTGTAAATTCTAGATCAGGATATTAAGGTGCTGAGAAGGAAATTGGTTCAATTGGTCAAAGTATTTTGGCGTAATCACAGGTCAGAGGAAGCTACTTGGGAGCCAGAAGACATGATCCAGTAGCAATACCCTCATCTCTTTTAATCAAGTAAAATTTTAAGGCCGAAATTTCTTTAAGGGGGTAGAATTATAACATTCTGAAATTTGGGATTTTATGTTTTGCATTATTGCCATGCGTTAGGCTAGTTAAATGTGTTCGTTGTATGTGTTTAAAGGCCCGAAGAAGACTTGGGGTTGAGCTGGACCTTGGTAGAATTTTTGAGTTTAGGCACTTAAGGGGGAGAAGGTAAGTAGCGTCAAGGCTTAAGGAAATAAGTGTGTATTTTGGTAGCACAAGAGGAGCTAGTAGCAGAGTGGTGTGGCGTCACATGAAGGAGCTAAAGGGTGGAGTTCGAATCCCACCTATTTCAAATATTGGATTATTTTTTTGTGCTAATCAATGGTAAGTGTCAGCCAAGACTCTAAATAAGAAAAGGAAGACTCATTCAAATGATGGAAAGAAGACTAAGGAAAAAGAGTGAGGAGGAGATCAAGGGAAAAAAACGGAAAGAAATGAAGGAAAGAGATAAGGGGGGATATGTTGGTCAAATTTTGGGAGGAACTTGGGGAAAGAAGTTTGGTCAACCATGACCTTTTTGGTAAGGAGCACACGATTTTGGTAAAGGGGATATTGGCTGAAATTTTGAGATGTGCATGGGGAAGAAGTGTCGGTCATAGGTGGTCTCTTGGGTGAGGAGTGTATTTGGTTTGGTAAGGGATTGATATGCCGAATTTTCTTAGGCTCTTTGAGTAGTTTTTGTTTCATTTTGAAAGTTCTTTTCTTTTAACCATTTCGGTACTTCTTTTCTTGCCTAAAACCGTGACCTTAAGGGATATTTTCTCTTCTTTTTCTCATCTTTTTCATAGGCTTCTTTTCTATTCTTTTGCACCGTTTCTTCAACCCTTCACTCTTCTTCTTTAGACGATGACTTTGGTTGGTCGAATCTTTCTTGTTCCTTTCTCTTCAATAGCCGAATCTTTAACATCTTCTCTCTTCTCCATCTTACGTGTTGGTCACTTTCTTCCTTGACCAAATTGGGTAAGTGGCTTCTTTCTCTTCCTTTCGTCTTCTTTTCTCCATAGCCGAAGGTGTGACCACCATCATTCAGTTGTTTCACTTTATTTCTAAACCGAAACACCATTCCCTCCTACTCCCTCATATCGTGATCATCTCTTTTTGTAGTGTGCTAATGGGGTGGCCAAATCTCACATCCTTGCCGACTCATCCTTAGTCATAAGTCGAATCTGTGGAAGTCGGGTTCATCATCGATAAGATAAGGAGTTTCTATTTGGTTCATTTCGATCTCTCTCATTGCTTGTTTATTCAGCTAAAACGGATCGATAGTTGTGTCTAATTGATTATTCTAGGGACTAAATCACTCGTTCTTCTCTACTCGTTGATCCTTCGGAGATAGTGGTAAGCTGAAACCCTCTCCTTAGACAATTACTTTCTCTCATTGTAATATTTTCTGACCGAGACTCTTCCAATGGAGGCACGTGGTAGTGATATTAAAGGAAAATTGATAGAAGGTCGAAAAGGGAGTGGACTTGCAATCTCTACTCCCAAGTTCAAACGTAGGGCGGTATCGGCAATTCGAGATTTTCCACCGGGTTATGGAAGGGAGCCAACATCTAGTGAGAATAGACAGATTGTGGTTGTTCGCGGTGGTGAGGGTAAGTGTGATAAACTGATTATTTAGATTTGGATTAAGATACTCTCTTTTGTTAGTTAATCGAGTGTTATGATGAATTTAGGTGCCGACAATCAAGAAGGTTTAGTTCTTACCGTAATCAGGTGTGTAATCTCACACTGAAATTCCGTAGATTCGTGATTCACCATCATGTTGGAAAAATAGATCGTTGTTGCTTATAAATCTAATAACCGTAATATGGCAAGAATCGAGTAATTTTCTTAAACAACATTAATTCTAAGATATGTCAAAATCGGTATTAACTTGTTAAATTATGAAAATGCCTTTATGGGCCGAATTACTTAATGCCCTCAATAGGCCGATTTTTCAAAATGCGTTAATGGGCCAAATTTCTTTAACGTCCTTTAACGTCGTTAAAGGGTTGATTTACCAAAATGCCTTTGATGGGTCGTTTTATTAAACTTCCCATAGAGGCCGAATTGCATAAGTTCTTTAATGGGCCGATTCATCGAAATATTTCACTAGTTTAATGGTTGATTTATATTTGTTTAATTTACTTTGTATGTTGCATATTTACATACTACATGGGGTGGAAAATTTTGTATGAAGAGAAGTGTAGCCTAGTGGCATAGGCACAATTCGTTTAATAATGTACATAACTGTGACTTCGGTGGCTTGGCCATAAAAATACTATGCGTTAGCAGCTCGACTGTAAATTGGTGTGAGCGGCGGGGTGGGTTGACTTGATCCCCACAGGTGTGATTGGCTGGTCGGGGGTGTGATGGATGGATGGGATGGGTTGCATTCATTTCATTTAAATTCTGATATGTAAATGGGCTTAGGCCCAAAATGTTGCTATGCGGGTTCAGGTGAAGTGGATGACAGTAAGGGGATTATACACTAAGTTCTTGTAACTCACTCTTTTTTCTTAATCCTCACAGGTAATGCTCAGTAATGAGGACTTGGGGCCATCGATGGCTCGGTGGAGGCCATACTTTAGAAATGATGTTTTCAAACATTAGTGAACTTCTTTTCAGCTTTATTTCGTTACTTTTACTATTTTAGGTTTAAAGTTGTAATAAGGCCTCTAGGATATGTTTTAATTTACTTTAGGTTTTGACGTACTTATTATCTTCTATGAATTGTTTTAAACGGGGATTTTCTGACATCATAAACAATAGTTTTTCCAAAATAGATTAACAAATGAATTTCATAACAAATATGTACAAATAAGTTAACTTGGATTCTCCTTCGAATTATCAACGTTATTTTCAAAAATCACGATTTTAAAATTCACTAGTTTGATTTTCATTTCATCAATCAACCTCTCAAGATTAGTAGTATTTTTATTGAATATTTATAAACTAAACTTGTTTTCTTAACTATAACCAAATAAAGTCAACTTTAGAAAGAATCTCAAGTTCTTTATACACTTTCTTCATGTGACATGCCAGATCCGGTCATATCGCATGGGCCGGGTTTGAGGTGTTACAGATGGATTCCTAATAACCATAATTGGTGAGTTGGTCTGTAGCGATTGGTGGTAGGTGACTGCCTTCGGATGCACTAACGTCCAGAATGTGAATACTACAACTAAAAGATATAAATTTCAAGCGATGTCCACAAGTATACAGGTCAGGTTGTAATATAGTTTTTACAACGGAATAGTTGAGTACTCCGAGGATCGTACCCAATGGAGGCTAGTACTAAATTAAAGTTAACCTAAACGCAAATAGAATTAATTAGTAGTTTAAATAAATTATATTACGACAAAATATAAAAGAAAGAGTTTTGAGGTTCTATAATAACGAAATAAAAATAGCAGAAATAAAGTGATCTTCAATTGAATGAATTCTAATTTAATAAAATCTAAGCATGGGTGATTAGTTCACTTTAGTGATCATAACTAATTCCTATTTTGGGTTTCCACTCAATCAACTAGTCGTTACCCTAGCAGGATCTCTCAATCTTCTACTAAACTAATAAGTCGGCAAGAACTACTTATCTCTCAACCTCACAGCCCAGACCGATTCGGGGCTAAAGTGTTCACGGATAGGTCATACCAGTTTTAGGTTTATTCCCATCTAAATGACTTTCTAGGGTCGTCAAGCCTAGGGTTTAAATTCTTCCTCTCCCAAACAACTGATCCACTAAGAAAACCCTAAATAGTAATTAATCAACCACACCTCCCCTCACTAATCCATCATAAGAGGATTAGTTCCTCAAGAATCTCATAAACATAATAAACTTGATAAATAAAATGAACATTAAAAGCAAATCAAGAAAGAGTTTAAAAAGAATCATGAGATGTATTTGAATGAAGCACATAATCCACAATAGTTTGATCGCATTCACAACTCACGTTATTCGAAGAACACAAATAGAAAGAACAAAAAATAAATCTAAAACCTAAAAGAATGAAAAAACTGAAAACAAAATTAAAGAGAAAAACTTAAAATCTCCAAACCTATCATTAAACTAGTGCTAAGTGAGCCTATTTATAGAATTAGGGTAACTATCATCCTCATCCCTAGCCTAGCTAATATTCTCATGTTTAATTTCCATTATGTGGACCAAAATGCCCCTAATTTGTTATTAAACCTGTATAGGGCCAATGTTGCAATACCTTAATGCTTGTGTCACAACACTGAAGGCAGTATGTATAGGTTCAGAGGTGGCTTCAGGGGTGTGTCGCGACACCAAAGGTAGACTTAAAATTCTTGTATTTTGCTCCCTATGTTGCGACATAAAACTCCTCATATTGTAACACAGTGACCATATTTGAGTTCTTACGCCTTTGAATGCTATCCTGCACACTTATTAAGTACGTTAGTTTGCCTTTAGGACTCATTCGGCCACTAAGGTCAATAAAAGACTCAAAATACACTTTTCATTGAATTTAAACTAAACTAACAAAACATAACTAAAACATACTAAAATTTCTTGTATTCAAGCTCCTTAAGTATGAAAACTAGTTTAATCCGGTACACTGAATTATGACAGATCAGTAGGATCTATTTTAAATGATACTTTGCATTTCTAAGCATGCCATGCCATTTGTTATCTGCTCTAATAAATTATAATCTTTTCTGATGCTATTGGGCTATGACACACACTGAGCTTTTATCTTACTCTGTTATTTTATTTTCTCAGGTAATCCTCAAGGTTAGGATTGGGCAGCGCTTGGGAGCTCTAATTCGAATTCCCAAAATGAACTATTTTTAAATAAATCTTTAAGTATCGACTTTTGGATTGTCAGTTATCTTTATGGACTACAATTTTGGTTTTAGACTTTCACACTTGGTTTAGTAAGTCTAACACCCCTAACCCGTATTCATCGATGGAACAAGGTTACGAAGCATTATCGGAGTTTTCAAAACAAAAAGACATAAATTTCAAACTTTCCAAATCATATCAATAAAAACATTAAAACCAATTCAAAACATACATATTGTCCCTTAAACGAGCCCTCGAGGCCCTAATTACACATTAGAAACAAGTGGGGACTAAATGGAAACTCAGAGAATTTAGCAGAAAATCATAAAAATTTTCAACACTACAAAGGCCACACGGCCGTGTGGCAAGGCCGTGTACCCTTCAAAATAACCCCACACACCCGTATGTCAGGCCGTGTGTTAGTCCATGTAACAACCTGACTTGCAAGCCTTCAAAAGCTACAAGGGACACACGGTCAGGTCATCATATATCTGTCACACACTACCGAGACACACGCCTGTTCTAACTGCAAATCTTGAGATTTAAAATAGGCCATTTTACAAGCCATTTTTCTCACCCAAACTAGCATGTACCTATAACCTATGCACATGCCTTATTAAGGCACCAAAATCAAGCATAAACAAGTCATATACATATGCTATAACATCATACAACCAATATGCCTTTAGGCACCTCAAATGACAATATATAGACATGTTTAACAATGTATTCAAATTGGCCAAAATGACTAACTTTCAATTAAACTTGCATCAATTCAAACCATTGAATTAACTTACCAAAGTCTATAAAATGATACAAACTATGCTATTCATTCACTATCATCAATAGAAATTTATATACCTTTTATAACAAGATACCAAACCACAACAAGTTATAAGGCTTACACAATATGCATATTTATCTATCACAATTCAAACATATTAAGCCAAACATTGACCATAATAGGGTTAATATTTACATGCCATAAACTAAGCTCATACCAACATCAAAATGCTAAGTCACAAGCCAAACCAAATGGCTATTCCAACAACCAAAAAACATTGCCAACATTAGTCAAAAAAACCTATACATGCCATTATAACCAAAATTAAACATCTGTCAATATCGAAAGAGCCGATAGAGAGTGTGATAGATCTCTGACGACTTTCCAACCCGAACGATCTTCCGGCAACTACAAAAACACAGAAAAATAACACATGGTAAGCATGTCATGCTTAGTAAGTTCGTAACACATATAGTCTAACTTTGTCAATAAAATATACAACCACAAAGCATGAAAACCCAATCCAACGTGAAAATAACTAATTTGAAACCTTATATACGTACATTCATACTCTTAACTTTCATAAGGTACACATTACTTACCTTTCATCAAACTAATGTAATTTACATTGAAAGCTCTTACCGAAGTTCACACCAAGTAATAATACAATGTTTGACCCATCCCTTTTTGTAATTCGATAATCGAAGTTATCCCTTTTCATAGTTCAACAACTGAAGTTATCCCTTTTTCATAATTTGATGGTCATCACCTTCCCTTTCCATTGTTCGATGGTCGTCACTATCCCTTTTTCATAATTTTATAGCTGAAGGTCACTATCACTTTTTCATAATTTTATAGCTAAAGCTATCCCTTTTCATAGTTCAATGGCCGTCACCATCTCTTTTCATTGTTTGATGGTCGTCACCATCCCTTTTCATAATTTAATAGTCGAACCTATCCCTTTTCATAGTCGATGGTCGTCACCATCCCTTTTCATTGTTGATGGTCGTCACCATCCCTTTTCGTAATCGATAGCCAAAGCTATCCCTTTTCATATTCGATAGCTGAAACTATCCCTTTTCATTTTTCAATGATCGATGTTACACTATTAGATTTTTTTGCCAACACTCAATTTAACATTATACAATAATAGCATTCAATTCATAAAATAAAAACGAAACTTAAACGTACGAACTTACCTTGACGATAAACGTAGAAAAATTAAAGTCGACTAATCTGAAGCTTTTCCTTTGCCTCGATCTAAAGCATACTGTTTCAACGCCTAAGGGAACAACAGGAACCGGTTAGCGAATAGGTGCGGGTGGAGGTCAATGAGCTACCAGGTTCGTTCGTACGAACTCGGTAAACCACTCACTCATCATTTGAAAGAAAGCTTCCTTAGCTTGCCCTCCCCGACCAACAGATACGGGCCTCGAACCACTTCACGCTACTCTGTGAATGAAGGCTTGCGCGTTGCTGTCAACTTCATTGGAGTCAGCTCGGTTGGATGTAATTGCTATATGAAAACATATTTTTAAAAGATCAGGAGATATCACACTATCACAGGTTATATAATGGCATGTATAGCTAGACTCATACACACTACGTTTAGCCTGAGAATCGACTAAACCTTAACTTTGATACGAATAAATGTAACACCCCTAACCCGTATCAATAGCCGAAACAAGGTTACAGAGCATTACCGAAGTTTTCAAAACAAAAGGACATAAATTTCAAACTTTCCAAATCATATCAATAAACATATTAAAACCAATTCAAAACATACATATTGTCCCTTAAACGAGCGCTCGAGGCCCTAATTACACGTTAGAAACAAGTTGGGACTAAATCAAAAACTTAGAGAAACTTTTAGAAAATCATAAAAATTTTCAACATTGCAGGGGTCCCATAGCCGTGTGGTCGGGCCGTCTGACTCAGACGGCCAAGAGACATGCTCATGTATTAGGTCGTGTGGGCATTCAAAGTAGGGACACACAGCCATGTCCCAACCCATGCCCATGCCTGTGTAACTCACTGACTTGGGTCACACGGCCAACCCATACGCCCGTCTACCAGGCTGTGTGCCAGGCCTTGTAACAGCCTAACTTGCAACCCTTCAAAAGCTATAGGGGACACACGACCGTGTCATCTGGCCGTGTGTTACACACGGCTGAGACACACGCCCGTGTGAATGAAAATAGGCCATTTTACAAGCCATTTTTCTCACCCAAACTAGCATGTACCTATAACCAAAATACACATATGCACATTCCTTATTAAGGCACCAAAATCAAGCATAAACAAGTCATATACATATGCTATAACATCATACAACCAATATGCCTTTAGGCACCTCAAATGACAATATATAGACATGTTTAACCATGTATTCAAATTGGCCAAAATGACTAACTAACTTTCAATTAAACTTGTATCAATTCAAACCATTAAATTAACTTACAAAAGCCTATCAAATGGTACAAAATATGCCATTCATTCACTATCATCAATAGACATTTATATACCTTTCATAATAAGATACCAAACTAAAACAAGTTATAAGGCTTATACAATATGCATATTTATCTATCACAATTCAAACATATTAAGACAAACATCGACCATAATAAGGTTAATATTTGCATGCCATAAACTAAGCTCATATCAACATCAAAATGTTAGGCCACAAGCCAAACCAAATGGCTATTCCAACAACCAAAACACATGGCCAACATTAGTCAAAATACCTATACATGTCATTATAGTTAAAATTAAACATACGTAAGTACCGAAAGAGATGATAGATAGTGTGATAGATCTCTGATGACTTTCCAACTCGAACGAGCTTCCAACAACTACAAAACATAGGAAAATAACACAAAGTAAGCATGTCATGCTTAGGACATTCGTAACACATACAGTCTAACTTTGCCAATACAATATACAACCACAAAGCATGAAAACCCAATCCAACATGAGAATAACTAATTCAAAAACTTATATATGTACATTCATACTCTTAACTTTCACAAGGTACACATTACTTACCTTTCATCAAACTAACGTAATTTACATTGAAAGCACTGATCAAAGTTCACACGTGGTAATAATATGATGGTTGACCCATCCTTTTTTGTATTTCAATAACCGAAGTTATCCCTTTTCATAGTTCAACTGTCAAAGCTATCCTTTTTCATAATTTGATGGTCATCACCATCCCTTTCCATTGTTTGATGGTCGTCACTATCCCTTTTCATAGTCTGGCGGTCGTCACCATCCCTTTTCATTTTTTGATGGTCGTAACCATCCCTTTTCATAATTTGATAGCCAAAGCAATCCCTTTTCATAGTCAATGTAACCTTTTTAATTAATGGGCCTATGCATTTAATGTGTGTGGTTGTGCTTGTTATGCTTGATAGAATGTGTTAGGGGTCCAGAATGGGCTCGAAGTTGGGCCGAGGCCTTAGTCGAATTTTCTGTTTGGACACTCTAGTGGAAAGTAAGTTAGAACAGGCTTAAAAGACATTACACCGTGAATTAAGACACAAAATGGGCTTGTGGCCCAGTGGTCAATGGTGATATGCAGGGGCTAGGAGTGGCGTGTCAAGCTGTTAAGGAGGTCCAAGGTTCGAGTCGCATAAAGCCCAATTCTTTTTAATTAAATTTAGCTAATTTTTGGCATTTAAGTGGGTAGAGTGGACTGACAATAAGGCTTGGAAATAGGAGGATTTATTTGAGTGGATAATGCAGATAATATGGCAGATAAAGGGAGGAAGAGGTAGTGTTATCTAGGATTCTTTTGGAGGTGTGATCAGATAAAGATAAGGGAGGAAATTTAGGATTTATCTGCTAGTCACAGTGGTGGCCGAAATTCCAACAGTGAGGGGGAGGAGAAATCGGTTCTGATATGATCAAGGGGTGCCAAAATTTCCCTTGATTAATAGTTTAGTTTTAGTTTTAAAAGGGGGCATTTTCGATTTTAGGCAGTAGGTGCCGAAATTTTGCTTAAGTAGTGGGGATATCTCTTCAATTCCGGCATTTGACCCTATTCTTTTTTTTTCTTTCCTCTCATCCCCACTTCTATGCAAAAGCTAAAAAATTCATTGTTCTCTTCTCTCATCTTTTCCTCCAAAAGCCGAAACTCATAACTCTTCTCATCTCTATTTTTTTTCCTATAACAGAATGATCATTATTCTTTCCTTTATTCTCCCTTTTGCCGATTTCTGCATAGCTGAATCTTCATAGATCCTGTTACACTGTCTTTCTTTTGATCTTCTCAAAAGCTGAAATCTGTCAGGAGAAGCTGAACCTGTTGGTAAGTGCCGATTTCTTTTGATCTTTTCTCTTTCAGTTTTGGGTGCCATAGTCGATTGGCTAATGGGTTGTAAGGCCATCATTAATTCGATATTCTATTTACTGATCTTGTGATCTGTTTGGGCCATATTCTGGGATTTAAAGGAGATCTAACCGCCTAAGTTCCTAGGACAAAAATTGACAACTTCCCAATCTTATTGTCTTCTTTCAGGATTTCAAGGTAAGGATTTCAATTCTCCCTAAGTTGACCCATTGGTTTCCTTTCTTTATTGTGCCTTAACCTAATGCCTCGTTAAGCAATCGTTATAGTATCTTCTGACTAAGGTCA
The DNA here is from genome assembly GCA_025506655.1 of Gossypium rotundifolium. Taxonomy (NCBI): domain Eukaryota; kingdom Viridiplantae; phylum Streptophyta; class Magnoliopsida; order Malvales; family Malvaceae; genus Gossypium; species Gossypium rotundifolium. The sequence goes on along the minus strand of CP106722.1, from coordinate 83,299,478 downwards.
TTCATGGACTCGAATGTCAGCAAATCAAAGGAAGGGGTTGGACCTGTAGTCCCAGCCCCAAAGTTCAAGAAACGCGTGGTGTTAACAGTACGGGATTGGTCGCCAGGTTGTGGACTGGCTTCAAAATAAAACCTTAGAAAGTTAGCAGTCTATCGACTTCTAATAGTGTCGACATAGAAAGTACTGTCCTATCGGTAATCAGGTGTGTAGATCTCTATCACACTAGTTAATCTGTATTACATGTATGTTATGGGCTAAAAGTCAAAAAATGGGGCTGTATGAATAGTCGTATTACCCAGAAAGGGTAGGCAAGGGATGCCAGGTACGTAATCATAGAAACTTCTCTATGTGTATCGAAGTATGTGAAAGTCTGTGATCTGTTTAGATAGTATAATGTTCTGATTCTTGCATGTATGTATGCATGGGATGGGATTGATATGATGAAGGGGAAGAAGGTCGCATGGCGATCGGTGGATTTGCCACATAGGTCACATAGTGATCAGTCTTTATGATAGGCAGCAGAGTTGTCGAAATACTACAATGTCTTATTAAGGTCGCATGGCGATCGATGGCTTTACCACATAGGTCACATAATGATCGATTTTATGACAGACAGCACAGCTGTCCATATGGTGTGTAGCGGATGGGGGGTTGATTGTAGAAATCCCCCCGGTGTGATGGTTGGTACGGGGGTGTGTAGAGGATAGACTCTTAGGTTTGGGATGGGCCATGTTGCATGTAAATATATATTCTATTGCCATTGTGTATGGGCTCAGGGCCCATAATGTGTTTGTGGGCCTCAAGGCTTTTATGTGTTTTCGGGATTTGCACACTGAGTCTTGGTGACTCACCCTTTCTTTTCTCCCAACTTTTCAGATGAGAAGTAGATGTGGACATGGGAGTCGAGGCGGACTCAAGGGGCCATCAAGTCTTTTATCTTCATAGACTATTTTCAGTTTTTTTAAGTTTCAATTTTGGGATTATTTTTATAATAAAGCCTCCATAACTTAGGTTATCGAACTATATTTTTTTATGTTACATCTTATAAACTTATGTTTTCAAAGTCTTAATTATAAAGTGAAAGGAAAATGGGTTTTTCCAGCATGTTCAACGCAAATGTTAAAGTTTCTTCAAAAATGTCACAATTAATGATTAATCCGTTAAAATAAATTGAGATTTTCAAAACCCTTCAAAGCAAAGTTTTCAACATTCAACACGTAGCATACCAGATCCGGTCATGACGTATGGCCCGGGTTTAAGGTGTTTCATTTTTGGTATCAGAGCCCATTTCAAAACTCGGGCTGTGAAATGTCTAGTAGTGATTTGTAAAAGTGATGTAAGTTTGAGAAAAGTTTGGTTGAGATATGACCTTCGAGTCTACCAGCACCCGATCTACACAGGTAAGTATTCTAAAGTCATTATGTGATATGCATGTTGGGCTTGATGGGCTCTATAGGGACGTAGGCTAGTATGCTACAGTTTATGGACTTTAGGTTTAGTATAAACAATTCTTCAAATCTCATAAGACTTAATTTCTAATTAAACATGTCTGTGAACAAGTCACAGGGTTAGGGTGTGGTAACAAGCATACGCATGTCTAGGATTGGATCCAGTGAGAGCTTAGTATTTAAGCGGCCCTAGCGGCTTACCTCCTCTTCACTGGAATCCTACCTGGTGCGTAGTGACTGTTCACCGTAGCCACGGGGACTTATTGACGGGCCAAAATTTATAACTAAAACCCGAAAGGGACCAACCACCCTATTTCACAAAATTACTAAAATACATTAGTTATGTAAAATTTTTGAAATACCCTCGATTTGTGAAAATTTCCCAAAATACCCTTGGTTTGCAAAATTACCGAAATACCCTCAAATTGCAAAATTACCAAAATACTCCTATTTTGTAAAATCACCAAGATACTCTATTTTGGAAAATTATGAGAATACCCTTGGGTAGTGAAATGACAAAAATACCCTTATGTGATGAATGTGAGTTCATGGATGCTACTTGTATGTTGATGTGTGATGGTTGAATGTATGTGGATTCTAGAGCTAGGAAATAAGACCTGAGAATTGAACCTTGTAGATAGAGTTCAAATTTGAAAGAACTACTATTAAAACTACTCTCCATAAGATTGTTCGTTATTAATCAGTGGAAGAAATTAATAATTCATAAAATTCCTAATCAGATAAACGCGAATCGATAGAATGAGAAGTAAAAGACGTGGTGTGCGTGGCCGAGGTAGAGGCAGGATTGCTGTGTCAGAACCGGTAGGCTCTGGTCACGAGTCGGGGAATGAGGTACCAGTGCCACCAGCTGTGGAGGCAAAATTTCAGGATCAGACGGCCGGAGATGATGCGGTATCTTAGGCGATGTTGAGGGTTTTAGAGAGGGTTGTTGGGGCAGGCATGGGCACAGGAGCCCGAAAATCTGTGTCGGAACGACTTAGAGCTAATGGAGCAGAAGTGTTTAGGGGAATTTTTGGGATAGCCCCGAGTACAATTGTGTATTGGTTGGAGGCAATCGAACGTATAATGGATGGTCTGGATTTCACAGAAGAAGAGAAGCTGAAAGGAGTAGTATCCCTTCTCCAGGACGAAGCTTATCAATGGTGGCTTACAGTTAAGGATGGTACAGTGGCTGACCGTATCACCTGAGATTACTTCAGAGCGATGTTCCAGAGTAAGTACATTGGAACGAGTTATGTGGATGCACAGCATAGAGCATTTCTGAATCTGGTCCAGGGAAGTAGGTCGGTGGCGGCGTATGAAGCAGAATTTTTACGCTTGAGCTGTTATACTCGAGGGATAGTGGCCACAGAACATGAACGGTGTGTCCAATTTAAAGATGGCCTAAAGGATGATTTACGTGTTTTGATAGCTCCATAGCGGGAGAGAGAATTTGCTGTGCTTGTGGAGAAGGCTAAGATAGCTGAGGAGATAAAGTGAACGGAAAAGCTGAATAGGGATAAAGATAGAAGTGGAAGTAGGTGGAATTTTGGATCGTCAGGAGCAGTTAGGCGTACTCAGAAAAGACCTAGGTCAGATGGTCCGAACCGGGTGGAGAGACCTGCTGCTAACTAGAACGGAGGTGTGTTCACTGAGGTAAATTCCATGTAGGTGAGTGTTGGGTAGGTAGTGGAAAGTGCTTTAGGTGTGGATTTTTGGACCAACAGATTAGAGACTATCCACAATCACGGAGCGATTTAGGACCCGCATGGCAGGGAAATGCTCAGCCAGGTAGAGGAGGTCAACAGCCGTAAAGGGGTAATGGTCCAGCTAGAGGTGGTAATGGTTTCGGTCGGGGCCGTGGAGCACCAGGCCGAGGGGCAGGAAACACTGAGGCGAGACAGCTGGGGTTAGTCTATGCTGCCAGACGTCGAGAGGAGGCTGACGCACCAGATGTTATAACTGGTACGTTTTTAATATTTGATTTGTCTTACACTGCATTGATTGACATTGGGTCGACACATTCATATGTTTCTAGTAGTGTGTCTGGAACTTTAAGTTTAGATTTCGAGATTACCCCTAGGGCGATGACTGTAGTTAGCCCATTAGGACAATCTGTGGTAGTAGATAAATTCTATCAGGAGGTACCCTTAGAAGTTTAAGGAATAGTTTTTCGGACAGATCTGATGGAATTACCGTTTGAGGAGTTCGACTTAATATTAGGCATGGACTGGCTGGTGAAGTATCAAGCTAATTTAGATTGTGCAGCCAAGCGTATGGTGTTGAAAACCCACAAGGGTGCTGAAGTGTTGGTGATAGGAGAAAGGGGGAACTGTCTATCGAATGTAGTGACTGCCCTAAGAGCAGAAAGGATGATGAGAAAAAGATGCGAGGCAATTTTAATGTTTGTTCGAGCTCTGAAAGTCAAGGACCTAACTGTTGGGGACGTTAGGACGGTGAAGGAGTTTCCTGATGTTTTCCCAGAAGAGCTTTCGGGACTACCCCCGAATCGTGAAGTAGAGTTTGGTATTGATCTTTTTCTGGGAACAGCGCCAGTATCTATTGCTCTATATAGGATGACGCCAAAGGAGTTGGTGGAATTGAAAGTGCAGATTCAGGAGTTGCTGGATAGAGGGTTTATTCGACCAAGTGTGTCACCGTGGGGAGCATCGGTGTTATTTGTCAAGAAGAAAGATGGATCAATGCGTATGTGCATTGACTATCGTCAGTCGAATAAGCTAACAATCAAGAACAAATACCTGTTGCCGAGGATCGATGACTTGTTCGATCAGTTGAAGGGAGCTTCAGTCTTTTCAAAGATAGATTTGAGGTCAGGATACCATCAGCTTAAGGTCAAGGCGACAAATATTCATAAGACGACTTTTAGGACTTGCTATGGTCATTACGAGTTCATGGTAATGCTATTCGGATTGACCAACGTGCTAGCAGTATTTATGGACATGATGAACCGAATATTCCAACCCTACTTGGATCGGTTTGTCGTGGTATTCATAGATGATATCCTGGTTTATTCAAGATCGGAGGAGGAACATGACTCACACCTTCGAGTGGTTTTGCAGATCTTGAGGGAGAAGTAGCTGTATGCCAAATTCAGTAAGTGTGAATTTTGGCTAAGGGAAGTTACGTTTTTAGGTCATGTTGTGTCGATAGAAGGGATTAGGATTGACCCTCGAAAAATTAGAGCGGTATTGGATTGGAAGCCACTTGAGTCCTTGGTGGAAATTCAGAGTTTTCTTGGACTGGCCGGGTACTATCGAAGGTTTGTTGAAGGATTTTCTTCAATAGCGGCACCATTGACTAAGTTATTACGGAAAGGAGTTCCGTTTGTTTGGTCCAATAAGCAGTAAGAGAGTTTCGAGAAGTTAAAAAGGATTTTGACGGAGGCTCCGGTATTGATTCAGCCGGAGGCTGGAAAAGAATTCGTAATTTACTGTGATGCGTCACACACGGGACTAGGATGCATGTTGATGCAAGATGGAAAGGTTGTTGCGTATGCATCTCGGCAGTTAAGACCGCACGAAGCAAATTATCCCACCCATGATTTGGAGTTGGCGGAGATGGTTTTTTCTTTAAAGATTTGGAGTCATTATCTGTACAGGGAGAAATCTGTTATTTACACCGATCATAAGAGCCTAAAATACCTTTTGACCTAGAAGGAGTTGAATCTAAGGCAGAGGAGGTGGATCGAGTTGTTAAAGGATTATGATTGCTCGATCGAGTACCATCCGGGTAAAGCTAATGTGGTGGCGGATGCTTTAAGTCGTAGAGTAATCTCTGACTTGAGAGTAATGTTTGCTCACCTTAGTTTATACAATGATGGGAGCTTATTGGCTGAACTTCAAGTGAGACCCTCTTGGGTCAGTCAGGTTAAAAAGAAGCAACAGGCCGATGAGTTGCTAAAGGAGAAGTTTCATGTAGGATCAAGTGATGGATCGACGGACTTCAGTATGAATGAGGCATAGGATTTTGCAAGAAGCGCATGGAAGTTCATACGCTATGCACCCCGGAGGGAGTAAGATGTATCGAGATTTGGGGGATTAGTTCTAGTGGTCGGGCTTGAAGCGAGAGGTAACTGAACTGGTGAGTAAGTGTTTGGCCTGTCAGTAGGTAAAAAAGGAGCATCAGTTACCATCAGGGTTATGGCAGCCAGTGAAGATTCCACAATGGAAGTGGGAAAGGATCACAATGGACTTTGTTAGTGGGATACACCTTACGCCTACTAAGAAAGATTCAGTCTGGGTGATTGTTGATCGCTTGACAAAATCTGCTTATTCCATACCAGTACGGGTTGATTACTCTCTGCAGAAGCTGGCTAGGTTATATATAGCGGAGGTAGTGAGGTTGCATGGGGTACCAGTATCAATCATATCAGACAGGGACCCGAGGTTCACTTCGCGATTCTAGAAGGCTTTGCATCAAGTGTTGGGTACGAAGTTGGATTTCAGTACAGCATTTCATCCTCAGACAGATGGATAGTCTGAGCGGGTAATTTAGAACTTGGAGGACATGTTGAGGGGATGTGTCATTGATTTCGGAGGTAGTTGGGAAGAGTTTTTACCGTTGGCGGAGTTTACTTACAACAACAGCTACCAGTCTAGTATTCAGATAGCACCCTATGAAGCATTGTACGGGCGAAAGTGTCGTACTCCTACCTGTTGGACGAAATTCGGAGAATGTCAAATTTTGGGTCCGGAGTTGGTTACCGAGACAGAGGAGAAAGTTGAGTTAATTCGAGCTCGACTAAAGGAAGCGTCGGACTGACAAAAGTCCTATGCAAACTTGAAGCGTAAGGACATAGAGTTTGCAGTGGGTGACAAGGTGTTATTAAAGGTGTCGCCATGGAAGAAAGTGATGATGTTTGGACGGAAGGGTAAATTAAGTCCCAGATTTATCGAACCTTATCGGGTGTTGAAACAAGTGGGGCCAGTAGCATATCAGCTAGAGCTACCTTCTGAGCTAAGCCAGATTCACAATGTATTCCATGTTTCTATGTTAAGACGTTACCATTCGGATCCATCCCATGTGGTGTCTGTGGAAGAAATTGAAGTGAGACCTGACCTATCTTTTGAAGAAGAACCGGTAGAAATCTAGATCATGATGTCAAGGTATTACGAAGGAAAAGGGTTCTATTAGTTAAGGTTCTCTGGCGGAATCACGTTTCTAAGGAGGCTACTTGGGAACCAGAGGAAGCGATACGGCGGCAATACCCGCATCTATTCTGATTAGGTAATTTTGAGGCCGAAATTTCATTAAGGGGTAGAACTGTAACATCCTGAATTAATGGGCCTATGCATTTAATGTGTGTGGTTGTGCTTGTTATGCTTGATAGAATGTGTTAGGGGTCCAGAATGGGCTCGAAGTTGGGCCGAGGCCTTAGTCGAATTTTCTGTTTGGACACTATAGTGGAAAGTAAGTTAGGACAGGGCTTAAAAGACATTACCTGTGAATTAAGACACAAAAATGGGCTTGTGGCCCAGTGGTCAGTGGCGATATACAGGGACTAGGAGTGGCGTGTCAAGCTGTTAAGGAGGTCCAAGGTTCAAGTTAAAGCCCAATTCTTTTTAATTAAATTCAGCTAATTTTTGGCAATTAAGTGGGTAGAGTGGGACGGCAATAAGGCTTGGAAATAGGAGGATTTATTTGAGTGGATAATGCAGATAATATGGCGGATAAAGGGAGGAAGAGGTAGTGTTATCTAGGATTCTTTTGGAGGTGTGATCAGATAAAGATAAGGGAGGAAATTTAGGATTTATCTGCTAGTCACAGTGGTGGCCGAAATTCCAACACTGAGGGGGAGGAGAAATCGGTTCTGATATGATCAAGGGGTGCCGAAATTTCCCTTAATTAATAGATTAGTTTTAGTTTTAAAAAGGGGCATTTTCGGTTTTAGGTAGTAGGTGCCGAAATTTTGCTTAAGTAGGGGGATATCTCTTCAATTCTGGCATTTGGCCCTATTCTTTTTTTTCTTTCCTCTCATCCCCACTTCCATGCAAAAGCCGAAAATTTCATTGTTCTCTTCTCTCATCTTTTCCTCCAAGCCGAAACTCATAAATCTTCTCATCTCCATTCTTTTACTATAACTGAATGATCATTGTTCTTTCATTTATTCTCCCTTTTGCGGATTTCTTCATAGCTGAATCTTCATAGATCTTGTTACACTGTCTTTCTTTTGATCTTCTCGAAATAAATCATCAGAGAAGTCGAACCATTGGTAATTGCCGATTTCTTTTGATCTTTTCTCTTTCAGTTTTGGGGGCCATAGTCGATTGGCTAATGGGTTGTACGGCCATCATTAATTCGATATTCTATTCACTAATCTTGTGTCCTGTTTGGGCGACATTCTGGGATTTAAAAGAGATCTAACAGCCTAGGTTCCTAGGACAAAAATTGGTAACTTCCCAATCCTATTGTCTTCTTTCAAGATTTCAAGGTAAGGATTTCAATTCTCCCTAAGTTGATCCATCGGTTTCCTTTCTTTATTGTGCCTTAACCTAATTCCTCGTTAAGCAATCGTTATAGTATCCTCTGACTAAGGTCATTCATGGACTCGAATGTCAGCAAATTGAAGGAAGGGGTTGGATCTGTAGTCCCAGCCCCAAAGTTCAAGAAACGTGCGGTGTCAGTCATACGGGATTAGCCGCCGGGTTGTGGACCGGCTTCAGAACAAAACCTTAAAAAGTTAGCAGTCGTGTCGACTTCTAATAATGTTGACATAGAAAGTATTGTCCTGTCGGTAATCAGGTGTGTAGATCTCTATCACACTAGTTAATCTGTATTAAATGTATGTTATGGGCTAAAAGCCGAAAATGAGGTCATATGAATAATCAGATACCCGAAAGGGTAGGCAAGGGATGCCAGGTACATAATCATAGAAACTTCTCTATGTGTATCGAAGTATGTGAAAGTCTGTGATCTGTTTAGATAGTATAATATTCTGATTCTTGCATGTATGTATGCATGGGATGGGATTGATATGATGATAGGGAAGAAGGTCGCATGGCGATCGGTGGCTTTACCACATAGGTCACATAGTGATCGGTCTTTATGACAGGCAGCACAGCTGTCGAAATACTACAATGTATTATTAAGGTCCAATGGCGATCGGTGGCTTTGCCACATAGGTCACATGGTGATCGATTTTTATGACAGACAGCACAACTGTCGATATGGTGTGTAGCGGATGGAGGGTTGATTGTAGAAATCCCCACGGTGTGATGGTTGGTACAGGGGTGTGTAGAGGATGGACTTTTAGGTTCAGGATGGGCCATGTTACATGTAAATTTATATTCTGTTGCCATTGTTATGGGCCCAGGGCCCATAATGTGTTTGTGGGACTTAAGGCTTTTATGTGTTTTCAGGATTTGCACACTGAGTCTTGGTGACTCACCCTTTCTTTTCTCCCAACTTTTCAGATGAGGAGTAGATCGTGGACATGGGAGCCGAGGTGGACTCGAGGGGCCATCAAGTCTTTTATCTTCATAGACTATTTTCGGTTTTTCTTTAAGTTTCAGTTTTGGGATTATTTTTGTAATAAGGCCTCCATAACTTAGGTTATCGAACTATATTTTTTTATGTTACATCTTATAAACTTATGTTTTCAAAGTCTTAATTATAAAGTGAAAGGAAAATGGGTTTTTCCAGCATGTTCAATGCAAATGGTATAGTTTCTTCAAAAATGTCACAATTAATGATTAATCGGTTAAAATAAACTGAGATTTTCAAAACCCTTCAAAGCAAAGTTTTCAACATTCAACCCGTAGCATACCAGATCCAGTCATGACGTATGGGCCGGGTTTGGGGTGTTACAGTCAATGGTCGTCACTATCCATTTTCATTGTTGAAGTTCATCATCATCCCTTTTCATAATCGATAGCTGAAGCTATCCCTTTTCGTATTCGATAGCCAAAACTATCCCTTATCATTTGTCAATGATCGACGTTACCCCATTGGATTTTTTTGTCAACACTCAATTTAACATTATACAATAATATCTTTCAATTCAAAATAAAAACGAAACTTAAACATACGAACTTACCTCGACGATAAACGTAGGAAAATGAAGTCGACTAATCTGAAGCTTTTTCTTTGCCTCGATCTAAAGCCGTACGTGGTCTTTCTTGATCTAAATGAATAAATTCAGCTCAATTCAATAATCATTCTATTCAATTTAACTCAAATTCATATATTAGCAAAATTACAATTTTACCCCTATACTTTTGATTTCTTTACAAATTAATTCGTAGGCTCGTAAAATGAAATTCATGCAATTTCATCCGTACCCAAGCCTAGAGGAATATCATACAAGCTTATAGCAGCCCACACATTTCATTAATTCACATATTACACCATGAATATTTCACAATTTTCAATTTAACCCCTAATTGACAAATTTATCAAAAATCACTTAACAAAGGTTATTTATCTAACAACAAGGATTCATTTTCTTCCATTAAACATCACAAACAACTAATATGCATTCATGGTAAAACCCTAGACATTCAATAGTTTTGCAAATTAGTCCCTAAGCTAGATTAAGATATAACGACTCCAAAAACATAGAAATCATTAAAAACATAACAAAAATCACTTACATGCACAAGGATGAGCTTGCCAAATGCTCAAACCCTAGAATGGTGATGTTTCTCCTTAGGAAAATTGGTAAGAAGAAGAAGAAGGACTAAAAATGGTTTTGTTTTTTTCTTATTTTGATTTTATTTATTAAATAACATATATAACCTTTAATTAAACTTTCAAAAATCACTTAAAAGATGTCCATCTTTATCCACTATTAATGTTAATGGTCTAATTACCATTTAAGGTGACCCTGTAACACCTGGGTTTTAGGGGGGTTATGCATTTAGGGCATAACTTTAGTGATAGTAGGCTTATGGTGAAGTTGGGTGAGTTTTAGGGGGTTTGGAGAACCCTAGAAGGTAAGTGATGCCTTAGGAAGTTTTTGATTTTTAGTGCTAAGTAGGGGAGCTTGGCTATTGGAGGTCTTAAGAGAAATATTTGGGAGGTTTTGACTCAAGAATTGCTTTGGAAGAGTGGCAAGGAGGCGCTACTTTAGGCCTTGGGAAGGTGACGCCTCATGGTGCAAGGGGGCAGGTGTTCGAGCAAAAGACGACTTTTTGCTTTTGTTTTTACGTCAGGAGAGGGGGGAAGGAGTTGGTTTCGGTTTTGGCACCTTAAAAGGAGGATTTTGACTTGTTCAAATTAGTTTAAATGGGTGGCTAGGAGGAGAGATGAGTTGGTTTTTATTTTGAATTGTTTGAAGGGTTGGTGTAGAGTGTTTCTAGGAGGGAATCAAGGGATTGGTGGGAGGAGAAGGTGTTGGATGGCTAGGGGGGTTCTCTAAAGGTTATTTTTGGCCATGAAGGGTTTGGAAGAGTAGCCAAATTCTATTTAAAGGGTGTGAGCTTCCTTGTTGCCGAATTTTAGCCCTTACTCTTAAGCCTTCACTTTTGTTCTTCTCAAACACTACCTACACCAAAATGTAACACTACCTCTACTTGTCCTTTTGAAACCATTTCTCCTTTAAACATCTCTTGCTTTTCTCTTCTTTAACCATCAATAGCCGAACCTCTTTAAGCCATCAACATTTCTTTACTTTCCTATTTTCACCAAAGTCGAAAGTCCACTTAGCCGAAACCTTGCTTTCCTCTTGTTATCTTGCTAAGCCGATTCTTGAGGCCATCAAGTACTCTCTCTCAGTCTCTGCAAGCGTGGTACCAGAGGAAGGGAGCACTAAGGATCTTTTAAGGTTCGATTCATCAAGGATTTTGACAGTGTTGTAGGAGCAATCGGGATTTAAGTTGGATTGGTAAGCAATGTTGGTAAGATTCAGTAAGATTAAATACTTGGATTTAGGGCTTGGAAGATTAACCTTTCGATCTGATTAAGCATTTTGATAGAGGTGAACACTAGTCAAGGAGGGCAAGGGAAAGCCCCTATCCCGAAGTTCAAGAAAAGGGCTATCTCGGCGGTTCGGGATTGGCCACCGGTGTGGGCGGCGTCGAGCAGTTAGATTAAGCAGATTGCCGTAGTCTCGCTTAGCGATAGTGTTGGGATCGAGAGTTTAGAACTTCAAGTGATTAGGTCCGTAATCATCGCACTATTTCTTTGCTTACTTGCTTGCTAACGTTTATACATATGTATGATGTGAGGTAGCCGATCATAATGGCTTAAGTGGTAAATACCCATGTTTTGGTAATCGGATATCAGGTGAGTAAGTTTGTGATGTTAAGTTATTATGATGTATATGATGTGGTAATGATATGAAATGTATACTTATTTTATATGATGATTTGACATGAGGCCCTTACATACATTCATGGGAGTTGGGTTTGATCGAGGAAGGAAGGGTGTACACATTGATGTACGTGGTCTAATGTCAGCCTCAGGCTACATTAGCGCTTGATGAGTTGCTGTGTGCATCATCAAGGGAGATGTTGGCTAGGTGCCCATCTCGGCGGTTGATCGCTATGTGCATCACCGCAGACAGATTACTGTCGGGATCACTTATGTGATCGGTGGCTCTGCCACGGCCTTGTGCAGTGGGTCTGCCGAGGTAAGAATTGTGGGATCACTCGGTTGTGATCGGTGGATTAGCCACGGCCTTGAGCAGGGAGTCTGCTAAGGTTGGAGTAATGGACGGACCTAGGTTGGGCTGTGATGCATGATTGCATGAATGGTTCGTGGATTGTATGGTTGTGGGCCAAGCCCATACGCGTGGAAGTATGTGTTATGATTATGCACTGAGTCTGTGGACTCACCCAATTATTTTCTTAACCATTTCAGGTGATGCGTAAAGTTGGACCGGGATCGGAGAGGACACATGGTGGCCCATGTAGAAGGAAGAGTTTAAATATTTTAAAGCTTATTTATATTAAGTTTTTGGTTTAAATATTGGTTGTAATAAAGGCCTTTTTATTTATTATTGGAATCATTTTATTATCATTTAATTATGGTTTGATTAATTTGAATTACTGTGTGAAAATGGTTTTATTTTAGCAACCTATTTATTCAATAAATATAAGTTAATAAAGTTTTTAATTTGGACATCTTATAATGTCAAGTTTACTTATACTTTTAAATAAACGCTATTTTCAAAAGTTGACAAATTTTTATGTTTAATGCTTAAGTCAAAAGATTTTCAACCGTCTTTCCGTAGTGACATAACCGGATTCGGTCGTAGTGAATGGGCCGGGTTTGGGGATGTTACAGACCCATATTCAAAATTCATATCAATTTGACAATTTGTACTTATAGAACTCAAATTTTACACCTTATGCAATTTAGTCCTTTTATCAAATTAAGCATGCAAACTATAAAATTTCTTAACGAATTTTTTATACAACACTACTAACATGTTGTAGAACTTAAAATATTAATAAAATAATTATTTTGACGTCAAAATTGTGGTCTGAAACCACTATTCTGATTTCACTAAAATCAAGTTGTTACAGTAAGTTAGTTTTAAATGGGAAGCATGATTCTTCTGATAATTAAATAAGGTAACCGTTTATAAATTATTGATCAGTCACTAGTTTTTTTTTTTTCGCTTTCAATTTCAAAACACACAAATGAGTTTTTAGAAAAATATCTAAGCTAATAATACGATTTCTAAATCAATTTGACAGTATAATAACAAATGTTTTTTTTTTAATTTCCCGCTCAGCAACAATGATGTTTTTTGGGAGAAAAATAAAATGGGTTTCACAAAATATCTACACCAGATCAAACAAAGTTAAATAAGGCAATCAAATCTAGTTTTTCCAGGTGCTCGATGTAACCTCCAAGATCCGGTCATAACGTCTAGGTTGGGTTTGGGGTGTTACATTGAAGCCTTCATTAATTTCTCATAAGTTTATTTTATCCCCATATACCAACAGGTTTAAGGGGTAAATAACTATATATGGGTTAAATCCAACGTCGAAAGGAGACTGGTGCCATGGCTCACAATAGAGAACAATGGCTTGAATCTAGGTTGTGCAATGATTCTTGAGTTTTCATGAATTCTCTAATGGATGAGAGAATAAAGGAAGAGAAAGAGATAAAAAGAGATGAAATATTTTTTTTATTGTTATGAATATTTTATTAAGTGGACTTCCATGACCAAGATAAATTTTTGGTGTACTTTAAATTCTAATAGTTATTAGAATTAGATCTCTACTTCTTTCATACTTCTTATGCCTATAAATAGAGACTCTGATGAAGCATTGTAATCATCCCTTTTGATCAATAAAGTACACCATCTATTGCTTTCATATTTTCTTTGTTCTTTATTCTCTCCATCTCTCTTTATTTTATAACACATTTTCAGCACGATAATTCTTTATTTTTTTCAAAATCTTCCGAAGTCGTCCCATAGATTAAATTCTTTTTCACTTTAAACTTTCACCATTACAACTTCATCTTTGGGACGTTGAAAGATTCAATCTCAAAATGGATTATGGTTCTTATTCCCGCTCTTTGATTTATTGTACAAGCAGTGGTGAATCTAGAGGGGGCTGGCATGGGTCCTAGCCCCCCCTAAAATGTAAAATTGTTATTTAAGCTCTTAATTTTTTTAAAAAAAATTAAATTAGTAAAGGTAAAATTATACTTTGGCCCCCCTAAAATTATAAAAATTTGATTTAATCCTTTAAAAATTATAAAGATATAAACTATAAAAAATTAAAATTTTACTTCCCCAAAAGATTGTTCTGGCTTCGCCCCTATTCAAGGGGAGGCACAAATTCAATCATTGGAGACAGTATAGTTGGGAGAGACAGTTATGAACCCTAAACATTGTCCGTAAAACAAACATGGAGAATACCAAAAATAATATATAAAAGAAAAAACATATTATAAACTTGAAAATGAATCAACTGGGTGAAATTTGAGATTTAAATATTAGAGCATAAGCTTGACCCATATTTTGAACGAATATTTTTTAACCTAAATTTATTTTTTAAACTTAATATTTTTATTAAAACGCTCTACAATTTTAAAGCAAACTAATAAGCTTGGACAGATAACCCAACATTTGAACAAGTGGAATTAGAAGAAAGAAAAAGACATAGATAAGTAAAAATGAAAGAGAAATGAGAATAAAATGAGACAGTTAACAAATATAAAAAATAAGTTTACATACCTAAACATGATAATTACCAATAATAAAACTGGAATTAGAGTTGTGAACAACCCAACCAAAAACTCGTGGCACATAATGATATAGACATAAAGCAAAAATAAGGGCACACTACAACCAAATCATTGAGCACTTGGTAAACGTGGATTGATCACATATTTAAGATTCCATATCATAAATTTCAAAGGTGATAAAATAGTATTGGAATATAATTCCTTAGCACATTGAGCATCCAATCAATTCATGCAATTTTCCAACTTCTTTTTCAGTTTTCAAAAGTCCAAGATCATGTTATGTTGTATTATAGTAATTAAAATTAATGGTGCTTCACGAATTATAATATTATTATTCCATCCTTTTGGATTCGAGATGAAATTTTACTTTTTAATAAACTTTTTCAAATGTGAAACGAAGAAACCAGAAGCGATGAAGATGCATGGATATCATCAATTGAATGGGAATTTTTCATTTTAATTTCAGCAGTTATTTAGGTTTTTCCCCAACCCCATTAACATCAATTCTGTCCGAATCTTAAATTGTATCTCCCATTTGTTTAAAGAGTTGAATTTTGGAGATACATAACTATTATAATCTAATTTTTAAATTTTCACTAGAATTTTTAGACTTCACAAACTGAATTAAGGAGTTGACAAGTATCATATAATGATATAGTAAAATATTAAAAATAAATATTTTTTAAATAAAAAAACACAGTGTCAATATACCAAATATTAACTCTTCTTTTAATAGTATATATTCTCTTTAAAATGAATTCAAATACCTCTTTTTTTTTCTATAGTAAAATTTATATGTTGCTCATTAATTCAAGGTGTAATGATAAACTATATCCAGTGACAAAACTAGGGGGCCGGCAAGGCCTCGACCCCCTAAAATGTAAATTTGAACATATAGCCCTTTAAAATTGTTTTAAAATTTTAAATTAGTAAAAGTAAAATTTTACTTTGTCCTCCTTGAAAATATAAAATTTAATTTAATCTTTTAAAATTATAAAGATATAGTCTTTTAATTTAATTTAATTTAATTTAATTTAATTTAATCTTTTAAAATTATAAAGATCTCTTATTAAGTTAAAAGACCTTAGTGGCAATATTTGTAATTTTTTCGTTTTCTTTTTATTCTTAAATTGAAACTCTTTTACTTAATATATATAAGGTAGGGATAATCCACTTACAAATCTATAAGTTCATTGAATCAATTTGTGGGTTTATTCATTACAACAAAACGGGCCTACCACGACACTTTTTTTGACTTATGACGACGCAAAAAAAGGTTGGCATAGATGTCGCAACGCTTCTCTCGACACTTCTGAAAAGGTTGTTTTTACTACAATTGGCATAGGTCCCGCAACACTTTTTAAAAAGCGTTGGCATAAGTCAACATAAGCCAACCTTTATTGAAGGGTTGGCAAAGGCCTAGTCAAGGCCGACCTTTAAAAAAGGTTGAGATAGACCCGTCTAAGGCAACCTTTAAAAATGGTTAGGATAGACCCGTCTAAGACAACCTTAAAAAGGTTGGCATCGACCTTGTCTAAGGCAACCTTTAAAAAAGGTTGAGATAGAGCTATCTATGGCAACCTTAAAGAGGTTAGGATAGGCCTCATCTAAAACAACCTTTAAAATATGTTGAGATAGACCTGTCTAAGACAACCTTAAAAAGGTTGGGATAGACCTTGTCTAAGGAAACCTTTAAAAAAGGTTGGGATAGACTCGTCTAAGGCAACCTTAAAAAGGTTGGGATAGACCTTGTCTAAGGCAGCCCTTAAAAATGGTTGAGATAGACCTATCTAAAGCAACCCTAAAAAGGTTGGGATAGACCTTGCCTAAGACAACCTTTAAAAAGGTTGAGATAGAACCGTCTAATACAACCTCAAAAAGGTTGGGATATACCTTGTCTAAGACAACCTTTAAAAATGTTGAGATAGACCCGTCTAAGGCAACCTTTAAAAGAAAAAGATAAAGAATAGTTTAAAAAACAAATGATGCTTAGCATATATAGCATTACTTGTTCGCTAGGTTCACACATGACACAATAACATAAAAGTCCATCACGCAGGATATTAATGAAGTCTTACTCTCTCCCTTTAAAGAAGAGGATGTGTGGTCAGCAGTCAAGGGTATGGGGCCGACGAAGGCTCCTGGATCGGACGGATTTCTAGCTCTTTTCTTTCAGAAATATTGGCATATCGTGGGTAAGGAGGTTTGTGAGTTTTGTTTGCATATTCTCAATGGGAATGAAAGGGTGGATTCTATCAATGTTACGGAAATAGTGTTAATCCCAAAAGTTCCAAATCCATCTTCATTAGTCAACTTCAGGCCAATTAGTCTTTGTTCAGTTATTTATAAGATAGTCGCAAAGGCCGTTGCAAATAGATTGCAGAATGTTATAGGTCTGTGTATTGATGAGGTTCAAAGTGCATTCATTCCAGGTCGTTTGATAACGGATAATGTTCTTCTAGCATATGAAATCCTCCACACATTTAGGTGCAGAAACGAACAGGCAGGAAAGGTTATATAGCGGTGAAGTTAGATATGAGCAAAGCATACGACAGGGTTGAGTGGGATTTTGTCAAGAAAATGATGACTCGGATGGGTTTTGCACGTGAATGGGTGGATTTGATAATGAGATGCATTTTTTCAGTCTCTTATGCAGTGAACATTAACGGTAATAGGGGTAGAATTTTTCAACCAACAAGGGGACTCCGACAGGGAGACCTATTAAGCCCGTTTCTTTTTCTCATTTGTAATAAAGGTCTTTCGTCCTTGATGAGATCAACAAAGAAAGATGGTTTGGTTAAAAGCGCTAAGGCAAGTAGAAGAGGGCCAGAGATATCCCACCTACTGTAGGGGGCTAGGAATATGAAAAATATCTTGAAGGAATACGAAAGCTGCTCGGGGCAGTGTGTAAATTTTAATAAATCGACTATTTTTTATAATTCAAATACCACTGTAGAAGCAAAAGAAGCGGTCTCATCATTGTTAGGTGTAAGGAGCTCGTCGAGTCCAGAAAAATATTTGGGTCTCCCTAATGTTGTGGGCAAGAGGAAAAAAGAAGCTTTCCAAAGTATTCTTGATAAAATTACTTTGCGAATTGAAAGTTGGAGTACTAGGTGGCTGTCGCAAGGAGGGAAAGAGGTTTTTCTTAAATCAGTCTTATAGGTTATCCCCACTTATGCTATATCTTGTTTTTTAATGCCTAAGTCACTATGTGAGATGATAGAGAGCAAGTTTGCTAGATTTTGGTGGCAAAAAGGAGCTGGTAAATGAGGAATTCACTGGTGCAAATGGAGTTACTTGTGCAGCTTTAAAAAAGAAGGGGGTTTGGGGTTTCGAAGGATGGCCCAATTTAACATTGCCCTACTAGCTAAACAAGGCTGGAGATTGATGGTTTTTCCAGATTCTTTAGTTGCACGTGTTTTCAAGGCTAAATACTTTCCAGATGGTAATTTCCGTTTCTCAAGATTGGACAGAACAAGCTCATTTGTGTGGCGAAGTTTATGGGCATCCAAAGGTGCTTTGGAGAAGGGTTTGTTTTGGAAAGTCGGTACAGGAGATAGCATTTCAATTTTCAAAGACGCCTGGATTCCAAATTATGATAATGTTCGTTTATCAGTTGGTGTGGGCAATTCGTATTTTGTTAAAGTTGCAGAATTAATTAAGAGCAATGAACGAGAGTGGAATAGGGATTTGATCTGCAATACCTTTCCAGAGGCTGAAGCTGAACTTATTCTCCGTATCCCTTTGGCGAAGGAGCCACATGTGGATCTTCTAGTTTGGAGGGGCGAGTTGTCTGGTGAATTCTCAGTGAGAAGCTCCTACAAACTATTACAAGATTCTGATCCTATAGCTTATGCTTTATATAATAACTATAGGGGATTTTACAACAAACTTTAGAGGATTGACATTCCAACAAAAATAAAAATTTTTATCTGAAAGATTTCCTGGAATTTTCTAGCCACTAGGGTGAATATGGCTCTCAAGAAGCTAACTTCTAGTCAGTTGTGTCCTCGGTGTGCTGCGGGTGAGGAGTTGATGAACCATCTTTTTCGGGATTGCTCTGTGTCATTAGCAATTTGGTCAGATCTATCAGACTCTATATCCATTACAAGTCCACAAACAGAGTTTATTTAGTAGCTTACCATGAGTATGGCTACTCTCTCCCTAAATAAATGCAGATTTCTCTGTGTTACACTTTGGGCCATCTGGGGGGATAGGAATTCTCGCATCCATGAAAAAACAAATAGATCTAGTCAAGAAATTACTAGTTTTGTTCACAATATATTAGGGAACTTGAAGGAGTCAGGAAAATAAATCAGAATAGTTCAAAAAGGACTGTGGAATGGAAAACCCCACCTGAGCAGATTCTTAAGATAAATTTCGATGGTGTTTTTGAAGAGAGAACTAAACAGTTGGCGTCAGGGGTAGTGGTCCGAGATCATGACGGTTCAGTCCTACTTTCAAGTACAGATCTACATACAGGAGTGGATTCGAGCTTTGTTGCCGAAGCACTCGCCTATCGGCGTGCTACCCAAATAGTCCTTGAAATGAACAGTAAAGAAGTCATCATTGAAGGTGATTCTTTGTCCATAATAAAGAAATGTAACAGCAGAAATCTGAACAAATCACAAGTGAGTTCATATATCCATGACATCTAGGGAATGAAAGACAGAGGCACAACAGTCAGATTCGAGTTTGTTCAGCGTTCAACGAATAAACTAGCCCATATTTTAGCCACAGAGACACTAAAAAGGAAAGAAAGGATTTACCTAGTTGGAGGCGACCCATGGTTTGCTGAGCCACAAGCGAATGAGGAGTTTGCGAGAGAACCAGATTGAAGAGACTGGGTGAGGGAGAGGAAGAGGAAAGAACCCTCAGGAAATTTTTGATCTGAATGAGCAATCAATCTTTCCTCTGTAAAGAATAAAGGCATTAATGGAGAAATGAAATGATAAGACGGAGGCAGGTAGATGCATTTAATTGATTGGGCAGGGATTCGGCAGTTTTAACCTTTTCTTTTGTTTTGTTTTATTATTTCTTTCTAGACTATTCGGTAAAATGGGCCATGATTTGGTTTCATTTTATTTTTGTTTTAATTTTATTAAGGTAATAAAATACTAGCCCAATCTATTGATATTAAAAAAAAAAAAAAGAGTCACATACATGATTAAGATATTGTTGAAAATTTTAAGATATCTCAAAACAATTAAATTATACATTCTTTAAAAAAAATTGCAAACTTTGTTTATAAGTTATTATATTTTATTGGGTTAATACGAATCAAGTTGAGAGTGTAAATTCATGTATTGGGCACAAAAGGTTAGTGTAAAGTATATTTGAACCTTTTGTTTTTGGAAATGTTTTAATGTTCAAGAAAAGTGAATTTCTTAACTTGTAACACATATATTAGCCAAGAGTAGCTTAACCGATTGAAGTTATCTTTAGTTAAACTTAAATTCATTGAATCATTTCAAACTGTTTTTAGTTAATTCAATTCATTTAACTTTGCTATTTTTAACTAGTGAAATTTCTATATATACCACAACTTATTTTCACTCTCAACATAACTCAAAAATCTATCATTCGTGTCTTGATCCTCCTCTCTTTTTCGAGTTTAAATATTTATCTATTAGAATTTATTATTAAATTTTTATTTTATTTTATAACAAAAAATTTATTAAATTTTAAAGATACATTATACTGACGAAATATCTTTAAAAACAATATCTCACATACCTCAAGCTTGATTGATTTGTTAAATTAATGAATATATGCTAACGCATGTAACCTAAGCTCTAATACAATATCAGACATTCAACCTAAAATCAATTAATAACATACAAAGAGACCCATGATGACAAAATTCAATCAATTTAAAATAGCATTTCTTTAAGAATTTATTGGTCCAAAAGTATTATTAATTAGGGGTAGAAATTGAGATTGAGGATGAGAAATAAACAAGATGGACCCACAAATGATACGGTAAGATAGGAGCATTTGATTCTAAAAGGATATGATGATTGTGGGAGCAAAAAGAATTGTATTTTAGGCAAATGATAGAAGGGGTGGTGTTGGAGATAAGGTTTTAGATGTGTTCCCTCCTGCCTTTTGTCTGCATTTCTACTTCTCCTTTTATTGCTTCTAATCTATTCTCTTTTTATTTGGTGTCTGACTAAATGTAAATTATAATTTTAAATTTCTTTTTTTTATATATTTTTAAAGGATTATATTTGTACTTATTATAGGCATCTGTACTCTTAGAATAATAGACCTATAGTTGCTACACTTTAAGCACTATTACAAGCATCTATACCCTTTGATCAATTTTTATATTTAAAATAACAGAACAGTATTAATCATTGATGCCTGACATAAGCATGAAACAGTTGTTCTTTTTAGTGTTAATTGCTTCTCTAAATTAGAAAAGGGTTAATACAAAGGATTGTTGCATCTAAAACGAAAAGTTGAGACAATATTAAGGAATAAAATAATAGATAATTTGTATGTTGTATTACGTAAAAGATTATTCTTTCCTATTAATTTCTTACTGGGTACGCAATTCTTAAACGTGAAACCAACTTCTCTGCCCATTAAATAATGAAATCACGTTGTCAACACCATTACTATGAAACTTGTATATAAAAAAAAAAAAATCATTTTAGGTATTTATATTATATAATTTGTTCATTTTAATTATTCTCATTAAAATTTTTAATAGAAATTTAACATGACATGTTTTGAAATATGGACCGATCATTGGATGTTACATTGCACAATTTACAATGTCATAAATATTGCATATCACTTTAAAGGACTAGAATATAATTTGCTCGATATTAACTGTGAACCAAAATAAAACATTTTATTATTTTCTGGGTTTGGGTTCCGACCCGCCCCAGCAGCCGTCGACCAAGCACTGCCCGAAGCCGCCTCCTCCAGAATCGATTCAGCCGCTGCTTCCTTGCTCTCCCCAACCGTTCAAAACAGCCATCCATCGCCCCTGAGGCGAACCACGAACCAATTTTAGTTCCAAACTATGAATCTCTCTTCGGAACCAATCTGCTGTATATTGAGACCAATTTTGAAGGTTTTAATAGCCTTGGTTTGACACTTTTTGTTGCTTTCTTAAGGTTTTATCCTCAGTTCCAATTTTTTGTATTAATGTATCATCTTATCTTTCACGATGTACCGAAGAATAAACATGCTAAAACTCACAGCATGTATTGGAGTTAGAACTGAAGGTCATTTATCTAACTTCAGTTCTTGCATGACTGGAAGCACATAGCTAATTTCTATAGTAACTTATTTTGCAATCAGTGGGAACATATTCGATGGGTCTAATGCAAATTATTGATCTTCCAAAATTTCCATCAATTTATTTAAACTCTTTGAGAATATATAATTTCTGAGTTCTGACATTGTAACACTCTAAACTCGGCCTAAACGTCCAAACTGAATCCCAAGAGTTACATTGTCGATGTTAGGAAAACCACATTTATAAACGCAGTCAAAATAAAATCATTCAACATATTATAATTACCACAGCAATTAACTATCTATTAAATCTTCTCAACCATCATAATGTCGTAGAAAGTTGAAAGTACTAATAGTAAAGTTAAAAGGAAAGATAAACAGATTGACAGAGCTCTCGCAACGCCGACCCGTTCAAGTCTGAGAACCACCTAAAACCCAATCAACAAAAAAATGAGTGGTGGACCCAGTGCATATAAAACGTCTATTCAATTAAAGCACATTTATAAGGTAATTCCCAAATCCCAAGATTCAATTAGATAACAAAAGCAATTTCAGATACAGAAAATCATATACATATGCAGTTATTCCTACCCCATCCGCTACACACCATCTTCGTCCATCTCAACACTCCGTTAAGGGCATTTAATGCCCAACCATCCCTACACACCATAAAGTGTCTGTCTGACACGTTTACTGAGACGCAGGCTAGCTGCTAGATAGAGTTGTGGCAAAGCGCCAAATTCACACACACACACACACACACACACACACACACACACACACACACACACACACACACACACACATATATATATATATATATATATAACGTGGCTTAGTCACATGGCCTGGACACAAGCCCATGTCCTTGCCCGTGTCGCTCACACGGCCTGATCCTTGTCCGTGTCATCTACTTGTGTGAGTCTAAATCGCAAACAATAAGTTACACGGCCAACCACACAGCCTGGCACATGGCCGTATGGCTCACACGACCTACCACACAGTCTGGCACACGACCGTGTGGCATCAACAGCCACGTTTTCTAGCGTCCAAAATTCACAAAAACAGAGGGTTTTTGTACGCACCTGGTCTTGATTTGATGGGAAAACAATGCGGAGAATACCAGAACCTAATTTAACCATTCAACAACCAATCAAACGAATAAAACGACAAGATAATGCACGCATTAATACTCAGCCAATTATGTCGAGAAAATCAACACGAAACTTCCAACAATGAACGCTTATCAACAATCAGCCGAACTATTTTGTAATCGCACGCGGAAGGTTACTCCTTCATGTTCACGCTTAAGGAAAAGATTAACGATCAATTAACAACGTGTTTACACACAGCAGTCGGAGAAATCCCAATTTAACTATGCAAACAGAAACCAACAAACTTCCCATAACTTACACAGAAATATTCTAACAACTCTCCAAAACAACTTAGGATCCTTAAATACTTCGACAATCACTTACCGAATGCAATAAAAAGAACTCAATTGAAAGAGGAAATAGAAAAAGAAAAGAGGAAAAGAAATAAGAAAATAAAAAAAAAAAAGGAAAAGATTTGACTTAAAATTATTAATTTACTACCAACCCCATCCTAGCATTTAGCAAAACTCTAATAACGCTAACGCTGAGACTCAAACACAAGACAAACTAAATACAAATGCTTAACCACTAAACCAACAAGCTCAATCTTGACATAAGTTTACATAGAATTAAATTTAAGTTAGTAGTTCAAAGGAAGAGATTAGTTAAAATTGAATAACAAAACTTCCAAGATACAACTTGAACTCTTGACCTCAATCACATAAGCAGAGCATAGAACTACAGATACAGAGATTTAATTATGAAGCTTCTAACTATCATTCAATCAAATTTTTGGGGCGTTATAGATAGTTCCATTCTTTTTCACTTCGTGTGTTCATAAATATTGCCACTTATTCGACCAACAAAGGGAATTATGAAGATACAGGTACAAGACTATGGGTGTAACACCCCTCACCCGTATTCAACGCCAGAATAGGGTTACGGAGCATTACCATACTTATAAAACAATTAAAAATAATTTCACATACATTTTCAAATTCCATGCAATCATCATTCAAACTCAACCACATTGTCCTTAATACGAGCTTACGAGGCCTAAAACATGCTTTATAAGTGGTTCGGGACTAAACCGATAGCGCAAGAAATTTTTAAAGCACTTAGAAAATTTTCCAACTTTCAGGGGAACGCGCCCGTGTTGCCCGACCGTGTGTCTCACACGGCCAAAGACACGTCCGTGTCACAGGCCGTGTGGACATTTAAATGGAATCACATAGTCGTGCCTCAGCCCGTGTCCGACTCCGTGAAACTCTCTGACTTGGGTCACACGGCCAACACACACGCCCGTATAGTTAGCCCCGTGTACCCTAAAAATGGCTACACACGCCCGTGTGCCAGGCCATTTACTAGGCCGTGCCAAACCTGTAGGGTATACTAACTTAGGCCACATAGCCAATCATATGCCCGTGTGTTGGGCCGTGTGGAGCATACTGACTTGATTTTAAATTCAACACCAGGGGACACAAGTCGTGTAATATAATCGTGTGTCACACACGCCCGTGTCTCTGCCTGTGTGGACAAAAATAGACTATTTACCAAGCCAATTTTCCACCCAATCTTGCACACACCTACACCAAACCAAATGGCACCAAGACATGGCATAAATAGGCATTCAAAACAACTAAATAAAGCCCAACTCATGTTAGTTCTATACTGATAAACCATAAATGTAACATATTTTAATCCCATGATTGGCATGTTTTTGGATGATTTATTAAATAATTTAGTGAATTTGATGCTCCTAATCCTTTAATTTCATGTTTCTATACATAGGAGAGCATAGGGGAGCAAAAAGACAAAAAACGGGCCAAAAATAGACAAAACGGGCTATTTTAAGGATGTACACGGCCAAGCCATTCCCACACGGGCTGAGCACACGCCCATGTGATCCACACAGGCTGGCCACACGTCCATGTGCCAGCCTGTGTCAATATCGCTCCCTATTTCCCAAACACGCGAAAAAATCCAATTTTTAGGGTTTCTAAGCACTCTATAGTCTATAAACACAGACTAGAAGAAGACCTAAGGGAACACGGAGAGTAGAACAAAGAAATTACTTGAAGAACGCCGTCGAAATCAAATCAAAAGTAGGATCTTCTTCAAGATTAAATATGTCCATTCAATTTCTCTAGAAGTTTTTGGGTTCTTTATGTCTAGTTGTTTTCCTAATTTTGAGATGTTTTCTTCCCAAATTATGAACGAAATTCTCTAGATACCTAGGGAAGATGAAACCTATGATGAATATTATTATTTGATTTTTCTAAGTTATATGATAAATATTTGTTCGTGATCTCAATTATGTGTACTTACTTCATGTGTTAATGTTTTTAGGATATTAATTCATGATTGATATGCTTATTTTTGTAGAGCAAAAGTCCCTGTTTAAAAGTATATTTGGCATAATTGAGTGGAGTTACATGCAATCCTAAAAGTAGGATGACATAAATCTACCAGATTAGAGTCAAATTTAATAGGGGAATCCATAAATCGAGTTACTGCGACAATAGGGGTTTTAATTAGAAAGAGATTTTAGTTAATCAACCTAGAGTTAGTTTTTTTTACTCTCGAATGAGATATTAATAAAATTTAGGGATTTCTATGGATCAAGGCAAGTGAATAAATCATTTAACTCAGATTCAAAATAATAAGTGAAGTCTAGGTGGATTATTTCCTGGGTATTGTCTTTATCATTGGTTTTCTTCGAATATTTTCCCAATTCATTCTCTGTTGAGTCTTTAGTAATTAGTTTAATTTTAGATTAAAAACAACCCTTCAATTTATAGGCTAGATAATAGAAAGATAGTAAGTACCAGTACTTTTAGTCCTGGTGGATATGATATTCCCAACTCACCAGCTATACTATTTTTCGATAGGTGCGCTTGCCTTTGTCGTGATTTTAGTTAGTTAAGTGAATGACATTATCAAGTTTTTGGTGCTATTGCTGGAGACTAAATTATTAGGAACACTAGATTTTTTATTACTTTAGCCATTTTTATTTTATTGCTTTTTATTTTTGTTTTTAGTTTAATTTCTGTTTTCTAATTTTTCTTTTGTTTATTTCTGGCAGGTTCCTTTAGTTTATGACTAGAAGAAACCCATCAAAACCCCTCATATTTGAAAATGGGATCAAAAGTATAGCTCGCAGAAATCATAGAGAAGAGAGGCAGAGTCGACAAAGTACAGTAGAAAAGCAAGAGGAAATTATTGTTATTACTGAGGAGATGGCTGAAAATCAGAATAATCAGCTACCTCCTGTTGTTGCCGCAAATCCTGCTCCTCGTACTATGTGCGATTATGCCAAGCCCATTTTAACTAGGGTTGAATCGAGTATTGCTAGACCTACTATTGTTGCAAATAATTTTGAACTGAAACCTAACACTATTCAAATGATTCAACAGTTTGTTCAGTTTGATGATTTGCAGGACGAAGACCTAAATACTCATTTGGCTAATTTCCTAGAATTCTACGACACTTTCAAGATAAATGGCATTTCTGACGATGTCATTCACCTTCGGTTGTTTCCATTCTCATTAAGAAACAAGACTAAACAGTGGTTGAACTCCCTACCATGAGGTTCTATCACTACATGGGAGCAAATGACCGAAAAATTCTTATTAAAGTACTTTCCACCGACTAAGATGGCTAAGCTGAGGAATGATATCTCTTTGTGAAAATGGATTTAGAGACTCTATATGATGCATGGGAGAGTTATAAGGACTTATTGAGAATGTGCCCCCACCATGGGTTACCTCTATGGCTACAGGTTCAAACTTTTTACAACGGTTTGAACCCCTCAACCAGGCAATTGATTGATGCAGATGCTGATGGGACTTTGAATAACAAAACACCTGAAGCATCTTATGAGTTTATAGATGAGATGTCACTGAATAATTATTAGTGGCAAGTCATGAGAGCAAAGCTGATAAAAGTAGCCAATGTTTTTCACGTTGATGCGATCACATTGTTACTAAATTAGGTAGAACTTTTGAGTAAAAATATTAATGGTTTATATGGTTCTACGCAGGTCTATCCGGTGGTGTAGCATGATACAAATGAATAAGGGATGAACAGTCCAGAATGCCTGTCCGGTAACCCTAGCACAGAGAACGAACAAGTCAACTATATGGGTAATAATTCTAGACCTCAGAATAACCCCTATAATAACACTTATAATGCAGATTGGAGGAACTATCCCAATTTCTCGTGGGGTGGTCAAGGAAATCAAAGACAACAACTTCCTCTAGGCTTCCAATAACAACCTTACCCTCAAGAGAAGTAGCCGAACCTTGAGGAGATGTTGACGAAATTTATTTTGGTGTCAGAGACTCATTTCTAAAACATCGAAACTGCACTCAAAAATTAACAAGCATCGATTCAAGGGCTTGAGAATCAAATTGGTCAATTGGCAAAGATGATTTCAGAATGACCACAAGGTAGCTTGCCAAGAAACACCGAAACTAACCCAAGAGAACAACTTCATGCGATTACTATTCGAGATGAAGAAGGGTTAGCTGAATCTGAATCTGAACCGAGGCAAGAAACTGTGGTAAGCAATGGTAAGGTTGAGGTAAGCTACAACGAACAACAATCGGTAAGTAAGGAGTATAAACCTCATGTACCATATCCAAATGAGACTAAAAAAGACCACACAAACGAACAATTCGGTAAATTCCTTAAACTTTTGAAAAAGTTACATATTAACTTACCGTTTGTTGAAGCTCTGTTGCAGATGCCAAATTTCGTAAAATTTTTAAATGAGCTTTTAGCAAACAAGTAGAAGTTAGATGAGTCGTCGCACGTAGAGCTAAATGTAGTTTGCTCAGATATCTTATAGAATAAACTACCCACCAAATTGAAAGATCCAAAGAGTTTTACTATTCCTTACTTAATTGGTAGTTTAAGTGTTAATGATGCTTTAGCTGATTTAGGGGCGAGTATAAATGTCATGCCCTATAAAATTTTTAAACAACTAGGTCTTGGGAAACCCAAACATATTGGGATGAGTATTCAATTGGAAGATAAAACTATTAGATTTCCTAGGGGTATTGTTGAAGACATGCTTGTTAAAATTGATAAATTCATATTTCCAGTCGATTTTGTTGTCTTAGACATGGATGAGGATAGTGACGTACCTTTAATTCTAGGTCGGCCCATTTTAGCAAATGCTAGATCTATCATTGATGTTGGTACAAGAGAGCTAATACTTCGTGTAGGAGATGAAATGATTATTCTCCAAGATCGTGATTCTGTTAAGTTATCTAGTGACCAAGATGATTATATGAGTTCTATTAATGTGAGTAACCTTGTGGCTCAACCTTCTTTGCAAGAAATTCCTCAAAAAAAGGCGATAGAGTCACAGTCTAGCTCAAGCAACAAAAACAAAACAACTCATGAAGAACGAAGGCTTTAGATCGATGAACTAGACGAATGGCGGACACATGTCAAAGAGAAACCAAAAAAACACGATGTAGAATCGAAACAATGCCATGACAAGCATAAGGATGAAACGAACCACTTTAAGGTTGGGGATAAGATGTTGTTAGATGAAACCGACCCTCGAATAACCACTTCAGAGCCTAACACAAACAGAGCAACTCCTTTTACAGTACTCAATGTCTTCCCATACAGTACAATCGAGGTAACTTATTCTCATTTCAGCACTTTTAAGGTAAACATTACTCGACTTAAACCTCATTTAAATAAAAGAATTGACAGCGACAAAGAGGAGTTTTGACTCTACGAACCATCGTGACCGAACGAATATGAGGTAAGTCAAGCTTAGACTTTAAATAAGCATTTTTCGGGAGGCAACTCGAGTGTTAACATTCCTAATTTATGAATTATATTTTTTAAATTAATTAATTTTAAAAAAATGGTTCTTAAAACCCATACGGCATGCACACACGGGCATGTCCTAGGTCGTGTAGATCAAATGACTTAGTTTTTAAAATTGAGGAAAATCGAAAATGAGTTACATGGCCTGACGACACGGTCGTGTAACCCAGACAGCTTAGACACACGGGCGTGTCCTTGGCCGTGTGGAGCATGGGACTTAATTTTTCCATAAATCGACAGAGACACGGGCTAAACAGTCCACACGGGCATGTGACACGGCCGTGTGAAACCTGGAACAAAAATTTTCAGTTTTAAAACAAGTCAGAGAGTTACACGAGTAGGACACACGGTCGTGTGTACGATCACACAAGAGTGTGAGAAGTTACACGGGCATGGGAGAAGCGAAGGTGATTGCACACGGCTATGCAACATGGCTGTGTGAAAAGTAGGCTTGAATTTTTAATACACACAGGCGTGTGAGAGGTCACACGGGTGTGGGAGAAATGAAGGAGATCGCACATAGCCGTGTGGACCACACGGCCTGGACACACGGACGTGTCTAAGGCAGTGTAAAGACTGGGCGTGGATTATTAAAAGCACACAGGCTGAATAGGAGACCATACGGGCGTGTGGCATGGCCGTGTGGCCCAACACGGGCCTCACACAATGTGTCCCTTTTTAACCCCAAACCCTAAAGTATTCTTTCACTTGTCTTTTTCCTCCCATCTCTCTTGCATTCCTTAGCTGCCGCTCTCTACCTCCACTTCCGACCAAACCTCTGACCACCACCTTTCCCCCATCCTTTCCTCCTCTACGCTAGCCACATTCCCCTTGCACCTCCCTTATCCCGCTCCTCTTTTTGACCTCCTCAGCCCTGAACCTCTCCTTCCCAACCCCGTATCATTGTTTTCTCCCCTTTCCCTCATCCTCACACCTCCGTCGTCCCTCACCCACCTCTTCGTAGCACCCAAGGTCCACCACCCACACCACTAGCACACTTTCCCTTCCCTTCCCTTTCTTTCCCCTTCTTTCCCCCATTTTCCCCGTCAAGCACGCCCCCGATCCACCGCCGTCCGTACCTCTAACCACCGCCCGTCAGTTTCCCCTTTCTTGCGCTTCCCTTTTCTTTATTTAATTCTTTATTTGTTTCATTCTTATCTATTATTATTATGATTTCTTTATTTATTTCTTTGTTATTATTTTCTTTTCATTAATTTTACTAATTTTATGTATTACTTGGTTCATGTTTTATTTATTTAGTTTCTTTAATAATTGATTTTAAATTGACTCTTGATTTCAGCGGTTGGATATTCTTAATAGTTCTTTTATTTTATTTTGTTTTTTATTCGTAGTTTATACATTCATTTTGATTTAGACACTTTTCATTGTTGATTTTATCTTGGCTAGTTTTAGTTATTTATTTTATTGATAATTATCATTTTTCTTTACGTTTACTTTGCTTCTCTTTGGTATGAATAGTTTACTTATTAGTTTCAACATATTATAAGTCTTTTTTTTTTTTTTAGTTTAGTCCAAATGTTGAGCTGAACTTGGATGCTTATTTCTTGATTAGCTCACCTATGATGTTGATCTATCCATTTGATTTCCTTGATTATTTTATTGCAGGCACACCATGACAAGCACTCGTGGAAAAACTGAGACTGCCGTCCCCACTTTGAAAAAGTGGAACAGCCCTGGAGCGTCCCCTCCTTGAGCGCATCTGCCGAGGCTCGTCACCCGTACCTCTGATTTGCGGCGGCCCCTAGGAGGATTTATATCAACTCCTTCGAGCACGTCCACTCAGCCTCGGTCGCTGCTTTGATTGGGCCGCGTTAAAGCAGGTCCAACTCGTTGATGATGTGCGCACCATAGTAAGTACAAGTACTTTTAGTCCTCGTGGATACGATATTCCTGACTCACCAGCTATACTATTATTTGATAGGTGCGCTTGCCTTTGTCATGATTTTAGTTAGTTAAGCGAATCACATCATCATATACCACATCCACAATACACACAAGTCACAAAATAGACCATTCCATTTATACTGAATTCACATACCATTCAACTAATTAGACACTTTCAAACATACACCATTATGCTCAAACTTACAAGCATATAGCTTCTCCAATATCAACCATTTGACAACCACAATATCTATAATCCACAAGAATCATATATTCATCCATAAACTCACAACACAAGTCATATACACATATATATATACACAACCATACCAACCAAATTAAGCCAACCCTCATAGCTATATACAAACTAAAAACAGTTAACATTTACAAGCCATTTCAAATGACCAAAGTCATTACCGATTCATATAACAAAATGACCAAACTCCTATACATGCCATATACTTAAAACACTTAAGTACAAAAGTACCCAAGAGACAGTAGGATAGTGTGACGAAGTCTCCGATGATCCTCAAATCCAAGCTAGCTTTGATTTCACTATAAAACACATAAAAACAAACAAAAAGTAAGCTCGTGTGAAAATAATAAGCAAAACTCACCATTTAATTACCATTCAAAATATGCATATCACATTCTACATAATGTTTAATCACTATGTTAACATGTACTCAATCACCAATTTAACCATGAACTCAATTCTTTCATATGTTCGATGCATATACAGTTTCCGTACATACCTGTACTGATACGTATCTATTTCTAACCATTTCATATCTTCGATTTACCCGTTGGACCATTTAGAATAATACAAGATACTCGAGAATCTCACACCCTAAGTGCCAATATATATATATAGCCAAAGCTATCTCAATAAAATCTTGCACCGAAGTGCCAATATATAGTCGAAGCTATCTCAATATCATATTTCAATAACGCTCACTCTCGAGCTATCAACGTGTCTACTCACACAAGTTGACGGTCATGACATAGCTACACAGTGTTGCCCACACAAGCTGACAAGAATCAACAACACACGCTAGATAACTCAACCACCGGTAGGACGTACGAACCAGCACCCAAAATAATAATAACCCCAAATGACATGTCATTCGTATCCTAATATATTCCTAAGGTCCAATCGGGATTTCACACTTGCCGATTTGTCGCCGAACATGTCCGTAGAGTTGTATTCACAGTTTATGCTATATCAAAGCATATAAAATACAATTATAACAAAGCTTATT
The DNA here is from genome assembly GCA_025506655.1 of Gossypium rotundifolium. NCBI lineage: Eukaryota > Viridiplantae > Streptophyta > Magnoliopsida > Malvales > Malvaceae > Gossypium > Gossypium rotundifolium. The sequence goes on along the minus strand of CP106722.1, from coordinate 83,267,492 downwards.
ACATACGAATTTATCTCGAATGCAAAAACGGCGAATTAAGTCGATTATTCCGAAACTTTGTTCTTTCCCTGATCTATATCCGTATTTCGCCTTTCTTGATCTAAATAATATCAAATTTTTCTTATTAAATAATCTCTCTATTCAATTTAGTCCAAATTATACATTAAGGCAATTTTACACATTTGCCCCTAATATTTCACATTTTTACAATTTAGTCCTTATTTCATAAAATCACAAATTCATGTAATTCAACCAAAACTCATGCTAGTCGAATTTCAATTAGGTCCCTAGCAGTCCATATATTTAATTTATTTCACAATTTATTCCCTAATTGAACATTTTACTTAAAATCACTTAACAAATGTTGTTTATCTAATAACAAGCATGCATTTTCTATCATCAAACATCAAAACACACCAACATACATCAATGGAAAAACTCTAAACCTTTAATGGTTTTGCAAAATAGTCCCTGGGCTAGTTAGAGTAAGCTGCAACGGTCTCAAAAACATAGAAATCATTAAAAACGGGACAAAAACCATACCTAATTGAGCAAGAAAAGCTTGGCCGAATATCAACCCTAGTTATGGCTTTTAATCTCTTCAAAATTCGGTGGAATGATGATATGAAGAAGATGACAAAATTGTTTTCTTTATTTTACTTATTTAATTTACCAAATTACTAAATTAACCTTAATAATAAACCATTAAAATCACCTAATAAATGGCCATACTTGTCCATTCATAACAACAATGAATTAATTACCACATAAGGACCTCCACTATTTAATTTCATCGCTATTAAACCCTTTTAGCTTATAGAACTTTAATTTTGCACTTTATGTGATTTAGTCTTTTTTATCAAATTGAACATTCAAACGATTAAACTTTCACACAATCATTCTATCATATAGTAAAAATTAAAATAATAAAATAATTATTTTGACTTCGAATTTGTGGTCTCGAAACCACTATTCTGATTTAACTAAAAACAGGTTGTTACAACTCTCCCCCTTAGGAATTTTTATCCTCGAAAATCTCACCAGAAAATAGGTTAAGGTACTGTTTTCTCATAGCTTTTTCGAGTTCCCACGTAGCCTCTTCTACCCCGTGACGTTGCCACAAAACCTTCACCAAATCTATGCATTTATTTCTCAACTCTTTAACCTTTCAAGCTAAAATCCCGATCAATTCTTCGTTATACGTCATATCAGGTTGAATCTCAATCTCTGCCAGAGAAATGTGATGGATCTGATCTATACTGGCGCAACATCGACACATGAAACATGTTGTGAATCTTTTCTAATTCTGACGGTAACGCTAGCCGAAATGCCACTGGCCCTATTCTTTCGATTATCTCATACGGCCCAATAAACCGCAGACTCAATTTACCTTTGCAATCAAATTGAAGGATCTTTTTCCATGGAGATTCTTTTAAGAATACTCTATCACTGATCTAAAATTCAATGTCTTTACGCTTCAAATTCGCATACGATTTATATCGATCTGAAGCTAATTTCAGACTATCGCAAATTACTTTCACTTTATCTTCAATCTCTCTGATCAAATCAACCCCGTGAATCTTTTTCTCACTAAGCTCGGTCCAGTACAATTGAGTTCGGCATTTACGACCATACAATGCTTCATACGGTGCCATCTTTATGCTCGATTGAAAGCTGTTATTATACGCAAATTTAACCAATGATAAATATTTCTCCTAGTTTCCTTCGAACTCTAGAGCACAACAACAAAGCATATCTTCGAGAATCTGAATTACTCTCTCAGTCTGACCATCAGTTTGGGAATGAAATGCGATACTAAAATTCAACCGTGTACCCAGAGCTTCTTGCAATTTCTTCCAAAATCAGAACGTAAATTTCGGATCTATATCTAAAATAATAGAAACTAGCACCCCGTGCAATCTAACAATCTCAAATATGTACAATCCAGCCAATTTATCAAGCGAATAATCTGTACATATTGGAATGAAATGTGCTGATTTCGCCAGTCGATTAACAACAACTCAAATAGCATCTTCCTTTTTTGGATACAGGGGCAATCCCGATACGAAATCCATCGTAACTCTATCCCATTTCCACTCAGGTATCATTACTTGTTGTAGTAATCCCGAAGGCACCTAATGTCCAGCTTTAACTTAATGACAAACTAAACATCTGGATACAAACTCTGAAATGTCTCTTTTCATAGCCGACCACAAATACAACTATTTCAGATCATTATACATTTTAGTACTCCCCGGGTGAACAGATAAACAACCACTGTGTGCTTTGTGTAGAATTTTCTGAATAAGCTTAGAATTCTTTGGTATGCAAATTCTATTTCAGAACATTAGAAAACTATCAGATTCGATCTGATAATCTGAATCAGTAGTCGACCACATTGTACTCTTTTAACTTGTCTGAGCTTCACAAATTTGCTGAAAAAATAACGGCATAGATTTTAACTCAGCTAAAATCGAACCATCACTAGACAAAGATAATTGTGTATTCATCACTTGCAAAACACATAATGATTTTCTACTTAGTACATCCGCGACTACATTTGCTTTCCCCGAATAATAATCAATCACTAACTCATAATCTTTAAGCAACTCTAGCCATCTTCATTGTCACAATTTCAAATCTTTCTGAGTCATTGTATACTTCAAACTCTTGTGATAGGTAAAGATATGACACTTTTAACCGTATAAATGATGTCGCCAAATTTTCAATGCAAACACAATAGCGGCTAACTCTAAATCATGCGTCGGATAATTCTTTTCATGCGGCTTCAACTGTCTAGAGGCATAAACTATCACTTTACCCTCTTGTATCAAAACACAACCCAAACTGCTCAATGACGTGTCACTAAAAATCGCAAATTCCTTACTCGATTTAGGTTGAACCAAAACTAGTGCCTTAGGTAAAAATGTTTTCAACTGTTCAAAACTCTATTGACATTTTTCTGACCACTCGAACTTCACATCTTTTTGTACTAATCTAGTAATCGGTGTAGCAATCATAGAGAATCCTTTAACAAAATGTCGATAATAACCAGCTAATCCCATAAAACTTCTAACTTCGGATACATTTCTCGGTGGTTTCCAGTCAACAACTGTAGAAATCTTGCTCTGATCAACTCTTATGCCTTCAGCTGAAATAATATGTCCCAAAAATCTGACTTCTCGAAGCAAAAACTCAAATTTGTTGAATTTAGCGAATAATTGCTTATATCTTAAGGTCTGTATCATATTTCTCAAATGTTCTTCATGCTCAGACTCACCTCGTGAATAGATCAGAATTTCGTCAATGAATACAACCACAAATCTATCTAAATACGGTCTGAAAATTTAATTCATCAAGTCTATAAAAATGGCAGGAGCATTAGTTAATCCGAAAGGCATAACAAAGAAATTCATAATGCCTATACCTTGTTCTGAACACAGTTTTCGGCACATCTGAGTCCTTTAATCTTAACTGATAATAACTAGACCACAAATTAATCTTTGAGAACACCGTTGCCCCTTTCAACTAATCGAACAAATCATCGATTCTCGAAAAAGAATCCTTATTCTTTATCGTAACCTTGTTGAGCTGACGATAATCAATACAAAGCCTCATTGATCTATCTTTCTTCATTACGAACAATACTAGTGCACCCCAGGGAGAAAAACTAGGTCGTCTAAAACCTCTATCTGTTAACTCTTGCAACTGAGCTTTCAACTCTTTCAATTTAGTTGGAGCTATTCTGTACGGAGCTATTCTGTACAGAGCTACAGATATCGGTGATGTTCCTGGTACTAATTCAATAGTAAACTCGACCTCTCTGATCGGTGGTAACGCCGGTAACTCTTCTAGAAAAACATCCGGATACTCACAGACAACTGGCACTGATTCAATTTTTGATTCAGACACTTTTTTATCTAAAACATAAATAAGATAAGCTTCGCAACCTTTTCTCACACATCTCTGAGCTGGCATAGACGAAATCACAACAGGCAATTCACTCGCCTCATCTGATTCAATTCAAATAATTTCACTATTCTGGCATTTCAATTCAATAGTCTTTTATCTACAATTCACAACAACATCATGCAACGTCAACCAATCCAAACCCAGAATTACATCAAACTCATCAAACAGTAAAAGCAACAGATTTGCCAGAAAATAGTAACCTCGAGTCATTAAAGGATAGTTCTTGCAAACTTTATCAACTAGAACATATTTGCCTAAGGGGTTTAACACTTTAATCACAAACTCAGTTGACTCAACAGGCAAACTCTTACTAGACACCAAATTCATACAAATATATGAATGAGTCGATCCAGGATCAATCAATGCAAAAACATTATTGTCATAAAGAGAAAATGTACCGGTAATAACATATGGTGATGGCGCATCTTCACGAGCGCGAATAGCATAAGCTCTAGCAGGTGCTCTGGCCTCAGATCTCACAGTGGAGTCCTTTGTCGTTCCTCTACTACTAGTCATAATTCCAGCACTTCGAGGTGGTTTACCCTTGGCAACTGTATTACTCGGCCTTGAAGTCTGAAGATTATCAAACCCAGATAACTGAGGACAATCACGAATAAAGTGTTCTTGCGAATCACATCTAAAATAAGCATTACTGTTATTATTCATCCAACAATCTCCAAAATGTTGTCGACCACATTGTTGACACTCGGGTTTATTGTTTATCACACTATCAACACTCGATACTGATGTAGCTTGAGCTTTAGGATTTGAGTATTGCTTTCCACGATCTCTGTTTGGATACCCGATTGAAGCATTCGAACCAGTATATAAGTCTCTTGATTTCTTTGATGAAGATTGATATGGTTTATTCATCGATCTTTTTCTCACATCTCTAACTTTGAATTCAGCTTTTCTCTTTTCTTTGCCCAATTCTTCAGCTTTACAAGCTCTGTCAACTAGCACCACGAATTCTTTTAATTCTAGAATCTCTACTAATAATCTGATGTCTTCGTTTAACCCATCTTCAATTCTCTTACATATAATTGCTTCAGTTGAAACACATTCCCAAGCATACTTACTGAGTCTCACAAACTCTCGGTCATACTCTGTCACAAACATACGGCCCTGTTTCAACTCTAGAAACTCTTTGCGTTTTTGATCAATAAATCGTTGACTGATGTATTTCTTTCTAAACTCAGCTTGAAAGAATTCCCAGGTGACCCTTTCTCTTGGCACTACTGATACTAGAGTATTTCACCACTATACGTTGTGTTCCTTAGTAGTGATAGACACATTTTAAACACTCAGTCGGTGTGCAAGAAGCTCATCAAATACTCTAATAGTGTTTTCAAGATAAAACTTGGCTCTCTCAGGATCGTCATCAGCAGTAGCTCTGAACACTTTGTCCCAATATTTTTGAATCTTATCAACTGGCGACTTATTCAATCATAAAATTTACACACCTTGAGGAGTTACGGGAATCAATTAGGGACTAGGTGGGGGTGGAGGTTGTTGAGCAGCCGGATTTGTCTGAACAAACTCTGTAAACAACTCATTCATCATCTGGAAGAAGGCTTTCTCGACTCTGATTATGCTACTCTGTGAACGAAGGCAGGCACATTACTTTCAACATCATCAGCTATAGCTTGATTGGGATCCATTTACTACATGAAAACACGATTTAAAACTGTCAAGAGATATCACATTGTCACAGGTTATATATGGCATAAATAGCCAGACTCTCACATACCCTACGTTAGTCCTAAAATTGACTAAACTTTAGCTCTGATACTAACAAATGTAACATCCTTCACCCATATTAAATGCCATAATAGGGTTACGGAGCATTACCATACTTACAAAACAATTAAACAATAATTTCACATACATTTTCAAATTCCACACAATCATCATTCAAACATAATCACATTGTCCTTAATACGAGCCTAAGAGGCCGTAAACATGCCTTAGAAATAGTTTAGGACTAAACCGATAGCTCAAAAAATTTTTGAAACACTTAAAAAATTTTCCAAATTTTAAGGGACACACGTCCGTGTGGCCCGGCAGTGTGTCTCACACGACCAAAGACACGCTCGTGTCACAGGACGTGTGGATATTAGAAATGGGATCACATGGTCGTGTCCCAGCCCGTGTCCAACCCCATGTAACTCTCTGACTTAGGTCACATGGCCAACACACACGTACGTGTGGTTAGCCCGTGTGCCCTAAAAATGGCCACACATGCCCGTGTGCCAGGTCGTTTACTAGGCCATGCCAAACCTGTAGGGTATACTAACTTAGGCCACATAGCCAATCACAAGCTCGTGTGCTCGGCCGTGTGGAGCATACTGACTTGATTTTTAATTCAGCACCAGGGGACACACAGCTGTGTAACATAAATGTGTGTCACACACGCCCGTGTAACATAACCGTGTGTTAGACACGCTCGTGTTTATGACTGTGTAGACAAAAATAGGCTATTTACCAAGCCACTTTGCACCCAATCTTGTACACACCTACACCAAACCAAATGGCACCAATACATGGCATAAATAGGCATTCAAACCAACTAAATCAAGCCTAATTCATGTTAGTTCTATACCAACATCCATAATACACACAAGACACAAAATAGACCATTTTATTTATACCAAATTCACATATACCATTCAACTAATTAGACAGTTTCAAACATGCACCATTATGCTCAAACTCACAAGCATATAACTTCTCCAATATCAACCATTTGACAGCCACAATATATATAATCCATAAGCATCATATATTCATCCATAAACTCACAACACAAGTCATATACACATATATATACACAACCATGCCAACCAAGTCAAGCCAACTCTCATGGCAATATAGAAAACTAAAAACATTTAACATTTACAAACCATTTCAAATGACCAAAGTCATTACCAATTCATATACCAAAATGACCAAACTCCTATACATGACATATACTTAAAACACTTAAGTTCAAAAGTACCCAAGAGATAGTAGGATAGTGTGACGAAGTCTCCGACGATCCCCGAATCCGAGCTAGCTTTGATTTCACTATAAAACACAGAAAAACAAACAAAATAAGCTATATATAGCTTAGTAAGCTTATATGAAAATAATAAGCAAAACTCACCATTTAATTACCATTCAAAATATGCATAAAACATTCTACAAAGTGTTTAATCACAATGTTAACATGTATTCAATCACCAATTTAACCATGAACTCAATTCTTTCATATGTTTGATGCATATACAGTTTCTGTACATACCTGTATTAATACGTATCCATTTCTCACCATTTCATATCTTAGATTTACCCGTTGAACTATTTGGAATAATACAGGATACTTGGGAATCTCACACCCTAAATGCCAATATATATATATATATATATCCAAAGCTACCTCAATAAAATCTTGCACCGAAGTGCTAATATATAGCTGAAGCTATCTCAATATCATATCTCAATAATGCTCACTCTCGAGCTATCAACGGGTCTACTCACACAAGCTGACGGTCATAACATAGCTACACGGCACTGCTCACACAAGCTGACGAGAATTCGCAACACATGTTAGATAACCCAACCACTGGTAAGACGTACAAACCAGCACCCAAAACAATAATAACCCCTAATGACATGTCATTCGTATCCTAATCTATTCCTAAGGTTCAACCCGGATTTCACACTTGCCGAATTGTCATCGAACATGTCCGTAGATTCGTATTCATAGTTTATGCAATATCAAAGCATATAAAATACAATTATGACAAAGCTTATTACATACAAACTTACCTTGAATGCAAAAACGGCAAATTAAGTCGATTAATCCGAAACTTTGTTCTTTCCTCGATCTAAATCCGTATTTCACCTTTCTTGATCTAAATAATATCAAATTTAGCTTATTAAATAATCTCTCTATTCAATTTAGTCTAAATTATACATTAAGAAAATTTTACATATTTGCCCCTAATATTTCACATTTTTACAATTTAGTCCTTATTTCATAAAATCACAAATTCATGCAATTCAACCAAAACCCATGCTATTCAAATTTTAATCAGGTCCCTAATCATCCATATTTTTCATTTATTTCACAATTTAACCACAAAATTTACACATTTCACAATTTAATCCCTAATTGAAAATTTTACTTAAAATCACTTAACAAATGTTGTTTATCTAATAACAAGCATGCATTTTCTATCATCAAACATCAAAACACACCAACATTCATCAATGGTAAAACTCTAAACCTTTAACAATTTTGTAAAATAGTCCTTGGGCTAGCTAGACTAAACTGTAACGATCTCAAAAACATAGAAATCATTAAAAACGGGACAAAAATCATACCTAATTGAGCAAGAAAAGCTTGGCCGAATATTACCCTAGTTATGGCTTTTAATCTCTTCAAAATTCGGTGGAAGGATGATATGAAGAAGATGACAAAATTGTTTTCTTTATTTTACTTATTTAATTTACCAAATTACTAAATTAACCTTAATAATAAGCCATTAAAATCACCTAATAAATTACCATACTTGTCCATTCATAACAACAATGGATTAATTACCACATAAGGACCTCCACTATTTAATTCCATATCTATTAAACCCTTTTAGCTTATAAAACTATGATTTTACACTTTACGTGATTTAGTCCTTTTTATCAAATTGAGCATTCAAACGATTAAATTTCTTAACGAAACTTTCACACAATTATTCTATCATACTGTAAACATTAAAATAATAATAAAACAATTATTTCAACTTTAAATTTGTGGTCCTAAAACCACTATTCTAATTTGACTAAAAGCGAGTACATTACAACCTACTGGGGTGGTGGTTGGTTGGTGCGAACAACTGAAAAGAGTAGGGAAGCATCGGTTGAGTCAACTTAGGAAAAGACAGCTTCGGACGGTGATGGGTAAGAACCCAAACCAAGAAAATAATGAAATGTTTTATTTTTAATTTATAATTAGTATTGTCGAAATTATATTTTAGTCTTTTAAAGTGGTATGCAACATTTATGATATAGTAAATTGTGTTATGAGGTATTCAAAATGTCATATTAGATTACCATTAGAATTTGTAACAATAAAATAAGATATAGTTCGTCTTTGTTTTATGAGATGTCATTTATAAGAGATTTCCTACATTTAGAATTTTGATTTTGAAATTTGATTCAAGTATAAATTGAGAAATGAAATTCCCTTTATTTATTCAACTAATCCTTATAGGTATAAAAAAATTATGAAAATACAAAAAAAAACAATTCAACTTCTATACTAAATTTATACCTAATTGAATCCATGTTGTTAACTAAAAAAAATTCAATTAAGTCCATCCGTTAACGGTTAACCGTTTCCATCTTTGACCACGGTAACCGTTAAAATCAATTGACGAGCCAATCAGATAATAGCAAGTGGCAACTTCTAGTTTAATATTATATTTTTCTCATAAAAATTATAAAAATCATAAAATATTATTACAAATTTAAATATATTTAAAAATATGAAATATTTATAGAAACTTATAAAAGCTACAAAAAATAATAAAACTTAAAAAATTTCATAAAACTTATAAAATTATAAAAAATACTAATAAATTATCAAAGTAATTATAAAAATAAAGCATATTAAAAATATAAAAACATTCTACAAACTTATAAAAATTATCAAAAGTTATAAAATATTCATAATAAGTTCTAATGAATTATAAAAATTTATAATTTTAAGAAAATTATATATATAAAAAGTATGTAAAATTATAAAAACTAATTTATTGGTTCCTCATTTTGGAAATTAAATCTCTAAAATCAAAATAAACATGTGACATTAGACCAACCGTTGGATAATGAGAATAGTTATTAGAATTAATGTTGTCTGAATTGGATCGAATAAGCTGGTCGGACTAGGAATTGGAAAAGGTATTGATCCATTGAAAGCTATTAAACCGTTGAGTTGGGAATTGGTATGGATCAATTGAATCATTCTTTTATTTTTAATTTTTTAATATTTTTAAGATTTATTTAATTGAACCAAACGAACTAGTAAAATTGGTCAAACCGACAAACCAATAACCTGACCGGTTCGACCACTAATCTGATTCTGAAAACCTTTGTCAAAATATTTCATGCTGACATATGCTAATATTTGTAACCGTTGGAGAATGAAATTTTGGTTTGATAGTATCTAACTATACCAAGAATAATTTATATCATACAATACTTAGCAAAAAGTTCTCAACTTTTCAAGGCTCAAATTATTGGATTTGATTCCCTAAGTGTAGTATATTCGTTTTGTATAGATGTATATTTTGAACAAATTGATTTAGTAATAATATCTGTAACATCCCAAACTCGGCTTAGACTTATGGTCGAATTCGGTAGTGTCACATGAAATGGGTTTGAAAAACCGTTGTCGTTAAGTTAAAACCTTACCAGTTCATTAGCCTTTATCACTATTGATAATTTCAAAGCTCCTTTTCATTTAATCGCTTAGAGATAAAACGTATTTGTAGCGGAAGCTTGTAAAATCGTTAAGTTTAGGAAAAATCATTCGATATTTTTAGAAAGCCTTTGTTTTTGGTAAACTTCGAGCTATTGTCAAGTTTGGCAACATTAAAATCATAATACGCAGTCAAACCCAAATTAAAAAATAGTCTGAAAAGTCCACATTTTACAAAAATACCCAGAAAGGATTAAAAATTTTAAAGTAAAACTGAATCAGAAATAGTACGTGACAGGTGGTCACCGTCGAGTCCCCCGCTGCACCGATCCTCCTAAATCTGTGGATTACCTGTAAAAATTAAACAGAAAAGAGTAAGTTTACGTAAATTCAGTGTGTAACCCCACAGAATTAAGCATGCACACACACAGTAAAACAAAATCAGTCAGATACAGATTTAGGCCTAAGCCCTGTACAGATACAGATACACAAATCAGAATCAAAATCCTATCCCCATCCTCTACAAACCATCTCCGGCCATCCCTACACACACCATGTGGGGTTTAAAACACACACCCATCCCTACACACCATATGGTACCAATGCGGCACATAACAGATATAATGCAGCCATGTTGCCAGATAATAGGCATAAATTGCCTTTCAGAACACTTCCTCCAATGTACATCATCCCAACCCCAATATTAGATATAGAAATATAAAAGTACAGAAAATAATTTAACATGCTCACATACTTATGATCGTATACGGATAGTAGATAATAGCGCAAGAAGACATGTATCAGAATTCTAATTAGATCAGAATATCAAATAGATAGTTCGTATAGTTTAGGGTTTAATTAGCCCTTACCGACCCTACAGTAGTCCCATAGTCCTTTGGGACGACCCGTGAAACCCTAAGAAAAAATTCAGATAAATGGGCCCACCATCTGTGTGGCCCACACACCCAGATTGGCCTTGCCCGTGTGGATCACATGGCCTAGCCCAGATACCATATGCCTAAGTGGCGTGCCTGTGTAGGCCCACACGCCTAATTTGGCCTAGCCCGTGTGGCTCACACGGCCACACTCCAGCCATCACACGGCCTTGTCTTGCGCACGGCCTGGCCTTCGTCGATCATACAGCCGTGTACGATGACACGGTCGTGTGGCATCGACAGTGGGGTTTTTTTACTTTCACTGAATCTCATTTTTCTGCGTTTCAGGTATACACCTGTTATCGATTTGATGCAAAACCACTCCTAAGCCTCCTAAAACCTAAAAATAACGTATCCAAATGCCTAATCTCAGTATCACCTTCGAAAACTTAACGGAACTATACTACAGCTGAAACTCACTACAACCAACAATGTATCCATATACTTACCAATGAAAGAATGAAACCCTTAACGCTTAAATCACAAAAGGAGCACTAACAGAATCTCGACCTTCCCCTATACGAAGAACCAAACAACCCCTTTTTAGAAGACTAACCACGAAACAAAAAGGTAATGGCAAGACAGTTACTTACCAAACGAGCGCAATTGAACGTTGAATAAAACGGAGACAATTTTGGTAAACTGAAAAGAAGGAAAAGAGGCAAGGAAAAATCAGCAGAGAAGAGGGGAAAATAGACGTCAAAAGCAAAAATAGTTTTGGAGATTTTTAAATAATAATAATAATCAAAATAAAAATTAACTAACAATTATCCCCATATCCCTCAAAATACTCCCCTCTCTCCCACTAACACCCACTTCTCAGAATCTCAACTCAATCGAGACTCTCCAAGTCAACTGAGCAAAACCTTAATACCCATGCTCACACAGGGATTCGAACACATGACCTCTAACACACCAACTCCCTTACCACTCAAACCAGTAGGCTCATTTTGATATGAAATTACAAGCAATTAAATTTAATCCTACTGAACAACGATAGGGCTTAATTCCAAAAATAACAAAATTTGACAAGGGTAAAACTTGAACCCAAGACCTCTCAGCAAACCCAGAACACTTAACCACTGAAGCAGATACACAATTATGTCAAAGTTTTATAGAAGCAGACATACGAAATTTGGGGCGTTATAACTCTACCCCACTAAAAGAAATTTCGACGTCGAAATTTACCTAATCAGAGCAGATGAGGATACTGTTGACGCATTGAGTCCTCAGGTTCCCACATGGCCTCCTCAGTGCCATGATTTCACCACAAAACCTTCACTAACGGAATGGATTTCCTCCTCAGTACCTTAACATCTCGATCTAGAATCTGAACCGGCTCTTCCTCAAAAATTAAGTCCAGTCTAACCTCAATCTCCCCAATAGATACAACATGAGATGGATCAGCTCGATACCGCCTCAACATTGAGACATGGAAAGCATCGTGTATATGGTCTAGTTCTGGTGGTAGCTCCAACTGATAAGCAACAAGTCCTATACGCTTCAGAATCTGATACGGTCCAATAAACGTAGGGCTCAGCTTTCCCTTACGACTGAAACCTCAGAACATTCTTCCATGGAGAGACCTTAAAAAATACAAAGTCCCCTATAGAAAACTCAATCTCACACCTCTGCAGACGATTTCTGCCTATCAGAAGCCACTTTTAGACGATCTCGAATCAATCTACCCTTATCATCAGTCTCAAAAACCAACTCAAGACCCAAAACCCAATTTTTACCCAACTCAGTCCAACATAGAGGGGTGCGACACTTATGACCATACAAGGCCTCATAAGGTGCCATCTGAATGTTAACCTAAAAACTGTTATTATAGGCGAACTCAACCAGCGGTAGATAATCGTCCCAACTACCTCAGAAATCTATCACACAACTCCGAAGCATATCCTCCAGTATCTGAATCACCCTCTCAGATTGACCATCAGTCTGAGGATGAAACGCAGTACTAAAGTCCAATCTTGAACCCAGAGCCTCATGTAACTTTTTTCAGAATCGAGATGTGAAACGAGGAATTCTGTCAGAAGTAATCGACACTAGAACCCCATGCAGTCTAACTATCTCGAAAATATACAGCTTCGCCAATTTCTAAAGAGAAAAGCCCGTCCGAACCGAAATGAAGTGAGCAAACTTGGTCAATTGATCCACGATGACCCAAACAGAATCCTTCTTAGTTGGTGTTAAAGGCAACCCACTAACAAAGTCCATCATCACTTGCTCTCATTTCCACAAAGGAATCTTAACTGGCTATAACAAACCAGAAGGCAACTGCTGTTCAGCCTTAACCTGCTGACTAGTCAAACAATGAGCAACAAAGTCGATAACTTCACGCTTTAACCTCGGCCACCATTACAATCCACGAAGATCGCGGTACATCTTATTACCGTCGAGATGCATAACATAAGGGCTACTATGTGCCTCCCTCAGAATAGAATGCCTCAGATCAGAATTATTTGGCACACAGATCCGCCCTCGAAAACATATCACACTATGATAAATCATAAAAGTAACACATTTTAATTCCACGCTTAGCATGTTTTTGGATGATTATTTATATAATTTGGTGAATCTGATGCTCATAATCCTTTGAATTTGTATTTCTATACTTAGGTGAGCATAGGGAAGTAAAAGGACTGGAAAATAGGCCTAAACCAAACAAAAAGGGCACATTAAGGATCCACATGGCCAAAGCTCGTACCACACAATCTACACACATACCCGTGCCAATTAAGAGTCATACAAATTCTTACACGGCCTGGGCCTCCTCACACGGGTTGATCACATGGTCATGTCCTTGTCGTACCCTACTTTGTTTTCACACGAAAAAAGCCAATTTTTAGGGTTTTTGAACCTTCTAAAGTCTATAAATACACATCAGAGGAAGACCTAAAGGGGGGACGCAGAGTAGATTGAAGAAATTACTCGAAAGAAGCCGTCGGAATCATCTAGAAGGCAGATTCACTGCAAGATTTAAGATCTCAATCAAGTTTTTTAGAAGTTTTTGGTTTCTTTATGTCATGTTGTTTTCTTAATTCTATGATGTTTTCCTTTTACGTTATGAACTAAACTCCCTAAATACCTAGGGAGGATGAAACCTAGATGAATTTTATTATTCAATAAACCTGAATTACATGATAAATACTTGATCTTGTTCTTAATTATGTGTTCTTAATCCTTGTTTTGATGTTTTTAGGAATATTAAGTCAAGTTTAATGTTCTTATTTAGTGGAGCAAAAGTCCCTGTTTAAGAGAAGGTCCAACATAATTAAGCGGAGTTGATTGCAATCCTAGAAATAGGACGACATATATCTACCGGATTAGAGTCAAATCTAATAAGGGAATCCACAGATCGAGTTAATGCAACGATAGGGGTTTTAATTAGAAAGAGATTTTAGTTAATCAACCTAGAGTCAGTTGTTTTTAGTCTTGAAAGAGATATTAACATAATTTAGGGATTTCTACGGATCAAGTCATGTGAATAAATCATTTAATTCAAAATAAGAATAATAAGTGAAGTCTAGGTGGATTCTTCCTTGGGTATTGTCTTTATTCATTGGTTTATTCGATTATTTTCTTCACTCTCTGTCGCGTTCATAGAAAATTAGTTAGTTAAATTTTAGATTAAAACAAATCCCTTTAGTTATTAGGCTAGATAATAAGAAGATAGTTATTACTAGTAATTTTAGTCCTTAAGGATACGATATTCCAGACTCACCACAACTATACTACTGTTCGATAGGTGTGCTTGCCTTTATCGAATATTAGTTAGTTTCGAGCCCATTAAGTTTTTGGCACCGTTGCCGAGGACTAAGATATTAGGAATGCTTAATTTTTATTACTTTATCCATTTTTATTTTATTTTCAATTTATTTTTGCTTTTATTTTACTAACTTTTCTTTTATTTGCTTCTGGCAGGTATTTTTAGTTTATGACTAGAAGGAACCCATCAGGACCCTTACTTTTTGACAGTGAGATAGAAAGTACCGCTCGTAAAAATAGTAAGGAGATAAGGCGAAGTTTACAATACATAGAGGAAGAGCAAGAGGACGATACTAATACTACCGAGGAGATGGCTGATAATAATCGCTTCTCCTGGTTGCCGAAAATCTCGCTCCTCGTACTATGTACGACTATGCTAAGCCTAATTTAATGAAATGAATCGAGTATTGTTAGACTCGCTATTGTTGCAAATAATTTTGAACTGAAACCTAACACTATTCAAATGATTCAACAGTTTGTTCAGTTTGATGGTTTGCAGGACGAAGACCCAAATACTCATTTAGCAAATTTTCCAGAATTCTGTGATACTTTCAAAATAAATGGCATTTCTGATGATGCCATTCGCCTTCGGTTGTTTCCCTTCTCATTAAGGAACAAAGCTAAATAGTGGTTGAACTCTTTACCAAGAGGATCAATCACTACATGGGAACAAATGACTGAAAAATTTTTACTAAAGATTTTTCACCGACTAAAATGGCTAAGTTGAGGAATGATATCTCTTCTTTTGTACAGATGGATTTAGAAACACTTTATGATGCATGGGAGAGGTACAAGGACTTGTTGAGGAGGTGCCCTCACCATGGGTTACCTTTATGGCTACAGGTTCAAACCTTTTACAACGGTTTGAATCCCTCAACTAGACAGCTGATTGATGCAGCCGCCGGTGGAACCCTAAATAACAAAACCCCTAAAGTAGCTTATGAGTTTATAGAGGAGATGTCACTAAATAACTATTAGTGGCAAGTCATGAGAACAAAGCCGACAAAATTCGCCAATGTTTTTAACCTCGACGCAGCCACGATGCTATCAAACCAGGTAGAGATCTTAAAAAAAGATTTATGGTTTATGTGTTTCCACGCAGGTAAATTCGGTGATACAATATGACATAAATGGAGGAGGGATGAATCTGCCCTACAATCCTAGTATAGAGAATGAGCAGCTGAATTATATGGGTAATAACTCTAAACCTTCAAATAATTCTTACAGTAATACATATAATCCAGGATGGAGGAACCACCCAAATTTCTCATAGGGTAATCAAGGGAATCAAAGACGGAAACCCTCTCCAAGTTCCCAACCACCCTACCAACAAGAGAAAAAGCTGAACTTTAAAGATATTCTAGTAAAGTTTATTTCGGTGTCAAAGATTCATTTTTAGAATACCGAAACGGCGTTGAAAAATCAGCAAGCATCGATTCAAGGACTTGAGAATCAAATTGGACAGCTGGTTAAGTTAGTTTCCAAAAAGCAACCAGCTGGTTTACCTAGTAACACCGAACCTAACCCAAAAGAGCATGTGAAGGCAGTTACACTAAGGAATGGGAAGGTGTCGATTGAAGCTGAAAAGAAGATGCCACAAGAAACTGATAAGGAAAAGGGTGAGGAAGTAAACAAGAATGTAACACCGGTACTTAAAGAGTATAAACCATCGATCCTATATCCAGCAAAGTTGAAGAAAGACCGCATGGACGTACAATTCGGTAAATTTCTTAAACTTTTTAAACAATTTCATATTAATTTACCTTTTGTTGAAGCTATTTTGCAGATGCCAACATACGCAAAATTCTTAAAAGAGCTTTTAACAAATAAAAGAAAGTTTGAAGAGCTACAACCGTGGAGCTTAACGAGGAATGTTCAGCTATTCTCCAAAATAAGCTACCAACCAAATTGAAAGATCTAGGAAGTTTCACTATTCCCTATTTAATTGGTAGTTTAAATATTGAGAAAGCATTAGCTGATTTAGGTGCCAGTATTAATTTAATGCCTTATAAAATGTTCAAGCAGCTTGGTCTTGGGGAACCAAAACCCACTAAGATGAGTATCTAATTAGCTGATAGATCTGTTAAATATCCTAAGGGAATTATTGAAGATGTTTTGGTAAATTTTGACAAATTCATATTCCCTGTTGATTTTGTTGTGCTTGACATGGATGAGGACATTGAGGTGCCTTTAATTTTAGTACGCCCATTTTTAGCCACTGCTAGGGTTGTTATTGATGTAGGTGATGGAAAACTTGTGCTCAAGGTAGGTGACGAAGAAATTATTTTTAAAATTTATGATGCTATTCTATACTCTAGAGAGCGAGATGATTCTTGTTATTTTATTGACGCTATTGATCATTCTATTCAAAATTCTTTTCAGGAAATCATACATAAAGACACGTTGGAACTTTATCTTGTCCAAGGTGAGGAGGCAGATGACGATACCAATGAGATGGGGGAGATAAAAATTGAGTTAAATAATTCTTCCCCAAGATAAAAGAAATATGAGGGCATTGAAATAAACGACGAACTAAAACAAAAACCCTTTATTGAAGAGCCTCCCAAATTGGAATTGGAACAGTTACCAAATCACTTGGAGTATGCATTCCTCGGAGATAATTCTACACTATCGGTAATTATTTCTTCAGAATTGGAACCCAATGAGAAAGACGAGTTACTACTAAGGAGCATAAAAGAGCCATAGCTTGGAAGATTTCTGACATTAAAGGGATAAGCCCATCGTTTTGCACCCATAAAATTTTAATAGAAGATGAATATAAACCATGTGTGCAACCTCAAAGACGATTAAATCCCAATATGAAGGAAGTTGTTAAAGCTAAGGTAATTAAACTTCTAGATGCTAGTGTTATTTATCCTATTTCTGACAGTACTTGGGTAAGTCCTGTGCAGGTTGTTCCAAAGAAGGGAGGCATGACTATTGTAGCCAACGAGAAGAATAAATTGATTCCAACAAGAACAGTCACAGGGTGGAGAGTTTTCATTGACTATAGGAAGTTGAATAATGCAACGAGAAAAGATCACTTTCCCTTAACCCTCATTGATCAGATGTTAGAAAGATTATTTGGGCATATGTACTATTACTTCCTAGACGGACTCTCTAGCTACTTCCAAATCCCAATAGCTCCCGAGGATCAAGAAAAGACAACATTTACATGTCCATATGGTACGTTTTCTTATCGTAGAATGCCTTTTGGATTTTATAATGCTCCTGCTACTTTTCAGCGCTGCATGCTAGCCATCTTTGATAAACTTGTGGAAGATATTATGGAGGTATTTATGGACGACTTTTCGATATTCGGTAATTCCTTCCACTTTTGCTTTAAAAATTTAAAACAAGTTTTAATGAGATGTGAGGAAATGAACCTTGTGCTTAATTGGGAAAAGTGTCACTTTATGGTTCGAGAAGGGATTGAGTTAGGTCACAAAATTTCTAGTAAAGTGATTGAGACCCAGAAAGCTACGGACTTCAGACACGTTCTTTGGAGGTTTCCAATCCAGAATAGCAGAAATCTTGCTTAGATCAACACGAATCCCAGAAGCTGACACAATATATCCCAGAAAACTAACCTCATGCAACCAGAATTCACATTTGTTAAATTTTGCATACAATTTCTTTTCTCTCAAAGTTTGCAATACAATTCTCAAATGTTCAGCAAGCTCATTTTCATCACGTGAATAAATCAGGATATCATCTATGAATACCACAACAAATCGATCTAGGTACGGTCTGAAAATTTTGTTCATCAGATCCATAAAAATAATAGGAGCATTCGTTAGTCCAAAAGGCATAACTAAAAACTCATAATGCCCGTACCTCATTCTGAAAGCAATTTTCAAAATATCTGAATCTTTAACTCTCAACTGATAGTATCCCGATCTCAGGTCAATCTTAGAAAATACCGTAGCTCCTTTTAACTGATCAAATAAGTCATCAATTCTGGGCGACGGATATTTATTCTTTATGGTCACCTTATTCAACTGCCGATAATCGATGTACATTCTCATCGTGCCATCTTTCTTTTTCACAAACAGAATAGAAGCACCCCAAGGCGAGAAACTCGGCCTAGCGAACCCTCTATCAGTCAACTCTTGCAACTGTGACTTTAACTCTTTCAATTCTGTTGGTGCCATTCTATACGGAGCTATAGAAATAGATGTCGTACCAGGCAATAGATCAATACCAATCTCAACTCCACGAATCGGAGGCCAACCCGGTAACTCTTCAGGGAACACATTAGAAAACTCGCAAACAATAGGTGCTGACTCGATTTTCCTTTCAGACATTTTCGAATCAATTACATAAGCAAAATGTGCCTCATATCCCTTTTTCACATAACTCTGAGCTTTCAATACTGATATCATAGCAGGAAATCCAATCAAATCATTAGACTCAACCCGCACAATTTCATTATTCGGACATCTCCAATCTATAGTCTTTCTTTTGCAGTTCACAACAGCATCATGCAAAGATAACCAGTTCATACCCAAAATAATATCGAACTCATCAAATGGCAGAAGTATCAAATCAGCAGGGAAATAGATATCTCTAAACATTAACGGACAGTTATTGCATACTTTATCAACCAAAACACTTTTACCTAAGGGGTTCGATACTTTTATAGTAAACTCAGTAGACTCTACAAGTAAAGTCTTACTGAATACTAAATTCATGCATATATAAGAATGTGTAGAACCAGGGTCTATCAATGCAATCATAGAAGTATTATAAAGTGTAAAAGTACCCGTTATAACATCAGGTGATGAAGCTTCCTCACGAGCTTGGTTAGCATACGCTCTGGCAGGCGCTCTAGCTTCAGATCTTGCAACAGTGTCTCTCATAGTTCTCTGACTACTACTGACATTTCTCACACTTAGAAGGTTTACCTCTCATAGGTGCATTATCAGGTTTCAAATTCTGAACAATCTCTGGCTCGATAGACTCAGGACAATCACGGATGAAATGATCAAGCGATCCACATCTAAAGCAAGATCTGTCATTTAATCTACAGCTTCCCGGATGCCTTTTTCCATAATGTTTACAGCCAAGTCTCGCAGTCCGGACATTACCAACACTGGCCATTGAAGTTGTTGGAGTTTTGGAACTCGTCTACGATCTAGCTTGATTCCTGTTCGAATGTCCCACATTGTTTCTTGAATGAATTTGATCACCTATGAATCTCTTCGAAGCAGACTGAAATGACTTGCTTGGATATCTCTTTCTCATATCTCTAGCTTCAGACTTAACTTTTCTTTTATCTTTCCCGAGTGCTTCAACTTTGCATGCTCGGTCAACGAGTACAACAAACTCTTTTATTTCTAAGATCCCGACTAATAAATGAATATCTTCATTAAGACCATCTTCAAATATTTTGCACATTATAGCTTCAGATGATACACATTCTTGAGTGTACTGACTTAATCGCACAAACTCTCATTCATACTCGAAAATAGTCAATCGGCCTTATTTAAGTTCTAGAAATTCTTTTTGTTTCTGATCAATGAATCTCTCACTGATATATTTCTTCCTAAACTCGATTTGAAAGAAGTCCCATGTAACTCGCTCTTTCGGAACAATAGAAATTAGAGTTTTCCACCATTGATAAGTTGTATCTCGGAGTAATGATACCACACATTTAATACACTCTTCCGGAGTCAGAGACATTTCATTGAATACTCGGATAGCATTTTCAATCCAGAACTCAGCCTTTTCAGTAGCATCATCATTAGTAGCTCAGAATTCTTCGGCACCATACTTACGAATCTTGTCAACCAGAGGCTTATTCCACGGATTCAAATTTGCAGTCAGAGGAATATCAGATGTCTGAGGGAGATTAACCAGGGGCGGGGGTTGCGAAATAGTCGGGTTATTCCTTATGAATTGAGTGAACCATTCACTCATCATCTGGAAGAAAGCTTGTTTAGCTTCTCCCTATTGACTGCTTATAGCTGGTCTCAGATCAGAGGGCACTGTCCCTTGTGCGGGAGCAGGCGCATTACTTTCTACGTTGTCAGCTACGGCTCTTTTGGGATCCATTGCTATACAGAAATCACATTTTATACGTCAGGATTCATCACACTATCATAATTTAGATATATGGCATGTATAGCTAGACTCTAACACGCTACGTTAGTCCGATAATCGACTAAATCATAGCTCTGATACCAACCAAATGTAACACCCCTAACCCATAACCATAGCTGGATTAAGGTTAAAAACGTTACCGGACAGATTGAAAACTTTCCTAACATTTCATTCATCAATCATACACACACTATCCCTTAAAAGAGTTATCAAAGGCTCTAAGCATACTTATAAACTGAGTTAGGACTAAAATAAAACACATACAAAAGTTCTCAGAAACTTAAAAACTTTTCTAAAATACAGGGCATACACGCCCGTGGGAGCCAACCGTGTGCCCTCCACAGCTGCTAGACACACTTGTGTGTCCTCTCTGTGGTCAAACCTGACTACACACCACGGCCACCAAGCACGCCCATGTACCTTGACCGTGGTCGGTCCTGCCAA
The DNA here is from genome assembly GCA_025506655.1 of Gossypium rotundifolium. Classification (NCBI taxonomy): domain Eukaryota; kingdom Viridiplantae; phylum Streptophyta; class Magnoliopsida; order Malvales; family Malvaceae; genus Gossypium; species Gossypium rotundifolium. Next base: position 83,245,799 of record CP106722.1, on the reverse strand, counting down.
AACAACACGGCTATCAAGCACCCCCATGTGCTAAGGTCGTGTCCTACTAGGCCATATACTGACTTTCTCACACGGCCTCTAGGCACGCCCGTGTGCCATGGTCATGTACTCTTAAGCTAGCTACTGACTTTACCCCACGGTCACTAGGCACTCCCGTGTGCCATGGCCGTGTGACATTATAGGTCATTTGTAAGACAAAAATGCCACCTAATTGGGCCATACCTAAAAGCAACATTTACCAAATCATATCATGCATATATGGCAACCAAAAACATACCAAATTGACCAATCAATCTATACATTCAATACCAAATTCATTCATGCCAAATTACAAAACTAAAACTCATATCATCAAAAGTATAATTCATCAAAAACTTACTCAAAAACTTGACCATTTCTTGTGCTCCAAACCATACCAAAAAATGCATCATATAACTCATTCATTCAAGCACTTTATCAACTCAAAACTAGCCACAACCATGGCTAAGTTCACTTCATAAACATATACACATATCTAACCTATACATGCCATATCTAGTTATATACATTTTTCAAAGAGTACCAAAAAGAGTTTAGTAGTGTGATAACGATCCTTGACGGTCCCGAGCCTTCAGTAGCTTTGACGACCTATAAAACAAAGAAAACACACATACAGAGTAAGCTTTCCAAAAGCTTAGTAAGTCAATATACAACCAAACTTAGCGTAAAATGCATTTTGAGCAAGTAAATCATTGGCACATTCCAATCACTCAGCAAATCATCACATATATACCATAATTCATACTTGTGGCCACATTTACCATATTCATCAATTCAAGATTCATATTCTCACATTTAAACATACATTTCTTCAACTTCAAGTCATATAGGTACTTACCTTTATTACACACTTAATATACATTTAACGTACCTGAAATGGATATTCGTTCACTTATTTGATCATAGCTCAGATTTACAATTCGTATCACAAAGTTGCCCGTTGAACCTTTAGGAATCTAGTAGGATAATCGGAAAGCTTAGAATAGCCGTACAATGCCAACGTCCCAAATGAGGTCTTACATGCACTCAGATATCGATGCCACTGTATCAAATAGGGTCTTACGAATCAATACGATGTCAATGTCCCAGACATGGTCTTACACGTAAAGCTCTTATCGATACCAACGTCCCAGACATAGTCTTACTCGTAAAGCTCGTATCGATGCCAACGTCCCAGACGTAGTCTTACACGAAATCTCAAATCAACACCAACGTCCCAGATGTGGTCTTACATGATAAAACAGAACAGATACCTATGTCATGACATAGCTAATCCTATCCATTCTTAGGTTCGTACGGGACTTCTCGAACATTATCTATACATCGAGCTTATCTCGAAATCCATATGCATAACCTCTCAATAGCATTCGTTATCAACATTAATCATATGAACAATTACAATTTCATACTAGTACATTTATTTGCATAGTGACTTACCTCGGATTCGGTTTAACTGAATGAAAACGGCTACTCTGTTATTTTCGCTTTCCGCGTTTTAAGTCCGTTTTCCTCGGTTCTTGATCTAAACATATTCAGAATTAACCCTTTTATTCACTAATTCATTCAATTCAGTCCAAGGACACACATTTAGGGCTATTTGCAAATTAACCCTCATACTTGCACAATTTATCAATTTAGTCCATTTTTCTCAAAACATCAAATATACAAAATTTGTTCACACACATGCATAGCTTTGCTCTTTCTTTTTCTTTTGTTTTTCAGCAAACATATGATAATAAAAGGCCACTTACTCATGTTTTCATCTTATTATAATAGTATAACTTATTAAATAAATATAATATAAATTTAACTTATAACATAACATATAAAAGCATAATATAAATACATGTTGCCATCCACTAACCATGTTTTTAGTTTAATGTCCACATGAGTCCTTACTCCTAAAAGGACATAACAATTTGGCCATTAATCAAATGAAAAGCCACTTTTAAAATTTATGCGATTTAGTCCTTTTATCAAATCAAACACACAGACGGACGAATTAACATACGAAACTTTACCACATGCTTAATTACTTATCAAAGAAATAGAAATTAATATTAAAATATTAAACAGACTCAAATTTATGGACCCGAAACCACTGTTCTGACTAGGGTATAAACTAGATTGTTACAAAGTTAGTGTACCATAATATCTGTATTTAACACGGGCATGTCTTGGTATGACAATGTGAAGACATCCTTGAACTCTTGGAGCAACTCAATGAGGTCTCGCTTCATTTCTGCGGTAATGCTAGCTCCAATCTTCAACTCTTTTCCTTCTCATATACTTACAATTTCCACTGACTCTTTGTGAGGTAAGATTTGTTTCTAATCTTGCCCTACCATCCTTAACAAATTAAGAGATATGTTACTATCCTGGTCATCTTCAAAATCTTGAGAATCCTTTACACCCGTATCTTGTTCAAAAGAATATTCTGAGTTAATAACAGCGTTACTCATATCGTTGATATCTGGGGACCTGTTAGAAGGGAAAAGAAAGGTGTAAAAACAAAAGAGTCTAAGAATAATTATTTGTATGATTGGTTATGAATGAAATGTAAAGGATATTTTGGTTATGAATGAAAAGAATAAAAGAACATTTGCTCGGAATGATACAAAAAGGTGCATTTTATTGAAATAAAGATTTGGACATATGCCTATTTAACAAAGGCTTCTTATTGCTCTTAGGCTTATAGCAACAAGTGTGTTTTGAACATTACTCTGAATTAATTCTAAAGGTTACAAGAATCTCTTTCATGGTCCAATTGTTAAGAACACTTTCGGGAGTGTAAGGGCAAATTCCAGATAAATTTCATTCTTTAGCTCCCTCTTCGGATACGGCGTTAATGCTCAAACTTCCCAACATTACCTCCACTACTTCTCTTCTTACCATCCTTTGTTCAGGGTATATGGTACCTCCCGAAAAAAATGTTTTGGACAAATGAGGAAAGGTCACTGGCTCCCATTTGACCTCCTCACCGCTTAAACGTGCTCTTTTTCTCTCTTACTTTTTCTCCACCTCTTTCTTCTTTTGCTTCACATCTGACTTGAATCCCAAGCCGAAGTGGTCTTATTTTTCTTTCAGCATCAGTACCTCATTCTTTCCTTAAATGCATTTCTAGAGTCTTTTTCCTGGTAAGGCTCCCTTCCCAACTATCATTTGCAGGCCCATCCTCGTGGATTTGGATATTTTGGGCATGGAGATCTTGTTGCCTTCAATGACGAAGGTTATATTGACAAATTCAAGTGATCGAAAAGAACATTCTATCACTTCGTCGTCTGCCCCTATGTATAGGGCGTCACTAGTAATAGATGCTATGATGTCTTCCTCTGCGTTTATTATGACCAATCTTCCTTTGATTACCAATTTTAACTTTTGATGTAATGATAGCGGCACTTCCCCTGCCGAATGGATCCAAGGTCTTCCTAACAGGCAATTGTAGGAAGGCTTGATGTCCATCACCAAGAAGTCCACCTCATATGTATTTGGACCAATCTGAAGGGGTATCTCGATCCTTCCCATTACCCTTCTTTCAGTACCATCGAAAGCTCTCACAATATTTTGGCATGTTTTCATGTGAGAACTATCTACGGGCAACCTATGTAGCATGGATAAGGGTAAGACATTCAGGGCTAATCCATTATCAATTAGGTACCCCTGGCAATGTATATCTTTTGCAGCGTGTGGTTATGTGTAAAGCGTTTGTAGATCATAACTCTTGGAGGTATCTCATCATCATTGAAGAAGATGAAATTTTTGGCACTTATGTTGTTGACCAGACGGTCCAGCTTGTTGACAGATATATTATCCGTGAGGTATGTTTCATTCAACACTTTCATTAATGCACTACGGTGGGCTTCTGAGCTCATGAGCAAGGCCAATATTAATATACGAGCTGGCTGCTTGTGCAATTGCTCCACAACACTGTACTCACTGTGCTTTAGGAATTTTAGAAACTCTTTAGCCTCTTTTACAGTCACCGGCTCGTTAATGGGTAGTTCCTTTCTAACCGTCTTTTCTTTTTCTTGTTTCACCTCCAAGGCTTTTCCTTTTGTTGGTTCTGCTCTTACTTTTAGGGTATAACGCCTTTTGCTACGTATAAAGAAACCCTTATCTTGACCTTCCTCCAGAGTGTTAGCCGAGTTCTTCTCTCCTGGGATCGTTACATTACAATCATAGTTCTATGAAACCCCTTTACTATCTTTATAAGAGAAAGCTATAGGCTTCTGAATTATGACCTTTGGTGCGATTTGTACTCCAGCTTCACCCACTCTTGGTCACAAGATAATTACCACAGGGTGATTGACCCCATAGACCTTCTTGGTCGATCCTTCTTCCGATGCGTAGACTTCTCTTTCTTTTGATCATTTGATCTCTTCATAAAATTCCATCTCTTTATTGTCCATGAGATTTTGCACAATGGCCCTAAACTCGATGCATTCTTGGATGTCATGACCCACCTCGGCATGGAACTCGCAGTATTTTTCTGCTTCTTTGGGCTTTTCCCCTGATTCTTGTGTAATTAGACCTCTATTTATCATTTATTTCCAAACTCATCTTAATGGGGTTTTTACTTCAGCCATGTCAGCTTTGATTCTTTTCCCACCATTCTCAACTATTGCATTTACCCCTTTATCAAAATGGTTGGGTAATGGATTTCCTGCTACGTTGGGTTTTGATGGGTCATCAAACTTTACGATCCCCATTTTGATGAATCTTTCGATCAACCTTTTAAACGTAGTACAGTTCTCGATTGAGTGCCCCGCTATTCCCGCATGGTACTCACACTGAGCATTTGCGTCATACCATTTTGGGAATTGGGATTACAGCGGTTCTATGTAGAATGGGGATACCACATGTGCATCAAATAGATTTTGGTATAGCTCCCTATATGTCATTGGGATGGGAATAAACTGGGGCCTTTCCGTGTTCGATCTTGCGTTGGATTCCTACCTCGGGGGGTCTTGATGGCTGGTAGTTACTGTCCTCGACTGGCTCACAATGATGTGTTCCGTATAGCCTTTGTTGTATGTGCTCACATTATTCACTTCGTTAACCTTCTTTCTCGGGGTCGGTCTCTTGGCATTTCCCCCGTGTCTATCTTGCCGCTCTTGATTGCATTTTCTATTATCTCTCCAGACATTACTATGTCTGAGAAGCTCTTAGTAGCACTTTCCAATATGTGGTTGATGAATGGAGCCTTCAGTGTGTTGATAAAAAGCATGGTCGTTTCCTTCTCTAGAAGAGGGGGTTGGACTTGGGTGGATACCTCTCTCCACCTCTGGGCATACTACCTGAAGCTCCCACTCAACTTCTTTTCCATATTTTGCAATGTTATTCTGTCTGGTGCTATGTCCGTCACGTGGCCATATTACTTCATAAAAGCATGTGCCAAATCCTTCCATGAATTAATTTGAGCACGGCTTAGCTGGTTGTACCACTTGGCCGCAGATCCGACCAAGCTGTCTTGAAAGCAGTGAACTAACAGCTGATCATTATTGACGTATCCTATCATCTTTTGACAGAACATCGTAATGTAAGCTTGAGGGCAGCTAGTCCCATTATATTTTTCAAACTCCGGTGTCTTGAACTTTGGTGGGAGTATTAGGTCTGGGACCAAGCTCAAGTCCTTAGCATTAACCCCGCCATGGTAGTCTGCGCTCTCCATTACTTTAAACTTCTCTTTCAACCATCTACACTGGTCTTCAAGTTGTTTAGACACATCTACTCTAGCCTTCTCTGTTTCTGCTAAATAGTTGAGGTTAGGGACGACGGGATTAGTTGAATTATTCCTCAGATTAGAGCCCAAGCCTGTTGGAAAATTCATTGATGTCGAAGCACCAACCTGATATTGGGGTCTGATAGTAACATGTACCCTTTATGGGTTTGCATCTGGTTGAGTTTGGGTGTGCGTTGGGGTAAAACCCGGAGGATAGGGAGGTTCTTCATTGTCATCTCCAGGATTGGTCACAGGGCTTTTTCCTTTATCGAGTCCTCTGGCCAATAGCTAGGCCAGTTGGTTCATCGTATTCCTTTTGGATTCCAGCATCTGATCCCTCATGCCTTGTTGCATTTTGGCTAATTGTTCTTGCATTTGTGCTTGCAACTGATCTTGCATATCCCTTTGCATATGTTCTAGTCTTTCTAGTCCCTGATCCATTGCTTTCATTTTGCGACGGGTACTGTAGCGATATGTAATTGGTAGATTTTCATTGGTTTCTAGGGTAACTTTAAAATTTTAATTAATTAGGGTCTTTTTTATGAAATTTTAATGCAAATGATGTAATGTAATGCAAATGCATGAGATGAATGCAAAAAGGAGGCGTTGATTTAGATTCAATTTTATTAGATCAACTTCACTAGAAAACAAATTTCTTTACATAGAACAGATAATTACATATACAACCTCGCCCTAATACCTAAATCCTTGACTTTCCTAAGAAGCCAAGCTAAGTTCCGGCCTCGATCTGATTCTGACTCGTATTTTAGACTTAATACATCAGCCTGAACTGCTAAGGTTTATAAATGATCGGCTACTTCTCGAACTTGAGCCACAGCTTCGCCCATAATATAATCTCTATCTCTGATCTGATCTTGTGAGCGGTGGAGCTACTCATTCCAATGTTCATTGTTTACTTTAAGGAGCTTAACTCGAATCTTACTATCTTGCAGTGCAGTCTCGAGCTCCTCTATCCTTCCTTTTAGCTCCTCTATCTTGTTTTGGCTGGCTCTTAACTCGATTACCGAGTTGCAACTACGGTGCTAATATAGTGACATTTTTAGCTCTGCCACTCAAACTCTTAGCCTCTCCTTTTCGCTTTGGCTCTCTAACAAGCTCCTCTTTAAAGCGTCTTCTCGTGTTCGAGTGTCTTGGAACTTTTTCTCCCACTAATCAGCTCTAGTCTTTTCTTCCTTAATTTCCTGTCGCCATTACTCTGATGTTTTGCCCAAACTAGCAGTTCTAATTGACATACGCAGATTATTTTAGTCCGTCTTTAAATTGTTCAAATCCTCTTCGGCCTTATTTTTTCCTTTTCTCAATTTTTCAGCCTTGAGCTTATGGATGTCGACGTCTAATCCTAACTACATTTTTTCCTCTTCCAACTGTTCTATCTTCTTTCCCAATTCCTGACTCCTTTTTCTCTAAATCTTACTTGATGATCTCTAATTCAAACGAGATTACTTGTAATTGCTCCTCTATTGGCCGAGCATTTCCTTAACTTGGCATTGGGATATTGTCGTTGATTCTTTTTCCCCACCACCAGTCATAATCGGGGGTCGTCATTGGCCCTATGGTGAGTCCCTTCATTCTTCGGGTTTGGATCCACACATTCGATATCTCACGAACTCTCTTCTTATAATTATCGTCCTTGTATGAAAAATCACACTGAACTAACCCATGCGTCGCAGGTACGAAATACCTTGATCGATACTGCCTCATCACGAGTAATAGAGCGTACCCAACAGCTCCCCATATCCAGAGCAAAACCCAGTCAAAGTCTCCACACCGGTACAAGATCTCGTCGGGAATCATCCACGGAGCTCTCCATTCGACGTATTCAACTTGTAGATTCTGGAGAATTACTATCCATTTTTCTTCAGAAAGGTCGTCCCCCTTGGTGTATCAACTAATTCCTTCAAAGGAGAGTAGTTCTTGGAAAAAACTTTATATGAGACCTTTTTTATCTTCCAAAAGTGGCTATGGAACCAAGATAGCAAAAGCTGCGCACATTCTATCGCCCACTCTCTGCTAAGCATTCAATGATCTGAAAGTCTCAGCTAAGATTGCAGGGACAAGTGTAACTCCTTTATCAAGCCAATCGAACAAGTCCGAGACTACTTCCTCTACATGTCCCAATGCCTTGGGAAAGACGACCAAACCATAGATGCTTAAGGCGAAAACGTCAACCCTCTTTTTCATGTCCGAATGTGCTAGAATTAAGTCTCTCAAGTTCTTCCAATGAATACACTTACTGTCTCCTTTTTGCTTAATCTGAGCTGTAACCCACTACTCACTCATCCCCATGATATTCATCAATTTCTTTACAAAGGTCGGGACATTAACAGCTCTAGAATAGGCTTTGTCAGCTTTAATTCTCGGGTAATGAAGTAAGGCCGTGTACTCCTCCATGGTAGGCACCAAATCAACTCACCCGAAAGTGAAGCAACTGTAGTCGGGATTCCAAAACTGAGTGAGGGCTCAGAATAAATGCTTGTCCACCTTTATATCAATTAGATAAGGTAGGTCACCGTAGTTATAGTAAAACAGCTGCTTGATCTTGTCCCCCCATGAGTCCCATATCTCTTTTAATTCTTGCAGGTTATTCTGAGTCACACTGACGTGGGTGAAATCCCATAGCTCTGATTCATATCCCTCGGTCAGACTGTCTCCTTTCTCTTGCTATATCCTCTCGAACCATACTCGGACGGCCGCGTTATCCTCCACTCTATCAAGAAACCCCTTTTCCATGTTAAGCTTTTCTATCTAGTAACCAAACGTGAATCAACACCCCTTTTATGATGAAATGTCATGCAATAATCAACAAAACACAATAAGTCAGTATTATATAGAAGAAAGAACTCAGAACAAACAAGAAATAAATAAGCACCTATTCGGTTAACCACTAGGGTTTGGCACGGTTCTATCTAGGGTAGGCTTTTAGGGCTCACTATATGTGGTTTGGTTCTAAAGTAAGGGTACCCAAACCGAAAAATTCCTCGATCCTCACCCATTAACTCATGTGGACCGAGTTCAGTTCAGGGGAATACATTTCCCTATGGCTATACGGAGATGAAAATCTCACGAAGACGCAGGTATGGATGTATTCCGGAAGCAATTCGCTATCCTATACGGAGGTGAAGACCTCACGAAGGAATAGTTTCTTACTCCCACTTAAGAGGGTAAATTTACGAATCGATGTGATGCAATATACAAAGATACACCAAGAGATTTAAACCACAGATAGGCATATTATCAGGGATAACATGAAAGTGAAGAATAACATGCAATGAAATGACCGTAATTTTAAACCAGATTTTCAAATTTTGACAAAAAGACATAAATTAATCGATTTTTGGCTCGACTCTCTAACAGGTCCCCAGTGGAGTCGCCAAGCTGTCGAAACCATTTTTTTTTAAAAAGGGGATCGACTAGGGTTTAAAAACGAAAATAAGAATGGGAGTCGCCACCGATTTTTATTAGGTCTGATTGGATCACCTTTGTTTTAATAAAACATTTTGGTTTACTAAAATAGTGTTTTTGGTCTACGGAATTCGAAAAATCAGGTTCAAGAATCAGTTACGTACGAGGAAGGATTAGCACCCTTGTCACGCCCAAAATTGGTACCAAATTGATTAATTAGTGTCTCAATTTTGAAATTTGAAAATTTGAAAAAGATTTTTAAAAATACGATCTCTTTTAAAAATATTTGAATTTTCTCAAATTGGATATTAAGATTATCTCGCTTCTGAAGGCATAAAATATCACATCCATCACGTTACGACACGAAAATTTAAATCCTCGAATCCGAGATCATCTCATAATTCTCGAGACTCATGCATTGAAGATATCAAAAGGATATTCGAGTATTTGGCCAAGCGAAAAAACGAAACCCAGCACGTTAGGGCACGATTTCTCGGATTTCCAAACACGGAATATTGTCTTATTTTGAAAGTTTTTATTTTTGGATAAAATTAATAAAGTATTCAAAAATGATATATGTTTGGTAGTTTAGGTTTTAAAGAAACATTATTTAAAGCCTGAATGGCGTTGTACTCGAAGAATAACAGTAATGTGAAACAAGTTTGGCATAATGATAACGTAATACACATAATACATAACATTGGTATCGTTGATCTAAAATATCAATACGCATGAATAATAATAATGATAATGGAACAATAATATAAACAATAATAATGATGATGGTAATAACGATGATATGGAAATACGAATAAGTAGATTATAATACATACAAGAATGACAATCACATAGCTTACACTATTTAAATACTAATATTAATAATCAAGGACAAATGAATCAAATGATAATATATTGTTTAAAAATAAATAATAAAAAGCAAACTAAAATAAAACAATTGTAAACAAATTTCAAGACAATTTAAAATAAATGAATTTAAAATAAACAACATAAAAAGAAGATCAAAATTGACAAATGTACAACCATCTTTTTTAAAAATAACACACACACACACACACACAGATATATATATAAGTTTACAAATAAATGTAATACATGAAAAATCTTCAATACTAAATCCATTCAAAAGCGATACATAAAAGAGTTTTAAAACATAAATAAGGTAATATAAAATAAATAAGGGTAAAATAATTTAAAAATAATATATATCGTAATAGTGTAGGATGAATGTTATGTAATTAGTTCAAAATGAATAAGATATAAAATAACTCAAAATAAAATGTATGTAAATAATAAAATAAAATATAAAAGGTATAAAATAATTGATATGTATATATATATATATATATATATATATATATATGAAAATCTAAAATAAAGAAAATACAAAAACAAAACCTTTTTTAAAAAAACAGGATTAAGGACTGAACTGCGATGAAAGTAAAATGTAAGATATAAATAATAAAAGGTGCGCCAGGGGCCATAACGTTATGCGCATAAACTTACGGGGACTAAATGGGTGAATAACCCAGCCCCTAATGCGCTGCGTTTCAAGTGGCCAAGGCGCTGATCAAATCGAAAATGAAATAGAATAACAGGGCAAAATTTAAAAAGAAATAAATGCAAAATGGGACCGGATTAAACAGTGACGCAAAAGAGAGGGACCCGTTTCGCAAATATCCCTTTTGAAGGGATATGCACGGACACCCTTGAAGCCAAACGGCGCCGTTTCATTCAAGGTATAAAAAGGCCCAAACTTTTTGAAAAAATATATTTTTAACCCTAAAACTTTTAAAGAATCAGCAGCCATCCCCAAAACCTTTCTTCTTCTCATCTCTTCCCTCTCTCCGACGAATGGGGAGATTCTCCGACTGCCCGTCGCACCACTACCAGTCTGGTGGTCAACGATGTATGGAGATGGGCCTTTGTGCCCTGTTTCGTCGCCCATTAGAAGGTCGAGCCATTAGTGTTTAAAAAAGTCGAAAGGAAAATAAAAAAACCCCTTTTTGCCTTTGATCCGGCCTCGACGACGGAGAGGAGACTCTGACGATGAGACCCGGGGTTCAGGTAAGTTCCTTTTCTCCTTTTTATTATTATTTCATTTTTTAAAAGTTTGAAAATAATAAATAAAAAATAGATAGAGAACAGCAATAATAAAAAGCAAAACCGAAAGGAAAATGAAATCCACCTTTAAAATTTCTATTCTTACTTTTGATTTCTAAGTGTTCGTAAAAAAGTACAATGTATTCGTTTTGGTTTTTATAACCGATTACTAGATTCGGTTTTATTTTTTTCTTTTTGTTTTCTGTCATTTTGTCATTTTCTTTTTGTTGTTGAGTGTTTCCATTGTAGTTGCAGGTGACGAAAGCGTGTCAGAGGCGCGTGCGGAGGGTCTGCTGGCGGCAGCGGTAGAGGCGTGGAGGGAGATGAAAGGCGACGCTGAGGCTAGGGTTTGCCTGCTGCTTTCTTTTTCTGTAATGGACTGTAATGTTGGGCTTTGGGTTTAATTTTTTTGGGCTTCGAGTCTGTTGTAATTTGGACATTTGTTTGGACTGTTTTTTTTTTTTTTTTTGTGTGTGTGTGTTTTATTGTCTTGGGCCAAAATTGGCCTATTACAGCTGGTATGTGATCAATTAAGCTATAAAACATGAATTTTGACCATCTGATATCGTAAAATAAGATAAATGTATGCATGTTTGAAATGATATACGATAAGTAAAAACCATAATGTGATATGTATGATATGAAAAGTGTTACATATGATCTAATATGAGATAGGCATGACTTGAGTTTGAGATTAAGTATGTATGACATATACACTTTTGGTATATGTTATTTTTGTATGTGCTTTTAGTGCGGAATTATGTATTGGAGGAAGTGTGAGCAGCTTAGTTACCTGCAGTAAATTGTGGCACAGACACATCTATTTTTTTACATGGTGATAATTCACATAATGATTTGGCAATTAAGCTGTAAATATTCTGAAAAATGTCATACCAACACTAAGTGGTGTGTAGGGATGGATGGGTATTTCATACCACATATTGTGTGTTAGGATGGTCGGAGTTAGTGTGTAGTGGATGGGAGTAGGATTATATTTCTGCATCTGTATTGTTCTGATAAGTTCAGCTTCTGATATATCTATTTGATTTATTTTTGTTGTTAATATGAAATGTTACACACTGAGGTTTGAAACTCACTTTCTGTTGTCTGTTATTTTGGGTAACCCTTAGACTTAGTCAGACCGAAGCGACGAAAGCTCGGTTATAATATTTTGGTTCCATCAGATTTATTTAAATTTGGGATTAACTTGTTTTGTAAATTTTGGATTGTTTTTGGACATTTTGGGACTATTTGGGGTTTTGGATTTTGTTTAGTTTTTCGTTTAAAATTGGTTAAACATTTTTTTTTATTTGGCGACATTCATTTTAACCGCAAGAATATTGGATTTTCAAATAACAAATTGTGTTTTCCAAAATTTTCCATGCTAAATATGCAAACTTATACGTTTTGGAAAGTGTAAACAAACAATAGTTTTACCAATCAAATAAGAAAGAGATGCTTTCAAACAATCGGATTTTTACGTAATAAAAGCTAACAATGATGTCTTTACAAGGCCAGCAAATTTTGGGTTTTCAATTGATTTATAGTGACATCTCTAGATCTGGCCATAATGTCTAGGCTGGGTTTGGGATGTTACATTATTATTATGTCAGAAAGTAATGAAAATTTATTTTCTTAAGAATAAAGTTTATCTTTTGTAAATTACAATTTTTACCGGTTTCTATTGAAAGAATTACTTTCCTATTAAAAGTAATAAATTCGTTTCTTGTTTTGTGTTGGTTTGCATTGCTTGAGCCTACACCTGGTGCAATTCGGGGTATAAAGATAGTGGAAAAGGTCATTCGGTTGAAAGTCGAGAATGATTTAAATTTGTCTCGCACAAAATATATTTGAGGAAAAGTTTATTGCTATAAATATCACAAATCAGCTCGGTTTTCAAAATTTTTAATTTTCTGTTATGACTAAAAATCATTTTCTAAACCATATTTTTCCTATACAAAACTATTGTATTGTACTTATAAAATGGTGATGAAAATTTTAAAAATAAAAACAATAATTTATCAATAAAAGGAAAGGATCCTACAATTATCGGTTTATTTGTGGACGATCAAGAACATTTTGTTCAACGTGAAAATGACCCTTACGATCTAATGACTGTTCACATTATTCAAAAATTGATCTAATGTCATGTGTTCATTTTTTTTTGTTTAAATGACTTTTTAATAATTTCTAATTTTTCATAATTTTATATTATTTATAATTTTTCTGAATTTCTATAAGTTATTATAAAATTTTAAATGTTTTAAATATGTTTTATTAACTTTATAATTTTTTATAATATATTAGAATTTTATAAATTTTCATAAGTTTATATCAATTTTAATTTTTAAAATTTTTAATATTTTTAATATTTTTTATAAACTTATTATTTTTTTATCAATCACTACAACATTTATGATTTTTAGATTTGTGACGAATTTTGCATGCAACACAACTAAAATAAATAATTGTGGTTCATTAATATTTGATCACTATTATGATAATAGTTGTGACAGTTTAAGTCGTAAATAGTCACAATAAATGTGTAATTATTACCAAATATGTTGGGCACTACATGTTCATCACTAATGGAAGGGTAAAATTTGGCGCCTAGTTATTTTCCCGGGGAATGATGTAATTGTGTCAACATATTCATTTGTCACTGATATTTACCATTTTAGTGACAATAGTTTTTTATCACTATAAAATTTTCTTGCGATGACTTAAATTATATGACAAGTAAATTATCACTATAAGTGTATAATTGTTATCAAATTCATTAGTCACTATCAATTCTTCACTACTGAAATACTAAAATTGACATTAAGTTTTCCCTAATAAATGATGTAATAGCGACAACATATCTATAATCAATATTATTCGATGAATATTGTGATCATATTTTTTTCACTATATTATTTAATTTTTTATAATGATATAATTTTGATTATTTAAATTAACAAGTAATTTGTCACTATAAATATATAATTGTGATCAAACCTATTTGACACTAGTGATTCTTCACTAATGAAATGCTCAATTTGATGCCAAGTTATTTTCCTTAGAAAATAACTAAAATAATAATAAATTAATTTTTTCGACTTTATAACTAAAATATCTTAAAATATAAAAAATTTAATAATTATAAAATTAAATTAAATTATAAACTTTTAAACACAATAAAAACAATAGTAAATTTGTATAAAGATGAAAAAAAAATCTTAAAAGATAACCCAATGCCGTGTTTGAAAGATAAATGTTGAAAACAATAGCCGTTAATAGCAGTAAAAAAAAAAAAAAAGACTTCTTTTAATGTTAAATTAAAAAGTGGTCAACTATAATTAAAAAAAGAAAGATGGTGGTGGGTGGGACCCATTGTATAATATATTATATAAAAATTTAAAGTTAAATTAATATGGCATATGAAACGGAAAAAAAAAAAACTATTCAACATTGGGAAAGGGTCAAACAAGAGGTAAAATTTTTCAAAGGTTAAGGGATTAACTAATAAATTTACATTTTTTATAATTTTAGAGGGGGTTGGGCCTTGCCACCCCCAAGTTTCGGCCATTACAACAAATCCAAAATTGTATATATACTAGGCAAGTTTTGCGATCATATACACTTTTATATAATTACTCATGGATTCGAACATATTTCGATAGATTTTAGCATTTCCATAAAAACTTCGACTAAACCAAAAATCATAACCTACAGCCTTTGATACCAATAAAGATTATCACATTTAATAATTCATTATTATAATTAAAATTTAATAAATTTATAAAATCATTTGATGCAAAATAAATCTTGATTCATCGGTGTAAGACAAGATCACATAACAGAAATTGTCTACTTATTATTACCTAAGTTTTTTAGGATGTAACCAAGTATTGTTTTTCAAATTTATAGAGAAAACTTGTTCCCTCATTTTCTTTTTTCTTTTTAACAATTCTATTATTAATAGATGAATTACAAATACCATTTTCGTCAATATTGAAACACCGTATCATCAATCGTCAAATGCCATTCTTCTAATCTCTTCTCTTTATTGCAAAGCTGATTGGTTTTTGTATTGAAATGGTCATGAGCCAATTTCCTATTTCTATTTAATTTCAAATGGCTAAATGCCATTATTCAATTTTCAAGGGCTTTTACGCCATTAATGCTTAAAATGGCTATTGTCATTCATGGTGGCATTAAGCCATTTTCCATATTTTTTGGGGGAACTTAAACTTTCTTATTTATTTTTCAACTTGCCAGTTTTAATCTCTTTTCTAACTTCCCTTTTGGAAGTTATTATATGTGAGAAATATGTGCCCTTATAATTAAAAATATTGGTAAATTACCATTTTCATTTTTTTCCCTTTTTCTCGTTAAATGTTAACAGGAGCACATGAAAAGTTTTTGGCAAAAAGTACATCTTAGAATTAACAAGTTGTTGAGTATAATAGTAAAGTATATTACACTTTCAAGGGAAGGATTCAGATCTGAACTTTGAAAACAACATTGTTGGGAGGGACAATCACCAATCCCTAACATGAACCGTAAAACGAACATGAAGTATATAAAAAATTATACCTTAAAACTCCCTATATTTATAGATTTTAAAGTTTAAACTAAAGATAAACGAATAGCTTAAATAACCAAATCAACTTCAATCCACAAGACTAAACTCAATCATCTTTTATTGACTTTCTTCATCGATTTTTTTTAAGTTTATTTCATTTTGAGGTCTAAGATATTTTGTTTTCATTGATTTTTTTAATTTATTTCATTTTGAGGTCTAAGATATTCTTTTTATATTATGAAAATTTTAAAATTGTTGTACATTTATTAATGTGAATATTTTTTAAAGGATAAACTACATCGATAGTGGCCCATTTTTTACTTCAATTTTTCTTGATTTCTCTTGATTTCTCTTCCTTTAAAAAGCCCTTTTTCTTTTATCAATTTTTGTTTTAACTTTAAATAAAAAGAAAGAGAAACCCATGAAAAATTTGCATTTAAAGCTTTAAGTTCTCTCCAATATATTTTTGTAAAAGATTCAGATTCAATTCCCTAATTAAAATTTTTTTTTTTCCTCCAACAACAAAGGTTTAAATAAACAAAGCAAAAAAGAAAAAAAACTCAAAGTTTCGTTTGGGGGAATTAAAGAGATTAAAGATTGAAACTTTAATGAAAATGAGATATGGATTTTGAAAGAAATTTAGATACAAAAGTGGAGTTAAAAAGAAGAGTTCATGAACAGAGAAGAAATAGGGGAAGCTAAGAAGTAGGTTGTTTTAAAAAAAGGATTCAATCTTTTTGCGAACAAAAAGCGATACTTATTTTTGCGTTTAAAAGAGAATTTATTTTTAAGAAGTTTACGAATCAAATAAGATTGAAACTTCAAATGAAAAAAATGAATCAACAGTAGTAGCCAAATTGATTAAAACAAAAAACAAAAAGAGAAATCTAATGGATTTGGAGGTTTTTTTTTTTTTTTTGGGGGATAAATTTCATTTATATTAAAAGATAGGGGCTAAAATGATACTTTTTTATTTTACTTAAATTATGTGAAAAATCAATATTTTAGAAATAATTTGATGTCAGATTCCCGTTAGAGTTTTTAACTAGAGTGACCAAAATGAACGAACTATGTAATGTGAGTATCTAAATTGTAAACTTTTTTTTTTGCTTAAAATGAGAATTTTGATAGCTAAGTGTCTTCATATATGTACAAAACCTAATTTGCACGGCCAAACGGAGAATAAAAACTAAAATACATAAAAACAAAATTCAATTACAAAACTCAAACCAATTAAACCCATTTACCCAAAAACAAAACAACCCAAAATAAACATAAAACTAACCCAAAATTAAATAGACCAACTACAAATTATAGAAGCCCAAAACCAAAAAAAAAAAAAAACAAAGAATAACCAAAACCCTAGCTAATGCCGCCACCTCTGCCATTGGATCAGTCTGACGGCCACTTGCCTCTGACCCCTGTCCCATCCACCGCCTCTGCCACCGGCCACCGCCATTGGAACCTGCAAGCTTTAAACAAGAAGCGATAGAAAGCAAAAAGTGTATAAAAATTTTAGGCTATAAAAGCCTATTGAAAATTCCTTTGTAAAGGACCTTTTTTTGTTGATCATCAATATAAAAGTGATTTTTTCTTTTGGATCAATACAATACCAAAAGAAGTTCAAGCACAAACAGAATCAGAGAAGTAAGAAAGCATTGAAAACGCTAAAAAACCACTAAAAAATCAAATCGGAGACTAAAGAAGGTGATTATTTTTCTTTATATTTTCGAAGCCTCTTCTTTTCGTTTCTTCTTTTTTTTTTTTTTTGACGCATATTTATATACACATATTGATATTATTTCTCTAAAATTTTTTAAAAAAATACATAATTTTACCTTTTAAACATCAGACGTCAGCTGCTTGTGGCATGGCACACCATGATTTGAGAACGGCGCTTCTACCGCCAAATCACACCGACCACGACTGCGCAGAGAAAAAAAAGGATTATTTTTTTTAAAAAAGCAAACAGTTGAAATAAATTTTTGGGCTTATTTTTTTCACTTATATACACTCAGCAAAACGACGTCGTTTTGGCTAGCGTCCATAAGCCCCAAAATGACGTCGTTTTGCCTTAAGATCCGCACATTGACCCGACCCGCTTCAGGATCAGCGTGTTTTTTAATAAGGGTTTTATTGCGCTTTTGGTCCTTCTACTTTTTAAATGGTTTAAAATCCAATTTTTTTCTTTTAATTTTGACATCGTTTGTTTTATTCCGTTTTTCAATTTAATCCTTCAGTTTGGCCCAAAACGCTGCGCACAAAAGACTAGGGATATTTCTCCTATTAGTCCCTCGCCATTTCGCGCGCATTTCAATTTAGTCCTTCTATTATTTATTTTATATAATTTGCCCCTTTTACTTTCTTTTAAACTCAATTTAGCCCCTTTTTTTTATCATTTTGCAATTTTTATTATTGTTACTATTATTTGATATTTTTATTGCCATTAATTATTCATTATTATTATTATTTTATTATTACTATACTATTATTATTAGTATTACTATTTTTATTATTACCATTATTTTATTTTTATTATTTAATTATTATGACTACTACTTTTATTATTATTATTATTATTATTATTATTATTATTATTATTATTATTATTATTATTATTATAATACTTTTATATATATATTTATTATTTGTTTATTAATTACCATTATTATTATTATTATTATTATTATTATTATTATTATTATTTTCTTACTAGTATCATTAATATTATTTCATTTTTTACTATTTCTTATTTTTAAGCATTCTTTATTATTTTATTATCATCATTAACCTTTATTCGATATATCAAGCTTTGAAATAATCGATATTTTGTATTTAGAAGTTCAAGGAATCGTGCCCAATCGTGCTGAGTTTCGATTTTTCGTTCGTCTAAATGACTAAATATTGTTTTAAGACTTTTGATCGTGTTTTCTTAAATAGGGCAATATTTCACGTTTGGAAATCCAAAGAATCGTGCCCAATCGTGCTGGGTTTCGGTTTTTTTGGTTTGGCCAAATAGTGGAATACCCTTTTTAAAATTGCAATGTATGAATTTTGAAAATCATGAAAAGATCTTGGTATCGAGGGTTAAAACATTGTGTCCTATCGTGCTGGATGTGATATTTCATCTTTTCGGAACAAGAGAATTTCGATATCCAATTCGAATTATCCAAACATTTTTTAAAGGGTTCGTATTTTAAAATCTTTTCCAATTTTCGACATTAGGACATTAATTAATCAATTAGGTACCAATTTTGGACGTATCAGGGGTGCTAACCCTTCCTCGTACGTAACCGACTCCCGAATCTATTTTTTGAGTTTCGTAGACCAAAATCGTTGTTTTGATAAATCAAACTGTTTATTAAAAACAACCGTTTTACGAGGTGACCCGATCACACCTCATCAAAAAGGATTGGTGGCAACTCCCATTTTATTTTCGTTTTTAAAGCCAAAGTCAACCCCAGTTTTTTTTTCAAAAAAAATGGTTATGACAGCTTGGCGACTCCACTGGGGATCATAAAGAGAGTCAGGTCGTAAATTGATTATTTTCTGTCTTTTGTCGAAAATTTGAAAATTTGATTTGAAAATTACGATCCTTTTGTTGCATTTTTTGTGTCATTGCATATGTTTGTTATTTTCTTGCGCACATTGCATTGCATGACCGTTGTGGTCGCACCTTTAAGTGGGAGTGAGAAACTATGCCTTCGTGAGGTTTTCACCTCCGCATGGGCTAGTGGATTGCTTCCGAGATACATCTGTACCTATGTCTTCGTGAAGTTTTCATTTCTGCATGGCCATAGAGAAATGTATTCCTCTGAACCGAACCCGGTCCGTATGAGCCTATAATGGGTGAGGATCGATGAATCTGCTGGTTCGGGTACCTGAACTTTAAAGCTAAACCACACGTAGAGAACATAAGAACCCACCCTAAGTCAAACTATGTTAAACCTTAGTAGTTGCCCAGATAGGTGTTTGTTTATTTTACTTGCTTTATATTTCATTCTGTGGTACTAACTGGTTATGTTTTATTTTTGTACATGTCATTTCATATTTTAAGAGGTATCGATTCACGGTCAGTTTCTAAGTTAGAAAGTTGGTTATGGAGAACGAATTCCTTGATAAAGTGGAAGACAATGCAGCCATCCGCATATGGTCAGAGCGAAGCCAATTAGAAAAAGGGGACAGCTTAGTTGAAGGGTATGTGTCGGAACTACGGGATTTCACTAGTATCAGTGTCACGCAAAATGAGCTCCAAGGGTTGAAAGAGATATGGACCCAGTGGGATGATGAGGCAAAATAGCTGTTCTATCGCACTTATGGCGACCTCCCCTACTTGCTCGACATCAAGGTAGATAAGCATCTATTTCGGGCTATGACTCAGTTTTGGAACTCTGTTTATAGTTGTTTCACATTCGAAAAAGTAGATTTAGTGCCCACGGTGGAGGAATATACAACCTTGCTTCGCTGTTCAAGGGTCCAAGCCGACAAAGCTTATTTTAGGGCTGCCAATGCCCCTACTTTTGTGAAGAAGTTAATGAGTATCACAGGGATGAGTTAACGGTGGGTTGCAGCCAGAATCCAAGAGAAAGGTGAGGATAAGTGCATACCCTGGATAAGTTTGAGGGACCTGATCCTAGCACATCTAGATGTAAAGAAGAGGATCGTCATCTTTGCCTTACGTATTTATGGTTTGGTAATTTTCCCTAAAGCTCTAAGACATATAGATGAAGCAGTTATTGATTTATTCGACTGACTTAACAAAGGGGTCACACCTGTACCCGTGATCTTGGCCGAGACGTTCAGATCTTTGAATGCATGTCGAAGAACAGGTGAAGGCAAGTTCATTGGATGCGCACAGTTGCTATTGGCTTGGCTCTATAGTCATATCTGGAAGGTGGAAAAAGTGTCTTATCGAATTTTCTCAGAAAATTACTCTTCGTTGAAAGAGATAGTAGCTACACCAAGAAGAGAAGACATGTCCAAGGAAAGCTGGATGGCACTCCTTCAAAATCTTCAAGAAGAGGACATCGAGTGGAGGGCTCTTTGAATGGTTCCCGACGAAATCCTTTATCGATGTGGGAGTTTCGACTGGGTTCCTTTACTCAAAATTTGGAGAGCCATTGGGTATGCCCCTTCGCTTGTACTGAGGCAGTATGGTTCAAGACAGTTCGTACCAACGAAATATGGGTTGGCTCAATGTAAGTTCTCATACAGAGGGAAAAGCTATAAGAAGAGGGTTAAGGAGATTTCTAGTGACTGGAATCAAATTGTAGAATGAAGAGATTATTTGCAGGCCCAATGACGACCATAGAATACAGTAGATAGATGATTAGAAGGATTAATGATAACATCCCTAAGCCGAATCCAGAGGGCGCCTGATCAAGAGAAGAATGCTTGCGAGTGGTCCTATCAGAGTTAGAGATTGTGAAACAAGATTTTGAAAAGATGAGTTCAGAGCTTGGAAAGAGGATAGAGAAGTTGGAAGAAGAAAAAATGCACTTGAAATTAGATGCGGATGTTCAGAAATTGGAGGCCGAGAAACTAAGAAAAGAAAAGTGGAAGATAGAGGAAGATCAAAATAGTTTGAAGATAGAATATAAGAAGATACGTCTGACGATGAAGAATACTGGGTTAGGAAAGACTCCGGAACAGTGGCGACAAGAGATTTGAGAGGAAAAGGCCAAAGCTAACTATTGGGAGAGGAAGTTTCAAGAAATGTAAACGCGAAACGAGGCCTTAGAGAAGAATTTGGCAGAAAGTAAAAAAGAGAAAAAGGGATTAAAAGATAGAGTGGCTGAACTTGGGCAGTCTCTTCATCACCATCGAAGTTGTAATTCTGAAATCGAACTAAAATCAAGTTTAAACAAAATTGAGGAAATGAAGGGTAGGATTGAAGAATTAGAATCAGCATTGTACAGTTGTGAACTTCGGATCGAGCTTCTTAAAACAAGAGAAGGACGTTGGAGGAAGAGTTTCACCATTCCCATGATCAAGTTAGAAATCGAGATTTCCTCATGGGTGAAGCAATAATCTAGATTCGAGAGGTAGCTGATCACCTACAAACTTTGGCAGCACAGGCTGATATACTAAGCATGAAGTATGAGTTGCAGTCAGATCGTAATCAAGAGCTAACCTCTTTGCTTAGGAAAATAAAAACTTTAGGCCAGAGGGCGAAAGCATATTTGTAGTCCATTTTATGTAAAGGGTTTTGTTTTCTAATAAAGTTTTCTAAAATAAAGTTGAATCTGAATCGATGCCTTCTTTTTGCATTCATTTGCATTGCATCATATCATATGCATTTAAAGCCATAGAGAAAGCCTAATTAGTTGAAATTAATACAAAGAGAAAGAGAGAGAGAGAGAAAAAAATCTGGAAACTGAGCATCGTACTGTACACGACGCAAAACGAAAATAATGGATTAAAGGCTAGAAAGATTAGAGCAGATGCAAAAAGACATGCAGGATCAAATGCAAGAACAATTAGCCAAGATACAATAAGACATGATAGAGCGGATGCAAGAATCCCAGAATAATATGATAAGCCAGTTGGCACAGTTACTGGCTAAAAAACGAGAGAAAGGAAAGGGCATTGCTACTAGTTCAGGGAATGATAATGACGACCCTGTCTACCCTCCAGGTTTTACCCCGCCAAATGCCCAAGCATAACTAGATATGTACCTCCAAAGGACGCCTGTTACTATCGGTCAGCGATGATCGAACCAAGATCTGCGATACCGCCATTTTCTCGATGTGCTCGGGTTCTAACCTAGGAGAAAGTCCAGTTAACCCTGTGGTCCCCGATCTTGATGAAATGACAGAAATAGACAAGGCAAGAATATACCTGCCAAGACAACTCGAAGACCGTTACATTAGAAGAGAAGTTCAAAGCAATGGAGACTGTTGACTACCGTTATGGGGTAGACGCTAAGGACTTAAGTTTGGTCCCGGATTTGGTGCTTCCGCCAAAGTTTAAAACCCCAGATTTTGAAAAATATAATGGGACTAGCTGTCTCGAAGCGCACATCACGATGTTCTATCACCGGATGGCGGGACACGTTAATAATGGCCAATTGCTGATTCACTATTTTTAGGACAGTCTGGCCGGGTCTACAGCCAAATGGTACAATCAGCTCAGTCGTGCCCAGATTAAGACATGGAAGGACTTGGCACAGGCCTTCATGAAACACTATGGCCACGTGGTCGACATAGCTCCCGACAGAATCACGCTCCAAAATATAGAGAAAAAGCCAAGTGAGAGCTTCAGACAATACGCCCAACGATGGAGAGAGATAGCAACACAAGTTTAGCCACCTCTCTTGGAGAAGGAAACAACCATGCTTTTCGTCAATACTTTGAAGGCTCCTTACATTAATCACATGCTGGGAAGTGCTACTAAAAGTTTTTCAGACATCATGATGTCAGGAGAAATGATAGAAAACGCAATCAGATGTGGCAAGATAGAGGCGGGGGAAGGTGCTAGACAAACGATCTTAAAGAAAAGAGAGAATGATGTAAATAATATAAGTGACCGTAACAAAAGCTATTCGAAGCCAACCACTATAAGTCAGCCCAGAACTGTAATTACTGATCATTAAAGCCCATCTAGACAGAAATCCAATACAAAGCAGAATGCCGAGAAACTCCAATTCATGCCGATCCCCATGACATATAGGGAATTATACCAGAACTTATTCAATGCACATATTGTTTCCCCTCATTACTTAAAGCCCTTGCAGCCCTCATACCCTAAATGGTATGATGCAAATGCACAGTATAAGTACCATGAGGGGATTGTGGGGCATTCAATAGAGTATTGTCTCACCTTCAAAAAACTGGTAGAAAAATTCATCCAAATAGGCGTTGTGAAATTTGATGATGCCCCTAGCACGAAGCACCCGCTACCTAATCATGCTAATAATGGGGTAAATATGATAGGTGAGAATGTGGGGAAAAGAGTTAAAACCGATATTGCGGAGGTCAAAACCCCGATGAGATGGGTTTGGAAGGAAATAATGAAGAAAGGATTAGCTACATCAGATCCGGCGGGAGAATATGAAGAAATAAGAAATGGACGTGAGTTCCATAACATAGAGGGGCACAAGATCCAAAACTGTATTGAGTTCAGAATTCTGGTGCAAAGGCTGATGAACGATAAAGAGATGAAATTTTATGAAAGTAATAAAAGCCAAGAAGGAGAAAACATTTACGCGTTGGAAGACGAGTCAATAGCAAAGGTCTCGAAAGTTATCTATCCATTGGTCATCATCTCGTGACCGAAAAACAATGAAGTTGGGGTACAGATAACACCAAAGGTCATGATTCAGAAACCTGCAGTCTTTTCTTATAAAGATAAAAAAAAAGGTTCCCTAGAGTTATGACTGTAATGTGACGATTCCTAGGAAGGACCCGTCTAGCACTTCAAAGGGAGATCAAAAGGTAGGCTCCTAAACACGCAGTAAAAAGTGCTACGATGTGACAGACGCACGAATAAAACCCACAAAAGTGAAAGCCTTGATAGGCAAACAAAAGAAGGAAAAGGAGACCAAACAGGAATCACCTATAAACGAGCCAGTAAAAGAAGAAGAGGCTAAGGAATTCTTAAAATTCTTAAAGCATAGTGAGTACAGTGTTGTGGAGCAACTAACTAAACAGCAGGCTCACATATCTGTGCTAGACTTACTGTTAAGCTCGAAGGCGCATCGCAAAGCACTGATAAAAGTACGGAATGAAACTTATGTTGATAATGATATCTCCGTTAACAAGTTGGATCGTCTGATTAGTAATATAAGTACTGATAACTTCATTTTCTTTAATGATGACGAGATCCCGCCGGGAGGTATGGGCTCCATTAAAGCTCTCCATATCACCACACGTTGCAAAGGGTACACATTACCAGGAGTACTGATCGATAATGAATCGGCACTCAATGTCCTACCACTATCAACGCTGAATTGATTACCCATAGATAGTTCTCACATGAAGGCTTACCACAATGTAGTGAGGGCATTCGATGGAACTGAAAGGAAGGTGATAGGGAGGATCGAAATACTACTATTAATTGGACCAGGTACATATAAATTGGATTTCATAGTAATGGATATCAGGCTATCCTATAATTGCTTGCTGGGGAGACCTTGGATACACTTAACAGGAGCAGTGCCCTCGTCGTTGCACAAAAAGTTAAAGTTAGTTATAGAGGGTCGTCTAGTGAACTGAAGAGGACATCATTACGACTGTAACTAACAGTGCGCCATATTTAGAGGCAAGCGATGAAGCGATTAAGTGTTCCTTCCACTCTCTGGAATTTGTCAACGCAACATTCATCATCGAGGGGAATAAGATCTCAATGCCTCAAATATCTAAAACTATGAAAATGGTTTTGTAACAGATGGTCAAGAAAGGAGCTTTACATTGGAAAGGACTTGGAAGGTATCTCCAAAGAAAGATCGAGGTCCCGAGATTGAAAGAAAAATGAGACCTCTTCGACTTAAAATTCAAGTCGGACGCAAAGCAAAGAAAGAAAGAGTTAGAGAAGAAACAAGAAAGAATGAAAGCACGATTGAGTGAGGATGGGATTAAATGGGAACCGATGATAATTCTCCACATTTGCAAGACCTTTAAATCAGGAGGGATTATCCATCCAGAACGAGGAACGCAAAAGGAAGGAACTACGAAGGAAACACGGGGAAGCATGCACGTTAATGCTATATCCGAAGGGAAAACTGAAGAAGAAAACTGGAATGGAATCTACGCCTATGAGCTAGGTAGCGTTCTAAACAACTGGACCGCGGAGGAAATCCCTGTAGCTTTTAGAACTTATTCAGAGTAATACTCGGAACACACTTGTTGCTTTAGGACTAGAAGTAATAAGATTCCCTTTTGTGAAACATGGCTTATGTCTAAATATCATTATTTTTAATGAAACGCATCTCCATTACCTTTTGAGAAAATCTTCTTCTATATTTTTCACTTCATTCATCATCATGACTATTATTTTATTCTTGAGATATTCTTTTAAATATTTTCATTCTTCATTCATAATCATACCATACTAATAAATATGCTTAGATTCTTTTATTCTATGGACCTTTATTCATCTCCATAACAGGTCCCCAAAAATCAATGATTTGAGTAACGCTACCAATGACTCAGAATGTCCTTTCGAGCAAGATATGGGTACGAAAGATATTTAGGATTTTAAAAGTGACCAAGGTTGTTACCTGTCTCCTGAACTGTTGAGGATGGTAGAACAAGAAAAGAAATAGATCCTACCTCACAAAGAGTCAGTAGAAATAGTGAACTTGGGAGATGGACAGGAAAAGAAAGACGTAAAGATCAGAGCTTGTATTACCGCAGAGACAAAGCGAGACCTCATTAAGCTATTCTAAGAATTCAAAGATGTCTTCACGTGGTTGTATCAAGACATGCCCGGGCTAAGCACTGATATCGTGGTACACCGGCTGCCCATAAAAGAGGAGTACAAGCCAGTCCAATAGAAACTTCAAAGAATGAGGCCGGATGTTTTGTTGAAAATAAAAGAAGAAGTTAAGAAGCAATTTGACACAGGTTTCTTAAAAGTGGTTAAATACTCAGAATAGGTAGCCAATATTGTCCCCATCCCTGAGAAAGATGGGAAAGTGCGAATGTGTGTAGACTACAGGGATCTAAATAAGGCTAGCCCGAAAGACAATTTCCTGTTACCTTATATCGATACCTTAGTGGATAATACGGCGGGTTATTCGCTATTCTCTTTCATGGATAGCTTCTCAGGATACAACCAGATAAAGATGCATCTGAAGACATGGATAAGACAACATTTGTAACCATGTGGGGAACATTTTGCTTTAAGGTGATGCCGTTTGGACTAAAAAATACGGGAGTGACATATCAGAGAGCCATGGTAACCCTATTCCATGACATGATGCATAAAGAAATTTAAGTTTATGTTGACGATATGATCGCCAAATCCTGAACTGAAAAGGAGCATGTGCAAGTCTTGAGGAAATTATTCTTGAGATTGAGGAAATTTCAGCTAAAGCTTAATCTAGCAAAATGTACATTCGGAGCCCAGTCAGGGAAACTGTTAGGATTCATAGTTAGTGAAAAGGAGATTGAGGTTGACCCAGATAAGGTCAAAGCTATACAAGAATTTCCTCCATCGCACACCCAAAAAGAAGTTTGAGGTTTCTTAGGAAGATTAAATTACATCACCCGGTTCATTTCACAACTAACTGAGAGATGTGACCCCATATTCCATCTTCTTAATAAGCACAATCCAGGCGCATGGGATGAGGAATGCCAGAAAACCTTTGACAAATTGAAACAATACCTGTCCAATGCCCTAGTGTTGACGCCGCCTAATCCAGATAAGCCATTAATCCTATATTTGACAGTGTTTGATAATTCAATGGGATGTGTGCTTGGCCAACATGATGAGTCAGGAAAGAAATAAAAGGCAATATACTACCTTAGTAAAAAGTTCACTGAATGTGAAATAAGGTACTCACCAATTGAGAAATTGTGTTGTGCCTTGATCTGGACAACTCGAAGGTTAAGGCAGTATATGTTGTATCATATGACTTGGCTCATCTCAAAGCTAGACCCTCTAAAATATATGATGGAGTCGACTGTTTTGAATGGAAGGATGGCCCAATGGCAAATTTTTCTTTCTGAGTTTGACATAGTTTATCTGAACCAAAAGACGGTGAAGGAGAGTGCATTAGCAGATTTTTTAGCCAGTAGAGCTCTGGAAGATTACGAGCCTTTGGACTTCGATTTCCCTAACGAAGATTTAATGTAAGTGGCAACCACCAAAGAAGGTACCCCAAAAGATCGTCCTTAGAAACTAAACTTTGACGGGGTATCAATTATTATGGGCAATGGAATTGGGGCAGTCCTGGTATCCCCGAACAGATATCATTATCCATTTACTTGTAAATTAGATTTTGATTGCACAAATAATATGACAGAATACGAAGCCTGTATCATGGGTATCCGTGCTGCTATAGAACACAGAATTAGGGTACTGGAGGTATATGGAGATTCTGCACTTGTAATTTATCAACTCAAAGGGGAATGGGAAATAAGAGATCCCAAGCTGGTTGACTACAAAAGATTGGTCCAAGAATTGATCAAAGAGTTCGATGACATCACTTTCAATTATCTACCAAGAGACGAAAATTAGATGGCTGATGCTCTGGCCACCTTGGCTTCCATGGTCTGAGTAAACAAAAATAAGGATATGAAACCTATTCAAATGAGTGTTTTTGAGGTCCTGGCCTATTGCTACAACGTCGAAGGAGAGAAGAAAAATAATCACCCATGGTACCACGATATATTGCAATACGTGAAAAATCATGAATACCCAAATCAAGTGACCGAGAATGAAAAAAGGATGTTGAGAAGACTAGTCTGTGACTATGTCTTAGATGGAGAGATCCTATAGAAAAGAAGAAAGGATCTAATACTACTGAGGTGTGTGGACACTGCCGAGGCTAAGCAAATCCTAAAAGGAGTCCATGAGGGTGTCTGTGGAACTCATGCCAATGGTTTCACAATGGCTAGGCAAATCATGAGATTCGAGTATTATTGGTCTACTATGGAAAGAGATTGCATTGATTATGCTAAGAAATGTCATAAGTGCCAAATTTATGGGGACAAGATCCATGTACCACCTTTACCTCTACATGTTATGACCTCCCCGTGGCCCTTCTCTATGTGGCGCATGGACGTCATCGGACCAATCTTGCCAAAAGCTTCCAATGGACATCGATTCATTTTCGTGGTAATCGACTACTTCACTAAGTGGGTAGAGGCCGTTTCGTATGTAACGTGACGAAATCAGCAGTCAGTAAGTTCTTGAAAAAGGAAATCATTTGTCGATACGGAATACCTGGGAGGATCATATCCGATAATGTGTTAAACTTGAAAAATAGCATGATCACAGAAGTCTGCAGGCAATTCAAGATCAGACACCACAATTCGTCACCATATCGACCAAAAATGAACGGTGCAGTGAAAGTAGCTAATAATAACATCAAGAAGATAGTGGGGAAAATGACTGAGACTTACAAAGATTGGCATGAGAAGTTACCATTTTCCGCCTTTTTTCCTATCGAACATCGGTCAGAACCTCCACCTGGGCAACTCCTTTCTCATTAGTCTACAGAATGGAGGCAGTTTTACCCATCGAAGTCAAAATTTCGTCCCTTAGAGTCTTGTCTGAACTGAAGTTAGACGAAGCAGAATGGATCCAGGCCCGATATGATCAACTAAATTTGATCGAAGAGAAGAGGCTGAAAGCTATCCGTCATGGTCAAATGTACTAAAAGCGAATGATGCGGGCATACAATAAAAAAATACGCCCAAGAGAATTCCATGAAGGACAATTAGTTTTGAATAAAATCCTTCCCATACAAAAAGATTTCAGAGGGAAATGGATGCTAAACTGGGAATGACCTTATGTGGTAAAGAAAGCATTCTCTAGATGAGCATTGATTTTGGCCAAAATAGATGGTAAAAGCTTAC
This sequence comes from Gossypium rotundifolium, assembly GCA_025506655.1. NCBI lineage: Eukaryota > Viridiplantae > Streptophyta > Magnoliopsida > Malvales > Malvaceae > Gossypium > Gossypium rotundifolium. The sequence goes on along the minus strand of CP106722.1, from coordinate 83,216,398 downwards.
CTAATCCTATCAACTCAGACTCGGTCAAGAAATACTTTGCCTAAAAAAGAGAGGCCAAGGCGAAAACCCGCAAAAAGAGCTTTAAGACCTCTAAAAAAAAAGGAGAGGCCAAAGCGAAAACCCGCAAAGGCACTTTGAGACCAAATGGTTTTTAAGTCGAAAATCCAAAAAGGGCGCTCAAATTCTGACAAAAGAAGGGATATGTGACGATTTTATTCTCTCAGAATTAGCAAGAAAGAGGAATGTTACACCTCAGGACATCTACAAAGCACTGCAGATCTCCTAACACCTATTCATCTCCAAATGATCTTCAGAAAGATTGGATAGTGAAGCTCAGACTGCGATATCTAGGCACCTATTTTCTCTTTTTACCCATTTTTGTATTCCAATAATGTTCGCTTTTACTAATTAATTCAATTCAATTCTTCATAAATTCTAGTGCTATCCTTCATTTAAATCTTTTAAGCAATTTGTGATTGAAATAACGGTTGATGGACCCATAATGCTTCTATAAAAGGGGTTCTGCCTATTACTCTAGAAGTCTCTAAACAGTGCAGGAACCTGAAACAGGACAGTTGTCTAGAACCACAACGCCTAAGGGTTGGAAACATTCGAGAAAAAAAGAGTTTAAAATCATAACTATTTCCCAAGATTCTCTGTCAAAGATATTAGTTATATGAGAAGACAAAAATTACGTCCGTGACGTGACCTTGACGAGCAAACGAGCAATTACAACCCTAAGCTTTTAAAAAGGGATCATTCTCATTTAGCATTCATGCAAATATGTCATCCATAATATCATTTAGTTAGGAGCATTAGATTCATTCCGATCATAGCGTCCTAATCATTTGGCATAAACATAAGCATATGAAACCGATTCTACAGGACAGGTCCCCTAGAGGACAATGTAGTAACATCGATGAATCCATCCTATTGCCCTGATCAGCAGTGGAATAGGTGGAAGATTGTAGATCTTGTCGCCCTAAATAGTAGTTGGACAAGGTCGAAGGTAAATCTTGGCTCCCTAAATAGTAGGAAACACGATTTAAGCCACCGTCCTATTACCTTGACCAATAGTGGAATAGGTTGAAGATTGTAGATCTTGTCGCCCTAAACAGTAGTGGGACAAGGTCGAAGGCAAATCTTGGCTCCCTAAACAGTAGGGAACACGATTTAAGCCACCGTCCTATTGCCCTGACCAGCAGTAGAGTAGGTTGAAGACTGTAGATCTTGTCGCTCTAAACAGTAGTGAGACAAGGTCATAGGTAAATCTTGGCTCCCTAAATAGTAGGGAACATGATTTAAGCCACCATCCTATTGCCCTGACCAGCAGTGGAATAGGTTGAAGATTGTAGATCTTGTCGCCCTAAACAGTAGTGGGACAAGGTCAAAGGTAAATCTTGGCTCCCTAAATAGTAGGAAACACGGTTTAAGCCACTGTCCTATTGCCCTGACCAGCAGTAGAATAGGTTGAAGACTATACATCTTGTCGTTCTAAACAGTAGTGGGACAAGGTCGTAGGCAAATCTTGGCTCCCTAAACAGTAGGGAACACGATTTAAGCCACCGTCCTATTGCCCTGACCAGCAGTAGAATAGGTTGAAGACTGTAGATCTTGTCACTCTAAACAGTAGTGGGACAAGGTCGTAGGCAAATCTTGGCTCCCTAAACAGTAGGGAACATGATTTAAGCCACCGTCCTATTGCCCTGAGCAGCAGTGGAATAGGTTGAAGATTGTAGATCTTGTCGCCCTAAACAGTAGTGGGACAAGGTCGTAGGCAAATCTTGGCTCCCTAAATAGTAGGGAACACGATTTAAGCCACCGTCCTATTTCCCTGACCAACAGTGGAATAGGTTGAAGATTGTAGATCTTGTCGCCCTAAACAGTAGTGGGACAAGGCCGAAGGCAAATCTTGGCTCCCTAAATAGTAGGGAACACGATTCAAGCCACCGTCCTATTGTCCTAACCAGCAACGGAATAGGTTAAAAATTGTAGATCTTGTCACTCTAAATAGTAGTGGGGTAAGGTCGAAGGCAAATCTTGGCTCCCTAAATAGTAGGGAACATGATTTAAGCCACTGTCCTATTGCCCTGACCAGTAGTGGAATAGGTTGAAGATTGTAGATCTTGTCTCTCTAAACAGTAGTGGGACAAGGTCGAAGGCAAATCTTGGCTCCCTAAATAGTATGGAACATGATTTAAGCCACCGTCCTATTACCCTGACCAGTAGTGGAATAGGTTGAAGATTGTAGATCTTGTCTTCCTAAACAGTAGTGGGACAAGGTCGAAGGCAAATCTTGTTTCCCTAAACAGTAGGGAACATGATTTAAGCCACCATCCTATTACCCTGACCAATTGTGGAATAGGTTAAAGATTGTAAATCTTGTCGCCCTAAACAGTAGTGGGACAATAAACAGTAGTGGGACAAGGTCGAAGGCAAATCTTGGCTCCCTAAACAGTAGGGAACACAATTCAAGCCACCGTCCTATTGCCCTAACCAACAGCGGAATAGGTTGAAGATTGTAGATCTTGTCGCCCTAAACAGTAGTAGGGCAAGGTCAAAGGCAAATCTTGGCTCCCTAAATAGTAGGGAACATGATTTAAGCCACCATCCTATTGCCCTGACCATCAGTGGAATAGGTTGAAGATTGTAGATATTGTTGCCTTAAACAGTAGTGGGACAAGGTCGAAGGCAAATCTTGGCTCCCTAAACAGTAGGGAACACGATTTAAGCCACCGTCTTATTGCCCTGACCAATAGTGGAATAGGTTTAAGATTGTATATCTTGTCACCCTAAACACTAGTGGGACAAGGTCGAAGGCAAATCTTGGCTCCCTAAACAGTAGGGAACAAGATTTAAGCCACCTTCTTATTGCCCTGACCAACAGTGGAATAGGTTGAAGATTGTAGATCTTGTCGCCCTAAACAGTAGTGGGACATGTCGAAGGCAAATCTCGGCTCCCTAAATAGTAGGGAACACGATTCAAGCCACTGTCTTATTGCCCAGACCAGCAGCGGAATAGGTTGAAGATTGTAGATCTTGTCACCCTAAACAGTAGTGGGGCAAGGTCGAAGGCAAATCTTGGCTCCCTAAACAATAGGGAAAATGATTTAAGCCATCGTCCTATTGCCCTGACCAGCAGTGGAATAGGTTAAAGGTTGTAGATCTTGTCACCTTAAACAGTAGTGGGGCAAGATCGAAGGCAAATCTTGGCTCCCTAAACAGTAGGGAACATGATTTAAGCCACCGTTCTATTGCCTTGACAAGTAGTGGAATAGGTTGAAGATTGTAGATTTTGTCGCCCTAAACAGTAGTGGGGCAAGATCGAAGGCAAATCTTGTTTCTCTAAACAGTAGTGGAACATGATTTAAGCTATAGTCCTATCTCCTAGACTAGCAATGGGATAGGCTAAAGACTGAAAATGTGGTTTTCTTGAAGATACAGTAGAGTAGGTTGAAATTACCAAATCTCACCTTTTGAAGTCACAGTAGAACAAGTTAAAATAAACAAATCTCATCCCCTCGAAGTTGGGCAGGAGCAAATTGAAGCTACAAGTCCTATCTCGCTGAAATAGCAATGGAGTGGATCAAAGCAACAAGATGCAATGGGCTAGAACGATGCTACCTAAAGGAAAAGAGCACCAAAGAAGTCAAAATTCAGCAAGACCGAGCAAAATTGGCTTTTCTTAAAAGTCTTTGCTTTGTTCTTGTTACACAATAATGAGCAAAGAGGGGCAGCTGTACAAAGCCCAATTTGCCCAGCCCAACGGAGAATAAAACCAAAATACATAAAAACAAAAACCCAATTACAAAACCCAAACCAATTAAACCCATTTACCCAAAAACAAAACAACCCAAAATAAACATAAAACCAGCCTAAAATTAAATAGACCCAATACAAATTACAGAAGCCCAAAACCCAAAAAAAATAATAAAGAATAACCAAAACCATAGCTAATGCCGCCACCTCTGCCATGGGATCAGTCTGACGACCACTTGCCTCTGACCCCTGTCCCATCCACCGCCTCTGCCACCGGCCACTGGAACCTGCAAGCATTAAACAAGAAGCGACAGGAAGCAAAAAGTGTATAAAAATTTTAGGCCATAAAAGCCTATTGAAAATTCCTTTGTAAAGGACCTTTTTTTTGTTGATCATCAATATAAATAGAGAGATTTTTTCTTTTGGATCAATACAATACCAAAAGAAGTTCAAACACAAACAGAATCAGAGAAGTAAGAAAGCATTGAAAACGATAAAAAATCACTAAAAAATCAAATCGGAGACTAAAGAAGGTGATTATTTTTCTTTATATTTTCAAAGCCTCTTCTTTTCGTTTCTTCTTTTTTTTTTGACGCATATATATATTCACACATATTGAAATTATTTCTCTAAATTTTTTTTAAAAAAAAAATACATAATTTTTACCTTTTTCGGCCACCGTACGTGGTGGCCGTCGCGGCGGCACCGGTGATAGAGAACGGCGGTCCGGCTGTCGAAAATCGCACCGACCCTGGACCTGCAGAGAAAAAAACAAGGATTAGTTTTTTTTTTTTAAAAAGCAAGCAGTTGAAATGAATTTTGGGCTTATTTTTTTCACTTATATACACTCAGCAAAATGACGTCGTTTTGGCCGGCGTCCATAAGCCCCAAAACGACGTCATTTTGCCTTAGGATCCGCGCATTGACCCGACCCGCTTCAGGATCCGCGTGTTTTTTAATAAGGGTCTTATTGCGCTTTTGGTCCTTCTACTTTTTAAATGGTTTAAAATCTAGTTTTTTCTTTTAATTTTGACCCCATTTGTTTTATTCTGTTTTTCAATTTAAGCCTTCAGTTTGGCCCAAAACGCTGTGCACAGAAGACCAGGGATATTTCTTCTATTAGTCCCTTGCCATTTCGCGTGCATTTCAATTTAGTCCTTCTATTATTTATTTTATATAATTTGCCCTTTTTACTTTCTTTTAAACTCAATTTAGCCCATTTTTTAATCATTTTGCAGTTTTTATTATTGTTACTTATATTTGATATTTTTATTGCCATTAATTATTCATTATTATTATTATTTTATTATTACTATACTATTATTATTAGTGTTACTATTTTTTATTATTACCATTATTTTATTTTTATTATTTAATTCACTACTACTGTTTTATTATTATTATTATTATTATCATTATTATTATTATTATTATTATTATTATTATTATAATACTTTTATATATATATATTTATTATTTGTTTATTAATTACCATTATTATTACTATTATTATTATTAATTTTTTCTTACTAGTATCATTAATATTATTCCATTTTTACTATTTCTTATTTTAAGCATTCTTTATTATGTTATTATCATCATTAACCTTTATTCGATATATCAAGTTTTGAAATAATCGATATTTTGTATTTAGAAGTTCAAGGAATCGTGCCCAATCGTGCTTGCTGGGTTTCGATTTTTCGTTGGTCTAAATGACTAAATATCGTTTAAGACTTTTGATCGTGTTTTCTTAAATAGGGCAATATTTCACGTTTGGAAATCCGAGGAATCGTGCCCAATCGTGCTGGGTTTCGGTTTTTTGGTTTGGCCAAATAGTGGAATACCCTTTTTAAAATTGCAATGTATGAATTTTGGAAATCATGAAATGATCTTGGTATCGAGGGTTGAAACATCGTGTCCTATCGTGCTGGATGTGATATTTCATCTTTTCGGAACAAGAGAATTTCGATATCCAATTCGAATTATCCAAACATTTTCTAAAGGGTTTGTATTTTAAAATCTTTTCCAATTTTTGACATTAGGACATTAATTAATCAATTAGGTACCAATTTTGGACGTATCGGGGGTGCTAACCCTTCCTCATACGTAACCGACTCTCGAATCCATGTTTTGAGTTTCTTAGACTAAAATCGTTGTTTTGATAAATCAAACTGTTTATTAAAAATAACAGTTTTACGAGGTGACCCGATCACACATCATCAAAAAGGATTGGTGGCGACTCCCATTTTATTTTAGTTTTCAAAGCCAAAGTCGACCCCGGGTTTTTTTCAAAAAAAAAAAAATGGTTACGACACAATATATTAACCATTTTAAAAAATTTTAAAAAATAAAAATTAATTTTTTTTTTGTAATTGTTGAGTGCTATATTTATTGAATTTTTTGAATTTGAATTAAAATGACAAATTTCGTAAATATAGAGAGCTAAATTTGTTGAACTTTTTATATTTATAATCAAATTGATAGAATATGTAAGCATTACAGAGCTAAATTTATTATTAAACTAATAAAAAAAGCCCACATCAGCACTTCCGTTAATATTCAAACGGCTTTTAACATCCGGAGACAGAAATATTTGATTTCTTATAATTTAGTGACTAAGATAAAAAAAAATTAAAAATTTAGTGACTAAAATAGAATGGGGATAATACTTTAGTGACCATTTCTGCACTTTACCCTAAATTTAATTTTTTTACTATGTTAACTAAAAATCTAATCGATTTCCATAAAAAATCAAACCAAAAATTATAATTAAAGCGGACGGCCCTACTCAGAGCCATTCGGCCCATCATTTTCACTCATTTTTGTAGCAAAAGGACATATAGTTTAGCTTTCATGGAGATTCAACCTTAAACAAATGTGCCCCCAAAAACTTAGCTCATAACTAAGCCCAAATTAACACAGGCTTTACATGGATCTAATTGCTGCTAGGTTAGGCAGGCGCACACAACAAGGAACGATAATCTCAATATATTCCATTCCTGGGTATCATCGATTTCATCACAAGAAAAGAAAAGTCGTCGGCTTTTTCGTATTCAGTTCTTTTTAAAGCAGAGGGCAACAAGGCAAAAATCAAGCAAAGATGTGCAACGAAGTGAAGTGCTCAACATGTGGGAAGACAACATGGGGAGGTTGTGGAAGACATGTTCCATCTGTTTACAATCGCCTGCCTGAAACCCAGCGCTGCAACTGCAAGGAATGGCCTGGTGTCAACGCCCCTCAACCTTCCACTTCCTGTACCATTTTGTAATAAAATTCCCTTTTTTGTTCTTTCCTAATTTGTCTTCAACTTATGATTTACTGTTTCCTTTTGCTTTTGTTCTTGTTCTATTATGATTGATATGAGATGTGATGTTGTCGTTGATGTAATTCTTGATGCCTTTTTGTACTTTTTGTGTTAAATTTTAGTCCACCCAAATCTTGTTTAATCAATCCTTATTATTCCTACTCAATTTTAATACTTGATAGGATCTCAATCATGTAACAGCTTCTTCCTTCATGAAATATCATCTAATCTTTTTTTTTTTTCTTCTGTATGACCTAATTTTATCCCAACTAAAGCCCAAACAACAAACCAAAAAAAAAAAAAATCAAACCAAACTCAATTAACCAAGCCCAAGTAACCCTAACCCAACTAGAATACTAAACCGACCACTAACTCCACCACCCCACTAAACCGACCACTAACTCCACCACTCCACTAACTCCACCATCCCACTAACTCCATTACCCCACTTGCATGCATAAGTTGTAAAATTTAGCTATAAAAGCCATTCAAAACCATTGTAAAAGGGGTTTTTTTTTTCTCTTCTGTTTTTCGGATAGTTACGGATACACGAGAAATCAAGACGCAAAAAGAAAAGAATTTTGAGATGATTCAAAATATTCAAGGTGTTCTTTTATTTTGTTCTTTTATTCATTTTTACACTTGTTTTTAAGAATAAACGCGAAAATACTGGAAAAAGAGGTAGAAATGTACCCATTTTGAAATCGTCTTAAAAAAGAAGCTTTTTAGTTTGGTAGTTAGTATCTTGTGGTGTCAAGCAGAATTTCGCTTTTGGAGGGTGGGGATATTTTCCTTTAGCCCTCCTTGTTACTCGCAAGTTCTAATTGGTCCATCTTTTAATTTTATTTCGATTTTACCCTTGATGCTTGTTTTAAATTCAATTTAGTCCATATTCATTTTACTTTCAAATCAATTATCTCTAAATACATATTCTTGTACTTACTGTTTTCATGTGGCCATTACCATTATTATTTTTAATATTTTTTCCTTTTACTTTATTACTATTACTAGGTTCATTAGCATTATTAGCATCATTTTATTATTGTCACTATTTTACATGTATTATTATTATAAAAATCGTTTTTTATATTACTATTTATTATTCCTATTTTTCATTACTATTATTTTTATCACTATTATTACATATATATTATTACTACAATTATACTTATTATAATTACATTTATTTTACTACTACCATTATTTTTATTATTACCACTATTAATTCTAATATTACTACTATTATTTTCTTATTGATATTTTTATTTTTGCTTTTTTCAAAATTCATAAAAAGGGTTTCACAAAGGTAATATTTCGTGTTTGGAAGTTTGAGAAATTGTGCCCAATCGTGCTTGGCTTTGATTTTTCGTTCGTCTGGATCACTAAATATTCTTTAAAGATTTTGATCATGTTTTTGAAAATAAGGCAATGTTTTGTGTTTGGAAGTTCGAGAGATTCGTGCCCAATCGTGCTGGGTCTCGATTTTCTATTCGTCCAAACAACTAAATATCCTTCAAAGATTCTTTATCGTGTTTTCTTAAATAAGGCAATATTTCATGTTTGAAAATTCGAGGGATCGTGCCCAATCGTGCTGGGTTTCGACTTTTAGTTTGACCAAATAGCGGAATACCCTTTTTTAAATCGGATGCATGGATTTTGGAAATCATGGAACGATCTTGGTATTGAGGGTTTGAAACATCGTGTCCTATCGTGCTGGATGTGGTATTTCATCTTTTCAGAACAAGAGAGTGTCGATATCCAATGCGAGTTATCCAAACATTTTTAAAGATTCATATTTTAAAATATTTTCTAATTTTCGATATTAAAGACATTAATCAATCAACACGGTACCAATTTTGGGCGTTGCGAGGGTGCTAATCCTTCCTCGTGCGTAACCGACTCCCGAGCCCGTTTTCTTAAAATGCGTAGACCAAAATGTTTTCTAAAGTGACCCAATCACACTTCAAAAATAATTGGTGGCGACTCCGTTTTTCTTTTTAAAGTCGGCCCGTTTTCCAAATAAAAAAATGGTTTCGACAGCTTGGCGACTCCACTTGGGATAAATAAGAGAGTCAAGCCGTAAAATTGGTTGATTAATGTCCTTTTTATCGAAAATAAATTTTTTGATCTCGTTTTTCATTTGCATGAGTCTGTGTCGCGTCATATATCTACTTTGGTTTGAGACACATAGAATATTTTTGCATTCATATTGCATGACCGTTGTGGTCACACCCTTAAGTGAGAGAAAAAATCTATGCCTTCGTGAGGTTTTCACCTCCGCATGGGCTAGGGGACTACTTCCGGGATACATCCGTACTTATGGTTCCGTGAGGTTTTCACCTCCGCATGGCCATAGGGAAATGTATTCCCCTAAACCGAACTTGATCTATATGAGCCTATAATGGGTGAGGATCGAGGAATCTGCTGGTTCAGGTACCTTTCCTTTAGAACTAAACCACATATAGTGAACCCTAAGAGCCTACCTTAGGTAGAGCCATGCTAAACCTTAGTGGTTACCCATACCGTGGTTTGACATTTTTTACTTGCTTTGGTTGCTATTATTCATTACTAACCTATTTTTTTTTTTTGCCATGTTTGCATATCATATCATATTAAAAGGGCGTCAAATCCTGTTTGGTTACTAATTTAGGAGGCTTGTTATGGAGAACGAATTCCTTGATAAAGTAGAGGATAATGCAGCCGTGTGTACATGGTCGACTTGAGAAGGGATAGGCCGATATGTGACTCTGTTTTATGTAAAGGATTTTGTTTTTAAATAAGTTTTCTAAAAGAAATTGAACGTAATCGATGCCTTTTATTTTTGCATTTATATCATGCATTTGCATCACATCACATCATATGCATTAAATGTCATAAAAGAACCCTATTAACTGGAGATTATATTATAGTGACCTTGGAACATCATTACTACACACGAATGTAAAAACAACTAAGGATATAATGAAAACTTTGAGCATCAACGCCGTATTCGAGGAGAGATCGAATGAAGGAAACCTAGGAGGCATTCGCCCCTACGAGCCTGAAAGTGTTTTGAATAACTGACTGTGAAGGAAACTCCTGTAGTTTTTAGAGCTAACACAGAGTAATGTTCAAAATACACTTGTTGTTTTGAGCCTAGAAACAATAAGAATCTTTTGTGAAATAGGCTCCTGTTCAAACATCTTTATTTTCAATAAAAATGCATTTTTGTGTTTCATGCCGAGCAAATATTTTCTCATTTTTTTCTTTTGTTCTTTGGAATGTTCTTTCATTTTTCATCCATGATTATAAATAATCATCTTCAGAACCATTTATTCTTTGGAATTTGCCTTCGTACCTACAATAGGTACCCAGATATCGGGACATGAGCAACGCTGTTACGGACTCCCTTTTGAGTGAAATATGGGTCTAAAAGGATCTGAATATTTTGAAGATGGCAGAGATTACAACTTACCTATTGATCTGTTAAGGATGGTAAAACAAAATGAAAATAGACTCTATCGTACAAAGGGTCAGTGGACATTGTGAGTCTAGGAAAGGAGTGAAGATCGAAGCCTTGCCCTTCACCGAAACAAAGCAAGACGCCATCGAGTTATTCCAAGAATTCAAAGATGTCTTTGCATGACCGCATCAAGATATGCCTAGGCACGAGGAGGCTATGGAGTGTTCGGAAAGACACATGCTAGGAGATTTCTGATAGCCAGGTTGATTATAAGGTTCGGGTATTGCTGGTCTATCATGAAAGGGAGGTTACATCAGTTATGTCGTAAATGCCAAATTGAGAAGGCGTGACTTATATGCTTCCTCTATTTTTTTCCTATACGTAGAGCATAGATGTTACGGGAACGATCTCGTCAAAAGTATCTAGTCGACACCTCATCTTCATGATTGTCAATTATTTCACTAAGAGGGTGAAGGACGGTTCTTATGGCAAAGTTACAAAAACAACCGTCATCAAATTCAATTTCAATTTTGAATGCAAGTTTGAGTTCAAAAAAAAAAGGAAAAGAAAAGAAAGAAGCTATCCAAAGATTTTGAAAGATGGTTGAAACTTGTAAAGATTGGCATAGGCTAGTTACCATTTACCCTCTTTGCTTCTCGAGTATTGGCTAGGACCCCCACCGGGGCAACGCCTTTTTCATTGATCTATGGGATGGATGCAGTCTTGCCTATCGAAGTTGAGATTCTTTTTCTTTAGATTCTGTCAAAGCTGAAGTTGGATGAAGCGGAAGGGGTTCAATCTCGGTATGATCAACTGAATCTGATCGGGAAAAAAGATTAAGAGCCATCCGTCATAGTCAAATGTACCAGAAGCGAATGATGCGGGCTTACAACAAAAAGTCCACCCCAGAGAGGTTCATGAAAGAGACTTGGTATTGAAAAGATCCTCCCTATGCAAAAGGGCTTCAGGGGAAAGTGGATGCCTAATTGGGAAGGACATTATGTTGAAAAGAAGGTTTTTTGGAGAAGCATGGATACTAGCCGAGATGGACGGCAAAAGTCAGTCAAACCCAATTAATGCGGACCCAGTCAAGAAACGCTTCGCTTATGATGGAAATAGGCCAAGGCAAAAAAACCCATAAAGGGCGCTTTGAAGTTTTTCACAAAAAAAAAAAAAAAACGGAGAGGCCAAGGTGAAAACCCGCAAAGGGCACTTTGAGACCAAAGGGGCTTTAAGTCGAAAACCCCCCCAAAAAAAAAGGCGACTCAAATTATGATCAAATCGTGATGGGGCATACAGTAGTTTTGCTACGCTTGATTTAACAATGATGAATTATGTTTCATCTTGGGGCATCGACAAAGTACTCCGGATCCCCTAAGCACATATTGAGCTTAAATGGTCCTCAAGAAGTTTGAACAGAGAAGCTCAGTCGGTGATATCTGGGGCACCTAATTTCCATCTTACCCATTCTTAATTTGCTCGTTTCAAAATACACTACCAATAAATTTCCTTCTTGATTGCATTTGCTTTCTTATTTGTTTCGAGCCATGCTCCTAATTAATTTCTTTCTTGTCTATTATTATGATCTTTTCCAAGCATTTTTCATTGAAATAATGATTATTGAACTAATAATGCTTTCACAAAAGAAGTTTTGCGTATTACTCTGAAAGTCTCTAAATAATACAAGAATCCGAAACAGGACAATTATTTAGAACTAACCAGGCTTAAAGGGCTCGGAGCACTTGAGAAAAGGGACTAAACAGTGACAACATCTTCAGATTCTCTGTTAGAGGTATCAGCTGAACAAAGAAGACATACGTCAGGGATATCACCTTAATAAACAACAAGAAATGACCGCCCAAGTGTTAAAAATAGATCATTCTCATTTTGCACTCATTCATAACATTCATAATACATATGGTTAGGAGCATTTTTCATGACATCCTAATCATTTGGCATAAACATATACCCCATGAAATAAATTCTACTGTAGGTTCCCATAGGACAATGTAGCAAAATTGATGGGAGTTCAGAAGATTACTGACCTTATCCCACCGAAAGGTGAGTGGAGCAGTCGAAAACATTGAGCCTTAATTCCCTAAGCGGTAGGGGTAACGGTCGAAAATATCGGACCTTATCTCACTGAGCAGGAGTGGAACAGGTCAAAAACATTGAGCCTCAATTCTCTAAGCAGTAGGGTAGCAGGCCAAAAATAGCAGACCTTATCCCACTAAGCAGGAGTAGAACAGGCCGAAGACGACGAGTCTTAATTCCCTAAGCAGTAGGGTAGCAGGCCAAAAATTACAGACCTTATCTCTACTGAGCAAGAGTGGAACAGATCGAAGATGATGAGCTTTAATTCCCTAAGTAGTAGGGTAGCAGGCCGAAAATAGTAGATCTTATCCCACTGAGCAGGAGTGGAACAGATCGAAGACAATGAGCCTTAATTCCTTAAGCAGTAGGGTAACAGGCTAAAGAAGCAGATCTTATCCCACTGAGCAGGAGTGGAACAGATCGAAGACGATGAGCCTTAATTCCCAAAGCAGTAGGGTAACAGGCTAAAGAAGTAAATCTTATCCCACTGAGTAGTAGTGGAACAGATCGAAGACGATGGGCCTTAATTCCCTAAGCAGTAGGGTAACAGGCTAAAGAAGCAGATCTTATCCCACTGAGCAAGAGTAGAACAGATCAAAGACGATGAGCCTTAATTCCCTAAGTAGTAGGGTAACAGGCTGAAGGTTATAGATCTTATCCCACTGAATAGGAGTGGAACAGAGCGAAAACATTGAGCCTTAATTCCCTAGCGGAGGGTAACAGTCGAAAATATCGACCTTATCCCACCGGCGCAGAGTGCAACAGTCAAAAACATTGAGCCTCAATTCCCTAAGCTGTAGGGTAGCAGGCCAAAAATAGTAGACCTTATCCCACTGAGCAGGAGTGGAACAGGTCGAAGACGACGAGCCTTAATTCCCTAAGCAGTAGGGTAGCAGGCCAAAAATTACAGATCTTATCTCTACTGAGCAGGAGTGGAATAGATCGAAGATGATGAGCCTTAATTCCCTAAGTAGTAGGGTAGCAGGTGAAAAATAGCAGATCTTATCCCACCGAAAGGTGGAGCAGATCGAAGACGATGAGCCTTAATTCCCTAAGCGGTAGGGTAACAGTTAAAGAAATGATCTTATCCCACCGAGTAGGAGTGGAGCAGATCAAGTCGATGAGCCTTAATTCCTTAGCGGTGAGGGTAGCAGGCTAAAGAAGCGAGATCTTACCCATCGGCGGGTGAGTGGAACAGATCGAAGACAATGAGCCTTAATTCCCTAAGCAGTAGGGGAACAGGCTGAAGGTTACAGATCTTATCCCATTGAGCAGGAGTGGAACAGATCGAAGATAATGAGCCTCAATTCCCTAAGCAGTAGGGTAACAGGCTGAAGGTTACAGATCTTATCTCCACTGAGCAGGAGTGGAGCAGATCGAAGAGCAGATCCTATCTCCACTGAGCAAGAGTGGAGCGAATCAGAAGGCCACAAGTCTTATCTCCATGTATCGACAATGGAGCAAACTGAAGATCCTAGCCTTATCTTCACTGAGCAGGAGTGGAGCAGGCTAAAGACAGCAGATCCTATCTCCACTGAGCAGGAGTGGAGCAGATCAAAACCAGCAAGTCTTATCTCCATGTATCGACAATGAAGCAGACTGAAGTTTATAGCCTTATGTCCACTGAGCAGGAGTGGAGCAGGCTGAATATATAGATCTTATCTCCACTGAGCAGGAGTGGAGCAGATCGAAAGCAACAAGTCTTATCTCCATGTATCAGTAATGGAGCAGACTGAAGATCCTAGCCTTATCTTCACTGAGCAGGAGTGGAGCAGGTTGAAAGAAAGCAGATCTTATCTTCACCGAGCTGGAGTGAAGCAGATCGAAAATTACATGTCTTATCTCCATGTATCGACAATAGAGCAGACTGAAGATCCTAGCCTTATCTTCATCGAAAGCGAGGAGTGGAGCGAAGCTAAGACAAGCAGATCCTATCTCCACCGAAAGGTGAGTGGAGCGGATCGAAGATGATGAATCTTATTTTCATGTATCGACAATGGAGCGATTCAAACCACTAGCCTAACCCCTAGCGGTAGGGTAACAGTGAAAATTACAGATCCTAATTCCTAAGCGATGTGGGCGCGATCGGATCGATGAGCTCTAATTCCCTAGCGATGAGGGTAACGGGCTAAAGAATAGCGATTTTATCTCCATCGGCGTAAGTGGAATAGATCGGAACGAAATTTTTATACCCCTGAAGATGCAGTGGGTTAAAACAGGGCTACCTGAAGAGAAGAAGCGCCAAGAAATCAAGACTTAGCAAAATGGGGCAAAATTGGCTCCTTTAGAATCTTTGCTTTGTTCCTGTTACACGACAGCAAGCAAAGAGGGGCAGCTGTATAACCCAATTTTACCCCAACCAAAGCCCAAACAACAAACCAAAAAAAAAAAAAAATCAAACCAAACCCAATTAACCAAGCCCAAGTAACCCTAACCCAACTAGACCACTAAACCGACCACTAACTCCACCACCCCACTAAACCGACCACTAACTCCACCACTCCACTAACTCCACCATCCCACTAACTCCATTACCCCACTTGCATGCATAAGTTGTAGAATTTGGCTATAAAAGCCATTCAAAACCATTGTAAAAGGGGTTTTTTTTTCTTACATTTTTCTGGATAATTCACGAATACACGAGAAATCAAGTACGCAAAAAGAAAAGAATTTTGAGACAGATTCAAAATATTCAAGGTGTTCTTTTTATTTTGTTCTTTTTATTCATTTTTTACACTTGTTTTTAAGAATAAACGCGAAAATACGGAAAAAGAGGTAGAAACGTACCCATTTTGAAATCGTCGGAAAAAAGAAGCTTTTTTAGTTTCGGCCGTTGTGTACTGCGGTGCCGCAGCAGCCCGTTTTGGAGGGTGGGGATATTTTCCCTTTTAGCCCCTCCTTGTTACTCGCAAGTTCTAATTGGTCCATCTTTTTAATTTTATTTCTGATTTTGCCCCAGATGCTTGTTTTTAAATTCAATTTAGTCCCTATTCTGCTTTACTTTCAAATCAATTATCTCTAAATATATATTCTTGTACTTACTGTTTTAATGTGGCCATTACCATTATTGTTTTTAATATTTTTTTTCCTTTTACTTTATTACTATTACTAGGTTCGTTAGCATTATTAGCATCATTTTATTATTGCCACTATTTTACATGTATTATTATTATAAAAATCGTTTTTTTATATTACTATTTATTATTCCTATTTTCATTACTATTATTTTTATCACTATTATTACATATATATTATTACTACAATTATACTTATTATAATTACATTTATTTTACTACTACCATTATTTTTATTATTACCACTATTAATTCTAATATTATTACTATTATTTTCTTATTGATATTTTTATTTTTGCTTTTTTTTTTAAAATTCATAAAAAAGGGGTTTCACAAAGGTAATATTTCGTGTTTGGAAGTTCGAGAAATTGTGCCCAATCGTGCTGGGCTTCGATTTTTCGTTCGTCTGGATCACTAAATATTCTTTAAAGATTTTGATCATGTTTTTTGAAAATAAGACAATGTTTTGTGTTTGGAAGTTCGAGAGATTCGTGCCCAATCGTGCTGGGTCTCGATTTTCTATTCGTCCAAACAACTAAATATCCTTCAAAGATTCTTTATCGTGTTTTCTTAAATAAGGCAATATTTCATGTTTGGAAATTGACGGATCGTGCCCAAGCGTCTTTGGGTTTCGACTTTTAGTTTGACCAAATAGCGGAATACCCTTTTTAAATCGGATGCATGGATTTTGGAAATCATGGAGCGATCTTGGTATTGAGGGTTTGAAACATCGTGTCCTATCGTCTTTGGATGTGGTATTTCATCTTTTCGAACAAGAGAGTGTCGATATCCAATGCGAGTTATCCAAACATTTTTAAAGATTCATATTTTAAAATATTTTCTAATTTTCGATATTAAAGACATTAATCAATCAACACGGTACCAATTTTGGGCGTTGCGAGGGTGCTAATCCTTCCTCGTGCGTAACCGACTCCCGAGCCCGTTTTCTTAAAATGCGTAGACCAAAATGTTTTCTAAAGTGACCCAATCACACTTCAAAAATGATTGGTGGCGACTCCGTTTTTCTTTTTAAAGTCGGCCCGTTTTCCAAACAAAAAAATGGTTTCGACATCTTCTATTTAAAAAATAAGTAAATTAATCTCTATAGTTAAATTAAATAGTGAAGCTTAAAATGCTACATGTATGGCATGTACAAGGATCAATTTTATAAGTAAAAATAAATGAAATTTATAATAGAATGATTAGTTTACTCTTTAATTAACATATATAATTAATTTATCCATATTTCAATAAAAAATTAAAATACAATCTAATTTCTAATATAAAATTTTCATAATACCTTCAATGTTAATAATTATATTTGTATTTAAATATGGATATCAAAATTTTAACTTTCGTTCATACTATCTTTAACTTCTTAATTTAATTTCTCCTAGACTCTTGTTTGAAAAGCTTCATATATATCCTTAACCCATTCAAAGCTATACTCTCTTCCAATACAACAACAATGGCATATGAATGACATGTTGGATATGCTAAAAATAAGATTAGTTGATACATTATCTATTAATATTTAAATTAATAATTTTAGGGTGGAAAGCGAAAGATTTTTGTTATTCCTGTGCTACATTGAGACAATTATGATAATAATCTGTTTTCTGAAATCAAAACCCATAAGAAAATTTCGTATAATAATATAATATAGTATTATTTATCTGGTAAAAACACTATTGAGGCCCTTCTACTAAAAAAAATAAGTAAATTACTTAATGGAGGCTAATATCATCATTACTCTAAAGTTTATTATACTGCCTAAGATCTTTCATGCAATATTCATCTGATCAACTTTTTTCTCATCTTTTTCTTCAAAAAAGGAGAAAAAAAAAACCTTTTTTTCTGTCCTATCAAAAGGTCAAAACCATTCGTACATAGTATCTTCTTTTTGCACTGGTTTCCTCTCCATCTTCTGTGACTTGAAAGGGTTTGTGTTTCCGCATTGGTTGGGTTACAAAGAAATGGCAATGACTGTTATTGCAGCAACACACGCTGCAAAGCTTCATGTAGAAGAAATCAGAAGCAACAAGTTCGCAATAGGCAAGAAAGAGCCCAACCATTGTTTCAGATCTTTGTGAAATCTATGGGGCTAATAAGATTTTACCCTCAACCACCATCGTTCTTCCATTGAAACCTAAGAAAGTGGAAGCCACAAAGGCGCAATTGTCGGAGCTTGTTGAGCATTGGCCTGCAATGCAACAAGTGACCAGCAGTAGCAATAGCATTAGCTCAACTAGCAGACAAGTATGGATCGAAAGCAGCTGTTCATTTTGTTGATTTTGTTCCAATGTAACTCAGTTTGGTTTTATTGTAATTTGTCCATTAAGTTAGTAGGATTAGTTTTTGATGTGAATTTGATGTAATGGCTGATATGTCAGCTAGCTTTTGTTTGTAACTCAAAGTTGTATTAGCTATACATAGTGGGAGCAGATATATTATTAGGTAATCGTTCAGTTCTCATGTAAACTTCATATATATTTTCAAATTTTCAATGGAAAATGTTATCAAGTTTTCAGCCATCTTTTTGTTCAAGTTTTGTTTTCTGTTGTTTTGAGTTTTTGCTCTCTCTCGTTTTGCTTCCATGAGTTTTTGCTCTCTCTCGTTTTGCTTCCTTTGATCACATAGCAAGTTCAAATTATTTTACTATGTTGCTGCCTGTCGAAACCATTTTAAAGTTTTTGAAAAAAATGAGGATCGACTTTTAAAAACGAAAATGAGAGTCGTCACCAATCCGTTTTTACTTAGGTGTGATTGGATCACCTTGAAAATCGTTTCATTTCAAAATATTAATTTTGGTGAACGAAAAAAACAAGAAAAATGGGTTCGGGAGTCGGTTACGTATGAGGAAGGGTTAGCACCCTCATAACGCCTAAAAATTGGTACCTAATCGATAAAATCATGTCCGAATGTTGAAAATTTAAAAAATTTTAAGATATGACCCTTTTATTAGAAAGAAAACTAAGATTTACCTATCTCAAAGAAATAAAATACCATACCCAGTAAGTTAGGATATAGCATCTCATAATTTCGAAACTAGGCACGCCTTTATTTTAGAAAATTCCTACATCAAGATTCAAAACATCATACCCAGTAAGTTAGGATTCAACGTTTCGAATTCTCGAGAATAATTTTTTTTTTTTTATTTTGAAATTTGTAAGTTTCAGTTTTAAAAGAGAAGGGATATCTAATACTTTAAGTTCTACGAGAAAAATCGAAACCCAGTAAGTTAGGGCACAATTCTTTTCGAAGTTCCCAAATGTCACAAATCACCGTATGTTTTAAAACTACTTGAATAAAATACTTTAATTCAAAAGATATTTTTATAAAAATAAAAAAAGTGGTTTGAGTAAGACATTATAATATACATATCAATTCACACTAACTACAAATTATATTAACAATAAATAATCAATAAATAATATAACATGAATAAATAAAAAAACATGCTAAAGCAATAATAAACGAATATAAAGATACAAATAAATGTATATGATAATTAATAAAAATCATAATATATAATAAAATAATATAAAATAATTAATAATAATATATAAGGATTATACATAAAAATAATTAGTAAATAATATATATAATAATTTTAAATAAAACAAATATATACATAATATACTAATCATAAAAATTATATATGTAATAAACAATATAAATAAAATAGGTTATATATTATAATAAACTTTATACAAAAAATTTTAAAACTAATATATAATATAATACTTAAAAATATAATATAATAAATAATATTAAAATATTAAAATAATATATAAATTATTAAACCTAGTAAATAACATATAATGATAATTAAATATATATATATATATATATATATATATATAAAATATACATATATATAAATTTACACTATTAGTAAATTAATAAATATATGAAAATAATATAGAATCTTTTAATATGGTAAAATAGTTAAATACAATATTAAAATAATAAAATAAAAGGATAAAAAATAAAACAAAGAAACATGGGTTAAATAACAATTAAAACAGATATAAAGGACTGAATTAAAACGCGCATTAAATCATAGGGGTTAAAATGGAAATTAAGCCAAATTTAAAAACTACAACGTTTTGATCCTAGCCATTAAAGAGCCTGAGGGACTTAATTGGAAAGTAATTAAACTTTTAGTGCCAAATTAAAATAAAAAATGAAATTAAACGGAATTAAAAAAAGGAAAAAGCGGGAGGACTAAAATGGAAATT
Source organism: Gossypium rotundifolium (assembly GCA_025506655.1). Taxonomy (NCBI): domain Eukaryota; kingdom Viridiplantae; phylum Streptophyta; class Magnoliopsida; order Malvales; family Malvaceae; genus Gossypium; species Gossypium rotundifolium. Next base: position 83,196,481 of record CP106722.1, on the reverse strand, counting down.
AGACCATTTATCAAAAACACGCGGATCCTCCTCGGGTATTCGGGTCAACACGTGGATCTGGCCTGCTAAACGGCGTCGTTTTGGTCATTAACTGACCACACCAAAACGGCGTCGTTTCCTGGGCGTATAAAAATCGATTTTCAGAGAAAAAAAACTCATTTTTTCTCAGTTTTTTTAAAAAATCTTCAAAAAACTCTCTCCACGCCCTCGCCTGGGTTCTGATCGTCGCCCCTTTGGACCACCGCCACGCGCCTTCGTCAACGGTGGCCGGAGGCCTAAAACCCCATTTCAAAAGGTAGTTTTCTCGCCCCTTCTTTATTTAGTGTTATTTTGTATGTAAATATGCACAAATCGATAGAAATAATAAAAAAATAATACACAGAAAAATAATGGAAAATCACCTCTGAAAATTGCTTTTGGTGTTTTATTTCTCTCTATTTTTTGAATATTTTCGTATCCGTTTCTCTTAGTGTCTCTATCCTCATTTTACAGAGTTTGTGGGGTTTTTATAACCCAAAATAATAATAAATAAAAAAGGAATATAAAGATTCTGCCATTTTTGTGTTGTTTCTTTCCTTTCTTGTGTAGGAGCGTAGCGAGAAGAACGGCAGTGGAGCGCTATCTGCGCTCATCGCGACGTGAGGAGAGGCTGATGTCGGGGCTGCGCTGGGTTCATGCTGGTCACTTGCGGCGCCTAGGGTTTCTGTCGAAATTGTTTTAAGTTTTGGGCCGTGTAGGTTGGGCTAGAATTTGGGCTAGATTGAGTTTGGGCCTAGTCTGGGTTCTGGGTAAGGTAGCCTATCCAGGATTGGGTCAGTGGTGTTTTCGGGTTTGGGCCAATGGGTCTGGTTTTGGGCCTTTGAAAATTGGTCTTGTAAAGTGGACTGTTAAAACTGTACATTATTTATTATTATTATTTTTATTTATGGTTTATTGGGTTTTATTCCAAGCTCGGGCAAAAATGGACCTCTACACTGCCAATATCCAACAAATGGTAATCAGAGCCTGTCATCTTTGAAGGCCTCTGTTGTTGGTGGTTTTTGTGTGAACAAAGCTTGAGAAGAAAGAAATTGAAGTTGTTGAGTCTGTTTCAGCAAAATGAGCTTTACACCACCTCCACCACCTGTGTTCACTGGTGAAAACTACCACATTTGGGTGGTAAAAATGAATACTTACCTTCAAGCACAAGACTTGTGGAGTGCAATTGAGAATGATGCTGAGCCACCTCCATTGAGAGCCAATCCCACCATTGCTCAGATTAGACAGCATAGTGAGGAGCGAGCTAAGAAGCATAAGGCTATGGCCTGCCTGCAGAATGGAGTGTCAGATGTGATCTTCACTCGAATTTTGGCTTGTGACTCACGTAAGCAAGCATGGGAGAAGCTGAAGGAAGAGTTCATGGAATCAGACAAAATAAGGAAGCAACAAGTGATCAATCTCAGGAGAGATTTTGAGAACCTGAAGATGAAAGAAAATGAGACCATAAAGCAATACTCAGACAGGATAATGGCCACTATTAATAGCATAAGGCTACTTGGTGAAGACTTTAGTGAAAGAAGGGTTGTTGAGAAGGTGATCACCATTCTCCCCGAGAGGTTTGAGTAAAAAATTTCCTCATTGGAGGACTCAAGAGATCTCACAACCATTTCTCTGTCTGAGCTGGTGAACTCCCTTTATGCACTCGAGTAGAGAAGGGCCAATAGGCAGGAAGAGCATCCTGAGGGAGCTTTCCAAGCAAAGGCCAAAGAAGGCTTAAGTTAGAAAGAAAAAAAGCCTTGGCTCAATAAGAAAGACAAGCCAAGGAGGGATGCAGACGAGAAGGTTTCCACCATGCAAGCACTGCCAAAAGACCACACATTTGGAGAAGTATTGCTGGTATAGGACAGACATCTAATGTAGGAGTTGCAAGCAGTTTGGACATGTAGAGAAAGTTTGCAAGAACAAGGGGAAGGCACCAATGCAACAGTAAAACCAGGCACAGGCTGCAGAGGACCTTCAAGCTCAGGAGGAGAATGTCTTCACAGCAACATGCCTTCAACATCCAGCAACGCCAAAATGGAGTGGTTAGTGGATAGTGGCTACACACACTACATGGTAGCTGATGAAAAGTTGTTTAAGGACCTCAATAGAAGCTTTGCCTCAAAGATCAGAATTGGTAATGGGAATCTGATTGAAGCCAAAGGTAGAGGCAATGTGGTGATCAACACTTGTTCATGTCACAAAGTTATTTCAGATGTGCTTTATTTGCCTTATATAGATCAGAACTTGCTTAGTGTTGGTCAGTTGGTTGAAAAAGGCTATTCACTAGTTTTCAAGAATGATTCTTATGTTATTGAAGACTCTCATGGTCAGCAAATGGTCTCCATGCCTATGGCAGCCAAATGTTTTATGTTTGATGTAAATTAGCTTGAGAAGAAGGCCTATACAAGCCTAGCTGACAATACTAGCCTATGGCATAGGAGACTATGTAATATCCCGGATTATGGCTTATGCATTCTTGCTTAATTATATGAAATAGCACGCCTTTGTGTGTTAAGAATGTGTTGTATGAATTTTGTGAACTTTAGAAAATAGGAGAGTGCCTTAGAAATTATTAGATTTTAAATCTAAAAGAGGAAGCTAAGCAGGGTGGCCTTAAGAGAAAATGTAGGGGAGTTATGACACACAAATGGGCTTGGTTAAGTCGCTTGGAGGCGCCACTTAAAGCCTCTGTAAATGACGCCACAAGCAAGGGGAAAGGGCCTAGGTTCGAGTCACAAGGGAAGCAAAAAAAAGTTTTTATTTTGCTACAAAGAGGAGAGGAAGTGGACGGCACATGGACTCAGGAGGAAGGAAGTATAGATTGGGTTGGAGTGTTAAGGATTTGGCTAAGGTGGAGTGAAATAAGGGATCTGATAGTGAGAGGAGGAGTTGGCTGAATGAGGGGCTCCTTGTGTTGGTATATTCGGTTTTGTGTATGGGGATAGGTGCCGAATTTCATTTGTTTCCTTTCTAGTGTTTCTTGCCGAAATTTAGCCCCCTCTCTTTACTCTTTTCTCATCTTTTCTTTCTTCCATTTTCTTTCCCGAAGCTGAACCTAATAAGTCACTTATCTCCTTTACTTCTTCATCTATCCTTAAAGCCGAAACCTCTCTACTATTGATCACCATTGCCAAATCTTTCAGCCTCTCATCCTCTCTTCTTTTTCGCAAGTCTCAAAAGCCGTGACCTCTTTTCACTTCAAGCAACAATAGTAGTAGGGTAAGGATCTATTGTTATCATTTTAATTCTTTTTTTCTTGTGGCCGAAATCAAAAGCACTAATCCCATTAGAACTCTCTGGCCGAAACTTTGAAGGGTCTTCCGAGATTTCTCTTGCCGCCGATTTTAGGAGGGAGTCTTTCGAGATCTATATTGATCAAGGTAAGTCAAAGTGGCATTCGGCCAAAGGCCATTCTTATAAGGTTTATGTTTAAGCTGATTCTAACAATAGTTAATAGGGATATTGGCAACTTCAGGTGCAAGAAAGGATTTCGGGATTTAGACAAGCTAGGTAAGTGATTGGTAACATTCGGCTATAGGCTATATTTAGGGATTCCAATTTATTTCTTATTTCGTTTAAAAGCCGAAACTAATTGGTTCAGTGATTTAATGTCTAGCCGATTACAAGAAGAGTCATCACAAAGTTTTCGGGATTTGAATAGTAGTCAAATCGACAAGCAAGGTGAGATTTCGGTTACGTTTCCTTCGGGATTTGGTTATATAGCCGAATAGGTTTTTGCTAATATGCCTAATAATGGCCGAATATAGGAACTAAGATCTAAAGCGTTAGATCGGGATTTTCAGATTTTCAGTAAACTCGCTAAGTATATCAGGTGTGTACCCCACACTAAGCCTTAATTAATTTACGGTTATGTTTTAATAAATATGTTACTATGAATATGTTAAGATGTGGCTAAGAGTATCTTGCATTGGTACAAAGTACTCAGGTACGTTTACCCACTCCTACTATGAGTATGACATGATCTATGATGGCACATATGTCAAAAGTGATAAGAATGTGAATTAAGGCATGATATTTCATGATTTGTTTGACATGGGGCATATGGGTGATATGTAAAGGGGAAGTGAATTGGTGGTTTTATACCCCAATATCTGAATGTGGTGACTTATGTCACGTAATTTGAATGTGGTGACTTATGTCACGAAATCTGAATGTGGTGACTTATGTCACAAAATAATTATCTGGTGGCTATGCCACGAATTTTATACGGGCGATGAGCACGTCGATTGCAATGCTGTGCCTTGATGGTGTGTAATGGATGGAGGGTCGACTTAGTAGTCCCCACGGTGTGATGGTTGGTAAGGGTGATGTGTAGCGGATGGTTATCTAGGCTTGGGTTCAGGTTTGCATCATGGTTTATATGTGTATATTATGTATGAATTGACATGCCTGAATTAATTGAGACTTGTGTTGGTTGTACACATTGAGTCTGTTTGACTCACCCCTTGTGGGATTATTTTTTAGGTGACACTCAGTAGATGGACCGGGTCGGCAGGAGCTCAGTGGTGGCCATGCATAACTCAGAGACTGTTTATTTTTATTAGTTTATTTTTTAATTTATTTAAGTTTAGAATTATTTCAGGTTTTATTTGATGTAATAAGGCCATAAGTATTAAATTGTCTATGCATGCATTTAAACTACTTAGTATGATACGACATTTATCGATTTGAAGTTAATGTTAATTTTTCTTAAATATAAATATTAATTGTTTTGACACCTAATCAACACGGGTTTTAATTTTGAACTCAACCCAAATCAACTGTTTTCAAAAACACACAAGTTTTTGGCGAAGCCCAAATAAGATTCGAATGGTTTTTCTTTAGAAGCATGCCAGATCTGGTCAGGGCTTGTGGGCCGGGTTTGGGGTGTTTCATTTTGGTATTAGAGCCCGATTTAAAACTCGACCTTGAGGGCTTTTAGGGCCCAAAATGTTTTCCTTCTTTTGAAAATGGGTTCTACTAAGAAATGAGCAGGTTTTTTAGCATAGCACCTGTGTCTCCGGCTCGAAGTCCACCAGGTAGGTACTCCTAATTCTTCTGTGATTTGTATGTGGGAATATATGGGGACGTAGATTAGTGGACTAGGAATTATTAAACCCTAGGACTAGTTTACCCCAACATGAGAATTACATAAAACTTTAATGCCCAATTAAACAAACCTGTGTCTAAGTCGTCGAGTTAGGGTGTGGCAACCATTGTGCGCATGTCTAGGATTGGGTTCGGTGGGAGCTTGGTATTTAAGCAGTCCTAGTGACTCACCTCCTCTCCACTCGAATCCTACCTGGTGCGTAGTGACGGTTCACCCTAACCAAGAGGACTCGAACACAGGCTAAATCCAATAACTAAAACCCGAAAGGGACTAGCCATATCTTTATAAAAACCCTAGTCTTAAAATCACCAAATTACCCCTTTAAGGTGTAGGAAAACTATTTTTAAAAATTTTCCAAAATATTCCCGATTTACTAAAATGACCTAAATACCCCTGGTTGGAAAAAAATTTACTAAAATGCCATTGGTTCATAAAATTTCCATACTACCCACAGTTTTTATCAATAATCTCTTACCTTATAAATATCCAAAAACCCTATTTTTACAAAATATTAAGATACCCTGATTTGGAAAAAAATTACGAAATTACCCCTGATTTGCAAAATGACCAAATTACCCCTAACCTGAATAAATGACCAAAATACCCTCAGTAAGAAAAATTACCGAAGTACCCTCAAAATTAGAAACCTTTAAAAATACCCTTGTTTTGAAAAGTCACCAAGAACCATATTTCGCGAAAAATTACCGAAATGACCCTGGCTTGTAAAATTACAAAAATACCCCTAGTGTATAAAATTACCATTTCACCCTTGAAATTTTTCCAGCAAGTATTTTAATTATGTAAAATATCAATAATCTCTATTTTGCAACATTTTCAAATACCTTAATTTGGAAAAAAATTACCAAAATACCCCTATAGGATAAAATTACGGAAATACCACTGGTTAGTGGAAAACAACAAACAACGACAACTACAACATTTCTCTGTAGTGAACGCAAGTCATGTATGTGATTGAATGAATGATCTGAGACTGTATGTGAATGAATTCGAAAGAACTACCCCTTTAAAAACTATTGAACATAAGACTGTACGTGATAAATCAGTGGAACAAAACTAATCTATAAAATTCTTTAATCAGATAAACGCAAATTGGAAGAATGAATTCAAGGGGACGTGGCCGTAACGTGCGAGGTCGTGGTAGAGGCCGAATGACTGTGTTGGAACTCGTTAGATCGGGTCAAGGATCTAAAAATAAAATGCTACCACCACCACTAGCCGCTGATGTGGAATATCAGGATCAGACGGGGGATGACGCAGTGTCACAGGCGATGCTGCGGGTCTTGAAAAGGGTGGCTGGAGTAGGTGGAGGCATGGGAGCTCAGAAGTCGGTACCTGAGTGACTCCGAGCCAACGGAGCTGAGGTGTTCCGTGGTGTATCTGGTGTGGCACCAGTACCGCTGAGTATTAGTTGGAGGCGACTGAGCGGATTATGGATGAGCTCGATTTAACTACCGAGGAAAAACTGAAAGGGTTGGTGTCGCTTCTCCGCGATGAGTCATATCAATGGTGGCTCACGGTTCGGGATGGTGTTACAGCTGAGGAACTCACTTGGGATTATGCTAAGGCGGCATACCAGAAGAAGTATGTTGGTACTCATTACATCGATGGATGAGAGAAGGCATTTAAGAAATTTGGTTCAAGGGAACAAGTCCGTGGCGGAGTATGAAGCTGAATTCCTAAGGCTGAACCGTTATGCTCGAGGCATAGTGTCAACTGAGCATGAGCGGTGTGTCCGATTTGAGGACGGGCTGAGGGATGATTTGAGACTATTGATAGCTCCATAGCAAGAGCAGGAGTTTACTGTGTTGGTGGAGAAGGCTAAGGTAGCCGAGGATACCAAGGATTCTGTAAGGCAGAACACCAATCAGAATAGGCAGAAGAGAGGCTTTGGATCTTCAGGGTCTTCAGGAATGAGCAAAAGAGGCCTAGAGTTGATGGGCCGCGAGGTCGTGGGTCTTCTTGGAGGCGATGTCGTACTTGTGCCCAATGTGGGAAGAAGCATTTAGGAGAGTGTTGGAAGAAGACGGGAGGATGCTTTAAGTGTGGGTCCAAGGACCACATGATTAAGGATTGTCCTATGAGAACCGAAGGGGGACGACCAGTAAGTCAAGGTCCTAACCAGGCTGGAAGGGGTGGATGATAGCCTCAGCAGGCCGGGTTGAATGGTAGAAATGTAATCTTTGGTAGAGGACGGGGAACACTGAGCTGAGGTGTTGGTAACACGGAGGCCAGGCAGCCGGGTTTGGTTTATGCGGTTCGTCGGAGGGAGGACGGAGATGCGCCGGACGTCATAACCAGTACACTCCTTATATTTGGCAAGCCTTATGTTGCTTTGATTAATGTGGGCTCGACCCATTCTTATGTTGCATGTAGAGTAGTTGAAACTCTAGGAATAACCTCTGAACTATCTAGTAGGGAGATGACTGTAGTAAGCCCACTAGGTCAAACCGTAGTAGTGAACAAGATATTTTAGAGTGTGCCTTTGAAGCTTCAGGGAGCGGTATTTCTTACCGACTTAATGGAATTACCCTTCGGGGAATTTGATCTTATACTTGGTATGAACTGGTTAGTGGAGCATCGGGCTGTATTGGATTGTGCAGCCAAACGAATGGAGTTAAGGACCCCAGAGGATGAGGTGATAGTTATGATAGGAGAAAGAAGGAACTACTTGTCTAACGTAGTTTCTGCTTTGAAGGCTGATAAGATGGTACGGAAAGGGTGCAAGGCATTTTTGGCCTTCATTAGTGCGTTGGATGCGAAAGAAGAGGGAGTTAGTGGAGTTAGAATCGTAAGGGAGTTTGTGGATGTTTTTCCGGAAGAGTTACCTGGAATACCCTCGGATAGAGAAGTGGAGTCCGAAATTGACTTGCTGCCGGGTACAGCTCCTATGTCAATTGCCCCATACAGAATGGCACCAAAGGAGTTGGTTGAGCTCAAGGCTCAGATCCAAGAATTACTAGACCGTGGGTTTATTCGACCCAGTGTGTCTCCGTGGGGAGCACCGATCTTGTTTGTGAAGAAGAAAGATGGAACTATGCGCATGTGCATATATTATCGTCAGTTGAATAAGCTGACCATCAAGAACAAGTATCCGTTGCCAAGGATAGACGACTTGTTCGATCAGCTTAAGGGGGGCCGTAGTATTCTCAAAGATAGATCTAAGGTCTGGATATCATCAGCTTAAGGTGAAGGAGGCTGATATCCATAAGACAGCTTTTCGCATAAGGTACGGGCATTATGAGTTCTTGGTAATACCGTTCGGATTGACAAATGCCCCAGCCGCATTTATGGACATGATGAACAGGGTTTTCCAACCCTATCTGCACCGATTTGTTATTGTATTCATAGACGATATCTTGGTGTATTCGAAGTCTGAGGAAGAACTCGATGAGCACCTCCGAGTTGTGTTGCAAGTGTTGAGGGAGAAGAAGCTCTACGCCAAATTTAGCAAGTGTGAATTTTGGCTTAAGAAGGTTACGTTTTTAGGACATGTGGAAACTGCTGAAGGAATAAGGGTGGATCATCGGAAGATTGAGGCAGTTTTGGATTGAAAACCCCCTAGGTCTGTGACGGAAGTTCAGAGTTTCTTAGGATTAGCAGGCTATTACTGAAGGTTCGTGGAAGGGTTCTCGTCAATAGCCGCGCCTCTGACAAAGTTATTGAGAAAGGAAGTGCCTTTCATATGGACCGATAAGTAACAGGAGAGCTTTGAGAAGCTTAAGAGGGTCTTGACCGAAGCTCCAGTTTTGATTCAGCCTGAGGCAGGGAAGGATTTTATAGTGTACTGTGATGCTTCCCATACAGGATTGGGAGGTGTCCTTATGCAAGACGGGAAGGTAGTTGCTTATGCGTCTCGACAACTAAGGCCACACGAGATTAACTACCCGATGCATGATTTGGAGTTGGCGGCAGTGGTCTTTGCTCTTAAAGTATAGAGGCATTATCTTTATGGAGAGAAGTCAGTGATCTACACAGACCACAAAAGCCTTAAGTATCTGTTGACTCAAAAGGAGTTGAACCTGAGACAGCGAAGGTGGGTGGAATTATTGAAAGACTACGATTGTTCCATAGAGTATCACCTAGGCAAGGCAAATGTGGTGGCAGATGCCCTAAGTCAAAAAGTTGTATCGGATCTGAGGGCAATGTTCGCACATCTGAGCTTATATGACGATGGAAGTCTGCTGGCAGAATTGCAAGTCAAACCGACATGGTTGAATGAGGTGAAGGAAAGTCAGTTAATAGATGAAGATCTAAGTGTTAAGTTGCGACAAGCGCAGAATGGAGAGTTAGAGGGTTATGGTGTTAATGACGAGAGAGTATTGTGCTTCAAGGCTAAGGTCTGTATGCCAAAGGACGAGGAGCTTAGGCAAAGAATTCTTCGGGAATCGTATAGTAGCCCTTATGCTATGCATCCCGGAGGTAGTAAATTGTACAGAGATCTAAGGGAATAGTTTTGGTGGCCTAGTCTTAAGCGGGAAGTTACCGAATATGTTGGCAAGTGTTTGACGTGTCAGCAAGTTAAGGCTGACCATCAAGTTCTATCAGGATTGCTTCAGCCAATACAAATTCCACAGTGGAAGTGGGAGAGAATTACCATGGACTTCGTTAGTTGGCTTCCCCTTACGCCTACTAAGAAGGACTCGGTATGGGTGATAGTGGATCGACTGATGAAGTCCGCGCATTTTATTCCAGTGCGGGTTGACTATTCTCTACAAAAGCTAGCAAGATTGTATGTAGCGGAGATTGTAAGGTTGCACGGAGTGCCGGTGTCGATTATCTCGGATAGGAATCCAAGGTTTTCGTCTCGATTTTGGAAAGCTCTACATCAGGCTTTAGGCACTAGATTGGATTTCAGTACGGCTTTTCATCCACAGTCAGACGGTCAATCTGAGCGAGTAATACAAGTGTTGGAGGATATGCTAAGAGGCTGTGTGATAGACTTCAGAGGAAGTTGGGAAGAATATTTGCCTTGAGCAGAATTTGCTTACAACAACAGCTATCAGACCAATATTAAAATGGCACCGTACGAAGCGCTGTATGGACGGAAGTGTCGCACTCCTACGTGTTGGACGGAATTAGGGGAACGTCAGATTTTAGGTCCGAAAATTGTGGCAGAATCCGAGGAGAAGGTTGAGATAATTCGGGCACGGTTGAAGGAGGCGTCTGATAGGCAAAAGTCATATTCAAATCTCAAATGGAAGGAGATCGAATTTGCTGTGGGAGATCAAGTGTTTCTCAAAGTTTCGCCTTGGAAGAAGGTGATGAGATTTGGTCGCAAAGGGAAGCTAAGTCTAAGGTTCATAGGACCTTATCGGGTATTGAAGCGAATTGGACCGGTGGCGTACCAGTTGGAGTTGCCTCCGAAATTGAAGCAGATGCACGACGTATTTCATGTTTCCATGCTACGTCGATATCGATCGGATCCATCTCACGTAGTTCCGATTGAAGAGGTGGAGCTGAGACCAGATCTGTCTTATGAGGAAGAGCCGATTCAGATTCTGGAGTGAGATGTGAAGGTGCTTCAGAAGAAGTCGGTCCCTCTGGTCAAAGTGTTGTGGCGTAACTATGGATCGGAGGAAGCTTCTTGGGAGCCAGAAGAAGCAATGAGACAACAATACCCCTACCTATTCTAGTCAGGTAGTTTCGAGGTCGAAATTATTTTAAGGGGGTAGAACTGTAATATCTCGGATTATGGCTTATGCATTCTTGCTTAATTATATGAAATAGCATGCCTTTGTGTGTTAAGAATGTGTTGTATGAATTTTGTGAACTTTAGAAAATAGGAGAATGCCTTAGAAATTATTAGATTTTAAATCTAAAAGTGGAAGCTAAGCAGGGTGGCCTTAAGAGAAAATGTAGGGGAGTTATGACACACAAATGGGCTTGGTTAAGTCGCTTGGAAGCGCCACTTAAAGCCTCTGTAAATGACGCCACAAGCAAGGGGAAAGGGCCTAGGTTCGAGTCACAAGGGAAGCAAATAAAAGTTTTAATTTTGCTACAAGGAGGAGAGGAAGTGGTCGGCACATGGACTCTAGAGGAAGGAAGTATAGATTGGGTTGGAGTGTTAAGGATTTGGCTAAGGTGGAGTGAAATAAGGGATCTGATAGTGAGAGGAGGAGTTGGCTGAATGAGGGGCTCCTTGTGTTGGTATATTCGGTTATGTGTAGGGGGATAGGTGCCGAATTTCATTTGTTTCCTCTCTAGTGTTTCTTGCCGAAATTTAGCCCCCTCTTTTCACTCTTTTCTCATCTTTTCTTTCTTCCATTTTCTTTCCCGAAGCTGAACCTAATAAGTCACTCATCTCCTTTACTTCTTCATCTATCCTTAAAGCCGAAACCTCTCTACTATTGATCACCATTGCCGAATCTTCCAGCCTCTCATCCTCTCTTCTTTTTTGCAAGTCTCAAAAGCCGAGACCTCTTTTCACTTCAAGCAACAATAGTAGTAAGGGTAAGGATCTATTATTATCGTTTTAATTCTTTTTTTCTTGTGGCCGAAATCAAAGCACTAATCCCATTAGAACTCTTTGGCCGAAACTTTGAAGGGTCTTCCGAGATTTCTCTTGCCGCCGATTTCAGAAGGGAGTCTTTCAGGATCTGTAGTGATCAAGGTAAGTCAAAGTGGCATTCGGCCAAAGGCCATTCTTATAAGGTTTATATTTAAGCCGATTCTAACAATGGTTAATAGGGATATTGGCAACTTCAGGTGCAAGCAAGGATTTCGGGATTTAGACAAGCTAGGTAAGTGGTTGGTAACATTCGGCTATAGGCCATATTTAGGATTCAATTTATTTCTTACTTCGTTTAAAAGCGAAACTAATTGGTTCGATGATTTAATGTCTAGTGATTGCAAGAAGAGTCATCACAAAGTTTTGGATTTGAATAGTAGTCAAATCGATAAGCAAGGTGAGATTTGATTCGTTTCATACGGATTTGGTTATATAGCGAATAGGTTTTTGCTAATATGCCTAATAATGGCGAATATAGGAACTAAGATATAAAGCGTTAGATCGGGATTTTGATTTTGATAAACTCGCTAAGTATATCGGTGTGTACCCTTTTAAGCCTTAATTAATTTACTGGTTATGTTTTAATAAATATGTTACTATGAATATGTTAGGATGTGGCTAAGAGTATCTTGCATTGGTACAAAGTACTCAGGTACGTTTACCCACTCCTACTATGAGTATGACATGATCTATGATGGCACATATGTCAAAAGTGATAAGAATGTGAAATAAGGCATGATATTGCATGATTTGTTTGACATGGGGCATATGGGTGATATGTAAAGGGGAAGTGAATTGGTGGTTATATACCCCAATATCTGAATGTGGTGACTTATGTCACGTAATTTGAATGTGTTGACTTATGTCATGAAATCTGAATGTGGTGACTTATGTCACAAAATAATTATCTGGTGGCTATGCCACGAATTTTATCTGAGCGATGAGCACGTCATTGCAACAATCGCCTTGATGGTATGTAGCGGATGGAGGTCAACTTAGTAGTCCCCACGGTGTGATGGTTGGTAAGGGTGATGTGTAGCGGATGGTTATCTAGGCTTGGGTTCGGGTTTGCATCATGGTTTATATGTGTATATTATGTATGAATTGGCATGCCTGAATTAATTGAGACTTGTGTTGGTTGTACACATTGAGTCTGTTTGAATCACCCCGTGTGGGATTATTTTTTAGGTGACACTCAAGAGATGGACCGGCCGGCGGAGCTCAATGGTGGCCATGCATAACTCGTAGACTGCTTATTTTATTAGTTTATTTTTTTATTTATTTAAGTTTAGAATTATTTGGGTTTTATTTGATGTAATAAGGCCATAAGTATTAAATTGTCTATGCATGCATTTAAACTACTTAGTATGATACGACATTTATCGATTTGAAGTTAAAGTTAATTTTTCTTAAATATAAATATTAATTATTTTGACACCTAATCAACACGGGTTTTAATTTTGAACCCAACCCAAATCAACTGTTTTCAAAAACACACAAGTTTTTGGCGAAGCCCAAATAAGATTCGAATGGTTTTTCTTTAGAAGCATGCTAGATCCGGTCAGGGCTTGTGGGCCGGGTTTGGGGTGTTTCAGACTAGGCTATGCAAATTTCAGGTCACTCGATTTGTTGCACAAGCTGAATTTGGCAGAGGACATGACTAAGGTTGAGGCAAGAGACACTGTTTGTGAAGTATGCCAGCTTGGTAAGCAGGCTAGATTGCCTTTTCCAGTCAACAAGGCATGGAGGGCTCGAGGAAGGCTTGAATTGGGACATTATGATGTTTGTGGACCAATGAAGACCCCTTCACTAAATGGTAGTAAGTACTTTGTGATGTTCATTGATGATATGACCAGATTTTGTTGGGTTTACTTCATGAAACAGAAGTCTAAAGTGTTTGAAGTCTTTGGAAAATTCAAAGCATTTGCTGAGAATCAAATAGGCTGTAAGATTAAGGCCTTGAGGACATATAATGGCACTGAATATTTGTCTGATAGATTTTAGAAGTTGTGTGAGCAAGCTGGGATCCATCATCAGCTAACCACAGTTTATACTCCTCAAAAAAATGGAGTATGTGAGAGGAAGAACAGGATAGTGATGGACATGGCTAGGTGTCTGCTATTTCAAAGCAAACTTCCAAGCACATTTTAGGCTGAGGCTGTCAACACTTCAGTATACCTCGTCAACAGGCTTCCAACATATACTATCAAGGACAAAATTCCTTTTGAGGCATGGCATGAACACAAGCCATCTGTTTCTCATTTGAAAGTGTTTGGATATGTGTGTCATACCCTTATTCCAGCTGAAAGAAGAACCAAGCTTGAGAAAAGGTTAGCTCCAGGCATATTTGTTGGCTACAGCAGCACCAAGAAGGGCTATAGGGTATATGATCCCTCAACCAAGAAGATTTTAGTGAGTAGGGATGTCAAATTTGATGAAGAGAAGACTTGGAGCTGGGATGGTTCTAATGCAAGTCAGTTTGAAGAGGATTTGGTTGATAGCAGCCTGGGATCAACAGAAAATGAGCTCAGCAATGCAAATGTAGATGATCCTCCTGTGAGAGGGACTAGGTCCATTGCTGACATCTATTAAAGATGTAATGTGGCTATAGTTGAGCCTTCGAGCTTTGAAGAGGCTGTCAGAGACAAGCACTAGAAGAAGGCGATAGAAGCTAAAATTGACATGATCCACAAGAATGACACTTGGGATCTGGTGGACAAACCTGATCAGAAGAAAGTCATAGGTGTCAAGTGGGTTTTTAGAGCAAAATTTAATGCTAATGGCTCATTGAACAAACACAAGGCAAGGCTTGGGGTGAAAGGATATAGCCAACAGCATGACATTGATTTTTTGGAGACATTTGCTCCAGTGGCAAGGCTAGATACCATCAAGCTTCTGTTTGCCATAGCTGCTCAGAAACAATGGAAGGTTCATCAGTTAGATGTTAAGTTAGCCTTCTTGAATGGTTTTCTTAAAGAAGAGATATACATCGAGAAGCCAGATGGTTTTAAAGTCCAAGGTGAAGAGGGCAAAGTTTACAGGCTGAAGAAAGCTATTTATAGCCTGAAACAGCCACGTCGAGCTTGGTATGACAGAGTTGATACTTACCTGTCTAGGCTCGAATTTGAGAAAAGCCTAAGTGAGCCAACACTCTATGTAAAGAAGTCCAAAGACGAGACCTTGCTAATTGTTTCAATCTATGTGGATGATTTGTTGGTGACTGGAAGTAAGGGTGATTTGATTCAAGAATTCAAAGCATAGATGCAATAGGTGTTTGACATGACTGACTTGGGAATCATGACATACTCCCTTGGTATGGAAGTGAACTAGTCTGAACAGGGCATTTTCATCAGTCAGCATGCCTTTGCTTTGAAGATACTTAACAAATTTTGTATGGCAAATTGCAAAACAGTGAGCACACCTTTGGCTCAAGGTGAAAAATTAACAAGCATTGGGGATCATGAGAGAGTTGATGAAAGGGAATATGGAAGCCTTATTGGATGTCTTCTTTATTTAACAGCCAGCAGGCCAGACATTGTGTATGCTGTTAGTTTGCTATCGAGGTTTATGCATTGTTGTAATGTGATGCATTTTAAGACTGCTAAGAGGGTGCTCAGATACATTAAATGAACATTGAGCTATGGGGTCAAGTTTGAGAAAGGAAAGGAGCTTAGGTTGGTTGGCTACTCAGATAGTGACTGGGCTGGCTCTATTGATGATATGAAGAGCACCTCGGGCTACTTCTTTACCCGTGGCTTAGGTGTGTTTTTCTGGAGCTCAAAGAAGTAACAAACATTGCTCACCCATAGTGAAGCGAGTACATTGCAAAGAATTTGCGGCGATCAATCAAGCCATTTGGCTTAGAAAGTTGCTATCTAATTTAAATGAAGAGCAACTTGATCCTACTGAAATCTTGGTTGACAATCAGTCAGTAGTTTCCATAGCCAAGAATCCAATTTTTCATGGCAAGACCATACATTTTAAGATTAAGTTTCATTTTATTCGAGAGGCTGAATAGTCCAAAGAAGTTAATCTTGTTCATTGTAGCTCACAAGATCAATTGGCTGACATTTTGACAAAGCCTCTTGGTACAACAAGGTTTGAGGTCTTAAGAAATTCAATTGGTGTTTGTTGCATACAGTCAAAGGAGGAGTGTTGAGCATTGGCATGCAATGCAACAAGTGACCAGCAGCAGTGGCAGTAGTAGCTCAACTAGTAGACAAGCATGGATCAAGAGCAGCTGTTCATTTTGTTGATTTTTTTCCAATGTAACGCAGTTTGGTTTCATTGTAATTTGTCCATTAAGTTTGTAGGATTAGTTTGTGATGTGAATTTGATGTAATGGCTGATATGTCAGCTAGCTTTTGTTTGTAACTCAAAGTTGTATTAGTTATACATAGTGTGAGTAGTTATGTTCTTAGGTAATTGTTCAATTCTCATGTAAACTTCATATATATATTTTTAAATTTTCAATGGCAAATGTTATCAAGTTTTCAGCCATCTTTTTGCTCAAGTTTTATTTTCTGTTGTTTTAAGTTTTTGCTCTCTCTTGTTTTGCTTCCTTTGATCACATAGCAAGTTCAAGTTATTTTGCTATGTTGCTGCCAATATCCAATAGAGCTGCACCCTAAGATTCTCCTGTTCTTATGCAAGATCAAAAGGTTATCTGTTCATGTCATTAGTAATAATCCAAAATAAGCTGACAATGTTTCAGCAATATTTATATCTAGTGAAACAGATCAAAATACCTTGCCATCTGATAGAGCAAGTTCATGTGTGGTCCATCCCTCATATAAAGAAAACCTTGAAACCACTAAAGAGATGTGTCACTATTTTATGTGGCGACAGGTGTTTCAAGTGAAACCTTAAAGCAAGGTTAGTTCAAGGAATGTCGTAGATGAGTGGATTATCTCGCTTGCTTTTCCATTTGGGAAGCGACTTAAACAAGGGACATCTTCTATTGGTGTCTTTGCTTTGTTGCCTACAACAATGGTAACAAACTTTCCATTTATAATTTAAGCTGATTACATACTGGCTTCCTCACGAGAAACCATATTACTAGACAACAAAAGGAACATGGAGATACTTGGATGTGTCCCTTCTGCATTTTTTAATGCCTTCTCTTTTTGTGTGAAAAAGGGCTCTTCTTCATTTCCTAAGACACAAGTATTTGAGTTCTTACCTGCTCAAGCTTCCTCCATCCCAAAACTAAATAATACAAAAGAATCTATCAAAATTATGGTGTAAATGGCTCGCATCATTCCTTGTGAAATGTTCTCTGGAACAAAGCATTTTTGCAAATCAGACTCTGTTATTAAGATCCATGGAGGGTTTCAAGACCTCCTTAACAAAAAAGAGAATTTTGTATGAAAATTGTGTACTAATGAAATAAGAGAATTCTATCTTTTTCATTGAGTTAAACTTTCAATTATATAACACCGATACATCATATTAAATTCCTTAATTACAACAAATCAACTCTCTAATCACATCCTAAAATACAATAAAGGAAAGTATCTAATAATATCTTAAGATACAACAACCTATTCTTAGGAAAGTATATATCTACAAGATATTTGACAGATATACTTGACATCCCCCCTCAAATTGATGCAAGTAAATCAAGCAACATCAATTTGTGTACAAAAAAACTGATGTCGAGCACAAGAGAGAAGCTTTGTGAGGATATCAATAATCTATTGATCGGTAGAAACATGAGGAAGCGTAATAGAACTGTTATCAAATGATTTTTTGAATGGAATGAAAATCGACTTCAATATGTTTGGTACGTTAATGAAAGATGGGATTTGCTACAATCTGAATAGCACTAGTATTGTCAACATGGAGAGGAGTAGGATCAATTTGTTTGTAGCCCATTTCAGAGAGCAGACCACATAACCAAGTAATTTCTGAGCATATGGCAGACATGGCACGATACTCTGTTTCAGTATAGGATTTGGAGACTCTGTCTTGTTTCTTGCATTTCTAGGAAATTAAAGTATCACCCAAGTATACACACCATCCTTTTGTAGAGTGGCATGTATCAATACATCCCACCCAATCAGCATCACTATAAGCAATAAGATTAAGAGAAGAGCAAGCTAGAAAAAAGAGACCACGATGAGGGGTACTGTTGGTGTTTACACACTAAATTTGCTGGTAATTTTCTAAAAAATATTGAAGAGAGGAGAAGAAGCTCCAGATTAGAATGAAACTTGAAGACTTGAATGCACTTTATTATTGAATACTCCAACACTTATATATACTAGTATCCATAACTAAAAATAGAGATTAGATCTAAAAATAAGCAAAGAAATCTGGTAACTATATCCTAAAATCAATGAGAATTATTCAAACAAAACAGAAAAATGGATGAGTGGCAGTAGCTCAAACATATGGCTTAACACTTCTCCTTGTTTAGATGTTGCAAACTCCAAGTTTCTTCCTGAAGCTTTCAAACTTGCTAAGTGGCAATGGTTTGGTGAGGATATCTGCAACTTGATTTTCAGATTTACAGTAACAAAGAGATATATCACCAATTTTCTGCACTTCTCATACAAAGAACAGTTTGATGTTAAAGTTCTTAGTCTTGCCATGAAACCCTGGATTGTTAGAGATTGCAATAGCAGCTTGGTTATCAACAAAGATCTCTGTGCTTTGCTTCTGCTCTAGAATCAAATTAGTTAGGATCTTTTTAACCAGAGAGCTTGATTTATAGTGGCTGTTGCAGCAACAAATTTTGCTTCAGCAGTGGAATGAGCTACAATTTTTTACTTCTTCGAGCTCCAAGAAAACATCCCTAATCCAAGACAAAAATAATAACCAGAAGTACTCTTCATGTCATCACTTGAACCACCCCAATCACTGTCAGAGAAACCAATTAACTTGAACTCTCTATGCTTCAAGAACTTAACTCTATAGTTCCAAGTTCCCTTGATGTATTTGATGACTCTCTTGGCGCCCTCATGTGAGTCTCATTCGGACAATGCATGAATAAGGATAGAATGCTTATTGCATTTAAAATGTCAGGTATGGTAGCTATCAAATACATTAGACATCCTATCAAGCTTCTGAATTCAGCTTCATCAACTTTGGCAGTGATCGTGTGTCAGAGCATTAAAAATTTATAATATGAATGATCTAGCCTAAAAACTAACTGTGACAACGACTTGAGGCAAGCGGACCTCTTGAACAGTAGTACAGTTTAGTGGCAAGATATGATTGTCGAACCCAAAGGAACCAAAAGTACTAATACTAACTTTCTTTTAATTATTTAACCTAAGAATTAAAAGAATTGTTGTTTAACCTAAAATTAACTAACCACTAAGCTAAAGATTGTAAGACAAAGAGAATGAATTGGGGAAATACTTGTGGGAAAAACCAATTGATTGAGACAATACCTGGAACGGTGGAAATGTGCAAGTGTACACAATCGTAATAAGTAATAAAGTGACAAGTAAATGTCGAGTTATCGTACCTACAGGGACTGTAAAAGAATTATTTATGAAAATGATTTCAAACACTTTGGTGAAGGAAAAATATTTGGATTTAAGAAATATTTAAAAACTAAAAAAAACAAAGTAAAGTAAAATAAAATAAAGTTCTAATGGACGATTTCAAAAGCTAATTTTAATCAAGATGATACAATTGTGTTGGATTAAATACATTTCTTACCCTAGAGTTATTAAACTTGTGTTTATACTTGTTACGAATAAATCACAGCAACTCGGTAATTTGCTAACTTATGAATATATTTACAAATCAAAAATCCATTCATCTCTTGTACATATTCCTATGTCAATTCGACCGATAAAATATATTTATAAAAGTAAACATGTTATTGCACATACATACTTATCAAATTAAACCATCTCTCACATATCCCTATGTCGATTCAAAAGAATAATTCAACCTAATAAGCATATAAAAGACCATGTGAGGTAACAAAGTATCCTTACCTTGAAACAATTTAATCACAAAACTCTTGCAAGTTATGCAGGGCATATGTATCGCCAATTACAATGCTAATTTAATCTTTAGCAACCTTAAAAGAATTAAACATGCATAGATTAAGTATTGTGTCCATTAATTACAATTTCAATGCGTTTAAATAATTAATTCTTTATTTATCTAAATAATTATAATGCCAGATAACTTAAACATGATTTTACTTAATCAAACATTTTACCGAGGCCTATAACAGCACAAATACAATTTTAATAATTTAAGAAGATGAAATGCAATCAACCCAACACAAATTAAATTCAAGATAAGTTGATTAAATTAACAATTCCAATAGCATAAATATTCATAAACATGTTTTTCAAAACAACAACGAAATTTAAAGAGACAGGGAACAAGAAGCAAATTCGATGTTCCTCCGTGGCTTGATTGATTGCTCCGTTCTTCGTTCTCCGTTGTCCTCGGCTATCAAGGTGACTTATGAAAACTCCAATTGCTGCTCCAAATGGCTAAGAAAACACCTTTTTTCCAAGAGGGGAAATCGGCACAAGAAGAAGGGGAAATGGAATGGAAAAAAAAAGAGAGAATGGAGAGAAGAGAAGTGATGAGAGAATGAGAGAGTGAATGAGAAATGAGGGATGAGGGATGAGGGATGCTTTGAATGACAGCAAGGGGTGGTATTTATTACTGATTATGGCTGCTAAAAATAGAAAATAGTAGCAGTCAAAGAGACCTCCCTTGACCGGCCATCTATGTGGAAAATGTAACATCCGAGATTTAGGGGTCACGCATTTTTAATTCATATCTATGTCATAGTATGCTTTGTATGTTGTTTGTGTGTGTTTGGGGCTTCGGGGAACCTTAGGGTTAGATAGAAGCCTTAGTGAAAATTTCTGGTTTGAAGCCTTTAGGGGAGAGCTAGGAGAGCTAGGCCTTAAGGGATTTAATGTGGGGTTCATTGACACAAGAAGTGAGGTGGTAGAGTGGCAAGGGGATGCTACCTAGGGTGCAGGGGAGTTTGCGTCGCAAGGAGTTCCAAGGGGGAGGAGGTTCGAGCAGCATGGACAATATTTTGGGTGCATTTGCGTCAAGAAGGGAGGAGGTAGTTGATTCGGATATGACACTTGGAAGGGGGAGTTTGAATGGGTCAAGCATTTTGAATGTGTGGCTATGAAGAGGGATAGGAGTTTGAATCATTCAAATGTGTTTGAATGAGTGGAGTGGAGGAAAGTTAGGAGAAAAACAAGGGATGTGGAGTGAGGTTGAGGAGTTGGCCGAATGTGGGATGCTAGAGGGTGGCATTTTCGGTTATGTAAGGGGGAGTAGGTGCCGAATTTGAGCTAGTAAGTGTGAGTGTCCATCTTTTTGCGTTTTCTCCTTTAGTTCTCCTTGCCAAAAGTGTTTGTCAAAAACTCTTCCTTTTGCTTTCTTTTCATTTTGACAAAAAGAAGGAAGGGGAGAGTGACCATTTGGTGCATTCTTAATTCATCTTCTTTTCTCTCTATTTTCTTCTCTAAGCCGAATCTATCTCTCTCTCTTCTCCTCTTATTCTTTTCATTTTGGGTGGCCTTAAACCTTTACCCCACTTCTATTTCTAAAGCCGAACCCTTCTCTTCATTTTCACCATTACCGAAACACTATAGACCTCAACCCTTTCTTCTTCTTTTTCACCTATTACTTTTCTTCTAAAAAAAAGGGCCGAATAATCTTTCTTTGTATTGGAACCTTGGCCGAATTCTCCATTAACTATTATCTCTTTCTTTTCTTCTTTTATTTTGTGTTTATTTCTCAAGTTATATCTCTTGGCCGAATCTGTTAGAGCCTGTAGAGGGGGCGTCGTCGTTCATCTTCTATCAATCTCCCAATCAGTTGCTAGTAATTGTGGTAAGGGGTTCTCTTCTATTTGAATCTCCTTCTTTTTCTCCTTAAGTCATCGAAACCAAGTGTCTAACTCTATTTCTTTGGTGTGGTCGAATCTATGAAGGGAGGATTCTGGGTTTCTATATAAGCCAGTGTTAAGGGAGTTAGTGATCTTCCAAAATTTGTTCAATCAAGGTAAGAAGGTAGCGTTCAGTCGAAGGCCATTTCTCTTGTCTTTTAGTGTTAGGCCGAATCTGATATTGATTTATGTAGGGATCTCGACAGCTTTCAAGAACAAGTGAGAACCTTCTGGATTTGGGTCGACTTTGGTAAGGTTATTCGATTAACATGATTATTAAGTCTCATTTAGATCTGATTTAACGTTTAACCGGGTCTTCTGATTAAGTACTATTCGATGGATGCGAGTACCAACCAAGGAGAGAAAGGGGTTGGACACGTAGTCCCTACCCCTAAGTTCAAAAAGCGTTCAATTTTAGCGGTTCGTGATTGGCCACCGGGGTATGGGCCAGCCTCGGAATAGGATCATAGGTAAATAGCGGTAGTGTTGGTTAGTGATAGCGTCGACGTAGAGGGCGTGGTATTATGGGTTATCAGGTGTGTAATTAGCACATTGTTTCTTTACTTCCTTGTTTAAATTAATTAAATGCATATGATATGTGTGGTAGCCGAATTAGTGGCTGTAGTGGTATTGTTATCCATAATGGGTAATCTGGTAAACAGGTTAGTGCAATTCCTGTATCAAAATGTGGATGGATATATGTGGATCTATGTAAGCATGTAAAATATGTATGTCTGGACATATTCATATGTTTTATGCCATTTCATCATAATGTGCTGCATGTACATGGGGTTCGATATATATATTGAAAAGGGGAAGTGTGTATATATATTTATATACGTGGATTAATGATGGCCTCGAGCCTCATTGTGGATTGATGATGACCTTGAGTCACATCGTGGATTGGTGTTGGGCTCGAGCCACATTGTGGATTGATGACGACCTTGAGTCTTATTGTGGATATTTGTGATTTTAATCACGTGGATCAGTGGCTAGACCATTAAGCGGACTTTGAGCAGCATGACTGCCAAAGAGGTGTGTAGCGGATGGAGGGTTGATTTAGTAATCCCCTGGTGTGTGGTGGTTGGATATACGGGTGGTGTGTAGCGGTTGAATATTAGGTTGGTTTGGATTAACATAATGCATCATAATATGTGGTTTATCGATTTGATGTGGTTTTGGGGCTAACCCCAATTGTGGAAACAGGTGGTTTAATTGCACACTGAGCTAAAATGACTCACCCTATTCTTCAAATAATGTAGGTAATTCATGATACATTAGACCGGGCTGGAATGGATTCGAGGTGGCCATGTAGAAGCAGTTTTTATTTTAAATACCTTATAAACTTTTAATTACTTTTTGGGATATTTTTATTGTAATAAGGCTGCTATAATTTTTTTGGGATTATTGTTATGAGTTTAAGTTAGTTTTTCCTATCTGTTGATTAATTAAAAGATGATTTTAAGATATTTCTAACGTAAAGGTAACAAATGGAAGTTTTGTTAAAAATCTTGGATCACTTATAAGCAAACGTTATTTTTTTTTATTTTAGAACTTAAAACTCATTTTTCACCTTCGAAACCAAACTATTTTCAACACCTTTCCCAGTAACATTTCGAATTCGGCCGTAGTGTTTTGGGCCGGGCTTGGGGTGTTACAATTTGGCATCAGAGCCCAGGTTTTAAACTCAACGTATGGGTTTTGAGGCCCCTAACATTTTCAAAATAGGTATTTAAACATGGTTAAAGAGAAATTTTTCATGAAAAGGGATCTGTGAAGGCATGGCACTCGAATCTTTCGGCCCAGGTTTACTAGGGAAGTTTTCTGACTGTTTAATGAATTGAATGGAGATGGATATTTGATGCATTGTTGTGGATGTTAGAACTTAGAAAAAATTCTTCCTAGAGACGAGAACCTTTAGGATTGTATGTGCTCTACGAAAAGAATAACTTGAAATGTTGTATCATAAAATTCCCCTTTAATCAACAAATGGAAAGAAATCTAATGCATAAAATTTCTTAAATCAGATTGAAACGCGATGATAGACATGAGTTCTAGGGGACGTGGTTGTAATACCCAAGGACGTGGTAGAGGTAGGATTACGGTATCGGAACCAGCGGGGTCTGGTCACGGGTCGGGTAATGAGGTACCCCTACCGCCAGCTGTAGAGGTGGAGTTTCAGGGGCAGACAGGGGGTGAGGATGTAGTATCTCAGCCGATGCTGCGGATGCTAGAGCGAGTGGCTGGGGCAAGCGTAGGGACAGCAACTCGGAAGTCTATTCCTGAGTGACTCCGAGCTAACGGAGCTGAAGTGTTTCGAGGTATTTTCGGGGTAGCTCCAAACGTGACTGAGTATTGGCTAGAGGCGGTCGAAAGGATCATGGATGATTTGGACTGCACTGCTGAAGAGAAGCTGAATGGCATAGTTTCTGTACTCCAGGATGAGGCCTACTAGTGGTGGCTTACCGTCAGAGAGGGTACTCTGGTGGACCGAGTGGATTGGAGTTTCTTTAAGATTAATTTCGAAGGGAAATACATTGGGGCTAGTTATGTGGACGTACAGAGAAAGACGTTCCTGAACCTAGTGCAAGGGGGTAAGTCAGTAGCTGAATATGAGGCAGAATTCTTACAACTGAGTCGTTACGCCAGAGGGATGGTTGCAACTGACTACGAGCACTACGTGAGATTTGAGGATGGGTTGCGAGATGAGCTGCAGGTGTTGATAGCTCCTCAAAGGGAGAGGGACTTTGCTACTCTGGTAGAAAAAGCTCGGATAGCCGAGGAGGTTAAGGGAACTGAGAGACAGAATAGAGATAAGGACAGAGGCAGGAATAAGAGGAGTTTTGGATCATCAGTGTCATCGGGGGGTTTTCAGAAAAAGCCTAGGGTTGAGGGTCCTGCTCGCGGTTCTATGCCAATTGCTGGGAATCAGTTTCGTCCGTGTGCTCAGTGTGGAAGGTCTCATGTGGGAGAGTGCTGGGGAAGGAACAAAGAGTGCTACAAGTGTGGGTCAAAGGATCATCTGATTAAGAATTGTCCTCAGGACATGGCTAGGACTCGGACGATAGGTCAGGGGTATGTGCAGCCAGGAAGGGGTGGTCAACAGATGCCAAGGGGTCGTGGTCCAAACTGAGGAGGGAATGGTCCTGGCCGAGGTCGTGGAGCACTGGGCAGAGGTACTGGAAACTCAGATGCAAGGTAGCATGGGTTGGTTTACGCAGCCAGATGTCGTGAGGAGGGGGATGCACCAGACGTTATCACGGGTACGTTCCTCATTTCTGAGTTACCCTTTACTGCCTTAATTGATGTTGGATCGACTCACTCCTACATTGCTAGCATGATGTCTGGAACTTTGGATGTGAAACCTGAAATTGCCTCTAGGAAGATGACAACACTTAGTCCTTTAGGGTAATCAGTAGTGGTAGATAAACTCTTTAGAGATGTGCCTTTGAAAGTTCAGGGGTCAGTGTTTCCGACTAATTTGATGGAGTTACTGTTTGGAGAATTTGACTTGATCCTAGGCATGGACTAGTTGGTAAGGTATCATGTGAATCTAGACTGTGCTGCTAAGCGCATGACGTTGAAGACTCCCGAGGGCAATGACATTTTGGTGATAGGTGAGAGGAGAGACTACTTGTCTAATGTAGTGTTTGCACTTAAAGCGGAAAAGATTGTGAGGAAGGGGTGCATGGCCTTCCTAATGTTTGTTAGTGCCTTAGATGTTAAGGAAGCCGCTTTGGGGGAGATGAGAACAGTAAAGGAGTTTGTGGATGTTTTTTCGAAAGAAATTTTAGGATTGCCTCTGGATCTTGAGGTGGAGTTTGGAATCGACCTTCTGCCAGGTACAGCACCGGTGTCCATCGCTCCTTACAGGATGGCTCCGAAGGAGTTAGTTGAGCTTAAGGCCTAGATCCAGGAGTTGTTAGATCGCGGTTTCATTTGACCCAGTGTGTCTCCAAGGGGAGCACCGGTCTTGTTTGTAAAAAAGAAAGACGGATCTATGCGTATGTGCATAGATTACCGCCAGTTGAATAAGCTGATGATTAAGAACAAGTACCCACTACCGAGGATAGACGACTTGTTTGATCAGCTTAAAGGGGCTGCGGTCTTTTCGAAGATAGATTTAAGGTCGGGATATCACCAGCTTAAAGTGAAGGAAGCAGATATCCATAAGATGTTGTTTCGAACTCGATACGGGCACTATGAATTCCTGGTAATACCGTTCGGGTTGACCAACGCACCAGCTGCGTTCATGGATATGATGAATCAGATTTTTCAACCTATTTGGACCCGGTTAAATGCGTGGTGTTCATAGGCGACATCTGATATATTCAAGTCGGAGGAGGAGCATGATGCACATCTTCGGGTTGTGCTGCAGATTTTAAGGGAAAAGAAGTTGTATGCCAAATTTAGCAAGTGCAAATTTTAGTTAAGAGAAGTCGCTTTTCTAGCTACAGAAGGGATAAGAGTAGATCCTTAAAAGATTGAGGCGGTATTGGATTGGAAACCACCTAAGTCAGTGGTGAAGATTCAGAGTTTCTTGGAATTGGCAGGATATTACAGAAGATTTGTTGAGGGTTTCTCTTCTATCGTGGTGCCCTTAACTAAGTTGTTGAGGAATGAGGTACCTTTTGTGTGGACGGACAAGCAGTAGGATAGTTTCGAGAAACTAAAAAGGGTGTTAACTGAGGCTCCGATTCTAATTCAGCCGGAAGTAGGACAAGATTTTATGGTGTATTGTGATGCTTCTCATATGGGGTTAGGTTGTGTATTGATGCAGGAAGGAAAGGTTGTTGTCTATACGTCTTGACAGTTAAGACCCCATGAAGTTAACTATCCGATTCATGACCTAGAATTGGCTGCAGTGGTTTTCACTTTGAAGGTGTGGAGGCATTATCTGTATGGGGAGAAGTCGGTGATCTACACGGACCATAAGAGTTTGAAGTAGCTGCTAACGCAGAAGGAGCTGAATTTGAGACAGCAGAGGTGGGTGGAGCTGTTGAAAGATTACGACTGCTCAATTGAGTATCACCCGGGGAAAGCGAATGTGGTGGCAAATGCACTAAGTCAGAAAGTAGTATCAGATTTGAGAGCGATGTTCGCTCATCTTAGTTTTTATGGCGACGGGAGTTTATTAGCTGAGCTGCGGGTGAAGCCGACATGGTTAAGCCAAGTAAAAGATAAACAGGTGGTGGATGAGGTTCTAAGTGCTCGACTTCTGCAAGTGCAGGATAGGGATTAGAGGATTTCAGTGTAAACAGCAAAGGAGTTTTGTGTTTCCATGGTAAGGTTTGTATGCCAAATGATGTGGAGCTGAGGCAGAAGATTCTTCGGGAATCGCATAGTAGCCCTTATGCTATGCATCCTGGAGGGAGTAAGTTATATAGGGATTTACGGGATCAGTTTTGGTGGCCTGGATTGAAACAAGAAGTTATGGGATTTGTAGGGAAGTGCTTGACGTGTTAGCAAGTCAAAGCTGAACATCAAGTACCTTCGGGACTGCTGCAACCGGTGAAAATTCCGCAGTGGAAGTGGGAGAGAATCACGATGGACTTCGTTAGTGGGCTTCCTCTTATGCCTACTAAGAAGGACTCGGTATGGGTGATTGTGGATCGGTTGACAAAATCCGCTCATTTCATACCTGTTCGTATGGATTACTCTCTGCAGAGGTTGGCGAGGTTGTTTGTAGCGAAAATTGTGAGACTGCATGGTGTGCCAGTATCAATTATTTCAGATAGGGATCCTAGATTTACGTCGCGGTTTTGGAAGGTGTTGCATCAGGCATTGGGCACTAGGTTAGATTTTAGCACGGCATTTCATCCACAGACGGATGGTCAGTCTGAAAGGGTGATTCAGGTGTTGGAAGATATGTCGAGAGGATGTGTTATCGACTTCAGAGGTAGTTGGGAGGAATTCTTGCCCTTAGTAGAGTTCGCGTATAACAACAGTTATCAAGCTAGTATTCAAATGGCGCCGTACGAGGCATTGTATGGGCGAAAGTGTCGGACTCCTACCTGTTGGACAGAGTTAGGTGAACGTCATGTGTTGGGTCCAGAGATAGTGGCAAAATCAGAGGAAAAGGTTAAGGTAATTCAAGCTTGATTGAAGGAGGCATCTGACAGACAAAATTCGTATGCGGATCTTAAGCGGAAAGAGATAGAGTTTGCCGTAGGTGATCGGGTTTTCCTGAAAGTTTCACCTTGGAAGAAGGTGATGAGATTTGGACGTAAGGGTAAGCTGAGTCCCAGGTTTATAGGGCCTTATTGAGTTTTGAAGCGAGTTGGACCAGTGGCGTATCAGCTAGAGTTGCCTTCAGAGCTGAAGCAGATGCATGATGTAT
The DNA here is from genome assembly GCA_025506655.1 of Gossypium rotundifolium. NCBI lineage: Eukaryota > Viridiplantae > Streptophyta > Magnoliopsida > Malvales > Malvaceae > Gossypium > Gossypium rotundifolium. The sequence continues at coordinate 83,168,580 of CP106722.1, read as the reverse complement.
TCCACGTCTCGATGTTACGACGATACCGATCGGATCCATCTCATGTGGTGCCAGTTTAGGAAGTTGGGTTGAAGCCAGATTTGTCCTATGAAGAGGAGCCAGTTTAGATTTTGGAGCGAGATGTGAAGGTACTACAGAGGAAATCAGTTCCTCTAGTCAAAGTGTTATGGCGGAACCATGGCTCAGAAGAAGCGTCGAGGGAGCCGGAGGAGATGATGCGACAGCAATACCCTCACTTGTTTTGACCAAGTAATTTTGAGGCTGAAATTTCTTTAAGCGGGTAGAACTGTAACATCAGGGATTTAGGGGTCACGCATTTTTAATTCATATCTATGTGATAGTATGCTCTGTATGTTGTTTAAGTGTGTTTGGGGGCTTCGGGGAACCATGGGGTTAGATAGAAGCCTTAGTGAAAATTTCTGGTTTGAAGCCTTTAGGGGAGAGCTAGGGGAGCTAGGCCTTAAGGGATTTAATGTGGGGTTCATTGACACAATAAGTGAGGTGGTAGAGTGGCAAGGGGATGCTACCTAGGGTATAGGGGAGTTTGCGTCTTAAGGAGTTCCAAGGGGGAGGAGGTTCGAGTAGCATGGACAGCATTTTGGGTGCTTTTTGCGTTAAGAAGGGAGGAGGTAGTGGATTCGGCTATGACACTTGGAAGGGGGAGTTTGAATGGGTCAAGCATTTTGAATGTGTGGCTATGAAGAGGGATAGGAGTTTGAATCATTCAAATGTGTTTGAATGAGTGGAGTGGAGGAAAGTTAGGAGAAAAACAAGGGATGTGGGGTGAGGTTGAGGAGTTGGCCGAATGTGGGATGCTAGAGGGTGGCATTTTTGGTTATGTAAGGGGGAGTAGGTGCCGAATTTGAGCTAGTAAGTGTGAGTGTCCATCTTTTTGCGTTTTCTCCTTTAGTTCTCTTTGCCAAAAGTGTTAGTCAAAAACTCTTCCTTTTGCTTTCTTTTCATTTTGACAAAAAGCCTAAGGGAGAGTGACCATTTAGTGCATTCTTGATTCATCTTCTTTTCTCTATTTTCTTCTCTAAGCAGAATCTATCTCTCTCTCTCTCCTCTTATTCTTTTCATTTTGGGTGGCCTTAAACCTTTACCCCACTTCTATTTCTAAAGCCGAACCCTTCTCTTCATTTTCACCATTACCGAAACACCATAAACCCCAACCCTTTCTTCTTCTTTTTCACCTATTACTTTTCTTCTAAAAAAAAGGGCCGAATAATCTTTCTTTGTATTTGAGCCTTGGCCGAATTCTCCATTCACTATTATCTCTTTCTTTTCTTCTTCTATTTTGTGTTTATTTCTCAAGTTATATCTCTTGGCCGAATCTGTTAGAGCCTGTAGAGGGGGCGTCGTCGTTCATCTTCTATCAATCTCCCAATCGGTTGCTAGTAATTGTGGTAAGGGGTTCTCTTCTATTTGAATCTCCTTCTTTTTCTCTTTATGTCATTGAAACCAAGTGTCTAACTCCATTTCTTTGGTGTGGCCGAATCTATGAAGGGGGATTTTGGGTTTCTATATAAGGCAGCGTTAAGGGAGTTAATGATCTTTCAGAATTCGTTCAATCAAGGTAAGAAGGTAAAGTTCGGCCGAAGGCCATTTCTCTTGTCTTTTAGTGTTAGGCCGAATCTGATATTGATTTATGTAGGGATCTCGATAGCTTTAAAGATCAAGTGAGAACCTTCGGGATTTGGGTCGACTTTGGTAAGGTTATTCGATTAACATGATTATTTAGTCTCATCTAGATCTGATTTAATGTTTAACCGGGTCTTTTGATTAAGTACTATTCGATGGATTTGAGTACCAGCCAAGGAGAGAAAGGGGTTGGACACGTAGTCCCTACCCCTAAGTTCTAGAAGCGCTCAGTTTCAGCAGTTCGTGATTGGCCACCTGGGTGTGGGCCAGCCTCGGAATAGGATCGTAGGCAAATAGCGGTAGTGTCGGTTAGTGATAGCGTCGACGTAGAGGGCGTGGTATTACGGGTTATCAGGTGTGTGATTAGCACACTGTTTCTTTACTTTCCTTGTTTAAATTAATTAAATGCATGTGATATGTGTGGTAGCCGAATTAGTGGCTGTGGTGGTATTGTTATCCATAATGGGTAATCTGGTAAACATGTTAGTACAATTCCTATATCAAAATGTGGATGGATATATGTGGATCTATGTAAGCATGTAAAATATGGATGTTTGGACAATTCATATGTTTCATGCCATTTCATCATAATGTGCTGCATGTACATGGGGTTCGATATATATATTGAAAAGGGGAAGTGTGTATATATATTTATATACGTAGATTAATGATGGTCTCGAGCCTCATTGTGGATTGATGATGACCTTGAGTCACATCGTGGATTGGTGTTGGCCTCGAGCCACATCGTGGATTGATGACGACCTTGAGTCTCATTGTGGATATTTGTGATTTTAATCACATGGATCAGTGGCTAGACCACTAAGTGGACTTTGAGCAGCATGACTGCCAAAGAGGTGTGTAGCGGATAGAGGGTTGATTTAGTAATCCCCTGATGTGTGGTGGTTGGATATACGGGTGGTGTGTAGCGGTTGGATATTAGGTTGGGTTGGATTAACATAATGCATCATAATATGTGGTTTATCAATTTGATGTGGTTTTGGGGCTAAGCCCAATTGTGGAAACAGGTGGTTTAATTGCACACTGAGCCAAAATGACTCACCCTGTTCTTCAAATAATGCGAGTAATTCATGATACATTGGACCGGGCCGGAATGGATTCGAGGTGGCCATCTGAGCGATTTTATTTTAAGTACCTTATAAACTTTTAATTACTTTTTGGGATATTTTTATTGTAATAAGGCCGCTATAAATGTTTTGGGATTATTATTATGGGTTTAAGTTAGTTTTTCCTATCCGTTGATTAATTAAAAGATGATTTTAAGATATTTCCAACGTAAAGGTAACAAATGGAAGTTTTGTTTAAAATCTTGGATCACTTATAAGCAAACGATATTTTTTTTTTTATTTTAGAACTTAAAACTCATTTTTCACCTTCAAAACCAAACTATTTTCAACACCTTTCCCAGTAACATTTCGAATTCGGCCGTAGTGTTTTGGGTCGGGCTTGGGGTGTTACAGAAAAGTTGATGGTTTCAACTTTGCTAATATGGCATGGGGCAAATCTACAAAGCCACTACATTTGGAGGGGGTTGAATGCAACTTTGAAAAGTCTTCAAGGGCTTGTTTGAAAGCTTAATTAATCAGCTAATAAGCTAATTTGGGCCAGCCTATGGACGGTTTGGGCTGCCCAACTCTTTGTTCGGTTCAGTTCAATCGGTTTGGTTCAACTGATGCGGTTCAACTGGGCCTTTTTCACAATTAATTAAGATTAATTTATCTAGCCCAAATTAAATTGGGAACAAATTAAAATTAATTATATTATGATTAAATATTCATAATTAGACCGTCTTGGGCTGGAAATAAATTCACCTTGATAGTTCAAATTGCTTCTCGGGTTTATTTTTCGAGCAGTGTCTGCTGAGCCAATTTTCGCCCTTTGTGCGAATCTGTCAAAAATAGTCAAAATAAATCAAAATTGACTATAAAATTAATTAAAATTCATCATGTTTACATTTTTAGCACAATTTAATTATTTTATAATATTTAATTATTTTTCGACAAGAATTTAACCGAAACTGCATAAATTTGAGTTAAAAATGGCATGAAAAAGTGTATAAATTTTCGTGCTTCCACACCCCCAAACTTAATTCATTGCTCGTCCTAGTAATGCACAAATTTGAAAAGATTTTTTTTAGAAACACCTTTGAAAAACTCCTTCAGAACAACTTCCTTCTCAAAATTATGAATTTAATATACTTAGGCTCAAAAATAAGAAATTTGATAATTATGCTACTTAAGTATACATATCGGTCAAATTACCCCCAACAATTATTATACTAGCAAAATTAGACTAAATGTTTCTTAATAAAGACATGTTACTCACTACCAAGTTGATTTTAATTCCTTATTCAAATTAAACTGCAATCATTAGGCTTAACTGATGTCTTCATATGTTGAACAGAGCACTTTCTCTCCACTAATGTAGGTAACATTGGAATTTTGAATCAATAGGTCTTTAACAAGGTTGTAACGTGGCTGGGCTTAGGGGTAGGTAAAAGATAGACAAATTTTTGGCTTACTCAGCTTAAAATCAAACCTTCAGAATTCTTACCCTTGATACACCAACTTCTGCTCTTTCAACCATTTATTCCGAGTACATGTTTTTTTTAATTCAAGCTCAAATTCGAGCACTTGCTTCATGTACTACAATTTTTCGAGCAATTGATACTTCTTTTCAACTCCCCCAAACTTATTTTCAAACGATATTCTAAATGGTACTGAGTCTAGTGTTTGGGACAATTTTAAAAATAATGAAGAGAAAATTGATGGCTAAATATTGCATAGGTCCAAATAAAATTAGGCCATATAGTCTCAAAGTTGGGTTTCAAAGGATAATTTTATCAGGGTCAGCTTGAAAGGCTCAAATGGTCCAAACAATAGTTGCCTAAATCATTTTCAATATTCCATGCTTCCTAGGATTTCACCTCAAGAAATTACTACGTCAATTCTAAAGACTTAAACTTTCATGCATGCCTAATTTTTCGTAGGGAATTAAAAGTTTTATGGTACGAATTTGCATGTTTTATTAAAAGAATACATTCATATCATTATTAAGCTAACATAATAACTTATTGAAATAATAGAACTTTATTAATACTGAAGTTCAGCATACTTATCAAAATTTCAAATTATTGAACAAAAATATATCCTAATCATAACTAAAAGAAAATTTTATTCTAAGTGGAATTAATTCAAATTTTTGGTCCCCTCTACTTAGAGTGAACAATGTCCTCATTTTTTAAAGTGAATAGATATTATACACCTGGTAGGATATTTAGAAAAGAGGAGGTGAGTCAAATTGACTGCTTAAGTACCAGGCTCTCTCTAAAATCCAATCCTAGACATGTATATATCCATTGCCACACTCTAGCCCTTGTGAGTTGTTTAGATTTTATTCATGAATCCTATCTCTTGTTTTATTGTGCAAAAATAAAAATTCCTAATTAACCTAATCCTAAAATAACTTAAGAATAAAAATAAACTAAAGTTGAAGTCCTCCCCTTTTTTATTTATTTGCTGATCCTTCCGAATTTGACTCATCTTTTGCTCAATCAGTATTGCCTTTACATGAATTGCCTTGCTCCTTCTTTGATGATGACGTCCATGGTTCAAATATGAAATTTGGAAACTCAGGCACAAAAATAAATGGGTCCTTATAAATTTTCTTGAGGGCACTCCTCATCGAGTCATCTCTTATTTTTGAGTATCTCCAGTAGGCTTGTTGCTGCCATTGCATGTGTTGCATTAAGTCCATCGGTTTTAATAGCTCATCACGAAGATCTGGACTAGGTGGTGGAGATCCAAACATTGAGGTTTCGATATTAGGTTCAGCTTCTGGTTCCATTGATTCTGCCTTATTAAGGGCTTCAGTTGATTGTTCTGGCGGGATTTCTGTGGGATCAGCTTCTGCTTCTTCGGGATCCTCGCTCTCTTCAACTCGTTGCTGTAGAACAGAATCTCTGGCTACTTGGTAGAGGTCCCAATCTGTGATTGTGCCTTGACTATACTCTGTCCCCTTCACGTCCACAAGGAGCTTTGCTTTCAAGCATAAAATTCTTATTGTAAAGGGGAAATAGGTCAGGCCAGAACGTCTAATGACACAATTTTGCATTTCTCTTAGGATGATTTTGCCCACATCAATGGTCTTTCCAGTTAGAATCGAGTATAATAGGACCATTCGCTCTAATGAGATTGTAGTCCCATTTGAATTAGGCATAAGGCTGAAACAAATAAAATAGAACCATACCTTCGCAAGTGGTGTCAAATACTCTCTTCGACATGTGTGGATTCCTTGTTTTGACACAGTCCACTTAGAACCTAGAACTGTAAGTTCCTCGAGAATTTCTTTCAAATTTTTAAGCTTAATGTTGCTCAACAGAGAAGAATATTCATCGTTATCAAAATTAGGCAATTCAAAGAATTCATTAATAGCATTTGAATTTATTGGTACCTTGATTCTGCGGACTGGAACTTCGGTCAATTCGCTTGAGGTTAAGTTTGCGTAGAATTCACGAACTAGTTCCTCATCCACACTTGGTCTCTTTTCACAAAACAATTCCCAATTGAGGGCTTCAGCAACTTGACGAATACGTGCCATAAAATCTCTGTAGTTGTTTTCCTTCAATGTGAAGCCTTTCTCTGGATGCATCTGTTGATTTTTGAAAATACTTTCGTATCTTGCTTTGGCTTCTTCACAGCGAAATTTGTTCTGTGCTTCGTCAATTTGGGCGGAGGCACGAGTTCTCTTGTGAGGTGTGATTAACCTGAACATAAGATGGAAAAAATTATTTTCTCAAAAATTTAATTAATAAAAATTACTAATATTTCAATAAATTGAAAAATAAATAATTGAATAAAATTAAAACTTAAGAAGATAAAAAAAATTGTTCTTACCACATTCCTCGTAAAAATTAAGAACTCCTAAAATAAAATATACTAATGAACAAAATATGGAAATTTAAAAGGAAGGGTTGAAGGCTTTTGGCTTAGGTTAGGTGAAGGAAGAGTGTGCATGGGAGGGGCTGCACTCAAGCAGCAGTGCGCAAGGCCTTGCGGCAAGTAGGCCACGGGTTGGTCGGGTGTGTGAGGAGATGGTGCGCACAAGCAACATGAGCTGGAGGCAGCAGACGTGAGGCCAAAACCTGGGCAGCTGCTAGAGTTAGGGCGTGCGGCGTGTGCTGGAGCTATTGGCCGAATGGCTGAGTGTGGCTAGTGACTTGTGGCACTTTGGTGGGTTGGTGATTTGGGGTTTTGAGATATGAATGAATGGGGAGAAGCTAGGGGGATATTTATAGTAGGAGTAATGGGACTTAGACTAGAACTCTTAGTAAAATTTAATGATTAAAAAATAAGAGTCCAGTTCTAATTTTACTCAAGATTAACAACAATTAATAATTAAATATACACATATAAAATTATCAATTGCTATTAAATTATTAAGATAAACATAGAATAAAATTAATCCTAATCTAAGCTAAGTTGATAAAAGTTAATATATAAATTATAATGAATATAATTATATATTAAAGTTTATCAATAATTTATAAGTATGAAATTAAGTAAAATATTTATTCTAGATGCCTTTTTGAAAATATTTATAAAAAGAGGCACCTAGTTTTTATTATTTACGAAAATAGCAACCAAATTTTGAAATTAATTCAATTAAGTCCCTAGACTTAATGAAAATTTGAAATTGAGTTGCAATTTAAGACTTGGGTCAAAATTGACCTTTTTATTTGGAAAACCAAAAATTTATTTTGTTATTTTGGGGCTAATTTCTTGGAAAATTATATAAAAATCAATTCCCAAGAAAGATAGGAGGGATCACAAGCGGTCCCGCTTAAGTTCCAATCTCCTAGACTGAATTTATTTAAACATAATAAACCCTAAAATATACCCTAAATAATTTATTAAAAACAAGAAAATATAAAGATCAGACAAACTGAACAAGATTTGATTTCGTTCAGGTCTTTCTCCATAGTAATGTTTCAAATGCTAAGCATTGACTTGAAAATTACCTTCCTTACCTTAGAGTTCAACAACTCCGTATGGATAGATGCGATGAATCCTAAATGGACCGGACCAACGTGATTTTAACTTACCTGGGAAGAACTTCAATCTGGAATTAAATAACAAAACTTGCTGGCTTGCTTCAAACTCTCGAACTCAAATATGCTTTTCATGACATTTCTTGAGTCTTTCTTTGAGTAATTTGGCATTTTCGTATGAGAACATTCGAAATTCCTCTAGCACGTTGAGTTGGAGCATCCGTTTCTCTTTAGCAGACTTAATATCCAAGTTGAGTCGTCGAAGGGCCAAGTAAGCTTTGTGTTCTAACTCCAAAGGTAGATGACAAGCTTTCCCAAAGACTAACATGTAGGGTGACATTCCTAAAGATGTCTTGTATGCCGTTCTGTAAGCCCATAAAGCATCATCTATTCTCTTGGACCAATCTCGTCGGTTCGGACAAACTACCTTCTCAAGTATGCCTTTGATCTCCTTATTCGCTAGCTCAACTTGCCCATTTGTTTACGGATGGTAAGCTGTCGCAACCTTATGTTTCACTCCATGTTTATCTAACAACCATTTTAACCACTTGTTCACAAAATAGGTCCCTTCATCGTTGATAATAGCTCTTGGGATTCCGAACCTTGTGAACACATGTTTCTGCAAGAACTTCATCACAACCTTAGCGTCGTTCGTCGGATAAGCTTTAGCCTCGACCCACTTGGACACATAATCTACTGCTACCAATATGTATTTTTGACTGAATGACTGAGGGAAGGGACCAAGAAAGTCAATGCCCCAAACATCGAACACTTCCACCTGAATGATATTTGTTCGAGGCATCTCATTTCTGTTGGTGACATTTCCAACCCTCTGACATCGATCACAACTCTTTATGTAAGCGTATGCATCCTTGAATAGTGTTGGCCAAAAGAATCCGGCTTGTAATACTTTGGCCGCTGTACGAGTACCTCCGAAGTGTCCCCCACTCGGAGTTGAATGAAAGTGGTATAAAATCTTCGGTATTTCATCTTCTGCCACACTTCTCCTAATCATCTGATCTGCACACTTTTTAAACAAATATGGCTCTTCCCAGAAATAGTACTTCACATCATTAAGAAACTTTTTCCTTTGCTGATATGTTTTATCAATCGACATCAAACCACAAGCTAAATAGTTAGCAAAATCAGCAAACCAAGGTATATTATGGACATGATTTACCTTCAATATCTGTTCATCTAGAAATGTCTCTTGGATTGGTAAAAGTGGAAAATTTCCCTCTTGCGGCTCTAATCTGGATAAGTGATCTGCTACTTGGTTTTCTACTCCCCTTAGATCTTGGATTTCTAGATCGAACTCTTGAAGTAGAAGCACCCACCGGATCAATCTTAGTTTAGCATATTTCTTGGCCAATAAGTACTTAATTGTAGAGTGGCCCGTATAGACAATCACTTTGGTACCTACAAGATAAGATTGAAACTTGTCGAAAGCAAACACAATAGCAAGTAGCTCTTTTTATGTTACCGTATAGTTCGGTTGAGCTCCGGTTAGAGTTCTACTTGTGTAGTAGATGGGATGAAAAACTTTGTTCCTTCGTTGGCCCAAGACAGCTCCAATGGCGAAGTCACTTAGGTCACACATCAACACGAATGGTGAATCCTAGTCTGGTGTGACGATTATGGGTGTCGTGAGTAATTGACTCTTCAGATCGTTGAGGGCTTTTAAGCATTCCTGATCAAACTTGAATATCGAGTCTTTCTCCAATAGCTTGCATAAGGGTTTAGCCACTTTGGAGAAGTCCTTGATAAATATTTGATAAAAATCGGCGTGGCCTAAAAAGCTCCTAACACCTTTTACAGATGTTGGAGATGGGAGTTTCTCAATACCGTCTACTACTGCTTTGTCCACCTCGATCCCATGTCTCGTTATCCGATGCCCTAGAACAATTCCTTCTCATACCATAAAATGGCACTTTTCCCAGTTGAGTACGAGATTCGTTTCTTCACATCGCCTCAGTACCTTAGCTAGATTGGCTAAGCAATCATCGTAAGTATCTCCAAATACTGAGAAATCGTCCATGAAAACTTCCAAGTACTTCTCAACCATGTTAGTAAAAATAGACATCATAAATCTTTGAAATGTAGCTGGTGCATTACATAAACCAAATGGCATGCCTCTAAATGCAAATGTACCATACAGACAGGTGAATGTCATTTTTGTTGATCTTTCAGTGCTACTGTAATCTGATTATACCCTGAGTATCTGTCGAGAAAATAGTAGTAATCTCATCCTGCGAGTCTATCTAGCATCTGATCCAAAAATGGTAGAGGAAAGTGATCTTTCCTAGTCGCCTTGTTTAGCTTCCGATAATCGATGCAGATTCTCCATCCCGTAACTATTCTCGTTCGTATCAACTCATTGTTCTTGTTCTCCACGACCATGATACCTCCTTTCTTCATCACGCACTGGACTAGACTCACCCATGAACTGTCTGAGATGGGGTAAATTATACCCGCATCCAACCACTTGATAATTTCCTTTTTCACGACGTCTTTCATGATGGGGTTCAGTCTCCGTTGTCCATCAATCGTTCCTCTCTCGCCATCTTCTAATATGATCTTATGCATGCTTACAGATGGGCTAATACCGCGAATATCAGCTATGGTCCATCCGATAGCCTTCTTGAATTGTTTCAAAACTATGATAAGTTTCTCTTATTGTTCAGTAGTTAATTCTGCTGAAACAATCACAAGCAGCGTAGAGGCGTTACCTAAATAAACATATTTTAAGTGTGAAGGTAATTCCTTGAGTTCTAACTTAGGTGGCTCCTCGATTGATGCTTTTAGCTAGCTGTAATCTCTTTTCTCTAATTCCAAAGATTCAGAACTGGATTGCGAATTAAATCCCTTTTGATTAGCTTTTAGCACAGCTAAGTATACATCCCCCTCTTCATCATTTGGGGGATCCGGTGTCAAAATTCTTTCTAGTGGATCATCAACACAGTTAAGTTCCTTCTCTCTATTAATTCCTCTAAATCAGCTACTTCAGAACAATCATCCATTGTGTCAAGAAATCGCATTGACTTAAAAACATTAAATGTTACATGTTCATCCTGAACACGCATAGTTAACTTGCCCTTTTGCACATCAATAAGGGTCCTTCCAGTTGCTAAGAATGGTCTTCCTATGATAATTGGCACTTCTTTGTCTGCTAGAATTACAAAGTCAGCAGGAAAGATAAATTTATCTACACGTACCAATACATCCTTGATTTTTCCTTCTGGATGCACTAAGGATCGATCTGCTAGTTAAAGTGTAACCGTAGTTGGTCTAACTTTTCCTATCCCCAACTTCCTAAATATTGACATAGGCATCAAGTTGATACTTGCACCTAAGTCACATAATGCCTTACCACAATATGTTGCTCCAATGTTGCACGGTATGGTAAAACAACCAGGACCCTTTAGTTTTGGGGGAAGTTTATCTTGAAGATATGCACCGCATTCCTTCGTCAGAGCTACCGTCTCAAATTCTCCAAGTCTTCATTTCTTTGATAAGATATCTTTCATGAAATTGACGTAGTTTGACATTTGCTCAAGTGTTTCGACCAACGGGATGTTGATGTGAAGTTGCTTGAGTACGTCAAGGAACTTCTTGAATTGAAATCTCCTGTTTCGGCTTCTGAAGTCTTTGAGGGTAGGGTGGTGGTGGTTTCATTACTGGAACTGAGTATGGTTGATTTGCCTTTGGCAGTAATTATGCATCTAATGAAGTTGTTGGTTGATCAGAATTGACTGGTCCCGAGGTTACTTTGTCGGGTTTTACAGATTTCGGTTCAAGTGAAACTGGGGTTTCAACACTTGGTTGAACTTCTTTTGAGTCTTGAGCATCATCTTGCTCCTTTTCAACTTAGACTGTGTTGGGCTCTACTATCTTTTCGCTCCTCAATGTCAACACTTTGCAATGTTCCTTCCCCAAATTTCTCAAATTTTTCGTGTCACTAGGTAGAGCACCTTGTGGTCGATTCCTGAGTTCAGTAGCAAGCTGACCCACTTGATTCTCCAAATTTTTCAATGTAGCTGCTTGGCTCTGGATTAAAACGTCATTCTTTGCCATGTATGCCTTCAGCAAACTCTCCAAGCTATTGGATGCTTCAGCTTGAACTGGTTTCTGAACTTGTTGCGGGAAATTGGGCAGCTGGGTTGGTCTGGGTTGGGTGTAAGTGGTACTGGTTCCAACCCCTTGGTTACTCCAGGAGGAATTCGGATGGTTTCTCCACGATGGGTTATATAAATTTGATTGCAGCCCTTGCCTTCCTCAGTTTTGGTTCTGATTACACACGTAGTATACAGATTCTGGGTTCGACGGAGATTCTTCAAACAAATGTCCCACCCCACAATAGACACAGGCTATATTCTCAAATTGATTAGGTGGCTGTGCTGCAAAACTATTAGACCTATTAGTAGTAAAGTTTTTAAGCATTGATGATATTGATGATACCTGAGATGCGAGTGAAGTAAGAGCGTCTACTTCATGAATTCTAGCGAATTGTCTTCCTGACATTGCTCGACTGGTTGGCCATTGATAATTTTTGCTGGAAATCCTCCTGATAATTTCATAAGCTTCGTTATAAGACTTAGAAAGGAGAGCACCATTAGCAGAGGGGTCCACTACCATCCTTGTGTGGGAGTTAAGACCATTATAGAATGTTTCAAGTTGAATACAATGTGGGATTCCATGATGAGGGCATTTTCGTAATAACTCTTTAAATCTCTCCCATGCCTCATTCAAGGACTCATCATCCATTTGGTGGAAGGCAGTGACTTCGTTCCTAGGCTTAGCATTCTTGCTTGGCAGAAAATACTTCATGAGGAATCTCTCAGCTAATTCTTGCCATGTAGAAATAGAGTTCGGTGGCAATGAGTTCAACCAGGAATGAGCTCTGTCCCTTAACGAATATGGGAACAACTTCAATCGTAAGGCATCTTCGAAAACTTCGGCTAACTTGAAAGAATCGCTCACTTCCATGTATAGTCTTAAGTGCAGGTGAGGATCTTCAGTAGGCATTCCACTGAATTGGCCCACAGTCTGAAGCATCTGGAACATGACTGGCTTCAGCTTGAATTGTTGTGCCTCGATTTTGGGTCTCTTGATACCCAGATTAAGATCGTTAAATACTGGCACGGTATATTGTCTTAAGGCTTTATCCCTATCATCAGCAATAAGGATAGGATTCTGAGCAGGGTTTGCTCCATTTCCTTGGTTCATATTCTCGAAGTTCATTTCTTCAGTCCTTCTCTGGTTTTCTTGCCTTTTTAGTTGTCGAAAGGTTCATTCTATTTCAGGGTCCACAAGGAGTAAGTCAATAATCAGGTCAGTACTCATAAACACCTGAAATATTCACAGAAAAATTAATTAAGTAAAAATTTCAATACGAAAAATAAATAAACCAAAATGTAAAACAGATTCACAATTAATGGCTTTGAAAAATAGTTCCCCGACAACGGCGCCAAAATTTGGAATGGTAGAAATGTGCAAGTGTACACAATCGCAGCAAGTAATAAAGTGACAAGTAAATGTCGAGTTATCGTACCCACAGGGACTGTAAAAGAATTATTTATGAAAATGATTTCAAACACTTTGGTGAAGGAAAAATATTTGGATTTAAGAAATATTTAAAAACTAAAAAAAACAAAGTAAAGTAAAATAAAATACAGTTCTAATGCACGATTTCAAAAGCTAATTTTAATCAAGATGATATAATTGTGTTGGATTAATTACATTTCTTACCTTAGAATTATTAAACTTATGTTTATACTTGTTACGGATAAATCACGGCAACTCGATAGTTTGCTAACTTATGAACATATTTGTAACACCCCAAACCCGGTCTATGCGTTAAGACCAGACTTGGTATGCCACACAAATCGTACATACATCTAGTCATCTAATGATTTAAGGAAAACAGGTCTTCAAAAACTATTTTGGAGATGGAGTTTATCAAAAACTGAGGTTAATTTGAATCTATGAATTTTAAAACATAGGAGTTTATAATTTGATCTCAGAGAAATAATTGATTAAATTTTATAAGAAGTTTAAAAGAATTCAAAAGGAATTTGAAAATGAATTCATAAAAGAGTTTTCACGAAATTCTTACGAGTTAGTGATTTTAAGAAAAACCCTTTAATTATATGTAAATTAAAGAACACATTTATAAAGTTAAAATAGTCTCCTTTTAGTATCTAAGACATATTAAAAGCCATCCACGAGTAAAAATCCATAAAAATAACACCAAATGCCTTATTACATCACAACTGAAAAATTAATTAAGTAAAAATACTTAAAGAGTAATTCAAAGTTCATCAAAACCATCATTTGAAGTATGGCCACCGCGAAGTCATCCCCGGCCCAAGCCTCCATCAATTATCATTACCTGAAAAGGGTAAGAAAACGGGGTGAGTTACTTAGAACTCAGTGTGTAACCCACTTACCAAGTCCACTGGGCCAAATCATCAAAGCATTTTATTGGGCTTGAGCCCATTTACGAATTTAACAATATAGTAATTAAAAAAAATGCATGTGAAATGCAATTCCCAACCAAGCCTAAATTTCCATCCGCTACACACCACCCGTACCAACCAGCACACCTGTGGGGATCAAGTCAACCCACCCTGCCAACATAAAGCCATTTAAAATGTTTGTGGCAGAGCCAAACGAACTAGATTGTGGCAGAGCCACCCGAACTAGATTGTGGCAGAGCCACCAGAACTTCTCTTCAATTTTATCCCAACCCATGCAATCATGTATACATATACAAGGCATAACAATATTCATATGATAATTTCAACATAAGGCCCATACTACAAGTTGGCCCATTTCTCATTTTGGCCCATATGGTAATTTATCAAATCAGATCCTTAAGCAATCTAGCAATTCGGCCCATTAAGCAATCTAGCAATTTGGCCAATTAATCAATCTAGCAAATTGGCCCATTAAGTAAGCTAGCAATTCGGCCCATTAAGCAATCTAGCAATTCAGCCAATTAATCAATCTAGCAAATTGGCCTATTAAGTAATCTAGCAATTCAGCCCATTAAGCACATGAGGCCCAAAAATTACTTTTTATCAAATTAACGCATCGAGGGTGATTCTGTAATTTCCACGACTTTAATACCGATTTCATGCATTTACACAAAAAGTGTTAATATACCGTATTTTTTGATTTTACCAACTTTACGATTTTTATTCTAATGCTTACGGTATAACATCTAACCCATGTGATAAATGTGAAATTACACACCTGATTACGGTGAGAACTATACTTTCCCGCTCGTTGATACCTAAATACGTGTCACACTTGATTAGAACACTAATACTTAATATAAATCTATACTAAAGATAAGCGATCTAGATCTTTACCCTCGGAATCTCGAACAACAACTATTTGTCGTTTCTCCCCGGTTGACGGTTCACAACCCGATGGAAAATCCTGAACAACTAATGGCTCTGAACTACGAACAACTTTGAGTAATCGATTCTCCTCGGATGAGGGTCCACAACCCGTTGGAAAGTCTTGGATTGCTGAAACAACCCTTCGCTTGAATCTAGAGGGAATAGCAAAATCGGCCCTCTTCCAATCACTATTCACCACTCTTTTCGACCCTATCTTGTTTGCCTTAAAGTTTCGAGTGATTTCCAAAGGATCCCTTGATAGATGATCCGAACTTGAATAACTTCAAGATAACTTTTGACGAGATGGTGATTCGGCCCTCCACTATATCACGGTTATCCAAAGTTGAATAGAAGAAATGATCGAGAATAAAGTCTATGAGGAAAAGAAGATTTGGCTATGATTTAATGGTAATGGAAAAATAATTTCGGCTATGGAGGTGGTCTCTAACATTCGGCCATGGAAGAAATAAGAAGGAAAAAAAATGTGTTTGAAAGATGAGTAAAATGGAGAAGAAAGGAGAATAGAGATGAGATGTTTATGATTCGGTTTTCAAGGGTGAGAAGAGTAAAAAGTAAGGTTTGGAACAATGTGCATTCGGCAATGGGGAATAAAGAAGAAAAAGAAATGGTCTTTTTATGTTTGATGATTTTGGCACTAGGAGAGAAGCACAAAATGAAGCACTTAAGAGGTTGGCAAAAATGACCAAATGAAACAAAACAAAGTTGTTTTCTCCAAGCATATGGCGCATTCGGCTAAGAGAGAAAAAGATGAGAGGAAAAAGGTGTTTTGGGAGAGCAAAAATGACCAAATGTGATTCTATCTAGCTACCATCCTTACCCAAAGCTTACCACCAAAATTTGGCTCCCCTTTAGTCTACAAAGCAGTCCAAGTTTATAGACAAGTTAGCCATTCTAAGTTTCCAAAACATAACCCTTAAGATATTCCTTGTGTCCCCCCTACATGCCATATTCTCATGATTCCCTACCTTAAGTTTGTACTTTCCTTTTCTCTTACCCACCTTACCATAAAAATAAAAGTCTAACTTACCAAAAATTTGATGCTTGGCCGACACTTGCTAGGAAAGAGCAAAAATAAATGTCACAAAATGCATTCCTAAAGATTCGAACCTCTTCGCTCAAGCAACACTTATAACGCCAACTCCACTTTACTTCTAGCTCATCTTATGCTAGTTTTTGACACTTAATTTTCTTAAACATCAAGGTCACTTGATCCACTTCAATAAAGTACTCATTACTAAAATTTATTCTAATTCCGAATAAATCCAGAGCCTTCTCAAGACTATATTAAGCACACAAATTGAATCATTCACAAGCTAAGCACCAAAAACATGCAACATATCAATACTCAATTTTTAGGATGTTACAATTCTACCCCCTTAAAGAAAATTTCGTCCTCGAAATTTACCTGGTTAAAAGAGGTGAGGATATTATTGCCAAATTACATCCTCAGGCTCCCACGTAGCTTCCTCCTCTCCGTGATTACGCCATAGAACCTTAACCAACGACACAGTCTTCTTTCTTAGCACCTTGACATCACGGTCTAAAATTTTCACTGGTTCCTCTTCGAAAGACAAGTCTGGCCTTAACTCCACTTCTTCTACCCAATTTTCGTGAGATGAGATCGATCTATAATGCCTCAAAGATAGAAACATGGAAAACACTATGAATCGACTCAAATCGGAGGTAATTCAAGCTGATAGGCCACTGGTCCTTCAAGCTTCAACACACGGTACGGTCTAATGAACCTAGGGCTCAACTTGCCCTTCCTTCCAAATCTGAAAATCTTCTTCCAAGGTGAGACTTTCAGAAAGACCTGATCTCCCATCGCAAACTCAATATCCTTACGCTTCAGATCCGCAAATGACTTTTGTCTATCCGAAGCTTCCTTTAACCGTGCTCGAATCACATGTAGCTTTTCTTCCGTCTCAGATATCAATTTAGGACCAATATTGCCATTCCCCCAATTCAGTCCAACAAGTAGGGGTACGACACCTACGACCGTATAACGCTTCATAGGGCGTCATTTGGATACCGGATTGGTAACTGTTATTATGCGCAAACTCTACCAACGGTAGGAAATCCTCCCAACTACCTCTGAAGTCAATTACACAACCCCTTAACATGTCTTCCAAAATCTGAATTACTCTTTCTGACTGACCATCTAGCTGAGGATAAAAAGCCGTACTGAATTTTAACTTTGTTCCTAAAGCCTCATGCAAAGCTTTCCAAAATTGTGATGTAAACCTAGGATCCCTATCCGATATGATAGACACTGGTACCCCATGCAACCTCACGATCTCTGCTAGGTACAACTTAGCCAACTTTTGCAGCGAGTAATCCATAAGAACTGGTAGAAAATGAGCAGTCTTCGTCAATTGATCAACTACCACCCAAACGAAATCTTTCTTAGTAGGTGTTAAGGGTAACCCACTAACAAAATCCATCGTTATCCGCTCCCATTTCCATAAAGGAATCTTTACCGGTTGCAATAAACCTGATGGTAATTGATGTTCCGTGTAATATCTCGGGTTATGGGTTATTTTATTTTTGGCTTTGTTGCATGTGCATGGTGTGATATGTTGTTATTTTGATGTTGTTGGGGCTTAGTTATAAGCTAGGTGTAAGCCCGAGTGGTAGGAAAAAATTTGCTTTTTTTTTTAGGCTTAGGTGGGAGGAGCTGAAGGAGCTGGGGTTTATAAATATTTTAGGTGAATTTTTAGCATAAGAAAGGAGCTGGTGGAGTGGCAAGCAAGGCGCCACTAAGAGCTTGGATTGGCGTCACTTGCAGGAGGGTGGAGGTCCTGTGTTCAAGCTGCAGTGCTCCATTTTGGTTTCTATTTTGACGGCAAGGAGGGGAGGAGTTGTAGGCAGTTCAAACTCTGCCTTGGACCAAGTCAAAAGTTCAAATGGTGGGTGGAGAGTGATTGTAGGAAGTGGACTAATTCAAAGTGATTTGAATTAGTGGCTTGGAGTGGTTGAAGGTGTTTGGCCGGATTTTGGAGAGGTTTTGGGGGAGTGGACGGCTTGGTAAGTGTAGTGGGGGAGTGTACCGAATTTTCATTAGTCAATTTGTGCATTTTCGGTCATAGTTAGTGTCAAGCAAGCCTTTCTTTTGGTCTTTTGTGTCAATTTGGAAAACTCTCCCATTTTTGTTTCTTGAAACCAAACCTCAAGCACCTTTACTTGCGAAACTTGCCTTGTTCTTCTTGATTGTGTACTTGTGGCGAATGCTTCTTTCCATGTGTTTTTCTTTTTTCATTTGAGTGTCAAACTACTACACTTTCTTCTTCACACTTTTCCTTATTTGAAAACTTTGGTAGCCGAATGTTCATCTCTCTCCCTCTCTTTTCCAATTGTTGAAGCCAAAACTAGTGATCCTTCCTTCTCACATTTTCTTTTTACAACTCTTGTGCCGAATTCACATTTCCTTCTTAGCCGAATTTTCCATTTGTTCCTTACCATTTCTTTAAGCCGAAACCATCTTACCTTGTTCCCCTAACCTTCATTTTCTTTTCTCAAAACCATATTGCCGAAACTATACTCTCAGTCTACATCTTTTCTTTTCTCTTTTTACTCAAAGCCGAACATAGGTTGGGTTGTGCACCTGTAGCCGAATCATCCCTTCTTCTTTTTGGGTGCATCTTGGCCAAATCCTAGGAGGGTGGTCAGCTTGTTGGGGCACTTGTTGTCAATCGGTGGGATAGGTAAGAGTTTGGCCGAATGGTTATCTTCTCTCTCTCATGTTCTTATTCGGTTTGGGTTTGTTCAAGTGGCCGATTTTTGGGCTTTTATTGAAGGGAGTTAACCTCTTGTGTCTAAACCGATTTCAATATAGGACATCCGAATTTTGGGAACGATCGTGAGGAGCCTTCTTTCTCTGTTAAGCAATCGGTAAGTGGTGGTAAGAACGAGTTCTTTTTGTCGGTTTCGTTTAGTTTTCTTTAAGCCAAGTTATTAAGAGATTAACCATTTTCATTTCTAGGGTGTGACCGTTTGGTAAGGGAACCATTGTTGGTTCGGGTTTGGTTGGAAACCGAACCATTTGCAAAGGTAAAGGTTTAACGCAAACCCCTTTGGTTTATCTATTTTGGCCGAATGGTTTTAAGTGATTAATCCTGTGTTTGGCCGACTTTAGGAGCAAAGTAATCGAGGGGTTTAAACCGGTTCTTCGGGATTAGGCGCTGATTCATCGTGTGTAAACTAACACACCTTCTTAACTGAGTAATGTATTAATAACCTGGATTGTGTAAGTGAAACAGTGTGGTTGATGATTTAATACCCAATGAGGTATGGATACGGATTCGGGTAAGTCCGTTTCATTATGAGATATGTGATGATATGTGGTATCATGATTTATTGGTGTATGTATTTTGAGATGTCATATTAAGCATGTGAGCATGATAGCATGATTGCACGACTTTGCATTAGTATGATATGTTATTGGGTGATATGAGAGGAGGGGATATGGTATCCGTGTCTTTGGGACACCGGAGGTTTGGCACCTCCAAAGGGTTTGGTACCACAGATTGATTATTGTGACTTTGGGTCACCAGAGGTTTGGCACCTCCGCCTCATCCCAAAGGGCTTAGTACCACGATGGGTTGGCCCCACTGTTGATTATCTGAGATTGACGCTAGTGATTTGGTATCACACGATGGGTTGGCCCCATCATTTTAATTGTGACTACGGTCACTAGTGATTTGGTATCACACTTGTGTCTTTGGGACACCAGAGGTTTGGCACCTCATGGCGACTCGTCCCCGTGGTTAACGCCACCGTGGGTTGGCCCCACTTTGGAGATATGGGATCGCCGCCAGATTTGGTATCACACGGGTTGGCCCCACAAATGGATCTTTCGTGACTTTGGGTCACCAAAGGGTTTGGCACCACATCTATGGATATCATGACTTTGGGTCACCAAGTGGTTTGGCACCACCAAGTGGTTTGGTACCACACGGGTAGAAAAGGTGTTATGGATGGTTAGGATCGGTGCATTACTTGCATTGCCTTGTTATGATGTGTGTTAGCATGTTATACCGGGAGAGGATTTATGCATCGAGTCTTGCGACTCACCTTCTCCCTTATCATTTCAGTGACACGAGATCGCGGACACTTGAGCCGGGGTGGACTCGAGGTGACCATGCCAAAAATAAATTCAAATTTGCACTGATTTTCAAACTTGGTACTTTACCTTATTTAATTTTATTTGATTATGTTGGGATTGTAAAAGGCCTCTTTAAAAATTCTAAACTTATATTTTGTTATTTACTTGCTTAGATTGGATTTCAAATATGCCTTAACAAATTACTGGGTAATATTCGATAAAACTTAGAAAGATAAGGTTTTCAAAACTACAAAGCGATATGTTTTAAACTTTACCATCGGGTATCACGCTGTGATTCAAATTAAATGAAACTCAATTGTCTTCCAAACTTGAATGTGATTTCTTATTAACTTAAAAAAAAATGTGTTTAAGCAACAACAAGGATTACTTAAATTTCTAAATCAGGTAAACTTGTTTTACTTGCATAACTGATTAAGTTTTCAAAATTTCCGGGTTTTCAAATACACTATCGCTTTTAAACAATCATGCTCAAGTTTTCTACAAGAACAAAACATACGAAAGAGTTTTCATCAAACTTTTAAACGGAAACCTAAACCTCTCAAATACCTTTTTCCCTGTAACATACCAGATTCGGTCGTGGTGTTTTGATCGGGTTTGGGGTGTTACAATTGTGGTATCGAGCCAAGTTCAAAGGCTCATTGTGGGCCCGGGTCTAAAATGTTTTAAATTCGGTTTTAAGTGTTCGCCTTAAAAGCATGGTTTGAAAGGCATGGCACCGAGTCTCCCACCAATCCGCCTGTAAGTACCCCTTATTATTGTTGTGATAATGATATTGATGAGATGTGATTGGATGGCTAGTGATAGTAAGACTACTTTAGGAATTGAAACTGATAGGACTCAGTGGACTTGCGAAAATGAAACTTCTTTAATAAGCAATATTCATAAGACTTTGCTTTTAAATAGTAGAATAATTACTGATGCATAAAATTCTCTAAATCAGACGAGATTTTAGTCATGAGTACACGAGGTGGACATGGTCGTGGACGTAGTCGAGGTAGGATGACAGTTTCTGAGCCCGTAGGTTCTGGTCAGGGGTCAGAGAATGAGATACCGGTACCGCCACCAGCTGGAGGTGGTGAGTTTTAGGAACAGACTGGGGACGACGCAGTGTCGCAGGCGATACTGCGAGTTCTGGAAAGGGTAGTTGGAGTAGGTGGAGGCGCGAGCTAGAAAATCTATGCCCGAACGACTTGAACAAACGGGTCAAGTTTTTGAGGTGTCTCGGTGTGGCTCCAAAGATCTTGAATATTGGCCGAAGCGACAGAGCGGATCATGGATGATCTGGACCTAATCAACAAGAAAAGTTAAAGGGATAGTATCACTTCTCGAGATGAGTCATACCAATGGTGGCTCACGGTTCGGACAATACCGCAATGGAAGATCTGACTTGGGACTATTTCAGGGCTGCTTATCAGAAAAAGTATGTTGGAGCTAACTACATTAATGAGCAACGGAAAGCATTTCTGAGGTTAGTTCAGGGGAGTAAATCTGTGTCAGAGTACGAGGCAGAGTTTCTGAGGCTGAGTCGGTATGCCAGGGGTATGGTGGCTACTGAACACGAGAGGTGTGTTCGTTTCGAGGATGGCCTGCGAGATGAATTAAGGTTGTTGATTGTGCCTCAGCAGGAGCGTGAATTTGCTGTTCTGGTTGAAAAGGCGAAGGTAGCCGAGGGTATTAAGGAGTCTGTGAGGCAAGGCATGGATAGGAACCAACATAAGAGGAGTTTTGGATCTTCTGGGTCGTCAGGTAATCCGCAGAAAAGGGCTAGACCGAGTGGGCCGAATCAGTCTGGTAGGTTTGTTGCTGCTAGTTAGGGACCTCCATGATTAACTGCTAGGGAAAGCTCATTGGGGAGGATGTTGGACCGGTGGTAGAGGCTGTTTTGAGTGTGGCTCATTTGGACCACCGTGTGAGGGACTTGTCCGCAAAGTTGGCTAGGATTCACCCGAGAGTCGTAGCAGTACTCAAGACAGAATAATGGACCACCACCGCAGAGGGGTCGAGGTAATGGAAGAGGAGGTAATGGTTCTGGTCGGGGCCGTGGAGCACCGGGCAGAGGTGCAGGTAATGCTGAGGCCAGACAGTCGGGGCTAGTGTATGCAGCGAGGCACCGAGAGGAGGGCGACGCACCGGACGTCATAATCGGTACGTTTTTAATCTTTGGTTCTCCATTTACTGCTTTGATTGATGTGGGTTCGACACATTCATATGTTGCAAGTAGCATAGTGAAGACCATGGATTTAGACTCTGAGATATCTTCTAGGCAGATGACCGTAATAAGCCCTCTAGGTCACTCTATAGTTGTGGATAAGCTGTATAGAGACGTACCTCTAGAACTCCAAGGGGTAGTGTTTGTGGCTGATCTGATGGAACTGCCGTTTGGGGAGTTCGATCTGATTCTCGGGATGGACTGGCTGGTTAATTACCAGGCGAAGTTGGATTGTGTGGCTAAGCGCAAGGTTCTGAAAACAGCTAAGGGTGATGAGGTAGTCCTGATCGGTAATAGAAGAAATTATCTGTCCAATGTCCGCTCTGAAAGCCGAAAAGATGGTCAGAAAGGGCTGTGAAGCATATGTAGTTCATGTGTATGCCTTGGAGGCTAATGAGTCTGTTTGTAGAGGCACGTTCGCATAGTTAGGGAATTTGTTGATGTGTTTCCGAGGAGCTTAGGGTTTGCCACCAGATCGTGAGGTAGAATTCGGGATAGATCTGTTACCTGGAACTGCGCCAATATCTATTGCTCCGTACAGGATGGCGCCTAAGGAATTAGTGGAGCTTAAGGCTCAGATCCAGGAGTTGTTGGACCGAGGCTTTATCAGGCCAAGTGTTTTGCCTTGGGGAGTGCCGGTACTCTTTGTCAAGAAGAAAGACGGTACTATGCGGATGTGTATAGACTACCGCCAATTGAATAAGCTGACGATCAAAAACAAGTATCCATTGCCTTGGATAGATGACTTGTTTGATCACCAAGGTGCGCCGCTTTCTCAAAGATTGATTTAAGGTCTGGGTACCACCAGTTAAAGGTGAAGGAGGCAGATATCTGCAAGACAACATTTCGTACTCGGTATGGGCATTTTGAGTTCTTAGTTATGCCGTTTGGGTTGACTAACGCTACGGCAATTTCATGGATATGATGAATAGGGTGTTCCAACAGTATTTGGATCAGTTCGTAGTGGTTTTTATCGATGACATCTTGGTATATTCAAGGACTGAGGAGGAACATGATGCGTATTTGCGGGTGGTATTGCAGATTCTGAGGGAGAAACAGCTTTATGCGAAGTTTAGTAAATGCGAGTTCTGGCTTAGGGAGGTGACGTTCTTGGGTCATGTAGTATCGGCTGATGGGATTAGAGTGGATCCTTGAAAGATTGAGGCGGTTTTGGATTGGAAGCCGCCTAGGTCAAGAGTCGAGATTCGAGTTTTACGGTTTGGCGAGATGCTACCAAGGTTTGTAGAGGATTTTCGTTGATCGTGGCCCGATGACCAAATTGTTAAGAAAAGGGTTCCGCTTCACTTGGTGAGAAGCGGCAGGAGAGCTTCGACAAGTTGAAGAAGATTTTGACCGAAGCTCCGGTTCTAATTCAACCTAAGGTGGAAAGGAATTCACAGCTTTATTGCGATGCATCACATACGGGTTTGGGTTGTGTCTTGATGCGAGAAGGAAGGTTGTGGCTTACGATCTCGGCAATTTGAGACCACATGAGGTCAATTATCCAACGCACGATCCGGAGCTTGCGGTAGTCTTTGCCTTGAAGATATGGAGGCATTACTTGTACGGAGAGAAATCGATAGTCTACACGGATCATAAGAGTCTCAAGTACCTTTTGACTCGAAAGACTTGAATCGAGAGGCGGTGAGATGGATTGAGTTCTTTGAAAGACTACGATTGTTCGATTGAGTATCATCCGGGCAAGGCTAACGTGGTGGCAGACGCGTTGAGCCGTAAGGTTGTTTTGGATCTAAGAGCGATGTTTGCCCACTTGAGTTTGTACAACGACGGAGTATTCTCGGCAGAGCTGCGAGTTGCCTACTTGGGTTGAGCGGATCGAGAGAAAGACAGTTGATGGATGAGGTTTTGAGTGCGCAGAGGACACAAGTGCAGAATAATGGTTTGGAGGGTTACAGTTTGTCTAGTGATGGGGTGCTGTGTTTTCAGGGGTAGGCTTGTATGCCGAGGGATACTGAGTTAAGGAAGAAGATTCTTCGGGATGCACATAGCAATTTCTACGCTATGCATCCCGGAGGTAGTAAAATGTATAGGGATCTCGAGAGCGCCTACGTGGCCGGTCGAAAAAGGAAGTGACGAGTTTGTAAGAAAGTGTCTGACATGTCAGCAGGTCAAGGCTGAGCATCAGTTGCCGTCAGGGTTGCTTCAGCCAGTGAAGATTCCACAGTGGAAGTGGGAAAGGATAACTATGGATTTCGTCAGTGGATTACCTCTTACGCCTAGCAAGAAGGATTCAGTTTGGGTAATTGTGGATCGACTGACTAAATCAGCTCACTTTATCCCTGAGGGTGGATTACTCACTTGAGGTTGGCGGTTGTATGTGTCGAGATAGTGAGGTCGCGGTGAGCGATGATCGATCATCTCGGATAGGGATCCCAGATTTACGTCAAGGTTCTGGAAAGCGTTGCATCAGGCTCTGGGTACGCGGTTGGATTTCAGCACGGCATTTCATCCGCAGTCTGACGGGCAGTCGGAAAGGGTTATACAGATCTTGGAGGACATGCTGAGAGGTTGTGTTCTGGACTTCAGAGGTAGTTGGGAGGAGTTTCTTCCATTAGCTGAGTTTTCCTACAACAATAGTTATCAAGCGAGCATCAAGATGGCACCGTATGAGGCGTTGTATGGTAGAAAGTGTCGCTCACCTACTTGTTGGACGGAGTTAAGTGAACGTCAGTTGTTGGGACCAGAGTTGGTTGCTGAGACCGAAGGCAAGGTTAAGTTGATTCAGGCCCGATTGAAGGAAGCTTCGGACCGGCAAAAGTCTTATGCCGATCTTAAGAGGAGAGATATTGAATTTGCTGTGGGAGATCAAGTTTTTCTGAAGGTCTCACTGTAGAAGAAAGTGTTAAGGTTCTAAGAAAAGGTAAGCTAAGTCCGAGGTTTATTGGGCGATAAGGTAATCGAGACGAGTGGGACCAATAGCTTACCAACTTGAGTTGCCAGAGCTAAGTCGATTCACGACGTGTTCCACGCTTCGATGCTTGGCGTGTCGCCGATCCATCGCACGTGGTGGCGAAGGAAGAGATCGAGGTAAACCAGATTTGACCATAGAGGAAGAGCTCATGATTTTAGATCGGGATGTGAAGGTTACGTGTAGGAAGTCTGTGCCTTTGGTTAAGGTACTATGGCGTAATCATGGCGTGGAAGAAGCTACATGGGAACCCGAGGATATGATGAGACAAAGAATACCGCAACTCTTTTGACTGTAATTTCGAGGCCGAAATTATTTTTAAGGGGGGTAGAACTGTAATATCTCGGGTTATGGGCTATTTTATTTTTGGCTTTGTTGCATGTGCATGGTGTGATATGTTGTTATTTTGATGTTGTTGGGGCTTAGTTATAAGCTAGGTGTAAGCTTAGAGTGGTAGGAAAAATTTTGTTTTTTTTTAGGCTTAGGTGGGAGGAGTCAAGGAGTGGGGTTTATAAATATTTTAGGTGAATTTTAGCATAAGAAAGGAGCTGGTGGAGTGGCAAGCAAGGCGCCACTAAGAGCTTGGATTGGCGCCACTTGCGGAGGGTGGAGGTCCCGTGTTCAAGCTGAATGCTCCATTTTGGTTTCTATTTTGACTCAAGGAGGGAAGGAGTTGTAGGCGGTCAAACTCCCCTTGGACCAAGTCAAAAGTTCAAATGGTGGGTGGAGAGTGATTAGAAGTGGACTAATTCAAAGTGATTTGAATTAGTGGCTTGGAGTGGTTGAAGGTGTTTGGCGGATTTTGGAGAGGTTTTGGGGAGTGGACGGCTTGGTAAGTGTAGTAGGGGGGAGTGTACCGAATTTTCATTAGTCAATTTGTGCATTTTCGGTCATAGTTAGTGTCAAGCAAGCCTTTCTTTTGGTCTTTTGGTAAGCCGAATTTCGGGAAAACTCTCCCATTTTTTCTTCTTGAAACCGAAACCTCAAGCACCTTTACTTGCCGAAACTTGCCTTGTTCTTCTTGATTGTGTACTTGTTGCCGAATGCTCCTTTCCATGTGTTTTTCTTTTTTTCATTTGAGTAAGCCGAAACTACTACACTTTCTTCTTCACACTTTTTCCTTATTTGAAAACTTTGGTAGCCGAATGTTCATCTCTCTCCCTCTCTTTTCCAATTGTTGAAGCCGAAACTAGTGATCCTTCCTTCTCACATTTTCTTTTTACAACTCTTGTGCCGAATTCACATTTCCTTCTTAGCAGAATTTTCCATTTGTTCCTTACCATTTCTTTAAGCCGAAACCATCTTACCTTGTTCCCCTAACCTTCATTTTCTTTTCTCAAAACCATATTGCCGAAACTATACTCTCACCCACATCTTTTCTTTTCTCTTTTTACTCAAAGTTTAACATAGGTTGGGTTGTGCACCTATAGCCTAATCTTCCTTCTTCTTTTGGGTGCATCTTGGCCAAATCCTGGGAGGGTGGTCACTTGTTGGGGCACTTGTTGTCAATCGGTGGGATAGGTAAGAGTTTGGCCGAATGGTTATCTTCTCTCTCTCATGTTCTTATTCGGTTTGGGTTTGTTCAAGTGGCCAATTTTTGGGCTTTTGTTGAAGGGAGTTAACCTCTTGTGTCTAAACCGATTTCAGTGTAGGACATCCAAATTTTGGGAACGATCGTGAGGAGCCTTCTTTCTCTGTTAAGCAATCGATAAGTGGTGGTAAGAACGAGTTCTTTTAGTCGGTTTCGTTTAGTTTTCTTTAAGCCAAGTTATTAAGAGATTAACCGTTTTCATTTCTAGGGTGTGACCATTTGGTAAGGGAACCATTGTTGGTTCGGGTTTGGTTGGAAACCGAACCATTTGCAAAGGTAAAGGTTTAACGCAAACCCCTTTGGTTTATCTATTTTGGCCGAATGGTTTTAAGTGATTAATCCTGTGTTTGGCCGACTTTAGGAGCAAAGTAATCGAGGGGTTTAAACCAATTCTTCGGGATTAGGCGTGCGATCTATCAGGTGTGTAAACTAACACACCTTCTTAACTGAGTAATGTATTAATAACCTGATTGTGTAAGTGAAACAGTGTGGTTGACTGATTTAATACCCAATGAGGTATGGATACGAATTCGGGTAAGTCCGTTTCATTATGAGATATGTGATGATATGTGGTATCATGATTTATTGGTGTATGTATTTTGAGATGTCATATTAAGCATGTGAGCATGATAGCATGATTGCACGGCTTTGCATTAGTATGATATGTTATTGGGTGATATGAGAGGAGGGGATATGGTATCCGTGTCTTTGGGACACCGAGGTTTGGCACCTCCAAAGGGTTTGGTACCACAGATTGATTATTGTGACTTTGGGTCACGGAGGTTTGGCACCTCCGCCTCGTCCCCAATGGCTTAGTTCCACGATGGGTTGGCCCCACGGTTGATTATACGGGATTGACGCTAGTGATTTGGTATCACACGATGGGTTGGCCCCATCATTTTAATTGTGACTACGGTCACCAAAGTGATTTGGTATCACACTTGTGTCTTTGGGACACCGGAGGTTTGGCACCTCATAGCGACTCGTCCACGTGGTTAACGCCACCGTGGGTTGGCCCCACTTTGGAGATATGGGATCGTCGCCAGATTTGGTATCACACGGGTTGGCCCCACAAATGGATCTTTCGTGACTTTGGGTCACCAGGGTTTGGCACCACATCTATGGATATCGTGACTTTGGGTCACCAAGGGTTTGGCACCACCAAAGGTTTGGTACCACACGGGTAGAAAAGGTGTTATGGATGGTTAGGATCGGTGCATTACTTGCATTGCCTTGTTATGATGTGTGTTAGCATGTTATACCGGAGAGGGATTTATGCATCGAGTCTTGCGACTCACCTTTTCCCTTATCATTTCAGTGACACGAGATCGCGGACACTTGAGCTTTGGTGGACTCGAGGTGACCATGCCAAAAATAAATTTGGATTTGCAACCGATTTTCAAACTTGGTACTTTACCTTATTTAATTTCATTTGATTATGTTGGGATTGTAAAGGCCTCTTTAAAAATTTTAAACTTATATTTTGTTATTTACTTGCTTAGATTGGATTTCAAATATGCCTTAACAAATTACTGGGTAATATTCGATAAAACTTGGAAAGATAAGGTTTTCAAAACTACAAAGCGATATATTTTAAACTTTACCATCGGGTATCACGCTGTGATTCAAATTAAATGTAACTCAATTGTCTTCCAAACTTGAATATGATTTCTTATTAACTTAAAAAAAAAATGTGTTTAAACAACAACAAGAATTACTTAAATTTCTAAATGAGGTAAACTTGTTTTACTTGCATAACTGATTAAGTTTTCAAAATTTCTGGGTTTTCAAATACACTATCGCTTTTAAACAATCATGCTCAAGTTTTCTACAAGAACAAAACATACGAAAGAGTTTTCATCAAACTTTTAAACAGAAACCTAAACCTCTCAAATACCTTTTTCCCTGTAACATACCAGATTCGGTCGTGGTGTTTTGACCGGGTTTGGGGTGTTACATTCCGCCTTCACTTGTTGACAAGTCAAACACTTTCCAACAAAATCAGTAACCTCTCGCTTCAACCCTGGCCACCAATACTGCTCACGGAGATCTCGATACATCTTATTTCCTCCGAGGTACATAGCATAAGGGCTACTATGTGCCTCTCGTAGAATAATTTGTCTCAAATTCGAATCCATGGGCATAAAAACTTTTCCACGAAAACACAGCATGCCATCATTGTTCATTCCAAAGTCCCCTATTATAGCACTTTCAATTTGTTGCATTAAAGGACCTAACGTTTCATGTGATAACTGCTTTTCCTTGATCTGTTCTAACCACAATGGCTTCACCTGAAGTTTCGCTAGCAGACTGCCATCCTCATACAAACTGAGATGAGCAAACATTGCTATTAACTCCGATACTACCTTACGACTCAACGCGTCTGCCACCACGTTAGCCTTTCCAGGATGGTACTCGATTGAGAAGTCATAATCCTTTAACAACTCCACCCATCTCCGTTGTCTCAAGTTCAACTCCTTTTGGGTAAGGAGGTACTTAAGACTCTTATGGTCTGTATAAATGATCGACTTCTCACCGTAGAGATAGTGCCTCCAAATCTTTAAAGCAAACACCACTGCAGCCAACTCCAAGTCATGAGTAGGATAGTTAACTTCGACGGCCTTAATCGATGAGAAGCATAAGCCACCACTTTTCCTCCTTGCATCAAGACACATCCTAAACACATGTGTGATGCATCACAAGAACGATAAACTCTTTTCTAGCCTCAAAGTTGAATCAAGATCGGCGCTTAGTCAAAATCTTCTTCGCCTCGAAACTTTCTTGTTGTTTATCGGTTCACACATACAAGACTCCCTTTCGCAATGCAAATTAGTTAGGGGTGCAGCAATCAACGAAAACCCCTCAACAAAGCGTCTATAGTAACCAGTCAAACCCAAGAAACTCCGAATCTTAGCCACTGACTTCGGTGGTTTCCAATCCAATACAGCCTCTACCTTCCGATGATCAACTTTTATTCCTTCGGCTGACACCATATGACCCAAGAAAGCCACTTCCTTCAACCAAAATTCGCATTTACTGAATTTGGCATAAAGTGGCTTATCTCGCAATATTTGCAACACAATGCGCAAATGTGAGTCATTCTCTTCTTCATTCCTCGAATATACCAAGATATCATCTATGAACACCACTACGAACTGGTATAGATAGGGTTGAAAGAATCGATTCATCATATCCATAAATGCAGCTGGTGTATTGGTCAAACCAAACGGCATCACCAAAAACTCATAATGTCCATAACGAGTTCGGAATGTCGTCTTATGAATATCTGCCTCTTTAACCTTGAGTTGATGATAACCCGATCTCAAATCAATCTTGGAGAAAACTGAAGATCCTCTCAATTGATCAAATAGGTCATTGATTCTCGACAATGGATACCTATTCTTGATCGTCAATTTATTCAACTACTTATAATCAATGCACATACGCATCAAACCATCCTTCTTCTTGATGAACAAAACTGGTGCTCCCCACGGAGACACACTCGGTCGGATAAATCCCCAATCCAACAATTCTTGAATTTGAGCTTTAAGCTCCGCTAACTCCTTCGGCGCCATTCTATAAGGAGCAATAGACACTGGAGCCGTTTTGGGTAAAAGCTCAATGCCAAATTTTACTTCCCGATCTAGAGGTAGACCTAGAAGTTCTTTAGGAAAGACATCTGGAAATTCTTTCACCGTTCTCACACCTTCCACCGATAATTTCTTGGCATCTAAAGCACTAATAAGGCTAGGAACTCTCCAAACCCTTTCCGCACCAACTTCTCTGCCTTTAAAGCAGATACCACATTTTCCAAAAAGTTCCTTCGTTCGCCTATCATTACTACTTTCATATCATCCACAGTCCTTATTGACATCTGTTTTTCAGCACAATCTAATTACACCCGGTGCTTCACCAACCAATCCATGCCCAAAATAAGATCGAACTCGTCGAAAGGCAATTCCATCAAATCTGCTAAAAATATTTCTCTTTGGATTTCCAAAGGCACGTCTCTATACAATTTATTCACGATTACAGACTGTCCTAAAGGACTAATTACTATCATCTCTTTATCGATAATCTCAGATCTAATATTTAGGTTTTCAGATATGGCACTAGCAACATACGAGTGGGTAGACCCAATATCTATCAAAGCAGTAACAGGTACATCAAAGATGAAGAAGGTACCAGTTATCACATCAGGTGAATCGCCATCTTCACGACGCCTGACCGTACAGACCAACCCCAGCTGTCTTGCCTCCGCGTTATCTCTAAAGCCATTACCTCGACCCAGTGTACCTTGATCACGTCCATCACCATTACCACCACGACCTGGTCCACGGCCTCTCGGTGGTCGTTGGCGCCTCCGGTGGTCAGCATCGTGGTTACGAGCTTCTTGAGTCAGAGCAGTCCGTCGAGGGCAATTCCTATATTGATGATCTTTGGAACCACATTTATAACAACCACCAATTTTCTTCCAACATTCCCCGGGATGTCGTTTCCACAGTCGGCACAGTCTCGACTCTGATTGGTAGTCACAGGAGCTCTAGCTTGAGCTGGCTCATCATTTTGAGGCCTCTTTTGGAACCTTTTAGAAGAACATGAGGATTTAAAGTCCCTCTTGCCTTTGACTCTTTCCCGGTTCTGACGTTTTGAGTTTTTAGCCTCTTCGGCTATCTTGGCTTTCTCCACAAGTGTGGCAAAAGTCCTTACTTGTTGTGGAGCTATCAGTACCCGCAACTCATCATTCAGCCCATCTTCAAAGCAAACATAGTGCTCATGATCCGTTGGCACTATAGTCCGAGCATAATGACTCAAGCGTAGAAATTCTGCCTCATAAGCTGACACCGTCTTATTTCCTTGAACCAGATTCAGGAATTCCTTCTTCAGGGCATCCACATAACTTGTCCCTACATACTTCCCTGGGAAAACAGCTTTGAAGAAATCCCAAGTGACAAATGCAGCCTCAGTTCCTTCTCGAACCGTAAGCCACCATTGATACGCCTCGTCCCTTAGCAAGGACACCGCTCCTCTCAGTTTCTACTTGATGGTGCACTCTAGATCATCCATAATCTGCTCTACAGCCTCGAGCCAATATTTTGCAACATTCGGAGCTACACCGGAGACACCTCTAAAAACCTCGGCACCACTTAATTTAAGTCGTTCCGATATTGATCCACGAACTGCTGGGCCAGTTCTAGTCCCAACAACCTTTTCTAGGACTCACAACATTGCTTGAGTCAAAGCATTGTCCTCTCTCGTATGGTCATGTAATCCAGTCTCACTCCCGGGTGACGCAGGTGTGTCCATTTCTGGCATATGACCCGGTGCTTCAGACACAACCCTAGCACCTCGTCCTCTACCACAGCCACGTCTATCGCGTCCACGTCCACGTCCTCTAGTGCTCATACTGACTATTTCGGTTTAATATGATTACAAGTTTTATGAATCAGAATACTATTTTAGTGTTTATTAACGATATTTTATGAGATATAAGAGATAGAGTTGTTTTCGCAATCACATCCTATACTCTCGATCTCTACCATTTTCAAAACCTAAAACTAAAAGTTATAGAGTGTTCCTATGATCATATCACAATAATAAACATTTAATATACAAATACTTACTTGACTTGGTGTCGGATGCTCGTGGTGCCATACTACCTTTAAAACATAAAGTCTAGAAATTTAAATAGTTTTAACAAAAATTGTTGTTAAACCCAAGCCACAGTCGAGTTTTGAAACTGGCTCTAATACCATAAAATGTAACACCCCAAACTCGGTCTATGCGTTAAGACCAGACTTGGTATGCCACACAAATCGTACGTACATCTAGTCATCTAATGATTTAAGGAAAACAGGTCTTCAAAAACTATTTTGGAGATGGAGTTTATAAAAATCGAGGTTAATTTGAAATCTATGAATTTTAAAACATAGGAGTTTATAATTTGATCTCGGAGAAATAATTGATTAAATTTTATAAGAAGTTTAAAAGAATTCAAAAGGAATTTGAAAATAGAATTCATAAAAGAGTTTTCACGAAATTCTTACGAGTTAGTGATTTTAAGAAAACCCCTTTAATTATATGTAAATTAAAGAAAACATTTATAAAGTTAAAATAGTCTCCTTTTAGTATCTAAAACATATTAAAAGCCACCCACGAGTAAAAATCCATAAAAATAATACCAAAGGCCTTATTACATCACAACTGAAAAATTAATTAAGTAAAAATACTTAAAGAGTAATTCAAAGTTCATCAAAACCATCATTTGATGTATGGCCCCCGCGAAGTCATCCCCGGCCCAAGCCTCCATCAATTATCATTACCTAAAAAGGGTAAGAAAACGGGGTGAGTTACTTAGAACTCAGTGTGTAACCCACTTACCAAGTCCACTGGGCCAAATCATCAAGGCATTTTATTGGGCTTGAGCCCATTTACGAATTTAACAATATAGTAATTAAAAAAAATGCATGTGAAATGCAATTCCCAACCAAGCCTAAATTTCCATCCGCTACACACCACTCGTACCAACTAGCACACTTGTGGGGATCAAGTCAACCCACCCCGCCAACACACCAATCGCAGGCATAAAGCCATTTAAAATGTTTGTGGCTGAGCCACCCGAACTAGATTATGGCTGAGCCACCCGAACTAGATTATGGCAGAGCCACCAGAACTTCTCTTCAATTTTATCCCAACCCATGCAATCATGTATACATATACAAGGCATAACAATATTCATATGATAATTTCAACATAAGGCACATACTACAAGTTGGCCCATTTCTCATTTTGGCCTATATGGTAATTTATCAAATCGGCTCCTTAAGCAATCTAGCAATTCGACCCATTAAGCAATCTAGCAATTTGGCCAATTAATTAATCTAGCAAATTGACCCGTTAAGTAATCAGCAATTTGGCCCATTAAGCAATCTAGCAATTCGGCCAATTAATCAATCTAGCAAATTGGCCCATTAAGTAATCTAGCAATTCGACCCATTAAGCACATGAGGCCCAAAAATTACTTTTTATCAAATTAGCCCATCGAGGGCGATTCTGTAATTTCCACGACTTTAATACCGATTTCATGCATTTACACAAAAAGTGTTAATATATCGTATTTTTTGATTTTACCAACTTTACGATTTTTATTCTAATGCTTACGGTATAACATCTAACCCATGTGATAAATGTGAAATTACACACATGATTACGGTGAGAACTATACTTTTCTGCTCGTCGATACCTAAATATGTGTCACGCTTGATTAGAACACTAATACTTAATATAAATCTATACTAAAGATAAGAGATCTAGATCTTTACCCTCGGAATCTCGAACAACAACTATTTGTCATTTCTCCCCGATTGAAGGTTCACAACCCGATGGAAAATCCTGAACAGCTAATGGTTCTGAACTACGAACAACTTCGAATAATCAATTCTCCTCGGATGAGGGTCTACAACCCGGTGGAAAGTCTCGAATTGCTGAAACAGCCCTTCGCTTGAATCTAGAGGGAATAGCGAAACCGCCCCTCTTCTGATCACTATTCACCACTCTTTTCGACCCTATCTTGTTTGCTTTAAAGTTTTGAGTGATTTCCAAAGGATCCCTTGATAGATGATCCGAACTTGAATAACTTCAAGATAACTTTTGATGAGATAGTGCTTCGGCCCTCCACTATATCACGGTTGTCCAAAGTTGAATAGAAGAAATGATCGAGAATGAAGTCTATGAGGAAAAGAAGATTTGGCTATGATTTAATGGTAATGGAAAAATAATTTCGGCTATGGAGGTGGTCTCTAACATTCGGCCATGGAAGAAATAAGAAGGAAAAAAAATGTGTTTGAAAGATAAGTAAAATGGAGAAGAAAGTAGAATAGAGATGAGATGTTTATGATTCGATTTTCAAGGGTGCGAAAAGAGCAAAAAGTAAGGTTTGGAACAATGTGCATTCGGCAATGGGGAATAAAGAAGAAAAAGAAATGGTCTTTTTGTGTTTGATGATTTCGGCACTAGGAGAGAAGTACAAAATAAAGCACTTGAGAGGTTGGCAAAAATGACCAAATGAAACAAAACAAAGTTGTTTTCTCCAAACATATGGCACATTCGGCTAAGAGAGAGAAAGATGAGAGGAAAAAGGTGTTTTGGGAGAGCAAAAATGACCAAATGTGATTCTATCTAGCTACCATCCTTACCCAAAGCTTACCACCAAAATTCGGGTCCCCTTTAGTCCACAAAGCCATCCAAGTTCATAAACAAGTTAGCCATTCTAAGTTTCCAAAACATAACCCTTAAGATATGCCTTGTGTCCCCCCTACATGCCATATTCTCATGATTCCCTACCTTAAGTTTGTACTTGCCTTTTCTCTTAGCCACCTTACCATAAAAATAAAAGTCTAACTTACCAAAAATTTGATGCTTGGCCGACACTTGCTAGGAAAGAGCAAAAATAAATGTCACAAAATGCATTCCTAAAGATTCGAACCTCTTCCCTCAAGCAACACTATAGTGCCAACTCCACTTTACTTCTAGCTCATCTTATGCTAGTTTTTTACACTTAATTTTCTTAAACATCAAGGTCACTTGATCCACCTCAATAAAGTAGTATTACTAAAATTTATTCTAATTCCGAATAAATCCCGAGCCTTCTCAAGACTATATTAAGCACACAAATTGAATCATTCACAAGCTAAGCACCAAAAAATATGCAACATATCGATACTCAATTTTTAGGATGTTACAATATTTACAAATAAAAAATCCATTCATCTCTTGTACATATTCCTATGTCAATTCGACCGATAAAACATATTTATAAAAGTAAACATGTTATTGCTCATACATACTTATCAAATTAAACCATCTCTCGCATATCCCTATGTCGATTCAAATGAATAATTCAACCTAATAAGCATATAAAAGACCATGTGAGGTAACAAAGTATCCTTCCCTTGAAATAGTTTAATCACAAAAATCTTGCAAGTTATGCAGGGCATATGTATCGCCAAATACAATGCTAATTTAATCTTCAGCTACCTTAGAAGAATTAAACATGCACAGATTAAGTATTGTGTCCATTAATTAAAATTTCAATGCGTTTAAATAATTAATTCTTTAGTTATCTAAATAATTATAATGCCAGATAACTTAAACATGATTTTACTTAATCAAGCATTTTACCGAGGCCTATAACAGCATAAACACAATTTTAATAATTTAAGAGGACGAAATGCAATCAACCCAACATGAATTAAATTCAAGCTAAGATGATTAAATTAACCATTCCAATAGCATAAATACTCATAAACAAGTTTGTCAATACAATAACAAAATTTAAAGAGATAGAGAACAAGAAGCAAATCCGGTGTTTCTCTGTGGCTTGACTGATTGCTCCGTTCTTCGTTCTCCATTGTCCTCGGCTATCAATGTGACTTATGAACACTCCAATTGCTGTTCCAAATGGCTAAGAAAACACCTATTTTCCAAGAGGGGACATCGGCACAAGAAGAAGGGGAAATGGAATGGAAAAAAAGAGAGAATGGAGAGAAGAGAAGTGATGTGAGAATGAGAGAGTGAATGAGAAATGAGGGATGAGGGATGCTTTGAATGATCAGAAAGGGGTGGTATTTGTAGCTTATTGTGGCTGCTAAAAATAGAAAATAGTAGCAGCCAAAGAGACCTCCCTTGGCCGGCCATCTATGTGGCAAAGTTGATGGTTTCAACTTTGCTAAATATGGCATGGGGCAAATCTACAAAGCCATTACATTTGGAGGGGGTTGAATGCAACTTTGAAAAGTCTTCAAGGGCTTGTTTGCAAACTTAATTAATCAGCTAATAAGCTGATTTGGGCTAGCCTATGGACGGTTTGGGCTGCCCAACTCTTTGCTCGGTTCGGTTCAATCGGTTTGGTTCAACGATGCGGTTCAGCTGGGCCTTTTTCATAATTAATTAAGATTAATTTATCTAGCCCAAATTAAATTGGGAATAAATTAAAATTAATTATATTATGATAAAATATTCATAATTGGACCGTCTTGGGCTGGAAATAAATTCACCTTGATACTTCAAATTACTTCTCGAGTTTATTCTTCGAGTAGTGTCTGCTGAGCCAATTTTTGCCCTTTGTGCAAATCTGTCGAAAATAGTCAAAATAAATCAAAATTGACTATAAAATTAATTAAAATTCATCATGTTCACATTTTTAGCACAATTTAATTATTTTGTAATATTTAATTATTTTTTTGACAAGAATTTAACCAAAACTGCATAAATTTGAGTTAAAAAGGGCATGAAAAAGTGTATAAATTTTCGTGTTTCCAATACCCAAGGAAGAATCCACCTAGACTTCACTTGTTATTTAACTCTGAACCAGATGATTTATTCACTTGACTTGATCTGTAGGATTCCCTAATTTATATTAATACCTCTCTCGAGGCTACTAACGTCTAACCCTAGGTTGATTAATTGAAATCTCTTTTTAATTAAAACCCCTAGAATTGCATTAACTCGATCTATGGACTCCCATATTAGGTTTGACCCTAATCCGACAGATTTTTGTCATCCTATCTCTAGGGTTGCGATCAACTCCGCTTAACTATGCTAGATCTACTCTTAGACAGGGTCTATTCCTTCTCTGCCTAAGAGCATAAATGTTTGAATCAGTATCCTGAAATATCAAACCAAGAATTAAGAACACATAGTTAAGAGCAAATCAAGTATTTATCATACAACTCAGAAAACAATAACAAGATCCGTCTTAGGTTTCATCCCCCTCAGGTATTTGAGGTTTAGTTCATAATCACAAAAGAAAACATCTCAGAAGAAAATATAAAACAAAAAATAAAGAAAACCCTAAAATCCCCTAAAGGAATTGAAGAAGAGATCCTCAATCTTGAGTATGATTCTGGCTTCTGGGATGGATCAACTGGCTTTCTTCAAGTGAATCCCACAATTCGGCCTCTCTGGCTTGGCTCTTTGGCCTATCTCAACTCCCCCTTGAAGGTGGGCCTTTTGAATTGGCTTTCTTTACCTCTAAGTACGCTATTCCGATTAGAATTCAAATAGGTCACGTCAGGGACACACCTATGGCACACGCCCATGTAAGTCAAGGCCAGGCTGTGTTCAGGTCTGTTAATGAGGCACATCCGTGCAACTCGGGGTCTAGGCCGTGTGGATTTCATACTTTGGCCCATTTTCTCTATTTTCGGCCAGTTTCTTGTTCTTTTCATCCTCCGATGCTCTCCTAGGTATAAAACATGAAA
Organism: Gossypium rotundifolium; assembly: GCA_025506655.1. NCBI lineage: Eukaryota > Viridiplantae > Streptophyta > Magnoliopsida > Malvales > Malvaceae > Gossypium > Gossypium rotundifolium. The sequence goes on along the minus strand of CP106722.1, from coordinate 83,130,327 downwards.
ACAAAGGATTTGGAGCACCTATTTCCATAATTAAAGGGATAAATCATCCAAAAGTATGCTAAATGTGGGATTAAAATATGTGTATATTATGGTTTATTAGGCAGCTCCATCGTCTTTGACCAGCTTCTCCTTTTGATTCATAGGAGTATTGCCTTGCAATCTTCCATCTGAAACTTCTTAAGTATTTCTTTTGCATACTTCTTTTGACAAATGAACACTTCATCTTGACTTTGCTTAATTTCCATTCCAAGAAAGTAAGTCATTAAGCTAAGGTCTGTCATCTCAAAGACCTTTGCCGAGGATCGACGACTTGTTTGATCAGCTTAAGGGAGCTGCGGTATTCTCAAAGATTGATCTAAGGTCGGGGTATCATCAGCTTAAAGTGAAAGAAGCGGATATCCATAAGACGGCTTTCCGGACTAGATATGGGCATTATGAATTTCTGGTAATGCCATTCGGATTGAAGAACGCCCCAGCTGCATTCATGGATATGATGAACCAAATTTTCCAGCACTACTTAGATCAGTTCGTTGTGGTATTCATAGACGACATCCTGGTGTATTCTAAGTCCGAAATGGAACATGATGAGCATCTTCGGATTGTGTTGCGAGTTTTAAGGAGAAGAGTCAGATGCCAAATTCAACAAGTGTGAATTTTGGTGAAAGAGGTTGCGTTTTTAGGCCATGTGGTGTCGATGTAAGGGATAAGGGTGGATCCTCGAAAGATTGAGGTCATGCTAGATTGGAAACCACCTAAGTCCAGAATCGAGGTTCGCGGCTTGGGGTTAGCGAGCTATTACGTAAGATTTGTTGAAGGATTTTCTTCGATAGCTGCACTTTTAACGAAATTGCTGAGAAAGGAAGTACCTTTCGTGTGGGCTGATAAGCAACAAGAGAGTTTTGAGAAGCTCAAGAAGGTTTTGATTGAAGCTCCGGTTTTGATTCAGCCTGAGGCAGGAAAGGATTTTGTTGTGTATTGTGACACTTCTCACACGGGATTAGGATGTGTTCTGATGTAAGACGGAAAGGTAGTTGCGTATGCGTCTTGGCAGTTGAGACCACACGAGGTTAATTACCCGACACATGACTTAGAGTTGGCAGCGGTGGTCTTTGCTCTTAAAGTTTGGAGACATTATCTATACGGAGAAAAGTCAGTGATATACACGGACCACAAAAGTCTGAAATATCTACTGACTCAGAAAGAACTGAATTTGAGGTAGCGAAGGTGGATAGAGTTGTTGAAAGACTACGACTGTTCTATCGAGGACCACCCGGGCAAGGCGAATGTGGTGGCAGACGCTCTAAGTCAGAAAGTGGTGTCAGATTTAAGGGCGATGTTTGCACATCTTAGTCTTTACGATGACGGAAGCTTGTTGGCAGAACTTCAAGTTTGGCCGACATGGTTGAGTCAAGTGAAAGAGAGGCAATTGTTAGACGAAGATTTGAGTACAAAACTTTGGCAAGTGCAGAGTGGGGAATTGGAAGATTTTGGTATTAACCGTGATGGGGTATTGTGTTTCAAAGGTAAAGTCTGTATGCCGAGGGATCAGGAGTTGAGGTAAAAGATTCTTCAGGAGTTGCATAGTAGCCCTTATGCTCTGCATCCTGGAGGAAGTAAGTTATACCGAGATTTGCGAGATCAGTTCTGGTGGCCTGGTCTTAAACGAGAAGTTACGGAGTATGTAGGAAAGTGCTTAACGTGTCAGCAAGTCAAGGCTGAACATCAAGTACCTTCGGGATTGCTTCAGCCGATAAAGATTCCACAGTGGAAGTGGGAGAGAATCACCATGGACTTTGTTAGTGGGCTTCCTCTTACGCCTATTAAGAAAGACTCAGTATGGGTGATAGTGGACCGAATGATGAAATCTGCACATTTTATCCCAGTTTGGGACCAAATAATGAAATCTGCACATTTTATCCCAATTTGGGTTGATTACTCTTTGCAGAAATTGGCGAAGTTATATGTGGTGAGATTGTGAGATTGCATGGAGTGTCGTTGTCGATTATTTCGATAGGGATCCGAGGTTTACGTCATGGTTTTGGAAAGCATTGCATCGAGCTTTGGGCACCAGATTGACTTCAAGACGGCATTTCATCCACAATCGATGGCGGTCCGAACGAGTAATCCAAATTTTAGAAGATATGTTAAGGGATGTGTGATAGATTTCAGAGGAAGTTGGGAGGAGTTCTTACCGTTAGCGAATTTGCGTACAACAATGCTTACCAAGCCGATTCGATGGCACCATATGAAGCACTATATGGACTAAGTGTCGCACTCCTACGTGTTGGATAGAATTAGGGAACGCCGATTTTGGGTCCGTAAATAGTGGTGAATTCAAGAAAAGGTTAAGGTAATCTGGCTCGATTAAAAGAAGCATCCGATGTAAAAGTCGTACGCAGTCTAAAACGGAAGGAAATAGAGTTTCTTGTGGGAGATCAAGTATTCTAAAGGTCTCACCTTGGAAAAAGGTGATGAGATTTGGTCGCAAGGAAGTTAAGTCCAGTGTTCATTGGACCTTATCGGGTTTTGAAGCGGGTCGGACCTGTGGCATATCAGTTAGAATTACCTTCGGAATTGAAGCAAATGCATGATGTGTTCCATGTTTCAATGTTACGCCGTTACCAGTCGGATCCATCTCATGTAGTGCCGGTTGAGGAGGTGGAATTAAGACCAGATTTTTCTTATGAAGAGAAGCCAATTCAAATTCTGGAACGAGATGTAAAGGTTTTACGGAGAAAATCGGTTCCCTCGTCAAAGTATTATGGCACAATCATGGATCAGAAGAAGCTTCGTGGGAACCGAAGGAAGCGATGCGACAGCAATACCCTCACTTGTTCCAACCAGGTAATTTCGAGGACGAAATTATTTTTAAGGGGGTAGAACTGTAACATCCTGATAATTAGGGGTTATGCATCTTTACTTAATTGAATGATGCTGCATGCTTAAATATGATTGAGTGTGTTTTGGAAGTTATTTTTGAACTTCATTAATTAAGTGAATGCTTAGTGAAACTTTTAATTTTTAATAATTAAGATGGAACTAAGCAAGATAGGCTTTAAGATATAATGACAAGGGTTTTAAGCATAAGATGAGTAATTAGCAAAGTGGTAAGGATGCATGGATCGATTGCTTGAGGGAGAGGTTCAATCCCTAGCTAGAAAATGGGAGGATTTTATTTTGTTTCCTTCCTATAGTGTCGGCCAAGACTCTTCTAGAATGGATGAGCATCTTTTTAATTTTGGTTATTTGACCATATGAAAAAGGTAAGCTAAAACTTATGGTATGGAATCATGAAAGGATGGTAAGATGAGGGGGACAAAAGGCTTGAAGTAAGGGCATTGTCTTGGAAACTTTTTCATGGTCATTTGACCATGAATCTAGTCGGTTTTAGGGGCTTAAGGGGATGGTTAATTGTGATAGCAATCTAAGGGTTGATGGGGAAGAAACAATGAGGAAAAAGGGGGATAATGTTGGCAAGCTAGTTGGCCGAATTTGACTTGGGTTAAGGGGTGATAGTTGGCCAAAAACTCTTGCATTTTTGTGTATCTTTTCTCATTTCTCCAAAAGTTTTTCTCCTAGCCGAATTTTGCTATTGACATTAGGTAAAAATTTTACTTTGTTTTGGCTTTTGTTTTGACCATTTTGGCTAAAGTTCCTTTCTCTCAAATTCTTGTTCTCTTTAGTCTAAAGCATCAAAAGTTTGGAAAACATTTCTTCTTTTCTTTTTCCCTCATTACCGAAACTACCAAAGTGCAAAGAACTATTTTTCTTCAATTTCTTCCTCTTGGCCGAATGTGAATAGGTCCTTAAACCTATCTCTTTTCTTTTGAAATCACCTTCATCATCATCTTTCTCCTTCTTCTCTTTCTCTCTTCTTTCATTTTATTTTCATTTTCTTTCTTCCTTCTCTCAACCGAAACTATTTTCTACCAACACCAAAAATCAACATTTATTTTCATCTCTTTTGTCAACTGAATCATCTTCTATTTCAATTTCCTTTTCTTCTTTTCTTTTATTGAAAACCGAAACTATTTTATGCCATATATCACTATCTTTTTCTCTTTTCTTTTTGTGCAAACCGAAATCACCAAATCTATATTTTTATTCTCTTCTTTTTGTTCAAGGCCGAATCTTCAAAGTGATCAAGTAAGGTTTTTGTTAATTATTTTCTTTATTTATTTTTACTATAGTGAACTTAGAAACATAAATCCTTTTATTTTCTCTCCTAGGCCGAATCCTTGGAAGGGATTTTTAAGGATCTTTGTTGAAGCCAACTTTTAAGAAGTGATCTTTCGAAATCATCCAAGGTAAGGATTATTAATTTCGATCGTATCAATCCTTTTAGTATGGAGCACTAATCAACTTTATTTTAGGGGTGATTTGAGACTAACAAGATAGGTAAGAAAAGGGCAGTACGGAGTGTTTGGAAGAGAGGAGGCACTATTTTACCATCGAACTTTAAACGAAGGGCTGTATCGGCGATAAGAGACTTTCCACCGGGTTGTGGACCCTCTGCTAACGAAGATCAGTTATTTGAAGTAGTACGTACAACCGAACCCTTTACGTTGGTGGGATATTAGCGGGTTTTGATCCATCTAGCGGAGAAAAACCACAAATAACAGTTGTTCGAGAATCTGAGGGTAAGGATTTAGATCTCTCGTCAATAAGTATAATTTTATTAGTAATAGTATATTCTAACCAAGTGTGATAATTAACTAGGTGTTGACGAGCGAGAAGGTATCGTACTCACCGTCATAAGGTGTGTAACCTTACAATAAAATCTCATAGATCTATTATTAAATGTGATTATATGACAATGTGTTTGAAAATGATTGTGGATACCAATCATTGGTATACAAAATTCGTATGTTTACCCCAAATATTCATTAATTTTGCTATATGCATAATTGTGAGATAAGTATGATTTTGTTATGATTTTGGGGTAAATGGCATGAAAAATGAATAATATGTATGTGCATGGGCATATGGGTAAAATTGATAAAGGAGGAAGTACTCTGGTGGTTTTACCACAATATCCGGTGACTTCGGTCACATATTTGAAATCCGGTGGCTTCGGTCACATATGTGAATTTGGTGACTTGGTCACATATTTGAAATCCAAAGACTTGGTCACAATTTTGTCTGAGTGGCCTTGCCACAAAATTATAAGGCGATGTGCATGTTGATCGCAAAGAATCGCCTTCGATGGTGTGTAGCGGATGGAGGGTCGATGTAGTAATCCCCACGGTGTGATTGGTTGGTACGGGTGGTGTGTAGCGGATGGATATTAGGTGGGCCGGGTTTGCATTTCATTATATGTACATATCCATGTTAAGTTAAATGATTAATATATAATCTGCTATGAAAATGGGCTTTTGGGCTAAATATGAGCTAAATGGGCCTATGGCCATATGTGTAATTTATGGACTTTAAGGCATATGATCAAATGGGCTTTTTAATGTATGTGTTACACATTGAGTTTATAACTCACTCCTTTTTTTGTGGGATAACTTTTCAGATGATTCTTAGTGCGATGGATCGGGTCAGTAAGGACTCCGTGGTGGCCAATGCTCATATCAAGTATTTTGGAGATTTTCCAATTTAAACTTATTAAATTTTATTTCTTAGACTTTATTATGGGTTTTGCTATTTTTATGTAATAAGGCCACTATAAACCTGCTTTTAAATTTACGTGTTTGGATTTATTTCTATTACGCCATAAACAATTATTAATTAAGTAACTAAATGATTTTTGATAAATAATTTAAACTGCTTTTGAAAACAAAATATATTTCTACAATATTTTCATTAAATTTGGTTTTCCTTTAACTCATTAATTTCTCTTCAAAAAATATGCTTTAAGAAAGTACAAATTTATTTTACAATTACATTTCAACTCGATCTTTTAGTTAATCTGTTTCATTCAAAATCATCAAGTTTTCTTAAATAAGTGAAAATTTTGCTAAAGTTTTACTCGAGGAACATATCAAATCCGGTCAGGCTTTTTGGGCCGGGTTTGGGGTGTTTCACAACATCCAAAAGAAAACACATTAAGCTATTTATATATCCATTTCACCATCACATTCGGCAATATGCCATTCTTCATACTTACCTTCATTTACATTGATACGCATATATATAAAAGACATCGACTTAACTCAATTGCTTAAAATCTTACCTAGGATATCGACGGATTAAACTTCCCGGCTAGTCGTTCAACTTAGCTTTTTCCCGATCCAATCTTGTTTCTTTTTGTTCTTGATCTAAACAATTCCAATTAAACTCATTTAAATACATTTCCATTCAATTTAATCCATAAATACTTAATTGTACAAATTACTATTTTACCCCCTAACATTTACAATGTTTACAACTTAGTCCTTATAGCTCAAAATACAAAATAGCAAGAATTTGACCACACCTATTAAGGGCCGAATATTCATAGCCCATTTATCAACTCATTTCTTCCATTTATCTTGCTATTTAGTCCTTTCAAAAATTTTCTTTTTATGAATTCATCCTTATACTAAGCTCCATCAAAAAATCCAAAGAAAATCTTGTTAATCTAGCATGCTTATATCCTATTCTATCACTAACCACACAAACACCAAATTTCCATCCATGGCAACACTCAAATTATACTACCAAATCAAAAATTCAAGAATGGGCTAGCTAGATTACATGACAACAACCTCAAAAATGCTAAAATTAAAAAAAAAAACTAAGTTCAATCACTCACCTTATTTGAACACGCAATTGCCGAATGTTTGAGAGCTCAAATCCATCTCTTCTTCTTTTAGTTTCGGTGATGAGAGGAGAAGATGATGATATTTTCCTTTTTGTTTTTCTTATTTAAATGATATCATTTTATTATAATATTATTACATATCATTCTATTTATCATATAATATAATTAAACACTCTCCACTAACTTTTATAAGTCAATGTCGTCCACTACCTCTGTAACATCCTAAAATTTGAGTTTTTATATGTTGCATTATTTTGGTGCTCAGCTAGTTAAATTATCCAATGTGTGTGTTTAAATAGTCCTGAGAAGGCTCGGGATTTTTTTGGATTTGGTATAATTTTTGGTATTTAGTACCTTAATGAAATGGAACAATTGACCTTAAAGCTTAAGGTAATTAAGTGGTAAAAAAGTTAGCATAAGTGAACAATTAGTAAAGAGGAGATGGCGCCATATGTGTTCCTTGAGGGAAGGAGTTCGAATCTGTAACATCCTGAAAATGGGCCTATGCATTTTTGATTTAATTATACGAAATGGCATGTCTTATGTATTATGAATGTATGGTGAACATTTTTGGAAACTTGGAAATGTTAAGATTAAAAGAGGAAAGTGAACATTTTTGGAAACTTGGAAATGTTAAGTTTAAAAGAGGAAGAGGAAAGTGAACATTTTTGGAAACTTGGAAATGTTAAGTTTAAAAGAGGAAAGTGAACATTTTTGGAAACTTGGAAATGTAAGGAAATGTTTTAGAAATGTTAAGTTTAAAAGAGGAAACTAAAACATGGTGGCCTTAAGAAAATTAATAGAAGAAATTTGACACAAGAACGGGCTTGGAGTAGTGGCTAGGAGGCACCACTTAAGGCCCAGGTAAGTGACGCCACAAGTTATGCAAATGGGCCTAGGTTCGAGCAACGTGGGAAGCAAATAAAAGAGTTTTATTTTACTGCAAGGAGTAAGAGAGTTGGACAGCACCAAGGCACTTGGGGAAGAGTTTAATTCTCTTTAAAATTCGGCTAAATAGGTGGATCAATGATGAATAATTATTGTTTAAGAGATAAGCGATAATTAAGGGATTATTTCCATTAATTTTTAATAAGATAAGAGAAGTGATGGCCAAGTAAGGGAGTCTTGGCCTAGTAATTTCGGTAAAAGGAGGAAAATAAGGCTATTCATCAATCTTCTCTTTTCCATTGAAGTCTTTGCCGAAAATTTCCTAGCAAACTCTCTCCTTTCTCTCTTATTTTTGCCATAGCCGAAATCTTTTTCTCCATAAGTCCACCATTGCTGAATCCCCTAGTGACTCTTTTCCCTCTCTTTTCTTTTGATAAACCGACAACACATATAACCTTTAGCCGATTTCTTGTTAAGTTCCAAAAGCCGAAAACTTGCTATTATCAAGACCATGGCTGAATAGTTTGAGATTTCAAGCAAGGATTGCCGATCTCTAAAGTAAGGGTAAGATCTCATTCAGTTGCATCCTTTTTCTTTTAAGATTTGCTGAAATCTAGGACTAACCCCATTACTATCTTGTTGCCGAAACTTTGAATAGATCTTTCAGGATTTACTAAGTGTCGACTACAAGGAAGGAGAAATTCTTTTCCCGAAGGTACACCATAGGCCGCATGTTCCCTAGTTATTCGGTGAGTTTCGGGATTTAAAATCCACAAGGTAAGTATCTATAGCATTCGGCCAAGGCCATGTTGAGTAAATAGATGTGTTTCATTAATATTTAAAAGCCGAAACTAATCTATTCAAGTAATCTAGTGATTGCCGATTTCAAGAAAGAAGGATACAAAGTTTCTGGCATTTGATTAGACATCAATCGGCACCAAGGTAAGTTTTAGTGTACTAATCCTACTAGGATTTGGATTTATGGCCGAATGGCTCTTTACTAAGTACTAAGTGATTGATCAAATGTAGACATTTAAGATCTAAGGCATTAGATCAAGCTTTTCGGGATTTGGAGTGAACTTGCTAAAGCGAATCAGGTGTGTACCCCACACTATTACTTAATAAGTTTTATGGCAATGTTTAATATAAGTATGTGTATAAGAATGTGAATATGACTAAGGTACCATGTTATGGTACAAAGTACTCAGGTACGTTTCCTACTCCTACTAGGATTATGTTAAATATCATTACGACACATATGACATTATAAGAATGTGAAATAAGAATTTGGCATGTTAATGCATGATATGTATGATATGGGGCATATGGGTTATATGAAAAGGGGAAGCGAATGTGGTGACCTATGACCACGATATCTGAATGTGGTGACCTAAGACCACGATATCTGAATGTGGTGACCTAAGACTACGATATTTGAATGTGGTGACCTAAGACCACGAATTTTATAAGGGCGATGAGCACGTCGACTGCAGCGACTGCCTTTGATGGTGTGTAGCGGATGGAGGGTTGACTTAGTAGTCCCCACGGTATGCAGGTTGGTACGGGTGATGTGTAGTGGATGGCATATAGGCTTGGGTTCGGGAATGCATCATTAAATGTGAATTATGATATGTATGAATATGATTTGTTATGCCTGAATTTGTTAAGACTTAGTGTTTGTGTACACATTGAGTCTGCTTTGACTCACCCGCTGTGGGAACCTTTTCCTGTGACGATCAAGAATGGACCGGCCCGGTAGGAGCTTAAAGGTGGCCATGCACAAGAAGGAAATTATTTATTTAGACATTTTAATTTTTATTTAAGCACTTTAATTTATTTTGGGTTGTTTTAATGTAATAAGGCCATAGTATGAATTTTATTTTATGCATGAACATTAAATTATTTTATTATGATACTGAACTTTTCTTAAATTAATGACTAAGTTTATTTCATTTAAAAATAAACCCTAAATGTTTTGTCACCTAAAGTAAAGGATTTTAATAATGAAATAAACTTGTTTTCAACTCAAGCCCAACCCAAAATAACCTTTCTGCCAAAACACACAAGTTTTTCCTAAGTAACAAAAGAATTTGAAATGGTTTACACCGAGGAACATACCAGATCCGGTCAAGGCTCGTGGACCGGGTTTGGGGTGTTTCAGAATCCCTTGGTGTACATGTGAGAATTTTTATTTTTATTTTTTTTTTTTTTTGCTTTCCTTCCTCATAGTGTCGGCCAAGCATTGAACTTATGGTAAGTTGGACTTTTATTTTTTTTTTTATGGCAAGGTGGCTAAGTGAAAAGGCAAGCTTGAACATAGGGAAATGAATCAAATGGAAAAGGCATGTAGGGGGAACATAAGGCTTATAACAAGGGAGATGTTTTGGAAAGTTTGGGTGGCTAAACTTTGACCATTTGGCCATGCACTTGGACGGTTTTAGGGGTTAGGGGGGATGGCCGAATTTTTGGTTAGCATTTGGTAAGGTAGGTGCTAGTTTTGGTCATTTTTCATTTTGGCATTTTGGTGTATCAAAAGTTTTCCTCTCCAAAATGTTTCTCTCCAAATTCTTCTCCCTAGCCGAATGTGTCTTGAGCAATGGGTAAAATTTGTGTTTTGTTTTGGCCATTTCATTTTGACCATTTCGGTATTATCTTTCATTCTTCCCAAAATATTTTCCTCTTTGTGCCGAAACCATACAATCTTAAGGGCATTTTTTTCTTTTCTTTTCTTTTCTTCTCTTGCCGAATGCACACTAGCCGAAAGACTTTTTCTTTGTTCATCTTCCATTCTTGAAAGAAAACCCGAAACATAAACACCCTATTTTCTTCTTGCAAAAACTCTCAAACATCACTCCCTCTTTAATATTTCACCATGGTCGAATGTTATTGATCATCATCCTCTCCAATATTTTCACTATAGCCGAATCTTCCATCTTCCATTTAACCCTCTTTTTCATTCGAGTGGTCATCTTTGAACAATCAGTAAGAACACTCTTTTCAATTCTTTTATTTTTCCTCTATTGCCGAAATTCATTGCCGAAATTCATATGTTGACTTGGGAGGGTTTTTTTGACCGAAATCATCATCTTTTCTCTTTCAAACAAAACCTTTCTTCTTGTAGTGGTATAGTGGACTGCCGATTATTTCGACATCACTTAATCGACTCTAGCCTTAGGAAGATCGTGTGAAAAAGGAAAATTCATCGTTCAAGGTAAGGATTTTTTCGAAGGGTTCTATATTACTTTTTATTTGTTAAAGATAGTGTTGATTAACTGATTTTATCATAGGGACTCTATCACTCGATTTTCATCCTGTGAACGTAAGGATTTTGTGGTAAGCCGACTTCGCTCATAAGATCAATCGATTATAATAATGAAATATTAGTTTGGACTAATATTTATTTGTTCAATAGAGGCAAACAAGATCGAATCAAAAGGAGTAGTGATTGGTGATCAAAAAAGGAATGGATTTACGATCCTTTCTAGATTCAAATGAAGGGCTATTTTGGTGATCCGGGATTTTCCACCGGGTTGTGGACCCTCATCCAGTGAAAATCAATTATTCGAGGTTGTTCGCAGTTCTGAGCCATTAGCTATTCGGGATTTTCCACCGGGTTGTGAACCGTCAACCGGGGAGAACTGAAAAATAGTAGTCATTTGCGACTCCGAGGGTAAAAATCCTAGACCGTTTATCTTAGAGTAGATTTACTATAAGTGTTAATGATCTAATTGAGCATTAAAAATATTTTTAGGTGTTGACGATCAGGAAAGTGTAGTGCTTACCGTAATCAGGTGTGTAATCTCACACTGTATCCCATGGGTTAAATAACTATATCGTATTAATCGCTTGATTAAATCACAAGTTAGTGAAACCGGGTAAAATGGCATATTTATCACTTTATTGGTAAAGACTATGAAATCGGTATTAAGACTGTGAAAATTTTGAAATTTGCCCTCAATGGGCCAAATGTGATATTTGAAATACGGGCCAAATGTGATATTTGAAATACGGGCCAAATGTGATATTTGATATATGGGCCAAGTGTGATATGAGCTATATGGGCCAAAATGTGATATGGGCCAGATTGTGAAAATTTTTATATAATGGACCGTATGTTTGTAATAATTATATGAATGGATTGTTGTAATTGAATATGCATATTATATACATGATTTGTATGGGTTGGGATAATTGACGAAGAGAAGTTCTGGTAGCTTTGCTACAAAATTCAGGTGGCTTTGCCACAAATCTGAAAAATAGCTATGCCATGTAAACTCTGTAAATCTGGTGGCTTGTCCACAAATTGATATACGGCTAAATGCCTATTTTGGTGTGTTGGCGGGGTGGGTGACTAAAGTCCCCACAGGTGTGCTGGTTGGTACGGGTGGTGTGTAGCGGATGGAAATTAGGTTTGGTTTGGGAGTTGCATATCACATGCATATTATATATGATATTATGTTATAATTGTAAAGGGGCTTTGGCCCAATAAATGCTTAATTGGATTTATGGCCCAGTGACAACGGTAAGGGGTTACACACTGAGTTCTAAGTAACTCACCCCGTTTTCCTTACCCTTCTCAGGTAATGACCAGTGACAGAGGCTTGGGCCGTGGACGACTCAATGGAGGCCATACTACGAATAATGGGTTATTTAAATTTCGTATTTCTTCTAAGTACTTTTTTTCATTTTACTATTTAAGATTTAGTTGTAATAAGGCCTCTGGATAAATTTTTAATGATGTTTTACTTTTGGATGGATTTTATAAATTGCTTGAATACTTTAAGTGGGAGTTATCTAAAAATTGAAATAAATGTTTTCCCCAAAAAGAAAGAGGGAACATTCTTAAATATTTTTACTCGGAAAATTTTGTTAAACAATGTTATAATAATTTTTCCAAAATTATTTTCAAACTCTTGTAAATCTTCTTAAAATATTAATTTAAATTTTCTAAGCTTCATTTTATAAATCCTTACGCCTCAAATTATTAGATTTAGCAATCAACCTTAGTTTTCATTTAAAAAAAAAAAACTCCACGTCAAAACGTTTTTGAAAATCCGACTTCTTTAAATCTTTAAATGACTAGATGTATGTTAATTTCATGTGACATGTCAAATTTGGTCTTAACACATAGACCGGGTTTGGGGTGTTACAAACTCTCCAACAAGGTAAATTTGCAACTTAAATCCTCATGCAAAAGTAAACAATTTAATTTAATCACTCTATTTAATGATTAGCTACTTTACTACTTATGCAATTTAATCCCTTATCTAAAATTAAGCATCCAAACAAACGAATTAACCTACCATATTTTAGGACATGCTCAAACTCATAACATAGATATCAAATTAAATATAAAAATATTTATCTAACCCGAATTAGTGGTCCCAAAACCACCGATCCGATTAGGGCTAAATTCGGGCTGTTACATTTACCCAGGAAAGAATCCACCTAAACTTCACTTATTATTCTAAATCTGAATTAAACGATTTATTCACATGTCTTAATCCGTAGAAATCCCTAACTTATGTTAATATCTCTTTCGAGAATAAGGACAATTGGCTCTAGGTTGATTAATTGAAAACTCTTTCTAATTAAAACCCCTATTGTCGCATTAACTCGATCTATGGACTCTCCTATTAGATTTAATTCTAATACGGTAGATTTATGTCGTCCTATTTCTAGGCTTGCATGCAAATCCACTCAATTATGCCAGATCTACTCTTAAACAGGGACTTTTGCTCCACTGAATAAGCACGTCAATCATTAATTAATATCCTGAAAACATTAAAACATGAAATAGGAACGCATAGTTGAGATCAAGAACAAATATTTATCATGTAATTCAGAAAAATCAAATAATAAGATCTGTCTTAGGTTTCATCCTCCCTCGATATCTATGGAGTTTAGTTCATACTTTGGAAGGAAAAAACTCACAATTAGGAAAACAACAAAACATAAAGAAACCTAAAAACTTCAAGAGAAATTGAATGAAGATCTTCAGTCTTGAAAGAGATACTGCTTCTGAGTTGAATCTGTTGGTGTTCTTCGAGTCTTTTCCGTGTTCTACTCTCCGTTGGCGTTCTTCAAGTCTTTTCCATGTTCTACTCTGTATGCTCCCTTTGATATTGAAACACCCCACACCCAGCCCACGAGCCTGGACCGGATCTGGTATGTTCCCCGGTGAAAGCCATTTCAAATTCTTTTGTATTTAGGAAAAACTTGAGCGTTTTGGGGGAAAGTTTGTTTTGGGTTGGGCTTGAGTTGAAAACAGGTTTATTTAGTTAAAAAAAATCCTTTTGGTTTAGGTGACAAAACGTTTGGGCTTTGAATTGAATTAATTTTACTTAATCTTTTAATAAATATAAAGATTGTATGCTCAATAAATAAAAGTAATGTAAACGCTACTACGACCTTATTACATGAAATAATTTCCCAAAATTAAAACCAAAATAAACTTTAAATTACTTAAAATAAAATAAAAGTCCAAGTCGTAATTTTCTTGTTTGTGCATGGCCATCCCTAAGCTTCACGAACCCGATCCATCACCGTCACACCAAAACATGTTCCCACAACGGGTGAGTCAATGACTCAATGTGTACACAAACACTAAGTCTTAACAAATTCAGCATAACAAATCATATTCATACATATCATGATTTCACATTTAATGATTCAAGATAATGATGCAACCCAAACCCAAACCTAGATGCCATCCGCTACACATCCCCGTACCAACCTGCACACCGTGGGGAATACTAAGTCAACCCTTCATCCGCTACACACCATCAAAGGCAGTCACTGCAGTCGACGTGCTCATCGCCCATATAAAATTCGTGGCATAGCCACCAGATTAAATAATTGTGTCATGAGACACCATATTCAGATAATGTAACCAAAGTTACCACATTCAGATAATGTGACCGAAGTCACCACATTCAGATAGTGAGACCGAAGTCACCACATTCACTTCCCCTTTCTCATATAACCCGAATGCCCCATATTATTCATATCATGCATATCATACTTAAATTCACATTCATGTCACTTTCCACATGTTAAATATAACATATTTCGTAATCCTAATAGGAGTAGGAAACGTACCTGAGTACTTTGTACCATAACATGGTACTTTAGCCACATTCATACACTTTCATATTAACAACATATATCAAATTTAAGCCATAAATCTATTAAGATTTGTGTGGGGTACACACCTGATTTGCTTAACGAATTCCTTGAAATCCCGAAAGAAAACCGATCTATTGCTTTAGATTTTTAAGTCCCTACATTCGGCCAACATGGTAATATTTAGCAAAGGCCTATTCGGCCAAATTTCGTGTTTTCTTTTAAAGCCTAATCGGCTATAACCCAAATCCCGAAGGATTCATGTAGTCAATTTCTTACCTTTGGTGCCGATTTGATGACTATTCAAATCTCAAAACTTTATTTTCTTCTCCTTGTATTCTACCAAATCCTAAATCTCTACATCGGTTAGTTTTCACTTTTTAAGATAATAAGGAATAGATCTATGTACTAAAATAAGGCCTTGGCGAATATTCATAGTTACTTACCTTGAAAATCTTAAATCCAAATTGGATCCTTGCTTTCTTAATGTCAAAATTCCTATAACCATATGTTAGATTTAATCTAACATTAAATCATAATAATATAGCTTATGACCGAATGGTATTCATAGCTTACCTTAGATCTTAGAAGTCCCGAAAGTTTCTTCTTTGTAGTCGACAGCACCTTATTCCCGAAGCTTCCTTCAAGTAGTCGGCCATAGACATTAATAGAGTTAGAGTTCTAATTTTCAGCCTAAGAAAAGAAATAAGATGATAATCTTTAGATCCTTACCCCTTAATACACAAATCGACAACCTTATGCTTTAAGTCCTTCAAAGATTCGGCTAGGGCTAGAGGGGATTTATTTTCGGCTTTTGGAACTTAACAAGGAATCGGCTTATGAAGATGTTTGTATTGTCGGTTTAGCAAAAGAAAAGAGAGGAGAGAGAGTCCCTTGAGAAATCGGCAAAAGTGAACTAAGAAGAGGGGGGAAAAATTCAGCTAGAACAATTGGAAAAGAAAGAAGAAAAAGATGATAGTCTTGGAGAGAAAAGAGTTGGCAAAAGAGAGGCAAGTTGGCTCAATAGAATTCGGCTATAGCCTCCCCCTTTACAACCTTGGCCGAAAATACCATCCAAGGAGTCCCTTAATCGGCCAACTCTTCACAACTTGATAAATTTTATCTTTTATTTATCAATTTATTTAATCTCATCAATTATCCGCTTAAAGTAATCTAATATTAAATCTATCATTTATCCCCTATTTAGCTAAAATTTTAAAGGGAATAAAACTCCTCTTTTGCAAGCCTTGTGCCGTCCACCTCTGTGCTTCTAGAAGCAAAAATAAAACTTCTTTTATTTGCTTCCCATGTGACTCGAACTCAGGCCCAACACCCTTGCATGCGATGCCATTTCTAGAGGCCCTAAGTGGCATTTTCAGGCCACTTTTCCAAGCCTGTTTGTGTGTCAAATTTCACATACTTTTTCTCTTAAGGCTACCTTGCCTTAATTTCCTCTTTTAAACTTTAAAACTTGACATTTCTAGGTCATTTCTAAGTTTCCAAAAATTTTCGTTTGGCTCTTTAAACTTGACATTTCCTTACATTTCCAAGTTTCCAGAAATGTTTACTTTCCTCTTTAACTTAGGTTTCCAAAATGTTCACTTTCCTATTTTACTTAGGTTTCCAAAATGTTCACTTTCCTCTTTTTAACGTAACATTTCTATACATTCCCAGGTTTCCAAAATTATTCAAAATTTATTCATAACACATAAGACATGTCATTTCGTACAATTAAACCAAAAATGCATAGACCCTTTTCAGGATGTTACAGTTCTACCCCCTTAAAATAATTTCGTCCTCGAAATTTCCTAGCTAAAATAATTAAGGGTATTGCTATCGCATTGCCTCCTCTGGTTCCCACGAAGCTTCCTCCGATCCATGATTGCGCCATAACACTTTGACTAGAGGAACTGACTTCCTCCGTAACACTTTCACATCACATTCCAAAATCTGAATCGGCTCTTCCTCGTAGGATAAGTCTGGCGTTAGCTCCACTTCTTCAACTGGTATCATGCGAGATGGATCCAATCGGTAGTGACGTAGCATGGACACATGGAATACGTCGTGCATCTACTGCAACTCTGGTGGTAACTCTAGCTGGTATGCCACTGGCCCAACTCGCTTTAGTACTCGATAGGGCCCTATAAACCTTGGGCTTAACTTCCCTTTCCGACCAAACCTCAACACCTTCTTCCAAGGCGAGACTTTCAGAAACACTTGGTCTCCCACTTCAAACTCTATTTCCTTCCGCTTGAGGTCAGCGTAAGACTTCTGCCTATTAGAGGCTTCCTTTAACCATGCTCGAATTATCACAACCTTCTCTTCAGTTTCTGCCACTAACTTTGGTCCCAAAACTCGACGTTCTCCTAACTCAGTCCAACAAGTAGGAGTTCGACACTTCCGCCCATACAATGCTTGATATGGTGCCATCCGAATGCTAGCCTGATAACTATTGTTGTAGGCGAACTCTGCTAAAGGCAAGTAATCCTCCCAACTTCCTCGGAAATCCATCACACAGCCTCTCAACATATCCTCCAACACTTGTATTACCCGTTCAGACTGCCCGTCTGATTGTGGATGAAAAGCCGTAGTAAAGTCCAACTTAGTGCCTAAAGCTTGATGAAGTGCCCTCCAAAATCGAGACGTGAACCTTGGGTCTCTATCTGAAATAATTGACACCGGCACTCTGTGTTGTCTCACGATTTCCGCCACATATAACTTGGCTAACTTCTGAAGGGAATAATCCACTCTTACCGGAATGAAATGTGCGGACTTAGTCAAATGGTCCACTATTACCCATACCGAGTCCTTCTTAGTAGGCGTAAGGGAAAGCCCACTAACGAAGTCCATGGTAATTCTTTCCCACTTCCACTGCAGAATCTCGATTGGCTGAAGCAATCCCGATGGGACTTGGTGTTCAGCCTTAACTTGCTGACACGTCGACATTTTCCCACAATTCAAGAACTTCCGCTTAAGATCAAAGCCACCAAAATTGTTCTCTTAGATCTCTGACAACTTAGTGCCTCCGGATGCATAGCATAAGGGCTACCATGCACTTCCTGAAGAATCCTCTGTCTTAACTCCTTGTCCCTCGGCATACAGACCTTTCCTTTGAAGCACAACATTCCCTCATCACTAACATCATAGTCCTTTAACTCTCTGTTCTGTGCTTGTTGTAACTTAACACTTAAATCCTTATCAATCAACTGTCCCTCTTTCACCTCCTTCAACCACGTTGGCTTGACTTGCAACTTAGCCAATAGGCTTCCATCCTCATACAAACTTAAATGGGCGAACTTTGCCCTTAGGTCCGACACAACCTTTCGACTTAGGGCATCAGCTACCACATTCGCCTTGCCCGGGTGGTACTCTATCAAGCAATCATAATCCTTCAATAACTCCACCCACCTTCACTGCCTCAAGTTCAACTCCTTCTGACTCAACAGATACTTAAGGCTCTTGTGGTCTGTGTAGATCACTGACCTTTCTCCATAGAGATAGTGCCTCCACACCTTAAGGGCGAAAACTATGGCTGCCAATTCCAAGTCATGGGTTGGGTAGTTAACCTCATGTGGCCTTAACTGTCGAGATGCATATGCGACTACCTTTCCGTTTTGCATCAATACGCAACCCAAACTCAGTATGGGAAGCGCCACAATACACCATGAATTCCTTTCGCCGCCTCGGTGAATCAATCTTGAGCTTCCGTTAAAACCTTCTTAAGTTTTTCAAAGCTCTCCTGCGCTTCCAGACCAAACAAAGGGTACTTCCTTCCTCAATAACTTTGTCAAAGGCGGCTATAGACGAGAACCCTTCCACAAACCTTCAGAATAGCCTACTAAACCTAAGAAACTTGGATCTCACCACATATCCTAAGTGGTTTCCAATCCAACACCGCTTGATCTTCCTAGGATCCACTCTTATTCCTCTGCGGATACCACATGCCCTAAGAACGCCACCTCCTTGAGCCAAAATTCACACGTCTTTGAATTTGGCATAGATCTTCTTCTCCTTAATACTTGCAGCACAACTCGGAGATGCTCATCATGCTCCTCTTCAGACTTAGAGTATACCAAAATATCGTCGATGAACACGACGACGAACCTATCCAAGTAAGGTTAGAAAACTTGGTTCATCATGTCCATGAACGCGGCTGGGGCATTCGTCAACCCAAACGGCATTACTACAAACTCAAAATGGCCATATCTTGTCTTAAAAGCTGTCTTATGGATATCGGTCTCCTTCACCTTCAACTGATGATATCCCGACCTCAAGTCTATCTTTGAGAATACTGCGGCCCCTTTCACCTGATCGAACAAGTCCTCGATCCTAGGCAAAGGATACTTGTTCTTAATGGTCAGCTTATTTAACTGACGGTAATCTATGCATATACGCATAGTTCCGTCTTTCTTCTTTACAAACAGGACCGGTGCTCCCCATGGAGACACACTGGGTCGAATAAACCCACGATCAAGCAGTTCTTGGATTTGAGCCTTGAGCTCAACCAACTCTTTTGGTGCCATTCGGTATGGAGCGATTGACACAGGAGCTGTTCTCGGTAGCAAATCTATTCCGAATTCCACCTCCCTATCTGGGGGTATTCCTGGTAATTCCTTTGGGAACACATCCTCAAAGTCCCTTACCGTTCTAACTCCATTAACACCTTCCTCCTTTCCATCCAATGCACTTACAAAGGCTAAAAGCGCCTCGCACCCTTTTTGAACCATCTTTTCAGCCTTAAGTGCCGAAACTACATTAGACAAGTAGTTTCTTCTTTCTCCTATCATAATGACCACCTCATCTTTAGGGGTCCTTAGTTCCATTCGTTTAGCCGCACAATCCAGCACAGCTCGGTGTTCTACTAACTAATCCATACCAAGTATGAGGTCAAATTCTCCGAAGGGTAACTCCATTAAGTCAGCCAGAAAGCTCACTCCCTAAATTTCTAAGGGTACATTCCGAAAGATCTTATCCACCACTACAGTTTGGCCTAACGGGCTTACTACCGTCATCTCCCTACCAGAAAGTTCAGAGTCTAGGCCTAGTGTTTCAACTACACTACAGGCAACATAAGAATGGGTCGAGCCTACATCAATTAAGGCATAATAAGGCTTGCCATAAATAAAGAACGTACTGGTTATGACGTCCAGTGCGTCTCTATCCTCTCTCCGATGAACTGCGTAAACTAAACCCGACAGCCTTGCCTCAGTATTAGCAGCACCTCTGCCTTGTGTTCTACGCCCTCTGCCAGTACTATTACCTCTATTATTCGAACCACGACCCCGTTGAGGCTGCTATCCTCCTCTACCAGCCTGATTAACATTTTGAGCTACTGATCGACTTTCATCTGGTTTCTTAGGACAATCTTTGAGTATATGGTCCTTGGACCCACACCTAAAACATTCTCCCATCTTTTTCCAGCACTCCCCTAAGTGTTTCTTTCCACAATGCCCTCAAGGACGATACTGCCCTCTGGTACCAACTTGCTGACCCCTCGGCCCATCAGCTTTGGGCCTTTTCTGCACATTTCCCGATGATCCAGACGACCCATAACCCCTCTTGGGTCTATTCCTATCAGAGCTCTACTTAACCGAGTCCTTGATTCCCTCAGCTACCTTAGCTTTTTCAACCAACGCGAAAAACTCCCGCTCCTGATGTAGAGCTATCAATAACCTGAGATCATCCCTTAAACCGTCTTCAAAATAGACACATCGCTCATGTTCCGTTGCCACAACTCCTCGAGCATATCGGCTTAACCTCAAAAATTCAGCTTCATACGCTGCTACTGACTTGTTCCCTTGAACTAGCCCCAGAAAAGCTTTCCTCTATTCATCAATATAACGTGTTCCGACATACTTTTTCTGATATGCCTCCTTAGCATACTCCCAGGTCAAATCCTCAGTCGTGGCACCATCCCGGACAGTTAACCACCATTGGTACGCTTTATCTCGTAGTAGTGCCACCATTCCTCTCAACTTTTCCTTCGGGGTCAGATCGAGCTCATCCATAATGCGCTCAGTTGCTTCCAACCAGTACTCAACTGTACTGGGTGCCACACCGGATACTCCACGAAACACCTCAGCTCCGTTGGCTCGGAGTCACTCAGGTACAAACTTTTAAGCCCCCATATTTCCACCCGCTCCGGCCACCATTTCGAACTCGCGAAGACACCTGCGATACAACGATTATCCTTGTGCGAGCTCGCTTTCGACAATCGACAAACGGGGGGTAGTGGTGGCAGTGGTAACTCATTGTCAGACCCTTGACCCGATCTAACGGGTTCTGACATAGCCATTCTTCCTCTACCGCGTCCATGACGACCGCGTCCTTTAGAATTCATATCTAACGATGCGCTTTAATCTGATTTAAGAAAGTTTTATGAATTAGCCCTTATTCCACTCTGATTATCCATGATAAAGTTTTATGAAAAGAATTTTAAGAGTGGTTCTTTCAGATTCATACATGCACACAAAGCTTCACATTCATACATCCATCAATCAATGATGAACTTCGCTTCATTCGTAGAAATGTTGTAGTTTTCATTGTTGTTATTTTTCCACTACATGTGGGTATTTATGTAATTTGTCCTCTGAGGTATTTTCGTAATTTGTCAAATAAGGTTCCTTGGTGATTTTGTCAAAAAGTACTTTGGAAATTTTAAAATCTCGGGGCTTTTTGGTAAATTTGGAAATTCTAGGGGTATTTTGATAATTTTGAATTTCGGGGATATTTTGGTAATAAACCAGGGTAGATTTGTAAAGTTTAATAATTCAGGGATATTTCAAAATTTGCAAAACTTTGAGGGTTCTTTTTGAGAAATTTATTTTCCAAAACGATGAAGTTGCAAAAATTTTGGAAATCAGGGTCATTTTGGAAATTTTGGTAAGTTAGGGGTAATTTTGTAATTTTCTAAAATTAGAGTATTTTTGATAATTTGCAAATAAGGGTTTTTTTTGACTTGTTATGAAATAATGAAAATGTTGTTTAGAACTGTGGGTATTTTAGACATTTTTATAAACCAAGGGCATTTTTGTAATTTTACCACTAGGGGTATTTTTGTAATTTTATAAATAAAAAATTTTTCGAAAAATTGTGTAGAAAAGATAGTTTCCACGAATTAAAGAAAAATGATTTTAAGAGTTTTTTTAACATTAGGGTTCTTATTAAAAAAAACATGGCTAGTTCCCTTTCGGGTTTTAGTTATTGGGTTTAGCCAATGACTGAGTCTTCTTGGTCAGGGTGAACCAAAGCTACGCACCAGGCAGGATTCGAGTGGAGAGGAGGTGAGTCACACGGACTGCTTAAGTACCAAGCTCCCACTAAAACCATTCCTAGGCATGCGCACAGGGGTTGCCACACCCACTAAGTCCTCTGGGTTAGGGTGAACCGAAGCTACGCACCAGGTAGAATTCCTGCGAAGAGGAGGTGAGTCACTAGGACTGCTTAAATATCAGGCTCTTCCGGATCCAATCCTAGACATGCGCACAGTGGTTACCACACCCTAACTCGATTGACTTAGCCATAGGTTTGTTTAGTTAGACATTTAAGTCTTATGTAGTAGTTGGGGTAGACTAGTCCTAGGGTTCAAGTTCCTATCATGCTATTCTACGTTCCATTCCTTTTCTCCCCTTCTATAATTCACATAATCACACAGATAGTTAGGGGTATTTACCGGTGGATCATGAATCGAGACTTAGGTGCCATGCCGTAAAAACTCGCTTATTTCATAAGATACTTTATAAAGCTTATTTGGGCTCGATTTGAAAATGTTTTGGGCCTTAGCCCACAGGCCGAGAGTTTAAAACTGGGCTCTGATACCAAATTGAAACACCCCACACCCGGTCCACGAGCCTAGACCAGATCTGGTATGTCCCCCGGTGAAAACCATTTCAAATTCTTTTGTATTTAGGAAAAACTTGAGCGTTTTGAGGGAAAGTTTGTTTTGGGTTGGGCTTGAGTTGAAAACAGGTTTATTTCGTTAAAAAAAAATCCTTTTGGTTTAGGTGACAAAACGTTTGGGCTTTGAATTGAATTAATTTTACTTAATCTTTTAATAAATATAAAGATTGTATGCTCAATAAATAAAAGTAAACGCTACTACTACCTTATTACATCAAATAATTTCCCAAAATTAAAACCAAAATAAACTTTAAATTACTTAAAATAAAATAAAAGTCCAAGTCGTAATTTTCTTCTTTGTGCATGGCCATCCCTAAGCATCTGCCAACCCGGTCCATCACCGTCACACCAAACATGTTCCCACAACGGGTGAGTCAATGCACTCAATGTGTACACAAACACTAAGTCTTAACAAATTCAGCATAACAAATCATATTCATACATATCATGATTTCACATTTAATGATTCAAGATAATGATGCAACCGAAACCCAAACCTAGATGCCATCCGCTACACATCCCCGTACCAACCTACACACCGTGGGGACTACTAAGTCAACCCTTCATCTGCTACACACCATCGAAGGCAGCCATCGCAATGACGTGCTCATCGCCCATATAAAATTAGTGGCATAGCCACCAGATTAAATAATTGTGTCATGAGACACCACATTCGAGATAATGTAACCGGTTACCACATTCGGATAATGTGACCAAGTCACCACATTCGAGATAGTGAGACCAAGTCACCACATTCACTTCCCCTTTCTCATATAACCCGAATGCCCCATATTATTCATATCATGCATATCATACTTAAATTCACATTCATGTCACTTTCCACATGTTAAATATAACATATTTCGTAATCCTAGTAGGAGTAGGAAACGTACCTGAGTACTTTGTACCATAACATGGTACTTTATCCACATTCATACACTTTTATATTAACAACATATATCAAATTTAAGCCATAAATCTATTAAGATTTGTGTGGGGTACACACCTGTTTTGCTTAACGAATTCCTTGAAATCCCAAAAGAAAACCGAGTTATTGCTTTAGATTTTTAAGTCCCTACATTCGGCCAACATGGTAATATTTAGCAAAGGCCTATTCGGCCAAATTTAGTGTTTTCTTTTAAAGCCTAATCGGCTATAACCAAATCCCAAAAGATTCATGTAGTCAATTTCTTACCTTTGGTGCCGATTTGATGACTATTCAAATCTCGAAAACTTTGTTTTTCTTCTCCTTGTATTCGGCCAAATCCTAAATCTATACATCGGTTAGTTTTTGGCTTTTTAAGATAATAAGGGAATAGATCTATGTACTAAAATAAGGCCTTGGCCGAATATTCATAGTTACTTACCTTGAAAATCTTAAATCCCGAATTGGAACCTTGCTTTCTTAATGCTGTCGAAATTCCTATAACCATATGTTAGATTTAATCTAACAATAAATCATAATAATATAGCTTATGACCGAATGGTATTCATAGCTTACCTTAGATCTTAGAAGTCCCGAAAGTTTCTTCTTTGTAGTCAACATCACCTTATTCCCGAAGCTTCCTTCAAGTAGTCGGCCATAGACATTAATAGAGTTAGAGTTCTAATTTTCGGCCTAAAAAAAGAAATAAGATGATAATCTTTAGATCCTTACCCCTTAATACACAAATCGACAACCTTATGCTTTAAGTCCTTCAAAGATTCGGCTAGGGCTAGAGGGGATTTATTTTTAGCTTTTGGAACTTAACAAGGAATCAGCTTATGGAGATGTTTGTATTGTCGGTTTAGCAAAAGAAAAGAGAGGAGAGAGAGTCCCTTGAGAAATTGACAAAAGTGAACTAAGAAGAGGGGGGAAAAATTCGGCTAGAACAATTGGAAAAGAAAGAAGAAAAAGATGATAGTCTTGGAGAGAAAAGAGTTGGCAAAAGAGAGGCAAGTTGGCTCAATAGAATTCGGCTATAGCCTCCCCCTTTACAACCTTGGCCGAAAATACCATCCAAGGAGTCCCTTAATCGGCCAACTCTCCACAATTTGATAAATTTTATCTTTTATTTATCACTTTATTTAATCTCATCAATTATCCACTTAAAGTAATCTAATATTAAATCTATCATTTATCCCTATTTAGCGAAAATTTTAAAGGGAATAAAACTCCTCTTTGCAAGCCTTGTGCCGTCCACCTCTGTGCTTCTAGAAGCAAAAATAAAACTTCTTTTATTTGCTTCCCATGTGACTCGAACTCAGGCCCAACACCCTTGCATGTGGCGCCATTTCCAGAGGCCCTAAGTGGCATTTTCAGGCCACTTTTCCAAGCCTGTTTGTGTGTCAAATTTCACATACTTTTTCTCTTAAGGCAACCTTGCCTTAATTTCCTCTTTTAAACTTTAAAACTCACATTTCTAAGTCATTTCTAAGTTTCCAAAAATTTTCGTTTGGCTCTTTAAACTTGACATTTCCTTACATTTCCAAGTTTCCAGAAATGTTCACTTTCCTCTTTAACTTAGGTTTCCAAAATGTTCACTTTCCTATTTTACTTAGGTTTCCAAAATGTTCACTTTCCTCTTTTTAACGTAACATTTCTATACATTCCCAGGTTTCCAAAAATATTCAAAATTTATTCATAACACATAAGACATGTCATTTCGTACAATTAAACCAAAAATGCATAGGCCCTTTTCAGGATGTTACAGATATTCTTCTAGGGTGTATTTATAAATTTTAGAATGCTCAGAAACCTTAAAAATTGGCTTTTTTGCGTAAAAGAGAAACAGGGAGCGATATCGACACGGGCTGGCACATGGGCGTGTGGCCAGCCCGTGTGGTTCACACGGGCGTGTGCTCAGCCCGTGTGGGATTGGCTTGGCCGTGTGGATCCTTAAGACAACTCGTTTTGTTTGATTTTGGCTCGTTTTCCACTCCTTTTGCTCCCCTATGCTCACCTAAGTATAGAAACATGAAATTAAAGGATTAGGAGCAGCAAATTCACTAAATTAAATAATATATCATCCAAAAATGCATTAAGAATGGGATTAAAATATGTTACTTTTATAGTTTATCAAATATCCCCACACTTAAGCATTTGCTTGTCCTCAAGCAAAATCCTTAACTCACAATTAAAATTAAACTTTCCCAATTCATAATTCTCATCAATAATGTTTTGTCATAATTCACAAATGATCACACATTATTTGTAACGACCCAAATTTGGGCCTAGTAGAATTCGACTTATTGGGCCTTGGCCATTGGAGCATTTAAAATTTTTGAGAACAAGAGAACATCCCTAATGCAAGTTGGACCTATTAAGTGAGTGATTTTGGAAGGTTAGGGGGCTTCTATGAAGTCCCGGGATCAAACCTGGGCTTGGAAAAATTTTGGTTTTAGGTGAATAAAACCCTGGGTTAAGTAAGTAGGCTTTAAGAATAAAATGTGGAAAAAAATGGCACAAAAGGAGTTGTGATCTAGTGGAAAATGGCGCCACATAGGGGACAATGAGGTGACGCCACACAAGGAAGCAAGGGGTCCAAGTCTTGGCTCTTGCATTTCACTTTGATTTATTTTTAAGTGAACTTAGACTTTGGCCCATAGACTTATATTTAGTTGCGCTTGATTTTAGACACAAGTTGAGCATGTGGCAAGGTGGTGTGGCGTCAAGGGGAGTGCAAGGAGGTTGGAGGTTCGAATCCTGCAAATGGCAAATTGGAGGCTTTTATTTTGCTAAGTTGGGACGGCCAGGGTTTGTGTTGGATTTAAACTCTACTGAATGAGGGATCCCACATCAGAAAGCTAGCAGGGGGAAGGTGAGAAGCTAGCTTTAAATAGAGTAATCTATGAGGAGAGGAAGCATACCTTGGTTAGTGTTTGGGGCATAAGAGCATTCGGAGCACGGAATAGCTTCAGACTCCTATCAGGTGTGTATTTCGCCCTACTCTAGCTGTAGAGCGGCAAATGCCGAAAAGCCGATCATACGGCGATGGTAGCCACATGAGCGTGCAAGCGCACGTGTGAGAGCTTCGACGCGATAGTTGAGGCCACCATGAGTATTCTTGTGGGTTGATGTTGTTTGGTCCACGATGGGTCGAAAGGGGCCAAGTGGGCCCAATGGGCCCGTGGGCCCATATAAATAAATTGTATGATTGTGTAGTAGATATTGGACTGGTCTATGTGAATCTCATATCTGTGCTAGATTTGGGCTAAATGGGCCACACGAGCGTGTGGGCCCATTTGGGCCGAGAATAGGCCTTAGGCTCATTCGCATCATTATCTCTGCTTAGAATACTTGAGTCGCTCAAGGTAACTATAAACCTTCTGAGAGGTTGAAAAATTATTGAAATACCCCCAGTTTACGAAATTACCGGAATACCCTCGGTTAATGAAATTACTGAAATACCCCCAGTTTGCGAAATTACCAAAATACCCCTAGAGGGTAAATTACTGAGATACCCCTAAAGGGTAAATTATCGAGATACCCCTGGAGGGTAAATTATCGAGATACCCTTGGTGGGTAAAATTATTGAAATACCCTTGGTCGGTGAAATTACTGAATTACCCTCGGTGAGTAAAATTACAGATATACCCTTAGGGGCAGATTTAGTATGTTTGTGTACATTCTGTTTAACTGCTATGATGGTACATTTTTGCATACACTGAATTATTATGTCACGACATCTTGCATCGGGTTGGGATGGATAAATATATATTTAAATATATATATATATATATATATTGGAGGAAGTACTGTACTGGTGGCTATGCCACATTATAATGATTTTAGTGGCTCAGCCAGTAATATTGTTACTGGCAGCATTGCTGCGTTATACTGATAGCTCGACTGCGCTCTTGGTGTGTAGGGCTGGGTGGGTTGACTTGGTCCCCACAGGAGTGTAGGGCTGGTACGGGTGGTGTGTTGGTTGGATGGGGTTGGGCTGCATTTTATTGTTTGCATTATCATGATTATAAGGCTTAGGCCCAAATTAATGTCGTAAGGGCTCAGGCCCAGATAGTGACCGTTTAGGGGATTACACACTGAGTTGTCGTAACTCACCCCCTTTCCCTTAACCTTGCGTAATCCCAAATTAGAGGATTTGGAGTCATGGAGGACTCGTGGTGGCTATACATCGGAGTTATTTCTCACGAAACTTAGTAAATCCAGTTTTTATTTTATTTTAGGATTATTTATTTGGGGTTAATATTTTATAATAAGGCCATTGGATTTATTTTTCCTTTTAAACTTTCATTTCGGCTATTATTAAATTACTAAATGTTTAAATACTGGGTTTTCTTAAAATGTTAAAAACTGTTTTTCAAAATATCACGTTTTCGCAACTATTCAAGTTCGATTTTCACAACAAAAACAGTATTTTTGAAATCATGGCAACTTTACAAAAACAGACATTAAGCAAATCGTGTTTTGAAAACAAACAACGAAACTCGAAGTTTCAAAAAGAGATGCAACATTTTTAACGAACGCTTAGCTTTTCAACTTCCTTTTGATGTGATATGCTAGATTCGGCTATAACGTCTATGCAGGGTTTGGGGTGTTACATTAATAATTCAACTAAAAGAGCACTAAAGATTCAAACAATCCAATTCACACATTTTTAAAGCATGAAAACATAGGTATTTCCCATTATCTAAGTAATTACCTTTAATTCAGAACCGACAAGAATTGACATCCTCACTTTTAAGGTTCAAAAATTAAGCACTCTAAAGTCAAACATGAAAAGTCATTACCATAGGCTCGCATGAAAATCAAATCTCTACCACTATAAAATGAGATGATACACAAATCAAAAGGTCTTTAAAGGGTTGTAATGGGGCTTGGGTTAAAGGTGTGGATAAAGGTTGAAAAAGAAGGTTAGAATCAAGATCGAATTGATAAATTACCTAAGTAGAAAAATAAACTAATACTGAATAATTACATCGATCGAAATTATTTAAGAATAACACGAGCCTCTTATCAGAATATGAAATTTTAAGCTCAAACCAAAGAACTAGTAATAATCACATAAATGTATATAAATATAATTTTTTTCACTTTTTTTTTATCAATGGATAATAAGAGAAAATTTAACAACTGAAACAAAAGAACATAGTTAGCCAACTAACCAAATCAAATCTCGACAAAAAAGGAGTCAATAGAATAGGAAAAATTCTCAGTGAATCAAGAATAATGAGTTATAGGTTAATATTAAGGGTAAATCAAGAATGGTGCTTTAGGCTCAAATGGGTTCACTAAGGGTTAATTATGAATGTAGGGTTTTTATGGGATAAGTGGGTTAAAACCTAGGTGCCTTTATCATCTCAGTATATCAAATCAAAAGTGTGGTCTCGACATGTATAATCGAAGCAAATTCTAAAATAACCAATCAATATTAACATACTCATAACCAATAATAAAGTGAGCAAGAAAAGTATATGCTCTAAAGGCTCAAAAATCTCACAAATATTAAGGTTTTTTTTTTTTTATGTCAATCTTGCAAATCTCAAACTTTAAGGTAATACCTCAATTCAGGGAAACAACCTAACAATTTTTAATTCTGAAAAATAGACTTATCATGCTTGATTCTGTAGTGCTTGATTCTCTAGTGTCTTAAAGTTTAAACAATCAATGCACAAATACCTATGAATATAATCCAAAACACATCAATAAAAATCATAAATCGATAAGAATTCCACTCTAATAGTGATGTGAGAAAGTTACTTAACATAAGACATAATTCAGGGATTTTTTTAATAATCATATAAATAACCTCCCCACACTTAAGAATTACATTGTCCTCAATGTACAAACAGATATAGTCACAGTATAAACAGAATATCATAAGAGAATGAGATAATTAAAACTGCCCTGAATATTGGATGAAATTCCCAGAATAATGAAAAGCAATCTTGTAGATAAATGTAGAGGTAGTGCAAGATTCTGAGCAACTGATAAGAAAATAAACACAATGCTGAAGAAGATTAAGGGATTATACTCGATTAGATCAACCGTAATAAAAATAAAGTTCAAGAAATAAAAGGAAAAAAGTTTGTGAAAATAACAATGAAAATAGACATAAAACTAAAAAGAAAAATAGAATATAAAATAGAATAAATGGACTCAATGGTCCTCATCATCAGACACATCAGCATCATGAGTCGTCAGTGTTGGAGGAGAAATATGAAAATGCTGACAAATTTGTTGTAAAGTCGCGTCAATACTGTTGAACCTATAAACACAGTACTGACGGAAGCTAGTAAACTCCTTGGCAGATACTCCTCGGAAGCTCGCAACAGGTCTTTGACTCGAAGGTGGAGGCTGAGGTGGATACTCGTGATAGGGAGGAACATCATCAATGAAGTCCTCAGAGTCATTCTGAGCGTCAGAATGAAACAATTTGTATTGAGGAGGATCCACTCCAGGACTCCGCTCGATCATCCTCATGTGTATCACGCTCGAGATGCCTGAAGGGACATCTGGCCTACCAATATTAGTGTAGAGGACTACTCCGGTGTGTCGAGGAGACCGAAGTACCGAATGAGGCGAGTCACATAAGGGCCTAAGTAGAGTGGAACCTTCCTGTGGTGGTCAGTTTAATGGCAGAAAGATAAAGCAATGAAGGATTCCAAATTAATAATATGGCCATGGGCCATGCTCCATAGAAAGTATGCGTCGTGAGTGCTAACTACTCCAGTGCTCTCTATCCATCTTGTCAAGGTGTGAGTGAGAAGTGCGTGAATATACCGTAATTCTAGAGAGAGAGAGAAGTCTCCTTCGAGCGACTCGTGCCATATGGTGTCTAACTACCGGTAAGATAGGTCCAACAATGCGATGTGATAATGAATGTGTCGATGAAGCTAAAGGAAGTCATGTAACATCCCAAACCCAGCCTAGATGTTATGGTCGAATCTGGCGACGTCACATGATAATGCTTCGAAAAAACATAACTATGTTAAAACCATTTGTAGATATATTGGGCTTTCGTCAAAACATGTCGTTAATTATTCATTATCCATGTTCAAAACATTATATGTTGCGGAAGCTTTTAACATAATTTGCGAGTTCGTGTATTTTTTATAAAACATTTATTTATTCTAGAAATCTGCGTCTTATCCTACTACTAGTAGTTTATAAAATAATAATCCCAAATATTAAACAAAAGTCAATAAAGGCCATGTTACATAAAACTTGCCCAAATATAATTAGAACTATAAATGAAAAACCGTTAGAGGTCCAGAACTGTGGCACCGCCAAGTCCTCCACCGTAATGCTGGGGATTACTTGAACAGATTAAACAAAAAAGGGTGAGTTTTCGCAAACTCAGTGTGTAATCCCCACAGAAAACACACACAGTCATATCAGAAAATAGACATAAGTTCATAGTTCGGGTCTGAGCCCATTACAGAAACGGTGTGGACCTTAGCCCACTCAGATATAGATTCAGACATATTACAGGGCCTTAGCCCATTTCAGACAGAACATATAGATAACAGAGTCCTACCCACCAGCCTCTACACACCAACTCCGTCCAACCCTATACACTATATGGGGATAAAATCAACCCACCCAGCCCTACACACCAGGTTGTACCGAATGCGGCACATAATCAGAAATTTACAGCTGAGCTGTCGAATAATAAGCTTAAAAGCATTTTAGATACTTCTTCCAATCATAATCAACCCACCCCGATGCAATGCAACATACAAGAATGACATGCTATTATGCAATTAAGCTCATATATTTAGATCAGTATACATGCTTAGTACAGAAATCAGACAGACAAATCATTCATTGAGGGGTCTAAGTATTGCTTACCAACCCTATGGTAGGTCCATAGTTGACTTGGTCGACCCGTGCAACCTTACAAAGTTGTGTGGCCCAAATTGGCCTTTGTCGTATGGATCACACGACCTGGCCCAGAATCCCACATGCCCGTGTAATTCTCTCGTGTGGCCCACACAGCCCAATTGGTTGAGCCCGTGTGTCGCACACGGCCTTGCCCAACTATCACACGGCCATGTTACTCACGCACGGCTTAGCTTGTCGATCACACGGACATATGGTGACTTACAGTCCTGCACACGGCCTACCATACAGGCGACCACATGCCCGTGTGGCGTCGATAGAAAGGTTTTTGGCTTTCGAAGAAACCTCATTTTCTGCATTTTTGGTACAGACCTAGTTTTGATTGAAGCGAGAATGATTCCCAAGCACTCCAGAATCTATATTTGACAAATCAAAGCCCCAATTTAGTAACATAATTGGGATTTGAAAGAAACTATAACGAGGCATTCATTCCTAACTATTGAAACCTTACCTTTGAACGAATTGAGAATTCCACGTGCTTAACTCATCGATTGGGAACGATATTCAGTCCCTTGATTAATCCCTAAATATCAAAAAGGAACCCCTTTTTAAAAAGAATTCAAGCATCGCTTAGGAAGCAAAAGCCTAAACTTACCAACTTACCGTTGACACTCCAAAAAGCACAAATCAAGGAATTGCAAAAATTTTCCAATGATAGGGAGACTCAAAAATAAAAGAAATAGCAAAGGGAGGAGAAGGAAAATCTACAGGAAGGGGACAAGAAAACAACGTCAGAAATTTGGGGAAGGTGAAGGAGGAAACCAAAAGTGTAGAAAGAAAAGAGATCAAAAGAGAAAATCTAATAACCCCCTATCCCAACTTTTCTTACTCTTCTCCATCCAACACCCCACTAATCAGAGTCCAACCATAGTCCAACTCTAGCCAAATCTCAGTCAAAAATACTATCCCTTACCAACGCAGAGAATCAAACACAGGACCTTAAGGATACCAACATTGTAACACCCCTAACCCGAGACCATCACCGGAATAGGGTTTAGAGGAGTTACCAAACAACCGCAACATTTCACAACTATAACACGACACAAAGTCTATCATCAACCATACATACTCAAATACGAACATACAGTCCCTCATCTAGTTCTACGAGACCTTAAACATGTGATAGAAAAGGGTTAGGACTAAACTGAACACTAATGAAAGTTTTCAAAATTTCAAATATTCTTCAATACTGTTAAGGTCACACGCCCATGCAACCAGGCTGTGTGCCTCACACTATCACCAAACACCCCTATGTGTCTAGACTGTGCCAAAGCAGAGCATGTATCCTGACTTCTTCACACGGCCACCAAGCACGCCCGTATGCTAAGGCCGTGTATTCTTAGGCAATATACTAACTTATCTACACGGCTACTAGGCACGTCAGTGTACCGTGGCCGTGCATACTTGAGCTACCTATTGACTTTATCCCACGGTCACCAGGCACTCCCGTGTGCCATAACCGTGTAAGCAAAACAGGCTATTTGCAAAGCCAATTTGCCACCTACACAAGGGTTTACCAGCAAGCTTCAAAACAATGCCAATTCATGCTTTTAAAAGCACTCAAACATACTATTTCATGCATTCAACACCCATCAACTTTACCATCTACTTCCATACCTAATATCATCACCTTAAGTTCATTCAAAGTAATAATGGTATATCTTAAAACATAGATATATCAAGCATTAGGTAATTTATGCCATAATTCATTTTTAAACCACATCTTTCATCAACCACAAAGTCATGAAATATACCACATTCATAGCTCATTCATAAATTCTACATCATTCAACTTCCAAGCCAACTCACATAGCAAGGATTAGACATTTCAAGACATATCTTAACTTCAAGCCTATACATGCCATATTTCAAATATATATACATCTTCCCAAAAGTATCAAAATAGATTGCCGATAGTGTGATAAAAATGCTGACGATCCCCGACTCCAAGCTAGCTTTACTGACACTACAAAGCAAAGAAACAAATCACACAGTAAGCTTTCCAAAGCTCAGTAAGTTCGTAACAAAATACATTAACCAAAACAAATCATCACATAGATTATTTCACGAACTCATATCTCATATCATCCAAAACTAATATGTTCAATTAGCCTTCCATAACTCATTCATAGGTTCATCAACCACATAGGTTCCGAACGTACCTTAGCCAACACGTAGTTGTCGATTACATTTGTTACTCAGTACTCACTATTTCACTTCGATCAACTTTCATCCCTTTTTCGATTCAATCGCACACTTAGTGCCCAAATAATTAGCCGAAATTTAATTAGCATCGCACACTTAGTGCATCTATATCAAACCGATCTTAAATCGGTATCGCACACATAGTGCCAACCACAGAGCAGGAGCTTATATTATTTCGCACACACAGTGCTAATCATCTCAGTCACATTTCCAAATACGCACACTTAGTGCCACATAACATGAACCCTCACATAGCATTCACATTTTCATATTATCATACCATTTATTTGACAACATTAAACATAGCTAAATACATGTATTATGCCCGAACTTACCTCGGACGTTGAACTATCGAAACGGTCGATTAATTGATCACTCTATCTTTGCCTCGATCTCGATTTGAACCTCTCCTTTCTTGGTCTATACACATTCAAATTTAATCCATTCAATCACCAATTCATTCAATTTAATCCATACACACTTATTTAGGGCATTTTACAAAATAGCCCTCATATTTTCACATTTTGACACTTTAGTCCCTAATTCATCAAATCACCAAATACACATAATCTCACATCACATAAGCCTAGCCGAATTTTCCTCGTGTTCATACAAACCCACATATTTCATTTATTTCACATTTTAGCCCTTCAATTTACACTTTTCCCAATTTAACCCAAATTACTCAATTTCATAAAAAATCCAAACACAAATTATGTTAACCCAACACCAAGTTTTAATATCTCACTATCAACTAACAAATAGCTCAAACATTCATTAATGGCTTATCACAAAAACATCATCAATTCACAAAATTACAACATGGGTTAGCTATAGCACGAAGCAACGATTGCGAAAACGTAGAAATTATTAAAAACCGAACAAAATCTAACCTTAAATCAAGCCAATTGCTAGCCGAAAATACCAAAGTTTAAAACCCCTCTTTTTCTTTCTCAAATCGGTGGAAGAAGATGAATACTTCCACTATCAATTTTCTTTTCTTTTATTATGAATTAATATCACTATGTCATTTACAAATGTAACCTTTTAATAAAACATATTAAACTTATTCACTTAAGGGCATAACCGTCCATGGCTATCCATCATCTTTATTAATGGGCTAATTGCCTCATAAAGCCCTCATATTTAAAAGAAAACAACACTTAGGTACTTATAAATCAGCACACAACTTTTGCATCTTATGCGATTAGATCTTTT
Organism: Gossypium rotundifolium; assembly: GCA_025506655.1. Classification (NCBI taxonomy): domain Eukaryota; kingdom Viridiplantae; phylum Streptophyta; class Magnoliopsida; order Malvales; family Malvaceae; genus Gossypium; species Gossypium rotundifolium. The sequence goes on along the minus strand of CP106722.1, from coordinate 83,095,396 downwards.
TTCTTAATTTAGCACACAGTCAATAAAATCTTCACACAGAAATTTCACACAGGCTAAATCACATACTATTCAACACTAAAAATAACTTAAAATATTATTCTAACCTCGGATTTGTGGTCTCAAAACCACTGTTCCAACTAGGGTCTAAACCGGGCTGTTACAAACATACACCGTATCCACCAGACCAGTAGGTCTATTCTGACATAGTCTTGCAAATTTTTACTTATAAGCCTACTAACCAGAGTTTGGGCTTTATTCATAAAAATAACAAAATTTTCCCAAGTTGGGACTTGAACTTGGGACCTCCTACACACACCCAGAACACATAACCACTAAAGCTGACAGATATTTGTGTCAATTTTAAAAAAGTTGAAATTAATAAAAACTAGGGCGTTACAAGTCGTCGGCGCTTATGAATTCCTCTGTGTAGAGTCTTATAGCCGCACTGAACTTTAGGATGCTCATATATCTCACCAAACCACCCAGGAAAAAAGTAATAGTGCCTGGCTCATCATGAACCGTCATTACCTGTTGTACCGAAAATGTAGCAAAAAACTCCACGGTAAGCTCCGTGCATGTGGGCTCGATGATGTCGAAGAATCTATCCCATGGAGCTTTGGTAATAATGGCGTGCACGTCATCAGCTAATCGGACATGGTCCAACGTGGCCCAATCGATGCAACGGCCTAGGCCGAATAGTCATGCGTGATGGAACTGGTATAATCATTCTGGTGGCCCGCTGAAAACCAAAGATAATGATGGCGAGTCTCGATGGATGCACTCAAAGAGGAGGTCACTCTGAGTCCCTTTTGGTTTTTTGAAGTGGGGACAATGGTCTTAGTCTTCCCACGAGTGTTTGTAACACCTCTTACCCGTATTCAGCATCGAAACAGGGTACGAGGCATTTCTAGACTCAGACGCAAGCAATTATACAAACCGAGACATGATTTTTTCACTCAAATTTAAAAACTTTTCATGAACCTTCATATCACTCCTTACACAAGCCTACTAGGCCTAAAACACACTTTAGGAGCGGTTTGAGATCAAATCGAACCCTTTAGAAGATCTCTGGAATGACTTAGAAAAATTCTCATCAAATAATCCACACGCCCGTGTGGCATATCAGATGCTCGTATTCCACACCCATGTAGAATTATTTCTCAATCTGAACATACAGGGGTTTTCACACGGCCGAACACACGCCGGTGTCCATGGCCCACGTCCCTCACACAGCCTGGACACGCCCGTGTCTTAGCCCGTGTGTAAAAACCTTGACATTCTATTTCTGACGTCATCACCCCAAAGATGTCACACGGCCAAGGCACATGCCTGTGTTTTTCGACCGTGTGGTGAATTAATTTCCTAATTCAAGTGCAGACTTCACATGACCTAGGTACATGCCCATGTCCTAAGGCCGTGTCTTTCACACGGTTGAGACACACGGTCGTGTCTCCACTAGTGTGTTTACTACTGAGCATACTGACTTGCCAACTTAGCATGGAGGGGAACACATGGCCTAACCACACGCCCATGAGGTTGACCGTGTGTCACACACGGCCTAGACACATGCCCGTGTGTCTACCCATGTGGACAAGAACAAGGCTATTTACCAAGCCCTTACTGCCACCCCTACTTACACCATCGCAAACCACATTAAGGAACCAACTTGTTTATGCATAAATACCCCAATTAAACAACCATACAACTTGCACATTCATGAATAACCTCATCATTTCATAGATTAATAAGAAAGAGCCATCAACTATGGCCTTATACAAAAGAATTCATCCTCAAACCAACACATTTGGCCAAAACAATATGACATTCAACTAAAACTAAGTCCCTACACATGCCATACTTAAAATGCTAAATCTAACTATACCAAGATGTGCTGATAGTGTGGGTGATCTTATAATTATCTTCGTATCTCGAGTTGGCTCTTCGACACTATAAAATAAGGGGAAAGGGAATGGAGTAAGCTTTAAGCTTAGTAAGTCTATATGTAAACAATAAGCATCATACCACATACTTATCAATCAAAAACATTACATACTATGAAAAAACAATTCATATCCTTATAATCATGCTAACTCATTTCAAACCTTATCACATCCTAGACACATATCATAAACATTGCTCACATTTACTTGCACTTATACCCTGCACTTATCACCAAAAAGCCACATGTGATTTCACTTAGACAAGTCTCTCGATGAACACTTCAGAATAATATTAGATACTTGGTGGTTTCACACACAGCCCACCATCAATAATTCACACGGTGGTATCACACACAGCCCACCAACAATGATAATAACGGTGGTATCGCACACAGCCCACCAAAATGATAATTACGGTGGTATCACACACAGTCCACCAAAATGATAATTATGGTGGTATCGCACACAGCCCACCAAAATGATAATTACTGGTATCGTACACAGTCCACCAAAATAATAATTATGTTGGTATCGCGCACAGCCCACCAAAATAATAATTACGGATGTTTATCCATATCTTTTTCCTATTCCGAAGGTTCATCCGAGAATTTCCTCACTTTCTATATTTTTAATAAATCTCGATAGTAAGCATTTGCATTCACACAATGCATTAACATGTAAAAACATACATAAAAAGGATGTATCATTTACATATAAACTTACCTCGATACAAAATATGTCATTTTGCAATTTAGTCTATAACATTGCCTCTTCCTCGGTCAAGGTTGATTCCACATTCTTCTTGATCTATAACGACATATTTAACTTATTAAATCACCACATTATTTGAAACATTTCAAAATTTCTATTTTGGCAAAATTACCATTTTGCCATTATACTTTCACAAAATTACAATTTTACCCCTAGGCTCATAAAATGAAATGTATTCATATTTCACACACCCAAGCCTAGCTGATTCATATTCCCTCTTATAGAAACTCAATATTTTGATTATGTCACACATTTACCACCTATTTTACAACTTTTATAAAAAGGTCCTTTTATGTGTTTTCATGGAAACACCTTTCACAAAAACTTTGTATTAACCAACTAGGATTCATTTTCTTCTATAAATTTTAGAAATCAACATAAACATTCACATGTTAAATCCCTAAACTCTCAACCATTTTGCAAAATAGTTCCCTCATTGGCTAGCTTAAGCTTTAGGGGTTCCAAAAGTACAAAAATTATCAATAAAAACCACCAAGATCACTTACTTGTAAAGATTGAAGTTGATAAAAATTTACAAGCTTCTAAACCCCTTCTCTTGAGTATATTTTCGATGGATGAAGAATTGAAAATGAGAAAAGATGATAGTTTCTTTATTTTATCTTATTTTATTTAATTAACTCACCAAAACCCACCTAACCATTGACCAATTTGATTTTCTTGTCCCCATGGCCGGCTAGCACCCTTAGAAAGGCCTAATTGCATATTAAGGACCTCCAATTTAAGGTTTTCTAGCTATTTAACACCTCTAGCTTGTAAAATAAAACTTTCGCACTTTATGCAATTCTGCCTTTTTTCGAAATTAAGCATGCAAACACTAAAATTTATTCATTAAAATTTTCATGCACTCATATAATCATGCTATAACACATAAAATGATATCAAAAATAATTTCTTCGACATCAACTTAGTGGTTCCGAAGCCATTATTCTGACTAGCCCCAAAATCAGGTTGTTACAGTGTTTGTCATGATGTACCTGGGAGAAGAAAAAGAGCTGCATTAATAAATAGAATAATCACCAAGTATGCAAATAAAGTTCGAGATGGCTAAATATAAGTAGTTCTAAATAAATTACTCTTAAAACAGTATGGATGAAAACTCTAGCATGCCAAAACCATATAGTGAATCCAAGTACGAATTAAAGTAGAATGATAAATAAAAGAAAATAGTTAGAGCTAAAAATAAATCAACACTAAAAGACAAATTAGGTGATACTTGACAATAGTAATTGAGATAATAAAATATATAGGAATTTACATAGACTAATCATATTAGACATAAAAGAAATAAGCAAAATATTATAGATAAAGAAACAAATAAGCGGAATATCGAACAAGGCTACTTAATACTGAAACTCAAATGAGATATAGGAAATAAATGATAATAATGGAATGATCAGAGCATGAATGAAAAGAACCAAAGAAGACTGAAAAGACTACAATTGACTAATAAAAATAATAAGTAAATGTAGCAGTATGCATAAGTCAAACTCTTAACATAATTAAAATAAAAAGTTACTAAACAGAAAAAAGAATCATAGTCATAAAATTATCAGCAGTGAAAAGAATAACCAAAAAAATAAATAAAATAAAGAAAATAAAATAAGGTAGATTAAAGTAAAGAAAATGGGGGTAAAAGGGGAAACTGACTGTTATGGTTGTGGTCGGAGGTACGGACTGCAGTTAACGGTGATCGAACAGTGGGGGGTCGGGTGGTTCGGATTGGCAATAAGGGGCCGGGTCTGGTACAGGCGTGAGGTTGTACAGCTAGGGCGATGGCTGTCGAGTGTGGTGGAGAGGAATGGAAGAGGGTAGGGGGTTCTTTGTCTAGTGGTCGAAATGGGTGATGCAAGCGCAAGGGAGAGGGGAAAGAGTGGAGCGACCGTTTTTTTGTCGGAATGGGGGGTAGGACAACGGTTTAGGGGGAGGGAAAGAAATAAAAGAAATGATGGAGGAAATGGAGGATCTGTGGTTTGTCAACGAAGCGAGGAGAAAGGAGGGAACGATGGCTGGAAAAGGGGTGGTGATAGGGGAAGCGGTGGCTAGGGTATGTGTGGGAAGAAAGAAGATAGAATAGAAGAAAAATAAAAGGATTAGGGTTTAAAATGGCGATATGTTCGTGTGAGGCCCGTGTTGGGCCACACGGTCGTGTCACACGCCCGTGTGGTCTCCTGTTCAGCCCGTGTTGATTAAAAATTTAAGTCCAGCTTTCACACAGCCCTAGACACACCCGTGTGTCCAGGCCGTGTGGGTTTTAAAACCATTTTTTTAAGTAATTAAGTTTAAATATATCATGATATAAAATTAGTAAATTAGTAAAGTTAACGCTCAGGTTGCCTCCCGAGAAGCGCTTATTTAAAGTCTAAGCTCGACTTACCTGGTATTCGTACGGTCATGCTGGTTTGCAAAGTTGAAACTCCTCTTTCTCGTTGTCAATTCTTTTATTCAAATAGGGTTTAAGTCGAGTAATATTTACCTTAAAAGTGTCGAAATTAGAATGAGTTACCTCGACTGTACCTTATGGGAAGACATTGAGTACCGTAAAGGGAGTTGCTCCGTTCGCGTTAAGCTTTGAAGTGGCAATTCGAGGGTCGGTTTCATCTAACAGTACCTGGTCCCCAACCTTGAAGTGGTTCGTTCCATCTTTAAGCTTGTTATGGGGTTGCTTCAATTTTTCATCGTGTATTCTCGGTTTCGCCTTGACATGCGACCGCCATTCATCTAGTTCATTGATTTGTAGCCTTCTTTTTTTATGAGTTGTTTTGTTTTGTCGTATGAGCTGGAATATAGCTCCATCACATTTTTCCAAGGAATTTCCTTCAAAGAAGGTTGAGCTGCAAGGTTACTCACATTAATAGAACTCATATAATCATCTTGGTTTCTAGATAACTTAGCAAAATCACGAACTTGGAGAATAATCGTGTCATCTCCTACACGAAGTATTAGCTCACCTGTACCAACATCAATGATAGTTCTAGCAGTTTCTAAAAAGGGCCAACCTAGAATTAAAGGTACGTCACTATCCTCATCCATGTCTAAGACAACAAAATCGACTGGGAATATGAATTTATCAATTTTAACAAGCACGTCCTCAACAATACCCCTAGGAAATCTAATAGTTTTATCTGCCAATTGGATGCTCATCCTAGTTGTTTGGGTTTCCCAAGACCTAGTTGTTTAAACATTTTATAGGGCATGACATTAATACTTACCCCTAAATCAGCCAAAGCATTGTTAACATTTAAACTACCAATTAAAGAAGGAATAGTAAAACTCCCTGGATCTTTCAATTTTTTGAGTAGTTTGTTTTGCAAAATGGCTGAGCATACTGCATTTAGCTCCACGTGCGATGAATCATCCAACTTCCTTTTGTTTGTTAAAAGCTCCTTTAAAATTTTTCTGAATTGCGCATCTGTGAAAGAGCTTCAATAAATGGTAAGTTTATATGTAACTTTTTAACAAGGTTAAGAAATTTACCAAATTGTTCGTTTGTGTAGTCTTTTCTTGTCGCATCTGGATATGGTACACGAGGTTTATACTCTTTACCTACCGATTTTTGTTCACTATGGCTTACCTCAACCTTACTATTGCTTACCACAATTTCTTGCCTCGATTTTCAGATTCAGCTAACCCTTCTTCATCTCGAATGGTAATCGCATGAAGCTACTCTCTTGGGTTAGTTTCGGTGTTGCTTGGCAAGCTACCTTGTGGTCATTTTGTAATCATCTTTGCCAATTGACCGATTTGATTCTCAAGCCCTTGAATCGAGGTTTGTTGATTTTTTGAGTGCTATTTCGGTGTTTTGGAAGCAGGTTTTTGACACCGAAATAAACTTCATCAACATCTCCTCAAGGTCTGACTTTTTCTCTTGGTAAGGTTGTTGTTGAAAGCCTGGAGAGGGTTGTGGTCTATGATTTCCTTGTCCACCCTAAGAGAAGTTGGAATGGTTCCTCCAACATGCATTGTAAGTATTATTATAGAGATTATTTTGAGGTCTAAAATTATTACCCATATAGTTAACTTGTTCGTCTTCTGCTATAGGGTTGTAAGATCGACTTTCTGGATAGTTTCCTCCTCCATTTGCGTCGCATTGCATCCCGGATGTACCTGCGTAGAACTATATAAACCATCAATCTTTTTATTCAAAAGTTCTACCCGATTTGACAACATGGTAATCGCATCAACGTTAAAAACATCAACTACTTTTATCGTCTTTGTCCTTATGACTTTCCACTGATAATTATTCAGTGACATTTCTTCTATAAACTTGTAAGCCTCCTCAGGTTTTTTATTATTTAGATCCCACCGGCGAATGCATCAATCAATTGCCTAGTTGAGGGGTTCAAACCATTGTAGAAAGTTTAAACCTGTAGCCATAGAGGTAACCCATGGTGAGGGCACCTCCTCAATAAATCCTTATACCTCTCCCATACATCATAAAGGGTTTCTAAGTCCATTTGCACGAAGGAAGAGATATCATTCTTCAGTTTGGCTGTCTTAGCCGGTGGAAAATACTTCAATAAAAACTTTTCGGTCATTTGTTCCCATGTAGTGATAGAACCTCGTGGTAGGGAGTTCAACCACTGTTTAGCCTTATTACTTAACGAGAGAGAAAATAATCAAAGGCGAATGGCATCGTCAAAAATGCCATTTATCTTGAAAGTGTTACAGAATTCTAGGAAATTGGCCAAATAAGTATTTGGGTCTTCGTCCTACAAACCATCAAACTGAGCAAACTGTTGAATCATTTAAATAGTGTTAGGTTTCAGTTCACAATTATTTGCAGCAACAGCAGGTCTAACAATACTCGGTTCAGCCCCATTTAGAAATCCCCACAGGTGTGTATGAGGATGGATGTACGGAGCGATGTGTAGAGGTTTGTACTAGGTTGGGTTGGGCTATCATTCTTATTATTGGTGCATGATGTGATGATACGATAGTGGTTTGGGCCAAGCCCATTTGTGGAAATTTTGTGGACTGATTGCACACTAAGTCTGGTGACTCACTTTATTCTTAACAAATTACAGATAGGTCGTGATGCTTTGGACTGGGTTGGATCGTACTCGAGGTGGCCATGCGAGGGGTTATTTATTAAACTTAAATTTTTAATTTGGATTTAGTAATCGCTATTTTCTTTAGGATATTTTTATGATGTAATAAGGCCACTTTAAATTTGGTAAATTTTGGATTCTCCTATCAAGTTGGTTTTCATTATTCATTAATCATGAAATGGTCACATGAAACTGTTTTTTTACATATATATACATATACATATATATATATATATATGTATATATGTATATATATATAATCTAAAGTTTCTTTGCAAACCTGCTTAAACACACTTTTATTAAAGTTAAAGTTTTTTTTTCCTTCTCGATGAATAATGTCTGGATATAAAGTTAACCATGTTTTTAAAAAAAATCATCTGATCGCTAAGCTGGCTAAATACCTTTTCCTTAAAATAGAGTTTCTCCTTCCAAATGTATCATTAAATTTTGGCTTTACTAAATTGTTTCGTATTGTTTTTCAAACCTTATAAAACCTTTCAAACCCTTTTTCCTAGTGACATTCCAGATCCGGTCGTGGTGTTTGGGCCGGTTTGGGGATGTTACAATATATATGTTTTGATGTTATTATAGAATGTATGAATAACAAGGGTAATGATGATGTGTGTAGGGCTTGAGGTCAAATTGATTGAATAGGCCTTACATAGTTACCTCAAAATAGGATGAATGGTAAGTTAAGTACCATGTTATATAGACTTACTAAGTGTAACGACCCAAATTTTGGCCTAGTAGAATTCGGCCCGTTAGGCCTTGAGTGTGGGAGCGTTTAAAATTTTTGAGAACATAAGAACGGCATTAGTGCAAGTTGGACCTATTATGTGAGTGATTTTGGAAGGTTAGGGGGCTTCTATGAAGTCCTGGGATCAAACTTGGGCTTTAGGAAAATTTTGGTTTTAGGTGATAAAAACCCTGTGAGTTAGTAGGTAGGCTTTAAGAATAAAATGTGGAGAAAAATGTCACAAAAAAAGCTTGTGGTGTAGTGGCAAAGTGACGCCACATACGGGACAAGGAGTTGACGCCACAAGGAAGCAATGGGTCAATGGTTCAGGCCTTGGCGCTAGCATTTCCTAGCTGTAGAGCGGCAAATGTCGAAATGCCGGTCACACGATGATGGTAGCCACACGAGCGCGTGGGTGCACGTGTTGGAGCTTCGACGCGATAGTTGAGGCCACCATGAGTATACTTGTGGGTTGACGTTGTTTGGGCCATGATGGGCTGAAAGGGGCCGAGTGGGCCTAATGGGCCTGTGGGCCCATATGAATAAATTGTATGATTGTGTAGTAGATATTGGACTGGTCTATGTGATCTCATATCTGTGGCTAGATTTGGGCTAAATGGGCCACACGAGCTTGTGGGCCCACCTAGGCTAAAAATAGGCCTTAGGCCCATTCGCATCATTATCTCTGTTTAGAATACTTGAGTCGCTCGAGGCGACTGTAGACCTTCTGAGGGGTTGACAAAATTACTGAAATACGCCCAGTTTACGAAATTACTGAAATACCACTAGTTTACAAAATTATCAAAATACCCTAGTTTGCGAAATTATCGAAATACTCCTGGTTTGCAAAATTATCGAAATACCCCTAGTTTGTGAAATTATCGAAATACCCTTATTTTGCAAAATTACTAAAATACCGTTGGTTTACAAAATTATCGAAATACCCCTGGTTTACGAAATTACCGAAATACCCCTAGTAGGTAAATTATTGTTATACCCTTAGGGGTTAATTAGTACGATTGTGTGTATTCTGTTTAACTGTTCATGATGGTAATTTATTTCATACATCATTTCGATATGTGCTTTGCATACATGACATTTTCCATGGGTTTGGGATATTGATGATTGGAGGAAGTGTTATTCTGGTGGCTCTGCCACATATTCTAGTGGCTCTTCCACAATCTGTATAGTGGCTATGCCACGTATATTCTGTTATTCCGGTAGCTTTGCCATAAATTCTGTGATGAGCAGCTTGACTGCCATTGAGGTGTGTAGCAGATGGACAGGTGGATTTAGAAATCCCCACAGGTGTGTTGGGCAGGTATAGGTGGTGTGTAGCAGATGGATTATTAGGTTGGGCTGCATATTTTGTTTGCATGATCATGTTTATAGGGCTAAGGCCCAAATTGTTACCGAATAGGGTTTCGGCCTAGTCTACTTCTGTATGGGCTTCGGCCCAGTCTACTTCTATATGGGCTTCGACCCAATCCACTTCCGTATGGGCTCAGGCCCAGTTAATGATAGATTAGGGGATTACACACTGAGTTCTCATAACTCACCCATTTGCTTTAACTTTGTAGGTGATCCCTAGCATTAGAGGATTTGGAGTTGCGGAGGACTGTGTGGTGGCCATACATTGGAGCTTTATTCACAAATTTTGGTAAATCTAGTCTTTACTTCATTTTAAGATTATTTTAATTTGGGTTCAGTATTTTGTAATAAGACCTTTTGAGTTTGTTTTACTTTTTAACTTTCATTTCTGTTATATTCAAACTATAAATGATTAAACACTGGGTTTTCTTAAAAAGTTAATAACTATTTTCAAAATATCACGTTTCCATCAATTACTGGATCTGATTTCTTCTATAAACAAAGTTTTCGCTAATAGCAATAACAACGCTTTTAGAAGAAAACCATAAAAGCAAATCTGAATTTCACAAACAACAAAGTGTAGAGTTTCAAAAAGAATACGAAGTTTTTTAACGAGCGCAGTTTTTAAACAACCCTTTCATGTGACATGCTAGATCTGGTTGTAACGTCTAGGCTGGGTTTGGGGTGTTACATTTTATGGTATCAGAGCCCGGTTACAAAATTCAGCTGTTGAATGGGTTTAATTTTTTTTCAAAATCTGTTTAACCTTTGGTTTAGAAAAGTGATAGTGTTACTGGAAGTATGGCACACCGAGTCTCCGACACCAAATTCGTAAGTTCCTGAGACTATGCTTTGTTGTATGCTTTATTGACTATAGTTATTCTGTGTATGTTTTGTGGATGTGATGCTTAAACATAGAGTTTGTATTTATTCTATTTATATTGTGGAAATTATTTGCGTGTGATGTCTATCCGCTCTGATGGATAAATAGTGTGGTGCGTGCTTGTGTTATTAGTAACAGAGTGCGCAGCGAGAGGTAGCGTGCTAGGTTAGGATATGTAATATTTTCGTTAGTGGGAAATTTCGAGGATAAAATTTCTTTAACGGAGGTAGATTTGTAATGACCCAAATTTGGGCCTAGTAGAATTAGGCCCATTGGGCCTCAGGTGTGAGAGCGTTTAAAATTTTTAAGAACATGAGAACTGCATTAGTGCAAGTTGGACCTATTAGGTAAGTGATTTTGGAAGGTTAGGGGGCTTCTATGAAGTCCCGGGATCAAACTTGGGCTTTAGGAAAATTTTGGTTTTAGGTGAATAAAACCTTGTGAGTTAGTAGGTAGACTTTAAGAATAAAATGTGGAGAAAAATGACACAAAAGGAGCTTGTGGTGCAGTGGCAAAGTGACGTCACATAAAAGACAAGGAGGTGACACCACAAGGAAGCAAGGGGTCCAAGGTTCAAGCCTTGGCACTGGCATTTCTTTTTGATTTATTTTTAAGTGAACTTGGACTTTGGCCATAGATTTATATTTAGTTGTGCATGACTTTAGACACAAGAGGAGCTTGTAGCTTAGTTGCAAGTGGCGTGAATTGGCTGATGGGAGAGCTTGGGTTCAAATCGCATGACAAGTAAGGGAGTATTATTTTGTGAATTGGACGGCCAGAGTTGTGTTGGATTTAAACTCTACTAAAGGACGGATCCCACATTGGAAAGCTAGCAAGAGGGAAGGTGAGAAGCTGGCTATAAATGGAGCCGTCTATGAAGAGCATTCGGAGCACAGATTAGCTTCAGACTCCTATCAGGTGTGTATCTCGCACTACTCTAGCTTAGAGTGGCAAATGCTGAAATACCGATCACACGACGATGGTAGCCACACGAGCGTGCGGGTGCACGTGTGGGAGCTTCGACGCGATAGTCAAGGCCACCATGAGTATTCTTGTGGGTTGGCGTTGTTTGGGCCACGATGGGTCGAAAGGGGCCAAGTGGGCCTAATGGGCCTGTGGGCCTATATGAATAAATTGTATGATTGTGTAGTAAATATTGGACTGGTCTATGTGAATCTCATATCTGTAGCTAGATTTTGGGCTAAATGGGCCACACGAGCGTGTGGGCCCACTTGGGCCAAAAATGGGCCTTAGGCCCATTCGCATCATTATCTCTGTTTAGAATACTTGAGTCACTCAAGGCGACTATAGACCTTCTTAGGGGTTGACGAAATTACCGAAATACCCCCAATTTGCAAAATTATCGAAATACCCCTGGTTTGCGAAATTATCGAAATACCCCTAGTTTGCGAAAATATCGAAATACCCCTGGTTTGTGAAATTATTGAAATACCCTTAATTTGTAAAAATACCGAAGTACCCCTGGTTTGTAAAATTACTAAAATACCCCTGGTTTACAAAATTACTGAAATACCCTTGTTTGTAAAATTACTGAAATACCCCTGGTTTGCGAACTTATCGAAATACCCCTAGTTTGTGAAATTCTCAAAATACCCCTGGTAGGTAAATTACCGTTATACCCTTAGGGGTTAATTAGTACGATTGTGTGTATTCTGTTTAACTATTCATAATGGTAATTTATTTCATACATCATTTCGATATGTGCTTTGCATACATGAGATTTTGCATAGGTTTGGGATATTGATGATCGGAGGGAGTTTTATTCTGGTGGCTCTGCCACAATCTGTATAGTGGTTATGCCACATATATTCTGTTATTCTGGTGGCTTTGCCACAAATTTTGTGATGAGCAGTTTGACTGCCATCGAGGTATGTAGCGGATGGACGAGTCGATTTAGAAATCCCCACAGGTGTGTTGGGCTGTTACGGGTGGTGTGTAGCGGATGGATTATTAGGCTGGGCTGCATATTTTGTTTGCATGATCTTGTTTATAGGGCTAAGGCCCAGATTGTTACTGAATAGGGCTTCAGTCCAGTCTGCTTCTGTATGGGCTTTAGCCCAGTCTACTTCTGTATGGGCTTTGGCCTAGTCTACTTCTATATAGGCTTCAGCCCAGTCCACTTTCGTATGGGCTCGGGCCCAGTTAATGACCGATTAGGGGATTACACACTGAGTTCTCGTAACTCACCCCTTTGCTTTAACCTTGCAGGTGATCCCCAGCAATAGAGGATTTGGAGCTGTGGAGGGCTCTGTGGTGGCCATACATTGGAGCTTTATTCACGAATTTTAGTAAATTAGATCTTTACTTCATTTTAAGATTATTTTAATTTGGGTTCAGTGTTTTGTAATAAGGCTTTTGAATTTTATTTTACTTTTTAACTTTCATTTCTGTTATATTCAAACTATAAATGATTAAACACTGAATTTTCTTAAAAAGTTTATAACTGTTTTCAAAATATCATGTTTTTGTAAATTACTGGATCTGATTTTTTCTATAAGCAAAGTTTTCTCTAATAGCAATAACAATGCTTTTAGAAGAAAACCATAAAAGAAAATCTAAATTTCACAAACAACAAAGCGCGGAGTTTCAAAAAGAATACAAAGTTTTTAACGAGTGCGCAGTTTTTAAACAACCCTTTCATGTGACATGCCAAATCTGGTTGTAACGTCTAGGCCGAGTTTGGGGCATTACACTATTTTATGCTCACTTAGTTTTATTTCCCTATTTTAAAGTAAATCAGAAGCTCGTTGGATTGGAAACTTGGCAGAGATCACTCACACTATCTATCGGCCCATGTCGGTACAATATGGTAAAGCAATTATGGTTCCAATGGCATGTATAGGTTATATTGGCCCTATTGGCATGTAAATGTAAATGATGCTTGTAATCTAGCCATTGGAATGGCTAATAATGGTTTGTTTTAATATATTTGTAATGTCATACTATGGTAGCTACATATGTGCCAAGTAGTTGATCAAATTATGTCAACATATGAACTAAACCAAGGTAAGATTATAAACATGAATGCATGTAATGATATGCCATGTTGAATGATGGAGTTTGCTTAACTTGAATGCTTGAAATGGTTAGTAATTGGATGTGAGTTTAAGTGTAGGTCATTGGTGTGATTTTGGATGAGAAATGAAGCTAGAGACGGCTTTATTTCATCCGCACGGGTAGACACAAAGGCGTGTGTCTAGACCGTGTGTGACACACGGCCTGGTACATGGGCGTGTGGTTAGGCCGTGTGTCTCTTGCACCTTAAATTTGAGAAACAGAATGCTCAGAATTGAGCACATGGGTAGAGACACGGGCGTGTGTCTCAGCCGTGTGTGCTACACGGCCTAGAACACGGGTGTGTGTCTTGGCCGTGTGAAACTTGCACCTAATTTTATGAAAATTGAATTAACCACACGGCCTAGCACACGGGCATGTGGCATGGCCGTGTGCACAAGTCAAAAAGTTACACGGGATCAAACACGGTCTGTAGCACGGGCGTGTCCCAGGGTCACACGGGCGTGTCCCCTGGACCACACGGGCGTGTGAGCCCTGCACCTTGGAAAAAGTTTGTAAGTTCGCAAAAAATTCTAAGAGGTTCCGATTAAATCCCAACTAGATTCTAATGCTCGTATTGGGTCTCGAGGGTTCATTTAAGGGACGTTACGAATGATTTCAAAATTTGAATAGTAACTTGCATGAATTATCTGTAAATGTTTTGAAAATCTTTGATAACGCTCCATAACCCTGTTACGACGGCAGATACGGGTTAGGGGTGTTACAACCGTACTACAAAATCATATTAGTATCCACTTAGACTCTATCATGTATACTAGTTATTGCTCAATCACCTCTTCCTTTGGGCTCAATCATTGGAATACTTTGGTGTTTCATTGTAACACTATAAATATTACAACTAACTGGTACGCTTGCAGTAAAATTTGTCTTTAAAAATTATTGTATAAATTTAGTGTTTTAATGCGCACATGTGTTGTCGATCATACCTGCATAAAACCAATCAAAACTCATACCAAACATTTCATATAATCATTTCCAAAATCAACTAATCCAATATGCCTCAAGTTGGCACCAAATCATTTCAATTCAACTATACAAGTTCAACTTATCAACCATTCACTTAGCCATTTCATACTATCATTTAACCATGCCATTTCATGATCACTTATACCATTTAAATGCCATCCAAAACATCACAACATGTCACCAAAGAAAACACATATACACTTAAGCATCTACTATCCCAACATTGAACATTAAATAAGGTTCTAACTAAGTAACTTCCAAGCTAACACTTATAAACACCTATATACATGCCACGCGAAACTGAATCTTAAAGCAATCAAAAGACTATCGAGTCAATAGAAAGATTTTGTGATCTTCTCGATGATCTGATCGACACGTTCCACAACCTAATAATCTATAGGAGAAAGGGAAACAACGGGTAAGTAACGAATCCTTATGTCACATCCCAAAAACTGAGTTAGTAGTTAGACCAAGAATTGTCACATCGTGTTTCTGAGTTAAGATTGTTAAAATTTTGACAAGTGAATTGTTTTGGTTCAATGGTTGTGTGTGAAAGTTCATGTGTTCAAATCCCTTCCCTTGAATTTTTGTTATTTTTTCCAACCCTTATAATTGAACATCTGATTTATAAATTATTTTCGCTCATCTGTTAGTAAGAATGATCTTGCTGGTTCAGTGGTAAAGCTTCAACTTACCTAGAGGTCCGTGTTCAAACCATGTGTGTACAAAGTAGAGTTTATTTTTGTTTTAAACTCTAAAGCAAAGAATTTGATGTGGATAATTATAGGCATTAGTGTGTAGTTAATCCTTAAAAATAATAAGGGAAAATCCCTAAAAATACTCCCCACTCCTGGCATCCAAAAATTTTCCATTTTCTCCATATTTTTCCTTTCTTCTTTTCATCTTAAAACTTTTCCATTCAATTTTCTTTCTTTTGTTTTTGTGAACTTTGGTTATTAAGGAAAATAGTGATTCAATTCTTTTCTCATTTTTCCTCTATTGCTACCACTTCTTCAGTTTTCTTTCTTTCTTTTACGGTGTGCCTTATTCTTGTGTTACTAATCTTTTTCATTGTCTCTTAGGTAAGTGTGGGTTGTTATTCTACTGTGGTATTGTGGTATACTTCTTCGGTCTGCATGTGGTTAAATATATTTCTTTTCCTTTATTTTATTAGTTTGTATGTTGAGTTTGCTAGTTCTTGTGTTGATAAGAGAGTATTGTGAGATGAACAATGATTCTTCGGCGAGTTAAGTGATAAAGCTCGAAACTAACTATTATTTTGACAAAGGTAAGCACACCTATCGAACAATAGTATAGCTGTGGTGAGTCCAAAATATCGTATCCATAAGGACCAAGGGTACTAGTATGAACTATCTTTTTATTATCTAGCCTAATAATTAAAGGGGATTTATTTTTAATCTAAAATCTAACTAACTAATTTAACTAACTTTGAGCGTGACAAAGAGTAAATTGGGAAAAATACTTTGGACAACTTATATGAGATGGACGAAACCTAAGGAAGAATCTACCTAGACGTCACTTATTACTTTTGATTCATATGATTTATTCACTTGACTTAATCCGTAAAAATCCCTGAATTATATTAATACCTCTTTCGAGGCTACTAACAACTGACTCTAGGTTGATTGATTGAAATCTCTTTCTAATTAAAACCCCTATTGTCGCATTAATTCGATCTATGGATTCCCATATTAGGTTTGACCCTAATTCGACAGATTTTTGTCGTCCTATTTCTAGGGTTGCAATCAACTCTGCTTAATTGTGTTGATCTACTCTTAAACAGGGACTTTTGCTTCACTGAATAAGCACATTCGACTTGAATCAATAACCTGAATTATCAAAACAAGAATAAAACTCACAATTAAGAATAAACACAAGAATTTATCTCATAAATCAAATAATAATAAGATTTGTCATAGGTTTCATCCCTTAGGTATCTAAGGGATTTAGTTCATACTAGAAGAGGAAAACATCATAAAAGAGGAAAAACAACAAAACATAAGAAAACCCAAAAACTTCTAAAGAGCTTGATGGGAGATCCTCAGTCTTGATGGAAATCCTTCTTCTAAGCTATTCCTAATAACTTTCTTGGAGTATTTTCTCCTTCTACTCGGCGTCTATTCGACGTCCTGTCGAACTCCTCTTTTAGGCTGCCCCCTAGGGTGTTTATATAGGCTTTGAGATGCCTTACTTGGCCCACAAGTATCTTATTCCAAATAAAACTCTTCCTAGTTTCGGCAAGGACACGCCCGTGTGACACGCTCGTGGTGGACTCCTTTGGCCGTGTTTGATCCTGCTCGCTATACATGGCCGTGTGATCTGCCCGTGGTCGATAGTACAGGCCGTGTGATCTGATGTAGGCCCATTTTGTCCCTTTTTGACCTGTTTCTCGTTCTTTTTTACTCCCTAAGCTCTCTTGAGTATAAAACTTGAAATTAAGAGATTAGGAGCATCAAATTCGTCAAATCTAATGAATATTCATCCAAAATTAAGCCAAGCATGGGGTTAAAATATGTGTAAATTATGGTTTATCAAATACCCCCACACTTAATTTTTTGCTTATCCTCAAGCAAAATTTTCAACTCACAATTAGAACAAACTTCCCTCAGTTCATAATTCTCATCAACAATGACTCATCATAATTCATAGATAATGTATACATGGATATTTAACTCAAAGAGTCCTAAAGATTCAAACAATCAAAGTCACATATTTTTGTAACACGAAAATATAGGTGTTTTCCCTTATATAAATAATTACCTTTGATCCAAAATCGAAAAGGATTGACATCCTCACTAAGGATTCACTCAAACCACTCAAAGTGTTTAAGGTACAAGATAAGCACTCATAAGTCAAATATGAAAAGTTAAACCCATAGGCTCGCATGAAAATCAAATCTCCACCACTATAAAATGAGATGATACATCGATCAAAAGGTCTTTAAAATGGTTGTATCGTGGCTTGGGTTTAAGATGTGGATAAAGGCTGAATTAGAAAGTTCGAATCAAGATTGAATTGATAAATTACCTAACTAGAAACAATGAACTGAAAATGAATAATTACATCAATAACAAGGCTTCTTCTAAAGATGCGAATTTAACTTTTTAAACTCTTAGAACATAGAATTAATGATGAATAAATTTTCTAACTTTTTCTAGGAATAAGTACATAATAAAAGATGAATTCAACTATTATAATTAGGCAACCGATCAAATCAAATCTCGACAAAAGGTGAGTCAAGAAAATGGGATAAATAAGTTAATAACGGGGTTTTGGGTTAATATTAGTGGTAAATCAAGAAACAGTTGATTAGGCTAAAAAGTGGTTCACTAGGGGTTGATTACGGAGGTAGGCTTTTTATGGAGTAAGTGGGTTAAGTCCTAAGTGCCTTTATCATTTCAGTATATCAAATCACAAGTGTGGTCTCGACATGTATAATTGAAGCAAGTTCTAGAATAACAAATCAATATTGACACACTCATAATAAAAAACGTGAGAAAGAAAAATATATGCTCTAAAAGGCTCAAAGTCTCACAAAAATTATGGTTTTTTTTTTTTATGTCAACCTTGCAAATTTCAAATTTCAAAGTAATATTCAAATTTAGGTTAACAACCTAGCCAATTTTAAATTCTGAAAATAGACTTATCATGCTTGATTCTCTAATATCTTAAATTTTAAATTATCAATGCACAATTAACTATGAATTAATCCAAAACATATCAATAAAATCATAAATCAATGAAGTTTCATTCTAATTAGTAATATGAGAAAATTACTTAAGACAAGATATTATTCAGGGATTTGAGAATAATGCAAAAAAGTTAGGAAATTTTGAAATTCACCCTCCACACTTAAGATGTACATTGCCCTCAATGTACAAAGATAGTTATTCATAATATAGTAAGAAAATCATAAGGTAGGGAGAGAAGTGAAACTTCTTGAAGTTTGGGTGGAGTCAAGAAAAGAAACAGGGGAAATTCGAGCAGAGTTAGAGGAGGAGGTGTCGGTGGTGGTGGTTACTAGGGTCGTGGTGTGGTGATTCCCAAGCAGCCTGAAGAACCTAAATAAACAAAATCAAAATATAATAATATAGATTTAGCACAAGATAGATAAAGAGAAGGAAAATAAAGGAGAAAAGAAAAGAAAAAGAAAAAGTAAATGGACTCAAAGGTCCTTCTCCTATTGAGTTAATGAAGCAACCGACATGAACTTATGTAGATCGGTCTCGCACAAGGAAATTATGCTCGAATCCTTTCGCATCTTCAACATGGTGACAATGGTGTAGACAAAGAGTGAGGGGAAGGGAAAATGAAGGAAAACGAGAGGGGAAAGCTTCAAGGGGTATGGAAGAAGAGGAAATTAGGGAGTAGGTGAGAAGGGGGTTTAAATAGAAATATGAGATCTGGTACATCCCCACGCCTATGTGTCATGGGCGTGTGAGGTCGTACAGCCATACTGAACGGTCGTGTGGTGGCTCGTTCATTTCTCCCACACCTGTGTGGAGGTTTCTACGTCCGTGTGGTTTAATCAATGTCGGCCACAGTTGCATCGCACAGCCGTGGCATTTTACCGCAGCCTGTGTTTGGGGAAAATTTTGCCCTACTGCCACACGGTTATGGCCACACCCATGTACCTACCTGTGGTGCCCACACGGCCACGGCCATGGCCGTGTGGGTATGGAAAACCTGTGCCTAAACATGAAAAGAAATAAACTAAACTAATTAGTAGGGTTGTGCTCGAGTTACCTCCCAAGGAGTGCTCGTTTAAAATCTTAAGCTCGACTCACCTTTCATTCATTTTTTCACAGTGGTTCATGGAGTCGAGGCTCCTCTTTCTCATTATCAATTCTATTTACATTGTATGGTTTGAGTCGAGTGATATTTACCTTGAAAGTACTGAGATTAGAGTGAGTTACCTCGACCGTTCTGTATGGAAAAATGTTGAGTACCGTGGAGGGGTCTCTTATTTTGTATCAATGTCTGAATTGGTGATTCGAGGGTCTTTCGTATCCAACAATACCTGATCTTCTATCTTAAATTGGGTTGTTCCATCTTTAAGTTTGACATGGTTTTGCTTTGGTTCTTCGTGTTTTTTCGCTTTTTCCTTGGCGTGCATCCGCCATTCATCTAAGTCATCTATTTGTAACCTCTGTTCCTCATAAAAAGTTGTATTCTCAGTATGACCACTAGATCCTGGCTCTGTTATCTTTTTCTGAGAGATTTCCTGTAAAGAGGATTGAACGTTGAGTATATTTATATTAACAGGACTTGTATTCTCTTGATCGTTAGATATTCTTTTAGAATCACGTGCTTTGAGTTTAATCATGTCATCACATACACGAAGTATTACTTTCCCTGTATCAACATCGATAATGGTCCTAGTAGTTGCTAAAAAGGGCCGTCCTAATATTAAAGGAACATCATTATCATCATTCATATCTAAAACAACAAAGTCTACTGGGAATATGAATTTGTCAATTTTTACTAGTACATCCTCAATTATACCCCTAGGAACTCTAATGGTTTTATCAGCTAATTAGATGCTCATCCTAGTTTGTTTGGGTTTCCCTAGGCCTATCTGTTTAAACATTTTATAAGGTATAACATTTATGCTTGCCTCTAAATCAGCTAAAGCATTATTAACAGATAAGCTACCAATTAAACTTAGAATTGTAAAACTTCATGGATCTTTTAATTTTTGTGGTAGTTTATTTTGCAAAATTGCTTAGCACACTGTGTTTAGCTCCACATGTGACTCTTCGTCTAACCTCTATTTGTTCGTCAACAGCTCTTTTAGGAATTTTCTTAAATCTGGCATCTACGAAAGAGCTTCAAGAAACGGTAAGTTGATATGTAATTTCTTTAGAATTTTAAGAAACTTACAGAATTGTTCATCTGTGTTGTCTTTCTTCATCGTTTTGGGGTATGACACTCGAGGTTGGTATTCTGTAATTATCGTTTTTGGTGGATTATGGCTTATCTCAACCTTACCTTTCTCTACCATATTCTCTTGCCTCAGTTTTGGCTCATTTGACCTTTCACTATCGTGAGCAGTAACAACATGAAGTTGCTCCTTTGGGTTAGTTTCAGTGTTGCTTGGCAAGTTATCTTGTGGTCGTTCAGATATGAGTTTAGCAAGTTTCCCTAATTGGTTCTCGATCCCTGTAATTGATGCTTGCTGATTTTTGAGTGTTGTTTCGGTGTTTTGGAAATGCGTTTCTGACACCGCGATAAATTTTGTTAGCATCTCCTCAAGGTTTGGCTTTTTCTCTTATGGGTAGGGTTGTTGTTGAAAGCCTGGGAGGGGTTGTTGTCTCTGATTTCCTTGGCCACCCCATGAAAAGTTTGGATGGTTCCTCCACCCTGGATGGTAAGTGTTACTATAAGGGTTATTTTGGGGACTAGCATTATCACCCATATAGTTCATCTGTTTGTTCTCTATGCCAGGGTTATAGGGTGGGTATTCTGTATTGTTTGTCCCTCCTCCGTATGTATCACACTGCATCACTGGGTGTATCTGCAAAGAACCACACAAACTATCAATCTTTTTATTTAACAATTCTACTTGATTTGATAGCATGGTTATTGCGTCGAGGTTGAAGTCACTGGTGACTTTTGTTGGCTTTGTCCTCTATGAACTCATAAGCAGTCTCAGGGGTCTTGTTATTTAGGGTTCCACCGGGGGCTGAATCAATCAATTGCCTAGTTGAGGGGTTCACACCATTGTAAAAGGTTTGAACCTGTAGCCACAAAGGTAACCCATGGTAGGGGCACCTTCTTAGTAAATCCTTGTATCTCTCCCATGCATCGTAAAGTGTTTCTAAATTCATCTGCACAAAAGAAGAAATATCATTCCTCAACTTAGCCTTTTTAGCCGGCGGAAAGTATTTAAGTAAAAAATTTTCGATCATTTGTTCCCATGTAGTGATTGATCCTCGTGGTAATGAGTTCAACCACTGTTTAGCCTTGTTTCTCAATGAGAAGGGAAACAACCGAAGGCGAATGGCATCGTCAGAAATGCCATTTATCTTGAAAGTGTCACAGAATTCCAAAAAATTTGCCAAGTGATTGTTTGGATCCTCATCCTGCAAACCATCAAAATGAACAAATTACTATATCATCTGTATAGTGTTAGGTTTAAGTTCAAAATTATTTGCAGCAATAGCCAGTCTAACAATACTTGATTCAGTTCCTGTTAAAGTAGGTTTAGCATAATCATACATAGTACGAGGAATCGAATTTTGACTCACTGGGTTTCTGACAACCATAGGAGGTAGCAGATTGCTGTCAGCCATCTCTTCGGTAGTATTGGTTTCATCTTTTTGCTCTTCTTCTATGTATTGTAGGCTTTGCCTTAGTTTTCTTCGGTTTCTGTGAGTGGTAGCTTTTATATCACTATCAAAAATCAAGGGTCCTGACGGGTTCCTCCTAGTCATAAACTAGAATTACCTGCCAGAAACAAATAAAAGAAAGATTAGTAAAGTTAAAAATAAAATAAATATAAATTACAAATAAATAAAATGGCTAAAGTAATAAAAATCAAGTGTTCCTAATATCTTAGTCCCTGGCAACGATGCCAAAAACTTGATGCAACTCGAAACTAACTATTATTTAGACAAAGGCAAGCGCACCTATCTAACAGTAATATAGCTATGGTGAGTCCGGAATATAGTATCCTACAGGACCAAGAGTACTAGTATGAGCTATCTTTTTATTATCTAGCCTAATAATTAAAGGGGATTTATTTTTAATCTAAAATCTAACTAACTAATTTAACTAACTATGAGCACGACAGAGAGTAAATTGGGAAAAATAATTTGGACAACTTATATGAAATGGACAACACCTAAGGAAGAATCCACCTAGACTTCACTTATTACTTTTGATTTATGTGAATTATTCACTTGACTTAATCTGTAGAAATCCCTGAATTATATTAATACCTCTTTCGAGGCTTTTAACAACTGACTCTAGGTTGATTAATTGAAATCTATTTTTAATTAAAACCCCTATTGTCGCATTAATTCGATCTATGGATTCCCATATTAGGTTTGACCCTAATCCGACATATTTTTGTCGCCCTATTCCTAGGGTTGCAATCAACTCCGCTTATTTGTGTTGATCTACTCTTAAACAGGGACTTTTGCTCCACTGAATAAGCACATTCGACTTGAATCAATAACCTGAATTATCAAAATAAGAATAAAACTCACAATTAAGAATAAGCACAAGTATTTATCTCATAAATCAAATAATAATAAGATCTGTCATAGGTTTCATCCCTTAGGTGTCTAAGGGATTTAGTTTGTACTAGAAGAGGCAAACATCATAAAAGAGGAAAAACAACAAAACATAAGAAAACCCAAAAACTTCTATAGAACTTGATGGGAGATCCTCAGTCTTCATAAAAATACTTCTTCTAAGCTATTCCTAACGACTGTCTTGGAGTATTTTCTCCTTCTACTCGGCGTCTATTCGACGTCCTGTCGAACTCCTCTTTTAAGCTGCCCCCTAGGGTGTTTATATAGGCTTTGAGATGCCTTACTTGGCCCATAAGTATCCTATTCTGAATGAAACTCTTCCTCGTTTCGACAGGGACATGCCAGTGTGACACGCCCGTGGTGGGCTCCTTTGGTCGTGTTCGATCCTGCTTGCCACACATGGTCGTGTGATCTGCCCGTGGTCGATAGTCCAAGCCGTGTGATCTGATGTAGGCCCATTTTGTCCCTTTTTGGCCCGTTTCTCATTCTTTTCAACTCGCTAAGCTCTTCTGAGTATAAAACATGAAATTAAGAGATTAGGAGCATCGAATTCATCAAATCTAATGAATATCCATCCAAAATTAAGCCAAGCATGGGGTTACGGTTTATCATTAAGCACGTTTAAAGGCTATTTTTAAGTGATTGTTTTCATGCTAAGTTCTTGAATTTTAGTTTTGAGGTTGTTTTTAGTTAAGAGAGGGTGCAGTTTTATGATTGTATGTAGGATTCGGGAGTGCTTTATTGTGTGGTCAATTATAAATAACACTAGTTGTTATTCTTACCCAAAATATCATTTAGGACTCGAAAAATTTGGGAAAACGTAGGCTATTTTTGATACTATTGCTCGTCACACGCCCGTTTGGCTGGCTGTGTGCAACATATGGGAATGTTTGTTGGGCCATGTGGTCCACACGACCGTGTGGGCTCATTTTTTTAAAATTTTCACATGGGCCGTTTGAATAAAAAAATCGTAATTAGACCTTCTGTGGGGTCCGTTTGGCTTAATTAGGACTTGAAATGTTACATCTGTTAATATGTGTCAGTACGTGATATAGTTAAGGTAGGTGAAAAACTTTTGTACGATCTATGTTCTGATAACTTTGAAAACATAATTACGTGTAAAAAAATGCATGACACTTGTATGTACAATAATTGTTAGTATAAGAAATATGATATGTTATGGTCTATAAAAAAATGTTTAAGTATGCATGCCATACCATTCATGTGCTATGTATGTATCTTATTATGATTATGTATGTGCATTGGAGTGGGTTTTGATATGATAGAGGAAGTGTTTTCTGGAAGTATTATTGCAATTCCGGTGGTTAAACCGCAATATCGGTCTAGAAGCTCAGCTGCACCATTATGAGTGGCATACCACCACAACCTGGTGTGATTGGATGGAAGGACTCCTGTAGTCCTATTTGGTGTGATTGGTTGAACGGAGTTGGTGTGTAGAGGATGGGGTTAGGATTTGTTCTTATTTTATATGACATTCTGATCTTATATATGTTTTTGGAAATATGACATTCTGATCTGATATATGTTTTTAGTAATATGACATTCTGATCTAATATTTGTATAAGTACATGTTATAAGTAAAGCTTTTATTTGTGGGTCGAGTCACACACTGGACTTCTAGCTCACTCATTTGTTTAATACGTTCCAAGTTATCTTCATACTTAGAACCAAACAATGTACGGGAGCTCAGTTTGGTCTTCCACATAAGATGGTTTGAAATATTTTAATTAAGATATCTAGGCTTTTGATTTTTGGACTAAGTTTTCGGATTTGATTTTGTTTTTGGGTTTTCATCTATTCGTCTGTTTTTGGGTGTTTTTAAATGTAGAACTGCAAAATCAAACGAATTTGACAAATTGGAATTTGGTTTTTGAAAACCTAAAAACTCTGAAAATATTCGTTGCAAAAATTAAGTATCAAACTAAATGCTTTTTCGTATAATCAATAGGTCTTGTGAATGAGTTTTTCTAAATAATAATGTAAAAGTTTTACAAAAAATTAATATTTTAAATCACATGATTACTAAAGTTGGAGTGAAATTTCTTCAAGTTTCTACTATTTTTTATTATATAAGTAAATGTTTATGAAATCCTGCTATGAAATAGGTGTTTTCAAACTTGAGAATTTCCTAAAACTTGTATGAGCTTAGCTAAATTAAGATTTCAGATCACACGATATTCTAAGTTGGATTTTAAATTAGTTTTTCAAATAAGTCGATGTAACTCCTCCTAATTCAACCATAACATTTCGGCAGGGTTTGGGGTGTTACATTTAGTGGCATTAGAGCTAAATTTCAAAACTTAGGCTATGGTTCCTGGGTTTAAAATTTTTTATGCATAATGCTTTTTGAAATTTCTGATTTTTAATAAAATTTTTAAAAATCTGAAGTGGGTGAATTTGTGCAAAGATTTACTAAAGTTCTGAAAATGTGAATCCGAGACTTCGACGCTAATCTAAGTAAGTTACTTGTACTCTGGTTATTTATACTTTAGTTGCTTTAGTTAGACTAATGAACTTTAAAGATTATAGAATAAACCATTCTCTACTTTAAGATAACTAAGCACTTCTGCTAAACATTAGACTTAGGATTTTTAATAACCTAAGCTAAACTTTAGACTTTTAAATTGAAGAGAAGTAAAATGATTTTACACAGTATCTATGGTCACGGTGTGCGAGGATGTGGTGGATGTTGTCAAGTGACTCACACTGAGCTCTCTTTTTAGGGCAATATGCCCATTCTGGACATTAACTATTGCGTGGAGATGCTCGTTTTTGAAGGCGGGAATCAGGAAACTGGGGACGATGTTGTGTCCCTAGAGTTGGCAAGAGATTTACAAAGGATTGTTGGGGTCCAATTTGTATCTGTGAGTTGAGGGTTTATGACTGAGCGACTTCAGTCGAATGAGACTAAGTTAGAGGAAGAGATTAATAACTTAGAGAGCGAGGAAAAGGAAATGAATAAGTGTGAAATAAGAGGAGATCTAGTCCTGTTAACTTGAATCTATGACCTAGGAAACGAGTAAGAACAGTTAGGCATCAGCGAGTTGAGGCAGTTGTGAGTGTAAGTCAAGTTTTGATTTGTGCTTTCAGTGGTAGATGTCATCCGAGCAAGTGTTGGAAGGGAACGGAAGTGTGTTTTAGATATGGATCTATTAAGCATCGTGTTAGGGATTTTTCACGACATTCTCTTAGTCGGATGCAAGCTTCGGCTCAAAGAGGGAATCTGAGACTGGTTTGTGCAACTAGGCGTCATAAGGATCAAAACCATCTGTCATCAATACAATTACAATTAGAATTGTACCTTGCATTGATTAAGTGTTTGGTGGTACTCAAACATTTGGTTGTCATTGGAGTTCTGAGATTTTTGGGTTGCGGTATAATTAGTGATATTTCTGTAGAAAGTTTCTTGAGACAATCCAAGGTAGTAAATGAGAAGTTTGTTAGAAAATTTATCTGGTTTGGGAGTGAGATATTGTCTGGATTTGCATTGAAATCAGAGTTGTGCAGTGATAGCATGGTGATCATTATGAACAAGAAAATATCATATTGTATGGTTAAGTGATTGGTGTGATGGTGAGAATTTTGAGGACGAAATTATTTTAAGGATGGAAGAGTTGTCACATCCCAAAAATCGGGTTAGTAGAAATCGAGTTAGTTAGACCAAGAGTGGCAACGTCCTGTTTTTGAGTTAAGGTTGTGAAAAGTTTGGCAAGTGAATTGATTTGGTTCAGTGATTGTGCGTGTGAGGTCATGTGTTTAAATTCCTTCCCTTGAATTTTTATTATTTTAACCAACCCATATCCTTGAACATCTAATTTATAAATTATTTTCGCTCATCTGTTGGCAAGGGTGATCATGCTAGTTTAGTGGTAAGGTTTTAGCTTACCCAGAGGTCTCATGTTCAATTCTTGTATGTGAAAAGTGGATGTTATTTTTGTTTTAAACTCTGAAGAAAATAATTTGATTTGGATAATTATAGGAGTTAATAGGTAGTTAATCGTTAAAAATAATACGGGAAAATCATTAAAAATACTCCCTACTCCTGTAGTCCAAAATTTTTCCACTTCTTCCACATTTTTCATTCCTTTTTTTGTTCCTGTAACTTCTCTATTCAATTTTCTTTCTTTCGTTTTTGTGTATTTTGGTTATTAGGGAAAATTGTGATTCTGATCTTTTCTCCTTGTTCCTCTATTGCTACCACTTATTTTGTTTTCTTTCTTTCTTTTACGGTGTACCTTACTGTTGCGTTCCCAGACTTTTTAATCATCTCTTGGGTAAGTGTGGGTTGTTATTCTATTATGGTATTGTGGTATACTTCTTTGGTTCACATGTGGTTAGGTAGATTTCTTTTCCTTTATTTTATTAGTTCATATTTTGAGTTAGCTCATTCTTGTGTTGATAGGAGAGTATTTGAGACGTACAATGATCCTTCGGTGAGTTAAGTACGTTTAAAGGCTACTGTTAAGTCACTATTTTCGGGGTAAGTTCTTCAATATCATTTTTGGGGGCTATTTTTAGTTAAAGGGGTATCAAAGTTAATTATCGGTTTAATTCATGGTTGTTGTATGGTACAATTTTATGATTGTATGTAGGATTCAGAGTGCATTATTGTGTAGTCAATTAGAAATAACACCAGGTGTGTGATTCTAACCCGAAACATCATTTAGAACTCAAAAAATCTGGGAAAACAGAGGATATTTTCGAGACCGCTATTAGTAACATGACTCTGAGTGTAACACCCCTTACCCGTATTCAACGCCGGAACAGGGTACGAGGCATTACCGAACTTATCTTGCTTGAATGTACAACTTTGGGCTCTCAGATTTCATCCAACTTAAAACTTCTCATTCACATTCATAACATCCTTATTATGGGCCTGAGGGTCTCGGAATCAAACTGGAAACTTTTGTATACTTAGAAATTTTTTTGCCTAAACAAGGCCACACGCTCGTGTGGGTAGGCCGTGTGGTCACACACGCCCATGTCCGCAGCCCGTGTGAGATTTATTTTTCATGGAACAGCCCGATTTAGGGCCTAGTAGGGATAGTGGTGCGAGGCCACGAACCCGAGGTGAATTTATGAGTTTTTCAAGTTTATGCCATGTCTGCACGTTAGTATGAAAGTTTTGTAAAACAATTTTATTAAGTTGAGGTCAATCGGTCCAAAAGGACTAAATTGCAAAAGTTGCAATATATGAGTTTCTAGAAGCTTTTTGCATGAAATAGCTTTGGAATAATAATTATGATCCCTTAAATAGCAATTTGCCCAAAAATAAAATTTTGGACAAAATTGACCTTGAGATGGTGTTAAATAGAATTTTTATAAGGAAGGGCATTTTGGTCATTTTCTTATTAAGTGTTTTAAATGGGAAAAAGATGAGAAAAATTCACTCATCTTCTTCCTTGTCTTCTTTAAAATTTGAAGACACCATAGCTAGGGTTCTTCATTTTTTTTCAAGCTCATAGTAAGTTCATCTTATCTCGTTTTTAATATTCTTCGTATTTTTGAAGTTCTCGTATTATGAATTAGCTAATTTTAGCTATAAAATGAGCTAAGATGCATGTTCAAAAATTTACCCTTGAATGATATGCTTGTTAAATGATGTTTTATGGAAGTTTAAGAGAGTTTGATGTTAGATAAACATCTTTTCCTTAATGAGTTTCATGAAAAATGGTAGTAGGGACCATTTTGAAATAGTTATAAAATTGGTCATACCTACTAAAAATAGTGAGAATTGATGATTGTTATAGAAGAGAAAATGATTCAGCTAAGCATGAAGTTTAAGAAAGTTGCATGAAAATCAGTTTACGAGAATTGGGGCAAAAGTACAAATATTAGATAGTATAAGGGCAAAATAGTAATTTTGCCAAAATATGAGTTATGTGTTAATTTAGTCAATATGATTATTAAATGATCTATTTATGATTATAGATCAAGAAAAATGAAGCCCGGATCGAAATCGAGGTAAGAACAAAGTTGTGGACTAAATTGCATATCTACATACATTTTATATATTGAGGTAAGTTTGTATGATTTCTAAGCTTTATGATTTTTATCATTAATTTGCTTAGTATAATGTACAATAATTGTATGAAATGATCATGTTATGTTCAAGCAAGAAATCACGATAATAAGTACGAGCAAGTCTCGATTGAAGATGAATTTCCCAGGATACTCGATCTACCACACAAGATATCATGTAAGTCCAAGGCAAGCTTGGCATTGATCAAGATATCATGTAAGTCCAAGGCAAGCTTGGCATTGATCAAGTTATCATGTAAGTCCAAGGCAAGCTTGGCATTGATCAAGATATCATGTAAGTCCAAGGCATGCTTGGCATTGATCAAGATATCATGTAAGTCCAAGGCAAGCTTGGCATTGATCAAGATATCATGTAAGTCCAAGGCAAGCTTGACATTGATCAAGTTATCATGTAAGTCCAAGGCAAGCTTGGCATTGATCAAGATATCATGTAAGTCCAAGGCAAGCTTGGCATTGATCAATTTAGCAAGCAAGTTATTATGTAAGTCTAAGGCAAGCTTGGCATTGAGTATGTTATCAAGAGCAAGACTTCATATAAGTCCATGTCAAGACATGGCCTTGAAACCAAGATGAGATATTCCATGTAAGACCATACCGAAGATATGGCTTTGGTATCAAGTTATGTGGGTCGAGATTTAGTATCCTCGGTTATGCGCAGAAATTCATCGGGCAAACGAGTAAGTCAAAAAGAATATATCAAGAAAGCTAAGAAAGAAAAGTTAGTATTAAGATGAAATTGAGTATTATTCATGTTATGAATGAGGAAGTAAAGATTATGATTATTATTATTGTTAAAGTATACTGATCAATGTGATCAAGTGATACAGGTACCATGTTTACCTTACAAGTATGAGAATGTTAAGTATCATAAGAGATGTAAGAATCAAGTATGAGTAAGTAAGCTTTATAGCTGAAATTATGATACCATTGTAAGCTAAATGGTTTATGTTAAGCAAGTATATTGATATTTGATGTACATACAAACTTACTAAGCTATATGCTTACGTTATGATTCTTTCTTACTATGCAGTCCCGCCAAGCTAACTAGTGGATCATTAAAGTCGGAGCTCGCAGCACACTATTAACTATTATTTTGGTATGTATGGAATGTATAGGAAGCCTTCATTTTGTGTATATGCTTTAAGAAAGGCCATTGTATAGGCCATCAAGTTCATTATTCTTTTGTATTTGACTAAGTATGTATGTTTATTGAGATCAATGAAGCATGTAGTATTAATCATGAAAGATGGGTTGTTATTGTATTGTTGATTTGAGTTTAAGTATGATCTTCTTTTCAGGGTGGCAAATGGCTTGGTAAATAGCCTTTAAGTGCCGGCACAGTTGGACACACGAGCGTGTGTCAAGGCCGTGTTAAACCTGGACCTTAGTATTATTAATCAGAATAGGCCACGGGCAAATTTCATGACCGTGTGTGCATGCCATGTAAGACACACGGTTTGGATATGAGTGTGTGCCCAGACCATGTTAATTTAGTCTGTATATCAAGGATTAGCACACGATCTAAGTGCACGAGCGTGTCATGGCTGTGTGAAATTAGTCAGTAACCTCTCACGGTTGGAAGACATAAGCGTGTCTAAGCCGTGTGGAAATAGTCAGTAGCTCTCCATAGTTTGAGGGCATGGGCATGCTTAAGGGTACACGGGCGTGTTCCAAGTCACACAGGCGTGTGAACCCTGCTTCAAAAAAAAGAGTTATTTAATTTAATTCCAAAAATTTTCTGACATGAGTTAAAGGCCTCGTAGGCCCTTGTTATATGTGTTGACTAAAAAAGTGAAGTTTTTAAGTCGGAACGAAATTTTATAGCCCATAAGTACATGTTTCAGTGACAAGCATAGTAATATCTCGTATCTAGACCTAGTATCGGTATTGGGTGTGAGGTGTTACATTTAGTGGTATCAGAGCTATGGTTTAGTCAGTTCTAGGACTAACGTAGCTTGAGCACGAGTCTAGCTATACATGCCATACGTAAGAATGTTTTTATAATGATAGTGTGACAACTTCTGACGACTTAAATTATGTTTATACATATAGTAAATGGATCCCAAAAGAGCTGAGGCGAATGATGTAGAAAGTAACGCACTAGCTCCCGCAGAAGGGACGGTGCCATATAAGAATGAGAATAGACCCATTACGGTGAGTCAAGAAAGAGAAGGAGAAGAGGCTAGAGAAGCCTTCCTCCATATGATGAATGCCTAGTACAAGGAGTTCATTCGACCGAACCCGAATGCACAACCCCCTCCACCCCCGCCTATTCCATAACCTACTCTAATAGCCCCTCAAGTAGTAGAGGTGGTAAGAGGAGGTAAACCTCCAATTGATAGGATCAGGAAGCATGAGGCAGAAGAATTCCGAGCTAGAAAAGATGATGATCCAGAAAGAGCTGAGTTCTGGTTAGAAGATACCATCAGGGTATTTAACAAGTTGTCCTACACCCCTGATGAATGCATGAAGTGTGTAGTCTCTCTCTTAAGAGATTCTGCTTACCAATGGTGGAACACCCTTGTGTCGGTGGTACCAAGGGAAAATATTTCATGGAAATTCTTCCAAGAAGAGTTTAAGAAAAAATATATCAGCCAGAGATTTGTAGACTAGAAGAGGAGAGAATTTTTAGAGCTGAAGCAAGGCATGATGTCAGTGACTGATTATGAGCGAGAGTTCGTACGACTCAGCAAGTACGCTCGCGAATGTGTGTCCACTGAGGCTATTATGAGCAAAGGGTTTGAAGATGGTTTAAACGAGGACATTAAGCTAGTTGTTGCTGTCCTCGAATTAAAAGAATTTGTTGTGCTAGTGGAAAGGGCTTGTAAAGCCGAAGAACTAGTAAAAAAGAAGAAGAAATTTGAAATGGAGTCTTGCGATTCTAGAAAGAGACAGTGGAACAAGTCGTTCCAATCATCATCCAAGAAGTTAAGAGATTTCTCTACTCGAACAGCTACTTCCACTGGATTTTCAAGAAAAGACAAGAGTAAGCAGTATTTGGGAAATAAAGCACAGATGACTTCAGTTGCAAGTGTTGGGAATTTTAGGCCTGACAGACCTGAATGTCCACAATGTGGTAGACGTCATTTGGGAGAATGCCGAGCACATGAAAATATATGTTTTAGATGTGGTTCCCAAGACCATTTCATAAAAGATTGTCCAGAGATGACTAAAGAAGAGAGAACTCAAAACCCGAGATTCAAGATTATGGTCAGAGGGGGACCGCAGAGGAACCCGGGAAGTGGGGAAAGTGGAAGAGGTAACCCCAGAGAGCAGGCTGTGAGACCCGAGGGTAGAGCGCCTGCAAGGACTTATGCCATTCGCACTCGCGAAAAGGCATCTTCCCCTGATGTTATTACGGGTATCTTTTCTCTTTACAATACCACAGTTATTGCTTTAATAGATCCCAGATCCACACACTCTTACATTTGCATGAAACTATTACCCGGTTTGGGTGTGCCTATAGATACCACAGAATTTGTGATTAAGGTGTCTAATCCTTTAGGCAATAGTATATTAGTTGATAAAGTTTGTAAAGATTGTCCATTAATGATTAGAGGTCACTGCTTTAAAGCAAATCTTATGTTGTTAACATTTGATGAATTTGACCTCATTCTTGGTATGGACTGGTTGACTACTCATAATGTAATTGTAAATTGTAGGAAGAAATACATTGAGATTAGATGTGAGAATGGGGATACTCTTCATGTAGAATCAGATGAGCAAGGTAGATCGTTGGCAATAATTTCTCACATGATGGCGCAAAGATATCTTAAAAAAGGGTATGAGGCATTTTTGACCTTTGTAATGAATGATAAAGAGACAGAGTTAAAGATTGAATCGGTCTTGATAGTATGTAAGTATGTGGATGTTTTTCGGAGGAATTACCGGATTACCACCGGTTAGAAGTTGAGTTCAAGATTGAGCTAACTCCGTCTTGTACCAATATCCATTACTCCTTGTAGAATGGCTCCAACAGAGTTGAAAGAGTTGAAGTTCTGATTGCAAGAGTTGATGGACAAAGGCTTTGCAAGATCAAGTTGTTCACCATGGGGCGCTCCGGTTTTGTTTGTGAAAAAGAAAAATGGCACCATGAGATTGTGCATTGATTACCGTCAGCTTAATATAGTGACAGTAAAGAACAAGTACCCATTACCTAGGATCGATATTTGTTTAATCAATTGAAAGGAGCGACTGTGTTCTCCAAAATAGACTTGAGATCAGGGTACTACTAGCTGAGAGTGAAAGACTCAGATGTATCCAAGACTGTCTTTCGAATGAGGTATGGGCATTATGAATTTTTAGTCATGCCCTTTGGGTTGACCAATGCTCCTGTGATATTCATGGACTTAATGAACCACTTTTTCAGACCATACCTTGACAAGTTTGTAGTCGTTTTTATTGACGACGTACTGATTTATTCCCGAGACAAGAATGAACATGCTGATCATCTACGGATAGTTTTACAGGCTTTTCGAGAAAATCAGTTGTATGCCAAATTCAGTAAATGTGAGTTTTGGCTCAAGGAAGAGGGATTCCTGGGACATATTTTCTCAAGAGATGGAGTCCGGGTAGATCCAAGTAAGACTGGAAACCACCGAAGAAAATCAAAACTAATCACCAATGGCATATCTCAAAATCTTCATTAAATTCTAAAATTAGGGTATGGGCTTGATTGTATACTAAGCAACGATCTCAAAAATGTAAAAACTATCGAAAATCGAACAAAATCACTTACCCAATTAAGCCTCCAAAGTGTCGAACCTTAAATAGCTTTTCTTCTTTAATTTCTTTGTGTTTTTCGACAAGAAAGATGATAGCAAGGCATGGCCACTTACTATATGTTTTATTTTTATATTATGTTTTATAATACATTATTATTAATTTACATATATAACCTTATTTAATTTTATTTATAAACATAAAATTAATGGCCATATTAGTCCATTGCCGTCCACTATAGTTAAAATTAGGTAAATTGCAACTTCAATGCTTCCATTTTAAAAGACATCAATAATTCAGCCCTTGCACATGAAGCTATCAAATTTTCATTTTACGTAATTAAGCCCATTTTTAATAATTCGGCACCCAAATAATAAAATTTTAGAAAAAAATTTAATACACACAATTCACACATTATAAACAACAAAAATAACTTTAAAATATTTTTCTGACTCGGATTCGTGGTCTCAAAACCACCATCCGATTAAGGCCTAAATCGGACTATTACAACTCTCCCTCTTTAGGGATTTTCGTCCCCAAAAATCTTACCGATGAATAGGTTCGGATAACGTTCTTTCATTGTATCTTCTGGCTCCCACGTTGCTTCCTCAACTCCATGCCTATGCCACAGTACTTTAACCAACGAAATTTTCTTATTTCGTAACTCTTTAATCTCATGAGCCAGAATACGAATCGGTTCTTCCTCATACAACATATCTGACTAAATCTCAATCTCAGATAGACAAATCACATGCGAGGGGTCGGATCTATATCACCGAAGCATCAAAACATGAAATACATTATGGATTTTTTCAAACTCAGGTGGCAACAACAGTCTATACGCAACCGGTCCAATCCTCTCTATAATCTTGTACGGTCCAATAAATCTCGGACTCAATTTGCCTTTACGACTGAATCTGAGTATTTTCTTCCATGGTGAGACTTTCAAAAATACTTTATCCCTGATCTGAAACTCTATGTCTTTACGCTTCAATTCTGCATACGATTTTTGATGATCTGATGCTGCTTTCAAACTTTCACGGATCGCTTGTACTTTCTGTTCGGCTTCTTTGATCAAATCAACCCCGTGTATCTTATTTTCACTGAGCTCAGTCTGGTACAAATGTGTACGACATTTACGACATTACAAAGCATCGTAGGGTGCCATTTTGATACTATATTGAAAGCTATTATTGTACGCCAAATCAATTAGAGGTAGATATCATTCCCACGTATCTTCGAACTCGAGAATGCAACATCTCAACATATCCTCAAGTATCTGAATAATTCACTCAGACTGACCGTCTATTTGGGGATGAAAAGCAGTACTAAAATGCAGTTTAGTACCTAATGCATCTTGGAGTTTCTTCCAAAATCGTGTTGTAAACCTCAGATCTCCATCTGAAACAATAGATATAGGCACACCATGTAACCTCACGATCTGAGAAACATACAATTCAGGCAGTTTATCAAGCGAGTAATCTGTACGAACCGGAACAAAGTGAGCAGATTTAGTCAATCTATCTACAATAACCCATATTGCATCTTTCTTGCTCAGTGTCAATGGTAAACCGAATACAAAATCCATCATGACTCTGTCCTATTTCCGTTCAGGGATCATGATCAGCTAAAGTAGTCCATAAGGTACCTGATGCTTGGCTTTTACTAGTTGACAGACTAAACATTTTGATACAAAGTCAGAAATGTCTCGTTTCATACCTTACCACCAATAGTG
The DNA here is from genome assembly GCA_025506655.1 of Gossypium rotundifolium. NCBI lineage: Eukaryota > Viridiplantae > Streptophyta > Magnoliopsida > Malvales > Malvaceae > Gossypium > Gossypium rotundifolium. The sequence goes on along the minus strand of CP106722.1, from coordinate 83,059,762 downwards.
CTATTTCAGATCATTATACATCTTCGTACTACCCGGATGAACAGATAGTTGACTGTTGTTAGCTTCATTCAAGATCATCTGACTCAACTCTGTATTTCTCGGAACACATATTTGGTTTCTGAATCTCAAACAGTCATCAACATCAACTCGAAACTCTAAATCCGTATTTGTATCACATTGAACCCGTTTCACTATCAAATCATTGTCGATTTTTGAGCTTCACAAATCTGCTGAATAAATAACGGTCTTGCTTTTAACTCAGCTATTATCGCACCATCATCTGACATAGCCATATGCGCATTCATTGCACGTAAAGTAAATAGTGATTTTTGGCTTAAAGCATCAGCAACAACATTAGCCTTACCTGGGTGATAGTTAATACTAACTCGTAATCTTTTAACAACTCTAACCATCGACATTGTCTCAAATTCAGATCTTTTTGAGTCATCAAATACTTTAGACTTTTGTGATGGAATAAACTTGACATTTTTCACCGAACAAATAGTGGCACCAAATTTTTAATGCAAACACAATAGCTTCCAATTCTAGATCGTGTGGCGGATAGTTCTTTTCATGCGGCTTTAACTGTATCAAGGCATAAGCTATAACTTTGCCTTCTTGCATCAAAACACAGCCCAAACCATTTAAAGATGCATCACTATATGTAACAAATTCTTTACCAGATTCTGGATGAACTAATACTGGAGCTTCGGTCAAAAGGGCTTTCAACTAATCAAAACTTTTCTGGCACTGTTCTGACCACTCAAACTTAACATCTTTCTACAACAGCTTCTTCATCGGGGTTGCAATCATAGAGAAACCTTTCACAAACCGTCTATAGTAACCAGCAAGTCCAAGAAAACTTTTGACTTCAGAAATGTTTCTCGAAGGTTTCCAGTCAAGTATTGCTGAAATTTTGCTCGGATCAACCTGAATACCTGATGCTGAAACAACATGTCCCAGAAAGCTAACTTTGTGTAACCAAAACTCACATTTACTAAACTTCACATACAGTTGCTTTTCTCGCAAAGTCTGTAACACAAGTCTCAAATGCTCGACATGTTCAATTTCGTTACGGGAGTGGATCAATATATCATCAATGAACACAACTACAACTGATCTAAATACTGCCTAAAAATTTGATTCATCAAATCCATAAAAATAGCAGGTGCATTAATAAGTCTGAACAGCATAACTAGAAACTCATAATATCCATACCTCTTTTGAAAAGTAATTTTTGGCACATCGGAGTCTCTGACTCTTAACTGATAATAACCCGATCTCAAATCTATCTTCGAAAACACTGAAGCCCCTTTCAACTGATCGAACAGATCGTCAATCCGTTGATATGGATATTTATTCTTTATAGTCACCTAATTTAGTTGGCGGTAATCAATACACATTTTCATAGTTCGGTCTTTCTTTTTCAGAAATAGAACTAGTGCACCCTAAGGAGAAAAACTCAGTTGTGCAAAACCTCTATCTGTCAATTCTTGCAACTGGGCTTTTAATTCTTTTAATTCTGTAGGTGCCATTCTGTACGGAGCTATAGATGTAACTGTCCTGTTTATACCCTAGTCAAAACAGTGGTTTTGGGACCACGAATTTGAGTCTGTATAATATTTTAATATTATATATCTATGCCTATGATGAGTGATTAAGCATGTGGTAAAGTTTCAAATGTTAATTCGTCTGTCTGTGTGTTTAATTTGATAAAAGGACTAAATCGCATAAAGTTTAAAAATGGCTTTCCATTTGATTAAGTGTTAAATTGATGTGGATTTGGATTGTAAAGGGTTTTATGTTGCAATTTGGCCAAAAATATGGCTAGTGGACGGCAACATGGTTTATTATATGCTTTTATATGTTATTTTATAAGTTAAAATTATATTATACTTATTTTATAAGTTATATTATTTTTATAAAAAGAAAACATTAGTAATTGGCTTTATTATCACTATATGTTTGCCAAAAATCAAAAGAAAAAGAAAGAACAAAAGCTTAAGGTTCGGCAATGGTTTTGGTTTGAATTCAAGGTTAGTTTTTGGTCTGTTTTTGATAATTTTTACGTTTTTGTAATCGTTGCTTTGAGAGCTATCAAACCCATGTCTCAATTTAATGAATTGATGATGTTTGTGGGTTATGCCATTGATGATATGCTAAGTTTTGTGATGTTTGATAATGATAAATGAAAGATTTGAGCTAGATGAACATACTTTGTTCTTGAATTCTTGATGAATTTAGCTAATTAGGGCTAAATCAAGAAAATGGTAATTTAAGGGACTAAATTGCAAAATTGATGAAAAGTATGGACTTGTATGATGTTCATAATTATTCGGCTAAGCTTGTCTATGTGTTGATTTTGTGAATTTGATGTTTTGAGAAAAAATGGACTAAATTGATAAAATGTACAAATATGAGGGCTAATTTGCAAATTTCCCTAAATGTGTGCCCTTGGATTGAATGGAATGAATTAGTGAATAAAAGGGTTAATTTTGAATATGTTTAGATCAAGAACCGAGGAGAACGGACTTAGATCGCAGGAAAGCGAAAGTAACAGAGTAGCCGTATTCGCTCCGTTAAACCGAATCTGAGGTAAGTCACTATGAAAATAAAAGTATTTGTATTAAATTGGATATATACATATGACTACTAATGATAATGAATGTGTATGAGATGCTATGTGCATAAATTTAGAGATAAGTTCGATATAGTGATAAAGTCCGAGAAGTCCCGTATGAACCTAGGAATAGATAGGTTTAGCTACGTTATGACATAGGTATCTGTTCTGTTATATCATGTAAGACCACGTTCGGGATGTTGGCATTGATTTGTGATTTCGTATAAGACCACGTCTGGGACGTCGGCATTGATATATGCTTTACGAATAAGACCACGTCTGGGACATTGGCATCGATATGAGCTTTACGTGTAAGACCACGTCTGGGACGTTGGCATCGATATGAGCCTTACGTGTAAGACCATGTCTGGGACATCGACATCGTAATGATTCGTATAAGACCCTGTCTGGGATAGTGGCATCGATATCTGAGTTCATATAAAACCTTGTCTGGGACGTTGGCATTGTACGACTATTCCGAGCTTTCTGAGCATCCTACTAGATTCCTATTGGTTCAATGGGCTAGTCTGTAATACGAATAGAAAATCTGAGCTTTGATAAGTTAAGTGAATGAATATCTGTTACAAGTACGTTGCTTATATACTAATGGTGTATATAAGGTAAGTATTCATGTGAGTATATTATGATGTTAAGTACATGGAATTGATAATATGATACGTAAATTCTTGACTAGATGAAATATATGCATACATGGTATATGGTTTGGAAATATGGTAAGTTATGGCTAAGCATATGAGCTCAAGAAAGAATGAGGTGATTTTGTCATGAGACCATATTGGTCATCTTATTAATTCGGTTATGTGTAATTCATGCTAAGTTTTTTTGTATAATATCTTACTAAACTTTTGTAAAGCTTACTCTATGTGTGTGTTTTCTCTGTTTTATAGGTCGTCAAAGCTACTAAATGCTTGGGACCGTCTAGGATCGTTATCACACTACGAAACTCATCTTGGTACCCTTTTGAAGATGTATATAGCTAAATATGGCATGTATAGGCTAGATATGTGAATATGATTATAAGGTGATTTTAGCCATATGTTTTGGCTAGTTTGAATTGATAAAATGCTTGAATGAATATGTTATTTGATGCATACTTTTTGTTTGGTTTGGAGTACAAAGAATGGGCCAGTTTTGAATAAATAAATGAATAAATTATGCTTGTGATGATATGAGTGTTAACTTGTAATTTGGCATGAATGATTTTGTATTGGATGTATAAATTGAATGGTCATTCTGGTATGTATTTGGCTGTCATATATGCATGACATGTGATGAGAATGGCTGCTTGTAGGTATGACCCATTTGGGTGGCATTTTAGTCTTGCAAATGACCTATAATGTCACACGGTCATGGCACACGGGTGTGCCTAGTGACCGTGGGGTAAAGTCAGTAGCTAGCATTAAGAGTACACGGTCATGGCATGGGCGTGCTTAAAGGTCTTGTGAGAAATGGTAGTATACGACCTTGTAGGACACGGCCTTAGCACACGGGCGTGCTTGGCGGCCATATTGGTTTTGGCAGTATATGACCGAGGTGAGGACACACGGGTGTGTCAAGTAGCCGTGGGTGAAGCACGGCCTACCCCCACGAGCATGTATCCCCTGTATTTAGAAAAGTTTTTAATTTTCCATGAAATTTTGTATGAGTTTCAATTTAGTCCCGACTCGATTTATAAGCATGTTTAAGGTCTCGATGACCTACTTAAGGGACTTTATGATTGATATTGATGAATGGTTATTTGATAAATTCTGTAAATTTTTTCGATTTGTCCAGTGACGCTTCTAACCCAAATTCAGCGACGAACACAGGATAGGGGTGTTACATTTGGTTGGTATCAGAGCTACGGTTTAGTCGATTCTCGAACTAACGTAGCGTGTCAGAGTCTAGCTATACATGACATATATCTAAATTGTGATAGTGTGATGAATCCTGACGTATAAAATGTGATTTTTGTAGAGTAATGGATCCCGAAAGAGCCGTAGCTGATGACGTAGAAAGTAATGCGCCTGCTCTCACACAAGGGACAGTGGCTTCTAATTCGAGATCGGCTACAAGCGGTCAAGAGGGAGAAGCTAAGCAAGCTTTCTTCCAGATGATGAGTGAGTGGTGCACTCAATTCATGAGAAATAACCCAACTGTTTCGCAACCCCCGCCTCTGGTTAATCCCCCTCAAACTATGGTTGTGCCACCGGTTATGTATCTGAATCTGTTGAACAAGCCTCCAGTTGATAAGATCCGTAAATATAGGGTTGAAGAGTTCCAGGCAACTAATGATGATGATGCTAAAAGGCCGAGTTCTGGATTAAAATACTATCCGAGTGTTCGATGAAATGTCTCTGACTCCGGATGAATGCATAAAGTGTGTGGTATCATTGCTTTGTGATGCAGCCTATCAATGGTGGAAAACCTTAATTTCTATTGTTTCGAAAGAACGAGTTACGTGGGATTTCTTTCAGACTGAGTTCCAGAAGAAATATATAAGTGAGAGATTTGTTGATCAGAAACGAAAGGAATTTCTAGAGCTTAAACAGGGCCGAATGACTATTACCGAATATGAACGAGAGTTCGTGAGATTGAGTCAATATGCTCGAGAATTGTATCTTCCGAAGCTATAATGTGCAAAAGATTCGAAGATGGCCTTAATGAAGACATTCGTCTGCTAGTCTGGATTTTAGAAATAAAAGAGTTTTTTGTACTCGTTGACCGAGCTTGCAAAGCTGAGGCACTCGGGAAAGAGAAAAGAAAAGCTGAGTCTGAAGCCTGAGATACAAGAAAGAGATTTCAGAACAAGTCATTTCAGTCTACTTCAAATCGATTCAAAGATGATCAAGGTCGTTTCAAAGACAATGTGGGACATCCGAATAGAAATCAAGCTAGATCGCAAATAGTTCCAAAACTCCAGTAACTTCAATGGCCAGTGTTGGTAATGTTCAATTTGAGAGATTTGAATGTAAACATTGCGAAAAAAGACATCCGAGAAGCTGTAGATTAAATGACAGAGCCTGTTTTCGATGTGGATCACTTGGCCATTTTATCCGTGATTGTCTTGAGTCTGTTGAGCCAGAGACTGTTCAGAATTTGAGACCTGATAATGCACCTGTGAGAGGTAGACCTTTGAAGAATGTAAGAAACGTCAGTGGTAATTAGAGACCTACGAGAGATACTGTTTCAAGATCTAAAGCTAGAGCACCTGCAAGAGCATATGCTATCCGAGCTCGAGAGAAAGCTTCATCACTTGATGTTATAACGGGTACTTTTACACTTTATGATACTTTTGTGATTGCATTGATAGACCCTGGTTCTACGCATTCGTATATATGCATGAATTTAGTATTCAACAAAACTTTGCCTGTAGAGACTACTGAGTTTGTTATAAAAGTATCGAACCCCTTATGTAAAAGTGTCCTTGTTGGCAAAGTATGCAAGAACTGTCCGTTAATGTTTCGGGATAATTGTTTCCTTGCTAATCTGATGCTTCTGCCATTTGATGAATTTGATATTATTCTGGGTATGGATTGGTTGTCTTTGCATAATGCTTTTGTGAACTGCAAAAGAAAGACTATAGATTTGAGATGTCTGAATAATGAAATTGTACTGGTTGAGTCTAATGATTTGAGTGGATTGCCTGCTGTGATATAGGTTTTGAAAGCTCAAAGTTATGTGGAAAAGAGGTATGAGTCATATTTCGCTTATATGATTGATTCAAAAGTGAATGAAAAGAAATTTAAGTCAGTACCTATTGTTTGTGAGTTTTTTTATGTGTTCCCTGAAGAGTTACCGGGTTTACCTCCGATTCATGAAGTTAAGCTTGGTATGGAATTGATGCCTGGTACTACACCTATTTCAATAGCTCTGTATAGAATGGCACCAACAGAATTGAAAGAGTTAAAGTCGTAGTTACAAGAGTTGACTGATGAGGGTTCGCTAGACCGAGTTTTTCACCTTGGAGTGCTCCTATTTTGTTTGTGAAAAAGAAAGATGGTATGATGAGAATGTGTATAGATTACCGTCAGTTGAATGAGGTGACCATAAAGAATAAATATCCGTTGCCCAGAATTGTTGACTTATTCGATCAGTTAAAAGGAGCTACTATATTTTCAAAGATTGACCTGAGATCAGGATACTACCAATTGAGAGTGAAAGATTTAGACATTCCGAAGACTGCTTTTAGAACGAGGTACGGGCATTATGAGTTTTTAGTTATGCCATTTGGACTAACCAATGCTCCTGCTATTTTTATGGATCTGATGAATAGAATTTTTAGACCTTACCTAGATCGATTTGTTGTAGTATTCATTAATGACGTATTGATTTATTCACGTGATGAAAGCGAGCATGCTGAACATTTGAGAATAGTGTTGAAAACTTTGAGAGAAAAGCAATTGTATGCGAAATTCAGCAAATGTGAGTTCTAGTTACATGAGGTTAGTTTTTTGGGACATATTGTGTCAGCTCCTGGGATTCGTATTGATCCGAGCAAGATCTCTGCTATTCTGAATTAGAAACATCTAAAGAATATGTCTAAAGTTCGTAGTTTTCTAGGTCTAGCTGGTTATTATCGTCATTTTGTAAAAGGATTTTCAATGATAGCTACTTCGTTGACTACATTACTTCAGAAAGATGTTAGATTTGAATGGTCAGAGAAATGTCAGAAAAGTTTCGATCAGTTGAAAGCTCTGCTAACAGAAGCTCTAGTGTTAGTATAACCAGAATTGGGCAAAGAATTTGTGATTTATAGTGATGCTTCGTTAAATGGACTGGGATGTGTCTTGATGCAAGAAGGCAAAGTTGTAGCTTATGCCTCGAGACAATTGAAACCTCATGAAAAGAACTATCCGACACACGACCTTGAGTTAGCTGCGATTGTGTTTGCACTTAAGATTTTGCGCCATTATCTGTATGGGGAGAAATGTCACGTGTTTTCAGATCATAAAAGACTGAAACATTTGATGACCCAGAAAGATTTAAACCTGCGTCAAAGAAGATGGTTAGAACGGTTAAAGGATTATGAGCTTGTGACAGATTATCATCCGGGTAAAGCAAACGTTGTTGCTGATGCATTGAGTAGAAAATCATTGTTTACATTAAGTTCTTTAAATGCTCAGTTAGATTTGTCTGATAATAGCTCTGTGGTGGCTAAATTGAAAGCAAAACTGCTGTTCTTACAGTAGGTATGTGATGCTTAGAAGGTTGATAATGAATTGTTATTGAAACGAGCTTAGTGTGAATCGAATTCTGAATCTGAATTTCAAATTGTTGATAATTGCTTGAGATTCTGAGGTCATATCTGTGTACTGAGAAATTCGAAGTTAATTCAATTGATTTTGAGTGAAGCAAATGACAGTCGTCTATCTATTCATCCAGGGAGTACTAAAATGTACCATGATTTGAAACAACATTACTGGTGGTCTGGTATGAAACGGGACATTTCTGACTTTGTTTTGAAATGTTTAGTCTGTCAACAGGTGAAAGCCAAACATCAAGTTCTATCCGATTTGTACAACCAATTCTAATTCCTAAGTGGAAATGGGATAGAGTAACGATGGACTTTATTTCTAGATTGCCTCTAACTCCGAGAAAGAAAGATGCAATTTGGGTCGTAGTTGACCGATTGACGAAATTTGCTCATTTTATTCCGGTAAGATCAGATTACTCACTTGAAAGATTAGTTGAACTTTATATTTCTGAGATTGTGAGATTGCACGGGGTGCCACTATCCATTGTGTCAGACAGAGATCCGAGATTCACATCACGATTCTAGAAGCAATTGCAAGAAGCTTTAGGCACGAAATTGCATTTCAGTACAGCTTTTCATTCTCAAATAGATGGTCAATCCGAGCAGATCATTCAGATTTTAGAGGATATGTTGCGATGCTGTATACTTGAGTTTATTGGTAGATGGGAACAGTATCTGCCGTTGATCGAATTTGCGTATAATAATAGCTTTCAGACGAGCATCAAAATGGCACCTTATGAAGCTTTATACAGACGTAAATGTCGTACACCTCTGTATTGGACTGAGCTTAGTGAGAATAAGCTCCACGTGGTTGATTTGATTAGAGACTTAAAACAGAAAGTGAAACTGATCCGAGATTGTTTAAAAATAGCATCTGACTGTCAGAAGTCTTATGCATTTTTGAAACGAAAAGATATAGAATTTGAAATCGGCGATAAAGTATTTTTAAAAGTGTCTCCGTGGAAGAAAGTGCTTCGGTTTGGGCGAAAAGGCAAATTAATTTCGAGGTTCATTGGACCATACGAGATCATTGAACGAGTAGGGCCTGTCGCATATAGATTAAGTTTTCCCTCCGGGCTAGAAAAGATACACAACGTATTCCATGTCTCGATGCTCCGTAGATATCGATCCGATCCGTCACATGTGATTACCCCATCTGAAATTGAAATTCAATCTGATTTGACATATGAAGAGGAATCGATCTGTATCTTAGCTCGTGAAGTGAAAGAATTGAGAAACAAGAAAATTTCGTTAGTAAAAGTAATGTGGAATCGACACGAAATAGAAGAGGCTACGTGGGAGCCTGAGGACTCAATGAGACAACAATATCTGACTCTGTTTAACGGTAAGATTTTCGACGACGAAAATCCCTAAGGGGGAGAATTGTAACAATCTAATTTATACCCTAGTCAGGACAGTGGTTTTGGGACCACGAATTCGAGTCTGTATAATATTTTAATATTATATTTTTGTGTCTATGATGAGTGATTAAGCATGTGGTAAAGTTTTGTATGTTAATTCGTCCGTCTGTGTGTTTAATTTGATAAAAGGACTAAATCGCATAAAGTTTTAAAATGGCTTTCCATTTGATTAAGTGTTAAATTGATGTGGCTTTGGATTGTAAAGGGTTTTATGTTGCAATTTGGCCAAAAATATGGCTAGTGGATGGCAACATGGTTTATAATATGTTTTTATATGTTATTTTATAAGTTAAAATTATATTATACTTATTTTATAAGTTATATTATTTTTATAAAAAGAAAACATTAGTAAGTGGCTTTATTATCACTATATGTTTGCCGAAAATCAAAAGAAAAAGAAAGAACAAAAGCTTAAGGTTTGGCTATGGTTTTGGTTTGAATTCAAGGTTAGTTTTTGGTCTATTTTTGATAATTTTTATGTTTTTTTAATCATTGCTTCGAGAGCTATCAAACCCATGTCTCAATTTAATGAATTGATGATGTTTTTGGGTTATGCCATTGATGATATGTTAAGTTTTTGATGTTTGATAATGATATATGAAAGATTTGAGCTAGATGAACATACTTTGTTCTTGAATTCTTGATGAATTTAGCTAATTAGGGATAATTTAGAAAAATGGTAATTTGAGGGACTAAATTGCAAAATTGATTAAAATTATGGACTTGTATGATGTTCATAAGTATTCAGGTAAGCTTGTGTATGTGTTGATTTTGTGAATTTGATGTTTTGAGAAAAATAGACTAAATTGATAAAATGTGCAAATATGAGGGCTAATTTGCAAGTTGCCCTAAATGTGTGTCCTTGGATTGAATGGAATGAATTAGTGAATAAAAGGGTTAATTTTGAATATGTTTAGATCAAGAACCGAGGAAAATAGACTTAGATCGCGAGAAAGCGAAAGTAACAGAGTAGCCGTATTTGCTCCGTTAAACCGAATCCAAGGTAAGTCACTATGCAAATAAACGTATTTGTATTGAATTGGATATATGCATATGACTACTAATGATAATGAATGTGTATGAGATGCTATGTGCATAAATTCAGAGATAAGTTCGATATAGTGATAAAGTCCGAGAAGTCCCGTATGAACCTAGGAATAGATAGGTTTAGCTACGTTATGACATAGGTATCTGTTCTGTTATATCATGTAAGACCACGTTCGGGATGTTGGCATTGATTTGTGATTTCGTATAAGACCACGTCTTGGAAGTCAGCATCGATATATGCTTTACGAATAAGACCACATCTGGGACGTTGGCATCGATATGAGCTTTACGTGTAAGACCACGTCTGGGACGTTGGCATCGATATGAGCCTTACGTGTAAGACCATGTCTGGGAAATCGGCATCGTAATGATTCGTATAAGACCCTGTCTGGGATAGTGGCATCGATATCTGAGTTCATATAAGGCCTCGTCTGGGACATTGGCATTGTACAACTATTCCGAGCTTTCTGAGTGTCCTACTAGATTCCTATTGGTTCAATAGGCTAGTCTGTAATATGAATAGCGAATCCGAGCTTTGATAAGTTAAGTGAATGAATATTTGTTACAGGTACGTTGCTTATATACTAATGGTGTATATAAGGTAAGTATTCATGTGAGTATATTATGATGTTAAGTACATGGAATTGATAATATGATATGTAAATTCTTGCCTAGATGAAATATATGCGTACATGGTATGTGATTTGGAAATATGGTAAGTTATGGCTAAGCATATGAACTCAAGAAAGAATGAGGTGATTTTGTCATGAGACCATATTGGTCATCTTATTAATTCAGTTATGTGCAATTCAAGCTAAGTTTGTTTGTATAATGACTTACTAAGCTTTTGTAAAGCTTACTCTATGTGTGTGTTTTCTCTGTTTTGTAGGTCGTCAAAGCTACTGAAGGCTCGGGACCGTCAAGGATCGTCATCACACTACTAAACTCATCTTGGTACCCTTTTGAAGATGTATATAGCTAAATATGGCATGTGATCGTGTCAAACAGTTAAGTTTTAATATTTATAAAAAGAATGATCAAACCTGTAGACCAACTATGACAACGATAGAGGCAAGTGCACCTATCGAACAGTAGTATAGTTTAGGCAAGAGTATCTTATCGAACCCAAGGGAACCTAAAAGTACTACTACTCACTTTCTTTCTATTATTTAGCATGAAATATGGAGTGACTGGTTTATTAATCTAAAAACTAATGAAATACTTAAACTAAATGCAAAGACAAAAGAATGAAACTTTGGGAAAAGATTGTGGAAAAACTCAGTTGATTACGACGATACCTTAGGAAGAATCCACCTATAACTTCTCTTGTTATCTAACTTTTAATTCATATGAATACTTTACTTAGCTTGATCCGGGAGACTCCCTAACCTATATTAAACCCTCTCTTGAGGTGAATAACGTCTAACCTTAGGTTAATTAGTGGAACTCTCATTCTCTTATAATAACCCCCTAAGGAAGCAGTAAATCGATCAATGGACTCCCATATTAGGTTTCACCCTAATTCGACAAAATCTCGTAACCCTATCTCTAGGCGCTCGATCAACTCCGCTTAATTACGCTAGATCTACTCTTAGGCAGGGTCTATTCCTCCTTCACCTAAGCACATCAGATTAAATTAAGCAACATAATTAAGAACAAACTAAGTACTTATCATATAATTTAGAAATCAAATAACAAAATCCGTCATAAGTTTCATCCTCTTCAGGTATCTGAAGGGTTTAGTTCATAACAAAATAAGAAAACATCTGAAGAGAAAAGATAAAACAAAACATAAGAAATCCCTAAAACCCCTAAAGGAATTGAAGAGGAGATCCTCTGTCTTGAGTAGAACTCCGGCTTCTTGAGATAGATCAACGGGCTATCTTCGAGTACTTCCATGAATAAAAGCTCTGGCAGAAAACTCTGCCCAAAAAAACTCCTCGAGAATGGTTGCCTTGGGTTGTTTATATAGGCTCCTTAGATGCTTTACTTGGCTCCTAAGTACCTCCTTCAAGTAGAATTACTATTAAGGTGTTTAAGTGGACTTAGGAGTATGTTTCTTTGGCTTCAAGCATCCAAATCCAAGTGAAATTGCTCATTCACGTAGCAGGGGCACGGTCATGGCACACACCCGTGTAAGTCGACTTCAGGCCATGTGTCGATTTTGTTGATTGAGGCACGGTCGTGTAAGTCAGGATTCAAGCCGTGCTTCAGGTCTGTCGATTGGGACACGGCCATGCAAATCATGCTTACGGCGTGTCTTTGAATGATTGGTGAGGCACGGCAGTGTGACTTGAAGTCCAGGCCATGCCAATTTCTTGGGTTGGCCAAATTTGGTCCGTTTTAAGCCCGTTTTTCATTCTTTTCACTCTCGGGTGCTTTCCTGAGTATAAGACATGAAAAGAAATGATTAAGAGCACCTTTTTACATAAATTGAGGGCTAAATCATCCAAAATCATACTAAATGTGGGATTAAAATATGTTACTTTTACAGTTTATCAAATACCCCCACACTTAAGCTTTTGCTTGTCCTCAAGCAAAATTCTCAACTTACAATTAAAACAAACTTTCCATAATTCATAATTCCTATCGACAATATCTTATCATAATTCGTAGATAATTTATACATGGATAATTTAACTCAAAGAACCCTAAAGATTCAATCAAGATAAGTCATACATTTGTAGTACGAAAACATAGGTGTCTCCCCTTATCTAAGTAATTACCTTTAATTCAAAACCAACAAGGATTGACATCCTCACAAAAGATTCACTCAAAACACTCGAAGTGTTTAAGGTTCAAGACTAAGTACTCTATGTCGAACCTGAAAAGTTAATCCCATAGGCTTGCCTGAAAATCAAATCTCCACCACTGTATATGAGATGATACACAAATCAAAAGGTCTTTAATCAGGGTTGTAACGGGGCTTGGGTTAAAATGTGTGGATAATGGCTGAATTAGAAGGTTAAAATCGAGATCGACTTGACAAATTACCTAACTAGAAACAATGAACTAAATATGAATATTTACATCGAATGAAAACTAATAATTCCTACTATTGATAATTATTATATAATAAAGAGTATTTTTATCACTTAAAATTTGATAATACTTTAGTACGAGCTTTTTCTTCAACAATTGGAGTTTAAATGCCCTAAGCTCTTTTATATACTACTAGTATTGAATATACTTGGATTTTTTTTAAGAACAAACTAAAATATTACATCATAAATGATACATGTAACTACTGAACTAATATAATTCGGTAACTTAATCAAATCAAACCTCGATTAAAGGGTAGTCAAAAGAATGGTGATAATAAATACAAAGGGATTTTGGGTTAATATTAGTGGGTAAGTCAATAAAAAGGTTGTTAGGATTCAACGGGGTTCACTAGGGGTTAATTTGTAAAGGTAGGCTTTTTATGGAGTAAGTGGGTTAAACCTAGGTGCCTTTATCATCTCAATATATCAAATCATTAATGTGGTCTCGACATGTATAAACGAGGCAAGTTCTAGAATAACAGTTCAAAGTTGACACACTCATAATCAATACAGTGAGCACGAAAAAGAATATATATGCTCTATAAGGCTCAAAATCTCACAAAAATTATGTGTGTTTTTGACATCAATCCCTATAAATTTCAACCTTCAAAGTAATACTCAAATTTAGTTCAACAACCTATTAAATTTTAATTTTTAGAAAGTAGACTTATCATACTCAATTCTCTAGTATTCTTCAAATTTAATCATCAATGCACAATTATCAATGACTGATTCTAAAACATATCAATAAAATTATAAATCATTAGAAATTTCATCCTAATTAGTAATATGAGAAAATACTTAAAAACAAGACTAAATTCGGGATTAATGAAAATTAGGCATTAAATTGAGAATTATACAAAAAGTTAGGCACTTTTATCCCCCCACACTTAAGATGTACATTGCCTTCAATGTACAAAGATAGGTAATAACAATTAATATAAGATCAAAAGAGAGGGATAGAGTGCCACTTCCTGAATTTTGGGTGATTTTCAGGAGTTGGCAGTGTTCGAGATGGAAGATGACTTATGTATTAGTGAATTACTCCTAGTAATTTGTTCGTGTATGTGGAGTGTGTGATCGAAACTGCGAAGTCATCAGTTCGATATTTCGGGGGTGTAAGATAAATAAATGTTAGGAATACTTCGAAGATTAGATAAATAATGATAGAAGTTTGCAATGAAGAAAAGTAGCAAATTATGATAATAAAGGAAAAATAAAAATAAAAATAGCACTAAAAATAAGACAATAAAATGTAGATAATTAAAGAGACTCAAAGGTCCTCCTAATCGTCTGGATTTGGTGGTGGGGCTGGTGATGAGATATGGAGTGTTGGCATATTTGGTGGAGGGTGGCCTCTATCCCATCAAAACGTCGAGTTTTGTCAATGAAATACTGCTCGAACTAGTCGAGACGTGCAGAGATATCGGCCCATGATGTTGCTGCATGGGATGGCTGCTGTCTCAGAGCTGGTGGGACATCATCAGTAATGTCCTCGGGCTCCCCCTCATCTGTGGATGTCACTAATCGATATTGAGGGGGGCAGTCCCTCGACGATGTTTAATCATCCCCATATGTAGCATCGTCTGGATGCCTTAAGGTACCATGTTACCCATCAGTGTGAGGAAGGTGATCTAATCGTCGGTGTTCAGGAGGTCGAAGTGTCGAGCCAGCCTAGTGATGTATGGCCCCATTGATAGAATTCCCTTTCTGTGTGGCTCTATTTGGTGCTGGATAGCACACGCGATGAAATATGCCAAATCGAAAATGTCCCCCTCTGACATTCACGATAAGTAGTAGGCATCGTGCTTGTTTACCACACCGGTGCTTTCGCGTTGACCTGTGATAGTGTGGGCTAGGATGGTGTGGATATATCTCAGGGGTGGGCCAATGGCTATTGCCTTCGATCGACTGGGGTTGTAAGCATTCGTGGTGGGTGCTAGGCTATGCCAACAGTTAAGAGGGTTGCGGGGGAGTTCTCGGTCTAACTCGGAGAGGTTATTTTCTTCTTTAAATTTGTCTGTATAAAGTCTGAGAGCTATGCTGAATTGGGGTATGCTTAATTGACGTACCATACCCCCTAACCGAAATTGCACTATTCCCGGCTCGTCAAACTATGCCATCACTATTTTCAAAGTAAAAGTTGTGCAAAATTCTAGTGTTAGCTCCAGGTATGTAGGCTCGATGATTGAGAAGAACCACTCCCATGGTTCGGTTGAAATGAGGGCCCAGATATCAGTTGCTAGTTCTATTTGTTCAACGGCGTTCCAGTCAATGTACCTTCCGGTGCCTAAGGGCCGTTCTCGGAATGCCTTGTAACGCTCTTCCTGAGTGTTTTGAGGGAACCGGAGGAATAGATGTCGAAGCTCAGAAGATGCACTTGCGAAAGATGATTCGAGTCCTTTTCTCTTCTTACTTGGGACTGAGCGTTTTACTCGAGATGTCGACATATTTCTTACTAATGTAAAGCAATTTTTTGTAGTTCAACCAATATATTTTAGAATTACACAATAAATGCAGAGCACCAATTCTACTAACATGTATTAATAAGCAAAGCATAAGATTAATCAAATAATGAGAATCATGTTGTTAAAAACTTAAATAACTAAAGCAAACAAGAAGCATTCTAAAAAGAAAATGAACTAAACAAAAAATCATGTTTTACCATAAACTAATAGAATAAACTATATAACATGAATCATAATTTTTTTTAGTCTAAATTTAAACAAAAACTTAAATGAAGAGGAAATATGTTAAAGTGTGAAGAAAAAGAAACCAGTAGTGGTGGTGGATGATGAGCATGGTTGAAGGATATGGTGGTGGGGCTAGTTTCTGCAGTGTGAACATGGCCTGGTAGGGGCGTGGTGTGTGAGCACGGTGGTGCTGTGGCCGTGTGGGTTAGTTGTGGAGAAAGAGTGGCGTTTTGGCGGGGGAAGTCTGGTTTTTATGGCTGGATTTAGGGAGGAGGGGTTTAAAACTAATTTTAGGGTTTGGATTTGGGGAAGAAAGCTGTTAGATTTTATTTATAGAGGAGGGGGCATGGTTAGTTGACACGCCTGTGTCATTTTGAAATCGCGCGTGCTTTTCGCGTTTTTCAGGATTGGGCACGTTCAGGTTTATTGGCACGGCCGTGTTGCCGTTGGGCACTGCTGGGCAAGTTACTAGCTTTACATGGTTTGATCGCACGGGCGTGTTCTGGTATCGCAGTCCATATTGACTATAGAAATTTTTCCCTGTTTGGGCACGACTCTTGACACACCCGTGTCCGATAAGTCAATATATTGGCACGGTGGGATAGCACGGTCGTGTATAGCCCATGTGTCACAAGCCAGTAACCTTGCACAGTTGTGAGGCACGGCCGTTTTCTACTCGTATTGTATAAGTCAGTAGCTTTACACGGTTATGATGCACGGGCGTGGTCTGATATCGCAGCCCGTGTTAGAGAAGGTCATTTTTTCCTGTTTATGCATGGTTAATGGTACACCCGTGTTTGCGGCCATGTCTTGCATACGGTCATTGGCATGCCCGTGTTTATGGCCGTGTTTCAAAACCTGCACTTCTATTGGGCTAATTTTTGTGAGGTGTTAGCAAGATGAAAATAAAATGTTAGTGGTTTAGTGCTCGGGTTGCCTCCTAAGAAGCGCTTGTTTATAATCTTAAGCTAGACTTTCCCTATTTTTGATTCTAAAAGAAGGTTCATAGAGTAGAAGCTCCTCTCTCATATCTCCAAAATCTAGACCATTATAAATTTTGAGTCGGTGACCATTTACCTTGAATGTGCCCTTAGTGGGGTGAGTTACCTCAATTGTGCCGTATGGAAAAATTGTTTTAATCATGAATGGGCCAGACCATCTTGATTTCAGCTTTCCTGGAAATAATTTAAGCCTTGAGTTATACAGTAGGACCAAGTCCCCTACCTCGAATTGTTTTGACCTTTTTAGACGAGCATCGTGGCGTTGTTTTGTTGCCTCTTTGTATAATTTTGAGTTCTCATAGGCTTCAGCTCTCCATTCATCTAGCTCGTTTACCTGCATCATTCTTTTCTTTCCTGCACCATTAAGATTAGAATTCAAAAATTTTATTGCCCAAAAAGCGTTGTGTTCTAATTCGAATAGTAGATGACAGTTTTTCCCATATACAAGTTTGTATGGGGATGTCCCTAGAGGTGTTTTGAATGTTGTTCCGTAGGCCCATAAAGCATCATCTACTTTAACTGCCCAGTCTTTTCTATTTGATTCAACCGTTTTTTCTAGAATGCGCTTAAGCTCTCGGTTTGCTACCTCGACTTGCCTTTGGTTTGAGGATGATATGGGTGGGTCGTTACGTGGCATACTCCGTATTTCTTTAGAACTTTTTCAAATTGTGTATTACAGAAATGAGTACCCCTATCACTAATGATGGCTCTAGGTGTCCCGAATCGGGAAAATAGTTTCTTGAGAAATTTAACTACTACCCTAGAATCATTGGTAGGTAAGTCTTCCGCTTCTACCCATTTTGACATGTAATCAACTGCTACTAGGATGTATTTATTTCCAAATGAATTGGGAAATGGTCCCATGAAATCGATACCCCATACGTCAAATATCTCACATGATAACATATATGTTTGAGGCATTTCATCACGTTTAGAGATATTACCTATCCTCTGGCATCTATCACACGAGGTAACATACCTGTTGGCATCTTTGAATAGAGCGGGCCAATAAAAACCTGATTCGAGTATTTTGTGTGCTGTCTTAATTCCACTGTAGTGTCCTTCTGATGGTTCTGAATGGCAATGCCCCACGATTTTGTTTGCTTCTATCTTTGTAACACATCTTCGAATTACCTGATCTGCACATATGCAAAAAAGAAAGGGATCTTCCCAAAAATAATTTTTCACATCAGCAAAGAATCGTTTCTTTTGGTCATGTGTCAGTTTCCTTGGTAGAACGTTAGCTGCTAAATAATTTACGATATTTGCAAACCATGGTACCTCAGAATGGGTTATAGAGAAGAGTTGTTCTTCAGGAAACGAATCATTAATTTCACCTTTGTCAAGCTCTTTGGTGTGTGGATTTTCAAGTCTAGACAGGTGATCTGCTGCAAGATTCTCAGCTCCCTTCTTATCTTGTATTTCCAAGTCAAATTCCTATAAGAGTAAAATCCATCGTATGAGTCTAGGTTTTGCATCAGGTTTATTTAAAAGGTATCTAAGAGCTGAATGGTCAGTGTAAACAACAACTTTAGATAGTATTAGATACTGTCTGAATTTATCAAAGGACAAAACTACGGCTAGCAATTCTTTCTTAGTGATGGTATAATTTTCTTGTGAGGGTGTTAGTGTTCTGCTGGCGTAGTAAATTGGCTGAAAATGCTTGTCTCTTTGTTGTCCCAAAACTGCACCTACTGCAAAATCACTTGCATCACACATTAGTTCAAAGGGTAAGTTCCAATTAGGTGCAATTATAATTGGTGCATTTATTAATTTATCTTTAAGGATATTGAATGCATTTAGGCATTCCTGATTGAAATCAAAAGGAACGTCTTTTTCTAGTAATTTTGTCAACGGCTTAGCTATTTTAGAAAAATCTTTAATAAATCTTCTGTAGGATCCTGCATATCCTAAAAAACTTCTAATAGCCTTGACAGAACTAGGGGAAGGTAGTTTTTCTATGGCTTCAACTTTCGCTTTATCTACCTCAATCCCTTTACTAGAAATTTTATGTCCTAGTACAATCCCTTCCCTAACCATAAAGTGACATTTTTCCTAATTCAACACAGGGTTCGTTTCCTCACATCTCATTAGAACTCTTTCTAAATTGTCGAGGCAAAGATGGAAAGAATTACCGAATACCAAAAAATCAAACATAAATACCTCCATGATGTCCTCCACGAATTCGTCAAAAATTGCCAACATGCAACGCTGAAAAGTAGCAGAAGCATTACATAATCCAAAAGGCATTTTACGATAAGAAAATGTACCGTATGGGCATGTAAATGTTGTCTTCTCTTGGCCTTCAGGAGCTATAGGGATTTGGAAGTAGCCGGAGAGTCCGTCCAAGAAGCAGTAGTACATATGCCCGAATAGTCTTTCTAACATTTGATCAATGAAGGGTAGAGGAAAGTGATCTTTTCTGGTGGCACCATTCAGCTTTCTATAGTCTATATAGACTCTCCAACCTGTAACTGTTCTTATGGGAATTAACTCATTCTTTTCGTTGGGTACTACCGTCACTCCTCCTTTCTTTGGAACTACCTGCACAGGACCTACCCAAGTGCTGTCAGAAATAGGATAAATTATTCCTGCATCTAGAAGTTTAATTACCTTGGCTTTGACCACTTCTTTCATGATAGGGTTTAATCGTCCCTGAGGTTGCACACACGATTTATATTCTTCTTCCATTAAAATTTTGTGGGTGCAAAATGAGGGGTTTATTCCCTTGATGTTAGAAATTTTCCAAGCTATGGCTTTCTTGGGTTCTCTTAGTACCTTTATCAGCTCCTCCTTTTCCTTGGGTTCTAGTTCTGAAGAGATGATTACTGGTAACATAGAATTGTCCCCAAGGAATGCGTATTCTAAATGTTTTGGTAATTGTTTTAATTCCAATTTGGGCGGCTCTTCGATGGAGGGTTTTTGTTTTAATACGTCATCTTCTTCAATGTTTTCTTCTTTCATTTATCTGAATGATGATGTATTCAAACTCATCTCATTGTCTTCATCTTCTTCCCCCTCTCCTTAAGCCAGACACAGTTCCATCGTGTCGTCATGTATGATTTCCTATAATGAATTTTTAATAATATGATCAGTAGTGTCAACAAAATAACAGAAATCATCTTGCTCTTTAGAAGATCGCATGGCATCATAAATTTGAAAAATAATTTCTTCAACACCTATCCTTAGTGCTAGTTTACCATCACCTACATCAATAATAGCTCTAGCAGTGGCTAAAAAAGGACACCCTAAGATTAAAGGAACATTAATGTCTTCATCCATGTCTAATACAACAAAATCAACAGGGAAAATAAAATTATCAATTTTTACCAAGACATCTTCAATAACTCCTCTAGGATATTTAATAGATCTATCAGCTAATTGAATACTCATCCTAGTGGGCTTTGGTTCCCAAGATCTAGCCGTTTAAACATTTTGTAGGGCATTAAGTTGATACTAGCGCCTAGGCCTGCTAATGCTTTCTTGATGTTTAAACTTCCAATTAAGCAAGGAATAGTGAAACTCCCTGGATCTTTTAACTTTTGTGGTAATCTATTTTGGAGAATGGCTGAACACTCTTCATTAAGCTCCACCTTTGATACTTCCTCAAGCTTTCTTTTGTTCGTGAGAAGTTCCTTTAAGAATTTTGCATACTTCGACATCTGTGAAATAGCTTTAACAAAAGGTAAGCTAATATGTATTTGTTTAAAGAGTTCGAGGAACTTGCCGTATTGAGTATCCAATTGTTCTTTCTTTAATTTTGCTGGATATGGAATTTGTGCTCTATTCTCTGTATGCAATGGATTATCATTCTCAACTTTTACACTCTTTTCCTTGGTAACCTCATGTGGTTTCTTTCTTTGTGTTTCAGTTAGCTCCTTGCCACTCCTTAGTGTAACTGCCCTTACTTGTTCTGTGTCTTTAGATAAAATTTCTGATCATATTTCACATACTATCTCAGTAAGTAGTCCAACTGACTTAATAAGTTCTCTGAATTGATTCTCGATTCCCTTGATCGATTTTTGTTGTTCATCAAGTACTGCTTCAGTCTTTTAGAAACGAGAATCCGTGGCTGCCATGAATTTCGTCATCATACCTTCGAGGTTTGATTGCTTCTCTTGTAGATATGGCTGATTTTGATAATTTGGAGGAGGTTGCTGCCTTTGATTTCCTTGTCCTCCCCACAAAAAATTTGGGTGGTTCCTCCAACCTGTGTTATAAGTGTTACTATAAGGATTATTATTGGATCTGAAATTGTTACCTATATAGTTTGTCTGCTCATGTTCTGCTCCTGGTTGGTAGGGTGGGTACTCAGGATTTGCCACATTCCCACTCACTTCGCATTGCATTATTGGGTGTACCTGCGAAGAACATAAATTATCAAGCTTTTTAATCATCATCTCCACTTGTGTTGACAGCATTGTTAGTGCATCTATGTTAAAAACTCTGACTAATTTTGTCAGTTTGGCCCTTGTAATTTGTCATTGATAAGTATTCAACGACATCTCCTCAATAAAGTCGTAACCAACTTCAGGAGTTTTGTTATTCAAAGTTCCACCGGCTGATGAGTCAATCATTTACCTCGTTGAAGAATTCACACCGTTGTAAAAAGTTTGGACTTAAAGCCACAAAGGTAATCTGTGGTGTGGACATCTTCTCGGGAGATCCTTATATCTTTCCCATGCATCATATAATGTTTCTGCGTCATTCTGCACAAAAGAAGATATGTCATTCCTAAATTTGGTTGTTTTGGCTGGTGGAAAGTATTTTAAAAGGAATTTTTCGGTCATTTGATCCCATGTGGTGATTGACCTTCGTGGTAACGAGTTCAACCACTACTTTGCTTTATTCCTTAATGAAAAGGGAAATAACCAAAGACGTATGGCATCGTCAGAAACGCCATTTATTTTGAAGGTATCATAGAACTCTAAAAAATTAGCTATATGAGTATTTGGATCTTCGTCCTGCAAACCATCAAATTGAACAAACTGTTGAATCATTTGTATTGTATTAGGCTTTAATTCAAAATTGTTACCAGCTATAGTGGGCCTAACAATACTAGATTCTGCTCCTGTCAAATTAGGCTTAGCATAATCATACATAGTACGCGGAGCATTCTATTCTTACACATTTGGCAGTGGATTGTTTTCGATCCCTTCAGTAGGAGTGGATCTGTCTTGTTCTTCTCTTTGGTAGTCTAGAGCTCGTCTAATTTCTCTGCGATTTCTACGAGCGGTAGCTTTAATGTCACTTTCGTATGACTAGAGGTCCTCTCGGGTTCCTTTTAGTCATAAACTAGAGGTACCTTCTAGGAGAAGAAAGAAAGAAATTTAGGGTAAATAAAAATCTAAACTAAAAATAAAAGTAAATTGAAAAAATTAAAATAATGGCTAAAGTAATAAAAATAGAGCTTTCTTAATATTTTAGTGTTCCCCGGTAACGACGCCAAAAAATTGATCTTGTCAAACAGTCGAGTTTTAATATTTATAAAAAGAATGATTGAACCTGTAGACTACCTATGACAACGATAGAGGCAAGTGCACCTATCAAACAGTAGTATAGTTTAGGCAAGAGTATCTTATCGAACCTAAGGGAACCTAAAAGTACTACTACTCACTTTCTTTCTATTATTTATCATGAAATATGGAGTGATTGGTTTATTAATCTAAAAACTAATGATATACTTAAACTAAATGCAAAGACAAAAGAATGAAACTTTGGGAAAAGACTGTGGAAAAACTCAGTTGATTACAATGATACCCTCAGGAAGAATCCACCTATGACTTCTCTTGTTATCTAACTTTTAATTCATATGACTTCTTTACTTAGCTTGATCCGTGAGACTCCCTAACCTATATTAAACTCTCTCTCGAGGCGAATAACGTCTAACCTTAGTTTAATTAGTGGAACTCTCGTTCTCTTATAATAACCCCCTAAGGAAGCAGTAAATCGATCAATGGACTCCCATATTAGGTTTCACCTTAATTCGAAAAATCTCGTAACCCTATCTCTAGGCGCTCGATCAACTCCGCTTAATTATGCTAGACCTACTCTTAAGCAGGGTCTATTCCTCCTCCACCTAAGCACATCAGATTAAATTAAACAACATAATTAAGAAAAAAATAAGTACTTATCATATAATTTAGAAATCAAATAACAAAATCAGTCAAAGGTTTCATCCCCTTCAGGTATCTGAAGGGTTTAGTTCATAACAAAATAAGAAAACATCTCAAGAGAAAAGATAAAACAAAACATAAGAAATCCCTAAAACCCCCTAAAGGAATTGAAGAGGAGATCTTCTGTCTTGAGTAGAACTCTGGCTTCTTGAGATGGATCAACTGGCTATCTTTGAGTACTTCACTGAATAAAAGCTTTGGCAGAAAACTCTACCCAAAAAAACTCCCCTAGAACGGCTGCCTTGGGTTGTTTATATAAGCTCCTTAGATGCTTTACTTGGCTCCTAAGTACCTCCTTCAAGTAGAATTACTATTAACGTGTTTAAGTGGACTTAGGAGTATGCTTCTTTGGCTTCAAGCATCCAAATCCGAGTGAAATTGCTCATTCCCTTAGCAGGGGCATGGCCATGGCACACGCCAGTGTAAGTCAACTTCAGGTCGTGTGTCGATTCTGTTGATTGAGGCACGACCGTGGCATGGTCGTGTAAATCAGGATTCAGGCCGTGCTTTAGGTCTGTCGATTGGGACACGGCCATGCAAATCATGCTTACGGCGTGTCTTTGAATGATTGGCGAGGCACGGCCGTGTGACTTGAAGTCCAGGCCGTGCCAATTTCTTGGTTGGCCCAGTTTGGTCCATTTTAAGCCCGTTTCTCATTATTTTCATTCTCGAGTGCTTTCTTGAGTATAAGACATGAAAATAAAGGATTAAGAGCACCTTTTTACATAAATTGAGGGCTAAATCATCCAAAAGCATACTAAATGTGGGATTAAAATATGTTTTACGGTTTATCAGCATGTCTAGGCTAGATATGTGGATATGATTATAAGGTGATTTTAGCCATATGTTTTGGCTAGTTTGAATTGATAAAATGCTTGAATGAATATGTTATTTGATGCATATTTTTGGTTTGGTTTGGAGTACAAAAACTGGGCAAGTTTTGAATAAATAAATGAATGAATTATGCTTATGATTATATGAGTGTTAACTTGTAATTTGGCATGAATGATTTTTGTATTGGATGTATAAATTGAATGGTCATTCTGGTATGTATTTGGTTGTCATATATGCATAACATGTGATGAGAATGGCTGCTTGTAGGTATGACCCATTTGGGTGGCATTTTAGTCTTGCAAATGACCTGTAATGTCACACGGTCATGGTACACGGGCGTGCCTAGTGACCGTGGGGTAAAGTTAGTAGCTAGCATTAAGAGTACACGGTCATGGCACGGGCGTGCTTAAGGGTCTTGTGAGAAATGGCAGTATACGACCTAGTAGGACACGGCCTTAGCACACAGGCGTGCTTGGTGGCCATGTTGGTTTTGGCAGTATATGACCACGGGAAGGATACACGGGTGTGTCAAGTAGTCGTGGGTGAGGCACGGCTTACCCCCACGGGCGCGTATCCCCTGTATTTAGAAAAGTTTTTAACTTTCCATGAAATTTTGTATGAGTTTCGATTTAGTCCCGACTCGATTTATAAGCATGTTTAAGGTCTCAATGACCTACTTAAGGGACCTTATGATTGATATTGATGAATGGCTATTTGATAAATTCTGTAAATGTTTTTTATCTGTCCGGTGACGCTTCTAACCCTAATCTGGCGATGGACACGGGATAGGGGTGTTACAATAGAAATCGGTGTCATCCCCGGTATTAACTCAATACCAAACTCTACCTCTCGGATAGGTGGCAAACCCGACAATTCTTCTAGAAACACATCCAAATACTCACACACAACTGGTACAGATTCAATTTTCTTTTCAGTAACTTTACTATCAATCACATAAGCAAAGTAAGGTTCATAACCTTTTTTCACATACTTCTGAGCTAACATCGAAGATATCACAGCTGGTAAACCATTCAGATCATTAGATTCAATTCGAATAATCTCATTGTTCTGACGTCTCAAATCAATGGTCTTTTTTTTGCAATTAACAACGACATCGTGCAAAGTCAACCAATCCATAGCCAAAATCATATCAAACTCATCGAAAGGTAACAACATCAAATCGGCTGGAAAGCGTAAATCATGAATCATCAACGGGCAATTATTACACACATTGTCAACCAAAACACACCGGCCTAGGGGGTTTGATACTCGAAACACAAACTCAGTAGACTCAACACGAAAAGTTTTACTGGATACTAATGTTTTACACACATAAGAATGAGTCGAACCAGGATCAATCCATGCAATAACACTAGTATCATAAAGAGTGAAAGTACTGGTAATAACATCTGGGGAAGAAGCATCCTCACGAACGCGTATAACATATGCTCCAGCAGGTGAACGAGCCTCAGATCGAACTATTGTATCTTTCGTTCCTCTCTGACTGCCACCTACATTACCTGAATGCCTGGGTGGTCTGCCTCGCACTGACATGTTGCTTGGTCTCGCATTTTGAACAGTGTTTTGTTCTGCTAACATCGGGCAATCTTGGATAAACTGATCTTTTGATCCACATTTAAAACAAGACCCATCATGTAATCTACAATCTCTAGAATGCCATTTACCACAATGCTTGCACTCGACTCTATCCTATCGAACATTGCCAACACTAGCTATCGAAGTGGCTCGTGAACTCATAGGAGGTCGGTCTCGATCTCGTCTAGAAAAGTCCGAAGTAGGTTTAGATCGACTAGAATCATCTCTGAACTTCTTTGATGCTGAGTGAAAAGTCTTACCCGATGATCTTTTACGGAAATCTCTAGCTTCAAAATCAGCTTTTCTTTTTTTTCTCGAGTTCTTCGGCTTTGCAAGCTCGTTCAACAAGTACCACGAACTCTTTGATTTTAAGTATACCAACCAACAATTTAATGTCTTCATTCAAATCGTCTTCGAATCTTTTACACATGATAGCTTCGGTTGAAACACATTCATGAGCATATCGACTTAGTCTCACAAATTTCTGTTCATACTCAGTTCAGGTCATACGACCCTGTTTCAATTCCAAAAATTCTTTGCGTTTATGGTCGATAAATCTCTGGCTGATGTATTTCTTACGGAACTCAGTCTGAAAAAATTCCCAAGTCACTCTCTCTTTCGGGACCACCGATACTAGTGTATTCCACTAGTGATATGCGATGTCTCGTAATAAAGATATGGCACACTTTAAACATTCATCCGGAGTACAAGATAGCTCGTCAAACACACGGATAGTATTATCAAGCCACAACTCAGCCCGCTCAACATCATCATCATCATTAGCTTTAAACTCTTCGACCCCGTGTTTCTTGATTTTATCTATAGGGGCTTATTAAATCTCATTGGATCAATCATCGGAGGTACCACAGGTATAAGAGATGGATTATTCAGGGGTGGAGGTTGTTGAACAGCTGGATTAGTTCGAATATATTGAGTAAACCAATCATTCATCATTTAGTAGAAGGCTTGTTTAGCCTCCCCTTCATGGCTACTCGAGATAGGTCGAGATTCAACTAGCGTTGTCTCATGTGTGGAGTAGGCGCTACACTCTCGACATCATCAGCTATAGCTCTGTCGGGATCATTTACTATACAAAAACACATTTTCAAATGTCAGAAGTCATCACTCTATCGCAGTAAAATTATGGCATGTATAGCTAGACTCACACATGCTACATTAGTCCTAGAATCGACTAAACCGTAGCTCTGATACCAATAAAATGTAACACCCCTAATCCGTATCCGTCATCGAATTTGGATTATGAGGCATTACGAATCAATTGTTCAATTCCAAACTTTCATATATTCACTAATGTCACTCATGATTTAACGTTAAAAATAAACTATTAATAATCATATTTAATTATATAATCATATTATAAATTTTAATAAGTAATCATATATGAATATTTAATACATTATACCATAGCCGAATATGAAATTAGTGTACATGAACATAATACACAACCAACCATAAAATAGCAATCTCATTTGTCATTAAATACATAATAAAATGATTGACCAAATATTCATGAAACACTTGTAATGCTTAACACTTAATATTCATGAAACACTTGTAATGCTTAACACTTAGCAACCGAACTAACCAAGCTAATATATCTATCTATCCATCACTTTTAATAGTTTCACATTTCATATGTCAATCATAAACCATAAACACACAAAATATATAATACTCCTTTATTCTCTCATAACCGAATATAATTACCTAATACCACATATTCATCCAAGGTTTCCATTAGCAATTTATCAACAATCAAGCTTAATAGAACCTTTTAACTAAGCACATGTAAGACCAAAGTAAACAAGACAAACAAACCATTTCCAAGCATATAGTACCTATCACAAACATTGTATACATTCTTAGCATAAAATGATAAAACCAAGATAAACAGATCCCATACTTAGTGTCGAAACCATTTTTTATTTAGGTTTGAAAAATGGGGTCAACTTAAAAATACGATGTGGAGTCGCCACCAATTCTTTTTGTTTAGGTGTGATCGGATCACCTAAAAAAAACATTTTGTTTTATTTTTAAAAGAAATCAATTTTGGTCTACGAATTTCCAGAAGAAAACGGGTTCGGGAGTTGGTTACGTGCGAGGAAGGGTTAGCACCCTTGCAACGCCCAAAATTAGTACCAAATTGATTAATTGATGTCCTCATGTTGAAAAGTTTGAAATGATTTTGAAATTCTATTCTTTTTTCTATAATTTTAAATAACTTGATTGAATATTGTGATTCCATTGTTCCGAAGGAATAGAGTATCACATCCAGCACGATTGAATACGACAATCTGAGTCCTCGAATCCAAGATTATCCCCAAAATTCTCCAAGCACTTGTATTGAAATTTTGAAAGGGTATTTGGTTATTTGGACAAACAAAAACCACAACCCAGCACGATTGGGCACGATTTCTTTGAATTTCCAAACGCACAAATATTACCTTGTTTTGAAAATATGGACAAAATATGAAAGGATATTCGTTTATTTGGTCAAACAAAAAACCACACCCAGCACGATTGGGTACGATTTCTTCGAATTTCCAAATGCACAAATATTACCTTTTTTTGAAAATATGGATAAAATTTGAAAGGATATTCGTTTATTTGGTCAACCACTAGCACGATTGGGCACGATTTTTTCGAGTTTCCAAACGCACAAATATTACCTTATTTTGAAAATATGGACAAAAGTTGAAAGGATATTCGTTTATTTGGTCAAACAAAAAACCACACCCAGCACGATTGGGCACGATTTCTTCGAATTTCCAAACGCACAAATATTACCTTGTTTTGAAAACTTTTAAATAAGTGATTTTAAAATCGAATTAAAATATTTTGATTGAATCACTAGATAATAAGAAACAAAAATATAGTATTGAGCTGGAAAGAATTTTAGGTGAGTACAATGTTTGTGCAAATGGATGACAAGAATAATGAACATATAATTCAAAATATACAATAGCGATAATTTCACAACATATTCAAAACGATATCATCAATGTCACATGGCAAAGAAACTATTAATCAAGACAATAATTTTATAAATGAATTTGTGAAATGACTATTATGTAAGAAAAAATTAAAATATACAATATACAATATACAAGATAATCTAAAACAATTATACCTATTCCAAAATAAACTTTATAAATAATGTGTGTGTATATATATATATATATATATATATAAAACTATAGAAAAGTGTTTGATATAAAATATAATTTAAAATAAGATTTTAAAGGAGCAATTTTGTATATTTATATATATAGATTTAAAATATAATATATACATAGATAGATTTAAGAGAAAGTATATATATATATATAATAATAGTATGTAAGAGTGTTTAAGTTAAAACTTATGCAAATTATTAAAATAAAGAAATAGGAAATTTTGAAATCAAACATTTATTTGATAAATAAATAAAATATACCTAATTGAATTAAAAATAAAACTACCAAGCTATTTTATAAATAAATGGAACAATTTAAGCAAGATTGATGACCAAATTAAGATGCGCCCAAATAGTCAAGGACCGAACCAGCAAATATTTCTAAAGCCCAAAGCGCAGCGTGCAAGTCGGACCAATTTGAAATGACGCACAAATTACAGGGAGAAATTAAAATATAAAAATATAAAAATAAGGTTCTAATTAAAACAAGTGAAAAAAGCGGAGGGGCCTCTAGTGTAAATAACCCAAAGGCTTAAAACACGCGGATTCCCTTTCAACGGGTCGGGTAATCAGATTGAGCCATTAAACGGCGTCGTTTTTGGCTTCTGTGACTAATCTGCGAAACGGCGTCGTATGTATGAACTATTTAAGCTAAATTTGAAAGAAAACAAATCATTTTTTTTTGTATCTGTTAAAAAAACAACAAAAAATCCTCTGTATTCTCTCTGGGTCGAACCCAGATCCCAGCCAGATACCAGGGGGCTCACGCGGTGGTTCACCAGTAGCTCACCATGACTCACATGATCTTAGAAAGTCGAAAATACTAAAAAAAGTCCTCCCTTCTTTAAAATGGTTTTCCCCTTGTCATTTTTGAAACAAAAGGAGAAAGAAAAAAAATGAAAGTAAAAGGGGCCTCCGTGCGCTTCGAAACTCGTTCGAACCTTTATGGGCTCAAGGGTTCTGACGTCGACGATGCTCGCCAGTGATGGAGCCGATCGACTCAGGTCAATCCCCTTTTCCTTTTTCCTTTTTGTTACACTCGTATATAAAAAAATGAAGAGAAAAAATAAAAATAAAATATTACACCTTCGAAAAATTCTCTGTATTCTTGATTTTTTTGTATTGTATATTCCCAAAAATCATCTCTAGAGGATTACAAATTTGCTTCGGTTTTATATATAACCGAAAAGGAAAATTAAAAAATCAAAAAAATCAATTGTTTCTTTTGATTTGCTGTTGTCGTCCTTTCTTCGTGCAGGTACGGAGACTCAGCAGTGGTTGTACGTGGCACTCGGCGTGGGGCATACGGAGGTGCGGGCGCATGACGCACGTGAGCGTGGGAGGCTACTTGCGGCGCTGCTTGGCGAAGGGGTTCTAGGGTTTCTGAAATGTCAAGATTTCGGGCTTAGTTAGGTATTGGGCCATTTGGGGCTTGGGTAGTTGGGTTTGTAATTTGGTTTGTATGTGGGTTAGTAAGTTGGGTTTAGAAGTCGGGTAACGGTTTATTTTAGCCTCTAGGCCAATTGGGCCTGCTGTAATTTAATGGACTGACTGGACTATTAACATTTGGTTTTCTTGGTTTTTATTTAAATTTTGGGTATAGTGTGGTTAATGGGCCGGGCAAATTTTGTGCCCTACACTTAGCATAACCAAATTCAAATATAAAAGTTTAGCCATTTTTGCATGGCTTATATACATTCAACCCAAAATTCAACATGTGAAAAGTATTTTCCAGCCTATACATTTGTAAATCACCTTTAATTTCAAGCTTTTAATTCTATACTTATATATATATATATATATATATATATATCAAATACTTTCATAAACAATATCTCTTTGGTAGAATATACTTAAATACAACATCATTATATTCTCAAATTTGAAACCATATTGTCTTCTATCAAATTTGAAACCATATTGTCTTCTATAATAAAACTTACATATATTTTATAGACATATATTCATCACATTAACTTTAACATTTCATCCATACACAAACATAAAGCCGAATATATCTCACATATTACCACATATACAACCACAACCTTATATATCCTTTTTCATCACATATCAATAAATCAATTCACTTTATTTACAAATAAATAACCAACTATTACGTACCTGATCGTTTTAGCTCATATAACATATTCCAATATCACATCATCATAAAGTCGTGTAGACATAAACTTGTAATAACTCACCAGCATAAAGCCTGCTAGGCATAAAGCCCATATCAATCACCGACATAAGGCCTGCTAGACTCGAAGTCTGATTTTATACATCGGCAATAAGCCTGCTAGGCATAAAGCCTGATATATTTCACCAGCACAAGACTTGCAAGGCTCAAAGCCCGAATATCAATATTATAGAGCTGTCTCATACACATTTCATATATCGAATACTACAGATATTCCACATAATTCATACGGACTTTCAAATGTTATAACTCAGTTGAGTTAAGCTCCAAATACACTATTACGATGCTTTATCACATTCGGCTATCTCTATTATAAATCCATGAATTCTAATTCAAAATATTAAACTAAGTTACATTCAATATTAACGATGTTTAATTGCTTAAAGTCTTACCTCGGATATCGACGAATGATGTAAATCGTCTATTCGACTATTTTTGTTTTTCCCCGATCCAAGTTCGATTTCTTTGATTCTTGATCTAAACATATTCAAATTAAGCTCATTCAAACATATTTTCATTCAATTTAGTCCAAAAACACATAAATGGGCAATTACATTTTTACCCTTAATATTTCACATTTTCACAATTTAGTCCCTATCGCACAAAACACAAAATATTCAAAATTTGACTACACTATAGTTGGGCCAAATTTTACCCATATCCATACAAATTCATACATGTCATTTATTTTGCATTTTTAGTCCCTCAATTTATTATTTTGCAATTAAGCCCTAATTACTCAAAATCACCAAAAATCTCAATACAAAACATGTTAATCTAAAACATATATTTCATATTTCATATTTCATCAACTAACAACAAAAATCACAACTAATCATCAATGGCATATCTCAAAATCTTCATTAAATTCTAAAACTAGGGTATAGGCTTGATAGTATACAAAGCAATGATCTCAAAAACCTAAAAATTATCAAAAACCGAACAAAATCACTTACCCAATTAAGTCTCCAAAGTGTCGAACCTTAATTAGCTTTTCTTCTTTAATTTCTTTGTGTTTTTCGGCAAGAAAGATGATAGCAATGGCCACTTACTATATGTTTTATTATTATATCATGTTTTATAATACATTGTTATTAATTTACATTATAACCATATTTAATTTTATTTATAAACATAAAATTAATGGCCATATTAGTCCATTGCCGTCCACTATAGTTAAAATTGGGTAAATTGCAACTTTAATGCTTCCATTTAAAAAGACATCAACAATTCAGCCCTTGCACATTAAACTATCAAATTTTTATTTTACGCGATTAAGCCCATTTTTAATAATTCGGCACCCAAACGATAAAATTTTAAAACGAAAATTTAATACACACAAACTCACACATTATAAACACCAAAAATAATTTTAAAATATTTTTCTGACTAGAATTCGTGGTCTCAAAATCACTGTTTCGATTAAGGTATAAATCAGACTGTTACACATAATGCTAATTTTGTACCAATTTTCTAAGCGGTATCGATACATCTTTGAGAAATATAGATACCATCAAATAAGTACTACGTGATATTTTAGAAAATTTTGCTAAATGGTCTTTAAGCATGCTTATAACTCATGATATGATCATTTAATGTATGTTAGGTGAATTTTAACCTCGCCTAGGGTATTCTTGAATTGGAATCTCTATAAATGTTCAAATTTATTCTTGAAAACACCGTAGCCCCTTTCAACTGATCAAACGAATCGTCTATTCATAGCAGAGGATATTTATTCTTGATAGTCACTTTATTGAGCTGTCGATAATCAATACAGATTCTCATAGTTCCGTCTTTCTTTTTTCACAAACAACACCAGTGCATCCCAGGGAGAATAACTCGGTCGCGTGAAACCTCTATCTATCAACTCTTGCAACTGAGCTTTCAGCTCTTTTAATTCAGTTCGGTGCCATTCTGTAAGGAGCTATCGATATCGGAGTTGTTCCCAGCACTAACTCAATACCAAACTCTACCTCTCAGATTGGCGGCAAACTCGGTAACTCTTCAGGAAACACATCTGGATATTCACACACCACTGTACTAATTCAATCTTCTTCTCGGTCACTTTAGAGTCGAGTACATAGGCAAAGTAAGCTTCACAACCCTTTCTTATATATTTCGAGCTAACATCGAAGAAATCACTATCAGTAACCCATTCAAATCATCTGATTCAATCCGGATAATCTCATTATTCTGGCATCTCAAATCAATTGTCTTCCGTTTGTAGTTTACAATAGCATCATGCAGTGTTAACCAATCCATACCCAGAATTATATCAAATTCGTCGAATGGCAACAACATCAAATCGGCCAAAAAATAGAAACCCCGAATCATCAACGGACATTTCTTGCATACTTTATCAACCAAAACACACCAGCCAAAAGGGTTCAATACTCTAATCACAAATTCAATAGACTCTACAAGCAAAGTCTTACTCGATACTAAAGTCTCACATACATAAAAATGAGTTGATCATGGATCTATAAATGCAATCACAGTAGTATCATAAAGAGTGAAAGTACCGATAATAACATCTGGAGATGAAGCTTCTTCTCTAGCGCGAATGGCATAGGCTCTGGCAGGTGCTTGGGCTTCAGATCTCATAGCAGTTTCTTTAGTTATTCTCTAGCTACAACTCACATTACCTGTGTTTCTGGGTGGTCTACCTCTAGCTACAGTGTTACTCGGCCTCGTATTCTTCGCTGTATCTTGTTTGGCCAACTCAGGACATTCACGGATGAAATGATCTAATGATCCACATTTGAAACAAGCTCGAACGTTCAGTCTACAATTGTCAGGATGTCATTTACCACAATGTTTACACTCAGGTTGATTTGTTCTGACATTTCCAACACTAACTATTGAAGTAGCTTTCGAACTCACAGGTGGTCTGTCTCGATCTCGTTTGGAATAACCTGCAATAGCCTTTGAACGGCTAAAATCATCTCGAAACTTCTTTGATGCCGACTGAAATGAATTATTCGATGATCTTTTTCGTGAATCTCTAGCTTCAAAGTCAACTTCTCTTTTCTCTTTCCCAAGTTCTTCAGCCTTGCATGCTCGCTCAACAAGTACTACAAACTCTTTGATTTCCAGAATCCCGACTAATAACTTGATGTCTTCATTTAAACCATCTTCGAATCTCTTGCACATAATAGCTTCAATCGAAACACATTCTCGGGCGTATCTGCTGAGTCTCACAAATTCACTCTCATATTCTGCACGGTCATGTGACCCTGTTTCAACTCAAGGCATTCTTTGCATTTCTGATCTATGAATCTCTGACTGATATATTTCTTTCAGAATTCAATCTAAAAAAACTCCCAGGTAACCCATTCTTGTGGAACCACCGATACTAGTGTATTCCACCAGTGATACACAATGTCTCGAAGTAAAGATACAGCACATTTAATACATTCATCAGGGGTACAGGATAGTTCATCGAACACCCAAGCCAGAATTTAGCTCGCTCAACATCATCATCAATGGTAGCTCTGAACTCTTCGGCCCCATATTTTTTGATTTTATCAACCGGAGACTTATTCAATCACATCAGATTGTTAACTTGAGGTATCACATGTATTTAGGAGGATTAGGCGAGGGTGGCGGTTATTGAATAGCCAGATTTGTCTGGATATACTATATGAATCATTCGTTCATCATATGGAAGAAGGCTTGTTTAGCCTCTCCCTCGTGACTACTAGTAACAGGCCTAGAATTAGCTGGCCCTACCCCTTGAGTAAGAGTGGGCGCATTGCTTTCCACATCATCAGCTACGGCTCAATCGGGATCTATTTACTATATGAAAACACATTTTAATTGTCAGGAATCACCACACTATCGCAGTTTATATTTATGGCATGTATAACTAGACTCTCTCGCGCTATGTTAGTCCTAGAATCGACTAAACTGTAGCTTTGATACCAATAAAATGTAACACCCCTAACCCGTATCCATCGCCAGATTAGGGTTACAAGGCATTACGATTCAAATACACAACTTAGAACAGTCATTTTGTAACACCCCAAACCCGGCCCATTCGTTTCGACCGGATCTGGCATGTCACATGAGGAAAGTACTTAAAGAATTTGTGATTGCATCAAAGTTGATGTTTATTTGGTTATAGTTAAGAAAGTAGGATTGGTCTATCATTGTTTGTTATAACAATTACTAGTTCAGGTAGGTTGTTTGGTGTTACGAAAACCGAACTAGTGGAATTTTAAAATCGTGACTATTTGGAAATCATATTTGTAGTTCGAAGGAAAACCCCGGTTTATATTTATATATATATATTTGTTTGTTTTATAATCCATTTGTGATTCATTTTTGGAAAAACATTATTTATGTTTTTAGAAAAATTACCATTTTAAAATAACTCATGAAAGATAGTGAATACGTAGAAACTTAAAGCAAATTTAAAATCCCAGAGGCCTTATTACAAGTTTAAAACCCACAATAGTAAAAGTAAAGAAATAAAGCAGAAAGGAAATTTACTAAAGTTTGGAATCAACGTTCTTAAAGCATGGCCTCCACCAAGTGATCCATGGCCCCAAGTCCTCACTGCTGAGCATTACCTGCAAGAATAAATAGGGGGAGTGAGTTACAAGAACTCAGTGTATAATCCCCTTAACATCATCCACTGGGCCCGAAGCCATGTAACATCGTCTTGGGCCTAAGCCCATTTACATAACAGTATTTTGAATGTAATGAATGCAACACATCCATCCACCACACCCCCGAACAGCCAATTACACCTGTGGGGATCAAGTCAACCCACCCCGCCGCTCACACTGAAAATGCAGTCATGCTACAACATAAGTTACGCGTGGCTGAGCCACTGTGATCATAAATATTCAGACATATATAAATTGTGGCTAGGCCACCAGGCTACACTGCTCTTCATTCAAGTCCCCACCCCATGTAATATGATAAGGTGCAACATACATATATTAAGGAATTCATGCGTAAAGTAGACATCAACCCAACGAAGGTATTTTTTTTTTTTGTAAACTAGTCCAGTAAAGCTTTTCGTAAATGGCCCATTAGAGCATTTTAGCTGAAACACCCCACACCCGGCCCATGAGCCTGGACCGGATCTGGTACGTTCCTCGATGTAAACCGGTTCAAAATTCTTTTGTTACTTTGAAAACTATGTGTTTTGAAGATAGTTTGTTTGTGGGTTGGGCTCGAGTTGAAAACAAGTTTATTTTTATATTGAAAACCCATTTATTTCAGGTGACAAAATATTTAAAGTTTATTTTAAATTAAATTGACTTAATCTTTAAATAACATAAATACGTAACATAGTAATTAAAACAACAATAAAATCATCACTATGGCCTTATTACATAAAACAAAACCCAAAATAAAATTGTAGAGTACTTAAATAAAATAAAATGTCCAAATTAAATAAAACTTTAAGCTGAGCATGGCCACCACAAGTTCTGCCGTCCCGGTCCATCACTATTCATCACCTGAAACATGTTCCCACAACGGTGTGAGTCAACAGACTCAATGTGTAACCAACACTAAAATTTAATAGATTTAGGCATACCATACATATCATGTTCACATAATAATTCAAGATAATGATGCAACCCGAACCCAAACCTAGATGCCATCCGCTACACATCCCCGAACCAACCTGCACACCGTGGGGACTACTAAGTCAACCCTCCATCTGCTACACACCATCGAAGGCAGTCGCTGCAGTCGACGTGCTCATCGCCCATATAAAATTTGTGGCTTAGCCACCAGATTAAATTAATTGTATCATGAGACACCACATTCAGATAATGTAACCGAAGTTACCACATTCAGATAATGCAATCGAAGTTACCACATTCAGATAGTGAGACCGAAGTCACCACTTTCACTTCCCCTTTTTCATATAACTCGAATGCCCCATATTATTCATATCATGCATATCATACTTAAATTCACATTCATGTCACTTTTCACATGTTAAATATAACATATTTCGTAATCCTAGTAGGAGTAGGAAACGAACCTGTGTACTTTGTACCGTAACACGGTACCTTAGCCATATTCACATTCTTATAAACACGCACATATTAAATATTGCCATAAAATATATTAAGAATTAGTGTGGAATACACACCTGATATTAATGCTTTCCTGAAAACCCGAAAACTCGCTCTAACGCTTTAGATTCTTAACTCTTACATTCGACCAATACTAGGATTTTAACAAGAAGAACCATTCGGCCATAAACCAAATCCCAGTAGGATTAGTACACTTATATGCTTACCTTGCTGTCGAATTGACATAGTCAAATCGCGAAACTTCGCAGAGTTCTCCCCTTGCAATCGGCTAAGCACTAAAATCACTTAACTAATTAGTTTCGGCTTTTAAGCGAAATAAGAAATAGATCTTCATACCAAAATAAGCCTTGGCCGAATATTCATGTACACTTACCTTAGGGATCTAAATCCCGAAATTGCTAATTCCCTTTGGTATTTGTCGAAATCACCTATAGACTCATATATTAGATTCGATTCCAATCACTTAAACATAATCAATGGCCTTTGGCCGAATCCATGCCTTACCTTAGATAACCGAATCCTGAATGCTCTCCTCTAGAAGTCGGCTTACTTCAAAGCAAATCTCGAAATTCCTAAAAAGAATCGATTTCATGGTTGAATAAGAGTCAAATCAAATGCTGTATTTCGGCTTTTGTTCTACACATGTCGACAGAGGAGGAATAAAGAGAAATAAAAGAGATCCGGCCATAGCATACTTACCTATCCAAACCGATTTGAGAAGGGATCAAAAGAGATCTCTAACGTAGTTGCTATTCGGCCTAGACTGAGAAGAGATGAGGTAGAAGAATTTCGACAATGGCTTTAATGAAGATTCAGCCTTAATGAAATTAAAGGAAAATAATTTTGGGGTTCGGCCTTTTAAGAATGTGGAGAGGGAGAGTGTGAAGCTTTATGAGTTTCGGCTATGGTGACTATAGGAAGAGAATGGTTTCGGCTAGCAAGGAAGATTGGGGGAGAAGGAAAAGGGGGAAATTCGGCTAGGGAGAAGATGAGAGACTAAACAAAAGAAGAAAAAGATGGATACTTCAACTAAAATTTGGCTAGCACTCAAACACTAGCCCTTCCTCACTTTTCTCCTCTTATCACCTCATAAAATAAAAGAAATAATCTATCATTTATCTCTTGAAATAATCTATTATTTATCCCCTATTTAGCCAAAATTTAAAGAGAATAAAACTCCTCTTTTAAGAGCCTTAATGCCGTCCACCTCTCTACTTCTGGAAGCAAAAATAAAACTTCTTTTATTTGCTTCCCATGTGACTTGAACTTAGGCCCAATTCCCTTGTATGTGGCGCCATTTCCAGAGGCCCATGTGGCATCTCTAGGCCACTTTTCCAAGCCTGTTTGTGTGTCAAACTTCTTCTATTAATTTTCTTAAGGCCACCTTGTTTCACTTTCCTCTTTTAACTTAAGTTTCCAAAATGTTCACTTTCCTCTTTTAACGTAACATTTCCATACATTCCCAGGTTTCCAAAAATGTTCAAAATACATTCATAACACATAAGACATGTCATTTCGTACAATTAAACTGAAAATGCATTGGCCCTTTTCAGGATGTTACAGTTCTACCCCCTTAAAATAATTTCGTCCTCAAAATTGCCTAGCTAAAATAAATGAGGGTATTGATGTCGCATTGCCTATTCTGGCTCCCACGAAGCTTCCTCCGATCTATGATTGTGCCACAACACTTTGACTAGGCGAACTGACTTCCTCCGTAATATTTTCACATCATGTTCCAATATTTGAATCGGCTCTTCCTATTAGGATAAGTCTGGTCTTAGCTCTATTTCTTCAACTGGTACCACATGAGATGGATCTGATCAGTAGCGACGTAGCATGGATACATGGAATACATCGTGCATCTGCTGCAACTCCGGTGGCAACTCTAGCGAATATGCCACTGGCCCAACTTGCTTTAGTACTCGATAGGGCCCTATAAACTTTGGGCTTAGCTTCCCTTTTTGACCAAATATCATCACCTTCTTCCAAGGCGAGACTTTCAGAAACACTTGGTCTCCCACTTCAAACTCTATTTCCTTCCGCTTGAGGTCGACGTAAGACTTCTGCCTATCAGAGGCTTCCGTTAACCGTGCTCGGATTATCTCAACCTTCTCTTTAGTTTCTGCTACCAACTCTGGTCCCAAAACTCGACGTTCTCCTAACTCAGTCCAACAAGTAGGAGTTTGACACTTTCGACCGTACAATGCTTCATATGGTGCCATCCAATGCTAGCTCGATAACTGTTGTTGTGGCGAACTCGCTAAAGGCAAGTAATCCTCCCAACTTCCTCGAAAATCCATCACACGACCTCTTAACATACCCTCCAACACTTGTATTACCTGTTCGATGCCCGTCGATTGTGGATGAAAAGTCAGTGAAGTCCAACTTAGTGCCTAAAGCTTGATGAAGTGCCCTCCAAAACCGAGGCGTGAACCTTGGGTCTCTATCCAAATAATTGACACCGCACTTCGTGTAACCTTACAATCTCGCCACGTATAATTTGGCTAACCACGAAGGACTAATCCACTCTTCGGGATGAAGTGTGCAGACTTAGTCAAACAGTCCACTATTACCCATACCAAGTCCTTCTTAGTAGGCGTAAGGGAAGCCCACTAACGAAGTCCATGGTAATTTTTCCCACTTCCACTGTGAAATCTCGATTGGCTGAAGCAATCTGATGGAACTTGGTGTTCAAATTTAACTTGCGACATGTCGGACATTTTCCCACAATTGATAACTTCCCATTTAAGATCGAGGCCACCAAAATTATTCTCTTAGATCTCTGACAACTTAATGCCTCCGGATGCATAGCATAAGGGCTACTATGCGCTTCTCGAAGAATCCTCATCTTAACTCCTCGTCCTTGGCATCTGAGCTTTTCCTTTGTAGCACAATACTCCTTCATCATTAACACCATAATCCTCTAACTCTCCGCTCAGACTTGCAGTAACTTAGCACTTAGGTCCTTATCACCAACTATCCCTTTTCACCTCATTCACCATGTGGGTTTGACTTGCAACTCGCCAATGTGCTTCCATCATCATACAAACTTAAGTGAGCGAATATAGCCCTTAGATCCGACACAACCTTCGACTTAGGGCATCGGCTACCACATTCGCCTTGCCCGACTGGTACTATATCGAGCAATCGTAATCCTTCAATAACTCCACCCACCTTCGCTGCCTCAAGTTTAACTCCTTCTGAGTCAACAGATACTTAAGGCTCTTGTGGTCTGTGTAGATCACTGACCTTTCTCCATAGAGATAGTGCCTCCACACCTTAAGGGCGAAAACCACTGCTGCCAATTCCAAGTCATGGGTTGGGTAGTTAACCTTATGCGGCCTTAACTACCGAGATGCATATGCGACTACCTTTCTGTCTTGCATCAATACGTAACCCAAACCTGTATGGGAAGCGTCACAATACACCGTGAATTCCTTTCCTGCCTTTGGCTGAATCAATACTGGAGCTTTCGTTAAAACCTTCTTAAGCTTCTCAAAGCTCTCCTGCTGCTTATCCGACCATACAAAGGGTACTTCCTTCCTCAACAACTTTGTCAAAGGCGTGGCTATTGATGAGAACCCTTCCACAAACCTTCTGTAATAGCCTGCCAAACCTAAGAAACTTCGGATCTCAGCCACGGACCTAGGTGGCTTCCAATCCAACACCGCTTCGATCTTCTAGGATCCACTCTTATTCCCTCTGCGGATACCACATGCCCTAAGAACGCCACCTTCTTGAGCCAAAATTCACACTTGCTAAATTTGGCATAGAGCTTCTTTTCCCTTAACACTTGCAGCACAACTTGGAGATGCTCATCATGCTCCTCTTTAGACTTGGAGTACACCAAAATATCATCGATGAACACAACGACGAACCTATCCAAGTAAGGTTGGAAAACTCAGTTCATCATATCCATGAAAGCGGCTGGAGCGTTCGTCAACCCAAACGGTATTACTACAAACTCAAAATAGCCGTATCTTATCCTAAAAGCTATCTTATGGATATCTACCTCCTTCACCTTCAACTGATGATATCCCGACCTCAAGTCTATCTTTGAGAATACTGCGGCCCCCTTCAGTTGATCGAACAAGTCATCGATCCTTGGCAAAGGATACTTGTTCTTAATGGTCAGCTTATTTAACTAACGGTAATCTATGCACATACGCATAGTTTCGTCCTTCTTTTTTACAAATAGGACCGGTGCTCCCCATGGAGACACACTGGGTCGAATGAACCCACCATCCAGAAATTCTTGGATTTGAGCCTTGAGCTCCACTAACTCCTTTGGCGCTATTCGGTATGGAGCGATTGACACAGGAGCTGTTCCCGGTAGCAAATCTATTCCAAATTCCAACTCCCTATCTGGGGGTATTCCTGGTAATTCCTCCAGAAATACGTCTTTAAAGTCCTTTACTGTTCTAACTCCACTAACTCCCCTTCTTTTGCGTTCTACAAGATCGACGAAAGCTTTAAATGCCTTGTACCCTTTCCTAGCCATTTTCTCAGCCTTCAATGCAGAAACTACGTTAGACAGGTAGTTTCTTCTTTCTCTAATCATTACCACACTTCATCCTCTGGGGTCTTTAGTTCCATTCGTTTAGCCGCACAATTCAACACGGCTCGGTGCTCTACTAGCCACTCCATTCCAAGTATGAGTTCAAACTCCCCAAAGTGTAGTTCCATTAAGTCACCCAAAGTTCACTCCTTGAATCTCTAAAGGTACACTCAGAAGATCTTATCCACCACTACTGCTTTGGCCTAATGGGCTTACTACGGTCATCGCCTATCGAAAGTTCGAGTCTAGGCCTAGTGTTTCCACTACACTACATGCAACATAAGAATGGGTCGAGCCCACATCAATTAAGGCATAATAAGGCTTGCCATAAATAAGGAACGTGTCGGTTATAACATCCGGTGGTCATCATCCTCCTCCGATGAATCGCATAAACCAAACCCGATCGCCTTTGCGCAGTGTTAGCGAGACCTCGCCTTGTGTTCCACGTCTTACGCCAAACCATTACCTCATTATTGAACCACGACCTCGTTGAGGCTGCTGTCCTCCTCTACCAGCCTGATTAACATTCTGAGCTGCTGATCGACTTTCATCTGGTTTCTTAGGACAATCTTTGAGCATATGGTCCTTGGACCCACACCTAAAACATCCTCCCGTCTTTTTCCAGCACTCCCCTAAGTGCTTCTTTCCACAATGATCACAAGGACGATACTGCCATCCTGTACCAGCTTGCTGATTTTGCGGCCCATCAACTCTAGGCCTCTTTTGAACCTTCCCAGATGATCCAAAACCTCTTTTTAGCCTATTTCGATCCATAGTTTGCTTTGTAGCATCCTTAATTCCCTCGGCTACCTTGGCCTTTTCTACTAAAGCAGAAAACTCTCGCTCCTGATGCGGTGCTATCAACAATTTCAAATCATCCCTTAGTTCGTCCTCACAACGGACACAACGTTCATGCTCAGTTGCTACTACTCCTCGAGCATATCGACTCAACCTCAGAAATTCAGCTTCATACGCTGCTACTGACTTGTTCTCTTGAACCAGCCCCAGAAAAGCCTTCCTCTGCTCATCAATATATCTGGTCCCCACATACTTCTTCTGATACGCTGTCTTAACATAATCCCAGGTCAGATCCTCAGCTGTGGCACCATCCCGAACTGTTAACCACCATTGATACACTTCATCGCGTAACAGTGCCACTATTCCTTTCAACTTCTCTTCAAGGGCCAGGTCGAGCTCATCCATAATGCGCTCGGTCGCCTCCAACTAGTATTCAGCTGTACTGGGTGCCACACCAGACACTCCACGAAACACCTCAGCTCCATTGGCTCGGAGTCGCTCAGGTACAGACTTTCGAGCTCTCATATTTCTGTCCGCTTCAGCCACCATTTCGAACTTCAAAGACAACCTACGATACAAAGATCATCCCCGTCTGAGCTCGCTTTGCCGACACCAACAAATGGGGATGGTGGTGGCGGTGGTAACTCATTGTCAGACCCTTGACCCGATCTAATGGGTTCTGACACAGCCATTCTTCCTCTACCGCGTCCATGACGACCGCGTCCTCTAGAACTCATATCTAACGATGCGCCTTAATCTGGTTTAAGAAAGTTTTATGAATTAGCCCTTATTCCACTGATTATCCATGACGAAGTTTTATGAAAAGAATTTTAAGAGTGGTTCTTTCGTATTCATACATGCACACAGTCTTCACATTCATACATCCATCAATCAATTATGAACTTCCGTTCATTCAGAGAAATGTTGTAGTTTTCATTGTTGTTGTTTTTCCACTACCTAGGGGTATTTGCGTAATTTGTCCTACAGGGGTATTTTTGTAATTTGTCAAATAAAGTTCCTTGGTAATTTTGTCAATAAGGGTATTCTGGTAATTTTTTTCATTCTCGAGGGTATTTTGGTAATTAACATGGGTAAATTTGTAAGTTTAATAATTTAGGGATATTTCAAAATTTGTAAAACTTTGAGGGTTCTTTTTGAGAAATTTATTTTCCAAAACGATGAAGTTGCAAAAATTTTAGAAATCAGGGTCATTTTGGAAATTTTGGTAAGTCAGGGGCAATTTTGTAATTTTTCAAAATCAAGGTATTTTTGATAATTTGCAAATAAGGGTTTTTGGACTTGTTATAAAATAATGAAAATGTTGATTAGAACTGTGGGTATTTTAGACATTTTTATAAACCAAGGGCATTTTTGTAATTTTACCACTAGGGGTATTTTTGTAATTTTATAAATCAAAATTTTTCGAAAAATTGTGTGGAAAAAAATAGTTTTCACAAATTAAAGAAAAATGATTTTAAGAGTTTTAAAATTAGGGTTCTAAAAAAAACATGGCTAGTTCCCTTTCGGGTTTTAGTTATTAGGTTTAGCCTATGACCGAGTCTTCTTGGTCAGGGTGAACCAAAGCTACGCACCAGGTAGGATTCCTGCGAAGAGGAGGTGAGTCACTAGGACTGCTTAAATACCAGGC
This sequence comes from Gossypium rotundifolium, assembly GCA_025506655.1. Classification (NCBI taxonomy): domain Eukaryota; kingdom Viridiplantae; phylum Streptophyta; class Magnoliopsida; order Malvales; family Malvaceae; genus Gossypium; species Gossypium rotundifolium. Next base: position 83,015,608 of record CP106722.1, on the reverse strand, counting down.
TCTTTCGGATCCAATCCTAGACATGTGCACAGGAGTTACCACACCCTAACTCGGTTGACTTAGCCATAGGTTTGTTTAGTTAGGCATTTAAGTCTTATATAGTAGTTGGGGTAGACTAGTCCTAGGGTTCAAGTACCTATCATTCTATTCTACGTTCCATTCCTTTTCTACCCTTCTATAAATCACATAATCACACAGATGGTTAGGGGTACTTACACGGTGGATCATGGGTTGAGACTTAGGTGCCATGCCATCAAACCCGCCTATTTTCGAAATACTTCCATAAAACTCATTTGGGCTCGATTTGAAAACGTTTTGGGCCTTAGACCGCAGGCCGAGAGTTTAAAACTGGGCTCTGATACCAAACTGAAACACCCAACACCCGGCCCACGAGCCTAGACAGATCTAGTATGTTCCTCGATGTAAACCGGTTCAAAATTCTTTTGTTACTTTGAAAACTGTGTGTTTTGAAGATAGTTTGTTTGTGGGATGGGCTCGAGTTGAAAACATGTTTATTTTTATATTGAAAACCTATTTATTTCAGGTGACAAAATATTTAAAGTTTATTTTAAATTAAATTGACTTAATCTTTAAATAACATAAATACGTAACATAGTAATTAAAACAACAATAAAATCATCACTATGGCCTTATTACATAAAACAAAACCCAAAATAAAATTGTAGAGTACTTAAATAAAATAAAATGTCCAAATTAAATAAAACTTTAAAATTTGAGCATGGCCACCACAAGTTACGCCATCCCGGTCCATCACTGTTCATCACCAAACATGTTCCCACAACGGTAAGTCAAGACTCAATGTGTAACCAACACTAAAATTTAATAGATTTAGGCATACCATACATATCATGTTCACATAATAATTCAAGATAATGATGCAACCCAACCCAAACCTAGATGTTATCTCGCTACACATCCCTGCACCAACTCGCACACCGTGGGGACTACTAAGTCAACCCTCCATTCGCTACACACCATCGAAGGCAGTCGCTGCAGTCGACGTGCTCATCGCCCATATAAAATTTGTGGCTTAGCCACCAGATTAAATTAATTGTGTCATGAGACACCACATTCAGATAATGTAACCAAAGTTACCACATTCAGATAATGTAACCGAAGTTACCACATTCAGATAGTGAGACCGAAGTCACCCCTTTCACTTCCCCTTTTTCACATAACCCGAATGCCCCATATTATTCATATCATGCATATCATACTTGAATTCACATTCATGTCACTTTTCACATGTTAAATATAACATATTTCGTAATCCTAGTAGGAGTAGGAAACGTACCTGAGTACTTTGTACCGTAACACGGTACCTTAGCCATATTCACATTCTTATAAACATGCACATATTAAATATTGCCATAAAATATATTAAGAATTAGTGTGGAATACACACCTGATATTAATGCTTTCCTGAAAACCCGAAAACTCGCTCTAACGCTTTAGATTCTTAACTCCTACATTCGACCAATACTAGGATTTTAACAAAAAAGCCATTCGGCCATAAACCAAATCCCAGTAGGATTAGTACACTTATATGCTTACCTTGCTGTCGAATTGACTATAGTCAAATCTAAAACTTGCAGAGTTCTCCCTTGCAATCGGCTAGGCACTAAAATCACTTAACTAATTAGTTTGACTTTTAACCAAATAAGAAATAGATCTTCATACCAAAATAAGCCTTGGCGAATATTCATGTACACTTACCTTAGGGATCTAAATCCCGAAATTGCTAATTCCCTTTGGTATTTTTCGAAATCACCTATAGACTCATATATTAGATTCGATTCCAATCACTTAAACATAATCAATGGCCTTTGGCTGAATCCATACCTTACCTTAGATAATCGAATCCTGAATGCTCTCCTCTAGAAGTCAGCTTACTCCAAAACAAATCCCGAAATTCCTAAAAAGAACTGATTTCATGGTTGAATAAGAGTCAAATCAAATGTTGTATTTTGGCTTTTGTTCTACACATGTAGACAGAGGAGGAATAAAGAGAAATAAAAGAGATCCGGCCATAGCATACTTACCTATCCAAACTGATTTGAGAAGGGATCAAAAGAGATCTCAAACCTGGTTGCTATTCGGCCTAGACTGAGAAGAGATGAGGTAGAAGAATTTTGACAATGGCTTTAATGAAGATTCGGCCTTAATGAAATTAAAGGAAAATAATTTTGGGGTTCGGCCTTTTAAGAATGTGGAGAGGGAGAGTGTGAAGCTTTATGAGTTTCGGCTATGGTGACTATAGGAAGAGAATGGTTTCGGCTAGCAAGGAAGATTGGGAGAGAAGGAAAAGAGGGAAATTCGGCTAGGGAGAAGATGAGAGACTAAACAAAAAGAAGAAAAAGATGGATACTTCAACTAATAATTTTGGCTAGCACTCAAACACTAGCCCTTCCTCACTTTTCTCCTCTTATCACCTCATAAAATAAAAGAAATAATCTACATTTATCTCTTGAAAATAATCTATTATTTATCCCCTATTTAGTCGAAATTTAAAGAGAATAAAAACTCCTCTTTTAAGAGCCTTAATGCCGTCCACCTCTCTGCTTCTGGAAGCAAAAATAAAACTTCTTTTATTTGCTTCCCATGTGACTCGAACTTAGGCCCAACTCCCTTGTATGTGGCGCCATTTCCAGAGGCCCCATGTGGCATCTCCAGGCCACTTTTCCAAGCCTGATTGTGTGTCGAACTTCTTCTATTAATTTTCTTAAGGCCACCTTGTTTCACTTTCCTCTTTTAACTTAGGTTTCCAAAATGTTCACTTTCCTCTTTTAACGTAACATTTCCATACATTCCCAGGTTTCCAAAAATGTTCAAAATACATTCATAACACATAAGACATGTCATTTCGTACAATTAAACCGAAAATACATAGGCCCTTTTTAGGATGTTACATTAGCTATCGGCCCACTATGGCATTTTTGTAATCGGCCCATTGGGGCATTTTAGCAATCGGCCCATTATGGGCATTTTCATAGTTTAGCCTATTATCCCGTTTTCAACAGATTTCAGAACTAACATTGTTTAAGCGCATTACTCGATTCTATGTAATATTCCGATTTAATAGACTTGTACGCGAAAGTGACTTATTTTACCGATTTTAGGGGGAATCACAACACTACGGGATTATGGTGTGGAATTACACACCTGATTACGTAAAGCACTAAACCCTCTTGATCGTCGTCACCTATAACACCACATCACTCGATTAACCAAAAATAGAGAGTTTTCTAATCTAAAACTAATCGAATAATCTAAAATACTTACCCTCACAGTCGCTCACGACTATGATCTGCCTATTTGCACCGAATGTTGGCTCCCTTCCACAACACGGTGGAAAATCCTGAACTGTCGATACTGCCCTACGCTTGAACTTGGGAGCAGAGACTGCAAGTCGACTCCCTTTTTGCCTCTTATCGATTTTCCCTTAATATGGCTACCACTTGCCTCCATTAAGAGAGTCTTAGTCAGAACGATATCACGATGAGAAAAGTAGTTGTCTAAGAAGAGGATTTCAGCTTACCACTACTTTCGAAGGACCAACGAGCAGAAGAGAACGAGTTGTTAAGTCCCTAACACAAACAGTTAGACAAATTGTTGGTCCATTTTAGCAGAACAACCGAGCAAAAAGAAATAAAAAATGAACCAAATAGAAACACCTTACCTTGATCAATGTTGAACCCACTTCCATAGATTCGGCCTATGTCTACAGATGAGTCGACAAGAGTGAGAGATGCGGCCTGATTACCAACAATTCGAGTGAGAAGAGTAACTCGACCAACCCCGCTTAACACCTACAAGATGCCACTACAAAAAAGAAAGAGTAAGGGAATTAAAGTTTCGGTCTAGGAATGAAACAGAACAGCCGAATGATAAGGGTCAAACATTCGGCCATGTAGTAGAGAAGATGAAAGGAAGAGAATAGATCCACTTACCCAATTCGGCCAAGGAAGAATGTGCCCACACGTAATGGAAGAGAAGATAGAGAGTCAAAGGGGTTCGGCTACTTGGAGAAAAAGGGGCTAGGGAGATTCGGCCACCAAGTAATGTCGACTAAAAAAGAGGAGAGAAAGATTGAAAAAACGGTGAGAAAAGAAAGAAGAGATGGACAAGAGAAGTGCCAAAGAATTTTGGCCAACACTAAGGAGGAGACAAACAAAAGAATGACTTGTGTGTTTCGGCAAGCCAGGGAAAAAAATTGAAAAAGAAAGCACAAAATGTTTAAAAGAGGGAAAAAGCTTTTCGTGCACAAAACCTGCAAAAATGACCTTAAGAATTTCGGCTCCTATATCCCCCTACCAAAATCGTATACCCCCTACACCCAAAAGACCTTAATTGACCGAATTCCTTCCCCATGCACTTCCCAAAATTCGGCCAACAACCCCTCTCACCTCAATCCCTTATTTTTCTCCTTGATTTCCTCCTCAATCCTCTTCCTATCACTCATTCAAATGAATTTGAATTAGTCTTTAATTCCTCCTATAGAATCCTAGCCGAACTCTCCCACCTTCACCTGATCAACCCAAAAATTAATTCAATTGTTGCAATAGGTGGGATTCGAACCCTTCCCCCTTAGCTCCTACAAGTGATGCCTCACCACCTTGCAACTAGCTCTTCTTGTGCTAGCAAAATACACACTTATTCCCTTATGTCTTGACGCCACTTGCCCTCTCCTCTTAAAGTGCCTAATCATATAAATTTTACTAGGGCCCAACTCGACCCTAGGCCTTCTCAAGGCCCCCCAAACACACAAAACTACCACACATAGCTAGCCTAATGCATGGAACAATGCAAAGCTCAAAATCTTGAATTTCAGGATGTTACAGTTCTACCCCCTTAAAGAAATTTTAGCCTCAAAATTTACCTGGTTAGAAGAGATGAGGGTATTGTTGCCTGATCGTGTCTTGGGCTCCCAGGTGGCCTCCTCTGACCCGTGATTATGCCATAATACTTTGACCAACGGAATTGTTTTCCTTCGCAGCACCTTAACATCCCGATCTAGAATCTGTACAAGCTCTTCTTCAAAAGTCAAATCGGGTCTTATCTCGATTTCTTCCACCAGCACTACATGAGACGGATCCAAATGATAACGCCTTAACATCGAGACATGGGATACATCATAAATCTAACTTAACTCAAGAGGTAATTCAAGCTGATAAGCCACTGGCCCAACACGCTTCAATACTCGGTAAGGTCCGATAAATCTAGGGCTCAACTTGCCCTTCCGTCCAAATCTTACAACCCTTTTCCACAGTGAGGCCTTCAAGAAGACCTAATCTCCTACTGAAAACTCAATCTCCTTATGCTTCAGATTTGCATATGATTTCTATCTATCCCAAGCTTCTTTTAACCGAGCTTGAATTACTTTAACCTTTTCCTCAGTCTCCGAAATCAATCCTGGACCCAATAACTGTCGCTCGCCCAACTCTATCCAGCAGATAGGAGTACGACACCTACGACTATACAACGCCTCGTAGGGTGCCATCTGTATGTTGGATTGATAGCTATTGTTGTATGCAAACTCTTCCAATGGTAGAAAATCTTTCCAACTACCCCTGAAGTCGATAACACAGCCCCTTAACATGTCTTCTAGAATCTGGATTACCCTTTCTGACTGACCATCAGTCTGGGGATGGAACGCTGTGCTGAAATCTAGCCTTGTACCTAAAGCTTCATGTAGAGCCTTCCAGAACCGTGATGTAAACCCAGGATCTTTGTCTGATATGATAGACACCGGTACCCCATGCAATCTCACGACCTCTGTAACATATAGCTTGGCCAACTTCTGCAACGAATAATCCATACGAACAGGTAGGAAATGAGCAGACTTCATTAACCGATCCACAATTACCCATACGAAATCTTTCTTAGTAGGCATTAAGGGTAACCCACTAACAAAATCCATCGTTATCCTTTCCCATTTCCATAGTGGGATTTTTACCAGTTGTAGCAACCCTGAAGGCAGTTGATGTTCCGCTTTCACCTACTAACATGTCAAGTACTTGCTCACGAAGTCGGTAACCTCTCGCTTTAATCTCGGCCACCAATACTGCTCATGAAGGTCTCTATACATTTTGTTTCCACCAAGGTGCATAGCGTATGGACTACTATTCGCCTCACATAGAATCATTTGCCTCAATTCAGAATCCCTCAACATACAAACTCTTCCATGGAAACATAATACTCCATCCCTGTTTAATTCGAAGTCCCCTATCTCACCACCTTCCACTTGCTGAAGCTGAGAACCCAACTTTTCATCTATCAACTGTTTTTCTTTAATCTCACTTACCCATGCAGGCTTCACTTGAAGTTCAGCTAATAGGCTACCATCTTCATAAAGACTAAGATGAGCAAACATCACTCTCAAGTCCGATATCACATTTCAACTCAATGTATCTACCACTACGTTAGCTTTACCTAGGTGATACTATTGAGCTGTCATAATCTTTCAACAATTCTATCCACCTCTGTTGCCTTAAATTCAACTCCTTCTGGGTAAGGAGATACTTCAGGCTCTTATGGTCTGTGTAAATAATTGACTACTCCCCATACAGATAGTGTCTCCATATCCATATCTTCAGGGCAAACACCACTGCAGCTAACTCTAAATCATGAGTGAGATAGTTCACCTCATGCGGCCTTAATTGATGAGATGCATAAGTCACCACTTTCCTTTCTTGCATCAGAACACATCCCAAGCCCCTGTGTGACGCATCACAATAAACAACAAACTCTTTACCTACCTCAGGCTGAATCAATACTGGCGTTTCAGTTAAAATCTTCTTTAATCTCTCAAAGCTCTCCTGCTGCTTATCTGTCCACATAAGCGGTACTCCTTTACACAACAGCTTAGTTAGGGGTGCAGCAATAAATGAAAACCCCTCAACAAAATGCCTGTAGTACCCAGCCAAACCAAGAAAACTTCAGATTTTTGACACTGATTTCGATGGTCACCTCATTCCCTTCGCTGCCAAACCACTCTAATTCCCTTCACAGACACAATATGCCCCAAAAAGGTCACCTCATTCAGCAAAATTCACACTTACTGAATTTGGCATACAGCTGCTTCTCCCTTAATATCTACAACACAACCCCTAGATGTGAATCATGCTCCTCTTCCGTCTTTGAGTACACAAAGATGTCATCTATGAATACCACCATAAATCGGTCGAGATAGGGTTGGAAAACTCAGTTCATCATGTCTGTAAATGTAGCTGGTGCATTTTTTAACCGAATGGCATCACCAAGAACTCGTAATGCCCGTATCGAGTTCGAAACACAGTCTTATGAATATCCGCTTCCTCGACCTTTAGCTGGTGATACCCCGATCTCAAGTCTATCTTCGAGAAAATCGAAGCTCCTCGCAACTGGTCAAACAAATCATCAATCCTCAGTAGCAGATACTTATTCTTGATCGTCAACTTATTCAATTGCCTATAATCGATGCACATACGCATCGACCCATCCTATTTTTTAACGAACAAAATCGACACTCCCCTTGGTGACACACTTGGTCGGATAACCCCATGTCCAACAACTCCTGGATCTGAGCTTTAAGTTCCCCCAACTCCTTTGGTGCCATTCTGTAAGGGGCAATGGACACCGGAGCATTCCTGGCAATAGTTCAATGCTGAATTCCACATCCCGATTCGGAGGTAATTCCAAAAGCTTCTCGAGAAAAACGTCTAAGAACTCTTTCATCATTCTAACATTTTCTACTGACAACTCTTTGACATCCAAAGCACTGACGAAGGCTAAGAATGCTTCACACCCTTTTCGTACCAACCTTTCAGCCTTTAAAGCAGAAACCACGTTAGATAGATAATTCCTTCTTTCCCCTATCATTATCACTTCCTTATCCTCTGAAGTTCTTAGTACCATCCACTTTATAGCACAGTCCAAGTTTGCACGGTGCTTAACCAGCCAGTCCATGCCTAATATAAGGTTGAACTCACTGAATGGCAGTTCCACCAAATTCGCCAGGAACACTTCTCCTTGAACTTCCAAGGGCACATCCCTAAGAAACTTATTCACTACTACTGACTGTCCTAAAGGGCTAATCACAGTTGTTTCTCTAGCAGTAATCTCAGACTTAATATCCAAAGTTCCAGACACAGCACATGCAACATATGAATGGGTAGATCCAACATCTATCAAAGTGAAAAAGGGTGCATCAAATATGAAAAGCGTACCAATTATGACGTCCGTTGCGTCGTCGTCTTCTCGACGTTTGACCACATAGACCAATCCTGGCTGTCTCGCCTCTATGTTACCCCTATTACCAGCACCTCTACCCGGTGCCCCCTGACCTCGTCCTAAACCATTTTCACCTCGACTTGATCCACGGCCTCTCGGCGGCTCTCGCGCCCTACCGGTCGTAAATCAGGATTTAACCACGTGGTCCGAACAGCTCTTGAGGGCAATCTCTAAACTGATGATCCTTGGATCCACATCTAAAACAACCACCAGTTCTCTTCCAGACTCACCCGAGTGAAGTTTTCCACAGTCCACACAAGGCTGTAACTGATTGGAAGCAGCTGGAGCACCCACTCAAACTGGGCCTCATTTCTGGGCCTTTTCTGAAATCCTCTTGCAGTACCCCGAGTACTCAAAATCTCTTTTGTTCTTGCCCCTATCTTTATCTCAATTTTTCCGTTCCAAGTGTTTTACTTCCTCAGCAGTGCTATCAGTACTCGCAGCTCATCACGCAGCCCATCCTCAAAACGTACACAATGTTTATAATCAGCTGATACTATTCCCCGAGCATACCAGCTCAAACGCAAAAACTCCGCCTCGTACACTACCACAGATCTACCCCCTTGAACCAGATTTAAGAATTCCTTTCTTCAAGCATCCACACAGCTAGCCCCGACATATTTTCCCTGAAATGTTGTCATAAAGAAATCTCAGGTAATACTATCAGCCTGAGTGCCTTCCCTAACAGTGAGGCACCACTGATATGCCTCGTCTCTCAATAATGACACTACCCCTTTCAGTTTCTACTCAGCTGTACAGTCCATATCGTCCATAATCCACTCCACCACCTCAAGCCAATACTCTGCTACACTTGGGGCTACACCCAAAATACCCCTAAAAACTTCGGCTCCATTAGATCTAAGTTGCTCAGATATTGACCCACGAGCTGCCGACCCAGTACTTGCCCCAGCAACCCTCTTCAGTACACGTAACATCGCTTGGGACAGAGCGTCGTCCCCACCCATTCGATCACGTGACCCAATTTCAGTCACCGGCGAAGCTGGTGCGTCCATTTCAGACATATGCCCAGATGCTTCAGACCCAACTCTAGCACCTCGGCCTCTACCACGGCCACGTCTACCACGTCCACGTCCTCTAGCACTCATGTTTGCTAAGTCATTTTAATCTGATTAAAAGTCTTATGAATCAGTATGCAATTCAATGTTTATTAACCAATGTTTTATGAAGTGTGAGTAGAAAAGTTGTTTTCAAGATCCGCATCCTAGGGTCTCGATCTTTATAATTTCAGGTCTCAAAGCTAGAAATTCCAATATACTATTGTCTCGACAAAAAAAATATACCCTTTCTATAGTCATACAGTAGTAATCATAAAACGAAAATAGGAAAAACTTACTGACTTGGTGCCGGATACCCGTAGTGCCATACTTCCTCTAAAGACATGCATTTTATTTTTTTTTAAAATCAAATTTCAAACAGCTTTAGAAAATGTTTTTGAACCCAAACGACAGCGGAGCTTTGCAACCTGGCTCTAATACCATAAAACGTAACACTCCAAACTCGGCCCATTTGTTTCGACTGGATCTGGCATGTCACATGAGGAAAGTACTTAAAGAACTTGTGATTACATCAAAGTTGACGTTTATTTGGTAATAGTTAAGAAAGCAAGCTTGGTCTACCGTTGTTCGTTATAACAACTACTAGTTCACGTAGGTTGTTTGGTGTTACGAAAATCGAACTAGTGGAATTTTAAAATCGTGACTATTTGGAAATCATATTTGTAGTTCAAAGGAAAACCCCAGTTTATATTTATATATATATATTTGTTTGTTTTATAATCCATTTGTGATTCATTTTTGGAAAAACATTATTTATGTTTTTAGAAAATTCCCATTTTAAAATAACTCATAAAAAATAGTGAATACGTAGAAACTTAAAGCAAATTTAAAATCCCAGAGGCCTTATTACAAGTTCAAAACCCACAATAGTAAAAGTAAAGAAATAAAGCAGAAAGGAAATTTACTAAAGGTTGGAATCAACGTTCCTAAAGCATGGCCTCCACCAAGTGATCTATGGCCCCAAGTCCTCACTGATGAGCATTACCTGCAAGGATAAAGAGGGGGAGTAAGTTACAAGAACTCAGTGTATAATCCCCTTACCGTCATCCACTGGGCCCGAACCCATGTAACATCATCTTGGGCCTAAGCCCATTTACATAACAGTATAATTAATGTAATGAATGCAACCCAACCCATCCATCCAACACACCCCCGACCAGCCAATCACACCTGTGGGGATCAAGTCAACCCACCTCGCTGCTCACACCGAAAATGCAATCATGCTGCAACATTAGTTACATGTGGTTGAGCCACTATGATCATAAATATTCAGACATATATAAATTGTGGCTAGGCCACTAAGCTACACTACTCTTTATTCAAGTCCCCGCCCCATGTAATATGATAAGGTGCAACATACATATATTAAGGAATTCATGAGTAAAGCAGACATCAACCCAACGAGGGTATTTTTTTGTAAACTAGTCCAGTAAAGTTTTTCGTAATCGACCCATTAGGGCATTTTAGCAATTGGCCCATTATAAGTATTTTCGTAATCGGCCCATTGAGGCATTTTAGCAATCGGCCCATTATGGGCATTTTTGTAGTTTAGCCTATTATCCCATTTTCAACAGATTTTAGAACTAACATTGTTTAAGCGCGTTACTCGATTCCATGCAATATTCTGGTTATTAGACTTGTACGCGAAAGCGACTTGTTTTATTGATTTTATGGAGAATCACAACACTACAGGATTATGGTGTGGAATTACACACCTAATTACGTAGAGCACTAAACCCTCTTGATCATCGTCACCTATAACACCATATCACCTGATTAACCAACAACAGAAAGTTGTCTAATCTAAATCTAATCGAATAATCTAAAATAGTTACCCTCACAGTCGCGCACGACCACGATCTGCCTATTTGCGCTGAATGTTGGCTTCTTTCCACAACTCGGTGGAAAATCCCAAATTGCCGATACTACCCTACGCTTAAACTTGGGAGCAGAGACTGCAAGTCCACTCCCTTTTTGCCTTCTTATCGATCTTCCCTTAATATGGCTACCACATGCCTCCATTAAGAGAGTCTCAGTCAGAACGATATCACGATGAGAAAAGTAGTTGTCTAAGAAGAGGATTTTGGCTTACCACTACTTTCGAAAGACCAACGAGCTGAAGAGAACGAGTTGTTAAGTCCCTAACACAAATGGTTAGAAAAACCATCAGTCTGTTTTAGCAGAACAACTGAGCAAAAAGAAATCAAAAATGAACCAAATAGAAACCCCTTACCTTGATCAATGTTGAACCCACTTCCACAGATTCAGCCTATGTCTATAGATGAGTCGATAAGAGTGAGAGATGTGGCCTGATTACCAACAATTTGAGTGAGAAGAGTAACTCAACAAACCCCTCTTAACACCTACAAGATGCCGCTACAAAAAAGAAAGAGTAAGGGAATTGAAGTTTCAGTCTAGGAATGAAACAGAATAGCCGAATGATAGGGGTCAAACATTTGGCCATGTAGCAGAGAAGATGAAAGGAAGAGAATAGATCCACTTACCCAATTCAGCCAAGGAAGAAGGTGCCCACACGCAATGGAAGAGGAGATAGAGTGTTAAAGGAGTTCGGCTACTTGGAGAAAAAGGGGCTAGGGAGATTCGGCCACCAAGTAATGTCGACTAAAGAAGAGGAGAGAAAGATTGAAGAAACAATGAGAAAAGAAAGAAGAGATGGACAAGAGAAGTGCCAGATAATTTCAGCCAACACTAAAGAGGAGATGAACAAAAGAATGACTTGTGTGTTTCGGCAAGCCAGGGAAAAAATTGAAAAAGAAAGCACAAAATGTTTAAAAGAGGGAAAAAGCTTTTCGTGCACAAAACCTGCAAAAATGACCTTAAGAATTTCAGCTCCTATATCCCCCTACCAAAATCGTATACCCCCTACACCTAAAACACCTTAATTGACCGAATTCCTTCCCCATGCACTTTCCAAAATTCGGCCAACACCCCCTCTCACCTCAATCCCTTATTTTTCTCCTTGATTTCCTCCTCAATCCCCTCCCTATCACTCATTCAAATGAATTTGAATGAGTCTTCAATTCCTCCTACAGAGTCCTAGCCGAACTCTCCCACCTTCACCTTATCAGCCCAAAAATTAATTCAATTGTTGCAATAGGTGGGATTCGAACCCTTCCCCCTTAGCTCCTACAGGTAACGCCTCACCACCTTGCTACTAGCTCCTCTTGTGCTAGCAAAATACCCACTTATTCCCTTATGTCTTGACGCCACTTGATTTCTCCCCTTGTAGTGCCCAATCACATAAATTTTACTAGGGCCCAACTCGACCCCAGGCCTTTTCAGGGCCCCCCAAACACACACAACCACCACACATAGCTAGCCTAACGCATGGAATAATGCAAAGCTCAAAATCCCGAATTTCAGGATGTTACACATTTGTTTCAATTCAAGCACAGAGCCATATGATCTCCTTTACAAAATTTTTTCGAACTCAATTAATAACCATCCTCTTATTCTTACAAGTCAAACTCGTATATTTGAATCACATAGTCAACCAAAATCAATTCATATTTTCTTCTAGTCATTTCACATATACAAATCATGCTTCAATATTTAACCATATTAACTATCGTTTATCTAATCAAATTATGAACTAACTAATATTTATCAAAACCATAGTGCACGTGCTTCATAAATACAGAGTTCGAACCATGTAACCATCAATTACATGGCATTCGAATACCTAAAACATAATCAAACATAATTCATCACATATATTGAATATACATTAAGACTTCCTCTAGTGCAATTTCATTTCTTTAACAAAATACCAAACATACCATTTTATTTATCTATGCACATCCACATTTAAAACTATACCAACCATATTACAAGGCATAATATTCATTAGCATAATAGACTATAGTTAACATTATATCATGGCCTAATATACTTTTAGTTCTATCATAATATTCACATCTCACCCTAAAAATGAAAGCCATTTCTAAACACAAATACCAAACCGTAATTGCCCTACTCCGTTAATTATTTAATGAACAAACCAATTCATATATTATGCACATTCACACATTAATCTAAGTAGAGGTCCACACGGCTTAATAGACATACATGTATATAAACATAAACATATATCACTTAATAACCAAAATCAATTGTAAATATTACAAGCTCATGCATTACAATAAGATAACATTAAACTTTTTTAATACATATACCAAATCAAAGTACACTAATTTTGCGTACTAATTATCCCAAAATACATATTAACAATAAATCAATTAACCATCTATTAGGTCAATAGTAAGCCACTTAAAATAGCCTAATTCATGATATATAGAAAAGACATCACATAGTTTATAAAAACATGTATCACAAATCGAAAACACATCCATTAACTATGTAATTACCTGAGCTAAATCACTTGTTCATCAAGCGTACTTCTCAAAATTAGCACATTAACAAGGTCGATCAATGGCTAACATTAACATCATTATCAAGCCATTTTCGCATGGCTATTTATATACAATTCAAAACAAACCATATTAAAACTAGCCTATACATGCCATATGACAAAAGTGCAAACTTTCAAAGTACCAAAATAGTGATCGATAGTGTGATGATGATCCTTCACGATCCCCGAGCTCGAGCTTACTTTATATACCTATAAAATAATAAAGTAAATGCACAAAGTACGCTTTGAAAGCTTAGTAAGTCATAAGCAAATAAATCATCACAAGGACATGAATAATTCAATTTGAATAGGCCAAATTTAACTAATCTCACATACATATACAATTACTTTTCTCATATAATCCATAATACCACATTAGTAACTTCACTTACCTTATTTTTCAATGAACATATAAACCTTATACGTAACTGAATTATTTAGCTCAAATTCACATTCAGATTTGTTTGACATTTCCCGTTGAACCATTTGGAATCGTTAAGGATACTCGAAAACACATAGATCACATACAATGCCATATCCCATATATGGTCTTACACGTTATCACATATCGATGCCTCTGTCCCAGACAAGGTCTTACACGAATCATATATGATGCCAATGTCCCAGACATGGTCTTACATGAAATCACACCTCGAAAGTCCTAATTTCATGACATTAGTATCCTATACTATTCCTAAGGTTCATATGGGGCTTTCGACTTCGTAATCCAATCAATTCATGCTCGAAATAATTCCTCCAATAGTCAATTCAATTCAACAATATATATATATATATATATACATACACACAATTCAATTCGGCAATATATACATTTAAATTTAAAAATGTTTATTTGCATATGAACTTACCTCGTATGCAAATGAATAGATCAGAACAACTATTCAACAACTTTCGACTTCCCCCGATCCAAATCTGATTTCTTCCTTTCTTGATCTAAATCAATTTAAATTTAACTTATTTAATTACAAGTTCATTCAATTTCATCCAAAAACACATAAATGAGCATTTTGCACTTTAGCCCCTAATATTTCACATTTTCTCAATTTAGTCCCTATTTCAAAACAACACAAAATGCACAAAATTTCCTTAAACCCATGCTTGGCTGAATCTTCCCTAGTTCCATAGCAGCCCATTAATTCCATTTATTTCACATTTTGACCCCTCAATTTAAAAATTTTACAATTAGTCATCAATAAGCTTTTTTATCAAAAATCTCCTAATAAACTATGATAATCTACCAAAATTTATTTATTTTTCATCATCAAACAACAAAAACATCAAGCTATCAACAATGGCAAATCACAATTTCATCATCAAATCTGAAAATTAAAGCATGGGCTAGCTAGTATACGAAGAAACGATCTCAAAAATGTAAAAATTATCAAAAACCGAGCAAAGAACATACCTAAATCAAGCTTCCTAGGTGCTGAAATTAAAAGCTTCAACAATGGCTTCTTTCTTCTCACATTCGGCCAACAAAAGATGAACATGCATGTGTTTCTTTCTTATGTTTTATTTTATTAACTATTATTACTAATTTACATAATTAACCTTTATAATTTAATTTGAAAACCATATAATACATGCCCAAAACCGTCCAGTAATAAATTCAATGGTCAAATTACAATATAAAAACCTCACCTTTAATTAATTAAAACAATTAAGCACTTTAACATATAGCATGCTACTTTTACATTTTACACAATTAAGTCTTTTTATTAAATTAAGCACATAAGCGGTAAAATTAAATCATGAAATTTTCACATATATCAATTATCATGCTGTTAATACCAAAAATAATATTAAAAATAATTTTATGACCTCAGATTTTGTAACATCCCAAAATTGGGCTTAGTAGGATTGGGCCCAATGGGCCTTGGGCGTAGGAATGTTTAAAATTTTGAGAACAAGATAATGGCATTATTACAAATTAGACTTGTTAGTTAAGTGAATTTGGAGTTTACGGGGTTTCTATGAAGTCTCGGGTTTAATTGGGCCTTAGGAAAAATTTGGTATTTTAGCACTTTAAGGAGAGATGGTAAGTAGCTTCAAGGCTTATTGAAATAAATGAATAAATGGTTAGCACAAGTGAGCAACTAGTAAAGAGGTTATGGCAATAAGTGATGTACCTTGAGGGAAGAGGTTCAAATCCCTTTGTGTGCAATGTTTGGCTAATATTTTTGCACTCTTTCCTTAAGTGTCGGCCAAGGACTATTTATGGCAAGGGTGGACCTCATTATTTTTGGTAATGTGGCTATAAGAATAAGGCAAGGTTGAAGTTGGGGAAAAGAATCAAGAGAAATAGGTAAGTAAGGGGGACAAGAGGCTTAATTTGTGGATGGTATTTTGGAAAGCTTGGGTGGCCAAACTCTTATCCTAAGGGGGGATACATGTGGACGGTTTTGAGGTAGATAGGTGGCTGAAAATTTTACCTTGGCATTTGGTAAGGCCTTGGTTTTGTTTTGGCCAAAAATTCTATTGCAACCTTTGTGTCATCTTCTCTCTTTTCGCTACTTTCTTTGCCGAAATTTTCTAGCACAATAGTGCAATTTTCTCTTCTCTTGAATTGGTCACATATTCATCTTTTGTCTAATCTCCTTGATAGCCGAATATCATTGTTCATTCTCCTCCATAACCGAAACCTTTCCATCGTTCTTTCTTTCTCATTCCTTAAGCAATCGGTAAGTATTCTTTCCAATGTTTTATTTTCTTCTCTTATGACCGAATCCATACTTTGGTTTTTGAATGGTCATTTTGATCGAGACTATCACCTTACTTTCTCTCATACGAGATCGTTTTCTTTTTCGTAGTGATATAGAGGGAGGCTGAATACCACAACATCGCCTAATCATCTCTAGTCATAGGACGATCATGAGAAATGGGATTATAATCGATTAAGGTAAGGAAGATCTTTCATAGTCTATTTGATATCTCCATTCGGTTATTGAGTTAATCGGATTGAAGGTTGGCTAATTGATATTGTTGGTAGGATCGATTCTTGGTACATCGAGGGAGATCACCGTCGTGGTAAGTGGAGTTAGCCTAATAAAGTGTTTCTAGTTACGATTATCGAAGTTGAGACTAACTTTCTATCAACTATCATTATAGGTGTTGAAATTGGTAGAAAGCACAACTCGTAATCAAGGTGTGTAATCCCGTACCCTTCTGAATATATGTTTGAAATGGTGAGTAAGTCTCACATCTCTTTGAAAGTTCACATGAAATATTCTGTGATTCGGTAGAAATACCGAAGAAAACCGATAATCGGCATCCGTGATCACTCGGACGTGCGTATGATCGTAGTGGTAATCATGTTTTGTAATAAAACAGTTTCGGTCAGAAACAGTGACTTGTATTTAAAAAATCACAAAAAATTAGATAAAAGGAATTACAAAGTGAGTAAGATATCAAATTAAATATTACTGTGTCTACTTTAATATGGAAGAAACAGAGAAGGAAAAGGAATTTTATATTCTAAGATATGTTAATTTTAGTGAGACTAGTTCTGAATAACTTAGGGTATTTTGTCCTGTCTAGGAAAAATCGTATAAAATTGTAAAAAGTGAATTATGGGTCATAATTTATATATATGGATTCCTTAGTGAGCCTATTATTAATAGAGACAAGTGGGAGCAGTATATAAAAACTGTACAGTGAGATATTTGGATTTTGGGTAAGAGAGGTCAGAATCATTGGATAGTGAAACAAGGGAAACTTTAAGAAATAAACTGTACTAAATGGTTAAGCTAAAAATTCTGGAAAAAATTATACGAGAAAGATATACAAGTCTAGTTTCAAAGAAAATTTACGGATTTAGATTTTGAGTTTCCTAACTCGAGTTATAGTCAATTTAGTCGGTATGACGCAGACGGACAGTTTCAAACTTTTATGCCCCAAATTAGTAGTTAAGCCTTGGTTATAAATTACCGAAATACCCTTAGAGGGTAAATTACCGAAATACCCTTAGCGGCTACGATTTTTGAATTATGAAAATGCCCTTATAGGCCGAATTGCTAAATTGCTTAAGGAGCCGATTTGATAAATTACCATATGGGCCAAAATGAGAAATGGGCCAACTTGTAGTATGGGCCTTATGTTGAAATTATTATATGAATATTGTTATGTTTTGTATATGTACACATGATTGCATGGGTTGGGATAAAATTGAAGAGAAGTTCTGGTGGCTCTACCACAATCTAGTTCAGGTGGCTCTGCCACAATCTAGTTCGGTTGGCTCTACCACAATCTAGTTCGGGTGGCTCTGCCACAATCTAGTTCGGGTGGCTCAGCCACAAATATTATAAATGGTAGCTTGACTGCAAATTGGAGAGACTAGATGGGTGGGTTGACTTGATCCCCACAGGAGAGATTGGTTGGTACGGGTGGAGACACTGCGGGGTGGGTTGACTTGATCCCCACAAGAGAGATTGGTTGGTACGGGTGGAGAGATTGGCTGGATGGGATGGGTTGCATTCATATCATTTATTTATTACATGAAAGTGGGCTTAGGCCCAAGATTATGTAAATGGGTTCAAGCCCAAGATATTGCTAAACGGGCTCAGGCCTAGTGGATGACGGTAAGGGGTTATACACTGAGTTCTTGTATCTCACCCCCTTCTTTCTCAATCCTTGTAGGTAAATCTCAGTGACGAGGACTTGGGCCCATGGATGACTCGGTGGAGGCCATACTTCAGAAATAAATATTTCAAACTTTAGTAAATTACTTTTCTGCTCTATTTCGTTATTTTTACTATTTGGGTTTTTATGCTGTAATAAGGCCTCTAGATTATTTTGTTTTGTTTTATATTTGACGTATTTATTATTTTGTTGGTTTATTTTAAATGGGAATTTTCTAAAAGCATAATCAACGATTTTCCAAATTGGTTAATAAGTGGATTTTACGATTTTCTTTATTATTCTTGAACCTCATCTTGCTTAGAGTGTGGGCTCTAAGTCATGAATTGGTGAACACAATGAAAACATTATTGATGTTCCGATGGGGAGGATCAATAACTCTCTATGGTCTAGAAACCAAAAGCAAACTCTCTCAAAGTTAAAAATTTATATGAAGAATAAATCTCACTTAAATTTGACAGAGTGTCAACACTTCGTATTCTTTATTTGACCTAGCCCATGGTTTCTATTTATACAGAATTCACAAAAGCCTTAGTCAAGCGAAAAGAAAATTAATAATATTTTAATTGAAAACATGTAGCCTTTCCAGGACTAAGGGAGGTGAGGACACATTCTTGTTGGGAACTAGGTTTGTTGCCCATCCCATGTGTTATGAGCCTTTTTAGGCTTTTAATTTATTAGGTTAAACTATGTGTTATCTGGACTTTAAACAAACCTATATAATTTATTATTTATTTAATTAGAATAAATTTAATTAATTTTCCTAATTAAATTATTTTTTCAACAATTCTAATTACAATAAAGTCATGATGACTTTATCGTACTATAATCTATGAGTAAATAAATTTAAATTGTCTTGTTCAATAAATCTTCGATGACTAATTAATTTAATTTTCACTTGAACTTCAATTATTTAACTACAATCAATTTAATAATAATTTGAAGAAATCAATTTAATATCCAAGTCATCTTCTTGCTCATAGCTAGAAAGCACTTTCACTACGGATAGTGATACATGCGATCTATTTTTCAAGTTCATCATTTTCATATATTCATCTCATCAATTCAAATGCAAACTATACAAAGTTATACTGAGCTAGCAGGGGAGCCAATTGGACATATATAATTAGGTCTCAGATAATTTGTAATTAAGTTTTGACTATTTGTTTATTAATTACAACATTATTTAATGATGGAGTCATTCCACTAAAGTATCATGGCTAAACTCTCCCCATCATATATCATTTAGGAAAACAACTTATCAAGTTTTAGCCCAATGACCTTGTCATATGTGTGTTACCCTTATAGGATATCTTTAATCTATTTAGGTTAAATCCATTTACCCAATATGATTCTTTTTTATCTCATGGTAATCATTACATCTTCATTCATGAAAAAGTCAATTATTAACACATAGTAATTAAATCATCCATCCCAAACAAACAACCCATGGCCATGTTACTTTTCCATCTATCATGTAATGCCAATGAAAAGATACCATTTACCCTTTATCAGACTATGAATACTACTATCGTAAGTGAAGTTATATCATGTAGAAGTCGTACACCCAATGTATCAAATTTAGACTCTATTACCAATTGAATGCAGGCTTTCAATACATCAAAACATACAAGTCACGCACACATAAACTATCATTTACTCAAGATTTAGGTAAGCCACACTATGAACATCATAAGTGAATAAGTCTATAAATGGATCTACGATTTATTTTACTTGGGTCATGTACGATGTATTGTAAGTTTAGATAATCACATCTATATCTCCATCTTTTGGGGGTCATCCACTCCAATATCTAAAACAAGTTATTTCTCTAATTGGCTTGATAGATGACATCATAGTCTTTAAATCGATTTACTCAATTACAATTTATTAGACTATGGATCATTTAGATTACCTAGAAATATAATTTATCTTATTGCATTATGATTCGACCACATATTGCAGCTTCATATTAGTTGAACAATAGGTAATCAGTGAGTCAACATTTGCTTATACATTTTGCTTTGTGTATAAAAACCATTAATGACAAATACAAATGATATTAATGTGAATGATGAAATTTTATTAAACCAATCTGCTTGAAAATTACAAGTACATATGATGAAAAACTATACTAAGGGCACTAGATCTCAACATTAAGATATGTTGAAATCGTTAAAATTGTTATGTCATTATTGTTGCTACATTTGTTGAAGATATTTTGCATATGATATATGGACATTGTGTTACTATTTTTGTTGCAATTGTAGTAAGTGTTAATTTTATTGGGTTCTTTGTTATTAAAATTATCAAAATCATTAGAATTGTTATGTTATAATTGTGTTAAAATCATGGCGGTTGTATCGTTTTAGAACTAATGTACAAACTTATTTAATTATCTGAATATAATATTACAAAGATGACTACGAAATTTAATTTTCACTTTGGACTAAATAATTTAATTTATTCATCCAATTAAATAAAAATCTAAATAAAATTAAATCAATCTTGAAGCATTTCTTGTCTTCCCTAAATAATACATTTACTATTGATAGTAATTCATGCAAACTATTTTTCATTCGATACTTTTGTCCATTCAATCAAAGTTCTTATTACACAATTTGTTTAGTGTTATATTAAGCTATCAGAGAGACCGATTAGACATATATAACTAAGGCTAAAACAATTTGTAATTAAGTCCTGACACTTCATCTATTAATTATGATGTTATCTAATCATGGAATCAATCCACTAAAAGTACCATGACAGAACCTCTCATTATATACCATTACTAAAGTTATTTAATTAAGCTTTGTCCAATGACATTGTCGTGCATGTGTTATCCTTATAGGATATCCATGAATACTGTAACGCCTTAAAAATGTGGGGTATAAAATTTTGCTAAATTTGCTTAAATTCCATGATGTGCTTGAACGGGTAGTTATTTGAGGGTGTTTGGGGGTTTTTATTAAGCCTGGGTTTGAGTCTGAACCTTGGAAAAATTTCAATTTTTGCTCATAAATGAAACTGGCAGTTAGCAGCAGGACTTATGTGTAATTGTGTGTGTGCTATGACACAGAGAGAGCCTGTGGCTTGATGGTGGTGGCATCACTAAGAAGGCAAGGGGAGTGGGGTTCGAATCCCATGGCCTGCAAATGGAGGCTTTTATTTTATGTCTTGAGGGAGCAAAAGGTAGAGTTTGGATCAAACTCTGCAGGGGAGGTTGAAGACTTGGTCAAGAATTTTGAATGGGAGGCTTGGAGTATTTAAAGGAGGATTCGGTGTAGAAAATCAAGGAAGTGGATGTGTGTGGGAGAGTTGGCCGAATGTGAGGAAGGATGAGTAGGGAATTTCGGCCAAGGGTTGCCATTTGGGGGTGCATTTTTGGCTTGTGAGAGTGTTGGAGTGCGAATTTTCTCTGGCATTTTTCGGGGGTTGTTTTCATTTTGGTACATTTTGACGTTTCAGGTCTTTTTTCTTTTCATTTTGACCTCTATCGAATTCACTTCTTCTCCCTTCAATTTCTTTCTTCTTCACTTTTTTCTATTTTCTGAATCCTTTACTGAAACATATTCTTTTCTTCTTCTTCTCATCTTCCTGTCGAATCACCGTTGCTCTTTTTGGTTTCTTCTTTAGCTGAACACAACCTTTTCTTCTTCCTTTTATTCTCCCATTTTCTTTGCAACTAAAGACGAAACATTTAAATCTTGATTCTTGTTTGTGTAGGCCAAATCTATTAGGGCCTAAGCATATTCTCCTTGTAACACCCCAAACCCGACCCACGAGCCCTGACCGGATCTGGTATGTCACTGCAGAAAGACAGTTGAAAATATTTTTGAATTAAGATAAAACGTTAAAATTTTGTCATCTTTTGAAAACCATGTCCATTTAAAATTATAAGTAAAACTTTGATGTTATAAAATGTCCGAATTAAAACTTTAGTGTATATATATATTGTATAAATAGATTGCTAAAATAAGATCATCTTCACATAGCAATTCAATTTAATCAAACCATAATTAAAATAATACCAAAAATAAAAAGGCCCTTATTACAACCAATACTTAAGCAAAGTACTTAATATTAAAATGCTTAAAAATGATCAAAACATCTTCTTCTGCATGGGCCACCTTGTGTCCTCTCCGAACCCAGTCCAACTTTACTCATCACCTGAAATGGTTAAGAAAAACTGGGTGAGTCCACAGACTCAGTGCATAATCATTACACATGTTTCCACACGTTTGGGCTTAGCCCATAACCATACAATCCATACCAACAGAAATGCAATTATGATCCAACCCAACCTAAGTCCATCTATTATGCCAACCTTAGCAGACTCCCTGCCAAAGGCCGTGGCTAATCCACCGATCACAACCGAGTGATCCCACATATCTTACCTCGGCAGACCTGCTGCACAAGGCTGTGGCTGAGCCACCGATCACATCGTAATCCCGACAGTAATCTATCTACGATGATGCACTCAGCTATCAACCACCGAGATGGGCACCTAGCCACACCTCCCTTGATGTAGCACATAGCTAATCATCAAGCGCTAATGTAGCACGAGGCTAACATTAGACCACGTACATCAATGTGTACACCCATCCTTCCTTGGTCACATTCAATCCCCATGCCTAAGTGTCAATACATCATGTCAAGTCAATCATATCGAATGAGTATACATCACATGCTCATTACCATATCATACATACACCATAAGTAAATTTAATAACACAATTTACCAACCTGATAATCGATTACCCCACATATGGGTATCCATCACCTTAGCCTTTAATGTCGGCTATCACACAGCATACACAAGTACACATTAATAAACAATTAACCGAAGAAACAGTGCGATGATTATGCACCTTAACACTTGAAGTTCTAGACCCTCGATCTCAATGCTATCGCTAAACGAAACTACGGCGATCCGCTTAAATCTTTGCTTTCGACGTGGCCCACACCCCGGTGGCCAATCTCGAACCGCCGAGACAGCTCTTTTCTTGAACTTCGGGATAGGGACTTTCCCTTGCCCTCCTTAACTGGTACTTGCCTCCATCAACACACTTAATCAGATAAATCAGTTAAACCCTAAGTCGTAAACTAAGTAACGAAACTTACTAAATACTTCTTACCATACAACTTGAATCCCGGTTGCTCCTTTCAACCTGCCGAATATCTTTATGCAAACCAAACCTTAAAATATCCTTAGTGCTTCCCTCCTTTGGCTACACATGAAAGAGATACCATAATAAGACCTTAAGAACATTCGGCCAACTCCAAATACCAAGGTCACCCTTTGGTTTCGGCACCCCACAAGAGAAAGAAACAAAACTGATACTAGGGAAGAGCTTACTTACTACCACACGCTTGCAGAGACTGAGAGAGAGTGCTTGATGGCCTCAAGAATCGGCTTCAGCAAGATGGCAAGAGGAGAGAGGTTTCGGCTAAGAGTGCATTCGGTTTTGATGGAATAAGAGAAGAAAAAAGAAAGTTGATTGGGCTTGAAAAGGTTCAACTATTGATAGGAAAAGAAGAGAAAGCAAGAGATGTTCAAAGGAGAAAGGGATTCGAAAGAACAGGTAGAGGTAGTGTTTGAAATAAGAAAAGGTGAAGGTTTTAGGAGAGCAAGCCAAAATTCGGCTAAAGGAAGCTCACCATCCCTTAAATAGAATTCGGCCACTCCCCCCTAAACCTTCATGGCCGAAAATATCCTCATGAGAACCCCCCCAGCCGTCCAACTCCTTTTCCTTTCACCCAATCCCTTGATTTCCTCCTAGTTCCACTCTACACCCTCCTTTCAAACCATTTCAAACAAAAGCCAACCCATCTCTTCTCCTAGCCACACATTCAAAACAATTTGAAATAGCCAAATCCTCCTTTTTAGGTGCCAAAATCGAAACCAACTCCTCCACTTCTCATGACGCAAAAACAAAACCAAAATGCTGCCTTTGCTGCTCGAATATGAGACCCCTTCAGCTCCTTGAGGCGTCACCTTCCAAGCCTCTAAGTGGCGTCTCCCTGCCACTCTTCCAAAGAAATTCTTATGTCTTAACCTCCCAAATATTTCTCTTAAGACCCCTATAGCCAAGCTCCCCTTTTTAACACTAAAAACCAAAAATTTCCTAAGGCATCACCTACCTTCTAGGGTTTTCCAAACCCCTTAAAACTCATCCAACTTCACCATAAGCCTACCATCACTTGAGTTATGCACTAAATGCATAACCCCTAGAACCCGGATGTTACACTCCTCTTCGTTCTATCAGTCTTCGAATCTTTGCGATTGGTTGGTAAGTGTGACTATAGCCGAATTTGGGGTTGGTTTTTCTCGTTGTTTTGATTTTATTCTCATGGGCCAAAAGGCTTTCCTCCCCCGTTACCGTGGAAATGTTTATCGCTAACACCTTCTTTCTCGTTGAATATTGCTAGGGACTCAATTGCCTTAACCAAGGGGTAGGCCGATTATTGTTTCGCTACAAGGGATCTTTCATTCGTGGTAAGAAATGAAACACCCCAAACTCGGCCCACAAGGCTCGACCGAATTTAACATGTTCCTTAAGGAAATAATAGCTTTATCTCGTTTCATCTTCTTATAAAATATGACGATTTTAATAAAAACAGGTTTGTATTTTTATCAAGTTGAAAACCAAGTTACCGTTCAAGTTTGTATTTAATTAAAACGCTTCCTTTATATTTCAAAAATTAAAAGATTTGCCTGATTCTAAAGCTCATTAGGTTGAGAACCGTAAGTTGAGTAGGTGATAAAACATTTGAAGTTACTTTAAGAAAAATATTTAATTACTTGTTTGTTGATTATCGTATGGAAATAAAATTTAATACGCGAAATTAAGCAGTTAAGTAATGGCCTTATTACATCTTAAAAACCAAAATAAATCCCGGAATAACGTACTAAAGAAAACGAAAAGAGTTCAACCATAAGTAAACCCGAAATTTGTTGGGCATGGCCACCACATAGTCCCTGCCGACCTGGTCCATTACACTATGTATCACGTACAAAATGTTAGCCCACGAAGGGTGAGTCAACAGACTCAATGTGTAACAACCAACACAGGTTCCCAATCGATTATAGCCTTTATTATAACATTTTGGGCGAAGCCCATCCGGAATCATTATCGGGCCATAAGTCCATATCACAGCATATTAAAACACATGTATATGAAAACAATGATGCAACCCAAACCCACCTAGATATCCAACCTCTACACACCACCCGTACCTACCAATCACACCAGTGGGGATTGCTAAATCGACCCTCTATCCGCTACACACCCTCGAAGGCAGTCGCTGCAGTCAACTGCTCATCGCCCTTAATACGTGGCATAGCCACCGGATAATGTGACAACGTCGCCGAATCATAATATTATGACATGAGTCACCGAATAATGTGGTAAAACCACCGGAACACTTCCCCTTTTCATTGTAACCCTCGTGCCCATGCAACATACATAATATTATAGGTATCATACTATATGTTTAATCCCAAGCCCATATCGAAATTCACATGCGTTCATACAAATAATTGTAAACATTATTAACAGAATGTTAGATGTAATGTACCTGAACGGACTGTTCCATTGAATGGTACCCTTAGCCATGATTATTCATAACCTTATTAACATATATTTAATATTATTAATCCATCGAGAAAGGTGTGGGGTTACACACCTGAAAACACGGAGAACGACACTCTCGATCTCACTGACACCCTCACTTGCAGGGATTACCACGATTTGCTTATCCCTTTCCAACGCTGGCCCACAACCTGGTGGCCAATCACGTATGGCTGACACCACCCGCTTCTTGAATCTAGGGGTAGGAACTGCGCTTCCAACCCCCTCCTTTGATTGGCTAGGACCCGACTACATGAGATTAACTTAATTAGAAAAACCCGATTGAGTGAATGGAGCTAAGAACATTCATCTAAATGAACAGAGGCTTACCTAGATCGGCAGAATACCAAAGTTTCGTCTTTTGCTTTTGGAGTCGATTGTGTACCTACATAATACCATATGAGTAATCGACTAACACTGAGGGTATGGCCTTTGGTCGAATGGCACTATCTCCCTTACCTTAATTAATCAAAACCA
The DNA here is from genome assembly GCA_025506655.1 of Gossypium rotundifolium. Taxonomy (NCBI): domain Eukaryota; kingdom Viridiplantae; phylum Streptophyta; class Magnoliopsida; order Malvales; family Malvaceae; genus Gossypium; species Gossypium rotundifolium. The sequence continues at coordinate 82,989,041 of CP106722.1, read as the reverse complement.
ATGGATCCCTACTACTCCTCACCATGCTGGCTACGATAAAGAAATAAGAATCAAGCCCTTCACATGTTCGGCCAAATACACAAGAACTAAGTTAGGCATCTAACTTTCGGCAACCAAAGAGAAAGAAGAGAAATTGAAATAGAAGAAACCCTTACCAACTATTAGATCCGATGGAATAGAGTCTGACAGATTCGTCCAATAGTGAAAGTGTTTGAGAGATAGGAGAAGAATGCAAAAAAGAAAGAGAAGAGATGCCTTGAAAGATTCGGCCAACACTCAAGGAAATAGAAGGGTTATTCGGCTTCTAGGCAAATGAAAATAAAAGAAAGGGGTGAAGGTTTATGGGTGTTTCGGCTATTTGAGAGAGAAATCAGAGAAGAGAAGAAGAAATTGTAAAGGAAAGAAAAGATGCACGAATGGTCACTACCCCTTTCGGTTTTGATCTCTAAGAAACAGGGAGAAAAGAACACACTTTACTTGTTTTTGGTACACCACTTTTCGGCAAAATAAGCTAAAAAAGGAGAAAAGAAACTCAAAGGCAAAATGACCCCTAAACCCCGGATGTTACAGCTCTATTCCCCTTAAAAATATTTCAGCCTCGAAATTACCTGGCTAAAATAGGTGAGGGTATTGCTGTCACATTTCTTCCTCCGGCTCCCACGAAGCTTCTTCCGATCCATGGTTTCGCCATAACACCTTGACTAGAGGAACTGATTTCCTCCGTAACACCTTCACATCTCGTTCCAAAATCTGAATCGGTTCTTCTTCGTAGGACAAATTTGGTCTCAATTCCACTTCTTCAACTAGCACTACATGAGATGGATCCGATCGATAATGACGTAACATCAAAACATGAAACACATCGTGCATCTGTTTTAATTCCAAAGGCAACTCCAGCTGATACGCCACTGGTCCAACCTGCTTCAAAACCCGATAAGGCCCTATAAACCTGGGACTCAGCTTACCCTTGCGACAAAATCTCATCACCTTCTTCCATGGCGAAACTTTCAGAAACACCTGATCTCCCACTGTAAAATCTATCTCCTTCCGCTTGAGATCTGCATACGACTTTTGTCTCTCAAATGCCTCCTTCAACCGTTCCCGAATTACCTTAACCTTTTCTTCCGATTCTGCCACAATCTCTGGACCCAAAACATGACGCTCCCCCAATTCTATCCAACATGTAGGTGTGCGACACTTCCGTCCATACAGTGCTTCATACGGTGCCATCCGAATACTTGCTTGATAGCTATTGTTGTGTGCAAACTCCGCTAAAGTCAAGAACTCCTCCCAGCTTCCTCTGAAATCTATCACGCAACCCCTCAACATAACTTCTAACACTTGAATTACCCATTCAGACTGGCCGTCCGACTGCGGATGAAATGCCGTACTGAAGTCCAACCTGGTGCCCAATGCTTGATGCAGTGCTTTCCAAAACTGAGACGTAAACCTCGGATCCCTATCTGAGATAATCGACACCGGCACCCCGTGCAGCCTCACAATTTCTGCCACATACAACTTTGCCAACCTCTGCAGAGCATAGTCAACCCGCATCGGTATGAAATGTGCAGACTTTTTCAACTGATCCACTATCACCCATACTGAATCTTTCTTAGTGGGCGTAAGGGGAAGCCCACTAACGAAGTCCATAGTGATTCTCTCCCACTTCCATCGGGAATCTTTATTGGTTGAAGCAACCCGAAGGTACTTGGTGTTCACTTTAACTCACGACACGTTAAGCACTTCCCCACAAATTCAGAACTTCTTGTTTGGACGTGCCACCAAAATCGATCCGTAGATCCCTATATAACTTACTTCCTCCAGGATGCATAGCATAAGGGCTACTATGCGATTTCTTAAGAATTCTCTACCTTAACTCCTCATCCTTCGGCATACAGACCTTGCCCCAAAAACACAGCACTCCGTCACTGTTTACACCATAGTCTTTTGATTCCCCATTCTGCACTTGCAGTAGCTTAGCACTCAGATCGTCATCTACCAACTGTTTCTCCTTTACCTGACTTAACCACGTCGGCTTCACCTGCAACTCTGCTAGCAAACTTCCATCGACATAAAGACTAAGATGTGCAAACATTGCCCTCAGATCTGACACTACTTTCTGACTTAGGGCATCTGCCACCACATTCGCTTTACCCGGGTGATACTCTATTGAACAGTCGTAGTCTTTCAACAACTCCACCCACCTTCGCTGTCTCAAATTTAGCTCCTTCTGAGTTAACAAATATTTCAGACTCTTGTGGTCCGTGTAGATCACTGACCTTTCTCCATACAAATAGTGCCTCCACACTTTTAGAGCGAATACTACCGTAACCAACTCCAGGTCATGCGTCAGATAGTTAACCTCATGTGGCCTTAATTGCCAAGACGCGCAAGCGACCACCTTCCCGTCTTGCATTAGAACACATCCCAATCCTGTGTGAGAAGCATCACAATACACCATAAAGTCTTTCCCTGCTTCAGGCTGAATCAAAACTGGAGCCTCTGTCAATACTCTCTTAAGCTTCTCAAAACTCTCTTGCTGCTTATCCACCTACACGAAAGGTACCTCCTTTCTCAACAACTTTGTTAAAGGTGCTGCTATCGATGAGAGCCCTTCAACAAATCTCCTGTAGTAGCCTGCTAACCCCAAGAAACTGCGAACCTCTGCCACAGACTTAGGTGGTTTCCAATCTAGCACCGCCTCAATTTTTCGAGGATCTACCCTTATCCCTTCCGCAGATACCACATGTCCCAAAAACGCAACTTCCTTTAACCAGAATTCGCATTTGCTGAACTTGGCATATAACCTCTTTTCCCTGAGAACCTGCAGCACTACCCGGAGATGCGTATCATGCTCTTCCTTAGACTTGGAATATACCAGGATGTCGTCTATAAACACAATGACAAACTGATCCAAGTAGGGTTGAAAAACCTAATTCATCATATCCATGAACGCAGCTGGGGCGTTCGTCAATTCGAACGGCATTACTAAGAACTCATAATGTCTGTATCTAGTCTGAAAAGCCGTCTTATGGATATCTACTTCCTTCGCCTTAAGCTGATGATATCCCGACCTTAGATCTATTTTTGAAAATACCACAGCCCCCTTGAGCTGATCAAACAAGTCGTCTATCCTCGGCAACAGGTACTTATTTTTGATCGTCAGCTTATTCAACTGCCGGTAATCTATGCACATGCACATAGTCCCATCCTTTTTCTTCACGAACAACACCGGCGCCCCCCACGGAGATACACTTGGTCGAATAAACCCACGATTCAACAGCTCTTGGATCTGAGCTTTAAGCTCTACCACCTCTTTTGGCGCCATCCTATATGGAGCAATTGACACGAGTCTGTGCACGGTAGTAAATCAATTACAACTCCACTTCCACATCTGGGGTAACCACAGCGACTCCTTCGAGAAGACACCCACGAATTCTCTTACTGTTCTAACTCCACTAACCCCCTCTTCTTTTACATCCAGAGCACTAATAAAGGCCAAAAATGCCTTGCACCCTTTTCGAACCATCTTATCAGCCTTCAACGCGGAGACTACGTTAGACAAATAGTTTCTTCTTTCTCCTATCATAATTATCTCCTCATCCTTCGGAGTCCTCAACTCCATTCGCTTAGCTGTGCAATCCAATTTAACACGATGTTCCACTAGCCAATCCATGCCTAAAATGAGATCAAATTCCCCGAAAGGTAGTTCCATCAAGTCGGCAGGAAATACCACTCCCTGAATCTCTAGAGGCACACTCCGGAATATCTTATTCACCACTACCATTTGACCTAACGGGCTCACTACAGTCATCTCCCTAACAGACAGTTCAGATGCTACACCTATTGTTTCAGCTACTCTACATGCAACATATGAGTGGGTCAAGCCAACATCAATTAAAGCAAAGAAAGGCTTGTCAGCTATAAGGAACATACCAGTTATGACGTCAGGTGCGTCACTATCCTCCCTCCGACGAACTGCATACACCAGACTCAGCTGTCTCGCCTCCACGTTACCAACACCTCTGCCCGGTGTCCCACGACCTCTACCAGAACCATTACCTCTACCAATCAGACCACGATCCCTTGACGGCTGCTGTCCACCTCTTCCAGTCTGATTAAAACCACGACTTGTCGCTTTCTCGGCTCATCTGCTCCAATGGACAGTTCCTAATCACATGGTCTTTGGACCCACACTTAAAACATCCCCCTGTCTTCTTCCAACACTCCCCCGAGTGCATCTTTCCACATTGAGCACACGTACGATACTGACCTCCCACAGCAACCTGTCGATCTCGTGGCCCATCAACTCTAGGTCTTTTCTAGAAACTCCCGGATGACCCCAATGATCCATAACTCCTCTTGTTTTTACCTTGACCTTTGTCCCGATTCTGCCTCTCAGTACGTTTCACCTTCTCGGCTATTTTCACTTTTTCAACCAATACTGCAAAGTCTCTCTCTCGCTGTGGGGCTATTAACACCCTCAACTCATCTCGAAGCCCATCTTTAAACTGTACGTAGCACTCATAATCGATCGACACGATTCCCCGAGCATATCGGCTCAAACGAAAGAATTCTACTTCATATTCAGCTACGAATTTGCCCCCTTGTACCAGATTCAAGAACGCCTTCCTCTGAGCATCCACATAACTTTCTCTTACGTACTTCCCTTGGAACATTGTCTTGAAATACTCCCAATTAATCCGGTTCACCTGGGTACCCTATCTAACAGTGAGCCACCATTGGTACGCCTCATCCCGAAGTAGTGACACTGTCCCTTTCAATTTTTCCTCAATCGTGCGGTCCAGGTCATCCATAATCCTTTCGACTACTTCCAACCAATATTCAGCAACATTTGAGGCCACCCCAGAGACCCCCTGAACACCTCAGCTCCGTTTGCTCGCAGTCGCCCAGGCATTGACTTTCGAGCCCCTCCACCTAGACCTGCTCCAGCAACTCTTTCCAACACTCGCAACATCGCCTAGGATATTGCGTCATCTCCTCCAGTTTGGTCCTGGAATTCTACTTCTCCAACCGGTGGTAACGGTATTTCATTCCCGGACCCATGTCCAGACCTTGCTGGTTCGGACACAGTGATTCGGCCTCTGCCACGTTCGCGCGTATTGCGACCACGTCCCCTAGTACTTATATCTACCGTCGCGTTTTAATCTGTTTAAGAAATTTTATGCAGAGACATTTAATAGTAGTTCTTTCGATCATTCAATGTTTTATCACAAGTCTTCCATCCTAACTCAGAAAATCTCATTCATTTATCAATACTATCCACTACACATGTTCACCACTTTGAACATTTTCGTTCATTCCAGCCCAGGGGTATTTTCGTAATTTGTCCTATAAGAATATTTTGGTAATTTTCCAAATTAGGGGTATCTTGTAATTTTGCAAAATAGGGGTTTTGGTATTTTTGCAAAATAGGGGTATTTTGGTAAAAATCGAAGGTAGTATGGTAATTTCATAAATTGGGGGTATTTTAGTAATTTTCACAAGTCAGGGTATTTCGGTAATTTTTGCAATTTTTGATTATTTGCAAAACCGTGTTTGGTCCTTTTGGGTTTTATTTATAGATTTGGCCGTTAACAAGTCCTCGCGGTTGAGGTGAACAATCACTGCGCACTGTAAGATTCCGAAAAGAGGAGGTGAGTCGCTAGAACTGCTTAAATACCAAGCTCCTTCGGAATCCATGCCTAGACATGCACACAACTGTTGCCACACCCTTAACTTGGCGACTTACTCACGGGTTTGTTTGATTGATCTTTAAGTCTTATGTAATTTTGTGTTGGAGTAAGCTAATCCTAGGGTTCAATAGCTCCTAATCTACTAATCTACGAACCCGTAATACCCATTTCTTCCACATACAAATCACACAATGATTAAGGGTACTTACCTGGTGGACTTCGGGCCAGAGACACAGGTGCCATGCCAGAATAAACCTAAATTTGTTTATAGAAATCCATGGTTTAGAAAAACCCATCTTTGAAAAACATTTGGGGCCACAAAACCTTCAAAGCTGAGTTTTGAACCTGGCTCTGATACCAAATTGAAACACCCCAAACTCGGCCCACAAGGCTCGATCGAATCTGACATGTTCCTTAAGGAAATAATAGCTTTATCTCGTTTCATCTTCTTATAAAATATGACGATTTTAATAAAAATAGGTTGTATTTTTATCAAGTTGAAAACCAAGTTACCGTTCAAGTTTGTATTTCATTAAAACGCTTCCTTTATATTCCAAAAATTAAAAGATTTGCCTGATTCTAGAGCTCATTAGGTTGAGAACCGTAAGTTGAGTAGGTGATAAAACATTTGAAATTGCTTTAAGAAAAATATTTAATTACTTGTTTGTTGATTATCGTATGGAAATAAAATTTAATACGCGAAATTAAGCAGTTAAGTAATGGCCTTATTACATCTTAAAAACCAAAATAAATCCTGGAATAATGTACTAAAGAAAACAAAAAGAGTTCAACCATAAGTAAACCCGAAATTTGCTGGGCATGGCCACCACATAGTCCCTGTCGACCCGGTCCATTGCACTATGTATCACCTACAAAATGTTAGCCCACGAAGGGTGAGTCAATAGACTCAATGTGTAACAACCAACACAGGTTCCCAATCGATTATAGCCTTTATTATAACATTTTGGGCGAAGCCCATCCGGAATCATTATCGGGCCATAAGCCCATATCACAGCATATTAAAACACATGTATATAAAAACAATGATGCAACCCGAACCCACCTAGATATCCAACCTCTACACACCACCCGTACCTACCAATCACACCAGTGGGGATTACTAAATCGACCCTCCATCCACTACACACCCTCAAAGGCAGTCGCTACAGTCAACTGCTCATCGCCCTTAATACGTGGCATAGCCACCCGATAATGTGACAATGTCACCGAATCATAATATTATGACATGAGCCATCGAATAATGTGGTAAAACCACCGGAACACTTCCCCTTTTCATTGTAACCCTCGTGCCCATGCAACATACATAATATTACAGGTATCATACTATATGTTTAATCCCAAGCCCATATCAAAATTCACATGCGTTCATACAAATAATTGTAAACATTATTAACAGAGTGTTAGATGTAATGTACCTGAACAGATTGTTCCATTGAATGGTACCCTTAGCCATGATTATTCATAACCTTATTAACATATATTTAATATTATTAATCTATCGGGAAAGGTGTGGGGTTACACACCTGAAAACACGGAGAATGACACTCTCGATCTCACTGACACCCTCACTTGCAGGGATCACCACGATTTGCTTATCCCTTTCCGACGCTGGCCCACAACCTGGTGGCCAATCACGTATGGCTGACACCGCCCGCTTCTTGAATCTAGGGGTAGGAACTGCACTTCCAACCCCCTCCTTTGATTGGCTAGGACTCGACTCCATGATATTAACTTAATCAAAAAAAACCCGATTGAGTGAATGGATCTAAGAACATTCATCTAAATGAACAGAGGCTTACCTAGATCTGCAGAATACCAAAGTTCCATCTTTTGCTTCTGGATTCGATTGTGTACCTACATAATACCATATGAGTAATCGACTAACACTGAGGGTATGGCCTTTGGCAGAATGGCACTATCTCCCTTATCTTAATTAATCAAAACCAATGGATCCCTACTACTCCTCACCACGCTGACTACGATAAAGAAACAAGAATCAAGCCCTTCGCATGTTCGGCCAAATACACAAGAACTAAGTTAGGCATCTAACTTTCGGCAACCAAAAGAGAAAGAAGAGAAATTGAAATAGAAGAAACCCTTACCAATTATTAGATCCGATGGAATAGAGTCTGACAGATTCGGCCAATAGTGAAAGTGTTTGAGAGATAGGAGAAGAATACGAAAAAGAAAGAGAAGAGATGCCTTGAAAGATTCGGCCAACACTCAAGGAAATAGAAGGGTTATTCGGCTTCTAGGAAAATGAAAATAAAAGAAAGGGGTGAAGGTTTATGGGTGTTTCGGCTATTTGAGAGAGAAATCAGAGAAGAGAAGAAGAAATTGTAAAGGAAAGAAAAGATGCACGAATGGTCACTACCCTTTTTGGTTTTGATCTCTAAGAAACAGGGAGAAAAGAACACACTTTACTTATTTTTGGTACACCACTTTTCGGCAAAATGAGCTAAAAGAGGAGAAAAGAAACTCAAAGGTAAAATGACCCCTAAACCCCGTATGTTACAAGAAAAGTTAGTTTGACTAAAAGTCTTTCAATACTATGGTTTAATGAGGATCTGTGACAAATTAATGGTCGATTGTCATCGTAGGTGCTTTGAAAAGTGCCTCAAACCGCAATCCATAACAGGTGTGTAATCTGACACCTACTTAAGTTCTGTCAATACGATGAATTAAGGTGTGTATTTACACCCTGATGAACTGTGAATCGGCTAAAGTCAAAAAAATGATAAGTCGAAACTTCAGAATCTGAAATCTCTCGAGCGTGCGAGCACCCGTAGAGATAAACCGAGCCATAATCATTGGCGATAGACCATTGAGGCTGCCACGAACTTTCTCATGGGCTTAGGTTATAATAGGCCTTGTTGGGTCGAAGTGGGCCATGTAGGCCCAATGGGCTCATGGGCCCACAGGGACGAAATCCATGGTAAGTGTCAAATAATGGATTTGGGTGCAAGGTTCGCATAGTCGCGACCAAAAATTAGGTTGATTGGGCCACACGAGCGTGTAGGCCTGCTTGGGCCAAAAATTAGGCTTTGGGCCTAATTGCACCGTTTCGACCAAAAAGGGTATTTGTGTCGCTCGAGGCGGCTGTAGGCCTTTAAAAGGGCCGTTATAGAATTAAAATTCCTGAAATACCCTTGATGGGTAAAATTATTGAAATACCTTCAATGGCTAAATTTATCGAAATACCTTCGATGGGTAAAATTACCGAAATACACCTAAGGGGTGAAATTACCATTTTACCCCTAATCGAAAAATGACCATTATACCCCTAGTGTTAGTGTAAGTGATGTATATGTGAGATTTGTATGATTGTTTATGATTGTGACATACTGCATACACGAGTTATTTATGACACGACATTCTGCATTTGGGTTGGGATTTGTATTTGAAGGAAGTACTGTACGAGTGGCTCTGCCACGTTTTACTGAACTAGTGGCTTCGCCACGTATTCTGAGTTTAGTGGCTTGGCCACGTTTACTGTCAGTAGCAGCTTTGCTACGTTACTACTAGCAGCTATGCTGTAATATTGGTGTGCCGGGTGGTTGGGTCGACTTGGTCCCCACATGCTGTGTTGGTTTGTACAGGTGGTGTGTTAGCTAGACTGGGTTGGGTTGCATCTTTGTTCTGCATTGTTATGGTTTTGGGCTTAGACCCACTCTATTACTTCATAGGGCTAAAGCCCAGACTGATCTGTTACTGGATAGGGCTTGGGCCCAGACTGTTAGTATACTAGGGGATTACACACTGAGTTCTCGTAACTCACCCTTTTCTTTTAACTGTATACGTAATCCTCAGCCTTAGAGGATTTGGAGCTGTGAGGGACTCGGAGGTGGCCACATGTTCTCAAGTTTTTCCTTATAGCTAGCTTTTCAAATAATTTATTTTGGGTTTGATATTTTTGTAATAAGGACATTTGGGGGTTTTAACTTTTGTTTGGTATTTTCTTTTAATTTCTACCTGCTAGACTAGGAAACGCGGGTTTTTTAACAATAACGGTTTCTAAAGAAAATTACGATTTTCAAACCTTAAAGTTGACAATTAACGAGCTTCCACGATATTTAATCCTGATTAATAAATAATATGACCAATGAATGAGTAACGAGTTTTTTGTTTTTACAACCCCCAATGTTTCAAAGAGATTTAAAATTCAGTAATGAGCTTTTATCGACAAGCCCAGTTTTCAAATGACGATTTGATGTGGCACGTCAGATCCAGTCATAACGTCTAGGCCGGGTTTGGGGTGTTACAAATACTTTAAGTTAAATCTATTCACCTAATCCAACCCTTTTTTATCTCACTATCAATTTGTATTTCCACAACAAAAATGATCATTACTCATACTAGTAATAATAAATAATTTGTCCCAAACAAATTTCCCATTATCATAATCCATACAATGCCAATGAAGGGATTTCATTTACTCATTTTATTTAGCAATGATTCTACTATTATAAGTGAAGTTATACCTTACACAAGTCATGTACTCAAAATACCAACTTTTGGCTCACTACCTTGATAGTACAAGTTTTCGATCTATCAAAGCACACAAGTTATGCATACATTGCAATGACCTAAAATTTAAATTTTTGTTTTTGTGAATGTGTGACACAAATATCTGTCTGCTTGAGTGGTTAAGTGTTCTGGGTGTGTGTGGGAGGTCCCAAGTTCAAGCCATGACTTGGGCAAATTTTGGTATTTTTTTTTTTTAGCAAAGTCCAATCTTTGGTTGATAGGCTTTTAAATAAAAGATGGTAAGTAATTAACAGAATGGGCCTACTGGTCTGGTGGATAAGTGGAGTGTTGGTGAGATGGAGGTCTTGTGTTCAATTCTCTGTGTTGGTAAGGGATAGTATTTTTGTTTTTGACTAATTTTCGGCTAGAGTTGTACTGTGGTTGGACTCTGAGAAGTGGGGTATTGGATAGAGGAAAGTAAGGGGAATTGGGATAGGGGGTTATCAGAATATTTCCGTTCAATTTTGTTTTTGCAAAATTCTATTCTCTTCTCCCCCTCTCTCTGCTGAAATTCCACCTCTCCCTCCCTCTCATCTTTTTTGTTGTTTTACTCAAGTTTACCTCCTTTGTTTTGTGCTGCGCGTAATCCTGATCATTCGGTAAGTACTCATTTTATCAATATTCTGTTGTTATAAAATTAGTTTCTAAAAGAGGATTGTTTTGGTTCTGCCGATTCAAGCGAGGATTAGACAGTGATTAGTGCCTTGGTGGAGTCTTAAACGATAGGGATATTGGTTCGTTATTCGGTAAGTGACCGTGTTTGCTTTTTGATGATTCTAAGATGATGTTGTGAATACTCCCGAGTTGGTTTACGAATGTGCTACTAACATTGGCTTTGGTAATGTCAATCATAGGTTCTGGAAATACTGGATTGCATTTAGGAGCAAAAATGATATAGGTGTGGACCCGAAAATGCAGAAAATAAGGTTTTGGCAAAAGCCAAAAACCTCACTGTCGATGCCACACGAGCGTGTGGTCGCCCGTGTGGTAGGCCGTGTGATAGGCACAGGCGTGTAATCGACAAGGCCAAGTCGTGCGCGCAGGATACGGCCATGTGATGACCAGGCAGGCCGTGTACCACACACAGGCTAAACTGATTTGGGCCATGAGGGCCACACGGGCTTGTGGGCCCACATGGGTAGGCCACATGGGCGTGTGAGACCATTTTCACTAAATTGATTACTAAGGCTGCACGGGTCACCCAAGTCGACTATGAAACTACTATAGGGTCAATAAGCACTACTTAGACCCTTAAAAGTGTGAAACTGCTTGTATGATATTTGTACTGAGCATGTTAATTATTTGCATGTAAACTGAATTGAGTGTATGTACTAATAATCACCTAATAGCATATCATCTATTGTATGTTGTATTGCATTGGGTTGGATGATATTATTTGGATGAAGTGTACTGAAAGGCTCTTAAGCCTAATATACTGGCAGCTCAGCTGCAAACTACTATTTGTGCCGCATTTGGTACTACCTGGAGTGTAGGGATGGGTGGGTTGATTTAATCCCCACCTGGAGGGTAGGGTTGGACGGAGATGGCATGTAGAGGCTGGTTGGGTAAGACTTTGTTATTGAATACTGCATATATGTTACTAATACTATGATGGGCTAAGGACCTATGCATGATTGATTTGATAATGTAATGGGCTAAGGCCCAACTGCCACTGATACTGAAAAGGGCTTAGGCCCAGACTGCGTATGATTGTAAACTAATTGTTTGTTTCTGTGGGATTACACATTGAGTTTACATAAACCTCTTCTGTTTAATGTGTACAGGTAATCCCCAAACTTGACGGATCGGTGCAGCAGAAGACTCGACATTGGCCACACGTATTTTAAACTGTTTTAATTTTAGTTTTGGTATTCATTTCTTAATTATTTGCTGGGTTAATTTTGATGTAAATTAGACTTTTTGGACTATTTGCTTTTATTTCGGATTTTAGACTGTTTTCGTGGATTTAATAACTGCACAAACTCAACGAACAAACGATTTTCTCTAAAACAAAGAGGTTTTTCTAAGATGGACGGATTTACCTCATTAACTCGGTTTTTCTTAAATTAAATGATTTCTAAAGCTTTCGCAGCGAATTGTGTTTTAAAACAATTGAGTAAATAAGTAAGCGATTTTGGAGTCAACAAGAGTCGTGAAACGGAAAAGGATTTATAGAAGAAACTTAGTTTTCAAGCACCCTAATATGTGCATCGCCAGATTCGGCCATAACGTCTAGGCCGGGTTTAGGGTGTAACATACATGGTCATTCACTTACTCAATATTTAGGTAAGTTACACCATGAATGTCACAAGTGAATAAATCCATAAATGGATAAAATATAAATTCAACTTGGGTCATGCCCAGTGTATTGTTAGTCTAAATAATCACATATATGCCTCCATTTCTAATAGTCAATTCAGCTTTGATAGCTAAGACAAGTTATCTCTCCAATTGGACTTATATACTACATAATAGTCTTAACATGAATCATTTTCTCAACTAGTTTCGTGGACTACATGCAAATTAGATTACCAGCTCATATAAGTTGCCTTTTTGAATTATAATTTGACCATTCAATGCAACTTGATATTAGTTAAATCTTAGGTCACCAATGAGTCAATATTTGTTTATTCATTTTCTTTACATGTAAAAATCATTGAGGAAAATCATACAAAGAATATTAGATAAACATGTGATTTTTATCTATATATTCATTAAGTTCAAAAAAATGACAAGTAGATAATGATGAAATTAGCTACACTTAGGGCACAAATCTTAACATGGTTGCAACATGTTGGACTACTACTTCACCCAAGCATAATGCTTCCATACAACAATATGAAAGCATACGTTGATCGTGTAAGCGCTCTTTAGTTTATAAGTGTCCTTTGTCACATCCTTTAGTAGTACTACATGTGTCCTTAACCTATTACAATGTCCATGAAACTACAAATAATTATTTATGGTTAAAAAAATAAGAGTTATGCTTGTAATCAATTCATTAAATTCTAATACGATAAAAATTTACCTCTCCAACCAAATATCTTTTTAATGTCAATTTGGGTCTTTGTAAGCTCACGATAATAAATAGCGTGATCCAAATTGATTTGAAATCTACGAATATATTAAATATTTATAATACACATTATAAAATCTTATAACCTAAAATATGCTCCATATGTTAAACATAAATCTATTTTTGTCTTTTCACCAATAAAAATGCTAATGGATGCGAAGGGATTGGCGCAATAAATGGCATCCACATCTACGCCAATAGCATGTTAAGTGCCTATTTAATTCTTTTTAACTTGATCTATCACTCTGTTAAGTGCCTGTTACAAGAATGCTAATAGCATGAACTCCCAATTGTATGTACGAACATGAGTGAGGTCCTCAAGAAACAACAAATAGATTAAGTGGCAAAGACCCCCTGACTTATCTAATATAATCATTCCACCAATGATGTACAAGTTGCAACCTTAACATACTACTTGAACTCTTCATTGGTCACATGGTTTGTTAGACAATGTGCAACCAATGTATTCAGCCAGGTGAACTTCACTCAACCCTCATTGATATCACCCTCGCCATCTAGGTAATGCCCAATTAACCTATTCAATACTGGCTTAACATCATATTGAGCCACACTAGTGAAAAGAACTCTTTCAATTGGAAGCCTCACTACAACAAAACAATCCTATAGCGACACTTTTTTTTGACATAAGACGACGCAAAAAAGGTTACCATAGGTTTCGCGACGCTTCGTCCGACGCTTCCAAAATGGTTGTATATAGTGGGGTTGGTATATGCATGGCGACGCTTTTGAAAAAGCGTCGCCATAAGTCAACATAAACTGACCCTTATTGAAGGGTTGTTAAAATTTTAGTCAATGTCGGCCTTTAAAAAAGGTTAGGAAAGACCTAGTCAAGTCCAACCTTTGAAAAAGGTTGCGATAGGCCTGTTTAAGGCAACCTTAAAAAGGTTGGTATAATTCTTGTCTAAGGCAACTTTTAAAAATGGTTGGGATAGAGCCGTATAAGGCAACCCTAAAAAGGTTGAGATAGACTTTATCTAAGACAACCTATAAAAAAAAGGTTGGGATAGACCTATCTAAGGCAACTTTAAATAGGTTGGGATAGACCATGTCTAAGGCAACCTTTAAAAAAGGGTTAAAATAAACCCGTTTAAAGCAACTTTAAAATGTCTAAGGCAACCTTTAAAAAAAGTTGGGATAGACCCGTCTAAAGCAACCTTAAAATGGTTGGGATAGACATTATCTAAGGCAATTTTTAAAAAAGGTTGGGATAGACATGTTTAAAGCAACCTTAAAAAAGTTGAGATAAATCTTGTCTAAGACAACCTTTAAAAAAGGTTAAGATAAAACCATCTAAGATAACCTGAAAAAGATTGGAATATACACGTATAATGTAATTTTTTCTATTTTTATTATTTCAATATTAATATATTTTTATAAATATTTACAAGTGAATAATGATAGGAATTTTACTTTAAATACAACTAAAAAATAAAATTAAAATTAAAATAAAGATTGAATATTCACTACAAAAATCGATCCAACAATAAAAATACACTAGCATTTAGCTGAAATGTATACCACTAACATTCAACTCAATGTACAAAAGTAAACAAATAAAAAAGAACCTAAGTCGATGGACATTGATATTGATGTTGTACTACAAAAAAAAAAAACTAATACAGTTTGAAAATGCAACTTTAATTCCAATAAACTCTGTTGATCTCATATTTCTACAAAGGTAGCCCCAAGTAGTGAAATATATCTAGATCCAAGTACACCATATACCCTAACAATCTATTTTGTTCACTACCTACTTGTAACATATGCAGTTTTCTCCCTTTTCACCTTTATTGCTTCTCGACTCTTGGCTATATTTAGCTATTGGTAGGACTCATTGAATGGCTGATGCCTCGGAAAAGTAATGGAGCCTGTAGCAAATTTAATGAAAACTAATCAGAAATATCGATGTAATCTAATAAGTCCATAATATGCAATGAGCTTAAAAAATATCGAAATTCTGTTGGCTCATAAAATATCTGATTATAGTAAAAAAATCAAAGGTAATCATGCCCTTAAATTTTGAAATAATATTGAAATTATTATAGAAATTTTAAAATTTAATAAAAGTAGTATTTTAGCCCCACAAATCTAAAATTTTAAAACTTCTAATGAAAATAATACTTTCCCCACTAATCTTTATCAAAATTTAGCATTTGGAGCATATGAATATTCATGGGTTAACAGATCAACAATATATATATCAATTGTGTTCCTTAAATTGAAAATTAAATCTCTAACAACTATCATAAGTGATTAAAAGTTTCATTTCTTTTAATCTTCATTTATGAGTAGAATCGTAAAAGTTTCGATACTTCATTTCTTCTTTACAACTTAAACTAAATCTAAGCAAATGATTCAAGAATTTTGCTTGTACAAATTAATATAAAATTATTCAGAGTTCTTCCGATAAATTTGCCCCATTGATTCACATCCTCCATCCATCCTAGAAGATAATCAGCAAGTGGCTCCAGAACCCTAGCTCGGTATAACAAACTAGAAAACATCTTAAGAAAGGTGCACTAGCATATAAGATTTTATCATTATCATAATCGGAACAACCCCAAAACTTACTTGATCATAAAAGTATCCAGAACATAATAAGAGGATAAGAGTAACAATGCTGGCTGACATTTATACTTCAATTTTTTTGCCTCATAAGATCACATTAGACTTAATAAAATCATCACTGGCAATCAACGTACAATAGAAAAGAACATGAAAACAGTAATCCATGAAAATGTTCCTTTCCTGTCTGTTACCATTTAATGACAAAGTACAACAGTTGATCCTTTTTCTCTTAGAATAAAGCAAGCAATTAATAAAAGTCCCATCCAAAATTTATCAACCTCTTAAAATTTTGTTATTACTGGAATCCTTTGTATTGTTAAAAACTAACATGGCTGCCAGAATAACCAAACAATGACATGAGGCGTGCAACGTGTATCTCATACTAATGTAAAGGGGAAAGTTTTTAATAGTAGAAATGGATAAAACTTTGAACAAAAAACCAATTTGCTCTTTGATCTAACGTACTATTTTTTTGATAGAGGGAGAAATGCAATCCGACTCCTACTCTAATGGCCTCTATGATACCTATACCAAATAAAGGAAAAAGTAGGGGTTATAGGGAGTACCTCTGTTATTTCCGCAAGATGGTGAGACCTAAATTCGTCGATTGTTACTGCAATCTCAGATGTTGGGAGTTTAGCCTGCAGAAAGAAAGAGGAAAAGAAACGATATAGGTTGTTTAAGATATCAATATAAGTAAAAAAAATAGAATAGAAGTGGAAGCATCGGATTAATAGATGAATATAAGACATCTGCACGGTTTAACACAGGGTTAATCATATTAATAAGTGACCGATGCAAGTGGTGCACATCCAAATCATGATCTCTAGCTCAGAGACTATGTTAAAACCACTATGGTAGGAAAGCATAAGGGAAACAAGATGTTGGGATTTGAAAATGTAATCCATCATACACGATCTAGGGCAAAGAATACCAAGCTGCAGTTTGGTTCCAAGGTTTACAGCACGACCTATGCTCAACAAGGAAGAAGAGAATAAGGAAAAACGAGAAGAAGAAAAATCACAGGAAAGAAGGGTTAAGTGCCTCAATTTAATTTCTTTCCTCTTCCATAAATATAAAAATATTAAGAGGCTAAATTTATACAAATACAACTTACATAATCATAACAAGTGATCATTCAAACAGATTAGATTTTTCTCAAAAAGGGAGGCAAAAATATAACCAAAACTCAAAACCAATTTAGTTCATTTCAACGTAATCATCATAAAATCCAGGTTTAAGAAACAACCATTCTCCCAAATCGCAAGTCTCGATATACAAATACCCACTAAACGTAATTTAAAAGCAATACGGTAGACAATTCAAAACAAGCTGTAATACCCTGGATTTAGGGGTTATGCGGTTAGTGCATAATCCATGTAAGAGAAGGCTTAGTATGTAGTGAGTGTGTTTTAGGGTTTTGAGAACCCAGGATATGGAAAAATGCCTTAGGAAATTTTTAGAATTTAAGTCTAAAGAGGGAAGCTTGGTAAAGAAGGCTTAAGAAAATTTATGTGGAGTTTGGGATATAAGAATAGCCTTGGTAAAGTGGTGCAAAGGCGCCACTTAGGCCCTGTATGTGGCCTTGGTTCAAGTTGCGAGGAAGCGAATGGGAGTTTATTTTTGCGTCAAGTAGGAGCTTGGCTAGGGAGGTTTTAAAATGAATTGAGGTGAAGCATGTCACAAAAAGTGCCTTGGTAGAGTGGCTTGGGATGCTACCTTAGGGGCTTGGAGTGTTGCGTCAAAGGGGGCTCAAGTTTGAATCACGTTGGTGGCATAAGAGTGAGTTTTTTTTATTCTTTGCGTCAAGAAAGGAAACTGGGTTAAGGAGGCTTTAAGAGGAATTCTGGGGAGTTTATGACACGAAAGAGCTAGAAGTGTAACACCCCAAACCCGGTCAATACACTACGACCGAATCTGGTATGTTACAGGGAACATGTATTTGAGAGGTTTAGGTTTCCAGTTAAAAGTCTGATGAAAACTCTTTTGTATGTTTTGTTCTTGTAGAAAACTTGAGCATGATTGTTTAAAAAGCGATAGTGTATTTGAAAACTCGGAAATTTTGAAAACTTAATCAGATATGTAAGTAAAACAAGTTTATCTCATTTAGAAATTTAAGTAATCCTTGTTGTTGCTTAAACACATTTTTAAGTTAATAAGAAATCGCATTCAAGTTTGGAAGACAATTGAGTTTCATTTATTTTGAATTACAGTGTGAGACCCGATGGTAACGTTTAAAACATCACGCTTTGCAGTTTGAAAAAAACTTTATCTTTCCAAGTTTTAGCGAATTTAACCCAATTAATTGTTAAGGCATATTTGAAATCCAATTTAAGCATATGAGCATCCAAAGTAAAATTTAAAAAGGCCTTTTACAAACCCAACAAATCCAAATGAAAAATAAATATAGCAAAGTACCAAGTTTAAAATCAGTGCAAATCTGACTTTTATTCATGGCATGGGCACCTCGAGTACATTCCGGCTCCATGTCCGCGATCTACGTGTCACCTGAAATGATAAGGGAGAAGGTGAGTCGCAAGACTCAGTGCATAAATCCCCCTCCCGGTATATGCAACATACCAACACACATCATAACAAAGCAATACAATTAATGCACCCGATCCTAACCATCCGTAACACCTTTTCTACCCGTGTGGTACCAAACCCTTGGTGGTGCCAAACCACTGGTGACCCAAAGTCACGATATCCATCAATGTGGTGCCAAACCACCGGTGACCCAAAGTCACGAAAATCCATCGTGGGGCCAACCCGTGTGATACCAAATCACTGGCGACAATCCGTATCTCTCAAAAGTGGGGCCAACCCACGGTGGTGTTAAACCACGAGGGCGAGTCGCTATGAGGTGCCAAACCTCCGGTGTCCCAAAGACACAAGTGTGATACCAAATCACTGACCGCGATCACGAATCAAATGATGGGGCCAACCCATCGTGTGATACCAAATCACTAGCGTCAATCCGTAAAATCAACAGTGGGGCCAACCCAACTGTGGTGCTAAGCCACCGGGGCGAGGCGCGGAGGTGCCAAACTTACGGTGACCCAAAGTCACAATAATCAATCTATGGTACAAAACCACTTTGGAGGTGCCAAACCTCGGTGTCCCAAAGACACGGATATCATATTCCCCCTCCACTCATATCACCCAATAACATATCATACTAATGCAAATCGTGCAAATCATGCAATCATGCTCACATGCTCAATATGGCATCTCATAATACACACACCATAAATCATGATATCATATATCACTACAGATCTCGAAATGAAACGGACTTACCCGAATCTGTATCCATACCTCATTGGGGATTATATCAGTCAACCATACTGTTTCACTTTACACAATCAGGTTATTCACATATTACTCAGTAAAAAGGTGTGTTAGTTTACACACCTGTTAATATGCAAGCTTAAACCCAACGAACCGATCTAGATCCCTCGATTACCTTGCTCCTAGAATCGGCCAAACATAGATTAGCACTTATACCATTCGGCCAGAACCATTAAACCAAAGGGGTTAGCGTTTGAGCCCTTACCTTATACTTGGTTTGGTTTCCTACCAAAACCCGAACCACACAATGATTCCTTAGTCAAACGGCCACACCCTAACAAGAAAACGGTTAATCCTTTGAAGACTTGCTTAAATAAAACTAAAAGAGTGAACTAACGAACCAACCCTTACCACCACTTACCAGCGATTAACGAGAAGGAAGACTCCTCTTGCGGCTTCCAAAATCCAAAGCCTATAACGAAATGATTAATCAAAAGATTAACTCCTTTCAACCAAAACCAACATCGGCTTTAACCATACCGAAATTGACAACAAACAAGGGAGAAAGAGATGGCCTTTCGGCCAAAACTCACCTTCTTCAAACGATTGAACCACCAAACGATATTATCACCACACTTAGATTTGGCCAAAGTGCAAAACTAGAAAGAAAAGGATTTGGCCAAGGTGTTTAACACACCTATGTTCGACTTTGAGTGGGAAGAAAAGGGAGAGTAGTATGAGAAGAAATAGAAGCTACGGCAATGGGGTTTGAGAGAAGAAAAAGGAGGTTTGAAGGGACAAGTTGAGAGGGTTTCGGCTTGAGAGAAATGGGAAGAAACAAATGGGGACAATCGGCTAAGGAGTTTTGGAAAAGAAAGAAGATAAAAGGTGAAGAGAGGGAAGGTGCTTTCGGTTTGAAAGAAGAAGAAATGGAGGAAGGTATTTTGGAGAATGGGGTTTCGGCTAACAAGGTTCCAAGAGAAGAAAAAGTATGAGAAGAAAAAGGGTACTAGTTTCGGCTTACACGAATGAAGATAGAAGAAGAAATGGGAAAGAACATTTGGCTACACACACCAAATCAGGAGAAACAAGCAATTTCGGCAAGCTCAAGGGGTTTTGGTCTTTCGGTTTCAAGAAGAAAAATGAAGGAAATCACTTGAAGTTTCGGCTTGTTTTTGACAAAAGAAGAATTTGGCTTACAATGTTTTTGACCGAAAATGCACAAAGATGAAAAGGGAATTTCAGCACTCCCACAACACTTACCAAAACCGTCCACCCACCCCCCAAAAGCTCTCCAATATTCGGCCATCACCTACAACCACTCCAAGCTACCCATTCAAACTAGTTTGAACTAGTCTCCCTCCTAAATTCACTCTCCACCCACCATTTGAACATTTGACTTGGTCCAAGGCAGAGTTTGAACTGCCTACAACTTCTCCCCTCCATGCCGTCAAAATAGAAGCCAAAATGTGAGCATCCTGTAGCTTGAACACAGGACCTCTCCCTGCAAGTGGCGTCACACACACACAAGCTCTAAGTGGCGCCTAGCTTGCCACTCCACCAGCTCCTTTCTTGTGCTAACATTCACCTAAAAATATTTATAAACCCCTGCTCCTTCAGCTCCTCCCACCTAAGCCTAAAGGCTAAAATTTTTCCTACCACTCTTGTAATATCCCGGGTTAAGGGGTTAATTTATTTCTGGCAATTGTTGCATGTTTTTTGCTTGCTATGATGTTGTTTGGGTGTTTTCGGGGCTTAGCTGTAGGCTAGGAGTGTGCCTGAGTAGGTGGATAAGTTTTTATTTTTGGGCTTTAGGGGATAGGAGCTGAAGGAGATGGGGTTTTTAATTAAATTAAGTGAATCTAAAGCACAAATGAGGAACTAGCAAAGTGGCAAGCATGCGCCACATGGAGAGTGTGTGTGGCGTCACCTACAAGGGAGGTCTTGTGTTCAAGTCATGAGAATCCCACCCTTTGGCTCTCATTTTGGACGACATGGAGGAAGAGGTAGAAGGCAACTTGAACTCTAGCTTGGACTTAGTCTTCACATTCAAAGAGGGGTGGAGAGTGAAAGTAGGAGGGAGACTTGGTCATGGGATTTGAATTGGTGGTGTGGGAGTAAATGGGGGAGAGTTGGCCGGTTTTGGTGAGAGTTTGGGGGAGAGGAGTGTGTGGCGGTTGGTAAGCTTGTGGGAGAGTCTTAAATTTTTTTTCCACTAAGGCAATTGGGTAGGTTCGGTCAAATTTTGTTTTGGGGGAAGTTAATTTTTCCTTGTTTAATCAAAGCTAGTAAAAGATATCTTCAATAGCAAATAGCTTTAGCCGAAAAAAAAAAAGAGAGAAAACCTTCCATTCTTGCTCCTTGAAACCGAAGCACAAGCAACTTCAATTGTCAACCTTGCACTCTTCTTCTACGTTTTCTTCTTTTACCTTTTGTGTCAACCGAAACCTCAAGCACCCTTATTGCCGAAATCCCACCTTGTTCTTCTTTCTTCTTTTTATTGTGCAAAGCCGAAACTAGTGATTCTCCCTTCTCATTTTCTTTCTTTTGTTTTACAACCCTTGTGCCGATTTCCCTTTGTTCCATACCATTTCTTTTAAACCGAAACCAGCCTTTGTTTTTCATCATCTTTGAGCCGAACCTAGCATTTTTCTTTCTCTTTTTCTTGAAGGATAGTAGCCGAAACTTGTTCTTCTTCTAAGCACACCTTATTCATTTCTTTCCCTTTCAAAATCGAAGGTGACCCCTCCATTCATCTTTCTTTACTTTCGTTTTCCCAAAACACATTGGTAGAATCCTTGTCCTCTCTTAGTAGTTGGTAGGCGATTATTGGTTGTGTTGGGGTGTTGGTGATCAATCGGTCTACTAAAGGGGGTAAGTGTTGGTAGAATGGCCATTTCTCTTTCTCAGTATTTTACCAATTCTTGGTATGTAAAGAGTGATATCGATATTGGTTATAAAGGGTTTAACTTCTTGTTTAATCTTTTCATATAGGATCTTTGGACTTTGGAAATAATCAAGGGAGTCTTCCAACTCTTTTAGCCGATTGTTAAGTGGTGGTAAGAGGAGTATTTTGTTAGTCCGTTCTTTTAGCCTCGTTAAAGCAAGTCTCGATGGATTAATGGATCTTTTTAGGTGGAGGCCGTTTGTAAAGGAGAAACCTTTGTGGTTCGAGTTTGGTAGGAAATAAGCGTTTGCAAGGTAAGGACTATTTGATAAACCCTTTTGGTTCAATGCTTGTGGCGAATGGTATGATGGCTAATCCATTTCTTTGGCCGATTGTAGGATTCGAGTTGTAGAAGTGATCAAGGGGCGTAAATCGATTTTAGGGATTAATACCTTCGCTAATTCGGTGTGTAAACTATCACACTTCATTTAGTAATATGATTGATAACACGTGTGATGATTAATGAAACAGTGATGATTGATGTGATACCTAATGGGTATGATTACGGACTCGGGTAAGTCGATATTATTATTATGAGTTTCTTGATGATCTATATGATACCATGGTTGTGGATATATGTGACATGGGGTATGAGATTAGACATATTAGCATGATATGCATGATTATATGATAGTGATCTGAGTGGAGGAGCGGTGATATTTTGTCTTGTGAGCACCGGTGTTTTGGTAACACACTTTGTGACTTTGGGTCACGGAGGTTTAGCACCTCGGAGGTTTGGTACCTCGGCGTCTCGTCCACATGGTTAACACCACCGTGGGTTGGCCCCACTTGTGAGATATGGGATTGGCGCGGTGATTTGGTATCACACGATGGGTTGGCCCCATCATCGGTTTATTTGTGGTCACCGTGCTTTAATAGCACAATTGTGTCTTTAGGACACCGGTGGTTTAGTACCACATTGGCGGATATTGTGTCTTTGGGACACCAAAGTGTTTTAGTAACACATTGTGACTATATGTCACCAGTGGTTTAGCACCACCGGTGGTTTGGTACCACACGGGTAGAAAAGCGATATGGATGGTTAGGATCGGGTTGCATTAATTATGTTGCTTTGTATGATGTGTGTTAGCATGTTGTTTTTCTAGGCGGGATTTACACTTTCGAGTCACTCGAGTCACCCTCTCCTTTGACATTTCGGTGACTCGTGAAGCGGACAGGAGCCGGGATGGACTCGGGTGCACATGCCATGCTTTAATAAAAGTGTTGCTTAGACTATTAAATTTGGGTACTTTAGCTTATTTACTTTACTTGGGTTTTATATTGGATTTGTAAAGGCCTTTAATTTATGTTTTGTGATGTTTATGTTTTAATTGGATTTTAATATGCCTTAACAAAACAAGTTGGTATGAATTTTCCTAAAACTTGGAAAGATAATGATTTCAAAATTATAGCATAATGTGTTTTAAACCATACCATCGGGTATCACACTAAGTTTTGAAATAAAAGAGAACTCAAATGTTCTCCAACTTGAATACATTCGCGTACTAAGTCAAAATGTTTTTAAGCAACAACAAGTATTAATTGAATTATTTTTAACGAGATAAACTTGTTTTACTTACACATCTGATTAAGTTTTCAAAACTTCCGGGTTTTCCAATACACTATCGCTTTTAAACAATCATGCTCAAGTTTTCTACAAGAACATAACATACAAAGGAGTTTTTCATCAAACTTTTAAACGGAAACCTAAACCTCTCAAATACCTTTTTCCCTGTAACATACCAGATTCGATCGTGGTGTATTGACCGGGTTTGGGGTGTTACATTTGTGGTATCAGAGCTAAGTTCAAAAGCTTTTTTGTGGGCTGAGGCCCAAAATGTTTTAAAATTATAGTTTTCAAGTATTACATTTTAAAAGTATGGTTTGAAAGGCATGACACCGAGTCAAGCACCGATTCGCCTGTAAGTACCGTACTATTTGTTGTGATATTAATTGATATGATTGAATGGCTAGTGATAGTAAGATTACTTTAGAGGCTGGCCGATAGGATTACGTGGACTCATGAAAACAAAGTCTCTTTAATATTCATAAAACTTTGCTTTAAAAATAGTGGAATAATGGTGATACATAAAATTCTTTAATCAAGCGAGATTTAGTCATGAGTACCCGAGGTGGGCGTGGTCGTGGGCGTGGTCGCCAGTAGGATGATATTTACGAGCCCGTAGGTTCAGGCGGGTTGAGAATGAGGTAATGCCCGCCACCGGTTGGAGGTGGTGAGTTCGAGGCAGCGAGCCGGCGATGACGCAGATGTCACGAGCGATCTTCGGGTTTTAGAAAGGGTAGCCGGAGCGGTGGAGGCGTGGGAGCTAGGAAATCGTCTGGCGACTTGGGCAAATGAAATTTGAATTCTTTCGGGGTGTCTCGGTGTTGCTCCTAGCCTTCTTTGAATCTTGGCTAGAAGCGACGAGCGGATCATGGACGATCTGGACCTAACTACCGAGGAGAAATTAAAGGGGATCGTATCACTTCTCGGGATGAGTCATACCGATGGTGGCTCACGGTCAAGTGATGATCTTTGCGGTGAAGATCGACATGGGACTATTTACGAACCCGCTTATCGGAAAAAAATGCGTCGAGCTAACTACATAAATGAGCGAGAAAAGCATTTACGAGGTTAGTTCGAGAGCAAATCTATGTCGGTCTGGCGAGTTTACGAGGTGAGTCGGTATGCGAGGTATGGTGGCCATCGAGCATGAGAGGTGCGTTCGTTTGAGGATGGCTGCGAGACGAACTAAGGTGATAATTGCGCCCAATGAGGAGCGTGAATTCGGTTCTAGTTGAAAAGCGAAGGTTGCGAGGGCATTAAAGAGTCGGTGAGGCGGTATGGATAGAAACCGTCACAAAAGGAGTTAGTGGAGCTTAAGGCTCGAATCTGAGAATTGTTGGACGAGGCTTTATTAGGCCAAGTATTTACGCCATGGGGAGCCGGTACTCTTTGTAAAGAAGAAAGACGGTACTATGCGGATGTGCATAGACTACCGCCAACCGAATAAGTGACGATCAAAAACAAGTATCCTTGCCTCGGATAGATGACTTGTTTGATCACCGAAGAAGCGTCGGTTTTCTCGAAGATCGACCTAAGATGCAGGTATCACCAGTTGAAGGTAAAAGAGGCGGATATCGTAAAAGACATTTATTTACTCGGTATGGGCACTTTGAGTTCTTGGTTATGCTTGTTCGGGTTGACTAACGCACCGGTAGCTTTCATGGATCGATGAATAGGGTGTTCCAATAGTACCTAGATCGATTCGTGGTGGTTTTATCGGCGACATCTTGGTATACTCAAGGGCGAGGAAGAGCATGGCGCTCATTTACGGGTGGTATTGCGATTCTAAGGAGAAACAACTGTCACGAAGTTCGATAAATCTGGTTACGGCTCGGGGAGGTGACATTCTTGGGTCATATAATTAATCGGTTTGAGGATTAGAGTGGACCCAAGTAAGATAGAAGCGGTTTTGGATTGGAAGCCGCCCTAAGTCGATGCGGAGATCCGGAGTTTTACGGGCTTGGCGAGGATACTACTAGAAGATTTGTGAGGGTTTCTCGTTGATCGCAAAGACCGGATGACCAAATTATTGAAAGGGAGTTACATTTATTTGGGTGAGAAGCAACGGAGAGCTTCGATAAGTTGAAGAAGATTTTGGTGAAGCTCGGTTACGATTGACTGAGGTTTGGTAAGGAATTCTGATGTCTTGCGATGCATCACATCTGAGCTTGGGTTGTGTCTTGATCGAGGAAGGAAGGTGGTGGCTTACGATCCCGGCAAATGAGGCCACATGAGGTAAATTATCCTACATACGATTTGGAGCTTCGGTATGTAGTATTTGCCTTAAAGATATGGAGGCATTACTTATGCGGAGAAAGATCGATAGTCTATACGGACCATAAGAGTCTGAAGTACCTTGACTCGGAAAGACTTAATTTGAGGCAGTAGCCGATGGATTGAGTCTGGCGAAGACTACGATTGCTCAATTGAGTATCATCCGCAAGGCTAATGTTGTGGCGAGCGCATTGAGCCGTAAGGTTGTTTGGAGTTGAGGCGTTGTTTGCCCACTTGAGTTTGTATGATGGCGGGAGTATTACAGCGGAGCTGCGGGTTAAGCCTACTTGGGTTGAAGCGGATCGAGAAAAGCAGTTGTTGGATGAAGTTACGAGTGCGCGAGAGGACACAAGTGCGTAATGATGGTTTGAAGGTTCTGACTTGTCCAATGATGGGGTCTTTGTGTTTTCGAGGAAGGCTTGTATCTTGAGAGATTACGAGTTGAGGCAAAAGATTCTTGAGGATGCACATAGCGACCCTACGCTATGCATCCCGGAGGTAGCAAAATGTATAGGGACCTCGGAGAAGCGATTACGGTGGTAAGTGCGAAAAAGGAGGTGGCCAGAGTTTGTGGGTAAGTGTCGACTTGTCGGTGAGTCAAAGTGAGCATCGATTGCCGTCTGGATTGCTTGACCGGTGAAGATTCCACAAAGGAAGTGGGAAAGAATAACTATGGATTTCGTCGGTGGATTACCGCTTACCGAGCAAGAAGGATTGATCTGGTAATTGTGGATCGGTGACTAAATCGACTCACTTGATTCCGGTGAGGTGGATTACTCACTGCGAGAGGTTGGCAAAGTGTATGTATCGGAGATAGTGAGGCGCAGGGGTGCGGTCTCGATCATCTCGGATAGGGATCCGAGATTCACGTCAAGGTTACGGAAGGCGTTACATCGAGCTCTGGGTACACTTAGATTTGACCTGACATTTCATCCATGATGACGGGCAATCGAGAAAGGGTTATCTGATTTTGGAGGATATGCTTGAGGTTGTGTATTGGACTTGAGGGTAGTTGGGAGGAGTATCTACCGTTGGTGAGTTCGCCTACAATAACGATTACCAGCGAGCATCAAGATGGCACCTTATGAGGCGTTATGCGGTAGGAAGTGTCGCTCACCTACTTGTTGGGCGGAGTTAAGTGAGCGTCGATTATTGGGACGAGTTGGTTCTTGAGACCAAGACAAAGTTAAGTTGATTCGAGCTCGATTGAAGGAAGCTTGGACGGCGAAGTCCTATGCCGATCTTAAGCGGAGAGATATTGAGTTCTTGTGGGAGATCGGGTTTTCTGAAGGTCTCACCGTGGAAGAAAGTATTAAGGTTAGGGAAGAAAGGCAAGCTAAGTCGAGGTTTGTTGGGCGTATAAGGTATTAAGGCGAGTGGGACCGATTGCATATCATTCGAGTTGCCGGTGAGCTAAGTCGATTCACGACGTGTTCCACGTTCGATGCTTGGTGATATCGTTCCGATCCATCACATGTGGTAACGATGAGGAGATCGAGGTAAATCGGATATGTCCATGGAAGAAGAGCCGTCTGATTTTAGATCGGGATGTGAAGGTTCTGCGAGAAGTCTGTGCCTCTGGTTAAGGTCCTTTAGGCGGAATCATGGCGTGGAAGAAGCGGCGTGGGAACCGAGGATATGATGAGACAACAATACCATAACTCTTGACGACTGTAATTTCGAGGTCGAAATTATTTTTAAGGGGTAGAAGCGTAATATCCGGGTTAAGGGGTTAATTTATTTAAGCAATTGTTGCATGTTTATTGCTTGCTATGATGTTGTTTGGGTGTTTTGGGGCTTAGGCATGTAGGCTAGGAGTGTGCTGAGTAGGTGGATAAGTTTTTATTTTTGGGCTTTAGGGGATAGGAGTGAAGGAGATGGGGTTTTAATTAAATTAAGTGAATCTAAAGCACAAATGAGGAGCTAACAAAGTGGCAAGCATGCGCCACATGGAGAGTGTGTGTGTGCGTCACCTACAAGGGGAGGTCTTGTGTTCAAGTCACGAGAATCCACCCCTTTGGCTCTCATTTTGACGGCATGGAGGAAGAGGTAGAAGGCAACTTGAACTCTAGCTTGGACTTAGTCTTCACATTCAAAGAGGGTGGAGAGTGAAAGTAGGAGGAGACTTGGTCATGGGATTTGAATTGGTGGTGTGGGAGTAAATGGGGAGAGTTGGCCGGTTTTGGTGAGAGTTTGGGGGGAGAGGGAGTGTGTGGCCAGTTGGTAAGCTTGTGGGAGAGTGCCGAATTTTTTTTTTTTCCACTAAGGCAATTGGGTAGGTTCGGTCAAATTTTGTTTTGGGGGAAGTTAATTTTTCCTTGTTTAATCAAAGCTAGTAAAAGATATCTTCAATAGCAAATAGCTTTAGCCGAAAAAAAAAAGAGAGAAAACCTTCCATTCTTGCTCCTTGAAACCGAAGCACAAGCAACTTCAATTGTCAACCTTGCACTCTTCTTCTGCGTTTTCTTCTTTTACCTTTTGTGTCAACCGAAACCTCAAGCACCCTTATTGTCGAAATCCCACCTTGTTCTTCTTTCTTCTTTTTATTGTGCAAAGCCGAAACTAGTGATTCTCCCTTCTCATTTTCTTTCTTTTGTTTTACAACCCTTGTGCCGATTTCCCTTTGTTCCATACCATTTCTTTTAAGCAAAACCAGCCTTTGTTTTCATCATCTTTGAGTAGAACCTAGCATTTTTCTTTCTTTTTTTCTTGAAGGATAGTAGCCGAAACTTGTTCTTCTTCTAAGCACACCTTATTCATTTCTTTCCCTTTCAAAACCGAAGGTGACCCCTCCATTCATCTTTCTTTACTTTCGTTTTTCCCAAAACCTGTTGGCCGAATCCTTGTCCTCTCTTAGTAGTTGGTAGGCCGATTATTGGTTGTGTTGGGGTGTTGGTGATCAATCGGTCTACTAAAGGGGGGGTAAGTGTTGGCCGAATGGCCATTTCTCTTTCTCTGGTATTTTACCAATTCTTGGTATGTAAAGGGCTGATATCGATATTGGTTATAAAGGGTTTAACTTCTTGTTTAATCTTTTCATATAGGATCTTTGGACTTTGGAAATAATCAAGGGAGTCTTCCAACTCTTTTAGCCGATTGTTAAGTGGTGGTAAGAGGAGTATTTTGTTAGTCCGTTCTTTTAGCCTCGTTAAAGCAAGTCTCAATGGATTAATGGATCTTCTTTTTAGGTGGAGGCCGTTTGTAAAGGAGAAACCTTTGTGGTTCGAGTTTGGTAGGAAATAAGCGTTTGCAAGGTAAGGACTATTTGATAAACCCTTTTGGTTCAATGCTTGTGGCGAATGGTATGATGGCTAATCCATTTCTTTGGCCGATTGTAGGATTCGAGTTGTAGAAGTGATCAAGGGGCGTAAATCGATTTTAGGGATTAATACCTTCGCTAATTCAGGTGTGTAAACTATCACATACATTTAGTAATATGATTGATAACACGTGTGATGATTAATGAAAGCAGTGATGATTGATGTGATACCTAATGGGTATGATTACGGACTCGGGTAAGTCATTATTATTATTATGAGTTTATTGATGATCTATATGATACCATGGTTGTGGATATATGTGACATGGGGTATGAGATTAGACATATTAGCATGATATGCATGATTATATGATAGTGATCTGAGTGGAGGAAGCGGTGATATTTTGTCTTGTGAGCACCAAGTGTTTTAGTAACACACTTTGTGACTTTGGGTCACGGAGGTTTAGCACCTCGGAGGTTTGGTACCTCGGCGTCTCGTCCACATGGTTAACACCACCGTGGGTTGGCCCCACTTGTGAGATATGGGATTGGCGCCGGTGATTTGGTATCACACGATGGGTTGGCCCCATCATCGGTTGTATTGCGGTCACCGGTGCTTTAGTAGCACAATTGTGTCTTTGGGACACCAGGTGGTTTAGTACCACATTGGCGGATATTGTGTCTTTGGGACACCGGTGTTTTAGTAACACATTGTGACTATATGTCACCGGTGGTTTAGCACCACCGGTGGTTTGGTACCACACGGGTAGAAAAGCGATATGGATGGTTAGGATCGGGTTGCATTAATTATGTTGCTTTGTATGATGTGTGTTAGCATGTTGTTTTTCTAGAGCGGGATTTACACCTTTGAGTCACTCGACTCACCCTCTCCTTTGACATTTGGGTGACTCGTGAAGCGCGGACACGGGCCGGGATGGACTCGGGGTGCACATGCCATGCTTTAATAAAAGTGTTGCTCAGACTATTAAATTTGGGTACTTTAGCTTATTTACTTTACTTGGGTTTTATATTGGATTTGTAAAAGGCCTTTAATTTATGTTTTGTGATGTTTATGTTTTAATTGGATTTTTAATATGCCTTAACAAAACAAGTTGGTATGAATTTTCCTAAAACTTGGAAAGATAATGATTTCAAAATTATAACGCAATGTGTTTTTAAACCATACCATCGGGTATCACACTAAGTTTTGAAATAAAAGAGAACTCAAATGTTCTCCAACTTGAATGCATTCGCGTACTAAGTCAAAATGTTTTTAAGCAACAACAAGTATTAATTGAATTTTTTTTAACGAGATAAACTTGTTTTACTTACACATCTGATTAAGTTTTCAAAACTTCCGGGTTTTCCAATACACTATCGCTTTTAAACAATCATGCTCAAGTTTTCTACAAGAACATAACAAACAAAGGAGTTTTTCATCAAACTTTTAAACGGAAACCTAAACCTCTCAAATACCTTTTTCCTGTAACATACAGATTCGATTAGTGGTGTATTGGCCGGGTTTGGGTGTTACAACTCAACTTACACCTAGCTTACAACTAAGCCCGAAAAACATCAAAACAACAACATAGCACACCATGCACATGCAAACAAAGCCGTAATAAAATAGCCCCTAACCCAGGATATTATAGTTCTACCCCTTAAAAATAATTTCTACCTCGAAATTACACGATCGAGAAGAGTTGCGGGTATTCTTTGTCTCATCATATCCTCGGGTTCCTCGTAGCTTCTTCCGCCATGATTCCGCTAAAGTACCTTTACCAAAGGCACAGACTTCCTCGCAGAACCTTCACATCTCGATCTAGAATCATGCGAGTTCTTCCTCCATGGTCAAATCTGGATTCACCTCGATCTCTTCCCTTGCTACGACATGCGATGGATCGAGCGATATCGCCTAAGCATCGAAACATGGAATCGTCGTGAATCGACTTAGCTCTCTTGGCAACTCAAGCTGGTAAGCCACTGGTCCCACTCGTCTCAGCACCTTATACGGCCCAATAAACCTCGGACTTAGCTTGCCCTTCCTTCCGAACCTTAACACTTTCTTCCATGGCTAGACCTTCAGAAAAACTTGATCCCCCACAGCAAACTCTATATCTCTCCGCTTAAGATCGGCATAGGACTTCTGTCGGTCCGAAGCTTCCTTCAATCGAGCCTGAATCAACTTAACCTTGCCTTCGGTCTCTGCAACTAACTCTGGTCCCAACAACTGACGTTCACCCAACTCCGTCCAACAAGTAGGTGAGCGACACTTCCTACCATACAACGCCTCATATGGTGCCATCTTGATGCTCGCTTGGTAACTATTGTTATAGGCAAACTCGGCTAATGGCAGAAACTCCTCCCAACTACCTCTGAAGTCCAGGACACAACCTCGTAACATATCCTCTAAGATCTGAATAACCCTTTTATTTGCCCATCGATTGCGGGTGAAATCGTCTTTGAAATCAACAGCGTGCCGAGAGCTGATGCAACACTTTCGAAACCTTGACATGAATCGGGATCTCTATCAGAGATGATCGATAATAACACACCGTGCGACCTTACTATCTCGACACATACGACTTCCCAACCTCGAAGTGAGTAATCCACCCTCACCGGATAAAGTGAGTGATTTAGTCAGACGGTCCTGATACCCAAATGAATCCTTCTTGCTTGGCGTGAGGTAATCCTTGATGAAATCCATAGTTATCCTTTCCCACTTCCTTTGTGGAATCTTCTTTGGTGAAGCAACCACGACGGCAAGCGATGCTCGACCTTGACCTGCTGACATGTCAGACACTTCCCTACAAAATCTGTCACTTCCCTCTTCAGACTCGGCCACCAAAATTACTCTTTTAGATCCCGATACATCTTATTGCCTCCAGGATGCATAGCGTAGGGGCTGCTATGTGCGTCTTGAAGAATCTTCTGCCTTAACTCAATATCCCTCGGCATACATGCTCTCCCCTGAAAGTACAGCACTCCATCACTAGACAAACTG
Organism: Gossypium rotundifolium; assembly: GCA_025506655.1. Classification (NCBI taxonomy): domain Eukaryota; kingdom Viridiplantae; phylum Streptophyta; class Magnoliopsida; order Malvales; family Malvaceae; genus Gossypium; species Gossypium rotundifolium. The sequence goes on along the minus strand of CP106722.1, from coordinate 82,956,790 downwards.
TAACCCTTTAACCCACCATTCTGTACTTGTGACCTCTGCGCACTCAAAACCTCATCCATTAACTGTTTTTCCTTGATCTGCTCAACCCAAGTAGGCTTAACCTGTAGCTCTGCCAGAATACTCCCGTCGTCGTACAAACTCAAATGGGCAAACATCGCTCGTAAGTCTGCAACAACCTTACGGCTCAATGCGTCTGCCACTACATTAGCCTTGCCCGGATGATACTCAATCGAGCGATCGTAGTCTTTTAGCAACTCAATCCATCTGCGTTGCCTCGATTCAAATCTTTACGAGTCAAAAGGTACTTGACTCTTGTGATCATGTAGACTATCGATCTCTCTCCGTACAAGTAATGCCTCCAAATTTTAAGCGAAGACTACTGACCGCTAACTCCGGATCGTCGTCGGATAATTGACCTCATGTAGCCTCATTGCTTAGAGATCGTAAGCCACAACCTTCCTTCTGCATTAGTACACAACCCAAACACATATGTGATGCATCGCAATACACCGTGAATTCCTTTCCGACCTCGGGTTGAATTAAAGCTGGAGCTTGGTCAAAATCTTCTTCAACTTGTCGAAGCTCTCCTGCTTTCTCGGTCAAATGAGCGGAACCCTTTTCTTAACAATTTGGTCATCGATCTGCGATCAGCGAAAATCCTCTACAAATCTTGGTAGTATCCTACCAAACCCGAAAACTCGAATCTCGACTCTTGACTTAGGCGGCTTCCAATCCACAATCGCTTCAATCTTAGGGATCCACTCTAATCCCTCGGTAGACACTACATGACCCAAGAACGTCACTTCTCTAAGCGAACTTCGTATTTACTAAACTTTGCATAAAGTTGTTTCTCCCTCAGAATCTACAATACCACCCGAAATGAGCATCATGCTCCTCCTCGGTTCGAATACACCAAGATATCGTCAATAAAAACCACGACAAAGCGATCCAAATCTGCTGGAACACCCTATTCATCATATCCATAAATCTTTTGCCAAGCATTAGTCAACCCAAGCGGCATTACTAAGAACTCATAGTGCCCATACCGAGTAATGAAGCGCCGTCTTGCGGATATCTGCCTCCTTCACCTTTAGCGGTGGTACCGGACCTTAAATCGATCTTCAAGAATCTGATGCACCCTTGGTGATCAAACAAGTCATCTATCAAGGCGGCGGATACTTGTTTTGATCGTCGACTTGTTCAATTGGCGGTAGTCTATACACATCCGCATAGTCTGTCTTTCTTCTTAACAAAAGTACGGCGCTCTCCAAGGTGAAACACTTGGCACGATAAAGCCTCGGTCCAACAACTCTGGATCTGAGCCTTAAGCTCTACTAACTCTTTAGGCGCCATCCTATACGGAGCAATAGACACCTTTGGCGGTTCAGATGAGATCTATCCAGAACTCCACCTCACGATCCGTTGGCAAACACGAAGCTCCTCATGAAACACATCAAGAAATTCGAACTGCTCGAACCGTGCATACGGTAGACTCTTTAGCCTCAAGGCATACACATGAACCAGATATGCTTCACGACCTTTCGACCATCTTCTCGGCTTTCAAGCGAGACACCACGTTGGATAGGTAATTCCTTCTATTGCCAATCAAGACTACCTCATCTCCTTCACATCCTTAGAACCATAAGCTTAGCAGCAATCCAACCTCTTTGGTACTTAACCAACAGTCCATCCCAAGAATCGGATCGAACTCCCCAAGCGGCGGTTCCATCGGATCGACCACAAACACTACCCTTGGAGTTCTAGAGGTATATCTCTATCGACTTATCTACAACTACTGAGTGACCTAGAGGGCTAATTACGGTCATCGCCTAGAAGATATCTCGAGTCTAAATCCATGGTCTTCACTATGCTACTTGCAACATTTGAATCGTTGAGCCTACATCAATCAAAGCGATAAATGGAGAACCAAAGATTAAGAATGTCGGTTATGACTCGGTGCGTCGCCCTCCTCTCGGCGCCTCATTGCATACACTAGCCAGTGTCGGCCTCGAACTACTGCACCTCTACCCGGTGCTCCCGGCCCACCGAACCATTACCTCTTACGCCATTACCACGGCCCCTCTGCGGTGGTGGTCCATTATTCTGAGCGAGTACGACCTAACTCTCGGGTGAATCCTAGCCAACTTCGGACAGACGGTCTCTCACGATGATCAAAGAGCCACACTCGAAACATCCTTTTCCACCGGTCCAACAACCTCCCAATGAGATTTCCCTAGCAGTTACTGCATCAAGGTCCACGACTAGCGACAACAAACCTACTGGATGATTTAGCCCATTCGGTCTAGCCCTTTTACGAGGATTACAGCGACCGAAGACCCAAAATTCCTCTTATGTCGGTTCCTATCCATGCCTTGCCTCACAAACTCCTTAACACCCTCGGCTACCTTAGCCTTTTCAACCAGGACAGTAAATTCACGCTCCTGCTGGGGAGCAATCAGCAACCTTAATTCATCTCGCAGGCCATCCTCGAAACGAACACACCTCTCGTGTTCAGTAGCCACCATACCCCTAGCATACCGACTCAGCCTCAGGAACTCTGCCTCGTACTCTGACACAGATTTACTCCCCTGAACTAACCTCAAAAATGCTTTCCGTTGCTCATTAATGTAGTTAGCTCCAATGTACTTTTTCTGATATGCAGCCTTGTCCCAAGAAAGGTCTTCTGCTACAGCACTGTCTCAAACCGTGAGCCACCACTGGTATGACTCATCTCGAAGGAGTGATACTATCCCCTTTAATTTCTCTTCGGCAGTCAGATCTAGCTCGTCCATGATTTGCTCTGTCGCCTCCAGCCAATATTCAGCCGTGCTGGGAGCAACACCAGAGACACCTCGAAATACCTCAGCCCCGTTTACTTGAAGTCGCTCAGGCACAGATTTTCGAGCTCCTGTGCCTCCACCTACTCCTACTACCCTTTCCAAAACTTCATGACATCGCTTTGTGACCTGCGTCGTCCCAGTCTATTCTCAAACTCACCACCTCCGGTGGTGGCGATGCAGATATCTCATTCTCGACCCACGACCAAATTCTACGGGTTGAAGCTCATCCTACCTCGACCACGTCCACGACCACGTCCACCTCTAGCGCTCATGACTAAGATCTCTACTTGTGCGATTTAAAAATTTTATGCATCGATAATTATTCCACTGTTTAAAAGCAAAGTCTTATGAATATTAAAGAAGCTTTGTTTTCGCAAGTCCACAGAGTCCTTTCAGTTTCAATTTCTAGAGTAATCTTACTATTACTAGCCATCCAATCACATCTCATCAAAATCACAAGCAATAGTAAGGGGTACTTACCTGGGCGGATTGGTGCCGGAGACTCGGTGCCATGCCTTTCAAACCATATTCTTTAAAACCAAAACACTTAAAACCAGAATTTAAAACATTTTGGGCCTCGAGCCCACAGCCGAGCCTTTAAACTGGGCTCTGATACCACAATTGTAACACCCCAAACCCCGTCAATACACTACAACCGAATCTGGTATGTTACAGGGAACATGTATTTGAGAGGTTTAGGTTTCCAGTTAAAAGTCTGATGAAAACTCTTTTGTATGTTTTGTTCTTGTAGAAAACTTGAGCATGATTGTTTAAAAAGTGATAGTGTATTTGAAAACTCGAAAATTTTAAAAACTTAATCAGATATGTAAGTAAAACAAGTTTATCTCATTTAGAAATTTAAGTAATCCTTGTTGTTGCTTAAACACATTTTTAAGTTAATAAGAAATCGCATTCAAGTTTGGAAGACAATTGAGTTTCATTTATTTTGAATTACAGTGTGAGACCCGATGGTAACATTTAAAACATCACGCTTTGCAGTTTGAAAAAAACTTTATCTTTCCAAGTTTTAGCGAATTTAACCCAATTAATTGTTAAGGCATATTTGAAATCCAATTTAAGCATATGAGCATCCAAAGTAAAATTTAAAAAGGCCTTTTACAAACCTAACAATCCAAATGAAAAATAAATATAGCAAAGTACCAAGTTTAAAATCAGTGCAAATCTGACTTTTATTCATGGCATGGGCACCTCGAGTCCATTCTGGCTCCGTGTCCGCGATCTACGTGTCACCTGAAATGATAAGGGAGAAGGTGAGTCGCAAGACTCAGTGCATAAATCCCCCTCCCGGTATATGCAACATACCAACACACATCATAACAAAGCAATACAATTAATGCACCCGATCTTAACCATCCGTAACACCTTTTCTACCCGTGTGGTACCAAACCCTTTGGTGGTGCCAAACCACTTGTGACCCAAAGTCACGATATCCATCAATGTGGTGCCAAACCACTTGGTGACCCAAAGTCACGAAAATCCATCGTGGGGCCAACCCACGTGTGATACCAAATCACTGGCGACAATCCCGTATCTCAAAAGTGGGGCCAACCTACGGTGGTGTTACACCACAGGGACGAGTCGCTATGAGGTGCCAAACCTCAGGTGTCCCAAAGACACAAGTGTGATACCAAATCACTAGTGACCGCAGCCACGAATCAAATGATGGGGCCAACCCATCGTGTGATACCAAATCACTAGCGTCAATCTGTAAAATCAACAGTGGGGCCAACCCATTGTGGTGCTAAGCCCTTTGGGGCGAGACAGCGGAGGTGCCAAGCTACTGGTGACCCAAAGTCACAATAATCAATCGTGGTACCAAACCCTTTGGAGGTGCCAAACCTCTGGTGTCCCAAAGACACGGATATCATATTCCCCCTCCACTCATATCACCCAATAACATATCATACTAATGCAAATCGTGCAAATCATGCAATCATGCTCACATGCTCAATATGGCATCTCATAATACACACACCATAAATCATGATATCATATATCACTCTGAGATCTCGAAATGAAACGGACTTACCGAATCCGTATCCATACCTCATTGGGTATTATATCAGTCAACCATACTGTTTCGCTTTACACAATCAGGTTATTAACATATTACTCAGTAAAAAGGTGTGTTAGTTTACACACATTAATCTATAACTTAAACCCAACGAACCGATCTAGATCCCTCGATTACCTTGCTCCTAGAATCGGCCAAACATAGATTAGCACTTATACCATTTGGCCAGAACCATTAAACCAAAGGGGTTAGCATTTGAACCCTTACCTTATACTTTGTTTGGTTTCCTACCAAAACCCAAACCACACAATGATTCCTTAGTCAAACGGCCACACCCTAACAAGAAAACGGTTAATCCTTTGAAGACTTGCTTAAATAAAACTAAAAGAGTGAACTAACAGAACCAACCCTTACCACCACTTACTAACGATTAACAGAGAAGGAAGACTCCTCTTGCTGGCTTCCAAAATCCAAAGCCCTATAACGAAATGATTAATCAAAAGATTAACTCCTTTCAACCAAAACCAACATCGGCTTTAACCATACCGAAATCGACAACAAACAAGGGAGAAAAGAGATGGCCTTTCGGCCAAAACTCACCTTCTTCAAATGATTGAACCACCAAACGATATTATCACCACACTTAGATTCGGCCAAAGTGCAAAACTAGAAAGAAAAGGATTCGGCCAAGGTGTTTAACACACCTATGTTCGACTTTGAGTGGGAAGAAAAGGGAGAGTAGTATGAGAAGAAATAGGAGCTACGGCAATGGGGTTTGAGAGAAGAAAAAGGAGGTTTGAAAGGACAAGTTGAGAGGGTTTCAGCTTGAGAGAAATGGGAAGAAACAAATAGGGACAATCGGCTAAGGAGTTTTGGAAAAGAAAGAAGATAAAAGGTGAAGAGAGGGAAGGTGCTTTCGGTTTGAAAGAAGAAGAAATGGAGGAAGGTATTTAGGAGAATAGGGTTTCGGCTAACAAGGTTCCAAGAGAAGAAAAAGTATGAGAAGAAAAAGGGTACTAGTTTCGGCTTACACGAATGAAGATAGAAGAAGAAATGGGAAAGAACATTCGGCTACACACACCAAATCAGGAGAAACAAGCAATTTCGGCAAGCTCAAGGGGTTTTGGTCTTTCGGTTTCAAGAAGAAAAATGAAGGAAATCACTTGAAGTTTCGGCTTGTTTTTGACAAAAGAAGAATTTGGCTTACAATGTTTTTGATCGAAAATGCACAAAGATGAAAAGTGAATTTTGGCACTCCCACAACACCTACCAAAACCGTCCATCCACCCCCCAAAAGCTCTCCAATATTCGGCCATCACCTACAACCACTCCAAGCTACCCATTCAAACTAGTTTGAACTAGTCTCCCTCCTAAATTCACTCTCCACCCACCATTTGAACATTTGACTTGGTCCAAGGCAGAGTTTGAACTGCCTACAACTTCTTCCCTCCATGCCGTCAAAATAGAAGCCAAAATGTGAGCATCCTGCAGCTTGAACACAGGACCTCTCCCTACAAGTGGCGTCACACACACACAAGCTCTAAGTGGCGCCTAGCTTGCCACTCCACCAGCTCCTTTCTTGTGCTAACATTCACCTAAAAATATTTATAAACCCCAGCTCCTTCAGCTCCTCCCACCTAAGCCTAAAGGCTGAAATTTTTCCTACCACTCTGGCTTACACCTAGCTTACAACTAAGCCCCAAAAACATCAAAACAACAACATAGCACACCATGCACATGCAAACAAAGCCATAATAAAATAGCCCCTAACCCGGGATATTACAAGAAGCAAAGTGGCTTGGGGTGTTACCTGAGGAGCAGGGCAGTTTGCGTCAAAGGGGGCTCCAGCAGGTCTCATATTCGAGTCTTGATGGCAGCATAAGGGAGTGTTTTTATTTTTGCATATGACGGCAAGTTGGAGAGAGGTTGGACGGCAATGGGAATTTTAATTGAATGGGATTTTATTTATTTTAAATAGATTAAATAGGAGTAAAGGATAATGGATGATTATTTTATTGATAAGAAGATAATGGTGGCTTTATTTTATTTATTTTAAAGGGGTAAGATAAGAGATAATGTGTTGGTTTAATTTATTTTATTTGCTAAAGTGATAAAGGAGGAAAAAGTGGGATGTGATAAGAGGATGAAGCTATGGCCGATTGGGGGACTCCTTGGGGGTGGTGTAATCGGTTTTGAAGTGTATAGGTGGTGCATGTGCCGAATATGTGTAGTATAAATTGGGATGCTCACCTCTTGATAATTCTTTTCTTCAATTTATTTCCTTGTGCTGAAAACCATTAAGTGTTTACCATATTTTCTTTTGGTCAATAGCCAAAGTTAGGGAGGCTATCAAGGTGGGTTCTTTCATCTTTTCCTTACTACTTTTCTTTGCCAAAGCGCCATACACCACAAGTCTCTTTTTATTCTCTTTTTCTTTAAAATCTATAAGCCTAAATTGTGAGTACTTACCCTTTTGATAGCCGAAAGTTTAAACACCTTTTTAAGAGTCATAGCCGAATCTTCGGTGGCCATATTCTCTTCTAGTTGTCGCAAGTCTTAAGAGCCGAAGCTTTCCTCTTGTAGTCTCTTCAAATGTGTAAGTATTCTTTCATTATTAATCGGGTTCCCTTTTCTTTTCTAGTAGTATGCCGAAATCTTGTAGTTAGGCCTTAAGGTTGGCCGAATGTCTTCTAAGCCATGTATGTGTACTTTTTGGTTGTAGTCGACGTTAAGGAATAGCACGGAGTCTTTCGGGATTCGATTCATCAAGGTAAGGAGGCATGTGGTATTCGGCCATAGGCCATTTTATGAGTTCTAGTGATGACCGATTTCTAACATTGGTCCGTAGGAGCATATCGACAGGAATAAAGAGTTTCGGGATCCTAGATTGTGCTAGATTCGTATAGATCGGGTGTTCGCTAAATAAACAGGTGTGTAGTTATTGCACTGTTCTCTTGTTGTGTGCATGTGTTATATATATATATATATAGGATGTGAATGATAGCGAAATAAGGGCTAAGATTGTGAATACCATGGTGGGTGATTGAATAATCAGTGCATGATTTACTGATATTAAATGATTATTGATGAATATGAGAAATGGTAATAAGCATGTGATGTATATTTACTCTAAGTGTTAATCTGTCATGATACATATATATGTATGGGATTTGGGACATAAATATCGAAGGAAAGGGTGTACATTATGTACGTGGTCTAATGTTAGCCTTATGCTACATTGGCGTTTGATGTTAGCTATGTGCCTCATCAAGGGAGGTGTTGGCTAGGTGCCACATCTAGGCGGTTGATAGCTGTGTGCATCATCGAGGACTGATTGATATGTGGGATCACTTATGCGACTGGTGGCTTAGCCACGGCCTTGTGCGGCAGGTCTGCCAAGGTAGGATATGTGGGATCACTTGGTTGATCGGTGGATTAGCCACGGCCTTGGGCAGCAAGTCTACCGAGGTAGGTGTGACGGATGGACATTAGGATGGGTTGGGCTTCATAATTGCATAATTTTGTATGTGGACTGTGTGGATATGGGCCAAGCCCATATATGGAGACATGTGAAATAACTATGCACTGAGTCTGTTTGACTCACCCAATATTTTATTAAACCTTATAGGTGATGCATGATGCTCGAACCGGGTTGGAGTGGATACGAGGTGGCCCATGCAGAAGATGTTTTACATGTTTTAAATATTTTATATTATCAATATTTTGGAAATTTATTTGATGTAATAAGGGCCTTTTAAAGTATTTACGGGTTATTATGTTTTAAGTTGGATTGTTAATTATATTATTATCTGGGAATGTTTTATTTTAGCAACTTACATTCTAAAATATATATATAAGTTTTGAATCCGGTATTTTATAACAACTTAATTTTTACTTAGAATGTTTTAAATTACGAAAATATTTTATCAAAGGCAACAAATTTTTAACGGTATTTACTTTTAAGTAAGAATATTTTCAAACGTTTTTTGAGTGGCATTTCAAATTGATTACGTAGTGAATGGGCGGGTTTGGGGTGTTCTGATTTAGTATCGAGCAGGTTCAAAACTTCGACTTTGAGGATTTGGGCCCAAAACATTTTTTTAAGATGGGCTTTTCAAAGATTTGGGCTTTCATAGATTTTTCGTATTCGGCATGGCTTTGTATCTCAGGCCACTGTAAGTACCTCGACTATTGAAGTGATTTATATGTGAAATGTTATGGGCTTATTTGGGCTTGTAGATTAGAATATTAGGGCTATTGAACCCTAGGACTAGTCTACTCAAACACAAGTACATAAGACTTAAGGACCATTAAACAAACACGTGATTAGGTCGTAGAGCTAGGGTGTGGTAGCTGTTGTGTGCATGTCTAGGAGTGGATTCAGTAAGAGCTTGGTATTTAAGCAGTCCTAGCGACTCACCTCCTCTTTACTCGAATCCTACCTGGTGCATAGTAACGTTCACCCTAACCAAGAGGACTTATTCACGGGTTAAACCAATCACTAAAACCCGAAAGGGATTAGCCATGCAGTTTTATAAAAACCCTAGTTTTTAAAACATTAAAATACCCTTTTTGATTTGTACAAACTATTTTGAAGACATTTCTCAAAATATTTTTGATTTACAAAATTATGAAAATACCCCAGTGTTGTAAATTACCAAAATGCCCTTGGCTAAAAAAAATTCATATTACCCTTGACTTTTATTAAAATATTCTTATTTTACAAAATATCAGGAAATCCTATTTTGCAAAATATTGAGATACCCAGATTTAGAAATTTACAAGAATACCCCCGACTTGCAAAATTACCAAAATAACCCCCAATTTCTGAAATTTCTGCGACACTTTTAAATTGGAAATTTTCAAAATACCCTTAAGTTTTGAAAATTTTGAAATGCCTCTGATTTGTGAAGATTTTCAAATTGACCCCAATTTATTACCAAAATACCCTTGTAAGGAAAATGACGAAATTACCCCTGGGTTGGGAATGGTCAGAAATGCCAAAGTAGTAAAGTGAATGTTGTGGATGAATGTGAATGTGATTCTCTGAATTAGAATAGTGAACTTAAACTGAAACTTTGATTGATCGAAAGAACTACTTCTGGAAACTTCTTATCATAAAATTTGCTCGTGGATAAACAGTGAAACAAAATTTCTATTGCATAAAACTTTTTAATCAGATTAAATCGCGACCTATGCATTTTTGATTTAATTATATGAAATGCCATGTCTTATGTGTTATGAATGTATGGTGAACATTTTTGGAAACTTGGAAATGTTAAGTTTAAAAGAGGAAAGTGAACATTTTTGGAAACTTGGAAATGTTAAGTTTAAAAGAGGAAAGTGAACATTTTTGGAAACTTGGAAATATAAGGAAATGTTTTAGAAATGTTAAGTTTAAAAGAGGAAACTAAGGCAAGGTGGTCTTAAGAAAATTAATAGAAGAAATTTGACATAATAACGGGCTTGGAGAAGTGGCTAGGAGGCACCGCTTAAAGCCCGATGAAGTAACGCGACAATCAAGGGAAGGAGCCTAGGTTGAGTCACGTGGGAAGCAAATAAAGAGTTTTATTTTGCTGCAAGGAGCAAGGGAGTTGGACGGCACCAAGGCACTTGGGGAAGAGTTTAATTCTCTTTAAAATTAGGCTAAATAGGTGGATCAATGATGAATAATTATTGTTTAAGAGATAAGAGATAATTAAGGGATTATTTCCATTAATTTTTTTAATAAAGATAAGAGAAGTGTTGGCCGGCCAAGGGACTCCTTGGTGATCAATTTCAGTCCTAGCCGAATTACTAAAGGAAGGATTAGAGGTCCTTTTCGGTTTATCTTACTTTCTTTAGTAGTGGTGCCGAAATTGTCTTTGGAAGAGAGTCCAACTTTTTCTTCCTTCCTTAATCCCTTTTTGTCGAAATTTAGCTTTAGTCGGTGTGCTAAATCCTCTCTTTCCAAAACTTTTCTTTTCATCTTGATTAGTGCCGAATTTGCACCTTATTTTTTCTTTGACAAAAGCCAAAAGTTAGATACATCTATTTTCTCTCCTTCACATCTTTTTCTTCCTCACACACCCTTAAAGCCAAATTCTCCTAAGCTTTCTCTATTCCTCTTTTGCTCTTCAAAACCGAATCTCCTTGAGGTGTCAGGCAAAGGTGCTGTCAACTACAACATTAAGGGTAAGAATGGATGTTATTCAATTTCCATTCCTTCTTCTTTTAGCTGAAAATCTAGAACTAATCCCATCAATATTCTTGTTTGCCGAAATTTGGAAGGATTTTTTGGGATTTTCAGTATAGTCGACTATAAGGAGGATTATTCGGGAATTCAATATCCAAGGTAAAATCATGTGTATATTCGGTCAAGGGCTATTATTCTTGTGATTAAATGATAGAAATTGATCTAACATGTGTTTAAAGGGGGTTTCGACAGATACCAAGAGTAATTAGCAATTTCGGGATTTAGATTTATAAGGTAGGTGTACATGTACATTCGGCCAAGGCCATGTTTGGTGTTATAAATCTATTTCATAATTATTCCAAAGTCGGAAACTAACCCCTTAAGTGATTTAATGTTGGCCGAATACAAGGTAGAAGGATTTCAATGATTCGGCATTTGATTAGACATCAATCGGTAGCAAGGTAAGGATTTAAGTGTACTAATCCTACTGGGATTTGGTTTTATGGCCGAATGGCTCTTTACTATGTATTAAGTGATTGACCAAATGTAGAGATTTAAGATCTAAGGCATTAGATCAAGCTTTTCGAGATTTGGAGTGAACTTACTAAAGCGAATCAGGTGTGTACCCCACACTATTTCTTAATAAGTTTTATGGCAATGTTCAATATAAGTATGTGTATAAGAATGTGAATATGGCTAAGGTACCATGTCATGGTACAAAGTACTCAGCACGTTTCCTACTCCTACTAGGATTATGTTAAATATCATTACGACACACATATGACATTATAAGAATGTGAAATAAGAATTTGGCATGTTAATGCATGATATGTATGATATGGGGCATATGGGTTATATGAAAAGGGAAGTGAATGTGGTGACCTAAGACCACGATATCCGAATGTGGTGACCTAAGACCACGATAATCGAATGTGGTGACCTAAGACCACGATATCTGAATGTGGTGACCTAAGACCACGATATCTCGAATGTGGTGACCTAAGACCACGAATTTTATAAGAGGCGATGAGCACGTCATTGCAATGACGCCTTCGATGGTGTGTAGCGGATGGAGGGTTGACTTAGTAGTCCCCACGGTGTGCGAGGATGGTGCGGGTGATGTGTAGCGGATGGCATATAGGTTTGGGTTCGGGTTGCATCATTATTTTATATCATTATATGATTATGTATGTGATGTGATAATATGCCTGAATCTATTTGGACATAGTGTTTGTGTACACATTGAGTCTGTTTGACTCACCCCGTTGTGGGAACATTTTTCAGGTGATGATCAGTAATGGACCGGGTCGGCGGGAGCTTAAAGGTGGCCATGCACAGCAAGAAATTTTACGATTCAAACTTTTATTTTTAATTAAGTACTTCCAATTATTTGAATTTATTTGATGTAATAAGGCCATAGTGAACTATTTTATTTTATTTTACTTTTAAAGTATTATGTTACGAAAATTTTTATGAATTAAAGACTAAATAAATTTATTTTAAATTAATTCCAAGTGTTTTTGTCACCCAACCTAAAGGGGTTTCCAATATAAAATAAACTTGTTTTTAACTCGAGCCTAACCCAAAAACAATCGTTCTTTCAAAAACCCAGATTTTCCAAAGTAACAAAAGAATTTGAAATAGTTTACACCGGGGAACAAACCAGATTCGGTCAAGGCTCGTGGGCCGGGTTTGGGGTGTTTCAGTTTGGTATTAGAGCCCAGTTTTAAACTCTCGGCCTTGGGTTTAAGGCCCAAAACATTTTCAAAGTTAAGCCCAAAAAGAATTTTTGTGAATTAAGCAAGATTTTCTAGCATGACCCACTAAGTCTCCGACCCGAAGGCCACAAGGTAAGTACTCCGATCTCTTGGGTGATCTATATTATGATTTGTAGAAGGGTAGAAATGGAACATAGAATAGAGATTTAGTACTTGAACCCTAGGGCTAGTTACCCCAACAATTACATAAGACTTAAATGCCTAATTAAACAAACCTGTGTCTAAGTCACCGAGTTAGGGTGTGGCAACCGTTGTGCGCATGTCTAGGATTGGTTTCAGTGGGAGCTTGGTATTTAAGCAGTCCTAGTGACTCACCTCCTACCCACTCGACCCCTACTTGGTGCGTAGTGATGGTTCATCCTAACCAAGAGGACTTATACACGGGCTAAACCCCTAACTAAAACCCGAAAGGGACTAACCGTATTTTTTTATGAAAACCCTAGTTTTATAATCACCAAATTACCCCTTGAATAGTAGCAAAAACTTATTTTGGAAAATTTTCAAAAATATTTCCGATTTATAAAATTACAAAAATACCCCTAGTGGTAAAATTACAAAAATGCCTTTGGCTAAAAAAAATTCATATTACCCTTGACTTTTATTAAAATATTCTTATTTTACAAAATATCAAAAAATCCTATTTTGCAAAATATTGAGATACCCAGATTTGGAAATTTACAAGAATACCCCCGAGTTACAAAATTACTAGAACGACCCCCGCTCTTCAAAAATTTTTGCAGCAACACTAATTTGGAAAAAAAATTCTCAAAAACAGCCCTCAAGTTTTGTAAATTCTAAAGTACCCTTGATTTATCAAGATTTATAAATTTACCCGGGTTAATTACCAAAATACCCTCGGATTTCAAAATTTCCAAAATACCCCCGGGAATGCAAAATTTCCAGAACACCCTTATTGACAAAAACACCAAGGAACCTTATTTTGATAAGTTACGAAAATACCCCTGTAGGATAAATTACGAGAATACCCCTGGGATAGGAACGGACAGAATGTCCGAAGAGTGAATGTGTATGTGAGATACTATGGAATGGATGTGCTTTTCTGTGAACTAAGATAGAAGACTTGAAACTTTGAATGATCGAAAGAACCACTATTAAACTCTTTTCATAAAATTTCTCCGCGAATAATCAGTAAAACAATGGCTAATTCATAAAACTTTCTTAAACCAGATTAAAGCGCGTCGTTAGATATGAGTTCTAGAGGACGTGGTCGTCATGGACGCGGTAGAGGAAGAATGACTGTGTCAGAACCCGTTAGATCGGGTCAAGGGTCTGATAATGAGTTACCTTCGCCACCACCACCCCATTTGTTGGTGTCGGCGGTGAGCTCAAGCGGGGATGATCTATATCGCAGTCAGGTCTTTGCGAGTTCTTGAAATAGTGGTTTGGTCTTTGGAGGGAATATGGGAGCTCAGAAATCTGTACCCGAGCAACTCCGAGCCAACGGAGCTGAGGTGTTCCATGGAGTATCTGGTGTGGCACCCAGTACAGCTGAATACTGGTTGGAGGTGACCGAGCGCATTATGGATGAGCTCGATCTGACTCCTGAAGAGAAGTTGAAAGGAATGGTGGCACTACTACGTGATGAAGCGTATCAATGGTGGTTAACAGTTCGGGATGGTGCCACAGCTGAGGATCTGACCTGGGAGATGTTAAGGCAGCATACCAGAAGAAGTATGTGGGCACTCATTATATTAATGCCCAGAGAAAGGCTTTTCTAGGATTGGTTCAAGGAAACAAGTCCGTAGCTGAGTATGAAGCTGAATTTTTAAGGTTAAGCCGTTATGCTCGAGGCATAGTGTCTACTGAGCATGAGCGGTGTGTCCGATTTGAAGACGGACTAAGAGATGACCTAAGGTTATTGATAGCCCCACAACAGGAGCGGGAGTTTTCTGTGTTGGTGGAAAAGGCCAAAGTGGCCGAGGGTATCAAGGAGTCCGTAAGGGAGAACTCCGATCGAAATAGGCAGAAGAGAGAATTTGGATCGTCAAGGCCATCTAGGAATGAGCAAAAGAGGCCTAGAGTTGAAGGGCCACGAGGTCAGCAAGCTGCTACTGGAGGGCAACACCCTACTTGTGAACAATGTGGGAAGAAGCACTTAGGTGAATGTTGGAAAAAGACGGGAGGATGTTTTAAGTGTGGGTCAAAGGACCATATGATCAAGGACTGTCTGATGAGACGGATGGGAATCAACCAAGAGCTCGTAATGTTAATCAGTGGTAGAGGTGGACAAGACACCTCGGTAGGGTCGTGGTCCCAACCATGGAGGAAATGGTTCCATTTGTGGTTGTGGAGCACCAAGCGAGGTCTTGAAGGTTCAGATCTGAGGCAACCAAGGTTGGTTTATGCGATCGGTTGTCGCGAGGAGAGTGATGTGCCAGATGTGACAACGGGTAAGTCCTTACTTTTGGAATACCCTTCATTGCCTTGTTTGTTATAGAGTTAGTTCGTTCTTGTAATACTAGTGAAGTGTATGAAACCTTGGATGTGAACTTTGGAATTGTGCATAAGAAATGTGTTAGTTTTATTAAGATCAGAGTGCGCAGTAATAGCGTAGTGTGGTGAGTTAGATTGCATGATTGGTCGTTAGTAAGTAATTTCGAGGACAAAATTATTTTAAGGGGGTAGAACTGTAACATCCTGAAAATGGGCCTATGCATTTTTTATTTAATTATACGAAATGGCATGTCTTATGTGTTATGAATGTATGGTGAACATTTTTGGAAACTTGGAAATGTTAAGTTTAAAGAGGAAAGTGAACATTTTGGAAACTTGGAAATGTTAAGTTTAAAAGAGGAAAGTGAACATTTTGGAAACTTGGAAATATAAGGAAATGTTTTAGAAATGTTAAGTTTAAAAGAGGAAACTAAGGCAAGGTGGTCTTAAGAAAATTAATAGAAGAAATTTGACATAAGAACGGGCTTGGAGAAGTGGCTAGGAGGCACCGCTTAAAGCCCGATGAAGTGGCGCCACAATCAAGGGAAGGAGCCTAGGTTCGAGCCACGTGGGAAGCAAATAAAAGAGTTTTATTTATTGCAAGGAGTAAGGAGTTGGTCGGCACCAAGGCACTTGGGGAAGAGTTTAATTCTCTTTAAAATTCGCTAAATAGGTGGATCAATGATGGATAATTATTGTTTAAGAGATAAGAGATAATTAAGGATTATTTCCATTAATTTTTAATAAAGATAAGAGAAGTGTTGGCCGGCCAAGGGACTCTTTGGTGATCAATTTCAGTCCTAGCCGAATTACTAAAGGAAGGATTAGAGGTCCTTTTCGGTTTATCTCGCTTTCTTTAGTAGTGGTGCCGAAATTGTCTTTGGAAGAGAGTCCATCTTTTTCTTCCTTCCTTAATCCCTTTTTGCCGAAATTTAGCTTTAGTGGGTGTGCTAAATCCTCTCTTTCCAAAACTTTTCTTTTCATCTTGATTAGTGCTTAGAATTTGCACCTTATTTTTTCTTTGACAAAAGCCAAAAGTTAGATACATCTATTTTCTCTCCTTCACATCTTTTTCTTCCTCACACACCCTTAAAGCCGAATTCTCCTAAGCTTTCTCTATTCCTCTTTTACTCTTCAAAACTGAATCTCCTTGAGGTGTCAGGCAAAGGTGCTGTCAACTACAACATTAAGGGTAAGAACGGATGTTATTCAATTTCCATTCCTTCTTCTTTTAGCCGAAAATCTAGAACTAATCCCATCAATATTCTTGTTTGCCGAAATTTGGAAGGATTTTTTCGGATATTCAGTGTAGTTGACTATAAGGAGGATTATTCGGGAATTCAATATCCAAGGTAAAATCATGTGTATATTCGGCCAAGGGCTATTATTCTTGTGATTAAATGATAGAAATTGATCTAACATGTGTTTAAAGGGGGTTTCGACAGATACCAAGAGTAATTAGCAATTTTGGGATTTAGATTTATAAGGTAAGTGTACATGTACATTCGGCCAAGGCCATGTTTGGTGTTATAAATCTATTTCTTAATTATTCCAAAGCCGAAAACTAACCCCTTAAGTGATTTAATGTTGGTGAATACAAGGTAGAAGGATTTCAATTATTCGGCATTTGATTAGACATCAATCGGCGACAAGGTAAGGATTTAAGTGTACTAATCCTCTCTGGATTTGGTTTATGGCGAATGGCTCTTTACTAAGTATTAAGTGATTGATCAATTGTAGAGATTTAAGATCTAAGGCATTAGATCAAGCTTTTGATTTGGAGTGAACTTGCTAAAGCGAATCGGTGTGTACCCACTATTTCTTAATAAGTTTTATGGCAATGTTTAATATAAGTATGTGTATAAGAATGTGAATATGGCTAAGGTACCATGTCATGGTACAAAGTACTCAGTGCACGCTTCCTACTCCTACTAGGATTATGTTAAATATCAGTTACGACACACATATGACATTATAAGAATGTGAAATAAGAATTTGGCATGTTAATGCATGATACGTATGATATGGGGCATATGGGTTATATGAAAAGGGGAAGTGAATATGGTGACCTAAGACCACGATATCTGAATGTGGTGACCTAAGACCACGATAACTGAATGTGGTGACCTAAGACCACGATATCTGAATGTGGTAACCTAAGACCATGATATCTCGAAAGTGGTGACCTAAGACCACGAATTTTATAAGAGGCGATGAGCACGTCATTGCAATGATCGCCTTCGATGGTGTGTAGCGGATGGAGGTTGACTTAGCAGTCCCACGGTGTGCGAGGATGGTACGGTGATGTGTAGCGGATGGCATATAGGTTTGGGTTCGGGTTGCATCATTATTTTATATCTGCTATATGATTATGTATATGATGTGATAATATGCCTGAATCTATTTGGACATAGTGTTTGTGTACACATTGAGTCTGTTTGACTCACCCGTTGTGGGAACATTTTTCGGTGATGATCGGTAATGGACCAAGATCATGGGAGCTTAAAGGTGGCCATGCACAAGAAGAAATTTTACTGATTAGGACTTTTATTTTTAATTAAGTACTTCTAATTATTTGGATTTATTTGATGTAATAAGGCCATAGTGAACTATTTTATTTTATTTTACTTTTAAAGTATTATGTTACAAAAATTTTATGAATTAAAGACTAAATAAATTTATTTTAAATTAATTCCTAAGTGTTTTTGTCGCCCAACCTAAAGGGGTTTCCAATATAAAATAAACTTGTTTTTAACTCGAGCCCAACCCAAAAACAATCGTTCTTTCAAAAACCCAGATTTTCTGAAGTAACAAAAGAATTTGAAACGGTTTACACCGGGGAACATACCAGATTTGGTCAAGGCTCGTGGGCCGGGTTTGGGGTGTTTCACGTTAGATATGAGTTCTAGAGGACAGGTCATCGTGGACGCGGTAGAGGAAGAATGGCTGTATCGGAACCCATTAGATCGGGTCAAGGATTTGAGAATGAGGTACCACCACCACCAGCTTTTGGTGTTGAGCAGCAAGACCAGACGGGGGATGATGTAGTATTGCAGGCGGTACTGAGGGTTCTTGAGATGGTGGCTGGAGCAGGTGGAAATATGAGAGCTAGGAAGTCTCAGACCGAGCGACTCAGAGCCAATGGAGCTGAAGTGTTTCGTGGAGTATCTGGTGTGGCACCCAGTACTGTTGAGTATTGGACTGAACGAATTATGGATGAGTTGGATCTGACCCCTGAGGAGAAAGTGAAAGGAATGGTGGCGCTACTACGCGATGAAGCTTATCAATGGTGGCTCACAGTTCGGGATAGTGCCACAGCTGAGGATCTTACTTGGGATTATGTTAAGGCGTGCGGAAGAAGTATCTTTGGCGCCCATTATATCGATGCAAAGGAAGGCGTTTACAAATGGGTTCAAGGAACAAGTCCGTGGCAATCTGGTGAATTCCTAAGGTTAAGCCGATATGCTCGAGGAGTAGTGGCTACGGAGCATGAGCGGTGTGTCCGATTCGAAGACAGACTAAGGGATGACTTGAGGTTGTTGATAGCTCCGCAACAAGAGCAAGAGTTTGCCGTATTGGTGGAAAAGGCTAAAGTAGCCGAAGGAATTAAGGATTCTGTGAGACAGAACAGAGATAAGGATAGGAACCAGGATAAGAGGAGTTTTGGATCGTCAGAATCGTCTGAAAACTTTCAGAAAAGACCGAGGGTCGAGAATTCTATTTGTGGCGCTAAGCCAGCTACTGGAAATTCAGACCGTCCATGTGCTCAATGTGGGAGGTATCATGTTGGCAAGTGCTGGAATCAGAATCGGGAGTGTTTTAGATGTAAGTCTAAGACTCATTTGATTAAAGACTGTCCTCAGGATCCGAATAGAGCTTGGACAGAAGGTCAAGGAGGAATGCAGTTGGGCAGGAATGGTCAGCAAGCGACAAGGGGTCATGGTCCGAACCATGGAGGACATGGTTCTGGCAGAGGTCGTGGAACACCAAACAGAGATGTTGAAGGTGCAGACGCGAGGCAACCAAGGTTGGTTTATGCAGTTGGCCATCGCGAGGAGGAAGATGTGCTAGATGTGACAACGGGTACATTCCTTATTTCTGGAATACCCTTAATTGCTTTGATTGTTGTAGAGTTTTCTTGTATCGCTAGTGAAAGTGTTCGAAGCCTTGCATGTGAACTTAGAGATTGTGCATAGGAAGTATGATAGTTTTATAAGATTAGAGTGCGCAGCATAAGCATAGTGTGGTGAGTAGGAGTGCAATTAGCTAAGTAATTTCGAGGAAGAAATTATTTTTAAGGAGGGTAGAACTGTAATACCCTGGATTTAGGGGTTATGCGGTTAGTGCATAATCCATGTAAGAGAAGGCTTAGTATGTAGTTGAGTGTGTTTTAGGGGTTTTGAGAACCCAAGAATATGGAAAAATGCCTTAGGAAATTTTTAGAATTTAAGTCTAAAGAGGGGAAGCTTGGTAAAGAAGGCTTAAGGAAATTTATGTGGAGTTTGGGATATAAGAATAGCCTTGGTAAAGTGGTGCAAGGCACCACTTAGAACCACAGTATGTGACGCCTTGGTTGAGTTGCAGAGGAAGCGAATGGGAGTTTATTTTTGCGTCAAGTAGGAGCTTGGCTAGGGAGGTTTTAAAATGAATTCGGGGGGAAGCATGTCACAAAAAGCGCCTTGGTAGAGATGCTTGGGACGCTACCTTAGGGGCTTGGAGTGTTGTGTCAAAGGGGGCTCAAGTTCGAATCACGTTGGTGGCATAGGAGTGAGTTTTTTTTATTCTTTGCGTCAAGAAGGGAAACTGGGTTAAGGAGGCTTTAAGAGGAATTCTGGGGAGTTTATGACACAAAAGAGCTAGCAGCAAAGTGGCTTGGGGCGGTACCTAAGGAGCAGGGCAGTTTGCGTCAAAGGGGGCTCCAGTAGGTCTCATGTTCGAGTCTTGATGGCAGCATAAGGGAGTGTTTTTATTTTTCCATATGACGGCAAGTTGGAGAGAGGTTGGACGGCAATGGGACTTTTAATTGGATGGGATTTTATTTATTTTAAAGAGATTAAATAGGAGTAAAGGATAATGGATGCTTATTTTATTGATAAGAAGATAATGGTGGCTTTATTTTATTTATTTTAAAGGGGTAAGATAAGAGATAATGTGTTGGTTTAATTTATTTTATTTGCTAAAGTGATAAAGGAGGAAAAAGTGGGATGTGATAAGAGGATGAAGTTATGGCCGATTGGGGGACTCCTTGGGGGTGGTGTAATCGGTTTTAAAGTGTGTAGGTGGTGCATGTGCCGAATATGTGTAGTATAAATTGGGATGCTCACCTCTTGATAATTCTTTTCTTCAATTTATTTTCTTGTGCCGAAAACCATTAAGTGTTTAGCATATTTTCTTTTGGTCAATAGCCGAAGTTAGGGAGGCTATCAAGGTGGGTTCTTTCATCTTTTCCTTACTATTTTTCTTTGCCAAAGCGCCATACGCCACAAGTCTCTTTTTATTCTCTTTTTCTTTAAAATCTATAAGTCTAAATTGTGAGTACTTACCCTTTTGATAGCTTAAAGTTTAAACACCTTTTTAAGAGTCATAGCCGAATCTTCTGTGGCCATATTCTCTTCTAGTTGTCGTAAGTCTCAAGAGCCGAAGCTTTTCTCTTGTAGTCTCTTCAAATGTGTAAGTATTCTTTCATTATCAATCGGGTTCCCTTTTCTTTTCTAGTAGTATGCCGAAATCTTGTAGTTAGGCCTTAAGGTTGGCCGAATGTCTTCTAAGCCATGTATGTGTACTTTTTGGTTGTAGCCGACATTAAGGAATAGCACGGAGTCTTTCGGGATTCGATTCATCAAGGTAAGGAGGCATGTGGTATTCGGCCATAGGCCATTTTATGAGTTCTAGTGATGACCGATTTCTAACCTTGGTTCGTAGGAGCATATCAACAGGAATAAAGAGTTTCGGGATCCTAGATTGTGCTAGATTCGTATAGATCGGGTGTTCGCTAAATAAACAGGTGCGTAGTTATCGCACTGTTCTCTTGTTGTGTGCATGTGTTATATATATATATGTATAGGATGTGAATGATAGCCGAAATAAGGGCTAAGATTGTGAATACCCGCGGTGGGTGATCGAATAATCAGGTCTGTGATTTACGATATTAAATGATTATTGGTGAATATGAGAAATGGTAATAAGCATGTGACGTATATTTACTCTAAGTGTTAATCTGTCATGATACATATATATGCATGGGATTTGGGACATGAATATCGGAGGAAAGGGTGTACATTATGTACGTGGTCTAATGTTAGCCTTGTGCTACATTGGCGCTTGATGTTAGCTATGTGCCTCATCAAGGGAGGTGTTGGCTAGGTGCCACATCTCGGCGGTTGATAGCTGTGTGCATCACCGAGGACTGATTGATATGTGGGATCACTTATGTGATCGGTGGCTTATACACGGCCTTGTCTTGTGTCCGCCAAGGTAGGATATGTGGGATCACTTGGTTGATCGGTGGATTAGCCATCGCCTTGGGCGATGGGTCCGCCGAGGTAGGTGTGACGGATGGACATTAGGATGGGTTGGGCTTCATAATTGCATAATTTTGTATGTGGACTGTGTGGATATGGGCCAAGCCCATATATGGAGACATGTGAAATAACTATGCACTGAGTCTGTTTGACTCACCCAATATTTTATTAAACCTTACAGGTGATGCATGATGCTCGGACCGGGTTGGAGTGGATACGAGGTGGCCCATGCGGAAGATGTTTTACATGTTTTAAATATTTTATATTATCAGTATTTTGGGAATTTATTTGATGTAATAAGGGCCTTTTAAAGTATTTACGGAGTTATTATGTTTTAAGTTGGATTGTCAATTATATTATTATCTGGAATGTTTTATTTTTAGCAACTTACATTCTAAAATATATATATATAAGTTTTGAATCCGGTATTTTATAACAACTTAATTTTTACTTAGAATGTTTTAAATTACGAAAATGTTTTGTCAAAGGCAACAAATTTTTAACGGGTTTTTACTTTTAAGTAAGAATATTTTCAAACGTTTTTCCGCAGTGGCATTTCAAATTCGGTCGTAGTGAATGGGCCGGGTTTGGGGTGTTACACAAGCATAAACCCCAAAAAGTATAAAAATAACCCTTCAACGAAGCTAGGTACTGGAAATTAGCCTTCGTAAAGTCTTTCTATCACTCGTAAGGCCGACATTGAAGACATAGCCCTAGTTCTCAGGTAGAATATAGGGTATAGGGATGATAAGGCATCTGTCTCCTTGCAGGGAAGAGGTTTGATTGCTAATGAGATGAGTGGAAGAGCTGCTTTCAGTTCAGACTCCAGCAATGTGAGGATATCTCCCTCACGAACCGGTCCCTTCACGTTCCTCATAATGAACCGGTTCTGATCGTTCAAGAACTTCACTCTCACTTGTGTCACTTGACCTCTTGAACCGATCCTTCCCATTACTTTCACCACCACAGCAAACTTAATTTGGCGAATCCATTCTGCAAAAACAACAAAAACAAGTCGAATCTTAGATCTGTAACCTTTAGATGAAGATTACAGACCATAAATTTGAAAACCCATTTCACAAAGAACAACAAAAATATCCTAGAAAACAGCTTGAAAAGAACGGTTCATCGTATAATCGGCTAACATATTCCTAAATCTAACTCAAAGGCAACAAATCTATAGCTAAATACAACTAAAAACGACAACAGAAACTGCGAGAGAAGAAGAGAATACATGGCTGAACCTTGTTTAGGAGATGGAAGGAGGAGCGGCTGCTTCTCTTGTGAGTTTTGAAGAGGGCATGTGTAAATAAACAAATCTTTTTGATTGACTATTATGCCCAAGGGATTTGAGGTTTCTAATCTGGGTATTTTGGTCATTTCCTGATTCAATTTAGGGCTTTTGGGATTTATCCGTGGGTGTTTGTGAGGCGCATGGTTATTAATTAGTAGATCCTTGATTTAGAGTGTTGAGACCGTCTGATCAACATACTTTTTTTAGTTTTAAATTATTTATATTTTTAATTCTTAGATTGTATTTAAATGTTTTATGATTTTACACCTTTTACTATCACTAGCAAGTTTATCACGTATAACGATTTAGAAGATAAAAGCACTAGTAAAAATAATATATAATAAATAATATTTATTGGTGAGAGAAAATTTTTTATGTTAAAAATTATTTTTTATGTTAAATTGGCACACACAAAGGATCTATACCCTAGATTAAGATGGAGTCAGATGTTTGCAAAATCATAAGCATTATGATCGATGATTATTGGACTTCTCTTTAAAAAGAATTATTTGACTTTTAGGTTTTTTTTCAATTTTCTAAATCGAATAACTAAACAAACCAACACTAACATTTTTTAAACCGAACCAGTTTAGCCACCAATTCACCAATCCGACCGGTTCGATTAAAAAATTATTAAAAATTAAAAAATAAAAACCCCAATTCAACTGTCAATTTAATCAGTCCATGCCAGTTATTGGTCTAACCGAATCAAAGCCATTCTTCAGACTAGTAACCCCTGCTAGCTCCCAATCCAACCAGCCAATATTGTTCGGTTCAAACATCATTGACCAACACTTAAATAGTAAATTGATTTCTAGAATGGTATCATTATCCAGCCTAACAATGAATGAGAAACCAAAAAACCTGGTCAAACCGAACTAATTAATTCTAATTAGTTTAGTTCGATTGCTAACACGACCACGAACATATGACATTCTAAGAACCCTACAAATAAGGGTGAAAAAGGCTTGATTAAAAATAACTCAGTTCCGATTGACATCGGTTAACTGATTTACAGACCAAACCATTTTTTAGTAGCATTGGCCTCTCGTTCACTCACGTCTTCATTTGATCTACCCTAAACCCTAAACCTTATAATACTAACCCCTAAATTCTAAAACACTCACTCTAAACCATAAGCCATAACCCTTAAATATTAGAACCCTAAACTCAAAACCATATCCCATAAACTACAAACCCCTAAACCCTTAACTCTAAACCTTAAACCTAAATTAATTAGATAAAATGTTAATATTATATATTCTTTCAATATTTTAGGAAATTTAAATAGAATTTTCAATTTACTAATTAATTTTGTTTCTCTAGAGATGCATAGGTTACCAATTTTTTAATTTTAATATATATAAAGTTTATCTATTATTTCTTAAAAATTCAACTATAATTATAATGTTAATATATTCATATTAATATTATCCCTAAACCTTAAACCCTAAACCCATAATCACAAAATCCTAAAATCCTAAACCCTAAACCCATAAACACAAAACCCTAGAACCTTAAACAATAAACTATAATCCATAAACCTTAAACTCTAAACTCTAAACTTTAAACCCTAAATTCAATTGATTTTTTTGCTGCATTTTTATTAAAAACCTTATTCACACTCGAAGCTATTAAGTTATTTTTAGTTTGAATATATATAATTTTTCGCAAATGGATGATGTAAAATTTTAAGAATATTCATATTTTAAATCCAATTTTTTAGTGCTACACATTCCAAAAAAGTTAGAATTAAGGAAATTTAGGACGTTACACCTTTATACAATGAAACACCCCAAAACTGGCCCACGAGCCTTGACCAGATCTGGCACGTTCCTCGAGTAAAACACTTGAAAAACTGCTTGTCACTTAGGAAAAATTCGAATGGTTTTGAAAGAAAATTTGATTATGTTGGGTCCAATTGGAAACTTTGTAAATTTTGAAATCGGAGATTTATTAAAACTTGGTTTTTATATCAAAAACACATGCCGATTTTGTTTTAAGGATTTTACCTTTGAATTTAAAGCATTTGTATATAGATGTCATAATATTTGAAGGTTTATTTTAAGAAAATTTACTTAACTTTAAGTTTTATAAAAATTGTACCGTACTAAAATAAATGACATGCATGCATAAAATGGTTCATACTATGGCCTTATTACATCAACATAAAACCCAAATTAAAGTCAAAGTACTTAAAATAAAAAGTCCAAATAAGATAAATTCCTTGCTGAGCATGGCCACCACTAAGCTCCTACTGACCCGGTCCATCACTGATCCTCACCTGAAAAATGTTCCCACAACGGGGTGAGTCAAACAGACTCAATGTGTACGGCCAACACTAAGGCCCAACAGATTATGGCATACAAAATCATACATACAAATATAAAAACATAAATAATGATGCAATCCCGAACCCAACCTAGATGCCATCCGCTACACATCACCCGTACCAACCTGCACACTGTGGGGACTACTAAGTCAACCCTCCATCTGCTACACACCATCGAAGGCACTCGCTGCAGTCGATGTGCTCATCGCCCTTATATAAATGTTGTGGCATAGCCACCAGATAAAATATTTTGTGTCATGAGACACCACATTCAGATAATGTGACCGAAGTCACCACATTCAGATATCGTGACATAAGTCACCACATTCACTTCCCCTTTCATAATCACCCATATGCCCGTGTTATACAAGTCATACATTAACATGCCATGTTCTATATATTCACATTCTTATAGGTGCACAAAAGTGCCACAACAAATCAAATCATACTCATAGTAGGAGTAGGAAAACGTACCTGAGTACTTTGTACCATTGTATGGTACCTTAGCCTTATTTTTTTACACTTTCATTTTATCACATGCATAAAAACAATACCATAAATCTATTAAAGCTGAGGGTGGGTTACACACCTGATATACTTAGCAAATTCACTCCAAATCCCTAAAAGCCCGATCTAAAGCCTTAGATCTCAAGTTCCTACATTCGGCCGACATGCAATATTTTAGCTAAAGGCCATTCGGCCAATTAATCAAATCCCGAAACTTACCTTGTTGCCGATTTGTCTCCTAACCAAATCTTGAAACTTGCAAACCCTCCTCCTTGTAATAGGCTAACACTAGATCAATTGATTTGATTAGTTTTCAGCTTTTGAACAATTAAGAAATAGATCTAGGTTCCTAAATAGGCCTTGGCCGAATGTGTAAGTACACTTACCTTGCGATCCACAATTCCAGAAAACTGCTACTTGATTATGAAAGTGTCGAATTACCTATAGACATAGGTTAGATTCAATTCTAACATTAAATCACATAGATTTCGCCTATGGCCGAATACCACATAACCTACCTTGGATGTTGAAATCCCGAATAATCCTCCTTATAGTTGACTACACTAAAAATCCCGAAAGATCCTTCCAAATTTCGGCAACCAACAATATTAATGGAATTAGTTCTAGATTTCGACAAGTCTAAAGAAAAAGGATGGAAATTAAATGATATTTGGCCTTTACCTTCTTTAAAAAAAATCGACAGCACCTTACTTCACACTTTAGAGGAATTCAGCTTTAAAGGATACTAGAGAGATTCGGCTATAGGCTATGCAATGATCAACACATTTCAGCTTTTGATGATTGCTAAAGAGATTCGGCCTCACAAGGATGAAAAGAGAGGGATATGAGGCTTAGAAAGAATCGCACTAGTGGAATTTGGAAGAAGTTTCGGCTAGAACACAGGGTATTTCGGCTTTGGAAAAATAAAAGAGAAGAGAGGAGTTTTACTTGAGAATTCGGCAGAAGAAAGGAAAGAATGAAGAATAGCCACCCTTTTCCCCTTTCTGCCGAAATTAGTCTACCTAGAGACCCTTATTCGGCCAACTCTCCCCATTCTGATAGCTTTATCTCTTCAATTATCACCTTATTCAAATTAATAAAAATTTAATCCAACATTTATCCCTTGCTAGCCAAAATTTTAAAAGAGTTTAATCCTAACTAAAGCTCATCCTTTCAAAGTCCTTTAGCCGTCCATCACTCCCCTCTCTTTGACATCAACAAGGAAAATAAAACCCCAAAATATTGCTTCCCACGCGACTTGAACCTTAAGACCTTCCCTATGCTTGTGGCGTCATTTCCAGAGCCCCTAAGTGGCGCCTCCAAGCCACTTTTCCAAGCCCGTTTGTGTGTCATATTTTCCCTTCATTTTCTCTTAAGGCCACCTTGCTTTAGTTCCCTCCTTTAAACTTTAAACTTAATATTTTCTAAGGCTTTCTCCTATTTTCTAAAGTTCACAAATTTCATTAGACACATTCACAACATACTCAAGCATGCTATTTCATATAATTAAGCATAAATGCATAAGCCCATTTTCAGGATGTTACAGTTCTACCCCCTTAAAATAATTTCGTCCTCGAAATTACCTGGCTGAAACAAGTGAGGGTATTGCTGTCGCATTGCCTTTTTTGGCTCCCACGAAGCTTCGTCCGATCCATGATTGCGCCATAACACTTTGACTAGAGGAACTAATTTCCTTCGCAATACTTTCACGTCCCGTTCTACGATCTGAATCGGCTCTTCTTCGTAGGACAAATCTGGCCTTAGCTCCACCTCTTCAGCTGGTACCAAATGAGATGGATCCGATCAATAACGACGTAGCATGGACACATGGAATACGTCGTGTATCTGCTTTAATTCTGAAGGCAATTCTAGCTGGTACGCCACTGGACCAACTCGCTTCAACACTTGATAGGGCCCTATAAACCTTGGGCTTAACTTCCCTTTCCGTCCAAACCTCATTACCTTCTTCCAAGGCGAGACATTAAGAAACACTTGATCTCCCACATCAAATTCTATCTCCTTCCATTTCAGATCAGCGTACGACTTTTGTCTATCAGATGCTTCCTTCAACCGTGCCTAGATTACCTCAACTTTCTCCTCGGATTCTGCCACAATCTCGAGACCCAAAACTCGACGCTCCCCTAATTCGGTCCAACACGTAGGAGTTTGACATTTCTGACCATACAACGCTTCATATGGTGCCATCCGTATACTGGCCTGATAGTTGTTGTTGTAGGCAAACTCTGCTAAAGGCAAATATTCTTCTCAACTTCCTCTAAAGTCCATCACACAGCCCCTCAACATATCCTCTAACACTTGGATTACTCGTTCAGACTGCCCGTCAGACTGTGGATGAAAAGCCGTAGTGAAATCCAATTTGGTGCCTAAAGCTTGATGTAGTGCCTTCCAAAATCGAGACGTAAACCTTGGATCCCTGTCTGAGATAATTGACACCGGCACTCCATGTAACCTTACAATTTTCACCACGTACAATTTTGCCAACTTCTGCAAGGAATAATCAACCCTTACTGGAATGAAATGCACGGACTTGGTCAACCGATCCACTATCACCCATACTGAGTCCTTCTTAGTAGGCGTAAGGGGAAGCCCACTAACGAAGTCCATGGTAATTCTCTCCCACTTCCACTACGGAATCATGATTGGCTGAAATAATCCTGACAGAACTTGGTGCTCAGCCTTAACTTGCTGACACGTTAAGCATTTCCCAACATATTCCGTAACTTCCTGCTTAAGACCAGGCCACCAAAACTGTTCCCTTAGATCTCTGTACAACTTAATACCTCCAGGATGCATAGCATAAGGGCTACCATGCGATTCCTGAAGAATCTTCTGTCTTAACTCCTTGTTCTTCGGCATACAGACCTTATTCTTAAAGCACAATACTCCCTCGCCATTAATACCATAATCCTCTAATTCTCCATTTTGTACTTGCCGTAGCTTATCACTTAAATCCTCATCAGCCAACTGTCCTTCTTTTACCTCGTTCAACCACATCAGCTTGACTGACAGCTCTGCCAGCAGACTTCTATCATCATACAAGCTCAGATGTGCGAACATCGTCCTTAGATCCGACACAACCTTCCGGCTTAGGGCATCTGCCACTACATTCGCCTTGCCCGGGTGATACTCTATAGAACAATCATAGTCCTTCAATAATTCTACCCACCTTCGCTGTCTCAAGTTTAACTCCTTCTGAGTCAACAAATACTTAAGACTCTTATGGTCTGTGTAGATTATTGACTTTTCTCCATAGAGATAGTGCCTCCATACCTTAAGAGCGAAGACCACTACCGCCAATTCCAAGTCGTGCGTCGGGTAGTTAACCTCATGAGGCCTTAATTGCCGAGACGCATAAGCAACCACCTTCCCGTCTTGTATCAATACGCAACCCAAACCTGTATGAGAAGCATCACAATACACCACAAAATCCTTCCCTGCCTCAGGCTGAATCAAAACTGGAGCTTCAGTCAAGACCCTCTTAAGCTTCTCAAAGCTCTCCTGTTGCTTATCCGTCCATACAAAGGGTATTTCCTTCCTCAACAACTTTGTCAAAGGTGCGGCTATTGACGAGAACCCTTCCACAAACCTTCTGTAGTAGCCTGCCAATCCCAAGAAACTACAAACCTCTGCCATAGACCTAGGTGGTTTCCAATCCAACACCGCTTCAATCTTCCTAGGATCCACCCTTATTCCTTCTGCAAATATCACATGTCCCAAAAACGCAACTTCCTTCAGCCAAAATTCACACTTGCTGAATTTGGCATAGAGCTTCTTCTCCCTTAGCACTTGTAACACAATCCGAAGGTGCTCATCATGCTCCTCTTCAGACTTGGAGTACACTAGGATGTTGTTGATGAACACAACGACGAACCTATCCAAGTAGGGTTGAAAAACCCGGTTCATCATATCCATGAACGCGACTGGGGCATTCGTCAATCCAAACGGCATCACTAAGAACTCATAGTGCCCGTATCTTGTTCGGAAAGCCATCTTATGGATATCTGCCTCCTTCACCTTCAACTGATGACATCCTGACCTTAAATCAATCTTTGAGAAAATTGCGGCCCCCTTTAGCTGATCGAACAAGTCGTCTATCCTTGGCAACGGGTACTTGTTCTTGATGGTTAGCTTATTCAACTGACGGTAATCTATGCACATACGCATAGTTCCATCCTTCTTTTTCACAAACAAGACCGGTGCGCCCCATGGAGACACACTGGGTCGAATAAACCCACGATCAAGTAGCTCTTGGATCTGAGCCTTGAGCTCAACCAACTCCTTAGGTGCCATTCTGTACAGGGCGATTAACACAGGAGCTGTTCCTGGCAACAGATCAATTCCGAACTCCACCTCCCTATCTGGGGTTATTCCAGGTAATTCCTCCGGAAAGACATCCACAAAGTCTCCTACAGTTCGAACTCCACTAACACCTTCTTCTTTTGCATCCAATGCACTAACAAAGGCCAAGAACGCCTTGCATCCTTTTCGAACCATCTTACCAGCCTTTAGAGCAAAAATTACGTTAGACAAGTAGTTTCTTCTTTCTCCTATCATAATGACCACCTCATCCTCTGGGGTCCTTAACCCATTCGCTTAGCTGCACAGTCCAACACAGCCCGATGTTCCACTAGCCAGTCCATACCAAGTATGAGATTGAATTCTCCGAATGAAATTCCATCAAGTCGACAGAAAATACTACACCCTGAATTTCTAAAGGTACACTCTGAAAGATCTTATTCACCACTATAGTTTGACCTAGTGGGCTTACTGCAGTCATCTCCCTATCAGAAAGTTTAGAGGCTATGTCTAGAGTTTCAACTACTCTACATGCAACATAAGAATGGGTCGAGCCCACATCAATTAAAGCAACATAAGGCTTGCCATAAATAAGAAACATACCGGTTATAACGTCCGGTGCGTCTCCATCCTCCCTCCGATGAACCGCATAAACCAAACCCGACTGTCTTGCCTCAGTATTAGCAACACCTTGGCCCGGTGTTCCACGTCCTCTGCCTGTACCATTTCCCCTGTTATTCAGACCACGACCTGCTTTGGTCATTGTCCACCATGCATCACTGATTAACATTCTGGAGCTACTAGTCGATTCCCATCTGGTCTCATCGGACAGTCCTTAATCATATGGTCCTTTGACCCACACTTGAAACATCCCCCTGTCTTCTTCCAGCATTCGCCTAAGTGCTTTTTTCCCACATTGATCACAAGTACGATATTGCCCTCTAGTAGCAGCTTGCTGACCTCGTGGCCCATCAACTCTAGGTCTCTTCTGAACATTTCCAGCTGATTCAGACGATCCAAAACCTTTTTTTTGCCTGTTCCGATCAGTGTTCTGCCTTGCAGACTCCTTAATTCCCTCGGCTACCTTAGCCCTTTCTACTAATGCGGTAAAACTCCCGCTCTTTGTGTGGGGCTATCAACAACCTCAGATCATCCCTTAATCTGTCCTCAAACCGGACACATCGCTCATGCTCCGTTGCCACCACCCCTTGAGCATACCGGCTCAACCTTAGAAATTCAGCTTCATACTCTGCTACAGACTTGTTCTCTTGAACCAGCCCCAGAAATGCCTTCCTCTGCTCATCAGTATAACGTGTGCTGACATACTTCTTCTAATATGCCGCCTTAACATACTCCCAGGTTAGATCCTCAGCTGTGGCACCATTGATAAGCTTCATCCCATAGCAGTACCACCATCCCTTTCAATTTCTCCTCAGGGGTCAGATCGAGCTCATCCATAATTCGCTCGGTTACCTCTAACCAATATTCAGCTGTACTGGGTGCCACACCAGATACGCCACGGAACATTTCCGCTCCATTAGCTCGGAGTCGCTCGGGTACAGACTTTCGAGCTCCCATATTTCCTCCAGCACCAGCCTCTATTTCCAAAACTCGTAGCACAGCCTGCGATACTGCATCACCCCTGTCTGATCCTGCTGCCCAACACCAACAGCTAGTGGTGGCGGTGGTGGTACCTTATTATCGGACCCCTGACCCGATCTAACGGGTTCCGACACGGTCATTCTGCCTCGATCGCGTCCTCGTACATTACGACCGCGTCTCCTAGAGCTCATTTCTACGATCGTGCTTTAATCTGATTAAGAAATTTTATGAATTAGTCCTTGTTTCACTGATTATTCGCGAAGAAGTTTTATGAAAGAAGTTCAGAGGTAGTTCTTTCGATCAATCAAAGTTTCGTTCGGGTTTTCTATCCTAATTCAGAGAATCACATCCATCCAAACATTCATTCAGTAGTACCTATCACACACATTCACTATTCAAACTTGTCTTCTCTATTCCTATCACAGGGGTATTTTCGTAATTTATCCTACCGGGGTATTTTGGTAATAAACCAGGGTAAATTTGTAAATCTCAATAAATCAAGGGTATTTCAGAATTTGCAAAACTTGGGGGTTCTTTTTGAGAATTTGTTTTCCAAGCCGGTGATGTTGCAAAAATTTTGGGAATCAGGGTCATTTTGGTAATTTTGTAAGTTAGGGGCAATTTCGTAAATTTTCCAAATTGGAGTATTTTAATATTTTACGAAATAAAGCTTTTGGGAATTTGATAAAGTAAGGAAGTTTTGATAAAACTGTGGGTAGTATAGGCATTTTATAAACCAAGGGCATTTTTGTAATTTTACCACTAGGGGTATTTTAGTAATTTTGTAAATTAAAAATTCTTAAATTTTTTTTAAAAAAAAAAGTAATTTTCTCAATTAAAAAGGGTAGTTTATTGACTTTTAAAACTAGGGTTTCCATAAAAATGTGGCTAGTCCCTTTCGCGTTTTAATTATTGAGTTTAGCCCGTAACTAAGTCCTCTTGGTTAGGGTGAACCGAAGCTACGCACCAGGTAGGATTCGAGTGGAGAGGAGGTGAGTCACGCGGACTGCTTAAGTACCAAGCTCCCATCAAATACTAATCCTAGACATGCGCACAATGGTTGCCACACCCTAACTCGGCGACTTAGACACGGGTTTGTTTAATTAGGCACTTAAAGTCTTATGTAATTGTTGGGGTAACTAGTCCTAGGGTTCAAGTACCTATCATGCTATTCTACGTTCCATTTCTACCCTTCTACAAATCATACAATAATTCACACAGTGGATAGAGGTACTTACCTGGTGGACTGCGGGTCGGAGACTTAGGCGCCATGCCAGAAAAACCTGCTTAATTCACAAAATTATTTTCACAATACTTACTTGGGCTCGATTTGAAACGTTTTGGGCCTTAAACCCAAGGCCGAGAGTTTAAAACTAGGCTCTGATACCAAATTAAAACACCCCAAACCCAGCCCACGAGCCTTGACCAGATCTGGTATGTTCCTCGAGTAAAACACTTGAAAAACTGTTTGTCACTTAGGAAAAATTCGAATGGTTTTGAAAGAAAATTTGATTATGTTGGGTCCAATTGGAAACTTTGTAAATTTTGAAATTGGAGATTTATTAAAACTTGGTTTTTATATCAAAAACACATGCCGATTTTGTTTTAAGGATTTTACCTTTGAATTTAAAGCATTTGTATATAGATGTCATAATATTTGAAGGTTTGTTTTAAGAAAATTTACTTAACTTTAAGTTTTATAAAAATTGTATCGTCTTGAAATAAATGACATGCATGCATAAAATGGTTCATACTATGGCCTTATTACATCAACATAAAATCCAAATTAAATTCAAAGTACTTAAAATAAAAAGTCCAAATAAGATAAATTCCTTCTTGAGCATGGCCACCACTAAGCTCCTCGCCAATCTTGGTCCATCATGATCCTCACCGAAAATGTTCCCACAACGGGTGAGTCAAACAGACTCAATGTGTACGGCCAACACTAAGGCCCAACAGATTATGGCATACGAATCATACATACAAATATAAAAACATAAATAATGATGCAATCCGAACCCAACCTAGATGCCATCTGCTACACATCACCCGCACCAACACACTGCACCGTGGGACTACTAAGTCAACCCTCCATCCGCTACACACCATCGAAGGCACTCATCGCAATGACGTGCTCATCGCCCTTATATAAATGTTGTGGCATAGCCACCAGATAAAATATTTTGTGTGATGAGACACCACATTCAGATAATGTGACCGAAGTCACCACATTCAGATATCGTGACATAAGTCACCACATTCACTTCCCCTTTCATAATCACCCATATGCCCGTGTTATACAAGTCATACATTAACATGCTATGTTCTATATATTCACATTCTTATAGGTGCACATAAGTGCCACAACAAATCAAATCATACTCATAGTAGGAGTAGGAAAACGTACCTGAGTACTTTGTACCATTGCATGGTACCTTAGCCTTATTTTTTTACACTTTCATATTATCACATGCATAAAAACAATACCATAAATCTATTAAAGCTGAGGGTGGGGTACACACCTGATATACTTAGCAAATTCACTCCAAATCCCGAAAAGCCTGATCTAAAGCCTTAGATCTCAAGTTCCTACATTCGGCCGACATGCAATATTTTAGCTAAAGGCCATTCAGCCAATTAATCAAATCCCGAAACTTACCTTGTTACCGATTTGTCTCCTAACCAAATCTCGAAACTTGCAAACCCTCCTCCTTGTAATCGGCTAACACTAGATCAATTGATTTGATTAGTTTTCGGCTTTTGAACAATTAAGAAATAGATTTAGGTTCCTAAATAGGCCTTGGCCGAATGTGTAAGTACACTTACCTTGCGATCCACAATTCCTGAAAATTGCTACTTGATTATGAAAGTGTTGAATTACCTATAGACATAGGTTAGATTTAATTCTAACATTAAATCACATAGATTTCGCATATGGCCGAATACCACATAACCTACCTTGGATGTTGAAATCCCGAATAATCCTCCTTATAGTCTACTACACTGAAAATCTCGAAAGATCCTTCCAAATTTCGGCAACCAACAATATTAATGGAATTAGTTCTAGATTTTGACAAGTCTAAAGAAAAAGGATGGAAATTAAATGATATTTGGCCTTTACCTTCTTTAAAAAAAATCGGCAGCACCTTGCTTCACACCTTAGAGGAATTTGGCTTTGAAGGACACTAGAGAGATTCGGCTATAGGCTATGCAATGATCAACACGTTTCGGCTTTTGATGATTGCTAAAGAGATTCGGCCTCACAAGGATGAAAAGAGAGGGATATGAGGCTTAGAAAGAATCGGCACTAGTGGAATTTGGAAGAAGTTTCGGCTAGAACACAGGGTATTTTGGCTTTGGAAAAATAAAAGAGAAGAGAGGAGTTTTACTTGAGAATTCGACAGAGGAAAAGAAAGAATGAAGAATAGCCACCCTTTTCCCCTTTCTGCCAAAATTAGTCTACCTAGAGACCCTTATTCGGCCAACTCTCCCCATTCTGATAACTTTATCTCTTCAATTATCACCTTATTCAAGTTAATAAAAATTTAATCCAACATTTATCCCTTGCTAGCCGAAATTTTAAAAGAGTTTAATCCTAACTAAAGCTCATCCTTTCAAAGTCCTTTAGCCGTCCATCACTCCCCTCTCTTTGACGTCAACAAGGAAAATAAAACCCCAAAATATTGCTTCCCACGCGACTCGAACCTTAAGACCTTCCCCATGCTTGTGGCGTCATTTCCAGATCCCCTAAGTGGAGCCTCC
This sequence comes from Gossypium rotundifolium, assembly GCA_025506655.1. Taxonomy (NCBI): domain Eukaryota; kingdom Viridiplantae; phylum Streptophyta; class Magnoliopsida; order Malvales; family Malvaceae; genus Gossypium; species Gossypium rotundifolium. Next base: position 82,921,173 of record CP106722.1, on the reverse strand, counting down.
AAGCCACTTTTCCAAGCCCGTTTGTGTGTCATATTTTCCCTTCATTTTCTCTTAAGGCCACCTTGCTTTAGTTCCTTCCTTTAAACTTTAAACTTAATATTTTCTAAGGCTTTCTCCTATTTTCTAAAGTTCACAAATTTCATTAGACACATTCACAACATACTCAAGCATGCTATTTCATATAATTAAGCATAAATGCATAAGCCCATTTTCAGGATGTTACATACAAAGAGTTAGCCAGAGCGTATGTTGACAAGTCTATCCTAACACTTAGGAAAGTGTCGCCTCAAAACTGTCATCTTAAGACTAGACAAAAGCCAACTCTTATTCAAACGTTGCCTTAGGCATACATATCCCAACCCTTATACAAAGAGTTGGCTAAAGCGTAGTCTATCGCAACACTTAGGAAAGTGTCACCACAAAAGTGTCATCTTAGGACTACACAAAAGCCAACTCTTATTCAAGCGTTGCCTTAGGCACACATATCCCTATCCTTATACAAAAAGTTGGCCAAAGCATAGTCTATCCCAACACTTAGGAAAGTGTCGCGACAAAAGTGTCATCTTAGGACTACACAAAAGACAAATCTTATTCAAGCGTTGCCTTAGGCATACATATCCCAACCCTTATACAAAGAGTTAGCCAAAGCGTATTTTCGCAACTCTATCCCAACTTAGGAAAGTGTTGCCACAAAACTGTCGTCTTAGGACTACACAAAAGCCAACTCTTATTCAAGCGTCGCCTTAGGCATACATATCCCAACCCTTATAAAAAGAGTTGGCCAAAGCGTATGTTCGCAACTCTATCCCAACACTTAGGAAAGTGTTGCCACAAAAGTGTCATCTTAGGACTATACAAAAGCCAACTCTTATTCAAGCGTTGCCTTAGACATACATATCCCAACCCTTATACAAAGAGTTGCCCAAAGCGTATGTTGGCAAGTCTATCCCAACACTTAGGAAAGTGTCGCCCCAAAAGTGTTGTCTTAGGACTAGACAAAGCCAACTCTTATTTAAGCGTTGCCTTAGGCATGCATATCCCAACCCTTATAGAAGAGTTGGCCAAAGCGTATGTTGGCCAGTCTATCCCAACACTTAGGAAAGTGTCGCCCCATAAGTGTCGTCTTAGCACTGTTTTGTTGTAGTGCCTCGTGATTAGGGCTACATCTATCAATGTAATTATCACTTCATCATATGAAAAGTAGAAGGTAAGATTCTTCACCCTCACCTTTCCACCATGGTTGTGAGCAATGACAGTTGCATTAAAATATAAGGTACTTCAGCCGCCTTCAAAAAAACCCACTACTTGTAAACATGCTTGAAGTTAATGTTTCTCTTTTATCAGTATTGGAATATGTATGTTTTGTCGAATTCGTAGATTTCATTCCTCAACCTAATAGGTAAACGAAAACAAAAATAATCTATACTTTATGCTCAATGATATAAAAGTTAAATACTAAAATCAAAAACTAACAACAAATAAATACTAGATTAAATATTAAGTTAATAAAAATTACCATATTCATGGTTGTTAGAGCAATACGATCTTTTTCCCCTCAATACATTTATAATAGAGTTGAAAGTTTCAAATTTAAGGTAAAAAATAATAATTTGAAGGGATTTGGGCTCTAAAACTCAACAACGATTGGAGGCAACTTTTGCTTGTGTGAAAACACAAATAGGGGTACTTTTATAGGCATGAAAAAAATAATGAAGGACTTGACACCTATGGATGTGAACTTTTACTTAATACATTTATTAAGGTTAAGTTTATAGTAAATATTGAAAATTGAATTATAGAAGAACTCAACATCCAATCATGTCTACATTTAATTAATATATTTATTAAGGTTTTGTTTATGGTATATAGTGAAAATTGAATTATAGAAGAACTCAACACCTATAAGTGTTGAGCTTCATTGAACACATTTATTAGGTTTAGGTTTTCAAATGATTAAAGTTTTAAAATAAGAAGAACTCAACATCCATCAATGTTGAGGCCTTCTTGTATGTATTAAACTCTATATTGCTTAAATTAAATGCAAAAAAAAAAATTATATTTAACTCGAAATCTAGGGGTGTCTAGATCTTTGTATGTTGATTATAGCTAAAATACTCAGTAGTCAACATTAAATGCAGATACATTGATTTTTTTTACTAAGTCGACACCAATAGGTGTTGAGGTCCTTAAATCTATACTTGATGAACTTGATTTGAAATCGTTTTTCATTGAGTCGAGTGAAATGAGATTAAAATCGAGTTGAGTTGAATCAAATAAATTTATTAAATTAGGGGAAAAAACTGGCCATATTGAAATCTTGTTGACAATATGACTAAATTCCAAGTTAAAGAACATAAATACCCTATATATTTGAAAAATCCTTTAAAACAAAACAAGAGAAAAGAAGATAATTAGTATGATAAATTTGATTTGATGGTTTACTTGTTTAAGGTATCAAATTTATCATTTTGAATTTTTAAAAAATTATAATTTAGAATTTTATATATTTTTTGAATTTTTATATATTCATAAATTTATTGAAAAAATATTTTGAAATTTTGAAGATTATTTTGAATTTGTTTGTACTTTTTTTAAAGGGATTAATTTGTACATTTTCAAAATTGTTAGGACCTAAGAGATTTTTACATCAATTCGAGTTATTAAATTCAACTTAATTCAAACTCGAAAATTCGAATTTGGATGATTCATTTCCTCACCTCGCTAGAAGGATTTCACCAAATTAAAACCACTTGTGTGTGTAATGATGAAGAGCTTATTTGAGCTTTGTTGGGATTTTATACTCATATAAGGATATATACATATAAAGTTTTGTGCAAAGGTGATGGAAGTGTAAGGAAAATTCTGATGCCAGGATCCTTAGACTAAAGTTTGAAGATGGAAGAACTGTCAATGGAAAGTAAAGGAGTGTTGGTAGAAGAATAAATTCCGATGCCAAGTTCCTTTAGACTAAAGCACTAAATGATTAAGAATAATCTTTTGCTTAATTAATCATAAAATCTTTCACTTCAATTTAATTAGTCTCTTTGATTAATGTGGGAATAAGATGAAAACCCCAATTATTTAGATGCTTTCTTGCTTTAATTTTCTTTATAGTACATATTGTGTCATATTTTATATCGAAAAATATTTCTATATTTAGTAATCTGTTGTATCTGAACTTCAAACGGGTTTGGCCTTAATTATGTCAATGGTCTCATATTATTGATTAATAGAGAATCAAAGTCGATTTACTAATAAATCACAAAATGCTATGGTTCTAAAATATAATTTTTAAAATTTATTCAAAAGTAATTCATGGGATCATGCACTATTTTCTTTCCTAGTTATAAGTGAGTGAATCCAGCCTATTCTTGAAATAAGCAACTCGCACACACTCCCTTCCCAAAAAAATCAATACACCAAGGACTATACTTAGATTTATTGAATTTGTAGCTAAAATATCGGTATTAACCCCGAAACTCCCGACGAATGGCCAGTAACCCAAGGAAACAAAAGAATCGATTGCATTTTTTATATGATCTCCTATTTTATTTTAGATAAACTAAAAAATAAAAGAAATCGATTTTTTTATATCACTTTGACTCCTTTTCTCTTCAAACTTTTGATACTAAGTACTCAATACATACCATAATAATACAATATTGTCGACCTTCATAACAAACCACAATCATATTGTTTATACAATACGAATAAATTGTCCACCAACACCAAATATTTCAATTTATCAACCACATTAAAACAACCGTTATGGTGTAAGGTAGTATCTTTAACCTTGCAAAACCTTTTATGGTTATTATTTTCAACCAAAGGTAGCAAAAACAAACATCTCATCAAACCCCTCTGTCGACATTACTTCTCCATAAAGGTGTGATGCTTTTATCTTTAGTGAATTTGTGCAAGGCATTAGCAATCTCAATAAGTTCCTCTATCATACTTTGAATATTACTACCGTTAGTACATTCTACAACTTCTTTTTATAATACCTATATTTGGTCTTGTGACTTAATCAAATATTATAACAAAATTTAAAGGCTTTAGGAACGATTAAAAAAATTTCTAAAAGCTTAAAAAATGTTTTCGATAAATTTTGAGACGACTTATGTCATCCCTACATGCGTCTTTTAATATCGTGTCTCTAAATGATTTTAAGAACGACTGTAAAAAATTATCCTACGAATTTCATCCTTAAAGCTTTAATGGTGAATATCGTCATCAATTTCATAAAAACACCAAATATATATATATTAAGAACGAATTTCATCCCTAAAGCTTTGGGGACCTACCAAAATTATTTATAACGTTTTCGTCTCTGAATCTCTAAATGAACATTCTTTATAAACTCATTTCATCTCAAATTATTATTTTTATTTAATAATGTGTTGTTATGAATTTATATCTAACAATACAAATTCTTAAGAAAAGTAATTCTCTACATTTAAAATAAAATAAATAAAAGCTACAAGGTTAAATTTTATTGAAATTTCAAATATTACTGCAACTTAAATTTATAACGAAAATCAAAATAAAACTTTCAAAAATATACGGTTGATGAAGGTGAATTAATGGATCTAGCATTGTCAACTTTAATTATGCGTAACTCAAAATCAACATATTCGAATCTACATGTATCGATACGTTCTTATTTAACTACTAAAAGAAAAATGAAAAAAGTTAAAACATAACACCAAAAATTTTCGATTAGACACTGTTATGTTTAAATATTTTTGGAAGCAACATTAATAGCATTTTGTCATCCATAAAACCATATATTATAGTACTTTTCTGTACCATATATTATACGTTAATATAAATATATAATTATTTTATAGTGTTATATTCACAATTGGAGTTTTTATACCATAACTTATAAAACTCTAATTTTATATCTAAGTACACATCTTAGATATTATTATTGTATAGCTATCTTAGTTATTATATCTGTATGATTATTATAAAAGAAAAACAAATAATTTCATTAGTAAGAAACCATTGAATGTTTGAATTAAATAATTTAATTAATAAACTAATGCATTGTTTGATTTGAATGTGGTAGAATATATGATTTCTGTAATTTCATACTATATAACCTATGAACCTTAGTATAATTTAAGGGTTTATTTTAATGTGGCTAAAATTTCACTCTTTTATGGCCTTTTTTTAATCTATCTTTTTTATTGAAAAATATGATTTATGGTGAGATATTTTCCTATTCAAACTTATAAAAGGTATTTTAGGCAAGTTGATCATATATCCATTTCATTTCATGTTATTTTCTCATTTTATATCTTAATTTCACAGGTTTTATAATTATTAGAATGCAATTATAAATCTAATTACATAAAATTTTAAATATATGATTTGGAGTTATATATAATTATTGAAATACAATGCACACCAAGGAGACGCAAAGCCCATGATATCCAAGTATGGCCTCTATGCGCCTAAATGGACCTCAGCTCTCCTTTCTTTTCCAAATATCCAATTCTCCCACTTTTTAACAACACTTCCTATTCTCACAAGGGGTGAATTCAATTAGACTGGATTCAAAATAATTAGAAAAAATTATTTAATTTGATTTAATCGAATCAATTTGAATTTCTTTTTAATTTCAAGTTCGAATCAAGTTGAAATTTCGAATTCGAATACACCAAATATCAAACCATTTTACTCTCCTCTCCCCTCAACACCCTCCCTCAAACCCTTCTACTTCTCTCTAAACCCCCCAAAACTTTTACTTCTCTCAAACCCCTCAAAACTTTTTTTTCCTTTTTGTTTTCCCCCAAAATTTTTACTTCATTCCAAATCTCAAAAAAAAAAATTTCGAATTTATGTCTACTATTTATATTATTGAATTAAATTTCACATTTTGTACTATTTATATTATTGAATTGTTTAATCATGCTCAATCTTTATCAATTTCGTTAAAATTGAATTATTGATGATGCTATAAAATTTTCTATTGGTATCAATTTGACATTTTATTTTTAAAATAACTTTTATTAAAAAATCACATTTTTTTACATTTAATATACTTTTTAATTTCAAATCATATGGTGGCAAGAATCAGAAGATAATTGAAGCAACTAAGCAAGCAAAGAAGCTAACCCGTAAATAAAATTTAATAAATAAATTATGAGGGGATGAAAGTTAATATCAAATTTGATTACGGTAGGTGGTAGTGGCTCCAAGGACCAAAAGTCATTTTTTTTAATTTAACTCGAATAAATATATTTGATTCGATTCGATTTGAATTCCATCTCACTCGACTCGATTCGAGAAAATCTTAAATCGAGTTAGGATGATAAAATAGGATTCGTCAACTTGATTAACTTAATTTTTTTTTCATTCGATTCGATTCGATTCAATCGAACACTCACCCCTAATTCCCACTAAGGGACCCAAACCAAGATAATCACCACTAGGATCCAAACAAGGATTCTTATGTACATCAATGAATTTGTTGGATTAATACATCATTTGGTTAATGAGTTTGACACTTTTTTCTAATGTGATAGTTGTGCTATTTTTCATCTAATGTGCTATTTATATTTGACAAAAGTTATACATTTCGGTACCTAAAGGTAATAGTGTTAATTTTTAAGTATTTAATTTGGGCTTTAGAGTTTATTTGATAACCATTCATAATTAACTAATAATATTATCAATTAACTTCCATCAAATCATCTCTAAAACCCAAATCAAAGCATATCCATCAAACTAATTCATAATTAACAGTAAATTTGTTCTATTAACAAAATCTTGAAAAATCAAACTGTAACAGCCCGTTTTTAGTCAAATCGAAATAGTGGTTTTGGGACCACAAATCCGAGATTGAAATTATTATTTTATTATTATTTTAATGTTTACGGAATTATTTAATGATTTTCTAAAAGTTTTGTTTAGAAATTTTATTGTTTGATTAGTCAATTTGATAAAAAGGACTAAATCGCGTAAAGTGCAAAAGTGTTCTTCTATTAGTTAAAGGTATCCAATAGTTATAGAACCATAAATTTAAGGTCCTTATGTTGTAAATAGACCATTTGAAATATAAATGGACATAGATAGACATTATTTGGATGTTATTAATGAATAATCATTAAGATTAATATGGTAAAAGGAAATTAAAATGATAATAAATAAAACAAACAAAATTTTGGTGTTATTATCTTCCTCATTGCCAAATTTTGTAGAGAAGAAAAGCTTTTATTTTAGGGTTTCATTCAGCCTTGCTATTTTTGCTCAATTAGGTACGATTTTTGTCCCATTTTTAATGATTTTGACGTTTTTGAGATCGTTGCAACTAGGTCTAACTAGCCTATCAACTATTTTGCAAAACTGTTAAAGATTTTGAAATTTTTCATTGATGAATAAGCATGTGTTTGGATATTTGATGATAGATTTTGAATTTTTGTTGATAATTATACAAGTTTTGTTAAGTGATTTTTAGTAAAAATACAAATTAGGGATTAAATTGTGAAATGTAGAAACTTTGTGGTTAGAATGTGAAATAAGTGAAAAATATGGGCTACTAGGGGCATAATGGTAATTCGGCTAGCATGAGTTAGTCTTAAATTGTATGAATTTGTGTTTTTATGAAATAAGGACTAAATTGTAAAAGTTGTGAAAGATTAAGGGAAAATGTGTAAAATTTCCTTAATGAGTGTTTTGGACCAAAATTGAATAGAAAGATGATTAAATAAGTTAATTTTGATTACATATAGATCAAGAAAAGCAAAACTCGGATCTAGATCGAGGGAAAAATAAAGTTCTCGACTACGACCAGTTTAGTTGTTTTTACGTTCAAGGTAAGTTCGTATGTAATAAGCTTTGTTATAATTATGTTTTTAATGCTTTGATATTGCATAAATTGTGAATACGAGATTACAGACATATTCGACAATGATTCGACGACGATTCAGCATTGAAATTCCTTATTAAACCTTAGGAATAGATTTGGATACTAGTGACATGTCATTAAGGGCTTTATGTGATTATGTGATCTGGGTGCTAGTCCTGTACATCCTACCGGTGGCTGAGTACACCAGCATGTGTTGCGGTTACTTGACATCTTGTGTGAACAGCACTGTGTAGCTACGTCTTGACCCACAGCTTGTGTGAGCAGGCCCGTTGATAGCTCTAGTGTGAGCAGTATATGTGATATGAGATTGAAATGGCTTCAGCTATATATGTGGCACTTTAGGTGTGAGTTTCCCATGTATCCAATAGTATTCCGAATGGTTTAACAGGTAAATGAAAGACATGGTTGTTGTAACAGTTCGAATTTGACCCTAATCGGAACGGTGGTTTCGGGACCACGAATTCTAGTTTGAAAAATATTTAAATATTATTTTCTATGTTAATTATATGTGAATTATTATGTGTGAAAGTTTCGTATAAAAATTTGATTGTTTGTATGCTTAATTAAATAAAAATGACTTAATCGCGTAAAGTGTAAAAGCTACCAATTATAGTGTAAAGTGCCAATTTGGTAGTGGCTTTTTAAAAGGGAGTCCTAAAAGGGCAATTAGCCCATTTTACAAGTTAGTGGGCGGCAATTGTCTAAAATGACCTTAAGATATATGTTATAAAATATTATAATAAAAGGCTAATAAGGTAATTTAGTAATAAACATATATATGTTAAAGATAAAACATAAAAGGCATGTTATCATTTTTTGTTTTACTTAGCCGAAATGCATAAAGAAAAATAAGAACAAAGTTTAACATACGGCCAAGGAGAAATTTGGTGATTTAAGGTTAGTTTTTGATCGGTTTTCGATAATTTTTATGTTTTTGTAATCGTTGCTTCGAGAGCTTTAAAACCCATGTCTCAATTTATGCTATGTTGAGTTTTGTGATGTTTTATGGTGTTAGATGTTAGATATGTAATAGATGAACATACTTTGTTCTTGAATTTTTGATGAATTTAGCTAAATAGGGCTAATTTGTAAAAATAAATTTTTGAGGGGTTAAATTGCAAAAAAAATGAAATGTATGGACTTATATGGTTATGAGGTAGATTCGTCCTAGCTATATTGTTGGGAGATTTTGCATATTTTGTGTTTTGTGCAAATAGGACTAAATTGTAAAAATGTGAAATAGAAGTTATGAAATGATATATTGATATTCGACTAGTGAAATAGATGTATTGACATGTAATTGAATTACGAAGCATGATTTGTAATGCAAGTCTTGGTTAGCATGAAATAAGAGTATGGGATATGCATGAGCCATAATTAGTAAGAAATGAATTTGTTTGATATTGAAAATCTAATATGCGTATTTGGTTAATAAATAAATGAAATGTGGTTGTGTATGAGTTGAAATGTTAAAAAAGTTATAATTTGGTGTATGAAAAGTGATAAATGACTGTGCTAAATTGTGTCTAGTTCGGTAACGCCTCATAACCTTAATCCGGCAACGGATACGGGTTAAGGGTGTTACAATTGTGTATGAGATTGATACGAGATGGTACAGGTATGTACATGAACCGTATAAGCTTAAATTGAAGAAGTTGTGAAGTTCATATAAACAATTATGATTAAAAATGTGAAAGGTCTGTTAGTTAAATGAATTACAAATTAATATGTTTAAATTGATGATTTGTATATTCATGTTAAGATTGAGTTTATTTCATACGAGCTTACTAAGCTATATAGCTTACTTTGTTTAATTTTCCTTGTTTTATAGTGACTTTAAAGCTAGCTCGGACTTGGGGATCGTTGAAAAAATTGTCACACTATCCAACTATCAAATTGGTACTTTTGAGCTTGTGTTTGGGTCATTTTGGTTATGTGTTGATAATGATTTTAGCCATATAAATTGGCTTGTAAATGTATATGTTTTGGTTTGTATATATAGCCATGAGAGTTGGCTTAATTTGGTTGTTATGGATGTATATGTATATATGTGAAAAAGGCCTATGATGTGGTTCATAATTGCTTGCAAATGGTTTATGGTAGTTTAGCATTTAAGGTAGCTAATGGTTGGAAATAGTTATTGTATGTTTTTTATTTTAGGCAAGGAAAAATGTTTGGTTGAAATAATACATATAGATATTTTGTGAATGTGGAATTGTTATGTTTTAAATTGGCAATACATGGTAATGTGAACATGTAGATTGTTCATATTGAAATAATGAAATGAGCTTGGTTGGAGTTGTTGTTAATTTCCTATTGATGCTCTGTATTGGTGCCTTTGAGTTTGATGTAGGTGAGCATAAGTTTGGGTGGCAAAATGGCTTGGTAAATAGCCTATTTTTGTCCACATGGGCAGAGACACAGGTATGTGTCTTAGCTGTGTGTGACACACGATTATGTTACATGGCCGTGTGTCCCCTGGTGTTGAAATTGAAACCAAGTCAGTATGCTCCACACGGCCTTACACACAGGCTTATGACTTGGCCGTGTGGCATAAGTCAGTATACCCTACAGGTTTGGCACGGCCTAGCACACGGCCTGACACACAGGCGTGTATGGCCACTTGCAGGGACACGAATTAGCCACACGGGCTTGTGTGTTGGCCGTGTGACCCACGTCAGAGAGTTACACGGGGTCGAACACAGCTGGGACACAGACATGAGCTCTTATTTTGAATGTCCACACGGCATGTGACACGGGCGTGTCTTTGGCTGTGTGAGACACAAGGCCGGACCACACAGGCGTGTGTCCCGTGTATTTTGCAAAAATTTTCTAAGTAGTCAAAAAGTTTCTAAAGTTATTGGTTTAGTCCCGAACCACCCCGAATGCATGTTTTGAGCCTCGTAAGCTTGTATTAAGGACAAAATGATTGGTTTTGGATGAATTGTATTTGAAATGATTGAAATGTGTGAGAAATGTATGTTTCAATGTGTGATAAGTTCGGTAATACTCCGTAACCCTATTTTGGAGTTGAATACGGGTAAGGGGTGTGATACAAACCCAATAACATTAGCAATTAAATTTCATTAAATCAGCACTAAAATACGAATTAAACATTTAGAAGTTAACATTGTTACTTTTGAGTACCAACATTTACAACTTTTATTAAATGTACATACTATATTTACCAAAAAATAACATAAGTATTATACTAGATCAAAAATAACATAGATATCACATTAAAAAATGTCAAGCTCAAGTACCAAATGATATATTAAGTCATCTTTATATAAAACTTTTGTTTAAAAGTATATATTTTATAAATTTTAACATCATAATAGTTTATGTCGATAAACTTTAACATTTTCACATGTGTATACAAGAAGGAACACGATGATATATGAAAGCTTTGAGTTTTAAGTTAGTTTTTTAGTTTCAAAATACTTCATTTTTTTTATGTTTATCTATTTTTAAAATTAAGTTTTAAATATGATTTTCTTGCCATCAATGATAATAATAATGTTTCAAATAATAAACAGCTTTAAACATCATGTATTAAAAATGTAATGGGAAAATGGGTATATGAATAGATCTTGATGAGCTTCTTTATTCTGTAGCAATAGATGATGTTGATTGCACAATGGAAATCTGGATCTGGAGCTTTGGACTGCAGTAGAAAAGAATCAGGTGAGTCTCTATGTTGACTCTTGTTTGCATTATTATAGTACCTGTAGATCTATAAAAAAGTGGTTGAAAGATGATGTTGTGATCCTTGATGTTACAATATGTTCTGTATGTGATCTTGTGTGTGATTATTGAAGTATGTTTATAACCGTGCTAATGTTTGATAAGAATGATTCTATACTTTGTATAGATCTATTGAGTTCAAGTAAATCGATATGAAGTATGGTTGCACTTGGATGTCTGGATTATATATATGTGTCTGAGTTATATGTTATTCGAAATGTTTTGATGAGAGTGGGTCTAAGCATGATGAGTCTATGTCTATCTCCGCAGAGTCGTATAAAGGGGTCCATCTAGACTAAAAACACGATCTCTGATATGAATCTCTAAAAGGAAAAGTCCATGGTCATGACATCATATCGTGTAAGACCATAATTAGGCTATGGCATCATATGGAAAAGAACTAAAGGAAGGTGATTACTCAAAAGGGGGTTCTCTACGTGTCCCAGGATGATGAGGGGCAAACCTCACAAAATGTGAATCTAGGCGAATCCCTATTGTAAACATGCTAGACAAAGGAAATCTTTGTGGCAATCTGTGAAAAAGGAAGCCTTTGTGGTGATCTATGAAAAAGGAAGCCTTTTGTGGCGAACTATAAAAAAAAAAAAAGCTTTTGTGGCAAACTCTGTATGGAAGGCCTTTGTGGCACACTTTTAAAGATCGCCTTTGTGGTGTATTTTGAATAGAAAGCCTTTGTGGCATACTCTAATAGTTTCCCTTGTGGCGTGTTCTGTACAAAGCTATATAGAATGTCAGTATAATTCTGTAAAAAAGGCTTTGTAAGGTCAATATGGTATCATGTATCTATCAGTTGTATGGAAAGTATTATACAAGGTTAAGATATGATTGAAGATAATGATTTGATGAATCTCTTTGTGATGGGTTCCGTATGAAATAACATGGCGTATTCTGCATGGCTTTAAGTCAAGATCAGAAAGATTAAAATAGGCTAGAGTATTTGATGAACACGAAGAAGTAACTAAGTAAATTCTAAAGAACAAGTCAATTTATTACAATATTATAGATCTAATTACCATTTGTGCTAATGTTACTATATAAAGCTTTAAATTCAATTAAAAATAGTGAAATAAATATAGGTTTTTAAAAATAAAAATAAAAATAAAGATCTAATTACCATTACTTTGATAGAAATATTTTAACTGAATAAAAACCTATTTGTTCCTTTTAGCATTATTCCATATGGAAACAAATTACACACAATTATACAATGTACAGCAATAATGCTAAATAAAAATATGATTTAACTTTACATAAAAATTGCTCATATTGTTAATTTTATTTATGAATAATAACAGTAAACAAAAAAATGATATTCATGAAATTGTCTAATTTGTGTTGGTTTTTAAACCAAAACCATATTCATCTTTGAAGAAATCAAGATTCAAACTTCAACTCCATTATTTGTTCCTCAACGGTTTATTATGTAATTTTTGTATTTTAATAAATAATAATTTACTTTTTATATTGCTTTACTTTACGCTTTATTAATTTTCAAAATTATTACTAAAGACTAATATTCAAATGGAAAATAAATTCTTCAACATGAACTCAATCCAAAGAACTCGTATACATCTTTAACATTAGTTTTTTTTTTTTTTTTTCATATCTTTTGTATATGTTTTTTTAGCACAATGTTTAAAATTATTTAAGTCCTTCTTCAACCCATAAATAGGAAGATAATGCGATTAAGAACACTCAAACATACATCCTCCTACATTGATAGCAATACTCATGATAATCAAACTAACTCAATCTTTATAAATATTTTATATACTCATCATTATTAGAATTATTATTTAAATATACTCGTATTTTTTTTTCTTTTTCCTTTTTGCTTTTCCCTAATCAAATGTTTTTTCTTCTTTTTTTTTTTTTTTCTCATTTTCGCTTAAGAACCGGGGGCTTTATGGGATTTGAAACAACCAACATAGCAAAAGAGCTAAAACATGCTAAATCTACAATAATAATTTAATAGATTATTCTTACTTCAATTTTAATTTTTAATTATGCTACAAAAGTTTCTATTTTTTGTTGTTTGATTTGTTTTTTTAAAGGGAAATTCACTAATTTATTTTAGGATTATAAAATTTGAGGGGAAAAAATAACAAATACTTGTTGTAGGTAGTGAAGGACAAGCTCCATCAGCACAACTAAAGTTTCAGCCTCAGCATCAATAAAACATTATAGCATGTTGACAATTGACTATGTTACAACTCAAGTACAACTGTAACTTCCCCAACCCTGCCTAGACATTAGGCTCGAATTCGAGAGATTGCATCGGTCAATAGAATAACCTAGTAGCGATCAAGGTTTATAAAATAGTCACTTTAAAACAATTGTTTATTTTGGTAGAAAATTTTAATCTATTTTTAGAAAAAATTTACGAGTTTAACAAAAACCGATTTAGCTTAACTTTTCTACATAATGGTGACTACTTTTGAAAACTTAATTAATTTCTAGTTTATTTAATACTTAAAAATTTATTATCTTGCAGCGGACAAATTGATACATAATCTTAGGTTTAATAGAAGTTGTTATCATGCACTAATAATTAAATTCCTATTTTTAATAACCTAATCATAATTAAGGGTCATGCATGCTGAATAATCCTAAAAAAAAAAAAAAAAACTTAAGTCTCATGCCACAGTTTAAATAAAATATTACAATTTTTGAATAATAGAAAATTTCAAATAATATATCTAAAATATTATGATAAACAAATCCAAGCTGAGTCCCTCCGAATGTCGTGTCCGCATCCTAACTTGGTAGGTTATCTGTAAAGATGGAGAATAAAGGGGAGTGATCTATGAAGCTCAGTATGAGTTCATTCACAAGAAAATCAATGCAAACAATTGATAAGTCATAATAACGCATAGTATAGTCGCAATCAGATAACAAATCAGAAAATTAGTTTCTCAAATTAACCATCAATAGTATCACAGAATTCCCAATAGTAATTTTAAAATATCGATTTTTTCAGTTCATCTCATTGTCACAATATCTCAATTTTCACCACTATGTATACGCTTATGAATGCAATGCAATTTCAATTATCAAAAAAGGGTCCTACTCCACCGCTACACTCCACAATAAAAGTTTCCCAAAACTCCTCTACCTTTACAGCACTTTATGGATAAACTACTCATCGTTGTCGACGACACTCATTGTAGATAAACCACTAGTAATAACATGGGTGAACGAACCACCGGGGTTTTTCGTAAAAAGTTTTTGCAGACAAGTTGTCAGTAGGTTGTGGATACACAACTGTAATAGCCCAAATTTCAGCGATGTAGGAAATAGTGGTTCGAGACCACCAAATCCGACAAATAAATTCGTAGACTATATTATTTAATATTTACGAGCCAAATGTAGCTTTTAAAAGATTTTTGAAATAGTAAATTGTGTTTTATAAAGATTTATTTGGTCAAGAAATCGAGAAAAAGAGGTATCGAGATCTCGATGTTATAAATTAAGCCATAAATATTTTTATGAATATTTATGGAGTTCCAATAAGGTAGTATTAAAATTTCGTTAGAAAATTTTGACGTTCGGGTGGTTAATTAAATAAAAAGGACTAAATTGAAAAACGTGTAAAAGTTGCTAGAAGGATTAAATAGCTCAGTTGTCAAATGAGGAAGGACCTAAAGTGAAAATAAGCCCAAAGGAGATATTTTAGGCGGCAATAGCTTAGAAAAATAGGAAATGGGTGAAATAAGGGCAAAATTGAAAAATTGCCAAAATTAGTTAAATAAAAATGGGACCAAATTAGAATATCTAGATTTCTCATCATTTTTCTTCATATTCATCAGATGAAAAACGGCCATGGAAGAGGGTTCAAGCTAGTTTTCATACTCTAGCTTCATGTAAGTTTAATTTTTGCTTTCTCCTTGAAATTTCTAAGTTTTTGGACTTTTACAATTGGGTCAACTTCCTATGTCATTAGTTTTTTATTCCATGGCTAATTTTTAAAGTTGCTATGGATGAGAGCTTGAAGCATATGATGAATAAACATAGAATTGAAGTTTTAATTTTAAGATGATTCTATCAAGTAAAATTGATGGAAATTGACTTTAGGACCTAATAGTGAAAGAGTTTGGAATTAAGGTCTAGTGCTAAAGTTTTGATTTCCAAGGGTTATGAAGTAGTTTAAAATGATAGAATAAAGTATTAATTGAGAAAAATTAGCTCAATTGAGGGGTTAATTGAGCAAAGACTGAATTGTATGAACTGTGAAATTTGGGGCAAAATAAAAATCAACATTTTGCACTAAAATAGTTTTGGACAGTAGCAGTAGTCTGAGTTTGAAAAATCACCAAAACTTTTATAAATCTAATTAGAGGATGAATAAAATATTAAATTAAACCTTATTGAGTCCAGTTTCTTATAGAAGAAATGGTGTAAGCAATAGAATAGTGAATCATGAGATATAATAAATTTTGTGAGACAAGGTCAGAATGATTTCGGGTTCCCCTGTTCTGACTTTGGAAAATCATCAAAAATTGGAGGAAAATAATTATGGGTTATAAATTATATTCTTAAAGTCTTTAATGAGTCTATTTTCAAAATAAACAAACGGAAACATTATCCAAATTCTGTACGATGAGATAATTAATTTTTAGTGAAGAGGGGTCGAAACTATTAGATAGCGGAACAGGGGTGAATTTAAAGAATAAACTGTACTTATTGGCTAAACCAAAAATTCTAAAAATTTCATGGTAAGAATATATATGAGTCTAGTTTCATGTAAAATTAGCGGATCTTAATTTTGAGTTCTTTAGATCAAGATAAAAATAATTTAGTGACTGTGATATAGATGGACAGCTTGAATATCCATATAAGTAAATAGTGAAAATTATAGATAATGTTACTTACAAGTGTGTTATTTATACTAAGGATGTGGATGGAGAGGAGGAGGAGGAAAAATATATGAATTACTTGTGTATAAATTGATCACATGTCCGATTATAATCGATAAATGTTAAATTAGAAATGATATAATGTTTTATTTTGAATATTTACTATGAAATTGTGATTATCGTTATAATATAAAAATTGAATTTGTAAGTTTGTATGTAAATAATACATTGTTTTTATTTATGTTTTAATATTTTTTTATATTATATGAGATATGGCTGAATATGGAGTAATTATTTGATGTAAGTTATGAATTGTGATTGATTATGGATGAATTGGTAAAATGTTGAAAAGTGAGAATTCCCAGTTGAACCTTCGGAATAGAAAAGATATAAATGAGGTAGCTAGGTCACATGTGTGGTACTAAGTATAGGCCACTATGTGTACAAGAGTGTAACATCCTGAAAAGGGCTTATGCATTTTGGCCTAATTGTACAAAAAGACATCTTTTATGTGTTTTGGAATAAATTTGGAATGATTTTTGGAAACCTGAGAATGCATGGAAATGTTATGTTGGAAATAGGAAAATGAACATTTTTGGAAACTTGAACATTTTTGGAAATGAATCAAAAATGGAAACCTGAACATTTTGGAAACTTGAACATTTTGGAAACCAAACCAAAATAGGAAACTAAACATTTTGGAAACCAAACCAAAATAGGAAACTAAACATTTTGGAAACCAAGCCAAAATAGGAAACTAAACATTTTGGAAACTTGGAAAATACAGAGCCGCGCGAAAATTTTTGGAAACTTAAAAATGACCCCGGAATGTCGAATTTTGGAGCCCAAAGGGGAACTTAGGGCCAAATGACCCTAAAATATAAAGTACATGAAATTTGACCCAATAACGGACTTGGAAATGTGGCCTGAAGATGCCACCTAAGGCATTAGGAAATGGCCCAAATGCAAGAGGTTTTTGGGCCTGAGTTTGAGTCATCTAGGAAGCAAATAAAAGAAGTTTTATTTTGCTTCCATGAGTGGGGAGTTGGACGGCACAAGGGAATCTAAGAGGAGGAGTTTTATTTCGGTTAAAACTTGATTAATAAGTGATAAATAAGGGATTTTAAATTTGGATTATCTGAGGAGATAATTGATGGATTAAATGCTTTTATTTTTAGATAAAGGAGATAATATTATCTTAAGGGAGAGTGGTGGCCAAGTCAAGGACTCTTGGCCTAGCAAATTTGGCTATAAAAGGAGAACCCAAGGTCTTTTTCTCTCATCTTTCCAAGTAGCCGAAAATCCCCTTGCTCTCTCCCCCTCTTTGCCGAATTTCTCTTTAAGAAAAATCCATCTCTTCTTCTTCTATTTTCTTCTCCTCTCCTTTGTCATTGTTAAGCCAAAACCCTTTTCTTTTGATCCCTGTTAAATCTCCATAGCCGAATCTCTGTGACTCTAGGCAAGGAAGCAATCGATTAAAGGCATCAAGGTTTCTACAATTACCGAATATAAGGATCAAGGATCTAAGGTAAGGAATATAAATATTCGGTCAAGGTTTTGATTATGTCTCAATATTAAAATAAATCTGACATGAAGTTTTAGGGATTTCGACAGATATTCAAGACAAGGGAAACTTTCGGGATTTGGAAACTATAAGGTAAGTACATAGATCCAATCGGCCTAGGGTTATATTGGTATTATTTTCCATTTACTCAAAAGTTAGAAACTGACATAATTACCCGATTTAGTGGCTAGCCGATTTAAGGAAGAATCTTGTCAATTTTCTAAGCATTTGATTTACAATCTTTCTATTCGGCAACAAGGTAAGTAATACAAATCCTACTAGGATTTGGTTTTGTTTTAAGCCAAATAGGTTTATTAATGTGACTTATATGATGGCCGAATATAGGAGTTAACAGATCTAAAGTTAGATCGGGGTTTTCGAGATCTCAAGGAACCTTTTTAAGCAAATCAGGTGTGTACCCTACACTAAATCTTGATAGATTTACGGCTTTAATTTATTATATGTGTTAATATGAAAGTGAAAGATTATGGCTAAGATACCGTGTGTACCCTACACTAAATCTTAATAGATTTATGGCTTAAACTTGATATATGTGTTAATATGAAAGTGTAAGAATATGGCTAAGGTACCGTGTGTATGCACACTAACTTTCGATATTTCATATGGCAATTATTTTATTATGTGATTATACGTAAGAATATGAATATGGCTAAGTACCCTAATGTGGTACAAAAGTATTCAGGTACGTTTCCTACTTCCAATAGGATTATGAAATATGTTATTTTATAACATGTGAATATATGTATATGATTATGAAATTAAGTATGTTATGCATGATATATATTTTTGGGGCATTCGGATTTATGTGAAAGGGAAGAAGGTGTTGACTTGGTCTCACCAACGCTTGAAGGTGTTGACTTGGTCTCACCAACGTTTGAAGGTGTTGACTTGGTCTCACCAACGAAGGTGTTGACTTCAGCCTCACTAATCTAAATATGGTGACTACGGTCACATTATTTGAATATGGTAACCGGTTACATTATCTCGAATTTGGTAACTCCGGTTACATTATTTGAATATAGTGTCTAATGACACAACGATATGGGCGATCGCTTCGATGGTGTGTAGCGGATGGAGGGTTGACTTAGTAGTCCCCACGGTGTGAATGGCGTGTACGGTGGTGTGTAGCGGATGGACCATTAGGATTGGGTTTGGGTTGCATCATAACTTATTTTATATGAATGTGAATTTGATATGAACGTGTATGCCTGATTTGTTGAATGTTAGTACTGTGTGCACATTGAGTCTGTTGACTCACCCCGTTGTGGGAATTATTTTCAGGTGATGAACAGTGACGGACCGGGCCGGTAGACCCTGAGGTGGCCATGTCTCATTTGAAGATTCCATTTAAATTTGGACTTTATTTCGCTAGTTCCTTTAATTTTATTTTGGGGTTATACTTGATGTAATAAGGCCATAAGGCCCAGTGGATTTTCTTTACTTTGCTTTATTTTTTTTTTACTATTATGTTACGAACCAATTATAACTAAAATTAAAGTGATATATTTTTGTTATAAACCCTAAAATTATTTTGTCACCTCTTTAAAATTGGATTTACAAGATTAAATAAACGGGTTCCAACCTAAGCCCAATTCATAACAACATTTTTCTAAATATTTTTTAATTTCTCTAAGTATCGAAACTTTTTGAAACCGGTTTACTTTAGGAACATACCAGATCCGTTCAGGCTCGTGGGCGGGTGTGGGTGTTTCAATTTGGTATCGAGCCAGCTTTTAAACTCTCGGCTCGTGGGCTAAGGCCCAAAACGTTTTCAAAGCGAGCCAAATGATTTTCTTTGAAAAATAAGGTGTTTTATGGCATGGCACCTAAGTCTCCAACCCGCATCCACCGGTAAGTACCCTAACTATATGTATGATTCGTGAACTGCTTAAGGGTAGAAAAGGCATGGAACGAGAATAGAATGATAGGAACTTGAACCCTAGGATTAGACTACTCAAACACAAAACCACATAAGACTTAATGCATTGAACAAACCTATGGCTAAGTCACCGAGCCAGAGTGTGGCAACCTCTGCGCATGTCTAGGAATGGTTTCGTGGGAGCTTGGTATTTAAGCATCCACGTGACTCACCTCCTCTCCACTCGAATCCCGCCTGTGCGTAGCTTTGGTTCACCCCGACCAAGAGGGCTCGGTCATAGGCTAAACATAATGACTAAAACCCGAAAGGAACTAGCCATGTTTCAAACCTTACTATTAAAATTCTTAAATCATTTTTCCTTAATTCACAAAAACTATTTCTTATACACAATTTTCTCCGAAAAATTTCCAACTTACAAAATTACGAACATACCCCTAGTGGTAAAATTAGAAAAATGCCCCTGGTTATAAAATGTTCAACTACTCAACAGCTTTACCAAAATGTCATTATGTTATAAAAGTCCAAAAACCCTAATTTGCAAACTATCAAAAATACCGTGACTTTTGGAAAATTACAAAATTACCCTTAACTTACCAAAATTTCCAAAATGACCCCGATTTCCAAAATTTTTGCAACTTCATCGTGCTGGAAAATAAATTTCTCAAAAAGAACCCTCAAAGTTTTGCAACTTCTAAAATATCCCTAATTTATTAAAATTTTACAATTTACCCCGGTTTGTGGAAAAATTACCAAAATACCCCCAAGGTCTAAAAATTTCTGAAATACCCTCGAATTTCAAAAATTTTCCAAAATACCCCAGGAACTTAAAAGGACCAAAAATGCCTTGTGACAAAATCACCAAGGAACCTTATTTTGAAAAATTACGAAAATACCCCTGTAGGAAAAAATTACGAAAATACCCCCGGGTAGTGGAAAAAAACAACAACAAATGAAAAACTACAACGTTTCTCTGAATGAACTAAGGTTCATAAATTGTTTGATGGATGTATGAATGAATGAAAAGACTGTGTGCATGTATGAATACGAAAGAACCACTCCTAAATTCCTTTTCATAAAATTTCTTCGCGGGTAATCAAGTGAAACAAAATTTTTTTTTAACACATAAAACTTCTTAATCAGATTAAATCGCGACGTTAGAAATGAGTTCTAAGGGACTTAAACTTAGAGATTGTGCCTAGAAAGTATGATAGTTCTTTAAGATCAGAGTGCGCAGCAATAGCGTAGTGTGGTGAGTTAGACTGTACGGATGAACGATAGTAAGTAATTTCGAGGACGAAATTATTTTTAAGGGGTAGAACGTAACATCCTGAAAAGGGCCTATGCATTTTGGCCTAATTGTACAAAAGACATCTTTTATGTGTTTTGGAATAAATTTGGAATGATTTTTGGAAACCTGAGAATGCATGGAAATGTTATGTTGGAAATAGGAAAATGAACATTTTTGGAAACTTGAACATTTTTGGAAATGAATCAAAAATGGAAACCTGAACATTTTGGAAACTTGAACATTTTGGAAACCAAACCAAAATAGGAAACTAAACATTTTGGAAACCAAACCAAAATAGGAAACTAAACATTTTAGAAACCAAACCAAATTAGGACACTAAACATTTTGGAAACCAAGCCAAAATAGGAAACTAAACATTTTGGAAACTTGGAAAATCTGAGCATGCTAAAATTTTTGGAAACTTAAAATGACCCTGAATGTCGAATTTTGGAGCCCAAGGGGAACTTAGGGCCAAATGACCCTAAAATATAAAGTACATGAAATTTGACCCAATAACGGACTTGGAAATGTGGCTCAAGATGCCACCTAAGGCATTAGGAAATGGCCCAAATGCAAGAGGTTTTGGGCTGAGTTTGAGTCATCTAGGAAGCAAATAAAAGAAGTTTTATTTTGCTTCCATGAGTGGGGAGTTGACGGCACAAGGGAATCTAAGAGGAGGAGTTTTATTTCGTTAAAACTTGATTAATAAGTGATAAATAAGGGATTTTAAATTTGGATTATCCGAGGAGATAATTGATGGATTAAATGCTTTTATTTTTAGATAAAGGAGATAATATTATCTTAAGGAGAGTGGTGGCCAAGTCAAGGACTCTTGGCCTAGCAAATTTGGCTATAAAAGGAGAACCCAAGGTCTTTTTCTCTCATCTTTCCAAGTAGCCGAAAATCCCTTGCTCTCTCCCCTCTTGCCAATTTCTTTAAGAAAAATCCATCTCTTCTTCTTCTATTTTCTTCTCCTCTCCTTTGTCATTGTTAAGCCAAAACCCTTTTCTTTTGATCCTGTTAAATCTCCATAGCCAATCTCGTGACTCTAGGCAAGGAAGCAATCGATTAAAGGCATCAAGGTTTCTACAATTACCGAATATAAGGATCAAGGATCTAAGGTAAGGAATATAAATATTCGGTCAAGGTTTTGATTATGTCTCAATATTAAAATAAATCGACATGAAGTTTTAGGGATTTCGACGGATATTCAAGACAAGGAAACTTTCGGGATTTGGAAACTATAAGGTAAGTACATAGATCCAATCACCTAGGGTTATATTGGTATTATTTTCCATTTACTCAAAAGTTAGAAACCCACATAATTACCCGATTTAGTGGCTAGCTGATTTAAGGAAGGAGTATCGTCAATTTTCGCATTTGATTTACAATCTTTCTATTCGGCAACAAGGTAAGTAATACAAATCCTACTAGGATTTGGTTTTGTTTTAAGCCAAATAGGTTTATTAATGTGACTTATATGATGGCTTAATATAGGAGTTAATGATCTAAAGTTAGATCGGGTTTTCGAGATCTCAAGGAACCTTTTAAGCAAATCGGTGTGTACCCTACACTAAATCTTGATAGATTTACGGCTTTAATTTATTATATGTGTTAATATGAAAGTGAAAGATTATGGCTAAGATACCGTGTGTACCCTACACTAAATCTTAATAGATTTATGGCTTAAACTTGATATATGTGTTAATATGAAAGTGTAAGAATATGGCTAAGGTACCGTGTGTACGCACACTAACTTTCGATATTTCATATGGCAATTATTTTATTATGTGATTATACGTAAGAATATGAATATGGCTAAGTACCCTAATGTGGTACAAAAGTATTCGTGCACGCTTCCTACTTCCGATAGGATTATGAAATATGTTATTTTATAACATGTGAATATATGTATA
Source organism: Gossypium rotundifolium (assembly GCA_025506655.1). NCBI lineage: Eukaryota > Viridiplantae > Streptophyta > Magnoliopsida > Malvales > Malvaceae > Gossypium > Gossypium rotundifolium. The sequence goes on along the minus strand of CP106722.1, from coordinate 82,898,005 downwards.
TGATTATGAAATTAAGTATGTTATGCATGATATATATTTTGGGGCATTCGGATTTATGTGAAAGGGAAGAAGGTGTTGACTTGGTCTCACCAACGTTTGAAGGTGTTGACTTGGTCTCACCAACGTTTGAAGGTGTTGACTTGGTCTCACCAACGAAGGTGTTGACTTCATCCTCACTAATCGAAATATGGTGACTACGGTCACATTATTTGAATATGGTAACTTCGGTTACATTATCTGAATTTGGTAACTCCGGTTACATTATTTGAATATAGTGTCTAATGACACAACGTATATGGGCGACTGCCTTCGATGGTGTGTAGCGGATGGAGGGTTGACTTAGTAGTCCCCACGGTGTGAATGGCAGGTACGGGTGGTGTGTAGCGGATGGACCATTAGGATTGGGTTTGGGTTGCATCATAACTTATTTTATATGAATGTGAATTTGATATGAACGTGTATGCCTGATTTGTTGAATGTTAGTACTGTGTGCACATTGAGTCTGTTGACTCACCCCGTTGTGGGAATTATTTTCAGGTGATGAACAGTGACGGACCGGGCCGGTAGACCCTGAGGTGGCCATGTCTCATTTGAAGATTCCATTTAAATTTGGACTTTATTTCTGTTTAGTTCCTTTAATTTTATTTTGGGGTTATACTTGATGTAATAAGGCCATAAGGCCCAGTGGATTTTCTTTACTTTGCTTTATTTTTTTTTTACTATTATGTTACGAACCAATTATAACTAAAATTAAAGTGATATATTTTTGTTATAAACCCTAAAAATTATTTTGTCACCTCTTTAAAATTGGATTTACAAGATTAAATAAACGGGTTCCAACCTAAGCCCAATTCATAACAACATTTTTCTAAATATTTTTTTAATTTCTCTAAGTATCGAAACTTTTTGAAACCGGTTTACTTTAGGAACATACCAGATCCGGTTCAGGCTCGTGGGCCGGGTGTGGGGTGTTTCAAAGAGAGCTACGAGATGGTTTTAGGTCCCGTGTGTAGTACTAAGTGCAAGCTACTATGTGTACCAGACGGATATGTCGCATGTGTAGTACTAAGTGCAGGCTACTATTCTACCCGATAGCTTCGATCAGATGTGTGGTACTAAGTGCAGGCCACTATGTGTAAGTGATGGTTTTGGTCACATGTGTAGTACTAAGTGTAGGCTGCTATGTGCACCAGATAGCTTCGGCTACAAGGGTGGTACTATGTGCAGGCCACCGTGTATCTGTTATTATTCCGATGAGTTCAACAGGAAATTGACTAAGTGAAAATACATGTGATCATGTAACGACTAAGTGTAATTGAATATGACTATGTGATGAATTGACGGATAAGTCCATGGTTTCACCATGGCATAATGATAGTGATGATGTAAGACCATAGCTGAGCTATGGCATTCTAGTGAAAAGACCATAGCTATGCTATGACATCAGTGATTATCATTGAAATTCGGTGCATACCGGTGCAGAACAATTCTGTAAGACGTTCACTAATTTGACAAAGTTTGGTAAGTGTTACATGGAATTATGTGATATAAGGAAATACGAGTTGATAAGACATGAACATAAATCTTGGTTGATGAATGAGTTCATTTGTGATTATATATTTGTACACCTTGAGTGTATTATCCGTATGAATTGGTATTCCAAATGAGATAATGAGAAAAGTTCTAATATGAAATAATCAATTCAAAATGAAATATTATAAAACGTAATTGAAATACATTGGTATATCTTGTATATGTTATTTGAATTCATAATGTGGATAGTAAATGTATGTGGAAATTTGAGATGATGATATCTGCACATGGAATCTATTGGTGGATACGTACATCCAAATTTATATGATAAATTTTAGTGAACATTAAAATTGGACTCAATAAGTGATTTGTCAATTTTAATTGTGATTGGCAGGAAGAGTTAGTGAGTTGCATGTTTATGAATTGTTACACGTATTTGTCTGAAATACGAGGAAATGATGGTACTTAATACATGGAAATATGAGACTATGATATATAAAAACATGGAATATGTTTGATAAATGTGTTTATTCATAATTATAGAACTATACACCTCAAGTGTACTATTTGTGTAAAGATGATGTTCAAATGATTTGATGAGTAGAACTCAAATATGAAGTAGTTAGAAACCAAGCCAAATTGTTATGAACATGCATATGAAATACAGAGGTATGATTATTAAATGTGATATGAATACATAATGTGAAGAAGTATAGGTATAAGAAGAATTTAATAAGAATTGAGCTTATATACGTTTCTTGTTATTTATATGAAGTGTACGACTAACAAATGGTAATAAGTATAAGGCTTGGTTGAATATCTTAAATTGGTTCTTGACTCTATTATCAAGTGAGTGAGAAATATGGCTTGGAAAATAGCCTAATTTTTGGGCATGTGTTTAGGCCGTGTGTTTAGACACGGGCATGTGTTTAGGCCGTGTGTGACAAGCGGTCTACCCCATGGGCGTATGGTCCGAGTGTGTCCCCAGTCACACGGGTGTATGACCCTTATATGTGAGAAAAATTTTAAAAGTCGCGAAAAATTTTCCTAAGGATCCGGTTTAGTCTCGGCCCGATCTTAATGCATGATTTGGACCTTGAATGTCCGTTAAAGGAATGTTTATAATTACTCTCGGTATTTGAACGATAATGATTTCAAATTATCTGTAAGTGTTCTGTACTTCTTGGTAATGCCTCGTAACCCTGTTCCGGCGACGGATACGGGTTGGGGGTGTTACAACAACATATTTGTAGATTAAAGCTGCTAGTACATTGTCGTTAAACCACTCAAATGGTTTGGATAAACCACTCAACGATATAGATAAACTGCTCAACTTCCTCCGTTCATAGCGTCCCACCCCATGCAATGCAATATGGCATGTTCAAAATAGATCAATACATTATCATTTAATATGTTTTTAACAAAACATTATGGTAGCATGTTGAGAAATGTGCCCATATTGTAGTAAACATGTAATTATTTTCTATTTGTTTGAACGATGAATAAATAAATAAAGTTAATTTCACATTTCACTATTATGTCTTTTGTATTTATGTCTTTTATATTTTGCATGCATAGTGAAATTGTGACAAGAAAATATTAGCTCGTTGATTATCTAAATTTCAAACTGAAGACAAGTGGCACTGTAAAGAATGTTTACATTGCGAGAAAGATAACTTACTTCAGTAGATAATCTAAATGAGTCCATAATCCCGTACAAAAATCAAAATGAGCATTTGATTCAAATACTGAGAAGGACTATTATGTCGTCTACAATTCCAATTGAGGAGATGGCTAACCTTGGCTACCAGAACAGTTGACTCCACAAGTAGAGACATAGATGTATTCATTAGTAGAATGATACATTAGACTAGACCCAAGATGAACTAATTCTGAATCTGTTTGTGAATTAATTCTCTTGTGACGTTCATGGTGTGATTTACCTAAATCCTGAGTTAGTCACTGACCATGCATATGCAACTCATGTGCTTTGATATAAGTGGAGACTTATGCTCTAAAGATGATTTAGCCCATAGCTGGTATTTTGGGTGCATGACTTATGTATGACATGGCTTTACTAGCAACAGTGGAATTCATTGCTTAATTGAAGAGTTAATGATATCCTCTCATTGGCATTGTGTTGATTGATAAATATGGAACGTGGCCACGGGTTGCTTGTTCTCGAACGAGTAATTTATCATAGTCATTTGTTGATAGTGATCATATCAATCATTAAGAAGATGCAATGGTGACAATGAGATAAAATAGGATTGTATTGAATGAACGGATTTAACTCAAAGGAATTAAGGATATTATATGAGGTAACAGACACATGACAAGGTCATTGGACAAAGCAGTTGGATGAATTGCTTTCGTAAAGAATATACAATAAGGAGTTTTCAATCATGGTACTTCTTGTGGACTGACTCCATGATTAACTAATTGCGAATTATCGGAATGATGCTTCTGGACATAATTACAATCAATAGAGCCTAATTGTATATGTCCAATTGGTCCCCCCACTAGTTCAACAAAAGCTCAATTGAACTACACTTGAATTAGAATAAAATTCTACGACTTTGAGAATAATTTAATTGAGTCGATTTATTCGATGTGGAATTAAGTTAGGTGGTCGTGAGAATTATTCAACTAGAGAATTTGATTAAAGAATTTTCTTGAAAAATTAATTTGGAAAATCTAAGTGATTTTTGGAAAAATTTATTTTGATCAAGTAAAATTAAATTAATCAAATCAATTATTAATATAATATTTTTGGAAGTTAATTTTCAAGTCAGACAACTGGCTCAATGGGTAATTGAAATTGAAAATTAGACCGAGAGCCCAAAACCAAAACTGAGACCAATACCCAAAAACTGGTCAAACTGGACCCAGTCTGTGAAATCGGGCTGACGGTCCAACTGGTGGCTAGATCGGACCGATCGAGTCGTTATTGACCCGGACTGAACTAGCTCGGGTGCCATAAGGGTATCGCACCTACATCACCGGACACGACAATACCGGTGGCTACGATAGTGGTGTCCTGGTGACCGGCGACGCTTGGTTGTCAGTGGTTGAACAGTGGGAGAGTTACACTCCTACTAGGACTTTACTAAAGAATTTGATTTCAGATTAATTATTCCAAAAATAATATTATTTTAATAGTTTAATATTAAATTAAATTTAATACTTATCTTAATAGTATTTTATCAATTTAATATCAAAGTGGTTAATTTTAATCGTAGTTGAACTCTCTAAACTCTCCGTATATAAAGAGAACATTGGGTCATTATTTACGCACACTTGAATTCAAGAGAAAGTTGTTGAGAGAAAATTCTCTGAAGAGATTATTCCAGAAAATTTCTAAAGATATTTTTCTGATTTACAACTTGACCCAAAAGCTTAGAGAAATTGCAAAATTACCCTACTAGTAATTTTTGTGAAAAAATTTTGATTCGTAACGAGCCCACACTTAGCAAACGTGAGCTTGAGGATAGCGGAGAAGACTAACCGATCGAAGCACTCATCCTATGTAACACCCCAAACCAGGTCTATACGTCAAGACGAGATTTGGTTTGTCACACAGATCGAACAAACTTTTTATTCTCTAATGATTTAAGTAAAAACAGTTCTACAAAACCTCTTGAAGATGAACTTTAGTAGAAACCAAGAAAATGATTTGAAAACCGATGAATTTAAGAAACATTTGTTGAAATTTTTATCATTTAGTATCCAACTATCAAAACCTTAAAAGAGTTTAAAAGAATTTTGAAAATAGTTATAGAATCTCATATGTTTTAAAAACAAAGAATTTTAAAGAATCATTATAGGATTAACATAAGCCCATATTAAATATCTAAAATAAAATTTAAATCCATCCACACATAAAAATAAAATCCATAAAATTTTAATAAAGGCCTTATTACATCATATCCAAAATAGTAATTTAAAGAAAGCTCTTAATAAAAGTTCATAGTTTATAAAACCCATGTTTGCGTGATGGCCTTCACGAAGTCATCCTCTACCAAGTCTACATCAATTGCCATTACCGAGATGGAAAATTTAAGGAGTGAGTTACTCGAACTCAAAGTATAACTCACTTACTATATCCACTAGGCCGATCATCAAGTCATTATTTTTGGGCTTGAGCCCATCAATGATTTAGCAATATAATAAATGAAATGCATGCAAAATGAAATTTCCCAACCAAACCTAATTTCCATCCACTACACACCACCCGTACCAACCATCACACCTGTGGGGATCAAGTCAACCCACCCCGCCAACACACCAATCATAGGCATAAAGCCATTTTAATAATGTTGTGGTGAACCAACGAACTAGATTGTGACAAAGTCACCGAACTAGAGGCATTAAGCCATTAAAATATTTGTGGCAGAGCCACCGAACTAGAGGCAATAAGCCATTAAAATATTTATGGTAGAGCCACCGAACTAGATTTTTAGCAACAGGCCTTTCTTCTCTTCATCATTTATCCCAACCCATGAAAACATGTATGCATAACAGTCTATATACATATGATAATTTTAGCAACAGGCCCAATTTACATGTGAATCAATATTTCAAGTTTTTATTAAGGCCCATAATACAAAATAACATTTAGCCCATTTAGCAATCTAATACTTTGGTCCATTTAACGATCTAGCAGATTTTTCGGCTCATTTATCGATCTAGCAGATTTTCGGCCCATTTAACGATCTAGCATATTTTTCGGCCCATTTAAGGATCTAGCAGATTTTTCGGCCCATTAACAATCTAGCAGATTTTTCGGCCCATTTAACGATCTAGCATATTTTTCGGCCCATTTAACGATCTAGCATATTTTCCGGCCCTTTTAACGATCTAGCATATTTTTCGGCCCATTTAACGATCTAGCATATTTTTTGATTTTGTCAATTTCACGATTTTTCCTAATACTTACGGTATAACATCTAACCCGAGATAAGTGTGAAGTTACACACCTAGTTATTGTGAGAACTAGACTTTCCCGCTCGTCAATACCTAAACGTAACACGATAAATTAAAACACTATTTTTAAATAAAACTACACTATTGATAAACGATCTAAATCTTTACCCTCAGGATTTTGAACCACTTCTATTTGCAGTTTCTCCCCGATTGTTGATTCGTTACCCGATGAGAATCCACGAACAAACAAAGGTTCGGGAGTACGAATGACTTCAAACAACTGGTTCTCCTCGGATGAGGGTCTGCAACCCGGTGGAAAATCTTGAATTCCCGAAATAGCCCTTCGTTTATACTTAGGGGGATTAGCGGAACCACCCCTCTTTTGAACACTATTCATCGCCCTTTTCTGCCCTATCTTGATTGTCTCTAATGACATAAGATCATTAGTCCAATTAATAACTATCGAAATATGACTAACGATTTTTAAAGCGAGATTGGCTTACCACACTTATCCTTGTTCCACAAGATGACAATCGAGCGATAACGTCCCCTAAAACGAAATCGATTAATAACCATCTATACCAATATGACGAGTAATATGAGAATCCTTGAAAAAAAACTCCTTACCTTAACTCTTAAGATCGATTCCAATGATTCTCGATACTCAAGAACACTTGAGTTTCTGCCCTCTAAAATCACTCTATTGTCCACGGTTGAAAAAAATAATTGAGCAGGACACTTATGTATAATGGAAGATTCGGCTATGAATAAACAAAGAAAAGGAAAAATGGTTCGGCAATGGAGCAATCTAGCATTCGGCCATGAGAGAAGATAATAAAGAAAATTTAGTTGAGAAGAAAGTAAAAGGATGAAAGATGGAGATGATGATGATCCGGTTTTCAAGAGAGAAAAGAGAAAGAAAAAAGTTGAGTTTAAGAGCAATGTGCATTCGGCATTGGGGAGGAAAAAGAGAAAAAGAATGGCCTTCTTTCTTTTTGTGTTGATAGTTTTGGCACTAGGAAAAAAAAAATGACTAGGATGATTAGCAAAGAAATGACCAAATGGTCAAAAAGAAAGAATGGTAAAAAGATGCAATTGTTTCCTCAAGGCTTAAGGTATATTCGGCTAAGAAGAGAGCAAATTTTTGAGAGAAAGTGTGATAAGAAGACACCAATTGACCAAAAAGAAAATGCTCCTCCAACACACAAACCTACCAAGCCAATCAACAAAAATCGGCCATCCCCCTAGCCTCTTATGCCGTCCACATACATGGTCAAAAGGCCATTAGAAAGTTTCCAAACCATCAACCTATTTTCTAGCCTTATCATCCTCTATTTTCCTTAAGTTCGAGAAACATTATCCCCCAAATCAATCAATTCTATCCCTTAACTCAAGCTTACCATAACCTTAAGTCTTCTTACCAAAAAAAATAATCCAACTCATCCTAATTCTTATCCATGACCGACACATGATAGGATAAAGCAAAAATAAAAACTCCCAAATTGCATGCTAGGAGATTCGAACCTCTCCCTTCAAGTCCAACTTATGGCGCCATCACCACTTTGCCAATTGCTCATCTTATGCCATCTTAAGACACTTAAATAACTTAAGTTTCAAGGTCACCTGATTTCTTTACACTAAAGTACTCTTTACTAATTTTTATTCAAATTCTAAGTAAACCCAAGCTAACCTCTAGCAACATATTGATACTCAAATTTTTAGGATGTTACAATTCTATCCCCCTTAAAAAAATTTCGTCCTCAAAATTTACCTGATTAAAAGAGGTGAGGATATTGTTGCCGAATTGCATCCTCAGGCTCCCACGTAGCTTCCTCCGTTTCGTGATTACGCCATAAAACCTTGACCAACGGCATGGTCTTCTTTCTTAGAACTTTAACATCTCGGTCTAAAATTTCCACTGGTTCTTCCTCAAAAGACAAGTCTGATTTCAATTCCACTTCTTCTACCGGTACTATGTGAGATGGATCCGATCTATAGCGCCTCAGCATGGAAACATGAAAAACATTATGAATTTGACTCAACTCCGGAGGTAGTTCAATCTGATAGGCCACTGGACCAACACGCCTCATCACACGATATGGTCCAATGAACCTAGGGCTCAACTTGCCCTTCTTTCCAAATCTGAAAATGTTCTTCCAAGGTGAGACCTTTAGAAAGACCTGTTCTCCCACAGCAAACTTGATATCCTTACACTTCAGGTCTGCATACGACTTCTGTCTATCTGAAGCTTCCTTTAACCGTGCTCGAATAACTTTTACCTTTTCTTCTGTTTCAGATATTAACTCAGGACCCAACATCTATCGTTCACCCAATTCCATCCAACAAGTAGGAGTACGACACCTACGACCATACAATGCCTCGTAGGGTGCCATCTGAATGCTAGACTGATAGCTATTGTTATACACAAATTCTGCCAATGGTAGAAATTCCTCCCAGCTACCTCTGAAATCAATCACACATCCCCTTAACATGTCTTCCAATAACTGAATTCATCGTTTTGATCGACCATCCGACCGAGGATGAAAAGTCGATCAAGTTTAACTGCTCCCAAGGCTTCATGCAGAGCTTTCCAAAATCGTGATGTAAATCTAGGATCCCTGTCTGATATAATAGACACTGGTACCCCATGCAACCTCACGATTTCAGATACATATAGCTTAGCCAATTTCTGTAATGAGTAAGCCGTACGAACTGGAAGAAAATGAGCAGTCTTCGTCAATCGATCAACTACTACCCATACGGAATTTTTCTTAGTAGGTGTTAAAGGTAAACCACTAACAAAATCCAATGTTATTCACTCCTATTTCCAAAGAGGAATCTTTACCGGTTGTAATAAACTTGACGGCAATTGATGCTTCGCTTTCACTTGTTGACAAGTCAAACATTTTCCTACAAACTCAGAAATCTCACGCTTCAACCCTAGCCACCAATACTATTCACGGAGATCCTGATACATCTTATTTCCTCCGGGGTGCATAGCATAAGGGCTACTATGCGCCTCCCGCAGAATCATTTGCCTCAAATCTGAGTCTTTAGGCATACAAACCCTTCCACGAAAACACAGCACTCCATTCGTGTTTATACCAAAGTCCTCTATTTCACTCCTTCCAACTTGCTGAAATAAGGGTCCCAACTTTTTATCTGATATCTGCTTTTCCTAAATTTGTTCTAACCACAGAGGCTTCACCTGAAGTTCTGCTAACAGACTACCATCCTCAAACAAACTCAAACGAGCAAACATTGCTCTCAAATCAGATACCACCTTACGGCTTAACGCATCAGCTACCATATTAGCTTTTCCAGGATGATACTCGATTGAGAAATCATAATCCTTTAATAGTTCCACCCATTTTCTTTGTCTCAAATTTAACTCCTTTTGAGTAAGAAGATACTTAAGACTCTTGTGATCCATATAGATGATAGACTTCTCACCGTAGAGATAGTGCCCCCAAATCTTTAAAGCAAATACCACTGCAGCTAACTCCAAATCATAAGTAGGGTAGTTTACTTCGTGCGGTCTCAACTGACGAGAAGCATAAGCCACCACCTTTCCATTTTGCATCAGCACACAACCCAAACCCGTGTGAGACGATCACAAGAACGATAATTCTTTTTCACCTCAGTGAATCAAACCGTGCTTCCGTCGAATCTTCTTCAATTTCTCGAAACTCTCTTGTTGTTTTTCAGTCCAAATATACGGTAAGAAACTCCGAATTTCAGCTACTGACTTTGGTGGTTTCCAATCCAGTACAGCCTCAATCTTCCGAGGATCCACCCTTATTCCTTCAGCTGATACCACATGACCCAAGAAAGTTACTTACTTTAGCCAAAATTCACATTTACTGAATTTGGCATAAAGTTGTTTATCACGAAGTAATTGCAATACAATACGCAAATGCGAATCATGCTCCTCTTCATTCCTTGAATATACCAAAATGTCATCTATGAACACTACCACAAACCGGTCTAAATATGGTTGAAAGACTCGGTTCATCATGTCCATAAATGCGGCTGGTGCATTGGTTAACCCAAACGGCATCAGCAAAAACTCATAATGTCCATAATGAGTTTGGAATGCCGTCTTATAAATTTCTGCTTCTTTCACCTTAAGTTGGTGATAACCCGATCTCACATCAATTTTGGAGAAAACTGAAGCTCCTTTCAATTGATCAAACAGGTCATCAATTCTCGACAAAGGATACCTATTCTTGATCGTCAATTTATTCAATTGTCTGTAATCAATGCACATACGCATCGACCCATCATTTTTCTTAACGAACAAAACTGGTGCTCCCCACGGAGACACACTCGGTCGAATAAATCCCCGATCCAACAATTCTTGAATTTGAGCTTTAAGATCTGCCAACTCCTTCGGTGCCATTCTATAAGGAGCAATGGACACTGGAGCCGTCCCGGGCAAAAGCTCAATACCAAATTCTACTTCCCGATCTGGAGGTATACCAGGAAGTTCATTGGGAAATACATCTGGAAATTCCTTCACCGTTCTCACATCATCCACTGATAACTCTTTGGCATCCAAAGTACAAATAAAAGCTAGGAATGCTCCATATCCTTTCCGTACCAACTTTTCTGCCTTTAACGCAGATACCACATTTTCCAAGTAATTCCTTCGTTCACCTATCATTACTACTTCCTTATCACCCGAAGTTCTTATTGACATCCGCTTTTCAGCACAATCCAAATGCGCCTGATGCTTAACCAACCAATCCATGCCCAGAATAAGATCGAACTCGTCGAAAGGCAATTCCATCAAATTCGCCAAAAATATTTCTTCTTGAATTTCTAAGGGCACGTCTCTAAACAATTTATTTACAATTACCGACTGTCCTAAAGGACTAATTACTGTCATCTCACTATCGGTAATTTTAGATTCTAGATTCAAGTTTCCAGATATAGCACTAGCAACATACGAGTGGGTAGAACCAATATCTATCAAGGCAGTAATAGGTACATCAAAGATGAAGAACGTACCAGTTATTACATCAGGTGCATTGCCATCCTTGCGGCGTCTAACTGCATAGACCAATCCTGGCTATCTTGCATCCGTGTTGCCTCTAGAACCATTACCTCGACCCGGTGCACCTTGACCACGTCCAAATTTCCATTACCACCACGACGGTCCACGGCCTCTCGTTGGTCTGCCGAGTTCCTCTTGTCGATTGTGCATCGATGTCTGAACTTCCCGAGTCGTATCCATACGTCGAGGGCAATTTCTATATTGATGATCCATTGAACCACATTTATAACAAGCACCCTTTTTCCTTCAGCACTCTCCGGAATGCCGTTTCCCATATTCAGTATAATCTCGACTCTGATTACTAGCCACAGGTGCTCTACCTTGAGCTGGCTCATCATTTCGGGGCCTCTTCAGAAACCTTTTTGAAGAACCCAAATACTTTATATCCCTCTTGCCTCTAAATCTTTCCCGATTCTGACGTTCTGAGTTCTTAGCCGCTTCAGCTATCTTGGCTTTTTCCACAAGCGTGGCAAAAGTTCTAACTTGTTGTGGGGCTATCAGAACCCGCAACTCATCATTCAACCCATCCTTAAAGCGTACACAACGCTCATGATCCGTTGACACTATTGTCCGAGCATAGCGATTCAAGCATAAAAACTCAACCTCATACGCTGCCACTGTCTTATTTCCTTGAATTAGATTCAAAAATTCCTTCCTTCGAGCACCTACATAACTTGTTCCTACATATTTCCCTTGAAAGGCAGCTTTGAATAATTCCCAAGTAATCAATGCAGCCTCGGTGCCTTTTCAAATAGTAAGCCACTATTGATACGCCTCGTCTCTTAGCAAGGACACGGCTCCTCTCAGTTTCTGCTCAATGGTGCATTCCAGATCATCCATAATCCACTCCACAGCTTCGAGCCAATATTCTGCCACATTCAGAGCTACACCGGAGACTCCTCTAAAAACTTCTGCACCACTAGACTTGAGTAGTTCTGATATCGACCCACGAGCTGTTGGCCCAGCTCTAGTTCCAGTGACCCTTTCAAGGACTCGCAACATTTCTCGTGTCAAAGCATTATCTTCTTCCATATGATCATGTGATCCCGTCTCACTCTCAAATGACGCAGGTGCGTCCATTTCTGGCATATGACTCGGCACTTCAGTTGCTCCTCTAACACCTCTTCCTCTACCACGGCCACGTCTACCACGTCCACGACCACATCCTCTAGTGCTCATAATGACTAATTCGATTTAATCTGATTAAAAATTTTATGAATCAGAATACTATTTCAGTGTTTCTTAACGATATTTTATGAGATTTAAGAGATTAAGTTATTTTTCGCAACCACATCCTATAGTCTCAATCTCTACGATTTTCAACATCTAAAACTAGAAGTTCTAGAGTGTTCCTATGATCATATCATCATAATAATCATTCAGTAATGAATACTTACTTGACTTGGTACCGGATGCTTGTGATGCCATACTAACTTTAAAACATAATTAAAATAATTTCATACAGAAGTTATTTGTTAAACCCAACCACAGCTGAGTTTTGAAACTAGCTCTGATACCATTAAATGTAACACCCCAAACTAGGTCTATGCATCAAGACGAGATTTGGTTTGTCACACAGATAGAACATCCTTTTTATTCTCTAATGATTTAAGTAAAAACAGTTCTACAAAACCTCTTGAAGATGAACTTTAGTAAAAACCAAGAAAATGATTTGAAAACCGATGAATTTAAGAAACATTTGTTGAAATTTTTATCATTTAGTATCTTAAAAGAGTTTAAAAGAATTTTGAAAATAGTTATAGAATCTCATATGTTTTAAAAACAAAGAATTTTAAAGAATCATTATAGGATTAACATAAGCCCATATTAAATATCTAAAATAAAATTTAAATCCATCCACACATAAAAAATAAAATCCACAAAATTTTAATAAAGGCCTTATTACATCATATCCAAAATAGTAATTTAAAGAAAACTCTTAATAAAAGTTCATAGTTTATAAAAACCCATGTTTGCAGTATGGCCTTCAAGAAGTCATCCTCGGCCCAAGTCTACATCAATTGCCATTACCTGAGATGGAAAATTTAAGGGAGTGAGTTACTCAGAACTCAGTGTATAACTCACTTACTATATCCACTAGGCCAGATCATCAAGTCATTATTTTTGGGCTTGAGCCCATCAACAGATTTAGCAATATAATAAATGAAATGCATGCAAAATGAAATTTCCCAACCAAACCTAATTTCCATCAGCTACACACCACCCGTACCAACCATCACACCTATGGGTATCAAGTCAACCCACCCCACCAACACACCAATCATAGGCAGAAAGCCATTTTAATAATGTTGTGGTGAACCAACGAACTAGATTGTGAAAAAGTCACCGAACTAGAGGCATTAAGCCATTAAAATTTTGAGGCAGAGCCACCGAACTAGAGGCAATAAGCCATTAAAATATTTGTGGCAGAGCCACCGAACTAGATTTTTGGCAACAGGCCTTTCTTCTCTTCATCATGTATCCCAACCCATGAAAACATGTATGCATAACAGTCAATATACATATGATAATTTTAGCAAAAGGCCCAATTTACATATGAATCAATATTTCAAGTTTTTATTAAGGCCCATAATACAAAATAACATTTAGCCCATTTAGCAATCTAATACTTTGGCCCATTTAACGATCTAGCAGATTTTTCGGCCCATTTATCGATCTAGCAGATTTTTTGGCCCATTTAACGATCTAGCAGATTTTTCGGCCCATTTAATGATCTAGCAAATTTTTCGGCCCATTTAACGATCCAGCAGATTTTTCGGCCCATTTAACGATCTAGCATATTTTTCGGCCCATTTAACGATCTAGCATATTTTTTGATTTTGTCAATTTTATAATTTTTCCCAATACTTACGGTATAACATCTAACCCGAGATAAGTGTGAAGTTACACACCTGGTTATTGTGAGAACTAGACTTTTCCGCTCGTCAATACCTAAACGTAACACAATAAATTAGAACACTATTTTTAAATAAAACTACACTATTGATAAACGATATAAATCTTTACCCTCAGGATTTCGAACCACTTCTATTTGCAGTTTCTCCCCGATTGTTGATTCGTTACCCGATGAGAATCCACGAACAAACAAAGGTTCGGGAGTACGAATGACTTCAAACAACTGGTTCTCCTCGGATGAGGGTCCGCAACCCAGTGGAAAATCTCGAATTTTCGAAACAGCCCTTCGTTTATACTTAAGGGGATTAGCGGAACCACCCCTCTTTCGAACACTATTCACCGCCCTTTTCTGCCCTATCTTGATTGTCTCTAATGACATAAGATCATTAGTCCAATTAATAACTATCAAAATATGACTAACGATTTTTAAAGCGAGATTGGCTTACCACACTTATCCTTGTTCCACAAGATGACAATCGAGCGATAACGTCCCCTAAAACGAAATCGATTAATAACCATCTATACCAATATGACGAGTAATATGAGAATCCTTAAAAAAAACTCCTTACCTTAACTCTTAAGATCGATTCCAACGATTCTCGATACTCAAGAACACTTGAGTTTCTGCCTCCAAAATCACTCTATTGTCCACGGTTGAAAAAAATAATTGAGAAGAACACTTATGTATAATGGAAGATTCGACTATAAATAAACAAAGAAAAGGAAAAATAGTCCGGCAATGGAGCAATCTAGCATTTGGCCATGAGAGAAGATAATAAAGAAAATTTAGTTGAGAAGAAAGTAAAAGGATGAAAGATGGAGATGATGATGATTCGGTTTTCAAGAGAGAAAAGAGAAAGAAAAGAGTTGAGTTTAAGAGCAATGTGCATTCGACATTGGGGAGGAAAAAGAGAAAAAGAATGGCCTTCTTTCTTTTTGTGTTGATAGTTTCAGCACTAGGGAAAAAATGACTAGGATGATTAGCAAAGAAATGACCAAATGGTCAAAAAGAAAGAATGGTAAAAAGATGCAATTGTTTCCTCAAGGCTTAAGGTATATTCGGCTAAGAAGAGAGCAAATTTTTGAGAGAAAGTGTGATAAGAAGACAACAATTGACCAAAAAGAAAATGCTCCTCCAACACACAAACCTACCAAGCCAATCAACAAAAATCGGCCATCCCCCCAGCCCCTTATGCCGTCCACATACATGGTCAAAAGGCCATTAGAAAGTTTCCAAAACATCAACCTATTTTCTAGCCTTATCATCCTCTATTTTCCTTAAGTTTGAGAAACATTATCCCCCAAATCAAGCAATTCTATCCCTTAACTCAAGCTTACCATAACCTTAAGTCTTCTTACCAAAAAAAATAATCCAACTCATCCTAATTCTTATCCATGACCGACACATGCTAGGATAAAGCAAAAATAAAAACTCCCAAATTGCATGCTAGGAGATTCGAACCTCTCCCCTCAAGTCCAACTTATGGCGCCATCACCACTTTGCCAATTGCTCATCTTATGCCATCTTAAGACACTTAAATAACTTAAGTTTCAAGGTCACTTGATTTCTTTACACTAAAGTACTATTTACTAATTTTTATTCAAATTCTAAGTAAACCCAAGCTAACCTCTAGCAACATATTGATACTCAAATTTTTAGGATGTTACATCCTAGACTGCAACATCCTAAAAAAAAATTAAGAATCGATATGCTGCATAATTTTGGTGCTTAGCTAATGAAATGATTCAATGTGTGTGTTTTAATAGTCTCGAGAAGGCTCGGGATTTAATTGGGTTTTGGAATAAATTTTGGTAAATAGTACTTTATTGAAGTGGAACAAGTAACCTTGATGTTTAAGGAAATTAAGTGACAAAAGTTAACATAAGATGCGCAAGTAGTAAAGGGGTTATGGCGCCATGAGTGTTGCTTGAGGGAGGAGGTTCGAATCCCTTGTTATGCATGAGAATTTTATTTTTCTTGTTTTCCATCTTCATAGCTATTATGGTAGGTTGGACTTTATTTTTTTATGGTAAGGTGGCTAAGAGAAAAGGCAAGTGCAAACTTAAGGTAGGGAATAATAGGAATAAGGCATGTGGGGGGAACACAAGGCACATTATAAGGAATGTGTTTTGGAAAGTTTGGAATGGCAAAACTTTGACCTTGGTGTCCATGTATTTGGACGGTTTTGGGGGCTAGGGGGTGACCGAATTTTGTTGAAGGCTTTGGTAAGGTTGGTAGCTAGTTGGTCATTTGGCATTTGGTCATTTTATGTTTTTCTCAAAAGCATTTTCTCTCCATCTTTCCTCTCCCTAGCCGAATGCATATTGAGCATTAGGTAAGCATCTTTGTTTTTCTTTTGGTCATTCCATTTTGACCATTTTGGTCTTAATTTTCCTATTCTCTCAAGTCATTTCCCCTAGTGCCGAAAACACCAAAACCTTGAAGGCCATTTTCTCTTTTCTTTTCTTCGTACATTGCCGAATGCTCTCTAGCCTCAAATCTCACTTTTTGTTCATCTTCTATTCTTGAAATGAACCAAAACCGAAACACTTAATTGTCTTATACTTTTATTTCATAGCTGATTTTTCACGACACTTATCTTCTTCTCAAATCATTTCATTCTTTTCTTCTCACACTTTATCACTCGGTAAGTGGCTAGTATAATACTTTAGTATTTTTATTTTTCCCCTTTTCCTTTGTGCCGAAATTTCATGTTGGTGTGGGATGTTCTTTTTGGATCGATATCATCATCATACCATGACTCACTCGAATCTTTTCTCTATCTTAGAAACTTAGTGGAAGGCCGAAATTTGGAGTGTCCAAAATCATCGTGAATCGCTAAGATTCAGTCCAAAGTTTTAAGGTAAGGGTTTTTATCAAGGATTCCATATTACTCATTATTTCGTTAATGATGGGGTTTACTAATCGATGTTACTTTAGGGACGCTATCGCTTGATTTTCATCCTTTGAACGTAAGAATTTCATGGTAAGCCGATTTCGTTTCTTTAAACCAATCGTCTTAATTTTCGAAATAATAGTTAGACTAATATTCTTGTGTTATTAGAGGCAAACAAGATAGGGTCAAAAAGGGTGGTAAATAGTGATCGGAAGAGGGGCGGATTCGCTATTCCCTCTAAATTCAAGCGAAGGGCTGTTTC
Source organism: Gossypium rotundifolium (assembly GCA_025506655.1). Classification (NCBI taxonomy): domain Eukaryota; kingdom Viridiplantae; phylum Streptophyta; class Magnoliopsida; order Malvales; family Malvaceae; genus Gossypium; species Gossypium rotundifolium. Next base: position 82,880,412 of record CP106722.1, on the reverse strand, counting down.
GACAATCTGAGATTTTTCCACCGGGTTATGAACGTCAACCGGGGAGAACCGACAAATAGTAGTTGTTCGAGATTTTGAGGGTAAAAATCTAGACCGCTTATCTTAGAATAGATTTATTTTAAGTGTTAAGTGTTCTAATCGAGTGTTATAACATTTCTAGGTGTCGACGATCAGGAAAGTGTAGTGCTCACCGTAATCAGGTGTGTAATCTCACACTGTATCTCATGGGTTAGATGACTATACCGTAGTAAATGTTGGATTAAAAATTGCAAAGTTGGTGAAATCAGAAAATATGGTATTATTAACACTTTAGTGTTAAGATCATGAAATCGGTATTAAGATCGTAAAAATTTTTGAAATCGCCCTTAATGGGCTAAAACGATAATAAGTGATATTTCGGGCCATAAGTGATATTTTGGGCCATATGTGATATTTTGGGCCATATGTGATATTTGATAAATGGGCCATATATGTTATTTGATAAATTGGCCAAGTGGGATATTAGATGAAATAGGCCAAATTGTAAGATGGGCTAAAATGTGATATGGGCCAGATTGTAATAATTTTTATAATGGGCCTTATGTTGGAATGATTATATGAATGAATTATTATGCATGTTACATACATGATCTGCATGGGTTGGGATTTTGATAAAGAGAAGTTCTGGTAGCTTTGCTACAAAATTCTGGTGGCTTGTCCACGATTTGATATATGGCTCTATGCCCAGTTTGATATATGGCTTTATGCCCAGTTTAATATATGGCTTAATGTCCAGTTTGGTGTGTTGGCGGGGTGGGTGACTAAAGCTCCCACAGGTGTGCTGGTTGGTACGGGTGGTGTGTAGCGAATGGAAATTTAGGTTTGGTTTTGGGAATTGCATATCACATGCATTCTATACATGTTAAATTGTTATATTTGTAATGGGCTCAAGCCCAAATAAATGCTTAAATGGTTTTGGCCCAGTGGACTATGGTAAGTGAGTTACACACTGAGTTCTAAGTAACTCACCCCTTTTTCTTTACCCTTCTCATGTAATGATCAGTGACGAAGGCTTGGGCCAGGGACGACTCAGTGGAGGCCATACTACGAATAATGAGTTATTTAAATTTCGGATTTCTTTAAAGTTCTTTTAATGTTTTCTATTTAAGTTATGTTGTAATAAGGCCTCTGGATAAATTTTATGGATGTTTTACCTATGGATGGATTCTATGATATGCTTTAAAGTGCTTAAGTGGGATTTTATTTTTCTAAAATAGAAATAAACGTTTTCCGTAAATAAACGTGAAAAAAAAAAGGTTTTCATTCTTAAATATTTTAACTCGAAAGTTTCTTTGTAACAATTCTTTTAAAATCTTTGTTTTCAAAATTTCTTCGAACTCTCTTAAATTCTCAGAACATTAAATAAATTTTTCTTAGGTTTTTAAATTATAAATTTTTACGTCTTAAATTATTAGATTTAACAATCAACCTCGATTTTCAATAAACACCTTTTCAAAATCTTTTTTTTTTTTTGAAAATCCATTTTCTTTGAATCTTCAAAAGACTATACGTATGTTCAATTCGTGTGACATGTCAAATCAGGTCTTAACGCATAGACTGGGTTTGGGGTGTTACATAGACGAATCGAAAAAGTACAATTTTGATTAAGTGTTATTACTTTTGATATCACAACCAATATCTTGTTTTGTAAAAAATTTTGAAACTCTGGTCCCTAAATTTATTTTTCGCTGCGTTTTTCAAACCCGTTTTTCCAACATAGCAATCATTAGGCTTATAACTGCTCAATCTAGTGGCAATTATTATGCCTCTAACAGATTGATTCAATAGTAAAAGGCATGCGTATCATGAGTTCGATTTAACGGTAACATAAGGTAAGTTGTACGTACAATCACAAATACCGATACAATAGACATGTATATCATTCTCAATTCATGCAATTATATATATAACATTAATTCAGCCTATTAGGTCATAGGTTCTAACATTATTCATACTATTAGCAACTTAATTGAATAAAATAAAATACTAAAATGGTTTGGGGATCGTTCAGGGGCTAAACTGATCAAAACATAAAATTCTTGGTAAAAACTGTAAAATCTAAAAAATATGGGCACATGGCCGTGTGGCTAGGCCTTGTGGAGGGGTTACACGATCGTGTGGCCAGGTCATGTGACAAACTAAGACCATGTGGAAATTGCAAAATCGAGGTACAAGGAAGACAGTCATGTGGCAGGCCGTCTAGAGGGTCTTAGGCCGTGTGAGAATCGAATCTTCTAGGGATTCAAGGGGACATGACTGTGTGAGGGGTTGTGTGGTCCACACGGATGGCTCACACACTCGTGTAGCAAACTGTGTGGCCCTATCTTAGGCAGGGTTTTGCCTTGATTCACTTGTAAAAGAACACAAACTTGTCACCGAGATTTCAAACAATGTTTCTCGCCCTCAAATCTGGTCCGATGTACCTAAAACAGGTCCTTCAAATGAAAATTTCACATGGGTTAATGTTTGTTTTCTAAGATTTATCAAGACTTTTTGAAAGATTTTGCAAGAACTGAAAAGATTGATTAGATTGAATTAAGAATTAGCTTCGGATAGGAGTATTACATAAATTCGAGATCTATTCTTTGAAACGAGATGAACTTATCGTTTCTTAGCAAGGATTAAGAATGTTATTTGACGAAAATTACGAAACTGAATGAAAGAAAGATTGTATGGAGGATTATTTGATTCGGGAAAGAAAAATAATTATCAACAATTAGGATGAAAATATGGTGTAAAAAAATAAAAAGATAATAAATAGAAGGATGGAGGGAAAATTCTAGTAGGATTTGAAAAGGGGCAAATTGAAATTCTCATTAGGAAAAGAAGATAAAAGATGGTAGAATTCTAATTCTATTGGGATTTTGAAGAAGGTGATGGTCACTAAAATAACTATAAATACGAAAAGGCAAGCGCACCTATCAAAAAATAGTATAGCTATGGTGAGTAGGGAATATCATACCCACAAGGACTAAAAGTACTAGTAATTATTATTATTTTATTATTTAGCTGACAATTTGGACAGATGTGTTTTAATCTAAAGTTACTAAACTAATTTAACTAAGAACGCAACAGAGAATGAATCAAAGAAATAATCGAATATTCACCAATGAGATAGACAATACCCAGGAAAGAATCTACCTAGACTTCACCTATTATTATGAATCTGAATTAAACGATTTATTCAATTGTGCCTTGATTCGTAAAAATCCCTAAATTATGTTAATATCTCTTTCGAGAGTAAGAACAATTGACTCTAGGTTGATTAATTAAAATCTCTTTCTAATTAAAACATCTATCATCGCATTAACTCGATCTATGGATTCCCCTATTAGATTTGACTCTAATCTGGTAGATTTATGTCATCGTATTTCTAGGATTGCATACGACTCCACTCAATTATGCTAGATCTGCTCTTAAACAGGGATTTTTCCTCCACTGAAATAAGCACATTAAACATGAATTAATATCCTGAAAATATTAAAACAAGAAATAAGCATACATAATTGAGAACAAGAATCAAGTATTTATCACGTAAAAATAGAAATTAAATATAAGGATTCATCATAGGTTTCATCCTCCCTAGGTATCTAGGGAATTAGTTCATAATCCTGAATAGAAATATCTCAAAGTCAAAATAACCACAAGACATAAAGAAACTCAATAAAACTTCAAAAGAAATTAAAAGGAGATCTTCGATCTTGATGGAGATCCGCTTCCGAGTTTATTCTGATAGTGTTCTTTGAGTGTTTTCTTCGATCCTCTCTGATTGCCCCCTTATGTCTTCTTCTAATGGATATTTATAGATTCAGAAACCTTAAAAATTGGGTTTTTCCGCGTATTTGGGAAGTAGGGTGCGAAACCGACACGGGCTAGCACTTAGGCGTGTGGCTAGCTTGTGTGGATCTTGAAAACAGTTCTTTTTGTCCAATTTTGGCTTGTTTTTCGCTCCTTTCGCTCCCAAATGCTCTCCTAAGTACAGAAATATAAATTTAAAGGATTAAGAGCATCAAAGTCACTAATTTGCATAATTAATAATCCAAAAAAGCATTAAGAATAGGATTAAAATATGTTACTTTTATAGCTTATTGAAGGGCGATATGTGAATTCTAGTTAGAAAAGAATTAGGTCAATTCCTAGAGCTTGTGAGCCCTAGGGCTGCACTTACAATTTCCTGAATAGTTTGCCAAAATTTGAAACTAAAATCAAAGGGGAGGAGGAGGCGGCTTGTGTTAAAGTATGCCCAAAGACCAATCATGAGATGATTGTAATCACATACTCTTTTTACCTTGCTTTTCATTGCCATTGTTATTCCAGTTTCTTTTCTATGTGTATAAATAAACTAGTTAATAATAAAGTCCTAAGAATAATATGATTTGTAACAACCCAATTTAGGGGCTAGTCGGAACAGTGATTTTGAAACCACTGATTCAAGGTCAGAGAAAATCATTTTTATATTATTTTATGTGTTATACCATGATCACAAGAGTGCATGATAATTTTGGTGCTTTAATTTTAGCGATTGCATGCTCAATTGCTAAAAAGGGCTAAATCGTATAAAGTGCGAAAGTTCCATTTTATAAGCTAAAGGTGTCTAAAAGCCATAGAATATTAATTGGAGGCCCTTAATGTGCAATTAGACCCTTAGATATAGGGTGGCCTGCCATAGGGGACAAACAATGTCAAATTGGTTAAGTTTGTTGAAATTAGGTGGACTAAATTGATGTTTTATAATAAAATAAAGAAAGGAAAGATATCATCTTTTATTCTCTTCTTCTCCACCGAAAATTAGCAGCAAAATAGGGGTTCTCCTTACAAGTAAGTGATTTTAGTGGTCTTTCTTAATAATATTTGTACTTTTGGAACCCCTAAAGCTTAAGCTAGCTAAAGAGGGGACTATTTTGCAAAATGGTTTAAAATTTAGATTTTTTCCATGTGAGCATTTATGTTGTTTGCTGCATTTTTATGAAAGAAAATGAGTCTTAGTTGTTAGATAAACAACTCTTGTGAAAGGTGTTACTATGAAAACACCTAAAATGACCTTTTTTGTAAAGGTTGTAAAATATGTGCTAAGTATGTGAAATAATGAGTATTGAGGGTTGCCATAAGAGTAATAAATGTTCATCTAGGCTTGTAAAAGGAGGAAATTCAATTAGAATCGATTTACGAGCCTAGGGGTAAAATAGTCATTTTGTGAAAGTATAAGGGCAAAATGGTAATTTTGCCAAAGTATGATTATTTAAATGTGTTGATTAATGTGATAATTAAATGAGTTAATTTGTCATTATAGATCAAGAAGAACGAAGAATTAACCTTGACCGAGGGAAAGGCAAGGTATCGGACTAGATCGACAATTTGGCCTATTTTGAAATCGAGGTAAGTTTGTGCGTAATAAGTTCAACATCATGCTAGTATGATTTAAAATGTTTAATATTTGTGAAGATGTATAATATTTCTATGAAATTGAGTAATGATGTTAAATGAGAAAACGATGAGATTTGTGATGTTGAAGTCCCGGTTGGACTATAATAAATGAGAGAATAATATCAACAAGACTTGAGATGGTCCCGTATAAGACCATGTCTGAGAGATGGCCTCGACACCGAATTGAGATCCCGTATAAGACCATATCTAGGATATGGCATCGGCATCGAAAATGAGAATCGTATAAGACCATATCTGGGATATGGCATCGACAATCGATATGAGATCCCGTATAAGACCATATCTGGGATATGGCATTGGCATCTAGAGGTGATCCCATATAAGACCACATCTGGGATGTGGCATTGGTGTCGCATTTATGTGAATGATGATAATACGTAATTTCGAGTATTCCAAATGAATTCAATGTGTAAATAGCTAAGCTTAAAATAAAGATGAGATTAGTACTAAAGATATGTGATGAAGTGATACAGGTACATGTGAATAATTCAAAAGAAATGTATGAGATATATGATATGACATGTAATTGGTAAAAGTAAGCATGAGTAAGTTATAGCAATGTGCTTGAGACTTCGTGTTCTTATTCAATGCAATAGATGGATGGCATTATGAGCCTTTATGTTGCTATTTATTTCATGCAAACTTACTAAGCTTTATACTTACCCCTCTCATTTCCCTTTTCCTTGTAGTATTGTCAAGCTAGTTCGGGAATTCATGGCACGTCAGAGTTCAGAAATCACACTATCAACTTCTCTTTGGTATAGAAAAGTTATATTTATTTTGAGTATGGCATGTATAGGACTTGGTCTTTTTGTTATGTCATATTTGTTAGCCAGAGTGTTGGCTATTCATGTTGTTCAATTCATTTTGTAAATGGTCATTAGAAATTGACCAATACTTGACAAGTTCTTATATTCAAAGATGATGAAATTCATGAAGTGCATGCTTGTGTGGATGTTTTGATTTTGAGTTCTTAGAAGTACTTTATGGTCATAATATATGTTGAATTGAATTGGTATAAGTATGGTTGCTTTGTAGGGTGGCATTTGGCTTGGTAGATAGCCTTTAAAATGTCCACACGGGTAGACACACGGGCATGTGTCTAGGCCATGTGTGACACACGGTCATCCCTATGGGCGTGTTGATTGGCCGTGTGCCCCCATGCATGCTAGGTTGGTAAGTTAGTATGTTCAGTAGTAAACACACGAGCAGAGACATGATCGTGTGTCTCAACCATGTGGGAGACACGGCCTAAGACACGGGCATGTGCCCAGGCCGTGTGAAGTCTCCACCTGAAATTAGGAATTTAATTCGACACACGGTCTAAGGACACGGGAGTGTGCCTTAGCCGAGTGACCTTATTGAGATGATGACATCATAAACAGAATGTCAAGGTTTTCACACACGGGCGAAGACAAGGGAATGTCATGGCCGTGTGAGGGTCACGGGCTATGGACACGGGCTTGTGTCAGGCCGTGTGAAAACCCATGTAGGTTCGAAGTGGAAAATAAATCCACACGGGTGTGGAACACGGGCATGTGATATGCCACACGGGCGTGTTCTTACCTTTACACGAGCGTGTGGCCCTGTTTTATGTCAAATTCATCTAAGTGTTCAAAAGTTTCCGGATTAGTCTCGAATCATTCCAGGTACAAGTTTAAAGACATTAAGGTCTTGAATGAAAAAATGAAATTTTATGAGTCGATGTTGTATTATTAAGCAAGCTAAGTACGGTAATACCTCGTACCCAGTTCAGTTGTCGAATACGGGTAAGGGGTGTTACATGATTATTCTTAAAAAGGTCCTTAGTCGAGTATTATTGTGAGCTTGGACAATAATAATGCATTGAGACTAATGTGTAGTTGATTGATGACAAAGTGTTGTCATTGACATAGGGATGTCAAAATCAATACATGAGCATGTGTTAGAGAACAACATACTCAGAAAATCAAGAAATATGATATTGGACTATACAAGTGTGACTATTCCATGACTTGTGTCCAATCTAGATATTAAGGATAAAATGATATAACACATGAAAAGATTATCACAGAAAGGTTATGTCGATTCATGACTTTTTGTAACTTGGGTAGCAATGATGCATTGCTAGATGCCACTCGTTGGTTGTAATGTTAAAAACGTTCTAGTATTACTGCCAACATTACAAGAGCCTATAGGGTCACACCCTATAGTTGAAGCAAACAGAATCCAAATACATTTGGTATTGTATTTAGCTGTCACATAAATTAAATTAATTGTTGAATTAATTTAATTTGATAGTTAAATATTAAACACATTATATGTACAAACTTGTTGTACATGATAGAGAACATAGATAAAATTAATATATGAATTTGATTCATTCAAAATATTAATTATATATTTGACCTGAAATTATTATTATAAATGTTTATATTAATAATTTCATCAAAATATAAAAGGATATGGAAAGTGATATTCTTTTGGAAAGAATATAATCTTTTTTCTGACTTCCCATTTTTTTTATCTAATAATAAGGGAATAATCTCGTTTTTATTTTTTGATAGATGATATCAAATTAAATAAAAGGAATTGAATCCCTTACTGTGTTAGGGTTCCAACTTGTATTATTGATAATAATAGGAACTGAACCATTATGGCAAAGAAAATTTTGATTCATAGGGAAAAGAAGTGTAACACCCCTTACCCGAGACTGTTGCCCGAGAATTTTTCATGTGGCTAATTAATACAGTTTAATCATTAAAGTTTCCCCTGTTTCACTGTTCAATGGTTCTGATCTATCTTTATAAAAACTCAGTTATCTCATTGTACAGAATTCAAATAATGTTCTTGTTTATTCCAATAAAAATAGACTCATTAAAGATTCTAAATATATAAACTATGCTCCATGATTATTTTTGTACAATTTTTAATAATTTTTCCAAGACAGAACAGGAGATCACGAAGTCATTCAGAACCAGTCTCACTAAAATTTAAATATCTCATAATATAAAATTCCTTTGCCTACTCTGTTTATTTCATATAAAAATAGACACAATAAGATTTAATTCTATATCTTATTCACTTTTTAATTCCATTTATCCTATTTTTGGTGATTTTTCAAAATCACATCACTGCTGCTAACCAAAAACTGTTTTATTGCAAAATATGGTTAACTAGTTTATAACATCTTTACTCCATTCCATTTAAACTCTATACATTAACCATACTTATATATACTAAAACTAAATCAACCAAAACCACAACCAAACATAATCATCAAGCCAAAATATAAATTCCAAGATTAACAAGATGGACAAGCCATTTTCGCATGGCTTATACAAATATATACAACTTCAAAACCAAACATAATATTTCTAGCCTATACATGCCATATATGTTCATAGTTTCAAACTTTTAAAATACCGAAATAGCGATCGATAGTGTGACGATGTTCCAAAATGATCCCCGAGCTCGTAGCTAGACTTCAAAATCTATAAAATAACATAATTAAACACACAAAGTAAGCTATCATAGCTTAGTAAGTTATAAGCAATTTCACAATAACAATGCATTATATCTTTGTATTAAATAAATCAAATTAATATAAGCACTACCAAGGTTTCTAACCAAGACTATAAATTCACAACATATTTCAAAGCTTTCTATAATAGATTTCACATACATTTTACTTACCGAATTTATATTTGCAATTCAAACTTATATAAATCGCATGCTCAAGATCAAAAATAATAACATGAACTCCTTATATAAATTCCACTTGGCCGAACCACATTATATAATCATATTAGCAATCAATTAGATTTTACAAGCATTTCTCCATATCGACTTATATCAATCAAACTATATATTGAATAAATACATTCCATCCAAACCAAATTATCACTCATACTTGATTTCAAATAATAACATCTCATAATATCAACTTACCAAATTCATTCCAAAATATAAAAATTCATCGCACACTTAAGCTCTTTTTTCCATTTCGCAGACTTAGTGCTCAGAAATTCGATTCGCACACTTAGTGCATTACAACCGATTTTGCACACTTAGTGCTCGGTACTTTAAATTTCGCACACTTAGTGCCAAATGACCGATATCGCACACTTAGTGCTCGATATTTTAAAATTCGCACACTTAGTGCCAAATGATCGATATCGCATACTTAGTGCTCGGTATTTTAAAATCCGCACACTTAGTTCCAAATGACCGATTTCATACATGTACACATAAACTTATAATCAACCCATATATATATATATATATATATATTCAAATCAGCTCATAATTTCAAAACACATTCGGCAATATTCATTATCTATATATATACTTCCATTTAAATTACTTAAATTATTATAAATGAAACTTCAATTCAACTCAATTGCTTAAAAACTTACCTCGAATATCGACGGGCTTTATTTTTTTCGACTATTCAATTATTTTCTCCTTTCCCCGATCCAATCCCGATCTTTTTTGTTCTTGATCTAAATCAATTGCAAATTAAACTCATTCAACATATTTTCATTCAATTTAGTCCAAAAACACATAATCGGGCAAATTACACTTTTACCCCTAACATTTACAATTTTTACAATTTAGTCCCTATTGTATAAAACACAAATTACACAAAATTTGGCTACACTTCCTTAGGGCCGAATATTCATTGTATTATTACAAGCTCATACATTTCACTGATTTCACATTTTAGTCCCTCAAAAATTTATTTTTGCAATTTAATCCAAATCACTCAATTTCATCAAAATTTCCAATACAAAACATGTTAATCTAAAACATATCTTTAATATATAGTCATCAAACATTACAAAACACAAATTTTCATCAATGGTGAACTCCAAATATGCATCAAAATCAAAATTCTAGCATGGGTCGATAGTATTCGAAGCAACGATATCAAAAACGTAAAAATTATCAAAAATCGAACTCAATTACATACATTAATCAATCATGCAAAGGCCGAATGTTTTAAGAGCTCAAGCTCTTTCTTTCTTCTTTAGTTTCAGTCAAAATAAAAAAAAAATAAAGAAGATGAACATGCAACCTTTTTATGTTTTATTTATTATAATAAGTTTATAATATATTATTTATTATTATTATAAACTTAACATATAAAATAAACATATAAATGCATTATAAAAACATGTTGCCATCCACTACTCTTGTAAAAAGGGTAATTTGTAGCATAAAGCCTCCTCATTATAAACACACATTAATTTAACCACTCAATCAAGAAAAAAAAAAAGCTCCTTTCACCACTTATGCAATTTAGTCCTTTTTTCCTAAATTAAACATACAAACAGTCAAATTAATTCACGAAATTTTAACACATGCTCAATCAAATATCCTAGGCTCCAAATATAATATTAAAATATTTTACTAATGTAACAGTCTGGTTTATACCCTAGTCGGAACAGTGGTTTCGGGACCACAAATTCGAGTCCATATAATATTTTAATATTATTTTTTGTCCCATTGATATGTGATTAAGCATGTGCAAAATTTTCGTATGTTAAATTGTCCGTCTGTGTGTTTAATTTGACTAAAGGATTGAATTGCATTAAGTGTAAAAGTGGCCTTCTATTTGATTAAGTGCCTATTTGATGTGGCTTTTAAATGTGGAGGCCTTATGAGTCAATTTAGCCAATATTTACTTAGTGGATGTTTAAAAGATATAAGTGACCTTATGTATATATGATATTAAATGTTTATTAAAAGGGTTAATATGGTAAATATATGTTAATATATTTGTAATAAAATAAACAAAAGAAAAGATGAATGTTATCATCTTACTTGGGTGCCGAAATTGAAGAAAGAAAAAGAAGAAAATTTTCTAGGGCATTCGGCCATATATAAGCAAAATTAAGGTATGTTTTGACATTGAATGTTGATGATTTTTATGTTTTTGAGATTGTTGCTCAGTCTACTATCAAGCCCATGTTGTAATTTGAAGAATTAATGATGTTTATGAAATGTACCATTGATGAAATGGTGAGCTTTGTGATGATTTTAGGTGTTAAATGAAAGATATGTGTTAAGTGAACATGTTTTGTTCTTGAATATTTGATGAATTTAGCTAATTAGGGCTAAATTGTGAAAATAGCATTTTAAAGGACTAAATTGTGAATTTGATGAAATATTTGGACCTATATAGTCCTTAGGGAGGTTCGGCTATGCATATGTGTGAACAAATTTTGTGAATTTGATGTTTTGAGAAAATTGGACTAAATTGATAAAATGTACAAATATGAGGGCTAAATTGTAAATAGCCCAAAATATGTGTCTATGGATTTAATTGAATGAAATAGTAATAAAAAGGGTTAATTCTGAATATGATTAGATCAAGAACCGAGGAAAACGGACTTAGATCGCGGGAAAGTGAAAGTTAACGAGTAGCCGTTTTCATTCCGATAAACCGAATCCGAGGTAAGTCATTATGCAAATAAATGTACTTGTATGATATTATGTTTGTTTGTATTTTTGAGGTTGATTATGGGTATGGATGAGAAGAAAGGTGTTTGTATTTCGAGATAAATCCGTTATAGTGATTAAGTCCGAGAAGCCCTGCACGAACCTAGGAATAGACAGGTATATGTTCTGTTTATCATACAAGACCTCGTCTAGGACGTAGGCAACATTATCTGATTATACATAAGACCTCGTCTGGGACGTAGGCAACATTATCTGATTATACATAAGACCTCGTCTGGGACGTAGGCATCATTATCTAATTATATATAAGACCTCGTCTGGGACGTAGGCAGCATTATCTGATTATACATAAGACCTCGTCTGGGACGTAGGCATCATTATTCGATTATATATAAGACCTTGTTTGGGACGTAGGCAACATTATCTGATTATACATAAGACCTCGTCTGAGACGTAGGCATCATTATCTAATTATATATAAGACCTCGTCTGGGACGTAGGCAACATTATCTGATTATACATAAGACCTCGTCTGGGACGTAGGCAACATTATCTGATTATACATAAGACCTCGTCTGGGACGTAGGCATCATTATCTGATTATATATATAAGACCCTGTATGGGACATTGGCATCGATATCTGAATACGAGTAAGACCCTGTCTGGGACAGTGGCATCGACATCCGATATGACCACTTCTGGGACGTTGACATGGTACAATTATTCTGAGTTTTTCGGGTATCATATTAGATTCTGAACTGTTCAATGAGCAAATTCGAGCTATGAAAAATTACGGGAATGTATATTTATTTTAGATATGTTAGGTATGTACAATAAAGGTGTATAAAAGGTAAGTACCTATATGACTTTGAATTAAAGAAAAGTATGATTGAATATGAGCACTAGAGTAAGATGCAAGAGTGTTTAAGAAGGAGTTGTATATATAAACCTATGATTCTGGTATGGATAAATGTGGCAATTGGGTCCAAGTATATGAACCAAAACAATATGTGATAGTTGCTAAGCAAATGTTATGTGCCAATGTACTTTATGCATATATGCCTTTATGCTAGGTTTATTTGTATTATGACTTACTAAGCTTTTGGAAAGCTTACTCTAGGCGTGTTTTCTTTATTTTATAGGTCGTCAAAGCTACTGAAGGCTCGGGACCGTCACGGATCGTCATCACACTATTAAACTCATTTTGGTACCCTTTTGAAAATGTATATAGTAATTATGGCATGTATAGGCTAGGTATGTGTATATGATTATGAAGTGAATCTAGCCTTGTGCTTTGGTAAGTTTTGAGGTTATATATATATATACTTGAATGGATAAGCTAGATGATGCAAATCTTGATATGGTTGTTGCATATGAAATGCTTAAGTTTTGACTAGGCAAATGGATGGTTTATGCCTATGATGATATGAATATTAAGTGGTAATTTGGCATGATTGAGATGGTTTTTGAATGTGTTGATTGATGAGTCAAATTGATATGTTTTGGTTGCCATATATGCATATTATGTTTTGGTATGTATTGCTTGTAGGTGAGACCCAAAATGGGTGGCATATTGGCCTTGTAAAAGGGCCTATAATGTCACAAGGTTGAGGCACACGGGCGTGCCTAAGACCGTGGGTAAATAGGCAGAATGTGGCTTAAATTGCACACGACCTCGACACGGGCGTGCTTGATGGTCGTGTGAGAAATGGTAGTATGTGATCTAATGTACACGGCCTTAGCATACGGGTGTGCTTGGTGACCGTGTTGGTTTTGGCAGTATATAGCCACGGGGAAGACACACAGGTGTGTCAAGTAGCCGTGGGAGAGGCACGACCTACCCCCATGGCAGTGTGTCCCCTATATTTTAGAAAGGTTTTAAATTTTTATGAAATTACGTATGTGTTTCAGTTTAGTCCCGACTCGGTTTATAAGCATGCTTAAGGTCTCAATGACCTACTTAAGGGGCATTATGATTGATATTGATGAATGGTTGTACGATTAATTCTATAAATGTTTTCGAGATGTCTTGTAACGCCTTTAACCCTAATCAGGTGATCGGACACGGGATAGGAGTGTTACAACTAACTCGAATTTGTGGTTTCGAAACCACTATTCCGATTAAGGTCAAAATCGGGCTGTTACAAGAAGAGGCAAAAATTAGAACAAAAATATCAGTTAAGTCGTCGATCCTCAAAAAAAGAAATAAACAAAGTTTCGCTGTTGAGTGAGAAACGAAAAATTCATGGAAAATTACAATCCTCACCATAAAATAGCCCACCCACAACGTCATTTATCGTTTTTTAGTTTATGAAAGGTATATTTTCGACCCTTGGTTCAACTCGATTTGTTTCTCATACATAGATCATTGGTTGACAATCGTTGGAATAATTTTTCCGCTGCACCACGAGGCGTACTGGCGATCCAACAGCTCTAACCTTGGTCACTTAAGGGGGTTAATGCCTTAACCATTAGGTTACTGCCCATTTCTTGTTTATTTTTTACGCTTAATCATATTGATATGTTTTTGGGGCCTTTTTGGTGAAATTATGAAATAAAAAGGGAAGGAGTGCGCTCGAACTTGGGTAAGCAAAGGGGGGAGTGGCATGTTAATCATTGGGCTACTGTCCATTCTTGTTAAGTTTCTACTTCAAATAATATTTATTTTAGTGTGGTATTTATCTTAAGTTGCTGAAAATTAAAAGGAAAAGAAATAGGAGAAGAGTGACGCGAACCTTGGCTTCTAAAGGAGGCACCAACACCTAACCACTTAATCTATGTCTTATTTCTTATTATTTTAGTCACTCAATTGTATATATTTATTTCGAGCTCAACTTACATATCCTTTATTAGTTTACATATTTACTCAACTTTTTTTCTTATTAACTTATTTAACTTTATATTTTTTAATACATTCCTATTTTAGTTTATATACAATAATTAATACTCATAGTTAAGTCTTAATATTAATAATTTAATTCATTTTAATCGCTTTTCCAATTAGGTTCTAACTCAATTAAAACACATTATTTTCAAATTAAATCTTGTAATGAAGTTTCATTTTAGATTAATTAATATAATAATTCTGATTATATTATTTTAATACTTCAATTAATTATTTTTTATCCTAATTTCAGTATCCGTTTTAAACCCTCGATTTATAAATGCTCAAAGATAACCTTATAAATCAAGGCATGACCACTTGTGGTTTTCAAAAACCTAATTCTTCTAACTCGGTTTTGGGATGTGACAATTCTCCCCGCCTTAAAGAAATTTCGTCCCTAAAATTTCCCTACTGGTACATCAATTGCTTAGTTACAAAATCCGCCATTCCTCCTTTTAAACCAACAACTACGCTTTCGTTGCACAACTCTGATTCTTATGCAGTTCCAGACAATACTTCCCCTTAAACCTCCAACGGACTTCTCTTGAAGATCTTATTCACTACCACGGACTGTCTTCAAGGACTAACTACAATAATTTTACTAACAATTTTTTTTACCCCAAATTCTCAATTTAATAGAAACACTATCGTTTCTTCGAGTTTAAAGTTTATTTATGATTTTCAAGTAAAAGTTCAAACATTAGTTTTTCCTGAATGTTTACAGTCTAAGATTATAGCTTATCTAAAGTCTCAAAAGTAACATTAACTAAAGTAGGACCAACATCGGAGTTTCGAATTCAATTTCCTGCAAAAAAATTAATTTTTCAAAAACTTATGGCATGATTTTTCCTAAAATACCCTTTTCTATTACATGCTTGTAGACTAATTTAAATTTTCACAATCTGAGTTTTGTGAACCTATAGCTCTGATTCTACCAAATGTAACATCCCCAACCCGACCTAAATATTAGACTTGAATTTGGGAGATTACATCGACCACCAGAATGGCCTAGAAGCGATGGGGGTTTATAAAATAGTCATTGTAAAACATTTTTTTATTTTGGTAGAAAACTTTTGTCTATTTTTAGAAAAAGTTTACGAGTTTAACAAAAACCGATTTAACTTAACTTTCTTACATAATGGTGACTACTTTTGAAAACTTAATTAATTTTTATTTATTTAATCCTTAAAATTTATAATCTTATCGCTAATAAATTGATACCTAATCTTAAGTTTAATAGAAGGTGTATCTCATGCAATAATAATTAAATTCCTTAATTTTAATAATCTAATCATAATTAAGGTTGATGCAAATCTAGTGACATGCAAATCTCATGAATACAAAGGAAAGTAATCAACCATTAACCATCCTACAGAGGATCCATGATTTCCCAAACTGCAAAAAAAAAAAAAACGGCACAACAATCTAACCCTTTAATTCATATTTTTATTCACCCTTTAATTCAAATTTTTATTTTTGAATTTAAAAATATTGATACAAAAATTACCGAAAATATTTCAAAAAAACAATGCTAAAAATTATAATGATATTTTATAAGTACTTTTTTAACTATTAATTAAATTTTAAAATAGATTAAATATGATTTAATTGATGTTATCTCGTAATTATATAAAATTAAATAATTAATCTTATATTTTATAATAATATATAAAATTTTAATAAAAGAAAAATTATTTGGTTCACTATTAGTGGAAAGACTCTACAAGTAATGTTAGGGGTTGACAAGTGTTCTATAAAGGTATAATAAAATATTAAAATAAATAAATATTTAAAGAAAAAAAAGTCACATGACAATTTTATAAGGCTGATTGTGGAATAAAAAAGCATATTATGAGTGTACCAAATACTAATCCATTGATAAAATGTTAATTGTTAAATATGTATTAGTATGATTTCAACCTAAGCTTCACGTTGTGTTAATTATTTATTTTTTGTTAAATTATAAAGTAAAATTTTAAAAGTTACAATATGATCAAAGTTCTTGTAATCTTCATATATTTATAAATTAATATTCATATTTTTAATTTCAATAATTTAGTCATTCTACTTTTTAAATTTAAAAATTAGGTTTATTTGTAGACAATATTAAAATTAAATCATTAACTTTGTTGATATGACATTTTAAAATTAGAAAAATACTCACTTGATAACCGTGTAACAAAACAAAAACATTTAATTGACTTGAATTTAATAGAGAATTTTAATAGTGTCAACAATTTTTAAAATTCACGTAAGTCGTTTAATCGTAATAAAATATTTAATCTAACCAATGGCATTATAAAATTTGAAGTTCCAAATTATATTAAAATTAAAGTATAGAAATTAAATCTCAAATTTGAGTAAAATATAGGGATAAAAATGAAATTTAACCATGAAAATTAGAGGGATTAAATCATGATCTTGTCATGTTAAAAAACAAATGAAAACATTAAACATGTGTCATGCAAGAAGGCATTATAGGTATAAATTTAAGTAAAATATAAGGATTAAAACTGAATGTAAAAAACATTTGACTTGAAGCCCTGTTTGATTTGGTTATGAAAAATCATTAATTATTAATGGCACAAATCTCTATGTTTGATTTGTGGAATCAGATAAGCTACATATTATGAAATTAGATTAATTAGAAACCAAAGTAAAACTTTTTTTTTTTTTTGACAATAGCACGTGGAAATGTCCCCCAAGGATAGCTAGGCAGCCTCATTGTTTGTTTGTTTTTTCCTGGAATTCCTTTTGGGCCTTTCCTTCAATCATGCTCAAATTTAATGCCTTGATTTTCTCCCTTGGAACTCAAAACAGCTTTAAAATCCCCTCAAACTGTCCATATTTGGTTATATCTTTTTAACGCTGGATTTGATTTATCTAATTTTGTAATAAATTTACGGGAATATAATATTACAGGTGAAATATCAATTTATTTTATTTATTTTGTTTTGTTTGAATGTATTTAATATTATTTTTATATATATATTTTTTGTTTTTATAAGTTTAACTTTTTTAATCTTAAATTTTCATAAAATTATAATAACTTAATAAATTCATTTTTATTATATTTTGATTTTACCATATGAATTTAATTAAACGATTATTGAATCTAGTTTATTTATGTGGTTTATATATATATATTTAAAGAATTTAACTTGCTTTTAATTGGAAAAACAAGCAAAACTAAAATTTATAATATGATTTAGGATTTCCAACAAGTTTAAGAAGATTGATTTGAAATTCTAAAAAACATGTTAATGCTTATGGTAATATGGGTTTTGTCTAGTAATGTAAGTTATTATAGGCTTATTTGTAAATTTTATGTAAGGTAAAAATATGGAGGAATTTATTTTCAAAAACAAAATAATTAATCAAACAATTTCATAAAAGAAAAAAATTAATCAAACAAACTCAAGTTCATCAATTCAAAACCATGCAATAAATCATGAAGTAATATGGCGACAAGGGGTAATTTTGTCTAGAATTTCAGATTATGCCTGAAATCTTAAATAATCTAAGGAATATACATAATGAGATTAACACCGTTTAAATTAACATTTCTTAAACTTTGCTAAAGTATGAATGGAAGGGAAATTATCATTTTAGGCCCTTTGGTGTTTCTTCAATAACTTTAAAAGGACTTCAACGTTTCAAACTCACTCATTAATTTCACTTCAATTTATCTACAGAGCCCTTCCATGTCTTTATTATACTTATCTAATCACTTTTGCACGTACCAATTACTTTATTGGTCCCTAATGTTCTTACATTTGTATTAATTGAGCATTAATTCGAAATTCTAAAATTGCACGACCTTCTCCCAACATTTTTATTTTTTCCACATTACTCCCATGTACCTTTTTATGAATAAAAAATGCCTTTCTATAAAACGTAATAATACGTCAAATTTTTTATTATTCCACAATTTCGAATGTCAACTAATAATTCATATTTAATTTAATATTTACATTTTATAAATTACATCATCAATTTAGTTTAAAAATAATATAAAAGTAAACTAATTTATATTTAGTTTTAAAAAATACAATTGCGAAAAAGAAATACATAGCATTTCTAATTTTTACTCATACGCATCGTAAGGTTGTAAGATATGTTTTCAAACATAATTATGCTCTATGCTTTCAAAACAAAACATAATTATAAATAAGAAATAATTATTTAACACCTTAACTATAAGATTACGTTTAGTTCACTGTAATTGAATAAAGCTGTAATCAGTAATTCAACTGTTTAGTTGAATGGAATGGAATAGAACTGTAATAGTATTCTTGTGTTTGGTTGAATGAAATGATATTATAATAACATAAGGAAAAAAATTAAAATGACCAGAATACCCTTAGCAGAAATTTTTTTAAGCAGATGATTATTGTTATTGTTATTAAATTTTAATAAGATTTTTATTAAAATAATTTAATAAAATAATAAATAATTTAACCATATTTTAACATAATTATTATCAAATATAATTTAATAAAAAATTAATAACATTCTTAATATAATTATTATTATATGAATTTAAAAAATCAAAATATATAATACTATAAAAATATATAATCTACTTTATTATTTTTAAACTACAATACATATTTAATGTGCTAAAATATCGTTAGTGAAACAAATAATTAATTATTCGCAATAAAAACAAAATATTCAAGTAATAAATAACTTGAGAATTATATTTTACATCCAAGCATAATATTCATATATTAATAAAAGTTACATGATTTCATTAGTTTATATGTCATAATCCATATGTTTTAAAATTTTACAACATAAAAAAGTTAAAACATTATAATGACATTCTATCATGTCATTATACCATCCAAATATTACAAACACAAAAAATTACCAAAATATCACCAACACAACCATGATTTTTAATGGTCAGCAAGAAATCTTCTGACCCATTCCAATCGCACAGCAGAAGGTAAACTAAAGAAAATGAGCATTTGCGTTGGATGATTTGGAATTTTACTCAATGTTCGATAGCGCTCATTCTCAGTTAAATCCTCCACTTCACATAATGTTGGATATAATTTCAGAGCACTTTCTTGAATGACCATTTCTGACTTTTGTTGAATTAGCACTTCGGAGGCAATACTCTTACTGATTTCAAGGCCAACGGTCCGTATATTTTCCGCCAATAAAGTGGCAGCATCATTAAATGAAGTAGAAGAATCAATTGCATCAGAAATCTTTTTTTTCTTCTTTGAAAATGTGGAATCACCTTGGTTTCTACCTAGTTGTGGTTGTGTAGCTGAAAGATCCATGTCATCCAAAGAAACATCAGCTTCGCATCCATGGAAATCGTTTCTTTCTTCATGAGTATTTGTAGTAGCCACATCCTTAATATCCATTTCTTCAATAATATCAGCGGTTGTTTGAGCATCTTTCCCAATGGCTCGATCTTTTGCGTAGATGGCAGTAAGTTGATCATAATAAAGGAAACTCCTATGTTTGAATTGAGCGGCTTCTTTATGACTCTATAAAAATGAGGAATTCATATTAGATATAAATTTGGTCAAAATAAGATAATAAAGACTTGAAATAATTCTTACTTTGATATATGAGTTCCACACTACATCTTCAGCAACAACAAGCTACCTATGCTCATCCCAACCAAAGCTGCTATTGTTTTTTCCACTAAGCATGTCATAAACGATTGACCAATCCATTTTCAATGTCCTAATCCTCGATTCAAGATTAGGTTTAGCCTTCAACATGGCATGAGGTGAAACTTTTTCTAACATTTTTTCCAACTCATTTAAAAAACCGACTTTGAACCCCGTATTTGCATTAAAGGTTCCAACATTGTACAAGTCGATCAGACAAGCAACCAACGCAGCATCTTCTTCTGAAACCCATTTCCTTTTGGTTCCTCGAGAATTTTCGGAAGAAACACTTGATTGTGAAAAACCTGACATAATTATCTTAAGAAAAAAATGCAAATTAAAACTAAGTTCAATATTATGTATCAAAAGATCAACACTTTACAAAATTATAACACATGATGAATCAAAAGAAAATAAATTATCATTCAACAAGTTTAGTACAATACAAAAAAAAAACAATTCAAACACCACCAAAGTTTCATAAACTAGATACATGAAATAACATAAACAACTTAACGTTTACTATTTTTACCCTAAACTTAACTAATTTCTAAATGTTTGCCATTCATCAAACATTTGGTTGGCTAGTTCCATCCTCCAAGTAGCCCATGCATCCGATGGATGAATATTTACGATATTCGGTTTATCATCGTCTATCACATTACTAGGCAATCCTTCTTCCAACTCCACTTCAATAGGATCAAGACTCATATAGGTTCGAATAAAATTATAGAGCAAACAACATGCAATAATGATTCTATTGTGCACCCTCACAGGATAGAATGCTGGACTCCTAAGTATTCCCCATCTAAGTTTTAATAACCCAAAACATCTTTCAATAACATTACGCGCTGAAGCATGTTTCATATTGAAAAATTCCTCCGGAGTACTTGGCTGGTAACCCTGACGCCATTCATTCAAATGATATCTTTGTCCTCTAAAAGGCGTAAGAAATCCCTCACAATTTTTGATCCAGCATCAACTAGATAATAACAACCTATAAAAAGAAACTATTTGTCATGGTTAATTTCCCAAAAAAGTATGATCTTAAAAATTAATTCAAATTCCTCTAATTTTGCACTTTATCATGAGGAACTTTTAGTCCATGTCTCCTACTAATGGCATCTCGAAGAACTCGTCCATCAGCAACAGAACCTTCCCAACCAGGAAGAACATAAACAAAATGCATATCAGGTGTACAAACACCTAACATATTTATTGCTATGTCACCTTTTCACGCTTGATATATAGATTTATCAACTGTTGGAACCCTAATCTTGATGTGGGTTCCATCTAAAGCACCTAAGCAATTCTACACCACATGTATAAAACCTCGAGTTAAGATACTATATTGAAATCTAAATAGACTAAATTATGTACGAGCTATAAATAGAACTCACTCAATACCTTGAACCATTTCCACCTTGGGTCTGTAGAATTAGCTGTAATTGGCTCTACCTTTTTAAATAACACATCTTGTAAGCGTATGACAACATTTAAGACATTGTGAAATGATCTGCTACGGTTTCCCGGGACCTATTAAAGTGATGCTTGATAACTCTATTTTTAAGGTGATGAGAAATGATATGTAAAAACATTGCCACTTGCTCATCAACAAGCATGATCCTTGACGACTTCAATCCCCCTAAAGTTTGTAACATCTCACATAGTTTAAAAAATGTAATTCTATTCATTCTAACTTATTCAATACAGGTCTCGTCACTAGCATATACAAGTCTTTTCACATAATCTCGTTTTGCATAAAAATCTAAAATATAGGATCTAATCATTGGTCGATAAGTATGTATGCTATGGATGGCACCCAATGCAACTAAGAACCAACTCGCAACTGTACATATTTGCAACCATATTGTAATAGCAAGACCAATTCTTTTACGCCTCTCACTTTGTACAATTAAAGGCCGACGAGCCATTACTGCAAGATATTAAAGTGTTACATATCTTCAAATCATAGTAAAAGGGTCATATTTCTTCAATACTAATTCTAATAACAGTAAAACAAAATCAAAGAATTTAATTTGTAAAGAACTTGCAGTGGTTTAGTAAATACAAGAACCTCAACTGTGGGTGGAAGAAGCGATCAAGCAAACCAAAAAAGAAGAGAAAGCAATAACACACTGTCAAAGAAAAATGAACAATACATATTTATCAAATTTCATTCAACAAAATCGGCTCTTGACTTAGTGTAACACCCCCAATCCATATCCGTCTCCGGAATAGGGTTACGAGGCATTACCAAAGAGTACAGAACACTTACAAATAATTTGAAATCATTATCATTCAAATATTGAGACTAATTATAAGCGTTCCTTTAATGAACCTTCGAGGTCCAAATCATGCATTAAGATCAGGTCGAGACTAAACCGGATCCTCAGGAAAAATTTTTGCGACTTTTACAATTTTTCTCGCATATAAGGGTCACACACCCCTGTGACTGGGGACACACAGTCGGACCATATGCCCATGGGGTAGACCACTTGTCACACACGGCCCAGACACACGCCCGTGTCTACCCGTGTGGATGAAAATTAGGCTATTTTCCAAGCCATATTTCTCATTCACTAACATTTTAATATAGTCAAGAACCAATTTAAGATATTCAACCAAGCCTTATACTTATCACCATTTGTTAGTCGTACACTTCATATAAATAACAAGAAACGTGTATAATAATAAGAAACCTATATAGGCTCAATTCTTATTAAATTCCTCTTATACCTATACTTTTTCACATTATGTATTCATATCATATATAATAATCATACCTCTATATTTCATATACATTTTCCTAACAATTTGTCTTGGTTTCTAACTACTACATATTTGAGTTCTACTAATCAAATCATTTGAACATCATCTTTACACAAATAGTACACTTTAGGTGTACAGTTCTATAATTATGAATAAACACATTTATCAAACATATTCCATGTTTTTATATATCACAGTCTCATATTTTTCATGTGTCAAATACCATCATTTCCTCGTATTTCAGACAAATACATGTAACAATTCATAAACATACAATTCACTAACTCTTCTTGCCAATCACAATTTAAATTGTCAAATCACTTATTGTGTCCAATTTCAATGTTCACTAAAATTTATCATGTAAATTTGGATGTATGTATCCACCAATAGCTCCCATGTACAGATATCATCATCTCGAATTCCCACATACATTTACTTTCCACATTATGAACTCAAATAACATATACAAGATATATCAATGTATTTCAAGTACGTTTTCATAATATTTCATTTCGAATTCAGATTATTTCATATTAGAACTTTTCTCATTAACTCATTTGGAATACCAATTCATACGGATAATACACTCAATGGTGTACAAATATATAATCACAAATGAACTCATTCATCAACCAAGTTCTATGTTCATGTCTCATCAACTTGTATTTCCTTATATCACATAATTCTATGTAACACTTAACAAACTTTGTCAAATTAGTGAACGTCTTACGGAATTGGTTTGCACCGGTATGCACTGAATTTCACTGATAATCACTGATAACATAACATAGCTATGGTCTTTTCACTAGAATGCCATAGCTCAGCCATGGTCTTACATCTTCACTATCATTATGCCATGGTGAAACCATGGACTTATCCGTCAATTCATTACTTTTCACTAGAATGCTATAGCACAGCTATGGCCTTACATCTTAAACACGTATCTCACCGATGCTATATCCCAGATATGGTCTTACACAGAAATCATTTGTCACTTGTAGCCGGAGCTACCACTTTTCACTGATCAGGTAGCCGGAGCTACCACTTTTCACTTGATCAGGTAATCGAAGAAGCTACCACTTATCACTTTCACTTGTTCTTGATCAGATAAGTGTAACCGAAGCTATCACTAATCACTTTCACTTGTCCTTGATCAGATAAGTGTAGTCGAAGCTATCACTTATCACTTGTTGCCATGCGTCAATTCATCTTGCCACTGAACTGAAGTGCTCAATTTGATCATTTATTCATTTTTCGTGCTTTTACATTATTCACAATTTTATCATCAATACAAATGAAATAACACATCATGAAGTTCATAAAATTAATAAATGATCACTAAAATTTAGCCATATAAACTCACAAGTTCAATTTTTTGTATTATAACGATAATTATAATTTCATAATAAATATTCCAAATAAAATATTATATCATATCTAATTCAACATTTATCAATTATAATCGGGATGTGACCAATTTATACACAAGTCGTTCATATATTCTTCCTCTTCCTCCTCTCCATCCACATCCTTAGTATAAATAACACGCTTGTAAGTAATATTATCTATAATTTTCACTATTTATTTATGTGAATATTCAAGCTGTCCATCCGTGTCATATTCACTAAATTATTTTTATCTTGAGCTACAGAACTTCAAATTAAGATCCGCTAATTTTCCCTGAAACTAGACTCGATAAGCTTTAATTTCATATTTTATTCATCCTCTAATTCAATTTCTACAATTTTTGGTGACTTTTCAAAGTTAGACTACTACTGCTGTCCAAAACTGTTTTAGTGCAAAGTGTTGATTTCCATTTTGCCCAAAATTTCACAGTTCATTCAATTCAGTTCTTGTCAAATTAACCCCTCAATTGGGCTAATTTCTTCTCAATTAATACTTTATTATATCATTTTAAACTACTTCATAACCCTTTAAAATCAGAACTTTAGCATTAGACATTAATTCAAACTCTTTCACAATTAGGTCCTAAAACCAATTTCCATCAATTTTACTTGATAAAATCATCATATATCAAAATTAAAGCTTCAATTCTATGTTTATTCATCATATGCTTCCAACACTCATCCATAGCAACTTTAAAAATTAGCCATAGAATCAAAAACTAATGACATAGTAAGTTGGACCCAATTGTAAAAGTCCAAAAACATAGAAATTTCAAGGAGAAAGCAAGAATTAAACTTACATGAAGCTAGAGTATGAAAACCAGATTGAACCCTCTTCCATGGCTATTTTTCAGCTGATGAAAATGAAGAGAAATGAAGAGAATTCTAGATATTCCAATTTGATCCCATTTTTATTTAGCTAATTTTGGCAATTTTCCAATTTTGCCCTTATTTCACCTATTTCCTAGCTTTTCTCAGCTATTGCCGCCCAAAATATCTCCTTTGGGCTTATTTTCACTTTAGGTCCTTCCTCATTTGACAATTGCGCTATTTAATCATTCTAGCAACTTTTACACCTTTTTCAATTTAGTCCTTTTTATTTAATTAACCACCCGAACATCAAAATTTTCTAACGAAATGTTAATACTACCTTATTGACACTCGTAAATATTCGTAAAAATATTTATGGCTCAGTTTATAACACCGAGATCTTGATATCTCTTTTTCTCAATTTCTTGACCAAATAAATCTTTATAAAACACAATTTACTATTTCAAAAATCTTTTAAAAGCTACATTTGACTCGTAAATATTAAATAATATAATCTACGAATTTATTTTTGGGATTTGGTGATCTCGAACTACTATTTCTGACATCACTAAAATTTGGGCTATCACACTTAGCAAATAATAATGTCTTGAACATTAAAAGAAAAATTAATAATGAACATCTAATCTTGAAATACATCTACATCCAAATTACATAATTTCCAGTGTTATAAAATATACATATATAGAGACTTATGCTATATTTTAATCTAATTTAAAAGAAATATTAGATAAGTCTTTTTTCAACCAAAGTTTTATTATACAATCTTTAAGACTATCCAAAATATTTTTCCTAATATAAAAGTGTTTTAGCACGATTAAATTAAGACATAATTGACTTTTTCTAACGAAATTAACTTGTGATATCAGCAATTTAAAGATACATTTTATTATTATTGGAATAAGTTTGATTTTGAATTTAAACCATAAAAGAAGAGAAGAAGGTAGGAAAGCTACTTAAATTTGAAATTTTGGTAACTTATAAAATGTAAAATTGAACATTTTAAAATTTAAATTTAAACATTTGAAATACAGTAAATAACTAAATATCTTAATTCTTATCTAACTATTTCTACAAAAATTAATTAATTAATAAAATTAACTGTGTAGTGCCGACAAATAAGAATAAAATAAAATAGTAACTTCATTTTTTCTTAAAAAACGAAACCAAAAGTAAAGATCAACGTATTCCACGAGATCTCTGTATTTCATTTCCATTTCTTTTAGTATTTTTATATTTAATTTTCTCTCTTAATCATCCTCCCCATTCATCTGTAGCTATAACACCAAAAAGCCTGCAAACCCTAGTCTCAATTTGTAGATCTGAGCCCGGGTTTGTTGTTTTTTCTTTTTCTTTTTCCTACTTTTTTTGGTTGTTTATCATTTTTATTTGGATTTATTTTGTTTTTTTCTTTAAGGTTGTTAATAAACTTGATTAATTTTATTCTGAACACTGTTAGTTCCATACTGTTAACAATCTCAAAATGTTCTTATTTGGTTCTTTTAAATTGCAATGTTCTCATTATATAGCAGCCTTTAATGCAATTCCTTGAAAATTTATGCTGTTACTGATTTTTGGAATGTTGATTTTCTTTTTCAACATTTTGATTTTTTTTTTTTTTTGGTTCCTCCTTTTGCAGCTATTTACCTTTGCATTGTACGAGGAGAAATAAAGACAGTGGATCGTATAGAGAGAGTTGTTAGTCTTGGTTTTTTATGTGAGGGTGCATTGTTCTTTGATGATTGTATGACAGTCAAGGGTATGTGGTTTTGAGAAGGACCCTGGATTTTGGTACTTCAGAGCGAAAAAGTAAAGAGGGATGCAATATTTGTGGATACTTGATTTTGATTACATATGTTACGTCGTATTGAGTGGTTAATTGGTTTCAATAATAAAGTCGAACAAGCGAAGAAGTTATCCAATGCAAAACTGCAACCGGCTAAAGTACAGCCGGCTGTCATGTTGGATACTATCCAAGAGATTGCAATTTACATCCATAGGTTTCATAACCTTGATCTTTTCCAGCAAGGGTATGGAGCATTTTTTATGTTTGGTTTACTATGATTTGTGCGTATTATCCTTACGTTTTGTATTTGTTTAGATGGTATCGACTTAAGATTACTATGAGATGGGAAAATGATCAGCAAACTTCTATAGGAGCTCCTTCAAGAGTCATGCAATATGAAGGTAAATTGTTAAAATTTTAGTTGCTTTTTTTCTTCTAACCTTTGTTACCTATTTGCCTCCATTCCTTTATAAGAAAAAAATATATATAATAATTTTCTTAGAGTTAGAAAGTTTCTATTTGTCATTATAGTCAGAACATTATCTCATTAACTTATAAAATGTTTCCAGTGTTGCTATATTCAGTCATTTTGTATTGAAACCGGTCGCTCTAGAGACCTAAACTGGAAAATTGCAGTTTACTCTATTGGGAAGTGCCACTTCATAATAGAAAAATGTGCTATGTTGTCCAATTAATTGATCAAAATATTTTCTATGCAGTTGAAGCAAATACATCTGAAGTAGGTTACATGCTTAATTAAAACCCAGCATTGATTTTTGTCTTTAGACAACATTCTTTTTTTCTTAATAAGACTAGAAAAATGTTGCAGCTCCAAATATTGGTTCTGATGATGTATACGGAGTATGGAGGATTGATGACACGGACAATAGTTTCGCAACACGGCCTTTCCGAATCAAATATGCGAAACAGGATGTTCTTCTATCTATCTTGGTGGCATTTCATCTACCCCTTACTGAGAACGAGGCAGGAAATCTCTCTTTATTTTCCTGCACATACTCACATTTGCACACGACTCGCCTTTTTAGCAGTTGATTGAACCACATACGTTGCTAGAACTTACACAGCTCTTAACCTGCCTGTACCACTGAGTCATATTTTCATTAGTAAATATACGGCCTAATGTCAGTCTATCATAGGTTTGATGCTTTACCCTTTTGATATCAAATGATGCTCAAATCTGTAACTCCAACCATATATTGAATGGAAATGGCATTGGATGTTCCCAAAAGTTGACTCTTACCAGTGTTTTCTTCAATTGATTCTGGTATTCATGGAGGACATCCGTAGAATCTTTCCTAGCATGATCGGTTTGGCTATTGCCTAGCCATTGAAGGTCAATATCTATATTCTCTTATAACCTATTATGGTGCTAATGTAGCAATATCTAACAGGGCCCATTATCATCAGCTGTCATATTGAAGTTTGAGCTTCTCTATTCTCCTGTATTGGAGAAAGGGTAAGTTGATAAATCCTGTTTTCATTTTTATATGTGCATCATTTCACTTACCTCTATATTTTTTGTCTTTTCAATTTAAAAGTTCTCATAATTAACTGAAAAGTGCTGCATTCAGTTCTGAGTTTCAGCCTTCTTCAGATGGTTGCCCTGCTGCTGTTCATGAATTTCGTATCCCTCCTAAAGCTCTTTTAGGACTGCATTCCTATTGCCCTGTTTATTTTGATTCATTTCATGCTGTTCTTGTGGATGTAAGTGTTCACGTCTGTCTCCTAAAAGTTGGTTCTTGCAAGGGCGCAAAGAGAGTACCCAGGTTTGTCATAGATTCTAGAAACAGCAATGCTAACTTAACAGGACTCATATTCCTTTCATCACCCTTTTTGAACCTTCTTTTGGGGTGGGGTATTTCTTGGTGGAATGAAAGAGAAAAGGAGTGGCGGTCTTGGTTATAAAGCAAATTGTGCTATGTTGACACGTTGTAGTAATTTGACCTGTTGAATTATTTCAGCGTTCCTTATAGTGCCTCCAATGCTGTTGCTGGTGAAACTATCGACGGATCTAGTCAGGTTTGTTCTAAACATAGGATAATAATAAACAGTAACACATCTCTAATGGTTTAGTTATTTGTTTGAGTGGTGGAAACTGTGGGTGTAATACGTTGATCTGAATTTATGAATATTATGAGGCTTTATTATTTAAGATAATAAAGTTCAAAATAGCCTTTTTTAGTTTTATGGGTTTAATAATGTTTTTTCTTGGGGATTTACTTGAGCAATAGTGGAAATCATCTTATATCTAGCTTCTTATTATCATTAATAGTCAGGATTCTATGTACTGATAATTCAATTATGTGATTGTCCAGGCACTAGATAAAGTGGCATGTACTGACTTGAAACATGCCACGCTTGTTAAGGCTTTATTTGATGCTCGTGACACACTGCTTGTGGAGCTACAAAGAATTGGCAATGGTATTAACCAAGTAATTGATTTGACTGAATTTACATCCACAATGAATGAAACAAAACTATCTGATTCCATTCTGCAAGCAAATCCGGTTACTGCTCATGCTGAAGTTTCCGGACAAGGCAAGCCACAAAATGGTCTTGAGGTCCTTGCTTTATTTTATCAAGCAGCATACACTTTCCTATTTATTTCTCCTTTTTTTAATGATTTGATAGATTTTTTTATTGATTGATACTACAATAACTTCCTCTCTTTAACAGGGAGTTGGTGGTAGATTAGATGGTAGATTGCTCCAGAACTTATCCAAGGATGATAAAATTAAATTATTTAATCTATGGGGTGAACAAGTGTCGTATTTGTGGAACACATTCCTCAATTTCCACAGGTCAGATTATACATTTTTATTTACGGGTCTTGTAAGAATACAAAGTGTATTGAGGTTTGTTTAAACTCAGAAGTAACTTTTTGCAGATAATCTAGTGGAACAATGTCATTGACTTTATTTATCTTCAAATATTTACTTGGACCTCTAAATATTAGCCATTGCGTCCCTAACTACTAATCAACAGAAAAGATGAGTTGAGTCCCTTAATTCGTAATATCTGTGCTTATTTTAGGTGTTAAAATTGCATTTTTTTCCAGGGAGAATAAAACACAGATAGTGCAATTCCTTCGTGATGCATGGGCTAAGGATCGAAGAGCTGAATGGTCAATATGGATGGTTTACTCTAAGGTTGAAATGCCTCATCATTATATAAATGGTGGTTTTGATGAGCCTTCCCACCATATTGTGCATAAGAGGGGTCCAAGTTTGCTGAAGTTAACTGATGAAGTAAATACTCCTTTTTTGTTTTTGTTGTATTGGCTTACATATTCAGTTATGAGAGACAATAGTTCTTTCACTTAGTTTCTAATTTGGAAAATTGATATTGTGCAATGCAGCCTGCAGAGTTAGCAACCATGCGAGCTGAGCTTCATCGACGAAGTATTGCACAAATGAGGGTATTCTTGTGTTTATGGTTCTTATCGTCTTTATTGCTGTTCACCTTAGTTTACCGGCAAAATTGCTTGCACACAGATTAACAATCGATCGATCCAAGACATGCAAATATTTGGAGATCCTTCAGGAGTTCCTATTGTAATTATGGAACGTGTAATAAATGCACCTCGTCGTACTGTTAGTGATATATCATTCTTGAAGAATTTTGACGTAATGCATTTAGCTACCACAAGCACTGTTCTTGAAGCTGGGAAGAGCCAATCAAGTACAAGTGCTGCACGGAGTGGGCATGACTTGAAGATCGTTGTCTTTGTGCATGGTTTTCAGGCAAGTTTTGGTCTCCCACACTTGTTTTTTTGGTTGTAGTTTTGTTGCGTTAATTTGATACTATCTATTCCGATGATTTATCTGACCCGGAGTATGTTTTAACGAGCACCTGAAGTAATTTTTATGCACATGCAGTATCTTTCATCTAATACCGACTTGAATATATAGGGGCATCATCTGGATCTGCGACTTGTTAGGAACCAATGGCTTTTGATAGATTCCAAGATACATTTCCTAATGTCAGAGGCAAATGAAGAGAAAACATCTGGAGACTTCAGAGATATGGGACTAAGGCTGGCACATGAAGTGATTGCATATGTCAAAAAGAAAATGGACAAAGCTTCAAGATCTGGGGACTTACGAAATATCAAACTTAGTTTTGTCGGGCACTCTATTGGGAACATTATAATAAGAACAGCATTATCAGGTAGTTATTCTTGTCTAAAGCTTTATTTCCTATTTTTGAAATGTCTGCTTGATATGTGCTTTTCTGTATGCAGAGAGTATTATGGAACCTTACCTGAGATTCCTCCATACATACGTATCTCTGTCTGGTCCACACTTGGGATATCTATACAGTTCAAATTCTTTATTCAATTCCGGGTTGTGGCTTTTGAAGAAGCTCAAGGGGACGCAGTGCATTCATCAGCTAACTTTCACAGATGACCCAGATATCCGTAACACTTTCTTCTACAAACTTTGTAAGGTATTGCGAACAATGTCGTATCATGGTTTGAGTTTTGTGGTCATTCTTCCTTTCAATTACTCGCTATTGTTATGGTTGAGCATTTACATGTCAGAAATATGTAATTGTTTTTTAAGCACTGAATTTCTTAAATGGTCCATTTTCTTCTTTCAGCAAAAAACTCTGGAAAATTTCAAGAATATAGTCCTCCTTTCGTCACCCCAGGTATTCCTTGCCTCTTTGAACTTGTTACGGTCTTCGGGCTGTTTCTGAGTTTGGCAAAAATCGAGCAGTTCTACTTTTTTAGTTTTAAGAGATAGTACAGTAACTATACTTTTCAAGTGTTTTCTGTTCTACTCATAAGGTAATTAACAGATGACTCGTTTCACAGGATGGTTATGTTCCATATCACTCTGCCAGAATTGAGTCATGCCGGGCAGCATCAACAGACTACTCCAAAAAGGGAAAAGCATTTCTGGAGATGTTGAATTACTGCATAGACCAGATACGGGCTCCTACCTGTGAGAACCGGGTGTTTATCCGTTGTGATGTCAACTTTGACACGTCTACCTATGGCAAAAACTTGAATACTTTCATTGGACGAGCTGCTCATATAGAGTTTTTGGAGTCAGATATTTTTGCTCGGTTCATAATGTGGTCGTTTCCAGAACTATTTAAATAACTACATTTCAGGAGCTTGAATCCACCTTCTCAAGCATGGTATACAGATTGATCGCTAATTGCAGAGCCCGTGATCAGTGTTTTAAGTTCTCAAGCATCACAAAAGAGCAAGATTCACTGCAATTTTGGTTCTAGTGGGTGTGTCTAGCAACCACGTTCTTGCACAACGGGCGGATGGGTGGATGCATAGGGAGATGGTAGCAGCTGTAAATTATGACGTCGAAGATGTTTATGTTGGAAGGTTGTATGTATGTTTGAAGTTAGTTTTTGCCATTACGATGGAGTTTTTGTTGGCTCAGCATATTTTACGCTGAGTAAAATGACCAAGCTTTTTACAATAGATATTGTTTTAGAAAAAAAAAGCTAGCAATGTAAAAAAATCCAGTAGGTTAGTTTGTTGTTTTGGGTTTTAGCAAATGACTCGATTCTTTCCCATCACACAGAATGATCATGTTTATGCATGTAAACATGCTGAAGAAGCATTTGAATGAATCCAGCAGTCAAATCAGTTTAGAGCTATAATTTTAGGTTCCCAAGATATCATATTTTATGTTTTTTTTTTTTTCCCTTATTCTGAGAAAAGAAAACTTGAAATGAATTCATGAATGCAACACGAAATCAAGTGGAAATTTCCACGACACTGGGGGGTTGATCTTGTACACTAAAATTGGTGTTGAAATATAAAATATTCACATGGGTTATGTTACTTGTATTACAACTGGCTCTGATATTTTTACAATCTGCCATCGAGGACCTGGGCTTTTGTTGTATAAAATAGTCTCTCAACTAATTTAGTAAGGTGTTGCTTTCCATGGAAAGGGCAAAGGAAGGAGCTCTATTTATCAGCTTTCTAGTCATCCTGTACTTGTCAGCTTGTTAGTTGTTACTCAATTTTCGTCTGGGTAAGCTTCAACCATGTTCTATTAAATTATTTTATATTTATATAAATTTTAATATATGATACTATACATTTAAGAGGTGTTTGTGGTGTTTTTATTTCACTTACTAGAAATAGAATAATTATTTAGTTGAATTGGTGTCACAGGTTAATTAGACACCAACTTAATTAAAAAAATCAAAAATTATTTTTTATTATAACAATTATTATTATGAATATTTATCTTCTATATATAATCTATAAAAGTAATTGTGAGTGAGGTACTGCGAAAAAGAAAGAAAGATGTTGAGATTTCCTATAAGAAGATACAAGGAAGGTGAGAGAAGGAGAAAAAGACGGTGAGCAGGAAAAGGTCATTAAGGGGGAGAATAGGGGACAATATAATGTGTCAAACTATTTTCGTGCTTGAAACTATTTTGATGCTTATTCACAATTTGAAATCATATTGAATAATTGCAGTTACGATTGTGTGTATTCTGCTAGGATAATCAAATTACTTGTATAATTTATTGATGGATTCATACAATTGAGACCCTTGATGCTTGTATGTTTTGTGATATACTGATCTTAGGTGTTTGATATTAGAAGTGGTAAGTTAGCTATATATCATGCCGATATTATGTATGAATATGAAATACTTATGTGCTCCAAAGCTAAACATTTGTACCATACTTGCTCAAGGGTCGTCTTGTCGTTTACTGTTTTTGTTTACTTTGCTTGAGGACTAGTAATGACTTAAGTGTGGGGGAGTTTGATATGTCATAATTTGGTGTAGCAGATTAAACTAGTTTTCAGATTTTAAGAGCTTGAACACAAGCATTTTGGTTAAGTTTTAATTACGTTTTTGCAACTTTAGTTTAATTCAATAAAGTGTATAATTTGAGTCTTTTATTGACCTTAGGGGCCGAATGAGGCCTCAGGGTGAACTAATATACTTTGTGAGCGTACAGGAGACCATTAGAAGGCGTGCTAACTCGATACTAGTCGTTGTGTTGCAACACAGAGCATTGGATATTGCAATATAGGGAGCAAAATAGAATAATTTGTCGCGGCACATCCCTGAAGATCCTGTGTCGCGACATCACCTCTGTACATGAAATAATCACAAGCCAAGAACATTTTGGTCCACACAATCAAGCATTAAGCATAAGGACGACAACTAACCTAGGGTTAAGGACGACGATCACTCTAAAGTCTATAAATAGGCTCATTTAACACATGTTATGTGCAACTTTCATATTGTATAATTTTCTTTTTAGATTTAGTTTTTAGTTTTTCCCTTTTCTTAGGCTTAGGTTTATTTCAATTTTTGTTAGTTGCTTTTGTGAAAAAAAATCATATTTGTGATACATAATCAAACTCTTTAAGGATTATGCATTCAATTCTAATACAAATCAGGCTTCTTCTAAACTTTATACTCTTGAATCATTATTCATGTTTACTTTTTCTATCAAGTTTATATTGTTTATGAGATCTATGAGCAACTAATCCTCTTGTGCGGGATTAGCAAGTGGAGGTATGATTAATTAACTATTTTGTAGGGTTCTCTTATCAGATCAACTGTTCAGGAAAGGAAGAACTTATACCCTAGGTCTGGAAACCATAGGAAGTCATTAAGGTGAAATTCAACCCAAATTTGGTATGACCTATTTGTGAACACATTAACCCTGAACCAGTCTAGACTGTGAGGTTGAAAGATAATTAGTTATTTCCGACTCGTTATTCTAGTGGAAGATCGGAAGACCCTTCTAGGGCATCGGCTAGTTGATTGAATAAGAAAACCTGAAGTGACAGTTGATTATGATTACCGAAGCGAGCTAATCAACCACGCCCATATTTGATATATTTTATTATTTGGTTTCTCGTGATTTATTTATTTCTTTTCTTTCTTTTATTATTATTATTCATATAGATCACCAAAACCTTTCTTTTTATTCATTGTAATATAATTCATTTAAAGTACTAATTAAATCTATTTATGCTTAGGTTAGAATTACTTTAGTGCTCGCCTCCTTTGGGTACGATCCTCGGAGTACTCACCTACTCCATTATAACTATATTACAATCTGACCTGTGTACCTGCGGATACCATATTTTCACATATTTTGTGCAGGGTTTCTACTTTGGACATTGGTACGTCTGGAGGCGATCAACAACATGTTTTGGATTTGATCAATACCTTCTCAGCATAGACACATTGAACACATTATGAATCTTCGATAACTATGGAGGTAACGCCAATTTGGATGCCACTAGTCCACCTTGTTCTAAAGTCTCATATAGTCATACAAAACTTGGACTTAACTTTCCTTTCTAATCAAATCTTATAATTTTCTTCCAAGGAGAAACATTTAAAAACATTTTATCACTAACTTCAAATGAGATCTCTTTCCTTTTCAAATCAAAATAAGCTTTCTAGCGATCTTTGGCAACTTTCAAATAATTACGGATGACAAAAACTCTATCTTCTATTTCTCGAACTAACTTATGACCTACCGATTTCCTTTCACTGAGCTACATCTAATACGTGGGCGTTCTGTACTTTCTTCCATGCAGAGCTTCAAATGGTGACATACCCAAACTGACATTATGACTGTTATTATATGCAAATTCCACCAAAGAAATATATCTTTCCCAATTTAGTCCAAAGTCAATCACACAACTTTTTAACATGTCTTTCGAGACTTGAATGACTCTTTTAGACAGTCCATTTGTCTGAGGATGAAAGGTAATACTGAATTGCAGCTTAGTTCCCAAATATATTTGTAGTTGTTTCTAGAATCTTGATGTAAATCTTGGATCTCTGTCTGAGACTATGGAAGATGGAATTCCATGAAAACATACTATCTCAGAGACAGAGCTCAACTAACTTTTCCAATGAATAAGTAGTGTGTACTAGCAGAAAATAAACTGATTTAGTATGTTGATCCATTATCACCCAAACTGAATTCTTCTTTGAAGTATTGAGAAGAGGTCCTGATACAGAATCCATAGTAATTTTATCTCATTTCCACTCTGGTATCTTTAAAGGATACAACTTACCCGAAGGAACTTAATGTTCTGTCTTAACTCATTGGCAAGTTAAACATCTTGAAACATATTCTGTGATTTCTCTCTGCATTCCAAGCCATCAGTATAAACTTTTAAAATCTTGATACATCTTGACACCTCCTGGATGGAATGAGAAGGGTCATTGATGAGCCTCTCTTAGTAATTATTGTCTTAAACCATTCCAACTGGCACATACATTCTTCTCATAAACCGCAATTCACCATCTTTACCCAAGCTGAAGTTTGGTGTATTACTAGACTTCATACGCTATTTATACAAATCACACGATGCATCATTCATCTGTTCTTCTAGAATCTAGGAAAGAAAGGTTGGCCTGATAATTAACTCTGCCAATAATGATCAATCATCAATTATACTTACTCTTGCTTGCAGGGATGTTAACGCCACCACTACTTTTCTACTCAAAACATCAGCCACAATATTAGCTTTTCCAGGGTGATACTCTATGACCAGATCATAATCTTTTAGAAGTTCCATCCAGCGCCTCTAAAATAGATTCAAATATTTTTACGTCATCAAATACTTCAAACTTCAATGTCAAAACCACGGTTGCCAGCTGCAAATCATGAGTTGGATAGTTCCTCTCATGTGGCTTGAATTGGCAAGATGCATACGCCACAACTTTACCTCTTTGCATAAGTACACATCCAAGCCTATTCAATGATGCATCAATATAAACAGTATACTTCACACCAAATTCTAGTTGAGCTAAGACAGGAGCTTCAGTTAAATTGTTTCCAACTTTTCAAAACTTCGCTGACAATCATCAGTTCATTCAAATTTTATTTCTTTTTCAACAAACGAGTGAGAGGAGTCGCCAACATTGCGAAGCCTTTCACAAACCCTCTATAGTGGCCAACTAGACCCAAGAAACTACAAGCTTCAGTGGCATTCTTGGGCAGATTCCATTCAAGCACTACTTTTACCTTATCAGGATTTCCTTTAATACCTTCAGCAAGAATTACATAGCCTAGGAAATAAACTTCTCTCAGCCAAAATTCACACTTGCTGAACTTGGCGTATAACTTATTCTCGCGCAATGTTCTTAGCACAATCCTTAAATGCTCTTTATTCTTAGAATAAACCAGAATATTATCAATGGAAACCACTACAAACTGATCGAAATAGGACTGAAACACTCTATTCATCAAGTTCATGAATACTGTGGGCCCATTTGTTAATCCAAAGGGCATCACTAAAAATTCATAATGGTCATACCTTGAACGAAATGCAGTCTTAGGAACATCATCACCTCTAATCTTCACTTGATAATAGCTATATCGTAGATCAATCTTAGAGAAAATTGTATCCCCCCAGCTGATCAACCAAATCTTGAATTCTAGGTAGTAGATACTTATTCTTTACAGTTACCTTATTCAACTGGTGATAATCAATACATAAGCCAAGTGTCCCATCTTTGTTCTTCACAAACAAATTTGGCACACCCTATGGCAAAACACTCGATCATATAGATCCCCTGTCTAACAGATCTTGCAATTGTGCTTTAAGCTCTTTCAGTTCTAATGGTACCATTCTATAAGGAGTACAAGAGATAGGCGTTGTACCAGGTTCCAATTCAATTGAAAACTCTACTTCTCTATCTAGTGGAATCCCAAAAAGCTTTCTTGGAAACACATCTGAAAAAACCCTTACAATTGAAACTTGACGATTCAGATGAATCCATAATGTATGCTAAATAAGCGTCTACACCATTAACTAACAATTTTTTGAAAGATACAACAAAAATTATCCTTTTCACCAAATCAGTCTATATGTCGGGCATTAATACTTCCTTACCCTCTGTAATCAACAAATGCACACCTCTAGCACAACAATCTACCACATCATTATGTCTAGTCAACCAGTTTAATCCCAAAATAGCATCAAACTCATGAAAACTCAATAGCAACAAGTCTGCCAAGAAAATATACTCGCCAAAAAACATCGGGCAATTCTTTATCATCTTATTAACCATTGTACTCTAACCGAGAGGATTTGTCACTAACACATTTATTTCAGAATACACAACCTTAAGAATCAAACCCCTACAACATTAGTACAAATATAAAAAAAAAAGAGTTGATTTTGGATCTATCAATGCATAAATATTGTTTTCAAGGAAAGAAAATTTACCTGTTATGACTTCTGGCAAATCAACATCTTCTTTTGCCTTCAATACATATGCTCTGGCTGATACTCCAAAATCGAGCTTACTATAACTCTTTCTTGCAGTCCCCTAAACTAAGCCAGATTTTATTGGTATGCCAAATCTAGCCTCATACTGAAACTTCTAAGGTTCACGAACATATTGTTCTGTACTTACCTTTACCTTGGAGGGACAATCCTTAACCAGATGATCCATGGATCCACATCCAAAGCATGCTCCAGAATGCCTCTAACATTCACCTCCGTGACTTCTTTCACAATGCTCACAGTTGAAAATTTTTATTATTCTAGATCTACCAGAACTTGCCATCGGAATAGCCAGTCTACTATTTTCATCACGCCTGAAACTCATATGCTGTAACTCCCTTCTTGTTGTTGAAAAAGTTTGATCTCTCAGCTTCTTGAAATTTGTTGGAGGTGGAGGACTAGACATTCCACACTTCATTCTCTCTTTCAAAATTTCTACTTCTATCTCGAAAAATTGTTTTCATTTTGTGAGCCTTGGTTATCATGTCTGTTAAGCTTTTACACTTTGATGTTGCTACCAGAGCACGAATCTCACCTCTCAATCCCCATTCAAACTTGTCACACATCTCTTTCTCTGTCTGGAACATGTTCTTGGCATAATGACTGAGTCTAACAAACTCGTGTTCATACTCTATTATAGACATTCTTCTTCGCTTAAGATACAAAAATTCTTTTTTCATCTGCTCTACATACATTTGATTCATGTATCTTTCTTTAAATTTATCCAAAAGAACTACCAATCAATCATCTCCTCAAGGGTTATACTGGGTAATGTTTTCCACCACCAATAGGCTTCTCCTTCCAACAAAGAGATTGCACACAAAAGACTATCTCCTGACATGCACTTCAATTCTTTAATCACTCTACAAACTCGTGATAACCACTGCTCAGCCACAGTGGGATCATCACCCTTGTCACCTAAAAATTCCTTAACACCTTTTTCGAATCTTCTTTACAAGATCTCCCCTTTTGGTTGTGGTTCTTGAAGCTGTTGAGGTTGGGGTGCCTGAGTAGTTCCCATAAATTGATCAAACATTTGGGTTGAAGAAAATGTTTCAGAAAACATTCCTAGCAGCAGTACCCAAATTGGTTGCGGGAGTTACTCCTAAACATGATGTACATGACTTTCAATTTCCTCACCTGTGGCTTCTCTGGATCCTTCAGACATTTTTATCAACACTACAAGAAAAACTCAGATTAGTTCAAATTATAGGGACTAAACCAAATGTAACACCCCTCACCCGACCCAGTCTCCAGACCTGAGTAATAAGATGCTACGACAAAATCTAACAATCAGCAAACACTTTATTAAACAAAATCTCAATTAATTATTAATAAATCACGTATAATCGAACATATTAAAAATTTTGAATCCTACAAGGACCTCCTTGAGAATTTCAAGCATGAAAAAGAATTGAAATGAAAAGTTTCAAAGTTTAAAGGTTAATTTCAAAATTCCCTAGTTGGTATCGATACCTTATTGAAAATCGATACCAAAATTCAATTATGTTTTCTTTGCAAAACAAGGGTATCGATATTTATTTCCTAGTATCGATATTTTATGAAAAGTTTCGATACTCAAATAAAAATCGATACCATTTTAGCATTCTATTTATTTAAAACTGTTCATTAGGTTAGGTATCGATACTAGATGTAAAAATATCAATACTTGAGTTCAAGAATGGTAAAAACTTCTCTTTAAATGATCCACTTATGCTCAAAACTTACCTAAACTCAAATAACATAACAAAACACAATAAAGGCATACAAATCAACATCTAAACAAAATATATATACTTAAGATCAACCAACATAAACAATCTACCATTGAGGTACCTAGACATGAACAACTAAGCATTAAAATTTATTTATAAGCATACACCAAAACATTACCTCAGTTGATCAAATCATATATTAAATATTATTCTCACAACTATGCATTAACCACAACTTACTTAGCATATCAATTACTCAACTATTTAATCATTAAGCATATCACCAAATTACTTCAACAAGACATCTTCAAGATAATCATCCTTATCAACCACACACATATATGTATACAATACTTAAAACTTAAAACTCAAAACTTAAATACCATCAAGACACAAAATGAGCATTACACATATATACATAAAACATCCTAGGTACATGCCAAGATCAAAAGAACATTTCACCAACAATTGAGTTCGGGACTCTCACTAGATGCTGAATCGACGTACAAACTGAACAATACTTAACATGCGCATGAACAAGCGATAACATATGCTGAGTATAACTCAGTGGTATTTCTATATCCAAAATTAAATTATAATATAAATTATGTAATGCATGACTTAACAACAAAATCTAATGCAAATTAATATTAAAAAGCTACAGTCATAATGTACCATTTAATATTACAACTCAATTTACTTATAATAATTCAACCTAACATAATTGTAACACATATACATTTCTCCTATAACAATCAAAATAAATTTATTACATCAATATTTTATACTCATTTAGGACTTAACTTTGGTACCCTCTATTTAATTTCATTTATAATCAATGTCCCAAATCCATCTCGTTATTTCATTCATCATTCTTATATACATATACTTATATCACATCTCAAAACAGATTCAATCTCATATTTATATCATTATACTATATTTCCAAAACTATTCACTTTAATCCTCATTGCAAATAATAAATTTGAATCGAATCAATTCAGCTCTTTTTATCACCTATAGCTTACCTTATGACCTTCCCATGCAACACAGTTCATAAATGCAGCAAATGAAGTTGTTTGGGTTATAAAAACACAAACCGTAAACTCCAAGTAATTTGTCGATGATCTTATATTTTCCTTTCTTTCTCGAAGATTTCGGGTCTTAGCTACATTTTAAAACAAATATAATAAATTAACACTACATATCCCAATTCAAATTCAATTGTTAAATTATACAACTTTCACATATTATTCAATTTAGTCCCCAAAACTAGTACTATTAAATTTTTCACATTCAATCCCCAAAACCTAATGCCAAAATTTTTAGAGTCCATATAGGACTTCATATTTCTCAATTACACTCCCAATTTTGAATTTTGCACAAATTAGTCATTATTGCACAAAATCATCAATTTACTTTATAATTTAGTCCTTTACCAGTTCTAAATTTAAAATCTATCAAATTAACACCTCAAACTCCAAATATTCAACAATAATAACATCCTAAATCTTTATCGGTATCAAAAATTATGACATAGGTCAGCTAGATTGAATTACAAGGATTCCAAAAATATAAAAATTATAAGAAAATAGACTAAATTAACTAATCAATTCTAAAATTGAAAGTAGAACTCCCTAATGCCGAATGGTTCTCTTCTTCTCTTCTTTGATTCGGTTTGCATGATAGAGAAATGAAAATGGTTGTTTTTTTTTTCCCCACTAACTCTCCACTTATGTTTTTATTATAATACTTTATTTTATTTTCATTTTATGTTATGTTTTATTTATTATTTATATATTTTAACATAATTTCTTTAACTATTCAAATCTACCGTCCACTAAATGTTTAAGTGGTATAATTACCACTTAGGTCTTTATCCCATGCTTTAATTATAAATTCCTTAGCTATTTAAATTTTATCATTTTTGCAATTTAGTTCTCGTATCTTAATTAATCCTTAATTGAATAAAATTATCTATCTGAAATTTACTTCACTTCAACTCTAACTCCGTAAATATTTAATAAAAATATTTACGAGTCTGGTTTACTGAAAAGGGGTCCCAATACCTCAATTTTCAAAACTACCGCCTTTAAAATCAATACACTTGTACCTTGTCTAACTTTCCAAATAACCAAAATTATTAGACCAACTTCAATATAAAACTATAATATCCTCATAAATATTAATAAATAATATTCATTAATTCTATCATTAGAAAACAACAATCCGAAGCTACTGTTTCCGACTCCACTGACTTTCGAGCCGTTGCATTCTCCTCCTTGTCTAATACAACTCTTAACAACAAATAACATAGCACCATTTTGATGTTACCATCTGCTACTATCATTTTCTCATTTATTGGAAGATCAATTATAAAAGTAATATCTTCCGGTGTTATATTTACTTGTCCACATGAAAAATGAAATATATGTGTTTCCAAGCTTTATCTTTCTAATAAGATGGAAAGCAACTCCGGTATCATTTCAAATTTGATTATTGTAAATGTCGTTAATAAACTAACACTCCTTAAGTGGTTTCGGAGAAGTCCATTGGGCTTCGAAAATCTTAAATTATGTCAAATGCAAACAATTTATTTTCTCTAATCAAAACATTACAAAAAAGTAATATTTAATGTAGTTAGATGAAATAAATACTTAATCAACATTGATTAAATTGACCTTGAAATCTATATTTGGTGATGAGATCTAAGGCATAAATTTTATAAAGATTTAACATTCTACTACACTATCCTTAAAAACAGCTTATTACAAAATATAAAAATTAGCATTACTAAAAAAACACCTTCATCTTCTTTCCTTGTTCTCATGTGGCCTTTTTCCCTTAAGAAACCAATAAATAAGAATACCATCAAGGCATTTTTCACACCTTTTCTATTTGAATATGTTGATATTAAATATATTATTATAAAAATAAATAAAATATTTAAAATTTAACTTAATATATTTAGAATATAGATGTGTATTTAAAAAT
Organism: Gossypium rotundifolium; assembly: GCA_025506655.1. Taxonomy (NCBI): domain Eukaryota; kingdom Viridiplantae; phylum Streptophyta; class Magnoliopsida; order Malvales; family Malvaceae; genus Gossypium; species Gossypium rotundifolium. Next base: position 82,837,163 of record CP106722.1, on the reverse strand, counting down.
AATATGTAATGTTTTAAACTAATAATAAAACATACTAATCTAAAATAAAATAGTTTAAATTGTGAGTAAAAATAATTAAATAGGTAATATATCATATTAAGAATATTAAATACACTATAATATTGTCATTTTTCTTAAGTTGATATCGAATTGACTTGTAGCACCAACTCAATAAACGATACAAACAATAGGGTGAAACAATTTGTATAATAAAATTGAAATGTATAAAAGTTTTAAAATAAAATTTTGGTTGAAGCAAGAAAGAGAAGATTTTATATATGTTAGTAGCATTAGTTTAAATCTCACCGTATTTAATTTTTCTATTTTTATTAAAAGATAAAAATACCCTATGACATAATTTATTAACATAATGACACATATCTTTTGTCAATTTAGTCATTATTCTTTTGTTTACCCAAAATTAGTCTTTAACCTCTTAAAAGTGTCAAAATTTAAATTAACTTTTCAAAATAACGAGTTATTAAAATGTTAAATTTTAAAATATAGCAACTCGTATGACAATCTAATTGTATTTCATGATAATCCTTTTTTAATGTTTATGAGTTATATATATATATATATATATATTTGAATCTTTTATAATTTTTAGATTATTTGTTGATATGATATATAAGATAAATAATGTCATGTTAGGAACAAATACACATTGACAACCATATGAGATGTTACACCAACATGGTTAAAAATTAATATTTTCGCACAAAAGAAATTGATTTAACTCAACCTTAGCTAAAAAAAGTAAGAGGTAAATTGACCAAAAAAAATGTGGATATTAAAATCTAAATTGCCTAATTTTAAAGGGCAATTTACCAAAAAAAGCCCTAAAATTTTAAAAATTACAGAAATGGGCCAGTTTGTAGAAAATTTACGGAAAAGGACCAATTCCCCAAAACGCGTCACGTCGGCGCTTTTTGGAAATCGACTAAAGCGCCACTGTTGACGTTTTTGTCCACCTCAAAGAAAACGCCGTCCACGTGGGCGCGCTTTTCGAGTGGATAAAATGCCTGGTAGCGCTTTAGTCGATTTCCCCAAAACGCTACCGACGTGACGCTTTGGGGAGAATGGCACTTTGAAATTATTTTTGAAGTTTTGGCCCAATAGTCTCCGCAAAATAATTTTGATGAGACGTTTCGAACAAATAGTGGCCAAAACGCTTCTAGCGAGGCGACTATCAAGATGCGTCTTTGCGCGCCACACGTGGATGCGCTTTTGCTACTGATAATCTCCGCAAAATAATTTTGAGGAGACGTTTACGAACAAACAAGGCAAAAACGCTTCGGCGAGGTGCACTGTCAAGATGCGATTGAAAAGCGCTCCCACGTGGGCGCGCTTTTGCTACGATGAGTCTCCGCAAAATAATTTTGAGGAGACATTTCAACAAAAGATGGCCAAAAACGCTCCAAAGGTGCATTGTCAAGATATGTCTCAAAAGCGCTCCCACGTGGACGCGCTTTTGCTACAGTAGTCTCCGGCAAAATTAGGCTATAAATCAGTCAAATTTCATTCTAAGGTTGCATAAGGGAAATTGAGGCAAAAGGAAAAAAAATTGAAAATGAGTGAACGTATTAATGCTGTTATTTACTACGACGATGAAGTTCGTGACACCGAAAATGGCGTTGTTTTCTTATCGGAAAACACAGCGCGACTGAGTTTTAATCGGAACATCGATTTAGTAGAACTTTGCAAAAGAATTAGGCGTAAAATATTCGAAACAACGCCAATGAAAGTTCAGTGTATTAAGTATAGATTTTGCGCCTCGGTTGATCCTGTGAGATATAAGTCATTCGACATCAAAGGTGCTCGGAGCTTTGAGGCAATGGTGGAGACTCATCTTGCCAGTGGATCACCCTATATCGAGGTATATGTAGAATTTTCATCTCCAAGTGATCTTTCTACGACCTGGACATCTACTGCCGTTCGAGGGGAATACACGACCCCAAGCCGACACTCTGTAAGTGGGAGGCAAAATACAGAAGTGCTCGTGTGCGGTAGTAGTATGGAAAACATAACCCCTGTACGACACTCGGTTGGTAGATGGGACATGCATATCCGTCATTCGACGTCCGATGATAGAAATACGTATTGGGGGACGTCGTCAACTTCTAGTGGTTGGCAATCCACATACGATTGGAATCTTTACGAAAGATGTTTAAGGAAGGATGATGTACTCCCAACGACATCCACCGGCGAGGGGCCCTCGTTTGTTGTAGGTTATGGAGGGTCGGACGATGAATCCGATGTGGATCCACCTTGGGAGGTAGGGCCCGACGGTGCAGAAGTTGGATTATTTTCTGAACCGAAGCCCGTTCCAATTGTACCTGAAGACGTTGAGGGCGGTTCAGACGAAGAAGAAGAAGATCCGCTATTCGTATGCGTACTCGCCTCCAAATTTCATATGCATAATGTCGATCTATCTCAAGATGATGCATTAGAGTTTCCTGAACTACCACACCGGACGCGTGACCGTACAGATTCTTCGTTGGATTCGGACCAATTAGAAGTAGGTAACTATTTTTCCAACAAGAATACTTTTCTTGCTGCATTGAAATAATTCAGCATTAAGAACGGGGTTAACTATAAGGTGGTTAAATCAAAGCTCGATAAGTTCGAGGCGAAGTGTGCAGTGCAAGATGGCACATGTTCATGGAAAATCATGGCGTCGTTGAGGAAAAGGACAGGGTTGTGGGAGATAAAAAAGTACAAAGGCCCACATACATGTCTTACTGCATGCAAGACCACTATGTGTTCAAGATTTGAATAACAATAATAATATGTAATGTTGCATTGTTTAACGTGCTTTCGCTGATGGTGTAACATAAGATCATTCAAGATGGATTCGACATGTTGGTTGAACTAATAATGCCGACGGTGAAGGCCGATCCCAAGACTACAAGGTCGACCTTAATTGGCGATTTTGTAGCCAATTGGGGTACACGCCCTCTTCGTAAAGGCTTGGATAGCCAAGCGAAGGCGTTAGAAAAGTTACACGGTGGGTGGGACACTTCATATAATAAAGTGTGGCAGTGGTGTCAAGTGCTGGAGAGATATGTCCCAGGCAGCATGACAGACCTTGAAACGGAACCTGCGTACTACAACGATCATCTGCTCCGTGGATGTGCAGTGTTCAAGCGTCTGTTCTGGACATTTAAGCAATGCCGAAATGCCTTTAAATACTGCAAGCCATTGGTACAAATTGACGGTACCTTTATGTATGGTAGATATACGCATCGGCTATTGCTAGCTGTGGCACAAGACGGCTGTGGGAGAATCCTTCTGATTGCGTTCGCAATAACACCGGGGGAGTCAGCTGATGACTGGGACTTCTTCCTATCTAGGTTAAGGAGGCATGTTTGCCCCTAACCTGATATATGCATTATATCGGATCGGGGCCCTGGAATACTTGCGGCAATAGAACGCCAGGGAAGCATGCGGCATCGCACACACCATCGATATTGCCTGAGGCATGTTTCATCCAACTATTATGGGCAACATCAATCTAAAAGACAGAAACAGCAAGTGACCAATATGGGTATGAAATGTCTATTGATATAATTTCGTTTGTAATATGCAATTTATTCTCAATTGAAGAGTGGTATGTAATATTCGCTATCAACGTATATTGGCAGGGTATGAGATCAATAAAGACCGTTTTCACGAGATGCTGGACAGTTTGCGCTCAGATAACGCCGAAGGTGCAAGGTACATATGTAATATTCCTTTCGAACAGTGGACACAAGCATATGACGGCGGCCTACGATATGGGCATATGACCACAAATCTGGCCGAATGCATAAATTCTGTTCTGAAAGGAACCCGTTATCTACCGATTACATCAGTTGTGCAAGAGACATATTTTCGGTTAGCGACACTATTTCCGAAGAGAGCAGCGAGTTATAGAGGGCAGATGCAAGGAGGCCATGTATGGAGCCCGAAGGTCTTGCAAGAAATAAACTGTGGGAAGGCACGGGCGAACACCATGAACATAGTGTGTCACGATCGCGACAACCTATGGTTTCGTGTCACAGAGTTTGATAGACCGAACCAAGGTATTGTTGGCAGCCATTATCGTGTACATTTGACAAATAGGACCGCGATCGTGGGATATTTGATGCACTTCGTTACCCATGCGCCCATGTAATTGCGGCTTGTCAGAATCTCCGTCTTGATCCAATGAGATATGTCGACGAAGTGTATAAATTAGAAAACATGTACAACGTGTGGAGACACGTATTCCCACAAGTCCCAGATGAACGTAAGTGGCCATCGGTATCGCTTGCACCGTATAAGCTGTTGCTGGATAGACAATTGAGGCGCAAACCAAAAGGTCAACCTTGCTTGACTAGAATACGCAACAATATGGATATCCAGAAACAAGCAACCAAAGTCATTGTCAGAGATGGTGTAGGAACCCGGGCCATACATCTCGCTCGTGTCCAAATCGGAATAGTTGACCGTGTTCTTAGGTTTTTGTCTCATATTGGCTATGTAATATCTATTTTTTGGAGGAAAACGGTGAACTTTTGTACAATAACTTTTATTTTATTAAAAAATTAAAATAAATTAAAAAATTAAATTACAATAAAAAAGCAAACTCAAATTTTATTAAATATATTAAAACTTAATTACAAGAAAAAAACTAAACTAATTCTATTTTGTCAAAGGTATTAAAATTTAAATAAATTTAAAAATTAAATTACAATAAAAAAAGCAAACTCAAATTTTATTAAATATATTACAACTTAATTACAAAAAAAATTAAACCAATTCTATTTTGTCAAAGTTATTAAAATTGAATAAATTAAAAAATTAAATTACAATAAAAAAAACTCTAATTTTGTTAAATATATTACAACTTAATTACAAAAAAAAAATGAAACCAATTCTATTTTGTCAAAGTTATTAAAATTGAATAAATTAAAAAATTAAATTACAATAAAAAAACAAACTCAAATTGTATTAAATATATTACAACTTAATTACAAAAAAAAATTAAAACCAATTCTATTTTGTCAAAGTTATTAAAATTAAATAAATTAAAAAATTAAATTACAATAAAAAAAGCAAACTCAAATTTTATTAAATATATTACAACTTAATTACAAAAAAAATTAAACCAATTCTATTTTGTCAAAGTTATTAAAATTAAATAAATTAAAAAAATTAAATTACAATAAAAAAAAGCAAACTCAAATTTTATTAAATATATTACAACTTAATTACAAAAAAAAAATTAAACCAATTCTATTTTGTCAAAGTTATTAAAATTAAATAAATTAAAAAAATTAAATTACAATAAAAAAAGCAAACTCAAATTTTATTAAATATATTACAACTTAATTACAAAAAAAAATTAAACCACTTCTATTTTAGTGCTGATGCCGGTGGGAACCAGTGCCACACGGGGGCGATTGACGGTTACACGTTGGATTCCTCCTTCTTCTGGCTTCCGGCGGGGGTCGTGGAACCTCGGGTAGGGAATCGGGTTCCGCCGGCAGTGGGTTTGGTTCTGGATGTTGCGATGGTGACCCACTCTGATAAAATAATGACCCCGGAGGTGTTTGCATAAACCACGGCGGGGGTGACTGCATCCCGAACGGAGAAGGAGCCTGACAGAAAGAAGTGCTCCCCGACGGTGCCTCCTCTGAACCCACATGCGACGTCGGCCTTACCATCGGCTGGTCAGCGGAAGTAGTCGGGAACGGACTCGAACCCGACCATGCACTCCAACCTGGGCTAGGACTAGGAAACTGAAACATATATGGGTTAGGAGGATACATATAAGGGAAGGGTACGCACCGGCATGAACGGTGATGTTTGCGATATCGGTGTTGTCGGTGAACCGATGGGCCCGGTGGATCGTGTAGGCGCTGTTGTTGGGCCGGTGATCGTGTCGGCCGATGATGGCCCCGCCTCATCACCCTTTTCCTTGGATTTAAAGGGCCCGACGTTCCTTCGCCGCTGAAGTTGCCGCCGCTTCTTCTTCCGACAACAGATACGGCTTGCCATGGATCATAAACCATGGCATGTACTCCGGCACGCACGCTAACTCCGGAATGATTATCGGTTCCCGATCAGGTATATAGTCATACCGGTTCTCCCACGTCTCGATATGACTCGACCAAAATCTTGGCCAATTCGTGTGTGGCTGACGTAAGTCCACTGTGTGCTCATCATCGAGCACCTCCGGTGGCACGGGGATCGGTTGCCGGAATCCAAATTACCGTAGAACCCAATCTGCCTGGTGCATCTCCACGGTCGCGTAGGTGATCAATGGGACCTTTACGTGCCAACCATTCGGATTTTGGAGGAACTCCTCCGGAATTACTGCTCGAATTTTTGGATCCTCGTACGGTGTCCATTGAAACTATATTAACATTACCAAAATATTAGTTATATACCTAATATTAGACACTACATACAAAATACTAAATTATAATAACAAAATTCGAAACTTACTTGTGATTCCGACCTTTGGTCCAATAGGAGCCGTATATCCTCAAGCGAGTTAGGTATTCCAACATGACTCGCCAAATGGTTCCACCTAATTAAATAAACTTTTAGCATGCAATTATACTATAAATCTACGAAATAATTATAAAATATAATATTAAATTTACCTCGTTATCAGTGGGAATGAATATGGGTGGTCGAGTCGAGGGCGTAAAAATGGAAATCGGAACCATGCCCATGACTGCAGTAATGATAGGCAACCTCCAATTTTTGCTTTACTCGGTCGCGTCGCCCCGCACATCTCCTGGTACAACCTCGACAAAGACAAGAGACCCCAACTCAATTCACCGGCTACTCTGAAATCAACAAGTTTCAGAAGCCATCTCAGGTGGACGAGGTTTCTAGAGAGGTCCGGCATCAGATAGCCTCCGATTATTTGAAGAATGTATGCCCGAGCATACCGCATTCTTTCTACTTGGTCGAACCCTTGTTCGGCTCGGAATCGTCTCGTAACTGTGCCATATCGATCCGAGCTCCTTGAATTCTATCCTAATGGCACCCGAAGCTCGTAGCATCTGACCATCCAATCGGTAGATGTTACGGACCGGTGACTACCGACCGGCCCACCGGTAATCCTAATCGCAATTGCACATCTTCTAGAGTGATGGTACACTCTCCGCATGGAAGATGGAAAGTGTGGGTCTCGGGTCTCCACCTCTCAATCAACGCTACCGATCAAAGGCGGCTCCAACTTGAACCCCTACCTATCGTGGCACGTGCAAAAACCCGCTTTCCGCAGTAATTCTCGATCAAGGCGATGGGTACCATGCATGTTCATGAATATAACATTCCAACACCGATCTACGACTATTTAATAAATTATAAAATTAACAATTAATTAAAATTGCATAATTGAAAAAAATTAAATTATATTGAAAATAAAATTAAAACTTACCATTCTCATTTGCTCGACGAATGTGCTTCTCGCTCTAGCGACGTAATTCCCTACCATTGTAATCCGATAAAAATTTCAAAATTTTCCAAAAAGATATATTAAAAAATAAAAGGGCTTTTTCAGTAAATAGTAATGGACTATTTTGAAATTTGAGAGTAAATTTCAAGGACCTTGAGAGAAAATTGAGAGAAAATTGAGAGAATATTGAGAGAATATTGAGAAAGGATTGAAATGTGAAAAAATAAAGGGTGGGGGCTTTTATACTCTTTTTTTCGATCATTGGCTCCCAACGGTCAAAAAAAAATATATGAATTCTTGCTAAAGCGCCGCCTTCAGGGACGTTTTTTGTCCACTCAATGACAGCGTCTGCGTGGGCGACGCTTTTCTTTGAGTGGATAAAAACGCCCCCCGGGCGCTTTAAGTCGATTTCCAAAACGCACCGACGCGACGCGTTTTTGGGGAATTAATCCTTTACGTAAATTTTCTACAAACTAGCCCATTTCCAAAATTTTTGAAAATTTAGGGCTTATTGCCCAATTTTAAATATCAATAATATATATATATATATATATATATATATATATATAGTTTATAAAATAGAGTAAAAAGACAGGTCAAAAAGGAAACACAACCATCTGGCGTGGAGATGGAGGTGGAAGTGGAAGTGGTAGCAGAAGCAACTTATTTTACTTCAGATCTCAGCTGAAGCCCTTTTCCATTCCCTTAAACATCCTTCCCCCAATTTTTTTTTTATTTCTCATCCTATTACATGGCTTCCATCCGTCGGACTCTCTCACCGGCATTTCACGGCCGTTCCACCCAGAACGGCGCTGCTGGGTTCTCCTTTTCTCCCTCTAATAAGCTTTTACATAAACATTTCCCCTCTTCTGCTTCCTCAACGCTCCTCAATTTAGTTTACCGCCGAGGGTGGCGCCGGTCTTTTTGCCGCTGTCTCTTCTTTTTCCTAATAGGGTTGCTTTTCGGAATTACTCCGTTTGGACAAATGGATACCGATATCCGACCCAAGGATTTCGCTTCTCCCGACCTCAGACCGCCACATGTCCACCTCCAATCCGACGATCCCATTGTTTCTTATGTTGCATTGGGCGTTAATACGCAATTGGAACAACACAATGAAGTGACGGATTCACCCGAGCCGTTAAAGCAGTTAATCGTCGTTACGCCCACTTACAATCGGGGATTCCAAGTCTATTTCTTGAACAGGTTAGGCCAAGTTCTGCGGTTAGTGAAGCCGCCGTTGGTTTGGATAGTGGTGGAGGAGAAAACGGTGTCATTAGAGACGGCCCAGATTTTGAGAAAAACAGGGGTTATGTATCGGCACGTTGTGTCCACGCGCAATTCTAGTTACGTGAAGGACCGAGGGGTTCATCAAAGAAACGCCGCTTTGGAACATATCGAACGGCACAAGCTTGACGGGATCGTGTTTTTCGCCGACGACGACAACGTCTACACCCTGGAATTGTTTGAGAGCTTGAGAACTATTAGGTAATTTTATTTTATTATATTTTTAAGATAACAAAATTGGGTAATGAATGAATACTGTTGAATTGTTTTGAGTTAAGAGATTTTGGTGATTGGCTATCTGAAATTTATTTGTCATTACCTAATAATAGCATTTCCATTTTTGGATTAAATCATCTTGATTGCCGCCTAGCCCGTGGTGTGAAGAATTCCAGTTGAAACAAGTTCAGATCGGATCTCTGTACCCCCTCCCCGCATTAAAAAAATTCATCCTTCTTTGCTCTTAACCACTCGAGTTTCGTTTTCATATAACATTCAGCCTGGCTATCCTTCCTTTAGTATCTGTTTTGTTGTAATCGTCTTGATTATTTTTCCCCAACTACTCTTATCTGACCCGTGTTGGGACATGGGTAGAGATCATCCTCAAATTTCGATTTTATGTTGAACTTATACCAATATCTGAGACTCACCTCAATGAGATTATATAATGTCATTTTACCGGTTCGTCTTGAGATTTTTTAATGAGGAATTAACTTAAAATCGTTTATCTGCTAATTAGAACTTTTCCCCTTTTGTCAAGAAGGTTAATGAATATCTCAATAACTATTGTAGTTAATTCTTAGCTTGGAATGATATGACCATTGAATTCCGAGTTTGTCTTGTTCATAAGTATGTATCCCTATGGTGTAACTGTGCACTGATTACATTGAAATGCTTCTTCTTTTCCCAATCATGCTATCATACACAAATTCATAACATGTGTCTTATTGTGTTGTAGCCGTTTTGGAACTTGGCCTGTTGCGATGCTTGAACAAAGCAAAAACAAGGCAATTGTGGAAGGTCCAGTATGCAATGCGAGTCGAGTAATTGGATGGCACACAAATGAGAAAAGCAAAAAACTTCGTAGGTTTCATGTTGATATGTCGGGATTTGCTTTTAACAGCACCATCTTGTGGGACCCAAAGCGATGGGGACGCCCCTTCTCAAACCCAATTCGACAATTGGACACTGTGAAGGAGGGTTTCCAAGTATGAATCATACTGTGTTGCTTTTTGTACAATTTCATTGAAGCTGATGTGTATTTTCTCTAGAAATGCCACGGCTTGATTCTTAGCTTCTCTCTCGGTTTCTTCTATGCAGGAAACGACATTCATCGAGCAAGTAGTCGAAGATGAAAGTCAAATGGAAGGTATACCACCTGGTTGTTCAAAGGTTATGAACTGGCATCTCCATTTAGATAAAGGCAATGTTGTTTATCCCAAAGGCTGGCTACTTGAGAAGAACCTAGAGGTTACCTTACCTATTAAGTGATGAAAGCTCAGCTCCATAAGGTTTTAATGCTAAGGAGGGGATACATGGGTAAGAGATTCAAATTCTGAATTTCCCTTTCAGTATTTTTGACTTGTTATAGGAAATATTGGCCTGGTCGTGAACTAGGGAAAACAGAACACACATGGTATATGAATGAGATGGCAAACACTTAGAGAGAATGGGTGTGATTTTAGTACAGATGTCTAAATAATCTATATTGTGCTGATTGAGTCTTAACTCGGTTGACATTGGTATTATTATCAGAGTAGGAGCACCTGAGTTCAAGCATGCTGGAGCGTGTTTATCCTCCTATTAATAGGAGAAATGGGCTATAGGTAATTCTGGGCATTGTATATAAAAAAAAATCTATTTTGAGCTGAAAAGTTTTTGATTGGATCTATTTCACAGTTGTACTGGGGCTTTGCGCTGCTCAACTTTTCAGACCAATTGGCTACAATCATTACCATATACAGCGTAGTGCCACACAGTTATGACAAGAAAACAAAAAGATTTATGATTTTTCTTTGTTCATAGAATTTTGTAACATGAAATATTCTCACAGAACAAGAAGTTTGATGAGTTCCAGGGTTCTGGCATTTTTGTTTTGGGGGGGGGGGGGTTTAATTTGTTAAATTTTAGGAGCACTTAGACACTCCCCCCTCCCCCCTCCCCCCTTTTCTAACTACTGCACAAAATGGGCGGTGGATTTGTTTGTGGATCCATAGTGTTATTATACACTGATGTAAGCGTTTATCAAAAGTGATTACGATTTATTACTGATCCCAGCATTTTTCTTTTACCTCGTTCTTGTGGTTAGTTCATCTTCTTTTGTTGTTTTCTACCATCCTTCACAACAAGACGTGAAATTTTAAACAGGTTTTGTACGTTGACATTTTATTAGATCCGATCAATCTGGCACCTAATACAATTGAATTTTTAATCTTTTGTAATAATAAATAATATTTTATTATATTAACCTTATAATAATATAATAATCTTTCCTTCTTTTTGTTGGAAAAGAGAAAATTACAACAAAAAAAAAAAGTCAACTAGCCTAACTCCCCAAATGGGAGTTTTCCAAACATTCGCAGTCCTTGCCTTCTCGAGTGAGTTAACTTGGCAAGGCTATCAGCTTCCTGATTCTTTTCTCTGGGTATGTAATAATATTCCAGTGTGAAGTCTGAGACAATAACCGAAAAATAGAACTGTATTGGAACCTTTTGTAGAACTCTCCTGAATGGTTATCACCACTTCAATATTATCGGAATGAATCATGATATTATCCAAACCACAATTAATTAATTGATTAAGACCATCTAATATGCCTCACGGCTCAACCTCAAACACTGAGCAACTTCCCAGAAACCTATTATAACCAATAATTTGCTCCCCATTTTGATTTCTCATAGGCAATTGGAGCATGATTTCATAATCTTCCTCGTATTCAATCGACTCTGATTGATCTTCAAAACATGCTTGGCTCAACTATACGAGGCTCTGATAATATTAAAACTGTTCTATGGTACACCCTAAAAAATAACAAGGTTACGATTTCTTTCAGATACGCCAAATGATAGTCCCGAAAAGACATTTCCAACTAACCTCCTCGACGCAAATATCATACTGATTAAGCAAATTGGAATCAATCCATTCCTAGGTATTACTAGAATTGAACCTAGTAAGTCGATCAGTGGGGGTTAAAAGATTCCAAATATCTCTCACCGCCGGACAATCTCTTAAAACATGTAACACATCTTCGGATATATGGCCACAAACGGAACTCTGCCTCAAAACCCAACGAACTCTTTCTGCATTAATGAGAAGTCTCTGCTTAAGAATAAGCCAAATAAAAAATCGTACTGTTTGTGAACCTTTGAAATTCCAAGGGATCTTCCAAATATCTTCCTTCGGTTTCTAAGAACCCACCTTAATTATTCCACTAGTGTTTGTAATAGAAAAAGAACCCATCGTTGAGCCTCGCCAAATTATATAATCTTCCTTATGACTGTCTCAAAAACCTAAAGCCGAAATAATTCAAGGTTCCAATTACCATCCATTGAAACCATATCACTAAGCAAATAATCCAAATCGAGACTAGAATGACCGGGAATCAAATTAACAAGAGACCCTACATTAAGAATCCATGGATCTTGCCAACACCTAATCTTTTGCCCGGCCAAACCTTAGTAAGGGATCCCCAACTTCTCCTACAGGATAAATTTTCTGAAATTCCATTAGTTACCCCCGACTTTGCTCGTAAAACCTGTACCCAAAGAGCTCTAGAATCAGTGCATTAATCAATTAGTCTGCTACCCTCTATTCTATATTAATAATAAACCGACCATTGATTAATGGGACAAAACTCCAGGCGATTTGGTGGTGGTGATTGAATATGTTTCATATAATGCATGAAAGGGAATATTAATGTATTAATTTGTAAAATATATGTAGCGAGTGAGTAAAATTTTATTAATTTGGAGAGATTAAGAAACGGACATTTAAAGCATTGTGAGGCTGACATTCAATTTTCATTTCCCTTTAAAGTCCACATTGAAATAGTGTGGATCCCTAGGGCAAAACAAGGGAACCCTTGTTACATATAATAATAATACACATTAAATTTACATATGCCAAAAAATTTAAAGCTACTCTCAAAGGGGAAAATTGTGAAGGCAATTATGGTGGTGTTATGGTACAATCTGGAGGGAACCGACCCATCCTCTTCATTGCTCACCCCTTCTACATTTACTTATTTTACCACCACCTTCTCATACTCGATTGACATGCAACCTTCATTCTTTGGATCCTCCCTCAACTGTACCAAATCCCTTGCATGGTGACACTCTTGGCATCCACCTGTTGCTCAATTTCTACAAGCGTTACAACCGTCTTTGAATTCTTATGTTGATGTTGCCCCCTGAACTGAAGAAGTGTCCGAAGAATGCAAGTTTGACATATGTGGTTGCTGCTGCTGCATATGCGACTCATTTGCAAGACCGAGAACTGCAAGCGTTGCTCTGCCAAGACGTATTTATTAGCACTTATAAATCACCACAGCAAACCAGCATAAAAAGGCATATGGACTTAAACTATGCTAAACAAAAGAGACTTCAATAAAAGCCTCAAGCTTTGAAATGCTTGCAAATTTGTTTTAATATTGACCCTAGCATTTTGTTCACGATGCTGCGTTAACAGTAATTGAACTAAAGATCTTGAATAAAGAAGAATAGCAGCCAATATTTTATTTTCTTCTTTTTCCATCAGCACGGGGAAGGTTCTCGATTAGAATCCAGAGAACTATACCTAGGCAGTGAACCTTTTATAGTTGGCTGGCTTGCATAAGCAGCAAGGGAACTTCTGAGACTACCATATTTATTCAGTGTACTTTCAAGTTGTGGCGGAGGCAACTGCAATCACCAAAAAACGAAAAGGTGTAAATCCAAACATTATTACCAAAAAGCCACAAGTTCTTTCTTATGCACTAGAGAGAAGGGGAGTTCATCTGAAGTACATTCTATTTTTACCTGTAATAAAACAGGAAAGGAATGAGGTTGTGTCTGAACCACACACTTCAAGAATCCAACCCACAATTTTGGCATTCTCCAGATCTACACTCAACAAACAGAAATAGCAATATCAGTTTTCCGCCTGGCATGCCAATTAAAAACTAAGGTTAACCAGTTCGTCCAAAAGGGTACACGGGCAAGTTCTTCATTAGATAGGTTCGAGTCACTGACCTGTTTACTCACAAGTTTGGATAGGATTTCCATGACAAAATCAACCTGGATACAACAGAAAATACGGCTAAGAAAATCATTGGATCGATCTTTGTGTTATTCTGTGATTTAATTCATGCCCATAGCCAAATCCAAGCACATATTAACATTTGCCAATGGTCGGTGATGTAAAAAAGAACTCTTATAGCAAACCCTTAAATCTTAACACATAGGAATAAGAAATGAAAAGATATGCTAACTAAATCAACAAAAATAACTTGATCGTGCAGTCATTCTCAGTTTGAGAGTTGTGGAGTCAGCCACAAGTTTGTTACAAATGATAAGATAAACAAATGACAACAACATTACAATGTGGTTTTCAGTCAGACCCAGAAGGGTCAAACTTGCAAAAACATTGAAAAACAAATTGAATAAAATTAAAACTCACCAGGGTAGGAAAAGCATCAATTGCCTGAATAACTGTTCTCATGAAAAGTAACGGAAGAGGGATCTGATCAACCTGAATTGATAAGGAAAACGTTACTATGGGTATAAAAGAACAGCATTAACCCGAGATAAAATAGTGCTTAACATACCATCTGATTCAAGGCCTTTGCTAAGACCTGCTGTGTGAAAACCGTGCGCTGCTCAAAACAAGCTGAGCAAGCATCTGTTATCTGGATAAATTTTATAAAGCACAAAGAAATATCAGCTACAGGAACAACGTAGAAGACACTATGACCATCTATGAACTTCTCAAAACGAACATTGCTTTACAGAATGTAAAGGTCCAAAGTATTCATAGCAAAAAGAAAAAGGTGGTTCAAAGTTCGGCTACATCCTATCTGGTTAAGTATTAAATTAATCTCCTTGTGAAAACATGGAGTATACTATAAAATCAATGTAGCTGGTAAAACAGCATGGAATAAGTTTCTTTGATCAACAAAACCATAAGATTCAGTTATAAAAACACCTCACCTTTTTCAGTGGAGGACCACCTTTATCAGGAACAATGTCATGGATGGTTACCAACACTTCGGCAGGGGTCAAGGCAGGACCAGTGTGAGCTGAACCCTGTAAGAACCAAGAATCAAAGAAAAAAAATTTTGAACTGAAATGTCTATCTAAGAATCAACATTTTAACTCTAAGAAAATTAGGCTACTTTTACTAGCTCTTTTGCTTTCATTAGAAAAAGAAATAAATTTCACATGTACCTGCAATATGTGAGCAAGCGCAAGCTGGAACTTTTCCAGTGGAAGGTCGACAAGCTGAGGGAAAATAGGTAACACCTGAAAACAGTTGACAGTTATACCCAAACATGATTAATGCTACATGTTAAACTTTATGTTATTTAGCTGAGCATATGAAATCAAATCAACACCACTAATAATTCACCGTAAATTTTTTTTTTTTAAATGCAATGAAAGCACATAGTCATGCTAAGTTATTGAACAAAAAAGAAATTTGGAACAAACCTCATTCTTGGAAAGTGAAGATAACATTGGAATAAGGATGGTAGCATCCTGCAAGGAAACAGTCATAATGGTTCATAAGACAAGAAACATAATCATAGGAAGGAATGTAAGAGGCGGAAACCATAGCTTTGAATATTGAAAAAGAAACCTTCAGCTTAGTCTCATATAAATGCTTCACAGTGGCAACTAAATCAGGAGAAGGAGTTGTCTCTTGGGTCAGTATTTGCAGCACCTTGACAGAAAACAGAACCATTATCAGTGCCATTCAATAATAAACAGAAGAAATGAGTTCCAGTTCTGAAACATATTTTCAAAATGGAAATGGAAATAGAGCCTACCAGTGTCAAAAGATTTTCACTTCCTGGGGGTGGGTCGGATATTATTTGAAGCAACTGAGAATCAGACTGACCTAAGGCTCTTATTACAATAGGTATATGGCGATGAAAAGCCTGCATCCACGACAAATAAATTGTACAAATGAAGGTACTACTAACAGATACACTTATGATTATATAAAGTAACAACAGTTGTGGAAATGAAGTTCAATTATCTAAGTTCCCAAGTCAAGAAAGGATCTTATATCCATGAAGGTTTAAAAAGAGAAAGTGGCCAATCTAGACAGCATCTGGCAGAATCTCTCAAGTTTTCTTATGTAACTGCACATATGGATTAACAAGTATCTACGGTTTGCACTTCCAATGCAGAGGCAGTTGCAGATTCTTACAAATTTCTATAGTTCCGCACTTGAAAAAAAGAGAATTCCATACTGCAGCGTGCAATTTTACTCTGTTGGGCTTATGTTTAACAAGGAGGTAAAACATGCATCAGCCAGGGGCCACAAACAAGATTGAACTTAATCATAGCTTGACCTAAATTAAACTTAGCCTTGACTCAAAACCAAAGAGCCAACCTAATCAAAACACTTAATAGATAACAGAACGATCAAAATCCGCGGTTCACTTTGAATGAGAAAAAACCACCTTTTAGCTTTACATGTTGATCTTACCTACAAAACAATAAGGCTCCGTTTGTTTCACTGAAAATGACTTCCGAAAAATAATTTCTGGAAAATGATTTATTTTTCTGAAAAAGCTAATATTTTCTGGTGTTTAGAGGAATCTGTATAAAATATTTTCTGTTGTTTGGTATATTTCTTAAAAATATTTCATAAAAGTTGTTTTCAATTAAACAAACATACATTTGAGATTTTCTTATTTTTTCATTGTTTAACTGAATTTATTTTTATCTATAATTTTATATTTTACATTGCTTTTGCATATATTAAAAATATTATGTTAAATTTAAATTCATTACAACGTCATTTTTAATTACATGACTCTTGAGTGAGTATTTTTATTTAAAATGTGACATCAATAAAATTGACAAAAAAATTAACGATGTCAACAATTGGACTTGATTTTCAAATTTGAAAAATAAATGGACTAAATTCTTGAAAATAAAAGTACAAAGACTAAATTACAAATCATGAAGTGTGCATAAACTTATGACATATTTTAACCTTTATACTACAAAATATTTATTATTAATATATTTATAATTGTAATAAATATTTATTATTAAAATATTAATATTGAATATTTTTAATAATATGTGAATAATATTATTTAAAATTATTATTACTAAAATAAAATTGAAATATTAAATAATTTATTAAAATAATAAATTATATTACATTAATAATTTATTATATGACTAAATATAAATAATTAAATATGTATGTTTAATAATATTGAAAAATATTAATATTTTAAATATTTTTAAAAATAAAAATAAAATTTATTATCAATATAATAATATTAAGCTTGATTTAAGTTAACTTTTATATAAAAATAAAATTATTTATAGATGAGCTCTTTTTCGAAAAATGACTTGGCACTTTTCAAAATGGTAAGTCATTTTACAGGAAAAATGACTTATTTTACCTTGACTTGTAAGTCATTTTCTGTTGACCAAACTATTTTCTGTGAAACAAACACAGGAAAATGCAGAAAATATTTTCCGTAAAATCTTTTACATATAAACAAAAGGACCCTAATTTTTATACTTGTATGACACATGCATGAAGATCGAATTCTAACTTTCAAATCAACCTAACTGCAGCCAGCTTTGGAAAGACCTGAAATTATAAATGTGAACAAAGGTGGCTTTAGGCATTCATAGGCTAGGTAAATTATTAAAACTAAATCACTCTAGAACTTGTGTGGTTTCCAGGAAACAAATGCTATTACTTGTAGGAATTATCATCCCTTTAGTAAAGGGATTCTGTAGGATTATCACTCCTTAGTCAAAGGATTCTGCAAATATTTACAACCTCTTATTCTAAGGAATCATATCTCTATTAGTTTCTTTCCTATCTTAAAGTTTCCTAAATTAGAGACAGTTTTGTATAAAGATGTAATATGTTTTATTCTATTAGAAGGAGATAATACAGAGAATTACTCTAAATTCCACATGGTATCAGATTAGGTTCCGGTTCTTTTCCACCCTAGACCATGTCAGAAACTTCTTCTACATATCCTTCTCCTACTCTGGAGATTACCTCAAATCCAGAAAATTTTTCTGGTTCTGATGCTCAATCAGACTCGTCTGGTCTGAATATCACCTGCCATAGATTAAATGACAACAATTTTCTAGAGTGGTCCCAATCGGTTAAGATTTTTCTCTTGGGAAGAGATAGATTGGGCTATGTTACTGGTGAAATCAAGCAACCTGCTGTGCCTGACACTGGTTTTGGTAAGTGGATGCGTGACAATGGTCAGGTTATGACTTGGCTCCTTAATTCCATAACCCCAAGTATAAGCAGAAATTTTCTCCTTTACAACACAACTGCTGAAATCTAGTGTGCTGTCCGCGAAACCTACTCCAGCAATGATAACATTGCCAAATTATATCATGTTGAAAATCAAGCAGCCACTCTTAAGCAAAGCACCATGCCCGTCACTCTCTACTAGAATACCCTTACCGCTCTTTGGCAACAATTAGATTTGTATGCACAGCATGATTGGGCAGTTCCAAGAGATGTTGCCCTTTATCAGCAAATTGTCACTCAGAGAAGGCTATTTCAATTTCTACAAGGCTTAAACAAGGAGCTGGACGAGGTTCGTGGCAGGGTCTTGGCAATTTCTCCACTTCCCTCCCTTCGAGAGGCCTTCTCTATGGTCAAGAAGGAAGAAAGTCAAATGAGTGTGATGCTGCTTGATGAAACGGATTCAACTCCTGAAGGATCTGCCTTAGTGACACATCAATCATCTCCCTCTTCCAAGCGGGGGAGACCTTGGTGTGATCATTGCAAAAATCCTGGCCACTCTAAGAAAAAGTGTTGGAAGCTTCATGGTAAGCCTCAGGACTGGAAGTAAAAGAACTCTAGTAATAAATCCAGTCTTGCCGCTGCCACATCTGTCACCAGCTTCACCAAAAAGCAGATTACTGAACTTCAAAAACTGTTTGGAAAGTTTCAGGGGTCTAGTGCGGGTAATCTGGTCATGAAAGAACCAGAAGGTAACCCTTCTACAGCATTGTTTTCCTCTCAATTCACTCCTAATTGGATCCTCGATTCTGGTGCTACGAATCATATGACTGGTAATAAGGCCTTATTTCACAATTTTTTCCAAACCTTTGGTAAAGCTGTCAAAACAGCTGATGGTTCCTTACGCAAAATAGAAGGCCATGGAACTGTTGTTCTCAATGATTAGATTGCACTTAATAATGTTCTCTTTGTACCAAATCTGGCTTGCAATCTCATTTCCATAAGAGAAATTTCCTCAGACTTGAAATGCTCCGCAATCTTTAACTGTCTTGATTGTACTTTGCAGGCACTGAACTCGAAGAAGATGATTGGTAAGGCCAGCTTGCAGAATGGTCTCTACATCCTCCCTTCCTCTCCTAAAACCGAGATCTCCAAATCTTTTACAGCTTTAAATATAGTTGATACTGTTATGTTATGGCACTTTCGTTGAGGCCATCCTAGTTTCCACTACCTTGCTAAATTGTTTCCTGGTCTATTTATTAATAAAAGGCCAAACTCTTTTTCTTGCAAAGTTTGCTCTCTTGCTAAACATACTAAATCTTCTAATTTTCCTTCTCCGTACAAGCCTTCTCACCCTTTTGCTTTGATCCATAGTGATATTTGGGGCCCTTCTCGGGTGAAGAATGCTGATCATTGTAAATGGTTTATCACTTTCATTGATGATCACAGTAGGGTTACTTGGACTTATTTGCTAAAAGACAAATCTGAAACTGCTGATATTTTTACATAATTTTATAACATGATTCTCACTCAATTTAGGGCTAAAATCCAGCTCTTTAAATCTGATAATGGCAGTGAATTTTTTGCTAGGTCTTTGGGTAATTTTTTCAGGGAAAAGGGCATAGTTCAGCTTAGTTCTTGTGTTGGAACCCCACAACAGAACGGCATTGTCGAAAGAAAAAATAGGCATCTCCTAGAGGTTACTCGTTCCCTTCTATTTACTACCAATGTTCCTAAATATCTGTGGGGGGAAGCCTTATTAACGGCTACCTATTTAATCAACCGAATGCCTAGTAAGGTTTTAAAATTTCAAACACCTCAATATATATTTTTGCAGCACTTTCCTCATTTTAAGCCTATCTCTTCTATTCTGCCATTTAAAATCTTTGGCTGCACAGTCTTTATCCAAAATATTGCTCCTAATAAGTCCAAGTTAGACCTTAAGTCCTTAAAATGTGTACTGGTTGGGTATTCTTCACTTAAGAAGGGATACAAATGCTTTCATCCTCCTTCAAAACGATTTTTTACCACTATGGATATCACTTTTTATGAACAGGATCCCTATTTCACTCAGGCTAAAATTCAGGGGGAGACATGAAGTGATTTTCAACCAAATCAGGTATCTTCTCCTAATCTCCATTCTCAACCTTCAAAATTGCATACCATTTTTACCTTTACCTACAGATTTGTCCCCGTGACTACTCCAATTAATTCTCCTGTCATACCTATCACTACCTTATCCACACCTACTTTAAACACCCCTCCTAAAAATACACCTACTCCTATTGAAAATCTTCAACAAACATCACCACCCAAACAGCTTCGTGTCTACACAAGAAAAAAGAAAAATATCCTTGAGACTGTTTTGCAATCTGATTCTTGCTGAGAATTGGATTTGGGTCCAGCTGCCGGAATGGAAGAAGAAATCAGCAAGTCTACTACTCAAGATGACTTCCCTATTGCTATTAGAAAAGGGGTTAGACAATGCACCAAGCATTCTATTGAAAAATCTGCTGGCTATAATTCTTTGATGCCTTCTTTTCAAGCATTTACAGCAACCTTGGATAAAGAATAGATTCCCACAAGCATAGCTGAAGCTCTAAAGGATCCTAAATGGAGAAGGGCTGTTGAAGAGAAAATTGGTGCACTAGAGAAAAATGCTACTTGGACAGTTACAAACCTTCCTCAAGGAAAAAGGGTTGTTGGCTGTAAATGGATCTTTGCTGTAAAGTACAACTCCAATGGAAGCATCCAACGATACAAAGCTAGACTGGTGGCTAGAGGCTTTATGCAAACTTATGGGATAGATTTCACAGAAATGTTTGCACCCGTGGCAAAGCTTAACACTGTTCGAGTACTCCTAAGTTTGGCTGTAAATTGCGATTGGCAATTACACCAACTTGATGTAAAAAACGCAT
The DNA here is from genome assembly GCA_025506655.1 of Gossypium rotundifolium. Lineage (NCBI taxonomy): Eukaryota > Viridiplantae > Streptophyta > Magnoliopsida > Malvales > Malvaceae > Gossypium > Gossypium rotundifolium. The sequence goes on along the minus strand of CP106722.1, from coordinate 82,816,067 downwards.
TTCTTAATGGCATGCTAGAGGAAGAAGTTTACATGAAATTGCCACCTGGCTTAAAGTCTGTTGAAGGTAGCAACAAGGTTTGCAAGCTCAACAGGTCTCTATACGGGCTAAAACAATCACCCAGAGCTTGGTTTGAGAGGTTCACTAAAGTCATTCTTAAAAATGGCTACAAGCAATCCCTTGCCGATCATACACTTTTCATCAAGGTAACTTCTACAAATAAGAAAGCTATCCTAATTGTGTATGTTGATGACATAATTCTTACTAGAGATGATGAGGAAGAAATTAGCAATTTGAAGCTGTTAAACAGGGAATTCGAAACCAAGGACTTGGGATAGCTAAGATATTTCCTAAGAATGGAGGTGGCAAGATCAAAAGGACTTGTGATAAATTAAAGAAAGTATGTACTTGATTTACTCAAAAAAACTGGTTTTCTTGGTTGTAAGCCAGCTGATACACCAATGGAGGCAAACTTGAGATTCAACAAAGAAGAGGAGTCTTTAGTAGACACAGAGAAATTTTAAAGATTAGTTGGGAAACTTATTTACTTATCCTTGACGAGGCCAGATATAGCCTTTCCTGTAAATGTGATAAGTCAACACATGACTAATCCTACTGAAGAGCATATGGCAGCAGCAAATAGAATTCTCAAGTACTTGAAGAAAACTCCAGGACACGGCCTAATGTTTAGGAAGACACAAGACAGAACTGTTAAGATTTTTACAGACTCTAGTTGGGCGGAGATCTCACTGAAAGAAGATCCACTAGTGGCTACTGCACTTTTGTTTGGGGTAACCTTACAACTTGGAGAAGTAAAAAACAATCTGTTGTTTCAAGAAGTAGTGCTGAAGCTGAATTTAGAGCACTAGCTTTGGGAATATGCGAAGGAATTTGGCTACTTAAATTGCTAAAAGAACTTGGCACTAATCAGGAGGATCACTTTGAAGTCTTGTGTGATAATCAATCTGCTATTCAGATTGCCAAGAACCCAGTCCAACATGACCGAACAAAGCATGTGGAGATTGATAAGCATTTTATTGCTGACCACGTCAACAAAAAGACAGCCACTCTTTCATACATTCCTTCAGAAGGACAGATTGCAGACATTCTTACTAAGGCTTTACCAAAGCCTGTTTTCAATAAATTCCTAGTCAAGCTGGGATTATACAATGTATATTCTCCAGCTTGAGGGGGAGTGTAGGAATTATCATCCCTTTAGTAAAGGGATTCTATAGGATTATCATTCCTTAGTCAAGGGATTCTACAAATATTTACAATCTCTTATTCTAAGGAATCATATCTCTATTAGTTTCTTTCCTATCTTAGAGTTTCCTAAATTAGAGACATAGTTTTGTATAAAGATGTAATATGTTTTATTGTGTTAGAAGGAGATAATACAGAGAATTACTATAAATTCTACATTACTCTATTACAGTCACTGGAACAGATGAAAAGTTATATATTATGCAATATTTCAGTGAAGTCACATCAACCTCCCATACACCAGAAAACAAGTTACAAGGACAAGCAGACAAGTCTAATCTGTTCCTAATAATTAAACGATGAACAAACAGAGTCAGAAACAAACAAGACATACCTGCTTTACAATTTTTGGCGCTCGCCCATAAATATCAAATGAGAGTTGAAGAAGACTAGGCTTCTGAAGAAAAAAATGATTAGTACTCAGAAACACAACAAATACAAATAAAAAGATGGAATGAGCAGCCAACAGAAGCAAACCTTAGTGCATAAGGCAAAAAACAGAGAAATGAGTCTTTGGGCTTCAGGAAATGACACTACTGAAGCACTATTACTTGTTGGTTCTGTATTGGAGGAGTCAATTCCAGAAGTTCGGGGCTCTGAAAGTAGAGAGCCACTAGTAGATGTGTCCCTGCTTCCAACCTGAAGAATGGCAACAGTCTACACTTTTATGAATTGGGACACGCTGAAATGCAGGCTGTTAACTACTTGTACAAGAGTCTAGACTGACAAAAGGTGATACATACTGAAAATGGCTCAGGTTCTCAGGGCAAGGATGCAAGAGAACTCACAAAATAAAATATGACAGCAAAACAACAATACAATGAATGCAGTTTCCAAGCATATATAAATTAGGAGTGAACGTTAGATCTAATCATGTGAAAAAATTTTGAATTAGTAGAGTAGATGATTCTTATCTTCTCATCCTAACACAATTTGAAAATTTTTGAATTGAGTCCAGTGAAACAAGATTTGAGTCAAGTCAAATAAATTTGTTCAAGTAAATTAAAAAAAATTAAAAATGCCAAATTAAAATCTTGTCCACAATATGGCTAAATTCCAAGCTAGAGCAGATAAATTTGAGACCATATACATTTGAGAACTCTTTCAAAGCAAAATAAGAGAAAAACAAGATAATTTGGTGCAACTTGATTGGTAATTTACTTATTAAAGGCCTCAAATTTACCATTTTGGAAAAATTTTACAATTTTATAATTTAATATTCTTATATAATTTTTTGTTTTTAATTTTAATTTTTTCGGAAATTTATTTTATAAATATTTTGAATCTTTTGTTCATTTTTTCGAGAGGAATCAATTTACTCATTTTCAAAATTAATAGGGAACCAAGGAGTATTTACACCAATTTATTATTCAAGTTGTAAAATTCAACTCGACTTAAACTTGAAAAACCAAATTACTTATTCAAGTTAATTCAAAAAACCGAAGAACTCGATTCAATTAACTTGAAATTTGCAAAAAAAAAAAAAAAAAAATCATTTTTTTGAGTTAAATCGAGTTTTGTTCAATCCTAATACAAATAACAAACAGAACCTCAAATATATTAATCTAAATTATATCAGAAATACTCCATACAGGTTGTTAAATCCAGACAAACTTGGAAAAGCAAACAAACAGGGGCCTTTAGAAGATATACTAACCTCCTTGTCGCCTTTTTCATCAATAGACCCAGACTTCAAAGACTCTGCACCTGCCGTTCTCTGATCCACAGCAGACAGCAACATATTTGTTGCAAATTGCTCAATTTCCCTTGAAATGTAGCTCAGCTGATAAAGTTTGTTTGCTACCTGTGCAATATAAACACAGGAAAGTGAGAAAAGAAAAGACTTTGCAACTGAAAGTCAAAACATTTAACAGTTGATAACAGACACAGGATGTTATAAAGGAGTAAGTTCACTTACCAGCCGGATAGCTTTCCCACGAATGTCATCTTGGGAATGAACAGCACACTGCCATCAGAGACATGTAACAAAAATAAGAAACCCACAAAAGGAAAAAAAGAAGAATCATGTGCAAACATAACTAGAATGGGACTAAAAGCTTTCTATAATGCTTCTCCACTCGGATAAAAATTATAGCCTAGGAAACCTCAATGATATTTGTCACATAAATATGGCTCTATCACAGGTAAACTAAACATCAACAAACATAGGGGAGAATTATAAGACAAGAATTCAACAAATACAGATTACCGCATGTGACCAACGAACAATTCATTACTAAAATTGTCTTGGACAACTTACCTTCAATGCTAAACCTAAGCAGGCTTGCCGATTATTTGGACGTCCCAAAATTAAACTCCACACCACACCAAGGCCCTGTGTCACACGCTCAGCGTCACGAACCTCTTTCCCAGCAACATCAAACACATCAGAAGAGCAGAGATCATCTAGAAGTTTCAAGGCTGAGTCAGGCAGAAACGGAACTTCACCAAGAAGCTTACTAAATGACTTGTCTGAGGCTGGAAGTGTGTCCAGCAAAGATTTGGACTGCAGCAAAACAACTAAGATAAATCCATTACTTTTAGGGGAAAATTAATTACGAAGTTGCTTCACTTAAGTAAGAGCTTACCACTGCCAGGAGGAATTTTTCATAAAGAACAGCAGAATACGAAGAGTTGTCAACTGAATCTGAAACTGTGAGAGAATATAGATGGTAGAGAACTTGCAATACAATGTCGTGACCCTGACCAATATAACACAACATTATAAAAGTTCGAAAAAGCGGACTCAACATGTAAAAAGCAGAAATGTAGTACAGTTTTGGGATTGATTGAACTCCATAAGCTCATCTGACCAACACAAACATCCTAGAACTAATATATTTGAGTCAAAGCAACGATCCATGAAAGTCAACACTGAACACTGATAACGTCTAGTACAGTAGGTACTGAGATCCATCAAGCAAATAAATTGGATAAGCAAGAATATTGGTTTCACACTTTCCTTCTTGATCAAATAAACAAGAAAGACAATCAAATGGAAGTAATGAAGAGTCAAAGACCAAAATTCAACCATACTGTAGAAAATAAAGATTGTGTCCCAATCAAACATTCAACAAAACACAACCACCACACCAGAACAGCTTAGTAGGAAGAGAACATTGTGATTCCATAGTTGCACAAGGATTTGTAGGACAGTTGTAAATAGGCAGATTTTTGTTAAGTGGGTATACCACCCTAACATGTACGTTAAAAGTCACTGTAGTTTGCTTGTAGCAAACTTTCTTGCCTCTTTTGATGTAGAAATAAAAATCAATCATCCAAGAAAATAAATACTGGGTCACAGACACCAAAAAGCATAATTATAGAGTTGATCAAACAGAATGTAAATCATGTGATAAACAGAAGCACCCAGCTTAGTATGTGTGTGCCTCTCTGCATGAGAGTGAGAGAGAGAACCAACTAAGAAAACTTCAAAATGGTAGAACAAAACAAAAAGATTAGTGTCAAAAATCAAAAGCAGGAAGAAGTAACAGATCACAACTTGTGTACCTTTTGTTGTCGGTAATCCACAACAATTTGTTTTCCCAACATGACAACAATGTCATCATCAGCATCAATCTGAAAGGAAATGTAGCCACATGTGATTTTGCATACATCATCAGGCATAGGAACTTAATAAAACATAGAATTGAATACTATTAGTCTAAGGGTCTGAAATTTTGAAATCATCCAAAATTATTCTAGAATTTATTCAAGTACGCACTTTAGTAGGTTTTCAAGGGCACAACTTGTATGAGATGGGACCATTTTGGAAAATAGACAAGTCTACACAAGGGGAAAAAAAGAAGGATTTTAGCACATTCAGAAAAGGAAGAGAATATTACTTCAGGGTATGCCTTAACAGTAAACTCTTGAATTTCAGTTTGGAAAAGCCATAGCTTCTTAGAAGATCTTAGATCCATGAAACTAATTTGTTTCGCAAAACTAAGACACGGGTTTGTCTGCCTTTTTCCCATCATAACTAGATTAAATCAATCCCATTTTATCCAGAACCATATTTTCTCAAATCTATTCATAAAATGCATAGGTAGTTTGTCCCAGAAAAAGGCAGATTTTCCCTAAACTTGCCCATTGTACAATACTCAATGCAGAGCATATTTGCAAAGCACTTCAACAGAAGTTCATTAAAAATGGGCTTAATATATCATTTGGTACCTGAGTTTGACACTTTTTCTAATGTGGTACCAGTGTTGTTTTTTGGTGCAATTTAGTATCTCTATTTGACAAAGTTATATATTTTGGTACCCAAAGGTAATGGTGTTAACTTTTTAGTGTTCAATTCAGTTTTAGGGTTGATTTGATGAAAATTAATTGCTAATATTATTAGGTTCAAATTTTTCATGTTTTTGTTAATAGAATAAATTTAGTGTTAATCGTGAATTTGTTTAATTTTGCAAATAATTTTTCAAATACAATCCGATGGATGTGGTTTAATTCCGGTTTTGGAGTTGGTTTGATGAAAGTTAATTGCTAATATTATTAGCTAATTATGAATTTTCATCAAATCAACACTAAAACCCGAATTAAACAGTAAAAAGTTAACAATGTTATCTTCACGTACCAAAATGTATAGCTTTTGTCAAATACAAGTACCAAATTGGACAACAAAATAACACGAGCACCACAACAGAAAAAGGTGTCAAACTCAGGTGCCAAATAATGCATTAAGCCTTAAAAATAATAGAAAATCTTATATTATAAACCCGTGATCAGCCTATTAGCCTTTGAAGCTGACTGTTCTACAGAACCACTGGCACACTATTACTAATGTTTGAATCCTTAAATGCTCTAAAAAAGGTGGATGTCTCTGTTCTCAAGTAATTTTAGATGGTGATAGAAGAGGTTTAAGGCACATAACTAACAGGTGACGCTTGTGATGAACTTTATGCATCCATGTAAAATTCTAAGTATGCAGTATGTAGTGTAAACTTTGAACTGATAGTAAGAAGGCATTACTCTTTCAATCAGCTTTGCATGATAACAAACTCCAAGATTACAAACAGTCCAACATTAAGACAGGAAAGAGAAAAAGAAGCAGGCATTCAGAGAATATAGACAAATCAGAATGTATATATATATAGCATGTCACCTGACCAACAAGCCGGGCAAGTAACGCCATGTGCATTTCATTACAATCTGACCAATGAAGATGCAGGTATGACTCAGCGATCTGTTGAACTGCTGATTTTATCACACTTCTTGCCAGCTCCTCGGTTAGCTCAACATATAGAGGTGGCACAGGTAAATCCCGACCAGTCTCATCTAAAGAAGATATGGTAATAGAAGCCTGGAAATTCTGATCAGACTCTGGAAAAGATGATTCTTCAGTCTCATGTTTAATTTCAGAATCTGCCTTCATTTCAATTGAATCTACATCAACCACATAAGGAGAAACTGCATGATTGGAGGAAGTCTTGACTTCTAGAATGTGAACAATGTCTTCCGCACCACCCACAACATCCCCTTCAGGAGCCGGTTGCTCAATACTAGTAATTGATGGACCTTCTATTGTGTTATCATTGCTTTGAATGTTAGACATCGGGCGCAAAGAAGGGTTCTCAACAGCTGGAACTGAAAGAGGCTTATTAGAAATAGAACAATCAAAGTCAGGCATTGCAGCACGAGTGCCCTCCAAAACAGGTGAGCATGACATTCCAACAGAAACAGCAGCCCGTCGTGGATCTAGGCGACGAGGATCCTGAAAAGGTTAGCATTAACTTCCATTTGCTCAACAGGAGTTATAAAGATCCGAAATCTGGAAAAGGCTGAAACATTTTGAAAAGCAATATATGATGATAGAAAATGGAAGTTACCCTTCTTGGGTCGCGTTTAGAATCTGCAGCAAAATTGTTGACAGCAGATGTATCGGATATTGATGAACTGATTGTAGTAGCTGAAGTAAAGGGCAACTGTGGTGTTGAAACAGGAGTGTGCAAGGAATTTGTTGAAGCAGGAGGTGGCAGAACTTGAGCCCGAATATTTACATGTACAGCTTGCTGAGTTGTAGGCAATGTCCCGACCTTTGTTAATGAAGGAGGACTTTTAGGCAAGTGCCTCATATTTGTGATGACAATATCTGCCAGCAGGTCAGGATGAATTTTTGAAATAAGAATTTCAAGAGATTCAGCACCTCTTTCTCCTTCAGCAAGTAAAGCACCAATCATTGCTATCATTTGCTCAACAGGAGTTAAATTATCATCCGAAAGAGGAAAACTGGGAGATCCTCCATTGACAGAAGAAAAATCTTGCCCAAAATCATTTATTTGAGGGGGAGGCATTGAGTGGGAATTGGGTCCAGAGCGAATACGCTTTGAGGCCATCTCAAAATTATGTGTTGGTTCTTCATTATCCTGAGGCATAGATCTTTTCTTTGACACATCTCCTAAAACATATGCTTGGCTTGATGCTTGATCATCCTGAAAACACATTATATTTACCATGAGAAACTCATAAAAAGCTACCAAGCACTAACTTTTATCACTGAAACTTATTATTTTTGTTACCTGCTAAAAAATATATTTTAAAATAAAAATATTACCCTGACAGACTGAATTTCCCTTGAAGCCCGCTCACTATTTTTTATCATCTTCTCAACCTGTCTGATGACTTGATCAGCAGCATCCCCTGCGTTCATTGCTCGTAGAGCTCTAAGCAATCTGTCCCTAGACTGGTCAGCCAAAATAATACCCAACTTTTCAGGTACAAGAGCACTGAATAGCCCCCAAAAGTCATAATTACAGGCCATACAGGGTGAAGTTTCATTTCAATATTTAACAAACCAGGAGCTCTCAACAAAGCATTTGTGATACATATATCCATTAACCTTTTGCCATTTGAATAATAATTCCACCAAGATAGCAATAAGTCATTTAGAGAGAGGATAATAAAGAGGTAATTATAAAATCTAAGGTATTAGAAGGCACTGATATTCAGCAGCCAACTGATTTGTATACATATTAGATAAAAAAAAAATCATTTACTTCAGTTTCAGTAATTGGCATCTGAATTATCCAAAAATTATAATAATAATAAAAAAAGAAGTTACCTCTACAATAGCTGGATTAGTACACCTCAGGAATCCCAAAAACGCAGTTCTCAAGGAGTATTGAATACTAGCTTTATGGCATTCTCTCACCATGTCAAAGTTTGGATTAAAATCGAGCAGTGCAGAAAGAACAGTGCCATAGTGGAGGGGTCTCCTTCTTGCTATGGCAGCAAGACTGTCAAACAAAAAAAGGGCTTTAGTTAAAAAAAAAAAAAACTAACTAACAAAATAGCTCTAGCATTGGGAAAAGAATTTAAAATCCACACAACCAAACAACTACAAGAATGAAAAAACAATAGCTGAGACCTAAAGCTATTTCTAAACAAAATAAAAAGACGGGATCAATTTTTGAGACATCTTGTTAGTTGTCACGATCAGTCACAAGTTCAGATCAAGGTTAGCTTTTCACACAAATCTCGAGGATACAGTAGCACAATGGAGCAATTAAAAGATATTTCTGATTCCCTCCTCCTAAGAGCCTCACTATGATAGAACTATAACTTAGCCAAAACACCCCACCACCTTACCTGCGCTTTCTCTATCACTGATAGAGCTTTTAAGAAGCATGTAATCAGATGAACCAAAGCCTAAAGGAAACCAGAAAAGCAATTGCATACCATAAGCACACTAGAAAACTTAAGCTACACAGTATAACTCCAGAACTAGTATGCAAAGACCTTCAAAGAAAAGAAGAGAAAAGCCCTTGGTTAACCATCCATTATTGACAGAAGTCTGTTCAATCACTAGCTACACATTCTAAACTTAAGCTACACCTATCTTTAGTATCTTATTTTAAGTTTTTAATTGTCATCAATGAACCATTTAGCAACAAATTCTAAACTCTTAAGCAGGATACCCAGGAATAGTAGACAGAGATAAAGCATAGAAAGAAGGGAAAGCAAAAAGTCCGACTCTGGTGTTGTTACCAACAAAGCACAGAGAGCAACATATAATACTTAGGTAACAGTTACCAGATGTTAATATTATAAATAAAAAATAAAAACAAAAACCACCAGTCTTCAACTGCTTTTGGTTTCAAACATAAAACAGATCATAGAACTCGATCATATCTCATGACTCATCAAAATTAGTTCAAAATCCAAAATTCCAGGTCTCTTGAAACTATTGCAGGACTCAGATACGCGCATGTTACAGACTACAAATAAATAACATGCATAGGAATGCAATACCCATCCTCAATGGTATCACTGGCAAAAAAACATGCAGCAACCTCAGTGCTTCCAACAAGACACCATTTTAATTACAAATTCCAAAAACAATGGATTCAAAAGAAATAAGCCATTCAGTTTTTTCTCTGCACATGTAGAGAATTAAATTCAAGTTTCTCATCTAGAGATGTCAACCAATAATTCATATCGAACAAGCTCTAACTAAGCAGGCCAACATAAAACTCCATGAATAAAGTCTGCCCAACATATGCTCAAAATAGAACATCATATATAAAGGGCGAGATAGGAGGGAGGTGCTTTTTCCTTATGTCTTCTTTACTCTACATTTGTTAACAAACTGATAGAAAATGCCCACTCGAGGAGAACAAACAGAATATGAATCCAAAAAAAACGGAGCATTCCCTCTAATTTACAGGTAATTGAACCTAACATGATCCAAAAATGTTGGAAGAAAGTACTTCAAGCAGCCCTAAAGTGAGAAATTAAGGAATCCTTAAACAACTCAACCCTTAATCAGCAGTAAAAACAATACAACATGAATGTTCCCTTAATAACTAAGGGATTGACTTCTAATATCATGCTATAGAGATTAGTCCAACATATTCAACAAGTTACACCTAAATTGATATTCACTTTTTAATTACATGTGCCAAATAGTAAAAATCGCTTCCCAAAAAGAAATACTTCAATGGAATGCCATTTAAAACATCAGTGACCCAAGCAACTTCAGATCTTGAACTATGACTTCATGATCATTTTAAGCTACATAAATATGCACTCAAGTTGGTATATATATTAACTAAAATAAAAGTAAACTAAATGATGTCAGATAAGAAACATATACATAAGGTATTATGGAAAATAAAAATATCATTGTTACCCTAAAAGCAAACCAGCAGATGACAGTAATATTTGGGAGGGGAGTAAGGGAAACAATACATTCTAATAGCAACACTGATGCAAATAACTCATAAAAAGAGAAATTAATCTGCAATGCAACAAAAGCAGGTACCTAGTCATGCATCACAACATCGGCAAGCATGCAGCCAACCCTTACATCTATTGCCCCAATGAGTCAGATAAAAAATGTACTGCCAAGAAAACAGACAATCTTATGTTTTACTCTTCCATTTATCATAAAAGGCGCCTCAATGGATGCAACCATTGAAACCCCGAAAAATAATTAGCTTCTGAACCCATGCCCATGTAGACACTATGCAAGTCAATCAGCAAAACACATGTTTATATCCAATCACTACACGATAGACTTCAACACATACAATGACCAGCCAACAGACATCTCATAAATAAGTATCTTCTGGAAACCTTATTTCAAAAGTATTACTCAAAGTTCCTCACGATTCAAATCACCTTCAAAATTCTAAAACTATTTCCATATGAAAACAAAAATAAAATGCCTTATGAATTTTTAAAGTTCATGCGGTCATGCCGAATGTTATAGAACTTAAGTACATACATGCAGGGAACAGTCCCACAAATTTGACAGAGATATTTGTCTACTTATAAGCAATGACGTTTACATTAATAAAGGCTTTAAAATTGCAAACAAGATTTTCTTTGACCACTCCAAAGTCAGTTTATTCTTGATCATTCAGGACAGTTTAGTCCCAGATCCAAAATAAAAGACAATACCACCCATCTTTCTATGCTGCTAGGTATCCCAGAGTGTAAACATTTAAGATCTTAATATCAATGAAGCTGCTATCTTGTAAGGAATGCTCCTCCATCACTATCCTTTAAGAAAACAAAACAGTGAATGTATTTCTTGCATAACCACTGACCATGTATGCAAACCTGCTAAACATTCAAAAGATGGTGCATCCTGCAAACTAACTGCTGTTGGTTCTTGCAATACAGGTGTTTACATCCAACGAAATAATTGTATATTATTAGCAGTTGACCAATGAACAAGCTGGAAGTACACCATCTCATCAAACAAAAGTTTTGAACCATTTTAAAAGCATGCTTGCAAGTAAAAGATAGGGGATTATCTTCCACATTCCGAAAACTCTTAATTGTTGTCTTTGTTTCTGGCCAAAAAAACTTCCTCTTTCAGTAAGTTGTGATAAACATAACACATTTTAGACCTATATGATCAAGGTTGGTGATCAAAATGATATAAGAAAATGTTGCAAACATAAAAGCTCAGAGGAAACTAGGAAGTTTTGATGATAATGGTACAAAATTTATAATGATGCAGTCTCCTCTGGTGTTTTTTCAAAAGTGTACATTTGAAACCAAAAGAGAAGAAATCTGAGTAACTTGTTTGTTTAAACAAATATTTAAAATACCACTCGATGATAATAATTTAGGATCACTTGCCTCAAGCATAAACCATTACACAACGAAAATGCTTGCCTTCACGCAGAAAGAAACCAGCTGAGACATAACAGTAAGTGATACTGGTAATAATCAAAGATCACATCCAACTTTTGCATCAGACTACTTCAGAGCCATGCGGTACAACATATTTCAAAGAACAGGGTCAAAAGACGGCAAGTCAATTATCTGTCAAGAAAAGTAATTACAAGAAAAAGGCATTTGGGCCACCATCCTAAGAGCTGAAGAACCGGCAGAGAACATAGTCATAAGTCTTACTGTTGACCAGAAACCAACATACACAGCAATATGTAAGGAATGCAGCATCACAAAAATAGGTATAAAAAATATAGGAATCAACAAAATCGAAACATGGAAGATTAGCAGGATAAACCCCAGTTAAAAAGAATTTCGATTATTAAATATTTAATGTGCATCAACTGTTGTCAAATAACCAATACATTTTAAGGTAGCTTGCATATTTTCAGCTGTAAAAAAATACAGCAGAATCCCAAATAATAATAGGATCCCCCCTAATAATTTACTGCAATGCTTGATCACCAAGTTTCTCAGCGCGAGTTGACTGATGATTATTTCCATTGCTTAACCATTCCTATCATTGGCCAATGGTGCTCCATAGTACACATTAATGTGAACATTATCTAGCCCTGTAACTCCCAATATCTGAACAAGCAATGCACCAGTATCCAAGGCCATTAACTCCTCAAAAGAGAGCTTGACAGCACGCTGCAATGGTATCACAAACAAGCAGTTGAACTTGTACTACAACCTGCTACCAAGTTTCATCAATCTCTCCAAAAGTTTTAAAGATGGTAAAACAGAGGGCAAATTCTAAACACAGTGCAGCCCCAAATTATAAAAATTAATATTCATTTATCAGATACGGACAGTACATTGGAACCGATAAGTTTGCATACAGAAAAGTACCATTAGAAAACAACGGCACCTTCTAGCTTTGAAATTAAGAGATATTCAGTTATGACAGGATATAATTCTTTCTTGCAATAAAAAGATAAAATAAGGAAATAGATGAAGATGCAAATAAAGCTCCCATAAGAGGAAAAGCAAAGGGAAATCTGTAACATTCTTGAACTGAGAATTGATACCAATACTTATCAACCACAAAATCAAAGGGGGGGGCAGGGGGGGAGAACTTTTTCACCTCCACTCAAACAATTATATGTCCTAATTATATGGAACTAAATAATAAAAAAAGTGCTAGCAATTATGTACAAGATTTATAACACCCTAACCATTTTAAACTCTAGATGTCCAAATTTTATAAAACACTAGGAAACGGGAAGTATCCAAAATAATGACACAAGAAAGAGGAGAAAAGAAAAAGAACCATAAATTCAGAAAAAAAAAGGATCATAAAACGTAGAAAACCAAAGGTTCAGAATAAGAACAACTGACTACTGGTGAAGAAACTCACCAATTGACAATTGTGATTGTTACGGACCCAGGGAGACTACTGGCTGATTGCAACATGTCAAGTAAAATATGAAGTGTCCTGTTTGCATCTGATGTTACAGCAACTGGATCCAAAATAGGATGACCACCACTTAGCCATGATATATTAAAAGTCCGTCTACTTCCTCTGGTAGCTGGAGAAACATTAAAAGAAATAAGTTTCCGGAGATGCCAGTAACTATAGAATATATAAATATGGAGTTACTATGAATGACATACAAAACGAAAATCCTATGCTAACCCAAAAAGTCAATCTGCCAAACATGGCTGTATGAGCAAACCAAATCATGTCCTAGTGGAGCCCTTAACGATTGGAATGCAATACCTTCAATGTATTTTTCAGAATTAACGTTGTCAGATGTAAAGAGTAAGACATGCATCTCCAAAAATTTCAGAGCCAGCAACTTTATCCCAACTGGACCAGGCTACAAATTTAAATCAAAGAAACATCGATTGCACATGATTAGCAAGTTGGAAATATCAAGTCACTATAAAATTAAATAATTCTCAAAAGACAGAACTAAATAATTTATTATAAGAGTAGCAAAAGTTAGGGAAAACAAATGAGCATAAATATGTATACAACCACGAAACAGATATCACTACTCAAAACAACATTTAGACCCATACCAAAACAACACCGGGGGCAGGAACCCCAAGGGTAAAAAATAAAATAAGGGATGGAAATAGCAGTTTTTAAACCTTTTAACCATGTCTCAAAAGCACAATCTCCTACACAAATTCTCAGAGCCAATTGCTCACATCAAGGAATAAAGTTAAGAGCCTTATGCATCTCTTGCTGATTGTTAGACGCATAAAGAATGCCTCAGGATATGTATTTTAGCACAACTTTTCTCTAGGATCCTTCACCACCTCAAGATAAAACATTGAATTATTTGTTTAACTTTCATTTGATAATTGTTAAGGAAAAAATACCCAAACTTATGCTTTTTCATTTTGATCACATATTACATAGAAATAAAAAGCTTTCTAACACAGTTTCTCTTGTGAACATGGACATAAATGAAACCTATTGCCCAGTAACTGTTTCTTACTGTTATTTGATTACATTAAGAAGCTACTCACTCAAAAGCTACTCTTTTTTTCATGTCCACCTGTGTACTGTCTTTCTTCGAGAGAAAGAGAAAGAGAGAGACTCATCCAATAATATTAAGTTAATGAAGGCCACCAGAACACAAGTGTTGCTTGATAAATCAATAACAATCTTCAATTAGTTGGAAACTTGGTTTCAACATTCATTCACGGCACCAATCCCTCAAATTCTACATAAAACTCACCAAACATGTTAACTAGTTAAAACCTACTTAACGGTTCTATCAACATGTTCAAAAAGAAGTATCACTTTATTATATTGCCATGTAATTTAGCTAAATTGTACCTATGCCGTTTTCTGTAATTCTCGTTAGATGTAGTTAGATCCTACTTTAATTGTTCTATCAAATTTTTTTTTAAAGCATCATTCTATTAAACTGCCATGTGTTTTACCTAAATTGTCCTTTAAGCCATTTTTGTAGTTCTTGTTAGATGTAAAATCACTATTAAAAGATATATCTTTCTTTTTAGGAAAATCAACCAAATCTATTTAGTATTATACATTTTCAACCACAAACCAAATACTTTTCCAAGAATCATTTCAACACTGAATTGTCAGCAGTTAATATTTCAATTTATAAAACAGTACCTAACTTGGTCAAAATAGTCAAGCATTGAAACTTAACCCATATAAGTTTAGTGTTTGGAAAGCCAAAGTAAAATGTCATACCTGCAATGCAATGGAAAACACGTCTTCCTTGAATCTAACCATCCACATCCATAGTTCCTGAAGCCACTGATCAACTTTACCGTGCTGCTGAAACTATAATTTCCAAGAAAACTTTTATGCATAGGTAAGAAAACCAAATATTTTGACATTTAAAAAAAAAAGACAAACGGATCAAATAATCAATTTAGAGTTTTCAGAATTACTAAAGCACAGAAACCATCGTTAAGTGATTAACATCTTATATGCACTCAATCAGAAAACAGTAACTAAGAGACAACAGCAATATTCAATGCTATAAAGCACATTTGTTCAAAATCTAAAGGCACTGCGCTCCAATTGTACATGGAGGCATAAAACATCATTTACAAATAGGAAAAGAATCAGCAAAAAACATGTACATTTGAACTAAATCATTACTTAAAAAGGTAGAAGCTAACCTGTAATGTCAGTTCTTCCAAAACACTGCAGAAGAAATTTATGCCACTAACAATGGATTGTTTCACAACATTCGAGTCAACATCCCTCAAAAACGTTACTAAAACCGGTACAAGTACAGTCGAATGCTCTATGGATTTTAATCCAATATCTTCAATTATCCTGCCAACCGTTGACAAAAAACAAAAAACAAAAGTCCAGCTACAATATTAGGAACCTAGCAACATATGAAGAGAGAACAAATACAAAGAAATAGATCAGTAAATTTTATAAACGCAACACGAAATATTTCCCAAAAATGCAGCTCATTAATCACACAAATATCAAAACTAAGAAGCGAGAAGTTAGGCATCCAGCAGCAGCATATAAAATAACATAAACATACAAAATTGGAAAGAATTAGGGTTTGAAACTCACTCGACAAGAAATCCCCTAACGAGGCCATGAGGAGAACGCTGGAGGTCGGAAAGGTAGGGAAGAGTTCGGCGGCGGAAGAAGAATCGAGAGAGGAAAGAATGTCCTTGGCCTGTTTAAGAGACGAAAGCTTCACCGCCAAATCAGAGTGGTTGAGCGCGGCAGTGAGCAGAGAAAGGGCTTGGTCCCTAGAATCAGCAACGTTCATGGCTATCGGCTTCCCCCCACGAGATTTTTGATCGATTTTTGGGACGGAATTGTAAGAAATGGGATAGAGTTAGGGTTTTGAGGGGTAAGGGCTTAGGAAGTGGAGAGCGGAGCGTATGAAATTTTTATGAGGTCCGAGAGAGAAGAAGGAAAAAAAAACTTTTTTTTTTTGTATTTTATAATTATTAGTTTGGATAAACTACAGCAACAGTCCTTAAACTTTATTTAAAATTACGTTTCAATTACCAAGTTTCAAAAATTACATGACAGTCCCTAACATTTTCATTAACTTCTTTTAGCTAATTCAAAATGTTAATCACTAATTTCACCCACCAATAATCATTTTATTCAAAGAGTTTTATAAATATATTTTTTGAAATGTTCTCCCGGGTTTCTATTTATTTTTGAGTAATTATTTGATATGAAAATTTTTAATTTAACGTGACAAGTATCATATTTATTTTTTACTTAATTTTATATTTTTTCTATATTCTATAAGAAACGTATGAGAATTTTTCCTTTTTAATATACATAATAGATATATATTAGTTTTATCCATCTTGTCAATCTTTGGATTTTATGTTGTTTATTTTGCTTCATTTCTTCACTGTTTCTCAACTTTCTGAAAACCCAGAAAAAGAAAAAGGAAAACCTTTAGAAATTTCGTCCTTTTAGCAATGTTTAGTTACAGTTGGAGAAAATCTCGATTTTGTATTAAAAAAGAGCAAGTTTAAAGTGATTTAGATCCCATTATTTCCCTGGGTTTCTTTTTGAAGTCATTATGGGTTTTATATTTCAGAGCATGAAAAGTTGTTGATCTAGCTAATGGAGTATTCATGGTAATTATATTCACTTTTATTTGCTTCGTATTACATTTTAATTATTTATATTTAAAAGGTTAAGTTTTAGTTATTTATATTATTGTTTCGTTACGTAGTAGTAATTCTGATTGTTAAGATCTGTTATTTCCCTAACAACAATCTT
Organism: Gossypium rotundifolium; assembly: GCA_025506655.1. Classification (NCBI taxonomy): domain Eukaryota; kingdom Viridiplantae; phylum Streptophyta; class Magnoliopsida; order Malvales; family Malvaceae; genus Gossypium; species Gossypium rotundifolium. Next base: position 82,798,891 of record CP106722.1, on the reverse strand, counting down.
ATGTGACAATTCAAATGAATTTTAAATGCCAACATGAATGTTTAACTGGGATGATAATAGTTTTTTAAGTCAAAATAGAAAATAAAACTAAAAGAAAAAGAAGACGAACGGTTTTTTTTTTTTCAGTTCAATGTGAAATTAATTTAAAATTTTTAATTAATTAAAAATCGTCACATCCAAGTTGACATTTAAAACCCATTTGAACTGTCACATAAAATTGTCGTTATGGAGATAACAGAGCTTAACAGCAAAATGACTAATTCGTAACAAAACGATAATGTAAATGACTAAAACGTAACATTTCAAATATAAATGATTAAGATATAATTTTGAGTCAAATAAATATAACTATTTTTATAGTTTACTCGAGTTTAATACTTTGTTTTTTGGGCATTTAATTTTAAGCTTTGTTTTATTGCCGACAAAGCTTTCGATTTGGCGATAAATTTATTTCTTAAAAATATCTTCAAGACTAATTGAATCCTATAAAAAGTGGTAGCATGATTTATGAGTTATAACTGTAAAAATAAAGCAAGCTGCAGAACTCATAGGGATAGGGTTACTGAGAAAATTAGAAATTTGTTGTTTAATACTTTGATATACTATGCTTTTCTTTCTTTTCTTTATTCATTTGGGTACTTCCCAGCTCTAATTATATTTATTGATTTTACTTTTCTGTAACCAACTCTTAAGGTTTCTTTCCTTTTTTTATAAATATTAATATTATTTATTTATTAAGATTTTTGGGAAAAAAATCAGAATTATTGTTAAAAAATTTAAAAGTACTAAATTATATTGAGATAGATGCGCTTGACGACAGAATCATTTATCACTTAAGAAATGTTTGTTTCTATCTCGTCAGCCAAATTAGAAAATTTATTTTCATGTTGACATTCATTTCCTTTTTTATTGAATGATGATGACTCGAGACCCATGTATTTAATTTCTCATGTTTTGGAAGATCTAACCTTATTAATGGCCTTCTAATAAATGGGTATCTAGTAACGAAAATTTCTAAGTACAAATTGGCAAAGATCTTTGTTCCAGCGTTGGGAACAAGTACCAACTATAAGTTCGATTTTGATCGGCTTCAGATTAAGTGAATATGGTTGAAGAGTCACTTCAAGCATCTCTCGTAAAAGTCAACACCTAAATATACTCAATGTCATGCTAAAGCTTAATTTATTGGATCATACAATTAACGGTCTATAGTTTTGGAATGCCCATATAGAACATTATATAAGGTATGCAGAGTAGAGAGAAGAAAGTAAATTATTACCTTGTGATTTTACAATCGTAGGGGTTCATGGAACCTATCCCTTTGAGAATCTCAAATTCCCTCTTGCTAGAATGTAATTAGAAGCAAATGTTATTAGGCGTATTACATTTTAAACATTTTGTATTATTATAATAACTAGTTGGACTTTCTAGGCCCAACCGGAACACGAAACTTTAGTTTGCTTGAATGCTGAAACCCATGACACTTTTTTATTTCAATTGAAGTTAAATTGATTATAAATTTATTTTGATTTGGTATCCTATTGAATCAAAGTTAAGGTTTGACATTTACTAGAAATAAATTGGTTAATAAGAGAGGAGAAAAAGAAAGAATCCAAAATAAGATATAAGAGTGTTGACCTCTTGAGATGTAATTTTTCAAGAAACAAAGATGGTTTTATCTACAGGATAGGAAAAAAGGTTGAAAGAAACTAAAACCCTAAAATGTACATGAAAGAAAAAAAACTAGGAAACCAGGTATATGGATTCAATAACTCAAATGGTAATAAGAGTGAAAAGCAAAAAATATATAGATATACTTGGTTATTTTATAAAGGACACGATATTGTAAGAGAAAACAAACATAAAAAATAAGCCCCACCTAAAAGAGGTTTTTTTTTTTTTTACTTAAGTTAATGCAAAAAAGTTTTATTAAAACCAAATAATTAATTATTTTTAATTGATGTATTGAAACGGCCGAGAAAGAATTGGATGAAACGATTACGCCACGTTATTTATATCCCTTCCTAATCAATTAATGACATATTAGTTAATTTTTACATGTCATTTACACCTCATTTGATTAGATTTTACACCTCATTTAATGACATGTCTCATTTACACATCATTTAATTAGATTTTTTAATCACAAATCCCTAAAATCCCAATTAAAAATTATTCAGCCCTAATAACAATTCTATCTTCACCTCTCTGCCTTATTGCTAACGTCTGTGCCCTGCTGTTAACGTCTTTGCCCTGCTGCTATTATTCTGCTTCAATTACTCTACTTCACATCTCTGCCCTGCTGCCCTGCTGTTATTTTTTTCCAGCAACCATTTTGCTGTTGATTTGCTTTGGTTTTTCGGCGTGGCTACTACAATTTATTTTACAGGTGAGTTTTTTTTTTTTCATTTTGTTATATAGCTGTTTTTAGGTGAATTTCCGGCTTGATTTCTTGTTTCTTTCGATTTAAGGTATCCGTTTCTTTGTTTGGTAACTTGAATTTAATTCTTGTATATAAACTTACAGTTTTGTTCTAATTCTTCTCGCCGACTATCATGAAGTATATGCGCTATGTTGCTGTTGGCGTATTTGAATTTCATGATACAAGGTCAATGTGTTGAAGGATTTTATTGGTTGATTTTATTTTATTTTTTATTTGGGTTTTTGAATAGAATTCTGATGGCTAGAATATGTAGGGTGATAATGATCTTTCTATGGTAGTATTGTATCAACTTTCAGTGAAGGGTTTCTTCTTGATGCAAAGGGAATCCGTTTTTAGTTTGACTCACCAGTTTGATGAATTTTACTATTATGCTAAAATAGATAGGAAAGCAAGAAAGTCAATGCTAGTTCCTAATAATTAAATGAATAGTTTAAACTATTCTTGAGCAGAAAATTATATTATTTTTGAGCCGTGTTTTATTAGATTTGAATTGTTCTTTTAAGTTTTTAACGATTTCTTGTATTATCATGATTTTTATTATATATTAAAATTTATTCTCGTGTTTTGTTAATTTATAATTTTCATTTATGGAGACAAATCAAGATGAAATAGTTCATCTTGTCGGAAACAAGATAATTACATTGAAGAAGTAAAAGTGGGCCGAAAGTGCATTAGAAGAAGAGGCTTATAATCTTTATAATCGGTTTGCTTTGAGTAAGGGGTTTAGTATTCAAGAGGAAATAAGAGACGAAGTATGGTGAACCTATAAGACAACGTGAATTTTTATGCTCGAAATCTGGGTATCATGAACACGAAGATATTGCCAAAGTGAAAAAATTTAATCGTTTAGAGACAAGGACAGGTTGTCAAGCTAAGTTTCGTTTTACAATAGAAAATGGTGTTTGGGTTGTTTCTTACTTTAATGATTATCATAATCACCACTCAGCAACTTTAGAAGAAAGAATTAATTTAAGATCAGGAAGAAAAATTTTGGAAGGACATGGAGATATTATTCGTTCAATGGTTGCTGCAGGAATTAAACAAACAAGTTCATATTCGTTTCTCAGGAAGGAGATTGGGTTTGAAAATATTACATTTACCAAACGAGATTGTCATAATTTCTTGCGAATTGAAAGAGAGACACTGATTGAAGCAGGGGATGCATAGAGTATTTTCAAATTTTTCAAACATAAGCAAGCTAAAGACCCTATGTTTTTTATTCAATGCAAGTGGACCAGAGTAATCGACTAGCTAATTTTTTTTTGAGAGATGGAAGATAAAAATTGGATTACGATTGTTTTGGAGATGTTCTTGTGTTTGATACCACATATAGAACCAATAAGTAGAATTTGGTTTGTGCTCCATTTGTCGGAATCAACAATCACTGGAATACTGTTTTGTTCGGTTGTGCTTTTTTATCGAATGAAACCACTGAGTCATTTACTTGGCTATTTGAAACATTTTTAGAAGCCATGGGCCACCGACAATCGAAAAGCATTTTTACTGATCAAGATCAAGCGATGATGAAAGCAATAGAGATTGTTCTCCCATAATCTTCTCATAGATTATGCATGTGGCATATTTCAAATAATGCTAAACAACATCTTGCTAGTTGTTTTGTCAACGCCGAGTTCAAAGCATAATTTAATAAATGCTTTTATGGATGTGAAAGTGAAACAGAGTTTGAATCAAGTTGGGCTACCATGATTGAAAATTTTGAGCTTCAATATCATGCTTGGCTTAAGAGACTATATGAGCTTCGCATAAAATGGTGCCCTGCCTTTAGCATAGATATTTTTTCGGCTCGAATTAGATCCACTCAAAGAAGCGAGAGTATGAATAGCATATTACATCAGATTATGAATTGCTCTTTATCTCTTGTTCAGGTTAAACAACATTATGAGGAAAAGGCAAAAGAATTTCGCCATATAGAGTTAAATCAAGATTTTCAATGTAAAAATGGAGCACTAAACAAAGTTAATAGACGTGGGATTTTGAAGCATGCATCCAATGTTTACACTCTTTCTATGTTTAAAAGGTTTGAAGAGGAGTTGATGAATTGCATAGGCTTGAATTGTGTTGAATTTAGTAATATCGAAAATATTTCTTTATATCATGTGACTGAAGATGGACGTGAAAGAATTTACTGTGTGGAGTTTGATGTTCCGAATAGCACTGTCTCATGTAGTTGTAATATGTTTGAAAGTCTTGGATTACTTTGTCGTCATGCTTTACGGGTTTTTCTTATGAATAACATTAAAGAGATACCCAAAAATATATACTTAGGAGATGGACAAAAAAAGCAAAGTCGTTGTTGGCAAGTGATTTTAGAGCCTCATCAGCACATGAAGAAAAATCTAGTTGTTTATTGCGCCTCAGTGAGTTGAATCATATCGATTACAACCTTTTTGACAAAGGTTCATTGACTCCTAAGTGTACTCAAATTGTCAAGAAAAACTATTTGAGGCATTGCACTTAGTTGAAAATGAGATGGCAACTATGCAAGAAGCTAATGATTCGGAAATTTCAAAGCATACATCTTTTCAAGATGCTATTAGTGATAGCAATGGGAGATCAAGTAAAAATTAATGTTTGATCTGTATGTGTCAAAAAAAGGGTTCAAGAAATTCTCTAATGAAAAGCCAATTGAGAAAATCAAAGAAAAAACAAAGAATGCAATGCTATCTCAAGTTTCAAAAGATAAGGAGAAAATATCAAGTGAGTATGCTTTCCTTTATTATTATATTTGCATCTATTTGTTACATTATTTAATTAATTTATGTCTTGAATTTAACAAATAATTTTTATTTTGACTAAGGGAAACAAAACAAATCACTTATGCACGAAGGTTCTCTAGTAGTGCCTTTCCTAATGGGGTCTCAAACTCGTGGTTATTCTTTCTATCATCAAATCCCAATCTTAATGACTCCAAACTACCATAATCACTTTTTTCATCCTCTACAGGTATTAATTGAATGCATTATTCTTTTTAAATGTTAAAAGTCGTAAATATTTAAGTACATGTATTGTAAAAATATTTTTATGTAGGATTTTTCTTCAAATTGGAGGTTCAATTCTTCATCTAACATGAGTTATACTAAATTGCTGGAAGTGAATGATCCATCGCTATTCAAGACTCAAGTAATATGTTTTTACTTATATTGTCACAAAATATTATATATATATATATATAATTCAAAGGTTTATCTAACGAATAAAACTTTTAATCGAGAATCATTTCTCAAATGGTTTAGAATCTCAAAAAAAGCGATGATAATTCATGAAATACTTCAATTTTATTATTATTTGTAATTCTTTCATAATGTTTTGAGAATAATACTATTATATGGTTTTATAGTGTTATCTTGTATTTTTTAGTTATTATTTAATATGGAATAAGTTCAATCAATATTTTTATAAGTATATTATTTTGGTAATTAGATGTATTTTCATTCTATCTTGCTTTTTATGTTGGATTATCAAAAGTATTATAAATCCTTTGAAAATATTAATTTTAGATTATTTGCTCTATTTTCAATATGTTATCTAAACAAAGATCATGTTACTTCAATAATAACCAATTAATTATTCAATTGTATAAAAGATCATGTTAATATTGAAGTACAAATTGGTGATCATGTTACTTCAATAATAACCAATTAATTATTCAATTGTATAAAAGATCATGTTAATATTGAAGTACAAATTGGTTATTATTGGTTATTATTGAAGTAACATGATCTTTGTTTAGATAACATATTGAAAATAGAACAAATAATCTAAAATTAATATTTTCATGATTTATAAGCGCCTTTGATAATCCAACATAAAAAGCAAGATAGAATGAAAAATACATCAATTACCAAAATAATATACTTATAAAAATATTGATTGAACTTATTCCATATTAAATAATAACTAAAAAAATAAAAGATAACACTATAAAACCATATAATAGTATTATTCTCAAAACATTATGAAAGAATTACAAATAATAATAAAATTGAAGTATTTCTCATGAATTATCATCGCTTTTTTTGAGATTCTAAACCATTTGAGAAATGGTTCTGATTAAAAGTTTTATTCGTTAGATAAACCTTTGAATTATATATATATATATATATATATATATATTTTGTGACAATATAAGTAAAACATATTACTTGAGTCTTGAATAGCGATGGATCATTCACTTCCAGCAATTTAGTATAACTCATGTTAGATGAAGAATTGAACCTCCAATTTGAAGAAAAATCCTACATAAAAATATTTTTACAATACATGTACTTAAATATCTACGACTTTTAACATTTAAAAAGAATAACGCATTCAATTAATACCGGTAGAGGATGAAAAAAGTGATTATGGTAGTTTGGAGTCATTAAGATTGGGATTTGATGATAGAAAGAATAACCATGAGTTTGAGACTCCATTGGGAGAGGCACTACTAGAGAACCTTCGTGCATAAGTGATTTGTTTTGTTTCCCTTATTCAAAATAAAAATTATTTGTTAAATTTAAGACATAAATTAATTAAATAACATAACAAATAGATGCAAATATAATAATAAAGGAAAGCATACTCACTTGATATTTTCTCCTTATCTATTGAAACTTGAGATAGCATTGCCTTCTTTGTTTTTTTCTTTTGATTTTTCTCGAATTGGCTTTTCATTAGAGAATTTCTTGAACCCTTTGTTTTGACACATACAGGATCAAACATTAATTTTTCACTTGATCTCCCATTGCCATCACTAATAGCATCTTGAAAAGATGTATGCTTTGAAATTTCCGAATCATTAGCTTCTTGCATAGTTGCCATCTCATTTTCAACTAAGTGCAATGCCTCAAATAGTTTTTCTTTGACAATTTGAATACACTTAGGAGTCAATGAACATTTGTCAAAAAGGTGTAACCGATATGATTCAACTCACTGAGGCGCAATTGAAACACCCCAAACCCGGCCCACAAGCCCTGACCGGATCTGGTATGTTCCTCGAGTAAAACTTCAATTACATCTCGTTTTGTTTTATAAGAAAATGTGATGGTTTCGTATAAAATAGATCTATTTAGTGATCGCGTTGAAAAATCGTGTTGTTAAATAAGTTTGAATCTTATTAAAACGTTATCTTTATGAAAAAGATTATAAATTAAAAGAAAACTAAATTTAAAACTTATTATTATTATTGTGAAAACCATAGGTGTTTAGGTGTCAAAGCAGTTTAAGTTATTTTTTTGAAATCATTTAATTATTTAGTAAATATTTGATCGTAGCAGATAAAAATCTAAAACGTAAAAATAAAAGCAGTTCATAGCGGCCTTATTACAAAAATAACATAACCCAAAAATAAATCCTAAATAATAATAATAAAAGTAGTAGGTTTAATTAAAAGAAAATCCGAAATACTGAGTTGAGCAATGGCCACCACGTAGTCCTTGCTGACCCGATCCATCACGCTAAGCGTCACCTGAAAATATATCCCATAAAGGGTGAGTCAATGCACTCAATGTGTAACATTACACAAAAGCCCAATCGATCATGGTAGTTAAACCCATTTAAAACATATTTAGCCATAAGCCCATTTTATAGCAAATCGAGATAAAATCGATTAAATCACATGTATATATAAAATGAAATGCAATCCAGAGCCCACCTAAAAATCCATCCGCTACACACCACCCGTACCTACCAATCACACCGTGGGGATTACTAAATCGACCTTCCATCTGCTACATACCATCGAAGGTAGTTGCTGCAGTCAACATGCACATCGCCCTTATAATTTTGTGGCATGGCCACCAGATAATTGTGACCGAAGTCACCAGATTCATAATATGTGACCGAAGTCACCGGATTCATATATGTGACCGAAGTCACCGGATTCATATATGTGACCGAAGTCACCGGATAATGTGGTAAAAATCATCGGAACACTTCCCCTTTATCAATATCACCCATATGCCCATGCACATACATATTATTCGGATTTTATGCAATATACCCCAAAATCATAACAGAGTCATAGTTATTTCATATTTATGCTTATAGCATTATTAACGAAGTATTGGGGGTAAACATACCTGAATACCATGTACCACTGAATGGTACCCGCAACCACTATTATACATATTTTTCTTACACTTACAAATCATTAATATTATAGATCTATTAGAAATTTAGTATAGTGTTACACCCTTATAACAGTGAGAATTATACTTTCTCGCTCGTCGATACCTAAATATTTATCACACTTGATTAGAACACTAATACTTATAAAACTATACTATTGATGAATAATCAAATTCCTTACCCTCGGAATCTCGAACAACAATTATATGTGATTTTTCTCCGATAGATGGATCAAAACCGATGAAAACCACGAACAAATAATGGCTCGTGTATCGTACAACTTCAAATAATCGATCTTCGTTGGCGGAGGGTCCACAACCCGGTGGAAAGTCTCGAGATCCCGTCTGACCCTTCATTTGAAATTTGAGGTATAGCGAACCACCCTCTTCCAAACACTCCTTACCGCTCTTTTCGAACCTATTTTGTTTGCCCCAAAATCTTACGTTCACGGGAAAATAATCGAGCGATAGAGTCCCCTAAAACGAAAGCGATTAGTAATCTATCTAAAACGATATAACAAGTAATATAAAACTCCTTTACCTTGAATATTTAATTCCCGTTGGATCTCTCATTAATCGTTGGCTACAAAAAGAATCATGAAATCCTCCAGTAACGCGGAGATTGATTGCACCCTTACTTGAACTATAAAGAGATTCGGCCTTAACAATTAAAAAGAAAAGAAATGGAGTTTAGGGAGATTTGGCAATGATGGTGTTTTGGTTTGAAGAGGTTGCGGCCATGGTGAATTTTGGGAGAGAGAGATTCGGCCTAAACATAATGAAAAGAAAAGAAAAGAATAGAAGAGAAAAGAAATGGTAGATTCGGCTTTAACAAAAGAGAAGAGAGAGATGAGAGGTTTAAGGTGTTATGGTTATGGTGAAAATGGAGGATGGTTTCGGCTATTACAAGAGAAAGAAGAAGAAAAGAAAAAGATGAAAAATGACCTTAGTGCTATGATGATTTCAAGACTAGAGAAAAGAAAAGAAAAGAAAAATGTCTTCAAGGCTTTTCTTTGTTTTTGCAATAGGGAAAAGAAACTTGAGAGAATAGGCAAATTAAACCAAAATGGTCAAAAATGATAGCCAAAACAAAACAAAACATTCACCTAATGCCAATGACAATTTCGGCTAAGGAGAAAGATTTTGGAAAAAAGGGAAAAAATGCACAAATTGCTAAGAGTTTGGCCAACTATCCACCCCCTAATCCCATACAACATTCGGCCAACTCACATCCCAACACAATCCCACATTTTCTTCCTCATTTCCTCCCTATCTTCCCCCTAATCACTTCCACAATTAAGCCAACCCCCCTTAGCCCCTTATGCCGTCTACATTCATGGTCAAATGGCCATAGAAAAACTTCTAAAACATCACCCATTCATCAAGCCTTATGTCCCCTTATCCTTCCATAACACCTTGATTCCATACCTTAACTAATAACTTGCCTTTTTCCTTTGGTCTACTATCCAAAAATGAAAGAAAATCCATCCATACTAAGATAAGGCTGGACCGACACTATAGGAAAGAGAACAAAAATAAAAATCCTTCTAATTGCTAGCTAAGGAATTCGAACCTCTCCCCTCATGCATTCACCCATGTGCCAACACCGCTTTGCCAATTGACTTGTTGTGATTAAAACCTCATACCAATTTTTCTTAAAGCCTATCTTGCTTGGCTCTATCTTAAGACTTAAAAATTTAATATTTTTCTAAGGCATTCTCTTACATACTGAAGTTCCTAAAACTCCCAAAGCATACTCAAACCACACATAGGTATGCTACCACATACAATTAAGTTAAAATGCATAACCCCTATATTCTGGATATTACAGTTCTACCCCTCTTAAAAATAATTTCGACCTCGAAATTACCTGGCTAGAACAAGTGAGGGTATTGCTGTCGCATTGCTTCCTCCGGCTCCCACGAAGCTTCTTTCGATCCATGATTAGGCCATAGCACTTTGACGAGAGGAACTGATTTTCTCCGTAACACCTTTACATCCCGTTCTAGAATTTGAATTGGCTCCTCTTCGTAAGACAAATCTGATCTTAATTCCACCTCCTCAACTGGCAATACATGAGATGGATCCGACCGGTAACGACGTAACATTGAAACATGGAACACATCGTGCATTTGCTTCAACTTCGAAGGCAATTCTAATTGATATGCCACTGGTCTGACCCGCTTCAAAACCCGATAAGGTCCTATAAACCTGGGACTTAACTTCCCTTTGCGACCAAATCTCATCACCTTCTTCCAAGGTGAAACCTTTAGGAATATTTGATCCCCCACAGCAAACTCTATTTCTTTCCGCTTAAGATCCGCGTACAACTTTTGCCTGTCAGATGCTTCTTTTAACCGAGCCCGAATTACCTTAACCTTTTCTTCGGATTCAGCCACTATTTCTGGACCCAAAACTTGACGTTCCCCTAATTCTGTCCAACACGTAGGAGTGCGACATTCCGTCCATATAGTGCTTCATACGGTGCCATCCGAATCTTGGCTTGGTAATCATTGTTGTCGCAATTCGCTAAAAGTAAGAACTCCTCCCGACTTCCTCTCAAATCTATCACACATCCCTTAACATATCCTCTAAGACTTGGATTACTCGCTTAGATAGTAGTCATTGTGGATGAAATGCCGTACTGAAGTCTAATCTGGTGCCCAAAGCCTGATGCAATGCTTTCCAAAACCAAGACGTAAACCTCGGATCTCTATCTGAAATAATTGACACCGGCACTCCATGCAACCTCACAATCTCAGCTACATACAACTTCGCCAATTTCTGCAAAGAGTAATCAACTCGTACTGGGATGAAATGTGCAGATTTCGTCAATCGATCCACTATCACCCATACCGAGTCTTTCTTAGTAGGCGTAAGAGGAAGCCCACTAACAAAGTCCATAGTGATTCTCTCCCACTTCCACTGCGGAATCTTTATCGGCTGAAGCAATCCCGAAGGTACTTGATGTTCAGCCTTGACTTGCTGACACGTTAAGCACTTTCCTATAAATTCTGTAACTTCCCGCTTAAGACCAGGCCACCAAAACTGATCTCGCAAATCTCGGTATAACTTACTTCCTCCAGGATGCATAACATAAGGGCTACCATGCGACTCCTGAAGAATCCTTTGCCTCAACTCCTGATCCCTCGGCATATAGACCTTACCCTTGAAACACAATACTCCATCGCTGTTAACACCATGATCTTCTAGCTCCCGATTCTGCACTTGCCGTAGCTTAGCACTCAAATCATCGTCTACCAACTGTCTTTCTTTCACTTGACTCAACCACGTCGGCTTTACTTGTAATTCCGCTAGCAAGCTTCCGTCGTCATAAAGACTAAGATGTGCAAACATTGCCCTTAGATCTGACACCACTTTCCGACTTAAAGCATCTGCCACCATATTCACCTTGCCCGGGTGGTACTATATAGAACAGTCGTAGTCTTTCAACAACTCCACCCACCTTCGCTGTCTCAAATTCAGCTCCTTCTGAGTAAGAAGATATTTCAGACTCTTGTGGTCCGTATATATCACTGACTTTTCCCCATATAAATAATGCCTCCATACCTTAAGAGCAAAGACTACCGCTGCCAACTCCAAGTCATGCGTCGGGTAGTTAACCTCGTGTGGCCTTAATTGCCGAGACGCATAAGCAACTACCTTCCCGTCTTGCATCAGAACACATCCTAATCCTGTGTGAGAAGCATCGCAATACACTACGAAACCCTTCTCTGCCTCAGGCTGAATCAAAACCGGAGCTTCAGTCAAAACCCTCTTAAGCTTTTCAAAGCTCTTTTGCTGCTTATCTGCCCATACGAAAGGTACCTCATTTCTCAACAATTTCGTTAAAGGTGTAGCTATCGATGAAAATCCTTCGACGAATCTTCTGTAGTAGCCTGCTAATCCCAAGAAACTGTGAACCTCGATTCACGGACTTAGCTGGTTTCAATCTATCTTGCCTCAATCTTCCGAGGATCCACCTTATCCCTTCAGAGACACCACATGGCCTAAAAGCGCAACTCTTTCAAACAAAATTCACACTTGCTGAATTTGGCATAAAGCTTATTCTCCCTTAACACTTGCAACACTATCCGGAGATGCTTATCATGCTCTATCTCAGACTTGGAATACACTAAGATGTCGTCTATGAACACAACGACGAACTGATCCAAGTAGGTTTGGAAAATCCGATTCATCATATCCATGAATGCAGCTGGGGCGTTCGTCAATCCGAACGGCATTACTAAAAATTTATAATGCCCGTATCTTGTTTGGAAAGCTGTCTTTTGGATATCCGCTTCTTTCACCCTAAGCTGATGATACCCTGACCTTAGATCTATCTTTGAGAATACCGCAGCTCCCTTAAGCTGATCGAACAAGTCGTCGATCCTCGATAAATGATACTTGTTCTTGATGGTCAGCTTATTCAACTACCGGTAATCTATACACATTCTCATCGTTCCGTCCTTCTTATTTACAAACAAGACCGGTGCTCCCCATGGAGACACACTTGGTCGGATAAACCCACGATCAAGCAACTCTTGAATCTGAGCCTTAAGCTCAACCAACTCCTTTGGTGCCATTCTATACGGAGCGATAGAAACTGGCGCCGTACCAGGCAATAAGTCAATCCCAAATTCTACCTCCCGATCCGGAGGCAATCTTGGAAGTTCTTCCGAAAAAACATCTACAAATTCTCTTACAGTCCTGACTCCTTCAATAGTTGCCTCCTTAGCCTCTAAGGCACTAACCAACATCAGAAAAGCTACACATCCCTTTCTAACCATCTTTTTTGCCTTAAGGGTAGATACGACATTTGATAAGTAATTCCGTCTCTCGCCCATTACCACAACTTCTCTGTCATCAATAGTTCTTAATGACATCCGCTTAGCAGCACAATCCATATTTACACGATATTTCACTAGCCAGTCCATGCCTAAGATCAAGTCAAATTCCCCGAATGGTAACTCCTTTAAGTCAGCTAGAAACTGCGTCCCTTGAACTTCTAAAGGCACTTCCTTAAAGAGTTTATCTACTACTACAGTCAGTCTTAAAGGACTAAGTACAGTCATCTTCCTAGGTACGGTCTCAGAAGTCACATGCAGAAATCAGAAACGTATCTGTGATAACATCAGGTGCATCACTATCCTCTCTGCGACGAACTGCATATACCAGACTTGGCTGTCTCGCCTCAGTGCTACCACCGCCTCTGCCTGGGGTCCCGCGACCTCTACCAGAACCATTACTTCTTCCATTCGGACCATGACCCCTCATCGATTGCTGTCCACCTCTGCCAGCCTGATTAACACCCTGACTTGCTGGGCGGTTCTTATCTGTATTCATCGGACAATCCTTAATCATATGATCTTTACACCCGTACTTGAAACATCCCCCGATCTTTTTCTAACATTCTCCCGGGTGTATCTTCCCATATTGAGCACAAGTACAATATTGTCCTCCCGTAGCAACCTGCTGACCTCGCGGCCCATCAACTCTAGATTTTTTTTGAAAATTCCTGGATGACCCTGAAGACCCATAGTTCCTTTTATTCTTATTCTGACCTCGATCTCGGTTCTGTCTCTCAGTCTGTTTAACTTCTTCAGCTATCCGTGCTTTATCCACTAAGACTGCAAAGTTTCTTTCCCGGTGCGGAGCAATCAACACTCGCAGCTCATCTCTCAGTCCGTCCTCGAATCTGATACACCGCTCATAATCAGTAGCTATTATCCCTCTAGCATATCGGCTAAGTCGCAAGAACTCTGCTTCATACTCAGCTATTGACTTATTTCCTTGCACTAAATTTAGAAACGCCTTTTTCTGAGAGTCGATGTAGCTAGCTCCAACGTATTTCCCTTCAAACTTAACCTTAAAATACCCCCAATCCACTCGATCCGCAGAGGTACTCTCCTTGACAAAGTGAGCCACCACCGGTAGGCCTCATCACAGTAGTGAAACAAAGACCTTTCAACTTTTCCCAATTTGTCATCTAAATCGTCCATGATCCTCTCGACCGCTCTAACCATTACTCGCCACATTCGAGACTACCCTAAATACACCCCTAAAAATTTGGCTCCATTTAATCTAAGTCTCTCACTCATCGACTTTGAGACCCATTTCCCATACTAGCCCTCACTCACTCTAAAACTCATGACATAGCTGCGATCTCAAGTCATCTCCTCCGGTTTGCTCTTGAAATTCCACCCCAACAAATGGTGGCGATGCCTCATTTTCTAACCTTGACCGGATCTAATCGGTTCCGACACGACCATTCTCCTCTCTGGCGTCCACGACGACCACGTCCCCTAGAACTCATGTCTACTACGCGTCTTATCTGTTTTTACGAAAAAGTTTTATGCATTAGAGTCTTTTCACTTCTTGTTTAAAGAAAGTTTTATGCAACAGATATTTATTCAGTGGTTTTTCCGTAGAAGTACACATATACCTAGGGTCCATGTCTCTAAAGTGTAGTTTCCTTAGACTTATCAATTAAAGTACGATACATTCACATCAATTTATCAACAACATAACTTACCTGATGGACCTGGGCCGAGAACTCGGGTGCCATGCTTCTATAAAACCATTTTAACTAAAGAAAATTTTCAAAAAGTCCTTTGGGCCTAATTTTGAAAACGTTGTGGGCTTCAAAACCCAAGGCCGAGAGTTTAAAACTGGGCTCTGATACCAAGTTGAAACACCCCAAACCCGACCCACAAGCCCTGACCGGATCTGGTATGTTCCTCGAGTAAAACTTCAATTACATCTCGTTTTGTTTTATAAGCAAATGTGATGGTTTCGTATAAAATAGATCTATTTAGTGATCGCGTTGAAAAATCATGTTGTTAAATAAGTTTGAATCTTATTAAAACGTTATCTTTATGAAAAAGATTATAAATTAAAAGAAAACTAAATTTAAAACTTATTATTATTGTGAAAACCATAGGTGTTTAGGTGTCAAAGCAGTTTAAGTTATTTTTTTGAAATCATTTAATTATTTAGTAAATATTTGATCGTAGCAGATAAAAACCTAAAACGTAAAAATAAAACAGTTCATAGCGGCCTTATTACAAAAATAACATAACCCAAAAATAAATCCTAAATAATAATAATAAACGTAGTAGGTTTAATTAAAAGAAAATCCGAAATACTGAGTTGAGCAATGGCCACCACGTAGTCCTTGCTGACCCGATCCATCACGCTAAGCGTCACCTAAAAATATATCCCATAAAGGGTGAGTCAACAGACTCAATGTGTAACATTACACTAAAAGCCCAATCGATCATGGCCGTTAAGCCCATTTAAAACATATTTAGCCATAACCCCATTTTATAGCAAATCAGATAAAAATCGATTAAATCACATGTATATATAAAAATGAAATGCAATCCCGAGCCCACCTAAAAATCCATCCGCTACACACCACCCATACCTACCAATCACACCGTGGGGATTACTAAATTGACCTCCATCCGCTACACACCATCGAAGGCGATTCTTGCGATCAACATGCACATCGCCTTATAATTTTGTGGCATGGCCACGGATAATTGTGATCAAGTCACCAGATTCATAATATGTGATCAAGTCACGGATTCATATATGTGACCAAAGTCACCGGATTCATATATGTGATCGAAGTCATTTGGATAATGTGGTAAAACCACCTAACACTTCCCTTTATCAATATCACCCATATGCCCATGCACATACATATTATTCGGATTTTATGCAAGATACCCCAAAATCATAACAGAGTCATACTTATTTCATATTTATGCTTATAGCATTATTAACGAAGTATTGGGGTAAACATACACGAATACCATGTACCAACGAATGGTACCGCAACCATTATCATACATATTTTTCTTACACTTACAAATCATTAATATTATAGATCTATTAGAAATTTAGTATAGTGTTACACACCTTATAACGGTGAGAATTATACTTTCCCGCTCGTCGATACCTAAATATTTATCACACTTGATTAGAACACTAATACTTATAAAACTATACTATTGATGAATAATCAAATTCCTTACCCTCGAAATCTCGAACAACAATTATATGTGATTTTTCTCCGATAGATGGATCAAAACCCGATGACAAACCACGAACAAATAATGGCTCGGGTGTATGTACAACTTCAAATAATCGATCTTCCTTGGCAGAGGGTCCACAACCCGGTGAAAAGTCTCGGATCCCCGATACAGCCCTTCGTTTGAAATTTGAGGGTATAGCAGAACCACCCCTCTTCTAAACACTCTTTACCGCTCTTTTCGAACCTATTTTGTTTGCCCCAAAATCTTACGTTCACGGGAAAATAATCGAGCGATAGAGTCCCCTAAAACGAAAGCGATTAGTAATCTATCTAAAATGATATAACAAGTAATATAAAACTCCTTTACCTTGAATATTTAATTCCCGTTGGATCTCTCCTTAATCGTTGGCTACAAAAAGAATCCCGAAATCCTCCAGTAATGCAGAGATTGATTGCACCCTTACTTGAACTATAAAGAGATTCGGCATTAACAATTAAAAAGAAAAGAAATGGAGTTTAGGGAGATTCGGCAATGATGGTGTTTTGGTTTGAAGAGGTTGCGACCATGGTGAATTTTGGGAGAGAGAGATTCGGCCTAAACACAATGAAAAGAAAAGAAAAGAATAGAAGAGAAAAGAAATGATAGATTCGGCTTTAACAAAAGAGAAGAGAGAGATAAGAGGTTTAAGGTGTTATGGTTATGGTGAAAATGGAGGATGGTTTCGGCTATTACAAGAGAAAGAAGAAGAAAAGAAAAAGATGAAAAATGACCTTAGTGCTATGATGATTTCGGCACTAGAGAGGAAGAAAAGAAAAGAGAAAATGTCTTCAAGGCTTTTTGGTGTTTTCAGCAATAGGGGAAAAGAAACTTGAGAGAATAGGCAAATTAAACCAAAATGGTCAAAAATGATAGCCAAAACAAAACAAAACTTTCACCTAATGCCAATGACAGTTTCGGCTAAGGAGAAAGATTTTGGAGAAAAGGGAAAAGATGCACAAATTGCTAAGAGTTTGGCCAACTATCCACCCCCTAATCCCATACAACATTCGGCCAACTCACATCCCAACACAATCCCACCTTTTCCTCCTCATTTCCTCCCTATCTTCCCCCTAATCACTTCCACAATTAAGCCAACCCCCCCTTAGCCCCTTATGCCGTCTACATTCATGGTCAAATGGCCATAGAAAAACTTCCAAAACATCACCCATTCATCAAGCCTTATGTCCCCTTATCCTTCCATAACACCTTGATTCCATACCTTAACTAACAACTTGCCTTTTTCCTTTGGTCTACTATCCAAAAATGAAAGAAAATCCATCCATACTAAGATAAGGCTTGACCGACACTATAGGAAAGAGAACAAAAATAAAAATCCTTCCAATTGCTAGCTAAGGGATTCGAACCTCTCCCCTCATGCATTCACCCATGCGCCAACACCGCTTTGCCAATTGACTTGTTGTGATTAAAACCTCATACCAATTTTTCTTAAATTCTATCTTGCTTGGCTCTATCTTAAGACTTAAAAATTTAATATTTTTCTAAGGCATTCTCTTACATACTGAAGTTCCTAAAACTCCCAAAGCACACTCATACCACACATAGGTATGCTACCGTATACAATTATGTTAAAATGCATAACCTCTATATTCCGGATATTACAGCAATAAACAACTAGATTTTTCTTCATGTGCTGATGAGGCTCTAAAATCACTTGCCAACAACGACTTTGCTTTTTTTGTCCATCTCCTAAGTATATATTTTTCGGGTATCTCTTTAATGTTATTCATAAGAAAAACCCGTAAAGCGTGACGACAAAGTAATCCAAGACTTTCAAACATATTACAGCTACATGAGAACGTGCTATTCGGAACATCAAACTCCACACAGTAAATTCTTTCACTCCATCTTCAGTCACATGATATAAAGAAATATTTTCGATTTTACTAAATTCAACACAATTCAAGCCTATGCAATCCATCAAGTCCTCTTCAAACCTTTTAAACATAGAAAGAGTGTAAACATTGGATGCATGCTTCAAAATCCCACGTCTATTAACTTTGTTTGGTGCTCCATTTTTACATTGAAAATCTTGATTTAACTCTATCTGGCGAAATTCTTTTGCCTTTCCTCATAATGTTGTATAACCTGAATAAGAGATAAAGAGTAATTCATAATCTGATGTAATATGCTATTCATACCCTCGCTTCTTTGAGTGGATCTAATTCGAGCTGAAAAAATATCTATGCTAAAGGCAGGGCACCATTTTATGCGAAGCTCATATAGTCTCTTAAGCCAAGCATGGTATTGAAGTTCAAAATTTTCAATCATGGTAGCCCAACTTGATTCAAACTCTGTTTCACTTTCACATCCATAAAAGCATTTATTAAATTGTGCTTTGAACTCGGCGTTGACAAAACGACTAGCAAGATGTTGTTTAACATTATTTGAAATATGCCACATGCATAATCTATGAGAAGATTCTGGGAGGACAATCTCTATTGCTTTCATCATCACTTGATCTTGATCAGTAAAAATACTTTTCGATTGTAGATGGCCCATGGCTTCTAAAAATGTTTCAAATAGCCAAGTAAATGACTCAGTGGTTTCATTCGATAAAAAAGCACAACCGAACAAAACAGTATTCCAGTGATTGTTGATTCTGACAAATGGAGCACAAACCAAATTATACTTATTGGTTCTATACGTGGTATCAAGCACAAGAACATCTCCAAAACAATCGTAATCCAATTTTTATCTTCCATCTCTCCAAAAAAAATTAGCTAGTCGATTATTCTGGTCCACTTGTATTGAATAAAAAACATAGGGTCATTAGCTTGCTTATGTTTGAAAAAATTGATAATACTCTGTGCATCCCCTGCTTCAGTGTCTCTCTTTGAATTCGCAAGAAATTATGACAATCTCATTTGGTAAATGTAATATTTTCAAACCCAATCTCCTTCCTGAGAAACGAATATGAACTTGTTTGTTTAATTCCTGCAGCAACCATTGAATGAATAATATCTCCATGTCCTTCCAAAATTTTTCTTCCTAATCTTAAATTAATTCTTTCTTCTGAAGTTGCTGAGTGGTGATTATGATAATCATTAAAGTAAGAAACAACCCAAACACCATTTTCTATTGTAAAACGAATCTTAGCTTGACAACCTGTCCTTGTCTCTAAACGAATAATTTTTTTCACTTTGGCAATATCTTCGTGTTCATGATACCCAGATTTCGAGCATAAAAATTCACGTTGTCTTATAGGTTCAGTCATACTTCGTCTCTTATTTCCTCTTCGAATACTAAACCCCTTACTCAATGCAAACTGATTATAAAGATTATAAGCCTCTTCTTCAGAATGTACTTTCAGTTCCACTTTTACTTCTTCAACAGAATTATCTTGTTTCCCGACAAGATGAACTATTTCATCTTGATTTGTCTCCATAAATGAAAATTATAAATTAACAAAACCTGAGAATAAATTTTAATATATAATAAAAAATCATGACAATACAAGAAATCGTTAAAAAACTTAAAAGAATCAAATCTAATAAAAACACGACTCAAAAATAATATAATTTTCTGCTCAAGAATAGTTTAAACTATTCATTTAATTATTAGGAACTAGCATTGACTTTCTTGCTTTCCTATCTATTTTAGCATAATAGTAAAATTCATCAAACTGGTGAGACAAACTAAAAACGGATTCCCTTTACATCAAGAAGAAACCCTTCACTGAAAGTTGATACAAAACTACCATAGAAAGATCATTATCACCCTACATATTCTAGCCATCAGAATTCTATTCAAAAACCCAAATAAAAAATAAAATAAAATCAACCAATAAAATCCTTCAACATATGGACCTTGTATCATAAAATTCAAATACGCCAACAGTAACATAGCGCATATACTTCATGATAGGCGGCGAGAAGAATTAGAACAAAACTGTAAGTTTATATACAAGAATTAAATTCAAGTTACCAAACAAAGAAACAGATACCTTAAATCGAAAGAAACAAGAAATCAAGCCGGAAATTCAACCTAAAAACAGCTATATAGCAAAATGAAAAAAAAAAAAAAAACTCACCTGTAAAATAAATTGTAGTAGCCACGCTGAAAAACCAAAGCAAATCAACAACAAAATGGTTGCTGAAAAAAAATAGCAATGAGGCGTAGTCGAGATGTGAAGCGAGTAATTGAAGCGAATAATAATAGCAATGCGAGCGAGACGTTAACAATAGGCGAGACGTTAGCAATAAGGCAGAGAGGTGAAGATAGAATTGTTATTAGAGCTGAATAATTTTTAATTGGGATTTTAGGGATTTGTGATTAAAAAATCTAATTAAATGATGTGTAAATGAGACATGTCATTAAATGAGGTGTAAAATCTAATCAAATGAGGTGTAAATGACATGTAAAAATTAGCTAACATGTCATTAATTGATTGGGAAGGGATATGGATGACGTGGCGTAACCGTTTCATCCAATCCTTTCCCCTGCCAAATGTGGTGTTATAGTCATAGCTAGATTATTTTGTAGATTTGGTCGTGTTGGTTAAATTTTTTTTAATATTATGTAATATAAATCAATTAAAATATTTTATGATATAATATTATTTATCCATACATTTTAATGGTTTAAATCAATGAAAATGTAATTTAAGATGAGTATAAATTATAATCCAATATTTTACCCTATTTTAATATAACAAGAAAATATTTTTAAGGCAATTAAAAAATAAAATATTATTTATCTATATATTTGAATGGTTTAAATTATTAAATTTTGTCCTACATTATCTATTTAAATATTTTATTTAGTTTTGATATAATACTACAATGAGGGTCTCTATAGTGGGGCGAAAGCGGATTGGAAAAGATTATGGAAGACTCAAATTCCATTTAAAATTGTTCTCTTCTTATGGAAAATCTATGTAAGTCCTGCCATGGAGAAATGGCAAAAAGAATTCAAGGAATGGATTCAGTTTGTATTTTGTGTAAATTTCAGGAGGAAGCATTCAATCATTTTTTCATGCAATGCCCCTTTTCAATAGCAGTATGGTTCGGATCAAATCTAGGACTAAGAATTCACAATTGGAATGATCGTGATATTAGGTGTTTGATATTGGAACAACTTGTTTTTCAATGGTATTGAAAATAGTAGTTTCGGGACCACAATTCCAATAAGAGAGTCCATAGATATATTTAATTAATATTTATGACTTAAATATAGTATACTAGTGAATCGTGATTTAATATATTTTATTAATTGATCTGTTAGTTAAGGTACAAGTGGTGCGTATTGGAAGTCAAGTAGTTTTTGTAAATGGTGCATCGAGACCTTGTTTCTTTAAACCGAACTCGTGAATATTTTTATTAAATATTTACGGATCTATTATATAGGTGAATTGGAGTTTGATCGAAAAATTTTAGTGATTAGATGGTTAATTAAGGGAAAAAGACAAAATCGTAAAAATAATAAAAAGTTAATCGGCATTGAATTTTATTAATTAAAAGGCTTAAATGGTTAAAGTGGGAGGATTTATTAGGCAAATATACCCTTTTTATTTTGGGTGGACGGTTAATGCTTGAATTTTGTTTAATTTATGTGTTAAATTTTTTTATTATTAAACAAAAGTATATGTATTTAAAACATAAAAGAATTAGAAAACACAAAACCATTTTTCATTTTCTTCTTCAACGAAAAATGAAACTTGAAAACTACATTGTTGAACATCAGGGTTCAGCCAACTTAGGGTTTTCGCATGGTAATGTTTTTTAAGTCAATTTTTCGTAATTTTTATATTTTTGAGATTGTTGCAACTTACTCCACCTAACTCGTGTCTCTTTTTTCAAAACTGTTAAAGATTTCTAAAGTTTCCATTGAACAAAATTGAATTTTTTTATTTTTAATCGTTTAATTATAAACTTAGATATGCTTAAAGATTAATTTGTTAAGTAAATTTTGTTAGCTTTACATATAGAGACTAAAATGAAAAGTTGATGAAATTTTCATGAGATTTCTATAAATTTAGGTTTTAGAGAGCTGTAGAAGGACATAATTGAAATTAGAATGAAAAATGAAGTTTAATTGTTAAAGTTATAATAGTTTTGGTTTTAGGGACTAAATTGACTAAAATGCAAAAGTTTAGAGGGCATTCTACTAATAAAATTAAACTAATATATACTTATAATAGGATGATATAAGATGTTTGGAATTGATAAATTGAATTGAATTGTTGAATAGATTTGAAATTGGACCAAATTGAAGATAATCGGGGAAATGACAAAATTTGTTGATTAGTCCTTAGAAAGTTGTTTGTTTGCTGTCTTGGCCAGATAAGTTCATACGGTATATTTGTGTTAATTTTTTATGCATTTAGAATTATAATTGTAATTATATTTAATTGAAATTTTAATTGTTTATAATTCAATACAAAAGCGTGAGATAGAGAATTAAATTAAATACGATGAATTGTAAATTAAAATAATTTTGGAATTGACCTTAAATTGGACTAAAATAAGATATTTTAGGTGATGAAGTGATGATCTGATGAAATGAGCTGACTTGATTTTAATTAGACTAGTTGATAGTGATAAGGATTAAATTGAATATATGTGAAAGTATAATATAATGTTACAATGTGACATGGAATCGGTATTGTTATTTGATATGCTATCATATTGGGAATTAATGATGGTTGATGAAATTATGTAATGAAACTGAGAAACTGTCACCCTATTAATTGTTTGGGCAAAGTCAGATATAGTTGGCATGCCATAGGATAGGAAGAGTTCAGGGTTATACGACTACATGTCAAGGAGTGCCTGGCACCCCATTTGTCGATTATATCGACCAATGATGGGTAAATCTATTTTTCGATTTTACCGACCAGCGCAGGGTGCAACTTATCATTTTCGGATCTATCTGATAGGTACTGGGTGTCAAATTGGTGCGTTGATTGGATTCGCGTAACCGTCTGAATCCGAGTCAAGTTAATAGGGACAAATACAATTTAAATGGAATAAATGATATTTAGATTGATTTGATGCGATGATCGGATGATACATATACATATTGAAAATCGGTTATACAAGCCTAGGGGACAAATATGAAAACGTGACAAAACGATGAATGTGAATCGAAATTTGTATTATGAAATGAAGTAGTAATGGACATTAAATTGACAATTGATATATATATTTGGTACAAAGATGAATTGATAAGATACAAGTATAAAGTTCATATGGTTTAATATGGATTGGATTGAGAATTCAAACAATAAAATAAAATAATGGCTGCCATTATATTGAAATTGGATGTATTGTTGACAACAAAGTGAAATGATACGATATAATCTTTAGATTGATTGATTGAAGCTTGGATATATTGATACATGTGTACCATTGAGACTTTTAGTTGTATTTGTGAATTGAAATATTGATCGGAATGTTGTGAATGGTATTGAGTTGTTGATTTCCATGCGATTGGTATTAAAATTATTTGAAATGCTAAATGTTCAGATTATTATATGAATTGGTTATGGGATGAACTCACCTTGTTGATATAGAGTTGTCAGATTTAGACAAAATTGTCAAGTTGAATAACTTTTTGAGTAAATTCATAAAATGAGGTAAGTGGTTTTTTAATAATTGTGAACTTACTAAGCATTTGTAATGCTTACTCCTTTGTTTCCCTTGTTCCTGTAGATTGTCAACTTGTGGAACGCCTCAGGCGGATTTTCGATAAACTCACACTATTCTAGTATTGATTCAGTAGTCTTTCTATTATTTAAAACTCGGTTTTGTGGCATGTATATAAGCGATTCATTTTTGGTCTGTAACATCCCGAATTTAATGGTGTCAGAAACAGTGGTCTCGAGACCACGACTACGATGAGTGAGTTGTTATTTTAATATTTATTTAATGTCTATAGGGTTAATTTATGGTAGTATTAAATTTTTGTTAATAAATTTTGAAGTTTAAATGGTTAATTAGGTAAAAAGGACAAAATTAAAAAATGTGCAAAAGTTGAGTTCTATTAGTTAAGTGATTAAATAGCTTTAACAAGGTGAAATAATGGATTTATATGGTAAATATACCACATTTAAAGTTTGTGGATATGCATAGATAGGTTTTATTTTAAATCATGAGAATTTAAAAAGTTAAAATGGTAAGTTAATAACTAAAACTCAAATAAGCTCTCCAAAACTGAATAGCCATTAGAAAGGGGTGAGAAGCTTTTGGTCTTAGTGTTCTTCCTTGCATGGTAAGATTTTGGTCTTAGGGGTGACTTGTTTTTAGTGATTTTTATGTTTTCGAACTCGTTTTAGCTTAATTTACTTAGCTTGGGGGTTAATTTGCAAAATTTTTAAAGTTTGAGGGACTTGCCATGATTGATTTTGAATGTGTTTTGATATTAATTGATAGATTATTAAACTTGGTTGTTAAACAATCTTGTTTTGTTAAGTTATTTCTGATGAATTTAGGGTTAAGGATTAATTTGTTAAAAGTGTAAAATTCCTTGAGGTTAATGTGAATTTTTGGTAAATATGGGTTGTTTAAGACCCCTAGTAAAACCGGCTAGCATGTTTTAGTTAGAAAAATGGTAAATTTGCAAGCTAAGAGTTTAAGGACTAAATTGTAAGAAAGTTAAAGTATTGGGGTAAACTTGTAAATTAATGATGGAAGGGTTTAATTGCATAAAACTACTTGTTAGAATATTGGAATTATAATAATTGAGTTAAATTATTATTATTTAGATCAAGAAAAAAATCAATCGGACTTGAATCGGGGAAAGGCGAAAGTCTCGGATTAGCTTTTAACTTAGCTATAACAACCGTGGTGATTGAGGTAAGTTCATATAGTAATTAAAATTTCCATTTGATGTTTTGAATGAGTTATTATTAATAATTTTGTGATTTTAATCTTGATTTGTAGTTTATTTGGTAATTGATATGGTGGATTAAGTTGTAACATTAGTATACTTAAAATTGGTATTTGAGAAATGTATATTTCATGAAGCATGTGTGGAACAGTACAATATAATGAAATTAAAGGATTCAAATATATGCAAAGGTCCCGGTTGAACCTTAAGAATTCTTAGGATACAAATGGCATGTCATTAGAGATTACATGTTTCAGGTGTTGGTCCTAAATGTCCTACCAATGGCTGAGGTTTTGCATTTATTGCGGATTCTCTACAACTTGTGTGAGTAGCATTGTGTAGCTAACATTCTGGCCCACAGATCGTGTGAGCATGCCCATTTCACAGCCCGTTTGAGCACCATTGAAAAGGAAAGGTTACGGTTATATGGAAAGGCACAATATGTGTGAGTATTCCTGGGTATCTGATGTAATTCTAGATGGTTCAACGGGTAAGTAAAGGGAAATGAAAAGGATTGTATGCAATACCATGGATATTTATGTTCATAAGATAAGAAAGTTAATATGTGCAATGGATGAAAAGACTATTGAATATTCATATGAGAAAAGTAAATGGATGCAATACACTTCATGGTATTTGTTGTGTTTTATGATGATATATGGTTAAATCTTCTACTAATGTGTGGATTATATTGAATAGGAATATCAAGTATTTATATGAACTACTAAGCATGGTTGAATGTTTAAATGTGGAGAAATGGTAAGTTTAAGTCTCTCTTTTACGAGCTTACTAAGCACTAGTTGCTTACGTAGTTATTTTTCCTCTGTTTCGTATATTGTCGGAAGCTCGATCGATTGGAAGCTTGTTGGAATCCTATCACACTATCCAACAATCACTTTGGTAGTTTTTGAGTTATTTTGGCTAAGGTTATAAATGGCATATATAGGGCTTTTGTGTAATGATAGTTGTTGTTTTTGCTATTTGACCATTATGGTATGGTTGTGCTTTTGTGTATATAGTTGTTTGAACCTATAATGTTTAGCAAGTGTATGTATTTTAGTCACTTTTAAGTATATGATAATTATATGACTTGTTTTATGTTTATTTGAAGTTGAAATTGAATGAATGTTAAATATGTGATATAAATTTTAAGCTCTAATCCATGACAATTGGATGTTCTTTTTGGATGTTTATTTTGTGGTACATTGGTTGAATGATGGAAATGTGTTGTATATATGATGAATTTAGCATGTTTTGGTCTTGTTGAAGTGTGTTTAGGGCCTTTGAGTGTGTGTATGAAATTGGTAGCTTATTAGAAAATATTTGATCTTAAAATAGCTTGTTTTAGGGGCTAATTATGGAGCACATGGCCTGGGACACAGGCTGTCACATGACCGTATGACACACGCGGTCTGGCTATATGGCCGTGTGTCACTTTTTATTTTAGGTACAAGTTATACACGGTCTGGCACACAGCCTACGACACTGCCATGTGACCCAAGTTAGTGAGTTACATGGTTTGAGACATGGGCTGGGACACGACCGTATGTCCCATTGTTCAAATGCCCACACAGTCTGGGCTATGTCACACGATTTGGCCACACAACCGTGTGACCCATGTTTACAAAATTTTCATCTTTTTCCCAAATTTTCTGAATTATTTTAAATTAGTCCCAGATTAATCCCGAATACTTTTTAGGCTTGGAAAGCTCGATTTACGGCCCAAATATATATGTTTGCTAGGTTTGTAATGAGTTTTAGGTAATTAATATTAAATGACATTATTGATCTGTTTTGAAGTTAATTGTTCTGATTTATATGTTAATGCTTCGTAACCCTAATCCGACGATAGAGACAGGTTAAGGGTGTTACATGGTCAATCTTGAATGTTGGTACTTTGGTTCTTGATTGTGGGTTATGTTTTGAATGGTTATATGTTATGTATATAGGTTGTGTTTTTGAATCATGAATTTTGAAGTTAAGTTTTGAAAGTTGTAAAGTTTGGACTTGGCTATTATGTAATGTTGTTTCTACAGACTAATTGGCATGTTTGATGGAATGAATGGTATAAATATGTGTAGTTGATGTGTGTTTATTCTTGAATCATGGTAGATTACGAATTGGTAATGCTTGATGAATGGTTGATTATTAGATGTATGATATAAGGTTAGTTGTTGACTTGAGATTTATATGCTCAACATTGATAAGTGTATGGCATGTACCTAGGAGGGTCATATGTTTATATAATGTTATGCTTTGGATGAAATTAGTATTTTAAATGTTATGTGTATATGTATAGCTATATAAGTGTTATGTATGTTTAATTGCTTATATGGTGATTAGGTAATGTGTCTTAAAATAAGCTTGGTAAAATTAATGGTATGCACATGCTATTTTGTAAGATTATGGTAAGGTTTGGTGTATGTTTGTGTAGTTGATATTGATGCCATCTTAAGATGTTTTGAATGGTTAAATGGTGTGTGTCATGTTGATTGTGTTGAGGTTCCATTTGAGGCATATTGGAATGGTTTGAATGTGAAATTTGGTTGGTATATTATTGAATTACTTTCAGGTTATAAGTAGGTTTGATTATGATTTGAACCATGCTTGTATATGGAAATATGTTTATGGATTGTTTTAAGACTTAAAAGTCACTTTTGGTGCCACACGGTAGTGTGCTACACATGATTCCAAGACACGACCACATCCTGTTACACGGCCCAGCGACATGGTCGTGTGACAAATTTTGAATAATTACACTTTTGACCCACACGGCCTCAGTGAGTTACACAGTTTGTTCGCCCGACCGTGTTGCTCTAGCTCCAGACCACCTCAGCCTTTCACACAGGCAAGGGACACTGCCCCTGTTTACAAAATTTTCTCATCTTTTTGTAATTGTTTCAAATTTATCCCTAATTAATATTTGGTTAATTTAAAGCTTTTGTAAGCTCTATTTAAACCTGAAATTGGTTGTATTACATGTTATACTTGATCATATGTGATTAATTGATATTGAATTGAAATTTTGAACTTGAATTGTATATAAATGTTTTGTATTTGTCTATAGCATTCTTTTACTCGGGTTAGACGATCAAACCTGGCAAGAGGTGTTGCAGATATTACATATGATTGTTAGGGATATCAGGGAAACTCACTTGAACTAGGAAGAGTGGAAAAACAATGGAATTTATTGGATGAATAACTTATTTTGGAGTATTTAGCTATAGAGAAATGATTGTTGTTTTTAGGGATCGAAAGCTAGGGCGGATCTAACAATCAAGAGAGCTAATGAGTTAAGGAATGTTTGGATGGAAGCTTTTAAATTATATAGTCTAAAGAATAATCGGAGAAAAAACTCATCAAGGGATTTGAGTACAATAACTATTACAAGAAATAATTATACTAACTACTGTTTTGGTTTTGTATCTAGGAAATGAGGAAGGGTTGGTTATGGAATCGTTTTCTCATTTGTGGATAGTAATCATAAATTGATTTCTTTTCAAAATGCTTAGATAAAAACAAAAGAGGTGTCCTTAAGATCTTTCATCTCAAAATGCTTAGATAAAAACCTCTTAGTTTTGTGCAATAAGCCGATATCATTAGCAGCAAGCAAAATGTCATTGACATATAGAACCAGAAATATGTACTTACTCCCACTAAATTTGTGATACACATAATCACCAGCAATATTCATCTCAAAAATCGAATGAGACAATTACATGATGAAACTTGTAGTACCCCTCCACATTACCATTTGCATCCCTATTGGTTTTAAATATCCATTTACAACCAGTTAGTTTTACATCTTCAGGAAACGGGACAAGTTCCCAAATTTTACTATCTTGCATAGACTTATACTCTTCTTTTATGGCATCAATCCACTTTTAGAATTAGAACTTTTCATGGCCTGATGAAAGTTAATTGGATCATCTTCCATCATTCCATTGTCATCCTCATGTTATTGAAGAAATACAACATAATCGTTCGGAATAGCATTTATCCTTTCTCTTGTGGACTTCCTTAATGACACTTGTTCTTGAGGTTGTTAAGTTTGTTCTTCTGGAATAATTACCTCATCTTGAAAAAGGAGTTGTTCAACAGTGTCTTGTTGAGGTTCCAAATTCACTTCTTGATCAATGACAGGTATAAGAATATAAAAATCATCAAAAGTTATAGCAAGAATTGAGTTAGAATCCAATTCCTCCTAAAAAAAGTCTCTAACCTTATTTCTCCCTCCAAACTCAACATCCTCAAAAAATGTTGCAGTCCCTGTCTAAAAAATATTCCTAATTGTGGGATCATAAAACTTATAGCCCCTAGATCGCTCAGAATAACCAATAAAGTTGTTGCTCACTATTTTGGAGTCCAATTTTTTTCATGTGGCCTATAAGGCCTTGCCTCAACTGAACATCCCCAAATGTAAAAGTGTTTTAGACTAGGCTTTTGACCTATCCAAAGCTCATAAGGTGTTTTGTAGCTGTTTTAGTGGGTACTCTATTTAGAATATAATTTGTTGTCTTTAATGCTTCTCCTTAGAGGGACTTAGGTAAGGTAGAACGAGCAATCATGCTCTTTACCATATCCTTAAGGGTCTTATTTCTTCTTTCAACTACACCATTCATACTAGGTGATCTTGGCATGGTGTAATGTGGGACAATACCGCATTCCTCTAGGAATTTCGCAAATGGTCCTCAATGTCATTCACCTGAGTGATCATATCTACCATAGTACTCACCACCATGATCAGATTTAATGTTCTTAATCCTTTTGTTGAGTTGATTCTCAACTTCAGCTTTATAAGCTTTGAACACATCTAGAGATTGAGATTTCTCATGAATGAGATATAGGTACCCATAATGTGAGTAATCATTTATGAATGTTTTAAAATATTGTTGACCATTCCAGAATGCCGTAGGGAATGACTCACAAATATCAGTATGAATTAATTCTAAGACGTCTGAATATCTATTAGCACACAATCTCTTGGTTTTGGTCTATTTTCCCTTAATGCTATTGACACAGACATCAAAGTTTATGAAGTCAAGGGACTCTAAAATACCATCAGGCACAAGGTGTTCAACCTTACCTTTTGAGATATGACCTAAGCGCTTATGTCATAATGGTTTTAAATTTTCCTTATTTAATTTGAGTTTAATACTGCGTGATTCCACATGCAAGGTTTCATTATAGGATGCAACTATTTCTAGAAAATAAACGTTGTCATAAGTATTTAAATAACCAATTCCAACAATATTTGAATTTAAAGGCAAACTAAACTGTTTGTTTCCGAATGAACAACAATATCAAAATTTTTCCAACGAATAAATAGAAACTAAATTCCATCAGAAAGACGGTACAACAGAAGTGTCTTTTAAATCCAAATAAAAACAGTTCTTAATAACAACCTAAAATGCCCAATTGCTTCCACTTTTACTGATTTTCCATTGCCCACGAAGATGTGTCTTTCACCATCACTTAGCTTTCGGTAGCTCAAGAAACCCTGCATAAGAACACTTATGTAAATGGCAGCACCAGAATCTATCCACCAAATGTTTCTAGGTATTGAAGCTAAATTAACCTCAAAATAGATCAAATTAAGAATTACACATTTCTTTGCACGCCAGGCGTGATATTTGGCACATTCTTTCTTCTCTTGTCCAAACTTGTTACAAAAGAAACAACTCTCTGTAGCCTGTTGTTGTTTATTTTGAGTTGGACCATTAGCAGCTTCATTCTGATATTTTCTTTTCTTACCATTATCTTTAAAGGTTTTGACCAAATGAGCACTATAATAGCTCGTTTTTTTGCGGCGCTGGAAACAATGGTTTTAGGGCTACAATTCCAATGAGTGAGTTTGTAAATAGTATTTATTAATGTTTACAAGTTGATTATAGTGTTTTATTAGAATTATCAAGTGGTAAGTTTTGTTAATTGGACAATTAGCTAAAGTAAACTGGTTTTGGAAAATGAGGTGTCAGGACCTCGTTTCTGTAAATCGAACCCATAAATGTTATTATTAAATATTTATGGAGTTGGTCCAAAAATTTTGGTGATTTGATAGTTAATTAAAGAAAAAAGATTAAATTGTAAAAGTTGTAAAAGTTAATCGATATTGATTTTTTTAATTAAATGACTTAAATAGTAACAATAGGAGGTTTTATGTTGTAATTAGACCATAATTAAACATGGGACGGTTAGTGGACATTTTGGTTGTATTTTATATATTATTAAAGTTAAAATAAAAATAAAAATAAAAACAAAAACATGAAATTAACTTATCATCTTTTTCATTTGGTGTTTCATCGCCGAAACCAACCTTCAAAACCACCATTGTTAAGCTACTTTAAGTTCGTCCAATAGAACTCTTTGCATGTAAGTTGATTTCAATTTCGTTTTTTTATAATTATTATGTTTTTTAAATTGTTGTAGCTTAATCTAGCTAACTTAGGGACAAATTTGTAAAATTGTAATTTTCCATTGATGTTTTTTAAGTGTTTATGAAGCTGAATGAAAGATTTCTAAATTTGGTTGTCAAATAGGATTAGTTTGTAAAATGAATTTGGTTAGTTTTAAGTCTAGAGACTAAATTGATAAAATAAAAATTTAGCATGAATTTATTATGAAATTTCAATAATTATGGGTTGTATATGAATAAGTGAAAACTCGGCTAGCATATTTTGGGTTTAATTGTGATAATTGTGTAAGTTTCAGGTTTAGGAACTAAATTGAATAAAAGGTAAAAGCTTAGGATAAAAGTGTAAAATATTGATAAAGGGTCAAATACATGAATTTAAATATTTTAATGTATTTTAATTGGTTAATTGAGCTAAATTATTATATATAGATCAAGAAATGGATCAATCGGTTGATAATCGCGGGAAAGGAAAAGTTGTTGAGTAATCCTCGTCGAGGTGTTTGTAGTTACTGTATTTAGGTAAGTTCGTATTAGATTTGTTATGCTTGTTGATATTCTTAATTCTAATCATATAGGTGTATCTGTGATGTGAACCAAGTGCAAAATGAAGCTTCATTACAAGCTCATTCAGCTCCATAGGCGTTTCTTGTAATTTATTGCAAGCTGAACTTTAAATTTATTTTTAATTCATCTTAGTTTAATAATTTTGTTGCTGGACTTTAATTAAACTCATCTTAGTTTAATAATTGTTTGTCATTTTTATTAAACTTCTTTTAGTTAAATAATTGCAGGAAATAAATGCTTAACTTAGTTTATTTAATTGCTGGAATAACTTATTGTTAAATATGTTTATTACAGTCTATTAAATTAAGTTATGAGTTAAAGTAGTTCATTTATAAGTTTATTTACTAAGCTTATTAAGTTTAGTGTGTTTAATGTGTTTTGTGTTTAATATGTGTTTAAATGTGTTTAATATGTTTGTTTTAATGTGTCTGATTACAGGTGACTAATCAGCTGGAAACCGTTACATTCAAGGGCTATTACAAAGTGATTAATGTGACTTTTCAAGTAGAAATCGGTTACATACAAGGGGGCATTATACATAATTAAAAGGAGCTATTATGACAATTAAAGGAAGCATTACACATCCTTTAAATTTGGCAGCAGCCTATTCTTCTTCCATAACCGTTTGTTGCTTAAATGATCACACCATGAGTTCAAAATTCCATTAAAGCTGCTGGTGACCATTCGACTGCCAAGAGGGCATGAAACCAAGCATTCAAGCTCATTAAATTAGCTCATTTAGAGTAATAATACATATTAATAGTTGCTGTAATTTGGCTTGGAGGAACTCAAGAGTTTTTACGTATTGATTAAGCTTTGTTTCAGCCATTAAACAGCACATTAAAGTTGAATTCGTGTGACTTTTCAGCTAACATCATGTAAGCACTATAAATACTTTGTAATTAGCTTGTTTAGGAATACTTTTGCGACTTTTTGAATGTTTATAACATTTTGTGAGTTTTTCAACTCTCCTATTTTGTTTTAAGACTCAAGTTGACTTATCTAGCAAAAGCTAGTGGCGTCTACCTTGTTTCTTTTTGAACTTATCACTCATTCCGAGTGTGGTGTTCACCAAACTATACCATTGGTTCCTACTTTCATGGGTAACAGGTCAATGTCCACCTTAAGTGACGTATAAGTCTCGGGTCAACACTTTAACATAGTGTTGGTCTTTTCTAGTTCTTAAGATCTCCATTCCATCCACAAATATCCATTTAACTTTCTTTTTCCTTTGTAGCCGAATTTCGTCTTCATCATCATATCCTTTAGCCATTTTTAATCACCATCTTGTTCACCAAATACTCTCATTAGCTAAAATCGCCCTTTGTTTCAAAACCGAACGATACTTCTCCATTTTAACAATCGGGCAATCTAAACGACTCGAATCAACACCGAGGCGAGTTCGTATCAATATGTATGTGTGACTGATGATCATGGTTAATTGAGGTAGTTCTAATATGGAAACAAAGGCTTGAGTAATAAAGCATGGCAATGGTACTTGTTTGAAATAAAATATATTAATCTATAGAATGTTTGTAATCAAGTTGAACATGATATATGATTATAATCATGAAAATATTAAGGTATACAAGCTAAGGTTCGTGTGAAATCAGTGAATAGCTAGGATACAAATGACATGTCATTGGGGTGTACTATATACTGGCGATTACAGATTACAGTTTCCAGGTACTATGTACTAGTGTTACAGTTTCCAGGCACTCTGTGCCAGTGACATATTTCAAGGTACTATGTACTGGTGGTGGATACCATACAGATAGCTGGTATCTAACATTTGTTACAGATTCTCGTCAGCTTGTGTAAGCAGCATCGTGTAATTGTTAATGTCCTGACAATCAACTTGTATGAGCATTATTTCATGCGTATCCAAAGTTAATTTGCTATAGTTCTCCGGAAAAACAGTTAATGAAATATTTAGAAATGGATCTCATGGCATGAATAGTTGTATACTTATGTTGTAGTGAATTGGCATATGAAACGTGTAAATTGGGATCTTGCTATGTTATATGTACATGTCTAACCATGTGGTATGATAGGGAATGTGAAATAAGACATGGAATTCTAGTTATGTTAGGTTCGAATTGTATGACTTAAATAACATGTATGTGATGTTTTTAACTATACGAACTTACTAAGCTTCATATAAACTTATCTTGTTTCATTTTCTTCCTTGTAGATTGTTGGATTTGTGCTGTCAATTGAATTATATATATATATATATATGAATTAAGCATGCATCTCATATGTTGAATCAATCAAAACATACATATATTATGTATATATAACCTGATGCGACCATAGCTCGGGAGATCACTTCCGAATCCATTGAGCTGCCACGAGGGCCTATCACTCGATCACGAGCTAATTTCAAGAAGCCTTAGCAAGCTATGTGGATCAAGCTTGGGGAGAGTAAGAGGCCGAATCCAACATTTATGCATGGGACGACTCAATTGGCGCCACTTGCAATTTATTGTAAGTTGAACTTAATTTTTAATAAACTCATCTTACTTTAATAAATGAGTTGCTGGACTTTATTCAACTTATCTTAGTTTAATTAATAAGTGTTTTTGTTGAGCTTTATTTAATAAGTGTTGCTCTTAATTAATCTAGTTCCTAGGATTATTTATTGATGCATCAGTTAAGTTCATTTAATTATGCTTCTTTAATTAACTAGTTGCTGGAATAATTGATGCATATGTTTTAGTTCATTTACTTAATGTGTGTTATGTTTAATAAGTGTTTATATGTGTTGAATAAGCTCATTTTAATGTGTTTATTGTAGGAGTCTTTTCAAGTCATAACCGTTACAATTCAAGGCTGTTACAAATTAAATAAAGTGGCTGTTCAAGTCTTTTTCGGTTACAAAGTAAAGAGGCTGTTAAAAATGAGGTTTATACATCAGTTAAGGAGGTTTTAAGGAGCATTATATCATCTATTTAATTTCGGCAGCAACCTTTTCAACTACCAACCCGTTTTTGCCATTTCAAAGGTTAATTCAAGCATTCAAATACCATTAAGGAGTTGGTTAATAAGTTGGTGTCTATTCGGCTGGCCAAGGGCTAACTCAAGAGTCATTTTTCAAGCAATTAAAGTCATTCATTCAGCTGAATTGAAATGAATTCAAGAATGGAGTTATTTGGCTCAAGAATGTGAAAAGACTTGAGTTTTATTTCAGCTTTTAAATGGCACATTAAGTTAAATGTTTGTGACCATTCGGCTAGCCTATTCTAACACTATAAATAGAAGAAATCAGCCTTTGTAAAAAAAGACTTTTGGCTGAATATATATGAAATCTTTGAATTGTGAGTTATCCAATTCTCCTTGTTCTTACGGAATTGATTTGATTTATCAAGCTTAACTTGTGGCGCCTATCCATTCCTTGTTTTTGAACTTATCACTTTCATAGTGTGGCGTTCATCATATAACAAGGTTCCTATCATCCTTGATAGTGGGTCGAGGTTCATCATATACCAAGGTTCCTATCATTCTTGATAGTGGGTTGAGGTCTTTTCTTTGCTGTTTTTCATAAAAAACTGAAATCATCTAAGAGCCATTTGAGATTCGGGTCAACAATTAAGTATTGTTGGTTTATTTTCGGCCTTAGTAAATTTATCTTTTGTTTTGTTAAACCTTTTTTGTTACTAATTTCTAAGCCATCTTCTTCTTTCTTTAAGCCTTTTCTTTGACAAGCCTTTGTTAGTTTGAAACGATCCATTTTTACTCAAATTCACGATCGGGAAAAAAACACTCAAATCAATCACGAGACGAGTTCGTATCAAATTGGTATCAGAGCTAGTAAATTTAGAGTGAGAATCGACGTGTTCGGCATCCCGGTATAGTATTTACTTTAAAAACCAAAAAACTGAAATATATATATAATATTTTCTCCATTCAAATTTAAGGAGTGAATATTACATTTTCAAGTGAAAAAAAAATTCGTGAAAAAAAAAGAGTTCAAAGTGCTTTGTTTTGGGTTCTCTATTTGCTGCCCAAAATTGCCCAATCAATCTTCTTACCATTCAGCCACACTTAATTATTTTTTTTTTCATTTCTTTGCTTCTAGCCTACCCATTGTCCTACAATATTATCCTTTATAACCCAAACATCAAGTTTGTAAGCCGACCCACAATAACAGCTTTGAAGTTCAAGTAATTTCTTAAGAACTTAGAGAAGTGGAGTGAGTGGAAAAAGGCAAGAGAGTAGTAAGACTATTCGAGAGGTATAAAAGCCAAGTTTGTGTGTGATTTCTTTTTGAGTGAATAGTGAGGTATTTGCTGTGAGCTCTCTTTTAATTAAAAAAATGTCACAAAGTCCGGAGAGAAATCTAAATGAGGGAGTTGGTTTACGTCCTGTAAGAAACGTTGGAGGAGGTGTGCCAGATCTTACTCTTCAAGCCCTAATGTGAGATATGGAGCGGTTGTTTGATCGAAAACTTGAACCATCAAAGATCGGTTATATCGAGTGGAGACACGTGAACAACGAGAAGTAAATCCGGAAGGTGCAAGACGAGGACGTAATGAAGAGAGTGAGCAAGAAAGTGACTCATCTGTTCAAAGTGAACGACAACGAGGTCGCCAACGATATCGGGGTCCCAGAGATCATGACCGTCCAAATGATAATTTAAAAAATATCAAGATGACAATTCCACCATTCCAAGGTAAGAATGATCCTGAAGCTTATTTGGAGTGGGAAAAGAAGATCGAGCTTGTCCTCGAATGCCACAATTATTCAGAGAGTAAAGGGTAAACTCGTAGCTATTGAGTTTTCTAATTATGCAATAGTGTGGTCCAGCTTGTAACGAGTCAAAGGAGAAATGGTGAAAGGCCTATTTTTACTTGGGCTTAAATGAAATCGGTGATGCGGAAAAGATTCATCCCTTCTTACTACCATCGAGATTTATATCAACGACTCCAAAACCTAACTCAAGGTAATAGAAGCGTTAAAGATTACTATAAGGAGATGGAGATAGCGATGATCCGAGCTGATATCGAGGTCGAGAAGCAATAATGGCGAGGTTCCTTGTGGGTTTAAATCGTGACATTGCCAATATAGTTGAACTACAACACTATGTTGAAGTGATGGACATGGTCCATATGGAAATAAAGGTTGAAAAGCAACTCAAGAGGAAAAGAGTAAGTAGACCCTATGCCAATCCTTTTTCTAACAAATGGAGCCAAGGAGTGAACAAACCCCCAGTTCGAACAAGAGCGCCGATTGTAGCAACTAAATCCAACCAACCCATTGGTGAGTCAAGTCGGAACGAAAGCGAATAAATGCCAAATTGCACGAGAGACATTATTTGTTTCAAGTGTCAAGGCCGAGGACACATATCAAGCTAATGTCCTAATCGACGAATTATGGTGGTAAGGGCCCACGGTGAAATTGAGTTCGATGAGGAGAAAAAAATGAATCTGAAGTACCATCCGATGATGAAGGAGAAGAAGGAGAAATGCCGGTTGAAGGAGAAATTCTGGTGGTGAAGCGAAGCATTAGTGTGCAAAGTGTTGAATCTGATCAACAAAGAGAGAACATTTTCCACACCCGATGCCACATCCATAGCAAGGTATTTAGTTTAATTATTGATGGTGGAAGTTATACTAATGTAGCTAGCAACATGCTGGTGGAAAAGCTCAGTTTGGCCACAACCAAACATCCAACTCCATACAAGTTGCAATGGTTAAATGATGGAGGAGAGCTTAAAGTCACAAAGCAAGCTGTGGTGACATTTTCCATCGGGAAATACCAAGATGAAGTGGTGTGTGATATAGTTCCTATGCACGCAGGACATCTACTTTTGGGACGTCCATATCAGTTTGATAGGCGCGCGATCCATGATGGTTTCACAAATTGATACACGTTCAAGCATCGTGGCAAAAATGTTACTTTAGCCCCGTTGACTCCACGACAAGTGTATCAAGATCAGTTGAAGTTGAAAGAAAAAGTGCAAGAAAAAAAGAGTGAAAAAGAGAAAGACAAAAAATTGAAAAAAATATAGGAAAATGTGAGAGAGAGGAGGTAAAAATACGAGAGGAAGAAGAGAGTTAAAAAGAAAATGAGAGTGGAAAAATGAGCATATTTACGAGGGAAAAAGAAATTCGAAAGTCTCTATTAATGCAACAGCCCGTGTTTGTACTTATGTACAAGGAGTGCTTGTTTGATACTAACGAACTTGATAACTCTTTACCTTTATCTGTTGTTTCTTTGTTACAGGAATTTGAAGACATTTTTTCAGAAGAAGTTCCTAGTGGACTGCCTCCAATCTGAGGTATTGAACATCAAATTGATTTCATCCTGGGAGCTACAATTCCTAATCGACCAGCCTACCAAAGCAACCCTGAAGAAACTAAGGAGTTATAATGACAAGCTGCTGATTTAATGAAAAAAGTATACATACGGGAGAGTTTGAGTCCATGTGCGGTGCCCGTTTTATTGGTGCCTAAAAAAGATGGTTCATAGAGAATGTGCGTAGATTGTCGAGCTATCAACAAAATTACCGTCAAATACTGTCATCCAATCCCTAGACTTGATGACATGTTAGACGAGCTTAGTGGAGAAAAATTATTCTCTAAGATCGATTTGAAAAGTGGTTATCATCAGATTCGCATGCAGGAGGAGAATGAGTGGAAGACCGCATTCAAAACCAAATATAGTTTGTATGAGTGGCTAGTGGTGCCATTCGACCTTACTAATGCTCCGAGTACCTTTACGAGGTTAATGAACCACTTTTTGAGGTCTTTTATTGGTCATTTTTGCGTAATTTATTTGACGATATTTTGGTTTATAGTAAATCTTTATCTGATCATATTGAACATCTATGATCTGTTTTGGAAGTTTTAGGAAAGGAAGTTTTATTTGGAAACCTTAAGAAATGTAACTTTTGGACTAACAAAGTTGTTTTTCTAGGTTTTGTTGTAAGCGAAGGTGGTCTTGAGGTGGATCAAGAGAAGATCAAGGCAATACAAGAGTGGCCACGTCCTACCAACATCAGTCGAGTTAGAAGTTTTCATGGCCTTGCAAGTTTCTATAGGAGATTTGTGCCAAAATTTAGCACACTTGCTGCCTCATTGACTGGTATTATTAAAAAGAATACACATTTTCTTTGGTCTGATGAACAAGAATCTTCTTTTGTTAAAATCAAAGAGTGTTTAACTAATGCTCCCCTTTTATGTTATCCTGATTTTAACAAAATTTTTGAGGTGGAATGTGATGCGTCTAGAATAGGTATAGGTGCAATTTTAACTCAATATGGGAGACCGGTGGCTTATTTTAGCGAGAAGCTTAATGGAGCTACACTAAACTATCCTACCTATGATAAGGAAATGTACGCATTGATACGTGCATTAGAAACATGGCGACATTATCTTTGGCCTAAAGAGCTCGTAATACATATGGATCATGAGGCTTTAAAGCATTTGAGAGGACAAACCAAGTTAAACAAATGTCATGCAAAATGGGTTGAGTTCTTAGAAGAGGACAAACCAAGTTAAACAAATGTCATGCAAAATGGGTTGAGTTCTTAGAATCCTTTCTCTACGTCATTAAATACAAACGAGCTAAGGAAAATATCGTTGCGGATGCTCTTTCGCGAAGGTATGCTCTTTTAAATTGTTTGGATGTTAAATTACTTGGTTTTGCTTATTTGAAAGAGTTATATGTTGATGATTCTGATTTTGTAGAAATTTATAAGTTGTGTGTACAAGGTGAGTATGATAGGTACTATCGGCAAGATGGATTCCTATTTCGAAAAAATAAGTTATGCGTACCCCAAGGATCAACAAGAAATGTGTTGGTTCATGAAGTACATAGTGGAGATTTAATGGGTCATTTTGGCATAGCCAAAACTTTGGCTGTTCTACAAGAACATTTTTATTGGCCGAAGATGAAACGAGATGTGGCTAAAGTATGTAGTCGCTATATTGCTTGCAAGAGAGCGAAATCAAGAATTCAGCCACATGGGCTTTATAAACCACTACCGACTCCGGAAGCACCATGGATGGATATTTTGATGGACTTTGTTTTAGGCATTCCTAGAACAATGGATGGAAAAGATTCAGTTTTTGTTGTAGTTGATAGGTTTTCAAAAATGGCACATTTTATTGCATGTAACAAAACTGACGATGCTCTAAGTGTTTCTAATTTGTTTTTTAGGGAGATCATGCGTTTACATGGTGTTCTGAGAACAGTCGTTTTCGATTGAGACACCAAGTTTTTGAGTCATTTTTGGAGGACCTTATGCGGAAAACTTGGAACTAAGTTGCTGTTCTCAACAACTAGTCATCCTCAAACTGACAGCCAAACGAAGGTCGTTAATCGAGTTCTGTCAACGCTACTTCGAGCAATTATACGAAAGAATTTGAAGACTTGGGAGGAGTGTTTACCTCACATTGAATTTGCATACAATAGATCAGTACACTAAGCTACTAAGTATTCACCATTTGAGGTAGTGTATGGCTTTAATCCTTTAACTTCTTTGGATTTATTTCCTTTACCTTCTGATAAGTTGGTACATATAGATGGAAAGAAAAAGGCAGATTTTGTTAAACAATTACATCAGCAAGTTAGAGATAATATTGAGCGAAGGACGGAGCACTATGCTCGTCAAGTCAACAAAGGTCGTAAATGAGTGATATTTGAACCCGGTGATTGGGTTTGGATTCACATGCGTAAAGAGAGATTTTTCGTCCAACGACGATCCAAGCTTTTGCCACGGGGAGATGGACCTTTTCAAGTCTTGGAAAAGATTAATGATAACGCATATAAGTTGAATTTACCTGGTGAGTATGGAGTTAGTGCGACTTTTAATGTTGCTGATTTATCCCTTTTTGGTGTAGGTGACAATTTGGGGACAAATCGCCTCCAAGAAGGGGGAATGATGCGACTATAGCTCAAGAGATCACTTCCGAATCCATTGAGTTGCCACGAGGGCCTATAACTCGATCACTAGCTAAGAAATTTCAAGAAGCCTTAGCAAGCTATGTCGATCGAGCTTGGGGAGAGCAAGAGGCCGAATCCAACATCCATGCATGGGATGACTCAATTGGCGCCACTTGCAATTTATTGTAAGTTGAACTTAATTTTTAATAAACTCATCTTACTTTAATAAATGAGTTGCTGGACTTTATTCAACTTATCTTAGTTTAATTAATAAGTGTTTTTGTTGAACTTTATTTAATAAATGTTGCTCTTAATTAATCTAGTTCCTAGGATTATTTATTGATGCATCAGTTAAGTTCATTTAATTATGCTTCTTTAATTAACTAGTTGCTGGAATAATTGATGCATATGTTTTAGTTCATTTACTTAATGTGTGTTATGTTTAATAAGTGTTTACATGTGTTGAATAAGCTCATTTTAATGTGTTTATTGCAGGAGTCTTTTCAAGTCATAACCGTTACAATTCAAGGCTATTACAAATTAAATAAAGTGGCTATTCAAGTCATTTTCAGTTACAAAGTAAAGGGGTTGTTACAAAGGAGGTTTATACATCATTTAAGGAGCATTATATCATCTATTTAATTTCGACAGCAACCTTTTCAACTACCAGCCCGTTTTTGCCATTTCAAAGGTTAATTCAAGCATTCAAATACCATTAAGGAGTTGGTTAATAAGTCGGTGTCTATTCAGCTGGCCAAGGGCTAACTCAAGAGTCATTTCTCAAGTAATTAAAGTCATTCATTCATCTGAATTAAAGTGAATTCAAGAATGGAGTTATTTGGCTCAAGAATGTGAAAAAACTTGAGTTTTATTTCAGCTTTTAAATGGCACATTAAGTTGAATGTTTGTGACCATTCGGCTAGCCTATTCTAACACTATAAATAGATGAAATCAGCCTTTGTAAAAAAAGACTTTTGGTTGAATATATATTAAATCTTTGAATTGTAAGTTATCCAATTCTCCTTGTTCTTACAGAATTGATTTGACTTATCAAGCTTAGCTTGTGGCGTCTATCCATTCCTTGTTTCTAAACTTATCACTTTCATAGTGGGTCAAGGTTCATCATATACCAAGGTTCCTATCATCTTTGATAGTGGGTCGAGGTTCATCATATACCAAGGTTCCTATCATTCTTGATAGTTGGTCGAGGTCTTTTCTTTGCTGTTTTTCATAAAAAACCGAAATCATCTAAGAGTCATTTGAGATTCTGGTCAACAATCAAGTATTGTTGGTTTATTTTCGGCCTTAGTAAATTTATCATTTGTTTTGTTAACCCTTTTTTTTACTAATTTCTAAGTCATCTTCTTCTTTCTTTAAGCCTTTTTTTTTCACAAGCTTTTGTTTGTTTGAAACGATCCATTTTTACTCAAATTCACGATCGGGCAACAAACGACTCGAATCAATCACGAAACGAGTTAGTATTATAACCGAAACAATATATAAATTAAGCATACATCTCATAATTGAATCAATCAAAACATGCATATATTATATATTTAGATATAATCGAAACATATATATAAATTAAGCATGCATCTTGAATGAATAAAAACATGCATATATTATATATTTATTATAATCGAAACATGAAATCAATTTTATACTGTCAACCTATTATTATTATTATTATTATTATTATTATTATTATTATTATTAAACTAAATGCGAAGAATATGTATAGAATTTGCAAATAGAAATTGAAACACAGGACCAATGTACGA
The DNA here is from genome assembly GCA_025506655.1 of Gossypium rotundifolium. Taxonomy (NCBI): domain Eukaryota; kingdom Viridiplantae; phylum Streptophyta; class Magnoliopsida; order Malvales; family Malvaceae; genus Gossypium; species Gossypium rotundifolium. The sequence goes on along the minus strand of CP106722.1, from coordinate 82,755,734 downwards.
ATTTGAAACTAAATCCTTGAATTCGGTGAAGTAGAATTACACAAATATTCTAAACTCTAAAATTTTTAATATAAAATCAAGATAATTAAGATTTAATTTTTTTAATATAAACCTCAATATATATTCAAATATTAAACCCATGAAATTTTATAAATCAATTATTTAAAAAAATTAATTAATTCTCAATGATTCGATATGAAGAGGCTTGGATGGCAGTTGTTAGAATAGTTAAAATCTTGATACAAAATTTAATAAATCAGAATTTTTTCATGTAAAATCATCAGGAATAAATCATGAATAAAGCTAGATGTAAAAGCGTACCTGAATCCATCGATTCCTTGATTTTTTTTTTTTGGATCTTACGGATTTTATCTTCCAAATTAATACACAAGAAATTTAGAGAAAATTTGCTCTCTTTTCTAAAAATGGGATATTAGAAAAGTTACCTTGTGTATATATAACTTTTGCACATTAACCCTAATTTTTAATCAGCCCATCATTAATTAAAAATTAGTTACGAGAGTATCTACACATATTTGACCCATACTTTATTTAATCATTAAAATCTAATAAACTTTAACCAAATTAGATCACTTTTAATTCGGACTAACTTATTATGATAGTAAATAATAACATGTAATTATGCTTATTATATATGTGATGTCTATATTTTTCAACATTTAGAATGCAAAGCATGTAAAATTTTCGAGAAATTGTTTGATACGTTTGCATAAATATTTATTGAATTTATTTGAACATATGGATTGCTATAGAAGGATTATTCAATTTGTTATGATTATTATTGAAACTCGTGAATAGATCTAAAATGACATTCAGAAGAACGGTGATATAAACAATTTAACAAATCTGTTAAAGTGATATTTTGAAAAGCTAGTATTCAAGATTGAATATGTAGAATATGAGATATTATGTGATGTTGTCACGAGGGGAGTAAATAGGTGTTGTACTCTTTTTCCATTAATCGTGATTTTGTCTCGTTCAATTTTATCTTAGTAAAATTTTAATCTATTTTATTATTATAAAGCGAATATGTATTACAATAAAACTTTAATATGTATAAATAATAAAATTTTAGGGCCATTTTACCCAAAAACGCCCTATTTTAACGTTATTTATGGAAATGGACAGACTTTTTAATTATTTACCAGAAAAGACTGAATTCCCCGAAAACGCGTCCACATCAGCGCGATGTCAGGTGCCGTATCAGCAAAAGGCGTCCCTGGGCGCTTTGTGCTGACGTGGACCAAAAACTCCCCCAATGACGCGTTTTGCCCTTTTTTAGGGTTAGGGTTTTCTGCTTAGTTTAGGGTTAGGGATAGAGTTTTGAAGGAAAAAAAATAAAATTAGGGTTTATGGTAATTAATTAATTAAATTAGAATTTAGGGTTTTAAGGTTAATTAATTAAATTACGTTTTAGTTTTTTTAAAATAATTTTGTGTTTAGGGTTTTGGAAAAAAATATATTAGCAGTATAAAAATTTTTTGTTTTTTTTCTACAGTAGTATCTGAAAAAATAATTTTGAGAAGACATTTATGAACAAATAGTGTCCAAAACGCTTTAAGCATGATACACTGTCAGCAAGATTACTGAAAAAAGCTCCTACGTGGACGCTCTTTTTCTACAGTAGTGTATGAAAAATAATTTTGAGAAGACGTTTCTGAAAAATAGTGTCCAAAACGCTTCAAGCAAGATGCGCTGTCAGCAAGATTACTGAAAAAAACTCCCACATGGACACTTTTTTTCTACAGTAGTATCTGAAAAAATAATTTTGAGAAGACGTTTCTGAACAAATAGTGTCCAAAAGGCTTCAAGCAGGATGCACTATCAGCAAGATTACTAAAAAAAGCTTCCACGTGGACGCTTTTTTTCTACAGTAGTTCCTATTTGACCTTAGACTATAAATGAGCCAAATTTCATTCTCAGGTTGCATAAGTTACAGCAAGAGAAATTGAGGCTAAAGTAGAATAGAACTGAAGATAAGTGAACGTATTAGTGCTGTTATTTACTATGATGGTGAGGTCTGTGACACCGAGAACGGCGTTGTTTTTTATCGGAGAACACAGCGTGACTGGTTTTTAACCAGAACATAGATTTGACAGAACTTCGTAAAAGAATTAGCCATAAAATCTTCGGAACGACGCCAATGAAAGTTTTTTCTATTAAGTATATATTTTGTGTTTTGGTTGATACCGTGAGATATGACTCATTCGACATCAAAGGTCCTCGTAGCTTGGAGGTAATGGTGCAGACTCATCTTGCTAGTGGATCACCCTATCTTGAGGTATATTTACAATTTTTATCGCCAAACGATGCATTTGCGACTTCAACATCTACTGCTGTTTGAGAGGAAAACACGACCCCTAGTCGACAATCTGTTAGTGGGAGGCAGAATACGGAAGCGCCCGTGTTTGGTGGCAGTATGATAAACACAAGCCTTGCACGACACTCGGTTAGTGGATGGGACATGCACATCGGTGGGTCAATGTTTGACCCTGGAAATACGTATTGGGGAACGACATCAACTTCTAGTGGTTGGCAATCCACATATGATTGGGGACGTTATGAAACTTCCACAAGAAGGGATGATATACTCCCTATGATGTCTACTGGCGAGGGGGCCTCGTTCGTTGCAGATGATGGTGGGTCGGATGATGAGTCTGATGTGGATCCACCTCGAGAGTGAAACACCCCACACCCGGCCCACGAGCCTGGACCGGATTTGGTATGTTCCTCGATGTAAACCGGTTCAAAATTCTTTTGTTACTTTGAAAACTGTGTGTTTTTGAAGAGGGTTGGGCTCGAGTTGAAAACAAGTTTATTTTTATATTGAAAGTCCATTTATTTCAGGTGACAAAACATTTAAAGTTTATTTTAAATTAAATTGACTTAATCTTTAAATAACCTAAATTCGTAACGTAGTAATAAAACAACAATAAAATCATCACTATGGCCTTATTACATAAAACGAAACCCAAAATAAGATTGTAGAGTACTCAAATAAAATAAAATGTCCAAATTAAATAAAACTTCAAGCTGAGCATGGCCACCACAAGTTCTGCCATCCCGGTCCATCACTGTTCATCACCTGAAACATGTTCCCACAACGGGGTGAGTCAACAGACTCAATGCGTAACCAACACTAAAATTTAATAGATTTAGGCATACCATACATATCATGTTCACATAATAATTCAAGATAATGATGCAATCCCGAACCCAAACCTAGATGCCATCCGCTACACATCCCCGTACCAACCTCAGACCGTGGGACTACTAAGTCAACCTCCATCCGCTACACACCATCGAAGGCGTCATTGCGATCGACGTGCTCATCGCCCAGATAAAATTCGTGGCATAGCCACCAGATTAAATAATTGTGTCATGAGACACCACATTCAGATAATGTAACCGAAGTTACCACATTCAGATAATGTGACCGAAGTCACTACATTCAGATAATGAGATTGAAGTCACCACTTTCACTTCCCCTTTTTCATATAACCCGAATGCCCCATATTATTTATATCATGCATATCATACTTAAATTCACATTCATGTCACTTTTCACATGTTAATTATAACATATTTCGTAATCATAGTAGGAGTAGGAAACGTACCTGAGTACTTTGTACCATAACATGGTACCTTAGCCATATTTAAATTCTTATAAACATGCATATATTTATTATAGCCATGAATCTTATTAAAAGTAGTGTGGGGTACACACCTGATTCGCTTAACAATTTTACTTGAAATCCCGAAATTCGATCTACTGCCTTAGATCTTTAACTCCCTACATTCGGCCCATATTAAAGGTTTAATGAAAAACTCATTCGGTCATAAAACCAAATCCTAGTAGGATTTGTGCACTAAAACTTACCTTGTTGCCGATTGAATTAAAAATCAAATCCCAAAACTTGTATTCTTCCCTTTGAAATCGGCTACTCACTAGATCCCTTGAATCGCTTAGTTTTCGGTTAAAACAAATAGATCTAAGTACTTAAGATAGGGCCTTGGCGAATATGTAAGTACACTTACCTTGAAATTCTCAAATCTCAAACTTTGCTTATGCTCCTTCCTTGTATTCTACCAACCCTAGATCCTTTTAACATATTAGTTTTCGCTTTTAAGATAATAAAAGATAGATCCAAACACTAAAATAAGCCTTGGTGAATGCTATAGTACTTACCTTGTGAATTTTAAATCCCAAAACTCACCGAATAACTAGGGAACACGCTGCCTATGGTGTACCTTCTGAAAAGAACTTCTCCTTCCTTGTAGTCGACACTTAGTAAATCCCAAAGATATCTTCAAGGTTTGACAATAATATATTGAAGGTATTAGAATCTTAATTTGACGGACTTAAATGAAATAAAATGAGAATCGAACCTAATCTTACCCTTACTGAAGAATTCAATGGAACTCTTGCTTGAACCCTTAGCACTATTCGGGTTATGGCCCGATATGTATCACAATTTTGGTTCTTGAGGCTTAGTGAGAAATCGGCTAGGGCTATTGGTACTTTCGGCTTTTGATTGTGTTTGTAATAGAAGAAGAAAAGAAAAGAGAAGAAGAGAATAATGGCAGAGAGAATTCGGTAGAGGAAAGAAAGAAAAGAATGGAGAAATTTGTTAGAGAATTTCGGCAGAGACTTCCTTGAAGAGAAAAGAATGAATGAAGAATGGCCTTATTTTCCTTCTATTACCGAAATTCCTAGGCTAGAGTCCCCTACTTGGCCACCACTCTTCCTATGTGATAAATTTTATCTTTTAATTATCACTTTATTCAATAATAGACTTAATCCCCAATTATCTCTTATCTCTTAAAAATAACAATAATTATCCATCATTTATCCACCTATTTAGCCGAATTTTAAAGAGAATTAAACTCTTCACTTAGGTTCCTTGTGCGTCCACCTCCTTTGCTTCCAAAGAGCAAAAATAAAATTTCTTTTATTTGCTTCCCAAGTGACTCGATCCTCAGCCCAAATACACAAGCTTGTGGCATTACTTGCTAGGCTTTTAAGTGGTGCCTTCAAGCCACTTTGACAAGCTTTGTTTGTGTGTCAAATTCCTCCTATTAATTTTCTTAAGGCCACCTTGCCTTAGTTTCCTCTTTTGAAACTTAACATTTCCATACATCTCCAGGTTTCCAAAATGTTCACTTTCCTCTTTTAACTTAAGTTTCCAAAATGTTCACTTTCCTCTTTTAACTTAAGTTTCCATAATGTTCACTTTCCTCTTTTAACTTAAGTTTCCAAAATGTTCACTTTCCTCTTTTTGAAACTTAACATGTCTAAACCATTTCTTTCATTTCCAAGTTTCCAAAAATGTTCATAATACATTCATAACACATAAGACATGTCATTTTGTACAATTAAACTGAAAATGCATAGGCCCATTTTCAGGATGTTACAGAGAGCCTGGGCCCGATGGTGCAGAAGTTACATTATTTTCTGAACCGAAGCCTGTTCCAACCATACCTGAAGATGTTGAAGGGGGTTTAGATGAAGAAGAAGAAGATCCGCGATTCAGGACGTACTCGCCTCCAGCCCACATGCATAATGTCGATCTATATCAAGATGATGCGTTGGAGTTTCCAGATCTACCACACAGAAGGCGTGACCGTACAAGTTCGTCGTTGGATTTGGGTGAATTGAGAGTTGGTAAGGAGTTTTCCAATAAAGATAGTTTTCTTGGTGTATTGAAACAACATAACATCTTGAACGGGGTTAACTACAACGTGGTTAAATCCAAATTTGAAAAGTATGAGGCCAAGTGTACAATGCAAGACGGTACATGTTCATGGAAAATCATGGCCTTATTGAGGAAAAGGACAGGCTTGTGGGAGATAAAAAAGTACAAAGGTCTACATACATGTGTTGCCGGTACAGATTCACTAGATGTTTAGGTGATAAACCATAAAGTAACATATTTTAACCCCATATTTGGTATGCTTTTTGAATGATTTAGCCCTTGAATTATGTAAAAAGGTACTTTTAATCCTTTTTTTTCATGTTTATACTCAGGAAAGCACCCGAGGATAAAAAGAACACAAAATGAGCTTAAAATGGAGTAATTGGGCCTTATCAAGAAATCAACATGGCCTGGCCCAAAGTCTGCACGACCGTGTCTCGACAATTACCTAGAACACGGCCCAACTCACAAGTTACACGGCCGTGCATCATCTCATTACCACACACGGGCGTGCCTGGTGATCTACATGGCCGTGCTCAAATCGACAGAATCAAGGCATGGCCCAACCCTGTAATTACACGGACGTGTGCCATGGGCGTATCCCTGCCGCAGGAATGAGCAATTTCACTCAGAATTGGATGCTTGAAGCCAAAGAAACATACTCTTAAGTTTACTCAAACACCCTAATAGTAATTCTACTTGAAGGAGATACTTAGGAGCCAAGTATAGCATCCCAAAGCCTATATAAACAACCCAAGGCAGACATTAAAAGGGAGCTTTTTGGCGAGGCTTTTAGTCAAGCATTCATCTTTAAAGTCACTTGAAGATAGCCAGTTGATCCATCTTAAGAAGTCGAAACTCCATTCAAGACGGATGATCTCTCCTTTAATTCCTTCAGGGGGTTTTAGGGAGTTCTTATGTTTTGTTTATTCTTTACTCCTGAGATGTTTTCGTATTTAGTTATGCACTAAACCCCTCAGATACCTGAAGGGGATGAAACCTATGATGGATTTTGTTGTTTGATTTCTAAATTTATATGATAAGTACTTGGTTTGTTCTTAATTATGTTGCTTAATTTAATCTGATGTGCTTAGGTGGAGGAGAAATAGACCCCGCCTAAGAGTAGATCTAGCATGATTGAGCGAAGTTGATCGGGCGCCTAGAGATAGGGTTACGAGATTTTACCGGATTAGGGTGAAACCTTATATGGGAATCCATTGATCGATTTACTACTTCCTTAGGGGGTTATTATAAGAGAACGAGAGTTTCACTAATTAACCTAAGGTTAGACGTTATTCGCCTCGAGAGAGGGTTTAATATAGGTTAGGGAGTCTCACGGATCAAGCTAAGTAAAGAAATCATATGGTTTGAGGAATAAATTATAAGTGAAGTCATAGGTGGATTCTTCCTGAGGGTATCGTCTTTATCAACTGAGTTTTCTTAAAGTCTTTCTCCAATTCATTCTTTTGTCTTTGCATTTAGTTTAAGTATTTCGTTAGTTTAATAATCCAATCACTCTATATTTTAGGCTAAATAATAGAAAGAAAGTGAGTAATAGTATTTTTAGGTTCACTTGGGTTCGATAAGATATTCTTGCTCGAGCTATACTCTTTATCGATAGGTGCACTTGCCTCTATTGTTGTCGCATCGGTCTCTGAGTTCGATCACTCTTTTATAAATATTAAAACTCATTGTTTGACACGATCAAGTTTTTAGCGCTGCTTCTTGGGACATCTAAAATATTAAGAAAGCTCTATTTCTATTACTTTAGCTATTATTTTTATTTTAAATTTCTCTTTTATACATATATTTTTGTTTTTATTTTTCTAAATTTCTTTCTTTATTTTCATATCAGGTACCTCTTGTTTATGACTAGAAGAAATCCAAAAGGACCATTAGAATACGAAAGTGACATTGAGGCTACCGCTCGTAGAAATCGCAGAGAAATAAGATGAGCCCTAGACTATCAAGGAGAAGAACAGCAAAGATCCAATCCTACTGAAGGGATGGACGAGAACAATCCACCAAATGTGCAAGAATAGAATGCTCCGCGTACTATGTATGATTATGCTAAACCTAATTTGACAGGCGAATCTAGTATTGTTAGCCCGCTTATAGTCTGCTAATAATTTTGAATTAAAGCCTAACACAATACAAATGATTCAACAATTTGTTCAATTTGATGGTTTGCAGGATGATGATGCAAACACTCATATATTTATTTTTTTAGAATTCTGTTATACCTTCAAAATAAATGGCGTTTTTGACGATGCCATACATCTTCGGTTATTTCCTTTTTCATTAAGAAATAAAGCAAAGCAGTGGTTGACTCGTTACCACGAGGGTCAATCACCACATGGGATCAAATGACCAAAAAATTTCTTTTAAAATATTTTCCACCAGCCAAAACTGCTAAATTTAGGAATGGTATATCTTCTTTTGTGCAGAATGACGCAGAAACATTATATGATGCATGGGAAAGATATAAGGATCTCCTAAGGAGATGCCCACACCACGGATTACCTTTGTGGCTTCAAGTCCAAACTTTCTACAATGGTGTGAATTCTCCAACTAGGCAAATGATTGATTCATCAGCCGGTGGAACTTTGAACAACAAAACTCCTGAAGCGGCTGACGATTTTATTGAGTAGATGTCGTTGAACACCTATCAATGGCAAATTACAAGGGCCAAACCGACAAAATCAGCCGGAGTTTTTAACATAGACTCAGTGATAATGTTGTCAACACAAATGGAGTTCATGAATAAAAAGCTTGATAATTTATGTTCTTCACAGGTACATCCAGTCATGCAATACAAAGCGAGCGGGAATGTGGCAAATTCTGAGTACCCATCTTACCAACCAGGAGCAGAAAATGAGCAGACAAACTATATAGGTAACAATTTCAGATCTAATAATAATCTTTATAGTAACACTTACAATCCAGGTTGGAAGAACCACCCAAATTTTTCGTGGGGAGGACAAGGAAATCAAAGGCAGCAACCTCTTCCAAATTACCAAAATCAACCTTATCCACCGGAAAAGAAGTCGAGTCTCGAAGAGATGCTGAAAAAGTTCAGGGTAGACACAGATGCTCGTCTCCAAAGAACTGATACAACACTTGATAACCAAGGAATATCGATCAAAGAAATCAAGGAACAAGTCAGGGAAATCACTAGGTCAGTGGGACAACTCACAAAGCTTGTTTCAGAATGTCAACAAGGACGTCTACCAAGCAACACAGAAATAAACCCAAAAGAACAGATACAAGCCATCACATCTCAAGAGGATACAAAGGTAGACCAGCCCACCTCAGTACAAGAAACTAAGGAAAAAGCAGGTAAAATAGAGGTAGCACAATAAAAACCGGTAATTAAAGAGTACCACCATCGAATACCTTATCCCGAAGCATTGAAAAGAGATGATTCAGAGGAACAATTCGGTAAGTTTCTAAAACTTCTAAAGAAATTACACATTAACTTATCTCTTCTTGAAGCTCTTTTTCAGATGCCCGACTCAAGGAGATTTTTAAGACAGCTTTTAACAAACAAACGCAAAATAGATGAAGAGCACCATGTGGAACTTAACGCAACATGTTCAACAATGCTACAAAACCGACTACCGCAGAAATTAAAAGATCCAGGGAGTTTTACGATTCCATGTTTAATTGGTAGATTAACTATTGATAATGCGTTAGGCGATTTAGGGCAAGTATAAATGTCATGCCTTATACACTTTTTTAAACGACTAGGTCTAGGAAGCCCAAACAAACTAGGATGAGTATCCAACTAGGCGATAAAACATTAGAATTCCTAGGGTATTATTGAAGACGTTTTAGTAAAATCGATAAATTCATCTTCCTAGTAGATTTTGTTGTTTTAGATATGGATGAGGAAAATTCAATCCCTTTAATTTTAGGAAGACCTTTTCTTGCAATCGCCAAGACTAAAATTGATGTTGCCACAGAGAACTCATACTTGTGTGGGAGATAAATCGATCAATCTTCAAGCTCTCGACTCGGCCGAACCACGTAAGATGAAGGTAAGAAAGTTGTTTCAATAGATAATCAAATTATTCAACCTTCATCGCAGAAACATCACAAAGCATCAAAAGCGAGCCAACACAAAATCGCATCGATCAATAATTTAGAAGAGCGAAGATACACACCAAAGAAAAGCGGGATCCACACGAAATAAAACCCGAGGAACCACCGAAGAGCTCATAGGACATCAAATCACTTTAAAATAGAAGATCAAGCTACCGTTAGATAAAGCCGATCCTTACATCAGTTCAATGAATCAAGAAACAGGAAGAAATACTCTTTCAGGTACGCAATATTTTCCCACATGAAATAGTCGAGGTAAGCAATCCAATGTTCAGCAATTTCAAGGTAAACACTTCTCCACCTAAACTTTGTCACGAAAATAAAACTGTCAGTAAGAGGGAAAATATTCAAACCTTTAAACCTCCATAAATTTTCAAAGCCTAAGACAGTCTAGCTTAAGACTATAATCAAGCGCTTCTAGGGAGGCAACCCGAGCGCTAACACTTTTTATTTCTCAAAATTATTTTTCTTTTCTTTTCTTTTCTTTTCTCTCTCTCTCTCACAATTAAAACAAAGATGTGTTTTCCGTGCCACACGGCCTTACACACGGCCGTGCCCGTGGCCGTGTGGACCACTAGAACCACCACACTGACAGAGTAGAGCCGTGCAAGTCAGTCCAACCACCGCCCCAAAGTCATGGATCCAACCACCCATAGCACAGGCACCAAAAAAAAAATAGCACGGCCGTGCCTCATAACCGTGCTAAGATATTGACTTATTTAGCACGGGCAGACCATGCCCGTGCATTCTAACCTTGCTCCTATAAACGGGCATGCAAACTAACAAAACGGGCGTGGAAGGACAACACACCCCACAACACGGCCGTGCGATACGGCCATGTGAATCGACACACCCTCGGTACACGGGAGTAGAAACGTGCCAGATTTGAAATCTTATTTAAATCCCCATAGCCCGTCCTCTTTGTCCCATCTTCTTCCTTATTCTTTCTTTCTCTTTTCTTTCAAATTTTTCTTCCTATTCATAGAAAAGATCCAAGACACTTGAGCAACACAAAGATCATGCCGAAAAAACGTAAGCATCATCTCCTCAGAGGAGACCTCATCATGAGTTCATTCCGGCAGCTTACTTAATTGACATGCTAAGGGTCTCGGAAACCTTTTCGATTCTATTTTTCTTTTCTCGTCTCCTTTATTTTCCTTATCTTTACGTATTTCCTGCTTAAATTAATTTATTTCATATTAGTTTATTGGTTTTAGGTTCTAAAGGCTGCTTGGGAATCACGCACCACAGCCTTCGAGGTCACATCCATCTCACGAACCATCCAACAATAAGGACTCCTTAGTCCATTAGTATTTCCTTTTAATTTCAGTTTTCTTCCTAGTCTCCTTCATTTTATTTCCTTAATCCTTAATTATATTATTAGTATAATATTATTAATACCCTAGATCTCTTGGCTATATCTTCACAGGCTACCCAATTTCTTCATCTAGCAAATTGCTTTTCGTTAGCCACTCTACCAGGCCCATAGAAAACACCATCACCACTACCAAAGACACTCGGGATCATCCAGATTTCAGGGAGTATTACTTTCCCCACTTATCTTTTTGATTTGACACATAAATTTCATTATCTATCTTTGTACATTGAGGGCAATGTACATCTTAAATGTGGGGGTAATAGTGCCTAACTTTTTGCATCCTGAAATTAGTCTTGATCTTAAGTATTTTTCTCGTATTATTAATTAGGATGAAATTTCTAATGATTTATGATTTTTATTGATATGTTTTAGAATAAGTCTTAGCTAATGGTGCATTGATAATTAAATTTGAAGAATACTAGATATTCGAGCATGATAAGTCTACTTTCTAAAAATTAAAATTGATAGGTTGTTGAACCTAATTTGAGTATTACCTTGAAATTTGGAATTTATAAGGATTGATGTCAAAAACACCCATAATTTTTGTGAGATTTTGAGCCTTATAGAGCATATATTATTTTTCGTGCTCACTTTATTGATTATGAGTGTGTCAACTTTGAACTGTTATTCTAGAACTTGCCTCGTTTATACATGTCGAGACCACACTTTTGATTTGATAGACTGAGATGATAAAGGCACTTAGGTTTTAACACATTCACACCACTAAAAAGCCTACCCACATAATTAACCCTTAGTGAACCCCGTTGAATCCTAACAACCTTTTTATTGACTCACCCACTAATATTAACCCAAAATCCCTTTGTATTTGTTATCAACATTCCTTTGACTACCCCTTTATCGAGAATTGATTTGATCAATTGTCGAATTAGGTTATTTCAAAGTTCCTTCTATTATGTTTATTTTAGTTTATTCTTAAAAAAAAAATCCAAGTATAGTCAATATTAGTAGTATAATAAAAGAGCTTAGAGTATTTAAAACTCCAATTGTAAAAGAAAAAGCTCGTATTATAGTATTTTCAAAATTTGAGTGATGAAAATACTCTTATAGATCTTCGTTAGCTTTTCATTCTATGTATATTCATATTTAGTTCATTATTTTTAGATTAGGTAATTAGTCAATTCAATCTCGATTCTAAACCTCTAGTTTAGCCTATATCCACACCTTTTAACCCTAGTCCTGTTACAACCTTGATTAAAGACCTTTTGATTTGTGTATCATCTCATATACAGTGGTGGAGATTTGATTTTCAGGCAAGTCTATGGGATTAACTTTTCAGGTTCGACTTAGAGTGCTTATTCTTTAACCTTAAACATATTTGAGTGATTTGAGTGAATATTTTGTGAGGATGTCAGTCCTTGTCGATTTTGAATTAAAGGTAAGCACTTAGATAATGAGAGGCACCTATGTTTTCGAACGATAAAGGTATGACTTATCGTAATTGAATCTTTAGGGTTCTTTGAGTTGAATTATCCATGTATAAATTATCTATTAATTATGATGAGACATTGTCGATAGGAATTATGAATTATGGAAAGTTCATTTTCATTATAAGTTGAGAATTTTGCTTGAGAACAAACAAAGGCTTAAGTGTGGGGGTATTTGATAAACTGTAAAAGTAACATATTTTAACCCCATATTTGGTATGCTTTTGGATGATTTAGCCCTTGAATTTTGTAAAAAGGTGCTTTTAATCCTTTCTTTTCACGTTTATACTCAGGAAAGCACCCGAGGATAAAAAACACAAAACGAGCTTAAAACAGAGTAATTGGGCCTTATCAAGAAATCAACACGGCCTGGCCCAAAACCTGCACAATCGTGTCTCGATAATTACCTAGAACACGGCCTAACTCACGAGTTACACAGCCGTGCATCATCTCATTACCACACACGGGCGTGCCCGATGATCTACATGGCCGTGCCCAAATCGACAGAATCAAGGCACGGCCCAACCCTGTAATTACACGGGCGTGTGCCATGGGTGTGTCTCTGCCACGGGAATGAGCAATTTCACTCGGAATTGGATGCTTGAAGCCAAAGAAACATACTCTTAAGTCTACTCAAACACCCTAATAGTAATTCTACTTGAAGGAGATACTTAGGAGCCAAGTATAGCATCCCAAAGCCTATATAAACAACCCAAGGCGTACATTAAAGGGAGCTTTTGGCGAGGCTTTTAGTCAAGCATTCATCTTTAGGAGTCACTTGAAGATAGCCAGTTGATCCATCTCAAGAAGTTGGAACTCCATTCAAGGCGGAGGATCTCTCCTTCAATTCCTTCAGGGGGTTTTAGGTAGTTCTTATGTTTTGTTTATTCTTTACTCTTGAGATGTTTTCAGATTTAGTTATGCACTAAACCCCCGGATACAGAAGGGATGAAACCTATGATGGATTTTGTTATTTGATTTCTAAATTTATATGATAAGTACTTGGTTTATTCTTAATTATGTTGCTTAATTTAATCTGATCTGCTTAGGTGGAGGAGGAATAAACCCCGCCTAAGAGTAGATCTAGCATAATTGAGTGAAGTTGATCGGGCGCCTAGAGATAAGGTTACGAGATTTTACCGAATTAAGGTGAAACCTAATATGGGAATCCATTAATCGATTTACTGCTTCCTTAGGGGGTTATTATAAGAGAACGAGAGTTCCACTAATTAACCTAAGGTTAGACATTATTCTTCTCGAGAGAGGGTTTAATATAGGTTAGGGAGTCTCACGAATCAAGTTAAGTAAAAAAATCATATGGTTTGGGGAATAAATTATAAGTGAAGTTATAGGTGGATTCTTCCTGAGGGTATCGTCTTTATCAACTGAGTTTTCTTAAAGTCTTTCTCCAATTCATTCTTTTGTCTTTGCATTTAGTTTAAGTATTTCGTTAGTTTAATAATCCAATCACTCTATATTTTAGGCTAAATAATAGAAAGAAAGTGAGTAGTAGTACTTTTAGGTTCCTTTGGGTTCGATAAGATATTCTTGCCTGAGCTATACTACTGTTCGATAGGTGCACTTACCTCTATCATTGTCGCAGTCAGTCTACAGGTTCGATCACTCTTTTATAAATATTAAAACTCGACTGTTTTGACATGATCATTAGGGTTATTGAATAATACTGTTATTACGTAATGTTGCATTATTTAACGTACTTTGTTGACAGGTGTTTCACAAGATCATCCCAAGATGGATTCAGATATGTTTGCTAGCTTAATACTACCGACAGTGAAGGCGGATCCTAGGACTCCAATGCAGGTCTTAATTGTCAATATTCGTAGCCAATTGGGGTACACGCCCTCTTATTGCAAAGCTTGGATAGCTAAGCAGAAGGCGTTGGAAAAACTGTATGGTCGGTGGGACGCTTCATATAATGAAGTGTAGCAGTGGTGTCAGGTGCTGGAGAGATATGCCCCAGGTTGCATAACAGACCTTGAAACGGCACCTATGTACTACAACGACCGATTGCTCCGTGGATGCCAATTGTTAAACGTCTGTTCTGGAGCTTTAAGCAATACCGAGACACATTTCTATACTGCAAGCCATTGGTACAAATTGACGGTACCTTTATGTATGGTAGATATACTCATCAACTATTGCTAGCTGTGGCACAAGATGTAAGTGGGAGAATCCTTCTAATTACGTTTCCAATAACATCGGAGGAGTCAGCTGATGACTGGGATTTCTTTCTTTCAAGGTTAAGGAGGCATGTCTGCCCCTAACCTGATATCTACGTTATATCAGATCGAGGCCCTGAAATACTAGCCACAATTGAGCGACAAGGAAGCCTATGGCATCGCACACACCATCGGTATTGCCTAAGGCATGTTGTGTCCAACTACTACGGGCAACATCAATCTACAAGTGAACGATGGCAAGTGACCAACATAGGTATTTAATATCTATTAATATAATTTCGTTTGTAATATTCAATTTATTCTTAATGGAAGATTAATATGTAATGTTCACTATCAACTTATATTGACAGGGTATGAGATAAGTAAAGACCGTTTTCATGAGATGTTGTCGGTTTTGCATTCAGTTAACGAAGAAGGCGCAAACTACCTCTGTAACATACCTTTCGAACAGTGGACACAAGCATACGACGGCGGCCTACAATATGGTCATATGACCTCAAACCTAGCTGAATGCATGAATTCTATTTTAAAAGGAACACGCCATTTATCGATAATATCGGTTGTATGAGAGATATATTTTCGTTTAGCAGCACTATTTCCAAAGCGAGCAGCGAGTTATAAAGGCCAAATGCAGGGAGGCCATGTATGGTGCGCGAAGGTATTGCAAGAAATTAACAAGGCGAAGGCACGGGCCAACACCATGTACACAGTGTGTCACAATCACGACAACCTATGGTTTCGTGTGACAGAGTTTGACAGAACGAACCAAGGTATTATTGGCGGGCAATATCGTGTACACTTGAGAATATGACCTGCGACTGTGGGATGTTTTACGCACTTCGTTATCCATGCGCTCATGTAATTGCAGCTTGTTAAAATCTCCGTCTGGATCCCATGAGCTATGTCGACGGGTGTTGGAAGGATGACCCACCTTGATAGAATAATGACTGCGGAGGTGTTTGCATCACCCATGGAGGAGGTGTTTGAATCCCATAAGGCGATGGGGATTGGTAAAAAAAAGATCTCCCCGATGATGACTCATGCGATCCCTCATGCAACAGCGGCCTATAGATAAGCGGTTGACTCGGAGTAATCGAGAACGGAGATGATCCGGGCCATGCATTCCAACCTGTCATAGGACTGGAAAAAGGAAACATATAAGGTTAGGATACATATAAGAGCTAGGATATGCACCTGGCATAATTTGTAAAGGCTGTGATACGGGTGTCTTCAGTTGAAGTGCTGGGCCCGGTGACTGTGTGGACGCTATTGATGGGCCCAGTGATTTTATGGGCGCTGTTGATGGGCCCGGTGATTGTGTGGGTGCTTTTGATGGGCCCGCATCGTCATCCCTTCTTCTTGGATTTAAAGGGCCCCGTCGTTCCCTTTGGACATGAATTTACCGTCGCCTCTCCTTTTCTGACAGTAAATATAGCTTACCATGGATCTTAAACCATGGCATGTATTCCGGAACGCACGCTAACTCAAGAACGATGATCGGTTCCTAAGTAGGTATATAATCATAACGATTTTCCCACATTTCGATATATGTTGACCAGAATCTCGACCAATACGTATGCAACTGCCGTAAGTCGACTTTATACTCATCATCGAGTACCTCAGGTGCCACGAGAATCGGTTGTCAGAATCCAAATTGTCGCAATACTCTATCTGACTGATGCATCTCCATGGTGGCATAGTTGACCAATGGGACCTTCACATGCCAAATGTTCATATTTTGAAAGAATTTATTCGGAATTACTGCCCGAATTGCCGGATCCTGGTATGGTGTCCATTGAAACTATATGAACACGATAAAAATATTAGTTATATACATAATACTAAATATTAAATACGAAACGACTATTTTATTATGTATATATATTTTATTTAATACTTGTGATTCTGACAGTTGGTCCTATAGAAGCCGTATATCTTCAAGCGAGGTAGGTATTCCAGCATAACTCGCCTAATGGTTCCACCTAATTAAATAAATTTTTAGCATACAATTATACTATAAATCTACGTAATAATTGTAAAATATAACATTAAATTTACCTCGTTATCAGTGGGAATGAATATGGGTGGTCGAGTCGAGGACGTAAAAATGAAAATCGAAACTGTGCCCATAACTGCAGTAGTGATAGGCAACCTCCGATTTTTGCTTTACTTGGCTGCATCGCCCCGCATAGCTCCCGATACAACTTCGATAGCACGGCAGACCCCCAACTCATTTCACCGACTGCTCTAAAATCAACGAGTTTCAGCAGCCATCTCAGATTTACGAGGTTTCGTGACAAGTCCGGCATCAGATAACCTTCAATCATCTCAAGAATGTATGCCCGAGCATATCGTATTCTTTCTAGTTCAATCGAATCATTATCTGACTCTGGGAATGTGTCTCGTAACCAGCCCATCTCGATCCGACCTCCGTTAATATTATTCAGAATAACACCCAAAAACTCATAGCATACGGCTCCCTAATAAGCAGATTGGGCGGACCCGTGATTGCGTACCCATTCACCGGCAATCCCAATTGCAACTGCACATATTCTAGAGTGATAGTACACTCTCCGCATGGAAGATGGAAAGTGTGCGTCTCGGGTCTCCACCTCTCTATCAACGCACTGATTAGTTTCGAGTCCAACTTGCACCCCCGGCCTATCGTGGCCACGTGCCAAAAACACGCTTCCCGCAGCTAATTCTCTATCAACGACGATGGCGGACCAGGCATATTACGAATATAGCATTACAACACCCGATTTACAGACTGTTATAAAAAATTATAAAATAAAAATTAATAAAATTGCATAAATGAAAAAAATATTAGATAGTATTGAAAAATTAAAATTATCACTTATCATTGTGATTTGATCGACGGATATGTGTTTATTATTGAGACAAATTAATTCTCCGGCCATTACTAACACGATCAAATATTTTTTAATTTGAAAAAAAACTATTTCAAAAAAATTTTAAACAGAATTTTTTTTGCAAAAATTAAAGGACCTTTGTGAAATTTTAGAGGAATTTGAGAGGAGGACTTTTGTGTAAAAAAATGAAAATGAGACCTATAAAAAAAATTTTTACCGTTAGAGCTCAAACGGTAAAAAAAAGCCGTTGAGACCCTAAAAATGGCCCAATTTTATATTATTTATATTTTCATCTCTATAAATATAGATTTATATCTTTATCTTAGGGTAAAATACCCAAATATACAAAAAAAATACGGAAAATGGCCGTTTCTCCACAAAACGTGTCCACGTCAGTACGTTTTGTGGGGAAAAAAGAAAGCGCTACAGGGACGCTTTTTTTATAAATTAGCAAAAGCCACCGACGTGACGCGCTTTTAGGCCTGCAATAAAATTACAAATATTAGACTTTTATTTTTAGAATTAAATTTTAAAAAAATTAAACAAATTCTATTTTATTAAATATATTAAAACTAAATTACAAAAATAAAAAAACAAAAAACTTCTTATTTATTAAATATATTAAAACTAAATTATAAAAATAAAAAACTTCTTATTTATTAAATATATTAAAACTAAATTACAAAAAATAAAAATAAAAAATAAAAACAACTTCTTCTTTTATTAAATATATTAAAACTAAATTACAAAAATAAAAATAAAAAACAACTTCTTATTTTATTAAAGATATTAAAATTAAATTACAATAAAAAATTAAACAATTTCTATTTTATTAAAGATATTAAAATTAAATTACAATAAAAAATTAAACAACTATTATTTTATTAAATATATTAAAACTAAATTACAAAAATAAAAAATAAAAACAACTTGTTATATTATTACATATATTAAAATTAAATTACAATAAAAAATTAAACAATTTCTATTTTATTAAAGATATTAAAATTAAACTATAATAAAAAATTAAACAACTATTATTTTATTAAATATATTAAAACTAAATTACAAAAATAAAAATAAAAACAACTTCTTATTTTATTACATATATTAAAATTAAATTACAATAAAAATTAAATAATTTCTATTTTATTAAATATATTAAAATTAAATTATAATAAAAAATTAAACAACCATTATTTTATTAAATATATTAAAACTAATTACAAAAATAAAAATAAAAATAGCTTTTTATTTTATTAAAAAATCAAATTAAATTACATACAAAAAAATAAACAACTTCTATTTTAGTGAAGATATTAAAATTAAATTACAAACAAAAATAAAAAACTTTTATTTTATTAAAAATAAAAAATTATTACAATTTCAAAATAAAAAGCCCATCCGAATCAATGTTGATGTTGGTGAATCGATGCCACACGGGTGGTCGTGATTCTGCGCTGGATTCCTCCTTCTTCTAGCTTCTAATGGGGTCGTGGAACCTCAAGGGGGATTCCTTCCTCCCAAGGTGGGTGCAGTTGTGGGTGTTGCGAGGATGACCCACATTGATAAAATAACGACCCCGGAGGTGTTTCCATAAACCACGGCGGCGGTGTCTGAATCCTGTATGGCGAAGGAGACTGGTAAAAAGAAGTGTTCTCCGACGGCCCCTCCTGTGATCCCTCAAATGACGGCGGCCTCAAGACCGACTGGCCAGTCGGAGTAGTCGGGAACGGACTCGAACCCGGCCATGCATTCTAACCTGGGGTGGGATTGGGAAAAGGAAACATATATGGGTTAGGATACACATAAGGGGTAGGGTACGCACCTGGCATAAAGGCTAAAGGTGTGATGTCGGTGTCGCCAATTTGAATCGATGGGCCTTGTGGATCGTGTGCGCTGTTGATGGGCCGGTGGATCGTCTCGGCCGTTGATGGCCCCGTCTTATCACCCCTTCTCCTTGGATTTAAAGGGCCCCGACGTTCCTTTTGTTGACGAAGTTGCTGTCGCCTCTCTTCTTCTGACAACAAATACGGCTTACTATGGATCCTAAACCATGGCATATATTTCGGCACGCACGCTAACTTAGGAACGACGATCGGTTCCCGGATAGGTAAATAGTCATACCGGTTCTCCCACATCTTGATATATGCTGACCAAAATCTTGGCCAATCCATATGCAACTGCCGTAAGTCCACTTTGTGCTCATCATCGAGCACCTCAGGTGGCATGGGAATATGTTGCTGGAATCTAAATTGTTGCAGAACCCGATCTTACTGGTGCATCTCCATGGTCGCAAAGTTAATCAATGGGACCTTCACGTGCCAAAGGTTTGGATTTTGCAAGGACTCCTCCTAATTCTTGCCTCAATTGCTTGGATCCTCGTCACGGTGTCCATTGAAACTATATTAACATTACCAAAATATTAGTTATATACATAATACTAAACACTAAATACAAAATACTAAATTATAAATACGAAATTTGAAACTTACTTGTGATTTTGACAGTTGGTCCAATAGAAGCCGTATATCTTTAAGCGAGGTAGGTATTCCAGCATAACTCGCCGAATGGTTCCACCTAATTAAATAAATTTTTAGCAAACAATTATACTATAAATCTACGTAATAATTGCAAAATATAACATTAAATTTACCTCGTTATCAGTGGGAATGAATATGGGTGGTCGAGTCGAGGACGTAAAAATGGAAATCAAAGCCGTGCCCATGACTGCAGTAGTGATAGACAACTTCCGATTTTCGCTTTACTTGGCAGCGTCGCCCCGCATAGCTCCCGATACAACTTCAATAGCACGACAGACCCCCAACTCATTTCACCGACTGCTCTAAAAGCAACAAGTTTCAGTAGCCATCTCAAGTGTACGAGGTTTCCAGACAGGTCCGGCATCAGATAACCTCCAATTATCTGAAGAATGTATGCCCGAGCATACCGTATTCTTTCTATTTCGGTCGACTCATCATTCGGCTCCGGGAATATGTCTCGTAACCAGGCCATCTCAATCTGACCTTTATGAATGTTATCTGGAATGGCACCCAGAAGCTCGTAGCATACGGCCATCCAATCGGTAGAAGTTGTGGACCCGGTGACTATCGACCCGTCCACCAGCAATCCCAACTGCAATTGCACATCTTTCAGAGTGATGGCACACTCTCCACATGGAAGATGGAAATCGTACGTCTCGGGTCTCCACCTCTCTACTAACGCACTGATCAAAGTCGGCTCCAACTTGAACCCCTACTATCGTGGCCACGTGCAAAAACCCGCTTCCATGAGTAATTCTTGATCAACGGCGATGGGGACCATGCATATTATGAATATAACATTGCAACACCGATCTACATACTATTTAAAAATTATAAAATAAAATTAATTAAAATTGCATAAACCTAAAAATATTAAATAATATTGAAAATTAAAATTAAAACTTACCATTTGCATTTGATCGATTTAAAATGTGCTTGTCGTCTGATTTAATTAATTCCCGACCATTGTAATACGATCGAAAATTTTAAAATTTTCCAAAAATATATTAAAAATATTAAAAAGGGCTTTTTTTGTAAATAGTAAAGGACTATTTTGAAATTTGAGAGTAAGTTTCAAGGACTTTAAGAGAAATTTGAGAGAAATTTGAGAGAAAATTGAGAGAAAAATAATAGAGGACTAAAGTGTGAAAAAAATAAAAGGGTTGAGAGGTTTTTATAGAGTGAGTTTTTGACCGTTGGTGGCCCAACGGTCAAAGGCCTAAAGCACACCCCTGGTGACGCGCTTTCCTAGTTTTTCACTACAAAACTCGCTGACGTGGACGCGTTTTATGGGAAAACAGTCATTTTTCGTAAATTTTTTAAAAAACCGACCCTTTTTCATAAATTTTATTATTTTTTAGTATATTTAAATATTTTACCCTTTTATCTTGTATATCTCTTATAGATATGTGGGAAATATTGTTAATGATAAATGAAATACGGACTTCCTTTAATTTTATAAAATATTAAACCGTAAATATCGCCCACCAAACAAGAACTGAAGTCAGAACCCCAAGTTATAGTCAAATCCAATTTTTCCTCACGTTCTTTTTCCTGTTTTTCCCCAATCCCAAATGCTTGAACTGACCCGTCGTTGTTTGATTTTCATACCAACTCAACTCACCCCCTTTTTTTTTTGTCAGCCAGAGGCAATACCTAATCAAACCAAACGTCTCCTTTACCCTTTTTCTAGAAAAGGAAAACCCATTCAAGCTCACGCTCTATTTCTCCCTTTAATTTGGGCTTTTGGGTTTTAATCTTTTAGGGGGGGTTTAGATCGTGTGCTTTTTTTCAGTTTCTCAAAAACCATGGCGATTTCTTCGACTTTTTCCGCTGCTAAATTGGATAATTTGTTGATGAATTATTGTTCATCGTCTTCGGCTTCTTTTTCTGGGGCTTATTTTCCGTATCAACAACAAATGAAGGTCTTTCCCAGGCCTAATCATGGAAATAAAGGTTTGATTTCGAGGAATGGGGGAGTTAGATGTGAAGCTGCTGAATTCAACGCCGCTTTGGGACCCCAAAAAATCGATCCTTCTAAGGCTTCTGCACTCTCAGCTCTTCAACAACTCAAGACATCTGCAGCTGACAGTACGTTTATCTTCAATTGTTATTTGATCCGTTTGTTATTTAATTTGATTTCACTGAAAAGTCTCAAATTTTTTTATGAAGCAGACATGTTTGACTTGTTAATTGATTTTTAGATATTAGAGAAATAATTTACAAGGAACGTCTAGTTAATTGAGATTAAGAAACGCCTCCAAAATAAATCATTAGATTCTTGTATTTGGTGTATTTATATGGTTTTATGGAGGAGGAAAAAATAGTCAACCTTTTGAGCTATGCCTTGAATGTAGAGCCTAATCCTTACTTAATATGTACATTTGAATTGCATGCTAGTTTTATTAGTTTTGGTTTTGAAGATTAGGGAAGGAAGTGTCTCCATGAACATGGCTAATTGGCATCATTTTATGCCTTTAATGTCTGAGAACTACTAGATTTTAAGCAACCAACATTACATATGATGTCCATCTTATGTATAGAATTCAAAATATTTAAGGCGTTCTATGAATTTTAGTCAAAATTACGATGGATAATCCTTTTTGCAAAAGCATACATGCCATTGGATAATTTTCTTTTTATGACTATTTTACCGAAAATCTTGCAATTTGGTCCATGCCAGGATATACCAAGGAAAGGAGCAGCATTGTTGTCATAGGGCTCAGTGCTCACACTGCACCCGTGGAGATGCGAGAGAAACTCGCCATCCCAGAAGCAGAAATGCCGCGAGCCATCGGAGAGTTATGTGGTTTGAATCATATAGAAGAGGCTGCTGTTCTTAGCACCTGCAACAGGATGGAAATATATGTTGTGGCTCTTTCGCAACATCGTGGAGTCAAAGAAGTTATGGAATGGATGTCAAAGGTACATTACTTGTTGGCCTTTGTAGTCGTATTTACCTAAGTTAGTTTCATTAATCAATTTTATGTGAAAATTTCAAGGCAGAAGTTTTAGCTAATTACAATTTGGTTTGCAGACTAGTGGCATCCCAGTCTCAGAGATTTGTGAGCATCGATTTTTGTTGTACAACAAGGATGCTACCCAGCACCTCTTTGAAGTATCGGCTGGTCTTGATTCTCTTGTTCTTGGAGAGGGTCAAATTCTTGCACAAGTTAGACAAGTTGTCAAAGCTGGAGAAGGTGTTCTTGGCTTCGGAAGGAACATTAGTGGGTTGTTCAAGCATGCAATTACTGTGGGGAAGCGTGTTAGAACCGAGACTAATATTGCTGCAGGAGCTGTTTCTGTGAGCTCTGCTGCTGTTGAACTGGCTTTCATGAAGCTTCCTGAATCATCACACACTACTGCTCGAATGTTGGTTGTTGGAGCTGGAAAGATGGGAAAGCTTGTGATCAAACACTTGGTGGCAAAAGGTTGCGCCAAGATGGTTGTCGTTAACCGAAGTGAAGAGAAAGTTGCAGCAATTCGTGAAGAGATGAAAGGTGTTGAGATTATTTACAGACCCTTTACGGACATCCTTGCTTGTTCAGCTGAAGCTGATGTGATCTTCACTAGTACAGCATCTGAAACGCCTCTGTTTTTGAAAGAGCATGTGAAGGATCTTCCCCCAGTTAGTTCTGAAGTCGGTGGTCTGAGGCTCTTCATCGATATCTCTGTTCCACGAAACGTGGGATCCTGTGTCACAGATGTTGAAGCTGCACGAGTATACAATGTTGATGACCTGAAGGAGGTTGTAGCTGCTAATAAAGGGGACCGGCTTCGAAAAGCAATGGAAGCTCAGGCCATTATTACCGAGGAATTGAAACAGTTTGAAGCATGGAGGGATTCACTGGAAACTGTTCCTACAATAAAGAAGTTGAGAGCATATGCCGATAGAATTAGACTTGCAGAGTTAGAGAAATGCTTATCAAAGATGGGTGAAAATATCCCAAAGAAAACAAGGAAGGCAGTCGACGATCTCAGCCGTGGTATCGTCAATAAACTTCTCCACGGTCCAATGCAGCACCTGAGATGTGATGGTAGTGATGGTCGAACCCTTAACGAGGCCCTTGAGAACATGAATGCGCTTAACAGAATGTTTGGGCTGGAGTCAGATTTGTCACTTGTTGAACAGAAACTTAGAGCCAAGGTAGAACAAAGCCAAAAGTAGGAATTGAATACAGAATCTCTCACCCTACAATCAACTACACTTCCTTGCAATCGAATAAGTGGTCAGTTGTAACGTAGTAGCTAATCAATTTGAGGTCCTTGTGGGGGCATCTTTCAATTCATTAATTGGTGTAAAACACCATTGCTTGACTCTGATTTGGCTTCACCATTTCTACAATGGTTTTTTAGAGGTCTTTCGGCTATATAGATTGCAGCATGAGGTAAGCTTGAACCCTGTATGGGTTCATCAGTTGAATTTTATTGATATCAAGGGGAACAATATTAATCATTGTAATTAATTTACTACTTATTTTATAGTGCTGGAATTTTCTGCAAATGTATTTATTGCGTTTTTTTTTTTTTTTAAATTTGTTTGTGAAAGTAAATTCAGTTATTCATTCAAATACGAAGTTCTTTATGGAATCCATGCCTATTCTTGACCTTGTTTATTTTCTTCTTGAGCTTCTTGGTCATGTTGGATACTATTTGGTAAAATTACCATGAAGGCACTTTTACTAGGGGTTAAAGTGTATTTTGTCCCTTTTACTCAAAAAAGGTTGGCAAATTAATCTTTATATGTTAAATTAAAGAGTAAATTGATTATTTGTTAAAAATGTCATCAATTTTACTGTTAAAAGCTAGTCTTTATATGTTAGAATGAGATACACATAGTATGTTACGATAACTATTCGCTTATTTTATTTGTCATGCTAGTTTTTAATAGTATAAATGAATTAAATTTTTAATAGAAATGATCAATTTGCTCTTTGATTTAATATATAAAAATTCATTTACTTATTTTTAGTAAAGCCACCATGCCACTTTTAAGAGTATAAATTGATAAAAGACCAGTTTACTCTTTGATTTAACATATAAAGATTAATTTGCTTAATTTTTTTTTTAATAAAGTCAAGTTTTTAAGAGTATAAATAGATGAAATTTTAACCGAAAAGACCAAAGTTACTCTTTAATTTAATATATAAGGACTAATTTACTTATTTTTTAAGAAAGGGGACAAAATACAATCTCACTCCTTAAAAAAAAAACCTCCTTAATGCTTTTATTGATAAATTTCCACATAATTGGAAACTATTTGCTTTCGATTTTATATCTTAGTTGAGAATAGGATTGTAGTTGAACTGAGCTCAAACTAATCAATCACAAATTGATGCTCTACTCAAAGCTTATGTAACACCCCTGACCCGTATCCGTCGCTGAATAAGGGTTAAGAGGCATTACCGGACAAATCGAAACATTTTTCTCTCATATCACAACATCAATCATACAACATCATTTCATAAGCATTCATATTCATATAGTCTATTTATAAGGTCTACGAGACCTTAAACATGCTTTAGAGAAGGTTCGGGACAAAATCGATCTCATACTGAAACTTTGTGGAACTCAGGAAATTTTTCTTTCAAAACAGGGCACACACCGTGTGGCTAGACCGTGTGCCTCACACGGCCATGCCATAAACAATGTATTACCCTGCAGTGCAACATCGACTGGTCACACTACCGTCACACGCCTGTGTCGCCCGTGTACAACACTGACTTGAATCACACGGCCTGTCATACGCCCGTGTGTCTAGCCCGTGTACAACACTGACTTGAATCAAACGGCCTGTCACACGCCCGTGTATCTGGCCCGTGTGCAAGTCTGACTTGTTTCGAATTGAAACATTGAAGAACACGGTCGAGACACACGCCCGTGTGCTCAACCGTGAGGGCAATTATAGGCCATTTGCAAGGCCAAATTGCCACCTATTTTGGGTCATTCCTATAAACATTACTCTATGCTCAATTCATACCCAATTAATGGTCAAAATCTTACCAAAACATGTACAATTCATGTTACTCTATATCCTCAATCATTTCCATATACAATTCCATACCAAAAGCATATGATTCACATCTCATTTCAAACCATTACAAACATGCAATATATTCACTATCTCAATTACCAAATCAAGTATGAAACATACTATTTCTATTTCACTAAAGCATACCATAATTGCCATTCACTCAAAACCATTAATACCCATCACATACACCATTTTCTCATAGTAAAACATATACCAAAATCAATCCAAAGTCTCATCCATTATCAAGCCATATCACATGGCTATATTTACAAATTTCAAAACATAATCAAAGTTCTCTAGCCTATACATGCCATACTTTTATATGTACATTTTAAAAAGGTACGAAAGTATAGTTCGATAGTGTGGTGATGATCCTCGACGATTCCCGAGCTTCCAGTAGCTTCGACAATCTATAAAACATTAGAAACACACATAAAGTAAGCTTTCAAAAGCTTAGTAAGTCATATACAAATAAACTTATCACATAGAACAATTATAAACCATTTCATACATATAGTTCATGGCATAACACAATCACAAGTGATATTTCTCTTATACCTCAATTGATCATGTTCACTTGCTCAAAATCACATATCATGTAATGTAGCTCACATATCAAATGGTCATATACATACATCCCTTTTATTGCCAAATTTCATATACATACATACGTACCAGAATTTTGGATGCACATTCGTATACTCATTCATTTCTTGGAATGACCATTGAACCGTTCGGAATCAAATAAGATACTTGGATAGCTTGGAAAGCTCGTACAATGCCAACATCCCAGACGTGGTCTTACATCTAATCAATTTTGATGCCACTGTCCCAGACAGGGTCTTACACGAAACCAAATACGATGCCGATGTCCCAGACATGGTCTTACACGTAAATAAAAAATCGATGCCAACGTCCCAGACGTGGTCTTACACGATAACACATATCAGAATCCTATGTCATGACATACGTGTCCTAACTACTTCCTAAGGTTCGTACGGGACTTTTCGGACGTCGTCACATTATCAGAACTTTTCCAGATTTCACATATTTAGCTCCATTAGCCATATATCACAATTCATTCTCATATAAGCAATAATAGTTCAATTTATACACATTTATTTGTATATCGACTTACCTCGTACGGATTCTAGATAGAAATAAACGATTACTCGACCACTTTAGATTTCCCTTGATATAATTTCTTTCTCTTTGGTTCTTGATCTATACACCTTCAAATTTAACTCTTTTATTCGTAAAATCATTTAATTCAATCCATATACACATATTTAGGGCATTTTACAAATTAGCCCTCACCTTTTCACATTTTGACATTTTAGTCTCTATTTCATAAAGTCACAAAATACACGTAATTTCCTTATACTCATGCTTGGCCGAATATTCCATTATTTCATATAAGCCCATATCTTTTATTTATTTCACATTTTGACCCCTCAGTTTCTCATTTTAACAATTTAGCCCATAATACTCAAATTCATCAAAAATCCAAATACAAAACATGTTAACCCAACACATATCTTTCATTTTTCATCAACTAACATCACAAAGCTCACAATATCATTAATTGCATAACTCAAAATTATCATCAAATTCTAAAATTGACGCATGGGCTTGATAGAATGCTAAGCAACAATCACAAAAACATAAAAATCATCAAAAATGGATCAAAATACATACACTGATTAATTGAAATGAGTGCCGAACCCTAAGGACTCTTTTTCTTTTCTTTTTCTTTGTAATTTCGGCAAAGATGAACAAAATATGACCATTTTCATGCATTGGTTTTATTAATTCATCATTTAAGTTACTTTTTACTATTTTAACCTTAAAAATTTTAATTAGAAAACTATATAACACATGCCCAAAACCGTCCGTGCTGTTATTAAATGGTCAATTATCAACATAAGGACCCCACATTATAAAAGCCATAGCAATATAGCACTTTAACAAATAGCAAGTCACTTTTGTATTTTACGCGATTAAGTCCTTTTATCAAATCGAGCACACAAACGAAAAAATTTTCAAATGAAACTTTCACACATATCAATTCACAAACTATAATTACCAAAAATAATATTAAAATAATTTTACAACTTCGAATTTGTGGTCTCAAAATTACTATTCCAACTAGGATATAAACCGGGCTGTTACAACTCTCCCCCTTAGGGATTTTCGTCCCCGAAAATCTTACCATTGAACAGATTCGGATATTGCTCTCTCATAGCATCTTCGGGTTCCCAAGTAGCTTCTTCGACCCCGTGTCAATGCCACAATACTTTTACTAACGGAATTGTCTTATTTCGTAATTCTTTAATCTCGCGAGCTAAGATACAGATCGGTTCTTCTTCATAAGTCATATCAGACTGAATCTCTATCTCAGACGGAGAAATCACATGCGAGGCATCGGATCTGTATCATCGAAGCATCGATACATGAAACATATTATGGATATTTTCTAACTCAGATGGTAACAACAGTCTATAATCAACAGGTCCAATATGCTCAATAATCTCATATGGCTCGATGAATCTTGGACTCAATTTTCCCTTTTTGCCGAATCGGAGTATTTTCTTCCATAGAGACACTTTCAAAAATACTTTATCACTGATATTGAATTCAACATCTTTTCGTTTCAAATCTGCGTATGATTTCTATCGATCAAATGCTACTTTCAGACTATTTTGTATCACTTTTACTTTCTATGTAGTCTCTTTAATCAAATCAACCCCGTGAATTTTATTTTCACTAAGTTCAGAGCAGTATAGAGGTGTTCAACATTTCCTACCATACAAGGTTTCGTACAGTGCCATTTTAATGCTCGATTGAAAACTATTATTATACGCAAATTCAATCAATGGCAAATATTGATCCTACGTACCTTCAAATTCAAGAATGCAACATCTCAACATATCCTTGAGTATCTGAATAATCCACTCAGATTAACCATCCGTCTGTAGGTAAAAAGCAGTACTGAAGTGCAATTTCGTACCTAAAGCCTCTTGCATTTTTTTCAAAAATCGCAAAGTAAACCTCGGATCTCTGTCAGACATAATAAATAATGGCACCCCTTGCAATCTCACAATATCAGAAATGTATAACTTAGCTAACTTATCAAGCGAATAATCCGTTCTCATCTGAATAAAATGAGCTGATTTTGTCAATCTATTAACTATAACCCAGATTGCATCTTTCTTCCTCGGAGTTAAAGGCAAACCTGAAACAAAATCCATTGTCACTCTATCCCATTTCCACTCGAGAATCATAATCGGTTGCAACAAACAGGATGACACCTGATTTTCAGCTTTAACTTGTTGACAGATCAAACATTTCAAAACAAAATCAGAGATATCTCTTTTCATTCTAGGCCACCAGTAAAGTTGTTTTAAATACTACCCGGATAAACTGATAAGCGATTGCTATGAGCTTTTTTCAAAATCAACTGAATCAACTCTGGATTTTTCGGAACACAAATTCGATCTCAAAATCTCAAACAATCATCATCACCAACTTGAAATTCTAAATCAGAGTTCAAATCACACTGAGCTATTTTCGCTAACATTTTATTATCAACTTTCTGAGCATCACAAATCTGCTGTAAGAACAACGGTCTAGTTTTCAATTCGGCCAAAACCGAACCATCATCAGACAGAACTAAATGAGCGTTCATTGCACGTAACACAAACAGTGATTTCTGACTCAAAGCATCAGCAACAACATTTGCTTTTCCTGGATGATAATCAATCACAAGCTCGTAGTCGTTTAACAGTTCTAACCATCTTCTTTGTCGCAGATTCAAATCTTTCTGAGTCATCAAATATTTCAAACTTTTATGATCTGAAAAAACATGACATTTTTCACCGAAAAGATAGTGGCGCCAAATTTTTAGAGCAAACACAATTGCAACTAATTCAAGGTCGGGCGTCGGATAATTCTTTTCATGCGGTTTCAATTGTCTCGAGGCATAAGCTATAACTTTGCCTTCATGCATCAAAACACATCCTAGACCGTTCAACGAAGCATCATTATATATCACAAATTCTTTACCGGATTCTAGCTGTACTAACATTGGAGCTTCAGTAAATAGGGCTTTCAATTGATTAAAGCTTTTCTGACACTTTTCAGACCATTCAAATTTCACATCTTTCTGAAGCAATCTCATCAACGGAGTTGCAATCATCGAAAAGCCTTTTACGAATCGTCGGTAATAACCAGCAAGTCCCAAAAAACTGCGGGTTTCAAACACATTTTTCGGAGGCTTTCACTCTAAAATAGCTGAAATCTTGCTCGGATCAACTCGTATACCGGATGCTGACACAGTATGCCCCAAAAAGCCAACTTCGTGCAACCAGAACTCACATTTACTAAACTTTACATACAATTGCTTATCACGCAGAGTTTGTAGCACAATTCTCAAATGTTCGGCATGCTCAATTTCATCACGCGAATAAATCAAATTGTCGTCAATGAATGCAACAATAAATCGATCTTAATACGGTATGAAAATTCTGTTCATCAAGTCCATAAACACAGCAGGAGATTTTGTTAGTCCGAAAGGCATAACTAAAAATTCATAATGTTCGTACCTCGTTCTGAAAGCAGTTTTCGGAATGTCTGAATCTTTTACTAGCAATTGATAGTATCCGGATCTCAGATCTATCTTTGAAAACACAGTAGCTCCTTTCAGCTGATCGAACAAATCATCGATTCTGGGCAGAGGACATTTGTTCTTAATAGTCACTTTGTTTAATTGACGGTAATCAATGCACATTCTCATCGTGCCATCTTTCTTTTTCACTGTAACACCCCCTACTCGTATCCATTACTGGAATAAAGTATGAGGCATTACCGAGGAGTACGGAATACTCACAGACAATTTAAGCCATTTATCTCTCAAATACCGAAATTGACTATAAAAGTTTCTTTACACATATAGTGCACTTGAGGTGCACCATTCCATAATTATGAATGAACACATTTATCAAACATATGTCATGTTTTTATATATCATAGTCTCATATTTCCATGTATCAATTACCATCATTTCCTCGTATTTCGAAAAATACGTGTAACAATTCATAAACATGCAATTCACTAACCCTTCCTGCCAATCACAATTTAAAGTGACAAATCACTTATTGAGCCCAATTTCAATGTTCACTACAATCTATCATATAAATTTGGATGTACGTATCCACCAATAAATTCCATGTACAG
This sequence comes from Gossypium rotundifolium, assembly GCA_025506655.1. Classification (NCBI taxonomy): domain Eukaryota; kingdom Viridiplantae; phylum Streptophyta; class Magnoliopsida; order Malvales; family Malvaceae; genus Gossypium; species Gossypium rotundifolium. The sequence continues at coordinate 82,724,204 of CP106722.1, read as the reverse complement.
GTATCATCATCTCATATTTCCGCATACATTACTTTACACATTATGAACTCAAATAACATATACAAGACATACCAATGTATTTCAAATACGTTTTCATAATATTTCATTTAGAATTAAGATTATTTCATATTAGAACTCTTCTCATTAACTCATTTGGAATACCAATTCATACAGATAATAGACTCAAGGATGTACAAATATATAATCACAAATGAACTCATTCACAACCAAGTTCTACGTTCATGTCTCATCAACTCGTATTTTCTTATATCACATAATATATATATCATGATTTCCATTCCTTGATATTTTTCCATATTTATCCGTTGAATTTCTTGGAATTTTCGATGGATTTTCAGAGGTACACTTTAGTGTACAAATCCAGTCCGTCAATTCATGTTCATGTGGGCACATTTCCATTTCAAAGAGCATACTCCGTGAACCTCATCCTTACAATGGATTACTACCGAGCTAAATCCCAGAAGAGAGCACACTCCATGAACCTCATCCTTACAAATGGATTACCAGTCGAGCTAAATCCTCAGTAATATAAACTCATAGAGTATTGTCGGGATTACCACCAAAGCTAAATCCCTACAACGACAATTACTCTAATGAGCTTGGATCTGAATTACCAGTCCAGGCTAAATTCAGACCCTAATTCGGATTACCCGTCCGGACTAAATCCATTTTCCACATATTCTTCGGGAGGGCTATATCAGGATCACCCCTCCGGGCTAGATCCTTTTCACACATATTCTTCGGGAGGGCTATATCGGGATAGGATCACCCGTCCGGGCTAGACCCTTTTTACCGTCAATTCCTTTTCAGAGATCCATCGAATTTTCCTTTCATTCAACCGAGATTTCTTCCCCTTTTTATCAAATATATCAATGTTTCGTCAACTTTCATACAATGAACATTCAAATTATATTCATATCAATAACATACATTTCAAGTATTTAAGAATATAATTCAAGTTACATGAACTTACAATTCGATTTTTATACCATAACGATAATCTTAGTTTCATAATAAATATTTGAAATAAAACATTATATCATTTCTACCTCAACGTTTATCAATTATAATCGAGCATGTGATCAATTTATACACAAGTCATTCATTTATTATTTTTTCCTCCTCCTCTCCATCCACATCCTTAGTATAAACAACACACTTGTAAGTAACATTATCTATAATTTTCACTATTTACTTATGTGAATATTCAAGTTGTTCATCCGTGTTATAGTCATTAAATTATTTTTATCTTGAGCTACAGAACTCCAAATTAAGATTTGTAAATTTTATTTGAAACTAGACTCACATACCTTCTTTCCATAATTTTTCCAGAATTTTTGATGTGGCCAATTAGTACAGTTTATTAGTTAAGCTCTCCCCTGTTACACAGTCCTATTACTCTAACCTCTCTTCACTAAAAATCAATTATCTCATAGTACAATTTTCATATAGTGTTTCTGATTATTTTTAATGAAAATAGGCTCACTAAGGAATACATACATATAAATTATAACTCATAATTCTTTTTTTACAATTTTTAGTGAATTTCTAAAGTAAGAACAGGGGCTCACGAAGTTATTCTAAATCAGTCTTACCAAAATTTAAATATCTCAAAATGTAGACTTCCTTTGCTTGCTCTGTTACAAGCTTTAATTCTATATCTCACTCAACTTCCAATTAAATTTATACCATTTTTGATGATTTTTCAAAGTTAGACAACTGCTGCTGTCCAAAACTGCTTTAGTATAACATGTTGATTTCTATTTTGTCTCAAATTCTACATTTCATACGATTCAATCTTTGCTCAATTAACCCCTCAATGGAGCTAATTTTCTCATTTAATACTTTTCTCTATCATTTTAAACTACTTCATAACCTTTGAAAATCAGAATTTTAACACTAGGCCTTAATTTCAACTCTTTCACAATTAGATCCTAAAACTAATTTCCATCAATTTTACTTGATAAAATCATCATATAACAAAATTAAAGCTTCAATTCAATATTTATTCATCATATTCTTCCAGCACTAATCCACATCAACTTTAAAAATTAGCCATAGAATCAAAAACTAATGACATAGTAAGTTGGATCCAATTGTAAAAGTCTAAAACATAGAAATTTCAAGGAGAAAGCAAGAATTAAACTTACAAGCTTGAGTATGAAAACCAGCTTGAAAATCTCTCCCATGGCTGTTTTTCAGCTGAAGAAAATGAAGAGAAATGAAGAGAATTCTAGATATTCCAATTTGGTCCCATTTTATTTAACTAATTTTGGCAATTTTCCAATTTTGCCCTTATTTCACCCATTTCCGATTTTTCTCAGCTATTGCCGCCCAAAATATCTCCTTTGGCTTATTTTAACTTTAGATCCTTCCTCATTTGACAATTAATCTATTTAATCCTTCTAGCAACTTTTACACCTTTTTCAATTTAGTCCTTTTATTTAATTAACCACCCAAACGTCAAAATTTTCTAACTAAATTTTAATACTAACTTATTGACATTCGTAAATATTCATAAAATACTTATGACTCGGTTTATAACACCGAGATCTTGATACCTCTTTTCTCGATTTCTTGACCAAATAAATCTTTATAAAACATAATTTATTATTTTAAAAAATATTTTAAAAGCTACATTTGACTTGTAAATATTAAATAATATGGTCTACGAGTTCATTTGTCAGATTTGGTGGTCTCGAATCACTATTTCTGACACCACTGAAATTTGGACTATTACATTCACAAATAGAATGGGAGCATCCCAAGGATAAAAGCTCGGTAGTGCGAAACCTCTGTCTGTCAATTCTTGCAACTGAGACTTCAATTCTTTTAATTCTGTCGGAGCCATTCTATACGGAGCTATTGAGATAGGGGTTATCCCCGACACTAATTTAATGCCAAACATAACTTCTCATATCGGAGGTAATCTCGGTAATTCTTCAGGAAACACATCAGGGAACTCAAAAACCACAGGTACAGATTCAACTTTCTTTTCTGTCACTTTCGTATCAATCACATATGCAAGATAAGCTTCACATCCTTTTTTCACATAATTCAGAGCTTTCATCGAAGATATTACGATTGGTAGCCCATTTAAATCGTTGGACTCAATTCGTATTATCTCATCATTCTGACATCTCAAATCAATAGTCTTTCGTTTGCAGTTCACAATAGCATCATGCAAAGTTAGCCAATCCATACCCAGGATTATATCAAACTCATCAAAGGGTAATAACATCAGATTAGCCGGGAAACAGATATCTCGAAACATCAATGGACAATTCTTGCACACTTTATCAATCAGAACACACTTGCCTAAGGGGTTCGGTACTCTAATTACAAATTCAGTAGACTCTATAGGCAAAGTCTTACTGGATACTAAGTTCATGCATATATATGAATGAGTAGACCCTGGATCTATCAATGCAATCACAAAAGTATCATAAAGAGTAAAAGTACCGGTAATGACGTCTGGAGACGAAGCTTCCTCACGAGCTCGAATAGCAGGCGCTCTGGCAGGCACTCTCGCCTCAAATCTATGAATCAGATCTTTCAGTAGCTCTCGGCTACCACTCATATTTCCGTGTTTCGTAAGGTCTACCCTAGTGAAGTGTTATTCAACTTGATTCTCAGACAATCTCTTACTTAATGAGACTGGGGCGGCCTCGATAAAGTGATCTAAAGATCCACATTTGAAACAAGCTCGATCATTTAATCGAGAATTACCCGGATGTCTTTTACCACAATGTTTACACTCAAGTCACTCAAATCTGACATTTCCAACACTTGCAATCGAAGTAGCTGGAGCTTGAAAGCTCGAATGTGATCTTGCACGATCTCTACTCGAATGTCCCACGTTAGTCTTTGAACGGCTATAGTCATCTCAAAATTTCTTTGATGCCGACTGATATGACTTACTCTATGTTTGTTTTCTCACTTCTCTAGCTTCCGAATAAGCTTTTTTTTCTCTTTCCCGAGTTCTTCAGCTTTACAAGCTCAGACGACAAGCACAACAAATTCTTTTATTTCTAGAATTCAGACTAACAAATGGATATCTTCATTCAAGCCATCTTCAAACCTTTTACACATTATTGCCTCAGTTGAGACATATTCTCGTGCATACTGGTTTAGTCTCACAAATTTTCGCTCGTATTCTATAACAGACATACGGCCCTGTTTCAATTCAAGAAACTCTTTTCGCTTTTGATCAATGAATCTCTGACTAATATATTTCTTCTAGAATTCGACTTGAAAGAAATCCCAGGTAATTCGTTCTTTCGAAATAACAGAAGTCAAAGTTTTGCACCATTGGTAAGCTGCATCTCTCAATAAAGAAACGACACATTTCACACATTCATCAGAGGTACACAACATCTCATCAAATACTCGAATTGTATTCTCGAGCCAAAACTCAACTCTCTCAGTATCATCATCATTAGTGGCCCTGAACTCTCCGACCCCATATTTACAGATTTTATAGACCGGAGGCTTATTCAACAAATTTGAATTCATAATCGGAGGTACAACAGAAGTTTGTGGGGATTAGGTGGGGGCGGAGGTTGAGGAACAGCCGGATTTGCTCTAACATATTGAGTGAACCACTCATTCATCATTTGGAAGAAGGCTTGTTTAGCCTCTCCTTTTTGACTGCTTGTAACCGGTGTAGAATCAGACGACACTATCCCTTGAGCGAGAGCAGACACATTACTTTCAACATCGACAGCTACGGCTCGTTCGGGATTCATTTACTATACAGAAAACACATTTTATCTGTCAAGACTCATCATATTATCACAGTTCATATATATGGCATGTATGGCTAGACTCTCACACGCTATGTTAGTCCTAAAATCGACTAAACTGTTACTCTAATACCAAAAAATTGTAACACCCCTAACCGTATCCGTCCCCAGACTAGGTTTAAGAGGCATTATCGGACAAATCGGAACATTTTACTCTCATATCACAACATCAATCATACAACATCATTTCATAAGCATTCATATTCATATAGTCCCTTTATAAGGTCTACGAGACCTTAAACATGCTTTAGAGAAGGTTCGGGACAAAACCGATCTCATACTGAAACTTTACGAAACTTAGAAAATTTTTCTTTTAAAACAGGGCACACGCCCGTGTGGCTAGACCGTGTGCCTTACATGGCCATGCCTTAGACCATGTCTTACCCCTTGTGCAACACTGACTTGGGTCACACGGCCTGTCACACGCCCGTGTGTCTAGCTCGTGTACAACACTGACTTGAATCACACGGCCTGTCACACGCCCGTGTGTCTAGCCAGTGTACAACACTGACTTGAATCACACGGCCTGTCACATGCTCGTGTGTCTGGCCCGTGTGTAAGTCTGACTTGTTTCGAATTGAAACATTGAAGGACACGGTCGAGACACACGCCCGTGTGCTCAACTGTGTGGGCAATTATAGGCCATTTGCAAGGCCAAATTGCCACCTATTTTGGGTCATTCCTATAGGCATCACTCTATACTCAATTCATACCCAATTAATGGTTAAAATCTTACCGAAACATACACAATTCATGTTACTCTATATCCTCAATCATTTCTATATACAATTCCATACCAAAAGCATATGATTCACATCTCATTTCAAACCATTACAAACATGCAATATATTCACTATCTCAATTATCAAATCAAGTATGAAACATACTATTTCTATTTCACTAAAGCATACCATAATTGTCATTCACTCAAAACCATTAGTGCCCATCACATACACCATTTTCTCATAGTAAAACATATACCAAAATCAATCCAAAGTCTCATCCATTATCAAGCCATATCACATGGCTATATTTACACATTTTAAAACATAATCAAAGTTCTCTAGCCTATACATGCCATACTTCTATATGTACATTTTAAAAAGGTACCAAAGTATAGTTCGATAGTGTGGTGGTGATCCTCGACGATCCCCGAGCTTTCATTAGCTTCGATAATCTATAAAACATTGAAAACACACACAAAGTAAGCTTTCAAAAGCTTAGTAAGCCATATACAAATAAACTTATCACATAGAACAATTATAAACCATTTCATACATATAATTCATGGCATAACACAATCACAAGTCATATTTCTCTTATATTTCAATTGATCATGTTCACTTGCTCATAATCACATATCATGTAATGTAGCTCACATATCAAATGGTCATATACATACATACCTTTCATTGCCAAATTTCATATACATACATACGTACCGGAATTTTGGATGCACATTCGTATACTCATTCATTTCTCGGAATGCCCGTGAACCGTTTGGAATCAAATAGGATACTCGGATAGCTTGGAAAGCTCGTACAATGCCAGCGTCCCAGACGTGGTCTTACATCTAATCAGTTTCGATTCCACTGTCTCAGACAGGGTCTTACACGAAACCAAATACGATGCCGATGTCCCAGACATGGTCTTACACGTAAATAACAAATCGATGCCAACGTCCCAGACGTGGTCTTACACGATAACACATCGAAATCCTATGTCATGACATACGTATCCTAACTACTTCCTAAGGTTCGTACGGGACTTTTCGAACGTCGTCACATTATCAGAACTTTTTCGGATTTCACATATTTAGCTCCATTAGCCATATATCACAATTCATTCTCATATAAGCAATAATAATTCAATTTATACACATTTATTTGTATATCGACTTACCTCGTACGAATTCTGGATGGAAATAAACTATTACTCGACCATTTTAGATTTCCCCTGATCTAATTCCGTTCTCTTTGGTTCTTGATCTATACACATTCAAATTTAACTTTTTTATTCACCAAATTATTTAATTCAATCCATATACACATATTTAGGGCATTTTACAAATTAGCCCTCACCTTTTCACATTTTGACATTTTAGTCCCTATTTCATAAAGTCACAAAATACACATAATTTCCTTATACTCATGCTTGGTCAAATATTCCATTATTCCATATAAGCCCATATCTTTTATTTATTTAACATTTTGACCCCTCAATTTCTCATTTTCACAATTTAGCCCATAATACTCAAATTCATCAAAAATCCAAATAAAACATGTTAACCCAACACATATCTTTCATTTTTCATCAACTAACATCACAAAACTCACAATATCATCAATGGCATAACTCAAAATTATCATTAAATTCTAAAATTGAGGCATGTGCTTGATAGAATGCTAAGCAACAATCACAAAAACATAAAAATAATAAAAAACAGATCAAAATATATACCTTGATTAATCAAAATGAGTGTCGAACCCTAAGGACTCTTTTTCTTTTCTTTTTCTTTGAAATTTTGGCAAAGAAAAACAAAATATGACCATTTTCGTGCATTGGTTTTATTAATTCATCATTTAAGTTACTTTTTACTATTAACCTTAAAAAATTTAATTAGAAAATTATATAACACATGCCCAATTATTCAATGGTCAATTATCAGCATAAGGACCCCACATTATAAAAGCCGTAGCAATATAACACTTTAACAAATAGAAAGTCACTTTTACATTTTACGCGATTAAGTTCTTTTATCAAATCGAGCGCACAAACAATAAAATTTTCACACGAAACTTTCACACATATCAATTCACATACTATAATCACCAAAAATAATATTAAAATAATTTTACGATTTCGAATTTGTAGTCTCGAAATCACTATTCTGACTAAGATATAAATCGAGCTGTTATAGCTTAGTTGGAGTTAATTTGAAATAACAGTTAAATTACTAAAACTTTCTTGACTACGTTTTATCCAGTAAAACATAAGCTTCATTTTCATGTTCAACTTCAAACTGAATTTGGATTTTTTTCTATTAACTAAAAAATATATTTATTTTGCATGTGAAATTCGAGTAGGTTGCGAACCGGCTGCCCGCAATTCATAAAGATGATCCCAAAGTAGACGACTTAATAATAATTTAGAATGCCATTAGAGTAGGTACTCACTGTGTTAGGCTGCTGTAAAAAGAAGCAGCATAAAAAAGGAAAAGTTGAAAACAATGATTTTAAGGTTTGATAAACTGGAATCGGAGTGCCTGGGAAATATCTCAGCACCTTCCTTCCTCTTGCTTTTCCATTAGATTAGTCATTATTTCGTGTCATATCAAAAGGGTTTTCACCAGTAGTCAGAGAAGACAACCTGATTTATTCAACCCTGTGGTGGTAAAAACAACAGTAACTTTTAACCCTTTAATAATTACATCTCTTTTATATAGTTTTCATAGCATTTTTGTTGGCTTCAGACAGAATTGCTTGCAGGATCCCAAAAAATCTGCTCACATTCACCTCAATCTTCTCCATTTTTGGATCTTTTCTCTCCAATTTGTGAATATAAAATTGGGATACATGTTCAATTTTGTTTTTCAATAATACCAACTTTCTATATTTTTATTCCTGCTTTGTCAACAATGGTGTGGTTACCTTTTGTTCCATGCTTTAAATCTTTTGATTGGGAAAAAAAACAAACCCCTAAGATTCCTTCCTTTGTCCATAGCTTGCAAATGGAACCATTGAGATAAAAAGCCGAAAAGGTAACCCGAATAATAGAGAATGGATATATTAAAAATAAAAATAAAAATAGACTTTTTATTATTATTAGGAGTCAAATTATATTTGTTTTCTTTATTTAAAAAATAAGATATTTTCTACTAAAAATTTCACTTATTTTTACTGTTAAAAATTGACCGTGGTTAAAAGAATAACTAAACAGTTACATGTGAAGGTAGTACCTCATGTAACTCATTTTGATGTATAGGACTAGTTTTTAACAATAAAAGTAGATAAATTTTTAATAGGAGGATCGATTTGCTTTCGATCTAATATGTATGGATTAATTTATCTTTTTTTTTAAATAAAGAGAGCAAAATATAATAGAAAAATAATTAAAATATGAATATTAAATTTAGATGTTTTTCATATAATTATGTTTAATTTTTTTTTCGTATCTAAAAAGATATTTAACATGAATACCTCAAAAAAAGAAAAAAAAAAAAAGAGCAAACATACTATTTCTTGCTGAAATGATTACAAACGGTAATGTATTTCAAGGCCCTTAAATGGATTTTCTGAAGGCAACTTCACTGAATGATTTTATGGAAGAAAATGAGAAATTCAGCAGAAAGTTGTTTAGTATTGTTCCTAAACACATCTTCCACCATAGCCAGCATTTTTAAATAATGCCTTCTTTATATCTTCACACCTCATTAATGTCGTCTGTTCCAGATCCTGAAATAAATATCAAAATATATGTAATGATTAAAAACGAAATTAAAACCAAAAACCCAAACAATTTTGTTACCTCAGAGCAAGAAGCATGCATTGCAAAATCATTGAAACAACTACTGACACATTGTTGAATCTCAAGCCCCGATGCTTCCATTGTTGATACGGTTGATAACAACAATCCTGGATCCCCTCTGCAACAAATCTCAATCCTTGTATCCCCATTTCTTCTTTCAACCTCAAACTGCAACAAAACATGTTTTGAAAATCACTTTTCAAATCAATTACACTTTTCAATAACAATAGTAAATCTTATCAAACTTTTTAAAAACTCTTTTCCATAGCATTTTTCAAAAACAATCTTAATCATAGGTTGCATAAGAATTTTCCAATATTACCTTGGGTGTATTTCTCACTATCATTTCATTTAGTTTTTCAACCTTGAAAATGTGATCCATGTTTGAACCTGCTTCAACTTCTTGCTGCAAACTTTTGATCCTCTCCAAGAGCTCTTTGGTATAATCTATGGTATCTCCAAGTATGGATGTACGGTCCATCTGTTGAAGAGACAAAAAAGGGGAAATAAAACCAGTAATAAGAGGCTTGAAATCTGAATTTTTGCAGTAAATTACCTTGCTTATCTTAGGCACAATGGATCTTAACATCAAAAGGCGATCGTTTAGCCTTTTCCGTCTCCTTCTTTCAGCCATAAGATTCTTTGAAGGCTGCCTTTCCAACTTTTTAGCTGGATTGTCGGGGTGAGGTGATTGAACAGGCTCGGTTTTGCAAGTAGCTTTAACATCCAACTTGTGAAGTTGATGTACAAGGAATCTGGATTCTTGGTCATCATGTTGTTGTTGGAGTGGGAATGAGGGTGAACCAAATGTGTTGCTTTGTGAAGAGAATTCATCAACAAAGGGACAGTAGATTGGATTGAAGTTGTAAGTATAATCTTGGTGAAATGGCAATGGAAGAAAGGTAGATGAAGGTTTGTGATCATCAAAGTTCCAGGTGCCATTAGAGAAAATCCAACTCATTTCTGTTGGATTTGTGTCCCAATTCTCTCCTCTCACACCTAATAATTCTTCGAACAAACCGTCTTCATTGATCTCCATCTCTTTGCTTTGTGTAGGGAATGCTATTATTAGGCGATGCCTTGAGAGAATGAAAGTCTCACCATTATTATTAAAGTGGGAAAAGAAAATACTATATATTCATATAGTATGAAACCATCTTACATGTAATTAGCCCTCACAGGCCTGGAATCTGCTTTTCTCATTTGAAGGGTGATCTTGTCTTTTTCTTACCGCCATAAATCTATCTCATTAAAAACATTAAGATATGATTTCAATTACGATTTACGTCATGAAAAATAATTTATATAAAGATTTCTGCCTTAAAAAATGACAAAACTAAATTAAGATTTTCCTTAACAGTTAGACAGGTTTGATTATTAATGAGGTTAACGGCAGGCACTAGAAGATGTTACGTTAGCCAAAACTTTCAAAAAATATATAATTTTAAAAAAATAAAAATAAAAGTATATACATTCAAAATGAATCTAAACAAATAGTTATCCAAGTTCATTTGAATCTAAACAATAGGTGTAGAACTATAAATTTTTTAAATTATAAAAAAATAATTACTAAATAAAATATTATAAAACTAAAATCAAGAAAAATTCAAAAAATATTAATAATTTTTAAAATTTAATAAAATAAACGTTGTGCAAATTATAATAAAAATTATAGATAATAGAAAATATTAACAATTATTAAAAAAAATCTTTATTTCAAACACCAATAAATCTGGAAGACTCCTTTGATGCCCCAAAAGTCAAATTGATAAATACATATAAACACAATATTAAAAATTATATACAAAATAAGATTGTAAATTTATAATCTAATGATTATGTGGGTTTTATGAAAATAATGTTATTTGGGTTAAGTGGAATTAATGAGGATGAAAACAATTTGAGACTATATTGCTTTAACTAATAATTTCACATTTTTTTAAAACAAGTAAGATTTGATAAGCCAAAGAAAAATTTCCTTTCTGGTTTGGATTAAAAATCATGGAAATGTTCGATGAAAATTTAGTCAGTAATTGGTTATCATCTCATTCCTAACGTCTGTTGATCGCAATTAATTCTTGTACCATCACCTTCAGGGACTTAAATTTTTTTAATAATAAAAAATAATTAAAATTGATGGTAAATTCATTAAAAATTACCCTAATGAGATATGACATTACCAATGACGTTTGCCATTTTTGACTTCTGTTCTTGCATTATTTCGAGATTGACTAGCCAATATGGGATACTTTTGACATTTTTTAAAAGTTTCGTGGGTTTCTTTACATTCTTCTTCTTTAAGAAGGTTGATTAAAGAATTTGGATATTATCAAATTTTGTATTTAATGTGCCGGAAATCACGTATTTTAGGATATTTGAAATGTGTTTGAAATTAATATATAATAAATTATAAAATATATGGTTTGAAACTAATAAATAATAACATATAAAATATGTACAATATTAAAAACATAAAAAATAGATTAAATTGTGTTATTAGAATGAAATTTAAACTCATAAACACATTATATTAAGAATACTAATTGAGTACAATTATTTATGGTGTTGTTATTAATCTTGAGTTAACTTATAACACCAACTCGCTTAACATTTTTATTAATAACAAACTCTATCACACGTTTGTGGACGTGAAAACCACAAATTTGTTTTTAATAAAATGTATGATTTAAAATTAATTAATAATAACATATGAAATATACATGACACCAACTTAATCTATAACATTATTAACATATACAATGATGGAGGTAATAAATTGTGCACATTAAAAAAATGTTTAAAATGAAACTTTGGTTGAGTGATCATTTTGAGGTTTTACTAATTCAATTGGCATGATTCAAATCTTATCATATGCATATTTTATTGATTTTTGTCAAATAAAAAAACTAAAGTACCCTCAAATAATATAACTTATTTTAATTATGAAAGGATTTTTCTTAATCGGATTAATAAAACCTTAAGTTTACCACTCAACTAAAGTTTTATTTTGATTTTTTTAATGTATATTTCATGTGTAATTATTGTTAGTTATTGTCAAGCCATTGTGGTTTCCACACATATACATGTATGATAAGATTTCTAGTATTAAAATAAAAATATATAAAAAATATCAAAATGAAACTTTAGTTGAGTGGTAAGTTTGAGGTTTTACTAATTAAATTGACGAATGTTTAAATTTTATCATATGTATATTTGTATTGGTTTTTGTTAACATTAAAAAGCTAAAGTACCCTTAATATAACTGATTATAATTACGAAAGATCATTTTCGTAATTTTCTTAACTGAGTTGGTGCTTGATTGACTCGTGAAACCAACTTAGTCAGGGACTTAAATAGAATAAAAATATAGATATACAATTGATGAATGTAATAAACTGTGTATATTAAAATAAAAATGTATAAAAGATACAAAATTTTAGTTGAGTGGTAAATTAAAGATTTTACTAATGCATTTGATGTGGGTTCAAAATCTCATGTGGGTATTTTTTTATTGGTTTTTTTAAAGCAAAATGACTAAAACATGCTTGAACAATATAACTCATTTTAAATACAAAAAGACATTTTTATACTTTCCCTAACTAAGATGGTGTTCGGTTGACTCATAACACCAACTTAGTCAGGAGCTTAATTAATAGCATAGGTATATACAATCGATGAAAATAATAAAATGTGAATATATACAAGTTTTAAAAAAGGTCAAATTTTGTTATTAGATCATGTACTTTATGTAAGTTGTGGATTTTTGTACTTTTTCAAATTTTGAAATTTTAGTATTGACCAAATGGTTGTAATTAAATTTGTTTAACTATTAGTCTTGTATTATGTGTAATGTTTGAGAAATAATTCATGTTCTCCAACTAGATTATTCTTAGTCACTATGGTTTTTAATTTCAAAATTTTAGTCTTAATGTAAATGGTAATTGTTAAACCTATTAACTGAATTTTTGTGAGTAATATGTGGAAATAACAAGTTGACATAGCATTATACAAGTAATAATATGTTTGATGCATAAAATTTAAAAATAATAGAACTTAACTTAATGAATTGAACAATTACCATTTGATCGGACTAAAACTTTCAAATTCTAAAAGTATAAGGATTGAAAATGAAATGTACTAAATCTACAACAGAATTTAACCCTTAAAAAAGTTTTTGTTGGGTGTTAAATTAAAAGTTTTACTAATGCAATGTGCATATTTTTATTAGATTATTTTAAATAAAAAAATTAAAATATCTTCAAATAATATAATTCATTTTAAAATAAACTTAACAGAATTAGTACAGAAACTTAGATATGGAAATTTCAATTATTTTTAGGTTTGAATTATGACGGGAAGCCCAACCAAAGTAATTGTAACATATAGCTTACAAGAAGCTTAAAGCCGAGGTTATTTATTTATTTATTAAAATAATATAAAATGATATATGTTACAAATTGATATGAAAATTATAATGATTCTGAGTGTGGGCCATAATACCTCAAAATACCAATAATTGTTGAAATAAAAAGAAAGAAAGAAAAGAAGACGGTAGGACTTAGGAGTTTCACAAATATTAGGCGACTTTGTCATTAACGTGGGCGGGAAGGGAAGATAAAATTTTGTATTTTGGAGTATTTTTATTTACTCTTTGTTTTCAATATTTTTAAATATAGTTTACATCTTTTAAATTATTAATTCCTTTGTATATATTTGGTTAATATTTAAGTTTTGTCTTTTAATATATTAATTATACAATAATTCTTTAAAAAATCAATTGTACAATAATTGATAATTAAATTCTTACAACTCCATCTTCTATAAGTAAAATTTATAAGTATGTTAATGAAATTAAAATACATTTTCTTTTTAAGGAGTTAAATTTTAAATTCGACAAAAAAATTAGAGAATTGACAAATGTCTCATAAAAATATAATAAAATATTAAAAACATATAATAATTTTTTAAAATGACTTATAAAAAAAATATCAATACTAACTTTCTTTAATACCAATGTTTTAAAAAAAAAAATAAGAAGCAAGGAATAATAATAAGATTTTGCTTGTAGTAAAAAAGGAAGGGTTGAATGGTGAACCCCACTATAGTTTCATCACGTGCACTTGCAATAGTGGCACGTGTATCATATACCCACGGTTAACTAACTGGTCGGGATGGGATCTCCCTACAACGAAACATACTTACCTAACATTCTACTCAAATCCTATTCCTCCATTATTCACGCATCTCCTAACTTTTACCCTAAACAATAATTTTCTTTTAATTTTTTTATATTGTTTTATTTTAATATTTAATATTTAATAATTTTTTATATTTTTTATTTATTAAAATTTTCTATATACTCATCTTAACATTATTTTAATATTTATATTAGAGTAGTATTATATATATTTAGTATAGATTTATTTTTTTAATATGTTCTAAATTACATAATATATAGAAATAATATAATATAAAGTATTATAAACTTAAAACGGGTCGGGTTGGATTGAGTTCGAGCCTTAAATGTTTAAGACCAAACCTAACCCATATTTTAAATGAGCCTAATTTTTTTCTAAACTCATTTTTCGGACCTAATATTTTTGCCCAAACCCTCTCAAATTTTGGTCAAGCCTTCGGGTCTAGGCGGTTGGCCCAACCCATGAACAGGTTTAAACATAACAGCATGCATGAAAATTCACATATACTTCATGTTAATTTTTAATTTTTTTGATATATTTTTATAATTATTAATTTATTTATTGACGTGGCATTAAGATAAATAATGAATGTTAGCATAAAGTACACATAAACTGTCACGAGGATTGTCATGTCAATATTGTTAAAAAAATAATGTTTCATCAAGATTTACATTAAAAATGATTTGACTTGTTTTGAGCGGTTAATGATCAAATTTAGTTAAAAAAGTGTCAAAGTGATAAAATATATAAATGTTGAGAGCTAAATTTGTCATTATGTTTAAGAATACCAACCTTTTAGTTTTTTTAGTTTAATTAAATTAACTAATTAAATAAAGTTTTTACAAGAATAAAAAAAGTTTTAGCTATTATGAAATAAATAAAAGAGAAAGTAAAATAGTAAGAAATAGGAGAGCAAAAAGAACTTATTTTCATTAATCAACGGAATATTTATAAAGCTTCTCTAAAGTCTAGATTTTCGTAAGAAATGTACATGATATAAAACTCTATTTCTAATGCATATTAGAGTCCTAAGTACATCAAACTTATCTTAATATTGATGGACATCCACTTAATGATAACATATTCATAACACTTCCCCTTATATGTCCATTGGTAGATAATATGCCTTGTTAAAACTTTACTAAGATAAAAACCCTATGGGAAAAAAATTAGTGAAAGAAAATTAGTACACATATCTATAATACGTATAATATGTTGCCTCATTAAAAATCTTACCAAGAAAACCCAATGAGACAAAATCTCAGTTAAGGGAAAAAGAGTACAACACATATTTATTCCCTCTCATAATAACATCACATGATATCACAAATTCTTTGTATTACAATCTTGAATACTAGCTTTTCAAATGATTGCTTGAACTGATTTGCTAAACATTTATATCATTATTCTTCTGAATGTCATTAGTGCAGAACTTTGGGGAAATATATTGAATAATTTCTTGAAATTTTTTATATGTTTCCAACATTCTAAATCCTTCATGGATTTTAATATAAACTTTACTATATGTCAAATGTTTAATGAACTGATAGACTAATGAAACATCTAAAGATTTATTGCATCCACCACAAAAGAATATTATATTTTCTCATCATCAATGTCAGGACTTAGAGAAAAAAATTCACTTTTCTTATTTCATTTTTGCAAAACTTACTCATTTGTACCCTACTAGCTTTATACCTTTAGATGTTTGGATTGATGGTCCAAAAGCTTCTCGAATTCAATTCTACTTGAATTGTATCTTTCTATTTTGGTCAATCTATTATAAGTTTATATTTCTCAACAAATTTATTCAAGATTCTCGTTTTCTTTCATTATCTAAATAATAATATTGCATGCAAATTCGTGGTCTCAATAACTTTTTATTTTTCACAGTTTCATATTTTCTCGTATTGACATAACTTATCGAGATCTCTTTATTTTCACTATTTTCATCTTCAATTTCAAGTACCTGAATCTCTTTTGGAGTTTTAATAATTAGTTATGTCTTAGGTCTCTCCAGGAATACTGCCTTCACAATATGACCATTTAGATTATTATTTTCTTTTTACAAGATTTTTCATCTTTGAAACCAATCGAACTACCATACCTCAGGCATGCATTACCTTCAATTAGGCTAACAAGTTATCTTACCAGGGCTTCAATTCAAATAAAAACATTAGCTAGTATATAACACTTGGTTTAGCTACTAATTTGAGGCATTTAATAATTAATTTTGCTAAATCATTTATACGTATAAACAACACGCTTTTGCGATAGTTACTCGCACCTACAATCTAACTTACAATAATCATTGAAAGCTTAAGTAATGAAGTTACCAACATAGCAAGAATTGTCTCAATTGTATAATTTAAAAATTTTGTTCGTAAACAAATCATTAAACAAGAACTACATGTTGCAAGTTGATAATTCATATGTGATTAACTTGTTGATGCATCTATCAAAATTATATAATAAAATATCCAACAATCCAATTGTTGGATTGAGAAATTATGTTTGTAGATGTAACACCCCTTACCCGTAACCGACGCCAGAACCGAGTACGAGGCATTACCAAACTTAACATACATCATCATACAATATCGGGCTATAAATTTTCATCCCAACTTAAAACTTTTCATTTGAAATCATAAAGTCCCTATTATAAGTCTAAGAGACCCAAAACATACATATGGAGTAGTTTGGGACTAAACCGGAAACTGACGAATACTTAGAAAATTTCTGCTCAAAATAGGGCCACACGCCCGTGTGGAAAGGAACACCCCCGTGTGGGTAGGCCGTGTAGTCACACATGCCCATGTTCCTACTCGTGTGGATTTTATTTTTCATTTCGAACCTACATGGGTTTTCACACGGCCTGGCACACGCCCGTGTCTATGATCCGTGTCCCTCACATGGCCACGACATGCCCGTGTGTGAAAACCTTGACATTTTGTTTATAATGTCATCAAACATTTAGGGTCACACAGCCTATGCACATGCCCGTGTGCCAGCCCGTGTGACGAACTGAATTTTTCGCACATTAGATGCAGGGGACACACGGCCTATCAACAAGCCCTCGAGGCTGACCGTGTGTCACACACAGCCTAGACACACACCCGTGTGGACAATTATAAGGCTATTTACCAAGCCAATTGCCACCCTGAAAAACAACCACACTTATACCACTTCAAGCAACACATAGCATAACAATATTCACTACTTCACCATGCCTCTACTTCACTCATTACTCATTACTCATTCAATAGCAAGAAATTGCACTTCATGAATTTCATCATCATTGAATAAATATAACTTAACTAGTACCGGCCAATTTCAATGGCCATTTACAAAAATGAATTAAGTAACATTAATAGCCACCACCTTAGCTAACCAATATGACATATAACAAAATGACCAACTTTCTATACATGCCATACCCAAAATAATAAAAAATTTACTATACCAAAAGAATAACTTGATAGTGTGAACCAAGCTCTGACGTCCTACGATCCCCGAGCTAGCTTGGCCATACTACAAGGAAAGGGAAAAAGAGAGGGAGTAAGCATAAATCTTAGTAAGTTTGCATGTAATAGATAACAACATAAATTCTTATGATACATTCATACTTTACTTTAAGTAATAACACAAGTTATCAAGCATATTAACATAGCCTACTCATGCTTACTCTTACCAATCACATATCACATATCAGACTTATTTCTTATGAGTATCTCATATGTACCTGTATCACTTCATCACATAACTTTAGCACTTTTAACATCTTGAACATAAACTTAGCTCTTTACCATCTTTAACATAAACTTAGCTCTTTACCATCTTTAACATAGACTTAACTCTTTACCCGTTGAACTATTTGAAATATTGAAGGATACCCGAAATTCGTCACACACGTAGTAAGATGCTAATGCCATATCCCAAATATGGTATTACATGAGATCACAAGTCGATGCCGATGCCATATCCCAGATATGGTCTTATACGGGATCTCATATCGATGTCGACGCCATATCTCAGATATGGTCTTATACGAGATCGTATATCGATGTCATGTCCCAGACATGGTTTTACTTGATTTTCTTATTCGATGCCGATGCCATATCCTAGATATGGTCTTATACAGGACCTTATAAATCTCATGTCTTGACATACAACACCCCCTAGCAACTGGCAGTAAGTCTTGCATCAAGATGTGATAGTCATGCGATTTTAAGCCATATAGTCTTCGATCTTTAAGACTCACACATCGAGATATATTTGATGCATATGCATCCGGGACCTTTATATCCTTCAACACCATACAGAATACTTCTTTCTCCGTCTTCGACATTGAAAAAATAGCAGGCGACAACTGATATTTCATATTCGAAAGTGCTTGGGGATGAAGCTCACGCCGAATTCCCATGTGGACTAAATCAAGTCGACTCTGAAGATTGTCTTTCGATTTTCCATCGACATTCAAAATAGTCCCAATGATGTTCTCGCAGACATTTTTCTCAATGTGCATGACATCAAGATTAGGGCTGTAACACCCCAAACCCGGCCCAAACACCATAACCAGATCTGGCATGTCACTAAGGAGATTTTAAAAGTTGTCGTAATTTCAGAAAAATATTTTTCTTGAGTTGAACCTTTTATTCGGGAAAACTAAATGGTTCAATAAGTGGTAAAAGATATACATTTTATATTAAAGCCTTAGTTTAATTAAAACGTAAAATTTAAATGTCTAATAATAATAAAAGCCCAAAATAGAACCAAAAAAAAAGAAAAAAATGTGAAGCTAATGGCCCGTGGCCTTACTACAATGAAATTTAAAACCCGCTAGTTAAAAATAATAAAAATAAATAAACTAAGTAAAGTCTTTTGCTGAATCAAAATATTCTCTCGCATGGCCACCTTGCGCTCCTCTCCAGCCCGGTCCGATGCACTAGGTGCTACCTGAAAGATATTAAATAATAGGGTGAGTCGCAAGACTCAGTGTGTAACCCTCGTGCACCATCAGATTGGGACTTAGCCCTACAGAAAAGATAACAAAATGTAATATATTAGGAATTATGCAAGGCCCAACCCAATCCTAGGTTTCCATCCGCTACACACCACCCTTACCTGCCAATCACACCATTGGGGATTTCTACAATCAACCCACACTGCTACACACCATCGATGGCAGTCATGCTGCAGTTAGCTGCTCATCGTCAAATCATGGCATAGCCACTACAACAGATCATGGCAAAAAGCCACTACAACAGATCATGGCAAAAGCCACTACAACAGAACACTTCCCCTTTCATCAATCACCCAACCCCGTGCAATCACAGAAACTGGCATACATGTTTATCATATCAAATCAACAGAACCATTCACTTTAGAATGACAGAGATCACTAACCTAGTGATTCGCCTTTACCCTCCTCGGGTTTTCAACAGCCATGCCGGTATTTTGGCATTTAACAGAATATAACAGATTTATAAGCATATACTAACAGGTAATCCAAATAGTGTGAGAATGTTACACACCTGATAAATACGTAGGACTATCCTCTATGTCAATACCCTCGCTAATCGGATCTACTGCATTCTGACTACAACTTTGCTCAAAAACCAAAAGAACGCGAAGATAAGGTTCCCCCTACAATCGGTCAAGGGGGTTATAACTTGCCTAAATTTACATATTAACTGAATAGATCTCCTTACCTAAATCGATTGAATCTCGAAAGTAAGGTGATTTGAGGGCTACCGATTTAGAAACCAATGCGATTAGATCTCCTTCAAATCCCGGGTTGCCGCAAAAGAAAGAAAACACAAGATCAGTCCACCATGTAGCCATTCGGCTAAGATCTCCAAAAGCGGAAAAGATTTTAAAAAAATAACAAGATTCGACACTTACCTCTACAGATGGTTTCGACTACCCTTTGTAGAAAAATTCGATAATCACCGAAAAAGATCAAAGTGTAGAAGATTAGAGATCTAGAAGTTTCGACTTTTTAAGGAAATCCCAGAAAAGATGAACAAAAGGAGAGGCTTAGAAGAACTGAGTGAAGAGTTTTAGTGGAGAGGCTTAGAGATTTTCGGCTAAAGGAGCAAATAGAAGTGTGGTTTCGGCTTTCAATGGATGGAAGAAAAGATGAACAAGTGAGTAGGGAGACTTCGGCTTGGAAGAAAAAAGAATGGAAAAAGATTTCGGCAGCAGAGAAAATTGAGAAAGCTTTCAGAAAACTGACAGAATTTCGGCATTTACTACCTCTAACTAGCCGTCCCCCCTTTACACACACAGTCCAAATTTCGGCCACCTCTAGCCTCCTGGATAGCCTCTCATCCTTTCCCTTATCTTTATCAAAACTCACATCCAAAAGAGTCCTACATCACACCACTCCTTCCCCTTTTATCTGCTTATTATCCATATAATTAAAACATAAAATCCCCTAGTTAATAGCCACATTGCCGTCCCCTCCTAGCTCCCTTTAGTGCAGAAATTGACCCAACTTTATGGGCTCCAAACAGCTACAAATTGGGCCTCTCCCTTTGCCTATTGACGGCATCTATAACTCCCTCCTACTGCGCCTTTTGATCCTGGGCCACAAGCCTATTATGCCTATTACACCCTTAATACTTTATTTATACCCAATAGTCTCTAAACAAAATATTTAGCCAAGACCTCGGCCCATTCTTGAGCCTAATTTGCACCTCTAAACCTCAAATTAACATTTTAAGCATACACCACATAAAATGCATAGGCCCAACAATTCGGGATGTTACAGTTCTCCCCCCTTAAAATAAATTTCTGCCTCGCAATTTACCTGATCAAAAGAGATGGGGATACTACTGTTGCATAACATCCTCTGGTTCCCATGTCGCTTCCTCTGCACCGTGGTTTCGCCACAAAACCTTGACCAAAGGGACGGACTTCCTTCTTAACACTTTTACGTCTCGATCCAAGATTTGCACTGGTTCCTCCTTAAAAGACAAATCTGGCCTTACTTTAATCTCTTCCACCGGCACAACGTGCGATGGATCAGAACGATAAAGTCTTAGCATCGAGACATGGAACACGTCATGTATCTGCTCCAACTCTGAAGGTAACTCTAATCGATACGCCAATGGGCCCACACGTTCTAGTACCCGGTAAGGTCCAATAAATCGGGAACTTACCTTAGGTCTAATAAACCGGGGACTTAGCTTACCCTTCCGACCAAACCTCATTACTTTCTTCCACGGTGATACTTTCAAGAAGACTTGATCTCCTACTGCAAATTCCATCCCCTTCCGTTTAAGATTCGCATACGACTTCTGCCGATCAGACGCTTCCTTCAACCGAGCCCGAATTAACCTAACTTTCTCTTCCGTTTCAGTCACTAGTTCTGGACCCAACACCTGACGTTCACCCAATTCTGTCCAACAAGTTGGGGTACGGCATCTCCTTCCGTATAACGCTTCATAAGGCGCCATCCGAACACTAGATTGATAACTATTATTGTACGCGAATTCTGCCAAAGGCAAATACTCCTTCCAGTTTCCCCTAAAATTGATGATGCAACCCCTTAGAATATCCTCCAAGATCTGAATTACCCTCTTAGACTGACCATCAGTCTATGGATGAAAAGCGGTGCTAAAGTCTAGCCTTGTTCCCATTGCTTGATGTAGAGCCTTCTAAAACCGTAACGTGAACCTAGGGTCTCTATCCGATATAATCGACACAAGTACACCATGTAGTCTCACCACCTCAGCCACATACAGCTTAGCCAACCTTTGCAGAGAAAAATCGACACGAACTGGTATGAAGTGAGCAGACTTCATCAGCCGATCCACAATCACCCAAATTGAATCCTTCTTAGTGGGCGTAAGGGGTAACCCACTAACAAAATCCATTGTGATTCTCTCCTATTTCCATTGCGGAATCTTTACTGGCTACAACAACCCCGAAGACAACTAGTATTTTGCTTTCACCTGCTGGCACGTCAAACACTTACTCACGAATTCCGTTATCTCTCGCTTCAGACCTGGCCACCAGAATTGTTCTCGCAAATCCCGGTACATCTTAACCCCTCTAGGATGCATAGCGTAAGGGATACTATGCATTTCCTGAAGAATTATCTGCCTTAACTCCATATCCTTTGGTATACAAACTCTCTTACGGAAACACAGAACCCCATCGCCATTCAAACTACAGTCCTCTCCTTCACCACTTCGCACTTGCCAGAGTCGAGCACTCAAAACATCGTCTAGAAGTTGCTTCTCTTTGATCTGGCTTGCCAACATAGGTCTTACTTGGAGCTCAGCTACCAAACTTTCATCTTCATACAGACTAAGATGGGCGAACATCACCCTCAAATCTGCTATCGCCTTCCTACTCAGCGCATCTGCCACTACATTAGCCTTACTCGGATGATATTCGATCGAGCAATCGTAGTCCTTCAAGAGCTCAATCCACCTACGTTGTCTTAGATTCAACTCCTTTTAGGTAAGGAGATACTTGATGCTCTTATGGTCCGTGTAGATAACCGACTTCTCCCCATACAGGTAGTGCCTCCAAATCTTCAGAGCAAACACTACCGCCGCCAATTCTAAATCGTACGTAGGGTAGTTCAATTCATGCGGTCTCAACAGTTGAGACGCATATGCAACAACTTTTCCATCTTGCATCAACACACATCCTAAACCCGTGTGTGACGATCACATGAGACAGTAAATTCTTTTCCCGCCTCGTCAATTAACACCGGCGCTTAGTCAAGGTTCTCTTGACTTCTCAAAGCTCTCCGCTATTTGTCGGACCATACAAACGATACTCCCTTCCTCAGCAACTTAGTTAAAGGTGCCGCTATCAATGAGAACCCTTTAACAAACCTTCTGTAGTACCCCGCCAGACCAAGAAAACTCTAAATCTCTGCCATCGACTTCGGCGGTTTCCAATCCAATACAGCTTCTATCTTTCGAGGGTCTACTCTAATTCCTTCTGTGGAAACTACATGCCCTAAGAAAGTCACTTCCTTCAACCAGAACTCACACTTACTAAACTTTGAGTACAACTACTTTTGCCTTAGAATTTACAACACCACACGAAGATGTGCATCATGCTCCTCTTCGGACTTGGAGTAAACCAAGATATCGTCGATGAACACCACGGCGAACCGATCAAGATACGGTTGAAATACCCAGTTTATCATATCCATAAATGTCGCTGGCGCATTCGTCAACCCGAACGGCATCACCAAAAATTTGTAATGACCGTACCGAGTCTGAAACGCTGTTTTATGAATGTCTCCTTCCTTCACCCTTAACTGATGATATCCCGACCTTAAGTCAATCTTAGAAAAGACCGAAGCTCCTTTGAGCTGATCGAATAGGTCGTCGATTCTTGGCAGTGGGTACTTGTTCTTAACCTTCAACTTATTCAATTGACGGTAGTCCACACACATACGCATGAACCTATCCTTCTTCTTTACAAACAGGACCGGGGCTCTCCACGGAGACACACTCGGTTTGATAAATCCATGATCCAATAGTTTCTGGATCTAGGCTTTGAGTTCCACCAGCTCCTTCGGTGCCATTCTGTACGGAGCAATAGACACTGGAGCTGAACCCGAAAGTAGCTCTATTCTAAACTCCACTTCGCGATTCGGGGGTAATCCTAGTAATTCTCCAGGAAAGACATCTATGAAATCCTTGATTGTTCGAACCTCATCGACAGTCATCTCCTTAACATCCAAAGCACTAATAAAAGCTAGAAATGTGTTGTATCCTTTCCGAATCATCTTAACAGCCTTCAATGCTGATACTATGTTGGACAAATAGTTCCTTCTTTCTCCTAACACAACCACCTTCCCGCCTTCCGGGGTACTCAACACCATGCGTTTAGTCTCGCAATCCAACTTAGCACGGTGTTTAGTCAACCAATCCATTCCTAAGATAAGATCAAACTCTCCAAACGGTAATTCCATTAAGTCTGCCGGAAACACTACCCCTTGAGTCTCTAGAGGTACGTCCTTAAACAGTTTGTCCATTACCCTAGATTGTCCTAAAAGACTAACCACAGTCATCTTCCTAGTAGTTGTTTCAGAGTCTAAACTTAGGGTCTTAGATACCGAACATGCAACATAGGAGTGGGTTGACCCAATATCAATCAAAGCAAGGTATGGGCTATTAGCAATAAGAAACGTACCGGTTATAATGTCCGGTGCGTCACCATCCTCCCGTCGACGTGCTGCATAGACTAGACCCAGCTACCTTGCGTCTACATTTTTAGCACCCCTACCAGATGCTCCACGACCCCGACCGAATCCATTTCCTCCTCTGGCCATGCCACGACCTCTCGGTACTAGCTGACCACCTCTCCTAACCTGATCAGAACCTCGTCCCGCGGGCTGTGCCTGCTCCACCTGTGGACAGTCCTTAATCATATGCTCCGTGGATCCACACCTAAAGCATCCACCGGTTCTCCATCTACACTCCCCATAATGCACCTTCCCACACAAAGGACATGGTCGATTCTGACCCGTCGGAGCACGAGCTGGCCCATCAGACCTAAGCCTTTTCTGAAAATTCCCAGATGATCCCGTCGGCCCAAAATTCCTCTTATTCTGATTTCGATCCTTATCCTTATTCTGTTTCTCAGTCCGTTTAACCTCCTCAGATATCTTAACTTTCTCAACCAAAATCGCAAAGTCTCTTTCCCGCTGCGGTGCTACTAATACCCTCAGCTTATCCCTTAGACCATCCTCGAATCGTACGTAATGCTCATAGTCAGTCACTACAATCCCTCGAGCTTAGCGGATCAACCGTAAAAACTCCGCCTCATATTCAGACACGGACTTACTTTCCTGTACCAAGTTCAAGAATGCCTTCCTCTGCGCATCCACATAGCTGGCCCCAATGTACTTTCCTTGAAACGACGCCTTAAAGAAGTCCCAATCAATACGATCTACGGGAGTACCCTCCTTTACCATGATCCACCACTAATAGGCCTCTTCTCGAAGAAGAGACACGACCCCCTTCAACTTCTCCTCCACAGTGAAGTCAAGGTCATCCATTATGCACTGAGTTGCCTCTAACCAATACTCAGCTGTGTTAGGGGCTACGCCAGAAACTCCCCTAAACATCTCTGCTCTGTTGGCTCGGAGTCTTTCAGACATAGACTTCCGAGCTCCTGAACCCGTGCCTACTCCGGCCACTCTTTTAAGGACCCGCAGCATCGCCTGAGACACTGCATCATCTCCACCCTTTTAGTCCTGAAATTCTCCCTCTACAGATGGCAGATTCGGCATCTCATCTCCTGACCCGTGACCAGACTCTATTGGTTCAGACACGGTCATCCTACCCCTACCACGACCACGCGGCGGACGTCCTCGACCCCTTGTACTCAATCTTTCGATCGACGTTTATCTGATTGAGAATTTTATGAATAATTAATTCTTCTCACTTATTAACCGCGAACAATCTTATATAAAATCATTTCGATAGTAGTTCTTTCGAATTCGAATTCTATCTATGGGTTTAGTTCTCAAGTCTGTATTTTTTAATTCTAAAATTCTCATTCAATCATCATTAATCAGAACATCACATACACGCATCAACCACACAAGCAACATCCATGAACTCATATTTCTCTCCTAAGGGTATTTTCGTCATTTCACTACCTAGGGGTATTTTTGTAATTTTACCTATAGGGGTATTTTCGTAATTTTTTAAAATAGAGTATCTTGGTGATTTTTCAAAATAAGGGTATTTTGGTAACTTCGTGAAGTATGGGTATTTTGGTAATTTTGTAATTCGAGGGTATTTTAGTAATTTTACAAATCGGGGGTATTTTGATAATTTCGTAAATTTTGATAATTTCCAAATCAAGGGCGTTTCGGTAATTTTCCAAATCAAGGGCGTTTTGGTAATTTATTATAAAATTAGGGCATTCTAGTAATTTTGTGAAAATAGGGTGGTTGGTCCCTTTCGGGTTTTAATTATAAATTTTGGCCCATCAACAAGTCCTCATGGCTAAGGTGAATGACACTACGCACTGGTAGGATTCCAATGAAGAGGAGGTGAGTCACTAGGACCTGCTAAGTACCAAGCTCTCCTCGATCCAATCCTAGACATATCGTATGCTGCTACCACACCCTAACTCAGCGACTTATTCCCGGGTTTGTTTAATTAGGTTAAGTTTTGTGAAGTTTAAAGTATGGTGTAAACTAGACCTAAAGTCCATCAAATTTTATTTAAACTGGTCTACGTCCCATAAAGCCCATCAAGCCCACATGTATATGTCACACAATGGTTCGGAGTACTTACCTGGCGAACCTGGCCGGACACGTAGGTGCCATGCCAAGCTAACAGACTTGTATCATTTATAAAAAATGCATGTTTCAAAACCTATTTTTAGAAAAT
Source organism: Gossypium rotundifolium (assembly GCA_025506655.1). Lineage (NCBI taxonomy): Eukaryota > Viridiplantae > Streptophyta > Magnoliopsida > Malvales > Malvaceae > Gossypium > Gossypium rotundifolium. Next base: position 82,697,264 of record CP106722.1, on the reverse strand, counting down.
GTTTTAAGCCCAAACCCTAAAGTCGAGTTTTAAACCTGGCTCTGATACTAATTTGTAACACTCCAAACCTGGCCCAAACACCATAACCGGATCTAGCATGTCACTAAGGAGATTTTAAAAGTTGTCGCAATTTCAAAAAAAATATTTTTCTTGAGTTGAACCTTTTATTCAAAAAAACTAAATGGTTGAATAAGTGGTAAAAGATATACATTTTATATTAATGCCTTAGTTTAATTAAAACGTAAAATTTAAATGTTTAATAATAATAAAAGCCCAAAATAAAACAAAAAAAAAGAAAAAAAATGTGAAGCTAATGGCTCGTGGCCTTACTACAATGAAATTTAAAATCCGCGAGTTAAAAATAATAAAAATAAATAAACTAAGTAAAGTCTTTTGCTGAATCAAAATATTCTCTCGCATGGCCACCTTGCGCTCTTCTCCAGCCCGGTCCGATGCAGTAGGTGTTACCTGAAAGATATTAAATAATAGGGTGAGTCGCGAGACTCGAGCAGTGCAACCCTCGTGCACCATCGATTGGGCCTTAGCCCCACGCAGAATAACAAAATGTAATATATCGTGAATTATGCAAAGCCCAACCCAATCCTAGGTTTCCATCCGCTACACACCACCCTTACCTGCCAATTACACCATTGGGGATTTCTACAATCAACCCACACCGCTACACACCATCGATGGCAGTCATGCTGCAGTTAGCTGCTCATTGTCAGATCATGGCAATAGCCACTACAACAGATCATGGAAAAAAGCCACTACAATAGATCATGGCAAAAGCCACTACAACAGAACACTTCCCCTTTCATCAATCACTCAACCCCGTGCAATCACAGAAATCGGCATACATGTTTATCATATCAAATCAACAGAACCATTCACTTTAGAATGACAGAGATCACTAACCTGGTGATTCGCCTTTACCCTCCTCGGGTTTTCAACAGCCATACCGGTATTTTGGCATTTAACATAATATAACAGATTTATAAGCATCTACTAACAGGCAATCCAAATGGTGTGAGAATGTTACACACCTGATAAATACGTAGGACTATCCTCTATGTCGATACCCTCGCTAATCGGATCTACTGCCTTCTGACTACAACTTTGCTCAAAAATCGAAAGAACGCGAAGATAAGGTTCCCCCTACAATCGGTCAAGGGGGTTATAACTTGCCTAAATTTACATATTAACTAAATAGATCTCCTTACCTAAATCGATTGAATCTCGAAAGTAAGGTGATTTGAGGGCTACCGATTTAGAAACTAATGCGATTAGATCTCCTTCAAATCCCAGGTTACCGCAAAAGAAAGAAAACACAAGATCAGTCCACCATGTAGCCATTCGGCTAAGATCTCCAAAAGCCGAAAAAGATTTTAAAAAAATAACACGATTCGACACTTACCTCTATAGATGGTTTCGGCTACCCTTTGTAGAAAGATTCGACAATCACCGAAGAAGATCAAAGCGTAGAAGATTAAAGATCTAGGGGTTAGAGATTAAATCCCAGAAAAGATGAACAAAAGGAGAGGCTTAAAAGAACTGAGTGAAGAGTTTCAGTGGAGAGGCTTAGAGATTTTTGGCTAAAGGAGCAAATAGAAGTGTGGTTTCGGCTTTCAATGGATGGAAGAAAAGATGAACAAGTGAGTAGGGAGAATTCGACTTGGAAGAAAAAAGAATGGAAAAAGATTTCGGCTGCAGTGAAAACTGAGAGAAAGCTTTCAAAAAATTGACAGAATTTTGGCATTTACTACCTCTAACAAGCCGTCCCCCCTTTACACACATAGTCCAAATTTCGGCCACCTCTAACCTCCTGGATAGCCTCTCATCCTTTCCCTTATCTTTATCAAAACTCACATCTAAAAGAGTCCTACATCACACCACTCCTTCCCCCTTTATCTGCTTATTATCCACATAATTAAAACATAAAATCCCCCTAGTTAATAGCCACATTACCGTCCCCTCCTAGCTCCCTTTAGTGTCGAAATTGACCCAACTTTATGAGCTCCAAACGGCTACAAATTGGGCCTCTCCCTTTGTCTATTGACGCCATCTATAACTCCATCCTACTGCGCCTCTTGATCTTGGGCCACAAGCCCATTATGCCTATTACACCCTCAATACTTTATTTAAACCCAATAGTCTCTAAAAAAATATTTAGCCAAGACCTCGACTCATTCCTGAGCCCAATTTGCACCTCTAAACCTCAAATTAACATTTTAAGCATACACCACATAAAATGCACAGGCCTAACAATTCGCGATGTTACAAGGGCGAAAAATCTGATGCTCCCAATAAGGCAACTAAAAAAAATACTTCTTTTTTTCCACAAGTTCTCCTAATTAGGATCATCCTCTTCATCAGATTCATCATCAGATTCATCCCTTGATCTTCTATTTCTTTGCATGTTGGCCGGTTGATTCATCTTCCCATAAATGAAATTCATATAATTCAACATGAACAATATTTCGGATCCACCGGTCTGCGAAGGAGCTTCTCCGAACTCTTTAGTACTGTCAAACTGAGTACTCTGAAATCTAAATCTATGATTTTCTGGTAACCACCGACGATGCCCCATGTAAGAGAACTTCTTCCCATTATATAACCATTGCGAACTTGTTTGCGCAGCACAACAAGGACAAGCATAACGTCCCTTGGTACTCCAACCAGATAAATTGACATAGGCTGGGAAGCCATTAATAGTCCACATCAAAGCTGCACGTAAATTGAAGTTCTCTTTTCTCAGTACATCGTATGTTTCAACACCAGCTCATAATTGTTTTAACTCTTCAATCAGTGGCTGCAAATATATGTCAATATCATTTCCGGGCCCTTTCTCTCTAGGGATAATCATAGACAAGATAAAGGATGATTGTTTCATGCAAACCCATGGAGGCAAATTGTAAGGAAAAAACACCACAGGCCAAGTACTGTACGTAGTGCTCATGATTTTGTAAGGGTTAAATCCATCAGATGCTAGCCCTAGCCTCACACTCCGAGGATCGCTTGCAAAGCTTGGAAATTTGGAGTCAAATGATTTCCAAGCTAAAGAATCTGTAGGATGCCTTAACAATCTATCATCGGTTCGTCCATCATGGTGCCACGTCATTGACTCGATTGTCTTAGACGACATGAAAAGCCTTTGAAGCCTTGGTATTAGTGGAAAATACAGCAAAATCTTAATTGGCTGCTTCCTTGACTGTGTATCATTTTCATCCTCATTACCATCCTCTATATTTCCATTCATCCAACGGGATTGATCACATACATGACAGCACTATTGGTTTTTCTGGTCGCCCCAATACAACATGCAGTCATTTGGGCAACTATTAATTTTGTTGTAGCCAAGGTCCAAATCTTTGATTAGTTTCTTCATGTCTTTGGAAGATTGAGGGAATTTCGCAAACGGGAACATTTCTCTCAAAAACTCTAACAACATTGTCAAAGAGTTTTCGGTCCACCCTCCCAAACATTTTAGGTGAAAAGGACGAATACAGAAAGACAGTTTTGAAAATTTAGATCCCTCATACAGTTCTTCGTTCATTTCACCAAGTAACAAGTAAAACTTCGCCGCTTCATCATTTGGCTGATCATCAAGTACACTTTTTCCCCTTTCGGTGAAAGTATTTCCACCAAAGTTGTAATCATCGGTTGCACCCAAGTCATGTGGAAATGATTGCAAACCATCACCGCGCATATTAAATGCATCCCGCAACATGCCATCCATGTCATCTTCTCTAACATTCTGATTGTAAGCACTATGAGGATAACCGAGATTCATCGATGAAAAGGCTCCACTAGATGTACACTCTCCATGGAAAATTCATTTTTTATACCCCCGAACAAAGCCATCAACAACTAGATGTTCGTAGACAACTTCACGATAATGCCAATTGATATTGCAACACTTCTTACACGGGCAAAGAATCATATTCTCTTGGCTTGCATTTTGAAATGCAAAATTTAGAAAAGTTTCTACTCCATATCGATAGTCGTTGCTTACCCTTGACAAATTCATCCAAGTTCTATCCATTTCGTAGTTGTTGAAGTCTAAAATTGACAAGAAATTACATGTAAGTTGTTTATCTATACAGTATTATGTAACTTATGTAAATTATGTAAGTTATGAAGTTTGATCTTAAAATTATGTAAGTTAAGTATTATGTAAGTTAAATAATTTGATGAAAGCTATGAAATTTGATCTTTAACCTATGTATTATGTATTATGTATTATGTATTATGTAAGTTATCCGAAGGTTATGTATCATGTAAGTTATGTATATTATGTGAGTTATGTAAGTTATATATATTACGTGAGTTATGTGAATTATGTAAGCTACTTAAATAATGATCGTTATTATTATTATTATATTGATAAATAAAATTATAAGTTTTAAAACATTTAAAAATATTGAATATTAAAATCTCATGAATCTAATTGAAAATTTTCATTTATACTTGCCTCGATCCAATGTCTTTTGATAAAACTAATTATGCTTTTACTATTTATATCATCTCTCTACTTTTAATTTTGTTAAATCAATTTATGTAATATTTTAAAATACCACTTAGGATCTATGTATAAAGCAAATAAAAATATATATCGACTTTCTTTCAAGCATTTTTAAAAACGATTTTATTTGCTTATTTCACTTTTAATTTTAAAATTTACCAAAATATTTTAATGCTATTATTGTTTAGATTAAATTAAAATAATAGAGAAACTAAATAAAACTAAAGAAATTAAAATTTAAATATTTAAAAATAAAACGAAGTCATAATTTAAACATAAATATGAAATGAAAATAATTTTTACAAAGTATTTTAATCTTTGTTGAAATTGTATTTTAGAACAATTAAAAGAATATTTATAAATTATTTTACAAACAATATTAAAATAGTATTTTAAAATTAAAAACAATATTATTGTAAATAGTATTTAATAAACATTGTTTTTAAATATAAAAAATTAATTCAAAAATGTGAGAAATTAAATGTTACAATTTAAAATGCAAATACAAAAATGTGATCGATCCTATTATTTCTTTCATAATTATCACAATTATTGAAGCTATAATGCAATCATATTTGCTATAAATTTCGAAAAAGATTTTTTTTAAAAAAGTAAATAATATATCAATACATTTTAATGAAAAATACTATCGATTGATTTAGAATTGAATTTTAAAATTTTGAAAAAGGTAAGAATTTGTTGTTTTAACAGAATTTCAGAAATTAGGAAAATGATTTGCTAGACTTACACTGATGCATGTTTCAATAGTTATAATTTGTTGTCTTGTACATACATGCAAGCTCAAAATTATTATTATTATGGATGATCAATATACATCCTTTTTACAGAATCACACGAAAATCCAGTTTGTTCAATTCAATGAAAAATTAAACCAAAGCAATTAGGGAGAGAAATTAATAATATTATACCAGTTGTAATAATATAATAAACAACAACATATTAAGCAGAATATATAGCAGTTCAAACAATATAATAAATGAAGAATTTGGATGTAAATTTTTAAGATTAGTCATACGTGGCATTTTACACAGGGAGGATCCGTTATATCTTACAATGAGATATAAGGCAACCCGTTAGGTTTCCAACCTATATACTTTGAATCTTTTTCTTTGAATGACAATAGAACAAACGAAGATATATACCAACCAAGCGGGATAATAAACCGCAATTTGACAAACAATTTGGATGAAATTTTTAAGATTCATCATACGTGGCATTGTTACACTTGGGGAGGATACGTTATATCTTACAATGAGATATAAGGCAACCCATTAGGTTTCCAGCCTATATACTTTGAATCTTTTTTTTTGGATAGCAATAGAACAAACAACATATATACCAACCAAGTAGGATAATAAACTGCAATTTGGACAGCAATTTGGGCAGAAATTTTTTAAGATTCATCATACGTGGCATTGTTACACCTGGGGAGGATCCGTTATATCTTACAATGAGATATAAGGCAACCCGTTAGGTTTTCAGCCTATATACTTTGAATCTTTTTTTTGGACAGTAGTAGAACAAACAGCATATATACCAACCAAGCAAGTTAATAAACAGCAATTTGGATATCAGTTTGGACAAATTCATCATGATATAACTGTTACTGATCTGAATTTTGAACTAAAACGTACCTTAATAATTTCAAGACGATGGTATACCCAACTCTCACCAAGAAACAGGGGCCGCAGTCAGGAATACAAAAGATTAATAATCTTGACGTTTGGATATCTAATATTTTTCTATCAAATGAATATAAATCAGCAAAATGTGTAACACCCTAAATTAGGGGTTGTTTGTAATTTAATTAATTTCCCATGTGTGTGCTTGAAGAAATAAATACTATGATTTTTTTTGGCATGTTCTAGGGTCTAGAAATAACCCCGAGCTAGGCCTGACTTAGGACTAAAAATTTCTTTTCAAGTGTTTAAAAGAAGGGACCTAGGTGAGATAAGGGGTTAAGGAAAATTTTGGAAGGAACATGACACAAGGGTTTAGTTGGCATGATTGGCTTGGTGCGTCTAAAGGTGTTGCAAGGGAGGAGGTTCGAGTCTTGGGAGTTACAAGGGGGAGGCGTTTTATTTTGTTGGGCTTTTTGGGCGTTAAAGAAAGGGTTAAGTTAAGAAGGCTTTAAAGAATTTTGTGGGTAAGGTTTAGACATGAAAGTTGAGTTGGTGGAGTGGCTTGGGCTTGAGGTGACGATTAGGTGTCTTGGGTTGAATCACGAGGTTGCACCTTGGAGTTTTATTTTCTTTTGCTTTAGAAAGGGAATCGACCTAGTAAGGCCTTATAATTAAATGGTAAGGTGTTATAACATGAAAGTCAATTGGGAGGAATGGCATGGGGAGTTGAAAAGGGGTCATGGCGATTGCTCCTTTAGGTTCCGTGTTCGAATCAAGAAAGCAAGCAGAGAGCATTTTATTTTATTTTTTTTATGCAGCTGGCGTGAATGGGAGGGTGAGCTAATGGTTGCATGTAGGACTCTTAAGGTGATAAGGATAAAGCATTATTTTCCTTTTAATTTTCGACTGAAGAGTAGTATTATTAGTATTTTATTTTCATTATAATTGTTGAAGAGGTGATTAGGAGATTAAAAAGAAGATAAATATTATTGTAGGTGATAATTAAAAGCCTAAATTATCCCAAAAGGAGGGGTGTTGGCCGAATATAGGACTCCTTGGGAGGCCATCCATATTCGGTTTTGTATAGCAAAGAAGTACCAAAATTCATCAAGTTCTTTTCTTTTTCTCTCTTCAATAGTCTTTAATTCTCCTTGATACATTGCCAAAATTGTTCAAAATTTCCACTTCTTTTTCTTCTACTTGGCGAACCTACCCCTCTTCTACTCAAAATTTCAAACCTTCCATCTTGTGTTAGCTTAATCCTCCCTAACCAAGGTCTTGGATTTCAATAGTGTGGTAAGGATCTCTAAGTTTAATTCTTTTATTATTGTTTTGGCCAAATAGAAACCATGAGGCTTAACCATGTATTTTTGTGTATGGCCGAACCTATTCAGGGTCATGAATTTGTAACCCTCTTCTAGAAGCCAGCATTAAGGAGAAGTGTGAGGTCTTTCGAGATTTAAGGTAAGCATGATATGTAGGCTATGACATTCGGCCAAAGGCCATGTTATGTATATTTAAGTGGTGACCGAATTTTTATTGTGGGTTGTTTAAGGAATTTCGGCAGAGTTTTAATCAAGTGACGATTTTGGGATTTGTTGGAAACCAAATCCGTTTAAGGTAAGTGCTGCCAAAAGAGCCTTTGGTATTATTTGGTTTGGCCGAATAGGCCTAAGTCCCTAACCCTGTTATTGGCCGATTATAGGGTCAAGAATCTAGCATCGTAGATCAGATTTTCAGGATCTAGGAATTTCAGTGGTAACAGGTGTGTAAACTCTTTACACACTTTATTAGTAAACTTTGCAATATTGTTTCCTTGTTAATAATTATGGTAGTGATCTATGATATATGCTTGTGGGCTTAAGCATGGATTCCGGGTAAGTCCCCTATTACGTGATCTTTGATATATGATTTTGTATGCCATCACATGCTGTTAAATGCTATGCCTAAACACATGATATATGATAATTGATATGTAAGCATGGTGATGGTGGGATTGATGAGAGGAGGGATGATTTTATGGACTATCACCAGTGGTTTTGACCACAAGATGGGTTGGCCCCATCGATTTATTGTGACTTGGTCACGATGGTTTTGACCACACTTGTTGTTAAATTGTGACTAAGTCCCTGGTTTGGTACCACCGATGGTTTTGACCATATTATGATATTTGTGACCTATGGTCATCAGTGGTTTTGACCACACGATGGGTTGGCCCTATCATTTAAATTGTGACACTAGTCACCAGTGGTTTTGACCACCAGTGGTTTTGACCACACGGGGTAGTTAAGGAGTACGGATGGTTAGTGGGGTTGCATATTTGCATGTTTATTAATAATCTGTGTATGAGTTACATTTCCGGGTGGGGGATTTACACATCGAGTCTTGGTGACTCACCCTTCCCATACTATTTTGCGAGATGAGTAGATCGCGGAGATGGAGCCGAGAGGACTCGAAGCGCCATGCTTATTCGAGGATTTGAATTTAAATTATTATCGTTAAGTTTATTTATTTTCTTTTCTAAGTTTTTAATTTGGGATGTAATAAGGCCGCTATTTATTATTTGGATGTTTATTTTATTTTACTTATGTTATGTTACAAATGAAGTTTATAAATGTTAAGTGAACCGTTAAAAGTAACTTTTCAAACTTAATAACTTCTACGGGTTTTCAAAGATGTTACCATCGGGTAACAAACTACACCAAGTCAATTATAACCTTGACAAATTTTAAAGTTTTACATGATCAAACGTTTTAAAAGGGTTCATCAACCCAACCATGTTTATGAAAATAATCCCAACTGAGTTTTATCAAACCCCGATTTAATACCTTAGCCACATTTTAACAAGTTTTCACCAGACACTCAAAAAGATTCAAATTATTTTACTCCGTGACATACCAGATCCGGTCAGGACTCATGGGCTGGGTTTGGGGTGTTACAAAATGAATATAAATAAGAATAATAATGATTTTATACCTGTTAAGTTATTACCACCAAATCCAATCCAACAGTTGCAGGAGCAGTGTAATATCCCGGGTTAAGGGCTATTTTATTTTGGCTTTGTTGCATGTGCATGGTGTGCTATGTTGTTATTTTAATGTTGTTGGGGCTTAGTTATAAGCTAGGTGTAAGCCTGAGTGGTAGGAAAAATTTTGTTTTTAGGCTTAGGTGGGAGGAGCTGAAGGAGCTGGGGTTTATAAATATCTTTAGGTGAATTTTAGCATAACAAATGAGCTGGTGGAGTGGCAAGCAAGGCGCCACTAAGAGCTTGGATTGGCGTCACTTGCAGGAGGGAAGAGGTCCTGTGTTCAAGCTACAGAGTGCTCCATTTTGGTTTCTATTTTGACGGCATGGAGGGGAGGAGTTGTAGGCAGTTCAAACTCTGCCTTGGACCAAGTCAAAAGTTCAAATGATGGGTGGAGAGTGAATGTAGGAGGGAGATTAGTTCAAACTAGTTTGGATGGGAGGCTTGGAGTGTTTGGGGGAGTTGTGGCCGGATTTTGGAGAGATTTTGGGGGGGGAGTGGACGGTTTGGTATGTGGGAGAGTGGGAGTGCCGAAACTCCTTCTTCATTTTGTGCATTTTTCGGTCAAAAAGTATTTTGGAAGCAAATTCTCCTTTTGTCAAATCAAGCCGAAACCCCAAGTGTTTTCTTCTTTTTTCCATTTTGTTCTCCTTAAACCGAAAGTCCAAGTATCTTTTTGCCAAAAATTGCTTTGCATCTCTTAACTTGGTGTGTGTGTGGTCGAATGTTTGTTCCCATTTCTTCTCATTTACATCTTGTGTAAACCTGAAACGGGCATTCTCTTCTTCTCATACGTTATTTCCTTTCTCTTAAAGCTAGTGCCGAAACCTACATTCTCCATTTGCTTTCTCCATTGCTATTGAGCCGAAACTAGCTTCTCTTCCTCTCATACTCTCTTCCTCTCTCAATATCCTCTTGCCGAAACTCCATTCTCCAAAAACATCATCCTCCATTTTCTTTTTCTTTAAACCGAAAGCACCCTCTCCATTCATCATTTTATTTTTCTTCTTTTCCAAAACCCCTTAGCCTTTTGTCACCATTTGTTCTTCCCATTTCTCTTAAGGCCGAATCTCCTTTTCCTTTTTGTTAAGGGTGCTAACCGAATCTTTTCTCTCCTTATAGTTCTTCATTGCCGAATATTAGAGGGGTGTTGACCTTGTTGGATTCTTATTTCAATCGGTCTAGTAAGAGGTAAGTGTTTGGCGAATGGCCATTTCTCCCTCTCTTGTGCTTTGTCAATTTTGGGTGTGTTTAAGGCGATTTTGCATTGGTTGGCGTGAGTTAACTTTGTGGTTTTGTAATCGATTTCATTATAGGGCCTTTGGATCTCGGAAGCAAGCAAGAGGAGTCTAAACGTTGGGTAAGTGGTGGTAAGAGATTGCTTTAATGGTTTTCTTTAGAGTTGTTAAGCCAAAGACTTATGAGACTAAATTGTTTGTTTTTAGGGGAGGCCGATTATCGAAGGAACCATTGTTGGTTGGGTTTGGTAGGAAACCAAACCATTTGCGAAAATAAGGCTCAAACGCTAACCCTTTGGTTTATCTATTACGGCGAATGGTTTTAAGTGATTAATCTTGTGTTTGGCCGATTTTAGGAGCAAGATAATCGAGGATTTAGACCGGTTCTTTGGGATTGGCGTGCGTTTAACAGTGTGTAAACTAACACACCTTCTTAATCGAGTAATATGTTAATAACTTTGATTGTGTAAGTGAAACAGTATGGTGGACCGATATAATACCCAATGAGGTATGGATACGGATTCGGGTAAGTCCGTTTCATTATGAGATCTGTGATGATATGTGATATCATGATTTATGGTGTATGTATTTTGAGACGTCATATTAAGCATATGAGCATGATAGCATGATTACACGACTTTGCATTAGTATGATATGCTATTGGGTGATATGAGAGGAGGGGGATTTGATATCCGTGTCTTTGGGACACCAGAGGTTTGGCACCTCTAGTGGTTTGGTACCACAGATTGATTATTGTGACTTTGGGTCACGGAGGTTTAGCACCTCCGCGTCTCGTCGATGGCTTAGCACCATAGTGGGTTGGCCCTACGGTTGATTATCTGAGATTGACGCTAGTTATTTGGTATCACACGATGGGTTGGCCCCATCATTTTAACCGTATTTGCGGTCACCGGTGATTTGGTATCACACTTGTGTCTTTGGGACACCGAGGTTTGGCACCTCATAGCGACTCGTCCACGTGGTTAACGCCACCGTGGGTTGGCCCCACTTTCGAGATCTGGGATTGTCGCCATGATTTGGTATCACACGTGGGTTGGCCCCACAGATGGATCTTCGTGACTTTGGGTCACCAGTGGTTTGGCACCACATCTATGGATATCGTGACTTTGGGTCACCAGTGGTTTAGCACCACCAAAGTGGTTTGGTACCACACGGGTAGAAAAGGTGTTACGGATGGTTAGGATCGGGTGCATTAATTGTATCGCTTTGTTATGATGTGTGTTAGCATGTTGCATATATCGGAGAGGACTTATGCATCGAGTCTTGTGACTCACCTTCTCCCTTATCATTTCAGTGACACATAGATCGCGGACATGGAGCCGGATAGACTCGAGTGCCCATGCCATGGATAAATTCGAGTTGCATTGATTTAAACTTGGTACTTTATTTGACTGTTTTTTTCATTTGTTTTATTTGGATTGTAAAAGGCCTTTTTAAACTTATGTTTTATTATTTATATGCGTGGATTGGATTTCAAATATGCCTTAATAATTTATTGGGTTAAAATTTGGCTAAAATTTGTAAAGATAAGGTTTTCAAACTACAAGCGATATGTTTTAAACTTTACCATCGGGTATCACCGTAATTTAAGATAAATGAAACTCAAATGTTCTCCAACTTGAATGCATTCTCGTACTAGGTCAAAAGAAAAAAAAATGTTTTTAGGCAACAACAAGGATTACTTGAATTTCTAAACGAGATAGACTTGTTTTACTTACATAACTGATTAAGGGTTTTTTTAAAATTTTCGGGTTTCAAATGCATCATCGATTTTAAATCACTCAACCTCAAGATTTTCTTCAAGTACAAACCTTAGCAAGATGATTTTATCAAACTTTTACACGGGAACCTAAACCTCTCAAATACATTTTTCCCTATAACATACCAGATTCGGTCGTGGTGTGTTGACCGAGTTTGGGGTGTTACAATTTTGGTATCAGAGCCAAGTTCAAAGGCTCGGCTGTGGGCCCAAGGCCCAAAATGTTTTAAATTCTGGTTTTAAAGTGTTTTGGTTTTAAAGAATATGGTTTGAAAGGCATGGCACCGAGTCACCGGCACCAATCCGCCCAGGTAAGTATCCCTTACTATTGCTTGTGATTTTGATGTTGATGTGAGTGGATGACTAGCGGTAGTGGATTACCTTAGAAACTGAAACTGATAGGACTCTGTGGACTTGCGAAAACAAGCTTCTTTAATAATCATAAGACTTTGCTTTTAAACAGTGGAATAATTACTGATGCATAAAATTCTTTAAATCAGACAAGATTTTAGTCATGAGTACACGAGGTGGACGTGGTCGAAGGAGGATGACAGTTTCTGAACCCGTAGGATCTGGGAAAGGGTCGAGAATGAGATCTGCATCGCCACCACCGGAGGTGGTGAGTTTCAGAATGATCGGGGATGACGTAGTGTCACGAGCGATCTTGCGGAGTTCGGAAAGGGTAGTTGGAGTAGGTGGAGGCGCAGAGCTAGAAAATCGTACTCGAACGACTTCGAACAAGCAAGTGAGGTATTAGAGGTGTGTCCAGTGTTGCTCCCAACACGATCAATATTGGTGGAGGCGACAGAGCGGATCATGGATGATCTGGACTGATCATCAAGAGAAATTAAAGGGATAGTATCACTTCTTGAGATGAGTCATACCAAAGGTGGCTCACGGTTGGACAACAATACCGCAATGGAAGATCGACTTGGGACTATTTGATCGCTTATCGGAAAAAGTACGTTGGAGCTAACTACATTAATAAGCAACGAAAAGAATTTCTGAGGTTAGTTCAGGGGAGTAAATCTGTGTCAGAGTACGAGGCAGAGTTCCTCAGGCTGAGTCGGTATGCTAGGGGTATGGTGGCTACTGAACACGAGAGGTGTGTTCGTTTCGAGGATGGCCTGTGAGATGAATTAAGGTTGCTGATTGCTCCCCAGCAGGAGTGTGAATTTGCTGTCCTGGTTGAAAAGGCTAAGGTAGCCGAGGGTATTAAGGAGTCTGTGAGGCAAGGCATGGATAGGAACCGACATAAGAGGAATTTTGGGTCTTCTGGGTCGTCAGGTAATCCACAGAAAAGGACTAGACCGAGTGGGCCGAATCAGCCTGGTAGGCTTGTTGCTGCTAGTCAGGGACCACCGCAGTGTAACCGTTGTGGGAAAGCTCACTGGGTAGGATGTTGGACTGGCGGTAGAGGATGTTTTGAGTGTGGCTCGCTGGACCACCGTGTGAGGGACTGTCCGCGTAAGTTGGCTAAGATTCAGTCCGAGAGTCAGAGCCGTACTCAGTACAGGAATAATGGACCACCACCGCAGAGGGGCCGAGGTAATGGCAGAGGAGGTAATGGTTCTGGTCGGGGCCGTGGAGCACCGGGCAGAGGTGCAGGTAGTTCTGAGGCCAGACAGTCGGGGCTAGTGTATGCAGTGAGGCGTCGAGAGGAGGGCGACGAACCGGACATCATAATCGGTACATTTTTAATCTTTGGTTCTCCATTTACTGTTTTGATTGATGTGGGTTCGACGATTCATATGTTGCAAGTAGCATAGTGAAGACCATGGATCTAGACTCGAGATATCTTCTAGGCGGATGACCGTAATAAGCCCTCAGGTCACTCAGTAGTTGTAGATAAGTCAGTATAGAGATGTACCTCTAGAACTCAAGGGGTAGTGTTTGTGGTCGATCCGATGGAACTGCCGTTTGGGGAGTTCGATCGATTCTCGGGATGGACTGGTTGGTTAAGTACCGTGTGAAGTTGGAATCTTGTTGCTAAGCGCATGGTTCTAACGACTAAGGGTGATGAGGTAGTCCTGATCGGTAATAGAAGAAATTATTTGTCCAATGTGGTATCTCGCTCTCGAAAGCCGAGAAGATGGTCGAAGGAATTTGTGAAGCATATGTGGTTCATGTGTATGCCTTGGGGCTAAAGAGTCTGCTTTGTAGAGACGGTTCGCACAGTTAGGGAATTTGCGATGTGTTCCCGAGGAGCTTAGGGTTTGCCACCGGATCGTGAGGTAGAGTTCGGATAGATCATTGCAAAGCTATGCTAGTGTCTATTGCTCCGTATAGGATGGCGCCTAAAGAGTTAGTAGAGTTTAAGGCTCAGATCCAGGAGTTGTTGGACCGGGGTTTTATCAGGCCAAGTGTTTCACCTTGGGAAGCGCCGGTACTCTTTGTTAAAAAGAAAGACGGTACTATGCAGATGTGTATAGACTACCGCCAATTGAACAAGCTGACGATCAAAAACAAGTATCCGCTGCCCTGGATAGATGACTTGTTTGATCAGCTAAAGGGTGTGTCAGTTTTCTCGAAGATCGATTTAAGGTCTGGGTACCACCAGTTAAAGGTGAAGGAGGCGGATATCTGCAAGACGACATTTCATACTCGGTATGGGCACTATGAGTTCTTAGTTATGCCATTTGGGTTGACTAACGCGCCGGCAGCCTTCATGGATATGATGAATAGGGTGTTCCAGCAGTATTTGGATCAGTTCGTAGTGGTTTTTATCGACGACATCTTGGTATATTCAAGGACTGAGGAGGAACATGATGCGCATTTGCGGGTGGTATTGCAGATTCTGAGGGAGAAACAGCTTTATGCAAAGTTTAGTAAATGCGAGTTTTGGCTTAGAGGTGACGTTCTTGGGTCATGTAGTGTCGGCTGAGGGGATTAGAGTGGATCCTCGAAAGATTGAGGCGGTTTTGGATTGGAAGTCGCCTAAGTCGATGTCGAGATTGAGTTTTACGGGCTTGGCGAGATACTACCAAGATTTGTAGAGGATTTTCGTTGATCGCAAACCCGGTGACCAAACTGCTAAGAAAAGGGTTCCGTTTATTTGGGCAAAAGCGGCAGTGAGCTTCGACAAGTTGAAGAAGATTTTGACCAAGCTCGATTCTAATTCAACTTTGAGGTGGGAAGGAATTCACAAGATATTGCGATGCATCACATCTGAGTTTGGGTTGTGTCTTGATGCGAGAAGGAAGGTTGTGGCTTACGATCTCGGCACCGAGGCCACATAAGGTCAATTATCCGACGCACGATCTGGAGTTAGCGGCTGTAGTTTTTGCTTTGAAGATTTGGAGGCATTACTTGTACGGAGAGAGATCGATAGTCTACATGGATCATAAGAGTCTGAAGTACCTTTTGACTCGTAAAGATTTGAATCTGAGGCGCCGCAGATGGATTGAGTTCTTTGAAAGACTACGATCGCTCGATTGAGTATCATCCGCAAGGCTAACGTGGTGGCGTACGCGTTGAGCCGTAAGGTTGTTTCGCACTTAAGAGCGATGTTTGCCCATTTGAGTTTGTACGACGACGGAGTGTTCGCCGAGCTGCGAGTTAAGCCTACTTGGGTTGAGCGGTCGAGAAAAATAGTTGATTTGAGTCGCAGAGGTCACAAGTGCGTAATGATGGTTTGGAGGTTCTGATTTGTCTAGTGATAGAGTCTTTGTGTTTTCGGGGAGAGCTTGTATCTTGAGGGATACCGAGTTAAGGCAGAAGATTCTTCAGATGCACATAGCCCCTACGCTATGCATCCCGGAGGTAGCAAAATGTATAGGGATCTCGAGAGAGCGATCCTGTGGCGAGTCCGGAGAGGAAGTGACGAGTTTGTAGGGAAGTGCTTGACATGTCGGTGAGTCAAGGTGAGCATCGATTCTTGCGTCGGTTGCTTGACCATGAAGATTCCACAGTGGAAGTGGGAAAGGATCACTATGGATTTCGTCAGTGGATTACCTCTTACGCCTAGCAAGAAGGATTCAGTTTGGGTAATTGTGGATCGACTGACTAAATCAGCTCACTTTATCCCGGTGAGAGTGGATTATTCACTTGAGAGGTTAGCCAAGTCGTATGTGTCGAGATAGTGAGGTCGCACGGTGTGCGATGTCGATCATCTCGGATAGGGATCCCGATTCGTCAAGGTTCGAAAGCGTTGCATCGTGCTCTAGGTACGATTGGATTTCAAAGACGGATTTTACCCGCAATCCGACGGGCAGTCAGAAAGGGTTATACAGATCTTAGAAGACATGTTGTGAGGTTGTGTTTTGGACTTCAGGGGTAGTTGGGAGGAGTTTCTACCATTAGCTGAGTTCGCCTACAACAATAGTTACCAAGCAAGCATCAAGATGGCACCATATGAGGCGTTGTACGGTAGGAAGTGTCGCTTACCTACTTGTTGGACGGAGTTAAGTGAACGTCAGTTGTTGGGACCAGAGTTGGTTCTTTGAGACCAAGACAAGGTTAAGTTGATTTAGGCCGATTGAAGGAAGCTTGAATCGCGAAGTTTTATGCCGATCTTAAGCGGAGAGATATTGAATTTGTCATGGAGATCAAGTTTTTGAAGGTCTCACCGTGGAAGAAAGTGTTAAGGTTCTAAGAAAAGGCAAGCTAAGTCCGAGGTTTATTAGGTAGTATAAGGTCTTTGAGATGAGTGGGACCATAGCATATCGCCTTGAGTTGCCAGTGAGCTAAGTCGATTCACGACGTGTTTCACGCTTTGATGCTTAAGCGATATCGCTCGATCCATTGCGTGGTGGCGATGGAAGAGATCGAGGTTAACCAGTTTGACCATGGAGGAAGAGCACATGTCTGATTTTAGATCGGGATGTGAAGGTTCTGCGTAGGAAGTCTGTGCCTTTGGTTAAGGTACTATGGCGGAATCATGGTGTGGAAGAAGCTACGTGGGAACCCGAGGATATGATGAGACAGCAATACCCGCAACTCTTTTGATCAGGTAATTTCGGTAGAAATTATTTTTAAGGGTAGAACTGTAATATCCGGGTTAAGGGCTATTTTATTTTGGCTTTGTTGCATGTGCATGGTGTGCTATGTTGTTATTTTGATGTTGTTGGGGCTTAGTTATAAGCTAGGTGTAAGCTTTGAGTGGTAGGAAAAATTTTGTTTTAGGCTTAGGTGGGAGGAGTCAAGGAGTGGGGTTTATAAATATCTTTAGGTGAATTTTAGCATAACAAATGAGCTGGTGGAGTGGCAAGCAAGGCGCCACTAAGAGCTTGGATTAGGCGTCACTTGCGGGAGGGAGGAGGTCCCGTGTTCAAGCTGCAGAGTGCTCCATTTTGGTTTCTATTTTGACGGCATGGAGGGAGGAGTTGTAGCGGTTCAAACTCGCCTTGGACCAAGTCAAAAGTTCAAATGATGGGTGGAGAGTGAATGTAGGAGGGAGACTAGTTCAAACTAGTTTGAATGGGAGGCTTGGAGTGTTTGGGGGAGTTGTGGCCGGATTTTGGAGAGATTTTGGGGAGGGGAGTGGACGGTTTGGTATGTGGGAGAGTGGGAGTGCCGAAACTCCTTCTTCATTTTGTGCATTTTTCGGTCAAAAAGTATTTTGGAAGCAAATTCTCCTTTTGTCAAATCAAGCCGAAACCCCAAGTGTTTTCTTCTTTTTTCCATTTTGTTCTCCTTAAACCGAAAGTCCAAGTATCTTTTGCCAAAATTGCTTTGCATCTCTTAACTTGGTGTGTGTGTGGCGAATGTCATTCCCATTTCTTCTTATTTACATCTTGTGTAAACCAAACGGCATTCTCTTCTTCTCATCGTTATTTCCTTTCTCTTAAAGCTAGTGCCGAAACCTACATTCTCCATTTGCTTTCTCCATTGCTATTGAGCCGAAACTAGCTTCTCTTCCTCTCATACTCTCTTCCTCTCTCAATATCCTCTTGCCGAAACTCCATTCTCCAAAAACATCATCCTCTATTTTTTTTTTCATTAAACCGAAAGCACCCTCTCCATTCATTATTTTATTTTTCTTCTTTTCCAAAACCTCTTAGCCTTTTGTCACCATTTGTTCTTCCCATTTCTCTTAAGGCCGAATCTCCTTTTCCTTTTTGTTAAGGGTGCTAACCGAATCTTTTCTCTCCTTATAGTTCTTCATTGCCGAATATTAGAGGGGTGTTGACCTTGTTGGATTCTTGTTTCAATCGGTCTAGTAAGAGGTAAGTGTTTGGCCGAATGGCCATTTCTCCCCTCTCTTGTGCTTTGTCGATTTTGGGTGTGTTTAAGGGCCGATTTCGGCATTGGTTGGAAGGAGTTAACCTGTGGTTTTGGTAATCGATTTCATTATAGGGCCTTTGGATCTCGGAAGCAAGCAAGAGGAGTCTAAACGTTGGGTAAGTGGTGGTAAGAGATTGCTTTAATGGTTTTCTTTAGAGTTGTTAAGCCAAAGACTTATGAGACTAAATTGTTTGTGTTTTAGGGGGGAGGCCGATTATCAGAAGGAACCATTGTTGGTTCGGGTTTGGTAGGAAACCAAACCATTTGCGAAGGTAAGGGCTCAAACGCTAACCCCTTTGGTTTATCTATTCTGGTCGAATGGTTTTAAGTGATTAATCTTGTGTTTGGCCGATTTTAGGAGCAAGATAATCGGGGGATTTAGACCGGTTCTTTGGGATTGAGCGTGCGTTCTAACAGGTGTGTAAACTAACACACCTTCTTAACTGAGTAATATGTTAATAACCTGATTGTGTAAGTGAAACAGTATGGTGGACCGATATAATACCCAATGAGGTATGGATACGGATTCGGGTAAGTCCATTTCATTACGAGATCTGTGATGATATGTGATATCATGATTTATGGTGTATGTATTTTGAGATGTCATATTAAGCATATGAGCATGATAGCATGATTGCACGACTTTGCATTAGTATGATATGCTATTGGGTGATATGAGAGGAGGGGGATTTGATATCCGTGTCTTTGGGACACTAGAGGTTTGGCACCTCCAGTGGTTTGGTACCACAGATTGATTATTGTGACTTTGGGTCACCAGAGGTTTGGCACCTCCGCGTCTCGTCCCAGTGGCTTAGCACCACAGTGGGTTGGCCCCACGGTTGATTATACGGGATTGACGCTAGTGATTTGGTATCACACGATGGGTTGGCCCCATCATTTTAACCGTGACTGCGGTCACCAGTGATTTGGTATCACACTTGTGTCTTTGGGACACCAGAGGTTTGGCACCTCATAGCGACTCGTCCCTGTGGTTAACGCCACCGTGGGTTGGCCCCACAGAGGGATCTTTCGTGACTTTGGGTCACCAGTGGTTTGGCACCACATCTATGGATATCGTGACTTTGGGTCACCAGTGGTTTGGTACCACCAGTGGTTTGGTACCACACGGGGTAGAAAAGGTGTTACGGATGGTTAGGATCGGGTGCATTAATTGTATCGCTTTGTTATGATGTGTGTTAGCATGTTGCATATATCGGGAGAGGGACTTATGCACTGAGTCTTGTGACTCACCTTCTCCCTTATCATTTCAGGTGACACATAGATCGCGGACATGGAGCCGGGATGGACTCGAGGTGCCCATGCCATGGATAAATTCGGAGTTGCATTGATTTAAACTTGGTACTTTATTTGACTGTTTTTTTCATTTGTTTTATTTGGATTGTAAAAGGCCTTTTTAAACTTATGTTTTATTATTTATATGCGTGGATTGGATTTCAAATATGCCTTAATAATTTATTGGGTTAAAATTTGGCTAAAATTTGTAAAGATAAGGTTTTCAAACTACAAGCGATATGTTTTAAACTTTACCATCGGGTATCACCATAATCTAAGATAAATGAAACTCAAACGTTCTCCAACTTGAATGCATTCTCGTACTAGGTCAAAAGAAAAAAAAATGTTTTTAGGCAACAACAAGGATTACTTGAATTTCTAAACGAGATAGACTTGTTTTACTTACATAACTGATTAAGGGTTTTTTTTAAAATTTTCGGGTTTCAAATGCATCATCGATTTTAAATCAGTCAACCTCAAGATTTTCTTCAAGTACAAACCTTAGCAAGATGATTTTATCAAACTTTTACACGGGAACCTAAACCTCTCAAATACATTTTTCCCTATAACATACCAGATTCAGTCGTGGTGTGTTGACCGGGTTTGGGGTGTTACAAGCAGTAAGAAGTAGTAACTAAAATACAAACAACATATGAATTAACAAATGCTATTGGTTAATTACAAAATGCTATTTACTAAAAACTAATACTCACATTCTTTGACTGAAAGAAAAATAGTCAATTCAGTAGTCGATCTAAGTCCTCTTCAATTCTACTCACTTTCAAAGTGGATACCTTTCTCAATACAAATCATAACAAATACATATGAAATTTATTAAAACAAAAGTCTATTCACATACATTATTAAACACTAATATGAAATTTTATACAAATATATGTATATGTATTACACATATATTCAAATTAGTATTCTTATTTTATATCACTTTTTTTAAATACCTATTACTTTTTTATACATACACATATGTATATTGTGTTCATGTCCTTTACAATAATGGATATATAGTCCAACTATTAATAAACACATAAATTTAGAATGCCGATTGCTAACTAATTTCTTTGCAAATAATTTTCTAAACTAAAAATTTTAATGTTAATTTAGGAGGAAAGTATAATTGTATTACCTACTTAGACTAATTTTCAAGTTTCATAAAATATAATTACCAAATTCAATCAATTTTGTAAAATAAAGAGAGAAAATTCACAATTAAACATAATATAAAATTTTAAGATGGTTGGGAAGTTTTGAAATTCAATCTTTATATCTAAATCTACTTTTATAATATAAAATTTATTATGTACAATGAATACAACTTTATTATTAAATCTAACATAAATTCATTAAAACATTAATTGTAGATCTAAATTAAAATATACTAAAATGCTTTATGTTAGGTGTTCATTTTAGGAGAAAGAAAATGCTTTATGTTAGTGTTCATTTTTCTTAAACTTTTATGGGCAAGTGAGATTGAAATATATGATATGTTTGAATGTGCATTTGTGATGAGGTGAATTTGAAGACTTCTTAACTCAACAATGGAAAAGATTAAAATTCTTAAAACAAATAAAGAAAATTTCATTTAATTCCACAACATTAATTTAGCAAAAGTGAAAGAAAAACTTTTATAGGCATTTAAATGGAAATTAAAAATATATAAAATTTAGTTTGAATTTAAATCTTAATTTTCTTTAATAATGTTTAAATAAAAATATTTGAGTAAACTAACTAGTTGATTACCCAAAAAATAAATCCTTCCAATCTCGTCACCATTGTTAGAACATTTTTTCATTTAAACCACTCAATCGTCAACTCCATAATAACAAAAGAAAATCTGGTAGCTAAAAATCATATTTACATTGATTCATGCTGACCATAAAATAATTCACCCAAAAAATAAAAGAAAACAGTGAACTTTCATATATTAACAAAAGAAAACCATCACCCCAAAACATGTTTATGTCAAGAAACAAATGTCTCCAAGGCTGGCTTTTAAATCCAACCATTGCCCTTCACTTGCCCATAAAAGTTTAAGAAAAATGAACACCTAACACCTAAAATTTATTATGCTTCCATTAACTAGTGTTACAAAGGAGAAATGCTGCAACAAACAGGCCATCAATGGCGCTCATTTATTGAAATAAACAACCATAATTACCTCATTGATGTAGACTATTCAACAAGTAATTAGTTACAATAGCCAGCAAATAAATCATCACTAATTGGGTTGGAATACCGTAATTAATTACTTAGCTTGCATATTGAATGTTAATAGCAACTATTTCTATAGGAGAAAGAAAAAGTGAAATTTTAACAAATACTTCTTATTATAACATTTATCAGAGATGACTTATTACATACCCAATCAATTTAAAACATAGTCAATAAATAATATATTAATCGTAGAATCCTGTTGAAAATTTTAGAACCCTAAAACAATGAAAAGCATGGACAAACTGGATGATGAAATCCACAACTCCCAACCAGTTTTCGTTATTAATAACAACAATTGAAAATTTTGACAAACTGGAATAAGAAATTAATTTCTCAACAAACTGAATTTTCTTGCCTTGTATGAGTGTTCAGAATGAAAAACAGTAGATGGAAGACGATGTATCAACTCAACCAAAACTGGAATAGAACTCCATGCCGAGAATCAAACAAATAAAATTAATAAAATTTGGGGGACGACATACAAAATGCTAAAAAACAAGAGAAATTACACGATATAATGTTATAAGAAATTTAATTATAAAATGCTCTTCCAAGATAAATTATTTTGCTACTTAACCTACAAAAACCTCTTCAATAATAGACTCTGCTATCAAAACTGATGACTTGTTGTCATCATCAAAACCATGCAACAACATTTTAAATGATCCAAAAAGAAAGGAAATGATTTTTTTTTCGAAAGGAGGAAATGAAATTTTTAAAAACAAAGAAGGCAACTGCTACAATGGAGTTCATTTACCAAAAATAGAGAGCCTCAAGAAAGTAATTAGATTTTATTAATGAAACAATGATTGACAAAATAGGCTACTTTCATCCTGTTGTATTAGAAAACAATATATTGCATACAGTTGAAACTAAAGGGTTGATCATATAGGTAAAGAATTCAACATCAACCTGTGGGTCAGTGACATCATGATAAAATAGCAGATATTAGGAATAAAAATTTAGTTTTAAACAAAGAAGAACCTTTATAGAAGGAATAAAAGTTTTGTTCAGAAAGAAAAATGATCCATGATCTATCTATTAGCAGAATCTGAAGGAGTTTTAACTTGTCTATCTTCAATTCAACTAAAGATGCAAAACTCCAATATGTCACAGTGTATTTAACAAAGTGGGGAACAGCCCAGATTTGGTGGCACAATTAATGATAGCAAGCAACAAAAAATTCAAACAAAAGGAAGTTAAAAATGCAACTCTTAAGATCAGGGTCCATGAAGCAAAATGTACCTGAGAATGCAATGCCCGGATCTCAAAGAACTTGAAGAGGTCTCTTTCCCATTCTTCTCAGAAAATAATTAAAAAGATTGAATGGGTTCACAGCTCTGTTAACTTTCGGCCTAATGCGTATCTTGAGAAAAAAATTTATAGATTATGAAGAAGAAAAAGCTGTTAACTTATATATATATATTCCAATGTAAAACCAAATTTCCTTACCTTGTATGAGTGTTCAGAATGAAAAACACCAGATTGAAGACCATGTATCAACGCAACCAAAACTGGAATAGAAACCCATGCCCAGAATCAAATAAATAAAATTTGGGGGAAGTAATCAAATTGCTAAAAAACAAGAAATAAATACCTGATGGGGGAAGTAATCAATTTGGGGAAGTATTTCACACCAGAATCGAAGAAAAAATTAGGGATTGGGAGGGGAATGCAAAAGGGGATGAAGAACTTAGGGATTTTGAGAAATAGAAAAAATGGGGGAACATACTTTTGGGAGAAAACACTTAGGAATTTCGGGGATGGGAGGGGGAATAAAACCGAGCACAGCAAAACGACGACGTTTTGCTCAAATTCAATTTCTGTTTTGCGGCGTTTATACAATAGCGCCACTAATTGTTGAGAAAACGATGTCGTCCATCTTATTGCACATTATATTGTTGATAGAACGACGTCGTGAAGCTTAATGTCCATATATATATTTGCGACGTTTTCAGGACTAGCGCCACTAATACTTGACAGATATTTGTGGCGTTTTACTGGAAGGGCCACTAACAATTAGCTTTAAACGACGACATCTTGCATTGTAATGATATATTTTTGTGACGTTTTATTCAAAAACGCCACTAATTCGTACAACAAAGTGTCAAACGACGCCGTCTTCGAATCTATTGATGGATTTTGTGGCGTTTTTGTAAAAAAAGCCGATAATTTTTAATATCATTTATTCTATATATTTTTATACTATTATTAATTAATCCAATACCTTAATATTATTAACTCTAATTAATTTAAACCACCAACCTTAAACCATTAAAACTTAAAACTTTAAAATTATTTTAAATATATATAAATTTAAAATATATCACTCATATACCCATAAATCTTTAAAATTATTTTAAATAATAGTATTTTATTTTTTTCCATTTTAACACATATTTTTCTATGTTATAATTTGTTTCAAATTTTTATATGTGCTATTAATTTTTCTAAATAATTTAAATATTAAATTAAAAAAATTACATTTTAGTTAATATAATTAAACTAGTTAAATAATAAGAAGAGGATCATGAAAGAGTGCTTGACTTTTATTACAATTTTATATTTAATTATTATATAATTCATATCAATTTTAAATAAATAATTTTGAAACTTTGAGTAATATTTAAAAGAATTAGATACATGACATAATTTTTATATAATTTTTTATGTAAGAAAACAAAAGCGGAAAATTTCAAAATATGAAATAAAAATGTTTAAAAACTATAATGATAAATTTTATATAAAAATTTCATAATATCTCTTTTACGATTATATAATAAATTATTTAATATATAAATTAAAAAACTTAACCCCAAACCCCAGTACATAACCCCAAATCCAAACTTCAAACCCTAATATCTAACACATAATCCCAAACCCCAAACTATATAATGATAATTTTAATATTAAAATTCATATTATCTATTTTACAATTATATAATAAATTATTTAATATATAAATTAAGGATAAAAATTTGA
The DNA here is from genome assembly GCA_025506655.1 of Gossypium rotundifolium. Taxonomy (NCBI): domain Eukaryota; kingdom Viridiplantae; phylum Streptophyta; class Magnoliopsida; order Malvales; family Malvaceae; genus Gossypium; species Gossypium rotundifolium. Next base: position 82,672,321 of record CP106722.1, on the reverse strand, counting down.
ACCTATTTTAAAGAAATAAACATCGGGGTAATGGATACATATACCATTCAGGGTTATAGGAAGACAGTTAATAAAAGGATGGATAGGTAAACGGTTGGATCCAACAGCTTCGGGGTTATAGGATTTTAGGGATTTTGGGGATTTGAATTAGGGGAAATCAATTTGAGGGATTTAGGTTTCGAGATTTTGGGTCATATACCCAAAACCCTAAACACAAAATCCTAAATCCTAAACTATAACCCCTAACACATAAGCCATAAACCCTTAACCTTAACCCCTAAACCAGTACCACTTAAACCTTAATATCGTTAAACAGTAAGATATTAAACCCTAAACAATAAATCCCAAATAACAAACTTTAAAACACTAAACCCATACCCCAAAATAATAAACCCTAAACCATAAAATTAACATACTAAATATTAAACCCTAAATTAATTTTAATAGCTTAATTTGAAACTTAAATGAAAACTTCTAAATTGTTTAGTTAGAAATTTATAACTTTTCATAATTAAGTAACTAAAATAAAACATTCTCATTGCTTATAATGAGTGAATGTACCAAAATAAAATATAATTCAAAGTAAGAATAAGAAAAAAATATGAAAATTAAATCGGATCAAATTGAAACGAGTCCCTACACAAAAATGGCTACTCAACTTTTAGCGGCGTTTGTAGAAAAAACGCCGCTATTGCCCAGTTTATTAGCGGCGTTTGTAAAAAAAGCCGCTATTGCTCATTTTATTAGCGACGTTTGTAAAAAAATGCTGCTATTGCTCAGCTTATTAGCAGTGTTTGTAAGAAAACGCCGCTATTGCTCAGTTCATAAAAACGCCGCTATTTCTCAGTTTTTAGCATCGTTTTACCGGAAAACACCGCTATTGCTCAGTTTTTAGAAAAACGTCACTAATGTATAATATTTGCGGCGTTTTTTGAACAAACGCCACTAAAAACGCCGTTAAAGCCCTATTTTCTGTAGTGTCTCGGGTAATATGTAACATAGGTTTAACCCAAACGGGAAACTTGATGAAATTGCAGCTTAGACGAGCAAATTAGTTCACTCGTGTATCTGAGTCCTTTTTACTAGAGTTCCATAAATTGATATATATTATAATTTAAATGGAAAGGTTTGAAACTGTATCGAATATGAAATAGTTTATGCTTATATCATGATATGTGCCAAGGATAGCCAAATTGTATGTCAAAATGATTGGGAGTTGTTATACTTATAACTGATCAAGGTAAGCCTAGTAATTCTATTTGAACTTACTAAATATTTATATGCTTACTCTGGTTGTTTCTCCTCTTGTAGATTATCACCTCGCAGAACTTGCCAAGCTGGATCAGCGTGAAGCACTCACTATCAAACGACGGTAGAATTATGTTCAATTTAGCCTAAAATTTTGTGGCATGTATATAGGGGCACCTTAGTGTACAAATGGTCATTTTGAATAGTTGATTACATGTCAATGGTGAACATGATTGATTTTGTGTAATGAGATTTCCTTATGACTTGGTTGATGCATGATATTGATCATGTTTGATGCTAATATGAGTAATGATATACAATTGTATGATTTGGTGTGTTAAAGGTTATAAAGTGAGGTAATTAAAGTAGCTAAGTTGATGTATGGTTGGAAATGGTACGATTTAATGTCATTCTTGAAATACATAATAAGTGATTTGATTGTTTTTATTCTTACCAAGGCCTTATAGATTCTTGATGCACAAAATGTTTAGATATGTATGTGTTGGACTTGAACAAGAATATTTTCCATGGTTAGGTGCGTAAATGGTTGATTGAACTTAAATACAAAAAATGTAATGTATTTTTTGTTAAATGGTTTATTCTAAAAGCTATAGACTTGTTTTAGCATGGTTTGTTATGTTTTGGTGTAGGCAGAATTGGCGTAAGAATGGATGTGATGAAACGTTTTGGTTGGAAAGAATTGAATAGGCACCAAAAGTGCGTTTTTCTAAAAACAGGGGCAATTCGCAACTATGAGTCTCCAATGTCACAACATAGACTGGCAGCTAGTGGCGTCGTGACGTAACTCAATAAGTTGACAATGTCGTAATGTAGAACTTATGATGTCACGTCGTTGGCTTGAGATTTTGAAAACTTCACAATTTGGTCCTAATTTAACCTTGGGTTAGCAATAGAGCTTTCGTAAGCTCGTATAGGAAGCATAAATAATTGTATAACATATAATGAATGTGAAAGACACATAATTGCATGTGTAATAGATTATAGTTGCTTCGACAATGTGTGTAACTTCCTATAGCTTGGACTCGATGATTTGGTTGGGGAAGGGGTGTTACATTTAGAGCATGAGAATGCGAAATATGACTCATCTACTTCACTAAGGAAAGTGAAAGACCGTTTATATGGAGCCTTAAGTGTATTATATTCATTTGTATACTTGTATTTTTTTGAACAGACTAGTTTAACAAGATTATCCATGAGTTGCATTAATATTCTTTGTATATTTTTCTCAATGGTTTTTGCACACAAATCAAAATGGAAGCATATATTACATCACTAGTTATCTAATGTTTAACTAATTCTAAGCAGTATTATTTGGTCGGATCGTAATACTGAAAGACAACTTGTATTAGTAGATGAACCTAAATACGTCCTTAGTCTAATCGTAAGTGAGAAAATTATCAAGTCCAATTGGGGAGATGCTTTGTCTTGGGCATCAGAGCGAATGACTCCTAGAAGATAGAGACATAGATGTGACTGACTAGACTGATAGTACCTCAGATAGGACCTAAGTAGAATAGATCTTGAATCCGTTTATAGATTTATTTACTTGTTACGTTCATAGTGTGGCATACCTTAATCCTGAGTGGATGATGGACAATGTATGCATGCCTTGTATACTTTGATGTAAGTAAAAGCTTGAGTTCAAATAGATAATAAATTCAAAGTTGGTGCGTTGGGTATGCGACTTCTGCAATATATAGTATCATTCAAAATAGTGGGATTCATAGCCCAAGAAATGAGTAAATGATATCCTCTCATTGGCATTACATGATAGATGAAAAGTAAACGTGGCCGGGAGTAATTTGTCTTTTTGATGAATGACTTAATTACTATTTGATAGTAATTAACTTTCATGAAGGAAGATGCAATAGTTATCACGAGATAAAATATGATCATTTTGGGAGAAAGAATTTATCCCAAATATATTAAGGATATATTATGAGGGTAACAGACTTATGGCTAGGTCATTTGACGAGCGCTAATCTAGTAGTTTTCATAATGGTATGTAATTGGGGAGAGCTCAGTTATGATACTATAGTGGAATGACTTCGTGATTAAATGAGTTTATAACTAATTGGAAAAAAATGGAAAGTAATTATAAATCATTTAATCCCTAATTACATATGTCCAATCTGTCTCTCTGCTAGCTTGTTGAAACAAAAAATGATTTGCAAGTAGAATCAAATGAATAGAAATGAGTACAAATGATAAAGTTAGAGAAATGAGTTGCATTTGAAAATGAACGCGGTTTCTCACTAAGTATATAATTGACCTGAGAATTAATTTAAGTTTTCCTAATTATTATTTAACTAAATAATTGAAGTTCGAAAATGAAATTAAATTAAATTGTCATTATGAATACATTGAATATCAAAATTAAATATATTTTCTCATAGATTCTTTAATGATAAAGTTTTCATGACTTTAACGAAATTAGAATTGTGTTAAGAAAATTATTTAATTAGAAAAATAATTTAATAAATAATATTTATTTTGGGAAATAAAAGACATGTATTGGGTTGGATTAAATTATAAAGTGTTAGGTTAAATGTCACATCTCAAAACCATGTTAGTAGAATTGAGTATTAGATTATGGGCTTGAGAGAAAAATGGGTTTAATATCATGGGAATTAAGATAGGATAAAAGAAATAATTAAATGATAATGATAATGATAAAATAATTAGATTATTTGTATAGGTTAGCAAAGAATAAATTGATACAATTGTTAAATTATATGTTCAATGTGTAAATTAAAACTAGTAGTTAAAAAGGGAACTATTGAAACAAAGGAGAAATAGGAGAGGACTTAGAGGGTATGTAACACCCCTTACCCGTATTCAATGCCGGAATAGGGCTAGAGGCATTATCGGACTTATAACACAAGCATTCATACAATTTCGAGTCATAAATTTGCGTCCAAATTAAAACCATTCATATTCAATCATAAAGTCCCTTATACGAGCCTATGAGGCCCAAAACATGTATTGGAAGTGGTTCGAGACTAAACCGAGAACTTTAGAAAATTTTTTAAAAACTTAGAAATTTTTCATGTTACAGGGCTCACACGACCGTGTGGTCCAAGGGACATGCCCGTGTGACCCCGGGACACGCCCGTGCTTCAGACTGTGTTCAAATTAGGGTGCTCTCTGAGTTATGCCACACGGCCGTGCCACACGGCCGTGCGACACACCCGTGTGCTAGGCCTTGTAGCACACACGGCTGAGACAGACGCCCGTGTCTCTGCATGTTTCTCAATTCTAGACATTCTATTTTTCAAAATTAAGGTGCAAGGGACACACGACCGGAACACATGCCCGTGGGGCAGACCGTGTGTCACACATGGCCTAGACACATGCCCGTGTGCCTACCGGTGTGGACAAAAACAAGGCTATTTACCAAGATATTTTGCCACCCTTGTTCACACATAAACTTACAGCAATTCAAGGCACAAACATAACATACTTAGGCAACCAAAACATCCACAATTATGGCCAACACAACATCACATGGCACAAATTCAAGCATATAAGAGCAACTAAACAGCCACAACCAAGAGATTAACATGTCATCCTCATGCCATTATTTATCAAGCTTAGAACTTCAACCTTTCCACACCAATTCATGCAAACCTCCACATTCATGGTTAAAACATATCAACCTTATATCTTTGGCTAACACATTCACTACATTTATTAAGCCCAAAATGAAACATACAAATTTCACATTCATTAGGCTTCATTCAACTACTTTCTAGTTACCAAATGATATTCATATTCCTCATCTCATCAATAGGTCACATTTCCAAGAATTACACATTCATGCCATAAATCACATTTCCAAACATTTCACATTCACCATGTAACATCCTAAAATTTGGAATTTTATGTGTTGCATTAATTCTTGCGTTAAGCTAGTTAAAAATATTAATTGTGTAAGTTTAGGGGTTCTGTGAAGGCTCGGGGTTTATTTTGGCCCTAGTAAAAATTTTTTGTGTTTAAGCTTATTAGGGAGAGATAGTAAGTGGCATCAAGGCTTATGGAAATTAACGAGCATTTTGCTAGTATAAAGGAGCTTATGGTAAAGGGGATATGGCGCCAAATGAAGGGCTTTAAGGGGAGAGGTTCAAATCCCATCAAGTGCAAAGTTTTGATTAATTTTTTTTTTGTGTTCTTTCCGTAAGTGTCGGCCAAGATGGTATGTAAGGCAAGGTGGACTTTTTAATTTTGGCAAGGTGGCTATGGATATAAGGAAAGGATGAGGGTAGGGAAAGAAATCAATAGAAAAAGGCAAGCTATGGGAACATGTTGGCATTTTTCAAGGGTGATGTTATGGAAAGAATTGTTTGCCAAATTTTGACCTTATTGCCATAGTATGCACGGTTTTGGTATAGGGAGAGAGTAGTCGAAATTTTTTTGCCTTTTGGTAGAAACTTTGGTGCTTGTTTGGCTAAAATTCTTTTTAGTATTTTTGTGTCATTTTTCTCAAACTTCTTCTCCTCTTTGCCGAAATTTCAAGCCATTAGTGAGCATTTCTTTTCTTCAATTCTTTCTTCTTTGCCGAAAGTACCAAACCATAGAAACCAAATTATTTTCATTCATCTTCTCTTGAAAACCTAAATTTGTTAAGCACCACTTCTCAACCTTTCTTTTCTTTTTCACGAATTTCTCCAACTCTACTATCTTCTTCTCTAATCCATACCCTCATAACCGAAACTATTCTTGATCATTTTCTTCTAGAGCCGAAACTCTCAATCCATAATCACTCCTTCATAACTTCTTTCTCGTTTGAGTTGACATACCTTCTTCGATTAAATCGGTAAGTGAATTCTTTTCTATGTTCATATTCTTTTCTTTTTAGCCGAATAAGTATTTATCATTATTCGGTTGTAAATCGTGATCTTAATCGAAAATGGTGTTATCTTCCACTTTTTCATATCTTAATCACCCTCTTTTTCGTAGTGTTCAAAGTGGGTGGCCGTGTATCTTTCTAGCCCTAAGTCAAACGGTGGAAATTAGATCCAATATCGATAAGGTAAGGAATTTTTCGTGGGTCATTTGAAATCGTTCTTTAATCGTATAAGTTGTTATTGGGATAATAGGGGTTGTGATTAGTCGATTATATTATTTTAGGGACTTTATCACTCGATCTATCAGCTAGTTGATCACGCGATTCAAGTGGTAAGCCAACCCTTTTTCCTTAGTCAATCATTTCATATCAACGTAATATTATTTTGACTAAGATTTGTTTTCAATGGAGACAAGCAATACGAATCAAAAGGGATAGCGATTGGAGATCGCAAAAGGAGCGGATTTGCGATCCCTACTCCTAAATTCAAACGAAGGGCAGTATCGGCGATTTGGGATTTTCCACTGGGTTGTGGACCATCATTCGGGGAGAATAAAAAAATCGTGGTCGTTCACGATTCCAAGGGTAAACACTTTAGATCGTTTATTTAGAGTTGATTAATAAAATCATGTATGTCGTCTAATCGAGCATTATGATATCTTAGGTGTCAAAGATCAAGAAAGCCTAGTACTTACCGTAATCAGGTGTGTAATCTCACACCGTTTTTCGTGAGTTTAAGATTGATGTCATATTGGAAATAAGTCGCTATGATTAAAATCGTAAAATGGTGTAAACCAGGGAAAATTGGCCTAAATTTTACTATTTTGATAAAATTGACAAAACCGGTATTAACACTGTGAAAACTATGAAAATGCCCCTAAAGGGTCAAATTATGAAAATGCCCCAAATGGGCCGCCGATTTGATATATTGCCAAAATGGGCCAAATTGATATATTGCCAAAATGGGCCGATTTGATATATTGCCTTCATGGGCCAATTTGATAGATTGCTCTAATGGGCCGATTTGCAAAAGTGTTTTAAAGGGCCGAAATTGTTGTAATGAAGCTCTGAATTAATGATTGTTGTTATATTGTAAATATCATGATTTATCACGTATGTTGCATTTACATAATTTTGCATGGGATGGGAAAAGGTTGAAGAGAATTGATTTTGGTGGCGTTATCACAAAATTGTTTGTTAATCTGATTAGTTATGATTTTGGTTACTTGGCCACAACCAAACTAAATTATAAATGGCAAAATGCCTGCGATTGGTGTGTTTGGCGGGGTGGGTTGACTTGATCCCCACAGGTGTGATGGGATGGTACGGGAGGTGTGTAGCGGATGGATTATTAGGTTGGGTTGGGTTGCATTATCTTCATTTGATTTATTTGATACATTATTATGAAAATGGGCTTAGGCCCGAAATATTGCTAAAGGGTTCAAGCCCAGTGATCAACGGTAAGGTGATTATACACTAAGTTCTAGTAACTCACCCCGTTTCCTTAACCCTTGCTGGTAATGCTCAGTGACGTGGACTTGAGCCATGGATGACTTGGTGGGGGCCATACTTCAGAAACGGTTTTATTTGGACTCTAAAGTTTTTTTCGTTCACTTTATTACTTTACTATTTTGAGTTAAATGTTGTAATAAGGCCTCTGGATTATTTTATTTTGCTTTATGTTTGACATACTTATATTTTGCTCACGTTATTTTTAAATGGGATTTTCTTTAAAAAAAACTAAATTAAAGGATTTTTTTCTAAAATAGGCTAACAAATGGTTTTCATAGTAAACCTTTTACAAATATTTTAACTTGGAAATTTTCTCTCAAATTTTCAACGATATTTTCAAAAGTCATGGTTTTATAAGATCTCTAGTTTAACTTATCGATTTATAAATCAACCTTCGAGGTTAGTAGTACTTTATCAAATATTTAAAATTAAACTTGTTTTCACGATTATAGCCAAACAACACTTATTTTAGTACGAATAAAACGGATTTAGCATGTTTTTCTCATGTGACATGTCAGATCCGGTCAAAAGCATGGGCCAAATTTGGGGTGTTATATTTTATGCTATCAAAGCCTAGGTTGTTGTAACACCCCAAACCCGGTCAACACACTACGATCGAATCTGGCATGCTACGGAGTGAAAACCTTTTTAAACCAAAAGTTTGTCGGATAATTTTCTTTAAAAAAAAACTCTTTTATAGTATGAAAAGTTTAAAAATCCTTGTTTAAGATGATTTTGAAATCGTGTGATGGCTGCTTTAAAACTCATGCTTGAAAATCTACTTATTGTTGCAAGTTTTAGAAAACATACGATACTTGTTGAAAACCGAAATACGATGAGTATAATCGAGTTAAAACCGCTTTGCTTTTAAGTTGCTTGAAATTTAAGCTTGAAAACATTCAAGTTACCTTTGTTATCATCTTATAAGTGGTGTTACCCGATGGCAACGTTTAAAAACCCGAAGGAGTTATAGTTTTGAAAACATTACTTTTTACCTGTTAATTTAACAAGTTCATATATCCAACATATGTATAATATAATCAAAATAAAAGCAAATAATAAAAACCCAAAATAATACTTAGCGGCCTTATTACAAAACCCAAAACCAAATTTAAAGAAAATTAATAAAATCGAGATAGCAGTTTAAAGTCAAAACCAAACTAAGATGCATGGCCACCTCGAGTCCTCATCGGCTCCATATCCGCGATCTTTGCCTCATCTGCAAGATATAAGGGAAGGGGTGAGTCACCGAGACTCAGTGTATTAATCCCCAACTCGATAGTTCAATCACTTACACAAATCAATAGTAAACATGCAAATCATGCAACCCATAACCTAACCATCCAGTCTCCTTTATCTACCCCGTGTGGTCAAAACCACTGGTGGTCAAAACCACTGGTGATCGAAGTCACAAATATATCGGTGTGGTCAAAACCACTGGTGACCGTAGTCACAAATCAAGTGATGGGGCCAACCCATCGTGTGGTCAAAACCACTGATGACAATCCCGTAATAATCATGTGGGGCCAACCCACTGTGGTACCAAACCACTGGGATGAGTCACAATATCCATTTGTGGTCAAAACCACTGATGACCATAGTCACAAATATCATAAGTGTGGTCAAAACCACCGGTGGTCAAAACCACTGGACTAATCACAAATAATAATAGTGTGGTCAAAACCACTTGGTGACGATCCAAATAAATCATTCCCCCTCCTCTCATCAATCCCATCATCATGTCCATATCATACGTGTCATAATATCATGTATCATGCAATAACGCATAGCATAGCATATAACAATATCATGTTGATGTATATCAAAAATCACATAACAGAGGACTTACCCGGAATCCAAGCTCATACCCACAAGGCATAATCACCGATTTCATTGGCTATAACAGTAACATAATAGGCATATTATACTAATAAAGTGTGTAAGCGTTACACACCTGGCTATTCGTAAATCTAAGCGAATCTCGAAACTACGCAAACTAATGAGATCCCGAACGTTGCTCCCTCCTACAATCGACCAACATTAGTTAGTAACCCAAAAGCCCATTCGGCTCTATTAGAAATCCCGAAGGATGTGTCGTCCAAATATAGCACTCACTTTAAAGCCGATTTGGTTTCCAACCAAATCCCGAAACTACATAATGAACCCCCTTGCAATCGACCACACACTGATACACATAAACGATTAGCCTTCAGCTTTTGAACAATTAAGAGACGGATCTTGAAATGTTAAAACCTTACCTAGATCGACCACCAAATCTCAGAGATTCACTGTATTCGGCTATGCTCCTCCCTACAATCGGTTTTAACACAACACTTAGAATCCATAGGCCATTCGGCCATAACATAAATCCCAAAACCACATGAGTTAGTCGCCCCTTACCTTAATGACTGATTCGGCTTCTATACACCAAAGGTCGGTACCCTTTATTGGTGTTAGGGGTTTCGGCTACCACATAGAATAAGAATAAATTAAGGTTTTGATTACTAGCGATTGAAGGAGTATCAAAAGGAAGGCAAAAGATATTCGGCATTACCCAAATCGATCAAGAAGAAAAGATGAAGAAATCACTCACCAGGAGATTTGGCAAAGAGAACCAAAGAAGAGGTGAATGTCGACACTTGAGATGATGAAAAAAAAATGCAAGAAGAGAGAGGTTTATGAGCAAAGTATTCGGCCAAGAGGAGAATAACAAGGTTTTGGCTTAAGTGATGGTTTGATTCGGGAAAGATGGTGAAGAAAAGAAAAGTGGAAGGAGATAGATTTGGCAATGGGTTTGAGAGAAGAGAAAGAACGGAATAGAAAGAAAAATGGAGGAGAAGATGTGAGGGTAGGTTTCGGCTTTGAACAAAATAGGAAAAGAGAAGACCCTCTCCTCACTAGCCGAAATTCCCCCCTTAACCCACCATAGACATTCGGCCACCACCTAAAGGCTCCCCAAACTGACTACACTTCCTCCCCCCTAGAGTTCAAATCCGTCCAACCTCTCTAAAGCTCTCCCATCCACTCATTCAAATAAATTTGAATGAGTCAACCACCAAATTTTTCTCCCTTCCATCCATTTCAAATTGGTTGACTCAATCCTCATCTATCCATGAGAGTCCCACCTGAGCACACCTCTGCTTGCCTGTGGCGCCAAAAATAAATGAGCAGAAAGAGATTTCTGCAGCTCGAACCAAGGTCCTCCTTGCTCCTTGTGGCGTCACCTCCCTTGTGACTTAAGTGGCGCCTCCTTGCCACTTTACCCATGCACTTCTTGTGTTTAAAACCTCAAATTAATTCTTTTAACCCCTATTTCCCCTAGCTCCTTTCTCTTAAGTGCTAAACAAAAATTTTGGCCATGATCCAGGACTAACCCGATGTAATGCCTAGACCCTAAAACATGCCAAACAAACACAGCTGACACCACATCACATGTAAACACACTTAAAATGCAGAGACCCCGATTTAAGAATGTTACAGTTCTACCCCCTAAAAAAAATAATTTCGGCCTTGAAATTACAGTCGGTCAAGAGTTGAGGTATTCTTTGCATCACATCTTCTGGTTCCCACGTGGCCTCTTTCGTACCATGGTTCCGCCATAATACTTTCGCCAAAGGAATTGACTTCCGTCGCAGAACCTTAACATCCTGATCCAAGATCCGTACCAGTTCCTCCTCGAAAGACAAATCAGGGCTCACCTCTATCTCCTCAACTGGTACAACATGTGACGGATCTGATCGATAATGCCTAAGCATCAAAATATGGAAGACGTCGTGAATCTAACTTAACTCTGCCGGTAGCTCGAGCTGATAAACTACCTGTCCTACTCGCTTCAGTACCGTATACGGCCCGATAAACCTAGGGCTTAGCTTCCCTTTTCGCCCAAATCTCAACACTTTCTTCCATGGCGATACCTTCAGAAAGACCTTATCACCCACTGCATACTCTATGTCCCTGCGCTTAAAATCGGCATAAGACTTCTGCCTGTCCGACGCTTCCTTAAGACGAGACCGAATCACCTTAACCTTATCCTCGATTTCTGCCACCAACTCTAGACCTAATATCTTCCGTTCACCCAATTTTGTCCAGCACGTCAGAGTACGACATTTTCGTTCGTACAGTGCCTCATATGGTGCCATCTGAATACTCGCTTGATAACTATTGTTATAAGTGAACTCCGCCAATGGTAGATACTCCTCCCAACTACCACTGAAATCCAGAACACAGCCCCTTAGCATATCCTCTAAAATCTGAATCACTTTTTAGATCGCCCATCGATTGGGATGAAAAGCTATCTTTGAAATCTAACATCATTCCCAAAGCCTGATGCAAAGCTCTCCAGAACCTCGATGTGAACCTAGGATCCCTATCCGAGATAATTGACACTGGCACTCCATGCAACCTTACTATCTCGGCCACATACAGCTTAGCTAACTTTTGAAGTGAAAAATCAACCCTCACCGGTATGAAATGAGCTGATTTAGTTAAACGGTCCACAATCACCTAGACTGAATCCTTCTTGCTAGGCGTAAGGGGTAGCCCACTGACAAAGTCCATTGTGATCCTTTCCCACTTCCATTGAGGAATCTTCACAGGCTGAAGTAAACCTGACGGCAGCTGATGTTCAGCTTTGACCTGCTGACACGTCAGACACTTACCCACAAACTCAGTCACTTCTCGCTTCAGCCACCAGAACTGCTCTCGCAAATCTCGGTACATCTTGCTACCTCCAGTATGCATAGCATATGGGCTGCTATGTGCATCCTGAAGAATCCTTTGCCTCAACTTGACAACCTTTGGCATACAAGCTCTCCCTTGAAAACACAACACTCCATCGTGAGTCAAGCTGTAACCTTCCAAACCATTACTCTGTACTTGTAACCTCCGAGCATTCAAACCCTCATCCACTAACTGTTTCTCTTTAATCTACTCTACCCAAGTCGGCTTTACTTGCAATTTCACCAACAAGCTCCCATCGTCACACAGACTAAGGTGAGCAAACATCGCTCGCAAGTCTGCTACCACCTTACGGCTCAACGCATCAACTACTACGTTAGCCTTGCCCGGATGATACTCAATTGAGCAGTCGTAGTCCTTCAACAACTCGATCCACCTTCACTGTCTCAAATTTTAAATCCTTCTGCGTCAAAAGATACTTCAGACTCTTGTGGTCTGTGTAGACTATTAACTTCTCTCTGTACAAATAGTGTCTCCATATTTTCAGGGCGAAAACCACTGCAGCCAACTCCAGATCATGTGTCGGATAGTTAACCTCATGAGGTCTCAACTGTCAAGACGTATATGCCACTACTCTCCCTTCCTGCATCAGCACACATCCCAAGCCAGTATATGATGCATCGCAATAGACCGTGAATATGTTTCCTGCCTCAGGCTGAACCAGAACTGGAGCTTCCGTCAGAATCTTCCTCAACTTGTCAAAACTTTCCTGTTGTTTCTCCGTCCACACATATGGAACTCTTTTCCTCAATAACTTGGTTAACGGCGCCGCGATCAGAGAAAATCCTTCCACAAATCTCCGATAATACCCTGCCAGTCCTAGAAAACTCCAAATTTCTGCAACCGACCTAGGCGATTTTCAGTCCAACACCGCCTCAATCTTGCGAGGGTCCACTCTAATTCCTTCAGCGGACACTACGTGACCTAAGAAAGTCACTTCCCTAAGCCAAGACTCGCACTTACTGAATTTGGCAAATAACTGCTTCTCTCTCAGAATTTGCAAAACTACCCGCAAGTGCGTGTCATGGTCCTCCTCAGTCCTTGAGTACACCAATATGTCGTCTATAAATGCTACGACAAACTGGTTTAAGTACTACTGAAACACCCGATTCATCAAGTCCATGAATGCTGCCAGTGCATTGGTTAACCTGAACGGCATCACCAGAAACTCGTAATGCCCATACCGAGTACGGAATGCCGTCTTGTGAACATCAGCCCCCTTCACTTTGAGTTGATGATACCCCGACCTGAGATCTATCTTTGAGAAAATCGATGCACCCTTAAGTTGATCAAACAAGTCGTCAATCCTAGGCAACAGATACTTGTTTTTTATCGTCAACTTGTTCAGCTGGCGGTAGTCTATACACATCCGCATTATACCATCCTTTTTCTTAACAAAGAGCACAGGTGCACCCCAAGGAGATATACTTGGTCGGATGAAACCTCGGTCTAACAACTCCTGAATTTGAGCCTTCAACTCCACCAATTCCTTTGGCGCCATTCTATACGGGGCTATAGACACTGGCGCAGTTCTGTGTAACAGGTCTATGCCGAATTCTACTTTTCGATCTGGAAGCAGACCCGAAAGTTCTTCTGGGAATACATCCGTAAATTCCCCTACAGTTCGGACACTCTCTACAGCTGCATCCTTGGCTCCCAAAGCACAAACATGCACCATGAATTCCTTACAACCCTTCCTTACCATTTTCTCCGCCTTTAGTGCAGAGACCACATTGGATAAGTAATCCCTTCTATTACCTATCATCACCACCTCCCTACCTTTCATCGTCCTCAACACCATGCGCTTGGCCGCGCAATCCAAACTGGCCTGGTACTTCACCAGCCAATCCATCCTGAGAATCAGATCGAACTCCTCAAACGGCAGTTCCATCAAATCAGCCAGAAACACGACCCCTTGAAGTTCTAAGGGTACATCCCTATATAGTTTACTTACTTCTACAGAGTGACCTAAAGGGCTTATCACAGTCATCTTCCTAGAAGTAACCTCAGAGTTCAAGTTCATAGCTTCCACTATGCTACTGGCTACATATGAGTGCGTCGAACCCACATCTATCAAAGCATTATAAGGTAGTCCAAAGATTAAGAACGTAATTGTTATGACGTCTGATGCATTGCCCTCCTCTCGACGCCTTGCTGCGTAGACTAATCCAGGCTATCTCGCCTCTGTACCACCTGCACCTCTGCCTGGTGCTCCACGGCCTCTACCAGAGCCATTACCTCCGCTCGTTGCACCACGGCCCCTCTGTGGCTGCTGACCATCCCTCCTGTTCGGAGTACGATTCTGATCCCCAAATTGTAACCTAGTTGACCTCTATGGACAATCCCTCACTCTGTGCCCCATCGATCCACACTCAAAGCATCCCCTATTTCCAGTCCAACATTTTCCCGTGTGAGACTTTCCACATCAAGCACATCGTGGCGACCATCGAGTATCGGCAGATGAGCCTAGCGACTTGATTCGGCCCACTATATCTACCCTATTTTTGCTGATTCCCGATTGACCCAGATGATCCAGAATTCCTCTTATTCCAACCCTTGTTCTGATTCCGTCTTACCGACTGTTTCACTTCCTCTGTAACTTTTGCCTTTTCCACTAAGACCGCAAACTCTCTCTCCTACTGTGGAGCAATCAGCAACCTCATATCATCCCTTAATTTGTCCTCGAATCTAACACATCGCTCATGCTCCGTAGCTATAATGCCCCGAGCTTATCGGTTCAACCTTAAGAATTCTGCCTCGTACTCCGATATGGACTTACTCCCCTGAACCAGCCTTAGAAATGCCTTCCTCTGCGCATCAATATAACTGGTCCCAACATACTTCTTCTGATAAGCTACCTTGAAATAATCCCAAGTGAGATCATCCGCTGCAGCACCATCTCGAACCGGGAGCCACCACTGGTATGACTCATCTCGGAGAAGCGACACTACTCCTTTTAGTTTCTCCTCAGCTGTCAGATCCAAATCATCCATGATTTGTTCTGTCGCTTCCAACCAATACTCAGCTGTATTGGGTGCCACACCAGATACACCTCAGAATACCTCAGCTCCATTGGTTCGGAGTCGCTCAGATATGGATTTCTGAGCTCCCGTACCTCTACCTGCTCCAGCCACTCTCTCCAGTACTCGTAACATCGCCTGTGATACTGCATCTTCTCCTGTTTGATCCTGATACTTTACACCAGCAGCTGGTGGTGTTGGTATCTCATTCTCGGACCCTTGACCAGACCTAACGGGTTTCGATACGGTCATTCCGCCTCTACCACGCCCTCGCTTATTACGACCACGTCCCCTAGTACTCATGTCTATAACCGCGATTTATCTGTTTAAAGAAATTTTATGAATTAGCTTCTGTTCCACTGATTACCCACAATAAGTTTTATGTAAAGTAGTTTGGTAGTAGTTCTTTCGATCATCACAAAGCTTTTATTTCCGATCCTCTACCTAATTCAAAGGAATCACATTCACTCATCAATAACATCCCCACCCACACTCCTCTTGTAGGGTATTCCGTCATTACACTACTCGGGGTATTTTCATAATTAACCTATCGGGGTATTTGATGAATAAATCGTGGTTAATTCGAAAACTTTTACAAATCATAGGTATTTCAGAAATTCTAAAAATCGGGGGTACTTGGTAATTTTGTAAACCAGGGCTATTTTGGTAATTTTTCCAAAATATGGTTCCAGGTGATTTTACAAAATAAAGGTATTTGAAAATTTTCATTTTGCGGGTACTTCAGTAATTTTCCATACTGGGGGTGTTTTGGTAATTTTACAAGTCAAGGGTAATTTGGTCATTTTTTTTCAAATCAGGGGTATTTTGGTCATTTCTTAAATCAAGGATACTATGGCAATTTTGAAACCAAGGTTTAATTTTAGGGTTGTACAAAACAAGGTGACTGGTCCCTTTCGGGTTTTAATTATTAAATTTAGCCTGTGATTAAGTCCTCTTTGTTAGGGTGAACCGTCACTACGCACTAGATAGGATTCGAGTGAGGAGGAGGTGAGTCACTAGGACTGCTTAAATACCAAGCTCCCCCTGAATCCAATCCTAGACATGCGCACAACGGTTGCCACACCCTTAACTTAGCGACGTACTCATAGGTTTGTTTATTGGATCTTTAAGTCTTATGTAATTTGTGTTGGAGTGAGCTATTCCTAGGGTTCAATAACTCCTAATCTACTAATCTACGATCCCGAAATACCCATTTCCCCCACATATAATTCACACAATGGTTAGGGATACTTACCTGGGCGAATTGGTGCCGGAGACTCGGTGCCATGCTGTTCAAACCATGTACCTTTTCCACAAAACTTTTTAAAACCCTACTTTAACCATTTTGGGCCTCGGGCCCACATCTGAGCCTTTGAACTTGGCTCTGATACCAAAATTGTAACACCCCAAACCCGGTCAACACACCACGACCGAATCTGGCATGCTACGGAGTGAAAACCTTTTTAAACCAAAAGTTTATGGGATAATTTTCTTTTAAAAAAAAACTCTTTTATAGTATGAAAAGTTTAGAAATCCTTGTTTAAGATGATTTTGGAATCGTGTGATGGCTGCTTTAAAACTCATGCTTGAAAATCTACTTATTGTTGCAAGTTTTAGAAAACATACGATACTTGTTGAAAACCGAGTACGATGAGTATAATCGAGTTAAAACCGTTTGCTTTTGAAGTTGTTTGGAAATTTCAGCTTTAAAACATTCAAGTTACCTTTATTATCATCTTATAAGTGGTGTTACCCGATGGCAACATTTAAAAACCCGAAGGAGTTATAGTTTTGAAAACATTGCTTTTTACCGGTTAATTTAACAAGTTAATATATCCAACATATGTATAATATAATCAAAATAAAAGCAAATAATAAAAACCCAAAATAATACTTAGCGCCCTTATTACAAAACCCAAAACCAAATTTAAAGAAAATTAATAAAATCGAGATAGCAGTTTAAAGTCAAAACCAAACTAAGATGCATGGCCACCTCGAGTCCTCCTCGGCTCCATATCCGCGATCTTTGCCTCATCTGCAAAATATAAGGGAAGGGGTGAGTCACCGAGACTCAGTGTATAAATTCCCAACCCGATAGTTCAAGCACTTACACAGATCAACAGTAAACATGCAAATCATACAACCCATAACCTAACCATCCAGTCTCCTTTATCTACCCCGTGTGGTCAAAACCACTGGTGGTCAAAACCATTGGTGACCGAAGTCACAAATATATCGGTGTGGTCAAAACCACTGGTGACCGTAGTCATAAATCAAGTGATGGGGCCAACCCATCGTGTGGTCAAAACCACTGATGATAATCCCGTAATAATCACGTGGGGCCAACCCACTGTGGTACCAAACCACTGGGATGAGTCACAATATCCATTTGTGGTCAAAACCACTGATGACCGTAGTCACAAATATCATAAGTGTGGTCAAAACCACTAGTGGTCAAAACCACTGGGACTAGTCACAAATAATAATAGTGTGGTCAAAACCACTGGTGACAGTCCAAATAAATCATTCCCCCTCCTCTCATCAATCCCATCATCATGTCCATATCATACGTGTCAAATATCATGTATCATGCAATAACGCATAGCATAGCTTATAACAATATCATGTTGATGTATATCAAAAATCACATAACAGAGGACTTACCTGGAATCCAAGCTCATACCCACAAGGCATAATCACCAATTTCATTGGCTATAACAGTAACATAATAGGCATATTATACTAATAAAGTGTGTAAGCGTTACACACCTGGCTATTCATAAATCTAAGCGAATCCTGAAACTACGCAAACTAACGAGATCCTGAACGTTGCTCCCTCCTACAATCGGCCAACATTAGTTAGTAACCCAAAAGCCCATTCGGCTCTATTAGAAATCTCGAAGGATGTGTCGCCCAAATATAGCACTCACCTTAAAGCCGATTTGGTTTCCAACCAAATCCCGAAACTACACAATGAACCCCCTTGCAATCGGCCACACACTGATGCACATAAACGATTAGTCTTCGGCTTTTGAACGATTAAGAGACAGATCTTGAAATGTTAAAACCTTACCTAGATCGACCACCAAATCCCAAAGATTCACTGTATTCATCTATGCTCCTCCCTACAATCGGTTTTAACACAACACCTAGAATCCATAGGCCATTCGGCCATAACATAAATCCTGAAACCATATGAGTTAGTCGCCCCTTACCTTAATGACTGATTCGGCTTCTATACACCAAAGGTCAGCACCTTTTATTAGTTTTAGGGGTTTCGGCTACCACATAGAACAAGAATAAATTAAGGTTTTGATTACTAGCGATTGAAGGAGTATCAAAAGGAAGGCAAAAGAGATTCGGCATTACCCAAATCGATCAAGAAGAAAAGATGAAGAAATCACTCACCAGGAGATTTGGCAAAGAGAACCAAAGAAGCGATGAATGTCGGTACTTAAGATGATGAATAGAAAATGCAAGAAGAGAGAGGTTTATGAGCAAAGTATTTGGCCAAGAGGAGAACAACAAGGTTTCAGCTTAAGTGATGGTTTGATTCGGGAAAGATGGTGAAGAGAAGAAAAGTGGAAGGAGATAGATTCGGCAATTGGTTTGAGAGAAGAGATAGAACGGAATAGAAAGAAAAATCGAGGACAAGATGTGAGGGTAGGTTTCAGCTTTGAACAAAATAGGAAAAGAGAAGACCCTCTCCTCACTAGCTGAAATACCCCCTTAACCTACCATTGACATTCGGCCACCACCTAAAGGCTCCCCAAACCTACTACACTTCCTCCCCCCTAGAGTTCAAATTCGGCCAACCTCTCCAAATCTCTCCCATCCACTCATTCAAATAAATTTAAATGAGTCGACCACCAAATTTTTCTCCCTTCCATCCATTTCAAATTGGTTGACTCAATCCTCATCTATCCATGAGAGTCCCACTTGAGCACACATCTGCTTGCCTGTGGCGTCAAAAATAAATGAGCAAAAAGGGATTTCTGCAGCTCGAACCAAGGTCCTTCTTGCTCCTTGTGGCGTCACCTCCCTTGTGACTTAAGTGGCACCTCCTTGCCACTTTACCCAGGCACTTCTTGTGTCTAAAACCTCTAATTAATTCTTTTAACCCCTATTTCCCCTAGCTCTTTTCTCTTAAGTGCTAAACAAAAATTTTAGCCATGACTCAAGACTAACCCGAGGTCATGCCTAGACCCCAAAACATGCCAAACAAACACAGCTGACACCACATCACATGCAAACACACTCAAAATACAGAGACCCTACTTTAAGACTGTTACAGTTGTAAAACTCGGCTGTGATTTGGGTTCAAAAGTGTTTTCCAAAATTGTTTGAAATTGGATTTAGAAATACATATTTTAGAGGAAGTATGGACCCACGGGTATCCGGCACCATGTCAAGTAAGTATATGTTATCATTGTATGATTATGATTATTGTGATATGACTGTAGGAATACTCTAGAACTTTTAGTTTTAGGTGTTGAAACTATAGAGATTGAGACTAAAGGATGCGTTTGAGAGAATGACTTTACTTCTTGTACTTCATAAATATTGTTTAATAAATACTAAAATAGTATACTGATTCATAAGAATTTTAATCAGATTAAATCAAATTAGTCAATATGAGAGATAGAGGACGTGGATGCAGTAGACATGGCCGTGGTGGAGGCCGAGGCACTAGAGTTGTGTCTGAGGTGTCGGGTCATATGCCAGAAATGGACGCACCTGCGTCACCTGTAACTGAAGCTAGTTCACATGATTGTATGAGGGAGGACGACGCTCTGTCCCAAGTAATGTTGCGAGTCTTGGAAAGAGTTACTGGGGCAAAAACTGGGCTGGTAGCTCGTGGGTCAATTTTGGAACAACTCAGATCGAATGGTGCTGAGGTTTTTAGGGGTATCTCGGGTGTGGCCCCAAATATAGTGGAGTACTGGCTTGAGGCTGTGGAGCGAATCATGGATGATTTGGATTTCACTGCCGAGCAAAAATTGAAAGGAGTAGTGTCCTTGTTGAGAGATGAGGTGTATTAATGGTGGCTCACTGTTCCGGAAGGCACTGAGGCCAATCGTATTACCTGGGATTTCTTTAAGATAGCATTCCAGGGAAAATATGTCAAGGCTAGTTATGTGGATGCCCTAAGGAAGGAATTTCTGAATCTGGTTCAAGGAGGTAAAATTGTAGCAGCATACGAGGCGAAGTTTCTGCGTCCAAGTCGGTATACCCAGGGAATAGTGCCGACTGACTACGAACGCTTTGTGCGTTTTGAGGACGGGTTTCGTGATGAGTTGCAGGTACTAATAGCCCCACAGAAGGAGAGGAGTTTTGCCACACTGGTGGAGAAAGCCAAGATAGCTGAAGAGGTTAAACACTCGAGAGGCAACATCAAGACAGAGATAGGGGTAGGAACAAAAGAGACTCGGGGTACTCAGGTCCTGCTAGAGGGTTTCAAAAGAGGCCCAGGAATGAGGAGCCAACTCAAGCTAGGGTACCAGCTGCTACCAATCAGTTACAACTATGTGTGGATTACGAAAAATGACACTCAAGTGAATGCTGGAAGAGAACCGGTGGTTGTTTCAAATGTGTTCTGAGGACCATCGACTTAGAGATTACCCTCGACAGACCGCTCAGACTCAGGATGTTCGTAACTGTGATGCACAGCCAGCTAGATACACTCAACAATCATCGAGAGGACGTGGGCTAGGTCAAGGTGGTACTGGCATAGGACGAGCTCAATGTGCTTCGGTAGAGGTATTGGTAATAGGGATATTGCGGAGGCGAGACAGCCAGGGTTGGTATATGCGGTTTGACGTCGAGAGGATGGCGATACACCTGATGTAATAACCGGTACATTCTTCATATCTGATATACATGTTACTGCTTTGATAGATATTGGATCCACCCATTCGTATGTTGCTTGTGCTGTATCAGGAAATCTGAACATTAGATCTGAGATTACTACTACAGAAACAACTGTAATTAGTCCTTTGGGACAGTCGGTGATAGTGAATAAGTTGTTTAGGGATGTGCTCTTTGAAATTCAGGGGGAAATATTTTTGGCGGATTTGATGGAACTGCGATTCGGCGAGTTTGACCTTATATTGGGCATGGACTGGTTGGTAAAATACCGTGTGCACTTGGATTGTGCTGCAAAGCAGATGTTACTAAGAACTTCAGAGGATAAGGAAATGATGGTGATAGGAGAAAGAAGAAATTATTTGTCTAATATGGTATCAGCTTTAAAGGCAGAAAAGTTGGTGCGAAAGGGGTGTGGAGCGTTTTTAGCCTTCCTTAGTGCTTTGGATGCCAAGGAGTTGTCAGTGGAAAGTGTTAGAACAGTGAAAGAGTTTTTAGATGTCTTTCTCGAGGAACTTTTAGGATTGCCTCTGGATCAGGAGGTAGAGTTTGGCATTGAACTATTGCCAGGAACGGCTCCGGTGTCCATTGCTCCTTATAGAATGGCGCCGAAGGAGTTAGCGGAGCTTAAGGCTCAAATTTAGGAGTTGTTAGATCGCAGATTCATTTGACCGAGTGTGTCACTGTAGGGAGCGCTGGTCTTGTTCATCAAGAAGAAGGATGGGTCGATGCGTATGTGCATCGATTATAGGCAGTTGAATAAATTGATGATCAAGAACAGGTATCCGTTACTGAGAATCGACGATCTGTTTGATCAACTGCGAGGAGCTTCGATTTTCTTAAAATAGATTTGAGATTGGGTTATCAACGACTTAAGGTTAAGGAGGCGGATATTCATAAGACTGCATTTCGAACTCGTTATGGGCATTATGAGTTCTTGGTGATGCCATTTGGATTTACTAATGCACCAAATTGCATTTATGGACATGATGAATCGAGTCTTCCAACCTTATTTAGATCGGTTTATGGTCTTTGTTCATAGATGATATTTTGGTGTACTTAAAAATGAAGAAGAGCATGATTAGCATTTGAGGGTAGTATTGCAGATATTAACGGAGAATCAACTTTATTCCAAATTTTGTAAGTGTGAATTTTGGCTGAAGGAAGTGACCTTTTTGGAGCATGTTGTGTCTGCCGGAGGAATTAGAGTTGATCCCCGGAAGGTTGAGGCTGTATTAGACTAGAAACCACCGAAGTCAGTGGCAGAAATTCAGAGTTTCCTAGGGTTGGCTAGTTATTATAGGCGGTTCGTTGAGGGGTTTTTGTTGATTGCTGTACCCCTAACTAAGTTGTTGCGTAAGGGAGTACCATTTGTGTAGTCAGATCAGCAGCAAGAGAGCTTTGAGAAATTGAAGAAGATTCTGGCAGAAGCACCAGTATTGATTCAACCTGAGGCTAGAAAAGTGTTTATTGTTTACTGTGACAAGTTACACACGGGCTTTGGGTGTGTGTTGATGCAAGGAGGAAAAGTGGTGGCTTATGCATCTCGTCAATTAAGGCCGCACGAGGTGAACTCTCCCACTCATGATTTTGAATTAGCTGCAGTGGTGTTTGCTTTGAAGATTTGGAGACACTATCTGTACGGTGAGAAGTCGATTATCTATATAGATCATAAGAGTCTAAAGTACCTTCTTACCCAAAAGGAGTTGAACTTAAGACAGTGGAGGTGGATAGAACTGTTGAAAGATTATGACTTCTCAATCGAGTATCATCTCAGAAAGGCTAACGTGGTGGCAAATGCGTTGAGTCGTAAGGTGATATCGGATTTGAGAGCGATATTCACTCATCTCAGCCTGTATGAAGATGGTAGTCTGCGAGCTGAACTTCAGGTGAAGCTTGCATGGATAAGTTAGATCAAGGAAAAGCAGTTGACAGATGAAGCGTTGAGTCCTCGACTTCAGCATGTGAAAGGTGGTGAGATAGGGGATTTTGGATTGAATAGTGATGGAGTATTGTGTTTCCGCGGAAGAATTTGTATGCCCAAAGATTCAGAATTGAGACAAATGATTTTGCGTGAGGTGCATAGTAGCTTATATGCTATACACCCCGGAGGAAATAAGATGTATCGAGACCTTTGTGAGCAGTATTGGTGGCCAGGGAGGAAACGGGAGGTTACTGATTTCGTGAGTAGGTGCTTGACATGTCAACAAGTGAAGGCGAAACATCAACTGCTATCAGGATTGCTACAACCGGTGAAAATTCTATTATGGAAATGGGAAAGGAGAACCATGGACTTTGTTAGTGGGTTACCCTTATCGCCTACTAAGAAAGATTCCGTTTGGGTAATAGTGGATCGGTTGACTAAGATTGCTCATTTCATACCTGTTCGTACGGATTACTCATTGTAGAAGTTGGCTAAGTTGTATGTAGAAGAGATCGTAAGGTTACATGGGGTACCAGTGTCTATTATATCAGACAGGGACCCTAGGTTTACATCACGATTTTGGAAAGCTTTTCATGAAGCTTCGGAAACAATGTTAAATTTCAGCACGACATTTCATCCTCAGACAGATGGTCAGTCGGAAAGAGTAATCCGAATTCTGGAAGACATGTTAAGGGGCTGTGTGATCGACTTCAGGGGTAGTTGGGAGGATTTTCTACCGTTGGCAAAGTTTGCATACAACAACAGCTATCAATTCAGCATCCAGATGGTACCCTATGAGGCGTTGTATGGTCGTTGGTGTTGTACTCCTACTTGTTGGACAGAGCTGGGGGAGCAACAGTTATTGGGTCCTGAACTGATATCAGAGATGAAGGAAAAAGTAAAGGTAATTCGGGCACAGTTAAGGGAAACTTCGGATAGACAAAAATCGTACACGGATCTGAAGCATAAGGATATTGAGTTTGCGGTGGGAGATCAGGTTTTTCTAAAGGTCTCACCTTGGAAGAAAATATTTAGATTTGGAAGGGAGGGCAAATTGAGCCCTAGGTTCATCGGACCATACCGTGTGTTAAACCGTGTTGGACCAGTGGCATATCAGTTGGAATTACCTCTGGAGTTAAGTCAGATACATAGTGTTTTTCATGTCTCAATGTTAAGGCGTTATCGATCGGATCCGTCTCATATAGTACCGGTAGAGGAAGTTGAGATAAGACCTGACTTGTCTTTTGAAGAGGAGCCAGTACGAATTTTAGATCAGGACGTTAAGGTGCTGAGGAGGAAGTTGGTGTCATTAGTCAAAGTATTATGGCATAATCATGGATTGGATGAAGCTACATGGGAGCCTGAGGACGTGATTCGTCAGTAATATCCTCATCTCTTTTAATAAGGTAAATTTCGAGGATGAAATTTTCTTTAAGGGAGGTAGAATTGTAACATCCTAAAATTTGGAATTTTATGTGTTGCATTAATTCTTGCGTTAAGCTAGTTAAAAATATTAATTGTGTAAGTTTAAGGGTTCTTTGAAGGCTCGGGGTCTATTTGGGCCCTAGTAAAAATTTTTGTGTTTAAGCTTATTAGGGAGAGATAGTAAGTGGCATCAAGGCTTATGGAAATTAGCGAGCATTTTGCTAGCATAAAGGAGCTTATGGTAAAGGGGATATGGCGCCACATGAAAGACTTTGAGGGGAAAGGTTCAAATCCCATCAAGTGCAAAGTTTTGATTATTTTTTTTTGTGTTCTTTCCTTAAGTGTAGGCTAAGATGGTATATAAGGCAAGGTGGACTTTTTAATTTTGGCAAGGTGGCTATGGATATAAGGAAAGGATGAGGGTAGGGAAAGAAATCAATAGAAAAAGGCAAGCTATGGGAACATGTTGGCATTTTTAAGGGTGATGTTATGGAAAGAATTGTTGGCCAAATTTTGACCTTATTGTCATAGTATGCACGGTTTTGGTATAGGGAGAGAGTAGCTGAAATTTTTTTACCTTTTGGTAGAAACTTTGGTGCTTGTTTGGCTAAAATTCCTTTTAGCATTTTTGTGTCATTTTTCTCAAACTTCTTCTCCTCTTTGCCAAAATTTCAAGCCATTAGTGAACATTTCTTTTCTTCAATTCTTTCTTGTTTGCCGAAAGTACCAAACCATAGAAACCAAATTATTTTCATTCATCTTCTCTTGAAAACCTAATTTGTTAAGCGCCCCCTCTCAACCTTTCTTTTCTTTTTCACGAATTTCTCCAACTCTACTATCTTCTTCTCTAATCCATACCCTCATAACTGAAACTATTCTTGATCATTTTCTTTCATAGCCGACACTCTCAATCCACAATCACTCCTTTATAACTTCTTTCTCGTTTGAGTTGACATACCTTCTTCGATTAAATCAGTAAGTGAATTCTTTTCTATGTTCATATTCTTTTCTTTTTAGCCGAATAAGTATTTATCATTATTCGATTGTAAATCGTGATCTTAACCGAAAATGGTGTTATCTTCCACTTCGTCATATCTTAATCACCCTCTTTTTCGTAGTGTTCTAAGTGGGTGGCCGTGTATCTTTCTAGCCCTAAGTCAAACAGTGGAAATTGGATCCAATATCGATAAGGTAAGGAATTTTTCGTGGGTCATTTGAAATCGTTCTTTAATCTTATAAGTTGTTATCGGGATAATAGGGGCTGTGATTAATCGATTATATTATTTTAGGGACTTTATCGCTCGATCTATCAGCTAGTTGATCACGCGATTCAAGTGGTAAGCTGACCCTTTTTCCTTAATCAATCATTTCATATCAACGTAATATTATTTTGACTAATATTTGTTTTCAATAGAGACAAGCCATATCAAATCAAAAGGGATAGCGATTGGAGAGTGCAAAAGGAGCAGATTTGCGATCCTTACTCCTAAATTCAAATGAAGGCAGTATCGACGGTTCGGGATTTTCCACCAGGTTATAGACCATCATCCGGGGGGAATCAACAAATTGTGGTCATTCACGATTCCAAGGGTAAACACTTTAAATCGTTTATTTAGAGTTGATTAATAAAATCATGTATATCGTTTAATCGAGCGTTATGATATCTTAGGTGTCGAAGATCAAGAAAGCCTAGTACTTATTGTAATCAGGTGTGTAATCTCACACCATTTTTCGTGGATTTAAGATTGATATCATATTGGAAATAAGTTGCTATGATTAAAATCGTAAAGTGGTGTAAACCGGGGAAAATTGGCCTAAATTTCACCATTTTGATAAAATTAACAAAATCGGTATTAACATTGTGAAAACTACAAAATGCCTCTAAAAGGTCAAATTACGAAAATGCCCTAAATGGGTGATTTGATATATTGCCAAAATGGGCATATTTGATATATTGCCAAAATGGGCCGATTTGATATATTGCCTTCATGGGCCAATTTGATTGATTGCTTTAATGGGCGATTTGCGAAGTGTTTTAATGGGCGAAATTGTTGTAATGAAGCTCGAATTAATGATTGTTGTTATATTGTAAATATCATAATTTATCACGTATGTTGCATTTACATAATTTTGCATGGGATGGGAAAATGTTGAAGAGAATTGATTCGGTGGCACTACCACAAAATTGTTTGTTAATCGATTCGTTATGATTTTGGTTGCTTGGCCACAACCAAACTAAATTATAAATGGCAAAATGCTGCGATTGGTGTGTTTGGCGGGTTGGGTTGACTTGATCCCCATAGGTGTGATGGGATGGTACGAGGGGTGTGTAGCAGATGGATTATTAGATTGGGTTAGGTTGCATTATCTTCATTTGATTTATTTGATACATTATTATGAAAAGGGCTTAGGCCCAAAATATTGCTAAAGGGTTCAAGCCCGATGATCAACGTAAGGTGATTATACACCGAGTTCTAGTAACTCACCCGCTTCCTTAACCCTTGCGGTAATGCTCGATGGCGTGGACTTGGGCCATGGATGACTTGGTGGGGCTATACTTCAAAACGATTTTATTTGGACTCTAGATTTTTTCGTTCACTTTATTACTTTACTATTTTGAGTTAAATGTTTAAATAAGGCCTCTGGATTATTTTATTTTGCTTTATGTTTGACATACTTATATTTTGCTCAAGTTATTTTTAAATGGGATTTTCTTTTAAAAAACTAAATTAAAGGATTTTTTTCTAAAATAGACTAACAAATGGTTTTCATAGTAAACTTTTACAAATATTGTAACTTGAAATTTTCTCTCAAATTTTCAACGATATTTTCAAAAGTCACAGTTTTATAAGATCTCTAGTTCAACTTATCGATTTATCAATCAACCTTCGAGGTTAATAGTACTTTATCAAATATTTCAAATTAAACTTGTTTTCTCGATTATAGCCAAACAACACCTATTTTAGTACGAATAAAACGGATTTAACATACTTTTCTCATGTGACATGTCAGATCTGGTCATAACACATGGTTCGAGTTTGGGGTGTTACACACCAAGCATACCATGATCATATCACCATAGACATTGACACATGTATGAATATACTTAGGCTTACAACCATATTAGCCAATATGAGCCAACTTACATGGCCAAATAGCAAAGCAAGCCATTGACAAACACAAGCCAATACATTGGCTACAATCACAATGGCACATTTAACCAGATGGATAAGCCCCTATACATGCCATAGACTCAAAATACTTGAATTCACTTATACCTAAAATGACAGTTTGATAGTGTGATAGGATCTCCAGCGAACTCCAACCTGAGCTAACTTAATAACACTAAAAGACATGGGAAAGGAAAAGGGGGTAAGCTATATTATATAGCTTAGTAATTTCATATGCAATAATACAAAACATTATTCATACACTTGACATCCAAATAACTTTACAATTATTAACGTAATTGTCATTAAAATTTCATAAACACAACTTACTCAATCCCAATCTTACCAACAGCTCATCATATAAATAACATAACATATTTCAACATAAATTTCATTAACTTCATGAGTATAATTTACTCAATCACATTCTTGCCTATAGCTCATCACATGAATATCATAACATATATCAACATGAATGTCATTAAAACTTCATAAGTATAATTTACTCAATCACATTCTTGCCTCTAGCTCATCACATGAATATCATAACATATATCAACATAATTGTCTTATACTAATAGCTCATCATATGAACTACTTAACACGTTTCAACATAAATGTCATTTAAGCTTCATAAGTACAAACTTACTCAATCACAATCTTATCACTTGTTCATCATATACTGAGCTCATTTTCTTTGAGTTTTATGTACATACTTGTACCATCACAAAACATATTCACATACTTTTTCATCTTTGACATACATGTTGAATTTCCCGTTGAACCACTTGGAATACTAAAGGATACTTGGTGATCTTGTACACACAATACCATACCAATGCCATATCCGAGATATGGTCTTACATGTAATCTCGTACCGATGCCAATAGCCTAGCTATGGTCTTACACGAAGTCTCATATTGATGCCATATCCCAGATATGGTCTTACACGAAGTCTCATAATGATGCCATATCCCAGATATGGTCTTACACGTAATCTCAGTAACCCTAATGTCATTACATTTGTATCCTCGCTATTTCTAAGGTTCAACCGGGATTTCTCGCTTGTCGAAACTTTGACGAATACTTCCACAGAGTTAATCACAATTCATACAAATTTAAAGAATTTAAAACATAGATAAAACAATGCATTAATTACATACGAACTTACCTTGACATAAAAATGGCAAAAAGGGCTAAATCGTCAAATACTCATTTTCCCTCGTTCTAGGTCCAAACCTCATTTTTCTTGATCTATAATATCAAATTTAACTTATTCAACCATTATACTATTCAAATTAGCCCAAAATCACATTATGGAAAAAATTATATTTTTGCCCCTAAAGTTTAACATTTTTACAATTTAGTCCCTAGGCTCGTAAAATGATTTTCATTCAATTTCTTCAATACCCATGCCTGGCCGAACCTTATACATACTCATAACAGCCCACATTTTTCATTTATTCATACTTTTACTACATATTTTACAACTTTTACAAATAAGTCCTTTTAGGCATTTTTACTGAAAATCACTTAGCAAAAGTAGTTTATCATACACTAAACATGAATTTTCTACCATTAGACATCAAAATACACAAACATCCATCATGGGTAAAATTTTAGACCTTGACATCTCTTCAAATTCATGGTAGAAATCGAAGGATTGAGTTACAACGACTTCAAAAATGTAAAGAGCATTAAAAACGGGGCTAGAACGGACTTACAATCAAGCTTGGATGTGGCCAAACCCTAGCTATGGCTTCCCCCTTGTGAATTTCGGCCATGACGAAGAAGATGGACAAAAATTGGCTTTTAATTTGGCTTTTTAATTTATTTAATTACCAAATTACCAAAATTCCCTTAATAAAAAACTTTGAAAACATACCACACCATGTCCATTTTTGTCCACCAACTTAACCAATGGTCTAATTACCATTTAAGGACCTCTAATTTAAAATATCATAGCAATTGGACACCTCTAACATATAGAATTCAAGTTTTGCACTTTTTGTAATTTAGTCCTTTTAACTAAATTGAGTGCCCAAACGTAAAAAATTTTGAACGAAATTTTCATGAAATCGTTCCATAAAACTGTAGGCCATAAAAATATAATAAAAATAAATTTTACCACGTCGGATTTGTGGTCTCGAAACCACTGTTTCGACTAGACCCAAAATCAGGTTGTTACAGGGTAAATAATCCAATTTTAAAAATTTAGTTGGCTATAAAAAACCACCCACCGTCCCAACTCTCCCTCCATGCTTTCTTCATTTTAAAATTTTGTTGGATCTAGATCGTAAGTTTTTTCTCCCAAAATTAATGCATCTTTTAGATTTTCTTGGCTTCCAAACACCCTTTACTTCTTCAACTTTGCAAGAAAATTACTCTTTCTTCTCCAATTTCTCACCTAAACTTTGCTCGTTTTTCTCAATTGGTAGAAGTTTGTAGGGGATTTTGAATTAGAGGTAAATCTATTATTTTCTTGACTATTAGGCTTTTATTTAGGGTTTTTAATTCAAATTTTTATAAATCTAGGCAAGTAAATTAAATATCCATGATTTTAAAGCATCAAGTAGCGAAAAAATGGTGGAACAAGTAATAAAGAGCTCAGTGATGATATGGAAACAATTTTCAATAGGTGTTGATAGGATTAAGAGGTTTGTAAATTCGATTTAATAAAATCTTGAAACAAATTCATGAATTAAATTAGGATTTAGTATAGGAATTAAGTAGAGTTAAATTATGGCTAGGTAATCTGTCAAAAACAAGGGCTGAGCTAGTGAGTAAGGGAGAGTGGTGAGCTGCTGTAGGAACACAAAGAGAGTTATGCTGGATGTTTTTGAATGCTTAGTAACCTATTTATTTTCTTACAAAGCTGAAAAAATTGGTGGAGCCTCAACAAATAGGGATAAAGGCAAGCAACAAGCTGTCTAGTTCAGCAAGTCGTGGTGAGCCACAGATGAGTGCATTTGTGTGTTGTGTTTTAGCATGAATTGAGAGACCTTGAGAGTCAAAGTAAGGCCTACAACCTTCACTTATGGTATGCGAACCTTGACTTTTCCTGGTGCAAACCCTTGTGATTTTGTTAGAATTGTTGGGTATGTGCGCTATGTTTTTTTAATGGTTCCAAATGCATGAACTTAAAACACGTGCATGTAGTTATAGGAATAAAATATGCAAGCCTTATTGAAAACCATGAACTTGACGTGACAAGGGTGAGTGGTGCATTTAAAATTTGCTTGTGTATGTGAGCATATTTTTAATTGTGAGCTGTTGTACTAAATAAGTATGTATATATATGTGTATATGGTCTTGTAATGTTTGCTAAAATTTGACGTGACAAGGGTTACTAAATAGGTATGTATATATAATATATATGTGTATATGAGTTTTGTAATGCTTCCAAATGGATATAAAATATATATTTATAATGTGAAATCTTATAACATGCAAATTTTTTTAGTAATGCTCATTTATGCATGCACAAACCAGTATTTGAATTATGAGCTCTACGATAATGTAAGCTTTGATTTGTGAAAAATTATATTATCGTGAAATGCTAGGTGCTAGCCAATTATATTGTGTAATAAAATATTGTAACCTACCTAACCCAGCCTAGACGGTAGACCCAAATTCAGAAGATTACATTAACCACCGAATTGGCTTGGTATTTATCAAAATCAATTTTCCTTTTTTAAAACTCAAGTTCATACAAGTGATTTATATATATTGTAGTTTAACTTATTAGGAATAGTAATGTAAATAAAACATAAGCAGATTTGATAAAACAAATAAGTTTAAAAAAATATTAACCTAAATAACCTAACTTTATATCCTATACTTGAATGAGATGCACCTAACAACTAAATTAAAACCAATTCCCAAACCACAGTTCATAATAAAAGAAAACGAAAATAGCTCAACCTCTTAAGGAATTAAAAACAATAATATTAACAAAAATAAAAATGGAACACAAACCAAGACCCTCTGAGTGTCATGTCCACGTCCTAGTCTAAAGGATTATTTGTAAAGATGGAAATTAGGGGGAGAGAGCTTTGGAAGCTCAATATGAGTTACTTTACAATAATCCGAATCATACATCTACATTTTTAAACAATAAATACACATCATACATCATCATCAAGATTAAGAATCGATTATAAATATTTGTCAATCTCAACACGGTAAATCGATGTTACTATCTTAGTCAACCAATAATAATATACTCAACCATAGGCAATCAACTGAACAATTTCAAAGTTATTCATACCGTTCACGAAATACATGTACATAAAAATCTATTCAATCATTTCATCAAGTAAATTCAGGTCTTGTATGCATAAGTTATCAAATATGCCATAAAAAATCGGTTTAAAATTTATTGTCCTACCCCAAATGACTAGCGCTCAAAAGCTGGAGTTCCCGAACTCCCTTTACCATCACTCAATTTGTGGATTTAATACCTCATTCAATTCGGTAGTTGCAAATAAAAGTCATCGATACTATGGAAACACAACCATCTTGCGATAAGAGTCATCGGAGGGACCGTGAGAGCACAATGGAAACGTTGCATTTAGGATCTGCTATAATCTGTGGGTACACGTGGCCATTGCGATTAGAATCTATTGTAATTGTGAGCACACAACGTATGATTAAATGTAGATAAACCGCCAATTCTTCCTCCGATCATATCAATCTAACCCATGAAAAGCAAGATAAATACATTCCAAGTTAATCAATTTATATATTGTTTACATTTAATCTCATGACCAATCAATAAAAATCATGAATCATGTAGGCATCCAATTTTGCAAACAACTAGGGCATTTAGATCATTCCATCGGGTATCCATAAAATACATGTAACATTATTCAAGCAATCAATTAAGAGTAATTCAAATAATAAATTCAATCATCCATATATCTCGTTGTTTTATTCCTAATTTAGGACCTAATTACATAATCTAGTTCTCTAATGCCATTAGAAACCTAATCAGGGATTGATTTGAATGAAATAATTGAAGTTAAGACAAAACTATAATTCTTGAGTTTCAGAGGCCACACTTTAACACCCTAAACTCGACCTAGACGTCCAGACCAAGGCTAGAGAGTTACATAGTCGATATTAGGAAAACCACATTTACAAACACAGTCAAAATGAAACCATTCAACACATTTAATTATCATAGCAATTAACTATTTGCTTAATCTTCCCAAACATTATAATATCGTAGAAAGCTAAAATTACTAATAGTAAAGTTAAAAGGAAAGATAAATGGATTGGTGAGCTCTCAAAGACCGACTTGTTCAAGTCTGAGAGCCACCTCACATCCAATCGACAATAAAATGAGTTGTGAACCCAGTGCATAAGAAACGTCCACTCAATTAAAGCACATTTGTAAGATAATTCTCGAATCCCAAGATTCAGTTAAATGACAAAAGTAATTCCAGTTTCAGATATAGAAAAAAATCTGATACATATACAATTATTCCTACCTTCATTCGATCCATACCATCTCTGTCCATCCCAACACACTGTTAAGGCCATTTAATGCAAAACCATCCCTACACACTATAAAGTGTTTGTATGACATGTTTCCTGAGACGCAGACTAGCAGTTAGATCGAATTACGCCAGAGCTCCAGATTCACATATATATAGATATATATAATGTGGCTTAGCCACTGATTCTCTGTAGATCACTTCCTCATTTACAAATATCCCAACCTATGCAAATGCAGATTATAGATATCAACAACATGTGTTCAGTCATTCCGACTTAATTCATAAATAGTTAATACATATCAGTAAAATTAATAGTCATCACCGTATATATGTATTTATACAATTCATATCTTAGTCCCAAAGCATCAGATAGTCCTCATACAATCAAATTCAGATCACAAATACATGGTGGAGGTCATGCTTATGCTAGACAACACTCACGGTCTTATTTATATGCCATACATCCTGACAGATGCTGGTATGCTTGCCTGTGTGGCTCACACGGCCTGACACTCGCCCGTGTAGTTCTAAATCATATACAGTGAGTTACATGACCTGAACACACACCCGTGTCCTTGGCCCATGTAGTCTTTATTTTTAACTCAATGAGTTACACAGCCTAGACACACACGTCCGTGACCTTTGCTCGTGCAGCTCAAATTCGATGAACAATAAGTTACACGGCTAGCCACATAGCTTGGTACACTGCTATGTGGCGTCAAAAACTTTATTTTCTAGCGTCTGAAATTCTCAAAAATAGGGGTTTTCAGTACACACCTAAAGAGGTTTTGAAGCGATAACAACTTAGAGAGTCTCTGAAGCCTAGAACAACCATCCAATCACTCAAGCAACTGAATTTAGTGACAATGATGCATAATTATACACAAAAACTTATGTTGAAAACTTTGACATAAAACGTTCAACGGAATCGACACTTACCGAAAGATTAACTACGATTACTCGAATTAAGTTACCAAAGTTCGTTACTTCTAGCACCTATTTCTAAAATAAGGAAACCAACATAAATAATAAAGAGAATTTATCCATTAGCGCAAACTATCAACGACATAACACCGTCATTTCTTAAACCTTAAACATATTAACACAGTTGACATCACAGAAGACATACTTACCCAACCTATACAACAGATCAGAATGCGAAGTCCAACGATCAACAATAGCACGTTCAAGTGATATATAAAAAAAATGAAAGAAGAGGAGAAATAAAAGAGAAGGGAAAGAAGAAGAAAAACGTAAAGAGGAAAAGAGAAACGTTTAAAAATATTTTATCTTAACCACTAACGAGGTTTTTGACAACAAGTAAAATATTTCCTAACGCATACGATGGAACTCGAACACAAGACCAGACAGGATACAAATGCTTAACTAGTGAACTAGCAGGCTCATTCTTGACACAGGTTTACATATAATGACACTCGAGTGAATGCTGGAAGAGAACCGGTGGTTGTTTCAAATGTGTTCTGAGGACCATCGACTTAGAGATTACCCTCGACAGACCGCTCAGACTCAGGATGTTCGTAACTATGATGCACAGCCAGCTAGATACACTCAACAATCATCGAGAGGACGTGGGCTAGGTCGAGGTGGTATTGGCATAGGACGAGCTCAATGTGCTTCGGTAGAGGTATTGGTAATAGGGATATTGCGGAGGCGAGACAGCCAGCGTTGGTATATGCGATTTGACGTCGAGAGGATGGCGATACACCTGATGTAATAACCGGTACATTCTTCATATCTGATATACATGTTACTGCTTTGATAGATATTGGATCCACCCATTCGTATGTTGCTTGTGCTGTATCAGGAAATCTGAACATTAGATCTGAGATTACTACTACAGAAACAACTGTAATTAGTCCTTTAGGATAGTCGGTGATAGTGAATAAGTTGTTTAGAGATGTGCTCTTTGAAATTCAGGGGGAAATATTTTTGGCGGATTTGATGGAACTGCGATTCGTCGAGTTTGACCTTATATTGGGCATGGACTGGTTGGTAAAATACCGTGTGCACTTGGATTGTCTTTGCAGCGTATGTTACTAAGAACTTCAGAGGATAAGGAAATGATGGTGATAGGAGAAAGAAGAAATTATTTGTCTAATATGGTATCAGCTTTAAAGGCAGAAAAGTTGGTGCGAAAGGGGTGTGGAGCGTTTTTAGCCTTCCTTAGTGCTTTGGATGCCAAGGAGTTGTCAGTGGAAAGTGTTAGAACAGTGAAAGAGTTTTTAGATGTCTTTCTCGAGGAACTTTTAGGATTGCCTCCGGATCGGGAGGTAGAGTTTGGCATTGAACTGTTGCCAGGAACGGCTCCGGTGTCCATTGCTCCTTATAGAATGGCGCCGAAGGAGTTAGCGGAGCTTAAGGC
Source organism: Gossypium rotundifolium (assembly GCA_025506655.1). Lineage (NCBI taxonomy): Eukaryota > Viridiplantae > Streptophyta > Magnoliopsida > Malvales > Malvaceae > Gossypium > Gossypium rotundifolium. The sequence continues at coordinate 82,636,666 of CP106722.1, read as the reverse complement.
TCAAATTTAGGAGTTGTTAGATCGCAGATTCATTTGACCGAGTGTGTCACTGTAGGGAGCGCCGGTCTTGTTCGTCAAGAAGAAGGATGGGTCGATGCGTATGTGCATCGATTATAGGCAGTTGAATAAATTGATGATCAAGAACAGGTATCCGTTGCTGAGAATCGACGATCTGTTTGATCAACTGCGAGGAGCTTCGATTTTCTTGAAAATAGATTTGAGATTGGGTTATCAACAGCTTAAGGTTAAGGAGGCGGATATTCATAAGACTGCATTTCGAACTCGTTATGGGCATTATGAGTTCTTGGTGATGCCATTTGGATTTACTAATGCACCAGCTGCATTTATGGACATGATGAATCGAGTCTTCCAACCTTATTTAGATCAGTTTATGGTGCTGTTCATAGATGATATTTTGGTGTACTTAAAAAATGAAGAAGAGCATGATTAGCATTTGAGGGTAGTATTGCAGATATTAACGGAGAATCAACTTTATTCCAAATTTTGTAAGTGTGAATTTTGGCTGAAGGAAGTGACCTTTTTGGGGCATGTTGTGTCTGCCGGAGGAATTAGAGTTGATCCCCGGAAGGTTGAGGCTGTATTAGACTGGAAACCACCGAAGTCAGTGGTAGAAATTCAGAGTTTCCTAGGGTTGGCTAGTTATTATAGGCGGTTCGTTGCGGGGTTTTTGTTGATTGCTGTACCCCTAACTAAGTTGTTGCGTAAGGGAGTACCATTTGTGTAGTCAGATCAGCAGCAAGAGAGCTTTGAGAAATTGAAGAAGATTCTGGCAGAAGCACCAGTATTGATTCAACCTGAGGCTAGAAAAGTGTTTATTATTTACTGTGATGCGTCACACACGGGCTTGGGGTGTGTGTTGATGCAAGGAGGAAAAGTGGTGGCTTATGCATCTCGTCAATTAAGGCCGCACGAGGTGAACTCTCCCACTCATGATTTTGAATTAGCTACAGTGGTGTTTGCTTTGAAGATTTGGAGACACTATCTGTACGGTGAGAAGTCGATTATCTATATAGATCATAAGAGTCTAAAGTACCTTCTTACCTAAAAGGAGTTGAACTTAAGACAGTGGAGGTGGATAGAACTGTTGAAAGATTATGACTTCTCAATCGAGTATCATCTCAGAAAGGCTAACGTGGTGGCAGATGCATTGAGTCGTAAGGTGATATCAGATTTGAGAGCGATATTCGCTCATCTCAGCCTGTATGAAGATGGTAGTCTGTGAGCTGAACTTCAGGTGAAGCTTGCATGGATAAGTTAGACCAAGGAAAAGCAGTTGACAGATGAAGCGTTGAGTCCTCGACTTCAGCATGTGAAAGGTGGTGAGATAGGGGATTTTGGGTTGAATAGTGATGGAGTATTGTGTTTCCGCGGAAGAATTTGTATGCCCAAAGATTCAGAATTGAGACAAATGATTTTGCGTGAGGTGCATAGTAACTTATATGCTATACACCCCAGAGGAAATAAGATGTGTCGAGACCTTTGTGAGCAGTATTGGTGGCCAGGGAGGAAACGGGAGGTTATTGATTTCGTGAGTAGGTGCTTGACATGTCAACAAGTGAAGGCGAAACATCAACTGCTATCAGGATTGCTACAACCAGTGAAAATTCTATTATGGAAATGGGAAAGGAGAACCATGGACGTTGTTAGTGGGTTACTCTTATCGCCTACTAAAAAAGATTTCGTTTGGGTAATAGTAGATCGGTTGACTAAGATTGCTCATTTCATACCTGTTCGTACGGATTACTCATTGTAGAAGTTGGCTAAGTTGTATGTAGAAGAGATCGTAAGGTTACATGGGGTACCAGTGTCTATTATATCGGACAGGGACCCTAGGTTTACATCACGATTTTGGAAAGCTTTTCATGAAGCTTCGGAAACAATGTTAAATTTCAGCACGACATTTCATCCTCGATGATGGTCGATCGGAAAGAGTAATCCAATTCGGAAGACATGTTAAGGGTCGTGTGATCGACTTGAGGGTAGTTGGGAGGATTTTCTACCGTTGGCAAAGTTTGCATACAACAACAGCTATCAATTCAGCATCCAGATGGTACCCTACGAGGCGTTGTATGGTCGTTGGTGTTGTACTCCTACTTGTTGGACTGAGCTGGGGGAGCAACAGTTATTGGGTCCTGAACTGATATCAGAGATGAAGGAAAAAGTAAAGGTAATTCGGGCACAGTTAAGGGAAACTTCGGATAGACAAAAATCATACACGGATCTGAAGCATAAGGATATTGAGTTTGCGGTGGGAGATCAGGTTTTTCTAAAGGTCTCACCTTGGAAGAAAATATTTAGATTTGGAAGGGAGGGCAAATTGAGCCCTAGGTTCATCGGACCATACCGTGTGTTAAACCGTGTTGGACCAGTGGCATATCAGTTGGAATTACCTCTGGAGTTAAGTCAGGTACATAGTGTTTTTCATGTCTCAATGTTAAGGCGTTATCGATCGGATCCGTCTCATATAGTACCGGTAGAGGAAGTTGAGATAAGACCTGACTTGTCTTTTGAAGAGGAGCCAGTACGAATTTTAGATCAGGACGTTAAGGTGCTGAGGAGGAAGTTGGTGTCATTAGTCAAAGTATTATGGCATAATCATGGATTGGATGAAGCTACATGGGAGCCTGAGGACGTGATTCGTCAGTAATATCCTCATCTCTTTTAATCAGGTAAATTTCGAGGATGAAATTTTCTTTAAGGGGGTAGAATTGTAACATCCTAAAATTTGGAATTTTATGTGTTGCATTAATTCTTGCGTTAAGCTAGTTAAAAATATTAATTGTGTAAGTTTAAGGGTTCTTTGAAGGCTCGGGGATCTATTTGGGCCCTAGTAAAAATTTTTTGTGTTTAAGCTTATTAGGGAGAGATAGTAAGTGGCATCAAGGCTTATGGAAATTAGCGAGCATTTTGCTAGCATAAAGGAGCTTATGGTAAAGGGGAGCCACATGAAAGACTTTGAGGGGAAAGGTTCAAATCCCATCAAGTGCAAAGTTTTGATTAATTTTTTTTTTTTTTTGTGTTCTTTCCCTAAGTGTAGGCTAAGATGGTATATAAGGCAAGGTGGACTTTTTAATTTTGGCAAGGTGGCTATGGATATAAGGAAAGGATGAGGGTAGGGAAAGAAATCAATAGAAAAAGGCAAGCTATGGAAACATGTTGGCATTTTTAAGGGTGATGTTATGGAAAGAATTGTTGGCCAAATTTTGACCTTATTGTCATAGTATGCACGGTTTTGGTATAGGGAGAGAGTAGCTGAAATTTTTTTACCTTTTGGTAGAAACTTTGGTGCTTGTTTGGCTAAAATTCCTTTTAGCATTTTTGTGTCATTTTTCTCAAACTTCTTCTCCTCTTTGCCAAAATTTCAAGCCATTAGTGAACATTTCTTTTCTTCAATTCTTTCTTGTTTGCCGAAAGTACCAAACCATAGAAACCAAATTATTTTCATTCATCTTCTCTTGAAAACCTAATTTGTTAAGCACCCCCTCTCAACCTTTCTTTTCTTTTTCACGAATTTCTCCAACTCTACTATCTTCTTCTCTAATCCATACCCTCATAACTGAAACTATTCTTGATCATTTTCTTTCATAGCCGACACTCTCAATCCACAATCACTCCTTTATAACTTCTTTCTCGTTTGAGTTGACATACCTTCTTCGATTAAATCAGTAAGTGAATTCTTTTCTATGTTCATATTCTTTTCGTTTTAGCCGAATAAGTATTTATCATTATTCGGTTGTAAATCGTGATCTTAGCCGAAAATGGTGTTATCTTCCACTTCTTCATATCTTAATCACCCTCTTTTTCGTAGTGTTCTAAGTGGGTGGCCGTGTATCTTTCTAGCCCTAAGTCAAACAGTGGAAATTGGATCCAATATCGATAAGGTAAGGAATTTTTCGTGGGTCATTTGAAATCGTTCTTTAATCTTATAAGTTGTTATTGGGATAATAGGGGGTGTGATTAATCGATTATATTATTTTAGGGACTTTATCGCTCGATCTATCAGCTAGTTGATCACGTGATTCAAGTGGTAAGCTGACCCTTTTTCCTTAATCAATCATTTCATATTAACGTAACATTATTTTGACTAATATTTGTTTTCAATAGAGACAAGCCATATCAAATCAAAAGGGATAGCGATTGGAGAGTGCAAAAGGAGCAGATTTGCGATCCTTACTCCTAAATTCAAATGAAGGCAGTATCGACGGTTCGGGATTTTCCACCAGGTTATGGACCATCATCCGGGGGGAATCGACAAATTGTGGTCGTTCACAATTCCAAGGGTAAACACTTTAAATCGTTTATTTAGAGTTGATTAATAAAATCATGTATATCGTTTAATCGAGCATTATGATATCTTAGGTGTCGAAGATCAAGAAAGCCTAGTACTTATTGTAATCAGGTGTGTAATCTCACACCATTTTTCGTGGATTTAAGATTGATATCATATTGGAAATAAGTTGCTATGATTAAAATCGTAAAGTGGTGTAAACCGGGGAAAATTGGCCTAAATTTCACTATTTTGATAAAATTAACAAAATCGGTATTAACATTGTGAAAACTACGAAAATGCCTCTAAAAGGTCAAATTACGAAAATGCCCTAAATGGGCTGATTTGATATATTGCCAAAATGGGCATATTTGATATATTGCCAAAATGGGCCGATTTGATATATTGCCTTCATGGGCCAATTTGATTGATTGCTTTAATGGGCCGATTTGCAGAAGTGTTTTAATGGGCCGAAATTGTTGTAATGAAGCTCTGAATTAATGATTGTTGTTATATTGTAAATATCATAATTTATCACGTATGTTGCATTTACATAATTTTGCATGGGATGGGAAAATGTTGAAGAGAATTGATTCTGGTGGCACTACCACAAAATTGTTTGTTAATCTGATTCGTTATGATTTTGGTTGCTTGGCCACAACCAAACTAAATTATAAATGGCAAAATGCCTGCGATTGGTGTGTTTGGCGGGTTGGGTTGACTTGATCCCCATAGGTGTGATGGGATGGTACGAGAGGTGTGTAGCAGATGGATTATTAGATTGGGTTGGGTTGCATTATCTTCATTTGATTTATTTGATACATTATTATGAAAAGGGGCTTAGGCCCAAAATATTGCTAAAGGGTTCAAGCCCAGTGATCAACGTAAGGTGATTATACACTGAGTTCTAGTAACTCACCCCGTTTCCTTAACCCTTGCAGGTAATGCTCAGTGACGTGGACTTGGGCCATGGATGACTTGGTGGGGCCATACTTCACAAACGATTTTATTTGGACTCTAGATTTTTTTCGTTCACTTTATTACTTTACTATTTTGAGTTAAATGTTTAAATAAGGCCTCTGGATTATTTTATTTTGCTTTATGTTTGACATACTTATATTTTGCTCAAGTTATTTTTAAATGGGATTTTCTTTTAAAAAAACTAAATTAAAGGATTTTTTTTTTCTAAAATAGACTAACAAATGGTTTTCATAGTAAACTTTTACAAATATTTTAACTTGGAAATTTTCTCTCAAATTTTCAACGATATTTTCAAAAGTCACAGTTTTATAAGATCTCTAGTTCAACTTATCGATTTATCAATCAACCTTCGAGGTTAATAGTACTTTATCAAATATTTCAAATTAAACTTGTTTTCTCGATTATAGCCAAACAACACCTATTTTAGTACGAATAAAACGGATTTAACATGCTTTTCTCATGTGACATGTCAGATCTGGTCATAACGCATGGTTCGGGTTTGGGGTGTTACACACCAAGCATACCATGATCATATCACCATAGACATTGACACATGTATGAATATACTTAGGCTTACAACCATATTAGCCAATATGAGCCAACTTACATGGCCAAATAGCAAAGCAAGCCATTGACAAACACAAGCCAATACATTGGCTACAATCACAATGGCACATTTAACCAGATGGATAAGCCCCTATACATGCCATAGACTCAAAATACTTGAATTCACTTATACCTAAAATGACAGTTTGATAGTGTGATAGGATCTCCAGCGAACTCCAACCTGAGCTAACTTAATAACACTAAAAGACATGGGAAAGGAAAAGGGGGTAAGCTATATTATATAGCTTAGTAATTTCATATGCAATAATACAAAACATTATTCATACACTTGACATCCAAATAACTTAACAATTATTAATGTAATTGTCATTAAAATTTCATAAACACAACTTACTCAATCCCAATCTTACCAACAGCTCATCATATAAATAACATAACATATTTCAACATAAATTTCATTAACTTCATGAGTATAATTTACTCAATCACATTCTTGCCTATAGCTCATCACATGAATATCATAACATATATCAACATGAATGTTATTAAAACTTCATAAGTATAATTTACTCAATCACATTCTTGCCTCTAGCTCATCACATGAATATCATAACATATATCAACATAATTGTCTTATACTAATAGCTCATCATATGAACTACTTAACACGTTTCAACATAAATGTCATTTAAGCTTCATAAGTACAGCTTACTCAATCACAATCTTATCACTTGTTCATCATATACTGAGCTCATTTTCTTTGAGTTTTATGTACATACTTGTACCATCACAAAACATATTCACATACTTTTTCATCTTTGACATACATGTTGAATTTCCCGTTGAACCACTTGGAATACTAAAGGATACTTGGTGATCTTGTACACACAATACCATACCAATGCCATATCCCAGATATGGTCTTACATGTAATCTCGTACCGATGCCAATAGCCTAGCTATGGTCTTACACGAAGTCTCATATTGATGCCATATCCCAGATATGGTCTTACACGAAGTCTCATAATGATGCCATATCCCAGATATGGTCTTACACGTAATCTCAGTAACCCTAATGTCATTACATTTGTATCCTAGCTATTTCTAAGGTTCAACCGGGATTTCTCGCTTGTCGAAACTTTGACGAATACTTCCATAGAGTTAATCACAATTCATACAAATTTAAAGAATTTAAAACATAGATAAAACAATGCATTAATTACATACGAACTTACCTTGACATAAAAATGGCGAAAAGGGCTAAATCGTCAAATACTCATTTTCCCTCGTTCTAGGTCCAAACCTCATTTTTCTTGATCTATAATATCAAATTTAACTTATTCAACCATTATACTATTCAAATTAGCCCAAAATCACATTATGGAAAAAATTATATTTTTGCCCCTAAAGTTTAACATTTTTACAATTTAGTCCCTAGGCTCGTAAAATGATTTTCATTCAATTTCTGCAATACCCATGCCTAGCCGAACCTTATACATACTCATAACAGCCCACATTTTTCATTTATTCACACTTTTACTACATATTTTACAACTTTTACAAATAAGTCCTTTTAGCATTTTCTTTGAAAATCACTTAGCAAAAGTAGTTTATCATACACTAAACATGAATTTTCTACCATTAGACATCAAAATACACAAACATCCATCATGGGTAAAATTTTAGACCTTGACATCTCTTCAAATTCATGGTAGAAATCGAAGGATTGAGTTACAACGACTTCAAAAATGTAAAGAGCATTAAAAACGGGGCTAGAACGGACTTACAATCAAGCTTGGATGTGGCCAAACCCTAGCTATGGCTTCCCCCTTGTGAATTTCGGCCATGACGAAGAAGATGGACAAAAATTGGCTTTTAATTTGGCTTTTTAATTTATTTAATTACCAAATTACCAAAATTCCCTTAATAAAAAACTTTGAAAACATACCACACCATGTCCATTTTTGTCCACCAACTTAACCAATGGTCTAATTACCATTTAAGGACCTCTAATTTAAAATGTCATAGCAATTGGACACCTCTAACATATAGAATTCAAGTTTTGCACTTTTTGTAATTTAGTCCTTTTAACTAAATTGAGTGCCCAAACGTAAAAAATTTTGAACGAAATTTTCACGAAATTGTTCCATAAAACTGTAGGCCATAAAAATATAATAAAAATAAATTTTACCATGTCGGATTTGTGGTCTCGAAACCACTGTTTCGACTAGACCCAAAATCAGGTTGTTACAGGGTAAATAATCCAATTTTAAAAATTTAGTTGGCTATAAAAAACCACCCACCGTCCCAACTCTCCCTCCATGCTTTCTTCATTTTAAAATTTTGTTGGATCTAGATCGTAAGTTTTTCTCCCAAAATTAATGCATCTTTTAGATTTTCTTGGCTTCCAAACACCCTTTACTTCTTCAACTTTGCAAGAAAATTACTCTTTCTTCTCCAATTTCTCACCTAAACTTTGCTCGTTTTTCTCAATTGGTAGAAGTTTGTAGGGGATTTTGAATTAGAGGTAAATCTATTATTTTCTTGACTATTAGGCTTTTATTTAGGGTTTTTAATTCAAATTTTTATAAATCTAGGCAAGTAAATTAAATATCCATGATTTTAAAGCATCAAGTAGCGAAAAAATGGTGGAACAAGTAATAAAGAGCTCAGTGATGATATGGAAACAATTTTCAATAGGTGTTGATAGGATTAAGAGGTTTGTAAATTCGATTTAATAAAATCTTGAAACAAATTCATGAATTAAATTAGGATTTAGTATAGGAATTAAGTAGAGTTAAATTATGGCTAGGTAATCTGTCAAAAACAAGGGCTGAGCTAGTGAGTAAGGGAGAGTGGTGAGTCAGAGGAACACAAAGAGAGTTATCTTTGGATGTTTTGAATGCTTAGTAACCTATTTATTTTCTTACAAAGCTGAAAAAATTGGTGGAGCCTCAACAAATAGGGATAAAGGCAAGCAACAAGCTGTCTAGTTCAGCAAGCCGTGGTGAGCCACAGATGAGTGCATTTGTGTGTTGTGTTTTAGCATGAATTGCGAGACCTTGAGAGTCAAAGTAAGGCCTACAACCTTCACTTATGGTATGCGAACCTTGACTTTTCCTGGTGCAAACCCTTGTGATTTTGTTAGAATTGTTGGGTATGTGCGCTATGCGATTTTAATGGTTCCAAATGCATGAACTTAAAACACGTGCATGTAGTTATAGGAATAAAATATGCAAGCCTTAGTTGAAAACCATGAACTTGACGTGACAAGGGTGAGTGGTGCATTTAAAATTTGCTTGTGTATGTGAGCATATTTTTAATTGTGAGCTGTTGTACTAAATGAGTATGTATATATATGTGTATATGGTCTTGTAATGTTTGCTAAAATTTGACGTGACAAGGGTTACTAAATAGGTATGTATATATAATATATATGTGTATATGAGTTTTGTAATGCTTCCAAATGGATATAAAATATATATTTATAATGTGAAATCTTATAACATGCAAATTTTTTAGTAATGCTCATTTATGCATGCACAAACCAAGATTTGAATTATGAGCTCTACGATAATGTAAGCTTTGATTTGTGAAAAATTATATTATCGTGAAATGCTAGGTGCTAGCCAATTATATTGTGTAATAAAATATTGTAACCTACCTAACTTGACCTTAGCAGAGACCCAAATTCGAAGATTACATTAACCAATCGAATTGGCTTGGTATTTATCAAAATCAATTTTCCTTTTTAAAACTCAAGTTCATACAAGTGATTTATATATATTGTAGTTTAACTTATTAGGAATAGTAATGTAAATAAAACATAAGCGATTTGATAAAACAAATAAGTTTAAAAAATATTAACCTAAATAACCTAACTTTATAACCTATACTTGAATGAGATGCACCTAACAACTAAATTAAAACCAATTCCCAAACCACGCTTCATAATAAAAGAAAACGAAAATAGCTCAACCTCTTAAGGAATTAAAACAATAATATTAACAAAATAAAATGGAACACAAACCAAGACCCTCTGAGTGTCATGTCCGCGTCCTAGTCTAAAGGATTATTTGTAAAGATGGAAATTAGGGGGAGAGAGCTTTGGAAGCTCAATATGAGTTACTTTACAATAATCCGAATCATACATCTATATTTTTAAACAATAAATACACATCATACATAATCATCAAGATTAAGAATCGATTATAAATATTTGTCAATCTCAACACGGTAAATCGATGTTACTATCTTAGTCAACCAATAATAATATACTCAACCATAGGCAATCAACTGAACAATTTCAAAGTTATTCATACAGTTCACGAAATACATGTACATAAAAATCTATTCAATCATTTCATCAAGTAAATTCAGTCTTGTATGCATAAGTTATCAAATATGCCATAAAAAAATCGGTTTAAAATTTATTGTCCTACCCCCAGCGACTAGCGCTCCAAAACTGGGAGTTCCCCAGAACTCCCTTTACCATCACTCCAATTTGTGGATTTAATACCTCATTCGAATTCAGGTAGTTGCAAATAAAAGCTGTCGATACTATGGAAACACAACCATCTTGCAGATAAGAGCTGTCAGAGGGACCGTGAGAGCACAATGGAAACGTTGCATTTAGGATCTGCTATAACTGTGGGTACACGTGGCCATTGCAGTTAGAATCTATTGTAATTGTGAGCACACAACGTATGATTAAATGTAGATAAACTGCCAATTCTTCCTCCGATCATATCAATCTAACCCATGAAAAGCAGTATAAATACATTCCAAGTTAATCAATTTATATATTGTTTACATTTAATCTCATGACCAATCAATAAAAATCATGAATCATGTAGGCATCCAATTTTGCAAACAACTAGGGCATTTAGATCATTCCATCGGGTATCCATAAAATACATGTAACATTATTCAAGCAATCAATTAAGAGTAATTCAAATAATAAATTCAATCATCCATATATCTCGTTGTTTTATTCCTAATTTAGGACCTAATTACATAATCTAGTTCTCTAATGCCATTAGAAACCTAATCGGGATTGATTTGAATGAAATAATTGAAGTTAAGACAAAACTATAATTCTTGAGTTTGAAGCCACACTTTAACACCCTAAACTCGACCTAGACGTCCGCACCAAGGCTAGAGAGTTACATAGTCGATATTAGGAAAACCACATTTACAAACACAGTCAAAATGAAACCATTCAACACATTTAATTATCATAGCAATTAACTATTTGCTTAATCTTCCCAAACATTATAATATCGTAGAAAGCTAAAATTACTAATAGTAAAGTTAAAAGGAAAGATAAATGGATTGACTGAGCTCTCGCAGCACCTACTTGTTCAAGTCTGAGAGCCACCTCACATCCAATCGACAATAAAATGAGTTGTGAACCCAGTGCATAAGAGACGTCCACTCAATTAAAGCACATTTGTAAGATAATTCTCGAATCCCAAGATTCAGTTAAATGACAAAAGTAATTCCAGCTTCAGATATAGAAAAAAATCGATACATATCGATTATTCCTACCTTCATTCGATCCATACCATCTCTCGTCCATCCCAACACACCTTTAAGGCCATTTAATGCAAAACCATCCCTACACACTATAAAGTGTTTGTATGACATGTTTCCTGAGACGCAGACTAGCTGTTAGATCGAATTACGCCAGAGCTCCAGATTCACATATATATAGATATATATAATGTGGCTTAGCCACTGATTATCTGTAGATCACTTCCTCATTTACAAATATCCCAACCTATGCAAATGCAGATTATAGATATCAACAACATGTGTTCAGTCATTCCTACTCAATTCATAAATAGTTAATACATATCAGTAAAATTAATAGTCATCACCGTATATATGTATTTATACAATTCATATCTTAGTCCCAAAGCATCAGATAGTCCTCATACAATCAAATTCAGATCACAAATACATGGTGGAGGTCATGCTTATGCTAGACAACACTCACGGTCTTATTTATATGCCATACAGCCTGACAGATGCTGGTATGCTTGCCTGTGTGGCTCACACGGCCTGACACTCGCCCGTGTAGTTCTAAATCATATACAGTGAGTTACATGACCTGAACACACACCCATGTCCTTGGCCCATGTAGTCTTTATTTTTAACTCAATGAGTTACACAGCCTAGACACACACGTCCGTGACCTTTGCTCATGCAGCTCAAATTTGATGAACAATAAGTTACACGGCTAGCCACATAGCTTGGTACACTGCTATGTGGCGTCAAAAACTTTATTTTCTGGTGTCTGAAATTCTCAAAAATAGGGGTTTTCAGTACACACCTAAAGAGGTTTTGAAGCGATAACAACTTAGAGAGTCTCTGAAGCCTAGAACAACCATCCAATCACTCAAGCAACCGAATTTAGTGACAATGATGCATAATTATACACAAAAACTTATGTTGAAAACTTTGACATAAAACGTTCAACGGAATCGACACTTTCCGAAAGATTAACTACGATTACTCGAATTAAGTTACCAAAGTTCATTACTTCCAGCACCTATTTCTAAAATAAGGAAACCAACATAAATAATAAAGAGAATTTATCCATAAGCGCAAACTATCAACGACATAACACCGTCATTTCTTAAACCTTAAACATATTAACACAGTTGACATCACAGAAGACATACTTACCCAACCTATACAACAGATCAGAATGCGAAGTCCAACGATCAACAATAGCACGTTCAAGTGATATATAAAAAAAAATGAAAGAAGAGGAGAAATAAAAGAGAAGGGAAAGAAGAAGAAAAACGTAAAGAGGAAAAGAGAAACGTTTAAAAATATTTTATCTTAACCACCAACGAGGTTTTTGACAACAAGCAAAATATTTCCTAACGCATACGATGGAACTCGAACACAAGACCAGACAGGATACAAATGCTTAACTAGTGAACTAGCAGGCTCATTCTTGACACAGGTTTACATATAATTAAATTTAACTATGTAACGCACGGATAGGGGTTGTTTTAAAATGATAAAACTTCTAACGATGCGACTCGAACTCCAGACCTTGAACACAAAAGTAGAGCACTGAACCACAGACACAGAGAATTGATTACTGTAGAAATTTGCAACTAAACACTGAAAATTTGAGGCATTATAACTCTCTTCCCTAAAAAAAAAATTCATCCTCAAAATTTACTTGACTCAAACAGATGCGGGTACTGTTGTTGGATCAATTCTTAGGGTTCCCATGTGGCTTCTTCAGTGCCATATTCTGCCACAGAACCTTGACTAAAGGAAGAGTTTTCTTGTAACACCCCTAACCCGTGTCCGTCACTAAAACAGGGTTACAGAGCATTACTAAAACTTTCAGAACATTTTTAGGTAAATCATGTCAATCACTATTCACTTTTCGAGATCATGCATAACGTCCCTTGAATGGACCCTCAAGGTCCAATACGAGCATTAGAATTGAGTCAGGACTTAATCAGAAACTCTAAGAATTTTTCGTGACATTTCAAAAATTTTCTAAGGTGTAGGACTCACACGCTCGTGTGGTCTAAGGGACATGCTCGTGTGACCCTGAGACACGCCTATGCTATAGGCCGTGTTCAATTTAGGGTCTCTTTGAGTTGCACCACACGACCATGCCACACGTCCGTGTGATAGGCCATGTGGTTAATTAATTCAATTCGAATTAGGTGCAAGTTTCACATGGCCAAGACACAAGCCCATGTTCAAGGCTGTGTCACTCACACGGCTGAGACACATGCCCGTGTCTCCTCCATTGTGCTTAATTTTGAGCATTCTGTTTTCTTAAATTTAAGGTGTAGGGGACACACGGCCAGGCCACACGCCCATGGGGTAGGTTCTGTGTCACACACGGCCTAGACACATGCCTGTGTAGACAAAATAAAGCCATTCCTAGCTTCATTTCTCACCCTAAATCACACCCATGACCTGCACTTGCATCACACATCCAAATACTAACCATTTCAAGCATTCATATCTAGCAAATTCTATCATTCAACATGGTATACCGTTATATGCATACATGTTTATTATCTTATCTTGGTTTAGTCCATATGTTAGACATAGTTTGATCAACTACTTAACATATATGTGGCTAACATAATATGACATTACAAGTATATCAAAACAATCATTACTAGCCATTCCAATGGCTAGATTACAAGCATCGTTTATGTTTACATGGCAGTATGGCCAACATATCCTATACATGCCATTACAATCGCAATTGAATTACCATACTATACCGACATGGGCTGATGGATAGTGTGAGTGATCTCCGCTAAGCTTCTAATCGAACGAGCTTTTGATTACTCTAAAATAGGGGGAAGTAAAATGGGGTAAGCATTTCATGCTTAGTAAGTTCGTATACCATGGTACTTAACTTACCATTCATCCTATTTTGAGGTACTTATGTAAGGCATATTTAATCAATTTGACCTCAAGCCTTGCACACATCCTCGTTGCCCTTGTTAGTCATATAATTCATAATAACATCAAGACATGTATGAGCTCAACAATAAATAAGTTTCCAAGCACATATGCTTTCCACAACATGTATTCATTTATCATGTATAAATCATCTCTTATTATTACAAGTATAGTGTCATAGTAGTTTGTTTTGAGTTCAACTTATTTCATGTCAGGACCTTACTCATATTTTTTGAATATTAAGGTCACACAAGTAGTAGTACACCCAAGGTGCATGAGTCTATAATCAAGGATGAACTTATATTCATCAATCAAACTCTAAGTAAAAATATCATCGTATCATATTTCCATGTATCAATTGTCACATATCATCATTTTCGTCTATTTCAAGTAGATATATGTAATAACTCATTTATTATTCATATCTTCTCTTGTCAAGAGTTTTACCCGTTGAATCTTTCTAGAATATCGATGGATACACCGGCAGTACACTCGAGGTGTACAATTCAAAATTCATCAATTCATGTCTATTAATGCCCTTAAGGTACAATTTCAGATGGTGCATTCTCGAGCCACACATGTATACAATAGGATTACCAATCCAAGCTAAATCCTTTTTATGACATATACTCTAAAGTGCTGGATCTGGATTACCCGTCTGGACGAAATCCAATCCATAACATATGCTCGAGAGGACTTATATCAGGATTACCCGTCCGGGCTAAATCCTTTTAGCAATGATGTAAATAGGATTTGTAACATCCTGAAAGTTAGGGTTCTGCATTTTATGTGTTTCTATGTGTTGGCTTGTTCTACTTGTTATTTTGGTGTGTTTGGGGGTCATGGAGAGGCTCGGGATCAAGCCAGAGCCTTAGTAAAATTTCATATTTGGGCACTTTAAGAGGGAGAGCTGGTTGAGACAGGCCTGAAGAATATTTTCTTGTGTTTGTTGACACAAGATGGAATGTGGTAAAGTGGCAAGTGACGTCATTTAGGGATCAAGAAAGTGGCGTCACAAGGGAGCAGCAAGGGGATGGAGTTCAAATCCCATAAGCCTCAGTATGAAGCTTTATTTCTGGCACTTGGATGGGGAGAAGGTGGATTCGATAAGGACTCTTCAAGGTTGTTGGTTGAATGAGTCAAAAACATTTGAATGAGTGGTCATGAGGAGATGGTGGTGTTTGAATTGGTCAAACCAATTCAAACGGGTGATGGGGAGTGGAATTAGGAGGAAATCAAGGGATTTGGTGTTGGTTGTGAGTGTTGGCCGAATGTTGGAGAGTGGGGAGGGGAAATTTCGGCTAGGTGTTGTTGAGGCTAGGGAGTGACGACATGGGGTGTGTGTTAACAAAACTAAAAACTTGGTGGAGTTGGTGCCGAATTGGAGAGAGAGCTCTTTTGTATCCATTTTGAGTTTCTTATTTTTGGTGTGCTGAAAGTCCACAAGAGCATCTTAGTTTTTCTACTCTCTTTTCTTTTTCTCGTTTTTTCTTCTTAATCTTCTTTGTGCTTTCGGTTCTTATGTTCATTCTTCTCATTTCTTACTTCAACTTTTCACAAGCCAAAACCCCCTTGAAGTCACCCCCTTACCGAATCATTTTCTTCTCCTTTGCTCTTTTCTCTTAAACACCATAACCAAACCATTCCCTTGTGGTTTAGTTCAAACACCCTTCTTCTCTTTTCTTTAACCATCTCCCTCAAAGCTGAAACTCTATTCTCTTCTCTTCTCCTCTTCTTTACTACTGTCTCTTCTAGCCAAATATTTTATTCACCTCTCCCATATATTTTATCTTCTCATTTGTTCATCTCTATTTCTTGTTTTCTAGTCGTGTGCCAAGTTGTAAGGTGTAAGTAGGATTGTCGAATGTCCCTATTCATTCGATTGTGATAGTGCAAGGTAATATGTTCACTTAGTCATATGATTTTCTTGTCCTTTTTCTAAAGTTATAACCGCACGACTGAACCTTCAATACCGATTTTTTTCTTCCATGTCTTCCACCTCTTGTAGCCGTAGGTAGGAGGGTGCTTTTGGGCAGTGAATCCATTCTGTTCTCTCAAGTCTTCGGTAAGCGCAAGGTAATATGGGTTCTTCTGCTCCTTCTTTCTTTTCAGTCCTATGTGTGGTCATAGTCAAAGTGGCTATTCATGTTTGATGAAGTTGCGACTAATCTCTTTTAAACCTCTTTTAACATGGCATGATTGCTCTGGTTTGATATGGAATTGAATCTCTTCAGCCAATTATAGGGTTCTCTTTTAGACCATAGCTAAACCCAGTATGGTGCGACTTCTTAACCAAGGTAAGAGATCATCTTATTGGATTCCTTGATTATTGTTATTTTCCTGTGGTTGCTTTAATCGTATTCCCTTATTAGACAATCGACGTTTCTTTCTGACCTCTGATCAAGTCTATTCATGGATGCAAGTGTCGGTCAAGCCGGGGAAGAGAGTGGACCTGTAATCTCTGCTCCCAAGTTTAAAAGACGTACTGTGTCGGTGGTTTGGGACTTTTCATTGGGGTGTGGTAGAGAACCGACGTCTACCTGGGATAGACAAATCGCTGTTATCCCTGCTAGTGAGAGCATCAAGGTAGAGAGTATAGTTTTACGGGTAATCAGGTGTGTAATGCTCACACTCTACTGTATTAATCTATGTTAATTGGCTAAAGCTGAATGACTGATTTGATAGTCGATATACCATTGTGGGTAAGGTTGGAGAGACCAGGTAAGTTCCGCTGTTATGTTACTTACAGATTATTGTGTATTTTAACCACTGATATGCTATACATTGAAAGTATGTTGCATTCGTCACAGTATGACAATATGTTGCATGGGCGTTTGGGAAATGATTGGGAGGGGAAGTGTGATTATGTGACTCTGTCACGGTGGTATGGAACCACGGTGGGCTAGCCCCACGTATTTATTAAGTGATTATGTCATGGTGGTCTGTGACCACGGTGGTTTGAAACCACGTTTACTTATTGGTGACTCATCTCAGTGGTCTAGAACCACAGTGGGTTGGCCCCACGTATATTATTCAGAGATCGTCACGGTGGTCTAGGACCACGGTGAGTTGGCCCCACGTATATATATATTTTGTGATTCTGTCACAAGTGATTTGGGACCGCGTGGCAAAATGCCATGGATTATTGGATGATTCAGGTGACCTAGAGGATGGAAAATTAGGTTGGGTTCGGGCAGTATTGCATGCATGATTATTTTGTTGTATTGTGTGGGCTAAGGCCCAATGGGCCTATGTAGGCTTAAAGCCAATTGCGTTATAGGGGATTGACACACTGAGTCTCGATGACTCACCCCTCTGCTTAATTTTACAGGTAATCCTAAGATCGCGATTTTGGGAGTCGAGGTGGACTTCGAGGTGGCCATGAAATGTTTCTCGTAAACTCATTTCTTTTTAAACTTATTTTGAGTTTGGGATTTTATTTTGTAATAAGGCCGCTATAACTTAAATTTGGGTTTTGGTTTAATGCTGATATTATATATTCTATAAACTATCGAACATGAGGTTTTTCTAAAGTTAAAACATAAGCAAATAAACATAAGCAAATAGTTTTCAAAGTGTTAACAAAAGACGGGTTACGAATAACTAATTAACTCGGAGATTTTATTAAAACTGCAATATCGTTTTCAAATGTCACGTTTATGAATTTCCTTGATTTCGGTTTTTCTGTAAAATAAAGTTGTTACAACCTGTTTGATCAATTTAGTATAAAGACGATACAAAAGCTTCAAATAAAATTTTTAAATTATCATAAATTTGAAGACACTCAATGAAATGTTTACGGGGAATTCGATGTTTCGTTAAAATTTTCAAAAACCTCTTTTCCTATAACATACCAGATTTTGTCGTAATGTATTGACCGGTTTTGGGGTGTTACAATTATGGTTTCAGAGTCAGGTTACAAAACTCAGTTGTGGGTTATGGAGTTCAAGAATATTTTCAAAAGTCAGTTTAGAAAATGGTTTTGAAAATACATATTTTCTAGAAGCGTGGCACCCGAGTCTCCGGTACCAAATCGTATGGTAAGTTCCCTGATTATTGCTTGAATTTTTATGAAATGTTGTGATGGATAGTTTTAAGAAATACCACTCTAAGAATAGAGACCCATAGAAATATTTCTTGCGAGAATCCACTTCTAATGCTAATTTCATAAAATTGCTAGGTAATAAACAGTGGAAGAAGTACTAATTCATAAAACTTGTAATCAGATTAAGTTGAATTGGTAGTCATGAGTGCTAGAAGACGTGGACGTGGTATGCGTGGCCGTGGTAGAGGCCGGGGTGTTGAGGCTAAACCCTCGAAATTAGGGCATGGGCCGAAAGATAAAGTGCCGGTATCACCAATTGCGGAAGCAAGAGTTTAGGACCAAACTGATGGAGACGATGCTGTATCTCAAGCTATGTTACATGTGCTGGAGCGGGTTACTGGAGCAAGCGTGGGGTCAGTGGATCAAAAATCTATTTCTGAGCGACTCCGAGGTAATGGAGCTGAGATGTTTAGGGGCATTTCTAGTGTAGCTCCTAACATAGCCGAGTACTGGCTGGAAGCGGTCGAATGAATCATGGACGATCTGGACTGTACCGCAGAAGAGAAGTTGAAAGGAGTAGTGTCCCTTCTTCGAGATGAGGCGTACCAGTGGTGGCTCACGGTAAGGGATGGTACAACTACTGACCGGATTACCTGGGACTTCTTTAAATCAACATTTCAGGGAAAGTACATTAGAGCAAGTTATGTGGACGCTCAGAGGAGGGCATTTCTCAATTTGGTCTAGGGGAATAAGACAGTGGCTGAATATGAGGCAGAATTCCTACGACTAAGTCGATTTGCCTGGGGTATTGTTGCGATAGATCATGAACGTTGCGTTCGATTTGAGGATGGTCTGAAGGACGAGTTGCGAGTACTGATAGCTCCACAACGGGAAAGAGAATTCGCTATTCTGGTTGAGAAGGCAAAGATAGCCGAAGAGGTGAAGCGATCTGAAACACAGAATCAGGACAGGGACAAAGGTAAGAATAAAAAAAATTTTGGGTCATCAAGATTTGCTGGGAGTTTTCAGAAGAAGCCTAAGTTGGATGGACTGAGTCGAGTTGCGAGGCCTATTGCTGTTGCTCGAACGCAGCAGTGTGCTAGATGTGGTAGATTCCATTCAGGGGAATGCTAGGAAGAAGTAAAGAATGCTTCAGGTGTGGATCTGTACGTCATTTCGTAAGGGACTGTCCATAGGAGCCAAACAGGGCACGACCAGTTGGTCAGGGTTATGTATAGCCTGGAAGAGGTGGGCAGCAACCGTCGAGAGGTCGTGGTACAGCTAGAGGAGGAAATGGTTATAGTCGAGGGCGTGGAGCACCGGGCAGAGGTATTGGGAATACAGATGCAAGACAGCCTGGGTTAGTCTATGCAGCTAGACGACGAGAGGACGAAGATGCACAGGACGTCATAATCAGTGCGTTCTTTTTGGTTTGCCTTTGCAGCACTGATAGATATTGGGTCTACACACTTGTATGCTGCTAGTACTAATTCTGGAACTTTGAACATAGAATCTAAAGTTTCTCATAGGGAAATGACTGTGATTAGCCCTTTAGAATAATCTGTAGTAGCGAACAAACTCTTTAGGAATATGCCTTTAGAAGTTCAAGGGATAGTTTTCCTAGCTGATTTGATGGAGTTGCCATTCGACGAGTTCGATTTGATTTTAGGCATGGACTGGTTGGTCAAGTATCGAGCAAACTTGGACTGTACAGGTAAGTGTATGATACTGAAGACTCTTGAGGATAAGGAGGTGTTGGTGATAGGTGAGAGAAGGAATTACTTGTCCAATGTGGTGTTTGCTTTAAAGGTCGATAGGATGGTACGAAAAGGGTGTGAGGCGTTTTTAGCTTTCATCAGTGCGTTGGAAGCCAAAGAGTTGACCATAAGAGATGTTAGGATCGTGAATGAATTCTCTGATATTTTTCCAGAAGAGCTTCTAGGGTTACCTCCGGATTGTAAGGTAGAGTTTGGTATTGATCTTCTTCCGGGAACAGCTCCAGTGTCCATTGCCCCATATAGAATGGAGCTGAAGGAGCTGGTGGAACTTAAAGCTCAGATTCAGGAATTATTGGACCATGGTTTTATCCGACCAAGTGTGTCTCCATGGGGAGCACCAGTGTTATTCGTTAAGAAAAAGGATGGGTCGATGAGGATGTGTATTGATTACAGGAAATTGAACTAGTTGACGATTAAAAACAAGTACCAGTTGCCAAGGATTGACAACTTATTCGATCAACTGCAAGGCGCTTCGGTCTTCTCGAAGATAGACTTCAGGTCAGGCTATCATCAGTTTAAGGTCAAGGAGGCGGATATTCATAAGACAGCTTTTCAAACTCATTCGGTCATTATGAATTTTTAGTAATGCCGTTCGGGTTGACGAATGCACCAGCTGCGTTTATGGATATGATGAACAAAGTATTCCAACCCTATCTAGATTGGTTTATCGTAGTGTTTATAGATGATATCTTGGTTTATTCAAGGACGGAAAAGGAACATGATTCACAACTTCGGGTGGTTCTGCAGATTTTGAAAGAGAAGCAACTGTATGCCAAGTTCAGCAAGTGTGAATTTTGGTTGAGAGAAGTTACTTTTCTAGGGCATGTTGTGTCTGCTGAGGGAATTAGGGTTGATCCCCAAAAAATTAAAGCTGTGTTGAGCTGGAAACCATTGAAGTCAGTAGCAAAAATTTGAAGCTTCGTTGGGTTAGCTAGGTATTACAGAAGGTTTGTTGAGGGATTCTCATTGATAGCTGCACCTTTAACTAAGTTGTTACAGAAAGGGGTACCATTTTTCTGGTCAGGAAAGCTATAGGAAAGCGTTGAGAAGTTAAAAAAGATTTTGATAGAGACAGTAGTGTTGATCCAGCCCGAGGCTAGGAAGGAGTTTGTCATTTATTGTGATGCATCGCACACAGGATTAGGGTGCGTGTTGATGCAAGAGAGGAAAGTGGTGGTGTATGCGTCTCGACAATTGAGGCCACATGAAGTGAACTATCCCACGCATGATTTTGACTTAGCTGAGGTAGAGTTCGCTCTGAAGATCTGGAGGCACTACTTGTATGGAGAGAAGTCGATTATTTACACAGATCACAAGAGCCTGAAATATATCCCTACCCAGAAGGAGCTAAATTTGAGGCAGCGGAGGTGGATTGAATTGTTGAAAGATTATAACTGCTCAATCGAGTATCACCCGGGTAAAGCTAACGTAGTGGCAGATGCGTTGAGCCGTAAGGTAATATCGGACTTGAGGGCAATGTTTGCTCATCTCAGTTTATATGAAGATGGGAGTTTGTTAGCTGAACTTCAAGTGAGGCCTACATGGATAATTCAGGTTAAAGAGCAATAGTTATCGATGAATCATTAAGTTCTAAATTCCAACTAGTGGAAGGTAGTGAGACAGGACATTTTAGTTTGAACAGTGATGGGGTATTGTGCTTTTGTGGAAAGGCTTATATGCCAAAGGATTCCGAGTTAAGGAAAAAAATTCTACAGGAAGCGCATAATAGCCCATACGCTATGCATCCTAGTGGGAGTAAGATGTACCGAGATTTGCGGGAACAATTTTGGTGGCCAGGGTTGAAGTGAGAAGTTACTGAGTTTGTGAGTAGGTGCTTAACGTGTCAGCAAGTGAAAGGCAGAACATCAGTTGCCTTCGGGATTGTTACAGCCAGTGAAGATTCCACTGTGGAAATAGGAGAGAATAACGATGGATTTTGTTAGTGGACTACATCTTACGCCTATTAAGAAAAATTAGATGTGGGTAATTGTCGATCGATTGACGAAGTCCACTCACTTCATACCGGTTTGAGTGGATTATTCACTTCAGAAGTTAGCTAAGCTGTATGTAGTAAAGATTGTGAGGTTGCATGGGATACCAGTGTCTATCATATCAGACAGAGACCCCAGGTTTACATCGCGGTTCTGGAAAGCGTTGCATTAAGCATTGGGTACAAGATTGGATTTCAGCACGGCATTTCATCCACAAACTTATAGTCAGTCTGAGAGGGTAATTTAGATCTTGGAAGACATGTTGATAGGCTACATAATTGACTTTAGAGGTAGTTGGAAAGATTTCTTGCCGTTGGTAGAATTCGCATACAACAATAGCTATCAATCCAGTATTCAGATGGCACCCTATGAAGTGTTGTCTGGTCATAAGTGCCATACCCCTACCTGCTGGACAGAGTTGGGTGAGCGACTGTTGTTGGGTCCAGAATTGGTTTCTAAAACAGAGGAAAAGGTTAAGTTGATTCAGGCTCAATTAAGGGAAGCTTCCGACAGGCAGAAATCGTATGCAGATCTGAAGCGTAAGGATATTTAGTTCTCAGTGGGTGATAGGGTTTTTCTGAAAGTTTCACCTTTTAAGAGGGTTCTGAAGTTTGGACGTAAGGGTAAGTTGAGCCCAGGTTCATCGGGCCTTATCGAGTGTTGAGACGTGTGGGACCAGTGGTGTTCAGCTTGAGTTACCTATGGAATTGAGGCAGATACATAATGTATTCTATGTCTCGATGTTAAGGTGCTATCGTTCTGATCCATTTAACATAGTGCCAGTGGAAGAAATTGAAGTAAGACCTGATTTATCTTTTGAGGAAGAACCTGTTCAGATCTTAGATCGAGATGTGAAAGTTTTGAGAAAGAAGACAGTTCCGTTGGTGAAAGTTTTGTGGCGGAATCACGGTTCAGAGGAAGCCACGTGGGAACCAGAGGATGTGATGCGACAGCAATACCCTCACCTCTTTTGTTCAGGTAATTTTCGAGGCCAAAATTTCTTTAAGGGGGTAGAACTGTAACATCCTGAAAGTTAGGGTTCTGTATTTTATGTGTTTCTTTGTGTTGGCTTGTTCTGCTTATTACTTTGGTGTGTTTGGGGGTCCTAGGGAAGCTCAGGATCAAGCCAGAGCCTTGGTAAAATTTCGTATTTGGGCACTTTAGGGGGAGAGCTGGTTGAGACAGGCCTTAAGAATATTTTCTTGTGTTTGTTGACACAAGATGGAATGTGGTAAAGTGGCAAGTGACGCCACTTAGGGATCATGGAAGTGGCATCACAAGGGAGCAGCAGGGGGAAGGAGTTTGAATCCCATAAGCCTCAGTATGAAGCTTTATTTTTGGCACTTGGATAGGGAGAAGGCGGATTCGGTATGGACTCTTCAAGGTTGTTGGCTGAATGAGTCAAAAACATTTGAATGAGTGGTCATGAGGAGATGGTGGTGTTTGAATTGGTCCAACCGATTCAAATGGGTGATGGGGAGTGGAATTAGGAGGAAATCAAGGGATCTGATGTTAGTTGTGAGTGTTGGCCGAATGTTGGAGAGTGGGGAGGGGAAATTTCGGCTAGGTGTTGATGAGGCTAGAGAGTGACGGCATGGGGTGTGTGTTAACAAAACTGAAAACTTGGTAGAGTGGGTGTCGAATTGGAGAGAGAGCTCTTTTGTATCCATTTTGAGTTGCTTATTTTTGGTGTGCCGAAAGTCCATAAGAGCATCTTAGTTTTTCTACTCTCTTTTTTTTTCTCGTTTTTTCTTTTTAATCTTCTTTGTGCTTTTTGTTCTTGTAGCCATTCTTCTCATTTCTTACTTCAACTCTTCACAAGCCAAAACCCCCTTGAAGTCACCCCTTGCCGAATCACTTTCTTCTCTTTTGCTCTTTTCTTTTAAATGCCATAACCGAACCATTCCCTTGTGGTTTAGTTCAAACACCCTTATTCTCTTTTCTTTAACCATCTCCCTTAAAGCTGAAACTCTATTCTCTTCTCTTCTCCTCTTTTTTACTATTTCTAGCCGAGTATTTTCTGCACCTCTCCCATATTTTTTTTTCTCATTTGTTCATCTCTATTTCTTTTTCTCTAGTCGTGTACCAAGAAGCAAGGTGTAAGTAGGATTGCCAAAGGACCCTATTCATCCGATTGTGATAGTGCAAGGTAATACGTACACTTAGTCATATGATTTTCTTCTCCTTTTTCTAAAGTTATGACCGCACGACTGAACCTTCAATACCAGTTCTTTTCTTCCATATCTTCCACCTCTTGTGGCCGTAGGTAGGAGGGTGCTTTTCAAAAGTGAATCCGTTCTGTTCTCTAAAGTCTTCGGCAAGCGCAAGGTAATATGGGTTCTTCTGCTCCTTCTTTCTTTTTGGTCCTATGTGTGGTCATAGCCGAAGTGCCTCTTGTTGTTTGATGAAGTTGCGGTTAATCTTTTTTAACCCTCTTTTAACATGGCATGATCACTTCGATTTGATATGGAATCGAATCTTTTCAGCCAATTATAGGGTTCTCTTTTAGACTATAGCCAAACCCAAAGTGGTGCGACTTCTTAACCAAGGTAAGAGATCATCTTATTGGATTCCTTGGTTATTATTATTTTCCTGTGCATTTTTGGTTGCTTTAATCAAATTCCCTTATTAGACAATCGACATTTCTCTCTGACCTCTAATCAAGTCTATTCATGGATGCAAGTTTCGGTCAAGCCGGGGAGGAGAGTGGACCCATAATCTCTGCACCCAAGTTTAAAAGACGTGCTGTGTCGGCAGTTCGAGGCTTTTCGCCGGGGTGTGGTAGAGAACTGACGTCTGCCTGGGATAGGCAAATCGCTGTTATCCCTGCTAGTGAGAGCGTCGAGGTAGAGAGTATAGTTTTATGCGTAATTAGGTGTGTAATGCTCACACTCTACTGTATTAATCTATGTTAATTGGCTAAAGCTGAACGACTGATTTGATAGTCAATATACCATTGTGGGTAAGGTTGGAGAGACCAGGTAAGTTCCGCTATTATGTTACTTACAGATTATTGTGTGTTTTAACCACTGATATGCTATACATTGAAAGTATGTTGCATTCATCACAGTATGACAATATGTTGCATTAGCTTTTGGGAAATGATTAGGAGAGGAAGTGTGATTATGTGACTCTGCCACGGTAGTCTGGAACCACGGTGGGCAGGCCCCATGTATTTATTGAGTGACTATGTCATGGTGGTCTGCGACCACGGTGGTTTGAAACCATGTTTACTTATCGGTGACTCATCTCAGTGGTCTGGAACCACAGTGGGTTGGCCCCACGTATATTATTCAGAGATCGTCACGGTGGTCTAGGACCATGGTGAGTTGGCCCCACGTATATATATATATATATATATATATATTGTGACTCTGTCAGAAGTGGTCTGGGACCACGGTGGCAAAATGCCACGGATGATTAGATGACTCAGGTGACCTAGAGGATGGAAAAATAGGTTGGGTTCGGGAAGCATTGCATGCATGATTATTTTGCTGTATTGTGTGGGCTAAGGCCCAACGGGCCTATATGGGCTTAAAGCCAATTGAGTTATAGGGGATTGACACACTGAGTCTCGATGACTCAGCCCTCTGTTTAATTTTGCAGGTAATCCTAAGATTGCGGTTTTGGGAGCCAAGGTGGACTTCGAGGTGGCCATGCAATTTTCTCGCAAACTCGTTTCTTTTTATTTAAACTTATTTTGAGTTTGGGATTTTATTTTGTAATAAGGCCGCTATAACTTAAATTTAGGTTTTGATTTAATGCTGATATTATATATTCTATAAACTATTGAACATGGGGTTTTTCTAAAGTTAAAACATAAGCAAATAAACATAAGCAAATAGTTTTCAAAGTGTTAACAAAAGACGAGTTACGAATAACTAATTAACTCGGAGATTTTATTAAAACCGTAATATCGTTTTCAAATGTCACGTTTATGGATTTCCTTGATTTCGGTTTTTTGTAAAACAAAGTTGTTACAACCTGTTTGATCAATTTAGTATAAAGACGATACGAAACCTTCAAACAAAAGTTTTAAATTGTCATAATTTTGAAGACACTCAACGAAATGTTTTCGGGGAATTCGATGTTTCATTAAAATTTTCAAAAACCTCTTTTCCTGTAACATACCAGATTTGGTCGTAACGTATTGACCGGGTTTGGGGTGTTACAGGATTACTCGACCGGGCTAAATCCCACTGGCAACAAATGCAGGGCCACATTCATTTCGGGAAATTACATATCCATTAAATTTTCCATTGTTCAAACGGGATTTAACATTTTTCAAGCATTATCAGGCATGTAATCAATCTCACACATTTATACATTCAAGCAAATTCAAATGTTCACATTCAACTCAAGCATAAAATTTACATTTTTATCTCTTATCATTTATCTAGCATTATTGTTGATCGAGCACATTTCATTTATTGGCTTTGACGAACATGTGATCATTTCACATAATTAAGGCATTTATACAATTCACAAACACAACATTTAATTCAAGCATAAAAATATATATAATTTAGTTACACGAACTTGCCTCGACAATGTTCGTGTACGTAAATCTACTAATCCGACATTTTCCTCTTTTCCTCGTTCTAATTTTGAATTTTGTCTATCCGGATCTATACGAGTAAATTTAACATTAATTTATCATATTTTTCATTCATGTGGACTCAATTTTCATCCTAGGCAAAATTACTATTTTGCCCCTAACTTTTCCACAAATTCCATTTTTGTCCCTAGGCTCGGAAAATGAAACTTGTGCAAATTACTCCCTATTCCAATCCTAAACAAAGCCCCATTACAAATTTTACAGCACATGTATTCATAAAATTTTAGAATTTTTCATCAAATTTTACAACTTTTCATTTTAGTCCATAAGTCATGTTTTCATCAAAAATCACTTTGTAAAAGTTGTTTATCTATAAATAATCTTTCATTTTCTACCATAAATTTCTAATTTCTAGCATATGAATCCATGGCCCATTTTCATAATTTGATAAATTTTCAAATTAATCCCCCAAATAGAGAGATTAAGCTATCCCGATTAAAAAAATATCAAAATTACTAAAAACGGGACAATGAAACTTACCCAAATTGGCCATGAAAGTCTCTTCTCTCTCTCCTAGGGCTTCCATGTTTATTTTGGGAAAGAATATGAGAAAATGTTATTTTTATTTTCTTTTCATCTTTTTAATTAATTAATATTTTCACTTTCCAATTTAGTCCCTATCCTTTTTCTCATTTTCCATGGATGAATCATCCAAAAATATCTACATACTTTTTATTAATGGTCTAATTACCCTATAAGGACCTTATGTTTTTAATTCCATAGCTATTTGATCCTTCTAGCTACTAGAATCCAACTTTTGCATTTTATGCGATTTGGTCCTTCTCGTAATTAAACACATAATCGGTAAAATTTTCTTTTCAAAATTTTCACATGACATTTATAGTATAATATAGATCATATAATAAAATAAAAATAAAATTTATTTTTCGGCTTTGATTTGTCGTCCTAAGACCATTGTTTCGATTTCACCAAAATTGGGCTGTTACATTTCTTTATCAATACCTTAACGTCACAGTCCAGAATCTGAATAGGTTCCTCCTCAAAAGTTAGGTCCGATCGCAACTCGATCTTATCGACAAGGACAATGTGCGATAGATCAGATTGATATCGTCTTAGCATTGAGATGTGGAACACATCGTGAATACACTCTGACTCCGACGGTAATTGATCGTGATCTGAGAGTTTTAATATTTATATAATGAACGATCGAGCCTAGAAACTAACTATCGCCACAATTGAGGCAAGCGTACCTATCGAACAGTAGTATAGCTTAGTGGCAAGACCAGAATGTCGAACTCAAAGGAACCAAAAGTACTAGTACTGACTTTCTTTTTTTATTATCTAGCCTAAAATAAAGGGGATTTTTATCTAACTAATTACTAAGCTAAGGATTCCAAGACACAAAGAACGAATTGGGAAATTACTTTTGGGAAAATCAATTGATCAAGACAATACTTGAGGAAGAATCCACCTAGGCTTCACTTGTTATTTAACTCTGAACTAGACGATATATTCACTTGACTGATCCATAGGATTCCCTAATTTATATTAATACCTCTTTCGAGGCTACTAACGTCTAACCCTAGGTTGATTAATTTAATCTCTTTCTAATTAAAACCCCTAGTGTTGCATTAACTAGATATATGGACTCCTATATTAGGTTTGACCCTAATCCGGTAGATTTTCGTCGTCCTATCTCTAGGAGTGCGATCATGTAACACCCCAAACCCGGTCAATACACCACGACCGAATCTGGTATGTTACAGGGAAAAAAAGTTTTTGAGAGGTTTAGGTTTGCGTATAAAAGTTTGAGGAAAACAGTTCGCTAAAATTTTGTATTTGAAGAAAACCCGAGTAGGTTTGTTTGAAATTTGGTGATGTATTTGAAAACCCGAAAATTTTAAAAACTTACTCCGATGGGTAGACAAAACAGGCTTAACTCGTTAGAAAGCTTGAGTTGTTTATTATTGTTACAAAAACATTCTGTCTTAGTGGAAAATTGTGTTTAAGTTAGAAAACATTTGAGTTCTTCTTTATTCCAAATCTTAGTACCGATGGTATAGTTTAAAATGTCGCTTTTGTAGTTTTGAAATCGTTATCTTTCCAAATTTTAGCACATTTTAACCCAATGAATTTGTTAAGGCATATTAAACATTTTACTTTAAGCATAAACAAGCAAACCAAAATTTTTAAAAGGCCTTTTACAACCCAAAATAAAACCACATAGAAATAAATAACTAATGTACCAAATTTTATAAAGTCATGCAAATCCTTTATTAGCATGGCATGAGCACCTCGAGTCCATCCGGCTCCATGTCCGCGTCTAAGTGTCACTGAAAAGTCAAAGGAGAGAGTGAGTCGCAAGACTCAAGTGTAAACCCTCTCCCAGTATATAATGCCAACACACATCATAACAAAATAATGCAAGTGATGCACTGATCCTAGCCAACCATATCACCTTTTCTACCCGTGTGGTACCAAACCACCGGTGGTGCCAAACCACCGGTGACCCAAAGTCACGATATCCATCTTGTGGTACCAAACCACCGGTGACCAAGTCACAAATAATCCAATGATGGGGCCAACCCATCGTGTGATACCAAATCACTAGTGACGATCCCATATCTCATAAGTGGGGCCAACCCACGGTGGTGCCAAACCACGTGGACGAGTCGCAATGAGGTGCCAAACCTCCGTGTCCCAAAGACACAATGTGATACCAAATCACCGTGACCGTAGTCACAAATCCGATGATGGGGCCAACCCATCGTGTGATACCAAATCACCGGCGTCAATCCCAGATAATCAATCGTGGGGCCAACCCACTGTGGTACTAAGCCACTGGGACGAGACGCTGAGGTGCCAAACCTCTGGTGACCCAAAGTCACAAAATACGTGGTACCAAACCACTGGAGGTGCCAAACCTCTGGTGTCCCAAAGACACAGTGTCCCAAAGACACGGATATCATACTCCCCCTCCTCTCATATCACCCAATCACATATCATACTAGATGCAAAATCATGAAATCATGCTATCATGCTCGCATGCTCAATATGGCATCTCAATGAATATACACCCATAATCATGATATCGTAGATCATCACAAATTTCATAATGAAATGGACTTACCCGAATCCGTATCCATACCTCAATGGGTATCAAAATAGTCAATCACACTGTTTCATTCACACCAACAGGTTATCACATTAATTAGTTAAGATAGTGTGTTGGTTTACACACCTGATATATCGAAGATTAAATCCTAAGAACCGATCTAAGCCCTTTGATCGCCTCGACAACCTCGATCCTACAATCGGCCAACAGTGGATTAGCCATCATACCATTCGGTCATGACCACATACACAAAGAGGGTTTAGCTTGATCTCTTACCGCCTTGAATCGGTTACCAACCAAGACTCGAACCAACAAAGTGGTTCCTTCACTAATCGACTCCACCCTAAAAAGAGAACGATTAATCCTTTGAAACCATATACTTAATCGAAACCTAAACAAATAAACCACGAGCAATCATCTCACCATCACTTACCGATTGCTTACAGAGTAAGAAGGCTCTCCTTGCTTGATTTCGAACTCCAAAGACCCTATACGAAACATGATTACCAAAACAAGTGATGAACTCCTTTCACAAACGCCGAAATCGGCTCTTAAACATACTAACAATCGGCAAAGTACCAGAGAAAGGAGAAAGGCCATTCGGCCAACACTTACCCTCTTAGTAGACCGGTTGTACAAGACTCCAATCAAGAGAAATAGGTTCGGCAACACCCTTGATCAAGAAAAGAAGAGCTTTAAAGAAAAACAAAGAAGGAAAACGGCAAGGGTTGTAGTAAGGTTAGGCTAAAAGGTTTTTTTTGGAAGAAGAAAGAATATAAAGAAAGATGAATGGATGAATAGAGGGGTGCTTTCGGTTTAAAGAAAAAGAAAATGGAGGATGCAGGCTTTTGGTGAAGTGTGTTACGGTCAAGAAAGTAGAGAAGAAAGCTAGTTTTGGTTTACAAGAAAAAGGGGAAGAAAGGGAGAGGGATGCACATTCGGCTACCAAGGCTTTTCGAAAGAGAAAAGAAAAAAAATGAAAGCAAAAGTGAAGAAGAGAGTGTTGTGATTTCGGCAAGTGTAGGTGCTTTGAGGTTTCGGTTTACACAAATGGCAAAGAAGAAAAATGCAAAAGAACACTCGGCTTCACCAAGATGTAGAAAGAGTGCAACGTTGGCAAATAAGGTTGCTTTGTGTTTCGGTTTCAAGGAGCAAAAATGGAAGGTTCTTTTTCGGCTTAGGCTATTTGCAAATGAAGAAATCTTTACTAGCTTTTGACTAAACAAAAATTAGCTTACCAAAAGAACTTGATGACCGAAAATGCACACAAAAGAACACAAGTGGATTTCGGCACTTCCCCACTCCCTCACAACACCTACCAACCGGCCAACCTCCCCCAAAATCTCCTCAAAATCGGCCAACCTCCCCCCAAACACTCCCAAGCCACCCATTCAAATTACCTTGACCAAGTCTCCCTCCTACATTTGCTCTCCACCCACCGTTTGAAAGAGTTGACAAGGTCCATGATAGAGTTCAAACTTCCTACAAATCTTCCCTTCATGCCGTCAAAATGGGAGCCAAAATGGGCATTTTGCAACTCGAACACAGGACCTCTCCCCCCTTGCATTTGACGCCAAGCACATGCTCCTAGTGGCGCCTTGCTTGCCACTCCGCCAACTCAATTCTTGTGTTAAAAATTCACCTAAACTAATTATAAACCCCAGCTCCTTCAGCTCCTATCCCCTAAAGTCCAAAAACAAAAACTTTACCACCTACTCAGGCTCACTCCTAGCCTACAACTAAGCCCCGAAACCACACAAACAACAACATAGCAAGCCATTAACATGCAAACAATGCCAAAAATAAAATAGCCCTTAACCCGGGATATTACAGATCAACCCCGCTTAATTATGCTATATCTACTCTTCGATGGGGACTTTTGCTCCTCTGAATAAGCACATCAATACTTGAATCAATATCTTGAAATATTAAAAAAAGAATTAAGAACACATAATTAAGAACAAATCAAGTATTTATCATACAGTTTAGAAAATAATAACAAGATCCGTCTTAGGTTTCATCCCCCTCAAGTATTTGAGGGGTTTAGTTCATGTTCATAAAAGAATACATCTCAGAAGAAAGTAAATAACAAAACATAAAGAAAGCCCCTAAAACCCCTAAAGGAATTAAAGGGAAGATCCTCAGTCTTGAGCGTGATTTTGGCTTCTTGAAATGGATCAACTGGCTTTCTTCAAGTAATTCCCTATATTCAGGCCTCTTTAGCTTCGCCTCCTTTGGCTCCCCATTTTATGTCACACTTAGGGTGTTTATATAGGCTTCGGAAAGTCTTTCATCGCCTCTAAGTAACCTTTTTGATGTAGAATTAAAATGGCTCACGACAGGGACACGCCCGTGTGAATCGAGCCCAGGCCATGTTTAAGTCTGCTAAAGTGGCACGGCCGTGTGGTGAACTCCAGGCCGTGTTGATTTCTCACTTTGGCCCAATTTCTCCGTTTTTGGCCCGTTTCTCGTTCTTTTCATCCTCCTATGCTCACTTAAGTATAAAACATGAAATTAAAGGATTAGGAGCATCGAATTCCACAATTCAAGGTATAAATCATCCAAAAGTATGCCAAATGTGGGATTAAGATATGCATATATTACGATTTATCAAATACCCCCACACTTAAGCATTTGGTTATCCTCAAGAAAAATCCTCAACTTATAATTAAAATTCATTCTTCTCAACTTATAACTCCTATCAATAATGTTTCGAAATAAATCATAGGTAATTATACATTGAGAATTCAACTAAAAGAAAATCAAAGTTTCAAACAATCCAAGTTGAGCATTTTATTCATGGAAAACATATGTATCCCCCTTATCTAAGTAATCACATTTGATTCAAAATATCACAGAGTTAACATACTCACTAAGGGTTCACTCAAATCACTCGAAGTGTTTAAGGGATAATAAATTAAGCAGTCAATAGTCAACATGAAAAGTTAATCCCATAGGCTTGCATGAAAATCAAGTCTCCACCACTGTAAATTGAGATGATACATTGATCAAAAGGTCTTTAAGAAGGGTTGTAACGTGGCTTGGTTAAGGGGTGGGGTTACAGGCTGAAAGAGAAGGTTAGAATCGAGATCGAATTGAAAAATTACCTAACTAGAAAAATGGACTAAAACTGAATAATTACAATAATAACACGAGCTTCTTCTCAAAATATGAAATTTACTGTTTAGGCTCATAAAAACATAAAACTAAAGAAAAATATACTTTCAACTTTATTTTTATTTTTATTTTTTTAAGAACAAATCAAGTAATAATTACATACTGAAATATAGAACATAGTTAGACAACTAATCAAATCAAATCTCGACAAAAAGGTTAATACAACAGGGAAAATTCTTAATGAATCAAAAAGGGTAAATTTTTGGTTAATATTAAGGGTAAATCAATGAATGGTTTGTTAGGACCAAAGGGGTTCATTAAGGGTTAATTATGAAGGTAGGCCTTTTGGGAATTAAGTGTGTTAAATCCTAGGTGCCTTTATTCTCTTAGTATATCAAATCAATGATGTGGTCTTGACATGCATAATCGAGAAAAGTTCTAGAATAACCAATCAATATTGACTCACTCAAATCAACAATAAAAGTGAGCACGAAAGTATGTATGCTCTAAAGGCTCAAAATCTCACAGGAATTATTGGCTTTTGATGTCAACCCTGTGAACTTCAAACTTCAAGATAATACCTAAACTTGGGGACATAACCTAGCAAATTTTTAATTTTTCAAAAATCAACTTATCATGCTCTATTCTCTAAAGCCTTAAAGTTTAAATAATCAATGCACAACTACCTATGTTTTAATTCAAGACATATCAATAAAAATCATAAATCAATCAAAATTTGTTCTAATAGTGATACGAAAGGAAAAGATAAAATTCAGGGAAATGAGAATAATGCAAAAAGCTAGGAACTTTTCTGAATAAAATTCAGCCCCCATTTAAGATGTACATTGCCCTCAATGTACAAAAATAGATATCTAGAGATTAATAGCATGATATCATAAGAGAGAGGTAGAAATGAAACCTCCTGAATTTTAGATGGATTCCTTAAGTTGGAAGTGTGGAAACTTGATTCGGAGGTGTAAGATAAGTTGGAGGAGGCTATTCCGATGGAGGTCGATACTAGGGTCGTGGTGTGGTGATTCCCTAGCAGCCTTTTGAACCTAAATAAAAGAAAACAAAATATAATAATATAAATTAAGCACAAGAAAGATAAAGAGAAGGAAAATAAAGGAGAAGAGAAATGAAAAAGAAAAAATAGATGGACTCAAAGGTCCTTGTCTTGTCGAGGGAATGAAGCGGCCGGCATGAACTTATGGAGATTGGTCTCGCACGGGGAGACCGTGATAGGGTCCTTTTGCTTCTTCGACATGGAGATGGTGGTTTTAAAGAAGAATGAGGGAAAGAGGAAAAGGAAAAATGAACGGATAAAGGTAATAGAAAGGAAGGGGGTGTGGTAGTTGAAAAAGAATTTAGGGAGAAGGTGAGAAGAAGGGGGGTTTTAAATAGAGTCAGGGATCTGGTTGCTACCCACGCCTGTATACCATGGGCGTGTTGGGTCACATGGCCGTATCGCATGACTGTGTTGTGCTTCGTTCATTTCTTTCACGCCCGTGTAGTGGTCACCACGCCCATGTTGATAAATCAGTGTCGACCACGGTCGTATCGCACACGTGTGGCATTTTATCGCTTCCCGTGGTTTGGAGATTTTTTGTCCTTGGTTCGTACGATCTCTGCAACGCTGGTGTGTAAATCCGTCGTGCCCACACAGCCACAACCATGCCCGTGTGTAAGGTGTTGTGGTAGGAAAACCTCTCATTCGAACATTCATGGTGGTTTGAGGAGTTGAAACTCCTCTCCCCTCTACTGTTCCATATGGGTAGATATTCACTACCTCAAAGGGATTTCTTCGTTTGTATCAAGGTCTGAAGTGGTGATCTGAGGGTCTGTTTTATTCAACAATACATGATCTCTGATCTTAAATTGGTTTGGCTTATGGTGTTGCCTCGATTTTGCTTGTGTTCCTAGTTTCTCTTTGAAATACATCTTCCACTCGTCTAGTTCATCGATCTGAAGCCTCCATTCATCATGAGTTATTTCCTTGTTGGCATGAGGTCTAGGATCTGGCTCAGTTGTGTAGTTCGGTGGTGCTTCTTGAAAAGAAGGTTTAACCGAATGGTCATTAATAGAATTTATGTTCTCACTTGTATCACTCGATGTCCTAGCCAAGTCAAGAGCTTGAAGAGTGATCGTTTCGTCACCTGTACAAAGTGTGAGTTCACATGTACCAACATCAATTCTAGCTTTAGCAGTTGCTAAAAAGGGTCTTCCTAAAATTAAAGGAACATTGTTATCCTTATCCATGTCTAAAACGACAAAGTCTACTAGGAATATGAATTTATCAATTTTTACTAGTACATCCTCAATTATACCACTAAGAATTCTAATAGTTTTATCAGATAATTGAATGCTCATCCTAGTTTGTTTGGGTTTCCCTAAACCTAGCTGTTTAAACATTTTATAAGGCATAACATTTATGCTTGCCCCTAAATAAGCTAAAGCATTATCAACAAATAAACTACCAATTAAGCACGGAATCGTAAAACTCCCTGGATCTTTTAACTTTTGTGGTAGTCTATTTTGTAGGATTGCTGAGCACACTGCATTTAGCTCCACATGTGACGGCTCGTCTAACTTTCATTTGTTATTGAAAAGCTCCTTTAAAAATTTTCTTGAATGGGGCATCTGCGAAAGAGCTTCAAGAAACGGTAAGTTAATATGTAATTTCTTTAGAAGTTTAAGAAATTTACTGAATTGTTCATCTGTGCAGTCTTTCTTTGTCGCATCAGGATATGGCACTCGAGGTTGGTACTCTATAATTACTGTTTTTGGTTTATCACAGCTTACCTCAACCTTCCTTCCTCTACCACATTCTCTTGCCTCACTTTTGGTTCATCTAACACTTCACTATCGTGAGCAGTTATTGCTTGAAGTTTCTACTTTGGGTTAGTTTCAGTGTTACTTGGCAAGCTACCTTGTGGTCGTTCAGAGATCAGCTTAGCAAGTTGTCCTAATTGGTTCTTGATCCCTTGAATCGATGCTTCTTGATTTTTGAGTGCTGTTTCAGTGTTTTAGAAATGGGTTTTTGACACCGCGATATATTTTGTTAGCATCTCTTCAAGGTTCAGCTTCTTTTCTTGTGGGTATGGTTGCTGTTGAAAGCCTGGGAGGGGTTGTTGTCTTTGATTTCCTTGGCCACCCCATGAAAAATTGGGATGGTTCCTCCAACCTGGATTGTAAGTGTCAATTGATCAAGACAATACCCGAGGAAGAATCCACCTAGACTTCACTTGTTATTTTTCTGAACCAGATGATTTATTCACTTGACCTGATCCGTAGGATTCCCTAATTTATATTAATACCTCTTTTGAGGCTACTAATGTCTAACCCTAGTTTGATTAATTGAAATCTCTTTCTAATTAAAACCCCTAGTGTTGCATTAACTAGATCTATGTACTCCCATATTAGGTTTGACCCTAATCTGGCAGGTTTTCGTCGTCCTATCTGTAGGAGTGCGATCAGCTTCACTTAATTATGATAGATCTACTCTTAGATAGGGACTTTTGCTCCTCTGAATAAGCACATCAATACTTGAATCAATATCCTGAAATATTAAAACAAGAATTAAGAACACATAATGAAAAACAAATCAAGTATTTATCATACAGTTTAGAAAATAATAACAAGATCCGTCTTAGGTTTCATCCCCCTCAGATATTTGAGGGGTTTAGTTCATGTTCACAAAAGAATACATCTCAGAAGAAAGTAGATAACAAAACATAAAGAAAAACCCTAAAACCCCTAAAGGAATTAAAGGGAAGATCCTCAGTCTTGAGCGTGATTCCAACTTCTTGAGATGGATCAACTGGCTTTCTTCGAGTAATTCCCTGTATTCAGCCCTATCTGGCTTTGCCTCATTTGGCTCCCCATTTTAGGTTGTTTATATAGGCTTCGGAATGTCTTTCATCCCCTCTAAGTAACTTTTTTCGCGTAGAATTAAAACGGGTCACGGTAGGGACACGTCCGTGTAGCATGCCCTTGTGAATTGAGCCTAGGCCGTGTTTGAGTCTGCTAAAATGGCACGACCGTGTGGTGAATTCCAGGCCGTGTTGATTTCTCACTTTGGCCCAATTTCTATGTTTTTGGCCCGTTTCTCGTTCTTTTCATCCTCTTATGCTCACCTAAGTATAAAACATGAAATTAAAGGATTAGGAGCATTGAATTCCACAATTCAAGGGATAAATCATCCAAAAGTATGCAAAATATAAGATTAAAATATGTATATATTACGGCTTATCAGTAATTCAAGTTGATACGCAACAGGCCCGAGCCATTTTAGTTTGCGATAAGGCCCAATGAACCTCGGGCTCAAGGTGCCCTTTTGTAACATCCTAGATTAGGGGTTATGCGTTTGTGCATAATTCATGAGTAGTAGGTTTTGGCAGTGTTAGGAAGTGAATTAAGGGTTTTTAAAATCCTAGGATGGAAGAGAAAGCTTTGGAAAATTATTGGTTTTTAAGTTAAAAACAAGAAGTGATGTGGAAAAGTGGCAAGGGACGTCACCTAAGGTACAAGGGTTATGGCATCAAGTGAAGTACTTTGAGGAAGAGGTTCAATCCCATTGTGTGCATTTTGCTTAATTTTATGAAATAGCATGTTTACTGTGATATGTGGTGTGCATTTTTAGAACCTTGGAAATGTAAGGAAATGTATGGAAATGTATGGAAATGTAAGGAAATGTATAGAAATGTAAGGAAATGTATGGAAATGTATGGAAATGTATGGAAATGTAAGGAAATGTTAAGTTCAAAGTGAACATTTTGGAAACTTGGAAATGTTAAGTTAAAAGAGGAAAGTGAACATTTTGGAAATGCTAAGTTAAAAAGAGGAAAGTGAACATTTACGGAAACTAGGAAAATGATTTAGAAATGATTCAAAAGAGGAAAGTGAACATTTATGGAAACTAGGAAAATGATTTAGAAATGATTCAAAAGAGGAAAGTGAACATTTCTGGAAACTAGGAAATGTAAGGAAATGTCAAGTTTAAAGAGCCAAACGAAAATTTTTGGAAACTTAGAAATGACTTAGAAATGTCGAGTTTTAAAGTTTAAAAGAGGAAATTAAGACAAGGTGGCCTTAAGAGAAAAAGTATGTGAAATTTGACACACAAATAGGCTTGGAAAAGTGGCCTGAAGATGCCACTTAGGGCCTATGGAAATGGCGCCATATGCAAGTGTATTTGGGCCAGGGATCGAGTCACTTAGGAAGCAAATAAAAGAAGTTTTATTTTGCTACAAAGAGCGAGAGGGTGGACTGGCATGTGGGCTCTTAAAAGAGGAGTTTTATTTCCTTTAGAATTTGACTA
Organism: Gossypium rotundifolium; assembly: GCA_025506655.1. Lineage (NCBI taxonomy): Eukaryota > Viridiplantae > Streptophyta > Magnoliopsida > Malvales > Malvaceae > Gossypium > Gossypium rotundifolium. Next base: position 82,598,420 of record CP106722.1, on the reverse strand, counting down.
ATTAGGAGATAATTGTTGGATTAATTCTTTTGATAAAGTGATAATTATCACATAGGAAGAGTGGTGGCCAAGTAGGGACTCTAGCCTAGTAATTTCGGCTATAAAAGGGAAAGAAGGCCATTCATTCATTCATTCACTCTTCCTTTGCGAATTTCTTAAGCGATTCTCCTCTCTCCGTCGAAATTCCTACTGCTTTTATTCTTCCTTCTCTTTTCTTTCTAATCCTCCAAAAGTGAAAGTTGTGAGAGCATCATTTAGCCATAGCCAAATCTCTCAAGGTTGAAGTGAAGGTGCAATCGATTCCTTCAAATAAGGGTAAGATCCAAGTTTAGTTTCCATTCTTTTATATTTTAGACTTATCAAAATTTAGAGACTAATTTCGATTATTAATCTTGGCGAATCATGGAAGGGAAGTTCTTTTCCGAAGGTACACCATAGGCAGCGTGTTCCCTAGTTATTCGGTGAATTTGGGATTTAAGATCCTTAAGGTAAGTGACTATGAATATTCGCCAAGACCCTATTTTTGTAGTAGATCTATTATTATGTGTTTTAAGTGAAAACTAACCGATTCAAGGGATCTAGTGAGTAGCCGATTTCAAAGGGGAAGAATACAAGTTTAGGGATTTGATTTTTATTCAACCCATTAAGGTAAGTACACAAATCCTACTAGGATTTGGTTTTATGGCTTAATAGGCCTTTGCTAAATATTACCATGTTGGTAGAATGTAGGCATTAAAAATCTAAGGTAGTAGATCGATTTGGGATTTCAAGTGAAATCGTTAAGCGAATCAGGTGTGTACCCTACCCTAAGTTTTAATATGTTCATGGCTATGTTTTAAATTAAATGTGTTATTAAGAATGTGAAAAGCATGGCTAAGGTACCGTGTGTACCCTACTCTAAGTTTTAATATGTTCATGGCTATGTTTTAAATTAAATGTGTTAATATGAAAGTGTAAGAATATGGCTAAGGTACCGTGTGTACCCCACACTAATCTTAATAGATTTATGGCTTAAACTTGATATATGTGTTAATATGAAAGTGTAAGAATGTGGCTAAAGTACCATGTTATGGTACAAAGTACTCAGGTACGTTTTCCTACTCCTACTAGGATTACGAAATATGTTATACTTAACATGTGAAAAGTGACATGAATGTGAATTTAAGTATGATATGCATGATATGAATAATATGGGGCATTCGGGTTATTTGAGAAAGGGAAGTGAATGTGATGACTTGGTCTCACTATCCGAATGTGGTGACTTGGTCACATTATCCGAATGTGGTGACTTGGTCTCACTAAGTGAATGTGATGACTTGGTCTCACTAAGTGAATGTGATGGCTTGGTCACATTATCCGAATGTGGTAACCGGTTACATTATCTGAATGTGGTGTCTCATGACACAATTATCCGTGGCTATGCCACAACTTTTATATAGGCGATGAGCACGTCATTGCAATGACGCCTTCGATGGTGTGTAGCGATGGAGGGTTGACTTAGTAGTCCCCACGGTGTGCAGGATGGTACGGGTGGAGTGTAGCGGATGGCATATAGGTTTAGGTTCGGGATTGCATCATTATCTTGAATCACTTAATGTGAAATTATGATACGTATGGATATGATTTGTTATGCCTGAATTTGTTAAGACTTAGTGTTTGTGTACACATTGAGTCTGTTTGACTCACCCCGTTGTGGGATTACTTTTCGGTGACGACCAAAGATGGACCAAGGCTGACATGATGCTTAGTGGAGGCCATGTGAAGTTCGATTTCTTTTATTTGGACTATTTTACTTTAAGTATTTTGAATTTAAATTTTGGGAATTATTTGATGTAATAAGGCCTTAGTAGAATTATTTTATTCTGTTTTTATTTATTAAGCTTACAAACTTTTATTTATTAAAAGATTAAGTAAATCTATTTTTAAAACAAAGCCCAAACGTTTTGTCACCTAAAGTAAAGGATTTTTAATAATGAAATAAACTTGTTTTCATCTCAAGCCTAACCCAAAATGATCTTTCTTCCAAATCACACAAGTTTTTCCTAAGTAACAAAAGAATTTGAAACGGTTTACACTGGGGAACATACCAGATCTGGTCTAGGCTCGTGGGCCGGGTTTGGGGTGTTTCACCTTTTGTCCAAATCTGAGAACGTTTTTCCACGGTGACACTTTCTGGAACACCTGATCACTTACAAAAAACTTAACTTTCTTTCTCCTTAAATTGGTATAAGATTTCTATCAGAAGCGGCTTTAAGATGGTCACGTATCAACTTGACTGTATTCTTAATTTCAAAAACTTGCTTGGGGCTCAAAACTCGACATTCAATTAACTTGGTCCAACATAGAAGTGTACGACACCTACGACCATACAAGGCCTCGTACGGTGGCATCTGAATACTAGACTAGAAGCTGTTATTTTACACAAACTCAACCAACGGTAGGTAATCTTCCCATCTACCCTGAAAATCTATTACATAACTCCAAAGCATATCCTCCAGGATCTAAATAACTCGCTTAAATTGTCTGTCGATCTGAGGGTGATACGCAGTACTAAAGTTGAGTTGGGTGCCTAAAGCTTCATGAAGTTTCTTCCAAAACCAAGATGTAAAATACGGATCTCTATCAGAGATAATTGAGTCTAGAATCCCGTACAATCTCACAATTTTGGCAATATATAGCTTCGCTAACTTCTGCAGTGAATAATCTGTTCTAATAAGAATGAAATGAGCGGATTTGGTCAACCGATCAACGATGACCCAAATTGAATCTTTCTTAGTAGGGGTTAAGGTAACCTACTAACAAAATCCATCATTACACACTCCTACTTCCACTGAGGAATCTTAACTGGCTTAAACAAACCTGAGGGCAACTAATGTTCGACCTTAACCTTTTGGCACGTCAGACAGTGGGACACAAAAGCAACCACTTCTCGTTCCAGTCCGGGCCACCAATAGAGTTCTCGAATGTCCCGATATATTTTATTTCCACTAGGATGCATAGCATAAAGGTTACTATGCACCTCCTGTAAGATCGATTGCCTCAACTCCTTATCATTAGGCACACAAATTTGACCCTTGAAGCACAGAACTTTGTCCCTGTTCAAGCTAAAATTTAAAGTTTCACTCGAACCAATTTGTTATAGTCGCTGCACCAAAGACTAATTGCTCAATTTTTTAACACGAATTTGCTCGACCAAGTCAGTTTAACCTGCAACTCAACTAACAATTCACCGTCCTTAACAAAACTTAGACGAGCTAACATCACTATCATGTCAGACATCGTTTTACGGTTAAGAGCATTAGCTACCACATTAGCTTTACCTGGATGATACTCTATTGTGCAGTCATAATCCTTAAGTAACTCAACACATCTACGCTGTTGAGAATTTAACTCCTTTTAAGTTAACAAATATTTGAGGCTCTTGTGATCAGTGTAAATAATACACCTCTCACCATAAAAATAATGCCTCCAGGTCTTTAGAGCAAACACGACAGTAGCCAGCTCAAGATCATGTGTAGGGTAGTTACCCTCGTGTGTCTTAGGCTGTCACGACGTGTAAGCAACCCTTTTAACGTCTTGCATCAGAACACATCCTAGCCAGACGTGCGACTCATCATTGTATACCACAAACTTCTGACCTGATTGTAACAGTCCGATTTATACCCTAGTCAAAATAGTGGTTTCAAGACCACAAATTTGAGTCTGTATAATATTTTAATATTATATTCTGTATTGTTGATATGTGGTTTAGCATGTGTTAAATTTTCGTATGTTAATTTGATTGTCTGTGTGATTAATTTGACCAAAAGGATTAAATTGCTTGAAATGTGAAAGTTGCTTGCTATTGGCTAAAGCACCTATGTGTTGTGGTTTTATAAATGTAAGGACTTATGTGGAAAATAAGCCAATTCCATGTTAGTGGATGGTAATAAATGTGGTACATGTATTTTTTTAATATGATTATTAATTTATATTATATGTTATAAATATATTATTACTTATTCATTAAGTTATAATTATTTTATAATAAAAGAAATTTAGTGGATGGTGGAATGACATAATAACCATGGTATGAGTTTATCCTATATGTTTAATGGAGGGGCATTTTAGTAAGATGGATAAATGATATTAGATAAAAGAAACAAAAGATGAGTGTTCACCTTTTAATTTCTCTTCTTTGAACGAAAATTAGAAAAAAGAAGAAGAAGAAACTTTGAGCTAGGTTTTGGCATTCATTAAGCATAATTAAGGTATGTTTTGGTTTTGAATTTTGATAATTTTTATGTTTTTGAGATTGTTATTAAGTATACTATCAAGCCCATGTCTCAATTTGATGAATTGATGTTGTTCATGAAATGCGCTGTTGATGATATGTTGAGTTTTATGGTGATATATGGTGTTAAATGAAAGATTTGAGCTTTATGAACATGTCTTGTTCTTGAGGTTATAATAAATTTAGCTAAATAGGGCTAAATTGTGAAATAGCAAATTGAAGGACTAAATTGATGATTTGATGGAAAATATGGGCTTGTGTGATAGATATGTATATTCGGTTAAGTATGTGTATGTAATGATTTTATGAATTTGATGTTTTGAGAAAAATGGACTATATTGATAAAATGTGCAAATATGAGGGTTAATTTGAAAATAGCCCTAAATGTGTATCCATGGATTGAATTGAATTGAATGAATTAGTGAATAAAAGGGTTAATTCTGAATATGTTTAGATCAAGAACCGAAGGAAACAGACTTATATCGTGGGAAGGCAAAAGTAATCGAGTAGTCATTTTCATTCCGATAAACCGAATCCGAGGTAAGTCACTATGCAAATAAACATATTTGTATGATATTATATTTGTTCTTATGACTATTATTGAATATGGATATTCATGAGAAGATATGCAAATGAAATCTGAGATAAGTTCGATATAGTGACTAAGTTTGAGAAGTCCCGTTCGAACCTAGGAATAGATAGGATTAGATATGTCATGACATAGGTATCTGTTCGGTTTTATCATGTAAGACTACATCTGGGACGTTGGCGTTGATTTGATACTCGTTTAAGACCACGTCTGGGACGTTGGCATTGATATGAGTTTTACGTGTAAGACCACGTATGGGACGTTGGCATCTATATGACTTTTACGTGTAAGACCATGTATGGGACATCGGCATCGTATTGATTTATGTAAGACCTTGTCTGGGACAGTGGCACTGATATCCGAGTACATGTAAGACCTCGTCTGGGACGTTGGCATTGTACAACTATTCCGAGCTTTCTGAGTATCCTACTAGTTTCCTATTGGTTCAACGGGCAAGTCTGTGATACGAGTATCAAATCTGAGCTTTGATAAGTTAAGTGAATGAATATCTGTTATAGGTACGTTGCTTATATACTATTGGTGTATATAAGGTAAGTATCCATGTGAGCAAATTAAGATGTTGAGAACATGAAATTGATCATATGGTATGGGATTTGGAAATATGATAAGTTATAGTTAAGCACATGAGTTCAAGAAAGAATGAGGTGATTTTGTCAAGAAACCATAATGGTAATCTTATTAATTTGTTTATGTGCAATTCATGCTAAATTTGTTTGTATATTGACTTACTAAGCTTTCGAAAAGCTTACGCTGTGTGTGCGTGTTTTCTCTATTTTATAGGTCGTCAAAGCTACTGAAGGCTCGGGACCGTCAAGGATCGTCATCACACTTCTAAACTCGTTTTGGTACCCTTTTTGGAAAATTGTATATAGCTAATTATGGCATGTATAGGCTTGATAGGTGTTTATGTTTATGAAGTGAAATTTAGTCATGTGTTTTTGGCAAATTGCGAGTTGATAAAATGCATGATTGAATAGGGTATGTGAAACATGTTTTGGTATCGCTTGATGCATATGAAATGGTTAAGTTTTGTTTAAACAATGGATGATTTTGATTATGTATGAATTAGGCGTTTTTGGTGTGTTTTAATAGCCTAAAAATGGTGAAAATACCAGTTTTCACACGACCTAAACACATGGGCGTGTGCCCAAGCCGTGTGGAAAAAGTCAGAATCTGCCCACGGGCTGCCCACGGCCATGTGATTTCCCACGGGCGGGCCACACAGGCATGTCCAAATCCACACGGGCATGTGCCTCTATTTTCAAGAAAAATTTTCTATTTTAGTCCCAAATCATTTCCTAATCTTATTTTGGGTCACAATTTACTTATTTATTTATGTTTAACTCCGGTAATACCTCGTAACCCTGTTCTGACGATGGTTTAGGGTTAAGGGGTGCTATATTTAGTTGGTATCAGAGCTACAGTTTAGCCGATTCTCGGACTAACGTAGCATGTCGAGTCTAGCTATACATGCCATATATTTGAATTGTGATAGTGTGATGAATCCTGACGTATAAAATGTGATTTTCGTATAGTAATGGATCCCGAAAGAGCCGTAGCTGACGACGTAGAAAGTAATACTCCTGCTCCCGCGCAAGGGACAACACCCTCTGATTCGAGACCGGTTACTAGTGGTCATGAGGGTGAAGCTAAACAAGCTTTCTTCCAGATGATGAGTGAGTGTTTCACTCAATTCGTAAGAAATAACCCGACTGTTTCACAGCCACTGCCCCTAGTTAATCTCCCTCAGACTGCAGATGTGCCACCAGTTATACATCTGAATCTGTTGAATAAGCCTTCGGTTGATAAGATTCGTAAATATGGGGCTGAAGAGTTTCGGGCAACTAAGGATGATGATGCTCAAAAAGCTAAATTCTAGATTGAAAATACTATCCGGGTATTTGATAAGATGTCTCTAACTCCAGAAGAATGCATAAAGTGTATTGTATCGTTACTTCGAGATGCAACTTATCAATGGTGGAAAACTCTGATTTCTATTGTTTCGAAAGAGCGAGTCACGTAGGACTTCTTTTAGATTGAAGTTCGGAAAAAGTATATCAGTGAGAGATTTGTCGATTAGAAACGGAAGGAATTTTTAAAACTCAAACAAGGCTGAATGACTGTTTTAGAATACGAACGAGAATTTGTGAGACTGAGTTAGTATGCTAGAGAATGTGTATCATCTGAAGCTATAATGTGCAAAAGGTTTGAAGATGGCCTTAATGAAGATATTCGTTTGCTGGTCGGGATTTTAGAAATAAAAGAGTTCATTCTACTCGTTGATCGAGCTTGCAAAGTTGAGGCTCTTGAGAAAGACAAAAGGAAGGTGGAGTTTAAAGCCCGAGATGTGAGAAAGAGGTTTCAGAATAAATCATTTCAGTCTACTCCGAAAAGATACCGAGATGATCAAAGTTGTTCTAGAGATAATATGGGACATTTGAACAGAAATCGAGCTAGATCGCAAATGAATTCCAAAACTCTAGCAACTTCAGTGGCCAGCATTGGAAATGTTCGATCTGAGAGACCCGAATGTAAATATTGTGGAAAAAGGCATCCGGGAAGCTGTAGATTAAACGACAGAGCTTGCTTCAGATGTGGATCGCTTGATTATTTTATCCGAGATTGTCCTGAGACTGTTGAGCTAGAAACTGTTCAGAATTTGAGATCTGATAATACACCTGTGAGAGGTAGACCATTGAAGAATGTAAGAAATGTTAGTGGCAGTCAGAGAACTATGAGAGAGAATGTAATCAAGTCTGAAGCTAGAGCACCTGTCAGAGCGTATGCTACCCGAGCTCGTGAGGAAGCTTCATCACCTAATGTGATAACTGATACTTTTACTCTTTATGATACTTCTGTGATTACTTTGATAGGCCCTGGTTTTACACATTCATATATATGCATGAATTTATTATTCAGCAAGACTTTGCCTGTAGAATTTACTGAGTTTACTATAAAAGTATCGAACCCCTTAGGTAAAAGTGTCCTTGTTGACAAAGTATACAAGAATTGTCCGTTAATGTTTCGAGATATCTGTTTCCCTGGTGATGTGATGCTTTTGCCATATAATGAATTCGATATTATTCTGGGTATGGATTGGTTGTTTTTGCATGATGCTGTTATGAATTGTAAAAGAAAATCTATTGATTTGAGAAGTCCGAATGATGAGATTGTACGTATTGAGTCTGATGATTTGAATGGATTGCCTGCTGTGATATCTGTTTTGAAAGCTCAGAATTATGTGAAAAAGGGTTACGAGGCATATTTTGCTTATGTAATTGATTCAAAAGTATCCAAGAAGAAAGTTAAATCAGTGCCCATTGTCTGTGAATTTTCTGATGTGTTCTCTGAAGAGTTACTGGGCTTACCTCTGATTCGTGAAGTTGAGTTTGGTATTGATTTGTTGCCTGGTACTACACCTATTTCGATAGCTCCGTATAGAATGGCACCAATCGAGTTTGTAACATCCTGAAGAGCGCCTATGCATTTCCAGATCAATTGTATGAAATGACAAGTTTCAAGTACTATGAATAAATTTTTGATACTTTTAGAAACCTAGAAATGCATGGAAATGGAAATGAAAATGGAAATGGAAGTGGAAATGGACATTTTTGGAAACTTAGACATTTTTGGAAACTTAGACATTTTTGGAAACTTAGACATTTTGGGAAACCTGAACATTTTGGAAACCTGAACATTTTGGAAACTTAAACATTTTGGAAACCTGAACATTTTGGAAACCTGAACATTTTGGAAACTTGAACATTTTGGGAAACCTAAACATTTTGGAAACACGAAAATCTGAGTCATGAAAATTTTAGGAAACTTAAAATTGACCCCGGAATGCCGAATTTAAGAGCCCAAAGGGGAACTTAGGGCCAAGTGACCCTAAAAATATAAAGTACATAAAATCTGACCCAATAACGGACTTGGTAATGTGGCCTGAAGATGCCACCTAAGGCCTTAGGAAATGGCCCAAATACAAGAGGCTTTTTGGGCCTGAGTTTGAGTCATCCAGGAAGCAAATAATGAAGGCTTTATTTTGCCTCCAAGGCTAAAAGGTGGGACGGCACAAGCTTCTTGAAATTAGAGGAGTTTTACTTCGGTTAAAACTTGTTTAATTAAGTGTTAAGTAAAGGGATTTCTTTTAATAAAATAATTAAAAAGATAAAGGATGGATAAAATACTCCTAATTTAATTAAAGTGATAATTAAATGATAATATTATCACTTGTGGGGAGTGGTGGCCAAGTCAAGGACTCTTGGCATATCAATTTCGATTAAAGAGGAAAATCAAGGCCATTCTCTCATCTTTCCTAGTGTGTGCGAAATTTTCATAGCCCTCTTCCCCACCTTTTGCGAATTTTCTTTGAACAAAACCATCTTCTTTTCTTCTCTTTTCTCCTCTGTTTCTACTATCAAAGCCGAATCCTCATCGATTCTAAGTAAAGGAGAAATCATCCACAACATCAAAAGGGTAAGATCTGTGATTAGTCAACTTCTATTCTTTTCTTTTACCAAAATCAAGATACTAATCCCCATTCTTGTTCATGGTCGAATCCACCATGACCACTTAGGTTTCTACCATCATCAATTATAAAGAGCAAGGATCTAAGGTAAGAACAATTAATTTTGTTCTTCTAAATCTTTTAATCAAGAACAAGGAAATAACCTTTTCTATGTCTTATGGCGAATACAAAGGGGAGTTTCGGATTTCAAAATCAAGGAATTAAGGTAAGACATATTCGGCCAAAGGCCAATTACAACTATTTAAAGTTAGATCAAATCTATCCTATGATCTTTAGGGATTTCGACAGATATTCAAGACAAAAAGGGGAACTTTCGGGATTTGGAATCTCTAAGGTAAGTCTCTAAAATATTCGGCCAATGGTTGTAAGATTATCTAGATCAATTCCTTAATTTGTGAAAAGCCGAAAAACTAACCCATATTGAATACAAGGTTGGCCGAATATCAAGTAGAGGAAAGACCAAACTTTCGGGATTTGTATAAACACCAAATCAGCAGAGGTGAGTTTCTCTTTACAAATCCTACTAGGATTTGGATTTGTTTAAACCAAAAAGGGTTTATTAATGTGTTTTATTTGGTGGGCCGAATATAGGAATTATTAGATCTAAAGATTAGATCGGGATTTTCGACATCTCAAGGAACTTTTATTTAAGCAAATAAGGTGTGTACCCTTACTATCCTTCGATATTATATGGCTAAATATTTTAATATATGATATGAATAATAATGTGAATGTGGCTATGTACCACAAATGTGGCAAAAAGTACTCAGGTACGTTTCCTACTTCTGATAGGATTGTGAAAATTGTTATTTTATAACATGCGAATATATGTATATGAACATGAAATTAAGTTATGCATAATATATATATTTTGGGGCATTCGGGATTTATGTGAAAGGGGAGAATGGGTGTTGACTTGGTCTCACCAACGAAGGTGTTGACTTGGTCTCACTGTGAAATATGTTGACTACGGTCACATTGCGAAATTTTGGTAACCGGTTACAACAAAGGTGTCTAATGACACAACGTATAAATTTGATTATAGTGTCTAATGACACAACGATATCTGGTGAATGCCTTTGATGGAGAGTAGCGGATGGAGGGTTGACTTAGTAGTCCCCACGGTGTGCGGGTTGGTGCGGGGAGTGTAGTGGATGGCTAATTAGGATTGGGTTTGGGTTGCATCATAATTTCATTATTATATGGACTTGATGATTTGAACATGAATGCCCGATTTATTGAATGATAGTATTGTGTGCACATTGAGTCTGTTGACTCACCCCATTGTGGGAATTATTTTTGGTGATAAGCGGTGTTGACCGGTAGGTGGACCATGAGGTGGCCATGCTACATGCGGAAAATTTCATTTAGTTTGGACTTAAATTTTATTTTAGTTACTTTTATTCTATTTTGGGTTTTGCTTGATGTAATAAGGCCTTAAGGCCCAATGGATTATACTTTATGTTTGCTTCTTTATTAAGTTTTATGCTAAGAACTTTATTGGATGTATTTAATTAAATGGGCTTACAAGATCAAATAAATGGGTTTCCAATCTAAGCCCAACTAAAAATAATAGTTTTTCCAAAAATTTACAATTTTCTCTAAGTATCGAAAATGATTTTGAAATCGGTTTACTTTAGGAACATACCAGATCCGATTCAGGCTCGTGGGCCGGGTGTGGGGTGTTTCAGAGTTGAAAGAGTTAAAGTCTCAGTTGCAAGAATTGACCGATAAAGGGTTTGTTAGACTGAGTTTCTCGCCTTGGGGTGCTCCTGTTCTGTTTGTGAAAAAGAAAGATGGTACGATGAGGATGTGTATAGATTATCGTTAGTTAAATAAGGTAACAATAAAGAATAAATATCCGTTGCCCAGGATTGATGACTTATTTGATCAGTTAAAAGGAGCTACTGTGTTTTCAAAGATTGACTTGAGATCGGGATATTATTAGTTGAGAGTTAAAGATTCAAACATTCCAAAGACTGCTTTCATAACGAGGTACAGATATTATGAGTTTTTAGTTATGCCATTTGGACTAACTAATGCTCCTGCTATTTTTATGGATTTGATGAACAGAATTTTCAAATCGTATTTAGATTAATTTTTGTAGTATTCATAGATGACATATTGATTTATTCACGGAATGAAAATAAACATACTGAACACTTGAGGATTGTGTTGCAAACTCTGAGAGAAAAGCAATTATACACGAAATTCAGCAAATGTGAATTCTGGTTGCACGAGGCTAGTTTTCTGGGACATATCGTGTCGGCTTCTAGAATTTGAGTGGATCCGGGTAAGATTTCTGCCATTTTGAATTGGAAACCTCCGAAAAACGTGTCTGAAGTCCGTAGTTTTCTGGGTTTGGCCGATTATTACTGTCGATTTGTAAAAGGATTTTCAGCGATAGCTACTCTGTTGACTAGATTACTTCAGAAAAATGCCAGATTTGAATGGTCGAATAAGTGTCAGAAAAGTTTTGATCAGTTGAAAACTCTGTTAACAGAAGCCTCGGTGTTAGTATAGCCAGAATTAGGTAAAGAATTTGTTTAATACAGTGATGCTTCGCTAAACGGTCTGGGATGTGTCTTGATGTAAGAAGGCAAAGTTATAGCTTATGCCTTGAGACAATTGAAGCCTCATGAAAAGAATTATCCGACTCATGACCTTGAATTAGATGCGATTGTATTTGCACTTAAGATTTGGCGTCATTATCTGTACAGTGAAAAATGTCACGTATTTTTAGATCATAAAAGTTTGAAATATCTGATGACTTAGAAAGATTTAAACTTGCGTCAGAGAAGATGGCTGGAGTTATTGAAAGATTACGAGCTTGTGATAGATTATCATCCGGGTAAAGCAAATGTTGTTGCAGATGCTCTGAGTAGAAAATCATTGTATGCGCTACGCGCTTTGAATGCTCAGTTAGACTGGTCTGATGATAGTTCTGTGATAGTGGAATTAAAAGCAAAACTGTTGTTTGTACAACAAATATGTGATGCTCAAAAGTCTGATAATGAATTGTTAGCGAAATGAACTCAGTGTGAAATGAATTCTGAATCTGAATTTTAAATTGTTGATGGTTGTTTGAGATATCGGGATCGTATCTGTGTTACGAGAAATCTAGAGTTGATTCAGTTGATATTGAATGAAGCACATAATAGTCGTTTATCTATTCATCCGGAAAGTACTAAAATGTATCATGATTTGAAACGACACTACTAGTGGTCTGTATGAAACGGGACATTTTTGACTTTGTTTCGAAATGTTTAGTCTGTCAACAAGTGAAAGCCGAACATCAAGTTCCGTCTGGATTGCTACAGTCGATTCTAATTCCTGAGTGGAAATGGGATAGAGTAATAATGGATTTTGTTTCTAGTTTGCCCTTGACTCCAAGAAAGAAAGATGCGATATGGGTCGTAGTTGATCGATTAACTAAAACTACCCATTTTATTCCAGTGAGATCTGACTTTTCACTTGATAGATTGGCTGAGCATTATATTTCTGAGATTGTAAAATTGCACGGCGTGCCACTATCTATTGTGTCAGATAGAGATTCGAGATTCACATCACGGTTCTGGAAGAAATTGCAAGAAGCTTTAGGCACAAAACTCCATTTTAGTACAGCTTTTCATCCGCAAACCGATGGCCAATCCGAGCGGATCATTCAGATTTTAGAGGATATGTTAAGATGCTGTATACTTGAGTTTAATGGTTCGTGGGAACAGTATCTGCCGTTGATTAAATTTGCGCATAATAATAGTTTTCAGACGAGTATCAAAATGGCACCATATGAAGCTTTGTACGGATGTAAATGTCGTACACCTCTGTATTGGACTGAACTCAGTGAGAATAAGTTACACGGGGTTGATTTGATAAAGGATACAGAGTAGAAAGTGAAATTGATCTGAGATTGTTTGAAAGCAGCATTCGATCGTCAGAAGTCCTATGTAGATTTGAAACAAAAAGATATAGATTTTGAGATTGGTGACAAAGTATTTCTGAAGGTGTCACCGTGGAAGAAAGTACTCCGATTCGGACGAAAAGGCAAATTGAGTCCGAGGTTCATCGGACCTTATGAAATCATTGAACGAGTTGGGCTTGTTGCATATAGATTGAAGTTGCCCTCTGAGCTAGAAAAGATTCATAATGTATTTCACGTTTCAATGCCCCGTAAGTATCGATCTGATCCGTCGCACGTAATTGCTCTGTCTGAAATTGAAATCCAATCTAATATGACATACGAAGAGGAACCGATCCGTATCTTAGCTCGTGAAGTGAAAGAGTTGAGAAACAAGAAAATTCCGTTAGTGAAAGTATTATGGAATCGACACGGAATAGAAAAGGCTACGTGGGAGCCTAAGGACTCATTGAGACACCAAAATCCGACTCTGTTTAACGGTAAGATTTTCGGGGACGAAAATCCCTAAGGGGGAGAATTGTAACAATCCGGTTTATACCCTAGTCAGAATAGTGGTTTCGTGACCACAAATCCGAGTCCATATAATATTTTAATATTATATTATGTACTGTTGATATGTGGTTTAGCATGTGTTAAATTTTCGTATGTTAATTTGATTGTCTGTGTGATTAATTTGACCAAAAGGATTAAATTGCTTGAAATGTGAAAGTTGCTTGCTATTGGCTAAAGCACCTATGTGCTGTGGTTTTATAAATATAAGGACTTATGTGGAAAATAAGCCAATTCCATGTTAGTGGATGGTAATAAATGTGGTACATGTATTTTTTTATATGATTATTAATTTATATTATATGTTATAAATATATTATTACTTATTCATTAAGTTATAATTATTTTATAATAAAAGAAATTTAGTGGATGGTGGAATGACATAATAACCATGGTATGAGTTTGTCCTATATGTTTAATGGAGGGGCATTTTAGTAAGATGGATAAATGATATTAGATAAAAGAAACAAAAGATGAGTGTTCATTTTTTAATTTCTCTTCTTTGAACGAAAATTAGAAGAAAGAAGAAGAAGAAACTTTGAGCTAGGTTTTGGCATTCATTAAGCATAATTAAGGTATGTTTTGGTTTTGAATTTTGATAATTTTTATGTTTTTGAGATTGTTATTAAGTATACTATCAAGCCCATGTCTCAATTTGATGAATTGATGTTGTTCATGAAATGTGCTATTGATGATATGTTGAGTTTTATGGTGATATATGGTGTTAAATGAAATATTTGAGCTTTATGAACATGTCTTGTTCTTGAGGTTATAATAAATTTAGCTAAATAGGGCTAAATTGTGAAATAGAAAATTGAAGGACTAAATTGATGATTTGATGGAAAATATGGGCTTGTATGATATATATGTATATTCGGTTAAGTATGTGTATGTAATGATTTTGTGAATTTGATGTTTTGAGAAAAATGGACTATATTGATAAAATGTGCAAATATGAGGGTTAATTTGCAAATAGCTCTAAATGTGTATCCATGGATTGAATTGAATGAATTAGTGAATAAAAGGGTTAATTCTGAATATGTTTAGATCAAGAACTGAAGAAAACGGACTTAGATCATGGGAAGGCGAAAGTAATCGAGTAGCCGTTTTCATTCCGATAAACTGAATCCGAGGTAAGTCACTATGCAAATAAACGTATTTGTATGATATTATATTTGTTCTTATGACTATTGTTGAATATGGATATTCATGAGAAGATATGCAAATGAAATCTGAGATAAGTTCGATAGAGTGACTAAGTCTGAGAAGTCCCATTCGAACCTAAGAATAGATAGGATTAGATATGTCATGACATAGGTATCTGTTCGTTTTTATCATGTAAGACCACGTCTGGAACGTTGGCGTTGATTTGATACTCGTTTAAGACCACGTTTGGGACGTTGGCATCGATATGAGTTTTACGTGTAAGACCACGTATGGGACGTTGGCATCTATATGACTTTTACGTGTAAGACCATGTCTGGGATATCGACATCGTATTGATTTATGTAAGATCTTGTCTGGTACAGTGGCACTGATATCCGAGTGCATGTAAGACCTCGTCTGGGACGTTGGCATTGTACAACTATTCCGAGCTTTCTGAGTATCCTACTCGTTTCCTATTGGTTCAACGAGCAAGTCTGTGATACGAGTAACAAATCTGAGCTTTGATAAGTTAAGTGAATGAATATCTGTTACAGGTACATTGCTTATATACTATTGGTGTATATAAGGTAAGTACCCATGTGAGCAAATTAAGATGTTGAGAACATGAAATTGATCATATGGTATGGGATTTGGAAATATGGTATGTTATAGTTAAGCACATGAGTTCAAGAAAGTATGAGGTGATTTTGTCATGAGAACCATAATAGTCGTCTTATTAATTTGTTTATGTGCAGTTCATGCTAAGTTTGTCTGTATATTGACTTACTAAGCTTTCAAAAAGCTTACGCTGTATGTGCGTGTTTTCTCTTTTTTACAGGTCGTCAAAGCTACTGAAGGCTCGGGACCGTCAAGGATCGTCATCACACTTCTAAACTCGTTTTGGTACCCTTTTTGGATAATTGTATATAGCTAATTGTGGCATGTATAGGCTAGATAGGTGTATATGTTTATGAAGTAAAATTTAGTCATGTGTTTTTCGCAAATTGTGAGTTGATAAAATGCTTGATTGAATGGGGTATGTGAAACATGTTTTGGTATGGCTTGATGCATATGAAATAGTTAAGTTTTGTTTAAACAATGGATGATTTTGATTATGTATGAATTAGGTGTTTTTGGTGTGTTTTAATAGCCTAAAAATGGTGAAAATAGTAGTTTTCACACGCCCTAGACACATGGGCGTGTGCCTGGCCGTGTGGCAAAAGTCGAATCAAAAGGATCGCCACTGGCTAGTCCCACTGGTCTGTGTAGTAAGTTAGAATCGCCACCAGGCTGCCCACGCCATGTGATTTCCACAGGCAAAGCCACACGGGCATTTCCAAATCCACACCGGCATGTGCCCCTATTTTCAAGAAAAAGTTTCTATTTTAGTCCCAAATCATTTCCTAATCATATTTTGGGTCTTGTAGGGCCATATTAGGGTCGTAATGATGGAATTTGAAAAATTTTAATTTGTGCCTTAGGATTATGTCACAATTTACTTGTTTATTTATGTTCAACTCCGGTAATACCTCATAACCCTGTTTCGATGACGGTTTAAGGTTAAGGGGTGTTACACTGATTCTGGTTGAACTAAAATAGGAGCTTGTGTCAGAACAGACTTGAGCTTATTGAAGCTAGAATGCTGTGCCTCAGACCACACAAATAGAGTGTTGTTATGCAGTAGCTTTGTCAGAGGTGATGCAATCAGAGGGAATTCCTTGACGAACATTCGGTAATATTGATTAAGCCTAGGAAACTACGATGCTCAAGTACAATTTTTTGGTTGCTTCCACTCAACTATAGCTTCTATTTTATTGGGATCAACTAGGATCCCTTCCGCAGTTACCACATGGCCAGGAAAAACCTTTCTGTAACCAAAACTCCCACTTACTGAACTTAGCATACAACTATTTTTCTTGGAGTATCTGGAGTACGATACGAAGGTGAGTATCATGCTCAGACTCAGGATGTCGTTGATAAAGAATAGTAAGATTGATCCAAATATATTTGGAACACCCGGTGCATTAAGTCCATGAACAACGCCGGGGAATTCGTCAACGCAAAAGGCATCACCAGGAGCTCGTAGTGTCTACAACGAGTCTTGAAGGCAATTTTGTACACATCATTCTCTTTAACGTTGAGATGATGGTAACCTGAACGCAGATCAATGCAGATCAATCTTGGAGAAAATAGATGCCCCTCGAAATTGGTCAAACAAGTCGTCAATCCTCGGTAGCGGGAACTTATTCTTGATTTTCAACTTGTTCAACTATAGATAATCTATGCACATTCTCATTGATCTATTTTTCTTCTTAGTAAACAACTTTGGTGTCCCCCACAGAGATACACTCGGTCAAATGAACCCCCTATCAAGAATTTCTAGTGCTACGATTTTAGCTCGGCAAGCTCCTTCGGTGGCATGCAGTAGGGTGCAATAGACACTGGTGTAGTACCTGGTAATAGATCAATACCAAACTCCACCTCTCTATCTGGAGGTACTCCGAGCAGTTCCTCGGTAAACACATCTAGGAATTCCCTCATAGTGTGGATATCTCCCATAGAAAACTTTACCGAGACAGAATCAGATACGAAGGCAAGGTATGCCTCACACCCTTTTCAGACTAATTTCTCAGACACAAGAGCAAAGATTACATTGGAGAGGTAATCTCAATGCTTACCAACCATAACGACCTCACCATTCTTATTTGTTCTTAGAGTGACTCTCTTAGTTGTGCAATCTAGACTGACCCGATACTCTATGAGACAATCCATTCCCAGAATAAAATCAAATTTATTAAAAGGTAACTCCATTAGATCAACAGGGAATACCACACCATAGATCTCTAAGGGTACCTATCGGTATACTTTATCAACCCGAAGTGACTAACCCAAAGTACTAATCACGAAAAACTCTCTACCAGTATTTTCGAAAGGTATACCCAGATTTGTAGAAACAAAACTAACTATATATGAGTGAGTAGATCCAGTATCAATGAGAGTATATTACTGAACAGAATGAAAAAAATATGTACTTGCTATGACATCGACATAACCAATATCCTCGTGGCATTTCACTGCATAAACCAGTGTCGACTGTTGAGCCTTAGTCTAATCTGCACCTTTACCCAGTGCTGTCCCCTCTCCGAACCATTACCCCCTCTACCAGTATTAATACCCCTAGGTGGTTGCTGAACCACTCTTAGAGGCTGAACAAAACCCGGAGCTGAAGTTTGTGCTGTAACTGGCACCTGATTTGGTTGAAGGGGACAATCCCTAGCCTGATGGTCTATCAACCCAGAATGGAGGCATGCTCCTAACTTCCTCCAGCACTTACCTAGATGGCACTTCCAACAATCACTACAGAGCTGAATTTCGGTCACTACAGCTGGTGTTTTGGGCCTCGGGGACCTATCAAATCTCATCTATTTCTTAGGGCACTGTTCAGAACTAGAGGGACCCAAATCCCTCTTAATCTTACTTTGATCCCTCTCACGTTCACGTCACTCGCGCTGGTTGCGCTTCACTTCTTCCACAATTTTTTTATCCATCAAAACCGTAAAAACTCGCTTCCTTTAAGGAGCTATTAGAACTGTAATTCATATTGTAACCCTTCCTCAAATCTCACGCACTTATTATAGTCAGATGCTACTAGAGCCCGTGCATACCTATTCAGTCATAGAAACTCGGCTTCATATTCAGCCACAGATCGGTTGCCCTAAACTAGACTAATAAACTCGCGTCGGTGAGCCTCTACATAACTCGCCCCCACATACTTGCTCTGGAAGGCGTTCTTAAAATAATCTCAGTTAACCTGTTTGGGTTGAGCACCTTGCTCAACCGTCAACCACCACTGATAAGCCTCATCTCGAAGTGGGGACATATCAATGTCAGTCATGATACAGTCGGTGGCCTCGAGCTAATACTCAACAATAGTAGGCGCAATTCCAATGACACCCTTGAATAATTTAACTCCATTCAATTGTAGTCATTCAGTAACTGACCCACGACATCCCGATCCAGAATAGGTCCTGACGACCCTCTCCAATACTCGAATCGTTGCCTGGGATAGTATGTTATCCCCAGCCGTCGAAGTCTTGGACTCCGTCTTAGCAGTAGGAGTACCAACAATCTTGTTGGTCTCCAGGTTGGGCATACTACCTATGGAGGATGACTCCACTCGAGCTCTTCCTCGGCGTCCTCGATGCTATTTCCACGCCCACGACTACTGCTAGAACTCATAATAGCAATCTATCTACAATGTCAGAGTGCATATATTAGTTCATGCTTTCAATAGAATGATCTCACTAGTTCACATCAAAACATTTAACTAGACAATAGTTTATGTAATGCAATGTTTCAGTTAACCATTATAACAGAACACAAATACTTACAAGTTTGACGTTGGAGGCTCGGTCATTTAATAGTATATCAGTTTTTAGATTAACTTAAATATCATATTTTCATTTAACCACTCTTTATCACATATTATGAGCCCAAACACAGTCCGAGTGGTGGCAAACCTAGCTCTAACACCATTAAATGTAACACCCAAAATCTGGCCTAGACATCTAGACCAAGTTCAGAGAGTTACATTGTTGGTATTAGGAAAACCACATTTACAAACGCAGTCAAAATGAAACCATTCAACATATTATAATTATCACAGCAATTAACTATCTATTTAATCTTCTCAAACATTATAATATCGTAGAAAGCTAAAATTACTAGTAGTAAAGTTAAAAGAAAGGATAAACGTATTGGTCGAGCTCTCGCAGTACCAACTTGTTCAAGCCTGAGAGCCACTTGAAATACAATCGACAAAAAAATGAGTTATGAACCCAGTGCATAAGAGACGTTTATTCAATTAAAGTACATTTATAAGATAATTCTCTAATCCCAAGATTCAGTTAGATGACAGAAGCAATTCCAATTTCAAATACAGAACAAATCAGATACATATGTAGTTATCCTACCCCCATCCGCTACACACTATCTTCGTCCATCCCAACACACTGTTAAGGGTGTTTAATGCCCAAAAATCCCTACAAACCATAAAGTGTTTGTTTGACACATTTACTGAGATGCAGACTAGCTGCTAGATCGAATTGCGACAGAGCGCTAGATTCACACACACACGAACATATATGTAACGTGGCTTAGCCACTGATTCACTATAGATCACTTCCTCTACAAATATCCCAACCCTTGCAAATGCATATTATAGATATGAACAACATGTGTTTAGTCATTCTGAATCAATTCATAAATAGTTAATACAGATCGATAAAGTTAATAGTCACCACCATATATACGTATTTATACAATTAATATCTTAGTCCAAGAGCATCAGATAGTCATCATACAATCAAATTCAAATCATAAATACATGGTGTAGGTCAGTGCTCGTATTAGAAAACACTCACGATCTTAGAAACAAGTTTTAGGTCCTATTTATATGCCACACGGCCTGGCACACGCTTGTGTGCTTGCCCTTTTCGTCTGCCCATATGGTTCTAAATAGTAAATTATGAGTCACATGGCCTGGACACATGCCCGTGTCCTTGGTCCGTGTGGTATCTAAAAGTGACAATGAGTCACATGGCTTGGGTACACGACCATGTCTTTGGCCTATATGGTCCTTATTCTCAACTCAGTGAGTTACATAACCTAGACACATGCCCGTGTCTTTTGCACGTGTGAACCCTGCACTAACATGGCTATACACGACCTGGACACACGCCGTGACCCTTTCCTGTGTGGCTCAAATTCGATGAATAATGAGTTAAATGGTCCAGTACATGGCCTATGGCTCACACGGCCTACCACACGACTGTGTGGCTCACACAACAGTCTGGCACATGGTAGTGTGACCTCGATAGCCTTGTTTTTCAACATCTGAAATTCAAAAAAGTAGGGGGTTTTGGTATGCACCTGAAGAGGTTTTGAAACAATAACAACTTAGAGAGTCTCCGAAGCCTAAAACAACCATCCAATCACTTAATCAACCAAATTTAGTGACAATGATTAACAATTATACATAGAAACTTATGTCAAAAACTTCGACATCAAACTTTCAATGGAATCAAAACTTATCAAAAGATTAATTATCATTACTCAAATTAACTTTCCAAGGTTCATTACTTCCAACACCTATTCCTAAAATAAGGAAACCAACATCGTTTAACGATGAGAATTTATCCATTAGCGCAAACTATCAACAATACGACGCCGTCGTTTCTTAAAAATGTTAACAGGTTAGCACAATTGACATCACAGAAGACGTACTTACTCGACCCGTACAACAGATCAGAATGAGAAGTCCAACCATCAACAAAGGCACGCTCAAACGATTATAAAAAAAAGTGAAAGAAGAGGAGAAAGAAAAGAGAAGGGAAAGAAGAAGAAAAACATAAAGAGGAAAAGAAAAATGTTTAAAAATATTATCTTAACCACCAGTGAGTTTTTCGACAGCAAGAAAAATATTTTCGAACGCATACAATGGAACTTAAACATGGGACCAGACATAATACAGATGCTTAACTAGTGAACCAGTAGGTTCATTCTAGATATAGATTTACACAGAATTAAACTTAGCTATGTAATGTATGGATAAAAGGTTGTTTTAAAATAATAAAAATTCTAATGATGCGACTTGAACTCCAGACCTTAAACACAAAATCAAAGCATAGAACCACAGACACAGAGATATAATTGCTACAGAATTTTGCAATTAAACACTCAAAATTTGGGGCGTTACACACATAGCCATGTGATCGGTGTGCAATGCCCTAAGAAATGTGCGAAACGAAGGTGTGAAGGATTATGGAGGGACATGGTCATGTGTGAGGCCGTGTGATCCACACGGGCTAGCTACATGCTCGTGTGGTAGGCTGTGTGCGACTGGGTACTTTTGAATTTTGACTCGATTTTTTGTAAAATAATGTACACTTGTCTTCTAGGGTCTCGTACAATATCCTTTACTTCCAAGTATGATCCGGATTACCAACATTGGTTGATCCTGATAGAATTTAGAGTTTGATGGTTTCAAATTCCAATGGTTGATTGATAAACAATTTGATTTAAACGTTGGTTTCCCCCTCTCCGTGCTTCTTTTCTTTTTTTCTTTTGTTTCCCTTTTCTTTGAGTTTTTTTCCTTTCTTTTTGTTAATTCTTAAGTACTGTCAAATTATTTTATGCGTATTATTACTCTTAGATTGTAATCTGTTCGCATTTAGTTTCTTGGTTCTTGATTAGGCAAAGGGTGTGAAAATTGAATTTCTCCAGTGGAGTAGTTCTCATTTCAGACGTTAGTTTTGAGTAGATTCGAAAAGTGTTATTCTATGGTAAATCAGAAATAACATCAGGTATGTGATTCTAACCTGAAACGTCGATTAAAACTCAGAAATACTCAAAAATAGGGGTTTACGAAAGTACTCTACGTCACACGACTGTGTGTCAGGCCGTGTGCAAGGTTGTTTGGAGCACACGGGCGTGTGTGATTAAATGGGAAATTTGGGTAGGTCGTGTGGGGCGCACAAGCATGTGTGATCACATGGGTAGGTTAGGTAGGCCATGTGGGCCACACGGGCTGGCCATTTAGGCTATGTGGGCTCATTTGTCAAAAATTTTTTACTTAGGCCCATTTGAGTAAAAAATTCATAGTTAAACCTTCGGTAGAATCCGTTTGGATTAAATAAGACACATAATGTGAGAAATGTTCATATGTGATAGTATGTGACATGGTTAAGGTATGTGAAAAAGTATGTACAATCTGTGTTCGGATAACTTTGAAAGCATAATTATGTGTAAAAACATGACATTTGTGTGTAAAATAATTGTTAGTATAAGCAATATGTTATGATCTGTACGTGTGTTACTATGATTTTGCATGTGCATTGGGGTGGGTTTTGATGATGGAGGAAGTGTTTTCAGGTAGTATTACTGCAATTTTGGTGGTTAAACCGCAATATATGTTTGGCGACTTAGTTGTACCATTATGAGTGGCATACCACCACGATCCTGTGTGATTGGATGGATGGACTCATGTAGTCCTATTAGTATAATTGGTTGGACGAAGTTGGTGTATAGCGGATGAGGGTAGGATTTGTTCTTATATGATATGATATATGATCTGGAAATATGACATTCTGATTTGATTATGTTTCTGGTAATGTGTCATTTTGATTTAATATTCGTATATGTGAACATTGTAAGTAAAATTATGTGTTGGTATTTACATTTGTGTATGTTATAAGGAAATTCTATTTTGTAGGCCGAGTCACACAATGGGCTTCTAGTTCACTCGTTTGTTTAATACATTTTAGGTGAACTACAAACTTAGGACAGGACAGCGTGCGGGAGCTCGGTTTGTTCACCGGTTAAATATATAAGTTGGTTTATGTTTTTAATTATTTTGGACTGTAAATTTGTTTTGGGCTTTGTTCTTTGGTTTTTGTGTTGTTTTTTAGATTTTGGTATTTTAACGTTAAATTGCAAAATCGTATGATTTACCAAACTAAAAATTGGGTTTTCAAAATTAAAACTTTGGAAATTTCCGCTGCAAAGATTAAGTAATCACTTAAGTATTTTTTTAAAAAAAAATAATTAAATGATTTATAATGAACGTTCGCCTTAGTTTCGGAAATGATCTGCCAACATTAGTACTTTTAAAACACTCGATTTTGAATTCAAATTCTAGGTTTTAAATAATTGTTTTTGGACTTTTATTTTTTTTAAAAATATTTTGAGAGTTTACCAAATTTTATGCTTTCGAAACACGCACTGGGTTTGATTAAAACAAAATCTTTTAAACAAGTTGAATAATTCATCAATGTCCGGTCATAATTTCTAGGCTGGGTTTGGGGTGTTTTAGTTTCAAGAACTGAATTTCCAGTAAGGTTTTGAGAGAAGTTTGCAAAAAAGGGTTTGTAGAGAAAATCGAGAATAAATAGGGAGAATGGGGATTCAATGTGGTTAGAGTTGAATTAAAACTCCTCACATGGTTAGGAAAGGGACTTAATGTTTGAGTTAAGGAAAATTTCAAGGGTTGTTTGCTAAATGGCCCATTTTGGTCAAATTTCATATAGTAAAAATGGAGGAGATGGTGTGGAAAAAACCTAGAAACAAGGGTTAATGGTGTGATGCTTGGCCATTGGGCTATTGCCAATTTATTGGACATATTTTACCACATTTATTTCTTATACTAGATTAGGTTTCATCCTTAGTTGCTTATAATAAATCAAATAATAAAAATCATTCACGACAACTTCCTGTCAATAACAACTTAAATTGATAAATACATTCGTTTTCAGGTCAATACAAAATAAAAAAAACATGTCTTTAAAATTCAATAAATATATCAATTTACCAAGGCTTTCCCAAATTGAAGAGCGACTTACGGATAAGAGTATATCATCAACAGAAGCTCATAAGAGCTGGCCTCCCAAATATGCCAATAGAAGCTCGAAAGCTGAACAGAAGCTCATAAGAGCTGAACAGAATTCACTATCAAACCCTAATATTTTAACATTTTCTCAATTTAATTTTAAAATCAATATTTAACAAATTCACTTTATAAATTTGTCATACAACACAATCAAGGCTCTAAATCTATGTTATTTATCAAAGCCATCTAATATTCATCAATGGTAACTTCCAATATTTTTAATAAAATCAAAAACTAAGGTAAGATTTAGTTGGACCTAATTGTAACAATCTCAAAAACATAAAAATTACAAGAAACTAGTAAGAATTGAACTCACATGAAGCAAAAGTATGTAAAACCAGCTTAAGCTCTCTCCTATGGCTGTTTTTGGCTGAAAATTGGAGAAGAAATGTCTAGAAAACCTTTAAATTCAATTTGTTTTATTTTTAATTTCATCAAAATTACCATTTTGCCATTGAATCATTTTATTTTATTATTTTTTCCTTCATATGCCGTCTCACCTTTTAATTTTGGTTTATTTATTTCTTAAGTCCTCCCTCATTTATTAATTAAGCCATTTAATCACTTAAATATTATAATTAGCAAGTTTTGCACTTTTTTCAATTTATTCCTTTTTAATTAATTAGCTATTGAAACGTTAAAATTTTTCAACAAAACTTTAATAACACCTTAAGACACTCCGTAAATATTTAGAAAAATATTTACGGCTTGGTTTGTAGAAACGAGGTCCCTATACCTCACTTTCTAAAACCACTTGACCTAGAGTGTTACCACTCGAACCTAATAAGTCATTATAAAACATAAATTACTATTTCAAAAAAAAAAAAATAAATTTAAAACCTTATTTGACTCATAAATATGAAGTGATAATATTTATGAGCTAACTCGCCAGATTTGGTGGCCTCAAACTACTGTTTTCGACACCACTGAAAAATCGACTGTTTCAACTTTCCCCCCTTAGGAAATTTCGTCCTAGAAATTTGTGACATGGAAATAGATTCAGATATTGTGATCTCATTGATTCTTCGGTTTCCCAGGTAGCTTCTTTTGAACCATGACGATGCCATTATACTGTTACTAACGGAACTTCTTTATTCTGTAATTCTTTGACTTCTCGAGCTAAAATTTTCACTGGTTCCTCCGAATACGTCAAATCTGTATGTAGCTCAATCTCACTATGAGGAATCACATGCGAAGGATCATATTTGTACCGTCTCAGCATCGATACGTGGAACACATTAGGGATTTTCTTGAGTTCAGAGGGCAAAGCTAATCTATAAGCTATAGGGCCAATTCTTTCAACAATTTCATACGGTCCGATAAATCTTGGACTCAGCTTTCCCTTCATGCCGAACCGTAACACTTTCTTCCACGGAGAGGCTTTTAAGAATACCCGATCACCAAAAGTAAATTCTATATCTTTTCTTTTCAGATCCGCATATGATTTCTGACGATCAGATGCAGCTTTCAGACTGTTCCGAATAATCCGAACTTTATCCTTAGTTTCTCGGATCAAATCAACTCCTACCATTTTGGATTCACTCAGCTCAGACCAATAAAATGGTGTTTTACATTTTTTCACGCAGAGAGGTTCAAATGGTGCCATTTTTATACTGGATTGATAACTGTTATTATATAAAAATTTAGCTAATCGTAGATACTTTTCCCAGCTACCTTTAAATTCAAGTACACAACATCTCAACATATCTTCCAAAATCTGGATCACTCGTTCTGATTGCTCGTTAGTCTATGGGTGAAATGCTGTGCTGAAATTAAGCTTCGTGCCTAGAGCCTCATAAAGTTTGCTCCAAAACCTCGATGTAAATCTTGTATCTCGACCTGAAATAATGGATGTCGGAACTCCATTTAATCTCACAATCTCAGATATATATAGTTTCACTAATATCTTAAGTGTAAAGTCTGTTCTGACTGGAATAAAATGTGCTAATTTAGTCAATCTGTCAACAATCAACCAGATCGAATCTTTCTTTCTCAGAGTTACAGGTAAGCTAGATACAAAATCCATCGTGACTCGGTCCAACTTCCATTCAGGAATCATAACAGGTTGTAGCAAACACAGCTTGCACTGATTTTTTGCTTTTACTGGCAGCGATGATCAAACATTTAGCTACAAATTCACAAATTTCCCGTTTTATACCTGACCACCAACACATCGGTTTCAAATTGCAATACATCTTCGTGCTGCCTAAATGAATAGAGTATGTGTAACACCCCAAACCTGACCCAGACATTATGACCAGATTTAGCATGTCATATGGATAAGTTGTTTAAAGCCGCGTTCTCTTTGAAAATGTTGCATCTCTTTATTGAAAAACTCGAACTTTGTTGTTATTGAAATTCATATTTGCTTTTAAGGTGATATCGTAAAAACATTGCTATTACCTTTATTAAAATCTTGGTTTATTAAAGAAAGCAAGTTTCATTGAATTACGAAGACGTGGTATTTTTGAAAATAGTTATTGATGTTTTAGGAAAACCCCCATATTAAAGCATATAATAAAAAATAGTAACCGAATTAAAAGTTTAGACCAAAATAAAATCCCAAAGGCCTTATTACAAAACTGTAAACCCTAATCAAAATAAAATTAAAAGCAAAGTAAAATGAAATTTACTAAGGTCATGATGTATGGCCACCACAGAGTCCACCTCAGCTCCAAATCCTCAATGCTGGGGATTACTTGCAAAATAAAAGCAGAGGGGTGAGTTACGAGAACTCAGTGTGTAATTCCCCATTTGGACAATACTGGGCCTAAGCCCATAGAAGCAGATTGGGCCTTGGCCCATACAGAAACAAACTGGGCCTGAGCCCTATTAACATGGTAAAGCAGATAACGTATGCAATGCAACCCAACCCAACCTAATAATCCGTCCGCTACACACCATCCGTACCAGCCCAACACACCTGTGGGGATTTCTACAATCAACCCTCCATCTGCTACACACCTCGATGGCAGTCACGCTGCTCATCGTCGAATTTGTGGCAGTGCCATCAGATTAACGAAATATACGTGGCATAGCCACTAGACAGAATATGAAGGAGTCACCAGAATATGTGGCAGAGCCATCAGATTACACTTCCCTGATCATCAATATCCCAATCCCATACAACATATCATGACATAATAATCAGTGATACAGTATGTCAATTTATAGTCAATCATATACATATATCATACATATCTCTTAACCCACCATCAGGGGTATAACGGTCATTTACCCTCTGAGGTATTTCGGTAATTTACCCATCAAGGGTATTCCGATAATTTTGTATTAATGCCCTTTTCAAAGGCCTTCTGTCGCCTTGAGCGACATGGGACCCTTTTTAGGTCTCTACGGAACTATTGGGCCAAAATCCATTTGAGGCCCACACGCTCGTGTGGCCCAATTCATACGTTTTCGGTTTCAGTTTTCCATATTTCACAACCACCTTTACCCTTGGACCGTTTTTTAATAATTTTACCCATGTAGGCTGAAAAGCCCATTGGGCCCGTTAAACCCGATTGGTTTGGTTAGGCCCATTACAGCCTCAATTTTGCGAGAGTATTTGTGACACTCTCCGCGGCTTACCATCTTTTCTCGTGCCTCAATTTACCACTACGAGCGTTCGCACGCTCGAGTGGTCACAGATACCGATTTTTTAGCTTTTCGACTTTTGGCCGATTCGCGAAGTAACATATGCAAACAATTGAAAGTGTGTGAGATTACACACTTGATCTAGCCTGCCGAAAGTACTACTCCTCGCTTGACCCTAGAATAACCATAATCAAAGGTTAGCCATATTTTCTTAAAGGATCTCATAAATCCAATGCACAACTTAACTAGAATCACTTACCACAGATGTGATCTCCTCCTACCAAGTCTTGATATTTCGCCCTGCCTTCTGACCACCACCACACGCTCCTAAAAGAGGGTAATATACACCCAAAATGTTAGCACCAAAGCAACATTTGACCCTCCCCCAATAAAGGAGGAGACCAAAGCTAACTCTCAAAAAGGGCACCCACATAACATAACATAATGTCACAATAACAAGTAATTACAAACTTCACCTTACCAACCAACCTTCGAAAGCTAAAATTATCCAAGCGATAAGGGGGTTTGCTTGTACTCCAACAGATTCGACCTTAGATCAGAGATGAGTCGTAAGAGAAGAAGAGGTTGGACCTTGCATGAAGAATGGATTCGACTTTAGAGTGAAGGGAGAAAAAAAGAACCGATAGAAAGAAAATAAAAGAAAGGATATTACCTTTCTCATAATAGTGCCGAATAGCCAAGGTGGATTCGACTGACAAAAGATACTGCAAATGTTCGGCTAAAAGAAGTGAAGAACTGCTTTACACTAAGGAAGAGTAGAGGTTCGGCTAATGAAGAGAAGTAGATAAATAAAGAAAAAGAGATGAGAGTACGACTATTGGTGTTTTTGGCAATCACAAATGAATAAGAAACTTGTTTGAAGAGAAAAGAGAGGGAGTCAAAAAGGCAAGTAAAGAAAAGGAGTTTCAGCAAAGAGAATAGGAAATGCCGAAAATGAAAAAGAAAACTAAAATGCTTCTAGAGAATTTTGGCACAAAACATCCAAAGGCTTCGGTTTATGCTCCCTTTTTTCCAAAAATGCTGAATTTTCACCCCAACAACACCCTCAAGCTAAATTTCTCCTCTCCACAACCCATATTCCGCCAAGCACTACCCCACCCCACCTAATCCCTTGATTCACTCCCTGATTTGCTCCACCAAGCCCTCTCCATCACACATTCAAACCCATTTGACCAAGTCAAATCCTTCCTAGAAGGGTCCCACGCCAACTCCACCTCTTCTCCACCTTGGCCACAAAATAAAAGCCATATTTTGCAGCATGTGGGATTCGAACCCCCCCTCCACCCAACTTCCACCTTGACTCCACCACCAACACACCACACACCTCACTTGTGTTATCAAAACACAACCAATTATATTTAAGTCCTGCCTTCGATAGCTCTCCTCCCTTAAGTACCCAAAACCAAAATTTTACTAGGACTTGGGCTCAAACCCGAGCCTCCCCAAGACCTCCAAACATACCCAAATAATAAGCTCATCAAGCACAACACAAGCAATAACCCAAAAATGCCAGACCCTTATTTTTAGGATGTTACAGATCTACCCCCTTAAAGAAATTTCCACCTTAAAATTTACCTGATTAAAAGAAGTGAGGGTATTGCTATAGCATTGCCTCTTTCGGCTCTCACGTAGCTTCCTCTGAACTGTGATTACGCCACCACACTTTGACCAATGGAACTGATTTCCTCCTCAGTACCTTAACATCCCAATCTAAAATCTGCACTGGTTTTTCTTCAAAAGACAGATCAGGTCTAACCTCAATTTCTTCCACCGGTACTATGTGAGATGGTTCTAAACGGTAACACCTCAGCATCGAAACATGGAATACATTATGTATCTGATTCAACTCCAAGGGTAACTCAAGCTGATAAGTAACTGGTCCCACACGTTTCAACACTCGATAGGGCCCGATGAATCTTGGGTTCAACTTGACCTTCCGTCCAAATCTTAAGACCTTCTTCCAAGGTGAGACTTTCAAGAAGACATGATCCCACACTGAAAATTCTATTTCCCTACGCTTCAGATCCGCATATGATTTTTGTCTATCAGAAGCTTCTTTTAACCGGTCCCAAATCAACTTAACCTTTTCCTCTATTTTTGAGATCAATTTCGAACCCAACAACTGTAGCTCACCTAATTCTGTCCAACAGGTACGGGTACGAAACCTACGACCATACAACGCCTTGTAGGGTGCCATCTGAGTGCTGGACTGATAGCTGTTATTGTACGTAAATTCCACTAACCGCAGATAGTCTTCCCAACTACCTTTAAAGTCAATCACACAGCCCCTTAACATGTCTTCTAGAATCTGAATTACCCTCTCTGACTGACCATCAGTATGCGGATGAAACGCTGTACTGAAGTCCAACCTAGTACCCAAAGCTTCATGCAATGCCTTCCAGAACCGAGATGTAAATCTAGGGTCCCTTTCTGATATGATAGACACTGGTACCCCGTGTAGCATCACGATTTCTGCCACATGCAGCTTGGCCAACGTTTGAAGCGAGTAGTCCGTGC
The DNA here is from genome assembly GCA_025506655.1 of Gossypium rotundifolium. Taxonomy (NCBI): domain Eukaryota; kingdom Viridiplantae; phylum Streptophyta; class Magnoliopsida; order Malvales; family Malvaceae; genus Gossypium; species Gossypium rotundifolium. The sequence continues at coordinate 82,567,818 of CP106722.1, read as the reverse complement.
AAACTGGTATGAAGTGTACAGACTTAGTCAACCGGTCAACGATTACCCACACTGAATCTTTCTTAGTAGGTGTCAGGGGTAATGCACTAACAAAATCCATTGTTATCCTCTCCCACTTCTAAAGTGGAATCTTCACCGGCTACAGCAAACCCGAAGGCAACTGATGTTCTACCTTCACTTGCTGGCATGTCAAACACTTACTCACAAAGTCAATAACTTTCCGTTTTAGACCCGACTACCAATACAGTTCACGTAGGTCTCGATACATCTTGTTTCCACCGAGATGCATAGTGTATGGGCTACTATGTACCTCCCGCAGAATCATCTATCTCAACTCAAAGTCCCAGACACAGTAGAGGCAACATATGAATGAGTAGATCCAATATCTATCAAAGCTGTGAAGGGTACATCAAATATATGAAACGTACTAGTTATGACGTCCAGTGCGTCGCCATCCTCTCACCGACGAGCTGCATAAACCAACTCTGGCTGCCTCGTATCTGTATGTCAAGCACCTTTACCTGGTGCTCCATGACCTCGTCTAAACCCATTTCCCACTCTGGCTAGACCACGACCTCTCGGTGGTCATTGTCCACCTCTCCACAGGCTGCATGTGTCTCCGCCTCTGATCGCACCCTAACAGGCTCCCATGGACAATCCTTAATCAGATGATCCCTAGACCCACACTTGAAACATCCACCGATTCTTCTCCAACATTCCCCCAGATGTGTTTTCCCACACTGTACACAAGGTCGCAACTGACCTACAGTAATTGGCATCCCAAATCGAGTTGGCCCATCTAACCTAAGCCTCTTTTGGAAACCCCTAGAGAAACCTGACGTCCTAAAACCTCTCTTATTCTTTCCCTTGTCCTTATCACGATTTTGATGTTCAGTGCGTTTCACCTCCTCAGCAATCTTGGCTTTCTCCACCAATACAGCAAAATTTCTTTCCCGTTGCAGAATTATCAGTACCTGCAGCTTATCCTGCAGACCATCCTCAAATCGCACACAACGCTCGTAGTCAGTTGCTACTATTCCCCGTACATATTGGCTCAAACGTAAGAACTCCGCCTTATATTCTGCCATAGATTTATTCCCTTGAACCAAATTCAGAAATGCCATCCTCTAGGCGTCCACATAACTTGCCCCGACATATTTTCCCTGAAATGTTGTCTTAAAGAAGTCCCTAGTGATACGATATGCTTGAGTACCTTCCCTCACTGTGAGCCACCACTGATATGCCTCATCTCGCAAGTGAGACACTACCCCTCTCAATTTTTCCTCTACTGTGTAGTCTAGGTCATCCATAATCTGCTCGACTACTTCCAACCAGTATTCAGCTACATTTGGGGCCACAGCAGAAATGCCCCTAAAAACTTTAGCCTTGTTTGCCTGGAGTCGCTCAGGAATAGATTTTCGGGCTACCGATCTAGTGCTTGCTCTAGCAACCCATTCCAAAACCCGCAATATTGCCTGGGACAAACATTGTCCCCTCCAGTTCGGTCATAGGACCCTATCTCAGTCACTGGTGATGTAGGTGCTTCAATATCGGGCATATGCCCTGATGCTTAGGACCCATCATCAGCACCTCAGCCCCTACCACGGCTACGTCTACCACATCCACATCCTCTTGTACTCATGTTACTGAATCAAATTGATTAGAAATTTTATGAATTAGTATATTATTCCAATGTTTATTAACAAATGTTTTATGAAAAGTAAGTATAAGAGTTGTTTTCGAAGATCGAATTCCTTAAAGTCTTGGTTTCTACAGTCTTAGCTAGCACTAATCTATAATAGTTTCTTCATAAAGTCATTTCAGCATACTATATAACAAAATCAGAAGACTTACGGATTCGGTGCCGGAGACTCAGGTGCCATACTCCCAAAAAGACATAAATTTTCTAAACCATCTTTTAAACCCATTCCACAGCTGAGTTTTACAATCGGGCTCTGATACCACAAAATGTAACACCTTAAACCCGGCCCAGACGTTACGACTGGATTTAGCATGTCACATGGATAGGTTGTTTAAAGTCGCGTTCTTTTTGAAAATGTTGCGTCTTTTTCTTGAAAAACTTGAACTTTGTTGTTATTGAAATTCATATTTACTTTTAAGGTGATATCGTAAAAACGTTGCTATTACCTTTATTAAAATCTTGGTTTATTAAAGAAAACAAGTTTCATTGAATTATGAAGACGTGGTATTCTTGAAAACAATTATTGATGTTTTAGGAAAACCCCCATATTAAAGCATATAATAATAAATAGTAACCGAATTAAAAGTTTAGACCAAAATAAAATCCCAAAGGCCTTATTACAAAACCTTAAGCCCTAATCAAAATAAAATTTAAAGTAAAGTAAAATGAAATTTACTAAGGTCACGACGTATGGCCACCACGGAGTCCACCTCGGCTCCAAATCCTCAATGCTGGGGATTACCTGCAAAATAAAAGCAGAGGGTTAAGTTAGAACTTAGTGTGTAATTCCCCATTTGGACAATACTGGGCCTAAGCCCACAGAAGCAGATTGGGCCTTATCCTTATTAACATGGTAAAGCAGATAATGTATGCAATGCAACCTGACCCAACCTAATAATCAGTCCGCTACACACCACCCGTACCGGCCCAACACACCTGTGGGATTTCTATAATCAACCCTTCATCCGCTACACACCTCGATGGCAGTCACGCTGCTCATTGTCGAATTTGTGGCAGTGCCACCAGATTAACGAAATATATGTGGCATAGCCACCAGACAGAATGTGACAGAGTCACCAAAATATATGGCCGAGCCACCGGATTACACTTCCCTGATCATTAATATCCCAATCCCATGCAACATATCTTGGCATAATAATTCGTGCATCCAGTATGTCAAATCATAGTCAATCATATACATATATCATACATATCTCTTAACCCACCATCAGGGGTATAACGGTCATTTACCCTCCAGGGTATTTTGATAATTTACCCATCAAGGGTATTCTGGTAATTTTGCATTAATTCCCTTTTCGAAGGCCTTCTATCTCCTTGAGCGACACCGGACCCTTTCTGGGTCTCTACGGAACTATTGGGCCAAAATTCATTTGAGGCCACACGCTCGTGTGGCCCAATTCATACGTTTTCGGTCTCAGTTTTCCATATTTCGCAACCACCCTTATCCTTGGACCGTTCTTCATTAAATTTTCCCACGTGGGTCGAAAAGCCCATTGGGCCATTAAGCCCGATTGGCTCGGTTAGGCCAATTACAGCCTCAGTTTTGCAAGAGTGTTTGTGAAACTCTCCAGGGCTTACCATATTTTCTCGTGCCTCGATTTACCCCTACGACCGTTCGCACGCTCGAATGGTCATAGATGTCGATTTTTGACTTTTCAACTTTTGGCCGATTCGCGAAGTAACATACGCAAACAATCGAAAGTGTGTGAGATTACACACCTGATCTAGCCTGCCGAAAGTACTACTCCTCGCTCGACCCTAGAATAACCATAATCGAAGGTTAGCCATATTTTCTTAAAAGATCTCATAAATCCAACGCACAACTTAACTAGAATCACTTACCACAGATGTAATCTCCTCCTACCAAGTCTCGATATTCTGCCCTGCCTTTTGACCACCACCACACGCTCCTAAAAGAGGGTACTATACACCCAAAACGTTAGCACCAAAGCAACATTCTGCCCTCACCCAATAAAGGAGGAGACCGAAGCTAACTCTCAAAAAGGGTACCCACATAACATAACTTAACGTCACACTAACAAGTAATTACAAACTTCACCTTACCAACCAACCTTCGAAAACTAAGATTATCCAAGCGATACAGGGTTTGCTTGCACTCCAACAATTTGACCTCAGATCAGAGATGAGTCGTAAGAGAAGAAGAGGTTTAGCCTTGCAAGAAGAATGGATTCGGCTTTAGAGTGAAGGGAGAAAAAAAGAACCGATAGAAAGAAAATAAAAGAAAGGATATTACCTTGCTCATAATAGTGCCGAATAGCCAAGGTGGATTCGTCTGACAAAAGATACTACAAATGTTCGGCTAAAAGAAGAGAAGAACTGCTTCACACTGAGGAAGAGTGGAGGTTCGGTTAATGAAAAGAAGTAGAGAAATAAAGAAGAAGAGATGAGAGTACGACTATTTGTGTTTTTGGCAATCACAAATGAATAAGAAACGTGCTTGAAGAGAAAAGAGAATGAGTTAAAAAGGCAAGTAAAGAAAAGGAATTTTGGCAATAAGGATAGAAAATGCTGAAAATGCAAAAGAAACTAAAATGCTCCTAGAGAATTTCGGCACAAAACATCCAAAGGCTTTGGTTTATGCTTCCTTTTTCCAAAAATGCCAAATTTTCACCCCAACAACACCTTCTAGCCGAATTTCTCCTCTCTACAACCCATATTCGGCCAAGCACTACCCCATTCCCCCTAATCCCTTGATTCACTCCCTGATTTGCTCCACCAAGCCCTCTTCATCACACATTCAAACCAATTTGACCAATTCAAATCCTTCCTAGAAGAGTCCCACGCCAACTCCACCTCTTCTCCACCTTGGCCACAAAATAAAAGCCATATTTTGCAGCATGTGGGATTCAAACCCCACTCCACCCAGCTTCCACCTTGACTCCACCACCAACACACCACACACCTCACTTGTGTTATCAAAACACAACCAATTATACGTATGTCCCGCCTTCGATAGCCCTCCTCCCTTAAGTACCCAAAATCAAATTTTTTCTAGGACTTGGGCTCGAACCTAAGCCCCTCCAGGACCCCCAAACACACCCAAATAACAAGCTCATAAGGCACAACACAAGCAATAACCCAAAAATGCCATACCCCTATTTTTAGGATGTTGCAGTACGTGCTACTGTGAGCTTCAGAAAGAATATCATATTTCAAATCTAAATCATTAGAAACACAAATTCTATCACGATAATGTAATGTACCACTATCATTAATACTGTACTCTAAACTCAAATTATTCTAAACCATCTGTCGTTTGAACACCAACTTCGGATCGTCATCTTGCAATTCCCAAATTCGTTGTAGAAACAAAAGTTTATTCTCAACTCTGCTAATATAGAACCATCTTATTAAAAGCTAAATGAGCGTTCAATGCTCGAAGTGCAAACAATAATGACTTTCGACTAAGTGCAGCCGCAACTACATTAGCCTGTCTGGGATGGTAATTAATAACCAAATCGTAATCTTTCAATAACTCTAACCACCACGTCTGTCTCAATTCAATTCTTTCTGAGTCATCAAACACTTTAAACTTTTGTGATCTGTAAACACATGACATTTCTCACCGTATAAATAATGTCTCCCAATCTTCAAAGAAAATACTATTGCAGCCAACTTGAGATCATGTGTAGGATAATTTTTTCTCATGCGAATTTAATTATCGAGAAGCATAGGCTACTACCTTTCCTGGCTGCATCAATACACAACCCACCATTAATAGATGCATCACTATAAACAACATATGTTGCTCCAGATTCAGGCTGGGTTAATATTGGGGCTTCCGTCAACATTTTCTTCAACTGATCAAAACTCTGTTGGCACTTATCGGACCAAACAAATTCAATATTTTTTTGTAATAATCTGGTCATCGGCGAAGCAATAATCGAAAAGTTTTAAACAAAATGTTGATAGTAAGTTGTTAAACCCAGAAGACTTTGCACTTCTAAGACATTTTTGGAGTTCTCTAATTTATCACAGTAGAAACTTTACTTGGATCAACTCGAATCCCATCAGCTGATACTATGTGACCCAAAAATCCAACCTCTCGAAGCCAAAATTCACATTTACTAAATTTTTCGTACAACTACTTTTCTCTCAAAGTCTGTAGTAACATCCTTAGATGTTGTGCATGCTCAGATTCTGTCTAAGAATAAATTAGTTTATCGTCAATAAACACAACAACAAATCTATCCAAATGAGGTTGAAAAATCTGATTCATTAAATCCATAAAAGTAGCAGGAGCATTAGTCAAACCAAATGGCATTACCAAAAATTCATAATGACCGTAACGAGTTCTGAAAGCAGCCTTTGGCACATCACAGTCTTTAACCTTCAATTAATACCCGGATCTGATATCTATCTTTGAAAACACTGTGGCACCCTTCAATTGATCAAACAAATCATCAATACGTGGCAAAGGGTATTTATTTTTTATTGTGACTCTGTTCAAATGTCTGTAGTGTATACACAATATCAAAGAATCGCCTTTCTTTTTCACAAACAAAACAGGTGCACCCTAGGGAGACATGCTCGGTCAAATAAACCCTAGATCTAATAAGTCTTACAATTGTGCTTTCAATTCTTTTAGTTCAGTTGGTACCATACGGTATGGTGATATTGATATAGGTGCAGTTCTAAGAATCAAATCAATCACAAATTCAACTTCATGATCAGGAGGAAAATTAAAAAATTCTTCAGGAAATACGTCAAGGAACTCACTAGCAACTGGTAATTGATCTAACTTTGATTCTGAATCTCAGGTATCAAGGATATATGCTAGAAATGCTTCACTAACTTTTCGTATCAATATATGAGCAGAAAAAGTCAAAATAATTCTAACGACATCTTTCGGATCCTCAGACTTAACTGAAATCATATCTCTCATCTGACATTTCAAATCGATCCATTTTTGTCTACAGTTTACCACAACATCATGCAAAGATAACCAATCCATACCCAGAATAACATCAAATTCCCAAAAGGGTAGCAACATCAAATCAGTAGGGAATTCACAGCCCTTAACTTTCAGTGGACAATTACGAAACACTAAATTAACTATCGTACTTTGACCTAGTGGATTAGCAACTTGAATATCATAATCAGTAGATTCAACAGGCAACTTCTTTTTCGTTACTAATGCAGTGCAAATATAAGAATGAGTTGACCCAAGGTCAATTAATACATACACAGTAAGATCAAAGAGATAGAATATACTAGCAATCACATCTGGAGTAGTAGTTTCCTCTTTAGCTCGAATGGGGTAGGTGCGAGCAGGTGCTTTAGCCTCTAACTGGACAATAGTATCTTTCATTCCTGAATGAGTAGTCCCGGTAGCACTATTTTGACCCGTATGTCTACTTTTCTAAGAGGTAAAGATTTGCTTTTCTTTCTGATCTTCATCCTCTTTTGGCATTTTAGGATAATTACAAATAAAATGATCAATTGATCCACATCTATAATAGGCTCCCGTTTTGCCTCTACACTCACCAAAGTGATATTTCCCGCAATATCTACATTTGGGCTTCAGAGCATTTTGCACACTACCTACACTATTAGTTGGTCTAGTAGATACTCTGAAATCATGTTGAATCCTCTTGTTTTTATTTGAATTTTCAGGTACTGAGGTAGCTCGACCAAAATCATCTTTATTCTTTTTCGTCGATGATGCCGAAAATGACTTGGAAGAACCTCTCTTGTGAAATTCTCAAATTTGTCTATCCGTTGTATCTTACGGTTGTACACTTCTTCCATTTTATGTGTATAGCCAAATAAGACAACAAATTCTCGTATTTCATTACCTCTGATCATCATTCGAATTTTATCATTCAGACCATCTTCAAACCAGATACACATTTCTTCTTCAGTAGGCATAATTTCTCGAACATATTTACTATGATACGTAAATTCTCTCTCATATTCAACTACTGATCTATTTCCTTGATGTAACTTAAGAAATTCTCTCTTTTTCTTGTCAAAATATCTTTTCCCGACATATTTCTTTTGTAACATCATAAAATTAGGGGTTTGGCATTTTTGCACTGTTGCATGTGTGTAATCTCACACCATTTTGATGATAAATGCATGTGATGTTTTGAGAATCAGCTATAAATGCATGTGAACGCTTGTGGTGGTAAACCGAGACACGAATAACAACGACAGATCGTTAAGAGTGTCGCGAGCACTCTCGCAAAACTAAGGCCGAATCGGGCCTGACCAAACTGAAATGGGCTGAATGGGCCCAATAAGTTTACAGGCCCACGGGGGAAAATAGATGGAAAAATACTGAAAGATAGATGCGATTACAAAATTTACAAAACTGAGAGCGAAACCATGTGTAATGGGCCACACGAGTGTGTGGGCCCGTTTGGGCCTAAAGTGGATTTTAGGCCCAATAGTACTATAGAAACCCAAAAAGGGTCCCGAGTTGCTCGAGGCGACAGTAGGCCTATGGAGGGGTCGTTAAAATATGAAATTACCAAAATACCCTTGGGTTGCGAAATTACCAAAATACCCCTAGGTTGCAAAATTACCGAAATACCCCCGAAAGGGTGGAAATGACTGTTTTACCCTTAACTATGATTGAATATCGTGTGTATGTTTTCTTATTTACACTTTTATACATTGATACCTAACATTTTATCATATTGCATGGGGTGGGTTAATGACTAAAGAGAAGTGTAGTCTGGTGGCTCGGCCACATACTATCTTAGTGGCTATGCCACATACGTATATGTTATGACTTTGGTGGCTCAGCCACAAATATTGTGATTAGCAGCTTGTCTGCAATATTGGTGTGATTGGCGGGGTGGGTTGACTTGATCCCCACAGGTAATGATTGGTTGGTACGGGGGTGTGATTGGTTGGATTGGGTTGGGTTCCACTACATTATCTGCATTTTCATGATTAATGGGCTTAGGCCCAGTTAGTGACCGTTTAGGGGATTACACATTGAGTTCACGTAACTCACCCCCTTTTCCCTTAACCTCGCAGGTAATTCCTAGCGGTAGAGAATTTGGAGCCGTGGAGGACTCAAGGGTGGCCATACAATGGAGATACTTCTCGTGAACTTTAGTAAATTTGATTTTTGCTTTATTTCTAAGATTATTTATTTTGGGTTTACATTTTGTAATAAGGCCTTTGGTTTTTTTTCTTTTAAGTTTTCATTAATAACTGTTAAACTTGTTAATACGAGGTTTTCTTAAAACATTAAAAAAAGTTATTTTCCAAAATATCATGTTTCTGCAACTATTCAAGTTCAGCTTTCACAACAAAAACATCTTTTTCCTAATAATTACAACTTTATAAAAATGGACATTAAGTAAGTGGGTTTTTACAAACCAACGACGAAACTCGGAGTTGTCAAAAGAGATGCAACATCTATTTTAACGAACGAACAACTTTTAAACAATCTCTCTATGTGACATGCTAGATCTGGTCATAACGTCCGGGCTGGATTTGGGGTGTTACATTTTATAGTATTAGAGCCTGAGTTGCAAAACTCGGCTGTGGAGTGGGTTTAAAATTTTTCTAAATCTATTTAAAATGTGGTTTAGTAAAAGTAATAGTATCATTAGAAGTGTGGCACACCGAGTCTCCGGCATCAAATTTGTAAGTCTTCTTACTTTATATTTGATTATGCGAGGGAATGCTTGTAAGAGAGAAAACTACTAGAGGTAGTGGTAGTATATTGAAACTCTTATCTATAGGAGCTAAGATTATAGAGACTGAAACAGTAGAGAAATTCGATTCGCAAAAATAACTTTTATAACTATTTTTGATAAAACACTTGTTAATAAACATTGGAACTATAGACTGATTCATAAAATTCTTAATCAGATTAACTCGATCCAGCAATATGAGTACAAGAGGACGTGGACGAGAAACATGCGGTCGTGGTAGAGGCTGAGGTGCGAGGGCTAGATCTTCAGCATCGAGGCATATACCGAAAAGAGAGGCACCGGCATCACCAGTGACCGAAATAGGGTCATATGACCGAAATGGTAGGGACGCTGCTTTGTCCCAAGTAATTCTGCGGGTTTTGGAACGAGTTGCGGGAGCGAGAACTGGATCGTTTGCTTGGGGGTCTATTTCTGAGCGACTCCGGTAAAACGGGGTCGAAGTGTTTAAGGGTGTCTCTAGTATAGCCCCGAATGTAGCAGAACACTGGCTAGAGGCTGTGGAGCGCGTCATGGATGATCTGGACTACATAGTAGAACAAAAATTAAGAGGATCAGTGTCTCTACTGCGAGATGAGGTGTGTCAGTGGTGGCTTACAGCAAGGGAAGGGACACTAGCTGACCGGGTGACTTGGGAGTTCTTTAAAACGACCTTTTAGGGGAGGTATGTCAGAGCAAGTTATGTGGACGCCCGGGGAAAAGAATTCTTAAATTTGGTCTAGAGAAATAAGTCCGTAGCAGAATATGAGGTGGAGTTTCTGTGCTTAAGTCAGTATGCTCGGGGTATAGTTACGACCGATTATGAGCGTTGTGTTTGATTTGAGGATGGTTTACGAGATGAGTTATGGGTATTGGTAGCCCCACAGAGAGAAAGAGACTTCGCTGCCCTAGTGGAAAAGGCAAAGATTGCCGAGGAAGTGAAACGTTCTGAGACACAAAATCGTGATAAGGAAAGAGGCAGGAATAAGAGAGATTCTGGGTTTTCAGATTCTTCAAGGGGATTTTAGAAGAGGCCTAGATTGGATAGGCCAGTTCGAGTCGGGGCTCCAACTACTACGGGTTAGTTGCAACCTTGTGTGAAATGTGGGAAATTTCATTCGGGAGAGTGCTGGAGAAGAACTGGCGGGTGTTTCAGATATGGGTCTAGGGATCATCGGTTTAGAGACTGTCCTTGGGAACCTGTTTGGACTCAGGTAGTGGGTCAGAGTTTTGTGCAGCCTATAAGAGGTGGCCAGCAGCCACTGAGAGGTCGGGGTCCGCCTAGAGGGGAAAATTGGGTAGGACATGATCATAGAGCACCGGGCAGAGGTGCTGGTAATATGGGAAATAAAGATGCAAGGCAGTCAGGACTGGTTTATGCGGCTCGACGTCGAGAGGATGGTGATGCACCGGGCGTCATAACCAGTACGTTTTTCATATTTGATATTGGATCTACACATTTATACGTTGCTTGTACTGTGTCTGGGACTCTAGGGATACAATTTGAGTTTGTTGAGAAAGATATGTCGATAATTAGCCCCTTAAGACAATCTGTGGTAGTGAACAAACAGTTTAGAAATGTGCCTTTAGAAGTGTAATGGACTATATTCCTGGCAGATTTGCTGGAAGTGCCATTCGGCGAGTTTGACCTTATACTAGGCATGGACTGGCTAGTTAAGCATCGTGCGAACTTGGATTGCACTGCTAAGCGTATGGTGTTAAAGGCTTCATAGGACGAGGAAGTGATTGTGATAGGTGAAATGAGAGATTATTTGTCCAATGTGATTTCAGCACTAAAGGCTGAGAAGTTGGTGCGTAAAGGTTGTGAACCGCTCATAGCTTATGTTAACACGACTAATGCTGGGAGTTTGTCTGTCGAGAAGGTTGGGACAGCAAGTGAATTTCTAGATGTATTTCCTGAAGAGCATCATGGATTGCCTCCAAATCGCGAGGTTGAGTTTGGCATTGAGCTGTTATCGGGAATGGCTCTGGTGTCCATCGCCCCTTATAGGATGGCACCGAAGGAGCTGGTAGAAGTAAAAGCTCAGATCCAAGAGTTGTAGGACCAAGGTTTTATCAGACCAAGTGTATCTCCATGGGGAGCACCGGTATTATTCGTGAAGAAAAAAGATGGGTCAATGCGTATGTGCATTGACTATCGTCAGTTGAATAAGCTAACCGTTAAGAACAAATACCCGCTACCAAGGATTGATGATCTGTTCGATCAGCAATAGGGAGCTTCAGTCTTTTCAAAAATAGATTTAAGGTCGGGGTGCCATCAGTTAAGGGTCAAGGAGGCAGGTATTCACAAGACTGCATTCTGAACTCGTTATGGGCATTACGAGTTTCTGGTCACGCCGTTTGGATTAACGAATGCACCAGCTACTTTTTTGGATATGATGAACCGGGTCTTCCAACCTTATATAGATTGGTTTGTGGTGGTATTTATAGATGACATCTTGGTGTATTCAAGAATTGAGGAGGAGCATGATTCACATCTTCGGGTTGTTCTGTAGAATTGAGGGAGAAGCAACTTTACGCCAAATTCAGTAAGTGTGAATTTTGGCTGAAAGAGGTGATGTTTTTAGGGCATGTTGTGTCCGCCGAGGGGATTAAGGTTGATCCTCGAAAAATTGAAGTTGTATTGGATTGGAAGCCACCAAAGTCAGTGTCAGAGATCCAAAGTTTTTTTGGGTTTGGCTGGGTACTACAAGCTGTTCGTCGAGGGGTTTTTCTTAATCGCCGTACCTCTAACTAAATTGCTACGTAAGGGGGTACCGTTTGTATGGATTGACAAATAACAAGAAAGTTTTGAAAAGTTGAAGAAGATTCTGACTGAAGCACCAGTGTTGATTCAGCCTGAGGCAGAGAAAGAATTCGTTGTCTATTGTGATGCTTCTCACACAAGTTTAGGTTGTGTGTTAATGCAAGAGGGGAAGGTACTGGCGTATGCATCTCGTCAACTAAGGCCACATAAGGCGAACTATCCCACTTACGACTTGGAACTAGCTGCAGTGGTGTTTGCACTAAAGATATTGAGACATTACTTGTATGGGGAAAGGTCGATTATCTACACTGACCATAAGAGTTTGAAATATATCCTTACACAAAAGGAGTTAAATCTCAGACAACAGAGTTGGATAGAGTTGCTGAAGGACTACAACTGCTCAATTGAGTATCACCCAGGTAAAGCCAACGTGGTGGCGGATGCATTAAGTCGTAAGGTGGTATCAGATTTAAGAGCAATGTTTGCTCGCCTCAGGCTTGATGGGGATGGTAGTTTGTTAGCAGAACTTTAGGTGAAACCGACGTGGGTAGGTTAGATTAAAGAGAAGTAATTTTCAGATGAATTGTTGAGTTCTCGGCTTCAGCAAGTGAAAAGTGGATAAACGATAGATTTTGGGCTGAACAGTGAAGAGGTGTTATGCTTCCGCGGAAGAGTTTGTATGCTGAAGGACACTGAGTTAAGATAGATGATTCTGCAGGAGGCGCATAGTAGCCTATACGCTATGCACCCCGAAAGAAACAAGATGTACCGAGATTTACGTGAACAATACTAGTGACAAGGATTAAAATGTGAGGTTACGGACTTAGTAAGCAAGTGTTTGACATGTCAGCAAGTGAAGGTGGAGCATCAATTGCCTTCGAGGATATTACAATCAGTGAAAATTCCACTCTGGAAGTGGGAAAGGATCACAATTGATTTTGTTAGTGGGCTACCCCTGACACCTACTAAGAAAGATTCAGTGAGGGTAATCGTTGACTGATTGACTAAGTCCGCGCACTTCATACTTGTTCGCACTGATCACTTGCTACAGAAGTTGGCCATGCTGTATGTGGCAAAAATTGTAAGGCTGCATGGGGTACCAATGTCTATCATATCGGATAGAGACCCGAGATTTACATCTTGATTTTGGAAGGTGTTACATGAAGCTCTGGGTACAAGACTAGATTTCAGCACAGCGTTTCACCCACAGCCTGATGGTCAGTCGGAGAGGGTAATCCAAATTCTGGAAGACATGTTAAGGGGCTGTGTGATTGACTTCAGAGGTAGTTGGGAAGATTATCTGCCGTTAGCAGAATTTGCGTACAACAATAGCTACTAATCCAGCATTCAGATGGCACCCTACGGGGCATTATATGGTCGTAGGTGTTGTACCCCTACTTGTTGGAAAGAATTGGGTGAGCGATGGTTGTTGGGTCCAGAATTGATTTCAGAAACGGAGGAAAAGGTGAAGTTGATTCAAGACCGATTAAAAGAAGCTTCCGATAGACAGAAGTCGTATGCAGATCTTAAGCATAAAGAAATCGAGTACTCAGTGAGAGATTATGTCTTCTTAAAGGTCTCACCTTGGAAGAAGATTTTGAGATTTGGACGGAAGGGCAAGTTGAGCCCCAGATTTATTGGGCCTTATCGGATAGTGAAGCGTATGGGACCGGTTGCCTATCAACTTGAGTTGTCCCCAGAGTTGAATCGGATACATGATGTAATTCATGTTTCAATGCTGAGGCGCTACCGTTCAGATCCATCTCATATAGTGCTGATGGAAGAGATTGAGGTAAAATCTGATCTATCTTTTGAAGAGGAACCAGTGCAGATTTTGGAACGGGATGTTAAAATGTTGAGGAGGAAATCTGTTTCGTTGGTAAAAGTGTTGTGGTGTAATCACAGTTCGAAAGAAGCCACGTGGGAGTTGGAGGAGACAATTCGACAGCATACCCTCGCCTCTTTTGATCAGGTAAATTTCGAGGATGAAATTTATTTAAGGGGGTAGAACTGTAACATCCTAAAATTAGGGGTCTGGCATTTTTGCACTATTGCATGTGTGTAATCTCACACCATTTTGATGATAAATGCATGTGATGTATTGAGAATCGACCATAATCCGAAAAGCCGAAAAGTCGAAAAGTCGAATATTTGACAACTGAGACCACTCAAGTATGCAAACGGTCGTGGTGGTAAACCGAGACACAAATGACAATAATGGATCGTTGAGAGTGTCGCGAACACTCTCGCGAAACTAAGGCCGAATCGGGCCTAATCGAACTAAAATGGGCTGAATGGGCCCAATAGGTTTATGGGCCCACGGGGGCAAAATCGATGGAAAAATACTAAAAGATAGATGCGATTATAAAATCTACAAAACTGAGAGCGAAACCACGTGTAATGGGCCACACGAGTGTGTGGGCCCGTTTGGGCCTAAAGTGGATTTTAGGCCCAATAGTACTATAGAGACCCAAAAAGGGTCCCAAGTTGCTCAAGGTGACAGTGGGCCTTCGGAGGGGCCGTTAAAATACAAAATTACCAAAATACCATTAGGTTGCGAAATTACCAAAATACCCTTGGGTTGCGAAATTACTGAAATACCCCTAAAAGGGTAGAAATGACTATTATACCCTTAACTATGATTGAATATCGTGTGTATATTTTCTTATTTACACTTTTATACATTGATACCTGACACTTTATCATATTGCATGGGGCGGGTTAATGATTGAAGAAAAGTGTAGCCTGGTGGCTCTGCCACATACTATCTTAGTGGCTATGCCACATACATATATGCTATGACTCTGGTGGCTCAGCAACAAATATTGTGATTAGCAGCTTGTCTGCAATATTGGTGTGATTGGTAGGGTGGGTTAACTTGATTCCCATAGGTGGCGATTGGTTGGTACGGGGGTGTGATTGGTTGGATTGGGTTGGGTTCGACTACATTATCTATATTTTCATGGTTAACAAGCTTAGGCCCAATTTGATGTCTTACGGGTTCAAGCCTAGTTAGTGACCGTTTAGGGGATTACACACTGAATTCACATAACTCACCCCTTTTTCCCTTAACCTCGCAGGTAATTCCCAACGGGAGAGGATTTGGAGCCGTGGGGGACTCAGGGGTGGCCATACAACGGAGATACTTCTCGTGAACTTTAGTAAATCCAATTTTTACTTTATTTCTAAGATTATTTATTTTGGGTTTACATTTTGTAATAAGGCCTTTGGTTTATATTTTTCTTTTAAGTTTTCATTAATAACCGTTAAACTTGTTAATACGAGGTTTTCTTAAAACATTAAAAAAAAGGTCGTTTTCCAAAAAATCACGTTTCTACAACTATTCAAGTTTGACTTTCACAACAAAAACAACTTTTTTCAAAATAATAACTTTAGAAAAATGGACATTAAGTAAGTGGTTTTTTACAAACCAACAATGAAACTTGGAGTTGTCAAAAGAGATGCAACATCTATTTTAACGAACGAACAAATTTTAACGAACGAACAACTTTTAAACAACCATTCTATGTTACATGCTAGACCGGTCATAATGTCTAGGCCGGGTTTAGGGTGTTACATCTTTTTAAACTCGGTCTGGAAAAATTCCTAAGAAATTTTCTCCTTTAGTACCACAGCTACTATTGTTGACCACTAGCTATATGTGTAACATCCTGATTTAAGGCCTAGTCGGAATAGTGGTTGCAAGACCACAAATCTGAAGTAGAAATATGTGTTTCATGATTTTATGAGGCTTATGATGTGTTTGTATGGTTGTGTGAAAAATTTTATGAGGAAATTTTATTTATTAGTGATTAAATTGTCCATTAGGACTAAATTGCAAATATTAGAAAATATGAGATTCTAGAAGATTTAAGTATGAAATAGAATTATAAAAATTACTAGAGGTCCTTATTTAGCAATTAGACCATTAAATGTCAAGATGGACAAAAATGGACATGGGAAGGAAAAATCTCAAGAACGGGCTTTAAGGGCATTTTAGTCAGTTGGTTAATTAATGAATTAAAAAGGGAAAAATAAGTCAAAATCTTATCCATTAAATGTCATTTAAGTAAGTGCATCCTAGCCCCGTTTTTAATGTTCTTCGTATTTTTGAGATCCTCATAACTTGATTTAGCTATTTCTAGTTATATTTTGAGCTAGGTTCATATTCAAAAATTTACCTATGTATGGCATGCATGTATTTTGATGATTTATGGAAGAATATGAAAATTTGATGTATGATAAACATCTTTTTCTAAGTGATTTTCATGAAAAATGCATAAAAGGACTAAATTGTAAAAGTTATAAAAATGGTCATACATGAGTGACATAGTGGAAATTGAAGGCTGTTGTAGTTGAGAAAATGATTCGGCTAGGCTTAAAATACAAGAAAGTTGAATGAAAATCATTTTACGAGCCTAGGAAAAAAAGTGTAATTATGTGAAAGTTTAGGGGCAAAACTATAATTTTGCCAACGTATAATTCCTGACTTAATTTAGTCATTGTGAGTATTAAACAAGTGAATTTGTTATTATAGATCAAGAAACATGAAGCCCGAACTGAAACCGGGGCAAGAATAAAGTATTGGACTAGATCGAACATCTACGCACATTTTGAATACCGAGGTAAGTTTGTGTGAAATTAAGACTACATATGTTATCGTATTTAAATTACTTTTTATTATGAGAAATGCATATTATTATTTCCATGAAATTGATTAACGATACCTCGATGAGAAAGTGAATAGAATATGACAAGTTGAAGTCCCGGTTGAAGATTTAGAGTAACGAGGATACCTATGACATAAGATAAGGACGGTCTCGTATAAGACCATGTCTAGGACATGGCATCGGCACCGAATGCAGATCCCGTATAAGACCATATCTGGGATATGGCATCGGCATCGAATAAGGAAGCTCTTGTATATGACCATGTCTAGGACATGGCTTCGGCACCAAAGGAAGATCTTGTGTAAGACCATGTATAGGACATGGCATTGACATCTATGTACGATCTCGTATAAGACTATGTCTGGGACATGGCATCGACATCGAGTTAAGAGATCCCGTGTAAGACCATATCTGAGATATGGAACCGGCATCAAGAGGTGATCCCATGTAAGACCATATCTGGGATATGGCATTGGCATCGTGATACATGTATGATGGGAATGAGTATCCTTTGATATTCTGAGTTGTTCAATGGGAAAAAGAGATAAGTATGTAAAGATGACAATGAGCTAATTTATACAAGGATAACAAAGAGATACATTTAAGTTAAGGTTGATAATGACTTAAGTTTATGTTCAAGACAGCATAACTGCTAAACTATGTGCTGAAGTGATACAGGTACCATGAGTAAAAATACGAGTTATGAAAACCATTATGTGATATGTGATGAGTAATAATAAGTATGAGTAAGTATGTCAAAGTATTTAAGAACTTGTGTTGTTATTGTTCTATATGAAGAATGGAATTTTACCATGATTACTTATGTTGCTATTTTAATTCATGCAAACTTACTAAGCTATATGCTTACCCTCTCTATTCCCTTTTCCTTGTAGTATCGTCAAGTTAGCTCGGGGATCGTAGAACATCGAAGATCGAATCACACTATCAATCATTCTTTTGGTATAGGAAAGTTGATTTATTTTGAGTATGGCATGTATAGGAATTTGGTCATCTTGTGTTATGTCATATTTGAAAGCCAAAGTATTGGTTACTAAGGTTATATACTCATTTTGTAAATGACCATCGTGAATTGGCCAGTATTTGTCAAGTTTCATATTTTAATGATGATGAGTTTTATAAAGTGAATGTTTATGCAATTGATGAAGTTAAATGTGAAGTGTATGAATAATGATTTTGTAACACCCCTAACCCGTATCCGCCGCCGAATTAGGGTTAAAGGCGTTACCGAACAGATCAGAAACTTTTACAGACATTTCATAATACCATTCATCAATCATCATCAAAGTGTCCCTTTTATAGGTCAACAAGACCTTAATCATACTTTAGAATAAGGTCGGGACAAAACCGAACACACATGAAATTTCTCAGAAATTTAAAAACTTTTCTAAGTTACAGAGGTCACATGCCCGTGTGGACAGGACATGTGCCTCCCACGACTACCAAACAAACCCATGTGTCCTAGCTGTGCCAAAATAGAGCATGTATACTGACTTATCCACACGGCCACTGTAACATCCTGAAATTCGGGATTTTATGTTTTACATTATACCATGCGATAGGCTAGTTAACAATGTTAATTGTGTATGTTTAAGGGTCCTAAGAAGGCTTGGGGTTGAGTTGGGCCTTAGCAAAATTTTTGTGTTTAAGCACTTTAAGGAGAGAAGGTAAGTGGTGTAAAGGCTTAAGGATATAAGTATCTAATTAGCTTGCGCAAGAGGAGCTAGTAGCAAGGTGGTGAGGCATCACATGAAGGGGATTAAAGGCTGGAATTCGAATCCCATCTAGTGCAACTTTTTGGATTTAATTTTTTTGTGCTAGTCATGTAATAGATGGAAAGTGTCGGCCAAGGCTTTAAAGAAGGAAAGGAAGACTTTTTATTGATGGAAAGAACACAAGGAGAAGAGTAATAAGGGAAATAAGGAAAAAAATAAGGAAAAGAAATAAAGGAAAGAGATAAGGGGGGATATGTTGGCCGAATTTAGGAGGTGCATGGGAGGAAAGAATTTTTGGTCAACCATGACCTGTTTGGTGCTAGGATACACGGTTTTGGGAGGGGGACTTGGGAGCCCAATTTTCTGTAGTCATTTTGCAAGTTTTGGTGCATGAAAGGCTTGTTTTCTTTTTAGCATTTTTGATGTTTTCTTTCCCAATTCTTTCCTTTTTGCTTGCCAAAATATTCAATCCATTTTATTCAATTTTCCTTTGGTGTTAGCCGAAACCCTCTAACATTTCTTTTCCATCTATTCTTTTCTTTTTGACCATTTTTTTCAATCTTTCTCTATTTTCTAAAATCAACATTACCTTGTGGCCGAATCTTGTTTGTTCATTTCTCTCCATAGACGAACCTATTAACACCCTACCTCTTCATTATTTCTTTTTTTTTTTTCATGTTGGGCACTCTTTTCTTTGACCGAATAGGTAAGTGATTTCTTTCTCCTCTTTTCATTTTGTTTTCTTCATGGCCGAATATGTGCCCTTATCATTGGATGGTTCACTAGACCAAAAACATCTCTCTCTCCTACTCCCTCATATCGTGATCATCTCTTTTTCGTAGTGTTCTAGTGGGTGGTCGTATATCACATCCTTGCCGATTCATATCTAGCTTTAAGCCAATCGGTGGAAGTCGGATCTAACATTGTAAAGGTAAGGAATTTCTTCAAGGTCCGTTTCGATCTCTCTCATTCCTTGGTTATCCCGTTAAAATGGATCAATGGTTATGTTTAATCGTTTATCATAGGGACTAAATCACTTGTTTTTCCCAACTCGTTGGTCCTTCGGAAGTAGTGGTAAGCCGAATCCTATCCCTAAACAACTACTTTCACTCATAATAGTATTATACTAACCAAGACGTTTCCAATGGAGGCAAGTGGTATCGATACAAAAAGAAAGTCGATAGGAGGGCAAATAGGGAGTGGACTTGCAATCTCTACTCCTAAGTTCAAACGTAGGGCGGTATCGGCAGTTTGAGATTTTCCACCGAGTTGTGGACCATCATTCGGTGAAAATAGGCAAATCGTGGTCATTCACGATACTAAGCGTAAGCATTTCTTAGATCGTCTGATTTAAATTTGGATTAAGAAACTCTTTTGTTAGTTAATGGGGTCTTATGGTGACATAGGTGCCGACGATCAAGAAGGTTTAGTCCTTACCGTAATTAGGTGTGTACTCTCACACCGAAATCCCGTGGATTCGCGATTCACTATCATGTTGAAAAATAGAACGTTGTTGTTTACAAATCTATTAACTGCAATATGGCATAAATTAAGTAATTTGCTTAAAAAACACTATATCTAAAGGTTTGTCAAAATCGGTGTTAAATTGCTAAACTATGAAAATGCCCCTATGGGCCGATTTACCAAAATGCCCCTATGGGCCGATTTGCTAGAATGCCTTAGTGGGCCAAATTATTAAATTGCTTTAATGGGGCGATTCAACGAAATAATTCACTAGATTATTGGTGGTTATATATTTATATGTGGATATTTATTATGTATGTTGCATTTTTACATTTTACATGGGATGGGAAAAATTTGTATGTAGAGCAGTGTAGCCTGGTGGCTTAGCCAGGATTTGTTTATTATCATGCTTTATTATGATTTCAGTGGCTTGACTACAAAAATATATATTATAGCAGCTTGACTGCAAATTTGGTGTGAGCGGCGGGGTGGGTTGACTTGATCCCCATAGGTGTGATTGGCTGGTCGGGGGTGTGATGGATGGATGGGTTGGGCTGCATACATTTCATACATATACTGTTATGTAAATGGGATGAAGCCCAAGATGATGCTATATGGGTTTAGGCCTAGTGGATGACGGTAAGGGGGATTATACACTGAGTTCTAAAAACTCACCCATTATTCTTAATCCTTGCAGGTAATGCTCAGTGACGAGGATTTGGGGCCATTGATGACTCGGTGGAGGCCATACTTTTGGAATAATATTTTTGAACATTAGTAAACTTCTTTTCTGTATTATTTTTGTTACCTTTACTATTTCGGGTTTTAAAGTTGTAATAAGGCTTCTGGGATATGTTTTAATTTGCTTCATGTTTTGACGTACTTATTATTATTTTTGAATTGATTTAAACGGGGATTTTCTGAAATCATAAATAACGGTTTTCCAAAATTGATTAACAAATGGATTCCATAACAAATATGTACAAATAATTTAACTCGAATTCTCTTTCGAATTATCAACAATATTTTCAAAAGTCACAGTTTTAAAAGATCATTAGTTCAATTATCGATTCTTCAATTAACCTTTCAAGATTTGTAGTATTTTTATCAAATAGTTCTAATCAAATTTGTTTTCTTAAACTATAACCTAATAACAACATCTTTAGTAAGAATCACAAGATCTTTACTCGTTTTCTTCATGTGACATGCCAGATCTGGTCATACCACATGGGCCAGGTTTGGAGTGTTGCATTTTATGGTATCAGAGCCCAGTTACAAAACTCGGCTGTAGTTTGGGTTCAAAAGTGTTTTCCAAAGCTGTTTTAATTTTAAATTATAAATGCATATTTTAGAGGAAGTATGACACCACGGGTATCCGGCACCAAGTCAGTAAGTTTTTGTTTTTATTTTATGATTATTATGGTATGACTGTGGTAAGAAAACTCCACAAAATAGAAATACTCTAGAACTTTTAGCGTTAGGAGCTAAAACTATAAAGATTGATACTTTAGGATACGTTTTGCGAAAATAACTTTACTTTCTATACTCTACAAAACATTGTTTAATAAATATTGAATAGCATACTGATTTATAAGACTCTTAATCAGATTAAATCGACTTAGCAAACATGAGCGCTAGAGGACGTGGACGCGATTGACGTGGCCGTCGTAGAGGCTGAGGTGCTAGAATTGTATCTGAGGCATCGGGACATATGCCTAGAATGGACACACCTACGTCACCTGTGACTGAAGCTGGGTCACACGATCGAATGAGAGAGGATGATGCTCTGTCCCAAGAGATGTTCCGGGTACTCGAAAGGGTTGCTGGGGCTAGAACTGGGTCGACAGCTCGTGGGTCGATATCGGAGTGACTCAAACCAAATGGGGCTGAAGTTTTTAGGCGTATTTTGGGTGTAGCCCCTAGTGTAGTAGGGTACTGGCTTGAGGTGGTGGAGCAAATTATGGACGATCTGGATTGCACCAACTGCATTTATGGATATGATGAACCGAGTCTTCCAACCCTATCTAGACCAGTTTGTGGTTGTGTTCATAGATGACATCTTGGTGTACTCAAAGACAGAAGAGGAGCATTATTCGCATCTATGGTTCATATTGCAGATATTAAGGGAGAAGCAACTGTATGCCAAATTCAATAAATGTGAATTTTGGCTGAAGGAGGTGACCTTTTTGGGTCATGTTGTGTCCGCCGAAGGAATTAGAGTTGATCCCCAGAAGGTCGAGGCAATATTGGATTGGAAGCCACCGAAGTCAGTGGTAGAAATTCAGAGTTTTCTAGGTTTGGTTGGGTATTACAAGCGTTTCATTGAGGGGTTTTCGTTGATTGCTGCACCCCTAACTAAGCTATTGCAGAAGGGAGTACCGTTTCTGTGGTCAAATAAGCAGCAAGAAAGCTTTGAGAAATTGAAAAAGATTTTGACAGAAGCGCCAGTATTGATTCAACCTGAAGTTGGTAAGGAGTTTATTGTTTACTGTGATGCATCATACACGGGCTTGGGATGTGTGTTGATGCAAGGGGGAAAAGTGGTGGCTTATGTATCTTGTCAATAAGGTCACATGAAATAAACTATCCCACGCATGATTTGGAATTAGCTGTAGTGGTGTTTGCTCTCAAGATTTGGAGACACTATCTGTACGGGGAGAAGTCGATTATCTATACAAACCATAAGAGTTTGAAGTACCTCCTTACCCAGAAGGAGTTAAATTTAAGACAGCAGAGGTGGATAGAATTGTTGAAAGATTATGACTGCTCAATTGAGTATCACCTAGGTAAAGCTAACGTAGTGGCAGATGCGTTGAGTCGTAAGGTGATATCGGACTTGAGAGCCATGTTCGCTCATCTCAGCCTTTATGAAGATGGTAGTCTATTAGCCGAACTTCAGGTGAAGCCTGCATGGGTAAGTCAAATTAAGGAAAAGCAGTTATTAGATGAAGTGTTAGGTTCTCAACTTTAGCAATTGGAAAGTGGTAAGATAGGGGATTTTGGATTAAATAGTGATGGAGTATTATGTCTCCGCGGAAGAGTTTGTATGCTCAGAGATCCTGATTTAAGATAGATGATTCTGCGTGAGGTGCATAGTAGCCCTTATGCTATGCACCCCAGGGGAAATAAGATGTACCGAGACCTCCGTAAGCAGTATTGGTGGCCAGGGTTGAAACGGGAGGTTATAGATTTCGTGAGCAAGTGCTTGACATGTCAACAAGTGAAGGAGGAACATCAACAACCTTTAGGTTGCTACAACCGGTGATAATCCCACTATGGAAATGGGAAAGGATAACGATGGACTTTGTTAGTGTTACCCTTAACGCCTACTAAGAAATATTCAGTTTGGGTTATAGTGGATTGATTAACGAAAATTGCTCATTTCTTACCTATTTGTACGCATTATTCAGTGCAAAAGTTGGCCAAGTTGTATGTAGCAGAAGTCGTGAGGTTGCGTGGGGTACCAGTGTCTATTATATCAGACAGGGATCCTAGGTTTACATCACGATTTTGGAAGGCTCTGCATGAAGCTTTGGGAACAAGGCTAGATTTCAGCACGGCATTTCATCCGTAGACTGATGGTCAGTCGGAGAGAGTAATCCAAATTCTAGAAAACATGTTAAGGGGCTATGTGATCGACTTCAGGGGAAGTTGGGAAGATTTTCTACCATTAGCGGAGTTTGCATACAACAACAGCTATCAATCCAGTATCCAAATGGCACCCTACGAGGTGTTGTATGGTCATAGGTGTCGTACTCCTACTTGCTGGACTGAGCTAAGAGAGAGACAGTTATTTGGTCCAGAGTGGATCTTGGAGACGGAGGAAAAAGTTAAGGTAATTCAGGCACGGTTAAAAGAAGCTTCAGACAAACAAAAATCATATGCGGATCTGAAGCGGAAGGAGATAGAGTTCTCTGTGGGTGATCAAGTCTTTCTGAAGGTCTTACCTTGGAAAAATATCTTAAGATTTGGGCGAAAAGGCAAGTTGAACCCTAGGTTCATCGGACCATACCGTGTACTAAAGCGTGTTGGGCCTGTAGCTTATCAGCTTGAGTTACCTCCGGAGTTAAGTCAGATACATAGTGTATTTCATGTCTCAATGCTAAGATGTTATCGTTCGAACTCGTCTCATGTTGTGCCAGTGGAGGAAGTTGAAAGAAGACCTGACTTGTCCTTTGAAGAAGAGCCAGTATAGATTTTAGATCGAGATGTTAAGATGCTAAGAAGGAAGTCAGTTCCGTTAGTCAAAGTATTATGGCGTAACCACGGGTCAGAGGAAGCTACATGGGAGCCAGAGGAAACGATCCAAAAATAGTACCCTTATCTCTTTTAATCAGGTAAATTTCGAGGCCGAAATTTCTTTAAGGGGGTAGCATTGTAACATCCTGAAATTTGAGATTTTCTGTTTTACATTATACCATGTAATAGGCTAGCTAAAAATGTTAATTGTGTATGTTTAGGGGTCCTAAGAAGGCTTGGGGTTGAATTGGGCCTTTGCAAAATTTTTGTGTTTAAGCACTTTAAAGAGAAAAGGTAAGTGGTGTGAAGACTTAAGCAAATAAGTATGTAATTAGCTAGCACATGAGGAGCTAGTAGTAAGGTGGTGAGGCGTCACATGAAGGGGCTTAAGGACTGGAGTTCGAATCCCATCAATTCCAACTTTTGGGATTTGATTTTTTTTTTTTTTGCTAGTCATGTAATGGATGGAAAGTGTCGGCCAAGGCTTTAAAGAAGGAAATGAAGACTTTTTATTGATGGAAAGAGCACAAGGAGAAGAGTAATGAGCGAAATAAGGAAAAATATAAGGAAAAGAAATAAAAGAAAGAGATAAGGGGGGATATGTTGACCAAATTTAGGAGGTGCATGGGAGGAAAGAATTTTTGGTCAACCATGCCTTTTTGGTGCTAGGATACACGGTTTTAGGAGGGGGACTTGGGAGCCGAATTTCCTATAGTCATTTTGCAAGTTTTGGTGCATGAAAGGCTTGTTTTCTTTTTAGCATTTTTGGTGTTTTCTTTTCCAATTCTTTCCCTTTTGCTTGCCAAAATATTCAATCCATTTTATTCATTTTTCCTTTGGTGTTAGTCGAAACCCTCTAACATTTCTTTTCCATCTTTTCTTTTCTTTTTGACCATTTTTTTTCAATCTTTCTCTCTTTTCTAAAATAAAGATTACCTTGTGGCCGAATCTTGTTTGTTCATTTCTCTCCATAGCCGAACCTATTAACACCCTACCTCTTCATTATTTCTTTTTTTTTCGTGTTGGGCACTCTCTTCTTTGACCGAATCGGTAAGTGATTTCTTTCTCCTCTTTTCATTTTCTTTTATTCATGGCCGAATATGTGCCCTTATCATTGGATGGTTCTCTAAATCGAAAACATATCTCTTTCCTACTCCCTCATATCGTGATCATCTCTTTTTCGTAGTGTTCTAGTGGTTGGCCGTATATCACATCCTTGCCGATTCATCTCCAGCTTTAAGCCAATTAGTGGAAGTCGGATCTAACATCATAAAGGTAAGGAATTTCTTCAAGGTTCATTTCGATCTCTCTCATTCCTTGGTTATTCCATTAAAATGGACCAATGGTTATGTTTAATCGTTTATCATAGGGACTAAATCACTCATTTTTCCCTACTCGTTTGTAACATCCCAAAATTGGGCCTAGTAGGATTGGGCCCAATCGGCCTTGGGCGTAGGAATGTTTAAAATTTTGAGAACAAGAGAATGGCATTATTGCAAATTGGACTTATTAGTTAAGTGAATTTGGAAGGTTACAAGGTTTCTATGAAGTCTTGGGTTTAATTGGGCCTTAGGAAAAATTGGATATTTTAGCACTTTAAGGAGAGATGGTAAGTAGCTTCAAAGCTTATAGAAATAAATAAGTAATGTGCTTGCATAAATTAGCTATTGGTAAAGACTTTATGACATCAAGTGAAGTATCTTGAGGGAAGAGGTTCAAATCTCTTTGTGTGTAATTTTTGACTAATATTTTTGCACTCTTTCCTTAAGTGTCGGCCAAGAGGTATTTATGGCAAGTTTGATCTTTTTATTTTTGGTATGGTGGCTAAAGAATTAAGGAAAGGTTGAGGTTGGGGAAAGGAATAAAAAGGAAAATGCAAGTAAGGGGAACAAGTGGCTTATTTCATGGAGAATGCTATGGAAAGTATGGTTGGAAAAATTTTGACCCTTATGACTATGCATGTGGACGGTTTTAGGGGTAGATAGGTAGCTGAAATTTTACTTTGGCATTTGGTAGGGTCTTGGTATTGTTTTGGCCAAAAATCACATTTGCAACTTTAGTGTCATCTTCTCCCAAATTGCTATTCTCTTTGCCGAAATCTTCTAGCACAATAGTGCATTTTTCTTCTCGTTAGATTGGTTTCATATTCACCTTTTATCCATCTTCCCTGATAGCCGAATATCAACATACAATTTCCTCCATAACCGAACTTTCATCTTTTCTCTATTTCTTCTTCTCATCCATATTAACATCCGTTTCTTGATCAATCGGTAAGTATTCTTCTCAATATTTTATTTTCTTTAGTTTTGGATGGTCATTTTGACCTAGACCATCACCTTACTTTCCTCATTCAAATCATTTTTCTTCCTCGTAGAGATATAGTGGAAGGTCAAACTTGGATTTTTTCAAGTCATCGATAATCGCTAGAAATCGGATCCAATATTAATAAGGTAAGGAGTTTTTATGGATTATTGATATTATTCAATATTCGATTGGTTGCTAACGGAGTAATAATGTGAAATAATCGACTACATGTTTTAGGGACAAATCACTTGATATATTCTACCTTCAGACATAGTGGTAAGTGATTCAAGTGTAAGTGATACGAAATCTTTTGGAAATTCGAGGCTAACTTTTGGTTGATATTTTTCTAAGTCAACGACGAGTGGTTCGTTAGGAAATCGAAATCAGGTGTGTAATCCCGTACCTTTCATATACATATCTGAAATGGTGTGTAATCTCACACTTCTCAGAAAGTTTGTATTAAATATTCTGAGAATCGGTCGAAATACCGAAGAAAACCGAAAACCGGCATTCGTGACCACTCGGGCGTGCGTATGATCGTAGTGGTAAACGCATTTTGTAATAAAACAGTTTCAGCTAGAAGTAGTGATGTGTTTCTGAAAAATCACGAAAAATAGAAGAAAGTGAATTAGAAAGTTAATGAGATATCAAATAAAATCTTACTGTGTCTATTTTGATATGGAATAAACGGAGAAGGAAAAGGAATTTTATAATCTGAGATATCTTAATTTTAGTGAGACTGGTTCTGAATGATTTCGTGGTTCCCTGATCTGTCTTGGAAAAATTGTACAAAATTATACAAAGTGAATTAAGAGTTAAATTTTATATGTAAAGATTACTTAGTGAGTCTATTTTCAATAGAAACAAGTGGGAACAACATATGAAAACTGTACAGTGAGATATTTGAATTTTGGTTAAGAGAGATCAGAATTGTTGGACAGTGAAACAAGGGAAACTTTAAGGAATAAACTGTACTAAATGGTTAAGACAAAAATTTTGGAAAAATTTTAGTAAGAATATATATGAGTTTAGTTTCAATGAAAATTTATGGATTTAGATTTCGAGATTCCTAACCCAAGTTACAGTCAATTTAGTTAGTACGACGCAGATGGATAGTTTAAATTGTTATGCCCAAATTAATAGATAAGTCTGGATTGCGAAATTACCAAATTACCCTTAGTGGGTAAATTGCCGAATTACAAAAATGCCCCTAATGGGCCGATTTGAAAAAGTGTAAATGGGCCAATCTGTTATTTTGATAAATGGGCCAATCTGATATTTTGATAAATGGGCCAATCTGTTATTTTGATAAATGGGTCAATCTGATATTTTGATAAATGGGCCAATCTGATATTTTGCTAAATGGGCCAATCTGATATTTTGCTGTATGGGCCTAATTGATAATTTGTTATAATGAGCCTTACTTTTGTAATAAATATCCGAATAAATTATTGTGATTTATTATGCATTATATACATGATTTGCATGGGATGGGATGATGATGAAGAGATGTTCTGGTAGCTCTGCTACATAAATCTGGTGGCTCTGCCACAAATCTGAAAAATGGCAATGCCATGTAAATTCTGTTAATCTGGTGGCTTGTCCACAAATTTGATATAAATGGCTTAATGCCTACTTTTGGTGTGTTGGCGGGGTGGGTGACTAAAGCTCCCCATAGGTGTGTTGGTTGGTACGGGTAGTGTGTAGCGGATGAAAAATTAGGTTTGGTTTGGGAATTGCATATCATATGCATATTATATATGATACATTTATATTATTGTAAGCGGGCTTTGTCCCAATTAATTGCTTAATGAGTTTTGGCCCAGTGAACAATGATAAGTGGATTATACATTGAGTTCTTGTAACTCACCTCCTTTCTCTTAACCTTTGTAGGTAATGCTCAGTGACGAGGACTTGGAGCCATGGATGACTCGGTGGAGGTCATGCTTTGGAAATAACATTTTTGAATATTAGTAAACTACCTTTCCGTTTTATTTGATTACTTTTATTGTTTCGGGTTTTAAAGTTGTAATAAGGCCTCTGGACTATTTTTATTTTGCTTTAGGTTTGGGATGTTTTTATTATTCTTCTTAAATTGTTTAAAAAGGAATTTTCTAAAAATATAAATAATGGTTTTCAAAATTGATTAATGAATTGATTTTATAACAAACTTTTACAAATAATTTAACTCGGATTCTCTTTCAAAATTTCAACGTCATTTTCAAAAGTCCTAATTTTAAAGTCCACTACTTTGATTTTCGACTCATCAACCAACCTCTCAAAAATACTTGTATTTTATCTACGTTTCCGTAATATTTTCAAAATGCTTTTGCAACTCTATTTCCAAACATCATATTTTCGTAAATTGTTATTTCAAATATGTTTTCGCAACCAAAAAGGTTTTTAAAGATAATTACGTTTTCAAGTCGATAACAATCGCTTAAATGTTTTGGGTTTTAACAAAGAGGCTGTAATTCTCAAACAAGTTTTTAACAATCGCAAAGATGGTTTTGAAAAGAAAAAAAAACACTTCCATGTGACACACCAGATTCAGGCCTAACTTCTAGGCCGGGTTTGGGGTGTTACATCATTGGTCCTTCGGAAGTAGTGGTAAGCCGAATCCTATCCCTAAACAACTACTTTCACTCATCATAGTATTATTCTAACCAAGACGTTTACAATGGAGGCAAGTGGTATCGATACAAAAAGAAAGTCGATAGGAGGGCAAATAGGGAGTGGACTTGCAATCTCTACTCCCAAGTTCAAATGTAGGGCGGTATCGACAGTTCGGGATTTTTCACCGGGTTGTGGACCATCATCTGATGAAAATAGGCAAATCGTCGTCGTTCACGATACTAAGGGTAAGCATTTCTTAGATCGTCTGATTTAGATTTGGATTAAGAAACTCTTTTGTTAGTTAATCGGATGTTATGGTGACATAGGTGCCGACGATCAAGAAGGTTTAGTCCTTACCGTAATCAGGTGTGTAATCCCACACCGAAATCCAGTAGATTCGCGATTCAATATCATGTTGAAAAATAGAACGTTGTTGTTTACAAATCTGTTAACCGTAATATGGCATAAATTGAGTAATTTGCTTAAACAACACTATATCTAAAGGTCTGTCAAAATCGGTGTTAAATTGCTAAATTACGAAAATGCCCCTATGGGTCGATTTACCAAAATGCCCCTATGGGCCGATTTGCTAGAATGCCTTAATGGGCCGAATTATTGAATTGCTTTAATGGGCCGATTCAATGAAATAATTCACTAGATTATTGGTGGTTATATATTTATATGTGGATATTTATTATGTATGTTGCATTTTTACATTTTGCATGAGATGGGAAAAATTTGTATGGAGGGCAGTGTAGCCTGGTGGCTTAGCTAGAATTTGTTTATTATCGTGCTTAATTATGATTTCAGTGGCTTGACTACAATAATATATATATTATAGTAGCTTGACTGCAAATTTGGTGTGAGCGGCGAGGTGGGTTGACTTGATCCCCACAGGTATGATTGGCTGGTCGGGGGTGTGATGGATGGATGGGTTAGGCTGCATACATTTCATATATATACTGTTATGTAAATAGGCTTAAGCCCAAGATTATGCTATGTGAGTTTAGGCCCAGTGGATGACGGTAAGGGGGATTATACACTGAGTTCTAGAAACTCACCCTTTCTTCTTAATCCTTGCAGGTAATGCTCAGTGACGAGGACTTGGGGCCATGGATGACTCAGTGGAGGCCATACTTTTGGAATAATATTTTCAAACATTAGTAAACTTCTTTTCCGTATTATTTTCGTTACCTTTACTATTTTGGGTTTTAAAGTTGTAATAAGGCCTTTGGGATATGTTTTAATTTGCTTTATGTTTTGACATACTTATTATTTTTTTTGAATTGATTTAAACGGGGATTTTCTGAAATCATAAATAATGATTTTTTTAAAATTGATTAACAAATGAATTTCATAACAAATATGTACAAATAATTTGACTCGAATTCTCTTTCGAATTATCAACAATATTTCAAAAAGTCACTGTTTTAAAAGATCATTAGTTCAATTATCGATTCTTCAATTAACCTTTCAAGATTTGTAGTATTTTTATCAAATAGTTCTAATCAAATTTGTTTTCTTAAACTATAACCTAATAACAACATCTTTAGTAAGAATCACAAGATCTTTACTCGTTTTCTTCATGTGACATGCCAGATCTGGTCATACCGCATGGGCCAGGTTTGGGGTGTTACAGTCACCAGACACGCCCGTGTGCCATGGCTGTGTAAAATTAGGCTAGCTACTGTCTTATTCACAAGGCCACCAGGCACGCCCCTGTGCCATGGTCGTGTATGCAAAACAGGCTATTTGCAAGGCCAAAATGCCACCCACACTAGGGTCAACCCTACAAGCAACATACCAATTCATTTCATGAACATTTGACAACCAAAAATATGTCAAATAATCAACAAATCTCTACATTCAATTTCATTTCCAATCAAGCCAATTTGCACAACTAAAACACATATATGTTCAAGAATGATTCATCCACATTTACCTGTTATATAACCATTTCTTTGATCAAATATGCATACTCAAATTTCATCCAAATACTTACCATAAACTTGACCATTTCATAATCATGGGATCATACCAACCAACATCATATAACACATTCATAATTGCATATTATCAACATTAAACTAGCCACATCACATGGCTAATTCCATATCTCAAACTTATACCAAAATGACTAGCCTATACATGCCATATTTAGCTAAATACATATTTTCAAAGTACCAAAACAAGTTTGAGTAGTGTGATGACGATCCTCGACTGTCCCCGAGCCCTTCATTGCTTTAACGATTTATAAAACAGAACAAACACACACAAAGTAAGCTTTCAAAAGCTTAGTAAGCCATATACAAATAAACTGAGCATAAATCATTCATAAACATGGCTATGTGAATTTATTAACATTTCTTCAATTCAGGCACATAAATAACTCTTTGGCTCACTTGGTTTGCTATTGTTTACCAATTCATCACATCTCAAGTATCTCAATTTTTCATACTTAAAAAATTCACATATATCTCAAATGTTCATTTGCATTAGTGCACATACATACTTACCTTTTCATGCTTATACAAAAGATATATATATCGACGTACCTGAAACAGATGTACAATTCACATATTCATTCATTTTTCAGACTTGCCCGTTGAACCGTTTGGAACTAAATAGGATACTCAGAGTGCTCAGAATAGTCATACAATCCCAACGTCCCAGACGAAGTCTTACATGTATTTAGATATCGATGCCACTGTCCCAGACAAGGTCTTACACAAATCAATAGATGCCAATGTCCCAGACATGGTCTTACATGTAAATCTCATATCGATGCCAACGTCCCAGACGTGGTCTTACACGAAATCTCATATTAATGCCAACGTCCCAGACGTGGTCTTACACAAAATCTCAAATCAATGCCATCGTCCCAGATGTGGTCTTACATGATATCGAATATCAGACACCTATGTCATGAAATATGCAATCCTATCCATTCCTAGGATAATACGGGACTTCTCAGACTTTAACAACTTGTCGACTTATTCGTAAACTCAGATTTCACATACATTCCATCTCGATGGATATTCATAGCAATTAAAGTTTCATATATTCACAAATTAGTCAATTCAAATACATTTATTTGTATATCGACTTACCTCGAATTTGGATATTTGATCTGATTCAGTTATTCGACTACTTTCGCTTTCACGCGATCTAAATCCTTTTTCTTCGGTTCTTGATCTAAACATATTCAAATTTAATCCTTTAATTCACTAATATCATTCAATTCTATCCAAAACACATATTTAGGGTAATTTACAAATTAACCCTCACATTATTACATTTGGATAATTTAGTCCCTATCTCCCAAAATCACAAAATACACAAACTTTTCTTTTACCCATGCTTGGTCGAATACACACTATGTTCATATCAATCCATGCATTTCATTTATTTCACAATCTAATCCCTCAAAATTCTATTTTTTAATTAAGCCCTAATTAGCTATATTCACCAAAAATTCAAGAACAAAACATGTTCATTAAACACATATCTTTCATTTAACACCAATACTCATCACCAAGCTCACTATTTCATCAATGGCACATCTCATAAACATCATCAATTCTTCAAATTAAGACATGGGTTTTATAATAGACTAAGCAACAATCTCAAAAACATAAAAATCATCAAAATCCAAAGTCAAAACATACCTTAATCAAGCCAAAATGTATGCCAAAAATCCAAAAGAGCTTAAACCTTTCTTCTTTCTCTAATATTCGGTGGATGAACATAACATAGCAGCTTATTTTTAAGCTGTTGTTTTATTATAATCATGTTATTTTACTATTTACTAAAATATCATTTCAATTAATATAAGAGACATATGTATATTAAGGGCATATTTGACATTTGCCACCCACTAACATAAAACATGGTTTAATTGCCTCATAAGGCCACAACATTTAAAAGCCACAACATATAGGTGCTTTAACAAATAACATGCAATTATTGCATTTAATGCAATTTAACACTTTTCTCAAATTAAGCTTACAGACGGACAAATTAACTTACGGAACTTTAACACATCACATATCAACGGAACAGAAAATAATATTAAAATATTTCACTGACTCGAATTTGTGGTCTCGAAACCACTATTTCGACTAGAGTCTAAATCGGACTGTTACAATTCTCCCTCTAGGGATTTTTGTCCCTGAAAATCTTACCGTTAAACAGATTCGGATATTGCTGTCTCATTGAATCTTCAGGCTCCCACGTAGCCTCTTCTATTCCGTGTCAATACCACAACACTTTCACTAACAGAATTTTCTTCTTTGTCAACTCTTTCACTTCACGAGCTAGGATACGGATCGGTTCTTCCTCATAAGTCATATCAGATCGAATTTCAATTTTAGACGGATTAATCACATGTGATGGATCATGTAACACCCCTAACCCGTAACCGTCACCGGATTAGGGTTAAAGGCATTACCAGACAGATCAGAAACTTATCAGACATTTCAATAATTCAATTCATCAATTGCAATCAAGTGTCCATTTTATAGGTCAACGAGACCTTAATCATGCTTTGGAATAGGGTCGGGACTAAACCGAACACATACTAAAATTCTTGAAAATTTAAAACTTTTCTAAGTTACAGAGGTTACACGCCCGTGTGGGCAGGTCGGGTGCTTCCCATGGCTACTAGACACACCCATGTGTCCTGGCTGTGTCAAATCAGAGCATGTATATTGACTTTTCTACACGGCTACCAGGCACGCCCGTATGCCATGGCCGTGTACACTTAGGGTAGCTACTGACTTATACCCACGGCCACTAGGCACGCCCGTGTGCCATGGTTGTGTAGGTAAAATAGAGCACTTGCAAGGCCAAAATGCCACCAAACAAGGGTCAAACCTACAAGAAAAATTACCAATTCATTTTATGCACACTTGACATCCAAAAATAAGTCAGAAAATCAACAAATCTTCATATACAAACTCATTTCCAATCAAACCACTTTGCCCAAACATACATACTCATAATGCATTCATATTGATCGCTGCAAAGCAGTCTAGTTTTAATATTTAAAAAAGAGTGATCGAACCTGTAGATTGATTGCGACAATGATAGAGGCAAGCGCACCTATCGAACAGTCATATAGCTCAGGCAAGAATATCTTATCGAACCCAAGGAACCTAAAAGTACTACTACTCACTTTCTTTCGATTATTTAGCCTTAAATATGGAGTGATTAATTAACTTATCTAAGACTAATGAAATACTTAAACTAAATGCAAAGACAAAAGAATAAACTGGGAAAAGACTTTGGAAAACTCAATTGATAAAGACAATACCCTCGGGAAGAATCCACCTACGACTTCACTTATTATCTAACTTTCAATTCATATGATTTCTTTTACTTAGCTTGATCCGTGAAACTCCCTAACCTATATTAAACCTTCTCTCGAAGCAAATAACGTCTAACCTTAGTTTAACTAGTGGAACTCTCGTTATAATAACCCCCTAAAGAAGCAATAAATCGATCAATAGACTCCCATATTAGGTTTCACCCTAATCTGACAAAATCTCGTAACCCTATCTCTAGGCACCCGATCAACTCTGCTTAATTATGCTAGATCTACTCTTAGGCAGGGTCTATTCCTCCTCCACCTAAGCACATCAGATTAAATTAAGCCACATAATTAAGAACAAACTAAGTATTTATCATATAAAGCAATAAACAAAATAAAAAAATCCATCATAGGTTTCATCCCCTTCAGGTATCTGAGGGGTTTAGTTCATAATAAAATAAGAAAACATCTCAAGAGAAAAGATAAAACAAAATATAAGAAATCCCTAAAACCCTCTGAAGGAATTGAAGGAGAGATCCTCTGTCTTGAGTAGAATTTTAACTCTTCGAGATGGATCAACTGGCTATCTTCGAGTAATTCCCTAAATGAGTAAAGCTCTGGCAGAAAACTCTGCTAAAATCTGATGATCTTGAATTGCTGCCTTGGATTGTTTATATAGATGTTTGGGATGCTTTACTTGGCTCCTAAGTACTCGTAATTCAAGTGAAATTCGTCCTAAGTGTTTGAGTGGACTTAGGATTGCGTTTCTTGGGCTCCAAGCATCCAATTCCGAGTGAAATTACTCTTTCCCGCGGTAGGGGCACGGCTAAGGCACGCCCTTGTAAATCGTGGTCCAGCCCGTGTCTCCATTCTGGTGGTTTAGGCACGGCTATGACACGCCCATGCAATATCTGGGTAGAGGCCATGCTTGTGTCCGCCAATTAGGGACACAGTACTGTACATCGGGTTAAGTAGTGTTGGGCTTTTTGTCGATGAGGCACGGTCATGTAAAATCAGGGTGTAACCATGTACAAATCTAAATATTGGGGCACGACCGTGTGGCATGAAGTCCAGGCCGTGCTGACTTCTTGGGTTGGCCTATTTTGGTCCGTTTTAAACCCATTTTGCGTCCTTTTTATCCTTGGGTGCTTTCCTGAGTATAAGACATGAAAAGAAAGGATTAAGAGCACCTTTTTACATAAATTAAGGATAAATTCATCCAAAAGCATACAAAATGTGGGATTAAAATATGTTACTTTTATGGTTTATCACATATGCTTACCATAGCCTTGGCAATTCTATTGGCTATCAAGCCATACCAAACATACATCATGTATCATATTTACTCAAACATAAAACCAACATTTATCTAGCCACATCTCATGACTAACTTTACACATCTCAAACATAACTCAAGTGACTAGTCCATACATGCCATATCTAGCTATATACACATTTCAAAAGTACCAAAATGAGTTTGAGTAGTGTGATGACGATCCTCGACAGTCCCCGAGCCTTCAGTAGCTTTGACGAGCTATAAAACACAGCAAACACACACAGAGTAAGCTTTCTAAAGCTTAGTAAGCCATATACAAATAAACTTAGCATAAAATGCATATAACCATATTGATACAATGACATTAATGGTTCTCATAGCTAATTCATCACATGTATTTCTTTGGTTCATTTGCTTAGCCATATCTTACCATATTCTTCAACTCAAATGTCACATATAGACATAACTCTTTTAAACATATCTTCACATATCATTCTATCATTTCATTTCACATATCCATCTTAGTAAGTTCATGTAGATACCTACCTTTCATACACACTTAGTGTACATAACAAGCATACCTGAAATAGAAATACCAATCACATAGTGGTTCGTATATCAGATTTGCCTGTTGAACTGTTTGGATATGATACTCAGAGTGCTCGAAATAGTCATACAATGCCAACGTCCCAGACGTGGTCTTACATGTAATCAGATAACGATGCTACTGTCCCAGACAGGGTCTTACACGAATCATTACGATGCCAATGTCCCAGACATGGTCTTACACATAAATTCTCATATCGATGCCAACGTCCCAGACGTGGTCTTATGCAAAGTCTCAAATCAATGCCAACGTCCCAGACGTGGTCTTACATGATATCACATAACAGACACCTATGTCATGACATAGACTACCCTATCTATTCCTAGGTTCAAACAGGACTTCTCAGACATTGTCACTATGTCGATTCTATCTCGAAATTCATGTATACATCATCTCATAAACATTCATCATTATCAATAATTATAAGAACATACATAATTGAATACAAATACATTTATTTGTATATTGACTTACCTCGAATTCGGATATTCGTTCGGACTCGATTAGTTGACTACTTTCTCTTTCCCGCGATCTAAGTTTATTTTCTTCGGTTCTTGATTTATACATATTCAAATTTAACCCTTTTATTCACTAATTCATCCAATTCAATCCAAAAGCATACATTTAGGGAAATTTACAAAGTAGCCCTCACATTTGCACATTTTTATCAATTTAGTCCATTTTTCACAAAACATAAATATACAAAATCACCATATATCCATGCTTAGCCGAATTCCCATGTATCTCATACAAGTCCAAACATTTCATAAAATTCACAATTTAATCCCTCAAATAATCATTTTTCTCAACTGAGTCCAATATACTCAAATTCAACAAAACTCCAAAGACAAACTATGATAATCATTTACATATCTTTCATATTTCACCATAAACCATTACAAATCACATGAGTTCATCAAAGGCTCATCTCATAAACATCGTCAATTCTTCAAATTACAACATGGGCTTGATAGTAGACTAAGCAACAATCTCAAAAAATATAAAAATCATCAAAATCCAAAGTCAAAACATACCTTAATTTGAGCTTAGATATGGCCAAACCCTAACTTGTATATTTTCTTTCTTTTTATTCAAACTTTCGACACTAAAATAAGATGATAACATTCATCTTTTTCATTTGTTTGTTTTATTACAAACATAATAATATGCATTTTACCATATTAACCCTTTTAATAAACATTAATAACATATATACATAAGGTCACTAGTTTCTTTTAAACATCCACTATCTAAATATCGGCATAATTGCCTCTCAAGGCCTCCTCATTCCAAAACCACATCAAATAGGTATCTTTTCATAAAGCATGTAAATTTTGCCTTTAATGCAATTTAATCCTTTTATCAAATTAAGCATACAGATAGACAAATTATCTTATGAAACTTTAACACATGCTTAATCA
The DNA here is from genome assembly GCA_025506655.1 of Gossypium rotundifolium. NCBI lineage: Eukaryota > Viridiplantae > Streptophyta > Magnoliopsida > Malvales > Malvaceae > Gossypium > Gossypium rotundifolium. The sequence goes on along the minus strand of CP106722.1, from coordinate 82,530,011 downwards.
CATATCAAAGGCACATAAAATAATATTAAAATATTTCACTAACTCGAATTCGTAGACCCAAAACCACTGTTCTGACTAGGGTCTAATCCGGACTGTTACAGATTATATTGGCATCTACGGAGCATCGAAACATGGAATACATTACGTGTTTTTGCTAGCTCAAAGGGCAACAATAATCTATACGCAATTGGCCCAATACGTTCAATGATCTCGTACGGTCCGATGAACCTCGGACTCAACTTGCCTTTATGCCCGAATCGGAGTACTTTCTTCCACGAAGACACTTTTAACAAAACTTTGTCACCGATTTCAATTTCAATCTCTTTTTATTTAAAGTCTGCATAGGATTTCTGATGATCAGACGCTGCTTTCAAACTGTCATGGATCACTTTTACTTTCTGTTCAGTGTCTTTTATCAAATTAACCCCATGTAATTTACTTTCACTGAGCTCAGTCCAATACAGAGGTGGTTGACATTTACGTCCATACAAAGCTTCATAAGGTGCCATTTTAATGCTCGACTGAAAACTGTTGTTATATTCAAATTCAATCAATGAAAAATATTATTCCCACAAACTAGTAAACTCAAGGATGCAACATCTCAACATGTCCTCGAGAATTGAATAATCCGCTCGAATTGACCATCCGTCTGCGGGTGAAAAGCGGTGCTGATATGCAATTTTGTACCTAAAGTTGCTTGCAATTTCTTCCAGAATCGTGAAGTAAACCTCGAAAGCCATCATGTGTAAGAGGTTCAAGGATGGATTAAATAAAGATATTAGATTATTTGTTGGTGTCCTTGAGTTGAAAGAATTTATTGTGTTAGTAGAATGGGCTTGTAAAGTCGAGGAGTTCGTTAAAGAGAAAAGAAAAGCTGAGATGGAGTCTCGTGACTCAAGAAAGAGACAAATGAACAAGTTGTTTCAGTCCTCATCCAAGAAGTCAATAGACATCCATACCTAATCAGCTACTTTAGCCGGGTTTTCAAACAGAAGTAAGAGAAAATAGTACTCGGGGATTAAAGCTCAGACTATTTCAGTTGTTAATGTTGGGAATACTCGACCTAATAGACCAGAATACCCACAGTGTGGTAGACATCATCTCGGTGAGTGCCGAGCATATGTAAGAGCTTGTTTCAAGTGTGGTTCCCAAGATCATTTTACTAGAGAATACTCCGAGATGGTTGAAAAAGAGAAAATTTAGAGTGAAAGATCGGCAAGCACTACTAGAGGGAGACAATAGAGAAATTCGAGAAGTGGAACGAGTAGTAAGAATACATCCAGAGTGCAGGCTACGGATCTGAGGGCAGAGCACCTGCGAGGACCTATGCCATTCGCGCTCGCAAAGAGGCATCATCTCCTGATATAATTACATGTACATTTTCTCTCCATGCTACAAATGTTGTTACTTTAATTGATCCGGGGTCTACTCATTCATACATTTGCATAAAATTAGTATCTAGCATGAGCATACTTGTTGAGTCTACAGAGTTTGTGATAAAAGTGTCCAATCCCTTAGGCAAAAGTGTATTAGTCGATAAGGTATGCAAAGATTTCCCATTGATGATTAGAGGTCATTATTTTAAGGTAAATCTTATGCTATTTCCATTTTATGAATTTGACATAATTCTTGGTATGGACTGGTTAACCGCTCATGATGTGACAGTAAATTATAGAAAGAAATACATTGAATTGAGGTGTGAAAATGGGGATACTCTTCGTGTTGAATCAGTGCTGATAGTATGTGAATACCCAGATGTATTTCCAGAGGAATTGCCAAGGTTGCCTCCAGTTAGAGAAGTCAAATTTGGCATTGAGTTAGCTATTGGTACTGCACCTATATCGATTGCTCCATACAGAATGGCTCCAACTGAGTTGAAGGAAGTGAAGACACAGTTGAAAGAGTTGACGGACAAAGGTTTTGCAAGACAGAGTTATTCTCTCTGGGGTGCTCTAGTGTTATTTTTGAAAGAGAAAGATGGTTCCATGAGATTATGTATAGATTACCGGTAACTTAATAAGGTTACCGTGAAGAATAAGTACCCGTTAACAAGGATCGATGATTTATTTGATCAATTGAAGTGTAACAGTCCGGTTTAGACCCTAGTTAGAATAGTGGTTTTGGGACCACGAATTTGAGTCAAAAAATATTTTAATATAATTTTTCGTGCCTACAATATGTGATTAAACATGTGCGAAAGTTTCGTGAAATCATTTATCTGTTTGTGTGCTTAATTTGATAAAAGGACTAAATTACATAAAAGGTAAAAGTGACATTCTATACGTTAATGTGCTAAATTGAGTTGGCTTTTAAATGTAGTGGCCCTATGAGGCAATAAAGCCATTATATAGTAAGTGGATGGCTAATGGATAAATATAACCAACCATAATATAAGTTTAAATGTATAATAATAAGGTTAAATTAGTAATTGGATTAATAATATACATTATAAGAAAAACAAGTATGAAAATAGCATTTTTGTTCATCCATTTTGATAAAAAAACATCAAAGAAAGGAAAGAAAAGAAAAAGCTAGGTTTCGGCCATGATTTTAGCTTGATTCAAGGTATGTTTTGCTTCGGTTTTTGATAAATTCTACCTTTTTGTAATTGTTGCTTCGTGTTCTTCAAAACCCATGCTTCAATTTTGTGAATTGATGATGATTTTGAAATGTGCTATTGATGAAATCATAAGTTTTGTGAAGTTTGAAGATGAATTATGAAAGATATGTGATAGATTAACATAGTTTGTCTTTTGATTTTTAGTGAATTTGAGTAATTTGGACTTAATTGAGAAAATAATACTTTAAGGCACTAAATTGTGAAATAAATGAAATGTGTGAAATTGTATGATTATAGTGAACATTTGGCCAAGCATGGGTATAAGCAAATTATGTGTATTTTGTGATTTTATGAAGTAGGGACTAAAATGTTAAAATGTGAAAATGTGAGGGATAATTTGTAAATTACCCTAAATATGTGTTTTTGGATTGAATTGAATGAATTAGTGAATAAATGATTTAAATTTGAATATGTATAGATCAAGAACCGAAGAAAACAGACTTAGATCGTGGGAAATCGAAAGTAATTGAGTAGCCGACTTCGTTTCCGTTTATCCTAACTCGAGGTAAGTCGATATACAAATAAATGCATTTACATTGATATATGTATCTTTATATGAAACTTCATATTGATGAACGTGTTCGAGATGATGAGTACATGAAATATGAGATAATATTGACATGGTGTCAACATCCGAAAAAGCCCTGTACGAACCTAAGAATAGATAGGATTACATATGTCATGACATAGGTGTCCGTTATGTGATATTGTGTAAGACCACATCTGGGACGTTGGCTTCGATTTGAGATTTACGTGTAAGACCATGTCTAGACATTGGCATCGTAATTGATTCATGTAAGACCCTGTCTGGAACAGTCGAATCAATATCTGAGTACATGTAAGACCACGTTTGGGATGTTGGCATTGTATGACTATTTCGAGCATTCTGAGTATCCTATTAGATTCCGAATGGTTCAACGGGAAAATCCGAGAAATGAAAGTCTATGTGAAATGAATAAACAAATTAGATACATTCGATAGGTACACTATGTGTATGGATGAAAGGTAAGTGTGTAACACCCCAAACCCGGCCCAAAATACCACGACTGAATTCGGAATGCTACAAGGGAAAAATATTTGAAAAGAATTTGATTTAATGGGTGAAAACAGTTTTGAGTTTAAAATATTTACTCAGTTTATAAAAGAACGAAAACCTTGAAGGTCGTGTGTAGTTTAAAACATTGAACGTTCGGAAATTTCAAGAGAAATCGAGTTATTTAAAATATTCAAAGTTAAAACTCAAGTTTAATCTTTAAGTTGTAAATTGTTTCAAAAGCTGTTCTCGCTTTTAATCGATAATCCATCGACTCACAATAAAATAAAATCCCCAAATATTTAAATGGCCTTATTACATTCAAAAGAAATCAACCCAAACGTAACTAGGAATTTAAGTACATAAAACATTAAACAATTTCGCATGGCCACCACGAATCTACTCCACTTGGTCCATGTATCACACATCACCGCATTGTTTAAGAAAAAAAAAGGGTGAGTCGAGCGGACTCGATGTGCAATTATTCCACATGTTTCCCGGATGGGCTTGGCCCAAATCACACAATCCACATACCACACATGATGATGCAAATATGTTACCCAACCCAACCTAGAATCCATCCTCTACACACCCCCGTACCAACCATTACACACCAGGGGATTACTAAATCGACCCTCCAACCGCTACACACCTCTTTGGCAGTCAAGCTACCCAAAGTCGTGGCATAGCCACCGATCACCATGTGACGAAATATAACGTGGCCTAGCCACCGATCACCTATGTGACCAAACAGAACGTGGCATAGCCACCGATCACTATGTGACCAAATCTCGATATCCATGATGTGACCCATGGTCATCATCAAACCGCGATGAAGCACAAAGCAAGCATCAATCCCTTGATGTGGCATATAGCTGACATCAAGTCGTGATTTGGCACATAGCCAATCACCACACGTACATAAATGTACACCCGGTCCTTCATTTAACATATACATCCCGATCCCATGCATATGCAACATGATATAATGATATGATAGAATAATGCATGGACATATTAGGTAGGCATTCAACATGCTCAAGATATCCACAATAATCAACCATCCACACCTTAGATAAAGTACTAACCTGGTTACCTTGATACCCAATTAAAGGTAACAAATCCACCACTATCACTGTACCGATTATCACCACATATAATTAAATGACTAATTATGGAAACAACAAATTAACCACACACCTGATAACCTGAAGCACTAGACTCTCAATGTCAACACTGTCCCTAAACGAGACTACCGCTATCTACCTACGATCCTGCTCCGACGCTGGCCCACACCCCAGTGGCCAATCCCGAACCGCAGAAACTGAATGTTTCTTGAACTTAGGGGTAGGGACAACCCCTTTCTCTTCTTGGCTAGTATTCGGCTCCATGAAACAAAGTCTTGGTCAGAAGACCCGGTTAACACATTAAATCAATCTAAATGAGAAAACACCAAATCTTAATCGAATACCCTTACCGAAATAGATTCAAATCCCGAAGGCTCCTACTTGATTATGAGAGTTGCCGAAATCCCTACATGACTTATGTTAGATTCGGCCTAACATCTTGTGGTCCAAACGAAATGGCCTTTGGCCGAATGAAAGTTATAGTCCCCCTTACCTTGATTAATCGAAACCAATGGATCCCTACTACTCCTCACCACGTTGGCTACGACAAAGAAACAAGAATCAAGCCCTTCACATGTTCGGCCAATACACAAGAACTAAGTTAGGCATCTAACTTTCGGCAACCAAAAGAGAAAGAAGAAAATTGAAATACAAGAAACCCTTACCAACTATTAAATCCGATGGAATAGAGTTTAACAGATTCAGCCAAGACTCAAGGAGATAGAAGAGTTATTCAGCTCCTTAACAACTGACAAGAAAAGAAAGGGGTGAAGGTTTATGGATATTTCGGCTATGGTGACAATGGCATGTGTTTTAGCTTTTTGAGTGAGAGAATGGGAAAGAGGAGAAGAGATTGTAAAGGAAAGAAAAGAAGAGAAGGGGAAGAATGCTTAGAAGAGGTTTCGGTTGAGAGAACAAAATAAGAGAAAACTAATGCCAAAAGGCGGTATAAGTGGTTTGCCAAAGAGAAAAAGAGTAAAAGATGGTCCTAAATCTACTAAGCAAATTCGGCACATGCTCACCTAGCCCCCAAACTGAAAGCTCCCCCTTACACCAAGCCTCATTCGGTCAACAACCCCCCAACAAGCCACCAAATCCCTTGATTGTCCCTATACTCACTCTCCTCCCACTATTTGAATCGGTTGAAAGATTCAAACCCCACCTTTCTTTCATGTTCACCCATTTTAAACAATTTGACCAATTCAACTCCCACACTTTAAGGTCCCAAACCGAAACCATCACCTCCCCACCCCAACGCCAAAATGAACTCCAAAAAGGCAGATTGTGCGACTCGAACCTGCTCCCACATGCTCCAAGGTCCCCTTGAGGCATCATCCCCCCTTGCTTCCTAGGTGACACCTTGCCACTCTTCCACACCCCTTCTTGCGTCATAAACTCAAAATAAGAACCCTTAAGGCCTAACTCCCCTAGCTCTCCTCTAAAGGCTCTAAATCAAAATTTTACCCAAGGTCAAAACATAGCCTCAAGATTTCCCAGAACCCCCAAACACATACAAATAGCATATAGAGCACACTACCACATTAATATGACTTAAGAAGTAAGAATAAATGCATGACCCCTAAATCCCAGATGTTAAAAAGTGTATATATGAACTTACTAAGATGAATATGTGTATATATTTGATAAGGTAATAAGTGATATATGCTTGAAGGTGCAATGAAAAAATGTGTTATATTTGAGCTATGAAATGTGGAAAGCAATAGTTAAATAAAAGAACCAAAGAGAAGTATATGAGTTTGGCAATTGAGAAATATTAATGACATTGTATCATACGATTATGTGCATTATTTGTTAATGTTTATTTGTATATGGCTTACTAAGCATTTGAAAGCTTACTTTGTGTGTGTTTGCTCTGTTTTATAGATCGTCAAAGCTACTGAGGGCTCCAGAATTGTCGAGGATTGTCATCACACTACTCAATTCACATTTTGGTACTTTATGATTATGTATATGTTAAATATGGCATGTATAGTCTCGTTAAAATGGATTATGTTTATGATATGTAATAGCCATGTGATATGGCTAGATAAATGTTGGTGATATGTATGAGTGATCAAGCCTTATGATGTTTATTTTGGTATGGTTTGTTAGCTGATGAAATGGTCAAGCCAATGGTACTCTTGATGATGCAAAATTGATATATGTTTGATGAGAAGATGTCTTATAATATGATGTTAAATTGTGAATGAAATTTGCTTAGAAATGTTTGTCATTTAGTTGGGCTAATTGTTGCATAAAATATTATGCTTGAGATGCTTTTGAATGTTTGGAAAAGATGGTTATTTTGGCATGAATTGTATTGGTATGATGCTTGTAGGGATAACCCAAGGTGTGGATGGCATTTTGGCCTTGAAAATGGCCTATAATTGCTCATATGGTTGAGCACATGGGCGTGTGGCTCGACTGTGTCCTTCGTGGGTGCATTTTGAAGCAAGTCAAACTCGACCACAGGCTAGACACACGGGCGTATGACTAGCTGTGTGGTGAAAGTCAATGTCGACCACGGGTGAGACACACGGGCGTGTCTCAGGCCATGTGGACAAGTCAGTATGTATGCCTTGTTTTGACACGGTTAGACACACGGGCGTGTCTGAGGCCGTGGGAGGCACACGGCCTACCCACACGGGCATGTGACATCTGTAACTTAGAAAAAATTTTAATTTTTGAAAATTTTCTGTATGTGTTCTGTTTAGTCCCGATCCTATTCTAAAGTATGATTAAGGTCTCGTAGACCTATTTTAAGGACACTTTGATGTGATTTGTCAAATTTAAGGACACTTTGATGTGATTTGTCAAATTAAGTTATGAAATGTCCGTAAAAGTTTTTGATTTTCTAGTAATGCCTCTAAACCCTAGATCGACAATGGTTATGGGTTAGGGGTGTTACATGAAGGGAGCCACTGTAGTCTCCAAGATAGACTTGAGATTCAGTTATTGCCAGTTGAGGGTCAAAGATTCAGATGTACCGAAAACTACATTCCGAACGAGGTATGGGCACTACTAATTTTTAGTTATGCCTTTTGGTTTAACAAATGCCCATGTTGTGTTTATTGATTTAATGAATCGTATCTTTCGACCGTACCTGGATAAATTTGTTTTGGTTTTTATTAATGATATATTGATAAATTCTCGTGATGAGCATGAGCATGTCGAGCACTTGAGGATGGTTTTACAGATTTTACGAGAAAATCAATTGCATGCCAAGTTTAGAAAAAGTGAGTTTTGACTCAAAGAGGTTGGATTTTTGGGCCACATTGTCTCGAGAGATGGAATCCGAGTCGACCCAAGTAAGATTTGAAACCGCCGAAGAATGTATCTAAGGTTAGAAGTTTTCTGGGCCTAGCTGGCTATTATCGATGATTCGTCAAGGGATTTTCCATGATAGCTACATCGATGATGAGGTTCTTACAGAAAGATGTAAAGTTTGAGTGGATAGAAAAGTGCCAACAGAGTGTTGAGAAACTAAAAGCATTATTGACTGAGGCTCCAATTCTAGTGCAACTGGAATTGGGAAAGGAATTTGTGATTTATAGTAATACATCCTTGAATGGATTGGGCTGTGTGCTTTTGCAAGAGGGCAAGGTGATAGCATATGCTTCTAGACAGTTAAAGCCACAGGAGAAGAATTACCCGACACATGATTTAGAGTTGGCTTCCATTGTGTTTGCATTGAAGATATGGAGACACTATCATATGGTGAAAGATGTCAGATATTTACCGATCATAAAAGTCTAAAGTACTTGACGACTCAAAAGTAATTGAACTTAAGGCAACGAAGGTGGCTAGAGTTGATGAAGGATTATGAGTTAGTGATTGACTACCACCCGGGAAAGGTGAACGTAGTCGCTGATGCTTTGAGTATAAAATCCCTATTTGCATTGAGAGCTATGAATACATAGGTGACTTTGTCAGATGATGGTTCCATTCTAGCTGAGTTGAGGGCTAGACCGATGTTCCTTTAAGAGATTTATGAGGCTCAGAAAGATGACAGTGATTTGCAAGCTAAAAGAGTCCAGTACGAGTCGGGTATTGAGTCTGATTTTTGAATTAATCTCAATGGATGTTTGATGTTTAGAGACAGAGTCTGTGCACCTAGGAATGATGAGCTTATTCGAAAGATTTTACACGAGGCATATAGTGGATGCTTATCTATACATCCGGGCAGCACGAAAATGTATAATGATTTAAAGAAATGGTATTGGTGGACGAGTATAAAGAAAGATATTTTTGAGTTTGTATCAAGATGCTTGATTTGTCAGCAAGTAAAGGCCGAACACCAAGTACCTTCGGGTTTGCTTCAACCTATTATGGTTCTCGAGTGGAAATGGGACCGTGTTACTATAGACTTTGTAAAGGGTTTGCCGTTGACATTGAGCAAGAAAGATGGCGTATGGGTTGTGGTAGATAGACTTACGAAATTGGCCCATTTTATACCTATACGTGTAGATTATTCACTTGATAAGTTGGCAGACTTGTATGTTTCAGAGATTGTAAGACTACACGGAGTGCCGTTGTCGATTATATTGGATAGAGATCTGAGATTCACGTCCCGATTTTGGAAAAAGTTGCAAGAAGCTTTGGGAACAAAGCTGAGTTTTAGTACGGCTTTTCACCCCCAAATCGACGTACAGCCGGAAAGGTTAATACAGATACTTGAGGATATGCTCCGATGTTGTGTTCTTGAGTTTTAGGGCAGCTGGGAAAAGTACCTACCGTTGGTAGAGTTTGTTTTATAATAACAGTTTCTAGGCGAGCTTGAAAATGTCGCCCTATGAAGCTTTGTATGGGCATAAGTTTTTAACGCCTTTGTATGGGACTGAACTCAAGGAAAATTAGATTCACATGGTCGATCTGGTTAAAGAAATCGAAGAGAAGGTAAAAACAATTCGTGATTGTTTAAAAGCTGCTGCTGATAGGCAAAAATCCTACTCGGACTTGAAATGAAAAGAGATTGAGTTTCAAGTTGGTGACAAGGTATTCTTGAAAGTGTCACCATGGAAGAAAGTTCTCACGTTTGGCCGAAAAAGCAAATTGAGTCCGCATTTTTTGGATTATATGAGATTACCGAGAGGATCGGGCCGGTAGATTATCGATTGGCTTTGCCGTCTGAATTAGAAAAGATTTATGATGTATTCCACATGTCTAAGTTACGACGCTACCGATCAGATCCTTCACATGTGATTACATCGACAGTGGTTGAAATTCAACCTGACATGACTTATGGCGAAGAACTGGTTAAGATTCTAGCACGAGAAGTCAAACAGCTAAGGAATAAAAGTATAGCTCTTGTGAAAATATTGTGGCAAAGACATGGGGTAGAAAAGGCTACATGGGAGCCCGAGGAGACTATGAGAAATTAGTATCCAAACCTTTTTACCAGTAAGATTTTCGGGGACGAAAATCCCTAAGGGGGAGAAATGTAACAGCCCGATTTAGGGCCTAGTCAGAATAGTGGTTGTGAGGCCACAAATCTGAAGTAGAAATATGTGTTTTATGATTTTATGAGGCTTATGATGTGTTTGTACTGTTGTGTGAAAAATTTAATGAGGAAATTTTATTTATTAGTGATTAAATTGTCCATTAGGACTAAATTGCAAAGATTAGAAAATATGAGATTCTAGAATATTTAAGTATGAAATAGAATTATAAAAATTTCTAGAGGTCCTTATTTAGCAATTAGACCATTAAATGTCAAGATGGACAAAAATGGAAAATGGGAAGGAAAAATCTCAAGAAAGGGCTTTAACGGCATATTAGTCATTTGGTTAATTAATGAATTAAAAAGAGAAAAATAAGTCAAAATCTTGTCCATCTTCTTCCTCTAAGTGCCAAAATTTGCAAGGAGCCACAGTTAGGGTTTCTTCAACTTCTAAGCTTGATAGTAAGTGCATCCTAGCCCTATTTTTAATGTTTTTCGTATTTTTGTGATCCTCATAACTTGATTTAGCTATTTCTAACTATATTTTGAGCTAGGGTTCATATTCAAAAATTTACCCATGTATGAAATGCATGTATTTTGATGATTTATGGAAGAATATGAAAGTTTGTTGTATGATAAACATCTTTTTCTAAGTGATTTTCATGAAAAATGCATAAAAGGACCAAATTGTAAAAGTTATAAAAAATGGTCATACATGAGTGAAATAGTGGAAATTGAAGGCTGTTATAGTTAAGAAAATGATTCGGCTAGGCTTAAAATACAAGAAATGTAACATCCTAAAATTAGGGGACTAGCATTTTTGCATTATTGCATGTGTGGAGCTTGTTTGGCTTGTTGTTTGGGTGTGTTTAGGGGTCCTAGGGAGGCTCGGGTTCGAGTCCAAGCCCTGGGAAAATTTTGGTTGTTGGCTCTTTAGGGGAGAGGGCTAGTAGAAGCTGGACTTAAGTTTAATTAAATATGTTTGCTAACACAAGTGAGTAAGTGGCATAGTGGTGTGGCGTCACAAGGGAAGTATGAAGGGAGTGATTTCAAGTCTTACAAGCTGCATTTTGGTGGCTATTATTTTGTGCTCAGGAAAGGAAGAAGCAGAGTTGAGATCAAACTCTGCCTTGGTGGTTGGGAGACTTGGTCAAATGGTTTGAATGGATGATGGAGAGCATGTTGGGGAGGAAAAAGGGGAGAGAATCAAGGGATTGGTGGGAGAGAAGTTAGTGGCCGAATTTGGGTTTATGGGGGAATGAGAGTTTCGGTCAAGTTTTGTCATTTGGAAGAATGCATATTTGGCCTTGAGCAAGAAAAGAGTGTCGAAATTCTTTGGTGTTTTTACTTTGCATTTGTGCATTTCGAGTATTTTCTTCTTGTGCATTTCAAGTCACCTTGTTGCATTTTCTTGTTTGTCAAAATCCTTCTCTCCCTCTCTTTTTCTCCATTCCATTTCTATCATTTTCTCCATAAGCTAAATTTTCTCTCTTCTTTCATCTAAATTTGTTCCTCTTTTCTTTTGTTGTTAGCGAATTCTGAGTAGCCTGAAGCTTGGGGTCTTTTGTCTGCCGAAGTATTTCTCTGACCTTTTTCTCTTCCAGGAGCCGAATCCCTCCTACATGCACTTTTGATTTTGTTTTCTTAATTGGTAAGCCTCTGTTCCCATGTTATCTTTTTCTCTTCGCATCAGCTTTCTTTCTTTGATTGAATTCCCGACTCTCACGATTATTATTCTTTCTTCCCTCTCTACTTAGCCTAAACTAAAACTCTTTCTGGGGTGTAGACGGAGTTCTTTAGCAAACAACAGGCGTAGGCTAATAGCGTTGGTCTTGGGTAAAGGTGAAGTTATTCGTTTACCTTTTAATTTGATGCTAATGGTATCCATGTGATCCTATCTTGTGAATTTGGTGTCGGTTTCTTCCTTTCTTATAGGAGAACCGAATATTGCTTGGATGCTAACCTCTTTGGTGCATCAATTGTTTCTTTTAGGTACTTGTGGTGGTAGTCAGGAAGAAAGGTCGGATTTTAGAACTCTGTAGGGAAGATCACGTTTGTGGTAAGTGATTCTAGTGAGGTAATGCATTTGGACTTACGAAATATTTTGAGAAGTTGAGGCTAACTTTTGATTTGTATTATTCTAGGGGCAATGAAGAGTGGTTCTTCCAGAAATCCAAATTAGGTGTGTAATCTCACACCAAACTAGATATTTGCATGTGCTGCTCTGAGAAAAGGCTGAAAGCCGAAAAGTAGGAAAACTGGCAAATGTGACTACACGTGCGTGCGAGCGCTCGTAGTGGAAAACCAAGACGCAAATGTTGACGGTAGGTCGCTGGGAGTGTCATGAGCACTCTCGCGAAATTGAGACTGTAACGGGCCTTATATGGTCGAAACTGGCCAAATGGGCCCAATGGGCTATCCAGCCCACTTGGGCCGAATTGATGGAAAACTATCAAACGATAGGTGCGATTACGAAATCTAAAAACCTAAGACCGAAACCATGCAAAATGGGTCACACGAGCGTGTGGGCCCATTTGGGCCTAAAATGGATTTTGGCCCAATTGTACCGTAGTGACCCAGAAAAGGGTTGCGTGTCGCTCGTGGTGACCATAGGCTTCCAATAAGGCCGCTCAATGATAAAATTATCGAATTACCCTTGGAGGGGTAAATTACTGAAATACCACTGGAAGGGCAAATTACCAAATACCCCCGGAGGGTAAATGACCGTTATACCATTGATTATGGATGGTTATCATGTATATGCTTTATTTACACTTTTGTACGTATAATGCATTGCATTTACAATATGTAGCATGGGTTTGGTTTGATGATCAGAAGAAGTGTATTCTGGTGGCTCTACCACATTCTGTGTGGTGGCTATGCCACGTATATTCTATTTTCTGGTGGCTCCGCCACAAATTCTGTGATTAGCAGCTTGTCTGCCATATTGGTGTGTTTGGCGGAGTGGGTTGACTTGATCTCCACAGGTGTGATTGGTTGGTACGGGGGTGTGTTTGGTTGGATTGGGTTGGGCTACATCCTCTGTTTGCATTATCATGTTTATAGGGCTAAGAACCAGATTATAATCGAATAGGGTTTCGGCCCAGACTGCTTCTATTTGCGCTTGGGCCCAGATATTGGTCGTTTAGGGGATTACACACTGAGTTCCCTTAACTCACACCTTTGTTTTAACCTTGCAGGTGATCCCCAGCGTTAGAGGATTTGGAGCTGCGGAGGACTCTGTGGTGGCCATACATCGGAGTTTTATTCACGAAATTTAGTAAATTCGGTCCTTACCTTGTTTTTAAGATTATTTTAATTTGGGTTTAATATTTTGTAATAAGGCCTTTAAACTTTAATTTTCTTTTAAACTTTCTTTTTCGCTATGATTTATTGCTAAAGGTTTAACAGGGGTTTTCTTAAAAAGTTAATAAACGATTTTCTAAAATGTCGCGTTTCGGCAACTACTCAACCTAGACTTTCACATCTAAAATAGTCACTTAAAATATCAACAACTTTTACAAATGGTCATTATGCAAATCGCGTTTTTCTCAAACCAACAACGAACTTGGAGTTTGAAAAAAAGGATGTAAAATTTGTAGCGAATGCAAAAATTTTAAACAACCTTTCTATGTGACATGCTGGAACCAGTCGTAACGTCTAGGCTGGGTCTAGGGTGTTACATTTTATAGTATCATAGCCAAGTTGCAAAATTCGGCTCAATGGGTTCGAAAACATTTTTCAAATTTGTTTGAAATATGGTTTAGAAAATAAATAGCTTTACTAGAAGTATGACACAGTGAGTCTCTGGCACCAAATCCGTAATTTCTTTGATTTTATAGTCGGTTATATGCTATAGTGACTGTACTGAAAAACTACTAGGGATAGTAGTAGTATGGCAAACCCTAGATTAGGGAAATCAAGATTATAGAGACTAAAATTTTAGGAAAATTAAGTTGCGAAAACTATCCATATCACAGCTCTTTCATAAAACATTTGTCAATAATTACTTGAACAATAAGCTATGCATAAAACTCTTAAACAGATTAACTCAATTCAATAATATGAGTACAAAAGGACGTGGACAAGGTACACGGGGTCGTGGTAGAGGCCAAGGTGGTGGGGTTGGATCCTCGGAATCGGGGCATGTGCCTAAAGGCAGGGTGCCAGCATCGCTAGTGGTGTAAGCGAGGTCTCATGACCAAATCGGAGGGGACGATGCTTTGTCCCAAGCAATGTTGTGAGTGTTAGAACGAGTTGCTGGAGCAAGTATTGGGTCAGTAGCTTGGGGATCCATTTTTGAGCGACTCAGAGCAAACGGGGCCAAAGTTTTTAGGGGCATCTCTATGTAGCCCCGAATGTAGCGAAGTACTGGTTAGAGGCTATGGAATGAATTATGGACGACCTGGACTACACGGTAGAATAGAATTGAAAGGAGCAATGTCCCTACTACGAGATGAGGCATAACAGTGGTGGCTCACTGTGAGGGAAGGTACGCCAGCAGATCGTATAACCTGGGATTTCTTTAAAACAACTTTCCAGGGAAAATATGTTGGGGTTAGTTACGTGGACGCCTAGAGGAAGGAATTTCTGAATTTGGTTCAGGGAAACAAATCTGTATCAGAGTATGAGGCAGAGTTTCTGCGCTTGATTCCTTACGCTCGAGGCATAGTTGCGACCGATTATGAGCACTGTGTACAGTTCGAAGATGGTCTGTAGGAAGAGCTGCGGGTACTGATTGCTCCTTAGAGAGAAAGAGATTTTTCCACTTTGATTGAGAAAGCAAAGATTGTCGAAGAGGTGAAATGCTCTGAGAGACAAAACTGAGATAAGGAAAGGGGCAAAAATAGGAGAGGTTTTGGGTCTTCGAGTCCTTCTGGGGGTTTTCAAAAGAGGCCTAAGTGGGATGGGCCAGCTCGAGTTGGGGTTCTAGTTGTTGTGGGTCAGTTGCAGCCTTATGTGTAGTGTGCGAAAATACATCCGGGGGAATGCTGGAGAAGAACTGGTGGGTGTTTCAGATGTGGGTCTAAGGATCATCAGATAAAGGACTATTTTCGGGAGCCTGGTCGGACGTAGGTAGTAGGTCAGAGGTTTATGTAGTCGGGTAGAGGTGGTCAACAACCACTGGGAGGTCGTGGCTTGGCCAGAGGGGGACATGGGTTAGGACGTGGTCGGGGAGCACCGGGCAGAGGTGCTGGTAATGTGGGTAATACAAAAGTGAGGCAATCGAGATTGGTTTATGCTGCTCGACGTCGAGAGGATGGCGACGCACTGGACGTCATAACCGGTACGTTTGTCATATTTGATGTGCCATTTACAACTTTAATTGATATTGGGTCTACACACTTGTATGTTTCTTGTACTGTGTCTGGGACTCTAGGTATACAGTTTGAGTTTGTTGTTAGAGAAATGTCGGTAATTAGTCCTTTAGGGCAAGCTGTGGTAGTGAACAAGCTGTTTAGGAGTGTGCCTCTAGAAGTTCAAGGGGTTGTGTTCCCGACAGATTTGATGGAACTGTCGTTCAGCGAGTTTGATCTTATGCTGGGCATGGATTGGTTAGTGAAACATTGTGCGAACTTAGATTGCGCTGCTAAGTGTATGGTATTAAAGACTCCAGAGGATAAGGAAGTAACGGTGATAGGAGAGAGGAGGGATTATCTGTCCAATGTGATTTCAGCGTTAAAGGCTGAGAGGTTGGTGCATAAAGGTTGTGAAGCGTTCATAGCTTATGTCAACACGATTGATGCTGATAATTTGTTGATGGAGAATGTCAGGACCGTAAAGGAATTTTTGGACGTATTTCCTAAAGAGCTTCCGGGGTTGCCCCCAAATCGCAAGGTTAAATTTGGCATTGAGCTATTACCAGGAATGGCTCCAATGTCCATCGCCCCTTATAAGATGGCACCGAAGGAGCTGGTAGAACTTAAAGCTCAGATCCAATAGCTGTTGGATCGAGGATTTATCAGACCATGTGTATCTCCGTAGGGAGCGTCGGTATTGTTCGTGAAAAAGAAGGATGGGTCGATGCGTATGTGTATTGACTATCGTTAGTTGAATAAGCTAACAGTTAAGAACAAACATCTGCTACCAAAGATAGACGACTTGTTCGATCAGCTACGAGGAGCCTCGATTTTCTCAAAAATAGACTTAAGATTGGGATATCATCAACTAAGGGTTAAGGAGGTAGATATATGCAAGACTTTATTCCGCACTCGTTATGGGCACTACGAATTTCTGGTCATGCCATTCAGATTAACGAATGCACCCATCACTTTCATGGATATGATGAACCGGGTCTTCCAACCCTATTTAGACCGGTTCGTGGTGGTATTTATAGATGACATATTGGTGTATTCAAGAACTTAGGAGGAGCATGATTCACATCTTCGAGTTGTACTGCAGATATTAAGGGAAAAGCAACTTTATGACAAATTTAGTAAGTGCAAGTTTTGGCTGAAGGAAGTGACATTTTTTAGGCATGTTGTGTCTGCCGAGGGGATAAGGGCTGATCCTCAGAAGGTTGAAGTTGTGTTGGATTGGAAGCCACCGAAGTCAGTGTCAGAGATCCAAACCTTTTTGGGTTTGGCTGGGTACTACAGGCAGTTCGTTAAGGGGTTTTCATTGATTGCTGCACCCTTAACTAAGTTACTACATAAAGGCGTACAGTTTGTTTGGGCTGATAAGCAGCAAGAGAGTTTTGGGAGACTGAAAAACATATTGACTGAAGCACCGGTATTAATTCAGCCTGAGACTGGGAAAGAAATCATTGTCTATTGTGATGCGTCGCACACAGGTTTGGGTTGTGTGCTAATGCAAGAAGGGAAGGTAGTGGCATATGCATCTCATCAACTAAGGCCACATAAGGTGAACTACCCCACTCATGACTTGGAACTAGCTGCTATGGTGTTCGCACTAAAGATATGGAGACATTACTTGTATGGAGAAAAATCGATTATCTACACCGACCATAAGAGTTTTAAGTATCTCCTTACCCAAAAGGAGTTAAATCTCAGGCAACGAAGATGGATAGAGTTGCTGAAGGACTATGACTGCTCGATTGAGTATCACCCATGTAAAGCCAACGTGGTGGTGGATGCACTAAGTCGTAAGGTGGTATCGGATTTGAGAGCAATGTTTGCTTGTCTCAGCTTTTATGAGGATGGTAGTTTATTAACATAATTTTAGGTGAAACCGACTTGGGTTAATCAGATTAAGGAGAAGTAGTTACTAGATGAGTCGTTGGGGTCTCGTTTTCAGCAAGTGAGAAGTGGGGAGACGGTGGATTTTGGGCTGAATAGTGAAGGAGTGTTAAGATTCCGTGCAAGAATTTATGTGCCGAAGGACTCTGAGTTAAGACAGATGATTCGGCGGGAGGCACATAGTAGCTTATACGCTATGCATCCCGGTGGAAACAATATGTATCGAGACCTACGCGAAACGTACTAGTGGCCAGGACTGAAACGTGAGGTTACCGACTTTGTAAGCAAGTGTTTGACATGCCAGCAAGTGAAGGCTGAGCATCAACTGCCTTTGGGACTGCTACAACCTGTACAGATCCACTCTGGAAATGGGAAAGGGTGACAATGGATTTTGTTAGTGAACTACCCCTGACGCCTACTAAGAAAGATTCAGTTTGGGTAATTGTACACCGGTTGACTAAGTCCGCCCACTTCATACTGGTTCACACTAATTACTCATTGTAGAAGTTGGCCAAGTTGTACGTCGCAGAAATTGTGAGGTTGCATGGGATACCAGTGTCTATCATCTCGAACAGGGACCCTAGATTCACATCTTGGTTTTAGAAGGTATTACATGAAGCATTGGGTACGAGGCTAGATTTTAGCACAGCGTTTCATCCACAGACTGATGGTCAGTCGAAGAGGGTAATCCGAATTCTGGAGGACATGTTAAGAAGTTATGTGATCGATTTCAGGGGTAGTTAGGAAGATTACTTACCGTTAGTGGAATTTGCGTATAACAACAGCTATCAATCTAGCATTCAGATGGCACCCTACGAGGTGTTATATGGTCAAAGGTGTCGTACCCCTACTTGTTGGACAAAGTTGGGTGAGTGACAGTTATTGGGTCCAGAACAAATTTCAGAAATCGATGAGAAGGTGAAGTTGATTCGGGGTTGGTTAAAAGAAGCTTCTGATAGATAGAAGTCGTATGCAGATCTTAAGCGTAAAGATTTTGAGATTTGGACAGAAGGGCAAGTTAAGCCCTAGGTTCATCGGGCCTTATCGAGTGTTGAAACGTGTTAGATCGGTCGCATATCAGCTGGAGCTGCCCCCTGAGTTAAACCGGATACATAACGTATTTCACGTTTCTATGTTGAGGGGCTACCGCTCAGATCCTTCTCATATAGTACCAGTGGAAGAAATTGAGGTAAGACCTGATCTGACATTTGAAGAGGAACCAGTGCAAATTTTAGATCGTGATATTAAAGTGTTGAGGAGAAAATCTGTCCTGCTAGTCAAAGTGTTGTGGCGCAATCACGGTTCAGAGGAAGCCACGTGAGAGTCGGAGAAGGCAATATGATAGCAATACCCTCACCTCTTTTAATCAAGTAAATTTCGAGGCCAAAATTTCTTTAAGGGGGTAGAACTGTAACATCCTAAAATTAGGGATCTAGCATTTTTTGCATTATTGCATGTGTGGATCTTGTTTAGCTTGTTGTTTGGGTGTGTTTAGGGATCCTAGGGAGGCTTGTGTTCGAGTCCAAGCCCTGGGAAAATTTTGGTTGTTGGCTCTTTAGGGGAGAGGGCTAGCAGAAGCTGGACTTAAGTTTAATTAAATATGTTTGCTAACACAAGTGAGTAAGTGGCATAATGGTGTGGCGTCACAAGGGAAGTATGGAGGGAGTGAGTTCGAGTCTCACAAGCTGAATTTTGTGGTTATTATTTTATGCTCAAGAAATGAGGAAGTAGAGTGGAGATCAAACTCTGCCTTGGTGGTTGGGAGACTTGGTCAAATGGTTTGAATGGATGATGGAGAGCATGTTGGGGAGGAAAAAGGGGAGAGAATCAAGGGATTGGTGGGAGAGAAGTTAGTGGCCAAATTTGGGTTTATGGGGGAATGAGAGTTTCGGTCAAGTTTTGTCATTTGGAAGAGTGCATATTCGGCCTTGAACAAGAAAAGAGTGCCGAAATTCTTTATTGTTTTTACTTTGCATTTGTGCATTTAGAGTATTTTCTTCTTTGTGCATTTCAAGTCACCTTGTTGCATTTTCTTGTTTGTCAAAATCCCTCTCTCCCTCTCTTCTTCTCCATTCCATTTCTATCTTTTTCTCCATAAGCCGAATCTTCTCTCTTCTTTCATCTGGATCTATTCCTCTTTTCTTTTGCTGTTACTCGAATTTCGAGTAGCCTGAAGTTTGGGGGTCTTCTTTCTGCCGAAGTATTTCTCTGACCTTTTTCTCTTCCAGAAGTCGAATCCCTCCTACATGCACTTTTCATTTTGTGTTCTTTGATTGGTAAGCTTCTGTTCCTATGTTATCTTTTCTCTTTGCACCAGCTTTCTTTCTTTGACCGAATGCCCCACTCTCACGATTATTATTCTTTCTTCCCTCTCTACTTAGCCTGAACTGAAACTCTTTCTGGGGTGTAGACGGAGTTCTTTAGCAAACAACAGGCGTAGGTTGATAGCGTTGGTCTTGGGTAAAGGTGAAGTTCTTCGTTTACCTTTTAATTTGATGCTAATGGTGTCCATGTGATCCTATCTTGTGAAGTTGGCATCGGTTTCTTCCTTTCTTATAGGAGAACAGAATATTGCTTGGATGCTAACCTCTTTGGTGCATCAATGGTTTCTTTTTGGTACTTGTGGTGGTAGCCAGGAAGCAAGGCCAGATTTTAGAGCTCTGTAGGGAAGATCACGTTTGTGGTAAGTGATTCTAGTGAGGTAATGCATTTGGACTTACAAAATCTTTTGAGAAGTTGAAGCTAACTTTTGATCAGTATTATTCTAGGGGCAACGAAGAGTGGTTCTTTTGGAAATCCAAATCAAGTGTGTAATCTCACACCAAACTAGATATTTGCATGTGCTGATCAGAGAAACGGCTGAAAGCCGAAAAGCGAAAACCGACAAACGTGACTACACGAGCGTGCAAGCGCTTATAGTGGAAAACCAAGACGCAAATGTTGGCGGTAGGTCGTTGGGAGTGTCACGAGCACTCTCGCGAAATTGAGGCTGTAACGGGCCTTATCAAGCCGAAACGGGCCAAATAGGCCCAATACGCTATCCGGCCCACCGAGGCGAAATTGATGGAAAACTATCAAACGATAGGTGCGATTGCGAGATCTGAAAACCTGAGACAGAAACCATGCGAAATGGGCCACACGAGCGTGTGGGCCTAAAATGGATTTTCCCCAATTGTACCGCAGTGACCTAGAAAAGGGTCCAGTGTCGGTCGTGGCTACCATAGGCCTCCGGTAAGGCCGCTCAATGATAAAATTACCGAAAAACCCTTGGAAGGGTAAATTACCAAAATACTCCTAAAGGGGAAAATTATCGAAATACCCCTGGAGGGGCAAATTATCGAAATACCCCAAAAGGGTAAATGACCGTTATACCCTTGATTATGGATGGTTATCATGTATATGCTTTATTTACACTTTTGTACGTATGATGCATTAAATTTATAATATGTTGCATGGGTTGGGTTTGATGATAGGAGGAAGTGTATTCTGGTGGCTCTGCCACATTATGTGTAGTGGTTGTGCCACATATATTCTATTATTTTGGTGGCTCCGCCACAAATTCTGTGATTAGCAGCTTGTCTGCCATATTGGTGTGTTTGGCGGGGTGGGTTGACTTGATCCTCACAGGTGTGATTGGTTGGTACGAGGGTGTGTTTGGTTGGATTGGGTTGGGCTACATCCTCTGTTTGCATTATCATGTTTATAGGGCTTCGGCCCAGACTGCTTCCGTTCGAGCTCAGGCCCAGATATTGACCGTTTAGGGGATTACACATTGAGTTCCCATAACTCACCCCTTTATTTTAACCTTGCAGGTGATCCCCAGTGTTGGAGGATTTGGAGCTACGGAGGACTCTGTGGTGGCTATACATCAGAGTTTTATTCACGAAATTTAGTAAATCCAGTCCTTCCCTTGTTTTTAAGATTATTTTAATTTGGGTTTAATATTTTGTAATAAGGCCTTTAAACTTTAATTTTCTTTTAAACTTTCTTTTCCACTATGATTTATTGCTAAAGGTTTAACATGGGGTTTTCTTAAAAAGTTAATAAACGGTTTTTCAAAATATCGCATTTCCGCAACTACTCAACCTAGACTTTCACAACTAAAATAGTCACTTAAAATATCAACAACTTTTACAAATGGTCATTATACAAATCGCGTTTTTCTCAAACCAACAATGAACTTGGAGTTTAAAAAAAATGATGTAAAATTTGTAGCGGATGCAAAAATTTTAAACAACCTTTCTATGTGACATGCTGGAACCGGTCGTAATGTCTAGGCTGGGTCTGGGGTGTTACAAGAAAGTTGAATGAACATCATTTTACGAGCCTAGGGGCAAAAGTGTAATTATGTGAAAGTTTAGGGGCAAAACCATAATTTTTCCATGGTATACTTCCTGAGTCAGTTTAGTCAATGTGAGTATTAAACAAGTGAATTTGTTATTATAGATCAAGAAACACGAAGCCCAGACCGAAACCGAGGCAAGAACAAATTGTTGGACTAAATTGAATATATACGCACATTTTGAGTACCGAGGTAAGTTTGTGTGAAATTAAGGCTACATATGTTATCGTATTTAAATTTCTTTTTTATTATGAAAAATGCATATTATTATTTCCATAAAATTGATTAATGATACCTCGATGAGAAAGTGAAGAGAATATGAAAAGTTGAAGTCTTGGTTGAAGATTCGGAATAACGAGGATACCTATGTCACAACATGAGATAAGGACAGTCCCGTATAAGACCATGTCTGGGACATGGCATCGACACCAAATGTAGATCCCGTATAAGACCATGTCTGGTGTAATGACCCAATTTTACCCGGGCCTAATTAAAAGACCCAATTATAATAAAACCAAACAACAGGCCCAAATTTAAAAAAAAAAATCAGAAAGCTAGGGTTTCTAAAAACCCTAGCGTCGCAGCCTAGCCACTGCCATCTCTGCCACCTGCTCTCTGCCATCATCCCTAGCCACCTGCAAATCAAACCGAACACGCAATAGCAACAAGAGAAAAGGAAAAAATGAAAATGATGTATTTAATTCCTTTTTGATTTTCGACTTTACAAAGCCGAATGGAAAACTAATGTAAAGGGGGGAGATTTTTTGAAAATAAAAGAAACAGAATGTAACACCCCAAACCCGGCCCATGCGTTATGAGCTGTTTTGGTATGTCACATAAAGAAAAACATGTTAAATTCTTTTTATTCGTACAAAAATAGATGTTGATTTGTTAAAATCAAGAAAATCAAGTTTGATTTGATATATTTGATAAAATACTACTAACCTCAAAGATTGATCGATTAAATTTGAAGTAATAATTTTATAAAACTGTGACTTTTGGAAATATCGTTGATATTTCGAGAGAAAATTTCCGTATTGAAAATATTTGTAAAAGTTTATTTTGAAATTCATTTGTTAATCAATTTTGGAAAACCTTTATTATGATTTTAGAAAAATCCCATTTAAAATAATTTGAGTAAAATATAAACACGTCAAACATAAAGCAAAATAAAATAATCCAGAGGCCTTATTACAACACATAACCCAAAATAGTAAAGTAATAAAGTAAACGAAGTAAGAAACTAAAGTCCAATAAAACCATTTCTGAAGTATGGCCTCCACCGAGTCATCCATGGCCCAAGTCCACCTCACGGAGCATTACCTACTGTGGTTAAGAAAGAAGGGGTGAGTTACAAGAACTCGAGTGAAATCCCTTACCGTTGTTCACTTTGGGCCAAAATCTCATTAAGCAATTATTTGGGCCTAAGCCCACATACAATAATAATAATGTAATGAATATAACATGAATATGAAATGCAATTCCTACACCAAACCTAGTTTTCCATCCGCTACACACCACCCGTACCAACCAACACACCTGTGGGGAAGTCACCCACCCCGCCAACACACCAAAAGTAGGCATTAAGCCATTTATATCGAATTTGTGGACAAACCACCAGATTAACAGAATTTACATGGCATTGCCATTTTTCAGATTTGTGGCAGAGCCACCAGAATTATGTAGCAGAGCTACCAAAACTTCTCTTCATCATTTTCCCATCCCATGCAAAACATGTATATAATGCATAACAATTCACAACAATGTATTCAGATATTCTTTACAAATTTTATGGCCCATTATAACAATTTATCAAAGTTGGCCCATTAAGCAAATATCATCTTGGCCTATTTTGCATATTTTCAGATTGGCCCATATAGCAATTATATCGATTTGGCCCACATAACAAAATATATCGATTTGGCCCACATAGAAAAAATATCAAGTTGGCCCATTTAACAAAATATCATATTGGCCCATTAATCAATATGTCAATTCAGCCCATTAAGCAATTTCGTATTTCGGCCTATTAGGGGCAATATAACAATTCGGCCCATTAACGCCTTGCAATTCGGCCCATTAGGGGCATTTCCATAATTCGACCCATAAAGGCATTTTCGTAACCCGACCCGTAAGGGCATGTTCATAATTCGGCAATCGTACCTGCTAAGGGTAATTCGGTAATCTCGCAACCTAGGCTTAACTACTAATTTGGGGCATAAAATTTGAAACTGTCCATCTGCATCATACTGACTCAATTGACAATAACTCGAGTTAAGAATCTTGAAATCTAAATCCGTAAATTTTTCTTGAAACTAGACTCATATATCTTCTTACTAAAAGTTTTTCAGATTTTTGGCTTAACCATTTGGTACAGTTTATTCCTTAAAGTTTCCCTTGTTTCACTGTCCAACGATTCTGACCTCTCTTTCCTTAATTTCAAATATCTCACTGTACGGTTTTTATATACTGCTCCCACTTATTACTATTGAAAATAGGCTCACTAAGGAATCCATACACATAAATTATATCCCATAATTCACTTTGTACAATTTTATATGATTTTTCCAAGACAGATCAGGGAACCACGTAATCATTCAGAACCAGTCTCACTAAAATTAACATATCTCAGAATATAAAATTCCTTTTCCTTCTCCGTTCCTTCCTTATCAAAATAGACATAGTAAGATTTTAATTGATATCTCATTCACTTTCTAATTCCTTTTCTCCTATTTTTCGTGATTTTTTAAAAACACATCACTGTTTCTAACCGAAACTGTTCCATTGCAAGAATACGGTTACTACTACGAATATACGCACGCCCGAGTGATCATAGTTGCCAGTTTCGGGTTTTCTTTGATATTTCGACCGAATCACAGAAATACAAACTTTCAGAGAAGCGTGAGATCACACACCATTTCGAACATACATTTGGAAAGTATGGGATTAGACACCTTATTCGGAATCCGTAACATGATATTCTCCGCGGCACCTAAAGATACAACCGGTCAACAATTAGTCCAAAACCCAATTTACAACTTCATCCAAGTATTGCGATTGATTTAAGGAGTAAGGTCGGCTTACCACGAAATTCTGAGTGATCAACGAATAAATCCCTATAATATCATCGGTTAATCCTTTCCATACTAATAATCATCTTAACGAATAAAAGAGGATTATGAAATCCGTGAAGAACTCTTACCTTAAAGATTTTTAGAACCGAATCCTAGCGATAATGCGATGACTTAGAAAGAGTGAAGGTTCGGCCTTCCACTGTATCACAATCGTTCAAAAGGTGGGTAACAACTCGAATGCAAAAGAAGATCAATGAAATGATGGAAGGTTCGGCTATAGAGAAATAATGGACTCAATATTCGGCTATGGTGAAAATATTAAAGTGAAAGTGATGCTTGAAGGATTATGCAAAAAGAAAAGAAGAAGAGGAATGATGGATTAGTTTCGGTTTTCAATAATGATGAGTGAACAAAGAAATGGTTTCAAAACTTGTATACAATCGAAAAGAAGAAAGAAGAAACGGAATATGCCTCCTCAAGGTTGCATAGATTTGGCAAGGAGGAGAAAAGAAGTTTTGGAGAAAAAAATGATACACTTGTTGCTAATGAAAATTGACCAAACTAACCAAACTACTAACAAAATTCGGCCATCTCCCATAGCCCCAAAAACCGTACAAATACATAGCCAAAAGGGTCAACATTTTGCCAACCAAACTTTCCATAGCATTCACCATGAAATAAGCCACTTGTTCCCCTTACTTGCCTTTTCCTTTTGATTCCTTTCCCTAACTTCAACCTTTCCTTAATATCTTTAGCCATCTTACCATAAAAATAAAAGTCCAACTTACCATAATAGCATGCTTGGCCGACACTTGATGGAAGAGTGCAAAAATAAAAGTCAAAATTACACACAAAGGGATTTGAACCTCTTCCCTCAAGGTACTTCACTTAATGCCAAAACCTCTTTACCAATAGCTCATTTATGCTAACCATTTATTCATTTATTTCAATAAGCCTTGAAGCTACTTACCATCTCTCCTTAAAGTGCTAAAATACCAAATTTTTCCTAAGGCCCAATTAAACTCGAGACTTCATAGAAACCCCGTAAACTTCCAAATTCACTTAACTAATAAGTCCAATTTGCAATAATGCCATTCTCTTGTTCTCAAAATTTTAAACATTCCTACGCCCAAGGCCCATTGGGCCCAATCCTACTAGGCCCAATTTCGGGATGTTACACAGAAAGCAAAATCTCAGTTTTTTTTCCTATTTGCGTTTTAAATTCCTACTTCATTCTATTCTTCATTCATTTTTTTTCTTTTACATGCAAATATAAAACAAGAAAGAAAGGAAAAAGAAATGACCCAAAATCGGACGATTCCCTCACCGTCAAAGGTCACGCTAAAAGGGAAGAGAAACGAACTGTTTCTTATTTCTTCGCTGTGCAAGGTTGGGTTTTTGGGGGTTTAGGCCTTAGATCTATGCCCGGCATGAAATGGGCTTCGAAAAAGTACCGTTTGGGCTTTCCAGCCACCGCGTACGGTGGCGCCTTTGCCGGCGACCGGCAGCCGCCGCGTTGGTCCAACAATCGAAGCTATGGCCAGCCATCGGGTTTTTGAGAGAAAAGGGGAGATCAAATTTCTTTTTTTTTTTAGAAAGAGGGCTGAAATGAAGATTTTAAAAAAAATTTGGGTTTTTATAGAGGAACAAAAACGGCGCCGTTTTGATTTTTAAGTTCAGAGGCCAAAACGAACGACGTCGTTTTGGCCTCTGACCCGTGACCCGACCCGTCTGCCCTCAGGATCTGTGTGGTTCTGCTGTGAATGGGCTATTTGTGCAAACGGTCCCTCCTCTTTTGAGGCGTTTTGCAATTTGATCCTTTTGTTTTTGTTTTCTTTTAAATTTATCCTATAATATTACTTGTGTGTCATTTTAGTCCTCGTATAAAACGCTGCACACAGAGGGCCAGGGATATTTTCCCTTTTACCCCTAGTGTTCTTAGAGCGTTACAAATTAGTCTTTTTTCCTTTCTTTTTATTTTCTATTTTCCCCAGACTTTTGTTTTAAGTTTAATTTAGTCCCTTTTTAATTATTTTTTTGCAATTTTTACTACTACTATTATTATTGTTATTATTTTCACTATTATTATTATTTATTATTTTTATTATTTATTGTTATTGTTATTATTAAAATCTTACCTTTTATAGTATTATTTTCTATTATTGTTATTAATATATTATTATTCCTATTAGTGTATTATTATTATTTTCTACCTTATTATTACCGTATTATTTTATTATTTACGACGTTCAATTTTATTCTTATTACTATAACATTTTTCTTTTCATTATTATTATTAACATGTATATTATTATTAATGTATTATTATTTTTACTTTTATTGTTACTATTATTATTATTATTGTTAATGGTATTATTGTTATTATTATTTTATTATCTTTCAATTGTTGTACATAGAATTTATTTATCTATTGATTTACAATTAGCTGTTACTATTATTTTATTTTTATTTTCTTTTACTCTATTTATTTGTTTATTTATCTATTATTTTTAACATTTATCTATTATTTCATATAGATTGTTTATTTTAGCTTTTATTTTATTGTATTTTATTTTGGCCTTTATTATTGTTATTTATATTATTGCCTCATTTTTATTATATTATGCACATTGGCATTAAAATTCATTTTCCATTTTACTACGATCGTATCATATTTTATCTGATTTTTGAAATAAGAAAATACTTCGTGTTCTAAGACTCGAAAGAAACCGTACCTTAACTTACTGGGTTTCGATTTTTCTCGTCGAGTCTAAAGAACCAATTATTTTTTAAAGCATATAAGTTAAATAAAAACCTATTCTCGGGAATTCAAAAATGTTGTGTCCTAACTCACTGGATGTGACGTTTTGTTATCTTGGGATAAGGATTTCTAAAAAAAAAAAACAAAGGCCATATTCTGTATTTGGAATTTCGAGAAAATCGTGCCTTAACTTACTGGGTTCCGGTTTTTCATTTGACCCAAATAATTGAATATCCTCCTCAAGCTTAAATACGAGTTTTAAAAGTCGGAATATAAGCTCAGTTTCGGGAACTCGAAATGTCGTACCCTAACTTACTAGGCGTGACATTTTACTTCTTCAAAATAAGAGGGTCTTAGCATCCATTTTAATTTATTTAATTTATTTTAAATAAAGATGATCGTATTTTAAAATCTTCTCAAATTTTCGACATAAAGACATCAAATAATCAAATAGGTACCAATTTTGGGCGTCACGAGGGTGCTAATCCTTCCTCGTGCCTAATCGACTCCCAAACTCATTTTTCTAAATTTCGTAGACCAAAACTGTTGTTTTAATAAATCAAATCTATTATTAAAATGATCGAATTACGAGGTGACCCGATCACACCTCATCAAAAAAGATTGGTGGCAACTCCTATTTTTCATTTTCATTTTCAAAACCAAAGTTGACCCGTTTTACAAAAAAATGGTTTTGACAGCTTGGCGACTCAACTGGGGACGTCAATAAAAGAGACAGGCCATAAATTGATTCGTTTCTGTCTTTTGTCAAAATTTGAAAATCTGATTTGAATTCACGTTTTTGTTGCATCCGTCATTTTTTTTTGTATTTATCATAATGTATTAAGCCTGTTAATTTATCTTCGCATTTTGCATCGCATAGATCGGTTGATTTTACCCATTTTAAGTGGGAGTGATAAGCTATGCCTTCGCGAGGTTTTCACCTCCGCATGGGCTAGTGGATTGCTTCCGGGATACATCCGTACCTATGTGCTTCGTGAGATTTTCATCTCTGCATGGCCATAGGGAAATGCATCCCCCTGAACTGAACTCGATCTATATGAACCTATAATGGGTGAAGATCGAGGAATATGCTGGTTCAGGTACCCTTACTTTAAAACTGAACCACATATAGTGAGCCTTAAGAACCCGCCTTAGGTAGAACCACGCCAAACCCTAGTGGTCACCCATTTAGGTAATCTATTTTGTTGTTTATTTTTTGTGCTAACATATTTTGTTGCATTGCATCACATCATCTTAGAAAGGAGGTGTTGATTCATATTCGATTGCTAAATAAAAGTGCTTGTCATAAGAAAACGAACTTCTTGATATAGTGGAATAAAGTATGGCCGTCCAAATAGGGTCCAAGTAAACACAACGAAAGAAGACTGATAGTCCGCGGAGAAAAATAAGACTTTGCCTCATTGCCCGAAGATTCAAATCGATAAAGATTATTCGAGAACCATCACGCCCTGACGTTCTTGAAGAAGCCGACAAGCATCGCGAGGATAAGTGAACAATGAGACGTGGCCCGAATCAAGAAAAAAGAGCCAATAGAGACATCCATTGGAAAGTTCGTGAGATTTGACCTTACATCCAGATACGAAGAAAAGATCAGGGTATTCACCGGGAGTATGAGGGCAAGGCCGCATATGTAATCCGTTTTATGTAAAGAAATTTATTTTCTAGAAAAGTTGTTCTAATGGAATTGAATTCAGAATCAACGTCTTTCTTTCTTTTGCATTCATTCCATGCATCTACATTGCATTGCACCATTTGCATTAGATTTTCACAAAAGGATCCTAATTAGGTAAAATTATTTCAGTTAACCTAGAAAACATGGAACAAAGGTTAGAGAGAATAGAGCACATGCAAATACAGATGCAAGAGTAATTGTTCAGAATTCAACAAGATATGCGGAATCAAATGTTAGAATTCCAAAGAAATGTGATGGGCCAACTAACCCAATTATCAGCCGAAGGGCTTGAAAAGAAGAAAGGCCAGTAGTCAACAGTGAGGATGATAAGGAAGAGTTCGTTTATTCCTCCGGTTGCACGCCAATAAGTGTCTAAACTCAACCAGCTGTACATCTACAAGGGGTACCTGTTGTTATTGGATCCCAATATCAGACTGATAACTGCTGAACTTTTTGATGGGTCCTGGTGATGATCGAGTCGATCCTGTTGTTCTTGGCCTAGCAAAAGCAAAGAAGAAGGGAAAGTGGGCTTCAAAGGCCCCGAAGAGAAAGGACAAGGAAGTGAATAATGCGAGTAAGTATAACAAGGATAATTCGAAGCCGATTATGGTAAGCCAGCCAAAGACAACGGCTACCAGCTCTTAGGTCTCCCCAAGACAAGAGCCCAATCCAAAATCAAACTCGAAAAAACTCTAGTTCACACCCATCCCGATGACATACGATAAGCTCTATTAAAATCTATTTGATGCGCATGGGGTGTCTCCTTACTACCCAAAACCAGTGCAGCACCCATACCTAAATGGTATGACTCAAATGCTCAATGTGCGTACCATGCCAGGATTACAGGACATTCAATAGAAAATTGCTTTACTTTCAAGAAGCTGGTTGAAAGATTCATCAAAATAGGAGTTATAAAACTCGATAATCCACTGGTGTAGAAAATTCGTTACCCAACCATGTTGTTAAATGGATAAATATTATGAGTAGCATGATGAATAGAGGCATGAGATCAGGAGTACATCAAGTTCAGGTCTCTAGTGCAAGACCAGATATTAGGGAATCTGAATATTAACGCCGTATCTGAAGAGGGAACCGGGGAATAGAATTTTCCAAGTGTCTGCCCTTACGTACTTGGGAGTGTTTTGAACAATGGGACTGCGGAAGAGATCCCTGTATTTTTTAGAGCTAATTTAGAGTAATATTCAAAACATGCTTGTTGCTGTTAACCTAGGGGCAATAAGAACCCTTTGATGAAATAGGCATATGTCCAACATCTTTATTTCTATAAAAAATGCATCTTTGTTTCTCACTTTGAGCAAATATTCTTTTATTACTTTATTTCATTCATGTTCATAACATATAAATAATTATTCTTAGATTAATTTGTTCTTTGAATATTATTTAGTACCTACAACTGGTCCCTAAATATCAATGACATGAGCCATGCTGTTACTGACTCAGAGTCTACTTTTGAGTAAGATATGTGTCTAGAGGGATCTCAGGACTTTGAAGATGATCGAGACTGTAGATCATTTCCTAATTTGTTAAGGATGAAGATGAAAAATAGATCCCACCTTACCAAGAATGAGTAGAATCTATGACTTTCTTTATGTAGGGCATGGATCGCAGTGGGCCAATTATGCCAAAAGCTTCTAACAGGTATCGATTCACCTCTGTGGTCATCGATTACTTCACCAAGTGGGTGAAATCTACTTCATATGTCAATATCACAAAGGCGACAGTCAGTAATTTCTATGTCGATATGGAATCCCAAAAAGGGATTATATTTGACGATGTATTTGAACAACAGCGCGACATCAGAAGTTTACAGTCTGCTCAAGGTTAAACAATGTATCGCCCCAAAATGAACGGTAAAAAAAAGATTACGGGAAAAATGATTGTAACATCCTGAATTAGGGGTTGTTTGGAATTAAATTATTTTTCATGTGCTTGCTTGGAAAAAAAATTTATGTATGCTATGATCTAGGGTCTAGAAATAACCCCGAGCTAGGCCTGACTTAGGACTAAAAATTTCTTTTTAAGTGTTTAAAAGAAGGGAGCTAGGTGAGATAAGGGGTTAAAGAAAATTTGGGAAGGAACATGGCACAAGGATTTAATTGGCATGATTGGCTTGGTGCGTCTAAGGGTGTTGCAAGGGAGGAGGTTCGATTCTTGGGAGTTACAAGGGGAAATGTTTTTCTTTTGGGCTTTTTGGGCGTAAGGGTTAAGAAGGCTTTAAAGAATTTTGTGGGTAAGGTTTTGACATGAAAGTCGGGTTAGTGGAGTGGCTTGGGGCACCACTTAAGGGCCTTGGTGTATGGACTCGAGTTCGAGTCATGATGGACGCAAGGGGTGTTTTATTTTTAGGCTTTTGGCGTTAAAGGAAAGGGGGCCAGGTATGAAGGCCTTATAGTTAAATGGGGAGGTTATATGACATGAAAGTCAATTGGGAAAAATGGCATGAGGCGTTGCAGTGGGGCTACGTTAGTGTGGTCTTGTGTTCGAACCAAGGGAGCTGCAATTGGGGTTTTTATTTTTTTTGGAAGCTGGCGTGAAGAGGGTGAGGTGATGGCTTGATTTTGGACTCTTATTTTGATAAGGTTGAGCTTAATTTTTGCTCTAAAATTCGGTTGGAGGTATAGGTGTTAATAGCTTATTTTCATTTAATTTGTTTGAGGAGATTAAGGGATAAATGAAAGATAAACCTTGCTTTATCTTTTGATAATTAAAAGCCAAATTAATCACAAAAGCAAGGTGATGGCCGGTTATGGGACTCCTTGGGGGGCCATTTACATTCGGTTTTGTCACTAGGGAGGTGCCAAAATTTCATGAAAGCTGTTTCTTTTCTTGTTGCTAGCCGAAATTCCCCCTAGACAATTGCCAAGGTTCTTCAAAAAAATCCTTAGCTCCTCTTGCTTCTTCTTAGCCGAACCTACCCCTTCTTCTTCTCCTTCTTCTTCTTTTCAAAAATTCCAGCCCTTCCATCTTGTGATTAGCCGAATCTCCCTTAAAGAAAGGTGTTGTTCTTTTCTCTTTATTGAAGGTAGCCGAACCCCCCTCACAACAGCAAGTGGTGCTGACTTGTGGTGTTTAAGAGCCCATATAATTATCAAGGTAAGGGGCGATATCCTGTTTTAGGTTCAAGGTTATGGCCGAATGGCCTAAGACTCTTACTAATATGATTAAACCATTTGTAGGGAGGCCATAACCGATTGAGGGAAGCTTTCGGGATTTGTTTTCCTAAGGTAAGGTGGTAAGTAACATTCGGCCATAGGCCTTGATTGTGTATTAGTGTGCAAGCCGATTTTTAACATGTGTTTTGGTAGGGATCTCGAAGACTCAAGTGATAAATTCGGGATTTCGGTAAGTGGGGTAAGTGAATGGTTACATTCGGCCAAGGGCCATTTGTTGAGAATTAGTGCCTAAAAGTTGAAACTAACATGTGCCATGGATTTAGGGACTATTCGGCCAAGGCTAATAAAGGCTTCCGGGATTTCGAATTATTTTGGTAAGTGATGGTAAGATTCGGCCTAGGGCCATATTTCGATTATTGAGCGCGATTAATCCTTCGGGATCTCTAGTTTAGCCGATTGGCTAATAGATCTAAAAATTCATGTGTTGGCCGATTGTAGGAGGAAACAATCTCTCGGGATTTCGCTAGTATTTTCGGGATTTGTTAGTCTCACAAGTAAGTAGGTGTGTAAAAACTCACTACACACTTTATTAGTTTACATGACTATATTGTTGTTTTTTTTATCATTGTGGTAGTGCTTGTGGACATAAGCATGGATTTCGGGTAAGTCCCCTATCTCATGATCTATGATGTATGTGTATGCCATCATATGCTGTTAAATGCATGATATATGATATTTGTGATGTAAGCATGATGATGGTGGGATTGATGAGAGGAGGGGGATGATCTTATGGACTGTCACTAGTGGTTTTGACCACAAGATGGGTTGGCCCCATCAGATTTATTGTGACTTCGATCACCAATGGTTTTGACCACACCGATGATAATTGTGACTAAGTCCCGGTGGTTTGGTATCACCGATGGTTTTGACCACATTATGATATTTTGTGACCTATGGTCATCGGTGGTTTTGACCACACGATGGGTTGGCCCCATCATTTAAATTGTGACACTAGTCACGATGGTTTTGACCACCGGTGGTTTTGACCACACGGGTAGTTAAGAATACGGATGGTTAGTGGGGTTGCATATTTGCATGTTAAATTAATAATCGTGTATGAGTTGTATTTTCCGGGTGGGGATTTACACACCGAGTCTTGGTGACTCACCCTTCCCAAACTATTTTGCAGATGAGTAGATCGCGGAGATGGAGCCGGAGAGGACTCGAGGCGGCCATGCTTATCGTTGGATTTGAATTTACTACGTTATAGTCAATAATATTTATTTTCTAAGTCTTTTTAATTTGGGATGTAATAAGGCCGCTATTATTATTTTGGATGTTTATTTTACTGTTTTATTTTACTTATGTTATACTACAAATGATATTTATAAATGTTAAGTGAACCGGTTAAAAGTAATTTTCCAAATTTAATAACTTCTACGAGATTTTCCAAGATGTTACCATCGGGTAACAAAAATAAACCAAGTCAACCATAACTTTGCCGATTTTAAAATGTTACATGGTCAAACGTTTTCAAAGGGTTTATCAACCCAACCATGTTTATAAAATTCCAACTGAAATTTCAACCACCGTTTTAGTACCTTAGCCACATTTTAACAAGTTTTCACCAGACACTCAAAATGTTTCAAATTATTTTACTCCGTGACATACCAGATCCAGTCAGGACTTATGGGCCGGGTTTGGGGTGTTACATTGATTGAGGCTCAGCGTCTGTACTTGTTGAATGTTTGCTAGGACCCCAACCGGGGCAACGCCTTTCTCTTTGAAGTTGAGGTTCTTTCTCTTAAAGTCTTGTCAGAGATGAAGTTGGATCTAATTTCGATATGATCAAGTAAACTTGATTGAAGAAAAGAGATGGAAAGCTATCCAAGATTATGACGAAAAGGTTCGCCCTAGAGAATTTCAGGAAGGAGACCTAGTTTTGAAAAGGATCTTTCCCATACAGAAGGATTTCTGAGAAAAGTGGATGCCAAACAGGGAAGGACCGTATGGGGTAAAGAAGGCCTTCTTTGGAAAAGCATTGATCTTGACCGAGAGGGATAACATGGACTTGCCTAATCCTATGAGTTCAAATCAAGAAATATTTCAGTAAAAAAAAAGAAAAATAAAAAAAAGAAGAAGATAAAAAGAAAATGAAAAAGAGAAAAAAAAGAGGTAAAAAAAGAGAAAGAAAAAGGAAAAGGAGAGACCAAGGCAAAAACCCGCAAAGGGCGCTGTGAGACCAAAGGGAATTTGAGTTGAAAACCCGAAAAGGGGAACTCAAATTTTGATCAAAAGTGGGGCATTCAGCAATCTTGCTATGCCTGAATTAACAATGAAGAAGTATGCTGCATCTTAGGGCATCGAATAAGTGCTCTGGATCCCCTAAACACATATTGAGCTTAAAATGGTCCTCAAGAAGTTTGAACAGAGAAGCTCATGCTGCGATATTTGGGGCACCTAGTTTTCATCTTACCTAGATTGAATTTGCTATGTTTGATTACTTTATTCTTTTCAAGATACGCTCCTAATAAATTTCATTTGTTATCTTGGTTAATTAATTCTCATTTTGTGCTTTTTCAAAATTTGATATCTTGATTAATTTATTCATTTCGAGCTTTGCTCTCAATAAATTTTCGTTTCGTCCACCATTATTATCTTTTTCAAGCATTTTGCATTGAAATAACGATTAGTGGACTAATAACAATTCCATAAAAGGAGTTTCGCATATTACTTTAGAAGTTTCTAAATGATATGAGAACCTGACACAGGTCTATTGTTTAGAGCTCACTAAGCTTAGGGGTGAAGATATTTGAGAAGAAAGAGTCTAAATTGAGACTATCGCCTCAGATTTTCTGTCAAAACTAACGGTTGAACACAAAAAACAAGATATTGCATCGGTGATAGAATCCTGACAGAAAATGAGCAATGCCAACCTAAGCAAAGAAGGGATCATCCTTGAGAGAAAAATGATATTCTACATTCATTAAATATATATATCTAGCTATGGCATCTGGGGAATGGTAACAGACCAAATTTATGGGAAATGATTCAGATCCTATACCCCTGAGTTGCAGTGGGAGGGTTTGAAAATGATACAAGCCTTAGGTCTTAGAGGCACCATGAAATGGACCCTGAAGTTACAGTGGCGCAAACCTGTTGAGCGAGATATAATGGTTCCTTCGAGCTCTATCAAAATACCAGCCGAACAAGACGGCAGCATAATAACGTTAGTGATAAAGCCCTGATGAACAACAAGCAATGACAACCCTAAGCATTTAAAAGAAAGTCATTCTCATGACATTCGACATTCATACGAATGTCGTCCATAATATATTTAGTTAGGAGCATTAGATTCATCCCGATCATTGTATCCTAAACACATAAAACTGATTTTACAGGACAGGTCCCCTAGAGAATGGTATCGAAACATCGGTGAATTTATAGATCTTGCCTTCCTGAGTGAAGCGAATCGAAGATACTAGTCTGGTATCCCTGAGTTTGTAGTGGAGCAGATTAAAGATAGCAGATCTTGCCTTCCTAAGCGAAGCGGATCGAATATACCAGTCGGCATCCCTGAGTTTGCAGTGGAGCAGATTGAAGATAGTAGATCTTGCCTTCCTGAGCGAAGCAGATCGAAGATACAAGTCTTATCTCCCTGAAGTTACAATGGAGCAGACTGAAGATAACAAATCTTATTTCCCTAAAGTTGTAGGGGAACATATTTAAACTACGAATTACAAGTCCTATACCTCTTAAGTTACAGTAGGTCGAATCAAAGTTGTCACCACAAATCTTATCTCCCTGAAGTTGCAGTGGAGCAGATTAAAACCACAAACCTTATCTCCCTAAAGATGCAGTGGGGCAAGTTGAAGTTACAAGTCTTATCTCCCTGAAGTTGCAGTGGAGCAGATTAAAGATAACAAATCTCATTTCCCTGAAGTTGCAGTGGAACAGATTGAAGCTATAAATCACAAATTTTAACTCTCTGAAGTTACAGTAGAGCAGATCGAAATAAACCTTAACTCCCTGAAGTTGCAGTGGAGCAGACTGAAAATAACAAATCTCATTTCCCTGAAGTTGCAGTAGAACAGATTAAAGTTATAAATCACATATCTTATCTCTCTGAAGTTGTAGTAGAGCAGATCAAAATAAACCTTATCTCTCTGAAGTTGCAGTGGAGTAGGTTGAAGTCACAAGTCTTATCTTCCTGAAGTTGTAGTGGAGCAGACTGAAGACAGTTAATCCTATCTCCCTGAAGTTGCAGTGGAGCGGATTAAAACGATGAATCCTATACCTCTAGAGTTGCAGTAGGTCAGATTGAATTTACCATAGAAAGTCTTATCTCCTTAATGATACAGTGGAGTAGACTGAAGATAGCAAATCTTATTTCCCTAAAGTTGCAGTGAAACAGATTGAAGCTATAAATTACAGATCTTATCTCTCTGAAGTTGCAGCAGAGCAGATCAAAATAAACCTTATCTCTCTGAAGTTGCAGTGGAGCAAGTTGAAGCCACCAACCTTATCTCCCTGAAGTTGCAGCGAAGCAGACTGAAGATAGCGAATCTTATTTACCTGAAGTTGCAATGGAACAGATTGAAGCTATAAATTATAGATCTCATCTCTCTGAAGTTGCAGTATAGTAGATCATAGCAAAATTTATCTCCCTGAAGTTGCAGTGGAGCAGACTGAAGATAGCAAATCTTATTTCCCTGAAGTTGCAGTGGAATAGATTGAAGCTATAAATAAACATATCTTATCTCTCTGAAGTTGCAGTAAAGTAGATCACAGCAGACCTTATCTCCCTAAAGCTGCAGTGGAGTAGGTTGAAATTACCAATTCTTATCTCGATGAAGTTCCAGCGGAGTAGATCGAAGCTACAAATCTCTTCTCCTTGAAATTACATTCGAGCGGATCGAAGCACCAATTCCTATAACCCTAAAGATGAGGCTGAATGGAAGGAGGCTACTTGAAGAAAAGAAGCATCAAGAAGTCAAGATTTGGCAAGACTGAGAAAAATTGGCCCTTTTAAAGTCTTTGCTCTATTCTCGTTACATGGCAATGAGCAAATAGGGGCAGCTGTAATGACCCAATTTTACCCGGGCCTAATTAAAAGACCCAATTATAATAAAACCCAAACAACAGGCCCACAACAACATGCCCAATTTTTAAAAAAAAATTTAAAAAGTTAGGGTTTCTGAAAACCCTAGCGCCGCAGCCTAGCCACTCCATCTCTGCCACCTGCAAATCAAAGCGAACACACAACAGCAACAAGAAAAAAGGAAAAATGAACATGATGTATTTGATTTCTTTTTGATTTTCGACTTTATAAAGCTGAATGGAAAACTAATGTAAAGGGGGGAGATTTTTTGAAAATAAAAGAAATAGAAAGCAAAATCTCAGTTTTTTTTCCTATTTGCATTTTAAATTCCTGCTTCATTCTATTCTTCATTCATGTTTTTCTTTTACATGCAAATATAAAACAAGAAAGAAAGGAAAAAGAACTGACCCAAAATTGGACGGTTCCCTCGCCGTCAAAGGCCGCGCTAGAAGGGAAGAAAAATGAACTGTTTCTTATTTCTTCGCCGTGCAAGGTCGGTTTTTGGGGTTTAGGCCTTAGATTTGTGCCCAGCATGAAATGGGCTTCGAAAAAGTGCCTTTTGGGCTTTCCAGCCACCGCGTACGGAGGCGTCGTTGCAGGCGACTGGCAGTCGCCGCGGTGGTCTGCAATCGGAGCTATGGCAGGCCATCGGGTTTTTGAGAGAAAAGGGGAGAGCAAATTTTTTTCTTTTTTTTTTTTTAGAAAGAGGGCTGAAATGAATATTTTAAAAAAAAATTTGGGCTTTTATAGAGGGACAAAAATGGTGTTGTTTTGATTTTTAAGTTCAGAGGCCAAAACGAAGTCGTTTTGGCCTCTGACTCATGACCCGACCCGTCTGCCCTCAGGATCTGCGTGTTTCTGCTGTGAATGGGCTATTTGTGCAAACGGTCCCTCCTCTTTTGAGGTGTTTTCCAATTTGATCCTTTTGTTTTTGTTTTCTTTTAAAATTATCCTATAATTTTACTTGTTAAATCATTTTAGTCCTCGATAAAAATTTCATGCATGAGAGGCCGTGGATATTTTCCCTTTTGCCCCCTAGTGTTCTTAGCGTGTTACAAATTAGTCCTTTTTCTTTCTTTTTATTTTTGATTTTTCCCCAGACTTTTGTTTTAAGTTTAATTTAGCCCCTTTTTAATTATTTTTGCAATTTTTACTACTACTATTATTATTGTTATTATTTTCACTATTACTATTATTATTATTATTATTATTATTATTATTATTATTATTATTATTATTCACTATTATTATTATTATTATTATTATTATTATTTATTGTTATTGTAACTATTAACATATTACCTTTTATAGTATTATTTTCTATTATTGTTATTAATATATTATTATTCCTATTAGTGTATTATTATTATTTTCTACCTTATTATTATCGTATTATTTTATCATTACTAACGTTCAATTTTATTCTTATTACTATAACATTTTTCTTTTCATTATTATAATTAACATGTATATTATTATTAATGTATTATTATTTTCTACTTTTATTATTATTATTATTATTATTATTATTATTATTATTATTATTTCATATTTTATTATTGTTAATGGTATTATTGTTATTATTATTTTATTATCTTTCAATTGTTGTACATAGTATTTATTTATCTATTGATTTACAATTAATTTTTACTATTATTTTTATTTTATTTTCTTTTACTTTATTTATTTGTTTATTTATCTATTATTTTTAACATTTATCTATTATTTCATATAGATTGTTTGTTTTAGCTTTTATTTTATTGTATTTTATTTTGGCCTTTATTATTGTTATTTATATTATTACCCTCATTTTTATTATATTATGCATATTGGCATTAAAATTCATTTTCCATTTTACTACGATCGTATCATATTTTATCCAATTTTTGAAATAAGAAAATACTTCGCGTTCTAAGATTCAAAAGAAATCGTACCCTAACTTACTGGGTTTCGATTTTTCTCGTCGAGTCTAAAGAACCAATTATTTTTTAAAGCATATAAGTTAAATAAAAATCTATTCTCGGGAATTCAAAAATGTTGTGTCCTAACTCACTGGATGTGATGATTTTTATCTCGAGATAAGGATTTCTAAAAAAAAACAAAGGCAATATTCTGTATTTGGAATTTCGAGAAAATCGTGCCCTAACTTACTGGGTTTCAGTTTTTCATTTGACCCAAATAACCAAATATCCTCCTCAAGCTTAAATACGAGTTTTAAAAGTCGGAAGATAAGCTCAGTTTCGGGAACTCAAAATGTCGTACCCTAACTTACTGGGCGTGACATTTTACTTCTTCAAAATAAGAGGGTCTTAGCATCCATTTTAATTTATTTAATTTATTTCAAATAAAGAGGATCGTATTTTAAAATCTTCTCAAATTTTCGACATAAAGACATCAAATAATCAATTAGGTACCAATTTTGGGAGTCACGAGGGTGCTAATCCTTCCTCGTGCGTAATCGACTCCCGAACCCATTTTTCTAAATTTCGTAGACCAAAACTGTTGTTTTAATAAATCAAATCTATTATTAAAATGACCGAATTACGAGGTGACCCGATCACACCTCATCAAAAAAGATTGGTGGCGACTCCCGTTTTTCGTTTTCATTTTTAAAACCAAAGTCGACCCATTTTACAAAAAATTGGTTTCAACATCTAGGACATGGCATCGGTATCAAATAAGGAAGGTTCCATATAAGACCATGTCTGGGACATGGCTTCGGCACCAAATGAAGATCTCACGTAAGACCATGTCTGGGACATGGTATTGACATCTATGCACGATCTTGTATAAGACCCATGTCTGGGACATGGCATCGACATTGAGTTAAGAGATCCCGTGTAAGACCATATCTGGGATATGGCATCGGCATCAAGAGGTGATCTCATGTAAGACCATATCTGGGATATGGCATTGGCATCGTGATACATGTATGATGAGATTGAGTATCCTCCGGTATTACGAGTAGTTCAATGGGCAAAAGAGCTAAGTATGTAAAGATAAAAATGAGCTAATTTATACAAGGATAACAAAGAGATACATTTACGTTAAGGATGATAATAATTTAAGTTTATGTTCAAGATAGCACAAGTGCTAATTATGTGCTAAAGTGATACAGGTACCATGATTAAAATACGAGTTATGAAAACCGTAATGTGATATGTGATGGGTAAGAATGAGTAAGTATGTCAAAGTATTTAAGAACTTGTGTTGTTATTGTTCTATATGAAGAATGGAATTTTACCATGAGTACTTATGTTGCTATTTTAATTCATGCAAACTTACTAAGCTATATGCTTACCCTCTCTTTTCCCTTTTCCTTGTAGTATCGCCAAGCTAGCTCGGGGACCGTAGAACATCGGAGCTTGGATCACACTATTAATCATTCTTTTGGTATAGTAAAGTTGATTTATTTTGAGTATGACATGTATAAGAATTTGGTCATCTTGTGTTATGTCATATTTGAAAGCCAAAGTATTGGTTACTAAGGTTATATACTCATTTTGTAAACGACCATCGTGAATTGGCCAATATTTGTCAAGTTTCATATTTTAATGATGATGAGTTTTATAAAGTGAAAGTTTATGCAATTGATGGAGTTAAATGAGAAGTGTATGAATAATGATTTAGGGTATTCTTCATAGTGCATTATTGCCATGTTATGTGTTGCTTGTGGTGGTATAAGTGTGATTATGTTTCAGGGTGGCAATTGGCTTGGAAAATAGCCTTATAATTGTCCACACGGGTAGACACACGGGCATGTGTCTAGGCTGTGTGTGACACACGGTCAGCCGCATGGGTGTGTTGATAGGCCGTGTGAACCCTATGTTAAATTGTGAGAATTTTATTTGTCATATCGGCCAACACATGGGCGTGTGCCCCTTAAGAGGTTGCTGACATCATAAACAGAATACCCAAGTTTTCTCACACGGGTGAGGA
Source organism: Gossypium rotundifolium (assembly GCA_025506655.1). Taxonomy (NCBI): domain Eukaryota; kingdom Viridiplantae; phylum Streptophyta; class Magnoliopsida; order Malvales; family Malvaceae; genus Gossypium; species Gossypium rotundifolium. The sequence goes on along the minus strand of CP106722.1, from coordinate 82,488,548 downwards.
CACAGGCGTGTCTAGGCCGTGTGAGGGACACAGGCATGTGTTAGGCTGTGTAAAAACCCCTGTAGTTTCAAAATGAAAAATAAATCCTACATGGGCTAGGAACATGGGTGTGTGTGACCACACGGTCTGCCCACACGGGCATGTTCCATTTCACACGGGCGTGTGACCCCTGTTTAGGAAAAAAATTTCTAAGAGCGTAAAAGTTTTCGGATTAATTTTGAAACCTCCCGTATGTATGTTTAGGGCCTCATAATCCCATAATAAGGATGTTATGAATATGAATGAAAAAAAATTAAGTTTGAAATGAAATTTTATAGCCCGATAATGTATGTTCAAGAAAGTTAAGTCTGGTAATGCCTCGTATTCTGTCCCAGCGTCAGACATAGGTAAGGGATGTTACAATATGCTTCCTTTGTTAATAATGAAACATGACATCTAAGAAAATCATCAGGAGAGCAAGACATTTCTTTGAAACCCTTATATATTTTGAAGCCAGTACTCAGCTTTAACTAGATCATCCTCTAATCTGCCTCAAAATTCTTCAGCGCTACACTTTCTAAGTTTCTTGATCGGAGTGCGTCTATTTGGTTCAATCACCGAAAAAGGTGAAGGTGCAACCGAAGGTACAATAGGTGGTACAGTAGGGGTAGAGGTTGCTGAATCGTATTTTTTTCTTGGATAAACTCACTGAACCACTAGTTCATATACCCAAAGAACATATTTTTATGTTCACGTTACTGAGCCGAAGGAATCAAGACATTACTACTCGTACCATGTTTAGAATTCGGTACTTTACTGTTAACCTCATCATTATCAGCATGTTTAGATCACGTTTTTAAAATTTTCAACACTGCAGAGGTCACACGACCGTGTGACTCACATGGTCGGGAGACACACCCGTGTCTCAGGTCGTGTGGGCATTCGTAATAGGGACACAGGGATGTTTCCAGCTAGTGTCCGTACCTGTGTAATTCTCTGACTTAGGTCACATAGTCGAGCCACACGCTCGTGTGCTAGGCCGTGTGAGCATACTGACATGCACAAATTAAAAGATACAAGGGACACACGGTCGTATTGTCTGGCTGTGTGTCAAACACGGCTGAAACACACACCCGTGTCTCTACATGTGTGGACGAAAATAGTTTATTTTCTAAGCCACATTTCTCACCCAAATTGACATCAACCTAGCCTTAACAAAATGCACATCAACAATGTAACACCCCTATCATGTATCCGTCGCTGGATTAAGGTTAAAGGCATTACCAGACAGATCAGAAACATTTACAGAATTAATCTTACAACCATTCATCAATATCAATCATAATGTCCCTTAAGTAGGTCATCGAGACCTTAAGCGTGTGAAACACCCCAAACCCGGCCCACGAGCCTTGACCGGATCTGGTATGTTCCCCGGTGTAAACCGTTTCAAATTCTTTTCTTACTTAGGAAAAACTTGTGTGATTTGGAAGAAAGATCGTTTTGGGTTGGGCTTGAGTTGAAAACAAGTGTAATTCATTGTTAAAAATCCTTTACTTTAGGTGACAAAACATTTGGGCTTTGTTTTTAAAAATAGATTTACTTAATATTTTAATAAAATGAGGTTTGTAAGCTTAACAAATAAAAACAGAATAAAATAATTCTACTAAGGCCTTATTACATCAAATAATTCCCAAATTTAAATTCAAAATACTTAAAATAAAATAGTCCAAATATAAGAAATCTGAACTTCACATGGCCTCCACTAATCATCTGCCAGCCCGATCCATCACTGGTCGTCACCTGAAAAATGTTCCCACAACGGGGTGAGTCAAACAGACTCAATGTGTACACAAACACTAAGGCTTAACAAATTCAGGCATAACAAATCATAATCATACGTATCACAATTTCACATTTAATGATTCAAGATAATGATGCAAACCCGAACCCAAACCTATATGCCATCCGCTACACTCCACCCATACCATCCACGCATGCCGTGGGGACTACTAAGTCAACCCTCCATCTGCTACACACCATCGAAGGCGATCATTGCGGTCGGCGTGCTCATCGCCCATATAAAATTCGTGGCATAGCCACCAGATAATTGTGTCATGAGACACCACATTCAGATAATGTAACTGAAGGTACCACATTCAGATAATGTGACCGAAGTCACCACATTCAGATAATGTGACCGAAGTCACCACATTCAGATAGTGAGACCGAAGTCATCACATTCACTTCCCCTTTCTCAAATAACCCGAATGCCCTATATTATTCATATCATGCATATCATACTTAAATTCACATTCATGTCACTTTTCACATGTTAAGTATATAACATATTTCGTAATCCTAGTAGGAGTAGGAAAAAGTACCTGAGTACTTTGTACCATAACATGGTACTTTAGCCACATTCTTACACTTTCATATTAACGCATATATAAAGTTTAAGCCATAAATCTATTAAGACTAGTGTGGGGTACACACCTGATTTGCTTAGTGGTTCACTTAAATCCCGAAAAGCTTGATCTAATGCCTTAGATCTCAATTCCTTGTTGCCGATTGAATTAAAATTCAAATCCCGAAAACTTGTATTCTTCCCCTTGAAATCGGCTACTCACTAGATCCCTTGAATCGGTTAGTTTTTAGCTTAAAACACATAATAATAGATCTACTACAAAAATAGGGTCTTGGCCGAATATTCATAGTCAACGACCTTAAGGATCTTAAATCCGAAATTCACGAATAACTAGGGAACACGCGACCTATGGTGTACCTTCTGAATGAACTTCTCCTTCCATGATTCTACCAAGATTAATAATCGAAATTAGTCCCTAAATTTCGATAAGTCTAAAATATAAAAGAATGGAAACTAAACTTGGATCTTACCCTTATTTGAAGGAATCGATTGTACCTTCACTTCAACCTTCGAGATTCGGCTATGGCTAAATGATGCTCTCACAACTTTCGGCTTTTGGAGGATTAGAAAGAAAAGAGAAGGAAGAATAAAGCTGTAGGAATTTCGGCAGAGAGGGAGAACACCTAAGAAATTTGACAAAGGAAGAGTGAATGAATGAATGAATGGCCTTCTTTCCCTTTATAGCGGAAATTACTAGGCTAGAGTCCCTTACTTGGCCACCACTCTTCCTATGTGATAATTATCACTTTATCAAAAGAATTAATCCAACAATTATCTCCTAATTAGTGAAATTCTAAAGGAAATAAAACTCCTTTTTAAGAGCCCACATGCCGTCCACCTCTCTGCTCTTTGTAGCAAAATAAAACTTCTTTTATTTGCTTCCTAAGTGACTCGATCCCTGGCCCAAATGCACTTGCATGTGGCGCCATTTCCAGAGGCCCTAAGTGGCATCTCCAAGCCACTTTTCCAAGCCCAATTGTGTGTCAAATTTCACATACCTTTTCTCTTGAGGCCACCTTGCCTTAATTTCCTCTTTTAAACTTTAAAACTCGACATTTCTAAGTCATTTCTAAGTTTCCAAAAATTTTCGTTTGGCTCTTTAAACTTGACATTTCCTTACATTTCCAAGTTTCCCGAAATGTTTACTTTCCTCTTTTGAATCATTTCTAAATCATTTTCCTAGTTTCCATAAATGTTCACTTTCCTCTTTTGAATCATTTCTAAATCATTTTCCTAGTTTCCATAAATGTTCACTTTCCTCTTTTTAACTTAGCATTTGCAAAATGTTCACTTTCCTCTTTTAACTTAACAATTCCAAGTTTCCAAAATGTTCACTTTCCTCTTTTTGAAACTTAACATTTCTAAATCATTTCTTACATTTCCGGGACATTTCCCTACATTTCCTTACATTTCCCTACATTTCCTTACATTTCCATACATTTCCATACATTTCCATACATTGCCTTACATTTCCATACATTTCCTTACATTTCCATACATTTCCATACATTTCCATACATTTCCATACATTTCCTTACATTTCCATACATTTCCATACATTTCCTTACATTTCCAAGGTTTTAAAAATGCACACCACATATCACAAGAAACATGCTATTTCATAAAATTAAGCAAAATGCACACAATGGGATTGAACATCTTCCTCAAAGTACTTCACTTGATGCCATAACCTTGCACCTTAGGTGGCGTCCTTGCCACTTTTCCACATCACTTCTTGTTTTAACTTAAAACCAATAATTGTCCAAAGCTTTCTCTTCTATCCTAGGATTTTAAAACCCTTAATTCACTTCCAAACACCGCCAAAACCTACTACTCATGAATTATGCACAAACGCATAACCCTCATCTAGGATGTTACAGTTCTACCCTCCTTAAAATAATTTAGTCCTCGAAATTACTTACTAACAATCGTACAATCCTTCTCACCGCACTATGCTTACGCTGCGACTCGATCTTAATAGAACCATCATACTTTCCAGGCACAATCTCTAAGTTCCGTCCTCGAACTCATTTCTAACGTCGCGATTTAATCGATTAAGAAGTTTTATGTATTAAAAAATTTTGTTTCACTGATTAACCGCGAAGAAGTTTTATGGAAAGAATTTTTAAAAGTGGTTCTTTCGTATTCATACATGCACATAGTCTTTACATTCATCCATCAATCAATTATGAACTTTCGTTCATTCAGAGAAATGTTGTAGTTTTCATTGTTGTTGTTTTTCCACTACCCAGGGGTATTTTCGTAATTTGTCCTACAGGGATATTTTTCATAATTTATCGAAACAAGGTTCCTTGGTGTTTTTGTCAATGAGGGTATCTTGGAAATTTTGCATTCCCGGGGGTATTTTGGAAAATTTTGAAATTCGAGGGTATTTTGGTAATTAATCCGGGTGAATTTGTAAATCTTAATAAATCACAGATATTTTGGAATTTACAAAACTTGAGGGTTGTTTTTGAGAATTTATTTTCCAAATCAGTGTTGTTGCAAAAATTTTTTTGAAGATCGGGGGTCGTTCTGGTAATTTTGTAACTCAGGGGTATTTTGGTAATTTACAGGTAGGGGTAATTTCGTAATCTTTTCTAAAATCAGGGTATTTTGTCATTTTACAAATTAGGGTTTTTGAACATTTTATAATGTAATGAAATTTTGATAGGAACTGTGGGTATTTTGAAAATTTCATAAACCAAGGGCATTTTTGTAATTTTACCATTAGGGGTATTTTGTAATTTTATAAATCTGAAATATTTCAAGAAAATTTTATAAAATAATCTTTTTCAAATCAAGAAAATAATTTAGAAATTTTAAAACTAGGGTTTCCATAAAATACGGCTAGTCCATTTTGGGTTTTAGTTAGGGGTTTAGCCCGTGTATAAGTCCTCTTGGTTAGGGTGAACCGAGGCTACGCACCAGGTAGGATTCGAGTGGGGAGGAGGTGAGTCACATGGACTGTCTAAATACCAAGCTCCCACTGAAACCAATCCTAGACATGCGTACAATGGTTGTCACACGCTAACTCGGCAACTTAAACACAGGTTTGTTTAATTGTACATTAGAGTCTTATGTAATTGTTGGGGTAAACTAGTCCTAGGGTTTAAGTACTTATCATACTAATCTACTTCCATTTCTACCCTTCTACAATTCATATCATAAATCACACAAGAGATAGGGGTACTTACCTGGTGGACTTCGGGTACCTGGTGGACTTCGGGTCGGAGACTTAGTGGGCCATGCCAGAAAAACCTAAAAATTTTTCAAAAAATTCCTTTTGGGCTTACTTTGGAAAACATTTTGGGCCTTAAACCCAAGGCCGAGAGTTTAAAACTGGGCTCTGATACCAAATTGAAACACCCCAAACCCGGCCCACGAGCCTTGACCGGATCTGGTATGTTCCCCAGTGTAAACCGTTTCAAATTCTTTTCTTACTTAGGAAAAACTTGTGTGATTTGGAAGAAAGATCGTTTTGGGTTGGGCTTGAGTTGAAAACAAGTTTAATTCATTGTTAAAAATCCTTTACTTTAGGTGACAAAACATTTGGGCTTTGTTTTTAAAAATAGATTTACTTAATCTTTTAATAAAATGAGGTTTGTAAGCTTAACAAATAAAAACAGAATAAAATAATTCTACTAAGGCCTTATTACATCAAATAATTTCCAAATTTAAATTCAAAATACTTAAAATAAAATAGTCCAAATAAAAGAAATCTGAACTTCACATGGCCTCCACTAATCATCTGCCGGCCCGGTCCATCATTGGTCGTCACCTGAAAAATGTTCCCACAACGGGGTGAGTCAAACAGACTCAATGTGTACACAAACACTAAAGCTTAACAAATTCAGGCATAACAAATCATAATCATACATATCACAATTTCACATTTAATGATTCAAGATAATGATGCAAACCCGAACCCAAACCTATATGCCATCCACTACACTCCACCCGTACCATCCTGCACACCGTGGGGACTACTAAGTCAACCCTCCATCTGCTACACACCATCGAAGGCAATCATTGCGAATGACGTGCTCATCGCCCATATAAAATTCGTGGCATAGCCACTGATAATTGTGTCATGAGACACCACATTCGAGATAATGTAACCAAAGTTACCACATTCGGATAATGTGACCAAGTCACCACATTCGAGATAATGTGATGAAGTCACCACATTGAATAGTGAGACCAAGTCATCACATTCACTTTCCTTTCTAAAATAACCCAATGCCCCATATTATTCATATCATGCATATCATACTTAAATTCACATTCATGTCACTTTTCACATGTTAAGTATAACATATTTCGTAATCCTAGTAGGAGTAGGAAAACGTACCTGAGTACTTTGTACCATAACATGGTACTTTAGCCACATTCTTACACTTTCATATTAACACATATATAAAGTTTAAGCCATAAATCTATTAAGATTAGTGCGGGGTACACACCTGATTTGCTTAGCAGTTCACTTAAATCCTGAAAAGCTTGATATAATGCCTTAGATCCCAATTCCTTGTTGCCGATTGAATTAAAATTCAAATCCCGAAACTTGTATTCTTCCCCTTGAAATCGGCTACTCACTAGATCCCTTGAATCGGTTAGTTTTCAGCTTAAAACACATAATAATAGATCTACTACAAAAATAGGGTCTTGGCCGAATATTCATAGTCACTTACCTTAAGGATCTTAAATCTCGAAATTCACCGAATAACTAGGGAACACGCGGCCTATGGTGTACCTTCGGGAAAAGAACTTCTCCTTCCATGATTCGGCCAAGATTAATAATCGAAATTAGTCCCTAAATTTTGATAAGTCTAAAATATAAAAGAATGGAAACTAAACTTGGATCTTACCCTTATTTGAAGGAATCGATTGCACCTTCACTTCAACCTTCAGAGATTCGGCTATGGCTAAATGATGCTCTCACAACTTTCGGCTTTTGGAGGGATTAGAAAGAAAAGAGAAGGAAGAATAAAACTGTAGGAATTTCGGCAAAGAGAGGAGAATCTACTTAAGAAATTCGGCAAAGGAAGAGTGAATGAATGAATGAATGGCCTTCTTTCCCTTTTATAGCGGAAATTACTAGGCTAGAGTCCCCTACTTGGCCACCACTCTTCCTATGTGATAATTATCACTTTATCAAAAGAATTAATCCAACAATTATCTCCTAATTAGCGAAATTCTAAAGGAAATATAACTCCTCTTTTAAGAGCCCACATGCCGTCCACCTCTCTCTCTTTGTAGCAAAATAAAACTTCTTTTATTTGCTTCCTAAGTGACTCGATCCACAGCCCAAACACACTTGCATGTGGTGCCATTTCAGAGGCCCTAAGTGGCATCTCCAAGCCACTTTTCCAAGCCCAATTGTGTGTCAAATTTCACATACTTTTCTCTTAAGGCCACCTTTCCTTAATTTCCTCTTTTAAACTTTAAAACTCGACATTTCTAAGACATTTCTAAGTTTCCAAAATTTTCGTTTGGCTCTTTAAACTTGACATTTCCTTACATTTCCAAGTTTCCCGAAATGTTTACTTTCCTCTTTTGAATCATTTCTAAATCATTTTCCTAGTTTCCGTAAATGTTCACTTTCCTCTTTTTAACTTAGCATTTCCAAAATGTTCACTTTCCTCTTTTAACTTAACATTTCCAAGTTTCCAAAATGTTCACTTTGAACTTAACATTTCCTTACATTTCCATACATTTCCATACATTTCCATACATTTCCTTACATTTCCATACATTTCCTTACATTTCCATACATTTCCATACATTTCCTTACATTTCCAAGGTTCTAAAAGTAAACATGCTATTTCATAAAATTAAGCAAAAATGCACACAATGGGATTCGAACCTCTTCCCTCAAAGTACTTCACTTGATGCCATAACCCTTGCACCTTAGGTGGCGTCCCTTGCCACTTTTCCACATCACTTCTTGTTTTAACTTAAAAACCAATAATTGTCCAAAGCTTTCTCTTCCATCCTAGGATTTTAAAAACCCTTAATTCACTTCCAAACACTGCCAAAACCTACTACTCATGAATTATGCACAAACGCATAACCCCTAATCTAGGATGTTATAGCGTGCTTATAAACCGAGTTGGGACTAATTTGAAACACATAAGTAATTTCAAAAAATTTGAAACTTTTCTAAAATACAGGGGGCACACGACCGTGGGGGTAGGCCATGCCTCACCCATGGCTACTTGACACTCCCGTGTGTCCTTCCCGTGGTAGTATACTGCCAAAATCAACACGGTCACCAAGCACGCCCGTGTGCTAAGGCCGTGTACTACTAGATCACATACTGCCATTTCTCACACGGCCATCAAGCACACCCGTGTCGAGGCCGTGTGCAATTTAAGCCACATTCTGCCAATTTACCCACGGTCTTAGGCATGCTCGTGTGCCTCAACCGTGTGACATTATAGGCCATTTTACAAGGCCAATATGCCACCCACTTAGGGTCTTCCTACAGTCAATATATATACCAAAACATAATATGCATATATGGCAACCAAAACATATCAAATGGTTCACTTCATCCATACATTCAATGCCAATTCCATTCATACCAAATTACAAACTAAATCCTACATCATTTCAAACATGTATCATCCATTTGCTTAACCAAAACTTAATCATTTCATATGCATCAAAACATAATAAATATCTGCTTCATAACTCATTTATTCAAACATTTATCAACTCAAAAACTTGCCAATACAATGGCCATGCTCATTTCATAAACATATACATCTATCTAGCCTATACATGCCATAATTAGCCATATACATTTTCAAAAGGGTACCAAAATAAGTTTAGTAGTGTGATGACGATCCTTGACAATCCCAAGCCTTCAGTAGCTTTGACGACCTATAAAACAGAGAAAATACACACACAGAGTAAGCTTACCGAAAGCTTCGTAAGTCATAATACAAATAAACCTAGCATAAAGGCATATATACATAAAGTATATTGACACATAACATTTACTTAGCAACTATCACATATTGTTTTGGTTCATATACTTGAACCCAATTGCCACATTAATCCATACAAGAATCATATGTTTATATATACAACTCCTTCTTAAACACTCTTGAATCTTATTCTAGTGCTCATATTCAATCATACTTTTCTTAAATTACAAGTCATATAGGTACTTACCTTTTATACACCTTTATTGTACATGCCTAACATATCTAAAATAAATATACATTCACGTAACTGTTCATAGCTCGGATTTGCTCATTGAACAGTTCAGAACCTAATATGATACCTGAAAACTCAGAATAATTGTCCAATGTCAACATCCCAGATGTGGTCTTATCGAATGTCGATGCCACTATCCCAGACAGGGTCTTATCGAATGTCAATGCCACTGTCCCAGACCGGGTCTTACTCGTATTCAGATATCGATGCCATTGTCTCAAACAGGGTCTTATATATAATCAGATAATGATGCCTATGTCCCAGACGAGGTCTTATATATAATTAAATAATGATGCCTACGTCCCAGACGAGGTCTTATATGTAATCGATAATGATGCCTCGTCCCGGGCGAGGTCTTATATGTAATCGAGATAATGATGCCTCGTCCCCCGATTTAGGTCTTATATGTAATCAGATAATGATGCCTACGTCCCAGACGATGTCTTATATGTAATCAGATAATGATGCCTACATCCCAAACGAGGTCTTACACGAAATTTCAAATCAACGCCAACGTCCCGGACGTGGTCTTACATGATAAAATAGAATAGATACCTATGTCATGACATAGCTAATCCTATCTATTCCTAGGTTCGTACGGGACTTCTCGGCTTTATCACTATATCGAACTTATTTCAGAATTCACGCACTTAGCATCTCATACTCATTAATTTTCATTGATAGACATATGAATATGTATATTCAATTCAATACAGATAAGTGTATTTGCATAGTGACTTACCTCGAGTTCGGTTTAACGAAACGAAAATAGCTACTCTGTTACTTTCGCTTTCCCGCGATCTAAATTTGTTTTCCTCGGTTCTTGATCTAAACATATTCAGAATTAACCCTTTTATTCACTATTTCATTCAATTCAATACATACACATATATTTTGGGCTATTTACAATTCAACCCTTATATTTGCACACTTTATCAATTTAGTCCATTTTTCTCAAAACATCAATTTTCATAAGATCAATATATACACAAGCTTAGCTGAATACATATACATCACATACAAGCCCACATTTCTCATCAAAATTGCAACTTAGTCCTTCAATTTACCATTTTCTCAATTTAGCCCTAATTAGCAAAATTCATGAAAATTTCAAGAACAAAGTATGTTCATCTAGCTCAAATCTTTCATTTATCAACTAAACTCATTTCAAAACTCAACATATCAACAATGGCATCTCACACAAACATCATCAATACTAAAAATTAGTATATGGATTTGATAGCTCTCAAAGCAACGATTGCAAAAACGTAGAAATCATCAAAAATCGAAACCAAATCATACCTTAATTTAAGCTCAACAATGGCCGAACCTAGCATAAAGTTTTCTTCCCTTTCCTTTCTTTTATTTTAGGTCAAAATGAGAGAAGTAAAAGATGAACACTCATCTTTTGTTTCATTAATTTAATGTTAATATTTCATTTACCAAAATAGCCTTCATTCATATAATTAAAACAATTATACAATATGGGCATTTAAGACCTTATCCATCCACTATCTATAATTTGGGATAATAACAATATAAGGCCTCCACCTTAATAAAGCCACAACACATTGATACTTTCACAAATAGAAAGAAACTTCCACATTCAATGCAATTTAATCCTTTGCTCAAATTAAACATTCAAACGGACTAATTAGCTTACGGAATTTAAACACATGCTTAGTCACATATCAACGGCACAAAAAATATTAAAATATTATATGGACTCAGATTTGTGGTCCCGAAACCACTGTTTCGACTAGGGTATAAACCGGACTGTTACAAACAAGCCATAACAAGGCATTCAAATCAAGCTAAAAATCAAGTCTTAAACATGTATTATCACCACATACAACTAATAAACCATTAGGCACCTCAAATGAATACCTAAAAAATGTCAATCAAGTATCCAACCTTACCTAATTAGGTTATCTAACCAAGTTACCAAAGTTCACTATAACTGAATTACATACATACATATATCTCACATACTAACATTACAATTATACCATAATCTCATACCAATATGTAATTTGATTATATAAACATAATATTATTTATAATATTTACATAAGCTAAACTCTGACCAAGGTCGTACAAAAGCCTATACATGCCATATAAATCGTATTTAATGTTTCAAAAACTACCAAGATAAGTTGGATAGTGTGACTTGATTGCTGATCCATTTGTCCAACCTTCCAGAAATCTACAATGACAATAACAATACAAATAAGCTTAATGAAGTTTAGTAAGTTTGACATATTTAACAAAAATCTTACCGAACTAATTATAATAAATCAAATAATAAAAATCATTCACGACAACTCCCTGTCAATCACAACTTCAATTGATAAATACATTTGTTTTCAAGTCAATACAAAATAAATAACATGTTTTTCAAATTCAATAAATATACCAAGACTATCCCGAATTGAAGAATGACTTACGGATAAGAGTATATCATCAACAGAAGCTCATAAAAGCTGGCCTCCCAAATATGCCAACAGAAGCTCAAAAGTTGAACAGAAACTCATAAGAGTTGAACAGAAGCTCAAAAGAGCTAAATAGAAAGTAAAACACGAGAGTTCACAACAAATTCTGAACCCTGGTTTACTTAGGTAATTTGCCAATATCTTCCTCCAATACCGTCATACACCAAATCACGAATGTACTCAAATCTCGAGTTCCATTCAAATCGAATATCCAATTCAATATAATTTGAACAATACATTATTTCCAACAATAAAATATATGCTTAATACAAATCATCAATTTATACAAATATTAAAGTTTAGCCGTACAAACTTACTCGGATTGAATTGTAGTAATTGTATAAGTTCAGGGACTATTCCGCTATTTTTTCTCTTTCACGAGTATCTACGGAATCTTGATCTAAAATATAAAATTACTCATTCATTAGCATAAATTTCACTTTCAATTCATTTCACAATTAATACCCTTTTATTTTTCAAATTTACACAATTACCTAAACTTTTATAATTTTTGTAATTTAAGCCTTTAATTAATTAATCTATCAAATTAACTAATTTTCCTCAATCAATAATTTATTCAAATATTCAAGCCATTATACAACCCTAATAAACCAAAAATTCACTATTAAACCCTAATATTTTAACCTTTTCACAATTCAATTCTAAAATAAATATTTAACAAAATCATTTTATAAAATCATCATACAACACAATCAACGCTCTAAATCTATGTTATTTATCAAAAAAATCAAATATTCATCAATGGTAACTTCTAATAATTTTACTAAAATCAAAAACTAAGGTAAGATTTAGTTGGACCTAATTGTAACAATCTCAAAAACATAAAAATTATAAGAAACTAGTAAGAATTGAGCTCACATGAAGCAAAAGTATGAAAAACCAGCTTAAGCTCTCTCCTATGGCTATTTTTGGTTAAAAATTGGAGAAGAAATGTCTAGAAAACCTTTAAATTCAATTTGTTTTATTTTTAGTTTCATCAAAATTACCATTTTACCATTGAATCATTTTATTTTATTATTTTTTCGTCATATGCCGCCTCACCTTTTAATTTTGGTTTATTTATTTCTTAATCCCTCCCTCATTTATTAATTAAGCCATTTCCTTCATGGTTTTCAAACAATCTACTTTTAAGTCTGTAACAACCTGTTTTTCAGTGGTTTTGGAACCACCATTCTGATGAGTGAGTCCGTTAATATTAATATTTATTATTTACGAGTTAAATATGGTGATATTGTGAATTTCGATTTGATAGATTTTATTAATTGGTTAGTTAGTCAAGGTCACAATGGTTCATATCAAATGTTTGTGGTTTTGGGAAATGAGGTTTCAGGACATCGTTTTCATAAATTGAACTTGTAAATATTTAATAGTTGAATTATTGTTGAATCAAATTCTGGTCCGATAATTTTAATGTTTGATTGGTCAATTATGAAAAATGATTAAATCGTAAAAATCGTAAAAGTTAATCGGTATTAGTTATTATTTGTTAAAAGGAATAATTAACATTTATTTAAGGTTCTATATGGCAATTAATCCATTTTTATCTTAGTGGTCGGTTAATGTATCTGATAATTGAATATTAGTTAAATTAACGTTTAAACAAATAAATTAAAACGTTAAAACATAAAAAGAATGAAATCATCTTCTTTATTTCTTTTTCTCCACATAGAACAACCATTTTTGTAGCTTTTCATTTTCGGCCAACAATCCTTCTTGCACGGTAATGTTTTCTAAGCTCGTTTTTTGTAATTTTTTTAATTTTGAGATTGTTGCAACTAGGTCCACTAACACGTATCTCTGTTTTCAAAATTGTTAAAGATTTCTAAAGTTACCATTAATGTTAATTGAAGTTTTTGAATGTTTACGATAGATTTTTAAGCTTAGAAATGAAATGAGATTAATTTGTTAAGTAAATTTTATTAACTTTTTAGTTTAGGGACGAAATTATGAATATATGGAAATTGGTATGAAATTTTTGTAAATTGTGATAAAAGGAGGCTGTATAAGGACATAACTGAAGTGGATTTAAAATTTGTAGTTCAAATTCGAATGATATGATAAGTTCGATTTTAGGGTCTAAATTGAATAAAATGCAAAACTGTAGAGAGCAACTGAAAAATGAAATTAAGTTAATAAATGTTTATAATTAGATTAAATAAGAGGGTTTGAATTGAATTATTGAATAGATCATAAATTGGACCAAATTGAAGATAATTAGGGAAATGGCAAAATTTTTTGATTAGTCCCTAAAGAGTTGTTTGTTTGCTTTCATGACCAGGTAAGTTCATGCAGTATGTTTATGTTAAATTGTTATTTATTTAGAATTATAATTGTAATTATGTGTAATTGAAATTTTAATTGTTTGCGATTCAGTACAAAAGGGTGAGATAGAGGATTAAATTGAATAAGATGAATTACAAATTGAAATAATTATTGAATTGACCTTAAAGTGGACTAAAATTGGTGATCGTGTGTTAGAGTCTTAAAAATTTATAAAAAGAATGATCAAACCTGGAAACTAACTAAGACAATGATGGAGGCAAGCGCACCTATCGAACAATAGTATAGTTTAGTGGCAAGACTGGATTGTCGAACCCAAAGGAACCAAAAGTACTAATACTAACTTTCTTTTTATTATTTAACCTAAAAATTTAAAGGAGCTGTTGTTTAATCTAAAATTAACTAACTACTAAGCTAAAGATACTAAGACAAAGAGAATGAATTAGGGAAATACTTGTGGGAAAACCAATTGAATAAGACAATACCCGAGGAAGAATCCACCTAGACTTCACTTGTTATTTAACTCTGAACCAGACGATTTATTCACTTGACTTGATCCGTAGGATTTCTTAATTTATATTAGTACCTCTTTCGAGGCTACTAACGTCTAACCCTAGGTTGATTAATTGAAATTTCTTTCTAATTAAAACCTCTAAGATTGCATTAACTCGATCTATGGACTCCCATATTAGGTTTGACCCTAATCTGACAGATTTTCGTCATCCTATTTCTAGGGTTGCGATCAACTCCACTTAACTATGCTAGATCTTCTCTTAAACAGGGACTTTTGCTCCACTGTCTAAGCACATTAGTACTTGAATCAATATCCTGGAATATCAAAGCAAGAATTAAGAACACATAATTAAGAACAAATCAAGTATTTATCATACAGCTCAGAAAATAATAACAAGATCTGTCTTAGGTTTCATCCCCCTCAAGTATATGAGGGTTTAGTTCATAATCATAAAATAATACATCTCAAAAGAAAATATAAAACAAAACAAAACGAAAACCCTAAAACCCCCTGAAGGAATTTAAGGAAGATCCTCAGTCTTGAGTATGATTCCGGCTTCTTGAGATGAATCAACTGGCTTTCTTCGAGTGAATCCCACAATTCGACCCCTCTGGCTTGGCTCCTTGGCCTAGTTGAATGACCCCTAAAGGTTGGCCTCTAGTGTAACATCCTAAATTTTTGGGCCTATGCGTTTAATGGGTGAATATGTGGAATGAGTTAATTTAAGTGTTAGGGGTCCAAATTGGGCTCAGGCTTAGGCAGAGGCCTTGATTAAAATTATCTGTTTGGGCATTATAGGGTTTAAAAGGTAGTATCTATTTTAAAATACCAAAGTGGGCTTGTGGCCCAATCTTAGGAGGTGACGCCACACACAAGGAGTAAGGGGCCCAAATTTAAGTTTCATGGAGCCCAATTCTTTTAATTTAAGTTAGCTAAATTTTGGGCATTAGGATTAGGTGGAGTGGATGGCAACAAGGCTAAAATTTAGGGGTTTTAATGTTTAAAATATGTGGATAATAAGCAGATAAAGGCTATTATTTAGGAATTTATTTTATGTGGATAATAAGCAGATAAAGGCTAAGATTTAGGGATTTTAATGATTAAAATATATGGATAATATGCTGATAAAGGAGGGATGAGTTAGAGATAATTAAGTCTCTTTTTGATGAGCTAGTAGATTAAGATAAAGGAGAAAAGTTAGGAATTTATCTACAAAGAGAGTGATGGCCAAGAATCCATCACTGAGAGGAGTAAAGAAACCAGCTACTACATGGCAAAGGGTTGCCGAATTTCCTATAAATAGAGGGGGCTAGCTCCTTATTTCTGACATTAGATCCTCTCCCTTTTGTGCCGAAATTCCTTAGCTTCTTTTCTCAAAATTTTTTTTCTCCAATTTCTCTAAAAGCCGAAAACTCCATTATTCTCTTCTTTCTTCTAAAAGCCAAAAACTCTATTATTCTCTTCTTTCTCCTAAAAGCCAAAAACTCCATTATTCTCTTCTTTCTTCTAAAAGCTAAAAACTCCATTATTCTCTTCCTTCTCTAAAAAGCCGAAATCTCTATAGTTTTTACTTTATTCATCCTATTTGAGAAATTGTTCTATACTTCTGGCATTTAAATCCTCCATCGACATTGTCGAATTCTCTCTCTAGTACTAGCCAAATTTCCTAAGTTAAGGTAAGAGTAGATTTTTGATTAGTTCTCATAATCTATTCCCAATTTTTGAAAAGGCAAAAGCCGAAAGCTAATAGTTTAATGGTTTATGATGGGCGGCAAGTCGAGATTTGAAGGAAGCCTAGTCAACTAGATCTAAAAGTCGAAATTCATAAGTCTCTAATTTCGAGATTTTTAAGGTAAGAAGATTTTCCTAGATTTCTATTAGATTTCATCATTATATACAAGATTTTAACTTTATAAGGAGGATTAACAATTAAATATTATTATAGTAACTCTGATAAGGATTTATGATGGAATTAAATATGGATCAGGCAAAAGAAAGAATCCCTAAGTTTAAGAAACGAGCAGTATCTGCTGTTCGAGATTGGCCAATTGGTTGTGGACCGGCTTCTGAACAACACCTTAGGCAGATAGTAGTTGTGTCGACTAAGGATAGCGTCAATATAGAAAGTCTCGTTTTATCGGTAATCAGGTGTGTAGATTCTTGACACATAAGCTTTGTTATATTATATGTATGTTATGGGCTTAAAGCCGAAAAAGGTGTGTAGATCTCTATCACACTAGTTAATTTGAATTATATGTATGTTATGGGCTAAAAGCGGAAAATGAGGTCAGATGAACAGTCATATTACCCGTAAAGGGTAGGCAAGGGATGCAGTGCGTAATCATAGAAACTTCTCTTTGTGTATCAAGTATGTAAAATATGTGATCTGTTTAGATAGTTTAATGTTCGATTCTTGCATGTATGCATGGGATGGGATTGATTGATTTACTAAGGGGAGCAGGTCATGAGGCGATCGGTGGCTTTGCCACATAGGTCACATAGTGATCGGTCTTTATGATGTAGCACAAATTGTCGATATATTATTAAGGTCATACAATGATCGGGCTTCGCCACATAGGTCATATAGTGATCGGTCTTTATGACAAAAGACAAATTGTCGATATGGTGTGTAGTGGATGGAGGTTGATTGTAGAAATCCCACGGTGTGATGGTTGGTGCGGGGTGTGTAGAGGATGGACTCATAGGTTTGGGATGGGCCATGTTGCATATTTTGTTACCCTTGTATACTGAGCCAAGGCTCATAATGTGTTTGTTAGCCTCAAGCCTTTTATGTGTTCTTGGGATTTGCACACCGAGTCTTGGTGACTCAACCTTTTATTTTTCCCAACATTTCGTGAGCGAGATCGTGAACATGGGAGCCGAGGCGAACTCGAGGGCCATCAAGTTTTATTTCTACAAATTATTTGGGATTTCTTTAAGTTTATTTTATTTTTATTTGGGATTTTTTAAGGCCCTAGTTTTTATTCAACTAAGAAGTTTTTAATGTTATGCAACTTATAAATTTTATGTCAAGGTTTATTTATACTTAATAATACTAATATAAGATCTTATTTTTAAAATGTCACTTATTTACTCTAATAATGTCTAATTAACTTACGACTTCCAAAACCAACAAGGCAAAAGTTTTCAATGTACAAGCCGTGACACGCCAGATCCAGTCGAAACGCATGGGCCGGGTTTAGGGTGTTACAATTTTGGTATCAGAGCCTAATTCAAAACTCGGGCTGTGAAATGGGTCTAGAAATGTTTTTAGAAATTTTTTTTGGTTCGAGGACATGGCTTTCGAGTCTCTCAAGCACCCGATCCGCCTGTAAGTATTCTAAACTCTTCTTGTGTTATTTATGTGGGCTTAATGAGCTTTATGGGACGTAGACTATCTAGGTTAGAACTTGATGGACTCTAGGCAAACAACTCTTCAATTCCATGAGACTTAACTTCACTAAAACAAAACACATAAGCGAGTCACAAGACTAAGGTGTGGCAACAGCATATGCATGTCTAGGAGTAGATCCTAAGAGCTTGGTATTTAAGCAGGTCCAAGTGACTCACCTCCTCTTCACAGAATCTTACAGTGTATAGTATGCTCACTTTAGCCATAACAGGTGTGGCAATAGGCATCGCATGCCTAGAAGTGGATTCAGGGAGAGCTTGGTATTTAAGCAGTCCTAGTGACTCACCTCCTCTTCACAGGAATCTTACCTGGTGCGTAGTGACTATTCACTCTAGCTATAAGGACTTGTTCATGGGCTGAACCTATAATTAAAACCCGAAAGGGACCAACCACCCTATTTTGCAAACAAAACCCCTAAGTTTTGTACACTTCCAGAAAAAAATACATTTGATTTGAAAATGTTCGCAACTATGAAGAAAATTACCAAATTACCCTTGTTATGCAAAATGACCAAAATAGCCCTAATTTGTAGAATTACCAAATTACCCTTATTTTGTAAAATTATTGAAATACCCTTGAATCACAAAATTACCAAAATACCCTCAGATCACAAAAATTATCGAAATACCCCCGAATTTCAAAATTACCGAAATACCCCAAAATTTCAAAATTATCGAAATACCCTCAAATTTCAAAATTACTGAAATGCCCCCAAATTTCAAAATTATCGAAATACCCTCAGATTTCAAAATTTCCAAAATGCCCCAGATTCTAAAATTACCAAAATACCCTCAGTTTCCAAAATTACCAAAATACCCTCAAGAATGCAAAACTACCAAAATACCCTTATTTTATAAAATCATCAAGGAACCTCATTTCAAAAAAAATTACGAAAATGCCCCTGTAGGATAAAATTACGAAAATACCCCTAGGTAGTGGAAAACAACAACAATGACAACCACAACACTTTTCTGTAATGAGCGAGTTCATGAATGTTGATGATTGAATGAATAAACTTGAGGCCAGAGTGTGTGTATGAATTCGAAAGAACTACTTTTTAGAACTATTAATCATAAGACTGTTCACGATAAATCAGTGGAAAGAAATAATGATTCATAAAATTTCTAATCAGATAAACGTAAATCGATAGAATGAGTACAAGGGGACGAAGACGCTTCAGATGCGAATAATGGTGCGTACCATAGTATACTAAGTATTTATTTTGGCTTTAGAATTAGAGTGTGCAGCGAAAGCATAGTGGTGAGACTCAGGTAGAATGATTACTAGTTAGTTGGAAATTTCGAGGACGAAATTTCTTTAAGGAGGGTAGAACTGTAACATCCTAAATTTTTGGGCCTATGCGTTTAATGGGTGAATATGTGGAATGAGTTAATTTAAGTGTTAGGGGTCCAAATTGGGCTCAGGCTTAGGTAGAGGCCTTGATTAAAATTATCTGTTTGGGCATTATAGGGTTTAAAAGGTAGTATCTATGTTTAAAATACCAAAGTGGGCTTGTGGCCCAATCTTAGGAGGTGACGCCACACACAAGGAGTAAGGGGCCCAAATTTAAGTTTCATGGAGCCCAATTCTTTTAATTTAAGTTAGCTAAATTTTGGGCATTAGGATTAGTTTGAGTGGATGGCAACAAGGCTAAAATTTAGGGGTTTTAATGTTTAAAATATGTGGATAATAAGCAGATAAAGGCTATTATTTATGAATTTATTTTATGTGGATAATAAGCGAGATAAAGGCTAAGATTTAGGGATTTTAATGATTAAAATATGTGGATAATATCTTGATAAAGGAGGGATGAGTTAGAGATAATTAAGTCTCTTTTGATGAGCTAGTAGATTAAGATAAAGGAGAAAAGTTAGGAATTTATCTACAAAGATAGTGATGGCCAAGAATCCATCATTTGAGAGGAGTAAAGAAACCACTACTACATGGCAAAGGGTTGCCGAATTTCCTATAAATAGAGGGCTAGCTCCTTGTTTCGACATTAAATCCTCTCCCTTTGTGCCGAAATTCCTTAGCTTCTTTTCTCTAATTTCTTTCTCCAATTTCTCTAAAAGCTGAAAACTCCATTATTCTCTTCTTTCTTCTAAAAGCCAAAAACTCTATTATTCTCTTCTTTCTCCTAAAAGTCGAAAACTCCATTATTCTCTTCTTTCTTCTAAAAGCTAAAAACTCCATTATTCTCTTCCTTCTCTAGAAAGCCAAAATCTCTATAGTTTTTATTTTATTCATCCTATTTGAGAAATTGTTCTATACTTCCGGCATTTAAATCCTCTATTGACATTGTTGAATTCTCTCTCTAGTACTAGCCGAATCTCCTAAGTTAAGGTAAGCGTAGATTTTTGATTAGTTCTCATAATCTATTCCCGATTTTTGAAAAGGAAAAAGATGAAAGGTAATAGTTTAATGGTTTATGATGGGCGGCAAGTCGAGATTTGAAGGAAGCCTACTAGATCTAAAAGCCAAAATTCATAAGTCTCCAATTTTGAGATTTTTAAGGTAAGAAGATTTTCCTAGATTTCTATTAGATTTCATCATTATATACAAGATTTTAACTTTATAAGGAGGATTAACGATTAAATATTATTATAGTAACTCTGATAAGGATTTATGATGGAATTAAATATGGATCGAGCAAAAGAAAGAATCCTAAGTTTAAGAAACGAAGCGATGATTCATTGCTCGAGATTGGCCAATTGGTTGTGGACCGCTTCAACAACACCTTAGGCGATAGTAGTTGTGTCGACTAAGGATAGCGTCGATATAGAAAGCCTCATTTTATCGATAATCGGTGTGTAGATTCTTGACACATAAGCTTTGTTATATTATATGTATGTTATGGGCTTAAAGTCAAAAAGGTGTGTAGATCTCTATCACACTAGTTAATCTAAATTATATGTATGTTATGGGCTAAAAGCGGAAAATGAGGTCAGATGAATACCATATTACCCGTAAAGGGTAGGCAAGGGATGCAGTGCGTAATCATAGAAACTTCTCTTTGTGTATCAAGTATGTAAAAATATGTGATCTGTTTAGATAGTTTAATGTTCGATTCTTGCATGTATGCATGGGATGGGATTGATTGATTTACTGAAAGGGGAGCGGTCGCGAGGCGATCGGTGGCTTTGCCACATAGGTCACATAGTGATCGGTCTTTATGATGTAGCACAAATTGTCGATATATTATTAAGGTCGATAATGATCGGTGGCTTCGCCACATAGGTCACATAGTGATCGATCTTTATGACAAAACACAAATTGTCGATATGGTGTGTAGTGGATGGAGGGTTGATTCTAAAAATCCCCACGGTGTGATGGTTGGTACGGGGGTGTGTAGAGGATGGACTCATAGGTTTGGGATGGGCCATGTTGCATATTTTGTTACCCTTGTATACAGGCCAAGGCTCATAATGTGTTTGTTAGCCTCAAGCCTTTTTATGTGTTCTCGGGATTTGCACACTGAGTCTTGGTGACTCAACCTTTTATTTTTCCCAACATTTTAGGTGAGTAGTAGATCGTGAACATGGGAGCCGAGGCAAACTCGAGGGGCCATCAAGTTTTATTTCTACAAATTATTTCGGGATTTCTTTAAGTTTATTTTATTTTTTATTTGGGATGTTTTTAAGGCCCCTAGTTTTTATTCAACTAAGAAGTTTTTAATGTTATGCAACTTATAAATTTTATGTCAAGGTTTATTTATACTTAATAATACTAATATAAGATCTTATTTTTAAAATGTCACTTATTTACTCTAATAATGTCTAATTAACTTACGACTTCCAAAACCAACAAGGCAAAAGTTTTCAATGTACAAGCCGTGACACGCCAGATCCAAATAAAACGCATGGGCGGGTTTAGGTGTTACAATTTTGGTATCAGAGCCTAATTCAAAACTCGGGCTGTGAAATGGGTCTAGAAATGTTTTTAGAAAATTTTTTTTGGTTCGAGGACATGGCTATCGAGTCTACCAGCACCCGATCCGCCCAGGTAAGTATTCTAAACTCTTGCTGTGTTATTTATGTGGGCTTAATGAGCTTTATGGGACGTAGACTATCTAGGTTAGAACTTGATGGACTCTAGGCAAACAACTCTTCAATTCCATGAGACTTAACTTCACTAAAACAAAACCTGTAAACGAGTCACAAGACTAAGGTGTGGCAACAGGCATATGCATGTCTAGGAGTAGATCCCAAGAGCTTGGTATTTAAGCGGTCAAGTGACTCACCTCCTCTTCACAGAATCTTACCCGTGTATAGTGACTGCTCACTTTAGCCATAACGGGTGTGGCAATAGGCATACGCATGCCTAGAAGTGGATTCAGGAGAGCTTGGTATTTAAGCAGGTCCTAGTGACTCACCTCCTCTTCACAGAATCTTACAGTGCGTAGTGACTATTCACTCTAGCTATAAGGACTTGTTCATGGGCTGAACCCATAATTAAAACCCGAAAGTGACCAACCACCCTATTTTGCAAACAAAACCCCTAAGTTTTGTACACTTCCAGAAAAAAATACATTTGATTTGAAAATGTTCTCAACTATGAAGAAAATTACCAAATTACCCTTGTTATGCAAAATGACCAAAATAGCCCTGATTTGTAGAATTACCAAATTACCCTTATTTTGTAAAATTATTGAAATACCCTTGAATCACAAAATTACCAAAATACCCTCAGATCACAAAAATTATCGAAATACCCCCGAATTTCAAAATTACCGAAATACCCCAAAATTTCAAAATTATCGAAATACCCCCAAATTTCAAAATTACTGAAACGCCCCCAAATTTCAAAATTACCGAAATACCCTCAGATTTCAAAATTTCCAAAATGCCCCAGATTCCAAAATTACCAAAATGCCCTCGGTTTCTAAAATTACCAAAATACCCTCGAGAATGCAAAATTACCAATATACCCTTATTTTATAAAATCATCAAGGAACCTCATTTCAAAAAAAATTTACGAAAATGCCCTTGTAGGATAAAATTACGAAAATACCCCTAGGTAGTGGAAAACAACAACAATGACAACCACAACACTTTTCTGTAATGAACGCGAGTTCATGAATGTTGATGATTGAATGAATAAACTTGAGATCAGAGTGTGTGTATGAATTGAAGAACTACTTTTAGAACTATTAATCATAAGACTGTTCGCGATAAATCAGTGGAAAGAAATAATGATTCATAAAATTTCTAATCAGATAAACGTAAATCGATAGAATGAGTACAAGGGGACGAAGACGCTTCAGATGCGAATAATGGTGCGTACCATAGTATACTAAGTGTTTATTTTGGCTTTAGAATTAGAGTGTACAGCGAAAGCATAGTGGTGAGACTCAGGTAGAATGATTACTAGTTAGTTGGAAATTTCGAGGACGAAATTTCTTTAAGGAGGGTAGAACTGTAACATCCTAAATTTTTGGGCCTATGCGTTTAATGGGTGAATATGTGGAATGAGTTAATTTAAGTGTTAGGGGTCCAAATTGGGCTCGAGCTTAGGTAGAGGCCTTGATTAAAATTATCTGTTTGGGCATTATAGGGTTTAAAAGGTAGTATCTATGTTTAAAATACCAAAGTGGGCTTGTGGCCCAATCTTAGGAGGTGACGCCACACACAAGGAGTAAGGGGCCCAAATTTAAGTTTCATGGAGCCCAATTCTTTTAATTTAAGTTAGCTAAATTTTGGGCATTAGGATTAGGTGGAGTGGATGGCAACAAGGCTAAAATTTAGGGGTTTTAATGTTTAAAATATGTGGATAATAAGCAGATAAAGGCTATTATTTATGAATTTATTTTATGTGGATAATAAGCAGATAAAGGCTAAGATTTAGGGATTTTAATGATTAAAATATGTGGATAATATGCTGATAAAGGAGGGATGAGTTAGAGATAATTAAGTCTCTTTTTGATGAGCTAGTAGATTAAGATAAAGGAGAAAAGTTAGGAATTTATCTACAAAGATAGTGATGGCCAAGAATCCATCACTGAGAGGAGTAAAGAAACCAGCTACTACATGGCAAAGGGTTGCCGAATTTCCTATAAATAGAGGGGGCTAGCTCCTTGTTTCTGACATTAAATCCTCTCCCTTTTGTGCCGAAATTCCTTAGCTTCTTTTCTCCAATTTCTTTCTCCAATTTCTCTAAAAGCTGAAAACTCCATTATTCTCTTCTTTCTTCTAAAAGCCAAAAACTCTATTATTCTCTTCTTTCTCCTAAAAGTTGAAAACTCCATTATTCTCTTCTTTCTTCTAAAAGCTAAAAACTCCATTATTCTCTTCCTTCTCTAGAAAGCCAAAATCTCTATAGTTTTTATTTTATTCATCCTATTTGAGAAATTGTTCTATACTTCCGGCATTTAAATCCTCCATTGACATTGTTGAATTCTCTCTCTAGTATTAGCCGAATCTCCTAAGTTAAGGTAAAAGTAGATTTTTTATTAGTTCTCATAATCTATTCCCGATTTTTGAAAAGGAAAAAGACGAAAGGTAATAGTTTAATGGTTTATGATGGGCGGCAAGTCGAGATTTGAAGGAAGCCTAGTCGACTAGATCTAAAAGCCAAAATTCATAAGTCTCCAATTTTGAGATTTTTAAGGTAAGAAGATTTTCCTAGATTTCTATTAGATTTCATCATTATATACAAGATTTTAACTTTATAAGGAGGATTAACGATTAAATATTATTATAGTAACTCTGATAAGGATTTATGATGGAATTAAATATGGATCAGGCAAAGAAAGAATCCCTAAGTTTAAGAAACGAGCGATGTCTGCTTGCTCAAATTGGCCAATTGGTTGTGGACTGGCTTCTGAACAACACCTTAGGCATATAGCAGTTGTGTCGACCAAGGATAGTGTCGATATAGAAAGCCTCGTTTTATCGGTAATCAGGTGTGTAGATTCTTGACACATAAGCTTTGTTATATTATCATATGTTATGGGCTAAATGCTTAAAAGGTGTGTAGATCTCTATCACACTAGTTAATCTGAATTATATGTATGTTATGGGCTAAAAGCCGGAAAATGAGGTCAGTATGAGCGATCAGATTACCCGTAAAGGGTAGGCAAGGGATGCAGTGCGTAATCATAGAAACTTCTCTTTGTGTATCAAGTATGTAAAAATATGTGATCTGCTTAGATAGTTTAATGTTCGATTCTTGCATGTATGCATGGGAAGGATTGATTGATTTATGGAAGGGATCGGTCGCGAGGTGATCGGTGGCTTTGCCACATAGGTCACATAGTGATCGGTCTTTATGACAAAAGACAACCGTCGATATATTATTAAGGTCGCATACAATGACGGTGGGTTTCGCCACATAGGTCACATAGTGATCGGTCTTTATGACAAAAGACACAGGTTGTCGATATGGTGTGTAGCAGATGGAGGGTTGATTGTAGAAATCCCACGGTGTGATGGTTGGTACGGGGTGTGTAGAGGATGGGCACATAGGTTTGGGATGGGCCATGTTGCATATTTTGTTACCCTTGTATACTGGCAAGGCTCATAATGTGTTTGTGGGCCTCAAGTCTTTTATGTGTTCTTGGGATTTGCACATCGAGTCTTGGTGACTCAACCTTTTATTTTCCTAACATTTCGGTGAGCATAGATCGTGAACATGGGAGCCGAGGCGGACTCGAGGGGCCATCAAGTTTTATTTCTACAAATTATTTGGGATTTCTTTAAGTTTATTTTATTTTTATTTGGGATTTTTTTAAGGTCCCTAGTTTTTATTCAACTAAGAAGTTTTCAATGTTATACAACTTATAAATTTTATGTCAAGGTTTATTTACACTTAATAATACTAATATAAGATTTTATTTTTAAAATGTCACTTATTTACTCTAATAATGTCTAATTAACTTACGACTTTCAAAACCAACAAGGCAAAAGTTTTCAATGTACAAGCCGTGACACGCCAGATCCAGTCGAAACGCATGGGCCGGGTTTGGGGTGTTACATCTACGGTGTTTATATAGGCTTTTGGATTGCCTTTCTTTACTTCTAAGTACCCTAATTCGAATGAAACTCTTCTTTGCTGCGTCAGGGACATGCGCTTGGCGCACGCCCGTGTAAATTAAAACCAGGCCGTGGTCGGGTCTGTTAATGAGGCACAGTCGTGTGGTCTTGGGCCCAGGCATGTCAATTTCGTAATTTGGCCCATTTTCTCTGTTTTCGACCCGCTTCTCGTTCTTTTCATCCTCCAGTGCTCTCCAAGTATAAAACATGAAAATAAAGGATTAGGAGCACCTTTTTCCATAATTAAAAAGATAAATTATCCAAAAACATGCTAAATGTGGGATTAAAATATGTTCATATTATGGTTTATCAAATACCCCCACACTTAAGCTTTTACTTGTCCTCAAGCAAAATTCTCAACTCATAATTAAAGTGAACTTCCTCAATTCATAATATTCATCGATAATGTTTCATCATAATTCATAGATAATTTATACATGGATAATTTAACTAAAAGAGTCCTGAAGATTCAAACAATCAAAGTCATAGTTTTTAGCACGAAAAACATAGGTGTTTCCCTTTATCCGAAAAATTACCTTTGATTCAAAACTGACAAGGATCGACATCCTCACTAAAGATTCACTCAAATCACTCAAAGTGTTTAAGCTTCAAAATTAAGCTCTCAAAATTCAAAGATGAAAAGTTAATCCCATAGGCTTGCCTGAAAATCAAATCTCCACCACTATAAAATGAGATGATACACAAATCAAAATGTCTTTAAAAGGGTTGTAACGAGGCTTTAGGTTAAAGGTGTGGATAAAGGCTAAATTAAAGGGTTAGAATCGAGATTGAATTGACAATTTACCTAACTAGAAAAATGAACTAATCCTAAATAATTACATAAATTGAAAACTTGAAATACTAATAATACGAGCTTTTTCTTCAAGATGTGGAATTTAAACGTATAAGCTCTCTTAATTACAGAACTAATAATGAATATACTTCGATTCTTTTTTAAGAACAAATCAAGTAATAAGAAAGAAATTTAACAACTGAAATATAGAACATAGTTAGGCAATTGCTCAAAATCAAATCTCGACAAAAAGGGAGTCAAGAAGAATGGTGATAACAAATACAAGATGGGTTTTGGGTTGTTATTAGTGGGTGAATGTAACACCCTAAATTTGGGCCTAAAATAAATGGGTTTGTGTGTCGAGAGAATGGATTTTTTTTGTTAAAAAAAAAGAAAAAAAAAAGAAAGGGAATAATGAATTAAGTGTGATTAAAAAAAATTATGATTTCATGTTTAGTTTAATTTTTAGGTGATTTAGGAAGGGTTGGTAGTGTTGGAAAAGTCCTAGGCTCGATCTAAGGCTTTAGAAAAAAAATTATTTTCACCCTTAAGTGAGGTTGGTGTTAGTAAAAAGGCTTTTAAAATATTTTTGGGTTAAAAGATGGCACAAGGAAGTAGGTGGTTTGGTGGCCTTGAGCGTTCTGTATAAGCTGGTTGTCAAAGGTTCAAGTCTTGGACTTGGAAATAATTTTTATTGCACATAAGTTAGTATGAAGGCTAGAGTTTAGGCCTTATAATTAGTTCTCACTGATTTACAACACAAAGAAACGGCTGGCCCAGTGGCAAAGGCGTTAGAAGTAGGAGGGAGAGCAAGGTTCTAGTCGCGGCGATGTTGGATTTTTTTTTTTAGTAAACTTGGAGCGTGGCAGAAAGGGTTATAATTAATTAGGGAGGAAATATGACCCAAATAAAATAAGCGGCGCAGTGGTAAGGGACGTGTGTCGTAGTAAAGAGGTCGGAGGTTCGAAGCTGGGTGTTTGCTATTGTTTTTTTTTTTTAGATTTCTTTGGGTGATTCAGTTGCTAGGAAATAGGCTTTAAAAGAAGTCGAGAATGGAACATGTCACAAGAAAAGTTGTGGTGCAGTGGCAAGAAGCATGTTGTGGCACCTGCAGGTTGCAGGTTCGAGTTGCCTTGTACACATTAACTTGATATTTTTCTGCTGGCGTGGGGAAGGTGTTTGGAGTGGACTGAAACACCAAAGGGTGGCTGTTGTTCAGGGGAAGCAAATTCAAATTGGATTTTTGGCTAAACAAAGGAATTTTTGGATGAGGATGAAGATAAAATTTAGAGATAATAAAGGAATTTAATTGGTGATAAGTTTGAGTCAATTAGGGAGTGTAGGTTTATTTTATTTATTTATTTATTTATTTATTTTAGAATATATATGGGTGTCAAAATTCTCTATAAATAGGGGTGGGATCTCTTCAATTTCGGCATTTGAACCCTATTCTTTCCCTCATTCTCTGTGCTGAAACTCTTAGTCTTTCTCTGCAAGTTCTTCTCTTTTGATTCCTTCAGAAGCCGAAACCTCTTATTTCATTCTATTCTTCATTCTTTCTCCTCTTGTGTCGATTTCTCCATTAAGCCAAAATCATAGACCCCATTTGATATCTTCATTAAGCTGAATCTTCATAGATCTCTTGAGATCATCTCTTCTCGTTGATCATTTCAAAAGCCAAAATTCCCAGGGAGTAGGCGAATTCTCTCTAGTAGGGTAAGTGTCGATTCTTGTTATCTTTAAGGTCTTTTTCGGTTTTTGAAGATAAAGCCGAAAGGCTAATGGTTTAATGGTTTCATGTATTTTATGTGTTTGGCGACATTCGAGAAGTGAAGTAGATCAAGTAGATCTAAAAGCCAGAAATCGTTAGTCTCTGATTTTGGGATTTCACGGTAAGGATTTTGATTCTCCTTAAGAGTATCAATTGGTTTCTTTTTATTATTCGTGCCTTAACCAATCATTTCGTTAAGCCATCGTTATAGTACCTCCTGACCAATATCATTCATGGATTCGAATGTCAGCAAATCAAAGGAAGGGGTTGGATCTATAGTTACAGCCCCAAAGTTCAAGAAACGCGTGGTGTCTACTGTTCGTGATTGGTCACTGGGTTGTGGACCAGCGTCAGAGTAGAATCTTAGGCTATTAGAAACCGTAGTGGATTCCGATACTGCCAACTTTGACAATATTAACTTGTCAGTAATTAGGTGTGTAGATCTTTATCACTTGAGTTTCCTGTATAATACCTATTATGGACTGAAAAGCCGAAAAAGGCTGCGTGACAGTCGAATAACCCATAGGGGTTGGGCTAGGAATGCCAGGTATGTAAACATAGTATTATCTCTATGTGTATTGATGTACGTGTTATCCTGTTATCCAGTAAATGATTTAGTGTTTTTGATATGACATGTGTGTATGCATGGGATATGGGTTTGATTTGATGAAAGGGAAGAGCATGTATTTAGGTCACAATAGTAATCATTGGCTATGCCACCTTATCCTGATATCCTGATTCCTGAATATTATAATCGACAGCATGACTGTCAAATTGGCGTGTAAAGGTTGGTGGGTCGATTGTAGAAATCCCCGAGGTGTGATGGTTGGTAAGGGTTGGCATGTAGAGGATGGACTCTTAGGTTTTGGGATGGGCCATATTGTATGAAATATTCTGTTGCCTTTGTGTATGGGCCAAGGCCCATAATGTGTTTGTGGGCCCAAGGCTTTTATGTGATTTCGAGATTTGCACACTGAGTCTTTGTGACTCACCCTTTTGTTTTTCCCACTTTTCAGATGAGCAGTGATTCGTGGACATGGGAGCCGAGGTGGACTCGAGGGGCCATCAAGTCATTTATCTTCATAGACTACTCTCAGTTGTTTTTTTTAAGGTTTAATTTTTGGGATATTTTCTTGTAATAAGGCCTCCATCATTTAGGGTTTTATATTATTTCTCTTTGTTAGGTTTTAATAAACTTATGTTTTTTTCCAAAGTCTTAACTATAAAGTAAAATGACAAATGAGCTTTTCAAACAAGACCCACGCAAAGGTTTAAAGTTACTTTCAAAATTTCACTTTTAATAGATTATTCGGCTATAACAAATTAAGTTTTTCCAAAACCCATCGGAGTAAAGTTTTCAATATTCAACCCGTAGCATACTAGATCCAGTCTTGACGCATGGGCCGGGTTTGGGGTGTTACATTTTTTGTATCAGAGCCCAGTTCAAAACTCGGGCTGTGAAATGGGTCCAGTAGTGATTTATAAAAGTTTGGTTGGGATATGGCCTTCGAGTCTACCGGCACCCGATCCACACAAGTAAGTATTCAAAACTCTTGTTCTAATTACATGTGGGCTTAATGGGCTTGATGGACGTAGGCTAGTATATTAGATATTGATGGACTTTAGGCTTAGTTTAAATCACTCTCTAAATTCATAAGATTTAATCCAACCAAACAAACCTGTAAACAAGTCGCGAGATTAGGGTGTGGCAACAGGCACACGCATGTCTAGGATTGGATTCAGGGAGAGCTTGGTATTTAAGCAGTCCTAGTGACTCACCTCCTCTTTTACGAATCCTACCGGAGCGTAGTATTTGCTCACCTTAGCTACGAGGACTTGTTGACAGGCCAACAATTTATAACTAAAACCCGAAAGGGACCAGCCACCCTATTTTCTAAAATTACTAAAATATCCCTGGTTTGGAAAATTACTGAATTACCCGTGATTTGTAAAATGAACAAAATACCCCTGGATTGTAAAATTACCAAAATACCCCTGGATTGTAAAATTACCGAAATACCCCCATATTGCAAAATTACCAAAATACCCCTACTTCACGAAATTACCAAAATACCCTTATTTTGAAACATCACTAAGATACACTATTTTGAAAAAAATTACAAAAATACCCCTGTAGGTAATTATGAAAATACCCCTGGGTAGTGAAATGACGAAAATACCCCTGGTGGTGAATATAAGTTTATAAGGCTATTTTTATGATTGATGTGTGCTGAATATTGACTGAAGGTGAACTCTAGGACTAGGAAGTATCGACTTGAGAACTAAACTCGTAGATAGAATTCGAAAGAACTACTATTGAAATGATTTTACATAAGATTGTTTGCGGTTAATAAGTGGGAAGAATTAATTATTCATAAAATTCTTAATCAGATAAACGCCGATCGAAAGAATGAGTACAAGGGGTCGAGGACGCCCGCTACGTGGTCGTGGTAGGGGAAGAATGACTGTGTCAGAACTAGTAGGGCCTGGCAACGGGTCAAGAAACGAGATGCCGGGTCTGCTAGCTGTGGAGGGAGAATTTTAGGACAGACGACTGAAGATGATGCGGTATCTCAGGCAATGTTAAGGGTGTTAGAAAGGGTTACTGGGGCAGGCATGGGCCTAAGAGCTCGAAAATCTGTGTCGAAACGACTGAGAGCCAATGGGGCAGAGATGTTCAGAGGAATTTCTAGAATAGCCCCGAGTACAGCTGAGTACTGGTTGGAGGCGGTGGAACGTATAATGGATGATTTGGATCTCACGGAGGAGGAAAAGCTTAAAGGAGTCATATCTCTCCTACGAGACGAAGCATACCAGTGGTGGCTGACGGTTAAGGATGGTGTAGTGGCTGACCGTATCACCTGGGATTTCTTCAAAACAACATTCCAAAGTAAGTACATCGGGACAAGTTATGTGGATGCGCAGTGCAGAGCATTTCTGAATTTGGTTCAGGGTAGTAGGTCGGTGGCTGCGTATGAGGCGAAATTCTTGCGCCTTAGCCGTTATGCTCGAGGAATGGTGGCCACAGACCATGAACGCTATGTTCGGTTTGAAGATGGTCTGAGAGATGATCTGCGTGTGTTGATAGCCCCACAACGGGAGAGGGAGTTCGCTGTCCTGGTGGAAAAGGCTAAGATAGCTGAGGAGGTAAAGCGGACAGAGAAGCTAAATCGGGATAGAAGTGGGAATAAGAGGAATTTTGGACCATCAGAGTCAGCTGGACGTACTCAGAAAAAGTTTAGGTCAGATGGACTGAGTTAGGTTGAGAGACCTGCTGCAGCTAGCCAAACGTAGAAGTGTGCTCGGTGCGGTAAACCTCATTGGGGTGAGTGTTGGACGAGTAGTGGGAAGTTTTTAAGGTGTGGATCTATGGATCATCAGATTATAAACTGTCCGCAGTAACGGAACAGTGAAGGGCCCGCAGGCCAAGGGAATACCTAGACTGGTAGAGGAGGTCAACAGCCACAAAGAGGTCGAGGTTCAACCAGAGGTGGTAACGGTTCCGGTCGGGGCTGTGGAGCACCAGGCCAAGGTGCAGGTTATCTTTGCGAGGCACCGACTTTGGTCTATTCAGTACATCGCCAAGGGGACGGAGACGCTCCAGATGCGAATAATGGTGCGTACCCTATCATAGTATAATAAGTGTTTATTTTGGCTTTAGAATTAGAGTGCGCAGTGAAAGTATAGTGGTGGGACTTAGGTAGTATGGTTACTAGTTAGTTGGAAATTTTGAGGACGAAATTTCTTTAAGGAGGGTAGAATTGTAACACCCTAAATTTGGGCCTAGAATAAATGGGTTTGTGTGTCGAGAGAATGGATTTTGTCGTTAAAAAAAAAGAAAAAAAAAGAAAGGGAATAATGAATTAAGTGTGATTAAAAAAAATTATGATTTCATGTTTAGTTTAATTTTTAGGTGATTTAGGAAGGGTTGGTAGTGTTGGAAAAGTCCTAGGCTCGATCTAAAGTGTAACATCCTAAAAAAATACGAGTATCGATATGTTGCATTTTTTTAATTAGCTTGTGAATGAATAAATTTGTGTGTTTAATATAGTTTCGAGAAAGCTCGGGATTTATTCGGAGCTAGAATAAATTTTAGTAATAAGAATATTATTGAAGTGGAACAAGTGACCTTGATGCTTAAGGGAATTTAGTGTCAAAAACTAGCATAAGATGAGCTAGTAGTAAGGTGGAATTGGCGCATGAGTAATTGCTTGAGGGGAGAGGTTCGAATACCATGGATTGCATTTTGGTAGCTTTAATTTTTGCACCTTTTTATCAAGTGTCGGTCAAGCCCTATCTATAGTAAGGTTGGACTAAATTTTTATGGCAAGGTGGCAATAGTTAAGGTAAGCTTGAACTTGGGAAAAGGAATCCTAAGCTTATGGAAGGTAGGAGGATCATAAGGCAGGAATCAAGGGTGTTATTTTGGAAACTTTGTGTGGCTAAAACTTTGACTTTTAGCCAATGTACATGGACGGCTTATTGGACTAAAGGGGAGGCTAAATTTTTGTGGTAAGTTTTGGGGAATAGGTTGGTAGCTTGATAGAATTTTCATTTGGTCATTTTTGCTCTCCCAAAAACACCTTTCTCTTCTCTTTTCCTCTCTTGGCCGAATGTGTTTGTGTTAGGAGACAACAATTTTTGTTTTGTTTCTTTTGGTCATTCTTTTTGACCATTTGGTCATTTTTGCAAAACCCTCAAGTGCTTCATCTCGTATTTCTCTTCTCGTGCCGAAACTACCAACACAAAAAGCCATTCCTTTTTCCTTTTCCTCCCCCATTGCCGAATGCATATTGTTCCTAAACTCATCTCTTTTCTCCTTCTCTTTTCTTCTCTTTGAAAACTGAATTATAACACCTTCTCCCCATTCTCTTTTCTTCTACATTTTTATTTATCATTCAAATACTTTCTTCATTATTTTTCTCCCCATGGCCGAATGGTACTAATACCATTTTCTTTAATTTTTCCTTCAAAGCCGAATCTTCTATTCATCTATATTGTCTTGTTGATTATTCTTCCAACCCTCGTTTAAGCAATAGGAAAGATTTTTCTTTGTGGTTCTTATGTTGGTTTATTGGTTGTTTTGGCCGAACCCTCGGTGTGGTAAAGGAGAGTCTTTTTGATCGAAATCGTTGATCATTACTCTTAAACGTTTCCTTTCGTTATATTTTAGTATGATAGTGGAGGGCCGAATCACCATCTCGTCAAAGTCATCTTGAAGTTATTAAGTTCGGATCATATTTTTCAAGGTACGGGTTCTTATCAAGGAGTTATATATATAATACTTGACATATTGATGTAGATGGATTATTAATCGATTTCGTCTTAGGGGGACGTTATCGCTCGATTTTCATTTTGTGGAACAAGGATATTTTGTGGTAAGCCAATCTCACCCTTAAAACTGTTAGTCATAATTTCAATATATTATTTACTCGGACTAATGATCTTTTTTCAATGGAGACAATCAAGATAGGGACGAAAAGGGTGGTGAATAGTGTTAGGAAGTGGGGCGGTTCCGCTATTCCCCCAAAATTTAAGCAAAGGGCTGTTTCGAAAATTTGAGATTTTCAACCGGGTTGTGGACCCTCATTCGAGGAGAATCTATTGTTTGAAGTCGTTCGTACTCCTGAACCTTTGTTTGTTTGTGGATAGTCATCGGGAAACGAACCAACAATCGGGGAAAAATCGCATATAGAAGTTGTTCGAAATTCAAAGGGTAAAGTCTAAATCGTTATTTATAAGAATAGATTTATAAATAGTATTAGTGTTCTAAATTATCGTGATGCGTGTTTAGGTATCAACGAGCGGAAAGTCTAGTTCTCATCGTAACTGTGTGTGTAACTTCACACTTATCTCTCGGGTTAGATACTATACCGCAAGTATTGGGATAAAATCGTAAAGATGGCAAAATCGGAGAAATACAAAATAATTAACACTTTTGTGTAAATGCATGAAAACAGTTAAAGTCATGGAAATTACAAAAATGCCCCCAATGGGTTAATTGATAAATAGTAAAATTTTATGCCTCATGTGATATATGGGCAAAAACTGCTAGATCGATATATGGGCCAAAAACTGCTAGATCGATATATGGGCCAAAAACTGCTAGATCGATATATGGGCCAAAAACTGCTAGATCGATATATGGGCCAAAGTTTGCTAGATCGTTAAATGGGCTAAAATGCTATTTTGCCTTATAGGCCAAAAATGAAAATTTGAAATATGGACTCACTTGTATTATGGGCCTTTTGATAAAATTATCATGTGAATGTATTGTTATGTTTTATATATAAACATGATTGCATGGGTTGGGAAAAATTGACGAAGAGAAGAAAGGCCTGTTGCCAAAAATCTAGTTCAGGTGGTGCACCACAATATTATTTAAAATGGCTTTATGCCTGCGATTGGTGTGTTGGCGGGGTGGGTTGACTTGATCCCCACAGGTGTGTTGGTTGGTACGGGTGGTGTGTAGCAGATGGAAAATTAGGCTTGGTTGGGAATTTCATTCTACATGCATTATTATTATATTGTTAAATCCGTAAATGGGCTCAAGCCCAATATAATGTCTTGATGATTTGGTCAGTGGATATGGTAAGTGGGTTATACACTGAGTTCTGAGTAACTCACTCTGCTTTATTATCCTTCTCGAGTAATGGCAATTGATGGAGGCTTGGGCCGGGGATGACTTCGTGGAGGCCATACTTCGAACAAGGGTTTTATAAACTATGAACTTCAATTAAGTATATTTATTTAATTACTATTTTGGGTATGATGTAATAAGGCCTCTATTATTATTATTTTATGGATTTTATGTGTGGATGGATTTAATTATGCTTTAGACACTTAATTTGGACTAATACTATTTTAATAATGTTTCCTTAAATATTTTGTTTTTTTAAACATATGAGATTCTTTAACTATTCTTGTTTTCAGATTCTTTTGAACTCTTTAAAAATTACTTTAAAGTCTTTAACAATTAAATATTAAATAATAAGATTTCAAACTAGTACTACTTTATTCATCGATTTTAAATCAAATTCTTGGTTTTTACTAAACTTCATTTTTAAAAGGTTTTGTAGAACTGTTTCACCTAAATCATTAGATAATTAAATGGATGTTCGTTCTATGTGACAAACCAAATCTCGTCTTAACGCATAGACTTGGTTTGGGGTGTTACATAAGGCTTTAGAAAAAAAAAATTTTTACCCTTAAGTGAGGTTGGTGTTAGTAAAAAGGCTTTTATAATATTTTTGGGTTAAAAGATGGCACAAGGAAGTAGGTGGCTTGGTGGCCTTGGGCGTTCTATATAAGCTGGTGGTCAAAGGTTCAAGTCTTGGACTTGGCAATAATTTTTATTGCGCATAAGTTAGTATGAAGGCTAGAGTTTAGGCCTTATAATTAGCTATTGCTGATTTACAACACAAAGAAACGGCTGGCCCAGTGGCAAAGGCGTTAAGAGCAGGAGGGGGAGCAAGGTTCTAGTCGCGGCGATGTTGGTTTTTTTTAGTAAACTTGGAGCGTGGCAGAAAGGGTTATAATTAATTAGGGAGGAAATATGACCCAAATAAATTAAGCGGCGCAGTGGCAAGGGACGTGTGTCATAGTGAAGAGGTCAGAGGTTCGAAGCTGGGTGTTTGCTATTGTTTTTTTTTTAGATTTCTATGGGTGATTCAGTTGCTGGGAAATAGGCTTTAAAAGAAGTCGAGAATGGAACATGTCACGAGCAAAGTTATGGTGCAGTGGCAAGAAGCGTGTTGTGGCACCTGCAGGTTGCGGGTTCGAGTTGCCTTGTACACATTAACTTGATATTTTGCTGCTAGTGTGGGGAAGGTGTTTGGAGTGGATTGAAACACCAAAGGGTGGCTGCTGTTCGGGGGAAGCAATTTGAATGTAATTCAAATTGGATTTTTGGCTAAACAAAGGAATTTTTGGATGAGGATGAAGATAAAATGTAGAGATAATAAAGGAATTTAATTGGTGATAAGTTTGAGTCAATTAGGGAGTGTAGGTTTATTTTACTTATTTATTTATTTATTTATTTTAGAATATATATGGGTGTCGAAATTCTCTATAAATAGGGGTGGGATCTCTTCAATTCCGGCATTTGAACCCTATTCTTTCCCTCATTCTCTGTGCCGAAACTCCTAGTCTTTCTCTGCAAGTTCTTCTCTTTTGATTCCTTCAGAAGCCGAAACCTCTTATTTCATTCCCTTCTTCATTCTTTCTCCTCTTGTGTCGATTTCTCTATTAAGCCAAAATCATAGACCCCATTTGATTTCTTCAATAAGCCGAATCTTCATAGATCTCTTGAAATCATCTCTTCTCGTTGATCATCTCAAAAGCTGAAATTCCTAAGGAGTAGCCGAATTCTCTCTAGTATGGTAAGTGTCGATTCTTGTTATCTTTAAGGTCTCTTTCGATTTTTGAAGATAACGCCGAAAGGCTAATGGTTTAATGGTTTCATGTATTTTATGTGTTTGGCGACATTCGAGAAGTGAAGTAGATCAAGTAGATCTAAAAGCCAGAAATCGTTAGTCTCTGATTTCGAGATTTCACGGTAAGGATTTCGATTCTCCTTAAGAGTATCAATTGGTTTCTTTTTGTTATTTGTGCCTTAACCAATCATTTCGTTAAGCCATCGTTATAGTACCTCCTGACCAAGATCATTCATGGATTCGAATGTTAGCAAATCAAAGGAAGGGGTTGGATCTGTAGTTGTAGCCCCAAAGTTCAAGAAATGCGCGGTGTCTGCTGTTCGTGATTGGACACCGGGTTGTGGACCAACGTCAGAGCAGAATCTTAAGCTATTAGCAGCCGTAGCGGATTCTGATAGTGCCGACTTTGACAATATTATCTTGTCAGTAATCAGGTGTGTAGATCTTTATCACTTAATTTTCCTGTTTAATACCTATTATGGACTGAAAAGCCGGAAAAGGCTGTGTAATAGTCGAATAACCCATAGGGGTTGGGCTAGGAATGCCAGGTACGTAAACATAGTATTATCTCTATGTGTATCAATGTACGTGTTATCCTGTTATCCAGTAAATGATTTAGTGCTTTTGATATGACATGTGTGTATGCATGGGATATGGGTTTGATTTGATGAAGGGGAAGAGCGTGTATTTAGGTCACAATAGTGATCGTTGGCTATGCCACCTTATCATGATATCCTGATTCCTGAATATTATAATTGACAGCATGACTGTCAAATTGGCGTGTAAAGGTTGGTGGGTCGATTGTAGAAATCCCCGAGGAGTGATGGTTGGTAAGGGTTGGCGTGTAGAGGATGGACTCTTAGGTTTTGGGATGGGCCATATTGCATGAAATATTCTGTTGCCTTTGTGTATGGGCCAAGGCCCATAATGTGTTTGTGGGCCCAAGGCTTTTATGTGATTTCGGGATTTGCACACTGAGTCTTTGTGACTCACCCTTTTGTTTTTCCCACTTTTCAGATGAGCAGTGATTCGTGGACATGGGAGCTGAGGCGGACTCGAGGGGCTATCAAGTCTTTTATCTTCATAGACTACTCTCAGTTGTTTTTTTTTAAGGTTTAATTTTTAGGATATTTTCTTGTAATAAGGCCTCCATCGTTTAGGGTTTTATATTATTTCTCTTTGTTAGGTTTTAATAAACTTATGTTTTTTTTCCAAAGTCTTAACTATAAAGTAAAATGACAAATGAGCTTTTCAAACATGACCCATGCAAAGGTTTAAAGTTATTTTCAAAATTTCACTTTTAATAGATTATTCGGCTATAACAAATTAAGTTTTTCCAAAACTCATCGGAGTAAAGTTTTCAAGATTCAACCCATAGCATACCGGATCCGGTCCTGATGCATGGGCGGGGTTTGGGGTGTTACAGTGAATCAATAAAAGGGTTGTTAGGATCAAAAAGGTTCACTAGGGGTTAATTGTAAGGGTAGGCTTTTAGTGGAGTAAGTGGGTTAAATCCTAAGTGCCTTTATCATCTCTGTATATCAAATCAAAGGTGTGGTCTCGACATGTATAATCGAAGCAAGTTCAAGAATAACAAATGAATGTTGACAAACTCATAATCAATAAAGTGAGCACGAAAAGAATTTATGCTCTAAAAGGTTCAAAATCTCACAAAAATTATGGGTTTTTGATGACAACCTTGCAAATTTCAAACTTCAAGGTAATAATTAGATTCAGGTAGACAACCTAACAAAATTTTTATTTTTGAAAATAGACTCATCATGCTTGATTCTCTAGTCTCCTAAAGTTTAAATCATCAATGCACAATTATCAATGACTTAATTCGAAACATATCAATAAAAATCATAAATCAACCGAAATTTCATAGTAATTAGTGATATGAGAAAATTACTTAAGACAGGATATCATCTAGGGATTTTTAAATAATGCTATAGTTGACCCCCCACACTTAAGATGTACATTGTCCTCAATGTACAAAGATAGATAATAGCAGAATAATAATAAAATCATAAGATAGGGAGAGAAGTGAAACTTCCTGGATTTTGGATAGAGTCAATGAAAAGGAAACGGGAGAGCGCCTCGAACCGTTTGAAATTGGATCCTTGAAGTAGCCAGTCTAATCTTATTGTATCCTAAGCTTAATCTAAATGGTATGAAGAATAAGAAGAAAATAATAAAGAAAATAAAAATAAATATAGAAAGAAGAATAAAAATAAATAATGAAAAGTGGATATGCGTTCAGAGAGAGAGGGGAAAAGGGAAGAAGAATTTAGGGAAGAAAGTGAACAGAAGAAGGGGATTAAATAGAAATCATGGATCTAGTGGTTGGCCACGCCCATGTACCTACCTGTGGTGGCCATACAGCCGTGTGCAAGGTCGTGTGGGTATGAAAACCTGCGCCTAATAGTCTGGTTAGTTCTTAGTTAGATGCTAAAATTTGAAAATATAAAAATTAATGGGGTTAATGCTCGGGTTGCCTCCCGAGAAGCGCTCGTTTAAAGTCTTGAGCTAGACTTACCTGTTATTCGTATGGCCATGTGGTTCACGGAGTCGAAGCCTTTTTTTCTTACTATCAATTCTATACATATGGTTTGAGTCGGGTAATATTTACCTCAAAAGTGCCGAAATTAGAATGTGTTACCTCGACCGTTCCATATGGAAAGACCTTACGTGTCGTAAAAGGAGTCGCACCTTTTGTATTAAGCTCTGAAGCGACTATTCGAGGGTCAGTTGCTTCTAACAGTACACGAAGTGTGAGCTCAAGTGGTAGTTTATTTCGTAGAATTGCTGGGCACACTGCATTTAGCTCCACATGCGACGTATCATCTAACTTCCGTTTGTTTGTCAAAAACTCCTTTAAAAATTTCCTTGAATCTGGCATCTACGAAAAAGCTTTAAGAAACGGCAAGTTAATATGTAATTTCTTTGGAAGTTTAAGAAATTTACCAAATTGTTCCTCTGTGTGGTCTTTCTTTATCGCATTGGGGGACGAAACACGTGATTGGTACTCTGTAATTACCGGGTTTGGTTTATCATGGCTTACCTCAACCTTACCTTCCTCTACCACATTCTCTTACTTCAATTTTGATTTATCTAACCTTTCACTATCGTGAGCAGTTATTGCTTGAGGTTGCTCTCTTGGGTTAGTTTCAGTGTTACTTGGCAAGCTTCCTCGTGGTCGTTCTAAGATGATCTTGGCAAGTTGACCTAATTGGTTCTCGATCTCTTGAATCGATGCTTGTTGATTTTTAAGTGTTGTCTCAGTGTTTTGAGAATGAGTTTCTGACACCGCGATGAATTTTGTTAGCATCTCTTCAAGGTTCGGCTTCTTTTTCCTGTTGGTGATGTGGTTGTTGAAAATCTGAAGGAAGTTGCAGTCTTTGATTACCTTGACCTCCCCACGAGAAATTGGTATGGTACCCCAACCTGCATTGTAAGTGTTACTGTAAAGATTATTTTGAGGTCTAGAATAGTTACCCATATAGTTGACTTGTTCGTTTTCTACGCTAGGGTTGTAGGATAGATATTCTATGTTGTTCACCCCTCTTCCATCTGTATCATACTGTATTACTGGATGTACCTGCATAAAACTATACAAACCATCAATTTTTTTTATTTAAAAGCTCTACCTGGTTAGATAACATGGTGACCGCATCAAGGTTGAAAACACTAGCTGCTTTAGTAGGCTTTGTCCTCATGACTTGCCACTGATAATTATTCAGTGACATCTCTTTGGTTTCTGCAAGCGGTATGTTTTATATCACTATCGTAAAGTAGAGGTCCTGACGGGCTTCTTCTAGTGATAAACTAGAGGTACCTGCTAGGAACAGATAAAAAGAAAAAGAAAATTAGAAAAGCAAAGATAAAATTTAATTGCAAAAATAAAATATGGCTAAAGTAATAAAAATTGAACATTCTTAATATTTCAGTTCCCCAGCAACGGCGCCAAAAACTTGATCGTGTGTCAGAGTCTTAAAAATTTATAAAAGGAATGATCGAACCTAGAAACTAACTAAGACAATGATGGAGGCAAGCGTACCTATCGAACAATAGTATAGTTTAGTGGCAAGACCAGATTGTCAAACCCAAAGGAACCAAAAGTACTAATACTAACTTTCTTTTTATTATTTAACCTAAAAATTTAAAAGAGTTGTTGTTTAATCTAAAATTAACTAACTATTAAGCTAAAGATACTAAGAAAAAGAGAATGAATTGGGGAAATACTTGTGGGAAAACCAATTGATTAAGACAATACCTGAGGAGGAATCCACCTAGATTTCACTTGTTATTTAACTCTGAACCAGATGATTTATTCACTTGACTTAATCCGCAGGATTTCCTAATTTATATTAATACCTCTTTCGAGGCTACTAACGTCTAACCCTAGGTTGATTAATTGAAATTTCTTTCTAATTAAAACCCCTAAGATTGCATTAACTCGATCTATGGACTTTCATATTAGGTTTAACCCTAATCCGACAGATTCTGTCATCTATTTCTAGGGGTGCGATCAACTCCGCTTAACTATGCTAGATCTTCTCTTAAATAGGGACTTTTGCTCCACTACCTAAGCACACCAGTACTTGAATCA
Source organism: Gossypium rotundifolium (assembly GCA_025506655.1). Lineage (NCBI taxonomy): Eukaryota > Viridiplantae > Streptophyta > Magnoliopsida > Malvales > Malvaceae > Gossypium > Gossypium rotundifolium. The sequence continues at coordinate 82,446,554 of CP106722.1, read as the reverse complement.
ATATCCTGGAATATCAAAGCAAGAATTAAGAACACATAATTAAGAACAAATCAAGTATTTATCATACAACTCAAAAAACAATAACAAGTTCCGTCTTAGGTTTCATCCCCCTCAGGTATTTGAGGGTTTAGTTTATAATCATAAAAGAATACATCTCAGAAGAAAATATAAAACAAAACATAAAGAAAACCCTAAAACCCCCTGAAGGAATTGAAGGAGAGATCCTCAATCTTGAGTATGATTCCAGCTTCTTGAGATGAATCAACTAGCTTTCTTCGAGTGAATCCCACAATTTGGCCCTCTGGCTTGGCTCATTGGCCTAGCTGAACGTCCCCCTGAAGGTTGGCCTCTAGGGTGTTTATATAGGCTTTTAGATTGGCTTTCTTTGCCTCTAAGTACCCTAATCTGAATGAAACTCTTCTTTGTTACGTCAGGGACACGCCCATGGTACACGCCCGGGTAAATCGAAGCCAGGCCGTGGTCAGGTCTGTTAATGAGGCACGACCGTGTGGTCTTAGGCCCAGGCCATGTCAATTTCATAATTTGACCCATTTACTCTGTTTTTAGCCCGCTTCTCGTTCTTTTATCCTCCGATGCTCTCCTAAGTATAAAACATGAAAACAAATTATTAGGAGCACCTATTTCCATAATTAAAGGGATAAATCATCCAAAAACATGCTAAATGTAGGATTAAAATATGTTCATATTATGGTTTATCAAATGGATATGTTATGTAATGATGAGATGTAATAAGCTGAATTGATTCGATTTAGACAGGTTGATAGTGATAATGACTAAATTGAATATATGTGAAAGTATGATATAATGTTGTAATTGTGAAATTGAATCATTATGGTTATGTGTTGTGCTATTATAGTTGAGAATTAACTGTTTGGTTAATGAATTTATTATGAAATTGAAAATTTGTTATCCTATTAGCTGTTCGGGTAGAGTTTGATATAGTTGGCATGCCATAGGATAGGAAGAGTTCAGGTACCTTATTTTTCAATTATACCAATCAGTGTTGGGCACATCTATTTGTCAGTTATACCAACCAGTGCAGGGCGCATCTTATTATTTTTGGACTTATCCGATAGGCACTAGGTGTCAAACTGGTATGTTGGTTGGATCCGTGTATTCATTTAAGTCCAAGTTCGGTTAATAGGGACATAAAATGTAAAATTTGATAAATAATACATAAATTGGATTGATAATGTGATTCAGTAAGATAAAGATGATTTGTGATATATATATATATATATATTAATATCATGTGAAAGATCATGCAAACCGAATTTATGAGCTGAAGGGCCATTATGAATATATGATGAATTGAATGATGTGATTCGAAAAATGATATACCAATATGATCATATAATATGAAACGAATAGAAACATAACATCAATGATACTAATATGTGAATATAATATATTGTTTGGATTGATATCATTGAGGTTTTAGTTGCATTCGTAAATTGAAATGTTGATTGAATTTTGTCTATGATAGTGATTGCTTATTTCATGAGATTGGTGTTAAATTGAATTGAAGTGCTAAATGTTTGAACTACTATATGGATTGGTTATGGGATAAACTAACCTTGTTGATTTAGGGTTGCCATATTTAGGCAAAACTGCCAAGTTGAATAACTTATTATATAAATTCGTAAATTAAGGTAAGTCATTTTAATTCCTATGAACTTACTAAGCATTGTATATGCTTACTCCTTTATTTTTCTTTTTCATGTAGATTTCCAACTTGTGGAACAAGTCAAGCAGATCTTTCAAAGCTCACGCTACCCCAATTTGGTTCGGAAGACTTTTGAACCTATTAAGGCTTGATTATGTGTTGCATGTACTTAGAGAGTCTTATGTTTGGGAAAACATTCTATTTTGAGTCACTTTGGCATTTGAATACCATTAATATATGTATATATATGTGTGTGATGGTAATGTTCATGAAAATGGTATCTAGGAGAGTAGTTTGGCTTGTATGATTGTTTGTTTAAATGATGACTAGGTAATGTACGAAGGAATAGGTGTGTAAAGGTAATATAAGTGCTTCAGTTATGCTTGAAATGATTTTGGTAATAATGGTGCATATTTAAGAAGTTAAGTTTAATGTTGTTTGAATGGCTATATGATTTTTTATTAGATGATAGTGAAAGTGTCATTAAAGGTTTAATGAATTGGTATATATATGTGCCCTTTTTGTTATTCTTAAAAAGGTTAAACTTGTTGTAGGGCCTTGAAGGAGTATTGGTATTAATGAATGTGATAAATTAGTTGATTTTGAATTGTGAATTATGGTGCCAATTATGGTATATTGGTTATGCACTTAGGATGATTGTTATAAATGATGATTTTGGTTTGATTTGGATGCTTTTGAATAGGTTGAATGTGGTTTCATAAGGTTGGTTGTTGCTTAAGTGAGTTAAGGTAGAAATCTTGCATTGAAAGGTAATTCCAGGTACATACAGCCTGATAGACAGCCTGACACACGGCTTGGCGAACGGCCATGTGCAATACATGGGCATATGGTACGGTCGTGTGGTCTGTAAGTTTTTATGTGATTTTAATGCACACAGCCACAGTATGTTACATGGTCCAGTGACACGATTGTGTGACAAATTTTTTAATATTTACAGTTTTGTCCCAGATGGCCATGGTGAGATACACAGTCGTTCGTACGACCGTGTGACTTTAACACCATACAACATCAGTCTGTAACACAGTTTGCCTACATGACCTGTGACCCATCCCACACGGGTGTAGCTCTCATACACGGTCAAGGGACACGGTCATGTGACCCCTGGTTACAAGTTTTTTCCTACCTTTTTGTTTTTATTTCAAAATGATCCCTGATTGATACTAGGTTGATTTTAAGTTTTCGTAAGCTTGATATAAACTTGAAATTGATAGTATTACGTGCTATACTTGCCAATAGGTGATGAATGAATATTTATTTTAGATTTTGAATTATAAATTGTATGCAGTTGTTTGGTTTTTGCTCATAGCATCCTATTGCTCAAGTTCGATGATTGAACTGGGTAAGGGGTGTTACATTTAGTGGTACTAGAGCTACAAGTTTAATCGATTCTAGGATTGAACGTAGCATGTATTGAGTCTAGAAATACATGCCACAATAACCTGTGATAGTGTGATGTCGTCAGATCCAGATTGACTCTGTTTTTATATATATTGATTGTAACACCCCTTACCCGTATTCAACGCCGGAACTGGGTGCGAGGCATGACCGAACTTAACATACTTAGTCACATAATATCGGGCCATAAATTTTCATTCCAACTTAAAAATTTTCATTCGATATCATAACATCCCTAATATAGGCCTATGAGACCCTAAACATGCACATGGAGTGGTTCGGGACTAAACCGAAAACTCACGAACACATAGAAAATTTTTGGTCAAAACAGGGCCACTCGTCCGTGTGGGAGGGAACACGCCCGTTTGGGTGGACCGTGTGATCTCACACGCCCATGTTCCTAGTCTGTGTCAATTTTATTTTTCATTACGAATATACAGGGGTTTTCACACGGCCTAGCACACGCCCGTGTCTCTGGCCTATGCCCCTCACACGGCCATGACATGCTTGTCTTAGCCCGTATGTGAAAACCTTGACATTCTGTTTATGACGTCAGCAGACCTTTAGGGCCACACGACCAGGTCACACTATTCATTCATCTTCTTCCACTGAAAATATCAGCCAATGAGGGGTTTTTGGAGCCTAAAATTTTCTACAACTTCTCACCTTTGAAAGTAAGTGATTTTGGTGGTCCTTCTTGATAATTTTTGTACTTTTGGGACCCTTGTAGCATGATCTAGCTAATGAGAGGACTATTTTGCAAAATGGTTAAGAGTCTAGGTTTTTGCTATGTGAGTATTCATGTTGATTTCTAAAATTTTATGGAACAAAATGAATTTTAGTTGTTAAACAAATAACTTTTGTGAAAGGGGTTTCTATGAAAACACATAAAATGACTTTTTGTAAAGGTTGTAAATAGGTGGTAAATGTGAGTAATAATTGATATTGTGAGTTGTTATAAGAGTAATAAATGTTCATCTAGGCTGGTTAAAGGAGGAAATTTGATTAGAATCGATTTATGAGCTTAAGGGAAAAATCATAAATTTGTAAAAGATTAGGGGCAAAACGGTATTTGCCAAAGTATAATTCATGAGATATTTTAGTCAATGTGATCATTAAATGAAACACCCCAAAGCTGGCCCACAAGCCCTGACCGGATCTGGCATGCTCCTTGAGTAAACATAGTTAAATCTCGTTATGATATCTTAAAAATCTTGGTGGTTTTGAAGAAAATAGATTTGGATTGTTCTTAAGTTGAAAATCGTGTTGTAATTTATTTTTGTATTAAAACGTTATATCTTTAGAAATTTCAAGTTTAAAGAAATACCGAATTTTAGAGCTTATTATTATTAACTTGAAAACCATAGATGTTTGGGTGTCAAACAATTGATGTTGTTTTACGAAAAAAATGTTTAGTCGTTTTGTTCGATGTTGTTTGCATCATAATAAAAATTAAAACGTAAACTTAAAACAGCTAAATGATAATGGCCTTATTACATCAAAATATAACCCAAAATAAATCAAATAAAACTTAATAAGAAAAATCTGAAAATGCTGAGTTGAGCATGGCCACCCCTAAGTCCCTGCCGACCCGGTCCATTTACTGATTATCACCTGCAAAATGTTAGCCCACGAAGGGTGAGTCAACAGACTCGATGTAATGACCATCATAGATTCCCAATCGATAAAACATATTATATCGCATATATTAATCATAGGCAATGATGCAACCCAAACCCACCTAGATATCCATCCTCGACACATCACCCGTACCTACCAATCACACCGTGGGGATTACTAAATCTACCCTCCATCCGCTACACACCATCGAAGGCAGTCATTGCGATCAATCGTTCATCGCCTTACACTACAAAGAAATGCAGACTTTTAGCGGTGTTTTTTTGGGCATTTAGCGGCGTTTATAATCGCCACAAAAAGTATTTACGCTTTTCAAGCGCCACAAAAAACGCCGCTAATACTACCGCCGGAAATTTTTGCGGCGTTTATGCGCAAAAAACGCCGCTAAAGATCCTGACTTTTAGCGGCGTTTGTAATAAAAGCGCCGCTAAAAACCATGGTCTTTAGCGGCGCTTCTTTAAAAACGCCGCTAAAAACCATGGTCTTTAGCGGCGCTTTTTTAAAACGCCGCTAAAGTCGGATTTTTTAGCGGCGCTTATAAAAAACGCCGCTAAAGTCAGAGACCTTTAGCGCGCTTTTGCCAAAAAACGCCGCTAAAAGTAGGCCTTTAATGCTTTCCCAAAAATGCCGCTAAAAGTCGGGGCTTTAGCGCACTTTCCCAAAAAACGCCGCAAAAATTTCTTGAGATTTAGCGGTGCTTTTGTACAAATGCCGCTAATTTGTACAGATTTAAAAAAATAAAATTTTTTCAATATTATACCCCTCCTGCACTAAAAACCAACCAATAACAGTATATAATTCCAACGCAAAACAGCAAATTTAGCATAAAAATCACACCGAATACATTAATTCTAAATGATACTTAAAATTTAATAAATTAAATGAATGATAACTGAAAATATTGTAACAATAATGTTAAATGTAATAATGTCAAAACTTCTTACAACGAAAAACTAAATGTCTAAGATGGCGGTTTACGATCGTCAAACATTTGCATCATATGTCGATCTTTGGTCTTTGGAGCTCTTCAGATTTTCTTACGCTCGCTCTGCTAGCATCGATGCTGCCTCTGCCTCCCTTGCAGCTACCGCTGCCTCTCTCGCTGCTGCTGCTGCCTCCCTTACTTGTGCCGCTTCCGCATCCACTTTAAGCTGTTGCTGGAGTTCTTCATATTTTCTTTGAACATCAGCAATTTGCTGCCTCTGCTCAACCGTGCTCTCTTGCATCTGAGCTATCTAGTTTTGTAGCCTCTGAACTTCAGCACGAGATTGACCCCCGGAAGGCATGTACTGCTAGGAGGCGGATCCAAAATATTGGGTCGGGGTAACACCAGATCCTTTAAAATGAACCCGACCATACCTTTCAAGACGAAAAACATCAGTGATAATTCTATTAAAAATATACTAAAGATCGTGAGAACTATCGATCAAGCGATCAGTACCTTTCAGACCCAAAACATCTGTAATAATTCATTATCAATCTCCTCAAGATTAACAGAACTATCAGTCGAAGCAGCCGCTTCATACTCGGCCTTCTTCTCCTTTAGTTTATCCTAATAAATCAACGAAAGAGTTAGAAACGAAATATATAAATAAGAAAGAATGCAATATAATTGAACATTATAAATTTAAAACTATAAACGGTGAATTAAACTATTATAATTAAACGGTAGAAATATTTATAAAAATAAAATTTTATTAAGTAAATATACCAAAATTTCTGCACTTGGATGTCATCTGAGATCCATCCTTCTTTCTATAGTAATGTCAAAAAATCAACGCGTCCAACTTTTGACCAATAAGTTTCCTACATTTTAGCGTAAAAATATAATTTAATAGTATAAAGTAATTAATATTTGATGTAATTAATAAATTATAATACCTCGGCGTCGGCTACACAAGCAAAACTTCTAGAACTCCGCCGTAATGCGTAAATTTTTGTTTCGTCACGCTTATTCCAACTCGCTCACGGTCCTACATAATACAATTTGAATTATATATATAGTAAATACTATAAACCAAATAATTTATACGATTTTAGATGTACGTAATACCTCTCCTTTTTTGAATTCCAAAATCTAACTTGATCTTCCCATTGGTACCTCAACATTCCGGTGGAACATTTCTTAATTTTTCGTCGAGGCTTATGTCTTTCTTAAAATATTGTTTTTGAGCATGCTTTTGTTGTCTCTCCATTTTTACCCAATGTCTTCTTAACATAGTCATCGAGACCTCTAAATTAAATCTAGCTTTGAAGAAAAAAGTATAAAAAGTTAATATAAATGAAAATTAAATTAAAGTATTATAAATTACATTCACGTTTTATTACCTTAATATTTTCGAGAGCTCGATTTTTGTTGGCATCGGGCATGTGATGCCATGATTCGTAGTTAATGGGCAACATATTGGGATTTCGTGCTAAAATGCCCAAATAGCCTCCTAACAATGAGCTTCAGATCCAACAGTGACCATCATTGTTTCTCCTTACTTTAACACGATCGTTAGGCTCTAAGTCGATAAATCTTTAAGTAAGGTACGCCCCGACCTCTGCAAGTCCCACCACCTTCAAATTTGAAAAATGATATATTATTATATTAAAATTAAAAATGAATCAATAATAAAATTCAACATGCATGTAAAATAAACTTAACAAAGATTTCAAATTCTCCGGCTCGTCATCTATGTCCAGCAGAGTAGAAGATCCAACAACTGCTTGATGTTCACTACTATTAGCTTCTTCCGGATTTGGAGTTTCATGGACAATATTTAAATCTCGTAATCGTCTTCTAGGCATTTTTCCTGCAATAAACATGAAAATTATATAACATAACCAACATGAAAATTATAATATTACATATAAATAATAAATCGTTAAATCTTACTACATCATATTTTGTAAATATCTTCGTCCACATCCCGACGAACCCATTGAAATTGTTGACTAGTACTAGGATATTTTCGCTTAAGTCTTGTTCGAAAAGGCAAAGTTTCGATCTTTCGACTATGTCATCTCTACTTCCACCGCCAATGTCGAAGAAGTCTCTAGGGGTGTTTCAAGTACAACGTACCAACCCTCATCGCTTGGATCTTCCGAGTAAAAACTTGTTTAACTTGAGAAGAAAAACATATGGCTCGTCCATCGCTTGTTCTCCGTGTGAATTAATCGAGAGAAATCCACCATTGTAAAGCCATATTGATCGTTTTTAATTCATGAGCCGTATTCACATCAGCCCAATCACCTCGAAATAGGACAACTTTGCATTTGCCGTAATAATCCAACTCAATGATGTCGATAATAAGTCCGTAATATTCCAAATTCCCTCGACGGATTCATCGTCCCTAGCACGGCATAACTTGTAATCGAAGAATTAACAACAATTACGCAATTTTGGGTTCTCCTCAATCTCGCGATACCTTGTATGAAATCAGATCCGTTGATGAGGAAGCCACTATATCTTTTAACTATTCTGTTTAGACCTTGTGAAAGCCATTTAACGTCGTCATTTACTTCATTCCGACTCTAAACCTATTTAGTCGAAAGTAAATCAAGTAATTATGAATGTTATGAGAAAATATTATTACTTGTCAATGAAAATTTAAATTGCATACCATTTGGCTTACCATTCATGGAATGATTCTGCGAACAACTTATTAATTTCTCATCGATTTAATCTTCGAGATCGTGAACGAGCTCTCAATATTTGTTTGTACTCACTACGGTAAAAAAGGTTTTACTTTGTTAGAAGACAAACAAATCATAATTGATGAGTATTTATCAAATTGTAGAACGATTCAAATGGTTCCATTGATGAAAAGAACGATCGATGTGCTTGGACCCACGATCTATCGTCTAATTACGTAATTTCGACTGCCGATCGGTTCTCCAAAACTTTGAAATAAATAAGTTTCAGCCAAATTATGATCTCGTGAGCCCAAAGATTTCTACTTGGTCTGCTTCATTCTTGTTTCAACATCTTCCAAATACCTCGAATGTAAAGTCATACATTCCACGCCAAGTATCCCTCGGCAATTGATCCTTCCAGATAACGCTTATTGCGGCGAAGATGACTTCAATTTGGAAAGGAACCTAAACACGATATACAACATTATCAAAAGTTGGAAATAAAGGCATTTAGTGAATGAATGAATATTTTGCAAATAAAGTAAGACCTTTCAATGGGATACATCCATCGATAGAAAATGGGTCCACCAAGAAGTGCTTCACGCGGGAGATGAATTAACAAGTGCACCATGATAGTGAAGAAGGAAGGCGGGAATATCTTCTCCAGATTGCATAAAGTTAATACGGCTCGATCTTGTAGTCTCTCAAGTTCTTGAACATTCAAAACTTTACCACAAATGCCTTTCATTATATTTGATACTCAATTCTGGAGTCACACCTTTTTCGACATACAACACCGCATAGCAATGGCGAGAAGTCTTACATCAATATGTGATAGTCATGCGATTTTAAGCCATATAATCTTCGATCCTTAAGACTCACACATCGCGATATATTTGATGCATACGCATCCGGACCTTTATATCCTTCAACACCGCATGAACACTTCTTTCTCCGTCTTCGACATTGAAAAAATAGCGACGGCAATCGATATTTCATATTCGAAGTGTTCGGGATGAAGCTCACGTCAATTCCATGTAGACTAAATCAAGTCGACTCAAGATTATCTTTCGATTTTCCATCGACATTCAAAATAGTCCCAATGATGTTCTCGCAGACATTTTTCTCTATGTGCATGACATCAAGGTTATAGCGTAAAATCTGATGCTCCCAATAAGGCAACTCGAAAAAAATACTTCTTTTTTTTCCACAAGTCCGCCTCATTAGGATCATCCTCTTCATCAGATTCATCATCAAATTCATCCCTAGATCTTCTATTTCTATGCGGGTTTGTCGGTTGATTCATCTTCCCATAAATGAAATTCATATCTTTCAACATTAACAATATTTTGGATCCACCGATTTGCGAAAGAGCTGATCTGAACTCTTCAGCAAACTGAGCACTCTGAAATCTAAATGTATGATTTTCTGGTAACCACCGACGATGCCCCATGTAAGAAAACTTTTTCCCATTATATAACCATTGTGAACATGTCTGCGCAGCACAACACGGACAAGCATAACGTCCCTTAGTACTCCAACCAGATAAATTAGCATAAGTCAGAAAGTCGTTAATAGTCCACATTAATGCCGCACGTAAATTAAAGTTCTCTTTTCTCATTGCATCAAATGTCTGAACACCATCCCATAGTTGTTTTAACTCGTCAACAAGTGGCTGCAAATAGACGTCAATATCATTCCCCGGCCCTTTCTCTCCAGGTATAATCATAGACAAGATAAAAGAAGATTGTTTCATGCAAACCCATGGAGGCAAATTGTAGGGAACAAGCACCACAGGTCAAGTACTGTACGTTGTGCTCATAAGTTTGTAAGGGTTAAATCCATCGGATGCTAGCCCAAGCCTCACACTCCAAGGATCGCTTGCAAAGCTTGGAAATTTAGAGTCAAAACATTTCCAAGCTAAAGAATCTGCAGGATGCCTTAACAACCCATCATCGGTTCGTCCATCACAGTGCCACGTCATAGATTCGGCTATCTTCGACGACATGAAAAGCCGTTGAAGCCTCGGTATAAGGGGAAAATATCGCAAAATCTTAACTGGCTGCTTCTTTGACTGTGTACCGTGTTCATCCTTGTTACCGTCCTCTGTATTTCTATTAATCCAACGGGATTGGCCGTATACATGACAGCACTGTTGGTTTATGCGGTCGCCCCAATACAATATGTAGTTATTTGGGCAACTATGAATTTTGTTGTATCCAAGGCCCAAATCCTTTATCAATTTCTTCTTGTCTTTGGAAGATCGAGGGATTTTTGCAAACGGGAACATTTCTTGCAGAAACTCTAACAGCATTGTCAACGAGTTTCGGTCCACCCCCTGCACATTTCAAGTGAAAAAGACGAATACAGAATGACAATTTGGAAAATTTTGATCCTTCATACAGTTCTTCATTCATTTCACCAAGTAACGTGTAGAACCTCGCCGCTTCTTCATTTGGCTGTTCATCCGATACACTTCTTTCCCCTTCGGTGAAAGTATTTCCTCCAAAATTATGATCATCGGTTGCACCCAATTCAGGTGGAAATGACCCGAAACCATCACTGTGCATATTAAAAGTATCCCGCAACATGTTTTTCATGTTATCGTCACTAACATTCTGATTGAAAGAACTATGAGGATACCCTGGATTCATCGATGAAGATGCTCCACTAAATGTAGACTCGCCATGAAAAAACCATATTTTGTACCCCCGGACAAAGCCATCAACAACTAGATGTTCGTAGACCACTTCACGATAATGCCAGTTAATATTGCAACACTTCTTACACGGGCAAAGAATCATATTCTCTTGGCTTGGATTTTAAAATGCAAAATTTAGAAAAGTTTCTACTCCATTTCGATAGCCGTTGCTTACCCTTGACAATTTCATCCAACTCTTATCCATTTCGTAGTTGTTGAAGTCTAAAGTTGACAATAAATTATACGGCTAAATTGTTAATTAATAATTTATGTAAATAATGCTATGGAATTTGATCTTAAAATTAGGTAAGTTATGTATTCTATAAGATCCATCATACGTGGCATTGTTACACCTAGGAGGATCCATTATATCTAACGAAGGAGATATAAGGCAACCCGTCAAGTTTCCAAATATATACTTTGAATCTTTTCTTAAAATTATACAAGTTTTATGTATCTTAAGGAGTTATGAAATTTAATTGTCAACTTATGTAATTTATGAAATTTGATATTAAAATTAGGTAAGTTATGTATTCTTTAAGATCCATCATACATGGCATTGTTACACCTAGGAGGATCCATTATATCGGCATTAGATATAAGGCAACCCGTCAGGTTTTCAGCCTATATACTTTGAATCTTTTTCTTAAAATTATACAAGTTTTATGTAAGTTATGAAGTTTGATCTTAAGGAAAAATTATGTAAGTTATGAAATTTAATCATCAACTTATGTAATTTATGAAATTTGATATTAAAATTAGGTAAGTTATGTATTCTTTAAGATCCATCATACGTGGCATTGTTACACCTAGGGAGGATCCATTATATCCGATAAAGGAGATATAAGGCAACCCGTCAGGTTTCCTGCCTATATACTTTGAATCTTTTTCTTAAAATTATACAAGTTTTATGTAAGTTATAAAGTTTGATCTTAAGGAAAAATTATGTAAGTTATGAAATTTAATCATCAACTTATGTATTTTATGAAATTTGATATTAAAATTAGGTAAGTTATGTATTCTTTAAGATCCATCATACGTGGCATTGTTACACCTAGGGAGGATCCATTATATATGACGGTTAGATATAAGGCAACCCGTCAGGTTTCCAGCCTATATACTTTGAATCTTTTTCTTAAAATTATACAAGTTTTATGTAAGTTATGAAGTTTGATATTAACTTAAAATTAGTGGTTAAAGGTTATAGGATAGTGGTTAAGGGTTAGGGGTTTAGGGGTTAGGGGTTTAGGGTTTAGGGGTTTAGGGTTTAAGGGTTAGAGATTTAGGGTTTGAGGGTTTAAACTTTAGGTGTTTAGGATTTAGAGTTTAGGGATTTAGGGTTTTAGGGTTTTAAAGTTTTAAGGTTTCAATGGTGTAGGGTTTAAGGGTTTAATAAATGTTATATTATTTTGATATTTAATTTAGTGTTTCGTTAAGATCCATCGTACGTGGCATTGTTACACCTAGGGAGGATCCGTTATATCTAACAGTGAGATATAAGGCAACCCGTCAGGTTTCCAGCCTATATACTTTGAATCTTTTTCAAAGTTATGAAGTTTGATATTAACTTAAAATTTTAGTGGTTAAAGGTTATAGGTTAGTGGTTAAGGGTTAGGGGTTTAGGGTTAAGAGTTAGGGGTTTAAGGGTTAGGGGTTTAGGGTTAGAGGTTAAAGGTTTAGGGTTTTGGGTTTAAGGTTTAGGGGTTTAGGGGGTTTATGGTTTAGGGTTAGGGATTTAAGGTTTAAGGGTTTAAGGTTTAAGGGTTAGGGATTAGGGTTTAGAGATTTAAAGTTTTAGGGTTTCAATGGTGTAGAGTTTAAGGGTTTAATAACTGTTATATTATTTCGATATTTAATTTGGTGTTTCATTAAGATCCATCGTACGTGGCATTGTTACACCTAGGGAGGATCCGTTATATCTGATAGTGAGATATAAGGCAACCCGTCAGGTTTCCAGCCTATATACTTTGAATCTTTTTCAAAGTTATGATGTTTGATATTAACTTAAAATTTTAGTGGTTAAAGGTTATAGGTTAGTGGTTAAGGGTTAGGTGTTAGGGGTTAGGGGTTTATGGTTAAGGGTTAGGGGTTTAAGGGTTATGGGTTAGGGGTTATGGGTTTAGGGTTAAGGGGTCTAAGGTTAGGGGTTAGGGGTTTATGGTTTAGGGTTTAGGGGTTTAAGGTTAGGGATTTAGGGTTTAGGGGTTAGAGATTTAAGGTTTGAGGGTTTAGGGTTTAAGGGTTAGGGATTTAAGGTTTAGAAATTTAGGGTTTTAAGGTTTTAAAGTTTTAGGGTTTCAATGGTGTAGGGTTTAAGGGTTTAATAAATGTTATATTATTTTGAAATTTAATTTGATGTTTCGTTAAGATCCATCATACGTGGCATTGTTACACCTAGGGAGGATCCATTATATCTGACAGGGAGATATAAGGCAACCCGTCAGGTTTCCAGCCTATATACTTTGAATCTTTTTTAAAGTTATGAAGTTTGATATTAACTTAAAATTTTAGTGGTTAAAGGTTATAGGTTAGTGGTTAAAGGTTAGGGGTTAGGGGTTAGGGTTAGGGTTTAGGGGTTAGGGGTTTAGGGTTAAGGGTTTGAGGGTTAAGGGTTTGAGGGTTTAAGGTTTAAGGGTTAAGGATTTAAGGTTTAAGGGTTTAAAGTTTAAGGGTTAAAGATTTAGGGTTTAGGGTTTTAGGGTTTTAAGGTTTTAAAATTTTAGGGTTTTAATGGTGTAGGGTTTAAGGGTTTAATAAATGTTATATTATTTCGATATTTAATTTGGTGTTTCGTTAAGATCCATCGTACGTGGCATTGTTACACCTAGGGAGGATCCGTTATATCTAACGGTGAGATATAAGGCAACCCGTCAGGTTTCAACCTATATACTTTGAATCTTTTTCAAAGTTATGAAGTTTGATATTAACTTAAAATTTTAGTGGTTAAAGGTTATAGGTTAGTGGTTAAGGGTTAGGGGTTAGGGGTTTAGGGTTTAGGGTTTAGGGTTAAGGGTTAGGGGTTTAAGGTTTAGGGGTTAGGGATTTAAGGTTTAAGGGTTAGGGATTTAGGGTTTAAAGGTTTAGGGTTTAGGGGTTAGGAATTTAGGGTTTAGGGGTTTAGAGTTTAAGGGTTAAGGATTTAGGGTTTAGAGATTTAGGGTTTTAAGGTTTTAAAGTTTTAGGTGTAACATCCTGAATAGGGCCTATGCATTTCCAGTTTAATTGTATGAAATGACAAGTTTCAAGTACTATGAATAAATTTTTGATACTTTTGGAAACCTAGAAATGCATGGAAATGGAAATGAAAATGAAAATGGAAATGGAAATGGACATTTTGGAAACTTAGACATTTTGGGAAACCCGAACATTTTGGAAACTCGAACATTTTGGAAACCTAAACATTTTGGAAACTGAACATTTTGGAAACCTAAACATTTTGGAAACCTGAACATTTTGGAAATCTAAACATTTTGGAAACTCAAGATGTAAGGAAAATGGCAAGTTACTGAGTCAGCGAAAATTTTAGGAAACTTAGAAATAAGGTAGAATGACAAATTTTAAAGCCCAAAATAGGAGATAAGGGCGGGAGGGCCTTAAAAGAAAAAGTTGGTGAATTTTGTCATACAATCGAGCTTGGAAAAGTGGCCCGAGGTGTCACTTAGGGTTTATGGGAATGGCATGAGTTCGAGTCACTTGGAAAGCAATTTTGAAGGTTTAATTTTGCTTCCCAAGGCTAGGGGTGGACGGCACTTGGTAGCTAAAAAGGAGAGAGTTTTATTTTTACTAAAACTTGTCAAGTTAAGTGATAAATAAAGGATTTATTCTTCTAAGATAAATGAGGAATTAAAAGATGGATTAAAGACTTTTAATTTAATTAAGTGATAATTAATAGAGATTAAATTATCACTTGGGAGAGTAGTGGCCAAGTTTTGGACTCTTGGTCTAGCAGATTTCAGCTTAAAAGAGGAAAATAGAGACTTTTCTCCCATTCACTCTCTTTGTCGAAATTTTGCTCTCTCTCTCCCTCTCATTGCGAAATTTCCCTAAGCAAGGACTCCATCTTTTCTCTTCCTTCCCTTTGCCATTGCCTAGTCAAAACTTTTCTCTTCCAATCTCGGTTAGATCTCCATAGCCGGATCTCAGTAACCCAAGACAAGGAAACAAGTGATTAAAGGTTTCAAGGTAAGTTAATCCATTCAATTTTCTTTCTTTCTAGTTGCCGAAAGTAAAAGGCCTAATTCCTATTCTCTTTGATCATGGCCGAATATACAAGGGATCTCGGGTTTCCACAATCGTTGAACATAAAGATCAAGGATCTAAGGTAAGAACAATTGATTCTTGTTCTTTTAAATCGTTTAAATCAAGGCTTAAGAAAATAACCTCTCTTTTGTCTATGGCCGAATGTCAGAGGAGGAGTTTCGGGATTTCAGATTCGAGGAAAATTAAGGTAAGACATATTCGGCTAAAGGCCAACTACCACTTATTAAAGTTAGATCAAATCTAACCTATGATCTTTAGGGATTTCGACGGATATTCAAGACAAAAGGGAACTTTCGGGATTTGGAATCTCTAAGGTAAGCCTCTAAAATATTCGCTAAGGGTTGTGTGAGTATCTAAATCCATTCCTTAATTTTTGAAAAGCGAAAAACTAACCATATTGAACTACAAGGTTGGCGAATATCAAGTAGAGGAAAACCAAACTTTGGGATTTGCATAATCACCAAATCGGCAAAGGTGAGTTTTTCCTTACAAATCCTACTAGGATTTGGTGTTGTCTAAAAGGGTTTATTAATGTGTTTTAATTGGTGGGCGAATATAGGGATTAATAGATCTAAAATTAGATCGGGATTCTCGAGATATCAAGGAACCCATTAAGCGAAAAAAGGTGTGTACCCTTACTATCCTTCGATATTGTATGGCTAAATATTGTAATATATATAATGTGAATAATAATGTGAATGTGGCTATGTACCACAAATGTGGCAAAAAGTACCTGTCGTTTCCTACTTCCGATAGGATTGTGAAAATGTTATTTAATAACATGCGAATATATGAATGAACATGAAACTAAGTTATGCTATATATATGTTTTGGGGCATTCGGGATTTATGTGAAAGGGGAGAACAGTGTTGACTTGGTCTCACTGTGAAGGTGTCGACTTCGGTCTCACCAACGAAAAATGTAGACTACGGTCACATTGCAAAATTTTGGTAACTTGGTTACAATAGTGTCAAATGACACAACGTTTAAATTTGATTATAGTGTCTAATGACACAACGTGGAGAGTAGCGGATGGAGGGTTGACTTAGTAGTCCCCACTGTGTGAATGGCGTGCACGGTGGAGAGTAGCGGATGGACCATTAGGATTGGGTTTGGGTTGCATCATAATTTCATTATTATATGGACTTGATGATTTAAACATGAATGCCTGAATTATTGATTGATAGTATTGTGTGCACATTGAGTCTGTTGACTCACCCCATTGTGGGAATTATTTTCAGGTGATGAGCAGTGACGGACCGGGCCGGTAGACCATGAGGAGGCCATGCATCACATGAAGAATTTATTCAGAATTTGGACTTTATTAAATTTTAATACTTTTTAATTTTATTATGGGTTTACTTGATGTAATAAGGCCATAAGGCCCAGTGGATTATTCTTTGTTTTTACATTACTTTTTAATATTGTGCTAAGAACTATTTTGGACATGTTACATCAAAGTGGATTTACAAGATTAAATAAATGGGTTTTCAATCTAAGCCCAACCCAAAATAATAGTTTTTCTAAAAATTCTACAATTCTCTCTAAGTATCGAATGGTTTTTAAAATCGGTTTACTTTAGGAACATACCAGATCCGGTCCATTCTCGTGGGCCGGGTGTGGGGTGTTTCATTAGGGTTTCAATGGTGTAGGGTTTAAGGGTTTAATAAATGTTATATTATTTTGATATTTAATTTGGTGTTTCGTTAAGATCCATCGTACGTGGCATTGTTACACCTAGGGAGGATCCGTTATATCTGACAGTGAGATATAAGGCAACCCATCAGGTTTCCAGCCTATATACTTTGAATCTTTTTCAAAGTTATGAAGCTTGATATTAACTTAAAATTTTAGTGGTTAAAGGTTATAGGTTAGTGGTTAAGGGTTAGGGGTTAGGGGTTAGGGTTTAAGGGTAGGGGTTTAGGGTTTAGGGGTTTAGGGTTAAGGGTTTGAGGGTTTAAGGTTTAAGGGTTTAGGGTTTAAAGGTTAGAGATTTAAGGTTAAGGGGTTTAAGGTTTAGGGGTAGGGATTTAGGGTTTGAGCATTTAGGGTTTTATGGTTTTAAAATTTTAGGGTTTCAATGGTGTAGGGTTTAAGGGTTTAATAAATGTTATATTATTTTGATATTTAATTTGGTGTTTCGTTAAGATCCATCGTACGTGGCATTGTTACACCTAGGGAGGATCCGTTATATCTAACAGTGAGATATAAGGCAACCCGTCAGGTTTCCAGCCTATATACTTTGAATCTTTTTCAAAGTTATGAAGTTTGATATTAACTTAAAATTTTAGTGGTTAAAGGTTATAGGTTAGTGGTTAAGGGTTAGGGGTTATGGATTAGGGGTTTAGGGTTTAGGGGTTTAGGGTTAAGGGTTAGGGGTTTAAGGTTTAGGGTTTAAGGTTTAAGGATTAGGGATTTAGGGTTTGAGGGTTTAGGGTTTAAGGGTTAGGGATTTAGGGTTTGAAGGTTTAGGGTTTAGGAGTTAGAGATTTAGGGTTTGGGGTTTAAGTCAGATTTAGGAAATCGGTTGCAATGTTTAGTAATAGTTATATAATATATTACTATATTATTATTAAAGCTTAATTTTATATATTTTAATAATTATTATTTTTATATATTTTTTATACATATATAATTATAGTATTCAAATTATTTGTATTAACTTGATGTTTTTAAAAATTATTTCACTTTATAATTTAAGATCTAATCGATTCTTAAAATATTAAGTTCGTAAAAGTTTTTCAACAAAATCAAGAATGGGGAAAAATTTACTTCAAAAAATATTCAAATCAAACTCAATGGCAACCGTATTTAAGATCGAATCAAGAATATACCTCTTAATGATGAAACAATCGGTTCCTCGATCAACAAGAAAACTCGATTCCTTCTCGTAAGTCGCAAAAAGGGAAGCGTTGAGTAAAATTAACCCTACTTGATTTAAATTGATCAATTTATAGCATTTAAATTTATCAATTTGCATCAAAAAAGGGATATATATTCACAAAATGCTTTAACAACCTCCAGCAAGCAACAACATGATCTACTTAACAAGCTCCAGCATTGCTAAAACAATACCTAAAATCTTATTATATTATAAAAAAAGAAAGTCACAATTCTAATTTTTTCAGAGATTAATCAATAAAATATGAAATAGAAAAGCATATGTTTGACATATTCAAGTAGGATTAGTATTGAATTTCATAAACAACCTTAAAGGAATTAGATATTCAGAATCCGAAACCATTTTTAATTTCAACCAGAACATTGGCACATGTTATGAATTGATTAACTTTAGCAACTATTGTAAAACGAAAATTTAAACCAATCAAATCGCTTAAACAGCATATACGTATCTCTAAGAAATGTTTAGAGAACACAGAAATGTCAGAAATGGTGCTGCCAACTTCTTGAGATCAAATACCAGAATCAAACAGCCCCAAATATACTAGAAAAAAAAATAAGAAGGATGATTTAGTAAACAATATAATCATTTACTGTTGCAGATAAAATTCTAAACCAGGAAGGAATGCCCGTGAGAGAGAGAGATGAAGAGAGTGAAGCAGTTTGGGAATGTCAAAAACCAGTCAAGCATATTGAGTAAACTTCAAGGAAAATAAGTACACAGAAAAAAGCAAACCTTATCTTAAAAGAACTGTAAATCCTTCTTAATCAAATATGTAAACTTAATGTGTTAACATCATTATTGAGGTAGATAAGCTTATGGAGACTAGAATCATTCATGCAAGAAGCTTTGCGCTCTCTTGCCATTGAACGTGATTTATAAATTAGGCTCCAAAATAGATATAGAAACATATTACTCCCCAGATACCCATAGTAGAGTAACATATTCAAAGTCCATATCTGATTCCCACCATCTTGAAATACAAAGTTTCCCACGCTTAAAATATAAACCCGCTGCAGCTATTATATTTTCAGATTCCAACTGCCTTGAAATACCACATTCCAAGTGTCTTAAGATTTTATGTTCACATTGTAACATGAATGAAACCGATATTGATTGGCTATAACTTAGTCATGAATTACTACCGAGGAAAATTAAGAACCATGTAAATGCAAATCCACGAGTCTTTTTACTTTTGAACAGCTTGAAAACCCTAATCACAATTCGAAAGCAAAACAATATAATATGTAAAGTTATATGTTGCGCTTGGAACCAGATGAAGCAAATATCACTTGAGGAGAGAGTTCCCCTTACTTTTCCTACCTAGAACAAAGAACAAAAATGGAGAACATTGAAGTTTCTCACTTTCTCTCTCACCTCACACCACATTATCTCGAGACGAAAAGACATTTAAAAACAGCATAACATAAAATGCCATGACATTCAACTCTTTTCTTCCCTTCCAACAGTTTCACATATCTATTAAACAAGCTCGATTTCATTTCCAAAAGATTCCTTCATTCTAAATGTCTTCAATATTCCAAAAGAGATGTAGCATACAAATAATGTATATCATCTCAATGCGCATACACCTAAAAATCTAATTAGATCCCAATCATTGTCTAGGCACTGATAAATTCTCCAAAAAAGAACCACATACAAATGCACAAAATTTTATTCAAGTTCCAGATAAACCCAAGTAAATCAAAGCAAAAATACACAAAGAAGAAAAAGAAACGATCAAGAACAAAATGAAACATAAAAAAAAGTCATAGCTTCTTTAAAAGTTCAAAATTTAACATCCAATTAAACAAATGCAAAGCAGAAGATCAATCAAAATACACAGTTAACATAATAAAAACAAAACAAAAATTCAAGTATTCGTTACCTTGACTTTTTCTTTCCCTACTACGAAATCCGATCAAACATACAGATTAGGGTTTTGAATCCGCCAAAATGGATAATTTTTATTTAAAATATCTCTAATAGCACGCTCAAGAAGAAAACAAGGATTACGAAAAAGAAATGAAACGTAACCTAATATTGCAAATTGAAATCAAATATGATTGTAGATTAAGACTTACCCAAATGATGCGTGAGTGTCAAAGGAGATGGGACACGGAAGGTCAACGGTGATACGGCAAAGGAGATGAGACAGAGGAAGCAGATGGTCGACCAAGATTTTAGGACTTAGGGATTTAGGGTTTTCAATTAGAGGAAAAAAACAAGGTTTTTCAGGGTTGGATTGGGGATAAAATTGAACACGGACAAAAATGCGCCGTTTTGCTCAATAATAAATACATTTTGCGGCGTTTGCAACCTAGTGCCACTAATGTCTGAGTTTTAGCGGCGTTTATTCACTAGCGCCACTAAAATTTTTTTCAATTTTGACAAAACGACGTCGTCCAATGAGGGGTCTCGAGAATGGATAAAACAAAACGACATCGATAATCAGACATTTTATGGCGCTTTAGAAAAACACCGCTAATTCCGATCTTTAGTGGCGTTTTCATAAAAACGCCGCTAATGCCACAACAAGCACATCCGAAACGACACCGCTTTTGGCTAAAGTGGTGCGTTTTTTATGCTTTTTTTAAAAACGCCACTAATGTTTTAATTATTTCTTAAATTCCATAAAACCATTAACCTCTTAATCATTAATTAAACCCTAAATATATTTACATTGAAATTTTAATTTTGATTTAATCATACACATTATTTTAAATTATAAAATACATCAATTTATTTTTATACACAAGAAATATAAATTTTATGTATGCAATAATAAAAATGATGTTAATAATATCTATAATTATGTTTATATTTTACAAGATTTGGATCAAATTAAAGTTCATGTATGCTTTTAGGATTTAACACTTTTGATATGTATTCTTTTAAAATAATAATTTATATTTATCTTTTTTATATTCTAAAAATCTAAGATTAATTCCTAAATCCATAACCCTAATTAACCCCTAAAAATTATACCCTAAATCATACACCCTTAAACCCTAAACTATAAACTATAAACTATAAACCATGTATAGTATCCCTAAACCCTAAAACCCTAAACCCTAAACCCTTAAACCATAAAACAATAACCCCTAAAGATTAACTGGCCCCAACCCATATTCCCATAACCCTTAACCTATTCCCCTAAACCCCAACACTTAAATCGTAATCCATAAAGTACATGATCCAAAAAGCCATTATCTATAAACCTTTAAATAAATAATAAAACATAAACCCTAAACGAGAAAACACTAAACCTTAAACTAAAAAACTCTAAACCCTAAACTTAATTTAGAAACCCATAAACCCTAAACTATAAAACATAAACCATTAACCCAAAATAATGAACATTATATCATAAACCCTAAAACTATAAACTATAGACAATATTAAACCTTAATTAAGTCCTAAATCATTAACCCTAAAATAAAATATTCTTTTTGCGGCATTTCTATAAAAAAATGCCACTAAAGTTCAAAAAAATTAACCTTAACCTATTCCCCTAAACCCCAACACTTAAAGTAATCCATAAAGTACATGATCCAAAAACCCATGATCTATAAACCTTTAAATAAATAATAAAACATAAACCCTAAATGAGAAAACACTAAACCTTAAACTAAAAAACTCTAAACCCTAAACTTAATTTAGAAACCCATAAACCCTAAACTATAAAACATAAACCATTAACCCAAAATAATGAACATTATATCATAAACCCTAAAACAATAAACTACAGACATTAAACCTTAATTAAGTCCTAAATCATTAACCCTAAAATAAAATATTCTTTTTGCGGCGTTTCTATAAAAAAATGCCACTAAAGTTCAAAAAATTAACCTTTAGCGGCGTTTTCCAAAAAGCGCCACTAATGTTCAGACTTTTAGCGGCGTTTTCCCAAAAGCGCTGCTAATGTTCAGACTTTTTCCGGCGTTTTCGTAAAAGTGCCGCTAATGATCAGACTTTTAGCGGTGTTTTACCAAAAGCGTCATGAATGTCAGACATTTAGCGCGCTTTACAAAAACGCCGCAATATGTCCTTTTAGCGCTTTTACTAATAAACGCCGCTATTGAGATTTTTATGCGTTTTCCTTAAAACGCCACTAATGTATAATATTTGCGGCGTTTTTCTTTAAAACGCCACTAAAAACGCTGCTAAAGGTATGTTTTGGTGTAGTGTTATAATAGTGGCATAGCCACCAGATAACGTGACAGAGTCACTGGATTCATATTATGTGACATAGGTCACCAGATAATGTGGTAAAAACCACCAGAACACTTCCCCTTTATCATTATCACCCATATGCCCATGCAACATACAAGTCATACAGATATCATGCAATCTACCTTACCCCATGGCCATGACAAACTTTCTCATATTTTCATAGCAATGTTCATAAACATTATTAACGAGTAATATGAGGTACATACCTGATTACACTGCACCATTAAATGGTACTCTTAGCCGTATTCATTGATTGCCTTATTAACATATACATAATCATTATTATTATTAAACGGGATTTTAGGGCGGGTTACACACCTGGTTACTAACACGATTACCGAATCTCAAAAATCCCGACCTCACGCACTAGATCCCCTTTCCTATATTCGACCAACACTAAGAACATTAGTAAAGAGGCCATTCGGCTATATAGCAAATCTCAAAGGGTTAACGCAACCATAATCCTTACCTTGATGCCGATTTCGTTACCAATCCAAATCCTGAAACTATGTGATAAGCCTTCCTTGAAATCGGCCAAACACTAATATACTCAAACAGTTAGCTTTTGGCTTTTTAGATAACTAGGAGATGAATTGAATCAGTACGAAACCTTACCACTGACTTACCGAAAACTATTGATTAGGGATAAAGATGATGCCGATCTACTGCTTCAAAATCCTGGAGATCCTAAAAGAAACTAATTGCATGGTTGATTAAAAGTCAAGACAAATGCTAAAATTTGGCTTTTGTCCTACACATGTCGACAGAGAAGAAATAAGGGAGAATAATGGAGATTCGGTCATGATAGACTTACCTACTCCAAACCGATTAGAGAAGAAAGCAAAGGAGATCTCTGCTTGGTTGATATTAGGCCAAAAACTGAGAAGAAAAGGAGATTAAGAGATTTCGACAATGGCTTTAGGAAAAACTATGGAGATTCGGCCAAAGTGAAAGGAGAGAATAGGAGAAAAATAAATGGTATTCGGCTTTGGTTTAGAGAAAAGGGATGAAGGGAGTTTTGGCAAGAATGAAAAAGAAGAAGAAGATTTTAGGCTTTAGCAGAATAAAAGGAGAAGAGAAGATGCACACTTTCACTTTCAGTTTTGGTCAAAAGAGAAGAAAAGAATTTCAGCACTAACTCCCCCATACATGACCGAATAAGCCCCTCTCCAATGTCCTTCTGCCGGCCAACTCTTCTTCTCTCCACCCAATCCCCCTTTTCACTCCTACTTAGCCGAATCTTTAAGCTTTTGACCCAATCTACACTTCATCCATGAAGTGTCCTTGTGCCGTCCATCACTGTATCTCCTTGCTGAAAAATAAAAGCTCCAAAATGCTTCCCTTGCTGCTCGAACCTAGTCCCCTTTACACTCCCTGTGGCGTCACTTTACAAGGCCCTAAGTGGTGCCTCTTTGCCACCTTACCAACTTAATTCTTGTGTCCTAAGCCACACAATAAACTCCTTGAGGCCTAGCTCCCTTAGTTCCCCTTTTTAGGCTTAAAAATCAGATATTTTTCTAAGGCTTCTACCTACAACCCAAGGTTCCTAAAGCCCCAAAACACATTCAAAACACACTCAAGCATGCAATCACATTCATTCAAGTGAAAATGCATAACCCTACATCCCGGATATTACAGTTCTACCCCCTTAAAATAATTTTGACCTCGAAATTACCTGGCTAAAATAAGTGAGGGTATTGCTGTCGCATTGCTTCCTCCGACTCCCATGAAGCTTCTTCCGATCCATGGTTACGCCATAACACTTTGACTAGAGGAACTGATTTCCTCCGTAGCACCTTCACATCCCGTTCCAGAATCTAAATCGGCTTTCCTCATAAAATAGATCTGATCACAGCTCTACCTCCTCAACTGGTATTACATGAGATGGATCCGATCGGTAACGATGTAGCATCAAAACGTGAAACACATTGTGTATCTGCTTCAATTCCAAAGGCAACTCCAACTGGTACGCCACTGGTCCAACCCGCTTCAAAACCCGATAAGGTCCTATAAACCTAGGACTTAACTTTCCCTTGCGGCCAAATCTCATCACCTTCTTCCACGACGAAACTTTAAGAAACACCTGATCCCCCACAGCAAACTCTATCTCCTTCCGCTTAAGATCTGCATATGACTTTTGCCTATCAGATGCCTCCTTCAACCGTGCCCGAATTACCTTAACCTTTTCTTTCAATTCTGCCACAATCTTTGGGCCTAAAACTTGATGTTCCCCCAATTCTGTCCAACACGTAAGAGTGCGACACCTCCTTCCATACAGCGCTTCGTACGGTGCCATTCGAATACTTGCTTGATAGCTGTTATTGTACGCAAAGGCAAGAACTCCTCCCAACTTCCTCTAAAGTCTATCACGCAACCTCTCAACATATCCTCTAGCACTTGAATTACCCGTTCAGATTGGCCGTCTGACTGCGGATGAAATGTCGTACTGAAGTCCAACCTGGTGCCCAATGCTTGATGTAATGCTTTCCAAAACCGAGACGTAAACCTCGGATCCCTATCCGAGATAATCGACACCGGCACTCTGTGCAGCCTCACGATTTCTGCTACATACAACTTTGCCAATCTCTGCAAGGAATAGTCAACTCGCACTGGTATAAAATGTTCCGACTTCGTCAACCGATCTACTATCACCCATATCGAGTCCTTCTTAGTAGGCGTAAGAAGAAGCCCACTAACGAAGTCCATGGTAATTCTCTCCCACTTCCATTGCGGAATCTTTATCGGTTGAAGCAATCCTGACGGTACTTGGTGTTCAGCCTTGACTTGCTGACACGTTAAGCACTTCTCTACAAATTCCATAACTTTTTGCTTAAGACCAGGCCACCAAAACTGATCTCGTAGATCCCTGTATAACTTACTTCCTCCAGGATGCATAGCATAAGGCTACTATGCGATTCCTGAAGAATTTTCTGCCTTAATTCCTCATCCTTCGGCATATAGACCTTGTCCTGAAAACATAGCACTCCATCACCGTTTACACCATAGTCCTCCAACTCCCCGTTTTGTACTTGTAGCAGCTTAGCACTAAGTTCACTATCTACCAATTGTTTCTCCTTCACCTGACTTAGCCACGTCGGCTTCACTTGCAACTCTGCTAACAAACTTCCATCATCATAAAGGCTAAGATGTACAAACATCGCCCTTAGATCCGACACCACTTTTTGACTTAAGGCATCTGCCACCACATTCACCTTGCCCGGGTGATATCTATTGAGCAATCATAGTCTTTCAACAACTCCACCCACCTTCGCTGTCTCAAATTTAGCTCCTTTTGAGTCAGCAAATACTTTAAACTCTTGTGGTCCGTGTAGATCACCGACCTTTCCCCATACAAGTAGTGCCTCCACACTTTTAGAGTGAATACCACCGCTGCCAACTTCAGATCATGCGTCTGATAGTTAACCTCATGTAGCCTCAACTGTCGAGACGCATAAGCGACCACTTTCCCGTCTTGCATAAGGACACATCCCAATCCTGTATGGGAAGCATCACAATACACCACGAAGTCTTTCCCTACTTCTGACTGAATCAAAACTAGAGCCTCTGTCAATACTCTCTTAAGCTTCTCAAAACTCTCCTGCTGCTTATCCGCCCATACGAAAGATACCTCCTTTCTCAACAACTTCGTTAGAGGTGCTGCTATTGACGAGAACCCTTCGATAAATCTCCTGTAGTAGCCTGCTAACCCTAAGAAACTACGAACCTCAGCCACAGACTTAAGTGGTTTCCAATCTAATATTGCCTCAATCTTCCGAGGATCCACCCTTATTCCTTCCACAAACACCACATGCCCTAAGAACGTAACTTCTTTCAGCCAAAATTTGCACTTGCTGAACTTGGCATATAGCTTCTTTTCCCTTAACACTTGCAATACCACCAGGAGATCCTCATCATGTTCTTCCTCTGACTTGGAATACACTAGGATGTCGTCTATAAACACAACGACAAACCGATCCAAGTAGGGTTAGAAAATCTGGTTCATCATATCCATGAACGCGACTGGGGCGTTCATCAATCCGAACGGTATTACTAAGAACTCATAATGCCCGTACCTTGTCCAAAAAACTGTCTTATGGATATCTGCTTCCTTCATCTTAAGCTGATGATATCCAGACCGTAGATCTATCTTCAAAAATACCGCGGCCCCCTTAAGCTAATCGAACAAGTCATATATCCTTGGCAATGGATACTTGTTCTTGATGGTCAGCTTATTCAACTGCCGATAATCTATGCACATGCGCATAGTCCCGTCCTTCTTCTTCACAAATAGGACCGGTGCTCCCCATGGAGACACACTAGGTCGAATAAATCCACGATCGAGTAACTCTTGGATTTGGGCTTTAAGCTCTACTAACTCTTTTGGTGCTATTCGGTATGGAGTAATTGACACAGGAGCTGCACCCGACAGTAAATCAATTTCGAACTCCACCTCCCTGTCCGGGGGTAACCCAGGCAGCTCCTCCGGAAAGACATCCACGAATTCTCTTACTGTTCTAACTCCACTAACTCCCTCTTCTTTGGCATCCAAAACACTAACGAAGGCCAGAAATGACTTGCACCCTTTTCGCACCAACTTATCAGCCTTTAATGCAGAGACTATGTTAGCCAAATAATTTCTTCTTTCTTCTATCATAACTATCCCCTCATTCTCCGGAGTCCTCAACTCCATTCGCTTAGCTGCGCAATCTAATTTAGCACGATGTTCCACTAGCCAATCCATGCCTAGAATAAGATCAAATTCTTTGAATGGTAGTTCCATCAAGTTGGCAGAAAATAACACTCCTTGAATCTCTAGTGGTACATTCCAGAATATCCTATTCACCACTACTGTTTGACCTAACGGGCTTACTACAGTCATCTCCCTAACAGACAGTTCAGATGCTACACCTAGTGTTTCAGCTACTCTGCATGCAACATATGAGTGGGTCGAGCCAACATCAATTAAAGCAAAGTAAGGCTTGTCAGCTATAAGGAACGTACCGGTTATGACGTTCGGTCGCCACCATCCTCCTCCGTCAAACCGCATACACCCAATTCCTATTGTCTCACCTCGGGTTACCAACACCTCTCGCCGGTGTTCCCAGACCCTTCCGAACCATTACCTCGCCAACTGACCACGGCCCCACGGTGGTCAGCCGCCTCTTCCACTGATTAAGACCCTAACTTATTGGTGGCCTCCGTCTGCTTTCATAGGCGCCCCTAATCATGTGATCCTTGGACCCACACTTAAAACATCCCCCTGTCTTCTTCCAACACTCTCCCAGGTGCATCTTTCCACACTGAGCACAAGTACGGTATTGTCCTCCCATGACAACCGGCTGACCTCGTGGCCCTTCAACTCTAGGTCTCTTTTGAACATTCTCGGATGACCCTGATGATCCAAAACCTCTCTTCTGTCTATTCCTATCAGAATTCTGTCTCACAGATTCCTCTTCGGCTACCTTAGCCTTCTCTACCAACACGGTAAACTCTCACTCCTGCTGTGGGGCTATCAACAATCTCAGGTCATCCCTCAGTCCGTCCTTAAACCGGGCACACTGTTCACGTTCCGTAGCCACAATACCTCGAACATACCGGCTCAACCTTAAGAATTCTGCCTCGTACTCTGCTACGGTCTTATTCCCCTGAACCAGCCTCAGAAATGCCTTCCTCTGCGCATCAATATAGCTAGTCCCAATATACTTCTTCTGATACGCTGCCTTAAAATACTCTCAAGTAAGATCGTCTGCTGCAGCACCATCCCGAATCGTGAGCCACCACTGGTATGACTCATCACGAAAAAGCGACACCATCCCTTTCAGTTTCTCCTCAGCAGTCAGGTCCAAATCGTCCATAATTCACTCCGTCGCCTCCAACCAATACTCAGCTGTATTGGGCACCACACCCGATACACCTCAAAGCGCCTCAGCTCCGTTAGTTCGGAGTCGCTCGGGTATAGATTTCTGAGCTCCCATATCTCCACCTGATCCAGCCACCCTCTCAAGAACTCGCAGCATTGCCTGCGATACTGCATCATCCCCCATCTGATCCTAATATTCCATACCAGTAGCTGGTGGTGGTGGCATCTCATTCTCGGACCCTTGACCAGACCTAACGGGTTCTGATACGGTCATTCTGCCTCTACCACGCCCTCGCACGTTACGACCACGTCCCCTAAAACTCATTCTTCCGAGTTACGTTTATCTGGTTAAGAATTTTATGAATCATTATTTCTTTCCACTGATTTATCGCGAATAGTCTTATGATTAATAGTTCTAAAAAGTAGTTCTTTCGAGTTCATACACACACTACAGTCTCAAGTTC
The DNA here is from genome assembly GCA_025506655.1 of Gossypium rotundifolium. NCBI lineage: Eukaryota > Viridiplantae > Streptophyta > Magnoliopsida > Malvales > Malvaceae > Gossypium > Gossypium rotundifolium. The sequence goes on along the minus strand of CP106722.1, from coordinate 82,417,769 downwards.
ATTCATTCAATTATCAACATTCATGAACTCGCGTTCATTATAGAAAGTGTTGTGGTTGTCTTTGTTGTTGTTTTCCACTACCCATGGGTATTTTTGTAATTTTATCCTACAGGAGTATTTTCGTAATTTTTCAAAATAGGGTCCTTGGTGATATTGTGAAATAGGGGTGTTCTGGTAATTTTGTAATCCCGGGGGTACTTTGGTAATTTTAGAAATCTGGGGGTATTTTGGTAATTTTGGAAATCTGGGGTATTTCGGTAATTTTTCAAATCAGGGTATCTTGGAATTTTACAAAATAGGGGTTTTTGGTATTTTTACAAAAATATGAATATTTTGATAAAATTTAAGGGTAGTATGGCAATTTTATAAACTGATGATATTTTAGTAATTTTTTTGCAAACCAGGGGTATTTCAGAAATTTTTTTAAATCTAAAATAGTTTTTACGAATCAAAGGGGTAATTCGGTGATTTTAAAACTAAGGTTTTTGTAAAACTGTGTAGCTAGTCCCTTTCGGGTTTTAATTACTGAATTTAGCCTGTGGTTAAGTCCTCTTGGTTAGGGTGAACCGTCACTACGCACCAGGTAGGATTCGAGTGGAGAGGAGGTGAGTCACTAGGACTGCTTAAATACCAAGCTCCCCCTGAATCCAATCCTAGCCATGCGCACAATGGTTGCCACACCCTTAACTCAGCGACTCACTCACAGGTTTGTTTGATTAGACTTTAAATTTTATGAAATTCTGTGTTGGAGTAAGCCAATCCTAGGGTTCAATAGCTCCTAATCCACTAATCTACGTCCCCGTAATACCCACATACAAATCACACAGTAGTTAGGGGTACTTACCTAGTGGACTTCGAGCCGAAGACTCAGGTGCCATGCCAGAAAACCTGCTCAACCTTTAGTAAAACTCGATTTCAAAATAAAAGTGTTTCTGGGCACAAAAGCCCTCAAGGTCGAGTTTTGAACCGGCTCGATACTAAACCGAAACGCCCAAACCCAAATTTCACAAGCCCTGACCGGATCTGGCATGCTCCTTGAGTAAAGCGTAGTTAAATCTCGTTATGATATCTTAAAAATCTTGGTGGTTTTGAAGAAAATAGATTTGGATTGTTCTTAAGTTAAAAACCGTGTTGTAATTTATTTTTGTATTTAAATGTTATATCTTTAGAAATTTCAAGTTTAAAGAAATACCGAATTTTAGAGCTTATTATTATTAACTTGAAAACCATAGATGTTTGGGTGTCAAACAATTGATGTTGTTTTACGAAAAAAATGTTTAGTCGTTTTGTTCGATGTTGTTCGCATCATAATAAAAATTAAAATGTAAACTTAAAACAGCTAAATGATAATAGCCTTATTACATCAAAATATAACCCAAAATAAATCAAATAAAACTTAATAAGAAAAATTCGAAAATGCTGAGCTAAGCATGGCCACTCCTAAGTCCCTGCCGACCCGATCCATTTACTGATTATCACCTGCAAAATGTTAACCCACGAAGGGTGAGTCAATGAATCGATTGTAATGACCATCATAGATTCCCAATCGATAAAACATATTATATCACATATATTAATCATAGGCAATGATGCAACCCAAACCCACCTAGATATCCATCCTCTACACATCACCCGTACCTACCAATCACACCGTGGGGATTACTAAATCAACCTTCCATCCGCTACACACCATCGAAGGCAATCGCTATAGTCAACTGCTCATCGCTCTTATAATTGTGGCATAGCCACCAGATAACGTGACAGAGTCACCGGATTCATATTATGTGACATAGGTCACCAGATAATGTGGTAAAAACCACCAGAACACTTCCCCTTTATCATTATCACCCATATGCCCATGCAACATACAAGTCATACAGATATCATGCAATCTACCTTACCACATGGCCATAACAAACTTTACCACATGGCCATAACAAACTTTCTCATATTTTCATAGCAATGTTCATAAACATTATTAACGAGTAATATGGGGTACATACCTGATTACACTGCACCATTAAATGGTACTCTTAGCCGTATTCATTCATTGCCTTATTAACATATACATAATCATTATTATTATTAAATGGGATTTTAGGGTGGGTTACACACCTGGTTACTAATACGATTGTCGAATCCCAAAAATCCCGACCTCACGCACTAGATCCCTTTTCCTATATTCGGCCAACACTAAGAACATTAGCAAAGAGGCCATTCGGCTATATAGCAAATCTCGAAGGGTTAACGCAACCATAATCCTTACCTTGATGTCGATTTGGCTACCAATCCGAATCCCGAAACTATGTGATAAGCCTTCCTTGAAATCGGCCAAACACTAATATACTCAAACGGTTAGCTTTCGACTTTTCAGATAACTAAGAGACGAATTGAATCAGTACAAAACCTTACCAACGACTTCATCAAAACTATTGATTAGGAAAAGATGATTCCGATCTCGCTTCAAAATCTCGAGATCCTAAAAAACCAATTGCATGGTTGATTAAAAGTCAAGACAAATGCCGAAATTCGCTTTTGTCCTACACATGTCGACAGAGAAGAAATAAGGAGAATAGTGGAGATTCGGTCATGATAGACTTACCTATTCCAAACCGATTAGAGAAGAAAGCAAAGGAGATCTCGCTTGGTTGATATTCGCCAAAATTGAGAAGAAAAGGAGATTAAGAGATTTTGGCAATGGCTTTAGGAAAAACTATGGAGATTCGCCAAAGTGAAAGGAGAGAATAGGAGAAAAATAAATGGTATTCGGCTTTGGTTTAGAGAAAAGGGATGAAGGGAGTTTCGGCGAGAATGAAAAAGAAGAAGAATATTTTAGGCTTTAGCAGAATAAAAGGAAAGGAGAAGATGCACACTTTCACTTTCGATTTTGGTCAAAAGAGAAGAAAAAATTTCGGCACTAACTCCCCCATACATGACCGAATAAGCCCCTCTCCAATGTCCTTCTGCCGGCCAACTCTTCTTCTCCCCATCCAATCCCCCTTTTCACTCCTACTTAGCCGAATCTTTAAGCTTTTGACCCAATCTACACTTCATCCATGAAGTGTCCTTGTGTCGTCCATCACTGCATCTCCTTGCTGAAAAATAAAAGCTCCAAAATGCTTCCCTTGTTGCTCGAACCTAGGCCCCTTTACACTCCCTGTGGCGTCACCTTACAAGGCCATAAGTGGCGCCTCTTTGCTACCTTACCAACTTAATTCTTGTGTCCTAAGCCACACAATAAACTCCTTAAGGCCTAGCTCCCTTAGTTCCCCTTTTTAGGCTTAAAAATCAGATATTTTTCTAAGGCTTCTACCTACAACCCAAGGTTCCTGAAGCCCCAAAACACATTCAAAACACATTCAAGCATGCAATCACATTCATTCAAGTGAAAATGCATAACCCCTAAATCCCAGATATTACATTAAACAAGTGAATTTTTATTATAGATTAAGAAACACGAAGCCCGAATCGAAACTGAGGCAAGAACAAGGTGGTGGATTAAATTGAACGATTTCACATATAATTTGGTGCCGAGGTAAGTTTGTGTGAAATAAAGCTACATAATAATATTATATTCTTAATTGCTTAATATCATGAGAAATGTTTAGTATTTCTATGAAATTGATTAATGATGCCTCAATAAAAGTATAATGCTATTATGTTGACTTGAAGCCCCGGTTGAACATTAGGAATAGTAAGGATACCATTGTCACAACATGAGATAAAGAAGGTCCCGTATAAAACCATGTTTGGGACATGGCATTGGCACCGAAAAGAGATCTCGTGTAAGACCATGTCTAGGACATGGCATCGACATCGATATACAATCTCGTATAAGACCATATCTGTGATATGGCATCGACATCGAGATATAAGATCCTGAGTAAAACCATATCTAGGATATGGCTTCGACATTGAGATGTGATCCCATATAAGACCATATATGGGATATGGCATTGGCATTGTGTTACATGTATGATGAGATTGGGTATCCTTCGATATTCCAAGTAGTTCAACTGGTAAAAAACTAAGTTTATGTTAGAGATAGCAAAGAGCTAGGTATATGCTCAAGAGAATAAAAGTGCTAAAGTTATGTGATGAAGTGATACAGGTATATGTGAGTATCTTATGAGAAATAAGATCAATATGAGATATGTAATTGGTAAGAGTGAGCATGAGTAAGTTATGGCAATGTGCTTGAGAATTTGAGTTGTTACTCAATGTAATGTATGAATGTTATCATAAGCCTATATATTTCTATTTATTTCATGCAAACTTACTACGCTTTATGCTTACCACTCTCATTTCCCTCTTCCTTGTAGTACCACCAAGTTAGCTCGGGGATCGTAGGATGTCGGAGTTCAGATCACACTATTAGCTTCTCTTTGGTATAGCAAAGTTTGATTTATGTTGAGTATGGCATGTATAGGAACTTGGTTATTTTGTGTTATGTCATATTTGTTAGCCAATGTGTGACTATTAATGTCATTAAATTCATTTTGTAAATGGTCATTGGTAATTGGCCAAATACTTGACAAGTTTATATATTTAATGATGATGAAGTTCATGCAGTGCATGCTTGTGTGATGGGATGAGTAATGAGTAAAGTATGCACATGATGAATGTAGTGGAAACCTATGTGTGGATGTCTTGATTTTGGGTATTAAAAGTGCCTTATGGTCATAATGTATGTTGCATTGAAATGGTATAAGTGTGGTTGCTTGTAGGGTGGCAATTGGCTTGGTAGATAGCCTTATAATTGTCCGCACGGGTTTGTGTCTAAGCCGTATGTGACACACGGTCAGCCCCATGGGCATGTTGATAGGCCGTGTGTCCCCCTACATGATAGTTTGGCAAGTTAGAATACCCAGTAGTAAACACACGGGCTGAGACATGGCCATGTGTCTCAACCATGTGGAAGACACGGCCATAGAGAATGGGTGTGTGCTCAGGCCATGTAAAGTCTGCACCTGAATTTGGAAATTTAAATCGCCACATGGTCTAAGGACACAGGCGTGTGCCTTGGCCGTGTGACCTTATTGAGATGATGACGTCAGAAACAGAATGTCAAGTTTTTACACACGGGCTAAGACACGAGCGTGTCTAGGCCGTGTGAGGGACACAGACGTGTGTCTGGCCGTGTGAAAACCTCTGTAGGTTCAAAATAAAAATTTTAAAATCTACACGGACTAGGAACATGGGCGTTTGTGTCTACACAGCCTGCCCACACGGGCGTGTTCCTCTCTACACAAGTGTGTCACCCTGTTTTGTGTAAAAGTTTTCTTAGTGTTTGAAAGTTTCCAGTTTAGTCCCAAACCACTCTGTAAGTAAGTTTAGGGTCTCGAAGACCTATAAGAGGGATGTTATGATTTTAAATGCAAAGTTTTAAGTTAAAAAGAAATTTGTGGCCCGATGTTATATGTTTGAGTAAGTTAAGTCCAGTAATGCCTCGTACCTAGTTTTGGTGTTGAATACGGGTAAGGGGGTTACATTTAGTGGTATCAAAACCATAGTTTAGTCGGTTCTAGGACTAGTGTAGCGTAAGTATGAGTCTAACTATACATACAATACGTATGAGTATTTACATAATGATAGTGTGACGACTCCTGAATATTTAAATTATGTTTTTATATAGTAAATGGATCCCGATTGAGCTGTGGCCGATGATGCTACAAGTAATGTACCGGCTCCCGCGTAAGGGATCGCGCCAGTATAAAAAAGACCCAAGACTTTGGGTTAGGGAGAAGAGGCTCGAGAAGCCTTTCTCCGTATGATGAGCAACTAGTACACTAAATTTGTTTGAGAAAATCCTAATGCTCAACCTCCTCCACCCCCACCTATTCCTCAGCCTACCTCTATAGCTCCCCAAGTGGTAGAGGTAGTAAGAAGAGAAGAGCCTCTAGTTGATAGAATCCAGAAGCAAGGAGCGAAGAAATTTCGAGCTAACAAAGATGATGACCTAGAAAAAGTAGAATTCTGGCTTAAAAATACCCTCAGGGTATTCGATGAGCTATCCTGCACACCTGAAGAGTGCATGAAGTGTGTGGTGTCTCTCTTAAGAGATTCCGCTTACCAGTGGTGGAACACCCTTGTGTCAGTGGTACCAAAGGAGAAAATTAATTGAGAATTCTTCCAAGAAGAGTTCCTTAAGAAGTATATTAGTCAAAGGTTTATCGACCAGAAAAGAAAAGAATTCTTGAAGCTAAAGCAAGGTCGAATGACGGTGACCAAATATGAGCGTGAGTTTGTAAGACTTAGTAAACACACTCGGGAGTGCGTATCTATAGAAGACATTATGTGTAAAAGGTTCAAGGACTGGTTAAATAAGGATGTTCATTTATTTGTCAGTGTCCTAGAACTAAAAGAATTTGTTGTGCTAGCAGATAGAGCTTGTAAGGCTAAGGAACTAGTCAAAGAGAAAAGAAAGGCTGAAATCGAGTCCCGTGACTCGAGGAAGAGACAACTGAGTAAGTCATTCCAATCCTCATTCAAGAAATCAAGAGAGTTTACTACTCGATCAGCCACTTCAGCTGGGTTTTCAAACAAAAGTAAGGGTAAACAGTACTCGGGGTCTAAAGCTCAGACCATTTCAGTTGCTAGTGTTGGCAATGCTCAACCAAGTAGACCAGAATGTCCACAGTGTGGCAGACGTCATCTCGAGGAGTGCCGAGCAAATGAGAGAGCCTATTTTAATTGTGGATCTCCAGGCCATTTTATTAGAGATTGCCCCGAGGTGGGTGAGAAAGAGAAACCTCAGAGTGCAAGATTAGGGAGTACTGCTAGAGGAAGGCCACAGAGAAACCCGGGAAATAAAATGAGTAGTAAGAATACATCTAGAGAGCAGACTGCAAGATCTAAGGGTAGAGCACTGGCGAGAACATATGCCATTTGCGCTCGCGAAGAGGTATCCTCCCCTGACGTGATCACGGGTACATTTTCTCTCTATGATACTCATGTTATAGCTTTAATTGACCCGAGATCTACCCACTCGTATATTTGTATGAAATTATTCTCTAGCATGAACATGCCTGTAAAGTCTACAGAATTTGTAATAAAAGTGTCAAATCCCCTAGGCAAATGTGTGTTGGTCAATAGAGTATGCAAAGGTTGCCCTTTGATGATTAGAGGTCATTATTTTCTAGCTAATCTTATGTTATTTCTATTTTATGAATTCGATGTCATCCTTGGGATGGATTAGTTAACTACTCATGATATGATAGTGAATTGTGGAAGGAAATTTATTGAATTAAAATGTGAAAATGGGGATATTCTTCGTGTTGAATCAGATGAGCAAGACAGATTGCTTGTAATGATATATTCCATGTTGACTCAGAAATAACTGAGAAAAGGGCACGAATCTTACCTTGCCTTTGTGATGAATGCTAAAGAGACTAAGATAAGAATTGAACCGATACCCATAGTATACAAGTATCTAGATGTTTTCCCAAAAGAACTGCCAGGGTTGCCTTTAGTTAGACAGATTGAATTTGGCATTGAGTTGGCCCCTAGTACTGTGCCTATATAAATTGCTCTGTACAGAATGGCTCCAACTAAGCTAAAAGAACTGAAGGCACAGCTACAAGAGTTGACGAAAAAAGGCTTTACAAGACTGAGTTATTCTCTGTGGGGTGCTTCCGTATTATTGGTGAAAAAGAAAGATGGTTCCATATGGTTATGTATAGATTATCGACAGATCAATAAGGAAACCATTAAGAACAAGTACCCGTTGCCAAGAATCGATGATTTTTTTGATCAATTGAAGGGAGCCACGGTGTTTTCCAAGATAGTCTTGAGGTCTGGATATTATCAGTTAAGAGTCAAAGACTCGGATGTGCCAAAAACAGCATTTCGGACAAGGTATGGACACTATGAATTTTTAGTCGTGCCTTTCGGTTTAACCAACACCCCTGTTGTGTTTATGGAATTGATGAACAGCATCTTTCGGCCATATTTGGACAAATTTGTTGTAGTCTTTATTGATGACATTCTGATTTACTCTCATGATGAGAATGAGCATGCTGAACACTTAAGGACGATTTTACAAGTTTTATGGGATAAACAGTTATATGCCAAGTTTAGTAAGAGTGAATTTTGGCTTAGAGAAGTTAGATTTTTGGGGCACATTGTCTCGGGAGATGGAATCTGAGTTGACCCGAGCTAGATTTCAACTATTGTTGATTGAAACCACCAAGAAATGTATCCGAGGTTAGAAGTTTTCTGGGCCTAGCTAGCTATTACAGATGTTTTTTCAAGGGATTTTCCATGATAGCTACCCCGATGACGAGGTTACTACAAAAAGATGTAAAGTTTGAATGGACAGAAAAGTGCCAGCAAAGTTTTGAGAGATTGAAGGCATTGTTGACCGAGGCTCCAGTTCTAGTACAACTAGAACCAGGAAAAGAATTTGTGGTCTATAGTGATGCATCCTTGAATGGATTGGGCTGTGTACTTATACAAGAGGGCAAGGTGATAACATATGCCTCTAGACAGGTAAAGCCGCACGAGAAGAATTACCCAACCTATGATTTGGAGTTAGCCGCTATAGTATTTGCACTAAAGATATGGAGACACCATTTGTATTGTGAAAAATGCCAGATATTCACTAATCATAAAAGCCTAAAGTACTTGATGACTCAAAAGGAGTTGAACCTAAGGCAATGGAGATGGTTAGAGTTGATAAAAGATTACGAGTTAGTGATTGACTACCATCTCGGAAAGGCGAATGTAGTCGCCAATGCTTTGAGCAGAAATCCTTGTTTACATTATGAGCCATGAATACACGGATGACTTTGTCAGACGATGGTTGTATCCTAGCTGAGTTGAGGGCTAGATCGATGTTTCTCCAAGAGATTTTTGAGGCCCAGAAAGGCGATAATGATTTGCAAGATAAAAGAGTTCAATATGAGTCAAATGTTGAGTCGGACTTTCGGATTAGTCCTGATGGATGTTTAATGTTTCGTGATAGGTTCTGTGTACCCAAAGACGATGAGCTTATTCGAAAAATTTTACACGAGGCACATAGTGGATGTTTATCCATACATCCAAGCAGCACAAAGATGTATAATGATTTGAGGAAATGGTATTAGTGGCCGAGTATGAAGAAAGATATTTCCGAGTTTGTATCAAGATGCCTAATTTGTCAACAAGTGAAGGATGAACACCAAGTACCTTCAGGTTTACTTCAGCCTATTATGGTTCCCAAGTGGAAGTGGGACCGTATTACTATAGACTTTATGACGGGTTTGCCGTTGACACAGAAAAAGAAGGATGGCGTATGGGTTGTGGTTGATAGACTCACGAAGTCAGCCCATTTTATATCGATGTGCATTGACTATTCACTTGATAAGTTGGCAGATTTGTATGTGTCAGAAATTGTAAGACTTCATGGAGTACCGTTGTCGATTATTTCAGATAGAGATTTGAGATTTACATCACGGTTTTGGAAAAACTTACAAGAAGCCTTGGGCACAAAGTTGAGTTTTAGTACATCTTTCCATCCGCAAACTGACGGACAGTCGAAAAGAGTAATACAGATACTGGAGGACATGCTTCGATGCTCTATTTTGGAATTCCAAGGTAATTTGGAAAAATACTTAGCGTTAGTGGAATTTGCCTACAATAACAACTTTCAGTCAAGTTTGAAAATGGCACCATATGAGGCATTGTATGGGCGTAAGTGTTGAACGCCTCCGTATTGGACCGAACTCAGAGAGAATCAGATTCACGGGGTCGATTTGGTTAGAGAAACCAAGAGAAAGTAAAAGTGATACATGAATGTTTAAAAGCTACTTCTAATAGACAAAAGTCCTATGCAGATTTGAAGCGAAAGGAGATTGAGTTTCAAATTGGTGATAGGGTATTTTTAAAGGTGTCACCATGGAAGAAAGTTCCCAGATTTGGCCAGAAAGGCAAATTGAGTCCGCGCTAACCGGACCGTATGAGGTTATCGAGAGGATAGGGCCGGTAGCTTATCGTTTGACTTTGCCATCTGAGTTGGAGAAGATTCATGATGTTTTCCACGTGTCTATGTTACGTCACTACCGATCAGACCCTTCACATGTAATTGTGCTGACAGAGGTTGAAATTCAACGGGACATGACTTATGGTGAAGAATCGGTTAAAATTTTGGCACGAGAAGTCAAGCAGTTGAGAAATAAAAGTATAGCCCTTGTGAGAGTACTATGAAAAATACATGGGGTAGAAGAGGCTACATGGGAGCTCGAGGAAGCTATGAGAAACCAATATCCCAACCTTTTTACCGGTAAGATTTTCAGGGACGAAAATCCTTAAAGGGGAGAATTGTAATAGTCCGATTTTGGGGCTAGTTGGAACAGTAGTTTCAGAACCACTAATTCGAGGTTGGAAAAAATATTTTTAATATTATTTTATGTATTATATCATGATATTATGAATGCATGAAAATTTTGGGACATTAATTTTAGCGATTTCATGCTTAATTGCAAAAAAGGACTAAATCGCATAAAGTATGAAAGTGTTGTCCTACAAGTTAAATGTGTCTAAAAGCTATAGAATATTAATTGGAGGCCCTTAATGTGCAATTAGACCCTTTTAAATAGAGTGACCGGCCATAGGGGACAAACAATGTCAAAATTGGTCAAAGTTGTTGGATTAGGTGGATTAAATTGATGAAATAAAATAAAATAAAGAAAAAGATCATATCACCCTATTCATTCATCTTCTTCCACCGAAAATATCAACCAATGAGGGGTTTTTGGAGCCTAAAACTTTTAGCAACTTCTCACCCTTGAAAGTAAGTGATTTTGGTGGTCTTTCTTGAAAATTTTTGTACTTTTGGAACCCTTGTAGCATGATCTAGCTAATGAGGGGACTATTTTGCAAAATGGTTAAGAGTCTAGGGTTTTTCCATCTGAGTATTCATGTTGATTTCTAAAATTTTATGGAAGAAAATGAATCTTAGTTGTTAAACAAACAACTTTTATGAAAGGGGTTTCCATGAAAACACATAAAAGGACCTTTTTGTAAAGGTTGTAAATAGGTGGTAAATGTGAGAAATAATTTATATTGTGAGTTGTTATAAGAGTAATAAATTCTCATCTAGGCTGGTTAAAGGAGGAAATTTGATTAGAATCTATTTACGAGCCTAAGGGAAAAATCATAAATTTGTAAAAGATTAGGGGCAAAATGGTAATTTTGCCAAAGTTAATTCATGAGATATTTTAGTCAATGTTGAAACACCCCACACCCGACCCACGAGCCTGTACCGGATCTGGTATGTTCCTCGATGTAACCCGGTTCAAAAATTCTTTTGTTACTTTGAAAACTGTGTGTTTTGAAGATAGTTTGTTTGTGGGTTGGGCTCGAGTTGAAAACAAGTTTATTTTTATATCGAAAACCCATTTATTTCAGGTGACAAAATATTTCAGCTTATTTTAAATTAAATGGACTTGTTCTTTAAATACCCTAAAATCGTAACTTAGTAATTAAAACAAAAATAAAATCATCATTATGGCCTTATTACATAAAACAAAACCCAAAATAAAATTATACAGTACTTAAATAAAATAAAATGTCCATATTAAATAATTCTTCAAGCTGAGCATGGCCACCACAAGTTCTGCCGTCCCGGTCCATCACTGTTCATCACCTGAAACATGTGCCCACAACCGGGTGAGACGATAGACTCAATGTGTAACCAACACCAAAATATAATAGAATTAGGCACGCCATACACATCATGTTCAAATAATAATTCAAGATAATGATGCAAACCCGAACCCAAACCTATATGCCATCCGCTACACTCCACCGCACCAACCTCGCACACCGTGGGGACTACTCACCAACCCTCCATCCGCTACACACCATCGAAGCGATCATTGCAATGACGTGCTCATCGTCCACATAAAATTCGTGGCATAGCCACTCAGATAATTGTGTCATGAGACACCACATTCGAGATAATGTAACCGGTTACCACATTCGAGATAATGTGACCAAGTCACCACATTCACTTAGTGAGACCAAGTCATCACATTCACTTAGTGAGACCAAGTCATCACATTCACTTCCCTTTCTCAAATAACCCGTATGCCTCATATTATTCATATCATGCATATCATACTTAATTTCACATTCATGTCACTTTTCACATGTTAAGTATAACATATTTAAGTAATCCTAGTAGGAGTAGGAAAACATACACAGTACTTTGTACCATAACATGGTACTTTAGCCACATTCTTACACTTTCATATTAACATATATATCAAATTTAAGCCATAAATCTATCAAGATTAGTGTGGGGTACACACCTAATTCACTTAGCAAATTCACAGAAATCCCGAAAAATCTCGATCTACTGTTCTAGATCTTGCTTCCTATATTCGGCCAACATTAAAGGTTTAATGAGAAACTCATTCAGCCACAAAACCAAATCCTAGTTGGATTTGGTGCCCTAAAACTCACCTTAATGCTGATTTGCTTAACACTCAAATCCCGAAAACTTTGTTTTTCTTCACCTGGTATTCGGCCAACCCTAAATCTCAACATAGGTTAGTTTTCACTTTTTAATAATTAAAGAACGGATCTAAGTATTCATACAAGCCTTGGTCAATGCTTTTAGGTGCTTACCTTGTGGATTTTAAATCCTAATTTCACCGAATAACTAGGAATACGCTGCCTATGGTGTACCTTCGGGAAAAGAACTTCTCCTTCCTTGTAGTCGACACTTAGTAATTCCCGAAAGATCTCTTCAAGGTTTCGGCAACAATATATAGAGGATATTAGGATCTTAATTTCGATAGACTTAAAAGAAATAGAATGAGAATCGAACCTAATCTTACCCTTACTGAAGAATTCGATGGAACTCTTGCTTGAATCCCTTAGTAGTATTCGGCTATGGCCCTTATGTGTAACACAAGGTTTCGGCTTTTGTAACAATAAAGGAATCGACTAAGGCTTTGCTTACTTTCAATTTTTTTATTGTGTTTGTAATAGAAGAAGAAAAGAAAAGAAGAGAATTATGGCAGAGAGAATTCGACTAAGGAGAGAAGAAAAGAATGGTGCTATTTGCTAGAGAATTTCGGCAGAGGTTTCCTTGAAGAGAAAAGAATGAATGAAGAATGGCCCTTATTTTCCCTCTATTGCCGAAATTCCTAGGCTAGAGTCCCTACTTGGCCACCACTCTTCCTATGTGATAATTATCACTTTTATCAAAAGATTTAATCCAACAATTATCTCCTAATTAGCCGAAATTCTAAAGGAAATAAGACTCCTCCTTTTAGAGCCCACATGCCGTCCACCTCTCTGCTCTTGTAGCAAAATAAAATTTCTTTTATTTGCTTCCTAAGTGACTCGATCCCTGGCCCAATTACACTTGCATGTGGTGCCATTTCCTGAGGCCCTAAGTGGCATCTTCAGGCCACTTTTCCAAGCCCGTTTGTGTGTCAAATTTCACATACTTTTTCTCTTAAGGCCACCTTGCCTTAATTTCCTCTTTTAAACTTTAAAACTCGACATTTCTAGGTCATTTCTAAGTTTCCAAAAATTTTCATTCGGCTCTTCAAACTTAGGTTTCCAAAATGGTCACTTTCCTATTTTACTTAGGTTTCCAAAATGGTCACTTTCCTATTTTACTTAGGTTTCCAAAATGGTCACTTTCCTCTTTTTAACGTAACATTTCCATACATTCCCATGTTTCCAAAAATATTCAAAATTTATTCATAACACATCAAACATGTCATTTCATACAATTAAGCCAAAAATGCATAGGCCCTTTTCAGGATGTTACAGTTCTACCCCCTTAAAATAATTTCGTCCCCAAAATTTCCTAGCTAAAATAATTGAGGGTATTGTTGTCGCATTGCCTCCTCTGGTTCCTACGAAGCTTCCTCCGATCCATGGTTGCGCCATAACACTTTGACTGGAGGAACCGACTTCCTCCATAGCACTTTCACGTCACGTTCCAAAATCTGGATCGGCTCTTCCTCGTAGGTTAAGTCTAGACTTAGCTCCACTTCTTTAATTGGTACCACGTGAGAGGGATCCGATTAGTAGCGACGTAGCATGGATACATGGAATACGTCGTGCATCTGCTGTAACTTGGTGGCAACTCTATCTGGTATGCCACTGGTCCCACTCGCTTTAGTACTTGATAGGGCCCTATAAACCTTGGGCTTAACTTCCCTTTCTGACCAAACCTCATCACCTTCTTCCATGGTGAGACTTTCGAAACACTTGGTCTCCCACTTCAAACTCTATTTCCTTCCGCTTGAGGTCGGCGTAAGACTTACGCCTATCGAGGCTTCCTTTAACCGTGCTTCGGATTATCTTAACCTTCTCTTGGCCGCCACCATCTCTGGTCCCAAAACTCGACATTCTCCTAACTCGATCCAACAAGTAGGAGTACGACACTTCCGACCGTACAATGCTTCATATGGTGCCATTCAATACTTGCACGATAGTCGTTGTTGTACGCAAACCTCGGCTAGAGGCAAATACTCTTCCCAACTTCCTCTGAAATCCATCACACATCCTCTCAACATATCCTCCAACACTTGTATTACTCGTTCAGACTGCCCGTCTGACTGTGGATGAAAAGCCGTAATGAAGTCCAACTTAGTGCCTAAAGCTTGATGAAGTGCCCTCCAAAACCGAGACGTGAACCTTGGGTCTCTATCCGAAATAATTGACACTGGCACTCTGTGTAGTCTCACGATTTCTGCCACATATAACTTGGCTAACTTTTGAAGGGAATAATCCACTCTTACCGGGATGAAATGTGCGGACTTAGTCAAACGGTCCACTATTACCCATACCGAGTCCTTCTTAGTAGGTGTAAGGGGAAGCCCACTAACGAAGTCCATGGTAATTCTTTCCCACTTCCACTGTTGAATCTGGATTGGCTGAAGCAATCCGGATGGAACTTGGTGTTTAGCCTTAACGTACTGACACGTCAGGCATTTTCCCATGAATTCCGTAACTTCCCGTTTAAGATTAGGCCACCAAAATTGTTCTCTTAAATCTCTGTACAACTTAATGCCTCTGGGATGTATAGCATAAGGGCTACTATGCACTTCCCAAAGAATCCTCTGTCTTAATTCCTTGTCCCTCGGCATACAGACTTTTTCTTTGTAGCACAATACTCTTTCATCATTAACCTCATAGTCCTCTAACTCTTCGTTCTGTGCTTTTTGTAACTTAACACTTAAATCCTCATCAACCAACTGTCCTTCTTTCACCTCCTTCAACCACGTTGGCTTGACTTGCAATTCAGCCAACAGGCTTCCATCCTCATACAAACTTAAATGGGCGAACATTGCCCTCAGGTCCGACACAACCTTCTGACTTAGGGCATCAGCTACAACATCCGCCTTGCCCGGATGATATTCTATCGAACAGTCATAGTCCTTCAGTAATTCCACCCACCTTCGCTGCCTCAAGTTTAACTCCTTCTGAGTCAACAGGTACTTGAGACTCTTGTGGTCTGTGTAAATCGTCGACTTTTCACCATAAAGGTAGTGTCTCCACACCTTAAGAGCGAAGACCACTGCTGCCAATTCCAAGTCATGGGTTGGGTAGTTCACCTCATGTGGCCTCAACTCCCGAGACGCGTAAGCGACTACTTTTCCATCTTGCATTAGAACACATCCTAATCCCGTATGTGAATCGTCATAGTACACCACAAAATCTTTTCCCGCCTCGGGCTGAATCAACACTGAAGCTTCTGTCAATACTTTCTTAAGTTTTTCAAAACTCTCCTGTTGCTTATCCGTCCATACAAAGGGTACTTCCTTTCTTAACAACATTGTTAATGGCGTGGCTATTGACGAAAATCCTTCCACGAACCTTCTGTAATAACCTGCCAATCCTAAGAAACTTCGAATCTCCGCCACCAACTTAGGTGGTTTCCAATCCAACACAGCTTCGATTTTCTTAGGATCCACCCTTATTCCCTCGGCAGACACCACGTGTCCTAAGAAAGCAACTTCCCTAAGCCAAAATTCACACTTGCTAAATTTGGCATAAAGCTTCTTCTCCCTCAATACTTGCAACACAATCCGGAGATGCTCATCATGCTCCTCTTCAGACTTAGAGTATACCAAAATATTGTCGATGAACACTACGATTTAACCTATCTAAGTAGGGTTGAAACACCCGATTCATCATATCCATGAATGCGGTGGGCGTTTGTCAACCCAACAAAGATTACCACAAACTCAAAATGGCCGTATCTTGTCCTAAAATCATCTTATGGATATCCACCTCCTTCACTTTCAACCGGTGATATCCTCGACCTTAAGTCGATCTTTGAGAACACTGCCGCTCCCTTAAGCTGATCGAACAAGTCATCAATACTAGGCAAGGGATACTTGTTCTTGATGGTCAGCTTATTCAATTGACGATAGGACCGGTGCTCCCCACGGAGACACACTGGGTCGAATAAACCCACGATCCAACAATTCTTAGATTTGAGCCTTGAGCTCAACCAACTCTTTTGGCGCCATTCGGTATGGAGCGATTGACACAGGAGCTGTTCCTGGTAGCAAGTCTATTCCAAATTCAACTTCCCTATCTGGGGGTATTCCTGGTAATTCTTCTGGGAACACATCCTCAAAGTCCCTTACCGTTCTAACTCTATTGACACCTTCCTCCTTTCCATCCAACGTACTTACAAAGGCTAAAAACGCCTCGCACCCTTTACGAACCATCTTTTTAGCCTTAAGCGCCGAAACTACATTAGACAAGTAGTTCCTTCTTTCTCGTATCATAATGACCACCTCATTCTCAGGGGTCCTTAGTTCCATTCATTTAGCCGCACAATCCAACACGGCTCGGTGTTCTACTAACCAATCCATACCAAGCATGAGGTCAAATTCTCCGAAGGGTAACTCCATTAAATCAGCTCGAAAGCTCACTTCCTGAATTTCTAGGGATACATTCCGAAAGATCTTATTCACTACTATAGTTTGGCCTAATGGTCTTACTACCGTCATCTCCCTATCAGAAAGTTCAGAGTCTAGGCCTAGTGTTTCAAGTACACTACAGGCAACATAAGAATGGGTCAAGCCCACATCAATTAAAGCATAATAGGGTTTGCTATGAATGAGGAACATACCGGTTATGACGTCTGGTGCGTCTCTGTCCTCCCTACGGTGAACTGCATAAACCAAACCCAGCTGTCTTGCCTCAGTATTAGCAGCACCTCTGCCTTGTGTTCCACGTCCTCTGCCAGCACCATTACCTCTGTTATTCGAACCTCGACCTCGTTGAGGCTACTATCCTCTCCTGCCAACCTGATTAACATTCTGAGTTGTTGGCTGCTTTTCATCTGATATCTTTGGACAGTCCTTGAGCATATGGTCCTTGGACCCATACTTAAAACATCCTCCTGTCTTTTTCTAGCACTCCCCTAAATGCTTGTTCCCACAATGCTCACAAGGACGATACTGCCCTCTAGTACCAACTTGCTGACCCTTCGGTCCATCAGTTCTAGGCCTTTTTTGCACATTTCTTGACGATCCATAACCCCTCTTGGGTCTATTCCTATCAGAGTTCTGCTTAGTTGAGTCCTTGATTCCCTCAGCTACCTTAGCCTTTTCAACCAACGCGAAAAACTCCCGCTCCTGATATGGAGCTATCAATAACCTTAGGTCATGCCTTAATCCGTCCTCAAAACAGACACAGCGTTCATGTTCAGTTGTGACTACTCCTCGAGCATATCGGCTTAACCTCGTAAATTCACCTCATATGCTACTACTACGACTTGTTCCTTGAACTAGTCCTAGAAAAGCTTTCTCTGCTCATCAATATTGTAATGCATCAATTTGACCCTAATCGAACGGTAGTTTGGGACCAAGAATCCGAGCTTGAGAAATATTTAAATATTATATTTAGTGTTTATTATATATGAATTTATGTGTGTGAAGTTTCAGAGAAAAATTTTATCGTTTAAGTATTGAATTTGATAAAAGGACTTAATCGCGTAAAAGGTAAAAGTGGCATACTAAAGTGAAATGTGCTAATTTGAGCATGGCTTTTTAATATGAAGTATTGAAAGGGTAAATAACCCATTTTATGAGTTAGTGGCTGGTCATGGACAAGTTTGTCCTTAAGATATAATATTTTGTTATTATATTTTAAAGATTAGTTAGGTAATTTAATAATAAATTAATATAAGTTAAAGTAAAACAAACAAAAGGCCATTTTTCTTTCATCTTTGTTCATGGCGAATGTAGCTAAGAAAAGGGTTGAAGAAACTTTGAAAATTTCGCAACTATTGGGTTCAATTAGGTAAGAATTTTAGCTCGCTTTTGTTGATTTTACGTTTACGAGATCGTTGCTTAGTGTACTAAAGGACCCATGTTGAAATTTTTGAATTCAAGCTTGTGTGATATTCGGCCATTGACATTTTCTTGTGGTTTTTGATGTTTGATGTTTTTAAATTAAAGATATGCTTAAGATTAATATATTTGGTGTTGGAAATTTTGGTGATTTTGAGTATTTAGGGCTAAATTATAAAAGTAAATTTTTAGAGGGGCTTATTTGCAAAATAATTGAAAGGAATGGGCTTATAATTCCCTTGTGAATATTCAGCCCTTGTATGGTTTTTGCTAATTTTGTGTATTTTGTGTTTTGTACAATTAGGACTTAAATAGTAAAAATGTGAAACCCTAGGGGCAAAATGGTAATTTGCATGTTTAGTTGTTTTGGGATTAAATTGAATTGAAATATACTTGAATGAGCTGAATTTAATGTGTTTTAGATCAAGAGCAAAGAAAAATGGAATTGGATCTGGGAAAGCGAAGGTTCTCGAATTGCCGATTCAAGACGGTCTATCGACAGTAGAGGTAAGTCCCTAATTCGGATTATATTAAAGAATGCATTATGAAAGTATTAAATGACAAAATTTGATAAATTTGGGTATATTTACATGTGATAGCCGAATGTAGTAATGTTACATTGAATCGGATATGTTTTATTATACAATGTTATAATAGTTTTATTTGTGAAAAGTGAATAAGCTTAGTTGAATTGGAAATGTGATAGAATTGTGAAGTTTAAGTGATAAGTGGTTATGATACTATTGAAATGTTCATTGAAATGTTGAAAATGATGATATATCGGGCTTTAAGCCTAGCAGGCCTAGTGCCGGTGACTTATTTCAGGCTTTGTGCCTAGCAGTGCCTTATCTTGGGTGATTCATTTCGAGCTTTAACGCCTAGCAGGCTTTGTGCCGATGTTATATGTCGAGCTTTGTGCCTAGCGTGCCTAGTCTTGGTGATTCATTTCGAACTTCTTGCCTAGCGGGCCTCGTCTTGGGTGATTTAATTCAGGCTTTAATGCCTAGCGGCTTTTCTTGGGTGATAAGTTAAAAACAGAGAATCGGAGATGTATATACATAGTAGATTGAGCTATAAGCTCTAAAAAGAAAAAGGAAATTAACTTATTATATTGGTAAGTGACAAGGTAAGTTGATTATTTGTAATGATGAAAGTCAAATTGTATATTTTTATATGATTGATTATGTTCGGCCAAAAGGTATGTATTGAATCAAGTTCATGATATATGTGATGTTGATCAAATCGTAAGTTGATAGAAATGTGTTGGTGCATTAGGTATGTAAGGTATGCGAATAAAATGACATTGAGTTGATATGGATTGTTGGCATATAGGAGAAATTATATTATATATATATAGTTTCGACCATGCTTCATACATATATATATTTGTATACATTTAATTATGTGAGATCATTTTAGATGTACATTGAAGATGTTATTTGGTTGTATGTGGAAATGCATATGACTTTATTTATCGATCAAGGTACTTTCGATAAGTCTTACAAGTTAAGTATCGATGAATAAGGTTTAGCTATATATGAAAATTGATATTCGGCTATGATGGTACATATGTGTGTATATGTCATAAATCTTGCTTGAGACTTACTAAGCTAGCAAGCTTATTGTGTGTATTCTTGTTTACCCTTGTTTTATAGATTAGGTTCCATTACGGACTCGAAGGATTTGGGACTAAGTCAACCGCACTATCATCTTTTTGGTACTCTTTTAGTTTGATCATATTGAATAAAGGCATGTATAGGGTTGATAATGTCTATGTTGAGTCCAAACTTTATCCATGTATATATATATATCTTAGCCATGCGAATATGGCTTATATCCTTTTGTTAATATGATACCGATGCATGAATGTTTAATGATCAAATGGAGTATATGGTATGTCATTATGATGCAATGTTTGTATGGATATTAGGCTAATTTATATTCGGCTAAGGTTCATGTTCATTTAAATAGGTTTATTGTGATCTTGTGGTTAATGGATATTCAAACTAAGATGATGATTTTGAGATTGTATAGTCAATTATGTTATATAAATGAAATATGTTGATATGCTTGAAGAGCCATTATGTTCGATGTTCAATGATGTTTAATGAAGTTTAAATAACATTTTGGTAAAATGATTGATGGCACATGCGAGTCTATGAATGTTGAGAACATTTGATTGATATATGCGGATTAGATTTATAAGAGTTTTCATTGGATCATAATATAGTTAATTATGAGTGATTATTTGGGATGCTTAAGTATGTACTTAGTTTACTATAATAATAATGGGTTTGGAGTAACCACATCACTATGTGTAAGCATATCATGTATTTATATTAAATAGACAATTTGGATAATGTATAATCATGGTATTGATTGAATGATTCATATGAGGTTGTTAATGTTTTATAATGTAATAATGATCACATTGCTTATGCTTGAATTGAATTGAAAGTTTATTTGGTAATGTGTTTAGTCCAGAAATGCCTCCTAACTTTAATCCGGTGACAGATAAAGATTAGGGGTGCTACAAATATAACGTGTGCTGACATACTTTTTCTGATATGCCTCCTTAGCATACTCCCAGGTCAGATCCTCAGCGGTGGCTTCATCCCTCACTATTAACCACCATTGATACGCTTCATCGCGTAGTAGTGCCACCATTCCTTTCAACTTCTCCTCTAGGGTCAGATCGAGCTCATCCATAATGCGCTCGGTTGCTTCCAACCAGTATTCAGCTGTACTGGGTGCCACACCGGATACTCCACGAAACACCTCAGCTCCGTTGGCTCGGAGTCGCTCGGGTACAGATTTTTGAGCTCCCGTATTTCCACCCGCGCCAGCCACCATTTTCAAAACTCGTAGCATAGCCTGCGACACAGCATCATCCCCCATCTGAGCTTGCTGCTCGACATTAACAGCTGGGGGTGGTGGTAGTGGTAACTCATTGTCAGACCCTTGACCCTATCTAACGGGTTCTGACACAGTTATTCTTCCTCTTTCGCGTCCTTGACGACCGCGTCCTCTAGAACTCATCTCTAATGTTGAGATCTGATTAAGAAGTTTTTATGAATTAGTACTTTTGTTTCACTTGATTACCCGCGAAGAAATTTTATGAAAAGGACTTTAGGAGTGGTTCTTTCGTATTCATACATGCACACAGTCTTTTCATTCATTCATACATCCATCAAACAATTATGAACCTTAGTTCATTCAGAGAAACATTGTAGTTTTCATTTGTTGTTGTTTTTCCACTACCTAGGGGTTTTTCGTAATTTGTCCTACAGGAGTATTTTCGTAATTTGTCAAAATAAGGTTCCTTGATGATTTTGTCACAAAGTATTTTGGTATTTTTAAATTCCTGGGGTATTTTGGAAAATTTTTGAAATTCGAGGGTATTTCGAAAATTTTTGGACCTTGGGGGTATTTTGGTAATTTTTCCACAAACCGGGGTAAATTGTAAAATTTTAATAAATCGGGGATATTTCAGAAGTTGCAAAACTTTGAGGGTTCTTTTTGAGAGATTTATTTTCCAAAATGATGAAGTTGCAAAAATTTTGGAAATCAGGGTCATTTTGGTAATTTTGGTAAGTTAGGGGCAATTTTGTAATTTTCCAAAAATCAAGGTATTTTTTTGATAGTTTGCAAATTAGGGTTTTTGAACATTTATGAAATAATGAAATTTTGGCAAAACTGTTGAGTTGTTGGACATTTTATAAACCAAGGGCATTTTTGTAATTTTACCACTAGGGATATTTTTGTAATTTTATAAATCAGAAAATTTTTCGAAAATTTGTGTAAAAAGAAATAATTTTGTGAATTAAAGAAAATGATTTTAAGAATTTTAATATTAGGGTTCTAAAAAATGGCTAGTTTCCTTTCGAGTTTTAGTTATTGAGTTTAGCTTTATGACCGAGCCTCCTTGGTCGGGGTGAACCAAAGCTACGCACTGAGCGAGATTCGAGTGGAGGAGGTGAGTCACACTGATTTGCTTAAGTACCAAGCTCCCACTAAAACCATTCCTAGGCATGCGTCTGAGGTTGCCACACCCACTAAGTCCTCCAGGTTAGGGTGAGCCGAAGCTACGCACTGTAGGATTCTGCGAAGAGGAGGTGAGTCACTAGGGCGCTTAAATACCAAGCTCTTCCTGGGATCTAATCCTGACATGCGTACCATGGTTGCCATACCCTAACTCGATTGACTTAGCCATAGGTTTGTTTAATTAGATATTTAAGTCTTATGTATTTGTTAGGGTATACTAGTCCTGGGTTCAAGTTCCTATCATGCTATTCTACGTTCCATTCCTTTTCTACCCTTCTATAATTGGATAATCACACGATAGTTAGGGGTACTTACCGGTGGATTGCGATTCGGAGACTCGAGGCCATGCCATCAAACCCCCCATTTTCGAAATACTTCCATTAAACTCATTTGGGCTCGTTTTGAAAATGTTTTGGGCCTTAGGCCACAGTGCCGAGAGTTTAAAACTGGCTCGATACAAATTAAAACACCCACACCCTACCAAGAGCTTGGACCGATCCGTATGTTCCTCGATGTAACCTGGTTCAAAAATTCTTTTGTTACTTTGAAAGCGTGTGTTTTGAAGATAGTTTTTTGTGGGTTGGGCTCGAGTTGAAAACAAGTTTATTTTATATCAAAACCCATTTATTTCGGTGACAAAATATTTAAGCTTATTTTAAATTAAATGGACTTGTTCTTTAAATACCCTAAAATCGTAACTTAGTAATTAAAACAAAATAAAATCATCACTATGGCCTTATTACATAAAACAAAACCCAAAATAAAATTATCTGATGACTTAAATAAAATAAAATGTCCATATTAAATAATTATTCAAGTGAGCATGGCCACCACAAGTTCTGCCGTCCCGGTCTATCACTGTTCATCACCTGAAACATGTGCCCACAACGGGGTGAGTCGATAGACTCAATGTGTAACCAACGCCAAAATATAATAGAATTAGGCATGCCATACACATCATGTTCAAATAATAATTCAAGATAATGATGCAAACCCAAACCCAAACCTATATGCCATCCGCTACACTCCATCCGTACCAACTTGCACACCGTGGGGACTACTAAGTCAACCCTCCATCCGCTACACACCATCGAAGGCAGTCGCTGCAGTCGACGTGCTCATCGCCCACATAAAATTCGTGGCATAGCCACCAGATAATTGTGTCATGAGACACCACATTCAGATAATGTAACTGAAGTTACCACATTCAGATAATGTGACCGAAGTCACCACATTCACTTAGTGAGACCGAAGTCATCACATTCACTTAGTGAGACCAAGTCATCACATTCACTTAGTGAGACCGAAGTCATCACATTCACTTCCCCTTTCTCAAATAACCCGAATGCCCCATATTATTCATATCATGCATATCATACTTAATTTCACATTCATGTCACTTTTCACATGTTAAGTATAACATATTTCGTAATCCTAGTAGGAGTAGGAAAACGTACCTAAGTACTTTGTACCATAACATGGTACTTTAGCCACATTCTTACACTTTCATATTAACATATATATCAAATTTAAGCCATAAATCTATTAAGATTAGTGTGGGGTACACACCTGATTCACTTAGCAAATTCACTGAAATCCCGAAGAATCTCGATCTACTGTTCTAGATCTTGCTTCCTATATTCGACCAACATTAAAGGTTTAATGAGAAACTCATTCAGCCACAAACCAAATCCTAGTTGGATTTGGTGCCCTAAAACACCTTAATGCCGATTTGCTTAACACTCAAATCCCAAAAACTTTGTTTTTCTTCACCTGGTATTCGGCCAACCCTAAATCTCAACATAGGTTAGTTTTCGGCTTTTTAATAATTAAAGAACATATCTAAGTATTCATACAAGCCTTGGTCGAATGCTTTTAGGTGCTTACCTTGTGGATTTTAAATCCCGAATTTCACCGAATAACTAGGGAATACGCGGCCTATGGTGTACCTTGGGGAAAAGAACTTCTCCTTCCTTGTAGTCGACACTTAGTAATTCCCGAAAGATCTCTTCAAGGTTTCGGCAACAATATATAGAGGATATTAGGATCTTAATTTTGACAGACTTAAAAGAAATAGAATGAGAATCGAACCTAATCTTACCCTTACTGAAGAATTCGATGGAACTCTTGCTTGAATCCATTAGTAGTATTCAGCTATGGCCCTTATGTGTAACACAAGGTTTCGACTTTTGTAACAATAAAGGTATCGGCTAGGGCTTTGCTTACTTTCGATTTTTTTTATTGCGTTTGTAATAGAAGAAGAAAAGAAAAAAAGAGAATTATGGCAGAGATAATTCGACTAAGGA
Organism: Gossypium rotundifolium; assembly: GCA_025506655.1. Taxonomy (NCBI): domain Eukaryota; kingdom Viridiplantae; phylum Streptophyta; class Magnoliopsida; order Malvales; family Malvaceae; genus Gossypium; species Gossypium rotundifolium. The sequence continues at coordinate 82,393,096 of CP106722.1, read as the reverse complement.
GAGAAGAAAAGAATGGTGCTATTTGCGAGAGAATTTCGGCAGAGGTTTCCATGAAGAGAAAAGAATGTATGAAGAATGTCCCTTATTTTCCCTCTATTACCGAAATTCCAAGGCTAGAGTCCCCTACTTGGCCACCACTCTTCCTATGTGATAATTATCACTTTTATCAAAAGATTTAATCCAACAATTATCTCCTAATTAGCCGAAATTCTAAAGGAAATAAGACTCTTCCTTTTAGAGCCCACATGCCGTCCACTCTCTGCTCTTGTAGCAAAATAAAATTTCTTTTATTTTCTTCCTAAGTGACTCGATCCCTAGCCCAATTACACTTGCATGTGGCGCCATTTCCTGAGGCTCTAAGTGGCATCTTCAGGCCACTTTTCCAAGCCCGTTTGTGTGTCAAATTTCACATACTTTTTCTCTTAAGGCCACCTTGCCTTAATTTCCTCTTTTAAACTTTAAAACTCGACATTTCTAGGTCATTTCTAAGTTTCCAAAAATTTTCGTTCGGCTCTTTAAACTTAGGTTTCCAAAATGGTCACTTTCCTATTTTACTTAGGTTTCCAAAATGGTCACTTTCCTATTTTACTTAGGTTTCCAAAATGGTCACTTTCTTCTTTTTAACGTAACATTTCCATACATTCCCAGGTTTCCAAAAATATTCAAAATTTATTCATAACACATCAAACATGTCATTTCGTACAATTAAGCTAAAAATGCATAGGCCCTTTTCAGGATGTTACAAATGTGATCATTAAACAAGTGAATTTTTTATAATAGATCAAGAAACACGAAGCCCGGACCAAAACCGCGGCAAGAATAAGGTGGTGGACTAAATTAAACGATTCCACATATAATTTGGTACCGAGGTAAGTTTGTGTGAAATTTAAGCTATGTAATGATATTATATTCTTAATTGCTTAATGTCATGAGAAATGTTTAGTATTTCTATGAAATTGATTAATGATGCCTCGATGAAAGTATAATGCTATTATGTTGAGTTGAAGCCCCGGTTGAACATTAGGAATAATAAGGATACCATTGTCACAACATGAGATAAAGAAGGTCTCGTATAAGACCTTGTCTGGGACATGGCATCGACATCGAGATATAAGATCCTAAGTAAAACCATATCTAGGATATGGCTTTGACAATGAGATGTGATCCCATATAAGACCATATATGGGATATGGCATTGGCATTGTGTTACATGTATGATGAGATTGGGTATCCTTCGATATTCCAAGTAGTTCAACGGGTAAAGAACTAAGTTTATGTTAGAGATAGCAAAGAGCTAGGTATATGCTCAAGAGAATAAAAGTGCTAAAGTTATGTGATGAAGTGATACAGGTACATGTGAGTATCTTGCAAGAAATATGATGATATGAGATAGGTAATTAGGAAGAGTGAGCATGAGTAAGTTATGGCAATGTGCTTGAGAATTTGAGTTGTTACTCGATTTAATGTATGAATGTTATAATAAGCCTATATATTGTACTTATTTCATGCAAACTTACTAAGCTTTATCCTTAGCCCTCTCATTTCCCTTTTCCTTGTAGTATCGCCAAGTTAGCTCAGAGATCGTAGGGTGTCAGAGTTCGGATCACACTATTAGCTTCTCTTTAGTATAGCAAAGTTTGATTTATGTTGAGTATGGCATGTATAGGAACTTGGTTATTTTGTGCTATGTCATATTTGTTAGCCAATGTGTGGCTATTAATGTCATCTAATTCATTTTGTAAATAGTCATTGGAAATTGGCCAATACTTGACAAGTTTATATATTCAATGATGATGAAGTTAATGTAGTGCCTGCTTGTGTGATGGGATGAGTAATGAGTAAAGTATGCACATGATGAATGTAGTGTAAACCTATGTGTGGATGTCTTGATTTTGGGTATTAGAAGTGCCTTATGGTCATGATGTATGTTGCATTGAAATGGTATAAGTTTGGTTTCTTGTAGGGTGGCAATTGGCTTGGTATATAGCCTTATAATTGTCCACACGGGTGTGTGTCTAGGCCGTGTGTGACACACGGTCAACCCAATGAGCATGTTGATAGGCCGTGTGTCCCCCTGCATGCTAGGTTGGCAAGTCAGAATACCCAGTAGTAAACCCACGGCTGAGACATGGCTGTGTGTCTCAACCGTGTGGAAGACACGGCCATAGAGCATGGGCACAGTGTGAAGTCTGCACCTAAATTTGGGAATTTAATTCGCCACACGGTCTACGGACACGAGCGTGTTCCTTGGTTGTGTGACCATATTGAGATGATGACGTCAGAAATAGAATGTCAAGTTTTTACACACGGGCTAAGACATAGGCGTGTCTAGGCTGTGTGAGGGACACGGGCGATGGACACAGGCGTGTGTCTGACCGTGTGAAAACCCTATAGGTTTGAAATGAAAAATAAAATCCACACAGACTAGGGACATGGGCGTGTGTGACTACACGGCCTGCCCACACGGGCGTGTTCCTCTCCACAGGGGCGTGTGGCCCTGTTTTGTGTAAAAGTTTTCTTAGTGTTCAAAAGTTTCTGGTTCAGTCCTGAACCACTCTGTAAGTAAGTTTAGGGTCTCGAAGACCTATAAGAGGGACGTTATGATTTTGAATGCAAAGTTTTAAGTTGAAAAGAAATTTTGTGGCCCGACGTTGTATGTTTGAGTAAGTTAAGTCCAGTAATGCGTCGTACTCGGTTCTGGTGTTGAATACAGGTAAAGGGTGTTACATCAATGTTAAAACAACCTATTTTTTCCCAATACTCTACAAACCACACACCCTTCTTCCCTCCCCATTTTCGTCATTGAAAAAAAATCTTAAACACAAAATCCACATAATTTCTCTCTAATAACTTAGCCATCGTGATTTTCACATCTCCGAAATACCAAAATCTCTTCTAAATTTAAAGAAAATTGTTAAAAAACAACATCAATCCCTTCATACATTTTCCAAACAATTTTTCACAAAATTCAATCTTCGGTTCATTTTTCTTCTCAGTCAAGGTAAGGTTCTAATTTCCTCTTGGATTTTTTATTTATTTTAACCCTTCAAATCAAGTTTTGATCCATTATAAAAAGAATTTTACGTTTTAGCCGAAATTGAGATCAATAATGGTAGAATTCGGGTTTTCAAACTAGACTGTTGTTTCTAAGTGTTTTTTGGCTTGCTACGATGAGATTAGAATGTTTTTAAACTTACTTTAATCAATCGTTAAGAGATTTGAAAGATTTAACAATTTTTTGTTTGAAGTGTTCATGAACGTCGAATTTTCTAGAAACTTTAAATCTAAATTTCTAGGTGTTGTCATGGTTAAGATCTATTCTAAAGTGAATAATTACATGTTTAGAATTGATTTTAAGTAATAGAAACAAGTCTAGATCAAGAAATCAAAGTTTCGACTAAAATAGTCAAAATTTTCGCTTTAAAAAGAAGTTAGGTTGAATTTTCATTTTGTTTGATTTCTGATGTGTTTGTGGTTATTAATGATTGTACGTATTGTTTGTATTATGCTTGTGAAGTTATGAAACCGTTGGAGCTCTCTGCGAGCAAGACAAAAGGCAAGGTAAAGCTTGTTTAAGCTTTTGGCTAGCAAGCGAAAACGAGATCAGTGAATTGCTGCTGATACACTTGATCCATAATGTTAATTGAGAACTTAGGATTACCCTAAACCCCTATCCTAAGTTCTAATTGTAAGCATTTCCTATACTTTTTTCCTTGTTGTGAAATAATGTCTAAGTAAGATGAGTTGTGATATATGATGCTAATACAACAGGTAATATGTGGAAATACATGAATTTGATATGTGATTTACTGATTTTAATGCACACATATAAGGTATGATACATGATAGCTTAGTGAGCAATATTGTGGCACTTGAAGTGCAATTAAATGTGTATCCGATAAGCATGTATTGTGTAGGAGATTGTGATGTGAAACTGATGAACATGAATATAGGTTATGTGCATTAAAACAGTAAATAAATATTTGTAATTTTGGATATTTTGGCCTTGATATCTCTTGAAACCATTAGATATAGTTAGGCATGCTATAGGATTGTGAAAACTCAACTTTATATTTTGTGATTTGGGTGTTGAGGCCCGGGACAGGCTAGAGGGATAAGAGAATATCAAGTTAAGCTCCATTCACCGAGACATGCTGGTGTGTTAGAGAGTGTTTAGATTAATGCTACACTTTTGGGACATATTAGACTCTTTGAGTCATTGGTGTGTTAGAGATCCATTAATCTAATGTGTGGTGATTAAGTCTACTTATATGTTTCATAACCTCAAGCTATCAAATTATCATTATGTGGATTATATATGAATTATGTTGTGTGTGAATGCATGTGAAAGAATATGCTAAACTTGTGAGATAATGAAGCATGAAAATGTTCTTTTGACTTGATGAAAAAGAGGTGTGAATGCACCTTAGTATGCTCTTGCTTAACTTATGTTATTATGTATTCTTAGTAGTACTTCCAGACATTCATTAAGCTTGAAAAACATCACACTCTTTTCCTAAAATTTGCAGGCTAGTAGTGCAGCCCAAGAGCAAACAGTGGGAAAGTGTGGTGATCCATCCAAGGTATAACGTTCAAGTAGGTGTTTTTGTGGTTTGAACACTTTGAATAAAGGCAATATGGGTTATTATTATCTTGGGACTAGAATCATGGCCTATTGATTTTATTTTTGGACTATGATTGTGGATATTTTGATGCTCGAGGATGAGATTGAAAACGCATGTTATGTTTTCTTGATGAATATGTAATAATGTGGCATGTATAATGGTTTAAAAGTTTTAATAGGCTTAAACAATATTCTGGAAGTTCGAGCATATTTAAAATGACCAAATGGTTCAAAATGGACATTTATGATCCTTAGTAAACCTTAATATGTTGATTTGATATGTTGAGTAGTGATTTCTTAGAGTAAAAGTATGGTTGCTAGCATGATCATTACATGTTATGTCAAATTTTGCTATGATATGTAATGGTGTATGTAAGCATGTTCCAATTGATGTATGAATGTATTATGACTTGATCAAATAGATTTTAGGCCTCTAATGCACAAAATGATAAGTGGGGAAGTGTCCAAATGTCGATTTGCCAAATTGCAGGCCTATTTACTGTAGAATTACAAGGCATGTTGAGATGGTGTTCGAATGTCGTCAAGTCATAAGTTTGGTGTCAGGACATCAATATCGCGTCGTCAGGATGAGGGCCACCCTTCAAGGCACGTTACGATGTGAAGCATTGCGTCATCCAAACTTGGCACCTATGCTCTAAAGGCCAAGTTTTTGAGCTTTACAAATTAGTCCTTAGATTTTGGGATGAAATTGGAGTCCAAAAAATTTACGAAATGCTTTGAAAATTCACATACCAATGTCTTAGATGTTTAATTTCATAAATCTACTGATGATTTTGTAATTTGATTATTTTTAATATTATGAAAACATTTCAATTTAGCCTGTAACATCCAAAAAGTGGGCCTACGCATTTATATGGCAGTCTAATATGTTAAATTGAGATTGTAAAGGTTGGGCTGACTTTTTGATTAAATATTTGGATTAGGGTTAAAGTTAGTGCTCTGGATAATTTAAAGTGAAATAGTGGGCTTTAAAAATTTGAGTTAGGTGGCTAATAAATGGTGTTAGCTTATAATTTAAGAAGATAGATAATTAAGTGACACGCTGGGCTTGTGGCCCAAAGAATTAAAGTGTATTAAGTGGGCATAAGGTGGAGCCATGAGGGGGGAGGAATTTGGGCCCTTGTGTGGTAGATTGGGCCTTAGAAGATGGGTCAAATTTGGCACTTAAATGGGAAGGAGGTGGACGGCAATTAGGCTACCTTTTAGGAGTTATTTCTTTTATTTTAAGTGTTAAAAAGCTGATAATTAATAATGAGGAGTTAGTTTTAAGGTGGGCTCTCCTAAAGGTAAGATAAAGATTGAGTTATCAGATGAGATTAAGGCTATCAGGAGAGGGGAGAGTTGGTCAAAATTCTAACTCTGTGTGTGTGGGTATGCCGAAATTTCTCTATAAATAGGGAGTAGTATTCTTCAATTTCGGTATTCTGAAACCCTATTCTTCTCTCATTCTCTGCCAAAATTTCCAAGCCTTCTCTACAGTTTCTCTTTTTCTTTTTCTAAGAGCGAAATTCCTTTGTTCATACCCTCATCTCCCATAGCCGAATCTACAAGGGAGATTTTCTGTTTTCCCAAAGGTGCATAGTAAGCCGTATACTCCTTAGTAATCCTGTGAGTTTTGGGATTTTCCCTTTTCTGTGATTCCTTTGTTTTGATCAACTCCTAATCTAAATCATTATTTCCAAGGCCCCATTGATTATACTCTTTACTCCTAGAAGCCAAAACTATCCCATTAAAGCCGATTTGGTGGAAAAATCGAAGGTAAGAAGTGGTAAGTGTAGCCGAATGGCCTTCCATGATTCTTGTGCTTTGGCCGAATATTATGTGGGGTTAGGTTGAATGTGTGTAATGATTGGTTTGATATGTGGTTGATGGCCGAATGTAGGAAGGTTGGTGGTGACAATTTCTAAAGGATATTCGGGATTTGGCTAACTAGGTAAGTGTTCGTTTTAAAGGTTACATTTAACTAATGAGTTAGATCTCATCGTTATTTGGTTTAGTGATTAAGGGATTGTTATGGACTCAACTAACTAGTCAAGCAGAGAAGGTTGGATCTGTAAAACCATCGCCCAAATTCAAGAAGCGATCTGTTTCGGTAGTGCGAGATTGGCCAACGGGGTGTGGGCCAAAATCAAAGTCAGATCGTGGGCCAATAGTAGTTGTTTCAAGTGATAGTAACGTAGACATAGCAAAAGCCTTAGTATGCAAATCAGGTGTGTAACACTTCCCCACCGTCTAGATCTGATTAATAATAAATGTATATTTATGTATATGTGTTCACAAGATTTATATGTTACATTAAAAGCCGAAATCTTGGATTTAAACGATGGACCCTCAGGTTAGTAAATAATCTGACCATATGTTACAAGTAAATTGTTGTACATGTTTTAAATTATTGTGCATGTTGCATGGGGTGGGTGATGAAAGGAGGAAGTTATATGTACATGTATATGAGTAACGGTTTTCTTGTGAACTCAGAGCTAATAATGCCGTGAATCTATTATCTGGATTCGCCATTATATGTTATAAGGGCTTCGGCCAATATATGTTGATGAGCAGCTTGACTGCCATCTTGGAGAGTAGCGGTGTGGGTTGATTGTAGAAATCCCCAATGGTGTGTTGGTTGGTACGGGGGCGTGTAGCGGATGGAAACCTAGGCAAATGGGTTGGGCTTTGCATATTATATGTTTCCATGTAAATGGATTTATTATGTTTAATGAGGCCCAAATCTAGTGGTGCATGAAGGTTGCACACTGAGTCTCGCGACTCACCCCCTTTAAACTAACCTTTCAGGTGACGATTAGTGCATCGGACTGGGCCGGAGTGGAGTGCAAGGTGGCCATGCAAAAGAAGGTGGATCCGGCGACAAAGTTTCCCCATATTAGTTTTTTTTTTAAAGTAGTTTATATGATGGATCTAAAATACATTGTAATAAGGCCATAGGCCATTTGTTTACATTTTAGATTTAAAATGGGCCTTTAGTATTTATTCTCATTTTAATTTCTTTCAAGGACATGTAATTAAGTTTTGGGCTTTTGATTATTAAGGCACACTTTATGTAATTTTCCATTTGGGCTTTTGGTCAACACGATTTATTTTACTAAAAATTTTCTTAGTGACAAACCAGATCCAGTAGTAGTGTTTGGGTCGGGTTTGGGGTGTTACAAATTGGTATCAGAGCCCGGTTCAAAACTCGGCTTTGGGATTTTGGGCCCAAAAGATTTTCTAAAAATGGGTTTTTAAAACATGGATTTTTATTAGTAAAGGTTTATTAGCTCAGCATGGCACCTGCGTCTCCGGTCCGAAGTCCACCAAGTAAGTACCCCTAACCACTGTGTGATTTGTATGTGGGTGATACAGGATCATAGATTAGTAGATTAGGAGCTATTGAACCCTAGGCTTAGCTTACTCCAACACAAAATTACATAAAATTTAAAGCCTAATCAAACAAACCTGTGAGTGAGTCGCCGAGTTAAGGGTGTGGCAACTGTGCGCATGTCTAAGATTGGATTCGGGGAGCTTGGTATTTAAGCAATCCTAGTGACTCACCTCCTCTTTCTTTGGAATCCTACAGTGCATAGTATTGCTCACCCTAACCATGAGGACTTGTTGACGGGCCAAAATTTATAATTAAAACCCGAAAGGGACCAGCCACCCTATTTTGTAAAATTACTAAAATAACCTCTAGTTTCAAAAATTTCCAAATTTCCCCTGATTTGTAAAATAACCAAAATACCCCTGGTTTGAAAAGAAATTACCAAAATACCCCCGATTTTCAAAATTATTGAAATACCCCCGGATTTCAAAATTACCGAAATACCTTCGGATTTTAAAATTACTGAAATACCTCTGGATTTCAAAATTATCGAAGTACCTCGAATTTATAAATACTGAAATACCCCAAATTTGCAAAATTACCAAAATACCCCCGAATTTATGAAATTACCGAAATACCCCTGAGTTGGAAAATTACCAAAATACCCTTATTTCGCCAAATCACTCGGAACCTTATTTTGGAAAATTACAAAAATACCCCTGTAGGTTAAAATTATGAAAATACCCCTGGGTAGTGAAATGACGGAAATACCCTTAAGTGATGGATGCTATTTGTATGTTGGTGTGTATGGATGTTGAATGTGCATGGTTCCTAGAATTAATAAGACTGAAACCTGTAGATAGGTTTGAATTCGAAAGAACTACTTTTAAAACTCTTATTCATAAGACTGTTCGTGGTTAATCAGTGGAAGAAAACTAATAATTCATAAAATTCTTAATCAGATAAATGCAAATCGGTAGTATGAGTACAAGGGGACGAAGATGCTCTAGAAGCGAATAATGGTGCGTACCCTACCATAATATACTAAGTGTTTATTTTGGCTTTAGAATTAGAGTGCGCAGCGAAAGCATAGTGGTGAGACTTAGGTAGTATGATTTCTAGTTAGCTAAAAATTTCGAGGACGAAATTTCTTTAAGGAGGGTAGAACTGTAACATCCAAAAAGTGGGCCTACGCATTTATATGGTAGTTATGTTAAATTGAGATTGTAAAGGTTGGGCTGACTTTTTGATTAAATATTTGGATTAGGGTTAAAGTTAGTGCTCTGGATAATTTAAAGTGAAATAGTGGGCTTTAAAAATTTGGGTTAGGTGGCTAATAAATGGTGTTAGCTTATAATTTAAGAAGATGGATAATTAAGTGACAAGCTGGGCTTGTGGCCCAAAAAATTAAAGTGCATTAAGTCGGCATAAGGTGGCACCATGAGGGGGGAGGAATTTGGGCCCTTGTGTGGCCGATTGGGCCTTAGAAGATGGGTCAAATTTGGCACTTAAATGGGAAGGGGGTGGACGACAATTAGGCTACCTTTTAGGAGTTATTTCTTTTATTTTAAGTGTTAAAAAGCTGATAATTAATAAGGAGGAGTTGGTTTTAAGGTGGGCTCTCCTAAAGGTAAGATAAGGATTGAGTTATCAGATGAGATGAAGGCTATCAGGAGAGGGGAGAGTTGGCCAAAATTCCAACTCTGTGTGTGTGGGTATGCCGAAATTTCTCTATAAATAGGGAGTAGTATTCTTCAATTTTGGTATTCTGAAACCCTATCCTTCTCTCATTCTCTGCCAAAATTTCCAAGCCTTCTCTACAGTTTCTCTTTTTCTTTTTCTAAGAGCCAAATTCCTTTGTTCATACCCTCATCTCCCATAGCTGAATCTACAAGGGAGATTTTCATTTTCCCGAAGGTGCACAGTAAGCCGTATACTCCTTAGTAATCCGGTGAGTTTCAGGATTTTTCCTTTTCTATGATTCCTTTGTTTTGATCAACTCCTGATCTAAATCATTGTTTCCAAGGCCCCGTTGATTATACTCTTTACTCCTAGAAGCCGAAACTATCCCATTAAAGCTGATTTGGTGGAAAAATCGAAGGTAAGAAGTGGTAAGTGTAGCCGAATGGCCTTCCATGATTCTTGTGCTTTGGCCGAATATTATGTGGGGTTAGGTTGAATGTGTGTAACAATTGGTTTGATATGTGGTTGATGGCCGAATGTAGGAAGGTTGGTGGTGACAATTTCTAAAGGATATTCGGGATTCGGCTAACTAGGTAAGTGTTCGTTTTAAAGGTTACATTTAACTAATGAGTTAGATCTCATCGTTATTTGGTTTAGTGATTAAGGGATTGTTATGGACTCAACTAACTAGTCAAGCAGAGAAGGTTGGATATGTAAAACCGTCGCCCAAATTCAAGAAGCGATCTATTTCGGTAGTGCGAGATTGGCCAACGGGGTGTGGGCCAAAATCAAAGTCAGATCATGGGCCAATAGTAGTTGTTTCAAGTGATAGTAACGTAGACATAGCAAAAGCCTTAGTACGCAAATCAGGTGTGTAACACTTCCCCACCGTCTAGATCTGATTAATAATAAATGTATATATATGTATATGTGTTCACAAGATTTATATGTTACATTAAAAGCCGAAATCTCATATTTAAACGACGGACCCTCAGGTTAGTAAATAATCTGACCATATGTTACAAGTAAATTGTTGTACATGTTTTAAATTATTGTGCATGTTGCATGGGGTGGGTGATGAAAGGAGGAAGTTATATGTACATGTATATGAGTAACGGTTTTACCGGTGAACTCATCAGTGTGCTAATGCCATGAAATGTTATACGGGCTTCGGCCATTATATGTTATAAGGGTTTCGACCAATATATGTTGATGAGCGACTTGACCGCCATCTTGGAGAAATGCGGTGTGGGTTGATTGTAGAAATCCCCAATGGTGTTTTGGTTGGTGCAGGCGTGTAGCGGATGGAAACCTAGGCAAATGGGTTGGGCTTTGCATATTATATGTTTCCATGTAAATGAATTTATTATGTTTAATGAGGCCCAAATCTAGTGGTGCATGAGGGTTGCACATCGAGTCTCATGACTCACCCCTTTAAACTAACCTTTTAGGTGACGATTAGTGCATCGAGCCCGGGCAGTGGGCGCGGTGGCCATGCAAAAGAAGGTGGATCCGTCGACAAAGTTTCCCCATATTAGTTTTTTTTTAAAGTACTTTATATGATGGATCTAAAATACATTGTAATAAGGCCATAGGCCATTTGTTTACATTTTAGATTTAAAATGGGCCTTTAGCATTTATTCTCGTTTAATTTCTTTCAAGGACATGTAATTAAGTTTTGGGCTTTTGATTATTAAGGCACACTTTATGTAATTTTCTATTTGGGCTTTTTGTCAACACGATTTATTTTACTAAAAATTTTCTTAGTGACAAACCAGATTCGGTAGTAGTGTTTGGGCCGGGTTTGGGGTGTTACATAGCCCTTAAGATACTTTTTTTTAAGTTAACTAAGAATTTCTAATCGAACTAAACTGATTCTTCACTAAATGTTTCTAAAAAGATGTTGGAATTAAAATGTACCTTTAAATTGATGTTACACGTGTTTTTGCATAAGTTTGACATCAAATGATTATTTTACCCCTATGCCTTGTTTGAGTAAATTTTGATGGACAAAGCATGCAACTAGGTTTCAATTTTTTATTTCTGTCTTTATATGAGTTGGGTGCGAGCATGAGACTTCAGCTGTAGACTGTAAAAGAAAATGAATAATTGTATGTGAAAATGTCATGTGGAGTTTTGGGTCACTTTGGTGACTAATGTGATGTTCCAATTCGGGTTGGACCGTCCTAGTCAAGTTTGGTGCGCCACAGTTAAAATAGTTCCTTTAATTGTGCGACACTTTCAAGTACAACGGGGTAACCGATGACGCCATTCATCTTCAGTTATTCCCTTTTCCTTATCTAATAATGTTGCTAATTACTTAGACTTATTCGAACCAGGTTCCACAACCACGTGAGACGATCTTGCTGGAAAATTTATGCACAAAATTTTCCCAATAAGCCAAACCATCTATCTTAGGCGCGATATTGCAAATTTTAAGCAAATCAAAGGTGAAAATTTGTACGAGGCTTGGGATTGATTTAAGTCACTATTGAGGAATTGTCCCTATCACAGAATGCAAGAATGACTCAAATTGCAAATATTCTATAATGGTTTGGATTGTAATTTGATTACGGATTGGATGGCACATTCGAAGGAGCCCTGATGATCCACACATACGAGCGATCCTGTCAAATAATTGACAACATGGAGATGAAATCATATATGTGGCCCAACAAGAGGTTTACGTACAACTCGAAACCATCAACGATGAAAGCTACTCAAAAGGTTGATGCATACCAAATAATTTTGAAGAATTTGAACCGTTTGGAAGTAGCAACTAAACCAACCATGATGGAGCCAGCTCAAAGCTATGGACAAAATTCGATAAAACAACCAGATGAGGTGAATTTAATTGGACAATAGAGATAGAAATCCTTATACAAACACGTACAATTCTAGTTGGAAGGATAACCCAAACTTAAGGTGGAGAAGTAACCAATGAGGTGGAAACTTAGTGCAAAACTGAACAATTCCTCTGTATCAACCTCCACACTTGCAATGATCTTAGGACAGATCCATGGGGAATGACCACACTCTATATGGTCAACAAATAGATCAAATAGAGGGAGAAATGAAGTCAATAAAGATGAATATCCGACAGGTACAGTCTAAGTGTACCTTAACCCGTAACACATTAATTGATCTAAAGGACCAAATGAGCCAGATGATGGAGATGATGAGTAACATTCAAAGGAAAATTGATATTGGAATTCCAAGCAACACGGAGAATTATCCCCAAAAGAATGGGAAAGAGAATGTGAATGCCATTTCTTTACAATCAAGTAAGACACTTGATAACAGTTGTGCTCCCATCCAAAAAAATGAGGATGTAAAAAAGCATATCAATAAACCCCTAGATGAAACCAAACTTGAAAAACCGATTGAGCAAGTAGTTGGACCGGTAGCTGAGCCGGTGATCTTGAATCTTGTAACCACAAATATACGATTCTCGTCGAGGATTGAGGATAAAAAAGAGGGATGAGGTAGAATTTGTAAGTTTTGTTAACTTATTTAAGTCCCTTAATGTTAATTTTCCACTTTTAGAATTGACAGATAAAATACCAAAATATTTCAAGTACTTGAAAAGAATTATGTCGAGGCATAAAAAGTTGAAAAAGGGTGAGAAAATTAACATAGACATCTCTTGTAGTGCTATCATTGCTAAGAAAATACCCCCGAAATTAAGAGATTTGGGTAGTTTTACAATTCCTATAATGATAGGGGATTAATATTTTAGCAAAGCCCTTTGTGATTTAAGGGCCAACATCAATTTAATGCCCCTATCAACCTATGTGAAACTCAGATTAGGGGATTTGAAAAACACATTGATAACATTGCAATTAGTTGACAGGTCCTTGGTACGCCCAAAAGGTGTACTTGAGGACGTGTTAGTTAAAGGGAGGAATTTCATAATCCCAGTTGATTTTGTAGTCCTTGACTTTGAAGAAGATCAAGATACCCTATATTGTTGGGTAGATCATTTTTGGCAACGTTTAGAATAACCACTGACCTTGAAAGAAATAAGTTAACCATGAAAATTGATGGTGAAATAGAAGTGTTCAAATGCATCCATGATTCCCAATACGAGGGATTAGAAAAAAAAAATTAGGGAATGAATGTTTTGCATTATTTTACACAACCCCTAACAACATTGATCGAAGGTATTTTTTTAGTCTAATGTGTATAATAAAGCATGGCTCAAGGGAACAAGACAAGTGGAAAGCCCGGAATTAATAAATCCCCATTGGACGGATTACGATGCCAGACAAAGACGAAAGAATTGATGACTGATAGTAACAGGTCACCAGATGAGTTCGGTAGTCATATTTAAATTTTTATCGTCGAACTTTATTATTCCTATAATTAATGTAACTTTGTGTATTTTGGATTTTGAGGATTGTAATTGTGGATATTTAATTTTAGTAAGGGTAGGAAGTAGGTTAGTTAGGAGCTAAGGTGACCATAGAAGTGTCTTTAAGTGATTATGCATAACCAAAGTAGTCCGATACGTATTAGAATACCGATTTTGCACTGCCAAGTATGTGTCGTGACATAAGTTCCCCTGTGTTGCGACACAGAACTTTGTAATAAAATATTTTGATAACTCCAGTATGCATCATAGCACAAGACTCCCTGTGTTGTGACACGGAACTTCAAAACACCAGAATAAGAAAACCCCAAGCCGTGTCACTACACACATAGTCCCGTGACGCGACATAGCATTTTTAGCAAAAAATCTTGGATATTAGGGTTGCGTATCCAACACACACACCCCTGTGTCGTGACATAGCATCAATTTTTTGCAATTTCTGGCTCGTCTTTGTGCACAGCCTATCGGATTTCCTATATATACCAGATGATTTCATCCCTAATAAGTCACTTTTAAAACATCCAAAAGATCACTCAATGCCCTAGAGCCACCACACCTCTTCTACCATCGCTGTTACTTTAAGTTTTCACATCCAAATATCTATTATTTCTTAGACACTTCTCTCCCTTTACTTGTCAGTTTGTTTCCTTTGTTTTCTATCCTCTTTTTGCAGGTATACCGCATCGGAGAATAACCCAACATGAACAACTTCGTAAATCAAGGTTAGACGTTCCAATCTCATTCTCTATTACATGTTTGGGCATTATTTTATTATATTTGTTCAATTAAATTCGGTTACATGACACCCCTCAATGCAAGACGAACCCAAGAGGCGTCAATGAATTTCAACGCTAACTGTTTCGACAACTCGAAAGTCGAATGGTATCACTTGCAAATGAATGGTCACACATTCATTCAAGAATAGCGTTCGATCCTTCGTTAACCAATTGTGACACCATTTGGGAATTGGTGGATTTCCACCATTGGTGTAATTTTTTCTCGACCCCGAACAAACCAACGGTCGACATAATTGTTTATGAGTTTTACACCTCATTAAAGGATAAGGAAATTCACAAACTCTCAGGTGGTAACCTTAACTATGTAACGGTTAGGGGTAAACAGGTATGAGTCACACCTCGGGAAATTTGTTCATGTAATGATGCTCCGTATTATGCCTCTGATTTCTTCGATTCTATGATTTAA
The DNA here is from genome assembly GCA_025506655.1 of Gossypium rotundifolium. Classification (NCBI taxonomy): domain Eukaryota; kingdom Viridiplantae; phylum Streptophyta; class Magnoliopsida; order Malvales; family Malvaceae; genus Gossypium; species Gossypium rotundifolium. Next base: position 82,377,880 of record CP106722.1, on the reverse strand, counting down.
CTATGTATAGGGGCATTTATATGGATGCCATTTGTTATGAGCGAAGGTATTTCCCAAACCTAGTGACAGCATTGTGCAAATGAGCGAAGTTTTCATGTCACCTATCGAGAAATTTGTTATGCCGTTGAAAAGCATTCTCGGCAACAATCTGTACAACCAATTCGTCGACCTTCAAGAAATTGAAGCCAACATCTAGAAGACTATTTCCGACTCAACAAAGATTGTAAAGCACCGTTTCGATTGTAAATGGTATGTACCTAGGGTTTAAGTCAGTTTTTTATCGAAAGTGATCAAACTTGGAACTTAGTTGTTTAATGTCATTTCAAAGTATCATTTTGGCATGTTTTGTATCATATGCTATTGAAAATGTGTTGTTTGGTTGTGATTGAGGTTATACATGTTAATACAGGTCTTTAAAACTTGTTCTAAATTGGTCCTTTTTGGAATAAATGAGTCACTTCACGATGAGAAACAGAGCAAAGTCCATGTGGCGATGTCGTTATTTCAAGGCCACGACAAGTACTAAACAGAGAGTTGCATCGTGATGAGGAACCCTCGTCGTCGCAACATCAACCCAAAATTTTAGACTTCTTACAATTTTGACCTATTTCAACCTCGGGTTAGGAAAAGACCTTTCGTAAGATCGTATAAGACCCAAAAATGATTTTGTATTATTTTATACATTTGTTTAGTTACATTTAAATGTTTAATGATGTAAATGAATGTAATTTGACAATAGTTGCTTCAGCAATGAATGTGGCACCTTATAACTCGGACCCGACAATCGGGTCAGGTATCAGGGTGTTGCACTTTTATTTAAAACAATTTCTATTAATATAAATTTGTTAAAGAGTACTATTTGTAAATTAAATGCAAGAATTTTCTTATTCAATCATACTTTCATAATATCTTTTAATTGTTTTACACATATATGATATCTTGGTAAAAGTACCACAAAACCCTCTATACTATATTGTGGATTGCATTTTAGCCCATCTACTTAAAAAAATGGGAAAATTAGCCTCTATATGTTAGATGAGTGAGAAAAACAACCCTTCCATTAAAATTGCACCATTAAATCTTTTTTTTTTTGTGTGTGTTTATATACAAGGTATAATAACAAATATAGCCTCAACCTTTACACATTTATTCAGTTTGACCCCTACTCTTTTATTGGAAGTAAATTAGAAATTTTTGAAACCAATGAGGCTAAAGGGTCAAAAAGACCTTACTAACAAATTGAAAAAATATCGATTAAGCCCTTTTAAAATTTAAAATAATTAAAAAACATAAAATTTATAAAAAGTTATAAAATTTTAAAATTATAACATTTTATTAAAAAATAATACTAAGCCAATAAAAGAGTATTGGTCAAATTTTTTCTTAAATCTTGTTACCATTAAATTTTAATGGATACGTGTTATTATTTTTAATAAAAAATTATATTTTGAAATTTTGTCAAAATTTGGTTTATATATTTTTTTATTTTTAATAATTTTAAATTTTAAAAGGGCTTAATTGATTTTTTTAATTTGTTACTAAGACCTTTTGACCCTTTAGCCTTATTAGTTTAAAAAATTCCTACTTTACTTCTAATAAAATAGTAGGGGTCAAATTGAATAAATGTATAAATGTTGAGTATATAAACAACAAAACAAACATTTAGCGACGTAATTTTAACTGAGGGTTGTTTTGCTCACTTATCTAACATAAAAGGACTAATTTATCTATTTTTTCAGTACAGGGGCTAAAATGCAATCCACGATATAGTACAGAAAATTTTGTAGTACTTTTACCATGATATATTGCAATCTTGAATATCTATTTAGACGATAAAATTACAGATGTTGTGTCTTTCTTTTTTTTCTTTGAGATCTGGCATCCATTAATGAAGGGGTTGGCTTAAATCTGACAACACAAACAGACCAAAAGCACATGAAAAGACAAAAGAAAGAAGAAAAACTACACAAAACAGGGAAGCTAAAGCACACAGGAAAACCAAAAATCAAAAGAGAATAACACAACAAACCCAAGAGCATAAACACCAATCGAATACCATCCAAACCTTTCCTTTTCTCCTCAAAAACCCCAGTGTAGCCAAAATGAAAAGGAAAACCAGCTTTGAAAAAACCAACATCAGAGATTCAAAGAACCTTCTCCAAAACTTCAAAGCCTACAAAACCCCTCAGCACTGACAATTCCAATTCGACCAGTCCTCTGCCACCAGACTTTCGACGGCTGGCGCCTCTTCAACCCAGAAACATGGTGAAAGGCACCGTCACCCCTCCAAAGCCAAAGTATGAGCCGCCCGATTAACATATCCCGAAAAAAACTGGTAAGTCACTTTGTCCAGATATTCCTCAAGTCTCCGAATATTCTGAGAAATAGGTCTGAGTATGGATCTGACTTCCTTAACTGTTGTTAGCTTCTTAATAATTGTAAGGGAATCCCCCTCCAATATAACCATCCTAAAACCCATATCAATCGCAAAAAAGAGAGCTCGTTTACAGGCCCTGGCTTCCCTAAAAAACGCATCTGTATTGTTTCCATAAGGGTAAGTACATGCACCCATAATTAAACCTGCTTCATTACGGGCTAGAACAACCACAGTAGAGGTATTAGAATCGCTCTTAAAAGATGCATCAAAATTTAGTTTAATAACCCCAGAGTTCGGAGGGCGCCACAACTCAGTTGCAGTACTTGTTAGGTGAGCCACTGAAATTTTACTCAAACTCTACTCATGGTCATAACCCTGTACAAAACCCACTAGATCCTGCTGAGAAAATTTTAGACCTTCATAAACCACTTTATTTCGTTTAAACCAAAAGGCCCAGAAAGAAATATCTAACAATTTTATGGTACCCTCATCAACTATTATAAAAGTGTTCACTAACTGATTTTTACCATCCGAGGTATGTAAGCTGCAATCAAACGGAAGATTTAGAGACTACCAAAGTTGCCGCAATACACCACAAGACCACAATAAGTGACCAGATTCCTCCGGCGCCTCCTTACAAAGAGGGCAAACATTAAAAACTTGCAATCTTCATTTGAGCAAGTTACTAAAATGAGGCACGTAATCTTTAATTAGTCGCCACATGTGGATCTTTAGTTTAGAAGGAGTCTGTAAATCCCAAAGCACTTTGTAGAATTTTTTGTAATTGGCTGTAAGTACTAGGTTGTAACCAAAGTGTTGGTTGTTTGCAGTAATTAAGACTCGATACCCACTCTTTACCGAGTAGTCCCTCGTAACATCGTGACTCCATACTAACATGTCCTGTACTTCAGAGGTTGCAAGGGGAATGTTGAAAATTCGAGTAGCCTACTCATGGTCAACAATCCGACAAATTATTTCCTTATTCCAGGTACCTAAGTTTACATCAATTAATTGGTTCACTGTAGTCCAATTAGTATTTATACACTGAACTGAAACTCTACTATTACTAGGGCCAGGCAACCAAGAATCATTCCAAATATTCACCGCTTCGCCTCTATCAATACGCCAAAACAAACCGTCTAAAATCAGCTCTCGAGCACTGCATAAGCTTCTCTAGGTAAGAGAAGGGTAAGAATCAATTCTAGCTGACATAATATCTGAAGATGGATAATAACGGGCTTTAAATACTTTTGTAAAAAGCCAATCGGGTGATGAGAGCAAAAAAACCAAACTTGCTTAGCTAACAAAGCTTTGTTGAAAAAAAAAGAAGTCCCGAAAACCCATCCCACCTTCAGTTTTAGGGGTACAAAGTTCACTCCAAACACTCCAATGAATACCCCTAGCCGATTTGCTATTAGACCTCCAAAATTTATTCAAAATAACTTCTAACTTATGACACAAAGTTTTTGATAGAGCAAAACATTGCATAACATAAACAGGAATTACTTGTAAAACTGCCTTAATGAACACCTCCTTACCTCCCATCGAAAGATACCGAAGACTCCAACTTTCAATCCACCGTCTGAACCTATCCACAAAATTTGCAAAGGCCCATCTCTTCTTTCTCCCAACCATCATTGGTAAGCCCAAGTATTTATCCGGGTTGGTAGCCACCCTAACTTCCAAAATGTTGATGACTGTATCCCTCTCAACTTGACCCACACTTGCTCCAAAATAATTAAGCGATTTATCGAAATTAACCTGTTACCCCGATGAAACACCCCAAACCCGGCCTAGATGTTATGGCTGACTCTGGCGACGTTACATGATAGTGCTTTGGAAAACATAACTATGTTAAAACCATTTGTAGATATTTTGGGATTTCATCAAAACGTGTCATTTAATTATTTATTATCCATCTTAAGACATTATATGTTGCGAAAGCTCTTAACATAATTTACGAGTTCATGTATTTTTAATAAAACATTTATTTATTTTGAAATTCTGTGTCTTATCCTACTACTAGCAGTTTATAAAATAGTAATCCCGAATTTTAACCAAAAATCCATAAAGGCCATGTTACATAAAAGTTACCCAAATATAACCAGATCATAAATAAAAATAAACCATAAATAAGTGTCCAGAACCGTGGTCACCGTTGAGTCCTCCGCCGTACCGATCTGTCTACTGTTGGGGATTACCTGAACAGATTAAACAGAAAATGGGTGAGTTTTCACAAACTCAGTGTGTAATCCCTACAGAAAATATACACATAGCACAATATCAGAATTCAGTCATAAATTCACAGTTCGGGTCTGAGCCCATTACAGAAACAGTGTGGACATTAGCCCACCCAGATACAGAATCAGACATTTTACAGTGCCCTAGCCCATTTCAGAAAGAATATGCAGAAACAGAGTCCTACCCACCAGCCTCTACACACCAACTCCGTCCAACCCTACACACCATGCGGGGATAAAATCAACCCACCCAGCTCTACACACCATCTTTGTCAAATCGGCACATAATCGAAATTTGCAAATGGTACATAAATATGAGCTTAAGAGCCTTTCAGATACTTCCTCCAATCAAAATCAACCCACCCCGATGCAATGCAGCATACAAGAATGACATGCTTTTATGCAGTAAAACTCATACATTCAGATCAGCATACATACTTAGTACAGAAATCAAACAGTCAGATCATTTATTTAGGGGTCTAAGTATTGCTTACCGACCCTACGGTAGGTCTACAGTCGACTTGGGTGACCCGTGTAACCTTACATAGTTTTCTATAAAAATGGGCTTACATGCCCATAAGGACAAGGCCAATTAGGCCGTGTGGGCCCACACGCCTGTGTGGCCCACACGGCCTAATTGGCCTTGTCCTTGTGGATCACACGGCCTGGCCCAGAATCTCACAGGCCCGTATGGTTCACCCGTATGGGCCCACATGGCCTAATTGGTTGAGCCCGTGTGTCACACACGGCCGTGTCGCTCGCGCACGGCCTGGCTCATCGATCACACGGCCGTGTGGTGACTAACAGTCTTGCACACGGCCTACCACATGTCCGTGTGACGTCAACAGAAAGGTTTTCAGCTTTCACATAAACCTTGTTTTCTGTGTTTTCGGGTACACACTTGGTTTCAAATCGATGCTAATGCAATCCCGAGCAATCCAGAACCTATAATTGACATTACAAATCCAGGAATTAGCCTATAACCACACTTAAAACGAATCCATCATTCCAATCAACGATCCAAAACAACCACTTAACATTTACCTCCAAAACTTTGCGTGATTTCCAACCGTTTGACAGCCCTAAAGAAGCCTTGCTCCACCCGTTTCTACACTATCAAAACATAATATAAGCCTACTAAAGAAAACTCAAAAAGAACGGAATTTCAACATCCCCAACACTTACCAATTGTCAACGGAAAGGAAATAGGTCTGCAGAGCAATAGCCGCAAGAGCTAATGAAGTAATCAAGGGAAAAGGAACCGAAACTTTGAAAAAAGAAATATGCTACCCCCTAATCTCTCCTTTTAATTCACTCCATCAACCTCTCCACTATCAGAATTTTAGTCCAACTCAACCTCTTCACATGGCACAAATAGAAAAAATAAATCCCTTGATCACACAGGGATTCGAACTCATGACCTCAAACATAATAACACACTACTTAGCCACTAGACCAGCAGGCCCATTCTGTTATTTACTTACACACTTTAACTTATAAGCCTACTAACCAGAGCTTGGGCTTTATTCATAAAAATACCAAAATTTACCCAAGTTGGGGACTTAAACTTGGGACCTCCTACACACATCCAGAACACATAACCACTGAAGCAGACACTCATTCATGCCATAATTACAAAAGACAAAATTAAGCAAAAATCAAGGCGTTACAACTCTACCCCCTAAAAGAAAATTTCGTCCTCTAAATTTTACCTGATCAGAAGAGGTGAGGATACTACTAACGCATCGAATCCTCCGGCTCCCAAGTGGCCTTCTCAGTGCTATGATTCTGCCACAGCACCTTCACTAAGGGAATAGATTTCCTCCGCATGACCTTAACGTCGCGCTCCAAAATCTGAACCGGCTCCTCTTCAAATGTCAGATATGGCCTAACCTTGATGTCCTCAATAGGCACAATATGCGTGGGATCATAACGGTACCATCTCAACATTGAGATGTGGAACACATCGTGAATACGATCCAACTCTGGAGGAAGCTCCAACTGATATACAACTGGCCCTACTCTCTTCAGAATGCGGTACGGCCCAATAAATCGAGGGCTCAGTTTACCTTTGCGATCGAACCTCAGAACTTTCTTCCATGGCGAGTTCTTGAGAAAAACTAAGTCTCCCACAGCATATTCGATATCCTTTCTCTTCAGATCAGCATAGTACTTCTACCTATCAGATGCCGCTTTCAGTCGATCCCGAATCAATCAGACCCTATCTTCAGTTTCAGAAACCAATTCTGGACCCAGAACACGTCGCTCACTCAACTCAATCCAGCACAAGGGAGTGCGACACTTACGACCATACAAGGCCTCCTAAAGTGCCATCTGAATGCTAGACTAATAGCTGTTGTTATAGGCGAACTCAGCCAGCGGTAAATACTCCTTCCAACTACCTCAAAAATCTATAACACAGCTCCTCAACATATCCTCCAGTACTTGAATCACCCTCTCCGAATGGCCAGCTGTCTGAGGATGGAAAGTAGTACTGAAGTCTAACCTCGAACCTAGATGTAATTTCTTTCAGAATCGAGACGTGAAGCGAGGATCCCTATCAAAAATGATCGAGACAGAAACCCCATGCAGTCTCACAATTTCGAACACGTACAGCTTAGCCAATTTCTGGAGCGAAAAGTCCGTCCTGACCGGAATGAAGTGAGCAAACTTAGTCAATCGATCCACGATGACCCAGACAAAATCCTTCTTAGTGGATGTTAAAGGCAACCCACTAACGAAGTCCATAGTTACTCGCTCCCATTTCCACATCGGTATCTTTACCAGCTGTAGCAACCCTGAGGGCAACTGGTGCTCAGCCTTAACCTGCTGACAAGTCAAATAACGAGAAACAAAATCTGTGACCCCATGCTTCAACCCTGGCCACCAATATAACTCTCGTAAATCTCGATACATTTTATTTTCATCGGGATGCATAGCATAAGGGCTACTATGTGCCTCCTTCAGAATCGACTGTCTCAAATCCTCATCATTCGGCATACAAATTTGACCGCAAAAATAATGTATCCCATCACTGTTAATCTCAAAATTAGTAGACCCCCATTCTCAACCTGACGGAACGGCAACTCAAGCGACTTATCCCCCATCTATTTACCTCTGATCTGATCAATCCATGTGGGCTTAACCTGAAGTTCCGCTAACAGACTTCCATCGTCAAATAAACTAAGTTAAGCGAACATCGCTCTCAGATCGGTCAGAGCCCTACGTCTCAAAGCATCTGCCACCATATTAGCTTTACCAAGGTGGTACTCGATGGTGCAGTCATAGTCCTTAAGCAGTTCAACCCACCTACACTGCCTAAGGTTTAACTCCTTCTGGGTGAGGAGATACTTAAGGCTTTTATGATCAGTATAGATAGTATACTTCTCACCATACAGATAGTGCCTCCAGATTTTCAGAGTGAAGACAACAGCAGCCAGTTCCAAATCATGCATCAGATAGTTAGCCTCATGCGTCTTGAGCTGAAGAGACGCATAAGCTACCATTTTACCATCCTGCATCAGAATGCAACCCAGACCCACATGCGACGCATCACTGTATACCAAAAAAATCATTCCTAGACTCAAGTTGTATCAGAATCGGAGCCTGCATCAAAACAGATTTAAGCTTTTCGAAGCTCATTTGCTGCTTATCAGTCCAAACAAAGGGAACTCCCTTACACAGAAGCTTGGTCAATGGTGCTACGATCAAAGAGAACCCTTCTACGAAGCGTCGATAGTAACTCGCTAGCCCTAGAAAACTGCAAATTTCAGACACATTCTTCGATTGTTTCCAATCCAACACAGCTTTAATCTTACGAGGATCAACATGAATCCCCTCCGCAGAAACCACATGCCCTAAAAAGGTTACTTCTTGGAGCCAAAACTTGCACTTACTAAACTTCACATACAACTGTTTCTCACACAAAGTCTGTAACACCACTCGGAGATGTTTATCATGCTCGTCCTCAGTCTTCGAATACACCAGAATGTCGTTAATGGAGACTACCACAAATCGATCGAGATAAGGCTAGAACACTCGGTTCATCAGATCCATAAAAGCTACTGGTGCATTAGTCTATCCAAATGGCATTACTAGGAACTCGTAATGGTCGTACCGAGTCTTAAATGTCATCTTCTGCACATTAGCCTCCTTAACCTTCAGTTGATGGTATCCCAATGGCAGATCGATCTTGGAGAAAATACAAACCCCTTTGAACTGGTCAAATAAATCATCTATTCTTGGTAGTGGGTGCTTGTTCTTAATGGTCAGCTTATTCAATTGGCAGTAGTCGATACATATACGCATGGATCCATTCTTTTTTTCAGAAACAGCACAGGTGCTCCCCATGGAGACACACTAGGGTGGATAAACCCACGATATAGTAACTCTTGAATCTGAGCCTTAAGCTTCACAAGCTCATTCGGTGCCATTCTATAAGGGGCGATAGACACCGGAGCTGTACTAGGAAAGAGCTCAATTCCAAACTCTACCTCTCATCTCGGAAACAGACCCAATAGTTCCTCAGGAAAAACATCCGGAAAGTCTTTTACTGCTCTGATGTCCCTAACCAAAGAGTCCCCAAAATTTAAAACACTGATGTAGGCGAAAAATGTCTCACATCCTTTCCGTAACAACTTTTCCGCCACCAACGCAGAAATCACATTCACCAGATAATCCCAACGTTTCCCAATCACCACCACCTCGCTATCCTCCTCAGTTCTCAGAATAACCCTTTTTGTAGCACAGTCCAGACTCACCTGATGCTTGACCAGCCAATCCATTCCCAGAATCAAATCAAACTCCCCAAATGGAAGCTCTATCAAATTAGCTAGAAATACTGTCCCTTAAACCTCTAGTGAAACATCTCTAAACAATTTAATAACCCAGATAGATTACCCTGTCAAGAATTGGCCTGCAATGCAACATGGAACCAGTAGCAAGGGCAGCAACAGATTAGCTACCAGCAAGCATGGTTCGGATGAAGCAAATCTTATTTTGTTTATTTTGTGATCTAGTCTAATGTCATGTAATGTAATAGCTAAGCTCATAGGACAATGACTACATTAATTTGATGTAATGTTTTTGCATTTTAGCTATTATTTTATGTACAAGCTAAACTTGTATTTGTCAAGTCTATAGGGAGTTAGTAAATCACTAGGTACTAGTCTTTTGACTATTCAAACCTTGCATTTTATGTATATATTCATGTTATCAATGAAATGGTTATCAAGTTGAACCATTAACCTTTGATTTCAAGTTCATTTTAGCTTAAGTTTCATGTGTCTTTCTCTTCTTTACCTTTGTCCACATAAAATCACAAGCATATTGCTGTATTGTGCATGTCAAGTTCCTGCAATTGTTCCAACAATTGGTAATCAGAGCCAACTTCTTTAAGGACCTTACTTGTTGGTATTTTTCTGTGGAAACAAAACTTAAGAAGAAAGAAACCTCCTTGCTGTTGATCTATGGCATTGTTGCTAAAAATGAGCTGTACACCACCTCTACCGCCTGTGTTTATTGGTGAGAACTATCACATTTGGTCTGCGAAGATGAAAACTCATCTTCTAGCATAAGACCTTTGGAGTGCAGTCGAGAGTGATGCTGAGCCACCTCCATTGAGAGCCAATCCCACTATTGCTCAGATCAGACAACATAGTGAAGATCGAGCCAAGAAGCACAAGGCTATGGCCTACCTGCAGAATAGAGTGTCAGATGTCATTTTTACTCGAATCATGGCCTGTGATTCACCTAAACAAGCATGGGAAAGGCTGAAGGAAGAGTTCATGGGCTCGGACAAGACAAGGCGACAGAACAGTGATCAACCTTAGAAGGGAGTTTGAGAACTTGATGATGAAGGAATCGAGACCATCAAGCAGTACTCTGATAGAATAATGGCAACAGTAAACAACATAAGGCTTCTAGGTGAAGACTTCACTGACAGTAGAGTTGTGAAGAAGGTTATTACCACTCTCCCTGAGAGGTTTGAGTCGAAGATTTCATCATTGGAAGACTCGAGGGACCTTACAACCATCACCCTATCTCGAATTTGGTGAACTCCTCTATGCACTCGAGCAAAGAAGGGCTACTAGACAGGAAGAACATCCTGAGGGTGCTTTCCAAGCAAAAGCCAAAGATGGCTCAAGCTCAAGTCAGAGACCAATGAAACCTTGGCCTGACAGAAGGGAAAGATCCAGGAATCAAGCAGGAAGAAGGAAGCTTCCACCTTGCAAACATTGCAAGAAGACCAACCACTTGGAGAAGAATTGCTTTGGAGTAGGCGGACATTGATTGCAAAATTTGTAAGAAGCTTGGCCACTATGAAAAGGTTTGTAGAAACAAGGACAAACCACAAGCTGAACAGCAAGCACAAGCCAAAATTGCTGAAGACTTTTCAGCTCAGGAGGAGCATGTCTTCACTGTCTCCAACTTTATAACCAAGGACAAAGCCAAGTGTAGCTGGCTGGTGGATAGTGGCTGCTCACACCACATGGCAGCTGATGAGGGTCTGTTCAAGGAGCTTGACAGAAGCTTCACCTCGAGGATCAGGATTGGAAATGGGAGCTTGATTGAAGCCAAAGGCAGAGGAGATGTTGTGATCAGCACAGGTTCAGGTAACAAACTGATTTCAGATGTTTTGTATGTGCCTGATATAGACCAGAATCTGTTAAGTGTTGGTCAGTTGGTCCAAAAAGGTTATTCTTTGGTCTTCAAGAATGATTCATGCACCATTCAGGATTGTCATGCCCAGGAAATTGTCACAGTTCCTATGGCTAACAAATGCTTCATGTTTGATGTAAGTCAACTTGAAAACAAGGCTTACACAAGCCTAACTGACAGTGCTGGTCTATGGCACAGAAGATTAGGCCATGCCAACTTTAGATCACTTGACTTGATGCATGCATGAATTTGGTTGAAGACATGACCATGGTTGAGTCAACAAATCTTTGTTTGTGAGGCTTACCGACTTGGTAAGCAAGCTAGGTTACCCTTTCCGATTAACAAGGCATTGAGAGCTCGAGAAAGGCTTGAGCTGGTGCATTCTGACATCTGTGGTCCAATGAAAACCCCTTCACTCAGTGGCTATAAGTACTTTGTTCTGTTTATTGATGATTTAACTAGATATTGTTGGATCTACTTCTTGAAACAGAAGTCTGATGTGTTCGATGCCTTCACCAAATTTAAGGCTCAAGCAGAAAATCAGGCAGATTACAAGATCAAGGTATAAAGGACAGACAATGGAGCTGAATACTTATCAGAAAGGTTTCAAAAGCTATGTGAGTAGGCTGGGATCCATCACCAACTAACCACTGTGTACACTCCTCAACAAAATGAAGTGTGTGAAAGGAAGAACAGAACTATCATGAACATGGCCAGATGCTTGATGTTTGAAAGCAAGATGCCAAGTACTTTTTGGGCTGAGGCTGTCAACACCTCAGTGTACCTACTCAACAGACTTCCAACACATGCAGTGAAAGATATGACTCCATTTGAGGCTTGGCATGGGCACAAGCCATCAGTTTCCAACTTGAGAGTGTTTGGATATGTGTGCTATGTGCACATACCTGCTGAGAGAAGGACCAAGCTCGAGAAGAGGTCTACTCCAGCTATATTAGTGGGCTATAGCGACAGCGATGAAGGGCTATAGGCTCTATGATCCCTCAACCAAAAGAATTATGGTCGATGGGATGTCAAGTTTGATGAAGCAAGGACACGGAATTGGGATGGCTCAAATGCAATGCGACTTGATGAAGACTTGATTGATGGCGATATAGAACTAGTGAACATGATCTCGATGAATGCAAATATGGATGACCTACATGAGGGGAACGGAACCATTCTTGACATTTACCAAAGATGCAATGTAGCTATAGTAGAGCCTTCAAGCTTTGAAGAGGTCACAAAGACAAGCAATTGAAGAAAGCTATGGAAGTTGAACTTAACATGATTCACAAGAATCAAACTTGGCACTTAGTAGACAGGACACATCCCGAAGAAAGTCATTGGTATCAAGTGGATATTTGAGCCAAATTCAATGCGCACAACTCATTGAACAAGTACAAGGCTAGACTTGTGGTGAAAGGGCACAACCAAAGAAGATGGTGTCGATTTCATGGAGACTTTTGCTCTGTGGCAAGGCGGATACCATAAAATTGTTGTTTGCATTAGTTGCTCAAAAGCAGTGGAAGATTCATCAACTAGATGTTAAATCGACTTTCTTGAATGGCTACCTTAAGGAGGAGATCTACATTGAGCAACTTGATGGTTTCAAGGCTCTTGGAAATGAAGACAAAGTCTACAAGCTAAGGAAGGCACTTTATGGCACAAACAGGCTCCTCGAGCCTGGTATGATAGGATTGACTCCCACCTGTCCAAGCTCAGATTTGAGAAGAGCTTGAGTGAACCTACACTCTATGTGAAAAGATCCAACAAAGAGACCTTGCTAATTGTTTCAATTTATGTGGATGACTTCTTTGGTGATGGAAGCAAGGAAGACTTGATCCATGAGTTCAAAACACAAATGCAACATGTGTTTGACATGGTGACTTAGGAATCATGACTTACTTCCTTGGCATGGAAGTAAATCAAACTGATCAAAGCATCTTCATTAGCCAGCATGCTTTTGCTTTGAAAATACTCAATAGATTCAGCATGAAGAACTGCAAGTCAGTAAGTACTCCAATGGCTCAAGGAGAGAAGCTAACAAGTGGTGATGACTATGAAAGAGTTGATGAAAGGCAGTATAGAAGTCTGGTTGGCTGCTTACTCTATCTGACAGCAACTGGACCAGATTTTATGCATGCAGTTAGCTTGCTTTCGAGGTTTATGCATTGTTGTAATGAAATGCATTTTAAGGCTGCCAAGAGGGTGCTTCGATACATCAAAGGGACATTAAACTATGGAGTTAAGTTCAAGAATGAAAATGAGCTTAGATTGGTTGGATACTCGGATAGTGACTGGGCAGGATCTACTGAGGATATGAAAAGCACCTCAGGCTATTTTTTTAGCCTTGGTTCGAGTGTGTTTTGTTGGTGCTCAAAGAAGCAACCAATCATTACTCGATCCACAAAAAGTGAATATATTGCAGCATTCTACAAAGATGAATCAAGCCATTTGGCTCAGAAAATTGCTGAAAGATCTTAATGAAGAGCAACTTGAACCTACTGAGATTCTTGTTGACAACCAGTCAGCAGTTGCCATTGCCAAGAATCCAGTTTTCCATGGGAAAACTAAGCATTTTAAGATCAAGTTGCATTTTGTTCGAGAAGCTGAACAATCTAAAGAGATTAGTCTTGTTCATTGCACATCACAAGACCAATTGGCTGACATTTTAACTAAGCCACTTGGTACATCAAGGTTTGAGCAATTGAGAAGCAATATTGGTGTTTGTTGCATCTGAGACCAAGGAGGAGTGTCAAGAATTGGCTGCAATGCAACATGGAACCAAGATGTAAAGGCGTGCGGCAGATTAGCTACCGACAAGCATGGTTCGGATGAAGCAAATCTTATTTTGTTTATTTTGTGATCTAGTCTAATGTCAAGTAATGTAATAGCTAAGCTCATAGGACAATGACTACATTAATTTGATGTAATGTTTTTGCATTTTAGCTATTATTTTATGTACAAGCTAAACTTGTATTTGTCAAGTCTATAGGGAGTTGGTAAATCACTAGGTACTAGTTTTTTGACTATTCAAACCTTGTATTTTATGTATATATTCATGTTATCAATGAAATGGTTATCAAGTTGAACCATTAACCTTTGATTTCAAGTTCATTTTAGCTTAAGTTTTATGTGTCTTTCTCTTCTTTAGCTTTGTCCACATAAAATCACAAGCATATTGCTGTATTATGCATGTCAAGTTCCTGCCATTGTTCCAACATACCCCAACGGACTCATAACAGTTATCACGCTTGAAGTATTCTCAACCAGAATCCCTAAAGTTTCAGACACAGAGCTAGCTACGTAAGAGTGTGTAGAGCCCGTGTTTATCAATGCAGTATAGGGTACATTAAAAATTAGGAACATACCAGTAATGACGTCCGGAGCATCACCATCCTCTCGGCGATGTGTAGTATAAACCAGTGCAAGCTGCCTCGCCTTAGTCGGTCCTACACCTCTACCTGGTACTCTCTGTCCTCGACCCATGCCATTTTTACCCCTGGCCTGACCTCGGCCCCTAGGTGGCTGCTGCGCTATTCTCGGTGGTTGCGCAGTACCAATACCCGTAGCTTGCATTTGATTAGTCCTCAGTGGACAATCCCAGACACGATGTTCAGTCGACCCACATCTCAGACATGCCCCAATCGTCCTCCAACACTTGCCCTGATGGCGTCTACCACAATGCTCACACAGTGCCACCTCAGCAGGTGCAACAGGAGGCCCAACTCTCACTGGCCCATCTGGTCGGCCTTTTTCTTAAGCCTCATCATAGAATTTGAGGGCTTTAACTCCCTCTTATTCTTTCCTTTCTCAAAATTTTGGCGCTCCACGCGCTTAACCTCCTCGGCGATCTTCGCCTTATCTACTAGAGCAGAAAAATCACGCTTAATTTAGAGAATGGGGCTGTCTTGAGGTCTGCTGTGGTTGGTAGGGATATTGAAAAGTTGGGCTAGACGAGTGACGGGCCTACTGTGGAGAGTGTTTAAATGAATTCTCGTTTGTTTATGGGAGTCTAAACAAGCAGAAACGTAAAGATCTGTGGGACAATTTGAAACTTTCGATTCTGCTAGGAAATTCCCCGTGGGTTACTATTTGAGATTTCAACGCTATTCTCTCTTCATCTGAGAAATTAGGTGGCATGACTAAAGGAAGGAGGTGTTCTAGCTTTGGAGAGTTCGTGGACTAGGCAAAGCTTCATGATTTAGGTTTCAGAGGTCCCCCATTCACTTGGCACAGTGGTTTGTTTTTCGAGAGGCTTGACAGAGCTTTGGGAAATGGAGCCTGGGTTCAGCACTTCCCTAATTGCTTGGTAACTCACCTCCCTAAAATAAAATCTGATCATAGGCCTCTTCTTTTGTCCTTAAATTTGGAGATTATTATTTCCAATGGTAGGCCATTTTGCTTCTTGGTAGGATGGGCTGAACACCCTGATTTTGTAAATTTTGTGGAAGATAAATAGGGCTTTTCTAGTAATATGTCTGATACATTAAGAACTTTCACTCAGGATCTTAAGGAGTGGAATAAGTCAGTCTATGGCCATATCACCTCTCGCAAGAAGTTTCTTGTTAAAGAGCCTACCAAAATTCAGAGGATTATGGATTTCTCGGGCTCTAATCGTTTAGCTCAGGTGGAGTTAAAGATTTGGAAGGACTTGGAGAATGTTCTTAGAGATGAAGAACTCCTTTGGAAACAAAAGGCCCGTTGTGATTGGTTTCATTTTGGAGATCGCAATACAAAATTATTTCATGTTTGTTCGTTGCGAGAAAGAAAGAATAGCCGCATCACTACGATCCGCGATGATTGTGGAGATTGGCTGTATCATTTAGAAGTTGTTGAAGCTGAGGCTAATAATTTTTTTCAAAATTTGCATGAGGAGCATCCTGGTCCTATGAAAAGTTTACCTTCAAGTAAATTTCCTCTTCTTGATCAGGATGACGTATCTTTTTTGGGGAAGCAGATTACTAATAAGGAAATCAAAGTGGCTCTCTTTGATATGGCTCCTTAAAGCGCCTAGTAGTGATGGCTTTCATGTACTTTTTTTTCCAAAAATAGTGGAATGTTGTTGGGGTAGCGATTTGCAATTGGGTCAAAAGTATTTTCAATGGGGGCAATATTGACGCTGAGCTGAACAATACCCTTTTGGTACTCATTCCTAAGGTTGTTGGCCCTGAGGAATTTACCCAGTACCATCCGATTAGTCTCTACACTGTCCTCTACAAACTTGTGACGAAGGTTATTGCAAATCATTTCAAGGTCATTTTTCCAAAGATTATTGGACCATAGTAGGCTGGATTCATTGTAGGTAGGAATATCACTGATAATGTCATTATTTCCCAAGAGGTTATTCACACGATGCGGAGTCAACCTAAAAGAAAGTGGATGACTATTAAGATAGACTTAGAGAAAGCATACGACAGAGTACGATGGGACTTCATTAAAGCTTCTCTTCATGTAGCCGGTATTCCTAACTTTCTCATTAATGTTATTATGTCTACTATTTCTAACTCTACAATGCAGGTTTTGTGGAACGGAGTTCTTCTGTTAAAATTCAGGCTAGTTAGAGGGATTCAACAAGGATGCCCGCTCTCCCCTTATCTTTTTGTTTTATACATAGACTGGCTTGGCCAAGCAATTCATTCGGCTATATCAGAAGGTATTTGGAAGCCCATTCAACTTTCCCGATCTGGGCCTGTTATCTCGCATTTATTTTTTGCAGATGATTTAGTTATTTTTAGTAAAGCTAATTTGAAACATTATGGGATTATAAAAGACATTCTGGGAAGCTTCTATGACTTTTTTGGGCACAAAATTAATGCTAGGAAAATGAACATTTTCTTCTCTAAAGGAGTAGATGCAATGGTGGAAAACTCACTTAGTTTTCTGTTTGGTTTCCAAAAAGTCCTAAATCTCGATCATTATCTTGAAGTTCCGCTTTTTCATCAGAGGGTGACCAATAGTACTTTGCATTTTTTTGTTGAAAAATTTAGAAGTAAACTCCAAAGTTAGGATGCAAAAAGACTATCTACTGCTGGCTGCGTCTCTTTGGCCCAGTCAGTCCTCATGTCTATTCCTAGTTACTTCATGCAGCCCATGATGGTTCCTAGAAAAGTTTGCGACGATATTGAGAGTATGGTGAAGCAGTTCATTTGGGGTTATTCTGAGACTAAAAAGAAGATGTCTTTAGTTGGATGCAATTCGATTTGCTAACGTAAGTGTTGCGGAGGTCTTGGCTTACGGAAACTACGAGACCGAAATGTCGTATTTTTATTAAAGCTAGGATATAGTATTGTGACGGACAAGGAGGCTCTCTGGGTTCTGGTAATTAGGGCTAAATACCATTTGAGTGATACTATTCTTGTCTCTATTAGGCAAATAAGAGGTTCATTTCTTTGGAGTGCTCTCACTAAAATTTGGCTATTGCTTCGAGAAAACTTATGTTGGTCTATTGGGAATGGGTGCCAAATCCGTTGTTGGGAAGATGTGTGGATTTGTAGTGTGGGGCAACTGATCAGGTTTATCCCGGCAAATGTCAATATTGACTTTAGGTGCTGTAACACCCCTAACCCGTAACCATCATCAGTCAAGGGTTAAGAGGTATTACAGGACAAATCGAAACTTTTACGAACAATTTACATCATAAAGTATATCATCGTTATATCATAACAAAATACAAACATAGAGTCTCTTAAGTAGGTCTACGAGACCTTAATCAAGCATTGGGAAGGGGTCGAGACTAAACTGAACACTTACAAAATTTTTTTTGAAATTTAAACATTTTTCAAAGTTATAGAGATCACACGCCCGTGTGGGCAGGCCATATGCTCAGACACGCCCGTGTGTCTAAGCCGTGGCAAAACAGAGCATACATACTGACTTGTCCACACGGCCTGAGACACGTCCATGTGCCTCACCCATGGTCGACACTGACTTGCACCACACGGCCAGTCATAGGCCCGTGTCTCCAACCCGTGATCGAAACTGACTTGTTTCACACGGCCAGTCACTCGCTCGTGTGTCTAGCCCGTGTGCGAGCCTGACTTGTACCAAATTAAAAATTCAAGGGACACGGTCGAGCCATACACCTGTGTGCTCAACTGTGTGGGCAAATATAGGCCATTTGCAAGGCCAATTTACCACCCATTTAGGGTCAAACCTACAAGCACAAATAAACACATTTCATGCCCTCAAAATGCAACCAAACCATACCAATAATGTCCATCTTTTCTAACCATTCAATGCATATCAAACTTACCAACTTATGAACCATTTATCTCATTCTAATCACAAGCACTTCTAGGCAACATCCATCGACATAACTTACCAATATACTAATCATTCATTAAAACATACCAACTTTGCATCACAAAACATAATTGACATTTACCATATTCACATGCCATTTACAAGCCATATCACATAGCTTATATATACAAATCAAACCATCATCTAATTCAACTAGACTATACATGTCATACTTAGCTATAAACACATTCAAAAGGTACCAAAATATGATTTGATAGTGTGATGACGATCCCCGATGATCCCCGAGCCTTCCATAGCTTTAACGATCTATTAAACAATACAAACACATACAAAGTAAGCTTTCAAAAGCTTAGTAAGTCATATACAAATAAACTTAACACATAATATTCATAATCATATCAAATATAAGATCATAAATATATCTCTTTGGTTCATAACACATTCATACATATATCACATTTAGTCTCAACAAGACTATACACATATCTCACTTGAGCAAATTCACATATACTCGCTTTTCATACTCAAACATAGTATTCATTTTCCAACGTACCTGAATCGATTACACATTTCACATAGTCTTTTGTTTCTCAAAATTTCCCGTTCAAACATTCGAAATCAAATAGGATACTCAGATACTAGGAATACTCGTACAATGCCAACGTTCCAGACGTGGTCTTACATGTAATCAAATATCAATGCCACTGTCCCAGACAGGGTCTTACACGAATCAAATACGATGCCAATGTCCCAGACATGGTCTTACACGTAAATCTCAAATCGATGCCAACGTCCTAGACGTGGTCTTACAGGATATCACATATCGGAACCCTATGTCATGACATATGAATCCTATCTATTCCTAAGGTTCATACGGGACTTTTCACACTTTGACACATTGTCGATACTTTATCGAATTACATGTATGTAACTTCCAAAGCCATTCATCACAATTCAATATTATATGAACATGAATAAATCTACTTAAATACATTTATTTGTATATAGACTTACCTCGTACGGATATAGACGGACGGATTCGACTATTCAATCACTTTCGACTTTCCTCAATCTAAATTCATTTTCTTTGGTTCTTGATCTATACATATTCAAATTTAATCTATTTATTCACCAAATCATTCAATTCAATACAAAAACACATATTTAAGGCAATTTACAAATTAGCCCTCACATTTTCACATTTTGACATTTAAGTCTCTATTTCACAAAATCACAAAATACATATATTTTCCTTGTACCCATGCTTAGCTGAATTTTCAACATGATCATACAAGTCCATAAATTTTATTTATTTTACATTTTAGTCCTTCAAAATATTATTTTCACAATTTAGTCCAAATTACTCAAATTCACCAAAAATCCAAAATCAAAACATGTTAATCTAACACATATATTTCATATTTCATCAACTAACATCACAAAGCTTACAAAACCATTAATGGCACATTTCAAATTCTTCATCAAATTCCAAAATTAAGACATGGGCTTTGTAGTACTCGAAGCAACGATTACAAAAACATATAAATTATTAAAAACTGATCAAAATCCATACCTTAATCAAGCTTGGTGATGGCCGAACCCTATTTGCTTCTTTTCTTTCTTTTTTTCTTTCAAAATTCGGCTAGAATGGATGAACACCCACTAGCATTTTCATTTGTTTATTTATTTCTTATTAATAGATTATTTACTAAATTAACCTTTTAGTTAACATATAAAACTTATATACATTAAGGTCATTTTTGTACATTGTCATACATAATGGTTTAATTACTTCATAACGCCACCACATTTATAAAGACATAGCACATAGGTACTTTTAACACATGGCATGCTAATTTTGTATTTTATGCAATTGAATCCTTATATCAAATTAAACACACAAACGGATAAATTAAATCATGTAACTTTCACACATGCTTAACCACATATTGTAAGAGTATGCCCAAAGACCAATCATGAGATGGTTGTAATAACATACTTGATTTACCATGTTTATTAATATAAAGCGTTGTCATTATTATTTCAGTTTTTCCTTCTGTGTGTACAAATAAACTGTTTTATAATAATGTCCTGAGAATAATATGATTATTCTTAAAATATCCTTAGTCAAGTATTATTGTTGACTAGGACAACAATAATGCATTAAGACTAACATGTAGTTAATTGATGATAAAGAGTTGTCATTAATATGGAGTGTCAAAATCAATGCATGAATATGTGTGTTAGAGAACAACATATTGGACTGACCCGCTATGAGTATGTTTCTTGGATTATTATGTAATTGTCACAACATTACTCATAGTGATTAATATGTATATGATCCTTAGACTTGAGATAATCATTATCCCAACATTGTGAGTCGTATATTTTGATACGATCAAGCGTGCAATCAGAATCGGTTGTTCTATAAAGGCGATGTTGGATATACCACAATCTATGTAGAGGATATTGTTGATCAATATAGGATAAGTCCCTCCCACAAAATGGGAGTCATATCTTAGGCCACTTGATTGAGTGAGACTAGAAATGCATGGCCATGCTCAAATAAGTTGACATGAGATGTCATACTAATTTGTATATCATAGTCTACTCAAGATATCAAGAAACATGGGATGGACTATACAAGTGTGACTATTCCATGACTTGTATCTATTCGGAGATAAAGGACTTAAGGATTAATGCATGAAAAGTTAATCACAAAAGTTATGTCAATTATGACTTCTTGTAACTTAGGTAGCAATGATGCATTGCTAGATGCCTCTCATTATTTGTGACATTAGAATCGTTCTAGTATTACTACTAACGTTACAAGAACCTCTGAGGTCACACCCTATGGTTGAAATGAGCGGAATGAAACATAGTTGGTATTGTGTTTGATTGTCACATGAATTAAATTAATTAAAGAATTAATTTAATTGGGCAATCAAATATTGAATATATTATATGTACAAGGATGTTGTACACATAATGAGAATTAATATATGAATTTGGTTCAGTATATAAATTTAAATAAATATAGTTTATCGAAATCCATGTTATAATTAATGTAATTATAACTTTTGGGTATAATTAATGTAATTATAATTTTCGATTAAAAATTATTATATTTATTTAATTTTATAATTCATAAATGAAATCTGATTATAAAAGGTAATAAGTGAAGAGAAACCCTAAGAATTTGCTTAGAAAAGTCTAGCAGTAGTCAAGCAAATAAAACCTCTGAAAATAGTTTTGGAGTTTTCGCGTTCATAGTCAAATCGGATGGATTACGTAGAGGCCGACATCGTAAAGGTTGCGGCTTGGTTCGACAGTAGATCAGAACTCTTGTTGCCGAGGCGTCGCTGTCTACTCAGATTGAAATTTCGGTAATTTTGAAACCTTTATTTCACCCCGATTCGTTCCTCACACATGGATTCATGGTTTGGATCGCCGGGATTAATTTTATTTCGCTGCGCCATGGGGGTGCCGGCGTTCCAACACATATTGCAAGCACAAAAAATAATATTAAAATATTTTTCTGACTCGGATCTGTGGTCCCGAAACCACTTTTCTGACTAGGGTATAAACCGTACTGTTACAGGTGCCGTCTCAGTGATATGGTCACGGAGGATGGCTTGTGGAACCTTGATTGTTTCAGACTTTGACTCCCGGAGGAGGTGATCGAGTTGATTATGGGCATTCCCCCTCCTAGTTCATCTGAGGGACCAGACAAAATCATTTGGAGTCATACTTCATCTGGACATTTTTCGGTTAAGAGTGCCTATAAGATTTGTGAGGGGGATACTTGGAACTCTAAGGATGAAAAATGCAAGAGCGTTTGGAAGATACCAGGACCTCAACGAGTTCGTTTCTTCATTTGGTTGGTTCTTAAGCAGAGTCTCCTTAGTAATGTCGAAAGGGTTAAAAGAGGGTTAACTGTTTATCCTTCTTGTTCAATATGTGGATTCCATTATGAGGATATTCTTCATATTCTCAGAGATTGTAATGCAGCGAAGGATGTGTGGAGCCAGGTTTTAACAGGTAATCGTTTAACGAATTTCTTTTCCCTTAACTTATAGGATTGGATTCTTTCTAATGTGCAGGATACTTCTGTGGTCTCGGGGGAAGGAACGAGCTGGGCGTGTCTTTTTGGAATACTGGTTTGGCGCCTCTAGAAGAACCATAATCTTATTATCTTCCAAGGTTATGATTGGAGCACGAGAGAAGTTGTCAACAATTCATATTGTTGGGCTAATCAATGTTTTTCACCATCAAAAGTAGGTCCAAGTGGAGTTTTGAGTCTTCCTTTGGTTGAGCATGCTCATGGCTCTATGATTTTTCTTAACACTGATGGGGCAGTACGCTTGGATAACGGAAAGGCGTATGCTGGGGGGTTGCGAGAGATATGAATGGGCAATGGCTCTTTAGTTTTAATCACTATCTTGGAAAGTCCTCGATTTTCGATGCTAAACTTTGGGCCATTTTTGAAAGACTTAAGCTTGTTCAACGAAGAGGAAATGATTGTGTAGCAATTCTCTCGGATTGCCTGGACATTGTTCGGGCTATTCAAGATAGTTCTACAATAACATCGAACTCTGTTTTGATTCAACGAATCCAGAGTATACTGGCGCAAGAGAATTTATAGGTATTACATTATATTCCCAGGGAGCAAAATGGAATAACTGATTATATGGCGAAAGAAGCTTTATCTTCTAGAGTTGATCTACAATTCTTTGAGTCTCCACCTCTATGGTTGTGTTCCTTAGTTGTCTAGGGACTATTTCTGAAAATTTCTTGAATGTAATTAATTAGCCCTTCTGTTTGTTTTATTTTCAACCAAAAAAAAAAAAAAAACAAAAGAAGCAAAAGTTAATGACGCAACGCAAGGGAGGAATAGCGAATATGCCAAAGTAGCGCGAAGAATCTGAGCCTCAGACTCCAAATTCCAAAACAATGGTTTTGCCCATCTTCACGTATTTCCGGGATCGAATCAAACCCAGCAGGCAGCAGGCAGCAGGCAGCAGGCAAAGAGAGAGAGAGAGAGCGTGTGTTTCTCACTTACCTTAAAATATATTAACAATTTTTTAAAATGACGGTTTCAATATTTTATAACATTCCGTCCCCCTCCTCATCTTCCCTATCTTCTTTTTCTTGTTCATCATCTTGCTTCTTAAGCATTGCCTCCTCCTCTATTCCCTTTTCAAACCCTAAAAAACCAATACAACTTTCTTTTTCTCATACCTCTGCTTCCCTCTCGGGTATGCCTTCTTGTTTCAATTGTTGAGATCTTGTTGCATGAATGGTGTGAGTTATAAGAATTGTTTGCTCTTTATTTTTGTTATTGCAGATATGGATGTAATAAGCAGTCCTGGATTATACCCTTTGCACCGTTGTAAAACTCTGCATCTGGTTTGTCAATGATCTTTGCTAAGATTGGATTTTAAAATGATAAGCCGATCTGGGTTTTAACCAAGAATTCTGTTTTTCTTTTTTTAATGCAGGTGAGGCATGCTCAAGGGGTTCACAATGTAGAAGGGGAAAAGGATCACGCCGCTTATTTATCTGAAAGCCTTTTCGATGCCCATCTCACCCCTCTTGGTTGGCAACAGGTTTGTATGAATGCAATGGAAAGCCATTGGTTATAGATATGGTTTTGTCAACAAAAATGTATGCAAAATCTAGCAATTGGGTTTATTTGGTATTTACTAGAAAATCTGAATTTGTGTTTGTTTCTTTGGTAATACTGTAGTGGCCAGTGGACTGAATTATGATTATGTTTCATCGTATTTGTACAAATAATATACAGGTTGATAATCTGCGCAAACATGTTAATGAAACTGGGCTTTCTAAGAAAATCGAGTTGGTCATTGTTTCCCCTTTGCTCAGGTATATAACTTTTCAATTCTTTTGTATCTCATCATTTTTATTTTGTTTTCGACACCTTTTCATTTCATTTCATCTCCTTTCCTTTTTTTTTTTAGTACTATATTACTTTTAGAAAAAGAAACTTTTTGGCATCATATTTTTTTTTTTCTAAGTTTGCCTTATATAGTGGTTTTATTTTTTTTATTTATATTTTTTTATCTTTTACAAAAGAGACTGTAACCTAAGATTGGTGAGTGGTTGCAGATGCTAGGATTTGAATCCTAGACGTGCTTGATACCATCTCTAAGGCTAAGCTACATGAACCAACTATGCTAAGCCCTGGATCATATATGTATATATATTTATGTATGGTGGTGTTTGCCTAGCTTTCTTCTTCCTATCCACTTTTACAGTTTCCTCTTTCCATCCTTTTACTTTTTCGTTCAACCAAGCACACCCATGTTTATGCATGAATTGATTAGGATTAAGTGCACAACTTCACAGAACAAGTTCAATATAAAACCACAATCTTCTTTTGCAACTTGAAGGCCAGAAAAAAAAAGAGAAAGCAGCACTTATCCATAGGAAACTGAAAACAACTAATTAAATCCATTTAGGAATTGTAGTTAATATGTTTAGTTCTGAATGTTCATTGCCAGGAAAATGGAAACACCCATGCTGCTTTTATTAATGAATGGATACTTTGGTTTTAATTTTTAGTTTTTATAAAAGTTCTCATGCAGTAGCTGTTGGGGAATTTTGGATTTTAGAAACTTTTGCATTATAGGACTATGCAAACTGCAGTGGGAGTCTTTGGTAGTGAAGGGTATAAAGATGGGATAGATGTACCTCCATTGATGGTGGAAAATGCAGGTGAAAGTAACCGTCCTGCAATTTCAAGTTTGAATTGCTCGCCATTTGTAGCTGTTGAACTTTGTCGAGAACATTTGGTATGTACTTGAACTTCTAATATAGCTAACTAAATCTCGTTATGGATCTTTTGGACTTTCATTTATTTATAACAAAAACAATGAAATCAATTCTGTTTATATATGATAGACATCATATGAAAGATTTTATTTAAAACTGAATATGTTTTCTGGTGTACAATGAATATATATGGTCAAAGTCATGCACACATGGCCTGGAAATGAACAGATCCCAGTTTGGTGCTATAATGAATATGCAGAACTCATTTTCAGTGTGTGGAGATTCCTCCCTTTTTGTCTGATAAAAGCTTGCAATGCTAATAAATTTTTTGTTTTTGATATTAACATTGATATTCAACAGCCACCACTGTTCTTGATCAGACCCCAAACCTTTGCTTTTGGAATAACTGGTGCATTCAAATTATCTAGTGTGGATTTTGTCCTGGATTCAATTAAATTTCTTTTTTCTCTTTTTCAATTTGGATTTTGGATCCTACCAATGTTCAATTTTTTTGTTTGTATTCTATAGAATTTCTTATTTCCTATCAGTTATCTACTCCAAAAGTTTATAAAATCCTGCAAACTATCTGTGAAATATGCATGGACACTTCGTCATATGCATTAGAATGTGCCTAGTATTTGTCAGACTCAACATATATGTCAAGATGGGAATAAATTACTTGGGTGTGAGTATTGGATTCAGGTATATGTTCAACATGAGTATGTTCAATTTTTATCCAGGTTTTTCATGTATTTGAATGGTTCTTAAAGGCATATATCCCCATTCCAATGTTTGGATATATACCGAAAATGGTTTAGGCGTATCAGTATAAATTCTGGAAATTGAATGGTTTTAACACCTAGGTTCCAACCCCCTTCATGTTTTGGGGACTTGACAACCCCAGCAATTTTCAGTTCACCGGTAATTATCTTTCGTCTGTTTTAACTGCTTCCATGGCAACTGCCACTTTAACCTAAGAAATTCTGAATTTGAAGAAGAATGGACATGGCAGAAGCTAGTGCGTTTAATGTAATAGACAACCATAAGTTGGTAAATATATGTGCACTTAAGAGTTGGCTTATTGGGTAGAATTTGTAGCTAATATTGCTTACCTTGATTTTCTTCATTGTTCTTGTTGATTTTCTCATACTGTGCCTTTCTCGTCTTATTGCATTTGTTTTTCCCCATTGAACCACAGGGAGTCCATCCATGTGATAGAAGAAAAAGCATCAGCAAGTATCGGCCTGTCTTTCCTGCAATTGATTTTTCTCTGGCTAGTAGTTTGTCTTATGAACTTAATGATTCTCATTCACTTTGCCTAAATATCAAAATTTGTTATAATTGCAAATCCAATATGGTTTAATTGGTAGAATTATTGTTTCATTTTGTCCTTTAGATAGCAAGCGATGAGGATAATTTGTGGGAAGCTAACAGTAGAGAAAAGAATGAAGAAGTAGCAGTCAGAGGAATGAAATTTTTGAACTGGTAAGTGACTTATTTGTATCTGCTTTATAAACTTTACTTTTATTCTGATAAGCATAACTATACACTCCTGGAAATGGGTGATTATGTTACCCAAACTCTTTACTTCCCCTAAAATACCGATGTCCCACATGTTTAGAGATGGATATCAGAGTATGATCCTCCAAATATATATACATAGATATATAACTTCAGAAAAAATGAGTATACCCTTATCAGATGCATACATTTGACACACTTCTGAATCTGGGTAACATAGATGGCTAGATTGTTTTCGAATTAGGGTTGCACTGTCCAATTAGTAGAACATATTCTCCAACCATTTTTTTTTTACTTTATCCATCTATATTTGCTACAGGTTGTGGACAAGAAAAGAGAGGGAAATTGCCATTGTTACTCACAGTGGCTTCTTGTACCATACCTTGAGTGTTTTTGGCAATGATTGTCACCCATCTGTGAAGAGTGAAATATGCACACAGTGAGTTCCGCAAAATTTCAGTTGTTAATTAACCACTATGAACAACTCTTACTTTGATAGTTTTGTCTATATTCTGTTAAATCTTTTCATAACAAGTCAGATGAAAATGTTTCTTGATAGATCGATCTAGTTATCTTTGAAAGTTGAAATTACTGATAATCCAGAATCTTGTGCCTCTATATAATGGATCGCATTTCTCCTGGACCTCTGTTAACTAGTATGAATCTGAGATTTCCAGTAGAGTTGATTTAAAAACTTGGATTTATGCGGACTAATAAGAAAATTCGGTATGATCCGTTGCAGCTTTGCAAATTGCGAGCTTCGATCCGTAGTTATTGTTGATAGAAGGTAAGTATGACATTATAAAACCTTGAAATTGAAGCCATTTGCTTAATCCTGTACAATTGTTGGAAACCTTTTTTCTTTGTGTTTGTTGCAGTATGATGGGATCAGATCCTGCAACAACAAACTATCCTGGAAAAATCCCTAGTGGGCTTGATCTTCCCAGTGATGTTGCTGATGAGAAGCTATCGAATGATGGAGAAGGCAAGTAGTTATTAATCTGCCGGAATCTGAGTTGATAACCATAGTATGATCCTTCTGCAAATTTTTGTCATAATTGTTACCTCACAAAGACTGTACTTAGGTTATGTTGCTTGGACTTTTCAATTTTTGAAAGCATTCATGCTCGAGATTTGTTTGGATATGAGTAAGGTAGTATAATCCTCTAAATATATATGAAAAAAACTTAGAGATGATTAAGCATACTTGTAGTGGACACAGATATATGAAAAAACTTGGAGATAATTAAGCATACTTGTAGTGGACACATACCCAGTATTTAATACTCTCGAGTCCAGGTAACATAATATGTAGGGGCAAACTTTAAGAGTGTGAATACTTGGATAGAAAAGTGGAGGATGGGAGGGAGGGATAAGGGGAAGGAAAATAAAATTTGTGTGTTTAGTAGAGAATAAAAGTGAGAGGAATAAAAATAGGTGAAGTGATATAAAAATTAATTCTTTCAAATTGAAATGATGTGAAAGGTGAAAATAAGAGAAATGTATGGTAGTTAAAATTATGTATTTTTAAATGTTTTATTTTCTTTTATTTTTATTATTTTTTTTTTTACTTTTTAGCAAGTATTGAAGGAAAGTTAATTTTTCTTTTTCTTTTTATCTTTCCTATCAAGTACATCTTTAGAAAGAAAAATTATATTTTCATTTTTTACCCTTAAATTTTTATCTTTTTAATTTTCTTTTTACTCTTATCAAGTTTCAAGTATGCCAGATGTCTGAGATCATAGTGGCAGTTATTTGTAGTTATCAATTCTTTATAAAATAGAAACATAAATTCCTACATCAGGTTGAGAGTTTTCTTCTTCCTTAACGTTTATAAGATTTTTTTAAAGTTAAATTTAGCTCCTAAATTTTTAAAAATAGTCAAATTTAATCATCAATCTTTTGAAGAAGAGTCGAAGTGGTTTATTTGATACTTAACCATGACCATAAGTTCAAGAAATCATCAATTCAAAAATCTCAAAAGAAACATTTAAAACATCCATTATTAGACTTTCAAGTTATGTGAAACTAGTTATATACAACATGACTGACCCCAAAGTAGATGTCACTAAGAGTCAGTACCACATATGCATAGTTTTATACTCTTCTAAGTCTAGCAATAGTGTCAATGTGATCCAAGAAGATGGCTGGATTTAGGGGCGAAATTAGAAAAAATTTTGTGAGAGGCGAATTTAAGTTGTATAATTTTATGAGAATTAATATGTAATTTCACTATTTTTCTTTATAATTTTTAAAAGATTAAATTAAAATTTTATTATTTTAGGGAGTCAAAATATACTTTTAGCATGTATTAATTTTAAAACTTTATAAAATTTAAAGTGCCAAACATGAATTTACTATTTTAGGGGATGGAGTCTTTGCCAGCCTCTATACTACCGCCCCTGGTTGGCTTCACGAACTCTCTTCGATATATGCGCAAAAGCAATGTTGCATTAAGCATAAATACCAGTAAGATATCATGAAAATAAACTCACTTATCTTATTACCAAGTATGAGGTTTAAGCAATTGAACTAATTTAGTGAATACAACATTGTTAAATGACAATATGATACGAGTCTCATGGACATGATGAGCTTAGTTTCTCACAAAGCCCAATCAGAAGATCTAAATTCAAGCAGTTGAAGTGAAAAAAAAAAAAACTCAATTTATTTGTTCAAGGTTTTATCATGAGAAAATTTTGAGAAGAAAAGTTGAGATCCATGATGATGGATTTTAGAGTTCAATAGGAACGAGGATGAATTAGATGGGATTAATTTTGTTCGTGTATTTAAAATCTCAATCCATGATAGCAAGTTCATGTGGAAGATGGTAATAAGCTTAGGCATTATACTTCAAGTACCTCGATCAAGCCCACATTCCTACCCATGTTATAATTGTTGGAAAAAAATCTAGTTCGAAAACAGTTTTCTTGCACAGTGGAAAATAAAAATTTTGAAAATCGACCCGATTTGTGATATTTATAACAATAAACCCTAGACTGAATTCGCACTTGTGTTTTCGGATAGGCCGATCCTTGTCATTCCCATCTTTCAACTAAACGATCTTCTCCGATATTCTCGTACCTTAAACTACTTCAAGCGTGGATTCAAACAATTCGAATCAAAACATAGAACTAGAAATAGTTTTCTTTTCTTTAGTGTGAAAATGAAAAATCTCTTCTCAAATAAAACTGACAGAATTGTTATTTCGAAAAATAGATTCAATAGTTAAGAATTAATTCTCTCTATTTTCGGGTAGAGTAACAATATCTTTTAATTGTTCTGTTCTTAGCCCTATCGGTGTCATTTGAGAGAGAATGTAGAACCCTTATTGAATTGTAGAAGTTTATTTAATTAGAAAAAAGAACTCTTAGTCTAACTAGAAGTATAGGTGGCGGCAACCCTAGTTAATATTACTAGGGTTTGTCATCCACCTCTTTAACAAGAGGGGTTTTTGGGTAATTTCTATATCAGGTCTAATTATAAGTACTTTTCGGGCTTTTAACCCAATACTTTATAATTCGATCCAATCGATATTCTTTTTTTTTATTTTCAAAATAAACTTCTCAATATATTTCCAATTAAATAATTTTCTTAACCAATTCTAATTCTATTAAAATCATTACGACTTTATTGTAAAAGAATTTATGAAAAAATATATTTAATTTTTCTATATTTAACGGTTTACTATGGCCAAATGATTTATTTTCATTTTCAAACTTCATTTAATTTGAAATATATAAATTCATTTTTCAAAGTTATTTTATTTTGGAGAAAACCACATTTATTTTCAAATGATTCAATTTCTCTATTTTCATTTTTATTTTGGTGAAAACCATAATCATTTTCAAATGATTCCAATTTTTTATTTTTATTTTCATTTTGGAAAAAATCATAATCATTTCCAAATTATTTCTCATTTCTCCATTTTTACCATTTTGATTCATTTCTGTTCATTTGATTCAACATGCAACTTATTTCTGGTTTCAACGAACTGGCGAAGGGATTGATTGGAGGTATGCAATTAAGGCTTAAATGATTTATAATTAAGTTTTAGCTTTTTGTCTATTAATTATAGACTCATTTAGTCACGAAATTATTCCACTATAGTATAATGACTAAGCTCTCCCTATTGGCATACCATTACGAAAGTAACTCGCTCAGTGCTCATCCAATGGCCTTGTTATAAGTGTGTTACTTTCATAAGATATCCTTAATCTCTTTTGGATAATATTCATTCTTCCAATATGATCCTATTTTATCTCATGCTAACCATTACATTTTTCTTCATGAAGATTCAATTATTATTAAATAGTAATCAAGTCATTTATCATAAATACGAACGACTTGTGACCACGTTCATTTTTTATCAATCATGTAAGACTAATGAGAGAATATCATTTACCCAAGTCTCAGACTATGAATTTCACTGTTTTGAATGACACTACATACTACAGAAGTTGTATATCCAATGCACTAACTTTCGGTTCCTTATCTATTTGAACTCAGACTTTTACTTACATCAAAGTATACGAGTTACGCATATATAGTCCGTCAGCCACTCAAGATTTAGGTATATTACACCATGAATGTCACAAGTGAATAAATCTATTAATGGATTTAGGATCTATTCTTCTTGAGTCCAGTTTGATGTACAATCAGTCACATCTATGTCGCTATCTTCTGGGAGTCATTCGCTTCGATGCCTAAGACAAAAAATCTCTCCAATTGGACTTGATAGACAACATACTAATCTTTCAATCAATTTACTCATTTTCGATGAGATTAAGGACACATTTAGGTTCATCTACTAAGACAAGCTATTTTTTTATATTACGATACGGTCATGTAATACTGTTTAGTATTAATTTAAATATTAGACAATCAATTAGCTAATATTTGTATCCATTTTGTTTTGCGTGCAAAAACCTCATCAGGATAATTATACTAAGTATATTATTGTAACCAATGAATTTGTTTTATTATTCAATCTGTTTGAAAAATTATAAATTTACAAACGAATATACTACACTCAGGACAGCAGATCCAACAGCAGATCCAACAATAATCAATTGACTTATGGTGCATTTTTGAAAGGGATCTAGGCATTTTTGGGTCAATATTTCTGCATATTGATCGAAGATCTATCTCTTAGTTTTGCACTACATTTTGAATCACTTGATTTCGAGTTCGAGAACTCAAGTTATGACCATTTTAGTGAAAATTATGTGAGTACAATATCTAGATGAGACTATTACTGAAATTAAGAGTTACAGGCTTTTAATTCGAGTTTAAATCATATTAGATTCAATTTTTAGGCTTAATTTTTATTATATACTGAATATAATATTGTATTTATTAAGTTTTATTATTTTATTATTTATTTATTTCAAGTTTGAACTTTTTAGAAATTTTATGTCAATAAGAAAGTTTAATGTAAAATTGGCTCTTGTTTAGATTAATTAGATTTTTGGTATATTTAAGGGCTTTATTTAGATGTACTTAGCTAGCCTATACAAATGTTTTTCATTGTACACAAATCAATCAATTAATTAGTAACTTCTCTCTTTAAGTTAATAAAATTCTCTTTGAGTTTTTTTTTTTTTTCCGAAAATTTCTCTTAAATTTTCTTTCATAAGAGTCTTAACAATCTTCATATTTTGGAGATCATCTCCAAACTTTTTTTTGTTGGAATCGACTAAACGAATTCTACAACAACTTGAATGGACCCCACTTGAATGTGTAATCTTTGTTGTTTCTCTACTACAAGAAGAAACATATACGTGGTGGCAGACAGTTGCATGTTAGATACTTGCTAAGTGAGCCGATGGAGAGTTCTTTCAAGCTAAATTTCAAAAAAAGTAAGTCAAAGAGTTATACCTTGAGGATTGGAAGCAAGAATTTTTGTTATTGTAACAAAATGAAATATCAGTAGTTGATTACGAGCGTAAGTTTCTACGATGCAGTAAATACGCCTTAGAATTTGTAGTTTTCGAAGTTGAAAGCGGTAAACATTTCCTATGTGGTTTGCGTGACAAACATAGAGTTCAACTTGTATTGCATCAAATTTTAGAGTTTGTCAATTTAGTTGAGCGAGAAAAAATGGTGGAGCAAGTTTTGGGTCTGGACAAGAAAATAGAGCCTTCAGGAGTTGCTGAAAAATGAAGAGGGACTGTTAGTTGGCATCCGTTAATAAAACGAACCAGGGATTATTTTTGCAATTGGAGATAGAATTTAAAGTTTGATAAATTTGACAAAAATTGAGATCAGCAACGACCTATTTCAGTGGGTAGGGTGCGAGGTCCAGCTCGAGATTTTGATGTACCAAACTGTGAGCACTGTGAAAAAAAGCATCGAAGTGAATGCTTGAAGTTGTCACGAGCCTGTTTCCATTGTAGATCGTTAGAACTTTTTTTTTTTGTGAGTGCCCAAGAAGTGATAATGGTTCTCTTGTCCCTACTTATAGGTCTGCACATTCGACTAGGGTAGAGGAATTAATCATGGTAGTTCTATTGTGAGAGGTGGATCGAGAAAGGAGAGCGAAACTATTGCTTATTAGTCAAAGGTCAAAGCATCAGCTCGAGCATATATCGTATGGGCTCATAAGGAGGGCGATGCTATCGATGTTGTAGCAG
Organism: Gossypium rotundifolium; assembly: GCA_025506655.1. NCBI lineage: Eukaryota > Viridiplantae > Streptophyta > Magnoliopsida > Malvales > Malvaceae > Gossypium > Gossypium rotundifolium. Next base: position 82,344,386 of record CP106722.1, on the reverse strand, counting down.
GTATTTTTTTACTATTTTCATGACTGTTTATGCTTGGATAGGCCTTGGATCCTCACATTCTTATATTAATGTTGAACTGGTTAAATTGGGGTGTCTAAAATCTGAGACGTCGAAAGTAGCTATGGTTGTATCGAGTCTTTTTGGGGTAGTCAATGTTAGTCGATCGTATCTGTAGATGGTGTCCGTTAGAGATTCAGAACATATCTTTTCTTGTTGACTTGTTGATTATGTCATTCGATGATTTTGATCTACTTTTGGGTTTGGATTGACTAACTGAGCATGGGGTGATATTTGTAACACCCCTCACCCGTGTCCAACTCTGAGACAGGGTTCGAGGCGTTACCGAACTTAAACATTCACAATCGTACAAAACTGGGTTACCAAATTTAGCCCAAAATTAAAACTTTTCAAACACATGCATATTGTCCCTTATACAGGCCTTCAAAGCCTATAACATACATCGGGGTGGTTCGGGACTAAACTGAGAACTTTGAAAATCTTTGGGCAACTTAACCTATTTTCTTGCTTTGGAGAGTCACACGCCCGTGTAGGTTAGGCCGTGTAGTCACACACGCCCGTGTGGCTTGGGACACGCTGGAGTCCTCAGCCCGTGTAACTTTTTGTTTGTGATGTCAGCAACCATTTAAGGGAACACGGCCAAGGCACACGTCTATGGCCAGAGGACGTGTTCTCGATATGGCTGAGACACACGGCCGTGTCTCTAACCATGTGGTCAAGACCTAGGCTAACTTCCAAGCTTTTTTGTCATATTTACATATACATACATACATTTGACCTTGTCATCTATTTAATCACTTATACCACATAATCAAACATTAACTCATACCATGGACAAATAGGCTTACAAGCCAAAATCATTATAAGCCACATCTCATGGCTATAACCAACAAATCAATATAAGTCAATACATTTGGCTAATCACAACAACATCCATCATAGAAAAATTAAGTCCCTATACATGCCACTTACTTGAAAACATTTAACATACACATGCCAATACTCCAAGGATAATGGCTCGATAGTGTGATGCTGTCTCCGATGATCTCCAACCCTGAACTGACCTGACAAAATAAAAGAAATGAAAAGTAGGGAATAAGCTTTGCGCTTAGTAAGCTCGCATGAAAATAATAAGCAATGTGATAACATACTATTTTCATATTCTTTCTATTTATTCAAATTCTAGTTAAGTTGTTTCCTCGAGTCACAATCATTAAATTATTTATATTTGGATCTACGAAACTCCAAATTAAGATCCGTTAATTTTCCATAAAACTAGACTCATATATCTTCATACCATAAGATTTCTAGAATTTTTGGTTTAGCAAATCAATACAGTTTATTCATTAAAGATTCCCCTGTTTCGCTATTCGATAGCTCTAGCACCTCTTCACTAAAATTAAAATTCCTCATTATACAGAGTTTGGATAACCATCCCGTTTGTCAGGATTCTGATAATATAAATTACACACCATAACCATTTTTATACAATTTTTAGTGATTTTCCAAATTTGGAACAGGGGATTTCCGAAACCATTCAGGCCCTGTCTCACCAAAATTTAAATATCTTATAATACAAAATTTATTTACTCACACCATTTGTTTTATGTGAAAATAGACTCAATAAGCTTTAATTTCATCTCTCATTCAGCATATAACTCAATTTCTACTATTTATGATGATTTTTCAAAATCACGTAACTGCTGCTGTTTCAATCTATTTTACTGAAAATTTTACTCTTCTATGTTTTCTTTATATTACTTTCATATATGCACACATAACACCAAGCATGTTCAATACTAGCCATACAAATGAATAATCATCAACAATATTTACGAGTACTCATAATGGCGCTCACACCATATCAGCCTTACCACAATTTCAATCACGTATCACATATCAAACACATTATGCACATACACACATGGTCACATGCACCCTTGTTCACAAATCCCTTGCTCACACGTACATTTGCCACATTTCTCAATTGGTCACATTCACACATGCACTTATTCATAACATGATCACACCAATCACCATTAGTAAGTTATCTCGTTGAACACCTTCGAAAAACGCCCGATACTCGGTGGTCTCAGCACATAGCTCTACCTACACATAATTCGGCTTTCTTGTACACATGGTTAAGGTCCCTTATCACCTATGTTACCTAGCCATTCCATCTCGTAGCTTTCTTGTCTACATGGCGTCCAACACTAGGAACCACTCATGTGACCTAGCTACTCATAACCCGTAGCTTTCTTATACACATGGTATACACATAATATTACACATGTGACCTAGTTACATATGAAATTATTATCCGTAGCTTTCTTGCACACATTGTGAAAGTCCCTTATCATCCATGTGGCCTAGCTACATATCAAATTTTTCCATCTCGTAGCTTTCTTGTGCACACGGTGAAGGTCCCTTATCACTCATGTGACCTAGCTACATATTGTCTATATCTCTCGGTTTTTCGAAGGTTCAATCGAGAATTTCACATTCCATACATTTTCATATTATAGTTATCACCCAATGATTTCCATAATATCTAGCAAAATAATTATTGAACAAGTAAAATAAATGCATTATTTACATATAAACTTTCCATTTCACATAATAACCATAGTCATAGAAAACACCTTTAAGCACAACATTTCAACTCATTTTCCATGTCACCTATGTCACCTTTTATCATAAACATATTATTAAATCAATTCACCAACATAATATACTAAACATGTAATTCAGCAAAATCAATTTAATACCACAAATTAGGTTTCAAACATACATTACGACATTATTGCATTATTATTAACACACCAACTTACCTCGGATCCAGAAACGACAATTTACCAACTTTTCTGATTTTTTATTTTCCTCCCGTTCTAGGTCTAAATCTCATTTTTCGGGGTCTAAAACATCACATTCCACTTATTTAATTAGTTTACTACTCAAATCAGTCCCTAACTCAAACTTTGGTATAATTATAATTTTGCCCCTAAACTTTTGCATAATTATGATTTTGCCCCTAGGCTCAAAAATTAAACTTTATCCCTTATTCTTATGTTTTATAACATGCTGATCATTTTTCCCTTCTATGGAAACATCAAATTCTTTCTCTAACATGCACTTATGTACATTAGGTATTTTTGTAGATTATGTCGTCTTACTCGTTTTCACTTAAAATCGCTTAGTAAAAGTTGTTTAACATAATTATAAGCATCATATTCTGCCATAAAACATCAAAATAAACACATTTCACCTATGGGTATTTTTCCAAATATGAACCCTAGGTTAAATTATTGCTAGAATAAGCTAAATCAAGTTACCGGGACTTCGAAAACGTAAAGAACATGAAAAACAGGGCTAGAATGGACTTACCATGAAGCTTGGAAAGCTTGAAAACCCTATCAATGGCTTCCCACATGTTAAATTAGGCCTAAGCTTGAAGATGGACACATTTGGCATTTAAATTTTGTTTTTAATTCATTTAATTCACTAAATTACCAAAATACCCCTTAAAAAATCTTTTGAAACATACCCATCCATGTCCATTTTTGTCCATCAACTTAACCAATGGTCTAATTATAATTTAAGTACCTCCAATTTAAAATTTTATAACAATTGGACACCTCTAACATGTAGAACTAAACTTTTGTACTTTTTACAATCTAGTCTTTTTGACTAAATTGAGTGCCCAAATGTCAAAAATTTCGAATGAGATTTTCACGAAATCATTCCGTGAAATTGCATACCATAAAAATATAAATAAAATAAATTTCTCAACATCGAATTTGTGGTCCCGAAACCACTTTTCGACTAAGCCCAAAATCGGGCTGTTACATTTCTCCCCCTTTAAGGATTTTTGTCCTCGAAAATCTTACCAGAAGAGTGGTTTAGTTTCTCATAATCTTTACTATCTCATAAATAGTGCTAAAGAACTTTTATTTTAGCCTTCATGAAAATCCAGGGTCTTATTTAGCTTTCCCAATAACTCATGATATATAAAAATCCAGATCTCAATCCAATTTAATCTCTGATCATGTTCATAATCATTCTATAGCTGAACCCTTTGGTATCATACTTGTGAACTTATTCAATACGAATCTCGTGAAATTCCTTCACAAAACACCACTCTGGTAAGGGGGTGGGGTCGTAAGATCCCAGACTCGTCTCTCATACACATGTACATGTGACACTATTTCATCATTATATATATTTTGTTTCAAGTAACTTAACATGCATACTCATTTTACACAACCTTCCTATCATCTTATACAAACAAGTGCACTTATACTTTCATTCATAAATCTCGAGTAAAATTACTCATAACATTCACTTAATTTCACAAGTTATACTCATAGCATCATACAAATGCCAATCAAACATGAACACTAATCATAGTGTAAACTTTCCTTTCATCTCATCTTTCATATTTCAAGAGAAATTCCTATCCACAATTTATTCATCATCACATAAACATCATAAACTATTATTCTTACTTTTTACGAGTCTCAACTCATCATAAACACACTGTTTGCACTATCAAATATAGCTCGGTTGAAGTGCGCATCTGTCTAATAAAATAATTTACATCAGGGTCAGGTGTCGTCACACTATCACAGTTCAATATGGCATGTATAGCTAGACTCTTACACTTACTATGGTAGTCCAAGAATCGATTAAACCATAGCTCGATACCATTAAATGTAATACCCCTCACCCGTGTCCAACTCCGGGACAGGGTTCGAGGCGTTACCGGACTTAAACATTCACAATTGTACAAAACCAGGTTACCAAATTTCGCCCAAAATTAAAACTTTTCAAACACATGCATGTTGTCCCTTATACAGGCCTTCGAAGCCCATAACATACATCGGGGTGGTTCGAGACTAATCTGAGAACTTTGAAAATCTTTGGGCAACTTAACCAATTTTCTTGCTTTGGAGAGTCACACGCCCGTGTGGGTTGGGCCGTGTAGTCACACACCCCCGTGTGGCTTGGGACACGCCGGAGTCCTCAGCCTGTGTAACTCTCTGTTCGTGATGTCAGTAACCATTTAAGGGCACACATCCATAGCCAGAGGCCGTGTCCTCCATACGGCTGAGACACACGGCCGTGTCTCTACCCGTGTGGTCAAGACCTAGGCTGACTTCCAAGTCTTTTTGTCATCTTTACATACACACACATACATTTGACCTTTTCATCTATTTAATCACTTATACCACATAATCAGACATTAACTCATACCATGGACAAATAGGCTGTAACACCCCAAACCCGGCCCATGCGTTACGACCGGATCTGGTATGTCACATGAAGAAAGTGTTTAAAGAACTTGTGACATTAATTTGTTATAGTTAAGAAAAACAAGTTTGTTTAGAAATATTTGATAAAAATACTATCTTTGAAAGGCTGATTGAAGAATCGATATTTGAACTAGTGATATTTTAAAACAGTAACTTTTGGAAATGTTGTTGATAATTCGAAAGAAACTCCAAGTTAAATTATTTGTACAAGTTTGTTATGAAATCCATTTGTTAATCAATTTGGAAAACCGTTATTTATGATTTTAGAAAATCCCCTTTTAAAACATTTTAAGCAAGATAATAAGTACGACTAAACATAAAGCAAAATAAAAATATCCTAGAGGCCTTATTACAACTTTAAAACCCAAAATAGTAAAAGTAATGAATTAAAACGGAAAATAAGTTTACTAATGTTCGAAAACATTATTTCCAAAGTATGGCCTCCACCAAGTCATCCATGGGCTCAAGTCCTCGTCACTGAGCATTACCTGCAAGGGTTAAGAAAAAGGGGTGAGTTACAAAAACTCAGTGTATAATCCCCTTACCTCATCCACTGGGCCTGAACCCGTATAGCATCATCTTGGACCAAAGCCCATTTACATAACAGTATAAATATGCAATGTATACAACCCAACCCATCCATCCATCACACCCCGACCAGCCAATCACACCTGGGGGGATCAAGTCAACCCACCCCGCCGCTCACACCAAATTTACAATCAAGCTGTTATTTATAATATTTTTGTGGTCAAGCCACTGAAATCATAGTTAAGCACGATAGTAAACGAATTGTGGCAATGCTACCAGGCTACACTGCTCTCCATACAATTTTCTCATCCCATGCAATATGTAAAATGTAACATAATAAAATATCCACATTTATATAACAACCATTAATCTAGTAAATTATTACGGTGAATCAGTCCATTTAAGCAATTTAATAATTCGGCCCACTAAGGCATTCTAGCAAATCGGCCTATTAAGGCATTCTAGCAATTCGGCCCATAAGGGCATTTTTGTAAATCGGCACTTTAAAGATGTTTAAGCAATTCGGCCCGTTAAGGTATTTTGATAAAAACGGCCCATTGAGGGTATATTCATAATTCATCCCATAAGGGCATTTTCGTAATTTAACAAATTTTATACCGATTTTAACAGATTTTAGAAATAATGATGTTTAAGCCAATTACTCGATTCATGCTATATTACGGTTATTAGACTTGTAAAACAACAATGATGTATTCTTCCAACATAATATTGAATCACGAATCTACGGAATTTCGATGTGAGATTACACACCTGATTACGGTAAGAACTAATCCTTCTTGATCGTCGGCACCTATGACACCATAACACTCGATTAACTAACATAAGAGATTTCCTTAATCCAAATCTAAATAAACGATCTAAAATGTTTACCATTATTATCGTGAACGACCACGATTTGCCTTTTCTCACTAGATGATGGTCCACAACCCCGTGAGAAATCCCAAACTGCCGATACCGCCCTACGCTTGAACTTAGGAGCAGGAATTGCAAATCCAACTCCCTTTTTGTTCTCCAATTGCTTTTCCTTTCAAATCGCTACCACTTGCCTCCATTGGAAAAGTCTCAATTAGAAAATACTATGATGAGAGAATGTAATTGTTTAGGGATAGGATTTGGCTTACCACTACTTCCGTAGGATCAACAAGTAGAGAAGAATGAGCGATTTAGTCCCTATAATAACCGATTAGTCAAATCCACCGATCCGTTTTAACGGAATAACCAAGCATTGAGAGATATCGAGATGAACCTTGAAGAAATTCTTTACCTTGACAAGAATAGATCCAACTTCCACCGATTGGGCTTATGACTAGAGATGAATCGGCAAGGATGTGATATTCGACCACCCATTAAAACACTACAAAAAACAAGAGATGATCACAATTTGAGAGGGTAGGAGAAAATGATATTTCGGTTTGGAAACAAAATAGATCAACCGAATAGTGATGAAAAGAGAAGACAGAGACCACTTACTGATTCGATCAAAGAAGAGAGTGGCAACACGAAAGAGAAAGAAATACTGAAGAAGAGATTAAGGGTTAAAAGGTTCGGCTATGGAGAGAAATGAACAAGAAGATTCGGCTACTTTGAGAGAAAGAAACGAGGAAGATTCATCCTCCAAAAAATGGCCGACTAAAGAAAAATGAGAGAAAGATAGGAGGAACGATGAGAAAACAAGAAAAGAAGAGCAAAGTGGCTTGAAAGTTTCCGCAGTACAAAGGAAAAAGGTGCACAATTTTGGCTTGAGAGTTTCGGCAAGCAAAGGGAAAGAATTGGAAAAGAAAACAGCAAAATGCTAAAAAGAAACAAGCCTTTCATGCACCTAAACTTGCAAAAAGTCTATAGGAATTTTGGCTCCCCTTTTCTCCCTATCAAAACCGTGCATCTCTTTACCAAAAAGATCAAGGTTGACCAAAAAAAAAAATCATTCCCAAACACCTTCCACAAAATCGGCCAACATGTTCCCTCTCTTACCTTTTTCCTTTATTTTTTTCTTTATTCTCCACCTTACCTTATTTTCTTAGTCTTTTTTCCATCAATAAAAAGTCTTCCCTTCCTTCTTTAAAGCTTGACCGACATTTACCATCTAACACATGGTTGGCACAAAAATTTAAATGCCAAAAGTTGCAATAGATGGGATTCGAACCCCTTCCCTCCATGCTCTCCACTTGATGCTACACCACTCCACCATGTGCTCCACTTGTGCAAGCAAAAATACACTCTTATTTCCTTAAGTCTTGAAGCCACTTACCTTTTCTCCTTAAAGTGCTTAAACACAAAAATTTTCCTATAGCCTAACTTGAACCTGGAACTTCCTAGAACCCCGTAATTTTCCAAAATCAGCTCCCTAATAAGTCCTAGTTGAAATAATGTCATTCTCTTATTCTCAAAAATTTTAAACACTCCTGCGCCCAAGGCCCATTGGGCCCAATTCTACTAGGCCCAAATTCGGGTCGTTACATAGGCTTACAAGCCAAAATCATTATAAGCCACATCTCATGGCTATAATCAACAAATCAATATAAGCCAATACATTTGGCTTATCACAACATAGAAAAATTAAGTCCCTATACATGCTACTCACTTGAAAACATTTAACATACACATGACAATACTCCAAGGATAATGGCTCGATAGTGTGATGTTGTCTCCGACGATCTCCAACCCTGAGCTGACCTGACAAAACTAAAAGAAATGGAAAGTAGGGAATAAGCTTTGCGCTTAGTAAGCTCGCATGAAAATAATAAGCAATGCGATAGCATACTATTTTCATATTTTTTCTATTTATTCAAATTCCAGTTAAGCTGTTTCCTCGCATCACAGTCATTAAATTATTTATATCTGGAGCTACGGAACTCCAAATTAAGATCCGTTAATTTTTCATAAAACTAGACTCACATATCTTCTTATCATAATTTCCAGAATTTTTGGTTTACCAAATCAATACAGTTTATTCATTAAAGATTCCTCTATTTCGCTGTTCAATAGCTCTAACATCTCTTCACTAAAATTGAAATTCCTCATTATACAGAGTTTGGATAACCTTTCCGTTTGTCTCTCTTGAAATTAGACTAACCAAGGATTCTGATAATATAAATTACACACCATAACCATTTTTATACAATTTTTAGTGATTTTCCAAATTTGGAACAGGGGATTTCCGAAACCATTCAGACCCTGTCTCACCAAAATTTAAATATCTCATAATAAAAAATTTATTTACTCACACTATTTGTTTTATGTGAAAATAGACCCAATAAGCTTTAATTTCATCTCTCATTCAGCATATAACTCAATTTCTACTATTTATGGTGATTTTTCAAAATCACGTAACTGCTGCTGTTTCAATCTATTTTACTGAAAATTTTACTCTCCCATGTTTTCTTTATATTACTTGCATATATGCACACATAACACCAAGCATGTTCGATACTAGCCATACAAATGAATAATCATCACCAATATTTAAGAGTACTCATAATGGCGCTTACACCATATCAGCCTTACCACAATTTCAATCACGTATCACATATCAAACACATTGTGCACATGCATACATGGTCACATGCACCATTGTTCACAAAAACCCTTGCTCACACGTACATTTGCCACATTTCTCAATTGGCCACATTCACGCTTGCACTTATTCATAACATGATCGCACCAATCACCATTAGTAAGTTATCTCATTGAACCCCTTCGAAAAATGCCCGATACTCAGTGGTCTCAGCACATAGCTCCACCTACACATAATTCGACTTTCTTGTACACGTGGTGAAGGTCCCTTATCACCCATGTGACCTAGTCATTCCATCTCGTAACTTTCTTGTCTACATGGCGTCCAACACTAGGAACCACTCATGTGACCTAGCTATTCATAACCCGTAGCTTTCTTGTACACATGGTATACACACAGTATTACACATGTGACCTAGTTACATATGAAATTATTATCCCGTAGCTTTCTTGCACACATTGTGAAAGTCCCTTATCATCCATGTGGCCTAGCTACATATCAAAATTTTCCATCTCGTAGCTTTCTTGTGCACACGGTGAAGGTCCCTTATCACTCATGTGACCTAGCTACATATTGTCCGTATCTCTCAGTTTTTCGAAGGTTCAATCAAGAATTTCACATTTCATACATTTTCATATTATAGTTATCACCCAATGATTTCCATAATATCTAGCAAAATAATTATTGAAAAAGTAAAATAAATGCATTATTTACATATAAATTTTCCATTTCACATAATAACCATAGTCATAGAAAGCACCTTTAAGCACAACATTTCAACTCATTTTCCATGTCACCTATGTCACCTTTTATCATAAACATATTATTAAATCAATTCACCAACATAATATAATAAACATGTAATTTCGCAAAATCAATTTAATACCACAATTTAGGTTTCAAACATACATTACGACATTATTGCATTATTATTAACACACCAACTTACCTCGAATCCAGAAACGACAATTTACCAACTTTCTCGATTTTTGATTTTCCTCCCGTTCTAGGTCCAAATCTCATTTTTCGGGGTTTAAAACATCACCTTTCACTTATTTAATTAATGTATTACTCAAAACAGTCCCTAACTCAAACTTTGGCAAAATTAAAATTTTGCCCCTAAACTTTTGCATAATTATGATTTTTCCCCTAGGCTCGAAAATTAAACTTCATCCCTTATTCTTATGTTTTATAATATGCTGATCATTTTTCTCTTCTATGGAAACATCAAATTCTTGCTCTAACATGCACTTATGTACATTAGGTATTTTTGCCGATCATGTCGTTTTACTCATTTTCACTTAAAATCTCCTAGTAAAAGTTGTTTAACATAATTCTAAGTTTCATATTCTGCCATAAAACATCAAAATAAACACATTTCACCTATGGGTATTTTTCCAAATATGAACCCTAGGTTAAATTATTGCTAGAATAAGCTAAATCAAGTTATCGGGACTCCAAAAACGAAAAGAACATGAAAAACAGGGCTATAATGGACTTACCATGAAGCTTGGAAAGCTTGAAAACCCTATCCATGGCTTCCCACAAGTTAAATTTAGCCTAAGCTTGAAGATGGACAAATTTGGCATTTAAATTTTGTTTTTAACTCATTTAATTCACTAAATTACTAAAATGTCCCTTAAAAAATCTTTTGAAACATACCCATCCATGCCCATTTTTGTCCACCAACTTAACCAATGGTCTAATTATCATTTAAGGACCTCCAATTTAAAATTTTATAACAATTGGACTCCTCTAACATGTAGAACTCAACCTTTGCACTGTTTACAATTTAGTCCTTTTGACTAAATTGAGTGCCCAAACGTTAAAATTTTCGAATGAGATTTTCACGAAATCATTCTATGAAATTGTATACCATAAAAATATAAATAAAATAAATTTCTCAACATCAAATTTTTAGTCCCGAAACCACTGTTTGGACTAAGCCCAAAGTCGGGCTGTTACAATATTGGCCTATCATAAAAAGAATTTTTTGGTTTAGAGTTCGGATGGTAACACGATAGAGGTGAATGGTGTTAGAACAAGTGGTTCAACTCGTATCATTTCAGTAGTTCAAGCTAATAAACTTCTTAATCAAGGTTTTGAATCTTTTCTAGCCTATATTATTAACTCGAACGCTGGTGATAGTTAGATCCGCAAGATTTGAATTGTTTGTGAATTTCCTGATGTGTTTCCCGAGGAATTACCGAGATTATCACCAGATCGAGAAATTGAGTTCACAATTGAAGTGTTCCCTGATACAGCTTCGGTGTTGATTTCCCCTTATTGTATGGCACTGACAGAGCTAAAGGAATTGAAAGTTCAATTGCAGTACTTACTAGACCAATGCTTTATATGCCCTAGTATATCACACTGAAGAGCTCCAGTTTTGTTTGTTAAAAAGAAATATGGTTCGATGCAGCTTTGTATTGACTATCGGCAACTAAATAAGTTAAAGATTAAGAATCCACACACCTATTTCGTATTGACGATTTATTCGATTAGTTGAAAGGAGCTTCAGCCTTTTCCAAGATTGATTTGAGATAAGGTTACTCTCAATTGAAAGTGAAAGATAATAACGTACCAAAAACGATGTTCTGTACGCATTATGGCCACTACAAATTTTTAATGATTCCATTTGAACTGAAAAACGCTCTAACGGCATGCATGGATCTCATGAACCATATTTTCTAGCCCTATATGGATCAGTTTGTGGTTGCTTTTATCAACGACATTTTGATCTATTCAAAATCTGAAGTTAAGCATGAGAAACATCTCCGAATTCTTTTGCAAGTTTTTCGAGAGAAAATCAATTGTACAAAAAGCTTAGTAAATGTGAATTTTGTTTACCCAAAGTTGTGCTTCTGGGACATGTTATTTCAGTAGATAGGATTCAGTTTGGTCCGAAAAAGATCGAGGCTATCTTATAGTGGAAAGCAACGAGAAATGTGTTGGAAGTCCATAGTTTTCTTGGTTTGGTTGGTTATTACCGGAGATTTGTAAACATGTTTTTGAAGATAGCCATGCCAATGACGAAATTGTTACAAAAGAATGTTTAATTTGTTTGGAATGATTAGTGCCAAGAGAGTTTTGAGAAATTGAAGCAGATGTTGACTGAAGCACTGATCTTGACCTTGCATGAATCGAGAAAAGACTTCACGGTTTATAGTGATGCTTTATTGAGTGGTTTCAGCTGTGTTTTGATGCAAGACAGGAAAGTGATTGCGTATGTGTCCCGCTAGTTAAAAATGCATGAATGCAATTATTCGATGCACGAATTAGAGCTAGTCGCTGTGGTTTTTCTTTAAAGATCTAAAGACACTATTTGTATGGTGAAAAGTGTCATATTTACACCGATTACAAAAGTCTTAAATACCTCATAACCCAAAAAGTGTTGTATCTAATACCTCATATTTACTCACCGATGAGTAATGGATGAATGAATGATGGATAATTTTTAAGGATGAAGGGATGAATGAAAAGGTGAGAGGAGTGTGGTATTTGTACTTGAGATCGAACCAAGAATTATAACTGTAATAGATATATTTACCTCCGACCAATGAATATCCTTTACAGATGAACCATGTTTGATAGATTAAACAATAAGAATGATAAGAAAAACCAAAATAATGAAATCCAAAATGTAGAACTCTACTGAATTTTCCCATATTAAATGATAAAGAGATCAATGATACCCTAGAGAAAATCCAGAAGAAGAATATCACTCATATGCACTAGAATCAGTCATGACAGAGACAACATAAATTGCATTTATATATAATCCAGAGCATCAATAAATAGAAGAAATTAAATAATATAATATTAGATAAATCTTTTCGTTGAATCTTCTACCGAACATAATAGAATAGAATGCTAAAGAAACATAGAGCAATGTCGACCATAAATCAACTAGCTAAAAATACTTCCATCTAACATTATGGTTAACTAGCATTCTCATATGATAAGAATCACATCTAAAAATGAACAATTGCATATATCTCTGAAGATAAAAGAACATATAGAATACCCCGAAGAGATAGTCGTAAGATTCTCGACTATAACTACTGCATTCAAGTATCTTTGCAATCCAAACATTATTCCACTGACTACTACAGTCATCAATAATCCCACATTATCCTGTTTCACTAAAGAATCAATTAAAAAGAAATTTTGGTTAATCCATTCTTTAGATACTATACCTGAATAAGTCGATTATTTGTGACTCTAGAATTCTCTTTATTTACTAGCCAATCCTCAGCTCTGGTCTCATTATTATTCATTTAGCCATTGAACTATTCGGTTTCACACTTGTGAGCTTAATCAATATAATTCGTGTGAATTTCATTGTATAAGATGCTATAGGTGGGGGTGAAGGTCACAAAGCCTCAAAATTTGACTCTCATATGTACACACATATAACATAACATTTATCATCAACATAATATTATGAAATTTTATTCATACCTTCATGAGTTCCGACTTATCATAAGCAATATTTTTACTCAGATACTTGAGTATTGCTTTCAGCATTATCGGGATTAACTCGGTTGGAAAGCATCTCTATCTATAAGTAAAAAAAAATCTCTTCAGAGTTGGGAGATATCACACTATCACAGGTTATATAGTGGCATGTATTTCTAGACTTCACGCAAGATATGTTCAGTTCGAGAACCGACGAAACTGTAGTGTTGATACCAATAAATATAACAACCCTAGCTTGTATTCAATGCCAGATTTGGGCTACAAAGTATTACAGGAGCATAACATCAAATACTGAACATTTTATTATTATAAACAAATCAGTATTGCAAATCATAGCAACATCAACCAAAATCATACATACAGTCCCTTTTATGAGCCTTCAAGGCCCTAAAAAGACATTGGAAATGAATCGAGACTAAATCAGAAACATATGGAATTTTCGAAAAACGATGAAAATTTTCAAACTACAGGGGTCAAAAAGCCGTGTGACTCGCACGGTTAAGAGACACACCTGTTTCTTAGGCCATGTGGACATTCAAAGTAGGGAACATGGTCGTGTCCTAGCCCATGTTCGTGCCCGTGTAACTTACTGACATGGGTCACATGGCCAAGCCACACGCCCGTGTGCCAGGACGTGTACCCTTCGAAATAACCTCACACGCCTGTATGCCAGGCCGTGTGCTAGGCCGTGTAACAACCTAACTTGCAATCCCTTTGAAAGCTACAAGGGACACATGGTTGTATGTCACACACGGCTGAGACACATGCCCGTGTCTCTACCTGTGTGGACGAAAAAAATAGGCCATTTCCAAGCCATTTTTCTCACCCAATCTCACACCTCATGCACAAACCAATTGTACCTATAATCAAGCATTCAAAACACACTTTACATATGCATATTCAAGCTTATACAACATAGAAACTATCCATTCAACCAATGTGCAAAAATGACACCTCAATTTCAACAATCAAACTTACCAAAACAGCTAACCATTTCATTAATCAATTAAACTACCAATTGAACAATCTCAATATCACATTTCCCATGATATTCATATACCAAAAATAAGCACAACAAGCACCATTTTGGGCCATTTTCACATCCATCATACATCTTACCATTTTGACCTAAAACCAACCACATTCAAATTATCAATTTTAGCCATTAACCACACCATAAACTACCTCAACCCATGCCAAACAACAATTCATAATAGACCATTATAAACATCATTTCATTTCCAGCATTTTAACCACCACCACATCAAAATAACAACCACACATAAAACCATATATATATATATTCATAATATCATACAAACTAGTTTATAATCCAAAATGACATATACACAAGCCACACATAACGGCTAAATTCATCAAACAAGACACCTATACATGCCATTATAACCATAACTCAAAATCATCAAAATCTATCAATTTAGCCGATGGATAGTGTGATGGATCTCTGACAAGCTTCCAACCCGAATGAGCTTCCGATAATCTGAAAAGTAAAGGAGAAACAACTACGTAAGCAATTAGTGCTTAGTAAGCTCGTATAAACATTAGTCATATCAATCCATTTCAAATATGAAATTTATACATATCTAGAGTAATCCTATATCAATACCGCAAGATTCATGAAACCATATTCTAATATGAAATTTATACATACTAGAGTAATCCTATACCAATAACGCAAGATTCATGAAACCATATTCAACGACTCACCATTCCCTTTTTCATCATTTTACACTTCAAATATGAGCTTACTATTTCATTACCTTTACACACCCATTTCATATGCATAACACAGAAGACATAAGCACATCATCAACCATAGCCACAAGCTAGTGCATTTAAACATAGCTCTTTTGGAATTAATCACATGATAAACCATTTCATAAGAAATTACATAATTTAAACCTTACCACTCTTTCATAAACACAAGCATATTTCCATTTGGATACTTACCATTACAATGTATAACCTATAAATCAACATGGTATGATCCAACCAAAGCTTGGCCAAAGCCTAATATTCACAGCAAACATATTAGCATACATGATACAAATCATAAGCACATTATCATGAATAGTCATTTAATCTCAACATGTATCACTTGAATCTATTACTCATCTTATCTTACATAATTTCCATGTATCACCATATCAAGGATATTCATATAGTTTCATGTATTAATTCATATAATTTTCTTTACCATTTTATTTGCATAACACATAAGACATAAACATAGCATCACTTAAATCATACTTTTCATAATCATGAATATTCTTACTTGAATCATCGATACGTCATACCTTTCTATAATTGTCGTAATGAAATCAATCGGAACCCTTACCAGTTCATTCCTTTTCATGCTCGTTGAAACACTTAGAATAATAATGGATACACGGGAAGGCTCACACAAAGTGTGCTAAACATATAATTGTAGCTCACATGAGTTGTAAAATGGGTCTTCTCACACAAGTTATCAGTCAGAATGTAAGCTACACGATGCTGCTCACACAAGCTATCGAGTATCCGCAACTAATGCCAGACCTCAACTATCGGTAGGACATTCAAGACCAACACCCGAAACATGGTAACCTGGTTCTGCTCACACAAGTTATCGGTCGGAACGTAGCTACACGGTGCTGCTTACACAAGCTTTCAAGTAATCGCAACACATGCCGAAAACTCAACCACCGGTAGGATATTCAAAGCCAGCACCCGAAACACGGTAACCCTAATGACATGTCATTTCTATCCTATACATTCCTAAGGTT
Source organism: Gossypium rotundifolium (assembly GCA_025506655.1). Taxonomy (NCBI): domain Eukaryota; kingdom Viridiplantae; phylum Streptophyta; class Magnoliopsida; order Malvales; family Malvaceae; genus Gossypium; species Gossypium rotundifolium. The sequence goes on along the minus strand of CP106722.1, from coordinate 82,327,725 downwards.
CAAACAGGACTCGATAGTCATCGATTGTCGTTAAATTTCCTAGTTTCATTATTAGATAAATTGTATAATAACATATATATATATATATATATATATATATATATATATATATATATATCGATTCATTGTCAATAAAATTCATATAATAACATTCAACTTAATCAACAATATACATAGAATAGTTTATACGGACTTACTTGGCTAAATTGCGAAATACCAAAGTTTAGGAGTATTTTGGTAATTTTCTATTTTCTTTGATTTTCCACCCAATCTTGATCTAAATTAATAATTTTATTCAATATATTAATTTAGACAATAAAAAATTCATTTCATGCAAATTTTTTATTTTTGACATTTTTACAAAATTACCCCTAAATTTTTACTTTTTTAATTTAGTCCCTGAGCCCAAAACATGCAAATTAACAATTATTAATGCCAAATTATGATAGGCAAATATTTATGGCACCCATATCAGCCCACTTTGCAAAAAATTCACCTCAAATCCTTGAAATTTTATTATTTTAACAATTTAGTCCCTGATTGATAAATTCATTAAAAATCACTTAACAAAATACTTTTAATTTATCAATCAACATTCCAAATTCATCATTTAACTTCAAAAACCACAAGATACATCAATGGAAACATTCAAAATATTTAATAGTTTCAAAATTGAAGGTATGGGCTAGCTAGACCTAGTTGCAACAATCTCAAAAATATAAAAATTATTAGAAACAGGGCTAAAGCGGACTTACATGCATATATGGAAGCTTAGCCGAAGCTTCAAGGTAAATCCATGGCTTCATTCAGTTGGAAAACAAAAGAAAAAGGAAGATGACAACCATTATTTTACTTATGTTTTGTTTAATTTAATCAATTTATCAAATTATCATTTTAACCTTGGTTAATAATTAAATAAAACACCAATTCCATGACCATAATTGTCCATCACATAAATATATTGCATAATTACCATCAAAGGAAGGTTTAATTTCACAATTGGTCCTTTAATTAAATTAATCTCTAACTAAATAAACTTATTTACAATTTAATCTTTAACTAATTAGGACTAAAAGAACAATTAATCCAAAAGCTAGTGGATTCAATCATGACACCACAACTTGGAAGCTCTGACCATGGTTTAATTACCATTTAAGTCTCTTTTCATTTATTCTATTAACCATTTAATCACTCAAATCAAATAGTGATTAAATTTTACATCTTTTACAAATTAGTCTTTCTTAATAATTAACCATCGAAACATTAAAAATTTTCAAAGAAACTTTAATACCACCTTAATGAAACTCCGTAAATATTTATAAAAATATTTACGGCTCAGTTTAAAGAAACGAGGTCTCGATGCCTCATTTTCTAAAACCATTTGACCTCAGGGTCTTACCACTTGAACTTAAATCGTTTATAAAACATAAATTATCAATAAATTTTTTTTTAAAAAAACATATTTGACTTGTAAATATTAAATAATAATATTTACGAACTTACTCATCGGATTTGGTGGCCCTGAAACCACTGTTTCCAATACCACTGAAAAATGGGCTGTTACAGATATAATTAAGGTGATCAGAGACAAATTGATAGCAAATTTTGATAGATAGAAATCATAAATGGATCTGAAATGTTGAGATATTGAGTTTGTTGTGGATGATAAAGTGTTTTTAAAGTTTTCTCTGTAGTAGAAACTTCTATGATTTGGCCGAAAGGGAAAGTTGAACCCTCAATTTATTGGACCTACGAAATCACCGAAAGGCTTGGACCTGTTGCCTATTGGTTGGCATTACCGGTAGAGCTATAGAAAATACATGATGTTTTTCACGTGTCGATGCTCAAGAGATATCGCTCGGATTCATCTCACGTTATTTCGATGGAAGCCATTGAAATTCAACCTGAATTGTCATATGAGAAAGAACCGATCGAAATCCTAGCTCATGATGTGAAAGAGTTAATAAATAAACATGTTCCAGTCATGAAAGTATTGTGGCGTAGCCATAGGGTGGAAGAAGAGACTTGGGAATCGGAAGAGATGATGAAATCTTAGTATCCCCACCTCTTTTTAGGTAAATTTTGGGGATGAAGTTTCTTATGGAGAATTATAATGACTAGAAAGTCAACTGTATCGAAAACTGTGGTTATGAAACCTCGATTCCATAAGTCAAACTCGTAAATATTTTTTTAAAATATTTATGAAGTTATATTAGAAGTGAATTGAACTTCGGTCAGGTGATTTTTTTTTTTTGAATTAGTGCTTAATTATGGTATAGGGATTAAATCATACTAGTTTCAAAAGTTGAATTGTTAGTGAACATTTATGTAGTACTTAGCTAAGGGACTTATGAGGTAATCAAACCATTAATATAATGATGGTGAATGAAAACATGGGTTTTAAATGGTTAAAAATGTTATAAAAATATAATAAAAATAAAATAAGTATAGTAAAACATAAAATTTGAAGAAATAATAAGAGACTTTGGAAAGAAGGAGAAACCAAAATTCTCATTTTCTTTCATTTGGCCGAACTTAAAGGGAAAAGAAGAGGGACGAATGGCTAGGGCTCCAAATTTTTCAAGCTTCAATTTTGTTAGTTCAATTTAGTAATTTTCTTGTATTTTTTATGTTTTCGAAATCCCGAGAGCTTAATCTAACTGATCCATGTCATATTTTTAGATATTGTTAAAGTTTGAGGATGTTACCATTGTTGAATAGTTGAAGTTTTAGGGACCAATTTGATAGATTTTAAGTTTAGTATTGAAAAATGACTAAATTGTAAAGTGAATTGACGATTTTGTGCAATAGGGACTAAATTGTATAAATCTTGAAATTTGTTGTAGAAATGAGAAATAGAAAGTTAAATTAGGTCTATAGTGAAATCGATATAAAAATTGGAGGCTAAATTTGAAAGTTATGTTAGTTCGGGTTTTAGGGACTAAATTGAATAATGTGAAAATTTTAAATAATTTAGAAATTGAATGTGAAAATGGTTGAATATTTAGGAAATATCTTGTTTGTTTTAATCTGAAGCTAAAGTCGACCCGAATTCCTCGAAAAAGAATGGAAAAGACAAATTCATCAACGAATAGCTCGGAGTTTACGGTTTGTGTTTCTATTGTTCGAACTAACTTGTAATTGCTACATATTGACTTGTTTATGCATGGTAAGAATTTAAGGTGAGATCCTTGTTAAATCGAGATGTATTGGATTGATTTGATTTGAGTGATGATTATGAGGACTAAATTGAGTATAGTTGAAAAATGTGTATATTATATTAAATTTGAAAATTGAGTATATATTGAGATGATTATTTTTTTCATATATATTGAATACATGTATTAATGATGTAAATTGATGTGAATTAAAGTATTGGTTGATAAGAAAATATGTTATTCCCTATTAATTGTTCGGGCAGAATTAGATATAGTTGGCATGCCATAGGATATAAAGAGTTCAGGGTTACTTCAGCCACGAGTCGATAAGGCATTGGGTGCCAATTTGCTTTAGTTATACCAATGAGACACTTGGTTTCAAATATATTGGTAGTGCTGGGCACAACTATTTACTTCAGATTTATCCGATGAGGGATCAGGTGCCAAACTAGTGTGTTGGTTGGATCCGTGTATCCTTCCGAGTCTGAGTCATGTTAATAAGGGGAATAAACTATATAAAATGAAATGTTTATAATTGAAACTATGATGTTCTCAAATTCAAGTGAATGAATATTCTATATGAAAATGAATATTCTATATGAAATGTGAAATTGATATTGAGACGACACATGGTTAGAAAATGGAAGTGATATTTGAAAAGGGTCGAAACAATTATATATATATAAGTGCATTGACTTCATGAACTTGAAAATAGCAATGGAATGTGCTATCATATGACTGAAAATAACAAATGATATGTGAAGTGGTTTTATCATGCTTTTATATTGATAAATTGTATTAGTTTTGATCCAAGAATGTGAGAAATGATTATATAACCATTCACTTTTAAATTATTGTACTAAAATCACTTATGTTATGCTTAATTGTTCATATTATACAAATACCACTGAGTTATACTTAGCGTACGATTTTGTTTCCTTGTGCAGGATAGGTACTTTACAATTCGATCATCGACTCAGCATCCAACGGCAATCCTAGACTTAACTGCTGGTGATGTTTTAAATTTTAGTCATGACATGTACCTAAGGTATCATTTGGGCATATAATGTTTTATTTAGATTTGAATTTGGATGGTTTTTGGCATAGTTGTGTGGTCTTTAGGATTTGGATGATTTTTTGTGCACATGGCCACAGTATGTTACACAGCCCAAGACACGACCATGTGACATATTGTTGAATATGTAATACCCCTTACCCGAATTCAACGCTGGAACAAGGTACGAGGCATTACCAGTCATAAATTTCCATCTAAATTAAAAAATCTTCATACAGATTCATATCATCCCTAAAACGAGCCTACGAGGCTCAATACATGCTTTGGAAGTGGTTCAGGACTAAACCGAAAACTTTAGAAAATTTTACAAAACTTAGAAAAATTTTCATGTTACAGGGCTCACACGCCTGTGTGGTCAAACGGACATGCCTATGTAACCTTTAGACACACCCGTGCTACAGGCTGTGTTCAAATAGGGTGCTCTCTGACTTGTGCCACATGGCCATCCCACACGCTTGTGTGCTAGGCCGTGTGGTCGATTTAATTTCCATAATTTTTCATAAAATAAGTTCAGACTTCACATGACCGAGACACACGCCCATGTCCAAGGTCGTGTAGCACACACTACTGAGACACACACTCGTGTCTCTACCCGTGTTCTCAATTCTGGACATTCTGTTTTGCAACAATTAAGGTGCAGGGAACACACGGCCAAAACACATGCCTGTTGGCCAGGCCGTGTGTTACACACGGCCTAGACACACACTTGTGCATCTACCCGTGTGGACAACAATAAGGCTATTTACCAAGCCATTTTGCCACCCTTACTTGTACATACATACACAACATCATATAGCACCAATCTAAGCATATTACATACAACTAAATCAGCCACAATCAAGACATCAACACATCGTTCACATGCTACCATCTATCATACACAAACATCACATGCTTATCAACTCAAATCATGTAAATTCCCACATCAATGAAAGGCATCATCATATAAATTGCTCATACCAATTGTAGCCAATTTTCAATGGCCTTATACAAAATGAATTTTCAACCAATATAAGCCAACACATTTGGCCAAATCAATTATGACACATAACAAAAGGACCAAGTCCACTATACGTGCCATAACACAAAATGAATAATTCATTGGTACCAAAATAATAGTTGATAGTGTGAATAGATCTCCGACGATCTCCAATCCCAAGCTAGCTTGGTGACACTATAAGGCAAGGGAAATGAAAGGGAGTAATCTATATAGCTTAGTAAGTTCATATGCAAATATTAAACAACATAAACCATACAATTTTCATATAAGTAACATACGTATATCAACCAAATTTTCATTAAAACCTCATGAACATAACATACTCAATCACATTCTTACCAATAGTTCATCATATACCGAATTCATTTCCTTTGAGTTTTTCATACATACTTGTACCAACTCGTAACATAATCACATACTTTCTCGTCTTTGTCATACCCGCTGAACCACTTGGAATACTATTGGATACACAAAAATCTTTTCACATAAGTGCCATGTATGTAGCCTATGCTACCATAAATCTCATAGCACATATAAGCTCGCTCTCGAGCTATCCTCGGGCCTGCTCACATAAGTTGTCAGTCGAGATGTAACTACGCGGTACTGCTCACATAAGCTGTCGGTATCCGCAACATATGTCGGTATACCCAGCCACTAGAAGGACATACAGGACCAGCACCCAGGACACATAAATCACATAATCACATGGGTTCCTAGTGACATGACACTTGTATCCTAATTTATTCTTAAGGTTCAACTGGGATTTCTCTCTTGCCAGAACTTCGTCGAATATGCTCATAGAATCAATCATACATTTCATGCAATATCAAAATATTAAAATACAAATATAACATTTCATTATTTACATATGAACTTACATCGGTACAAAAATAGTAGAATTTGACCTAATCGTCAATTACTTTGTTTTCCCTCGGTCTAGGTTCGTACCTCATTTTTCTTGGTCTATAATAACAAATTTAACTCATTCAATCATCACATTATTCAATTCAGCCCAAAAATCATATTATAGAAAAATTACATTTTTGCCCCTAAACTTTTAACATTTTACATTTTAGTCCCTAGGCTCGTAAATTGAAATATGTTAAATTTCTTCAATACACAAGCCTAGCCGAACTATTTTTATGCTCATACCAGCCCAAATTTTTCATCACATCACACTTTTACTACATATTTGATAACTTTTACAAATAGATCCTTTTTTACATTTTTAGCGAAAATCACTTACTAAAAGTTGTTTATCCAACCTCAAATTTGTATAATCTACCATTAAACATAAAAATACACAACTATCTAACATGGTTCAAACCCTAGACCTTAATCATACTTAAAATTAGTACTAAAAATATGTAGATCGAGTTACAAGGATCTCAAAAACATAAAAATCATTAAAAACGGGGCTAGAACAGACTTAAAATCGACCTTGAAAGCTTGAAAAACCCTAGCTATGTCTTCCTCTTGAAATTTTCGGCCAAGGGGTGAAACATGAGCAAAAATTGGCTTTTAATTTGATTTTTAATTCATTTAATTAGCCAAATGATGAAAATGCCCCTAAATTAAAACATAAAAAATTCTCTTATTTCATGTCCATTTTTGTCCACTAGCTTAACCAATGGTCTAATTACCATATAAGGACTTTGAATTTAAAGTTTCATAGCAATTAGACACCTCTACTTCTAGAACACACATTTTGCACTTTTTACAATTTAGTCCTTTTAACTAAATTAAGTGCCCAAACGTTAAAATTTTCGAACAAAATTTTCAAAAAAATCATTTCATAAAATTGTAGACCATATAAATATAATAAAAACAAATTTTACTACATAGGATTTGTGGTCCCGAAACCACTGTTTCGACTAGACCCAAAATTAGGCTGTTACAGAATATTTGCACTTTTGAGCCGCATTGCATTAGGTTGTTGCAAGGCTTGCCCACACGACCTCATGATCCACCCCATACAGTCTCAACCTTCCACTCGATCAAGGAACACGACCGTGTGACCCATGTTTATAATTTCTTTCCTATATTTATGTTTTTGTTTCAAATTGATCCCTGTTTAATACTGGGTTGGTTTTTGTCTTTGTTTCAAATTGACTCTCCTCATCGGTCATCCAAACACACCGTAAACCAACCATCACACCAACTAAAAACATGCTTAAACAAGTAATTTTAATCAAGCAAGCCTAAATCATGCTTTGGCTAACATAGTACAACAAAATATAAGTAGGGGTAAAATCGTCAATTTACACATTGGAAGAAAAACTCATAATTCATGAAATTTGGTTTATTCAGTGTCTTGGGCATTCTATTTAAAACCAATTGTGAAAATTTCAACTTAAAATGACTTTTAAAACTCTCTTAATTTCAAATCCAACTTTTAAGGACTAAAACGTAAATTTTACAAAATATCCAGACAACCATTTTAAGAAATTGAAATTAACATATTGAAATTCAATGTATAAAACCAAGTCATGTAAATTTTCAAAACATTTCATGTTGTTTAAGGCATCCAATTTTATTTAATAAAAATCATGATACAAAACATGCCCTAAACACACTGGAAGTCTCATCGCAATCACACGACTTTCATGTCGCAACATCGACCCGGTACTGTGATATCCTATATGGATTATTGCGATATCGACATGTAAATTTGCAGAAAATTTTCAGCAGTTACATATAACACTTTGGTACTTAAATACACATACTAATTCGAAGTTTCATGCCATTTTCACTATTTTAACATATCATGTAACATACTTAAATCATATTAATCATGCTCAAACATACAATTTTATACACTAACATGCTTTGGCATCCAAACCAAACACCTAAGCTAGCATTACTAATTCAACCAACAACATTCCTTCAAAAAATCATCCATTAGAAACATCCATCCAAACCAATATTAAAAGTTCCAAAAACCATTTCAGTAGTCCATAACATCTATTTACAAACCATTAACAATTCAAAAACTAAAACCTTTTAGATTCTTCCTTGATCTACCATAATTTGATATGGAAAATTGGTCTTTCCTAGTATGCTTAAGGGGCTTATTTTCAAGCAAAGTAACATCTTTTTTGTAGTTTTTTTTTTTTTTTTTGTAATTTGTAGATTTTAAGTTAATAAGTGTAAATGACTCGTTTTTACTCATTTTGTGACCCAATTGGGCCAATAGTGCAATTGGGGGGCCTAACGTGTGGTTGAGTGGTGCAGGGACGTGTTGTAATATCCCGGGTTAAGGGGTTAATTTATTTCTGGCAATTGTTGCATGTTTATTGCTTGCTATGATGTTGTTTGGGTGTTCTCGGGGCTTAGCCGTAGACTAGGAGTGTGCCTGAGTAGGTGGATAAGTTTTTATTTTTGGGCTTTAGGGGATAGGAGCTGAAGGAGATGGGGTTTTTAATTAATTTAAGGGAATTTGTAACACAAATAAGGAGCTAGCAAAGTGGCAAGCATGCGCCACATGGAGAGTGTGTGTGTGTGGCGTCATCTACAAGGGGGAGGTCTTGTGTTCAAGTCGCGGGAATCCCACCCCTTTTGGCTCCCATTTTGGACGGCATGGAGGAAGAGGTAGAAGGCAACTTGAACTCTAGCTTGGACTTGGTCTTCACATTCAAAAGAGGGGTGGAGAGTGAAAGTAGGAGGGAGACTTGGTCTTGGGATTTGAATTGGTGGTGTGGGAGTAAATGGGGGGAGTTGGCCGGATTTGGTGAGAGTTTGGGGGGAGAGGGAGTGTGTGGCCGGTTGGTAAGCTTGTGAGAGAGTGCCAAAATTTTCCACTAAGGCAATTAGGTAGGTTCGGTCAAATTTTGTTTTGGGAGAAGTTAATGTTTTTTCTTTGTTTAATCAAAAGCTAGTAAACTTCATTTGCAAATAGCTTTAGCCGAAAAAAAGAGAGAAAACCTTCCATTCTTGCTCCTTGAAACCGAAGCACAAAGCAACTTCAAGCCAATCTTGCACTCTTCTTCTGCGTTTTCTTCTTTTACCTTTTGTGTCAACCGAAACCTCAAGCACCCTTATTGCCGAAATCCCACCTTGTTCTTCTTTCTTCTTTTTATGGTGCAAAGCCGAAACTAGTGATCTTCCCTTCTCAATTTCTTTCTTTTATTTTACAACCCTTGTGCCGATTTTCTCATCTGTTCCATACCATATCTCTAAACCGAAACTAGCCTTCTTCTTTTCTTTTTTTTGACCGTAACACCTTTCACTAAAAACTTATATCCTCCATCTTTTTCATCTAAACCGAAAGCTACCACAAGCAAGCCCTTGCCGATCCTGGTCATTTGTAGCCGAAAGCTCTTTTTCACCTACTTCCCCTTTTCTTTTGTTCATTTGGTGTAGGCCGAAACTTCATTTTCCCAAACACTTCCCTCTACTTCATTCATTCAAACCGAGAGCACTCTTTCTTCCTTGGTTTTCTTTTTAAACTCTTCTTTTCGGGATTAAGGGTGTTAGCCGAACCTCCCTTGGTATTGGCCAAATTTTTGGGTGTTGTTAGGTGCCGGTTTCCAATCGTTAGTAGTGGGTAAGTGCTAGGCCGAATGGCCCTTTCTCCTTTCACTAGTACTCTGCCGATTCTTAGGTATATCTAAGGGCTGATTTTGATATCTTTTATAATGGAGTTAATCACTTGTTTTGGTAACTATTTTCCATATAGGGTCTTTGGAGTTCGTAGTCAAGCAAGGAGAGCCTTTTCACTCTGCTTAGTAATCGGTAAGTGGTGGTAAGAAGGGGTGTTTGGATCCGATTTCGGTTAGTTTTCTTTAAGTTAAGTCATGAGGAGAGATTAACCATTTTTCTTTTCTAGGGTGTGATCGATTGGTAAGAAGCATTATTGGTTCGGGTTGATTGGAAACCTAACCATTCGCAAAGGTAGAATTTAACGCAACCCCCTTGGGTTATTTACGTTGTTGACCGAATGGTATTGGGTTGATGTTAACCCTTTTTCTGGCCGATTGTAGGATTTGAGTTGTAGAAGTGATCAAGGGACGTAAATCGATTTTAGGGATTATTACCTCCGTTAATTCAGGTGTGTAAACTAACACACTTCTATTTAGTAATATGATTGATAACCTGTGTGATGATTAATGAAACAGTGATGATTGATGTGATACCCTAATGGGTATGATTCTGGACTCGGGTAAGTCAGTATTATTATTATGCGTTTACTGATGATCTATATGATACCATGGTTGTAGATATATGTGACATGGGGTATGAGATTAGACATATTAGCATGATATGCATGATTATATGATATGCATGATTACATGAGTGTGGTATGTTGATGGGTATCTGAGTGGAGGGAGCGGTGATATCTTGTCTTGACGAGCACCAGTGTTTTGGTAACACACTTTGTGACTTTGGGTCACCAGAGGTTTGGCACCTCCAGAGGTTTGGTACCTCAGCGTCTCCTCCCTGTGGTTAACACCACCGTGGGTTGGCCCCACTTGTGAGATATGGGATTGACGCCATGATTTGGTATCACACGATGGGTTGGCCCCATCAATGATTTGTGACTACGGTCACCAGTGCTTTGGTAGCACAATTGTGTCTTTGGGACACCAGAGGTTTGGCACCTCATTGCCACTTGTCCCTGTGGTTTAACCACCGTGGGTTGGCCCCACATGAGATATGGGATCGTCTGCTAGTGATTTGGTATCACACGATGGGTTGGCCCCATCATTGGATTTGTGACTACGGTCACGGTGCTTTGGTAGCACAATTGTGTCTTTGGGACACCGGTGTTTTGGTAACACATTGTGACTATATGTCACCAGTGGTTTGGCACCACCAGTGGTTTGGTACCACACGGGGTAGGAAAGGCGATATGGATGGTTAGGTCGGGTTGCATTAATTATGTTGCTTTGTATGATGTGTGTTAGCATGTTGTTCTTCGGGAGCGGGATTTACACACTGAGTCACTCGACTCACCCTCTCCTTTGACTTTTCAGGTGACACTTAGACGCGGACATGGAGCCGGATGGACTCGAGGTGCTCATGCCATACCGAAATAAAGATTTGCTCGGACTTTTAAGAAGTTTGGTACCTAAGTTTTATTATTACTATTTGGTTTTATTTGGGTTGTAAATGGCCTTTTAAGTTATGTTTCGTTTACGATTAAGTTAGATTTATAATATGCTTTAACAAACTACTTGAGTTAAAATGTGCTAAAACTTGGAAAGACAACGTTTTCAAAACTTCAAAACGATGTTTTAAACTATACCATCGGGTATCATACTGTAACTTAGAACAAGATGAACTCGAATTGTTTTTCTAATTTAAACATGGTTTTCTACTAAGACAAAAATACTTTCGTAATAATATGAAACAACTTAAACTTCAAACCGTCATAAATTAGTTTTACCTACACTTCAGATAAATTTTCAAAGCTCTCGGGGTTTTCAAACACAACGTGAATTTTTAATCCAAACCTACTCCAGTTTTCCTCAAATGCAAAGTTTCGCAAAGTGTTTCATCAGACTTCTAGACTTCAACCTAAACCACCCAAAACCTTTTTCCCTGTAGCATACCAGATTCGGTCGTGGTGTATTGACCGGGTTTGGGGTGTTACACGTGTTAGAGGTTGAAATAAGCGAAAATGGCACCAAAGGAAAAGGTATCACAATATCCAGACCTTGGAATCGCGATACCTCCAATAGGCTTGAAAATTGGAGACCACCTTTCAGTGGTATTGTGATATCCACTTTGGGTATCACGATATCCACCCTTAAAGAAGAACCCTAAGTTCGAAACTAACTAGGTATCCCGATATCCTCTACTTGGTTATCACGATACTAATATCTTGAGGGGAAACAGTTGGTCAAAATGGGTATTCTTTTTCCACCCAACACACTAATCACACAAGGCCCGTGTAAAGGCACTTTTGGCAACGAAATCTCATCAGCATTCAGCATAAAACAACCAATTATGGCTACGGAGAGAGGAGGCACACATTAGTTTAGTTTTTAGCTTTAGTATCTCTAGTTTTTCTGTAACTTTTTTAGGGTTTTTATTTTCTATTCTCTTTTTCTTAGTTTTAGAGTTTATTTTTCTGTATTTTGTTATTATTCTTAGTATTCATAGTGTTAGTTAAGTTAGTTATCACTGTAGCTTAGGTTTATTTACACTTTTTGTAATAGCCCATTTTTAATGGTGTCGGTAATAGTGGTTTTGGGATCACGATCCCGATGAGCGAGTTAGTATTTTATTATTTATTTAATATTTATGAGTATTTATTAGAGTCGTATTAAAATTTGGCTAAGGAATTTTAATGTTTAGCTAGCTAATTAAATAAAAAGTCTAAAGTGTAAAAGATGCAAAGTTGATGTTTATTAGTAAATGTGTTAAATAGATATGAAAAGGAAACTTAATGGACTTAGTGGGTAATAATATCATATCTTAAGTTAGTGGATGTTTATGGATTGGTTTTGGTGTAATTTTGATTATTTATAAAGGATAATTTGTAATGAGGTAAATTTATAAATTAAAAACAATAGATGATAAAAGAATTGTCATATATTTTTCCTTTTCTTTTGTTCAAAATAGAAACCTTCATAGTTAAAGGAGTGAAGCTTTCCGCCAAGCTATTTTGGTGTGCAAGTGAGTGATTTTGATCCAATTTTTAATGATTTTTATGCTTTTGTTATCGTTTTAGCTTAATTGAGCTAGCCTAGAGATCAATTTGTAAAATTGTTAAAATTTTAGGGACTTTCCATGAATGAATTGAAAGACTTTGTGAATTTAGTTGATAGATTATTAAGGTTGGTAGTTAAATATAAGTATTTTGTTATTTGATTTTTGATCATTTTAATGTTTAGGGACCTATTTGAGAAAATAGAAAAATTCTATGAAAATAGGGTGAAATGATGAAAGTTATGGGCTGTAATGGACCCTAGGAAAAATCGGCTAGCTTGGTTTTTCATTGGTTGTGGTTAATTTGAGAGTTTTGGGTTTAGGGACTAAATTGTACAAAAGTTAAAATGTTAGGTCATTTTGTAAAATAATGATGGAATGGCTTAATTGTATAAAATTAATTATTTAAGTGCTGAAATAGTATTAATTGAATGAAATTACTATTTAGATCAAGAAACACAACAACCGGATTTGAATTGAGGAAAATAAAAAGTATTGGAATAATTATCGACTCTGTTTTACAATCGTTTTAGTCGAGGTGAGTTCGTATAATGATTAAATTCATTAATTTATGTTTTAAATGTAATTTTAATAAATATTATGCTATGTATAGTTTATATTAATAGTTGTCGATATTTTAGTTTAAGGGATTAACTTATGATGTTAACTAAATTGAATGTTATATATGATAAATATACATTTCATGGAAGTATGTTTGAAAATGGTATAATGCAATGAAATTAAAGGATTTGATTATGTAAAATGGTCTCGTTTGAACTTTGTGAAGACTTAGGATACCAATGACATGTCATTAGGGGTTATAAAGTTTTGAGTGCTGGTTTTCGATGTACTACCAATGGCCGAGGTCCTATATTTGTTGTGGATTATGCATAGCTCGTGTGAGCAGCATCATGTAGCTTAACAACCCGACCCACAGCTCGTGTGAGCATATACAGTTACATGATATAGTCACAACTGGTGTAAGCACTTCCCGAGTATCCGATAATATTCTATTTGGTTCAACAGGTAATTAATGTTTAAACCGAGTATATAAGGTTTATGTTATTATAAGATGAAATGGAAAATGTTGGTATTTGTACTTAAAATGGAAAGGATATTATTTGAACACATGATGGATGATAGGATATTATTTGAACACATGATGGATGATATGTATATTGAATGTTTATTGAGTTATGTTTCACAAATTGGTTGGATTTATATGCTTGTCTATACACCTACTAACCTTGTGAGGTGGTGTATTTAGGAAAGGAAACTTTGCTCATGATATAATGAAATTATACTTGGTATAATTTTATTATGTTCGGTAAGTTAAAATTTCATTTATACGAGCTTACTAAGCACTAGTTGCTTATGTAGTTGTTTTCTTTATTTTGTAGATCATCAGAAAGGTCGATCGATTAGAATCTCGTCGGAGCACAATCACACTATCCACCCATCATTTTGGTAGTTTTTGGTTTCTTTGGCAAATGGTTATAAATTGCATGTAATAGGGCTTGAATGTTATCTTGGAAACTTGGTTTGTTTTGAGTTTGTGCCAAGCTTATTTGTGTCTTGATGTTCTTTGCTAATGGTTTGTAAAAGAAGGTGTAAATATGTGGTTTTAGACACTTATGCATGCCCTTTTGAAAGTAGGTAGTTTATGGTTGAGTGGTATGTTTTTGAAATAGTTATTTGGTATGTTTGATTTATGTTTAGAGAGTGAACTTGAAATGTTGAATTGGATCAAATTTGATGTGTGAATTGTGGTGGTGCCTATTGATGGCATATTGGTTAAACCTAGGATTGAAGATTTTTGGCATGTTTTTTATATTCTTAAATGTGTTTTAATCATGTGAAAGTGTTTTGAATTGCCTTGGATTGGTGCCCAAGCAATTGTGTATGAATTGGCTTGCATTAGGGGTAATTTGTGAAGCACACAGCTGTGTGCCCCACATGGTCACACTACACGAACGTGTGTCAATTAAAATTTAAGTGCTGGTTGAACCACACAGTCACAGAGACTTACACAGCTTGGCGACACAACCATATGACCTAACTTCGAATGCACACACGGTCTGGCACACGGCCTGCGACACGATGATTTAACTCCATTTCAAATACCCACATGGGTGAATGCATGGGCTGGGACATGACTGTGTGTCCCATACTTCGAATTGTACACGGCCTGGCCACACCACTATGTAACCCTTGTTTTCAAATTTTTTCAATTTTTCCAAATTTTTTGTTTTGTTTCAAAATGATCCCTGAATGTTCCCAAGCTATATTTAAGGCCCTGTAGGCTCAGTTTAAGGCCTTTAAGTGTATTTTTACTTTAAATAAACTGTGTTTTTAATATTATTATTATTATATTTTAATAATTTATTTTGTTTGAAGTTAATATTTCAAATTATTCTGTGACACTCCATAACCCTAATCCGGCAACAGAGACGAGTTAGGGGTGTTATACTTTCAGTCACTATACCTTGGTTGTAAGACATTTCTAGCTTTTTTTTAATATTTTTCAATTTCTTTTACTTTAAATAGGCTAAAGTTTGTTCCTTTTATATTTATTGCTTTAGATTTTCTTATGGAATGCCTTTAGTTTCATGTTCTTTTAAGTTTTTTTTTTTTGCATAAAAATCCATACTTTTATATTTTTTAAAGCTTTAATCTAATGACTTTTTTGCTTTTCATTTTCATGTACATTAGCTTTATTTTTAGCATGAGTAGCTAAACCTTAAAATGGTTGGTTGATAAAGATGTAGGTAAGTTGATTTTTTGGATGATGGACTAAATCGTAATAAATTGGACTATATCGAATAGACATAAAAACTTAGGAATTAATGCCCTTAAGGGAATATCTAGACAAGTAAGATCGAGAGGTAATCTTGTTGTGCACCAATTTATTAGTCCCGGATTAATCGGTGAGATCTAGAGATAAACTGAATTAATTTGTCTAAGTTGGTAAAATTGAGATCGAGAGATAAAATTGAGTTTCTTAGTAATTTAAGTGATTTAAGTCCCTCATTCGAAGACTGGCAAACCACATTGAAATCAACCAAACACTGTTAATCATTTATTGGTTAATTTCGTAGTTCTGTACTCTTTACAATTTGGTCCCTATATTAGCATATTTAATTTTCTTGTAAAACTTTCTTGTTATGATTCGCCGTATTATAAAACCATACCAGTTGCTGCTTAGATTCTATAGTGTACATTAGTTATCACTCCATTGCCATCTCGTTCGGGTTTGACCCTTTGGAATACTTCGTTTTCCCTTGGAACTATAAATGCTACAACTGACCTGTACGCTTGGAGTAAAACTACACTTTAAATTTACTTTATAAAATCATTTTTTTAAGCACACGTGTGCATGCAGTCAGTCCCCTATTTCCTTCTTAATTGAGTTGGAAACATATCAAACAAACTCAAATTGTTGCCTTGCTTTGGATCATTGGAAGGCTCACTTCTCCTCCTCTTCTTAAGCTATTTTTCTGCAAATTGTTCGTAAATATCATGAGCTTTTTTAAGCTCAGTGAGGGCTAAATGATTTCTATAATTAAACACATTATCCATAGTTAAAAGAAGGCATACTATCTCAATCAATCATGGCAAGTTATCTAGCATATCTCATAGCATTCACATTGATATATTGGCATATTTGTGGCCAAAAAACATGCGTATAACATAATACATTAGATAAGCAAATCTCCAAACACACCAGTTGACTCATAGAGTCCACCGCTATCTTCTTTAAGTGTAACATGAAGCTAACACTGTCCAAACACACCACACTATCTTAATGAATAGAGCTAAGATCATATTACCTTATCTCTTCAACACTATCTTCAACCTCAATACCCAAATAATATTAATAAGTGGAGAGTACTCACAATCTTATGGCATGCCAATGATACCCAATGATTTCAAAAGGTCACAATGCCATATATTCACTTATACACACACTTATTTTCTGGTGTATGCACATTTTAACATATCATGTTCATATCACTTATCACATTCATATATGCACTCCAAGTGCAAACACTTTGCTCAATGAGCCAAATACACTTTCATATTTAAAATTTTCTTATCATTGTCGATTGATTCTTAGCTCGATTGGCATGGGCATTACTGCCAACACGTAGACCTGTTTACTATAATTAAGGTGAAGTAAGTTTAGGAACAACAATTCTTTTTAGGGTAAATGATCTATCGTAATTCGGTGTTGTAGATTAAACTAATATTCACACTTTAGGAGCTTGAAAGCAAGCATTTCCATTTGGTTTTAGTTATGTTTTCATAAGTTTCCACTAAGTTAATAAAATGTGCAAATTGATTCTTTTATTTACCTTAGGGGTGAAATGAGGCCTAAGGGTGAGCTAATAACCTTTGTAAGTGTGTAGGAGACCATTAGGAGGTGAAATAAATAGACAATGGTCGTTATGTCGCAACACGAAATGATCAATGTCGCAACATAGGGGGTACAATGGAGAAAATCATGAAACTTCCTTTGATGTCGCGACACAGCCTAAAGGTGTCGTGACATACCCCTGAAGATCTCCCAAAAGGAGTATGTTGCTATGTCACAAAATAGGTCCTAGTGTGTCATGACACTGACTCTGGACGAGAATTAAATATGAGCTAGGGAGCATTTTGGTCTGCACAATCAAATTTAAATCTTGAGAACATCAGCTAACCTAGGGTTAAGCACGACGGCCACTTGAAATCTATAAATAGGCTTCTTTGTCACATGTTATAGACACCAATTACTTAGCTTAGAATTTCCCTTTTAAATTTTAGTTTACTTTTCTTTCTTCTTAGGTTTTAGGTTTAGTTTCAGTGTAACACCCCAAACCCGGTCAATACGTTTCGACCAAATCTAGTATGTTACAAGAAAGGTAGTTTCGAAATTTTAGGGAAAACATCGCAACCAAAAAAACTTTTTGCTTACTAATTCCATCTTAGAGATAATTTAAAATTTTGTTGGAAGGTTTCTTACCAACTTCTTTTTTAATTCGAACTAAAAGTCGTAAACAGGTTCATTTCTACGGAAGTCGAAATTAGGGAGTTTCATAAACGTGATATTTTGAAAACAGTGTTTGTCATTTTAAGCAAACTTTTCAAATTTGAATTATTACTCTGCATGTTATTCGTTTGTTAGTATTTTGGAAAACATTTATTTATATTTTAAGAAAAACTTAGTGTTAAGCATCTCATAACATATTAGTAAAATCCCAAATTGAATCAAACCCAAATTAAAGTTATGGAGGCCTTATTACAAAACAAAATACCAAATTAAAAGTAAGTTTAAAAGAAAGAAATGAAATTTAAGGAAGAAACATTGCATGGCCACCTCGAAGTCCTCATTGGCTCCCAATCCGCAACTAAGAGTTACCTGCAAAATTAAGCAGAGGGGTGAGTCACCAAGACTCATTGTGTAAATCCCCTTATAACGCAATCTGTGCTGCAAGTCCACAGATGCCCATTAGGCGTTAGCCCACATAAGATAACATATTAAACATGTATGCAATGCAGCCCAACCCAACCTAGTTTTCTGTCCTCTAGGCCACCTGAATCGGCCAAACACCCGTGGCTTCAAGCCACTGTCTTCCAAAACCACTTGTGACAGAGTCACAGAATATATAAACGTGTGGCCAACCCACTATGGTCCCAGACCACTGAGATGAGTCACTGATAAATATATGTATACGTGGTTCCAAACCACTGTGGTCCTAGACCACTGTGACAGAAGTCACTGAATCACACTTTCCCCTTTCAACCATTTCCCAAAGCCCATGCAACATACTATCATACTGAGATGAATGCTACATACTTTCAATGTACAGCAGATAATTAATTCATACATACACATATTCGAAAGTAACATCATAGCAGAACCTACCCGGCGTCTCCAACCTTACCCACAAGGGTATCTCGACTATCTAAACCGTCATTCTGGCTCTCAGCCAACACAATTATTAACGCAAATTAATAAAGTAAAGTGTGAGCATTACACAACTGGTTATGCGCAAAACTAGACTCTTTTTGTCGACACTCTCACTAGCAGGGATAACAGCGATTTGCCTATCCCAGGCAGACGTCGGCTCTCTACCACAGCCCGGCGAAAAGTCTCAAACCGCTGATACCGCACGTCTCTTAAATTTAGGAGTAGAGATTACGGGTCCACTCCCCTCCTTAGATTGACTAGCACTCGTATCCATAAAGGGGCTTGATCAATACAGTACTATAGCGAAACAACAATTTCCCCAACAAGAGGTTTGATTATGACAGAGTAAATGAAAAAAAGGCTGATCACAAAATCAAAAGAGGGTTTCTTACCTTAAGAACCCGAATGAAATGGTAAGGTTCAGAAACTAACAGACCTTCAGGCTTTAGACTACAACACATTCGGCTACTGGGATTTCCCAGAGTGATCGTTCCAAAATAGGAGAAGAAAAAAAGAGGGATTAGCCGCGAACTACTAATAAAAGCAAAATGGCCATTCGGCTAAGACCACTCAGAACTGAAAGAAAATAGAGAAAGAACCGAAAGAGTCTCCCTTACCTTGCTCAACAGAAACTGATTGAGAGAAGACCTTCAGCAACCACAAGCTCCTTGGTTCTTGGGGTTCCGCTACCAGGTACAAAATGAAAGAAACGGATTTAGTGGTCACCAGGAGAGATTCGGCTTCATCATAGATGAAAAGGGAACAAAAGAATGACCATAAATAAAAATAAAAGAAAAGAACCGTACCTTAAACAAAGAAAAGCCGAATGGAAACCAAAGAAATTTAGCTTTGGAAACAATAGTGGAGGACACCCCAAATTCGGCTAGGGAGGAAACTAAACAAGAACAAAAGAAGTAGAGGTTTCGGTTCTTATGAAGAAGGTGGAGATGTAAAGAAGAGAGTTAAGTTTCGGTTATGGAGGAGAGGCCAATAGTAGGAGGTAAAAGAGAGGTTCGACTAGAGAAACAAAAGAAATAAAAGAGAAAAGATGAAGAAGAGGGTTTCAGCTTGTGGCATCTTAAGAGAAAGAAAGAAACAGAAAAAATGAGGGAATAAAGGTAAGGGTGGACTTCGGTGCCAATAGGAGAAAACGACTGAAAAGAGGGGAAAGCAACATGAAAATTCAGTACAACTCTGGGGAACAAAAGTGCATTCACTTGAAAGAAAACAAAAGAATCACTAAAAGCATAAGTTGAAAAGTTTCGGCACCCCCCTCCTACTCACAATAATCAAACATACTAGGATGAGAAATGCCTAAAAACTTTCGGCACACCTACCTATCCTAGCAGCTAAACCGAAATCCCCCTCCAAGCTCCCCATATTCGGCCAACACCTCCACCATCACCCGATCCCTTGATTTCCTCCTAATTTCACTCTCCATCACCCATTTGAATTGGTTGACCAATTCAACAACTACCGTGAAGAGTCCCTGTCGAAACCATCTTCTCTCCATCCTGGCACCAAAAATATAGCTTCATATTGAGGCTTATGGGATTCGAACTCCTCCCCTCTCCTACTCTCTTGTGACTCCACTCCCTTGCTCCTTAAATGGCATCACCTTGCCACCACACCACACTCCTTCTTGTGTCAACAAACACAATTAGTTATTCTTAAAGCCTGCCTCCACTAGCTTTCCCTCCTTAAACCCCAAAAACCAAAATTTCACCAAGGCTCTGGCTTGACCCCGAACCTCTTCAGGACCCCCAAACACACCAAAATAACGTGTTTAACGAGCCAAACACAAGCAATAGCATAAAATGCAGAACCCCTAACTCTAGGATGTTACAGTTTTACCCCCTTAAAGAAATTTCGGCCTCGAAATTTACTTGATCAAAAGAGATGAGGGTATTATTGTCGCATCACATCCTCTGGCTCCCATGTAGCTTCCTCTGAACCTTGATTCCGCCATAGAACTTTAACCAATGGAACTAACTTCCTTCTCAACACTTTAACATCTCGACCTAAGATCTGAACGGGTTCTTCTTCAAAAGACAAATCAGGTCTTACTTCAATTTCCTCTACCAGTACTATGTGAGATGGATCTGAACGATCGCGCCTTAACATTGAAACATGGAATACACCATGTATCTGATTTAACTTCGGTGGTAGCTCAAGCTGATACGCTACCGGTCCCACAGGTTTCAACACCCGATAAGGCCCGATGAATCTGTGGGTCAACTTGCCCTTTTGCCCAAACCTTAAAACCTTCTTCCAAGGTGAAATTTTAGAAAACCTGATCACCCTCTGCGAATTCTATTTCCTTACGCTTCAGATCTGCATACGATTTCTTCTTGTCGAAAACTTCCTTCAATCGAGCCCGAATCAACTTAACCTTTTCCTCCGTCTCTGAAACCAATTTCGAACCCAACAACTGTCGCTCACCTAACTCTGTCTAGCAGGTAGGAGTACGACACCTACGACCATACAAAGCTTTGTAGGGCGCCATCTTAATACTGGATTGATAGCTATTGTTGTATGCAAACTCTACCAACGGTAGATAATCTTCCCAACTACCCCTAAAGTCGATAACACAGCCTCTCAACATATCTTCCAGTATCTGAATTACCCTCTCTGACTAACCATCAGTCTTTGGATAAAATACCATACTGAAATCAAGTCTTGTACCCAACACTTGATGTAATGCCTTCCAGAACCGCAATGTAAACCTAGGGTCTCTGTCTGATATGATAGACACTGGTACCCCACTACATACAGCTTGGCTAACTTTTGGAGTGAGTAGTCGATATGAACCGGTATGAAGTGAGCGGACTTCGTCAACCGATCGACAATCACCCACACCGAATCTTTCTTAGTAGGCGTAAGAGGTAGCCCACTAACAAAGTCCATCGTTATCCTCTCCCACTTCCAAAGTGGAATCTTCACTGGCTGTAGCAACCCCGAAGGCAACTGATGCTCTACCTTTACCTGCTGACATGTCAAACACTTACTCACAAACTCAGTAACTTCTTGCTTCAGACCTGGCCACCAGAACTGCTCACGCAAAACTCGATACATCTTACTCCCACCGGGATGCATAGCGTATGGACTACTATACGCTTCCTGCAGAATCCTCTGTCTCAACTCAGAATCCTTTGGCATACAAGCCTTTCCATGAAAGCACAATACCCCATCACTATTCAAACTAAATTTTTCTGTCTCACCACCTTCCACTTGCTGAAGTCGAGAACTTAACGATTCATCTAACAACTGCTTTTCTTTAATCTGACTTACCCATGAAGGCTTCACTTGAAGTTCAGCTAACAAGCTTCCATCTTCATACAAACTGAGATGAGCAAACATCGCCCTCAAATCAGATATCGCCTTATGGCTCAACGCATCCGCCACTACGTTAGGTTTACTCGGGTGATACTCAATTGAGCAATCATAGTCTTTCTTAACTCCTTCTGAGTAAGGAGATATTTCAGGCTCTTATGATCGGTGTAGATGATCGACTTCTCTCCATATAAGTAGTGCCTCCAAATCTTCAGAGCGAACACCACCGCAGCTAACTCTAGATCATGAGTTCACTTCATACGGTCTTAACTGTCGAGACGCATACACTACTACCTTCCCTTCTTGCATTAGTACACATCCTAACCCTGTGTATGACGCATCACAATAGACAACAAACTCCTTTCCAGCCTCAGGCTGAATCAACACTGGTGCCTCAGTCAAAATCCTCTTCAACTTTTCAAAACTTTCCTACTGCTTATCTGACCAGAAAAATGGTATCCCTTTCCGTAACAACTTGGTTAAAGGTACAGCTATCAACTAGAATCCCTCATTGAACCTTCTGTAGTACCCAACTAACCTAAGAAAACTTCGAATTTCTGCTAATGACTTCGGTGGTTTCCAATCCAAAACAGCTTCAATTTTTTGAGGATCAACCCTAATCCCCTCAGCTGACACAACATGCCCTAGAAAAGTAACTTCCCTCAACCAGAATTTACACTTGGTAAATTTGGCATACAGTTTCTTTTCTCTTAAAATCTATAGAAAAATTCGAAGATACGAATCATGCTCCTTTTTCGTCTTTGAATAAACCAAGATATTGTTTATGAACACTACAACAAACCGATCCAGGTAGGGTTGGAATACCCGGTTCATCATGTCCATAAATGCAGCTGGTGCATTTGTCAACCCGAATGGCATCACTAAGAACTCATAGTGACCGTAGTGAGTTCAAAAAGTAGTCTTATGCTCCTTGACCTTAAGCTGATGATAACCTGACCTCAAGTCTATCTTTGAGAAAACCAAAGTGCCTCACAGCTGATCAAACAGATCGTCAATCCTAGGCAATGGGTATTTGTTCTTAATCGTCAACTTGTTCAATTGCCTATAGTCAATACACATCCGCAGCGACCCGTCCTTTTTCTTAACAAATAACATCGGTGCTCCCCATGGTGACACACTTGGTTGGATGAAACCTCAGTCCAACAGTACCTGAATCTAAGCTTTAAGTTCTACCAGCTCCTTCGGCACCATCCTATAAGGGGCAATGGACACCGGAGCTGTTCTCAGAAGTAAATCAATGCCAAACTCCACCTCGCAATCCGGAGGTAACCCTGGAAGCTCTTCTAGAAAGACGTCCAAGAATTCTTTCACCGTTCTAACATCCTTTACAGACAATTTTTTAGCTTTCAAAGCACTGATGAAAACGTCCCACATCCTTTCCACACCATCTTTTTAGCCTTTAAAGTAGACACTACATTGGACAGGTAATTCTTTCTCTCACCTATCACTAGCACCTCTTTATCTCTAAGAGTCCTCAATACCATGCGCTTCGCAGCACAATCCAAGTTTTCCCGATACTTAACTAACTAGTCTATGCCTAAAATCAAATTGAACTCGCCGAACGGCAATTCCATCAAATTAGCTGGGAAAACAACCCCTTGTACTTCTAAAGGCACACTTCTAAATAGTTTATCCACCACTACAGATTGTCCTAAAGGGCTAATCATTGTCATTCCTCTAGAAGCAATCTCAGATTCTATATTCAAAGTTTCAGACACAGTACTAGCAACATATGAATGAGTAGACCCAATATCTATCAAAGCAGTAAAGGGCGCACCAAAAATAAAGAACATACTGGTAATGATGTCCGGTGCCTCGCTATCCTCTCGACGTCTAACTACATAAACCAACCAACCCAGGCTGTCTCGTATCTGTATTCCTGGCACTTCTGGCCGATGCTCCATGCCCTCGACCAAATCCATTTCCTCCTCTAGCTGGACCACGACCTCTCGGCATGTCACGACCACCTCTTCGACTGTGCATAACCACGACCAACTGGTCAGCCTGTTTGGCTCTTGCGGACAGTCCCTTACCAGATGATCTACAGACCCACACCTGAAGCATCCTTTATTTCTTGCCCAACACTCCCCCGAATAAAAATTTCCACATCTAGCACACGGTTGAGACCGACCAACAGTAACAGGCTTCGCAACTCGACCCGACCCATCAAACCTAGGCCTCTTTTGGAAACTCCCAGCAGACCCTGACGACCCAAAATTCTTTTTATTCCTACCCATATCCTTCTCCCAATTTTGTCTCTCAGAATGCTTTACCTCTTTCGCTATCTTAACCTTCTCAACTAGATTAGTAAACTCTCTCTCTCGTTGCAGAGCTATCAGTACCCGCAACTCATCTCTTAAGCCATCCTCAAACTGGACACAGCGTTCGTAATCAGTCGTGACGATACCTCGAGCATATCGACTGACACGCAGGAATTCAGCCTCATACTCAGCCACTGACTTATTCCCTTGGGCCAAGTTTAAAAATGCCTTTCTCTGAGTGTCCACGTAACTTGCTCCAACATACTTCCCCTGGAACGTTGTCTTGAAGAAATCCCAGGTAATACGATCTGCTGATGTACCATCCCTTACTGTGAGCCACCATTGGAACGTCTCATCTTGAAGGAGGGACACTACTCCTTTCAACTTTTCATCCACGGTACAGTCAAGATTGTCCATAATCCGCTCGACTGCCTCCAGCCAATACTTAGCTACGTTAGGAGCCACACCAGAAATACCCTGAATATCTCGACCCTGTTAGCTCGAAATCGCTTCGGGATAGATTTTTGAGCTACTGATCCTGTGCTAGCTCCAGCGACCCACTCTAGAACATGCAACATAGCTTGGGACAAAGCATCATCCACTCCAGATCAGTCCTGAGACCCCGCTTCCGCTACTAGTGATGCTGGCACTTCACCTTCCGGCCCATGTCTTCAATCCGCGGGTTCAGCCTCAATACCCCTACCTCTACCATAGCTGCGTCTACCACGTCCACGTCCTCTAGCGCTCATGACTACGAATTTGACTTATTCTGATTACAAATTTTATGAGTTAGTATTTCTTCCACTGTTTATTACCCGGCAGTCTTATGAAAATAGAATTAGAAGTAATTGTTTTTTTCACAAGACATAATTCTAAAGGTATTAATCTCTAAAGTAGAAGTTCTTAAAACTATCAATCACAATATAGTCTTTCCATAAGAAATCAAACAAAAATTAGAAAACTTACGATGTTGGAGACTCGGGTGCCATGCTTCTAAAAAACATGTATATATATTTTTTTCTAAACCATATTTCAAACCAATTTTTGAAAACCGTTTTGAACCTATTTCCACAGCCGAGATTTTGAAACTTGACTCTGATACCACAATTGTAACACCCCAAACCCGGTCAATACTTTTTTACCATATCTGGTATGTTACAAGAAAGGTAGTTTCAAAATTTTAGGGAAAACATCGCAACCAAAAAAACTTTATTGGAAGGTTTCTTACCGACTTCTTTTTTTAATTCGAACTAAAATTCGTAAATAGGTTCATTTCTACGGAAGTCAAAATTAGGGAATTTCATAAACGTGATATTTTGAAAATAGTGTTTATGGTTTTAAGCAAACTTTTCGAATTTGAATTATTACTCTGCATGTTATTCGTTTGTTAGCATTTTGGAAAACATTTACTTATATTTTAAGAAAAACTTAGTGTTAAGTATCTCATAACATATTAGTAAAATCCCAAATTGAATCAAACCCAAATTAAAGTTATGGAGGCCTTATTACAAAACAAAATCCCAAATTAAAAGTAAGTTTAAAAGAAAAAAATGAAATTTACGAAAGAAACATTGCATGACCACCTCGAAGTCCTCCTCAGCTCCCAATTCGCAACTAAGAGTTACCTGCAAAATTAAGCAGAGGGGTGAGTCACCAAGACTCAGTGTGTAAATCCCCTTATAACGCAATCTATGCCGCAAGCCCATAGATGCCTATTTGGCCTTAGCCCACATAAGATAGCATATTAAACATGCATGCAATGCAACCCAACCCAACCCAACCTAGTTTATCATCCTCTAGGTCACCTGAATCGGCCAAACACCCGTGGCATCAAGCCACTGTGGTCCCAGACCAACTGTGACAGAGTCACAGAAGATATAAACGTGGGGCCAACCCACTGTGGTCCCAGACCATTGTGACAATCTCTGATAAGTAAATATGGGGCCAACCCACTGTGGTCCCAGACCACTGAGATGAGTAACTGATAAATATATGTATACGTGGTTCCAAACCACTATGGTCCTAGACCACTGTGGCAAAAGTCACTGAATCACACTTCCCTTTTCAACCATTTCCCAAAGCCCATGCAACATACTATCATACTGAGATAAATGCAGCATAATTTCAATGTACAACAGATAATTAATTCATACATACACATATTCGAAAGTAACATCATAGCGGAACTTACCCGGCATCTCCAACCTTACCCACAAGGGTATCTCGACTATCTAAACCGTCATTTCGGCTCTCGGCCAACACAGTTATTAATGCAAATTAATAAAGTAAAGTGTGAGCGTTACACACCTGGTTACCCGCAAAACTAGACTCTCTATGTCGACACTCTCACTAGCAGGGATAATAGCGATTTGCCTATCCCAAGCAGACGTCGGCTCTCTACCACAGCTCGGCGGAAAGTCTTGAACCGCCGATACCGCACGTCTCTTAAATTTAGGATCAGAGATTACGGGTCCACTCCCGTCCTTAGATTGACTAGAACTTGTATCCATGAAGAGACTTGATCAGTACAGTACTATAGCGAAACAATAATTTCCCTAACAAAAGGTTTGATTATGACAGAGTAAATGAATAGAGGCTGATCACAAAAACAAAAGAGGGTTCCTTACCCAAAGAACCCAAATGAAATGGTAAAATTCGGCAACTAACAGACATTCAGGCTTCGGACTACAACACGTTCGACTACTGGGATTTCCCGGAGTGATCGTTCCAAAATGGGAGAAGAAAAAAAGAGGGATTAGCAACAAAATACTAACAAAAGCAAAATGGCCATTCGGCTAAGACCACTCAGAACCGAAAGAAAATAGAGAAAAAACCGAAAGAGTCTCCCTTACCTTGCTCAACAGAAACCAATTGAGAGAAGACCTTCGGCAACCACAAGCTTCTTGGTTCTTGGGGTTCGACTACCAGGTACAGAATGAAAAAAACGGGTTTAGTGGTCACCAGGAGAGATTCAGCTTCATCATAGAAGAAAAGGGAACAGAAAGAATGACCATAAATAAAAATAAAAGAAGAGAACCTTACCTTAAACAGAGAAAAGCTGAATAGAAACCAAAGAAATTTGGCTCTGGCAACAATAGTGGAGGACACCCCAAATTCGGCTAAGGAGGAAACTAAACAAGAACAAAAGAAGTAGAGGTTTCAGTTCTTATAAAAAAAGTGGAGATGTAAAGAAGAGAGTTAATGTTCGGTTATGGAGGAGAGGCCAATAGTAGGAGGTAAACGAGAGGTTCAGCTAGAGAAACAAAAGAAATAGAAGAGAAAAGATGAAAAAGAGGGTTTTGGCTTGTGGCGTCTTAAGAAAAAGAAAGAAACAGAAAAAATGAGAGAATAAAGGTAGGAGTGGACTTCGGTGCCAATAGGAGAAAACAACTGAAAAGAGAGGAAAGCAACATGAAAATTCGGTACAACTCTAGGGAACAAAAGTGCATTCACTTGAAAGAAAACAAAAGAATCACTAAAAGCATAAGTTGAAAAGTTTCGGCACACCCCCTCCTACTCACAATAACCGAACATACTAGGATGAGAAATGCCTAAGAACTTTCGGCACACCTGCCTACGCTAGCAACTAAACCAAAATCCCCCCTCCAAGCTCCCCACATTCGGCCAACACCTCCACCATCACCTGATCCCTTGATTTCCTCCTAGTTTCACTCTCCATCACCCATTTGAATTGGTTGACCAATTCAAACTCCACAAGCTCCTCTTGTCCCTCCATTCAAATGCATTGACCCATTCAACAACTACCTTGAAGAGTCCCTGTAGAAACCATCTTCTCTCCATCCTGGCGCCAAAAATAAAGCTTCATATTGAGGCTTATGGGATTCGAGCTCCTCTCCTCTCTTGCTCTCTTGTGACGCCACTCCGTTGCTCATTAAGTGGCGTCACCTTGCCACCACACCACACTCCTTCTTGTGTCAACAAACACAATTAGTTATTCTTAAAGCCTGCCTCCACTAGCTTTCCCTCTTTAAACCCCAAAAACCAAAATTTCACCAAGGCTCTGGCTTGACCCCGAGCCTCCCCAAGACCCCCAAACATACCAAAATAACATGCTTAACGAGCCAAACACAAGCAATAGCATAAAATGTAGAACCCCTGAGTCTAGGATGTTAGATTCAGTTTGTTCTTTTTTTATCTTGAGAGATCTAATTTATGGAGATAATCAAACTCTGTGGATTCATTTTCGTCTTTAATACAAATTAGGCATTTTCTTAAACTCTACACTTCCATTCATTTATCATGTTTTCTCTTTACATCAATTCCATATTTTTTATGAAAGCTATGAGGAACTAATCGTTCTCTGAGGGATTAGGGAGTAGAGATATGATCTATTAACTATTTTGTAGGGTTACTCAATGGATCAATTGTTTGGGAAATAAAGAACTTAAAACCTTAGGCCTGACAACCCTATGAGTCATCAAGGTAGGAATTAACCGAAAATGGCCTACCCATAAACACCTTCACCCCAAGTCGGTCTGGACAGTGAGATAGGAATATAAGTAGTCCTTGTCGACTCGTTATTTGAGTGGAAGATCAGAAGATCCTGTTGGGATAATAATTAGTTGATTGACGAGGAACCCAAAGCAATAGTTAATGGGGATTACGGAAGTGAGCTAATCATCCATAATCATATTTTGATTTATTCTATATTTTGATCTCTTGAATTTTTATTTCCTTATCTTATTTTATTATCATAAAAAAAAAACTCCCTTATATTTCACTATCATACTATAAGTAAATCAAAGTAATAATTACATCTTTTGGTGTTTAGGTTAGAATTGACCTAGTACTAGCCTCCCTTGGGTACGATCGTCGGAGTACTCACCCACTCCATTGTAACTATTTTACAACTGGACCCGTATACTTGCAGATATCGCCTCATTGATATATCTTTCACAGCAGTATTCATTCTATGGATGTTAGTACGTTTAGAGGCAGTCAGTAAATAGATCCATTTTGCAAGTTCGTTATTACAGGTAGTTCCTGCAAATGGTTGGAAGATAAGTAGTCCTTGTCGACTCGTTATTTGAGTGGAAGATCCGAAGATCCTGCTGGGATAGTGACTAGTTGATTGATGAGGAACCTGAAGCGACAGTTAATGGGGATTACCGAAGTGAGCTAATCATCCACAATCAAATTTTGATTTATTCCATATTTTGATCTCTTGAATTTTTATTTCCTTATGTTATTTATTTTATTATCATAAAAATATTAAAAACTCCTTTATATTTCACTATCGTACTATAACTAAATCAAAGTAATAATTAGATCTTCCAGTGTTTAGGTTAATTGACCTAGTACTAGCCTCCCTTAGGTACGATCCCCGGAGTACTCACCCACTCCGTTGTAACTATATTACACTGGACCCATATACTTTCAAATATCGCCTCGTCGATATATCTTTCAATGCAGTATTCACACTCTGGACGTTAGTACTTCCAAAGGCGATCAATAAATAGATCTATTTTGCAAGTTCATTATTATGGGTAGTTCTTACAAATCATCAAACTAATGACGTATACAATACTTGAATTCTTGATGTAGATGCTACATAGTTGGTTCTCATCCTTCAAAGACTACAAGTGTAATAGGAGCATCCATCGACAAAAGAATCACCCTAAGATGATCATCTCATGGCTATTGAGAATGAATCAAATCAAATGGTTCTACTTCTCAATCTTTCCAACTTGATCCTATGAAACCAAGTTCGAAAAGATTGAGAAAAATTAGTCATTCACAACCACTGATGAAAGATTCCTCGAAAAGTTAAGGATTAGTAATCCGTTTTAGAAATCGAATGGGTTTGATCTTAAACATACACGAGGAAGGTAATAAAAAATAGAAGAAGATAAGTTTTTCTTTACTTTTATCACTTAGAGTCGTGCGAGGTGGAAGTCTCATGCACAGTTTTGAATGAGAGAAAGAATTGAGGAATCCCCTTTTTGACTCTGACTCTCCCACTCATTTGTTGCTTTTCTTTCTATTACTTCAAATGTAGTTGCTTCGGCTTCGGCTTCAGCCACTGGAATTTTCGATATTCCATTTTATTTCTCACCAAACAAATGGCATCTTCTTTTGGACATCCTAGCTATTCTTAGCATTATATTGGAGAATCTCATTGCTATCAAGCATGAAACATATGCTTGCTTATTCATCCATAGATCAAATCAGATATGTAATTATTGGAATAATTGTTGGAGACTCAAATGGTGGATATGTGAGCATGATAACTTATATGTTGTTCTATATCTCCATGAATATGAGAAATTTAACTTGCATTGTATTATTTGGTCTACATAACGAAATCGATAACATTCGAGATTATGTAGGATTATACATAAAAGATCATTTTTTGGCTTTCTCTTTAGCTCTATGTTTTTTATCTCTAGGAGGTCTTCCTCCACTAGCAGGGTTTTTTGGAAAACTCCATTTATTTTAGTGTGGATGGCAGGTAGGCCTATATTTCTTAGTTTCAATAAGACTCCTTACAAGCATTGTTTCTATCTACTATTATTTAAAAATAATCCAGTTATTAATGACTGGATGAAACCAAGAAATAACCCCTCACGTGCACAATTTTAGAAGATCCCTTTTAAGATCAAACAATTCCATCGAATTGAGTATGATTGTGTGTTCGAGGCATTGTGTCAAAAATAGTATATATGATCAGAACCTATAATAAGATTGTTTATAAAAATCTTACCATTACAATAAAAACTTATCAATAGAATATCTAAATTCCTAATTATACATAAAATAACTTTATGAATACGATGTATTTTAATATTTACATTTATTTATAATATTATTAATAAGTTTATTAACAATTACAATTTACGAATAATTTGATACATATATAAAATACAGACAAATAACTAATGCATTAGAGTATCAAAACTTTATATATTGGCAATTAATATTTTTTAATATGCGTATATTAAAAATTTATTTTATATGATATAAATTATAAAATATATAAAAAATAACATAATATAATATAATATAAACTTAGAAGATGGATTGAATCGAGCTCGAGTCTTGAATGCTCGAGCTCGAGGTCAACCCATATTTTAAACAGGCTTAGTTTTTGTACCTAAACCATTTTCAGATCTAATATATTTGTCAAAACCTTCACTATTTTCGGATAAACTTTTAAATCTGGATGAATAGTCCAACCCTTAAACGGGTCTATTCTTTTTTGGTTACATATAATTAAGACGTGCTTTGAAGATTAATAAAATGTGAATTAAATGATATTTAAAAATTGTAAAATGATTAGAAGAATGTTTTATAGCCAATTTTTGTACGTAGGTACATGAATATGTTGGATGTATAGACTTGTTTTGTATTTATATGTATAACAAGTATACAAATATTGATTAACATCTATGCACATTCCTAAAACTCTTTTAAAAGCTTCGTGCCTTCCAAAATAATGGGTGGTTTTATTCTATGAATGAAAAGTTATTGTTTGGTTTGAAAATTCATACAAGCTAACAAGATGTGATTGCAATTTTAAAATCAATATCAAAGGAGGTAATATAGTTAAGATATTAATCCAATGATAATAAAATTAAATATCAACTCACTAGGGTTTATCTTTTATGAATTTATATGAATTATAATCAAGTTTGATCAAATTTATGTATCATGATTATTGTTAGAGTTTTCTGATCTAAATTCCTGTTAAAAAATAAAAAACAATGGCAAAATAGGGAGATCTGTGGGGGTGAAGGCCAAGGGATGAAGTACATTTCTTCTTTTTAATATTGATTAGAATAAGGTGTTTCAACGTTACTACACTATTTCTATTTGGCATTGATTAGAATAAAGTTTTTCAACCTATAAATAGATGTAGTCTAAACTCCTCTTATATCATTAGAATTCGTCATTAGTGAAATTTCTTCTCATCTGCTAGTGGTTTTTCCCCCGAAAGGGTTTCCATTTAAAACCTGTATGTTCTTATTTTTCTTTTCTTATTACTTTGTGATCGTTCTATATTACCATTATCAACGTTCAGTTTTACAATTACTTAAATTCAGGAAGAGAAATTTTTTGCGTAAACTTAACTCCATCATCTAAAATGTAGCTTGAGTTGACAAAACAAAACTGAAAAGATATAAAAACACACCAAATCCTTGCATATCACTGTCGAAACCATTTTTAAAAACAGGTTTTGAAAAAATGGGGATCGACTTTAAAAAAAAAAAGAAAATAGGAGTCGCCACGAATCCCTTTTTACTTAGGTGTGATTGGATCACCTTAAAAATCGTTTTATTTCAAAATACTGATTTTGGTCTACGAAAAACAAAAAAAAAAATGGGTTCGGGAGTCGGTTACGTATGAGGAAGGGTTAGCACCCTCATAACGCCCAAAAATTGGTACCTAATTGATAGAATCATGTCCAAATATTTGAAGTTTAAAATAAGATCTGTTATTGAAAAGAAAATCAAGACTTACATATTTCAAAGAAATAAAAAATACCATACCCAATAAGTTAGGATACAGCATCTCATAACTTCGAAGCTAGGTGCATCTTTATTTTAGAAAATTCTTACCTCGAGACACAAAACATCACACCAAATAAGTTAGGATACAACGTTTTGAATTCTCAAGGATAAGTTTTTAATTTGAAATGAGAAGGGATATTTAATATTTTAAGTTCTACGAGAAAAAATCGAAACCTAGTAAGTTAGGGCAAGATTCTTCTCGAAGTCCCCAAATATCATATATCACTTATTAAAAATGCATCAAAAAAGGATTTTTATAAAATAATAGTTTGAATATACAACCTATATATTTAATAATAATTTTACATAATTACAAATTATACTAAAAGAATAATATTACATAAATGAATATATAAAGAAAAATGGTCACAAATAATATAATAGTATGTATAATAACAATAATAGGAGAATACTAATAATAGGGTATAATAACAGTAATATATATATATATATATATACACAAATAATGGTAATATAAATATAATAGTAATAATAAAGTTAATTAATAAAATTTAAAAATAGTAATAGCAAAATAATAACTTTAATATAATAATAATGACAATAATAAAAACAATATTAATAAAAAGTAAAAGTAAAAATAATATTAATAATAGTCAATATCGAAATTAATAGCGATTTAAAATTATGGTAGTAAAAAATAATATTATAAGTAATAATAATAATATTAATAATAATAAAATAATAATAAATGTGAAAATAATGAATATGGTAATAGTAAAATAATAATAATTTCTATATAGAAATAATAAATAAAAATGTTAAAACCATAGCAAAATATCAAAATAATAAAAGAAAATAAAGTAAGGACGAAATTAAACTTAAAAAGGATATCTTGGGGTAAATTTTAAAAGAAATGAATTGAATTAGGACCTCTTAGAAATATGCGCAAAAAGAGAAGGATTAAATATGAAATAATCCCTATTATTCAAAACGACACCGTTTATTATAAGACTAAAACAGAAAAGAAATAGAATTATGGGACCCAATTAAAATTTAAAAAAGGATCTATTTGTAATAAACTTAAAAAACAAAGGGATTGCGCGTATAAATAACCCCCTAGAAGTAAAAACACACGGATCCTGATGTGATGGGTCGGGTCTTGGGTTAGCTTCATTAAAGGCATCGTTTTGGTCCTTACCTGACCACGCCAAAACGGCGTCGTTTCCTTGGCGTATATAAACCTTTGTTCAGAAAAAAAAATTCATTTAGACTTAGATTTAAAAAAAAAAAAAACTCCAAAAAATGCTCCCAAATTCTCTTTGCCTCTGCCCAGAATGGCCATAGGATTTCACTGGCCGGTGCTCCACGCGCCGTCGCAATAGGCGGTCGGAGGGTCGAATCTCTCCATTCCGAAGGTACTTTTTCTTTGCTTATCTTATTTTGTACTATTTTGTATAAAACATGCATGAATCGAGTAAAAAAATCAAAACGAAAGAGAATCACCTTTGTAAAAATCATATTTTATTTCTCTGAAAATTTTTCTTTTGAATATTCCTATATTCTTTTTTTGCGTATCCCTCTGTATATCCTTTATAAGTTTATCAAAAGGCTTTTTATAGCCTCCAAAAACAAAATAGAAAAGGAATAAAATATTTATGAGTTGCGGTTTCCATATTTTGTCGTCGTTCTTTCCTTTTGCAGGTTGAAAAATCAAGCGACGATGAGGGCTTGCGCAAGCTGCGGCGCGAATTGGTGGCATGATCGAAGGGCTATTGAAATTGATTGCGGCGTGAGGCTGGGGCGCTTGCTGGTGTGCTTAGGGTTTTCCAGAACCCTAGATCTCCAAACAGTTCGGGCCATCTTTGTTTTGGGCTTGATTGGGTCTGGATTAATGGGTCATTAATTGGGTCAGGGTGTAATTGGGTATTAGGGATCAGTTTGGGCTAAGGGTAGTGTTTGAGATGTAAATGGACTGAAAAACATTATTGGACACTTGGTTTTTATTTTCTGAACGGGCCCGGGTAAAAATGGGTACTTACAATTACATAATAAGTAAATATAAAAAAACATTTACCTTTTACCAAATAGCTCAACCTATTTGGTATTTGGATTAGTTATGCTTGTGCATCTGGATAAAAAAAGGTCAATTCCTTAAAAGCCCCAAGAGAAATACACGATTTCTATTGAAACCCATTTTAATAAAAATAAATAATAGTTGCTAATCCACTTGATGCCTATTTTGCCAGCATAAAAAGACCCCCCTTTTTTTTCTTTTGCAACAAATTAGTCAATAGTAGCATTGAGAATATGCACCAAATCAAGAGTATGCAACAAATTAGTCAATAGTGGGACTGAATATTCTTTACACATTTGATGGGATTGAATACTTATCATGCCACATCATCTTAGTAGACAAGAGGACCTTTCCTGTAAATAACTTTCTAACAATAGACTCTGACAACCTTTGAAACACCCCAAACCCGGCCCACAAGCCCTGACCGGATCTGGCATGCTTCTGAAGAAAATCCATTCAAATCTTGTTTGAAACTTTGTTAAAAACTTGTGTATTTTTGAAAAGTCTTTGATTTGGGTTGGGCTCGAATTAAGAACCCGTGTTGATAAGGTGTTAAAAACAATTTAATAATTATGCTAAAGAAAAATTTAACTTTTAAGCTTTAAATTCGATGATAATCGTATCATACTAAGTAATTTAAAAGCATGCATAAACGATTCAATAATTTGGCCTTATTACATCAAATAAAAACCCGAATAATTCAAAACTTAAACATGAATAAAAAAATAAATTAATCCTTGAGCTTTGCATGGCCACCCTTGAGCTCCTGCCGACCCGGTCCATCACTGATCATCACCTGAAAAATAGTTCCACAAGGGGTGAGTCAAACAGACTCAATGTGTACAACCAACACCAAACTCAAATAAATTCAGGCATATCAAATCATGCATAATCATATAGCATTAAATAAAATGATGCAATCCCGGACCCAAGCCTATATGCCATCCGCTACACATCACCCATACCATCCTGCACACCGTGGGGACTACTAAGTCAACCCTCCATCCGCTACACACCATGGAAGGCAGTCGCTGCAGTCGACATGCTCATCGCCCTTATAAAATTCGTGGCATAGCCATCAGATACATATTTTGTGTCATGAGACACCATATTCAGATATCGTGGTCTTAGGTCACCACATTTAGATATCGTGGTCTTAGGTCACCACATTCACTTCCCCTTTTTCATAATATCCCATATGCCCATGTCATACAAAATCATGCAACATAATGCCTTAGGCCTGATTTCACATTCTTATCATATTCATATAACAAGTCTTATTATACTCATAGTAGGAGTAGGAAAACGTACCTTAGTACTGTGTACCATAGCATGGTACTTAGCCATATTTTCCACATTCGTATAACATACATACATATTAATCAGTGCCTTAAACTTATTAAGAAATAGTATGGGGTACACACCTAATATACTTAGCTAATTCGCTTCAAATCCCGAAAATTCAATCTACTGGTTCAGATCTTTAGTTCCTATATTCGGCCAACCCTAACATGTTAGTAAAAAGCCATTCGGCTATAAATCTAAATCCTAGTAGGATTGTTGTAATCAAATTCTTACCTTGGTGCCGATTGGATTAAAAATCAAATCCCGAAACTTTGTGATCCTCTACCTTGTATTCGGCCAACATTAGATCACTTAAAGGGTTAGTTTCCGACTTTTGAATAATGATGAAATAGATCTAAATATCATAATAGGGCCTTGGCCGAAGGTACTCATGCACTTACATTACGATTTTCAAATCCCAAAAAGTGACCTCGGATTGTAGTATCTGTCGAAATACCTAAAAACTTATGTTAGATTAATTTCTAACATTAAATCGTAAGTAGATAGCCCTTGGCCGAATATGTCTTACCTTGAATCTTTAAAATCCCGAATATCCTTCCTTAAAGTCGACAAGAGACAAATCCCAGAAGAGTCCTTTAATACAAAAGTCGACAGCACCTTTGCTTGAAGCCCCTCAAAGATTCGGCTATGAAGGCTAGCTAGTGCTCAAAAGGTTTTGGCTTTTGTGTTTTAATGGAGTAATCAGGTTTCAAGGAGGAAAGAGAGAGAGAGAGATATGAGCTTTAGAAAGAATCGAACATGGTCATCTTTGGGAAGGAATTGACTTTTGATGAAAAGAAGAAGAAAAGAGGATGAAGAATTCAACTAGCACAAGGGTATTTCGGCTTTGGAAAAATAAAAAGAGAAGAGGAGATGCACTAGAGAATTCGGAAAAGGTAAGAGAAGAAGGAAAAAATTGATGAATGGCCTTATTTTCCTCTTTCAGCCGAAATTACTAAGCCTAGAGAGTCCCCTTTCTTGGCCATCACTCTCATATCTTTATTTTCCTAGCTTAGCCGAAATTTTAAAAGAATTTGACTTCAACTTAAACTCCTAACTTAGTCTCCCTATGTCGTCCATCTCCTTACCTTAGGAGTGCCGAATTTTAACCCATTATTTTGGGCTTCATGTGGCCATACTAGGCCCAAGTTATCCTAGCATATGGCGTCATTTCCAGAGCCCTAAGTGGCGTCTCCGAGCCATTTTTCCAAGCCCCATTTTGTCACATTTCCAAGGTTCCTTACATTTCCTTATTTCCTTACATTTCCAAGCTTCCTCTTAAGACTTAATATTTTCTAAAGCATTTCCTTACATTTCCAGGCTTCCTCTTAAGACTTAATATTTTTTAAAGCATTTCCTTACATTTCCAAGCTTCCTCTTAAGACTTAATATTTTCTAAAGCATTTCCTTACATTTCCAAGGTTCTAAAATGCACACAACACATTCACAATACATAAGGCATACTATTTCATAAAATTTTAGTCATAGTGCATAAGCCCTAATCCGGGATATTACAGTTCTACCCCCTTAAAATAATTTCGTCCTTGAAATTACTTACTAACGAAAAATCGTACATCCTATCTCACCACACTACACTACTGCTGCACACTCTGATCTTAAAACTAACACATTTCCTACAAAAGTTCACATCCAAGGTTTCATACACTTCACTAGCATTACAAGAACGAACTAACTCTATAACAACCAAGGCAATGAAGGGTATTCCAAAAGTAAGGACTTACCCGTTGTCACATCTGGCATATCACTCTCCTCGCGACGGTCGACTGCATAAACCAACCTTGGTTGCCTCACATCTGAACCTTCAGCACCTCCGCTTGGTGCTCCACGACCACGGCCGGAACCATTTCCTCCATGGTTCGGACCACGACCCACCGAGGTCATTGTCCACCTCTACCAGCCTGATTAACATTCTGAGCTACTGGTTGATTCTCATCTGGTCTCATCGGACAGTCCTTAATCATATGGTCCTTTGACCCACACTTAAAACATCCTTCCGTCTTTTTCCAACATTCACCTAAGTGCTTCTTCCCACATTGTTCACAAGTAGGGTACTACCCTCCAGTAGCAGCTTGCTGACCTAGCGGCCCTTCAACTCTAGGCCTCTTTTGCTCATTCTTGGTTGCCTTGACGATCCAAATTCTCTCTTCTGCCTATTTCGATCGGAGTTCTCCCTCACGGACTCCTTAATACCCTCGTCCACTTTGGCCTTTTCCACTAATACAGCAAACTCTTGCTCCTATTGCGGGGCTATCAATAACCTTAGGTCATCTCTTAGTCCGTCTTCAAACCGGACACACCGCTCATGCTCAGTAGACACTATGCCTCGAGCATAACGGCTCAGCCTTAAAAATTTAGCTTCATACTTAGCTACGGACTTGTTTCCTTGAACCAATCCTAGAAAAGCCTTTCTCTGGGCATCAATATAATGAGTGCCAACATACTTCTTCTGGTATGCTGCTTTAGCATACTCCCACGTGAGTTCCTCAGCTGTAGCACCATCTCGCACCGTGAGCCACCATTGATATGACTCAACGCGGAGAAGTGACACCAATCCTTTCAGCTTTTCCTCGTTAGTTAAGTCGAGCTCATCCATAATTCGCTCAGTCGCCTCCAACCAATACTCAGCGGTATTAGGTGCTACACCTGATACACCACGGAACACTTCAGCTCCATTGGCTCGAAGTCACTCAGGTATCGACTTTCGAGCTCCCATGCCTCCACCTGCTCCAGCCACCCTTTCTAAAACCCGTAGCATCGCTTGTGACCTCGCGTTATCCCGTCTGTCACGATATTCCATATCGGTAATGGGGTGGTGGTGGTGGCATTTTATTTTTAGATCCTTGACCCGATCTAACAGGTTCAGACACGGTCATTCGGCCTCTTCCACGGCCATGTACATTACAACCACGTCCCCTTGAATTCATACCTCCACTTGCGTTTATCTGGTTTAAAGAATTTTTTGAATTAGTTTTGTTCCACTGATTTATCACGAGCAGTTTTATGT
Source organism: Gossypium rotundifolium (assembly GCA_025506655.1). Lineage (NCBI taxonomy): Eukaryota > Viridiplantae > Streptophyta > Magnoliopsida > Malvales > Malvaceae > Gossypium > Gossypium rotundifolium. The sequence continues at coordinate 82,288,333 of CP106722.1, read as the reverse complement.
TCAATAGTTTTAAGAAGTTGTTCTTTCGATTCATACACATACAATCTCACATCATTCATTTAGTCACACACATGAACTTGCATTCATTACAGAGAAATGTTGTAATTGTCGTTGTTTGTTGTTTTCCACTACCTGGGGTATTTAGTAATTTTATCCTATAGGGTATTTTGGAAATTTTTTCAAATTAAGGTATTTGAAAATGTTGTAAAATAGAGATTGTTGATATTTTACAAAATTAAAATTACTTTGTTGGAAAATTTTCAAGGGTAAAATGGTAATTTATACACTAGGGGTATTTTTGTAATTTCACAAGCCAGGGTCATTTCGATAATTTTTCGCAAAAACATGGTTCCTGGTGACTTTCAAAACAAGGGTATCTTTATAGGTTTCTAAATTGAGGGTACTTCGTTGATTTTCCTTACTGAGGGTATTTTGGTCATTTGCACAGGTTAGGGGTAATTTGGTCATTTTATAAATCAGGGGTAATTTCATAAATTTCTCAAACCAGGGTATCTTGAATTTTCACAAGTTAGGGTTTCATGGATACTTTTGCAAAGTAGAGAAATTGTATTGAAATTAAGGGTAATATGGAAATTTTAGAACCAAGGGCATTTTAGTAATTTTGCCACTAAGGGTATTTAGGTAATTTTGTAAATCAAAATATTTTGAAAAATTTCAAAATAGTTTCATATGAAAGGGGTAGTTTGTTGACTTTTAAAACTAGGGTTTCCATAAAAATGTGGCTAGTCCCTTTCGGGTTTTAATTATTGGGTTTAGCCCGTGACTAAGTCCTCTTGGTTAGGGTGAACCGAAGCTACGCACCAGGTAGGATTCGAGTGGAGAGGAGGTGAGTCACGCGGACTGCTTAAATACCAAGCTCCCACCAAAACCAATCCTAGACATGCGCACAATGGTTACCACATCCTAACTCGGTGACTTAGACACAAGTTTGTTTAATTGTGCCTTAGAGTTTTATGTATTTGTTGGGGTAAACTAGTCCTAGGGTTTAATTCCTAATCCACTAGTCTACGTCCCTATATATCCCTACATACAAATCACAGAAGAATTAGGAGTACTTGCCTGGTGGACTTCAGGTCGGATCTCAGGTGCCATGCCAGAAAGCCTGTTTATTTCTTAATAAAATCCAATTTTCCAAAAGAAAACGTTTTGGGCCCAAAAAGCCCTCAAGGTCGAGTTTTGAACTGGGCTCTGATACCAAACTGAAACACCCCAAACCCGGCCCACAAGCCCTAACCGGATCTGGCATGCTTCTAAAGAAAATCCATTCAAATCTTGTTTGAAACTTTGTTAAAAACTTGTGTATTTTTGAAAAGTCTTTGATTTGGGTTGGGCTCGAATTAAGAACCCGTGTTGAATAAATTTTTTAAAAATAAAAGTCTGAATAGACCAAAAAAAAGAGGGGGGAGGAAATAATAAAGAAAAATTAATACAAAGCTAGATATGAATCATCCACACCCTCTAAGGTGTTAAAAATAATTTAATAATTATGCTAAAGAAAAATTTAACTTTTAAGCTTTAAATTCGATGATAATCGTATCATACTAAGTAATTTAAAAGCATGCATAAACGATTTAATAATTTGGCCTTATTACATCAAATAAAAACCCGAATAATTCAAAACTTAAACATGAATAAAAAAATAAATTAATCCTTGAGCTTTGCATGGCCACCCTTGAGCTCCTGCCGACCCGGTCCATCACTGATCATCACCTGAAAAATAGTCCCACAAGGGGTGAGTCAAACAGACTCAATGTGTACAACCAACACCAAACTCAAATAAATTCAGGCATATCAAATCATGCATAATCATATAGCATTAAATAAAATGATGCAATCCCAGACCCAAGCTATGCCATCTGCTACACATCACCCGTACCATCCTGTACACCGTGGGGACTACTAAGTCAACCCTCCATCTGCTACACACCATCGAAGGCAGTCACTGCAGTCGACATGCTCATCGCCCTTATAAAATTCGTGGCATAGCCACCAGATACATATTTTGTGTCATGAGACACCATATTCAGATATCGTGGTCTTAGGTCACCACATTCAGATATCGTGGTCTTAGGTCACCACATTCACTTCCCCTTTTTCATAATATCCCATATGCCCATGTCATACAAAATCATGCAACATAATGCCTTATGCCCGATTTCACATTTTATCATATTCATATAACAAGTCTTATTATACTCATAGTAGGAGTAGGAAAACGTACCTTAGTACTGTGTACCATAGCATGGTACTTAGCCATATTTTCCACATTCGTATAACATACATACATATTAATCAGTGCCTTAAACTTATTAAGAAATAGTATGGGGTACACACCTGATATACTTAGCAAATTTGCTTCAAATCCCAAAAATTCAATCTACTGGTTTAGATCTTTAGTTCCTATATTTGGCCAACCCTAACATGTTAGTAAAAAGCCATTCGGCTATAAATCCAAATCCTAGTAGGATTGTTGTAATCAAATTCTTACCTTGGTGCCGATTGGATTAAAAATCAAATCCCGAAACTTTGTGATCCTCTACCTTGTATTCGCCAACATTAGATCACTTAAAGGGTTAGTTTAGCTTTTGAATAATGATGAAATAGATCTAAATATCATAATAGGGCCTTGGCCGAATGTACTCATGCACTTACATTACGATTTTCAAATCCCGAAAAGTGACCTTGGATTGTAGTATCTGTCGAAATACCTAAAAACTTATGTTAGATTAATTTCTAACATTAAATCGTAAGTAGATAGCCCTTGGCCGAATATGTCTTACCTTGAATCTTTAAAATCCCGAATATCCTTCCTTAAAGTCGACAAGAGACAAATCCCGGAAGAGTCCCTTAATACAAAAGTCGACAGCACCTTTGCTTGAAGCCCCTCAAAGATTCGGCTATGAAGGCTAGCTAGTGCTCAAAAGGTTTTGGCTTTTGTGTTTTAATGGAGTAATCAGTTTCAAGGAGGAAAAGAGAGAGAGAGATATGAGCTTTAGAAAGAATCGGCTTATGGTCATCTTTGGGAAGGGAATTCGGCTTTTGATGAAAAAGAAGAAGAAAAAGAGGATGAAGAATTCAACTAGCACAAGGGTATTTCGGCTTTGGAAAAATAAAAAGAGAAGAGGAGATGCACTAGAGAATTCGGAAAAGGTAAGAGAAGAAGGAAAAAATTGATGAATGGCCTTATTTTCCTCTTTCAGCCGAAATTACTAAGCCTAGAGAGTCCCCTTTCTTGGCCATCACTCTCATATCTTTATTTTCCTAGCTTAGCCGAAATTCTAAAAGAATTTGACTTCAACTTAAACTCCTAACTTAGTCTCCCTATGCCGTCCATCTCCTTACCTTAGGAGTGTCGAATTTTAACCCATTATTTTGGGCTTCATGTGGCCATACTAGGCCCAAGTTATCCTAGCATATGGTGTCATTTCCAGAGCCCTAAGTGGCGTCTCCGAGCCATTTTTCCAAGCCTGATTTTGTCACATTTCCAAGGTTCCTTACATTTCCTTACATTTCATTACATTTCCAAGCTTCCTCTTAAGACTTAATATTTTCTAAAGCATTTCCTTACATTTCCAAGGTTCTAAAATGCACACAACACATTCACAATACATAAGGCATACTATTTCATAAAATTTTAGTCATAGTGCATAAGCCCTAATCCGGGATATTACAACCTTAAAGCCATTATGAGCAATTACTTCTTCAAGCAACCAACCTATCCTCTTGTTTCGATTTTGGCTCTCCACCTCTCTAGGTGAATGGCCTCCACAGAACCGCCACTCTCCTCTCCTATTGAACTTTGTATCAACAATTGGTGCGGTGAGCATGGATCGAAAATGTCTCAGATTCAGAAAGATACAACTCTTAACCCCTCTAACCTTGGCAACTCCAGTAACCTTGTCAATTCTTTTCAAGGGAATATAAAGGATCCTGCCAATATTGAACTTCTTTCGAACCAAAAACTTCCCTCCAACACTCAGATGATGAAAAACCTAATTGTAACCCCTCTTAAGGCCTTCATACAACTCATGGCTTCCCTTAACATTCACTTATCCACTGCTTTATCTGATCTTATTGTTGTTACAGGTGTGCCACCAGCTACCCCATTCACTCAAATCTCGCCTAGCACTCTTGTTTTGGATTCTAGGGACCAAATCCTATAATTAGCACCACTAAGCTTTTTTTTATCAACGTACGAAATTTTTTGTTTCCTTATGCAGGTAACGATTAGGTTCAACAAAGTTACAGTTGATCAACATCATCTAGAACCCTATTCTCAGCTCAGCAATGTTTGTACTATTTTTATTGTCTTGTGCCTTATGTTGGCATGTACCTAGAGTTATAAGTTGTTATTGGAATTCTTTATGATAATTTGAATAGATAACATTATTAAAACTGTAATCTAAACTAAGTGTGTGTGAGTAATGATCATAGGTTAATCTTGGTTAGTCGAAATATTATGTTCATACGAGTATATAATGGTATGTGGTGGTTGTCATATCCTTATATGATTTAAGGTTTATTTTGTATGTCTATATGATGAGCATGTTTTGAATTAATGAATGTCTTGGTCCAAGTATATTCTTAGGAAGAAATTTTGCTTATAACTGATAATTTATATATTAGGGTCACTAAGTTTGAAAGTGTTGTGGTATGTACTTCTTACATCTCAAACTTGATTTTAAATTCGTATACTCAAAATTATTAATAATTTCAATTTATTTATATAGGTAATGATTTGAGTTAGTCTAAGTTGCTCCAATAATGTAATGTGACATTGTAACACCCCTAACCTATATCTATCATCGAAACAGGGTTATGGAGTATTACCGAAGTTTTTCAAATCAAACAAACATAAAATTTTGAACTTTTCAAATCATATACATAAACATATTAAAACCAGTTAAAATTATCCATATTGTCCCATAAATGAGCCCTTGAGGCCCAAAATACGCGCTAGAAACAAGTCGGGACTAAATCAGAAACTCATAGAATTTTTCAAAAAATATTAAAATTTTCAACACTACAGAGGTCACACGGCCAGAAGACACGCTTGTGTATCAGGCCGTGTGGACATTCGAAGTAGGGACTGTAATATCCGAGATTTAGGGGTTATACATTTTAATTCATATTCATTTGGTAGTGTGCTGTGTGTGCTGTTTGTATGTGTTTGGGGGCTTCGGGAACCTTGGGGTGTAGGTAGAGGACTTAGGAAAAATATTTGATTTTAAGCCTTTAGGGGGGAGAGCTAAGGGAGCTGGGCTTTAAAGGATTTTATGTAGTGTTTGCTGACACAAGGAATCAGGTGGTAGAGTGGCAAGGGAGGCGCCACTTAGAGCACAAGGGAGTAACGCCTCAGGGAGCTAGAAGGGGGCAAGGTTCGAGCTACGGAGATAGCATTTTTGGAGTTCATTTTTGCGTCAGGAGGAGGAGGAGTTGGTGTTGGCGTGGGCACTTGAAGATAGGAGGTTTGAAATGGTCAAACATTTCAAATGTGTGGTGGAGAACTAAGCATGAAGTTTCAAGCATTCAAACACTTTCAAATGGATGGATATGAGTAAATTTAGGAGGAAAATAAGGGATTTGGGAGAGAGAGGAAGAGTTGGCCGAATATGGGGCTTTGGAGGGTGGCATTTTTGGTTTTGTTGTAGTGGGGTAGGTGTGAGCCAAAAATTCTTTAGAGTAGGTCATCTCTTCGGTTTTGAGTGTGTATCTTTTTGATTCCCTTTATTTTCTTTGAGTCTCTGCCGAAAGTGTCAGGAAATAGCCATCTGTTCATTTATTTTCTTTTTGGTGTCTTGCCAAATTCTTTTAGTTTTCTTTTACCTTCTTTTGTCTTCTTCCAACTTCAAGAGCCGAAAATCCTATCAAACTTAATTTTTTTTCTCCATCTCTTTTTATTTATTAGCCAAATCTTGGGAGACCATTAAGGTCATTTTCTTTCACCTTTCCTCACTATTTCCCATTGCCGAAACACCATAAACCCCAATTCCTTCTTCTTCTCTTCACCGATTTGTTTGTCTTCAATAGCCGAATACACTCTTCTACACTGTGGCCGAATCTCCATTCACCCTTTTCTTTCTTCTTCTATTACATTATTTCTCTGATTATATCTCTTAGCCGAATCTGTCATAGCCTGGGTAGGTGGAGTGGTCGTTCATCCTCTGTCAAGATCTGTTTCAATCGATTTCTAATATAGATGATAAGGGTTCTCTTCTATTCGATTTTCTTCTTTCTCTTTTTGGTTGCCGAAAGTTAGAAGTCTAACTCCATTTCTTGGTGTGACCGAATCCATGAAGGGTGGTTTTGGGATTTTTGCTGGCCTAGCGTTAAGGGCGATTAAAGATCTTCCGGGATTTAATCAATAGAGGTAAGCAGGAAACAACCTTAGGCCGAAGGCCACTCCTTTTTGTCAATTAATGTTAGGTAGAATCGACATTGGTAGGTAGGGATTTGACGACCTTCTAGTGCAAGTGAGAATCTTGAGGATTGGGTTGTTAGTGACGATTAATTACATAGAGGCGTGGTGTTACGAATTATTAGGTGTGTAGTTATTACACTGTTTCTCTATTTAAAATTAGTTAAATGTATGTGATATGTGTGGTAGCTGGAAATAACGGCAGTGGTGGTGTGGCTACCTATATTGGGTAATCTGGTAACCAGGTTAGTAATTTTCTCATATTAAAATTTTGGATGGATATCTGTGTAACTTGGTAAGCATGTTATGTATGCATGACTGATATGCTCATAACGATTATATTGTCATTTCATCATATATATTGTATGTGCATGGGGATCGGGATATATATATATATGTTTAATGAAGGAAAGGGTGTACATTTATGTACGTGGTTTGATGTTAGCCTTGAGCTACATCGTGGATTGATGTTGGCTTCGTGCCTCATCGTGGATTGATGATGACCTTGAGTCACATCGTGGATATTGTGGTTTAATCACGTGGATCAGTGCCTAGACCACTAAATGGACTTTGAGCAGCATGACTGCTAAAGAGGTGTGTAGCGGATGGAGGGTCGATTTAGTAATCCCCTGGTGTATTGTGGAAGGATATACAAGAGTGTGTAGTGGTTGGATACTAGGTTGGGTTGGGTTACCATTTTGCATAATCATGTGTGACAAGTGGATTGGTGTGGTTGTGGGCCAAGCCCATTTATGGAAACATGTGGAATAGTTGCACACTGAGTCGGTTTGACTCACCCTATTTTCCTAAAAACAATACAGGTGATACGTGATTTCTGGACCGGGCTGGAGTGGATTCGAGGTGGCCATGCAGAAGTCGTTTTAATTATACATGCACTTTAGATTTTTAATTGCTTTTGGGTTAAATTTTTTTATTGTAATAAGGCCGCTTTAAGTATTTTGGAATTTTTATCATGGTTTTAAGTTGGTATTAAAACAGATTATGGATTAAAAATAACTGGAAACACTTGCAACCTAAAAAGTAAATTAAGGATTTTAAATTCAGACTTTTGGATAGTAATTCATTTATTAAAATCCCTTCCAAACAATAACTCAACTTTTATACAAATGTGAAAGTTTTATTTCCCGGCAAAATACGATTTTCAAAACGGTAAACCCTTATAGCTATATATATACGTTTTCAAACTTAACTTCACCCTCGAAGATAGATCTCTTTTCAAACTAGTACTCAGTAAAAGCTGATTATCTGTTTTTCCTTAAAGACTTGACATGTGTTTTTTTTTAAATCAAACTCATCACAAACCTTTTCCCCGTAACATTCCAAATTCGACTGTAGTGTTTTGGGTCAGGTTTGGGGTGTTACAATTTGGTATCAGAGCCCAGGTTTTTAAACTCGGCCTTTGGGTTTTGAGGCCCATAATGTTTTCAAAATTGGTATTGAAAGTTAACTAAAAGAAATTTTTCATGAAACGGGTTTATGAAGGCATGGCACTCGAATCTTCTGACCCAGGGCTGCCAGGTAAGTCTTCTAACTATTGAATGAATTGGATGAAAGTGGATATATGATGCATTGTTATGGATATTGATGTGGATATTAGAAATTGGGACAATCTCTTTAGAGCCCAAAACCTTAGAGATGTGTGCTCTTTACGAAAGAATAACTTGAAATTTTTATGTCATAAAATTTTTCCTTTAATCAACAACGTGGAAAGAAAGCTAATGCATAAAATTTCTTAAATCTGATTAAAACGTGAGATAGACATGAGTTCTAGAGGACGTGGTCATAATGTACGTGGACATGGTAGAGGCAGAATGACTGTATCAGAACCAGTTGGGTCTGGCCATGGGTCAGAGAATGATGTGTCGCCGTCGCCAGCTATAGGTACGGAGGATCAGGATCAAACGGGTGGGGACAACACAGTTTCTCAGGCTATGCTACGAGTTCTGAAAAGAGTTACGGGAGCAAACACGGGTACTGGAGCCTGAAAATTAGTGTCTGAGCGGCTCAGGGTGAATAGAGCCGAGATATTTAGGGGTGTCTTGGGGGTAGCCCCGAATGTGGCAGAATACTGGTTAGAGGCAGTTGAGAAGATTATGGACTATTTGGACTGCACTACAGAGGAAAAGCTGAAGGGTGCTGTTTCTTTATTCTAGGATGAGGCCTACCAATGGTGGCTTACTGTCAAAGAGGGTACTCCGGCGGATCGAGTGGATTGGGGTTTCTTTAAGATTAAGTTTGAGGGGAAGTATGTCGGAGCTAGTTATGTGGACGCGCAGAGGAAAGCATTCCTGAACCTAGTGCAAGGAGGTAAGTCAGTAGCGGAATATGAGGTAGAGTTCTTACGGTTAAGTCGGTATGCCAGAGGGATGGTTGCTACCGATTACGAGTGCTGCGTGAGATTTGAGGATGGGCTACGAGATGAACTGCGGGTATTGATAACTCCTCAGCGGGAGAGGGACTTTGCTACTTTGGTAGAGAAAGCTCGGATAGTAGAGGAGGTTAAACGAACCGAGAGGCAGAACAGGGATAAGGATAGAGGCAGGAATAAGAAGGGTTTTGGACCATCAGGGTCTTCAGGGGGTTTTCAAAAAAAGCCTAGGGTTGAGGGTTCTACTCGCATTTCTATGCCAGTTGCTGGGAATCAGGTCCGTTTGTGTGCTCAGTGTGGGAGGACCCATGTAGACGAGTGCTGGGGAAGGGGTAAGGAGTGCTTCAAGTGTGGGTCCAAGGCTCACGTGGTTAAGAATTATCCTCAGGATATGGATAGGGCTTAGACAGTAGGTCAGGGGTATGTACAGCCAGAAAGGGGTGGTCAACAGGTGTCGAGGGGTCGTGGTCTGAACCGTGAAGGGAATAGTTTTGGCCGAGGTCGTGGAGCATAAGGCAGAGGTGCTGGGGGCTCAGATGCAAGACAGCCTGGGTTGGTTTACGCAGCCAGACATCGTGAGGAGAGGGATGCACTAGATGTTATCACGGGTACATTTTTCATTCTTAGGTTACCCTTTACTGCTTTGATTGATGTTGGGTCAACTCACTCTTACATTGCTAGCATGGTGTCTAGAACCTTGAATGTGAACTCTTGGACTGTCCCTAGGAAGATGACTGTACTTAGTCCTTTAGGGCAATCTGTAGTGGTAGATAAACTCTTTAGGGATGTGCCTTTAGAGGCTCAAGGGGTAGTGTTCCCGGCTGACTTGATGGAGCTGCCGTTCGGAGAATTTGACTTGATCTTAGGCATGGACTGGTTAGTAAGGTATCATACAAATTTAGACTGTGCTGCTAAACACATGTCGTTGAAGACTCTCGAGGACAATGAGGTTGTGTTGATAGGTGAGAGAAGAGACTACTTGTCTAACGTAGTGTCTGCTCTTAAGGCAGAGAAGATGGTGAAGAAGGGGTGCTTGGCTTTCTTAATGTTTATTAGTGCTTTGGATGCTAAGGAAGCAGCTGTGGGAGAGGTCAGAATAGTGAAGGAATTTGTGGATGTTTTTCCGGAAGAACTTCCAGGGTTGCCTCCGGATCGAGAGGTGGAGTTTGCAATTAATCTGTTGCCAGGTACCGCGCCAGTGTCTATCGCTCCGTACAGAATGGCACCAAAGGAGTTGGTTGAGCTTAAAGCCCAGATCCAGAAGTTGTTAGATCGCGATTTCATTTGACCCAGTGTGTCTCCATGGGGAGCACCGGTTCTGTTTGTAAAGAAGAAGGACGGGTCTATGCATATGTGCATAGATTACCGTCAGTTGAATAAGCTGACGATCAAAAACAAGTACCCACTGCTGAGGATAGACGATTTGTTTGATCAGCTTAAAGGGGCTGCAGTATTTTCAAAGATAGATCTGAGGTCGGGGTATCATCAGCTCAAGATGAAGGAAACAGATATCCATAAGACAGCTTTCCAGACTTGATACAGCACTATGAATTCCTGGTAATGCCGTTCGGGTTAACGAACGCACCAGCTGCGTTCATAGATATGATAAACCGGGTCTTCTAACCCTACTTGGACCAATTTGTCGTGGTGTTCATAGACGACATCTGGTATATTCCAAGTCAGAGGAAGAGCATGACGCACATCTTCGAGTAGTGCTACAGGTTTTGAGGGAAAAAAAGTTGTATGCCAAGTTTAGCAAGTGCGAATTCTGGTTGAGTGAAGTCACTTTTCTGGGTCATGAGGTATCCGCAGAGGGAATAAGAGTGGATCCTCAGAAGATTGAGGGAGTATTAGATTGGAAACCACCTAAGTCGGTGGCGAAGATTCGCAGTTTCTTAGGATTAGTAGGCTACTATAGAAGATTTGTTGAAGGGTTTTCTTCAATAGCAGCACCTTTGACTAAGTTGTTGAGAAAGGAGGTACCTTTTGTTTGGACGGATAAGCAGTAGGAGAGCTTTGAGAAGCTAAAAAGGGTTTTGACAGAGGCTCCGGTTCTGATTCAGCCTGTGGCAGGGAAAGATTTTATGGTATATTGTGATTCTTCTCATACCGGGTTAGGTTGTGTATTGATGGAGGAAGGGAAAGTTGTTGCCATGCGTCTTGGCAGTTGAGACCACATGAAGTTAACTACCCGACGCATGATCTGGAGTTGGCCGCGGTGGTTTTTGCCTTGAAGGTGTGGAGGCATTATTTTTATGGAGAGAAGTCGGTGATCTACACGGGCCACAAGAGCCTGAAGTATCTGCTGACTCAGAAGGAGCTGAACTTGAGACAGCGAAGGTGGGTGGAGTTGTTGAAGGATTACGACTATTCGATTGAGTACCACCCGGGTAAAGCGAATGTGGTGGCAGATGCGCTAACTTAAAAAGTAGTATCGGATCTGAGAGCGATGTTCACGCATCTTAGTCTCTATGATGACGAAAGTTTATTGGCGGAATTGCAAGTGAAGCCGACGTGGGTAGCTCATGTTAAAGAGAAGCAGTTAGTGGATGAGGTTCTGAGTGCTAGACTTCTGCAAGTTTGGAATGGGGGGTTAGAGGAGTACAGTGTGAATAGTGACAAAGTTTTGTGTTTTCGTGGTCGGGTCTATATGCCAAAGGATGTGGAATTAAGCAGAGAATTCTTCGGGAATTGCATAGTAGCCCTTACGCTATGCATCCTGGAGGAAGTAAGTTGTATAGGGATCTACGAGATCAGTTTTGGTGGCCTGGTTTAAAGCAGGAAGTTACGGACTTTGTGGGGAAGTACTTAACGTGTCAACAGGTCAAAGCTAAACACCAAGTGCCTTCGAGGTTACTACAACTAGTGAAGATTCTGCAGTAGAAGTGGGAGAGAATCACCATGGATTTCGTTAGTGGGCTTCCTCTTACGCCGACTAAAAAAGATTTGGTATGGGTAATTGTAGATTGGCTGACAAAGTCCACTCATTTCATACCTGTTCGGGTTGATTATTCTCTGCAGAGGTTGGCGAAGCTATACGCAGCAGAAATTGTGAGACTGTATGGGGTGTCGGTATCAATCATATCAAATAGGGATCCTAGATTTACGTCGAGGTTTTGGAGGGCGTTGCATTAGGCTTTGGAAACCAGGTTGGACTTTAGCATGGCATTTCATCCGCAGACAGATGGCCAGTCTGAAAGGGTGATTCAAGTGTTAGAAGATATGTTGAGAGGATGTGTTATCGACTTCAGGGGTAGTTGGGAGGAATTCTTGCCCTTAGCAGAGTTCGCGTACAACAATAGTTATCAGGCTAGTATTCAAATGGCGCCGTACGAAGCACTGTATAGACGAAAGTGTCAGACTTTTACTTGTTGGACAGAACTGGGTGAACGCCATGTGTTGGATCCAAAGATACTGGTAGAGTCAGAGGAAAAGGTCAAGGTAATTCGAGCTCGATTGAAGGAGGCATCTGACAGACAGAAGTCGTATGCAGATCTTAAGCGGAAAGAGATAGAATTTGTGGTAGGTGATCGGGTATTTCTGAAAGTTTCACCGTGGAAGAAGGTGATGAGATTTGGGTGCAAGGGTAAACTGAGTCCCAGGTTTATAGGGCCTTACCGGGTTTTGAAGCGAGTTGGACCGGTGGCTTATCAGTTAGAATTGCCTTCAGAATTGAAGCAGATGCATGATGTGTTCCACGTGTCAATGCTACGTCGTTATCGATCGGATCCGTCTCACATGGTGTCAGTGGAGGAAGTTGAGTTGAGGCCAAACTTGTCCTATGAGGAGGAACCTATACAGATTTTGGAACGAGATGCGAAGGTGCTTCGGAAGAAATCAGTTCCCCTAGCCAAGGTGTTGTGACAGAACCACGGATCGGAAGAAGCTTCGTGGGAGCCAGAAGAGGCAATGCGACAGCAACCCTCACTTATTTTGATCAGGTAATTTTGAGGTTGAAATTATTTTTAAGGGGGTAGAATTGTAATATCTGAGATTTAGAGGTTATACGTTTTAATTCATATTCATGTGGTAGTCTGCTGTGCGTGCTGTTTGTATGGGTTTGGGGGCTTCGGGAACCTTGCGGTGTAGGTAGATGACTTAGGAAAAATATTTGATTTTAAGCCTTTAGGGGGGAGAGCTAAGGGAGCTGGGCTTTAAAGGATTTTATGTGGTGTTTGCTGACACAAGGAATCAAGTGGTAGAGTGGCAAGGGAGGTGCCACTTAGAGCACAAGGGAGTGACGCCTCAGGGACTAGAAGAGGGCAAGGTTCGAGCTGCGGAGATAGCATTTTTGGAGTTCATTTTTGCGTCTGGAGGAGGAGGAGTTGGTGTTGGCGTGGGCACTTGAAGATAGGATGTTTGAAATGGTCAAACATTTGAAATGTGTGATGGAGAACTAAGCATGAAGTTTGAAGCATTCAAACACTTTCAAATGGGTGGATATGAGTAAATTTAGGAGGAAAATAAGGGATTTGGGAGAGAGAGGAAGAGTTGGCCGAATATGGGGCTTTGGAGGGTGGCATTTTCAGTTTTGTTGTAGTGGGGTAGGTGTGTGCTGAAAATTCTTCAGAGTAGGTCCTCTCTTCGATTTTGAGTGTGTATCTTTTTTATTCCCTTTCTTTTCTCTGAGTCTCTGTCGAAAGTGTCAGGAAATAGCCATCTGTTCATTTATTTTCTTTTGAGTGTCTTGCCAAATTCTTTTATTTTTCTTTTACCTTCTTTTGTCTTCTTCCAACTTCAAGAGCCGAATATCCTATCAAACTTCACTTAATTTCTTTTCTCCATCTCTTTTTTTTTATTAGCCGAATCTTGGGGGACCATTAAGGTCATTTTCTTTCACCTTTCCTCACTATTTCCCATTGCCGAAACACCATAAACCCCAATTCCTTCTTCTTCTCTTCACCGATTTGTTTGTCTTCAATAGCCGAATACACTCTTCTACACTGTGGCCGAATCTCCATTCACCCTTTTCTTTCTTCTTCTATTACATTATTTCTCCGATTATATCTCTTAGTCGAATCTGTCATAGCCTGGGTAGGTGGAGTGGTCGTTCATCCTCTGTCAAGATCTGTTTCAACCGATTTCTAATATAGTTGGTAAGGGTTCTCTTCTATTCGATTTTCTTCTTTCTCTTTTTGGTTGCCGAAAGTTAGATGTCTAACTCCATTTCTTGGTGTGGCTAAACCTATGAAGGGTGGTTTCAAAATTTTTATTGGCCTAGCGTTAGGGGGATTAAAGATCTTCCTGGATTTAATCAATAGAGGTAAGCAGGAAACAACCTTAGGCCGAAGGCCACTCCTTTTTGTCAATTAATGTTAGGTCGAATCTGACATTGGTGTGTAGGGATTTCGACAGCCTTCTAGTGCAAGTAAGAATCTTCGGGATTAGGTTATTAGTGACAGTGTCAACATAGAGACGTGGTGTTACGGATTATCAGGTGTGTAGTTATTACACTGTTTTTCTGTTTAAAATTAGTTAAATGTATGTGATATGTGTGGTAGCCAGAAATAACGGTTGTAGTGGTGTGGCTACCCATATTGGGTGATCTGGTAACCAGGTTAGTAATTTTCTCATATTAAAATTTTGGATGGATATTTGTGTAACTTGGTAAGCATGTTATGTATGCATGACTGATATGTTCATAACGATTATATTGCCATTTCATCATATATATTGTACGTGCATTGGGATCGGGGTATATATATGTTTAATGAAGGAAAGGGTGTAAATTTATGTACGTGGTTTGATGTTAACCTTGAGCCACATCGTGGATTGATGATGACCTTGAGTCACGTCGTGGATATTGTGATTTAATCACGTGGATCAGTGGCTAGACCACTAAATGGACTTTGAGCAGCATGACTGTTAAAGAGGTGTGTAGCGGATGGAGGGTCAATTTAGTAATCCCCTGGTGTGTGGTGGCAAGATATACAGTGGTGTGTAGCAGTTGGATACTGGGTTGGGTTACCATTTTGCATAATCATGTGTGACAAGTGGATTGGTGTGGTTGTGGGCCAAGCCCATTTATGAAAACATGTGGAATAGTTGCACACTGAGTCGGTTTGACTCACCCTATTTTCCTAAAAACAATACAGGTGATACGTGATTTCTGGACCGAGCTGGAGTGGATTCGAGGTGGCCATGCAGAAGTCATTTTAATTATACATGCACTTTAGATTTTTAATTGCTTTTAGGTTAAATTTTTTTATTGTAATAAGGCCGCTTTAAGTATTTTGGAATTTTTATCATGGTTTTAAGTTGGTATTAAAACGGATTATGGATTAAAAATAACTAGAAACACTTGTAACCTAAAAAGCAAATTAAGGATTTCAAATTCGTACTTTTGGATAGTAATTCGTTTATTAAAATCCCATCCAAACAATAACTCAACTTTTATACAAATGTGTAAGTTTTATTTCCCGGTAAAATACGATTTTCAAAATGATAAACCCTTATAGCTATATATATATACGTTTTCAAACTTAACTTCACCCTCGAAGACAGATCTCTTTTCAAACTACTACTCAGTAAAAGCTGAATATCCGTTTTTCATTAAAGACTTGACATGTGTTTTTTTTTAAAATCAAACTCATCACAAACCTTTTCCCCGTAACATTCTGAATCTGGCTGTAGTGTTTTGGGCCGGGTTTGGGGTGTTACAGGGACACACGACCGTGTCCCAGCCCATTTTCGTGCCTGTGTAACTCACTAACTTGGTCACACGGCCAAGCCACATGCCCGCGTGCTAAGTCGTGTAACCTTCGGAATAACCTCACACGCCTGTGCACCAGGCCGTGTGCTAGGCCATGTAATAGCTTAACTTGCAAACCTTCGAAAGCTATAGGGGGCACATGACCGTGTTGCCTGGCTGTGTGTCACATATGACTGAGACACACACCTGTGTCTCTACCCGTGTGGACAAAAATAGGCCATTTACAAGCCATTTTTCTCACCCAACTTTTCATGTACCTACAACCAAAAATGCACATATGTACAATCCATAACAAGGCACCAAAATTATGCATAATCAAGTCATATAAATAAGGTATAATATCATACAATCAATATGCCATAGGTAACTCAAATGACAACATTAAAACATATATAAACATGTACACAATTTGGCCACATAAACCAACAATCCTCCAAGCAATTTGTATTAATACATACCATTAAATTTCCTTACCAAAACACAAGCTATTTAGTACCAAAATGCCATTCTATAATTAGTATCAATCAACCATATAAACCATACACAATAAGATACTAATTCACCACATATACAACATATCACAAGACACATATACCGTATGCATATTTAGGCTTTCACTCCACCTTCCAACAATAAAAAAAACAAGCCAAACAATGCCATTATAGAATCAAGATACCAAAACTCAACCAAATCAAATAGCCTTTTCAACATTCAAGCACATAGGCCAACATTAGCCAAAATACAGGCCAACATTAGCCAAAATACCTATACATGCCATTATAACTAAAATTAAACAACTAAATCTGCCAAAAGATCCAATGGATAGTGTCATTTATCTTCGGCAAGTTTCCAACCCGAACGAGCTTCCGATTCACTATAAGACACAAAGAATAACACAGAGTAAGCATTTAAGCGTAGTAAGTTCGTATAACAAATAATATAACTTACCATTTAGTCACACAATAGGTAAGTAAACATAGCATATCCCAATATAATTTGGCCAAATGCCTAAGCACATATAACCATGTTAGCCATGTAAATACATATATAAACCAATTAGCATGGATGAACACAACAATTGATTAAGTTTCATATACATGTATTATCCAATTCAAGTTTTCATATACCATGTAACAACATTTCCATGTAATTCATATCTATCCCTATATAATTTATATAGGACTCTTACCATTTCATATCAGACCATTTCCCTTTGAACCATTTAGAATACTATTGGATACTCGGGATAGCTCACACATAGTGTGCTAAATCATATAAATGTAATCCGTCAAATCTTGTACATGTATGTTTTCACGAGCTGTAAATCAGTATGCTCACACGAGCTGAGGGTCAGAACGTAGCTACATGATCTGCTCACACGAGCTATGGATTATTTGCAACACATGTTGGACCTAATCCATCGGTAGGACGTTCAGGACCAACACCCAAATCATGTAACCCTAATAACATGTCATTTGTATCCTACGAATTCCTAAGGTTCAAACGGGGCTCGGTAATTGTTGTACGTAGTAGGATATGCAATCGGTATATATATATCATTTCATAACACATGTATAATTCAATTTAAAACATATAAACACGATTTAATTACACGAACTTACCTCAACGAGTATACATAGATATGGAGGCGATTACTTCTCTTTGCCCCGATCTAAAGTCGTACGAGGTCTGTCTTGATCTATACGGATAAATTTAACTCAATTTAATATATAATTCATTAAATTTAGCCCAAAATCATACTTTGGAAAAATTATTATTTTTCCCCTATACTTTTAATTTCTTTGCAATTTAGTCCCTAGCTCATAAAAATGGAAATTCATGAAATTACACCAGTAATAACATTTGTCGTTGAAACATCCTTTCGTGTGCAAATAGCATAAGCCGTAGCTGGTGATCGTGGCTTGGATCTCACAGTCTTTCATTACACCATGGCTACCACTCACACTTCCGAGATTACAAGGTGGTCTACCTTTCGCAGCAGCATTGTTCGGCCTCGTAGTCTGAACTTTTTCTTTCTCTTATTTCTCTGGGCAATCTATAAGGTAGTGGTCGAGAGAACCACATTTGAAGCATTCTTTTTTCTTCAGTCGACACTCACCATAATGTGGTCTTTTACAGTGCTTGCACTTGGGGCAAACATCTCTAACACTACCCATACTTGCTACAGATGTAGCCTAAGGTTTAGGACCAATCGTCTGTTGCCTCTATCTCTACTGGAGTACCCCCACTGAAGCTATAGAGGGGTTGTAATGTTCTTTAGATCTCTTTGATGCTAACTGATATGACTTCCCAGTCAATCTCTTTCTCGAGTCTCTAGCTTTAAAATCACCATGTCTTTTCTCTTTACTCAGCTCATCGGCTTTATGTGCTCAATCGACCCGTACAAAAAATTCTTTCAGCTCAAGAATTCCAACTAGAAGCTTAATATATTCATTTAACCCTTCTTCAAATCTTTTGCACATAGCATCTCGATCAGAATACATTCCCAAGCATATTTACTCAGTCTGAAAAATTCTCGTTCGTACTCTGACACAGTCATACGACCATGTTTGAGCTCAAGAAATTCTTTACATTTTTTATCCAAAAATCTTTGACTAATGTATTTCTTTCGAAACTCAGTTTGAAGGAATTCCCAGGTGATCCGCTCTCTCGGCACTACAGAAATTAACATGTTCCACCGGTAATAGGCTGAATCTTTCAACAAAATTACCACATACATAACACATTCGACTGGTGAACAGGATAGTTCGTCAAAAACCCTAATTTTATTCTCTACCCAAAATTCTGCTCTCTCGGGATCATCTTCATTAGTAGCTCTGAATTCTTCAGCCTTGTACTTTCGAATCTTATCAATAGGTGGCTTACTAACTTGTATAGGTTCTAAACCTTGAGGAATAATGGGAACTGATTGAGGAGCAGGAAAGGGTGGAGGTTTTTAAAAACTCGGGTTCATCCGTATGAACTCGATAAACCATTCATTCAACATCTGAAAGAAGGCTTCTGATATCACTAGAAAGAACATAGGTTTTCCCCTTACTTATTGGTTAAATTGTTCCCATTTAGTTATACTTAGCGTACATTTTAGCATTTTCAATTTAGTAAATTGCATTTTATAACTCACTGAATCCTAGCCTATTTTATCCTTAAGTTTGCTATCTTATTGCATTAATGTAGCTGCATGAGTTAATTCCAGATTGCGTCCAAAATTATCGCGGTACCTAACAGCTACCCACAATATCGCTGCAATATTTAACTCCAGATTTTATCCAGAATTGTTGCCGCACCTGACAACTATCTAGATAAGAACCAAAACTGTGTGAGCTGTCTAGTCTGGTATAACCAACCTGTACGTATAAGAAAAGAAAATTTTTAAAGAAAGGACACCTGTATTATTCGAGGAAGACATAAAAGGTCGACGTGAAAAGAAAAAGGAAGCTTTTTTCTGGATCATCATCTTTATCATCCAACCTTGAAGCTTGTAGCCATGGCAGCTTGAGCCTTCCACGGGTAAGCCAACGTGAAAACTAGACGCAGACTAGCTCTTCAAAAGGAGACCTAAGTGCAAGACAAGAGGGAATAGAGTGATTCAGTCGAGTTGTCTAGGGATAGTATTCTTCATTTGATTCTTTCTTATTTCTCTCTAAATGTTGGTGATTACTCTCTAATTTTTATTTGAACAGAAATACACATGAATTCTTGGTTAAATGTTATCTTATTCAATCTTGCTTTAATTTTTTTAATCTTGGGGTTTGAATGTTTTTTTAACATGGAAGTGTTATTGCAGTCATTGACACTAGAAAGTGCAGTGACAGTTTGAGCTAACAAGCATTACAATAGAAG
The DNA here is from genome assembly GCA_025506655.1 of Gossypium rotundifolium. Taxonomy (NCBI): domain Eukaryota; kingdom Viridiplantae; phylum Streptophyta; class Magnoliopsida; order Malvales; family Malvaceae; genus Gossypium; species Gossypium rotundifolium. The sequence continues at coordinate 82,268,932 of CP106722.1, read as the reverse complement.
TTGAGTGAGGATTAGAGGAATTTAGTCCACTTTTTCTTCATAGTGCCATATTGCCATCATCGGAAGGTGAGGTTAATATGCATGTTTAAGTTTCAGATTAAGTAGAGGAGTAGCGTTAGGTAATATATACATTGAATTTTATTGCCTCTACAATCACCTATACTTTTATACATTGTGAGCACTTAGTATTCTACTGAAGATTCATGTTGGGGATCCCAGTTTATCATTATCATATTTTATTTTATTTTTTCAAGTTATTTCATCGACAACTATCCTTAATATTTATCTCGTTTATATCCAGTTATTGCACTGACATTAATAGACAAAGACTACCATCTCTGTGGGATCAATATCTGACAGACTCACATCTGTCTACTATACTTGCATCGACAATGTACGCTTGGACATTATTGCTGTGATGTTAAATAGTCGATCAAGTTTTTGGCATCATTGCCGGGGATGGCATTTGTTTGATGTTTATTTTTGTTTTTGTGTGTTTTTTCTCTGTATTTTCCTTATATAATATTTAGTATTCACTAACTAGTTTTCCTTTGTTGCTATTTCTTTAACTTAATTGTAGGTGTTTTATGACCCAAAGAAATTTGGATTTTTTGCAGATTTTGACCCAAAAATTGAAAGGATTGTTTGGAGTAGACTTCAAAAACAAAGAAATATGGCTTTACCAGGGAATAATGCAACCATACCTCCGATGCAACAACATAATGTTAATAACCCATTGTTGCTACAAGATGCACGCATACAAAATAAGACTATACGAGATTTTGTAGTATATTTCTTAGATGATTTACAATTAGGAGTTGTTAGGGTAGTAATCTAAGCTGAGAATTTTAAACTCAAGCCAGTAATGTTTCAAATGCTAAATTCTAATGGATAATATGTTGGACTGCCACATCTTAAATCTTTTTTATTGATCTGTGCTTCCTTTAGTCAACAAGGTGTTCTTGATGATGCCTTGAAGATGCAATTATTTCCTTATTGCTTACAAGGAAGAGTCCGTACTTGGTTTTTTGGACTACCTGTCGGATCAATTACTTCTTGGGATGCACTAGCAACACAGTTTGTTTTGTGATTTAACCCGCCGACAATAAATGCTCGTCTTCGAAATAACATTACTACTTATCATCAGCTAGATGATGAAAATCTTCACACCACATGGGAACGTTATAAATCTTTACTCCAATGTTGTCCTATGCACGACATTCAACCAAAAACGCAAATTGGGATTTTTTATAACAGGCTGAATTTACACACAAGGAATCTTGTCGACGCATCAGCCAATGGACCTCTGCTAGATTGTACTTATAATGATGCTATGAGAATTCTTGAAAGAATTGCTCAGAATGATTATCAATACCCTATCTCCAGAGCTGCACAAGCAAAAACTACTCCAAGAGTTATTGAATTAAATGCAATAACCGCACTAAGTGCTTAAGTTTCTCCTCTCACAAACATGATTAAAAATATGCAAGGGACGAGTGTCATTGCACCTATACAATTCGCTCAGCAAGCTGATGTTCCTACTTTTTCTTATGAGATTTGTAGTGACAAACATAGCCATGAAGATTTTCCACAACATGAAGAGAATGCATGTTATATTAGTAAGATTCGCAACAATTCTTATGGTAATTCTTACAACAACTCTGCACGCAACCAACAATTTTGGGGAACTCAGAATGCTGGACAAAATGTTGCGACATTCAAAATGAGAATACATCTACTTAGGGTAGTTATAATCTTAGACAAGGGAATTACAATCAGCAGTAGTAGATCTACAATTAGCACATTCAGATACACCCACAACAAAGCTAGGCACATCCACACCAAAATCCGATGCATCCACAACACTCTTCACTACCAAATCAACATGTTCAAGGACATCGACAGCAACCGTACACTCAAGCTTATACTTCTGACTTGCTAGCAACTCTTGAGGCGTTAATACGAGAGCATATTACTCGCAGAGAAGCTATTTTACAAGGTAATTCATCTTTCATTCAAGCATTGAAGGGACAATTAGGACAACTTGCTTCAAATTTGAAAACTAGACCACCAGGCTCAGTACCTAGTGACACAAAAAATCCTAGTCTGAATGGGAAAGAACATTGTAAGGCTATCACTCTTAGGAGTGGTAAACAAACTAGCAAACCGATTATTGACTCTACTGTATCACCTCACGATACGAATGGAGTTATCACTAGTGAGAAGGTTGAATTTGAAGAGTTTGTTGATGCACCAGATACAAAAGTTCCATAAATTTTCACTCATATGCCTAATGCTCGACCTTCAAAACTGTCAACCCAATCAAAGGTGTCGACTCAAGCAGATATATCTCTGCCTTCACCCTTTCCATAAAGATTCAGGAAGAATGAGCATGACAAGTAGTATCAGCAGTTCCTGGACACACTAAAGCAATTACAGATCAACATTCCTTTAGTAGATGCTCTGGTACAAATTCTGACTTATGGGAAATTTATGAAAGACCTATTGTCCAATAAGAAGAAGCTCAATGATATTGAAACTATTGCTCTCACATAAGGCTGTAGTGATGTTTTAACAAATAAGTTGACCCCTAAATTGAAAGATCCTTGGAGCTTTACGATCCCATGTTCAATTGGCAATTGTAACACCCCTTACCCATTTTTAACGCCGGAACAGGGTACGACGTGTTACCTAACTCAATCACATACTAGCATGCATTACCGGGTCATAAAAATCTGTTCAAATTTAAAACTTTTCAAACTTCCTCTAATCATCCATAATATGAACCTACAAAGCCCAAAATACACCTTATAAATGTTTCGAAATCAAAATGAGTTCTTTGGAAAACTTTGGAAAATGACACTAAAAACAGGGACACACGCCCGTGTGGAAGGGCAACACGCCCGTGTTAAGAGATCGTGTAATTCACACGGCCTAAGCATATAGGGACACACCCGTGTTCCACACTCGTGTAGAAATGATTTCTCAATTCGAACCTCCAAGGGTTTTCACACGGCCTAACACATGCCCGTGTCCATGGCCCGTGTCCCTCACACGGCCATGACACGTCCGTGTCTTGACCCGTGTACAAAAACCTTGACATTTTATTTCTAACGTCATCACCCCAATAAGGTCACACGGCCAAGGCACACGCCTGTGTCCTTAGACCGTGTGGCGAATTAAATTCCTAAATTCAAGTGCAAACTTCGCATGGCCTAGGCACAAGCCTATGTCCTATGGCCGTGTCCTCCACATGGTTGACACACACGGCTGTGCCTCAGCCCGCGTGGTTACTACTAGGCATTCTGTTTTGCCAACTTAAGATGTAGGGGGACACACGACAAAACCATATGCCCATGGGGCAAACCGTGTGTCATATACAGCCTAGGCACATGCCCATGTGTCTATTCGTATGGACAAATTAAGGCTATTTATCAAGCCTTTTCTTCCACCCTACTTACACCAAGATAAGCCACATCAAGCAACCTATTCATTCATACATAAAAAGATTCTATACCCATTACTCAACCATACAATTTGCACATTCATGAAAGACATCATCATTTTCATATATCAATAATAAGAAATAGCCATCAATTATGGCCTTATACAAAAAGAATTCATCTACAAAACAAGCCAACACATTTGGCTAAATCAATATGACACTAGATAAAAAACTAAGTCCCTATACATGCCATAATTCAAGGTAAAACTCAATATACCAAAATGTGTGGATAGTGTGGGTGATTCTTTAACAATCACCATATCCCGGGCTAGCTCTTTGACACTATAAAACAGGGGAAAAGAAAAGGGAATTAGCTTTAAGCTTAGTAAGTCTATATGCAAGCAATGAACATCATAGCACTTACTTATCAATCAAGAACATTACATACTAATCAAGAACAATTCAGATCCTCGTAATTATACTTACTCATTTCAAATATTACCACATCTCAAACACGTATCATAAACATTGCTCACATTTACATGCACTTATACCCTGCACTTATCACCACATAGCCACACGTAATTTCACTTAGTCAAAATTTCTCGATGAACACTTCGGAATAATATCGGATACACGGTGGTTTAGCACACAACCCACCATTAATAAATAACACGGTGTTATTGCACACAGCCCACCAATAATAATAAATATAGTCATATCACACACACCTACCAATAATAATAAATACGGTGGTATCGCACACAGCCTACCAACAATCCCTTATTCATGATTTTTATCCGTATCATTTTCCTATTTCGAAGGTTCATCTGAGAATTTTCTCACTATCTATCATTTTAATAGATATCAGTAATATTCATCCACATTTCACATGATACATTAATATGTAAAAAAATAAATAAAAAGGATGTATCATTTACATATAAACTTACCTTGATACAAAATATGTCAATTTGAGATTTAGTTTGAAACCTTGCCTTTTCCTCAGTCAAGGTTGACTCCACGTTCTTCTTGATCTATATTAAATAATCACCTTAATCAAATCACTCCAAAAATTCCTATTTTGGAAAAATTACCGTTTTACCCTTAAACTTTCACAAAAATTATGATTTTGCCTCTAGGCTCGTAAAATGAAATGTGTTCATCTTTCACACACCCAAGCCTAGCCGATTCATATTCTCTCGTATAGCAATTCAAAATTCCAATTATTTCACATATTTACTATCCATTTTATAACTTTTACAAAATAGTCCTATTAGGAGTTTTCATGCAAAAATCTTTTTACAAAAGTTGTTCATTAAACCACTAAGATTCATTTTCTTCCATAAAATTTCAACAAACACATAAATACTCTCATGAAAAAACCTTAGACTCTCAACCACTTTGCAAAATAGTCCCCTCATTAGCTAGATTATGCTACAAATGTCCCAAAAGTACAAAAATCATCAAGAATGATCACCAAAATCACTTACTTGTAAGGAGTATAAGTTGTAACAGCCCGATTTAGAGGCTAGTCAGAATAGTGGTTTCGAAACCACTAATCTGAGATTGAAGAAAATTATTTTAATATTATTTTATGTATTATAGCATGATTATATAAGTGCATGAAAATTTTGGTGTTTTAATTTTAGTGATTTCATGCTTAATTGCGAAAAAAGACATACTCGCATAAAGTGCAAAAGTTCTATTTTATAAGCTAAAGGTGTCTAAAAGCCTTAGAATATTAATTAGAGGCCCTTAATGTGCAATTAGACCCTTAAAAATAGGGTGGCCGCCATAGGGGACAAACATTGTCAAAATTTGGTCAAAGTTGTTAGATTAGCTGGATTTAATTGAGGAAATAAAATAAAATAAAATAAAGAAATGAAAAGATATCATCTTTCCTCTCTTCTTCTCTGAAAATTTACATCAAAATAGGGGTTGAGAACTCAAAAATTTCAGCCAAGCTTTTCTCCTTGCAAGTGTTTTATGGTCATCCTTTGATAATTTTTGTACTTTTGAGACCTTTGTAGCTTGAGCCAGCTAATTAAGGGACTATGTTGCAAAATGGTTAAGAGTATAGGGTTTTTCCATGAGAGTATTAATGTTTTTTGCTGAGATTTTATGGAAGAAAACGAGTCTTGGTTGTTAAATAAACAACTTTTGTGAAAGGTGTTTCCATGAAAACACCTAAAAGGACCATTTTGTAAAGGTTGTAAAATAAGTGGTAAATGTGTGAAATAATGAGTATTGAAGGTTTCCATAAGGGTAATAAATGTTCAGCTAGGCTTGTTAAAGGAGGAAATTCGATTAGAATCAATTTACGAGCCTAGGGGTAAAATCATAATTTTATAAAAGTCTAAGGGCAAAATGGTAATTTTGCCAAAGTATGATTATTAAAATATATTGATTAATGTGGTAATTAAATGAGATAATTTGCTATTATAGATCAAGAAGAACGAGGAATTAACCTTGACCGAGGAAAAGGCAAGGTTTCGGACTAGATCAGCAAATTGGCCTATTTTGATACCGAGGTAAGTTTATGTGTAATAAATTCAACATCATGTAAGTATGTTTTAAAATGTTTAATATTCGTGAAGATGTATAATATTTCTATAAAAATGAGTATTTATGTTCAATGAGAAAATGAAGACAAGTTATGATGTTGAAGTCCTGGTTAGACCTTAAGAGGTGGGAGGATACCATCATCAAAACATGAGGTTGGTAAAATCTAGTATAAGACCATGTTTGGGACATGACCTCGGCACCGAATTGAGATCTTGTATAAGACCATATTTGGGATATGGCATTGGCATCGAGATGTGACCCCATGTAAGACCATATCTGGGATATGACATTGGCGTCGTATTTATGTGTATGATGATGATAGTGTATCCTTGGGTATTTCAAGTGATTCATCGAGATAAATAGTTCAGCTTATAATAGAGATGAAATTAGTGCTAAAGCTATGTGATGAAGTTATTCAGGTACATGTGAGTAATTCACGAGAAATGTTAACGATATGTGACATGACATGTAATTGGTAACAGTAAGCATGAGCAGGTTATGGCAATGTGATTGAGACTTTGTGTTTTTATTCAGTGCAATGGATGGATGACATTATGAGCCTTTATATTGCTACTTATTTCATGCAAACTTACTAAGCTTTATGCTTACTCCTCTCATTTCTCTTTTCCTTGTAGTATCACCAAGCTAACTCGGGGATCGTACGACGTCGGAGTTCGGAATCATACTATCATCTTCTCTTTGGTATAGCAAAGTTTGTTAAATTTTGAGTATGGCATGTATAGGAACTTGGTTATTTTGTGTAATGTCATTTTTTTTAGCCAATGTGTGGCTATTAATATCATTAAATTCATTTTGTAAGTGGTCATTGGAAATTGATCAATACTTGACAAGTTTATATATTCAATGATAATGAAGTTCATGAAGTGCATGCTTTGTGTGGATGTCTTGATTTTGGGTTTTTATAAGTGCCTTATGGTCATGATGTTTGTTGTATTGAATTGGTATAAGCGTAGTTGCTTTATAGGGTGGCAATTGTCTTGGTAGATAGCCTTACAATTGTCCACATGGGTAGACACACTGGCGTGTGTCTAGGTCATGTGTGACACACAGGCAGCCCCATGGGCGTGTTGATAGGCCATGTGTACCCCTACATGCTAAGTTGGTAAGTTAGTATGCCTAGTAGTAAAAACACAGGCTGAGACACGGCTGTATGTCTCAATCGTGTGGGAGACAAGGCCTAAGACATGGGCATGTGCCCTGGCCGTGTGAAGTTTCACCTGGATTTAGGAATTTAAATCGCCACACGGTCTAAGGACACAGGCGTGTGCCTTGGCCGTGTGACCTAAATGGAATGATGACGTCAAAAACAGAATGTCAAGGTTTTCACACACGAGTGAGGACACGAGCCATGGATACGGGCATGTGTCTGGCAGTGTGAAAACCTCTATAGGTTCGAAATGAAAAAAATAAAATTCACACGGACTAGGAATATAGGCGTGTGTGATTACATGGCCTACCCACACGGGCGTGTCCCTCTTTACACAAGCATGTGGCCCTATTTTATTTAAAAATTTTCTAAGTGTTCAAAAGTTTTCGGTTTAGTCCCGAACCATTTCATATGTATGTTCAAGGTCTAGTAGACCTTCAAGAGGGACGCTATAATTTCGAATGGAAAGTTTTAAGTAGGAATGAGATTGTATATTTGAGTAAGTTAAGTACGATAATGCCTCGTACCCGGTTCAAGTGTCGTATACAGGTAAGGGTGTTACATTTAGTGGTATCAGAGCTGCGATTTAGTTGATTCTCAGACTAACGTAGCGTAAGTATGAGTCTAGCTATACATGTCATAGGTATAAGTATTTACATAATGATAGTGTAACACCTCTTACCCGTATTTAATGCCAGAATAGGGCACGAGGCATTACTAGACTTATACGCAAATAATTATGCTTTACTGAGAGGTGACCCCAAATTAAAACTTTTCATAACACCTCTTAAACTAGCCTGCGAGGTCTAGATCACACTTTAGGAATGGTTCGGGATCAAATCGAACTCTTTTAAAGCTCTCTAGAAAAACTTAGAAAATTTTCACTAAATAATCCATACGCCTGTGTGGAGGAAGGAACACACCCGTGTGGCATATCACATGCCCGTGTTCCACACCCGTGTGGATTTATTTCTCAACTCGAACCTACAAGAGTTTTCACACTGCCGGACACACACCCATGTCCCTAGCCCGTGTCTAGCCTGTGTGCAAAAACCTTAGCATTCTGTTTCTGACGTCATCACCCTATAAATGTCACACGGTCTAGGCACACGCCCGTGTCCTTTGACCGTGTGGCAAATTAAATTCCTAATTTTAGGTGCAGACTTCACACAGCCTGGGCACACGCCCATATCCATGGCCATGTGGAGACACACGGCCGTGTCTCCGCCTGTGCGTTTACTACTAAGCATACTAACTTGCAAACCTAGCATGCAAAGGGACACACGGCCTAGACACATGCCCATGTGCCTACCCTTGTGGACAAGAACAAGGCTATTTGCCAAGCTCTTTCTATCACCCCAACTCATACAAGCATAAATCATATTCAACCATCAACCCATTCGTGCATAAATAAACCAAGTAAACCAATAATGAAACTTGCACATCCATGAATAACCTCATATTCTCATAGATTCATAAGAAAGTGCCATTAACTATGGCCTTGTTCAAAAGAGTTCATCTTTGATTGAGCCAACACATTTGGCCAAACAATATGACATTAAACTAAGTCTACTCCCACATGCTATACTCAAAATGATAAGTCTAACTATACCAAGATATGCTGATAGTGTGGGTGATCCTTTGCTTATCTCCATATCCCGAGCTGGCTCTTCGACACTATAAAATAAGGGAAAAAAGAAGGGAGTAAGCTTTAAGCTTAGTAAGTCTATATGTAAACAATAATTATCATACCATATGCTAATCAATTAAAAACATTACATACTAAGTAAGAACAATTCATATTCTTATAATCATGCTTACTCATCTCAACTCTTACCACATCCCAACCACATATCATATACATTGCTCACATTTACTTGTACTTATTCCCTGCACTTATCACCACAAACCACATGTAATTCCACTTAGACAAAGTTTCTCGATGAACACTTCGAAATGATACAAGATACTCTGTAGTTTCACACACAGCCCACCAAAATGATAATAATTACGATGGTATCGCACATAGCCCATCGTTAATAAATAACAAGGTGGTATCACACACAGCCCACCAAAATTTACATATTACGGATATTCATCTGTACCCAAATTTCTTTTCGAAGGTTCATCCGAGAGTTTTCACATTTTCTACTATTTCAATAATTCTCGCAAATAATCAATTACATCCATAGAATGCATTAATAGTCAAAACATACGTAATAGGGGTGTATCATTTACACATAAACTTACCTCGGTGCAAAATATGCTAATTTATGGCTTAGTCCGAAACCTTGCCTTTTCCTTGGTCAAGGTTGTTTCTGCGTTCTTCTTGATCTATAATAATAAAATTTACTCATTTAATTATTACATAAATCAAGACACTTCAAAATTTCTACTTTGGCAAAAATGATCGTTTTCCCTTATACTTCGACAAAATTCCAATTTTTCCCTTAGGCTCATAAATCAATTTTCATCAAATTTCATCATTAACCAAGCCTAGCTGAACATTTATTACTCTTATAACAGTTCACAATACCAATCATTTCATACATTTACTACTCAATTTACAACCTTTTCAAATAGGTCCTTTTAGGTGTTTTCATCGAAACACCTTTCACGAAAGTTGTTTATTTAACAACCATAATTTATTTTCTTCCTTAAAAACTCAGCAAACAACATAAGCACTCACATGAAAAATCCCTAAACTTTCAATCATTTTGCAAAATAGTCCCCTTTTTAGCTAGCTTAAGCTTTAGGGGTTTCAAAAGTACAAATATTATCAAGAAAAACCACTAAAATCACTTACTAGCAAGGAGAAAATTTGCTTAAATTTCAAGCTCCCCAATGCACTTCTTGAGTGTAAAAATCGGTGGAAGAAAAAGAGAAATGAAAAGATGATAGCATTTTCTTTATTTTATCTTATTTTAGTCATTTATTCACATAATGCCACCAAATATTGGCCAATTTAATGCTCTTGTCCCCCTTGGTCGGCCATCACCTTTAGGAAGGCCTAATTGCACTTTAATGACCTCTAATTTAATATTCCATAGCTATTAGACACCTCTAGCTTGTAAAATGAAACTTTCGCAATTAAGCATACAATCGCTAAAATTAAGACACCAAAATTTTCATACATCCCTATAATCTTGCTACAACACATAAAGTAAAATTAAAATAATTTTTTTCAACCTCAGATTAATGGTCTCAAAACCAATGTTCTGACTAGCCCCAAAATCGAGCTGTTACAGATAGTGTGACAACTCTTGACGATTTAAATTGTGTTTTTATATAGTAAATAGATCCTGATCGAACTGCGGCCAATGATGCTGCAAGTAATGCATTGGCTCCTGTACAAGGGACCGCGCTAGTAGAAAGTAGACCTGAGATTTGGGTCAAGGAGAAGAGACTCGAGAAGCCTTTCTCCATATGATGAGCAACTGGTATACTGATTTTGTTCGAGCAAATCCTAATGCTTAACCCCCTCCACCCCCTCTACCTCCACTTATTCCTCAGCCTACCCCTGTAGCTCCCCAAGTTGTAGAGGTAGTAAGAAGAGAAAAGCCTCCGATTGATAGAATCCAGAAACAAGGAGCTGAGGAATTCCAAGCTAGTAAAAATGATGATCCGGAGAGGGCAGAATTCTGGCTTGAGAATACCATCAGGGTATTCGATGAGTTGTCATGCACACCTGAAGAGTGCATGAAGTGTGTGGTATCTTTCTTGAGAGATTCAGCCTATCAGTGGTGGAACACCCTTGTGTCGGTGGTACCAAAGGAGAGAGTTAACTGGAAATTTTTCCAAGAGGAGTTCCAGAAGAAGTATATTAGTCAAAGGTTCATTAACCAGAAAAGAAAGGAGTTCTTGGAGCTAAAGCAAGGTCAAATGACGGTGACTGAATATGAGCGTGAGTTCGTAAGACTTAGTAAATACGCTCGGGAGTGCGTATCTACAGAAGCCATTATGTGTAAAAGGTTTGAGGACGGGTTAAATGAGGATTTTCGTTTATTTTTTGGTGTCCTTGAACTAAAAGAATTTGTTGTGCTAGTAGACAGAGCTTGTAAGGCCGATGAACTGGTTAAAGAGCAAAGAAAGGCTAAAATCGAGTCTCGTGACTCAAGAAAGAGATAGTTGGGCAAATCATTTCAATCCTCATCTAAGAAATCGAGAGAGTTTACTACAAGATCGGCCACTTCAGCTGGGTAAGCAGTACTCAGGATCTAAAGCTCAGACCACTTCGGTTGCTAGTGTTGGCAACGCTAGACCAAGTAGACCAGAATGTCCGCAGTGTGGCAGACATCATTCTGGGGAGTGTCAAGCAAATGAGAAAGTTTGTTTCAAATGTGGATCCCTAGACCATTTTATCAAAGATTGCCCCGAGGTGGGTGAGAAAGAGAAACCTTAGAGTACAAGACCTGGAAGTACTACTAGAGGAAGGCCACAGAGAAACCCGGGAAATGAAATGAGTAATAAGAATACATTTAGAGAGCATACTGCAAGAGCTGAGGGTAGAGCACCGGTGAGAACTTATGCCATTCGCGCTCGTGAAAAGGCGTCCTTCCCCTACGTGATCACCGGTACATTTTCTCTTTATAATACTCATGTTATAGCTTTAATTGATCCAGGATCTACCCACTCGTATATTTGCATAAAATTAGTCTCTAGCATGAACATGCCTTTAGAGTCTACCAAAATTGTGATAAGAGTGTCAAATCCCTTAGGCAAATGTGTTATAGTTGATAAAGTATGCAAAGGTTGCCCTTTGATGATTAGGGGTCATTATGTTCTAGCTAATCTCATGTTATTGCCGTTTCATGAATTCTATGTCATCCTTAGGATGGATTGGTTAACTACTCATGATGTGATAGTGAATTGTAGAAGGAAATTTATTGAGTCAAAATGTGAAAATGGGGATATTCTTCATGTTGAATCAAATGATCAGGACAAGTTACCTATAGTGATTTCTCACATGTCTGCTCAAAATATGTAAGAAAGGGATATGAAGCTTATCTTACCTTTTTGATGAATGCTAAAGAGACTGAGTTAAGAATTGAATCGGTACCCATAGTATGTGAGTATCCAGATGTTTTCCCAGAGGAATTGCCAAGGTTACCTCTAGTTAGAGAGATTGAATATGAGATTGAGTTAACTCCTAGTACTACCCCTATTTCAATTGCTCCATATAGAATGGCTCCAACCGAACTAAAAGAACTAAAGGCACAATTGCAAGAGTTGAAGGACAAAGGCTTTGCAAGACCGAGTTATTCTTCGTGGGGTGCTCCCATTTTATTTGTGAAGAAGAAAGATGGTTCCATGAGGTTATGCATAGATTATCGACAGCTTAATAAGGTAATTGTGAAGAACAAGTACCTGTTACCGAGAATTGATGATTTGTTTGATTAATTGAAGGGAGCCACGGTGTTTTCCAAGATAGACTTAAGGTCTGGATATTATCAGTTGAGAGTCAAGGACTCGGACGTGCTGAAAACCGTATTTTGGAAAGGTATGATCACTATGAATTTTTGGTCATGCCTTTCAGTTTAACAAATGCCCCTGCAGTTTTCATGGATTTGATGAATCGCATCTTTCGGCCATATTTGGATAAATTTGTTGTAGTCTTTATTGATGATATATTAATCTATTCTCGGGATGAGAATGAGCATGCCGAGCATTTCAGAATGGTTCTACAAATTTTGAGAGATAAACAATTATATGCCAAGTTAGTAAAAGTGAATTTTGGCTTAAGGAAGTTGGATTTTTGGGGCACATTGTTTTAGGTGACGGTATTCTAGTTGACCCGAGTAAGATTTTAGCAATTGTTAAATGGAAACCTCCAAGGAACGTAACTGAGGTTAAGAGTTTTCTGGGCCTGGTTGGCTACTATAGACAACTTTTCAAGAGATTTTCCATGATAGCTACTCCGATGATGAGGCTACTAGAAAAAGATATGAAGTTTGAGTGGTCAGAAAAGTGCAAGAAGAGTTTTGAGAAATTGAAGGCATTGTTGACCGAGGCTATTGTTCTTGTACAACCCGAACCAGGAAAAGAATTTGTGGTTTACAGTGATGCATCCTTGAATGGATTGGGTTGTGTACTCATGCAAGAGGGCAAGGTGATAGCATATGCCTCTAGACAATTAAAGCTGCACGAGAATAATTACCCAACTCACGATTTGGAGTTAGCCGCAATCGTATTTGCATTAAAGATTTGGAGACACCATTTGTATGGTGAGAAATGATAAACCATAACTTCTACATATTTTGACCCCATGCTTGGCTTATTTTTGGATGAATTTTTATTAGATTTGATGAATTTGATGCTCCTAATCCCTTAATTTCATGTTTTACATTCAGGAGAGCCTAGAGAGTCGAAAAGAATGATAAACGGGCCAAAAAGGGGCAAAATGGGCCTACCTTAGAAATCAACACGGCCTGGACTATCAAACACGATCATGTGTTATGAGCAAAATCGAACACGGCCTGGATCAACATACACGGGTAGACCACACGACCGTGTGTGGTGAGCAGAAGCGAGCACGATTTAAGAAATTGAACACGGGCATGTCCCTGCCGTAGAAAAGTTTAATTCTATTCGGAATAAGCTACTTGTGGGCCAAGAAAGGTGTTCCAAACCTATATAAACACCCTATGGGGTAACCTAAAAGAGGATGCCGAGTAGAAGGCAAAAAATACTTGAAAACAGCCATCTAGAGCAGCTTGAAAGAAGAATATGCATCAAAACTGAAGATCTCCTATCAATTTCTCTTGAAGTTTTTGGGTTTTCTTATGTTTTGTAGTTTTCCTTATTTTAAGATGTTTCCTTTTATCAGTATGAACTAAACCTCTTAGATACCTAAGGGGATGAAACCTAAGACAGATCTTATTATTATTTGATTTATAATATAAATACTTGTTCTTATTCTTAATTGTGAGTGCTTATTCTTGTTTTGAGAATTCAGGTTATTGATTCAAGTCGAATGTGCTTATTCAGAGGAGCAAAAGTCCCTGTTTAAGAGTAGATCAACACAATTGAGCGGACTTGATTAAACCCTAGAAATAAGGTGACGAAAATCTACCGGATTAGAGTCAAATCTAATAAGGGAATCCATAGATCGAGTTAATGCGACAATAGGGGTTTTAATTAGAAATAGATTTCAATTAATCAACCTAAAGTCAGTTGTTTTTAGTCTTGAAAAAGATATTAACATAAATCAGGGATTTCTACGGATTAAGTTAAGTGAATAAATCATATGAATCAAAAGTAATAAGTGAAGTCTAGATGGAGTCTTCCTTGGGTATTGCTTATCTCATATAATTGTCTAAAAGTATTTTCTCAATTCACTCTCTGTCTTGTTTTTAATTAAGTTTTAGTTTAAAAGAAATGACTCTAAATCTTAGGCTAGATAATAAAAAGATAGTAATTACTAGTACTTTTGGTCCTTATGGATACGATATTTACTGTCTTACCATAACTATACTATTAAATGATAGGTGCGCTTGCCTTTATTGTGATCATAGTTAGTTAGAGACACATCAAGTTTTTGGCACCGTTGCCGGGGACTAAGATATTAGGAATGCTAAATTTTTATTACTTTAGCCATGCTTATTTTTTTTGCAATTTAATTTTACTTTTTATTTGTTTCTACTTCTCTAATTTTTCTTTCTTTGCTTCTGGCAGGAACTTTTAGTTTATGATTAGAAGGAACCCGTCAGGACCATTACTTTTTGATAGTGATATAGAAGGTACTGCTCGTAGAAATTGAAGAGAAATAAGGCGAAGTCTACAACACATAGAAGAAGAGTAAGAAGACGAAACAAATACTATCGAAGAGATGGCTGACAATAATTCGCTACCTCATATGGTTGCCGCAAACCCGGTGAATCAAAATCCTACTTCTCATACAATGTATGATTATGCTAAACCTAATTTAACAGGAACTGAATCAAGTATTGTTAGACCTACTGTTGTTGCAAATAATTTTGAACTGAAGCCTAACACTATTCAGATGATTCAGCAGTTTGTTCAGTTTGATGGTTTGCAGGATGAAGATCCAAACAATCACTTGGCAAATTTTCTAGAATTCTGCGACACTTTCAAGATTAATGGCATTTCTGATGATGCCATTCACCTTTGGTTGTTTCCCTTTTCATTGAGAAATAAAGCCAAACAGTGGTTGAACTCGTTACCATGAGGATCAATCACTACATGGGAATAAATGATCGAAAAATTTTTACTTAAAATATTTTTCGCTGGCTAAAATGACTAAGTTGAGGAATGATATCTCTTCTTTTGTGCAGATGGATTTAGAAACACTTTACGATGCATGGAAGAGATATAAGGATCTACTGAGAAGGTGCCCTCACCATGGGTTACCATTATGGTTATAGGTTCAAACCTTTTACAATGGTGTGAACCCCTCAACTAGGTAGTTGATTGATGCAGCTGTCGGCGGTACGCTAAACAATAAAACACCTTAGGCTGCTTACGAATTCATTGAAGAAATGTTACTGAATAACTATCAGTGGCAAGTTATAAGGATGAAGCCAACAAAGGCAGTCGGTGTTTTCAACCTTGACGCAGTGACCATGCTATCAAACCAGGTAGAGATGTTAAATAAAAAGATTGATGGTTTGTGTGGTTCTTCGTAGGTACATCTAGTTATGCAGTGCGATATGAATGAAGGAGGAATGAGTAATACAGAATATCAATCCTACAACCCTGGCATAGAAAGGGAACAGATGAACTATATAGGTAATAATTCTAGACCTCAGAACAATCCCTATAGTAACACTTATAATCCAGGTTGGAAGAACCACCCAAACTTCTCATGGGGTGGTTAAGGAAATCAGAGACAATAACCCTCTCCAAGCTTTCAACAGCAACCTTACCCATAAGAGAAGAAGCCGAATCTTAAGGAGATGCTAACAAAATTCATCGTGGTGTTAGAAACCCATTTCCAAAACACTGAAACAACACTAAAAAATTAGCAAACATCGATTCAAGGGCTCGAGAACCAAATAGGACAACTTGCTAAGCTGATCTCCGAATGACCACAAGGTAGCTTTTAAAGCAACACTGAAACTAACCCAAAGGAGCAACTTCATGCCATCACTGCTCATGATAGTGAAGGGTTAGACGAACCAAACCCAGGGCAAGAGAATGTGGTAGATAAAGGTAAGGTTAAGGTAAGCCATGATAAACCAAAACTGGTAAGTATAGAGTATAAACCTCATGTGCCATACCCCAACGCGATGAAAAAAGACTTCACAGATGAACAATTCGGTAAATTTCTTAAACTTTTAAAGAAATTACATATTAACTTACCATTTATTGAAGCTCTTTCGCAGATGCCCAATTCAAAAAAAGACTTTAAAAGAGCTTTTGACAAACAAATGGAAGTTAGATGATGCTTCGCATGTGAAGCTAAATGTAGTCTGCTCGGCTATTTTACAGAATAAACTACCCGATAAATTAAAGGATCCAAGGAGTTTTATTATTCCTTGTTTAATTGGTAGTTTAGATGTTAATAATGCTTTAGCTGATTTAGGGGCGAGTATTAACGTCATGCCCTATAAAATGTTTAAGCAACTAGTTCTTGGGAAACCTAAACAAACTAGGATGAGTATTCAACTAGCAGATAAAACCATTAGAGTTCCTAGGGGAATTGTTGAGGATGTGCTTGTAAGAATTGAATTCCTAGTTGACTTTGTTATTCTAGACATGGATGAGGATAGTAACGCACCTTTAATCCTAGGACGACCCTTTTTAGCAACTACTAAAACTAGAATTGATGTTGGTATAGGAGAGCTCCCACTTCGTGTAGGTGACGAAACGATCACTCTTCAGGCTCATGATTCGGTTAGGACATCGAGTAATAAAGGTGAGTACATAAATTCTATTAATAACCATTCGATTTAACCTCTTTTCAGGAAGCACCTCAAAAATACACAACTGAGCCACATACCAGATCTCGTGCCAATAATGAAATAACTCATAAGGAACGAAGGCTTCAGATCGATGAACTAAATGAGGGAGGACACATGTTAAGAAGAAACCAATAAAACATGATGAACTTAAGCAACTCCATGGGATAAACCAATTTCAGATCAGGGATCAAGTACTGTTGGATAAAACAGACCCTCGAATCGCCACTTTAAACTTAATACAAACGGAGCAGTCTCTTTCACGGTACTCAATGTCTTCCCAACAGTACAATCGAGGTAACTAATCCTAATGTCGGCACTTTTAAGGTAAACACCACTCGGCTAAAATTATATATCGATAATAGAATTGATAGCATGAGAGAGGAGTTCCAACTCCTCAAGCCACCATGAATATGCAAATGAGAGGTAAGTCTAGCTTAAGACTCTGAACGAGCGCTTCTCAGGACTCACTAATGTCATTATTTTTTATTTTAGCACCTGACTAAACTAACTAAATTAATAAAGCGCAGGTTTCTCTATCCACACGGCCTTGCACACGAGCATGGTCGTGGCCGTGTGGACATCACGAATAGGTACACCGGCGTGGCGGAGACCATGCGAAAATAGAACAAAAATTTGCCCCAAAATATGGGCTGCGATAAAATGCCACAGTCGTGCGATTTGGCCGTGGCCGACACTGACTCAAGAACATGGGTTGTGATAAAATGCTACGGCCATGCGATACAGCCGTGGTCGAAGCTGAGTAATCACATGAGTGTGCGACACGTCTGTGCCTATAAGCCATGGGTGACACTGATTAATTAACATGGGCGTGGGAAACTCTACACAGGCGTGGGAGAAACAAACGAAGCATCACACGGCCGTATGATTCAACCTTGTGACCTAGCACGCCCAGGGAACACGGGTGTGGACAGTGACCAGGTGCCCCAATTTCTATTGAAACCCTCTTCTTCTGTTCACTATCTTTCCCAACTCTTCTTCTTTCAAACCCTAGCCACCACACCCCTTTCTGACCACCGCTCTCCTCCTCTATTTTCTTCCTTCCAACCTTCTTCCCCAGCCGAAAAACCTCCCTTTTTCCCTATTCTTTTCACATTGTCTTTCCTCCTTCCTTTTCCTTTTCCCTTTCCCCTTTCCATTATTCCTTCTTTCCACCACCATCATACCAACCACCATCTTTGCCACCGTTGGTCATTCTTTTTCCCCTTTATTTTGAATTCATAGTTATTTCCCATTATTTATTTTTATTTTTTTCTTATTATTCATGCCATTTAGATTTAGCTTAGGATACCACAAGTTCATGCCGGTTGCTTCATTGACTCAATTCCATACGGTCAAAGTGCTACCGCAGTATCTTCCCCCACGTTCACCTCTGCCCAAATGTATTAGATTTATTTTCATTGACTCCATCCAAAATTCAGGAAGTTTCAGTTCTCTCCCTATCTTATGATTTTCTTACAATATTGTCATTATTTATCTTTGTACATTGAGGAAAATGTAAATCTTAAGTGTGGGGAGATTAATCCCTGAATTATGCCTTGTTCTTAAGTAATTTTCTCATATTACTATTAAAATGAAACTTCTATTGACTTATGATTTTCATTGATATGTTTTGGATTAAGTCATAGGTAATTGTGCATTGATCATTTAAACTTTACATTAGAGAATCAAGCATGATAAGTCTATTTTCAGAATTAAAATTTTTTTAAGTTGTTTCCCTAAATTTAAATATCACTTTGAAATTTGAAATTTGCAAGGTTGATATCAAAAACCATAATTTTTTTTTGAGTCTTTGAGCCTTTTAGAGCATACATTTTTTCTTGCTCACTATTTTGATTATGAGTGTGTCAACATCGATTTGTTATTCTAGAACTTGCTTCGATCATGTATGTCGAGACCACACTTTTGATTTGATATACTGAGATGATAAAGGCACCTAGGATTTAACTCACTCCAAAAAAACCTACCTTCATAATTAACCCCTAGTGAACCCCTTTGAATCCTAATAAACCGTTCCTTGATTTACCCTTAATATTAACCCAAAACTCACTCTTTTTGATTCATTAAGAATTTTTCCTATTGAATTAACCTTTTTTTTTTTTGTCAAGATTTGATTTGAGCAATTGCCTAACTATGTTCTTTAATTCAGTTGTTAAAATCTTTCTTATTATTGTATGTTTTTATTCTTAAAAAAAACAAAAAAAAAAACACTAGAAATATATTCATCATTAGTTCTATGTTATTTGAGCTTAAGCGTTAATTTCACATTTTAAGAATAAGCTCATGTCATTATGATAAGTTTTCAATTATTGTAATTATTCAGTATTATTTATTTTTCTAGTTAGGTAAATTGTCAATTCAATCTTGATTTTAACCCTCTAATTCAGCCTTTACCCACACCTTTAACCCAAGCCCCATTACAACCCTTTTAAAAGACCTTTTGATTTGTGTATCATCTCATTTTATAGTGGTAGAGATTTGATTTTCATGCAAGCCTATGGTAATAACTTTTCATGTTTGACTTTTGAGTGCTTTATCTTGAACCTTAAACACTTTGAGTGATTTGAGTGAATCCTTAGTGAGGATGTCAATCCTTGTCGGTTTTAAATCAAAGGTAATTATTTATATAAGGGGAAACACCTATGTTTTCGTGCTACAAAATTTGTGACTTAGATTGTTTGAATCTTTAGGACTCTTTCAGTTAAATTATCCATGTATGAATTATCTGTGAATTATGATAAGACATTATTGATGAAAATTATGAATTAAGGAAGTTAATTTTAATTGTGAGTTGAGGATTTTGCTTGAGGACAAGCAAAGGTTTAAGTGTGGGGATATTTGATAAACCATAACTTATACAAATTTTAACCCCATGCTTGGCTTATTTTTGGATGAATTTTTATTAGATTTGATGAATTCGATGCTCCTAATCCCTTAATTTCATGTTTTACATTCAGGAGAGCCTAGGGAGTTGAAAAGAACGAGAAATGGGCTAAAAAAGGGTAAAATGGGCCTACCTTAGAAATCAACACGGCCTGGACTATTAAACACAGCCGTGTGTTATGAGCAGAATCGAACATGACCTGGATCAAAGTACACGGGCAGACCACGCAGCCTATGGCGAGCATAAGCGAGCACGGTCTAAGAAATAGAATACAAGCGTGTCCCTGCCCTAGCAAAGTTTAATTCTATTCAAAATAGGCTACTTGTGGGCCAAGAAAGGCGTTCCAAAGCCTATATAAACACCCCAGGGGGTGACCTAAAAGAGGACGCCGAGTAGAAGGCAAAATATACACGAAGACAGCTATCGGGAGTAGCTCGGTAGAAGGATTTCCATCAAGACTGAAGATCTCCTATCAATTTCTCTTGAAGTTTTTGGGTTTTCTTATGCTTTGTAGTTTTCCTTATTTTAAGATGTTTCCTTTTATCAGTATGAACTAAACCTCTTAGATACCTAAGGGGATGAAACGTAAGACAGATCTTATTATTATTTGATTTATAAGATAAATACTCGTTCTTATTCTTAATTGTGAGTTCTTATTGTTGTTTTGATAATTTAGGTTATTAATTCAAGTCGAATGTGCTTATTCAGAGGAGCAAAAGTCCCTGTTTAAGAGTAGATCAACACAATTGAGCGGAGTTGATTGCAACCCTAGAAATAGGGCGATGAAAATCTACCGAATTAGAGTCAAATCTAATAAGGGAATCCATAGATCGAGTTAATGTGACAATAGGAGTTTTAATTAGAAAAAGATTTCAATTAATCAACCTAGAGTCAGTTGTTTTTAGTCTTGAAAAAGATATTAACATAAATCAGGGATTTCTACGGATTAAGTCAAGTAAATAAATCATATGAATCAAAAGTAATAAGTGAAGTCTAGGTGGAGTCTTCCTTGGGTATTGCCTATCTCATATAATTGTCTAAAAGTATTTTCCCAATTCACCCTCTGTCGTGTTTTTAATTAAGTTTTAGTTTAAAAGAAATGACCCCAAATCTTAGCCTAGATAATAAAAAGATAGTAATTACTAGTACTCTTGGTCCTTGTGGATACGATATTTCCAGTCTTACCATAACTATACTATTAAACGATAGGTGCGCTTGCCTTTATTGTGGTCATAGTTAGTTAGAGACACATCAAGAAATGTCGGGTGTTCACCGATCATAAGAGCCTAAAGTACTTGACGACTCAAAAGAAGTTGAATCTAAGGCAGAGAAGATGGTTAGAGCTAATAAAGTATTATGAGCTAGTGATTGACTACCATCCGGGAAAGGCAACCATGGTCGTCGATGCCTTGAGCAGGAAATCCTTGTTTGTGCTGGGAGCCATGAATACACAGATAGCATTGTCAGATGATGGTTCTATTCTAGATGAGTTGAGGGCTAGACCAATGTTTCTCCAAGAGATTTGTGAAGCTTAAAAAGGTGACGATGATTTATAAGCTAAAAGAGTTCAATGTGAGTCAAATGTTGAGTCAGACTTTCGGATAAGTTTTGATAGATGTTTGATGTTTCGAGATAGGTCCTGTGTACCCAGAAATGATGAGCTTATTCGAAAAATTATGCACGAAGCACGTAGTGGATGTTTGTCTGTACATCCATGCAACACAAAGATGTATAATGACTTGAGGAAATGGTATTAGTGGCCGAGTATGAAGAAAGATATTTTCGAGTTTGTATCGAGATGCTTAATTTGTCAACAATTGAAGCTGAACATCAAGTACCCTCGGGTTTACTTCATCCTATTATGGTTCTTGAGTGGAAATGGGACCGGATTGCTATGGATTTTGTGATGGGTTTACCGTTGACACTGAAAAAAAGGATGCAGTTTGGATCGTGATTGATAGACTTACGAAGTCAGCCTATTTCATACCAATACGGGTTGATTATTTGCTTGATAAGTTGGCAGATTTGTATGTGTCAGAAATAGTAAGACTTCACGGAGTACCGTTGTCGATTATTTCGAATAGAGATCCGAGATTTACGTCACGATTTTGGAAAAAAGTTGTAAGAGGCCTTAGGCACAAAATTGAGCTTTGGTACAACTTTTCATCTGCAAACTGACGGGCAATCGGAGAGGGTAATTCAGATACTAGAAGACATGCTTCGATGTTATGTTTTGGAATTCCAAGGTAATTGGGAGAAATACTTACCGTTGGTGGAATTCACCTTCAGTCGAGTTTGAAGATGGAGCCTTATGAGGCATTATATGGGCTTAAGCACTGAACGCCCTTGTATTAGACTGAACTCAGAGAGAGTCAGATTCGCAGGATCGATTTAGTCAGAGAAAACGAAGAGAAGGTAAAAGTGATATGTGAATGTCAAAAAGATGCCTCAGATAGACAAAAGACCTACGCGGACTTGAAACAGAAAGAGATTGAGTTTCAAGTCGGTGATAAAGTGTTTCTGAAAGTATCACCATGGAAGAAGGTTCTTAGATTTGGCCGGAAAGGAAAATTGAGTCCACGTTTTATCAGACCGTATGAGTTTACCGAGAGGATAGGGCCTATTGCTTATCATTTAGCATTGCCATGTGAGTTGGAGAAGATTCATGATGTATTCCACATATTTATGTTGAGCCACTACCGATCAGACCCTTCGCACATGATTGTACCATAAGAGGTAGAAATTTGACTAGACATGACTTATGGTGAAGAGTCAGTTAAGATTTTGGCTCGAGAAGTCAAACAATTGAGAAACAAAAGTATAGCCCTTGTGAAAGTACTATGGCAAAGACATGAGGTAGAAGAAGCTACATGGGAGCCCGAGGAGGCTATGAGAAACCAGTATTCTAACCTTTTTATCGGTAAGATTTTCGGGGACGAAAATCCTTAAGTGGGAGAATTGTAACAGCCCGATTTAGGGGCTAGTCAAAATAGTGGTTTCAGAACCACTAATCCGACGTTGAAGAAAATTATTTTAATATTATTTTATGTGTTATAGCATGATTATATAGGTGCATGAAAATTTTGGTGCTTTAATTTTAACTATTTCATGCTTAATTGCGAAAAAGGACCAACTCGCATAAAGTGCAAAAGTTCTATTTTACAAGATAAAGGTGTCTAAAAGCCATAGAATATTAATTGGAGGCCCTTAATGTGCAATTAGACCCTTAAAAATAGGGTGGCCGGCCATACGGGACAAACAATGTTAAAATTTGGTCAAAGTTGTTAGATTAGGTGGATTTAATTGAGGAAATAAAATAAAATAAAGAAAGGAAAAGATATCATCTTTCCTCTCTTCTTCTCCACCAAAAATTTACAGTAAAATAGGGGTTGAGAACTCAAAAATTTTAGCCAAGCTTTTCTTCTTGCAAGTAAGTGTTTTTATGGTTATGCTTTGATAATTTTTGTACTTTTGAAGCCCTTGTAGCTTGAGCTAGCTAATGAGGGGACTATGTTGCAAAATGGTTAAGAGTCTAGGTTTTTTCCATGAGAGTATTAATGTTTTTTGCTGAGATTTTATGGAAGAAAATAAGAAAATAAGTCTTGGTTGTTAAATAAACAACTTTTGTGAAAGGTCTTTCCATGAAAACACCTAAAAGGACCTTTTTATAAAGGTTGTAAAATAAGTGGTAAATGTGTGAAATAATGAGTATTGAGGGTTTCCATAAGAGTAGTAAATGTTTAGCAAGGCTTGTTAAAGGAGGAAATTCGATTAGAATCGATTTATGAGCTTAGAGGTAAAATCGTAATTTTGTGAAAGTCTAAGGGCAAAATAGTAATTTTGCCAAAGTATGATTATTGAAATATATTGATTAATGTGGTAATTAAATGAGCTAATTTGTTAATATAGATCAAGAAGAATGAGGAATTAACCTTGACCGAGGAAAAGGCAAAGTTTCGGACTAGATCGACAAATTGGCCTATTTTGATACTAAGGTAAGTTTATGTGTAATAAATCTAACATCATGTAAGTATGTTTTAAAATATTTGATATTCGTGAAGATGTATAATATCTCTATGAAAATGAGTATTGATGTTCAATGAGAAAATGATGAAAAGTTATGATGTTGAAGTCTCAGTTGAACCTTAAGAGGTGAGAGGATACATCATCAAAACATGAGGTTGGTAAAATCCCGTATAAGACCATGTCTGGGACATGGCCTCGGCATCGAATTGAGATCCCGTATAAGACCATCTGGGATATGGCATCGACATCGAATGAGAAAATCGTATAAGACTATATTTGGGATATGGCATTGATATCGATATGAGATACTGTATAAGACCATATTTGGGATATGGCATCGGCATCGATATGTGACCCTATGTAAGACCATATCTGGGATATGGAATTGGTTTTGTATTTATGTGTACGGTGATGATAGTGTATCCTTGGGTATTTCAAGTGATTCATCGAGATAAATAGTTAAGCTTATAATAGAGATGAAATTAGTGATAAAGCTATGTGATGAAGTGATACAGGTACATGCTAGTAATTCACGAGAAATGTTAACAATATGTGACATGACATGTAATTGGTAAGAGTAAGCATGAGTAAGTTATGGCAATGTGACTGAGACTTTTTATTTTTATTCAGTGCAATGGATGGATGACATGATGGGCCTTTATATTGCTATTTATTTCATGCAAACTTACTAAGCTTTATGCTTACCCCTCTCATTTCCCTTTTCCTTGTAGTATCGCCAAGCTAACTCGAGGATCGTACAACGTCGGAGTTCGGAATCACACTATCATCTTCTCTTTGGTATAGCAAAGTCTGTTAAATTTTGAGTATGGCATGTATAAGAACTTGGTTATCTTGTGTTATGTCATATTTGTTAGCCAATGTGTGGCTATTATTATCATTAAATTCATTTTGTAATTGGTCATTGGAAATTGATCAATACTTGACAAGTTTATATATTCAATGATGATGAAGTTCATGAAGTGCATGCTTGTGTGGATGTCTTGATTTTGGGTTTTTAGAAGTGCCTTATGGTCATGAATGTTGTATTGAATTGGTATAAGTGTGGTTGCTTCGTAGGATGGCAATTGGCTTGGTAGATAGCCTTACAACTGTCCACACTTGTAGACACACAAGCGTGTGTCTAGGCCGTGTGTGGGCGTGTTGATAGGCCGTGTGTACCCCTACATGCTAAGTTGGTAAGTCAATATGCCTAGTAGTAAACACACGGGCTGAGACACAGCCGTGTGTTTCAACCGTGTGGGAGACACGGCCTAAGACATGGGTATGTGCCCTGGCCGTGTGAAGTCTACACCTGAATTTGGGAATTTAAGTCGCCACACGGTCTAAGGACACGAGCGTGTGCCTTGGCCGTGTGACCTAATTGGAATGATGACATCAGAAACAGAATGTCAAGGTTTTCACACGCGGGTGAGGACACAGACGTGTCATGGCCATGTGAGGGACACGGGCCATGGACACATGCTTGTGTCTGGTCGTGTGAAAACTCCTGTAGGTTCAAAATAAAAAAAAATAAAATTCACACGGACTAGGGATATGGGCGTGTGTGATTACACGGCCTGCCCGCACAGGCGTTTCCCTCTTCACACGGGCGTGTGGCCCTGTTTTGTGTAAAAATTATATAAGTGTTCAAAAGTTTTCGGTTTAGTCCCGAACCATTTCATATGTATGTTTAAGGTCTAGTAGACCTTCAAGAGGGACGCTATGATTTCGAATGGAAAGTTTTAAGTAGGAATGAGATTGTATATTTGAGTAAGTTAAGTACGGTAATGCCTCATACCCGGTTCAGGTGTCGAATACGGGTAAGGGGTGTTACATAAGTTGCTAAAAATTTCAAGTCTCCAAACCCCTATTCTTGTTGATATTTTCGGTGGAAGAAGAAGAATGGAAAGATGATAGCTTTTCTTTATTTTATTTTATTTCTAGTCACATTTACCACCTAATTTCACCAACTTTGACCAATTCCCATTTCTTTGTCCCCTATGGCCGGCCATCACTCTAAATAAGGCCTAATTGCACATTAAATACCTCCAATTTAATATTCAATAGCTATTTGACACTTCAAATTAGTAAAACACAAATTTTGCCTTTCATGCGATTTAGTCCATTTTCGAAATTAAGCAAGTAATCACTATAATTAATGCACTAAAATTTTTATGCACTCATATAATCATGCTATAACCCATAAAATAATATTAAAAATAATTTCTTCGGCCTCGGATTAGTGGTTTTGAAACCACTATTCTGACTAACCCCAAAATCGGGCTATTACAGCAATATTTATTTGGTTAAGACTTTATGCGACTTGGGAGCTAGCATTAACCTAATGCTACTATCTACTTTCAGAAAATTGGGAATTGATCACATGAAATCTACTAAAATGACATTACAATTAGTTGATCGATCATTGGCTAAACCTGAAGGGCAAATAAAAGACGTCTTAGTTCATGTGGATAAACTCGTTTTTCCGGCTGATCTTATCATACTTGACTGTAAGGCAAACAAGAAGGTTCCCGTAATCTTGGGACGACCATTTTTTAGGCATCGGTCGAACTCTTATTGATGTTTATAAAGGTGAACAAACCATGCGACCTAATGATGAGCAAGCACCTTCAGTGTTTTTGAATCTGTTCAATGCAAGGACAAAAAAGAATGTCATATTGTTGATATGCTAAATGATCTAATTGAGGAAGAATTCAATGACCAAAGCACAACACTTTCTGAAGAGTTTGTAGTGACATTTGATGTCAAATCCTTAAAGGGTTGTGACAGCATGGTTGAAGCTAATAATCTTGAACTCAAGCATGGATGACAGAATGAATCTTTAGACCTAGCCAACGAAACAACCCCAATTTTCAAACTATCTATTGAAGAAGCTCTTACTCTGGAATTGAAATCACTACCTCCTCATCTTAAATATGTCTTTCTAGGTGATCACAATACTCTCCCAGTTATTGTCTCCGCAACACTGGATGTACCTCAAAAAGAGAAATTAGTCCATATTCTCAAGCAACATAAATGAGCTATTACTTGGAAAATTGCTGATATTCAAGATATTAGTCCTTCTTTTTGCATGCACAAGATCAAGTTGGAAGATGAAGGCAAGCAATGCAAGGAAAATATCCTAGCCGAAACCTTCTCCTTTGTTTGTCTATGGTGGCCAGTTCTTTAGGTTAGAAAATGAAGAAGATAGTGTTTTAATTTCATGTTTTCTTTTATTAAATTAGTTTAATTCACTTAATTACAAAATTAACCTTTTAAAACATCACAAATTACACAAATGCTAAGCCATGTACATCCACTATCACTATTTATGGTCTAATTATCATTTAAGGACTCCTACTTTAAGGTTCTATAGTTATTTAATGCTTTTAGCTAATAGAACTCAACTTTTACACTTTATGCAAGTAAGTCCTTTTTATCAAATTGAGCATGTAAACGGTAAAATTTTTTAATGAAATTTTTATACGGTATTACTATCATGCTATAAGAAATATAATAATAATAAATTAAATTCTTTGACTTAGGATTTGTGGTCCTGAAACCACTATTCCGATTTCATTGAAAATGGGCTGTTACAGATATCATGCATTTAGATCCGACAATCGAGTCAGGTGTAGGGTGTCACACTTGCATGAAGAAAAACCCGAGGGTCTTTCTCTCTTATTGATTCTTTCACAACACACTCTAGAGAAAGAGGGTCAAGTAGTTGGCACTCAATGTTTATCTGATCGTTGTCTATTGGCCTCCAACTAAATTTTTTCATTGCCCGGGGGAGTTTATCAATGGTGAGTATGTGACGACTAGTGATTGACTAACCCTTGCAAATTTCTTGTACTCGGATTCAATTTGTTCAATTCAGACATCCAATTATACATTCAACGATGTCACAAGGGAGGTTCGACCAATTAAGCCCTTTGTTTTTCTAGTTTTCAACTCTTTGAATTCCATCCTTTCTTACGATAATAATTTTCTAATATTGTTCCTCTACCAGTAATAGCCATAGCTAAAAAAACAAAAGTAGACTAATAAACATAATTTTCTTATGTTTATTATAATGTTTATATTTATAGAGATAAAATTTAGAATTCTAATTCTAATAGATGCCAAAATGCTAAAACTATAAAATATAGAATTCTAATTCTAATAGGCATCAAAATACTAAAACTAAAATTTGATTATTCTAATCTTAACATATCTCAAAGAAGAAAGAATAAGTAAGAGAAGTCCATAACTGAAAAGAAAAATATCCAAAAGTAAAACAAGGTCGGGTCTTTCTTGAGCTTATTGCCTGATATAGAATAGAAAAGCAATTGGAAAAAACATCAACAGGGGCAGAGGACCGAGGGTGAGACATGAGTTTGGCGCAAACAAGAGAGAGAACTTAAAGCATCTCTATCTTTTTACTCTTTTATCCTTCAGGCATTGAGCAAATTATTAGAACAAAGCACACCAGTACAACTCAGATCAAAGCGCACCAACTCGGTCGAAAACCTAATCTTGTTCAATCCAAGCTTTAAGAAGGAAAAAAGAAACTAAAAAACCAATAACTTGTGAGTTTCCTCTTGTCCGGTTATTTACTATTTTATTTTTAAGGTAAGTTTGGCTACTTTTCATTTCGGTTGCAAAAAAAAAAAAAAAAAAATCATTTCATTTTAGTTGCCTAAACATTAAATCCCTAACACAATTGACTGTGCACATCATGTCATAATTTTGTACTTTTTTTATCCCTGCCACTATTTCATCATCTTCTTCCTTAACTCATTTTTTTCCCTCCATGCCACCCTTGCTTCTACTGTTCTTCTTTTTCTTCTTCATTTACTCCCTATTTCTAGCCACCGCATGAAAATTCATAAAAAAAATTTAATCTACATTGAACACAACAGGATTATCTATTAAAATAAGTATTAGAGTTGAGAAAGAGCCTAAAACATAACAAATTTATTCCCAAAGATGATGAAAATATTTTGGCCAGCAATCATTATTAGCTAAAATGATGGAAACTGTCATCTAGAAACAAATGGGTCACCAACTATTGGCGTGTTTTTGTTTTGGTCACTTAGGTTTAAAATTTTCTATCTTAGTCACTAACGTTATCGAAATTTAATATTTTGGTCACTCATACGTTAAATCACTAATGGAATTAGAGGTGAACAAAACTCAATTCGATTTGAAAAAATCAAAAAAAAAATTTGAATTTCGAATTATTCGAATCGAGTTAATCGAGTTAATCGAATCAACTCGAATTTTGAGTTTCGAATTTCGAGTTCGAATCGAGTTGAATTTTCGAATTCGAATAACTCAAATAATTCAAATAAACCAAATATAAATTAAATATTTCTTTTATTTTTTTTATTTTATCCCATTCCCTCCCCCAAAGCCCGTCAGCCCAAAATTTTTTTTTCCAAATCCCAACCCAAATCCTCCCCCAAATCAAACCCCTAACCCCAAGCCCTAGCCCCCAGCAGTAGAACAATCATCGTCGTGCTGCAGATTCTTCTTCTCCAAACCAAACCCCAAATTAATTTTCTTCTTCTCTGTTCTCTTCTGACTCTTAGCTGCACCTTTCTCTGGTAAGTTGTCTAACTCTAATCTCTTTTTCTACTCTTTAATTCCATATTTCTTGGTTTGCTTTGAAGTTTTAAGTTTTCTTTTTACAAAGCAAATTTCCTAATTTGCTTTTCTTATTTTTTTCACATACAATAAGTTTCTTTTTAAGCCTGCATTGTGAAATAAAGAAGGGATATTGGCAAGAAAATTGCTGCATTTTTATGTCTCTATGGTTAGATCCATGATTTGGGGTCCATTGTTTTAGCAGTTGTTTTTTGTCATTAAATGCATTAACCTTTAGCTTATTTTGTGTTAGCTAAAAAGATTGTTTCTTGTTGAAAAAAAACCAGTGTCTTCCATCCTTTTTTTAAAGCTTGGCTTTGTAATAAAAAATGTTCTCTTTCATCAAGTAAATAGCTTCAAAAATGGTTGAATCTATAGATTTAAGAACTTGATTGTAAAGGTTTTTATTTTTATTTTTTCTGTGTGTGTGTTTAACTTTCATCACCTTGTCTGAAATTAAGCTTGTTGTGTTCCAATTTCTTGTTTTTAAGTGCCATGAAGTTGTTTAGAACTTTAGTGTTAGCCATTTTTTAATTCTTTGCAGCGGGCAACTTCCCTCACCGGACATATTAGCATTGCTTGAATTTAAAAAAGGTATTAAACATGACCCTACTGGTTATGTCATTGATTCATGGAATGAAGAATCCATTGATTTTAATGGTTGTCCTTCTTCTTGGAATGGTATTGTTTGTAATGGTGGGAATGTTGCTGGTGTTATACTTGATAATTTAGACATAACCAATTTAATTTATTGAAATTTCAACTATCAATTAGACATAACCAATTTAATTTATTTATATTCTAATTTATACTATTTCCATATAATTATATTAATATGATATAAATTGGTAGGATATCCAGTGTTAGTTTCGATTTATTATGACTTTGATACAAGAATATTTAAGAATTAATTTTATATATTTTCTATAAAATCATATTTATAAAATTCAAACGAAAATTCTTTTAAAATATTTTCCAGACTTTCAAATACTCAAAATCATGTTGCTTTATATCATTTTGGAGATAACCTAAAAGCATTTTCAGGCCTAAGGCTAAGATCGATCCCTGCTAAGGTAGGATTGGATGTCTAATAACTTTTTCTAGAAGGGCAAGACAATGATCAAAACCTAAATAACTTTTTTTTAAATGAAATTATTAGAATGTTCCAGTTATTCTGCTAATGTAGGATTTTGTATAGTCAAGAAAAATGCATTTAATGCTTTTTTTTAAATGCAATTGTACTAGTTAGAATGTTCTATGGTTACTAGAACTTCATGAACTGCTTTTCATGAACTATACTTATACATATATTTTCTATTTGTTTATTTTTAAATGGTTGGAGTTGACTTGCTTTCCATTTCTGGTGAATTAGTTGAAGGATAACTTTGGTTCAGAAAATGAATTAAAGCATAAATGTTATTAAGTTTGATTTTAAATCAATTATTGGTCACCATTAGTGATTGCAACAAATGTTTTCTTGTAGATGAGTGATCCAAAGCGAGATGGTTCAACTCAAAGTTCACAAAATTCTTCCCCAAGTAGAGATGATCAAACAACAACCAAGGAAAATGTTCGAAAGAAGATTACTCCAAGGGTAGCTTGTTGGAACCATTTCACCAAATTTGTGACTGAAGAGGGGGAGAAGAGAGCAAGGTGCAATGCATTTGATGTTACTTACACCATGGAAACAACTTCAGGTTCTACAACAAATTTGAATAACCATTTGAAAACATGCCTAAAAAGATCTCGAGGTAATACTTCTGATCCAAAGCAATCAGAATTAGCATTTGTGAATGTTAGCCAAGAAACAATGGATTTATCAACTTGGTTGTTTGATAAAGATGCTATTAGAAAAGCATTGGTTCGTTTGATAATTGTGGATGAACTACCTTTTAAAATTGTAGAGGGAGAGGGTTTTAAATACTTTCTTTCTATAGCATGCCCATGGTTTAGTCTTCCATCTCGTTGGACAATTAAAAGGGATTGTCTTGATTTATTTAACTCCATGAAGAGTGTGATGAAGAATTGTTTTGAAAAAGATATAAGTAGAGTTTGTTTGACGACAAACACTTGGACTTCATTGCAGAGGATATCTTACATGGTTTTAATAGCACATTGGGTGGATGATGAGTGGAGATTGCAAAAAAGAATTATAAATTTTTGCCCCATATGTAACAGTCCAAATTTGACCCTAATCGGAACGGTGGTTTCAGGACCACGAATCCGAGTTCGAATAATAATTAAATAGTATTTTCTGTGTTAATTATATGTGAATTAGTATGTGTGAAAGTTTCATAAGAAAATTTGCTAATTTGTGTGATTAATTTAAGAAAAAGGATTAAATTGTTTAAGAGGTAAAAGTAGCCTCTATTTTAATTGGAAGGATTAAATTGATTTGTTTCTTGCATGCATGGACTTGCATGTCAAATTATCCAAAATTTAATTAAGTGGATGGCACGATGATGGCTTTTTAATTTTTAATTATTTTCTTTTACTAAGTGGGGTTATATTAATAGTTTAAATGATTAAAATAAGGAAATAAACATAAAAGAATAATGGGATTTCATCTTCATCTTTCTTGTTCTTCATTGCCGAATTTAACCAAAAAAAAAAAAAGAAAGAAAAGGTGGGGACTTAAGCTCTCAAAGTTTGGTTATTGCATGTCATTTTTGAGGTTAGTATTGACTTAGTTTTTGATAGATTTTTACATTTTTGAGTTTGTTAGTCTAAATACTATCAAAACCAAGTGAAAATTTTAGAGTTTGGAGCATGACATAGGTTCGGCCATGGATGCATAATTCGGTTTTGTTGTGTTGATGGAAGAATAATAAGCATTTGTTTGAAATCTATAAGGTAGGTATATACGTAAAGTTATCGAACGAGAATGATACTAATGGTTCATGTTTATGTAGCCATATTGGGATTACATTGATGCCATATATATGAATGTATGAAGTGTCAAATGGACATGCGTGTATATATATATATATTTTTTTTTATGTGAAATTAATAAGTGCAAAGTATATACTTATTTATTTATATATATATATATATATATATGCGATCCTATTGAATTATGGGTATTGGAAATATGAGTAGTGGAGAAAAGTTGTTAATTTATATATGAACCATATGCCGAATTAATAATTTGATGGTAAAAGCAAATTAGTAATGATGGTTGAGTTAAATGGAGTATTAGCATTCGGCATTAATAAACCATATATATATATAAGTTAAGTAAAATCTTATGTTTTAAGTATTTGTTTTAAATATGTTTAGATCAAGAACAAAGGAAAACAGATTTGGATCGGGGAAAAACGAAGATAATTGAATAGCCGGTCTTTGTTGTCAAACGATATCTGAGGTAAGTCTTTAAGCAATTTAATACCGTTAATATCGGTTGTAACCTTGATTACATGTTGAATTTTTAAATTGGAATTTGGTCAAAGCCGAATGTGATAAAGTGTTTTAACAATGAAATGTAGTTAAATTTAATTGAGTTCGATATGTGAAAGTGATATGAATTATGTGTGATATATGTGATATTGGTAATATATAATGTGTATGAGATGGCTCAGTAATATGAATATTCGGCTTGAGCCTAGCGTGCCTTGTCTTTGGTGAAGTTTATCAGGCTTATTGCCTAGCAGGCTAAACGCCGGTGATTTAATTTCAGATCTCGGGTCTAGCAGGCTTAGTGCCAGTGAAAAATTCAGGCTTATGCCTAGCAGGTTTAATACCAGTGACAAAATATCAACTTGTGACTTGTGAGAGTGCATTTTGATATGCTTATTGAGCAAGTAAGTTGATATTACGAGATGTTTATATTCGGCCATACAGGTAAGTGCTTATAAGTTATTTAATTGAGTTTTTATATACTCGATCAATTATGTAAGCATATATGTGAGTTTTTGTTGGGCAAGAATGTGACTAATGAATATATATGCATATTCGGCCTTTGGTTAAGTGATCATAATATCTTTACATGGATATTGAATATTTAGATATATGAATCGTTGAATGGATAAGTGTATATATGTTATTGTATGAGGCTTTATTGAATGATGTGCATATGAAATGAGTATATGGTTGAAAGTTAATACTTACTTTTTGAATCTTAAGTTGAGATAGTAATTTATTTGTTAAAATAAGATAATAAAGAATGCTAAGTAAATAAGGCATTGAGGTTCGGCAATATGTTGCCATATGTGTTATGTTAAAGTTTAATTATTATTAAGTATTTGATCTAAAATGTTTGAGAGTTCAATTGAATTACTCTTAATTGCTTAAGACTTACTAAGCTAGTTAGGTTACTCTGTGTGCTCATCATTTTGTTTTATAGATTTTGATCAAGCTACGAGCTCAGGGGATCGTCAGTGAAGTCATCCACACTATCAACTTATCTTGGGTACTTTGTGTTTGGATTTTGGACTAAAGGCATGTATAGGCTAGACCAAATTTGAACTTTAGACTTTGTTCATGTATATATTATAGCCATGCGAAAGTGGCTTACCTTTAATGTAAATTGTTTTGATGTTTTATGTTCTAAGTCATGATATGCGTGTTTATCATATTTGTATTATAAGCATAAATATGATTTGTTATGAGTTAATCTTAAAGGTCTCAAGTTGTGTTTTAGTAGCTGAAATGTGTGATCGTTGAATGTGATTGGGGAAAGGTAGATTCGGTCAAGACTTATATGTGTTCTTGTTGGATTATAATTCGATTATTTGTTAGTGAAAATTTCTATGTTTAAGTATGCATTCAGTTGTAAAATAGGATGATTTGGTTTGATCACTTGAGTACATTATAAGCATGTTTTATATGAATAATATTAGTAATTGAATAATGCATGAAATGGATAAAATTTTATTTGGTAATATGTTAGCCGAATAGAACATGGGATGAATGGCAAAGTGTATTCGTGATTATGCTTGACATAATATGAAGTTGTTAATATCGTATTTGCTTATGCGTATTAAGTCGTGTATAAGTAGGTAAAGAATTATGAAGTAAAATGTTTAAATTAGGTTAGAATTGAATATTATTAAGGTGTTATGTATATAATTGAGTTATGTGTTTTGTCAAAGTATATATATATATATGGTATAACTTTGTGGCATATTTATTAGTTTGAAATATGATGATATACATGGTATGGTTTCAAGTGAATTTTGAGGTATGATCCATATGTATAATATGAGCAAGAAAATATGTTTAATATTTAATTAGCTATATGCTTTATATATATATATATATGAATATGACTCGTGTGAATGGTTGGTTTTGCACTTGTGTTCGATAATACCTTGTGACCCTAATCCGGCGACGGATATGGGATCAGGGTGTTACACAATATCCGCTCATAGAGGTGAAAGCATAGGTCAAGCTATTGAAAAATGTCTTCGAGATTGGGGGATTGAGAGGGTCTTCACTATTACGGTTGATAATGTATCCGCCAATAGTGTTGCCATTGAATATTTGAGAAAGAAATTGAATCATCGAAATGCTTCTGTTGCAAATGGAAAATTTATTCATATGAGATGTGTTGCACACATTCTTAATCTCATTGTGCAATACGGTATTAAGGATGTTTCTGTATTTGTGGATCGAGTTAGAGGTGCTGTGAGGTATATAAGAGCATCACCATCGAGGTTGATAAAATTCAACCAATGGGTAAAAGAAGAAATGATAGATAGTAAGGCTCAATTGTGTTTAGATGTGCTTACTAGATGGAACTCAACATATATGATGTTAAAGGTTGCCGAAAAATATGAGCATGCATTTGAATCATATGTACGTGATGACCATAATTTTTTTCTTGACCTTACTGTTGCAGATGGAGTTCCTACATTTGATGATTGGGAAATTGTTCGAAGAGTTATAAAATTATTAGAGCCTTTTTATCATCTTACACTAAAAGTGTCCGGATCTTTGCATATTACCTCTCATTCACTTTTTGAAGTATTGACGGATGTGCATTGTCTTTTTGATGGGTGGCAAAATTGTGGAGATCTAGACATAATTTCTATGACTTCCAAAATGAGAGATAAATATAACAAGTATTGGGGTGAAGGAAACAAGATCAACATGCTAGTTTACTTGGCGGTCATCTTTGATCCACGATGTAAAATGAGTTTTTTGGACTTTGGGGTCAACTTGTTTTTTCCTAATGTTGCTAATGACATTATGAAAATGATTGATAAAGAATTGCATTGCTTGTTCAACGAGTTTTCTTCTAATGCCGGGAGAATTCAACTGTTTGAAGGTAGATCTAGTCCTTCGACAAATCTTTGTAGTTCAATGGAAATAGATCAGTCAGAAATGAAAACGGGCTTGGCCAAACAAATATACCTTCAGAAGAAGAAACATGTTGGATTAGAAAGCAAATCTGAGTTGGATATATATTTGGGTGAGGATGAAGAAGTAAACAATTCAAGTTCATTTGATTTACTATTGTGGTGGAAAATGAACAGTCCTAGATTTCCTATTCTTTCACAAATAGCTCGAGATATTCTTGCTACTCCTATTTCAACGGTTGCCTCGAAAAGTGCATTTAGCACGGGTGGAGGTGTTCTCGATAGTTTTAGAAGTTCTCTAACTCCTCTCATGGTCGAGGCTTTGATTTACACACAAGATTGGCTTCGGAAATCTAATGATGCCATCAATCTTGAAGATTATGTTGATGAACTTCAAACCATGGAAGATGGTAATATATAAATTTTATTTATAAAATAAGCTTTTGTGTTATTTATATTAGTAAGCATAATTTAACTTATATTAGTAAGCATAATTTAACTAACGCTTTTGTTTTTAAATTTGCTAGACTTGTCAAAAATACCTGAAGATCAAGAAGGTAATATACTTAGCATTAGTTTATAAAGTTAAATGTTTATTTAATTTATTTTTGCGAACATATTTATCATTTAACTAACTTATTCAATACTTTTACTAGATGTTTCAAGATTATCAATGCCAACGGTGTTTGAAGCACAAGAAGAAACTTAAACTATTCTATAATGGTTTTTGAACTGATGTGTTACTGTTATTAGTTTGGTTTGGTTTGTTATTGTTGTTGGTTAATTGGATTTTTATTGTGTTCTTTTTTTTTTGTTTGTTTGTTTGGATTGGTGCAGTTTTCTATTACATTTTGGACTTTTACTTATTTTTTTTATTATAATATTGTTGGCTTGTTTTTGTTTACATCGACTCATGTTGTTTACTTGGACTCATGTTGTTTACTTGGATTTTTACTTATGTTTTTTTATTATAATATTGTTGTATTGTTTTTGTTGTTTATTTGGACTCATATTGTTTATTTAGGTTGATGTTGTGTTGCTTTTATTTATTCACTTATTTACTTCAATTTTTTGTTGTATGATCACGTTTAAAAACTTTAAAGAAAATTATTTTTTTTGAAAAATTACATAAAAATAAACAACACTAAAGTCATTTTTTTAAAATTTAACTCGAACAAACATATTCGATTCGAATTTCATCTCACTCTACTCGATTCGAGAAAATTTCAAATTAAGTTAGGATGATAAAATACGATTCGAAAACTCGATTAACTCGAAATTTTTCGATTCGATTCGATTCAATTCGATCGAATGCTCACCCCTAAATGGAATGCTAAAATTGTCGTTTTTCATTAGTAAAATAACAAATTTAGCGCATTATGTTTTATAGATTCTATCAATTTGGTTCTAATTCTAAAAAAATAAATGAATTTAACCCTTAACTTTATACATTGTGTCAATTTTGTCTTGATTCTTTAAATTTCAAAATTCAAAATTTTAAAAACTCAAAAATTCAAAATATTTAAACGTTCATTTTTGATAAAAATACATAAGATTTTATAAAATACATACAAAATTAAAAATAAATGAATATTCATTTTCTCTTTTTCTAACATGCCATCAAACTAGAAATAGGTTGTGGAGTTCTTGTCATTCTTACTTATATATCCCTAATCATGTTTGCCCTCAAACGCAATAAACTTGTTCTACGTTGCATGTTAAAGACATCGATTCTTATTATTTTTTTACTTCAGGCTATAGTTTTTGATCCTACTGAACATGGTGGTCATCGATGTTGAAAGAAAGGAAAACTTGAATATGCTTAAGCTTTTTTCATGGTTTTTTTCCTTAATTTTTTATTTATAAAACTATTTTTAATAAATTATGTCATGTTAGAAAATGAGACAAATAAATATTCATTTATTTATAAACATTTTCCATAATTTTATATGTATTTTTATTAAAATCTTATATATTTTTATCAAAAATGTACGTTTAAATAAAATAATAAGTTTTTAAATTTTGAATTTTAATTTTGAAATTTTAAGAATTAAGACTAAATTGACTTAATGTGTAAAGTTTAGGGTTAAATTTGTTAAAATTAAGACCAAATTGATAGAATTTATAAAAGTTGAAGCATTATATTTGTGATTATGCCAATAAAAATAGCTAAGTCAACACTTCGTTAATGATTTAATATCGTCCCTAAAATATTCAATTTTAATAATATTAGTGACTAAAATAAAAGAAATTTATATCTGAATCACCAAACATGAGTGACTATTTATAAGTTTATCAAAAAAAAAAAAAAAAAGTGTGGTTGCAATGACATGGTGGAACAACACATACTGCCGTTGTGGGATAGTTTGGGAGGCCCTAACTTCAATTACAAGTTACAACCCCAATAGCACATGATTGGTTGGGTGGGTTAAGGCAATTTTACCTTTACCTTCTTTCCATACTCCAAGCTTAGTTTGAAAGCCCAATCATTAAGTTAGGCCCAAATTGCAAATAATCGTGTAACTCACCTCCCTCGGAATGCGCGTGGTGAAAAAGCTGAACAGTGGACTGTCCAAACTCCAAAGTCATTATTCATCTAAAGCTGTTTGCTCAACCAAAGTAGTAATCAGAAAGACTCTCTCAGCCTCTTTACTCTAATTTCCTAGAGAGGAACGAGGAGAGTTTTAAAGAAAATCCCCGGCTTTTTGCAGGTTAATTTACTAATCTTGATCACTAATTTTAAGTTCCCCTTATTTAATTTTACCTCTCCATTCACACTTTTTGTTGCCCAAAGATTTTGAAAGGGATCGCTATGGCAATTGCTACGGAAGAAACCACCCGCATAT
This sequence comes from Gossypium rotundifolium, assembly GCA_025506655.1. Classification (NCBI taxonomy): domain Eukaryota; kingdom Viridiplantae; phylum Streptophyta; class Magnoliopsida; order Malvales; family Malvaceae; genus Gossypium; species Gossypium rotundifolium. The sequence continues at coordinate 82,230,124 of CP106722.1, read as the reverse complement.
GCAATCACTGGTAATTTTTTAGAATTTAATCTCAATTCCTTGAATTTTCTTCTCGAGCCCCGTCCTTTTTGTTTATTTCAGCTTAAATTTGTTGCTTGATTTGTAGTATGAGATTCATTGATGCATAAAGAAATGATTAGTAATTTATGTTTTGAACAAATTAAGTTGGGAAGGGAGTTGAATAAGACCTAAAATTCTCGATTATTGTTGTGTTGAGTTCATGTGAATTTAGAAGAACCTTTAACGAGTACTTTTCCTTCTTAACGGTTCAGTGACAGGGCCATACCTTCTTCTAACATTGATTTGCATTATGCTCATTGCTCCCGTAATTTAGAAAGATGTAAAGTTTGTGGTGATATGATTCCCAAAAAGCATGCAGAGGAACATTTCTTAAACACCCATGCTCCGGTAGGTCTTTTCTATTTCCTTTTAAGTGAATCAATTCTGTTCGAACATGATGCGTGTCGTAACATTTGTGATACTATTGACACCGTATCTGTTCGAGCAGGTGGCATGTTCACTGTGCAGTGAGACAATGGAACGTGAAATTCTGGCTATTCATAAAGGTGAAATTTGCCCCCAGAGGATTGTTACTTGTGATTTTTGTGAGTTTCCATTGCCCGCCATTGATCTGGCTGAGCATCAGGTACTACATCTGTATTAATTTACATATAAAAGGATCCAATGGTAGTACTTGTTAGGTGAACTTGTTACAATGTTGCCATTGCTTTGCGATTTTAGGAAGTATGTGGGAACCGGACGGAACTGTGTCATCTGTGTAACAGATACGTTAGACTGAGAGAAAGATATAACCACGAAAGTAGGTGTACTGGTATTGCAGAAAACAATGAGGGATCTTCCAGGTATTTATGCTATAATATAATTCCCGATTGGAATGTTTGGGTAGATATTTTACTAGTTACTGCTTTTCCGTAAATTATATTTCTTTTTATAACCTTGTTATTGATGCCTTGCAATCTGGACTTATATATAGCACCGAAGAGTTGGTACCTTGATGGTATAGGATAGCTTTTTGTACTTATTATTAATTTCATTCTCGAAAATGGGAGCTTTTAGTTCCCAATGAGTTATGTTGGAAAGTATTCATTTCAGTCTGGAGTTTAGCCATGATATGTAATCAATGTTTACATAATCCATGTGATTATTGTCGGTAAAAGTATCATGGAGGCCTATAGTAGGAGTCAGATTTCATTTCCCCTTCTACTAAAACGATAATCAAATTAATCCCTTTACATTAATCAAACAGCAAACCGGTTATTTTGTTAAAAATTCCATCCATTTCCACTATTAAAAAATGGTCTCTATATGTTGGTATGAGGTATGCAAGGCAAGTCACGTGTCACTATCTGGTTATTCTGTCAACCATGTCTGTTTTTAACTATACAAATGGATGAAACTTTTAATAGAAATGATTAATTTGCTCTTTGATCTAAGGTATAATGATTAATTTGTCCATTTTTTGAGCAAAGGGGGTAAAATGCAATCTGACTCCTAGTATAAGAGCCCTTTGGTACTTTTACTGATTATTGTCCGTTTTCCCCTCCCTTCATCTTTTCAGTCGGGAAATATGGCAAAATCTATCTAGTTTGTGTCAAGCGGTTGTATAAGGGATTTACCTCTATTTTCACTAAGATCGGTGGATAAAGCCTTTTATTTTGATTATGTTGTGCACCTAACGTTGATTATACCTATAGTTTTGCTGTTTTGACTGTTGATATAACTGAAAACCGTATCAGATTGCTTCTCTTTGTTTTCTTCCCCGATTATAATTAGTTTTAATTAATATGTTTGGGACCGTTTAGGGATGTGAGGGCAGCCGAAAGGGAACAAGCTCGTCCAAGAAGGCAGGCATCGGAATATTCAAGGAGACGAATTCTATTCACGATTGCAATAACCGGCATCGCTGTTCTTCTAGGATCACTTTTTTTCCAGAAGAAGACAGATAGCAGCCAGGTACATTAGTTGTTTATGTAAATCAGGTAGAGAGCTACATATTCCATTTGTGTATTACCAAATTGTCCTCTAAGATCATATACTATTAATGCTGGCATTCAAAACTCATTCAGATGGTGATAATGTACTGCATTTTCTTCCAAATTATAACACAATAATATTTAATTATGCTAATTACCGAGAAAATTTTGATAATTTTTTGATCTAGGGTTAATATGTAATTTACTCAATGAATTTGTCCAAAATACTTGGTTGGTAATTGAATTTTTTCTTATTCCTAATTGGTACCTAAACTTGTCAGTTACACATATTGCTCCAATTTATTAATAGCTTAATTTTTAAGGGTTAACATAATGTCATATTATTGGTTTAGTGCGGAATACACGTTTTAGGTATCAATTAAGTATAAAATAAAGGTATCAAATAGGTACTTTTGGACAAATTTAGAAAATAAATTATATATTAATCCTTTTATTTAAAATGAATATCATATTGCTGACGTTTGAAAATACATTTAACTTCAGATTTGATTGAAAGAAAAGAGAACATAAACCTTTTAAGGTTTATTTGCCAAGTAAATTTTAAATAATAAAAAAAAACTATATCTTTATTAATCAGTAATCATGTAATTTGACTAAATTTTATTCATTTCTCTCTTTTATTAATTAAATAATAATAAAATTTAATTGCTATAGATTAAATTATATTTTGATTCTAGTAAAATTTAAAAGATTAAATTTAGGTTTAGTTTAACCAATTGAAAAATTAAGAATGGAATAATTAAAGTGTAGAGTTTTTATATTACTGAATTTTACATTAAAAATTGTTTGGTATATTAATAAAATTAAGTGTTGAATATTGTTTGATAAAATTAATATAAGTTCTTTTTAATTATTTACATCTTAAATTTAATTTATTAATATTGATATATTATTTTATATAATTTTCATAAAATTAAATATAATAATTTGGATATGTTATCGAAGGGAGAATTTATTTATTTTTTTAAAAACAATGTTGATAAGTAACTACTTTTAAAATAAAATCGATTTTTACATTTTGTAAAAATTTGAACCTGAAACCTGATATTGTGACAATAATTATTGTAGGAGTTTTATTATTCTTGGAAAGAATTAGGCTAAGTAATTGAAATGGTGTATCTTGGTTAAAGAATTAGGTAATTATTTTGAGTTAAAAGGAAACTCGAGTGCCTACCTATAAATACTTTAAATACAATATAGAAAAGGGGTTATTCTCGTTCTCAATAGACCAAACTCTCATCTCTTTTCTCTTTCATTCTCTTACTTTTTCGGTTTTTTTGTCCAACGAGCACCGCCACCTTCTCCACTATCGTATTAACAAGATTGATTATTTTAATATGTCGTCAAACGTTACAGACGTGACAGTTAACCAAATCCAATTATAGATATGAAATATGGTACTTGGGTAGAAATGAGAGGCATGCAGCTTTTGCTTTTCACAATAACATTATTATTCTGCAAATATGGATGTTTGGTAGAAATGTTGGATTCCATTCGGTGGGAATTTGAGATCTTTCCCATTAGAATGTGACAGTTGTTTTATAGGCATAATAAAATATTACATATATGTGCTATTTGTAATATATTCAATTTGCTTGTGAAGTGTATTTTACATTTATGTATATATAACAAATTTAATTTTCACATAAATAAAAATAATCAATGGTTTTTATGGATTTTTTTTATATAGTCCTGGTGTGATGCGATCTTGGTCTCATCATGGTTCGACTCCATCCGATGCCATCGAGAGTGGCCTAAGCTTGAGAGGTCAAAGTGCAAAATGAAATTGATTCCAGCTATTTGAACCGATCCAACTAAATTGAGCTCATTATTTAATTTTCAGCTTTGCATTTAGTTTGTATTTAAAATACTTGCATTTAAGCATCTTAGTTCAATAAATGGTTGTTGGTCATTAATTCAACTCAACTTAGTTTAATTAATTGAGTTCTTTTAGTGAATTTAATAGTTGTGTCTTTAATTAATCCAGTTACTAGGTTAATTTATTGATGCATGAGTTAAGTTCATTTAATGATGCTTTATTTAATTAAGTTAGTTCTTTGGAATAAATGAAGTTTAAGTGTTAGTTCATTTATTTAAGTCTAGTTGCTAGAATAAATGAAGTTTCTAGTTGCTAGAATAAATAAAGTTTAAGTGTTAGTTCATTTATTTAAGTCTAGTTGCTAGAATAAATGAAGCTTAAGTGTTAGTTTATTTAATAAGTTAGTTTTTAATTTATTTTAAGTTTAATAATTGCATTAATTTGACGGTTACATGTGATAATTGCAGGTGACTTTTCATCTTACATCCATTATTACTATTAATTAAAGAAGAGCATTATGGTTCTTTAAATTCGGCAACCTCTTTGTCTTCAATTTCCATAACATTTGCTTCATGGTATTTACTACAAGCAATCATTTCTCCATCATTTGGCTTGTGACTTTTCAATTGATCATGGAAGAACTCAAAGGACATTGACAAGCAATTTAATTCAAGAGTTAATCACATTGAAGATGAAAGTTACATGGCTAGAATTCCAAAGGTTGAGACTCTTCATTTGGTTGGTGACTTTTCAAGAACTCAAAGGACATTGACAAGCAATTTCATTCAAGAGTTACTTACATTGAAGATGGGAGTTTTATGGCTAGGATTCCAAAAGTTGAGACTCTTCATTTGAAATCATTATTAGCCTCATTAAAAAGTGACCATTCAACTAACCTCATTTGATACTATATATACATGTAACCAACATATTGTGGAGAGAACTTTAGAACTTTTGACCCTTGAATATATTTTTATGAACTTTGTTCATCGAGTGAGATTTTCTCCTCTCTATCTTTCGTACGAGTTTCAATTCCGACTTATCAAGTGTTGCTTGTGGCGTCAGTCGTTTCTCATCCATCAACTTATACCATAGGTTCTTATCTGTATAGATAACGGGTCTTGGTCGATCATCGACTTCCATTTTTCACCTTAAACAAATATAGAACCCGGGGTGACACTTTCCTAGTGTTGAATCGATTCTTTGTTTAAGTTCTTCTATCCAACTCCATCAAATATCACTTATCACTTAACCAAAATATCACCTAACATCTATCCTTTGTTCTCGTTTGTTAAACCGAGCCTAACTCTTTTCCATTATCCAAAAAAAAAAATCATCTCCATCCCAAAAACCTACTTTCTTTGTTTATTCCCTAGCCGAACCTATCATCATAACTTAACCAATTTTAAACCCCTTTTTGAAAAGCTTCCGCAAACTTTACGATATTTTCTATTATTTCCCGAAGGCGTAATTTCTCCTCGTAGACGATTGGGTAATTTAAATACGACTCGACTCAACTCGAGGCGGATCGTATCATTTGGTATCAGAGCTAGAAAATGAGGAGCTACGGCGAACATCGTAAATTCGAAGTAAGTACGTAAATTCAAAAAAAAAAATTCAAAAAAAAGAAGTTGTATTTCATTTATTTTGTATTCATCTTTTTACATTTGAAGTGAAAAAAATACAAAAAAAAAAGAGAAGAAAAAAAGAAAAAATATACGAAAAAAGAAAAAAAAAAAGAAGTGAAGTTTTCTTTTGAAAGTTTGGCAAGTACTTGTTGTTTCTAGTCTCATCTTCTTACCCCGATCTTCAAAAAAAAAAAAATTCTTCTACCATCATTTGGTATTTTCTCTTTTTACCCACTACATTTGCCTTTTTCCTTCTTTTAACCTACCCGATACCCAATATCAAACCTTTGTTAACCAATTTTGAAGCCGACCCTCAAGCTGCAATAAGTCTTTCAAAACGAAGTACGAAATTGTGAGAGCGAGAGAGAGCGGTAAAAAGCACGAGTGTACTCATTAGAGAAAAAGCCATCATACGAGTTAAACACAAGTGTGAGAGATTCTTTTCTTTGTGAGTGACTTGTGAGATTTTTTTTTTTTGGTAAGGTATTATCTTTGTTTTTGTTTTAACATTTTATTTTTAAAGAATAAAATGAATCAAGAAGTGTTCTCAGAGTCTGACTATCAATACTTGTTGAACGGAATGCAAAGAGTCATGAATACCAAGTTTGAGAAGTTGTATAAGCGATTGGATCAAATCGAGGAACGAGATCGGCAAGAGCGACTTTCTTCAAGTCGAAGGACGGAACCAAGGTCATATCGAAGACACGCTTTTGAAGATCATTCAAGAAGAGATTTTGATCGAGATTATGGTTCATATAGAAGTTTGAGATGGTATGAATCAAACCGCCAATGTGAGACCTCTCGTGATTACCATCGAGAAGTATGATTTCTTCTTCACAAGCTTCAACATATCCATCCACGGAGAAATCTTTACGAAAAAGTGAACGTGGTTCATATGCGTCGAAGAATTCATCCATGAAAGATCGTTTTTAAAGTAGTTCAGATCACGATTCTTATTCGACGAAGGATTCAAGGCGAACCAAAACAAGTGTCAAGTTTGAAGCCTTTTACGGTGACGGCCAAGAAAGCATGGGTTGAAACACCCCAAACCCGACCCACAAGCCCTGACCGGATCTGGCATGCTCCTCGAGTAAAATGTAGCTACCTCATTTTGTCATTTTGGGAAAAAAAATTGTGGTTTTAAAGAAATTGGATTTGAGTTGTGATCAATTTGAAAACCGTGTTATTTTTTTTTGAAGTTTGTATTGGCACGTTATTATCATGTTTCAAAAGTTACAAGTTAAAAGAAATGCCGAGTTTTTAGAGCTTCTTATTATTAACTTGAAACCCGTAGGTGTTTGGGCGTCAAAACAATTGAAGTTGTTTTACGAAAAATGTTTGATCATTTGTTTGATGTTTTTCGTATCATGATAAAAATAAAAACACAAAAAATAAAATAGTTAAATAGTAATGGCCTTATTACAACCAAACAAACCCCGAAATAAATCTCAAAAAACTTAATAAGAAACGCGATAAACTTAACCATAAGAAACCAGAAAAATGCTGAGCTGAGCATGGCCACCATTAAGTCCCTGCCGACCCGGTCCATTTACTGAGTATCACCTGCAAAATGTTAGCCCACGAAGGGTGAGTCAACAGACTTAGTGTGTAACAGCCATCACAGATTCCCAATCAATAAAACATATTATTTCACATACGAACAAATACAAGCAATGATGCATCCCAAACCCACCTAAATATCCAACCTCTACACATCACCCGTACCTGCCAATCACACCGTGGGGATTACTAAATCGACCCTCCATCCGCTACACACCATCGAAGGCGTCATTGCGATCAATCAGACATCACCCTTATAATTGTGGCATAGCCACCAGATAATATGACAGAGTCACCGGATTCATAATTTGTGACATAAGTCACCGGATAATGTGGTAAAAACCACCAGAACACTTTTCCTTTATCATTATCACCCATATGCCCATGCAACATACAAAACATACAAATATCATGCAATTTACCTTACCCCATGGCCATAACGAAATTTCACATATTTTCATATCAATGCTTATAATCATTATTAACAAGTATTAAGGGGTAACGTACCTGAATACACTGTACCATTGAATGGTACCCTTAGCCATGTTTATTCGTCACTTTATTAACACATGCTTATCGTTATTACTTAATAATCTATCGAAAATTTAGTGAGAGGTTACACACTTGGTTACTAACGCGATTACCGAATCGTGAAAATCCCGATCTAACGCACTAGATCCCCTTTCCTACATTCGGCCAACACTAAGATCATTAGCAAAGGCCATTCGGCTATACAAACAAATCCCGAAAGGTTGACGCACAACCATAATCCTTACCGTAACGTCTTTCGAATACTAGCCACAACCCGAGATATGCGAGACTGATCTCCCCCTTACAATCGGCCAACATTAATCACTTAATCTTAATAGCCTTCGGCTTTTCAAATATCTAAGAGACAAATTGAATCAGTATGAATCCTTACCACTAACTTACTGGAATTGATTGACAGGGAGAAGATGACTCTGATCTACTACTTCAAAGTCCTGGAGATCCTAAAAGAAACCGATTGCATGGTTGATTAAAAGCTAAGACAAATGCCAAAATTTGGCTTTTGTTCTAGACATGTCGACAGAGAAAAGTAAGGGAGAATAGAGGAGATTCGGTCATGACAGGCTTACCTATTCCAAACCGATTAGAGAAGAAATCAAGGGAGATCTCTGCTTGGTTGATATTCGACCAAAACTGATAAGGGATGAGTTTGAGAGATTTCGGCAATAGCTTAAGAAAAAGCACTTGAGATTCGGCCAAAGTGGAATGGGAGAAAGATGAATGGTATTCGACATTGGTTTACAGAAAAGAGATTAAGGGAGTTTCGACTTTTGATGACAGAAGAAATTGTGAGAAGAAGAAGAAAAAGGATGATGGTGAGGCTCAAGTTATGGTTCGGCTAAGGTGAGAAAGAGGAAGAAAAGAATGAGAGAAAGAAAAGATGACTAAGAGGTGATTAGGATATTTCGGCACACACCCCCTATGCATGACCGAATATCCCCCCTCCAAAGTCCCCTTTTGCCGTCTAACTCTTCCTCTCTCATCCAAATCCCCCTTTTCACTCCTTCTTAGCCGAATCTTTAAGCTGTCAGACCCAATCTACACTTCATCCATCCAGAGTCCTTGTGCCATCCACCACTGCATCTCCTTACCGAAAAATAAAAGCTCCAAAATGGTTCCCTTGCTGCTCGAACCTAGGTCCCTTCATACTCCCTGTGGCGTCACCTCACATGGCCCTAAATGGCACCTCCCTTGCCACTTTACTAGCTAAGTTCTTGTGTCCTAAGCCACACAATAAACTCCTTAAAGCCTAGCTCCCTTAGTTCCCGTTTTTATGCTTAAAATTAACTATTTTTCTAAGGCTTCTACCTACATCCCAAGGTTCCTGAAGCCCCCCAAACACATTCAAATCACACACAAGCATGCTACCACATACATTTAAGTGAAAATGCATAACCCCTAAATCCCAAATATTACATGGGTTATACAAATTATGATTCAAAGAAGTCCCGTACGAAGAATAATTCACGAAGAATTGATCGTGATATCTATAAGAACATCGCTTCGATCTTAGAATCAAATCCTTGTATTTTTTATTTTTTTGAAATATCTTCTTATTATAATCAAAACGAAAAAGAAAAATCAAGTGAAAAAGAAGAACAAGAAAAAAGAAATCAAGAAAAATGAAAATGAAAATGAAAGTAAAAAAGAGCAAGTTGAAAAAGAAAGAAAAGAATTTGAGAGAGAAAAAGAGAATGAAGAAAAGAAAATTGAAATTGACAAAAAAATTGAAAAAGAGATTGAAAAATAAAAAGATCTTGTAAAAGAAACGAGAGAACGAGTGAGCGAGAAAAAGAGAGTGATTTTTCAACTAACCCATTTGAAGTTTTCTCTTATCCTATTTCTACTTTTTAGGTTTACGAGAAACCAAGAGCTGAATGCCAACTTCAATACCTTCCCGACGAGTGACGTTTTACTTTGATTGAAAAAGGTGAAGTTGAATCACACGAGCCGGAAGGTAAGGAAGGTAAGTGCTTTGAAACAATTCTGTCTCCACCAAATTTTTCTAATCATTGTGATCTTGTTAACGACATCGTCATTTGCCATTCCTCCATCCCTTGTGATAATTTAAATGATGGCAAGTCGAATATATTTCATCATTGTGTCATAAAGAATGAAAGTGGAGTAATGAATAATTAAGACTCGATAAAGTATGACGATGAATTTTCTCTTAATCCCAGTTTGTTTGATTATGGTTATTACGAGCTTTGTTCATTGTCTAATGCAGAATCTTTGAGTTTTAGCAAATCGGTTTTAAAACATGTCAAGAGTTTTGATTCCTCGATCTTGAATGTGCATAAGTCTTATTGGTTTAACATGTTTGATTTTTCTAAATCCTTGCCACATCTTGAGTTTAATAATCAAAATCATGTCTTTAAATCGAAACTATGTTTTGTATCATTTGGTATGCCTTGTTGGAAAATCAAGCAACGACAATTGTGCTTGAAGAATTTCAATCATTTTGATACTTGGTTTTTTGATTAAGGTTGTGAAATTTGCCCACAAATTTTTTCAAAAGTTAGTGATATTCGAAAAGCGTTAGTGATGAATCGCCCTGTTCTTGTACTCATGTACAAGGAAGCCTTATTCTCTACTAACGAATTACCCGACACTCTACCTTCTTCTATTTTGTCTTTGTTGCAGGATTTCAAAGATGTTTTCCCAGAAGAAGTTCCGATTGGTCTACCACCACTTCGTGGAATTGAACATCAAATAGATTTTGAATCGGAAGCTATTATTCCAAATCGTCCCGCTTATCGAGCCAATTCGGAAGAGACTAAAGAACTGCAACGGCAAGTCAATGATCTATTGGAAAAGGGATACATATGCGAGAGTCTTAGTCCTTGTGCTGTTCCTGTTTTGCTAGTACCGAAAAAAGACGGAACATGGCGAATGTGCGTGGATTGCCGGGCTGTAAACAAGATCACCATTAAATACCGTCATCCAATTCCTCGTCTTGACGACATGCTTGATGAACTTAGCGGAGCCAAAGTATTCTCAAAAATTGACTTAAAAAGTGGCTACCACCAGATTCAGATGGGAGAAGGTGACGAGTGGAAAATGACATTCAAGACCAAGCACGGGCTGTACGGATGGTTGGTCATGCCATTTGGCCTTACCACTGCACGCAGCACGTTCATGAGGTTAATGAATTACGTGTTAAAGTCTTTTATCGGTAAGTTTTGTGTTGTGTATTTTGACGACATATTGATTTATAGCAAGTCCGTTGAAGATCATGTAAGGCATCTTAAATCCATTTTAGAAGTTTTGCGAAAAGAAACATTATATGCTAACCTCAAAAAATGTTCTTTCTGTTCTGATAAAGTTGTCTTTTTAGGATTTGTGGTTAGCGCAAAAGGTCTCGAAGTAGATCAAGAAAAGATTAAGGCCATTCAAGATTGGCCAAGGCCAACGAGTATCATGCAAGTTCAAAGTTTTCATGGCCTAGCGAGTTTCTACCGATGTTTTGTTCTAATTTCAGCACCATTGCTGCTCCTCTTACGAGTGTCATTAAAAAAAACTCTGTTTTCTATTGGAATGACGAGCAAGAAAAGTCATTTGTTAAAATTAAGGAATTACTTACTAATGCTCCTTTACTTTCTCTTCTAGATTTTTTGAAGACCTTCGAGGTTGAGTGTGATGCATCAGGCGTTGGAATTGGTGCTATCTTGACACAAGAAGGGCGACCTATGGCTTATTTTAGCGAAAAGATTAATGGCGCAGTACGTAATTATTCGGTATATGATAAAAAGATGTACGCGCTCATACGAGCCCTTGAGATGTGGCAGCATTACTTATGGCCAAAGGAGTTTGTCATACATTCCGAACATAAGGCTTTAAAGCATATCAAAGGCCAGCACAAATTGAATCGATGTCACGCAAAATGGGTGGAGTTTCTAGAATCATTTCCCTATGTTATAAAACACAAAAAAGGTAAAGATAACATAGTGGCTGATGCACTATCGAGAAGGTACACTCTATTGTCATATTTAAATTCCAAAATTCTTGGTTTTGCTTTGTTAAAAGATTCTTACGCTAATAATTCTGATTTTGGTGAGATCTTTGTTACGTGCGAGAATGGTGTGTTTGAAAAATTTTATAGGTATGAAGGTTTTCTTTTTAAAGAAGGTAAACTTTGCATTCCTTGTGGTTCTGTTCGAGACTTGTTGGTGCACGAGGCCCATAGTGGTGGACTTATGGGACACTTTAGAGTCAACAAAATGCTTGCAACTCTTTAAGAACACTTCTATTGGCCGCGAATGCGCAAATATGTGGAACAAGTTTGCGAGAGGTGTATAACTTGTAAAAAGGCTAAATCGAAGGTTCAACCACATGGCTTATACACGCCATTACCAATTCCTGAAGCACCGTGGGTTGATATCTCCATGGATTTCATTCTTGGACTACCGCGCACAAAAACGGGGAAGGATTCTATTTTTGTAGTTGTCGATCATTTTTCAAAAATGTCTCATTTTATTGCTTGCACTAAAATTGATGACGCTATTCATGTTGCAAATTTGTTTTTCAGAGACATTGTCCGACTTCATGGCATTCCTCATACCATTGTATCGGATCGTGATGCAAAATTTTTAAGCCATTTTTGGAGGTCCTTGTGGGGAAAATTAGGAACCAAACTATTATTCTCGACCACCAGCCACCCCCAAACTGATGGTTAAACAGAAGTCGTCAATAGAATATTGTCCACATTACTTCGAGCCATTATTCATAAAAAATTGAAGTCTTGGAAAGATTGCTTACCACATATCGAGTTTGCCTACAACCGCTCTGTTCATTTTGCTACAAAATATTCGCCTTTTGAAATTGTATACGGTTTCAATCCATTGACACCTTTAGATTTATTATCTTTGCCTACTGATCATTTGGTATCAGAACTAGAATCGAGAAGCTCCGAAGATTAAAGAACGCAACGAAGTTTGGCTTGTAAGTAAAAAAAAAAATTGTATTTCATTTCTTTTGTACTCATCTTTTACAGTTGAAGTAAAGAAAAAAAAATCAAAAAAAAAAAACTTCTTGCAAGATAAGTGTTATCATTCTTTTCTACTACCCCCGATCAACCTCAAAGTATCTTACCTTCCATTCTTCTACCCAACGCCACACCTAAACTAACTTACAAATTTCTTTCAGCCTACCCATAACCATACAATTCATCATTTGTTACCTATTTGAAACCGACCATCTAGACAAAGGTTTTTAGCCTTGGCGAATCTGCATACGAAATCATGAGAAAGGTAAAGAGAGGAAAAAGGCACGATAGTTGTGAGCGCAATAGAGTGGAGGTAAAAGCCTATTCTTGAGCGAAAACACGAGCGTGAGTGAAATTTCTCTTTCTTTCCGAGTAATCGTGAGGCCTTTTTTGAGGGTTTTTTTTTTTGTACTTAACTCAATGTCTTAAGAATCCAATTCTAACATGGAAGATCGTCCCGCACGACAACCTGTTCGTAATGTCCCTGATTTGAATATGCAAGCTTTATTACGAGAGATGGAAAGACTTTTAGATCGAAGATTAAATCCTCTCGAAGATCGCCTATTTCAAGTTGAAACGAGGGAGCAACGCGAAAGACCACCTGAAGTTGTCCAACTTAGACGGGAGAGTCGAGTAAGAGAGAAAATGAGAGATTCTTGAAAGAGCTCGAGAAAGTCATTGAAAAAGTCGATGAAAAAGAAAAAGAACTTTAGACTTTTGATCCTTGAATATATTTTATGAACTTTGTTCATCGAGTGAGATTTTCTCCTCTCTATCTTTCGTACGAGTTTTGATTCCGACTTATCAAGCGTTGCTTGTGGCGTCAGTCATTTCTCATCCATCAACTTATACTATAGGTTCTTATCTTTATAGATAACGGGTCTTAGTCCATCATTGACTTCTATTTTCTACCTTAAACAAATATAGAACCCGGGGTGACACTTTTAGTGTTGAATCGTTTCTAAGTTTAAGTTCATTTCTCCATCTTCACCAACTTTCTTAATACATATCCTATTTATTATTTCTATCTTCCTTATTTACTTCCTAATTGAACTTATCTCCATCTCCTATCCAAATCTTAACCTTTTTTATAAGCTTTCGCAACTTTAACCTTATTTCACCCTATTCTCGACAACTTTTCAATTACTCCTCGAAGACGACCGGGCATCTCACATACGACTCGACTCATCCCGAGGCAAATCATATCATTTGGTATCAGAGCTTAATGTTCTTAAGATCATCATCTTCACGTCTCCGTCCTCGAAATCGTGGTTCCCTCCGATGATTACTTGCATTCGACTCTTGATTCTTTTTTCTCGAGAAACCGATCCAACTAAATTGAGTTCTTTATTTAATTTTCGGCTTTGCATTTAGTTTGTATTTAAAATACTTGCATTTAAGCATCTTAGTTCAATAAATGGTTGCTGCTCATTAATTCAACTCAACTTAGTTTAATTAATTGAGTTCTTTTAGTGAATTTAATAGTTGTGTCTATAATTAATCTAGTTACTAGGTTAATTTATTGATGCATGAGTTAAGTTCATTTAATGATGCTTTATTTAATTAAGTTAGTTCCTGGAATAAATGAAGTTTAAGTGTTAGTTCATTTATTTAAGTCTAGTTGCTTGAATAAATGAAGTTTAAGTGTGAGTTCATTTATTTAAGTTTAGTTGCTAGAATAAATGAAGCTTAAGTGTTAATTTATTTAATTAAGTTAGTTGTTATCAAATGAGGCTAGTTGAATGGTCACTTTTTAATGAGGCTAATAATGATTTCAAATGAAGAGTCTCAACCTTTGGAATCCTAGCCATAAAACTCCCATCTTCAATGTGAGTAACTCTTGAATTAAATTGCTTGTCAATGTCCTTTGAGTTCTTCCATGATCAATTGTAAAGTCACCAACCAAATGAAGAGTCTCAACCTTTGGAATTCTAGCCATGTGACTTTCATCTTCAATGTGATTAACTCTTGAATTAAATTGCTTGTCAATGTCCTTTGAGTTCTTCCATGATCAATTGAAAAGTCATCAGCCAAATGATTGAGAAATGATTGCTTGTAGTAATTACCATGAAGCAAACGTTATGGAAGTTGAAGACAAAGAGGCTGTCGAATTTAAAGAACCATAATGCTCTTCTTTAATTAATAGTAATAATGGATGTAAGATGAAAAGTCACCTGCAATTATCACATGTAACCGTCAAATTAATGCAATTGTTAAACTTAAAATAAATTAACAACTAACTTAATTAAATAAATTAACACTTAAGCTTCATTTATTCTAGCAACTAGACTTAAATAAATGAAATAACACTTAAACTTTATTTATTCGAGCAACTAGACTTAAATAAATGAACTAACACTTAAACTTCATTTATTCCAACAACTAACTTAATTAAATAAAGCATCATTAAATGAACTTAACTCATGCATTAATAAATTAACCGCTTCTGCAAACTTCACGATATTTCCCGAAGGCGTAATTTCTCCTCGTAGACAATTGGGCGATTTAAATACGACTCGACTCAACTCGAGGCGGATCATATCATGGTGTAACGCGTTGGATAATTTTTTGTTGTCTCATTAAAGGGGACAATCGAATATTTATATACATGGTTACTGTTTATTTAATTGATGTTCTTAGTCGACTCTATTTATGCTGGACACGTGTACTGTTTTGGGCTACCTACTGAACTTCGTGGCCCCTACATGTGAATTCTTTAGGTATATGTGAGCTGAGATCGTGAGCTCCCGTTGTTGACTTCTCACTGTAAGGCTTGCGCGTATCTATTCGGTAGGGCCCGAAGGAGTTGCGGGTAGGTGACCCAAACCTTATCTAGTTCCCAGGTCAGTGATCATAAGCACATAACAATCTAATCCCTCCTATTGGGTCTAAGGAGGGCTATAAAGTGGTGCTCATTAGAGCCATCACTTTGCATTTATACAACTTGCTAAATGCGCAGCGACCACTGGGACATGATGTTAACTTTGTCACGTGTATGGATGGATCATGTTTATTTGCATCTAACCGTTGGTGCCCTTTGGTTATTTAAACCATCAAAATGTAGGGAAGGGAAACTTCTTTAAAATGGGGTTTTGAAAACCCTAAACTTACAATTTTGAGATTTTCCACAACCAAATTCGATTGAAGCTTTCTTTAAGGTAAATCCTGGTAACTTCCTCATAGTAAGTTTTAGTTTTCTTCCATCTTTCTACATCGAAAACATGTTGAGAATGAGAGGGGTTGGTGGTCGAATAATTTCCCGTTGCCCGCCACGAGAGTGTGCTTCCAAGGTCCTTGTAAAACTAATATTTTCGTCTAGAATACAAAAGAAGAAGAAATGAGTCGAGTTTTGCACGCGCGCGTGGGATCCAAATCCATAATTTTTCTTATGAACATTCCTTAGGGGCCACATAGGCTTAGTGATACCAGTGATTATAGCTTATTGCTCCTCTTCCATGCTCTGGAAGTTGGGTTCTACTTGCCCTTACACAAGTTTTTCTGCCATCTCTTTCAAGAGTACTAGATTGCTCCCGATCAACTCAGCGGGTTCTCCTGGTGGATCGCGGTGGCTTATTTTATCGATTGCTATCATCGTAACGAAGAACAACAGCTCGCGGTGTTCCAAATCTTATATCTATTAAAGGCCTAAAATCGAGGGAACTCATCAGGCTTTTACCATTTTTCTCCTCGCGATAAAGGCGAGACTAAAATTGTGAACTAATGTCCTAATCTTCGGCTGAATTGGGGAAAATATATTAGGGTGAGATGTAAGCTCACCGATAGATTTGGTTTTCCCATGGAGTGGTCCGCACCAAGCAAAGACATGTGTTCATTCAAACGATCAGTTAGGACAAATAGTGGTTCAGCCTAATTGCAAAGGTTTCGCGCTGGCAGTTCCTTAGTTATCAAAGATATTATAACCATGAGAGACATGTTTCAATACTGTTTAGAGGGCTTAGCCCCAATGGGTATAAGCGAGGTGATGGTGGGGAAGTTTCTAAAGCATTAGGTGTAGACCCTAATAAACGGACATGGCCCCAAGTAGCCAAAGATGCCAACAATTATTTGGGTCTAATCTTGACAGGATTTAAAGAGGAACCCAAAAACTTCTTTTATAGTTACTGAGAATGAGGGATCGCCTCTAGATTCTAGTGGTCTCATTGTAGGCAAAAAGCGATGCCAATATTAATTTTATAACTGCTCCTGTTGATATTGGGATTGTTGGTGGTGCAAGCACAGATCGAAATTCAGGAAGCAACTTTGAGGAAACTACTAATGTATCATGGGAAATTAACAAAGCAATGGACCTACGAGCTGCTCTGAGGGACATGCGCAAGAAGCGCATGACTGATGTGGGGTTGTTAATGTGGTCATCGGTAGTGAATATGAGGTAGACTGTGGTAGGTTAGAGTCTCGTCATAAAAAGAGGGCAGATCATGTTGGCCCCTCTGTTATGATGGCCACTACTCCTACTTCTCCCTCAACGAGCTCATAGTCTATGCCTTGCGAAAGTTCTCCTATTGTTACTTGTGGTAGTTCACCTCATCATGCTCCTCTCTGTATCTCTCTTCCTCCTCTACCTCCTGCTAAGGATCCATCTGCTAAATATGATGGCGAGCTAGTCGTAGGTCGCGGGAGTTTGAGCACGATGGAGTTACAGAGTATGATTGAAAAGTACAGAGCTTCCGTACCAGAAACTGCAAAAAGATGGATGTGTACTAATGAGTCATCGGGTAGTTCGTAGAAGTTTACATTATCAAAGCTCAGTTCCTCTCTGCAAGCTCTCTTGGTTGAGGCCACTGTGATTAGTTTGGGCCTTGATAACAATATTAGTGGGGCAAAGACTAATCAAAAGGAGCTCGAAGAAAAATTGGAGAGTACTCACGGGTAATACTTGAAGATGAGGGATGAAAGTGAAGGGCTCTATAAGCAAAACAAAGAGCTCGCTGGGAAATTGGGGATGCATAAGTGAGAAACGATGAATTATCTGGCGAGATTGAAGTTAAAAGAGAAAGAAGTGAGGCATTGGATGCTAAGTTAAGGAGAATTGCTAAATAGCATAAGGCAATTATGAGTCGAATAGTTGCTGAGCATAAGGCTGCGATGGCAAGCTTAAAGAAAAAATAGGCAGAAGCCTTTGAAAAATTTAAGGAGATTCTAGAAACCATGAGCAGTCTCACTTCTAAGCTCAAGTGCAACATTCTTCTGCATACTCAGGTTGTGGCTAGACCCTTTGATGCTCACAAAGTTGACTTTGACGCCCTCTACGAGGTAGATATGGATCAACTTGGTTTTGATGTTCACTTCCCCTCGAGAGTTTCTTTGGATGATTTCACATCCAAGTGGAAGAACTTGAAAGATTTTTACCTTGATGAGGGTCCTTCTGAGCCGATTGTTGTGCCTGTTGATAACCATGACAATACCACCATCGCGCATGCTGAAAATATTGAAGTTGCGGAGAGGGAAGTTGAGATCACTAGGGATCTTGAAGGGGGAGAGGATGCGCCTTAAATGATTGTAAACATGTATTACTCTTTTTATGATCTGAATAAGGAAATTTGAAGTTTGGAAAATTTGAAGTTTAGTTATTAGAGTTATGGCACTCTATCCTTCTATGAACTTGTGAAAAGTTTTGAATTTAATCAGACCTTGAACTTAATCATGTTTTAAACTTAAAGGAGGCTTAAGAGAATTTTTGAACTTAAGCATATTTTGAACTAAAGAAAATTCTTAATTTGAGTAGATTTCAAACAGCATTCTTCAAAATCCTTAAACGACTTAGTACAATTCGAGTCGCTAACTGCATTGGAGCCGCAAGCTTGGATTTGCGAACTCTTATGCTGTCAATTGGGAACGTAAGTCCGCTACTTGTGTTAGAGTTGTGAGCTTAACCCTGCAAGCTCTTAGAATATCAATTGGAAGCATAGGTCCACTAACTATTTTTGAAGGTTGAGATCATGAACTGACAAACCTTTATAACATCAGCTGAGAACATAAACCCACTAGCTATGTTGGAGCTGCGAGCTCTTAGAATATCAGCAGGGAGCATAGGTCCACTAGTTGTTTTTTGAGGTTGCAACCATAAACCTACAAACCTTTATAACATCACCTGGGAACATAGGTCTGCTAGTTGTGTTGGAGCTGCAAACTCTTAGAATATTAGCTGGGAGCATAGGTCTGCTAGCTGTTTTTGAAGGTTATGATCATAAACCGACAAACCTCTATATAATACAAAGTACAAGTGTTTTCAAGGAAAATACTTTATTCAAGAGTAGGAAATTACTCATAGTACTTTTTGAGGTGGCGGGCATTCCATGTTCGTGGAAAAACTATTCCTTCCATCTTTGCTAGCTTGTACACTTCATAGCCAATCTCTTCTATTACCTTGTATGGCCCTTCCCAACTTGGAGCCATTTTTCCTCGATGCAAAGCTGGAAAACTAGCTTCAGTATTTCTTAAGAGAAGATTGCCTACTTAGAACTATTTTTTTTACCTTGGAGTTGTAGTAGCGAGCTACTTGATGAGCATGCATTGCGTTCTTGATTTTTGCTGCTTCTTTGAATTCATCTACCAAATCAAGGTTAACCTTAATAGCTTCCTAGTTTGCATTTTCATCAAAATGTTAGGTTCTGTGCGATCGCATGCCAATCTCAGTTGGGATTACTGTCTCTGTGCCATAAACAAGGGAAAAGGTTGTTTCTTCTGTTGCGGTGTAGAGTGTAGCTCGCAAAGCCCATAAGATTCTTGGTAGCTCCTCCAGCCAAGCACCTTTGGCCTCACCAATTTTCCTTTTTAAGACCTTTAAAATTTTCTTGTTCATCGCTTCCACTTGATCATTTGTTTGTGGTGTTTTAACTTAACTCTGAGCCAAAACTATCTGAAGATTGGTATAGAAGTTTTTAATTTTTCCTTAAAACTGTGTGCCATTGTTTAATGATTAAGCGAGGTACACCAAACCTACGAACAATTTGTAACACCTCTTACCCGGGTTCGAAGTCAGAACCGGATACGAGGCATTACCTAACTCAACCTACTTAAACATATCACATTTGGCTATAAAAATTTTGTTTTGGCTTAAAATTTTTCCATTTAATCACATAATCTACTTATCCTGGGCCTACGAGGCCTTATACGTACTTCCAAAAGGTTTCGGGAATTAATCAAAATTTTTTTACCTAAACAGGGGCAACACACCCTTGTTGTTCAAGGGACACGCCCGTGTGCCCTTGAGACATGCCCGTGCCCCTCACCCGTGGTCGACACTGACTTAAAACACATGGCCAGGCACACACCCATGTCCCTCACACGGCCTCGACACGCCCGTGTCTTAGCCCGTGTGCCAAAACCTTGGCATTCTGTTTATGGCGTCATCATCTTACTATGGTCACACGGCCAAGGCACACGCCCATGTTCCTGGCCGTGCCTCCCAAATGGCTGAGACACACGGCCATGTCTCTGCTCGTGTCTTTACTACTGAGCATACTGACTTGCAACTCTAGCATGCAATGGGACACACGGTCGATCACCACTCCCATGGGGCTGACCAGTGTCACACACTGCAACCTAGACACTGCCTGCAGTGTGTCCGCTTGCCTGTGGATAATTTTATGGCTATCTACCAAGCCATTTGCCACCCTAACAAGCAATCACACTCATGCCAACACAATTCAATATATAGATGACCATGTGGTACCTCTAAGAACTCAAAAAGAATCAAGACATCCATAAAAGCATACACTTCATGAAATCCATCATCATTAAATATATGAACAATCAAGTATAGGCCAACATCCCATGACCCTTTACAAAATAGATTGAACAACTATAATAGCCAACACATTTGGCTTGCAAACATGACATAACAAAAAGACCAGGTCCTATACATGCCATACTCAAAATGAATCTAGTTTGGCTATACCAAATAGTGGTCGATAGTGTGATCTCCAAACTCCGATGTCCGCTATTTCTCAAGCTATCTTAGAAATACTACAAGGAAGAGGGAAACGAGAGTGGTAAGCATAAAGCTTAGTAAGTTTGCATGGAATTAAATAGAAACAATGAACTCATAAAGATACCCATCCATGGCATTAGATAACCATACACAGTGTCATAGACTCATTACCATAGCTTACTCGTATTTGCCCTTATTTAGCATTTACCACTCTACATATTGTAATGTTCCTCGTGAATTACTTACGGATAACTATTTTTACTCAATCATATATCTTTAATACCAATCTCAATTCTATATTTACTGCTAGATTATTTATCCCAATGATTCACTAGGGGTACTCAAAGATTGCATATTCATTATCGCTATCATGAACCCGAAGCTAATGCCACATCCCAGATGTGGTATTACATGGAATTACCTTTGTTTACCGATGCCATATCCTGGATATGGTCTTACACGAAACCTTACCTCGAGTATCGATACCATATCCCAGACATGGTCTTATACAATTCTCATATTCAATACCGAAGCCATATCCCATATATGGTCTTATACGGAATCTCAACTCGGTGCCGAGGCCATGTCCCCGACATGGTCTTACACGAGACCTTACCTATCTCATGGCTCAATGATATTATTCACACATTCATTATAGTCCAACCGGGACTTCAACATCTCAACTTTCTCATTCAACACCAAATACACAATTTCATAGAATATCGTTTAATAATATAATATCAAACATTCTCAAACTTAAGAGCATAAATGTTGAATTTATCACATACAAACTTACCTCAGTTTCAAAATAAGCTAGATCGTCGATCTAGTCCGAGACTTTATTCTTTCCCCGGTCGAGATTGATTCTTGGTTCTTCTTGCTCTATAATAGCAAATTAGCTCATTTTAATCATCACATTAATAAAAGCATTTTAATAATCATGCTTTGGAAAAATTTCTATTTTGCCCTTATACTTTGGCAAGATGACCATTTTACCCCTAGGCTTGGAAATCAATTCTAATCAAATTTCTACCTTTAATGAGCCTAGGTGAACATTTATTTCTTTTATGGCTATCATCAAACCCCAACATTTCACACATTTACTACCAATTTTACAACCTTTACAAAAAGGTTCATTTAGGTGTCTTCATGGCAACACCTTTCACAAAAGTTGTTCATCTAACAACTAAGACTCATTTTCTTCCATAAAAATGAAGCAAATCACATACAAGATCTCATGGAAAAACCCTAAAATTTTTACCATATTGCAAATTAGTCCCCTCTTTAGAAAGCTTAAGCTTTAGGGATTCCAAAAGCACAACTATCATAAAGAAAAACCATTAAAAACACTTACTTGCTGGGAGAAGAGTTTGCTAAAATTTTGAGTTATCAAAACCCTTATTTTTCTTGCTATTTTCGGTGGGGAAGAAGAGAGAAAAATATGATATCTTTTCTTTCTTTATTTTATTCTATTTATCAATTTAATCCACCAATTAGACCCACTTTGACCAATTTTGACTTCTTTGTCCCCCTATGGTCGGCCAACCACCATTTAAGGGGATAATTGCCTTTTAAAGACCTCCAATTAATATTCTATGGCTATTTGGCACCATTAGCTTATAAAATGGAACTTTCACACTTTATGCAATTTAGTCTTTTTTTGCGATTAAGCAAGAAATCGTTAAAATTTAGGCATCAAAATTTTCATGCATATATATAATCATGCTCTAGCTCATAAAATAACATAAAAATAATTTTCTCTAACCTCGGATTAGTGGTTTCGAACCACTATTCAGACTAACCCTTAAATCAGGCTGTTACAGTTCTCCCCCTTAAGGATTTTCGTCCCCAAAAATCTTACCGGTAAAAAGGCTGGGATATTGATTTTTCAAAGTCTCTCTGGGCTCCCATGTAGCCTCTTCTATTACATGTCTCTGCCATAGCACTTTAACCAAAGCTATACATTTGTTTCTTAACTGGTTGACCTCTCGTGCCAAGATTTTAACTGGCTTTTCACCATAAGTCAAGTCTGGTTGAACTTCTACCTCTGTTGGTACTATTACATGTGAAGGGTCCGAACGGTATCGACGCAACATGGACACGTGGAAGGCATCGTGAATCTTTTCTAGTTTAGGTGGCAAGGCCAACCGATAAGCTACCGGTCCTATCCTCTCGGTAACTTCAAAAGGTCCGATAAAATGCGGACTTAATTTGCCCTTCCAGCCAAATCTGAGGACTTTCCTCCATGGTGATACTTTCAGAAACACTTTATCACCGACTTTGAACTCAATCTCTTTCCTTTTTAAATTTGAATAGGACTTTTGTCTATCTAAGGTCGCTTTCAAACACTCACGTATCACCTTTACTTTCTCTTCAGTTTCCTTAACCAAATCAACCCTGTCAATTTGATTCTCTCTGAGTTCTGTCCAATACAAGGGTGTCTGACATTTACGCCCATACACTGCTTCATAAGGTGCCATTTTCAAACTTGACTGAAAACTATTATTGTAAGCGAATTCCACCAATGATAAGTATTTTTCCCAATTACCTTGGAATTCCAAAACACAACATCGAAGCATGTCTTCAAGTATCTGTATCACTCTCTCCGACTGCCCGTCAATTTGCGGATGGAAGGCTGTACTAAAACTCAATTTCGTGCCTAAAGCCTCTTGTAACTTTTTCCAAAAACGTGACGTGAATCTTGGATCTCTATCCAAAATGATCAAAAATGGTACACCATGAAGTCTTATTATCTCTAACATGTACAATTCCGTCAATTTATCAAGAGAAAAAATAACTCGTACCGGTATGAAATAGGCCGACTTCGTGAGTCTATCGACTACGACCAACACGACATCTTTCTTTTTCGGCGTCAACGGTAAACCCGTCACGAAGCCCATGGTAATACCGTCCCACTTCCACTCAGGAACCATAATGGGCTGAAGTAGACCTGAAGGTACTTGGTGTTCAGCCTTCACATGCTGGCAAATTAGGCATCTCGATACAAACTCGAAAATTTCTTGTCTTTCTTCATACTGGGTCACCAATACCACTTCCTCAAATAATTGTACATCTTTGTGCTACCTGGGTGCACAGTTAAACATCCTCCATGTGCTTCATGAAAATATTTTGAATAAGCTCATCATTTCTGGGTACACAGACCCTATCTCAAAACATTAAACATTCTTCAAGACTTACCGAAAAGTCTGACTCAACATTTGACTCACATAAACTTCTTTTGGCTTGTAAGTTACTATCCTCACTTTGAGCTTCACAAATCTCTTGGAGAAATAATGGTCTAGCCCTTAGCTCGACTAGAATAGAACCATCATCCAACAAAGCCATCTGTGTATTCATGGCCCTCAGCGCAAACAATGATTTTCTGCTCAAAGCATCGGCGACCACGTTCGCCTTTCCCGGATGGAAGTCCATCACTAACTCATAATCCTTGATCAGATCTAACCAACTAAGTTGTCTCAAATTCAATTCCCTTTGAGTCATCAGGTATTTTAGGCTTTTATGGTCGATGAATATCCAACACCTTTCACCATACAAATGGTGTCTCTATATCTTCAATGCGAACATAATGGCGGCCAACTCTATATCATGAGTCAGGTAATTCTTCTCATGGCGCTTTAATTGTCTAGATGCGTATGCAATCACCTTGCCCTCTTGCATAATTACACAACCCAATCCATTCAGGGATGCATCACTATAAATCACAAATCTCTTCCTGGCTCAGGTTGCACCAAAATAGGAGCCTCAGTTAACAACGCCTTTAGTTTCTCAAAACTCTGTTGACACTTTTCTGTCCAATCAAACTTTACATATTTTTGCAAATGTCTCGTCATCGGGGTAGCTATCATGGAAAACCCCTTGACAAAACGCCTATAATAGCTGGATAGGCCTAGCAAACTCCTTACTTCAATTATTCTCCTTGACGGCTTCCAATCTATGATTGCTAAAATCTTACTCGAGTCAACTCTAATTCCATCTCCCGAGACAATGTGCCCCAAAAATCCTACTTCCTTAAGCCAAAATTCACTCTTGCTAAACTTGGCATACAATTGTTTATCTCTCAAAATTTACAGAACCTTACTCCAATGCTCGGCATGATCGTTCTCATCTCGAGAGTAGATTAGTATATCATCGATGAAGACCACGACAAACTTATCCAAGTATGGCCGAAAAATGCAATTCATCAGGTCCATGAAAACGGCAGGGGCATTCGTTACACCAAAAGGCATGACCAAAAATTCATAGTGGCCATACCTAGTCCTAAATGCGATTTTCGGTACGTCTAAGTCCTTGATTCTCAACTGATAGTACCCGGACCTCAAATCTATCTTGGAAAATACCGTGGCTTCCTTCAATTGATCAAATAAACCATCGATTCTCAGCAACGGGCACTTTTTCTTCACAGTTACCTTGTTAAGTTGCCGATAATCTATGCATAATCTCATAGAACCATCTTTCTTCTTCACGAATAAAACAGGAGCACCCCATGGAGAAAAACTCAGTCTTGCAAAACCTTTATTCGTTAGTTCTTGCAACTATGCTTTCAACTCTTTTAGCTCGGTTGGAGCCATTCTATATGGAGCAATAGAAATGGGGGCGGTACCCGGAGTTAACTCAATCCTGAATTCAATCTCTCTAGCAGGAGGTAACCCTGTTAATTCTTCCGGAAAACATCTGAATACTCGCATGCTATGGGTACCGACTCAATTTTCAACTCAGTCTCTTTAGTATTTATCACAAAGGTGAGGTAAGCTTCGTACCCCTTTCTTAAATATTTCTGAGTCAACAAGGATGATACCACTACTGGTGATCTATCTTGTTCGTCTGATTCAAGAATTTGTATTATAAATAGGCATTGTAATAGCCTAAACAAGGCATCAATTTTGGGATAGAAAATTCAATCTTTTATCCTCTCTTAGAAAAATACTCTCGATCTCGATCATCCTTGTAAATTATCTACTATCTTTTGTATAATAAAATCCTACGATATTAATAAAGCCTTCCGTTTGTGCATATATCCTCCCTCAATATTTCTATTGAAGTTTTTCAATAGTTAATATAACAACATTTTATCAATAGAAAATGGAAAATGTTGATATATAAAATTATTACCTAATAATATATCTCCATGCATTTCATGAAAACCTAATATTTTAGGTATCACAAATTTTACATTATTTATGTAGATTGGTATATTTTTTTGCTTTAAAAAGAATTAAAGTTTTTCCACAATTCACGATTACATCATGAGTAACTAACCAATCCATCCCAAGGATGACATCAAACTCATCAAACGGTAATAACATAAGATCAACCGGAAAGCAATGACCCCTAATTGTCAAAGGGCAACCTTTGCATACTCCATCAACCAACACATACTTGCCTAGGGGATTAGACACTCTTATTACAAATTCAGTAGACTCTATAGGCATGCTCATGCTAGAGACTAATTTTATGCATATATATGAGTGAGTAGATCCCGGATGAATTAAAGCTATAACACGAGTATTGTAAAGAGAAATGTACCCGTGATTATGTCAGGGGAAGATGCCTCTTCACGAGCATGAATGGCATATGTTCTCTCTGGTGCTCTACCTTCGACTCTTGCAGTCTCCTCTCTAGATGGATTCTTGCTACTCATATCATTTCTCGGGTTTCTCTACGATCTTCCTCTGGCAGCACTTCCTGGTCTTGCATTCTGAGACTTCTCATTCTCGCCCATCTCGGGGCAATCTCTAATAAAATGGTCTAAAGACCCACATCTGAAATAAGCTTTCTCGTTCGCTCGGCACTCACCAGTATGACGCCTACCACACTACAGGCAATCCGGTCTACTCGGTCGAACGTTGTCTACCCTAGCAACTGATGTGGTCTGCGCTTTAGACCCCAAAAACTGTTTGCCCTTACTTCAGTTTGAAAACTCGACCGAATTAGCTGGTCGAGTAGAAAAATCCCTCAATTTCTTAGATGAAGATTGGAGTAACTTATTCAGCTGTCTTTTCCTCGAGTTACGGGACTTAATCTTAGCTTTTTTTTTTCTCTTTAGCTAACTCTTCAGCCTTACAGGCTCTATCCACCAACACTACAAATTCTTGTAGTTCGAGAACTCCGACGTATAAATGGATTTCCTCAATTAGCCTATCCTTGAATCTCTTGCACATGATAGCCTCAGTAGACACGCACTTCCGGGCATACTTGCTAAGCCTTACAAACTCCTGTTTGTATCCGGTCACCTTCATTTGGCCTTGCTTTAATTCCAAGAACTCTTTGCTCTTTTGGTCGATGAATCTCTAGCTGATATACTTCTTCCAGAATTCCTCTTGGAAGAATTCCCAGCTAACTCTCTCCCTTAGTATCACCGACACAAGGTGTTCCACCATCGATAAGTCGAATCTCTCAAGAGAGATACCACACACTTTAGGCACTCCTCATACGTGTATGATAATTCATCGAATACTCTAATGGTATTCTCGAGCCAGAATTTTACTCTTTTCGAATCATCGTCCTTACCAACCCAGAATTCCTCGGGTCCTTATTTTCGGATCTTATCGACCGGTGGCCTTTCTATTCTCACTACCTCAACCACTTGAGGAGCTACCGGAGCGGGTTGAGGAATAGGTGGAGGTGGAGGGGGTTGAGCATTAGGATTTGCTCGAGTGTACTCAGTGTACCAGTTGCTCATCATATGAAGAAAGGCTTCTCGGGCCTCTTCTCCCTAACCCAAGGTCTCGGGTCTACTATCTGCTGGCGCGGTCCCTTGAGCTGGAGCTGGCGCATTACTCCTACCATCATCGCCTAAAGTTTGGTCTGGATCAAAATCCATTTACTATATAAAAACACAATATAAAATGTTAGGAGCCATCACACTATCATTACTCAATTACTCTTACATATGACATGTATAGCTAGACTTATACTTACACTATATTAGTTCGAGAATCGACTAAACTGTAGCTCTGATACCAATAAATGTAACACCCCTTACCCAGGTTCGAAGCCGAAACCGGATATGAGTCATTACCTAACTCAACATGCTTAAACATATCACATCTAGCTATAAAAATTTCATTTTGGCTTAAAATTTTTCTATTTAATCACATAATCTACTTATCTTGCGCCTACGAGGCCTTATACGTACTTTCGAAAGGTTTCAGGAATTAATCAAAAACATTTCCACACTTAGAAAATTTTTTCCCTAAACAGGGGCCACACGCCATTGTTGTTCAAAGGACACGCCCGTGTGCCCTTGAGACATGCTCGTGCTCCTCACCTGTGGTCGACACTGACTTAATACACAAGGCCGGACACAGGCCAGTGTCCCTCACACGGCCTTGACACACCCGTGTCTTAGCCCGTGTGCCAAAACCTTGCCATTCTGTTTATGACGTCATCATCTCACTATGGTCACATGGCCAAGGCACATGCCCGTGTCCTTAAACTATGTGTCCAATTAAATTCCTAACTTCAGGAGCATACTTCACACGACCTAGGCACATGCCTATGTTCCTGGCCGTGCCTCCCACACGACTAAGACACAAGGCCGCGTCTCTGCCCATGTCTTTACTACTAAGCATACTGACTTGTAACTCTAGTATGCAAGGGGACACACAGCCGATCACCACGCCTATGGGGCTGACCGTGTGCCACACACGGCCGCCAAAACAATTCAATATATAAATGACCATATGGTACCTTTAAGAACTCAAAAAGAATCAAGACATCCAAAAAAGCATGCACTTCATGAAATCCATCATCATTGAATATATAAACATATCAAGTATAGGCCAATGTCCCATGACCCTTTACAAAATATATTGAACAACTATAATAGCCAACACATTTGGCTTGCAAACATGACATAACAAAAAGACCAAGCCCTATATATGTGATACTCAAAATGAATCTAGTTTGGCTATACCAAATAGTGGTCGATAGTATGATCTCTAAACTCTGACGTCTGCGATTTCTCGAGCTATCTTGGCAATACTACAACGAAAAGGGAAACGAGAGTGGTAAGCATAAAGCTTAGTAAGTTTGCATGTAATTAAATAGCAACAATGAACTCATAAAGATACTCATCCATGGCATTAGATAACCATACATAGTGTCATAGGCTCATTACCATGGCTTACTCATATTTGCCCTTATCTAGCATTTACCACGCCACATATTGTAAATGTTCCTCGTGAATTACTCATGCATACCTATTTTTACTCAATCATATAACTTTAGTACCAATCTCAATTCTATATTTACTGCTAGATTATTTATCCCAATGATTCACTAGGGGTACTCAAAGATTGCACATTCATTATCGCTATCATGAACCCGAAGCCAATGCCACATCCCAGATGTGATCTTACATGGAATTACCTCTACTTACCAATGCCATATCCCAGACATGGTCTTACACAGGACCTTAACTATCTTATGGCTCGATGATATTATTCACACATTCATTATATCCAACCGGGACTTCAACATCTCAACTTTCTCATTCAACACCAAGTACACAATTTCATAGAATATCGTATAACAATATAATATCAAACGTTCTCAAACTTTCGAGCATAAATGTTGAATTTATCACATACAAACTTACCTCAGTTTCAAAATAAGCTAGATCGTCGATCTAGTCCGAGACTTTATTCTTTCCCCGGTCTAGATTGATTCTTGGTTCTTCTTGCTCTATAATAGCAAATTAGCTCATTTTAATCATCACATTAATAAAAGCATTTTAATAATCATGCTTTGGAAAAAATTCTATTTTGCCCTTATACTTTGGCAAGATGACCATTTTACCCCTAGGCTTAAAAATCAATTCTAATCAAATTTCTACCTTTAATGAGCCTAGGTGAACATTTATTTCTCTTATGGCTATCATCAAAACCCAACATTTCACACATTTACTACCAATTTTACAACCTTTACAAAAAGGTTCATTTAGGTGTTTTCATGGCAATACCTTTCACAAAAGTTGTTCATCTAACAACTAAGACTCATTTCCTTCCATAAAAATGCAGAAAATCACATACAAGCTCTCATGGAAAAACCCTAAAATTTTCACCATATTGCAAATTAGTCCACTCTTTAGAAAGCTTAAGCTTTACGGATTCTAAAAGCACAACTATCATCAAGAAAAACCATTAAAAACACTTACTTGTAGGGAGAAGATTTTCCTAAAATTTTGAGCTTTCAAAACCCCTATTTTTCTTGTTATTTTTAGTGGAGAAGAAGAGAGAAAAAGAGGATATCTTTTCTTTCTTTATTTTATTCTATTTATCAATTTAATCCACTAACTACACCCACTTTGACCAATTTTGACTTCTTTGTCCCCCTATGGCCGGCCAACCTCCATTTAAGGGGATAATTTCCTTTTAAAGACCTCCAGTTAATAGTCTATGGCTATTTGGCACCATTAGCTTATAAAATGGAGCTTTCACACTTTATGCGATTTAGTCCTTTTTTGCGATTAAGCAAGAAATCACTAAAATTTGGGCATCAAAATTTTGCATACATATAATCATGCTCTAGCTCATAAAATAAAATAAAAATAATTTTCTCCAACCTCAGATTAGTGGTTTCGAACCACTGTTCTGACTAACCCCTAAATCGAGCTGTTACACAATTGACTTCTAGAGGAAGGATTCCATCTGTTTCTCCATAATGGTTGCTAGAGTATTGGTTTCAATCTACTTGGTGAAATAATACACAACCACTACTATAAACTTCTTCTGCACCGTGGCTATCGAAAACAAACCCAAGATATGAATCCCCCAGGTCACGAATGGTCAGGGGCTTGACATAACCTGGAGAGGCTCCACTGGCTACTAATGTACGTTGGCATATCTCTGGCAAGAGTCACATGTGCAAACCAATTGATGTGCATCCTTTTGAACTGTAGGCCAATAATACCCTTATCTAAAAATTTTCTGGGCAAATAGCCTTCCTCCCAAATGATCACCACACATACCCTCATGAATTTCTCACATCACGTACTCAACCTCAGGTGGTGATAGACATCACAGCAACGAATGCAAAAACTCCTTTCTATGTAGTACAGCCTCTAAAAAGGTATACCTAGAAATTGTAGGACAAAATAAATTTCTTCAATTTACAATGTAATTGAATGATTCAAAAATTATCTACATAGTATTAAGATATCTAATTCGCCAATTAGGAATTTTTCAAAATTTTGTAGTTTGTGATAATGACATAACTCGCAGCTTACATTGTAACTTTGTGAGCTCCTTCCTATCCAGATTACTATGCGTACTTGGAGTGTACGGACTATGGGAGTCATCCATGTATCCTCCTGATCTATGCATAGAACTTGTGGCACATCATAACTCAGGGTATCCCTGTGCTAGAGTAGGATTTTCTCTCTTTTGCTCAATAATGACAGAGGATGCTAGTTTGGATAAAACTTTTGCACGAGTGTTGCCACTCCTTGGGATTTGCTTTACCTAGAATTTATCAAATCCTGTGAGCAATTGGGCTTCAACTGAATGTTATTTTTTTCAACATTGATTCATTTACATCATATTCACCATTCATTTACTTCACCACCAATTGTGAATCTGTGTGGATGACTAGATCCTTCACTCCTAGTTGGCGTGTTATCTACAGTCCCAATATCAAAGCTTCATATTCCACACTGCAACTCACCCCGCCTTAGCTGCAGAGCCGTCAACATAAACTAACCAGCTTTTCAAACTATCAATTGTATGTACACCCTCCTAAGGTGGGCTAACGTGTACAACAAGTAGGAAAAAGATCTTAGAATAAAGTACAAACTTATCATGTACCATCATAGAAATAACAAACTGAATTGTTGGTGTTTACCAAAGTTCACATGAAATTGTAAATAACATACACATTTAATTTCACAAAATATTAATTATCCAGTATTTTAGGTTATAAGTTGTATTACCTGTTGGGCCAACAAGCTTCTCGAAAGAACACTCCACCATAAATTCAATCAATACCTATCCCTTTATCGTTCTCCTCGGGGCTAACTCCACCCCAAACTCAACCAATTCAATGCTCCATTTTGCTACCTTTCCTGAAGTGTCAGCTTTGGATAATACTTCCTTCATAGGTTAAATAGTTAGGACGACAACTGTATGAACTTGAAAGTATGGACACAACTTGCGAGCTGCAACAATCAAAGCAAAGATACACTTTTCTATTTTTGATTACCTCAGTTTCTCGTTCTAGAGTACCTTGTTGATGTAGTACACTGGATATTGGTAAACATCCTCTACTCTAACTAACACTCTACAACGATCTCCTTTGAGATAGCTAGATACAAATAAAGGGTTTCTCCCACTCGTGGTGATTTTAGAAGTGGTGGAAGGGTAAGGTAGAACTTTAGCTCTTCAAAAGCTACCTAACATTCATCAGTCCATGAAAAAGAGGTTCTCAAGGTCTTGAGGAAAGGGAGGCATTTATCCGCCATTCTAAAGATGAACTTGTTGAGTGCCACGACTCTACCCGTGATATGTTAATTATCTTTTGTTGTTTTTAGAGGAGGTATTTCCAAGATCGCACAGATCTTCTCTAGGTTCACCTCTATTCCCCTTTCCAAAATCATGAAACCCAAGAATCTGCCAGCTCGCACGTGGAAAGTGCACTTTTCAGGATTCAGTTTCATGTCGTAGGCCTTCAAAATTGTGAACGCTTCTTATAAGTTTCGCCACATGTCTTCCATAGATCTACTTTTCACTAACATGTCATCCACATAGGCCTCAAGTCCGTATCCTATCTGGTCTATGAAAATTATATTCACTAATCTCTGATAGGTTGCCCTCACGTTCTTAAGACCAAATGGCATAACCCAATAGCCAAAAAGCTTTTCTTCGGTAATGAAAGTTATTTTTTCTGGTCAGCCTGATCCAACAAAATCTAGTTATAGCTAGAGAAAGTGTTCATGAAGCTCATGAACCTGTAACCTACAAGGGCATCAACCAAATGATCAATCAAAGGTAAAGGGAAACTATTCTTAGGACACGCCTTGTTAAGGTTGGTGAAATCAATACACATTCTCCATTTTCCATTTAGATACTTGACTTCCCTAATAAAACATGCTGATAACAGTTTAGTCACCTCTTGTCTTACTGCTCCACCACCTGTAGAGCGAACCTCCTCTTCTTCTACTTAACCGATTTTGCCTTTAAAAGTACATTCAACTTATGGAAGATCACCTGGGGGTTCACCCCCGACATATCCACCGCTGACCAAGAAAAAAATCTAAATTTGCCTTCAGACACCAAACCAACATGCTATTTTTTTCAATTACCAACGTTGATAAAATCTTTACAGTTTTTTCTTCATTATCACAAAATAGTTGTAAAGTCTTAGTATGCTCTTCTACTTTAGGCTTCTTTCTTATCTCTTCATACCTCATATCCAGGCTATCCCAGTCCAAGGCTTAACTCACTAACTCTATCCCTTACGAACTCTGTCCCCCAAATACGAGCTCTCGAGCCTATTTAATAATAACATATGGAATTGCCTCGCAGTTCACTAATCGAATTGCAAGAACCCAACCGCTGTCCTTGTTGGGAATTTGATCTTCATGCAGAACATTGCAATCACCATTTTTTCCATCCTTATTATTGGGCACCCGAAGATAGCATTGTACGCCATTGGATAGTTTACAATAAAAAATAAACGTATTTCGTAGTCGTGTGCTTGCCATCCCCCAAAGTAACTGGTAAAGTAATTGAGCCATTCACCTCCATTGAATGGTTCGCAAAACCATACAATGGCCTAGCTCTAAACAAAGCTTACAGTTTCAACCCCATTTTCTTATATGCTTCCTAGGATAGTACCTCCACTACACTTCCACTAACTACGAGTATCCTTTTAACCTCAAAACATACGATCATCATAGAAATAACCATCGAATTGTTAACTTCTTCGTCGTAGACTAACTCTTCATCATCATTACGAAATTCAATGCTTTATCTTCCCTACTGACATGACCTCTTAGGGACGCTAACAGACATCACACCTTATATATGAGCCATCCTCTTTGCGTTAGAACCTACCCAGTCTTCATATGTACCTACAATCACATGAATGCTACCTTTGAATTTTTGCTTACCTTGAAGATCACCACGCGAACTTTGACCTACTGGGAAACACCCTGATCAACAAATTTTGCGAGTTCACAATTTCACATTGCTTCTTTTATAGCATTCTTTAAAGTAAAATGTCTTCAGTCTTGTGCCCAACGTCATTGTGGAATGCACATCTGTCTCTTGAGTTGGACCTTCTTATGCTATGCCTCATTAGGGATGGTTTGGGCAGAATATTCTTTACTTGGTTCAGAATGTAAGTATGGGTAGCATTCAAAGGAGTGTAAACTTCGAACCTTCCCTGGGAATGTATTTCCTAGTTTGTTCTAGTTGAGACCTCTGAGAAGCCTTGAGAGAATTACACTATGTCTGTGCTCTCTGCTGCCATCACCTCTTGTTTGCAACGACTGGCTAGGAGGGCCTTGCTTGTTACGAGCTCCCTTTGGGTTCCTAAACTTCCTGTCTTCCCTTTGAAAGGTGCCACGCAATGCCTTTTTAATCTCCTCTGCCTCTACAAACTTGTGGGCTCGCTCCTATTGATCTGCCAAACTCTGTGGCGTAATGTCAGTAAAGGAGTACTATACATGGTCATTTTTTACCCCATTATGAAAGCATCGATAGCCCATTGATCCTCTAAATTCTTCATATTCAAAGTCGCCGCATGAAACCACTTTACATAATCTTAGAGAGACTCATATTCTCTCTATTTCACGGACATCAATCCTATTGGCATGCTTATGATCGCCTTGTGGGCCCTAAATCTTCCCAAGAAAATCTGGCCCAACTGGGAGAAACTTTGAACTGAGCCTTGAGGAAGGGACAAGTACCAGTCCTTCGCACTTCTTTTAAGTTTCGTGGAAAATTTTTTGCATTTTGCTGAATCTGATGCTCCCAGCATGTTCATATAATCATTGTACTGCATCAAGTGGGCTCACAGGTTTCTTTTACCCTCAAACATGTTATTTGGGACTTTAAAATCATGTGGCAAGTTCATTGTTGCTCTCTTAGGGGCTAATAGATTGTTAGAATAGAAAAGCCAATCCATGTCTTAAGACTCGAGGTGTAACACTCTCACATCTCGTCGCAACTTGCTCATCTCATGCTACCATTCTCTCGCATGCATGCCTAGAGCTTCGTCCTGTGCATTTACATTTTCATGAAAATCAAAATTGTCAGAGTGTATTTTTCTTCTTAACTCCTCATTCTACTGTAGCAACTCTTGCCGAAAAGTTTGCTACTGCTGAACTGTGCCTCTTGCACAACCATTTGTTCTCTCATAAACTTTATCTACTTCTGAAGAGCAAGAAATTATTGTGGCGATGTTTCCTGATTAGAAGGGAGTGGCAACCCTATAATAGCCCATTTTTAGTGAAATCGGAATAGGGGTTTTGGGACCACAAATTTGAAGTTAAAAAATTTATTTTATTATTATTTTATGGTCTACAGCATGATAGTATTACCGTATAAAAATTTTGTTAAGAAATTTTACCGTTTACATGTTCAATTTGATAAAAAGGACTAAATCGTGTAAAATGCAAAAGTTGAGTTCTAATAGCTAAAGGTATTAAATACCTATAGAACATTAAATTTGAGGTCCTTATATGGTAATTAGCCTATTAATGAGATAGTGGATGATAATGGTTTGGCAATATTGAAATTTGAATGAATTTTAAAGGTTAATTTTGGAAATAAGTAATTAAAGTTAATAATAAATAAAACCAAATTAGAGCATCATTTTGTATCATCTTTCCCAACCGAATATCAAACAAAAGAAAGCCATTTTTTGGAGCTAGGTTTTGACAAACTCAATTTCTTCAATTAGGTATGAATTTTTAAACCGTTTTTAATTATTTTTATGTTTCCGGGATCGTTGTATCTTAATTTAGCTAGCCTGGAGACTAATTTGTGAAACTGTTAAACTATTAAGGATTTACCATTGATTCATGTGCATGATTTTTGAAGTTTGATGTTAGAAAATGGATGGTTGTTATTAGATAAACAACTTTTGTAAAGTGATTTTTAGTGGAATTGTAAAATAGGGACTAAATTGAAAAAAAGGAAATATTGCATTGTAAAATTTTGAAATAATTGAAGTATTATACATGCTAAAGACCTATTTGATATTCGGGCATGGTGGGTTGTGGTGAAATTGTGTAAATTTCCATTTTATGAACTCGAGACTAAATTGCAAATAAATTAAAAGTATAAGGGCAAAATGGTAATTTTGCCAAAATATGTATTGGACTAAATTGAATATGAAACATATTGAATTGAGCTAAATTTATCCATATAGATCCAATCAGACCTCGTATGGAGTTAGATCAAGGTAAAGAGAAAATCTTAGATTAATCGCCTCCATATTTACGTATACTCATCAAGGTAAGTTTGTGTAATTAAATTGAGTATTTGTATGTTTTAATTGAATTATATTTATGTGATTTGTATAATTTCCATGTATAATACCAATTGCATATTTGATGACGTACGACGATTACCGAGCCCCGTTTGAACCCTAAGAATTCGTAGGATACAAATGAGATGTCATTAGGGTTACTGATTTGGTTGAGGTCCTGCATGTGTTGCGGACACACCACGGCTCGTATGAGCTTTCTGATTTACAGCTCGTGAGAGCATACTGGTTTATAGCTCGTATGAGCATTCATGTACAGGAATTGACGGATTACAGTTTAGCACACTATGTGTGAGCTATCCTGAGTATCCAACAATATTATAAATAGTTCAACAACCAATTTTCTGATACGATATGACATGGGTTCGATATGAACTATTACAGGTATAGATATGAATATATGGAAAATGATATTACATGGTACATGGGTATATGAAATGGATGATACATGCATATGCAATGAATTGTTGAGCTTATCCATGACTGGTTTATATAAGTGTTTACATGACTAACATGGTTGAGGTATATGTGCTTAGGCATTTGGCCAATATATGTTGGGATATGCTTTGATTGATTACCTTATATTTGAATAAATGGTAAGTTAAATTCTTTGTTATACAAACTTACTAAGCTTAAATGCTTACTCTGTGTATTTTTAGTGTTTTATAGTGAATCAGAAGCTCGTTCGGGTTGGAAGCTTTTCGAAGTTATACCACACTATCCATTGGCTCTTTTGGTACTTCCAGTTGGTTTAATTTTGGTTATAATGGCATGTGTAGGTTATTTTGGCTAATTTTAGCTTATGTGTTTTGGTTGTGGAAATGACCATTTGATTTGACTTGTGTTTTGTTATGTTTTGGTATATTTTGGTATGTATATATATGGCCTAAATTTGGTTGATATGTGGCTTGATTGGTGCTTGAATGATGAGAGGTAAAATGATAGTTATATGTGCATTTTGTATAATTGTTTTGTGAGTTGATGAATTGATTGTGAATTAGTACCTTGTTGTGTAAGACATATATGTTTAATTATGTTAGAAATTGAAGGGCATGTTTAACATCAATTGGTATGTTTTGGTAAAGTGATCTACATGATATGTATTGATGCATTTATGCATATAAGTTAGTTGAACATTTGGTTATATTGAATACATGGTTAAACATGTTTATATTTTTCATTTAAGGTGTCTAAGGGCATATTGGTTATATGTGATCATACCATTTGTAAAAGGCTTGATTATGCTTGTTTTGGATGTCTTATTTTAGCTTGTGTATATGTGCAAAGTTGAAAGTAGGCTGATGCCAAATTGGATGAGAAAAATGGCTTGTAAAATAGTCTATTTTCATCCACATGGGCAGAGACACGGGCGTGTGTCTCAGCCGCGTGTGACACACAGTCAGATGCCACGACCATGTGTCCCTTGTAGTTTTCAAAGGGTTGCAAGTCAGGCTGTTACATAGCCTAGCACACAGCCTAGCACACGGGCATGTGAGGTTACTTCAAAGGGTACACGGCCTAGCATACGAGAGTGTGGCTTGGCTATGTGACCAAGTCAGAGAGTTACACAGGCATGGGCACGGGCTGGGACAAGGTCGTGTGTCCCTATTTCGAATGGCCACACAGCCTAAGACATGGGCATGTCTCTTGGCCATGTGAGTCACACGGCTGCAACTTTGAAAATTTGAAATGTTTTCTGAAAAATTCTTTGAGTTTTTGATTTAGTCCCAACTTGTTTCTAATGTATATTTTGTGCCTCAAGGGCTCGTATATGGGACAATATGAATGATTTTGATTGGTTTTTGTTATAAATATTGATATGTTATGAAATGTCTGAAATTTTGGTTATTTGTATTGTAAACTCTGGTAATACTCTGTAACCCTATTCTGGTGACGGATACGGGTTAGGGGTGTTACATTTATTGGTACCAGATCTACGGTTTAGTCGATTCTCAGACTGAATGTAGCGTGTACGAGTCTAGCTATACATGCCATTATATAATCTGTGATAGTGTGATATCTCTTGACTATTTTAAAACATGTTTTCATATAGCAATGACATCCAACCGAGCTGATTCTGATGAAGTAGAGAGTACGAGCGATAATTTTTCACATTGAGCAAATATGCCCGAAAGTGTATTTCGACTAAGACCGCTATGTGTAAAAGATTCGAATAAGGGTTAAACGAGGACATTAAGCTTTTGGTTGGAATTCTTAAGCTGAAAGAGTTCGTTATACTGGTTGACCAGACACATAAGGCCAAAGAACTGAGTAAAGAGAAAAGATGTGCTGATTTTAAAGCTAGAGTCTCGAGAAAGAGATCGACTGGGAAGTCTTATCAGTTAGTATCAAAGAAATCAAAAGAACATCACAACCTCAGGCTACATCTGTAGTGAGTGTGGGTAGTGTCAGAGATGTTAGACCCGAGTGTAAGCACTGTAGCAGACCATATTATGGTGAGTGTCGAGTGAAGAACGGAGCATGTTTCAGATGTGGTTCCTTCGACCACTATCTTAGAGATTTCCCAGAGAAATCTAAGAAAAAGAAAGTTCAGACTGCGAGATCGAGCAACACAGCTGCGAGACATAGACCACCTCGTAATCCTAAAAATGTGAGTGGTAGTCGTGGTGTGACGAAAGACTCTACTGTGAGATCCGAGGCACGAGCCCTGGCTAGGGCTTATGCTATTCACGCATGCGAGGATGCTTCTATGTTAGATGTTATTACCGGTACTTTCTCTATTTATGATACTGATGTAACTACTTTGATTGATCTGGGATCAACCCATCCGTATGTTTGCACGAATATAGTGTTTAGTAAAAATTTACCTGTTGAATCTACTAATTCGTGGTTAAAGTATTGAACCCTCTAGGTCGGTATGTGATAGTTGATAAAGTCTGCAAGAATTGTCCTTTGACGACTTGGGGTTACAGTTTTCCGGCTAATTTGATGTTATTACCGTTTGATGAATTTGATGTGATTCTGGGTATGGTCTGGCTAACTCTACTTGACGTTGTGGTAAATAATAGACGAAAGCGTATCGTATTAAAATGTCAGAACAGTGGGACGCTTCGTATTGAATCAGATAATCTGAGTGGGTTACCTATTGTCATATTAGCTATGTCAGCGTAGAAATATGTGAGAAAAGGTTACAATGCTTATCTTGCTTATGTATTGAATACTAAAATTTATGAATTGAAGCTTGAATTAGCACCAGTGGTTTGTGAGTATTATGATGTGTTTCTAGAGGAGTTATCTGGATTATCGCAAATCAGAGAGGTTGAGTTTGCTATAGAACTTGTATCGGGAACATCATCGATATCGATAGCACCTTACAGAATGGTTCCTACAGAGTTAAAAGAGTTGAAAGCATAGCTGCAAGAGTTGACAGATAAGGGTTTTGCTCCACCTAGTTTTTCACCTTGGGGTGCACCAGTTCTATTTGTTAAGAAAAATGACGGATCAATGAGATTATGTATTAACTACCGTCACCTCAACAAGGTTACAATCAAGAATAAATATCCACTGCATCGAATTGATGATTTATTCGATTAGTTGAAAGGTGCCATAGTATTCTCGAAGATTAATCTTCGTTCTGGCTACTATCAACTACGAGTGAAAGATTCAGATGTGCCAAAGACTGCATTTAGAACAGGTACGGACATTATGAATTTCTTGTGATGTCGTTTGGTTTAACTAATGCACCTGTACTAGTTATGGATTTGATGAACAGAATCTTCAGACAGGATCTAAACAGTTTTGTTGTGGTATTTATTGATGAAATTTTGATCTATTCTCGAGATGAGTCCGAACATGCTGAACACTTGAGAATTATTTTACAAAGTTTGCGAGATAAAAAAATGTTTTCTAAGTTTAGCAAATGTGAGTTTTGGCTTCGAGAAGTCGATTTTCTGGGACATGTAATGTCGACTGAAGACATCAGAGTTGATCCGAGTAAAATTTTCGTAGTTGTTGACTGGAAACCACTGAGAAATGTATCTGAAGTCAGAAGTTTTCTGGGATTAGTTGGTTATTACCAAAGATTCGTCAAAGGGTTCTCAATGATAGCTATATCGATGACACGACTATTACAGAAAGATGTGAAGTTTGAATGGTCCAATAAATGTCAGCAAAGTTTCAATGAGTTGAAAGCACTGTTGACCAAAGCACCAGTTTTGGTTTAGCCTGAATCAGGTAAAGAATTTGTGATTTTTAGTGATGCATTATTGAATGGTTTAGGCTATAATTTAATTTAGGAAGGCAAAGTGATAGCTTATGCTTTCAAACAGTTAAAGCCGCACAAAAAGAACTATCTGACGCATGACTTATAGTTGGCAGCTATTGTGTTTACATTGAAAATTTGGCGACACCATTTGTTTAGCGAAAAATGTCACATATTTACCGATCACAAGAGTTTAAAGTATCTAATGTCGCATAAAGATATAAATCTAAGATAGCACAGATGGCTCGACCTATTGAAAGATTATGAATTGATTATTGATTATCATCTAGGAAAAGCAAACGTAGTTGCTGATGCTTTGAGTAAAAAGTCCTTGTTTGCTTTGCAAGCGATGAACACATGACTGACACTATCTGATGATGGCTTGATCTTAGTTGAGTTGAAAGCTAAACCGATATTTTTACAACAAATCTGCGAGACTCAGAAATGTGATAGTGAATTGCTAGCTAAACGGGTAAAGTATGACTCGACTTTTGATTCAGAATTTCAGATAGGATCTGATGATTGTTTACTGTTCAGAGGCATAGTTTGTGTATTGAGGAATCCAGAGCTTATTTAGAGAATCTTGCATGAAGCTCATAGTGGTAGCTTATCTGTTATCCGAGAAGTAATAAAATGTACGGTGACTTGAGACAGATGTATTGGTGGCCGAGAATGAAACATGAGATTTCTGATTTTGTATAGAGACGTTTGATATGTCAGAAAGCTAAAGCTAAACATCATGTATCTTTAGGATTGTTACAGCCAGTGATGATACCAGAGTGGAAATGGGATAGAGTTACTATGGATTTTGTATCAGGTTTACCCCTATCTCCAAGAAAAAAAGATGTCATCTGGGTTATCGTTGACGGTTTAATGAAGTCTGCACATTTTATTCTGTTACGTACAAATTTCTCCCTTGATAGATTGGCTGAATTATATGTTTATGAATTGTTAGATTACATGGAGTGCGAGTCTCTATTATTTCAGATAGAGATCTGTGGTTTTCATCACGATTCTGGAGAAAATTACAGGAAGCTCTTGGTACGCGGTTGCATTTTAGCACTGCATTTCACCTTCAGACCGATGGTCAGTCTGAACGTGTGATCCAAATTTTCGAAGATATGCTTCGTTATTACGTATTAGAGTTCAAAGGTAACTGGGAGAAATATTTACCATTAGCCGAATTAGTGTAAAATAATAGTTTTTAGTCAAGTATAAAAATGGCATTGTATGAGGCTCTATATGGTCGTAAATGTTGAACTCTGTTATACTGGACCGAGTTCAGTGAGAAAAAGATACACGGGGTTGAATTGACTCGTGAGACTAAAGAAAAAGTGAAAGTGATCATACCATTTGTATAAGGCTTGATTATCTTGTTTTGGATGCCTTATTTTAGCTTGTGTATATGTGCAAAGTTGAATGTAGGTTGATGCCAAATTGGGTGAGAAAAATGGCTTGTAAAATGGCCTATTTTCGTCCACATGAGCAGAGACATGGGCGTGTGTCTAAGCCATGTGTCCCCTATAGTTTTCAAAGGGTTGCAAGTCAAGTTGTTACACGGCCTAGCACACGGGCGTATGGCTTGGCCGTGTGACCAAGTCAGAGAGTTACACAGGCTGGGGCACAGCCTTGTGTCCCCATTTCGAATGCCCACACGGCCTAAGACACGGGTGTGTCTCTTGGCCGTGTAAGTCACACAGCCTGGTCACACAGTCGTGTGACCCTTACAGCTTTGAAATTTTGAAATGTTTTTCGAAATTTTTTTTGAGTTTTTTATTTAGTCCCGACTTGTTTCTAATGCATATTTTGGGCCTCGAGGGCTCGTACATGGGACAATATGAATGATTTTGATTGGTTTTTGTTATGAATATTGATATGTTATGAAATGTCTGAAATTCTGTTTGTTTGTACTGCAAACTCCGGTAATACTCATTAAACTTATTCCGGCGACGGATATGGATTAGGGGTGTTACAAACCTATGACCAGAGGATATGTTCAAGTCCAATGGACGAGAAAATCCTTGATAAGTCGTATTGCCAAAATTCTTTGGTTGATTGGTGAACCAGCCAGCAAATATGTCTGCTTCATTAGGTTGACTGCCAGAACCCGAGGCTCTAGTTTGTCGAGATGAAAGGTTGAAGGGAAATTCTTATTAGGGTGATCCATCATAACTTTTGGTAATTTTTCTCAGACTTGAAAGAAATATGTTGGTCAGAGGTTTGTCCACACTCACCACACAAATTGTTGGGTAATTTTTCGTTATGTCTCATTAAAGGGGATAATCGAATATTTATATACATGGTTACTGTTCATAGAATTGACGTTCTTAGTAGACTCTATGCATGTTGGACACATGTACTATTTTGGGTTGCCTACTAAACTTCGTGGCCCCCAAATGCGAACTCCTTAGGTATATGCAAGCTGAGACCGTGAGCTCGCGTTGCTGACTACTCACTGTAAGGCTTGCACGCATCCATCCGGTAGGGTCTAGTAGGGTCGCGGGTAGGCGACCCAGACCTTATTTTGTTCTCAGGTTGGTGATCATAAGTACATAACAGAACGCATCTTGCTTATTGTTATTGATAGATTCTTATTCATCTAAGAAAGCTACAAGCATACAAAAAAAAAAAAGTGTACAAGACTTGAACTACCATTTTCATTAATCCCCCAATTAATGCAAAGGTGATTCATGTTTATAGTTGCTACTTCAAGAATATTTTTTATCACTCTCCTGCTCAGTATTCTTCTTTTGAAAATGGAAGTCAGATAAAAGTTAGGTTTCCAAGCCAATCTGAGAATAATAGAAATAAGAGCCTTACCCTATTCCAATACTTGCTGCCATGAATAAGATAGACCACACAAATTGAAATACTTAAATTAAGAAGTGTTTTTTAATTGTTAAATTAATCTTAAAACGACTTTTACTTCAATAATAGTTTGGTAATGTTGAATATGACATCATCATTGAACAAATATACTAAATATTTATACGAAACATAGTATTAAATTGTAGCCACAATGCAACATAACGGCCGCATCTTAATGAAAATAGAAACTACCACGATGCATGTAACACCCCAAACCCGGCCCAGAAGTTAGGCCCAAATATGGTGTGTCACATTGAAGAAAATGTATAAAGGATTTGTGATTCGTACTAAAATAAGTTTTGTTAAAATCAAGAAAAACAAGTTTGATTTGAGACATTTGATAAAATACTACTAACCTCGAAGATTGATTGATAAATCGATAGATTTAAACTAATAATCTTATAAAACGTGACTTTTGAAAACGACGTTGCAAATTCGAAGAAGATTTCCGTG
Source organism: Gossypium rotundifolium (assembly GCA_025506655.1). Lineage (NCBI taxonomy): Eukaryota > Viridiplantae > Streptophyta > Magnoliopsida > Malvales > Malvaceae > Gossypium > Gossypium rotundifolium. The sequence continues at coordinate 82,186,562 of CP106722.1, read as the reverse complement.
TTAAAAATATTTGTAAAAGTTTATTTTGAAATCCATTTGTTAATCGATTTTGGAAAACCATTATCTAATTTTTTAGAAAATTCACTTTTAAAACAATTTAAGCAAAATAATAAGTATATCAAACATAAAGAAAATAATAAAATACTCCAGAGGCCTTATTACAACATAAAACCCAAAATAGTAAAGTGAACGAAAATAGAAATCTAAAGTTCAATATGAACCATTTCTGAAGTATAGCCTCCATTGAGTCATCCATGGCCCCAAGTCCTCGTCACTGAGCATTACCTACAAGGGTTAAGAAAGAAAAGGGGGTGAGTTACAAGAACTCTATGTGAAATCCCCTTACCGTTGTTCACTGGGCTTCAACCCATTTAGCAAATATTTGGGCTTGAGCCCATCTGACAATAACTTGGGCCGAAGCCCATTTACAAAACATAATATATCAAATGAATGTAATGCAATCCCAAACCAACCTAATATTCCGTCTGCTACACACCACCCGTACCAACCAACACACCTGTGTGGATCAAGTCAACCCACCCCGCCAACACACCAATCGCAGGCATTAAGCCATTTATAACAAAGTTAATTATGGACAAGCCACCTGAATAATAGAATTTACGTGGCATAGCCACCAGACAAATTATGACAGAGTCACCAAAATATGTGGCAGAGCCACCAGATTACTTCCTCCGATCATCAATATCCCAATCCCATGCAGAATTATGTAAATGCAACATACATAGTAATTAGTATTACAATTATAAACAACAATTAATAACTCAGAGATTCATTACAAACAATTTGGCCCATTAACACTTTGCAAAATCAGCCCATTAGGGCAATATATCAAATCGGCCCATTAAGGCAATCTTATCAAATCAGCCCATAAACAATATATCAATTCGGCCCATTAAGGGTATTTTTGTAATTTTACCCACTAAGGGTAATTCGGTAATCTCGCAACCCAGGGGTATTTCGGTAATTTACCCCCAAGGGTATTTTCATAATTTCACAACCCCGGACTTAACTACTAATTTGGGGCACTAAAATTGAAACTGTCCATCTGCGTCATGTTGACTAAAATGACTATAACTCGTGTTAGGAAACTCTAAATTTAGATCCGTAAATTTTCCTTGAATCTCGACTCATATATCTTCTTACTACGATGTTTTCAAAATTTTTTGCTTAACCAATTAGTATAGTTTATTCCTTTAATTTTCCCTTGTTTCACTGTCCAACGATTCTGACCTCTCCTTCCTTAATTTCAAATATCTCATTGTAAGGTTTTCATATACTGCTCCCACTTGTTTCTATTCAAAATAGGCTCACTAAGTATTCCATTCATATAAATTATAACCCATAATTCACTTTTTACAATTTTATATGATTTTTTCAAGACAAATTAGGGAACCACGAAGTCATCAGAACCAGTCTCACTAAAATTAACATATCTCAGAATATAAAATTCCTTTCCTTCTCCGTTTCTTCCTTATCAAAATAGACACAGTAAGATTTTATATGATATCTAATTCACTTTCTAATTCCCTTTTCCCTATTTTTCGTGATTTTTCAAATACACATCACTATTTCTAACTGAAACTGTTTTATTACAAAATATGGTTACTACTACGAGTATACGCACTCCCGAGTGATCACGGATGCCAGTTTCTGGTTTTCTTCGGTATTTCGACTGAATCACAAAACATATCATACAAACTTTTAGAGAGATGTGAGATTACACCCCAATTCAAACATGTTTTCGGAAGGTACGAGACTACACACCTTATTCGAAATCCGTAACACGATATTCTCTGCGGCACCTAAAGATACAATCGGTCAACAATTATTCCAAAACCCAATTTAAAAATTCATCCAAGTATTGTGATTGATTTAACAATCTATATCACTTACCAACAATCTGAGTCTCTTATTACGAGAGATAGGTGTTCAACTTTACCACTATTTTCGAAAATCCACAAGTAGAGAGTATCGAGTGATTTCGTGCCTAACAACATAATCGATTAGCCAAACTTTCAATCCGATTAACACCATAACCGAATAGCGATATCGAATGGACTACGAAAAGACTCCTTACCTTAATCCATGATAATCTCGATTCCCACCAATTGGCTTATGACTACGAATGAATCGACAAGGATTTGGTATTAGGCCACCCACTAGAACTCTACAAAAAAGAGTTGATCAAATATGAGAATGATGGATAGAGTGATATTTCGATAAGAAATAAAGTGGAATAGCCGTATAGTGATGAACATGCATATTCGGCTAAAAAGAGAAGAAATGAAAAGATTAGAAAGAAGCCCTTACTCGATTCAACCAAGGAGAGATGTCCAACACACAAAAATAGGGAAGATAGAAGATGATAGAAATTCGGCTATCAAAAGAAGATGAACAAAAGATGAATATTTGACTTAACAAAAGAGAAGAAAGATGCACGATTGTGCTAGGAGGTTTCGGTAAAGAGAATAGCAAATTGGAAGAAGATGACACAAAAGTTGCAAATAGGATTTTTGGCCAAAACAATACCAAGACCTTACCAAATGCCAAAGTAAAAATTTCAGCTACTTATCTACCCCCAAAACCGTCCACATGCATTACAATATTGGTCAAACATTTGGCCAACCACACTTTCCATAACATTCTCCCCTTTTTGTGCCAACATGTCCCACATGCTTGCCTTTTTCATTTGATTCCTTTCCCCAACCTCAACCTTTCCTTATTTCCTTAGCCACCTTACCAAAAATAAAGAAGTTCACCTTGCCATATATACCTCTTGGCCGACACTTAAGGAGAGAATGCAAAAATAACAGTCAAAATTTGCACATTATGGGATTTAAACCTCTTCCCTCAAGGTGCTTCATGTGGAGTCATATCTTTCTTACCAATTGCTCATTTATGCTAGCAATTTACTCATTTATTTCCATAAACATTGGGTCACTTACTACATCTCCTTTAAAGTACTTAAACCTAAAATTTTTCTATAGCGTAACTTGAACCGGAGACTCCATAGAAACCCCATAACTTTCCAAAATCACTTTCCTAATAAATCCAACTTGAAATAATGCCGTTCTCTTATTCTTAAAAATTTTAAATACCCCTACGCCCAAGGTCCATTGGGCCCAATTCTTCTAGGCCCAATTTCGGGATGTTACAATTCTACCCTCCTTAAAAAAATTTTGTCTTCGAAATTTCCATCCTACTACTAAACGCATCGGTCAAATTACACTACTATGCTTTCGCTGCACACTCTGATCTTAATAACACTAATTCGCTTTCTATCTTTAACCTTGGAAACTCTTCACATCATCAAATATCAAATCCTCAGAAGCAAACAGGTATTTATCACTCATTCATAAAATTTTCTACATTCAACCAAAACATACCCGTCTTAATTGTGATGAAACAATCCCGAGCCCTATGCTCCTTAGACCCGCATCTCAAACATGCTCCTGACCTCCTCCAGCATTCACCCGAATGACACCTTTCGCAATAATCGCAAACTGGAAAGTTTGGACGTGCCTTGACACACTTCACAGAACGAGACTGCGACCCTAAAGAACCACGATCTCCTTTTTTCTTACAGTCCACGCACCCAACTCAAAGTGCCTCACCGATTCCTTTAACCTCCTCCAATACTTCTTTAGCTAACTGAGTTAGCTCATCAACCCCAGCTTGATCATGAGATTCTGTTTCAGCCACTGGTAATGCCAACGCCTCCCTTTCGGAAACATACCTCGGTGCTGAAGATCTAGCCCTAGCATTTCGGCCTCCACCACGTCCACATCCTCTAGTGCTCATATTCACTAAGTCGATTTAATCTGATTAAGAGTCTTATGAATCAGTTATACTATTTCAGTGTTTATTAAATAATATTTTATGAAGTATAGGAAGTAAAGTTATTTTCGCAAAACGCATCCTATAGTCTCAATCTCTATAGTTTCAGCTCCTAAAACCTAAAGTTCTAGAGTATTACTACAGTCATACCATAATATTCATAAAATGATAACAGATACTTACTTGACTTGGTGCCGGATACCCGTGGTGCCATACTTCCTTTAGAACATATATATATATATAATTTAAAATTTAAACTGTCTTGAAAACATTTTTTAACCCAAACCACAGCTGAGTTTTAAAACTGGGCTCTGATACCATAAAATGTAACACCCCAAACCCGACCCAGAAGTTAGGCCCAAATATGGTGTGTCACATTGAAGAAAACGTATAAAGGATTTGTGATTCGTACTAAAATAAGTTTTGTTAAAATCAAGAAAAACAAGTTTGATTTGAGACATTTGATAAAATACTACTAACCTCGAAGATTGATTGATAAATCGATAGATTTAAACTAATAATGTTATAAAACGTGACTTTGAAAATGACGTTGCAAATTCGAAGAAGATTTTCGTGTTAAAAATATTTGTAAAAGTTTATTTTGAAATCCATTTGTTAATCGATTTTGGAAAACCTTTATTTAATTTTTCAGAAAATTCCCTTTTAAAACAATTTAAGCAAAATAATAAGTATATCAAACATAAAAAAAATAATAAAATACTCCAGAGGCCTTATTACAACATAAAACCCAAAATAGTAAAGTGAACGAAAATAGAAATCTAAAGTTCAATATGAACCATTTCTGAAGTATGGCCTCCATTGAGTCATCCATGACCCCAAGTCCTCGTCACTGAGCATTACCTACAAGGGTTAAGAAAGAAAGGGGGTGAGTTACAAGAACTCGGTGTGAAATCCCCTTACCGTTGTTCACTGGGCTTGAACCCATTTAGCAAATATTTGGGCCTGAGCCCATCTAACAATAACTTGGGCCGAAGCCCATTTACAAAACAGAATATATCAAATGAATGTAATGCAATCCCAAACCAACCTAATATTTCGTCCGCTACACACCACCCGTACCAACCAATACACCTGTGGGGATCAAGTCAACCCACCCCGCCAACACACCAATCGCAAGCATTAAGCCATTTATAACAAATTTAATTGTGGACAAGCCACCTGAATAACAGAATTTACGTGGCATAGCCACCAGACAGATTGTGACAGAGTCACCAAAATATGTGGCAGAGCCACCAGATTACTTCCTCCGATCATCAATATCCCAATCCCATGCAGAATTATGTAAATGCAACATACATAGTAATTGGTATTACAATTATGAACAACAATTACTAACTCAGAGATTCATTACAAACAATTTGGCCCATTAACACTTTGCAAAATCGGCCCATTAGGGCAATATATCAAATCGGCCCATTAAAGCAATCTTATCAAATCAGCCCATTAAGGCAATCTTATCAAATCGGCCCATAAACAATATATCAATTCGGCCCATTAGGGGCATTTTCGTAATTCGGCCCATTAGGGGTATTTTCGTAATTTTACCCACTAAGGGTAATTCGATAATCTCATAACCCAGGGGTATTTCGATAATTTACCCTCCCAAGGGTATTTTCATAATTTCACAACCCCGGACTTAACTACTAAATTGGGGCACTAAAATTGAAACTGTCCATCTGCGTCATGTTGACTAAAATGACTATAACTCGTGTTAGGAAACTCTAAATTTAGATCTGTAAATTTTCCTTGAATCTTTTCTTACTACAATTTTTCCAGAATTTTTTGCTTAACCAATTAGTACAGTTTATTCCTTAAAGTTTCCCTTGTTTCACTATCCAACAATTCTGACCTCTCCTTCCTTAATTTCAAATATCTCATTGTACGGTTTTCATATACTGCTCCCACTTGTTTCTATTCAAAATAGGCTCACTAAGTATTCTATACATATAAATTACAACACATAATTCACTTTTTACAATTTTATATGATTTTTCCAAGACAGATCAGGGAACCACGAAGTCATTCAAAACCAGTCTCACTAAAATAACATATCTCAGAAAATAAAATTCCTTTTCCTTCTCTGTTTCTTCCTTATCAAAATAGACACAGTAAGCTTTTATTTGATATCTAATTCACTATCTAATTCCCTTTCTCTTATTTTTCGTGATTTTTCAAAAACATATCACTGTTTCTAATCGAAACTATTTTATTACAAAATATGGTTACTACTACGAATATACGCATACCCGAGTGATCACGGATGCCAGTTTTCAATTTTCTTCGGTATTTCGACCAAATCAAAAAACATATCATACAAACTTTCAAAGAGATGTGAGATTACACACCATTTCAAACATGCTTTCGGAAGGTACGGATTACACACCTTATTCGGAATCCGTAACATGATATTCTTCGCGGCACCTAAAGGTACAATCGGTCAACAATTAGTCCAAAACTCAATTTACAACTTCATCCAAGTATTGTGATTGATTTAACAATCTATATCACTTACCAAAAATCTGAGTCTCTTATTACGAGAGATTGGTGTTCAGCTTTACCACTATTTCCAAAAAATCCACAAGTAGAGAGTATCGCGTGATTTCGTGCCTAACAACATAATCGATTAGCCAAACTTTCAATCCGATTAACACCATAACTGAATAGCGATATCAAATGGACTATGAAAAGACTCCTTACCTTAATCGATGATAATCTCGATTCCCACCAATTGGCTTATGACTACGAATGAATCGACAAGGATTTGGTATTAGGCCACCCACTAGAACTTTACGAAAAAGAATTGATCAAATATGAGAGTGATGGAGAGTGATATTTCGATAAGAAACTAAGTGGAATAGCCGTACAGTGATGAACATACATATTCGGCTAGAAAGAGAAGAAATGAAAAGATTAGAAATGAAGCCCTTACCCGATTCAACCAAGGAGAGATGTCCAACACACAAAAATGGGGAAGATAGAAGATGATAGAAATTCGGCTATCAAAACTAGATGAACAAAAGATGAATATTTGACTAAACAAAAGAGACGAAAGATGCACAATTGTGCTAGGAGGTTTCGGGAAACAGAATAGCAAATTGGAAGAAGATGGCACAAAAGTTGCAAATAGGATTTTTGGACAAAACAATTCCAAGACCTTACCAAATGGCAAAGTAAAAATTTCAGCTACCTATCTTCCCCCAAAACTGTCCACATGCATTACAATATTGGTCAAACATTTGGCCAACCACACTTTCCATAACATTCTCCCCTTTTTGTGCCAACATGTCCCCCATACTTGCCTTTTTCTTTTGATTCCTTTCCCCAACCTCAACCTTTCCTTATTTCCTTAGCCACCTTACCAAAAATAAAGAAGTCCACCTTGCCATATATACCTCTTGGCCGACACTTAAGGAGAGAATGCAAAAATAATAGTCAAAATTTGCACATTATGAGATTTGGACCTCTTCCCTCAAGGTACTTCATGTGGCGCCATATCCTTCTTACCAATTGCTCATTTATGCTAGCAATTTACTCATTTATTTCCATAAGCATTGGGGTCACTTACTACATCTCCTTTAAAGTACTTAAACCTAAAATTTTTCTATAGCGTAACTTGAACACGAGACTCCATAGAAACCCCGTAACTTTCTAAAATTACCTTCCTAATAAATCCAACTTGAAATAATGATGTTCTCTTGTTCTTAAAAATTTTAAATACTCCTACGCCCAAGGCCCATTGGGCCAATTCTTCTAGGCCCAATTTCGGGAAGTTACAACGCAATAGCGGCGCAACGCATCAAAGAAATCGCATAACGATCGTTGCGGTTAAAATCCATTATGCAACGCCATAACAATTATTAAAAAGCGGCGCAACGCTGTATCAGCACCGCAATAGGTCGTGTAGAGCTTTGTTTGCTTAATTGCAAACTTAATTACATCTAATAATCAAATTTAAAGCTTCTATAAACTAATGTTGGAGTTTTTCAATGTTTAGGCTATAACGGGATAACTATAGTAGGCAACCACGAAGATAATCAATGGCCAAAGATACTTGTCTGTAGGTCAAAAGAATAAGAGAATCAAAATAAAAACAACATTAAATCTTGAGAATTTTATAGTAAAAACCAGAAAGAATCATTAGCAGTATGGCAGTAGCAAGCATGAAACTTGTAGACATTGTGAGAGACTTGAAAACTAAGTTCCCCTAATATGATAAAATAAAGCAATTAAAATGATTAGGTTTCTTGGTCTTGAAAATTAAAAAAAAAAAACTCATAAAATGCATAAATATAATTTGTTAAAAGTAAACAGATCTAGATCATGTTTCATGTAAGCTACAAAACTTTTTTTTTTAGTTTGACCAAGATTTTTAGTTTTGAGCTTTTGGTAGTATATCAAATTTTCATATCAATTATTCTATTGAAGAGTTGTGCCTACTTGTACAATTATTTTGGCAGGAACTAGGCATGTGGGTATTGAGTTTTCTTTTGAATTTTTACAAAATAAAGTTGTCTAAAGCTATGTGAAATGAAATGAAATGACACTATCACATGCTTTGTGTAGGAATAGGATCTAATGTGTGTATATATATATCCTTTTCCCCTAAAATTCAGCTGAAAGCTTTAAAGCAAAAATTATAAAGGGTCCAAAATTTTTTTACACTACTAGTCTACTACAGAATAACATTTTCAGGTGAAAGAGCAGGAGTATTGAAATTCAAATTCTCTCAACTATTCTCATCAACATTTCAAGAGCTATTTCTTTTGTTTTCTATTTCAAGAGTTGCGTTCTTGAGTTAATAGTGAGGAATCGACATCATCTCAACTCATTTGTGAAGAAAAAAATACAAGTAAGTTTATTACTTAATTTAAATAATATATTTGTCTTACTAGTTGAATTTAGAGTTGCTATGTAATTATTATTTTATATATTTAATTAATAATTAGTTATATTTATATTGAATTTTATCTGAATTTTTGTAAATATTTTGTAGTGTTAATTATAAGTTTTATATTTTGTGAATCTTTTGTATTATTAATTATAGCTCCTACAACTTTTTTTCGATTTTTTAATTTTAAGTCTTATTAGTAGTGTTTTTTTTTTTGTAGTTTTAACTCTTATTATAGTTGTTTCATTTTTTAATTTAAGCATTATCATTTTGTTTCATTTTGGTGAATATTCCTACAATTTTTGTTTCATTTTTATGAATTTTTTACTTGTTGGTTTGAACTCAAGTAATGATTTATAATAATTTTCATGAGATGTAAGAAAAAAATGCCACATTCAAGAAATAAAGACGATGCAACTCCTAGTGATGATTGTAACACCCCAAACCCATATCCGTCACTGGAATAGATTTAGGAGTATTACTGAAACTTTCAAAATATTTTCAGATAAATCATGTCAATCATTGTTCAATTTTCGAGATTATTCATAATGTCCCTTAAATGGACCCTCGAGGTCCAATATAAGCATTAGAATCAAGTCGGGACTAAATCAAAAACTCTAAGAATTTTTCGCGAAATTTCAAAATTTTTCCAAGGTGCAGGGCTCACACACCCATGTGGTCCAAGGGACACACCCGTGTGACCCTAGGACACGCCCGTGCTACAAGTCGTGTTCGACCCCATGTAACTCTCTGACTTGTGCACACGGCCATGCCACACACCCGTGTACTAGGCCGTGTGGTTAATTTAAATCTTTCGAAATTAGGTGTAGGTTTCACATGGCCATGACAAACACCCGTGTTCTAGGCCGTGTAGCACACACAGCTGAGACACATGCCTGTGTCTCTGCCCGTGTGCTCAATTCTGAGCATTCTGTTTCTCAAAATTAAGGTGCAGGGGACATACGGCTTAACCACATGCCCATGTACTAGGCCGTGTGTCACAAACGGTCTAGACACATGCCCATGTCTCTACCTGTGTGGACAAAATAAGGTCATTCTTAGCTTCATTTCTCACCCAAAATCATACCAATGACTTGCACTAAAACTCACATCCATAAACCATCCAATTCTAGCATTCAAATTAAGCAAATTCTATCATTCAACATGGTATATCATTACATGTATACATGTTTATAATCTTACCTTTTATCAGCATACGCATTTAACCTTTCTCAGTCAATCAATAATAAACACTTATGATATCTCCATAAGATAAACTTAAACACATATATATATGTACCAAAACATAATCATCACTAGCATTCCAATGGCTAGATTACAATAATCATTTACATTTACATGCCAATATGGCCAATATAACCTATACATGCCATTATAACCATAATTGCTTTACCATATTCAACGAAATAGGCCGATGGATAGTGTGAGTGATCTCCGCCAAGCTTCCAATCCAACAAGCTTCCAATCCAACGAGCTTCCGAGTTACTCTAAAGCAGGGAAATAAAACTAAGTAAACATAAAATGCTTAGTAAGTTCGTATAACATGGTACTTAACTTACCATTCATTCTATTTTGAGGTAACTATGTAAGGCATATTTAATCAATTTTCCCTTAAGCCCTACACATATCCTCATTGCCCTTGTTAGTCATATATTCCATAATAACATCATAGACATATAAGGGTTCAACAAAAATCAAGTTTCCATGCACATATGCTTTCTACAACATGTATTCATTTAACATGTATAAATCATCTCTTTATATTACAAGTATAATTTCATAATAGTTCATCTCGAGTTCAGATCATTTCATATTAGAACTTTACCCATATTACTCGGAATATTAAGGTCACGATTAGTACACTCAAGGTGTACAAGCCTATAATCAAGGATGTGCATACTCATCAAATAAATTCTATGTACAATATCATCATTTCATATTTCCATAAATCAATTATCATGTATCGTCATTTTCATGTTTTTCAGGCCTATATGTGTAATAAATTATTTCTTATTCATATCTTCTCATGCCAAGAACTTTTACCCGTTGAATTTATCTGAAATGTCAATGGATACATAAGTAGTACATTTGTGGTATACAAATCAGGATCCGTCAATTCATATTCAATGATACTCATAGGGTACTATTTTAGAGAGTACACTCTCGAGTCACATATATATAAACAACAGGATTACCAGTCCAGGCTAAATCCTTACTACAATGTATACTCAATAGAGCTTAGTTAGAATTACTAGTCCAAGCTAGATCCTTTTTATGACATATGCTCTAAAATGCTTGATCTGGATTACCCGTCCGGGCTAAATCCAATACATAACATATGCTCGAGAAGACTTATATTAGGATTACCCATCTGGGCTAAATCTTATTCATAAATGAGGTCAATAGGATTACTCGTCCTAGCTAAATCCCGTCAGCAACAAAAGCAGGACCTTATTTATTTCAGGAAATCACATATACATCGATTTTCATTTGTTCAAACGAGATTTAACATTTTCAAGCATTTCCCGGCATGTGATTATTTCATACATCTATAACATTCATATAATTCAAATGATCACATTCCACATACATTCCAAGCATAAAAGTAACATTTTTATCGTTTATCCTTTATCAGGCATTATCGTTGACCGGGCTTTGTCAGGTATATTTTCAATGTCATATACATATATGATATTTATACAATTCACAAACACAACATCTAATTCAAGCATATAAAATACACAATTTAGTTACACGAACTTACCTCGATAAATGTTCGTGTACGTAAAATCTACTAACTCGACATTTTCCTCTTTTCCTCGTTCTAGCTCCGAATTTGGTCTATCCGGATCTATACGAGTAAATTTAACATCAATTTATCACATTTCATATACATTTAGACTCAATTTACGTCCTAAAAAAATTTACCATTTTGCCCCTAACTTTTCCATACATTCCTATTTCGTCCTTAGGCTCGAAAAATGAAATTTGTGCAATTTACTTGAAACACCCCAAACTCGGCCCACAAGTCCTGACCGGATCTGGCATGCTTCTTGAGTAAAACCATTCAAAACTTATCTATTACTTTGGAAAAATCGGGGTGGTTTGGAAGATAATTTGATTTGCGTTGAGTTCAAATAGAAAACAGTGTTGTTTTTGTAATCAGTAGGTTGAAAGTATAGTCAGATTTTTAGAGGTTAACCTTACATTGAAAATCGATGGTTGCTTAGGTGTCAAAACGTTTAGAATTTATTTTTAAGAAAAATTTGCTTAACCTTTGATTTGATAATAATCGTAACGTAATAAACCGAATAAAAATGCATGCGTAAGACAGTTAATCGTAATGGCCATATTACATCAAATAAAACCCGAAATAATACCAACATACTTAAATAATAAAACCCAACGAAAATAAAATAGCACTGAGCTGAGCATGGCCACCACTAAGCTCCTGCCGACTCGGTCCATTTACTGAGTGTCACCTGAAAAGATATCCCACAACGGGGTGAGTCAAACAGACTCAGTGTATAACCACCAACACAAAGTCCTAATGATTTAGGCATATCAGTTCATACATATATATATTGCAATTATAGATAATGATGCAATCCCGAACCCAAACCTAGATAACCATCTGCTACACATCACCCGTACCAACCATCACACCGTGGGGACTACTAAGTTGACCCTTTATCCGCTACACATCATCGAAGGCAGTCGCTGCAGACGACTGGCACATCGCCCTTATAAATTGTGGCATAGCCACCAGATAATATTTTGTGACATAAGTCACCACATTCAGATCGTGACATGAGTCACGGATTTCGTGGAAAAACCACCGATCACTTCCCCTTAAAATAACACCTATATGCCCCATGTCATACAAATCATACAAATATCATGCTTTATGCCTTATTTCACATTCTTATCAATATTCACTTATGTGCCTTATTTCACATGTTCATAACATTTATTGACGTAATATTAAAGATTACGTACCTGAATGTTCTGTACCATTGTATGGTACCTTTAGCCACGTTCACATACTTTCATTAACACATATATCAAAACATTACCATAAATCTATTAAGATTTAGTGTGAGGCTTCACACTTGATTTACTTAACGAGTCCACTGAAATCCCAAAAATCCTTGTACACCACTGTCGACTGCCCCTAAATAACCATAGTTAGATTCGGCTAACATCAATAGACAGAATGGCCTAAGGCCGAATATCATAACCCACTTACCTTGCTTATCTAAATCCCAGAAACTACCACTTGTCTATGGAGTTGACGAAATCCTTGCTTAACAACTATTAGAATCGGCTTAATACATGAAATCTAGGAAAATGGCCCTTGGCCGAATACTACATTGCTTACCTTGATGAATTGAATCCCGAAAGAATCCTTAGTGTTTCCTTCCTTCGGCTACACATAAAAGAACACTTATTATGGCACTATGAACATTCGGCTATCCCTAGAAATCAAGGCCAACCCTTGATTTCGGCACTCCAATGGAAAAGAATCCATAACCATTTGCTAGGATAGAAAATACTTACCACTCCTAAAGCACCCTCAGAAAATCGCCTTCAAGATCCCAAGGAGAAAAGTTTCGGCTAATCTACCAGAAGTGTTTCGGCTTCTAAAACTTGCGACAAAGAAGAAAGAATAAGGTTACCTTGAGATTCGGTTATGGCTCCAAATGGGGATGGGATATTCAGCTATCTCAAGAGTATTTGACTTTAAGGATCACAAGAAAAGAAAGGAGAGAAAGAGGCTACAAGATTCTGCTAAGCCTTTCAAATGGTGATGGAATATTTGGCCATATAATAAAAAGATGGAGAATTAAGGTTGAAAGAAAAAAAAGAAGAAGAGGAGAAAAGTTAGAATAATTTCGGCAATGGTGACAAAGGAGGATTCGGCTTCAAATGAAAAAGAAGAAAAAGAGAGACTTCCTAAGACCAATAATTTCGGCAAAAGGTGGACACTCTCACTAACTAAAATTCGGCACTTACTTCCTCCCCTATATGACCGAAATCACCACCACCAAGAGCCCCACAATCGGCCACTACTTCTTCTCTTATCATATCCCTTATTTCTCTCCTACTTTCTCTCCATTCTACTCATTCAAAATGATTTGAATGAGTCAACCTTTATCACTTCTCCTTAGCCGAACTTTAAAAGAAAGAGACCAAGCTCATCCTCATCCCTTAAAGTCCAATTGTCGTCCAACACTTCTCCCCTCTCTTGACGCAAAAGGCAAAATAAAAGCCACACTCCCTTGTTGCCATCATGACTCAAACCTCCTTCCTTGAAGTCCCCTGGCTGACGTAACCTTCCCTGCCCCTTAAGTAGCATCCCAAGCCACTCTACCACTTCACTTGTTGTGTCATAAACTCCCCACAATTTTCTTAAGACCTCCTTTGCCTAGCTCCCCCTTTAAGACTTAAAATTCAATAATTTCTAAGGCATTCACCTACACTCTAGAGTTCTCAAAAATTCATATAACACATTCAAACACGCATGGGCATGCTACTTCATACAATTTAGCAATTATGCTCAAGCCCTAATTCCCGGATATTAGAGTTCTACCCCCTTAAAATAATTTTGACCTCAAAATTACCTGGCTAGAATAGGTGGGGGTATTGCTGTCGCATTGCTTCTTTCAGCTCCCAAGAAGCTTCCTCCGATCCATGATTACGCCATAGCACTTTGACCAGAGGGGCCGATTTCCTCCGTAACACTTTTACATCTCGTTCTAAAATCTGAATCGGCTCTTCCTCATAAGACAAATCTGGCCTTAGCTCCACCTCTTCAACCGGAACTATATGAGATGGATTCGATTGGTAACGACGTAGCATAGAAACATGGAATACATCGTGCATCTGCTGCAATTCTGAAGGCAACTCCAACTGGTAGGCCACTGGTCCAACTCGCTTTAATATTCAATAAGGTCATATAAATATGGGACTTAACTTCCCATTGCGACCAAATCTCGTTACCTTCTTCCACGACGAAACTTTAAGAAACACCGAATCTCCCATGGCAAACTCAATCTCCTTCCGCTTAAGATCTGCGTATGACTTCTGCCTGTCAGATGCCTCCCTCAATCGTGTCCGAATTACCTTAACCTTTTCCTCCGATTCTGCCACAATTTTCGGACCCAAAATCTGACGTTCTCCCAATTCCATCCAACACGTGGGAGTGCGACACTTCCGTCCATATAGTGCTTCGTATGGTGCCATCCGAATACTTGCCTGATAGCTGTTGTTATACGTAAATTCCGCTAAGGGCAAATATTCTTCCCAACTTCTTCTGAAGTCTATCACACAGCTCCTCAGCATATCCTCTAACACTTGGATCACTCGTTCAGATTGGCCGTCTGACTGCGGATGAAATGTTGTACTGAAGTCTAATCTGGTGCCCAAAGCTTGATGTAGCGCCTTCCAGAACTGAGACGTAAACCTCGGATCCCTATCCGAGATAATCGATACTGGCACTCCGTGCAACCTCACAATCTCCGCCACATACAACTTTGCTAACCTTTGCAGAGAGCAGTCAACCCGCACTGGAATGAAATGCGCGGACTTTGTCAATCGATCCACTATCACCCATACCGAGTCCTTCTTAATAGGCGTAAGGGGAAGCCCACTAACGAAGTCCATGGTAATTCTCTCCCACTTCCACTGCGGAATCTTAATTGGCTGAAGCAACCCTGAAGGAACCTGGTGTTCAGCCTTGACTTGCTGGCACGTTAGGCACTTTCCTACAAACTCTGTAACTTCCCGCTTAAGACCAGGCCACCAAAACTGTTCCCTTGATCTTTGTACAACTTACTACCTCCAGGATGTATAGCATAAGGGCTACTATGCGATTCCCAAAGAATTCTCTGCCTTAACTCCTCATTCTTTGGCATACAGATCTTACCCTTGAAACACAATACTCCATCGCCATTAATACCATAATCCTTCAACTCCCCATTCTGTACTTGCCGTAGCTTAGCACTCAGATCCTCATCTGCTAACTATCCCGCTTTCACCTCATCCAGTCATGTCGGCTTAACTTACAACTCTGCCAGCAAACTTCCATCATCATAGAGGCTCAAATGTGTGAACATTGCCCTTAACTCCGTCACTACTTTTCGACTTAGGGCATCTACTACAACGTTTGACTTGCCCGAGTGATACTCTATGGAACAATCGTAGTCCTTCTATAACTCCACCCACCTTCGCTGTCTCAGGTTCAGCTCTTTCTGAGTTAGCAAATACTTCAGGCTGTTGTGGTCTATGTAGATCACTGTCTTTTCTCCATACAGGTAGTGCCTCCATACCTTAAGAGCAAAGACCACTGCCTCCAATTT
Organism: Gossypium rotundifolium; assembly: GCA_025506655.1. Taxonomy (NCBI): domain Eukaryota; kingdom Viridiplantae; phylum Streptophyta; class Magnoliopsida; order Malvales; family Malvaceae; genus Gossypium; species Gossypium rotundifolium. The sequence goes on along the minus strand of CP106722.1, from coordinate 82,170,413 downwards.
CAAGTCATGCGTCGGGTAGTTTACCTCATGTGGCCTTAATTGTCGAGACGCATAAGCGACTACCTTCTCGTCCTGCATAAGGACACGTCCCAATCCTGTGTGAGAAGCATCACAGTACAACACATAGTCCTTCCCTGCCTCAGGCTGAATCAAAATCGGAGCTTCTGTCAATACCTTCTTAAGCTTCTCGAAACATTCTTGCTACTTATCAGACCATATGAAAGGTTCCTCATTTCTCAACAACTTCGTCAACGGGGCGGCTATTGATGAGAACCCTTCTACAAACCTTCTGTAATAGCCTGCTAAACCCAAGAAACTCTGAACTTTCGCTATGGACTTAAGTGGTTTCCAATCCAACACTGCCTCAATCTTCCGAGGATCCACCCTTATCCCTTCAGCAGATACCACATGCCCTAAGAACGTAACTTCCTTCAGCCAAAATTCGCACTTGCTAAACTTGGCATACAACTTTTCCTCCCTTAACACTTGCAACACGACTCGGAGATGCTCATCGTGATCTTCCTCAGACTTCGAATACACTAGGATATCGTCTATGAACACAAAACGAACCGGTCCAGATAGGGTTGGAAAACCCAGTTCATCATGTCCATGAACGCGGCTGGGGCATTTGTCAATCCGAACGACATTACCAAAAACTCATAATGTCCGTACCTTGTCCGGAAAGCTGTTTTATGGATATCAGCCTCCTTCACCTTAAGCTGATGATATCCAAACCTTAGATCTATCTTCGAAAATACTGCGGCTCCCTTAAACTGATCGAACAAGTCGTCTATTCTTGGTAAAGGGTACTTGTTCTTGATGGTCAGCTTATTCAACTGACGATAATCTATGCACATGCACATAGTTCCGTCCTTCTTCTTCACAAACAAGACTGGTGCTCCCCATGAAGACACACTGGGTCAGATAAACCCACGATCAAGCAGCTCTTGGATCTGAGCCTTGAGCTCAACCAACTCCTTTGGTGCCATTCTGTACGGGGCAATTGACACAGGAGCTGTACCCGACAGCAAGTCAATTTCGAACTCCACTTCCCTGTCCGGGGGTATTCCAAGTAACTCCTCCGAAAAAACATCCATAAATTCTCCTACTGTTCTAACTCTCCCAACTCCCCCTTCCTTTGCATCCAACGCACTAACAAAGGTCAAAAATGCCTTGCACCCTTTCTGAATCATCTTATCAGCCTTTAAAGCAGAAACTACATTAGACAAGTAGTTCTTTCTTTCTCCTATCATAATTATCGCCTTATCCTTCGACGTCCTTAACTCCATTCGCTTAGCTGCACAATCCAATACAGCCCGATGTTCCACTAGCCAGTCCATACCAAGGATGAGATCAAATTCTCTGAAGGGTAATTCCATCAAGTCGGCAAGAAATACCCCTCCCTAAGCTCTAGAGGTACACTCCGAAATATCTTATTCACCACTACAGTTTGACATAATGGGCTCACTATAGTCATCTCCCTATTAGATAGTTCAGAGGCTATGCCTAGTGTTTCAACTACTCTACATGCAATATAAGAGTGGGTAGAGCCAACATCAATTAGAGCAAAGTAAGGCTTGTCAGTTATAAGGAACGTCTGGTTATGGCCTTGGTCGTCTCCATCCTCCTCCGGTGAATCGCATACACAGATCTTATTGTCTTGCTTCTGTATTACCAACACCTCTGCCCGGTGTTCCCCATCCTCTACCAGAACCGTTACCTCTGCCAGCCGAACCACGACCTCGTGGTGGCTGTTGTCCTCCTCTTCTAGCCTGATTAGAACCCTGACCTACTGGTCGACCCCCTTCTGTTCTCATAGGATAGTCCTTAATCATGTGGTCCTTAGACCCACGCTTAAAACATCCCCCTGTCTTTTTCCAGCACTCTCCTAGATGCATCCTTCCACAATGAGCACAAGTACGATATTGCCCTCCAGTAGCAGCCTGCTGACCTCATGGCCCATCAACTCTAGGCCTCTTTTGCACATTCTCAGATGACCCTGCTGATCTAAAATCTCTCTTTTGCCTGTTTCTATCTGTATTCTATCTCACAGAGTCCTTAATCCCTTCGGCTACCTTAGCCTTCTCCACCAACACAGCAAACTCTCGCTCCTGCTGTAGAGCTATTAACAACCTCAAGTCATCCCTTAGTCCGTCCTCAAATCGAACACATCCCTCATGTTCCGTAGCCATTATACCTCGAGCATATCAGCTCAACCTTAGAAATTTTGCCTCGTACTCTGCTACGGACTTATTTCCCTGGACCAGCCTCAAAAACGCCTTCCTCTGCGCATCAACATAACTAGTTCCAATATACTTCTTCTGATATGCCGCCTTAAAATATTCCCAGGTAAGATCGTCTACAGCAGTACCATCCTGAACCATGAGCCACCATTGGTATGACTCATCAATGAGTAGCGACACTACTCCTTTCAGTTTCTCCATGGCAGTCAGGTCTAAATCGTCCATAATCGGCTCCATCTCATCTAACCAATACTCAGCCGTATTGGGTGCCACACTAGATATGCCACAAAAAAATTTAGCTACATTAGCTCGAAGCTGCTCAGGTATCGACTTTCGAGCTCCCATGCCTCCACCTGCTCCAGCCACCCTTTCCAGAACTCGTAGAATCGCTTGTGATACTGCATCATCCCTCGCCTGATCCTGATATTCCACATCAGCAGCTGGTGGTGGTGGCATTTCATTTTTGTACCCTTGGCCAGACCTAACGGGTTCCGACACGATCATTCGGCCTCTACCACGGCCACGCACATTACGACCACGTCCCTTAGAATTCATGCTTCCGAATCGCGTTTATCTGATTAAAGAATTTTATGAATTAGTTTTGTTCCACTAGTTTATCGCGAACAGTCTTATGTTCAATAGTTCTAAGGAGTAGTTCTTTCGATTTTATACACATACAGTCTCAATTTCATTCATTCAATCATTGCATTCATGAACTTGCGTTCATTACAGAGAAGTATTGTAGTTGTTGTTGTTGTTTTCCACTACCTAGGGGTATTTCCTTAATTTTATCCTATAGGGGTATTTTGTTAATTTTCCAAACTAGGTTATTTGAAAATTTCACAAAGTAGATATTTTTGGTATTTTTACAAAATTGAAATACTTGGTAAGAAACTTTCAAGGGTAAAATGGTAATTTTATAAACTAGGGGTATTTTCGTAATTTTTCAAATCATGGGCATTTCGGTAATTTTTCGCAAAATATGGTTCCAGGTGATTTAACGAAATAAGGGTATTTTGAAAAAAAATTTAATTCGAGGGTATTTTGGTAACTTCCATACTGAGGGTATTTTAGTAATTTGTACGGGTTAGGGGTAATTTGGGCAACTTGCAAATCAGGGGTATTCTGATCATCTTTTTTCTCTTTAAATCAAGGGTACTTTGGAATTTTATAATCATGGTTTGAATTTTAAGTTTCGCAAAACAAGGTGACGGTCCTTTTGGGTTTTAATTATTGGGTTTAGCTTTGTGTTTGAGTCCTCTTGGCTAAGGTGAACCGTCACTCGCGCACTGTAGGATTCGGCGGAAAGGAGGTGAGTCACTAGGATCGCTTAAATACCAAGCTCCCCTAATCCAATCCTAGACATGCGCAACAGGTTGCCACACCTTTATCTCGGCGACTCAGACACGGGTTTGTTTGGTTAGACTTTAAGTTTTATGTATCTTGGTGTTGAAGTAGGCTAACCCTAGGGTTTAATTCCTAATTTACTCATCTACATCCCTATAAGTCCCACATACAAATCACAAAAGAGTTAGGAGTACTTACAGGTGGACTTGGTAGGAGACTCAAAGCCGCCTTGAAAACTCGCTCATTTCTTAGTAACATTCAATTTTAAAAGAAAGAAAACATGCTGGGCCCAAAAAGCCCTCAAGGTCGAGTTTTAAACCGAGCTCTGACACCAAACTGAAACACCCCAAACCCGGCCCACAAGTCCCGACCGGATCTGGCATGCTTCTTGAGTAAAACCATTCAAGATTTATCTGTTACTTTGGAAAAATCGGGGTGGTTTGGAAGATAATTTGATTTGCGTTGAGTTCAAATAGAAAACAGTGTTGTTTTTGTAATTAGTAGGTTGAAAGTATAGCCGGATTTTTAGAGGTTAACCTTACATTGAAAATCGATGGTTGCTTAGGTGTCAAAACATTTAGAATTTATTTTTAAGAAAAAATTGCTTAACCTTTGATTTGATAATAATCGTAATGTAACAAACCGAATAAAAATGCATGCGTAAGACAGTTAATCGTAATGGCCATATTACATCAAATAAAACTCGAAATAATACCAACATATTTAAATAATAAAACCCAATGAAAATAAAATAGCACTGAGCTGAGCATGGCCACCCCTAAGCTCCTGCCGACCTGGTCCATTTATTGAGTGTCACCTGAAAAGATATCCCACAACGGGGTGAGTCAAACGGACTCAGTGTATAACCACCAACACAAAGTCCCAACGATTTAGGTATATCAGTTGATACATATATATATTGCAATTATAGATAATGATGCAATCCCGAACCCAAACCTAGATAACCATCCGTTACACATCACCCGTACCAACCATCACACCGTGGGGACTGCTAAGTCGACCCTCCATCCGCTACACATCATCAAAGGTAGTCACTGCAGACGACTAGCACATCGCCCTTATAAATTGTGGCATAGCCACCAGATAATATTTTGTGACATAAGTCACCACATTCAGATTACGTAACATGAGTCACCAGATTTCGTGGAAAAAACCACCAGATCAATTCCCCTTAAAATAACAACCATATGCCCCATGTCATACAAATCATACAAATATCATGCTTTATGCCTTATTTCACATTCTTATCAATATTCACTTATGTGCCATATTTCGCATGTTCATAACATTTATTGACGTAATATTAAAGATTACGTGCACAGAATGTTCATACCATTGTATGGTACCTTTAGCCACGTTCACATACTTTCATTAACACATATATCAAAACATTACCATAAATCTATTAAGATTTAGTATGGGGCTACACACGATTTATAACGAGTTCATTGAAATCCCAAAATCCTTGTACACCACCGTCATTGCCCTAAATAACCATAGTTAGATTCGGCTAACATCAATAGATGAATGGCCTAAGGCGAATATCATAACCCACTTACCTTGCTTATCTAAATCCTTAAATTACCACTTGTCTATGGAGTTGACGAAATCCACCTTAACAACTATTAGAATCGACAATACATGAAATCTAGGAAAATGGCCCTTGGCGAATACTACATTGCTTACCTTGATGAATTCAATCCGAAAGAATCCTTAGTGTTTCCTTCCTTGACTACACACAAAAGAACACTTATTATGGCACTATGAACATTCGGCTATCCCTAGAAATCAAGGCCAACCCTTGATTTCGACACTCCAATGGAAAAGAACCCATAACCGTTTGCTAGGATAGAAAATACTTACCACTCCTAAAGCACCCTCAGAAAATCAGCTTCAAGATCCCAAGAAGAAAAGTTTTGGCTAATCCACCAGAAGTGTTTCGGCTTCTAAAACTTGAGAAAAAGAAGAAAGAATAAGGTTACCTTGAGATTCGGCTATGGCTCCAAATGGGAATGGGATATTCGGCTATCTCAAGAGTATTTCGGCTTTAAGGACCATAAGAAAAGAAAGGAGAGAAAAAGGCTACAAGATTCGGCTAAGCCTTTCAAATGGTGATGGAATATTTAGCCATATAATAAAAAGATGGAGAATTAAGGTTGAAAGAAAGAAAAGAAGAAGAGGAGAAAAGTTAGAAGAATTTCGGCAATGGTGACAAAGGAGGATTCGACTTCAAATGAAAAAGAAGAAAAAGAGAGACTTCCTAAGACCAACAATTTCAGCAAAAGGTTGACACTCTCACTAACTAAAACTCGGCACTTATTTCCTCCCCTACATGACTGAAATCACCACCACCAAGAGCCCCACAATCGGCCACTACTTCTTCTCTTATCATATCCCTTATTTCTCTCCTACTTTCTCTCCATTCTACTCATTTAAAATGATTTGAATGAGTCAACCTTTATCACTTCTCTTTAGCCGAACTTTAAAAGAAAGAGACCAAGTCTCATCCTCATCCCTTAAAGTCCAATTGCCATCCAACACTTCTCCCCTCTCTTGGCACAAAAAGCAAAATAAAAGCCACACTCTCTTGCTGCCATCATGACTCGAACCTCCTCCCTTGAAGTCCCCTAGCTGACGCAACCTTCCTTGCACCTTAAGTAGCATCCCAAGCCACTCTACCACTTCACTTGTTATGTCATAAACTCCCCACAATTTTCTTAAGACCTCCTTTGCGTAGCTCCCCCTTTAAGACTTAAAATCCGATAATTTCTAAGGCATTCACCTACACTCTAGAGTTCTCAAAAATTCATATAACATATTCAAACACACATAGGCATGCTACTTCATACAATTTAGCAATTATGCTCAAGCCCTAATTCCCAGATATTACAGTTCTATCCCCTTAAAATAATTTTGACCTTGAAATTACCTGGCTAGAATAGGTGGGGGTATTACTGTCGCATTGCTTCTTCCAGCTCCCAAGAAGCTTTCTCCGATCCATGATTACGCCATAGCACTTTGAGCAGAGGGACCGATTTCCTCCGTAACATTTTCACATCTCGTTCCAAAATCTGAATCGGCTCTTCCTCATAGGACAAATCTGGCCTTAGCTCCACCTCTTCAACCGAAACTATATGAGATGGATCCGATCGGTAATGACGTAGTATAGAAACATGGAATACATCGTGCATCTGCTGTAATTCCGAAGGCAACTCCAACTGGTAGGCCACTGGTCCAACTCACTTTAATATCCGATAAGGTCCTATAAACCTAGGACTTAACTTCCCTTTGTGACCAAATCTCATTACCTTCTTCCACGGTGAAACTTTAAGAAACACTGAATCTTCCACGGCAAACTCAATCTCCATCTGCTTAAGATCTACTTATGACTTCTGCCTGTCAGATGCCTCCCTCAACCGTGTCTAAATTACCTTAACATTTTCCTCCGATTCTGCCACAATTTTCAGACCCAAAATCTGACGTTCTCCCAATTCCGTCCAACACGTGGGAGTGTGACACTTCCGTCCATATAGTGCTTCGTATGGTGCCATCCGAATACTTCCCTGATAGCTGTTGTTATACGTAAATTCCGCTAAAGGCAAATATTCTTTCCAACTTCTTCTGAAGTCTATCACACAGCTCCTCAGCATATCCTCTAACACTTGGATCACTCGTTCAGATTGGCCGTCCGACTGCGGATGAAATGTCGTACTAAAGTCTAATCTGGTGCCCAAAGCTTGATGTAGCACCGTCCAAAATTGAGACGTAAACCTCGGATCCCTATCCGAGATAATCGATACTGGCACTCCGTGCAACCTCACAATCTCCGCCACATACAACTTTGCTAACCTTTGCAGAGAGTAGTCAACCCGCACTGGAATGAATGCACGGACTTTGTCAATCGATCCACTATCACCCATACCGAGTCCTTCTTAGTAGGCGTAAGGGGAAGCCCACTAACGAAGTCCATGGTAATTCTCTCCCACTTCCACTGCGGAATCTTAATTGGCTGAAGCAACCCTGACGGAACCTGGTGTTCAGCCTTGACTTGCTGGCACGTTAGGCACTTTCCTACAAACTCTGTAACTTCCCGCTTAAGACCAGGCCACCAAAATTGTTCCCTTAGATCTTTGTACAACTTACTACCTCCAGGATGCATAGCATAAGGGCTACTATGCGATTCCCGAAGAATTCTCTGCCTTAACTCCTCGTTCTTTGGCATACAGATCTTACCCTTGAAACACAATACTTCATCGCCATTAATACCATAATCCTTCAACTCCCAATTCTACACTTGCCGTAGCTTAGCACTTAGATCCTCATCTGCCAACTGTCCCTCTTTCACCTTATCCAGCCATGTCGGCCTAACTTGCAACTCTGCCAGCAAACTTCCATCATCATAGAGGCTCAAATGTGCGAACATTACCCTTAACTCCGTCACTACTTTCTGACTTAGGGCATCTACCACAACGTTCGCCTTGCTCGGGTGATACTCTATGGAATAATCGTAGTCCTTCAATAACTCCACCCACCTTCGCCGTCTCAGGTTCAGCTCTTTCTGAGTTAACAAATACTTCAGGCTCTTTCTGAGCCAACTCCCCCTTCCTTTGCATCCAACGCACTAACAAAGGTCAAAAATGCCTTGCACCCTTTCTGAATCATCTTATCAGCCTTTAAAGAAAAAACTACATTAGACAAGTAGTTCCTTCTTTCTCCTATCATAATTATCGCCTTATCCTCCGTCCTTAACTCCATTAAACTTATTTGCACAATCTAATACTGACCGATGTTCCACTAGCGATCCATACCAAGGATGAGATCAAATTCTCAGAAGGTAATTCCATCAACTCGGCAAGAAATACCCCTCCCTGAAGCTCTAGAGGTACACTCCGAAATATCTTATTCACCACTACAGTTTGACCTAATAGGCTCACTACAGTCATCTCCCTATTAGACAGTTCAGAGGCTATGCCTAGTGTTTCAACTACTCTACATGTAATATATGAGTGGGTAGAGCCAACATCAATTAGAGCAAAGTAAGGCTTGTTAGCTATAAGGAACGTACCGGTTATGACATCCGGTGCGTCTCCATCTTCCCTCCGATGAATCGCATCGCATGAGACCAATTTGTCTTGCCTCTGATGTACCAACACCTCTTGCTAGATTCCCGTCCTCTACCAAAACTATTACCTCGCCAATGAACCACGACCTCGCGGTGGTCTTTGTCCTCCTCTTCTAGCTTTGATTAGAACCACGACCTCTTGGTGGCCCCTTCATTCTCATAGGACAGTCCTTAATCATGTGGTCCTTGGACCCATACTTAAAACATCCCCCTGTCTTTTTTCAACACTCCCCTAGATGCATCCTTCTACAATGAGCACAAATGCGACATCGCCTCCAAAGGCGACTGCGACCTCGTGGCCCATCAACTCTAGGCCTCTTTTGCATATTCCCAAATGACCCTGCTGATCCAAAACCTCTCTTTTGCATGTGCCTATTTGTATTCTGTCTCACAGAGTCCTTAATCCCTTCGGCTACCTTAGCCTTCTCTACCAACACAGCAAACTCTCGCTCCTGCTGTGGAGCTATTAACAAACTCAAGTCATCCCTCAGTCCGTCCTCAAATCGGACACATCGCTCATGTTCCGTAGCCACTATACCTCGAGCATATCGGCTCAACCTTAGAAATTCTGCCTTGTACTCCGCTATGGACTTATTTCCCTAGACTAGCCTCAAAAATGCCTTCCTCTGCGCATCAACATAACTAGTTCCAATATACTTATTCTGATATGCCGCCTTAAAATATTCCCAAGTAAGATCATCTGCGGCAGCACCATCCCGAACCGTGAGCCACCATTGGTATGACTCATCACGAGATGACGACACTACCCTTTCGGTTTTCCTCGTGATCGTCCAAATCGTCCATAATCGCTCAAATCGCCTCTAACCAATACTCGGTAGTATTGGGTGCCACACCAGATATCTGCCGAAAAATTTAGCTCCATTAGCTCAAGTCACTCAGTCCGACTTTCGAGCTCCCATGCCTCCACTGCTCCGACCACCCTTTCCGAACTCGCATGACGATCGCTTGTGATCTTGTATCATCCCCATCGATCCTCGATATTCCACATCGGTAATGGTGGTGGTGGCATTCATTTTCTGACCCTTTGCGGACCTAACGGGTTCCGACACGGTCATTCGGCCTCTACCACGGCCACGCACATTATGACCACGTCCCCTAGAATTCATGCTTTTGAATCGCGTTTATCTGATTAAAGAATTTTATGAATTAGTTTTGTTCCAATGGTTTATTGCGAACAGTCTTATGTTCAATAGTTCTAAGGAGTAGTTCTTTCGATTTCATACACATATAGTCTCAATTTTATTCATTCAATCATTACATTCATGAACTTGCGTTCATTACAGAGAAGTATTGTAGTTGTAGTTGTTGTTTTCCACTACCCAGGGGTATTTTCGTAATTTTATCCTATAGGGGTATTTTGGTAATTTTTCAGATTAGGTTATTTGAAAATTTCACAAAGTAGATATTTTTGGTATTTTTACAAAATTGAAATACTTGGTAAGAAAATTTCAAGGGTAAAATGGTAATTTTATAAACTAGGGGTATTTTCGTAATTTTTCAAATCAGGGGCATTTCGGTAATTTTTCACAAAATATGGTTCCAGGTGATTTAACGAAATAAGGGTATTTTGAAAAAAATTTTAATTCGAGGGTATTTTGGTAACTTCCATACTGAGGGTATTTTAGTAATTTGTACGGGTTAGGGGTAAGTTGGGCAACTTGCAAATTAGGGGTATTCTGATCATCCTTTTTTCTTTAAATCAAGGGTACTTTGGAATTTTATAATCATGGTTTGAATTTTGAGTTTCACAAAACATGGTGAAGGTCCCTTTTGGGTTTTAATTATTGGGTTTAGCCTGTGTTTGAGTCCTCTTGGCTAAGGTGAACCGTCACTACGTACCAGGTAGGATTCGAGCGGAGAGGAGGTGAGTCACTAGGACTGCTTAAATACCAAGCTCCCCAATCCAATCCTAGACATCGCTGTGGTTGCCACACCTTTATCTCAAATGACTCGAGACCACGTGTTTGTTTGGTTAGACTTTAAGTTTTATGTATCTTGCAGTTGAAGTAGGCTAACCCTAGGATTTAATTCCTAATTTACTCATCTACGTCCCTATAAGTCCCACATACAAATCACAAAAGAGTTAGGAGTACTTACCTAGTGGACTTCGGGCCGGAGACTCAGGTGCCATGCCAGAAAACCTACTCATTTCTTAGTAAAATTCAATTTTAAAAGAAAGAAAACATCCTGGGCCCAAAAAACCCTCAAGGCCGAGTTTTAAACCGGGCTCTGATACTAAACTGAAATGCCCCAAACCCGGCCCACAAGTCCCGATCGGATCTTGAGTAAAACCATTCAAAACTTATCTGTTACTTTGAAAAAATCGGGGTGGTTTGGAAGATAATTTGATTTGCGTTGAGTTCAAATAGAAAATAGTGTTGTTTTTGTAATCAGTAGGTTGAAAGTATAGCTGGATTTTTAGAGGTTAACCTTACATTGAAAATCGATGGTTGCTTAGGTGTCAAAACATTTAGAATTTATTTTAAGAAAAATTTGCTTAACCTTTGATTTGATAATAATTGTAACGTAATAAACCGAATAAAAATGCATGCGTAAGATGCTTAATCGTAATGGCCATATTACATCAAATAAAACCGAAATAATACCAACATACTTAAATAATAAAACCCAACAAAATAAAATAGCCTTCGAAATGAGCATGGCCACCACTAAGCTCCTGTGACCCGATCCATTTACTGAGTGTCACCTGAAAAGATATCCCACAACGGGGTGAGTCAAACGGACTCAGTGTATAACCACCAACACAAAGTCCCAACGATTTAGGCATATCAGTTCATACATATATATATTGCAATTATAGATAATGATGCAATCCCGAACCCAAACCTAGATAACCATCCGCTACACATCACCCGTACCAACCATCACACCGTGGGGACTACTAAGTTGACCCTCCATCTGCTACACATCATTGAAGGCAGTCGCTGCAGACGACTGGCACATCACCCTTATAAATTATAGCATAGCCACCAGATAATATTTTGTGACATAAGTCACCATATTCAGATTACGTAACATGAGTCACCAGATTTCGTGGAAAAAACCACCAAATCACTTCCCCTTAAAATAACACCCATATGCCCCATGTCATACAAATCATACAAATATCATGCTTTATGCCTTATTTCACATTCTTATCAATATTCACTTATGTGCCATATTTCACATGTTCATAACATTTATTGACGTAATATTAAAGATTACGTGCACAGATGTTCATGCCATTGTATGGTACCTTTAGCCACGTTCACATACTTTCATTAACACATATATCAAAACATTACCATAAATCTATTAAGATTTAGTGTGGGGCTACACACGATTTATATGAGTCCTTTGAAATCCCAAAATCCTTGTACACCATCGTCGATTGTCCCTAAATAACCATAGTTAGATTAAAGCTAACATGAATAGATGAAATGGCCTAAGGTCAATATCATAACCCACTTACCTTGCTAATCTAAATCCGAAAACTACCACTTATCTATGGAGTTGATGAAATCCAGCTAACAACTATTAGAATCGACAATACATGAAATCTAGGAAAATGGCCCTTGGCGAATACTACATTGCTTACCTTGATGAATTGAATCCGAAAGAATCCTTAGTGTTTCATTCCTTGACTACACACAAAAGAACACTTATTATGGCACTATGAACATTCGGCAATCCCTAGAAATCAAGGCCAACCCTTGATTTTGGCACTCCAATGGAAAAGAACCCATAACCGTTTGCTAGGATAGAAAATACTTACCACTCCTAAAGCACCCTCAGAAAATCGGCTTCAAGATCCCAAGGAGAAAAGTTTCGGCTAATCCACCGAAGTGTTTTGGCTTCAAAACTTGCGACAAAGAAGAAAGAATAAGGTTACCTTGAGATTGGCTATGGCTCCAAATGGGGATGGGATATTCGCTATCTCAAGAGTATTTAAACTTTAAGGATCACAAGAAAAGAAAGGGAGAAAGAGGCTACAAGATTATTAAGCCTTTCAAATGGTGATGGAATATTCGCCATATAATAAAAAGATGGAGAATTAAGGTTGAAAGAAAGAAAAGAAGAAGAGGAGAAAAGTTAGAAGAATTTCGGCAATGGTGACAAAGGAGGATTCGGCTTCAAATGAAAAAGAAGAAAAAGAGAGACTTCCTAAGACCAACAATTTCGACAAAAGGTGGACGCTCTCACTAACTAAAATTCACACTTACTTCCCCCCTACATGACCGAAATCACCACCACCAAGAGCCCCACAATCGGCCACTTCTTCTCTTATCATATCCCTTATTTCTCTCCTACTTTCTCTCTATTCTACTCATTCAAAATGATTTGAATGAGTCAACCTTTATCACTTCTCCTTAGCCGAACTTTAAAAGAAAGAGACCAAGTCTCATCCTCATCCCTTAAATTCCAATTGCCGTCCAACACTTCTCCCCTCTCTTGATGCAAAAAGCAAAATAAAAGCCACACTCCCTTGCTGCCATCATGACTCGAACCTTCTCCCTTGAAGTCCCCTGGCTGACGCAACCTTCCCTACACCTTAAGTAGCGTCCCAAGCCACTCTACCACTTCACTTGTTGTGTCATAAATTCCCCACAATTTTCTTAAGACCTCCTTTGCCTAGCTCCCCCCTTTAAGACTTAAAATCCGATAATTTCTAAGGCATTCACCTACACTCTAGAGTTCTCAAAAATTCATATAACACATTCAAACACACATAGGCATGCTACTTCATACAATTTAGCAATTATGCTCAAGCCCTAATTCCTGGATATTACATTACTCCCTATTCCAAGCCTAACCAAAATTCCATCATAAAATTTACAGCACATTTTTTCTATAAATTTTAGAATTTTTCATCAATTTTCACAACTTTACTTTTTAGTCCCTAAGTCATGTTTTCATCAAAAATCACTTTGTAAAAGTTATTTATCTATCAACAATCTTTCATTTTCTACCACAAATTTATAATTTTTAGTATATACATCCATGACCCATTTTCCATACTTTGATAACTTCTCAAATTAATCCCCCAAATAGACAGATTAAGCTATCCCAGTTTCAAAAATATCAAAATTACTAAAAACGGGACAAGGAAACTTACCCAATTTGGCCATGAAAGTTTCTTTTCTCTCACCTAAGGTTTTCATGTATTTTTGGGGAAGAAGATGATAAAATTAAATGATATTTCTTTTTATCATCTTTTAATTAATCAAAATATTTCACTTTCCAATTTAGTCCTTACCCTTTTTCTAAATTTCCATGGATGAGTCACCATAATTGTAACATCCTAAAATTTGGGATTTTATGTTTTACATTATACCATGCGATAGGCTAGTTAAAAATGTTAATTGTGTATGTTTAGGGGTCCTAAGAAGGCTTCGGGTTGAGTTGGGCCTTAGCAAAATTTTTGTGTTTAAGCACTTTAAGGAGAGAAGGTAAGTGGTGTCAAGACTTAAGGAAATAAGTATGTAATTAGCTAGCACAAGAGCAGCTAGTAGCAAGGTGGTGAGGCGTCACATGAAGGGGCTTAAGGGCTGGAGTTCGAATCCCATCTATTGCAACTTTTGGGATTTAATTTTTTTGTGCTTGTCATGTAATGGATGGAAAGTTTTGGCCAAGGCTTTAAAGAAGGAAAGGAAGACTTTTTATTGATGGAAAGAACACAAGGAGAAGAGTAAGGAGGGAAATACGGAAAAGAAATAAAGGAAAAGAAATAAAGGAAAGAGATAAAGGGGGATATGTTGGTCGAATTTAGGAGGTGCATGGGAGGAAATAATTTTTGGTCAACCATGACCTTTTTAGTGCTAGGATACACGGTTTTGGGAGGGGGGACTTGGGAGCTGAATTTCTTATAGTCATTTTGCAAGTTTTGGTGCATGAAAGGCTTGTTTTCTTTTTAGCATTTTTGGTGTTTTCTTTTCCAATTCTTTCCCTTTTGCTTGCCAAAATATTCAATCCATTTTATTCATTTTTCCTTTGGTGTTAGCCGAAACCCTCTAACATTTCTTTTCCATCTTTTTTTTTTTTGACCATTTTTTTCAATCTTTCTCTCTTTTCTAAAATCAACATTACCTTGTGGCCGAATCTTGTTTGTTCATTTCTCTCCATAGCCGAACCTATTAACACCCTACCTCTTCATTATTTTTTTTCTTTCGTGTTGGGCACTCTCTTCTTTGACCGAATCGATAAGTGATTTCTTTCTCCTCTTTTTATTTTCGTTTCTTCATGGCCAAATATGTGCCCTTATCATTGGATGGTTCTCTAAACCAAAAACATCTCTCTCTCCTACTCCCTCATATCGTGATCATCTCTTTTTCGTAGTGTTCTAGTGGGTGGCTGTTTATCACATCCTTGCCGATTCATCTCTAGCTTTAAGCCAATTGTTGGAAGTCAGATCTAACATCGTAAAGGTAAGAAATTTCTTCAAGGTTCATTTCGATCTCTCTCATTCCTTGGTTATTCCGTTAAAACGGATTAATGGTTATGTTTAATCATTTATCATAGGGACTAAATCACTCATTTTTCCCTACTCGTTGGTCCTTCGAAAGTAGTGGTAAGCCGAATCATATCCCTAAACAACTACTTTCACTCATCATAGTATTATTCTAACCAAGATGTTTCCAATGGAGGCAAGTGGTATCGATACAAAAAGAAATTCGATAGGAGGGCAAATAGGGAGTGGACTTGCAATTTCTACTCCCAAGTTCAAACGTAGGGTGGTATCGGCAGTTCGGGATTTTCTACCAGGTTGTGGACCATTATTTGGTGAAAATAGGCAAATTGTGGTCGTTCACGATACTAAGGGTTCCGATGATCAAGAAGGTTTAGTCCTTACCGTAATCAGGTGTGTAATCTCACACCGAAATCCCGTAGATTCGCGATTCACTATCATGTTGAAAAATAGAACGTTGTTGTTTACAAATCTATTAACCGTAATATGGCATAAATTAAGTAATTTTCTTAAACAACACTATATCTAAAGGTCTGTCAAAATCGGTGTTAAATTGCTAAATTACAAAAATGCCCCTATGGGTCGATTTACCAAAATGCCTCTATGGGCCGAATTACAAAAATACCACTATGGGTCGATTTACCAAAATGCCCCTATGGGCCAATTTGCTAGAATGCCTTAGTGGGCCGAATTATTAAATTACTTTAATGGGCCGATTCAACGAAATAATTCACTAGATAATTGGTGGTTATATATTTATGTGTGGATATTTATTATGTATGTTGCATTTTTACATTTTGCATGAGACAGGAAAATTTTGTATGGAGAGTAGTGTAGCCTGGTGGCTTAGCAACAATTTGTTTATTATCGTGCTTAATTATGATTTCAGTGGCTTGACCACAATAATATTTATAATAGTAGCTTGACTGCAAATTTGGTGTGAGCGGCGGGGTAGGTTGACTTGATCCCCACAGATGTGATTGGCTGGTCGGGGATGTGATGGATGCATGGGTTGGGCTTCATACATTTCATATATGTACTATTATGTAAATAAGCTTAAGCCAAAGATGATGCTATGTGGGTTCAGGCCCAGTGGATGACGGTAAGGGGGATTATACACTGAGTTCTAGAAACTCACCCCTTCTTCTTAATCTTTGCAGGTAATGCTCAGTGACAAGGACTTGGGTCCATGGATGACTCGGTGGAGGCCATACTTTTGGAATAATATTTTTGAACATTAGTAAACTTCTTTTCTGTATTATTTTCGTTACCTTTACTATTTCGAGTTTTAAAGTTGTAATAAGGCCTCTGGGATATATTTTAATTTGCTTTATGTTTTCACGTATTTATTATTATTTTTGAATTGATTTAAGCGGGATTTTACAAATCATAAATAACGGTTTTCCAAAATTGATTAACAAATAGATTTCATAAGAAATATGTACAAATAATTTAACTTGAATTCTCTTTCGAATTATAACAATATTTTCAAAAGTCAAGATTTTAAAAGATCATTAGTTCAATTATCGATTCTTCAATTAACCTTTCAAGATTTGTAGTATTTTTATCAAATAGTTCTAATCAAATTTGTTTTCTTAAACTATAACCTAATAACAACATCTTTTGTAAGAATCATAGATCTTTACTCATTTTCTTCATGTGACATGCCAGATCTGGTCATACCGCATGGGCTAGGTTTGGGATGTTACATTTTATGGTATCAAAGCCCGATTGTAAAACTTGGCTGTGGTTTGAGTTCAAAAGCATTTTCTAAAGCTGTTTGAATTTTAAATTATAAATGCATATTTTAGAGGAAGTATGGCACCACGGGTATCCGGCACCAAGTCAGTAAGTTTTTGTTTTCATTTTATGATTATTATGGTATGACTATGGTAAGAAAACTCCAAAAAATAGAAATACTCTAGAACTTTTAGCTTTAGGAGCTGAAACTATAGAGATTGAGACTTTAGGATACGTTTTGCGAAAGCAACTTTACTTCCCATACTCCATAAAACATTGTTTAATAAACATTGAATAGCATACTGATTCATAAGACTGTTAATCAGATTAAATCGATTTAGCAAACATGAGCGCTAGAGGACGTGGACGAGGTAGACGTGGCCGTGGTAGAGGCCGGGGTGCTAGAATTGTATCTGAG
Organism: Gossypium rotundifolium; assembly: GCA_025506655.1. Lineage (NCBI taxonomy): Eukaryota > Viridiplantae > Streptophyta > Magnoliopsida > Malvales > Malvaceae > Gossypium > Gossypium rotundifolium. Next base: position 82,153,035 of record CP106722.1, on the reverse strand, counting down.
GCATTGGGACATATGCCTGGAATGGACGCACCTGCGTCACCTGTGACTGAAGCTAGGTCACACGATCGAATGAGAGAGGATGATGTTCTATCCCAAGTGATGTTGCAGATACTAGAAAGGGTTGCTGGGGCTAGAACTGGGTCGATAGCTCGTGGGTCGATATTAGAGCGACTCAGATCGAATGAGGCTGAAGTTTATAGGGGTATTTCGGGTGTAGCCCCTAGTATAGCGAAGTACTGGCTTGAGGCGATGGAGCGGATTATGGATGATCTGGATTGCACAGCTGAGCAGAAACTGAAAGGGGTTGTGTCATGGCTGAGAGACGAGGCGTATCAGAGGTGGCTCACTGTTCGGGAAGGCACTCAGGCTGATCGTATTACCTTGGAATTCTTTAAGACAACATTATAGGGAAAATATGTCGGGGCTAATTATTTAGATGCTGAAGAAAGGAATTCCTGAATCTGGTCTAAGGAGGTAAATCTGTGGCAGCATACAAGGCAAAATTTTTGCGTCTGAGTCGGTATGCCCGAGGAATAGTACCGACTGATTATGAACGCTGTTTGTATTTTGAGGATGGGTTGTGTGATGAGTTACGAGTACTGATAGCCCCACAGAAGGAGAGGAATTTTGCTACTATTGTGGAAAAAGCTAAGATTATTGAAGAAGTTAAGCACTCAGAACTGCAAAATCGAGACAAGGATAGGGGCAAGGGCAAGAGGGACTCTGGGTATTCAGGCCCTGCAAGAGGTTTTCAAAAGAGGCCCAGGAATGAGGGGCCAGTTCGAGTGGGTGCTCCAGCTACTATTAATTAGATTCAGCCATGTGTGGATTGTGGGAAACTTCACTCGGGTGAATGCTGGAAGAGAACCGGTGGTTGTTTCAGATGTGGTTCCAAGGACCATCAGTTTAGAGATTGCCCTCGAGAGCCTGCTCAGACTCAAGTAGTTCGTAATAGATTTGCGCAGCTAATAGGAGGCACTCAGCAGCCGCTGAGAGGCCGTGGGCCAGGTCGATGTGGTAATGGTGTAGGACGAGGTCAGGGTGCACCGGGTAGATGTAACAGACCGAATTTGACCCTAGTCGGAACGGTGGTTTCGGGACCACGAATCCGAGTCCGAGAAATATTTTAATATTTTATTTTGTGTCTAGTATGTGTGAATTAAAAGGTGTGAAAATTTCAGTGAAAAATTTTATTGTTTAAGTGTTTAATTTGATAAAAGGACTTGATCGCATAAAGGGTAAAATTGGCATGCTAAAGTGAATTGTACCTTTTTGATTGTGGCTTTTAAAGTGGATGTCCTAAAAGGACAATTAGCCTATTTCTTTAGATAGTGGACTGGCATATATGAGAAATAAAAATAAAATTTTGCTTAATAATCTTATGTTTTTATATTAGGTAATTAATAAACAAAATTACCTTTAATTTAAAGGCATAAAATAATGAAATAAGTGGGAAGAAAGAGAACATGTCTTGTTCTTCTTCTCTTGGCGAATGTGGAGAGTGAAAACTCCACCTTTGGAGCTTGAATTTGACACCTTGCATGTTCAAATAAGGTTAGTGATTAAGCTTAATTTTGTAAATTTTAACATTTTGAAGTGGTTGACATGTATATTTACTAGCCCATGTTCGAATTTTGATTTTTATGGTATGTTTCAAGTATTGCCATGGACGAAATTTGAGTGTTTGGATGATTAATGATAGTATATGTTATATATAAGTTAGATTAATAAGATTTCCTTTAGAACTTTTGATAGATTTTGGTATAAGGGTGATTTTGTAAAAAGAAAAATTTTAGAGGGACTAAATATCAACAAAAAGGGAAAATTTGAGTTGATGGAAGGGCTATAAGCATTCGGCCCTTAAGTGATATGGTCAAATTCTAGATATTTTGTGTTTTGAACTATAAGGACTTAATTGTAAACATTGTAAAAGTCAGGGGTAAATTTGTAACTTATTAAATTATGTGTTTAAGGATCAAATTGAGATGAAATGGACTTGAATGAGCTAAATTTTAATGTGTTTTAGATCAAGAACAAAGAAAAACGAATTTAGATCGGGGAAAGACGAAGGTTCTCGAATAGCCGATTTGCAAGGTCTATCGACAACCGAGGTAAGTCCTTAAGCAAGTATAGGTTATCCAATTATTTATGAATGTGTTAAATGATAGTATTTAATAGAATTTTGTATAAAACCTTGTGTTAGCCGAATGTGAAAGTATTGGTATGGGTTGGTTGGAATTTTATTCAAAGTGATGTGAATAAGTGATTTGGTTTGTTATTCGATATAATACGTGAATTATAAGTGGTGGTGAATTTAACACAATGAAATGTGAAATGAAAAATTATCTATGCATATTAGGGCTTCGTGCCTAGCGAGCTTAGTGCCTGGTGACATATTCGGACTTCGTGCCTAGCGAGCTTAGTGCTTGGTGACATATTCGGCCTTCGTGCCTAGCGAGCTTAGTCTTAGGTGACATATTCGGGCTTCGTGCCTAGCGTGCCTTGTGCTTGATTTATTTCGGGCTTTAATGCCTAGCGGGCTTTATCTTGATGATGTTTTACAAAGGAGAAACCGAATTGTTGTTCAAGGTAAATCGTAGCTAATGTGTCTAGTTAAAGGCTCGTAAGTAAGTAAGGTATGATATGTTTAATGTTACTAGAGTTTAACTAATATTACGAGCAGGTGTTATGTACATTTGAGATTACGATTGATGTGCACAAGTATTATATGACCGAGTTTGAGCTTGAATGTACTATCATGGAGATTCGGTTTTCAAATAGTAGTGCTAAAGGTGAAAGAAATTTTAATATGATAACATGGTTGAGTTGAATAATTTAAATGTTTAAGTAATTGAATGTAGTATTATTATGAGCTTGGGACTTACTAAGTTAGTAAACTTATTTGTGTGTAATGTTCTCCTCTGTTTTATAGATTAGGTAAACGCTACCTGCTCAACGGGATCATCAAGACAGTCGACCACACTATCGATCTAATGTTGGTACTCTTTCATTTTGGTTTTTAGATAGAGGCATGTATAGGAAAGACTTGGCCTTGTTTGTTGAAAACTTTTTGTTCATGTATATAATAGCCATGCGAATATGGCTAAATTTTTGGTTAAGTATGTTTATCATGCTTTTGATGTAATAGTCAGTTTATATCGTTAATGTTTGCGCAAACTCAATCAAGGTTTAATTCGAATATGGTAAGGAAATATGTGATTGAGAAGTGAAAATATTAGTTGGGTAATGTGGTATGAATAGTTAATTGTATACTCGATTATATTGAACCATAGTTGTGTTTTGTTCATAGGTTAGTAATGTTAGGTTATAAAAGATATTGGGTATGTGTATTTCTTTTTAAGTTCAAATGAGGTGATTCGATGATGAAATGATCAAATGATGGTGCTATGGTTTGTTTGTATTTGGTCTTTTTGCATGATTCTTAAACAGGTTAATTCGGCATAGTAAACAAGTATATTTTAAGTATATTGCTCATGAATATGTCTAGTTAGTTATATATGTATATGTTTGTGCATATTCGGATGTAATAGAATTTTTGCTAAAGAATAGGAAATTTATAAAATTTTGATAGAGACATTATCCATAAGTTTAAGTAGATATTACATGCATGTTTGATGAACTTAGTTGATGTAATAATTATTTTGAAATTATTTTTTTTAAACATAATTATGCATTCGGTCAAGATAATTTTAAAGGTTAGTATTCATTTGTGTTAATAACTAATTATGTTTGCATGTGATTGAATATACATGTGATAAATTGGTGTGAGTTAACCTTTGAAAAATAGTTTATATTCGCCACCTTATTTGAAATGACTAAATGAATAGTACTCTATAGTATAAAATAAGTTTACTTCTTTTGTTATGTATAATGTAATTGATATTATAATCAAATTGATGTTTTGTTTATTGAAATATCATTTATTAAGTATTAAGATTCAAGTGATTAAATGAACTTGGTGGTTAGTAAAGTAGCATCAGTCAACCCTACTCCGGCGACGGATATGGGTGTTACATTTTATTGGTATCAGAGCTACGGTTTAGTCGATTCTAGGACTCTCAGAGTACGTAAGAGTCTAGCTATACATGCCTCTGAATTTTATATGTGATAGTGTGGTGACTTCGACGATTTCAATTGTATTTAATATAGTAAATGGATTTCGATCCCGATAGAGTAGAGGTGATGATGTGGAGAGTGTTGCTGGTCTCGCACATGGATCAACACCATTAGACTCTCAACCGATTCACGGGTAACCAAGAGGAGAGGCTAAACAAGCCTTCTACCAAATGATGAATGAATGGTTTACCCAATTTGTTCGAATAATCCGGTTGTACAACAACCTCCACCTCGAATAATCCAACTCCGGTACCTTCAAGACTTCGATGATAGATCCAATGAGATCTAGTAGGCCCCTGTTGATAAAATCAGAAATTTGGGGTCGAGGAATTCAAGGCTAATGATGATGATGATGCGAGCGAGTGAAATGTGGCTTGATAACACTATTCGGTACTTGATGAGCTATCCCGCACTGCATTTAAAGTTTGAAATGTGCTATATCCTTACTTGGGACACCGCCTATCACCGGTGGAATACACTAGTATCAATGGTTCCAAAAGAAAAGTGACATGGGATTTCTTCGAATGAATTACGTAAGAAATATATCGATCGAGGTTCATCGACCGAAGCGAAAAGAATTTCTTGAATTGAAGCAGGGAAAATGACCGTGGTGAATATGAGTGAAAATTTGTCGATTGAGCCGATATGCTCGGAGTCTCAGATCAACTAAAGCCATTATGTGCAAAAGGTTTGAAGACAGTTTGAATGAATATTTAAAGTTGCTAGTTGGCATTCTTGAGATCAAAGAGTTTGTGACACTAGTTGAGCAAGCTTGCAAAGCTGAAGAGCTTGGGAAAGAGAAAAGAAAGGTCAAATGAAGCTAGAGACACTCGTAAAAGACCGTCGGTAGGAATTTCCATTCCACATTTAAGAAGTTTAGAGATGACTTCACCGACATAAAACTACTTGATTCACCTAGACATGATCGACCATCCGTGGGCTCGAGCTACCTCGATGGCGGTGTTGATAACATTCCACGAATCGAGTTGAATGCAAACATTGTGGAAAATGGCATTACGGAGTTGTAGAGTTCGTGATCGGTCTGTTTTAAATGTGGATCTTGAGACCATTTTATTCGAGAGTGCCCGATGTTAGCCGAAAGAAATCTGTATGAGAACTCTAGGCCGAGTAGTGCATCGATGCAGGCGGACCACCCGGCATTACGGCAATGTAGGTGGTAGTTAGAGAGGACAAAGAACACGGCGATTCGATCGAGGCTAGAGCTCCACTAGAGCTTTTGTTACTCGAGCTAGGGAGGATGCCGCTTCTCGGATGTCATTCTGGTACTTTCACCCTTTATGATACTCTTGTGATTGCATTGATTGATCTGGTTCGACCCATTCATATGTATGTGAAACTACGGTATTGATAAGACTACGCCATTGAGTCTCTTCGAGTTTGTGATTCAGCGTATCCAACCCTTTGGGTAGATGTATGTTTGTTAATAAAGTGTGTAAAAGTTGCCCATTGATGATTTAGGATTTTGCTTCCATCGATTTAATCTTTGTTGCCTTTCGATGAGTTTGATGTAATTTTGGGAATGGATCGTTAACCGCGCATGATGCGGTGGTGAATTGCAAAAGAAAGCTTATTGATTTGAGACACGAGCGGTGAGATCATTAGAATTGAATCCGATGATTTAGGTGGATTTCCTACGCTTATATCATCAATGTTAGCCGAAGTATGTGAGAAAAGGGTGCGAAGCTTATTTGGCTTATGTCTTTGGATAATAAGTTGTCTCGAGCAATGATTGAATCTGTCTGATTGTATGTGAATACTCGGATGTGTTTCTGAAGAACTACCGGTTTACCCCAAAGACGAGAGATTGAGTTTGGCATTGAATTAGCTCAAGGACGACTCGATCTCAATAGCTCCATATCGGATGGCACCTCTTGAGCTAAAAGAGTTGAAAGCACAGTTGCAAGAGTTAACAGATAGGGCTTTGCACCACCAAGTTTCTCTCCTTGGGGTGCACCATTCTTTTGTGAGAAAGAAAGATGGAGCGATACGAATGTGTATTGATTATCGGCAATTGAATAAGGTAACTATAAAGAATAAGTACCGTTACCTCGGATTGATGATTTGTTTAATCGGTTGAAAGGGCTTCAGATTTTCGAAAATAGATTTGAGATCGGGTTATTATCGATTCTTGAGTCGAGATCTGAGATGTGCCAAAGACGCATTCCGACGAGGTATGGACATTTTGAGTTTTTGGTTATGCCTTTTGGGCTTACTAATGCACTTCTTTGTTTTTATGGATTTGATGAATCGGGTTTTAGGCAGTTTTGGATCGATTTGTGGTGGTGTTTATTGATGACATATTGATCTACTCCAAAGATGAAATTGAACATCTTGAACATTTGAGGTTAGTGCTACAATCTTTGCGAGATCATCAGCTGTATGCGAAGTTTAGTAAGTGTGAGTTCTGGATGAAAGAGGTCAGCTTTTTGGGACATGTTGTTTTAGCATCAGGCATTCGAGTTGATCCGAACAAAATCTCAACTATACTTGATTGAAAGCCACCGAAAAATGTTTTCGAGATTCAAAGTTTTTTGGGACTTGCGGGTTACTATCGACGATTTGTGAAAGATTTTTCTATGATAGCTACCCCGTTGACAAAGTTATTGCAGAAAGATGTCGTTTGAGTGGTCGGAAAAGTGTCGTAAAAGTTTTGATCGGTTGAAAGCCCTTTGTGAAGCTCGCTCCAGTTAGTTCAAATGAATCGGGTAAAGAATTTGTTGTTTATTCGATGCTTCTTTGAATGGTTTGGGCTGCGTTTTGATGCAGGAAGGAAAAGTCATAGCCTACGCTTCAAGACAACTGAAGCCGCACGATAGAAATTAGCCGACGCATGACTTAGAACTTGCAGCCATTGTTTTCGCATTGAAAATTTGGCGTCACTATTTATTTGGAGAGAAATGTCACATTTATTCAGATCATAAAAGTCTAAATTATTTAATGACTCAGAAGGATCTAAATCTAAGACAACGCAGATGGTTAGAATTGTTGAAAGACTATGAGTTGGTGATTGACTACCATCCGGGAAAAGCTAACGTCGTTGCAGATGCGTTAAGTCGAAAATCATTGTTTGCTCTTCGTGCAATGAGCGCACGAGATAGCTATGTACGGTGATGGTTCGATCATAGCCGAGTTACAAGCAAGACCGATGTTTATTCAACAAATTTGTGATGCATGAAAGTTGACAAAGATTTGATCGCTAGACAATTCGATGTGGAAAAGATGCAGAGTCGATTTTGATTGATGCAAATATTGCTTGAATTTTAAAAGCCGAATGTGTTTCAAAACTCAGTTTGATCTGGTGATTACGAGTGAGGCCCATAGTGGTCGATTATCAATTCATCCGGTAGCACAAAGATGTATAATGATTTGAAAGCAGTTCTATTGGTGGCGGGCATGAAGCGGGATATATCTGAATTTGTTTGAAATGCTTAATTTGTCGACAAGTAAAAGTCGAACATCAAGTGCCATCCGGATTACTTGACCAATCATGATACCGGATGGAAATGGGATAGAATTACAATGGATTTTGTATCCGGTCTTCCTATGACACCGAGTAAGAAAGATGGCCTTTGGGTTATAGTTGATAGACTTACTAAATCACTCATTTTGTGCTTGTTCGTCATGGACTTTTCACTCGATAAACTTGTTTGAATTGTATGTATCGCAAATTGTGAGATTGCATGGTGTACCGAGTTCCATTGTTTTAGACAGAGACCCGAGATTTACATCGCGGTTTTGGAAGAAGTTGCAAGATGCCTTAGGTACTAAACTACATTTTAGTATGACTTTTCATCCATGAACAGATGCAGTCGGTCTGAGCGAACTATCTGATACTTGAGGACATGTTGAGATGTTGCGTTCTCGAGTTTGAAGGTGCGTGGGAACGATACCTACCATTGATTGAATTTGCTTATAATAACAATTTTCAATCTAGTATCAAGATGGCATCCTATGAAGCCTTATACTGCGTAAAGTGTGAACACCATTATCTTCGGATTGAGCTCGTGAGAATAAGATACACGGGGTTGATTTGATTAAAGAAATTGGACAGAAACTAGCTATTATTAGAGACAATTTGAAAGCTGCTTCGGATCGTCAAAAGTCTTATGCTGATTTGAAACGTAAAGACATTGAATTTTAGATCGGAGATCGAGTATTTTTAAAGGTTTCTCCGTGGAAGAAAGTGCTCCGTTTTGGCCGGAAAGGCAAGTTGAGCCCGAGGTTCATTGGACCGTATAAAATCATTGAACGTGTTGGGCCTATTGCTTATAGGTTGAAGCTACCCTCTGAATTAGAAAAGATACACGATGTATTTCACGTTTCTATGCTCCGTAGATACAGATCAGATCCGTCACATATGATTGCTCCGTATGAGATTGAGATACAACCTGATATGACGTATGAGGAAAAACCGATCTGTATTTTAGCTCGGAAAGTGAAAGAGTTAAGAAACAAAAAGATTTCCTTAGTGAAAGTATTATGGAATCGACACGGAGTTGAAGAGGCTACGTGGGAGCCTGAAGATTCAATGAGGCAACAATATCCAACTTTGTTTAACGGTAAGATTTTCGGAGACGAAAAATCCTAAAGGGGGGAAGAGCTGTAACAGACCAAATTTGACCCTAGTCGGAACGGTGGTTTTGGGACCACGAATCCGAGTCTAAGAAACATTTTAATATTTTATTTTGTGTCTAGTATGTGTGAATTAAAAGGTGTGAAAATTTCGTAGAAAAATTTTATTGTTTAAGTGTTTAATTTGATAAAAAGGACTTGATCGCATAAAGGGTAAAGTTGGCATGCTAAAGTGAATTGTACCTTTTTGATTGTGGCTTTTAAAGTGGATGTCCTAAAAGGATAATTAGCCCATTTCTTTAGATAGTGGACGGCATATATGAGAAATAAAAATAAAATTTTGCTTAATAATCTTATGTTTTTATATTAGGTAATGAATAAACAAAATTACCTTTAATTTAAAGGCATAAAATAATGAAATAAGTGGGAAGAAAGAGAACATGTCTTGTTCTTCTTCTCTTGGCGAATGTGGAGGGTGAAAACTCCATCTTTGGAGCTTGAATTTCGACCTTGCATGTTCAAATAAGGTTAGTGATTAAGCTTAATTTTGTAAATTTTAACATTTTGAAGTGGTTGACATGTATATTTACTAGCCCATGTTTGAATTTTGATTTTATGGTATGTTTCAAGTATTGCCATGGATGAAATTTGAGTGTTTGGATGATTAATGATAGTATATGTTATATATAAGTTAGATTAATAAGATTTCCTTTAGAACTTTTGATAGATTTTGGTATAAGGGTGATTTTGTAAAAGAAAAATTTTGGAGGGACTAAATATCAACAAAAGGAAAAATTGAGTTGATGGAAGGGCTATAAGCATTCTACCTTAAGTGATATGGTCAAATTCTAGATATTTTGTGTTTTGAACTATAAGGACTTAATTGTAAACATTGTAAAAGTCAGGGGTAAATTTGTAACTTATTAAATTATGTGTTTAAGGATCAAATTGAGATGAAATGGACTTGAATGAGCTAAATTTTAATGTGTTTTAGATCAAGAACAAAGAAAAACGAATTTAGATCGGGGAAAGACGAAGGTTCTCGAATAGCCGATTTGCAAGGTCTATCGACAACCGAGGTAAGTCCTTAAGCAAGTATAGGTTATCCAATTATTTATGAATGTGTTAAATGATAATATTCAATAGAATTTTGTATAAAACCTTGTGTTAGCCGAATGTGAAAGTATTGGTATGGATTGGTTGGAATTTTATTCAAAGTGATGTGAATAGGTGATTTGGTTTGTTATTCGATATAATACGTGAATTATAAGTAGTAGTGAATTTAACACAATGAAATGTGAAATGAAAAATTATCTATACATATTCGGCTTCGTGCCTAGCGTGCTTAGTCTTAGGTGACATATTCGGCTTTGTGCCTAGCGAGCCTTGTCTTAGGTGATTTATTTCGCTTTAATGCCTAGCAGGCCTTATCTTGGGTGAAGTGTTTTACAAAGGAGAAACCGAATTGTTGTTCAAGGTAAATCGTAGCTAATGTGTCTAGTTAAAGGCTCAGGTAAGTAAGTAAGGTATGATATGTTTAATGTTACTAGAGTTTAACTAATATTACGAGTACAGTGTTATGCACATTTGAGATTACGATTGATGTGCACAAGTATTATATGACTGAGTTTGAGCTTGAATGTACTATCATGGAGATTCGATTTTCAAATAGTAGTGCTAAAGGTGAAAGAAATTTTAATATGATAACATGGTTGAGTTGAATGATTTAAATGTTTAAGTAATTGAATGTAGTATTATTATGAGCTTGGGACTTACTAAGTTAGTAAACTTATTTGTGTGTAATGTTCTCCTCTGTTTTATAGATTAGGTAAAGGCTACCTACTCAACGGGATCGTCAAGACAGTCGACCACACTATCGATCTAATGTTGGTACTCTTTCATTTTGGTTTTTAGATAGAGGCATGTATAGGAAAGACTTGACCTTGTTTGTTGAAAACTTTTTGTTCATGTATATAATAGCCATGCGAATATGGCTAAATTTTTGGTTAAGTATGTTTATCATGCTTTTGATGTAATAGTCAGTTTATATCGTTAATGTTTGCGCAAACTCAATCAAGGTTTAATTCGAATATGGTAAGGAAATATGTGATTGAGAAGTGAAAATATTAGTTGGGTAATATGGTATGAATAGTTAATTGTATACTCGATTATATTGAACCATAGTTGTGTTTTGTTCATAGGTTAGTAATGTTAGGTTATAAAAGATATTGGGTATGTGTATTTCTTTTTAAGTTCAAATGAGGTGATTCGATGATGAAATGATCAAATGATGGTGCTATGGTTTGTTTGTATTTGGTCGTTTTGCATGATTCTTAAACAGGTTAATTCGGCATAGTAAACAAGTATATTTTAAGTATATTGCTCATGAATATGTCTAGTTAGTTATATATGTATGCTTGAAATGAGATATATGTTTGTGCATATTCGGATGTAATAGAATTTTTGCTAAAGAATAGGAAATTTATAAAATTTTGATAGAGACATTATCCATAAGTTTAAGTAGATATTACATGCATGCTTGATGAACTTAGTTGATGTAATAATTATTTTGAAATTATTTTTTAAACATAATTATGCATTCGGTCAAGATAATTTTAAAGGTTAGTATTCATTTGTGTTAATAACTAATTATGTTTGCGGTGATTGAATATACATGTGATAAATTGGTGTGAGTTAACCTTTGAAAAATAGTTTATATTCGCCACCTTATTTGAAATGACTAAATGAATAGTGCTCATAGTATAAAAGAAGTTTACTTCTTTTGTTATGTATAATGTAATTGATATTATAATCAAATTGATGTTTTGTTTATTGAAATATCATTTATTAAGTATTAAGATTCAAGTGATTAAATGAACTTGGTGGTTAGTAAAGTAGCACCAGTCAACCCTACTCCGGCGACGGATATGGGTGTTACAGTAGAGGTGCCGGTAATAGGAGTAACACGAATGTGAGACAGCCAGGTTTGGTTTATGCGGTTGACGTTGAAAGGATGGTGATGCACCGAATGTCATAACCGGTACGTTCTTCATATCTGATGTACCTTTTGCCGCTTTAATAGACATTGGATCCACCCATCCTTATGTTGCGTGTGCTGTGTCTGGAACTCTGAATATTAGATATCAGATTAATGCTAGAGAAACAGCTGTGATTAGTCCTTTAGGACAGTCGGTGGTAGTAAATAAGTTGTATAGGGATGTGCCCTTAGAAGATCAAGGGGTTATATTTCATACGGACTTGATGGAACTGCCGTTTAGGGAGTTCAACCTTATTTTGGGCATGGACTGGCTGGTTAAGTACCGTGCAAACTTGGATTGTGCTATAAAGCAGATGGTACTAAGAACTTCAGAGGATAAGAAAGTGATGATGATAGGTGAAAGAAGAAATTATCTATCTAATGTGGCATCTGCTTTAAAGGTAGAAAAGTTGGTACGAAAGGGGCGTGGAGCGTTCATAGCCTTTATCAGTGCTTCGGATGCCAAAGAGTTGTCGGTAGAGAGTGTTAGAACAGTGAAAGAGTTTTCAAACGTCTTTCCCAAGGAGCTTCCAAGATTGCCTCCGGATCGGGAGGTGGAGTTTGGCATTGATTTGTTGCCAGGAACAGCTCCGGTGTCTATTGCTCCTTACAGAATGGCACCGAAGGAGCTCATGGAACTTAAAGCTCAGATCCAAGAGTTGATGGATCATGGATTTATTCGACCAAGTGTGTCACTGTGGGGAGCGTCGGTTTTATTTGTTAAGAAAAAGGATGGGTTGATGCGTATGTGCATCGATTATAGAAAATTGAATAAGTTGATGATCAAGAACAAGTATCTGTTACCCAGGATCGATGATCTGTTCGATCAGCTGCGAGGAGCTTTGATTTTCTCGAAGATAGACTTGAGATCGGGGTTTCACCAGTTAAAAGTCAAGGAGGCAGATATTTACAAGACTGCGTTCCGAACCTAATATAGGCATTACGAGTTGATGTTGTTCGGGTTGACAAATGTACCAGCTGCATTTATGGATATGATGAACCGAGTCTTCCAACCCTATCTAGACCGGTTTATGGTAGTGTTCATAGATGACATCTTGGTGTACTCAAAGACAGAAGAGGAGCATGATTCGCATCTACGGGCCGTATTGCAGATATTAAGGGAGAAGCAACTATATGCCAAATTCAGTAAGTGTGAATTTTGGCTGAAGGAGGTGACCTTTTTGGGGCATGTTGTGTCTGCCGAAGGAATTAGAGTTGATCCCCGGAAGGTCGAGGCAGTATTGGATTGGAAGCCACCGAATTCAGTGGCAGAAATTTGGAGTTTTCTAGGTTTGGCTGGGTATTATAGGCATTTCGTTGAGGGGTTTTCGTTGATTGCTGCACCCCTAACTAAGCTATTGCGGGAGGGAGTACCGTTTGTGTGGTTAGATAAGCAGCAAAAGAGCTTTGAGAAATTGAAGAAGATTCTGACAGAAGCGCCAGTATTGATTCAACCTGAAGCTGGTAAGGAGTTTATTGTTTACTGTGATGCGTCACACACAGGCTTGGGATGTGTGTTGATGCAAGGGGAAAAGTGGTGGCTTATGCATCTCGTCAATTAAGGCCGCATGAAATAAACTATCCCACCCATGATTTGGAATTAGCTACAGTGGTGTTTGTTCTGAAGATTTGGAGACACTATCTGTACGGGGAGAAGCTGATTATCTATACGGACCATAAGAGTCTGAAGTACCTCCTTACCCAAAAGGAGTTGAATTTAAGACAGCGGAGGTGGATAGAATTGTTGAAAGATTATGACTGCTCAATCGAGTATTACCCAAGTAAAGCTAAAGTAGTGGCAGATACGTTGAGTCGTAAGGTGATATCAGACTTGAGAGCGATGTTCGCTCATCTCAGCCTTTATGAAGATGGTAGTTTGTTAGCCAAACTTCAGGTGAAGCCTGCATGGGTAAGTCTAATTAAGGAAAAGAAGTTGTTAGATGAAGTGTTGGGTTCTCGACTTTAGCAAGTGGAAAGTGGTGAGATAAGGGATTTTGGATTAAATAGTAATGGAGTATTATGTTTCTGCAGAAGAGTTTGTATGCCCAGGGATCCTGATTTGAGACAAATGATTCTGCGTGAGGCACATAGTAGCCCTTATGCTATGCACCCAGGGGAAATAAGATGTATTGAGACCTCCGTGAGTAGTATTGGTGGCCAGGGTTGAAACGGGAGGTTATTGATTTCGTGAGCAAGTGCTTGACATGTCAGCAAGTGAAGGCGGAACATTAACTGCCTTTAGGGTTACTACAACCGATGAAAATCCCACTATGGAAATGGGAAAGGATAACGATGGACTTTGTTAGTGGGTTACCCTTAACACCTACTAAGAAAGATTCAGTTTGGGTTATAGTGGATCGGTTAATGAAGACTGCTCATTTCTTACATGTTCGTACGGATTATTCATTGTAAAAGTTGGCCAAATTGTATGTAGCAGAAGTTGTGAGGTTGTATGGGGTACCAGTGTCAATTATATCGGACAGGGATCCTAGGTTTACATCACAGTTTTGGAAGGCTCTGCATGAAGCTTTGCGAACAAGGATAGATTTTAGCACGGCATTTCATCCGCAGACTGATGGTCAGTTGGAGAGAGTAATCCAAATTCTAGAAGACATGTTAAGGGGCTGTGTGATCGAATTTTGGGGAAGTTGGGAAGATTTTCTACCATTGGCAGAGTTTGCATACAACAATAGCTATCAATCCAGTATCCAAATGGCACCCTACGAGGCTTTGTATGGTTGTAGGTGTCATACTCCTACTTGATGGACTGAGCTAAGAGAGCGACAGTTATTGGGTCCAAAGTGGATCTCGGAGACGGAGGAAAAAGTTAAGGTAATTTGGGCATAAAAGAAGCTTCGGACAGACAAAAATCATATGTGAATCTGAAGTGAAAGGAGATAGAGTTCTCTATAGGTGATTAGGTCTTTCTGAAGGTCTCACCTTGGAAAAAGATCTTAAGATTTGGGCAGAAAGGCAAGTTAAGCCCTAGGTTCATCGGTCTATACCGTGTACTGAAGCGAGTTGGGCCTGTAGCTTATGAGCTTGAGTTACATCCGGAGTTAAGTCAGATACACAATGTATTTCATGTCTCAATTCTAAGACGTTATCGTTTGGATCCATCTCATGTTGTGCCAGTGGAGGAATAACACGGTTGAAAGAGCATTTGGCTGCATAAAAAGGGAATGTAGCACCTTGTCCACATGTCTCGGCAAAAGTTAGAAAAACCATTTCACAACAGCTTCAAGAATATCATAGTGAAAAAGTTGTGAAGTAGAGGAGGAAAGAATAAGATTAGGAGACCGTGGAGACTACGGTGATAATGGTGATGATGATGATGATGATGATGATAATGATGATGATGATGATGATGATGATGATGATGATGATGAGTTAACTATCGCAAGACGTGAGAGTATGAGATCTCAAGTTGAATGGAAAGAAAGGCAACGTCGAAGAGCAAAAACTGGTCAAGATCCAGTTTTTGAAATTGGAGAAGGTAGTAATTCTTGAACTCAAGGAATTAGACGATCATTTAGTGTCAATAATTCTGAAAGAAGTGGGAGGGAACATCAATAGACTAATCTTGACTCTCCTAGAGCTAGATTAACAAACATGGATCATGTTCTTGAAAGATCAAAAAGTTCGAAGCAATCAAAACTTAGTTCGAGCTTTCTTAAAAATGCAAAAGCTAAGCTAGGGAAAGTAATGTCCAAGTTGATATTGCATGAAGCTTTACCTGTAAAAATCGCAGAGTCACCATTTCTCCACCCTGTACTTCAAGTTCCAGTGAAAGTTGGAAAATTGGTTAACGGTCCTTCAACTTATGAGGTGATAGGAGTGTATTTGGAAGATAGGTATAAAGAGATACAAGAATGGGTAAATAGCTTTAGGCCTATATTGGAAGAAAGAGGGGTGACCATTATGTGTGATGGGTGGAAAGGGATAGCTAATCAACATATAATCAGTTTCTTGATTTATAGTACAAGAGGTACTGTTTTTAAAAAATCCATTGATGCTAGCAGTGTTACCTCCTATGCTGCTGAGTATTATTTTGGTTTAATGGACAAAATGGTCAACGAAATTAATGAAGAATTTGTTGTTCAGGTTGTTACAGACAATGAAGCAGCTATCAAAGGCGGGGGTCATATGTTGATGCAAAAGAGAAGGCACTTGTATTGGTCTGCATGTTCTGCTCATTGCTTGGATCTTATTTTGGAAGAAATTAGTAATAAAAAAAGTGTGAAAAAGGTCTTAGATGGGTTAAAAAGAATACTTCTTTCATATACAATTATACTTGGACAATTGATTATATGAAAAAAAATATAACAAGGGTGCAGAGCTCTTACGACCTGGGATCACTAGATTTGCTACCAATTTTATTACTTTGGAGAGAATTGTTAGAAGAAAACAAGCACTAAATGAAATGGTAACTTCTTCAGCATGGAAAAGGTCCACATATGCAAGAAAACTAGCTAGATAATAAATGATGGAAGTCATTAACTTAAGTGAGTTCTGGAAAAAGGTTGTTGATGTATTAAAGATCCAAGAACCGTTGGTTAAAGTGTTAAAAATGTGTGATGGCAATCAAAAACCAACCATGGGTTTTATTGATGAAGCTATGGATCAAGCAAAGTTGGCAATTCAAAGAGATTGTCGCTATTACTAGAAATATTGGGATATCATTGATAAGAGATGGAGTAATCAAATTCATAATGATTTATATTCTGCTAGTACATTGTAAAAATTTTAAATATTTTAATTTTTAAAGTGTTTTATTTAGATATTTACTATATTATTTATTATACAGGATATTTTTTAAATCCACAATTTTTTTGTGGAGGCAATTCCACAAACCATGTGCTTTGTGAAACCATGAATAGAGTTAGAAATGTTATACAAAAGCTAGAGCCTAACATGAGTAATCAAGTTTTGGCAATGAATCAGGTATATATTTATATACCTAAATTTGTAAAGGAACCTATAAATTATTATATTGTAATTACTGATTTAGTTATTTCTAGTTGTTGCTATATCGAGATAAAGTGGATTCTTTTGGAACACCATTAGCTTAAGTTGCAATTCTGAGGACTAATCCTGATACAAAAGAATTTTACCTTTATAGTTTTTTAGTTAATAAAGATATATTTATAAATACTTTACGAATTGCATCTTATTATTTATGCTCTTTGTGTAGCTGAATGATGGATTAATTATGGAGGTTGTGCGCCTCAACTTTAATGCATTGCTGTTAGAGTTTTGAGTCAAACAACTTCATCTTAAAATTGTGAGCGCAATTGAAGTACATTTAGTTTGATCCACACAAAGAAGAGAAACATGCTCAAGCATAAAAAGCTTTAAAAATTAGTTTATGTCCATTATAATATGAAGTTGAAACTATGGCACAAAAAAAGAAAAAGTGTAAAATAGTTAGAAATGGGATTTAATCCAATCAATCTCGATAATATTTTTGAAGAGGAGGATCCATTATATGCATGGATTGAAGAAAGAGAGGATTCTACACTTGATAGTGAACCTAATTTTTCATGTTTACCTGAAGAGTTACTTAATGAAACTGGTGAAGAAAATGTCGATGAAGAAACTCAAGGCGACGATATGGATGACATTTCACCTGTTCAATCTAATGAGGAAAGTGTTCAACTATCAACATCAAGTGGTGGTGATGGTGATGATCCTTGTGGAAATACTAAAGATGCATGCCAAACAGAACCTAAGCACATGTATTCTAATACATTTTATGGAAGCTAAGGTATGACTAGATATCCTTATGTTGCTGATCCAAGTTTGTATGAAACAAATGCATCTATTAGTTTACAACATAGAAGAGGTAGAGATGATAGAACTCATGGGAGGATGAGAAAGCACTTTCATGATTCATTTACAGACTCATCATCACGTAGTTTAGCTACAAATGAGAATGAAATTAGTGAATCATCATCTCAGAGTTCTCATTCCTACCAACCAAACGCATTTTATCCACCTTACTTTGGACATAATTCAAGCTATGAATATTTTGGTTATCATTTACCTCATCACATGTTTCCTACCAATGATGCATCTCATGGTTCTATCCCTCCACATTTTCCATACAATGTGATGCCTTTTTCACATGGGATGGGAGGACATCGAAACCAAGGGAATGATGAAAATAGATGATTTAGATCTTCCATGTCATTCAGTATGGTGGTGAATTATATAACAAATGGAGTTTTTATATTTGTATGTTTATATTTTTCTTTTTAAGTTGATGTAAAATTAACTTTTCATGTCAAAATATGAGATAATTTATATGTTATTTATTTAAATTATGGTTGCTATTATTCATGATTTAGTGTGATAATGTTTGTATGGTTCATATTAATTTTCAATAAATTTTTACTTATAAAATTAGATTTTTATTTTATAAATTAAATAAAGCACATAAAAGAGTACCATTAATATTAGGGGTGATTCGACAAAAAAATTAAAGAAAAATTCAATTTTGAGTTAAACGAATTGAGTTATTCGAGTTAATCAAGTTATTCGAGTCAATTTAAATTTTTTTTTTTGAATTTCGAGTTTGAATCGAATTGAATTTTTAAATTCGAATAACTTGAATAATTCAAATAAACTGAATATCAAATTATAATATTTTATATTTTTACCCAAAATCCTCAAACCTTTTTACTTTTTCCCAAAACTTTTACTCCTCATTTTCCCTCCAAAACTTTTACTCTCCTCCCATCTTAACTCCCCATCTACCCCAAATCTATTTCCCACCAACTTTTTTTAATATTTTTCCTTCAAAATTTTACTCCCCCATTTATTTTTCTCAAAATTTTACTTTCAAAAACCCCCAAAACTTTTTATTTTTCCCAAAAATTTTTACTCCCTCCCACTTTTTTACTCCCTTCCCATCCCACCCCCCATCTACCCCAAACCCATCCCTTTTTTAATATTTTCTCTAAATTTTTACTCCCCCTATTTATTTTCCCTCAAAAGTTTACGCCCAAAATCTTTTTATTTTTTCCTAAAATTTTACTTCTCACCCTTTACTCCTAAAATAAAAATCAAAATCATTTAAAAAGTCCCTAAACCTAAATAATACTTTTATTATATATACTATTTATTTTATTAAATTAAATTTTGCATTTTGTACTATTTAAATTATAAAATTGTTTAATCATATTAAATATTTATATTAAAATTGAATTATTAATGTAGAGCCCAAATTTTACCCGGTGCCCAATAATAAAAACCCAATATAGCCCAACTAAAACAGGCCCAAAATGGCCCAAAATCTAAACCAATTTTTAGCAAAGAAAAACCTAGCAGCCGTATGTCCTCGACATCCAGATGCCACCGTCATGACTTGACCCCATATGCGCCTCAAGACGCACCATGCCCAAGGCCTGCTCCTCCACTTGCTCTACCACGCCTGCACCTCACGAATGAAGCAAAACACGCAAGAACAGAGAAAGCAATGCAAAAAGATGAAAAGAAAAGGCAAACAAAAAGCAGTAGCATATATGTATTCGGCTATAAAAGCATAAGAAAAAACATTGTAAAAGGGAGGGATACGAAAATCAATCAAAAGACTAAATTTTTAAGGTGACTTTTTCTTTTTTATGTCAAGTATAACTTTCAAGTTTCCATTTTTTTGTTATTTTTACAAAAAAAACAATGAAAAGAAAAGAGGAAAGGGCCCACCGGAGTTACCCCGCAGTCGCGTCGTCACCCATTGGTCCATCGACGGAGGTTTCTCTCCACGGCCGGAATCAGGTATGACAGATGGGGTGAAAGTGGACCCTTTTCTTTCGGGTTTTTAGCCAAGAAGGCTAGGCCTTCAATCTGACTCGAAACAGGGGCTAAAGACCCATTTCGCGCACCGTCGGCCATCGTATGTGGAGGTGGTGCGATGGGCGGCAGAAATGAAGCCCAATCGTTGGGCGAGAGGGGAGAAGCTTCAACGTTTTGGTTTTTTTTTTTTTTTTTTTTGAACTGAGATTGAAATGAAACAGATTAAAAATGGGGTTTTAAACTTTGAAGAAAACGGCGTCGTTTAGTTCAAAGAGTGAACTGCGCATATCCCTTAAAGGGGATATTTCCCCGAATGGCCTTCCCCTTTAACGGTTCCATTCGATTAGGTCCCCCGTTTCTTATTTATTGTCTTTTAATTGTAGCCTAAAAATTTAATAATGTTGCGATTTGGTCCATAATCAAGCTATGCGTTTTGGTGGACAGGAATATTATCCCATTAGGTCCCCCATATCATTCGCGTATCACAATTTGATCCTTATATTTTATTTTCACTTCAATTTAGTCTTTCTTTGTTATTGTTGCTATTTCATTGATTATTTTTAATATTATTACCATTAGTTCTCATTTCATTATCATTATTTTTATTCTTACTATCATATTATTACTATTATGATTATTTTATTACTATTATTATATTATTATATCATTAATGTTGCATTATTATTACTATTATTATCATTCTTATTATTATTAACATTATTATTTTAGGATACATATATTATTTATTTTCATTATTATAAGCTTTCACTTCCTTTTCATTCATATTATTTTATCTTGTTTATTTTATTTTTTTATTATCATTATTATCATTTCATTATTATTAATGTTTTATTCATTTCATTATTTTATTTTTATTATTATTCATTATTATCATTCTTATTATTATTATTATTATTATTATTATTGTTGTTGTTGTTGTTGTTGTTGTTGTTGTTGTTGTTGTTGTTGTTGTTGTTGTTCTTTGTTGTTATTATTGTCACTATTACTATTGTTATCACTAGTATTACTATTTTTATTCTTATCGCTATTAGTATTATATTGTTATTACTAAATTGATATTTAACATTAAATATTAATCTTTTAAACTTTATTTACTTCTTATTTTCTTTTTATTTTATTATTGTTATTTTCATTATGATTATTTTTATTCATTACATATTATTTTATGCTTGCAAATGTTAGATTACTTATTTTATTATTTTATTACTAGTGTTATTATTATTATTATTACTCATATTTATGTACTTTAATATTACTATTTGTTTATCAAGTTATGCTATTATAATTATTATTATTATTACTTTATTATTCTTATTAGTATCACTCGTATTAGTATATTATTTCATAACATTATTTTATTAATGCATTTATCCAGTCACGCATGTAGCATCGTATTTTCACATTACTACTTGTCACATTAACCTTTATTCGATACATCAAGTTTTAAAATGATCGATATTCTACATTTAGAAGTTCGAGGAATCGTGCTCAATCGTGCTGGGTTTTGATTTCCCGTTCGTCTAAATGACTAAAAATCCTTCTAAGATTTTGACCGTGTTTTCTTAAACAAGGCAATATTTCGTGTTTGGACATTCGAGGAATCGTGCCCAATCGTGCTGGGTTTCGATTTTTTGGTTTGGCCAAATAGTGGAATACCCTTTTAAAAATTGTAATGCATGAATTTTGAAAATCATGAAATGATCTTAGTATCGAAGATTGAAACATCGTGTCCTAACGTGCTAGATGTGGTATCTCATCTTTTCGGAAAAGAGAATTTTGATATCCAATTCGAATTATCCAAACATTTTCTAAAAGGGTTCGTATTTTAAAATCTCTTTTAATTTTCGACATTAAGGCATTAATTAATTAATTAGGTACCAATTTTGGGCGTATCAAGGGTGCTAACCCTTCCTCGTACGTAACCGACTCCCGAATCTATTTTCTGAGTTTCGTAGACCAAAATCGTTGTTTTGATAAATCGAGCTGTTTATTAAAAACAACCGTTTTACGAGGTGACCCTATCACACCTCAACAAAAAAGGATTGGTGGCGACTCTCGTTTTATTTTCGTTTTCAAAACCCAAGTCGATTCCCATTTTCAAAAAATGGTTTCGACAGCTTGGTGACTCCACTGGGGACAAAAGAGAGTCAAGCCATGAATTGATTAACTTTTGTCTTTTTGTTGAAAATTGAAAATTTGGTTTTAACATACAATCCTTTCATTGCATTTCATCCATTTTTTTTGTTACGGTTTGTCATCGCTTTATTCATGTTTTAGTATTTCAAGTTTTTGTATATCTCTACACATTGCATTGCATGACTGTACAGTCACACCCTTTTAAGTGGAAGTGAGAAACTACTCCATCGTGAGGTTTTTACCTCTCTGTAGGATGGTGGACCGCTTTCGGGATACATCCATACCTATGTCTTCGTGAGATTTTTATCTCAGTGTAGTCATAGGGAAATGTATTCCCCTGAACTGAACTCAGTCCGTATGAACCTATAATGGGTAAAGATCGAGGAATCTGCTAGTTCAGGTACCTCTCTTTAGAACCAAACCACATGTAGCAAACCCTAAGAGCCCACCTTAGGTAGGACCATGCCAGACCCTAGTGGTTACCAGAGTAGGTGCTTTATTTCTTGCTTGTTTTGAGTTGTGTGTGAAAAGTACTGACTTGTTTTGTTTTATTTTGATTTAATGGCATTTTCATCACACTTAGTTCACTTCCGCGCATCATATTGCATAATCGTCTAATTTTTACCCTCTTAAGTGGGAGTAAGAAACTACGCCTTTGTGAGGTTTTCACCTCCACATGGGCTAGTAGATTACATCCGGGATACATCCGTACCTATGTGCTTCGTAAGATTTTCATCTCCGTATGGCCATAGGGAAATGTATTCCCCTGAACTGAACTCAGTCTGTATAAGCCTATAATGGGTGAGGATTGAGGAATCTACTGGTTCAAGTACCCTTCTTTAGAACCGAACCCGCATATAGTGAGCCTTAAGAACCCACCCTAGGTAGAGCTACTCCGAACCCCTAGTAGTCACCCGAATAGGTACTCTATTTTGTTTATTTCTCCTATGCTAACCAGTTTTGTTTATAATTGCATTGCATTGCATCACACTGCATCATCTTAGAAAGGAGGTGTTGATTCATATTCGATTGCTAAATAGAAGAGTTTGTCATAAGGAAATGGGTTACTTGATAAAGTGGATTATAATACGGTATCTGAATATAGTCTAAGTACACAACGAAAGAAGACTGATAGTCCACGAAGGAAAACAAGACTTTGCTTCTTTGCCTGAGGATTCAAGCCGACAAAGATTATTTTAGAGTCGTCATGTCTCGACTTTATTAAAAGAGCTAATAAGCATCGCGAAGATGAGTGAGCAATGGGTCGTAGTCTAAATTAATCAAAAAAGAGCTAGTAATAGCATCCATTAGAAAATTCACAAGATTTGATCTTAGCACACTCAGACATTAAGAAAAGGGTCAACGTCTTCGCTTTGAACATTTACAGGCTGGATGTTTTCCCTAAAGCATTGGAGCACGTGGATAAGGCAGTTTTAGACTTGTTCGATGGACTTGACAAGAGGATCACGCCCGTCCTTGTAATTCTGCCCGAAACATTTTTGAATGCATGCCGAAGAGTAAGTGAAAGAAGATTCATCTGGATGTGCGAAACTCTTGTTAACGTGGTTCCATAGCCGCTTTTGGAAAGTGAAAAGGGTTTCTTATCAAGTATTCTCTAGAACTACTCTCCATTGAAAAAAATTAGTTGCTCAAATACAAGAGGTGACGAATCATTGGCAAACCATAGCAGTTCAAGCTGACGTGCTAATTTTGAGGTGAATTAGAATCAGATTAGGGTTAGGAGTTAACCTGGCTTCTATGGAAAGTTAAGGCTTCGAGCATTAGGGCATGGCCGTATATGTAATCTATTTTATGTAAAGAAATTTATTTTCTAGAAAAGTTCTTCTAATGAAATTGAATTCAAAATCAACGTCTCTCTTTCTTTTTGCATTCAGTCCATGCATTTGCATTGCATTTCATGCATTTGCATTGCATTTTATGCATTTGCATTACATCATATCATATGCATTAAAATTTGTAGAAAAAGTCTAATTAATTAAAAATTATTTCAGTATTCTGGAAACCAACATTGTTACGGTACTCGCGCAAGAACAAAAGCCATGGACCAAAGGTTGGAAAGATAGAGAGAATGCAAATATAGATGCAAGAGCAATTGACCAAAATCCAACAAGATATGCAAGAACAAATGAATGTGATGAGCCAGTTAACCCAGTTACTAGCTGGAAGGCTTAAAAAAGGGGGTGACCCAGTGGTCGACAATGTGGATAATGATGAAGACATCGTTTATTTTCCAATAAGTGTCTCGGCCCAACCAGACGTGCCTCCGCAAGGGGCACCTGCTATTATCAAACCCCAATGTCAGATTAATACCTCGGCATTGTTAAACTTCCCGATGGGCTCCAGTTTTAATCCGGAGGATGATCGAGCCAAACCGATTATATTGACAGAAACAGAAGACAAAAAAGACTGGATTATTAAAACCCCAAAGAAAAAGGAAAATAAAGCGAATGGTACGAGAAGGTATAACAAGGACTATTCAAAGCCGATTACAGTGAGCCAGCCAAAGACTGTAACTACCAGCTACCAGGTCTCCCCAAGACAAGAACCAGATCCAAAATCGAACTCAGAAAAACCCCAGTTCACGCCCATCACAATCACGTATAGGGAGTTGTACCAAATTTTTGTTTGAAGCACATGTTGTATCCACTTTTTACGTGGAACCAATATAGCCTCCATACCCTAAATGGTACGATATGAACTCCCAATGCGAATACCATGCAGAAATCATAGGGCATTCAATTGAGAACTGCGCCGCTTTCAAAAAGATAATTGAAAGACTCATCAAGATAGATATTGTAAAATTCGATAATCCCTCTGGTGCAGAAGATTCGCTACCCAAGCTTTCTATTAAAGGGGTAAATATTGTGAGAGCCACGATGGATAGCGCCATGAGATCAGGGGTACATCAAGTTTAGGGCACCAGTGCAAGACCTGATATTGGGGGTTTTAAGCATTAACGACGTTTCCAAGGAGAGAACCGGGGAATAGAATTTTTCAGGCGTCTGCCCTTACATACTTGGGAGTGTTTTAAACAATGGGACTATGGAAAAGATCCCTGTATTTTTAGAGCTAATTCGGAGTAATGTCCAAAACACGCTTATTGCTCTAAGCCTAGGAGCAATAAGAATCTTTTTGTGAAATAGGCTTATGTTCAAAATCTATATTTTCAATGAAAATGCATTTTTGTGTCTCACTTTGAGCAAATATTCATTTATTCCTTATTTCATTCATGTTCATACCACATAAATAATTATTCTTAGATTTATTTGTTCTTTGAATATTCTTTCGTACCCAAAATAGGTCCCTAGATATCAACGACATGAGCGACGCTGCCATCGACTCAGAATCTACTTTTGAGCAAGATATGTGTCTAGAGGGATCTCAGGACTTTGAAGACTTTAGAGACTGTAGCTTATCTCCTGATTTGTTAAGGATGGTAGAATAAGATGAAGCACAGATCCTACCTTACAAAGAATCGTTGGAAATTTTGAGCCTAGAAAAAGAGAAAGAGATGAAAATCGGAGCATGTATCTCCACAAAGACAAAGTGAGACATTATTGAGTCATTCCAAGAGTTCAAAGATATTTTCACATAATTGTATCCTGATATGCCCTGGCTGTCGAGACATGTGGATGCTGTTAAGGCTAAGGAAATCTTAGAAGAGGAACACATTTACAATGGTCAAGCAAATCATCAGGTTCGGGTACTGGTGGTTCACCATGGAAGGGGATTGCATTAGTTACACCAAGAAATGTCATAAATGCCAAATTTATGAAGAAAAGATTCATATACCTCCTTCATTTCTTCGTAGACCTTATCTATGTGGGGCATGGAGTTTATTGGGATGATCTCGTCAAAAGCTTATGCAGCATTAATTATTTCGCTAGACGGTGGAAGTAGCTTCGTAGGCCAATATTACAAAGTCAATAGTCATTAGAACAAAAAAAAAAGAAATAAAGAATGCCAACAACAAAAAAATGTCAAAAAAAAGATCACATTTAACCGCACAATGTCAAAAGTTTACGGTCTATTCAAAGATCAGGTGCCACGTCACAGTGTAGCAAAAAAAAACAAAAAAAAAAGAAATAAAGGGAGGCAACAAAACAATGATCATTAGGAAGATGACCTAGACTTGTAAAGATTAACATAAAGAAGTTACGTTTACCACCTATGCTTATCAAACATTGGCCAAGAACTTCGTCGATGCAATGCCTTAATTTATGGAAGGAAAGTATTTTGTCTATTGAAGTCGACATTCTTTTTTCGAGTCTTGTCAGAACTGAAATTGGAAAAGGTAGAATGGATTCAATCCCAATATGATTAGCTGAACTCGATCGAAGAAGAGAGGTAAGGGCTATCCTCATGGTCAATTGTATTGAAAGCAAATGATGCGAACCTATAACAAGAAGGTTTGCCCTAGAGAATTCCATGAAGGAAACCTGGTTTCGAAAAGGATCCTTCCCATACAAAAGGACTTCTAAGAAAAATGGATGCCGAATTAGGAATGACCTTATGCAGCAAAGAAGGCTTGTTCTAGGGAAGCATGGATATTAACCGAGATGGATGACGATGACTTGCCCAATCCAGTGAATTCAGATTCAATAAAAATTTTTCCAAAAAAAAAAAAGAAGGAAAAAAGAAGAAAAAGGAGAGGCCAAGACGAAAACCTGCAAAGGCCGCTTTGAGACCAAAGGGGATTTGAGGTGAAAACCCGAAAAGGGCGACTCAAATTTAGATTAAAAGTGGGGCATTCAGCAGTCTCACTATGCCTGAATTAACAAATGAAGAAGTATGCTACATCTTGGGCATCAACAAAGTGCTCCGGATCCCCTAAACACATATTGAGTTTAAAATGGTCCTCAAGAAACAGAGAAGTTCATACTGCGATATCTGGGGCACCTAGTTTTCATCTTACCCAGATTGAATTTGCTATCTTTGATTACTTTATTCTTTTCAAGATACGCTCCCAACAAATTTCATTTATTATATTGATTAATTCATTCTCATTTTGTGATTTTTCAAAATTTGATATCTTGATTAATTTATTCAGTTCGAGCTTTGCTCTCAATAAATTTCTATTTTGTCTATCATTATGATCTTTTTCAAGCATTTTGCATTGAAATAACGATTAGTGGACTAATAACACTTTCATAAAAGGAGTTTCGCATATTACTTTGGAAGTTTCTAAATAATATAAGAACTTGAAATAGGACTATTGTTTAAAATTCACCAAGTTTAAGGAAGAGTCTAAGCTGAGGCTATCTCTTCGGATTTTTGTCAAAAATGGTGGTTGAACAAATGACAAGATATTGCGTCAGTAATACAATCTTGATGAAAAATGGGCAATGTTAACCCATGTGCAAAAGGGGAATCATTCTCGAAAAAATGATATTCTGCATCCATGCAAATATCATGCATACACATTTGGTTAAGTCACATGGGGAGCGATCAGCTGATTGAATAGGTTACAGTCTTCTACCCCTGAGTCGCGGTGGTATGATTGGAAAATGAAACAAGTCCTGTACTCTTGAATAGCAATGAGATGGATAAAAAAAATCCTACATTTGGGAGTCATAGTGGGATGGATTGGAAAAGATTCAGATCCTATACCCCTAAGTCACAATGAGATGGACCTTAAAGTTACATTGGGGCAAGCCATTTGAGCAAAATATGAATGTTTCTTTGAGTTTTTTGGCAAATGTACCAGCCGAGCGAGATAGCAGCGTAATACGTCAGCAATAAGAATCTGATAGACGATGAGCAGTGACAACCCTAAGCATCAAAAAGGGATCATTTCATTTTGTATTCATACATCATCATTCAAGACACATTTAGTTAGGAGTATTTGATTCATTCTGATCATTGCATCCTAATCATTACAAAAAAAAAATCATTCTCATGACATTCGGCATTTAGGCGAATGTCGTTTATAATATATTTAGTTAAAAGCATTAGATTCATTCCAATCATTGCATCCTAACCATTTTGCATAATCATAAACATATGAAATCAAGTCTATAGAACATGTCTCCTAGAGGACGATTTAGTAACATCGAAGATAGCAGATCTTGCCTTCTTGAGAGTGTAATGAAGCAGATCGAAGATGCAAATCTGACAATCCTGAAGTTACAGGAGCAGATCGAAGGCAGCAGATCTTGCCTTCCTGAGAGTGCAGTGAAGCGGATCGAAGATAGCAACCGCAATCCACGAAGTTGTAGGAGCAGATTGAAGATAGCGATCCGTAATCCCGGTTGCGGAGCGCATCAAGACGATAGATCTTGCCTTCCTGATAGTGTAGTGAAGCAGATCGAAGACATCAAATCTTGTCTCCTGAAGTTGCAGGAGCAGATTGAAGATAGCAAATCTGGCAATCCTAAAGTTGCAGGAGCAAATTGAAGATAGCAAATCTGGCAATCCTGAAGTTGCAGGAGCAGATTGAAGATGCAAATCTGGCAATCCTGAAGTTGTAAGAGCAGATCGAAGACAACAGATCTTGCCTTCCTGAGAGTGCAGTGAAGCGGATCAAAGATAGCAAATCTGGCAATCTTGAAGTTGTAGGAGCAAATTGAAGATAGCAAATCTGGCAATCCTGAAGTTGCAGGAGCAGATTGAAGATAGCAGATCTGGCAATCCTGAAGTTGCAGGAGCAGATCGAAGACAGCAGGTCTTTCCTCCCTGAGAGTGAAGTGAAGCGGATCAAAGATAGCACATCTGGCAATCCTGAAGTTGCAGGAGCAGATTGAAGATAGCAGATCTTGCCTTTCTGAGAGTGCAGTGAAGCGGATCGAAGATGCAAATCTAGCATTCCTGAAGTTGTAGGAGCAGATTAAAGATAGTAGATCTTGCCTTCCTGAGAGTGCAGTGAAGTGGATCGAAGATACAAATCTGGCATTCCTGAAGTTGCAGGAGCAGATTGAAGATAGCAAATCTGGCAATCCTGAAGTTGCAGGAGCAGATTAAATATAGTAGATCTGGCATTCCTGAAGTTGCAAGAGCAGATCGAAAACATCAAATTTTGTCTCCCTGAGTTTGCAGTGGAGCGGATTGAAGATGAAAGACCTGGCATTCCTGAAGTTGCAGAAGCAGATTGAAGATGCAAGTCTTATCTCCCTGAAGATGTAGTGGAGCAGATTGAAGATGAAAGATCTGGCATTCCTAAAGTTGCAGGAGCAGATCGAAGATGCAAGTCTTATCTCCCTGAAGATGTAGTGGAGCGGACTGAAGATAACAAATCTTATTTCCTTGAAGTTCCAACGGAGTAGATTTAAGCCACCAACCTCGTCTCCTTAAAGATACAACGGAGCAGTGGGTTAGAGCGAGGCTACTTGAAGAAGAAAAGAAGCACCGAGACTCAGCAAGACCGGGCAAAATTTGGTCCTTTTAAAGTCTTTGCATCGTTCTCGTTACACGACAACAAGCAAACAGGGGCAGCTGTAAAGCCCAAATTTTGCCCGGGGCCCAATAATAAAAACCCAATTATAGCCCAACTAAAACAGGCTCAAAATGGCCCAAAATCTAAACCAATTTTCAGCAAAGAAAAACCTAGCAGCCGCATGTCCTCTGACATCCGTACGCCACTGCCGCAGCCCCCATGTGCGCCTCAGCACGCACCATGCCCAAGGCCTGGCTCCTCCACTTGCTCTACCACGCTTCCGTACCTAGGAATGAAGCAACAACACGCAAGAACAGAGAAAGCAATAGAAGCAAAGATGAAAAAGAAAAAGGCAAACAAAAAGCGGTAGCATATATGTATTCGGCTATAAAAGCATAAGAAAAAACATTGTAAAACGGGGGATACGAAAATCAATCAAAAGACTAAATTTTTAAGGTGACTTTTTCTTTTTATTTCAAGTATAACTTTTAAGTTTCCATTTTTTTTTATTTTTACAAAAAAAACAATGAAAAGAAAAGAGGAAAGGGCTCACCGGAGTTACCCCGCAGTCGCGTCGCCACCCCTTGGTCCATCAACGGAGGTTTCTCTCCACGGCCGAAATCGGGTATGACAGAGGGGGTGAAAGTGGACCTTTTTCTTTCGGGTTTTTAGCCAAGAAGGCTAGGCTTTCAATCTGACTCGAAACAGGGGCTAAAGACCCATTTTGCGCACCGTCGGCCACCGTATGTGGAGGTGGTGTTATGGACGACGAAAATGAAGCCCAATAGTCGGGCGAGAGGGGAGAAGCTTTAACGTTTTGGTTTCTTTTTTTTTTTTCCTGAACTGAGATTGAAATGAAACAGATTAAAAATTGGGTTTTAAACTTTGAAGAAAACGGTGTCGTTTAGTTCAAAGAGTGAACTGCGCATATCTCTTAAAGGGGATATTTCCCCGAATGGCCCTCCCCTTTAGCGGTTCCGTTCGATTAGGTCCCTCGTTTCTTATTTATTGTCTTTTAATTGTAGCCTAAAATTTTAATAATGTTGCGATTTGGTCCATAATCAAGCTATGCGTTTTGGGGGACAGGAATATTATCCCATTTGGTCCCCCATATCATTCGCTTATCACAATCTGAGCCTTATATTTTATTTTCACTTCAATTTAGTCTTTCTTTGTTATTGTTGCTATTTCATTGATTATTTTTAATATTATTACCATTAGTTCTCATTTCATTATCATTATTTTTATTCTTACTATCATATTATTACTATTATGATTATTTTTATTACTATTATTATATTATTATATCATTAATTTCATATTATTATTATTATTATTACCATTCTTATTATTATTAACATTATTATTTTTGGATACATATATTATTTATTTTCATTATTATAATTTTTCACTTTCTTTTCGCTCATATTATTTTATCCTGTTTATTTTATTTTATTTCATTATTTTATTTTTTATTATTATCATTATTATCATTTCTTTATTATTAATGTTATTATTCATTTCATTATTTTATTTTTTTATTATTCATTATTATTATTATTATTATTATTATTATTATTATTATTATTATTATTATTATTATTATTATTATTATTATTATTATTATTATTATTATTATTGTTATCACTAGTATTACTATTTTTATTCTTATCGCTATTAGTATTATATTGTTATTACTAAATTGATATTTAACATTAAATGTTAATCTTTTAAACTTTATTTACTTCTTGTTTTCTTTTTATTTTATTATTGTTATTTTCATTATGATTATTTTTATTCATTACATATTATTTTATGCTTGCAAATGTTAGATTACTTATTTTATTATTTTTATTACTAGTGTTATTATTATTATTATTACTCATATTTATGTACTTTACTATTACTATTTGTTTATCAAGTTATGTTATTATAATTATTATTGTTATTATTACTTTATTATTCTTATTAGTATCACCCGTATTAGTATATCATTTCATAACATTATTTTATTAATGCATTTATCCAGTCACGCATGTAGCATTGTATTTTCACATTACTACTTGTCACATTAACATTTATTCGATACATCAAGTTTTAAAATGATCGATATTCTACATTTAGAAGTTCGAGGAATCGTGCCCAATCGTGCTGGGTTTCGATTTCCCGTTCGTCTAAATGACTAAATATCCTTTTAAGATTTTGACCGTGTTTTCTTAAACAAGGCAATATTTCGTGTTTGGACATTCGAGGAATCGTGCCCAATCGTGCTGGGTTTCGGTTTTTTGGTTTGGCCAAATAGTGGAATACCCTTTTAAAAATTGTAATGCATGAATTTTGAAAATCATGAAATGATCTTAGTATCGAGGATTGAAACATCGTGTCCTAACGTGCTGGATGTGGTATCTCATCTTTTCGGAACAAGAGAATTTTGATATCCAATTCGAATTATCCAAACATTTTCTAAAAGTGTTCGTATTTTAAAATCTCTTTTAATTTTCAACATTAGGGCATTAATTAATTAATTAGGTACCAATTTTGGGCGTATCAAGGGTGCTAACCCTTCCTCGTACGTAACCGACTCCCTAATCTATTTTCTGAGTTTCGTAGACCAAAATCATTGTTTTGATCAATCAAGCTGTTTATTAAAAACAACCATTTTACGAGGTGACCCGATCACACCTCAACAAAAAAGGATTGGTGGCGACTCCCATTTTATTTTCGTTTTCAAAACCCAAGTCGATTCCCGTTTTCAAAAAATGGTTTCGACAATTAATAATGTCATAAAATATTTGTATTAAAATTTTATGTTGTATCAATTTCACATTTTATCTTTAAAATAACTTTTATTAAAAAAATCAATTTTTTACATTTAACATATTTTTTAATTTCAAAATACATAATTAGAAGATAATTGAAGCAACTAAGTAAGGAAAGAAGCTAACCCATATATAAAAGATTAATAAACAAATTATGAGGTGATGAAAATTAATAACAAATTTGATTACGGTGGATAAATTTGATTATAGTGGGTGACAATGGTATAAGGACCAAAATTATTTTTTAAAATTTAACTCAAACAAATATATTCGATTTGATTCGAATTTGAATTCTATCTCACTTGACTCGATTCGAGAAAATTTCAAATCAAGTTAGGATGATAAAATATGATTCGTCAACTCGATTAACTCGAAATTTTTTTTCATTCGATTCGATTCGATTCAATATAACGCTCAC
The DNA here is from genome assembly GCA_025506655.1 of Gossypium rotundifolium. NCBI lineage: Eukaryota > Viridiplantae > Streptophyta > Magnoliopsida > Malvales > Malvaceae > Gossypium > Gossypium rotundifolium. The sequence continues at coordinate 82,120,684 of CP106722.1, read as the reverse complement.
CCCAAATTAATATTATAATAAAAAAATATGATTGTAAAATATATAAATATAATATTTTTGAAACATTGTAATTTTTGAAAAAAAAATCATGTCCGCAACAACTATTTTGTGTTACATAACGTTCACAGCATCCGCAACCGCAACGGACTCCTCAACCGCAATTTAATACTATGATACGAAGATGCCATGACATAGATCTTGGGTTCTCCAAAATTTATATTACATAATTTACTAACTTATGAAAAATTATATAAGTATAAAACAAGATAAATATTGTTGATACAATGATACAAGAAAGAGGAGTTATAAAGTAGAGAATGATTGTGCTACTGAAGGCCAGTTCACGTAATTGGGATGGAGAGTCGGAGCTTATAAAAAATGAAGGTAAAGTAAGCTTTGGGGCTTTTTTTAAAATGTAACCCAAATTTTTGATTAATTATGAAAACAATCCAACTTAAAAATGATGTATGTAAATGACTTGATTTCTACAATGCTTCCCGATGCTGCTAGACACATCGGCCCCCCATCATCAGCCAATAGTTTAGATAAACTTGAGGAAATTTTTTTAGGGATATATTTGGGTAATTTAAATAAGAATTATATATATATATATATATATATATATTTAAGTTTGTTGTTTTTTTTTTTTAAAAAATAAGGGTTTGTTTTTGTTATTCTTATATTTTTAAGGGTTATTTAATTTTAATTCCAAAAGAGGACAGACCTAACATGCAAATAGATCAAAAGTTGAAAAATATTTTATTTGGTACTGGTATGCTGACAAGTGACACCCCTTTTTCAACCAATCTAAAAAGGGTAATTGCTTTATCAAGTCCTTGAACATTTTATATAATCACACTTTAGTGCGATGCTGCCAATTTGTCAGGCGGCAGCGCTAAATTTTTTTTCTTAAATGCAATCATTGGTCGATGATGGGGGGCTGGTGCTTCGGTGTGTCTGGTGGCACCGAAAAACATTGTAAAAAATTGGGTCATTTACGTACATAATTTTTAAATTAGGTTATTTTTGTAATTAATCAAAAAATTTAGGTTACTTTTATAATAAAAAAAAAAACGAAGCTTTAGAGAGTATATGCTAGGAGAACTAAATAGAGTGTAGGTTAGTATATGTCAGGAGTTGATCTTATCCTTATCGTTCTTGGAGGTATTTATAGGCAAGAATCTCATGTAAGATGGTGTTAATGTGCTGAACTTACTATCTAATCATAATTGTGGAACGTATGGGGTAGATGCCTTCGATAGGGCATATCTTGTCATTCATTCTAATTTTACGTTACAAAACAGTTACACTCACATGGAGTTTAATGACCAAGTATGTAACACCCCCAAACCCGGCCCATGAGCCTTGACCGGATTTGGTTATGTCACTGCGGAAAGACGGTTGAAAATCTTTTTGACTTTGGAATAAACATGAAAATTTGATAACTTTTGAAATCCATGTCCACTTAAAATCTACCAAATAATATAAGCTTGATATAAAATATCCGAATTAAAACTTTATTATATGTTTTAGGATATAGTGTGCCGAAAATAAACTGATTTCAAAATAATAATTTAATCGCCATTTTGCTTTAGCATAATATAAATACTCAAATAATTTAATTGGGCCTTATTACAACAAAAACTTATTCAAATACTTAAATTACTGAAAATAATAAATTCTACTAAATAAGGAAAAACAACTTCTTGTATGGAAATCTGCTTCTGCATGGCCACCTTTGTACCCACTCCAACCCGGTCCAAAATCACGAATCACCTGCTATGTTTAAATAGTTGGGTGAGTCACACAGACTCAGTGTGTAATTAACCATTGAATTCCACCCACATGCTAACCACATAATAACCCGTGCATCAGATATCATATATCATGTTCAGATCATATCACATTCTGGGCTTGGCCCATACTCATAACATTTATCAAGTAACCGGGTAATTAGCCGCATACCCTCCACATACTGGGCTTAGCCCATTTCTTATTCAAGTCTACAAGCACATATATTCACATACCACAATTATGCAATAATGAATCCCGACCCAAGCCTAAGGTCCATCCTCTACACACCCCTTATCCAAATTTACCACACACCGGGGATTATTAAATCACCTCTCCTTTTAACTCCACAAAGGCATTCAAGCCATCCACGTGCAATTAAGCACAAAATCCACAACGCGACTTTAGTCAGCACCAATCCACGATGTAGCCGTAGCTAACACCAAAATCACGATGGGACACATAGTCTCTCATCAATCCACGATATGGCACATAGCCTATATCTATCACGATGAGGCACACACTACTCATCAACCACGCATCAAGTACACCCGCATCTTCTTTCATAGCCCACCCATGCACATGCAACATGAAATACAATCATGACAATGCATGCACATGTTTATTCATAATCATAGGCATACTCACATATACAAATCAATGGTCACATCTCAACAGTTCTAACTAACTCGATCATCGCATACCCTTTAAGGGTATCAAAATCACACTTATCATTGCATTTGTTAGTAAACACATTACACATGCAAACATAAATCCTAAATGAGGGCTAGTTACACACCTTATAACCTCAAGCTCTAGACCTCGATCCGACACTATCGCTAAGCGAGACTACTACTATTTGCCTAATCTCATCGCTTTCGACACCGCCCACACCCCGATGGCCAATCTCGAATCACCGAGACAACTCTTTTCTTAAACTTCGGATAGGACTTTCCTTGTCCTTCTAGACCGATATTGGCCTCCATCAAAACGCTTAATCGAACACTTCGTTAATTGACAAGTACGAGATCTTAAATGAAAAGAACCATAACTTAACATCCTTACCGAAAGATCTTAAATCCAGAAGGCTTGCTTACTCATCGACTAGCCCCTAAACCTTACTTATCGAAATCCGAAAACGCACTTGCCCTTGAACTGTCAGAATCCCTACTACACAACTATTAGAATTGGCTACTACTAAAATATATGAGTATAGCCCCTTGGCGAATACTTACCACCACCTTACCTTGATGAGTAGTCAATTCAAACAAATTTCAAGTGCTCCCTCACGCTGGCTTAACACTAGCTCCTTCGCTAACAAGGATTCGCCCACACTAGAATTGAGATTTGGATTCAAAGACTTGCAAAATAGCGGAGAGGATGAAAGACCGAAAGGTTCAAAGAATAGGGATCAAAAGGAATATTTCGCTTTAGCGAGCAAATAAAAAAAAAAAGCACTTACCACCTCTTACCGATCAACAGAGAAAGAAGGCTACGCTTGATTGCTTTCCAAGTCCCGAGACCCTTCCCTAAAAACCCGATGGAAGAAAAGAGAAGAGACCACCCTTGCTTGAACTTTCTACCAACACTAAATAAAAGGAAGAAGAGGTTCGCCAAAATAAACAAGTGAAAAGGAAGGACGTTATTGGTGTTGGTAGAGTATGGAAAGAAAATAAATGATGAAGGTTTAGAAACAAAGAGCTAAAAGTCGGCTAAATGAAGAGCACACCCCCATTTATAGAATTCGGCCACTACCTAAAATTCCTCTTGGCCACCAATTTAAAATTATTCAAAAAAAACAAATCAATTGCAACCATTATCTCCTATTAAAAATTTGGCACACATGGGAGGAAGAAAACCAAATTTTCGGTAGTTCTCTCCTTAAAAGCTTCAAGGCCGAATGGCACACCCCCAAGAGTCCTACAATTTGCCACCATTTAATCCCTATTAAAATTCTTATTTTATCCCATACGTTATCTCCTTATCACAATCAAAATAAACCAATAACAACTCCTATTTACTAATTTAAACTAAATAAAATAATCCTGCAATTATCCTACCACTATCTAAAATAATTAAAATAACCCAACCCTTATCACTTACCTTCCAAATTAATTCTAAAAGGACTAAACAACAAAGACTTAATCTTTATCCATTGAAGCTCCCATGTGCGTCCACCTTCACGCCACCTCTTCACGCCAAGAAAAGAAAACCCCAATCGCAGCCTCCATGGTTCGAACGCAGGACTGGTGGAACAAGCTCCCAAGCAACGCCTGTGCCATTCAATTAAAGCGTTATTTGTGTCCTAAATGCGCCACCAAATTCTTTTAAGCCTTCTCTGTCTTTAACGCCAGCTTGCAAAATAAATATCCAAAATTCTGCTTCCCTTGCGCCTTGAACTCACGACCTGCACCAAGCCCTCCTTACAATGCCCCAAGCCACTTTACCAGCCCATCTTTCTTGTCCACTAACGCCCCCAAAATTCTTTGAACCCTTCTTCACTCAGCCCCCTTCCTTTAACGCCAACACGCAAAAATAAAACACCCTTGTTGCCGTCTGGACTCGAACCCAAGCCCTCATTAGCGCTTCTTCCAACCCTTAAACAGCGCATGAAACCACTTTGCCAACTGGACTTTCATGTCCATTAACTTGGCCATTTATTTTTAAGGCATACCTGGCCCAGTTCCCCTAATTGATGCAAAATAAAACCAAAATGCTGCCTTTGCCGCTCGAACTTGAGACCCCTAAGCACCATGAGGCGTCACCTTCCCCATGCTCTAAGTGGCGCCCTTAAGCCACTTTACCAAACCATTGCTTGCGTCTTAATCTTCCAAATTTTTTTCTCTTAAGGCCTCCAAAGCCAAGCTCCCCTTCTTAACACAAAAATCAAAAATTCCCTAAGTCATCCCTTGCCTTCTAGGGTTCTCCAAACCCCTAAAAATTCCTCCAACTTAACCATAAGCCTGCTAAACACTCGGGTTATGCTCCAAACGCATAACCCCTTAACCAGGGTGTTACAAAGTAGACCGTGATCCTAATAGAAGGTCGAGGACCTAGAGTAGTGGATGGTTCCCGCTTGTCTGAGTGTTTAGGATGGGAGGTGAAACTTAGGGCGACCTTTCAATTGGTAATTGTTGTTCAGACAATCTTCCAACTTATCACATGTCCTTATTCAAGTGGAATGATATAAGAAATATAAAAAATAGACAAACACCTTAGGAATATATGAAATATTCAATTAATTAAATTTAAATATGATTTATTATTGAATTTTAATTTAAAAGAAGAAGAATCGAGCTGTATGAGAGATGAGCCGAAGGAGTAGCCCACGTTGTGGACAGGTTTACTAACTGGGTACACTCCAACAACAAAATTATGACAATATTTGCCGTTAACTAATACTATTGGTGAAGGTATACTGGCCAATATTTAGGGTTGGAATTCAATTTCAATTAGTTTTAAATTTTAAGCCATTTGACCAATATTTGGTATTTTCTAGATTTGGGCTTATGTCTTGTTTATAAGGAAAATATTTATTATGCACGTATGGATAAAAAAAAAATTAGAAAATTGGAAATGGAAGCAAAGGCATATCATGGAAAGGAAATGTACTTTGATTTTATCTGAGTACCGTAATCAAGGAAACAATTTACGGTATTTCATTGTCCATATCCGACAGGCTTTGCTTGTGAATCTTCTTTGTTTGTTCAAAAAGGGTTTAACCATTAATATCCTCGCACATGTAACTCCTGTTGAAGATTCCATGGAAATTAGCTTGCTCTTATAGACTAAACTTATAATGGGCCAACTTGACTTTGAGTATCATTTGACGTGTTATGCAATAAATCCAACCAACCCTTCAAGCCATTGGTTTCCTTTTACCTTTAGCACGCCTTTTAATGCACCAAACTAACAGTGACGACAAAGTAAAGTCACGTTCGCAAAATATATAGTCATATGTGAGGAGAAGCTAAAAAGGAAATGTAATGCTGCAGTTGGTCAATCAACTCTTCACATGTCTACATTCTCCATCTCGTATTGTCACGGGTTTGACAAAACTTTTTCTTCTTCTCTTTTGTTGTCCCCATAATTTCACCCATTATCCAGCGTTGCAGTAGAGGGCTTCAAAATGCCATCTCAGGGAGTGAAGTTATATGTCCAAGATAAACATGTATTAACTCTTTGTTTTCCACTCTTCATTTCTTTCTTTCTATTAACTACATTTTTTGGTTTTTGTCATTTGCAGGTGGTCTTGGATAATGGTATACTGCAGGTCACAATATCTAATCCTGATGGCATTGTCACTGCTATTCAATATAATGGCCTTGACAATTTGCTTGCTGTTGAAAACCAGGAAGCTGATAGAGGGTAAATGTTATTCCTATGCTCTCTCTTTTTTTGCTGTTGGATAAAATTTATAATGGACTTCTTTTATTTTCTCTATTCACTTATTTCTATTTTTTTTTGGTTAAATTCTACTATTAATCTTTATATTTTACGAAAGTTGTTGATTTAATCCTTATACTTTAATTTAATCATTCTTAATCTCAGTAAATTACATTATTTCTAAAATTTGATGTGACAAACATATTGTCATTTGTATAATACCATGCCAACTTACTATTTTCACATATTATTTGCTAAAAATTCAATTAATGGATCAATAATTGTCATTGGAAAAGATGGATTAAATTAATCTACCATTGTACGATTAGTACTGAACTAGTAATTGAATTTAATCAAACGGATCTAATTGTTATTATATGGATCAAGAATAAAATTTTAAAATTCAAAAAGTATGAAAATTAAAATTTATCAAATTCAGTACATGGACTAAATCATAGAGACTAATGGTAAAATTTAACTTTTTTCTTTTTTGTGAATAATTATAAAAGTTGACTCCATTTTCTTATGGAATCAAAAGGTATTGGGACCTCGTCTGGAATCTAGCAGGAAGCAAAGGAACAAAGGGTAAATTTGATAGGTATGTGTTTTTCTTTTTCATGTATTCAAAAAATCATATCTTATACTAATCGAAATGTGCGTCCAACATGAATGTTGGGAAAAAATACTTCAAGTGAGATAAAAATGGAAGTAACATATGCAGGATTGAAGCAACAAATTTTGAAGTAATAGTGGAAAATGAGGGTCAAGTGGAGCTCTCATTTACTAGAACATGGAATCCTTCCCTTGAAGGCAAAGTCGTTCCCTTGAACATCGAGAAGAGGTATTTATAAATTATGTTACTTGAATTCAGATGTGAGTGTTAAATATATATATATTGGAAATACTATTTTCAGTTGTTTTCATGTATGTAGAGGGTGTTTTGGAGGAGATCGGTAAAAGTATTATGGAGGCTTTTGTATTAAGAGTAAATTGCATTTTGGTGGTTCTACTCAAATAATAGGTAAATTAATCATTATACATTATATCAAATAGTAAATTGGTCATTTATGTTAAAAATTTCATCTATTTTTGCTATTAAAAATTGACGTGGCTAACGGAACAACCAACAATAACATGTGGCATGCTATTGTACCTTATATTGATGTCCACGGACTAGTTTTTAATAGTAAAAATGGATGAAATTTTTAACAAAATAACCAACTTGCTTTTTTATCTAATATGCAATGGCTAATTTGCTCATTTTTTGAGTAGATGGACTAAAATGCAATCTGACTCCTAATATAGAAGCCTCTATGGTACTTTTACCGGGGGAGTATCATATTATGGAACTCATGTCTAGATATACGAGCAACATAACTTACGATTTCAGGGGAGATTGTAACAAAAGCAAAATCCTGTTTTGAGTATGTTTTACAGGTTTATAATGCTTCGTAATTCCTCAGGATTCTACACCTATGCAATGTACGAGCACTTGAAGGAATGGCCTGCTTTCAACCTTGACAGGTTCAGGGTTGCATTCAAGTTGAGGAAAGACAAGTATGCATGTAAATGTATATATTGAAAAATGAATTTAAAAAAATTCAATGACGTGTTAAAAGAAATGAACAAGCATTGAGTAATTTCAAATGCACAGGTTTCATTACATGGCAATGGCAGACAACAGGCAAAGATACATGCCCTTGCCTGATGACCGGTTACCTTACAGAAGCCAAACCTTGGCTTATCCAGAGGCTGTCCTACTGGTTGATCCAATGGAAACTGAGTTTAGAGGAGAGGTTGATGACAAGTACCAGTATTCATGCGAGAACAAGGACAACAGGGTCCATGGATGGATTTGCAATGACCCGCCGGTGGGGTTCTGGCAAATAACTCCTAGTGATGAGTTTCGATCTGCCGGACCTCACAAGCAAAACCTTACCTCTCATGTTGGCCCGACCACCCTTGCCGTAAGAAAAACCTTACCTTCTTTTTCCACCATAACGTTAGCTTTTAATTACAATCTTACACGACCAAATCGAGCAGGTTATGCACAGTGTTCATTATTCAGGAGGAGAGGATTTGATATTGAAATTTGGAAGTAATGAGGCTTGGAAGAAAGTTTTTGGCCCCATTTTTATTTATCTTAATTCTTTGTCGGATGCTGGAGGTAACCCACTTTCACTTTGGGAAGATGCTAAACAACAGGTTCTAATTTTCCTCTTTAAGTTACTCTCATATGAGTGTCTGAATAAAGAAAAATGAATAATCATATCTACATACAAGATGTTAAGACTGAAGTTGGAACTTCTACTTTAGATGAGGATTGAAGTTCAAGACTGGCCTTATACTTTCCCTGCTTCTCAAGACTTTCCACAGTCCCATCAAAGGGGCAATGTCAGTGGTAGATTACTAGTGAAAGACAGGTAATTTATCTCATTTGGGCTGTTCTATTCAAACCTCTACTTTTTAATCATTTAATTTGTGAACAATTGAATCTTTTCTTGGTGTCACTTTGTTTATTTTTTCTGTTCTTTTTTTGTTTTGCTTTTTTTCAAATTGATCTTCAGATATGTTTGCAAAGACGACATACCTGCCAATGGTGCCTATGTGGGGTTAGCACCCCCTGGAGATGTTGGATCTTGGCAGAGTGAAGTCAAGGTAATTTCGGATATTCGATAAATTTTCTGTAAATCCGAAGCAGATTCAGATATAAGAACATTCCTTATCAAAATTCAACATCACATGGTTACCCTTGTGTCAGGGCTATCAATTCTGGACTAGAGCTGATGAAGATGGCTATTTCTGCATTAACAATATTTGGACCGGTGACTATAATCTATATGCATGGGTTCCTGGTTTCATTGGTGATTATAAATATGATGTTATCATCACCCCTAGTGCAGGTCTTTTACTTCAATTTTTTCTACCGCAACCTCCTAAGTTGTTGTTTTGATGAAGTATATATATTTTATAACGCGATATTGCAGGGTATGATATATACATGGGTGATCTTGTATATGAGCCGCCAAGAGATGGCCCTACATTGTGGGAAATCGGAGTCCCGGATCGCACTGCTGCAGAATTCTACGTTCCTGATCCGAGTCCGATGTTTGTCAACAGGTTATATGTTAACCATCCTGACAGGTTGGCTTCTTTTCCTGCGATTTTACGGATTCATCATGTAGTAAGAAATATTTTCTTTTTAAGTTCATAAAATATTTGCAGATTTAGGCAGTATGGGTTATGGGAAAGATATGCAGATTTATATCCTGATAGAGATTTGGTTTACACAGTTGGGGTTAGTGACTATACAAAAGACTGGTTTTTTGCTCAGGTCACCAGGTATTCATTCCCCTCAGAATTCTCAATAACATTTCCAGATTTAGAATCCTTAGGCATCTTTGTTTTGGATTGCAGAAAGAATGATGACAACACATATCAAGGAACTACATGGCAAATCAAGTTCAAACTAGATTGTGCTGCAAATGAAACCGAGACATACAAACTACGATTGGCATTGGCTACTGCACATGCTGCTGAACTTCAGGTCTAGAATTTCATTGTTAAGAGTTTTAACTTTAGATGACTAAACTTTGCACATTAAATTGATTTCTTTGTTTTATGAAGGTAAGGGTCAATGATGATGGAAAGTCTCCTCTATTTTCAAGTGGACAAATTGGTAAGGACAACACAATAGCCAGACATGGTATCCATGGGCTTTACCGGCTTTACCATGTCGATATTCCGGGGAATCTGCTTCTTGAAGGAGATAACACCATATTTCTAACTCAACCGAAAAGCACCAGCCCTTTCCAAGGAATTATGTATGACTATATTCGATTAGAAGGCCCTGCATCTTCTAATGGAAACAAGAAACCTTAAAAAGTTTCCAGATATCCACAAAATTGAAGCTAGAAACAGGTTTGAACAAGTTTCTGTCAAAGAAGTATATCCTGTTTCATATTGATTAAACCGTATTTCTGTAGTTGATTTATGTACAACATCAAAATCCCATGGATTCAACAAAATGGAGACTAGGAGCACTCTTGAGAGGAATGCCCATATATTTGGATTTGGATTTCAATAATTATGTAAATGATAAGAATAAAATGCATATATTATAGTGAAATTAGTTGAAATTAAATCTAATATAATTAGAAAATATAAAACATGAATCTATCAAATCTAAAAATATTTTAAAGATTTCAAATTCTATCTAGAAAATCCATAAATTTAAAAATTATCATAAATATTACATTTCTATATAGTCAAAATCTAAATTCAAATTCTGAAACACTACCTGCAAATATTCCTTCATGCTTTATCTTTTCTAATCTTCACAGTTTTTTGTAGCAATTTCATTGAATTTGAAACTTGAGCTTTCAATATTTAAACTAAAACAATGATCTAGAGTACAAAAAGTTGTATTGTAATATAATACAATTATAGCCCAATAAATAAATAAATAATACACATTACAATTTTTAATAACCAAACATTATCTTTCATCAATATTTTTCTAAAACTTAAGTGTTGAGCATAATTAAAAAAACTGAATACTACTATAGATGTTGGGGAGAAACCAGAGGGGCTGGCATGGGCTCCGGCCCCCCTTAAAAGTAAAATTACTATTTAGGCCCTTAAAATTTTTAAAAAATTTTAAATTAGTAAAGGTAAAATTGCACTTTGCCCCCTAAAATTATAAAAATTCAATTAAATACTTTACAAATTATAAAGATATAAACTATAAAAAATTAAAATTTCATCCGGTCCCCCTAAAAAATTGTTCTGGCTTCACCCCTGTGTTGCAAATAAGCTCAACGTAGTTCCTTTTGAGATGTGACAGTAAAAAGTGATCACAATACATGCAAGTGTATTAAGTATCACACTGATATACGTGTGTAATTCGTATTACACTAGCATGAACAAACAATAACAAGAATTTTCAGCTAAGATATTGACCAAGAAACAGTAGCTAAGAGAATTACTCAAATATGAAAAACTCACCTTTAGATATAATACCTTCAAGTTTTTCTACCTTAGCTAGATCTTTTAATTTACCTTCTACTCCTCTTAAGAAAACTACAGCAAATAAATTAGATTACCTACTCAAAATTAACCATATCCCTGAATTAAGCTAGATAGAAGATCCTCACCTATCTCTCTTAAAACCTTGTAAAGCTTTCAAAAAAAATCTTCAAGTTCTTTCATCAGATCACTCGCATGTTCAAAGTTTCAAACACCGAGAGAATACATCCAGTTAACAAAGTTTGATTAGTGCATTCTCCCAGCAGGCATTGTTGAACATATTGTCACCATAGAGATTCCTCCAGAATTTCCACAATAATGGATCGAGCATGGGTAGACCCATATCCAATTTGGAGTAGTCAGGCTAGTGTTAAGCTACAATGGCAACAAAGGACGACCTACCTCCACCAAAATAACTCTTTTAGACTCGAGGTACCTAAAGTATGAACATGCATGTATAGCTATCACCGAGACATCCCTTAACTTGGGAATAGTCTACTTGACGTTCTTTCCCAACCACAACATGGTGATAAAAGATCTGACATCGCTTAATTGCTTTAGAGTCCATATCCAAATAGCTAGAGCGGAAATGGTAAGCACAACCAATGAAGCAACACTTCAGTACTAGATGGCTTACAAAGTCTAAGAAAATGCAATTGACAATGTCATCCCAACAAAGAATGAGATCTCATTCTTAAAATATGATACACAAGATAACTCAGTTACTTGTGTATGTCCTTAAAACGGTACAATGACAAATTACAAGATTTCTGTAACATCCTGAAATAGGGGCTATTAGGTTTGAATTGTTTTGCATGTGTATGACTTGATTGTGCATTAATTAAGGTGTTTTAAGACACAATAATTCACTTGGCAAAGTGGTAAGGGAGGTGCCACTTAGGGTCTTGGAAAGTGACGCCACAAGCAATGTGAGGGGGACTTAGGTTCGAATCCCATGGATAGTCTTAAGGTGATTTTTATTTTGCACTTGTTTGGCATGTGTTGGTCAAACTTTAATTAAGGTAAAGTTGGACTATTTTATTTTATGGATAGTAGACTAAGGAAAAAGGCAAGTGCTAAGTTAAGGAATGGAATCAAGGAGTTTTGGTATGTTAAGGGGACATAAGGCTTGAAGTATGGAGTGATGCTTTGGAAATTTTTCTATGGCCATTTGACCATGAATGTAGACGGCATAGGGGGCTAAGGGGGTTGGCTTAATTTTGAAAGTGATTAGGAGGAAGATTAGGAGAAAATGAGGAGGAAAATATGGGATTTGTGATGAGATGTGAGTTGGCCGGCCAAGGAATTCTTTGATGACCATTTCGATTATGTGGGTAGAGGGGAGTAGCCGAAATTCTCTTAAGGGGTTTAGGTGTTTATTTTTTGGGGTTTCTTTTTCTAGTGAGGTGCCGAAATCCTAATGCCATCAAAGTGCCATTTTGGCCATTTTCTTTTGCCAAAAACTTGTTCTATTCTCTCATAAACCTCACCCTTTTCTTTCATAAGTTGAACCACACCAAAAATTTACCATTATTTTTCATTTGTTACTTTTCTTTTCTTCTCTCTTTCCCTCATCTTCTTCTTTTCTCTTCTTTTCTTTTCTTTTTACTTTGTTTAGGCCGAATCTCCCTTTGGTTACCAAAGCTAAATTGCATCAAGTCTTAACTTTCTCTTTTCTTTTCACAATCCATCAAAAAAACGAAAGCACAAGTAAGCCTTAGCCGATTTCTCTATCTCTTTCTTCTTCCAAAGTCAATCACTCCTCTATAGTAGCCGAATATCTCTGTGGATCCAAGGTAAGTGAAGTGTGATATTCGGCCAAAGGCCATTTTTTTGTAAGCCTTATGGGTTGAAGCCGATTCTAACATAGTTACGTAGGAGGGAGTTCATCAAATCGCAAGGTGCAAATCATTTAGGCTTTGGGTTTGGATTTAATCGATCGTGCCAAAAAGGTGTGTAGTTATCGACCGATCTCCGTTGTTTGGATTTGTTGTTATGTATATATATACGTATAAGATGTGTATGATAGCCAAAATAATGGTTTAGATGGTGGCTACCATAGTGAGTATTCTGTTAACTGTGTCGGTTTTTATGATATTATTTTACCATGGTATATGTGTGGAATTGTGGTAAGCATGTGATGTATGCTCATTGGAATTTTTACTATTATTTGGCCATGATACTGACATATGCATAGGGATTGGGATATGATTTTTGAAGGATAGGGTGTACATTTATGTACGTGGTTTAGTGATGGCTACGAGCCTCACGTTGATTGATGATCGGTTCTGTGCCTCATCGTGATTTGATGTTAGCTACGAGCTACATCGTGGATTGACGTTGACTGAGGTCGCGTTGTGGATTATACTGTGATTTATTTCACGTGGACCGTTGGCTTGACCACTTGGTGGATGGCATTGCTTGCCAAATAGGTGTGTAGAGGTTGGAGGGTTGATTTAGTAATCCCCGTGTGTGTGGTGGATACGGGGGTGTGTAGAGGATGGACCCTAGGTCGGGTTGGGTGCATTTTGCATTATTATTTGATATGTGGATTGGTGTGGTTTGGGCTAAGCCCATGTGTGGAAATCAGGGACTAATTACACACCGAGTCGGTTTGACTCACCCAATTTTTTTACCAAACAATGCAGTGATACATGATTCTTAGATCAATGGAGCGGATACGAGGTGGCCATGCGTAAGATGTTTTTCATTGTTTTATGCACTTTATATTTTCAGTATTTTGAGTAAATATTTATTGTAATAAGGGCCACTTAAAGTATTTGGGAACTTTTATTGTGTTCGAGTTGGATTGACGATCGAGATGATATTTGGAATGTTTTACTTTAGAAAGCGATTTACATCATCAAAACTTATATTAAAGTTTTAATTCGTAAATTTGTAACAACATAATTTTACTTAGAATTTTAAATATACAATGTTTTTATAAATGATGTAAAATTTTTATGTTTTACCCTTATGACAAATTCTTTTCAAACTTTTTCCTCAAGAGCATTCTAGATTCTACCAGTAGCGTTTGGGCCGGTTTGGGGTGTTACAATTTGGTATCGAGCTTGTTCAAAACTCAACTTTAAGGGTTTTGGGTCCAAAACATTTTTCAAAGATGGGCTTTTCGAAACATAGACTTTCATGAACTATTTCAGTTTATTTTGGCATGGCACTTTGATCTCGGCTCAAGTCCACGAGGTAAGTACCCTAACTATTGAAGTGATTGGTATGTGAAACTTTATGGACATTCTTGGATCGTAGATTAGTAGATTAGAGCTATTGAACCCTAGGACTAGTTTACTCCAACAAAAAATACGTAAGACTTAAGTACAACCAAACAAACCTGTGAATAAGTCACCGAGTTAGGGTGTGGCAACAGTTGTGCGCATGTCTAGGATTGGATTCAGTAAGAGCTTGGTATTTAAGTAGTCCTAGTGACTCACCTCCTCTTCACTTGAATCCTACTTGGTGCGTAGCGGCGGTTCACCCTAACCAAGAGGACTTATCCACCGGCTAAACCAGATAATTAAAACCCGAAAGGGACCAGCTACACTGTTTTGTAAAAAAATTACCTCAGATTGAATACAAACCTTAGTTTTGTAAAAACTACACTATTTTGACTAAAATATCCTGGTTTGGAAAATTTACTAAATTACCCCTGATTTACAAAATTACCAAAGTAACCCCGATTTCTGGAATTTCCAAAAATACCTTTGATTTGGAAATTTTTTCAAAATAACCTCAAAATTTGTAAATTCTGGAATGCCTTTGATTTGTAAAGATTTTCGAATTAATCCCGATTTATTACTAAAATACCCCTGTAGGATGAGTTACTAAAATACCCCTAGGTTGGGAACGGATAAAATGCCCATAGTAGTGTAGTGGATGTTGTGGATGTGACTCTCTGAATTAGGGTAGTAAACTTGAGATGAAAACTTTGGTTGATCGAAAGAACTACTACTGAAAACTTCTTTACATAAAATTGTTCGCGGATAATCAGTGGAACAAAAGACTAATGCATAAATTTTCTTAAATCGATTAAATCGCCAAGTAGACATGAGTTCTAGGGGCGTGGTCGTCGTGGGCGAGGTAGAGGTAGGATGGTCGTGTTTAATCGCTTGGAGTCCGTCAAGGTTCAAAATGAGGCACCGCCATCTACTTGTTGGGGCAAAATTTCAAGAGCAAATCGGAGGAGATGATGCGATGATCGCAGTTATGTCAGTTTTAAAGAGAGTAGCAGGAGCTAGTATGGGAAATGGGGCTCAAGTCGAGAGTCGAGAGACTTAGATCAAATGGAGCCGAGGTTTTAGGGAGTATCTGGGTAGCTCGAATGTAGCGGAGTATTGGTTAGAGGCGATCAAGAGGATCATGGACGATTTGGACCGCACTCTTGAGGAAAAGCTGAAAGGTGTTGTTTCGCTGCTTCGAGACGAGGCTTATCAGTGGTGGCTCACTGTCAAGAAGAGTATCCCTACAGATCGAGTGGATTGGGGGTATTTTAAGGTTAAGTTTGAAGGGAAATACGTTGGAGCTAGCTACATCGACTCTCAGAGAAAGGCGTTTCTGAATTTAGTGCAAGGAAATAAGTCGGTAGTTGAGTATGAAGCGGAGTTTCTACGGTTAAGTCGGTATGCTAGAGGGATTGTAGCTACTGATTACGAGCGGTGTGTTAGATTTGAGGATGGGTTACGAGATGAGCTGCGAGTGTTGATAGCGCCGCATCGGGAGAGGGACTTTGCAGTCTTAGTGGATAGAGCTCGGATAGCCGAGGAGGTCAAGAGGGCCGAGAGGCAGAATAGAGATAGGGATAGGAACCGGGATAAGAGGAGTTATGGATTGTCAGAATCATCGGGGAATTTTTAGAAAAGACCAAGTGTAACACCCCAAACCCGGTCTATGCATTAAGACTAGATTTGGTTTGTTACCTGAATCGAGCTGTGTTTAAATCTTCAATAAGTTGAAAGCTACAATATTATTTATAGGATTTATAAAATTAGAAGAGTATTTTGCATTTGATAAATATTAGAAAACATTAGTTTAAAATCATGTATTATCAAAAGCTTTTAGGTATTTTTAATTAAGAGTTAACAATAATAAAATGTTTATAAAAAGAATTTCATATACTTGAAAACCCAAATTTATTTTTAAAAAGAAAAAAAAACATCCTATAATCATAGTCCATGTTCAAAAGTCCAAAGTATAGTTTAAAACCCAACACACATAAAATCCATAAATTATTTATAGAGGCCCTTATTACAATAACCCAAAATAGTAAAATACTTATTAAAAAGTCCAAAGTTTAAATAACCCATGTTTTGCAAGATGGTCTCCACGAAGTCATCCTCGCCCAAGTCCACGCCAATTTCCATTACCCGAGATGGAAAAATTAAAAGGGGTGAGTTACTTAGAACTCAAGTGTGTAACTCACTTACCACCATTATTGGGCGGATCGTTAAGATATTATGTTTGGGCTTGAGCCCAATTACGTAATTCGACAATATATCATAAAATAAAATAATTTAAAATGCATGTAAAATGAATTTCCCAACCAAACTTAATATCCATCCGCTAACACCCCTGCACCAACCATCACACCTGGGGATCGAGTCAACCCACCCCGCCAACACACCAATCGTAGGCATTAAGCCTTTTTATAAATGTGGCAAAGCCACCAACTAGAGGCAATAAGCCATAATTGTGGCGAGCCACCGAACTAGAGGTAATAAGCCATAATTGTGGCGAGCCACCGAACTAGAGGCAATAAGCCATAATTGTGGCGAGCCACCGAACTAGATTTTGGCAACAGCCATTCTTCTCTTCATATACCCCACCCCATGCAAGTATGCTCATATAACAAAATATAAAATTTCTTAATAATGCATAACATGGTGGGTTTATCGTTTAAACATTTCATTTGGCCCATAAACATAATTTAGCAATTTGTCTATTTAGTAGTTTAGTGGGCTTTGGCCCATTTATCGAACTAGAGTATTTTTGGCCCAATTTATCGTACTAGAGTATTTTGGCCCAATTTATCGAACTAGAGTATTTTGGCCCAATTTATCGAACTAGAGTATTTTTGGCCCAATTTATCGAACTAGAGTATTTTTGGCCCAATTTATCGAACTAGAGTATTTTGGCCCAATTTATCGAACTAGAGTATTTTGGCCCAATTTCAAGAAACATACAATTTTTCGTAATAACAAATAATTTCTCGAGGCGTTTTAATAATTTTCACGATTTAGTCGTTTTTACGTATTTTCGTCAAAATATCAGTTTTTACGTTTTTACCAATCTAGTTGTTTTTACGATTTTTACTTCCATACCGATATTGACATCCAACCGAAAAAATAGTGTGAAGTTACACACCTCGATACCGAGAGTACTAATCCTTCTCGCCTCCTCGCACCTAAAACACATTTCGATCCGTTAGAATACTATTTCGTAAAAATATTCTTAATCGTAATAGATCCAAAATCTTACCTCTTGATTTTGAATCACTTGATTTTGGCTTCTCCCGTTTATTGATTCGTTCGTCGCCGAGAATCCACCAACGATAATGGTTCTAAGTTCGTACTACTTGAATAATTGACTCCTTCTAAGATGGTCCGCAACCCGGTGGAAAATCCGGATTATCAAACCGCTCTTCGCTTAAATGGGGATTTACAGATCCGCCTCTTAACGTGACTAACCACCGCCTTTTCTTCCCTATTTTGAAAGTCTTCACGATCAAAGGAGTATTAGTTAGATCTAAAATAATATCGAATAGTGCTAGAGGTTTTAAAGAGTGGGATTTCCTTATCACAATAAAACGCTTCCAACGTTTCTACAGTTCTCCGATCACTTGAGTTCCGATCTTCCGTTATTGCACTAAATAATAACGAAAAAACGTTATTAGAATGAACGTTATATCGATTCAAAAGTCCTTCATAACACCATTAATATTCGCCATAATACCATTAGTAAATCGAAAACGAAAAAGAAGAAACCCTTACCTATAATCCACGATCAAAAGAAAGGATTGAAAACGATGCTTATGAGAGTTGGAAAATTGACTATGCAACCAAAGAAAAGAAAATAAATTGACTATGGGCACTCTAGCATTCGCCATTGAAGAAAAAGGAAGAAAATATGAGTGAAAAGAAATAAAGATGAGAGAAGAATGATGATGATGTCTTTTGACTTTCAAAGAGAATGGAGAATAGAAGAAAGAAAGAGATGAGTTTTGAGAGCAATGTATGTTCTAAGAATAGGAGAAGAAAAGAAAAGAATGGTCTTTTAGGTATTGGTAAAATCGGCACTAAGAGAAAGGCACAAAATTGAACACTAAAGTGAAAAGCAAAATGACCAATTGGTCAAAATAATCAAGGCTTACCAATGATCAATTTCGCTAAAGGAAAAGAGGTTGAGAAGAAGAAAATTCTGCACTAGGTTGTTAGGAATGACCAAAGAGAAAATGAAATGCTTAGCCAAAACTAACACAAAAATTTGGCTCCTTCTCTATACCCAATTGCAGTCCAAAGCATGGTCAATAGCCATGATTTTGTTTCCAAAATTCTTCCTTGATATGTGCCTTATGTTCCCCCTATCTTTCCTTAAGTATTTGATTCCATGCCATATGATAACTATTTCCATAATCCTTTGATACACTAACCAAAAATAACATGGTCAACACTTACCATATATGTTCTTGGCCGACACTTGCTATCCATGTGCGTAAAATTAAAACAAAAATTCATTTAGATGCTAAACAAGGGATTCAACCTCTTCCCTCTTGCTATAACCCATGCGCCAACTCCACCATGCCATGTACTCAACTTATGACACTCATTAACACTTAATTTAACTTAAGTCTTAATGACATTTGCTTCTCTTCAATAATTTCTCAATTATTAATTTTTATTCCTTATCCAAATTATGCTATACTCCTCTTTAGGACTTCAATAAGAACTAAATAAAAGAAAGAAATTTTCCTTTAAAGTCTAAACACCAATTCATGCAATATAAAAACACTCAGATTTTTAGGGTGTTACAACTCTACCCTCCTTAAAGAAAATTTCGTCCTCGAAATTTACCTGGTTGAAAGAGGTGAGGGTATTGTTGCCGAATTGCATCCTCGGGCTCCCACGTAGCTTCCTCCACTCCGTGGTTACGCCATAGAACTTTGACCAACGGCACGGTTCTTTTTCTTAGTACCTTCACATCTCGGTCTAAGATTTCCACCGGTTCTTCTTCAAAAGACAAATCAATTCACTCCAATTCTTCTACCAGATAATGTGCTAAGGATCCGATCTATAACGCCTCAACATGGAAACATGAAAACATTATGGATTTAATCCAATTCACGAGGTAACTCAATCGATAAGCCATCGGACCAACACGCTTCAAGATTACGATAAGGTCCAATGTATCTAGGACTTAACTTGCCCTTCCTTCCGAATCAAGATCTTTTTCCAAGGAGATACCTTCAAGAAAACCCGATCCCCACATCATACTCGATATCCTTTCGCTTCAGTCCGCATACGACTTCGCATCTATCTCGAGGCTTCTTTCAACCGTGTTCGAATAACTTTTACCTTATCCTCTGCTCGGATATCATCTCAGACCTAACATCCGCTTTTCGCCCAACTCACCCAACAAATAGGAGAACGACATTTACGACCATACAATGCCTCGTCACGGTACCATCTCAATGCTAGATCGATAGCATGTTGTTATATGCGAATTCGCCAAGGTGGTAGATAATCCTCCCAACTACCCTCAAGTCGATTACACATCCCTTAACATATCTTCCAATATCTAAATTACCTCTCCGATCGACCATCGACCGAGGATGGAAAGCCGTCTCGAAATTCAATTTTGTCCCCAAGGCTTCATACAGAGCTTTCGAATCGTGATGTAAACCTAGGGTCCCTATCCGATATAATAGATACAGTATCCCATGCAACCTCACAATTTCGGATACATACAGTCTCCCAACTTCGTAATGAATAATCATGCGGACCGGGTAGGAAATGAGCGCCTTTGTCAACCGATCAACAATTACCCACACGTAATTTTTCTTAGTAGGTGTTAAAGGTAACCCACTAACAAAATCCATGGTTATCCGCTCCCATTTCCAAAGAGGAATTTTTATCGGTTGTAACAACCTGCACGGTAATTGATGTTCGCCTTCACTTGTCGACAAGTCAAACATTTTCCCACAAATTCGAAATTTCACGTTTCAACCTCGCCACCAATATCATTCACGGAGATCTCGATACATTTATTTCCTCCGGATGCATAGCATAAGGGCTACTATCGCCTCCCCAGAGAATCGCTTGCCTCGTGTCCGAGTCCTTAGGCATACATACTCTTCCTCGAAAACACAACACACCCTCCGTGTTTATTCCAAAATCCTCGATTTCACCATTTTCAACTTGTCAAATAAAGGTCCCAACTTCTCATCCGATGTCTATTTTTCCTTGATTTGTTCCACCACGAGGCTTCACCGGGTTATGCTAACAAACCGCCATCCTCATACTGCACTCAAATGGGCAAACAAAGCTCTTAATTCAGATCATCGTCTTACGACTTAACGCGTCGGCTACCACGTTAGCCTTTCCAGATGATATTCGATCGAGAAATCATAATCTTTTAATAATTCTACCCATCTTCTTTGTCTCAAATTTAACTCCTTTTAGGTGAGGAGGTATTTAAGACTCTTGTGATCCGTGTAGATTATAGATTTCTCACCATAGAGATAGTGCCTCCAAATCTTTAGAGCAAAGACAACGGCAGCTAACTCCAAATCATGCGTAGGGTAGTTTACTTGTGTGGTCTCAATTGATGAGAAGCATAAGCCACCACTTTTCCATTTTGCATCAACACACAACCCAAACCCGTGTGAGACGCATCACAATAAACAAGAATTCTTTTCCACCTCCTACCGAATCAAAACCGAGCTTAGTCAGATCTTCTTCAATTTCTCGAAACTCTATTATCGCTTTTCGGTCCAATTATACGGAGCTCCTTTCGCAATGCTTTAGTTAGGTGCAAGAATCAACGAAAACCCTCTACAAAACGCCTATAGTATCCACCAAACCCAAGAAACTCAATTTCACCACCGATGTTGGTGGTTTCCAATCCAGAATAGCCTCAATTTTCCGAGGATCCACCCTTATTCCTTCGGCTGATACTACATGACCAAGGAAAGTCACTTTCTTAAGCCAAAATTCGCATTTACTAAATTTGGCATACAAATGCTTATCACGAAGTAGTTGTAATACTATCCGCAAATGCTGGTCATGTTCCTTCTCATTCCTCGAATAAACCAATATGTCATCTATGAACACTACTACAAACCGGTCTAAATATGGTTGAAAGACTCGGTTCATCATGTCCATAAATGCAGCTGGTGCATTAGTTAGTCCAAACGGCATCACTACAAACTCATAGTGTCCGTAACGTGTCCGAAATGCCGCCTTATAAATGTCCGCTTTTCACCTTGAAATGGTGATAACCCGACCTCAAATCAATTTTGGAGAAAATCAAGCTCCTTTTAATTGATCAAATAGGTCGTCAATTCTCGGCAGAGGATACCGATTCTTGATCGTCAATTTATTCAATTGTCTCGTAGTCAATGCACATACGCATCGATCCATCCTTCTTCTTGACGAACAGGCTGGTGCTCCCACTTGACACACTTGGTCGAATAAATCCCGATCCAAGAATTCTTGAATTTGAGCTTTGAGCTCACCAACTCATTCGGTGCCATTCTATAAGGAGCAATGGACACCGGGCTATCCTGCAAAAGCTCAATGCCAAATTCTACTTCCGATCCGAGGTATACCGGAAGTTCTTCGAAATACATCGGAAATTCCTTCACCGTCCTCACATCATCCACGATAACTCTTTAGCATCCAAAGCACAGATAAAGGTTAGGAATGCTCCATATCCTTTTCGTACCAACTTCTCCGCCTTTAATGCAGAAACCACATTTGCCAGATAATTCCTTCGCTCACCAATCATTGTGACTTCCTTATCATCCGAGGTCCTTACTGACATTCGTTTTTCAGTACAATCCACTTGCGCTACCGATGTTTAACCACCAATCCATGCCCGTAATGAGATCGAACTCGCCAAAGGTAGTTCCATCAAGTTTGCTACTAATACCTCTTCTTGAATTTTCAAGGCACGTCTTTAAACATTTTATTAATACATCGATCGTCCTAAAGGACTAATTCTCGCATCTCATTTTCGATAATTTGATTCTAAATTGTGTTTCCAGATATGGCACTAGCTACATATGAATGGGTAGAGCCAATATCTATTAAGGCAATAACAGTACATCAAAAATGAAGAACGTCTGGGTTATCACATCGGTGCATTCTTGTCCTCATGGCGTCTAACCGCATAAACCACCCGGTCGTCTTGCATCTCAGATTTCCTCTAGGACCATTGCCTCGACCGGTGCACCTTGACCACGACCAGCTCCATTACCACCACGACCTGGTCCACGACCTCTCGGTGGCTGCTGATTACCCCTGGCCGGCTGTGCATCATTATTACGGACTTCTTGAGTCGTATCCATACGTCGAGGACAATTTTTGTACTGATGATCCATTGAACCGCATTTGTAGCATGCACCCATTTTCCTCCAACATTCTCCAAAATGTCTTTTCCCACACTCAGTGCAATCTCGACTTCGATTATTTGCTACCGGGGTTCTACCTTGAACTGATTCATCATTCTGAGGTTTCTTCTAGAATCTCCTAGAAGAACTAGACTGCTGTGTCTCTCTCTTGTTTTGGGATCTTTCTGCTCGCTGCTCAATTCTTAGCCTCTTCGACTATTTTGGCTTTCTCACAAGAGTCGAAAAATTTCTAACTCTTTGTGGAGCAATCAGAACCCTCAGCTCATCATTAAGTCCATCCTCGAAACATACACAACGTTCGTGATCTGTTGCTACAATTGTTCAGGCATAACGGCTCAGACGTAAAAACTTAACTTCATATGTCGCCACGGCCTTACTTCCTTGGACAAGATTCGAAATTCCTTCCTTCGACGCCTACATAACTCGCTCCAACGTATTTTCCTTGGAAGGCGCTTTAAAGAATTCCCAATTAATCGCAGCGACTTGAGGTTTTCTCGAGCGGTGAGCCACCACCGACACGCCTCATCTCTTAACAAAGATACAGCTCCTCCGGTTTTTGCTCGACAAGACATTCCATATCATCCATAATTGCTCCACCGCTTGAGCCAAGATTCACCACATTCGAGCTACACTAGAGACTCCTCTAAAACTTCGCATTATTTGCTTTAAGTCGCTCTGAAATTGACCCACGAGTTGTTGGCCCAATTCTAGTTCCAAATGACCCTTTCCAAGACTCGCAGACATTGCTTGAGTCAATGCATTATCTTCTTCCATGTGATCGCGTGATCCGTCTCACTTTCAATTGACGCAAAGGCCCACTTCCAAAGATATGATTTGGTGCTTGATCGCGAAAGACTCGGCCTTTACCACGCCACGTCTCACTGCGTCCCACGACCACGCCCTCTAGTGCTCATGATAACTTGTTTGTTTATCGATTACAAGTTTTATGAATCGTAAAATTTGTTTCGGTGTTTATTAACAATATTTTATGAGATTTGAGATATAAAGTTGTTTTTCGCAACATATCCTATAGTCTTAATCTCTACGGTTTTTCACATCTAAAACTAGAAGTTCTAGAGTGTTCCTATGATCATAGTAATCATTAAGCAATAAATACTTACTTGACTTGTTACTGGATGCTCATGGTGCCATCTTGATCTTTAAAATATCATTGAACGATTTCATACAAGAATTAATTATAACCCAAACCACGTACCGAAGTTTTTGAAACTGGCTCGATACTACTAAATGTAACACCCCAAACCCGTCTATGCATTAAGATTAGATTTGGTTTGTTACCCGAATCGAAATGTGTTTAAATCTTCAATAAGTTGAAAGCTACAATATTATTTATAGGATTTATAAAATTAGAAGAGTATTTTGCATTTGATAAATATTAGAAAACATTAGTTTAAAATCATGTATTATCAAAAGCTTTTAGGTATTTTTAATTAAGAGTTAACAATAATAAAATGTTTATAAAAAGAATTTCATATACTTGAAAACCCAAATTTATTTTTAAAAAGAAAAAAACATCATATAATCATAGTCCATGTTCAAAAGTCCAAAGTATAGTTTAAAACCCAACACACATAAAATCCATAAATTATTTATAGAGGCCCTTATTACAATAACCCAAAATAGTAAAAATACTTATTAAAAAGTCCAAAGTTTAAATAACCCATGTTTTGCAAGATGGTCTCCACGAAGTCATCCTCGGCCAAGTCCACGCCAATTTTCATTACCGAGATGGAAAAATTAAAAGGGGTGAGTTACTTAGAACTCAATGTGTAACTCACTTACCACCATTATTGGGCCGATCGTCAAGATATTATGTTTGGGAATGAGCCCAATTACGTAATTCAACAATATATCATAAAATAAAATAATTTAAAATGCATGTAAAATGAATTTCCCAACCAAACTTAATATCCATCCGCTAACACCCCTGTACCAACCATCACACCTGGGGATCGAGTCAACCCACCCGCCAACACACCAATCGTAGGCATTAAGCCTTTTTATAAATGTGGCAAAGCCACCGAACTAGAGGCAATAAGCCATAATTGTGGCGAGCCACCGAACTAGAGGCAATAAGCCATAATTGTGGCGAGCCACCGAACTAGATTTTGGCAACAGCCATTCTTCTCTTCATATACCCCACCCCATGCAAGTATGCTCATATAACAAAATATAAAATTTCTTAATAATGCATAACATGGTGGGTTTATCGCTTAAACATTTCATTTGGCCCATAAACATAATTTAGCAATTTGTCTATTTAGCGCTTTAGTGGGCTTTGGCCCATTTATCGAACTAGAGTATTTTTGGCCCAATTTATCGTACTAGAGTATTTTGGCCCAATTTATCGAACTAGAGTATTTTTGGCCCAATTTATCGAACTAGAGTATTTTGGCCCAATTTATCGAACTAGAGTATTTTGGCCCAATTTATCGAACTAGAGTATTTTGGCCCAATTTCAAGAAACATACAATTTTTCGTAATAACAAATAATTTCTCGAGGGCATTTTCGTAATTTTCACGATTTAGTCGTTTTTACGTATTTTCGTCAAAATATCAGTTTTTACGTTTTTACCGATCTAGTCGTTTTTACGATTTTTACTTCCATACCGATATTGACATCCAACCGAAAAAATAGTGTGAAGTTACACACCTCGATACCGAGAGTACTAATCCTTCTCGCTCCTCGGACCTAAAACACATTTCGATCCGTTAGAATACTATTTCAGTAAAATATTCTTAATCGGTAATAGATCCAAAATCTTACCCTCTTGATTTTGAATCACTTGATTTTTAGCTTCTCCCGCTTATTGATTCGCTCGTCACGAGAATCCACCAACGATAATGGTTCTAAGTTCGTACTACTTGAATAATTGACTCCTTCTAAGATGGTCTCGCAACCCTGGAAAATCCTGATCCGCCGAAACCGCTTCTTCGCTTAAATGGGGATTTACAGATCCGCCTCTTAACGTGACTAACCACCGCCTTTTCTTCCCTATTTTGAAAGTCTTCACGATCAAAGGAGTATTAGTTAGATCTAAAATAATATCGAATAGTACTAGAGGTTTTAAAGAGTGGGATTTCCTTACCACAATAAAACGTTTCCAACGCTTTCTACGGTTCTCTCGATCACTTGAGTTTCGATCTTCGTTATTGCACTAAATAATAACGAAAGAAACGTTATTAGAATGAACGTTATATCGATTCAAAAGTCCTTCATAACACCATTAATATTCTACCATAATACCATTAGTAAATCGAAAACGAAAAAGAAGAAACCCTTACCTATAATCCACGATCAAAAGAAAGGATTGAAAACGATGCTTATGAGAGTTGGAAAATCCGCTATGCAACCAAAGAAAAGAAAATAAATTCACTATGGGCACTCTAGCATTCTACCATTGAAGAAAAAGGAAGAAAATATGAGTGAAAAGAAATAAAGATGAGAGAAGAATGATGATGATGTCTTTTGAATTTCAAAGAGAATGGAGAATAGAAGAAAGAAAGAGATGAGTTTTGAGAGCAATGTATGTTCGGCAATAGGGAGAAGAAAAGAAAAGAATGGTTTTTTAAGTATTGGTAAAATCGGCACTAAGAGAAAGGCACAAAATTGAACACTAAAGTGAAAAGCAAAAATGACCAATTGGTCAAAATAATCAAGGCTTACCAATGATCAATTTCGGCTAAAGGGAAAAGAGGTTGAGAAGAAGAAAAATTCTGCACTAGGTTGTTAGGAATGACCAAAGAGAAAATGAAATGCTTAGCCAAAACTAACACAAAAATTTGGCTCCTTCTCTATACCCAATTGCCGTCCAAAGCATGGTCAATAGCCATGATTTTGTTTCCAAAATTCTTCCTTGATATGTGCCTTATGTTCCCTATCTTTCCTTAAGTATTTGATTCCATGCCATATGATAACTATTTCCATAATCCTTTGATACACTAACCAAAAATAACATGGTCAACACTTACCATATATGTTCTTGGCCGACACTTGCTATCCATGTGCGTAAAATTAAAACAAAAATTCATTTAGATGCTAAACAAGGATTCAACCTCTTCCCTCTTGCTATAACCCATGCGCCAACTCCACCATGCCATGTACTCAACTTATGACACTCATTAACACTTAATTTAACTTAAGTCTTAATGACATTTGCTTCTCTTCAATAATTTCTCAATTATTAATTTTATTCCTTATCCAAATTATGCTATACTCCTCTTTAGGACTTCAATAAGAACTAAATAAAAGAAAGAAATTTTCCTTTAAAGTCTAAACACCAATTCATGCAATATAAAAACACTTTCGATTTTTAGGGTGTTACAACTCTACCCTCCTTAAAGAAAATTTCGTCCTCGAAATTTACACGTTGAAAGAGGTGAGGGTATTGTTGCCGAATTGCATCCTCGGGCTCCCACGTAGCTTCCTCCACTCCGTGGTTACGCCATAGAACTTTGACCAACGGCACGGTTCTTTTTCTTAGTACCTTCACATCTCGGTCTAAGATTTCCACTGGTTCTTCTTCAAAAGACAAATCTGAATTCAGCTCCAATTCTTCTACCGGTATAATGTGCTAAGGATCCGATCTATAACGCCTCAACATGGAAACATGAAAAACATTATGGATTTAATCCAATTCCTGAGGTAACTCAATCTGATAAGCCACTGGACCAACACGCTTCAGTACACGATAAGGTCCAATGTATCTAGGACTTAACTTGCCCTTCCTTCCGAATCTGAAGATCTTTTTCCAAGGAGATACCTTCAAGAAAACCTGATCCCCCACATCATACTCGATATCCTTTCGCTTCA
This sequence comes from Gossypium rotundifolium, assembly GCA_025506655.1. NCBI lineage: Eukaryota > Viridiplantae > Streptophyta > Magnoliopsida > Malvales > Malvaceae > Gossypium > Gossypium rotundifolium. The sequence goes on along the minus strand of CP106722.1, from coordinate 82,093,004 downwards.
GTGCCGCATACGACTTCGCCTCTATCCGAGGCTTCTTTCAACCGTGCTCGAATAACTTTTACCTTATCCTCTCGTCTCGGATATCATCTCAGACCTAACATCATCTTTCGCCCAACTCACCCAACAAATAGGAGAACGACATTTACGACCATACAATGCCTCGACGGTACCATCTGAATGCTAGATCGATAGTTTGTTGTTATATACTGAATTACGCGGTGGTAGATAATCCTCCCAACTACCCTCAAGTCGATTACATCCCCTTAACATATCTTCCAATATCTAAATTACCCTCTCCGATGACCATCGATCGAGGATGGAAAGCCGTACTGAAATTCAATTTTGTCCCCAAGGCTTCATACAGAGCTTTCCAGAATCGTGATGTAAACCTAGGGTCCCTATCCGATATAATAGATACAGGTATCCCATGCAACCTCACAATTTCAGATACATACAGTCTCGCCAACTTCTGTAATGAATAATCTGTACGGACTGGTAGGAAATGAGCAGTCTTTGTCAACCGATCAACAATTACCCACACAGAATTTTTCTTAGTAGGTGTTAAAGGTAACCCACTAACAAAATCCATGGTTATCCGTTCCCATTTCCAAAGAGGAATTTTTATCGCTTGTAACAACCTGCACGGTAATTGATGTTCGCCTTCACTTGTCGACAAGTCAAACATTTTCCCACAAATTACGAAATTTCACGTTTCAACCACAGCCACCAATACTGCTCACGGAGATCTCGATACATTTTATTTCCTCCGGATGCATAGCATAAGGGCTACTATGCGCCTCCGTAGAATCGCTTGCCTCAGTCCAGTCCTTAGGCATACATACTCTTCCTCGAAAACACAACACACCCTCCGTGTTTATTCCAAAATCCTCGATTTCACCATTTTCAACTTGCTGAAATAAAGGTCCCAACTTCTCATCTGATGTCTATTTTTCCTTGATTTGTTCCAGCCACAGAGGCTTCACCTGAAGTTATGCTAACAAACTGCCATCCTCATACAGACTCAAATGGGCAAACAAAGCTCTTAATTCAGATACTGTCTTACGACTTAACGCGTCAGCTACCACGTTAGCCTTTCCAGGATGATATTCGATCGAGAAATCATAATCTTTTAATAATTCTACCCATCTTCTTTGTCTCAAATTTAACTCCTTTTAGGTGAGGAGGTATTTAAGACTCTTGTGATCCGTGTAGATTATAGATTTCTCACCATAGAGATAGTGCCTCCAAATCTTTAGAGCAAAGACAACGGCAGCTAACTCCAAATCATGCGTAGGGTAGTTTACTTCGTGTGGTCTCAATTGACGAGAAGCATAAGCCACCACTTTTCCATTTTGCATCAACACACAACCCAAACCCGTGTGAGACGATCACAATAAATAAGAATTTTTTTCCGACCTCCTAATGAATCAAACCGAGCTTAGTCAGATCTTCTTCAATTTCTCAAACTCTATTATCGCTTTTCGGTCAATTATACGGAGCTCCTTTCGCAATAGCTTTAGTTAGGTGCGAGAATCAACGAAAACCCCTCTACAAAACGCCTATAGTATCCACCAAACCCAAGAAACTCAATTTCACCACCGATGTTGGTGGTTTCCAATCCGAAATAGCCTCAATTTTCCGAGGATCCACCCTTATTCCTTCTACCGATACTACATGACCAAGGAAAGTCACTTTCTTAAGCCAAAATTCGATTTACTAAATTTGGCATACAAATGCTTATCACGAAGTAGTTGTAATACTATCCGCAAATGCTGGTCATGTTCCTTCTCATTCCTCGAATAAACCAATATGTCATCTATGAACACTACTACAAACCGGTCTAAATATGGTTGAAAGACTCGGTTCATCATGTCCATAAATGCAGCTGGTGCATTAGTTAGTCCAAACGGCATCACTACAAACTCATAGTGTCCGTAACGTGTCCGAAATGCCGTCTTATAAATGTCCGCTTCTTTCACCTTGAGCTGGTGATAACCCGACCTCAAATCAATTTTGGAGAAAACTGAAGCTCCTTTTAATTGATCAAATAGGTCGTCAATTCTCGGCAGAGGATACCGATTCTTGATCGTCAATTTATTCAATTGTCTGTAGTCAATGCACATACGCATCGATCCATCCTTCTTCTTGACGAATCGTAATCGGTGCTCCCACGGAGACACACTTGGTCGAATAAATCCCCGATCCAGCAATTCTTGAATTTGAGCTTTGAGCTCAGCCAACTCATTCGGTGCCATTCTATAAGGAGCAATGGACACTGGGGCTATCCCAGGCAAAAGCTCAATGCCAAATTCTACTTCCCGATCTGGAGGTATACCAGGAAGTTCTTCGGGAAATACATCGGGAAATTCCTTCACCGTCCTCACATCATCCACAGATAACTCTTTAGCATCCAAAGCACAGATAAAGGTTAGGAATGCTCCATATCCTTTTCGTACCAACTTCTCCGCCTTTAATGCAGAAACCACATTTGCCAGATAATTCCTTCGCTCACCAATCATTGTGACTTCCTTATCATCCGAGGTCCTTCGACATTCGTTTTTCAAGACAATCCACTTGCGCTCGATGTTTAACCACCAATCCATGCCCGAATGAGATCGAACTCATGAAAGGTAGTTCCATCAAGTTTGCTACTGAATACCTCTTCTTGAATTTTCAAGGCACGTCTTTAAACATTTTATTAATAAGCATTCTCGTCCTAAAGGACTAATTCTTCGCATCTCATTTTCAATAATTTGATTCTAAATTGAGGTTTCGGATATGGCACTAGCTACATATGAATGGGTAGAGCCAATATCTATTAAGGCAATAACAGTACATCAAAATGAAGAACGTCTGGTTATCACATCTCGGTGCATTGCCGCCCTCATGCGTCTAACCGCATAAACCACCCGGTCATCTTGCATCTGATTTCCTCTAGGACCATTGCCTCGACCCGGTGCACCTTGACCACGACCAGCTCCATTACCACCACGACCTGGTCCACGACCTCTCGGTGGCTGCTGATTACCCCTGGCCGGCTGTGCATCATTATTACGGACTTCTTGAGTCGTATCCATACGTTGAGGACAATTTTTGTACTGATGATCCATTGAACCGCATTTGTAGCATGCACCCATTTTCCTCCAACATTCTCCAAAATGTCTTTTCCCACACTCAGTGCAATCTCGACTTCGATTATTTGCTACCGGGGTTCTACCTTGAACTGATTCATCATTCTGAGGTTTCTTCTAGAATCTCCTAGAAGAACTAGACTGCTGTGTCTCTCTCTTGTTTTGGGATCTTTCTCGGTTCTGCCGTTCTGAATTCTTAGCCTCTTCGACTATTTTGGCTTTCTCCACAAGAGTCGAAAAATTTCTAACCTGCTGTGGAGCAATCAGAACCCTCAGCTCATCATTAAGTCCATCCTCGAAACATACACAACGTTCGTGATCTGTTGCTACAATTGTTCGGGCATAACGGCTCAGACGTAAAAACTTAACTTCATATGCTGCCACGGTCTTACTTCCTTGGACAAGATTCAGAAATTCCTTCCTTCGAGCGTCTACATAACTCGTTCCAACGTATTTTCCTTGGAAGGCAGCTTTAAAGAATTCCCAATTAATCGATGCGACTTGATTGCCTTCTCGAACAGTGAGCCACCACTGATACGCCTCATCTCTTAACAAAGTTAAGGCTCCTCTCAATTTTTGCTCGACAGTACATTCCATATCATCCATAATTCGTTCCACCGCTTCGAGCCAGTATTCAGCCACATTCGGAGCTACACTAGAGACTCCTCTAAAAACTTCTGCATTATTTGCTTTAAGTCGCTCTGAAATTGACCCACGAGTTGTTGGCCCAATTCTAGTTCCAAATGACCCTTTCCAAGACTCGCACATTGCTTGAGTCAATGCATTATCTTCTTCCATGTGATCGCGTGATCCGTCTCACTTTCAATTGACGAAAAGGTCCACTTCCAAAGATATGATTTGGTGCTTCAGTCGCAGCACCTCGGCCTTTACCACGGCCACGTCTACCGCGTCCACGACCACGTCCTCTAGTGCTCATGATAACTTGTTTGTTTATCTGATTACAAGTTTTATGAATCAGAAAATTTGTTTCGGTGTTTATTAACAATATTTTATGAGATTTGAGATATAAAGTTGTTTTTCGCAACATATCCTATAGTCTTAATCTCTACGGTTTTTCACATCTAAAACTAGAAGTTCTAGAGTGTTCCTATGATCATAGTAATCATTAAGCAATAAATACTTACTTGACTTGTTACCGGATGCTCATGGTGCCATACTGATCTTTAAAATATCATTGAACGATTTCATACAAGAATTAATTGCGAACCCAAACCACAGCCGAGTTTTTGAAACTGGGCTCTGATACCACTAAATGTAACACCCCAAACCCGGTCTATGCATTAAGATTAGATTTGGTTTGTTACCTGAATCGAGCTGTGTTTAAATCTTCAATAAGTTGAAAGCTACAATATTATTTATAGGATTTATAAAATTAGAAGAGTATTTTGCATTTGATAAATATTAGAAAACATTAGTTTAAAATCATGTATTATCAAAAGCTTTTAGGTATTTTTAATTAAGAGTTAACAATAATAAAAATGTTTATAAAAAGAATTTCATATACTTGAAAACCCAAATTTATTTTTAAAAAGGAAAAAAAAACATCATATAATCATAGTCCATGTTCAAAAGTCCAAAGTATAGTTTAAAACCCAACACACATAAAATCCATAAATTATTTATAGAGGCCCTTATTACAATAACCCAAAATAGTAAAAATACTTATTAAAAAGTCCAAAGTTTAAATAACCCATGTTTTGCAAGATGGTCTCCACGAAGTCATCCTCGGCCAAGTCCACGTCAATTTCCATTACGAGATGGAAAAATTAAAAGGGGTGAGTTACTTAGAACTCGATGTGTAACTCACTTACCACCATTATTGGGCCAGATCGTCAAGATATTATGCTGGGAATGAGCCCAATTACAGAATTCAACAATATATCATAAAATAAAATAATTTAAAATGCATGTAAAATGAATTTCCCAACCAAACTTAATATCCATCCGCTAACACCCCCGTACCAACCATCACACCTGTGGGGATCGAGTCAACCCACCCCGCCAACACACCAATCGTAGGCATTAAGCCTTTTTATAAATGTGGCAAAGCCACCGAACTAGAGGCAATAAGCCATAATTGTGGCAGAGCCACCGAACTAGAGGCAATAAGCCATAATTGTGGCAGAGCCACCGAACTAGAGGCAATAAGCCATAATTGTGGCAGAGCCACCGAACTAGATTTTGGCAACAGGCCATTCTTCTCTTCATATACCCCACCCCATGCAAGTATGCTCATATAACAAAATATAAAAATTTCTTAATAATGCATAACATGGTGGGTTTATCGTTTAAACATTTCATTTGGCCCATAAACATAATTTAGCAATTTGTCTATTTAGCAGTTTAGTGGGCTTTGGCCCATTTATCGAACTAGAGTATTTTTGGCCCAATTTATCGTACTAGAGTATTTTGGCCCAATTTATCGAACTAGAGTATTTTGGCCCAATTTATCGAACTAGAGTATTTTTGGCCCAATTTATCGAACTAGAGTATTTTTGGCCCAATTTATCGAACTAGAGTATTTTGGCCCAATTTATCGAACTAGAGTATTTTGGCCCAATTTCAAGAAACATACAATTTTTCGTAATAACAAATAATTTCTCGAGGGCATTTTCGTAATTTTCACGATTTAGTCGTTTTTACGTATTTTCGTCAAAATATCAGTTTTTACGTTTTTACCGATCTAGTCGTTTTTACGATTTTTACTTCCATACCGATATTGACATCCAACCAAAAAAATAGTGTGAAGTTACACACCTCGATACCGAGAGTACTAATCCTTCTCGCTCCTCGGCACCTAAAACACATTTCGATCCGTTAGAATACTATTTCGTAAAAATATTCTTAATCGGTAATAGATCCAAAATCTTACCCTCTTGATTTTGAATCACTTGATTTTTAGCTTCTCCCGTTTATTGATTCGTTCGTCACGAGAATCCACCAACGATAATGGTTCTAAGTTCGTACTACTTGAATAATTGACTCCTTCTAAGATGGTCTGCAACCCTGGTGGAAAATCCGGACCGCCAAACCGCTCTTCGTTTAAATGGGGATTTTGAGATCCGCCCTCTTAACGTGACTAACCACCGCCTTTTCTTCCCTATTTTGAAAGTCTTCACGATCAAAGGAGTATTAGTTAGATCTAAAATAATATCGAATAGTATTAGAGGTTTTAAAGAGTGGGATTTCCTTACCACAATAAAACGTTTCCAACGTTTCTACGGTTCTCTCGATCACTTGAGTTCCGATCTTCGTTATTGCACTAAATAATAACGAAAAAACGTTATTAGAATGAACGTTATATCGATTCAAAAGTCCTTCATAACACCATTAATATTCGCCATAATACCATTAGTAAATCGAAACGAAAAAGAAGAAACCCTTACCTATAATCCACGATCAAAAGAAAGGATTGAAAACGATGCTTATGAGAGTTGGAAAATTGGCTATGCAACCAAAGAAAAGAAAATAAATTCGGCTATGGGCACTCTAGCATTCTACCATTGAAGAAAAGGAAGAAAATATGAGTGAAAAGAAATAAAGATGAGAGAAGAATGATGATGATGTCTTTTGAATTTCAAAGAGAATGGAGAATAGAAGAAAGAAAGAGATGAGTTTTGAGAGCAATGTATGTTCGACAATGGGGAGAAGAAAAGAAAAGAATGGTCTTTTAAGTATTGGTAAAATCGGCACTAAGAGAAAGGCACAAAATTGAACACTAAAGTGAAAAGCAAAATGACCAATTGGTCAAAATAATCAAGGCTTACCAATGATCAATTTCGCTAAAGGAAAAGAGGTTGAGAAGAAGAAAATTCTGCACTAGGTTGTTAGGAATGACCAAAGAGAAAATGAAATGCTTAGCCAAAACTAACACAAAATTTGGCTCCTTCTCTATACCCAATTGCCGTCAAAGCATGGTCAATAGCCATGATTTTGTTTCCAAAATTCTTCCTTGATATGTGCCTTATGTTCCCCTATCTTTCCTTAAGTATTTGATTCCATGCCATATGATAACTATTTCCATAATCCTTTGATACACTAACCAAAAATAACATGGTCAACACTTACCATATATGTTCTTGGCCGACACTTGCTATCCATGTGCGAAAATTAAAACAAAATTCATTTAGATGCTAAACAAGGGATTCAACCTCTTCCTCTTACTATAACCCATGCGCCAACTCCACCATGCCATGTACTCAACTTATGACACTCATTAACACTTAATTTAACTTAAGTCTTAATGACATTTGCTTCTCTTCAATAATTTCTCAATTATTAATTTTATTCCTTATCCAAATTATGCTATACTCCTCTTTAGGACTTCAATAAGAACTAAATAAAAGAAAGAAATTTTCCTTTAAAGTCTAAACACCAATTCATGCAATATAAAAACACTCAGATTTTTAGGGTGTTACACCAAGGGTTGAGAATTCTGTACATGCACCTGTACCAGTTTCTGGGAATCGGAGTCGTCCATGTGCTCAGTGTGGGAGAGCTCATGCAGGAGAGTGCTGGGGAAATAGCAAGGAATGTTTTCGGTGTTGGTCTCAGGCTCATTTGGTTAGGAATTGTCCTCAGGAGATGGATAGGGCTCGGACAGTAGGCTAGGGTTATGTGCAACCGGGCAGAGGTGGTCAACAGGCGACAAGGGGTCGTGGTCTGAACTATGGAGGGAATGGTTCTGGCCAAGGTCGTGGAGCATCAGGTAGAGGTGCTGAGGATGTAGATGCAAGATAACCAGGGTTAGTTTATGCAGTCAGGCGTCGCGAGAAGGAAAATGTGCCAGATGTGATAACGGGTACGTTCCTTATTTCTGGAATACCCTTTATTGCCTTGATAGATATCATGTCAACTCATTCCTGTATTGCTAGTGAAGTATCTAGAACTTTGAGCGTGAACTTTAAGGCTATACCTAGAAAGTATGTTAGTTTTATTAAGATCAGAGTGCACAGCAAGAGCATAGCGTGGTGAGTTAGGATGCACGACTGTTAGTTAGTTGGAAATTTTGAGGACGAAATTTCTTTAAGGAGGGTGGAACTGTAACATCCTGAAATAGGGGCTATTAGGTTTGAATTGTTTTGCATGTGTATGGCTTTATTGTGCATTAATTAAGGTATTTTAAGATCTAGGTTTAAGCCAAAGGTAGGCCCGAGCTGTAGGAAAAATTTTTGTTTTAAGTGTTAGTTAAAGGGAGCTAAGGGGAGCTAGGCCTTAAGGGAATTAATGTGGAGGTTAAGACACAATAATTCACTTGGAAAAGTGGCAAGGGAGGTGCCACTTAGGGTCTTGGAAAGTGACGCCACAAGCAGTGTGAGGGGGACTTAGGTTCGAATCCCATGGATAGTCTTAAGGTGATTTTTATTTTGCATTTGTTTGGCATGTGTTGGTCAAACTTTAATTAAGGTAAAGTTGGACTATTTTATTTTATGGATAGTAGACTAAAGAAAAAGGCAAGTGCTAAGTTAAGGAATGGAATTAAGGAGTTTTGGTATGTTAAGGGGACATAAGGCTTGAAGTATGGAGTGATGTTTTGGAAATTTTTCTATAGCCATTTGACCATGAATGTAGACGGCATAGGGGCTAAGGGGTTGGCTTAATTTTGAAATTGATTAGGAGGAAGATTAGGAGGAAATGAGGAGGAAAATGTGGGATTTTGATGAGATGTGAGTTGGTACCAAGGAATTCTTTGATGACCATTTCGGTCATGTGGGTAGAGGGAGTAGCCAAATTCTCTTAAGGGGTTTAGGTGTTTATTTTTTGGGTTTTCTTTTTCTAGTGTGGTGTCAAAAATCCTAATGCCATCAAAGTGCCATTTTTCCATTTTCTTTTGCCAAAACTTGTTCCATTCTCTCATAAACCTCACCCTTTTCTTTCATAAGTTGAACCACACCAAAAATTTACCATTATTTTTCATTTGTTACTTTTCTTTTTCTTCTATCTTTCCCTCGTCTTCTTCTTTTCTCTTCTCTTCTTTTCTTTTTACTTTGCTTAGGCCGAATCTCCCTTTAGTTACCAAAGCTAAATTGCATCAAGTCTCAACCTTCTCTTTTCTTTTTACAATCCATCAAAAAAACAAAAGCACAAGTAAGCCTTAGCCAATTTCTCTATCTCTTTCTTCTTCCAAAGTCAATCACTCCTCTATAGTAGCCGAATATCTCTGTGGATCCAAGGTAAATGAAGTGTGATATTCGGCCAAAGGCCATTTTTTTGTAAGCCTTATGGGTTGAAGCCGATTCTAACATAGTTACGTAGGAGGGAGTTCATCAAATTGCAAGGTGCAAATCGTTTAGGCTTTGGGTTTCGGGGTTTAATCAACTGTGTCGAAAAAGATGTGTAGTTATCGCACTGATCTCCTGTTGTTTAGATTTGTTGTTATGTATATATATATACGTATAAGATGTATATGATAGCCGAAAATAATGGCTGAGATGGTGGCTTCCCATAGTGAGTATTCGGTTAACCAGGTCAGTTTTGTGATATTATTTTACCATGGTATATGTGTGGAATTGTGGTAAGCATGTGATGTATGCTCATTGGAATTTTTACTATTATTTGGCCATGATGCTGACTTATGCATAGGGATTGGGATATGATTATTGAAGGACAGGTTGTACATTTATGTACGTGGTTTAGTGATGGCTACGAGCCTCACGTTGATTGATGATCGGCTCTGTGCCTCATCGTGGTTGGTATCGGCTTTGTGCCATATCGTGCTTGGTGATGGCTATGTGCCTCATCGTGATTTGATGTTAGCTACGAGCTACATCGTGGATTGACGTTGACTGAGGTCGCGTTGTGGATTATACTGTGATTTATTTCACGTGGACCAGTGGCTTGACCACTTGGTGGATGGCATTGCTTGCCAAATTGGTGTGTAGAGGTTGGAGGGTTGATTTAGTAATCCCCTGGTGTATGGTGGTGGATACGGGTGTGTAGAGGATGGACCCTCGATTGGGTTGGGTGCATTTGCATTATTATTTGATATGTGGATTGGTGTGGTTTGGGCTAAGCCCATGTGTGGAAATCTGTGGACTAATTACACACTGAGTCGGTTTGACTCACCCAATTTTTTTACCAAACAATGCAGGTGATACATGATTCTTAGACCGGGCTGGAGCGGATACGAGGTGGCCATGCAGAAGATGTTTTTCATTGTTTTATGCACTTTATATTTTCAGTATTTTGAGTAAATATTTATTGTAATAAGGGCCACTTAAAGTATTTGGGAACTTTTATTGTGCTCGAGTTGGATTGACGATCGAGATGATATTTGGAATGTTTTATTTTAGAAAGCGATTTACATCATCAAAACTTATATTAAAGTTTTAATTCGGAAATTTGTAACAACATAATTTTACTTAGAATTTTAAATATACAATGTTTTTATAAATGACAAAAAATTTTTATGTTTTTACCCTTATGACAAATTCTTTTCAAACTTTTTCCTCAATAGCATTCTAGATTCGGTCGTAGCGTTTGGGTCGGGTTTGGGGTGTTACATGTTCCGCAAAAGCATGAAATTAATCCAGTTGAAAAAAGCCACGTTCACATCAAACGCTGAATAAAACGATGACCATAAAGTTCAAGCACGACGAGAAAGACAAAGAAGAGGCAAATGTCATTCCTGAGAAGACAGCTCATTTATGAGGATTTTCGTCTTTTTATATTTTTCGTCATGTAGCATATTTCGTTGTTTTCTACACCAATCATGTATCATTTATCATGTAGTGTCATTTAAATGAAACATTATTCTTGCAAATCATGAGTAGTAATTCTTGGCAAGTCATCTACAGCGCAACATCTTCATCATTATTTGCATCCATGGGATTTTAAAAAAATTAATATATACGGAGGCACTTAGTAATTTATATTTATTTTGTATTTAAATTTTTTGGGACCTAACTAGTACCTAAACTTAAAAATTGTAAGTTAACTTGATACTTTTTTTAAGTACCTAAGTAAAACCATTAAAATCGTTGATATGGAACTGACGATCAATTAGCACGGTTACACATGTTAAGTTTGTAACGCCCTCAAACCGATCCAATTCGCCAGATCCAAATCTTAGGTGTCACAACTCGATTATTTTTTGGGACCTAACTAGTACCTAAACTTAAAAATCGTAAGTTAACTTGATACTTTTTTTATGTACTTGACTAAATCAATTAAAATACATTGATATGAAGCTGACAGTCAATTAGCATAGTGACGCATGTTAACTTTTTAACACCCTTAACTTGATCTGATTCGCCAGATCCGAATCTTGGGTGTTACAACTCAATTGCATACTTACTTAAAAACAAAACTTACTAATTTTCTACATTTAATTCTTATTTAAGAATCTTATTCCACCTGACTTACAATTGGGTGTACTGTAGATAATTACAACCATTGTACAAGACTTCAAATAACAAGGACTTACAAGCGAATAACATAACTTAATTACGATGCTCTATTTGTTTTAATCCTTTAGTGATAATACTGACTACAATTGTGTTGCCAACACGTTCTGTATAAATAATAATCCGTTCTGCCACCTCTGGCATAGCCTTGGCGTTGTCTCTCCTGGCGTAAACTCAATCAGCTTACCTATAATAGTATGTATGGCGAACTCTGAAGGAATAGAACGTATGGCGAACATTGAGAGAAACAATTCCGTAAGAAATGTTGTGGTGTATCCTACATTGTCTTAAGATATGGACAAAGAAGATGGAACGCGCTGAAATATGTGGCGAATTCAAGGTATGGGTCAAATGGACTTGAAGATCGAGTCGATTGATAATACTTAGTTTGTATGGAACCTAGAATGAGAATGGCTAAGAAACCTCAAAATGGGTTAAGTAAAGAATGTAAGTAATGAATCAATGAAGAGAAGGGTAAAGCATGATTTCAAGGTCAGGTGTGATGTCTATAGTATGAAGAAGAAAGATACTCGTCAAAGTCAAGTTGAAGAACAAAGAACAATGACATGATTGCCACAAGGGCCTTTCCTTAGAATGTGCCACAAAGGCATTCTTTTTCATGATCATCACAAAGGCTCCCATTTCATAGATTGCCATAAAGGCTTCCATTTCATAGATTGCCACAAAGGTTTCCATTTTCTGGCGTGTTCATGATAGGGATTCACCTAGACTTACATTACGTGAGGTTTTCCCCTCATCGTCTTGGGTCACATAGAGAACTCCATTAGGTAATAACCTCCCTTTAGATATTTCCACATGATGCCATAACCCACTAGTTATGGTGTTACTCAATATAGTGCCATGGACTTTTCCTTCTAAAGAATCGTGTTTAAAGTTTCGAAGAATTCCTTTAGTCGACTCCGCGGAAACAAACCCAGACTCACTAAACAGATCTTTCATGCTCTAACACCATACTAAAATTATCATACATTTTGTTTCATGTTTAACCTATCAAATTCTTCACAAACTATACATGCACGACTCATTTAGCGTTCATAGTCTGACCATTATCTATAAAAACATTGCAAATACTACCTTACATAGAAGAGTCGACTTAGAGGCTCACCTGAGTTTTTCCTTTTGTAGCTCTAAGTTCTATACTTTCATCGAACAATCAACAACAAATATTTCTTGAAACATAATAGCCAAACTGCAAAGCCAAAATGTTGGGCAATGTATGTAGATGGTTCAACAGTAAATAAAGGATTAGGAGTATGTGTTCTTCTTATAGACCCTAATTAGAATGAGTAGCAATATGGATTATCTTTTGACTTTCAAGCATCCAACAACGCAACAAAATATGAAGTGTTAATTTTTGAGCTACAACTAGCTCGACAATTGAGAGCAAAGGTGCTAGTAATATTCATTATTTCCTAGTTGGTGGCGAAGTAAATAATAGGGTAGTATAAGGTAAAAGAGCGTAGTTTGAAGAGATACCACACAATGGCTGGCGAACTACTTGCTCAATTTGACAAGGCAAAAGTTCAACAATTGTCCAAAATAGAGAATACCAAGCTTGATACTTTATCTATGTTAGCCTCCTCCATCATCATCATGTAAAGAGGGAAGATCCTATTAGAACATAGGGTCACCCCCAATTGCGATGATAAGCAGTTATTCACTGTACCACAAGATCAAACATGGATGACTCATATCATACAAGCTTTACAAGGGGAAAAGTAAAGAAATAAGCATAAAAGAATTAACCAAGATACAGTATAAAGCAGCGAGGTATGTAATTGTTATACACATTTAATATATTTTTCATGTCTAAAAATTACATAGGTCTCATTCAATGGAAGTTATTGAACCTGTTTCCTTTAAAAATATATCATGTTAGATGGTGTCTTGTATAGAAAGGGTTACTCCTAACCGCTGCTGAGATGTTTGACCCCCAACAAAATTGAGTATTTCATGAGGGAAATACATGAGGGGATATGTGGCAATCATTTAAGAGGTAGATTTCTATCCCAAAAGGTTCTTAGGCATGTATATTTTGGCCGACCATGCAGAAGGACAAGCATGAGCTGCTTCGCGCTTGTAATGCTTGTTAGAAACATGCACCAGTACAACGATAACTAGCCAAACCTCTCCAAATTATATCTGGTCTCTGGCCATTTTCAACATGGGTGATTGACATCTTAGGTCTGTTTCCAATTGCCACAGCTCAGAAGAAATTCATAGTTAGAACTGTTAATTATTTTACTAAATGGATAGAGGCCGAAGCCTTAGCTACAATAACAGAGAGGCAGATTGAGACTTTTGTCTAGAAGTCTATTATTTGTAGGTTCGACATCCAGCGTCTAATCATAACAGAAAATGAAACTCAATTTCAAGAAAAGTTCAATAACTTCTGCATAGACCTACAGATACCACTTGCCCAAAGTTCTATGAAAACCCCCAAACAAATAGCCAAGTTGAAGCAATGAACAAGAAAATCTTGGCAGCTTTAAAGAAAAAGGTGGATGATGTTAAAGGTGCACAGCTTGAAAATTTGTCAGGATTTATATAGGCCTTAAGAATGTCCTCTTCTACAGCAACGGGAGAAACGACATTTTCATTGGTTTATTATGTTAAAGTAGTAATCCCTGCTAAAATAGGCTTGCGATCACATAGAACATCTCATTTTAATGAGGATGCCAACTAAGAGGCTATGAGGCCTAATTTAAATATTATCAATGAATTCATGGAAACAGCAGAAGTCAAGAACGTTGCACGAGCTCAACAAGTTGCCTGATATTACAACGCCAAGGTGAAGAACAAGTAATTCTAGGTGGGTGACCTAGTCTTAAGAAACACTGAGGGCAGTTTTCTTGCATCGCATAGCTCCCAATTGGGAAGGGCTCCACAAAGTTATATGAAAAATAGGTTTTGAAGCATACAAGATAGCAAATATGGATGGCCTTGTTTTGCCTCGCACATAGAATGCTTGCCACTTGAAAAAATACTATGTATGAACAATCCGTCCTCATTTCCAATAAATATATCATTGTTCAAATTTTTGTTTATTGTTGCAAGTATTGGATAAGTTATAGAGTTCATCGATTTACGATCGCAACTCCATTTGAACAGTTCATTGATTTACGATCAAAATTGATATTATCAAAGCTTATTGATTTATATTCATAGCTTACGTTAATTGATTTACGCTCATGAACTATTCACTTAGAGTTCACCGATTTACGATTACAACTCTATTCAAATGTTTCACTAATTTACGATCACAACTTGTATTATTAAAGCTCGTTGATTTACGTTCACAGGTTAAGTTCATTGATTTACAGTCATGAATGGTTCACTTAGAGGTTACTGATTTATGATTGAAACTCCATTCAAATTGTTCACTTATTTACGATCACAACTGATATTATTAAAGCTTGTTGATTTACGATCACAACTTAAGTTCATTGATTTAAGATCGTGAACAGATCACTTAGAGTTTACTAATTTACATTTGCAACTCCATTCAAATAGTTCATTGATTTACGATCACAATTGATATTGTTAAAACTCGTTGATTTATGATCATAGCTTAAGTTCATTAATTTATGATCATAAACTTTCACTTAAAGTTCATCGATTTATAATCGCAACTTCATTCAAACATTTCACTGATTTATGATCACAACTGATATTCTTAAAACTCGTTGATTTATGATCACAGCTTAGTTCATTGATTTATGATTATGAACAATTCATTTTGAGTTAACTGATTTACGATCACAACTACATTCAAACAATTTTCTTAAGTTTTAAACCCACTAATATTTTTTAAAGCTCACAAATTTGAGATCACAATTATGTTGAGTAGTTTGATGGTATACAATTGCAATTTGCTTTGTTGTTTCTTAGTCTCAATTAGACAATTTAGTAAATTAAAGCCATAGTTAGTAACCAAATGTTCAAGGCATAAATAGAACCCAATGTTTTTTTCATTTTAAAATGGAATGATAGAAGTACAACAAATATATAAAAATAAAATCAAGAGTTTACACTCGCATAATCAAGATTAGCAGTGTCCTCTTCCTCTTCTGCCTCTTCCTCTTCATCTCTTTCATATTTAGTGATGGGGGTAGCACTGGTTTCAGTAGGAATATCAGTAAGAAAAAATCTATTTAAGTTCTTCCATTCCTCAACAAACTCTTCCCAAGCAAGCCCCGAGGGAAAACGGATGTCAAATCCAAGTTGAGCATCTGTAAGGTGACTCAAAGCATCGAAGTTTACCTTGTAAGCATCAAATGGCTCTCAAATAACTTGAGCATGTAGCAAAATGTTGGACTTTAATTCTAGTAGGTAATCCTGAAAATTCTACATAGTTTCTTCTTGATACTTTTCCAAGGATTCTTCGTGATGCTTCTACGAGTCAGCCATCTCAGTTGTATATTTCTCACTCATAGCTTTGATGGTATCCTAGAGACCAACCATTTTAGCTTATATCAACATAATTTATTCATTTAACTTCTCATTGGCTCCTTCTGAAAGATTAAGGCGTTCCTCTAGCCTTTTATTGCACTCCACCAAATTCTCATAATCTTCCTCTAACTTTCTATGTAACTTGTGAACCCTCTCTAAAGCTTCTTTACCCTAGACTAATAACTTCAGTTTCAACAAAAGCCACTTGCAAAGACAATACAAGCTCTTTTAGCGATAATTTTTTGGTACATCTTTATAAGGCACAAGGGAAAACACAATCCTTAACCTCAGAAGGCATTGATTCTTTCCACTTTCTGCTCACCTCAGTAGGATAATAAGGAAATTTCTGCACACTTAACTGATCACGCCAAGGAAACAAAATATTGATTTCACCGTCAAAAGCTAATAGCTTCAACGAACCTTCCGAAAGACCATGCTCAATAGTAGTGATAACACCAAATGTACTTTTAGGGGAAATTCTACAAGGGGGTGGAGATGCTAGTGGAGAAAGGATAGCAACGGCGGTCACTACAGTAATGTTTGCTATATTTCCAGATAAAGTCAGACGATCCTTTCCTTTTTTCGGATGAAGTTCCCTTAATTACGAACTACCTTCATCCTCACTACTCAAAATAATGTTGCCAATTCCATTTGTTGTCCTCTACTTCTTCCGAGTGCTACAACTCCTTTCTCTGATAAAAGCGCTATAATAGTCCGGTTTACACCCAAGTCAGAACAGTGGTTTCGAGACCACAAATTCAAGTCAGTAAAATATTTAAATATTATTTTTTCCCTTGATATGTGATTAAGCATGTGTGTAAGTTTCTTGATTTAATTTGTTCATATGTGTGTTTAATTTGAAAAAGGACTAAATCGCATAAAAGGTAAAAGTGGCCTTCTATTTGATTGAATGACCTAATTGGTGTGTCTTCTTTTATATGGGGACTCATGTTGCAAATTGGCCATAAATGAGAGTAGTGGACGGCTTTAAATGTTTATATATGCTTTTATATATTAATTTTTATAAGTTAATATTAACATTAATATATATTAGTTATTACATAAAACAAAACATTAAAATAAAGCCATATTGCTTATCTTTGGCTGAATATCAAAAAGAAAAAGAAAAGAAGAAGAAAGTAAGGTTTCAGCTAAATTAAGGTAAGTTTTGACTTTGGTTTTTGATAATATCTACGCTTTTTTTGCAATCGTTGCTTCGTGTTTTGCAAAACCCATGTCTCAAATTTGTAAATTGATGATGTTTTTGAAATGAGCCATTGATGAATTAATAAGTTTTATGATGTTTGAGGATGAAATATGAAATATATGTGTTTGATTGGCATAATTTATCTTTGAGTTTTTGATGAATTTGAGTATTTTGGACTTAATTGAGAAAATAATATTTTGAGGGACTAAATTATGAAATAAATGAAATGTATGGACTTGTATGAGATACATGAATATTCGGATAAGCATGGGTATATGGTAATTTGGTGTATTTTGTGATTTTGTGAAATAGGGACTAAATTGTCCAAATGTGAAAATGTGAGGGCTAATTTGTAAATTGACCAAAATCTGTGTTTTTGGATTGAATTGAATGTGTTGGTAAATAAATGGGTTAAATTTAAATATGCATAGATCCAGAATCGAAGAAAACAGACTTAGATCGCGAAAAAACGAAAGTAGTCGAATAACCGAGATCGAACGAATATCTGAATTCGAGGTAAGTCAACATATAAATAAATGTATTTGTATTGAATTATGTATGTTCATGTGACTATGGATAATGATGAATGCATATGAGAGGTTGTATATATATATGAATTCTAAGATAAGAATTGACATAGTGTTAACATCCGAGAAGTTCCATTCGAACATAGAAATAGATAGGATTAACTATGTTATGACATAGGTGATCGATATCTGGTTACATGTAAAACCCTGTCTGGGACAGTGGCATCGATATCTGATTATGCGTAAGACCCTGTCTGGGATAGTGGCATCGATATCTGATTACGTGTAAGACCCTGTCTAGGACAGTGGCATCGATATCTGATTACGTGTAAGACCCTGTCTAAGATAGTGGCATCGATATCTGGTTAAGTGTAAGGCCCTGTCTAGGACATTGGCATCGATATCTGATTACGTGTAAGACCCTGTCTGGGACAGTGGCATCGATATCTTATTACGTGTAAGACCCTATCTAGGTGGCATTGATATTTGATTACGTGTAAGACCCTATCTGGGACAGTGGCATCAATATTTGATTACGTGTAAGACCCTGTCTAGGACAATGGCATTGATATCTAATTACGTGTAAGACCCTGTCTGGGACAGTGGTATCGACATTCGACTACTTGTAAGACCACGTCTGGGACGTTGGAATTGTATGATTATTGCGAGCATCCTGAGTATCCTATTAGATTTCGAACGGTTCAACAGGCAAGTCCGAGAAACAAACGACTATTTGAATTGTATATCCATTTCAGGTATGTTTAAAAAGTACACTATGTGTGTATGAAAGGTAAGTGTTTATATGAACTTATTATGATGAATATGTGTATTGAAATTATGAGATAATATGTGAAGATATGCTTGAATGAGCCATATGTAAATGTGATACAAAAATGGAAAAGCTATGAGCTAACAAGTATATGATGATAGGCAAGTTTGAATGATGAATGGCTAAGTAAATGTGCCAAGAAGAATTATGGCTATGCAATTGAGCTATTAGTGATTTCATATTGATTATATGTCTTGAATGCTTAAATGTTAAGTTTATTTGTATATAACTTACTAAGCTTTTGAAAGCTTACTCTGTGTGTGTGTTTACTCTATTTTATAGATCGTCAAAGCTACTGAAGGCTCGGGGACCGTCGAGGATCATCATCACACTACTCAAACCTATTTTGGTACCTTGAAAATATGTATATAGTTAAATATGGCATGTATAGGCTAGTTATTTGGTATAAGTTTGAGATGTGAACTTAGTCATGTAATATGGCTAGTTATGTATTTGTATTATGCATATGTGATTGTGGATAATAGTGTTGGTTTGGTATGAGTATGTGCCTATGAAATGGTCAAGTTTATGGTAAGTTTATGAATGAAATGTTGATTATGCATAATTGATCAAAGAGGGAAAATATGAAAGGTAAATGTAGATGAATTGTGCTTGAGTATATATGTATTTTAGTTATGTAAATTGGTATGCTTGGAATTATATTTAAATGTAGAGATTTGATATGTTCTTGGTTGCTAAATGTGCATGAGTAGTATTGGTATTTTGCTTGTACGTATGACCTTAGATTGGTGGCATTATGGCCTTGCAAATGGCTTGTTTTGTCTAGACGACCATGGCACACGGGCGTGCCTAGTGGCCGTGGGTGAAAGTCAGTAGCCAGCCTATGTATGCATGGCCTTGGTACACGGACGTGCCTGTTAGCCATGTGATTTAGTCAGTATATGGCTTATGAGCACACGGCCATGATGCACAGGCGTGTCTAGTGGCCGTGTGGGTTAGTCAATATACTTACTCTAATTTGGCACGGCCGGGACACATGGGTATGTCTAGTAGTCGTGGGAGGCTCACGACTTAACCACATGGGCGTGTGACCTCTGTAATATAGAAAAGTTTTAAATTTATGAGAACTTTCATGACTATTCGGTTTAGTCCCAACCCTATTCTGAAGCATGATTAAGGTCTCGTTGACCTATAAAAAGGGACACTTGGTTGTGAATGACGATTCGTATTATAAAATTTCTATAAAAGTTTTTGACCTGTTTAGTAATGCCTTTAACCCTATTCTGGTGACTGATACGGGTTAGGGTTGTTATATTTAGTTGGTATCAGAGCTACGGTTTGGTCGATTCTCAGACTAACGTAGCGTGTCAGAGTCTAGCTATACATACCATATTTATTTGAATTGGGATAGTGTGATGAATCCTGACGTGAAAAATGTGATTTTTATATAGTAATGGATCCTAAAAGAGCCGTGGCTGATGACATAGAAAGTAATGCGCCTACTCCCGCGCAAGGGAAAGCGCCTTCTGATCCGAGATCGGCTACTAGCGGTCAGGAATGAGAAGCTAAACAAGCTTTCTTCCAGATGATGAGTGAGTGGTTCACTCAATTTGTAAGAAATAACCTAACTGTTTCGCAACACCCACCCCCAGTTAATCCCCCTCAAACATCTATTATGCCTCTGAAGCACCCCACAATCGGCCCACGAGCCCTGACCGGATCTGGTATGTTCCTCGATGTAAACCGGTTCAAAATTCTTTTGTTACTTTGGAAAAAAACTGTGTGTTTTGTAAGAAAGATTGTTTTGGGTTGGGCTCGAGTTGAAAATAAGTTTATATTATATTGGAAACTCTTTATTTTAGGTGACAAAACACTTAGAGTTTATTTTAAAATGAATTTACATAATCTTTAATTGATAAAAATTTCGTAACATAAAAGTAAAATAAAGTAGTTCAACTATGGCCTTGTTACATCAAAATAAATCCAATAATTTAAAGCACTTAAATAAAAGGAAATGTCCAAATAATAAAATTCCTTGCTGAGCATGGCCATCACTAAGCTCCTGCCGACCCGGCCCATCACTGATCGTCACCTGGAAGAAAATGTTCCCCAACGGGGTGAGTCAAACAGACTCAATGTGTAACCAACACTAAAATTTAACAATTCAGGCATACATTATCATATCACATACATATTCATATAACTGATAGGAAATAATGATGCAACCCGAACCCAAACCTATATGCCAGCCGCTACACATCACCCGTACCATCCTGCACACCGTGGGGACTACTAAGTCAACCCTTCATCCGCTACACACCATCGAAGGCAGTCGCTGCAGTCGACGTGCTCATTGCCCTTATTAATATTCGTGGTATAGCCACCAGATAAAATATTTGTGACAGGAGTCACCACATTCAGATAATATGACTGAAGTCACCACATTCAGATATCGTGGTATTAAACCACCACATTCACTTCCTCTTTTACAATAACCCACATGCCCATGTCATACAAAACATGCATTATCATGCCAAATTCTTTATTCACATTCTTATAGGTTCATATGTGTGTCATAACAGATCATATCGTAGTCCTAGTAGGAGTAGAAAAACGTACCTGAGTACTTTGTACCATAGCATGTACTTTAGCCATATTCACATTCTTATAAACATGCTCATATTAAATATTGCCATAAATCTTATTAAAAGATAGTGTGGGGTACACACCTGATTTACTTAGCAAGTTTACTCCGAAACCCGAAAACCCGATCTACTGATTTATATCTTTAATCCCTACATTCGGCCAACCCTAAACATGTCAGTGAAAAGCCATTCGGCTATGAAACCAAATCTCGAAGATTTAACATAACCACTTTCTTACCTTGCTGTCGATTTGTCTATTGATCCAATCCCAAAAACTTTGTGATGCTACTTATTTGCAATCGGCTATACACTTAATCATTCAATTAGTTAGTTTCCGCCTTTTTGAATAATATGAAACAAATCTAATCATTGAATAGGGCCTTGGCCGAATGTACTAATGTACTTTACCTTGTGATTTGAAAGCCCGAAATTGCTATTTATCCTTGGTATCTATCGAAATAACCTTGACACATGTTAGATTAATTTCTAACAATAAATCATAATAAATGGCCCTTGGCCGAAAACTTGCCTTACCTTAGATCTTGATACCCGAAGCTCTCCTCCTTATAGTCGACTATAGACAATTCCCGAAAGATCCTATGTAGTTTCGACAACCAAGAATATTGATGAGATTAGTTCCTAACTTTCGACTAAAAGAAAGAAAAAGATGATGACTATATATTGAAATCGGTAGCACCTTTTCTTGAATCCACAGGGCTTATTCGGCTATGGCCTAAATGTTGATCACTTGATTTCGGCTTTTGCTGAACACTAGAGGATTTCAGTTTTACAAGGAAAGAAAAGGAAGATATAGAACTTAGAGAAATTCGGCAAGACTAGGGGATTCTGTTTTCGGCTTTGTGGAGAATTGAAAAGAAAAAGAAGAATAATGGTAGAGAGAATTCGGCAGAGAGAAAAAGAGAAGAAAGAATGTTGAATGGCCTTAGTTTTCCTCCTTTTGCCGAAATTACTAAGCTTAAAGTCCCTTACTTGGCCATCACTTCTCCCTTATCATAGCCCACATTTCCCTCCTTTATCACTTCTTTTAAAATTAATAAAAATAATCCATCAATTATCCATCATTTATCTCTAAAAATAAAAGGATTTAAACTCCTAAAATCTAGCCTTGGTGCCGTCCCCTACTCCCCTCTTATTGACGCCACAAGCAAAATAAAACCTTAAAATTTTACTTCCCACGCGACTCGAACACAAGTCCTTCCCCTAGCTTATGGCGTCATTTCCAGAGGCCCTAAGTGGCACCTCCAAGCCACTTTTCCAAGCCCAATTGTGTGTCATATTTCCTCTATTAATTTTCTTAAGGCCCTGTTAGGCTTAGCTCCCTTATTAAAACTTAAAATACGATATTTTTCTAAGGAATTTCTTATTATTCTAAAGTTCACAAATTTTATTAGACATATTCACAACATACTCAAGCATTCTATTTCATATAATTAAGCATAAATGCATAAGCCATATTTCAGGATATTACAGTTCTACCCCCTTAAAATAATTTCGTCCTCGAAATTACCTGGCTGAAATAAGTGAGGGTGTTGCTGTCGCATTGCCTCTTCTGGCTCCTACGAAGCTTCCTCCGATTCATGATTTCTCCACAATACTTTGACTAGGGGAACTGACTTCCTCCGTAACACTTTCACATCTCGTTCTAGAATCTGAATCGGCTCTTCCTCGTAGGATAAATCTGGCCTTATCTCTACCTCTTCAACTGGTACCACATGAGATGGATCCGATCAATATCGATGTAGCATGGACACATGGAATACGTCATGCATCTGCTTCAACTCGGGTGGCAATTCCAACTGATATGCCACTGGTCCAACTTGCTTCAACACTCGATAGGGTCCTATAAACCTTGGGCTTAGCTTCCCTTTCCAACCAAATCTCATCACCTTCTTCCAAGGCGAAACCTTAAGGAATACTTGGTCTCCCACATCAAATTCTATTTCCTTTCGTTTGAGATATGCATATGACTTCTGCCTGTCCGATGCTTCCTTCAACTGTGCACGAATTATCTCAACCTTCTCTTCGGATTCTGCCACAATCTCTGGACCCAAAACTCGACGTTCTCGTAACTCTGTCCAACACGTAGGAGTTCGACACTTCTGACCATACAACATTTCATACGGTGCCATCTGAATACTGGCCTGATAGCTGTTGTTGTAGGGAAATTCCGCTAGAGGCAAATATTCCTCCCAACTTCCTCTGAAATCCATCACACAGCCCCTCAACGTATCCTCTAACACTTGGATTATCCGTTCAGACTGCCTGTCCAACTGTGGATGAAAAGCAGTAGTAAAATCCAACTTAGTGCCTAAAGCCTGATGTAACGCTTTCCAGAACCGAGAAGTAAACCTTGGGTCCCTATCTGAGATAATCAACACCGGCACTCCATGCAACCTTACGACTTCCGCCACATACAACTTTGCCAACTTCTGCAAAGAATAATCGACTCTCACCGAAATAAAGTGCACGGACTTGGTCAAATGGTCCACTATTACCCATACCGAGTCCTTCTTAGTAGGCGTAAGGGGAAGCCCATTAACGAAATCCATGGTAATTCTCTCCCACTTCCACTGCGGAATCATGATTGGCTGAAGCAATCTGGACGGAACCTGGTGTTCAACCTTAACTTGCTGACACGTTAAACACTTCCCACGAATTCAGTAACTTCTTTCTTCGCACTGTGCCACCAAAATCGCTCCCTCAAGTCTCTGACAACTTAGTGCCTCCAGGATGCATAGCATAAGGGCTACTATGCGATTCCTGATGAATCCTTCGTCTAAGTTCCTTATTCTTAGGCATACAGACCTTTCTCTTGAAACACAACACTCCTTGCCATTAATGCCATAATCTTTCAACTCTCCATTCTGTACTTGCTGTAGCTTAGCACTTAGGTCCTCATTAGCCAACTGTCCCTCTTTCACCTCATTCAACCACGTCGGCTTGACTTGCAACTCTGCCAATAGGCTTCCATCATCATACAAACTCAAGTGTGCAAACATCGCCCTCAGATCCGACACAACCTTCCGACTTAGGGCATCCGCCACTACATTCGCCTTGCCTGGATGGTACTCTATTGAACAATCATAGTCCTTCAGTAACTCCACCCACCTTCGCTGCCTTAAGTTTAATTCCTTCTGAGTCAATAGATACTTAAGACTCTTGTGGTCTGTGTAGATCATCGACTTTTTTCCATAAAGATAGTGCCTCCATACCTTAAGAGCGAAGACCACTGCTGCTAATTCCAAGTCATACACCGGGTAGTTCACTTCATGTGGCCTCAACTGTCGAGACGCATATGTAACCACCTTCCTGTCTTGCATCAAAACACACCCTAGTCCCATGTGGGAAGCATCACAATACACCGTGAAATCCTTTCCTACCTCCGGCTGAATCAAAACCGGAGCTTCAGTCAAAACCCTCTTAAGCTTCTCAAAGCTCTCCTGTTGCTTCTCTGTCCAAACGAAAGGTACTTCCTTTCTCAGCAACTTTTTCAAAGGCACGGCTATTGACGAAAATCCTTCCACGAACCTTCTGTAATAGCCTGCCAATCCCAAGAAACTACGAATCTCCGCTATAGACCTAGGTGGTTTCCAATCCAACACCGCTTCAATCTTTCTAGGATCCACCCTTATTCCTTCAGCAGACACCACATGCCCTAAGAAGGCAACTTCCCTAAGCCAAAATTCACACTTGCTAAATTTGGCATAAAGCTTCTTCTCCCTCAATACTTGCAGCACAATCCGGAGATGCTCATCATGCTCCTCCTCGCCTTGGAGTATCACGAGGATGTCGTCGATGAACACCACGACGAACCTATCCAAGTAAGGTTAAAAACCCGGTTCATCATATCCATGAACGCGATCAGGCGTTTGTCAACCCGAACGGCATTACTACAAACTCATAGTGGCCGATCTTGTCCTAAAGGTCATCTTATGGATATCGCCTCCTTCACCTTCAATCGATGATATCCTCGACCTTAAGTCGATCTTTGAGAACACCGCCCCTTTGTCGATCGAACAAGTCATCTATCCTTGGTAAGGGATACTTGTTCTTGATGGTCGACTTATTCAATCGACGATAATCTATGCACATTCGCATAGTTCGTCCTTCTTCTTCACAAATAGACCTGTGCTCCCCATGGAGATACACTGGGTCGAATAAACCCACGATCCAAAGAATTCTTGGATTTGAGCCTTGAGCTCCACCAACCCCTTTGGTGCCATTCTCAGACGGGGCAATTGACACGTGAGTCGCTTCCTGAGAAGTCAATTCCAAACTCCACCTCCCTATCCGGGTTATTCTGTAATTCCTCCGGGAACACATCTTCAAAATCCCTTACAATTTTAACTCCACTGACACCTCTTTCCTTTCCATCTAACGCACTTATGAAGGCTAAGAACGCCTTGTACCCCTTTCGAACCATCTTTTCAGCCTTTAATGCCGAAACTACATTAGACAAGTAGTTTTTACTTTCTCCTATCATAATTACCACCTCGTCCTCCAGGGTCCTTAACTCCATTCGCTTAGCTGCACAGTCCAACATAGCCCGATGGTCCACTAGCCAGTCCATACCAAGTATGAGATTGAACTCTCCAAAGGGAAGTTCCATCAAGTCGACAGAAAATACTACGCCTTGAATTTCTAAAGGTACACCCCGAAAGATCTTATTTACCACTACAGTTTGACCTAGTGGGCTTACTACAGTCATCTCCCTATCCGAAAGTTCAGAGGTTATGCCTAGAGTTTCAACTACTCTACATGCAATATAAGAATGGGTCGAGCCCACATCAATCAAAGCATAATAAGGCTTTCCAAATACAAGGAATGTACCGGTTATGACGTCTGGCGCGTCTCCCTCTTCCCTACGGCGAACCGCATAATCCAAACTCGGCTGCCTTACCTCGATATTAGCAACACCTCTGCCTGGTGTTCCACGTCCTCTGCCAGCATTGTTACCTCTACCATTCAAACCACGACCTCACCGAGGTCATTGCCTCACCTCTACCAACCTCGATTAACATTCTCGAGTCAAGCATGATTCCCATCCGATTTCATGGGACAGTCCTTAATCATGTGGTCCTTTGACCCACACTTGAAACATCCCCCTGTCTTCTTCTAGCATTTGCCTAAGTGTTTTTTCCCACATTGATCACAAGTACGATACTGCCCTCCTGTAGCAGCTTGCTGACCTCGCAGCCCATCAACTCTAGGCCTCTTCTGAATATTTCCAGCTGATCCAGATGATCCAAAACCTCTTTTTTTCCTGTTTCGATCAGTGTTTTGCCTTGCCAAATCCTTAATTCCCTCGGCTACCTTAGCCTTTTCCACTAATGTAGAAAACTCCCGCTCCTAGTGTGGAGCAATTAACAACCTCAGGTCATCCCTTAGTCCGTCCTCAATCCGGACACATCGCTCATGCTCCGTTGCCACCACTCCTCGAGCATACCGGCTTAACCTCAGAAATTCAGCTTCATACTCTGCTACTGACTTGTTCCCTTGAACCAGCCCCAAAAATGCCTCCTTGAACCAGCCCCAAAAATGCCTTTCTCTTCTCATCAATATATCTAGTTCCCACATACTTCTTCTGATATGCCACCTTAACATACTCCCAGGTCAGATCCTCAGCTGTGGCACCATCCCGAACTGTTAACCACCATTGATACGCTTCATCGCGTAGCAGTGCCACCATTCCTTTCACTTTCTCCTCAGGGGTCAGATCGAGCTCATCCATAATTCGTTCGGTTGCCTCCAACCAATATTCAGCCGTACTGGGTGCCACACAAAATATGCCATGAAACATTTTCGCTCCATTAGCTCGGAGTCGCTCGGGTACTGACTTCTGAGCTCTCATATTCCCTCCAGCACCAGCCACCATTTCCAAAACTCGCAGCACAGCCTGCGATACTGCATCACCCCCCGTCTGATCCTGTTGCTCAACACCAACAGCTGGTAGTGGTGGTGGCACTTCATTGTCAGATCCTTGACCAGATCTAACAGGTTCCGACACGGTCATTCTACCTCGACCGCGTCCTCGCACATTACGTCCACGTCCCTTAGAGCTCATTTCTACTACCGTGCTTTAATCTAATTAAGAAATTTTATGGATTAGTACTTGTTTCACTGATTATCCGCGAAGAAATTTTATGGATAGAAGTTCAATAGTGGTTCTTTCGATTCATTCAAAGTTTCAAGTCTTCTATCCTAATTCAGAGAAGCACATTCATTCAGTGACATTCATCACACACATTCACTATTTCTATAGTTTTGTCTATTCCTACCCTAGGGGTATTTTCGTAATTTGTCTTACAGGGGTATTTTCGTAAAAAAATATTTTTTTTCAAAATAAGGTTCCTTGGTGATTTCGTAAATAAGGGTATTTTAGAAATTTTGCATTCACGGGTATTTTGGTAATAAATTGGGGTCAAATTGAAAATCTTAATAAATCAAGGTATTTTGGAATTTACAAAACTCGGGGGTTATTTTTGAGAATTTGTTTTCCAAATCAGTGTTGTTGTAGAAATTTTTGAAGATCGGGGGTCATTCTGGTAATTTTGTAACTCGAGAGTATTTCGGTAATTTGCAGGTTAGAAGTAATTTTGTAATTTTTCCAAAATCAATGTATTTTGATATTTTGCAAATTAGGGTTTTTGAACATTTTGTAAAGTAATGAAATTTTGATAAGAACTGTAGGTATTTGGAAATTTCATAAACCAAGGGCATTTTTGTAATTTTATAAATCGAAAATATTTTGAAAATTTTCCAAAATAAGTTTTCGCTACTATTCAAAGGGGTAATTTGGTGATTTTAAAACTAGGGTTTTCATAAAAATACGGCTAATCCCTTTCGGGTTTTAGTTATTGTGTTTAGTCTGTGACTGAGTCCTCTTGGTTAGGGTGAACCGAAGCTACGCACCAGGTAGGATTCCAGCGAAAAGGAGGTGAGTCACTAGGACTGCTTAAGTACCAGGCTCTTCCGGATCCAATCCTAGACATGCGCACAATGGTTACCACACCTTAACTCGGCGACTTAGTCATAGGTTTGTTTAATTAGGCATTTAAGTCTTA
The DNA here is from genome assembly GCA_025506655.1 of Gossypium rotundifolium. Taxonomy (NCBI): domain Eukaryota; kingdom Viridiplantae; phylum Streptophyta; class Magnoliopsida; order Malvales; family Malvaceae; genus Gossypium; species Gossypium rotundifolium. The sequence continues at coordinate 82,064,720 of CP106722.1, read as the reverse complement.
TGTATTTGTTGGGGTACACTAGTCCTAGGGTTCAAGTACTTAATCTCTATTCTACATTCCATTTCTACCCTTCTACAAATCATACTATAATTCACACAATGGCTAGAAGTACTTACCTGGTAGACGGTGGGTCGGAGACTTAGGTGCCATGCCAGAAAACCTACTTAAAAACTTTCTCAAAATTCATTTGGGCCTTAATTTTAAAATATTGTGGGCTTCAAACCCTAGGTCGAGAGTTTAAAATTGGGCTCTGATACCAAGCTGAAGCACCCCACACCCGGCCCACGAGCCCTGACCGGATCTGGTATGTTCCTCGATGTAAACCTGTTCAAAATTCTTTTGTTACTTTGGAAAAACTGTGTTTTGTAAGAAAGATTGTTTTGGGTTGGGCTCGAGTTGAAAACAAGTTTATTTTATATTGGAAACTCTTTATTTTAGGTGACAAAACACTTAGAGTTTATTTTAAAATGAATTTACTTAATCTTTAATTGATAAAAATTTCAGTAACATAAAAGTAAAATAAAGTAGTTCAACTATGGCCTTATTACATCAAAATAAATCCAATAATTTAAAGTACTTAAATAAAAGGAAATGTCCAAATAATAAAATTCCTTCTTGAGCATGGCCATCACTAAGCTCCTGCCGACCCTACCATCACCGATCATCACCTGGAAGAAAATGTTCCCCAACGGGGTGAGTCAAACAGACTCAATGTGTAACCAACACTAAAATTTAACAATTCAGGCATACATTATCATATCACATACATATTCATATAACTGATAGGAAATAATGATGCAACCTGAACCCAAACCTATATGCCAGCCGCTACACATCACCCGTACCATCCTGCACACCGTGGGGACTACTAAGTCAACCCTCCATCCGTAACACACCATCGAAGGCAGTCGCTACAGTCGACGTGCTCATCGCCCTTATAAATATTCATGGTATAGCCACCAGATAAAATATTTGTGACAGGAGTCACCACATTCAGATAATGTGACCGAAGTCACCACATTCAGATATCGTGGTATTAAACCACCACATTCACTTCCCCTTTTACAATAACCCACATGCCCATGTCATACAAAACATGCATTATCATGCCAAATTCTTTATTCACATTTTTATAGGTTCATATGTGTGTCATAACAGATCATATCGTAGTCCTAGTAGGAGTAGGAAAACGTACCTGAGTACTTTGTACCATAGCATGTACTTTAGCCATATTCACATTCTTATAAACATGCTCATATTAAATATTGCCATAAATCTTATTAAAAGATAGTGTGGGGTACACACCTGATTTACTTAGCAAGTTTACTCCGAAACACGAAAACCCGATCCACTGATTTATATCTTTAATCCCTACATTCGGCCAACCCTAAACATGTCAGTGAAAAGCCATTCGGCTATGAAACCAAATCCCGAAGATTTAACATAACCACTTTCTTACCTTGCTATCGATTTGTCTACTGATCCAATCCCGAAAACTTTGTGATGCTTCTCATTTGCAATCGACTATACACTTAATCATTCAACTAGTTAGTTTCCGGCTTTTTGAATAATATGAAACAGATCTAATCATTGAATAGGGCCTTGGCCGAATGTACTAATGTACTTTACCTTGTGATTTGAAAGCCCGAAATTGCTATTTATCCTTGGTATCTATCGAAATAACCTTGACACATGTTAGATTAATTTCTAACATTAAATCATAATAAATGGCCCTTGGTCGAAAACTTGCCTTACCTTAGATCTTGATACACGAAGCTCTCCTCCTTATAGTCGACTATAGACAATTCCCGAAAGATCCTATGTAGTTTCAGCAACCAAGAATATTGATGAGATTAGTTCTTAACTTTCGGCTAAAAGAAAGAAAAAGATGATGACTATATATTGAAATCGGCAGCACCTTTTCTTGAATCCACAGGGCTTATTCGGCTATGGCCTAAATGTTGATCACTTGATTTCGGCTTTTGCTGAACACTAGAGGATTTCGATTTTACAAGGAAAGAAAAGGAAGATATAGAACTTAGAGAAATTCGGCAAGACTAGGGGATTCTGTTTTTGGCTTTGTGGAGAATTGAAAAGAAAAAGAAGAATAATGGCAGAGAGAATTCGGCAGAGAGAAAAGGAGAAGAAAGAATGTTGAATGGCCTTAGTTTTCCTCCTTTTGCCAAAATTACTAAGCTTAAAGTCCCTTACTTGGCCATCACTTCTCCCTTATCATAGCCCACATTTCCCTCCTTTATCACTTAGTTTAAATTAATAAAAATAATCCGTCAATTATCTCTAAAAATAAAAGGATTTAAACTCCTAAAATCTAGCCTTGGTGCCGTCCCCCTACTCCCCTCTTATTGACGTCACAAGCAAAATAAAAACCTTAAAATTTTGCTTCCCATACGACTCGAACACAAGTCCTTCCCCTAGCTTATGGCGTCATTTCCAGAGGCCCTAAGTGGCACCTCCAAGCCACTTTTCCAAGCCCAATTGTGTGTCATATTTCCTCTATTAATTTTCTTAAGGCCTCATAGGCTTAGCTCCTTATTAAAACTTAAAATACGATATTTTCTAAGGCATTTCTTATTATTCTAAAGTTCACAAATTTCATTAGACATATTCACAACATACTCAAGCATGCTATTTCATATAATTAAGCATAAATGCATAAGCCATATTTCGGGATATTACAGCCTCCAACTACAAATTTGAATCTATGCAACAAGCCTCCAGTCGATAAAATCTATAAGTATGGGGCAGAAGAGTTTAAGGCTACTAGTGATGATGATGCCGAGAAAGTCGAGTTCTGATTAGAAAACACTATCTGAGTATTTGATGAAATGTCATTGAGTCCTGAAGAATATATTAAATGTGTTGTATCTTTGTTACGAGAAGCGGCCTATCGATGGTGGAAAACTTTGATTTTGGTTGTTCCTAAAGAACGGGTCACATGGGATTTCTTTCAGTCTAAGTTCAGAACGAAATACATTATTCAAAGATTCATTGATCAGAAACGAAAAGAATTTTTGGAATTGAAACAAGGTCACATGTCTGTCACTGAATACAAACAAGTGTTTGTGAGATTAAGTCAGTAAGCTCAGGAATGCGTTTTGTAACACCTCTAACCCGTAACCGTCGCCGGATTAAGGTTAAAAGTGTTACCGGACAGATCGAAAACATTTACAGAATTATCATATAGTCATTTATAAATCTCAAACATAATGCCCCTTAAGAAGGTTATCGAGACCCTAAGCATGCTTATAAACCGAGTCGAGACTAAACCGAAACACATGAGTAATTTCATAAGAATTTGAAACTTTTCTAACATACAGGGGACACACGGCCATAGGGGTAGATCGTGCCTCACCTACGGCTACTGGACACTCCTGTGTGTCCTCCCTGTGGTAGAATACTACCAAAACCAACTCGGTCACTAAGCACGCCCGTGTGCTAAGGTCATGTACTAATAGATCACATATTGCCATTTCTCACACGCCACCAAGTACACCCGTGTCGAGGCCGTGTGCAATTTAAGCCATATTCTATCAATTTACCCACGGTCTTAGGCACGCCCGTGTGCCCCAACCGTGTGACATTATAGGCCCTTTTATAAGGCCAATATGCCACCCAATTAGGGTCTTCCTACAATCAATATATACCTAAACATAATATGTATATATGGCAACCAAAACATATCAATTTGACTCATCAATCAACACATTCAAAAACCATCTCAATCATGCCAAATTATCAATCAACACATTCAAAAACCATCTCAATCATGCCAAATTACCACTTAATATTTATATCATCATAGGCATAAACCATCCATTTGCCTAGTCAAAATTAAGCATTTCATATGCAACAACCATATCAAGATTTGCATCATCTAGCTCATCCATTCAAGTATATATGTATAACCTCAAAACTTGCCAAAGCACAAGGCTAGATTCACTTCATAAGCATATACACATACCTAGCCTATACATGCCATAATTAACTATATACATTTTCAAAAGGGTACCAAAATGAGTTTAATAGTGTGATGATGATCCGTGACAGTCTCGAGCCTTCAATAGCTTTGACGACCATAAAATAGAGAAAACACACCCAGAGTAAGCTTTCCAAAAGCTTAGTAAGTCATAATACAAATAAACCTAGCATAAAGGCATATATGCATAAAGTACATTGACACATAACATTTACTTAGAAACTATCACATATTGTTTTGGTTCATATACTTGGACCCAATTGCCACATTCATCCATACCAGAATCATAGGTTTATATATACAACTCCTTCTTAAACACTCTTGCATCTTACTCTAGTGCTCACATTCAATGATACTTTTCTTTAATTCAAAGTCATATAGGTACTTACCTTTTATACACCTTTATGGTACATACCTAACATATCTGAAATAAATATACATTCACGTAATTGTTCATAGCTCGGATTTGCTCATTGAACAGTTTAGAATCTAATATGATACCCGAAAACTCAGAATAATTGTACCATGTCAATGTCCCAGATGTGGTCATATCGAATGTCGATGCCACTGTTCCAGACAGGGTCTTACTCGTATTTAGATATTGATGCCAATGTCCCAGACAAGGTCTTATATATATAATCAGATAATGATGCCTACGTCTAAGACGAGGTCTTATGTATAATCAGATAATGTTGCCTACGTCCCAGACGAGGTCTTATGTATAATCAGATAATGTTGCCTACGTCCCAAACGAGGTCTTAAATATAATCGATAATGATGCCTCGTCCCGCATTTAGGTCTTATATATAATCGATAATGATGCCTACGTCCCAAACGAGGTCTTATGTATAATCGATAATGATGCCTCGTCCCGACGAGGTCTTATGTATAATCGATAATGATGCCTATGTCCTGCATTTAGGTCTTACGTATAATCGATAATGATGCCTCGTCCCGGGCGAGGTCTTATGTATAATCCGATAATGTTGCCTCGTCCCGCATTTAGGTCTTATGTATAATCCGATAATGTTGCCTCGTCGCCCCGACGAGGTCTTACGATAACCGGATAATGTTGCCTCGTCCCGTATGAGGTCTTCTATATAATCGATAATGATGCATACGTCCCGCACGAGGTCTTATGTATAATCGATAATGTTGCTTACGTCCCGCATTTAGGTCTTATGTATAATCCGATAATGATGCCTCGTCCCGCATTTAGGTCTTATGTATAATCCGATAATGTTGCCTACGTCCCGACGAGGTCTTATGTATAATCCGATAATGTTGCCTACGTCCCGATTTAGGTCTTACGATAACCGGATAATGTTGCCTCGTCCCGATGAGGTCTTCTATATAATCAGATAATGATGCATACGTCCCAGACGAGGTCTTATATATAATCAGATAATGATGCCTACGTCCCAGACAAGGTCTTATGTATAATCAGATAATGTTGCCTACGTCCCAGAGGAGGTCTTATATGATAAACACAATAGATACCTATCTATTCCTAGGTTCGTGCAGAGCTTCTCGGACTTAATCACTATAACGGATTTATCTCGAAATACAAACACCTATCTTCTCATCCATACTCATAATCAACCTCAAACATATAAACAAACATAATATCATACAAGTACATTTATATGCATAATGACTTACCTCGGATTCTGTTTATAAGAATGAAAACAGCTACTCGTCAACTTACACTTTCCCACGATCTAAGTCCGTTTTCCTCGGTTCTTGATCTAAACATATTCAGAATTAACCCTTTTTATTCACTATTTCATTCAATTCAATCCATAGAAACATATTTTGGACTATTTATAATTTAGCCCTCACATTTGCACATTTTATCAATTTAGTCCAATTTTCTTAAAACATCAAATTCACAAAATTTTTTCACACATATGCATAGCCGAAGCTCCCTAAGGACTATGTAGGTCCAAATATTTCATCAAATTCACTGAAACACCCCAAACCCGACCGACGAGCCTTGATCGAATCTGGTATGTTCCTTGAGAAAAACCATTCAAAACTTATTTGAACTTTGCCAAAATTTTTGTGTGTTTTTGAAAAAATAATTGATTTGTGTTGGGTTCAAATTTTAAACGGTGTTGATTAGGTGTCAAAACATTTAACATTTATTTTTAATAAAAGTTACTTAAACTTTAAAGTGATAAAAATCGTATCCTACTAGAATAATTTAAATGCATGCGTAGATAGTTTCATACTAGTGGCCTTATTACATCAAATAAAACCCGAAATAAATCCAAAACTTGAATATTAAAAACTAATAAAAATAAAACAATCTACGAGTTGAGCATGGCCACCAAAGAGCTCCTGCCAGGCAGGTCCATTCTTGAGTGTCACCGAAAAATATCCCACAACGGGTGAGTCAAATAGACTCAGTGTGTAACAACCAACACAAGTCTCAATCAATTTAGGCATGTCCAATCATACATAATAAACATATATAATCAATTATGCAAACCCGAACCCAAACCTAGATAACCATCTGCTACACATCACCCGTACCAACCATCACACCGTGGGGACTACTAAGTAAACCCTCCATCCGCTACACATCATCGAAGGCAGTCGCTGCAGACGACATGCTCATCGCCCTTATAATTTCGTGGCATAGCCACCAGATAATTATTTTGTAACATAAGTCACCACATTCAGATTTCGTGACATAAGTCACCGTATTCAGATATTGTGGTATAAAACCACCAGATCACTTCCCCTTAACATATCACCCATATGCCCCATGTCATACAAATCATGCAATAACATGCCTTATTCTTTACTTCACATTCTCATTAATATTCACGGATGGGCCTTAATAGATATTCATGCTATCATAACTACAGTAGTAGTAAGTTACGTACCTGAGTACTTCGTACCATTGCATGGTACTCATAGCCATATCTTACGTATTCTTATTAACACATTTATCAAAACATACCCATAAATATTTTAAGGCTTAGTGTGGGGTACACACCTGGTATTAACGCTTTACTGAAATCCCAAAAACCCGATCTAATGCTTTAGACCCTTCAGTTCCTACATTCGGCCAACACCAACCTATTTTAGCTTAAGGCCATTCGGGCAAATGATCAAATCCCGAAGGATTATCGCAACCAAAATCTTACCTTGCTGCCGATGGTATTAACAATCAAATCCCGAGATTCCGTAGTGTTTCTACCTTGGAATCGGCTAACACTAGATCACTTGATTTGGTTAGTTTTTGGCTTTTGAATAAATAAGAAATAGATCTAAGTCACTAAATAGGGCCTTGGCCGAATGTGCATAGTCACTTACCTTATGAATCTTAAATCCCGAAAAGTGTCCCTTGGTTGTGGTATCTGTCAAAATACCCATAAACTCATGTTAGATCCAATTCTAACATTAAATCACAACAAGTAGCCCTTGGTAGAATATCACATAACTTACCTTTAATATTGAAATCCCAAAGAATCTTTCATAGTTTCACCAAAGACATTAAGGGATTAGAATCTTGATTTCGCTTTAAGAAAAGATTGAAGATCAAAAACAATTGATCTTACCCTTAATATTGAAATCCGAAAGAATCCTTCATAGTTTCAAACCAAAGACATTAAGGGATTAGAATCTTGATTTCGCTTTAAAAAAAGATCAAGATTGAAAAACAATTGATCTTACCCTTAATATTGAGTTCGACAAACATTTGCACGACACCACGTGGATTCTAAGCATAGGCTTGACGTTGATCACCAATTCGACTTTTGATCTAGTGAAGGAATCGGCTAGAAGTCACTTTGTATATTCGACTTTTGATTGGATGGTAAAGAGTTATGGGTTCACTTCAACATGAGACACAAAAGGAGGGTTTGAAGCTTTAGGGTACGGCAATGGTGAACTAGGAGAAGGAGGTTTCACTTGAACAAATAAAAGAAAAGAAGACTTTGAGAAAAGTGGAAATTGGCAGAGAAAGAGATGGGAAAGAATGCAAAAGAAAAGATGAATACTTTACTACTCAATTTCTGCCTACCTACTCAAACACTAGCTTCTCCTTGTTTTTCTCCTCTTTTCCTCTTATCTACTCATTTAAAATAATTTGATTAAAACAATAATTATCACCTCCCTTTAGCCAAATTTTAAAAAAATTTAATCACATCTATAGCTCCTCCTCGGTCTCCCAATGCCGTCCATTACTACTCTTTTTGAAAAATAAAAGTCCCAAAATGTTGCTTGTGCCGCTCGAACTCAAGACCTCCTTGCCTCAGTATGTGGCGCCATTTACCAAAGCCTTAAGTGGCATCTTCCGCCACTTTACTAAATTGATTTTATGTCCTATTTCTTCTACAAATTCTCGTAAGGCCTATCGAGCTTAGCTTTCCTTTTGAATTTGAAATCTAATAATTTCGTGGCATTTGTCTTTATTCTAAGGTTCTCAAGAATTCCTACAACACATTCAAACACACATAGGCATACTACTTCACATAATTAAGCAAAAATGCATAGGCCATAAATCTCGGATATTACAGTTCTACCCCCTTAAAATAATTTTGTCCTTGAAATTACCTGGCTAAAATAAGTGAGGGTATTGTTGTCGCATTGCGTCTTCCGGCTCCCACGAAGCTTCTTCCGATCCATGATTACGCCATAACACTTTGACTAGAGGAACTGATTTCTTCCGTAACACCTTCACATCTCGTTCCAGAATCTGAATCGGCTCTTCCTCATAAGACAGATCTGGTCTCAGCTCCACCTCTTTAACCGGAACTACGTGAGATGGATCTGATCGGTATCGACATAGCATGGAAACATGAAATACGTCGTGCATCTGCTTCAATTCTGAAGGCAACTCCAACTGGTATGCTACCGGTCCAATTCGCTTCAACACCCGATAAGGTCCTATAAACCTTGGGTTTAACTTCCCTTTTCGACCAAATCTCATCACCTTCTTCCAAGGTGAAACCTTAAGAAACACTTGATCTCCCACCCGGATTATCTCAACCTTCTCCTCAAATTCTGCCATAATTTTCAGACCTAAAATTTGACGTTCTCCCAATTCCGTCCAACATGTAGGAGTGCGACACTTCCGACCATACAGCGCTTTATACGGCGCCATCCGAATACTGGCCTGATAGATGTTGTTGTAAGAAAATTCCGCTAGAGGAAAATATTCTTCCCAACTTCCTCTGAAGTCTATCACACAGCCTCTTAACATATCCTCTAACACTTGGATCACTCGTTCAGACTGGCCGTCCGACTGTGGATGAAAAGCCGTACTGAAATCCAATCTAGTGCCTAAAGCATGATGTAGAGCTTTCCAAAATCGAGACGTGAACCTCAGATCCCTATCCGAGATAATCGACACCGGCACTCTATGTAACCTTACGATCTCAGCTACATACAACTTTGCTAACTTTTGCAGAGAATAGTCAACCCGCACTGGAATAAAATGCGCAGACTTTGTCAGCCGATCCACTATCACCCATACCGAGTCCTTCTTAGTAGGCGTAAGGGGAAGCCCACTAACGAAGTCCATGGTGATTCTCTCCCACTTCCACTACAGAATCTGTATTGGCTGAAGCAACCCTGACAGAACTTGGTGTTCAGCCTTAACTTGCTGACACGTTAAACACTTCCCTACAAATTCGGTAACTTCCCGCTTAAGACCAGGCCACCAAAACTGTCCCTTAGATCTCTATACATCTTACTGCTTCCAGGATGCATAGCATAAGGACTACTATGCGATTCCTGAAGAATTTTTTGCCTTAGCTCCTCGTTCTTCGGCATACAAACCTTTCCCTTGAAACACAATACTCCATCGTCATTAATACCATAGTCCTCCAACTCCCCGCTTTGTACTTGCCAAAACTTAGCACTTAGATCATCATCCGCCAACTGACCCTCTTTCACCTCATTCAGCCATGTCGGCTTAACTTGCAATTCTGCCAATAAGCTTCCGTCGTCATAGAGGCTTAAACGTGCAAACATTGCCCTTAACTCCGTTACTACTTTTCGACTTAGGGCATCTGCCACCACATTCGCCTTGCCCGGGTGATACTCTATAGAGCAATTGTAGTCTTTCAATAATTCTACCCACCTTCGCTGTCTTAGGTTCAACTCCTTTTGAGTCAGTAGATATTTGAGGCTTTTGTGCTCTGTGTAGATTACGGACTTCTCTCCATATAAGTAGTGCCTCCATACTTTAAGAGCAAAGACCACTGCCACCAATTCCAAGTCATGCGTCGGGTAGTTAACCTCGTGTGGCCTTAGTTGTCGAGACGCATAAGCAACTACCTTCCCGTCTTCCATAAGGACACCTCCCAATCCTGTATGGGAAGCATCACAGTATACTACAAAATCCTTCCCTGCCTCAGTCAATCAAAGCAAGCTTCATCAAGACTCTCTTAAGCCTCTCAAAGCTCTCCTCACTTTTCACCACACGAAAGGTACCTCCTTCCTTAGTAACTTCGTCAAAGGTGCGGCTATTGACGAGAACCTTTCTACAAACCTTTTATAATAGCCGGCCAATCCCAAGAAGCTACGAACCTCCGCCATAGACTTGGGTGGTTTTCAGTCCAATACTGCCTCAATCTTCCGAGGATCCACTCTTATCCCTTCAGCAAATACCACATGTCCTAAGAATGTAACTTCCTTCAGCCAAAATTCACACTTGCTGAACTTGGCATATAGTTGTTTCTCCTTTAACACTTGCAACACGACTCGGAGGTGATCATCATGTTCTTCCTCAGACTTTGAATACACCAAAATATCATTCAACGAACCGGTCTAGATAGGGTTGGAAAACCTGGTTCATCATGTCCATGAATGCGGCTGGGGTATTTGTCAATCCGAACGGCATTACTAAGAACTCATAATGCACATGCCTTGTTCTAAAGTCGTCTTATGGATATCAGCCTCCTTCACCTTAAGCTGATGATATCCTGACCTTAGATCTATCTTTGAGAATACTGCCGCCCCCTTAAGCTGATCGAACAAGTCGTCTATTCTTGGCAAAGGGTACTTGTTCTTGATGGTCAGCTTATTCAACTAACGATAATCTATGCATATGTGCATAGTTTCGTCCTTCTTCTTCACAAACAAGACCGGTGCTCCCCATATAGACACACTGGGTCGGATAAACCCATAGTCAAGTAATTATTTGATCTGAGCCTTGAGCTCAACCAACTCCTTTGGTGCCATTTTGTACGGGGCAATTGACACAGGAGCTGTACCCGGCAGTAAATCAATTTTGAATTCCACTTCCCTATCCGGGGGTATTCCAGGTAATTCCTCCGAAAAGACATCCACAAACTCCCTTACGGTTCTAACTCCACTAACTCCCCCTCCTTTCGCATCCAAAGCACTAACGAAAGCCAGAAATGCCTTGCACCCCTTTCGAACCATCTTATCAGCTTTTAAGGTTGAAACTACGTTAGACAAGTAGTTTCTTCTTTCTCCTATCATAACTATCACCTCATCCTCTAGGGTCCTTAACTCTATTCTTTTAGTTGCACAATCTAATACAGCCTGATGCTTCACTAGCCAGTCCATGCCAAGAATAAGATCGAATTCTCCGAAGGGTAGTTCTATTAAGTCGGCGAAAAATACCACTCCCTGAATCTCTAGAGGTATTTTCCAAAATATCTTATTCACCACTACAGTTTGGCCTAATGGGCTTACTACAGTCATCTCCCTATTAGATAGTTCAGAGGCTATTCCTAGAGTTTACATGCAACATAAGAGTGGGTAGAGCCAACATCAACCAAAGCAAAGTAAGGCTTGCCAAATATAAGGAACGTACCGATTATGACGTCCGGTGCGTCTCCATCCTCCCTTCGACGAACTGCATACACTAAACCCAGTTGTCTCGCCTCTATATTACTAACACCTCTACCCGGTGTTCCTCGTCCCCTTCCAGCACCGTTACCTTTGCCATTCGGACCACGGCCCCGCTGAGGCTGCTATCCACCTCTTCCAGCCTGATTAGAACCCTGACCTGTTGGTCGATTTTCGTCTATCTTTATCGGACAGTCCTTAATCATATGATCTTTAGACCCGCACTTAAAGCATCCTCCCGTTTTCTTCCAACACTCTCCTAGGTGCATTTTTCCACATTGACCACAAGTACGATACTGTCCGCCCGTAGCAGCTTGTTAACCTCGTGCCCATCACTTCTAGGCCTCTTTTGTACATTCCCTGAAGACCCTGATGATCCAAAGCCGCTCTTCTGCCTATTTCGATCCGTGTTCTGCCTCACAGAGTCCTTAATTCCTTCGACCACCTTAGCCTTCTCTACCAATACGGTAAACTCCCGCTCCTGCTGTGGAGCTATCGACAACCTCAGATCATCTCTTAGTCCATCCTCAAACCAGACACATCGCTCATGCTCTGTAGCCACGATTCCCCTAGCATTCCTGCTCAACCTTAAGAATTCGGCCTCGTATTCTGTTACGGACTTATTTCCTTGAACCAGCCTCAAAAATGCCTTCCTCTGCGCATCCACATAACTGGTTCCAATGTACTTCTTCTGATATGCAGCCTTAAAATATTCCCAAGTAAGATCATCAGCGACAGCACCATCCCGAACTGTGAGCCACCACTGATATGACTCATCACGGAGTAGCGACACTACCCTTTTCAATTTCTCCTCAACGGTCAAGTCCAAGTCATCCATAATTCGTTCCATTGCCTCTAACCAATACCCAGCCGTATTGGGTGCCACACCAGATACTCCTCAAAAAAACTCAGCTCCATTAGCTCGAAGTCGCTCAGGTACCGACTTTCGAGCTCCCACGCCTCCACCTGCTCCAGCCACCCTTTCCAAAACTCACAGTATCGCCTGTGATACTGCATCATCCCCCGTCTGATCCTAATATTCCACATCAGCGGCTGGTGGTGGTGGCATCTCATTTTCGGACCCTTGTCCTAACCTAACGGGTTCCGACACGGTCATTCAGCCTCTACCACGGCCACGCACGTTACGACCACGTCCCCTAGAGTTCATACTTCCGAATCACGTTTATCTGATTAAAGAATTTTATGAATTAGTTTGTTCCACTGATTTATCACGAACAGTCTTATAGTCAATAGTTCTAGGGAGTAGTTCTTTCGATTTCATACACATACAGTCTCAATTCATTCATTCAATCACATTCATGAACTTGCGTTCATTACAGAAAAATGTTGTAGTTGTCATTGTTTGTTTTTTTCCACCACCTAGGGGTATTCCCGTAATTTTATCCTATAGGGGTATTTCGGTAATTTTCCAAATTCGGGTATTTGAAAATTTCACAAAGTAAATTTTTTTTTGGTATATAGTTTTTTTTTCAAAATTGAAACACTTGGTAAGTAAATTTCAAGGGTAAAATGGTAATTTATACACCGAGGGTATTTTTGTAATTTTTCAAACCAGGGGCATTTCAGTAATTTTTCGCAAAATATGGTTCCTGGTGACTTTTCAAAACAAGGGTATTTTAGAAATTTTAATTTTGAGGGTACTTTAGTAACTTTCCACACTGAGGATATTTTGGTCATTTGTACGGACTAGGGTAATTTGGTCAAGTTGCACATCAGTGGTAATTTCGTAAATTTTCCAAATTAGGGTATCCTAATATTTTGCAAAATAGGGTTTTTGGACATTTATAGGGTAAGAAAATCTTGATAAAATTGTGGGTAGTACGGAAATTTTATGAACCAAGGGCATTTTAGAAAAAAATTTTCAACCAGGGTTATTTGGGTAATTTTGTAAATCGAGAATATTTTGGAAAATTTCAAAATAGTTTTCCTACACATCAAAGGAGTAATTTGGTGATTTTAAAACTAGGGTTTTATAAAATATGGCTAGTCCTTCCGGTTTTAATTATTGGGTTTAGCTTTGTGGTCGAGTCCTCTTGGTTAGAGTGAACCGTCACTACGCACTGTAGGATTCGAGCGGTGAGGAGGTGAGTCACTAGGGTGATTAAATACCAAGCTCCCACCAAATCTAATCCTAGACATGCACTGGCAGTTTGCCACACCTTTAACTCAAATGACTTAGACATGTGTTTGTTTGGTTAGACTTTAAGTTTTATGTAACTTGGTGTTGAAGTAGACTAATCCTAGGGTTTAATATCTCCTAATCTACTAATCCACATCCCTATGATTTCCCCCATACAAGTCACAGAGGAGTTGGGGTACTTACCTGGTGGACTTCGGGCCGGAGACTCAGGTGCCATGCCAGAAAAACCCAGCTCGTTTCTTAGTAAAACCCATTTTCAAAAGAAGAAAACATTTTAGGCCCTAAAAGCCCTCAAGACCGAGTTTTGAACCGGGCTCTGATACTAAACTGAAACACCCCAAACCCGACCCACGAGCCTTGACCGGATCTGGTATGTTTCTTGAGAAAAATCATTCAAAACTTATTTGAACTTTGCCAAAATTTTTATGTGTTTTTTAAAAACAATTGACTTGTGTTGGGTTCAAATTTTAAACGGTGTTGATTAGGTGTCAAAACATTTAACATTTATTTTTAATAAAAGTTACTTAAACTTTAAAGTGATAAAAAGCGTATCCTACTAGAATAATTTAAATGCATGCGTAGATAGTTTCATACTAGTGGCCTTATTACATCAAAGAAAACCCAAAATAAATCCAAAACTTGAATATTAAAAACTAATAAAAATAAAACAATCTACGAGTTGAGCATGGCCACCAAAGGAGCTCCTGAGCCAATCAGGTCCATTCTTGAGTGTCACCAAAAATATCCCACAACGGGTGAGTCAAATAGACTCAGTGTGTAACAACCAACACAAGTCTCAATCAATTTAGGCATGTCCAATCATACATAATAAACATATATAATCAATGATGCAAACCCGAACCCAAACCTAGATAACCTATTTTAGCTTAAGGCCATTCGGGCAAATGATCAAATCCCGAAGGATTATCGCAACCAAAATCTTACCTTGCTGCCGATGGTATTAACAATCAAATCCTGAGATTCCGTAGTGTTTCTTCCTTGGAATCGGCTAACACTAGATCACTTGATTTGGTTAGTTTTTGGCTTTTGAATAAATAAGAAATAGATCTAAGTCACTAAATAGGGCCTTGGCCGAATGTGCATAGTCACTTACCTTATGACTCTTAAATCCCGAAAAGTGTCCCTTGGTTGTGGTATCTGTCGAAATACCTATAAACTCATGTTAGATCCAATTCTAACATTAAATCACAACAAGTAGCCCTTGGCCGAATATCACATAACTTACCTTTAATATTGAAATCCCGAAAGAATCCTTCATAGTTTCAGCCAAAGACATTAAGGGGATTAGAATCTTGATTTCGGCTTTAAGAAAAAGATTGAAGATCGAAAAACAATTGATCTTACCCTTAATATTGAAATCTCGAAAGAATCTTCATAGTTTCAGCCAAAGACATTAAGGGGATTAGAATCTTGATTTCGGCTTTAAGAAAAAGATTGAAGATCGAAAAACAATTGATCTTACCCTTAATATTGAGTTCGACAGCACATTTGCCTGACACCACAGAGATTCGGCTATAGGCTTGACGTTGATCACCAATTCGACTTTTGATCTAGTGAAGGAATCGGCTAGAAGTCACTTTGTATATTCGGATTTTGATTGGATGGTAAAGAGTTATGGGTTCGGCTTCAACATGAGACACAAAAGGAGGGGTATGAAGCTTTAGAATGCGACAATGGTGAACTAGGGAGAAGGAGGTTTCGGCTTGAACAAATAAAAGAAAAGAAGACTTTGAGAAAAGTGGAAATTGGCTAGAGAAAGAGATGGGAAAGAATGCAATGAGAAAAGATGAATACTTTACTACTCAATTTGGCTACCTACTCAAACACTAGCTTCTCCTTGTTTTCTCCTCTTTTCCTCTTATCTACTCATTTAAAATAATTTGATTAAAACAATAATTATCACCTCCCTTTAGCCGAATTTTAAAAAAAAAAGACTTTAATCACATCTATAGCTCCTCCCTCAGTCTCCCAATGCCGTCCATTACTACTCTTTTTGCCGAAAAATAAAAGTCCCAAAATGTTGCTTGTGCCGCTCGAACTCAAGACCTCCTTGCACTGCATGTGGCCCCATTTACCAAAGCCTTAAGTGGCATCTTCCTGCCACTTTACTAAATTGATTTTTATGTCCTATTTCTTCTACAAATTCTCTTAAGGCCTATCAGGCTTAGCTTACCTTTTTTGAATTTGAAATCTAATAATTTCTAGGGCATTTGTCTTTATTCTAAGGTTCTCAAGAATTCATACAACACATTCAAACACACATAGGCATACTACTTCACATAATTAAGCAAAAATGCATAGGCCATAAATCCCGGATATTACATTCACAATTTAGTCCCTCAAAATTCTATTTTCACAATTTAGCCCTAATTAGCTAAATTCATCAAAAATTCAAGAACAAAACATGTTCACTTAACACATACCTTTCATTTCACACCTAAACTCTTCACAAAGCTCACCATTTCATCAATGGTACATTTCTTAAACATCATTAATTCTTCAAATTTCAACATGGGCTTAATAGTAGACTGAGCAACAATCTCAAAAACATAAAAATCAATAAAATTCAAAGTGAAAACATACCTTAATTTTGCTTATATATAGTCGAATGCCCTAGCAAATTTTCTTCTTTTTCTTTCTTCAATTTCGGCACCCAAGTAAGATGATAACATTCATCTTTTCTTTTGTTTATTTACAAACATATTAACATATATTTACCATATTAACCCTTTTAATAAACATTTAATATCATATATACATAAGGTCACTTATGTCTTTTAAACATCCACTAAGTAAATATTGGCTAAATTGTCTCATAAGGCCTCCACATTTAAAAGCCACATCAATTAGGCACTTAATCAAATAGAAGGCCACTTTTACACTTAATGCAATTCAATCCTTTAGTCAAATTAAACACACAGACGGACAATTTAACATATGAAAATTTTGCACATGCTTAATTACATATCAACGGCACAGAAAATAATATTAAAATATTATACGAACTCGGATTTATAGTCCCAAAACCACTGTTTTGACTAGGGTATAAATCGAATTGTTACAATTCTTCCCCCCTTAGGGATTTTCGTCCCCGAAAATCTTACCGTTAAACAGAATCAGATATTGTTGTCTCATTGAGTCCTCAGGCTCCCACGTAGCCTCTTCTATACCGTGACGATGCCACAATACTTTCACTAATGGAATTTTCTTGTTTCTTAACTCTTTCACTTCACGAGCTAAGATATGGATTAGTTCCTCTTCATATGTCATATCAAATCGAATTTTAATTTCAGATGGGGAAATCACATGTGACGGATCAGACCGATATCTACGGAGCATCGAAACGTAAAATACATTGTGAATCTTTTCTAGTTCAGTGGGTAACTTCAATCTATATGCAACAGGCCCAACACGTTCAATGATCTCATAAGGTTCGATGAATCTCGGACTTAACTTGCCTTTATGTCCGAATCGAAGCACTTTCTTCCACGGAGACACTTTCAGGAATATTAAGCAATCATCAACACTCAAAGCTCGAATTTAGAATTTGAATCACACTGAACTCATTTCGTTAACATTTCATTATCAACTTTCTGAGCATCACATATCGGCTGTAAAAACAATAGTTTTGCTTTCAATTCAATTAACACTGAATTATCATCAAACAAATTTAACACCCCCAGGGTGAAAAACTCGGCCTTGCGAACCCCCTGTTGGTTAATTCTTGCAACAGTGACTTTAACTCTTCCAATTCCAATAGTGTCAATCTATACAGATCTATCAAAATAGGGGTCGTACCAAGCAACAAATCTATACCAAATTCAACTTTGCAATTCGAAGACAATCCCGACAATTCTTCAGGGAAAACATCAGAGAACTCACAGACTACTAGCACCGATTCAACTTCCTTTTCATATACTTTCAAATCAATCCCATAAGTAAAATATGCCTCGTAACCCTTTTTTCACATAACTTTGAATTTTCAAAACAGATATAACAGCAAGCCTTCCATTCAAATCATTAAACTCAACTCGTACAATCTCATCATTCGTGCACCTCAAATTAATTATCTTTCTTTTACAGTTCACAACAGCATCATGCATAAACAACTCATCTATACCCAAAATAATGTCAAACTCATCAAATGGCAAAAGCATCAGATCAGCAGGAAAGCAGGTATCTCGGAACATTAACGGAAAATTCTTTCATGCTTTGTCAACCAGAATATTTTTACCTAAGGGGAATCAAGGTCTATCAAAGCAATCACAGAAGTATTATAAAGTGTAAAAGTACCCACTATAACACCTGAAATGAAGCTTCCTCTTGAGCTCAGATAGTATACGCTCTGGCCGGCGCTCTAGCTTCAGATCTCGCAATAGTATCTCTAGTAGTTCTCTGACTACTACTGAAGTTCTAGCATTTTGAAGAGATCTACCTCACGCTAAAACATTCTCAGATCTCGGCATCTGAACAATCTCTTATTCAACAGACTCTGGGCAATCTCAAATATAATGATCGAACGATCCACATCTAAAGTAAGCTTGATTATTCAGTCTACAATTCCCTAAATGTCTTTTATTACAACGCTTACACTTGAGTCGCTCGTATTTGACATTTTCAACACTCGCCATCTTTGGGCAATCTTGAATGAAGTGATTTCAAGATCCACATTTATAACAAACTCTATTATTGTACTTGCCCCAACATTTTCCCACATGTCGTTTTCCACACTGTCTACACTTAGGTTTGTTGCTTTTAGTACTTCTATCATTTGATTCAATTGGAGCTTGAGTTCCCAAACCAACATTTGGTCTCACATGATCTCAACTCGTATATCTGATTGAAACATTTAATCTATTGCTTGCATCTCTATATTTCTTCGTCAAAGGTTGAGAGAAATTACTTATCGATCTTTTTTTTCATTACGAGCTTCAGAATCAA
This sequence comes from Gossypium rotundifolium, assembly GCA_025506655.1. Lineage (NCBI taxonomy): Eukaryota > Viridiplantae > Streptophyta > Magnoliopsida > Malvales > Malvaceae > Gossypium > Gossypium rotundifolium. The sequence goes on along the minus strand of CP106722.1, from coordinate 82,045,761 downwards.
CTTTCTCGATATTATCATCATTAATAGCCCTAAACTCTCCGACTTCATACTTACGAATTTTATCAATCGGAGGCTTATTCATCAGATTCAGATTCCTAGTCGAAAGCTTAGCAGATGTCTGAGGGAGGTTAACCGGGGGCGGAGGTTGCAAAATAGTCGGGTTATTTCTCACAATTTGAGTGAACCACTCACTCATCAACTGGAAGAAAGCTTGTTTAGCTTCTCCCTCCTGACCGCTCGTAGCCAGTCTCGAATCAAAAGGATCTGTCCCTTGCACGGGAGCAAGTGCATTACTTTCTATGTCGTCAGCTACGGCTCTTTCGTGATCCATTGCTATACAGAAATCACATTTCATACGTCAGGATTCATCACACTATCACAGTTCAAATATATGGCATGTATAGCTAGACTCTGACACGCTATGTTAGTCCGAGAATCGACTAAATCGTAGCTCTGATACCAACCAAAAGTAACACCCTTAACACGTAACCGTCGTCAGATTAGGGTTAAAAGTGTTACCGGACAGATCGAAAACATTTACAGAATTATCATATAGTCATTTATAAATCTCAAACATAATGTCCCTTAAGAAGGTTATCGAGACCCTAAGCATGCTTATAAACTGAGTCGGGACTAAACCGAAACACATGAGTAATTTCATAAAAATTTGAAACTTTTCTAACATGCAGGAGACACACGGCCATGGGGTAGATCAGGCCTCACCCACGACCATCGGACACTCCGTGTGTCCTCCCGTGGTAGTATACAACCAAAATCAACACGGTCACTAAGCATGCCCGTGTGCTAAGGCCGTACTAATAGATCACATACTGCCATTTCTCACACGGCCACCAAGCACACCAGTGTCGAGGCCGTGTGTAATTTAAGCCATATTCTGCCAATTTACCCACGGTCTCAGGCATGCCCGTGTGCCCCAACCGTGTGACATTATAGGCCCTCTTACAAGGCCAATATGCCACCCAATTAGGGTCTTCCTACAGGCAATATATACATAAACATAATATGCATATATGGCAACCAAAACATATCAATTTGACTCATCAATCAACACATTCAAAAACCATCTCAATCATGCCAAATTACCACTTAATACATCATAGACACAAACCATCCATTTGCCTAGTCAAAACTTAAGCATTTCATATGCAACAACCATATCAAGATTTGCATCATCTAGCTCATCCATTCAAGTATATATATATAACCTCAAAACTTACCAAAGTACAAGGCTAAATTTCACTTCATAAGCATATACACATACCTAGCCTATACATGCCATAATTAACTATATACATTTTCAAAAGGGTGCCAAAATGAGTTTAATAGTATGATGACGATCTGTGATCCCCGAGCCTTGATGAGCTTTGACGACCTATAAAATAAAGAAAACACGCCTAGAGTAAGCTTTCCAAAAGCTTAGTAAGTCATAATACAAATAAACCTAGCATAAAGGCATATATGCATAAAGTACATTGACACATAACATTTACTTAGCAACTATCACATTTTGTTTTGGTTCATATACTTGGACCCAATTGCCACATTCATCCATACCAGAATCATAGGTTTATATATACAACTCCTTCTTAAACACTCTTGCATCTTACTCTAGTGCTCGTATTCAATCATACTTTTCTTTAATTCAAAGTCATATAGGTACTTACCTTTTATACACCTTTAAGGTACATACATAACATATCTGAAATAAATATACATTCACGTAATTGTTCATAGCTCGGATTTGCTCATTGAACAGTTCAGAAACTAATATGGTAACCGAAAACTCAGAATAATTGTACCATGTCAATGTCCCAGATGTCGTCATATCGGATGTCGATGACACTGTCCCAGACAGGGTCTTACTCGTATTTAGATATCGATGCCAATGTCCAAGACAGGGTCTTATATATAATCAGACAATGATGCCTACGTCCTAGACGAGGTCTTATGTATAATCAAAAAATGTTGCCTACGTTCCAGATGAGGTCTTATGTATAATCAGATAATGTTGTCTACATCCCAGACGAGGTCTTATGTATAATCAGATAATGTTGCCTACATCCCAGACGAGGTCTTATATATAATCAGATAATGATGCATACGTCCCAGATGAGGTCTTATATATAATCAAATAATGATACCTACGTCCCAGACGAAGTCTTATGTATAATCAGATAATGTTGCCTACGTCCCAGACGAGGTCTTATATATAATTAGATAATGATGCCTACGTCCCAGATGAGGTCTTATGTATAATCAGATAAAGTTGCCTACGTCCCAAATGAGGTCTTATGTATAATCAGATAATGTTGCCTACGTCCCAGACGAGGTCTTATGTATAATCAGATAATGATGCCTAAGTCCTAGACGAGGTCTTATATATAATCGATAATGATGCCTACCTCCCGCATTTAGGTCTTATGTATAATCGATAATGATGCCTCGTCCCGCATTTAGGTCTTATGTATAATCGTATAATGTTGCCTACGTTTCAGATGAGGTCTTATATATAATCAGATAATGATGCCTACGTCCCAGACGAGGTCTTATGTATAATCAGATAATGTTGCGTACGTCACAGACAAGGTCTTATGTATAATCAGATGATGTTGCCTACGTCCCAGACGAGGTCTTATGTATAATTAGATAATGATGCCTATGTTCCAGATGAGGTCTTATATATAATTAAATAATGATGCCTACGTCCCAGGCGAGGTCTTATGTATAATCAGATAATGTTGCCTACGTCCCAAATGAGGTCTTATATGATAAACAGAACAGATACCTATCTATTCCTAGGTTCGTGCGGGACTTCTCGGACTTAATCACTATAACGGATTTATCTCGAAATACAAACACCTATCTTCTCATCCATACTCATAATCAACCTCAAACATATAAACAAACATAATATCAGACAAGTACATTTATTTACATAATGACTTACCTCGGATTTGGTTTATAGGAATGAAAACGGCTACTCGTTAACTTTCACTTTCCCGTGATCTAAGTCCGTTTTCCTCGGTTCTTGATCTAAACATATTCAAAATTAACCCTTTTTATTCACTATTTCATTCAATTCAATCCATAGACACATATTTGGGCTATTTACAATTTAGCCCTTACATTTGCACATTTTATCAATTTAGTCCAATTTTCTCAAAACATCAAATTCACAAAATTTGTTCACATATATGCATAGCTGGATCTCCCTAAGGACTATATAGGTCCAAATATTTAATCAAATTTACATTTTAGTCCCTCAAAATGCTATTTTCACAATTTAGCCCTAATTAGCTAAATTCATCAAAAATTCAAGAACAAAACATGTTCACTTAACACATACCTTTCATTTAACACCTAAACTCATCACAAAGCTCACTATTTCATCAATGGCACATTTCATAAACATCATTAATTCTTCAAATTACAACATGGGCTTGATAGTAGATTGAGCAACAATCTCAAAAACATAAAAATTATCAAAATTCAAAGTTAAAACATACCTTAATTTTGCTTATATATAGCCGAATGCCCCAGCAAATTATCTTTTTTTCTTTCTTCAATTTCAGCACCCAAGTAAGATGATAACATTCATATTTTCTTTTGTTTATTTTATTACAAACATATTAACATATATTTACCATATTAACCCTTTTAATAAACATTTAATATCATATATACGTAAGGTCACTTATGTCTTTTAAACATCCACTAAGTAAATGTTAGCTAAATTGTCTCATAAGGCCTCCACATTTAAAAGCCAAATCAATTAGGCACTTAATCAAATAGAAGGCCACTTTTACACTTAATGCAATTCAATCCTTTAGTCAAATTAAACACACAGACGGACAATTTAACATACGAAAATTTTGCACATGCTTAATCACATATCAATGGCACAGAAAATAATATTAAAATATTATACGGACTCAGATTTATGGTCCCAAAACCACTATCCTGACTAGGGTATAAACCGAACTGTTACACGTTTCGACTGAAGCGATAATGTGTAAAAGATTCGAAGATGGCCTAAATGAAGATATCTGATTGCTAGTTGATACTCTGGAGATAAAAGAGTTCTTAGTGCTAGTTGACAGAGCATGCAAAGCTGATTCTGAAGCTAGAGATATGAAAAAGAGATTTTTGAAGAAATCATTTTAGTCTACCTCGAAGAAATTTTGAGATGAACATAGTCGTTCAAAGGCTAATATGAGTCATTTGAGTAGAGATCAAGCTAGATCACAGTTGAGCTCCAAAGCTCCAGAAACTTCAATGGCTAGTGTTGAAAATGTCAGATCCAAGCGACCTGAATGTAAACATTGTGAAAAAAAGCATTCAAGAATTTGTAGATTAAATGACCGAGCTTGTTTCAGATGTGGATCATTAGACCATTTCATCCGAGACTACCCAGAGTCTGTTGAAAAAGAGATTGTTCAGAATCTGAGATCTGAGAATGTTTCAGCGAGAGGTAGACCTTCTCAAAATGTAACAAATTTTAGTGGTAATCTGAGAACTACGAGAGTCACCATAGCGAGATCTAAAGCTAAGGCACCTACCAAAGCGTATGCCAACTAAGCTCGTAAGGAAGCTTCATCACCGGATGTTATTACAAGTACATTTACTCTTTATGATATTTCTGTGATTGCATGGATAGACCCTGGTTCTACTTATTCTTATATACGCATGAATTTAGTATCCAGTAAGACTTTGCCTGTAGAGTCTACTGAGTTTGTTATAAAAGTATCGAACCCCTTAGGTAAAAGTGTTTTGGTTGACATTGCATGATGTTGTTGTGAATTGTAAAGGAAAAACCATTGATTTGAAAGGTTCAAAATAATGAAATAATAGCGAAAAAGTTTCGTGTGATTCATACTCCGATTCTAAATTTTGAGTTAATGTTGATGATTGTTTGAGATTTCGAGAAAGAATCTGTATACCGAAGAATTCAAAGTTGATTCAGTTAATTTTGAATGAAGCTCATAATAGTTTTCAGTTGAGCATTAAAATGGCATCATATGAGACTTTGTACGGATGTAAATGTAGAACACCTTTGTATTGGACTGAACCCAGTGAAAGTAAGATACATGGGGTTGATTTGATAAAAGATACAAAACAAAAAGTAAAAGTAATCCAAGATAGTCTGAAAGCAGCGTCTGATCAACATAAATCTTATGCAGATTTGAAAAGAAAAGACATTGAATTTGAAATCGGTGATAAAGTTGTTTTAAAAGTATCTCCATAGAAGAAAGTACTCTGATTCAGATATAAAGACAAGTTGCGTCCGAGGCTCATCGGACCGTGTGAGATCATAGAGCGTGTTGAATCTATTGCGTATAGATTATTGTTGCCCTCCGAGCTAGAAAAGGTACATAATGTATTTCACGTGTCGATACTTAGAGGATACTGATTTGATCTATCACATGTAATTATTTTGTCTAAGATTAAAATCTGATCTGAAGTAAGTTATGAGGAATAACCAATCCGTATTTTTAGCTCGTAAAGTGAAAGAGTTAAAAAATAAGAAAATTCTATTAGTGAAAGTGTTGTGACATCGACATGGAGTGGAAGAGGCTACGTGGGAGCCCGAAGATTCAATGAAATAGAAATATTTGAATCTGTTCAATGGTAAGATTTTCGGGGACAAAAATCTCTAAGGAGGGAGAATTATAACAATTCAGTTTATACCCTAGTCAGAACAGTGGTTTCGGGACCACAAATTTGAGTCAGTACAATATTTAAATATTATTTTTTGTGCCCTCATATATGATTAAGCATGTGTGTAAGTTTGGTGATTTAATTTGGTCGTATGTGTGTTTAATTTGAAAAAGGACTAAATTGCATGAAAGGTAAAAATGGCCTAATTGGTGTGTCTTCTTTTATATGGGGATTCATGTTACAAATTGGCCATAAATAAGAGTAGTGGACGGCATTAAATGTTTATATATGCTTTTATATGTTAATTTTTATAAGTTAATGTTAACCTTAATATATTATAAGTTATTATTTAAAACAAAACATTAAAATAAAGCCATATTGCTTATCTTTGGCCAAATATCAAAAAGAAAAAGAAAAGAAGAAGCAAGCAAGGTTTCGACTAGATTTGAGCTAAATTAAGGTAAGTTTTGACTTCAGTTTTTGGTAATTTCTACGTTTTTGCAATTGTTGCTTCGTGTTGTTCAAACCCATGTCTCAATTTTTTTAAATTGATAAAGTTTTTGAAATGAGCCATTGATGAATTCATAAGGTTTATGTTGTTTGAGGATGAAATATGAAATATATGTGTTTGATTGACATAGTTTGTCTTTGAGTTTTTGATAAATTTGAGTATTTTGGACTTAATTGAGAAGATAATATTTTGAGGGATTAAATTGTGGAATAAATTAAATGTATGGACTTGTATGAGAGACATGAATATTCGACTAAGTAGGGGTATATGGTAATTTGGTGTATTTTGTGATTTTGTGAAATGGGGACTAAATTATCCAAATGTGCAAAATGTGAGAGCTAATTTGTAAATTGCCCAAAATATGTGTTTTTGGATTGAATTGAATGTGTTGGTAAATAAAAGGGTTAAATTTGAATATGTATAGATCAAGAATCGAAGAAAAAGGACTTAGATCACGAAAAAATGAAAGTAGTCGAATAACCGAGACCGAACGAATATCTGATTTCGAGGTAAGTCGATATATAAATAAATGTATTTGTATTGAATTATGTATGTTCATATGACTATGAATAATGATGAATGCATATGAGATGTTTTATATATATATGAATTCTAAGATAAGATTGACATAGTGTTAACATCCGAGAAGTTCCGATCGAACATAGAAATAGATAGGATTAACTATGTTATGACATAGGCGATCGATATCTGATTATGTGTAAGACCCTGTCAGGGATAGTGGCATCAATATCTAATTACGTATAAGACCCTGTCTGGGACAGTGGCATCGATATCTAATTACGTGTAAGACCCTTTCTGGGAAGTGGTATCGACATCCGACTACATGTAAGACCACGTCTAGGACATTGGCATTGTACGATTATTTCGAGCATCCTAAGTATCCTATTAGATTCCGAACGGTTCAACAGGCAAGTCTGAGAAACGAACGACTATTTGAATTGTATATCTGTTTCAAGTACGTTTAAAAAGTACACTGTGTGTATGAAAGGTAAGTGTCTATATGAACTTACTATGATGAATATGTGCATTGAAATAATGAGATAATATGTAAAGATATGCTTGAATGAGCCATATGTAATTGTGATACACAAATGGAAAAGCTATGAGCTATCTAGTATATGATGATAGGCAAGTTTGAATGATGAATGGCTAAGTAAATGTGCCAAGAAGAATTATGGCTATGCAATTGAGCTATTAGTGATTTCATATTGATTATATGTCTTGAATGCTTAAATGTTAAGTTTATTTGTATATAACTTACTAAGCTTTTGAAAGCTAACTCTATGTGTGTGTTTACTCTGTTTTATAGATCGTCAAAGCTACTGAAGGCTCAGGCACTGTCGAGGATCATCATCACACTACTCAAACCTATTTTGGTACCTTGAAAATATGTATATAGTTAAATATGGCATATATAGGTTAGTTATTTGGTATAAGCTTGAGATGTGATCTTAGTCATGTAATATGGCTAGTTATGTGTTTGTATTATGCATATGTGATTGTGGATAATAGTTTTGGTTTGGTCAGAGTATGTGCCTATGAAATGGTCAAGTTTATGGTAAGTTAATGAATGAAATGTTGCTTATGCATAATTGATCAAATGAGGGAAAATATGAAAGGTAAATGTAGATGAATTGTGTTTGAGTATATATGTATTTTAGTTATGTAAATTAGTATGTTTGGAATTGTATTTGAATGTAGAGATTTGATATGTTCTTGGTTGCTAAATGTGCATGAGTAGTATTGGTATTTTGCTTGTAGGTATGACATTAGAGTGGTGGCATTATGGCCTTGCAAATGGCCTATTTTGTCTACACGGCCATGGCATACGGGCGTGCCTAGTGGTCGTGGCTGAAAGTCAGTAGCCAGCCTATGTATGCACGGCCTTGGCACACGGAGGTGCCTGTTAGCAGTGTGATTTAGTCAGTATATGGCTTATGAGCACACGACCATGATGCACGGGTGTGTCTAGTAGTCGTGTGAGTTAGTCAGTATGCTTATTCTAATTTGGCACAGCTAGAACACATGGTTGTGTCTAGTAGTCGTGGGAGGCACACTATTTAACACCTACCTTTCATTTAACACCTAAACTCATCACAAAGCTCACTATTTCATCAATGGTACATTTCATAAACATCATTAATTCTTCAAATTACAACATGGGCTTGATAGTAGACTGAGCAACAATCTTAAAAACATAAAAATCATCAAAATTCAAAGTCAAAACATACCTTAATTTTGCTTATATATAGCCTAATGCCCTAGCAAATTTTCTTCTTTTCCTTTCTTCAATTTCGGCACCTAAGTAAGATGATAACATTCATCTTTTCTTTTGTTTATTTTATTACAAACATATTAACATATATTTACCATATTAACCCTTTTAATAAACATTTAATATCATATATACATAAGGTCACTTATGTCTTTTAAACATCCATTAAGTAAATATTGGCTAAATTGTCTCATAAGGCCTCCACATTTAAAAGCCACATCAATTAGGCACTTAATCAAATAGAAGGCCACTTTTACACTTAATGCAATTCAATCCTTTAGTCAAATTAAACACACAGACGGACAATTTAACATACTAAAATTTTGCACATGCTTAATTACATATCAACGGCACAGAAAATAAAATTAAAATATTATACAAACTTGAATTTATGGTCCCGAACAGACTGTTACAATTCTTCCCCCTTAGGGATTTTCATCCCCGAAAATCTTACCGTTAAACAGAATCGAATATTGTTGTCTCATTGAGTCCTCAGGCTCCCACGTAGCCTCTTCTATACCGTGACGATGCCACAATACTTTCACTAATGGAATTTTCTTGTTTCTTAACTCTTTCACTTCACGAGCTTAGATATGGGTTGGTTCCTCTTCATATGTCATATCAGATTGGATTTCAATTTTAGATGGGGAAATCACTTATGACAGATCAGACCGATATCTACGGAGCATCGAAACGTGAAATACATTGTGAATCTTTTCTAGTTCAGTGGGTAACTTCAATCTATATGCAACAGGCCCAACACGTTCAATGATCTCATACGGTTCGATGAATCTCGGACTTAACTTGCCTTTACGTCCGAATCAAAGCACTTTCTTCCATGGAGACACTTTCAGGAATACTTTGTCGCCGATCTCAAATTCTTTATCTTTTCGTTTTAAGTCTGCATAGGACTTTTGACGATCAGATACTGCTTTCAAAAAATTTCGGATCAATTTCACTTTCTTCTCTGAATCTTTTATCAAATCAACCCCGTGAAGCTTATTTTCACTAAGCTCAGTCCAATACAGAGGTGTACGACATTTACGTCCATACAAAGCTTCATAAGGTGCCATTTTGATGCTCGTCTGAAAACTATTGTTGTACGCAAATTCGATCAACGGTAAATACTATTCTGAAATAAACCAATAAACTCAAGTATACAGCATCGCAACACATCCTCTAAAATCTGAATGACTCGCTCGGATTGACCATCCGTCTGCGGATGAAAAGCTGTACTGAAATGCAATTTCGTGCCCAAAGCTTCTTGCAATTTCTTCCAGAACCTCGATGTGAATCTCGGGTCTCAATCTAACACAATGGCACGTGCAATCCCACAATCTCAGAAATATAAAGCTCGGCTAATCTCTCGAGTGAATAGTCAGATCTTACTGAAATAAAATGGGTAGATTTCGTCAATCAGTCAACCACGACCCAAATCACCTCTTTCTTTCTCGAAGTTTGAGGCAAACCAGAAACAAAATTCATAGTCACTCTATCCCATTTCCATCCGGGAATTAGAATTGGTTATAACAAACCAAACGGAACTTGATGTTCAGTTTTCACTTGTTGACAAATTAAACATTTCAAAACAAAGTCAGCAATATCCTGTTTCGTATCAGACCACCAATAGTGTAGTTTCAGAGCATGATACATCATTGTACTACACAACTGAATAGATAAACGACTATTATATACTTCATTCATAATCAACTGGATTAACTCAGGGTTTCTCAAAACACAAATACGATCTCGAAATATTAAGCAATCATCAACACTCAAAGCTCGAATTTAGAATTTGAATCACACTGAACTCATTTCGCTAACAATTCATTATCAACTTTCTGAGCATCACATATCGGCTGTAAAAACAATAGTTTTGCTTTCAATTCAATTAACACTGAATTATCATCAAACAAATTTAACACCCCTGTGGTGAAAAACTCTACCTTGTAACCCCCCGTTGGTTAATTCTTGCAATGGACTTTAACTCTTCCAATTCCAATAGTGTCAATCTATACAGATCTATCAAAATAGGGGTCGTACCAAGCAACAAATCTATACCAAATTCAACTTTGCAATTCGAAGACAATCCCGTTAATTCTTCAGGGAAAACATCAGAGAACTCACAGACTACTAGCACCGATTCAACTTCCTTTTCATATACTTTCAAATCAATCCCATAAGTAAAATATGCCTCGTAACCCTTTTTCACATAACTTTGAGTTTTCAAAACAGATATCACAGCAGGCCTTCCATTCAAATCATTAAACTCAACTCGTACAATCTCATCATTCGTGCACCTCAAATCAATTGTCTTTCTTTTACAGTTCACAATAGTATCATGCATAAACAACTCATCTACACCCAAAATAATGTCAAACTCATCAAATGGCAAAAGCATCAGATCAGCAGGAAAGCAGGTATCTCGAAACATTAACGGACAATTCTTTCATGCTTTGTCAACCAGAATATTTTAACCTAAGGGGTTCGATACTTTTATAACAAACTCAGTAGACTTTATAGGAAAAATCTTACTGAATACTAAGTTCATGCATATGTAGAAATGAGTAAAATCAAGGTCTATCAAAGCAATCACAGAAGTATCATAAAGTGTAAAAGTACCCACTATAACATTTGAAATGAAGCTTCCTCTCGAGCTCGGATAACATACGCCCGCCAAAGGTTTCTAGCTTCAGATCTCGCAGCAAAGATTCTAGTAGTTCTCTGACTACTACTGAAGTTTCTTGCATTTTGAGGAGATCTACCTCACAACAAACATTCTCGGATCTCGGGTTCAATAATCTCTTGTTCAATGACTGGGCAATCTCGAATATAATGATCTAACGATCCACATCTGAAGCAAGCTTGATTATTCAGTCTACAATTCCCCGAATGTCTTTTATTACAACGCTTACACTTGAGTCGCTCGGATTTGACATTTTCAACACTCGCCATCTTTGGGCAATCTTGAATGAAGTGATTTCGTGATCCACATTTATAACAAACTCTATTGTTGTACTTGCCCCAACATTTTCCCACATGTTGTTTTCCACACTGTCTACACTTAGGTTTGTTGCTTTTAGTACTTCTATCATTTGATTCAATTAGAGCTTGAGTTCCCAGACCAACATTTGGTCTCACACGATCTCTACTCGTATATCCGTTTGAAACATTTAATCTATTACTTGCATCTCTATATTTCTTCGTCAAAGATTACGAGAAATTACTTATCGATCTTTTTTTTTAATTACAAGCTTCAGAATCGACTTTCTCGATATTATCATTATTAGTAGCCCTAAACTCTCTGACTTTATACTTACAGATTTTATCAACCGGAGGCTTTTTCATCAGATTAGATTCCTAGTCGAAAGCTTAGCAGATGTCTAAGGGAGGTTAACCGGGGGTGGAGGTTGCAAAACAGTCGGGTTATTTCTCACAAATTGAGTGAACCACTCACTCATCAACTGCAAGAAAGCTTGTTTAGCTTCTCCCTCCTGACCGCTCGTAGTCAGTCTCGAATCAGAAGGCTCTGTCCCTTGCGCAGGAGCAGGTGCATTACTTTCTATGTCGTCAGCTACGGCTCTTTCGTGATCCATTGCTATACAGAAATCACATTTCATACGTCAGGATTCATCACACTATCACAGTTCAAATATATGGCATGTATAGCTAGACTCTGACACGCTATGTTAGTCCGAGAATCGACTAAATCGTAGCTCTGATACCAACCAAAAGTAACACCCTTAACACGTAACCGTCGTCAGATTAGGGTTAAAAGTGTTACCGGACAGATCGAAAACATTTACAGAATTATCATATAGTCATTTATAAATCTCAAACATAATGTCCCTTAAGAAGGTTATCGAGACCCTAAGCATGCTTATAAACTGAGTCGGGACTAAACCGAAACACATGAGTAATTTCATAAAAATTTGAAACTTTTCTAACATGCAGGAGACACACGGCCATGGGGGTAGACCGTGCCTCACCCACGGCTACTGGACACTCCCGTGTGTCCTCCCCGTGGTAGTATACAACCAAAATCAACACGGTCACTAAGCATGCCCGTGTGCTAAGGCCGTGTACTAATAGATCACATACTGCCATTTCTCACACGGCCACCAAGCACACCAGTGTCGAGGCCGTGTGTAATTTAAGCCATATTCTGCCAATTTACCCACGGTCTCAGGCATGCCCGTGTGCCCCAACCGTGTGACATTATAGGCCCTCTTACAAGGCCAATATGCCACCCAATTAGGGTCTTCCTACAGGCAATATATACATAAACATAATATGCATATATGGCAACCAAAACATATCAATTTGACTCATCAATCAACACATTCAAAACCATCTCAATCATGCCAAATTACCACTTAATACATCATAGACACAAACCATCCATTTGCCTAGTCAAAACTTAAGCATTTCATATGCAACAACCATATCAAGATTTGCATCATCTAGCTCATCCATTCAAGTATATATATATAACCTCAAAACTTACCAAAGTACAAGGCTAAATTTCACTTCATAAGCATATACACATACCTAGCCTATACATGCCATAATTAACTATATACATTTTCAAAAGGGTGCCAAAATGAGTTTAATAGTATGATGACGATCTGTGACGGTCCTGAGCCTTCAGTAGCTTTGACGACCTATAAAATAAAGAAAACACGCCCAGAGTAAGCTTTCCAAAAGCTTAGTAAGTCATAATACAAATAAACCTAGCATAAAGGCATATATGCATAAAGTACATTGACACATAACATTTACTTAGCAACTATCACATTTTGTTTTGGTTCATATACTTGGACCCAATTGCCACATTCATCCATACCAGAATCATAGGTTTATATATACAACTCCTTCTTAAACACTCTTGCATCTTACTCTAGTGCTCGTATTCAATCATACTTTTCTTTAATTCAAAGTCATATAGGTACTTACCTTTTATACACCTTTAAGGTACATACATAACATATCTAAAATAAATATACATTCACGTAATTGTTCATAGCTCGGATTTGCTCATTGAACAGTTCAAAAACTAATATGATAACTGAAAACTCAGAATAATTGTAGCATGTCAACGTCCTAGATGTGGTCATATCGGATGTCGATGCCACTGTCTCAGACAGGGTCTTACTCGTATTCAGATATCAATGCCAATGTCCCATACAGGGTCTTATATATAATCAGATAATGATGCCTACGTCCTAGACGAGGTCTTATGTATAATCAAAAAAAGTTGCCTACATCCCAAACGAGGTCTTATGTATAATCAGATAATGTTGGCTACGTCTCAGACGAGGTCTTATGTATAATCAGATAATGTTGCCTACGTCCCAGACGAGGTCATATATATAATCAGATAATGATGCCTACGACCTAGATGAGGTCTTATATATAATCAGATAATGATGCCTACGTCCTAGACGAGGTCTTATGTATAATCAAATTATGTTGCCTACGTCCCAGACGAGGTCTTATATATAATCAGATAATGATACCGACGTCCCAGACGAGGTCTTATGTATAATCAGATAATGTTCCATACGTCCCAAATGAGGTCTTATGTATAATCAGATAATGTTCCCTACGTCCCAAATGAGGTCTTATGTATAATCAGATAATGTTGCCTACGTCCTAGATGAGGTCTTATATATAATCAGATAATGATGCCTACGCCCCGCATTTAGGTCGTATATATAATCGATAATGATACCTACGTCCCAAAGTAGGTCTTATGTATAATCGATAATGTTGCCTACATTCCGCATTTAGGTCTTATATATAATCGATAATGATGCCTACATCCTGCATTTAGGTCTTATGTATAATCGATAATGTTGCGTATGTCACGATTTAGGTCTTATGTATAATCGATAATGTTGCCTCGTCCCGCATTTAGGTCTTATATATAATCGATAATAATGCCTATGTCCCAGCATTTAGGTCTTATATATAATCGATAATGATGCCTACATCCTGCATAAGGTCTTATGTATAATCGATAATGTTGCCTACGCCCCGCATTTAGGTCTTATATGATAAATGTAATGATACCTATCTATTCCTAGGTTCGTGCGGGGCTTCTCGGACTTAATCACTATAACGGATTTATCTTGAAATACAAACATCTATCTTCCATCCATACTCATAATTAACCTCAAACATATAAACAAACATAATATCATACAAGTACATTTATTTGCATAATGACTTACCTCGGATTTGGTTTATCGAAATGAAAACAGCTACTCGTTAACTTTCACTTTCCCGCGATCTAAGTCCGTTTTCCTCGGTTCTTGTTCTAAACATATTCAAAATTAACCCTTTTTATTCACTATTTCATTCAATTCAATCCATAGACACATATTTAGGCTATTTATAATTTAGCCCTCATATTTGCACGTTTTCTCAATTTAGTCCAATTTTCTCAAAACATCAAATTCACAAAATTTTTCACACATATGCATAGCTGGACCTCCCTATGGACTATATAGGTCCAAATATTTCATCAAATTCATAATTTAGTCCCTCAAAATGCTATTTTCATAATTTAGCCCTAATTAGCTAAATTCATCAAAAATTCAATAACAAAACATGTTCACTTAACACATACCTTTCATTTAACACCTAAACTCATCACAAAGCTCACTATTTCATCAA
This sequence comes from Gossypium rotundifolium, assembly GCA_025506655.1. NCBI lineage: Eukaryota > Viridiplantae > Streptophyta > Magnoliopsida > Malvales > Malvaceae > Gossypium > Gossypium rotundifolium. Next base: position 82,030,594 of record CP106722.1, on the reverse strand, counting down.
TGATACATTTCATAAACATCATTAATTCTTCAAATTACAACATGGGCTTGATAGTAGATTGCGCAACAATCTCAAAAACATAAAAATCATCAAAATTCAAAGTCAAAACATACCTTAATTTTGCTTATATATAGCCGAATGACCTAGCAAATTTTCTTCTTTTTCTTTCTTCAATTTTGGCAACCAAGTAAGATGATAACATTCATCTTTTCTTTTGTTTATTTTATTACAAACATATTAACATATATTTATCATATTAACCCTTTTAATAAACATTTAATATCATATATACATAAGGTCACTTATGTCTTTTAAACATCCACTAAGTAAATGTTGGCTAAATTGTCTCATAAGGCCTCCACATTTAAAAGCCAAATCAATTAGGCACTTAATCAAATAGAAGGCCACTTTTACACTTAATGCAATTCAATCCTTTAGTCAAATTAAACACACAGACGGACAGTTTAACATACGAAAATTTTACACGTGCTTAATAACATATCAACGGCATAGAAAATAATATTAAAATAATATACAGACTCGAATTTATGGTCCTAACACCACTATTTTGACTAGGGTATAAACTGAACTGTTACACATTTCGACTGAAGCGATAATGTGTAAAAGATTCGAAGATGGCCTAAATGAAGATATCTGATTGCTAGTTGATACTCTGGAGATAAAAGAGTTCTTAGTGCTAGTTGACAGAGCATGCAAAGCTGAGTCTGAAGCTAGAGATATGAAAAAAAGATTTCTGAAGAAATCATTTCAGTCTACCTCGAAGAAATTCTGAGATGAACATAGCCGTTCAAAGGCTAATGTGAGTCATTTGAGTAGAGATCGAGCTAGATCACAGTTGAGCTCCAAAGCTCCAGAAACTTCAATGGCTAGTGTTGAAAATGTCAGATCCAAGCGACCTGAATGTAAACATTGTGAAAAAAGGCATCCGGTAGATTAAATGACCGAGCTTGTTTCAGATGTAGATCATTAGACCATTTCCTTCGAGACTGCCCAGAGTCTGTTGAAAAAGATATTGTTTAGAATCCGAGATCTAAGAATGTTTCAGCGAGAGGTAGACCTTCTCAAAATGTAAGAAATTTTAGTGGTAGTCTGAGAACTACGAGAGTCACCATAGCGAGATCTGAAGCTAAGGCACCTGTCAGAGCGTATGCCAACCGAGCTCGTAAGGAAGCTTCATCACCGGATGTTATTACAAGTACATTTACTCTTTATGATATTTCTGTGATTGCATGGATAGACCCTGGTTCTACTTATTCTCATATATGCATGAATTTAGTATCCAGTAAGACTTTACCTGTAGAGTCTACTGAGTTTGTTATAAAAGTATCGAACCCCTTAGGTAAAAGTGTATTGGTTGACATTGCATGATGTTGTTGTGAATTGTAAAGGAAAAACCATTGATTTAAAAGGGTCAAAATAATGAAATAATAGCTAAACAAGCTCAGTGTGATTCGAACTCCGATTCTAAATTTTGAGTTAATGTTGATGATTGTTTGAGATTTCGAGAAAGAATCTGTATACCAAAGAATTCAAAGTTGATTCAGTTAATTTTGAATAAAGCTAATAACAGTTTTCAGTTGAGCATTAAAATGGCATCATATGAGACTTTGTATGGATGTAAATGTAGAACACCCTTGTATTGGACTGAACCCAGTGAAAGTAAGATACATGGGGTTGATTTGATAAAAGATACAGAACAGAAAGTAAAAGTAATCCAAGATAGTCTGAAAGTAGCGTCTGATCAACAGAAATCCTATGCAGATTTGAAAAGAAAAGACATTGAATTTGAAATCGGTGATAAATTTGTTTTAAAAGTATCTCCACAGAAGAAAGTACTCCGATTCGGATATAAAGACAAGTTGCGTTCGAGGTTTATCGGACCGTGTGAGATCATAGAGCGTGTTGAATCTGTTGCGTATAGATTATTATTGCCCTCCGAGCTAGAAAAGGTACATAATGTATTTCACGTGTCGATACTTAGACGATACCGATTTGATCTATCACATGTAATTATTCTGTCTGAGATTAAAATCTGATCTGAAGTAAGTTATGAGGAATAACCGATCCGTATGTTTAGCTCGTAAAGTGAAAGAGTTAAGAAACGAGAAAATTCTGTTAGTGAAAGTGTTGTGACATCGACATGGAGTGGAAGAGGCTACGTGGGAGCCTGAAGATTCAATGAAACAACAATATTCGAATCTGTTCAACGGTAAGATTTTTGGGGACAAAAATCTCTAAGGAGGGAGAATTATAACAATTCGGTTTATACCCTAGTCAGAACAGTGGTTTCGGGACCATAAATTTGAGTCAGTAAAATATTTAAATATTATTTTTTGTGCCCTCGATATATGATTAAGCATGTGTGTAAGTTCGGTGATTTAATTTGGTCGTATGTGTGTTTAATTTGAAAAAGGACTAAATTGCATGAAAGGTAAAAATGGCCTAATTGGTGTGTCTTCTTTTATATGAGGATTCATGTTGCAAATTGGCCATAAATAAGAGTAGTGGACGGCATTAAATGTTTATATATGCTTTTATATGTTAATTTTTATAAGTTAATGTTAACATTAATATATTATAAGCTATTATTTAAAACAAAACTTTAAAATAAAGCCATATTGCTTATCTTTGGCCAAATATCAAAAAGAAAAAGAAAAGAAGCAAGCAAGCAAGGTTTCGACTAGATTTAAGCTAAATTAAGGTAAGTTTTGACTTCAGTTTTTGATAATTTCTACGTTTTTGCAATTGTTGCTTCGTGTTGTTCAAAACCCATGTCTCAATTTTTTAAATTGATAAAGTTTTTGAAATGAGCCATTGATGAATTCATAAGGTTTATGATGTTTGAAGGTGAAATATGAAATATATGTGTTTGATTGACATAGTTTGTCTTTGAGTTTTTGATAAATTTTAGTATTTTGGACTTAATTGAGAAGATAATATTTTGAGGGATTAAATTGTGAAATAAATAAAATGTATGGACTTGTATGAGAGACATGAATATTCGGCTAAGTAGGGGTATATGGTAATTTGGTGTATTTTGTGATTTTGTGAAATGGGGACTAAATTATCCAAATCTAAAAATGTGAGAGCTAATTAGTAAATTGCCCAAAATATGTGTTTTTGGATTGAATTGAATGTGTTGGTAAATAAAAGGGTTAAATTTGAATATGTATAGATCAAGAATCAAACAAAAAGGACTTAGATCGCGAAAAAACAAAAGTAGTCGAATAACCAAAACCGAATGAATATCTGAATTCGAGGTAAGTCGATATATAAATAAATGTATTTGTATTGAATTATGTATGTTCATATGACTATGAATAATGATGAATGCATATGAGATGTTGTATATATATATATGAATTCTAAGATAAGATTGACATAGTGTTAACATCCGAGAAGTTCCGTTCGAACATAGAAATAGATAGGATTAACTATGTTATGAAATAGGTGATCGATATCTGATTACGTGTAAGACCCTGTCTGGGACAGTGGCATCAATATCTGATTACATGTAAGACCCTGTCTGGGACAGTGGCATCGATATCTAATTATGTGTAAGACCCTTTCTGGGAAGCGGTATCGACATCTGACTACATGTAAGACCACGTCTAGGACATTGGCATTGTACGATTATTTCGAGCATCCTAAGTATCCTATTAGATTCTGAACGGTTCAACAAGCAAGTCCGAGAAATGAACGACTATTTGAATTGCATATTCGTTTCAGGTACATTTAAAAAGTACACTATGTGTGTATGAAAGGTAAGTGTCTATATGAACTTACTGTGATGAATTTGTGCATTGAAATAATGAGATAATATGCAAAGATATGCTTGAATGAGCCATATGTAATTGTGATACACAAATGGAAAAGCTATGAGCTATCTAGTATATGATTATAGGCAAGTTTGAATGATGAATGGCTAAGTAAATGTGCCAAGAAGAATTATGGCTATGCAATTGAGCTATTAGTGATTTCATATTGATTATATGTCTTGAATGCTTAAATGTTAAGTTTATTTGTATATAACTTACTAAGCTTTTGAAAGCTAACTCTGTGTGTGTGTTTACTCTGTTTTATAGATCGTCAAAGCTACTGAAGGCTCAGGCACCGTCGAGGATCATCATCACACTACTCAAACCTGTTTTGGTACCTTGAAAATATGTATATAGTTAAATATGGCATGTATAGGCTAGTTATTTGGTATAAGCTTGAGATGTGAACTTAGTCATGTAATATGGCTAGTTATGTGTTTGTATTATTCATATGTGATTGTGGATAATAGTTTTGGTTTGGTTAGAGTATGTGCCTTTGAAATTGTCAAGTTTATGGTAAGTTTATGAATGAAATGTTGCTTATGCATAATTGATCAAATGAGGGAAAATATGAAAGGTAAATGTAGATGAATTGTGTTTGAGTATATATGTATTTTAGTTATGTAAATTGGTATGTTTGGAATTGTATTTGAATGTAGAGATTTGATATGTTCTTGGTTTCTAAATGTGCATGAGTAGTATTGGTATTTTGCTTGTAGGTATGACTTTAGAGTGGTGGCATTATGGCCTTGCAAATGGCCTATTTTGTCTACACGGCCATGGCACACGGGCGTGCCTAGTGGTCGTGGCTGAAAGTCAATAGCCAGCCTATGTATGCACGGCCTTGGCACACGGAGGTGCCTGTTAGCAGTGTGATTTAGTTAGTATATGGCTTATGAGCACACAGCCATGATGCACGGGTGTGTCTAGTAGTCGTGTGAGTTAGTCAGTATGCTTACTCTGATTTGGCACAGCCGGGACACATAGTTGTGTCTAGTAGTCGTGGGAGGCACACGGCCTGCCCACACGAGAGTGTGACCTCTGTAATATAGAAAAGTTTTAAATTTCTGAGAACTTTCATAAGTGTTCATTTTAGTCCCGACCCTATTCTGAAGCATGATTAAGGTCTCGTTGACTTATAAAAAGGGACACTTGGTTGTGAATGATGATTTGTATTATAAAATGTTTGTAAAAGTTTTCGATCTGTCCGGTAATGTAGTTAACCCTATTCCAGCGATGGATACGGGTTAGGGGTGTTACATTTTGTTGGTATCAGAGTTACAGTTTAGTTGATTCTTAGATTAACATAGCGTGTCAGAGTCTAGCTATACATGCCATAGTTATTTGAATTGTGATAGTGTGATGAATCCTGTCGTTTAAAATGTGATTTTTATATAGTAATGGATCCTGAAAGAGCTGTGGCTGATGACATAGAAAGTAATGCACCTTCTCTCACGTAAGGGACAGCGCCTTCTGATCCGAGACCGGCTACTAGCGGTTAGGAGGGAGAACTAAACAAGCTTTCTTCTAGATGATTAGTGAGTGGTTCACACAATTTGTAAGAAATAACCCGACTGTTTGGCAGCCACCGCCCCCGGTTAATCCCCCTCAGACATTTGTTATGCCTCTGACTACAAATTTGAATCTGTGGAACAAGCTTCCAGTCGATAAAATTCGTAAGTATGTGGCAGAAAAGTTTAAGGCTACTAGTGATGATGTAGAGAAAGTCGAGTTCTGGTTAGAAAACACTATCCGAGTATTTGATGAAATGTCTTTGAGTCCTGAAAAATGTATTAAATGTGTTGTATCTTTGTTACGAGATGCGGCCTATCGGTGGTGGAAAACTTTGATTTCGGTTGTTCCTAAAGAACGGGTCAAATGGGATTTCTTTCAATCTGAGTTCAGAAAGAAATACATTATTCAGAGATTTATTTATCAGAAAAATTCGAAACAAGGTCACATGTCTGTCCCTGAATACAAACGAGAGTTTGTGAGATTAAGTCAGTATGCTTGGGAATGCGTTTCAACTGAAGCGATAATGTGTAAAAGATTCGAAGATGGCCTAAATAAAGATATCCGATTACTAGTTGATACTCTAGAGATAAAAAAGTTCGTAGTGCTAGTTGACCGAGCGTGCAAAGCTGAGTCTGAAGCTAGAGATATGAAAAAGAGATTTCTAAGCAAATCATTTCAGTCTACCTCGAAGAAATTCTAAGATGAACCTAGCCGTTCAAAGGCTAATGTGAGGCATTCGAGTAGAGATAGAGCTAGATCACGATTGAGCTCCAAAGCTCCAGCAACTTCAATGGCTAGTGTTGGAAATGTCAAATCCAAGCGACCTGAATGTAAACATTATGAAAAAAGGCATCCGGGGGTTTGCAGATTAAATGACCGAGCTTGTTTCAGATGTGGATCATTAGACCATTTCATCCGAGACTGCCCAGAGTCTATTGAACAAGAGATTGTTCAGAATCTGAGATCTGAGAATGTTTCAGTGAGAGGTAGACCTTCTCAAAATGTAAGAAATTTTAGTGGTAGTCTGAGAACTACGAGAGTCACCATAGCGAGATCTGAAGCAAAGGCACCTGCCAGAACGTATGCCAATCGAGCTTGTAAGGAAGCTTCATCTCCGGATGTTATTACGAGTACATTTACTTTTTATGATCTTTCTGTGATTGCATGGATAAACCCTGGTTCTACTCATTCGTATATATGCATGAATTTAGTATCCAGTAAGACTTTGCCTGTAGAGTCTACTGAGTTTGTTATAAAAGTATCGAACCCCTTAGGTAAAAGTGTTTTGGTTGACATTGCATGATGCTGTTGTGAATTGTAAAAGAAAGATCATTGATTTGAAAGGGTCAAAATAATGAAATAATAGCGAAACGAGTCAGTGTGATTCAAACTCCGATTCTGAATTTCGAGTTAATGTTGATGATTATTTGAGATTTCGAGATAAAATCTGCATACCGAAGAATTCAAAGTTGATTCAGTTAATTTTGAATGAAGCTCATAACAATTTTTAGTTGAGCATTAAAATGGCATTATATGAGACTTTGTATGGATGTAAATGTAGAACACCTTTGTATTGGACTGAACCTAGTGAAAGTAAGATACATGGGGTTGATTTGATAAAAGATACATAACAGAAAGTAAAAGTAATCCGAGATAGTCTGAAAGCAGCGTCTGATCAACAAAAATCCTATGCAGATTTGAAAAGAAAAGACAATGAATTTGAAATCAGTGATAAAATATTTTTAAAAGTATCTCCATGGAAGTACTCCGATCCAGATATAAAGACAAGTTGAGTCTGAGGTTCATCGGACCGTATGAGACCATCGAGCGTGTTGAATCTGTTGCGTACAGATTATTGTTGCCCTCCGAGCTAGAAAAGATACATAATGTATTTCACGTATCGATACTTAGACGATACTGATTTGATCCATCACATGTAATTAATCTGTCTGAGATTAAAATCCGATCTGATGTGAGTTATGAGGAAGAACCAATCCGTATTTTTTGCTCGTAAAGTGAAAGAGTTAAGATACAAGAAAATTATGTTAGTGAAAGTGTTGTGACATTGACATGGAGTGGAAGAGGCTGCATGGGAGCCTGAAGATTCAATGAAACAGTAATATCTGAATCTGTTCAACGGTAAGATTTTCGGGGACGAAAATCCCTAAGGGGGAGAATTGTAACAGTCTGGTTTATACCCTAGTCAGAATAGTAGTTTCGGGACCACAAATCCGAGTCAGTAAAATATATAAATATTATTTTTTGTGCCCTTGATATGTGATTAAGCATGTGTGTAAGTTTCGTGATTTAATTTGGTCGTATGTGTGTTTAATTTGAAAAAAGACTAAATCTCATAAAAGGTAAAAGTGGCCTTCTATTTGATTGAATGGCCTAATTGGTGTGTCTTCTTTTATCTGGGGATTCATGTTGCAAATTGGCCATAAATGAGAATAATGGACGGCATTAAATGTTTATATATGTTTTTATTTGTTAATTTTTATAAGTTAATATTAACATTAATATATTATAAGTTATTATATAAAACAAAACATTAAAATAAAGCCATATTGCTTATCGTTGGCCGAATATCAAAAAGAAAAGAAGAAGAAAGCAAGGTTTCGGCTAGGTTTGAGCTAAATTAAGGTAAGTTTTAACTTCGATTTTTGATAATTTCTACGTTTTTGCAATCGTTGCTTCGTGTTCTTCAAAACCCAATTGATTATGTTTTTGAAATAAGCCATTGACGATTCATAATTTTTATGATGTTTGAGGATGAAATATGAAATATATGTGTTTGATTGACATAGTTTGTCTTTAAGTTTTTGATAAATTTGAGTATTTTGGACTTAATCTAGAAAATAATATTTTGAGGGACTAAATTATAAAATAAATGAAATGTATGGACTGGTATGAGATACATGAATATTTGGCTAAGCATGGGTATATGGTAATTTGGTGTATTTTGTGATTTTGTGAAATGGGGACAAAATTGTCCAAATGTAAAAATGTGAAGGCTAATTTGTAATTTGCCCAAATATGTGTTTTTGGATTGAATTAAATGTGTTGGTAAATAAAAGGGTTAAATTTTAATATGCATAGATCAAGAATCAAAGAAAACGGACTTAGATCACGGAAAAACGAAAGTAGTCGAATAACAGAGACCGAATGAATATTTGAATTCGAGGTAAGTCGATATATAAATAAATGTATTTTTATTAAATTATGTATGTTCATATGACTATGGATAATGATGAATGCATATGATATGTTGTGCATATATATATATATATATATATGAATTCTAAGATAAGATTGACATAGTATTAACATCCGAGAAGTTCCGTTCGAACATAGAAATAGATAGGATTAACTATGTTATGACATAGGTGATCAATATCTGATTACGTGTAAGACCCAGTCTGGGACAGTGGCATCGATATCTGATTACGTGTAAGACCCTATCTGGGACAGTGGCATCGATATCTGATTACGTGTAAGACCCTGTCTGAGACAGTGGCATCGATATCTGATTACGTGTAAGACCCTATCTGGGATAATGGCATCGATATCTGATTACGTGTAAGACCCTGTCTGGGACAATGGCATCGATATCTGATTACGTGTAAGACACTATCTGGGATAGTGGTATCGACATCCAACTACATATAAGACCACGTCTAGGACGTTGGCATTGTACGATTATTCCGAGCATCCTGAGTATCCTATTAGATTCTGAGCGGTTCAATAGGCAAGTCCGAGAAACGAACGACTATTTGAATTGTATATCCGTTTCAGGTACGTTTAAAAATTACACTATGTGTGTATGAAAGGTAACTATGTGTGTATGAAAGGTAAGTGTCTATGTGAACTTACTATGATGAATATGTGCATTGAAATGATAAGATAATATGTGAAGATATGCTTGAATGAGCCATATGTAAATGTGATACAAAAATGGAAAACCTATGAGCTAACAAGTATATGATGATAGGCAAGTTTGAATGATTAAAGGCTAAGTAAATGTGCCAAGAAGAATTATGGCTATGCAATTGAGCTATTAGTGATTTCATATTGATTATATGTCTTGAATGCTTAAATGTTAAGTTTATTTGTATATAACTTACTAAGCTTTTGAAAGCTTACTCTGTGTGTGTTTACTCTATTTTATAGATCGTTAAAGCTACTAAAGGCTCGGGGACCGTCGAGGATCGTCATCACACTACTTAAACCTATTTTGGTACCTTGAAAATATGTATATAGTTAAATATTGCATGTATAGGCTAGTTATTTGGTATAAATTTGAGATGTGAACTTAGTCATGTAATATGGCTAGTTATGTGTTTGTACTATGCATATGTGATTGTGGATAATAGTGTTGGTTTGGTATGAGTATGTGCCTATGAAATGGTCAAGTTTATGGTAAGTTTATGAATGAAATGTTGGTTATGCATAATTGATCAAAAGAGGGAAAATATGAAAGGTAAATGTAGATGAATTGTGTTCAAGTATATATGTATTTTAGTTATGTAAATTGGTATGTTTGGAATTGTATTTGAATATAGAGATTTGATATGTTCTTGGTTGCTAAATGTGCATGAGTAGTATTGGTATTTTGCTTGTACGTATGACCTTAGAGCGGTGGCATTATGGCCTTGCAAATGGTCTGTTTTGTCTACACGGTCATGGCTCACGGGCGTGCCTAGTGGCTGTCGGTGAAAGTCAGTAGTCAGCCTATGTATGCACGGCCTTGGCACACAGACGTGCCTGTTAGCCGTGTGATTTAGTCAGTATATGGCTTATGAGCACACGGCCTTGATGCACGGGCGTGTCTAATGGCTGTGTGGGTTAGTCAGTATGCTTACTCTGATTTGGCACAACCGGGACACATGGGTGTGTCTAGTAGTCGTACAAGGCACACGGCCTGCCCACACGAGAGTGTGACCTCTGTAATATAGAAAAGTTTTAAATTTCTGAGAACTTTCATAAGTGTTCGGTTTAGTCCCGACCCTATTCTGAAGCATGATGAAGGTCTCGTTGACCTATAAAAAGGGACACTTGGTTGTGAATAATGATTTGTATTATAAAATGTCTGTAAAAGTTTTCGATCTGTCCGGTAATGCCTTTAACCCTATTCTGGCGACAGATACGGGTTAGGGGTGTTACAAGCGCCAGAATGAGCACTTTGCACATTTTGCATGAAAGATCGTACGTCCATGTATGTGTCAATCTCTCGTGATAAACTTGTAGATTTGGTTGATGGTGTAGATTCCTTAGTTATGCCTACATTACCAACAAGTTTATCGTCAGCACCAACATTATTTATAAGGGTGTTCACACTGCCTTCTTGAATCCTAGTAGACTTGGAAGACCATGAACGAGGCTTTAATTTACAAAATGTATAAAAGTAAGTCCTAGGTTCCACCCTTTTTCCCAAAAGAATTAGTTTGAGTTTGTTAATGGCACCATGTGGCCATGCGAACTCTACAGGCAACATCGATTCGGTCTCTGCACCTTTCAAATTATCAATGGGTCGCATCCATTAGGGTTCAAATCCAGAAGGCAAAAATCGAACACATTTCTTGATGTTAACACCTCTTCGAGTTTCAATGCATGGCCCCTATAGAGCCTCGAAAGTTGAGCCCAACCCACTTCACATGTAATAGGCCTCTTTTGCACACAAACAGCCTTATTAGGGATAGACCACTTGGTAGGAAATTCAAAGCCATCCCCAAATCTATTCTTCACTCGAGCGTACTTGGAACGATTTAAACGAAAGTTGGATGACTAGTTGCAGATAATTGACTCACAGCTCTCATGATGAGTAAAAAAAAAAAGACCTAGCAAACCTCCCTGATTACAGGCCTTTAGCTAATGGAGATTTTGAAATACAGATAATAGCGATGCTTCATCTCGATGACAACAATCTAAGAAGTAAGTGACTACGACCCACCATGAGAAACCAGGCAGTTGCCCCTGAGCTATCTCATACTCCTCAAGAAAGTGGTAGAAGAATGGGTGAAGAGGAAGGTGAAAACTAGCCTCCAATACACGTAGAGGAAGCAAAAAATATTCATTGATATCACTTAATCTCATCGCACCTTTCAACGATTGAAAACTTGTACACAAAATTGGGTAACTAAATCCCTCAAACAGCTAGATGGCGACACATCTCATCGTATTTGGTGGTACAAGGGTAGGCTTTGGCCTCTACAAGGGTATTAACCGCACGATCTTCCATGTATTTCAAATAATCATCATCGAACCGACCACGACTACTACCACCACTTTGGCCACCTCCCCTGGTTTTGACCATGATGACTTACTAAACCTAGGCTAAAGCGAATGATGATTTAGGAATTTCAGAGTTTTACCTTTGAATGTCGATTTTCCTCTTCAATAGTACCTCTTTCGTGATAAATCTGAAATTTGAATGGTTGGAGGGTTTTAGGGTTGAGTATAGGTCATTTTAAAAAAAAAATTCAAAATATGACGATTCGTTTCCTCAACAATGGATGTCTACAGTTGTACCCATCCATCGCGTGCCAAGGCGTACATGACTAGTTTTATATAAGACATGTATCCAATAAGTTTCATGTCAAAATTCCATGTCCCATTTCCACAAGTTCTCAGAAGAGCCACTTTGTAACTCTTTTTCGAACAGGTGGGACAAATTGTTATGGTGTCCACCATAACCGACCCATTATCCGGCCGACCCAACCCTTTTTACTTTAGTAAGTATATAGTTAGCCATACAGTTCGCCTGTATGAGTTCGCAACTAATGGGTTCGCACCATCATACAAGTGAACCCATACTTAAGAGATACGTGTTGACCCTAGAATAGGATACGTGTGGGCATGCATGGGGGCCTATCTAATCCTAGTACATCACATCCAAAGATCATATCTTATAAATAGGGAAAATGGGCCTCCATGAAAGGAAAGACTCACAAAAACACTCAACAAGACTAAAAAAAAAAAAAAAAATTTACCAAAATCCCATATAGTGCTATAGACAATGCCACACCATAGAAAAACAAAAAAAAAAAAAAAAATTGAAGGAGTAGAGTTCTACTATATTTGGTGTGATTTAATGAACAAGTTAAGGTTAAAGGTTGTATATTTATACAAAGAGATTCAATATTTATATGAAACCTTCTTGGTAGCATTTTACAAATACGGTTTTCAACAACCTAACTTTTACCTAACACAAACCAAGCCATCTTTTGTGTGAGTAATAATAATTTATCATTTACTCAATTTCTTTATAGTTTTCTCAACTGAGTTAAGATCAGCCATAACACTGCTGATAACACTTTCATAGTATAGATATTTTTGGAATAGAAATAAATGTGTAACTTCCACTCTTCTCTTTGAGATGCCTTTATAATCTTAGGCGTTGGATATAATTTAAGCTTCTCTTTTGTTGAATTTGACATTCTTTTGTGGTGAAAAGATGTTATTTAAATCACCTTATTCCCAACTGATGGCCTTACTTCCATGGCAACACAAAATTCCACCCCACTTTGTATATTGCTAAATCTTAAACATGCATTTATCCAGTAATAATTGACAATATCTGTTTTATATGTAATATGGGATTAATCAATTGCATGGCAAAGGAGAGTGGGTTCCAATTCCACTAATGCCTTGTTTGATTATTAGTGTAATAATATGAGAAAAAAATTTATTTATTATGTATATATTATAATATTAGATATAAAACAAATTGTTAGTATAAATTTAAACTTAAAATTAGAAAAATGAGTAATAGTTCTTATAAAAATAATTCCTTCCCTTTGCTAAAAAATAAGTCACGAGAATGGTTAAATATTATCAATTGAGTTTATTGCTAACCCATATATTAAAACATGCATAAAAAAAATAACATTCCTACCAAATTTACTATTCCTAAAAAACAAAAACAGGTAAAAGGCATTTCAAGCAGGAAATTTAAAATCAACAGGTCATTCCCAGTTTCTAATGTCATCCTGAAAGCAGTGGCCAGTCAGTTAACAGCTGATTACTGTACTTAGGATTTTAATGTCAATTTGGTTTCCTGACTATGGTAGCTCACAATCTGTATATAAACATCATAAACTTTTACCTGTATGCAGTTCGATGACATGAGCGAAACTGACCCGGTAAAGGGAGTCTAATGCTCCACATCTTTAAACTACTTGAGCAAAGCCAACTGCAACTTCCTAATCAAAACTAGGAGGAATGTCGATATCAGTATCTGAAGGATTAGTAAGCTCAACAGGAGGTTCCTGCGGATCACAAAACAAAATTATGAGATCTTGTATATCAACCTCTAACATACCAATATGATCCCCTCTTTGGAATCATTTTATAGTCCGAAATTTCTTTCTAAAGGCAGAACAGAAGACAAATGTTCCAATTTCGGATCAAACTTCTAAAGGCAGAACTGTGCCTAAACTACGTATAGTGCTGTAGGAATTGTATAGATTTTTTAAACTATTTCTTCAAATAGTAGTTGTTGGGCAGTGAACGCTAAATATTATGAACCTTGCGAAGTAACTGTATACCTGCTCATCATCTTCAGCAGAATGAACTGTCCCCATAGACAAAGAGTTCGTAAGATCTTCTCCACTTTCATGCAAATCCTGCACCATGTGGAAATTCAAGTTACTAAGAAAAAGAATTTATCACCTATCAAGACTGGATCAATAATTTATTTCAATTCTGGGGATTTTTCAGCTAAATTTTGATCAGTTGCTTCAATACGTAAATAAAAATCCACCTAAAACACAAATTATAAGATTCAACATCTAAGAAATTGTCTTCTCAGAACCTAAGACCGTATAAATCCTACCCAGCAGGGATGGTCCAATCAAATACATTCCAACGGATAGCACCCATCCATAGAAGATGCGGCAGATACGAGTTTGATCCCCAGTTCAATAAATATGATAAAGTAACCACCATGAATTGATAAACGAATGAACTACGATAACCATTTATTCTTAAAAAACTGTGCTTAGATGTTATTAGAGGCCATCTTTTCAGTTACTACAAGAGAGATTCATGCTCTTTGTCTTAAAGCATATTATGTTCAAAGAATTCCCTTTGAAGTCCTGATAAAAGAAAGACATGTAGTTCATTGAACTTTTTTTTTTCTTTTTTAAACTGGTTTAAAAATTTCATTTCAATACTAAAACATGTAAATTCAAGATGAGTTAGGATCTGAAAACGTACTTCTTCATCTGGGTTGACAGAAGCATTATTAGATCCGTTCGTTAAATCCTTTGAAGGATTTCCCTGCATATACTTCGTACCATGTTAGAAGGAAGAAACAAGCGACCATCTGAAAAGGCTTGATTATAATACAGGAGAAGAGTACGTATGTACATTTTCATCCCGGTTAGCGGACAAGTCCCCTTCTACAATTGAAGGCTTGACCTCAATCGGTGTTTCCTGTGTACATTTTATAATTCATTCAACCAATCTTGACCAAAGTAACAAGTAATAAATATAAAACATTTGTAAAGTTGAAAATTTCCTGTGAAACTTACAGGCTCACTTTGCTCCAGGGAAATATTCCTTCCTCCTTTACTAAGATCTCTAAGTGTTCCCTGTCCATTCAACAAAAAGTTATGGAAAATGATAAATCACAAAAAAGGAAAAAGGATAGTTGAAAACTATCACCAATATTAGCAACATTCCAATGACTACTCTGTGTGAATACCTACATACGATGATCTGAAAAGCAATGTAGAAAAGCATGCACTATCAACTTTTCAATTGAAAAGATAGGTAGAAAATACTAGTGAAAGCAAGCATCCTTCTTAAGAAAGCATAACTGAAAACTGAGTAAAATAAACCTTATTTGCCCACATAGGCCCGCAAGCATTACACAAAGTCCTTGTGACCACCTGGGCCACGACGCATTGCTGGAGTATTATTTTCATTAACACCACAATGTTGACAGCTCCGGATAGTAAAACACATTGAAGTCAGAATTCTTCAAAAGGTTCATCATGATAAATATTTTCCACGAATCAGGTAACAAAGCATGGAACTCACGCGGTTTCTGGACGAGTACCATCTTGAAAGCCAATATGAGAAGAATCCCAGCTTGAAGGACTAGTACTTTCCTTTACAGATGCAAACTGCCCATTTTTGCGATGCATTCTACAAGTATAAAACAAGAAGATTACATCAGCATTATCAGCTGCACCACTACCATTTGTACATATGCATCAGAAAAGCAGTAATTGCATTTAATACTAATATAAATGGCTCCTCACAGTGACGCTTCTGAACTCATAATTCTATCAGTATCACTGGAAAATAATCAAATTCTCAACCTACTTTAGGCCTGCCCCTTTCAGGACAGAGAACCATGAATAAGTGAATGAAGCTTCTACAATTCAAACTTAAAAAGGATCCACTGCTCCCTGTATTAAACACATTTCCCCCAGTGGCAACCTATAATAAATGGCTATATCCTTTATACTGCTATCAAAATTTTTGGATAGTTTATGGCTCTTCTTCCATTTCCACTTTTAACTTCTACACTCGCATTGCATGTTGAAATGTTAAAAATGTTTGTAGCTCTAAACAAAATAAGTCCAAAAAAATCATACCTTTGTGCAACCTCCTTCCGTACTGTATACCTAATTTTCTTTTCAAAACATCTCTCTTTCCTTTTCTCACGGAACCTAACCAAGGATGCTATTCGTCTTGAAAGATTTGAGCGCTTTGAGACATCAGCTACACCCTGCACAATATAGTATGTGAAACCAAAAACAAAAGACCAACAGTGGAATATAATTACACATGATTATTTTAACATCAGCATACCATGTTATTTTGATCAAACGGTACTTCAATTGTAGGAACACCAGTGGGGATATCACGACCCCCCAGGAGTAACAGCACAGCTTGCACCTGTTGCATACAATCCAACAAACACATGTGCTTACTTAGAGGGGGGAAATTTGAGAAGAAAATCTAAACTATTCAATCCATTTAAAGAAAATAATAGAAAACTAAGTTACTTATTACTTGCTCCAAAAGAAAAGAGTGGTTAAAACTCTAATGCACAAAGTTCACTAGATTATAAAATAGTAAATGGTTAATAGTTTCACTAATGCTTCCAACTCTTCATTTGCCTTGAAATAACCCTTGTCCGGTGCATGAACAGACTCCTAAGATAAGAAATATCTTATCTATCGAACAAAGTTACTTTTCGTTTATACAAATGTCTAAAATTACTCATAATCTCTTCTCTTTTCAATCTTTAAATAGTAGGTTAAACCTGCTTCAACATGCTCGAATTCACATCCTCCTGGACTATGGAATAATTCATTAATTAAATCTTGCATCCTAAGACATGAATTTGGCATAGAAAAGTACCATAGAAGCCCATGTATTATGCCCATTTACTCAAAAAAAATAAGTAAATTAGTCTCATATGTTGAAGTAATGAGCAAATTAATCTTTTTTATTAAAAATTTCATCTACTTATACTATTAAAAATTAATCATTGCACGTCATGATGATGTATCACATATCACTATTTAATTTTTTTGTCAACATCTGTGTCAGCATCTATATAAATACATGAATTTTTTAACGGAAAAAACTAATATACATCTTGAACAAAAATATAAAAATTAAATTACTCATTTTACTAAGTAAAAAACAAAACACAACCCAACTTTTAATCAAAACTTCTACATACTTTTACCAAATTTGGCGTCTCATATTATCCTTCATATTCAATAAATTTTAGGAACATTGGTTTCGTGTCAGACGTCAAAACATTACTTTAAAATACGAGAACCCAAAGATAGAAATCTAAAGGCCCAATTTCAAATTTACTTTGCAATAAACAGGATGAATAGTAGGAAAATAAATTATTTTATTGCCAGAAATATTACCAAAGACACTTTTTTTTTTTTTTTTGTGAAAAAGGATAAAAACCTTTTCAGATGTAACAGCAGGGAACACGTAAACTTCTCCTTCAAAGGAGAGAGTAAGCTCGCTAGTTCTCAACGCCCTAACGACGCCTCCACCAGCTGCGCCACCGCCACCAATAACGCCGCCTATTAGTCCCATTCCATGCTCCGCCACATTGACGGAGTTGATATTCGCGTCCTCCACGTCACCCATGGCGTCATCTTCATAGTCTCCATCGTCGTCGTCGATCTGCATCGTCCCTCCCGCGTGCTCCTCAAACGGACGAACCTGAAGTGGCTGTGGATTCGCAGCCGCCATATATAAACAACGAAAGGCCGCAGGGTTCCAACTGTACCGAAAATGGAAGTCCTGAAGTAACGATTATGAGGTGTTTCATTGAAGTCCTGGTAACACAAAATTGGCCTTTATTATCTGTTCTTTAATTATATAAGCCCTAACCCTGGATAAAGATTTTCAAATCTCAGCTTGAGCAATAATAAGATTTGCAGGGGCGAGAGTGAATGGTGTTTCCTTGGACAAACTCAATTTTGGAAATTCGAAGATAAATACTTATTCGGATATAAGAAAAATGAAAAGTAAGGGGTGGATGTTGATTGGGTTGTATTTGCGGGAGTACGGATGTTGAGGATAAGTTGGTGTGGGGATAAAGTGGAGTACTATGGACTTTATATACGCTTTGTATCCCTCCAACTTACAAGCACCATCTGAAATTTTTTGAGTAAAAATATGTAAATTACACCAAAGGTGGCCGCCCCCATCTTCCTTTTTTTTTTTCACTCAACAATCAATTTTTTTTTAATTTGGTCACTAAATTAATCGAGATTACTTTTTATTGGTTTATTTCCGTTAAGCGTAATTAAAGCGGGAAGGTGATGTGGTAATTAAAAAATTAATATAATAACAAGTTTAGACCTTAATTTTTACATATTGTATCAATTTAATCATAATTTTAAAAAATTAATCCTTAAAATCTACAAATGATCTCAATTTGATACTCAAAATTTACCTTCCTGTTCCACTTCCTCCACTACCATTGCCATTGTTCCTCAATTTAAAAAATTAACTCCTACATTTATATCATTAGAATTCTGAAAACAAGTAAATTAGCATGTTGTGATAACCAAGTTCTTATGTCACAAGGCTAGAGAATTCTCGCAGAAATTCTCTAAGGCACCAAAAACAAAGCGAAAGTAAACTCGAAAGAGAAATAAGCCATGAACTAATAGAAAAATAGCGCAAACCAAGTGTTTAAGTAAATGTTTTCAAATATTCAAAACTATGAATGGAATAATTAGAAATGAGGGGGAAGGTATCTATTTATAGTTGAGCTCTCCTAGATCCAACGATACAGATCGAATTATATCAACGGCTGAGATTAATACCTATCTACAAGATGAGAGTCC
The DNA here is from genome assembly GCA_025506655.1 of Gossypium rotundifolium. Classification (NCBI taxonomy): domain Eukaryota; kingdom Viridiplantae; phylum Streptophyta; class Magnoliopsida; order Malvales; family Malvaceae; genus Gossypium; species Gossypium rotundifolium. The sequence continues at coordinate 82,011,891 of CP106722.1, read as the reverse complement.
TAAGGGATTTAAACTCTATAAAATCTTATCCCTTATAATTTACAATATTTCCCTTGATAACTCTAGTTTTACAGGAGTCTTTATTAGGCTACCAAAGCTTCAAGAAGATGGGTTTTTCCATAAACGCATTCGTCAAGGGCTTTGGTCCTTAGCCCGTGATAGTTACTCCTTGCGGTAAAATTATATATCATTACTTTTGGGATCAAAGCTTGAATAAATTACTTATTTCAGTCCGTATTTTCTGAACTTGAAGGTTATAACTTTATTTAGTATTTGAATTTTGTAAATAGAAGACACCTCTCTTGCATAAGGGTTCGAGAAGCATTGACTGAACTAGATCTTTTTGTAGAGGTGAGAACTGTTACATATATTTTAGAAAATTTCATTGTTATTTTTTATAGAATTATTTATTAATCAATAAGAATATATCTGATATTACTTAATGATAAATTTTTTTTATATTTGAAAATCAACTGGACTTTGTAACTACTAAAATCAAAGTACAAAAAGTTTTAAGCGTACTAGGCCTTAAGTCCAAAAAGAAACAGATCACTTTACCTAAATCATTCCAAGCCCAAAATCTGTTTTAACCCATAATAATTAAAATTCAAAAAAAAAAAGATAAAATTAAAAAAAAAAACCACCGTCTAGTTGAATGAATAGCTAGAAAGCATTAATTCTCTATCTTTTCACCTCCACCATCCAGCTATTGATGATAGCAGCATTTTCCAAAGCAATCTTTTCTTTACTGCTATAGAGATTTTCTCCATTTTCCTGACTCTTCTTCTACCGACTCCCATCAATTCATCTTTTTTCTCCCTCGTCTGTTCCTATCTATTCTCCTTCTTCTTTTCAGCAACATTTCCTTTTCAAAATCAGATTAAGCTTGAGTTTCCTTAAGGCTATGCTCTTGACCTCCATCGCTCCTTCTCCTGATGAATGTATCTTGGATGCGTCCCCAACAGGTAATGCCCCTCTCCTCTTCTCATCGCTTCTTTCGCAACTAAATGAGCAATCTCGTTTTCTATTCTAGGAATGAAATAGAATCCAATATCTTGAAAGAAACCTTTTTTGGTATGGATATCCCTGATAATCGCCCCTATAATTGATTTTTCTCAATTTATGGTTTAACATTTCTTAATCACTATTATTGAGTCTCCTTTTATGTCCAATGTGTTTATCCCCAATATAATCCCTAACTGAATCGCCTGTAATCCTGCATGTGCTTTCGCTGCGAACGACGATGGAATATCGGAGCGAATGACCAACTTATTTCTCCCTCCATGTTGCAGACGACCAAACCCGAAACAGATCTGGAACTTCTTTTATCAAACGTCGCGTCGAAATAAGTTGTTATCCTTGTGCTCCTTTCCATCTGCTTATGATCTCTGTCAACATTGGTAAGTGGTCTTTTTTCCTCTACTCCATTTAACTCTACTATAAAATTGGTGACTTGTTTAGCGATATCCCTACCTGTTATATTTTTTTCATAGATGATTTATTTCTGTAATACTAGATTGATCATAACCCACAGCAAAATAGACGGAACTGATCTTAATCTCCCTGCTTGAAAACCCAAATAAGCCAATCCCACAAGTTTTGTGAATTGTTATTGTTTACCCATGCCAGATTTAGTTTTGACCATACTTCTATTGTTGTAGGACAGTACCTGAAGACATGATTACTATCTTCATCAAAAGCGTGACATCAGGGACAAAGCATTTCCACTGCGACTTTTTTGCTCTTCAGATTAGAAAGCGTAGGGATATAATTCCAAGATATTCTCCAAACTATAATTTTGATCTTAGGAGGGATTTGTAAATTCCATAGGTTTCTATAGAAATTTCTATTCTCGGTCTGTATTAAACTAGTGCTAGGATCCAGATTAGTTTCTTGTAATAGTTTGTAGACGCTTCTAACTGAGTATTCTCCTGACGGCTCTCCTCTACATGCTTGGAAGTCTTCATAAACTGTCTCTGATAAAGGGATGTGTAAAATTTTCTTGGCAGCATCTTCATTAAAGGTGCTTAACACTAAACCTGTCTTCCACTTTCTATTATTAGCATCTATCAAGCCAGATACTAACTTGATTTCTTCATTGGTTGCTTCATTTTGCAATCTATCATTTGCAGCTCCCGGGACCTGTAAATCATCCCAAATGTCAATGTGCTCCCCTGTTCCTATTCTCCAACATAATCCTTTCTCCAAAATCCCTTTTGCTGACCAGATACTCTTCCAGGTAAGCGAAGGTACATTCTCCAACTCTGCCTTGAGAAAATCTGAAGTCAGATAATATTTTGCTTTTAAAACACGGCTTAGTAAAGAATTAGGGTAATTGATAATACGCCAACCTTGTTTCGCTAATAAGGCTATATTAAATTTATCGAGACTTCTGAAACCTAAACCACCATCCTCTTTCAAAGAGCATAAATCTTTCCATGTGCACCAATGAATACCTTTTTTGTCTCAATTTTTCTGCCACCAATATCTGGCCATAATACTTTCTAATTCAGCACATAAAGCCTTCGGAATTAAAAAACATGCCATCGTATAGGTTGGAATAGCTTGAAGGATAGCTTTTATGAACACCTCTTTTCCCCCTTGAGATAAATGACGTACACTCCAACTATCAATTCGTTGTTTCATTTTATCCTTCAATATCTAAAAGAACAGTTTTTTCTTTCTACCTACCATGTTAGGCAGACCAAGATACCTTTTCGGATTACTTGAACTTCGCACCCTAAGGATCCTAGAATCCATGACTTTATACCCTATTTGTGTATTAATACTGAAAAATACTATAGATTTGCCGTAGTTGACGCACTGTCCTGAACAGTTCTCATACTCTCTCAACATCAATTTAAGTGAAAGAGTTCCTCTCTCTGTTGCTTCCTCAAATAAAATATTGTCATCTGCAAATAATAAATTAGAAACCTGTGGACCACTTCTATTTTCCTTAACCCCTCTAAGTGTGTTCCCTTGTATAGTGATTCTCATAAGGCTGGAAAGACCTTCCCCACATATTAAGAATAGGAATGGGCTTAAAGGATCGCCTTGTCTTAATCCCCTTGTACGTTGAAAATTTTCTCTTATATGACCGTTCAAAACTACCGAATATGAAACTGTGGAGACACATTTCATTAGAAATTCAACCCATCATGATACAAAGCCCATTCGCTTCATAATTGTTGTAATAAAGGTCCACTTAACTTTATCATAAGCTTTACTCATATCTAACTTTACTACCATAAATCCCTTTTTCCCAGTCTTCTTTTGTTTTAAAGTATGTAGAATTTCGTAGGCCAACAACACATTATCGGATATCAACCTTCCTGGTATGAAAGCACTTTTCGCTAAATCAATGCACTTATCCATGACTAAACGAAGACGATTCGCTATGACCTTAGCTATCAGTTTATAAATCACATTACATAAGCTAATTAGTCAAAAATGGAAAATATTTGTAGGATTTTGAATTTTAGGGATCAGTACTATATTAGTCTTATTAATAAAGATACCTCTTCCCCAACGATTGACCAACATTTTTGATAAAACAAAGCCAGAAAGCCATCTTCTCCTGGTGCTTTTGTTGGACCCAATTCCACTAAGGCTGCCCGAATTTCCTCTTTTGTGAATCGCACTGTCAATCGAGAATTATCTTCTTCAGAAATACATCGATCAATGCATGTCAACAAATGTTCATAATTTCCCCTCATCCTTGCTAAAAATAAATTTTGAAAGTACGATCTAGCAATTGCCTCCATTTCGCAAATCTCTTATGTTTCTCCACCATATTCTAATTGTAATTTCTGAATTAGATTTCTTCTTCGTCGTTAGGTCGCTTATTTATGAAAGAAAGAAGTATTCTTATCACCATATTGTAGCCAATTAATACGAGCCCTTTGCTCCTAGTATCGTTTATCCTTTTTCGATTTTAAAATTGAGTTGGATCTTCGTATCAATAAGTTCTACCAAATTTTCATTATCCTTATCAGCTTCCGTCAACTCGATCAATCTAGCAGTTAGCCTCTCCTTTTTTATTTTTCTACTATGCCAAATTTGATTTGCCCATCTATCTAGCCCTTTTCTAACTCCTTCTAGTTTCTGTAGCCAGTCTCCATTTGAGTTCTCCCATGTGTTTCTTACCTCTTCAACAAAAGATTCCTCTAACATCCACCACGCTTCAAATTTGAATCTTCTTTTAGGTCGATCTTTCTCTCTTTTTCCTGTTGTGATCAGAATTGGACAATGATCAGAAAAAGAGTGTGGAAGGTGTTGAATTATTGCCTCTGGACATAAGGATAACCATTCCTCATTAGCTACCCCCTATCAAGCCTTTCTTGAATGCTTGTTTCCGGTAAATTCCCTCTTTCCTAAGTAAACCAATTCCCAGTATATCCAATATCCACTAAATGGAAATCGACTAACGCCAATCTAAATGCATCCATGCGCCTTTCCTCTCTAGGTAATCCACCCCTCTTTTCATGTCCATACATAATTTCATTGAAATCTCCACAAACTAACCATGAGATCTCTTCAGTGTTTTTCAACCTTCAAATCCCATGATTCACTTTTATCTTGCATATATGGGGAGCCATAAAATCCAGTAAATCTTCATCTGTTATCTTTATCAGAATCTTCAATAATCACATCAATATGCCTTTTTTAAAAGCTTCGAAGAATAATAGTTGCATCATTGTGCCATGCCAGACATAAACCACCCCTCGAACCATCCGAATCAACATCAATACCATTCTGAAATCCACAACTTCGTCTTATTCTTTCCATTTGATTCTTGATTACCTTTGTCTCTATGAAGAAGACAATTTGGGGATTATATAGCCTCAGCGAATGCCGAAGCCTACGTATCGTCCGTAGATTCCCCAAACCACGGGTGTTCTAGATTAAGATTTTCATTGTTCTCGGTCGGCTTGCCTTTTGGTAGCCACCGATAATAAAAAGTTGTTGTTCACCATTTTTCTCTCATTTACCAATGAATTATTTGAATCAATGCTAACAATGTCAGCATCATTATCTCCTCTTTGTCGCTTTTTTCCTTCCACGCCTATAAGAAACCCTTATTCAGCATCATGATCCATTAAATACTTATATTCTTTTAATTGTAATTTTCCATCCTTTTTGGATGACGTAGGAATGTTTCCTTCTAAACAAAACCCTAAAATAAGATCAGCTCGCACCTTCTTTCCCCAATCGCTCATCACACCCCATGTTTTCCCTTCAGCTATCTAATTTTCGTCCAAAATTCCACCCCTTGTTCCCCCTTCCTCCTCTCGTAACCAGATACTGCTTTGTAACCTTGCTTTTCTAGATTGAGCTCTTAAAGAGAGATCCCATCCCATTGTAGTAACCTCCACTCCTAGATCCATTTTTGCCTCACAGAAAGAATCACTATGTCCCAAACGTCCACAATAAAAGCAAAACAGTGTTAATCTTTCATATTTGAATCTGACATAGGATTTATTCTCATAGAACATAATCTATTTTTTTCCTTTTTAAGGGATACCTTACATCTAATTGGATTCTGGCTCGTAAATAATTTTGGTACCCCTTTCCCATATTAGCACCATCATATTCAAGGAATAGGCCAATGAAATCCCCAAGTTGCCTTGTCAAAACCTCAGAATAAAATCCTACAGGAACCTCATGGATCTGAACCAGAAAGGTGAAAAAATTAAAGGAACAAGTAATGATTCTTCCCCCCTCTTTAACAAATGTAGCAATAATAAATGATTACTAAAAGTCCATGGAGAACCCTTGAGAACTCTTTCCATATCCATATTATGAAAAAACTAAAACATAAATCTTTTTTTCCCAAGATCCAAAATACGAACACCTTTCACCGGATGCCACAAATTAGCCATGGTACTCTTCATAGCCGTAAAATTAATGACGCTTGCCGTTAAAAAATAGCCCACCAGTCGATAATCCTTTTCTTTCTCTAGGCTTAGAGAAGATGGAATTTGTAGAATTTCGTCCTCCTCTTCATTAAAGGATAAACCAGCGAATTCAGTTTCCATGGATGCTGCTACAGATCTTTCCAATGTTGAACAGTAATTGCAAATTTTCAATTTAACGAAAGCCAAACGCCGCAACAAAACAAAAAACCTAGACACTATCAGAGACGACAGACAGAAACGTGCTAGGGCAGCAGACTCTTCCCTGTCTACACAAATATTTTGACCCATATATTTTTAGGTTTTATATAAAAATATAAAATTATCCTCAATTTAATATCTATTACTTCAAAAAATAAAAGGCTTTTGGTAATTTTTTTTTTACTAAATTGAAATTCAATTGTAAGATTACATTAACTCGATAAAAATTTTAAATATTATTATAGATATAAATAGGTGAAAAAAAATAAAAAGCACAACCTACAAAGGAAAAAAAATGCTACTGTGCATTACTTAATGATAAATTAGGTTCAAAAAGAAAGAAAAAAAAAGGAAAGTTTTTTTTTGGATAAAGGTGGAGGAGTTGAAAGCAACGGTGGTAGTGGTGGTGGGGGAAGTGAAAGTGGAAGGTAAAATTTGAGGGTATAATTGAGACCATCTTTAAATTTTGATGGTTATCTTTTAAAAAATTATGACTAAATTGATATAATATGTAAAAATTGAAGGCTAAATCTGTTATTATATTGATTTTTTAATTTCCACGAAACCTAGAGATTTAACAACACTTAAGGAAAATGAATAAAAAAAAAACAATTGTAGCACCCTATACCTGGCCCAATTGCCGAGCCCGAATATCAGAATGCCACACCACCGTCTCACATCACACACAGTACAAATGAGCTCATTATTAAAGAAACGTCTTCCATTCTAACATACACACAAGTTATGAGTCAATCTTACACTAATTATACTTAGTACATACTAATCATACATCAAATAATCTTATAAATATAATTAAACATGCATAGGGTTCATTTAGCAAAATTTCAAAACAAGTCATGTAGGTATCGATACTAAAACAAAGGTATCGATATTTCTTTAAATGGTATCGATACCAATTGGAAAATCAGTACCAAAACATCATTCTATTTCTCATCTAAAAATCAAATCCTAGAAAATACCGGTACATTTATTAAAGTACCGATTATTTTATCCCGAGTATCAATACTCGTGATAAAGTATCGATACCAAATTAAAATATTGTCTTCCTATACAATGAAATATCATAGAGATATCGTTTTTAAAACCCTAAAATCGATACCTCTACTCTAGACACCAAAAATACAACATAATAAGATAAATAATCCATCTCAATCATAAATCATTCAACATGTAACTAATATCTCATTAAATAAACATCAAAATAACCACAATAACAGTTCAATCATCACAAACATGTTAGAGTAACCAAGCGATGAAAATAACCCATAAATCCCAAAGCAAGTATAAAATTTGTTAATATCATACTTAAACCCAGACCAACTCATAAACACTTCTAGTGGTGATGGATGATGAAAATGGTAGCATTTTCAAAACTATAAATATTTGATGCACCCACTTTTCATTATTGGTTAAAAAATGCTATTAGTCATTGTAATTATTCAAAATATAAGATTTAGTCATATACTTTAAAAGTAAAATTTCAATCATCCTGCTTTTTAATTTAAAAATTCTAGTCCAATCATTATTGTTGTTTGTAGTTTTTTTTTGTCAAAATTTGTCAACTTAACATATTTATTTTTTGTTAATCATATGCAACGTCATATAAAGGCAATCTAATCATGTTAATTTGGAAAATTTTGACAAAAAAAAACTAATAATGATTGGACTAAGATTTTCAAATTAGAAAAGTAAGATGACTTAATTTTTAACCTATGAAATACATAAACTAAATTTCAAATTTTGTCTAAGTACAAGGACTAACAACATATTTTAACCTTTATAACTTTATACATTACTAGTGAATCAAATGATGATGCTTCATTTAAAATAAACTAATTTTTTCTGGAATAATGACAATTTTGGCAGTTGGACTGTAACACCTTACACCAGTTCGAAAGACGAAAGACGAACGAATGTAAAACGCCACATTTGTTGTCAGAGTAACACAAATGAATGTTCAAACAATCATATCTCACAAAATTTGAAAGTTAAAACATGTTAATTGATGCATTGGAGGCTTACATAATAACACCGTGAAAATTGAACTCAAATGGACCCACATACGATGCTCTAAGGTTAAATATGGTCAAATACAAAGTTAGGTTACGAATCTTGAACTAAAATATCAAAATAAGGCAAGTTATCTCAAGACATGGGGCCATGTCTTGAGACTCGAGACCTTTAAAACCAAGTTTTGGCTATTGACTTCCATGTCTCTGGTCACTAGGGCCATGTCTTGAGACTTTACCTTGTATGTCTCTAGAAACCCATGATATGTCTCGAGACATGTACCCAAAAATTTCCCCTAGGTACAAATTTGTTCATTTTGTTTGAAGACTTAAGCCCATTTTAATCATGGTGGGAGTGTTGAATCTTTGAACGAAATTCTAGAAGGATTCACCATCCTCTGGAAAATGGACATGAGATAAGTTAAGGATTACTAAAGGGTTTTATTAGCCAAGAATCTACTCATGAACATGTTGGCTAACTGTCAAATGTGTGAATGGAACCTTTTGACAATGATAAGTACCAGACTGAGTTGTATGGGTTAGGGTCATCGAGAATGCCCTACACTTGACTTATTCCAAGGCACACAAGATATTCATGTCGTTGTTGTAATGAGTCAGATGATCCTTAGGGTCTCCCTGACCCTATAAGATAATGTTGCTCGATAACTCAATCAGGTTAGCCAAAAGTGAGCGAATTGGCCTTTTTTTAAAAAATTGTAGAAGCAAAGAGAAAATAATGAAACAATGAACATAAGGATTTATAGTGGTTCGAATCCAATTGCCTACTTCACTACCTTAGCTTTCCATAACTAAGGATTTTCCCAAATTCACTAAGTTGATCAACCTTTGAGGACAATGTTTAACCTTACAACTTCTTTAAGATTTTTACACAAATCTTAAGACACAAACCCTCTCAAAGAGAAACAAACAAGTAAACAAATAAATAATCCTTACAAGATTAGAGTGTTTACCAATTAAATACAAAGACAAAGAAAAACACTTAAGCTGAATGAAAACAATTAATGCTCACAAGTGCATATACAAAACATATGAAAAATTTGAGCTATAAGGTTGATAGAATGGCACTTTAAGCTTTTTTATCTCTCTTCTTATTGTTGATCCTTTGGAAGCTGGTATTTATAGTCCCAAATTGATTTCCAACCATTGTATTTGTTGTGATATTGAATAGAACCGTTGGGGATGAAAATACCAGTGCATTTGTCACCTGTAATAACAGGTAACAATAATTTTTTTTATAAGTATCGGTACTATTAGCATTTAATGCATCAATTTAGTAATTGCTAGCCCTGTTTACATTGATACTTGATGAAATTTATTGATATTCGATTCAAGGTATCAATAATCTTTTATAGGTATTGATACTAGGGTTAAGTATCGATTCTAAGGGTGGGTATTGATAAATTTTTTATAAGTATCGATACGTAATTACAAGTATCGATACTTAATATTTTTGCTCAAATTTTACCCCTAAGTCAGAATGTCAATTTTGTATCTATACTGAAAAAGGTATCGATACTTGATGAAAAGTGTCGGTACTTTTTGTTTTGTTGTGAGTAGTTTTCCCTTAGTTTAAAAACAATTTCAAAGGTTTTTGAATTTCTCTAAAATATTTTCTAAGTGTTGAAAGTATTTAAAGTTTAGAAGGATTTTGAAATGGATTGTTACTTTGAAATTTATCAATTCTTTGTTCAAAAACAATCTTTGTTCAAAAACACTTTATTTGTTATATCAAAATTTATCAAACAAAGCTTAATTTAACAAGTACCTTGGGAAATTTGAAGGAAGAGGGAAGGTTATGTGCCAAAATTGTTGTTGATAGGGGCTCGTTGGCATAGTTCCATGAAGACTCATCAAGTTTAGCACTTTGAAATTCTTGTTGTAACTCTCTTCTTAGTACCTACATTTGTTCCTCCAAGGAAGCATTTCGACCACAAAGACCTTTGTTTTGGGAGTTTGTTGGATAGGGGTTATCTTGAGGTTGGTGTTGGGGGTTATTTGGTAATCGCTAGTTTTATTGCCTTTGGAGGAAGAATTGGGTAGTTTCTTCCTCTTGCCCTGATTGGTTGGCTCTAGTAGGGTCTTTACTAGCCCTAAGCTCTTCGATGATCTGCTCATTTGTTGAATTTTTTTTATCCAACAAGCGTAGACATTCCTATTGTTTTCGGTAGATTCGTTACTGCTTTGGAAGTTGGGTTCAATAAGGCTCATCTTCTCTTGCATCTCAATGAACTATTGTTTTGAAAGGTTGGCTAGTTGAGAGGATTGTTGGTGTTACCATGGGGAGGTTGGGCATACCACCAAGGCAGAGTTGGAAAATGGTAATTTGGTGGATAAGTGTGAGTATCACAAGAGAGAATGGAAGAGGTACTTAGTGAAGGTTGAGATTGGTGTTGGGTGTTTTATTGTTGGTCGGGGTTGAGGGGTTGTTGTTGAGTGACCTATGCAAGTTGCTAAGTTTGTGTTTGGGTCGAAAAGAGCTCTAGGTTTTGGTTTGCAATGTTTTTAGGGACAACAGTGGAATAATGAGCCATTGTGGTTCGGACCATGCTTACCACACTAATTTTGGATACAAAGTTTCAATAAGAGAGGAAATAAAGAGAAGGTGATGGAGATAGGAGGGCGGTTCACCTGTGACAGGTGGAAAGCCAGAATAGGAGGCTGAAGGGGGAAATGAGGAGAAGGTTCGGGAAAATAATTAGTTTTTTCTTGAAGGAAGAAGGGGGATCCTCTATCTCTCGAGGTTTGGGTTATATATAAAGATTGCCCCCTTGTCTTGTTGTGCCACGTAGTCGACAATATGAAGGGTAGACTTGCTCGTGTGATCGACCAGGTGGCAGGGCCATTACAAGTCAATTGTTGCCATATCTGGTACTGTAGGGTCTTGCTCTAATATTTTGCTTATTGAAGTTGTACGAGGTTGTTGTGCCTTAGTGGTTCCTCAAAAGTCCCCACAAAGGATCCGTAATAGATCATTTTAAAGGTCAATCAAGAATGTTTCTAACCGAAGGGTCGTTATATGGCGCACTCAACCGAAGGTTAGTTTTACAAACCATTCCCAATGGAGGATCCTTGTCAAGTTGACTCTTGTTGTCCAATGTGCCCTTATCAATGTGGGTATAAGAATTAGCATTTAAGTTTCCAGTATACATTGTTTCTTACCTCTTCATCTTCTCATCTTTGTTTACAATTCCCCCATTGCAACCATTTTCTACATATATTTCTCTCAGCAAAAATTGGAAGCTGCTCTCTCGGATTCTTTTCCCCCCTTTGATTTCTGCTTTATTTCTTTAATCCCCATCTCTTTTGTTTTCTTTCAATTGAAAAAAAAAAAGAACTTAATTCTTGTTCATTTCGACTTTGAAAAAGGGAAAAGAAAACTCTGATTAATTTCTTCATCTACGTCCCAGTTCCTTTTGCTTTTGCTTGAGTTGAAGCTCCATTTATTTTAAAGAAAAAAAAAAACGAAAGAAAAAGCATCAGCAGGTCTTAATTAATCTTGTGATTGAATCTAATTGAGGTAAGTTTCGAGATACGAATCTGTTATTTATTCTCGTTAAGGAGTAAAATAGTTTCCAAAACACAGAAGGCATCATGTGATGGTTCTGAGCATGAGCTGGTGGAGGTTGGAATGTCGGAAGGCCAAAATTGTTGCTGGTTCGTCGGTGTTGGACCAGAATTGGACAAGCTCAGTGGTGGCATATGCACTTGCGTTCACTGTCAGATCCGAGATGTAGCAGAACGCGCCAGTCAACCCGGAACCACTGTCACCGGCCATTTCCTACACTAAAACAATACTGAGCTATGTCTAGAACATCACAATGCAGTTAGATCATTCAAGCATTAACTAATTGGTCGAGAGATCTATTTCGTTTCTAAAGAGTTACAAGGATCTAAAGTATAAAATGCAAATTTTCTCTAAAGATACTCGATTAAATTTAACAAATGAAAACCAATAACTATCGCCATGGAAGAAACCAAACCTCTAATGAGAAACATCAACTGTTCTTGCGTGCGAATTCAACTCGAATATTTCTACCATCCAATACCTAGAAACAACCATGATACGTAAAAAACACATCAAAACCCAATTGTTCCTTTATTACAAATATACGAGGTAATAGTTATAATACAGTTAATGGTAAAAAATTGCTATTATTCCTTGTTCTCAGTTAAAGTTATGAATTTAATCCCTGTATTTTTTTTTTTTTTTGGGTCTTTTTTTGTCCAATGTACTTTCCAACTTTTAAAATTTCAATCCTCACCGAATAATAATTGTTAAATTTAAGTTCCACTACTTTCAAAATATGATGTGTCAAACATATTATCATATTTGTAATATAGTGTCAACTTATTATTACCATGTATTACTTACTAAAAATTTAGTTAATGGATTAACGACGGTCATTTATGTTAAAAGACTGAATCTTCAAAAATCGAAAAGTATAAAAACTTAGAATAATCCAATTGGAGAAAACAGACTAAACCTACAATTGTATAAATAGTACAGGACTAATAGTTGAATTTAGCCAAACAAATTTCTGCTATTGTTGGGATCAAGATTAAAATTTCAAAATTTGAGAAGTACAGGACTAAAATTGATCAAATAAAAGTTCAGGGACTAAATCCATAGCTTTCACAAAGTACAGGCACTAATAGCAGAATTTAACCTAGAGTTAATGAATTAATTACTTGAAACACACCTTGGAATGCATTTCCTTAAAAGCTACATTGGCTGAAGCTTCAGAAGTGAATCGCACAAATCCAAACCCTTTCGATTTCCCACTCACGTGATGAGCGATGACTCGAACTGCTAAAGCCCCCAACATGTTCTTAATGCAGGAAAGCACAAATTCTTGTCAAAATAAACAAGTATCCAAGAAATTTACCTTCAATGATTTCACCATATTTTTCAAAAGCATTCTTCAAAACAGTCTCATTGGTATCATATGAAAGCCCTGCAATTAATAAACTTATGGCAAATCAATTATATAATGGTAAAATAAGATAATTTCTTGCGATAGTTCTCAACATAGACTCAACAAAAAAAAAAAAAAAATATCGCAGGTTAAATACTAAGGAAAAAGAAAAGAGTAAAAGAATTTTGTGACCTCCAACGAATAATTTTGAGCAAGAATTGCGAGCCCAGAGTGATCTAGCTAATGGGTTTTTATGAAGAACACGAATCATCCCATTTATAGACTGCATTACTTCATATGATTCAATCTGACGATAAGGTCGAGAGCTGACAAGTAGGAACTCAACGACCAAGTTGAGAATTAAACTTTCATAAGCATTCCATCAAATATCTGGCCTGCAAACTTATTATTACCAATTTTGAACCTAAATGAGAAAGCCCAAAGGGGGAGGAAATGGATTGAAACGGAGCATGACTCCAGTTCCCTAAAAAACCCACTTCATCCATCCTTCCAAACAAACAAGATTGATTTTATCTAGAATTCACCGCCAATAAAGACTGTTACCTGGAAGGAAAAATAGCTGCTGCGCGTGGATAGATAAGAAGGCGAGTTAAGGGTTGGGCATGGTTTTTATGAGGGGCAGAGTGAAGAAGACGGATTGTTTCTAGGGCTGGTGCTGGGGAGACAGAAGCATGACAAAACAGCCCAATCAACTCAACATTATCTACATGGGCTGTGTACCTCGTTGATGGGTCCTGTTTTGAAGCCTCTTTTTATATTGTATAAACTTGAGTTTGTTTTTTTTTTTTCTCTCTTTTTGTCAACTAGGAATTTAGTATATTTAATTAGGGGTGTTCACAGTTCGGTCAGATATCGATTAATGATTTTTTAGAATTTTGGTAATTGGCTAATTCAGTTTGAAATTAGGTAATTAGTCGAATTAACCAATTAACCAAAATATTTGTTGTTTTCAAGACTTATGTAGTGTTTGATTGTTAACTTTCAAGAATTATGTAGTGTTTCTAATGTTTTATTTGATGTTTTCACTTCCATTTAAAGTTTTTGAACTATTAAATAAAAAATGAACATTAGCAATGTATATTTTATATTTTTATACTTATTTTAACCAAAAGACAAAAACATATGAATTTCGATTAATTTGGTTAACCTACCGAATTAACTGAAATATTTTAGTTCAGTTAATGTATTTGAAAAAAAAACTTTTGTTTGGTTAACGATTAAATATTCTTACATTTTGGATAATTCGATTAATAGTAATTCGGTTTGAATATTACTCGAATCAACTATTTGAATACCCCTATATTTAATGTTTAACTAACAAACTATGGGTACAGTGATAAGATACATTGCACTCTTAAGGGAGATCATAGATTCGAATCTTGAAAATGTTATTATTAGAAGAAACAACAATAAACTTTGATATAAACAATAAAACGGATATAAAGAATATAAATTGAGTATTAGCTTAATTGACATCGACATTGTTACCATTCCAAAAGATGTGAGTTCGAGTATGCTGAAGCGCATTATCCTTCTATTTAAGGGTTAGAAAGGATTATGGATAGTCTTAAATATTATATCAAAAAAAAACCAAATATGATAAGGACCATATAATTTATCTCGTTGATGTGGTGATATAAAATTATTAAATTTTTACTTACAGTATTATAAAAATTTTAGAAAGCTATAGTAAAATTATATAAATTATTAAAATTTTATAAAGAATTATAAAAATAATAAAAAATTATAGAGGGAATTTGAAATTATAAAAAAATTTAAATAGCCGAAGTTGGCTTCCTCCAATCTTCTCTCTTTATTTTCATTCCCTTTCTATGTTTTGTTGTGTCAGCGATATGTATATATAGTGTTTCCGTCACTTATTTCTCGATTAAGTTTCTTTTCCATCTATTTGTACTTACTTTTTTTTCCTTTTTTTTTCTTTTTGATTCAACGAGTTGAACTGATGGAGTGACTGAGTTTATATCATTTTTCAATTGCAAAAATAGTTTATATTTCGATAGATTTTAATTGTTTTTATTGTTTAATAAAAAACAGAATATTTTATTAAATATGGTATTAAAGCTACAAAGTTCCGCTTTTAATGTTCAAAGTTGTAAGTTATTTTTAAAATAATATTTATAAAATTTGTTACAATATTGTCACGTTTGGTTCATTGTAATTGAATATAATCGTAATTAGTAATTCAATTATTTAATTGAATGAAATAGAATGAAATAGAACGTAATAATATTCTTGTGTTTGGTTGAATGAAATAGAATTGTAATAAGCGTTGTAATAGCATAAAAAAAAAGCTAAAATGACCGTAATACCCTTTGTAAATCTTTTTTAGATCAATGATTATTGTTATTAAATTTTAATAGGATTATTATCAAATATATTTTATTAAAATAAATAATTTAATCATATATTTAATAAAATTATTATTAAATATACTTTTAAAAATATATAATATATAATTTAATAACATTCTTAATATAATTATTATTAAAAATGAATTAATAAAAATAATATATAGCCTACTTTATTATTTTTAAACTTCAATGCATATTTAATGTAATAGAATATCATTAGCAAAACAAATAATTTAATTATCCTCTAAACTAAAAAGCAAAAGATTAGAAGTAATAAATAACTTGAGAATTATATTTTACTACTTTAACAAAAATTTACATGATGTCATTAGTTTATATGCCATAATCTATATGTTAAATTTTACAGCATCAAAAAGTTACAACAATCCGTGGCATTCTCACCCATTTCGATCTATGTCATTATACCATCCAAATATTTACATACACAAAAAGTTATCAAAACATCATCAACACCATCAACACAACCGTGGTTTTTAATGGGTAGAAATAAATCTTCTCACCCATTCCAATCGCACAGAAGAAGGTAAACTGAAGAAAACAAGCATTTGCGTTGGATAGATTGCAATTTTTCTCAATGCATGAAAGCGATCATCCTCAATTAATCCTTCTACTTCACATAAGGTCTGATATAATTTTTGGACATTTTCTTGAATGACCATTTCTGACTTTTGCTTTGTAACACCCCTATCCCGTCTCTATTGCCGGATTAGAGTTATGGACTGTCATAGCAAATAACGAAATAATTAACAACTTAAAACTTATCAATATTAATTTAAATATAAACAATCAAATCATTTATTAAACATGACAAACATACATTTAAATACCTTGAATTAAATTTAAAAGACCTAAATGTGAATTTCAAATACTTAAAAGCCCTATTACATGCCATTTATAACCATTTGCCAAAGTAACCAAAAACTATCAAAATGATGGTGGATAGTGTGATTGAGCTTTGGCGAAATCCCAGCTGATCAATCTTTCCGGTGATCTACATGACAAAGGAAACAACTATATAAGCAACTAGTGTTTAGTAAGCTCGTATAAAGGAAACTTAAACTTACCGAATATAATACGGTTAATTCAAGCATAGTTTCATTAATTCATGAGCAAAATTTCCTTTCCTAAACACATCACTTCACAAAGTTAGTACTTGTATAGATGAGCACATAAATTCAAGCTATGCATGTAACATTTCTTAATAGCTATTTCAAACACATGTTTTATCCATTAAGAACTTGTAAACATCCTTTTCAATTTAAATACATATACCAACATTTTCCACATAATCTTATAGCAACATAACCCTTTTCATAAACTTATACACTCGATTTAACCTTAATCACCCGTTGAACCAAATAGAATATCATCGAATACTCAGGAAATACGCACACAAGCTGTGGCTATATCATGTAACTGTATATGATCACATGAGCTGTGAAATGGGCTTACTCACACGAGCTATGGGTCAGAATATTAAACTACATGATGCTGCTCACACGAGCTGTAGAGAATTCGCAACAAATGCAGGACCTCAGCCATCGGTAGAACATCCAAGACCAGCACCCGAAACCGTATAACCCCTAATGACATGTCATTTGTATCCTGAGTATTCACAAGGTTCAAACGTGACAGTTTTACATATCCAAGTCCCTTATTTACGTTGCATTGTACTAGTTCATACATCCTTCATGAAGCACACATTTTTCAATTACAACATCCATTTTAATAGGTATCACAATTTGATCCATTATACCAAAAACATTGTACAACTGTCAATCTAAATTATTCATATTATAATATTTAAAAAGAAATACAACATTCAAAACTTCAATTAATAAGTTTAATCTTTATACGAACTTACCTTAACTACAACAATTGCAAAAACAGAGTCAACAACTACTTCGAAACCTTAGCTTTTCCTCGATTCGTGTCTGTTTGAGTAGTTTCTTGATCTAGATAAATATTCTTGTTTAATCAATCCAATTCCAGCAATTATTTAAATAATTTATACTTATAGATCCATTTTATTAATAATTTACAAAATTACCCTAACATTTTAACCTTTATGTGATTTAGCCCCTAGACCTGAAACTCACAAATTAACCACAATCAATGAAAAACCACGCTAGCCAATTTTTCCTATGGTCCATTACAAACCATGTAACACCCCAAACCCAGCCTAGACGTTATGGCCGTATCTGGCAATGTCACACGATAGTGTTTTTGAAACCTCGTTGTTACGATGAAAACATTCCATGTTATTATCTTTAGTAAACCTTTGTTATAACTTAGGAAGTTGTCTTTATTCATTTAAAACATTTGTTTTGAAACATCCCTTGTTGCGGAAGCTTTAATAAAACAGTCTAGGTGATCATGCGTTTAGAAATTACTTTAACTTTTTGAAAACCGAATTTCCTACGACCAGCAGTTATAAATCCATAAAGCAAAATAAATAAAAAAAAACCCAAATTTAAAACCAAAGTCCTAGAGGGTCCTTAAATTACAACCCAAATAATCAATAATAATCAAATCATAAATTGTAAATTGAAAACCATGAAGTCCAAAAATTACCGTGGTCACCGCTGAGTCCTCTGTCGCACCGATCTGTCTAAGTCTGGGGATTACCTGTGCACATTAAACAAAAAGGGTGAGTTTACGTAAACTCAAATGTAATCCGTAGAAACAAACAAACAATCAAGATTCACAATTGCACGCTTGAATGCCTTGGGCCTAAGCCCTTTTCAAGATGTCGATGCTTTGGGCCTTAGTCCATCTCAATACTGTAACACCCCTTACCTGTGTTTAGTGCCGAAACAGGGTATGAGACGTTATCTAACTCAAAACACATACTAACATGCATTACCGGGTCATAAAAATCCGTTCAAATTTAAAACTTTTCAAACTTCCTCTAATCATCCATAATATGGGTCTACAAGTCCTAAAACACATCTTAGAAATGTTTCGGGATCAAATCGAGTTCTTTGGAAAGCTTTGGAAAATGTCATTAAAAATAGGGGCACACACCCGTGTGGAATAGCAACACGCCCGTGTGACTTGATAACATCGCCATGTTGATAGACCGTGTAATTTACACGGCCTAAGCAAATGGGGACACACCCGTGTGGATTTATTTCTCGATTCAAAACTACAGGGGTTTTCACACGGCCTGATACACGCCCATGCTCATGGCCCGTGTCCCTCACACAGCCATGACACGCCCGTGTCCTGGCCCGTGTGCAAAAACCTTGACATTCTGTTCCTGACGTCAACTACCCAATATGGTCACACGGCCAAGGCACACTCCCGTGTCCTTAGACTGTGTGGCGAATTAAATTCCTAAATTCAAGTGCAGACTTCGCACAACCTGTGCACATGCCCATGCCTTATGGCCGTGTCTTTCACACGGTTGTGACACACGGTCGTGCCTCAGCCCGTGTGGTTACTACTGGGCATTCTGTTTTGCCAACCTAGGATTCAGGGGGACACATGGCTGAACTACACGCTCATGGGGTAGACCGTGTGTCACACATGGCTGAGACACACGCCCGTGTGGATAAGAACAAGGCTATTTACCAAGCCTTTTCTACCACCCTTACTTGCACCATCATAAACCACATAAAACAACCTATTTATTCATGCATAACTATACCATTTACTCAACCATGCAACTTGCACACTCATGAAAAACATCATCATTTCATATATTAATAAGAAATAGCCATCAACTATGGCCTTATACAAAAGAATTCATCTTTAAATAAGCCAACAAATTTGGCCAAAATAATATGACATTCGATAAAAGACTAAGTCCCTATACATGCCATAATCAAAATGCTAAATCTAACTATACCAAAATGTGTGGATAGTGTGGGTGATCCTCCGACGGTCTCCGTATCCCAAGCATGTTCTTCGACACTATAAAACGAATGAAAAGAGAAGGGAGAAAGCTTTAAGCTTAGTAAGTCTATATGCAAACAATGAACATCAAACCACATACTTATTAATCAAAAACAATTCAGATCTTCGTAGTTATACTTACTCATTTCAAATCTTACCACATTCCAAATACATATCATAAGCATTGCTCACATTTACATGCACTTATACCCTGCACTTATCACCACGTAACCACACGTAATTTCACTTGGTCAAAGTTTCTCGATGACCACTTTGGAATAATATTGGATACACGGTGGTTTCGAACACAGCCCACCATTAATAAATAACATGATGGTATCGCACACAGCCCACCAATAATCACATATCCACGGTGGTATCACACACAGCCCACCAATAATAATAAATATGGTGGTATCGCACACAGCCCACTAACAATCACTTATTCACGGATGCTTATCCGTATCCTTTTCCTATTCCAAAGGTTCATCCAAGAATTTTCTCATTTTCTATCATATTAATAGATATTAATAATATTCATTCACATTTCACACAATGCATTATTATGTAAAAACATATATAAAAAAGATGTATTATTTACATATAAACTTACATCGATACAAAATATGTCAATTTGAGATTTAATCTGAAACTTTGCCTTTTCCTCGGTCAAGGTTGACTCCACGTTCTTCTTGATCTATAATAACATATTTAGCTTATTAAATAACCACATTAATCAAATCACTTCAAAAAAATCCTATTTTGGGAAAATTATGGTTTTGCCCCTAAACTTTCACAAAATTACAAATTTTACCCCTAGGCTCATAAAATGAAATATGCTTATTTTTCACACATCCAAGCTTAGCCGATTCATATTATCTTTTATAGCAACTCACAATTTCAATTATTTCACACATTTACTATCCGTTTTATAACTTTTACAAAATAGTCCTATTAGGAGTTTTCATGCAAAAATCCTTTCACAAAAGTTGTTCATTAAACCACTAAGATTTATTTTCTTCAATAAAATTTCAGCAAACACATAAATACTCATATGGAAAAGCCCTAGGCTCTCAACCATTTTGCAAAATAGTCCCCTCATTAGCTAGATTATGCTACAATGGTCCCAAAAGTACAAAAATCATTAAGAATGATCACCAAAATCACTTACTTGCAAGGAGTGTAAGTTGCTAAAAATTTCAAGTCTCCAAACCCCTATTCTTGTTGATATTTTCGATGGAAGAAGAAGAAGAAGATGGAAAAATGATAGCTTTTCTTTATTTTATTTTATTACTGAATTAAGTCACCTAATACTACACCTAACCATTGACCAAGTCATTTTTTTTTTGTCCCTATGGCAGGGCAACACATTCCCAAGGGCCTAATTGCACATTAAGGACCTCTAATTTAATATTCTATAACTACTTGACACTTCAAACTAGTAAAACACAAATTTTGTCTTTTATGCGATTTAGTCCTTTTTCAAAATTAAGCAAGTAATCACTACAATTAATTCACCAAAATTTTCATGCACTCATATAATCATGATATAACACATAAAATAATATTAAAAATAACTTCTCCAACCTCAGATTAGTGATTTCAAAACCACTATTCTGACTAGCCCAAAATCGGGCTGTTACAAGTATAGTGTCAAAAATTCAGTAGGGCCTTAGCCCATCATAGTATCAGTAGCAGTAACAGTTATGCAGTAGCAAAATCCTACCCAACCAGCCTCTACACACCATTTTCGTCCAACTCTACACTCCATGTGGGGATATAATCAACCCACCCATCCCTACACTCCAAGTAGTACCGAATGCGGTACAATATAGTAGTTTGCAGCTGAGCTGCCAGTAATTAGGCTTAAAGCCATTCAGTACACTTCCTCCGAATAACAACCCCCAACACAATGCAATGCAACACACAATGGATGACATGCTATTATGCAATTTCAGTACATATATTCAGTTTAGATATTAACATGCCCAAGATGGATATCATTCAATCAATTTCACACATTTAGGGTCTAAGTAGCGCTTCATCGACCCTACAAGAGTTCACAATGACTTGGACGACCCATGCAACCTTAAAAATATTTCGGTAAAAATGGGCCCACACGTCTGTGTGGCCCACTCGGCCCAAATTGGCCTTGGCCGTGTGATCCATTTTTAAAGTAACCCATGCTAGCTTAATACTCATATATGTTTTCACTATTTACTTATATGTTCATTCAAAGCTGTCTACTTAAGTCATTATCACTAAATTATTTATATCTTGAGCTACAGAATTCCAAATTAAGATCCACTTGATGTTTTTAAAACTAGACTCAAATACCTTTCTACTATAAAATTTTCAGAATTTATATTTTATCAAATAAGTACAGTAAAATCTTTAAATTTATCCTTATTCTGCTGTTTGACAGCTTCATCCTTTTCTTACTAAAAATATTTATCTCTTAGTACGGAATTTAGATGATGTTTCCGTTTGTTTCTCTTGAAAATAGACTCATTAAGGATTTAAAAATATAAATTTAAGCCCCTAATTATATTTTTTTTTTTACAATTTCTGATGATTTTCCTAATTCAAAATAGGGGAACCCGAAATCATTCTGACCTTGTCTCACAAAATTTATTATATCTCATGATTTATAATTCCATTGCTTACACTGTTTCTTCCATGAAAAACGAGTTTAATTTCATATTTTATTCAACCTCTAACTCAGTTCTAACTATTTTTGATGATTTTTCAAAGTTAGACTACTTCTGCTGTCCAAAACTATTTTAGTGCAAAATGTTGATTTCCAAGTTTATAACACCCTTATTTCCTTTCTCTACAATTTTTCGTATCATTTTCTCTTATTTCTCTTATTTCTCGACAGCAAGCAATTTCGACTTTTCGCCGAATCCCCTTTTTTGCGTTTTGGGTATCACCTGGTATCGTTTTTGATGCGTAAGCACTGCTAAGCCTCCAGAACCTAAAAATCGACCAACATATCTCCAGATTAATCATTTAATTCATTTTTAATCAACCAATTTTGGAAGGAACTTGAATAAAAACCTAGCAAAACCATTACCTCGCTTGAGTAACCACGACTTCGCATAATCACAACGTCGATTCAAAACCACCAGCCCCTTGATTAACTCCTAAACACCAAAAAAGAATCTCCATTTTAGAGATTAACCAAGAACGATTCACAATAGACAAAACCGTTACTTACCGAACACGCGCAACCAACGATGAACAACCGAATCAATAAGAAAAAAAGAAAGAAATAGAAGGGGAAAAAGTAATGAAAATTTCGACAGCAACTAGGGGAAAGAATCAGCAGAGGAGGGAAAAAAAGAAGAAGAAAATGTCAGAAAAAGTTAGGGAAATTGGAGAGAAAATCGAAACTCTAATTTTTTTGCAACAAAAGATAATTAGATTATTTTCTGATAACCTCTCCCCAATTATCACCTAAAATCACTCCCTATTAACCCACTAAAACACAACTACTCAGAATTTTTCCCCAACACAACTCTTAGCCGAAATTGGAGCAAAAATACTGTCTCCACACCATCACAGAGAATTGAACACAGGACCTCCAACACTCCAGCACTCCACTTAACCACCAGACCATCAGGCCCATTCTGATATCAACTTACCAACAATTAAACTTAAGCCCTTTGCATAAGGTTAAGGCTTTATTTATAAAAATACCAAAATTTGCCCAAGTAAGGCTTGAACTTGGGACCTCTCACACACACCCAGAACACATAACCACTGAAGTAGATAGATATTGTATGTCACATATAAACGAAATCAAAAATTAAAAGTTTAGGGCGTTACAATTTTACCCCCTAAAAGAAAATTTCGTCCTCAAAATTTACTCGGTCAGAATAGATGAGGATATTGCTGATGCATTGTATCCTCAGGCTCCCACATAGCCTCCTCAGTGCTATGATTACGCTAAAGAACCTTAACTAGTGGGATAGATTTCCTCTTCAGTGCTTTTACATCTTGATCCAGAATTTGAACCGCCTTCTCCTCAAAGGTCAAGTCTGGCCTAACCTCAATCTCCTCAACGAAAACAATGTGAGTAGGATAAGAACTGTAGAGCCTCAACATCGAGATGTGGAACACGTCATGGATACGATCCAACACTGGAGGTAGCTCCAACTAATAAGCGACTGGTCCCACTCGCTTCAAAATACAGTAAGGTCCAAAAACCTAGGGCTCAACTTGCCCTTACAACCAAACCTTAGTACCTTTTTTCATGGCGAGACCTTAAGGAATACAAAGTCCCCCACCAAATACTCAGTCTCACGTCACTTTAGGTCCGTGTAGGATTTCTGTCTATCAGAAGCCACTTTCAGTCAATCCTGAATCAGTCTAACCTTATCCTCTGTCTCAGAAACCAACTCAGGACCCAAAACACATCGCCCGCCCAACTCAGTCCAATATAAAGGAGTGTGACACTTATGACCATACAGTGCCTCCTAAGGTGCCATCTGGATGCTAGACTAGAAACTGTTATTATAGGTGAACTCTGTTAGCTGTAAATAATCCTCCTAACTGCTTCAAAAATCAATAGCACAGCTCTTGATTTGAGCTTTAAGCTCCACAAGCTCATTTGGTGCCATTCGATAGGGAGCGATGGGCACTGGAGCTGTACCTGAAAGTAGCTCAATCCCAAACTCCAACTCGCAATTCGGAGGTAACCTAGGTAGCTCATCAGGAAAGACCTCCGAAAAATCCTTGTAACAGCCCGATTTAGGGGCTAGTCAGAACAGTGCTTTCGAAATCACCAATCTGAGGTCGGAGAAATTATTTTTATGTTATTTTATGAGTTAGAGTATGATTATATAAGTGCATGAAAATTTTGATGCTTTAATTTTAGCGATTTCATGCTTAATCGCGAAAAAAGACTAAATTGCATAAAGTGCGAAAGTTCTATTTTACAAGCTAAAGGTGCCTAATAGCCATAGAATGTTAATTGGAGGTCCTAAATGTGCAATTAGGCCTTGTTTTAAGAGGTGGCTGGCCATAGGGGGACAAAAAAGTCAAAATTAGTCAAAGTGGGTGTAATAGGTGGATTAAATTGATGAAATAAAATAAAATAAAGAAAGAAAAGATATCATCTTTTCTTCTCCTTCCTTCCACCGAAAATTAGTAGCAAAAATAGGGGTTGAGAGCTCAAAAATTTCAACAAGCTTCTCGCTTTGCAAGTAAGTTATTTGATGATTATGTCTTGATAAAAATTATACTTTTGGAACCCAAAAGCTTAAGCTAGTTAATAAGGGAACTATTTTGCAAAATGGTAGAAAGTTTAAAGTTTTACCATGTGAGATTTTAAGTTGTTTGCTGCATTTTTATGGAAGAAAATGAGTCTTAGTTGTTAGATAAACAACTTTTGTGAAAGGTGTTACCATGAAAATACCTAGAAGAACCTTTTTGTAAAGGTTTTATAATAAGAGGTAAATGCGTGAAATGTTGAGTTTTGATGGTTGTCATAAGAGAAATAAATTCTTACTTAGGCTCGTTAAAGAAAGAAATTTGATTAGAATTGATTTCCGAGCTTAGGGGTAAAATGGTCATTTTACAAAAGTCTAAAGGCAAAATAGTAATTTTGCCAAAGCATGATTATTGAAATGTAATTGGTAATTTTGTCGGGATTTGGCATCGGTACTCAGAGATGGCCCCATGTAAGACCACATCTGGGATGTGGCATTGGCTTCGTGTTATGTTAATGACGATGAATATGAGTCTTTGTGTATCCCTAGTGATTTAGTGGGATAAATAGATAAGCTTGGAAATAGAAATGAGATTAGTACTAAAGCCATGTGATTGAGTGAACACAGGTACCCGTGAGTAATTCACGAGGAATGTTTACGATATGTGGTATGATATGTGCTAGATAAGAACAAGTACGAGTAAGTTATGGCAAAGTGCTTAAGATTTTGGGTGATTACCTAATGCTATAGATTGATGTCATCATGAGCTTATTGCTGCTATTTATCTTCATGCAAACTTACTAAGCTTTATGCTTACCCTTCTCATTTCCTTTTTCCTTGTAGTATTGCCAAGATAACTCGAGGATCGTGGGACGTCGGAGTTCGAAAATCACACTATCGACATCTCTTTGGTATAACAAAGTTAAATTTATTTTGAGTATGTCATGTATAGGACTTGGTCATTTTGTTATGTCATATTTGTTAGCCAAAATGTTGGATATTTATGTTCTTGAATTTATTTTGGAAGTGGTTATTGGAATTGGGCTAATACTTGACAAGTTTATATATATTCAATGATGATTAAATTTATGAAGTGTATGCTTGTGTGGATGCCTTGATTTTGAGTTCTTAGAAGTGTCTTATAGTCATAATGTATGTTGAATTGAATTGGTATAAGTATGATTGCTTTATAGGGTGGCATTTGGCTTGGTAGACAGCCTTACAAATGTCCACACAGGTAGGCTGTGTGTGTCACACTGTCAGCCCCATCAGTGTGTAACTAGGCTGTGTGTCCCCTACATGTTAGTTTTGCAAGTCAGTATGCTTAGTAGTAAACACATGGACAGAGACACAGTCATGTGTCTTAGCCATGTGGAAGGCACGGCCACAGACATGGGTGTGTGCCCAGGCTGTGTGAAGTCTGCACCTAAATTTTGGGATTTAATTCGCCACACGATCAAAGGACACGGGCGTGTGACTGACCGTGTGATGCAAGTCAGTGTCGACCACGGGTGTGGAACATGGATGTGTGATATGTCACACAGGCATGTCCTTTTCTCCACACGGGCGTGTGGCCCTATTTAGGCAAAAATTTTCTAAGTGTGCAAAAGTCTTTGGTTTAATTCTGAGACCTTCCGTATGTATATTTAGCGCTTCGTAGGCACATAATAAGGATGTTATGAATATGAATAAGAAGTTCGAAGCTTAAATGAAATTTTTATAGCCCAAAGTTGTGTGTTTAAGCAAGTTAAGTTCGGTAATACTTCGTATCCATTTTCGATGTTGAACACGGATAAGGGGTGTTACATTTAGTGGTATCAGAGCTACGGTTTAGTCGATTCTCAGACTAACGTAGTGTAAGTATGAGTCTAGCTATACATGCCATACGTAAGAGTAATTGTGTAAAGATAGTGTGACGACTCCTGACGATTTGAATTGTATTTTTATATAGCAAATGGATCTTGATCCCGATTGAACTGCAGCCGATGATGCTACAAGTAATACGCCGACTCCCGCACAAGGGACCGCGCCATTAGAGAGTAGACCTGAGATTTTGGGTCAGGGAGAAGAGGCTCGAGAAACCTTTCTCTATATGATGAGCAATTGGTACACTGAGTACATTCGAGCAAATCCTAATGCTCAACACCCTCTACCCCTGCCTAATCCTCAGCCTGCTCTTGTAGCTCCTCAAGTGGTAGAGGTAGTAAGAAGAGAAAGGCCTCTGGTCGATAAGATCCAGAAACAAGGAGCCGAGAAATTTCGGGCTAGTAAGGATGACGATCCGGAGAGGGCAGAATTCTGGCTTAAGAATACCATCAGGGTATTTGATGAGTTGTCATGCACGCCTAAAGAATGCATAAAGTGTGCGGTATCTCTCTTAAGAGATTCAACCTATCAGTGGTGGAACACCCTTGTGTCAGTGGTACCAAGGGAGAGAGTAAATTGGGAATTCTTCCAAGAGGAGTTCCGAAAGAAGTAAATTAATCAAAGGTTCATCGACCAGAAAAGAAAGGAGTTCTTGAAGCTAAAGTAAAGTCGAATGACGGTGAACAAACATGAGTGTGAGTTTGTAAGGCTCAGCAAATACGGTCGAGAGTACGTATCGAAAGGAGCTATCATATGCAAAAGGTTCGAGGATGGGTTAAATGAGGATGTCCGTTTGTTTGTTGGTGTCCTCAAACTAAAAGAGTTTGTGGTGATGATAGATCGAGCCTGTAAGGCTGAGAAACTATTTGTAACACACCTAACCCGTAACCATCACCGGATTAGGGTTAAAAGTGTTACTGGACAGATCAAAAGCATATACAAAATTAATCGTACAACCATTCATCAATATCAATCATAATGTCCCTTAAGTAGGTCATCGAGACCTTAAGCATGCTTATAAACCGAGTCGGGACTAAATCGAAACACATACATAATTTCATAAAAAATTGAAACTTTTCTAAAATATAGGGGACACACGGCCATCGGGTAGGTCAGGCCTCACCCACTGCCATCGGACACTCCGTGTCCTCCCCGTGGTAGTAATCGCCAAAATCAACACGGTCACCAAGCACGCCCGTGTGCTAAGGCCGTGTACTAATAGATCACATACTGCCATTTCTCACACGGCCACCAAGCACGCCAGTGTCGAGGCCATGTGCAATTTAAGCCATATTCTGCCAATTTACCCACGGTTTTAGGCACGCCCGTGTGTCTCAACCGTGTGACATTATAGGCCCTTTTACAAGGCCAATATGCCACCCATTTTGGGTCTCACCTACAAGCAATACATACCAAATTGCAAACTAAATCTTACATCATTTCCAGCATTTATCATCCATTTGCTTAACCAAAAATTAACCATTTCATATGCATCAAAACATACTAAATATATGCTTCATAACTCTTTCATTCAAACATTTATCAACTTAAAAGCTTGCCAATACACATGGCTATGCTCACTTCATAAACATATACACCTATCTAGCCTATACATGCCATAATTAGCCATATACATTTTCAAAAGGGTACCAAAATAAGTTTAGTAGTGTGATGACGATCCTTGACAATCCCGAGCCTTTAGTAGCTTCGACGACCTATAAAACAGAGAAAACACACACAGAGAGTAAGCTTTACAAAAGCTTAGTAAGTCATATACAAATAAACTTGGCATAAGAAGTAAATATGCAATTTGATGCATTTGCACATCTCATTCACTTATCAATTTATCATGTATATGCTTGACTCATACTTATGACTACATTGGTCACATTTATCCATTCAAAACTCATTTGAAGCACATAGCTCATTCATAAACTTCCTTGCATCCCATTCACATTATCCTATTCAAACATACCTTTCTTCAAATCAAAGTCATATGCATACTTACCTTTCATGCATACTTAATGCACATTCAACGTACCTGAATCGAATATTCATTCACTTAATTGATCATAGCTCGGATATACCATTTGTATTGTAGACTTGCCCGTTGAACCCTTAGGAACCTAGTAGGATACACAAAAAGCTCAGAATAGTAGTACAATGCCAACGTCCCGCATTTAGGTCTTACATGCACTCGTATATCGATGCCATTTGTCCCGCATGTGGTCTTACACGCATGATTATAACAATGCCAACGTCCCAGACATGGTCTTACACGAGTCAATATGATGCCGATGTCCCAAACATGGTCTTACTCATAAAGTTCATATTGATGCCTACGTCCCAGACGAGGTCTTTTACATATAATTCATATCGATGCCACGTCCCGCATTTAGGTCTTACACGAAATTTCAAATCAACGCCAACGCCCTAGACGTGGTCTTACATGATAAAATGTAATGTATACCTATGTCATGACATGGCTAATCCTATCTATTCCTAGGTTCATACGGACTTCTCGCTTTATCACTATATCGAACTTATTTGAATTCACGCACTTAGCATCTCATAATCATTCATTTTCATCGATAGACATATGAATACATATATTCAATTCAATACAGATAAGTTTATTTGCATAGTGACTTACCTCAGATTTGGTTTATCGAACGGAAATGGCTACTCAGTTCTTTTCGCTTTCCCGCAATCTAAATCCGTTTTCCTCGGTTCTTGATCTAAACATATTTAGATTTAACCCTTTTATTCACCATTCCATTCAATTCAATCCATAGACACACATTTATGGCTATTAGCAAATTAACCCTCATATTTGCACACTTTAACAATTTAGTCCATCTTTCACAAAACATCAAATTCACAAAATCCACACACACACATGCTTGGCCGAACCTCTGTAGGGACTATATAAGCCCAAATATTTCATCAAATTTTCTATTTAGCCCTTCAATTTATCGTTTTCACAATTTAGCCCTATTTAGCTAAATTCATCAAAACTTCAAGAACATAACATGTTCATCTAGCTCAAATCTTTCATATATCATCCTCAAACATCACAAAGCTTGTAAAATCATCAATGGCATATTTCACATACATCATCAAATTGAGACATGGGTTTGATAGCATTCGAAGCAACGATTACGAAAACGTATAAATTATCAAAAATCGAAGCAAAACATACCTTAAATTTGGATCAAACTTAGCCGAATGTTTGAAGAGTTCAAACCTTTTCTTTTCTTTATGAATTTCGATGGTGGATGGATAGAAATGGCCACCTTTCATGTTTATTTCATTAAAACATATAATAATAATCTTTTTACTAAAATACCCATCCAATTAATAAATAAAACAAACATGTAATAAGGGTATATTAGTATTTCATTCATCCACTAGCTATAAAGTGGTATAACAACAACATTAGGCCTCCATATTAACAAAGCCACATCACATTAGTACTTTAACAATTAACAAACAACTTTCACTTTTAATGCAATTTCATCCTTTCGTCAAATTAAACACGCAAACAGACAAATTCGCTTACGAAAATTTACCACATGCTAATTCACATATCAACGACACAGAAAATAATATTAAAATATTATACGGACTCAGATTTGTGGTCCATAAATCACTGTTCTGACTAGGGTATAAACCGGACTGTTACACTAGTAAAGAGAAAAAGAAAGCTGAAATTGAGTCTCACGACTCGAAGAAAAGACAGTTAGGCAAGTCATTCCAATCCTCTTCTAAGATGTCAAGAGAGTTTGCTGTTCGATCAGCTACTTCAGCTGGGTTTTCAAACAGACGTAAAGATAGACAGTATTCGGGGTCAAAGGCTTAGACTACTTCGGTTGCTAGTGCTGGCAACGCTCGACCGAGTAGACTGGAGTGCCCGCTGTGTGGCAGACGTCATCCCGATAAGTGTCGAGCAAACGAGAAGGTTTATTTTAAGTGTGGATCTCTTGGACTTTTTATCAGAGATTGCCCCGAGGCGGGTGAAAAAGAGAAACCTCAGAATGCAAGACCGAGAAGTATTGTTAGGGGAAGACCACAGAGAAACCTAAGAAATGAAATGAGTAGCAAGAATACTTCTAGAGAGCAAATTGCAAGAGCTGAGGGTAGAGCACTAGTGAGAACATATGCCATTCGTGCTCGCGAGAAGGCATCCTCCTCCGACGTAATTATGGGTACATTTTATCTCTTTGGCACTCGTGTTGTAGCTTTAATTGATCCGGGATCTACCCATCTGTATATTTGTATGAAATTAATCTCTAGCATGAGCATGCCTATAGAGTCTACTGAATTTGTAATAAGCGTGTCAAATCCCCTAGGCAAATATGTGTTAGTCGATAGAGTATGTAAAGGTTGCCCATTGATGATTAAGGGTCATTGCTTTCCAGCTAATATTATGTTATTACCGTTTAATGAATTTGATATCATCCTTGGGATGGATTGGTTAGCTACTCATGATGTGATAGTGAATTATGGGAGAAAATTTATTGAGTTGAAATGTGAAAGTGAAGATCTTATCCGTGTTGAATTAGATGAGCAGGGCAGATTGCCAGTGGTGATATCTTCTTTGTTGACTCAGAAGTATCTAAGAAAGGGGTTGAAAATTGAGTCGGTACCCATAGTATGCGAGTAGCTAGATGTTTTCTCGGAGGAATTACAAGGGCTACCTTTGGTTAGAGAGATTGAATTTGGAATTGAGTTAGCTCCTGGTACGACACCTATATCGATTGCTCCATATAGAATAGCTCCAATCGAGCAAAAGGAATTGAAGCCACAGTTGCAAGAGTTGACAGACAAAGGCTTTGCAAGACTGAGTTATTCGTCGTGGGGTGCTCCCGTTTTATTTGTGAAAAAGAAAGATGGTTCCATGAGGTTGTGTATAGATTATAGGCAGCTCAATAAGGTGACCATGAAGAACAAGTACCCGTTGTCGAGAATCGATGATTTGTTTGATCAATTGAAGGGAGCCACGGTATTTTCCAAGATAGACTTGAGGGTTACATATTATCAGTTGAGAGTCAAGGATTCAGATGTGCCGAAAATCACATTTCAGAAAAAGTATGGTCACTATGAATTTTTGGTCATGCCTTTCGGTTTAACCAATGCCCCTACAATCTTCATGGATTTGATGAATAGCATTTGTAACACCCCTTACCCGTATTTAACACCGAAAAAGGGTACGAGGCATTACCGGACTTGACTTGCTTGAACATTCAACTTTGGGCTATAAAATTTCGTTCCAATTTAAAACTTTTTCTTTTACATTCGTAACGTCCCCATTACGGATCTAAGAGACCTTATACATATACTCGGGATGCTTCAGGACCAAATCGAAACTTTTAAACACTTAGAAAATTTTGACATAAAATAGGGCCACACGCACGTGTGAAGAGTGGGACATGCCCGTGTGACATATCACACACCCGTACTCCATCTCCGTGTAGAATTATTTCTCAAATCGAACCTACATGGGTTTTCACACGGCCGGACATACTCCCATGTCTTTGGCCTGTTTCCTTCACACGGCCTAGACATGCCCATGCTCTCACCCTTGTGTGAAAACCTGGGTATTCTGTTTATGACGTTAGCAACTTCATAAAGGGCACACGGCCTAGGCACACGCCCGTGTGTCTAGCCCATGGTTGACACTATCTTACAATACAGACATGCAGGGGACACATGGCTCAGCCACACAAGCATGGGACTAACCGTGTGTCACACACGGCCTAGACACAGGCCCGTGTGTCTACCCATGTGAACCAATTCTAGGCTATTTTCCAAGCCATCTAGTCACCCTACTTGCACAAATTCACACAACATCACATATCATTCTCAAATCATCAATTATGATACTTAAATTTTCACTTTTAAACCGTGAAAACCAAACTGTCTTCCCATATAGGATGGAGTAATATCACCAGCACAAATACAATCGAAATAAGCCATCATCCATGGCTATACACAACCGAACATAAACTGTTTTAGGCTAACACATTTGGCTACCTTAACTATGACTTAATTAAACAAAGAATAAAATCTCTATACATGCCATATCTCAAGAATATTTGAAAACTTATACCCAAACGACTACTCAATAGTGTGAAAGCATCTCCGGCGATCTCCAACCTGAGCTAGTTAAGTTAACCTATAAGAGATAGGAAAGGAAAAGGAGCAAGCAATAACGCTTAGTAAGTTCATATGCAATTAATAATCAACTACTGACATTCATTTATTTCACTCAACCATATAGGTATTATAATAATATTACATTTAAGCTCATGATTTCCCATTCAATCATTCATAATGCTTACTCATTTCAAACCTTCACATATCACAAACACATATCATAAAACATTGTTCACCTTTACTTGCATTTATACCCTGCATTTATCACCACAAAGCCACATGCAAATTTCACTTAGTCAAGTTTCTCGATATTGCCTCGGAATAATAATAAATACCCGATGGTTTCGCACACAGCCCACCATTTAATAATTAATAGGGTGGTTTCGCACACAGCCCACCATTATCTCACATTCATGGATATTTATTCTTATCCATTTTCATATTTTGAATATTCATCCGAGGATTTCCTCACTCTCTGTCATTTTTAATAGATCTCTACAACAATTATACGCATTCACGTAATGCATTAATGAATAAAACATACGCAATAAAGAATGCATCATTTACGCATAAACTTAATATGGATTCATCATATACCGAAATCACTTCATATAAGTTTTGGGTACATACCTGTACCACTTATGACATATCCACATACTTCCTTGTCTTTAACATACCTGTTGAATCACTCAAAATGCTACAAGGTACTCTTGAGTCTCATACATACGGTATCACATCAACGCCATATCCCCAATATCGTATTACATGAAATATCATATCGATGCCATGCCCTTAACATGGTCTTATACGAAATCTCACACCGAGGCCATATTCCAAATATACAATTGAAGAATTTCAAAGTATTTGCATTTTATTCATTCTTAAAGTTCGATTGAAGAATTTCATTCCTTGACATCTTGTCAAAAACGAATTTAATATATATTCATAGAGGCAATATACAATTCATACAACATCGAAATATTAAATACTTCACTTATAGATGCATTATTAGCACACATACTTACCTCGATACCAAAAAGGGTAAAAAGGGACCTAATTGTCCATATTTCTCTTTTCTCCAGTTCTAGGTCTGAATCCCGTTTGCTTTGATCTATAACAATAAAATTTACTCATTTAATCTCCACACTAATCAATACATTTCAAAATTTTTACTTTGGAAAAATTACCATTTTGCCCTTTGGACTTTGGCAAAAATTATGATTTTGCCCCTAGGCTCATATATCGATTTTCATCCAATTTCTTTGTTAATCAAGCCTAGACGATTCGTATTTCCTCCTATAGCAACTCAAGATTTCAAATATTACACACATTCACTATTTATTTAACAACTTTTACAAAAAAGGTCCTTTTAGGTGTTTTCATGGTAACACCTTTCACAAAAGTTGTTCATCTAACAACTAAGACTCATTTTCTTCCATAAAAATGCAGCAAACAACATGAAATCTCTCATGGCAAGTCCTAAAATTTCAACCATTTAGCAAAATAGTCCCCTCATTAGCTAGCTCAAGCTTTGGGGGTTCCAATAGTACAAAAATCATCAAAAATAATCATCAAGATGACTTACTTGTAGAGGTGAGGAGTTGCTGAAAATTTTCAAGCTTCCATGGCTATTTTTTTTGAGAAATTTCGGTATAGAGAAGGGAAAGAAAAGATCATATCTTTTAGTTTCTTCTCTTTATTTTATTTTATTCTAGACAAATTACCACCAAAACCTACCTAATTCATTTAAAAATTATTTCTTTGTCCCCTATGATTAGCTATTAACCTTAGAAAGGTCTAATTGCACATTAGGGACCTCCAATTAATATTCCTTAGCTATTAGACACCTCTAGCCAATAAAATAGACTTTTGCACTTTATGCAATTTAGTCCTTTTTTGAGATTAAGCATGAAATCGCTAAAATTAAAGTGCCAAAATATTCATGCACCCTTATAAACATGTTATAACTCATAAAATAACATTAAAATAATTTCCTCCAACCTCGGGTTAGTGGTCCCAAGACCACTATTTTGACTAGCCCCTAATTCAGGCTGTTACAATTCTCCCCCTTAGGGATTTTCGTCCCCGAAAATCTTACTAGAAGAAGTTGCTTTCAACTTTCATGAAATGTTTCCACCAATTTTTTTTTTGAATCACAAATCCATTTATCCTCATATATCTCTTGCTAATGGCCTTTAAACTTTAATACACAATATTGAAGCACATCTTTAAGATCTAAATCACTCTTTTTCTGAAATACATATACTCCGTAATCTATCAAGTAATATTTCTGCACATACTAAAATGATCATATAGATTTTAATCAAACAATTTACCACAATCCAAATGATATCTTTCTTTTTGGGAGTCATGCCAACCCAAATTCAAAGTCTATAATATTATCAACTTATTTTCTCCCTGAAATCTCCACTAACTGTAATAGTCGTGAATACTCTTGAAATTCAGCTTATACCTGTCGACAAATTGACATCTGGTTGTAACTAAAAAATATCGTGATATACATATACACTCAATTCACCAAAACACCTACTCATGACCGCTGATTTCATTATTCTTGGATGAACAGACGTGCTACCACTATGTCTCGTACTAAATCTTCTGCATAGGTTCTGGGTTCATCAATTTGCAAATTCTATCTCGAGATGGAAATAATAGCGGAAATCTTATCCTACCCGAATTTTAACATCAGGAGTAAACTCATTAAACTCATTCTGAACTCGTTTAGGTTACCATTCACTATTACACTTCTGAACTTCTTTGTTTTAGAAGGAAAAAATTGTCTCAGAGTTTAACATCGCTAAATTTAGGATATTGACAACTAAGGTCAATCGAGTAACCAACTCGTATCAAAGAAACGAGGGTTTTCCATCCAGATATCTTTACTACATCTGCTCCTCGAAAGGTAACCCAATAACTACACATACTCTTGCAATAGCTCAAACCATCTTCACTATCTTACATTCAAATTTTTCTACCACATTAAATACTTTAACTCATCAAGATTCAGAAAGCACATATCATTTTCCATGGATCATATTATATCATCGAATTCACAACACAGACATAAAAGTGATCGTCTCTGAATCACCAGTCCAACACTTCTTTTTAATGTAACCTTAATCGTCTAAAGATACAAACTATCTCCTTGCATCCTGGTATTAAGGCATATTCCGATTTATTTAATAGTGCATCACTGAATATCATAAATTCCTTTTCTCAATTCAAACTGAACTCAGATCTAGAACTTTCAGTTAGTAATACCTTCAATTACTTTCGCTAACCTACAACAGACCATTTAAACTTTCGTAAAGGTGATAATTTTTCAATCAGAACACCTCAACTTGTCATCGACATTGTTCGGTTAGAATATTTCTATAGGCATATCTCTGTATTATGCTTCCTAGAATCTAATTTCCTCATTCAAACTATCTATCTTCATACTGGAATATAGTTCAAACACACAATCCTCTGAAATCCTCTTGTTATGCTAATTAAAAACTTTTACTACTGTCTTAACTCAGAATAACAAGGATATCTCAATAGAATGCATTGACTTTATTCGGCTTATCTAAAAAATACATCGCACAACTTGAAACTTGTGATTTCACTACTTATACTTTTGTCGATATTAACTTCTTATACTAAAAATTAGAGGTAACGAAATACTAGATTTATCACTTTTCTATGATCGAACTAAAAGCGTAACCATAGTAGATATACTATCACAACTGAAGAATGCACTTTAAAGATAAATCATGATCAGCAGGGACATAAGAATAGTCTCATATACAATTTTTATCACCGACTTCACTTCAAAATACCAAAATAGAATTATGAAGAGATAAAGAAGTGCCGATTGCGAACCAACCGAATCGACAACAATTTTGTCTAAATTTACAATCAGCTAACATTCTCACACGATTTTAATTTCATAAAAATGAACAACCACATAACCCCTGAAGGGGAAATGGATATCTATATAGAATAATCAAAGAGATCATTATAATCTATTCAACTATGATTGTCATAATCAAACACTTTTACAGCTCGAATATTGTTTCTCTGACCATTTTTGTCATCATAAACCCTTTATTATTCCTTTCACTAATGAACATCAAATTCGAGTAGTTCTTGATAAGTACATACTTTAGGCTTCATACTCAATTGAGTCGAATAGCCGAGACTAGCTTTTTCTTTACTCGTAACATTGCATATTCAATGTAATCTTTAAAACATCCTAATATTCTTTTCAATACTGTTTTCACTTTCCAACTACTTTCATCCTGTATACATTACTGATTGTTTCACCACCGAACTCTTTAGTTTCACACTTATGAACTTATTCAACTCGACTCACACAAAAATCTCGTTATAAATCAACACTGGTAAGGGGGTGAGGTCGTAAAGTCTCTAACTTGACTTTCATGACTACACACATATGACTTAGCATTCATCATTAATGAAATATCATCGTAATTATACAACTCGCTCCAAGCGAATTTTCACACTTACTCATGTTACAAATGTTTCTATCATTCATAATTTTGAACAGTGATTTTACTTACTCAAACTCCATATTGATATCTATTCAAGTACTCATCATTTAACCCCATTTTCTCTTACAATTGCTTGTCAAATTAGAGAACGTCTTACCGGTTTGAGTACGTCGTTTACTTAATTGCCATAGTCCGACTATGGTCTTACTCGTATCACAATATTTTAGCTCAATTATAATCTTACATGTCATCATGATGCCATAGTCTTACTATGCTCTTACACGAAATCACATATCGATACCAATGCCATATCCCAGATATGGTCTTACATGGAAACACATGTCAATGCCAATGCCATATCCTAGATATGGTCTTACACGAGATCGTACGTCGATGCCATGCCCCAGACATGGTCTTACACGATTTCATACCGAAGTCAGGTCTCAAACGTGGTCTTACACAGAATCACTATTCGATACCGATGCCATATCCTAGATATGGTCTTACACAGGATCATGTATCGATGCCAATGCCATGTCCTAGACATGGTCTTATATGGAATCACATGTACGGCCATGGTCCAACCATGGTCTCATTCATCAATTCATCATTGAACGACCGTACTCATTTCTTACGTTCTACTTAATTTGACTCCCCAGTTCAACTTCCATACTATTATAACATTTGTGGCTTCATAACAGAGTCATAAAACAAAACATTATATATCCTCAAATTTAACAGTTAAACATGAGATTCAACTATGTAGACATACTGATTGTATATTATTCAAACAAGTGTACATACACACATATCCCGTTCATTGGGTAAGTTTACTCATCATATTCACTTAATCAAATATGTTGAGCATATAACACCGTATGCATGTCGAGCCAACATGGATGAGCTTATCACCATATAACTTCCATTTCATTCCACGTTTTTCACCTTTCTCAACTTATGATTATCTCATTTCGTATCTTATCACACACATGTCATAAACTTCTATTCATACCTTTCTGGATTTCATCACCTCATAAGCACATTTCAATTATCTCATTACCATTTTCAACATTATCGATAATAGCTCAGTTGGGAATCATCTCTGTCTTAACAAAATAATTTTGTTAGAGTCGAGAGATATCACACTATTGTGAGTAGTAATGTGGCATGTATAGCTAAACTCTTGTAC
Organism: Gossypium rotundifolium; assembly: GCA_025506655.1. NCBI lineage: Eukaryota > Viridiplantae > Streptophyta > Magnoliopsida > Malvales > Malvaceae > Gossypium > Gossypium rotundifolium. The sequence continues at coordinate 81,973,547 of CP106722.1, read as the reverse complement.
GCTATGTTAGTCCAAGACTCGACTAAACCATAGCTCTGATACCACTAAATGTAACACCCCTTATCCGTATTCAACGCCAGAACCGGGTATGAGACATTATCGGACTTGACTTGCTTGAACATTCAACTTGGGGCTATAAAATTTTATTCTAATTTAAAACTTTTTCTTTTACATTCATAACGTCCCAATTACGGGTCAACGAGACCTTATACATATACTCGAGATGCTTCGAGACCAAACTAAAACTTTTAAACTCTTGGAAATTTTTGACATAAAACAGGGCCACACGCCCGTGTGATATATCACACACCCGTGCTCCATGTAACACCCCTAACCTGTAACCATCACCAGTTTAGGGTTAAGAGGCATTATAGGACAAACAGAAACATTCAAAGATAATTTCTTATCATAATTCAACAAATCAAATTAAAGTGTCCTTTAAATAGGTCTACAATACCTTAAACATTCTTTAGAAAGGGGCCAGAACTAAACTGAACACATACAAAAAATTTTAGAAATTTAAATATTTTTCTAAGTTATAGAGGTCACACACCCGTGTGGGCAGGCCGTGTGCCTACCACGGCCTCAGACACGCCCGTGTGTCTAAGCCGTGTCAAAACAGGGCATACATATTGACTTGTCCACACAGCCATGGACACGCTCGTGTGTTTCACCCGTGGTCGCTACTAACTTGCACCACATGGCCAGTCACACGCCTGTGTGTCCTGCCTGTGGTCGAGTCTGACTTATTTTGAAATACAACCACGAGGGACACTGTCGAGCCACATGCTCGTGTGCTCAACTGTGTGGGCAATTATAGACCATTTGCACGGCCAAAATGCCACCCACATTTTGGTTTATCCCTACAAGCACATATAAGCATCTTTCCATACATCAATGGCAATAAAAAACATACCAAATGGTCATCTTTTTCAACTCATTCAAGTACATTTCATCTCAACAACTTATACACTATTTAGATAAACTAAATCACAAGTATATATAAGTGATATTCATCCATAAATTTACCAATTCATTATGGCATCACTCCATCAATAATATACCAACTATATATTACCAAACATAGTTCAATATTACCATATGCTCTATCATTAACAAAACACATCATTTTTCTCATCAACTTATTCACAACATATCATTAACTAGTCATATCACATGGCTATTCATATGTTCCCAAACATAATTCAATTGACTAGCCTATACATGCCATACTTAGGATATACATTTTCAAAGGATACCAAAAATAGGATTGAGTAGTGTGATGACGATTCTCGACGATCCGCGAGCCTCTTATAGCTTTAACAATCTATAAAACAGAATAAAAACAAACAAAGTAAGCTTTCCAAAAGCTTAGTAAGCCATATACAAATAAACTTAACATAAAATGCACATAATCACATTGATACAATGTCATTAATATTTCTCATTTGCAATTTCATAGCATGTTCTTTGGCTCATTTATTTAGCCATAGATTGCTAACATATCACATCTCAAAGCATCACTTATGCTCATAGCACATTCAAACATATATCACCTATTATCTCATCAAATCCATACACATAATCATATAGGTAAGTTCATATATACACTTACCTTTCATACACATACGTAGTGTACTTTTCAAATGTACCTGACTTGTTTATACATTTCACAGAGTCTTTCATTTCTAAGATTTGCCTATTGAATCATTCAGAATCAAATAGGAAGCTCGGAATACTCAGAATGATCGTACAAGGCCAACGTCCCAAACGTGGTCTTCATATAACCAGATATCGATGCCACTTTCCCAGACAGGGTCTTACACGAATCAATACGATGCCAACGTCCCAGACGTGGTCTTACACGATATCACATATCGAACACCTATGTCATGACATATGTAATCCTATCTATTCCTAGGTTCGTATGGGACTACTCGGACACTGATTCATTGTCGACACATCCTCAGATTTCATGTATTCATCATCTCATGCACATTCATCACAATGAAATTTCATATGTACGTACATAAATCAATACAAATACATTTATTTGTATATAGACTTACCTCGAATTCGGATAAACGGAAACGAACTCGGCTACTCAATCACTTTTGATTTCCCACGATCTAAGTCTGTTTTCTTTGGTTCTTGATCTATACATATTCAAATTTAACTCATTTATTCACCAAATCATTCAATTCAATCCAAAAACATATATTTAGGGTAGTTTACAAATTAGCCTCGCATTTTCACATTTTGACATTTTAGTCCATATTTCACAAAATCACAAAATACACATATTTTGCTTATACTTATGCTTAGCCAAAAATCACTCATGCTCATACAAGTCCACATATTTCATTTATTTCACAATTTAATCCCTCAAAATATTATTTTCTCAATTAAGTCCAAATTACTCAAATTTATCAAAAGTCCAAAGACAAAACATGTTAATCTAACACATATATTTTATATTTCATCATCAAACATCATAAAACCTATGATTTCATCAATGGAACATTTCAAAATCATAATCAATTCACAAAATTGAAGCATGGGTTTTGAAGAAGACCAAGCAACGATTACAAAAATGTAGAAATTATCAAAAATCGAAGCAAAACATACCTTGAATTAAGATTAAACCTAACCGAATGGAGCTTGGTTTTGTTTCTTTTCTTTCCTTACTATTTTCGGCCAAATAAGATGAATAATGGCCTAATTCATGCTTTTTTATATTAATTATCATTTTAATTAATCAATTCCCATGTTACCCTTAATGAAACTTGATAACATGTATATTATACATACCCATTACCGTCCATGCCATGTTATAATGGCTTACATAGAATATAATGACTCCTTGTTATTAAAGCCACTCAAATAGGTACCTTTACATATAACATGCTAATATTGCATTTAATGCAATTTAATCTATTTCTCAAATTAAGCATATAAATGACCAAATTAAATCACAAAACTTTCACACATGCTTAATCACATATCACTGACACAGAAAATAATATAAAAATATTTTTTAACTCAAATTTTTGGTCTCGAAACCACTATTCTGACTAAGGTCTAAATCGAACTGTTACACTCCATGCTCGTGTAGAATTATTTCTCAATTCAAACCTACAGGAGTTTTCACACGGCCGAACACACGCCTGTGTCTTTGGCCTGTCTCCTTTACACAGCCTAGACACACCCGTGTTCTCACCCGTGTGTGAAAACCTGGGTATTCTTTTTAAGACGTCAACAACCTCATAAGGGGCACACGCCCGTGTGTCTATCTTGTGGTCAACACTGTCTTGCAATACTGACATGCAGGCGACACACGGCTCAGCCACACACCAATGGGATGGGCCGTGTGTTACACATGGTCTAGACACACCCCCATGTGTCTACCAGTGTGGACCAATTCTAGGCTATTTTCCAAGCCATTTAGTCACTCTACTTGCACACATTCACACAACATCACATATCATTCTCAAATAAACAATTATGATACTTAAATTTTCACTTTTAAACCATGAAAACCAAACTATATTCACATATAGAAGGGAGTACTATCACCAGCACAAATACGATCGACATAAGCCATCATCTATGGCTATACATAACCGAACCATAAACCGTTTTAGGCCAACACATTTGGCTACCTTAACTATGACCTAATTAAGCAAATTAAGCAAAGAATAAGATCTCTATACATGCCATATCTCAAGAAGATTTGAAAACTTATACCCAAAAGACTACTCAATAGTATGAAAGCATCCCCGTCGATCTCCAACCCGAGCTAGTCAAGTTAACCTATGAGAGATAGGAAAGGAAAAAGAATAAGCAATAACGCTTAGTAAGTTTATATGCAATTAATAATCAACTACTGACATTCATTTATTTCACTCAACCACATAGTATTATAATGATATTACATTTAAGCTCATGATTTCCCATTCAATCATTCATAATGCTTACTCATTTCAAACCTTCACATATCATAAACACATATCATAAAACATTGTTCACCATTACTTGCATTTATACCCTGCATTTATCACCACAAAGCCACATGCAAATTTCACTTAGTCAAGTTTCTCGATATTACCTCGGAATAATAATAAATACTCGATGGTTTAGCACACAGCCCACCATTTAATAATTAATAAGGTGGTATCGCACACAGCCCACCATTATCTCACATTCATGGATATTTATTCTTATCCACTTTTCTATTTCGAATATTCATCTGAGGATTTCCTCACTCTCTGTCATTTTTAATAGATCTCCACAATAATTATACGCATTCACACAATGCATTAATGAATAAAACATACGCAATAAAGAATGCGTCATTTACGCATAAACTTAATATGGATTCATCATATACCGAAATCACTTTATATAAGTTCTGGGTACATACCTGTACCACTTATGACATATCCACATACTTCTTTGTTTTTAACATACTTGTTGAATCACTCAAAATGCTACAAGGTACTCTTGAGTCTCATACATACGGTATCACATCAACGCCATATCCCCGATATGGTATTACATGAAATATCATATTGATGCCATGTCCCTGACATAGTCTTATACAAAATCTCACACCGAGGCCATATTTCAAATATGGTCTTACACGGGACCTTAATAACCTTAATATCATAGTATTTACATTCTATTCATTCTTAAATTTCGATTCAAGAATTTCATTCCTTGACATCTCGTCAAAAATGAATTTAATATATTTTCATAGAGACAATATACAATTCATACAACATCGAAACATTAAATACTTCACTTATAGTTGCATTATTAGCACACGGACTTACCTCGATACCAAAAAGGGTAAAAAGGGACCTAATTGTCCATATTTCTCTTTTCTTCCATTCTAGGTCCGAATCTTGTTTGCTTTGATCTATAACAATAAAATTTACTCATTTAATCTCCAAACTAATCAACACATTTCAAAATTTCTACTTTGGCAAAATTACCAATTTGCCCTTTAGACTTTGGCAAAAATTACGATTTTACCCCTAGGCTCGTATAACGATTTTCATCCAATTTCTTTATTAATCAAGCCTAGCCGATTCGTACTTCCTCCTATAGCAACTCAAGATTTCAACTATTACACACATTCACTATTTATTTCACAACTTTTACAAAAAGGTCTTTTTAGGTGTTTTCATGGTAACACCTTTCACAAAAGTTGTTCATTTAACAACTAAAACTCATTTTATTCCATAAAAATGCAGCAAACAGCATGAAATATCTCATGGAAAGTCCCTAAACTTTCAACCATTTAGCGAAATAGTCCCCTCATTAGCTAGCTCAAGCATTGGGTGTTCCAAAAGTACAAAAATCATCAAAAATGATCATCAAGATGACTTACTTGTAGAGGTGAGGAGTTGTTGAAAATTTTCAAGCTTCCATGGCTGTTTTTCTTGAGAAATTTACGTGGAGAGAGGGAAAGAAAAGATGATATCTTTTCTTCTCTTTATTTTATTTTATTCTAGACAAATTACCATCAAAACCTCACCTAATTCATTTAAAAATTATTTCTTTGTCCCCTATGACCAGCTATTAACCTTAGAAAGGCCTAATTTCACATTAGGGACCTCCAATTAATATTCCTTAGCTATTAGACACTTCTAGCCGATAAAATAGAACTTTCGTACTTTATGCGATTTAGTCTCTTTTTTTTTTTGCGATTAAGCATGAAATCGCTAAAATTAAAGTAGAAAAATATTCATGCACCCTTATTAACATGTTATAACTCATAAAATAGCATTAAAATAATTTTCTCCAACCTCGGGTTAGTGATCCCGAGACCACTATTTCGATTAGCCCCTAATTTAGGCTATTACAGCATTTTTCGACCATTTTGGATAAATTTGTTGTTGTCTTCATTGATGATATTCTTATCTACTCTCAGAATGAGAATGAGGACATCGAGCATTTGAGAACGGTTCTACAAATCTTGAGAGATGAACAATTATATGCCAAGTTTAGTAAGAGCAAATTTTGGCTTAGAGAAGTTGGATTTTTGGGGCATATTGTCTCAGGAGATGGAATCCAAGTTGACCCGAGTAAGATCTCAGCAATTATAGATGTGAAGCCACCAAAGAATGTAACCAAGGTTAGGAGTTTTCTGGGCCTAGATGGCTACTATAGATGTTTTGTCAAGGGATTTTCTATGATAACTACTCCGATGAAGAGGTCGCTACAAAAAGATGTAAAGTTTGTATGGACAGAAAAGTGCCAACAGAGTTTTGAGAGATTGAAGGCATTGTTGACTAAGGCTCCTATTTTGGTGCAACCTGAGCCGGACAGAGAATTTATAGTTTATAGTGATGCATCCATGAATAGATTGGGTTGTGTACTTATGTAAGAGGGCAAGGTGATTGCATATGCCTCTAGACAATTAAAGCCGCACAAGAAGAATTACCTGACCCATGATTTAGACTTGGCTGCTATTGTATTTTCATTAAAGATGTGGAGACATCATTTATATGGTGAAAGGTGTCGGATATTCACTAATCATAAGAGCCTAAAATACTTGATGACTCAAAATAAATTGAATTTGAGGCAACGTAGATGGTTAGAGTTGATCAAGGATTATGAGCTAGTGATTGACTATCATCCGAGAAAGGCGAACGTGGTCGCCGATGCTTTGAGCAGAAAATCTTTGTTTGCACTGAGAGCCATGAATACGCGGATGGCTTTGTCAGATAATGGTTCTATTCTAGTCGAGTTGAGGGCTAGACCATTGTTTCTCTAAGAGATTTGTGAAGTTCAAAAAGGTGACAGCGACTTACAAGCCAAAAGGGTTCTATGTGAGTCAAATATTGAATCAGACTTTCAGGTAAGTCCTGACGGACGTTTGATATTTTGAGATAGAGTCTGTGTACCTAGAAACGATGAGCTTATCTGGACTATTCTGTATGAAGCCTATAACAGATGTTTGTCTGTACATCCAGGCAGCAAGAAGATGTATAACGACTTGAGGAAATGATATTGGTGGTCGAGTATAAAGAAAGACATCTCGGAGTTTATGTCGAAATGCTTAATTTGTCAACAAGTGAAAGCTGAACACCAAGTACCTTCGGGTCTACTTCAGCCTATTATGGTTCCCGAGTGGAAATGAGATCGTATCACTATAGATTTCGTGAGGGGTTTAACGTTGTCACCGAGGAGGAAAGATGCGATGTGGTTTGTAGTCGATAAACTTACGAGGTCAGCCCATTTCATACCAGTACGAGTCGATTATTCTCTTGATAAGTTAGTGGATTTATATGTGTCAGAGATAGTAAGACTTCATGGAGTACCATTGTCGATTATTTCGGATAGAGATCTGAGATTCACATCACGATTTTGGAAGAAGTTGCAAGAGGATTTAGGCACGAAATTGAGTTTTAGTACAGCTTTCCATCCGCAAACCGACGGACAGTTAGAGAGAGTAATACAAATACTTGAGGATATGCTTCGATGTTGTGTTTTGGAATTCCAAGTTAATTGGGAAAAATACTTACCGCTGGTAGAATTTACCTACAACAACAGTTTTCAGTCAAGTTTGAAAATGGGGCCTTATGAAGCATTGTATGGACATAAGTGCCGAACGCCCTTATATTAGACAGAACTCACAGAGAATCAGATTCACGGGGTCAATTTGGTTAGGAAAACTGAAGAGAAAGTAAAAGTGATACGTGAATGTCTAAAAGCTACCTCAGATAGACAAAAGTCCTATTCAGATTTAAAAAGAAAAGAAATTAAGTTCCAAGTAGGTGATAAAGTGTTCTTGAAAGTATCACCATGGAGAAAAGTCCTCAGATTTGGCTGGAAAGGCAAATTGAGTCTGCGTTTGATCGAACCTTATGAAGTTACCGAGAGAATAGGACCGGTAGCTTATCGTTTGGCCTTGCCACCTGAGCTTGAAAAGATTCACGATGTCTTCCACGTGTCGATGTTACGCCGATACCGTTCGGACCCTTCACATGTGATAGTACCAACAGAGGTAGAAATTCAACTGGACATGAATTATGGCTAAGAGCCGATTAAAATTTTGACACGAGAGGTAAAACAGTTGAGAAACAAAAGTATAGCCCTTGTGAAAGTGCTATGGCATAGACGTGGAATAGAAGAGGCTACATGGGAGCCTGAAGAGGCTGTGAGAAACCAATATCTCAAACTTTTTACCGGCAAGATTTTTGGGGACAAAAATGCTTAAGGGGAAGAGAATTATAACAGCCCGATTTAGGGGCTAGTCAGAACATTAATTTTGGAATCACTAATCTGAGATCGAAGAAAATTATTTTTATGTTATTTTAAGAGTTAGAGTATGATTATATAGGTGCATGAAAATTTTGATGCTTTAATTTTAGGGATTTCATGCTTAATCGCGAAAAAGGACTAAATCGCATAAAGTGCGAAGGTTCTATTTTACAAGCTAAAGGTGCCTAGTAGCCATAGAATGTTAATTGGAGGTCCCAAATGTGTAATTAAGTCTTATTTTGAGAGGTGGCCGGCCATAAGGGACAAATAAGTCAAAATTAGTCAAAGTGGGTGTAGTAGGTGGATTAAATTGATAAAATAAAATGAATTAAAATAAAGAAAAGATATCATATTTTCTTCTCCTTCCTTCCACCAAAAATTAGCAGCAAAAATAGGGGTTGAGAGCTTAAAAATTTCAGCAAGCTTCTCTCTTTACAAGTAAGTTATTTGATGATTATTTCTTGATAAAAATTATACTTTTGGAACCCCTAAAGCTTAAGCTAGCTAATGAGGGAACTATTTTGCAAAATGGTAGAAATTTTAGAGTTTTACCATGTGAGCTTAAGTTTTTTCCTGCATTTTTATGGAAGAAAATGAGTCTTAGTTGTTAGATAAACAACTTTTGTGAAAGGTGTTACCATGAAAACACCTAGAAAGACCTTTTTGTAAAGGTTGTATAATAAGAGGTAAATATGCAAAATTTTGAGTTTTATGGTTGTCATAAGAGAAATAAATGTTCACCTAGGCTCGTTAAAGAAATAAATTTGATTAGAATTGATTTCCAAGCCTAGGAGTAAAATGGTTATTTTGCAAAAGTCTAAGGGCAAAATAGTAATCTTGCCAAAGCATGATTATTGAAATGTAATTGTTAATGTGATTATTAAATGAGCTAATTTGCTATTATAGATCAAGAAGAACCAAGAATTAACCTCGACCAGGGAAAGAACAAAGTATTAGACTAGATCGGCGATCTAGCTTATTTTGAAATCGAGGTAAGTTTGTATGTGATAAATTCAACATTTATGCTAGTATGCTTGAGAATGTTTGATATTATAATGATATATGATATTCTATGAAATTTAGTATTGGTGTTGAATGAAAAAGATGATAAAAGTTAAGATGTTGAAGTCCCGGTTGGACTATAATGAATATGAGAAAACCATCATCGAGACATGAGATGGATAAGGTCCCGTGTAAGACCATGTCGGGGACATGGCCTCGGCACTGAATTGAGATCCCGTATAAGACCATATCCGAGATATGGCTTTAGTATTGAATATAAGAATTGTATAAGATCATATCCAGGATATGGCATCGATACTTGAAATGAGATTCTATATAAGACCATATTTGGGATATGGTATCAGCACTCAAAGATGACCCAATGCAAGACCACATCTGGGATGTGGCATTGGCTTCGTGTTTATGTTAATGACGATGAATATGTGTCTTTTAGTATCCCTAGTGATTTAGTGGGATAAATATATAATCTTGAAATAGAAATGAGATTAGTACTAAAGCCATGTGATTGATTGAACACAGGTACCCGTGAGTAATTCACGAGGACTGTTTACGATATGTGGCATGGTATGTGCTAGATAAGAACAAGTACGAGTAAGTAATGGCAAAGTGTTGAAGATTTTGAGTGATTTCCTAATGCCATGGATTGATGTCATCATAAGCTTATTACTTCTATTTATCTTCATGCAAACTTACTAAGTTTTTATGCTTACCCTTTTCATTTCCCTTTTCCTTGTAGTATTGCCAAGATAACTCGAGGATCGTGGGACGTCGGAGTTCGAAAATCATACTGTCGACATCTCTTTGGTATAACAAAGTTAGATTTATTTTGAGTATGGCATGTATAGGACTTGGTCATTTTGTTATGTCATATTTGTTAGCCAAAATGTTGGTTATTTATGTTCTCGAATTCATTTTGTAAGTGGTCATTGCAATTGGGCCAATACTTGACAAGTTTATATATATTCAATGATGATGAAATTCATAAAGTGTATGCTTGTGTGGATGCCTTGATTTTGAGTTCTTAGAAGTGTCTTATAGTCATAATGTATGTTGAATTGAATTGGTATAAGTATGGTTGCTTTGTAGGGTGGCATTTGGCTTGGTAGACACCTTACAAATGTCCACACGGGTAGACACACAAGCATGTGTCTAGGCCGTTTGTGACAGACGGTCAGCCTCATAGGTGTGTGGCTAGACTGTGTGTCCCCTGCATGTTAGTTTTGCAAGCCAGTATGCTCAGTAGTAAACACACGGGTAGAGACATGGTCGTGTGTCTCATCCGTGTGGAAGGCACGGCCACAAACTAGGCTGTGCTCAGGCCGTGTGAAGTCTACACCTAAATTTTGGAATTTAATTCGCCACACGGTCGAAGGACACGGGCGTGTCACTTGTCGTGTGATGTAAGTCAGTGTCGACCACGGGCCAGACACACGGGCGTGTGACGGGTTGTGTGATGCAAGTCAGTGTCGACCATTGGTGTGGAACACGAGCGTGTGATATGTCACTTGGGCGTGTCCCTTCCTCCACACGGGCGCGTGGCCCTATTTAGGCAAAAATTTTTTAAGTGTGTACAAGTCTTCGGTTTAATTCTGAGACCTTCCATATGTATGTTTAGGGCTTCGTAGGCCATAATAAGGATGTTATGAATATGAATGAGAAGTTTGAAGTTTAAATGAAATTTTTATAGCCAAAGTTGTGTGTTTAAGCAAGATAAGTTCAATAATGCTTCGTATCCGGTTCCGATGTTGAACACGTATAAAGGGTGTTATAATCCTTTACCGTTCTGATATCCTTAACTGTAGAATCCCCATAATCCAAAACACTTACGTAGGCCAAGAATGTCTTACATCCCTTACGAACCATCTTCTCTGCCACCAGTGCATATATCATATTAGATAAGTAATTCCAGCATTCTCCAATCATGACTACCTCATTATCCTCCTCAGTCCTTAGTACGACCCTCTTAGTCGCACTGTTTAAGCTAACACGATGCTTGACCAACCAGTCCATCCCCAAAATTAGGTCAAACTCCCCAAATGAAAGCTCTATCATATCAGCCAGGAAGATTGCCTCTTGTACCTCTAAAGGAACGTCCCTATACAGTTTGCTAACTCTAACAGATTGCTCTAACAGTCTCAGTACCGTAACCTCACTCGTAGTGCTCTCAATTGAAATCCCCAAGTTTCCAGACATAGTACAGGCTATATAGGACTGACTGGATCCTATATCTATCAATGCAATATAAAGTACATCATGAATAAGGAACGTACCCATGATAATGTTCAGAGCATCTCCATCCTCTCGACGACGTGCAGCATATACGAGAGTCGACTGCCTCGCCACAATCTATCTAACACCTCCGTCCGGTGCTCTATGCCCACGGTTCATGCCATTACCACTCCTAGCCTAACCACAGCCTCTCAGTGGCTGTTGTACTACCCTCTGTGGCTATGCATTATACCCTGAGCTTGCATCTGATCAACCCTCAGTGGACACTTCCAGGTACGGTGATTCAATGATCCACACCTCAGACATGCCCCAATCCTCCTCCAACACTCGTCCTGGTAGCGTCTACCACAATCAACACACGGCTACTATCTAGTAGCAGCAACAGGGTGCCCAGCTCTAACTGGCCCATCAGCTCTGGCCTTTTTCTTAGGCCTCTGTACAGAACTCGAGGGCTCTGAATCCCTCTTGTTCCTACCTCTCTCTTTATTGTGGTTTTGGCGCTCAGTGCACTTGACCTCCTCAGCGATCTTTGCCTTCTTGACCAAGGCAAAAAATCTCGCTCCCTCTGCAGAGCTATTAGAACCTTCAAGTTATCCCTGAGGTCATCCTCAAAATGAACACATCACTCATACTCCGATGCCACCATACACTCGCGCATAGTAGCTCAGTCTCAGAAACTCGGCCTCATACTCGGCCACTGATCGATCTCCCTATGCCAAATTTGGAAACTCCCTCCTACGAGCGTCCACATAATTGGCTCTCACATATTTCCCCTGGAATGCGGTCTTAAAAAACTCCCAGGTCAGACGTTTGGGTTGGGTGCCCTCCTTAATAGGAAACCACCATTGATAAGCCTCTTCCCACAGCAGTGAGACTGTACCCTTTAATTTCTGCTCAGGGGTGCAATCTAAATCATCCATAATCCTTTCCGTGGCCTTAATCTAGTACTCGGCCACATTAGGGGCAACTCCAATGACACCCCTGAAGAGCTCAGCTCTATTGGATCGGAGTCGTTCCGTAACCGACCCTCAGCCTCCAGATCTAGTATTGGGCCCAGAAACCCTCTCCAAAATCCTTAGCATAGCTTGGGACAATGCGTCGTCCCCAGCCATATGATCTTGAGACCCAGTCTCAGTAGCAGGTGACATTGGCATCTCACTCGTATCCAAATTCGGTATGCTACCTAGTAAAGAAGACTTAGCTCGAGCTCCTCTGCGGCCTCTACCTCGGCCTCTAGTACCCCATCCGCGGATACCTCGTATGCTCATTGTCTAATCACATTTATCTGTATTAAAAAAATTTTGAATCAGTTACAGTTCCAATGTTTATTAACAAATGTTTTATGTAAAATAGTATCGATTATTCAGAGTTCGTTTTCGTAAATCGCAGTCTCACTACAGTTTTCAGTTTCTCTACAATTTTCAGTATACACTAACTAGAGTGTTTTCACTACAGTTTACTACCTATAGTAGTTCCAGAATATACTATCCATAACAGTTTCAGTTTAAAACAAATCACAATTCAGAATACTTACAGGATCGGTGCCGGAAACTCGGTGTACCATTTACTTAGTAAAAACATTTCAAATCATTTGGAAATCAATCAATTTTTCAAAAGCCCATTTTTTATAAAACCCATAATCCATAGCCGAGTTTTGTAACCTGACTTTGATACCACTAAATGTAACACCCCAAACCCATCCTAAACGTTATGGCCGTATCTGATAATGTCACACGATAGTGTTTTTGAAACCTTATTGTTACGATGAAAACATTCCATGTTATTATCTTTAGTAAACCTTTGTTAGAACTTAGGAAGTCGTCTTTATTCATTTAAAACATTTGTTTTGAAACATCCCTCCTTGCGGAAGCTTTAATAAAATAGTCTAGGTGATCATGCGTTTAGAAATTACTTTAACTTTTGAAAACTAAATTTCCTATGACCAGTAGGTATAAATCCATAAAGTAAAATAAATAAAAAAAAAAACTCAAATTTAAAAACAAAGTCCCAAAGGGTCCTTAAATTACAACCCAAATAATCAATAATAATCAAACCATAAATTGTCAATTGAAAACCATGAAGTCCAAAAATTACTGTGGTCACTGCTGAGTCCTCCGTCGCACCGATCCATCTAAGTCTGGGGATTACCTGTGCACATTAAACAAAAAAGGTGAGTTTACATAAACTCAGCGTGTAATCCCGAAGAAACAAACAAACAATCAGTATTCACAGTGCACAGTTGAATAGTCTTGGGCCTAAGCCCTTTTCAAGATCGATGATGCTTTAGGCCTTAGCCCATCTCAAGATAGTGTTAAAATGCAAGGGGCCTTAGCCCATCACAAGATATTAGTAGCGATATGCTTATGCGATTGCAAAATCCTACATAACCAGCCTCCACACACCATTTCCATCCAACCCTGCACTTCATGTGGGGATATAATCAACCCACCCAACCCTACACTCCAAGTAATACTGAATGCGGCACAATACAGTAGTTTGCAACTGAACTGCCAGTAAATTAGGCTTAAAGCCTTTCAGTACACTTCTTCCGAATAACAACCCCCAACGCAATGCAATGCAACACACAATGGATAACATGCTATTATGCAATTTCAGTATATATATTCAGTTTAGGTATTAACATGCCTTGTACAGATATCATTCAGTCAATTTCACACATTTAGGGGTTTAAGTAGAGCTTACCGACCCTACAGTAGGTTCACAGTCAACTTGGGCGACCCGTGCAACCTTAAAAATATTTCGGTAAAAATGGGCCCTCATGCCCGTGTGGCCCACTTGGCCCAAATTGGCCTTGGCCGTGTGATCCATTTTTAAAGTAACCCACGCTAACTCAATACTCATATATGTTTTCACTATTTACTTATATGTTCATTCAAAGCTGTCTACTTGAGTCATTATCACTAAATTATTTATATCTTGAGCTACAGAATTTCAAATAAAGATTTGCTTGATGTTTTTGAAACTAGACTCAAATACCTTTCTACCATAAAATTTTCAGAATTTATAGTTTATCAAATAAGTACAGTAAAATCTTTAAAGTTATCCCTATTCTACTGTTTGACAGCTTCATCCTTTTCTTACTAAAAATTATTTATCTCTTAGTACGAAATTTAGATGATGTTTCTGTTTGTTTCTCTTGAAAATAGACTCGTTAAGGATTTAAACATATAAATTTAAGCTCCTAATTATTATTTTTGCAATTTTTGATGATTTTCCTAAGTCAGAACAGGGGAACCTGAAATCATTCTAACTTTCTCTCACAAAATTTATTATATCTCATGATTTACAATTCCATTGCTTACACTGTTTCTTCCATGAAAAACAAGTTTAATTTTATATTTTATTCAACCTCTAACTCAATTCCAACTATTTTTGATGATTTTTCAAAGTTAGACTACTGTTGCTATCCAAAACTATTTTAGTGCAAAATGTTGATTTCCAAGTTTATAACACCCTTATTTCCTTTCTCTACAATTTTTCACATCATTTTCTCTTATTTCTCTTATTTTTCGACAGCAAGTAATTTCGGCTTTTTGCCGAATCTCATTTTCTTTGATTTTACACACCGTATCGCTTTCGATGCGTAAGCACTCCTAAGCCTCCGTAACCTAAAAATCGACCAAAGATATCTCCGATTAATCACTTAATTCATTTTAATCAACCAATTTGGAAGGAACTCGACTAAAAACCTAGCAAAACCCTTACCTCGCTTGAGTAACCACGACTTCGCACAATCACAGAGTCGATTCAAAACCACCAGCCCCTTGATTAACTCCTAAACACCAAAAAGGAATCCCCCTTTTAGAGATTAACCAAGAATGATTAACAATAGAAAAAAACCATTACTTACCAAACACGCGCAACCAACGATGAACAACCGAATCAATTGGAAAAAAAAGAAAGAAATGGAAGGGGAAAAATAATGGAAATTTCGGCAGCAACTAGGGGAAAGAATCGACAGATGAGGGAAAAAAGAAGAAGAAGAAAATGTTAGAAAAAGTTTGGGGAATTGGAGAGAAAACCAGAACTCTACTTTTTTTTTTTTGCAACAAAAAGATAATCAGATTATTTTCTGATAACCTCTCCCCAATTATCTCCTGAAATCACTCCCTATTAACCCACTAAAACATAACTACTCAAAATTTTGCCCCAACACAACTCTTAGCCAAAATTGGAGCAAAAATACTATCTCCACACCATCATAAAGAATTGAACACAGGACCTCCAACACTCCAACACTCCACTTAACCACCATTCCAGTAGGCCCATTAATATAAACTTACAAACAATTAAACTTAAGCACTTTGCATAAGGTTAAGGCTTTATTTATAAAAATACTAAAATTTTCCCAAGTAAGGCTTGACACACACACCCAGAACCACTGAAGCAGATAGAAATTGTGTGACACACATACACGAAATAAAAAATTAAAATTTTGGGGCATTACAAACCATTTCTTTCATCAATTCACCCTATGTTAATTGAATTTCACTATTTTCTCAAATAGGTCCCTGAACATTAAAATAATCAAAAATCACTTACATTAAAAATCAAAAATAATCTATCAAGTAAGTTCACAAACACTTACATTCATTCATGGAAAGTCCCTAAAATTTTAACAATTTTACAAATTGACCCCCAAGTTAGCTAGATTAAGATAACAAAAACATAAAATGGAACTAAAAAAATACCATGCAAAGAAAAACACCATAGCAGAAAGTTTCACTTCTCTACAATGGTTTTCGGTTTGTAAAACAAAAAGAAAAGGAAGAAGAAGATGATGATGATGATACTATTTTTATATCTTTTAATTTAATTTCAAATTACTTATTTACTAACTTAACCTTTTAAAATCATTAAAATTACATCAAAACTAATCCATATTTATCCACTAACTAAATACATGGTATTTTTACCCATTAAGTCCATTAATTTTCCTTTCCATATCTCTTTAACTCATTGAATAATAAACATCAACTTTTATATCTTTTACAATTTACTCGCTTTTACTTAATTAATTGTTTAGACCTTAAAATTTCTAAACCAACTTTTAATATAACATTAATAAGTACTTGAAAATATTAAGTAAATAATATTTACTGACTAATTTTTTAGAATTGTGGTTCCAAAACCACTGTTTCTGACACTACTGGAAATAGGCTGTTATATGTTGAATTAGCACTTTGGAGGTAATGCTCTTACTTATTTTAAGACCAACAGTCCATATGTTTTCCCCAATAACGTGGCATCCTCAATTAATGAAGTAGAAGAGATTTGATCACTTATATCATAAATCTTTTTTTTCTCTTCTTTGAAAATGTGGAATCATCTTGGTTTGGCCTCAACGGTTGTGATGTGTAGCTAAGACATCCATCTCATCTAAAGATAAATCAACTTCACATCCATGATAATTGTTTCTTTTTTTAGGAATATTTGTAGTAGCTACATCCTCAACATCTATTTCTTCAACAATATCAACGGCTGTTTGAGCATATTTCCTAGTGGTTCGATTTTTTGCATAGATGACAGTAAGTTGGTCATAATAAAGGAAACTGCGATGTCTGACTTGACCAGCTTCTTTATGATTCTATAAAGAAATTAAGAATCCACATTAGATAAACAAGATAATAAAGACAGAAAATAATTCTTACACTTATATACGAGTTCCACACAACATCTTCAACAACAACAGGCTACTTATGCTCATCCCAACCAAAGTCGCTATTGTCCTTTCTACTGAGCATGTCGAAAACGATTGCCCAAACCCTTTTCAATGTCCTAATCCTTGATTCAAGATTAGGTTTAGCTTTCAACATAGCATGAGGTAAAACTTTTTCTAATATTAGTTCCAGTTAATTTAAATAACCAACCTTGAATCCCATATCTATGTTAATGGTTCCAATATTTTTCAAGTCAACCATACAGGCAACCTACGCAGCATCTTATTCTGGAACCCATTTCCTTTTGGTTCCTCGAAAATTTTGGGAAGAAGCACTTGATTGTGAAAAGCTTGACATAACTATCTTAAAAGAAAATAAAAATAAAAATTAGATTCGATATTATGAATCAGAAGGTCGACACTTTATAAAATTATAACACGTGACAAATCAATAGAAAATAAATTAAAGTTGTAATTCAACAAGTCTAGTATAATATATAAAGACAATTCAAATAATACAAAAGTTTTATAACCTAGATACATGAAATAACATAAACAAAAACCTTCTACTATATTTTAATAAACCTAACTAATTTCTTGATGCTAGCCATTCATAGAACATTTGATTGACTAGTTCCATCCTCCAAGTATCCCATGCATCCAATGGATGAATATTTACAATATTCGGTTCATCGTCATCAATCACATTAGTAGGTAATCCTTCTTCCAACTCCGCTTCAATAGGATCAATACTCATATATGTTCGAATAAAATTATAGAGCAAACAATATGCAATAATGATTCTATTGTACACCCTCACAAGATAGAATGATGGACTCCTAAGTATTCCCAATCTAAGTTTTAATAACCCAAAGTATCTTTCAATAACATTGTGTGCTGAAACATGTCTCATATTGAAAAATTCTTCTAGGGTACTTGGTTGATAACCCTAACGCCACTCATTAAAATGATATCTTTGCCCTTTAAAAGGTGTAAGAAATCCCTCACAGTTTGTGTAACCAACATCAACTAGATAAAAAGAACCTATAAAAAAGAAAAAAAATTATTTATTATGGTTAACTTTCCCAAAAAGGTATGATCTTAAAAATTAATTCAAATTCCTCTAATTCTGCACTTTATCATGAGAAACTTTTAGTCCATATCTCCTACTAATGGTATCTCGAAGAACCCATCCATCAGCAACATAAACTTCTCGACCAGGAAGAACAATAACAAAATGTATATCAGGTGTACAAATACCTAACATATTTGTTTCTATTTCACCTTTTTGCATTTGATATCTAGGTTTATTAACTTTTGGAACCCTGATCTTAATGTGAGTTCCATCTAAAGCACCTAAGTAATTCTACAAAAATAGTTTAAAAAATTCGAGTTAGGATACTATATTTAAATCTAACTTAAGTGAATTACGTACAAGTTATATATGGAACTTACTTTAATACCTTAAACCATTTCCACCTTGGATCTGTAGAATTAGTTGTAATTGGCTCTGCCTTTTTAAATAACACATCTTGTAAGCATATGAAAAAAATTAAAACATTGTGAAATGATTTGCTAACGATTTCCCCAGGCCTATTAAAGTGATGCATGATAACTCGGCTTTTAAGATGATGAGAAATGATATGTAAGAACATTGCAACTTGCTCATCAACAAGCTTGTTCCTTGACGACTTCAATCCTCCTATAGATTGTAACATATCCGATAGTTTAAAAAAAGTAACTCTATTCATCCTAACTTGTTCAATACAGATCTCGTCACTAGCATGTATAAGTCTTTCCACATAGTCTCGTAGTACATAAAAATCTAAAATATATGATCTAATCCTTGGCCTATAAGTATGTATGTTAGAGACGACACCCAATGTAACCAAGGATGAATTCTCAATTGTACAAATTTGTAACCATACTATCAATGCAAGACCAATTCTTTTTCGCCTCTCATTTTGTACTATTAAAGGCAAAAGAGTCATTACTGCAAGATACTAAAGTGTTAAATATCTTTAAATCATAGTATAAATTAATCTCAAAACAGAACGTGATGCATATATCTTCGAATGAGTATATATTAGTTGGTTTTCTTAATTAAAAGGTTTATGACATGATAAATTATTCTATATTGTACTTTAATAGATATCTTTCAAATGATGCTTATATTTAGATTAATTAAAGTTTATTCTGAATGCATTAGTGTTTTTATCATAATATGCTTGCTCATTTTATCTTCTAATATTCTTACGAGATTCATATGTAAATTTATAGGCAACAGAATTTGGGAGAGTGAAAAATATGATTTAGAAAAATAGAACATGGGGACAGCATAATGGACCACATGTAAATGTCAGGAAATTTTTAATAATATGTTTAAACAATAAAACTTGGTGATGAAATAATTGGAAATGAGAAGAAAATTTGGGGCGGTGTGTAAATTTCGAGTAAAATCGAATTAATTCGGTTAATCAATTAAATTCGGTTAATCGGTCAGTTAACCGAATTAATTCGGTCAGGGATCAGTTAATAATTTTTGGAAGTCCGGTTAACAGTTAATTCGTTTCGAAATCTGTCAATTAACTGAATTAACCGAATTTAATAAATAATATTATAATATATAAGTATTCGGTCGGTTCAGTTAATCTTTTTGAAATATAAATTAATCGGTTGGTTAATTCGGTTAATTTTTGATATGTTTTATACTTATTTTAACCAAAAATAAAAAATATATATAAATTTCGGTTAATTTGTTTAACCGACCGAATTAACCAAAAAAGTTCGGTTCGGTTAAATTTTTTTAAAAAAATTTCGATTCGGTTAACGGTTTAAAAAAATCAGTTAATTCGGTTAATAATAATTAAGATCGGTTATCCGATTGAACACCTCTAATGTTTGGTTGGGTGGTTACACGCAAATGTCTGGTGTCAACAAACTTTATGCATGTGGTAGTACTCCCTAAATCCAGTTTCCTTCAAAAAGGTAAAAAATGTATTGCTTGAGACATATCGGAAAATATATTTATGGTGTTCTTTATCATCCAGAAAACAAGAGTATTTATGCTGTTCTTTTGATTGTTAGTAGCAAAATCAAGTGGATAATATGGACATACCAAAAAATAATAGCCGATACCACTCAAATATATGAGAAAAAGATAGTCGAGTTGATGAAGCAGCTAGAAGTTGAGCGAGCCAAGTCTAAAAGTGCTGAAGAGCAATGTGAAATTAGATGGAGAATTCTAAATATCAGAGGGCTTTTCTCAGTGATCATGAAATACAGATTCCATCAAATACTTCAACTGTGCCAATTTCACAACAAGCTCAAAGTACATCATCATTCATTATCTTAGTTCTTGATCACTGAAACTAGCTTAAACAACTTAGATCTTTAAAATGAATTTTGAGTACAAATTTCATGAAAAATCTCAATAAAAAAAAAAGGCAAACAAAAACATGGATAAAAATCTGCATGCTATAAAAATATATGATCAACTGAGAAGAAAACATATATAGAAATCATTAGTACCTGGTGATCCATCAATTGCCATAGCACTCAAAGTTATACATATGGTCACCAAAGGAGAATAAATTGAAACTGAAACCCCATTTTTTTTATTTCCTAAAAAGCTAGAATTCAATCTCAATAAAGTTCCACCTCTCTCATGCCTCTTAGCCAACCACTAAAGCAAGAAAAAAATAACAGAAACAAAGCACTAAAAACTGAAACAGGCTACAATTGTCACTAATTTATTATTATATTTTAACAAGGGAAAATGCTCTCTTGCAACAATCATCACCCAAACGTAAACTTAAATTATTAATAAGGAGATTGAAAAAATATATAAATAAAATGTTGGGGTTAAAATTTTCTGAAATTCAGGCATGAACAAGACTCATATCAGGAATTGTTCGTTATTGTAATAACAAATATTCCTAAAATTGAATCTTTTAACAAGGGAAAATGAAGTTCCATTATAAAAAAATAAAAAATGAAATTTTAACATAAAAAAAAAAACTGTCTACTAACACAGACACACAAAATTTTAACATAAAAACAAAGCTTATATAAATTCATATTAATGAATATTTAACACTTAAATACATGACAAAACCCCATTTTTTAAAAGTCTTGTTTTGCTCAGTTTCCCACAGCAGCACTTAGGGTGTATTTATTTTTAAGACATAAACTATATATCATATCATACACCCACCATTCCATTATCACCAGTCAGTCACTACCGCCACCCACCATCATAATGTTTTCATTTTTCTTTTAATATTCTGTCTGGAACTCTCCATTTTCTCTTTTGTTGTCTTTGGTTTCTCTTTATTTTTCCCCTCTAAATCTTTGCATCATCATCGATCATGTCTCTTGAAGACTTTTAAGTGAGACTAAACTCCAAAAATTTGAAGGCAAAACAATGATTTTGTTATTGCTAAGATCCAATGACTGAAGCTGAGCTAACTTTCCAATTGTGGTATCAAGAATCAAACTAGAAAGGCCTAAACCTGAAGCCTTCAATGCAATAACATTCTCCTTGGTATTATCACACGTCACCCCCACCCATAAACAAACAGAACCAGGGAAGTAGTAAGACAAATAAGAGTTTGAACCCATTTTGTTCAAGAAGTTAAATACATAAAACCCATCAGTGTTAGGTAGTTGACAAGTAAAATGCTTGAAGAAGAGTGATAGAATTAGTAAAGGACCAAAGAAACCAAAACCCATTAGAACTAGTAGGTCAAAACTTAAAAGCAACAACAAAATGAGTATTCCTCTCTGAAGAATGGATGGTTATTTTCAAAGGAAAAAAGTGGATTTCTAATTAAAAATGAAGTTTTTTAATCTCTCTATTTTTATTCTTTGCCATGACTGGCCATTCAAGTAAGTTACCAATTCAAGGAAGAAAAAACCACAGAAAACTCTACTTAAATTGGCAGAGAGGAAAACCAAAGGAACAACGGAAAAGTGAAAAGATTTACATGAAGGAGGCTCCGATGAAGGCGAATGAAGCAAACTCTTCTAAATGGGTAACAAAAAGAGCAGAAAAATTTTAGAGTAAGAAAAATTTGTAGAGAGGAAAATGTTTACCTAAAAGAGATGAGTGAGAGGAGTGCTACTAGCAGGAATTGAAGGAAGTAAGGGAGTCGTTATCGGTCGGGCTGAGTGAGAGTGGTTTTTTAAGTGAGAAATTGGGGAGGGTAAAATTGATTTCCTAAACAACTAATGAGCCATTCGTGGGGAGGAATGGGAATAGAAATGCTCCCTTTCTCTTGTACGACCATAATAAGGTATTCCACTAAACTAAACAATTATTTGTGGTGAACCCGTTGAATACAACTGTAATATTAAACTAAACATAGTCTAATTTCTTACCCATGCGAGCGATGTGCAAGTTATTTATACAATTATGATTTAATAATTTTAATAGATAATATTGATAAAAATGAATTAAGTGTTTATATGGTCTCAAAATATAATAATAATAATAAAATCAATTTTAAAACAAAGCAGAAGAATGACCTCTCAAAAATTAAGAGTGCTCTCTAAAGAGTCCTAGGGAAAACAATTTCTGCTGTAACTTGGGATGGAAGAGGGTGGTGGCGTGGAGAGGGAAAGCGGTGAGGAGATCTCATTATTAGCTGATGAACTTGTTCAATTGACGATTAAGAGATCTTTGGTGGTGCCTAGCGAAAAGCCTACTCTAATATGTTCAGTGTGGACGAAGAAATTCTTTAATTCAGAGAGTTTTAGGGCTCAGATGAAAAGTATTTGGAAGACAAAGAAAAAGTTCGAAATACAAATGGTAGGGCGAAATTTATTCTCAATTATTTTTGATCTTGAAGATGAATTAGAAACGATTATGGAGGGAAGGCCTTGGCTTTTTCGAAAATCTCTTGTCTTGTTCGACAGATTAAAGAAACCAGTGGAAAGGGATCAGATCTGTCTTGATTCATCTCCGTATTGGATAAAAATTAGCCCGTGTGCTCTAGAGTTCGATAAGAAGGATTTGCTGCCTGCAATTGGTAGCACCTTTGGGGGAGTGCTCAGATCTGAAATTAATGATGACTTTTGCAGACTTAGGGTTAACTTGGATATTCAAAAGCCACCCAGGAGAGGCATCTTTGTTTCAAGTACTAACGGAGTGAGTTCCTAGATCCCTTTTAAATTTGAAAAACTTCCTGTCTTTTGTTTTGGTTGTGGTAGATTGGATCATGGTCTTCAGAACTGTGAGTAAATAGATCCTGCAAAAAAGAATAAAATTAGAGAAAACCCCCCATTTTCTAATGCGTTAAAAGCTGAATCAAAGCTGATGGGTAGATAATGTATGAAGTTTAATGATTTTTCTAAACGACAAGGTGCTCAATGTCATTATACAGGCCAGTCTAAAGTAAATGAAAATTGGGGAACAAATGGTGATTCTGGCATTCTGTGCAGAAATTTGATTGGAGGGAAAGTCTTGGAAAGATAGGAAGATGGCCTAAAAGGTGAGGAGGAAAAGAGTATTTTAAGGGATAATGGGGGTAACGAGAGAAGAAAATAGTACAGATGAGTCCTTAATTAAAAGTAACAAGAAGGTCAGTTGGAAGAGGCGGTTCAGGAGCAAACAGGCAGAGTTAAGTCAACTTGATGGGGTTAGGGTTAAAAGGAAATTCCATGAAGATATTGATGGTAAGGATACTGTGCGTTCGTTAAACGAAGAGGGATTGAAGAGACTAAAATATGATGTTTCTGATTTGTCAGTGGAACCAGAGGAGGAGATGATTGGGGTTGAGAGTCAGATTGTTAGTTCCAATACTTTAGGATTGGCGGCTGCCAATGGGCAAGCCGACCGGGTTCAATGAAAATCATAAGTTAGAATGTCTGTTGATTGGGGAGTCCACGGGCGGTAAGGAGATTGGGGAGTCCACGGGCGGTAAGGAGGCGCGTAACCTTTGTAAGTAGTAAAATCCCCACATGGTCTTCTTAATGGAGATTAAATTGAGTCAAAAACGCATGGAAAAAGTTAGAAGGAGTTGTGGTTTTATTAATGGCATTGATATTGAAGTTGAAGGCTCTCGAGGAGGGTTGAGTCTAGCTTGGAAAAGTGATTTTGGGATAACTTTAAGAAGTTTTTCTAAGTGGCACATTGATGTTTTGGTGAACGGGGATGTTGTTCAGAAAGAGTGGAGATTTACGGGATTTTATGGCTCACCTTATTCAAACGACAGAAATTTGACATGGAGCTTACTCAAACAATTAGGTCAATAGTGTAATTTCTCTTGGTTGGTAGAAGGAGATTTTAATGAAATTATGTTTCCCTTTGAGAAATGTGGGGGGCTTCCAAGAGATCAGAAGAGGATGGATGCATTTAGAGAAACATTAGAAGAATGTCAATTGATGGATATCGGGTTTTCGGGTGTGTAGTTCACATGGGAGAGGGGTAACCTTCCAGAGACAAACATTAGAAAACAACTGGACAGAGGGGTTGCTAATGAAGAATGGATACTTTTATTTCCAATGGTGAAAGTTCTACATCATCCCTATTCTACTTCGGATCATTGCCCTATTTTTATAAATACAGACAATTCAGACATTTCAACAGGTCACAGAAGGTTTCATTTTAAAGCTTGGTGGACTATGGAAGAATCTTTTGAAGAGATGATTAGAGAATTCTGGGGCTCGTCTACAGCACCGGTGGTGGAGAAGCTGATGAATTTACAGCTCCGTTTGAAAGATTGGGATCGTACTTTACGCAGACAGAAGAAAGGACTAAAGGAAAAACTCACAAAAGAACTTGAAATCTTGGTAGGGCAGGAAAGAGATGATGAAACATTGGCTAAAATTATAGATACGAAAATTCACCTAAATATAGAGATCGATAAAGATGAAGTTTACTGGGAACAAAGAGCTCGAGCTAATTGGCTTCAACTAGGTGATAAGAATACGGCCTTTTTTCATAGATGTGCTACAGTTCGAAAACGAATCAACTCAATTTCAAAGTTAATCGCAAACGATGGTAGAGTGATAACAGAGGGATCAAAAATCATTGAAACAGCTACAAAATATTTTGAAGATCTTTTTGAATCAAAGGGAATTAGAAGTGAACAGAGGGCATTGGAAGGCAGACAAAAGTCCATCACGCGGGATATTAATGAAGTCTTACTCTCTCCCTTCAAAGAAGAGGATGTGTGGTCAGAAGTCAAGGGTATGGGGCCGACGAAGGCTCCTGGATCGGATGGATTTCCAGCTCTTTTCTTTCAGAAATATTGGCATATCGTGGGTAAGGAGGTTTGTGAGTTTTGTTTGCATATTCTCAATGGGAATGAAAGGGTGGATTCTATCAATGTTACGGAAATAGTGTTAATCCCAAAAGTTCCAAATCCATCTTCATTAGTCAACTTCAGGCCAATTAATCTTTGTTCAGTTATTTATAAGATAGTGGCAAAGGCCGTTGCAAATAGATTACAGAATGTTATAGGTCTGTGTATTGATGAGGTTCAAAGTGCATTCATTCCAAGTCGTTTGATAACGGATAATGTTCTTCTAGCATATGAAATTCTCTACACATTTAGGCAGAAACGAACAGGCGGAAAATGTTATATGGCGGTGAAGTTAGATATGAGCAAAGCATACGATAGGGTTGAGTGGGATTTTGTCAAGAAAATGATGACTCGGATGGGTTTTGCACTTGAATGGGTGGATTTGATAATGAGATGCATTTTAATAAATTGACTATTTTTTATAATTCAAATACCACTGTAGAAGCAAAAGAAGCAGTCTTATCATTGTTAGGTGTAAGGAGCTCGTCGAGTCCAGAAAAATATTTGGGTCTCCCTAATGTGGTGGGCTAGAGGAAAGAAGAAGCTTTCCAAAGTATTCTTGATAAAATTACTTTGCAAATTGAAAGTTGGAGTACTAGGTGGCTGTCGCAAGGAGGGAAAGAGGTTTTTCTTAAATCAGTCTTACAGGCTATCCCCACTTATGTTATGTCTTGTTTTTTAATGCCTAAGTCACTATGTGAGATGATAGAGAGTAAGTTTGCTAGATTTTGGTGGCAAAAAGGAGCTGGTAAATAAGGAATTCACTGGTGCAAATGGAGTTACTTGTGCAGCTCTAAAGAAGAAGGGGGTTTGGGGTTCCGAAGTATGGCCCAATTTAACATTGCCTTACTAGCTAAACAAGGCTAGAGATTGATGGTTTTTCCAGATTCTTTAGTTGCACGTGTTTTCAAGGCTAAATACTTTCCAGATGGTAATTTTCGTTTCTCAAGATTGGGCAGAACAAGCTCATTTGTGTGGCGAAGTTTATGGGCATCCAAAGGTGCTTTGGAGAAGGGTTTGTTTTGGAAAGTCGGTACAGGAGATAACATTTCAATTTTCGAAGACGTCTGGATTCCAAATTATGATAATGTTCGTTTAACAGTTGGTGTGGGCAATTCGCATTTTGTTAAAGTTGCATAATTAATTAAAAGCAATGAACGAGAGTGGAATAGGGATTTGATCTGCAATAACTTTCTAGAGGCTGAAGCTGAACTTATTCTCCGTATCTCTTTGGCGAAGGAGCCACATGTGGATCTTCTGGTTTGGAGGGGCGAGTTGTCTGGTGAGTTCTCAGTGAGAAGCTCCTACAAACTATTACAAGATTTTGATCCTATAGCTTATGATTTACATAATAACTACAGGGGATTTTACAACAAACTTTGGAGGATTGACATTCCAACAAAATAAAAATTTTTATCTGGAAGATTTCCTGGAATTTTCTAGCCACTCGGGTGAATATGGCTCTCAAGAAGCTAACTTCTAGTCAGTTGTGTCCTCGGTGTGCTGCGGGTGAGGAGTCGATGAACCATCTTTTTTGGGATTGCTCTGTGTCATTAGCAATTTGGTCAGATCTATCAGACTCTATATCCATTACAAGTCCACAAACAGAGTTTATTCAGTGGCTTACCATGGTTATGGCTACTCTCTCCCTAAATAAATGCAGATTTCTCTGTGTTACACTTTGGGCCATCTGGGGGGATAGGAATTCTCGCATCCATGAAAAAACAAATAGATCTAGTCAAGAAATTACTAGTTTTGTTCACAGATATATTAGGGAACTTGAAGGAGTCAGGAAAATAAATCAGAATAGTTCAAAAAGGACTATGGAATGGAAAACCCCACCTGAGCATATTCTTAAGATAAATTTCGATGGTGCTTTTGAAGAGAGAACTAAACAGTCAGCGTCGGGGGTAGTGGTCCGAGATCATGACGGTTCAGTCCTACTTTCAAGTACAGATCTACATACAGGAGTGGATTCGAGCTTTGTTGTCAAGCACTCACTTTGTCAACAAGCTACCCAAATGTTCTTTGAAATGAACAAAGAAAGAAGTCATCATTGAAGGTGATTCTTTGTCCATAATAAAGAAATGTAACAGCAGAAATCTCGACAAATCACAAGTGAGTTCATATATCCATGACATCCAGGGAATGAAAGACAGAGGCACAACAGTCAGATTCGAGTTTGTTCAGCGTTCAACGAATAAACTAGCCCATATTTTAGCCACAGAGACACTAAAAAGGAAAGAAAGGATTTAC
Source organism: Gossypium rotundifolium (assembly GCA_025506655.1). Lineage (NCBI taxonomy): Eukaryota > Viridiplantae > Streptophyta > Magnoliopsida > Malvales > Malvaceae > Gossypium > Gossypium rotundifolium. The sequence goes on along the minus strand of CP106722.1, from coordinate 81,945,776 downwards.
CTGGTCAGAGGCGTCCCATGGTTTGTTGAGCCACAAGCGAAGGAGGAGTTTGCGAGAGAACCAGATTGAAGAGACTGGGTGAGGGAGAGGAAGAGGAAAGAACCTTCAAGAAATTTTTGATCTGAATGAGCAATCAACCTTTCCTCGGTAAAGAATAAAGGCATTAATGGAGAAATGAAATGATAAGACGGAGGCAGGTAGATGCATTTAATTGATTGGGCAGGGATTCGACAGTTTTAACATTTTCTTTTGTTTTGTTTTATTATTTCTTTCTAGACTATTCGGTAAAATGGGCCATAATTTGGGTTTCATTTTATTTTTGTTTTAATTTTATTAAGGTAATAAAATACTAGCCCAATCTGTTGATATTCAAAAAATAAAAATAAAATGATAAACATTAAAATGATAAACAAATATTTTATATTATATTAGATGCTTGAATTTTGATATTCCTTTAAAAATAAATAAAATATTTTATTTAAATTTTATATAAAAATTTTAACTCAAACTAATTTTATTTTTATTACGTGCCATTTAAGGAGATCATCCGCGTATCAATCAAAGAGAGCATTAAGCACTTACATTGTTTTACAATATGTATGAGATTTATAAACCTACTTTTTAACAACAAATTAAATAATGATTTAAAATTTTGTTTAAATATATTTTACACAATTAATTATAATTTTACGATTTAAAAAATAAAATGCCATTAAAGTATTTACAATGTTTAACATCAGATTTAAAATGAAAATATACAAATTAAAAGCATATTTCAAACCTTTAATTAAAAGCCTTCCAATAAAAATTACTATTTAACATTGTTTAATTTTAGAAATAGTTAATATTTTTTTATTTAATGTTATTTTATATGCTTATTAAAGCATTGTTTTTAAATATTAAATCACTGTTACAAAAATATAAGTTAAAGAGTACATAAACTCTTGAAGTTCGGTGAAAAAGTCAATTAAACCATTCAAAAAACGTGCATTTAATTAAGTCTTTAAACTCTTAAATTACATCAATTAAGCTTTTTGTCAACGTTTTCCATTTTTGACCTTTAAGCTGCTAACATAGTTATTAATGGCGTTGACATGACTGTCTACATTAGCGACAATTGCTAAGATTGCATTGTCATGTCAGCAAAAATTAAAAAATAAAACTCAGAATTCAAAAAAAAAAAATTCTTATTTGGAATGAACATAGTGAACAACTATTGGTCCAGTTCATTCCAAACTTAATTTTCTAAAATTATAAAAAATAATTTCTTTTAAATTTTATAAATATGTAGATATTATTAGAATTTATAAAATGTTAAATAAATTTAAAATAATTAAAATAATAAAAATAATTTAAAAGTTTATGTCCAAATTGCATCTGGACAACCATGTGTCCAGTTTCATTCAAGATAATTTTATAAATTATATAGAGTTTAAAAATATTAAAATTATTTTTCTTTAAAATGACATGTGTATCAATGTTTTAGTTATACTGATACCTTTTAGGATATATAAAAAATAATTTAGAAAAATATATAATTTTTATAAAATTCTATTAATAATACTTGTAAGGTTTTAAAAATCAATATATCCCAATCATTTAAACCTTTTAAGTTACACATAAAAGAAAATATTTGATAGAATTTTTGGTTACACAAGTAAGAAAATAATTTATATAAATTTTTAATTGGGATATATTCACACTTTTATTAAACTTTACAAGTATGATTAAATAAAATTAAAATTATTTTTTAAATTTTTTATATAGCGTTAAAGGTAACTTTAGAATTAGAACATTGATACACATTTCATGTTTTGAAGAAATATATATATATATATATATATATATATATTTTTAAAACTTTATATAATTTAGAAAAATCGTTTTAATTAAATTGGACATATGATTGTTCAAATTTAGTTCAAATTTGGACAACTATATGTCCAAGTTCATTCTGAATCAAATATTTTAACGATTTTTAATAATTTTATTTTCACTTTTTAAAATTTTTATAAATTTTGATAATATTTTACAAATTTATAAAAAATTTAAAATTAACCTAGACAACTAGTTATCTAGATTCATTCTAGACACAAAAGTTTAATTAAATTTGTTGATGTAGAAGTTCCATGTCAACAAATGTCGCTAACATGGACCGTCAAGTTAGCATCATTAATGATCACGTCCTCGGTGTAATGGGCAAAGCCAAAAGACTCTAGTCAAAGGTTTAATTTATACAATTTGAGAGTTTGAAAAAAAGTTATGTGTTTTTTGTGGAGGAGCTTAATTAGTTTTTTTCATCAAAGTTCAAGAGCTTATTGTAATGCCTTGAATAATTTATTTATGTTTTTGTGGATTTTTTCATAAATAAGTATTTGTTTCAATGGCTAAGTGTGTGTATGAGGTCTTGGGTTCAAGTCCTATTTTTGAAAAATGTGTTATTTTTGGTCTTAGCCTTATCCTTTTAGATGGGCTTATGTTATATTTTGGATAAATTCATATTACAATGAGTTTATTGGTTCGAATGGTAAGGTGTTAGCTTGCCTTTAGGTCTTGTATGAATGGGAATGTTTATTTTTATTTCGGTAGTCTAATAGAGGTTCGGTGGAGTTAGGATTCTGATGTAGTTGGATGAGGTTAGTGGTCGGATTTGGTGGTTAGTGGGGTTGTGGGTGTTGTGATGTAATGGGATTTTGTTTCAAATTAAATTAATTTTATTTTTTATTTTATTTAATTTTTCTCTCTCTGCTCAAACTTTTCTGATGTTCCCCATTTTCTTTTTCTCTGCAATTCCTTTTCTTTTTTGTTTCCCTTCAATTCTACCCATAATCTTTTCTTTTTGTTGTTGCATTTCTGATTTTTGGCGTTTTTTGTGCAGTTCTGGTAAGTGGGGTTTCACTCGTTTGTAAGGTTCGATTTCTGTAGAGTCATTTGAATTTATTATTTCTTTATAATGTAATGGTGTAGTTAAGGGATTTGATTTTGTGAATTTGTGGCGTAGGGGAAGGCAGTGAACACGTGAATTTCGATTCAACTGCTTAAACCGTGTTAGTAATTTTTTCTTCGGCGGGTGTGAGCTATTCGGTTTTATGTCGATAAATTCATAAATTGGTTGTTAATTAGTCATTGTAATGCCGTTTCTAGGTTCTGGTGGTCTCGGGATTGCTATAGCATAAAAAACGAACCAGGTGTGCAACGAAAACACGAGAAATTCAGGTTCGGCGAAAGCCAAAAAAGTGGTCTGTCGACGCTACACAGGCGTGTGCCCAGCCATGTGACGGAAGTATGTGTGGCTGTGTGGATCACACGGGCTAGGCCAAATTTGTCATGTGGGCCATGGGTCAGGCCATGTGGGCTACCGGGTAAGGCCAAATTGGGGTGTGGACCCAAAATTCTGAAAATTTCCCTAGGGTTGCATAAGTCATTCTGATCGATTGTGGGCCTTCCGTAGGGTCGGTAAGGGCAAACAAACCCTAATACATGATACCTTCCTAATCTAATAAACTAATTTGAGTCTAAGAAAATGATATGTATGATTCATCTGTTTTGTAAAAGCATGTATGGTATATGTATGTGAGCATGCGAGACACATTAATTCTGTATATCTGTATCTGTTATCTGTATCTGTACATGGGGTGGGATTGGTTTATGTCGAGGAAGTGATTTGTAAGGCAACATTTTGCCGATTTACTAGCAGCTTGGCTGCAAATTATTCTGATAAGTGTCATAAAGACACTAAGTGGTGTGTAGGGTTGGGTGGGTGTTTTATACCCCACATGGTGTGTTGGGATGATGGGAGATGATGTGTAGAGGATGGGGGTAGGACTTTGCATATCTATATGTATCTGATAATCTGATTCTAATAAGGACTCATGTCCATTTATGTTCTGGTATACTGAAATTCTAAATTTTATGCATGAATGTCTCTATTAAGTTACACACTGAGTTTATGAAAACTCACATCTGTTTGTCTACTCTGTTCAGGTAATCCTCAGACATAGACGGGTCGGTGCGACGAAGTCTTTAGGTGACCATAAGTTCGTGAACTGTTTTAAATAATGATTTTTATTTTTATGGATTATTTCTGAGAGTTTTGTTATTATTGGACTCTCCGAATTGTTTGATTTTTATCTTGGTTTGGATGTGTTTTTGAATTTTATACTGCGATGTTCGACTAAAATCACAGTTTTACAAAATCAAATGTTTTTCTGAAAACACAAAATTCGATTTTCAACTATAACGACTTGCAAGCTTCCGCTGTAAATTTACGTTTTACTTAAAAAGGGCAATAAATGACAGTTTTAGTTAAAGAATAAAAAATGTTTTTTTCGAAAATGTGGACTCTTTTGGTAACAATTAATTCAAGAAATTTTAACATGAAATATGGTTTTAAAACCCTTTTTCGTAACATTTCCAGATTCGGCCATAACATCTAGGTCAAGTTTGGGGTGTTACATTTAGTGGTATCAAAGTCAGGTTACAAAACTCAAGCTATGAATTTTGGGTTCAAAATTGAAATTGTAAAAGAAACGATTTTCGAACAAAGCTTGTTTCTTATGTGTAAAGTATGTGGTTGGAACAACGGAAATGTGCAAGTGTATACAATCGCAACAAGTAATAAAGTGACAAGTAAATGTTGAGTTATCGTACCCATAGGGGCTGTGAAAATAATTATTTATGAATGCAATTTTAAAAACACTTTGGTGAAGAAAAATATTTTGATTTGAGGAGGCGATTAAAAACTAAGATTTTAACTAAGTAAAATAAATAAAAATAAAATAAAAGTTCCAATGCACGATTTTAGAAGATGATTTTAATCAAGATGACATAATTGTGCTAGATTATTTACATTTCTTAACTTAGAATTATTAAAATCATGTTTATGTTGTTATGAATAAATTCATGGCAACTCGGTAATTTGCTAACTTATGAACATACTTATCTACCAAAATCCATTTATCTTTTAACTATATCTCTATGTCAATTCAATCGATTAAACAAATTTTAATAGGCCAATGTGTTAATGCACATACATACTTATGAAATTAAAATAATCTCTGGTACATACCTTTATGCCAATTCAAACAATTAATTCAATCTCATAAGCACATAAAAGATTACACGAGGTTACAATGTATTTCTACCTTGAAACAGTTTAATCACAATAATCTTGCAAGTTATGCAAGGCTAATGTATCGTTAGATACCGTTGCTAATTTAACCCTCAGCTACCTTAGAAGATTAAACATGCACTGATTAAGTATCGTGTCAATTAATTACAATTTCAATTCATTTAAATAATTAATTAATTAGTTACCTTACAATTGTAATGCAAGAATAACTTAGTCATGGTTTTACTTAATCAAACATCTTACCGAGACCTATAACAACACAAACACAATTTTAATAACTCAAGTAGTCGAAATGCAATTGTAACAGCCCGGTTTAGACCCTAATCAGAACAGTAGTTTTGGGACTACAAATCCGAGTCTGAATAATATTTTAATGTTATTTTCTGTGTGAATAGTAGCCTATGTGAAATTTTTGTGTGATAATTTTATCGACTGTATGTCAAATTGTGAAAAAGGACCTAATTGCATAAAGTGTAAATGTTGTGTGCTGATTGATGAGTGTTTAAATTGTTGATGTCTTTGTAATGTCGAGGCCTTATGAGGAAAATAAACCATTATTAAGTTAATGGATGGTTAAATGACTTAATAACCTTATTATTATTTTGTCTTATATGATAAATAAATAGGTAAAATGGGAAATGAATAATTAAGTCATAATTTCATAAAACAAAAAGCATGGAAATAGGCCATATTTCATCTTTGTTGGCCGAATGTGTTGAAGAAAAGAAAGCATCCATGGTTTTCTAGGTTTCGGCTAGTTCCAAGCTTAAATTAAGGTATGTTTTTTATTGGTTTTTGATGATTTTTATATTTTTGAGATTGTTGCTTAGTCTACTATCAAGCCCATGTTGTAATTTGAAAAATTGATGATGTTTATGAGATGTGCCATTGATGAAATGGTGAGCTTTGTGATGAGTTTTGGTGTTAAAAGAAAGATATGTGTTAGATGAACATGTGTTGTTCTTGAAATTTTGGTGAATTTAGTTAATTTGGGCTAAATTGTGAAAAGTGTAAATTGAGGGACTAAAATGTGAAGTAAATGAAATGTGTGGGCTTGTAGGAACACAAGGGAAATTCGGCTAGGCTTGTGTGAAAAGAAATTTTATGAATTTGATAATTTTGTGAAATAGGGACTAAAGTGTTGAAATGTGAAAATGTGAGGGCTATTTTATAAAATGTCCTAAATATATGTGTTTGGACTAAAATGAATGATTTGGTGATTGAATGGATTAAATTTGAATGTGTATAGACTAAGAGAGGAGAGGTTCGGATCGAAATCGAGGTAAAGACAAAGTGCTCGATTAATCGACCGTTTCGGTATATCGACGTCCGAGGTAAGTTCGAATATAATATGTGTACTTAGCTATGTTTAAATGTTCAGAAACAAATGGTTATGATATTATTGAATTATAAATGTTATTTGAGAAATGGATCCATGTGGCACTAAGTGTGCGTATTTGGAAATGAAATCGAGAAGATTAGCACGTGTGTGCGAGTTAATGGAAGCTTCGACTGTGTGATTGGCACTATGTGTGCGATACCAAGTTGAGTTTGGTTTTGTATTAATGCACTAAGTATGCGATTTCATTTAAGCTTTGACTATGAATTGAGGCACTAAGTGTGCGATTATAATTAATGAATAGCACCATGTGTACGAAACAATGGACGCTACGGCTTTAATAAATAGCACTGTGTGTGAAACGATAGAAGTTTTAGCTTATCGAATTGGTACTGTGTGTGCGTTACCGATATAAGTTCAGTTTAACATATTGGCACTAAGTGTGCAATGACAATTAGGCTTCGGTTATGAAATTGCCACTAAGTGTGCCTATTTATTTGAGTAATAGCAAAGGTAGAACGAGAGGTAAAATCGAGAAATTGAATTTTATGAATGGTGAGTAACTATGTGTTGATCAAGGTATGTTTGAACCTATGTGGTTGATGATAGATTTAAGAGTTGAATGAATAGATATTTGAGTATGAGGTTGACAATGATAATGTGTTTAGTTGTGTCCTTATCTATGTGATGGTAGGATAGTATAGTTAGTGAGTAATTAAGTGTTGGCAAAGGTAGGTATGATACCTATATGGTTGGTGAAATTGAAAGTAAATGAATGGAATGTTATGTGAGTATTGGATAAAGTTGAACTTGTGTACCATTGGTAAATTATCCATGTGATGGTTAAATGTGTATATTGAATTGGTTCATTGAGTTAACTGTTTTATAATTCGAACTTATTAAGCTTTGGAAAGCTTACTATGTGATTTGTTTCTCTACTTTACAGTGTCAGCAAGGCTAGCTCGGATTCGAGGATCGTTGGTATCTCTATCACACTATCGGCAATCTATTTTGGTACTTTTGGAAAGATGAACATAGTTGAAATATGGCATGTATAGTCTAGATATGTAAATTATGTATGAGATGTGTAAATAGCCATGTGAGGTGGCTAGATAAATATTTTAGATATGCTTGTGTGGATTTGGTATGCTTTGATGGCAATGGTGATGTCTTATAAATGGTAATCTTAGTGATAGTTTGATGGTAGTATGATCTAGTGAATTTGAGGATGAATCATGTTTGGTATTGAATGTGCTCAAATGGTGCAATTTATTTTATAAGTTAACATGATTAGATATGAGATTGTATGAGATGAATTGATGATCACTTGATATGAAATTGGTTGTCAAGTTGTGTGTGAATTTATGCTTAAATGTGCTTGTAGGTTTGACCCTTATGTGGGTGGCAAATTGGCCTTGCACATGGCCTGTTTTGCCAACACGGTTATGGCACACGGGCATGGCAACTAGCCGTGGGCATAAGTTAGTAGCTAGCTTAAGAGCACATGGCCATGGCACACGGGCATACCTGGTAGCCGTGTGGAGAAGTCCGAATGGTTGCTCTGTTTTGGCACGGCCTGGACACATGGGGGTGTCTAGTGACCGTATGAGGCACACGGCCTGGTGGCACGGGCGTGTGGCCTCAACATATTTGTTAAATGTTTAAAATTTCTAAAAGTTTAGTAAGTGTTTGGTTCAGTCCCGACCCCTCTCAAGCATGTGTTTGAAGTCTTGTAGGCCTCAATAAGGGATTATTTGTTTATGTCTTGATGTGTTATGACGATGATTGACTTTGTGTCGTAAATGGGATGTGAAATGATTCGATTGTTTAGTAATGCCTCTTAACCTTATTCCGACGACGGTTTCGGATTAGGGGTGTTACAGCAATCAACCTAACACGAATTAAATTTAAGTCATATTAATTAAGTTAAACATATCAACATCACAAATATTCATAGACATGTTCATAACAACAACAATAATAATAAAATTAAAATGATAAGGAACAAGAATCGAATCTAGTGTTTCTCCAAGGCTTGACTAGTTTGCTCCGCTTCTTATTCTTTGCTTGTTCTTGTTGAACCGAGGCTTCCATGAACAATTGAATGCTACTCAAAATGGTGGTTGAATGACTCTTTTTCAAGAGGTGAAATCAGCAAGGGAATAGGGAAGAAAATGAAGAACAATGAAAAGAGAAAAGTGAGAGAGAAGTGGAGAATGAATGGTTTTGAGATGTGTTTGAAGTGAGCAGCCAAGGGGGTATTTATAGTTTGAGAAGGCTCCTAAAAATAGCCAAAATCAACAGCCAAAGACTCCCCCATGGCCGGCCACACATGTGGCATGTTTGAAGATTTCAAACATGTTATTTTTAGGTAGGGGCAAATCTTGAAAGGCATGAATAGTGGAGGCGTTTGAATGCAAATTGAAGGAGCCTTCAAGGGCCATTTTGCAAGCCAAATAATCAAACAAACAAGCTGATTGAGTCAGCATGTGGGATTGTTTTGGGCTGCCCGGTGCTCGGTTGGATCGATTTTCTCGGTTCAGCTCAATTGGGCCCCTTTTCATAATTAATTAATAATAATTTATTTAACACAAATTAAATTGGATTAAAATTAAAATTAGTTATATTATGAATTAATACACATAATTTGGACCGTCTTAGGCTGAAAAATTAATTCGCCTTGATGCTTCAAAATTACTTCTCGATTTTGCGCTTCTAGCAGTGTCTACCGAACCGTTTTTCGCCCTTTGTGCAAATCTATCGAAAATAATCAAAATTAATAAAAATTTGATATAAAATTAACTAAAATTCAGCATATCATAATTTGAGTGCAATTTAATTATTTTATAATTATTATATATTTTTTGACAAGAATTTTACCGAAACTACATGAAGTTGAGTTAAAAAGGGCATGAAAAAATGTGTATATTTTCGTGTTTCCACACCCCCAAACTTAATTCATTGCTTGTCCCGAGTAATGAAAAAATTTGAAAAGAATTTCTCAGAAACACCTTTGAAAAATTCCTTCAGAACAATATTCTTCCCAAAATTATTATTTTTGTATACTTATGCTCAAGAACAAGAATTTTGATATTTATGGTACTTAAGTATACATATCATTCAAATTAATCTTAATCATTCTTATGATAGTAAAAACACACTAAATGTTTCCAAATAAAGACATGTAAAATTCCTACCAATTTGATTTTATTCACTTATTCAAGATTAAGCTGCAATAATTAACTTTAACTTATGCCTTCATATGTTGAACATAGTAATTTCTCTCCACTAATGTAGGTAGTATAGAAACTTGAATCAATAGGTCTTCAAAATGGTTGTAACCTGGCTAGGCTAGGGGTAGGTAAAAGATAGATAAATTTAAGCTAAAAGCCCTAAACTCAGCTTCAATTGGACCTTCAGAATAATTACCTTCAATACACAAACTTACTTTGCTTTCACATGCTCTTCTATACATCTATTTTCTTTCAAATACTTATGCTCTCTTTTTTTGTTCTTTTTTTCACGAGCATTTTACAGTATGTACCCCTGAGATAATAACTCTAATGATTCCAGTGGAACTTCTTGAGTGAATCTCTTCATTTTAGCTTCTAACAAAGCCAAACATTCCTCATCTTCATCATCACTTGGTGAATTCGCTAGCAGAATACATTCTAACAGACCATCTACAGAATTGAGCTCCAAATCTGTAGAAGCTAGCTATTCCATCTTGGAAATAGCAGAACAGTCTTCAATTACATCTAGGGATTTAGCAGCATCGAAGTCATTAAAAAACACATTGTCATAAAAAATTTCTTTCAACTGAGTATCTCATTGCTGCTTCTGGAATCGTTGAGGATATGGCAATGGTGGAATCTTAGCTTTAACCGGACAACTCTTCTGTGGAATTTTTTTTTTGCATCTGATAAGGCTGTTAGATAATCATAACTAATTGGTTTAGAGTTTACCTCATCAAGGATCACTGAATCTAACTTCTGTGATACAGGAGTTTCAACACTTCCTCTTTGTCTTGAGCTACAACAGGCTCATCTTGAACCTCAACCACCTTGGGCTCCAATGTTTTTCCACGTGGCAAAGAGACTGCTTTGCAATGTTCTTTGCCCAAAATTTTTGGATTTTCTGTGTCACTTGGCCAAATACCTTAGGGTTTATTTAGAAGTTCATTGGTTATTTGACCCATTTGATTCTCCAAATTTCTTAAAGTGGTATCATTCTTCGCTATGTATGCCTTCAGCAGATTCTCCGAAGCTCGCCGAAGAGGTTAAGCGCATGGAGTGCCAGAATAGGGATCATAAGGGAGGTAAGATTAAGAAGGATTCAGGGCCCTCTAATTCTGTTCAGAAGCCTAAGAAACGGCCCAGACCTAAGGGGCCTTCTAAAGTAGGAGTTTCAGTTGCTCCTACTGGGCTTCAGCCATGCGGTAATTGTGGTAGGCGCCATCTGGGCGAGTATTGGAGGAGATTGGGAGCATGTCTACGTTGTGGGTCGTTGGAGCATCAGATTAGAGAGTGCCCATAGCGTTCTGATAAAAGGAAAGCTACAGGTCCAGGTTTTGTTCAGCCTTAGAGGGTAGTATAGCAACCACCTAGGGGCCGTGGTCCAGCCAGGGGTGGTAATGGTTTGGGTAGAGGACAGAGAGCACCAAGTGGAGGTGCTAATCAGACTGAGGTAAGGCAGCCTGCACTGGTTTATGCTGCTCGATGATGAGAGGATAGAGACACCCCTGATGTGATTACGGGTACGTTACTTATTTTTTATGCTCCTTATACTGCCTTGATAGATATAGGGTCAACACACTCCTATATAGCTAGTTCTATCTTTGGTAATTTGGGGATTCCTGTTAACAATACTTCTGGTGAGATTTCTGTACTGAGTCCGTTGGGTCGATCTATTTGGGTAAATAGACTGTATAGAAATGTGTCACTGAAAGTTCAAGGGGTTGTATTTTCGATAAATCTGATGGAGCTACTGTTTGGGGAGTTTGATTTAATTTTGGGTATGGACTGGCTAGTAGAGCACTGAGTCAGTTTGGATTGCGAGACTAAAAGGGTCGTTCTTGTAACACCCCTAACCCCGTAACCGTCACTAGAATAGGGTTAAAAGGCATTACCTATCAATTCAGAACATTCAATATCATTCCACATCCAAACATAGCAATTCACATTCAATTAGTCCCTTAATGAGGTCTACGAGACCTTAAACACGTGTTAGAAAGGGGTCGAGACTAAACCGAACTCATACGAAAATTTATGAAATTCAAACATTTTTCTAAGTTACAGAGGTCACACGCCTGTGTGGGTAGGCTGTGTGCCTTACACGGCCTCGAACATATCCATGTGTCTAAGCCGTGGCAAAACAGGGCATACATACTGACTTATCCACACGGCCTGAGACACGCCTGTGTGCCTCACTCGTGGTTGACACTGACTTGCACCACACAGCCAGTCACACGCCCGTGTGTCCTGCCCATGGTGGAGTCTGACTTGCAACAATTCACAAACCTGAATGACACGGTCGAGCCACACGCCCGTGAGCTCAACCGTATGGGAAATTGTAGGCCATTTTCAAGGCCAAATTACCATCCACACTTTAGGATCACTTATAAGCACCGAACCAATACCAATTCATGCCTCAAATGCAACCAAAACATACCAATACAAGCACCAATTAACCATCAACTACACTATTTATTTCCATACTCAATTCTACTAAAATAAGTCCATCCAAAAGACCATTTTCACAACCCATGTCATATAAGCTAAGCATCATATAGTTCATACCACAAATCCACACTTAAACCACTATTCTCATCAACCAATTTAAGCATGAAACATACTATTATCAATATTCCTATAATCACTCATTTTTATACCAACATCATTCAAATTTCAATGCCATTTTACATGGCAAAACTATACAACTCAAAACATGCCATAATCACTAGCCTATACATGCCATATACCAAATATATACAATATCCAAAAGTACCAAAAAAGATAGCCGATAGTGTGATTGAGTCGCTAACGATCCCCGGATCCAATCTAGCTTTAAAGACACTGTAAAACAGAGAAACACTTCACACAGTAAGCTTTAGAGCTTAGGAAGTTCGTAATATAATACATATTACTCAATAATGCAATATCATACATAAATAAACCATCACTTAGATTGATTCACAACTAACCGCAATATCATCCTCAACCATATGCTCATACATCCATCTATTCAACCTTAAAAACTATCATCAACCACATAGGTTCAGAACATACCTTTGCCAACACTTAGTTAACAAACATTCTTGCTATTTAATGCTCGATACCATATTTCATTCACTGCTCGTTATCTCTTCAATTCAATCACACACTTAGTGCCCAAGTCGTAGCCAAAGCTTAAATAACATCGCACACTTAGTGCCACGATATAAAACTGAACTTAATTCGATATCGCACACACAGTGCCAATTAGTAAGATCGATACTTTCTCAAATTCGCACACACAGTGCCATTCATATTGTATAAATTCTATTTCGTACACTTGGTGCCATATTTCTCCATTCCACACATACAATATTTCTACCCGATAATCACATAGTTATTCATTTCATAGTACTTAAACATAAATTTAAGAACACGTATTATATCTGAACTTACCTCCGACGTAGAAATACCGAGATTAGTCAATCAATCGAGCACTTTGTCTTTGCCTCGATCTCGATCCAAATATCTCCTTTCTTGGTCTATACATATTCAAATTTAGGTCATTCAATCACCAAATCATTCAATTTAGTCCAAACACACATATTTAGGGAATTTTACAAAATAGCCCCCATATTTTCACATTTCGACACTTTAGACCTTGTTACATAAAATCATCAAATACACAAAATTTCATTTTACCCATGCCTAGCCGAATTCTCCTTATGTCCATACAAGCTCACACATTTCATTTATTTCACATTTTAGTCATCCAATTTCTTATTTTCATAATTAAGCCCAAATTACTCAATTTCACTAAAAATTCAAAGACAAAATATATTAATCTTTCACCTATCTTTCATATTTCATCATCAACTATCATAAAGCTTGATAATACTCTAGAACACACTACACCAAAATAAACTTTTAGCGGCATTTTTTTGGCTTTTAGCGGCGTTTATAAGAGCCACTAATAGTATTTGCGGTGCTTCAAAAAGCGCCGCAAAAAACGCCGCTAATGAAAGTGCCGTAAAATTTAGCGGCGTTTATGGGAAAAAAGTATTGACTTTTTGCGGCGCTTTTAACACAAACGCCGCTAATTTGCACAGATTTTACAGTGCTTATTTTCTTCAATATCCTACCCTTCCTGCATTAAAACCAACCAAAAACAGTAGCAGTTGCATATAATTTCAACCCAAAACAATGAATATAACATTTAAATATCACCAAAAGCATTAAATCTAAACGATAGTTCAAATTTAATAAAAGATATTTATATATATATATATATAAATTAATAAATGTAACAATGTTAAATGTAACATTAATGTTACTTCATGAAATTCATCTTCATTAAGCAATAGAACTTGCCAAGTATTTGCCTAACTTATAAGGCCATTTACAAAATGACTTTTATAACTTACATAGCCAACACTTTGACTAACAATTACAACTTAACAAAATACCCGAGTCCTATACATGCCATACTCAAAATAAGTCTAAATTGTTATACCAAAATGATTTCGATAGTATGATTTCCGAATTCCAACGTCTACAACCTCTCGAATTATCTTGGCAATACTACAAGGAAAAAGGGCAATAAAAAGGGGTAAGCATAAAGCTTAGTAAGTTTGCATGGAAATAAATAGCAACAATAAGCTCATAATATAATCCATCCATGGCATTAACTAACCATACACAAGTCATAGGCTCCTTACCATACTTACAATTGCCCCTATTTAGCACATACCGTGCTACATATCGTAATCTTTCTTCGTGACTCATTCACGAGTACCTATATTCACTCATTCACATGATTTTAGTACAATTCTCATTTCTACTTCTAAACTCATTTACTTATTCCATTAATCACTAGGGATAGTCAAAGACGCATTTTAATCATCATTCATATGGGTACAAAGCCAATGCCATATCTCAGAGGTGGTCTTACATGGAGTCACTTCTAAATGCCAATGCCATATCCCGGATATTGTCTTATATGGAGTCACTTCTAAATGCCAATGCCATATCCTGGATATGGTCTTATATGGAGTTTCACATCAAGTATCGATGCCATATCCCGGATACGGTCTTATACGATTCTCATATTCATTACCAAAGCCATATCCCAGATATGGTCTTATACGGGATCTCAACTCGGTGCCAAGGCCATGTCCCAGACATGGTCTTATACGGGACCTTATCTATTTCATATCTTGACGACAGCAATTTCATATTCAATATAGTCTACTATGACCTCAACATCTCATTCAACATTAACTACTCAATTTAGTAGAGCATCATTCATTAATATGATAGAAAGCATTCTAAAATATGCTAACATAAATGTTGCATTAATCACATACAAACTTACCTCAATTTCAAAATGAGCTAACTCGTTGGTTTAGTCTAATACTTTGTTCTTTCCCCGGTTGAGGCAGATTCTCGGTTCTTCTTACTCTATAATAGCAATTTAGATCATTTTAATCATCACATTAATGAAAGCATTTCAACAATCATGTTTAGGAAAAATTACTATTTTGCCCCTAGACTTTGGCAAAATGACCATTTTGCCCCTAAGCTCAAAAATTAATTCTAATCACATTTCTACCTTCAACAAGCCTTGGTGAACATTTAATACTCTTATAGCTCTCATCAAAACTCAACATTTCACATAATTATTACAAATTTGTAACCTTTTCATCTAGGTCCAATTAGGTGTTTTCAAGACAACACCTTTCACAAAAGTTGTTCATATAACAACTAAGACTCAATTTCTTCCATAAAAATGCAGCAAATAACTAAGATAACTCTTATGGAAAAATTCTAAACTTTTTACCATATTGCACAATAGTCCCCTCATTTGAAAGCTTAAGCTTTAGGGGTCCCAAAAGTACAACTATTTTCAAGAAAAGATCACTAGAACACTTACTTGTGAAGAGATGAGTGTGCTGAAATTTTTGAAGCTTTCTACCCTCTATTTGCTGCTAATTTTCAGTGGAAGAGTGAAAGAGAAAAAGATGATATCTTTTCTCTCCTTATTTTATTAATACTAGTCAAATTAGTCCACCTACTATCACCAACTTTGACCAGCATTGACAAAATTGTCTCCTATGCTAGTCTATGGCTGGCCAAGTAAATATTGGGTATCTAATTGTCTTTTAAAGACCTCCAATTGTCAATCTATGTCTATTTGGTACCTTTAGCTTATAGAATGGAACTTTCGTACTTTATGCGATTAGCTCTTTTTTGCGATTAATCATGAAATCGTTAAAATCAAAGCACCAAAATTTTCATGCACATATACTATCATGCTCTAACTCATAATATAACATGAAAATAAATTTCTCTAATCTCGGATTAGTGATCCCGTGATCACTATTTCGACAAGCCCCTAAATTGGGTTGTTACAATTCTCCCCCTTAAGGATTTTTGTCCTCGAAAATCTTACCGATGAAAAGGTTGGGATATTGGTTTCTCATCATTTCCTCGAGCTCCCATGTAGCCTCTTCTATTCCGTACTTTTTCCATAGAACTTTCACTAGGGCTATGCTTTTGTTTCTTAATTGCTTGACCTCTCCCGCCAAGATTCTAACCGGCTCTTTACCATAAGTCACGTCCAGTTATAATTCTACCTCTGTCGGTGCTATGACATGTGAAGGGTATGAACGGTATCGCGTAACATGGATACGTGAAAGACGTCATGAATATTTTCCAGCTCAGGTGGCAAGGCCAACCGATAAGCTACCGATCCTATCCTCTCGGTAACTTCATAAGGTTTGATAAAACACGGACTCAATTTGCCCTTCCGGCCAACTCTGAGGACTTTCCTCCAAGGTGATACTTTCAAGAACACTTTATCACCGACTTTAAATTCAATCTCTTTCCTTTTCAAATCCGAACAGGAATTTTTCCTATCTGAGGCAACTTTCAGACAGTCACGTATCACTTTTACCTTCTCTTCAATTTCCTTAACCAAGTCGACCCCGTGAATCTATTTCTCTTTGAGTTCTGACCAATACAAAGGCGTTCGGCACTTACGCCCATACAATGCCTTATAAGGCACCATTTTCAGACTTGACTGAAAACTGTTATTATAGGCGAATTCCACCAATGATAAGTATTTCTCCCAATTACCGTGGAATTCCAGAACACAACATCGAAGCATGTCTTCAAGTATCTGAATTACCCTCTTGCATAAGTACACAACCCAACCCGTTCAAGGACGTGCCACTGTAAACCACAAATTCTCTTCCCGGCTCAGGTTGCACCAGAACAAGAGCCTCAGTCAACAGTGTCTTTAGTTTCTCAAAACTCTATTGACACCTTTATATCCAATCGAACTTCACATCTTTTTGCAAAAGTCTCGTCATCATGGTAGTATCATGGAAAACCCCTTTACAAAACGCCTATAATAGCCGGCTAGGCCTAGAAAGCTCCTTACTTCAGTTACGCTCCTCAGCGATTTCCATTCAACAATTGCTGAAATCTTACTCAGGTTGACTTTAATTCTGTCTCCCGAGACAATGTGCCTCAAAAATCCCACTTCCTTGAGCCAAAATTCACTCTTACTGAATTTGGCATACAATTGTTTTTCTGTCAAAACTTGTAGAACCATACTCAAATGCTCAGCATGATCGTTCGCATCCCGAGAGTAGATTAGTATGTCATCAATGAAAACCTCAAAAAATTTATCCAAGTATGGCCGAAAAATGCGATTCATCAAATCCATGAAGATCGCAGGGGCATTCGTTAGACCAAAAGGCATGACCAAAAATTCATAGTGGCCATACCTAGTCCTAAATGCGATTTTTGGCACATCCGAGTCCTTAACTCTCAGCTAATAGTACCCTAACCTCAAATCTATCTTGGAAAATATCGTAGCTCCCTTCAATTGATCGAATAGATCGTCGATCCTCGGCAATGGGTACTTGTTCTTCACAGTTACCTTATTAAGTTACCGATAATCTATACATAGTCTCGTAGAACCATCTTTCTTCTTCACGAATAAAACGGGAGCATCCCACGGAGAGAAACTTGGCCTTGCAAAACCTTTATCCGTTAGTTCTTGCAATTGTGCTTTTAGCTCAGTTGGAGCCAATCTATATAGAGCAATAGAAATAGGGGCAGTACCCGGAGCTAACTCAATCCCAAATTCAATTTCTCTAACCGGAGGTAGCCTTGGCAACTCTTTCGGGAAGACATCTGGGTAATCGCATATTGAGGGTACTGACTCAATTCTCGAATCAATCTCTTTAGTGTTCAACAAAAAGGCAAGATAGGCCTCGTATCCCTTCCTTAAATACTTCTGAGTTGACAAGATTGACATCACTACTGGTGACTTATCTGGCTTATCTGATTCAACACGAATAAGATTACCAATTTCATCTCTCAACTCAATATACTTCTCCCCACAATTCACAATTACTCCATGAGTAACTAACCAATCCATCCCAAGGATGACATCAAACTCATCAAATGGCAATAGCATAAGATCAACTGGGAAACAATGACCTTTAATCATCAAAGGGAAACCTTTGCAAACTCTATCAACCAACACGCATTTGCCTAGAGGATTCGACACTCTTATGATAAATTCGGTAGACTCTATAAGCATGCTCATGCTAGAGACTAATTTCATGCATATGTATGAGTGGGTAGATCCCGGATTAATTAAAGCTATAACACGAGTATTATGGAGAGAAAAGGTACCCGTGATTATGTCAGGGGAAGATGCCTCTTCACGAGCACGAATGGCATATGTCCTCGCGGGCGCTCTACCCTCGACTCTAATAGCTTGCTCTCTAGATGGATTCTTGCTACCCATCTCAAATCCTGGGTTTCTCAGTGGTCTTCCCCTAGCAGTACTTCCCGATCTTATATTCTGAGGCTTTTCTTTCTCGCCTACCTCGGGGCATTCTCTGATAAAGTGGTTTAAGGACCCACATCTAAAATAAGCTTTCTCATTAGCTCAACACTCACCAGAATGGTGTCTGCCACACTAGGGCATTCCGATCTACTTGGTCGGACATTGCCCACACTAGCAATTGATGTGGCCTGCCCTTTCGACCCTGAAAATTGATTGCCTTTACTTCGGGTTGAAAACCCGCTGAAGTGACTGATCGAGTAGAGAAATCATTCAATTTCTTTGATGATGATTGGTGAGACTTATTTAGTTGTCTCTTCCTCGAGTCACGAGATTCATTCTTAGCTCTTTTCTTTTTCTTAACCAACTCTTCGGCTTTACAGGCTCTATCTACCAACACTACAAATTTCTTTAGTTCGAGGACTCCCACATATAAACAGATGTCCTCATTCAGTCCATCCTCAAACCTCTTACACATAACTGCCTCGGTAGACACGCACTTCCGAGCATATTTGCTAAGGCTTATGAACTCTCGTTCGTAATTAATCACTGACATACGGCCTTGCTTCAGTTTCAAGAACTCCTTCCTCTTGTGGTCGATGAACCTCTGGCTGATGTATTTTTTCCGGTATTCCTCTTAGAAAAATTCCCAGCTAATCCTCTCCCTTGGCACCACCGACACTAGGGTGTTCCACCATCGGTAGGCTGAATCTCTCAAGAGGGATACCGCACACTTTAAGCACTCCTCAGGGATGCAGGATAACTCATCGAATACCCTGATGGTATTCTCGAGCCCGAATTCTGCTCTCTCCAGATTATCGTCTTTATTTGCCCGAAACTCCTCGGCTCCTTGCTTCTGGATCTTATCCACCGGAGGCCTTTCTCTTCTCACCACCTCGACCGCTTGAGGAGCTACTGGAGTGGATTGAGGAATTCGTGGGGGTGGAGGGGGTTGAGCGTTAGGATTTGCTCGGGTATACTCAGTATAACAGTTGCTCATCATGTGGAGAAAAGCTTCTAGAGCCTCTTTCCCTTGACCCAAGGTCTCGGGTCTACTATTAGCTGGCGTGGTCTCTTGAGCGGGAGCCGGCGCGTTACTCGCAGCATCATCGGCTACAGTTCTGTCTGGATCAGAATCCATATACTACATAAAACACAATTTTATACGTCAGGATCCATCACACTATCATTACTCAGACACTCTTAATTATGGCATGTATAACTAGACTCGTACTTACGCTACGTTAGTCCTAGAACCGACTAAACCGTACCTCTGATACCAATAAATGTAACACCCTTTTACCCATGTCAAACGACGGGACCGGATGCAAGGCATTACCATGCTTAACCTTACAGGAACGTGTAATAACGGACTATAAAATTTCATTCAATACCCATTTCTTACTCATTCTCGGCCTACATGGCCCTAAACATACCTCTGAGAGGTTTTGGGATCTAACCGGGGACTTTTACGAACTTGGAAAGCTTTTTATCAAAACAGGGGCCACACGCCTGTATTAAACTAAGGACACGCCCGTTGGCCCTTGCCTGTGTCTTTCACCCGTGGTCGACACTGACTAATTTCACACGGCCTTAACACGCCCGTGGCCCTGACCCGTGTGCCAAACCTTGTCATTCTAACTTATCCACATGACCTAAACACACGTCTGTGTGCTTCAGCCGTGTGGCGATTTAAATCCCAAGTGCAAGGTACAGACTTCACACGGCCTAGGTATACGCCCATCTGCTAGTCGTGCCTCCCACACGGTCTTGACACACGTGTGTCTACCCATGTGGGCAATTAGCAGGCTATATACCAAGGCCTTTGTCACCCTACATTACACACATACATACTCCAATTAAAAACAATACAACTCCTATCCCAAAGGCACATCTAATAACTCATTCCAATATACAATATAATCAAAAGGTATCTCTAGGAGCTCAAAAAAATCAAGGTATACAAAAGGACATATACTTCATGAAATTCAACTTCATTAAGCAATAGAACTTGCCAAGTATTTGCCTAACTTATAAGGCCATTTACAAAATGACTTTTATAACTTACATAGCCAACACTTTGACTAACAATTACAACTTAACAAAATACCCGAGTCCTATACATGCCATACTCAAAATAAGTCTAAATTGTTATACCAAAGTGATGTCGATAGTAAGATTTCCGAACTCCGACGTCTACAACCTCTCGAGTTATCTTGGAAATGCTACAAGGAAAAAGGGCAATGAAAAGAGGTAAGCATAAAGGTTAGTAAGTTTGCATGGAAATAAATAGCAACAATAAGCTCATAATATAATCCATCCATCGCATTAACTAACTATACACAAGCCATAGGCTCCTTGCCATAGTTACTTACAATTGCCCATATCTAGCACATACCTTGCTACACATCGTAATCGTTTCTTCGTGACTCATTCACGAGTACCTGTATTCACTCATTCACATGACTTTAGTACAATTCTCATTTCTACTTCTAAACTCATTTACTTATTCCATTAATCACTAGGGATAGTCAAATACGCATTTTAATCGTCATTCATGTGGGTACGAAGCCAATGCCATATCTCAGAGGTGGTCTTATATGGAGCCACTTCTAAATTCCAATGCCATATCCCGGATATGGTCTTATATAGAGTCACTTCTAAATGCCAATGCCATATCCTGGATATGGTATTATGTGGAGTTTCACATCAAGTATCGTTGCCATATCTCGGATATGGTCTTATACGATTCTCATATTCATTACCGAAGCCATATCCCAGATATGGTCTTATACGGGATCTCAACTCAGTGCCAAGGTCATGTCCTGGACATGGTCTTATATGGGACGTTATCTATTTCATATCTCGACGACAGTAATTTCATATTCAATATAGTCCATTAGGACCTCAACATCTCATTCAACATTAACTACTCAATTTAGTGGAGCATCATGTATTAATATGATACAAATCATTCTCAAATATGCTAACATAAATGTTGCATTAATCACATACAAACTTACCTCAATTTCAAAATGAGCTAACTCGTCGGTTTAGTCCAAGACTTTGTTCTTTCCCCTATCGAGGCAGATTCTAGTTCATCTTGCTCTATAATAGCAATTTAGCTCATTTTAATCACCACATTAATGAAAGCATTTCAACAATCATGTTTAGGAAAAATTACTATTTTGCCCCTAGACTTTGGCAAAATGACCATTTTGCCCCTAAGCTCGAAAATTAATCCTAATCACATTTTTACCTTCAACAAGCCTAGGTGAACATTTAATACTCTTATAGCTATCATCAAAACTCAACATTTCACATAATTACTACAAATTTGTAACCTTTTCATCTAGGTCCTACTAGGTGTTTTCAAGACAACACGTTTCACAAAAGTTGTTCATCTAACAACTAAGACTCACTTTCTTCCATAAAAATACAGCAAATAACTAAGATAGATCTCATGGTAAAACTCTAAACTCTTTACCATATTGCACAATAGTCCCCTCATTTGAAAGCTTAAGCTTTAGGGGTCCCAAAAGTACAACTATTTTCAAGAAAAAATCACTAGAACACTTGTGAAGAGATGAGTGTGCTAAAATTTTTGAAGCTTTCTACCTTTTATTTGCTGCTAATTTTTGGTGGAAGAGTGAAAGAGAAAAAGATGATATGTTTTCTCTCCTTATTTTATTAATACTAGTCAAATTAGTCCACCTACTATCACCAACTTTGACCAGCATTGACAAATTTGTCTCCTATGCTAGTCTATGGCCGGCCAAGCAAATATTGGGGATCTAATTGTCTTTTAAAGACCTAAAATTGTCAATCTATGGCTATTTGGTACCTTTAGCTTATAGAATGGAACTTTCGCACTTTATGCGATTTAACCCTTTTTCGTGATTAATCATGAAATCATTAAAATTAAAGCACCAAAATTTTCATGCACATATAATATCATGCTCTAACTCATAATATAACATGAAAATAAATTTCTCTAATCTCGGATTAGTGGTCCTGAGATCGCTATTCCGACTAGCCCCTAAATCGGGTTGTTACAGTATTTATCGCTTCTCCCCATTACGGGGCTAACACTTTCGTCCATGCCCCTTAATAGGTAATCTTTTGGGAAGGTTGCACAGTCAGTTCGTTGACTTTTTACGTTAGAGGTTGGCGAGTCCAAGAGACAAAATGGCATGGTATTCGCCATTGGGAAGTGATGATCTAGCAGAAGATAATCCCACAAAAGCGATTATTGGCTAGAGTCAGGTTCCGCCAAATCTTAAGTTTAAATTCTTGGAGTTGGTGGTCGTAGGCGTCCTCTTCCACTATAACTGGCTTATTCTACTTGAGAAAAATCACTTAAAAGTCAAGGATTGAACCCAAGGCGAATCAAGACAACCGGAGGCTGGAAAAAATCACCATAAGAAATCTTTTTCTCAACTTTACTTTTACTTTTAATTTCTAAAATTTCCATTCAAATTTTAATTTCATTTTTATTTTATTCCCAGATCTAAAATTTAAAATCTTTTTTTTTTTTTCAGGAACGCAAGTTTTCTTGGGCACGATTCTGCCCAAGATTTCGAGAAATAAGCATTCGTGCAATCCGGTCCCTGAGGATTCGACCCTACTTTCCCTTTACTGTTCTTTTCATTATTTTATAGGGAATAGGATATTTTTGCTGCTCTCAATGACCGCATCAAATTTTGGCACCGTTGCTAGGGATTAGCGGCGTACTAATTTTGTTTCTTGTTTCTTATGACCCGATCTGCTCCAGGAACTCTTGTGTTCGATTCAAAAATTGAGAAGACTGCAAGAGCTAATCGCAAGGAAACAAAGCTAAGAAAAAGCAATCAGCGGTGGATGGGACTCAAAGTAACCCACAGCCAAGAATCAAAATCGACGACGAAGTAGAGTTTAGGGTTAACGAAAACCCTACTCAAATATTTGAAAGCAAAAAAGTAGAAGTCGATTCACCAAAAGAAGTGCTTAATGCCAGGGTTAACGAAAACTCGAATCTAGCACATCAACCTATGGCTCAAATAATTCGACAACTGGCCAAAGCTTTGGCAGAACAACCGCCACTATGCATCGCGTATCCTACTATGGATACTAATTTTGATTTAAAGTCAGGCTTAATCTAACTACTGCAAACTTTTCGTGGGTTGCAAAACAAAAATCCCCACAAGCATTTGAAAGAGTTTCATATGGTTTGTCTTAGCATGAAATCTCAAGGGGTAACTGAGGATCAAATCAAATTGTGTGCTTTCCCTTTTTCCTTAGCAGATTCTGCTAAGGAATGGTTATTTTATTTACCCCCTGGATTTATTACAACTTGGGCTGATTTATCTCATTTATTTCTCAAAAAGTTTTTTCCAGTATCTAGAGCAGCTGAGCTAAGAAGAGAGATCGTTGGAATAAGGAAAAAAGAAGTAGAGTCTCTTTACGACTATTGGGAGTGGTTTAAGAAATTATGCACAAGCTACCCACAACATGGTATAATGGAGGAATCTCTCCTCCAATATTTTTATGAAGGCTTGAAACCCATGGAGATGAATATGGTAGACGCCGCTAGTGGAGGAGCGTTGGTCAACATGACTCCCCAACAAGCAAGGGACTTAATCTCCACAATGGCTACAAATTCTCAGCCATTCTGAGCCAATACTGAACCCCCTAGAAGGGTTCACCAGCTAAGTAATTCAACCTTAGAGGATAAAGTTGATAGAATTACTAATATGATGAATTCTCTAATTGCAGAAAAAGTAAAGACAGCTCGGTTGTGCGGAATATGTGCTATGCCTGATTATACAACTAATGCATGTCCCAGTTTGTATGATGATACCATGGCTCATCTGGATGCTGTGGGAAATTTCCCTGGGCCACCACAAAGGTGATAAGACCTCTATGCTAATACCTACAACCCAGGGTGGAGGGTCCATCCTAACTTGAGTTATGGAACCAATCCACGAAATATCCAGCCATACCAAAATCGATTCCCGTAACAGCCGCAAGGCTCAAGTAATTCTCTAGAAGCTCTAGTCAATAAATTAGCAGCTAATGTTCTTGATTTTCAACAGAAAATCGAGGCATCCATAAGAGAATTGACCACATCAATTGAGAAATTTAACTCTCAAGGGAAGTTTTCATCACAAACAGAACCAAACCTAAGACAAAATGTGAATGTAGTGATGTTATGAGTGGAAAGGTACTGGAACCAATTCCTGACAGGAATCTTGGCCAAGAAATCACCTGGGAAAAACATGAGAAAGATGAATATCCGACCAAAACCTCTATTACCTAAAATTCAACCCTCATTTCAAGAACAATTCAACCAGTGTCGAAGAGGTAAAGAGGACAAGGAGATCCTCGAAACATTTAGGAATGTCGATATCAACATACCCCTGCTGGACGCCATCAAGAAAATTCCATGGTATGCTTAATTTATTAAAGAGATCTGCACCAACAAGCAGAAATTAACAGGTAATGAAAGGGTAAATGTTGGTGAAAATGTATTCGCACTGTTACAGCGAAAAATGCCGACGAAATGCAAGGATAAGGGCATGTTTGCGGTACCATACAAAATAGGCCATTTGGGAATTAAGAAGGCTATGTGTGATCTAGGGCCTCCATAAATGTAATGTCATATTCTATTTATGAATCACTTAATGCGAGTTTTTTGACAAAAAGCAGTGTTATCTTTCGGTTGGCGATGTGTCTATTGTGCATCTAGAAGGAGTCCTTGAGGATGTTTTGGTAAAAGTTAACGAGCTCATTTTCCCTGTAGATTTTTATATGATTAAAATCAAGGAGGATAGTACTTCTGGATCTTCAGACCTCTTGTTGGGTCGACCTTTCCTTAGTACAGCTAGTACCAAAATCGACGTTCGAAGTGGAACTCTCACGATGGAGTTTGATGGGGAAATCGTGAAGTTTAATGTCTACGATGCCATTAGCCATTCAAGCAAAATCTTGAGCTTGAATCGTGTCAACATAATTGACTCTTTAGTAGAAGAGAATTTGGAGTCAATTTATGAAGATAAATCTGAACTTGATGAATATGAATTTGTTAATGAGTTATTATCTCTAAATACTAAACTTTTACCTTCTATTATATAGGCACCATAATTAGAGCTGAAACCGCTTCCTGAGCATCTGAAATATGCATTTTTGGGGAAGGATAATACCCTACCAGTCATAGTCTCCAATAAACTCTCTAGGCACGAAGAGGAAAGTTTGGTCCAAGTACTAAAAAGTCATAAGGAGGCGATTGGTTGGACCATTGCCGACTTAAAAGGGCTAAGCCCTTTGACATGCACACACAGGATTTACTTGGAGGAAAACACGAAACCGAGAAGAGAGGCACAAAGATAGCTAAATCCGAATGTAATGGAGGTAGTAAAAAAGGAAATAATCAAGCTACTGGATGCTGACATAATCTACCCTATTTCTTACAGTAGATGGGTAAGTCCGGTGTAAGTCGTGCCCAAGAAAATGGGCGTGACAGTAAAGAAAAATGCTGGAGGTGACTTGGTACCCACCCGAGTGCAAAATGGGTGGCGTGTCTGCATTGATTACAAGAAGTTGAACTCTTAAACTAGAAAAGATCATTTCCCTCTTCTTTTTATAGATCAAATGCTTGAAAGGTTAGCCGAAAAAACTCACTTTTGTTGTCTTGATGGATACTCAGGTTTCTTCTAAATCCCAGTCGCACCTGAAGACCAGGAAAAGACCACTTTTACATGCCCATTCGGTACATTTGCGTATAGAAGAATGCCATTTGGTCTTTGCGATGTGCCAGCCACCTTCTAGAGATGCATGATGAGTATATTTTCTGAATATGTGGAAAAAATTATTGAAGTTTTTATGGACGATTTTATTGTATATGGAAATTGTTTTGATGAATGCCTTAAAAACCTAAATATAATTTTGTGTAGGTGCATTGAATTTAATCTTGTCTTGAATTATGAAAAGTTTCACTTTATGGTAGACAAGGGTTCAATTCTGGGTCATGTAGTTCCATCTAAGGGAATTGAGGTTACTAAGGCCAAAATTAACATTATAAATTCTTTGCCTTATCCCTCCACTATAAGGGAATTTCGTTCTTTCCTTGGCGATGCAGGGTTCTACAAGCGCTTTATAAAGAACTTCTCGAAAGTAGCAGAACCACTATGTGAATTGTTGCAGAAGGATAAGAAATTTGAGTTTGGCCCAAAATGTAGAGAGGCTTTTGACACGCTCAAGCAAAAGTTGGTCTCCGCTCCTATAGTGCAACCGCCAGATTGGAAATACCCATTTGAGATTATGTGCGATGCTAGCGAACAAGTGTAGGGGCTATATTGGGGCAAAGGATAGACAAGTAACCTCATGTCATTTGTTATGCCTCAAAAACCCTAGATGCTGCACAGAGCAACTACACTACTACGGAAAAAGAACTCTTAGCAATTATATTTGCTTTAGATAAATTTTGACCTTATTTATTGGGATCTAAAGTGATTATTTTTTCTGATCATGAATCTCTCAGGTACTTGATTGTGAAAAAGGAAGCAAAACCGAGGCTTATCAGGTAGATTTTGTTGCTCCAAGAATTTGACATCGATATTCGAGATAAAAGGGGATGCGAGAACTTAGTGGCTGACCATTTAAGAAGAATAAAAGTACCTTTTGACGACATACCTATTAAGGAAGAATTCCCTGATGAGAGCCTATTCTCGACCAAGGCACGTCTCTCATGGTATGCAGATATGGTAAACTTTCTAGCCACAAGCTTGTTACCCACTAAGTTAGCACGTTCCGTAAGGGACAAGTTTAGACGAGAAGCTCGATATTACATTTGGGATGACCCATACTTGTGGAAACACTGTTTAGATAAGATAATACGACGATGTGCTCTAGAAAATGAGGCAACTTCTATACATAATTTTTGTCATGGTGAAGCTTGCGAAGGTCACTTTGGCCCTAAGTGGACTGCTCACAAGGTGTTAGAATGTGGGCTATATTGGCCCACAATTTTTCAAGACGCATATAACTTCTGTAAGTCGTGAAATAAATGTCAACATACATGTAACATCACTAAACGAAGTCAAATGCATCTATCCCCGATTCATATGTGTGAAATTTTTGATGTATGGGGCATTGATTTCATGGGCCCATTTATTTCTTCATTTAGCAATGTATATATAATTCTTGCAGTAGACTATGTTTCTAAGTGGATATAAGCAAAGCCTACTCGTAATGATAATTCCAAGACCGTTGTGTAGTTTCTAAAACGAACTATTTTTTCCAGGTTTAGCACACCTCGAGCCCTAATCAGTGATTGTGGCACCCACTTTTGCAATAAAGTCATAGAGGCACTATTGACAAAATACGGAGTTCACCACTGTATAGCTACAACTTACCATCCCCAAACAAACGGTCAAGTTAAAGTCTCGAACAGGGAAATAAAGACTATTTTGGAGAAAATAGTTCGACCTAATCGGAAGGATTGGATTCTTCGGCTAAATGATGCACTTTGGGCCTATCGGACAGTATATAAGGGACCAACTGGCATGACCCCGTACCGACTTGTTTTTGGCAAAGCTTGCCATCTTCCGATAGAATTAGAACATAAAGCTTATTGGGTCGTTCGACAATGTAACATGGAGTTAGAACCTGCAGGAAGGGCAAGGAAATTAAACATCCAAGAGTTAGAAGAAATTCGCAACGATGCCTACGAGAATGCTCACATTTATAAAGATAAGATGAAGTTGTTTCACGATAAGAGAATAGCTACGAAGCATTTTTCGATAGGACAAAAAGTTTTGCTTTATAACTCCGTATTAAAGCTATTCCCAGGGAAGCTTCGATCTCGATGGCAAGGACCTTTTATTGTGACCCAAGCGTTCACACATGGTACAGTTGAAATAAAGAGTGAAGAGACAGGAAAGCGGTTCATAGTCAATGGCCAATGGCCAATGGTTGAAGGCATTTTACGAGAATTTTTAGGCCCACACGGTCGAAAAATTGAGTTAGAGCCACCATAATCCCATTCACGGCGTCAAGCTAGCGACGTTAAACAAGAGCTTGTTGGGAGGCAACCCAATTTTTATTTCTCTTTATTTTTATTCTATTTATTATTTTATTCTAATTATTTATTATTTTATCTTAATCATTTATTACTTATTTTATTTTGGATATTAATAAAAATTCTCTTCTTCTAGCTAGGTGGACCAAAACAAAAATGGAGAGAAAAAGGAGAAAAGACAAAACCTGTAGCCAAACAGCTCTCATTCTATCCCTATTCCAGCCTGGAATAGCGCATTCTTGTCCTAGATTCCCCAAAACCTACAGTCAAACACCCCCTTTCAGCCAAATAAAACCCCAAAACCTAAAAAAAGTTCTAATTTTTTTCACAAAACCTCCATAACCGCTGAAACCCCTTCACCACCCCTCCACCGCCGATTTTCCGACCACCATGGTACGAACCCACTCAGGCCCAACCTCCGATGATCGTTGAGAAGCGCTTAGAGTGCATTGAGGACCGACTTGACACTTGTGGCCAACAACTAACCGAGCTCATTGCCATTATGCACAAACGACAGTAACTACACGGGGAGTTCTTCTAAACTTTTCCACCTATTTATTTATTTTCTTCCACATCGAGGACAATGTGTTTTAAGTAGGGGGAGGTACTCTTCGTTATTACTTTCATTTTTTTCTGTGTTTTTGGTGTTGCTGCTTGATGCTCCATTTTGCCCAAAATTATTATTAGTATTATTATTATTAGAATATTCTACCTCTTTTCATGCCCAAGATTTTTACCAGGACTTGCCCACTGTTTGACCTACATACATGATTCTTGTCTTCTGAGAAAATTACGATTTTTCCATAATTGATGCCATCCCATAATTAATGCCATCTCCACTGTTTTATTCTTATTAAGCTAAAAATAATTGTGATTAATAGAGTTAACTCTATCTTGGTATTTGTAAAATTGATCAAGTTTAATATAAAGTGGACACTTAATATGATTGCATGCTAAATTTATGTTCATGGCTATTAGGTGATTATTGAAACTTATTCTTGACACTTGATTGTTTTTCCTAAGTTCTCCAAAATTAAAATTTCGTTTAATGTTAACAATTTTTCCGCGGTTATGAGTGCAGCTTAAAAACGTGACTGACTGAGTAACTGGGGTGGGGTGCTTGGGTTGTCATCCTATTTCGCGTCAAAAGGTTGTGTGACGTGTTAGGTCAAAATCCACTAACTGGACTTAATTTTTAAGAACATGTTGGGCTGAGTAACCAGGGTGAGGTGTCTGGCTGTCATCTCTCTTCGCGTCAAAAGGTTCAATATGTTCTTAAAAAAAATTATAATAAATTAGGAGTATGTTGGGGTGCTTGGTTGTCATCTCTCTTCGCGTCAAAAGGTTCGATATATTCTTAAAAGCAAAAAATAAATAAATAAGGAAATAAAATAAAATTTGGGGACTAATGGAGGAACCAAATAGGGTGTCTTGGTAGGTTTGGTAATTTACCTAATTTTCATGAAATAATTCAAGTCGATTCTAATTTCTATGTGTATTAATTGGAAAACTTTTTCTGCTTTACTTAAAGCAAGCTTAGGGTTCTCTTTATTTTTCATACGCATTTTTGACTAATTTTTATGAAACTTTGGAGTGGTATTTCTTTTATAGAAGATTCTAACTTTCAGAGTGGATAAGAACCATACTTGAGGGCAAGCATGGGCTAAGTAGGGGAGAATTTGATAATACTCTAGAACGACATATTTTTTTGTATTAATTATATGTTTATTTTGAGTATGATCCTACTAATTTGGGCTATTTATGGTCTTTTATCTTTTAGGGACTAAATTGACGGCAAAAGTAAATTTAAGGACGAAAAGCGTGAATTTGGAGATAAAATGGGCCAACATGCGACATAGAAAAAAGGTGGTGCCAAAAATACAAGTATGGAAGACATAAGGACAAAAATGCAAAAGAAGAGATTTTATAGCACAAGACTCTATTTAATGTTTAATTATATGAGGATAATTATTAAGGATTATTAATTAGATTTAATTTTAGGATTTATTTTCATTTATCTTTAATTATCTTTATTTGTATTTATCTTTTAGAATTTAATTAGGAATAGGCTAGGTTTCTTAGTACAATAAATAGGAGATGAAGTGACACAAAATGGGATTGATCTTTGGTTGTAACACTCCCTCCCTCATGAAGTTTAGCCTTTTGTTCTTTCCATATTTTTTTCAATAAAAATTCTATTTCCATTATATTTGTTTCTTTCCCAAAAATCATGACCCACTAAATCCATCTAGCCGAAGGTTGTCGAAATTCTCCAAAAAGGTTCATGAGGCTTAGAATCCGGGCTTAGCCTTTTCAATAGGGTATTCATCGCTTCTCCGCATTACGGGGCTGACGCTTCCGTCCATGTCCCTTAATAGGTAATCTTTTCAACTTGTGCAAGAAACGGCCGCTTTGTACGTTTTGGGAAGGCTGCACAGTCAATTCGTTGATTTTCTGCGACAGAGGTTGGCGAGTCCAAGAGACAAAATGATGTGGTATTCGCTGTTGGGAAGTGATGATCTAGAAGAAGATAATCCCACAAAAGCGATTATTGGCTAGAGTCAGGTTCCGCCAAATCTTAAGTCTAAATTCTTGGAGCTGGTGGTCATAGGCATCCTTTTCCACTATAACTGACTTATTCTACTTGAGAAGGATCACTTAAAAGTCAAGGATTGAACCCAAGGCGAATCGAGACAACCGGAGGCTGGAAAATCACCATAAGAAATCTTTTTCTCAACTTTACTTTTACTTTTAATTTCTGAAATTTCCATTAAACTTTTAATTTTGTTTTTATTTTATTCCTATATCTAAACTTTACATTCTTTTTTTTTCAAGAACGCAATTTTCTTGTGCACGATTCTGCCCAGGATTTCGAGAAACAAGCATTCGTGCAATCTGGTCCCTGAGGATTCGACCCTACTTTCCCTTTACTGTTCTTTTCATTATTTTATAGGGAATAGTGTATTTTTGGTGCTCTCAACGATCGCATCAAAGCTCAAGCATTCACTAATGGCATATCTAAAAATCACCATCAAATTTTAAAATTTAAGCATGGGTTTGATAATATACTAAGTAACGATCACAAAAACGTAGAAATTATCAAAACCGAGCTCAAAACATACCTTGATTGAGTTATGCAAGTGCCAAAAGTTCAAGCCCTATTTTTGCTATCTTCTTGGCTTCATTCGGCCATGAAAGATGATATAATGGCCATCTTTTTGTTTTATTTTAATTATATTAACAACAATGCACCATTAACCATTTTTCCCTTTATTGTTTCATTTAAATTTCCACCAACTAAAGCCCATTTTTGTCCATCCATTCTTTTAATGGTTTATTAACAACATAAGGACCTCTCATTTAGAAAGCCATGACAAATAAACATTTTAACAATTAGCACACTACTTCTACATTTTATGCGATTAAGTTCTTTTTTGCAAATTAAGCATACAATCGATAAAATTTTCTCACATACTCAATCACATATTATAAACACCAAAAATAATATTAAAATATTTTTTTGACCTCGGATTTGTGGTCTTAAAACCACTGTTTCAACTAGGGACTAAACCGGGCTGTTACAACTCTCCCTCCCATAGGGATTTTCGTCCCCGAAAATCTTACCAGTGAATAGGTTTGGATATTGTTCTTTCATAACATCTTCAGGCTCCCACGTAGTCTCTTCAACTCCATGTTTGTGCCACAATACTTTCACTAAGGAAATTTTCTTGTTTCTCAATTCTTTAATCTCTCATGCCAAAATTCGAATCGGTTCCTCACTATACGATAAATTTGACTAAATCTCAACCTCAGTAGGAGTAATTATATGCGATGGATCAGATCTGTATCGTCGAAGAATCGATACGTGAAATACATTATGAATTTTCTCTAATTCAGGTGGCAACAACAACTGATAAGCAACTGGCCCAATTCTTTCAAGGATCTCATACGGCCCGATGAACCTCGGACTCGTGCCTTTTCGGCCAAATCGAATATTTTCTTCCATGGAGACACTTTCAAAAACACTTTGTCACCAACCTCAAATTCGATATCTTTTTGGTTCAAGTTTTCATAAGACTTCTGACG
Source organism: Gossypium rotundifolium (assembly GCA_025506655.1). Lineage (NCBI taxonomy): Eukaryota > Viridiplantae > Streptophyta > Magnoliopsida > Malvales > Malvaceae > Gossypium > Gossypium rotundifolium. Next base: position 81,913,085 of record CP106722.1, on the reverse strand, counting down.
ATCTGACGTTGCTTGCAAACTGTCACGAATTACTTTTACTTTCTGTTCTGCCTTTTTTATCAAATCAACCCCGTGGATCTTATTCTCACTCAGCTTAGTCCAATACAATGGAGTTCGACATTTTCGACCGTAAAGAGCCTCATACGGTGCCATTTTAATGCTAGATTGAAAACTATTATTGTACGCAAACTCAATCAACGGTAAATGCTTTTCCCATGTACTTTCAAATTCAAGAATATAGCATCTCAACATATCTTCAAGAATCTGAATGATCCGCTTGGATTGTCCATCCGTTTACGGATGAAATGCAGTACTAAAATGTAACTTAGTACCTAGAGCCTCTTGTAATTTCTTCCAAAACCATGAGGTAAATCTCAGATCTTTGTCAGATACAATAGATAGTGGCACTCCGTGCAATCTTACAATCTCAACCATATACAATTCGGCTAACTTGTCAAGTGAATAATCTGTTCTCACCAGAACAAAATCAGTTGATTTCGTCAATCTGTCAACTATCACCCAGACTACATCTTTCTTACTCAAAGATTTAGGTAATCCTGACACAAAGTCCATCGTGATTCTCTCCCATTTCCACTTAGGAATCGTAATCGGTTGTAATAAACCAGATGAAACCTGATGTTCAGCTTTAACTCGAAGGTAATCCTTATAGTTCTTCAAGAAACACATCTGGGAACTCGTAAACTACAGGTACAGATGCAACTTTCTTTTCATTCACTTTTGTATCTATCACATACGCAAGATAAGCTTCGCAACCCTTTTTCACATAATTCAAAGCTTTCATCGAAGATATAATGGATGGTAACCCATTCAAATCACTGGATTCAATTCGAACTATCTCACCATGCTGACTTCTCAAATCAATACTCTTCCGTTTGCAAATCACAATAGCATTATGCAAAGTGAGCCAATCCATACCCAGGATAATATCAAATTCATCAAAAGGTAGCAACATCAAATTAGCCGGAAAGCAAATATCCTGAAACACACTTTATCAACCAAGACACACTTGCCTAAGGGGTTTGATACTCTAATCATGAATTCAGTAGACTCAATAGGTAGAGTCTTACTTGATGCTAAATTCATATAGACATAGGAATGAGTAGATCCTGGATCTATCAATGCCATCACATCAGTATCAAATAGAGTAAAAGTACTAGTAATAACATCTGGAGATGATGCTTCTTCACGAGCGCGAATAGCATAAGCTTGGGCAGGTTCTCTCGCCTCGAATCTCACAGTTGTATCGGTAGTCCCTCTTTGAATTCCACTCACATTTCTGGTATCTCTGGGTGGTCTAGCCCTAGCCGTCGTATTACTTAGTCATGCACTCTGAAATTGTCTTTCTGAGCTAACTCTGGGCAATCTCGAATGAAATGGTCTCGTGATCCATATTTGTAGCAAGTTCTATTATTGTACTTACCCCAGCATTCTCCAACATGTCATCTTCTACACTGCCTACACTCAGACTTGTTACTTTTGACACTTCCAACACTTGATTTGGTCAGAATTTGAGTTCTTGGACCAACACTTTGTCTCACTTGATCTCTACCCGAATGTCCAAACGAAGCATTTGAATGATTGCTTGCATCTTTAAATCTCTTCGTTGAAGGTTGAGACGACTTACTCATCAATCTTTTTCTTTCATCTCTAACTTCAGAATCTGCTTTTTTCTTTTCTTTTCTAAGCTTCTCGGCTTTGTAGGCTCTTTCAACTAACACAACAAATTCATTCAAGTCAAGTATTCCAACCAACAATTTAATGTCTTCATTCAACCCTTCAATGAAATGTTTACACATAGTAGCTTCGATCAAAACACATTCTTTTCCATACTGACTTAATCTTACAAACTCCCGTTCATACCAGTAATAGTCATGCGGCCTTGTTTCAGCTCTAGAAACTCTTTACGTTTCTGATCTATGAATCGTTGACTGATATACTTCTTTTGAAATTCAACTTGAAAGAAATATCAGGTAATTCTCTCTCTCAGAACTACTGATATCAATGTTTTCCACCAATTATATGTCGTATCTCTCAACAAGGAAACAACACATTTAATGCATTCATCAAGAGTCAAAGATATCTTATCAAACACTCGAACTGTATTCTCGAGCCAAAACTCAGCTCGCTCGCCATCATCATCAACTATGGCTCTAAACTCTTCGGCCCCATACTTTCAAATTTTATCTACAGAAGGCTTATTCAATCTGATCGGATCTACAACTTGTGGTACAACGTGTACTTGTGGGGGTGGAGGTTACGGAGTAGTCGGATTTGTTCAAACGAACTCCATAAACCACTCACTCATCATTTGGAAGAAGGCTTGTTTAGCCTCTCCCTCGTGGCTCCTAACATTTGGCCTAAATATGGCTAGCACTGTCCCTTGAGCGGGAGCAGGCGCATTGCTCTCTACATCATCAGCAACTATTCAATCGGGATCCATTTGCTATACGAAAAAACATTTTTAATTGCCAGGATTCATCACACTATCGCAATTATATATATGGCATGTATAGCTAGACTCACACGTGTTACGTTAGTTTGAGAATCGACTAAATCATAGCTCTGATACCAATAAAATGTAACACCCCTAACCCGTAACTGTCGCTGAAATAGGGTTAAAAGGCATTACCTATTAATTCAGAACATTCAATATCATTCCACATCCAAACATAGCGATTCACATTCAATTAGTCCCTTAATGAGGTCTATAAGACCTTAAACATGTGTTAGAAAGGGGTCAGGACTAAACCGAACTCATACGAAAATTTCTAAAATTTAAACATTTTTCTAAGTTATAGAAGTCACATGCCCGAGTGGGTAGGCCGTATGCCTCACACGGCCTCAGACACGCCCATGTGTCCAAGCCGTGGCAAAATAGGGCATACATACTAACTTGTCCACACGACCTGAAACACGACCGTGTGCCTCACCCGTGGTCGACACTGACTTGCATCACACGGCCAGTCACACGTACGTGTGTCCCGCCCATGGTCGAGTTTAACTTGCAACAATTTACCAACCTGAATGACACGGTCGAGCCACACGCCTGTGTGCTCAACCGTGTAGGTAATTATAGGCCATTTTTAAGGCCAAATTACCATACACACTTTGGGATCACCTATAAGCACCGAACTAATACCAATTCATGCCTCAAATGCAGCCAAAACATACCAATACAAGCACCAATTAACCATCAACTACACTATTTATTTCCATACTCAATTCTACTAAAATAAGTCCATCTAAAACACCATTTTCACAACCCATGTCATATAAGCTAAGCATCATATAGTTTATACCACAAATTCACACTTAAACCACAATTCTCATCAACCAATTTAAGCATGAAACATATTATTATCAACATTCCCATAATCACTCATTTATATACCAACATCATTCAACTTTCAATGCCATTTTACATGACAAAACTATACAACTCAAAACATGCCATAATCACTAGCTTATACATGCCATATACCAAATACATACAATATCCAAAAGTACCAAAATAGATAGCCGATAGTGTGATTGAGTCGCTGAAGATCCTCGGATCTGAGCTAGCTTTAAAGACACTATAAAACAGAGAAACACTTCACATAGTAAGCTTTAGAGCTTAGTAAGTTCGTAATATAAGACATATTACTCAATAATGCAATATCAATACATAAATAAACCATCACTTAGATTGATTCACAACTAAACACAATATCATCATCAACCATATGCTCATACATCCATCTATTCAACCTTAAAAACTATCATCAACCACATAGGTTCGGAACATACCTTTTCCAACACTTAGTTAACAAACGCTCTTGCTATTCAATGCTCGATACCATATTTTATTCACTGTTTGTTATATCTTCAATTCAATAGCACTCTTAGTGCCCAAATCATAGCCGAAGCTTAAATAACATCGCACACTTAGTGCCTTGATATAAAACCAAACTTAATTCGGTATCGCACACACAATGTCAATCAGTAAGATCGATACTTTCTCAAATTTGCACACACAGTGCCATCCATATTGTATAAATTCTATTTCGCACACTTAGTGCCATATTTCTCCATTCCACACATATAATATTTTTACCCGATAATCACATAGTTATTCATTTCATAGCACTTAAACATAAATTTAAGAACACGTATTATAACCGAACTTACCTCGGACGTAGAAATACTGAGATTAGTCGATTAATCGAGCACTTTGTCTTTTCCTCAATCTCGATCCGAATCTATCCTTTCTTGGTCTATGCATATTCAAATTTAGCTCATTTAATCACCAAATCATTAAATTTAGTCCAAACACACATATTTAGGGAATTTTACAAAATAGCCCTCACATTTTCACATTTTGACACTTTAGTCCTTATTTCATAAAATCATCAAATACACAAAATTTCATTTTACCCATGCCTAGCCGAATTCTCCTTATGTCCATACAAGCTTAGACATTTTATTTATTTCACATTTTAGTCCTCCAATTTATTATTTTCACAATTAAGCCCAAATTACTCAATTTCACTACAAATTCAAAGATAAAATATGTTAACCTTTCACCTATCTTTCATATTTCATCATCAACTATCATAAAGCTCAAAAATTCATCAATGGAAAATCTCAAAATCACCATCAAATTCTAAAATTTAAGCATGGTTTTGATAATATACTAAGCAACGATCACAAAAACGTAGAAATCATCAAAAACCGAGCTCAAAACATACTTTGATTGAGCTATGCAAGTGCCAAAAATTCAAGCCCTATTTTTTATATCTTCTTTGCTTCATTCAGCCATGAAAGATGATATAATGGCCATCTTTTTGTTTTATTTAATTATATTAACATTAATGCACCATTTACCATTTTGTCCTTTATTATTTCATTTAAATTTCCACCAACTAAAGCCCATTTTTATCCATCCATTCTTTTAATGGTTTATTAAAAACATAAGGACTTCTCATTTAGAAAGCCATGACAAATAAACACTTTAACAATCAGCACACAACTTTTACATTTTATGCGATTAAGTCTTTTTTACAAATTAAGCATACAATCGATAAATTTTTCACACAGAATTTTCACACATACTCAATCACATATTATAAACACCAAAAATAATATTAAAATATTTTTTCTAACCTCAAATTTGTGGTCTAAAAAACCACTATTCTGACTAGGGTCTAAATCGGGCTGTTACAGTTCTGAGAACCGAGAGTGATGTGGAAGTTGTGGTGACCGGTGAATGTTGGGATTATTTTTTAAAATGTAATCTCCACTCTAGTGGCCAAAAGACTGGTTCAGAAAAGGTGTGAGGCATATCTGGCTTTTGTAAGTGTTTCAGTTTTTGGGGACTCTTCTGTCGGGTATATCAGAATAGTGAGGGAATTTTCAGATATATTTCCTGATGAATTACTGGGTTTTTCTCTGAATCGGGAAGTTGAGTTTGGCATTGAGCTTTTATCGGATACAGCTCCAGTGTCCATCGCTCCATAACGTATAGCACCAAAAGAGCTTATGAATCTTAAGGCTTAGCTTCAAGAACTTCTGGATCATGGGTTCATTTGTCCTAGTGTGTCTCTGTAAGGGGCACTGGTTTTGTTTGTGAATAAAAAAGACGATACCATGAGGATGTGTATCGACTATCGACTGTTGAATAAGCTGACTGTGAAAAATAAGTACCCACTTACAAGGATCGATGATTTGTTTGATCAGTTTCGTGGGGCTTCAGTATTCTCTAAGATAGATCTCCGTTCTGGGTATCATCAACTTAGAGTTAAGAAAGTTGATATCTTTAAGACGGCTTTTAGGACTCGTTATGGGCACTATGAGTTCGTAGTCATGCCCTTTGGTTTCATAAATGCTCTGACAGCATTCACGGGCCTAATGAATTGGGTTTTCCAATCGTATCTGGATTAATTCATTGTAGCCTTTATCGATGATATTCTGGTGTACTCTAAGACCGAGGATGAGCATGATGAGCATCTTGGAGTAGTACTTCAGATATTGTGTGAGAAACAGCTCTACGCTAAGTTGAGCAAGTGTGAATTCTGGTAACGAGAAGTAACATTTTTGGGGCACATGATTTCTACTGAGGGGCTCCAAGTTGATCCTTGGAAGATTGAGGTTGTACTTGATTGGAAACAGTCTAAGAATGTTTCTGATATTTACAATTTTTTGGGTCTTGCGGGTTATTATCGACGGTTTGTTGAGGGCTTCTCATTGATTGCAACTCCTTTAACTAAGATTCTGCGTAAGAATGTTTCTTTTGACTGGATTGATGCGTAAAAATTGAGCCTTGAGAAGCTCAAGTCTGTTCTGGCTCAAGCTCCTATTCTGATACAGCCTGAATCTGGTAAAGAGTTTGTAGTTTACAGTGATGCGTCACACATCGGTTTGGGATGTGTATTGATGCAAGATGGTAAGGTTGTGGCTTGTACGTCCTGACAACTTAAGTCACACGAGGGATATCATCTGACGCATATCTCGAGTTAGCTGTCGTGGTATTTTCTTTAAAGATCTGGAGGTACTATCTCTATGGTGAGAGGTGTATCATCTACACTGATCACAAGAGCCTCAAGTACCTCTTTATTCAAAAGGAGTTGAATCTCAGGCAGCATCAATAGATTGAGCTGCTCAAGGATTATGACTATAAGATAGAATATCATCCCGTTAAGGCCAATATGATGGCCGGTGCCCTTAGTCATAGAGCAATGTTTGATTTGAGAGCGATGTTCACTCGTCTTAATTTGTTTTCTTGATGAAATTTTGTTAGCCGAGTTACAAGTTAAACCGACTTGGATTGATCAGATTCTGGATAAACAGTTAGGGGATGATTATCTGGTTTGGCATTTCTATTAGGTTGAAAGTGGGAGTACATCTGATTTTGGGTTGAACAATGATGGGGTTCTGTGTTTTTGAGGGTGGGTTTGTGTACCAAACGACTCCTGTTCGAGACAGTCGATTCTGAAGGAAGCGCATAGTAGATATTATGCTATGCATCCCGGTGGAAATAAGATGTATTGAGATCTCCATGAACTATATTGTGGACCAGGTTTGAAATAAGAGGTGACAAATTTTGTTGCTTGTTGTCTGATGTGCCAGCAAGTTAAGGCTGAGCACCAGTTGCCTTCGAATTTACTCTAATCCGTTAAGATTCCCTTATGGAAATAAGAACGTGTTACGATGGACTTCCTTAGTGGGTTGCCTTTAACACCTACTAAAAAGGATTTTATTTGGGTTATCATGGATCGATTGACCAAGTTCGTCCATTTCATTCTTATTCAGAAAGATTATTCTTTGCAGAAGTTAGCCAAGCTCTACGTTTCTAAGATTGTAGGACTTCACGGGGTTCCAGTTTCAATAATTTCTGATAGGGATCCTCGTTTCACTTCTCGATTTTAGAAGAAACTCTATAAAGCTCTGGGTTCGAGGTTAGACTTTAGTACTACTGCATTCCATCCTCAGACCGATGGTCAATTTGAGAGGGTGGTTCAAATATTAGAGGATATGCTTCGAATTTGTGTGATTGATTTTCGAGGGAGTTGAGAGGATTTTCTACCTTTAGCTGAGTTCGCCTACAATAACAGTTTTTAGCCTAGCATCCAGACGGTACCTTACGAGGCTCTATATGGACATAAGTGTTATTCTCCGCTATGTTGGACTGAGTTGGTGAACGACGGGTTTTTCGATCCAGAGTTGGTTTTCGAGACAGAAAACAAAGTCAGGTTGATACGAGATTATCTTAAGGCATCTTCTAATAGACAGAAGTCCTATGCAGATCTAAATAGGAGGGATATCGAGTACTCTGTGGGTGATTTTGTCTTTCTTAATGTATCACTGTGGAAGAAATTTCTGCGATTTAGACGTAAGGGCAAGTTGTGGCCTAGGTTTATTGGGCCGTATTGGATTATGAGACTTATAGGATCAGTCGTTTATCAGTTAGAGCTACTCCAGAGTTAGACCGTATCCATGACGTATTCCACGTCTCTATGTTGAGACAGTATCGGTCTGACCCATTTGACGTTGTTTCTATTGAGGAGATTGAAGTTAGACCAGATTTGACATTTAAGGATGAGCCGATTTAGATTTTGGATCGAGACGTAAATATACTGAGGAGAAAGTCTATTTCGTTAGTTAAGGTTCTGTGGTGGAATCATAGCACTAAGGAAGCCACGTGGGAACCTGAGGACTCAATGGGTCAGCAGTATCCTCATCTGTTCAAATCAGGTAAATTTCGAGGCTAAAATTTCTTTTAGGGGGTAAAATTGTAACGCCCTGAATAATTGGAACGAAGGAAATGTGCAAGTGTACACAATCGCAACAAGTAATAAAGTGACAAGTAAATGTCGAGTTATCGTACCCACAAGGACTGTGAAAAGAATTATTTATTAATGCAATTTTAAAAACACTTTGGTGAAGAAAAATATTTTGATTTGAAGAAGTGATTAAAACTAGGATTTAACAAAGTAAAATAAATAAAATAAAAGTTCCAATGCACTATTTCAAAAGATGATTTTAATCAAGATGACATAATTGTGTTAGATTAATTGCATTTCTTAACTTAGAATTATTAAATTCATGTTCATGTTGTTACGAATAAATTCATGAAAACTAGGTAATTTGCTAACTTATAAACATACTTATCTACCAAAATCCATTTATCTCTTGACTATATCTCTATGTCAGTTCAACCGATTAAACAAATTCTAATAAGCAAATGTGTTAATGCACATACATACTTATGAAATTAAAATAATCTCTTGTACATATCTCTATGCCAATTCAAAAAATTAATTCAATCTCATAAGCACAAAAAGGATTACGTGATGTAACAATGTATTTCTACCTTGAAACAATTTAATCACAATAATTTTGCAAGTTATGCAAGGCTAATGTATCGCTAGATACCGTTGCTAATTTAACCCTCAGCTACCTTAGAAGATTAAACATGCACTGATTAAGTATCATGTCAATTAATTACAATTTCAATTCGTTTAAATAATTAATTCATTAGTTACCTTACAATTGTAATGCAAGAATAACTTAGTCATGGTTTTACATAATCAAACATCTTACTGAGGCCTATAACAACACAAACACAATTTTAATAAATTAAGTAGACGAAATGCAATCAACCTAACACGAATTAAATTTAAGCCATATTAATTAAATTAAACATATCAACATCATAAATATTCATAGACATGTTCATCATAACAATAACAAAATTAAAAGGATAGGGAACAAGAATTAAATCCGGTGTTTTCTCCGTGGCTTGACTAGTTTGCTCCACTCCTCCTTCTCCGCTTGTTCTTGTCGAACTAAGGCTTCTACGAACACTTGAATGCTGCTCCAAATGGTGGTTGATTGACTTTTTTTCAAGAGGTGAAATCCGCGAGGGAATAGGGGAAGAAAATGAAGAACAATGGAAGGGAATGAAGATAGAAAAATGAGAGAGAAGTGAAGAGATGAGAAGGGTCGAGATGTGTTTGAAATGACCAGCCAAGGGGGTATTTATAGGTTGAGAATGCTGCTAAAAATAGTCAACATCAGAAGCCAAAGACTCCCCCCATGGCTGGCCACATATGTGGCATGTTTGAAGACTTCAAACATGCTATTTTAAGGTAGAGGCAAATCTAGAAAGGCATAAATAGTGGAGGGGTTTGAATGCAATTTGAAGGAGTCTTCAAGGACCATTTTACAAGCCAAATAATCAGACAATAAATCTGATTGGGTCAGCATGTGGGACGATTTTGGGCTGCCCAGTGCTCGATTGGATCAGTTTTTTGGTTCAGCTTAACTGAGCCCCTTTTCATAATTAATTAACAATAATTTTTTAACCCAAATTAAATTGGATTAAAATTAAAATTAATTATATTATGAATTAATAAGCATAATTTGGACAGTCTTGGTTGAAAAAATTAATTCGCCTTGATGCTTCAAAATTGCTTCTCAATTTTGTGCTTCTAGCAGTGTCTGCCGAGCCATTTTTCGCCCTTTGTACAAATCTGTCAAAAATAATTAAAATTAATTAAAATTTGATATAAAATTAATTAAAATTCAACATGTTCATAATTTGGGTTTGTAACAGTCTGATTTTGGTCCTAATCGGAACGGTGGTTTCGGGACCACGAATCCGAGTCAGAAAAATAATTTAATACTATTTTCAATGCTTATTATGTGTGAATTAGTGTGTGTGAAATTTTCGTATTAAAATTTGATCGTTTTAGTGCTTAATTGTGAAAAAGGGTTTATCCGCATAAAAAGAAAATTTGGTGGTTGATTGTGTAAGTACTAAATTGAAGGTGGCTTCTTAAATTGAGGTATTAAAAGTGCAAGTTAGCCAAAAATTAGGCTTAGTGCCGGCCATCATTTGCATGTAATGGTGATTGATTTTTTTATTATGTTTTAATATTAATGTATTATTATTAATTGATAAAATAATATATTAAGTAAAAGATGAAAAAAAAATGTTCATCTTTCTTCTTCAAGTGACCGAATATTAGCTAAAGAAAAAGGAAAGAAGACATAGTTCTATTCGGCTACATTTGAGCTTGATTAAGGTAAGAAGTTAGCTTGGTTTTTAATAATTCTTACATTTTTGAGATAGTTGTTTTGAGTTTTAGTTAGGCCATGTGTAAATTCTTGAAATGTTTGTGTTTTTAGTGTGATTGCATTGAAGGGAGTTCGATGTTTTTGTTGATTAATGGTGAAATATTGGTTGTATGTGTTAGATTAATAAATGTTGTTCTTGAATTTTTGATGAAATTAGGTAATTTAGATTTAATTGTAAAAATAAAATTTTTAGAGGTTGGAATGTGAAATAAATGAGTTGTATAGACTTGTAATGGGAGGATGGAAATTCGGCTCTAAAGAATGGTGGCCAAATTTTGAGTATTTTGTGAGTTGTGTGATAAGGACTACATTGTAAAAATTTTAAATGTTAGGGGTAAATTTGTAAATTGCTCAATTATATGTTTTTGGATTAAATTGAATGAGAAAAGTGTTGAATGAGCTTAATTTGAATTTATTTAGATCAAGAACAAAAAGAAACGGGTTTGGATCGGGGAAAAGCAAAGTTGAACGAATAGCCGAGAAACCTAATCTGTCAACTTCCGAGGTAAGTTTTTAAGCAATCGGGTTGAATAAAAATTTTATTTGTTTGAATATGTATATGTTAAGGTGATGTCAATATGTTTAATTCCTTAATGCCGAAGGTGACAAGGAATTTAACTAATAATAGCTGAATGTGTGAATTGAATATATACATATGTACTAAGTGATATTTATATGTGGAAATGAAATGAGAAAGATGTATGTATTTGAGTAAGTGTTATATATTTATAAGTACATTGGTGTATCGAATGTGTTGGAAATTCATAGGAAGAATTGGTTGGTTTGAACATATACATATATGAATGTTCATGTGAGTAAAAATGTGATTATATGTTTATATGGAAGAGGAATAATCGGGTTAATGCACTAAGTGTGCGAATTATAAAATACCGAGCACTAAGTGTGCGAAATTGGTTGTAATGTACTAAGTGTGCTAATTATAAAATACCGAGCACTAAGTATGCGAAATCAATCGAAATGCACTAAGTGTGCGAATAAAATGCCCGAACACTATGTGTGCAAAATCGTCTGAGGGCACTAAGTGTGCAACCAACTTAAATCTTAAAAGGTTGAATTCAGTAAGTGGGTACTATGAAATTTTTCTATTCGAATCTAAGTATATGAGTGAAGTGTGATGTGGATGGAATGTTATATTTATTTTAGGTATAATTTTGAATGATTGAGTTGGTATAAAATAGATATTACTAGAGTAAATGAAATGTTGCTTGGTTCACCAATATGATTCGGCTATGTGAAATAATGTATCATGAGTAAGTATTAATGTCTTGAAATTTAGTATGAATATGATTGAGTATGGATTGTGTTATATATAGTCGAATCTAAATTTGAGAGTAAATGGGTGGTTCATGATTGTATGATTAAATGAGTAATGATAAATCGTTGTTTACCATTTTTGGTTTAAATCACTTTGAGTAATATTGATAATTTGCATTAGATTGCTTAAAACTTACTAAGCTATAATAGCTTACTTGGTGTATTTGTTGCATTGTTCCATAGATTTTGAAGTCGAAGCTCGAGCTCGGGGTTCACTGTCAAAGTCAATCACATTATCATCTATTTTGGTACCTTTTTGTATTTGAACCTAAGGACTATGGCATGTATAGGCTGAATTACGTGTTGAAAAGTCTTAAATAGTGTAAATGTGGTTGTATAAAGATGCCATGCAAAAATGGCTATTTTTCTATGTTTGGGTTGACTTGTTTATACATGAAGAGATATATATGTTTGTGCATTATAGGTCTTGATATAGGCATGTTTTGGTATGTATGTTTTCTGAATTCATGGAGGGTACTTTATTTATATATTTCAAATGAATGTTCATGAATGAAGTATATGCTAAATGATGTTAAAGTAGGTACTTGAATATGGTTTAGTCACGATTAGTCATGGTCTTATTCTCTTTAGGTATGTTCGGCTAAATCAAAATCTTAAATTGAAAGATATTTCAATTTATGTTATGTGAGTTATATTAATGAACAAGTTGAAGCATGTTCACTTGCTAATACTCGGCTAAGGTATTGAATCAAGTTGGAGATCTAATGTTCATTGGATGATATATATATATATTTGGTTATGAGGTTTGAAATAGGAAATTTTATAGTAAACAATCGATTATGGTATGCATGTGATTAAATTATTACGATATTTGATTAGTATATGTTGAATAAGAGAAATATTTATATTCTACCATAGTATACAAAATGACCAAATGAATAGTGTTTAGTTATTTGAATGTAAGTATTTTTTAATCGATGTAAATGATATTATTAAGTGATATATAAGTTAATTTTTTTATATTAGATGGGATATACATGTTTATTCGTGATAGTATAAATTGGTACACATTTATCAAGTAATAGCTTTTATTAAGTGCATTGATTTGTGTTTGGTTTAGTAATGCCCGTAACCTTAATCCGGCGATGAATACAGGTTAGGGGTGTTACATTTGACTGGTATCAGAGCTACGATTTAGTCGATTCTCAGACTAACGAACACGTGTCGGGTCTAGCTATACATGCCATATTTAATAATGTGATAGTGTGATGACTCTTGACGGTGAAATGTGTTTTCTTCTTTCGTATAGTAAATGGATCTTGATCCCGAGCGAGCTATAGTTGACGATGTCGAGAGTGTGGCGCCCATTCCAGCGCAAGGGACTGCACCGGATGAATCTCGACCAGCTGCGAGTAATCCTAATAAGGGGGCTAAACAAGCCTTTTATAGCAAGATGAATGATTGGTTCAGTCAGTATATTCGAGCCAATCCGGCTGTTCAAAAACCACTGAATCTGAACATTCCCCTGTAGTACTAGTGGTACCCCCGATCGTTAATCTTGAGAGAGCAAGCAAGCCTCCGGTTGACCGAATTAGAAAACACAGGGCTCAAGAGTTTAGAGCCGGAGATGATGATGATGCTAAGCGAGCTGAATTTTGGCTCTATAATACCATTCGTGTCTTCGATGAGCTATCATGCACACCTGATGAGTGTCTGAAGTGTGCCATATCTTTATTATGGGATTCTGCCTGTTATTGGTGGAATACTCTCGTATCGGTTGTTCCAAAGGAATGAATTACCTAAGACTTCTTTCAGACAGAGTTTCGTAAGAAATACATCAATCAGCGATTTATAGACTCTAAATGCAAGGAATTTCTTGAGCTTAAACAGGGTCGTATGACCGTATCTGAGTACGAGCGTAAGTTTGTGAGACTTGGTCGCTATGCTCGCGAGTGTGTTTCGTCCAAGGCTGCTATGTGTCGAAGATTTGAAGGAGGGCTAAGTGAAGATATAAAACCACTGGTTGGCATACTTGAAATAAATGAGTTCGTTGTACTTGTTGAGCGAGCTTGTAAAGCCAAAGAGCTGGGGAAAGAAAAACGAAAAGTCGAGTTTGAAGCTAGAGACTTTTGAAAGAGATCTGCGGGTAAATTTCCTCAAACGTCAACAAAGAAGTTCAAGAATGATAGTAGTCGATCCAAACCTAACACAGGGATCTCTATACGAGAACGACCACTAGTAAGTTCTCAGGCTACATCGATTGCTAGTGTTGGCAATACCCAACCGAATAAGCCCGAGTGTCAACAGTGTGGTAGACGACATTTTGGTGAATGCTAGGGTAAATCTAATAATCGCACTTGCTACAAGTGTCGTTCAAAGGATCATTTTATTCAGGATTGCCCGAAGACAGCTAAAAAGGGTATTGCTCAGAGTGCGAGACCGAGTAGCAATGCAGTTAGAGGTAGACCATCTCGTAATGTGGGAGGTAAGAGCGGCGTTTAGAGGGGGACTTCAGATGCGACTATTCGATCAGAGGCCCGTGCGCTAGCTAGAGCCTATGCCATACATGCTAGAAAGGAGGCTTCATCTCCAGATGTCATCACCGGTATATTCACTCTCTTTGATACTAGTGTAACTACTCTGATTGGTCCTGGTTCAACTCATTCTTATGTATGTGAAACATTAGTATCCAGTAAGACTCTACCTGTTGAGTCTACTGAGTTTGTGATTCAGGTTTCGAACCCCTTGGGCCGGTGTGTGTTAGTTGATAGAGTGTGCAAGAATTGCCCTTTAATGACTTGAGACTCAAGTTTTCTGGTCGATTTAATGTTGCTACCATTTGATAAGTTTGATATTATCCTCGGTATGGATTGGCTAACCGTGCATGATGCGATAGTGGATTGCAGATGAAAGACTATTGACCTGCGGAGTCAGAATAATAAGATAATTTGAATTGAATCTGCGGAATTGAATGGGTTACCAGCAGTGATATCTTTGATGTTGGCTCGACAGAATTTGAGAAAGGGTTGCGAAGCTTATTTTGCGTATGTGATTGATAGCAAAGTAACTGAAAAAAAGATTGAATCTGTACCGGTTGTTTGTGAGTATCCGGATGTGTTCTAGGAGCAATTGTTGGGATTGCCACCTATTCGGAAGGTAGAGTTTGGTATTGAGCTAGTGCTAGGGACGACTCCGATTTCAATAGCTCCGTATAGAATGGCACCGCCGAATTAAAAGAATTGAAAACTCAGTTGTAAAAATTTATAGATAGAGGTTTTGCTTGACCAAGTTTTTCTCCCTAGAGTGCGCCAGTCCTATTTGTGAAAAAGAAAGACGAAACTTTAAGAATGTGTATCGATTACCGAAAACTCAATAAAGTGACTATAAAGAAAAAATATCTGTTGCCACGTATCGACGATTTATTTGATCAGCTTAAGGGAGCTTCAGTAATCTCAAAAATCGATCTGAGTTTAGGTTACTATTAGCTGCGAGTTAGAGACTCAGATGTACTAAAGATTGCTTTTCGGATGAGATACGACCATTACGAGTTTTTAGTGATGCCGTTCGGACTCACTAATGCCCCTGCTATTTTCATGGATCTAATGAATCGGGTATTCAGACCGTATCTAGATCGATTTGTGGTTGTATTCATAGATGACATTTTGATCTATTCGCGTGACGAAACTGAGCATGCCGAATACTTGAGACTTGTGTTACAGATTTTGCGTGATAAGCAGTTGTACGCGAAATTCAATAAATGTGAGTTTTGGTTGAATGAAGTTAGTTTTCTGGGGCATGTTGTTTCAGCATCGGGCATTCGGGTTGACCCAAGTAAAGTTTCGGCTATACTTGATTGGAAACCTCCACAAAAATATTTTTGAGGTTCGTAGCTTTCTGGGACTTGTATGATATTATAGACGCTTCGTGAAAGGGTTTTCTATGATAGCAGCACAGATGACAAAGCTATTACAGAAAGATGTTAAATTCGAGTGGTTAGAAAGGTGCCAGAAGAGTTTTGATCAGCTAAAAACCTTGCTAATGGAAGCTCCAATGCTTGTTCAGCCAGAGTCGGGTAAGGAGTTTGTTATTTTCAGCGATGCATCCTTAAATGGGCTGGGTTGTGTTTTGATGCATGAAGGTAAAGTTGTAGCCTACGCCTCGAAACAGTTGAAGCTACACGAGAAGAACTATCCGACACACGACCTTGAGTTGGCCGCCATAGTTTTTGCTTTGAAAATATGGCGTCATTATCTATTTGGTGAAAGATGTCATGTCTATTTGGATCACAAGAGTCTAAAATATTTAATGACTCAGAAGGATCTGAATTTGAGACAACGATGATGGTTGAAGCTATTAAAAGATTACGAGCTTGTGATTGATTATCACCCGAGAAAAGCTAATGTGGTGGCTGATGCACTCAGTTGAAAGTCATTATTTACTCTACATGCGATGAATGCGGATATAGCTATGATTGATGTTGGTGTGATTATTGCAGAATTGAAAGCGAGACCACTGTTCGTACAACAGATTCGCGAAGCTCAAGAGGTTGATAATGACCTAATAGCAAAAAAGAGTCAATGTGGTTTGAGAACTGATTCAGATTTTCAGTTAGATGCTGAGGGATGTCTACGGTTTAAGAATCGGATATGTGTGCCTAAGAAACCTGAGTTGATTTGAATGATTTGTGATGAAGCTCATAATAGTAGATTGTCGATTCATCCAGGTAGTACGAAGATGTATAATGACCTGAGGCAGCATTACTGGTGGCATGGTATGAAACGAGATATTTCAGACTATGTGTCGAAGTGTTTAATATGTCAACAAGTGAAAGCTGAGCATCAATTGCCATAGGGACTACCCCAACTGATTATGATACCTGAGTGGAAGTGGGATCGAGTCACGATGGATTTCGTATCTGGTTTGCCGTTGACGCCGAGTAAGAAAGACTCAATCTAGCTTATTGTTGATAGATTGACGAAATTGGTCCATTTTATTTTGGTACGTATGGATTTCTCACTTGATAAGTTAACTGAGTTGTACATATCTCAGATCATACGATTGCACAGAGTACCTATTTCTATTGTTTTGGATAGAGATCTGAGGTTTACATTGCGGTTTTGGAAGAAATTGCATGATGCTCTAGGTACCAAATTGCATTTCAGTACTGCTTTTCACCCTTGGTCGGATGGCCAATCCAAACATGTTATTTAAATACTCGAGGATATGTTGAGATGTTGCGTTCTCGAGTTTGAGGGTACGTGGGAACGATACCTACTTTTGATTGAATTTGCGTACAATAATAGCTTTCAATCATGTATCAAAATGGCACCCTAGGAAGCTTTGTATGGTCGTAAATGTCATACACCTCTATATTGGACGGAGCTAAGTGAAGGTAAGATACACAGGGTTGATTTAATCAAAGAGACTGAGCAGAAAGTTAAAGTAATCCGAGAAAGTTTGAAAGCCGCGTCAAATCGTCAGAAGTCGTATGCGGACTTGAAACGTAAAGATATAGAGTTTCAGGTGGGCGACCGAGTATTTTTGAAAGTCTCGCCATGGAAAAAGATACTTAGATTTGGTCATAAAGGAAAGCTGAATCCGCGATTCATTAGGTCGTACGAAGTTATTGAGCGTATTGGGTCGGTTGCATATAGACTTATGTTGCCATCTGAGCTAGACAAGATTCACAATGTTTTTCATGTATCGATGCTTCAACGATACAGATCCAATCCTTCCTATTTGATAAGCCCGTAAGAGATTGAGATTCAGTCTGACTTGACTTAGGAGGAAGAATCGATTCGTATTTTGGCTAGTGAAGTGAAAGAGTTACGAAATAAGAAAATCTCCTTGGTTAAAGTTATGTGGCATAAGCACAGGGTGGAGGAAGCAACCTGGGAACTTGAAGATTCAATGAAAGAACGCTACCCTCATTTATTCATCGGTAAGATTTTCGGGGACGAAAATTCCTTAAGAGGGGAGAGTTGTAACAGTTTGATTTTCGCCCTAATCGGAACGGTGGTTTCGGGACCACAAATTTGAGTCGAAAAAATAATTTAATACTATTTTCAAGGCTTATTATGTGTGAAATTTTTGTATAAGATTTGATTGTTTTAGTGCTTAATTGTGAAAAAAGGTTTATTCGCATAAAAAGAAAATTTGGTGGTTGATTGTGTAAGTACTAAATTGAAGGTGTCTTCTTAAATTAAGGTATTAAAAGTGCAATTTAGCCAAAAATTAGGCTTAGTGCCGGCCATCATTTGCATGTAATAGTTATTGATTTTTTTATTATGTTTTAATATTAATGTATTATTATTAATTGATAAAATAATATATTAAGTAAAAGATGAAAAAAAAATGTTCATCTTTCTTCTTCAAGTGACCTAATATTAGCTAAAGAAAAAGGAAAGAAGACCTAGTTCTATTCGGCTACATTTGAGCTTGATCAAGGTAAGAATTTAGCTTGGTTTTTAATAATTCTTACATTTTTGAGATAGTTGTTTTGATTTTTAGTTAGCCCATGTGAAAATTCTTGAAATGGTTGTGTTTTTCGTGTGATGCCATTGAAGGGAGTTTAATGTTTTTGTTGATTAATGGTGAAATATCGGTTGTATGTGTTAGATTAACAAATGTTGTTCTTGAATTTTTGATGAAATTAGGTAATTTAGATTTAATTGTAAAAATAAAATTTTTAGAGGTTGGAATGTGAAATAAATGAGTTTTATAGACTTGTAATGGGAGGATGGAAATTCGGCTCTAAAGAATGGTGGCCAAATTTTGAGTATTTTGTGAGTTGTGTGATAAGGACTAAATTGTAAAAAATTTAAATGTTAGGGGTAAATTTGTAAATTGCTCAATTATATGTTTTTGGATTAAATTGAATGAGAAAAGTGTTGAATGAGCTTAATTTGAATTTATTTAGATTAAGAACAAAAAGAAACGGGTTTGGATTGAGGAAAAGCAAAGTTGAACGAATAGCCGAGAAACCTAATCCGTCAACTTCCGAGGTAAGTTTTTAAGCAATCGGGTTGAGTAAAAATTTTATTTATATGAATATATATATGTTAAGGTGATGTCAATATGTTTAATTCCTTAATGCCGAAGGTGACAAGGAATTTAACTAATAATAGCCAAATGTGTGAATTGAATATATACATATGTACTAAGTGATATTTATATGTGGAAATGAAATGAGAAAGATGTATGTATTTGAGTAAGTGTTATATATTTATAAATATATTGGTGTATCGAATGTGTTGGAAATTCATAGGAAGAATTGGTTGGTTTGAACATATGTATATATGAATGTTCATGTGAGTAAAAATGTGATTATATGTTTATATGAAAGAGGAATAATCGGGTTAATGCACTACGTGTGCGAATTATAAAATACCAAGCACTAAGTGTGCGAAATCGGTTGTAATGCACTAAGTGTGCTAATTATAAAATATCAAGCACTAAGTGTCCGAAATCGATCAAAATGCACAAGTGTGCGAATAAAATGTCCGAGCACTTTGTGTGCGAAATCGGCTGAGGGGCACTAAGTGTGCGACCAACTTAAATCTTAAAAGGTTGAATTCGGTAAGTGGGTACTATGAAATTTTACTATTCGAATCCAAGTATATGAGTGAAGTGTGATGTGGATAGAATGTTATATTTATTTTAGGTATAATTTTGAATGATTTAGTTGGTATGAAATAGACATTACTAGAGTAAATGAAATGTTGCTTGGTTCACCAATGTGATTCGGCTATGTGAAATAATGTATCATGAGTAAGTGTTAGTGCTTTGAAATTTAGTAGATGAATATGATTGAGTATGGAATTGTGTTATATATAGTCGAATCTAAATTTGAGAGTAAATGGGTGGTTCATGATTGTATGATTAAATGAGTAATGATAAATCCTTGTTTACCATTTTTGGTTTAAGTCACTTTAAGTAATATTGATAACTTGCATTAGATTGCTTAAAACTTACTAAGCTATAATAGCTTACTTGGTGTATTTGTTGCATTGTTCCATAGATTTTGATGTCGAAGCTCGAGCTCGGGGATCACTGTCAAAGTCAATCACATTATCATCTATTTTGGTACCTTTTTGTATTCGAACCTAAGGACTATGGCATGTATAGGCTAAATTACGTGTTAAAAAGTCTTAAATAGTGTAAATGTGATTGTATAAAGATGCCATGCGAAAATGGCTATTTTTCTATGTTTGGGTTGACTTGTTTATGCATGAAGAGATATATATATGTTTGTGCATTATAGGTCTTGATATAGGCATGTTTTGGTATGTATGTTTTGTGAATTCATGGAGGGTACTTTATTTATATATTTCGAATGAATGTTCATGAATGAAGTATATGCTAAATGATGTTAAAGTAGGTACTTGAATATGGTTTAGTCACGATTAGTCATGGTCTTATTCTCTTTAGGTATGTTCGGCTAAATCAAAATCTTAAATTGAAAGATATTTCAATTTATGTTATGTGAGTTATATTAATGAACAAGTTGAAGCATGTTCACTTGCTAATACTCGGCTAAGGTATTGAATCAAGTTGGAGATCTAATGTTCATTGGATGATATATATATATTTGGTTATGAGGTTTGAAATAGGAAATTTTGTAGTAAACAATCAATTATGGTATGTATGTGATTAAATTATTACAATATTTGATTGGTATATGTTGAATAAGAGAAATATTTATATTCGCCATAGTATACAAAATGACCAAATGAATAGTGTTTAGTTATTTGAATGTAAGTATTTTTAATCGATGTAAATGATATTATTAAGTGATATATAAGTTAATTTTTTATATTAGATGGGATATACATGTTTATTCGTGATAGTATAAATTGGTACACATTTATCAAGTAATAACTTTTATTAAATGCACTGACTTGTGTTTGGTTTAGTAATGCCCGTAACCCTAATCCGGCGACGGATATGGGTTAGGGGTGTTACAGGGTGCAAAATTATTATTTTATAATAATTTTATATTTTTCGACAAGAATTTTACTGAAACTGCATGAATTTGAGTTAAAAAGGGCATGAAAAAGTGTGTATATTTTTGTGTTTCCAATAATTTATTTATGTTTTTTGTGGATTTTGTCATAAATGAGTATCTACTTCAGTGGCTAAGTATTTTAGGTGCGTGTATAAGGTCTTAGATTCAAGTTTCACTTTTGAAAATTATATTATTTTTTGTCTTAGCCTTATCCCTTTTAGGTACGCTTATGTTATATTCTGGGTAAATTCATATCAGAATGAGCCCATTGGCTCGAGTGGTAAGGTGTTAGCTTGTCTTGAGGTTTCTTGTTCGAGTCCCTGTATGAACGGGAATGTTACTTTTTGTTTCGGTTGTCTGATAGAGGTTTGGTGGAGTTGGGATTCTGATATGGTCTGCCTCGGGGTGAGTCGAGTCGTATTTGTGTTGCCCGATCGTCTACGAGGAGAAAATGTGTCTTCGAAAAATAATAGAAAATACAGTTAAATTTGCGGAAGCTATTGAGTGAATTTGTTTTATAAAAGGGAATTAATTTAGGAATGGAGGTGATTAGTGTTGTAGATGATTTGGATAATGAGAATGATAGGTTCGATTTAGGATGAAATGAAAGAATATGGAATTCGGTTTAAAGTTGAATAAGCAATGATAAGTTGATGGTAATGGAAAGATGGAACTTAAACGAGAAATTATTTAACACTAGCAAAGTGTCACCCCGGTTTCTATGTTGTTTAAGGTGAAAGATAGAAATTGAAGATGGACCAAAGACCCGTTACTTAATAAAGTAAGAACCAATGGTATAATTTGATGGATGAGAACGATTGACGCCACAAGCAAGCTTGATAAGTCGAAATCGAAACTCGTACGAAAAATAGAGAGTAAACTCACTCGATGAACAAAGTTCATAAAATTTGATTAAGGTTAAAAAAGCTAATTACAAATGAAAATAGCAAAGTATTTATAGGCTTTCTACTAGCTAGCTGAATGGTCACTAACTTAGCTTAAAGACTAAGTTAATTCAACTAGAAAATGCTGGAAAAATCTGGAAGAAAAACCATTAAACTTCTTGGCAAAATTCAGCTGAATATGGCCTTCAATTTGCTTGCAAAATTCGGCTGAATGTGGCCCTTGATGTGCTTGCAAGATTCGACTAAATAGGAACCAAATGGGCAGCTTCTAGAACAACATGGTTCGGCTGGACATTGTTGGAAGATACTCCACATTCGACCTAGGGAATTTATGGTAGCTTAATTGCTGCTTTGGGGAGTGAAACGAACAGCTTGAAGAATTGTGGTCTTGGGCCGAATGCAAGTAGCCAGCTGGTGGAGCCTCGTTGACTTGAACGGTCATAGGAGGTCTTTAAATCAGCTTGGAAAACTCCAAACGCCAGCCCCTTTTTCAGCTGGTTACTTAATGAAGAAAAGATGCCCTTTTCATTGCTCAAGGCGTCACCTAGAATAGAGGAAAAGGGCTGCTGTAAAATTAATCCTTCTTGGCTGTTGGTGTGCACGAAAAATTAGCTGGAATTAATGTGTGTATTCAGCTCCCTCCTTGGCTGATTCATGCATGTATTTATGTTTGGCCGAATGGCCATTTGGGCACACCAATCAGCAGCTCTTTTGATCTCCACGAAAAAAAGAAAGGCACCAGTCATTAATTGGGCGTCCCATGCATGCTGAGCAAGTCCTTAAATTCGTTCCATGCAATTTTTCTTTGCATTTATGTCGTCTACTCATGCTAGACATCCCCTTTAATTTTCGTTCCATGCATGCAAGGTGGATGCTTAGCTGTTCATTAAATTCGTCTACCAACAGCTCATTAAATTCGTCCCAAACAATGTTGGCTGCCCAATGAACAGCCCTTTAATGCCATCCATCAATGCAAGATGCACACTTTAGCTGCTCACTAAATGCCGCCGTCCAAGCAATGTACATGCAGCAAATTAATGCTCAACATCTCATTAATTTCGGCAAAGCATGCTTGTTTTTAAACCTACACAATAAATCAACAAATTTAGTTCATAAATTTGGCAGCAATTTACATTCAATTCGGCAGCCATACTTTGAGCATAATTAAATCATGTTATAACTAAAACAAGTTGATGGCTGCACATTAAATTCGGCTCATTAAAATTCAGCATCTAAAACTCATTAATTCCTGCACATTAATTCGGCTAGAACACATTAAAATTATGTAATAGCTTAAGACACATTAAACACATGCAATAATTAACACACATTAATACTTGAAAGTAAAATGTCCAATTTTTAGTAACACATTTATTTAATTAATTATTTGAGAAAAATTTAACTAACTAAATAAATTTATTCAGCCAATTAAAATGCATGAAGTAAAATAAATGCAAATCAAGCTCAATGAGCTAAAACGAGCTGAAATGAGCTAAAATGAGCTCAATTTGGACGTGCACAAAAGTGCACAATGGCTCCACGGCTTTGACCCGAACTCTTAAGTTGTAAAATGTTGGTGCCCCGGGCTGGCCCATATCATCCCCTCTCTTCAAGACGATTCGTCCTCAAATCGAACCGTTGATTTTCTCAAACAAAATTCCTTTTGCTCAGCTTTCCTCGATCAAATGGGACGGATGATAATCGCGAAACCTGAAAGGGATAACCATGAATTAACAAATAAGGCTTCACAGAAATTTGCAATCCAAACGTAAGCAAAACAAAACAAGTAAATCGCACGCGGACAGGCATAATCACATTATCATACAACAGGAACAATGCTTTATCAAATGTTTGAAACATAATTGAATAGGCTTCATGGCATGCATAAGATTTGAATGGAGTCCTAAAGACATGTTTATCATACGAATAATGAGTCAAATGATAAACATAAACATCACAAGTAGAGAGTTGAGAAAATTCACATGGCTCACGAATTTGAACAATCAGACCTTGTATTGAACAATATATGAAATCACTCGCACATGAATTATAAAAATTATCGAACACAAGATTCCTTTTGTCAACTACTAAAACAAATAGACCATCAATAAGCAGAATAGGACATTCAAACACTTCATGATCTAAATGCTTTACAAAAGGGAAATTAGTAACATAGTTTCTAGCAACATTCGTAGAAAGACAAAGACCGTTTTTACCTTGCTCTAACAATACAAACCTTCTCTCCGCGGGCATGTAGTTTAGTCGAAGCTTCGCGTTTCAAGTAACACTTTTCAAATGAAATGTGAATGTCAAGTACAACCACAAAACTTGTTTAAGGAGCAAATTAAAATGGAAAACAAAGTGAGCAAATTTCGCTACCTTATTCGTGAGCCATGTATCGAAAAAATAATAATTTTTCACACACAATTGATGATACTTGATTTTTCCACAAATCAAGTCAGAACATATTCCCGGTTTAAAAACATGTGTTTGATTATTTAGACCAAGATGTAGCTGCGGTTTTAATAAATCAAACATGTTAAACCAATAAGACTTGTACATATTCAAGAATGAACAATCAAAACCCTTAACATGTTTCAAAACAGATTTGCAAAAACTCGAGGATTTCAAACAAGGCATTAAAGGACTCACATAATCACCACAATCGAATAAATTGAGATGCATAATCGAGTTTCGTGGTTGACAATCGAATGTTACTTCACCAACATGGTCGATGACACCACAAATTTCATTAGTAGTGCCTTCCTTGCCATCATTTAAAACAAGTACTTCGCCATTAATCAAAGGATGGCAATTGACGACATCACCAGGGTACTCATAAACATTCAAAAAAGTTGGTGAAGATTGAAATGTTTTATAGCACTTACCTTCCTTACCTTGTGGCATCGGTGGACTAAGATTACCTTTTCCATTCAATGTGAAACGTCTCTCTTTTGGAAGGTAATTGAGTTGGAACTTAGGAATTGGTTCTTCAGCAACCTGAAATGAAACAACACGAGGAAAAATCAAATAATGGTTAGTGGAAATATTCCTCTCGTGCTCTCGCTCGTCTTTTTCTTTCATTTCTTTTTCTAACTCAATTTCTTTTCTTTCAATTTTCTTTTCTTCATTCTCTTTTTCTCTCACTTATCTTTTTCTTTTCTCAATTTCTCTCTCGATTTCCTTCTCTTTTTCAACTTTTTCTTTTTCACTTTCTATTTCTTTTTCAATTTCTTTTTGTTCTTTCTCTTTTTCAAAAACCTTCTCTATGGCTTTTTCAAGCTCTCTCAAGACTCACTCATTTTCTCTCTTTCTTGCCTCTTTTCTCTCTTTCTCTCTTTTCTTTTTCTTTTTATTATTTTTTGTTACATGACGTTACAAAAGAGTCATAATAATAACAAGCATTTCCAAAAGTAGAAAAATTATTTACAGTGGATTCACGAACGTTTCTTCGAGAAAAATACTCCATGGATGTTTTCTTGGAAGTTCCTGAATGAGTATACCGATCAACTTGCACGTTATCTTGGAGGGAGTAAGAATCATAGTCAACTTCTCTTTGCCTTGAGTCCCTCGATGAATAGGATACTTGATTGAAATCTCTTCTCGAATTCTTTAAGGAGTAGGAGTCATAGTATGACTTTCCTTGACTCGCAATCGATGGCGAAAGGGAATCATGATGGAACTTCTTCAAATAGTAATCGGGGGTATATCTCCGTAGGGTTCTCGATTCCATTTTTCGACTTGAAGAATCTCGTTCATAGGGGGCTCTTTTTTCCACACGGTTTAATCTTTCGTGCAATTTGTCGAATTTAGAACTCACCATTCTTCGCATTTCTTGCGCCAAATATTGGAACTCCGATTCAGTGAACTCTTCGCGAGACATGACTTTGTTGCTGAAAATAAAAATGTTAGTGCTCAAAACAAAAATTAAGTACCTCACCACAAAGGCTTACAAGTTCTCTCATAAAGAAAAATCACTCACACTCGTGTTTCACTAGTATAAGGCTTTTTCTTTGATGAATACACTCGTGCCTTTTACCATTCGACCTCACTCTCACAAATTTGTACTTCGTTTAGAAGACTTATTGCAGCTTGAGGGTCGGCTTCAAAATAGGTAACAAGGGATAAATGTTTACGGGTGGAGGGTAGGCTGAAAGAAAGAAAACTTTTGGTATGTAAAGCGTTGGGAGTGGGAAGGTGATACCAAATAATGGTAGGCATTGAGGATCGGGGTAGAAGGATGGCTTGAAGATCTGGAAAGAAAAGATGAACAGAGAATCGCAACTTGTAAAAAAATTCCACACAATTTTTTTTGATTCGTATATTTTTTTTGAATTTTCGTATTTCTCTTTTTTTTTTTTAACTTCAAAATGCACGAAAAAATACAATAAGAACTTAAATTACAACTTTGAATTTTTTTTATTTCTTCACGAACCTAATTTTGACTTCTCGATCGTCGTCGAAACTCTTCGTTTTGTAGCTCTAACACCAGATGATATGGTGAGTCAAGTCGTATTTGTGTTACCTGACCGTCTACGAGGAGAAAATGTTTTCAAAAATAATAGAAAACATAGTTAAATTTGCAGAAGCTATTGAGTGAATTTGTTTTAGAAAAGGGAATTAAGTTAGGAATAGAGGTGATTAGTGTTATAGATGATTTGGATAATGAGAAGGATAGGTTCGGTTTAGGATGAAAGGAAAGAAGATGGAATTTGGTTTAAGGTTGAATAAGCAATGATAAGTTGATAGTATTGGAAAGATGGAACTTAAACTAGAAGTGTCACCCCAGTTTTTATGTTGTTTAAGGTGGACGATGGAAATTGAAGATGGACCAATGACCTGTTACTTAATAAAGTAAGAACCAATGGTATAATTTGATGGATGAGAACGATTGACGCCACAAGCAAGCTTGATAAGTCGAAATCGAAACTCGTACGAAAAATAAAGAGGAGTAAAGTCACTCGATGAACAAAGTTCATAAAATTTTATAAAGGTTCAAAAAAACTAATTACAAATGAAAATAGCAAAGTATTTATAGGCTTTCTACTAGCTAGTCGAATGGTCACTAACTTAGCTTAAAGACTAAGTTAATTCAACTAGAAAATGCTGGAAAAATCTGGAAGAAAAACCATTAAACTTCTTGGTAAAATTCGGCTGAATATGGCCTTCAATTTGCTTGCAAAATTCGGCTGAATGTGGCCCTTGAAGTGCTTGCAAGATTTGGCTGAATAGGAACCAAATGGACAGCTTCTAAAACAACATGGTTCGGCTGGACATTGTTGGAAGATACTCCACATTCGACCTAGGGAATTTATGGTAGCTTAATTGCTGCTTTGGGGAGTGAAACGAACAGCTTGAAGAATTGTGGTCTTTGGCCGAATGCAAGTAGCCAGATGGTGAAGCCTCGTTGAGTTGAACGGTCATGGGAGGTCTTTAAATCAGCTTGGAAAACTCCAAACGCCAACCCCCTTTTCAGCTGGTTACTTAATGAAGAAAAGATGCCCTTTTCTTTGCTCAAGGCGTCACCTAGAATAGAGGAAAAGGGTTGCTGTAAAATTAATCCTTCTTGGTTGTTGGTGTGCACGAAAAATCAGCTGGAATTAATGTGTGTGTTCAGTTCTCTCCTTGGCCAATTCATGCATGTATTTATGTTTGGCCAAACGGCCATTTGGGCACACCAATTAGCAGCTCTTTTAAGCTCCACGAAAAAAAGAAAGACACCAGTCATTAATTGGGCGTCCCATGCATGCTGAACAAGTCTTTAAATTCGTTCCATGCAATGTTCCCTTGCATTTATGTCGCCCACTCATGCTAAACATCCCCTTTAATTGTCATTCCATGCATGCAAGGTGGATACTTAGCTTCTCATTAAATTCGTCTACCAGCTGCTCATTAAATTCGTCCCAAGCAATGTTGGCTGCCCAATGAATAGCCCTTTAATGTCGTCCATGAATGCAAGATGCACACTTTAGCTGCTCACTAAATGCTGCCGTCCAAGCAATGTGCATGCAGCAAATTAATGCACCAACATCTCATTAATTTCGGCAAAGCATGCTTGTTTTTAAACCTGCACAATAAATCAACAAATTTAGTTCATAAATTTGGCAGCAAGTTACATTCAATTTGGCAGCCATACTTTGAGCATAATTAAATCATGTTATAACTAAAACAAGTTGATGGCTGCACATTAAATTCGGCTCATTAACATTCAGCAACTAAAACTCATTAATTCCTGCACATTAATTCGGCTAGAACACATTAAAATTATGTAATAGCTTAAGACACATTAAACACATGCAATAATTAACACATATTAATACTTGAAAGTAAAATGTCCAATTTTAGTAACAAATTTATTTAATTAATTATTTGAGCAGAATTTAACTAACTAACTAACTTAATAAATTTATTCAGGCAATTAAAATGCAGGAAATAAATAAATGCAAATCAAGCTCAATGAGCTGAAACGAGCTGAAATGAGCTAAAAACGAGCTCAATTTGGACATGCACAAAAGTGCACAATCGCTCCACATCTTTGATCCAAGCTCTTAAGTTGTAAAACATTGGTGCCCCGGGCTGGCCCGTATCAGATTCTGAGGTAGTTGGATGAGGTTAGTGGTCGAATTTAGTGAGATTTGGTGGTTAGTAGGGTTGTGGGAGTTGTGATGTAGTTGGATTTTGTTTCAAATTAAATTAAATTAATTTTTTATTTTATTTAATTTTTCTCTCTCTGCGCAAACTTTTCTGACGTTCCCCATTCTCTTTTTCTCTGCAATTCACTTTCTTTTTAGTTTCCCTTCAATTCTGCCCACAATCTTTTCTTTTTGTCATTGCATTTCTGATTTTCGGCGTCCTTTGTGCGGTTCTAGTAAGTGCGGTTTCGCTCATCTGTAGGGTTCAATTTCTATAGGGTCATTTGAATTTATTCTTTCTTTATAACGTAATGGTGTAGTTAAGGGATTTGATTCTCTGAATTTATGGCGTAGGGGAAGGCGATGAACCTGTGAATTTAGCTTTAACGACTTAAACTGTGATAGTAATTATTTTCTTCTGTGATAAGTTGGTGTGAGCTATTCGGTTTTATGTCAATAAATTCATAAATTAGTTGTTAATTAGTCATTTTAATGCTGTTTCTAGGTGCTGGTGGTCTCGGGATTACTGTAGCATAAAAAATGAATCAGGTGTGTAACAAAAACACGAGAAATCGAGGTTTAGTGAAAGTTAAAAAAGTGGCCTATCGATGCCACACGGGCGTGTGCCCGGCAGTGTGATAGAAGTATGTATAGCCATGTGGATCACACGAGCTAGGCCAAATTAGGCGTGTGGGCCACACGGACAAGGCTAAATTAGGCGTGTCGGCCCACACTGGCATGTGGGCCAAAAATTTTGAAAATTTCCCTAGGGTCATATAAGTTGTTTTGATCGACTATGGGTCTTCTGTAGGGTCGGTAAAGGCAAACAAACCCTAATACATGATACCTTCCTAATTTGATAAACTGATTTGAGTCTAAGAAAATGATATGTATGATTCGTCTATTTTGCAAAAGCATGTATGGCATATGTATGTGAGCATGCGAGACACGTTAATCTATATATTTGTATCTGTTATCTATATCTATACATGAGGTGGGATTGGTTATGTGGAGGAAGTGATCTATAAGGTAACATTTCACCAATTTACTGGCAGCTTGGCTACAAATTATTATGATAAGTGTCATAAAGACACTAAGTGGTGTGTAAGGTTGGGCGGGTGTTTTATACCCCACATAGTGTGTTGGGATGGTCAGAGATGGTGTGTAGAGTGTAACACCCCTTACCCATGTTCTACGCCAGAACCGTACTCAAGTGTTACTTTAATAAAATTCTCATGACCGCCACTTAGGCCCATACAACTACTCTCTCTTAACACCTTAACAACATCATTATTAGCTTACGAGGCCTCACTCGTACACACGAGAACACTCGAGACTATACCGAAACTTTTTCGAATTCTACAAAAAATTTCTCTTTTATACAGGACTCACACGCCCGTGTAAAATTAGACACACCCGTGTGTAGATACACACACGCCTATGCTTCGCAATCGTGGTGAATTCTGACTACACACACACGGTCTCTAAGCCTAGTCACACGCCCGTGTTTGACACCCGTGGACGACACTGACTTGGGTCACACGACCTGGACGCATGCCCATGTGGCTAGTCCGTGGTCGCCTCTGACTAGATCCCCACGGCCTAGGCACGCCCGTGTGCTTCAATCGTGTGACCATTCATATTTCAATTTCAAGGTGCAGACTTCACACGGCCTGGGCACACGCTCATGGCTTGAACGTGTGTCACACACGGCCTAGACACACGCCCGTGTGCCTACCTATGTGGACAAGAACAAGGCTGTTTGCCAAGCTCCTTGCACCCCTATAGCTTACTCTACATGAATCCATTCAACGTACTAATGAACATCTCATAATTTCTATATGAATTCCCATAGATGACTTTGAAATTTCATAAATAGTAAAATGAGCCAACATTCATGGCAATTTACAAAATAAATGTCTTAGCAAGAGGCAATACACCTTTGGTCAAAATAACAATATAATCTAACTAGTCTAGCCCCTATACATGCCATTTACAAAATCACTAAGTCTAATTATACCGAAGTGAGCAGATAGTGTGGGCGGTCTCCTAGTCATCGACGTATTTCGGCTCGGCTCTTGAACTCTATAAAACAAGGGAAAGAAAGGGGAGTAAGCTTAAAGCTTAGTAAGTTTACATGTAAACAATACAACATTTTAACGCAAGAAACAATTTACATTCAAGATCATGCTTACTCACTTCCTCCATTCACACATTCCAACCACATCACAAG
This sequence comes from Gossypium rotundifolium, assembly GCA_025506655.1. NCBI lineage: Eukaryota > Viridiplantae > Streptophyta > Magnoliopsida > Malvales > Malvaceae > Gossypium > Gossypium rotundifolium. The sequence continues at coordinate 81,882,371 of CP106722.1, read as the reverse complement.
CATAATGCATACATTCGTTAACTGTTCCCCTACACTTAGCATCACAAGGTCACATAATACAACACATCACTATATCATAATACATTACTCATAGTCACATTACTCTGTGGTTTCGCACTTAGCCCACCATCAGTCTTTATTAGGGTGGTATCGTACATAGCCCACCAAATGATTAGCTACAGTGGTATCGCACACAACCCACCAAAAAGTTAGTTACGGTGGTATCGCACACAGCCCACCAAAAAGGTTAGTTACAGTGGCATTGCTCACAGCCCACCAAAGGATTAGCTATGATGGTATCTCACACAGCCCATCGTAATTAAGCAATAAGGTGGTATCGCACTTAGCCCACCATCAAGGTTTGATATAACACACTTACATATCCATTCCATCATTCATACTAGAGTTATTCAATAACTACCACTTTCTATCTACTTGAATCATTCTTGTTCTCAATTATGCTATGCGCTAATTAACAACAATAATGTGCATATAAAATGCATCATTTACATGTAAAATTACCTCGGTGCAAAACGTGTTGATTTGCGGTTTACTCCGTAACCTTGTCTTTTTCCCGGTCAAGGTTAATCCCGCGTTCTTCTTGATCTATAACAATAAAATTCATTCATTTAAAACATTTTACAATCATAATGCACCAAAATCTACACTTAGGCAAAATGACCATTTTGCCCTTATACCATGGCAAAATTACGATTTTACCCCTATACCATGGCAAAATTATGATTTTGCCCCTAAGCTCATGAATCATTTTTCACCACATTTTCTAAATAAATAAGCATAGATTAACATTTATTTCTCTTACAACTACTCACTATTCCAACTATTTCATGCATTTATGACACAAATTAAATCTTTGCATTCAAGCCCTATTTAGGTGTTTTCATGCTAACACCATTCATAAAAGTTGTTTCTCACCTCCCTAACATTCATTTTCTTCCATAAAAACTCATCTAACAACATAAATACTCTCATGAAAAATCATCAATTAAAACCACCTAAATCACTTACTAGTAAAGAGATGGCTTGGCTGAAAGTTTGAACTCCCAAATGCCCTATTTCCTCTTCAATTTTCGGTAGAAAAAGATGAATGAATAGTAAAAGATGATAGTTTTTCCCTTCCCTTTATTTTATTCATCTTTTCTCACCTAATTCATCTAATTTTGACCAAAAATTAAATGCTCTTGTCTCCCCTATGCACATGGCCGGCCATCACTAGGTAAATGGCCTAATTTCACTTTAAAATCCTCCAAATTACCTTCTATAGCTATTAGGTACCTCTACCTTATAAAATAGAGCTTTCGCACTTTATGTGATTTAATCCTTTTTCGCAATTAAGCATGCTATCACTCAAATTAAATCACCAAAATTTTTATGCATCCATATAATTGTGCTACAACACATAAAATAACATTAAAATAATTTTCCTCGACCTCGGTTCAGTGGTCTTGAACCCACTGTTTCGACTAGCCCCAAAATCGGGCTGTTACATAGAGGATGGGGGTAGGACTTTGCATATCTATATGTATCTGATAATCTGATTCTGATAAGGACTCATGTCCGTTTCTGTTCTGGTATACTGAAATTCTGAATTTTATGCATGAATGACTCTGTTAAGTTACACACTGAGTTTATAAAAGCTCACATCTATTTGTCTGTTCTGTCCAGGTAATCCTCAGACATAGGTGGGTCGGTGCGAGAAGTCTTTATGGTGACCACAAGTTCGTGAACTGTCTTAAATAATGGTTTTTAGTTTATGGATTATTTCTGAGAGTTTTGTAATTATTAAACTCTCCGGACTGTTTGATTTTTATTTTGGTTTGGATGTGTTTTTGACTTTTATACTGCGATGTTCGACTAAAATCACGGTTTTACGAAAACAAATGTTTTTCTAAAAACACAAAATTCTTTTTTCAACTATAGCGACTTGCAAGCTTCCGCTGTAAATTTACGTTTTACTTAAAAAATGGCAATAAATGACAGTTCCAATTAAAGAGTATAATAAGTTTTTCCGAAAATGTGGACTCTTTTAGTAACAATTAATTTAAGAAATTTTAACATGAAAGATGGTTTTAAAATCCTTTTTTGTAACATTTTCAGATTTGGCCATAATGTCTAGGCTGGATTTGGAGTGTTACACTTATATACCCGTTTAACCAAAAATATATTATAAAATTAAAAACAATGATTAAGGAAAAAGTAAAATAATATATAAATATTGGTTAATATAATTGTTTACTTTAAATAGTGTTTATATTTAAAAAATAAATTGTTTAATTAAAACTATTTAATTACTTTTAAATAATTTTATAAATGGTTTATATCTATATACACTACCATTGCAATTTTGGAAACAATATTATGTGTCACAATTAATTGAGTTCCATTCATGTGTATTTATAAGTAGAGAATATTACTAAATAATTGTTTAAAATATTTACCGTCAATAATTATTTTAAATATATGAAAACAAATAATTGTTTGATGGAAGTGTACATTTTCCTAGCACACCGGAGCAGTTAAAAGTGACATTTTTAAATATTTGAGTATTGACAATTTATTTAAACAGTTTGAATGGGTTGTGTTAATTATTTGGAAGATATTTAGTCCAATAATGAGAGTCACATATTATTTGAGAATCTCAAATTAAAGATTAGATCGGACTAAATCACCCCAATCAATCTTTATTATTATATTGTAAATAGTTTGTTGTCTTATTATTTTAATAAGATTGTTATAAATCTTTTATATTAGCAAGTCTCGAGGAAAGACTTGTATAGGTTTTTGGTATTGATATTTTTAGCACTTATCTTATTCAAGTTACCAAACTTGTTTTAGAGTACATAACTGTTAGCAAAATCAGTTGTGTTGTGGTTTAATTTGATGAGTTCACGAGACTATGTTTTTAATTGTGAGTTAAATTGTTTTGGAGGTTATATTTTGTATTATTAAATTGTTGGAGAGATTACAATACAAAGATTTCTTTAAATAGCGACTCTTTTATTTGTTGGATGCATAAGTTGTTTTAATCATTTTACGCTCATATTATTTTGAATTTTAGTGGGATCAATGCAATAACTTATATAATATATTAAACATTTTATCATTTTTTATTTGCATTTTGTAACTACTCATTTTCCTATTATAAATATTTTCCTCATTATCAAATTCTTTTTCCTTCCACATCTTCATTCTAGGTTAAGTTTACATTATAGGGGCTTTGTCAGGATATTTTTGGATTTTATATTGATTCCATTTCAATTATAATTGCTTAATTATGTATTATTAGTGATTGTGCTATATTTTTAGTTATCAGTGTATTTTAAAAACTCCTTAAGATGTATATGTTAAAAAAATATTTGTTCATATAAAAGGCTTAGATATATATTTAAAATAAATTATTTATTAATTTAATAAATATCTCATTTCAATTCAAAATTTTGCATGTTCAACAAGTGTAATTGTTTATCATATATATATATATATATATGAGTTTAGAAAAACTTTTGGACTAACCAATATAGTTTTTGTTATTTATTATATAATTGTACGAATCAATTAAAATATATTAAATTTAATTTATAGTTACGTATGAATTTAATTTTATAATTGATATTATAAATAAATTTAAATTATTTTATTGCAAGTAAAATTCTCATAAACAAGTATTTGTAATGAAAGAAAAGAAAACGTCTCTAAGTTAAAATTTATAGAATCTTGTAAATACTCAAAATAGATAGTGGTGATAAAAATAATTGAAATTTACTGAATTTTTAATAAAAATAAGTATTTTATATTAAAAGTTTTACCAACGTTATAATTTCAATTTATTGTTACTTTGAATTTAAAAAGAATTTAATAAATTGTAACTTCTTTAACTCGGCTTAGACGTTATACTCGAATTTAAAAGATTACATTGGCCACCAAAATGACCCACTAAGCCAGTGGCGTTTATAGAATTATCGTTTTAAAACATTTGTTAATCTTTAGTGAAAACTTAGGGCTAATTTAGCATTACTTTTGAAAAGTGCAGTGAAAAAGTACTTTTAAAAAGTACTTTTGAAAAGTTTGGTTTAAAGTTTAAGTGGTTAGGATTCTTTGCAAAAAGATTTTGAGAAATAAAATATTTTTTTAGACATGATATTATAAAGTAATAAATATGCATTTAAATAATATTCAAATTAGTTAATATTATAATATTTTAGCAAGAATATAAAAATAATTTATTATAACTTATTATTAATATTTTAATATATGAAATATTAATTTTAAATATTTCTAAGTAATTAATATTAATTATATATAAAATTTAATTAGAATATATAAATTATATTTTAAATATTTAAATATAATCATTAAATATTTGTAATTAGATATTAACACAATTGTATTATTTTTAATTTTTTAATTTTAAATTAATAATTTTAATACATTTATATTATATTATTTTAAAATGTAATTTAAATATATAACCTATATCTCTTTAAGCAAAGACAGACTGGGCTTTATTAATAATAAACAAAGAAAAACAGATTTGGGCCCAAAAGACTAGACACAAGGTTACATTACAAAACAAAACAGGCCTAAAACAAAGAAAACAAAAAAAATATCAGCAAACTTTAATTTGAAAAAACTAAACCGATAGACTTGACCAATCAAATCATACTGGAAACCGTGCCAATTAATGCTTTCCACTTTCCCAAGCCTGTCGTTTCCAATAACTAGAAAAGACCCCCATTTCTAGTTCATTTCATAGTCTTTTCCTCTCCATGAAACCCTACTTCCAACCCCTGTTCAGTCAGGTTCTCTCAGCCATTCTTCTTCCATCCGTTGCAAGGCGAAGCAAGGGGCTGTTCTATTCAGGTATTCTTGTTCTTCCCTTCTTAGACTCCTCGTAGCTATGGTATGTGCCAAGCGATTTGCTTCCTTTTTAATGTGTCTGAAGTGAATCCATCGAAAATGTTCCGCAATAAGGTAAATATTTTGTATATATGCGGCGATTTCTGATTTGTCCACAACATGATTCTAATATTTTTTGACTATTGAAAGCGCGTCCCCTTCTATTATTGTTTCTGAAAAACCTATCTCTATTCCTGTTTGAATCGCACATAAACATGCCAGGGCCCCTGCTACAAAAGCAGATCCAACATTCTCATGCAGTTTCGATCTTGCAATCAGGACCCGACCCTCTCCATTCCTTGCTACTACTGCGAATGCCGCTCGAGATCTTTGCTTTTCAAATGCCCCATAAAATTTGATCTTTATGGTTGTACCAGATGGGGGTACCCAGGTCGTTATTTCAGCATTTTTTGTAAGACCACTTCATTCGAAATCGTTCATTTCTTTTATTTAGCTAGATATGAATCTAGAGATCTCCCTTGCTGATTCGGTCTTTCCTTCGTGCTGTCTTTTATTTCTATCTGTCCAAAAGGCCCAAAGTGCACAACAAATAAAAATATTGCATGCATTTGGATTAAAACTACTTGAATTGTTTGATTCACCACTATCATCAACATCATCACTTTCCTCATTATGCACATCTTTTGGATCAATAATATTCTCATATGCCTGTTAATATTTTCGTATTCCATACAATTTGTATTATTTTGACCTACATGTTTTCTAATAAAATTGTGTATCGCCATTATAACAACAATGATCATCGATTGCTTTTCAAAATTATAACTTGGCATATCCTTTAAAATGGTTTTTTTTTAAACACCATAATGATGAATGTGAATGGTTAAATATATTTCCTTTACCAGATATCGTGTTACCTTTGTGGAAGTTAGGGAAATGATATCGTTGACTTCTTTACGGTTTAAGATAACTTTTCATTTGAGGATATTCGAATTAACAATATAATATTTTCTTAAATGTCATAACATACCAAATAATTAATTCAAGAGTTGTTTATTTTTAAAGTTATCAATTGAAGAGCTTATACTTTCTTATTTAAAAAAAATAAATGAAATATTTTATTATTTGGTGGATGCAAAATTTGTATTTTGTATGTTGAAAAATATTTTAGTGTCATGTCTCGATTCTTCTCATTGTCATAACAAAGGTGAAATACATGTTAAAATTACACATTGGCGTAACATTTTGAGTTGAACACTTAATTTTTCAATATAATGAATTTGTTTATTTGGCTGAAGAATAGCGATAATATGAGTACCATGTATTCAATCTTAAATAAATAATTATATTAGTCTTTTGTATATTTTAATTGACCAAAATATTAAAATACAATAATATAATATTCAGTTTTAACTTTAAAACGCTGCATATAAAGTATATCATTACGTATTTGTTTGTGTATTAAGTTAAAAAAAAATCAATCATGGTCATCCTTGAAACTTTCTCGTTGGGTATTAAGTTAAAAAAAAAATCAATCTTCAGGTGCAATTTGATTAATGGTCATCCTTGAAACTTTATCGAGCACAACGACTTATTGTGACTTATTGTTGCTGCAAACTTTTGAAATGTTTCTCAACATTGGGGAACTTTTGCACCTGTGTATAAGATGTGCAAAATTTTTTTTAACATTTCACGAGATGATGTGTTTTGAAATTTGCAAGTCTTTAACACTCTGAATATAATTTTAGACAATCTTAAAATTAATCATACAACATGATTCATGACTAGTAAAATTTTTTGGAAGTTATATCTTTTCTCTAAAACTCTTATCAAATTGGTGAATATAATTTTAGACATCTTAAGATTAATCATATGACATGATTCATGACTAACAAAAATCTCTCAGATCTATTATTTACCTGACTTTTGAATTCATGCATAGTTATTTTAATATGTACTTTTCATAATATAATTGCACGGAAGAAAATACAAGAATAAATAATCTGTTAAAACATTTCATGCGGTGTAATATTATTTTCTTTTCCTTTTCATCACAGCTGAAATTGTCAAATATACTAATCACTTGTGAATAAATTTTATATCCAAAATCAAATATAAATAATTATTGATAAAATTAGATTACAGATAAATAAGAATATAAATTTAATATCCAAAATTAAACATAAATAATTATTGATAAAACTAATTTAGTATTGTTGTTTAGTCACATAGTAGATATTTTAGACTCTAGAAGACTAAAATTTTTAACTATCCTATATTTCTAGACTCTAGAAGACTAAAAATTTTAACTATCCTCCATTTCTGCTAAAGTTACAAAGCTTTCATCTTGGGATTAATTGATAAAAATATAATTCGTTTGTCCTTATTGAATAATAATCTCAATGAGAAAAAATGAAAAATATAACGAACTAGCTTCTAGAACTTTTTTTGATATGCTATTAAGTACTTTGACTGCTTGTGGAATACCATATGAGTCTATAATAGGAGTTAAACAAGATGTTGTTTGACTCATATTGTCAGTTGTATTGTATAATTTTTTTTCATTTGACTAGACAATATTACAGTTCTTCTAATAGCTTTGAGGATTTCTTCTTTCCAATTTTAAAACGTGAAGTTGATATTTTAACTCTTAAGTGTTTTTTTTTTTTGACCATTTCCATTAATGTGAACATCATTTAAAATGTGAACATCATTTCTCACAATTTTTTCTTCATTCTCTTCAGGTATATCGATATCAACATTCTCAAAAAATTTACTATAGAGTGTACTAGAAAAAGGTGCCCATGTTTTATCACCTGTTGCAATTGCTCCCATAAACATTTGGTCTAACTTCCTTTCGAATTCAGAATCAATGCTTAATGTTCTAAATTTTTTAGCTTCAAGCACAATTTACATATAAAGTAGTAGTTTAATAAAAGAAATTATCAATAAACTCATAAATAAATAAAAAGCAAAAATATCTAGAATTATTAATGTATCTTTAGCTTACTTTTCCACTAATCATCTGATGCATTAATAGTTCTTTTTATAGGATTTCATCCTAGACCAGTATCTCTGTCTTTAGGTTTCTTTCAAGCCTTCCATTTTTTTTTTAAGGCATTCCACTTATTTTTAAGTTTTCTTTGTAAATAAGTTTTGCCTGTTTCTTTCTCTAAATTGGTCATTATTTTTAACCATCCATCTTTTGTGAAATGAGTACCAAGTCTATTGCCTTTCAATATCTCGTATGAAAACTCTATCATGCTTTGACTTTTTCACCACTAACTTTAACTACCGAAGTACTCAACATATTCATTTCAACCAGTAAAGCAATCAAGAAAATTAAATGTCACATGTATATTTTATTTGACTTTGATTAAAGGCAAAATATATATATATATATATATATATCATTGCATTAAACATTAAATGAATTTTCGACTCTAAATCTTGCAATTAGTTGTAACTACTAAAAAAATGAGAAAAAAAATTAAAAAAATAGTTGGCTATCTCACCATGATAGATCCATCTCAACTTGGGGAAGGAATAAATCAAAATTCATTGCACATTCGTGTGTCAAATACGTTATTCTATGAAACTTTCAAAAATAACTTTGGATCCTTATTTCTTTACTAAAAAATTACAAAGGTAATTAACCATTTCTAAGTTAAATGTATAGCTTCATTCTGCAAATCAACCCTTAATTATATAAGTTAAGCATTTTGTTTTCATAATTGACACCAAAGAATGTTCCATCTAGAATTAATACTGCTATATTTAGATGTATCCCTTAGTCTATGCTTATGAATATTTTCATTTAAGAGAAGAAAAGAAAAACAAAGTAAAATAGCCTTAATCAAATTAATCTTAGATGCAGATAATAGTCGAACTGGTATTTATTTTTTAAAATATTATTATAATTTAAATTTGAATAAAAATGAATATGAACCTTCTTTTTATAATGTTGTTTTTAATTTGAATAACATGTGTTTCATGTAACACCTCTTACTCGTATTCGACTCCTGAACCGGATACCAGACATTACCGTACTTAACTTGCTCAATAATACAATATCAATCCATAAAAACTTCATTTCAAATTAAAACTTTTCGTTTGAGGCCATAATGTCTTTATTATAGGTCTACGAGATTCTAAACTTGCATTCGGAATGATTCGGGACCAAATCGGAAACTTTTGAACATTTAGAAAAATTTGACTCAAAACAGGGCCACACGCTTGTGTGAAGGACGCCCGTGTGGCATATCACATCCCGGTGTTCCACACCCGTGTGGGATTATTTTTAAATTCGAACCTATAGGGGTTTTCAAACGACCTGACACGCGTCCGTGTCATTAGCCCGTGTCCCTCACACGGCCATGACACGCCTGTGTCTTCACCCGTGTGTGAAAACATTGACATTCTGTTTATGACGTCATCATCTCAATAAGGTTACACAACCAAGGCACACGCCCGTGTCCTTAGACCGTGTGTCGAATTAAATTCTTAATTTCAAGTGCAAACTTTAGACGGCTTGGGCACATGCCCATGTCTTAGGCCATGTCTTCTACACGATTGAAACACAAGGTCGTGTCTCCGCTCATGTGTTTACTACTGAGCACACTGACTTGCCAACCTAGCATGCATTGGGACACACGGCCTAGACACACGTTCGTGTGTCTACCCGTGTGGGCATTTGTAAGGCTATCTACCAAGCCAAATGCCACCTTACAAAGCAACCATACTTAAACCAATTCATTTCAACATATATCATGACCATAAGGCACTTCTAAGAATTCATAATCAAGACATCCACACAAGCATACACTTCATGAATTTCATCATCATTGAATATATAAACTTGCCAAGTATTGGCCCATTTCTAATGACCATTTACAAAATGAATTTAATAACATTAATAGCCAACACTTTGGCTAACAATATGACATAACAAAATGACCAAGTCCTATACATGCAATACTCAAAATAAATCTAACTTTGCTCTACGAAAGAGAAGTTGATAGTGTGATTTCGAACTCCGACGTCGTACGATCCCTGAGTTAGTTTGGCGATACTAAAAGGAAAAGGGAAATGAGAAGGGTAAGCATAAAGCTTAGTAAGTTTGCATGAAATCAATAGCAACATAAAGGCTCATGATGCCATCCATCCATTGCATTGAATAAGAACACAAAGTCTCAAGCACATTGCTATAACTTACTCATGCTTATTCTTACCAATTACTTTTCATGTCATATATCGTAAACATTTCTCGTAAATTACTCATATGTACCTGTATCACTTCATCACACATCTTTAACACTAATTTCATCTCTATTACAAACTTAACTATTTTTCTCGATGACTCACTTGAATTACCCAAGGATACACAATCATAATCATACATACAAACACGACGCCCTTACCACATCCTAGATATGGTCTTACATGGGGTCACATCTCGATGTCGATGCTGATGCCAAATCCTGAATATGGTCTCATATCAATGTCGATGTCATATCCCAGATATAGTCTTACACAGGATTTCAATTCGGTGCCGAGGCCATGTCCCAGACATAGTCTTATATGGGACCTTACCAATCTCATGTCTCGATGATGATATCCTCTCACTTCTTAAAGTCTAATCGGGACTTCAACAAGTTTCATCGTTTTCTCATTCATCATCATTACTCAATTTTATAGAAATAATATACAACATCACTAATATCAAACATTTAAAAACTTTATAACATGATGTTGAATTTATTGCACACAAACTTTACCTCAGTACCAAAATATATGTGGAATCTTTCAAATTAGTCTACCACATTGTTTTTGCCTCGGTTTCGGTTCGGGCTTCGTGTTTCTTGATCTATAATAATAAATTCACTCATTTTAATTACCACATTAATCAATACATTTCAATAACCATACTCTGACCAAAATTACTATTTTGCCCTTAGACTTTTACAAAATGACAATTTTACCTCTAGGCTCGTAAATCGATTCTAATCGAATTTTCTCCTTTTACAAGCCTAGATTAACATTTATTACTCTTATGGAAACCCACAATACTAATTATTTCACACATTTAACACCTATTTTACAACCTTTACAAAAAGGTTCTCTTAAGTGTTTTCATGGAAACACCTTTCATAAAAGTTGTTTATTTAACGACTAAGACTCATTTTCTTCCATAAAAATGCAGCAAACAACATAAATGCTCACATGGAAAAACCTTAAACTTCCAACTATTTTGCAAAATAGTCCCCTCTTTAGTTAGCTTAAGCTTTAGGGGTTCCAAAAGTACACATATTATTAAGAAATGATCATCAAATCACTTACTTGTAAGGAGAAAAGCTTATTGAAAATTTTGAGCTCTCAAACCCTTATTTTGCTGCTAATTTTCGGTGGTGAAGGTGGTGAAGAAAAGATGATATTTTTCTTTTCTTTATTTTATTATAAAACATCACTTTAGTCACTAAATCCCTACCAACTTTCACTTATTTTTCAACTCTTTGTTCCCTATGGCTGGCCACCCTATATCTAAGGGTCTAATTGCACATTGATGGCCTCCAATTAATATTCTATGGCTTTTAGACACCTTTAGCTTGTAAAATAGAACTTTCGCACTTTATGTGATTTAGTCTCTTTTCGCAATTAAGCATGCAATCGCTAAAATTAAAGCACCAAAACTTTTATGCACTCTTGTCATCATGCTATAACACATAAAATAATATAAAAATGATTTTCTCTGACCTCGGATTAGTGGTTCTGAAATCACTGTTTCGATAGCCCCTAAATCGGGTTGTTACATTTCATTTCTAAACTTTCATTTTTAATTTGGAAAGAATTATTCAAGTTGTTAATGTTTGACTCTGTTTTTGTTTCTCTTACTTTCTCTATTCTAATCTCCTCTTCTGCTGTTTTCATCTACTTTTTAGATTTTCTTAACATAAATAAAACTAAGAATAGCATTAAACAAAGTAAATTCTTTTCATGAGTTAAAGTTTTAGGTTCTATTTCCGTATCCTCCCAAGTTCTTATTTTGAAGAGACAACCATAAAGACCCTTTGTTTTAAATTGCAATTAGTTTTCGAGTTTCCTAGCTAGTCGATTGTCTTTTTCTTCTTGTTGTTTAATCATTGTAGTTAATGATTTTTGTATGGTAAATATACAACAACTGATATAGTCTACAGATTATTCGTTAATTTCTACAATTTACTATCATTTTCACATTGATTTTTCTTATGTAACAGACTTGTCAAAGAATGATATGAGCTAAGAAAAGCTTAAATATATAAAACTAAAACCCAGCAAATCTTACTATCCACATCTTCTCTTTGAACCTTGCTATTGTATTTTGAAGAATCAAACCTTTTGATTTGTATTAATACCTACATGTAATCTAACCAAATATAATAACAAATTCAAGAAGATGTCAGAAAAATAGAGAATAAGTTCCAAATGTTAAAAAAATAGGGTACAAGGTTGGCCTTCCCAGTTTTTTACTAGAATATATTCCAAGCATAACAACCAAGTGTTAAATGAAATCTTATTTGCATAATTTAACACAAATTAAATGAGGAAAAAAACAAAATTTTTATACCGTGGAGGCTCATAGGTGGAAGCTCACTTAAAATGGGAAAAAATGAAAAAAGTAAATGGGCAGTTAAAATGAGAAGATGAGATTAGGGAGATTAGAAAGATAGAATGAGTGAGTGAGAGCACCTTACCTTGAAGATCTTGAAGAAAATGGAAGGAAAATAAAAAATAGCTAGAGAGAAGAAGAAATGTGAAAAATGATAAGGACAAAAAAGTAATTAATTAGCCAAAAGCACTTTTGGCCTAGAAAAAGTTGAGAATTTCAACTTTTTCAATGGGAGAAAAAGGACTTATTAAATTGTTTTTTAAGTTCAACTGAAGCTTGTTTAGTAAATAAGTCAAGGGAAAAGCACTTTTTCATTGAAAAATGCTTTTTGGAAGCTAAGGTAAATAAGGCCTTAGTCTATTTTCAAAAAGTACTTAGCGTTTTACTCCCTTCTTACGAAATAATATAATTAATTCAAAATCGGTTGGTTTATAAATTATCTATAATGCAATGAAAAAGTGATAATAACAATGTTTTAATGAAAACCATGTTTCATGCATTAAAAAAAAAAAAAAACCTCATGTTTTAATAGCCTAAAAATACCATGCATGCCCTAAATAAGCCTGAAAGTAAGTCTCGTGCCATAGTTTAAATAAGACGTTACAGTTTTCAAATAATAGGAACTTTAAATAATAATAGGTAAAATAAATATTTATAAATCTTCAATCCGAGCTGTGCCCTCCAATTTGTTGATTCCGTTTCCTAATCTGGTGAGTTGTTTGTAAAGATGTAAAGTAAAAGAGAGTGAGCTATAACGCTCAGTGTGAGTATGTTCACAAGAAAACTGAAACAAAATCGTAGGCAAAGCATGTAGATAAGCAATTATGATAATAATCACAATCATAAAGCACTTCACATTAACGGTTTATCATATCATCACTACACTATTTCAGAAAACATAGTTTCAAATGCACGTGTTAATGTATGGCAATGCAAGTTCAATTTATCAGAAAGGTCCTACCTAACTCTGCTATACACCTCACTTATGAAATTCCCAAAACTCATCTATCATATCACTCCAGGTTGTGGATGAACCACCGCTGATTTGTAGATAAACTGCCACTTGTTGTGGATTCACAACGTAATTGCAGATGAAGCTGTCGCTAGGTTTTTAAAAATTGTGGGTAAACCACCAGTATTTTTTGATAAAGATATTTACAGACAAGTTGCCACTTGGTTCAAGATCGAATCACATATTTACAGTTACTGCCACTTGTTGTGGGTGTACAGCATATTTGCATATTAAACAAATTGCCACTTGGTTTGTAGACGAGCCACCACTTGTTTGTAGATCAATAAACTACTACTCTTCTTCCTACAAATCATCCCGCCCCATGCAATGCTATATGGTATAATTTAAAACATCATACTGCAAAAATTCCTAGGCATGCTTAAACACTTATTCCGTTCAACACTAACAATAGACATGTTCATCATGTATTCTGTGGGGGCGATAGTAGTAATAACACTTCCTAATTTATCAATAACATTTTAGCAGTAGGCATGGTCAATTTCGCATATTTATTCATGGCATCATATGTAACAGCCTAATTTTCTGTGGTGTTGGAAACAGTAATTTGGGATCACTAAATCTAACAAGTGAGTTAAAAAATTTAATAAATTAATATATTAGTCAAGTGTGATTTAGAAATATTTTTGAATTAGTGAATTTTGTGATTTAAAAGAATTTATTAGGTAAATTCGGTCGAAAATGAGGTATCGAGACCTCAAATTTATAAATCGAGCCATAAATATTTTTAGAAATATTTATGGAGTGTTATTGAGTTAGTATTAAAGTTTCGTATGAAATTTTAACGTTTTGATAGTTAATTAATTAAAAAGGACTAAATTGTAAATGTGTAAAAACTTGTTAGAGTGATTAAATAGCTTAAGTGTCTAATAAGGAAGGATTTAAAAGGCAATTAGACCCTAAATATATGTGCTGGATGGTATGGGCAAAGAAAATAAGGAAGGAAACAATATGAATAAGGGGCAAAATTGGAAAATAAGTAAAATTAATGGTTAAAATTGAATTTTCATGAGAAATCTAGATATTTTCTTCATTTTTCTTTAGCGAAACGCCATGGGAGGTCTCCAAGAAGCTGGTTTCTCATATTTTTGGCACCATGTGAGTTTATTTCTTGCTCTTTTCGTATAATTTTTGTGTTTTCAAGACTTTTACAATTACGTCCAACTATCTAATTCATTAGTTTTTGATTTTATGGGTAAACTTGGAAGTTACCATTGATGAGTGCTAGGTGTTTATGATGAATTAACATGGAATTGAAGTTTTAATTTTGTTATATGATGATTTTATCAAGTAATTTCAGTAGAAATTGATTTTAAGACCTAATTGTGAAAAAGTTAAAATTCTGAATATTAATGGCTGTATGGTAGCCTAAAATAATTAGGTAAATTTTAATTGAGAAAAATTAGCTCAATTGATGGTTAATTGCATAGGGACTAAATTGTAAAAGCTGTAAAATTTAGGGTAAAAGTGTAATTTAAAAATTTAAGGGTATAAACTCTAAAGTGAATTAGAAATGGAATAGATGCTAATGAATGAGTAATTTTTTATTATAGATCAAGAAACCAAAGATAAATGGGGAAAAGAGAAATTAACAAATTAGTCCCTAATTTTTACAAATTTTACAAATAGGCCTGTAAGTTCGTATAATCAAAATTTGATATTTATAATGAATTGATATATAATATTATGTATTTACTTATATTATATGTTAAAAACATGGAAAATTTATAAATATGAATGGTTAATGAAATAAATACATATGAAATTCATGAGAATAACAGTGCAGGGAATATTGATTGTTATTGAATTATGAATGTATGTGAATATTGAAATTAAATTAATTGAATTGAATTGTATTGAATTATGAGTTTATGAGATTATTTGAATTGTAAATTGATTGAGAATTGAAAAATGAATTGAATACCCTTAACTGTATCGGGCTGAGTCGGATATAGTTGGCATGCCATAGGATTGAAAGTGTTTAGGGATTACTTCGATTTCGAGTCAATGAGACATTGGGTGTCAAAATATTACTTCGAATAAATTCGATGAGGTGCTGGGTACCAATTTACTTCGGCATGGCCAATGAGACAATGGGTGTCAACTTATTATTTCGAATTATCCTATGAGACACAGGGTGCAGTACTGGTGTGTTCTGGTTGGATCCGTGTATCCGTTCGAGTTCGAGTCGGGTTAATAGGGGTACATAATGATTTGGAAAAATTGATCGATACTGAACGATATTGTCTATGAATTTTGGAATTGAAATTGAATAGCGAAATGATTTATGCAAATGATATACATGAACCATGGGTTTATGAATGGAAATTTTTATAGTTGAATGATGTGTGAACACAATGAGAAATCCATGAGACATTGAATTGAATTATATAAATGAGATGTATGAATAATGAATTTATGAAATTGATATTGATATTGTTAAATTATTGTGTATTAAATTGTGAAAAGTTATTTGAGATAGTAAGTTGATGAGAATTGAATGTGCTATGAATAATGTATATATATGTAATTAATATTGAAAGGCTTATGGTTATTATCAATATATATATCTGAAATACTCGGTTATGATAATTAATTGATAAATATTGACACGTGTTTTGGAAATGATATTTATTTAATATATTACAATGTGACGTGTAAAATATGTAATTATTTTTAATATGTTGATACAAGAAAATTATATATATGGTGATTAGTAATAAACCCAAGTATGATATGTCAAGAAGATAAGTTTATCAATATTGAATTTATATGTACTGTGTGCAAGTATGCTAACTATTGTTGTTGCTTAATGATTAGACAGGTGCCAAGCTATTGATTGAATAATAGTATGTTTATTTATTTGAAGCACTAAAAAGGTAAGTATTTAAGTGAAAGTAAGTTAGTGCTCATGAAAGAATGGAAAGACTTAAATTTTGAAATTTCTTATGAAATGACTTAATATGTGTCCAATATGAAAAAGGCTTGGCTAAATGCACTAACTTGTAACTATGGCTGAATGACATGCATATGAAATAAGTGTAGAAGAGTTAAAGTTATATAAAATTTTACTAAGCTTGAGGGTATATGTATATGAGTGATACTATGGATTAGTTCACCTTGTGAATTAGTGAGAACAGTTTATAAGTATTACAGTAACAATAATGGATTATTTTTTATGTGTAAAGTTTTATAATTGAAATAAATTAGTATGATTAAAGATTATACGAGCTTATTAGGCATTCATTGCTTACATGTTTGTTTTATTTATCTATCTTACAGATTATCGGAAGGTCAAACAGGTTGGAAGCTTATCGAAGCCATATCACACTATCCATTGGTTCTATCGGTAATTATGGATGACTTGATTCTGGTTATAATGGCATGTATAGGTTATTTTGATTAAACGTTAGTCTATAGGTGTTATGTAGATATTAGTCATTTATTTAGTTTGCGTTTTGGTATTGTGGTATTTGCATGATTTACCTTATAATGTTGATGTGATTGAATGATAAGAGGTAAAATAGTAGTCGAATATGCATAAGAGGTGCCTAAAAGTATAATGATTATGTATGTCTAAATAAAAGTTAATACAAAGAATCATGAAAGAGTAAAATTAGTATTAAAATAGTTTCTGGACAGCAGCAATAGTTTAACTTTGAAAAAACACCAAAAAATTGTGGAAATTGAATTAGAGGTTTAATGTTATTGAGTCTAGTTTTTCATAGAAGAAACGGTGTAAGAAACAAAATTGTAAATTATGAGATATAATAAATTTTGTGAGACAAGGTCAGAATGATTTCGAGTTCCCCTATTCTGACTTTGGAAAATCATAAAAAATTAAAAAAAAACAATTAGAAGTTTTAATTTATATGTTTAAATTCTTAATGAGTATGTTTTCAATAGAAACAAATGGAAACATTATCCAAATCTCGTACTAAGATATAATTAATTTTTAGTGAAGAAAGGTCGAAGCTATCAAACAGCAGAACAAGGATGAATCTGAAGATTTTACTGTACTTATTGGCTAAATTATAAATTCTAAAATTTTTATGGTAGAAAGATATCTGAGTCTAGTTTCAAAAATATTAAGCGGATCTTAATTTAGAATTTTGTAGCTCAAGATATAAATAATTTAGTGACTAACACTCAAATGGACATCTTTGATATGAACATAAGTAAATAGTGGAATTGTTTGTAATTTTTCTGTAAACTCTGGTAGCATTCCGTAACCCTGTTCTGGCGACGGATGTGGGTTAGGGGTGCTACATCATAAAAATTCAATAAATCAATATCGATAAACACATTGTAGCAGTGATCATTCAAGCATATAAAGTATAGATTTTCGTATAAACACTAATTCAAGGATCAATTAAGTGCACAAAAACTCCAAGGAACACTTCAAGGATCAAACAGGGACTAAACTAAACAAAACATAATTTTTTGGGGAAAAATTGTACAACAGGAGGCACATGGTTGTG
This sequence comes from Gossypium rotundifolium, assembly GCA_025506655.1. NCBI lineage: Eukaryota > Viridiplantae > Streptophyta > Magnoliopsida > Malvales > Malvaceae > Gossypium > Gossypium rotundifolium. The sequence continues at coordinate 81,864,337 of CP106722.1, read as the reverse complement.
TAGAAGGGTTACACAGTCGTGTAACAGGCTGAGGCTGTATGGAACATGCAAAATTAGGCTATAGAGGAGACACGGTTGTGTGGAAAGGTCTAGGTCATATGGTTCATGAACTACACTAGGTTTTCAGGAGAACATGGCCATGTGAGGGGCTAGTGACCTTATTCTAAGGCACTATTTGTCCCAATTCGCTTGGAAAAGAACACACCTTCCACCAGGATCTCGAATTGCATCCCTCATGTTTAAATCTAGTCCGATACACCTATAACGGGTCCTTCAAACGACATTTATGTAACACCCCATATCTAATTCAATCATCGAACCCAAGCTATAGGATTCTACAAAAGATAACAAAACAATTACACGTCAATTCGACATTTAACAATAAAAACAATCATTAAAACGTTCATAATTCAAGTATGCTATGGTTTACACATCAATATGATTCTGAAACGAGCTTACAAAAGCTCTTAAATCATCCCAGTAACAAATACGGACTTAATTGTAAACTTGACGAAATACATGGAAATTTTAGTAAACAAGGGTCACAAGGCTGTGTGGCCAGACCTTGTGAGAAGCTATGTCTGTGTGTGCATGAGTCACATGGTCGTGTGGTTAGGACGTGTAACCATTTGTGTCCGTGTGGAAAATATGCAATCTCAAAATCAATATAGCACATGGCCGTGTCATTAGCCTGTGTGCGACATATGATTGTGTGTCAAACTGTGTACCTTACACAAAGACTTATAATGCATTTATTTACTAACATTAACTCCTGCTCAAATATGTACATTTCATGCCCAAAATATAACTTATAAAGCATTTCTAAATGTCTAACCAGTATGCCACAATTGACATCTCAATCAACTAAACTATTCTGATCTATTCACTCATAATTTATGCATTCATCCAACTATCACTTAGCACACATTTGAGCTTGTCATCCACATTTTCATATCATACGAGCATAAGTATAGTTCAACTTACCAAAACAATTTCATAAACTTGCTTTAATGCAATGCCCAAATAAACATACCAAAAATGGGTAAGTTCATAAATTTGAACACCAAACACACACACACATATAACTATATACCACACCTAATACATGTTTCTTATAACTGAACCAAGATAAACCAAAGATTACCAAAAGAGATGCTGGATAGTGTGAGCTCTAGAATTGATCCGATAACCAAGTTTCGCAAAGATGCAACTACAACATACAGGAAAATAAAATGGGGTAAGCATTGACATGCTTATTTGATAAACCGTAATTTACACGTATTTTAACCCCATGCTTGGTTTAATTTTGGATGAATATTCACTAGATTTTATGGAATTCGATGCTCCTAATCTTTTAATTTCATGTTTTATACTTAGGTGAGCATAGGAGGATGAGAAGAACGAGAAACGGGCCAAAAACGGACAAAACAGGCCTACATGAGAAATCAACACGGCCTGGAGTTCACCACACGACCGTGCCACTTTAGCAGACTCGAAAAAAGGCCTGGGCTCGATTCACACGGGCGTGTCACATGGGCGTGTCCCTGCTGCAGCAAAGAAGAGTTTCATTCGGATTAAGATACTTTCGGGCCAAGAAAGGAGTCTCGAAGCCTATATAAACACCTTAGGAGGCAACTTAAACAGGAAGTTGACAAGATGTCGAATAGACGCCGAGTAGAAGGAGAAAATACCCCAAGACAGCCGTCGGGAATAGCTTAGGAGAAGGATCTCCATCAAGACTGAAGATCTCCTATCAAGTTCTTTAGGAGCTTTTTGGGTTTTCATTATGTTTTGTGGTTTTCCCTATTTTATGATGTTTTCCTCTTCTAGTATGAACTAAATCCCTTAGATACCTAAGGGGATGAAACCTATGACAGATCTTATTATTATTTGATTTATGAGATAAATACTTGTGCTTATTCTTAATTGTGAGTTTTATTCTTGTTTTGATAATTCAGGTTATTGATTCAAGTCGAATGTACTTATTCAGTGGAGTAAAAGTCCCTATTTAAGATTAGATCAACACAATTAAGCGGAGTTGATTGCAACCCTAGAAATAGGGCGACGAAAATCTGTCGGATTAATGTCAAACCTAATATGGGAATCCATAGATCGAATTAATGCGACAATAGGGGTTTTAATTAGAAAGAGATTTCAATTAATCAACCTAGAGTTAGTTCTTAGTAGCCTCGAAAGAGGTATTAATATAATTCAGGGATTTCTACGGATTAAGTCAAGTGAATAAATCGCATGAATCAAAAGTAATAAGTGGAGTCTAGGTGGATTCTTCCTTAGGTGTCGTCCATTTCATATAAGTTGTCCAAAGTATTTTCCCAGTTTACTCCCTGTCAAGTTCATAAGTTAGTTAAATTAGTTAGTTAAATTTTAGATTAAAAATAAATCCCCTTTTAATTATTAGGCTAGATAATAAAAAGATAGTTATTACTAAGTACTCTTGGTCCTTGAGGATATGATATTCCGGACTCACCACAACTATACTACTGTTCGAGAGGTCTGCTTTCCTTTGTCGGAATAATAGTTGTTTCGAGCTTCCATCATTAGTAAGTTTATATGTACATAAACAATAGTCTTACCTTAGATTCACATTTAAGTAAATAGAATTAACTAGTTAAGTCACTTTCCTGTCAAGACATTTTACAACAGCAAGGTGAGTATATCACGGATCAAATCATATAATCTTCCCAAATCCCTTCAATGTGATACATAACAGTATCATTCAGTCAAAAATATTAAACTTGTGAATCAAGTTAATCTATTGATCAGATCTATTCATAAACACATTCTTCTCAACTAATCACATATACAATCCAACTTTTTTTCTTTTAAACCTATGGCCTTGTCACCACGTGTCACATTCCCAAAGCGAGCATTTTATACATATAAAGTATAAAATTTCCAGTCATTTTGATATCATTTCAAAACAAATTTTAAACACATACTCATCATTCATTCAATTTCATCAGTTAACATTTCAATAGTCGTACAAACATATCATTTCCAAACAATTTCGTGAAGTCAATCAATATACTTTCTTTTAATAGATAACCCGATGAACTACAGCAAAATAATTCAAATACTCAGTTATCCACCCAAAACACGCCAGAATGCTCAAACGAGCTAAACCAACCAAGAACACACTTGGGCACTGAGTGCCAAGCCCGAAGGCTAACATCCCTCTAGAAACATGCCTGGGCACTAAGTGTCAAGCTCGAAGGCTACACATCCTCTCCCAGAAACATGCCTGAATCATTGTAAATACAACTCGAAAATTTGCAACAAATTCTGGATATCAGTACATTTAGTGAACATATAAACATATCATTTTTCATCATCTCATCTCATATCAAACTCGTACATAGCGCGATGTAACCTTATGACATGCCAATCGTATCCTAATCGTTTACTACGTTCAAACGAGCATTTAAACATGATTCATAATATTTATAAATCAGGGGCACTTCCATGTTCTCAGTACACATGTTGTAACAGTTCCATTTAGACCCTAGTTGGAATAGTGGTTTCGGGATCACTAATATGAGTCAAAAAATATTTTAATATTATTTTCTGTGCTTGCAATATGTGATTAAGCATGTGTGAAAGTTTTGTGAATTAATTTTATTGTTTGTGTGCTTAATTTGAGAAAAGGACTTAATCGCAGAAAATGTAAGAGTGGCATACAATTTGTTAATGTGCTAATTTACTATGATTTGATTTGTTATAAGTCCTTAAAAGGTTATTATGCCATTATTATGTTAATGGACATTTATGACCAACCATTATGTATTATTATAAGTTTTTATCAAAGGTTAAAATTGTAAATTAGTTAATAAGTTAAATAATTATAACAAAAACAAGAAAATAGATTATTATCTTCTTTTTTTGCACCAAAAATTGAACGAAAAAGAAGGGTTTAAGCTTCCTTTGCATTTTGCACTCATTTAGCTTAATCAAGGTATGTTTTGAGCTCGATTTTTAGTGATTTTTATGTTTTCGTGATCGTTGCTTCGTATTATCTTAAGCCCATGTCTCAATTTTAGAATTTGATGAAGATTTCAAGTTAAGCCATTGATGATTATATGAGTTTAATGATGTTAGTTGATGAATTTTGAAAGCTTGATATGAGATTAATATGTTTTGTCTTTGATTTTTTGTTGAATTTGAGTAATTTGGACTAAATTGTGAAAATAATAAATTGAAGGACTACAATGTGAAATAAATGAAATGTATGGACTTATATAGACTATATAAATATTCGGCCAAGCATGGGAGTATTGAAATTTTGTATAATTTGTGAATTTATGAAATAGGGACTTAAATGTTAAAATGTGAAAATGTGAGGGCTAATTTATAAAATGCCCTAAATGTTTGTTTTTGTATTGAATTGAAAGATTTGGTGAATAAAAGAGTTAAATTTGAATATGTATAGATTAAGAACCAAAGAAAATAGATTTAGATCGGGAAAAGTCGAAAGTGGTCGAGTAGTCGTCTCTATCCATTCATATCCGTTCGAGGTATGTCTATATAAAAATAAATGTGTTTGAGTTGATTTATTCATGTTTATATGAAATTGAATTGTGATAAATAACTATGGAGGATGTACATGTGAAATCCAAGAAAGTTTTGACTATGTGTCAATGTTTGGAAAGTCCCGTACGAACCTTAGGAATAGTTAGGATACATATGTCATGGCATAGGGTTTCGATATGTGGTATCGAGTAAGACCATGTCTGGACGTTGGCATGGATTTGAGAATTACGTGTAAGACCATGTCTGGGACATTGGCATCGTATATGATTTCGTGTAAGGCCCTGTCTGGGACAGTGGCATCGATATTTGATTACATGTAAGACCATGTCTAGGACGTTGGCATTGTACGAGTATTCTAAGTAATATGAGTATCATATTTGATTCCGAATGGTTCAACGGGAATTCCGAGAATTGAATGACTATGTGAAATGTGTATCCGATACAGGTACGTTCGAAGTATATGTAAGTTTGAGTATGAAAAGTAAGTATAACTAAGATTGTGGAATTGAGTTATATGTATGGACTTAATGAAATAAGATGTGTTATATACAAATGTGCTATGATCTAATGAAATACATGGGGATGTGATTTGTTGGTAAGCAAGTGGTTAGAAACAATTGAGCCAAAGAAGAAATATGAATTTGTTATTGTGTTATGCTAAAGATTATGTGAATGAAATAATTATAATTGTTTTACATGATAAGTTTACTTGTATATGGTTACTAAGCTTTTGAAAGCTTACTTTGTGTGTGTTTACATTGTTTATAGATTATCAAAGCTACGAAAAGCTCGGGATCATCGAGGATCATCACCACACTATCGGACTATATTTTGGTACCTTTTGAATGTGTACAAATATAAGTATGGCATGTATAGGCTAGTAGTATTAGACTATGTTTTGAGTTGTATATAAAGCCATGTGATATGGCTTATTAATGGATGTGAATATGGTAATTTTTAATCTAAGTTTTGATGATACAATGTTGGTATATTTATGATGAATGGTTGGTATATTGAGTTGGTAAGTTTTGGATGGATTTTACATAGAAGTATTTGAGGTTATTATGAGATAAATTGTGCACAAGATGATATGTTTGATAGGTTCATGAATGGTTAAAAAAGATGGTCATTTTGGTATGTTTTGGTTGCTTTTGGAGTATGAAATGATGCTTGTTTTTTTATTGTAGGATTGACCCTAAAATGGGTGGCAAATTGACCTTGTAAATGGCCTATATTTACCCAAACATTTGAGCACATGAGCGTGTGGCTCGACCATGTCTCTTAAGATTGTAAATTCGAATTAAGTCAGACTCGCACACGGGCCAAACACACGGGCGTGTGACAGGCTGTGTGAATTAAGTCAGTGCTGCCCTATTTTGCCACGGCTTGGAGACACGAGTGTGTCTGATGCTGTGTGAGGCACACGGCCTACCCATACGGGCGTGTGACTTTTGTAACTTTGAAAATGTCAAGTTTTCGGGAAAATTTTATATGAGTTTGGTTTAGTCCCGACCCCTTTCCAATGCATGTTTAAAGTCTCGTAGACCTTTTAAAGGGGCTTTATGTGTATGACCTGCTATATTATGATGATGATGTATTTATGTTTGAGAATTGACTGTAAATGTTCCGTTATATCCGGTAACACTTTTTAACCCTAGACCGGCAATAGTTATGGGTTAGGGGTATTACACATGTTATAAACAAGTCATATTCATTCGGAATCTATATGAATCATGTTTCACAAGTAATTAACAATTCCCAATCAGGTCCTTACTGACCTTAGCATTAGTTTGTGACATTTCAAATCCCAACTCACAATATTAGTAACATATATATACTCACAATTCAGCAGTAAACATGTATAAATACATCTTTATACCCTATGAACTTACCTAATGTATTTGGATAATAAATTGATTTGTAGAGATTATTCTATAATTTTTCCTTTTCCCGATTTTCTTTAAATGCGATTCAATCTTTAATCTATATAATAATTCATTTCAGTTTATCAGCTTTTAACACTTTAACCATATAAATTCATGAATATACTATCTGTTATTAACTTTGCACAATTTCCCTAAAATTTTGCATTTTAATAAATTTAGTCCTTAAAACCGAAACTATTATATCTTTTAAATTCAACCTTTGATTTTCAACCCAATTAAAAATTCATCACTGTACAGCCTTCTAAAATAAAATTTTTAGAAATTTCATGATAAATTTTACATTATTAGAATTTGGTCCTTATACACAAAACTAACAAAATTTACTTAACAACTTAGTCCCTATTCACAACTAAACTCACAAACATACGATTAAACATCAAGCTTTAATTTTCATTAATGACAACATTTTAAAAATTTAATATTTTTGAAAAAAGAAGTACCAATTAACTAAATTAAGCTACAACGATCTCAAAAACATAAAATTCATGAAAAACAGATTTAATTTGCTTACCATGCAAGAGGGTCGGTTGAGCTAAAAGAAAAACTTATGGCTTTCTTATGGTTTCTTAGTGTTTTCAGTTGGACGAAGAAGAAATGAAAGTGGATGATACCTTTTCTTTATTTTAATTATAACATATAATTTAATTTAATTATAAAATAACATAAAAATTAATTTAATCAAGTACAGTAACTGTCCAAGCTATCATATTATGATCTAAATACCATATAAATCCTCCAACCTTTACTATTCAAGACACTTAACTAATAAAATCAATAATGATTAAGTTTTATAGTTTTTATGATTTAACCTTTTTTCCTTAATTAACTATCAAATCATCAAAATTTCCAGACCAAACTTCAATTCATTTGTACAATAACTCTGTAAATATTCAATAAAAATATTTACTAGTCTGGTTTATGAAAATAAGGTCCCGATACCTTATTTTCCAAAACTACTAACTTTCGATACGAACCACTTGTAGTTTGACTGATTCACCAGTTAATAGAATTTATTATCAAATCAAATTCACAATAACACTATATTTAACTCATAAATATTAAATGATATTATTTACAGACTCACTTGTCGGAGTTGTGGTCCCAAACCATAATTTTCAACACCACTGAAAAACGGGTTGTTACAATTTATACACAGGTTAAGGTTTGTTTTCTATGATTTGCCAAGATTCAACGATATTAACGAAAGATTTTTCAAGAACTGTAAAATACTGACTAACTAATTTGAAAGATAAATATCGGATAGAAAATCTGCGAAATTTAGGGTCCTAACTTTAGATCAAGATGCACTTATCGAACTTTGATGGAATTTCAGAGGCTTTCAACGATGAATCCAACAACCAGTAGGGAACCAATTTATCGGGTATTGATTTGATATCTAAAGCAAGAATAATTTCAGCAATGGAGAGAAAATTTGATGTAAAGAAGAGAATGAAAAAGAAATATGAGAAGATATAGGGAGAGAGAAGAGAAATTCTAAATGGAATGGAAAAAGAAACATAATCCTAGTGTAATTAGGGGAAAAAAGACTAAATAGTTAAGGTTTTAAAACTTTGAGGGGCTTCATGATAATTTTCCCTATTTTACCAAAATAAAATGAAAGGGATTTGGGAGGTTGGAACCTAATTGTGCAAAGGAAGGAGTAAGTGCTTAACCATTTGAGTTGCTTCCCATTCTTGATAGGTTTTACTCTAAATAAAATTTATTTTAAAGTGATTTTTCATCCTAGTTTGCTGAAAGTAAAAATAAAAAATATGAGAAATAGTATGATTTAAACCTAAGACCTCTAAAAATATACAAACTACTTAATCATTAAACCTAAAGCTTAATTCTTATTTATTCATTACAACTAACCTCCTATATTTTGGGCTATGACATGACTACTTTTGAAATTTTTAATTTGTATAAGGAATTTAATTTTAAAAGTATAAGCAGATTTATGAAATTATATAAAAATATATTTTAAAAATAAAAGTAAAAATTAAAAATAATTGCCAAATATTATAGAACAATGTTAAAAAAATTAGCCAATCCAAACTTAATGGTGGTGATGGTGGCAAATTGTTTTGCAATTTTGTGTTGTTTGGTATATGAATTAATTGCTTCAAATATTTTATTTTATATATAGATAGATGGATAGATAAAATGACAAAGCTTAATTCTCATTCTCATTCAGACCAAAAAGTTTTGATTAATTTATCTCTTTCAAGTAATACATCACTTCAACTATATATATATGATTATAATGACTAAAAACATAAATTTGATATATTACATACTAAAAATATAAATGAAAAAATATTTAGCAAGCAACAACAATCTCATAAAAAATTAATAAAATTTCATAAAAGAAAAGCAACAAAAATTTGAAAGAAAGAACAAAATCAAAAACTTTTTATTTAGACAATGAACGGAAAAATATACTAAAATAAATAAATTATCTCTTTAGTTATTTTATAGAATGTATTGATTGAAAAATCACTATAAATATAGTTTTGTTATTTTTAAATTTACTCATTCATTTGCTTATTTATCTTAAATTTAAATTTACTGTTAAGATAATTATTATTTTTTGTAGCTTTTAAATTTAACTATTTTATCTGTTTAGGTAATATGTTAAATATACATTTATCCTACTATAAATATCTCTTTTGATAGTTTTAAATTTAATCATCATATTTATTTTTCATAAATATTGATAATATTTATTTAAATACTTATGTGATGATTAGTTTTTTAAAAAATATGTTTAAATCAAAATTTAAAATAGATACTAATATAGACAATAAATTAATATTTAAATTAAATTAAATCGATAAAATATATAATTAAATAATTATCTAATTTTAAAAATTCTGACCATCTAATTAAATATTTAGGAGAATATAAATATATAATAATTATTTTTAAAGCTATTTGAAAATAATTATAAAATCTAATGAATACATAAATTATGTAATTTTAAAAAAAAACACTTCTTCTAAAATTGTGAATATTAATTTTAAAATTTTACGTTAAAAATCAAATTTTGAAATAATAATATATATAAATAAATATTTAAGTTAAATCAAATAGATAAATTAGGTAAAATACCCAAAATACTAAAAAAATAACTTATTTACGGAAAAGGCCAGTTTCAAAAATATTTACGGAAAAGGGCCGTTTCACCCCAAAAGCAGTCCACATCAGTAGCGTTTTGGGGATATACTGACAAAAGCGCCACAGGGGCGCGCTTTCGATGAATCACCAGGAAAACGCGCTGAAGTGGACGCATTTTTGCCCTCTCTCCCGTCCGATTACATTATGATATTCTAAGGTTTTTGGGCTAGGGTAAAAATATATATAGGGTTTTAGGCAAACTATATTAGCCCAAAAAATTAATTGAATTTTTTTGACAGTTGTATGTGGCAAAATAATTTTGAGAAGACGTTTCTGAACAAATAGTGGCCAAAAAACGCTTCAAGAAGGATGCACTGTCAGCAAGAGTACTGAAAAGAGCTCCCACGTGGACGCTCTTTTGCTACAGTAGTCTGTGGGAAAATTATTTTGAGAAGACGTTTCTGAACAAACAGTGGCCAAAACGCTTCCAGCAGGGTGCACTGTCATCATGAGTACTGAAAAGGGCTCCCACGTGGACGCTCTTTTGCTACAGTAGTCTCCGGAAAATTATTTTGAGAAGACGTTTCTGAACAAACAGTGGCCAAAACGCTTCCAGCAGGGTGCACTGTCAGCAAGAGTACTGAAAAGAGCTCCCACGTGGACGCTCTTTTGCTACAGTAGTCTCCGGGAAAATTATTTTGAGAAGACGTTTCTGAACAAACAGTGGCCAAAACGCTTCCAGCAGGGTGCACTGTCAGCATTAGTACTGAAAAGAGCTCCCACGTGGACGCTCTTTTGCTACAATAGTCTCCGGGAAAATTAGACTATAAATCAGACAAATTTCATTCTCAGGTTGCATAAGAGATATTGAGGCAAAAGAAAAAAAAACTGAAAATGAGTGAACGTATTAATGCTGTTATTTACTACGATGGTGAGGTTTGTGACACCGAAAATGGTGTTATTTTCTTATCGGAGAACACAGAGCGACTGAGTTTTAATCGGAACGTCGATTTGGTAGAACTTTGCAAAAGAATTAGGCATAAAATATTCGGAACAACGCCAATGAAAGTTCAGTCTATTAAGTATAGATTTTGCGCTTCGGTTGATCCGGTGAGATATGACTCATTCAACATCAAAGGTCCTCGGAGCTTTGAGGCAATGGTGGAGACTCATCTTGCCAGTGGATCACCTTATCTCGAGGTATATGTACAATTTTCATCTCTAAGTGATCTTTCTGCGACCTCAATATCTACTGCTGTTCGAGGGGAATACACGACCCCAAGCTGACACTTTGTTAGTGGGAGGCAAAACACGGAAGTGCCCGTGTTCGGTGGTAGTATGGAAAACATAACCCCTGCACGACACTAGGTTGGTGGATGGGACATGCATATCCGTCCTTCGATGTCCGATGATAGAAATACGTATTGGGGGACATCATCAACTTCTAGTGGTTGGCAATCCACATATGATTGGGAACGCTACGAAAGATGTTTAAGGAGGGATAATGTACTCCCTACGACATCCACTGGTGAGGGGCCCTCGTTTGTTGCAGGTTATGAAGGGTCAGACGATGAATCCGATTTGGATCCACCTCGGGAGCCCGGGCCCGATGGGCAGAAGTTGGATTATTTTCTGAATCGGAGCCTGTTCCAATTGTACCTGAAGATGTTGAGGGCAGTTCAGACGAAGAAGAAGAAGAACCGCTATTCAGGGCGTACTCGCCTCCAGCCCACATGTATAATGTCGATCTATCTCAAGATGATGCATTGGAGTTTCCTGAGCTACCACACCGGACGCGTGACCGTACAACTTCTTCGTTGGATTCGGACCAATTAGAAGTTGGTAACCAGTTTTCCAATAAGAATACTTTTCTTGCTGCATTGAAACAATATAGCATCAGGAACGGGGTTAACTACAACGTGGTTAAATTCAAGCTCGATAAGTACGAGGCAAAGTGTGCAGTGGAAGACGGTACATATTCATGGAAAATCATGGCCTCGTTGAGGAAAAGGACAGGCTTGTGGGAGATCAAAAAGTACAAAGGTCCACATACATGTCTTGCTGGTACAGTACCACTATGTGTTCAATGTTTTTGAATAATACTAATATTATGTAATGTTGCATTATTTAATGTACTTCATTGACAGGTGTTACACAAGATCATCCGAAGATGGATTCAGACATGTTGGCTAACTTAATAATCCCGACGGTGAAGGCCGATCCCAATATTACAGTGCCTGCCTTAATTGGCAATATTCGTAGCCAATTGGGGTACACGCCCTCTTACAAAAAGGCTTGGATAGCCAAGCAGAAGGCGTTAGAAAATTTGCATGGTCGGTGGGATGCTTCATATAATGAAGTGTGGCAGTGGTGTCAGGTGCTGGAGAGATATGTCCCAGGCAGCATAACAGACCTTGAAACAGAACCGACGTACTACAACGATCGTTTGCTCTGTGGATGCGCAGTGTTCAAGCGTCTGTTCTGGTCATTTAAGCAATGCCGAGATGCCTTTATATACTGCAAGCCATTAGTACAAATTGACGGTACCTTTATGTATGGTAGATATATGCATCGGCTATTGCTAGCTGTGGCACAAGACAGCTGTGGGAGAATCCTTCCGATTGCGTTCGCAATAACATCGGGGGAGTCAGCTGATGACTGGGACTTCTTCCTATCTAGGTTAAGGAGGCATGTCTGCCCCCAACCTGATATATGCATTATATCGGATCAGGGCCCTAGAATACTAGCCGCAATAGAGCACTAGGGAAGCCTGTGGCATCGCACACACCATCGATATTGCCTAAGGCATGTTGCATCCAACTACTACGGGCAACATTGATCTAAAAGTCAGCGACGGCAAGTGACCGATATGGGTATGTAATATTTATTAATATAATTTCGTTTGTAATATTTAATTTATTCTCAATTGAAGAGTGGTATGTAATATTCACTATCAACTTATATTGGCAGGGTACGAGATCAATAAGGACCGTTTTCAGGAGATGTTTACGAGTTTGCGCTCAGATAACGAAGAAGGCGCAAACTACCTGTGCAGTATTCCTTTAGAATAGTGGACACAAGCATACGACGGCGGCCTACGATATGGTCATATGACCACAAACCTGGCCGAATGTATAAATTCTGTTCTAAAAGGAACCCATCATCTGCCGATTACATCGGTTGTACGAGAGACATATTTTCGTTTAGCGGCACTATTTTCGAAGCAAGCAGCGAGTTATAGACGGCAGATGCAAGGAGGCCATGTATGGAGCCCAAAGGTCTTGCATGAAATAAACAAGGGGAAGGCACGAGCCAACACCATGCACACAGTGTGTCACGATCGCGACAGCCTATGGTTTCGTGTCACGGAGTTTGATAGACCGAACCAAGATATTGTTGGCGGGCAGTACCGTGTACACTTGACAAATAGGACCTGCGACTGTGGGATATTTGATGCACTTCGTTATCCATGCACTCATGTACTTGCGGCTTGTCAGGATCTCCGTCTTGATCCCATGAGCTATGTCGACGAAGTGTTAAATTAGAAAACATGTACAACGTGTGGAGACACGTATTCCCACCAGTCTCAGATGAACGTAAGTGGCCGTCGGTATCGCTTGCACCGTATAAGCTGTTGCCGAATAGACAATTGAGGCACAAACCAAAAGGTCGACCTTTCTCGAGTAGAATATGCAACAATATGGATATCCGAGAAACGAGCAACCAAAGTAGGCTGTGCGGATGGTGTAGAAACCCGGGGCATACATCTCGTTCGTGTCCAAATCGGAATAATTGACCGTGTTCTTAGCTTTTTTGTCTCTTCGTGGCTATGTAATTTCTATTTTTTTTTATGAAAACGGTAAACTTTTGTACAATAACTTTTATTTTATTCAAGTTTTAATTTATTAAAAGAAAAATCAAATTACAATAAAAATAAAAAATGTTATTTTTTAAATATATAAAAACTAAATTACAATAAAAAATTAAACCATTTCTATTTATTCAAGATATTAAATTTAAATTACATTAAAAAAGTAAATTACATTAAAAAATTAAATTACAATAAAAATAAAAAATTGTTATTTTATTAAATATATAAAAACTAAAGTACAATAAAAATTAAACCATTTCTATTTTATTAAAGATATTAAAATAAAATTACATTAAAAATTAAATTACATTAAAAAATCAAATTACAATAAAAATAAAAAAAACTGTTATTTTATTAAATATATAAAACTAAAGTACAATAAAAAAATTAAACCATTTCTATTTTATTAAAGATATTAAAATTAAATTACATTAAAAAATTAAATTACATTAAAAAATCAAATTACAATAAAAAATAAAAAACATTATTTTATTAAATATATAAAACTAAAGTACAATAAAAAATTAAACCATTTCTATTTTATTAAATATATTAAAATTAAATTACATTAAAAATCAAATTACAATAAAAAATAAAAACTGTTATTTTATTAAATATATAAAAACTAAAGTACAATAAAAATTAAACCATTTCTATTTTATTAAAAATATTAAAATTAAATTACATTAAAAATAAAAATCAAATTACAATAAAAATAAAAAACTATTATTTTATTAAATATATAAAACTAAAGTACAATAAAAAATTAAACCATTTCTATTTTATTAAAAATATTAAAATTAAATTACATTAAAAATTTACATTACATTAAAAAATCAAATTACAATAAAAAATAAAAAATGTTATTTTATTAAATATATAAAAACTAAATTACAATAAAAAAATTAAACCATTTCTATTTTATTAAAGATATTAAAATTAAATTACATTAAAAAATTAAATTACATTAAAAAAATAAAAATCAAATTACAATAAAAAATAAAAAACTGTTATTTTATTAAATATATAAAAACTAAATTACAATAAAAAATTAAAATTAAAAAAATTATATTACAATTAAAAAATAAAAAAGTCAGTCTGAATCAGTGTTGATGCCAGTCAGAATCAGTGCCACACGGGGACGATCGACGGTTACGCGTTGGATTCCTCCTTCGTCTAGCTTCCGGTAGGGGTCGTGGAACCTCGGGCAGGGATTCCGGTTCCTCCGGCATTGGGTCTGGTTGTGGGTGTTGCGAGGATAACCCACCTTGATAAAATAAAGACCCCGGAGGTGTTCGTATAAACCACGGCGGGGGTGTCTGAATCCTGTATGGCGAATGAGGGTGGTAGAAAGAAGTGCTCCCCGACGGCGCCTCCTGTGATCCCTCACGCGACGACAGCCTAAAGATCGGCTAGGCAGCGGAAGTAGTCGGGAACGGACTCGAACCCGTCCATGCATTCCAACCTAGGGTGGGACTGAGAAAAGGAAACATATATGGGTTAGGAGGATACATATAAGGGGTAGGGTACGCACCTGGCATAAAGGGTAAAGACTGTGATGTCGGTGTCGTCGGCTGAACTGATGGGCCCGATGACTGTGTCGGTGCTGTTGATGGCCCCGTCTCATAACCCCTTCTTCTTGGATTTAAAGGGCCCCTTCGTTCACGAAGTTACTGTCGCCTCTCTTCTTTCGACAACAGTACGGCTTACCATGGATCCTAAAACATGGCATGTATTCCGGCACGCACGCTAACTCAGGAATGATGATCGGTTCCTGGATAAGTAAATAGTCGTACTGGTTCTCCCACGTCTCGATATGTGCTGATCAAAATCTTGGCCAATCCGTGTGCAGCTGCCATAAGTCCACTTTGTGCTCATCATCAAACACCTCAGGTGGCACGGGAATCGGTTGCCAGAATCCAAATTGTCGCAGAACCCGATCTGACTGGTGTATCTCCACGGTCGCATAGGTGATCAATGGGACCTTCACGTGCCAACTGTTTGGATTTTGGAAGAACTCCTCCGAAATTACTGCCTGAATTTTTGGATCCTCATACGGTGTCCATTGAAACTATATTAACATTACCAAAATATTAGTTATATACATAATACTAGACACTAAATATGAAATACTAAATTATAAATACGAAATTAGAAACTTACTTGTGATTCCGACCGTTGGTCCAATAAAAGCCGTATATCTTCAAGCGAGGTAGGTATTCCAACATGACTCGCCGAATGGTTCCACCTAATTAAATAAATTTTTAGTATACAATTATACTATAAATCTACGAAATAATTGTAAAATATAATATTAAATTTACCTCGTTATCAGTGGGAATGAATATGGGTGGTCGAGTCGAGGTCGTAAAAATGGAAATCGAAACCATGCCCATGACTGCAGTAGTGATAGGCAACCTCCGATTTTCGCTTTACTTGGCCGCGTCGCCCTACACATCTCCCGATACAACCTCGATAGGACGGAAAACCCCCAACTCAATTCACCGGCTGCTCTGAAATCAACAAGTTTCAGTAGCCATCTCAGGTGTACGAGGTTTCTAGAAAGGTCCGACATCAGATAGCCTCCAATTATCAGAAGAATGTATGCCCTAGCATACCGTATTCTTTCTATTTCTATTGAACCCTCATTTGGCTCCGGGAATGTGTCTCGTAACCAGACCATCTCGATCCGAGCTCTTTGAATTTTATCCGGAATGGCACCCAGAAGCTCGTAGCATACGGCTCCCCAATCACCAGAAGTTGCGGACCCGGTGACTACTGACCCGTCCACCGGTAATCCCAACTGCAACTGCTCATCTTTGAGAGTGATGGTACACTCTCCGCATGGAAGATGGAAAGTGTGCGTCTCGGGTCTCCACCTCTCTATCAACGCACTGATCAAAGGCGATTCCAACTTGAACCCCCGGCCTATCGTGGCCACGTGCCAAAAACCCGCTTCTCGTAGGTAATTCTCGATCAACGGCGATGGGGGACCATGCATGTTGCGAATATAACATTCCAACACCCGATCTACAGACTGTTTAAAAAATTATAAAATAAAAATTAATTAAAATTGCATAGACTTAAAAAATATTAAATAATATTAAAAAATTAAAATTAAAAACTTACCATTTGCAATTGCTCGACGGAGATGTGCTTGTTGTCTAGACGAAGTAATTCCCCGGCCATTTGTAATATGATCGAAAGTTTTAAAAGTTTCAAAAAAAATATATTAAAAAAATTAAAAAAGGGCTTTTTTGTAAACATTAAAGGACTATTTCAAAATTTTAGAGGAAGTTTGAGGGACTTAAAGAGAATTTTGAGAGGAAATTGAGAGGAAATTGAGAGAAAAATGAGTAAGGATTGAAGTATGAAAAAAATAAAAGGGTTGGGGGTTTTTATAGGTTTTTTTACGTTGGGCTAAACGCAGTTAAAAAATTTGGTCATTTTTTTACCGTTGAGGCTAAAGCGCCCACAGGGACGCTTTCTTGTATATCCCCAAAACGCTACCGACGTGGGCGTGTTTTGGGGGAATCGCCTTTTTCGTAAATATTTTTAAAACTGGGCCTTTTCTGTAAATAATTTATTTTTTAGTATATTTGGATATTTTACCCGATAAATTATCTAATTAATTTTTATTTAATTAAATATTTATCTAGATACAAAAACATGGATGCGCCACTTGTCGCTGTGTACCTTGTTAGTGTATATATATATGAATTTTCATTTTGACCACTTTACTATTTATAAGAGTTATCATATTTATAAATAAGAATTTTAATTCTATTAAAAACTTTTGTTAAATAAATTTAAAATAATAAATAAATTTAATATTTTATTTTAACTTTTTATATTTAAATTATCATGTTTACATTAACAAAAAAGAAATATATATTACTTATATTTTTAAATAGTAAATTATTTCAAAAATTAAAGCATAGAGACTAAATCTTAAAATTGAGCAGTGTATAGGGACCAAAACTAAACATTAACCATTGTTATGTAACCTGAAAAAGATCGTAGAAGAATCAAATTTGAAAATTAACCATTATCTTATAATAAGAAAAGGATAATATACTAAAAAGTCCTTAAACTATTATACATTGTTTAAACAAGCCCTTATGCTATTTCTGCAGTTAATGAAGCCCTAACTTATAATTTTTACCCATGAAAGCCCTTGTGTTTATTTTAAAAAAATATTTTGAAAATTTAAATTAATTCTCATTTCATGTTGATGTAAATTTAATTAGAATAGTTTAATAAATAAATAATAATATTTTTGGAAGTAAAACAAAATAATATTTTAAAATTTCTTGAAAGTATAAAACTTAAAATTTTTATTACTCTTTTAAAGTTTATGTTGATGTTAAAAGTGTATAGAATTTCTATTGCATTAACAAGAAATTAAGAGTCTAAAATTCAAAATAAATTTACTTTAATATTAAAATTAAATGTTCTTATAAGTAAAAATCATAAGTTTGGGGCTTCTTTAACTATCAAAATAATTTAAAGGCTTGTTTAAACAAAGTGTAGTAGTTTAAGGGCAGGGGCGGTGGGACGGGGGTTAGCAAGACCTCGCCTCCCCCTAAAATGTGAAATTTAATTTTTAGCCCTTTAAATTTTATATAATTTTAAATTACTAAATGGTAAAATTACATATTGTCCCCCTAAATGATAAAATTTTGATTAATCCCTTAAATTGTAAATATATAAGTTATTAAAATGATGAAATTGCATAACCCTCATAAAATATACAATTTAATTTTAACTCTAAAAATTTTACTGGCTTCACTCTATTTAAGGGCTCATTTAGTATATTAGCATATAGAAAAAATACTAAAATACCATAACCCTTCCTTTTATATAAATTACTAAAGAAAAATAGATAGAGACTATAATTTTTTATTAAAAAAAGTAAAGAAAAAAAGACTATTATAAGGGATAAATTTGAAGAAAAGGCCAATTTTTTTTTTTTTAAAAAGGCAAATGGGTTGGCTTTTGGGATATTTAGGGAAATAGGCGAGCATTTTCAACCACATCAGTAGAAAATGCGTCTAGCAGAGCACATTTTTTCTCCTCCCATTTTCAACCCACACCCTAACCTATGAAAAAATTTCAAAACTTAGGAATCTCAGGATAATTTTCGGACATCCCGATTGGTACATATTCTCAATTCTTTCCCCTCGTTTTTCTATATAAAGGGGGGTTTACTTACCCCTAATACATCGCCTTTCTCAGACACCATCCTTAAACCCTAAACAATTCTCTCCTAATTTATTTTTTTGTTGAGTGTTGAAATTTTTGGATGGAAAAACTTATTTGTGTTTGAAGGAGACAATCTAATAATTTTAAGGTGTATTTGAGTTAACGATGATGCGGTGGCACTCGAAGACCCCCACATTTCATCTTCAGTGTGGGGGTCGAACCATCACCTTAGAAGCCCGTCATTGCAACTCGGCCTCTAGTTCATGGTAGTTATATGGTCACGAGTGAAATAAAATTAGGATCCCAGTTGACGGTGGTTATGCGGTCACGAGTTTAAATTTCATAATACCGAACGAGGATGCTTTATAAACCTCATACATAAGTTTGAGACCATAATTATAAGGAAAAATTAAAGGGCTTTCAAGTATAACCAACTTATTATTTTTCTCCATCTCCACTAAAGCTGTATCCTTAACCTCCTTGATCAAAATGTGTGATGAAGTTAGGGGTAAGAGAATTTTTAGTGGAGGACTTACTATGGTGCTGAAGAAAAGTTGAAGGTCCTTTCGAGGCTTCAACGGTTACTATGATTAAACAATTTATTAATAACTGCAACTACTATCACCTTGACTCGAGTTTTAGCTTTTCTCCATAAACATAATCACTCCCCACCTGAAAGTCCCAATCCGTTTTCCTACTTTTCTTTAAATTTGACATTTTCTTCAAATTTAACCCTACAAGTTCCAACCACAGAAAGAAAGATAGTGGTGGCCCGTCTCTTTTATGGCTAGCTTATCCTTTGGAAAAAAAAAAAGATTGCATGTGAAATCCATTGATGTATTTTTAATATATATATATAAATATATATATATAATTCTTTTTTTCTTAAATACTCATTTTTTAATTATTTTCCTATGGGTTAGTTATTATTGCTGGAGAGTTGGGTAGTTTTTCTTCATAAAGCTAATTTAAGTTGCATTTATAACTTGTTAGTTATGGACATACTTATTTCTTTTCTTTTTTTCCCCTAACTAAACTAATTAATTGTTTGTTGTTGATAACTTTTGGTTTTTGGGTACACGTACTAATCATTCACGAAAGTTACGAGACGTAAACTACCAAACTCTAACTACCATTTTTAATGATCTGAAAACTCTACTACTATACTTTAAATCATGAATTTTATTAATGGGTGCCGCCTTGGACTATCACTTAAAATTGTATTTCAATATGAAATACAGTTATTTTGATGAATATAATTCACACATAATTCAATTTTAAAATTAAGAAAAAATTTAAATTTCAAGTTAATCGAATCGAATTATTTAAATTATTTAGTTTTATCGAGTAAACTCAAATAAGTATTTGAGTTTGAGTTCTAATCAAGTTAAATTTTTCAATTCGAATAATTTAAATAACTCGAAAACATATTGGTGTAAATACACTTGTGATTCATGTTAATTTTGAAAATAAACAAATTGATATCTCTCAACAAAATTACAAAAAAAAAATTCAAATTTGAATATATATAAAAATTCAATTTTTTAAAAAATTATAAAGATATTAAAAATCTAAAGAATATATAAAAATACTAATTTTAGGACCTAAATAAGTAAATTAATAATTCAAGTTTATTGTACTAAAGAATATTTTTCCTCTTATTTTGCTTTAAAAGAGTTCTAAAAATATATGGTTTCAAATTTATATCCTCTAGCATAAAATTAGTTATATTGTAACAAAATTCTAATTTAACTCGAACAATTCTATTCGGTTTAACTCGACTTGATTTGAAAAAAATCAAATTGAGTTAAGATGAAAAAATGAGACTCATCAACTCAAAATTTTTTCACTTGATTCGTTCAAAAGCTCACACCTAAATGTCAATACTAATGCCAATCGAGCTAAGGATTTTATAATAACTCATTATAATAGTCATTTTTGTTGTAGAATCAAATTTTTATATTTTATTTTTACTCTTAAGAACAAGTTTTCATATGTAACAACAATAATCATAAAATATGAAATTCATTTTTATTAAATTAGTTCTCGATAACAACTTATTGTTTTAGTAAAGTTAATTTTATTAACAAGTAAAATAAAATTATAAAATTTTATTTAAGATTTATTTCAATAAAAAATTTATATAAAAGTATATCAATCATAATTGATTAAATGAAAATAATATTCAATAAATAAAATAAGATGTAATCTAAATTTCACTAATTAATAATATTATTAATATATTAAATTTTTATTTAAAAATTTAAATATGATTTAAATGTTAAATATTATTATAATTGTATAATAACTATCTCTTTATAATATTAAAATTTTTAAAATAATTATATAAAAAAATGAACTGTAATGCTGTCAATGTCGGTTCACTCAACTAGAACATCAACACCAACTTAAATTCAAAGTTAGTTGTCAGGTTATTGAATATACATAAAAGGCACAGGGCATCTTACTATATTATTACTTACGTGTGTAGGGTTGGAAAACAAGACATACGTGTTCGATGTATACGAAAACAACATGGATCGTTTGATTATTAATGTAAAAATTCGAGTAATAAATATTATAATAGTTACGTATAAAATAAATAATAGTTAATATAATTTTAAATTTTAAATTAAAAGATGAGTAATAACTTTTATAAGAATAAGACTTTTTCAAAATAAGCGAAAATTTTCTCTTTTTTTTACTAAATAATAATTTAGGGTTTAATCGGAATAGTAGTTGCGAGACCACAAATTCGAAGAAAAAATATGTGTTTTATGGTTTTTATGAGGTCTATGACATGTTTGCATGATTTTGTGAAAATTTCATGAAGAAATTTTATAAATTAGTGGTCAATTTATTCATTAGGACTAAATTGCAAAGATTGCTAAAAATTAGATTCTATAAGATTCAAGTATGAAATAGCATTATAAAAATTATTAAAGGCCCTTATCTAGCAATTAGACCATTATAATAATGATGGACAAAAATAGACATGTGACGGAAAAATCTCAAGAAAGAGGCCTTAAAGCATTTTGGTCATTTGGTTAATTAATTAATAAAAAGGGAAAAAGAAGTAAAAAATGGTGTCCATATTCTCCATGCTTGGCCGAAATTCACAAGGACACCATAGCTAGGGTTTCTTCAACTTTCGAGCTTGATTGTAAGTACCTCCTAGCCCCGTTTTTGATGTTCTTCGTATTTTTGAGATCCTCGTAGCTCGATTTAGCTATTTCTACCATTATTTTGAGCTAGGGTTCATGTTCAAAAATTTACCCATGTATGACATGCATGTATTTTGATGTGTAATGGAGGAATATGAAAGTTTGAAGTATGATAAACATATTTTTCTAAGTGATTTTCATGAAAAACTCGTAAAAAGGACTTAGTTGTAAAAAGTGATAAAATGTGTAGTAAAAATTAGTTTTGAAGGAAGGTGTGAGCTGTTAAAAGCTCAATAAATGTTCGGCTAGGCTTGGGTAACCAAGGAAATGAGTATATTTGTAAATATGTGAAAGTTTAGGGGCAAAATCATAATTTTTGCCAAAGTATAATTCATGGGTTGTTTTAGTTAGTGTGATCATTAAATAAGTGAAATTGTCATTTTAGATCAAGAAACACGAAGTCCGAGGTGGTGGACTAAATCGAATAACTACACATATATTGGTACCATTTTTGTGTAATAAATCAACATAATATTATTAAGCTTTTAAATGCTTGATATTTCATGAAATGCATATTATCTCTATGAATTTGATTAATGAGGTCTCGGTGAAACTATGATAAAATTTTATTAAGTGGTTGAACCTTAGGAATAGAAAGGATACTATTGTCACGACATGAGATTAAGAAGGTCCCATACAAGACCATGTCTGGGACATGGCCTCGGCACCGAATTGAGATCCCTTATAAGACCATATCTAGGATATGGCATCGGTATCGAATAGAGATTCCGTGTAAGACCAGGACCTGGCTTCGGTATGAAATCGTGTAAGACCATGTTTGGGACATGGCATCGATATACGATCTCGTGTAAGACCATATCTGGGATATGGCGTTGACATCGATATGAGATCCCATGTAAGACCATATCTGGGATATGGCATCGGCATCGAGATGTGATCCCATGTAAGACCATATCTGGGATATGGCATTGACATCATATTACGTGTATGACGAGTTTGAGTATCCTTCGATATTCCAAGTGGTTCAACGGGATAAAGAGCTAAGTCTATGTTCAAGATGGTAAAAGTACTAAAGTTATGTGATAAAGTGATATAGGTACATATGTGTAACTTACGAGAAATGAGTCTGATATGTGATTGGTAAGAGTAAGCATGAGTAAGTTATGTAAATGTGTTTATGAACTTGAGTTATTACTCAATGTAATGTATGGATGTTATCATAAACTTTAATGTTGTTATTTATTTCATGCAAACTTACTAAGCTTTACGCTTACTCCCTCTCTTTTCCATTTCCTTGCATATCGCCAAGCTAGCTCGGGGATCGAAGCACGTCGGAGTTCGGTTCACACTATCAAGCTATTCTTTTGGTATAGTAAAGTTTGATTATTTGGGGTATGACATGTATAGGAACTTGGTCATTTTGTGATATGTCATACTTGTTAGCCAATGAATTGGCTATTAATGTTACTCAATTCATTTTGTAAATGGTCGTTAGGATAGGCAAAAACTAGTTAAGTTATATCTATTTAATGATGATGAATTTCATGAAGTGCAAGTTTATGCAGTTGAGTGAATAATGTTCGAAGTATGTGCATGATGAAATAAAGTAATTTAAGGTTTGGATGTCGAGATAGTAGATATTTAAAGTACATTATTGTCTTGCTATGTGGTATTTGAAATGGAATAAGTGTGATTGCTTTTTAGGGTGGCAAATGGCTTGGTAGATAGCCTTACATTTGTCCACACGGGTAGACACACGGGCGTGTGTTTAAGCCGTGTGTAACACACGGTTAGCCCCGAGGGCGTGTTGCTAGACCTTGTGTCCTCTGCATCTAATTTGCGAAAAGTTCAGTTCGTCAAACGGGCTAGCACACGGGCGTGTGACCTAGCCGTGTGGCCCTAAAGGTCTGCTGATGTCATAAATAGAATGTCAAGGTTTTCACACACGGGCTAAGACACGGGCGTGTCATGGCCGTGTGAGGGACACGGGCCATAGACACGGACGTGTGCGAGGTCGTGTGAAAACCCCTGTAGGTTCGAAATGAAAAAAATAAAATCCACATGGATTAAGAACATGGGCGTGTAAGATCACATTGTCCGCCCACACGGGCGTGTGGCCCTGTTTTGAGCAAAAAAAATTTCTAAGTGCTCGTAAGTTTCTGGTTCAGTCTTGAACCACTCCATATGTATGTTTAGGGTCTCGTAGACCTATAATAGGGACGTTATGGTATGTAATGAAAATTTATGGCCCGATATTATGTGATTAAGTATGTTAAGTCCAGTAATGCCTCGTTCCCAGTTTTGACGTTGAATACGGGTAAGGTATGTTACATTTAGTGGTATCAGAGCTATGGTTTAGTCAATTCTTAGACAAATGTAGCGTATGTATGAGTCTAGCTATACATGCCATACATATGAGTATTTATATAATGATAGTGTGACGACTCCTGACGATTTAAATTATGTTTTCATATAGTAAATGGATCCCGACAGAGCAGTGGCGGATGATGTAGAAGGTAACACGCCGGCTCCTGCCCAAGGAACGGTGCCAACTGAAAATGAGAATTGACCAATGACTGTGAGTCAGAGAGGAGGAGAAGAGGCTAGGGAAGCCTTTCTCCACATGATGAATGCCTGGTATACGGAGTTCGTTCGAACGAACCTAAATGCGCAACCCCCTCCATCACCTATTCCTCAGCCTACCTCAGTAGCTCCCCAAGTTGTAGAAGTGGTAAGAAGGGAAAATCCCCTGGTTGATAGAATCTGAAAACAAGGAGCTGAGGAATTTCGAGCTAACAAATAGGATGACCCGGAGAGGGCAGAATTCTGGCTTAAAAATAACTTCAAGGTATTTGATAAATTGTCCTGCACACCCAAAGAGTGCATGAAATGTGTTGTATCTCTCTTAAGAGATTCGGCTTACCAGTGGTGGAACACCCTTGTGTCGGTTGTACCAAGAGAGAAAGTTAATTGGGAATTTTTCCAAGAAGAGTTCCGGAAGAAGTATATTAGCCAAAGATTCATCAACCAGAAAAGAAAGGAATTCCTTGAACTAAAACAAGGCAGAATGACAGTAACCAAATATGAACGTGAGTTTGTAAGGCTCAGTAAATATGCTCGGGAGTGTGTATCCACTGAAGCCATCATGTGTATATCCACTGAAGCCATCATGTGTAAAAGGTTCGAGGGCGGGTTAAATAAAGATATCCGATTGTTTGTTGGTATTTTAGAACTAATGGAATTTGTTGTGCTAGTAGATAGAGCTTGCAAGGCCGAGGAATTGGCCAAAGAGAAAAGAAAGGCTGAGATTGAGTTCTGTGACTCGAAGAAGAGACAATTGGGCAAGTCATTTCAATCCTCATCCAAGAAATCAAGAGAGTTTAGTACTCGATCAGCCACTTCAATTGGGTTTTCAAACAGAAGTAAAGGTAAACAGTACTCAGGTTCTAAAGCTTAGACCACTTCGATTGCTAGTGTAACACCCCTAACCTGAGACCGTCGCCAGAATAGGGTTAAGAGGCATTACCGAACAATTGAATGATTTCACATCCCATTTACGACACAAAGTCAATCATCATCATAACACATCAAGACATAATCAAATAGTCCCTTATTGAGGCCTACAAAACCTAAAACACATGCTAGAGAGGGGTTGGGACTAAACTGAACACTTATAAAAGTTTTAGAAATTTCAAACATTCAATAAGTCTGTTGAGGCCACACGCCCGTGCCACCAAGCCGTGTGGCACATACGGTCACCAGAAACCCCCATGTGTCCAGGCCGTGCCAAAACAGAGCAAGCATTCTGACTTCTCCACACGGCCACCAAGCATGCCCGTGTGCCATGGCCGCGTGCTCTTAAGCTAGCTACTGACTTATGCCCATGGCTAGTTGACATGCCCGTGTCAAGGCCATGTACTATTAGGCTAGTTCCTGTCATTCTCCCACGGCCATTAGGCACGCCCGCGTGCCATAACTGTGTTGGCAAAATAGGCCATATGCAAGGCCAATTTGCCACCCACACAAGGGTCAAACCTACAATCACATTTAAGCATAATTCCACACACAATTTGGCAACCAATTTCATATCAAGTGATCGACATATCATCTCATACTATCTCATTTCTAATCAAGTCAACTTATAAACTAAAATTCACCACTTGAACACATTCAATACCAAACATGATTCCTCCTCAAATTCACTAGATCATACTAGCATCAATCTATCACCAAGATTACCATTTATAATACATATCCATTGCCATCAAAACATGCCAAAACTTACTTCACATACCAAATCCACACAAGCATATTTCAAACATTTATCTAGCCACCTCACATGGCTATTTACACATCTCATACATAATTTACATATCTAGCCTATACATGCCATATTTCACCAATGTACATCTTTCCAAAGTACCAAAATAGATTGCCGATAGTGTGATAGAGATGCCGACGATCCCCAGATCCGAGCTAGCCTTGCTGACACTGCAAAAGCAGAGAAAAAAAATCACATAGTAAGCTTTCCAAAGCTTAATAAGTTTGAATTATAAAACAATTAACTCAATGAACCAATTCAATATACACATTTAACCATCATATGGATAATTTACCAATAGTACACAAGTTCAACTTTATCCAATACTTACATAGCATTCCATTCATTTACTTTCAATTTCACCAACCACATAGGTATCATACCTACCTTTGCCAACACTTAGTTACTCACTAACTATACTATCCAACCATCGCATAGGTAATGACACAACTAAGCACATTATTAATCTCGACCACATACTCAAATATCTATTCATTCAACTCTTAAATCTATCATCAACCACATAGGTTCAAACATACCTTGATCAACACATAGTTACTCACCATTCATACAACTCAGTTTCTCGATTTTACCTTTCGTTCAACCTTTGCTA
Organism: Gossypium rotundifolium; assembly: GCA_025506655.1. NCBI lineage: Eukaryota > Viridiplantae > Streptophyta > Magnoliopsida > Malvales > Malvaceae > Gossypium > Gossypium rotundifolium. The sequence continues at coordinate 81,837,531 of CP106722.1, read as the reverse complement.
TTACTCAAATAAATTTGCACACTTAGTGCCAATTTCACAACCGAAGCCTAATTGTCATTGCACACTTAGTGCCAATATGTTAAACAGAACTTATATCGGTAACACACACAGTGATATTCATTAAAGCCGTAGCTTCTATTGTTTCGCACACACAGTGATATTCATTAATTATAATCGCACACTTAGTGCCTCAATTCATAGCCGAAGCTTAAATGACATCGCACACTTAGTGCATTAATACTAAACCAAACTCAATTCGGTATCGCACACACAGTTCCAATCACAAAGCCGAAGCTTCTATTGACTCGCACACACAGTGCTAATCTTCTCGATTACATTTCTAAATACGCACACTTAGTGCCACATAGATCCATTTCTCACATAACATTTATAATTCAATAATATCATAACCATTCGTTTCACAACATTTAAACATAGCTAAGTACACATATTATATCCGAACTTACCTCAGACGTAGATGTACTGAAATAGTCGATTAATCGAGCACTTTGTCTTTACCTCGATCTCGATCCGAACCTCTCCTTTCTTGGTCTATACACATTCAAATCCACTCATTCAATTACCTATTCATTCAATTTGATCCACACATACATATTTAGGGCATTTTACAAAATAGCCCTCAAATTTTCACATTTTGACACCTTAGTCCTTATTTAATAAATTCATCAAATACACATAATTTCATATCACCCATGTTTAGTTGAATTCTTACTATACACATAAAAATCCATACATATCATTTATTTCACATTTTAGTCCCTCAATTTCTCATTTTCTCAATTAAGCCCAAAATACTCAATTTCACTAAAAATTCCAATGCAAACTATGTTAGCCCAACACCAAGTTTTAATATTTTACTATCAACTAACACATAGCTCAAGTATTCATCAATGACTCATCACAAAAACATCATCAATTCATGAAATTATAACATGGGTTAGCTAGAGCACGAAGCAATGATTACGAAAACATAGAAATTATCAAAAATCGAACAAAACTCATACCTCAATCAAGATCAAAATGTGCCGAACCCTTGTGTTCTTTCCCTTTTCTTTTCTTTCCAATATTCGGCCAAGGATGATAACTAAAATGGCCATTCTTTTTGTTTTATTAAGTTATAACAACATAATTATCCATTTCCCATTTTATCCATTCATTAAACATATAAGACAAATTAACAATAAGGTTATTAAGTCATTTAACCTTCCACTAAATTAAGAATGGGCTAATTGCTTCATAAAGCCTCCATATTAATAAAACAACAACAATTAAGCATTTAACATTCAGCACACAACTTTTGCATTTATGAGATTAAATCTTTTCTCTTAATTCGGCACACAATTGATAAAATTACCGCACAGAATTTTCACACAGGCTATATCACACATAATCAACACCAAAAATAATATTAAAATATTATTTTGACCTCAAATTTGTGGTCTCAAAACCACTATTCCAACTAGGGTCTAAACCGGGCTGTTACAGCTAGTGTTGGTAATGTTTGAGCAAGTAGACTGGAATGTCCACAGTGTGGCAGACATCACCCCGGTGAGTGCCGAGCAAATGAGAGAGCTTGTTTTAAGTGTGGATCTGAAGATCACTTTATTAGAGATTGCCTTGAGATGGTTGAAAAAGAGAAAATTCAGAGTACAAGATCGGGAAGTACTACTAGAGGGAGGCCACAGAGAAATTCGGGAAATGGAACGAGTAGTAAGAATACACCCAGAGAGCAGACTGCGAGATCTGAGGGTAGAGTGCCTGCAAGGACTTACGTCATTCGCGCTCGCGAAGAGGCGTCATCCCCTGATGTGATTACGGGTACATTTTCTCTCTATGATACTCATGTTGTTGCTTTAATTGATCCGGGATCTCCCAACTCATATGTATGTATAAAATTAGTATCTAGTATGAACATGCTTGTAAAGTCTACTGAATTTGTGATAAAAATGTCAAATCCCCTAGGCAAATGTGTGCTAGTTGACAAAGTATGCCAAGATTGCCCTTTGATGATTAGAGGTCTTTACTTTCCAGCTAATCTCATGTTATTTCCGTTTGATGAATTTGATGTAATTCTTCGTATGGATTGGTTAACTGCCCATGATGTGATAGTAAACTGTGGAAGGAAATATATTGAATTGAAATGTGAAAACGGGGATACTCTTCGTGTTGAATCAGATGAACAAGACAGGTTGCCTGTAGTGATTTCTCTCAAGTTGGCTCAGAAATACCTGAGAAAGGGATATGAAGCTTATCTTGCTTTTGTGATGAATTCTAAAGAATCAGAGTTAAGGATTGAATCAGTGCTGATAGTATGTGAGTATCTAGATGTATTTTCGAAAGAACTTCCCGAGTTGGCTCCAGTTAGAGAGATTGAATTTGGAATAGAGTTAGCCCCGGTACTGCGCCTATTTCGATTGCTCCGTACAGGATGGCTCTTGACCGAGTTGAAAGAATTGAAGGCTCAATTACAAGAGTTAACGGATAAAGGTTTTGCAAAATCGAGTTATTCTGTAACACCTCTAACCCGTATCCGTCGCCAAATTAGGGTTACGAGGCATTACCTGACAAAACACAGTTCAGCACGCTCATATAAAACATCTCAAGTTCAAGGATATATCAACTTTTTCAATCAAATTTTCTTTATGAACCAACTAACAAGCATCAAAGCTAAAATACTTATACTTAATAGTCATTATGTTCGACACAAACAAACATTTCATGCATGACATTCAAATACCTAGTTTATAAATAAGCATATTTCGCTGCATAACCAAGCACATATATCACAACCTTTGTTTATAAGACATTAGCAAACATTACCAAATTTTTACAATGTTCACTTGACTAACTTTGGCCATTTCTATGCACTTTAGCCGAATCCAGACATTCCATAAACGCCAAACATATCAAATGCAACATCACATATACATTTATATAAGTATAGTAACCTATTCGAATATATATATTCATTATTCACCAATTTCAAAAGTAAAATTTTCATAACATAGCATAATCTACACTCAACAAATATAACAAATTTAACATTAACATATAGCTAGACATTTTAAAACATCACTACCAAATCACAAGGTGATTTATAATCATTAAATCATACTCATTCATCAACCATATCTAATTCACTTGAATCAAATTATAACAAACCATAATTGCAAATCATACCAACTTTCAAGACTATATCATCATGCATATACCTATTTCATTATATACCTATAATATACATATTGCTTTTGAAATAGGCTTAACCGTAACTAAATTACTCAACCATTAGCCAATATACCAAACACATCATATATATATACCATGACCGAATTTTTTTTGTATAAACTTAAGCATCATATCTAGCCATTTTTGCATGGCTTAATATTTACAACTTCAAAACTAACCCAAAACACAAGCTAGCCTATACATGCCATATACTTTAAAATCAACTTCAAAAGTACCAAAATATTGATGATAGTATGACGAGCTTCACCAATGATCCCCGAGCACGTAACGATCACCCAAAAATCTAAATCACATGAGTAACCAAAAACAAACACCAAGTAAGCTTAACTAGCTTAGTAAGTTATAAGCAAATCTAAGAAATCTATTAATTATACTCAGATTGATTTAAACAAAAATTGTAGACAAGGTTTCATCTAATACTCATTTACTAATCAACCCAGAACATTTCTATTTTCTCAATTTAATAGTCGAATCAAATATAATAATTCGTCGTCATGTATTATTCACATATTCAGGATCAAAACTAATTAAACCAACACCTTTATACGAAATTCCATAAATCCGAATTACATTTTGTAATTCATATAGCAATCAATATGATTTTATAAACATTTCCCCATATCTACTTATAACATCCAAACTATACATTTAAAAGAAATATTCTTTCAAATCCACAACTAATCACTTACACTTGATTTTAAATAACAACTTCTCATAGTATCAAAACTTACCAAATTCGATCTTTGAATTGAAAATTAACTCGTACTCTTATTACTTATTAACTGATTTTGCACACTTAGTGCTCGGTAATTAAATTTGCACACTTAGTGCTCATTGACTGATTTCGCACACATAGTGCTTGGTAATTCAATTCGCACATTCAGTGCATAATGACCGATTTCGCACACATAGTGCTCGGTAATTAAATTCGAACACTTAGTGCATAATGACTGATTTCACACACATAGTGCTCGGTAATTAAATTCGTACACTTAGTGCATTTCTCAATCTTGTTACACCTTTATATATTAGTGCATTTCTCAATCTTGTTACACCTTTATATATATACACACATAAGAATTAAACCTCAACTACAAATATACGAATTAACTCAATCCCCATAATCAACATCACATTATGGTGTACCAATGGCATATATGCATACCTCACATTCGACTATACTATACACATATATAGATATCACATTCGGTTATATCAATAATCTATATACATACTTCCATTAAATTCATGTACACCACTATAAATAAATCCAATTCAACTCAATTGCTTAAGAACTTACCTCGAGTATCGACGGACTATGTTTTTCGACTATTCGATTAACTTCGCTTTTCCTCGATCCAATCCCGATCCTTTTTGTTCTTGATCTAATAAATTTCAAATTTAAGTAAATAAAATATAATTCCATTGAATTTGATCCAAAAACTCATAAATGGGAAAATTACCATTTTGTACATGATATTTTATACTTTTTACAATTTAGTCCTTTTTGCACAAAACACAAATTACACAAAATTTGACCACACTTCTTTAGGGCCGAATTTTCCTATCCTTATTGCAAGTTCATAAATTTCATTTATTTAACATTTTTAACCCTCAATTTATAAATTTCACAATTTAATCCTATTTAGGCATTTCTACCAAAAATGCCTTAATTAAACTTAACAATCTAACAACCTATATTTATTTTCCATCACTAAACACCAATTTCATCAAGCTATCAACAATGGAAATTCATGAATACATCATCAAATTTGAAAATTCCAACTTGGGCTAGTTAATATTCAAAGCAACGATCTCAAAAACGTAAAAATTATAAAAAATTGAACTCAAATCACTTACCTATCTGAGGTTGCAAGGGCCGAATATTATAAAGCTTCTTCTCTTTTTTTTCTCTCTTAGTTTCAGCCAAGAACGAGGAAGAAAGATGAGCACTTTCATCTTTTATCAAATATATTATTATAACATATATTAAATGATAACATAATAACATAAAATATAATAAACAATTCAAGTCACTATTACATGCACACCAACCAGCCACTATGTTTAATTTTGACTAAATTACACTATCAATACTTCAATTTATAAAACCATCATCAATTTGGTACTCACACATTTAACCACCAAACTTTCTTTTTATGCGATTAAGCCCTTTTTTATAATTAAGCACCAAAAAAATCAAATTTTAATATGAAAATTTCACACGCACCAATTTACATATAATAAACATAGAAAATAATATTTAAATATTTTTTTGACACGAATTCGTGGTCTCGAAACCACTGTTCCGATTAGGGTCAAAATCAGACTCTTACAACTCTCCCCCCTTAGAAATTTTCGTCCTTGAAAAGCTTACCGGTGAATAGGTTTGGGTAACATTCTTTCCTTGAATCCTCAAGCTCCCAAGTTGCTTCCTTGATCCCGTGTTTAAACCAAAACACTTTTACCAATGATATTTTCTTATTTTGCAACTCTTTCACTTCACGAGCCAGTATGCGGATCGTTTCTTCTTCATAAGTTAAATCAGTCTGTATATCAACCTCTGATGGGCTAATCACATGAGAAGGGTCAGATCTATACCGTCGAAGCATCGAAACATGAAAAACATTGTGGATCTTTTCTAGTTCAGGTGGCAATAGTAATCTATACGCAACCGGCCCAATCCGCTCCAAAACTTTATATGGTCCAATGAATCTCAGGCTCAATTTACCCTTGCGACCAAATCTGAGTATTTCTTCCACGGTGAGACTTTCAAAAACACACGATCACCAACCTGAAACTCTATATCTTTACATTTTAAGTCCGCATATGATTTCTGACGATTCGACGCTGCTTTCAAACTTTTATGGATCACTTTTACTTTCTGTTCGGTTTCTTTAATCAAATCAACCCCGTATATTTTGTCTTTACTGAGCTCGGTCCAATACAAAGGTGTACGACATTTACGACCGTACAAAAATTCATAAGGTGCCATTTTGATACTGATTGAAAGCTATTATTGTACGCAAATTCAATCAAAGACAAGTATCGTTCCCACGTACCCTCGAACTCAAGAACACAATATCTCAACATATCCTCAAGTACTTGGATAATTCTCTCGGTTTGACCATCCGTCTGAGGGTAAAAAGCTGTGCTAAAATGCAATTTAGTACCTAATGCATCTAGCAGTTTCTTCTAAAACCGCGATGTAAACCTCAAATCTCTATTCGAAACAATAGAAACAGGTACTCCGTGTAATCGTACAATCTGAGAAATGTACAATTCAGCTAGCTTATCGAGTGAAAAATCTGTACGGACCGAAATAAAATGAGCCAATTTTGTCAATTTGTATACTATAACCTAGATTACATCTTTCTTACTCAGTGTTAATGGTAAATCAGATACGAAATCCGTCGTGACTCGATCCCATTTTGATTCGGGTATCATAATCGGCTGAAGTAATCCAGATGGCACCTGATGCTCGGCTTTTACTTGCTGACATATCAAACATTTCGACATGAAGTCTGAAATATCTCTTTTCATATCGTGCCAGTAGTACTGTTTCAAATCATTATACATCTTCGTGCTACCAGGGTGAACAGACAATCTACTATTATGAGCTTCATTACAAATCATCCAAATCAACTCAGGATCCTTGGGTACACATATTCGGTTTCTGAACTGCAAACATCCCTCAGCATCAACCTGAAATTTCGAGTCAGCATTCGAGCTACTGTGATTTCTTTTTGCTATCAATTTATCATCAACCTTTTGAGCTTCGCAAATCTGTTGAACAAATAATGGTCTTGCTTTCAATTTTGCTATAACTGCACCATCGTTAGTCATAGCCATATTTGCTTTCATTGCATGTAAAGTAAACAGTGATTTTTGGCGTAGCGCATCAGCAACTACATTAGCCTTTCCCAGGTGATAATCAATCATAAGGTCGTAGTCTTTTAATAATTCCAACCATCGCCGTTGTCTGAGATTCAAATCCTTCTGAATCATTAAGTACTTTAAGCTTTTATGATCGGAATAGACATGGCATTTTTCACCAAACAGATAGTGGCGCCATATCTTTAGAGAAAAAAACTATAGCGGCTAATTCGAGATCGTGCGTTGAATACTTCTTTTCATGTAGCTTTAACTATCTCGAGGCGTAGGCTACAACCTTACCCTCCTGCATCAAAACATAGCCCAAACCATTCAAGGATGCATCACTGACGATAACGAACTCTTTACCCAGCTCTGGCTGAACAAGCACTGGAGCTTCAGTCAACAAGGTTTTCAGTTGATCGAAACTCTTCTGGCACCTCTCCGTCCATTCGAATCTAACATCTTTTTGAAGTAGCTTTGTCATCGGAGTTGTAATCATTGAGAAACCTTTCACGAAGTGTCTATAATAACCGGCAAGTCCCAGAAAGCTCCAAACTTCAGTAATATTCTGCGGGGTCTCCAATCAAGTATAGCCGAAATCTTACTCGGATCAACCCGAATACCTGATGCTGAGACAACATGCCCTGTAACAGACCGAATTTGACCCTAATCGGAACGGTGGTTTCGGGACCACGAATCCAAACCTGATAAATATTTTAATATTATATTCTGTGTTTATTATATGTGGATTAATGTGTGTGAAAATTGTAGAAAAATTTTATCTTTTAAGTGCTTAATTTGATGAAAAGGATTTAATCGAGAAAAGCGTAAAAGTTGCGTGCTAAAGTGAAAAGTACGAATTTGATTGTGGCTTTTTAAGTGGGTGTCCTAAAGGGGCAATTAGCCCATAAACTATGATAAGGAACGGCAATGGGCCACACCAACTACAAAATATATGTTAGTTTAATTTATTTTTTATTATAAGGTTATGTTAGTATATTATAATAATGTTAATGTATATATATATTAAACAAAACATAAAATAAAGCCACCATCATCTTTATTCTCTCATAGCCGAATGTAAGAAGAGAAAACACCATTGTTTGAGCTTAAGGTTTCGGCATTAGGGGAGGCTTAAATCGGGTATGTACTTTGTTTAGTTTTTGAAAATTTTTACGTTTTTGAGATCGTTGCTTCGTATATTACCCGACCCATGCCTAAATTTTTAAAAATATTATGTATATAGGATTCGGCCATTAACATGCTTATATGGTTTTGATATTTGATGGTTTTAGATTAAATATATGTTAAAGATTTACAAGTTTTGTATTGAAAATTTTGGTGATTTGGAGTAAATAGGGCTAAATTAAGAAAATAAATTTGTGAGGGGTTAAAATGCAAAATAAATGAAATGCATGAACTTAGATGGCTATGTAGAGGATTTGGCCTAACTATAGTGTTGGGAGATTTCGCATATTTTGTGTTTTGTGTAAATAGGACTAATTTGTAAAAATGGGAAACATTAGGGGCAAAATGGTAATTTGTCTATCTAAGTGTTTTTGGATTAAATTGAGATGAAATGTGCTTGAATGGGCTAAATTTTAATGTGTTTTAGATCAAGAGCAAAGAAAAACAGATTTAGATCGGGGAAAGACGAAGGTTCTCGAATAGCCGATTTGCACGGTCTATCGACAACCGAGGTAAGTCCTTAAGCAAATTTATATCGAGAAATTATTTACGAAAGTAGTACATGATAAAGTTTGGTATTTAAGGCATGAAAATATATATAGGCCGAATGTGGGGTATGGAATTGTATTAAATTTGTTTGTTGAATGTGATGTGGATACTTACGTTCGGTTTAACATGAAATTGTAAAATAAAGTATATGAGATGGATGTGATTGTAGCATTAAGTAATGTGTATGGGAATGTTGATTGGGTTGATAATCGGGCTTTGAGCCTAGCAGGCCTCGTGTCGGTGTTATTAATCGGGCTTTGAGCCTAGCAGGCCTCGTGCCGGTGTTATTAATCGGGCTTTGAGCCTAGCAGGCCTCGTGTCGGTGTTATTAATCGGGCTTTGAGCCTAGCAGCCTCGTTTGGTGTTATTTATCGTGCTTTGAACCTAGCGTGCCTTGTGCTTGGTGTTACATATCGAGCTTTGATGCCTAGCGTGCTTCGTCTTGCTTGATTTATTTCGGCTTTAATGCCTAGTAGGCTTCGTCTTGGTGATTTATTTCGCTCTAATGCCTAGCGTGCTTCGTCTTGTGTTTAAATCTCGGACCTTTGGTCTAGTAGTTTTATACCGTGATTTTAATATGAGCTTATACTTATGAATGAAATGGTCTAATTATGATGGTATTTGAATAAACCAAGGTTTATTATTATAGTGTTCGACCAAAAGTTATGTATCGAATCAAGTTTATGATATATGTGATGCTTCTTGAATAATCAAGTTGATAGAAATGTGTTTATATATTCGGTACTTAAGATATGTGATTAGAAAAGACATTGAGTTGATATGTTTACTTGCTTACTTGAGTTTATTTTATTGATATGAGAAATTATACCTATATAGGTTCAAATGCATGAGCTATACATATAGATAAATGTATATATATTCAATTATGTACCCTTATTTTAAATGTACACGAAAGTATTATTCGGTTGAAGTGAAAATATATATGTATTGATTTAGCAACTGGGTACCATTGATAAGTTTCGTGTTTTAAGTGTACGTTGAATATTATTTCACTAGGTGTGAACATTGATAATCGGCCATGGTAGTATATATGTGTTTTGTCGGTTCATAAATGTTAATAATGTTATTCTATTCAATTTAATTGAATACCTAGTTGAGTTGTAAAGTCGCTTAAGACTTACTAAGCCGTTGAGCTTACTCTGCTTATGTTTGTGCTCTATTTTATAGATCAATAATTCAACTACGGGCTCAGGGGATCATCAAGACAGTCGACCACACTATCACTCTCTTTGGTATAGTTATGTTTTGTAAACTTTTGAATCAAAGGCATGTATAGGCTTTGTTTTGATAAATAATGAATGATGTCGGTTTGTAAATATAAATATGGCCTTGCGAATAAGGCTGTTACTTTTGGTTAAGTTTAAGTTTTATATTTGATATGGTAGCTTGCATTAAAATACCATTAGATATGTGATTTAGGTCATGCTTTAAATCATACACAGAAAATGATCATATGATATATATATATATGTATGATGTAATATTGGGATATGCACTTAGGTATAAAGGAGTAAATGTGAATGTACAAGGATACCATGCGCAAATAGCTATCTTATTTTGTTTTAGTTGACTTGTTTAAGCATGGTAAAATGTATATATGTGTACACTTGTAATGTCATTTGATAATGCTTAAATATGTATAGCTTTGTGGTAAGCATTTAGAGTAAAATTTTATACTTGATAAAGAGTACCTATGGTACGCATAAATGCATGTAAATTATGTTTGATTCATGCATATCATATATTTAAGAATTGAATGAACATAGGTATAACTATTTGCATGTATTGTATGTTAAATGCATAAATAAAATACTAGGTTATGAATTGATCTTGGTTGAAGTTTAGGTTTACATTTGAATGCTAACTATATTCGGTTATGTGAAATGAGTTTTAAGGTATGATTATGTGGTTATAATTACATAAGTATATATATATATGTACGTAAGTAATGGTCATTGCCGAATGGGATGAATGAAAATGTGAATTGATGAATCGGTTAATATTTAAGTGGTAACATGTATTAAAGTGCATTTGATGAGTGTTGAGGTCAGGTAATACCTCGTAACCCTACTCCGGCAACGGATACGGGTTAGGGGTGTTACATGCCCCAAGAAGCTAACTTCGCTCAACCAGAACTGACATTTACTAAATTTCACATACAACTTCTTATCATGCAAAATCTATAACACAAGTCTCAAATGTTCGGCATGTTCAGTTTCATCACGCAAATAGATCAGAATGTCATCTATAAACACAACCACGAACAGATCCAAATACTATCTGAATATCCGATTCATCAAATCCATGAAAATGGCAGGGGAATTAGTGAGTCCGAACGGCATCACCAAAAACTCGTAATGGCCGTATCTCGTTTGGAAAGCAGTCTTAGGCACATCAGAATCTCTAACTCGCAACTGATAATAACCCGATCTTAAATCGATCTTCGAAAATACTGAGGCTCCCTTTAATTGATCAAATAGATCATTAATGTGCGGCAACGGGTATTTATTCTTTATGGTCACCTTATTGAGTTGTCGATAGTCGATACACATTCTCAAAGTTCCATCTTTCTTTTTCACGAATAACACTAGCGCACCCCAGGGAGAGAAACTTGGTCGAGCAAAACCTTTATCCGTCAAATCTTGCAACTATGCTTTCAATTCTTTTAATTCAGTAGGTGCCATTCTATACGGAGCTATCGAAATTGGAGTCGTCCTTGGCACTAACTCAATACCAAACTCTACCTCTCGAATAGGTGGCAAACCCGACAATTCTTCCGAAAACACATCTGGATACTCACATACAACAGATACATATGTAATCTTCTTTTCGGACAGTTTACTATCAATTACATAAGCAAAGTAAGCTTCACAACCCTTTCTCATATGATTCTGAGCCAACATCGAGGATATCACTGCTGGTAATGTATTTAGATCAGTAGGCTCAATTCGAATTATCTCATTATTCTGGCACCGCAGATCAATAGTCTTTCGTCTATAATTTACTACCGCATTGTGTACGGTTAACCAATCCATACCGAGGATAATATCAAACTCATCAAATGTTAGTAACATCAAATCAACCGGAAAACATGAATCTCAAATCATCAAAGGGCAATTCTTACGCACCCTATCAACTAGCACACACCGGCCCAGGGGGTTCGAAACTTGAATCACAAATTCAGTAGACTCAATAGGTAAAGTCTTACTGAATACTAATATTTCACACACAAAGGAATGAGTTGAACCGAGATCAATCAAAGCAATTACACTACTATTAAAGAGAGTAAATATACCAGTGATAACATCTGGAGGTGAAGCCTCCTCTCGGGCACGAATGGCATAGGCACTGGTAGGCACACGAGCCTCTAATCGAATAGCTGTATCAGAAGTCCCTCTCTGAGTGCCACTTCTACCTCCCGCATTTCGAGGTGGTCTACCTCTAGCTGCAGCACCGCTCGGTCTCACACTCTGAGCATTATCCTTCTCAGCTAACTCCGGGCAATCCCGAATGAAATGATCCTACGAACTGCACTTATAGGAAACTCGGTTGTTGAACTTGCCCTAACATTCACCAAAATGTTGCCTACCATACTATTGAACTCGGGTTTATTCGGTCGAGTATTGCCAACATTAGCTATTGAGGTGGCTCGTGAACTCATTGGTGGTCGCTCTCGTATAGAAAACCCAACATTAGTCTTAGATCGATTACTGTCATTTCTGAAATTCTTTGATGCCGATTGAGAAGTTTTACTCGCTAATCTCTTACAAAAATCTCTAGCTTCGAACTCAGCTTTTCGTTTCTCTTTTCCTAGCTTTTTGACTTTGCAAGCTCGCTCAACGAGTACCACGAATTCATTTATTTCCAGTATACCAATGAGTAATTTTATGTCTTCGTTCAACCCTTCTTCGAACCTTTTACACATAACAGCCTCAGATGAAACACATTCGCGGGTATATCAGCTGAGTCTCAGAAACTCGCATTCATACTCAGATACTGTCATACGACCTTGTTTAAGCTCGAGAAATTCTTTGCGTTTTTGATCGATGAATCGCTGACTAAAATACTTTTTACGAAACTTTGCCTGAAAGAAGTCCCAAGTGACCCGTTCCGAAACCGAAACTAGAGTGTTCCACCAATAGTAAGCAGAATCCCGTAATAAAGATATAGAACATTTCAGGCACTCCTCGGGCGTACAGGATAATTCATCGAAAACACGAATCATATTATCGAGCCAAAATTCAGTTCGTTCAGCATCATCATCCGCTATGGCTCTGAACTCTTGAGCCCCATATTTTCTGATTCTGTCAACAGGAGGCATATTTAATCTCTCAGGATTAATGATCGGGGGTACCACAGGTACTACAGGTGGATTATTTGTGTGCGGGGGTTGTTGAGCAGCCATAATTGTCTGAATATATTGATTAAACCAATCATTCATTATACTAAAGAAGGCTTGCTTATCCCCTTTATTTTGGTTACTCGTAGCTGGTTGGGATTCACTCGGTGCTCACGGGAACAGACGCCACACAATCGATATCCTCAGCCACAGCTCGTTTGGGATCAGGATCCATTTACTATGCGAAAGAAGGAAAACATATTTCATTGTCAGGAGTCATCACACTATCGCAATAAAAATTATGGCATGTATAGCTAGACTCACACGCGCTACGTTAGTCCGAGAGCCGACTAAATCGTAGCTCTGATACCAATCAAATGTAACACCCCTAACCTGTATCCGTCGCTGAATTAGGGTTACGAGGCATTACCTGACAAAACACAGTTCAGCATGCTCATATAAAACATCTCAAGTTCAAGGATATATCAACTTTTTCAATCAAAATTTTTTTTTAGGAACCAACAAACAAGCATCAAAGCTAAAATACTTATACTTAATAGTCATTATGTCCGACACAAACAAACATTTCATGCATGACATTCAAATACCTAGTTTATAAATAAGCATATTTCGATGCATAACCAAGCACATATATTACAACCGTCGTTTATAAGACATTAGCAAACATTACCAAATTTTTACAATGTTCACTTGACTAACTTTGGCCATTTCTATGCACTTTAGCCGAATCCAGACATTCTATAAACGCCAAACATATCAAATGCAACATCACATATACATTTATATAAGTATAGTAACCTATTCGAATATATATATTCATTATTCACCAATTTCAAAAGTAAAATTTTCATAACATAGCATAATCCACACTTAACAAATATAACAAATTTAACGTTAACATATTGCTAGACATTTTTAAAACATCACTACCAAATCACAAGGTGATTTATAATCATTAAATCAAACTCATTCATCAACCATATCTAATTCACTTGAATCAAATTATAACAAACCATAATTGCAAATCATACCAACTTTCAAGACTATATCATCATGCATATGCCTATTACATCATATACCTATACTATACATATTGCTTTTGAAATAGGCTTAACCATAACTAAAATACTCAACCATTAGCCAATATACCAAACACATCATATATATATACCATGACCAAAATTTTTTTTGCATAAACTTAAGCATCATATCTAGCCATTTTCGCATGGCTTAATATTTACAACTTCAAAACTAACCCAAAACACAAGCTAGCCTATACATGCCATATACTTTAAAATCAACTTCAAAAGTACCAAAATATTGATGATAGTGTGACGAGCTTCACCAACGATCCCCGAGCACGTAATGATCACCCAAAAATCTAAATCACAAGAGTAACCAAAAACAAACACCAAGTAAGCTTAACTAGCTTAGTAAGTTATAAGCAAATCTAAGAAATCTATTAATTATACTCAAATTGATTTAAACAAAAATTGTAGACAAGGTTTCATCAAATACTCATTTACTAATCAACCGCAGAACATTTCTATTTTCTCAATTTAATAGTCGAATCAAAGATAATAATTCATCGTCATGTATTATTAACATATTCAGGATCAAAACTAATTAAACCAACACCTTTATACAAAATTCCACAAAGCCGAATTACATTTTGTAATTGATATAGCAATCAATATGATTTTATAAACATTTCCCCATATCTACTTATAACATCCAAACTATACATTTAAAAGAAATATTCCTTCAAATCCACAACTAATCACTTACACTTGATTTTAAATCACAACTTCTCGTAGTATCAAAACTTATCAAATTCGATCTTTGAATTGAAAATTAACTCGTACTCTTATTACTTATTAACTGATTTCACACACTTAGTGCTCGGTAATTAAATTCGCACACTTAGTGCTCATTGAACGATTTCGCACAGATAGTGCTTGGTAATTAAATTTGCACACTTAGTGCATAATGACCGATTTCGTACACATAGTGCTCGGTAATTAAATTGGCACACTTAGTGCATTTCTCAATCTTGTTACACCTTTATATATATATACATACATAAGAATTAAACCCCAACTAAAAATAAACGAATTAACTTATTTCAATCCCCATAATCAACATCACATTCGAGTGTACCAATGGCATATATGCATACCTCACATTCGACTATACTATACACATATATAGATATCACATTCGGTTATATAAATAATATATATACACACTTCCATTAAATTCATGTACACCACTATAAATAAATCCAATTCAACTCAATTGCTTAAGAACTTACCTCGAGTATCGACGGACTATGTTTTCCAACTATTCGATTAACTTCGCTTTTCCCCGATCCAATCCCGATCCTTTTTGTTCTTGATCTAATAAATTTTAAATTTAAGTAAATAAAATATAATTCCATTGAATTTGGTCCAAAAACTTCTAAATTGACAAATTACCATTTTGCCTCTAATATTTTACACTTTTTATAATTTAGTCCTTTTTGCACAAAACACAAATTACACAAAATTTGACCACACTTCTGTAGGGCCGAATTTTCATAGCCTTATTAAAAGCTCATACATTTCATTTTTTTTAACATTTTTAACCCTCAATTTATAAATTTCACAATTTAATCCTATTTAGGCATTTCTACCAAAAATGCCTTAATTAAACTTAACAATCTAACAACCTATATTTATTTTCCATCACTAAACACCAATTTCATCAAGCTATCAACAATGGCAATTCATGAATACATCATCAAATTCAAAAATTACAACTTGGGCTAGCTAGTATTCAAAGCAACAATATCAAAAATGTAAAAATAATCAAAAACCGAACTCAAATCACTTACCTATTTGAGTTTGCAAGGGCCGAATATTACAAAGCTTCTTCTCCTTTTTTTTTTCTCTCTTAGTTTCGGCCAAAAACAAGGAAGAAAGCCAAGAACAAGGAAGAAAGATGAGCACTTTCATCTTTTATCAAATATATTATTATAACATATATTAAATGATAACATAATAACATAAAATATAATAAACAATTCAAGTCACTATTACATGCACACCAACCGGCCACTATGTTTAATTTTGGCTAAATTACACTATCAATACTTCAATTTATAAAATCATCATCAATTTGGTACTCACACATTTAACCACCAAACTTTCTTTTTATGCGATTAAGCCCTTTTTTTTGATAATTAAGCACCAAAACAATCAAATTTTAATACGAAAATTTCACACGCACCAATTTACATATAATGAACATAGAAAATAATATTTAAATATTTTTTGACACGGATTCGTGGTCACGAAACTAGCGTTTTGATTAGGGTCAAAATTGGACTGTTACATATTCTCCGTGGGGTGCTCCTGTATTATTTGTGAAAAAAAGAGATGGTTCCATGAGGTTATGTATAGATTATCGTTAGCTTAATAATGGTTCCATGAGGTTATGTATAGATTATCGGTAGCTTAATAAGGTAACCATAAAGAACAAGTACCCATTGCCAAGGATCGATGATTTGTTTGACCAATTGAAGGGAGCCGCTGTATTTTCCAAGATAGACTTGAGGTTCGATTATTACCAGTTGAGACTTAAAGACTTAGACATGTCGAAAACTGTATTTCGGACAAGGTATGGTCACTATGAATTTTTAGTGATGCCTTTTGGTTTAACAAACGCCCCTGCTGTGTTTATAGATTTAATTAATCGCATCTTTCGACCGTATTTGGATAAATTTGTTGTAGTCTTCATTGATGATATATTGATTTACTCTCGTGATGAAAACGAGCATGCTGAGCATTTGAAGAAAGTCTTACAAATTTTACGAGATAATCAGTTATATTCCAAGTTTAGAAAAGTGAATTTTGACTCAAAGAAGTCAGATTTTTGGGGCACATTATTTCGGGTGATGGCATTAGGGTTGGCCCGAGTAAGATTTCAGCAATTGTTGACTGGAAATCGCCAAGGAACGTATCCGATGTTAGAAGTTTTTTGGGCCTAGCTGGTTATTGCAAACGATTTGTCAAGGGATTTTCTATGATAGCGACTCCAATGACGAGGTTATTACAAAAAGATGTAAAGCTTGAATGGACAAAAAAGTGCCAACAAAGTTTTGAGAAACTAAAGGCATTGTTGACCGAGGCTCCAGTTTTAGTGCAACCTGAACCGGGAAAAGAATTTGTGGTCTATAGTGATGCATTATTAAATGGATTGGGTTGTGTACTTATGCAAGAGGGCAATGTGATAGCCTATGCTTCTAGACAACTAAAGTCGCACGAGAAGAATTACCCGATTCATGATTTAGAGTTAGCTTCCATTGTGTTTGCGTTGAAGATTTGGAGACACCATTTATATGGCGAGAAATTTTGGGATTTCACTGATCATAAAAGTTTAAAGTACTTGATGACCCAAAAGGAATTGAATCTAAGGCAAAGAAGATGGTTAGAGTTGATAAAGGATTACGGGCTAGTGATTGACTACCACCCGGGAAAGGCAAACATGGTCGTCGATGCTTTGAGTAGGAAATCACTGTTTGCATTGAGGGCTTTGAATATGCGGTTGGTTTTATTGGATGATGGTTCTATTCTAGCTGAGTTGAGATCTAGGCCGATGTTTCTCTAAGAGATTTGTGAAGCTCAGAAATGCGATAGTGTGTTGCAAGCCAAAAGAGTTTAGTGTGAGTTGGGTGTTGAGTCAGACTTTTATATTAATTAGGATGGATGTATGATGTTTTGAGATAGGGTCTGTGTACCAAGAGATGATGAACTTATTTGGAAAATTTTACACGAAGCTCATAGCGGATGTTTATCTGTACATCTAGGTAGTACAAAAATGTATAATAACTTAAAGAAATGGTATTGGTGGCCGAGTATGAAGAAAGATATTTTCGAGTTTGTATCGAGATGCTTGATTTGTTAGCAAGTGACAAGTACCTTCAGTTCTACTTCAGCCTATTATGGTTCCCGAGTGGAAATGGAACCATATTACCATGGATTTTGTGACGGGTTTACCCTTGACACCAAAAAAGAAAGACGCTGTATGGGTTGTGGTTGATAGACTTACAAAATCAGCTCACTTTCTACTAGTATGCATTGACTATTCACTTGATAAGTTAGCTGAATTGTATATTTCTGAAATTGTGAGATTGCACGGAGTGCCTTTGTCGATTGTATCGGATAGAGATCCTAGATTTACATCACGATTTTGGAAAAAGTTAACAAGAAGCCTTGGGCACAAAGTTGAATTTTTAGTACAGCTTTCCATTTACAAACCAACGGATAGTCAGAGAGGATAATACAGACACTTGAAGACATGCTCCGATGCTATGTTTTGAAATTTCAAGGTAATTGGGAAAAGTACTTACCGTTAGTGGAATTTGCCTACAATAATAGTTTTCAATCGAGTTTAAAAATGGTGCCTTATGAGGCATTGTATGGGCTAAAGTGTTGAACGCCCTTGTATTGGATTGAACTTAAGGAAAACCAGATTCACGAGGTCGATTTGGTCAGAGAAACCAAAGAGAAAGTAAAAGTGATTCGTGATTGTTTAAAAGCTGCTTTAGACAGACAAAAGTCCTACGCGGATTTGAAACGAAAAGAGATTAAGTTTCAAGTTGGTGATAATGTGTTTATGAAAGTATCACCATGGAAGAAAGTTCTCAGGTTTGGTCGAAAAGGCAAATTGAGTCCACACTTTATCGGACCGTATGAGATTACCAAGAGGATAGGGCCGGTAGCCTATCGTTTGGCTTTGCCCTCTGAGTTGGAAAAGATTCATGATGTATTTCACGTGTATGTTGCGACGTTATCGATCAGATCCTTTACATTTGATTATACTAACAGAGGTTGAAATTCAACCCGATATGACTTATGGCGAAGAGCCGGTTAATATTTTGGCACGAGAAGTTAAACAGTTAAGAAATAAAAGTATAGCTCCTGTGAAAGTATTGTGGAAAAGACATGGGGTAGAAGAGGCTACATGGGAGCCCGAGGAGGCTATGAGAAATCAATATCCAAACCTTTTTATCGGTAAGATTTTCAGGGATGAAAATACATAAGGGGGAGAATTGTAACAACCCGATTTAGGGCCTAGTCAAAATAGTGATTGTGAAACCACAAATTTAAAGTAAAAATATATGTTTTATGGCTTTTATGAGGTCTATGACATGTTTGCATGATTTTGTGAAAATTTCATGAAGAAATTTTATAAATTAGTGGTCAATTTATTCATTAGGACTAAATTGCAAAGATTGAAAAATATGATATTCTAGAAGATTCAAGTATGAAATAGCATTAGAAAAATTATTAGAGGCCTTTATCTAGCAATTAGACCATTATACTTTATGATGGAAAAAAATAGACATAGGAAGGAAAAATCTCAAGAAAGAGGCCTTAAGGGCATTTTGGTCATTTGGTTAATAAGTTAATAAAAAGGGAAAAAGAAGTAAAAAATGGTGTCCATCTTCTCCATGCTTGGCTGAAATTCTCAAGGACACCATAGCTAGGGTTTCTTGAGCTTTCAAGCTTGATTGTAAGTACCTCCTAGCCCCGTTTTTTATGTTCTTCGTATTTTTGAGATCCTCGTAGCTCGATTTAGCTATTTCTACCATTATTTTGAGCTAGGGTTCATGTTCAAAAATTTACCCATGTATAACATGCATGCATTTTGATGTGTAATGGAGGAATATGAAAGTTTGAAGTATGATAAACATCTTTTTCTAAGTGATTTTCATGGAAAACTCGTAAAAAGGACTTAGTTGTAAAAAGTGATAAAATGTGTAGTAAAAATTAGTTTTGAAGGAAGGTGTGAGCTGTTAAAAGCTCAATAAATGTTCGGATAGGCTTGGTTAACCAATGAAATGAGTATATTTCATTATATGAGCCTAGGGACCATTTTGTAAAATGTGAATGGTTAGGGGAAAAATCATAATTTTTGCCAAAGTATAATTCATGGGCTGTTTTAGTCAATGTGATCATTAAATAAGTGAAATTTTCATTTTAGATCAAGAAACACGAAGTCCAGACCGAAATCGAGGAAAGAATAATGTGGTGGACTAAATTGAATAACTACACAGATTTCGGTATCGAGATAAGTTTGTGTGTAATAAATCAAAATAATATTATTAAGCTTTTAAATTCTTGATATTTCATGAAATGCATATTATCTCTATGAATTTGATTAATGAGGTCTCGGTGAAAGTATGATGAAATTTTATTAAGTTGAAGTCCCGGTTGAACCTTAGGAATATAAAGGATACTATTGTCACGACATGAGATTAAGAAGGTCCCGTGTAAGACCATTTCTGGGACATGGCCTCAGCACCGAATTGAGATCCCGTATAAGACCATATCTGGGATATGGCATCAGCATCGAATAGAGATTCCGTGTAAGACCAGGACTTGGCTTCAGTATGAAATCGTGTAAGACCATGTCTGAGACATGGCATGGATATACGATCTCGTGTAAGACCATATCTGGGATATGGCGTCGACATCGATATGAGATCCCATGTAAGACCATGTCTGGGATATGGCGTCGGCATCCAGATGTGATCCCATGTAAGACTATATTTGGGATATGGCATTAGCATCGTATTACATGTATGACGAGTTTGAGTATCCTTCGATATTCCAAGTGGTTCAACGGGATAAAGAGCTAAGTCTATGTTCAAGATGCTAAAAGTACTAAAGTTACGTGATGAAGTGATATAGGTACATATGAGTAACTTACGAGAAATGAGTCCGATATGTGATATGTGATTGGTAAGAGTAAGCATGAGTAAGTTATGTAAATGTGTTTGTGAACTTGAGTTATTACTCAATGTAATGTATGGATGTTATCATAAACTTTAATGTTGTTATTTATTTCATGCAAACTTACTAAGCTTTATGCTTACTCCTCTTTTCCATTTCCTTGTAGTATCGCCAAGCTAGCTCGAGGATTGAAGCACGTTGGAGTTCGGTTCACACTATCAGGCTATTCTTTTGGTATAGTAAAGTTTGATTATTTGGGGTATGGCATGTATAGGAACTTGGTCATTTTGTGATATGTCATACTTGTTAGCCAATGAGTTGGCTAGTAACGTTACTCAATTCATTTTGTAAATGGCTGTTAGAATAGGCAAAAACTAGTTAAGTTATATCTATTCAATGATGATGAATTTCATGAAGTGCAAGTTTATGCAGTTGAGTGAATAATGTTC
Organism: Gossypium rotundifolium; assembly: GCA_025506655.1. Lineage (NCBI taxonomy): Eukaryota > Viridiplantae > Streptophyta > Magnoliopsida > Malvales > Malvaceae > Gossypium > Gossypium rotundifolium. Next base: position 81,816,040 of record CP106722.1, on the reverse strand, counting down.
AAAGTATGTGCATGATGAAATAGAGTAATTTAAGGTGTGGATGTCTAGATAGTAGATATTTGAAGTAAATTATTGTCTTGCCATGTGGTATTTGAAATGGAATGAGTGTGGTTGCTTTTCAGGGTGGCAAATGGCTTGGTAGATAGCCTTACATTTGTCCTCACGGATAGACACACGGGCGTGTGTCCAAGCTATGTGTGGCACACGGTTAGCCCCGAGGGCGTGTTGCTAGGCCATATGTCCCTTGCATCTAATTTGTGAAAAATTCAATTCGTCAAACGGGCTAGCACACGGGCATGTGACCTATCCGTGTGGCCCTAAATGTCTGCTGACGTCATTAACAGAATGTCAAGGTTTTCACACACGGGCTGAGACACGGGCGTGTCATGGCCGTGTGAGGGACATGAACCATAGACACGAGCGTGTGCCAGGCCGTGTGAAAACCCCTGTTGGTTCAAAATGAAAAAAAAATAAAATCCACACGGATTAGGAACATGGGTGTGTGAGATCACACGGTCCGCCCACACGGGCGTGTGGCCCTGTTTTGAGTAAAAATGTTTTCTAAGTGCTCGTAAGTTTCTGGTTCAATCTTGAACCACTCCATATGTATGTTTAGGGTCTCGTAGACCTATAATAGGGACGTTACTGTGTGGAATGAAAATTTATGGCCCGATATTATGTGATTAAGTTTGTTAAGTCCAGTAATGCCTCGTACCCGGTTCAGGCGTTGAATACTGGTAAGGGGTGTTACAAAAGTGGCTAAATATTACTAAATGGATTAGTTTATTGCTAACTTATATATTGAAATATGCTTAGAAAATAATACTCCTACAAAGTGTAGCATAAGTGATAAGTAATTCTTTATCTATTTATCATTTTCACTCTTTTTTAATAAAAAAATTATATCATTTGCTTTTTATTATGCAATGTCATGGCAACAAAACAGGGGAGAAGCATAAACGATGTTGCAACGACATGATAGGGAATGTCATGACGTGGTGACGTGCCATGCAATTTTCTCAGTTTTCTTCTTTTAGTGAACTTCTGATCATTTGTCCAACCGAACTCTTATTAGTGTAGATTATTTTAAGATTATTTGACCTACAAATTTAACCTATAAATAGATCATTTTATCGCTTAGAAAGATTAACCCATAACACATTTAAGTATTAACTTTTACAATTTTTAAGAAAATTATGTCTTTAAGTTTTGAGAGTTCTTATTTTCAGGTTTTAGGGTTTAATTCTTATCTCCATCTTTGTACTCTTCATTTTTGTCGATTTAGTAAAATTATCTTTACCCGTAACTTTTTATCTTCTCTGGAGAAATTTTTCCATATGAAATTTGTGTATTCAAACTTTTTAATTTATTTTATTATTTTTCTTCTTGATTGCTTACATGATTTATCGTAACATCATGCATGTCTCTTATAAAGAAAATAATCATATTTTTTGTAACATATGACTTTCCCTTTCATTACTATCATTATTGTTTTCTCGGGGTGGGGTGGGGTAGGGTGGGGGAGGGAAGATGATAATAATAAGAAAGGGAAAATTATGTGTTAGTTAAAAGAGTTATTAAAAAGCATCTTAAAAGTTTATCCATTTTGGGCCAATTATAATAGGGACTAAACTTTTGAGTTACTGAATGAGGATTACTAAAATAATTTATTTAAAAATTTATCCATTTTCGACCAATTATAATAGGATTACTAAACTTTTTGCCAATATCTCTCACATGGCCTGGACAAATGCCCGTGTCTCTAGTCCGTGTGACTCTAATTCCAAAACAGTGAGTTACACGGCCTGGACACACGCCTGTGTCCTTGGCCCTTGTGACTCTAATTCTAAAATAGTGAGTAACACGGCCTATCACACGGCCTATCACATGGCCTGACACATAGTCATGTAGCGCCGACAACCGTGTGGCATAGATTGGTTGACTTGTTACTAAGTAGGAGAAATTGTAAATAGAAATGGATTGCATTATGATAACATAAGAGTAAATCGATTAATGATCAAGTTGACAAATCTAAATATTCCACTAATATCATGGTAGTGTTGTCTACTCAAGTAATGATCAGAGAAGATCTTGCATTTTAGATACAAAATATAGAGATTGAAGATATAACAAGTCTGACAATTAATGCATTCTTTAATGTGTTCTCAACAGATTTGTCAGAGCTGTCACTCAAAAGAAAAAGTTGACTTTGTTATTGAATTAATTTTGGAACCGCTTCAATATCTATTACATTGTATAGAATATCACTGAAAATAATGAAAGAATTGAAGACTCAGTTGCAAGAATTAGTAAATCAAGAGTTCATTCAATTGGGGGTGTTATCTTAGAATGCTTTGGTCCTATTTGTGAAAAGGAAAGATGAAACATTGAGTTTTCGCATTGGTTACCGACAGTTAAACGAAACTACTGTAAGTAAGAAACATTTGTTGCTTCGTGTGGATGATATCTTGATTTACTTGATAAATGAAAACGAGCATGACCAACAATTGAGAACTAAGTTAAATAATTTATAAGAGTAGCAGTTGTATGCAAGGTCCATCAAATGTGAATTTAGGGTTTTAGAAATAATATTTCTGAAATGTGTATTATAAGCTAAAGGTATTCGTATTGATCCAAACAAAATATCATAATATATGATTTGAAAACCTCCGAAGAATGTACAGGAGAGAACAATTTCTGAGAATGGGTATAGGGTTTTACAGCTTGAAAATTTGATTCTATAGTGGTTTCACCCTAATTTCCTACCCCTACTATCTTAGTTTTTTTGCAACTAATGATTTTCCAATTCACTACTAGAATTGATACCTTTTAAGGACAATGTATAGTCTTTTCAGCACTATCTTTTCAAAAGCTTAGATAGAAATTTTCCTATAGTTTTTATGGCTTACCTAAAACCTTTTAGTTTTTATGGATCAACTAGTAACCTTCCAAGACAAAATGGTATAAAGATTAAGTAAAAAAATGACCATTAGTAAGGTCTATTAAAAAGTTAGTTTGGCTCACTAAAATGAATAAAATGAGAGTAAGAAAATATTTTACAATAAGTACAAAGATTATGTATAAGAGAAAAATGAGAAATGAGGAATTTGAAACTTTTCTCGTGACTTTGATGCTTGAATATATGTAACACCCCAAACCTGGCCCAGAAGTTAGGCCCAAATCTGGTGTGTCACATTGAAGAAAACGTATAAAGGATTTGTGATTCGTATTAAAATAAGTTTTGTTAAAATCAAGAAAATCAAGTTTGATTTGAGACATTCGATAAAATACTACTAATCTCGAAGATTGATTGATAAATCGATAGATTTGAACTAATAATCTTATAAAACGTGACTTTTGAAAACGACGTTGAAAATTCGAAGAAGATTTCTATGTTAAAAATATTTGTAAAAGTTTATTATGAAATCCATTTGTTAATCGATTTTGAAAAACCTTTATTTAAGTTTTTAGAAAATTCCCATTTAAAATAATTTAAGTAAAATAATAAGTATATCAAACATAAAGCAAATAATAAAATACTCCAGAGGCCTTATTACAACATAAAACCCAAAATAGTAAAGTGAACGAAAATAGAAATCTAAAGTTCCAAAGTAAAACACCATTTCTGAAGTATGGCCTTCACCGAGTCATCCATGGCCCCAAGTCCTCGTCACTGAGTATTACCTACAAGGGTTAAGAAAGAAAGAGGGTGAGTTACAAGAACTCAGTGTATAATCTCCTTACCGTCATCCATTGGCTTGAATTCAACTAGCAAAAACTTGGGCCTGAACCCATAAAGCAAAATCTTGGGCCAAAGCCCATTTACACAATAGAACATATATATGTATGTGCAATGTATGCAATTCCCAAACCAAACCTAGTAATCCATCTGCTACACACCACTCGTACCAACCAACACACCTGTGGGGATCATCAGTCAACCCACCCCACCAACACACCAATTGCAGGCATTAAGCGATTTATAACAATAATTCGCAGGCCAGTGGCCATTTATAATATCAGAATTTGTGGCGAAGCCACTAGAATAACAGAATATACGTAGCATAGCCACTGCATGATCGTGATGAGTCACCAAAATATGTGGCGAGTCACCAAATAGCTTCCTCCAATCATCAATATCCCAAACCCATGCAGAATTATGTGAATGCAACATTCATAGCAAATTATGATATTTACAATATAACAACGATAATTAATAACATCAGAGATTTATTACAAACAATTTGGCCCATTAACACTTTGCAAAATCGGGCCATTATGCGATATATCAAATTCGGCCCGTTTAGCCATATATCAAATTGGACCATTTAGCCATATATCAAAATTTCCCATTTAGCCATATATCAAAATCGACCATTTAAGGCAATCTATCAAATCGGCCCATTAGGGGCGTTTTCGTAATTCGACCCATAAGGGTATTTTTGTAATTCGACACATAAGGATAATTTCGTAATTCAGAAATTTTACCCACTAAGGGTAATTCGGTAATCTCGCAACCCAGGGTTATTTTGGTAATTTACCTTCCAAGGGTATTTTCGTAATTTCGCAACCCCGGACATAATTACTAATTTGGGACATAAAACTTGAAACTGTCCATCTACGTCATACTGACTAAATTGACTATAACTTGGGTTAGGAAACTCGAAATCTAAATCCGTAAATTTTCCTGGAAACTAAACTCATATATCTTCTTAATAAAATTTTTCCAGAATTTTTGTCTTAACCATTTAGTACAGTTTATTCCTTAAAATTTCCCTTGTTACACTGTCCAACGAGTCTGACCTCTCTTTCCTTAATTTCAAATATCTCATTGTACAATTTTCATATACTGCTCCCACTTGTTTCTAATGAAAATAGGATCACTAAGGAATCCATACATATCAATTATAACCCATAATTAACTTTGTAAAATTTTATATGATTTTTCCAAATCAGATCAGGGAACCACAAAGTTAATCAGAACCAATCTCACTAAAATTAAGATATCTCAGATTATAAAATTCCTTTTCCTTTTCCGTTTCTTTCATATCAAAATAGACACAGTAAGATTTAATTTGATATCTTATTCACTTTCTAATTACCTTTCTCATATTTTTTGTGATTTTTCAAAAACACGTCACTGTTTCTAATTGAAACTATTTTATTACAAATATGATTACCACTACAATCATACGCACGCCCGAGTGATTACGGATGTCGGTTTCTAGTTTTTCTTCGGTATATTGACCGAATCACAGAATATTTCATACAAAATTTCAGAGAGATGTGAGATTACACACCATTTCAAACATGTTTTCAGAAAGTACGGGATTACACACCTTATTCGGAATCCGTAACACGATATTCTCCGCGACACCTAAAGATACAATCGGTCAACAATTAGTCCAAAACCCAATTTACAACTTCATCCAAGTATTGCGATTGATTTAACAATCTATATCACTTACCAACAATCCGAGTCTCTTATTACGAGAGATAGGCTTTCGACTTTACCACTATTTCTGAAAAATCCACAAGTAGAGAGTATCGTGTAATTTCGTGCCTAACAACATAATCGATTAGCCAAACTTTCAATCCAACTAACCCAATAATCGAATAGCGATATCGAATAGACTATGAAAAGACTCCTTACCTTAATCAATGATAATCTCAATTCCCACCAATTAGCTTATGACTACGAATGAATCGACAAGGATTTGGTATTAGGCCACCCACTAGAACTCTACGAAAAAAAGTTGATCAAATATGAGAGTAATGGAGAGAGTGATATTTCGATAAGAAACAAAGTGGAATAGCCGTATAGTGATGAACATACATATTCGGCTAGAAAGAGAAGAAATGAAAGGATTAGAAATGAAGTCCTTACCCGATTCAACCAAGGAGAGATGTCCAACACACAAAAATGGGGAAGATAGAAGATGATAGAAATTCGGCTATCAAAAGAAGATGAACAAAAGATGAATATTTGACTAAACAAAAGAGAAGAAAGATGCACAATTGTGCTAGGAGGTTTCGACAAAGAGAATAGCAAATTGGAAGAAGATGACACAAAAGTTGCAAATAGGATTTTTGGCCAAAACAATACCAAGACCTTACCAAATGCCAAAGTAAAAATTTCAGCTACCTATCTACCCCAAAACCGTCCACATGCATTACAATATTGGTCAAACATTTGGCCAACCACACTTTCCATAACATTCTCCCCTTTTTGTGCCAACATGTCCCCCATACTTGCCTTTTTCTTTTGATTCCTTTCCCCAACCTAAACCTTTCCTTATTTTCTTAGCCACCTTACCAAAAATAAAGAAGTCCACCTTGCCATATATACCTCTTGGCCGACACTTAAGAAGAACATGCAAAAATAATAGTCAAAATTTGTACACAATGGGATTTGAACCTCTTCCCTCAAGGCTTTCACTTAATGCCATAACCTCTTTACTAATTGCTCACTTATGCTAACAATTTACTCATTCATTTCTATAAGACTTGAAGCTACTTACCATCTCTCCTTAAAGTGCTAAAATACCAAATTTTTCCTAAGGCTCAATTAAACCTGAGACTTCATAGAAACCCCGTAACCAATTTGCAACAATGTCATTCTCATATTCTCGAAAATTTTAAACATTCTTATGCCCAAGGCCCATTGGGCCCAATCCTAGTAGGCCCAATTTCGGGATGTTACAATTCTACCCTCCTTAAAGAAAATTTCGTCCTTGAAATTTCCATCCTACTACTAAACACATCGCTCAAATCACACTACTATGCTTTCGCTGCGCACTCTGATCTTAATAACACTAATTCACTTTCTATCTTTAACCTTGGAAACTCTTCACATCATCAAATACCAAATCCTCAGAAGCAAATAGGTATTTATCACTCATTCATAAAATTTTCTACATTCAACCAAAACATACCCATCTTAATGGTGATGGAACAATCCCGAGCCCTATGCTCCTTAGACCCGCATCTCAAACATGCTCCTGACCTCCTCCAGTATTCACCCGAATGACACCTTCCATAATAATTACAAACTGGAAAGTTTGGACGTGCCTTGAAACATTTCACAAAACGAGACTATGACCCTAAAGAATTGCGATGTCCTTTCTTCTTACAGTCGACGCACCCAACTCGAAGTGACTCACCAATTCCTTTAACCTCATCCAATACTTATTTAACTAACTGAGTCAGCTCATCAACCCCAACTTGATCATGAGATTCCGTTTCAGCCACTGGTAATGCCAACGCCTCCCTTTCAGAAACATGCCTCGGTGCTGAAGATCTAGCCCTAGCACTTCGGCCTCTACCACGTCCATGTCTTCCGCGTCCACATCTTCTAGCGCTCATATTGACTAAGTCGATTTAATCTGATTAAGAGTTTTATGAATCATTAAGCTATTTCAGTGTTTATTAAACAATGTTTTATGGAGTATAGAAATTAGGGTTGTTTTCGCAAAAACGCATCCTATATTCTCGAAAATTTTAAACATTCTTACGCCCAAGGCCCATTGGGCCCAATCCTACTAGGCCCAATTTCGGGATGTTACAATATATATCTCTTGCCTGTTGGACTATTCTTGAGGTCCATTTATAACAGTGGATGAGTTTATGACTGTTTGTTGTCGTTGTGGATGAAAAATGACCATTGAAAGCATTAATTATGCAAGATTTATTAGCCTTGCACATCAGGGGATTGATCCTTCAGTTCAAATACAATATAGCCATTAGATTGGGGGTATTGAGGGATCAACCACTTCAAAAGGGGATCGATACTTCTGCACCAAAATGCTTAAAATGAGTTTAAAACATGTTTAAAGGCATTTGGTTAACTCCAGAACATAATATATGATTAAAATAATTTTAAAAAAGTGTTATTGATATTGTTTTGATCTTGAAAATATTTTTTAAGATATTTATTTTGTTTTCCAATATAAATAACTTTAAGGAATAATATGTAAAATTTATCTTAGATGTTGTTATATCAAAAACTTTATAAATAAAAGATAATAGATGTTGTTGGAAACATAGACTACATTGTCCCATTTTATGTTAGAACAAGTTGTTTGGAGCATTCAAAGTTTTGGGTTTGGGCATATTTGGCTTTTAAAAGATTATGATTTAATATTATTGAACAAAAAATAGTGATGGAATTTCGTGGTAAATTAGAATATGATCACCATCCATTCGATTAGCCTTGAAGAGGGAGGAAAGAAGTTTGAATTTTTGTGAATACTCATCTTTATCCTGATCCTTATCTTTTAGAGTATTTGAAACTATTGGGATACTTGTTTATGAATGATTTTTATGGGATAATTTATAATGCCTCAGAATTTTTGGTGTCAAATTTTGCAAAATTCTGGCAAAATATTGTAAATTTTACCAATAATTAATTTCATAAAGCAAAACAAATATTGGGAAAAAATATTTTTGGTGAGTATTAATTTGGACGAATGATTGACTTGAAAGAAAATGAAATTAAAAGTTTTAAAAGCTTATAGATTAATGTGAGTGAGGGAAAAATTGTGAAGTTTTTATATTGTTAATTTTCCAAAGTCTCAAAGGCAATTTTCTGCAAGCCTTTAAATAGCCAAATTTATTCCTTTTGGGGTTATGTCATTGCCCCTCTCAAAGTAAGGAAAAAAATTGTAGTTTACTTATTTCTCTCTAATTATTGTTTCCAAAGCCTTTGTTAAGTGTTGCAAAAAAAAAAAAAAAAAAAATTGTGCTATACCAACTTGTTGTTTCCTTTTTTGACATGTTGCTAAATTGTCGATACCATATGTTCACCTCTTTAAATATGTCAACTTGTTGCTCCAAGATACTATTGATTGTTTTCTTTCAGCTACTAATTTCCTTGCTTGTGCAGTTCTCAACTACCATGGTTCCCTAGAATCACCACATTTTTTTTGTTATTATTTGATGTTATTTGATGTTTGTTCAACTTAAAAAAAATTGATGCACCTAATACATCCGATTTGCTGCCATCTGGTCGAATAATTTACTGCTGATTGCACTAAAAATTGATGTTTCCTGTTTGTCAATTTTCTTGTTGCAACCGTCCATCTCTACACGTATTTGTTGTTGTTTCCGCAATCCTTAATTACAACAAATTCTTGTTATCAAATCGCTTCTCCAAGGTTGCTATCATTCAATCGCCAACCATCCTTGCTTGGATTTTATTGCTTCAATTTGCTACTTCAGTTAATTGCTTGTTATTACTTGTTTACTGTTTTGAGCGAAAGAGTTAGGCGAATAATTGAAAGTAAAGGTTGTCGAGGATTGCTCGCTTCTAAGTATCGAACTCTTAGGAGATTCAGTTTGTGATCCCTAAATTTTAAATTATTAAATGTTGTAACTAAATTATTAGTTTAGTGATTGTGGTTTTGTGATTCATTGTATTCAGAATTTACTTTGTGTAGTAGTTTATCAAGTTATTTTTTATGATGGTCTTGTTAAATTGCTTTTTTTATTAATTTCTTATCTCTTGGTAATTATCACTAAAGTTACTATGTTAATAATTGGTAAAAGGCCCAGTAAAACTAGTTGATAATTCTTCAATATAGTCAGCATGCCATAGAGTGTAAGGGTCCCCATCATTGTTTATTGTTCATTGTGAGAACTGCCTTGAGCATTCGAAAGTATTATCATTGTTGTGCTTTACGCATTTGGTGTGATGGTTGGTCCCTAAGCCTTAATTAGCTACAATTTTAGCTAAATTACTTAACAAAATTTCAATTCATTAATATATTAAATCCATAACTATCTCTATTTAATATTTACGAACTTGGTTTATGAAAATGGGGTCTCGAAATTGCATTTTTCGACACCACTAGAAACCAGATCATTACAATTCTCCCCATTAAGAAATTTCATCCTCAAAATTTTAGCTGCAACTCGTTGGGGTCAATATACTATTGAATACATTCCTCTTCGTTGTCTACCCTTTGTAGCTGAGCCATCACGATTGATTCCCCGACCTCTAGCTACAGGGGTTGATCCTAGGGTAGTAGTGGAAACCTTCTTAACATTTTTTGAAAAATTATGAGCTAAATGCTCAAAGGATCCACATCAGAGGCATGCTCTCGATTTCCTCCAACATTTATTAGTATGCCTCTTCCTACAGTTCTCATAGCTCGAGATGTATACATTCCCTTCTGAATCCTCAGCATCACTGTTACTCACTAACTATTGATTAACCTGGTTTTTCTTTGATTCCTTATTCATTTAAGTTGACCTCTAAGATCCTCGTGACTCTGTAGCTCGGTTAGATAGAGGTTGTGAACTAGTGGTCTTGACTCTTTTATCAAATACTTGTGGATGCTCTATGTTATCTAAGCTTATGGATTGTTCAACCAATTTCGCTCCTTTAGTTATTTCAGCAAGCTCTTTTATTTTATGAGAGACTAGTTGAACTTGGAGCTCATCCCATAATCCTCGAAGGAATCGCTTACAGCTTTCCTCTTCTGTTGGCACCAACTCGAGAGCATATTTTTTGAGTCACAAGAACTCTCATTCATAATCGACTACTAAAATGTCTCATCGCTTTAACATCATATATTCTTGCCTTTTAACTTACAAATATAGTCCATCAATGTACTTCTTTTCAAATTCAGATAGAAATAATGTCTAGGTAATTTGACTGACAAGTACGTGACGAGTGACAATTAGCCACCAGTGATAAGCTTCTTCTTTCATAAGAGACAGCGCATAGGTAACACATTCATTTTGTGTGCAATCTAACTGTTAAAGAACTTGTTCAATTGATTCTAACCATTTTTCAGTTGAAAAAGGATCAACACCATTTATCCCTTTAAATTCAATTGCTCCATACCTTCATAGCTCTTTTATCAAGGCTCGTCGGGCTGCAACTACTGGCATAGCTTGTGGAGCAGTTCCTACTATTCTCTGAAAGATTTTCACTGTCGCGGAGAAAATTCTCATAATCTCAACCTTTTCATCAAGATCTATCAATTCTTTTTATTGAGCACCAACTAGATCGTCGCCAGGTGCCTCGACCCTGATCTTATTTTCTCTCTCAACGGAGAGATCATTGCTATTTATATCATCATTAATAATGTTTATTGGTTCCTCTGACATCTTAAGCTATAAAATAGAGGAATTTAATAATCAACATCCAAATTTCAACTTAGACTCGACTCGACCTTGGCATGTACCTCTAGGCTCAATTCTGAGCTCGATAGATCGAGGATCGACTAAACCTAGAGCTCTGATCCACTAAATGTAACACCCCATATCCGACCTGATTGTCGAGTTCAAGGTAAAAGGTGTCACATTCGTTTCCAAAGAAACTATGATCAATTTACATTCGAATTAAATTATTAAACAATTAATTATAAGCAAAATAGATGCGTAAAGTGATTCGTACTCATTTTTGGGTGTTATACGAGCTTACGAAAGGTTTATGGCTAACTCAAAGTTGAATTAGGACCAATTTGTAATGTTTAAAAAATTCTAGGTTTACATCGCGATGACGGGGTTCATCATCGCGACACAACATACTGATTTGGCTCTTTGTTGCAATGACTATGCTCGACATCGCATTATGGAATATGGTCCGAAGCTTATTGCGATGAGAAATGCTCGACGTTGCGACGTGACATACTGGTTCTTAAGATACCAATTAGCTCCAACGAGCTCCATCTAACACAACAATTGTTTTCAAATACAATTCACCAAATCAACCAAAACATAACATTTACAAAGGTTCAATCATAGAATATTTCATCGCTTATGTCTTTAAACTACCTAAATACATATATTAGTTAAATAACTATTCCATCTACCATACATAATCAAGTTGATATACATACATTCATATATAAATTCCCAAAATAACCAACTTTCATACAACCAAATATGAAAGCCAATTCACATATGCATCTCTATCATTTAATTTTCATGCTATCTATTCAAGTTCAATACAACAAAATCATCAATTTGACCGTAAACCGACTTGACCTAGGCATATGGCATACTTAAAACAAAACAGAACTATACAAAATTTGCTGAGTCGGGGATCGCCTCCTGAATGTTGGATCTACTTATCGAACTCTTAAGAATCTAATATACCTGTGCTCGGAGAAAACAAACTGCACACTGAGCGAAAACCCTCAGTGTTAATTCCATGAATTAGGATAAAATAACATATTCATTAGTAAATTGTCACAAGGTATGTAATATCAATGACTATTCAAACATGTTCTATGAAGCTAAATAATTCTATTAACATATTCACATTTGAGCATACTATATCAATAGTGAAATCAATTCAAGTCATTTATCAATTAACTATCTTTAAACAGTTTCCAATTTCAATACATTCAATTCTATTTTCTTTTAACATCTATATATTGTCTAACCCACCATTCAATTACTTTTTGGACTCTATTGACTCAATTGTATTTCTTCGACCCTTAGGGTTCATTTTCAACTGATTCATATAGTAGTTTACATACATTGTCTATCATAACATACATATAAACACAATATACCGATTCATCAACATTCCATATATTCTTATACTATTCTTATCATTTCGAGTGCCCTAGCAATGGTGACTTTTGCTATTTATATTCACTATACCATCTTGAGTGGCCTGGAAATGATGGTTCACACTATAAAATATATTACAATCCTGGATAGCCCGACAATGATGGTTTTCAACCTAAGGCATGCCAATTAATTTGATTGTACTTGAGACCTTTATTAGGGTAACACCGAATTAATATACATTGTAACCATACATCACATTTCAATCCCATCATCAATTCATTTGATAAATTGCATATTGACCTACCACCAATTTTAGTGGCATTTTAGGTACTTTTTAGCACTTAATGAACTTGTTTTTAAAGTTGTTTCGTGTTTAAGAATTACATTTTTAGTTTTATTATCTTATAGTTAAAGTATTGCAAAATAAGTGTTTTTACCCAATATTTCGAGTTAGTTTACCTATTGGACTAATACCAGCCTTAAGGTATTTTTAATGCTTTAATTGAGTGTGCAGGACAAATATTTTTAGGCCCCAAAGCATCAAGAATGATCACCGAGTTGCAACATAAGCTTCCGGGGTCGCAACACAATAGAGCCAATTCAAGAAGTAAAATTCGAAGTTGTGTGTCATGACACAGGTTTGACGTAGGGCAAAAATTCATTAAGGGTGTTTTCGTCTGCACAACCCATATTTAGCTTAATTAAGGCTTTTAATTGACCTAATTGAGTAGCTAAGTTTGCCTAAAAATAGCAAGCTTATGCTAAGCTATTGTGGTCACCGTTTTGGAGGGCACAAATTGAGTTTTAGGAGTAAATTTAGTTTGAAATAGATTTTAAATTACATTTTATTTTCTTTTCAAAATAGTTTAGTTTCTTGTTATTCAACTTGGATTCGATTTGAGTCCAAGACTTTGCTTTTAAGTATTTTTATATTTTTCTTTCACTTCTTTATTGTCAGCGAAGATATCTCGCTACCTGTTAAAGGATTTCACGAATTCGAGCACATCTAGTTTATCAAACAAATCAATTTCTATCCTTCTTTCATTTTAATTTTAATTTTTTTATTTTTCATGATTAATTTAATTTTGATGAAGATGGTAATTGAATCGATGAGTGGCTAAGTCCTTTAGGGAGATTAATGAGTGGATGTGAGAGTAATTAACGGAAGAATGAGGGTTTCTCATAGAATTAGTTTGTATAAATTCTACATGCTTAAACTCTAGGATTGATGACCCTAGAGACTAAATTGAAATTTATAAGAATTTTAATTTTTGGGACTAAATTGAATAAAATGTAAAACTTTAGGAATATTCAAAAATGAAATTAAACTAGTACATGCATAACATGACATGATATAAAATGTTTTTATTGATAAATTGAATTGAATTATTGTATAGATCATGAATTGAACCAAACCGAAGATAATTGAAGAAAAGGAAACATTGTTAATTAGTCCTTTAAAACTTGTTCGTTTGCGATTTTTCCAAGTAAGTTCATATGGAACTTACTATTTTATTTCATGTTATGATTGAATTGTGTTTACCTTGCTTATTAGTTTATATAAATGAGAATTTGGTGATTTTCGGCATCAATTGGACTGAATTGCAAGGTACAAAATATATGGTTTTTATGAACAGATGTATGGTACCAAAATGGAAATGGAATGTTTACAAGATTAGTAGGAGATGTATATATTATTATAAGGTTTGAAATGATATGATTACAATAATAATTCCCATGTGAATTTAGTAAAGGATTATGATACATATGATATGCCATTATGGTCAAATATGGAAACGATAAGGGATTTACCTGGTTATTTGAGATAAAAAATTTGTTACGGATTCTCTGTTTATATATATCATTGATTTAGCCTGGGATAGTAACCTTAATACGATGCTAGCTCGTGTGAGAAAACTCATAAATGTCAGCTTTTGTGAGCAACCTTGATCACTATCATCTTGTGTAAACAATATAGTCCTGTGTATCTGAGTTTGTTTCACTGAGGTTCTTTTGGGTGAAAATGTAACCTAATGGAAATGAAATTACTGAAATGGTTTGATTGTGAATGCGATTACATATGCTTTCTAATTGATTATGAATTGGTTGGTACATATTACCAAATTGAAAGGTTGTATATGATTTATGTTATAAGTTCTTGATATTTAAATTGAGTAACTATTAGTTGTATATGACGATTTGCATATGGTGTCACAAACTAAGCTAAATCACGCCATGTTATATACCAATGTGTTTTAAATGTCATTTTGTTAAAATTTCAATGTAAGTTAAGTAAATTTTATATGGACTTACTCCGTTGCCTCCCTTTTCCTTGTAGATTGCTATCTTGCAGAACATCTCAAGCGGATTGTCTGGAAGCTCAAACTATATTGTTTTCCAATTGGGAGCTTATTGATCATTTTAAATTTAAAATTGTGGCATGTATATATTTTTTATGCATTTGTTAAACTTGAATGTTGGAATAGCTTCAAACTTTTCAATGCTTGATCTTGGCCATGTTAATGTCTAATGTAAATGGTGTGTTTATGGAAAATATGGTTGAATTATAAATGGTACTTAAAATAGCATGTTTGAACATAGATTAGTATAGATGAGAAGTAGGTTATTGAATGGATATTTTGTTGGATGAATGGCTTAAAATTGAATAGGCTGAACTGTTATGATTTATGCTAAATTGAAGTTATATTGAATTAGTTGAATTGAAAAGGTTAAATGGATTGTTTTGGTATGTATTTGGAATGTTTTTCTACAAGTAAAGTTAAATGTTCGTGCACAGAGTGCATAGCTTGTGTGGTAGTTATGAAATAGGTACCTAATGACTTATATCTTACCAAAAATAGAGTCCACGTTGCAACGTCGAGAGATGGTCATCGCGACAAGCTCTGGACTTCAAGTCACGGTGTGATGAGGAATTGCATCGTCACGATGAGACCAAGTCTGTATGTCACATCTCTCTGTCGACTCAAAGTTTTGTAACTTTAAAAAATTGGTCCTCATTTGATCTCGGGCTAACTTTAGAGCATATGTAGGCTCATATAAGACCCGAGAAAGGTTGTATATCATACCTATTTCTTGAAATGCTTATGCTTTCATGTATTATGCTTTGGATTGAATGTTAAATGATTGTAGCGTCCTGCAGCTCAGGCCTGACGATCGGGTCGGGCAAGGGGTGTTATAGTTTACATCAACTTCCACTAACTCATAGTAGTTAAATAACCATTTTAGCCTCTTGAGTTAATTACTATCTAGGTCCTCAAGCCTTTTTTTAACTAAACTCTATAGTGATTGGACTTTTACAATTTAGTCTATGAGCCTTAATTAAATTCTGATTCGACAAAATTACTCAACTAATCTTTAATATATTATTATATTAACTCCATAAATATTCTTATTTTATATTTACGAACTTGGTTTATAAAACTCTAATTTTTGACACTGCTGGAAAGTTAGTCATTACAATTGTCCACCCCTTAAGAAATTTTGTCCTCGAAACTTTACTTGAAATTTGGTGGAAATGCTATATTGTTGAATTAGTTCCTCTTCGCTTTCTATCCCTTGTGACTAAGCCATCATGATTGGTTCCTGACCGCTTCTAGAAATACTAACGTTCAGAGTGTGAATACTGCAATAAAATGTAGAAATACGAGACGATATCCACAAGTATACTGGTCGAGTTGTAATATAGTTTTAAAATGAAGTAGGTGAGTACTTCGAGGATCGTACTCAAGGGAGGCGAGTGCCAGATCAATTCTAACCTAAACACTATAAGATCTAAATAGTAATTTAAATTAGTTATAGTATGAAAGCATAAAATAAATGATTTTTAAGGTTTTTATAATAGAAAAAAAATATCATAAAAAGGAATAAACTTCAAGAGATAGAAAAGGAGAATGAAACAAATCTAATTATGGGTGATTCGCTCTGAAACAAATCTAATTATGGGTGATTAGCTCGTTTCAATAATCTCCATCAACTGTTGTTTTTGGTTCCTCGTCAATCAACTAGTCGCTACCCTAGCAGAATCTTCCGATCTTCCACTGACATAACGAGCCAGCAAGAACTACTTATCTTTCAACCTCACAGTTTAGGTTAGTTTGGGGTTAAGGTGTTCATGGTTTGACAATACCAATTTTGGGTTAATTCCCACCTTGATGACTTCCCGGGGTTGTTAGGCCTAGGGTTTGTTTTACGTTCTTCCTTTCTTAAATAGTTGATCAGTTGAGTAACCGTACAAAATAATTAATAGATTATACCTCCACCCGCTAATCCCGCATAGAAGGATTAGTTCCTCATTGTTTTCATAAACAATATAGAATCAATATAAAGAGAAAGTATGCTAATTAAATCGATAGTATAGAGTATATGAAAGAGCCTAATTGTATTGAAATTAATCACGAATCCACAAAGTTTGAGTGCTTTCCACAATTCAGATCTCTTGAGAACAAGAAAAAATAACTGAAATAAATTATAAAACCTAAAAACAAAAGAAAAACTAAACTAGTTTTACTAAAGAAAATCTAGGCTAAGTGAATGATGTCTTTTACATGTGACAAAGGAGTCTAATTATAAATTTCAGGTGGCCATCGTCCTTAACCCAAGGTTAGCTGATGTTCTCGAGCTTTAAGTTTGATTGTGTGGACCAAAACACGCCCAGCTCATGTTTTATTCCATCCATAATCGATGACGCGACACACCAGGACCTGTGTTGCGGTACACCAAGACCTATGTTGCGACATAGTAGTCAGTGTACTCCTCTTGGGATATCTACAGGGGTATGTCGCGACACCATTAGTCTATGTTGCTACATCGAAGGCCTTCTAGTGAATTCTCTATTTTGTTCCCTGTGTTGCGACATCGAGCCTTCCATGTTGTGACATAGTGACCAATATTGATTTTGTACGCATTCTAATGGTCTCCTGCACACTTATAGATGTTAGTAGCTCACCCTAAGGTCAATAAAAGACTTAATTTGTAGATTTTATTAACTTAAAAGAAACTTAAGAAAACATAATTAAAACTTAATGAAAATACTTGTTTTCAAGCTCCTATAGTGCAAAAATTAGTTTAAGCTACTACATCGAATTACGTCAGATCAAACTCCTCCACACTTAAGTCAATGCTTGTCCTCAAGTAATAAGAAATAAAAGCGACAAACCTTGAGAAAATATAATACAAGTATTGACTTCAAAGCACATGACTTAGGCTTTTCATATTCACTAACAACTTTAACATGATGAATAATTGATTTACCACTTTTGACCACAAACATTTAAGTTCAGTATGTTACAAAATGTACAAGTATTAAGGGTCTCTCCTGTAGGGATCTATCAACAAATCATACAAGTAATTTGATTATTTGAGCATAATACAAATAGTTATTTATGCGATTGTTTAATATAATGTCCATTCATGCATAATGATATTTAGGTCACATTGGACTTTTCGACTTGTAACGTTCTGAGGCTTAGGACAAGTATCGAATTCAAAAGCAGTAAGCATCAAGAGGGGTTACAAACACAAAAATAGTTTGACACATCGTATCGATCCGTATTCTTCCCCCTAGTGACCCTTTCCTACTGACAGCCTTATTTCTCATTCTCTCACCTTCCTTATTTCTCCAAATAGGAAATCATAGCATGACATAATAACTATGTCTAGGTTACCAGTTTCTGTGCACTCATGAATAAGTTTTTTCTATTTTTGTGACTTTGTCACTTTTCTCTTTTTCAATGAATTTCAATCATGAATGCTTTTTCACAGTTTCAAGACTTTTTCTACTTGTACTACTTTTGCTTTTTGAATTTTTCTTTTGTTTTGCACTTTCAGGCTATCCTATAGTTCCCATATCACACCAATCTTTCCTATTTCACTCTGTTTTTACAAACTCCATCGTGATGTATCTACTTAACCCTCAATATGTATGGACAGATGTCTATAATTGTGCAATGCAGAACTAAAGAAAAAGGGCAAATACAAATTAACATTTTTAGGTTCGGGGTTTGTAATGAGGTTCATCAAGAAGTGTCAACAGGCTCAAAAATTGTTACTAAAGGCAAATATAAATAGGAAAACTTTTTGGCTCTAGATGAAAATGCCTTAGGTCACCCCTTAACATCTCAATATGCACGAACTTAATCAACCAAACAAACTCAAATTCAACCATTTATCATTCATACTAGCATACTCGTTCCCTTTTATTTTCTATATCATTTGGTACAATTGATTGCTTTATACCTATTTATACTGTAATATATAGAACTTAGTAGTCTAATAATAAAAAAATTAAAATCACCTACCATCAATCACTTGTATTTTTACAAGCTCAAGCACACAAAAGACAAGAATAATCAAAGAAAAATGTAGAAACAAATAGACAACTTTTTTATGTTACCCCCTCACAGTTTAGTTGACACATTATCTTCAATGTGTAGCCCCTAAATATAAGGAAAGAAGTTACTTGATTGATCGTGGTCACTCCAGCTGCTAATGGTGGGTGCTTCCTCCTTTGGTCGTATACGCTCGAATTGTTTGTGTCCCCTTCGCATTGGGTTTCTACATAGAAATTTTAAACAAAATGCAAGATAACTAAAAATCTACTATCAATACTCCTCCTACAAAGTTTAAATAAAAAATTAATACAAGTCTTTGAAAGAAAAAATAAAAATGTTCAATCCTCCTCCTCATCATCCCAATGTGGTGCCTGCCTCATTTCCATCGGAGCTTTTCCCTTTCATTTGACATATGTTTGGTGAGAGTCCCACCCGTTGAAGACACATGACGAGTTGAGATTCGAATAAAGGCCCCTTTGGTGTAGAAAATTGTGGCTAGAATGCCGCTTCATATACGTCCTCCGTTCCAGGGTACTTTAGAGCAACACTTTACTCCTCAAAATTAGCTCCCTCATCTTGATGAGTCAATGCCGGGCTGAACATGTCTGAGGGATAATTCGGAGCGTGTAGCCCATTCATTATTTTAAATTCTTGGAGTTCTGGGCCTATTTCCTCTATCCACCGAATCATTCTATGAAGCTTTTCCTCCATGCTCCCGCTGATTCCTCTTTGAATTATTTTCTTCTCCTTTCGCTTAAGTGACACTAGGACATCCAACTTTTCCTCCTCTGATTCCAATTCATGATTTGTTTCCTTTGAAGATGGACATATTGGGTGTACACGAATCTCTAATTATGTTTTTTTTGATTTCATGAACTGTTCATTCTTGCCCATTGGAACTCCTGCTCATCGAAAAGTGAGGAAAAAAGATTCCATCTTTTTGGCTATGCGTACACCGTCTCATGTCTCGGTAAATCCATTTGGCCACACAAACTTGCTTACGCTGCAAAATTCCATATAATAAAATAACTCGAAAAGTATTCAAATTAGAAACATTTAGAGCAGACACAATTCTAGTGCTGATGAACTGTATCCACATTTTTACAATAGGAAACATTATTACTTGATTGAAATTAGTGGGAAACTCTGTATCGGGCCTATAGTTGCATGTACCTCTACCTTGAGTCAATTACTTAATAACATCTTCCTTGTCTATATTCTCAAATTTATCTAAATCGGTGCTACTAATGAAGTCTTTTTCATAGAAAAGTGCATCGTAGAATTCACATATATCCCTAGGAGTGATCGGCACTTATTCACTCTTCACTGTCACAGTATCCCAATTGATTATTTTTTGTATTTCTTGGTCTCTAAAAAAAGTGTAAAATTCTTGCACTACAGAGACCACAGCAGTTTCCTTGGGAATGATATAAAATCGTTCCCAACTATCGTATCTAACCAAAGTCCAAATTTCATTGCACAAAATCATTGAAAGTTCAAACCCTTGTTCCTGGATTATAAGCCTACCTTGTAACTCAAGAAAATATTTTTTCGTTTTTAGATTCTCAAATTTTTCAGGGCCTGAAACTACCAGAGTAATTTGTACTGTAGTTTTCTTACTTCTTCTAGGAGGCATTCTCTAGAAAGAAAGTTTCTAGCAAAAATATGAACAATAATCAATGGAACAGTAAAAGGGAGTTGAGAATACTTTAACCTCAATCTTTTGAATCCGTATGTGCCTCTGGTTCAATTGATTTGATGATGTTCTCCTCCAATGTGGCTTTTAGGAATGAGGATGAATTATTGAACACCTAAGTTTTTGGTGGAAAAGAAGGTTTGGGAATTAGAGGTTTTAAAGAGTTTTAAGAGAGGTTAGATGTTAAAATTAGGTTAGGTTGTGTTAATATGGTGTTTTTATGCTTAAAATGGGTGTTTTTGAGGTAAAAACCTAGGTATTTCGAGGGCTAAAAAGTTAGGTTGCGAAATTGGGTCGGGATGACCCTTGTAACACCCCAAACCTGGCCTAAACGTTACAACCGGATCTGGTATGTCACATGAAATGATGGTTTTAATGAACTTTTGAAATAAAAGATACTTCGCGATGTGTTAGCATTTTGGACAATCAAATTCAGCTTTATGGCTTCCTTGCAAAAAAAAATGTGAATAATCTTAATAATCGAAGACAGGTTTGTGATACGAAAATCGAAAAGTATAGGTATTCCGAAACATGTCATTTTGAAAATAGAGTTTGTGGTTTTAAGTGGATTTCTAAATTTAATTATTAATCTGCATGTTATCCTCTTCTTAATATTTTGGAAAACGTTTAATTATATTTTTAGGAAAACTTTGTGTTTAGTATTTCAAAATATAATAATAACCGAATTAAATCAAAATCCAAATTAAAATTTTGGAGGCCTTATTAAATTGCGAAATCCCATAACAAAAAATAAAGAAGAAGTTTAAATAAGAACCGAAAGTTTCTAAGAAGATACTGCATGGCCACCTCAAAGCCTACCTCGGTTCCAAATCTGCGATCTAAGGATTACCTACAAAATTAAGCAAAGGGGTGAGTCACCGAGACTCAATGTGTAAATGCCCTTATCAAACAAACTGGGCCTTAAGCTCACAGATGCACATTGGGCTTTAGCCCACACAATATAGCATATTAAAAAAAATGTATGCAATGCAACCCAGCCCAATCTAGTTTTCCATCCTCTAGGTCACCTGAATCGGCCAAACACCCGTGGCATCAAGCCACTGTGGTTCCAAACCACTGTGGTCCCAGACCACTTGCGAAAGAGTCTCAGAATATATAAACGTGGCGCCAACCCACTGTGGTCCCAGACCACTGTGACAATCTCTGATAAGTATATGTGGGGCCAACCCACTGTGGTACCAAACCACTGAGATAAGTCACTGATAAATATATGTATACGTGGTTCCAAACCATCGTGGTCCTGCACCAACGTGATGTAACTCATCGAATCACACTTCCCCTTTCAATCATATCCCAAAGCCCATGCAAACATACTAACAGTATACAACAGGTACATAATCATGCTATACGAAAGGCAATCATAACAATACTTACCTGGTATCTCCAACCTTACCCATAAGGGTATCTCGACTGTCTGTACAGTCATTTTGGCTTTCAGCCAACACAGTTATTAACTCAAACAATAAAGAAAAGTGTGAGTATTACACACCTGATTACGCGTAAGACTAGACTCTCTACGTCGACACTCTCCCTAGCAGGGATAACAGCGATTTACCTATCCCAGGCAGACGTCAACTCTCTACCACAGCCCGACGAAAAATCTCGAACCGCTGACACAGCACCTCTTTTAATTTAGGAGCAGAGATTACGGGTCCACTCCCCTCCTTAATTTGGCTAGCACACACATCTATGAAGAGACTTGATCAGTACAGTATTATAGTGAAACAACGATTTTCCCCAACAAGGGGTTTGATTAAAATAGGGTAAACAAATAGAGGCTGATCACAAAGAACAAAAGAGGGCTCCTTACCTTAAAACTCAAATGGAAAGGTAAGATTCGATAAACAACAGACCTTCAGGCTTCGGACTTCATACGTTCGGCCACTGGGGTTTCCCGAAGTAAACGTTCCAAAATGAGAGAAGAAGAAGAAGAGAGTAGCTAAAATATAAACACCAAGAACAAAATAGCCATTCGACTATGACCACATAGAATCGAAAAAAATAAAGAAAGAAACGAAAGAGTCTCCCCTTACCTTTACTAACCGAAACCGATTGAAGAGACTCCCTGCGGCCAAAGATTCCTAGCACCTTGCTTTGCAATGTTCGGCTAACAGAAAAAGAGTGTAAGAATAGATTTAGTGTGGTGTCAAAGGAGATTCGGCTATGGTGAAAAGGTGTAGAAATGAAACACACAAGAGAAAAGAGTGAGAAGTATGTTTCGGCTAGAGAAGAAAAGAGTGTAGAAGAGAAAAGATGAAGAAGACTGTTTCAACTTTAGAGCAAAACAAAAGAAAACCAAAGAGAAGAGAAAAGAAAATGGAAACTGAGATTTGGCTATGAGAGGGTAGAAGAGAAAATTGTTTGAGAAAAAGAATGAAAGGGAAAAAAGAAATGTCCGAGTGGTCACCCTAGTTTCGGCTAACGTCAAAGAAGCAAGAAGAGATGAAGAGAAGAAAGCTAAAAGTTTTGGCATAAAGAGAAGTAGAAAACCGAATGAGAGAAAAAGAAAAAACTCCCTAAGACCGTTGCAAAAATTCGACACTCTCCCTATATGACTGAAAATGCCAAAATGAAAATGCCTACTACTCAAGAGAATTTTGGCACACACACCTATCATAGCAACTAAATCGAAATCCCCCTCCAAGCTTCCCACATTCGACCAACACCTCCACCAACACCAAATCCCTTGATTTGCTCCACCAAATACTCCCTATCACTCATTCAAATTGGTTTGACAAATTCAAACTCCTCCAAGCTCTCTTGTCCATCCATTTGAATGCATTGACCCATTCAACCACCACCCTTGAAGAGTCCCTACCGAAACCATCTCCTCTCCATCTTAGCTCCAAAAATAAAGATTCATAATGAGGCTTATGGGATTGGAACTCCTCCTCTTCTGCTCCTACAAGTGACGCCACCTCCACTTGGACACACGCTTCTTTTGTGCCAACAAACACATGCAAATAAACTTAAGACCTGCTCCTACTAGCTCTCCCCCCTTAGATGCCCAAAACATAAAATTTTACCAAGGCTCTGGCTTGAACCTGAGCCTCACCAGGACCCCCAAGCATATTTAAATAACAGCAGAACGAACCAAGCACACAGAAAAGCCTAAAATGCAGAACCCCTAATTCTAGGATGTTACAGTTCTACCCCCTTAAAGAAATTTCAGCCTCAAAATTTACCTGATCAAAATATGTGAGGGTATTATTGTCGCATCACATCTTCTGGCTCCCACGTGGCTTCTTCTGAATTGTGATTCCGCTATAAAACTCTAACCAACGGAACTGATTTTCTTCTCAACGCCTTGACATCTCGATCTAAGATCTGCACTGGTTCTTCTTCAAAAGACAAATTGGGTCTTACTTCAATTTCCTCCACTAGCACTATGTGAGATGGATCTGAACGATAGTGTCTTAACATTGAAACGTGAAATACATCATGTATCTACCTCAATTCTGATGGTAACTCAAGCTGATAAGCCACTGGTCCCACACGTTTCAACACCCAATATGGCCGGATGAATTTGGGGCTCAACTTGCCCTTTCAACCAAACCTTAAAACCTTCTTCCAAAGTGAAACTTTCAGAAAAACCTGATCACCCTCTGTGAATTCTATTTCCTTACTCTTCAGATCTGCATACGATTTCTGCCTGTCAAAAGCTTCCTTCAACTGAGCCCGAATCAACTGAACCTTTTCCTCCGTCTTTGAAACCAATTTCAAACCCAACAACTGTCGCTCACCTAACTCAGTCCAACAGGTAGGAGTACGACAACTACGACCATACAACGCTTCATAAGGTGCCATCTGAATACTGGATTGATAGCTATTATTGTATGCAAATTCTGCCAACAGTAAGAAATCCTCCTAGCTACCCCTGAAGTCGATAACATAGCCTCTCAACATATCTTCCAGTATCTAAATTACCTTCTCTGACTGATCATTAGTCTGTGGATGAAACGCCGTGCTGAAATCTAGTCTTATACCCAACGCTTGATGTAACGCCTTCCAGAACCACGATGTAAACCTAGGGTTCTATCTGATATGATAGACACTGGTACCCCATGTAACCTCACAATCTCTGCTACATACAGCTTAGCTAACTTCTGCAACGAATATTCGACATGAATGGGTATGAAGTGGGCAGACTTTGTCAACTGATTGACAATCACCCACACCGAATCTTTCTTAGTAGACGTAAGAGGTAGCCCACTAAAAAATCCATCGTTATCCTCTCCCACTTCCAAAGTGGAATCTTCACTGGCTGTAGCAACCCCGAAGGCAACTGATGCTCTGCCTTCATCTGTTGACACGCCAAACATGTGCTCACGAACTCGGTAACTTCTTGCTTTAGACCTGGCCACCAAAACTATTCACGCAAATATCGATACATTTTACTTTCACCGGGATGCATAGCATATGGACTACTATGCGCCTCCCGCAGAATCCTCTGTCTCAACTCAGAATCCTTCGACATACATACTTTTCCACGAAAGCATAATACTCCATCACTGTTTAGACCAAAATCTTCTGTCTCACCACCTTCCACCTGCTGAAGTCGAGAACTTAATAATTCATCTGAAAACTGTTTCTCTTTGATCTGACTTACCCATGAAGGCTTCACTTAAAGTTCGGCTAACAAGCTTCCATCTTCATACAAACTGAGATGAGCAAACACCGCCCTCAACTCCGATATCACCTTACGGCTCAACGCATCCACCACTACATTAGCTTTTCCTGGGCGATATTCAATCAAGCAATCATAGTCTTTCAATAATTCAATCCACCTCCTCTACCTTAAATTCAACTCCTTCTGGGTAAGGAGATATTTCAGGGTCTTATAGTCGGTGTAGATAATCGACTTCTCTCCATACAAGTAGTGTCTCCAAATCTTTAGAGCGAACACTACCGCAGCTAACTCCAAATCATGAGTGGGATAATTCACTTCATGTGGTCTTAATTGCCGAGACGCATACGCTACTACCTTCCCTTCTTGCATTATTACACATCCTAACCCTGTGTGTGATACATCACAATAGACGACAAACTCCTTCCCAACCTCAGGCTAAATCAATACAGGTGCCTCAGTCAAGATCTTCTTTAGCTTCTCAAAGCTCTTCTGTTGTTTATTAGCCCAAACAAACGGTACCCCTTTCTATAACAACTTGGTTAACGGTGAGCAATCAACGAGAATCCCTCAACGAACCTTCAGTAGTACCCAGCTAACCCAAGAAAACTTTGAATTTCTACTACCGACTTTGGTAGTTTCCAATGCAAAACAGCTTTCATCTTTTGGGGATATACCTTAATCCCCTCGGCAAACACAACATGCCCCAAGAATGTAACCTCCCTCAACCAAAATTCACACTTGCTGAATTTGGCATACAGTTGCTTCTCTCTCAAAATTTGCAGAACAATCCGAAGATGTGAATCATGCTTCTCTTCCGTCTTTAAATATACCAAGATATTGTCTATGAACACTATGACAAATCGATCCAGGTAGGGTTGAAATACCTGGTTCATCATATCCATAAACGCAGCTGGTGCATTCGTCAACCCGAAAGGCATCACTAAGAACTCGTGGTGACCATAACGAGTTTGAAAAGCCGTCTTATGAATATCCGCCTCCTTGACCTTAAGCTGATGATAACCTGACCTCAAGTCTATCTTTAAGAAAACCAAAGCGCCTCACAGCTGATCAAATAGATCGTCAATCCTAGGCAACGGGTATTTATTCTTAATCGTCAACTTGTTCAGTTGCCTGTAGTCAATACACATTCGTATCGACCCGTCTTTTTTCTTAACGAACAACACCGGTGCTCCCTACAGAGATACACTTGGTCAGATAAAACCATGGTCCAAAAACTCCTGAATCTGAGCTTTAAGTTCCACCAGATCCTTCGACGCCATCCTATAAGGGGCAATAGACACTGGAGCTATTCCCAGAAGTAAATCAATGCCGGACTCCACCTCGCGATCTGGAGGTAACCTTGGAAGCTCTTATGGGAAGAAGTCGGAGAACTCTTTCACCGTTATAACATCCTTTATAGACAATTTTTTAGCTTTCAAAGCACTGATGAAAGCTAAGAACGCCCCACATCCTTTCCACACCATTCTTTCAGCCTTTAAAGCAGACACCACATTGGACAGGTAATTTCTTCTCTCGCCTATCACCAGCACCTCCTTATCCTCAAGAGTCTTCAAAATCATGCACTTAGCAGCACAATCCAAGTTTGCTCGATACTTACCAGCTAATGCCTAAAATCAAGTCGAACTCATCGAACGACAATTCCATCAAATCAGCCGAGAAACCAACCCCTTGTACTTCTAAAGGCACACTTCTAAATAGTTTATCCACCACTACAGATTGTCGTAAAGGGTTAATCACTATCATTTCTCTAGAAGCAATCTCAGATTCTATATTCAAAGTTTCAAACACAGTACTAGCAACATATGAATGTGCAGACCGAATATCTATCAAAGCTGTAAAGGGCACACAAAAAATAAAGAACATACCGGTTATGATGTCCGGTGCATCGCCATCCTCCCGACGTCTACCTGCATAAACTAACCCAGGCTGTCTTCCATCTGTATTCCCAGCACATTCGCCCGGTGCTTCACGTCCTCGACCAAAACCATTTCCTCCTCTGGCCGGACCACGACCTCTCGGTGGTTGCTGCCCACCTCGTCTGGACTGAGCATATCCCTGACCTACTGGCCGTGCCCTATTTGGCTATTACGGACAGTCCCTTACCAGATGATCTACAGAACCACACCTAAAGCATCTTTTATTTCTTGCCAACACTCCCCCGAATGAAAATTTCTACATCTGGCACACGGTTGAGACCGACCAACAGCAACAGGCTTTGTAACTAGACTCGGCCCATCAAATCTAGGCCTCTTCTGGAAACCCCCAATAGATCCTGACGACCCAAAATTCCTCTTATTCCTACCTCTATCCTTATCCCGATTCTACTTCTCCGCCCGACTTACCTCTTCAGCTATCTTTGCCTTCTCAATCAGGTTAGCAAAACTCTCTTTCTCATTGCGGAGCTATCAGTACTCGCAACACATCCCTCAGACCATCCTCAAATCGAACATAACGCTTGTGATCAATTGCGACGATACCCTGGATAACGGCTTAGACGTAGGAACTCCACCTCATACTCAGCCACCGACTTATTCCCCTAGACTAAATTCAGAAATGTCTTCCTCTAAGGATCCAAATAACTCGCCCCAACATAATTTCCCTAGAACATTGTCTTGAAGAAATCCCAAGTAATACGGTCTACTGATGTACCATCCCTTACTGTGAGCCACCA
Source organism: Gossypium rotundifolium (assembly GCA_025506655.1). NCBI lineage: Eukaryota > Viridiplantae > Streptophyta > Magnoliopsida > Malvales > Malvaceae > Gossypium > Gossypium rotundifolium. The sequence goes on along the minus strand of CP106722.1, from coordinate 81,788,120 downwards.
TTGGTACGCCTCATCTTGAAGGAAGGACACTACTCCTTTCAGCTTTTCTTCTGCGGTGCAGTCAAGATCGTCCATGATTCGTTCTACCGCCTCCAGCCAGTATTCAACTAGGTTAGGAGCCACACTAGAAATACCCCTAAATATCTCGGCCCCATCAGCTCGAAGTTGCTCCGGAATAGATTTCTGAGCTACTGATCCTGTGCTAGCTCCTGCAAACCGCTCCAAAACACGCAGCATAGCTTGGGACAAAGCATCGCCCCCTCCAAATCAGTCTTGAGACCTCGCTTCCACTACTGGTGATGCTGGCACTTCACCTTCTGGCCCATGTCCTGATTCCACGGGTTCAGCCTCAACACCCCGGCCTCTACCACGGCCGCGTATACCACGTCCATGTCCCCTAGTGCTCATGACCACAGAATTGACTTAATCTGATTAAAATTTTATGAATTAGCATATCTTCCACTATTTATTACCCAACAGTTTATGAAAATAGAATTAGAAGTAAATTTTTTCGCAAGACATAAATCTAAAAGTCTTAATCTCTAAAGCTGAAGTTCTTAAAACTATCAATCACAATATAATCTTTCCATAAGAAATCAAACAATAATCAGAAAACTTACAGTGCAGATTGGTGTCGGAGACTAGGGTGCCATGCTTCCCGAAAACATGTATTTTTTCCTAAACCATATTCTAAACCAACTTTTGAAAATAGTTTCGAACCCATTTCCACAGCCGAGTTTTTGAAACCTAGGCTCTGATACCACAATCGTAACACCCCAAACCCAGCCTAAACGTTACGACCGAATCTGGTATGTCACATGAAATGATAGTTTTAATGAACTTTTGAAATAAAAGATACTTCGCGATGTGTTAGCATTTTGGACAATCAAATTCAGCTTTATGGCTTCCTTGCAAAAAAAAAATTATGAATAATCTTAATAGTCAAAGACAGGTTTGTGATACGAAAATCAAAAACTATAGGTATTCCGAAACATGTCATTTTGAAAATAGAGTATGTGGTTTTAAGTGGATTTCTGAATTTAATTATTAATCCGCATGTTATCCGCCTGTTAATATTTTGGAAAACGTTTAATTATATTTTTAGGAAAACTTTATGTTTAGCATTTCAAAATATAATAGTAACTGCATTAAATCAAAACCCAAATTAAAATTTTGGAGGCCTTATTACATTGAAAAATTCCATAACAAAAAAAGAAAAAGTTTAAATAAGAACTGAAAGTTTATGAGAAGATATTGCATGGCCACCTCAAAGTCTGCCTCAGCTCCAAATTCACGATATAGGGATTACTTGTAAAATTAAGCAGAGGGGTGAGTCACCGAGACTCAGTGTGTAAATCCCCTTATCACACAATCTGGGCCTTAAGCTCACAGATGCACATTGGGCCTTACCCCACACAATATAGCATATTAAAAAAAATGTATGCAATGCATCCCAACCCAACCTAGTTTTCCATCCTCTAGGTCACTTGAATCGGCCAAACGCCCGTGGCATCAAGCCACTGTGGTTCCAAACCACTGTGGTCCCAGACCATTTGTGAAAGAGTCATAGAATATATAAATGTGGTGCCAACCCACTGTGGTCCCAGACCACTATGACAATCTCTGAGAAGTATATGTGGGGCCAACCCACCGTGGTACCAAACCACTGAGATAAGTCACTGATAAATATATGTATACATGGTTCCAAACCACTGTGGTCCCAAACCACTATGACAGAAGTCATTGAATCACACTTCCCCTTTCAATCATATCCCAAAGCCCATGCAAACATACTAATAATATACAACAGGTATATAATCATGTTATACAAAAGGTAATCGACTCTCTGTACAGTCATTTTAGCTTCAGCCAACACAGTTATTAATGCAAACAATAAAGAAAAGTGTTAATAGCGATTTGCCTATCCCAGGCAGACGTCGGCTCTCTACCACAGCCCGATGGAAAGTCTCGAACCGCCAACACAGCACGTCTTTTAAATTTAGGAGTAGAGATTATGGGTCCACTCCCCTCCTTAGTTTGGCTATATAATATCCAAGGTTCGGGGGTTGTGCATATTTTAATTCGTATCTATGTGTTAATACGCTCTGCACGTTAATTGGAAGTATTTGGGGGTTTCGGGAAACCTTGGGCTTTGGTAGAGGTCATAGGAAAATTTTTGTTCTAACCTGAGCTAGGGGAAGCTAAGGGAGCTAAGCCTTAAGGACCTTAGTGTGGGACTTATGACACAAGGAGTGAGGTGGTGGAGTGGCATGGGACGCTACTTATGGTACAGGGGAGGTTGTGTCAACAAGGGGTGTCAAGGGAGAGGAGGTTCGAGCTACGAGGATAGTAATTTGAGTTGCTTTTTGCGTCAAGGAGGAGGGAGAGTTGGATGGCATTTTGACTCTAGAAAGGGTGAAGTATAGATTGGGTTGGAGAGCTTAAAGATTAGGCTAGGTAGGAGGGAAACAAGGGATAAGGGAGAGAGAGAAGCAGTGGCCAAATGTGGGAATCTGAGGGGTGAGAGTTGGCCGACAGTAGGGCACTTGGTGATGGCATTTTCGGTCAAGATAGGGGGGTGAGGCCGAATTTGTTAGTATAGTGTTAGGTACCCTTTTTGGGATTTTTCTTTTCTCTCCATAACTCTCAATAGTCGAACCTCTATTGAACCTCCCCACCACTTCTTTTCTCCTTTTCTTTCCTTAATTCTTAAAAGCCAAAATACTTCTTGTTAGTAGCCGAAAGTGGTAGTCCTCTTCTTCTTTCTTTGTCCTTTTGTCTCATCAACTTTTTTTTATTTTCGAAACCATTCTTTTCTTGTCGTTTCTCTAAGGCTGAACCTACAAGGGTAGTGCCTCGATTACTTTCTTTTAGTCTCTTCAAGCAAACGTTGGTGGTGAGTACCTTTCTCTTAGCAATCGATTTTAACTCTTCTTCAATTGTGGCCTAAACTGAATGGTTGGCCTTGGTTATTTGGGATGGCCAGACCTTAGTAGGGCCTTGATTTTGTGTTTCTTTCATGTGTAGCCAAAGGAAGGAAGCGCTAAGGATCTCGTGGGTTCGATTGCATAAGGTAAGGGGTTAATATTTGGTCAAGGGCTTTTTCCATAGGTATTTTTGTGTTGAAGCCGAAACTGACTTGAGTGTATAGGGATTCGACAGACTCCAAAGGCAAGTGACAGTTTTGGGATTTAGACAAACAAGGTAAGGAGGGGTCTAGATATTCAGCCAAAGGCCATATTGTCTATTAAGGTTGGTGATTCTGACTATGGTCTTTTAGGGGTAGTTCGACAAGTGGGAAGTAAAGCAAAAGCCTTCGGGTTATCAGATGTGTGATTATTACACAATTTCCCGAGTATGTATAAAATACTGTATGTGTTATAAGTATGATGATTAGTACAGTGGCAATAATGAGATGGATACCCTTGTGCATTAAGGGTAAGGTTAGTGATTATCGATTTCTATTCTTTTTCTTCTAAGATTAAAACCGAAACCAGGAAATCTAACCCCATTATAGTGTTAGTCAAAAGTTGGAAAGAAGGCTTCGGGATCTGTCCATAAGTCAACCATAAGGAAGGAATCTTCCAAGATCTAAGGTAAGGAAGACATTCGGCCAAGGCCTTAATTGTTGATTAAGATCTATTTTTCGTTTTAAAAGGCCGAAACTAATTTGTTAAAGTGATTTAAAGCTTCGTCGAATACAAGAAGGGTATAGTGAGGATTTCGGGATTTGGCACCAAGGTAAATTTTAGTGTACTAATCCTACTAGGATTTGGATTTATGGCCGAATGGCTCTTTACTAAGTATTAAATGATTGATTAAATGTAGAGATTTAAGATCTAAGGCATTAGATCAAGCTTTTCGGGATTTCAGCGAATTTGTTAAGCGAACCAGGTGTGTACCCCACACTACTTTTTAATAAGATTTATGGCAATAATTAATATGTGCATGTTTATAAGAATGTGAATATGGCTAAGATACCATGCTATGGTACAAAAGTACTCAGGTACGTTTCCTAATCCTACTAGGATTATGAAAATATGTTATTTTTAACATGTGAAAAGTGATGAGAATGTGAATTAAAGCATGATATGCATGATATGTATGATATGGGGCATATGGGATATTATGAGAAAGGGGAAGTGAACGTGGTGACCTAAGACCATAAAATCTGAATGTGGTGACCTAAGACCACGATGTCTGAATATGGTGACCTAAGACCACGATATCTGAATGTGGTGACCTAAGACCACGATATTTGAATGTGGTGACCTAAGACCACGAATTTTATAAGAAGCGATCGAGACGTCATTGCAATGACGCCTTCGATGGTGTGTAGCGGATGGAGGTTGACTTAGTAGTCCCACGGTGTGCGAGGATGGTACGGGTGATGTGTAGTGGATGGCATATAGGTTTGGGTTCGGGTTGCATCATTATTTCCTATCAGTTATATGAATATGCATGTAATATGTGAACATATGCCTAAATTGTTAAATTTTAGTGTGGTTACACATTGAGTCTGTTTGACTCACCCCTTGTGGGATTATTTTTCAGGTAACGATCAGTAATGGGCTGGGTCGGCAGGAGCTTAAAGGTGGCCATGCACAGCAAGGAATTTATTTAAATTTGGATTTTTATTTCATTAAGTACTTTGAATTTTTTTTTTGGGAATTATTTGATGTAATAAGGCCATAGTAGAACTACTTTACTTTGCTTTTATTTATTAAGCTTACAAACTTTTATTTATTAAAAGATTAAGTAAATTTATTTTAAAACAAAGCCTAAACGTTTTGTCACCTAAAGTAAAGGATTTTAATAATGAAATAAACTTGTTCTCAACTCAAGCCCAACCCAAAACAACCTTTCTTTCAAAACACACAAGTTTTTCCTAAGTAACAAAAGAATTTGAAACGGTTTACACCGGGGAACATACCAAATCCGGTCAAGGCTCGTGGGCCGGGGTTAAGGTGTTTCAATTTGGTATCAGAGCCCAGTTTTAAACTCTCTGCCTTGGGTTTAAGGCCCAAAACGTTTTCAAAGTTAAGCCCAAAAAGAATTTTTGTGAATTAAGTAGGATTTTCTAGCATGGCCCACTAAGTCTCCGACCCGAAGTCCACCAGGTAAGTACTCCGATCTCTTGTGTGATTTATATTATGATTTGTAGAAGGGTAGATTTGGAACGTAGAATAGAGATTTAGTACTTGAACCCTAGGGCTAGTTACCCCAACAATTACATAAGACTTAAATGCCTAATTGAACAAACCTATGGTTAAGTCGCCGAGTTAGGGTGTGGCAACCATGGTGTGCATGTCTAGGATTGGTTTCGGTGAGAGCTTCGTATTTAAGCAGTCCGCGTGACTCACCTCCTCTCCACTCGAATTCTACTTGGTGCGTAGCTTCGGTTCACCCTAACCAAGAGGACTTATACACGGGCTAAACCCCTAACTAAAACCCGAAAGGGATTAGCCGTATTTTTATGAAAACCCTCGTTTTATAATCACCAAATTACCCCTTGAATAGTAGCAAAAACTTATTTTGGAAAATTTTCAAAAATATTTTCGATTTATAAAATTACAAAAATACCTCTAGTGGTAAAATTACAAAAATGCCCTTGGTTTATTTCATTACTTTATAAAATGTTTAAAAACCCTAATTTGCAAAATGTCAAAATACCCTGATTTTAGAAAAAATTACGAAATTACCCCTACCCTACAAATTACCGAAATACCCCCGAGTTACAAAATTACCAGAATGACCCCCGATCTTCAAAAATTTCTGCAACAACACTGATTTGGAAAACAAATTCTCAGAAACAACCTTCAAGTTTTGTAAATTCCAAAATATCCTTGATTTATTAAGATTTATAAATTTACCTCGGTTTATTCTTGAAATACCCTGTAATTTCAAAATTTAAAATACCCCGGATTTTAAAATTACCAAAATACCCTTATTGACAAAATCACCAAGGAACCTTATTTTGACAAATTACAAAAATACCCACGTAGGAAAATTACGAAAATACCCCAGGTAGTGGAAAAACAACAATAATGAAAACTACAACATTTCTCTGAATGAACGAGAGTTCATAATTGATTGATGGATGTATGAATGTAAAGACTGTGTGCATGTATGAATACGAAAGAACCACTCCTAAAATTCTTTTCATAAAACTTCTTCGCGGTTAATCAGTGGAATAAAGGCTAATTCATAAAATTTCTTAATCAGATTAAAGCGCGTCGGTAGAGGAAGAATGACTGTGTTAGAACCCGTTAGATCGGGTCAAGGGTCTGACAATGAGTTACCACCGCCACCACCACCCCCAACTGTTGGTGTCGAGCAGCAGGCTCAAACGGGGGATGATGCTGTATCGCAGGCTGTGCTGCGAGTTCTGGAAATGATGGTTGGTGCTAGAGGGAATATAGGAGCTCGAAAATCTATACCCGAGCGACTCCGAGCCAATGGAGCTGAAGTGTTCCTTGGAGTATCTGGTGTGGCACCCAGTACAGCTAGATACTGGTTGGAAGTAACCGAGCGAATTATGGATGAGCTCGATCTAACCCCTGAGGAGAAGTTGAAAGGGATGGTGGCACTGCTACGTGATGAAGCGTATCAATGGTGGTTAACAGTTCGGGATGGTGCCACAGTTGAGGATCTGACCTGGGAATATGTTAAGGCAGCATATCAGAAGAAGTATGTCGGCACACGTTACATCGATGAGTAGAGGAAAGCCTTTTTGGGGCTGGTTCAAGGGAACAAGTCAGTAGCAGAGTACGAAGCTGAATTTTTGAGGTTAAACCGGTATGCTCGATGAGTGGTGTCAACAGAGCATGAGCGGTGTGTCTGGTTTGAGGACGGACTAAGGGATGACCTGAGGTTGTTAGTCGCTCCACATCAAGAGCAGGAGTTTTCTGCTTTAGTAGAGAAAGCTAAGATAGCGGAAGGAATTAAGGAGTCCGTGAGGGAGAACTCCGATCAAAATAGGCAGAAGAGAGAATTTGGATCGTCAAGGCCATCCAAGAATGAGCAAAAGAGGCCTAGAGTTGAAGGGTCATGAGGTCGACAAGTCTTCTCTTGGAGGCGATACCCTACTTGTGAACAATGTGGGAAGAAGCACTTAGGTGAATGTTGGAAAAAGACGGGAGGATGTTTTAAGTGTGGGTCAAAGGACCATATGATTAAGGACTGTCCAATGAGACCAGATGGGAATCAACCAGTAGCTCAGAATGTTAATCAGGCTGGTAGAGGTGGACAGCAACCTCAGTGAGGTCGTGGTCCGAACCATGGAGGAAATGGTTCCGGCCATGGTCGTGGAGCACTAAGCGGAGGTGCTGAAGGTTCGATGCAAGGTAGCCAAGGTTGGTTTATGCAGTCGGCTGTCGCGAGGAGAGTGATGTGCCAGATGTGACAACGGGTAAGTTTCTTATTTCCAGAATGTCTTTATTGCCTTGTTTATTATAGAGCTAGTTCGTTCTTGTATTGCTAGTGAATGGTATGAAACCTTGGATGTGAACTTTGGAATTGTGCATAAGAAATGTGTTAGTTTTATTAAGATCAGAGTGCGCAGTAATAGCGTAGTATGGTGAGTTAGATTGTACGATTGTTCGTTAGTAAGTAATTTCGAGGACGAAATTATTTTTAAGGGGGTAGAACTGTAACATCCTGAAAATGGGCCTATGCATTTTTGATTTAATTATACGAAATGGCATGTCTTATGTGTTATGAATGTATGGTGAACATTTTTGGAAACTTGGAAATGTTAAGTTTAAAAGAGGAAAGTGAACATTTTTGGAAGCTTGGAAATGTTAAGTTTAAAAGAGGAAAGTGAACATTTTTGGAAACTTGGAAATGTAAGGAAATGCTTTAGAAATGTTAAGTTTAAAAGAGGAAAGTGAACATTTTTGGAAACTTGGAAATGTTAAGTTTAAAAGAGGAAAGTGAACATTTTTAGAAACTTGGAAATATAAGGAAATGTTTTAGAAATGTTAAGTTTAAAAGAGGAAACTAAGGCAAGGTGGTCTTAAGAAAATTAATAGAAGAAATTTGACACAAGAACGGGCTTGGAGAAGTGGCTAGAAGGCACCACTTAAAGCCCAGTAAGTGACACCACAATCAAGGGGGAAGGAGCTTAGGTTCGAGTCACGTGGAAAGCAAATAAAAGAGTTTTATTTTGCTGCAAGGAGCAAGGGAGTTGGACGGCACCAAGGCACTTGGGGAAGAGTTTAATTCTCTTTAAAATTCGGCTAAATAGGTGGATCAATGATGGATAATTATTGTTTAAGAGATAAGAGATAATTAAGGGATTATTTTCATTAATTTTTAATAAAGATAAGAGAAGTGATGGCCAAGTAAGGGAGTCTTGGCCTAGTAATTTCGGCAAAAGGAGGAAAATAAGGCTATTCATCAATCTTCTCTTTTCCATTGAAGTCTCTGCCGAAAATTTCCTAGCAAACTCTCTCCTTTCTCTCTTATTTTTGCCATAGCCAAAATCTTTTTCTCCATAAGTCCACCATTGTCGAATCCCCTAGTGACTCTTTTCCCTCTCTTTTCTTTTGATAAACCGACAACACAGATAACCTTTAGCCAATTTCTTGTTAAGTTCCAAAAGCCGAAAACTAGCTATTATCAAGACCATAGTCGAATAGTTTGAGACTTCAAGCAAGGGGTTGTCGACTTGTGCATTAAGGGTAAGATTAGTGATTATCGATTTCTATTCTTTTTCTTCTAAGATTAAAACTGAAACCAGGAAATCTAACCCCATTATTGTGTTAGTCAAAACTTGGAAAGAAGGCTTCGGGATCTGTCCATAAGTCGACCATAAGGAAGGAATCTTCCAAGATCTAAGGTAAGGAAGACATTCGGTCAAGGCCTTAATTGTTGATTAAGATCTATTTTTCGTTTTAAAAGGCCGAAACTAATTTGTTAAAGTGATTTAAAGCTTCGCCGAATACAAGAAAGGTATAGTGAGAATTTCGGGATTTGGCACCAAGGTAAGTTTTAGTGTACTAATCCTACTAGGATTTGGATTTATGGCCGAATGGCTCTTTACTATTGATTAAATGTAGAGATTTAAGATCTAAGGCATTAGATCAAGCTTTTCGGGATTTCAGCGAATTTTTTAAGCGAACCAAGTGTGTACCCCACACTACTTTTTAATAAGATTTATGGAAATAATTAATAAGTGCATGTTTATAAGAATGTGAATATGGCTAAGATACCATGCTATGGTACAAAAGTACTCAGGTACATTTCCTACTCGTACTGGGATTATGAAAATATGTTATTTTTAACATGTGAAAAGTGATGAGAATGTGAATTAAAGCATGATATGCATGATATGTATGATATGGGGCATATGGGATATTATGAGAAAGGGGAAGTGAACGTGGTGACCTTAGACCACGAAATCTGAATGTGGTGACCTAAGACCACGATATTTGAATGTGGTGACCTAAGACCACGAATTTTATAAGAGGCGATGAGCACGTCATTGCAATGACGCCTTGATGGTGTGTAGCGGATGGAGGGTTGACTTAGTAGTCCCCACCGTAAAAGCGAGATGGTGCGGTGATGTGTAGCAGATGGCATATAGGTTTAGGTTCGGGTTGCATCATTATTTCCTATCTGTTATATGAATATGCATGTAATATGTGAACATATGCCTAAATTGTTAAATTTTAGTGTGGTTACACATTGAGTCTGCTTGACTCACCCTTGTGGGATTATATTTCGTGTAACGATCAAGAATGGACCGGGTCGGCGAGGAGCTTAAAGGTGGCCATGCACAAAGAAGGAATTTATTTAAATTTGGATTTTATTTCATTAAGTACTTTGAATTTATTTTTTTTGGGAATTATTTGATGTAATAAGGCCATAGCGAACTACTTTACTTTGCTTTTATTTATTAAGCTTAAAACTTTTATTTATTAAAAGATTAAGTAAATTTATTTTAAAACAAAGCCTAAACGTTTTGTCACCTAAAGTAAAGGATTTTAATAATGAAATAAACTTGTTCTCAACTCAAGCCCAACCCAAAACAACCTTTCTTTCAAAACACACAAGTTTTTCCTAAGTAACAAAAGAATTTGAAACGGTTTACATCGGGGAACATACCAGATCCGGTCAAGGCTCGTGGGCTGGGTTTGGGGTGTTTCATTTAAGGTATGATTTTGGAATGGGTTGATGCTTGTAGGTGTGACCCAAAGTGTGAGTGGCAATTTGGTCTTGCAAATAGCCTATATTTGCCCACATGGTTGAGCACACGGGTGTGTGGCTCGACCGTGTCTCTTAAGTTTTCAAATTGAAACAAGTAAGACTCGCACACTGGCGTGTGACTGGCCGTGTGAAATAAGTCAGTGTCGACCACGGGTTAAGCACACGGGCGTGTCTTCGACCATGGGGACAAGTCAGTATGTATGCCCTGTTTTGACACAGCTTGGACACACGAGTGTGTCTGAGGCCGTGTGAGGCACACGGCCTACCCACACGGGCGTGTGACCTCTGTAGCTTTGACAAATGTTAAGTTTTTAAAAAATTTCGTATGAGCTCGGTTTAGTCCCGACCCCTTTCCAATGCGTGTCTAAGGTCTCGTAAACTTTATTAGGGGACTTAGTGACATTGTTTGATTTTGATTTAATGATGTATGAACTATGAAGGTTAAATGTTATAATTTGATCGGTAATGCCTCTTAACCCTATTCCGGTGACGGATACGAGTTAGGGGTGTTACAAGCCATGTGAATGTTACTTGAGAATCTTGTGTTATTTCATGATAAATGTGTGGATATTATCATAAGACTTTATGTTGCTATTTATTGCATGCAAACTTACTAAGCTTTATGCTTACCCCATCTATTTTCCATTTCCTTGTAGTATTTTCAAGCTAGTTCGGGGATCGAAGGATGTCAAAGTTCGATTCACACTATCAAGCTATTCTTTTGGTATAGTACAGTTTGATTATTTTGGGTATGGCATGTATAGGAACTTGGTCATTTTGTTATACGTCATATTGGTTGGCCAAGGTGTTGGCTGTTAATGTTACTCAATTCATTTTGTAAATGGCCATTAGAGTTGACCGTTACTAGTTAAGTTATATCTATTCAATGATAATGAAATTCATGAAGTGCAAGCTTATGCAATTGAATGAGTAATGTGTGAAGTAGATGCATGAAGAAGTAGTGAAAAATTAAGGTGTGCATGTCTTGATAGTGAATATTGGTAGTGCATTATTGTTATGCTATGTGTTGCTTGAATAGGGTATAAGTATGGTTGTTGTTTTTTTCAGGGTGGCAAATGGTTTGGTAAATAGCCTTATAATTGTCCACACGGGTAGACACACGAGCATGTGTCTAAGCCGTGTGTGACACACGGTCAGCCCCGAGGGCGTGTTGATAGGTCGTGTGTTCCCCTGCATTCAAACTTAGCAAAACAGAATGCCCAATAGTAAGCACACGGCAGAGACACGACCATGTGTCTCAGTCGTGTGAAAGACATGGTCTTAAGACATGGGCGTGGGCCCAGGCCGTGTGAAGTCTGCACATAAATTACGAAAAATTCAGTTCATCACACGGGCTAGGGCACGGGCGTGTCACAGCCGTGTCAATGACACGGGCCCTAGACACGGGCGTGTGCCCTTATCATAAGGAAAAAATTTCTAAGTGTTATTGAGTTTTCAGTTTAGTCCCGAACCACTCCATGGGTATGTTTTGGGTCTCGTAGGCCCATAATAGGGACTGTAACACCCCTTACCCCTATTCTACGTCGAAATAGGATACGAGGCGTTATGTACTTAACTCACATAGCTATACAGCTTTGGGCTATCAAATTACATTCCAAAATTAAAAACTTTTCCATACACACCTCTAATATCCTTATAATGGGCTTATGATGCCCTAAACATGCTTCCGGAAGGTTTCAAAGATAAATTTGAAACTTTTACGTGCTTAAGGAAAATTTTGCCTAAACAGGGGCCACACGCCCGTGGGGAAGGCCGTGTGGTCATACACACGCCCATGTCCCTCACCCTTGGTTGACACTGACTTATTTCACACGGCAGGACACACGCTCGTGTCCCTGGCCCGTGTCCCTCATACGGCCACGACACGCTCGTGTCTTAGCCCGTGTGCCAAAACCTTGGCATTCTGTTTATGACGTCATCATCTCAATAAGGTTACACGGCCAAGGCACACACCTGTGTCCTTAGATCATGTGTCGAATTAAATTTCAATTTCAATGTGCAGACTTCACACGGCCTGGGCACATGCCCATGTTCGTGGCCATGCCTTCCACACGGCTGAGACATATGGCCGTGTCTCTGCCCGTGTGTTTACTATAAGGCTCACTGACTTGTAAAACTAACATGCAGGGGACACACGGCCTGGTCACACACCTATAGGACTGACAGTGTGTCACACACGGCCTAGACACACGCTCGTGTGCCTACCCGTGTGGACAGGAACAAAGCTATTTGCCAAGCTCTTTTATCACCCTATCCCACATAACAAGATCCCATACAACAAATCATCAAGAAAATCAAATTTATGCAACAAACACTTTCTTGAATAACCTCATATTTCATAAATTAATCATAATGAGCCATCAACTATGGAAATATACATAAAGGTTCATCCATAAGGGAGCCAATACACACTTGGCCAAAATAACAAAACAATTTACCTAGTCTATCCCCTATACATGCCATACTTAATATGCTAATTCTAGATATACCGAGATTTGCTGATAGTGTGGGTGAACTTCCAATTAGCTTTGTATCCCGACCCAACTCTTTGACTCTATAAAATAAGGGAAAAGAAAGGGGAGTAAGCTTTAAGCTTAGTAAGTTTACATGTAAACAAATAACATCATAGTATGTGCTAAATAATAAATAGCATTACATACTAAGCAAGAACAATCCACATTCATAATCATGCTTACTCATTTCCTCCCTTACCACATTCTAACCATATCACAAGCTTAATGCTCACATTCATTAACATGCATCCCTGCATTTAACACCACAAAGTCACATGATATAACGCATCATAATTTCTCAATAAACCATTCATAATACCAATTACTCGGTGGTTTCGCACTTAGCCTACCATCAAACTTTAATATGGAAGTATCGCATATAGCCCACCAATAAGGATAGTTACAGTGGTATCACACATAGCCCACCAAATGATAAATAGACGATGGTATCGTACACAACCCATCGTAATTAAGTAATAAGGTGTTTTAGCACTTAGCCCACCATCAAGAGTTGTTATAGTGGTATCGCATACAGTCCACTATTTATTACTACTAATGTTATTTCACATTTACATATCTATTTCGTCATTCATACGAAAATTATTCAATAACTACCAAATTCAATACACTTAAATCATACATGTTCTCAATCATACAATGCACTAATTAGTAACATCATGTGTATATAAAATGCATCGTTTACACATAAACTTACCTCGGTGCAAAATGCGTTAATCGACGGTCTATTCCATAACCTTGCCTTTTCCTCGGTCAAGGTTGATTCCACGCTCTTCTTGATCTATAACAACAAAATTCACTTATTTAAACATCTTATGGTCATAATGCCTCAAAATCTATACTTAGGCAAAAATGACCATTTTGCCCTAACACTTTGGCAAAATTACAATTTTGCCCCTATGCTCGTAAATCATTTTTCAACACATTTTCTCATTAAACAAGCCTAGATGAACATTACAACTACTCTTAATTTCATCTATTTCATGCATTTATTAGAAAATCACAAACTTTACAACTTGGTCCCATTTAGGTGTTTTCATGACTACACCTTTCACCAAAGTTGTTTCTCATCTCTCTAACATTCATTTTCTTCCTTAAAAACTCAGAAAACAACATAAAAATTCTCATGGAAAGTCCCTATACTTTCAACCATATTGCAAATTAGTCCCCTCATTAGCTAGCTTAAGCATTGGGGACTCCAAAAGTACAAAAAATATAAAATAAAACCACCAAAATCACTTACTTGGATGAAGATAAGTTGCTAAAATTTTCAAAGCTTTCAAAACCCCCCTTTAAGCTGGTATTTTCAGTGGTGAAAAATGTTGAAGAAAAGATGATATCACTCTTTTCTTTATTTTATGTATAAAAAGCAATTTAGTCACTTATTTCTACCTAACTAATTGACCCATTTAATAATCTTGTCCCTATGGCTGGCCATCCCCTCTTCAATGACTTATTTGCATTTTAAGGACCTCCAATTTAATATTCTATGGCTATTAGACACCTCTACCTTGAAAAATAGAACTTTCGCACTTTATGCGATTTAGTCCTTTTTTTACAATTAAGCATGCTATCGTTCAAATTGAAGTTCCAGAATTTCCACATAGCCATATATCAATGCCATAACACATAAAATAACATCAAAATAATTTTCCTCAATCTCGAATTAGCGGTCTCGAAACCACTGTTCCGACTAGCCCCGAAATCGGGCTGTTACAGGGATGTTATGAGTATGAATGAAAAAGCTTAAGTTGAAGTGAAAAAGGTATGGCTCGATTTGGTACGAGGAAGCCGGTTAAGTTTGGTAATGCCTCATTCTCGATTTCGACGTCGAATACGGGTAAGGGGTGTTCCATTTGGGGTGATTTAGAATATTTAAAACTTAATTTTGCTCTAAGAAACTCAAGTTCCAAAACCAAACCTTGTAGATATTGGGACATAGCTTGACAATAGCCAAAAAGGCTACAGTTCCAGGCCAAGTTACATATACCTTAAGTATAAGTACCGATACCTTGCTTATAGATAGACTTCACTACATTGTTTTGATTGTTTTGAGTTAAATTCACATTTGTGATGCAATTTAATTCTAAAGCGTACATGTACTAAGCCTAGTAAATGTGCATATGTTGGGAGCATAATTATGTAATGATTATTTAATAAGGTCTAAAAGAAAAGGCTAAATTGTATTTTAGCCCTCAAACTTTAAAAAGCTCAATTATGCCCCTTTTGAACTTTTTGCACCCAATTGAGCTCCTCAACTAACAAAATTGGCCAAATAGGTCCTTTGACTAACGTTAATGGTTAGTACTTTATTGCAACTTGACTGGCCATTAGTAGACGCCACGTCAGCATCATTTGTTGATGTGGCATTATCGCTGACATGGAAATTCCACTTTATCAACGAACATTGACGTGGCAGTGCTATGTTAGCAAAAATATAAAATTCAAAAAAATATAAAATTATTTTTTAATACTACACAATGAATTTGGACAACATATTTTCTAGGTTCATTTGAATTTAGGCATCCATTTGCCTAGATTCATTCTAGAATTATAAAAAAATATTAAAATTTGTAATAATTATTAGAAATTTGTTAAAAACCATAAAATTTATAAAAAATTATTAATTACCATAAAATTTAGAAAAAATCATTTATGAAAATTGTTAAAATAAATTATCATAAAAATTTAGAAATAAATCATTTTATTTTTATAAAGTTTTATAGAAATTATTTTTCTCATTTTATTAAGTTATTTGACTAATATACTTATTTTTGGTATATCAAAAGAAGTCCTTTCTTTTCTCATGCAAATTAGTGAAAGTTGTTCTAAAATCCTTAGCCTTGTTAACCATGAATGGATTTTTTTTTTAATTAATGATCAATGGTTAATGCTTTAATAAAATGAGGAAAATAAAATTATATAAAAGATTTAATTTAATTTTTAATAAAATTTTATGATTTTAATTAATTTCTAACAATTTTATAGATTATTTTTCAAATTTTATGGTTTTAATAAATTTATTTTTATAAATTGTATAAAATGTTATGGTTTTTAACTTATTTCTAATAATTATTATAAATTCCAATCATCTTTTATAATTTTTATATATTTTTATAATTTTAAAATGAATCTAAACAAATGAATGTTCAGATTCAAATGAATGTGAACAACAAGTTGTCCAGATTTACTGTGTAGTATTTAAAATTAATTTAATTTTTTTATTGATAAGTGCCAAGTTTACAACCAATGATGACGTAAAACTAACACGTCAACGGTCAGTAATGATGTGGCACTAACACATCATTAAATAATACTGATGTGACGTTTGTTAATAACCACTTTATTGTTGTTGTTAGTTATTAACGGTCAATGTTAGTTAAATAATTTATTTAATTAATTATATTAGTTCAAAAGTTCAATTTGATGGAAAAATTTCTGAAAAATTTAATTGATTTTTTTAAAAAATTAATGGACAAAAATACTATTAACGCCAGAAGGAAATAACAAAACTTCAGGTAAATGGAATCATCATTATTTAAGATGAAACAAAATTTGAGGCATTTTTATTGAATGATCAGCTAATTTTGATACGTCTCTCTCCATATATTTTTAAATGCGAAAGATGATGAGAAGGTGGTTCAATTGTTTTTTTTTTCTTTAATAGAAAAGAACCTTTGAAAAATTAATTAGAAAACAAAGAAAAATAATTTTTAAAAAAGTACTTTCTTTTTGTATTTTGTAAGTCTGTTTTACTGTTATCTGCACAATGTTCAAAAAAAGTCTAAAGAAATAAATAGTGTCATTAATTTATGGTATTAAGTCCCCTCACCTTCCCTCGACCATATCTTCTTAAAAGCCACCAGAATGGCTTCTGCCATATTCCAATCCTTCCTTGCTCTTTTGCATAACCATAAATATAGAACTTCTCTTTTCCAGAAAAATAAATCACTTCATTCTACTTTCCCAAGTTTCATGTGTTTTTCACTTTTATTTTAATCACAATGGTGTCGGGTTCGTTGGAATGCCCTGTTAGGGGGCAGATGCTGTCATCGGTGGTTCCCGCCAAAGCAACCGGCGGAAACAAGGATTTGGAGCTAACAAGCATGGATTTAGCAATGAAACTCCATTATATCAAAGGCGTGTATTTCTTCCAACCTGAAGCGGCTCAAGGTTTGTCGATTCATGATTTGAAAGAGCCCATGTTTCAGTGTCTAGAACTTTACTACGCTGCCTCAGGGAGGATTCGGAGATCGGAAAGTGGCCGGCCGTTTATCAAATGCAACGACGGTGGCGTCCGAATCGTTGAAGCTCAATGTGATAAGAGTGTTGATGAATGGCTGGCTATGGCCAGAAACAATGATCATATGCTTGCCCTTGATCAAGTTCTTGGCCCTGATTTGGGTTTCTCGCCTTTGGTTTTTGTCCAGGTATTATTCCTACACTAATAATCACTCACTTATAAAAATTTAACTATAAAAAATTATAAAATAATCATTCAATTATTAAATTTTGTATTCTTTAATCACTAGCGAATTAATATAAGAATGAAGACACTAAAATTTAATCTAGTTAGATGATAAAAAAATTTTAAATAGTTAAATGTCCATTTTGTAAGTTTTCATAATTGAATTAAGGAAAAAATTTTAATAGTTAGATGATAATTTATAATTTTTATAGTTAAATAATAAAAAATAGTATTAATTAGTGACTAGTAATGTGGTTTACCCTTATCTTTATTATTTTTAACTAACATTTCTCCTACTTGCTAGGGCTCTTTTAAGTTTGCTATTTCATCTATTAAAATATATTAGTATGATTCATAAACTTAGAATTTAATCTATTTTTAAAATTTAAAATTTAGTTAAATTTTTTAATACTATTAAAATTATTTTTAAAATTCAAGTTAATTATAACATTATTTTTTAGTTATATTGTTATCAAGTGAAATTTTTATAATTTTAAAATATCACACTAACAAATTTAACAAAAAAATTAACAATATAAAGAGATTAAATTCCAAAACATTAAATTATAAAAATTAAATTCTAAAACTAAGAAAATATTACCTAATTTAAGTACTTGATTATATAAGGAGATGTAGAAATTAATTATTTGCCCTAACTTTTTAGAAGGAAAAAATATTAAATTTTGGGTAAATGGAAACATCATTATTTATGATTCAAACAATTCTTTCAATTAGTCCATTATTTTAGTTGTGTCTCTACTCTCTATATAGTTTTTCTATTAAATTTCAATCATACTTATTAAGAGTAAGCATTCAATCGAATTGAGTAAAAATTTTGAGTTGATGAGTCTTATTTTATCATCCTAATTTAATTTAAAAATTTTAAATCGAGTAAAGTGAAATGAAATTGAGTCGCGTTGAATAGAGTAAAGTTGTTCGAGTTCAATTAAAAATTAAACATGTCAAATTAAAATATTGTTATATTATAACTAATTTTATGTTAAAGCACATAAATTTAAAAACATATATATTTGAAAACATTTTCAAAACAAAATAATATTAGTATAATAAACTTTAATTATTAATTAATTTCTTTAGGTCTTAAAATTATTATTTTAGAAAATTTTAAATTTTTAAAAATATATAAAATTTTAAATTTTAAAAATTATTTTGAATTTTTTCATTATTTTTGTTGAAAAATTAATTAATTTATTTTCAAAATTAACAAATATCAAAAAGTATTTAAATCATTTTATTATTAAAATTATTTAAATTATTTAAATTATAAAATTTAATTTAATCTGAGCT
Organism: Gossypium rotundifolium; assembly: GCA_025506655.1. Classification (NCBI taxonomy): domain Eukaryota; kingdom Viridiplantae; phylum Streptophyta; class Magnoliopsida; order Malvales; family Malvaceae; genus Gossypium; species Gossypium rotundifolium. The sequence continues at coordinate 81,769,580 of CP106722.1, read as the reverse complement.
TAAAACTCGAATTACTTTAAAGGAATCAGACATACTATTGGTAATGAAAACGGTTATTTTGTAATGGACGTTTTGGCAAATCCGTCCAAAAGGCTGATGTCTTAAGTTTTGTTGAGATGTAAAACAAGAAAATGGAAAAGAGTGAATCTTTATGTGTTGGCCATTAAATAGAGTCTTGGAGAAAGTGAGAGATAAGTATGCATTTATCAATTTGTTCAAAAAGAGGAAAGAGGGTGCATTTTTCCAATTTTGCCCCTTCTTCACAACAGGCCAAACAATAACTGCTACTAATAAAGTTGCATGAATCCCATTTCCATGTATCTAACCATCACTTCATTCATCAATACTAATTACTTTTAATTTAAACAAATATAATCATTATTTTAAATTTTAATAAAAACAATATATTATAAAAAACCCATTTTGTTTTGATAGAATTACGTATTAATACGTTATTTTAATTAATATTATTTATAAAATAATTATACTCTGTTTTAGTTTAAACATTACATTAATAATATTTTATCATTTTACTAAGAAAAGTGTAAATAGAAAACCACATGCATAATTAAATTATAGGTGTTATACTTCTAATATTCATAATAATATAAAAATATTGACAATGATTTATAAAATATTCAATGTGTCTATTTATATAAAATTCTTTCTAAAGTAAATTTTCATTTGTTGTTTTCAGTAATATTATTAGTAAAATAATTATAATTACTTCTTAATTTTTAATTTAAACATTATATTATATTTATTTAAAAAGATAGGAAAAATCTATTAAGAAATTAAAATTAAATAAGTTGATCACATTATACTTTATGTTGACTTATTCATAAGAATTAAGCATGTGAATTTAGTAATGTAATGGCTGAATTTATTTTTTAGATTTATAAAATATTTGTTTCAGTTCACACGGTTCAAATGTGGGGGCGTATCGGTAGGACTCAGCTGGGCTCATGTATTGGGAGATGCATTTTCAGCCTCAAATTTCCTTAATTTATGGGGACAAATCATGGCGGGAAAACAAGTTCCGTTGCAGCCTAACAGTCCTGCTCACAACATATCCCAATTCCCAACTTCTATTTCCAGGAAACCATTTTCCTTGAAAAAAGTTGACCCTGTTGGTGACTATTGGTTAACTCCCAGTAACTCTAAAATGGTAACTCACTCTTTTCGCATCACTGCCAAACAACTTCATTATTACATCACAACATATTGTATTCATGACGCGAACAAAATCTCCGATTTCGAAATTATTTCGGCTATGATATGGCAATCATTATCGAAAGCCAGAGAGGATTCAGGTCCGAACATCGTTACAATTTGTTCAAACAATTCTGCCGATAAAATGGCGATGTTGCCGAGTAATGGCATGACACTGTGCACGGTGGAAGCTGATTTTTGTGTCTCGAGGGTGGAAATAGGGGAAGTAGCAAAGCTGATATCTGAAAAAAAGATGGATGAGAATGGGTTGATCGGAGAGTTGATAAAGGGGGATGAAGTAAGATCGGATTTTATAGTGTATGGAGCAAATTTGACATTTGTAAACTTGGAAGGAATGAATGTGTATGGAATAGAAATGAAGGGACTGAAACCAGTGTGCGTGAATTATATGATGAATGGAGTTGGTGAAGAAGGAACAGTGGTGGTTCTTCCTAGTAATGAAAAAGATGGTGGGAATAATGGGAAGATGGTCACCATCACCTTGCCTCAATATCTATTGCTAAAGCTTAACAATATACTTCAAATTGATTGGAATATTGTTATTTAATTTAAATATTTTCTCATTTCATTTCTTGTAATGCATGCGTGGGTTATCGTGTCTGTAAGAGAATAATGAATGTATGGTGTCTCTGTTGTTATATATGAATAACATTCTCATTATCATATTTAAAATTCTTCAGATTCATAATTATGTATTTATGTTATATTTGCATCATAAAAATTGTAACAGTCAATAAAACTTAAAAAAGGCAAAAAGGAAAGCAATAAAAAGCGGAAAACAGCAGAAGAAATGCCGAGCAAAAGACAACCTTTTAATTTGTTCTTTTTTCTCCGCTTATGTCAACCCATGCGTTACATTTTGTATTAGGTGAAAATGGTAGACAGCACAAAAATAAGTAGAAAAAAATTTATAAATCGATTATTAAAAAAAAAATTATTACATTAGTTTTTCAAAGCCTTTTCTTCCGTTTCCTCCCTTTCTCCCAGCGAATATGATAGTATAAATTAAAGGAAATAAATAGGTTAAATTTCGCTGATAGTCCCTATACTTGTATAGAATTTAAGATTTAGTTCCTTTACTTCAAAATTTAAAAATTAAATCCTCTTACTTTTGTTTAAAATTGTTGGTCCAGTCAATGAAATCATCGGTGATTTCTAGTAAATTTTATCAACTTGTAATTTTGATTAGGCTATCATCATATGATGTGACATATGGTTGACAAGAAATAAACATAATAAATTGACAAATTTTGACAAAATTACAAATGAGCGATAATGATTGGATTAAAATTTTTAAATTAAAAAATAAGATATTAAATATTTCACTTTGCTACATTTGATTGAAATATTATTTTTAAGCATGGTTTAATATATGAGTTAACAATAAACTGATGCAGTTTGTATTATTTAGCTACTCTCACGACTAACTTTTAGCAAAGAGAAGATTTTTGCTTATTTTGGAGATGACTACTCATCTTTCTAGTTTTGAGTTTAAAATTGTACTAACTATTCTTTTATTTAATGTCTAACTATTTCAATATATAAACAATAAATAAACTTTTTCAATCTCAAATACTATAAAAGTACAGGGACTAACTACAGATTTTAACCAAAAAAATATAACGGACGAACCCTCTTTTTTTTTCTATCCCCTCTAGTTTATATGGTCAAGCCTTTGTCGTTTTGGGTTACTCTCCCACTACAAATACTCACTGAACTCACCCTTCTTCCCTAGCTCTGATCAACCCTCTTCTACCTTTTACTTTGATTTTATTTTAAATTGTTTTCTTTTTCTGTTTGTGTTTCAGCGTTGAAGATGAGTTCGAGCTCGGGTTTGGTGAGTTTTGTTGAGTCTGTATTGGGAATGTCGTTGGGGGGTTCGGTGACGGATTCTATGCTAATGATAGCAACAACGTCGTTGGCGGTGATTCTGGTGTTCTTGATTTTTCTCTGGAAAAATTTAGCCTCTCAACGAAGCCCTGATGTTAAGCTTTTGGTTGCTTCTAAGCCTGTGTCACTCAAGGTTGATGAAGATGATGACGCCCTTGTCGCTTCCGGTAAAAAAAAAGTCACAATTTTTTACGGCACCCAGACGGGAACCGCTGAGGGATTTGCTAAGGTAGTAGATAAAACTTTTCAAGTTTTGATTTTTTTTTTTTGGTGCCATTAAAGTTTTGATTTTGATTGCTGAATATGATGATTTGAATGTTGACTACTTGACTGAAATGGAACCTTTTTTTACTGATATTATTAGGATGAAAATTTATGTTAATGTTGCTTATCAAGCTTATTCTTTTTTAATCACTGGTTTGTTGTGGAAAATTTGAGTTGCTCCTATAATCAGTTCATGATGCAGATCAAGATTATGAAGTTGCAAGGAGATGAATGGACTGTTCCTTTTGAAGTCATATTTCATGAAATATTTAGTGTTTTAGGGACTATTTGAAGTTCACTATACCATTCATATGCTTTCCAAGATTCGGATAATTTAGCTGTAGATTTAGTTGTAATAAATTGTTTTATTCGATACTAAGTCGTTATGTCCGTTGCTTTCGTCATTCCGAGCTCAAAGAAACCAGGGCGTAACTATAGATGGAAACGTGGCGGATATAATTTGCTAAGTCGTTATGTCCGGTGCATTCGTCATTCTGAGCTCAAAGAAACAACGACATAACTATAGATGGAAATGTGGCAGATATAATTCTTGTTAGTAAATCTTTGTTATTAATTGTTTTGTCGTTAACAGCGGATAATTTGGCTACATGCGGAGTTGTTTTTCTTCTGTTACTTGTCGTTACACTCGGCCGCAATCGATGTGTGCTTGGCACGTATGTTTGGAAAAGATGTCCGTTTTTAGTTAAAACTGTTCACGTGTGATTTGCGGATTTCCTGTTGTAGGCTTTGGCTGAAGAGATCAAGGCAAGATATGAGAAAGAAGCAGTCAAAGCTGTTGACCTGGTATGTATAGGGATTTACTTGTTACCTTGTTTTTGTACTGAGAATTTTTTCTCTTGGTATTTACGATTACATTCATCACATTGTGTGTTTTATGTTAGGATGATTATGCTGTTGATGATGAAGAGTATGAAGAGAAGCTTAAAAAGGAGACTTTGGTTTTTTTCATGATGGCCACGTAAGATAGATTCTCAGTTTTACTGAAGCTATTCTTGGTTGTGTATTTGTTTCTGCGTAATGTAAAGTATGGGGTATTTTAACATAGTTGAGCATGACATTGTAGTTATGGAGACGGGGAGCCAACCGATAACTCTGCTAGATTTTACAAATGGTTTACTGAGGTTGGTGGCTACCTCAAAAGAACATTCAAATTAGACCTTGTACCGTGACAGCATTCAACCGATAACACTTGCTATTATATTGTTTTATTTGAATTTAGGGGAATGAAAGGCAGTCCTGGCTTCAACGACTCACATATGGTGTTTTTGGTCTAGGTAACCGTCAATATGAACATTTTAACAAGGTAACATTGGCATAGAGATTACTATTTTGCTTACTTTCTTATTTTTCTCTTTTGCAATTGTCTAATCGGATTTTATGATTTTTTTTTTTTTTTTTTTTTTTTGTAAATAGATAGCAAAGGTGCTTGATGAGCAACTTTCAGAACAAGGTATTCTTTTTATTTTCCTTATTTCTTGATTCCACCCTTCTTTTCTAATTGATGAAGTTCTACATGCAAATGTGGGATCAAAATTAATATTCATGTTTGGACTAAGTGTATACTTTTTCATTGTGTGAAAGGTGCCAAACGTCTTATCGAAGTTGGTCTTGGTGATGATGATCAATGTATTGAAGATGATTTCACTGCATGGTATATAATCTCCTTTCAGTTGTACCTGTGATTCTCTTTGTTTGTTTTTTCTTATTGAAGCTGAAAGCATCATATCTTAACTTGGTGATTCTGGAGCTTTTCTTGGGCAAAGACTTCAATTTTTGCTCTGGTAGCTTTACTGTAAATCTTTTTCATTTTTAATTTGTTGTTACTTCCTTAGGAGAGAATTGCTGTGGCCAGAGTTAGATCAACTTCTTAGAGATGAAGATGACGAAAATACCGCCTCTACCCCGTATACAGCTGCTATTCCTAAATATAGAGTAGTGATTCATGATCCCTCTATGATGCACATTGAGGATAATCACTCAAATACGGAAAATGGGAATGCTTCACATGACATCCACCATCCATGCAGGTAATAAGGGACGTGCATTGTGTTGGTTTTCTCACATTGTCCCCCTTTTATTTTCCTTTTTGAGATCACTGTTAAATAATTTGCACACAGAGTTAATGTTGCCGTCCAGAGAGAACTCCACAAGCCAGAATCTGATCGCTCTTGCATACATCTAGAGTTCGACATATCAGGAACTTCTATAATGTAAGTTCACAGCTTTGTAATGTTTGTTACTCTACAAAATTGGGCTTCTGAAATAAAGCATCTCTAAGTGATTGTAGTATTAATATTTTGCTGTTTTTAAGTGCTTTTGATCCACAGATTTGGTTTTAAAAAGGTAGATAACATCGCTTTATGTTTTTATGATCTTATGCAATTAATAAGTTGAACTGTCACAGATATGAAACTGGCGATCATGTCGGTGTTTATGCTGATAATAGCATTGAGACTGTCGAGGAAGCAGCCAGATTGTTGGGTCAACCTCTCGATTTGCTGTTTTCTATACACACTGACAACGAGGATGGCACGTCCTCCGGAAGCTCATTGCCACCTCTTTTCAGCAGTCCATGTTCACTTAAAACAGCCTTGGCACGATATGCAGATCTCTTGAACCCTCCGCGGAAGGTAACTCCCCTCCACCACCCAGAAACTGTTATTTTGTTGCTTAAATAACTTTTTTCTTTTTATCCAAACTCTTATTTTGTCAGGCTGCTTTGGTTGCGTTGGCTGCTCATGCCACTGAACCCAGTGAAGCGGAAAGACTCAGGTTCTTGTCATCACCGCAGGGGAAGGTTGATGAAATACTTAGTGTTGCTTTTGTTTTTATCCTCTCATGTGTTCGTGGTGGTTATAAATTTTTCCTCTTGATTATGTGCTCTTCTTCCTTTTGCCCAGGATGAGTACTCACAATGGGTTGTTGGAAGTCAAAGAAGTCTTCTTGAGGTTATGGCTCAGTTCCCATCTGCAAAACCTCCCATCGGTGTATTTTTTGCTGCTATAGCCCCTCGACTACAGCCGCGTTATTATTCTATCTCGTCCTCCCCTAGGTGACTAGATTTGTCCTTTCTACATTATCAATGCAGTATTACCTTATACTTCAGATTAATAAGAATTGTGGGTTGGTTTGAGCAGGTTTGTATCTGGTAGAATTCATGTAACCTGTGCTTTAGTTTATGGTCCAACTCCAACCGGAAGAATTCATCGGGGTGTGTGTTCGACCTGGATGAAAGTAATGACTGTAATTTCTTCTGTTGCTCTTCCACATTTTGTACTTTCTTATATTCCCGTTGAGTTCATGTACCCAGCAGACATTACTTGGGATGTAGTGGCATCTGACATCTAATTGCATTGAAAAAAATTCAGAATGCAGTTTCAATGGAGAAAAACAGTGATTGTAGCGGGGCTCCTATTTTTATCAGGCAATCTAATTTTAAGCTACCAGCAGATCCTTCAATTCCGATCATCATGGTTGGACCTGGGACTGGATTAGCACCTTTCCGAGGTTTTCTACAGGTTGATTACTCTTTGTTTTACATATTCTTTCATTTTGAAAAAAAAAAAAAGAAAGAAAGAAAAAAGAAGAGAGAGAGAGAGAGAGAAGAAAATAACTTAAAACTAACTGTTATTTACAGGAAAGAGTGGTCCTTAAAGAAGATGGTGCAGAGCTTGGTCCATCTCTACTCTTTTTTGGATGTAGGAATCGGAAAATGGTTCGGATCTGATTTTGATTCTAATGATCTTTAAGCAACATCATGAGCATGTCTCATTGTAATTTTCAACCAATGTAGGATTTTATTTATTTACTTTTCTGGCGACTTTTCTAGGATTTCATTTACGAAGATGAGCTCAATAATTTGGTGGAACAAGGTGCTCTATCCGAGCTCATCGTTGCATTCTCACGAGAGGGCCCACAAAAGGAGTATGTTCAACATAAGATGATCTATAAGGTAAGTAGTAGGAAGGAACAGATATTGCAGTTCATGATATAAAAATGAACCGTTATAACATCTGTTGTGTTCGGAGTACAGGCAGCACATATATGGAGCCTAATAAGCAAGGGAGGATATCTTTATGTATGTGGCGATGCCAAGGGTATGGCAAGAGATGTTCATCGCACCTTGCACACCATCGTTCAGGAGCAGGTATTGATTATCGTCTGAGAGGAGTCCTCTAATCAAGAGCCACTTACAGTAATCTTTGAAACTTGTGTATGAATTTCAGGGGAACATGGAGTCGTCGAAGGTGGAGTCTATGGTGAAGAAACTCCAGATGGAAGGACGATATCTTAGAGATGTGTGGTGATGGTGGGCGCTTTCATTTCCTCAGCAGTTCTTCAGAACATCCATGCCAAATATGGTGGTGGATTAGGTTTATATTTTCTAGCTCTAGTGTGTCCGGAGTAAAAGCAGGCAGTTAGGTAGTATGGTACCCGGTTCATCCGGTAGTAAGAGTTGTCTGTAGATGTTAGTCCGCCTTAGTTTTTCTAATCTTAAAAATAACCTAGGAATAGAAGGATAATTTGTTTGTAGACATCCAAAATGGAAATGGGGATGCCAAAACATAGTGAAAGCTGTTTCTAGGTTACTTGGGATGGTCATGGTGTTTGTAGTGAAAATAATAAATAAATGAATGAAGTTGTAAATTAAAGCTCTGGGTGTTTTGCTCTTTTTTCACAGACAGTTTTCATGAGTAGACAAATTAGAACAAAAAATGCCATTTTCATTGTGGATCTACTTTAATATTGATTGTTAATGAAGGATAATTCAATATAAAATTAACAAAGCTGTAACTTTATGGATTATGATGTGTACATTTCAGGTAATATTCTGTGAAGAAGAGAGAACAGATAATTACCAAATTCTCCATACAATCAAGGATGTATAGTTGAAAACTATTTGAAGTTGCTTACTTGAATGTAAGTATTAGCCTTCTATAATCAGCAATTAATATAGTTAATTTTTATTATAATGAATGCCACTTTTTTTATATTCTGGTTCATGATTTATACATATAACCAAAAAAAAAAGAAAAAAAACCTCAGAATTTGAATTACCATAAATGTAGATTAGGTCGGATTTGAAAAAATTAAAATTTTCTTTGAATTTCGAGTTAATTGAGTCAAGTTATTTGGCATTTTTGAATCAATTCGAAGAAGTAGTTTGGTTTTCGAGTTTTAGTCGAGTTGAATTTTACACCTTGAATAATTCAAATAATTTGAATGGCTTGAATCACAAATTGAGGTAAATACCTCTTAGGTCCTTGATAGTTTGAAAATGTGCAAATTAGTCACACTAAAAAATTACAAAATAATTCAAAATAATTATAAAATATTCTTTTCAAAATTTTTATGAATATATTATTCAAATATTTAAAATTATATAAAAATACTAAAATTATCTTAAAAATTATATAATAATTCTAAATTATATATATTTTAAGAGAATTCCAAAATTTTGAGGCTTTAAAAATCAAGTTTTTCATACTAATTAATTTTTTCTTCTTATTTTGTTTTTAAAAGAGTTCATAACTATATATGGTATTAATGTTCTTTAAGTTGGAATTTTTTCATATTGTCGCAAGATTTAATATGGTCATTTAACTTCTTTTTTTTAATTTAACTCGAATAAATTTATTAGACTCAACTAGATTCGAATTTTATTTCACGCAACTAGATTCAAGAAAATTTCAAATTAAATTAGCATGATAAAATATGACTCGCTAACTCGACTAACTCAAAATTTTTTCACTCAAATGCTCACTCTTATTTTTTGTAATGAGAACATAATAAAATTAATGTTTTTATAGTACAGCGAGTGTCACTTTTTTCTATTACCTATTGCATAGGATTATATAATACTAGTATGATACCCAAGTCACACATTGTGTTGGATAGTTATTTTTTGGAATAATATTTAGTACACTATCAGTAGAAGTTTTAGGCTACACAAACAGGGTTAGGGAATTGTTAAGTGTCTTATAGAGGAATAAGGTTAGGAAATCAAAAAAAAAAAAAAATACATTACTAATATACCAAATACTAACCCTTATTTCTTTGCGTAATTATAGAGTAAAATATTTTAAAAATAATCTCTATTTTAAATTATAATTTTGATATTATATTTATATTAATATATGATAAGTCGGTGACTTAAGTTTTAGCACAATTAATAATAATATTATTACAACAACTTGAAAGATCGTGAGTTCGAATGTTTATTATCCCCGCTTTAGAGATTTAGAGATGATACTTTATTTAATCATTGAATAAAATATACAAGTATTATTATGTAATATTTAATTAAATAAATTTAAAGTTAGAATTAAACTATCACTAGAAAATATGACATAATTTAAGATTTAATAAAATGTAAAATAATCAAAACGTGTGTTCATGATTCCATAAAGAAAGTAGATGTACCTGAAAAATATCTTGTGTTAAAATTTACATAATGTGAATACAATTTGAACATATGTTTTTCTTTCTACAAGTTGAATTCGTATGATAATCTATGTAAAATATGATATATATTGATACATAATACGAGCACAAATAATAAATTCTTGAAATTGTATAATTATGACAAACTAGATAAAATATATTACAAAATGAAAAGGAAAACATAAGCATAACACACATGCAAAATGTGCCAAAATATGCATACAACTAATTTCTAATGTATGAAAATTATATATATTTAAAAAATATATATAGACGCGGATGAAATGAGGCATTAAATACGCAATTATAAATAATAATAAAATAATAAATATATAGACACGAATGAAATGAGGCATTACATACACAATTATAAATATATGTAAAATTAATTACATGAACACAACAAAGAGTAAGAAAGTAAACTCCCAACTTACATTCTTTTTCCTAATACTTTTTTAAATACCATTGTGGAGTGTGCCTCACATTTTGATCGAAACAAAGTCGACGTCGTGACGAGGAAGAGTCAATGTCCTGAAGACGCGACACACGACATCCTGACGAGAAGAAACTAGCGTCTCGACGATGTGACGTGTGACGTCTCGACGAGCTGATAAACGAGGTCTCAACGTGGCGACATGTTCCATACTAAATCGGGTTTCTTCTCCTAGTTAAACTCTACTATCTTTTCCCAATCTAGCTCTGATTATTCTAGGAATATTTTAGTCATATATTCACATGAATTTCATCCTATAAATAAGGTTTTAGCAACCCTAGAAAGAGAGATTCAACAACACAATTTAGAGAGAGTTTTGTGGGAGTTTTGGGAAAACTTTGTATTTTGGGTTCGAGTTTGTTTTTGTTTCTCCATCTTGTACTATTCTTCGGTTATTTGCTATTTTAGTAAAGTTTTCTTTCCTTTTTGTTTTTTATCCTCTTAAGATGAGTTTTTCCATGTAAACAATTGTGTCTAATTTTTCTCTATTCGTTTTTGTTTGTTGTTTAATACGGGTTCACCCCAACAAGCTGGTATTAGAGCTTGGTTCGGATCCCGCATTTAACCCGTTCAGAGATGGAAGCAGTGACATTTGATATTGAGAAGTTCGATGAGATCACAAATTTCACTTTGTGGCAATTTCGGATGACAACAATTCTGGTTCAGAATGGTCTAAAGAAGGTTTTTATAGGGTAAAAGCCTGTGGATGCGAATGTAACAACCCGATTTTGGGCCTAGTCGGAATAGTGGTTTCGGGGCCACAAATTTGACAAGAAAAAAATTAAAAAAAATTTAAAAATTTAATATTCTTATATTTTTATGGTCTACAGTTTTACGGAATGATTTCATGAAAATTTTGCTCGAAAATTTTGATGTTAGAGCACTCAATTTAGTCAAAAGGACTAGATTGTAAAAAGTGCTAAACTTGAGTTCTAGAAGCTAGAGGTGTCTAATTGCTATGAAATTTTAAATTGGAGGTCCTTAAAAGGTAACTAGACCATTGGTTAACTTGTTGGACAAAAATGGACAACAAATAGGTGAAATAGAATATTTTTAAGTTAAGGGCATTTTAGTCATTTGGTGATTAAAATGAATTAAAAATAAAATTAAAAGCCAATTTTTTCTCATCTTCAACCCCTTGGATGAAATTCGCATGAGGAAGACATAGATATGGTTTTTCAAGCTTCCAAGCTCGATTGTTAGTCCTTTCTTGCCCCGTTTTTAATGATTTTTACGTTTTTAAAATCCTCATAACAAGATTTACCTATTTCTATCATTATTTTGAGCTAGGTTTGTGTTTAAAAATTTACCCACAGATGACATGCATGTGTTTTGATGTATTATGGTAGAATATGAAAGCTTGAAGTGTGATAAACAACTTTTACTAAGTGATTTTGACGAAATTGCATAAAAGGACCTATTTGTAAAAGTTGTAAAATTATGTGTAGAAAATGTGATTTAGTGAAAAATTTGGGCTACTATAAGAGGGAAAGTGAATCGAATAGGCTTAGAATTTGAGAAAAATAACTACTTTTCATTTTACGAGCCTAGGGGAAAAATTATAAATATGTGAAACTTTAGGGGCAAAAATGTAATTTTTTCATAGTGTGATTTTTGGACTAAATTGAATATTTTGAGTATTAAATGAGTTAAATATATTATTGTAGATCAAGAAAGACGAGGAATTGCCCTTGATTGGGGAAAAGAAAAGGTTGTGGACTAAATTGCATATTCGTCATATTTTGCACCGAGGTAAGTTTGTATGTACATAATGCATCGTTTTTACTTATGTTTTCATGTTGTAATAAATGGTATGAATTGTGCCAGAATATTTGGTGTAATTGACAAAATATCGACAAGTGAAAAATTTCCCGGTTGAACCTTAGGAATAAAAATGGATACGAGTGACATGTTCACTAGAAACCAATGTGAAATCTAAGTGAAATAAATGATCAGGGTGCTGGTCCGCACGTTTTATAGGTGGCTGAGTTATTCGGCATGTGTTATGGATACTCTACAGCTTGTGTAAGCGACCTGTGTAGTTTAAATCATAATGACCGACTTGTGTGAAGCAGACTCAAATTGTGACTATGTGAAACGGGTGCTGGTCTTATAAGTTCTACCAGTGGCTGGGTAATTCGGCATGTGTTGCGGATACCTGACAGCTTTTGTGAGCAGCACTAAGTAGTTACGTATGACTGACAGCTTGTGTGAGCAGACCCGAGAATGTGAGTTGAAACACCCCAAACCTGGCCCAGAAGCCCTAACCGGATCTGGCATGCTTCTAGGAAAAACCATTCGAATCTTATTTGAACTTTGCTAAAATTTTTCGTGTTTTTGAAAATAGTTGATTTGGGTTCAAGTTGAAAACATAGAAACTTTTCAAAGATTTCGTTTAAGAAAAGTTCGTGGTTATATCTCAAAACCATGAGTTACCGGTAAAAGTCGAGTCTTTAAAGTTTGTTAATTAAATTGAAAATCATTTGTATTTTAGATGTCAAAACATTTTTCATTAAGAAAATTTGCTTACTTTAATTTGATAAGTATCGTGCCATAATAACATAATTCAAGTGCATGCATGAACAGTTCATACTATAGCCTTATTACATCAAAAATAAACCCAAAATAAAATTTAAAGTACTTAAATAAAATAAATTGTCCAACTAATAAAATTCGTGCTGAGCATGGTCACCACTAAGCTCCTGCCGACCCGGTCCATTACTGAGCGTCACCTGAAAAATATTCCCACAACGGGGTGAGTCAAACAGACTCAATGTGTACAACCGACACTAAGTCTCAATTAAATTCAGCCATGTCAAATCATACATAATAACATATATAATTAATGATGCAAACCCGAACCCAAACCTAGATAACCATCCGCTACACATCACCCGTACCAACCATCACACCGTGGGGACTACTAAGTCAACCCTCCATCTGCTACACACCATTGAAGGCCGTCGCTGCAGTCGACGTGCTCATCGCCCTTATAAAATTCATGGCATAGCCACCAGATAAATATTCGTGACATAAGTCACCACATTCAGATATTGTGACATAAGTCACCACATTCGGATATTGTGACATAAGTCACCACATTCAGATATTGGGGTATAAAACCACCAATTCACTTCCCCTTTACATATCACCCATATGCCCCATGTCAAACACATCATGCAATATCATGCTTTATTTCACATTCTTATCACTATTGACATATGTGTCATAACGAATCTTATCATACTCATAGTAGGAGTGGGTAAACGTACTTGAGTACTTTGTACCATTGCATGGTACTCTTAGCCACATTATAACATATTCTTGTAACATATTAATTAAAACATAACCGTCAATTAATTAAAGCTTAGTGTAGGTACACACCGATTTATAGCGCTTAATTGAAATCCGAAAATCCCGATCTAACGCTTTAGATCTTAGTTCCTAAATTCGGCCATTGTTAGACATATTAGCAAAACTTATTCGGCCATATAACCAAATCCCGAAGGGAACGTAATCGAAATCTTACCTTGCTTGCCGATTTGAGTACTTCTCAAATCCCGAAAACTTTGCTATGTTCCTTCTGTCGATTAGCCCCTAAAGGTTACAGTCAGAATCGGTCAACACTAAAACCAAAATATGGCCTTAGGCCGAAAGTCACAATTTCTTACCTTGCTAACTAAATCCCGAAATCAGTCCTTGCTCCAAGTGATGTCGAAATCCCTACTAAATCACATGTTAAAATCGGCTACAACCTTAAACTCATGAAAAGTGGCCTATGGCCGAATACTACCTTGGCTTACCTCGAAAGAATCGAATCCCGAAAGAGTCCTTACTGCTCCTTAGCGTTGGCTACATATAAAAACACACATATTATAGCTTTAAAGATCATTCGGCCACCCCTAGAAATCAAAGCCTAGACACTTGATTTCGGCTCTTCAAATAAAAGAAAGTGAAATCGACTACCAAAGAATAATTTCCTTACCATCAACCCACGTTGAAGAGACCAAGAGAGAGAGTAGTCGATAAAAGGGAAAAGTGCTAGGCTTTCGGCTTTGAGGCTTGCGACAAGAAAAAGAGAATAATACTACTTGAAGATTCGGCTATGGCTTATCAAATAAGATCGGCAATGGTGAATAATGATGGAGAGGATTCAGCTAAGCCTTTAAAAGGGTGATGGGACATTCGGCTATGACTCTTAATGACAAGGGCATTCGGCTTTGAAGAAATAAAAACGGATTCGGGGTTGAAAGAAAATATAGAAGAAGAGGAGAGGGTAGAAGAATTTCGGCCAAAAGATGGATATTTGCACTAAATGAAATTATTTTACTCCCCTTCATGACCGAATATACCATCACAAAGAACCCCACATTCTACCACTACTATGTCCCTTATCAAATCACATTTTTCTCTCCTCATTTATCTCTTATCTACCCATTTAAACTAAATAAAATAAAGCCACAATTATCTTCTAATCTTAGCCTAAATTTAAAAAGAAAAACAAGCCTAATCCTCATCCCTTAAAGTCCATATGCCGTCCAACCTCTTCTCTTCCTTGTAGCAAAATAAAAACTTTTATTTTGCCTCCCTTGACTCGAACCTTGGCCCATTTACACTGTTGGTGGCATCATTCTGAGAGGCTTTAAGTGGCGCCTCCAAGCCACTTAACCAAGCCCATTTGTGTGTCATAACTCCCCTTCATTTTCTCTTAAGGCCACCCTACTTAGCTTCCTCTTTAAGATTTAAAACCTAATAATTCCTAAGACACTCTCCTATTTTCTAAAGTTCACAAAATTCATACAACACATTCCTAACACATAAAGGCATGCTATTTCGTATAATTAAGCAAAAATGCATGAGCCATAATCCGGGATATTACATGAGTAGCTCGAGAATGAGCCTATGTGTGATAAGTGATGTGAAGTAGCTTTGGCTACAAGTGTGGCACTATGTGCAATATTCCGATGTGTTCAACGGGAAATGACTAAGTGTGAATGACTGTGGTTATGTGATGAATAAGTGCATGTATATGTGTGTAAACTTATGAGAAATGTGCTCGATATGTGATCAAACTTTGGTAAGATTGATACGGAGTAAGTATTACAATGAAAGTTACCATATAAGAAACATGAAAGAGTGAAATTTAGAAATAAAACAATTTTGGACAACAACAATTATGTGTCTTTGAAAAATCACCAAAAATGGTGGAAATTGAATTAGAATTTGAATAAGATATGAAATTAAATATTATTGAGTCTATTTTCACATAAAATAAACGGTGTAAGCAAACTAATTTCATATTCTGAGATATTTGAATTTTGGTGAGATAGAGCCAGAATGATTTCGAAATCCCCTTTTCTAAATTTGGAAATTCATTAAAAATTGTAAAACAATAATCATGGGATAAAATTTATATCTTTAAATTTCTTAATGAGTCTATTTTCAAGAGAAAAAAATGATAATGTCATTCGAGTTCTGTACAATGAGATAATTAATTTTTAGAGAAGAAAGGTCGAAACTATCAGACAATAGAACAGGGGATACTATAAAGAATAAACTATACTTATTAGATAAAACAAAAATTTTGAAATTTTATAGTAAGAAGATATGTGAGTCTAGTTTCAGGGAAAATTAATGGATCTTAATTTGGAGTTCTTTAGCTCGAGATATAAATAATTTAGTGACTGTGACTCGAGTAGACAACTTAAGATGAACATGAGTAAATGGTGAACTATGTTAAATATGATTGCATTATCTTGAGAACAAATTATGAGGATTGTTAAAGGCATGTTAATAAATTGTTTATTATTTACATACTTACTTACTAAGCTAGATGCTTACTCCCTTCTCTTTTCCCTTATTTTATAGTGTCACCAAGCTAGCTCGAGATTCGGAGATTGTTGGAGATCCATCCACACTATCAACACTCTTTTGGTATTTTGAAATCAATATTTTGAATTATGGCATGTATAGGGGACTGGGTTGTTTTGTTATGTGTCATAATCTATTTGGCCTAAAATGATGGCCTATGTTATTTGATAGTTCATTTTGTATAAGACCATTGATGTTAGCTATTATTGATCAAGTTATATGTGTTTATGATGCTGCAATTTATGAGATGCATGACTAGGTTGAATGAGTGTGTGATGAAAATTGAAAATTTTAAATTTGGATGTAAATTTTATGTCTCGATTTAATACATTGTATGTGTTTTGTTTTGGTAATGCCTCGTACTGCTGATACGACGTCGAACACGGGTAAGGGGTGTTACATTTTAGTGGTATCAGAGCTATGGTTTAGCCGGTTCTCGGACTAACATAGCGTATGTGAAAGTCTAGCTATACATGCCATAAATATACTGTGATAGTGTGATGAATTTTGACAATTTAAATTGTGTTTTTATATAGTAAATGGATCATGTCCGAGCTGTAGCTGATTACATAGAGAGTAATGTGCCAGCTCCCATGCAAAGGACAGCGCCAGTGGGTAGTAGACCTAAAACACATAGTCAAAGAGATGGGGATCGAGAAGCCTTCCTCCATATGATGAGTAATTGGTATACAGAATTTGTTCGAGTGAATCCGAATGTTCAACCTCCTCCACCCTCTCCTATTCCCCAACTGATTCCCGTAATTCCTTAAGGTACAGAAATGGTAAGATTGGCTAAGCCTCCAATTGATAAGATCCGAAAGAAAGGAGCGGAAGAATTCAGGGCTAACATAGATGATGATCCTGAGAAAGCAGAGTTTTGGCTTGAGAATTCTATTTGGGTATTTGATAAACTTTTTTGTACTCCCGAAGAATGTTTAAAGTGTGTTATATCTTTATTGAGGGACTCGGCATATCACTGGTGTAAGACACTGGTATTTTTGGTTTCGAAAGAAAGGGTTACATGAGATTTCTTCCAAGAGGAATTCAGAAAGAAGTACATAAGCCAACGGTTCATTGATAAAAAATGCAAAGAGTTTCTCGAGTTAAAGCAGGGCCGAATGTCTGTGACAGAATATGAAAGAAAGTTTGTTAGACTCAGTAAATATGCCCAAGAATGTGTGTCTACCGAGGCCATTATGTGTAAGAGATTTGAAGATGGGTTGAATGAGGATATTCGACTGCTAGTTAGGATCTTAGAGTTGAAAGAGTTTGTGGTATTGGTCGATCGAGCTTGTAAAGCTGAAGAGTTGAACAAAGAAAAGAGAAAAGCTGTGATTGAAGCCAGAGATGCAAGAAAGAGGCCAATGAGTAAGTCATTCCAATCTCAGTACAAGAAGTCTAAAGAGATGAATCCTCGATTGACTGTTTCAGTTGGGTATTCACACCGAGACCGTGGGAGATCATATTCGGCTTCTAAAACTCAAGCTACTTCAATGGCAAGTATGGGTGATGTTAGATCCAATAGACCTGAATGTCAGTATTGTGGTAGACCACACCCCGACGAGTGTTATATGGTTAGCTGTACTTGTTTTAAGTGTGGTTCTTTAGAACACTATATTAAAGATTGCCCTGAGAAGGTTGAAGAAGGAAAATTTCAGAGTGTTAGATCGGGTAATACTGCCAACAGAGGTAGACCATCGAGAAATGCCGGAACTGGAGCTAGCAGTAAAAGTATAGCGAAAGAATCAGCTGTGAGGTCAGAAGCGAGAGCACCTGCTAGAGCTTATACCATACGTGCCTGTGAGGATGCGTCATCTTCCGATGTGATTATTGGTACATTCTCTCTTTATGATACTAATGCTATTGCATTAATTGATCCCGGGTCTACTCATTCCTATGTTTGTGTGAATTTAGTATCTAGTAAGAGTTTGCCTGTTGAACTTACTGAATTTGTGATTAAAGTGTCAAGCCCTTTAGGCAAATATGTGTTAGTTAATAATGTTTGCAAGAATTGTCCTTTGATGATTCAAGGTCACTATTTTCCAGCTAAGCTGATGTTGTTGCCATTTGATGAGTTTGATGTTATTCTGGGTATGGATTGGTTGACATTACATGATGCCAAAGTAAATTGTAGGCAGAAAACCCTTGAGTTGAAATGTGAAAATGGTGAGATTCTTTGGGTTGAAACAAATGAATCAAATAAATTGCCTATGATGATTTCGCACATGTTTGCTCAGAAATACATGAGAAAAGGGTGTGAAGCTTATCTTGCTTATGTGTTGAATATTGAGATGTTCGGGTCAAAACTTGAATCAGTGCCAATAGTCTGTGAATTTCCAGATGTGTTTCCAGAAGAATTGCCTGGGTTACCTCTGATTAGAGAGATTGAATTTGCCATTGATCTGTTGCTTGAGACTGCATCGATCTCGATTGCTCCGTATAGAATGACTCCGACTGAATTGAAAGAATTAAAAGCTCAGTTGCAAGCGTTGACAGATAAGGGATTTGTGAGACCAAGTTTTTCTCCTTAGGGTGCTCCCGTATTGTTTGTGAAGAAAAATGATGGATCTATGAGACTTTGTATTGACTATCGACAGCTCAACAAAGTGATCATAAAGAACAAGTATCCGTTGCCAAGAATTGATGATTTATTCGACCAGTTGAAAGGGGTGACAGTATTTTCAAAGATTAACTTGAGGTCTGGTTACTATCAACTGAGAGTTAAAGAGTTAGATGTGCTAAAAACCACTTTTAGAACGAGGTATGGACATTATGAGTTTCTTGTGATGCCTTTCGGTTTGACTAATGCTTCTGCCATCTTTATGGACTTGATGAATCTCATTTTCTGACCATACTTGGATAAGTTTGTGGTTGTGTTCATAGATGATATTCTGATTTATTCTCGAGATGTGTCTGAACATGCTGAACACTTGAGAATGGTGTTGCAGATTTTGAGAGAGAAGAAATTGTTTGTTAAATTCAGTAATAGTGAGTTTTGGCTTCGTGAAGTAAGATTTTTTGGGACATATAGTTTCGGGTAATGGTATTCAGGTTGATCCGAGCAAAATTTCGACAATAGTTGATTGGAAACCGCCAAAGAATGTATCTTAGGTTAGAAGCTTTTTAGGCTTAGCTGGGTATTATGGACGTTTTGTCGAGGGATTCTCGATGATTGCCTCTCCTATGACTAAGTTGTTGCAAAAGAATGTTAAGTTTGAATGGATCGATAAATGTCAGAAAAGTTTCGAGAAGTTGAAAGCACGATTGACTGAAGCACCGATTTTGGTACAACCTGAGACGGGAAAAGAGTTTGTGATTAATAGTGATGCATCATTGAATGGTCTTGGTTGTGTGTTGATGCAAGAGGGAAAAGTAGTAGCTTATGCCTCGAGACAGCTAAAATCACATGAGAAGAACTATCCAACGTACGATTTGGAATTGGCCGCCATTGTCTTTTCTTTGAAGATTTGGCGTCATTATTTGTATGGTGAGAAATATCGAATCTTTACCGATCACAAAAGTTTGAAGTATCTGATGAATCAAAAGGAATTGAATTTGCAACAACGGAGGTGGCTCGAATTATTGAAAGATTATGAGCTAGTGATTGATTATCATCCGGCGAAAGCGAATGTAGTCGTAGATGCCTTGAGAAGAAAATCCTTGTATCCTTTGAGAGCTATGAGTACGATTTTGGATTTGTCTAACGACGGTTCGATTTTGGCTGGCTTGAGGGCTAGACCGTTATTTCATCAACAAATTTGTGAAGCTCAAAAGAATGACAGGGAATTGCAAGTTAAAAGAGTTCAGTGTAAATCGGGTAGTGATTTAGATTTTCGAATTGGACCGGATGATTGCTTGATGTTCCATGATAGGGTATGTGTACCGAAAGATGATGAGTTGATTCAAAAAATTTTACATGAGGCACATAGTGGTTGTTTGTCAGTTCATCCGGGTAGTACAAAATTGTATAGTGATTTGAAGAAATTGTATTGGTGGTCGGGTAAGAAAAGAGACATTTCTGAGTTTGTATCAAAGTGTTTGATTTGCCAACAAGTGAAAGCCGAGCATCAGGTGCCTTCGGGTTTACTTCAACTAGTGATGGTTCCCGAGTGGAAATGGGACAGAATCACGATGGATTTTGTGACAGGTTTGCCTCTGACTCCAAAAAAGAAAGATGCCATTTGGGTTGTGGTTGATAGATTGACGAAATCGGA
This sequence comes from Gossypium rotundifolium, assembly GCA_025506655.1. Classification (NCBI taxonomy): domain Eukaryota; kingdom Viridiplantae; phylum Streptophyta; class Magnoliopsida; order Malvales; family Malvaceae; genus Gossypium; species Gossypium rotundifolium. The sequence goes on along the minus strand of CP106722.1, from coordinate 81,749,150 downwards.
TCACTTTATACCGGTACATACCGACTACTCACTTGATAAGTTGGCTGAGTTGTATATTGATGAAATTGTGAGATTGCACAGAGTACCTATGTCTATTATTTTGGATAGAGCTCCGAGATTTACTTCAAGGTTTTGGAAAAGGTTGCAAGAAGCCTTGGGTACGAAATTGAATTTTAGTACCGCGTTTCATCCGCAAACTGACGGTCAATCTGAAAGAGTAATTCAAGTTCTTGAAGACATGTTCCGGTGTTTTGTTTTAGAATTCAAAGGTAGTTGGGAGAAATGTAATATCCTGAAATTGGGCTTAAGCATAATTGCTTAATTGAGTGTGAAAGCATGCCTTTGTATATATGAATGTGTATTTATGAACATTTGTGAACTTTAGAATAATAAGAAATGCCTTAGAAAAATGTCATATTTTAAGTTTTAATAAGGGAGCTAAGCCTAACAGGGCCTTAAGAAAATTAATAAGGGAAATCTGACAGACAATTAGGCTTAGAAAAGTGGCTTGGAGGTGCCACTTAGGGCCTCTGAAAATGACGCCATAAGCTAGGGGAAGGACTTGTGTTCGAGTCGCGTGGGAAGCACAATTTTAAGGTTTTTATTTTTGCTTGTGACGTCAATAAGAGGGGAGTAGGGGGACGGCACTAAGGCTAAATTCTAGGAGTTTTTATCCTTTTATTTTCAAGAGATAGATGATGGATTATTTTTAATCTTAAATGAGGAGATAAGAGATGAAGGAGGAGAAAAGTAAGGAGATTGATAGAGTTGGCCGGCCAAGGGAGTATTTGGGTGGTATTTTCGGCTAATCAAAGTGTAGGTGTGACGAAATTTTTAATTCTCTTCTCATCTCTTCCTATAGCCGAGTTTCCATTTGCTTCTCCCAAGTTCTTCTTTTCTTTTCTTTTGTCAAGCCGAATTCCTCTTCTCCTTAAAATAGCCATTGCCGAATCTTCCTAAAGCTCATAATCCCTCTCTTTTCAATCTTGTTGAAGCCGAATACACCAGTGGCCATAGTCGACTAGTCTCTAAGTCTTCATAGCCGAATCTTTGAGGGGCTTCAAGCAAAGGGGCTGTCGATTTCTTCAAGTAAGGGTAAGATCAAAATCAGTTTTCATTCTTTTTCTCTTAGGCTTGTCAAAAACTAAGATCTAATCTCTACTATTGTTCTTTGGCCGAATCTTGGAAGGTAATTTCGGGATTTTGGTGTTGTCGATAAGGGAGGATTTCGGGACTTTAAAGGTTGAAGGTAAGTCATGTGTATATTTGGCTAAGGGCTATCTCATGGTGAATTAAATGTTAGAGGTGGATCTAACATGTACCCTGTAGGTTTCGACATCTCCATAGCCTAGGGATACTTTACGGGATTTAGATCCGCAAGGTAAGTCCAAATGTACATTCGGCCAAGGCCTTATTTGATGATTTAGACCTATTTCTATTCTGTTTAAAAGCCGAAACTAACTAGTTCAATGGTTAAGGGTATAGCCGATTGCAATAAAGAAGCATCATAAAATTTCGTGATTTGGTTAGCAGTGAAGTCAGCACCAAGGTAAGAATTTAATTACCATAATCCTATTGGGATTTGGTTTTATGGCCGAATGGGTCTTAGTAAATTACTATATGTTGGCCGAATATAGGAACAAAGGATCTAGGACGCTAGATCGAGATCTTCAGGAATTTGGAGTGAATTCGCTAAGTTAATCAGGTGTGTACCCCACACTATTTCTTAATAAGTTTTATGGCAATGTTTAATATATATATATATATATATATATATAAATATATGTGTTATTAAGAATGTGAAAAGTATGGCTAAGGTACCATACAATGGTACAAAGTACTAAGGTACGTTTTCCTACTCCTACTATGAGTATGATATGGTTTGTTATGCCATGAATGTGAATATGATAAGAATGTGAATTAAGGCATGATATTGCATAATGTGTATGATATATGGGGGCATATGGGATATTATGAAAAGGGGAAGTGAATGTGGTGACTTATGTCACGATATAAGAATGTGGTGACTTCGGTCACATTATCTGAATGTGGTGACTTCGGTCACATTATCTGAATGTGGTGTCCCATGACACAAAATATTATCTGGTGGCTATGCCACAAATTTATAAGGGCGATGAGCACGTCGACTGCAGCGACTGCCTTCGATGGTGTGTAGCGGATGGAGGGTTGACTTAGTAGTCCCCACGGTGTGCAGGTTGGTACGGGTGATGTGTAGCGGTTGGTAACTAGGCTTGGGCTTGGGAATGCATCATTAATTGTATATTTTGATATGAATGTGTATGACTTGATATGCCTGAATCTATTTGGACTTAGTGTTTGTGTACACATTGAGTCTGTTTGACTCACCCCGTTGTGGGATCATTTTTCAGGTGACGCACAGTAATGGACCGGGCCGGCAAGAGCTTAGTGGTGGCCATGCTCAGCAAGGAATTTTATGATTTGACATTTACTTTTATTTAAGTACTTTCAATTTATTTTGGGTATATTTTGATGTAATAAGGCCATAGTATGAACTATGTATGCATGCATTTAAATTTACGATATTATGTTTCGAATGTTTTCAAAATTAAAGTTAAGTAATAATTTTTTTTAAATAAACTCGTAACTATTATGACATTTAAATACAAATGTTTTCAAAGGCAAAATCTTTAAAATTAAATCGGCATACCTTTTACTTAAAGTTTTGGGACTCAATAAAGAATTTTTATAAAAACTTATATTTCACAAAGACAAACTGGTTTCCAACTTGAGCCCAACCCAAATCGAGTTTTCTCCCAAAAATCACTTAAAGATTTTCTATGAACCCACGAATTTGAACCGTTTTTACTTGAGGAACATACCAGACTTGGTCGAGGCTCGTAGGCCAGGTTTGGGGTGTTTCAAGAAATATCTACCTTTGGTTGAATTTGCCTACAACAACAGTTATCAGTCGAGTATACAGATGACACTGTACGAAGCATTATATGGTCGCAAGTATCAAACTCCTTTGTATTGGACCGAGCTCAGTGAGAAATAGATTCACAGGGTTGATTTAGTTAGAGAAACCGAAGAGAAAGTGAAAGTAATCCGTGATTGTCTGAAAGCTGCTTCAGATCGACAAAAGTCATACACGGATTTGAAAAGAAAAGAAATTGAGTTTCAGGTGGGTGATAAAATGTTTCTGAAAGTTTCTCCGTGGAAGAAGATTTTGAGATTTGGCCGAAAGGGCAAGTTGAGTCCCCGTTTCATTGGGTCGTATGAGGTTATCGAAAGGATTGGGCCAGTGGCATATCTGTTAGCTTTACCGGCAGAGTTAGAAAGAATTCATAATGTGTTTCATGTGTCGATGTTGCGACGCTATCGTTCTGATCCTTCACATGTGATTTCTTCGACAGAGATTGAGATTCGATCGGATATGACCTATGATGAGAAACCGATTAAGATTTTGGCTCGGGAAGTTAAATAGTTGAGAAATAAAAGTATAGCCTTAGTGAAAGTGTTGTGGCAAAGACATGGAGTAGAAGAGGCTACGTGAGAACCAGAGGAAGCCATAAGAAAACAGTACCCAAACCTCTTTTTTAGGAAGATTTTTGGGGATGAAAATCCCTAAAGAGGGGAGAATTGTAACAGCCCGATTTCGGGCCTAGTCGGATAGTGGTTCTGGGGCCACAAATCCGACAATAATTTTTTTTAAAAAAATTAAAAAAATTTTAAAAATTAATATTCTTATATTTTTATGATCTACAGTTTTACGGAATGATTTCGTGAAAATTTTGTTTGAAAATTTTGATGTTTGAGCACTCAATTTAGTCAAAAGGACTAGATTGTAAAAAGTGAAAAACTTGAGTTCTAGAAGCTAGAGGTGTCTAATTGCTATGAAATTTTAAATTGGGAGGTCCTTAAAAGGTAACTAGACCATTGGTTAACTTTTTGAACAAAAATGGACATCAAATAGGTGAAATAGAATATTTTTAAGTTAAGGGCATTTTAATTATTTGGTGATTAAAGTGAATTAAAAACAAAATTAAAAGCCAATTTTTTCTCATCTTTAACCCCTTGGCCGAAATTCACATGAGGAAGACATAGCTAGGGATTTTCAAGCTTCCAAGCTCGATTGTAAGTCAATTCTAGTCCTGTTATTAATGATTTTTACATTTTTGAAATCTTTGTAACAAGATTTACCTATTTCTACCATTATTTTGAGCTAGGGTTTGTATTTAAAAATTTACCCATGGATGAATGCATGTGTTTTGATGTTTCATGGTAGAATATGAAAGTTTGAAGTGTGGTAAACAACTTTTACTAAGTGATTTTTGACGAAATTGCATAAAAGGACTTATTTGTAAAAGTTGTAAAATTATGTCTAGAAAATGTGATTTAGTGAAAAATGTGGGCTGATATAAGAGGGAAAATGAACCAGCTAGGCTTAGGATTTGAGAAATATAAGTTCTTTTCATTTTACGAGCCTAGGAGCAAAATTTTAAATATGTGAAACTTTAGGGGAAAAATGTAATTTTGCCATAGTGTGATTTTTGGACTAAATTGAATAATACGAGTACTAAATAAGTTAAATGTGTTATTATAGATCAAGAAAGACGAGGAATTAACCTTGATCGGAGAAAAGAAAAGGTTGTGGACTAAATTACAAATTCGTCATATTTTGCATCGAAGTAAGTTTGTATGCAAATAATGCATCGTTTTTAATTACGTTTTCATGTTGTGATAAATGGTATGAATTGTGGCTGCATATTTGATGTAATTGAAAAAATATCAACAAGTGAGAAATTTCCCGGTTGAACCTTAGGAATAAAAATGGATACGAGTGACATGTTCACTAGAAACCAATGTGAAATCTAAGTGAAACAAGTGATCCGGGTGCTTTGGTTTCGAGATAAACTCAAAAATGAGATGGACAAGCTTTGGTTTTGGTTGCTAAGAAGGTTAACAGTCTAAGAATTCGGGTCAAATAAGGCCTAGGGCGAGATCGAAATCAAGAAACCGCGATAAGCAATATGGCTACTGCAAAAAGGTAGGTCACATTAAGGGGAAATGTTATGAACTTCAAAATAGAAATAAAATGGCTGCCGAAAAATGTAACAGCCCGATTTAGACCCTAATCGGAACAGTGGTTTCGAGACTAAAAATCTGAGGTCAGAATAATAATTTAATATTATTTTCTGTGTGAATAGTATGTGATTTAGCCTCTGTGAAATTTCTGTGTGAAGATTTTATTGACTATGTGCCGAATTAAGAAAATGATTTAATAGCATAAAATGCAAAAGCTGTGTGCTAATTTATAAGTGCCTAATTATGGTTGTCTTTATAATATGGAGGCTTTAAGATGCAATTTGACCATTATTAGTGATAGTGGATGACAATGGAAAAAAATAGCCTTACTGTATATATGTTATATATATGTTTGATGAGGGCTAAATAAGTAAATGAATAAACAATGTTATTATAATAAAATAAAAACATAATGGTGGCATTTTAATGGTGTTCATCCACCGAAATTAGAAGAAAAATAAAGGCTTAAGAGTTTTGAAGATTTTGATTATTTCCAAGCTCAATTCAAGGTATGTTTGAGCTCGATTTTTGTTAATTTCTACGTTTTCGTAATCGTTGCTTCGTGCTTTATCTAACCCATGTTGTAATTTTGTGAATTGATGATGTTTTTGTGATGAGCAATTGATGAATACTTGATCTATGTGCTAGTTGATAGTGAAATATGAAAACTTGGTGTTAACATAGTTTGTATTGGGATTTTTAATGAAATTGAGTATTTTAGGCTTAATTGAGAAAATGAGAAATTGAAGGATTAAATTGTGAAATAAATGAAATGTGTGGATTTGTATGAGTATAATGAGAATTCAGCTAGGCAAAGGTGCAAGCAAATTTTGTGTATTTGATGAATTTATGAATTAGGGACTAAAGTGTTGAAATGTGAAAATGTGAGGGCTAGTTTATAAAATGCCCTAAATATGTGTGTTTGGAAAAAAATGAATGAATTGGTGATTGAATGGATTGAATTTGAATGTGTATAGACCAAGAGAAGAGAGGTTCGGATCGAGATCGAGGCAAAGAGAAAGTGCTTGATTAACCGACCATTTCGATATTTCGTCGTCCGAGGTAAGTTCGGATATGATATGTGCACTTAGCTATGTTTAAATGTTGTGAAATGAATGGTTATGATATTATTGAATTATAAATGTTATGTGAGAAATGGATCTATGTGGTACTAAGTGTGCACATTTGGAAATGTAACCGAGAAGATTAGCACTGTATGTGCGAAATAATAGAAGCTTCAGCTTTGTGATTGGCACTGTCTGTGCGATACCGAATTGAGTTCGGTTTTGTATTAATGCACTAAGTGTGCGATGTCATTTAAGCTTCGGCTATGAATCATGGCATTAAGTGTGTGATTATATGTAATGAATACCATTGTGTGTGTGAAACGATAAAAGTTTCAGCTTATCGAGTAGGCACTGTGTGTGCGTTACCGATATAAGTTCGGGTTAACCTATTGGCACTAAGTGCGCGATGACAATTATGCTTTGGTTGTGAAAGTGGCACTAAGTGTGCAAATTTACCAGAGGGATAGAAAAGGTTGAACTAGAGGTAATATCGAGAAATTGAGTAACAAATTGGTGAGTAACTATGTGTTGATCAAAGTACATTTGAACCTAAGTGGTTGATGATAGATTTAAGAGTTGTATGAATAGATATTTGAGTATATGGTTGAGAGTGATAATGTGCTTAGTTGTGTCTTTATCTATGTGATGGTTGGATAGTATGGATTGTGAGTATCTAAGTGTTGGCTAAGGTATGTATGATAACTATGTGTTGGTGAATTTGATAGTAGATGGATGAAATGCTATGCGAACATTGAGCATACTTAAGTGAGTGTATCATTGGTAAATTAATCTAAGTGATGGCTTATTTTTGTTTATTGAATTGAATTGTTGAATTACCTGTATTATATTACGGACTTACTAAGCTTTGGAAAGCTTACTGTGTGATTTGTTTATCTGTTTTGCAGTGCCAGCAAGGCTAGCTCGGATACGGGGATCGTCAGCATCTCTATCACACTATCGACAATTTATTTTGGTACTTTGGAAAGATGTATATAGTTGAATTATGGCATGTATAGGCTAGTAGACAAGATATGTCCTAAAATGTTTAATCCTTGCCATGTGAGTTGGCTTGGAAGTTAAATGATGTTGAACTTATGAATGAGTTATGGATATGGTATATTTCATGATGGTGTGGTTGATGATAAGATATGTTTGAAGAAAGTTTATGACATGGATTTCATGATGTTTGATATGTTCATGTTTTGATGTATATCACTTTGAATGGCTTAAATTGTGATGACAATGAGCATGAGAGTAAACGGTTTAGTTGGTGATTGGATAATGCATGAATTGGTACATTTGAATGCCTTTGAAAGCATGAATTGGTGTTGTATTGATACTTGTAGATATGATCTTATTGTGGGATGGAAATTTGGCCTTACAAATGGCCTGTTTTGCCTACACGATTATAGCACACAGGCGTGCCTATTGACCATAGGATAAATTCAGTAGCTAGCTTAAGAGCACACGGCCATTGTACATGGGTGTGCTTAGTAGCCGTGTGAATAAGTCAGTATATGGCCTAAGAGCACATGGCTATGGCACACGGGCATGCCTAATGGCTGTGTGGAAAAGTTAGTATACATGCTTTGATTTGGCACGGCTAAGACATATGGGGGTGTCTGATGCTCGTGGAAGACACATGGCCTGCCCACACGGGTGTGTGTCCTGCATAACTTAGAAAAGTTTTAAATTTTTGAGAAATACTGTATGTGTTCGGTTTAGTCCCGGCCTCTTTCTAATATGTGTTTAAGGTCTCGTGGACCTCACTTAAGGACAATATGATTATGTTGTGACATAAGTGATTGATGATTGACTTTGTGTCATGAAATGGATGTGAAATGTGTCGATTGTTCGGTAACGCCTCTCAACCCTATTTCGGCAACGGTCTCGGGTTAGGGGTGTTACAAAAATTGTAACACCCCTAACCTCTCTCCATCATCAGATTAGGGTCATGGGCATTACGACCAATTAGAACATTTAATTACATCGCAACCAGTAGTACAAGCTAACTAATATTGTCATAACATACAAGTGCAAATCATGCCAATCTAAAATTTGCATAGCAGTGCCTTACAGGGAGCAATTTATGCTAATCTAATATTTCCATAATAATGTCTTATACAATCAAATAACTAATCATGTTATGCAATGCTAAACTTGGTCTTCCACTGTCTACACTCTTATCATTATTTATCCCCTCTTGAATGCTAGAAGTCGGATACATATAAGACTATTCCAATTATTAGCATCAGAGTATTGGTCCATACTCCGACTATGATTATCTTTTTAATTTATCTTCAATGATTTTAGTAGAATGCAATAAATATAGCTTTGTTAACTCATTCCAATTCAGAGTAAAAGTTACTCTTACAACCCCTATTTCGAGTCTACGAGACACTAAAAATAGTTTAAAAATAGGTAGGGACAAATTTGAAACAATTCTGGAGGTTTAGGGTCATTTTTGAAATTACATAAAAATAGAACACACATAGCGTTGTGGCCAGGCCGTATGGAATGCCCTATGTAACACCCCTTACCTGTGTCCAACGCTAGGATAGGATACGAGGTATTATCGTACTTAACCTTACTTGAACATGTATCACCGGGCTATAAAATTTCATTCTAAATTAAAACTTTTCCTTCTTAATCATAACATGCATATTATGGGCCTACGAGGCCTTAATCTTACACCAAAAAAAAAAAATTTCGGAGTTCAACCGAAAACTTTTGCACTCTTTGAAATTTTTGCCTAAACAAGGGTCACATGCCCGTGTGACATAGGACATGCTCGTGTGGACAGGCCGTGTGATATCACACGCCAATGTCCCTAGTCCATGTAGAATTTTTTTTTTACATTGAACCTTCAGGGGTTTTCACACTACCAGGCACACGCCCGTGCCTTCGGCCCATGTCCATCACACGGCCTCAACACGCCTGTGCCCTCACCCGTGTGTGAAAACCTGGGGTATTCTATTTATGACGTCAGCAAACCCTTAAGGAGTACACGGCTTAAGCACACGTCCGTGTGCTGGCTCGTGTGGTGAATCCAAATTCTCGTAATTAAATGCAGGGGACACACGGCCTATTAACATAACCATGGGGTTGATCGTGTGTCACACACTGCCTAGACACACACCCGTGTGCCAACCCGTGTGGAAAATTAGAGGCTATTCTCCAAGCCATTTGTCACCTTGAAACATAAACACACTTATACCAATTTAAGCAATACATAATGTAGCATTCATATACTATGAATAATTCCTAAAAAATCACTTATAGAATTCATAAAAACTCATCATCATCAATATAATGAACTTAACAAATATTGGCCAATTTCTTTGGCCATATACAAAAAGAATAATAACCTTAATAGCCAACATTTTGGCTCCCAATATGACATAACTTAAAATGACATAATCCCTATACATGCCATACTGAAAATAAATCAACTTGGCTATACCAAAATAATGATTGATAGTGATCCGAGCTCTGACGTCAAGGATCCCGAGCTAGCTTGGCGATACTACAAGGAAGAAGGCAAAAGAGAGAAGCATATAGCTTAGTGAGTTTGCATGAAATTTTACATAGTAACATAATAGCTTGTGATTAAAATCATCCATCATGAAAAAAGAGCAACATAAATCTCAAGTGCTTGAGTTTAGTTACTCATACTTACTCTTATTCATCACATATCACATTACAATTTCATACTTGCATTTTACTCATGGTACCTGTAATCACTTTGTCACATAGATTAGCACTTTTGCTAATATAAACATTGTAACAGCCCGATTTAGGGGCTAGTCAGAACAGTGATCTCGGAATCATTAAATTGAGGATAGAGAAAATTATTTTCATGTTATTTCATGTATTATAAAATGTTTTTAAGGATGCATGAAAGTTTTGGTGCCTTAATTTTAGCAATTTCTAGCTAATTTGTGAAAAAGGACTAAATTGCGTAAAGTGCAAAAGTTCTGGTTTATTTGCAAAAGGTGCCAAATAGCTGTGGACTATTAATTGGAGGTGCCAATTGTGCAATTTAGCCTTGTTTTAAGTGAGTAGGCTGGCCATGTAGACAAGAGGGGACAAGAATTTTTAATTTTGTTAAAGTTGGTGGAATAAATGAATAAAATAAGATGAATAGGTGAAAAGCTATCATCTTTCTATTTTTCTTCCCTTCTCCACGGAAAATATCAGCCATGGTGGGGTGTTTGAGAGCTCAAAATTTCAGCAAGCTTTATTCCACACAAGTAAGTGATTTTGATGACTTTTCTTAATAAAAATTATACTTTTGGAGTCCCCAAGCTTAATCTAGCTAATAGGGGGACTAAATTGCAACATGGTTGAAAGTCTAGGGACTTAACATGATAGATTTTATGCTGGTTGTTGAGTTTTATGGAAGAAAATTAATGGTAGGATGATGATAAACAACTTTTGTGAAATGTGTTGTGGTGAAAACACTTAATTTGGGCTAAAATGCAAAGGTTGTAATTTGTTCATTTAAGCATGAAATAGTTGGAATTTGGGATAGTTGTAAGAGGATTAAATGTTTAGATAGGCTTGTTTAGCAAGGAAATGTGATAAAAATTTATTTACAAGACTAGGGGCAAAATTATAATTTTGCTAAAGTATAGGGGCAAAATGGTCATTTTTGCCTAAGTGGATGTTAAGTTGTAATATGATCATTAAGTGACTAAACGAGTAAATTTCATTGTTCTAGATCGAAGAAAATGAGATTCAGACCTAGAACGGAAGAAAAGAGAAATGTGGGCAAAATGTCCTTTTTGGCCTTTTCATCATCGAGGTAAGTTTGTATGCAAACCTTGCGAGTACGTACGGGTTATTTAATATTCCAATGTTGTATGGAATGTACAATTATGCAATGAATGTATTAAATAAGTGTTGGTGAGTCGTTAAGAGATTTAGAATATAAGAATAGTAAGAAACGCAAATATTATGAAAATATGATAGTTAAGGTTCCGTGTAAGACCATATTGAAATATGGCCTCGGTGAGAGATTTTGAATAGGACCATGTGGGGAACATGGCATCGATAGGTTAACTCGTGTATGATGTCAATGTAATGTTATGTGTACAAGACTTAAGGGAGTTACTTAGCTATTTTAGTGACTCAATAAGTACTTGAGAATTGAGAATGAATGTATTGTACATGAGAGGTGCAGGAATGCGTTAGAACTAAATTGAAGTGGATTCGGTATTTGATGAACCCATAGTGGGTGATATGTAAAGGATGCACTTTAGTTGCATAAGTTATAATTATTGTTGCATTGTGTGAATGCGAACAATTAAAGTAGAAAGCTAAGTAAGAATGATAATGGGTGAGGATGTTCACGGATGAACATTTGAATTAGAGAAATGTATGTGGATAAATATTTGTGAATGTATAATCATTGGTGGGCTGTGTGCGTTACGACCTGATTAATTATTAAATGATGGGCTGTGTGCGATACCATCAACCATATAATCATTGGTGGGCTGTGTGCGTTACCACCTGATTAATTATTAATTGATGGGCTGTGTGCGATACCATCACCTATATTATTATCAGTGGGCTGTGTGTGGAACCACCTGACTAATTAGTAATCGATGGGCTGTGTGCAATTCCATCGCTTATAAATGATTGGTAAGCTAAGTGCAAAATCACCCTAAGTATAATTGATTGGTGGGCTGTGTGCAATACCACCCTATAAGAGATTCAGTGGTGGGCTAAGTGCGTAACCACCAGGAGATTAGTAATATGTGTGGCTTATTGAAAATGCTTGACGTGTTGTTTTATACGATCTTGTGACGATCAGTGCAGGAATGTATGCTACTTAAATGAGCATTTGGCTTGTGGCATGGTAAGAATATGGTAAGGGATAGAATGAGTATGCTTTAAGGATGATTGAGTAAGTAACCATGAGTTCATAAGAAAAGCTCATCATAATAACTTGAAATCATGTATATTCAATGAATGTCAGTGTTTATCAGTTGTATGCAGACGAACTTACTAAGCATTATTGCTTACTCCTTTTCTTTTCCCATCTCTTATAGGTTATTTTGTCTAGCTCGGGTTGGAGGCTATAGGAGATGTTTTCACACTATTGAATAAATGCTTGGTATGGTGTTCCAAGTCCTTATGAGTCATGGCATGTATAGGGATTCTTTTAGAATTGACTAAGTTCTAATTGATGTAGCCAAATTGTGTTGGCCTAAAAGAACTTAGAGTTTTGGTTGCGTATAGCCATAGATGATGGCTTAAGTTGTTGTAATTGTATTGGAAGTAGTTCTTCCTAGTGTATGGGATGAAGACTTTATTTCTCTTATGATTAAGTGTCTATAATTTAAGAGTTAAATTGATGCAATATGGAGTTATGTGATGATGAATTTATGTATGTATGTATGTATGCAAATGAGAGTGGCAAAAAGGCCTGGAAGATAGCCTCTAAGTGCCCACACGGTTGGATACACGGGCATGTTGTAAGGGTACACGGGCGTGCCCCCATTTTCACATGGGCGTGCCCTAGCCGTGTGGGTTTTGGCAGAATGTTGGGGTTTTTGGGCACGGTGTGAGCACATGGGCATGTGTGACTACACACGGGCGTGTGTGTCATCTAGCACGGGTGTGTACTCCCTGTTTAGATGAAAAGAAATTTTATGGACCTTAAAACTTTTGATATGGTTCCGAAAGTTCTCGTAGGTACGATTGAGATCTCATAGGTTGAGTGTGAAGTAGTTGAAGCGATTTGAGGAGAGCAGTCACGTTGAGCCTTTGTGGCAATCAGGTAAATTATTCGGTAACGCCTCGTGCCTGATTCTGACAGGGATTACCGGTAAGGGGTGTTACATTTAGTGGTATCAGAGCATAGTATAGTCAGTTCACGGACTAACCTGGCTTGAGTAAGAGTCTTGCTATACATGCCATAGGTGGACTATGATAGTGTGATATCTCTCGGCTCTAACGAAATTATTTTGTTAAGACAGGGATGGTTCCCAATCGAGCTAAGCCCAACAATGTTGTAAGTGATAATGAGGTAATTGAAACACTCCTATACATTGATGAGAGTTATAAAGTGATAAGCTTATCTGTATTGGCTGGATGTGCATAAGGTGTTATATACTCAACCTACTGGGTTAGGTGCATATAGTGAGTAAATTTACCCAGAGAATGGGGTATACATGTGTGTATGATCGTTTGAATGATTTATGATCAATATGTCCTCATAGTTGAATCTCATGTGTGACTATTAAAGTAGAAAATTTTATAATGTTTTATTTCATGACCCTGTATAAAACTACGAGTATTATAGTGTGAGAGTTAAACTGGAAAGTTTGACTAAGTAGAATGTAGGGATGGGTACGGTCGTTCAATGATAAAATGATGAATAAGACCATGGTTGGACCATGGCAGTACATGTGATCCCATATAAGACCATGTTTGGGACATGGCATTGGTGATGATACGTGAGCCAGTGTAAGACCATGTTTGGAACATGGCATCGGCGTTGAGACGAGAGCTAATGTAAGGCCATATCTGGGATATGGCATTGGTGTTGATATGAGAGTTTGTGTAAGACCATAGCGAGGCTATGGCATCGTGACGACATGTAAAGAAATAGTTGGGCTATGATGTAGTGATACGAGTAAGACCATAGTTGGACTATGGCAATCAGATAAACGACGTACTCAAACCCGTAAGACATTCTTTAGTTGATGAGTGATTGTAAGAGAAAGTATGAGTGATAGAGACGATTGTAGTGTGATATACGTGGAAACTCACTTGGAGTGAGTTGTGTGACTATAATACTATTTCATTGATGATGAATTTTAATCATATGTATGTAGTCACGAGAGTCAAGTCAAGGGGCTTTGTGACCTTACCCTCCTTACCACTATCAAATTATGATAAGATGCTACGAGAGTCAAATTGACTAAGTTTGCATGTGATTAACACAGTATTTATGGTAGCATTCTGGGAGTGTTCTGTATCACATTGATACATGACACTCTGTTAGATAAAGTAATTGCGGTTGAACATGGGGTTGAAGTCCTAGGGGACTATAATGAAAAGGCTATCATTAAGATGTGAAATAGATAAGGTCTCGTATAAGACCATGTTCGAGGCATGGCCTCGGCACCAAGTTATGATTTCGCATAAGACTACATCTAGAAGGTGGCTTCGGTAATGGATATGAGAATCGTATAAGACCATATTTGGAATATGGCATCGATACTTAATGCAAAAGTCCATATAAGACCTTAACCGGGTTATGGCATTGGCATTTAGAGGTGACTCCATATAAGACCACCTCGGGAGTGTGGCATTGGTTTCGTGCCTACATAAATGATGAGGAATGTGTGTCTCTGATTATCCCAGTAATCAATGGGACAGATAGATGAGTTTAGAGGTAGAAAGGAGAATTGTACAAAGTCATGTGAATGAGTGAATATAGGTACTCGTGAACGAGTCGCAAGGAAATGAGTATGGAGTGTGGCACGGTATGTGCTCATTAGAGGCAATTGTAAATGACTATGTCTGAATGCTTTGACGACTGTATTGCTTATGCAATGTTAAAAACAAAGAGAAAGTTAGCCTAGCTATTTGACTCAAGTGAGTAGGAGGTCTGAGGTGTATGTTTATCGAGATCTCTTAAATTGATGTTCATTAAAGAAAGGAATTGTTAAGGAGTTTGAGGACGAAATGGTTAAGGAAACAATGTTTGAATTGTGAGAGTATTCAATTATGATAACCATAGTTGTATGGATCATAATGATCTCTTTAAGTATTACGTGTAAATATCTTTTGCCTTTCAGGGACGATGTAGTTGTTTATTTCATGAGTCGAGATCGTGCGAGAATATTTGCTGATTGTGAAATCAGATTAAATGGTTGTCGATTTAGTAATTGGAATTGACATTCCTTTATCTCCTCGTAACCTTATTTGGGTACTTTGAGGAGGAAGTTTGTGACGATTCTAGTATAAGGAGTGGAATCGGGAGTTTCATGTTGTGTGATGAGTTTTCGAGCAAGCCAAATAGAATTATTGATTAGATCGAGATGTCCCTACTATCGTGAGATGTGACGAGGGTAAAGGTTTTAGATTAACATAGCAAGAGAAACTCAGATGAGAATGTGCTTAAAATATGTTTTCAGTATGGAGAAAAGAGTAGATTAATGTATTGGGATATGATTCAAGTTCTGTGTATATACGGGTAGAGAACATATTATATAGATATGCTCATCGAAATGTTCAACCCATGATGGTTGAGTTGAAAGCTATAGAGGGAACTATCAATTGAAAGTTCTAGTACTAAGTTCAGTCTGAATCGAGAGAAAGAGTTGACCGGTTAGTGATCCTGACACAACCACTTTTGTGATTGTGTTGTGAGTTAGGTGTTATGAAATGATTTATGGGAAACTTGATGTGTATTTTCTAAATTTTAATGAGTGGGAGTGTCTTATGCTGCAAAAGATTTGAAATGAAATAGTGGGAACGGCTTGAACTATTGCAATGGTGAGTATAGTTAGTGTAATACTTCTCAGATAATATACATAGCACAGATGTCTGGATGAAAGATCCACTTTGGATAAAATTTCTGTTGTTGATGTTTTCCTCGAGATAGAATTGGAATGATGAGAAAGCCAGAACTTATACAGAAGCTTTGGTATGGGATTTAGTAGTAGCATTTACTGATGTAAGAATAAGGAAGTACAGTTACGAGCATAAATGTTTTGGCAATAGAGTACATTTTATGATATGATTGAGTTTATGTTCAGAAGTAGTTGACCACTGGAAGCTGATGTTTCCAAAGCGTACAAGTTGAGGCTATTACGGTTGGTGAATGCTTTGATGAGAAAGTGTGGTAAAATACTATAGATTTCAAATTTGGTTTGACAAAATTCCCAAGGAGGGGGATGATGTTCAAATTGTAGTGAATAAGTCAGAAAAGATCTGAACAATCATTTGGACATGTACGGTGTTCCAAGTTGGTGGATTGCTGAATATGGTATATGCCCTAGAGGAAAAATAACCTAGGTCTCAAGTTGCGTTTCGACCTTAAGTATCACGGCTTAAGAGTTATTGGCAAGAGGAACTTGAGAATAAGTGGATTCATGATTTTAAAGAATGGATGGAAACGTTTTAAGAATGTTGGTAGCAACTCCTCCTGGTAAGATTTTCGGGGATGAAAATCCCTAAGAGGGGAGAATTGTAACAACCCGATTTAGGGGCTAGTCGGAACAATGATCTCAGAATCATTAAATTGAGGATAGAGAAAATTATTTTCATGTTATTTCATGTGTTATAAAATGTTTTTAAGGATGCATGAAAATTTTGGTGCCTTAATTTTAGCAATTTCTAGCTAATTTGTGAAAAAGGACTAAATCGCATAAAGTACGAAAGTTCTGGTTTATTTTTAAAAGGTGCCAAATAGCTATGGACTATTAATTGGAGGCCCCAATTGTGCAATTTAGCCTTGTTTTAAGTGAGTAGGCCGGCCATGTAGACAAGAGGGGACAAGAATTTTTAATTTGGTCAAAGTTGGTGGAATAAATGAATAAAATAAGATGAATAGGTGAAAAACTATCATCTTTCTATTTTTCTTCCCTTCTCCATGGAAAATATCAGCCATGGTGGGGTGTTTGAGAGCTCAAAATTTCAGCAAGCTTTATTCCACACAAGTAAGTGATTTTGATGACTTTTCTTGATAAAAATTGTACTTTTGGAGTCCCCAAAGCTTAATCTAGCTAATGGGGGGACTAAATTGCAACATGGTTGAAAGTCTAGGGACTTACCATGATAGATTTTATGCTGGTTGTTGAGTTTTATGGAAGAAAATGAATGGTAGGATGATGATAAACAACTTTTGTGAAAGGTGTTGTGGTGAAAACACCTAATTTGGGCTAAAATGCAAAGGTTATAATTTGTTCATTTAAGCATGAAATAGTTGGAATTTGAGATAGTTGTAAGAGGATTAATGTTCAGATAGGCTTGTTTAGCAAGGAAATGTGATATAATTTATTTACGAGCCTAGGGGCAAAATCATAATTTTGCCAAAGTATAGGGGCAAAATGGTCATTTTTGCCTAAGTGGATGTTAGGTTGTAATATGATCATTAAGTGACTAAATGAGTAAATTTCATTGTTCTAGATTGAAGAAAACGAGATTCGGACCTAGAACGGAAGAAAAGAGAAATGTGGGCAAAAAGTCCTTTTTGGCCTTTTAGTCATCGAGGTAAGTTCGTATGCAAACCTTGCAAGTACGTACAGGTTATTTAATATTCCAATGTTGTATGGAATGTAAAATTATGCAATGAATGCATTAAATAAGTGTTGATGAGTCGTTAAGAGATTTAGAATCTAAGAATAATAAGAAACGCAAATATTATGAAAAGATGATAGTTAAGGTTCCGTGTAAGACCATATTGAAATATGGCCTCGGTGAGAGATTTTGAATAGGACCATGTGGGGAACATGGCATCGATAGGTTAACTTGTGTATGATGTCAATGTAATGTTATGTGTACGAGACTTAAGGGAGTTACTTAACGATTTTAGTGACTCAATAGTACTTGAGAATTGAGAATGAATGTATTGTACATGAGAGGTGCAGGAATGCGTTAGAACTGAATTGAAGTGGATTCGGTATTTGATGAACCCATAGTGGGTGATATGTAAAGGATGCACTTTAGTTTCATAAGTTATAATTATTGTTGCATTGTGTGAATGCGAACAATTATAGAAGAAAGTTACGTAAGAATGATAGTGGGTGAGGATGTTCACGGATGAACATTTGAATTAGAGAAATGTATGTGGATAAATATTTGTGAATGTATAATCATTAGTGGGCTGTGTGCGTTACCACCTGATTAATTATTAAATGATGGGCTGTGTGCGATACCATCAACCATATAATCATTGGTGGGCTGTGTGTGTTACCACCTAATTAATTATTAATTGATGGGCTGTGTACGATACCATCACCTATATTATTATCGGTGGGCTGTGTGTGGAACCAGCTGTCTAATTAGTAATCGATGGGCTGTGTACGATACCATCGCTTATAAATTGGTGAGCTAAGTGCGAAATCACCCTAAGTATAATTGATTAGTGGGCTGTGTGCAATACCACCCTATAAGAGATTCAGTGGTGGGCTAAGTGCATAACCACCGGGAGATTAGTAATATGAGTGGCTTATTG
Source organism: Gossypium rotundifolium (assembly GCA_025506655.1). Classification (NCBI taxonomy): domain Eukaryota; kingdom Viridiplantae; phylum Streptophyta; class Magnoliopsida; order Malvales; family Malvaceae; genus Gossypium; species Gossypium rotundifolium. Next base: position 81,730,817 of record CP106722.1, on the reverse strand, counting down.
AAAATGCTTGACGTGTTGTTTTATATGATCTTGTGACGATTAGTGTAGGAATGTATGCTACTTAAACGAGCATTTGGCTTGTGGCATGGTAAGAATATGGTAAGGGATAGAATGAGTAAGCTTTAAGGATGATTGAGTAAGTAACCGTGAGTTCATGAGAAAAGCTCATCATAATAACTTGAAATCATGTATATTCAATGAATGTCAGTGTTTATCAGTTGTATGCAGACGAACTTACTAAGCTTTATTGCTTACTCCTTTTCTTTTCCCATCTCTTATAGGTTATTTTGGCTAGCTCGGGTTGGAGGCCACAGGAGATGTTTTCACACTATCGAATAAATGCTTGGTATGGTGTTCCAAGTCCTTATGAGTCATGGCATGTATAGGGATTCTTTTAGAATTGACTAAGTTCTAATTGATGTAGCCAAATTGTATTGGCCTAAAAGAACTTAGAGTTTTGGTTGCTTATAGCAATAGATGATGGCTTAAGTTGTTGTAATTGTATTGGAAGTAGTTCTTCCTAGTGTATGGGATGAAGACTTTATTTCTCTTATGATTAAGCGTCTATAATTTAAGAGTTAAATCGATGGAATATGGAGTTATGTGATGATGATTGTATGTATGTATGTATGTATGAAAATGAGAATGGCAAAAAGGCTTGGAAGATAGCCTCTAAGTGCCCACACGGTTGGATACACGGGCATGTTGTAAGGGTACACGAGCGTGCCCCAATTTTCACATGGGCGTGCCCTAGCCGTGTAGGTTTTGGCAAAATGTTGGGGTTTTTGGTTACAGTGTGAGCACATGGGTGTGTGTGACTACACACGGGCATGTGTGGCATCTAGCATGGGCATGTACTCCCTGTTTAGATGAAAAGAAATTTTATGGACTGTAAAACTTCCGATATGGTCCCGAGAGTTCTCGTAGGTACGATTGAGATCTCATAGGTAGAGTGTGAAGTAGTTGAAGTGATTCGAGGAGAGCAGTCACGTTGAGCCTAAGTGGCGATCAGGTAAATTGTTCGGTAACGCCTCGTGCCCGATTCCGGCGGGGATTACGGGTAAGGGGTGTTACAAACATAATCTCATATATTTATCTTTCTTAACTCAATTATAATTCTTTATCGTCCTTGATCAACTTAACTTGTTACTACTTTTACTTACTTAGGTCTTTCGTTAACTCTTTATCATTTGGCTCTTTTGCCCGTTGAATTCCTCAGAATATCAAAGGATACTCAATCTCATCAAGCATGTGTCTCGATGTCAATGCCATATCCTAGATATGGTCTTACATGGGATCGCCTCATGATGCCGATGCCATATCCCAGATATGGTCTTACATGAGATTTCTTTAACTTGATGTCGATGTCATGTCCTAGACATGGTCTTACACGAGATCTTCATTTGTTGCCAAAGCCATGTCCCAGACATGGTTTTACATGGGATCTTCTTTGTATGGTGTCGATGCCATGTCCCAGACATGGTCTTATACGAGACATTCCTTATTCGATGCTGATGCCATGTCCCAAACATGGTCTTACATAGGATCTACGTTCGGTGCCGACGCCATGTCCTAGACATGGTCTTATACGGGACCTACATTCCTTGGGTGTCGATGCCATGTCCCAGACATGGTCTTGCACAGGCTTTCCTTATCTCATGTTGTGACAAAGGTATCCTCGTTATTCTGAAACTTCAAACGGGACTTTCACTTACTTTTTCTTATTGATTTCCTTATTAAAACATTATTGATCAACTTCATGGAAATAATGAACTTTATGCAACATAACAAGTAATTTAATCATAATAACATATGTAGCAATGAATTGATACAAACTTACCTCGGTACTCAAAGTATGTATAGATGTGCAATTAATCCACGACTTTGTTCTTGTCTTGATTTCGGTCCGGGCTTCGCGTTTCTTGATCTATAATAACAATTTAACTTGTCTAATACTCACATTGACTAAATTGACTCATACTTTGGCAAAATTATAATTTTACCCCTAAACTTTCTTATAATTGTACTTTTGCCTCTAGGCTCGTAAAATGATTTTCATTCAACTTTCTTGCATTTCAAGCCTATTCGAACCATATTTTCAACTATAACAACCTTTAATTTCTACTATTTTACTCATGTATGACAATTTTATAACTTTTACAATTTGGTCCTTTTATGGATTTTTCATGAAAATCACTTAGAAAAAGATGTTTATCCTAGCTCAAACTTACATATTCTTTCATAAAACATCAAAATACATGCATGTCATACATGGGTAAATTTTTGAACATAAACCCTAGCTCAAAATATAGCTAGAAATAGCTAAACCGAGCTACAAGGATCTCAAAAATACAAAGAACATTAAAAACGAGGTTAGGATGCACTTACTATCAAGCTTGGAAGATGAAGAAACCCTAGCTATGGTGCCCTTGAAATTTTCAGCTAGCATGGAGAAGATGAACACTAATTTTGACTTCTTTTCCCTTTTAATTCTTTAATTTACCAAATGACAAAAATGCCCTTAATGTTTCTTTCTTGAGATTTTTCCTTCCCATGTCTATTTTTGTCCATCTTATATAAGGGTCTAATTACTAAATAAGGACCTCTACTAATTTTTATGATGCTATTTAATACTTAAAACTTCTAGAATCTCATATTTTCTAATATTTGCAATTTATTCATAATGGAAAATTTATTCACTAATTAATAAAATTCCTTCATGAAATTTTCGCACAATCATGAAAACACCTCATAAGCCTCATAAAATTATTAAAACACATTTTTACTTTGGATTTGTGGTCTCGCACCATTATTTCGACTAGGCCCTAAGTCGGGCTGTTACATTTCTCCCCTTTAAGGATTTTTGTCCCCAAAAATCTTACCAAAAAAAAAGGTTTGGGTACTGGTTCCTCACAGCCTACTCGGGCTCCCACGTAGCCTATTCTACCTCATGCCTTTGCCATAGGACTTTCACTAGTGCTATACTTTTATTCCTTAGTTGCTTGACTTCCCGGGCTAAAATCTTAATTGGTTCTTTGCCATATGTCATATCAGGTTGAATTTCAACCTCTGTCGGTGTAATCACATGTGAAGGGTCCGATCGGTAATGTCACAACATAGACACATGAAATACGTCATGAATCTTTTCTAACTCAGGTGGCAAAGCTAATCGGTAAGCTACCGGCCCTATCCTCTCAGTGATCTCATATGGTTTGATAAAACGCGGACTCAATTTGCCTTTCCGGCCAAATCTAAGCACTTTCTTCCATGGTGACACCTTTAAGAATACTTTATCACCAACTTGATACTAAATTTTTTTTCCTTTTCAAATCCGAATAGGATTTTTGTCTATCAGAAGCAGCTTTCAAACAATCTCAAATCACCTTTACTTTTTCTTCTGTTTCTCTAACCAAATCAATCTCGTGAATCTGATTCTCCTTAAGTTCAGCCCAATATAAAGGCGTTCGACACTTACGCCCATAAAAAGCCTCATAAGGTGCCATTTTCAATCTTGATTGAAAACTATTATTGTAGGCGAATTCCACCAATGGTAAGTACCTTTCCTAGCTACCTCTAAACTTAAGAACACAACATCGGAGCATGTATTCAAGTACTTGTATTAACCTCTCTGATTGGCCGTCAGTTTGGGGGTGGAAAGCTATACTAAAATTCAACTTTGTACCCATGTCCTCTTGCAACTTTTTCCAAAATCTGGACGTGAATCTCGGATCTCTATTCGATATAATTGATAAAGGCACCGCGTGTAGCCTAACAATCTCTGAAATATACAAGTTTGCCAACTTATCAAGTGAGTAGTCAACTTGTACAGGTGTGACATGGGCTGACTTCGTAAGTCTATCGACTACGACCCATATAACATCTTTCTTGCTCAGTGTCAATGGCAAACCCATTATAAAATCCATGGAAACTTAGTCCCACTTCCACTCGGGTACCATAATAGGTTGTAGCAAACCCGAGGGTACTTGGTGTTCGGCCTTTTCTTGCTGACAAATCAAGCATCTTGAAACAAACTCAGAAATATCTTTCTTTATACTAGGCCACCAATACTATTTCTTCAAATCATTATACATCTTGGTGCTACCCGGATGTACAGATAGGCATCCACTATGTGCCTCATGCAACACTTTATGAATGAGCTCATCGTTCCTCGGTACACATACTCTATCTCTGAACATCAGACCTCCATCTGAATTGATTCGAAAATCAGACTTAACACCCAACTCGCACTGAACTCTTTTGGCTTGTAATTCACTATCATCTTTCTGAGCCTCATAAATCTCTTGGAGGAACATCGGCCTAGACCTTAACTCAGCTAGAATGGAACCATCATCTGACAACATCATCTGTGCATTCATAGCCCTCAAAGCAAATAGAGATTTTCTACTTAAAGCATCGACGACTACATTCGCCTTTCCCGAGTGGTAGTCAATAACTAGCTCATAATCTTTTATCAGCTCTAACTATCTTCGCTACCTTAAATTCAACTCCTTCTGAGTTATCAAGTACTTTAAGCTCTTATGATCGTTGAATATCCGACATTTTTCACCATACAAATGGTGTCTCAAAATCTTCAATGCAAAAACAATAGCAACCAACTCTAAATCATGTGTCGGATAGTTCTTCTCGTGTGGCTTCAACTGTCTAGAGGCATATGCTATCACCTTGCCTTCTTGCATAAGTACACAGCCCAATCCATTTAAGGATGCATCACTATAGATCACAAATTCCTTTCCCGATTCAGGTTGTACTAGAACTGGAGCTTCTGTCAACATCGCCTTCAATTTCTCAAAACTTTGTTGGCACTTTTCTGTCCATTCAAACTTTACATTTTTCTGTAACAATTTTGTCATTGGGGTCTTTATCATGGAAAACCCCTTAATGAATCACCTATAATAGCCAGCTAGGCCCAGAAAACTTCTAACCTCGGATACATTTTTCAGTAATTTCCAATCAACAATATCTAAAATCTTACTTGGGTCGACTCGGACTCCTTCTCCCGAGACAATATGCCCCAAAAATCCAACTTCATAAAAATTCATAGTGCCCATACCTCATTCGAAAAGCAGTCTTAGGCACATCTGAGTCTTTCACTCTCAACTGATAGTATCCCGACCTAAAGTCTATCTTGGAGAACACAGTGGCTCCCTTCAATTGATCAAACAAATCATCGATCCTTGGCAATAGGTATTTGTTCTTCACTGTTACCTTATTAAGCTATCGGTAATCTATGCACAATCTCATAGAACCATCTTTCTTTTTCACAAATAGCATTGGAGCACCCCATGGAGAATGACTCGATCTAGCAAAACCTTTGTCCGTTAACTCTTGCAACTGTGCCTTCAATTCCTTCAACTCTGTTGGAGCCATTCTATAAGGATCAATTGATATCGGTATAGTACTGGGAGCTAACTCAATGCTGAATTTGACCTCTCAAACCGGAGGTAACCCTGGCAACTTCTTGGGAAAAATGTCTGGGTACTCACATACTATCGGTATTGATTCAATCTTTAACTCAGTTTATTTGGCATTCATCACAAAAGCAAGATATGCCTTATACCCTTTTCTTACATACCTCTGAGCCGACATATGAGAGATCACTACTAGCAATCTGTCTTGTTCATCTGATTCAACACAAAGGGTGTCCCCATTTTCACATCTCAACTCAATATTTTTCTTTCCACAATTTACTGTCACATCATGAGTGGTTAACCAGTCTATACCAAGAATAATATCGAATTCATCAAATGGCAATAATATAAGATTTGCCTTAAAACAATAACCTCTAATCATCAATGGTTAGTCTTTGCATACTTTATCAACTAACACACTTTTTCCTAGTGGATTAGACACTTTTATCACAAACTCGGTAGACTCTATGGGCATGCTCATACTAGATAATGATTTTATGCAAATGTATGAGTGGATAGATCCCGGATCTATTAAAGAAACAACTTTAGTATCATGAAGAGAGAATGTACCTGTAATTACATTGGGAGATGGTGCCTCTTCGCGAGCGCAAATGGCATAAGTCCTTGCAGGTGCTCTACTCTCAGTTCTCGTAGCCTGTTCTCAGGGTATACCCTTACTACTCACCCCACTTCTCGGGTTCCTTTGTTGTCTTCCTCTATTAGTGCTTCCTGATCTTGCACTCTGAACCTTCTCTTTGTTAACCATTTCAGGGCATTCTCTGATAAAGTGATATTGGGAACCACACTTAAAACAAGCACTCTCATGTGCACGATAATCACCGAGGTGATGTCTGCCGCACTGTGGGCATTTTGGTCTATTAGATTGAATATTCCCAACACTAGCGACTGAGGTGGTTTGAGCCTTATTCCCTGAGTACTGTTTACTCTTGGTTCTGCTTCAAAACCCAGCTGAAGTAGCTGATTGGGTAGGAAAATCTCTCGACTTCTTGGACGAGGACTGAAATGGCTTACTCCGCTGTCTCTTTCTTGAGTCACGAGACTCCATCTCAGCTTTTCTTTTCTCTTTAACCAGTTCCTTGGCTTTACAAGCCCGATCCACGAGTACAACAAATTCTTTTAATTCGAGGACAATAACAAACAACTTAATATCTTCGTTTAGTCTATCCTCAAACCTCTTACACATGATGGCTTCTGAGGATACACACTCTCGAGCGTATTTGCTGAGCCTTACAAATTCACGATCGTACTCAGTTACTGACATCTTACCTTGTTTCAATTCTAGGAATTTCTTTCGCTTCTGATCAATAAATCTTTGATTTATTTACTTTTCCTGAATTCTTCCTGGAAAAATTCCCATGTGATCCTCTCCCTTGGTACAACAGACACAAGAGTATTCCACCACTGATATGCTGAATCTCTTAAGAGAGAAACTACACACTTCATGCACCCTTCAGGTGTGCACAATAATTCATCAAATACCCTGATGGTATTTTCCATCCAAAACTCTGCCCTTTCCGAATCATCATCTTTACTGACCCAAATTTCCTTAGCTTCTTGTTTTCGGATTCTATCTACTGGAGGCTTTTCCCTTCTTACCACTTCTACCACTTGAGGGGCTACAGGGGTAGGTTGAGGAATAAATGGGGGTGGAGGGGGTGGTTCAGTCGGGTTCGTACGAACGAACTCCATGTTCCATGCATTCATCATATAGAAAAAGGCTTTCCTAGCCTCTTATCCTCCTCTCTGACTTACAGTCGTGGGTCTGTTCTCATTCTCATTTGGCACCATCCCTTCAGCGGGAGCCGACGCATTACTTTCTTTATTATCCGCCACAGCTCTTTCGGGATCCATTTACTATATTAAAACACAATTTAAATCGTCAGGAGTCGTCACACTATCATTACATAAATACTCTTATGTATGGAATGTATAACTAGACTCAAACTTACGCTATGTTAGTCTGAGAATCGACTAAACCGTAGCTCTGATACCACTAAATGTAACACCCCTTACCTGTGTCCAACGCCGAGACATGATACGAGGTACTATCGTACTTAACCTTACTTGAACATATATCATCGGGCTATAAAATTTCGTTTCAAATTAAAACTTTTCCTTCTTAATCATAACATGCATATTATGGGCCTACGAGGCCTTAATCTTACACCCAGAAGATTTCGGAGTTTAACTTGAAACTTTTGCACTCTTTGAAAATTTTTGCCTGAACAGGGGTCACATGCCCGTGTGACATGGGACATGCCCGTGTGGGCAGGCCGAGTGGTCTCACACGTCCATGTCCCTAGTCCGTGTAGAATTTATTTATTTAACATTTAACCTTCAGGGGTTTTCACACGGTCGAACACACGCCCGTGTCTTCGGCCCATGTCCATCACACGACCTCAACACGCTCGTGCCCTCACCCGTGTGTGAAAACTTGTGGTATTCTATTTATGACGTCAACAACCCCTTAAGGAGTACACGACTTAAGCACACGCCCGTGTGCGAATCCAAATTCTTGCAATTAAATGCAGGGGACACACAGCCTATTAGCACACCCATGGGGTTAACCGTGTGTCACACATGGCCTAGACACACGCCCATGTGCCTACCCGTATGGACTATTAGAGGCTATTCTCTAAGCCATTTGCTGCCCTAAAGCATAAACACACTTATACCAACTCAAGCAATACATAATGTAGCATTCATGTACTATGAATAATTCTTAAAACATCACTTATAGAATTCATAAAAACTCATCATCATCAATATAATGAACTTAACAAATATTGTCCAATTTCTTTGGCCATATACAAAAAGAATAATAACCTTAATAGCCAACACTTTGGCTCCAATATGACATAACTCAAAATGACATAATCCCTATACATGCCATACTGAAAATAAATCAACTTGGCTATACCAAAATAATGATTGATAGTGTGATCCGAGCTCTGACGTCTACGATCCCCGAGCTAGCTTGGCGATACTACAAGGAAGAAGGAAAAAGAGAGAAGTAAGCATATAGCTTAGTAAGTTTGCATGAAATTTTACATAGTAACATAGTAGCTTGTGATTAAAATCATCCATCATGAAACAAGAGCAACATAAATCTCAAGTGCTTGAGCTTACTTACTCATACTTACTCTTATTCATCATATATCACATTATAATTTCATACTTGTATTTTACTCATGGTACCTGTAATCACTTTGTCACATAGATTAGCACTTTTGCTAATATAAACATAATCTCAAATCTTTAACTTTCGTAACTTAATTATAAATCTTTATCGTCATTGATCAACTTAACTTGTTACTACTTTTACTTACTTAGCTCTTTCGTTAACTCTTTATCGTTTGGCTCTTTTGCCCATTGAATTCCTTGGAATATCAAAGGATACTCAATCTCATCAAGCATGTGTCTCGATGCCAATGCCATATCCCAGATATGGTCTTACATGGGATCACCTCATGATGACGATGCCATATCCCAGATATGGTCTTACACGGGATTTCCTTAGCTTGATGTCGATGCCATGTCCCAGACATGGTCTTACACGAGATCTTCCTTTATTGCCGAAGCGATGTCCCAGACATGGTCTTACACGGGATCTTCCTTTGATGCCAAAGCCATGTCCCATACATGGTCTTACACAGGATCTTCCTTGTATGGTGTCGATGACATGTCCCAGACTTGGTCTTATATGAGACTTTCTTTATTCGATGCTAATGCCATGTCCCAAACATGGTCTTACACAGGATCTACGTTCGGTGTCGACGCCATATCCCAGACATGGTCTTATACGGGACCTACATTCCTTGGGTGCCGATGCCATGTCCCAGACATGGTCTTACACGGGCTTTCCTTATCTCATGTTGTGACAAAGGTATCCTCGTTATTCCGAAACTTCAAACGGGACTTTCACTTACTTGTTGTTATTGATTTCCTTATTAAAACATTATTAATCAACTTCATGGAAATAATGAACTTTAAGCAACTTAGCAAGTAATTTAATCATAATAACATATGTAGCAATGAATTCATACAAACTTACCTCGGTACTCAAAGTATGTATAGATGTGCAATTAATCCACGACTTTGTTCTTGCCTCGGTTTCGGTCTGGGCTTAGCATTTCTTAATCTATAATAAAAATTTAGCTTGATTAATACTCACATTGACTAAATTGACTCATAACTCATACTTTGGAAAAATTATAATTTTACCCCTAAACTTTTCATAATTACACTTTTGCCCCTAGGCTCGTAAAATGATTTTCATTCAACTTTCTTGCATTTCAAGCCTAGCCAAACCATATTTTCAACGACAAATTCCTTTAATTTCTACTATTTTACTCATGTATGACCATTTTTATAACTTATACAATTTGGTCATTTTATGGATTTTTCATGAAAACCACTTAGAAAAAGATGTTTATCCTACCTCAAACTTACATATTATTTCATAAAACATTAAAATACATGCATGTCATACATGGGTAAATTTTTGAACATAAACCCTAGCTCAAAATATAGCTAGAAATAGCTCAATTGAGCTACAAGGATATAAAAAATACAAAGAATATTAAAAACGGGGTTAGGATGCACTTACTATCAAGCTTGGAAGATGAAGAAACGTTAGCTATGGTGCCCTTGAAATTTTTGGCTAGCATGGAGAAGATGAACACTAATTTTGACTTTTTTTCGCTTTTAATTCTTTAATTTACCAAATGACAAAAATGCTCTTAATGTTTCTTTCTTGAGAATTTTCCTTCCCATGTCCATTTTTGTCTATCTTAATATATAAGGGTCTAATTACTAAATAAGGACCTCTTCTTTTCTTCTTTTCTTTACTGAGCTTCTCGGCTTGCATGCTCTTTCAACTAGCAGAACAAATTCGTTTATATCGAGTATCCCAACCAACAACTTAATGTCCTCATTCAACCCTTCTATAAAGCATTTACACATATTAGCTTCGGTTGAAACACATTCTCGTGCATACTGGCTCAATCTCACAAATTCCCGCTCGTACTCAGTAACAGACAAATGACCCTGTTTCAGCTCTAAAAACTCTTTACATTTCTGATCAATGAAGCGTTGACTGATATACTTCTTTCTAAATTTGACTTGAAAGAAATCCCAGGTGATTCTCTCTCTCGGGACCATAGATATCAATGTTTTCCACCAGTTATACATAGTATCCCTCAACAACGAAACAACACATTTTATACATTCATCAGGAGTCAACGGCATCTCATCAAATACTCGGATTGTATTCTTGAGCCAAAACTCGGCTTGCTCAGCATCATTATCGAATATGGCCCTAAACTCTTCGGCCTCATACTTTCGAAACTTATCCACCAAAGGTTTATTCAGTCGAATCGAATCTATCACTTGTGGTACAACAGGTACTTGTGGGGGTGGAGGTTGTGGAGCAGCCGAATTCGTTCGAACGAACTCCGAAAACCACTCACTCATCATACGTAAGAAGGCTTGCTTAGCCTCTCCTCCCTCACCACTATCATTCAACCTAATGTGGTCGGCACTGTCCCTTGAGCGGGAGCAGGCGCGTTACTCTCTACGTCATCAACAACTGCTCAGTCGGGATCCATTTGCTAAATGAAAACACATTTTCATCTATCCGATTTCATCACACTATCACAATTTTATATATGGCATGTATAGCTAAACTCACACTCGCTACATTAGTCCGAGAATTAACTAAATCGTAGCTCTGATACCAATAAAATATAACACGCCTAATATGCAACCGTAGCTAGAATAGGGTTAAGAGGCATTACCGAACAATCAAATCATTTCACATCTAATTTATGACACAAAGTCAATCATCATCAAATCATATCAAAACATAATCAAATAGTCCGTTATTAAAACCCACGAGACCTTTAACACATGCTAGAGAGGGGTCGGGACTAAATTGAACACTTACGAGAGTTTTAAAAATTTCAAACATTCAACAAGTCTGTTGAGGCCACACGCCCGTGCCACTAGGCCGTGTGCCTCATATGGTTACCAAACACCCCAATGTGTCCAGGCCATGCCAAAACAGAGCAAGCATTCTAACTTCTCCACACGGCCACCAAACACGCCCGTGTGCCATGGCCGTTTGCTCTTAAGCTAGCTACTGACTTATGCCCACGGCTAGTTGACACTCCCATGTCAAGGTCGAGTACTATTAGGCTAGATCCTGTCATTCTCCCATGGCCATTAGGCATGCCCGTTTGGTATAACCTGTTGACAAAACAGGCCATATGCAAGGCCAATTTGCCACCCACACAAGGGTAAAACCTACAGGCACATTTAAACATAACTCCACAGATAATTTGGCAACCAATTTCATATCAAGTGATTGACATATCATCTCATACAATCTCATTTCTATTCAAGCCGACTTATAAACTAAAATTCACCACTTGAACACATTCAATACCAAATATGATTCCTCCTCAAATTCACTAGATCATACTAGAATCAATCTATCACCAAGATTACCATTTATAAGACATATCCATTGCCATCAAAACATACCAAAACTCACTTCACATACCAAATCCACACAAGCATATTTCAAACATTTATCTAGCCACCTCACATGGCTATTTACACATCTCATACATAATTTACATGTCTAGCCTATACATGCCATATTTCAACATGTACATCTTTCCAAAAGTACCAAAATAGATTACCGATAGTGTGATTGAGATGCTGATGATCCCCAGATCCAAGCTAGCTTTACTGACATTACAAAGCAGAGAAACAAATCACACAGTAAGCTTTCCAACTTAGTAAGTTTGTAACATAACACATTAAACCAAAACAAATCATCATATAGATTTATTTCACATCTATATAGGTATATATAATGCCATCCAAAGCTAATATGCTCATTTAACATTTCATGATCTCATTTATAGATTCATCAACCACATAGGTTCTAAACGTTTCTTAACTAACACTTAGTTTTCAATTACATTAGCTACTCAATACTCACTATTTCCTCTCGATCAAGTTTTGTCTCTTCTTCGATTCAATCACACACTTAGTGCCCAAATAGTTAGCTGAAGCTTAATTAACATTGCAAACTTAGTGCATCCATATCAAACCAATCTTATATCGGTATCGCACACAAAGTGCCCTCCACAAAGATGAAGCTTATATTATTTCGCACACACAGTGCTAATCATCTCGGTCACCTTTCTGAATACGCACACTTAATGCCATATAACTCAAGCCCTCACATAGCATTCACATTTCAATATATTCATACCATTCATTTCATTGCATTAAACATAAATAAATACTCGTATTATGTCCAAACTTACCTCGAACGTCGAACTATCGAAACGGCCGATTAATCGAGCACTTTATCTTTGCCTTGATCTCGATATGAACCTCTCCTTTTTTGGTCTATACACATTCAAATTCAATGACCAACTCATTCAATTTAGTCCACACACACTTATTTAGGGCATTTATAAAATAGCCCTTACATTTTCACATTTTGACACTTTAGTCCCTATTTCATAAAATCATCAAATTCACATAATTTCTTTGCACATAAGCTAAGCTGAATTTCCCTTGTTTTCATACAAACCCTCATATTTCATTTATTTCATATTTTAGTCCTTCAATTTACACTTTTCTCAATTTAACCCAATTTACTCAATTTCATCAAAAATCCAAAGACAAACTATATTGACCCAACACCAAGTTTTAATATCTCACTATTAGTTAACACATTACTCAAACATTCATCAATGGCTCATCACAAAAACATCATCAATTCACAAAATTACAACATGGGTTAGCTAGAGCTCAAAGCAATGATTGCAAAAGCGTAGAAATTATCAAAAACCAAACATACCTTGAATTAAGCTTAATATCAACTAAAACCTAAGTGTTCTTCTCTCTTTTTCTTTCCTTGATTTTTTAGCATAAAAGATGAGCATAATAGCTAATTTTTATGCTTTTGTTTTATTACAAAATCACTTAATAATCAAATTCCAATATTAACCTTTTTATCAACATAAAAGACAAATTAACATTATGGTTATCTAGTCATTTAACCATCCACTATCTTAAAAATGGATTAATAACAACATAAGGCCTCCATCTTAAAAATCCAACAACAATTAAGCACTTCTAAATCAACACATAGCTTTTATACGTTATGCAGTTAAGTCCTTTTTCACAATTTGACACACAGTCGATAAAATTATTACACAGAAATTTCACATAGGCTAAATCACATACTATTCACACAAAAAATAATATTAAATTATCATTCTAACCTCAAATTTATGGTCTCGAAACTACTATTCTGACTAGGGTCTAAACTGGGCTATTACACCGACCCCGTGTAACTCACTAACTTAGGTTATACGGCCAACAACACGCCCGTATATTAGCCTGTGTACCCTTCGAAATGGCCTCACACGCCTGTGTGCCAGGCCGTGTGCTAGGCCGTGTAAAAACTGGAGGGTATACTAACTTGTGCCACACGGCCATGCCACACACCCGTGCGCTAGACTATGTGAAGCTACTGACTTGGTTTCTAAATAAACATTAAGGGAGACACGGCTGTGTCACCTGGCCATGTGTCACATACGGTTGAGATACACGCCCATGTCTCTAGTCGTGTGGACAAAAATAGACCATTTTCCAAGCCTTATTTCTTACCCAAAGTGGCACCAACCTACACATACCAAATAGCATATGACCATATCATCTATATGCATTCAAACCAATCTCAACCAATTCCAAATCATGTAATACCAATACCAACAACCATAATGCTCATAAACATCACCATTTTCCATTTAAAAAGCCTACTAATATCACTTTCAAGAATTCACCTAAATGGTCAATTTCATATATGCATTATTTTACCTAATACTTAGCATGGTAATACATTCTCAATTTCAACCATTTGCTACCTTAAATACCAATTCACAACAAAGCATTCACATAGAAATTATAAACCACATATTAAAGGGCCATTTACACATATTTACATATCAAAGCATATTCCATTGTTAAGCCACATCAATGGCTAAAACATAACAAAACATATAGACTTCCATTAGCCAACTAACCTATACACGCTGTAACAGTTGTATTTTGGGGCTAGTCAGAACAATGGTTTTGGGACAGCTAATCTAAGGTTGAAGAAAATTATTTTGATATTATTTTATTTATTATAGCATGTTTATAAGGATGTATGAAAATTTGGTGCATTAATTTTTGTGATTTCATGCTTAATTATGAAAAGGGACTAAATCGCATAAAGTGCGAAAGTTTCATTTTACAAGCTAGGACTGTCTAATAGCTGTGGAATATTAAATTGGAGGTCTTTAAATTGCAAATAGACCACTCTAAGAGTGATGGCCAGCCAAGGGGGACAAATATATTAATTTAGTCAAAATTTTGGTGAAATTAGGTGACAAAAAAAATGAATAAAATAAGATAAGTAAAAGAGATATCATATTTTACTATTCATTCTTCTTCTACCACTGAAAATTGAAGATGAAATAAGATTTTTTGGAGTTCAAACTTTTAGCCAAGAAAATCTATTGCAAGTAAGTGAGTTTAGGGGTCTTTCTTGATTATTTTTGTACTTTTGGAACCCCCAAAGCTTAAGCTAGCTAATGAGGGGGCTAATTTGCAAAATAGTTAAAAGTTTAGGGACTTTCCATGAGAGATTTCACGTTGTTTGCTGAGTTTTTATGGAAGAAAATGAATGTTAGTAGGTTGAGGAACAACTTTTGTGAAAGGTGTTACCATGAAAACACCTAAATAAGACTTATTTGTAAAGGTTGTAAATGAGTAATAAATGCATGAAATAATTGGTTTTGTGAGTTATTGTAAGAGAAATAAATTTTTAGCTAGGCTTGTTTAATGAGAAAATGTGATGAAAAATAATTTACGAGCCTAGGGGTAAAATAGTAATTTTGCCAAAGTATGAGGGCAAAATGGTCATTTTTGCCTTAAGTAGAAATTTTGATGTATCATGAACTATAAAGTGATTGAATGGGTGAATTTTATTATTATAGATCAAGAAGAGCGTGGAAACAACCTTGATCGAGGAAAAGGCAAGGTTACGAGCTAAACCATCGAATAATACATTTTACACTAAGGTAAGTTTCTGTGTAAACGTTACATCTTTAATACATATGTTATTACTTATTGGTGCATTGTATGAATGAGATCAATTATGGTTGTGAATGATTGGAATTGATAGATAGTGAGTAATTCTCGTATGAACCTCGAAATTAATATGTAAGTGCGAAAAAATATCCGTAATTACTATTTGGTGGGCTGTGTCCGATACCACCTTACTATTTATTCACGATGGGCTGTGTACGATACCATCGTTTATATTGTTATTTGGTGGGCTATGTGCAAAACCACCGTAATTATTCTTGTTGGTGGGCTATGTGCGATACCACACTATTATTAACTATTGGTGGGCTATGTGCGAAACCACCAGGTACTTAGTATTATTTCGAGGGATTCATCGAGAATTTGTCTAAGTGAATATATATCATGTGGTTTGTGGTGATGAGTGCAGGGGATGTGTGCAAGTAAATGTGAGCATTTTATTTGTTGTATGGATGGAAAGTGGTAAGAGATGAGATGAGTAAGCATTATTATGGAAATGTGATTTGTTCTTGCTTATTATGTAATGTTGTTGGTTGACTGGCATATATTATGATGTTTATAGTTTACATGTAAACTTACTAAGCTTAAAGCTTACTCCCTTTCTTTTCCCTTATTTTATAGTGCCAAAGAGCTAGCTCAGGATACGAAGATAATCTGAAGATCACCCACACTATCAGCTCATCTAGGTATATTTAGACTTAGTATTTTGAGTATGGAATGTAAAGGGGCTAGACTTAGTGAAATTTCTTGTTGTTTTGGCCAAGTGTGTTGGCTCATTTAAAGATGAACATTTTGTAAATAGTCATAGTTGATGGCTCATTATTATTAATATATGAAGAGATGAGTTTATTCCTGAATGTGTATGATGAATGATTGGATTGTTTGATTAATGGTTGACTATGATTTATGTTGTAGGAGTTTGGGTGATAAAAAGAGCTTGGCAAATAGCTTTGTTCATGTCCACACGGGTAGGCACACGGGTGTGTGTCTAGGCCGTGTGTGACACACGGTTAGTCCTATAGGTGTGTGGCAAGTCCGTGTGTCCCCTACATGTTAGTGTTGCAAGTCAGTGTCGACCACGGGCTAGACATACGGGCGTGTGCCTAGGTCGTGTGCCCCTTATGATGTTGCTAATGTCTCAAACAGAATACCCAGGTTTTCACACATCGGCGAGGACACAAGTGTGTCTAGGCTGTGTGAAAACCCCTGTAGTTTAAAATAATATATTCGTCTAGTTCAAACTATTCAATTGTTTGATGGTTGATAAGTGTTGGTTGGAATGCAGATAACCCTTAAGGCCTATTAATCAATCTCTTACGATGGTTTAAGTGAGTAATCCTTAATCGTTCGATCAAGGCAAGTAATAAATCGTATCTTGGATAGTGGTATAGAAAGGGATTGTTTAATCTTGTTGTTAAAGGACTGATGGTGTATTGTGTTGGATATAGGTTCTACGCTCGTGGGCTACTGCATTTTTCTCCAACAAGGTGTGTACACACACCGCTTTCTTATTGGGTTGTAATAAAGCCTCTTTTAATTTTTGGTTTTTAAATTCAAATTAAAAAACTTTTAACAAATGATATTACCAATAAGTGGTTAACAAGTTTTGATTTTACAACACCAACGTTTTCAATAGCAATTAGTTTAAAAGGGATTTAAAACTTTAGCCACGAACTTTCGTTGACAAGACCAGTTTTCAAACCAACACTTTGATGTGATACGTTAGATCCGATCGTAATGTCTAGGCCGGGTTTAGCGTGTTACATGCGAGGACTTATGTCATTCGCGCTCGCCAAGAGGCATCATCTCCGGTTGTGATAAGGGTACTTTTTCTCTTCATGATATCTCTGTTGTTGTTTTGATTTATCCGGGGTCTACCCATTCTTACATTTGCATGAAATTGGCATCTAGCATGAGTATGATTGTTGAGTCTACAGAATTTGTAGTAAAAGTGTCAAACCCATTAGGCAAACATGTGCTAGTTGACAAGGTGTGTAGGAATTGTCCTTTGATAATTAGAAGTCATTATTTTTTGGCAAATCTCATGTTGTTGCCGTTTGATGAATTTGACTTGATTCTTGGTATGGATTGGTTTACTGCTCATAATGTATTAGTGAACTATGGTAATAAGTTCATTGAATTGAAATGTGTAAATAGAGATGTCATTTGGGTTGAATAAGGTAGATCGGATGGTTTGCTTGTGATCATTTCATCTATAGTACCTGAGAAATACTTGAGGAAAGGGTACGAGTCCTATCTCGCCTTCGTACTGAATACTCAAGAGCCAGAGGTAAAGATTGAATTAGTGCCAGTAGTATGCGAGTATTCAGATGTGTTCCCGGAAGAGTTACCCGGATTACCTCCAGTTAGAAAGGTAGAGTTTGATGTAGAGTTGGTTCCGGGCATAGCAACTATTTCGATTGCTCCATATAGGATGGCACCATTGGAGTTGAAAGAATTGAAAGTTTAGTTGCAAGAGTTAACGGATAAGGGTTTTACGAGACCGAGCTATTCACTGTGGGAGCTCCGATACTTTTTGTGAAGAAGAAAGATGGGTCGATGAGATTGTGCATAGACTATAGACAACTCAACAAGGTGACAGTGAAGAATAAGTATCCTTTTCCAAGGATAGATGACTTATTTGACCAATTGAAGGGAGCTACAGTGTTCTTTAAGATAGACCAAAGGTCTGGCTATTACCAGTTGAGAGTTAAGGAGCAAGATGTGCCGAAAACTGCATTTCGGGTGAGGTATGGCCATTATGTGAAACACCCCAAACCCGGCCGACAAGCCCTGACCGGATCTGGTATGCTTCTAAAGAAAAGCCTTTCAAATTCTATTTGGACTTTGCCAAAAACTTATGTGATTTTGAAAACAGTTGATTTGGGTTGGGCTTAAATTTAAAAAAAAAAAAATCGTGTTGTTTAGATGTTAATACATTCAACTCTAATATTTAAGAGAAATTTACTTTTAACTTTAATTGGATAACAATCGTATCATACTAAGTAATTTGAAAGCATGCATAAACAATTTAACACTTTGGCCTTATTACATCAAATAAAAACCCGTAGTATTTTAAAACTTAAATATAAATAAAAATAAGACAATCTTTGAGCTTTGTATGGCCTCTACTGAGCTCTTGCCGACCCGGTCCATTACTGCGTGTCACCTGAAAAATAGTCCCACAAGGGGTGAGTCAAACAGACTCAATGTGTACAATCAACACTAAGTCTCAAACAGATTCAGGCATGTCACATCATACATATTCACATAGCAATTATATAGAATGATGCAATTCCCGAACCCAAGCCTATATAACCATCCCCTACACGTCACCCGTACCAACCATCACACCGTGGGGACTACTAAGTCAACCCTCCATCCGCTACACACCATCGAAGGCGTCATTTGCGCAATGACGTGCTCATCGCCTCTTATAATTTCGTGGCATAGCCACCATATATATATTCGTGACATAAGTCACCATATTCATATATTGTGACATAAGTCACCATATTCGGATATTGTGACATAAGTCACCACATTCACATATTGGGGTATAAAACCACCAATTCACTTCCCCTTTACATATCACCCATATGCCCCATGTCATGCAAAACATGCAAAAATTATGCCTTATGCTTTATTCACATTCTTATAGTTGCACTTATGTGCCATAATAGATCGTATTATATTCCTAGTTGGAGTAGGAAAAACGTACCTGAGTACTTTGTACCATCACATGGTAACTTAGCCACATTCACATTATTATAACATATATATATTAAATATTGCCTTACATCTATTAAGAGATAGTGTGGAGTACACACCTGATTTACTTAGCAAATTCACTCCAAATCCTAAAATCCAATCTATCGCTTTAGATCTTTACGCCTATATTCTACCAACCCCAATCTTATTAGTAAAAGCCATTCGGCTATAAAACCAAATCCTAATAGGATTATTGTAATCAAATTCTTACCTTGGTGCCGATTTCACTACTAATCAAATCCGAAAAACTTTGTGTTATTCCTTCCTTCAATCAGCCAATGCTAGATCATTCGACTTGGTTAGTTTTTGGCTTTTAAGTAAATAAGAACTAGATCTTAAATCACTAATAGACCTTGGCCGAATGTACCTATGTGCTTACCTTGTGATTTGAAATCCCGAAAACTTGTCACATATCTTGAGGAGATGTCGAAATACCTATAGGCATTGGTTAGATTTAATTCTAACTTTAAGTCACATAAAAGTGGCCTATGGCCGAGTACATGCCTTACCTTAAATCTTAGAAATCCCGAAACTTTGTTGTGCTTCTCTTTGTAGTCGACAACTACTAAATCCCGGAAGACCCTTCAAAGTTTTGGCCAAAGACATTGATGGCATTAGAATCTTAATTTCAGCTTAAAGAAAAGAAATAAGATGATGACTATAGATCCTTACCCCTTTATATTAAAATCGGAAGCACCTTTACTTCAATCCCCAGAGCTATTCGGCTATGGCCTAAATGCTGACCACTCGATTTCGGCTTTTGATGAACACTATAGGATTTCGGCTTTAACAAGGGAAAGCAAAGAGAGAGTATGGGCTTAGGAAGAATCGGCTATGGTGGGGTTTTGAGAGGAGGGTATTCGGCCTTTGATGAAAAAGAAGAAGAAAAAGGTGAAGAATTCGGCTAGGCTTTGCTTGAGTTTTCGGCTTTGGCAAACTAAAAGAGAAGAGGGAAATTTTGCTAGAGGATTTCGACAGATGAACAAAAGAAAAAGAAAGAATAAAGGTTGGCCTCTCCTCCTTGCCGAAAATACTATACCAAGAATCCCCTATTCGGCCAACACTATCAATTCCCTATTTTTCTCTCTTTATCTCTTTAATAAAAATAATCCACATTTATCTCTTCTTCATCATAACAAAAATAATTTAAAATAAATCCTTATTTATCTTATGCTTAGCCGAAATTTCCAAGGGAATTTAAGCACATCTTCAACTCCTCTTAGAGACTCCCCTTGCCGTCCATCTCTTCCTCATATTGCCACAAAAATAAAAGCTTCATTTAGCTTCCTACGCGACTCAAACCTTGGCCCATTTGCACCTATTAGTGGCGTCATTCACAGAGGCCCTAAGTGGCACCTTGCAACCACTTTACCAAGCCCGTTTATGTGTCACAATTCCTCTACTATTTCTTTTAAGGCCTTCCTGCTTAGCTTCCCCTTTTAGATTTAAAATCTAATACTTTCTAAGGCATTTGTCTACGTGCTAAAATTCACAGAATTCACAATGCACATTCACAACACTCATAATCATGCTATTTCATATTATTAAGCAAAAATGCATAGGCCATAATTCGGGATATTGCAGTTCTACCCCCTTAAAATAATTTTGTCCTCGAAATTACCTAACTGAAATAAGTGAGGGTACTATTGTCGCATCGTCTCTTCTGGCTCCCATGAAGCTTCTTCCGATCCATGATTACGCCATAACACTTTGACTAGAGGTACTGATTTCCTCCGTAACACTTTCACATCTCGTTCTAAAATCTGAATCGGCTCCTCCTCGTAGGACAAATCTGGCCTTATCTCCACGTCTTCAACCGGCACTACATGAGATGGATCCGATCGATAACGACGTAGCATGGAAACATGGAATACGTTGTGCATCTGCTTCAACTCCTGTGGCAACTCCAATTGATATGCCACTGGTCCAATTCGCTTCAAAACCTTATAAGGTCCTATAAACCTTGGACTTAACTTCCCTTTCCGACCAAATCTCATTACCTTTTTCCAAGGTGAAACCTTAAGAAACACTTGATTTCCCACATCAAATTCTATTTCCTTCCGTTTGAGATCTGCATACGACTTCTTCCTATCAGACGCCTCCTTTAATCATGCCCGAATTATCTTAAACTTCTCCTCCGATTCAGCCACAATCTCTAGACCCAAAACTCGATGTTCCCATAATTTCGTCCAACATGTAGGAGTCTGACACTTTCGACCATACAGTGCTTCGTATGGTGCCATTCGAATACTTGCCTGATAGCTGTTATTGTAGGCAAACTCTGCTAAAGGCAAATATTTTTCCCAACTTCCTCTGAAATCCATCACACAGCCCCGTAACATATCCTCTAAGACTTGGATTACTCGTTCAGACTGGCCGTCCGACTGTGGATGAAAAGCCGTAGTGAAATTCAATTTGGTGCCTAAAGCCTGATGTAGTGCTTTCCAAAATCGAAACGTGAACCTCGGATCCCTATCCGAGATGATTGATATCGGTACTCCGTGCAACCTCACAATCCTCGCTACATACAACCTTGCTAACTTCTGTAGGGAGTAATCAACCCTCAATGGAATAAAGTGCGCTGAATTTGTCAGTCGATCCACTATCACCCATACCGAGTCCTTCTTAGTAGGCGTAAGGGGAAGCCCACTAGCGAAGTCCATGGTGATTCTCTCCCACTTCCATTGGGGAATTTGTATTGGCTGAAGCAATCCCGACAGAACTTGGTGTTCAGCCTTAACTTGCTGACACGTCAAGCATTTGCCAACAAATTCAGTCACTTCCCGTTTAAGACTAGTCCACCAGAATTGTTCCCTTAGGTCTCTGTACATTTTGCTACCTCCGGGATGCATAGCATAAGGGCTACTATGCGATTCCCGAAGAATTCTTTGCCTAAGCTCCTCGTCCTTCGGCATACAAATCTTACCCTTGAAGCACAATACTCCCTCGTCATTAACACCATAACCCTCTAACTCTCCATTCTGCACTTGTCGCAACTTAACACTTAGATCCTCATCAACCAACTGTCCCTCTTTCACTTCATTCAACCATGTTGGCTTAACTTGCAGCTCTGCCAACAGACTTCCATCATCATACAAGCTCAGATGTGCGAACATCGCCCTCATATCTGACACAACCTTCCGACTTAGGGCATCCGCCACTACATTCGCCTTGCCCGGGTGATATTCTATGGAACAATCGTAGTCCTTCAATAGTTCCACCCACCTTGGCTGTCTTAAGTTCAACTCCTTCTGAGTCAACAAGTACTTAAGACTCTTGTGGTCTGTGTAGATCACTGACTTCTCTCCATATAGATAGTGCCTCCACACCTTAAGGGCAAAGACCACTGCCGCCAATTCCAAGTCGTGCGTCGGGTAGTTAACCTCGTGTGGCCTTAGTTGTCGAGACGCATAAGCGACTACTTTCCCATCTTGCATAAGGACACCTCCCAATCCTATATGGGTAGCATCACAGTATACTACAAAATCCTTCCCTGCCTCTGGCTAAATCAAAACTGGAGCTTTGGTCAAAACCTTCTTAAGCTTTTCGAAGCTCTCCTGTTGCTTATTGGTGCATATAAAAGGCACTTCCTTCCTTAATAACTTTGTTAAAGGCGCGGATATCGACGAGAACCCTTCTACAAACCTTCTATAATAGCCTGCCAATCCTAAGAAACTTCGAACTTCCGCCATAGACCTAGGGGGTTTCCAATCCAAAACTGCCTCAATCTTCTGAGGATCCACCCTTATTCCTTCAGCAGATACCACATGTCCTAAAAACGTCACCTCCTTAAGCCAAAATTCACACTTGCTGAATTTGGCGTAGAGCTTCTTCTCCCTCAACACTTACAACACAATTCGGAGGTGCTCATCATGCTCTTCCTCTGACTTTGAATACACCAATATGTCATCTATGAACACAACAATGAACCGGTCCAGATAGGGTTGGAAAACCCGGTTTATCATGTCCATAAACGTGGCTGGGGCATTAGTCAAACCGAACAAAATTACTAAGAACTCATAATACCCGTACCTTGTTCGAAAAGCCGTCTTATGGATATCAGCCTCCTTCACCTTAAGCTGATGATATCCAGACCTTAGATCTATCTTTGAGAATACTGCGGCCCCCTTAAGCTGATCAAACAAGTCGTCAATTCTTGGCAACGGGTACTTGTTCTTGATGGTCAGCTTGTTCAACTGACGATAATCTATGCACATACGCATAGTTCCGTCCTTCTTCTTCACAAACAAGATCGGTGCTCCCCATGGAGACACACTGGGTCGGATGAAACCACGGTCAAGCAATTCCTGAATCTGAGCCTTAAGCTCAACCAACTCCTTTGGTGCCATTCTGTATGGGGTAATGGACACAGAAGCTGTACCCGGCAGTAAGTCAATTCCAAACTCCACCTCCCTGTCCGGGGGTATTTCGGGTAATTCCTCCGGAAAGACATCTACAAACTCCCTTACAGTTTTAACTCCATTAACTCCCCCTTTGTTTGTATCCAAAGCACATATGAAGGCCAAAAATGCCTTACACCCCTTCTGAACCATCTTATCTGCCTTCAATGCCAAAACTACGTTAGGCAAATAGTTCCTCCTTTCGCCTATCATAACCATCACCTCATCCTCTAGGGTCCTTAACTCCATTCGTTTGGCTGCACAATCCAATACAGCCCGATGCTCCACTAGCCAATCCATGCCAAGTATAAGATCGAATTTCCGAAGGGTAATTCCATTAAGTCGCCAGGAATACTACTCCTCAAGCTCCAAAGGCACACTCCGAAATATCTTGTTTACCACTACAGTTTGACCTAGTGGGCTTACTACAGTCATCTCCCTATTAAAGAGTTCAAAGGCTATGCCTAGTGTTTCAACTACACTACATGTAACATAAGAATGGGTCGAGCCCACATCGATCAAAGCAAAATAAGGCTTGCCATAAATAAGGAACGTACCGGTTATGACGTCCGATGCGTCTCCGTCCTCCCTACGGTGAACCGCATATACCAAGCCTGGCTGTCTTACCTCTGTATTACCACCACCTCGGCCCGGTGTTCCACGTCCTCTTCCGACACCATTTCCTCTACCATTCGGACCACGCCCTCGCTAAGGCTGCTGTCCGCCTCTTCCAGCCTGAGTAACACCCTGAGCTACTGGTCGATTCCCATCCTGTCTCATAGGACAGTCCTTAATCACATGGTCCTTAGACCCACATTTGAAACATCCTCCTGTCTTCTTCCAACACTCTCCTAGATGCTTCTTTCCATACTGATCACAAGTACGGTATTGGCCTCCTATCACAGTCCGCTGACCTTGCGGCCCATCAACTCTAGGCTTTTTTTTCACATTTCCTAATGATCCAGACGACTTAAAACCCCTCTTCTGTCTATTTCGATTAGTGTTCTGCCTTACAGAATCCTTGATACCCTCAGCTACTTTAGCCTTTTCCACCAATACAGTAAACTCCCACTCCTGTTGTGGGGCTATCAATAACTTTAGGTCATCTCTTAGTCCGTCTTCAAACCGGACACACCGCTCATGTTCTGTAGACACTATGCCCCGAGCATAGCGACTCAGCCTTAAGAATTCAGCTGCGTACTCAGCTACGGACTTGTTCCCTTAAACCAGCCCCAGAAATGCCTTCCTCTGTGTATCGATATAATGGGTGCCAACATACTTCTTCTGGTATGCTGCCTTACCATACTCCTAAGTAAGTTCCTCCGCTGTAGCACCATCCCGCACCGTGAGCCACCATTGATATGACTCATCGCGAAGAAGCGACACCAACCCTTTCAGCTTCTCCTCGTCAGTTAAGTCAAGCTCATCCATAATCTGCTCAGTTGCCTCCAACCAATACTCAGCGGTACTGGGTGCCACACCAGATATACCACGGAACACTTCAGCTCCATTGGCTCGGAGTCGCTCAGGTATCGACTTTCGAGCTCCCATGTCCCACCTGCTCCAGCCACCCTTTCCAAAACCCGCAGCATCGCCTGTGACACTGCGTCATCCCCCGTCTGATCCTGATATTCCACATTAGCGGCTGGTGGTGGTGGTGGCATTTCATTTTCAGATCCTTAACCCAATCTAACGGGTTCAGACACGGTCATTCGGCCTCTTCCACGGCCACGTACGTTACGATCACGTCCCCTTGAATTCATACTTTCGCTTTGCGTTTATCTGATTAAAGAATTTTATGTATTAGCTTTGTTCCACTGATTTAACACGAACAGTTTTATGTTTAATAGTTCTAGAAATTAGTTCTTTCGAGTCATACACATACAGTCTCACATCATTCATTTAGTCACACACATGAACTTGCGTTCATTACAGAGAAATGTTGTAGTTGTCGTTGTTTGTTGTTTTTCACTACGCAGGGGTATTTCTGTAATTTTATCCTACAAGGGTATTTTGGTAATTTTCAAATTAGGGTATTTGAAAATGTTGCAAAATAGAGATTGTTAATGTTTTGCAAAATTAAAATACTTGCCGAAAAAAAAATTTCGGAGGTGAAATGATAATTTTATACACTAGGGGTATTTTTGTAATTTTTCAAGCCAGGGTCTTTTCGGAAATTTTTCGCAAAATATGGTTCCTGGTGACTTTTCAAAACAAGGGTGTTTTTAAAGGTTTTTAATTTGAGGGTACTTCATTGATTTTCCTTACTGAGGGTATTTTGGTCATTTGTACAGGTTAGGGGTAATTTGGTCATTTTGCAAATCAGGGGTAATTTCATAAATTTTTCAAACTAGGGTATCTTGAATTTTCACAAGTTAGGGTTTCATGGATACTTTTGCAAAGTAGAGAAATTTTATTGAAATCAAGGGTAATATGGAAATTTTAGAACCAAGGGCATTTTAGTAATTTTTACCACTAGGGGTATTTAGGTAATTGGTAAATTAAAAATTTTTAGAAAGTTTTTTTCCAAAATAATAATTTTCACAATTCAAAAGGGTAGTTTGTTGACTTTTAAAACTAGGGTTTCCATAAAAATGTGGCTAGTCCCTTTCGGGTTTTAATTATTGAGTTTAGCCCGTGACTAAGTCCTCCTGGTTAGGGTGAACCGAAGCTACGCACCAGGTAGGATTCGAGTGGAGAGGAGGTGAGTCACACGGACTACTTAAATACCAAGCTCCCACCGAAACCAATCCTAGACATGCGCACAATGGTTGCCACACCCTAACTCTCGTGACTTAACCACGTGTTTGTTTAATTAGGCACTTAAAATTTTATGTAATTGTTGGGGTAACCTAGTCCTAGGGTTCAAGTACTTATCATGCTAATCTACGTTCCATTTCTACCCTTTTATAATTCATATCGTAAATCACACAAGAGATAGGGGTACTTACCTGGTGGACTTCGGGCCGGAGACTCAGGTGCCATGCCAGAAAACCTACTTATTTCTCAAAAATTTTCACAAAATTCTTTTGGGCTTAATTTTGAAAATGTTTTGGGCCTTAAACCCAAGGCTGAGAGTTTAAAACTGGGCTCTGTTACCAAACTGAAACACCCCAAACCCGCCCCACAAGCCCTGACCGGATCTGGTATGCTTCTAAAGAAAAACCTTTCAAATTCTATTTGGGCTTTGCCCAAAACTTATGTGATTTTGAAAACAGTTGATTTGGGTTGGGCTTAAATTAAAAAAAAAATCGTGTTGTTTAGATGTTAATACATTCAACTCTAATTTTTAAGAGAAATTTACTTTTAACTTTAATTGGATAATAATCGTATCATACTAAGTAATTTGACAGCATGCATAAACAATTTAACACTTTGGCCTTATTACATCAAATAAAAACCCGTAGTAATTTAAAACTTAAATATAAATAAAAATAAGACAATCTTTGAGCTTTACATGGCCTCCACTGAGCTCTTGCCGACCCGATCCATTACTGTGTGTCACCTGAAAAATAGTCCCAGAAGGGGTGAGTAAAATAGACTCAATGTGTACAATCAACACTAAGTCTCAAACAGATTCAGGCATGTCACATCATACATATTCACATAGCATTTATACAGAATGATGCGATTCCCAAACCCAAGCCTATATAACCATCCGCTACACATCACCCGTACCAACCATCACACCGTGGGGACTACTAAGTCAACCCTCCATCCGCTACACACCATCGAAGGCAGTCGCTGTAGTCGACGTGCTCATCGCCCTTATAATTTCGTGGCATAGCCACCATATATATATTCGTGACATAAGTCACCACATTCATATATTGTGACATAAGTCACCACATTCGGATATTGTGACATAAGTAACCATATTCACATATTGGGGTATAAAACCACCAATTCACTTCCCCTTTACATATCACCCATATGCCCCATGTCATGTAAAACATGCAAAAATTATGCCTTATGCTTTATTCACATTCTTATAGTTGCACTTATGTGCCATAATAGATCGTATTATATTCCTAGTAGGAGTAGGAAAAACGTACCTGAGTACTTTGTACCATCGCATGGTAACTTAGCCACATTCACATTATTATAACATATATATATATTAAATATTGCTTTACATCTATTAAGAGATAGTGTGGAGTACACACCTGATTTACTTAGCAAATTCACTCCAAATCCCGAAAATCCAATCTACTACTTTAGATCTTTACTGCCTATATTTGGCCAACCCCAATCTTATTAGTAAAAAGCCATTCGGCTATAAAACCAAATCCTAATAGGATTATTGTAATCAAATTCTTACCTTGGTGTCGATTTCACTACTAATCAAATCCGGAAAACTTTGTGTTATTCCTTCCTTCAATCGGCCAATGCTAGATCATTAGACTTGGTTAGTTTTCGGCTTTTAAGTAAATAAGAACTAGATCTTAAATCACTAATAGACCTTGGCTGAATGTACCTATGTGCTTACCTTGTGATTTGAAATCCCGAAAACTTGTCACTTGTCTTGAGGAGATGTCGAAATACCTATAGGCATTGGTTAGATTTAATTCTAACTTTAAGTCACATAAAAGTGGCCTATGGCCTAATACATGCCTTACCTTAAATCTTAGAAATCCCAAAACTTTGTTGTGCTTCTCTTTGTAGTCGACAACTACTAAATCCCGGAAGACCCTTCAAAGTTTCGGCCAAAGACATTGATGGCATTAGAATCTTAATTTTAGTTTAAAGAAAAGAAATAAGGTGATGACTATAGATCCTTACCCCTTTCTATTAAAATCGGCAGCACCTTTACTTTAATCCCCAGAGCTATTCGGCTATGGCCTAAATGCTGACCACTCAATTTCGACTTTTGATGAACACTATAGGATTTTGGCTTTAACAAGGGAAAGCAAAGAGAGAGTATGGGCTTAGGAAGAATCGGCTATGGTGGGGTTTTGAGAGGAGGGTATTCGGCCTTTGATAAAAAGAAGAAGAAAAAGGTGAAGAATTTGGCTAGGCTTTGCTTGAGTTTTCGGCTTTGGCAAACTAAAAGAGAAGAGGGAAATTTTGTTAGAGGATTTCGACAGATGAACAAAAGAAAAAGAAAGAATAAAGGTTGGCCTCTCCTCCTTGCCGAAAATACTATACCAAGAATCCCCTATTCAGTCAACACTATCAATTCCCCTATTTTTCTCTCTTTATCTCTTTAATAAAAATAATCCACATTTATCTCTTCTTCACCATAACAAAAATAATTTAAAATAAATCCTTATTTATCTTATGCTTAGTCAAAATTTCCAAGGGAATTTAAGCACATCTTAAACTCCTCTTAGAGACTCCCCTTGCCGTCCATCTCTTCCTCATATTGCCGCAAAAATAAAAGCTTCATTTAGCTTCCTACGCGACTCGAACCTTGGCCCATTTGCACCTGTTAGTGGCATCATTCACATAGGCCCTAAGTGGCACATTGCAACCACTTTACCAAGCCCGTTTGTGTGTCACAATTCCTCTACTATTTCTTTTAAGGCCTTCCTGCTTAGCTTCCTCTTTTAGATTTAGAATCTAATACTTTCTAAGGCATTTGTCTACGCGCTAAAATTCACAGAATTCACAATGCACATTCACAACACTCATAATCATGCTATTTCATATTATTAAGCAAAAATGCATAGGCCATAATTCGGGATATTACATTATGAGTTTCTTGTCATGCCATTTGGCTTAAATAATGTTCCTGCGATTTTTATGGAGCTAATGAACCGCATCTTTCAATCGTATTTGGATAAATTTGGGGTTGTTTTTATCGACAACATATTAATTTATTTCTTGGATGGGAGTGAGCATGCAGAGCATCTAAGAATTGTCTTGCAGACCTTAAGAGACAAGCAGTTGTATGCTAAATTCAGCAAGAGTGATTTTTGGCTCCGAGAGGTCAGATTTTTAGGACACATTGTGTTGGGTGATGGCATTAGAGTTGATCCAAGTAAGATCTCGGCTATTGTAGAGTGGAAACCACCAAAGAGTGTGTCAAAAATTAGAAGCTTGATCGGTTTAGATGGGTACTACAAACGGTTCGTAAAGGGGTTCTCCATGATTTCTACCCCGATGATGAAACTGTTGCACAAAGATGTTAAGTTTGAATGGACTGAGAAATGCCAACAGAGTTTCGAGAGATTGAAAGGATTGTTGACTAAGGCACCAATTTTAGTGCAACCTGAGTGAGGGAAAGAGTTTGTGGTCTATAGTGATGCGCCATTAAATGGTCTTGGTTGTGTGCTGATGCAAGAGGGTAAGGTAGTAGCTTATGCCTCGAGACAATGAAAATTGCAAGGGAAAAATTATCCGACTCACGATTTGGAATTAGCTGCGATCGTCATTGCTTTGAAGATTTGACGTCATTACTTATATGGTGAGAAGTGTCGAATCTTCACCGATCACAAGATTTTGAAGTACTTGATGGACCAAAGGGATTTAAATTTGCGACAATGGCAGTGGCTCGAATTATTGAAGGATTATAAGTTAGTAATCGATTACCATCCGGGGAAAGTGAATGTGGTTGCGGATGCCTTGAGCAGAAAATCCCTGTATGCTTTGAGAGCTATGAGTACGAGCTTAGCGTTTTTTGATGATGGTGCTATATTGGTCGAGTTGAAGGCTAGACCATTATTTATTCAGCAGATATATGAAGCTCAAAAGAATGATAGTAAGATGAAGCTAAGAGAGCTCAATGTGAATTGGGAAATGACTCTGATTTTTGGGTGAGTTCAAATGGTTGCTTGATGTTTCATGACAGGGTTTGTGTACCTAAGGATGATGAGTTGATTCGAAAAATTTTACATGAAGCACACAGTGGTTGCTTGTCAATACATCCAGGCAGTTCGAAAATGTACAATGATTTGAAGAAATTGTATTGTTGGTCGGGCATGAAAAGAGACATCTCCGAGTTTGTTTTAAATGTTTGGTCTATCAACAAGTGAAAGCTGATCATCAAGTACCTTCGAGATTACTTCAGCCAGTGATGGTTCTAGATATGAAGTGGGATCGAATCATAATGGATTTCGTAACGGCGTTACCTATGACTCCAAAAAAGAAAGATGCTGTGTGGGTTATTATTGATAGATTAACGAAGTCGGCTCACTTTATACCGGTACATGTGGATTATTCACATGATAAGTTAGCTGAGCTATATATTGCTGAGGTGGTGAGATTGCATGGAGTGCCTATATCTATTATCTTGGATAGAGATTCGAGATTTACTTCAAGGTTTTGCACAAAGTTGCAAGAAGCCTTGGGTACAAGATTGAATTTTAGTACTGCATTCCATCC
The DNA here is from genome assembly GCA_025506655.1 of Gossypium rotundifolium. Classification (NCBI taxonomy): domain Eukaryota; kingdom Viridiplantae; phylum Streptophyta; class Magnoliopsida; order Malvales; family Malvaceae; genus Gossypium; species Gossypium rotundifolium. The sequence goes on along the minus strand of CP106722.1, from coordinate 81,699,688 downwards.
TCAAATCGATGGCCAATCTAAAAGTGTGATTCAAGTTCTTGAGGATATGCTCCGATGCTGTGTGTTAGAGTTCGAAGGTAGTTGGGAAAGATATCTACCTTCGGTTGAATTTGCCTATAACAACAACTATCAGTCGAGTATACGGATGGCACCGTATGAAGCTTTATATGGTCACAAGTGTCGTACTCCCTTGTATTGGACCGAGCTTAGTGAGAAGCAAATTTACGAGGTCGATCTAGTTAAAGAGACCGAGGAGAAAGTGAAAGTGATTTGTGATAGTCTAAAAGTTACTTTGGATCAAAAAAAGTCATATACGAATTTAAAAAGGAAAGAAATTTGAGTTTCAAGTGGGCGACAAAGTAATTCTGAAAGTATCCCCGTGGAAGAAAATATTGAGATTTGGTCGAAAGGACAAATTGAGTCCACAATCCATAGGGCTGTATGAGGCTATTGAAAGGATTGGGCTAGGAGCATACCGGTTGGCTTTGCTGACAGAATTAGAGAGAATACATAATGTGTTCCATGTGTCGATGTGTGGCGATATCGTTCCGACCCTTCGCATGTGATCGCTCCAACAGAAATTGAGATATGGCCGGACATGACTTATGAAGAGGAACCAGTTAAAATTTTTGCTCGAGAGGTTAAACAGTTGAGAAATAAGAGCATAGCCTTAGTGAAAGTGTTATGGAAAAAACACAGTGTGGAAGAGGCTACATGGGAACCAAAAGAAACCATGAGGGAACAGTACCCAAACCTTTTTACTGGTAAGATTTTTGAGGACAAAAATCTCTAAAGGGGGGAGAGTTGTAACAACTCGATTTTGGGGTTAGTCAGAATAGTGGTTTTGGGACCGCTAATCTGAGGTTAAATAAAATTATTTTAATATTATTTTCTGTATTATGGCATGTTTGTAAGGATGTATGAAAATTTTGGTGCATTAATTTTGGTGATTTCATGCTTAATTATGAAAAACGACTAAATCGCATAAAGGGCAAAAGTTCCATTTTATAAGCTAAGAGTGTCTAATATCTATGGGATATCAAATTGGAGGTCTTTAAAGTGCAAATAGACCACTCTAAGAGTGATGTCTGACCAAGGGGGACAAAGACATTAATTTGGTCAAAAATTTGGTGAAATTAGGTGACCAAAAAAATGAATAAAATAAGATAAGTAAAAGAGATATCATATTTTACTATTCATTATTCTTCTACCACCAAAAATTGAAGAGGAAATAAGAGTTTTTGGAGTTCGAACTTTCAGCCAAGCAAATCTCTTGCAAGTAAGTGCTTTTAAGGGTCTTTCTTGATAATTTTTGTACTTTTGGAACCCCCAAAACTTAAGCTAGCTAATGAGGGGACTAATTTGCAAATTGGTTGAAAGTTTAGGGACTTTCCATGAGAGAGTTAATGTTGTTTGCTAAGTTTTTATGGAAGAAAATGAATGTTAGTAGGTTGAGGATCAACTTTTGTGAAAGGTGTTACCATGAAAACATCTAAATAGGACTTATTTGTAAAGGTTGTAAATGAGTAATAAATGCATGAAATAGGTGGTTTCGTTAGTTTTTGTAAGAGAAATAAATGTTCAGCTAGGCTTGTTTAATGAGAAAATGTGATGAAAAATGATTTACGAGCTTAGGGGCAAAATAGTAATTTTGCCAAAATATGAGGGCAAAATGGTCATTTTTGCCTTAAGTAGAAATTTTGATGTATCATGAACTATAAAGTGATAGAATGCATAAATTTTATTATTATAGATCAAGAAGAGCGTAGAAACAACCTTGACCGAGGAAAAGGCAAGGTTACAGACTAAACCATAGAATAGTACATTTTGAACCGAGGTAAGTTTATGTGTAAATGATACATCTTTAATACATATGTTGTTACTTATTGGTGCATGAATGAATGAGATCAATTATGATTGTTATTGATTGGAATTGATAGATAGTGAGTAATTCTCGTATGAACCTCGGAATTAATATGTAAGTGCGGAAAAATATTCGTAATAACTATTTGGTAGGCTGTGTGCGATACCACTGTAAATGTCCTTTTTGGTGGGCTGTGTGTGATACCACCTTACTATTTATTCACGATGGGTTGTGCGATACCATCGTTTATATTATTATTTGGTGGGCTATGTGCGAAACCACAATAATTATTCTTGTTGGTGGGCTATGTGCGATACCACCCTATTATTAACTATTGGTGGGCTGTGTGCGAAACCACCAGGTACTTAGTATCATTCCGAGTGGTTCATCGAGAAATTATCTAAGTAAATATATCATGTGGTTTGTGGTGATGAGTGTAGGGGATGTGTGCAAGTATATGTGAGCATTTTATTTGTGGTATGGATGGAATGTGGTAAGAGATGAGATGAGTAAGCATTAGTACGGAAATGTGATTTGTTCTTGCTTATTATGCAATGTTGTTGGTTGATTGGCATATGTTATGATGTTTATAGTTTACATGTAAACTTACTAAGCTTAAAGCTTACTCCCTTTCTTTTCCCTTGTTTTATAGTGTCAAAGAGCCAGCTCGGGATACGAAGATAATCTGAAGATCACCCACACTAATGGCTCATCTCGGTGTATTTAGACTTAGCATTTTGAGTATGGAATGTATAGGGGCTAGACTTAGTGAAATTTCTTGTTGTTTTGGCCAAGTGTGTTGGCTCATTTAAAGATGAACGTTTTGTAAATAGCCATAGTTGATGGCTCATTATTATTAATATATGAAGAGATGAGTTTATTCATGAATGTGTATGATGCACGATTGGATTGTTTGATTAATGGTTGAATGTTATTTATGTAGTAGGAGTTTGGGGGATAAAAAGAGCTTGGAAAATAGCTTTGTTCTTGTCCATACGGGTAGGCACATGGGCGTGTGTCTATGCCGTGTTTGACACATGGTTAGTCCCATGGGTGTGTGGTTAGGCCGTAAGTCCCCTTCATGTTAGTGTTGCAAGTCAGTGTCAACCACATGCTAGACACACGGGCGTGTGCTTAGGCCGTGTGTCCCTTATGAGGTTGCTGATGTCACAAATAGAATACCCAAGTTTTCACACACGGGTGAGGACATGGGCGTGTCTAGGCCGTGTGAAGGACATGGGTCAAAGACACCGGCGTGCGTTCGGCCTTGTGAAAATCCTTGTAGCTTCAAAATGAAAAATAAATCCCACACGGGCTGAGGACAAGGGCATGTGAGACCACACGGCCTGCCCACATGGGCGTATGGCCCTGTTTAAGCAAAAATTTTCTAAGTATACAAAATTTTACGGTTTGATTTTGAGACCTTCTGTTTGCATGTTTAAGGCCTCGTAGGCTGATAATAAGGATGTTATGGATGTGAATGAGAAGTTTTAAGTTAGAATGAAATTTGATAGCCCAAAGTTGTACGTTCAAGCAAGATAAGTTCGGTAATGCCTCGTACCCAGTTTTGGCGTTGAATACGGGTAAGGGGTGTTACATTTAGTGGTATCAGAGTTATGGTTTAGTCAGTTCTAAGACTACCGTAGCGTGTGTAAGTGTCTAGCTATACATGCCATAAACGTATATTGATAGTGTGGTGAGTTCTGACAATTATAAACCTTGTTTTATATAGTAAATGTGTAACAGTCTGATTTGTACCCTAGTTAGAATAGTGGTTGTGGGACCACAAATTCGAGTCTGTATAATATTTTAATATTATTTTTTGTGTCTAAGATATATGATTAAGCATGTGCTAAATTTTTGTGAATTAAATTTGTATGTGTGTGTGCTTAATTTGAGCAAAGGACTAAATTGCGTAAAAGGTAAAAGTAGTCTTCTATTTAATTGAATGGCCTAATTGATGTGTCATCTTTTATATGAGGCCTTATGTTAAAAATTGGCCTTTTAGCAATGTAGTGGACGACATATTAATGTGATAAATAGTTTATTTTATGTGATAATAGTTTATTAAATGATGGACATTATAATATAAGGATTTTATAAATAAAACAAAATAGGAATAAGTGGCCATATTCATCATCTTTGGCCAAATAAGAAAAGAAAAAGAAAGAACAAAAGCTTTCAAGGGTTTCGACTATTTCAAGTTCAAATTAAGGTAGGTTTTGGCATTAGATTTTGATGATTTTTATTTTTTGATATTGTTGCTTAGTCTACTATCAAGCCCATGTTGTAATTTGAAGAAATGATAATGTTTATGAGATGTACCATTGATGAAATGTTGATCTTTGTGATGAGTTTAGGTGTTAAATGAAAGACATGTGTTTAATGAACATGTTTTGTTCTTAAAATTTTGATGAATTTAGCTAATTAGGGCTAAATTGAGAAAATAGCAATTTGAGGGACTAAATTGTGAATTTGATAGAAAATAAGGGCTTGTATGATATATATATATAAGTATTCAGCTAACCATGGTTAAATGATGATTTTATGTATTTGATGTTTTGAGAAAAATAGACTAAATTGTCCAAATGTGCAAATGTGGGGGTTAATTTGCAAATTGCCCTAAATATTGTATTTGGATTGAATTGGATGAGTTAGTGAATAAAAGGGTTAAATTTGAATATGTATAGATCAAGAGCCGAAGAAATCAGACTTAAATCAAGGGAAAACAAAAGTAATTGAGTAGCCGTATCGGTTTCCGTTAAACCGAAATCGAGGTAAGTCGATATACTAATGAACGTATTAGTATTGAATTATTGGTTTATATGTGGAATTGAATGGTTATGAAATATACATTGAGATGGAATGTATGTGAAATACGAGTTATGAACAAGTCGATAATTTGATAATGTCTGAGAAGTCCTGTTTGAATCTAGAAATAGATTATATTAACCATGTCATGACATAGGTGTCTGTTCTGTTTTATCATGTAAGACCACGTCTGGGACGTTGGCATTGATTTGAGATTTTGTGTAAGACCACATCTGGGACGTTGGCATCGACATAAGCTTTACGTGTAAGACCACGTCTAGGACGTTGGCATCTATATAAGCTTTACGTGTAAGACCACGTCTGGGATATTGGCATCGATAGAAGCTTTACGTGTAAGACCACGTCTAGGACGTTGGCATCGATAGAAGCTTTACATGTAAGACCACGTCTGGGATGTTGGCATCGATATAAGCTTTACGTGTAAGACCACGTCTGGGATGTTGGAATTGATATAAGCTTTACGTGTAAGACCACGTTTGGGACGTTGGAATCAATATAAGCTTTACATGTAAGACCACGTCTGGGACATTGGCATCTATATAAGCTTTACATGTAAGACCACGTCTGGGACGTTGGCATCGATATAAGCTTTACGTGTAAGACCATGTCTGGGACGTTGGCATCGATATGAGCTTTACGTGTAAAACCATGTTTGGGACATCGGCATCGTATTAATTTGTATAAGACCCTGTCGGGGAAAGTGGCATTGATATCTAATTATATGTAAGACTACGTCTGGGACGTTGGCATTGTACGACTATTCTGAGTATTCTGTATATCCTATTAGTTTTCGAACAGTTTAATGGGAAAATTTTGAGTTATGAATGATTATATAAATGTATATCCGTTTCAGGTACATTTGATAAGTACATAAAGTGTGTACGAAAGGTAAGCATCTATATGAACTTACTAAAAAAATATGTGCAATGTTATAGCCAGATGTTATATGAAATTATGCTTAAATAAGCTATGTGCATATGTGGTATTGAGTTGAAGTATGTGATAAGTTATGGCTAAGCAATTGAGCAAAACTCTATGTGAGATGTATATGCTATGAGAACCACTATTATCATTATATAAATATGCTATGTGCATTTTAAGTTAAGTTTATTTGTATATGACTTACTAAGCTTTTGAAAGCTTACTCTGTGTGTGTTTGCTCTGTTTTATAGTTCGTCAAAGCTACTAAAGGCTCAGGGACCGTTGAGGATCGTCATCACACTACTCAACTTGTTTTGGTACATTTTGGAAATGTATATAGCTAGATATGGCATGTATAGGCTAGTTAATTGTATATATATATGAAGTGAACTTAGCCATGTGATTTGGCTAGTTCTGCCATGTGATTTGGCTAGTTCTGTGTTGGCAGTATGCATTAATAAGTATGATATATGATGTATGTTTTGGTATGTTTGATAGCATATAAAGTGGTTAAGTTTGTGGTAAGTATATGGATGAATTATGCTTGTGTTTACATGAGTTTTAGTCTTATAAATTGGCATGATTAGAATTGATTTTGAAGGTGAAGATTGGATGGTTATTTAGATATGTTTTTGGTTGCTAAATGTGCCTGAGTTGTATTGGCATTTACTTGTAGGTATGACCCTAATGTGGGTGGCAATTTGGCCTTGCAAATGGCCTAATTTGCCTACACGGTTGTGGCACACGGGCGTGGCTAGTGACCGTGGGACTAAGTCAGTAGCTAACATAAGTGTACACGGCCTCGGCATACGAACGTGCCCGGTAGACGTGTGATTTAGTCAGGATCGACCACGGCCAAGGTACACGGGCGTGCTTGGTGGCGGTGGAGTTAAGTCAGGTTCGACCATGGGGAAGACACATGGGTGTGTCTAGTAGCCGTGGGAGGCACACGGCCTGCCCACACGGGCGTGTAACCCCTGAAACTTTGAAAAGTTTTAAATTTTTGACAATTTTCTTTTGTGTTCCGATTTAGTCCCAACTCTGTTTAAAGCATGATTAAGGTCTCGTTAACCTATAGATGAGAGAAGATGATTGTGATTGATGATTTATTTTATGAATTGTCTGTTAAATTTTTCAACTTATCTGGTAATGCTTTTAACCCTAATTCGGCAACGGATGCGGATTAGGGGTCTTACAAAATAGATCCCGACCAAGCGGCTGCTGATGGCGCTGCTAGTAATGCGCTGGCTCCCATGCAAGGGACCGTGCCTATAGAGAGACCTAAAACTATGAGTGGAGGAGAAGAGGCTTGGGAAGCCTTTCTCCACATGATGAGTAACTGGTACACCGAGTTTGTACAAGCGAACCCTAATGCTCAACCTCCTCCACCCCTTCCTATACCTCAGCCAGTTCCTGTGGCTTCTCATGCTATAGATTTGGTAAGAATGACCAAACCCTTGGTTGATAAGATTCGGAAACAAGGGGCTAAAGAATTCAGAGCTAATATAGATGATGACCCCAAGAGGGTGGAGTTCTGGCTTGAAAACTCAATGCGAGTATTCGATGAACTTTCCTGCGCACCTGGGGAGAACTTAAAAAGTGCCGTGTTATTGTTGAAGAACTCAGCATATCGCTGGTGGAAAACGTTGACGTCGGTAGTTCCAAGGGAGAGAGTAACTTTGGACTTCTTTTTGGAAGAGTTTCGAAAGAAGTACATAAGTCAGATATTTATGGACCAAAAATAGAAAGAATTCCTTGAATTGAAGCAAGGTAAAATGATTGTGGCAGAGTATGAGCATGAGTTTGTTAGGCTCAGCAAGTATGTACAAGAGTGTCTGTCTACTATAAGACCTAATTTATGCCCAGGCCCATTTTATAACCAAAAAACCATTAAACAGAAAACCAATAATAATAAACAGTCCATTAAATGTCCAATAACAGTCCAGAATTTAAAATTTAAAGCCCAAATACACTAAACCCTTGACCCATCACAAAACCTTTGACCCATCACCTAAACAGAATGGCCCAGCTTGCTAAAGATGGCCCAAATGGCCCAAACAGAAGGATCTCAGAAACCCAAAAAACCTTCCAGAACATTCCAGTGCCGCAGCGTTCACCACGCGCACCTCTTGGGCTACCACTTACCTCCACGCACGCGACCACACGTATTCCCACATGCAAACCATGCGCGAGATCGCGCGGGCCTTCACGCTCCTCACCACGTGCCTCCGTACATTCAGTACGCCTCTCGTCGAATGACACGTCACCTCTATACGCTATTTTTGAGCCTCTGTCCTCCACGTCTGCCAGCTACACCTGCAAAAAAGACGAACCATGACGATAGAGAGAGAGAAGCAGAGAAAACAAAAAGAAAAAAAGTTGTAATTTTTATTAATTTTTCTTGAGATTTTCAGTGTCGACTTTAAAAGGCTGAGATAGCACCATTGTAAAGAGGTTTTTTTACGCGCACATTGTATTACTCATATTGAATACAAAAAATACAAAAAGAAATCAGGAATACAAGGTGATTTTTGGCTTTCTATACCTTTTTTTTCTTTTCGCCCTTGTTGCTTTTTTGGAACTTTTTTGGTGTTGCTTGTTTGTTCGTGTGAAGATCTAAATAGAAAAGAAAGGGTTTTACCTTTGCAAACGAACCGACGGACTGCTTTCTTCGTCAAAATTGGAGCAAAGGCGGCCGTTGAGGTCGGAGACGATGAAACATTCGGGGTCGATTAAGAGGGATCCTGTAGGCGTCCATAATCCACCACTAATCACCGGTCTCCATGGCGCTTTGGTGGTCGGATGTCTTTAAAGGCAGTCCAAAGAGAGAGCAAAAAAGGGGTTAGGGTATTTTGAGTTCGAAAGAAAAAGGGAGGCGCCGAATTTTTGATCAGTTTTTAGGGTTTATTAACCTATTTAAAACATGCGAAACGATGTCGTATAGACCATTAACCGATGACCCGACCCGATTTAGCTTAGGTCAGCGTGATCCTGCAATAAATGGGGAATTTGCGCCTATAGTCTCTTCTAGTTCTATATTGCTTTTAATTTGTTCCGTTACATGTCGCCTTTATTTCTTAATTAGTCTCTGTGATTTAAGCGTGTTTTTCAAATTAGTTCGAATCGAATACTACGTTTTAGGTTTTGCAAATATTGTTATTTTGGTCCCTAACTGTTTACACGTATAGTAGTTCAGTCCTTAAATTTGTTTAAAATTTTTTATAAAATAGCCTCATAATTTTAGTCCTATTTCAATTTAACCCTGTTAATATATTATTGTTTTATGTGCATATATATTATTAGCTGTATATAAATGCTTTATGCTTTTTAAGATTATATATAGTTTACCTCAAATCTTTTTATCTATATATATATTATTACTTATCGTATTACTATATATATTAAAACCAATCTATTATATATATATTTGTAGTATATACTTTAAATCCTTTTATATACTCATATGCATTCTTTTGTATATTATAAAGTTATTTTTATTCTTTAAATCATTAATATTTTATGCATATAAATCATTTGCTTTGAAATTTTATATAGATTCTAAACACTTTGCATGCATTATTACATACATAAATTTTTATTTGTTATCATGATATATTTAAAATTGCTTTTGTTTGTTTAGAACATGACTTACCTATGTTATACTTGTATATATGTTAATTAATTTTCCTTACCATTGATCTAATGTTTGATAATTATCACCATTATGTGTATTAATTCCCATTTTATATTTACTTGCTATTTGATTCAATAGTTTGTATTTCACTTGTAAATATTTGTTTATTGCTATATTTGCGATTCAATAGCATTGTATTTTGCTCCATATTGTACGTTATTATGCCATTGCACTATATTCACCTAAAATGTCATGTTCAAACACTATTCGAACTTTAAAATCATTTTCACTTAAAATTTTTAAAATAAAGGGATATTCGTGCGTTTGGAAATTCGAAGAAATCGTGCCCAATCGTGGTAGGTGTGATTTCTTATTTGACCAAATAAGTGAATACCCTTTTAAATTTTGTCCATATTTCCCAAAACAAGGTAATATTCGTGCGTTTGGAAATTCGAAGAAATCGTGCCCAATCGTGGTAGGTGTGATTTCTTATTTGACCAAATAAGTGAATACCCTTTCAAATTTTGTCCATATTTCCCAAAACAAGGTAATATTCGTGCGTTTGGAAATTCGAAGAAATCGTGCCCAATCGTGCTGGGCGTGATTTTTTGTTTGACCAAATAAATGAATATCCTTTCAAATTTGGTCCATATTTTCAAAATAAAGGGATATTCGTGCGTTTGGAAATTCGAAGAAATCATGCCCAATCGTGCTGGGTGTAGTTTTTTGTTTGTCCAAATAACCAAATACCCGTTCAAAATTTCATCACATGTGCTTGAAGAATTTTGGGGATGATCTTGAATTCGAGAACTCAGATTGTCATGTCCAATCGTGCTGGATGTGATGCTCTATTCCTTCGAAACAAGGGAATCTCAATATTCAATCAAGTTATTAATAATAATAATAAAGAACAAAATTTCAAAATCATTTCAAAGTTTTCAACATTAGGACAATGTTATTCAATTTGGTACCAACTTTGGGCATTGCAAGGGTGCTAACCCTTCCTTGCACGTAACTGACTCCCGAACCCGTTTTCTCAAACTTCGCAGACCAAAATATTTTTATAGGTGACCTGATCACACCTAAACAATAAGGATTAGTGGCGACTCCATATTTTTAAAGCCGACCCCATTTTTTCAAAACTCAATAAAAAAATGGTTTCGACAGCTACGAAAGCTATTTTGTGCAAGAGGTTTGAAGTCAGGCTGAATAAGAATATCAGACTGCTAGTTGGGATTTTAGAATTGAAAGAATTTGTGGTGTTGGTTGATAGGGCCTGCAAGGCCGATGAGCTAAACAAGGAAAAGAGAAAAGCCATGAGTGAGGCCCGAGATCCAAGAAAGAGGCCAATGAGTAAATCGTACCAAACTCATTCAAAGAGGTCCAAGGAAATGAACCCTCAGACGACTAGGTCAGTTGGATATTCACACCGAGGTCATGGTAATACATACTCAGGCTCGAGAGTTTAAGCCACCTCGATGGCAAGTGTGGGTAATCCAAAGTCTAATAAACCGGAGTGTCGAAATTGTGGTAGGCAACACACTGGGGAGTGTTGGGGAAATAATCAAAATTGTTACAAGTGTGGTTCACCCGACCATTTCATCCAGAATTGTCCAGAGAGGGATAAGAAGGAAAGAAAGCAAGAAGTAAGACCAAGCAATGTATCTTCGAGGGTAGATCGCAAAAGAACCTGGGAGGTGGGGCTAGTAGTAGAGGTGTGCCTAGAGACTCTGCTGTGAGGTCGAAGGGTCGAGCACGTGCAAGGACTTATGCCATTCGTGCTCGCGAAGAGGCATTATCTCTAGATGCGATAACGGGTACTTTTTCTTTTCATGATATCTCTATTGTTGCTTTGATTGATCCGGGGTCTACCCATTCTTACATTTGCATAAAATTGGCATCTAGCATGAGTATGATTGTTGAGTCTACAGAATTTGTAGTGAAAGTGTTAAACTCGTTAGCAAACATGTGCTAGTTGACAACGTGTGTAGGAATTGTCCTTTGACAATTAGGGGTCATTATTTTCTGGAAAATCTCATGTTGTTGCCGTTTGATGAATTTGATTTGATTCTTGGTATGGATTGTTGACTGCTCATAATGTATTAGTGAACTATGGTAATAAGTTCATTGAATTGAAATGTGTAAATAAAGATGTCATTCGAGTTGAATCAGGTAGATCGGGTGGTTTGCCTATGATAATTTCATCATAGTAGCTTAGAAATACTTGTGGAAAGGGTACGAGTCCTATCTCACCTTCGTACTGAATATTCAAGAGCCAGAGGTAAAGATTGAATTAGTACCGGTGGTATACGAGTATTCAGATGTGTCCTCGGAAGAGTTACCCGGATTGCCTCCAATTAGAGAGGTAGAGTTTAGTATAGAGTTGGTTTCGGGTACGGCACCTATTTTGGTTGGTTCGTATAAGATGGCACCATTAGAGTTGAAAGAATTGAAAGTTCAGTTACAAGAGTTAATGGATAAGGATTTTGTGAGACTGAGCTATTCACTGTGGGGAGCTCTGGTACTTTTTGTGAAGAAGAAAGATGGGTAGATGAGATTATGCATAGACTACAAACAACTTAACAAGGTGATAGTGAAGATAAGTATCCATTTCCAAGGATAGATGATTTATTTGACCAATTGAAGGGAGCTACAATGTTCTCTAAGATAGACCAAAGGTCTGGCTATTACCATTTGAGGGTTAAGGAGCAAGATGTGCCGAAAATCACATTTCAGACGAGGTATGGCCATTATGAGTTTCTTGTCATGCCATTTGGCTTAATAAATGCTCCTACAATTTTTATGTATCTAATGAATCGCATCTTTCGATTGTATTTGGATAAATTTGTGGTTGTTTTTATCGACGACATATTAATTTATTCCCGAGATGAGAGTGAGCATGCAGAGCATCTAAGAATTGTCTTGCAGACCTTAAGAGACAAGAAATTGTATTCTAAATTCAGAAAGAGTGAGTTTTGGCTCCGAGAGGTCGAATTTTTATGACACATTGTGTGGGGTGATGGATTAGAGTTGATTCGAGTAAGATCTCGGTTATTGTAGAGTGGAAACCGCCAAGAAATGTGTCAGAAATTAGAAGCTTTTTGGGTTTAGTGGGGTAATACAGATGGTTCGTAAAGGGGTTCTCCATGATTGCTTCCCGATGACGAAACTGTTCCATAAAGATGTTAAGTTTGAATAGACTGAAAAATGCCAACAAAATTTCGAGAGATTGAAAGCATTATTGAATGAGGCACCGATTTTAGTATAACTTGAGTTGAGGAAAGAGTTTGTGTTCTATAGTGATGCATTAGTAAATGGTCTTGGTTGTGTGCTGATGCAAGAGGGTAAGGTAGTAGCTTACACCTCGAGACAACTAAAACCGTAGGAGAAAAATTATCCAACTCACGATTTGGAATTGGTTGCGATCGTCTTTTCTTTGAAGATTTGGCATCATTATTTATATGGTGAGAAGTATCGAATCTTCACTGATCACAAGACTTTGAAGTACTTGATGGACCAAAAGGATTTAAATTTACGACAACGGCGGTGGCTCAAATTATTAAAGGATTATAAGTTAGTAATCAATTACCATTCGGGGAAAGCGAATGTGGTTGTGGATGCCTTGAGCTGTGAGAGATATGAGTACGAGCTTAGCGTTGTCTGATGATGGTGCTATATTGGCCAAGTTGAGGGCTAGACCATTATTTATTCAGCAGATATGTGAAGCTCAAAAGAATGATAGTAAGATGCAAGCTAAGAGAGATCAGTACAAATTAGGAAATGACTCTGATTTTCGAGTGAGTTCAGATGGTTGCTTGATGTTTCATGACAGGGTTTGTGTACCTAAGGATGATGAGTTGATCTGGAAAATTTTACATGAAGCACACAGTGGTTGCTTGTGAATACATCCAGGCAGTACGAAAATGAAAATGATTTGAAAAAATTGTATTGGTGGTCGGGCATGAAAAGAGACATCTCTGAGTTTGTTTTAAATGTTTGGTCTGTCAACAAGTGAAAGTTGATTATCAAGTACCTTCGGGATTACTTCAGCCAGTGATGGTTCTAGATATGAAGTGGGATCGAATCATAATGGATTTCGTAACGGGGTTACCTATGACTCCAAAAAAGAAAGATGCTGTGTGGGTTATTGTTGATAGATTAATAAAGTCAGCTCACTTTATACCGGTACATGTGGATTATTCACATGATAAGTTAGCTGAGCTATATATTGCTGAGGTGGTGAGATTGCATGGAGTGCCTATATCTATTATCTTGGATAGAGATTCGAGATTTACTTCAAGGTTTTGCACGAAGTTGCAAGAAGCCTTGGGTACAAGATTGAATTTTAGTACTGCATTCCATCCTCAAACCGATGGCCAATCTAAAAGTGTGATTCAAGTTCTTGAGGATATGCTCCAATGCTGTGTGTTAGAGTTCGAAGGTAGTTGGGAAAGATATCTACCTTTGGTTGAATTTGCCTATAGCAATAGCTATCAGTCGAGTATACAGATGGCACCATACAAAGCTTTATATGGTCGCAAGTGTCGGACTCCCTTGTATTGGACCAAGCTTAGTGAGAAGCAAATTCACGAGTTCGATCTAGTTAAAGAGTCTGAGGAGAAAGTGAAAGTGATTCGTAATAGTCTGAAAGCTGCTTCAGATCGACAAAAGTCATACGCGAATTTAAAAAGGAAAGAAATCGAGTTTCAAGTGGGCGACAAAGTATTTCTGAAAGTTTCCCCGTGGAAGACAATATTGAGATTTGGTCGAAAGGGCAAATTGAGTCCACGATTCATAGGGCCGTATGAGGTTATTGAAAGGATTGGGCCAGTGGCACACCAGTTGACTTTGCAGGCAGACTTAGAGAGAATACACAACATGCTCCATGTGTCGATGTTGCAGCGATATCGTTCTGATCCTTCGCATGTGATCCCTCCAATAGAAATTGAGATACGACTAGACATGACTTATGAAGAGGAACTAGTTAAAATTTTTGCTCGAGAGGTTAAACAGTTAAGAAATAAGAGCATAACCTTAGTGAAAGTGTTATGGAAAAAACACGGTGTGGAAGAGGCTACATGGGAACCGAAAGAAACCATGAGGGAACAGTACCCAAACCTTTTTACCGGTAAGATTTTCGAGGATGAAAATCTCTAAAGGGGGAGAGTTGTAATAGCGCGATTTTGGGGCTAGTCAAAATAGTGGTTTCGGGACCGCTAATCCGAGGTTGAAGAAAATTATTTTGATATTATTTTATGTATTATAGCATGTTTATAAGGATGTATGAAAATTTTGGTGCATTAATTTTGGTGATTTTGTGCTTAATTATGAAAAAGGACTAAATCGCATAAAGCGTGAAAGTTCCATTTTGCAAGCTAGGAGTGTCTAATAGCTATGGAATATTAAACTGGAGGTCTTTAAAGTGCAATTAGACCACTCTAAGAGTGATGGCTGGCCAAGGGGGGCAAAGACATTAATTTGGTCAAAAATTTAGTGAAATTAGGTGACAAAAAAATGAATAAAATAAGATAAGTAAAAGAGATATCATTTTTTACTTTTCATTCTTCTTCCTCCATAGAAAATTGAAGAGGAAATAAGAGTTTTTGGAGTTCAAACTTTTAGCCAAGCAAATCTCTTGCAAGTAAGTGCTTTTAGGGGTCTTTCTTGATAAATTTTCCACTTTTGGGACCCCAAAGCTTAAGCTAGCTAATGAGGGGACTAATTTGCAAAATGGTTGAAAGTTTAAGGACTTGCCATGAGAGATTTCATGTTGTTTGCTGAGTTTTTATGGAAGAAAATGAATGTTAGTAGGTTGAGGAACAACTTTTGTGAAAGGTGTTACTATGAAAACACATAAATATGACTTATTTGTAAAGGTTGTAAATGAGTAATAAATGCATGAAATATTTGGTTTTGTGAGTTTTTGTAAGAGAAATAAACGTTCAACTAAGATTTTTTAATGAGAAAATGTGATGAGAAATGATTTACAAGCCTAGGGGCAAAATAGTAATTATGCCAAAGTGTGAGGGCAAAATGGTCATTTTTGCCTAAGTAGAAATTTTGATTTATCATGAACTATAAAGTGGTTGAATGGGTGAATTTTATTATTATATATCAAGAAGAGCATGGAAACAACCTTGACTGAGGAAAAGGCAAGGTTACGGACTAAACCATTGAATAGTACATTTTGCACCGAGGTAAGTTTATGTGTAAACGATACATCTTTAATACATATGTTGTTACTTTTTGGCACATTGTATGAATGAGATCAATTATGATTGTGATTGATTGTAATTGGTAGATAGTGAGTAATTCTCGTATAAACCTTAGAATTAATATGTAAGTGCAGAAATATATCCGTAACAACTATTTGGTGGGCTGTGGCAATACCACCGTAAATATCCTTTTTGGTGTGCTATGTGCGATACCACCTTATTATTTATTCACGATGGTCTATGTGCGATACCATCGTTTATATTGTTATTTGGTGGGCTATGTGCGAAACCACTGTAATTATTCTTGTTGGTGGGCTATGTACGATACCACCCTGTTATTAACTATTGGTGGGCTGTGTGCGGAACCACCGAGTACTTAGTAGCATTCCGAGGGGTTCATCGAGAAATTTTATAAGTGAATATATCACGTGGTTTGTGGTGATGAGTGCAGGGGATGTGTGCAAGTAAATGTGAGCATTTTATTTATGGTATGGATGGAATGTGGTAACAGATGAGATGAGATGAGTAAGCATTATTATGGAAATGTGATTTGTTCTTGCTTATTATGTAATGTTGTTGGTCGATTGGCATATGTTATGATGTTTTGTAACACCTAACTCAACTTGCTTAAACTTAACGATTTGGGCTATAAAATTTCATTTCATCTTAAAAACTTCCCATTCACACCCATAACATACTCATCCTAAGCCTACAAGGCCTAAAACATACTCCCTGAAGGTTTCAGGAATTAATTAAAAACTTTTATGCATTTAGAAAAATTTTATCTAAACAGGGGCCATACGCCCTGTGAAATGGGACACGCCCGTGTGATATTTCACATGCCCATGCTTTTCACCCGTGGTCAACACTGACTTACCTCACACGATCAGCCACACGCCTGTGTGCTGTACCCGTGGTCGACATTGACTTATTCCACACGGTCTATCACACGCTCGTGTTCTTCAACCTTTGAGACGATTTAAATTCCAAATTCAAGGTGTAGACTTCACACGGCCTGGGCACACGCCCATGTCCGTGTCCGTGCCTCCCATGTAACATCCTAGAATTAGGGGTTCTGCATTTTAGGCTTATTTGTGTGCTTGGTTTCTTCTGTTGTTATTTAAATGTGCTTGGGGGTCCTAGTGAGGCTCGGGTTCAAGCCAGAGCCTTGGTAAAATTTTCTGTTTTGGGCATCTAAAGGGGGAGAGCTAGTAGGAGCAAGTCTTAAGTTTATTTGCGTGTGTTTGTTGGCACAAAAGAAAAGTGTGTCCAAGTGGAGGTGGCATCACTTTTAGGAGTAGAAGGGGAGGAGTTCGAATCCCATAAGCCTCATTATGAAGCTTTATTTTTGGGGCCAGGATAGAGAGGAGATGGTTTCGGCAGGGACTCTTCAAGGGTGGTGGTTGAATGGGTCAATGCATTCAAATGGATGGACAAGAGAGCTTGGAGGAGTTTGAATTGGTCAAACCAATTTGAATGAGTGATGGGGAGTATTTGGTGGAGCAAAGCAAGGGATTTGCTGTTGGTGGAGGTGTTGGCCAAATGTGGGGAGCTTCGAGGGGGGATTTCGGTTTAGTTGCTAGGATAGGTGTGTGTATCGAAATTCTCTTGAGTAGTAGGCATTTTCATTTTGGCATTTTTGGTCATATAGGGAGAGTGCTAAATTTTTTGCAAGGGTCTTAAGGAGTTCTTTCTTTTTCTCTCACTCGATTTCCTACTTCTCTTTGTACCGAAACTTTCAGCTTTCTTCTCTTCATCTCTTTTTGCTTCTTTGACATTAGCCGAAACTAGGGTGGCCACTTGGACATTTCTTTTTTCCTTTCATTCTTTTTCTCTAACGATTTTCTCTTCTACCCTCTCATAGCCAAATCTCAGTTTCCATTTGCTTTTCTTTCCTCTTTGGTTTTCTTTTGTTTTACTCTAAATTCGAAACAATATTCTTCATCTTTTCTCTTCTACACTCTTTTCTTCTCTAGCCGAAACATACTTCTCACTCTTTTCTCTTGTGTGTTTCATTTCTACACCTTTTCACCATAGCCGAATATCCTTTGACACCACACTAAATCTATTCTTACACTCTTTTTCTGTTAGCCGAACATTGCGAAGCAAGGTGCTAGGAATCCTTGGCCGTATGAAGTCTCTTCAATCGGTTTCGGTTGGTTAAGGTAAGGGGAGAGTCTTTCATTTCTTTCTCTATTTCTTTCGGTTCTATGTGGTCATAGCCGAATGGCTATTTTGTTCTTGGTGTTTAGATTTCAGCTAATCTCTTCTTCTTCTTCTTCTCTTATTTTGGAACGTTTACTTCGGGAAACCCCAGTGGCTGAACGTTTGAAGTCCGAAGCTGGAAGGTCTTTTGATTGCCGAATCGCACCTTTTCATTCGTGTTTTAAGGTAAGGATCCCTCTTTTGTTCTTTGTGATCAGCCTCTATTCGTTTACCCTGTCTTAATCAAACCCCTTTGTTGGGGAAAATTGTTGTTTCACTATAGTACTATACTAATCAAGTCTCTTCATGGATGCGAGTGCTAGCCAAACTAAGGAGGGGAGTGGACCCGCAACCTCTGCTCCTAAATTTAAAAGACGTGCTGTGTCGGAGGTTTGAGACTTTCCGTCGGCTTGTTGTAGAGAGCCGACGTCTGCCTAGGATAGGAAAATCGTTGTTATCCTTGCTAGTGAGAGTGTCGACGTAGAGAGTCTAGTCTTATGCGTAATCAGGTGTGTAATACTCACACTTTTATTTATTGTTTGTGTTAATAACTGTGTTGGCTGAGAGTCGAAATAGCTATACAGACAGTCGAGATACCCTTATGGGCAAGGTTGGAGACACCAGGTAAGTACCGTTATGATTGCCTTTCATATAACATAATTATGTACCTACTGTATATTGCTAGTATGTTTGCATGGGCTTTGGGATGTGATTGAAAGAGGAAGTGTGATTCAGTGACTTCTGTCACAGTGGTTTGGAACCACGTATACATATATTTATCAGTGACTTATCTCAGTGGTTTGGTACCACAGTGGGTTGGCCCCACATATACTGATCAGAGATTGTCACAGTGGTCTGGGACCACAGTGGGTTAGCCCCATGTTTATATATTCTGTGACTCTGTCACAAGTGGTCTGGGACCATAGTAGTTTGGAACCACAGTGGCTTGATGCCACGGGTGTTTGGCCGATTCAGGTGACCTAGAGGATGGAAAACTAGGTTGGGATGGGTTGCATTGCATACATTTTTTTAATATGCTATATTGTGTGGGCTAAGGCCCAATGTGCATCCATGAACTTAAGGCCCAGATTGTGTAATAAGGGGATTTACACACTGAGTCTTGGTGACTCACCCCTCTGCTTAATTTTGCAGGTAATCCCTAGATCGCGGATTTGAAATCGAGGTAGGCTTTGAGGTGGCCATTCAATATCTTCTCATAAACTTTTGGTTCTTATTTAAACTTTGTGTTTTTTTTTATTATGGGATTTTGCAATGTAATAAGGCCTTCGAAATTTTAATTTGGGCTTTGATTTAATGCGGTTATTATTATATTTTGAAATTCTACACACAAAGTTTTCCTAAAATATAATTAAATGTTTTTTAAAATATTAACAAGCGGATAACATGCGGATTAATAATTAAATTCGAAAATCCACTTAAAACCATAAACTCTATTTTCAAAACGACATGTTTCGGAATACCTATATTTTTTGATTTTCGTATCACAATCCTGTCTTCGACTATTAAGATTATTCATAATTTTTTTTGCAAGGAAGCCATAAAGCTAAATTTGATTGTCCAAAATGCTAACACATCGCGAAGTATCTTTTATTTCAAAAGTTCATTAAATCCATCATTTCATGTGACATACCAGATCTGGTCGTAACATTTAGGCCGGGTTTGGGGTGTTACAATTGTGGTATCAGAGCCTAGGTTTCAAAAACTCAGTTGTGGAAATTGGTTCAAAACTATTTTCAAAAGTTGGTTTGGAATATGGTTTAGGAAAAAAATACATGTTTTCGGGAAGCTTGGCACCCGAGTCTCCGGCACCAATCCGTACTGTAAGTTTTCTGATTATTGTTTGATTTCTTATGGAAAGATTATATTGTGATTGATAGTTTTAAGAACTTCAACTTTAGAGATTAAGACTTTTAGAATTATGTCTTGCGAAAAAAACTTACTTCTAATTCTATTTTCATAAGACTGTCGAGTAATAAACAGTGGAAGATATGCTAATTCATAAAATTTTAATCAGATTAAGTCGATTCCATGGTCATGAGCATTAGAGGATGTGGACGTGGTATGCACGACCGTGGTAGAGGCCGGGGTGTTGAGGCTGAACCCGTAGAATCAGGACATGGGTCGGAAGGTGAAGTGCCGGCGTCACTAGTAGCGGAAGCGGGGTCTCAGGATCGATCTGGAGGGGATGATGCTTTGTCCCAAGCTATGCTGCGTGTTTTGGAGTGGGTTGCTGGAGCTAGCACAGGATTAGTAGCTTGGAAATCTATTCCGGAGTGACTTCTAGCTAATAGGGCCTAGATATTTAGAGGTATTTCTAGTGTGGCTCCTAACGTAGCAGAATACTGGCTGCAGATGGTGGAACGAATCATGGACGATCTTGACTGTACTGCAGAAGAAAAGTTGAAAGAAGTAGTGTCCCTCCTTCGAGATGAGGCATACCAATGGTGGCTCACAGTAAGGGATGGTACATCAGTAGACCGTATTACCTGGGATTTCTTCAAGACAGTGTTCCAGGGAAAGTATGTTGGTGCGAGTTATGTGGATGCTTAGAGGAAGGCATTTCTGAATTTGGTCCAGGGGAATAAGTCAGTGGTTGAGTATGAGGCGGAGTTCCTACATCTAAGCCGTTATGCTCGGGGTATCGCCGCAACAGATTACGAGTGTTGTGTTTGATTTGAGG
Organism: Gossypium rotundifolium; assembly: GCA_025506655.1. NCBI lineage: Eukaryota > Viridiplantae > Streptophyta > Magnoliopsida > Malvales > Malvaceae > Gossypium > Gossypium rotundifolium. The sequence goes on along the minus strand of CP106722.1, from coordinate 81,679,316 downwards.
ATGGTCTGAGGTATGAGTTGCGAGTACTGATAACTCCGCAACGGGAAAGAGAGTTTGCTAATCTGGTTGAGAAGGTAAAGAAAGCTGAAGAGGTGAAGCGGGCAGAGAAGCAGAATCGGGATAAGGATAGGAGTAGGAACAAGAGAAATTTTGGGTTGTCAAGATTTGTTGGGGGTTTTTAGAAGAGGCCTAGGTTTGATGGGCCGAGTCGAGTTACGAAGCCTGTTGCTGTTGGTCGATCTCAACCGTGTGCCAGATGTAGAAATTTTCATTCGGGGGAATGTTGGGCAAGAAATAAAGGATGCTTTAGGTGTGGGTCTGTAGATCATCTCGTAAGGGACTGTCCACAAGAGCCAAATAGGGCACGACCAATAGGTCAGGGATATGCTCAGTCCAGACGAGGTGGGCAGCAACCACCGAGAGATCGTGGTCTGGCCAGAGGAGGAAATGGTTTTGGTTGAGGACGTGGAGCACCAGGCAGAGGTGCTGGGAAAACAAATACAAAATAGCCTGGGTTGGTTTGTGCAGCTAGATGCCTGGAGGATGGCGATGCACCGGACGTCATAACTGGTACGTTCTTTATTTTTGGTGTACCCTTTACAACTTTGATAGATATTGGGTCTACACATTCATATGTTGCTAGTACTGTGTCTAGAACTTTGAATATAGAATCTGAGATTGCTTCTAGAGAAATGAAAGTGATTAGCCCTTTAGGACAATCTATAGTGGTGGATAAACTATTTAGAAGTGTGCCTTTAGAAGTACAAGGGGTTGTTTTCTCGGCTGATTTGATGGAAATTTCGTTTGGTGAGTTTGGCTTGATTTTAGGCATGGACTGGTTAGTTAAGTATCAAACAAACTTGGATTGTACTGCTAAGCGCATGATTTTGAAGACTCCCGAGGATATAGAGGTGTTGGTGATAGGTGAGAAAAGGAATTACCTGTCCAATGTGGTGTCTCCTTTAAAGGCTGAAAAGATGGTACGGAAAGGATGTGGAGCATTCTTAGCTTTCATTAGTGCTTTGGAAACTAAAGAATTTTCTGTAAAGGATGTTAGAACGGTGAAAGAGTTCTCGGACATCTTCCCAGAAGAGCTTCTAGGGTTACCTTCGGATCGCGAGGTGGAGTTCGGCATTGATTTACTTTCGGAAATAGCTCTGGTGTCCATTGCCTCTTATAGGATGGCGCCGAAAGAGCTAATGGAACTTAAAACTCAAATTTAGGAGTTGTTGGACCGTGGTTTTATCCGACCAAGTGTGTCTCCGTGGGGAGCACCAGTGTTGTTCGTTAAGAAAAAGGACGGGTCGATGCAGATGTGCATTGACTACAGGCAACTGAACAAGTTGACAATTAAGAACAAATACCCATTGCCTAGGATTGATGATCTGTTTGATTAGCTGCGAGGCGCTTCGCTTTTCTCAAAGATAGACTTGAGGTCAAGTTATCATCAGCTTAAGGTCAAGGAGGCGAATATTCAAAAGATGACTTTTCGAACTCGTTATGGTCACTACGAGTTCTTAGTGATGCCTTTCGGGTTGACAAATGTAGTAGCTGCGTTTATGGATATGATGAATTGGGTATTTCAACCCTACCTGGATTGATTTGTCATAGTGTTCATAGACGATATCTTGGTATATTCAAAGACGAAAGAGGAGCATGATTCACATCTTCGGATTGTTCTACAGATTTTGAGAGAGAAGCAACTGTATGCCAAATTCAGCAAGTGTGAATTTTGGTTGTGGGAGGTTACATTATTGGGGCATGTTGTGTCTGCCGAGGGGATTAGGGTTGATCCCCGAAAGATTGAAGCTGTTTTGGATTGGAAACCACCAAAGTCGATAGTAGAAATTTAAAGTTTTCTTGGGTTAACTAGGTACTACAGAAGGTTCGTTGAGGGATTCTCGCTGATTGCTGCACCGTTAACCAAGTTGTTATGAAAAGGGGTACCATTTGTTTGGGCTGATAAACAACAGGAGAGCTTTGAAAAGCTAAGGAAGATCTTGACTGAGGCACCGGTATTGATTCAGCCTGAGGCTGGGAAAGAGTTTGTCGTCTATTGTGATGCATCACACACAGGGTTAGGATGTGTATTAATGCAAGAAGGGAAGGTAGTAGCGTATGCGTCTCGGCAATTAAGACTACATGAAGTGAATTATCCCACTCATGATTTGGAGTTAGTTGTAGTAGTGTTCACTCTAAAGATTTGGAGGCACTACTTGTATGGAGAGAAGTCGATTATCTACACCGACCATAAGAGCCTGAAATATCTCCTTACCCAGAAGGAGTTGAATTTAAGGCAGCGGAGGTGGATTGAATTGTTGAAAGACTATGATTGCTCAATTGAATATCACCCAGGTAAAGTTAACGTAGTGGCGGATGCGTTGAGCCGTAAGGTGATATCGGAGTTGAGGGTAATGTTAAGATGGAAGCTTGTTAGCCGAACTTCAAGTGAAGCCTTCATGGGCAAGTCAGATCAAAGAGAAATGGTTTTCAGATGAATTGTTCAGTTCTCGACTTCAGCAGGTGGAAGGTGGTGAGACAGAAGATTTTTGTCTGAATAGTGATGGAGTATTATGCTTTCGTGGAAAAGTTTGTATGCCAAAGGATTCTAAGTTGAGACAGAGGATTCTGCAGGAGGCACATAGTAGTCCATACTCTATGCATCCCGGTGCGAGTAAAATGTATCAAGATTTGCGTGAACAGTTTTTGTGGCCAGGTCTGAAGCAAGAAGTTATCGAGTTTGTGAGTAAATGTTTAACGTGTCAACAGGTGAAGGCAGAGCATCAGTTGCCTTCGGGGTTGCTACAGCCAGTGAAGATTCCATTTTGGAAGTGGGAGAGGATAACGATGGATTTTGTTAGTGGGTTACCTTTTACGCCTACTAAGAATGATTTAGTGTGGTTGATTTTCGATCGGTTGACAAAGTCCACCCACTTCATACCCGTTCGTGTCGACTATTCGTTGCAGAAGTTAGCTAAGCTGTATGTAGCAGAGATTGTGAGGTTACATGGAGTACCAGTGTCTATCATATCAAACAGAGACCCTAGGTTTACATCGCGGTTCTAGAAGGCGTTATATCAAGCGTTGGGTACAAGATTGGATTTCAAAGACGTTTCATCCACGGTGATGGTCGATCGGAGAGGTAATTCAGACATCTTTGGAAGATATGTTGAGAGGCTGTGTTATCGACTTCAGGGGTAGTTGGGAGGATTTCTTACCGTTGGCAGAATTTGCATACAACAATAGCTATCAATCCAGTATTTAGATGGCACCTTATGAAGCGTTGTATGGTTGTAGGTGTCGTACTCCTACCTGCTGGACTAAGTTAGGCGAGCGACGGTTGTTAGGTCCGGAATTGGTTTCAGAGACAGCGGAAAAGGTTAAGTTGATTCGGTCTCAGTTGAAGGAAGCTTCCAACAGGCAGAAATCGTATGCAGATCTGAAGTGTAAGGAACTAGAATTTGCAGAGGGTGATCAGGTTTTTCTGAAAGTTTCACCTTGGAAGAAGGTTTTAAGGTTTGGTCGAAAGGGCAAGTTGAGCCCCAGATTCATCGGGCATTATCAGGTGTTGAAACGCGTGGGACCAGTGGCTTATCAACTTGAGTTACCATTGGAATTGAGGCAGATACATGATGTATTTCATGTTTCAATGTTAAGACACTATCATTCGGATCCATCTCACATAGTGCCACTAGAGGAAATTGAAGTAAGACCTAATTTGTCTTTTGAAGAAGAACCAGTGCAGATCTTAGATCAAGATTTCAAGGCGTTTAGAAGGAAATCAGTTCTGTTGGTTAAAGTTTTATGGTGGAATCATGATTCAGAAGAAGCCATGTGGGAGTCGGAAGATGCGATGCGACAGCAATACCCTCACCTCTTTTGATCAAGTAAATTTTGAGGTCGAAATTTCTTTAAGGGGGCAGAACTGTAACATCCTAGAATTAGGGGTTCTGCATTTTAGGCTTTTCCATGTGCTTGGTTTGTTCTATTGTTTTTTAAATGTGCTTGGGGGTCCTGGTGAGGCTCGGGTTCAAGCTAGAGCCTTGGTAAAATTTTCTGTTTTGGCCATCTAAAGGGGGAGAGTTAGTAAGAGCAGGTCTTAAGTTTATTTGCGTGTGTTTGTTGGCACAAAAGAAGCGTGTGTCCAAGTGGAGGTGGCGTCACTTGTAGGAGTAGAAGAGGAGGAGTTCGAATCCCATAAGCCTTATTATGAAGCTTTATTTTTGGCGCCAGGATGGAGACGAGATGGTTTCGGCAGGGACTCTTCAAGGGTTGTGGTTGAATAGGTCAATGCATTCAAATGGATGGACAAGAAAGCTTGGAGGAGTTTGAATTGGTCAAACCAATTTGAATGAGTGATGGGGAGTACTTGGTGGAGCAAAGCAAGTGATTTGGTGTTGGTGGAGGTGTTGGCCGAATGTAGGAGCTTGGAGGGGGATTTCGGTTTAGTTGCTAGGATAGGTGTGTGTGCCGGGATTCTCTTGAGTAGTAGGCATTTTCATTTTGGCATTTTTGATCATATAGGGAGAGTGACAAATTTTTGCAAGGGTTTTAGGGAGTTCTTTCTTTTTCTCTCATTCTATTTTCTACTTCTCTTTGTGCCGAAACTTTCAGCATTCTTCTCTTCATCTCTTTTTGCTTCTTTGACATTAGCTAAAACTAGGGTGACCACTCAGACATTTCTTTTTTCCTTTTATTCTTTTTCTCTAACGATTTTCTCTTCTACCCTCTCATAGCTGAATCTCAGTTTCCATTTGCTTTTCTCTCCTCTTTGGTTTTTTTTTTTTTGTTTTACTCTAAATCTAAAATAGTCTTCTTTATCTTTTCTCTTCTACACTCTTTTCTTCTCTAGCCGAAACATACTTCTCACTCTTTTCTCTTATGTGTTTCGTTTCTACACCTTTTCACCCATAGCTGAATCTCCTTTGACACCACACTAAATCTATTCTTACACTCTTTTTCTGTTAGCTGAACATTGCAAAGCAAGGTGCTAGGAATCTTTCGCCGCAGGAAGTCTCTTCAATCAGTTTCAGTTGGTTAAGGTAAGGGGAGACTCTTTCATTTCTTTCTCTATTTCTTTCGATTCTGTGTGGTCATATCCGAATGGCTATTTTGTTCTTGGTGTTTAGATTTTGACTAATCTCTTCTTCTTCTTCTTCTCTCGTTTTGGAACATTTACTTCAGGAAACCCCAGTGGCCGAACATTTGAAGTCCGAAGTCCGAATGTCTGTTGATTGCCGAATCTTACCTTTCCATTTGGATTTTAAGGAAAGGAGCCCTCTTTTGTTCTTTGTGATCAGCCTCTATTCGTTTACCCTGTCTTAATCAAACCCCTTTGTTGGGGAAAATCGTTGTTTCACTATAGTACTGTACTAATCAAGTCTTTTCATGGATGCGAGTGCTAGCCAAACTAAGGAGGGGAGTGGACCCGCAATCTCTACTCCTAAATTTAAAAGACGTGGTATGTCGGTGGTTCGAGACTTTCAACCGGGCTGTGGTAGAGAGCCGACGTCTGTCTGGGATAGGCAAATCACTGTTATCCCTGCTAGTGAGAGTGTCGACGTAGAGAGTCTAGTCTTACGCGTAATCAGGTGTGTAATACTCACACTTTTATTTATTGTTTGTGTTAATAACTGTGTTGGCTGAGAGCTGAATGACTGTACAGACAGTCGAGATACCCTTATGGGTAAGGTTGGAGATACCAGGTAAGTACCGTTGTGATTGCCTTTCGTATAACATGATTATGTACCTGCTGTATACTATTAGTACATTTGCATTGGCTTTGGGATATGATTGAAAGGGGAAGTGTGATTCAGTGGCTTCTATCACAGTGGTCTGGGACCACAGTGGCTTGGAACCACGTATACATATATTTATTAGCGACTTATCTCAGTGGTTTGGTACCATAATGGGTTGGCCCCACTTATACTGATCAGAGATTGTCACAGTGGTCTGGGACGACAGTGGGTTGGCCCCATGTTTATATATTCTGTGACTCTGTCACAAGTGGTCTAGGACCACAGTGGTTTGGAACCACAGTGGCTTGATGCCACGGGTGTTTGGCCGATTCAGGTGACCTAGAGGATGGAAAACTAGGTTGGGCTAGGTTGCATTGCATACATTTCTTTTAATATGCTATATTGTGTGGGCTAAGGCCCAATGTGCATCCGTGAGCTTAAAGCCCAGATTGTGTGATAATGGGATTTACACACTGAGTCTCAGTGACTCACCGCTCTGCTTAATTTTGCAGGTAATCCTAGATCAAGAATTTGGAGCCGAGGCGGACTTTGAGGTGACCATGCAATATCTTCTCATAAACTTTCGGTTCTTATTTAAACTTTTTATTTTTTTTATTATGGGATTTTGCAATGTAATAAGGCCTCCGAAATTTTAATTTGGGTTTTGATTTAATGCGGTTATTATTATATTTTGAAATGCTAAACACAATGTTTTCCTAAAAATATAATTAAACGTTTTCCAAAATATTAACAAGCGGATAACATGCAGATTAATAATTAAAGTCAGAAATCCACATAAAACCACAAACTCTATTTTCAAAATAACATGTTTCGAAATACCTATAGTTTTCAATTTTCGTATCACAAACTTGTCTTCGACTATTAAGATTATTCATAATTTTTTTTTTTTTTTGCAAGGAAGCCATAAAGCTGAATTTGATTGTCCAAAATGCTAACACATCGCGAAGTATCTTTTATTTAAAAAGTTCATTAAAACCATCATTTCATGTGACATACCAGATCCGGTCGTAACATTTAGGCCGGGTTTGGGGTGTTACATCCCATACGGTTGAGACACATGACCGTTTCTCTGCCCGTGTGTTTACTATTGAGCATCATGACTTGGTAAACCTAGCATGCATGGGACGTTCGTTCGATCAACATGCCCATGGAGCTGACCGTGTGTCCCATACGACCTAGACACACGCCTGTGTGTCTATTCTTGTGGACATAAAAAGGCTATATTCCAAGCCAAATGCCACCCTGCATAGTAGACATACTAACTCCAACTCATATAAATATAATTCATGACCTAAAAGCACATCCAAGAAGTCAATTAAAAGCATTCACACAAACATAAACTTCATAATTTCATTATCAATGAATATATATAAAGTTGTCAAGTGTTGGCCCATTTCTGATGACCGTTTACAAAATGACTTGAAAACATACATAGCCAACACTTTGGCTAACAATTACGACCTAAAAAAATACCAAGTCCTATACATGCCATACTCAAAATAAGTCTAAATTGTTATACCAAAGTGATGTTGATAGTGTGATTTCTGAACTCCTGCATTCCACGATCCCCAAATTATCTAGGCAATACTACAAGGAAAATGGAAATGAGAGGGGTAAGCACAAAGCTTAGTAAGTTTGCATGAAAATAAATAGTAACAATAAATTTGTAATGACATCAATCCATGGCATTTGATAACCACACAAGGTCATAGATACTTTGCCATTACTTACTTGTACCCATTCTTATCTATAATATACCATGCCACCTATCGTAACATTCTCGTGAATTGCTCATGGGTACCTGTATTCACTCAATCACATGACTTTAGTTCTAATCTCATTTCTATTTCCAAGATTAACTATTTATCACATTAATCACTAGGGATACTCAAAGACGCATAATCATCGTCATTATTATAAGCGTGCAGCCAATGCCATATCCCAGATGTGGTCTTACATGGGGTCACCTCTGAGTACCGATGCCATATCCCAGATATGGTCTTATACGAAATTTCTCACATCAAGCATCGAGTCCATATCCAAGATATGGTCTTATACGATTCTCATATTCAATAACGAAGCCATATCTCGAATATGGTCTTATATGGAAATTCAATTTGGTGCCGAGGCCATTTCCCCGACATGGTCTTATACGGGACCTTATCTATCTCAAGTCTCGATAATATTATACTCACATTCATAATAGTCCAACTAGGACTTCAACATTTCAATTCCTTAGAATATTGTACATTAATGTAATGTCAAACATTCTCAAACAATACAAGCATAAATGTTGAATTTATCACATACAAACTTACCTCGATTTCAAAATGAGCTAGATCTTCAATCTAATCCGAGTCTTTATTCTTGCCCCGATCTAGGTTGATTCTTGGTTCTTCTTGCTCTATAATAGCAAATCAGCTCGTTTCAATCATCACATTAATAAAAGCATTTTAATAATCATGCTTTGGCAAAATTACTAATTTGCCCTTACACTTTGGCAAAATGACCATTTTACCCCTAGGCTCGAAAATCAATCCTAATCAAATTTCTACATTTAATGAGCCTAGGTGAACATTTATTTTTCTTATGGCTATCATCAAAACCCAACATTTCACAAATTTACCACCAATTTTACAACCTTTACAAAAAGGTTCATTTAGGTGTTTTCATGCAACACCTTTCACAAAATTTGTTCATCTAACAACTAAGTCTCATTTTATTCCATAAAAATGCAGCAAATAACAATGAAAACTCTCATGGAAAAACTCTAATCCTTTCACCATATTGCAAGATAGTCCCCTCATTAGAAAGCTTAAGCTCTAGGGGCTTTAAAAGTACAACTATCTTCAAGAAAAACCATTAAAATCACTTGCTTGAATAGAGATGAGTTTGCTGAAATTTTGAGCTTTCAAAACCCATACTTTTCTTGCTACTTTTGGTTGAGAAAGATGGAGAGAAAAGATGATATCTTTTCTTTCTTTATTTTATTAATACAAGTAAATTTAGTCACCAACTTTTACCAACTTGACCAATTTTGTCAATTTTTGTCTCCTATGGCCGGCCACTCCATTCTTAGGGGTCTAATTGCACTTTAAATACCCCAAATTAATATTCTATGGCTATTAGGCACCTTTATCTTATAAAATAGAACTTTCACACTTTACGCGATTTAGTCTTTTTTTCGCGATTAAGCTTGAAATCGCTAAAATTAAAGCACCAAAATTTTCATGCACTTATATAATCATGCTCTAACTCATAAAATAACATGAAAATAATTTTTTCAAACCTCCGATTAGTGATCCCAAAATCACTATTCCGACTAACCCCTAAATCGGGCTGTTACAATTCTCCCCCTTAAGGGCTTCCATCCCTGAAAATCTTACCAGTAAAAAGGTTGGGATATTGGTTTCTCATGGACTCTTCAGGTTCCCATGTAGCCTCTTCGATTCCATGTATTTTCCATAGCACTTTCACGAGACCTATACTTTTGTTTCTCAATTACTTGACCTCTCGTGCCAAAATTTTAATCAGCTCTTCGCTGTAAGTCATGTCTGGTTGAATCTCTACCTCTGATGGCACAATCACATGGGAAGGGTCCGAACGGTATCGTCGTAACATGGATATGTGGAAAACATCATGAATCTTTTCCAGCTCAGGTGGCAAGGCCAAACAATAAGGTACTGGTCCTATCCTCTCGCTAACTTCATAACGTCCGATAAAACGCGAACTCAATTTGCCATTCCAGCCAAATCTAAGGACTTTTCTCCACGGCGATACTTTCGAAAACACTTTATCAACTACTTGGAGCTCAATCTCTTTCCTTTTTAAATTAGAATATGATTTTTGTCTATCTGAGGTCGCTTCCAAACATTCATGTATCACCTTTACTTTCTCTTCAGTTCCCTTGACGAAATCAACCCCGTGCATCTGATTGTCCTTAAGTTCTGTCTAATACAAAGGCGTTCGGCACTTACGCCCGTACAATGCCTCATAAGGCGCCATTTTCAAACTTGACTGAAAACTGTTGTTGTAAGCAAATTCCACCAACGGTAAATATTTTTCCCAATTACCTTGCAAAATTTCAAAATACAACATTAAAGAATATCTTTGAGTATCTGTATTAATCTTTCCGAGTGCTTGTCGGTTTGCGGATGGAAAGTTGTACTGAAATTCAATTTCGTGCCTAAGGCCTCTTGTAACTTTTTCCAAAATCATTACGTAAATCTCGAATCTCTATCCAAAATAATCGATAATAGTACTCCATGAAGTCTTACTATTTCTGCTACGTACAGTTCAGCCAACTTATTGATTGAGAAATCAACTCGTACTGGTATGAAATGGGCTGACTTCGTAAGTCTATCGAATACGACCCACACGACATCTTTCTTTTTCGGCGTCAACGGTAAACCTATTACGAAGTCCATGGTAATACGGTCCCACTTCCACTTAGGAACCATAATGGACTGAAGTAGACTCGAAGGTACTTGGTGTTCAGCTTTCACTTGCTGACAAAGTAGGCATCCCGACACGAACTTTGGAATGTCTTTCTTTATACTAGGCCACCAATACCACTTCCTCAAGCATATGCTATCACCTTGCCCTCTAGCATAAGCACAAAACCCAACCCATTCAGGGATGCACCACTATAAACCACGAATTCTCTTCTCGATTCAGGTTGTACCAAAACAGGAGCCTCAGTCAACAATGCCTTTAGTTTCTCAAAACTCTGTTGACACCTCTCTGTTCATTCAAACTTCACATCTTTTTGCAATAATCTCGTCATCGGGGTAGTTATCATGGAAAATCCCTTGACAAAATGTCTATAGTAACCGGCTAGGCCTAGAAAACTCTTAACCTCAGTTACATTCCTCGGAGGTTTCCACTCAACAATTGCTGAAATCTTACTCGGGTCGACTCTAATTCCATCTCCCGAGCAATGTGCCCAAAAAATTTGACTTTCTTCAGCCAAAATTCACTTTTACTAAACTTGACATACAATTGTTTATCCCTCAAAATTTGCAAAACTATTCTCAAATGCTCGGCATGCTCGTTCTCATCCCGAGAGTTGATCAATATATCATCGATGAAAACCACGATAAATTTATCCAAGTATGGGCAAAAAATGCGATTCGTCAGGTCTATGAAAACGGTAGGGCATTAGTTAGACCAAAAGGCATGACCAAAAATTCATAATGGCCATACCTAGTCCTGAATGCGGTTTTTGGTACGTCCGAGTCCTTGACTCTCAACTGATAGTACTCGAACCTCAAATTTATCTTGGAAAATAATGTGGCTCCCTTCAATTGATCAAACAGATCATTAATTCTCAGCAGCGGGTACTTGTTCTTCACAGTTACCTTATTAAGTTGCTGATAGTCTATGCATAATCTCATGAAACCATCTTTCTTCTTTATGAATAATACGGGAGCACCCCATGGAGAGTAACTCGGTCTTGCAAAACCCTTATCCGCTAGTTCTTGCAATTGTGCTTTCAACTCTTTTAACTCGGTTGGGGCCATTCTATAAGAAATAATAGAGATGGGGTGGTACCCGGAGCTAGCTCAATCCTAAATTCAATCTCTCTAGCCGGAGGTAACCCTGGCAATTCTTCCTGTAAAACATCTGAATACTCGCATGCTATGGGTACCGACTCAATTTTTAGTTCAGCCTCTTTAGTATTCATCACAAAGACAAGGTAAGCTTCGTACCCCTTTCTTAAATACTTTCGAGTTAACAATGAAGATATCACTACTGGCAATCTGTCTTGCTCCTCTGATTCAACACGAATAAGATCCCCATTTTCACATTTTAACTCAATAAACTTCCTCCCACAATATACTATCACATCATGAGTAGTTAACCAATCCATCCCAAGGATGACATCGAACTCATCAAACGGCAATAACATAAGATCAATCGGAAAGCAAATACCCCTAATCATCAAAGGACAACCTTTGCATACCCTATCTACCAGCACATACTTGCCTAGAGTATTTGACACTCATATTACAAATTCAGTAGACTCTATAGGCATGCTCATGCTAGAGACTAATTTCATGCATATGTATGAGTGGGTAGATCTCGGATCAATTAAAGCTATAACATGAGTATCATAAAGAGAAAATATACCCGTGATTACGTCAGGGGAAGAGGCCTCGTGAGCACGAATGGCATATGTTCTTGCCAGTGCTCTACCCTCGACTCTTGCAATCTGCTCTCTAAATGTATTCTTGCTACTCATTTCATTTCCCGGGTTCCTCTGTGGTCTTCCTCTAGCAGTATTCCCCGATCTTGTATTTTGAGATTTTTTTTTCTCACTCACCTCGAGGAAATCTCTGATAAAATGGTTTAGAGACCCAAATTTGAAACAAGCCTTCTTGTTTTCTCGAAACTCACCAAAATGACGTCTGCCACACTACGGGCACTCCAGTCTGCTCGGTTGAACGTTTCCAACACTGGCAACTGATGTAGTTTGGGTTTTAGACCCCGAGAATTGTTTGCCCTTACTTCGATTTGAAATCCCGACCGAAGTAGCTAGTCGAGTAGCAAAATCCCTTAATTTCTTAGATAAATATTGGAGTGACTTATTAAACTATCTTTTCCTCGAGTCATGAGACTTAATCTCAGCTCTTCTTTTCTCTTTAGCCAACTCTTCAGCCTTACAGGCTCTATCTACCAACACTACAAACTCTTTTAGTTTGAGAAAGTCAACGTATAAATGGATATCCTCATTTAGCCCATCCTCTAATCTCTTGCACATGATAGCCTCGGTAGACATGCACTCTTGGGCATACTTACTAAGCCTTACCAACTCCCGTTCATAATCGGTCACCTTCATTCGACCTTGCTTTAGTTCCAAAAACTCTTTCCTCTTATGGTCGATGAATTTCTAGCTGGTATACTTCTTTCGAAATTCCTCTTGGAAGAATTCCCCGCTAACTCTCTCCCTTGGTGCCACACACATAAGGGTGTTCCACCACCGATAAGCCGAATCTCTCAAGAGATATGCCACACACTTTAGGCACTCCTCAGGCGTGCATGACAATTCATCGAATACCCTGATGGTATTCTCCAACCAGAATTCTACCCTCTTCGGTTCATCATCCTTACTAGCCCCAAATTCCTCAGCTCTTTGTTTTCGGATCTTATTGACTGGAGGTCTTTCTCTTCTCACTACCTCAACCACTTGAGGAGTTACAGGAGCAGGCTGAGGAATAGGTGGGGGTGGAGGGGGTTGAGCATTAGGATTTGCTCGTATGTACTCGGTATACCAGTTGCACATCATTTAGAGAAAGGCTTTCGAGCCCCTTCTCCCTGACCCATAGTCTCGAGTCTACTCTCAACTAGTCCAGTCCCTTACGCGGGAGCCGGCACATTACTCGTAGCATCATCAGTTGCAGTTTGATCGGGATCCATAACTATATAAAAACACAATTCCAATCATCAAGAGTCGTCATACTATCATTACACAAATACTCTTACGTATGGCATGTATAACTAGACTTATACTTACACTACGTTAGTCCTAGAATTGACTAAATCGTAGCTCTGATACCATTAAATGTAACACCCTTTACCCGTGTTCGAAGTCAGAACTAAATACGAGGCATTACCTAACTCAACTTGCTTAAACATAATTATTTGGGCTATAGAATTTTGTTTCATCTTAAAAACTTCCCATTCACACCCATAACATACTCACCATAGGCCTACTAGGCCTAAAACATACTCCCGGAAGATTTCGAGAATTAATCAGAAACTTTTATGCACTTAATTTTTTTTGTCTAAACAAGGGCCACACGCCCGTGTGAAATGGGACACGCCTGTGTGATATTTCACACGCCCGTGCTTTTCACCCGTGGTCGACACTAACTTACTCACACGGTCATCCACATGCCTATATGCTGTACCCGTGGTCGACACTAACTTATTCCGCACGGTCTGTCACATGCCTGTGTGCTTCTACCGTGTGGCGATTTAAATTCCAAATTAAAGGTGCAGGCTTCACATGGCCTAGGCACACGCCCATGTCCGTGGCTGTGCCTCCCACACGGTTGAGACACTGCCGTGTCTCTGCCTGTGTGTTTACTATTGAGCATCCTGACTTGGTAAATCTAGCATGCAGGGGACGCACGGTCGATCAACATGCCCATAGAGCTGATCGTGTGTCCCACACGGCCTAAACAAACGTCCTGTGTCTATCCGTGTGGACATAAAAAGGCTATATTCCAAGCCAAATGCCACCCTGCATAGTAGACATACTAACTCCAACTCATATAAACATCATTTATGACCCAAAAGCACATCCAAGAACTCAATTCAAAGCATTCAGACAAACATAAACTTCATAATTTCATTATCAATGAATATATATAAATTTGTCAAGTGTTGGACCATTTCTGATGACCATTTACAAAATGACTTGAAAACATACATAGCTAACACTTTGGCTAACAATTATGACCTAACAAAATATCAAGTCCTGTACATGCCATACTCACATTAAGTCTAAATTGTTATACCAAAGTGATGTTAATAGTGTGATTTCTGAACTCCTACGTCCTATGATCCCCAAATTATCTAGGCAATACTACAAGGAAAAGGGAAATGAGAGGGGTAAGCACAAAGCTCAGTAAGTTTGCATGAACAATAAATTTGTAATGACATCAATCCATGGCATTTGATAACCACACAAGTTCATAAATACTTTGCCATAACTTACTCGTACCCGTTCTGTAACGCCCCGAATTTGGGCCAAGAAGTATTGGGTCTCTTGGGCTTTGGGCTTTGGGTCTCAAAAAAATTTTAAGTGAGCAAGGAATGACAAATTGCATGTTTGCTTTAATGGTTAAGGAATTTGGAGTGTCTAGGGGTGTTGGAGATGTTTTGGGTTCAAGCAATGGTATAGGAAAAATTTTTGTTTTAGCTCTAGGGAACAATGACTTCATTTAGTAAGCCTTTAAAATAAATGAAGAAGGAAATATGACACAGTTGATGATACGATCCGCCTCGGGGTGAGTCGAGTTGTAAGTGAATTGCCTAATCGTCTACGAGGAGGAATCAAGTCTTCAAAAAATAATCGAAAAAATATGGATGATTTTGCGGAAGCTTTAGGTGAATTTGTTTAGAAGGTGGGTTTAAGTTAGGAATGGAGGTGTTTAAATGAAAGAGTTGATTTGGATAATTAATAGGATAGGTTCAGTTTAAGATGAAGGGAAAGAAAATGGAATTCAGTTTAAGGTTGAACAAATAATGATAGGCTGATGGTAATGGAATTGGATAGATGGATAAGTGATGGTTTAGATAAATGATAGGTGATAGTTGATGGGAATGGATGAAAGAACTTAAACAAAGAATCGATTCAACACTAATAAAGTGTCACCCTGGGTTCTATATTTGTTTAAGGTGGAAAAATGGTTGTCGATGATGGACCAAGACTCATTATCTATAAAGATAAGAACCTATGGTATAAGTTGATGGAAGAGAACGATTGACGCCACAAGCAAGAAAACTTGATAAGTCAAAATCAAAACTCGTACGAAAGATAGAGAGGAGAATAATCTCACTCAATGAACAAAAGTTCATAAAATATATTCAAAATTCCAAAGTCTTTTTTTTACAAGCTAATAACAAGTATATATAGTATTTACATGTGGTTAGCTGAAGAGTCAAATGAATTCAGCTTTAATATGAATTTAAATGGTTGAAATAAAATCTAAAAACTCTTGAATTTCTCTAGCCAAATAATAGCAACTTTATGACTCCTAATAAGCTGATTTAAATGAATTTGAATGCTTTAAAAAATGTCCTTTGTGTTGCCTTTGGCTAGCCGAAAAGTCTCCAACAACTAATGGTGTTTTAAAAGGCTTAAATGTCCATCTTGAATGCTTTTAAAATATGTCCCTTGAGTTGTCCTTGGCTAGCTGAAAAGTCTCCAGCAACTAAATAAAAATTTGTTACTCATGTGTGACCTTTAAGCTTCAAACGATTATTGGAAGAAGAAGAGGTTGCTGCTGAAATTAATTGATGTATAACACTTCCTTCAATTATCATAACAACTCCCTTTTAATGTTGAATAATGCGTCCTTTATGTGTGTAATTGATTTTCACTTGAAAAGTCACATTAAACTCTTTGTAACATCCCATAAGTGTAACGGTTTCTAGCTGAAAGGTTTCCTACATTCAAACACATTAAACAGACATATTAACCACATTAAATCAATTATTAAACAATAATTTAACTTAAACACATTAAACACTTATTAAAGAAACTAATTTTAACTTAACACATTAAACACTTATTAAACACTAATTTAACTCAACACATTAAACTCTTGACTTAATAAATGAACTAGAAGTTAAGACTTCAATTAATGCAACAACTAGTTAATTTATGGAAGCAAAATTAAACTAACTTCAACACTTTATTAAATGAACTAAAAGTTAATACTTCAATTAATGCAGCAACTAGTTAATTTATGGAAGCAAAATTAAACTCAATTAATGCAGCAACTAGTTAATTTATGGAAGCAAAATTAAACTAACTTAAACTCATACTTCATTAAAAACATCCTAGTAACTAGATTAATTAATAAGCCTCTTATTAAACACAACTTATCTATTTAAACCAAACACCTTTATTTAAAGCTAATTTAAAAGTTTCAATGCTGCAAAATAAAAGTGCATGAATTAAATCAAACTAATCAAGAACTGAATGAACTGAATGTGAATTTAAACGGAGCTCAATGAGCTAAGATGAACTCATGTGAGCTGAACCACATAGGAAGGAAGTTTAATTGAGCTGAAAATGAGCTGAAATCAGCTTTATTTTGTACTTTGGCCCCTCGAGCTTAGGCCACTCTCGATCACGTCGGAAAGAGTCGAACCGTGATGCGACCAGGATCGTATCATACCTCCCTCTTGAAAGCGATTCGTCCTCGAATTGAGCCGATGGTTTTCTCGAACAGAATTCCTTTTGATTGGTTTTCCTCGATCAAACGGGAAGGATGGTAATCGAGCCACCTATAAAATATAACCAAGAGTTAGCAAGAGTTGTGTCAAACAAACTTGCAATCGAAATATGAGCAAAACTAAATGAATAGATCGAACGTAAACGGGCATATTCGTATTATCATAAAGGAACAAAGCCTTATCAAATATTTGAATCTGAATTGGATAAGTTTCATGGTATGTATACAATTCGAATGGATTCCACAAGTCAAAATCAACAAGCGAATAACACATCAAATGATAGATATATTCATCACAAGTAGATAGTTGAGAAAATGCATATGGCACTCGAAAGTAAACATCCAAATCTTGCATTGAACGATATATGTAATCACTCGCACATGAACAAAAATTATCAAACACAAGATTCTTTTTGTCAACAAGTAGACCATCATTAAACAAGATCGAACGTTCAAACATTTCATGATCTAAATGATGAAAATCAGCATCAAGTGTTCTATCAACAACCAAAGAGAACAAAGACATCTCAAAATTTTTACATGGATCACACATGTGACGCAATATGGATTCTTTCACACGAAAATTATCAAAATTATCAAACTCAAGATTCCTGCCATCATTCAATGAAATGATAGATCACAAACAGGCAAAATAGAACGATTAATCATAACATGATCTAAATGTTTTATAAAAACTAGTTCATCAACGCAAAGCTCATCACTTTTCAAAAAGATCACAAATGTGTCAACAAGTTCAGAAGACTTACCTTTATAGTCAAAAAGAAAAAGATCAGTCTTACCATGGTCAAGCAATACAAACCTTCTCTCTTCGAGAAGATAATACAGTCGAAGCCTCGCGTTTGATTCAGCACTTTTCAAATGGAATGTGAATTTCAAGTGCAATCATAAAATTTGTTTAAGGAGCGATTAAAAATTGAACACAAAAATGGGCAAATTTTGCAACCTTAATAAAAAATCAAGTATCAAAATGATTGAAATTCTTCAAGCACAATTGTTGTTGCTCTATTTTCCAACAAGGCATACCAAATGATACAAAACATAGTCCCAGTTTCAAGACATGATTTTGATTATTAAACTCAAGATGTGACAAGGGTTTAGAAAAATCAAACATGTTAAACCAATAAGACTTATGCACATTCAAGATCGAGCAATCAAAACTCTTTATATGTTTCAAAACTGATTTACAAAAACTCAAAGTTTCCGCATTAGACAATGAACGGATTTTGTAATAACCACAATCAAACAAGTTGGGATTAAGAGAAGATTCATCGTCATACTTACTTGAGTCTTGCACTTGTCGAATAGACGTTACTCCACCTTCACACTTTGCTTCATAATAGTTATTATGGGGTAAACCTATCTTACCATCTTTTAAGTCATCATAATGAATCAAAGGATGGCAAATGACAAAATTATCCACATAATCACAAACAGTAGAAAGATTCAGTGGAGATTGAATCTTATCAAAGCACTTACCTTCCTTACCTTCCGGCGTAGGCAGTTCAATTTCACTTTCAACCTTACCTTTTTCGATCATTTGAAAACATCGTTCTTCTGGGAGGTATTGAAGTTGATGATCTTTGTCCGATACATTGGGAATCTGAAATGAAGAAACAGAATCAGAAAAAACTTCAAATGGGTTAGTTGAAAAATCACTCTCTTTTTCTCGCTCATCTTATTCTTTTGTCTCTTTCTCACACTCTTTTTCACTTTCTTTTTCAAGATCTTTTTTAATTTCAAGTTTCTTTTCAATTTTATTTTCTTCATTCTCCTTTTCTTTCTCAATTTCTTTTTCTTCTTTTTCAATCTCTTTTTCTTTTTTTCTCATTTTTTATTTTCTTTTCTCTCGAACTCTTTTTCAAGTTCATTTTCATTACAACAAGGGAATGATTCAAAAGAATTGAAAAGAGATGGATTTGACTCAAGGATCGAAGAAATATTTTCGTAGATGTCACGATCGATGCTTCGTGAAAAATCCTTCGTGCTCGACATCTTTGATTCATAAGATAGTAACTTGTACTTTTTTCTTGTTCGTCACCATAGTAGGCTTCAAACTTTGCTTTGCTTCACCTTGAATCCTTCGTCGAATAAGAATCACAATTTGAACTACTTCGAGATCGATCTTTCGTGGGTGAATTCTTCGACGCATATGAACCACGTTCACTTCTCTGTAAAGATTTCTTCATGGATGGATATGTTGAAGCTTGTGAAGAAGAAATCATACCTTCTCGATGGTAATCACGAGAGGTCTCACCTTCGCAGTTTGATTCATACCGTGTCAAACTTCTATATTAACCATAGTCTTGATCAAAATCTCTTCTTGAATGATCTTCGAAAGCGTGTTTTCGAGACGACCTTGACTCCGTTCTTCGACTTGAAGAAAGTCGTTCTTGTTGGTCTCGTTCCTCTATTCGATCCAACTGCTTATGTAACTTGTCAAACTTGGCATTCATGACTTTTCGCATCCCGTTCAACAAGTATTGATAATCAGATTCTGTCAACGCTTCTTGATTCATGTTTATTTTTTTAAAAAGAAAGATTGTTGAAAAGAATAAAACAGAAAATTAAATCCTCACCAAAAATTCTCACAAGTCACTCGCAAAGAAAAAAAATCGCTCACACTCATGTTTAACTCGTATGATGGCTTTTTCTCTAATGAATACACTCGTGCCTTTTACCGCTCTCTCTCGCTCTCACAATTTCGTACTTCGTTTCGAAAGACTTATTGCAGCTTGAGGGTCGGCTTCAAAATTGGTTAACAAAGGTTTGACATTGAATATTGAGTATTCTATAAGAAGGAAAAGGCAAATGGGGTGGGTAAAAAAAATTAAAAAAAAAAAACCAAATGATGGTAGAATAAAAAAATTTTTTTTTTTGAAGATCGGGGTAAGAAGATGAGACTAGAAACAACAAGTACTTGCCAAACTTTCAAAAGAAAACTTCACTTCTTTTTTTTGTCTTCTCTTTTTTTTTTTTTTTTTTTTTTTGTATTTTTTTTCACTTCAAATGTAAAAAGATGAATACAAAAGAAATGAAATACAATTTTTTTTGAATTTTTTTTGAATTTACGTACTTACTTCAGATTTACGATGTTCGTCGTAGCTCCTCGTTTTCTAGCTCTGATGCCAAATGATACGATCTGCCTCGGGGTGAGTCGAGTCGTATGTGAATTGCCCAATCGTCTATGAAGAAGAATCAAGTCTTTGAAAAATAATCAAAAAAAATATGGATGAGTTTGCGAAAGCTTTAGGTGAATTTGTTTAGAAGGTGGGTTTAAGTTAGGAATGGAGGTGTTTAGATGAAAGAGTTGATTTGGATAATTAATAGGATAGGTTCAATTTAAGATGAAGGGAAAGAAAATGGAATTCGGTTTAAGGTTGAACAAACAATGATAGGCTGATGGTAATGGAATTGGATAGATGGATAAGTGATGGTTTAGATAAATGATAGGTGATAGCTGATGGGAATGGATGAAAGAAATTAAACAAAGAATCGATTCAACACTAATAAAGTGTCACCCCGGGTTCTATATTTGTTTAAGGTGGAAAAATGGTAGTCGATGATGGACCAAGACCCGTTATCTATAAAGATAAGAACCTATGGTATAAGTTGATGGAAGAGAACGATTGATGTCACAAGCAAGAAAACTTGATAAGTCAAAATCAAAACTCGTACGAAAGATAGAGAGGAGAATAATCTCACTCAATGAACAAAAGTTCATAAAATATATTCAAAATTCCAAAGTCTTTTTTTTACAAGCTAATAAAAAGTATATATAGTATTTACATATGGTTACCTGAAGAGTCAAATGAATTCAGCTTTAATATACATTTAAATGGCTGAAATAAAATCTAAAAACTCTTGAATTTCTCCAGCCAAATAACAACAACTTTATGACTCCTAATGAGCTGATTTAAATGAATTTGAATGCTTTAAAAAATGTCCTTTGAGTTGCCTTTGGCTAGTCAAAAAGTCTTCAGCAACTAATTGTGTTTTAAAAGGCTTAAATGTCCATCTTGAATGCTTTTAAAATATGTCCCTTGAGTTGTCCTTGGCTAGCTGAAAAGTCTCCAGCAACTAAATAAAAATTTGTAACTCATGTGTGACCTTTAAGCTTCAAACGGTTATTGGAAGAAGAAGAGGTTGCTGCTGAAATTAATTGATGTATAATGCTTCCTTCAATTATCATAACATCTCCCTTTTAATGTTGAATAATGCTTCCTTTATGTGTGTAACTGATTTTCACTTGAAAAGTCACATTAAACTCTTTGTAACATCCCATAAGTGTAACGGTTTCTAGCTGAAAGGTTTTCTACATTCAAACACATTAAACAGACATATTAACCACATTTAATCAATTATTAAACACTAATTTAACTTAGACACATTAAACACTTATTAAAGAAACTAATTTTAACTTAACACATTAAACACTTATTAAACACTAATTTAACTCAACACATTAAACTCTTGACTTAATAAATGAACTAGAAGTTAAGACTTCAATTAATGCAGCAACTAGTTAATTTATGGAAGCAAAATTAAACTAACTTAAACACTTTATTAAATGAACTAAAAGTTAATACTTCAATTAATGCAACAACTAGTTAATTTATGGAAGCAAAATTAAACTAACTTAAACTCATACTTCATTAAAAACATCCTAGTAACTAGATTAATTAATAAGCCTCTTATTAAACACAACTTATCTATTTAAACTAAACACCTTTATTTAAAGCTAATTTAAAAGTTTCAATGCTGCAAAATAAAAGTGCATGAATTAAATCAAACTAATCAAGAACTGAATGAACTGAATGTGAATTTAAACCGAGCTCAATGAGCTAAGATGAACTCATGTGAGCTGAACCATATAGGAAGGAAGTTTAATTGAGCTGAAAATGAGCTGAAATCAGCTTCATTTTGTACTTTGGCCCCTCGATCTTAGGCCACTCTCGATCGAGTCGGAAAAAGTCGAACCGTGATGCGACCAGGATCGCATCAGTTGAGCCTGTGGTCCAGTGGAAAGTGGCGTCACTTGGGGAGCTATAAGGTGGCGTGATTGTTAACTGAAGAGGTCCAAGGTTCAAGTAGTGGTAAGGAATTTTGGAGTGTTTATTTTACAGAGTGGATGGCCAGAGTTGTGTTGGTTTTGAGCTCTTACCGTGGAGAGTTTAAAGTGATCTAGTGTGATGGATGTGGAGGGAATTTTGGATAAGATTAAGGAGTTATCAGGGAGAAAAGTTCGGAGATGAGTAGTGTGAAGAAGTGGTACCGAATGGGACTCTAGGGGGAAGGGAGTTTAGGCTTTTGGCTATAAAAGGTGGTGCCGAATTCTTTTGAAAGGTTCCATTACTTTTCTTTTCTCCCCCTCAGCCGAATTCTTCCATTTACCGAAAAAAGAACCATCATTCCTTTGCCAAAATTTCGTTTTTCCCTCTAGTCGAATTCTTCTCTTGAGAGTTGGCTAAACACCTTTTTCTCTCTAAGTGCTCAGAAGCCGAATCCTCCATACCCTCTCTTCTCAAATTCCCTTTCTTGTTCACCTTTGGTTCTAACCGATCACTTCTACTCTTCTTCTCCCTATTGGTGCCGAATAGTCCTTATCACCATACTAATATCAAAATTTGAATTTTTCATTGCTGAAATTACCATCATCTTTTCTTGCCTAAATCCCTTTTTGGTGCTGATTCCTTGTTATTTTTCTCCATTGCAAATCAATTATTATCTACTATCAGTCAAGGTTAAAAGCCGAATTTAGGCCGCAGGATCGAAAGTGGATTTGGTAAGTATTCGGTTAACCTCTCTTGTACGTTTTGCTAAAGTTGAAGGGCTATCTAACTGTCCTGTCGTTAACTCTGTGATAACAAGGATAAGGTTCAAAGATCGCAAGCGTAGTAGAATCGTTAGCAAGGGTAAGTGTACTCAACTCGATTGTGGTTTAAGTGAATGGCTGAATGTGTGTATGATATATAAGGGTGACTTGTGTGGATTATGAGTCACTCGATTTTTGATGGTGTATGGGTGAGTGCAGATCTAGGGGATACTCCTCATTAGTAGCTAAGGAAGGGCTATTAGAACTCGGTGGCATACGGTAAGGTTATAGTAAGGCTTCGGCTTTTGGTAAATGTTTTGATATAGTGAGATTGAAGGTTGGTTGGTTGTAGGTTCAAGGCTAAGGATAGAATAGCACGTCGCAGTAACCAACTGTGTACAAACACTACACACACATGACATCGGCAATGCCGGAAAGCCGAAAAGCCGAAAGTGGCTAAATGGGACGGTGGTCCCTGAGGCTAAGTTTGATGAAATTGATTTATTTGGGTATATGAATTGAGTTAGACATCATGTTACATGATCTAGAATTTTTTTGGGGCCTAATGGGCCATATGAATGAGATCAGGGCCTAATGGGCCATAAGGATGTGATTTGGGCCTAAATACTAAATCTTCTACAAAGAAAATATATTTTGTTTAACTTGACTTGCAAGCAATCTCTTAGAATTTGAGTCATACAACTCTAACAGACAACTTTATTCTTTTTAGTGAAAACAAGTAAAATAAAGAAAAATGGAATTCTAAAATTAAAATTAAAATTTTCAAAAGAAATAGCACTTAAAAATTAAGCAAATCAATATAATGAAATCCTTGCCAAATAGTAAAACCTCAATTTGATTTATGAGTTTGATCATTGATCCAAAGATAAATTTTAATATTTTTGATAAGTTGATTATAGTTATCGACGAAACACCTAGCAACTAATCTCTCCTTACCTTTTCGGTAACTAAGAGGAGGCTCATTGAAATTATATAATTTATTAACAAACAATCATATAATTTAGTACTTTAAATTTAATTTATCAATAGTATTAAATAGATGAGAGACCCAATTTTAACCAAGAAGCACACAAACAAGGTTTATTCAAACCCAAACATGTTACTTATTACAAATATTAGTATAATTAAATAATTACATATTTAACAATTCTAATTAAGAAATCAAACAATTTAAGTTATCAAACAATTCAAGTTAACAAACTTGAATATTTTTAATTAAAATAGAATATATAAAACTACAACGAGTAAAGAAAAAAATAGAATTCGATCTCATAAACTTGGAGAATCAAACCATTAAATCCCTTTAATTAGAAAAAGAATTTAACTACTCATGCAAAAATTAAAACGCAAAAATGAAAAACATTCTAAACCTAAAATTATTTATTTATATGTAAAATTAGCGTAAGGCAAAAGTATTTGTATTGAATTCAAGGAATTTTTTTATAAAGTTTTGGAAGATTATTGTTTAACTTATAAATCATTTTGGACACCTTTCTGTTTTAGTCTTGAGTCATAAAATAAGTTCAGATAGATTTTTAATTCTTTTGAAATAGTATATTATGGATTCAAAATAAATTATTGTAGCTTAAGATACGACTAAAATGATAAAACAATGTAAGTTAAAAGTCCAACCAAAATAAATCTTTAAGCTCACCTTTCTTAATTATTTCACTTAAATCATAAAAACTAAAACATAAGTTAAAATAATATAATTAAAAACTTAAATAATATAATTAAAAATTATCACAAATAAATTAGCATTTATTCACTTATCAAAAGCATAACAAAATACTAATGCATATAAAAATACAAATGTAACTAGAATTAAAATGTCATTATACACCAATACAAGAAGCAAATAAGTTTTGATGAATACAATCTATGCTAACAACAAGAATTAAGAAATATTAAAAACAACAAACCTTTACGCTTGTGCCTTTCTAAAGATAAATAATAGATAAGAAAAATCAAAATAATCAACAAAATATGATCAAGTACTTTAAGGTAAGCCACACACAAACCTTAAGTTGGCTTGACATAAAGTATTAAATTCACTTCCTCCCCAAACAACACCAACCCTTTTCTCCAACAAAACCCTCTTTTAGAAAGCATTATAATTACAAGTAAATAATCATTTTGAAACTTTAAATTGAAATTTTAAAAATATAATTGTTCTTATCCTATCAATGATGGAGTGTAACACCCATAACCCTTATCCGTTGTTGAAATAGGGTTACAGAGCATTACCGTAAAAACATAACTTAAAACATTCATTTCCAAACATTTCATAAAACATAGCATGATACAATCAAACACATGTATATCATCCCTTTTTCGAGCCCTCGAGGCCTTAGAAACACTTTAGAAACGATTCGGGTCTAAATCAAAAACATATGAAACCTTAAGGAAAAATTTAAAAAAATTAAAAATGCAGAGGTCACACGGCCGTGTCACTCACACGGCTGAGACACACGCCCGTGTTTTAGGCCTTGTAACATTCAAAATAGGGACACACAATGTCCGTGCCCGTGTAACTCTTTAACTTGGGTCACACGACTGAGCGACACGCCAGTGTGTCTGGCTGTGTAACCTTTGTAAAACAACCTTTAAAACATATAGGGGACACACGCCCATGTTACATGGCCATGTGGACAAGAAAATGGCCAAAATCAAACCATTTCTCTCACCCTTTAAAACATGAATCTACAAGCCACTTGTAAATATACACAAGGCCTTAAAACATACCCAAATCATGC
Source organism: Gossypium rotundifolium (assembly GCA_025506655.1). Taxonomy (NCBI): domain Eukaryota; kingdom Viridiplantae; phylum Streptophyta; class Magnoliopsida; order Malvales; family Malvaceae; genus Gossypium; species Gossypium rotundifolium. The sequence goes on along the minus strand of CP106722.1, from coordinate 81,653,974 downwards.
ATAAAATGACCAAATATTTATACCAAATGTCCATACAACCAATATGCCAAAAGGCACCTCAATCACAATTCATCAAACCTATCAAAACATGTGCATATTTATCCATTCATCAACCAATCACACCTAACCTATTTCCATAGCAAACTTACCATATTTGACTACATTTATATCTTTACCAATAGTTCATAACTACCTCAAAGCATAATCCATCTTGGCCACATATAAACATACCAAATTTGGTCATTCCAAACATGCATCACTTTAACCATATTAACAACCACCAACAAAGCATCAATGTAATATCCTAAAATTTGAGTATTAGTTGTGTTGACTCGGGTATGAATTTTGTGTGTAGCATAGTCTTGTGAAGGCTTGATTTTATTTAGGAAGCTAGAATAATTGTTAGTATGGTTTATTTAATGAAGTGGATTAAGTGAGCTTGACACTTAAGTTAAATTAAGTGTTAAATTAAAGCACATGAGTAGTTAGTGACATATAGTGGATAAGGAGCTTGAAAGGTTGCTTGAGGGAAGTGGTTCGAGTAGCATAGAAAGCATATTGAGGATTTTATTTTTGTTCATCCTAGCATTTATATTCGGTCAACTTTATTTAACATTAGGTTTGACTTTCAAGATTTTTGGTAAGTTGAATATTGGTTTAAGGAAAGCATGAAATTGGGGATAAGAATCTTAAGGTTATGGAAGGTTGGGGAGACATATGGCTTGGTTTTAGGAAGATGTTTTGGAAAGTATTCCAAGGCCTTTAGTGCATATATGTGGACGGCATGTGTGGCTGGGGGGTGACCGAATGATGATAGGAAGCTTAGGGGGGGATAGTTGGCCAATTTTAGTTTTTGGCATCTTTTTGCATTAGTTTTTCCTCTCCAAAAACTCTCTCTTTGGCCAAATATATCTTATGCATTTTGTGCAAATTTTGCTTTTGGTTTAGCCTTCATTTTGTTTGAACCAAAAATGTTATTTTCTTTCTCTCATCTTTCCTCTTGAAACCGAAACCTCACTTGGCTTTTGTGCACTTTCTTTTCGGCAAATAGGTGTTTGGTGAACCTCTCTCTCCATATCTCTCTTTTCTTCTTTTGATATTGGTTCATAATCACATTTTCTTTTACACTCTCTTGGCGAATCTTTCTCCATCTCAAATTCTATTTCTTTTCATTTACTCAAAGTTAAAACATCCATTTACAAACTATTTTTTTTTCTTTTCTTTTTATTTCACCATAGCGAATCTTTTCCTCTCTTTTGGGATTGTTTTGGCCGAATATCATCAAGGTTAGGCATTCATTTAAGGTTTTCTTCAATCAGTTTTGGAAAAGGGTAAGTGTTCATGGCCGTTTTCCTTCTTTTCTTTCTCTTTTCTATGTCATTTTTCTTGTGGACAAAGGCCGAACCTATGGGCATTTGTTGCAAGGTTCTAACCATTCTAGGAACCGATTTCTTTTAGGCTCCTCGGGACATTGGAAGCAATCAAACTAAGCCTCGTATCTTTGTCTCTCGTTTTGGGTAAGCTTTTAGGTAAGATTGGTTTTTTTTTTTTCGAAGCGATAACTCTTTGAGATTTAGTGGTAGGGCCGAATGGCCTTTGTTTATAATCTTAGTATTGGTCGATTGTAGGACAAGGTGATCTAGTGCGGTAGATCGGATCTTTGGAAGTTAGTTCTAGCGTTGGTGAAAGGTGTGTACCTTACACACTTTATAACTCAGTTAAGTATATGTATTTATATTATTAATTTACTAATCATATTATCAAAGTGGGAAAACGATGAGATCTTAATATGATACCATGATGGTATGAATGAGGATTCGGGTAAGTCCGTTTCGATATGTTGTTAATACATGTGGATTGAGAACATGATCTACGATTTATGATATATCTGTTATGTGATTCATAATAAAAGTATATTGACATGATTTGTCTATCTATTGCATTGGTATGGGCAATATGAGAGGAGGGGGAAGATTGATATCTTGTCTTCGAACACCAGAGGTTTGGTACCTCCAGTGATTTGGTATCACATTCGTGTCTTCGGGCACCAGAGGTTTGGCACCTCATAGCGTCTCGTCCCTGTGGTTTCACACCACCGTGGGTTGGCCCTACTTTTGAGATATGGGATTGTCGCCAGTGATTTGGTATCACACGTGGGTTCGCCCCACAGATGGATTATTCGTGATTTTGGTCACCGGTGATTTGGTATCACATATATTTCGTGACTTTGGTCACCAGTGGTTTGGCACCACCAGTGGTTTGGTACCACACGGGGTAGAAAAGGAGTTATGGATGGTTAGGTTGGGTGCATTATACATATATGTTGCTTTGTTAGAATTTGTGTAAGTATGTGATATTTACCCGGAGAGGATTATGCATCGAGTCTTGGTGACTCACCTTCTCCCTTACTTTTTCAGGTGATGCATAAAATTCGCGGATGAGGAGCCGGATGAACTCGAGGAGGCCATGCAATAAACATTGATTTTTCATGAACTTCGATTTGGGGTACTTTAAATTATTTTAATTTGGTTTTCATATTTTATGGATTTGTAATAAGGCTGTTTATTTATGTTTTGGATTGTTTATATGTTTTAGATTTGATTTAAATTTGGCTTACAAATTACATGTTTGATATAATAATTTGAGTACAAAGTTTTCTAAACTACTAACGCAATGGTTTTCAAAACGTTACCATCGGGTAATTTAAATAATTTAATAATCTTTAATAATTTAAGTGTTTTTGATAACTCATACGTTTTCCAAAACTTAAGTTTGCAAATTTCAATTAGCAACGGTTTTCAACTAATCACTTGAGTTCCTTATAAAAAAATTATAAAAGTTTTCTAATCTATGGATATGTAACTAAGATTTAATTAGATAATTTCAAAGTAAATTATTAGTTTTAACTTAATATACACTGTTTTCTATAAATATAAAATTTTCAAAGAGTTTTCATTAAAATTAATTGTTATCTCGATTTTCTTCAAAATGTTTTACTCGTGGCATGCTAGATTCGGTCATGGCGAATTGACCGAGTTTGGGGTGTTACAAATTGGTATCGAGCCGTGTTCAAAAGCTCATTGTGGGCCTGAGGCCCAAAATGATTTAAAGTATAGTTTTAAAATGTTTTTGTTTATGGTTGGAAAAGCATGGCACCGAGTCTCCGGCACCGATCCGCCCGGGTAAGTACTTCAAACTGTTGATTTTGATGATATGATGATGATGGTATGACTTTATAGTAGTAGGAACTACTCTAGAGACCCAAAACTATAGGTTGGATGTACTTACGAAAACAAAACTCTTTAATAAGAATTATTCATAAAACTGTGTTTTAAAATAGTGGAATAATGACTAATGCATAAAACTTTTAAATTAGATAAGTCGAGATTTTAGATATGAGTACTCGAGGTCGAGGTCGTGTTATGCGTGGATGCGGTAGGGGTAGGATGGCTGTGTCTGAGCCAGTGAGGTCGGGTCAAGGATCCGAGAATGAGGTACCACCACCCCCACCACCAGCGGTTAGAGTTGAGTTTCAAGATCAAACGGGGGACGACGTAGTGTCTCAAGCAATGCTGAGAGTTCTTGAGAGGGTAGCTGGAATAGAAGGAGGCGCGGGAGCTCAAAAATCAGACTGGCGACTCAAGCCAATGGAGCTGAGGTATTTCGAGGTGTTTGGTGTAGCTCGATTCAATGAATATTGGTTAGAGGCGAAGCGAATAATGGATGATCCGGATCTAAATGCCGAGGAAAAGCTGAAAGGGATAGTGTCACTTCTTCAGGATGAGTCATATCAGTGACGGTGCAGAAGCGATCTTGTGGCGGAGGATCTCACTTGGGATTATTTTAAGGCAGCGTATCAAAAGAAATACATTGGGTCGATTCGTTGATGCGCGATGTAAGGCATTTTGAGTTTAGTCCAAGGGAGTAAGTCCGTATCGAATATGAAGTGAGTTTTAAGATTGAGCCAAGATCTTTGGAGGTATCGTAACTTCGAACACGACGCGATGTGTCCGATTTGAGGATGGCTTAAGAGATGAGCCGAGGTTCTTGATTGCCCCATATCGGGAGTGAGAATTTCTCGCGTTAGTTGAAAAGACTAAGATTCTGAAGGAATAAAGGAATCATCGGCGGAATCTCGTGAAAATAAACATAAGGAAGTTTTGGATCATCCGGTCACCGTAATTCTCGAAAGAGGTTAGGTAGAATGGGCCAAATCAATCTGGAAGGCCTGTTACTACTAATCAGGGACCAGCACAGTGTAATCGATGTGGGAAATATCATTGGGGTGAATGTTGGACCGGAGGAAAAGGATGTTTTGAGTGTGGTTCACTGGAGCATCGTGTGAGGGACTGTCCACGTAAGCAAGCCAGGAATCAGTCTGAGGGTCAAGGTCGTGCTCAGTTCAGAAAGGAGGGACAGTCACCATAGAGAGGTCGTGGTAATGGTAGAGGAAGTAATGGTTTTGGTCAAGGCCGCGGAGCATCTAGCAGAGGTGCAAGTAACACTGAGGCAAGACAACCTGGTTTAGTGTATGCTACGAGACGTCAAGAGGAGGGCGATGCACCGGACGTCATCACCGGTACGTTCTTAATCTTTGGTGTTCCATATACTACTTTGATAGATATGGGTTCGACACATTCGTATGTTGCTAGTAGTATAGTAGAGACCATGAACTTAAACTTTGAGACTGCTTCTAGGAGGATGACAGTACTTAGCCCTCTAGGTCACTCTGTAGAAGTAAATAAATCAGATAGGGATGTACCCTAGAACTACAAGGGTAATGTTTGTGGTCGATCGATGGAACTGCCGTTTGGGGAGTTCGATCTGATTCTTGGAATGGACTGGTTGGTTAAGTACCAGGCAAGTTTGGATTGCGCTGCTAAGCGCATGGTTTTGAAGACAGCTGAGGGTGAAGAGGTGGTTATGATAGGTAATAGAAGAGATTATCTATCCAACGTGGTATCTGTGTTGAAAGTCGTGAAGATGGTCGAGGAAGAATTGTGAGGCATATGTAGTCCATGTGTGTGCGTTGGAGGCTAAGGAGTCTCTGTGGGGAATGTCCGAATCAGAAGGAATATCTTGACGATTTCGGAAGAACTTCCGGATCGCCTCCAGATCGTGAAGTCGAATTTGATATAGATCTGTTACCCGGAACGGCACCAGTGTCTATAGCTCTGTATAGGATGGCACCGAAGGAATTGATGGAATTGAAGGCTCAGATTCAAGAGTTGTTGGATCGAGGTTTCATTCGACCAAGTGTTTCGCCTTGGGGAGCGTCGGTACTTTTTGTCAAGAAGAAGGATGGTACGATGCGGATGTGTATTGACTACCGCCAGTTGAATAAGCTGACGATCAAAAACAAGTATCCTTTGCCGAGGATAGATGACTTGTTTGATCAGCTTAAAGGGGCAGCAGTTTTCTCCAAGATTGATTTAAGGTCTGGATATCATCAGTTAAAGGTGAAAGAGGCTGATATCCATAAGACGGCATTTCACACTCGGTATGGGCACTACGAGTTTCTGGTAATGCCGTTTGGGTTGACTAATGCGTCGGCAGCATTCATGGACATGATGAATCGGGTATTCCAGCAGTTTTTGGATCAGTTTGTCGTAGTTTTTATAGACGATATTTTGGTATACTCCAAGTTAGAGGAGGAGCATGATGCGCATTTGCGAGTAGTGTTGCAGATTCTGAGGGAAAAGCAGTTATATGCCAAATTTAGTAAGCGCGAGTTCTGGTTTAGGGAGGTGACTTTCTTGGGTCACGTTGTATCAGTTGAGGGGATTAGAGTGGATCCTCGAAAGATCGAAACAGTGTTAGATTGGAAGCCGCCTAAGTCAGTGGCTGAAATTTGAAGTTTTCTAGGTCTGGTGGGGTATTACCGAAGATTTGTAGAGGGATTTTCTTTGATAGCAGCACCAATGACCAAGTTGTTGAGGAAAGGAGTTCCATTTTTGTGGACCGAGAAGCAGTAAGAAAGTTTCGACAAGTTGAAGAAGATTCTAACTGAAGCTCTGGTTTTAATTTAACCCAAGGCAGGCAAGGAATTCACGGTTTACTGTGATGCATCACATACTGGTTTGGGATGTGTGCTGATGCAAGAAGAGAAGGTAGTGGCTTATGCATCTCGGCAGTTGAGACCACATGAGGTTAATTACCCGACGCATGACTTGGAATTAGCTGCAGTGGTCTTTGCTTTAAAGATTTGGAGACACTACTTGTACGGAGAGAAGTCGATAGTCTACACGGATCACAAGAGTCTTAAGTATCTTTTGGCTCAGAAGGATTTGAACTTGAGGCAGCGTAGATGGATTGAATTGTTGAAGGACTACGATTATTCGATCGAGTATCATCCGGGCAAGGCTAACGTGGTGGCAGACGTGTTGAGCCGTAAGGTTGTATCAGATTTAAGATCGATGTTTGCTCGTTTTAGCTTATATGACGATGGGAGTCTTTTGGCTGAATTGCAAGTCAAGTCAACTTGGTTAGATCAAATGAAGGAGAAACAGTTAGAGGATGATAGTTTGAATGATCGAAGGTTGCAGATTCAGAATGGTGGTTTAGAGGATTATAGTTTGTGCAGTGATGGAGTATTGTGTTTTCAAGAGAAAGCTTGTATGCCGAAGGATATCGAGTTGAGGCAAAGGATTCTTCGGGACGCACATAATAGCCCATGTGCTATGCATCCTGGAGATAGTAAGATGTATTGGGATTTAAGAGAGCAGTTTTGGTGGCCAGGTCTGAAGCGGGAGGTAACTGAGTTTGTGGGTAAATGTCTGACGTGTCGTGAGTTAAAGTCGAGCATCGCTTATCGTCTGGATTACTTCAGTCGGTGAAGATTCCACAGTGGAAGTGGGAAAGGATTACTATGGACTTTGTTAGTGGATTACCTCTTACGTCTAGTAAGAAGGACTCAGTTTGGGTGATTGTGGATCGTTTGACTAAGTCAGCTCATTTCATCCCGGTAAGGGTGGATTATTCGCTTCAGAAGTTAGCTAAGTTGTATGTGGCAGAGATAGTGAGGTTGCAAGGTGTGCCAGTGTCGATTATCTCGGACAAAGATCCCAAATTTACGTCGAGGTTTTGGAGAGCGTTACATCAGGCCTTGGGTACGCGGTTGGATTTCAGTACCGCATTTCATCCATAGTCTGACGGGCAGTCGGGAAGGGTTATTCAAATTTTAGAGGATATGTTGAGAGGCTGTGTTTTGGACTTCAGAGGTAGCTGGGAAGAGTTTTTACCGTTAGCTGAGTTCGCATACAACAATAGTTATCAGGCAAGCATTAAGATGGCACCATATGAGGCGTTGTATGGTATGAGGTGTCGCACACCTACTTTTTGGACAGAGTTGGGTGAGCGTCAGTTGTTAGGACCAGAGTTGGTTGTAGAGACTGAGGATAAGGTTATGTTGATTCAGGCTCGTTTGAAGGAAGCTTCGAATAGGCAGAAGTCATATGCCGATCTCAAGCGGAGGGATATAGAGTTTGCCGTGGGTGACAAAGTTTTTCTAAAGGTTTAGCCATGGAAGAAAGTGTTAAGATTTGGGAGAAAAGGCAAGTTAAGTCCAAGGTTCATTGGACCGTTTAAGGTGTTGAGACGAGTGGGACCAGTAGCCTATCAGCTCGAGTTGCCAGCAGAACTGAGTCAGATTCACGATGTGTTCCATGTTTCCATGCTTAGACGCTATCGTTCTGATCCATCGCATATCGTGGCAGTAGAGGAAGTAGAGGTGAATCCAGATTTGACGGTGGAGGAGGAACCCGTGCAGATCCTAGAACGAGATGTAAAAGTTTTGCGGAGGAAGTCAGTTCCTTTAGTGAAAGTCTTATGGCGGAACCATGGCGTAGAAGAAGCTACGTGGGAATCGGAGGATGCAATGAGGCGATAGATCCTCAACTCTTTTGATCGAGTAATTTCGAGGACGAAATTTTCTTAAGGGGTAGAATTGTAATATCCTAAAATTTGAGTATTATTTGTCTTGACTGGGTATGAATTTTGTGTGTAGCATAGTCTTGTGAAGGCTTGATTTTATTTAGGAAGCTAGAATAATTGTTAGTATGGTTTATTTAATGAAGTGGATTAAGTGAGCTTGACACTTAAGTTAAATTAAGTGTTAAATTAAAGCACATGAGTAGTTAGTGACATAGTGGATAAGGAGCTTGAAAGGTTGCTTGAGGGAAGTGGTTCGAGTAGCATGGAAAGCATATTGAGGATTTTATTTTTGTTCATCTTAGCATTTATATTCGGTCAACTTTATTTAACATAAGGTTGGACTTTCAAGATTTTTGGTAAGTTGAATATTGGTTTAAGGAAAGCATGAAATTGGGGATAAGAATCTTAAGGTTATGGAAGGTTGGGGAGCATATGGCTTGGTTTTAGGAAGATGTTTTGGAAAGTATTCCAAGGCCTTTAGTGCATGTATGTGGACGGCATGTGTGGCTAGGGGGGTGACCGAATGATGATAGGAAGCTTAGGGGGGATAGTTGGCCAATTTTAGTTTTTGTGCATCTTTTTGCATTTGTTTTTCCTCTCCAAAACTCTCTCTTGGTCGAATATATCTTATGCATTTTGTGCAAATTTTGCTTTTGGTTTAGCCTTCATTTTGTTTGAACCAAAAATGTTATTTTCTTTCTCTCATTTTTCCTCTTGAAACCGAAACCTCACTTGGCTTTTGTGCACTTTCTTTTCGGCAAATAGGTGTTTGGCCGAACCTCTCTCTCCCATATCTCTCTCTTTTCTTCTTTTGATATTGGTTCATAATCACATTTTCTTTTACACTCTCTTGGCCGAATCTTTCTCCATCACAAATTCCATTTCTTTTTCATTTACTCAAAGTTAAAACATCCATTTACATTCTATTTTTTTTCTTTTCTTTTTATTTCACCATAGCCGAATCTTCTTCCTCTCTTTTGGGATTGTTTTGGCCGAATATCATCAAGGTTAGGCATTCATTTAAGGTTTTCTTCAATAGGTTTTGGAAAAGGGTAAGTGTTCATGGCCGTTTTTCCTTCTTTTCTTTCTCTTTTCTATGTCATTTTTCTTGTGGACAAAGGCCGAACCTATGGGCATTTGTTGCAAGGTTCTAACCATTCTAGGAACCGATTTGTTTTAGGCTCCTCGGGATGTTGGAAGCAATCAAACTAAGCCTCGTATCTTTGTCTCTCGTTTTGGGTAAGCTTTTAGGTAAGATTGGTTTTTTTTTTCGAAGCGATAACTCTTTGAGATTTAGTGGTAGGGCCGAATGTCCTTTGTTTATAATCTTAGTATTGGTCGATTGTAGGACAAGGTGATCTAGTGCGGTAGATCGGATCTTTGGAAGTTAGTTCTAGCGTTGGTGAAAGGTGTGTACCTTACACACTTTATAACTCGGTTAAGTATATGTATTTATATTATTAATTTACTAATCATATTATCAAAGTGGGAAAACGATGAGATATTAATATGATTCCATGATGGTATGAATGAGGATTCGGGTAAGTCCGTTTTGATATGTTGTTAATACATGTGGATTGAGAACATGATCTATGATTTATGATATATCTGTTATGTGATTCATAATAAAAGTATATTGACATGATTTGTCTATCTATTGCATTGGTATGGGCAATATGAGAGGAGGAGGAAGATTGATATCGTGTTTTCGGACACCAGAGGTTTGGTACCTCCAGTGATTTGGTATCACATTCGTGTCTTCGGACACCAGAGGTTTGGCACCTCATAGCGTCTCGTCCCTGTGGTTTCACACCACCGTGGGTTGGCCCCACTTTTGAGATATGGGATCGTCGCCAGTGATTTGGTATCACACGTGGGTTGGCCCCACAGATGGATTATTCGTGACTTTGGTCACCAGTGATTTGGTATCACATATATTTCGTGACTTTGGTCACCAGTGGTTTGGCACCACCAGTGGTTTGGTACCACACGGGGTAGAAAAGGAGTTATAGATGTAACATCCTAAAATTGGGGTTATTCGTGATTAAATTATTTTTCTTGTGTTTGAATTGCTGTGGTGTTATTCGTGGAGTAATAGGACTTAGTCATGGATCTTGAGTAGGCTCGGAATGGTAGAAAAATTCATTTGTAAGCTTTAAAGATAGGGAGCCTTAGTAGGTAGGGGTTACAAGTTGAATGAGGGAATATTAGACACTAAAAAGGCCTTGGAAAAGTGGCAAAAGGGAGGCCACTTAGGAGCTGGAATTGGCGCCACAAGAGGAGCAAGGGAGCCTAGGTTCGAGTTGCGAAATTCTCCTTTTGCTCTTTATTTTGACTGACAGAGAGAGAGAAAATGCTCAATTTTAATTTCGAGGATAATAAGGATTTAATTGGATTTTATGTGAATAATCTAAAAAGGGTGGCAAAGAGAAAAAGAAGGAATTTGACTTATTCAAATTCTTTTGAATATTTTCAAATGATTGGCAGGGAGGAAATTAAGGAATTTGACTAATTCAAACTAGTTTGAATTAGTGGTCGAGCTTTGTAGGTTGTGGCCAATTTTGGAGTCTTCAAGGGGTCTTGCCAATGTTCTTAGGCATTTTGGTGCATTTTCGGTTGACTTTAGTCTAGTGCACCTAGCTGAATTTTCAAGGTGAGTTCTCTCATTTTCTTCCTTGAAACCAAAAACCCCCAAACAACATATACCCTTGCCGATTTCTCCTTTGGTCTTTTAGTCAAAATATTGCTATTGTTTTCTTTTAATCTCTCCTAAGCATCCTCTCTTCTTTTTGGTTTCATTTTGGTTGGGGGTCGAATATCAACCTTCTCCCTCCCATTTCTTTTTGTTTTCTTCCATCATTGTGCAAGCCGAATTTTCCCCTTTTACTTCTAATCTCCCGTTGTCGATTTTTCCTTTCTTCTTTAACCACATTCCAAGTGCTTCTACTCTCCAAAACTCTAGCCGAATTCTTTTCTCCCTTTTTGATTGGTGTTGGCCGAATCTCAAGCAAAGGTGCTCTCTTCTATCTTTTTCTCCAATCGGTTTTAGAGGAAGGTATGTGCTCAAGGCGAATGCCTATTTCTTCTTCTCTCTATTCTCCGTCGACTTTTACAAGGGTAATAGTCGATTTGACGATGGATTGCAAGTGTGAATCACCGATTTAGGAATTGGTTTGTTGTAGGGCCTTCGAGGTTTTGGAAACAATCTAGTGAAGCCGTCATCTTTTAATTGGTTGGTAAGTGGTGGTAAGGATTTGTTAATAGTCTAATCTTTTTAGTATTGTAAGTCGAAGGCTATTAATGTGGATGACTGCCGACTGTAGGGAGCAGAAACACATAGTGTGTGGTGGCTGATAATCAAAGGGCATTTTAGGTAAGGTTTGGGTTCAAGTGTAACCACGTGGAATTATTTTGGGTTTGGTGAATGGTCTATAACACTAACCTTATGTTTGGCGAATATAGGAGCAAGGATACCTAGTGTGGCGATTGACTCTTCGAGGATTTAGGACTATCATTGGTAACAGTGTGTACATACACACTTTATAACTAACAAGCGTGCTAAATACATTATGTATGCTAAACTGGATTGATGTAGATTTGGACCTAATACCATAAAGGTATAAGCAAGGATTCAGGTAAGTCCTTGTCGATTTGATATAACTATATGATTCATGATTGATGCAAGGCATATTTGGTATATGTGGCATATAAAGTTATGGTTATTGATAAATCCAGTGTATGTTGCTAAATAAACATGTTGGCATGATTTCTGTTAAATGCATATCATTAATTGATGTGGGTTAAATGAGTGGAGGGGGAAGTGATATCCGTGTCTACGGACACCAGTGGTTTGGTACCACATTTCGTGACTAAGGTCACTAGAGGTTTGGCACCTCATAGCGTCTTGTCCCAGTGGCTTAGCACCACAGTGGGTTGGCCCCACAGTTGATATTATGGGATCGCCGCCATGATTTGGTATCACCGTGGGTTGGCCCCACAACTTGTTATATGTGACTTGGTCACGGTGGTTAGGCACCACCGGTGGTTTGGCACTGCAATATTGATGGATATCGTGACTTTGAGTCACAGTGGTTTGGCACCACCAGTGGTTTGGTACCACACGGGGTAGAGAAAGGTGTTTTGGATGGCTAGGTTGGGTGCATGTTAAACTTAGTGCATGTTAAATTTAGCTATAAATTGTGTATGATGTTGCACTAAACCGGGGGAAGGGTTACACATTGAGTCTTGGTGACTCACCTTCTCCTTTAATATTTTTCAGGTGACTCGTAGATCGCGGATGAGGAGCCGGATGGACTCGAGGTGGCCATGCAGTGAAAATGTGGATTAAATGAATTTTGAGCTATTTTTATTTTATTGTCGGTTTTACTTGTTCAAGTTGTAATAAGGCCTCCTAAGATTTTACTTTGATTATTTTACATGTTTTGGATAATTTGTTTAAACTACTTAGTGACTTTAAAATGGGTACACACGTTTTCTTAAATTCAAACGTAAATGTTTTATTGTGCCATCGGGTACATTTGATATCGGTAACAACCCGACTTAATAGATCTTTAACAAAACTAAGTGTGGTTTTCTTCATACACCTCAATGGTTTTAAAACAAGACGGTATCTTTTACTTTAAATTGAATCGGATAAAGGGATTTTTCAAAATGTTTTCTCTGTAACATACCAAATTCAATCGTAATGTTTGGGCGGGTTTGGGGTGTTACAAAATTAATATCGAGCCAGTTCAAAGCTTCTACTGTGGGGCCCAAGGCCCAAAATATTTTGTGAGGCCTTTGTGAAATATTTTTGGTTGTGGAACAGCATGGCACCAATCCGCCCAGTAAGTACTTCTAGCTACTGTATGAATTATTATCTGTAGAAGGGTAGGTATGGCACGTAGATAATATGATAGGTGTTTGAACCATAGGACTAGTTTACCCCAACAAAATACATAAGACTTTAAATGCCTAATTAAACAAACCTATGATTAAGTTGCCGAGTTAGGGTGTGGTAACCCCTGTGCGCATGTCTAGGATTGGATTCGAAAGAGCTTGGTACTTAAGCAGTCCTCGTGACTCACCTCCTCTTCGCAGGAATCCTACCTGGTGCATAGCTTCGGTTCACCCTAACCAAGAGGACTCGGTCATAGGCTAAACACAATAAAACCCGAAGGGGATTAGCCATGTTTTATGAAAACTCTAAGTTTTAAAAAATCATTACAATACTCCTTTAAATAGTAAAAAAAATTATTTCTGGAAAATTTTCAAAATATTTTCAATTTACCAAAATTACCAAAATGCCCCTAGTGGCAAAATTACGAAAATGCCCTTAGTTTCTAAAATTACCGTACTACCCGATTTCAATAAAATTCTCTTACTTTGCAAAAGTATCCAAAATTCAGATTTCAAAATAATACCACGACTTTGAAATTTACAAAATTACCCCGATTGACAAAATTACCAAAATACCCTAGATTTAAAAATTACTCAGTACCTTTAATTTGACAAATTTTAGAAATACCTCCGTTTTGGAAATTTCAAATTTCAAAGCGTCTGATTTATTAATGTTTTAAAATTTCTCCGTTATTACGAAAATACCCGCAGAGGAAAATGACGAAAATACCCTCAGTGATAGAAACTACGTAAATGCCCGAAAGAGTGAGTGTGTATGAAAGGTATTAGGAATGGATGTGCTTTCTGTGTGAACTAGGATAGAGGACATAAAACTTTGATTGATCGAAAGAATCTCTATTAAACTCTCTTCATAAAATTTCTTCGCGGATAACCAAGTGAAACAAGTACTAATCCATAAAAATTTCTTAATTAGATTAAAGCGCAATAGTTAGAATAAGCTCTAGAGGACGTGGCTATCGTGGACGCAGTAGGGGTAGGATGACCATGTCAGAACCCGTTAGGTCGGTCAGTGTCGAGAATGAGGTACCACCGCCACCACCACCCCAACTTTTGGAGCCGAGGAGCGAGGATCGACGGGAGGTGAGGCGATGATCGCAAGTCGTGTTGCGAGTCCTTGAGATGGTGGTCAGGGCAAGTGGAGGTATGGGAGCTCGTAATCATGCAGTGACTCCGATCGAAGGGCTGAGGTATTCCGGTGTATCGTGAGTGGCACCCAGTGCGGCGAAATATTGGTTAGAATCGACTGAGAGGATCATGGATGATCTCGATCTGACAAGTGAGGAGAAGCTGAAAGGAGTGGTGTCGCTTCTAAAGGATGAGTCATATCAGTGGTGGCTCACGGTTCGGGATGGTGCCACGGCAGATGACCTTACTTGGGAGTATTTCAAAGCTACTTATCAGAAGAAGTATGTGGGCACCAGCTACATTGATGCGTAGAGGAAAGCTTTTCTGGGTTGGTACAAGGAAATAAGTCTGTATCGGAGTATGAAGCAGAATTCTTGAGGCTGAGCGTTATGCTCAGGGAATTGTGTCAACAGAGCATGATCGTTGTATCTGCTTTGAAGATGGATTTAAGGATGATTTAAGGTTGCTGATTGCTCCACAGCAGGAGTGTGAGTTTTCTGTCTTAGTGGAAAAGGCTAAAGTAGCCGAAGGGGTCAAGGAGTTCGTGAGACAGAACTACGATAGGAACAAGCAGAAAAGAGGATTTGGGTCGTCTGGATAAGGTAGTAATGCACAAAAGAGGGCTAGGCAGAGTGGGTCGAATCAGGCAGGAAGGCCCATGGCTACTAATCAGAGACCAGCTCAGTGTAATCGCTGTGGGAAATCACATTGGGGAGGTTATTGGACCGGTGAAAGGGGATGTTTTGAATGTGGATCGTTGGATCACCGTGTAAGGGATTGTCCTCGGAAGTTAGCTAAGAACCAGCCAGAGGGTTAGAACCGTGCTCAGGCTAGAAATGTAGGACCACCACAGAGGGGTCGTGGTAATGGTAGAGGAGGCAATGGTTCTAGTCGAGGTCATGGAATTCTGGGCAGAGGTGCAAGCAACACAGAGGCAACGCAGCCTGGTTTAGTCTATGTAGCAAGGCGTCGAAAGGAGGGTGACGCACCGGACGTCATAACCGGTACGTTCCTAATTTTTGGTCTTCCATATGTTGCATTAATTGATGTGGGTTCGACGCATTCATACGTTGCTAGTAGCGTGGTAGAGACTATGAATCTAGACTTTGAGACTCCTTCTAGGGAGATGACAGTAATTAGCCCTCTAGGTCACTCTGTAATTATAAACAAGTTATATAGAGATGTACCCCTAGAACTCCAAGGGGTAGTGTTGTTGGCCAATCTAATGGAACTGCCATTTGGGGAGTTCGACTTGATTCTTGGAATGGACTGGTTGGTTAAGTATCAGGCAAAGCTAGATTGCGCTGCTAAGCGCATGGTTCTAAAGATGGCTGAGGGTGATGAAGTGGTCATGATAGGTAATAGAAGAGATTACCTATCCAACGTGGTGTCTGCGTTGAAGGCGGAGAAGATGGTCAGGAAAGGGTGTGAGGCATTTTTGGTTCGAATATGTGCCTTGGAGGCTAAGGAGTCAGCAGTTGAGAAGGTCCGAACGGTAGGGGAATTCACTGATGTGTTTCGGAAGAACTTCCGGTCGGCTCCGGATCGGAAGTTGAATTCGGTATAGACTTGTTACCCGAAACGGCGCCTGTGTCTATAGCACCATACCGAATGGCACTGAAGGAATTGGTGGAGCTGAAGGCTCAAATTCAGGAGCTCTTGGACCGAGGGTTTATCCGACCAAGTATATCTCCGTGGGGAGCACCTGTACTGTTTGTCAAGAAGAAAGACAGGTCAATGCGGATGTGTATCGACTACCGTCAGCTAAATAAGTTAATGATCAAAAATAAGTATCCGTTGCCCCGGATTGATGACTTGTTTGACCAACTGAAGGGTGCATCAATATTCTCGAAGATAGACCTTAGGTCGGGTTATCATCAACTTAAGGTGAAGGAGGGTGATGTTCACAAGACGGCATTCCGTACTCGGTATGGGCATTGCGAGTTTCTAATGATGCCATTTGGGTTGACCAACGCACCTGCAGAGTTCATGGACTTAATGAATAGGGTGTTTCAGCAGTACTTGGATCAATTTGTCGTGGTGTTTATAGACAAAATATTGGTTTATTCAAAGACGGAGGAGGAGCATGACATGCATTTGCGTATAGTTCTACAAGTACTGAGGGAGAAGCAGTTATATGCCAAATTCAGTAAATGTGAATTTTGGCTTAGGGAGGTGGCTTTCTTAGGTCACGTGGTGTCGTGGAAGGATTAGAGTGGACCTCGCAAGGTTGAAGCGGTGTTGGATTGGAAACCGCCTAAGTCGATGGCGAAATTCAAAGTTTTCGGGTCCGGCGGTACTATCGAAGATTTGTGGAAGGGTTCTCTTTAATCGCAGACCACTAACTAAGTTATTAAGAAAAGAGTTCCATTTGTATGGTCGGAGAAACAAAGAAAGTTTTGATAAGCTAAGGAAGATTCTCGACGAAGCTCCAGCTCGTATAACTTTGAGGCGGGGAAGTTGTTTACAGTTTACTGTGATGCGTCCCATACGGGGTTGGGATGTGTATTGATGCAGGAAGGGAAGGTAGTGGCCTATGCATCCCGTTAGCTAAGACCGCATGAGGTTAACTATCTGACTCACGACTTGGAATTAGCGGCAGTAGTCTTCGCTTTGAAAATATGGAGGCATTACTTGTATGGGGAAAAGTCGATAGTCTACACGGATCACAAAAGTTTAAGGTATCTCTTGACTCAGAAGGATTTGAACTTGAGACAGCGTCGATGGATTGAACTGTTGAAGGATTACGACTATTCAATTGAGTACCATCCAGGCAAGGCTAACGTGGTGGCTGATGCGTTGAGCCGAAAAGTCGTAACGGACTTAAGGGCAATGTTTGCTCACCTCAGTCTATACGACGATGGAAGTCTTTTGGCAGAACTACAAGTTAAGCCGACTTGGATCGAGGAGATTAAGGAAAAACAGTTAGTAGATGAAAGTTTGAATGCGCGGAGATTGCAAGTTCAAGATAATGGTTTGGAAGGGTGTAGTTTGTCTGGTGATGGAGTATTATGTTTTCAAGGGCAAGCTTGTATGCCGAAGGATGTTGAATTGAGGCAAAGAATTCTTCAAGATGCACATAACAGCCCATACGCTATGCATCCTGGAGGTAGCAATATGTATGGAGATTTGCGAAAATAGTTTTGGTGGCCAGGGCTGAAGCGCGAGGTAACTGAATTTGTGGGAAGGTGTCTGATGTGTCAGCAGGTTAAGGCTGAACACCAGTTGCCATCAGGATTACTTCAACCGGTGAAGATCCCTCAGTGGAAATGGGAGAGGATCACTATGGATTTTGTCAGTGGGCTACCCCTCACGCCCAGCAAGAAGGACGCAGTTTGGGTGATTGTGGACCGTCTGACTAAATCACTCACTTCATACTGGTAAGGTGGATTACTCACTTGAAGCTAGCTAAGTCGTATGTGTCGAAATAGTGAGGTTGCATGGAGTGCCAGTATCGATCATCTCAGATAGGGATCCCAGATTTACGTCAAGGTTCTGGAAAGTGTTGCATCAGGCTTTGGGTACACGATTAGATTTCAGTACAGCTTTCCATCCACAGTCTAACGGGCAGTCGAAAAGGGTCATACTGATTTTAGAGGACATCTTTGAGAGGTTACGCTCGGATTTCTGGTGGTAGTTGGGAAGAGTATCTACCATTGGCGTAATTCACTTATAAAATAGTTATCAGCGAGTATTCGGATGGCACCATATGAAGCCTTCAGATGGACGAAAATGCCGTACTCCTACGTGTTGGACGGAATTAGGTGAACGACAAGTTTTGGGTCCAGAGTTGGTAACAGAAACTGAAGATAAAGTTAAGGTGATTCGGGCTCGTCTCAAGGAAGCGTCAGATAGGCAGAAATCTTATGCTGATCTTAAGTGTAAGGAAATGGAATATGCAGTAGGAGATAAAGTCTTTCTGAAGGTGTCACCTTGGAAAAAGGTATTGAGATTTGGGCGAAAAGGGAAGCTAAGCCCAAGGTTTATCGGGCCATATACAGTAGTGAAGCGAGTGGGACCGATAGCTTATCAGCTCGAGCTGCCGGCAGAGTTGAGACAGATTCATGACGTCTTCCATGTATCAATGCTTAGGCGATATCGGTCGGATCCATCACACGTTGTGCCAGTGGAAGAGATTGAGGTAAACTCGGATTTATCTTTCGAGGAAGAACCAGTTCAGATCTTAGATCGAGATGTCAAAGTTCTACGTAGGAAGTCAGTACCTTTGGTGAAAGTGTTATGGCGAAACCATGGTGCGAAGGAAGCTACGTGGGAACCCGAGGATGTGATGCGACAGGAATACCCCCACCTCTTCTGATCAGGTAATTTCGAGGCCGAAATTATTTTTAAGGGGGGTAGAACTGTAACATCCTAAAATTGGGGTTATTCGTGATTAAATTATTTTTCTTGTGTTTGAATTGCTGTGGTGTTATTCGTGGAGTAATAGGACTTAGTCATGGATCTTGAGTAGGCTCGGAATGGTAGAAAAATTCATTTGTAAGCTTTAAAGATAGGGAGCCTTAGTAGGTAGGGGTTACAAGTTAAATGAGGGAATATTAGACACTAAAAAGGCCTTGGAAAAGTGGCAAAAGGGAGGCCACTTAGGAGCTGGAATTGACGCCACAAGAGGAGCAAGGGGAGCCTAGGTTCGAGTTGCAGAATTCTCCTTTTTGCTCTTTATTTTGACTGACAGAGAGAGAAATGCTCAATTTTAATTTCAGGATAATAAGGATTTAATTGGATTTTATGTGAATAATCTAAAAAGGGTGGCAAAGAGAAAAAGAAGGAATTTGACTTATTCAAATTCTTTTGAATATTTTCAAATGATTGGCAGGGAGGAAATTAAGGAATTTGACTAATTCAAACTAGTTTGAATTAGTGGTCAGGAGATTTTGTAGGTTGTAGCCGAATTTTGGAGTCTTCAAGGGGGGAGTGCCGAATGTTCTTAGGCATTTTTGGTGCATTTTCAGTCAGCTTTAGTCTAGTGCACCTAGTCAATTTTCAAGGTGAGTTCTCTCATTTTCTTCCTTGAAACCAAAACCCCAAACAACATATACCCTTGCCGATTTCTCCTTTGGTCTTTTAGTCAAAATATTGCTATTGTTTTCTTTTAATCTCTCTAAGCATCCTCTCTTCTTTTGGTTTCATTTTGGTTGGGGTAGAATATCAACCTTCTCCTCCCATTTCTTTTGTTTTCTTCCATCATTGTGCAAGCCGAATTTTCCCCTTTTACTTCTAATCTCCCATTGCCGATTTTTCCTTTCTTCTTTAACCACATTCCAAGTGCTTCTACTCTCTAAAACTCTAGCCGAATTCTTTTCTCCCTTTTGATTGGTGTTGGCGAATCTCAAGCAAAGGTGCTCTCTTCTATCTTTTTCTCCAATCGGTTTTAGAGGAAGGTATGTGCTCAAGGCCGAATGCCTATTTCTTCTTCTCTCTATTCTCTGTCGACTTTTACAAGGGTAAGAGCCGATTTCGGCATTGGATTGCAAGTGTGAATCACCTGATTTAGGAATTGGTTTGTTGTATGGCCTTCGAGGTTTCGGAAACAATCTAGTGAAGCCGTCATCTTTTAATTGGTTGGTAAGTGGTGGTAAGGATTTGTTAATAGTCTAATCTTTTTAGTATTGTAAGCCGAAGGCTATTAATGTGGATGACTGCCGATTGTAGGGAAGCAGAAACACATAGTGTGTGGTGGCTGATAATCAAAGGGAGTTTTAGGTAAGGTTTCGGGTTCAAGTGTAACCCTGTGGAATTATTTTGGGTTTGGTAATGGTCTATAACACTAACCTTATGTTTGGTCGAATATAGGAGCAAGGATACCTAGTGTGGCGATTGACTCTTCGAGGATTTAGGACTATCATTGGTAACAGGTGTGTACATACACACTTTATAACTAACAACTGTGCTAAATACATTATGTATGCTAAACTGGATTGATGTAGATTTGGACGTAATACCATGAAGGTATAAGCAAGGATTCAGGTAAGTCCTTGTCAATTTGAGATAACTATATGATGCATGATTGATGCAAGGCATATTTGGTATATGTGGCATATAAAGTTATGGTTATTGATAAATCCAATGTATGTTGCTAAATAAACATGTTGGCATGATTTACATTAAATGCATATCATTGATTGATGTGGGTTAAATGAGTGGGGAAGTGATATCCGTGTTCACGGACACCGTGGTTTGGTACCACATTTCGTGACTAAGGTCACCGAGGTTTGGCACCTCATAGCGTCTTGTCCCAGTGGCTTAGCACCACAAAGGGTTGGCCCCACAGCTTGATATTATGGGATCGCCGCCATGATTTGGTATCACACGTGGGTTGGCCCCACAACTTGTTATATGTGACTTCGGGTCACCAGTGGTTTGGCACCACCAGTGGTTTGGCACAACTTGTTATATGTGACTTCGGGTCGTAATGTTTGGGCCGGGTTTGGGGTGTTACAATGGATGGTTAGGTTGGGTGCATTATACATATATGTTGCTTTGTTATAATTTGTGTAAGTATGTGATATTTACCCGGGAGAGGGATTATGCACTGAGTCTTGGTGACTCACCTTCTCCCTTACTTTTTCAGGTGATGCATAAAATTTGCGGATGAGGAGCCGGATGAACTCGAGGAGGCCATGCAATAAACATTGATTTTTCATGAACTTCGATTTGGGGTACTTTAAATTATTTTAATTTGGTTTTCATATTTTTATGGATTTGTAATAAGGCCTGTTTATTTATGTTTTGGATTGTTTATATGTTTTAGATTTGATTTAAATTTGGCTTACAAATTACATGTTTGATATAATAATTTGAGTACAAAGTTTTCTAAACTACGAACGCAATGGTTTTCAAAACGTTACCATCGGGTAATTTAAATAATTTGATAATCTTTAATAATTTAAGTGTTTTTGATAACTCATACGTTTTTCCAAAACTTAAGTTTGCAAATTTCAATTAGCAACGGTTTTCAACTAATCGCTTGAGTTTCTTATAAAAAAATTATAAAAAGTTTTCTAATCTATGGATATGTAACTAAGATTTAATTAGATAATTTCAAAGTAAATTATCAGTTTTTAACTTAATATACACCTGTTTTCTATAAATATAAAATTTTCAAAGAGTTTTTCACTAAAAATTAATTGTTATCTCGATTTTCTTCAAAATGTTTTACTCTGTGGCATGCTAGATTCGGTCATGGCCAATTGACTGGGTTTGGGGTGTTACAATCAAAATACCATAAGTACCACAAATCCAAAGTAACATTACATGCCATAAACATCAACTAAACATTAGACATACGTCCACCTATACATGCCATTATAACGATGAAAAAACATCAAAATCTACCAATATAATCGTTGGATAGCGTGATAGATCTCTGACTAGCTTCAAACTCGTTCGAACTTTCGATAATCTATAAAGATAACCACATAAGCAATGAATGCTTAGTAAGCTCGTATAAAATTTAATCATAATATTCCATATTAAATATAAACTTTATAAGTCATAAATAAACCTATATCGATGCCTCAAGATTTATCAAACTATATAACTATCAACTCACAAATGAATAAGTTCATAAACATCCCAAATACTTTCCATTTATAACATAATAAGGTATTATAAGCTGAATTACATAATAATCAACATTTTTTTTTAAAACGGTGAATCATTTCATTTACTTACTTACCATTCCATTTTTTTAGCATAAGCTTAATTATGT
This sequence comes from Gossypium rotundifolium, assembly GCA_025506655.1. Classification (NCBI taxonomy): domain Eukaryota; kingdom Viridiplantae; phylum Streptophyta; class Magnoliopsida; order Malvales; family Malvaceae; genus Gossypium; species Gossypium rotundifolium. The sequence goes on along the minus strand of CP106722.1, from coordinate 81,632,268 downwards.
TATCAATTCACGAATTAGTGTATTTATTCGTGACATAAGTAAACTCACATATCGTATAAGTAAATTCCTTCCTTACAAGTAAGTCCTTTAACTCAACAATCCTTTTTTATTTCATCCTATTTCGTCTCATCTATGAAATTATCATTTCAATATCTATTCTCACTCATTTCATTGCATAACACACAAGACATAAGCATAAACATCAACCATAACCAAAAGCTAGTGCATTTAAATATAACTCTTTCACATTTAACTAATAATCATTTGTAATTCATCATTCGTTTCAAACTTTCTTATAAACATATCATTCTAGAATCACTTACTTTCCCTAAACAAGATTAAAGCTAAATGAATAAATTAATCATCACTTGTTATACTGTAACACCCCCAAACCCAGCCTAAACGTTATGGCCGAATCTAGCGTGTCACATTGAGGTGTTTTTCGAAAACCATGTTTACATTGAAAACCCTTCTTGAAATTTAAAACTTCTTGCCATTTGAAACTTGTACAAAACCTCAGTTTGCATTTGTTTTTTTTTCAATCGTGGTTTATTAAAAAGTTATTCCCTTTTAAAACGTTATTACCTTCAAAACCTTATTGTTGCGGAAGCTTAATTTTAAAACAAATGATCTACGAAAACGTGATATTTTAAAAATTGAGTTGCAAAAACGTAGCGTTTGAAAATAGTTATTGTTTTGGAAAACCGTGTTCTACTTCTAGAAGATATAAATCACAATCAATAAAATCCCAAATCTAAAATCCAGAAATTATAGAGGCCTTATTACAACCCAAATCAAAATCAAAATGCTTAAGTAAATGAGCAAAATAGAATAAAACATGTGCAGTTGTGTGGCCCTCTCCGAGTCCCTCGCAGCTCTGAACCGTCTAACGCTGGGGATTACATGAAAGGTTAAAAATGGGGTGAGTTTATGAAAAACTCAGTGTGTAATCCCCATATTAAAGAAACAGTCAGCATACAAAAACAGAATCAATCTGGGCCTGAGCCCTTTAACAGTAACAGTACAGTTCAGTTCAGAGTAGAGTATATGTGGGCCAAAGCCCAAAACAATATCATTTGGGTCACATCCCATAACAGAATCAATTGGGCCTAGCCCATCATAGTAACAGCCTCAGTATGAATGATTCATGATGCATGCAAACCCATCCAACCCTTCACTTGCCTCCGTCCAACCCTGCACTACCTGTGGGGAACAAATCACCCACGCCATCCCTACACTTACAGTGTTAGCACTAGTTGCAGCACTAACCAAAATCGCAGCAAAGCTGCATATATAAGCCATCAGCAATGGTCTCATAATTGGCACAGAGCTATCTGTAACTGTAATAAGATCGGCACATAACCATCAACTATGGTAATATAACTGACACACAACCATGGATAAGTATGATCGACACAAAGTCATCAATAATTACAATGGGCACACAGCCATGGATAAATATGATCGACACAAAGTCATAATCAAGACGGCATAGAGCCATAATTAGGTTGGCACAGAGCCGTAATCAAATTAATTGGCTTAAAGCCATCGATAGGTCCACAATCGTCTCGTGCGACCCATGCGGCCTTAATAGATCATTCGTGGGTCCACAGTCATCTCATGTGACCCGTGTGACCCTATCAGAACAGTACTTCCTCCATAACCAATATCCCAACCCCATGTAGTATGTCATGTATGCAGAATGTCTGGCCCACAAATCATCATATCATTTACAATTAAGTCAATCAAATCATAGTCATACAATCATAGTCAAATCAGTCAAATCATAGCACAAGTCAGTCATTTACCCTCGAGGGGCAAAATAGTCATTTACCCTACAGGGGCATTACCGTCATTTTACCTTACAAGGGTATTACTATCATTTTACCCTATAGGAAATTACATTCATTTTACCCTACAGAGGTATTATGGTCATTTAACCCTACAGGGGCATTACAGTCATTTTACCCTACAGGGGCATTACGGTCATTTTACCCTACAGGGGCATTACGGTCATTTTACCCTACAGGGGCATTACGGTCATTTTACCCTACAGGGGCATTACGATCATTTTACCCTATAGGGGCATTGCGGTCATTTTACCTTATAGGGGCATTGCAGTCATTTTACCCTATAGGGGCATTACGATTATTTTACCCTACAGGGGCATTACGGTCATTTTACCTTACAAGGGCATTATGGTCATTTCACCCTAAAAGGGCATTACGATCATTTTACTTATTTTAGGGTCTCGGTGCAAATAACAACCTCTCCAAAGGTCTACAGTCGCCTCGAGCGACACAGATAACCTAAATGGTCATAACGATGTAAATGGGCCCAATGCCCATTATTCGGCCCAAGTGGGCCCACACTAGCCCAAATCCAGTTATGGCTATGCGAAATACATAACTCAGTCTAGTATTTGCCACGTAACGTGAATTTTTATTCGTGTGGGGCCCACAAGCCTATTGGGCCCACACGACCACTTTCAGCCAAACAAGGCCCAAGATCACGAGAACGCTCGTAGTGGCCTCTACAATCTATTGCCCATGATTTGTGGGCTCAATTTACCACATGAGCATTTGCACGCTCGTGAGGCCTCGAATTTCAAAGTTTTGGCTTTTCGGCTTTTCGGCTTTTTAGCTTTTGCCGATTCACAGTAGAGATAGTGCGATTACACACCTGTTTAAGCAACCATTTTAAGTTTCTTAAGCGCCCAACCTACATTCATTCCACATAGAATCAGTATTTCAATATTATTGTTTACAGCAATTAATCCCCAAACAATAATCACTATCAACCTTGATTGAAAACCACGTGATCTACTCCTTTTTAGAGCACTGACTAAGAACAATCGTATGTCTCTTGCCGATTTACTGCCTAATAACAGATCTTATTAGAAAGGATCGATTGTAAATGTGGCTTAAATCCACGAATACTATCCTCTCAAAAATAAATGAATATTCGGCCTACCCAAAAACAAGGTATCGAAATTACCTTAATCGAATAATAGAAGAACGGACCCCGACGGCTTGGTAACCTTGCACCCCTTCACTTCTTGGGAACACCTAACCCATCGATCACCATATCGCAAAGAAGGAACGAGAACCGCAGTCAGAGAACATAGGGAGAAGAACATTTGGCTTTATAGAAAAATGATTAGAGAGAACAGATTTGAATGAAAGGAGGAAATATGGACACTTATTGATTTGCCAGGAACACTTGCAGAACTGAAACAGAGAGAGACAGTGCTGAGATTCGGCCAAAGTATGAAACAACTAGTGAAAAGGGAAAAACCTATTCGAGGAGGGAAGGGTAGAACTTCGGTCACAACCTACTAGAATGCCAAGAAAGAAAAAGAACAAGAAGGAGGAAAAGAGGATGAATTTGGCTCGGAAAACAATAATCAATGGAGCAAAAACAATAGGCAGGATATTTGGCCAAAGCTTAGGAACCGAGAGGAGACAGGAGTAGAATTGGTGATTTTGGCATAGGTTGAAACACAAGAAAGAGAATAGAATGGCTTAGAAAAAGGTAGCACAGGAAATTTGGCAGAACAACAGGAACCGAAACAAAAAAATGCACAAAAGATCAAAAGCAAAATTCGGCACTACAGGGAGAAGAAAGGAAACAAATTGGTGGCAAAATAGAAACTGACCAAAACTGAAAATTCCTTACCAAAATCGATTACTAGGGAGTTCAGAGTCTTAATTCGGCACACCTATTCCCTCACTCCCCCATCCTCCTTGATTTGCTCCATAATCCTTTCCTTGATTTTCTCCACCATCATCTCTTGACCAATTCAAGTTCCACCTTGCAGAGTTTCAGTCGACTTCTGCTTCTCACATGGCAAGAGAGCAAAATAAATACTCTTTTTACCTTGCCATGACTTGAACCTTAGACCTCGAGAGGACTCTACACGTCACATTGCCACTAAATCATAGGCTCTTTTTGTGCCATAATTTAACCACAAATATTTAAGAACCTTCTATCTAGATCCCAATGATTTTATTCAGTAAAAATAAAATTTTTGCTAAGGCCCCGATTTGAACCCAGGACTTCTCAGACACTTCCAAACGCTGCTAAATCACTTAACCACTAAAGCATACAGTCAATTGTATTATTTCCTTGCACACATAAACTTTTATGTGTTCCTCTGCTTAAGGCCTATTTCTTCTAATCCCAAATTCGGGGCGTTACATATACATTTACGAAGCACTTATAGGCTTAGTATTGAAAATGATTCATCGTATGCTTCCTATACTATAATAATTCAATCCAAACTCATTCATATATGGATATAAACATATATCTTTAACCGAATAATCATCAATATAATGATACTCACATATGATTAAGTAATTCATTGAACATTGAACATTTAACAATTACTAATACCTTGACTATACATTAGCCTTTAACATTAAAATAATTTTGTGAATTCCATTCACATTTAGCCTAACGAACTCATAACTTGACTCTGATACTTTGGTAGCTACACCACACCAAAGGCATCATAGATGCATAACAGGGGCACCAAAGTGCAAGCAGGGGCACAAATGTGCAAACAGGGGCACCGTAGTGCGAATAGAGACACTGAAGTGTATACAGGGGCATTGAAGTGCAAACAAGGGCACCGAAGTGAAAATCTCTTACCAACATGCAATCCAACCCTATTGGCATCATCCATTAAATGTAATCCATTTCCTTTAAACATATTTATCATTCAAGGGCACTTCATCGTTTCCGTACACATGATATAATATCAATACATATATTCATACTCTCAATGTACCATCACAAAGATTGGCATCATCCATTAATCACTTTCATGTTTCTCAATACACATGTTGTAACAATTCATAACCATTCTTAAATTGCATATCTCATATTTCATAAATATTCAATAGTTTTCTAATAAATCATTTCTCACCTTATATTCAGTTATAATATTTTGAGTTCCAACTATATACTTTCATAAATTAGCAATAACATTATATATATAGGTATGTACAATTCTATACCTATGAACTTACCTGGCTAAATTGTAGAAATAACTAAGTACGGGGGATATTTGGTAATTTTCTCTTCTCCTCGATTTTCCACTTGTTCTTTACCTAAATTAAGAATTTCATTCAATTCATTAATTTATATAGTAAAAAAATGTATTTTATGCAATTGAGTCATTTTTGACATTTCTACAAAATCGCCCCTAACATTTTACTTTTATTCAATTTAGTTCCTGAGCCTAAAACATGCAAATTAACCATTTTTATTGCAAATCAATGCCAACTGAATATTGATAGCATCCATTTTAGCCCATTTTTGCAACAATTTTACATTAAGTCCTTAAACTATTACTATTTCAACAATTTAGTCCCTAATTGGAAAATTCATCAAAAATCACTTAAAAATACTTTTAAATATTAACCAACACTTCAAATTCATCATTTAACATCTAAATTCAGAAAGATTCATCAATGGCAATATTTAAAATCTTTAACAGTTTCAAAAACGAAGGCACAGGTTAGCTGGACTTAGTTGCAATGATCTAAAAAAAACATAAAAATTATTAAAAACGGATGAAAAATGGCTTACCATGCATGAATTGAAGCATGGACGAACCTTGGTTCATCTTTCTATGGTGTTTTGGTGATGAACATATCAAATGAAGAAGAAAACCTTTTGTTTTCTTATTTTATTAACTTTTATTTCATTATTTTATCTTTATCTTTTAATAATAATATCATAACATATAAATCACATATAAAATTAAAAGAAAATAAAGCTTTAACCACCCCCAAACTTAGGAATGGGTAATTTACCCATTAAGGCCATCCAATTATAATTCTTTAATCAATTAACACCTTTAAACTAATAGCAATTGACATTTTTAACTTTTACGATTTATTCCTTTTTACTTAATTAACTATCGAAACATTAAAATTTATTAATGAAACTTTAATACAAGCTTAATAACACTCCGTAAATATTTGTAAAAATATTTTTGGCTTGGTTTATAGAAACGACATCCCGATACCTCATTTTCAAAAACCACTTGACTTTAGGGTCTTACCACTTGAACTTAATTAATCATTCATATAACATAAATTACCATTTCAAAAACCTTTTCAAAACTATATTTGACTCGTAAATATTAAATAATAATATTTACAAACTTATTCGTCAGATTTGTGGCCCCAAAACCACTGTTTCTGACACCACTGAAAAACGGGCTATTAAATGGAGACTCAATAGAGATCTACTTGATGGTGGAAAGTTGTTCCAACTCCTCATCAACTTTGTGGAGAATTTTTCTCCATTAATTTGTTCCACTTTTAATTCGAGTGAGTCACTAGTATCATCGGTTTCTCTCGAGTCAACTCACTTTAAGAGTTTGGCTCCAATTCCTTCACTTGTTGCATAATCCTCTCTTAGATGGCTTCACATTTTAGAGATGACAGACTCACTTTAAGAGTTTCATCCCATGATGAAGTTGTGACAGAACAAAACTGGTAGCAAATGAAAGAAATACCCAAATCATCTCTTGACTCATAATAATAAGTAATATTCATCTCATTATTGCTACTTAGAGTGTCCATAAAAGTGTCTCACTTTACCTTTACAGCTCTTCATGCTTTAACTAACCAAATTAGGCCATTTACTACTATTTATTTCATTTGCTCACCAAATAAAATTTGTAAAGTGGAGCTTACATACTTTTTTTAAGGATGATCGTAGTAGCAAACTATATTAGTTATAATTACAACAATTTCTCAATGAAGGATGATAAGTGTTCCAAAAGTAGATTCTTTATCATTGTACATAATCGTAAGGTATTAAATTAATAAAAAAAATTTCTTATACTTTGTTCCTTCATTTCCTACCATCTTCCTAGGTCATCTTTATTGTCATTTCTATTCTCGAAATCTCTATCATCTTCTTTTCTTCATCTCCCTATTGATATTCTAAACCTTCTACCTTGTTGTAAGCAGTATGACCAGCAACAATATGCAGATCTGTTGTGCTACGATCGTGGCCTCTTGTTTGTTGAGATTTACTTCTTTCCTCTCTCTCGCCATCTCTTTCTTGTTAAGGTCCCTCGTCTTCATTTGATGCACCAAAATTGTCATCCACTTTCCATTGTTACTTTAAAAGTGCCTTTGATGTATGTTATACACCAATGATGTAACACCCCAAACCCGACCTATGTATTAAGATGAGATTTGGTTTGTTATATAGATCGAACTATCTCAATAATTTAGGTGAATCGGTATTTCAAAACCCTTTTGAAATAGAGTTTAATAAAACCAAGAGAAATAATTTTAAGTTTGATGTGCTTGAGAAACATTAGTTGAAAATCTCATCATTTAATATTTAATTATCAAAACCATAAAGCAATTTTTATAAGAGTTCAAAGTATTAAAAAATAATAATAGATAAAGGATTTCATATGTTTGAAAAGAAACCCAAAGTATTTTTAGAAAACATTATAAGATAAATATAAGCCCATATTAAATATCTAAAACATAATTTAAATCCATCCACACATAAAAATCCATAAAATATTAAAAGAGGCCTTATTACATCATACCCAAAATAGCAAATTAAAGAAAGTACTTATTAAAAGTTCAAAATTTATTAAACCCATGTTTGCAAGATGGCCTCCACGAAGTCATCCTCGCCCAAGTCCACTTCAATTTCCATTACCCGAGATGAAAAATTTGAGGAGTGAGTTACTCGTAACTCAAAGTATAACTCACTTACTTCATCCATCGGGCCGATCATCAAGTCATAATTTTGGGCTTGAGCCCATAAACAAAGTTTAACAATATAAATAATGAGATGTATGCAAAAATGAAATTTCCCACCCAAACCTAATTTCCATCCGCTACACACCACCCGTACCAACTATCACACCTGTGGGGATCAAGTCAACCCACCCCGCCAACACACCAATCGTAGGCATAAAGCCATTTTTATATTTGTGGCAGAGCCACCGAACTAGATTGTGACAAAGTCACCGAACTAGAGGCATTGAGCCATTAAAATATTTGTGGCAAAGCCATCGAACTAGAGGCAATAAGCCATTTAATTATTTTGTGGCAAAGCCACCGAACTAGAGGCAATGAGCCATTTAATTATTTTGTGGCAAAGCCACCGAACTAAAGGCAATGAGCCATTTAATTATTTTGTGGCAGAGCCACCGAACTAGATTTTGGCAACAGGCCTTTCTTCTCTTCATCATTAATCCCAACCCATGCAACATGTATGCAAAATAGTCTATTTACATATGATGATTTTAGCAAAAAGGCCCAATTTACATATGAGTTAATATTCCAAGTTTTTATTAAGGCCCAAAATACAAAATAACATTTAGCCCATTTAACAATCTAGTAACTTGGCCCATTTAACGATCTAGCAGGGATCTCGGCCCATTTAACGATCTATCAAGGATTTTGGCCCATTTAACGATCTAACAGAGATTTTGGCCCATTTAACGATCTAACAGAGATTTCGGCCCATTTAATGATCTATCATGGATTTTGGCCCATTTAACGATCTAACAGAGATTTCGGCCCATTTAACGATCTATCAGGGATTTCGGGCCATTTAACGATCTATCAGGGATTTCGGCCCATTTACACATGAGACATAAAATTTACATTTTACCAACTAACTCATCGAGGCGCTTTTCATAATTTTCACAATTTTAACTGCTTTCATGTAATTTTACCAAAATACCAATTATTACGTATTGTACCGATTTTGTTGTTTTTACGATTTTGCTCAATACTACGGTATGACATCTAACCCGAGATAAGTGTGAAGTTACACACCTTGATATCGTGAGTACTAAACCTTCCCGCTCATCAACACCTAAACGTAACACGAACCATTAGAACACTTTCATGTATAAAAAAATACATTATTGGTAAACGATCTAAATCTTTACCCTTTTGATTTTGAACCACTTCTATTTTTGGTTTCTCCTCGATTGTTGATTCATTGCCCGATGATAATCCACGAACGAACAAAGGCTCGGGAGTACGAATAACCTTGAACAATTGATTCTCCTTGGTTGAAGGTCCGCAACCCGGTGGAAAATCCCGAATTCCAAAACAAATTTCTTCGCTTATATTTAGGGGATTAACGAACCGCCTCTTTCAAGACTATGGACGCCTTTTTCGCCCTATCTTGAATGTCTCTAAAGACATAAGATCATTAATCCAACTTATAAGTATCGAAATATGGATAACGATTTATAAGATTTGAGATTTGGCTTACTACGATTATCTTCGCTCCTCAAGAAACGATCGAAATATTATGTCCCTAAAATGAAATAGATTAATAACTAACTATACTAATATAATGAATAAAATAAGAACCCTTAAAAGAAAATCTCCTTACCTTAATTCTTGAAATCGATTCCAAAGTTCCAAAAAAAAAAAAAAAATTCAAGAACACCTTGAGTTTTTACCCACCATAATCTCACTAATGCTCACGATTGGAAAGAAAATTGAGTGAGAATAATTATGTATGATTAAAGGAAATCGGTTGTGATCAAAGAAAATGAAAGAAATTTTGGCACAAGAACAAGTTAACATTCGGCCATGGATGAAAGTATTGGAGAGATTTTAATGAAGACGAAAATGAAAGAATGGGCAAATGGAATGATATGGTTCGGTTTCTAGAGAGAAAGGGAGAAAGAAAAGAAAAGAAAAGAGAATGGAGTTTAAGAGAAAAGTGCATTCAGCATTGAGGAGGAGAAGTGAGAAAAGTAAAAGAAGAAGAATCTTTGCTTGCCTAAGTGCTTTTGGTCACAATGAGAAGAAAAGTTTTGGGAGAGAAAAAGTTTCAAAAACCGAAATGGTCAAAAGAGATTGGCTCAAAAAAAATGAATTGCTTACTCAAGTATGTTGGCAAATTTCAGCTAGAAAGAAAGATAGATGGAGAGAAAATACATTTTGCCTAAATGACCAAAATGGATGTGTTCTCCTAACATCCAAGCTTACAAAATCGGCCATCCCCTAGCCTCTATGCCAGTCCAAATGCAATGGTCAAAAGGCCATTAGGAGTTTCCAAAACATCTCCTATACTTAAGCCTTATCCTCCTCCTTTTCCTTAGTTGAAGAGACAAAATCCCCAATTCAAGCCCTTTTCTTTAGCTTTCCAAATCCTTAGTCTTCTTACCAAAATAAAAACAATCCAACTCATCCTAACCTTATCCCTTGCCGACACATGCTTAACCTAAAGCAAAAAATAAAATTCCTAATTGCATGCTAGGTGATTCAACTCCTTCCTCATGTCCAACTTATGGCGCCATCACCACTTTGCCAATTACTCATCTTATGCCATCTTTTAGTACTTAATTAACTTAAGTTTCAAGGTCACCTAATTTCTTTACTCTAAAGTACACTTAACTAATATTATTTTTTTTAACTCCAAGTAAACCTGAACTAACATTTATCAACATAATGATTTTTAAATATTTAGGATGTTACAAATGACCACCAACCCGAAACCCGGATAAGATCTGGGTTGTATACCCATAACCCAAATCAACCCCGTGAAATGGATGTGTCCAAGAAGTACATTAAGAGGACAGCTAGGGGGGCCATAATTTAGCCCTAACTAGATCGTCATATGTTTTACCTCTAAACTCATCAGCCCTACATTTATGAATCTTAACCATGGGACATCTAGATACACATACAGAAGCGAAACTTTAAGGACCATAGGGTGCTGAGGCAGGCACAATAGGGGGATGGAAGTTGTGGAGCCACAAGATTAATTCATAATAATTTCATTAATCCAATAACCTATTAAGCCAAAACAACATTCTTTACCTTATTATAGAACATTTGCGGGACTGGCACACTAAATACTCACTCCCTGCTCGGGAGCTAGGACATTACTTTCGATTTCATCAATAGCAGCACGATTAAAATTGGCTAACATATTTTAAATAAAAAGAAGATAGGGTTAGATCGGATCAAAGGCATCACACTATCACTAGTATTTGTGGCATGTATATACTAATCTCAATACGTGCTACGTTTGTAACATCCCAAAATTGGGCATAGTAGGATTGGGCCCAATGGGCCTTGGGCATAGGAATATTTAAAATTTTGAGAACAAGAGAATGGCATTATTACAAATTGGACTTGTTAGTTAAGTGAATTTGGAGTTTACAGGGTTTCTATGAAGTCTCGGGTTTAATTGGGCCTTAGGAAAAATTTGGTATTTTAGCACTTTAAGGAGAGATGGTAAGTAGCTTCCATGCTTATTGAAATAAATGAATAAATGGTTAGCACAAGTGAGCAATTAGTAAAGAGATTATGGCATTAAGTGAAGTACCTTGAGGGAAGAGGTTCAAATCCCTTTGTGTGCAATGTTTGGCTAATATTTTTTCACTCTTTCCTTAAGTGTCGGCCAATGACTATTTATGGCAAGGGTGGACATCATTATTTTTTGTAAGGTGGCTATAAGAATAAGGCAAGGTTGAAGTTGGGGAAAGGAATCAAGAGAAATAGGTAAGTAAGGGGGACAAGAGGCTTATTTTATGGATGGTGTTTTGGAAAGCTTGGGTGGCCAAACTCTTATCCTAAGGGGGGATGCATGTGGACGGTTTTGAGGTAGATAGGTGGCTGAAAATTTTACCTTGGCATTTGGTAAGGTATTGGTTTTGTTTTGGCCAAAAATCCTATTGCAACCTTTGTGTCATCTTCTCTCTTTTTTCTACTTTCTTTGCCGAAAATTTCTAGCACAATAGTACATTTTCTGTTCTCTTGAATTTGTCATATATTCATCTTTTTTCTAATCTCATTGATAGCCGAATATCATTGTTCATTCTTCTCCATAACCGAAACCTTTCCATCGTTCTTTCTTTCTTTCTCATTCCTTAAGCAATCGTGATATAGAGGGAGGCTGAATACCACAACATCACCTAATCATCTCTAGTCATAGGACGGTCGTCAAAAACGGGATTATAATCTATTAAGGTAAGGAAGATCTTTCATAGTCCATTCGATATCTCCATTTGGTTATTGAGTTAATCGAATTAAAGGTTGGCTAATTGATTTGTTGGTAGGATCGATTCTTGGTGCATCGAGGGAGATCATAGTCATGGTAAGTGGAGTTAGCCTAATAAAGTGTTTCTAGTTACGATTATCGAAGTTGAGACTAACCTTCTATCAACTATCAATATAGGTGTTGAAATTGGTAGAAAGCACAACTCGTAATCAAGGTGTGTAGTCCCGTACCCTTCCGAATATATGTTTGAAATGGTGAGTAAGTCTCACATCTCTTTGAAATTTTACATGAAATATTCTGTGATTCAATAAAAATACCGAAGAAAACCGATAACCGGCATCCGTGATCACTCGTACGTGCGTATGATCGTAGTGGTAATCATGTTTTGTAATAAAACAGTTTTAGTTAGAAACAGTGACGTGTATTTGAAAAATCACGAAAAATTGGATAAAAGGAATTATAAAGTGAGTAAGATATCAGATTAAAGCTTACTGTGTATACTTTAATATGGAAGAAACAAAGAAGGAAAAGGAATATTATATTCTAAGATATGTTAATTTTAGTGAGACTTGTTCTGAATGACTTCGGGGTATTCTGTTCTGTCTTGGAAAAATCGTATAAAATTGTAAAAAGTGAATTATGGGACATAATTTATATGTATGGAATCTTAGTGAGCCTATTATTAATAGAAACAAGTGGGAGCAGTATATAAAAACTGTACAGTGAGATATTTGAATTTTGAGGAAGAGAGGTTAGAATCATTGGACAGTGAAACAAGGGAAACTTTAAGGAATAAATTGTACTAAATGGTTTAGCTAAAAATTCTGGAAAAATTATAGGAGAAAGATATACAAGTATAGTTTCAATGAAAATTTACGGATTTAGATTTTGAGTTTCCTAACTCAAGTTATAGTCAATTTAGTCGGTATGATGCAGTTGGACAGTTTCAAACTTTTATGCCCCAAATTAGTAGTTAAGCCTTAGTTATGAAATTACCGAAATACCCTTAGAGGGTAAATTACCGAAATACCCTTAGCAGGTACGATTTCCAAATTACAAAAATTCCCTTATGGGCCGAATTATGGAAATTCCCCTATTGGGCCGATTTGTAAAGTGTTAATGGGCCGAAATACAAAATTGCTTAATAGGCTGAATTGACATATTGCCTTATGGGTCGAATGGACATATTGATTAATAGGCAAATGTGATATTTGTTATATGGGCCAAATGTGATAAGTGATATATAGGCCTCATGTGTTAATGGGTCGTATTGATAGATTGCTTAATGGGTCGTTTTGATAGATTGCTATATGGGCCGATTTGTTATATTGTTTAAGAGGCCAAATTGTGTAATGGGCCAAATTTTAATATGGGCCTGATGTTGAAATTATCATATGAATAAATTGTTGTGCATTGTATATACATGATTGCATGGGTTGGGATATTTTGATGAAGAGAAGAAGGCTTGTGCGCTTTAAATGGCTTAATGCTCACAGACAATGGCCAACGGCTGCGAAATATTATATTAAATAGCTTAATGCTCACAGATTAATGGCCACCGGCTGCGAAATATTGTATTAAATGGCTTAATGCTCATGTGTAAATGGCCACCGCCTGCAAATCATTGAATTAAATGGCTTAATGCCTACGATTGGTGTGTTGGCGGGTGGTTGACTCGATCCCAACAGTGTGTTTGGTTGGTACGGTGGTGTGTAGCGGATGGAAAAACTAGGTTTGGTTGGGAAATTGCATTTCATACACATGTTATATTTGATACATTATTGTTATTGTAAATGGGCTTAGGCCCAAAATATTGCTATGTGTGTTCACCCAAAGGATGATGGTAAGGGATTTCACACTGAGTTCTTGTAACTCACCCTCCTTTTCTCTTAACCCTTGTAGGTAATGCTCATGATTTAGGACTTGGGGCCATGGATGACTCGGTGTAGGCAATACTTCAGAAATGGTTTTATTTGGACTTTAGTTTCTTACTTCATTTACTTTATTACTTTACTATTTTGGGTTATGTGTTGTAATAAGGCCTCGGATTATTTTATTTTGCTTTATGTTTGACGTGTTTATATTTTACTCAAATTATTTTAAATGGGATTTTATAAAATCATAATAAAGGTTTTCCAAAATCGATTAACAAATGAATTTCAAAATAAACTTTTACAAATATTTTTAATACGGAAATTTCTCTCGAATCACAACGATATTTCCAAATGTCACAGCTTTTATAAATTATTACTTCAAATTTAATCGATCAATCTTCGAAATTAGTAGTATTTTATTAAATATCTCAAGTCAAACTTGATTTTCTTAATGTTAACAAATCAACATCTATTTTTGTACGAATAGAAAAGGATCTAACATTTTTTTATCTCATTTGACATGTTTTCTTTATACGTTATCGAAAAACTTTTTAGTGTGACACACCAGATTCGGGCCTAACTTCTAGGCCGGGTTTGGGGTGTTACAATGTTAGTCTTAGAATCGACTAAATTGTAGCTCTAATACCACTAAATGTAGCACTCCTAACATGTCTCTATCGTCAGATTAGGGTTATAGAGTATTATAGTGCATAACAAACAATTTACAACACTAATAAATTCAATTTTTAATTTAAATAACAACATTAAAATATACATTTCATTCATAGAAAAACCACATTTACTAGCCTTAAGCCGAGCTTACGGGGCCCTAAAAATAGATTGGAAACAACTAGGGACTAATTTGAATTAAAACAGAGGAATATGGAAAAACTTAAAAATTTCTAGAAAATAGGGGTTACACGACCGTGTGGCCGGTCCATGTGGCTTAAGGACATAGCCGTGTGGCCAACCATGTGACAGACTATGTAACTTTCAAAATTCCCTTACACGGCCATGTCACAAGTCATGTGCTAGACCGTGTGTATATTCGAAATAAGTTCATGCGAATGTGTCACAAGACGTGTGCCAAACTGTGTGACATACTATTTCGAAAACACGGCCATGTAAAGAGGCCATATGTAGCACATAGTTGTGTGACAACCCGTGTCTCAAGTCATGTGCCCCTAATTGAACATTTAAATGCAAGTTTACCAAATTGAACTTACTTAGACCGCAAGCAACGCATTTACAAAAAATTAAACCTACTTTAAACACACCTAAACAAATCCAAAACATGTTTAAAACATTCAACCTAAATGCCTAACCAATGTGCCCTCATTGACACCACAATTTTTATACATGACAATAAAGTAATTCACCTAAAACATCACATTCATGTTCATGTCAATCAATTATCAACAAAGCCTAAAATAAAAAATACCAAATCACATACCAAAGACACCTCAGACATGTCCATTATCATTATCTACCTACCAAATTGACCATATTTCATCATCACGAGAGAAATCAAACCAAAACAATTCCAAGCAACAAGTGTACCAAACGTTACCACATCCAAAATAACATCAACATAAAACATAGCTTACCTATCCAAAACCATATAAGCTTAATTTCAATTCAACTAACTTTTTAACCTTGACAACATAAAACCTTATATACATTCCACAAATTATGATAACTTAAACAATAGCTACTGAAAGAGTTTGGATAGTGTGAGCTTCGAAGTTGATCCGCTTGACCAGTTCCACAAAACATTAAATACAGAAACAAAAATGAAAATAGGTAAGCTTAATAAGTCCTTAGCTAATAATTCAAATCAAGTTACCTCAATCCATAAATGAATACTAAAAGAGCATTAAATTTTCTAAACCTAACAATCATTTCCGGAATCACATAATGCCAGTACCAAAACTTTCAATTGAGCAATCATAAACCACAATAGTTCAAATCAAAATAGATCATCCTTTGATAGTTAAATACATAACTTTGTCACCAATATCACATTTACAAAGCGTGTGTTTTATACATATATCTATAAACTTTCCCTTCGTTTCAATGTTGTTACAAACAACTTTTAAGCACATAATCATTAATTATTCAATTTCATCACTTAACATCTTCAAATAATTCATGAATTCAATATCAACTTACCTTAATCAAATAGATCATTAAGAGGGTAGATTTCTAATTCATGATAACCAAATACAAAATCACACCGCATTAGTATATAATCATATATAACCTAAATGATGCTTTTCAAAAGAACTAACCAAATTCTATCAATCACCATATCTCAAATTAATTCTCAACATTTATACACAAGAGTTTTATAGTGCCATTTACCACATAGTGGCAATTTAAACGTTCAATAGAATGAAACACATAAATAAGTTTAAGTGTAATAATACATAGCCTGATGAACTATAGTAGCTTGAATCGGATCTAGGGTAACTACACCACACCAAAGGCATCAAAGATGCGTAACCGAGGCACAAATGTGCAATTAGAGGCTCCGAAGTGCAATCCCATACAAGCGCGTGTTCTAACCCTATTGGCATGCCAATCGTATCTTAATTGTCTACTACGTTCAAACAAGCATTTAAATAGAATTCATCACATTAAAAAATCAAAAGCACTTCTAAAATATATGTACACATACCATATATTTATTTCATTCATTCCGAGATAATATCATTAATTTTTCACAACTATTTCTCAACTTCCGAATAGTACACTTTTACTTTATACTTAATTGAAACATGTAATAATATATGTATAACTAATGAAATTTCACATTTGTACAATTAACTAGTGAAAATAATATAATTATAAAGAAATAAACATTTACAAATCATTACACTATGAACTTACCTAATTTATGTTTTCAGTTGACTAGCAAGGAGTAATCCAAAATTTTCTCTTTTCCCCCATTAACCTCCGTACGATTCGATACTTGATCTATATAATGATTAAATTCAATATATCAAATTCAAATACATATTCCAACTCATTTTATGTATATGACCCTTAAGTTTTATTATTTACACATTTTCTTTGAACTTTTACATTTCTCACAATTTAGTCCCTAAACCCGAAATTCCAAATTTATCAAAATTTCATAATTTCTCATGTTAATCAAATTTTTAATTATACAACTAAAACTCATAATTATTCTAAATTCACAAGAATTCCCTATCAATTTTAATATTTTAACAATTGAGTCCTTTAACTAAAAACTAACAAAAATCACTTTACAAAATAATTTTAATCAACAACTAAGGCTAAAAATTTACCATTTAACATCAAGAACAACTAAGACTCATAAATCTTTAACAGTTTCAAAAGCGAAGGTACAGGTTAGTTGGACCTAGTTGCAATGATCTCAAAAACATAAAAATTACAAGAAACGAGCTAAGATTTCATACCATGCAAGAGGAATTTGCTATTGCCGAAACTAAGTTGATGCTTTATTTTTATTTTATTTACTTAAGGTATATTTATTTAACTCCAATATTGTCCTTCAATTAAACATACAATTTTAGCATTTTTTTCATGCCTTAACCGTCCATGCTAAAATAAGAATGGTCTAATTGTCATTTAAAACATTCCACTTATGTAATTTAAACCATCTAATCACTACAATTAAATTATAACTAGATTTTACAACTTTCATAACTTAGTCCGTTTCTTTACTTAACAAACCAAACAATAAAATTCTCGAATTGAACTTTCACTTATCAAAATAATAACTCTATAAAAGTTAAATAAAAATATTGAAAGGCTCTATTTTCAGAAAAGTGACCACATTATCTCGTTTCCTGAAACTACTTGACTTTTGGGACAACCAGTTATACCTAACTTATTTGTGTAATTAGCTAAAAATATCAAATCAAAATTGTATATAAAATTATAACTAACTTGTATTAATAAATAATAACATGGACTAACTCGTCGGATTTGTGGTCTTAAACCCACTAAAAAATGGGTTGTTACATAAATAATTTTTTTTCTAATTTTACCCCAAGTAAAATTATGATGATTTTACCCTTGGTAAAATTTTCGAGAAAATTTATTTAATATTTCACAATCCAACTTGTTCACTATGATCGAATGATTTACTTTATTTTCATTTTCGGGCTTTGAAATAGCTCAAAAACATAAACTCATTCTTTCGATCATTTTTTAGTAATCCATGTTCATTTGCAAATGAATCATTTCTCATTTTCATTTCCATTACTATTTCCATTTTGAGAAAACTACATTCATTTTTAAATGATTTCATTTCTCCATTTTAGAGAAAACCATAATCATTTCCAAATCTTTTGCATTTCTCTTTTGCTATTCATTCCGTTCATTTTGATTCAAACATGCTATTCATTTCTGGTTCCAATGAGCTAGCCGAAGAACCGATTGGACATATGTAATTAGGGATCAAATGATTTATAATTAAGTTTTGGCTTTTCGCCTATTAATTATAAACTCATTTAGTCACAAATTCATTCCACTATAGTATTTTGACTGAACTGTCCCTCACAACAAACCATTACGAAAGCAACTACTCAGTGCTCATCCAATGATATTGTCATAAGTGTGTTACCCTCATAAGATATCCTTGATCTCTTTTGGATAATATTCGTTCTCCCAGTATGATCCTATTTATCTCATGGTAACCATTACATCTTCCTTCATGAAAAATCAATTATTATCAAATAGTTATCAAGTCATCTATCATAAAGACGAATTACTCCTCGCCACGTTTATTTTTCATCGACCATGTAATACCAATGAGAGGATATCATTTAACCATGTCTTGGGCTATGAATTCCACTGTTGTGAATGGTGTTACATACTGCAAAAGGTGTACACCTAATGCACTAACTTTCGGTTCCTTATCTATTCGAACTCAAGCTTTTACTTACATCAAAGTGTACGAGTCATGCATACATAGTTCGTCATCCACTCAGGATTTAGGTATGTCACACTATGAATGTCACAAGTGAGTAAATCTATAAACGGATCCAGAATCTATTCTACTTGGGTCATGTCCAATGTACTGTCAGTCCAGTCAGTCACATCTATGTCGCTATCTTCTAGGAGTCATCCGCTCCAATGCCCAAGATAAGGTATCTCCCCAATTGGACTTGATAGACTACATATTAGTCTTTCGATTAGTTTGTTCATTTCCAATTAGACTAAGGACGTATTTAGGTTTGTCTACTAATATAAGTTGTCTTTTCGTATTACGATTTGACCACGTAATATCTCTTAGTTTTAGTTAAACATTAGACAACCAATGAGCTAATATTTACTTCTATTTTTTTTACATGCAAAAACCACGTGAGGACAATATATAAAGGGTATTAAAGTAATTCATGAATAATTTTATTAACCAATTTGTTCAAAAAAATTACAAGTATACATAGACAAAAATACTACACTTAGGGCACCAGATCCAACATAACCTATTTTGTCTCATGGTAACCATTACATATTTCTTCATGAAAAGTCAATTACTATCAAATAGTAATTCAGTCATTCATCACAAAGACAAATGACCCGTGGCCACGTTTACTTTTCATCTATCATGTAACGCGAATGAGATGATATTATTTACCCATGTTTTAGGCTATGAATTCCACTATTGTGAATGATGCTACTGTCTCAAAAATAATTTGATTGATGTGCAGGTATACGCAATTGTTGGCAAGTAATAAACTAGTAAGTAAGAGTTATCGTCTCCACATGGACCATTTATGCAAATCATTAATTGCAAAATGAACACTTAGAAAATTGGTTGGTGATGAGATAAATTAAAGTGTGATGATTTCCTAATTATACTAAAACTAACCTAAGTATGCTCAAAATTAAATTAAACATAGAAGAATTAAATGTATAAGTTTTAAGAGTTAATCACAATAGCATGCATGTGTTAAAAATATTTTTCTTCCTAACTTAGAATTATTTAAATAATGTTAAAAGATATTACAAAAATTTCGTGGCACGTTGATAATTTACTAATCTTATTTAATTAAATTATAATGTTAAATTTTTTATTTACTAATTCTATCTAGCATATTTATATGTTTAATAAACTTACAACTTCGTAAGAAAACATCATTCAAGGTTATTTAAGGTAATAATATTTTTGTATTATTAATAATTTAATCCGTAAATGATTAAACATACACCATATAAGTATTGTGTCAATTATTTAAAATCTTGTTCAAGTTAATTAATTAATTTAGTTGTTTCCTTTATTCATAATGCATGAGAAACATATTCATGATTTTACTTGCATGCATAAATAGATAAAATGGACATAACATCTTTAACAAAATTCAATAATCTAAGCTACGGAATTTAAATCATTATAACACCAACTAAATTAAGAAATCATGATTATATTAAAAGTAGAAAACTCAGTTGCAATCACATGTTTCTTGAATTGAACAAAAATAAAAGATTGAGGGGAAAAGAATTGTGCTAAGTCGTTTTTGATGGTTCTTTGAGGCACAACTCACTTTGCTCCTTCTTCATTCTTCATTTTTTACCGTGACAACCAAGCTTAAAAGATCCTAATATGATCAAGTGGGGCTTCTCTCAAAGCCATGAAAACACTCTTTGAAGAATGGAAAATCGAAAGTGCAAGAAGAGAGAAAAGGGAGAAGAGATTATGAATGAAGGATGAATTCGAGACCAAATGCTTCTCTATTTATACTAGTGAGGAGTCCCTTGAGTTTTCCATTTTTAGCATGATAATCCCCCTTTTTTCTCTGTGGTTAGCCTATTTGTTAAGGAAGGAATGTGGATGGCTTTGTTAAATTTAGCTAGCTCATGCTTGATTCATAAGAAGTAATTGAACGGTCACATGGGAAAATTGTTGTGGCTGATTTGTGATATTTTACCAAGTCGTTGGTGCCTAAATTAATTATTTTTATGGACAGTTGGACTTCCCATGGATGAATTGAGCTCTTTCCTCTTTGGTGGACGGTTTGGGCTGCAAATTTAGTAGTAGGCTTATCCACTTCAGTGATCCAATTGCGAGCTGAATCAAAATTAATTTGAGATTCCAACATATGAATTTAGGATGTCCCATGCTGATCAGCCATCAACCCATGTCTACATAGCCTCTGCTGCAGCAATGCTACAGCATCGAGCATCCAATAAGTGAGCTTTAAGACTAGCTTTTCTTTTATTGCACCAAACTACATCAAATCGGCAAAAATATGTCAAATTAGCATGTAAATAAGTAAGATTACAAATTTATCTCTAATTTTGTCCTACTTTACAAATTTTAATAAAACTATAAAATTTTCTATCAAAATACTCATAAATTTGCATGAATTATTAGTCAAAAGGTGATGTAAATGTCTATATAATTTCTAGTTATCAGCTATATACTGTATAAGTCATATACCCAACGCACCAGCTTTCGGTTTCTTATCTATTCAAACTTAGGATTTTACTTACATCAAAGTATACAAGTCATGCACACATAGACTATCATCCACATTGTTAACGTCACAAGTGAATAAATCCATAAATGGATTTAGGATTTATTCTACTTGGGTCCTACTGATGTATTAGTAGTCTAGTCAGTCACATATATGTCTCTATCTTCTGGAAGTCATACGCTCCGATGCTTAAAACAAAACATCTCTCAATTTGGACTTGATAGACGTCATATTAGTATTTTAATCGGTTTGCTCATTTTCAATTAGACTAAGGACGTGTTTAGGTTTATCTACTAATGTAACACCCCAAAATTTAGGGTTGGAAGTTTTGACATTTGTAGGTAGGGTTAGTGGCTAGATCGGACAATTGGGTTTGTTGTTGTGTTCTATGTCAGAGTGGGCTTGCTGGTCTAGTGGTTTGTTGTGTGTTAATTTGCCTCTAGGTTCTAGGTTAAAATCTTCGTGTGTATTTATGGGATTAATTTCATTTTAGATTTGGTTTTTTTTAGTTGCTAAAATATTTATTTGTTTTATCTATTTTAATTTATTTTTATATTGATAATAGAAAAAAAATCTCAAAAAGAAAAAAAAAAGAGTGTTGCACATTCTTCCCCTCTTCTTCATTTTGTTCTTTGTGACTTTTCAAATTTTTTTCTTCCTACAAAGACAATATTCTATTTCTTTTGATTCTTTGCTTCTTCCCTTTTATCGTTGTTGTTGATTGTCAAGGGAGTTTTGATCTCGGGTGTTTGGTAAATCAGAAGAGAAGAAGGTAGATTTTGCTTTTGGGGATTTTGATAATGTCTCTTTCGTTTTCTATTTTGTTATTGAATTGAAGTTTTCGTTAAGTTGTATGTTAATTGAGATTTTTGGATTGGTTTGGAGGAGCGAATCGAACGATTCTGGTGTTTGGAATCGCGGATTCAGGTGTGGGTTCAATAACTCTTTATTTTCATTGTCGAAATTTTGATTTAGTTTAGTGAAATTCGACATATTTGGTGTATCTTTGAAAAATTATCATTCGAAGTGTCAATTATTGTGGTTTTTCTTGAAATACTGTGGGTTCCTGGTGTGTTATTTGGTTAATAGTGGTTGGATAGCGTTTCGAGAGTAAAGGCATGTTCTACAGCTAGTTCTGGTGTGGTTTCGTGACCACACTTGTGGCCACACGGGTGTATGCCCCAACATGGGTGGTTTACAAGGCCGTGTAGAATTGGGAATTAGGGCTTTAGGTCCAAGTTTGGTGCCACACGGCCTAGACACACGGGCATGTATCCCAACACTGGCATGTGAGCTCTCCACACGGTCGTGTCTCCTTTGCTCTTTATTTTTAGCACTTTTGGACAGTGAGTTACATGGGCTGCTCACAGGGGCGTGTGTCCTCTCCACACAGGCGTGAGTGGCCTTCACACGAGTGTGTGTGGACTTCACATGGGCATGTAAACCTCCACATGGCTGAGGTACACGACCATGTGGCCTTATGTTTCCAAATTTTGTACTATGTCTATTTTTTATCTAACTATGATTCTGTGTGTTTCGACCCTTGGCTAGATTTTTGTAAGGGTAGTTGGGACTTTGTTTTGGCTTGGACTTGTGCATTATTTACAATCATAGCTCTAATTTAGCAATTCAGTTGAGTGTTAATTGATGTTATGTTATATTTGATTCTGGGAATTTGAATGTGTGCAGTTTTAATTTCGTACTTTGTTTCTGTAAGTCTGTCTTCAAATTGTGTGCATTTTGTATTTGCATTAATCTTTTTGGGTTTGGTTGCGAAGAGAAGGGAGTCTAATTTATTTTGGCAGTTTCAACTACAATATGTCTGTACAGCGGTTTACCGCAATGCACAGTACGACATATATGTCAGCTCTATTGCATATTAACATTTGAGTGGCTTAGTCCACATACTTGGTTGGTAGGGTTGGATGGGCCTTTTGAGGTCCTTTGTGGTGTGAATGGTTGGATGAGCTTAATTAGCTCTTTCTGGGGTGTGATTGGGGGACTAAGAGGTGTTTGGCCGGTTGGGTGGGTTTTTATTGCTTGTTGCATTCGTTCCGCATTCTTTCTGTCTGTCTGATTGCGAGACTAATTGTTTATATATTGAGGTGTTTCAGTACTGATACGTTTGATTTGTTGGTGAAGATTATTCATATTTCGGATTGCCATTGAGTTTATTATTATTATTATATTATTTTATTGTGACATTTTGGTGATCATTTATCTATCATTTTCGAACTCCCAGTGAGCTCGTGTAGCTCACCCCTTTTAGTTTACCCCTTTGCAGGTACTCTTGTTTTCTGTAGTTGGACTTGGCACATCGGAGGTCTTGGATAGCCACGTTTTAGAATCAGCTTTAAAAGTATTTTCATAAATTCTGTATTTATAAATAAACTATTTGAATTGTAAGTTTTATTTTGAATATTGTGGTATGAATTTCGGGTTTTACGCACGTAAGCATCTTTTGGACTAAAATTTTTGTAATATTGGGATTTTACAACGAAGAGTTTTACGCAACTTAAATAGCGTTTGTTTTATAGCTAGTTAAACTAAAATTTTACGATCACTTCAATGATCAATCTAACCTCCGGGATTCAGTTTAAACTTCTAGGCCGGGTTTTGGGGCATTACAACTAATATAAGTTGTCTTTCTGTATTACAATCTAACCACGTAATATCGCTTAGTATAAACATTAGATAAGCAGTTAGCTAATATTTGCTTCCATTTTGGTTTGCATACA
Organism: Gossypium rotundifolium; assembly: GCA_025506655.1. Lineage (NCBI taxonomy): Eukaryota > Viridiplantae > Streptophyta > Magnoliopsida > Malvales > Malvaceae > Gossypium > Gossypium rotundifolium. The sequence continues at coordinate 81,608,145 of CP106722.1, read as the reverse complement.
AAAACCATTGAGGGCAATATACAAAGGGTATTAATGTAATTCATGAATAATTTTATTATACCAATTTTTTCAAAAAAATTACAAGTATTCAAATGAATATACTACACTTAGGGCATCAGATCCAATAGGTAAATGTACATGTTCTAGTAGTCATTGTTGTCGAACATCCTAGGATGACAGAGTAATGGATCCATGTATCCATTTTAAGTTTGGTTATGGTTAGTAGTGTTTATAAAACATGGATTGTTTATAAAATAATGAATCTCGAGGCATAAGCTATTACTTTGCCTTCCTGCATCAGAATGCAACCCAGACCATTCAATGAAGCATCACTATAAATCATGAACTTTTTGCCTGATTCTGGCTGTACCAAAACTGAAGCTTCAATCAACAAAGTTTTCAACTGATCAAAGCTTTTCTGACATTTATCAGACCATCCATATCTCACATCTTTCTGAAGCAATCTACTCAACGAAGTAGCTATCATCGAAAATCCTTTTACAAACCTTCGATAATATCCAGCAAGTCCCTGAAAACTGCGGACATCAAACATATTCTTCTGAGGCTTCCAGTCCACAATAGTAGAAATCTTGCTTGGATCGACTCGTATACCAGATGGTGACACAATGTGCCTTAGAAAACCAACTTCACGTAATCAAAATTCACATTTACTAAATTTCGCATACAGTTGCTTATCTTACAGAATTTGCAACACAATTCTTAGATGCTCAGCATGTTCAATCTCATCACGTGAATTAATCAAGATGTCGTCAATGATCACTACAACAAATTGATCTAAGTACGGTCTGAATATTCTATTCATCAGATCCATAAAAATAGCAGGAGAATTCATTAGTCCAGAAGGCATAACTAAAAATTCATAATGCTCGTACCTCGTTCTGAAAGTAGGTTTCGGAATATCTAAATTTTTTACCCGCAACTGATAGTATCCCGATCTCAGATCTATCTTTAAAAACACGGTGGCTCCTTTAAGCTGATCAAATAAATCATCAATTCTGGGTAGAAGATATTTGTTCTTTATAGTCACTTTGTTCAACTGACGATAGTCTATACACATTCTCATCGTGCCATCTTTCTCTTTCACAAACAGAACAGGAGCACCTCAAGGTGAGAAACTCGATCGTGTAAATCCTCTATCGGTCAACTCTTGCAACTGTGATTTCAACTCTTTCAATTCTGTTGGTACCATTCTATACGGAGCTATCAAAATAGGAGTTGTTCTCGGTAACAAATCAATACCAAATTCAACTTCACGTATCAGAGGAAATCCTGACAATTCTTCAAGAAATACATTAGAAAATTCACAAACCACTGGCACTGATTCAACTTTCTTTTCAGTTACTTTCAAGTCAATTACATAAGTAAAATAAGCTTCATAACCCTTTCTCACATAATTCTGAGCTTTCGTTACTGATATCACAGCAGGTAACCTGTTCAATTCACTAGACTCAATCGAAACTATTTCAGCATTCTGACATCTCAAATCAATAGTCTTTCTTTTACAGTTTACAACAGCATCATGTAGAATTAACCGGTCTATACCCAAAATTATATCGAACTCATCAAAAGGTAATAACATTAGATCTGCCGAAAAACAGATATCTAGAAACATCAACGGACAGTCTTACATACTTTATCAACCAGAACACTTTTACCTAAGGGGTTCGATACTTTAATAATGAATTCAGTAGACTCTATAGGCAAAGTCTTACTGGATATTAAGTTCATGCATACATACGAATGAGTAGAACCTGGGTCTATCAATGCAATCACAGAAGTACCATAAAGAATAAATGTACCTGTTATAACATCTGAAGATGAAGCTTCCTCACAAGCTCGGATGGCATATGCTCTGGCAGACGCTCTAGTTTCAGATCTCGCAACTAAGTCTTTTGTAGCTATCTGACTACCACTAACATTCCTTGTATTTTGTGAAGGTCTACCTCTCACTGTAGCATTATCAGATCTCAAACTCTAAACAATCTCTTGGTCAACAGACTCTAGGCAATCTCAGATGAAATAATCTAAGGATCCGCATCTAAAACAAGCTCGATCATTCAATCTACAACTACCTGGATGTCTTTTACCACAATGCTTACATTCAGGTCACTCGGATCGTACATTTCCAACACTAGCCATCGAAATTGCTGGAGCTTTAGAATTCGACTGTGATCTAACTCGATCCCTATTCGATTGTCCCACATTTTCCTTGGAACGGCTATGTTCATCTCTGAATTTCTTTAATGTAGACTAAAATGATTTACTCAAAAATCTCTTTCTCCCATCTCTAGCTTCAGACTCAGGTTTTCTTTTGTCTTTCCCGAGTGCCTCAGCTTTGCACGCTCGATCAACAAGCACAACGAACTCTTTTATTTCTAAAATCCCAACAAGAAAACGAATATCTTCATTAAGGCCATCTTCAAATCTTTTACACATTATTGCCTCGGTCAATACACATTCCTGAGAATACTGACTTAATCTTACGAACTCTCGTTCGTATTCAGTAACAGAGATGTGACCTTGTTTCAATTCTAGGAATTCCTTCCATTTCTGATCAATTAATCTCTGACTGATGTGTTTCTTTCGAAACTCAGACTGAAAGAAATCCCAAGTAACCCATTCCTTTGTAACCACAAAAATCTAAGTCTTCCACCACTGATAAGCTGTGTCCCGTAACAAAGAAACAACATATTTTATGCATTCTTCGGGACTCAACGACACCTCATCAAATACCCAAATTTTGTTCTCGAGCCAAAACTTGACTTTTTTGGTATCGTCATGACTAGTAGCCCTGAACTCTTCAGCCCCATATTTATGAATTTTGTCGACCGGAGGCTTGTTCAGCAAATTCATATTCACAACCAGAGGCATAACTAAAGTCTGAGGGGGATTAGATGGGGGCGGAGGTTGTGCAATAGTCGGATTATTTCTCACAAACCGAGTGAACCACTCACTCATCATTTGGAAGAAAGCTTGTTTACCTTCTCCCTCTTGACCACTAGTAGCCGGTCTCGAATCAGATGTCACTGTCCTATGAGCGGGAGTAGGCGCGTTGCTTTCTACATCGTTAGCTACGGCTCTTTCGGGATCCATTGCTATACGAAAACACATTTTCTATGCCAGGATTCATCACACTATCACAGTTCATAAATATGGCATGTACAGCTAGACTCTTTCATGCTATGTTAGTCCAAGAATCAGCTAAACCGTAGCTCTGATACCAATCAAATGTAACACTCCCAACCTGTAACCATCTTCACAACAGGGTTAAAGGGTATTATCGGACAGTTGGAATCATTTACTAACATTTCACAACAAAGTCTGACAAAACACATCAAAGTGTCCCTTAAATAGGTCTACGAGACCTTAATCATACTTTAGAGAGAGGCTGGGACTAAACCAAACACATACGAAAATTCTCAAAAATTTAAAAATTTTACAAAGTTACAGAGGTCACACGCCCGTGGGGGCAGGCCGTGTGCCCCCCAAGGCCTCAAACATGCCCGTGTGCCTCACCCGTGGTCACTACTGTCTTGTAGCACACGACCAGCCACACGCCCGTGTGTCCAGCCCATGGTCGAGCCTAGCTTATTATGAATTGCAGCCTCAAAAGACCCGGTCAAGCCACACACGCGTGTGCTCAACCGTGTGGGCAAATATAGGCCATTTACAAGGCCAAAATGCCATCCCCACTTGGGTCATTCTTACCAACCAATTTACACCAATTCAAATCATCAAAAGAAATTAAAACATACCAAAATATATATCATTTCTAACCATTTCAGAGCCTAACAATCATACCAACTTATAAGGTATTTAATTCCACATAACCTCAATCATTTCAAGATAGAATCCATCACATACTTATCATTAGTAATGTGCTATCTATGCAACAAATTCACCATTCATATAGCCATTTCATTTGCCATCAAGCTAAACCAAAACTAGCATAATGAAACTTATCTAGTCATTCATAACCACAAATATATATTTAGCCATATCACATGGCTATTTACACATCAATCATAACCCAAAATAACTAGCCTATACATGCCATACTTAGTATAGACACTTTTTAAAAAAAATACCAAAATAAGATTGAGTAGTGTGATGACGATCCTTGACGGTCCTCGAGCCTTTAGTAGTTTTGACGATCTATAAAACAGAGAAAACGCGCTCAAAGTAAGCCTTCAAAAGCTTAGTAAGCCATATATAAATAAACTTAATTACACATAGCTACATTGATCCAATGACATTAATGTTTCTCATTGCAATTTCATCAAATTGATCCAACGACTTCTAGCTCAATGCATCAGCAACGACATTTGCTTTACCCGGATGATAACCTATCACACGCTCGTAGTCTTTCAAAAGCTCTAACCACCTTCTTTGTCACAAATTCAAATCTTTCTGGGTCATTAAATATTTTAGAATTTTATGATCTGAAACCACGTAACATTTCTCACTGAAAAGATAATGACGCCAAATCTTTAATGCGAACACAATCACAACTAGGTCAAGATCATGTGTCGGATAATTCTTTTCATGAGGCTTTAGTTGTCTTGAGGCATAAGCTATTACTTTGCCTTCTTGCATCAGAACGTAACCCAAACCATTCAATGAAGCATCACTATAAATCACGAACTCTTTGTCCGATTATGGCTGTACCAAACTGGAGCTTCAGTCAACAAAGTTTTCAACTGATCAAAGCTTTTCTGACATTTATCGAACCATTCATATCTCACATATTTCTGAAGCAATCTAGTCAATGGAGTAGCTATCATCGAAAAGCCTTTTACGAACCTTCGATAATAACCAGCAAGTCCCAGAAAACTGCGGACTTTAGAAACATTCTTCGGCAGCTTCCATTCCAAAATAGCAAAAATCTTGCTCGAATCGACTCGTATACCAGATGCTGACACAATGTGCCCCAACTTCATGTAACCAGAATTCACATTTACTATATTTTGCATACATGTGCTTATCTCGCAGAGTTTCCAACACAATTCTTAGATGCTTAGCATGCTCAATCTCATCACGTGAATAAATCAAGATGTCGTCATTGAACACTACAACAAATTGATCTAAGTACGGTCTGAATATTCTGTTCATCAGATCCATAAATATAGCAGGAGCATTCGTTAGTCCAAAAGGCATAACTAAAAATTTATAATGCTCGAACCTCGTTCTGAAAGTAGGTTTCAAAATATCCGAATCTTTTACTCGCAACTGATAGTATTCCGATCTCAGATCTATCTTTAAAAACACGGTGGCTCCTTTAACCTGATCAAATAAATCATCAATTCTGGGTAGAGGATATTTGTCTTTATAGTCGCTTTGTTCAACTGATGATAGTCAATGCACATTCTCATGATGCCATCTTTCATTTTCACAAACAGAACAGGAGCACCCCAAAGTGAGAAACTCGGTCGTGCAAATCCTCTATCAATCAACTCTTGCAACTGTGATTTCAACTCTTTCAATTCTGTTGGTGTCATTCTATACGGAGCTATCAAAATAGGGGTTGTTCCCGGTAACAAATCAATACCAAATTCAACTTCACGTATCGGAGATAATCCCGATAATTCTTCAAGAAATACATCAGAAAATTCACAAACCACTGGCACTGATTCAACTTTCTTTTCAGTTACATTCGAGTCAATTACATAAGCAAAATAAGCTTTATAACCCTTTCTCACATAATTTTGAGCTTTCATTACTAATATCACAGCAGGTAACCCGTTCAATTCACTAGACTCAATCCAAAATATTTCATCATTTTGACATCTCAAATCAATAGTCTTTCTTTTACAGTTTATAACAGCATCATGCAGCGTTAACCAGTCCATACCCAAAATTATATAGAACTCATCAAAAGGTAATAACATCAGATTAGCTGAAAAATAGATATCTCGAAACATAAATGAACAGTTCTTACATACTTTATCAACCAGAACACTTTTACCTAAGGGGTTCGATACTTTAATAACGAATTCAGTAGACTCTACAGGAAAAGTCTTACTGGATACTAAGTTCATGCATACATATGAATGAGTAGAACCTGGGTCTATCAATACAATCACAGAAGTATCATAAAGAATAAATGTACCCGTTACAACATCTGGAGATGAAGCTTCCTCACAAGCTCGGATGGCATATGCTCTGGCAGGCGCTCTGGCTTCAGATCTCGCAATTGACTCTTTTGTAGCTCTCTTTCTACCACTAACATTACTTGTATTTTAGGCAGGTCTACCTCTCACTGAAGAATTATTAGATCTCAAATTTTGAACAATCTTTTGCTCAATAGACTCTGGGCAATCTCGGATGAAATGATCTAAGGATTCGAATCTGAAACAAGCTCAATCATTCAATCTACAACTACCTGGATGTCTTTTACCACAATGCTTACATTCAGGTCGCTTGGATCGTACATTTTCGACACTAGCCATCGAAATTGCTGGAGCTTTGGAATTCAACTATGATGTAACTCGATCTCTATTTGATTGTCCCATATTTTCCTTGGAACGGCTATGTTCATCTCTGAATTTCTTTGATGCAAATTGAAATGATTTACTCAAAAATCTCTTTATCCCATCTTTAGCTTCAGACTCAGCTTTTCTTTTGTCTTTCCCAATTGCCTCGACTTTGCACGCTCGATCAATAAGCACAACAAACTTTTTTATTTCTAAAATCCCAACAAGCAAACAGATATCTTCGTTAAGGCCATCTTCAAATCTTTTACACATTATTGCCTCGGTCGATACACATTCTTGAGTATACTGACTTAATCTCACGAACTCTCGTTCATATTAGTAACAGACAAGCGGCCCTGTTTCAATTCCAGGAATTTCTTCCATTTTTGATCAATGAATCTCTTACTAATGTATTTCTTTCAAAACTCGGACTGAAAGAAATCCCAAGTAACCCATTCCTTTGAAAGCACGAAAATCAAAGTCTTCCACCACTGATAAGTTGCATCCCTTAACAAAGAAATAACACATTTTATGCATTCTTCAAGACTCAATGACATCTCATCAAATACTCGAATTATGTTCTCGAGCCAAAACTCGGCTTTCTCGGCATCGTCATGACTAGTAACCCTGAACTCTTCAGCCCCATATTTACGAATTTTGTCGATCGGAGGCTTGTTCAGCAAATTCATATTCACAACCGGAGGCATAACTGAAGTCTGAGGGGGATTAGACGGGGACGGAGGTTGTGAAACAGTCGGATTATTTCTCACAAACTGAGTGAACCACTCACTCATCATTTGGAAGAAAGCTTGTTTAGCTTCTCCCTCTTGACCGCTAGTAGCTGCTCTCGAATCAGATGGCGCTATCCCTTGAGCGGGAGCAGGTGCGTTGCTTTCTACATCGTCAGCTACGGCTCTATGGCTCTTTCAGGATCCATTACTATACAAAAACACATTTTTTATGTCAGGATTCATCACACTATCACACTTCATAAATATGGCATGTATAGCTAGACTCTTTCATGCTACGTTAGTCTGAGAATCGACTAAATAATAGCTCTGATACCAATCAAATGTAGCACCCCTAAATCATAACCGTCGTCGAAATAGGGTTAAAGGGCATTACCATTTCACAGCAAAGTCTGACAAAACACATCAAAGTGTCCCTTAAATAGGTCTACGAGACCTTAATCATGCTTTAGAGAGAGGCCAGTACTAAACTGAACACATACAAAAATTTTTGAAAATTTAAAATTTTTACTAAGTTACAAAGGTCACACGCCCGTGGGGGCAAGCCGTGTGCCTCCCATGGCCTCAGACACGCCCGTCTGTCTAAGCCGTGTCAAAATAGGGCATACATACTGACTTGACCACACGACCTGACACACGCCCGTGTGCCTCACCCGTGGTCGCTACCGACATACACCACATAGCCAGTCACATGCCCGTGTCCAGCCCATGGTCGAGCTTGACTTGTTTTGAATTGCAACCTTGAAGGACACGGTCGAGCCACACGCTCGTGTGCTCAAAAGTGTGGGCAAATGTAGGCCATTTACAAGGCCAAAATGCCATCCCCACTTGGGTCATTCTTACCAACACCAATTTACACCAATTCAAATCATCAAAGACAATTAAAACATACCAAAATATACATCATTTCTAACCATTTAAGAGCCTAACAATCATACCAACTTATAAGGCATTTAATTCCACATAACCTCAATCATTTCAAGATAGAATCCATCACATACTTATAATTAGTAATGTGCTAGCTATGCAACAATGAATTCACCATTCATATAACCATTTCATTTTCCATCAAGCTAAACCAAAACTAGCATCGTGAAACTTATCTAGTCATTCATAACCACAAACATATATTTAGCCATATCACATGGCCATTTACACATATCAATCATAACCTAAAAATAACTAGCCTATACATGCCATTCTTTGTATATACACTTTTAAAAAAATACCAAAATAAGATTGAGTAGTGTGATGACGATCCTCGACGGTCCTTGAGCTTTTAGTAGCTTTGACAATTTATAAAATAGAGCAAACACACACAAAATAAGCTTTCAAAAGCTTAGTAAGCCATATATAAACAAACTTAACATAAATTGCACATAGCTACATTGATCCAATGACATTAATGTTTCTCATTGCAATCCAATCACATATTCTTTGGCTCATTTGCTTAGCTATAGCTTGCCACATTCCTCAAGTCAATATCTTATATACACATAGCTCATTCAAACATATAATCACATATTATCTCATGAATAAACACATATTCACTTTAGTAAGCTTATATAAACACTTACCTTTCATGCACATATAGTGTACTTTTCAATCATACCTGAATCGTTATTACTTCTCACATAGACATTCATTTCGCGGACTTGCCCATTGAACCTTTCGAAATTGAATAGGATACTTAGAGTGCTCGGAATAGCCATACAATGCCAACGTCCTAGAGGAGGTCTTACATGTACTCAGATATCGATGCCATTGCCCCAGACAGGGTCTTACATGAATCAAATACGATGCCAATGTCCCAGACATGGTCTTACACGTAAATCTCATATCGATGCCAACGTCCCAAACATGGTCTTACACAAAAGCTCGAATCAACACCAATGTCCCAGATGTGGTCTTACATAATCTCACATATCGGAAACCTATGTCATGACATACACAATCCTAGCTATTCCTAGGTTCAAACGGAACTTTTTCGGAAGTTGACAACAAATCGATATTACCTCGGATTTCATGTATTCATCATCTCATATTCATTCGTCATCATAATTTTCATATGAACATACATATATCAATATAAAAACATTTATTTGTATATTGATTTACCTCAGAGTCGGAATAAACGAGCGATTTCGAGTACTCGATCACTTTAGACTTTCTGCGATCTAAATTTGTTTTCTTCGGTTCTTGATCTATACATATTCAATTTCAACTCTTTTATTCACCAATTCATAAAATTCAATCCAAGAACACATATTTAGGGCAATTTACAAATTAGCCCCCACATTTTCATATTTTGACATTTTAGTCCCTATTTCACAAAATTAAAAATTACACATAATTTCATATTACCTATGCCTAGCCAAATTTTTCTCATGCTCAAATGAGTCCATACATTTCATTTATTTCACAATTTATCCCTCAAAATTTTATTCTTTCAATTTAATCCATATTACTCAAAATCATCAAAACTCCAGAGACAAACTATGTTATTCTATCATATATAATTCATATTTCACATCAAACATCCAAAAAATCACATGTTCATCAATGCCACATTACAAAATATTCATCAATTTACAAAATTGAAGCATGGGTTTTGAAGTGTACAAAGCAACGATTACAAAAATGTAAAAATTATCAAAAATTGAACAAAACTCTTACCTTAATTTTGCTTGATAGTAGCCGAAACCTAAAGTGGTTTTCTTCCTTTCTTTTTCTTTCACATTCGGCTAAATAAAGATGAGATATCCATCTTTTATGTTTTATTTTATTATAACTTAACTTATTAACATATTTACTTATTTAACCTTTATTAATCACATTAAATTTCCATTATCTAATGTCCATTGCTGTCCAAGCCACATTAAAATGGCCTAATTCCCTTTTAAGGCCTTCATATTAAAAGAACATGGCATTTAAACACCTTATCAATTATCCATGCACTTTTGCATCTTACGCAATTTAGTACTTTTCTCAAATTAAGCACACAAATAACCAAACGAAAACACGAAATATTCACACATGCTTAATCATATACTGCAGACACAGAAAGTAATATTAAAATATTTTTTAACTCAAATTTATGGTCCCGAAACCACTGTTTTGACTAGGGTCTAAACTGGACTGTTACACCGTGTCCCAACCCGTGTCCTACCCCGTGTCCAAACAAGTGAGCTTACTGACTTGGGTCGCACGGTAAATCGCATGCTCGTGTGCCCTTCGAAGTGGTCATACATTCCCGTGTGCTAGGCTGTGTGCTAGGCCGTGCCAAACCTGTAGGGTATACTGACTTATGCAACATGGCCAAGTCACACGCCCGTGTGCTAGGCCGTAGGGGGTATACTGACTTGTACCACACGACTGATCTCATGCCCGTGTGTAAAACCGTGTGGAGTATACTGAGTTCATTTAAATTTAAACACTTAGGAACACATGGCCGTGCAACATGACCGTGTGTCACACACGGTTGAGACACACGCCCGTATGGACAAAAATAGGCTATTTACCAAGCCATTTTCCACCCCATTTGGTACACATCTTCACCTACACAAATGAAACCAAACCTAGCATAATATGCAATCCAAAACAACCAAACCAAGCCTAAATCTTACCATTTCAATACTAACCAATTCAAGGCACATAAGTACTACAATATGCTATTTAAATTCATACCAATCCTTGTCTTCTCAAATCATCAAAATGACCATTAACAAAGATGTATTATTAGACCTAATTTTACAAGCATAGATTTATCCACAATTCTTAAATTTACCATTCATAGTACCTATTATCATCATTCATCAAACAACCATCAACTAACTCAATTCATAAGACTTAACTATACATATATGTACATTATTCAAAGATACCAAATAAACCAAAATAATTCATCACACATGGCTATATATACATGCCAAATATAAACATTTACAATTCCAATTCATATGGCCAATACCATTAACAAAACATAACCAAAATGACTCAAAGTCCTTATGTAAAAGCCGATTTTTAGGTCAAATCAGAACAGTTGTTTTGGGACCACAAATTTGAGGCGAAAATATTTATTTTATTATTTTATTGAAGTTTACAGCATAATAGAATTATGATGTGAAAGTTTCGTAAAGAAAATTTTACTGTTTGAATGGTTAATTTGAGTAAAAGGACTAAATTGCGTAAACTGTAAAACTTGTGTTCTATTAACTAAAAGTGTCTAATATCTATAGAATCTTAAAGTTAAGGTCCTTATGTTTAAATTACTCCATTAACATGATAGTGGATGATAGTGGCTTGGTAAATTTGAAATTATTAATGTTCATTAAGGCTAATTTCGTAATTTGGTTAATAAGGTTAATTATAATAAAACAAAACAAAATTTCCATCCATTATCATCTTCTTTAACCGAAAATTGAAGGGAGAAAAGCCATTGTTAGGGTTGATATTCGGCCAACCTTCTCTTTCTCATTTAGGTATGGTTTTTGATCCATTTTTAATGATTTCTAATGTTTTTGTGGTCGTTGCTTCGTATTCTAGCTAGCCCGTACCTTCGATTCTGAAATTGTTAAAGATTTTAAGAGTTGCCATTGATGAGTTTATGTATTCTTTGGTGTTTGAAGTTGAAATATGAATTTTTGATGATAGATTTTTCATGTTTTGTAAAGTGATTTTTGACAAAAATGTCAAAAATTGATTAAATTGTAAAAATGTGAAAGTTTAGGGGTAAATGTGTAAAATAGCCCTAATATGTGTTTTGGACTAAATTGCATAAATAGTTGATAAATAAGTGAATTTTGAATATATTTAGATCAAGAAAAGAGGCATCTGAAATTGGATCGGGGGAAAGGCAAGATTATCGAGTAATTAATGCATTTCGTCGTTTCCAAACTCGAGGTAAGTTAATATAATTAGAATCAAACTTTAAATACTTGTATTTATTTGAGATGTATGTTGATAATTGAGTATTTGATACACTTGGAGTACAGATGCTTAATTGATATAGAATGATTATTACCGAGCCCAATTTGAACCATATGAATTCGTAGGATACGAGTGATATGTCACTAGGGTTACCATTTTGGTCGAGCTCCTGCATTTGTTGCAGACTCACCACAGCTTGTATGAGCTTATCGATATATCAGCTCATAAGAGCTTACTATTTTCAGCTTGTTAGAGCTTACCGTTTCAGCTCAATAGAGCTTACTGTCCATCAGCTCAGAAAGAGCCTACTTATCATAGCTCGAAAGAGCGAAAATGATAATGAATTGACAGATTACTGATGTATATCACCTGAGTATCCTTTGAAGTTCTAATGGGTTCAACGAGCATAAATACTATTTTTACAGATGAGTACTGTTATTGAATGAATTACTGATTATATGTTTGAGAGTAAAATGTTGAATATGATGTACATGATATATAAATTTGGTATGATACAATGTATTGAGTATTGAATTGAGAGAATGGACAATCTCATATATTATGTGACTAACTTGTTGGTGAATGATTTTGTTAGGCATTTGGAAATTGAATTGAGTTTACCTTATTTATTGTCTTGATTATATTACAATTGGTAAGTTTAATTCTGAATTATACGGGCTTACTAAGCTATAAAGCTTACTCTATTTCTTTTCTGTGTTTTATAGAGGTTCGATAGCTCACTCGATTCGGATAAAGTCGAAGTTATGCATCATACTATCTAGTTGACGATTGGTACTTTGAAATTTATGGATATATGTAAATATGTCATGTATAGGCTAGTTATAAGATGATAGTTATGGTTACTTGAATTAGAAATTTTGGTACATGTTATGGTGTAAGTTTAAGCCATGTGATTTGGCTTAATTTGGTATAATGTTTTGGTTATGTATGAGTTTATAAATATGGTATGTTTGGCAAGTAGTAAATGGAATGGAAATATGCACTTGTTGATTTGATTTGAAGTAGTCACATGAATGAAAAATGCATGATATTATTTAGGTATTTGAATCCTATATTGAAATGGTATAAAATGTGTTTGAAATGTCATGATTACGCCAATTGAGTTGTGAAATGTAGAAATTTATGCTTGTATATGTAAGTAAAAACAGGGTGGCAAAATGGCTAAATAGATGGCTTATTTTTGTCCACACGGAAAGAGACACGTGCGTGTGTCTCAACTGTGTGTGACACACGGTTTTATTGCAAGACCGTGTGTCATTTGGTTTTGGAATTAAATTGAAGTCAGTATGCTCCACGTGGCCTCACACACGGACGTGTGATTTGTCGTGTGTCACAAGTCAGTATACCCCCTAAATGGCACACGGCCTAGGACACGGGCGTGTGACTTGGCCGTGTTGCATAAGTCAGCATACCCTACAGGTTTGGCACGGCCTAGTACATGGACTGGCACACGGGCGTGTGTGGCCATTTCAAAGGGCACATGGGCTAGACACACGGGCATGTGGTTTTTCGTGTGATCCAAGTCAGTATGTATGCCCTGTTTCCACATGGCCTGAGACACGGGTGTGTCTGGAGCCGTGTGAGGCACACGACCTACTCACACGGGCGTGTGACCCCTGTGTGCTTGAATTTTTTCTAAGTTTCCAAAATTTTTATAAGTTATCGGTTTAGTCCCGAACCACTCCTTAAGCATCTTTAAGGCATCGAAGGCTATTTTAAGGGACAAAATGATTGAGATTGAATAATGATTGTTTAAATTGATCAAATGATTGACAAAAGTACATTATATGTGATAGAAGTTCGGTAATACTTTGCAACCCTATTCCGGTGACGAATACGGGTTAGGGGTGTTACATTTATTGGTATCAGAGTTACGATTTAGTCGATTCTAGGACTAACGTAGCGTATGTGAGTCTAGATATACATGCCATATATATAAAACTATGATAATGTGATGACTCTTGACATTTTTAAATGTGGTCACAGCATCAGACATTATTAGACTTTTCTGGACAGTTCCAGAGATAATGATCAAGAGATCTACTTCTAAAACAAGCTCTGCTCACTATTATCAGACAATTAAATATTTTAGTCAAACAGTCAATCAGATATCACATTCAGTCACAGTGTCAATCAGATGCATATGAGTGCAAATGAGTTATAAAATAACCCAACCATCCAGCCAACACACCATCTCTGTCCAACCCTACACTTACTGTGGGGATTTAATCAACCCACCCATCCCTGCACTCTGAATAGAACCTCGAAAAGCCTATCCAACCTTATACTCTATACGATGTCATCCCGGGTTGCCCGGCAACTATTATCATCAGCATTGTCCTTGACCCTTAAGGAATTAGGACTAATCAGTGTGCAGCTAAACTGCCATTCTCATATATTACGCAGCAAGGCTAGTGTATAAGCTGTATTGTACAATGCGATAAATCGCGGTACAGACATGGAGTAAAACTGCCAGATCAGATAGTGGTACGTAGCGTGGCTAACATACATGTGGTACAGTGCAATGCGGTAATGCACTATACCGTTATGATGTCATCCCGAGTCACCCTGCAACAATGATCATCCACATTGTCCACGACCCTTAGGGTATTAGGACTATCAGAATGCAGATAAACTGCCAAATTGTAAATCTCTCTTCTCTTCAACAAACCACATGAAATAATTTTATGCAGATGTATGTATGTAGTCCTATGAACACAATCAAAACACCAGTTATAGATAGTTAATCAAAGAAGACACTCACCTCCAATCAGTCAGCTACAGAATCAAATATGTGCACATTCACAGCTCAAGTTTGGTTTCCATCTTATCACACAACGAACCACAATTAACACACATAAATCAAAGTCAGAGCAGAGTCATTACTACCCTTGCTAAAGCTTAACTAAGGGTTGAAACACACAGAGTCACGATGGCATTCTATTTGCCTAAAAATCAAAATTTGGTGAGTTAGAGCCACACGCCCGTCTGCTCTGGCCGTATGAAGCAATTCAGGCCGTGTGGGGATCCAAATGCCCGTGAGAATAGTGGCACATGGCCGTCTGACAGAGGCACACGTCCGTACGAGGAGTGGCACACGGTCGTGTGATAGAGGCACACGGCCGTGCAAACAGGCCTTGTAACTCACTGTCCAATTTCACTAGCTTAAGGTGCAGGGCTGACACGACCATGTGAAGGTGTCACATGCTCGTGTGGCCATCAGACATGTCCATGTGTCCCATAACAAATGCCAGTGTGGAATCCCTAGGCCCCAAATCAGTCACACAGCCATGTGTCTCAAAACACACGTCTGTGTAAAAGCCCTAATTTCCCCAAACCAGTCACACGGCCTAACGGCCAAGCCGTGTGACCCTAAAACTTAGAATCCCTAATTCCTGAATCCACACGCCCGTATGCCCTAAGGACACGGTCGTGTGAAAATCGTCAAAATCCCCAAAATTGGCCACACGACCATGTGGCATCAATTTGGCTGAAAACCCTAGTTCCCAAATCCACACGGCCATGTGCCTCGGCACACACTCGTGTGGCCGTCGAGCAGGCTACGAAACCACCCCAATTCAGCCCCAAAAACACCATTTTGGCCACTAGAACCGTCCCTAACCTTTACCCTATCAAAGTATACCGAAAAGTGGAAATTTCTCATCACTTCCATCTACTACAACTCAAAATCCTTGGTTTGACATTCACTTAAGGAAACCCGAGTCATAAGTTTGCAAAAACCATTTAGCAAATAATAGAAAAAATAATGTAGTTACAGTTCAAATCCCACACCTGTTTGCGATTAGAGAAGACGGTAGAGGCGCAAAATTCTCGAATCCACAAACCAACCGTTTTAAGAATATTTAAAAAGCAGACGAGAGGGGAGGAGAGGAGAACGTGAACATAGAAAAGCCAAAAAATATAAAAATAAAATAAAATCAGTTCTTTTTCCTAAAACTAATAATTTAATAATTTTAAATACTTATACTTATTAACTAAAATCAAAACAAAATAAAGTACCTATCAATGTTCACACTAAGACTCAAACCCAGAACCATGAGGTTCCCTAACACTATCTCGGTGGAACCTCTAGACTAGCAGGCCCATTCTGACACTAAACTGCACAACTTAACTTATGTGTGCAACCTCCTTACTGCCACTATACTCAAAACCCAAAAATTCTAGGCCCAAAATTTGGGGCGTTACAATTTTAGTATTTAAAAAGAGTTTACATGTCGAGTCTACAGAGTTTGTAATTAAAGTATCGAACCCCTTAGAAAAATCTGTGTTAGTTGATAAAATTTGTAAGAATTGTCCTTTGATGACTCGGGGTTACTGTTTTTGGGCTAACTTGATGCTTCTACCATTCGATGAGTTTGATGTGATTTTGGGTATGGGTTGGCTAACTACTCATGATGCAGTTGTGAATTGTAGACGAAAGACTATCGAATTGAAATGTCAAAACAGTGAAATTCTTCTGATTGAGCCTGATGATTCGAGTGAATTACCTATTGTGATATCGTCTATGTTAGCCCAAAAATGTATGAAAAAGGGTTGTGATGCATATCTTGCATATGTATTAGATACTAAGATATCTAAATCAAAGATTGAATCTATACCTGTTGTTTGTGAGTTTTCAGATGTATTTCCCTAAGAATTATCGGGGTTGCCACTGATTAGAGAGGTTGAATTTGGAATTTAATTAGTACCGAGAACAACATCGATATCGATAGCTCCGTACAGAATGGCTTCAATAGAATTAAAAGAATTGAAAGCTTAGTTGTAAGAATTGACAAATAGAGGTTTTGCACGACTGAGTTATTCGCCTTGGGGTGCACTGGTATTGTTTGTGAAAAAGAAATATGGCACAATGAGAATGTGTATCGATTACAGACAGTTGAATAAGGTGACTATAAAGAACAAATACCCTCTACCGCAGATTGATGATTTATTTGATCAGTTGAAAGGGGATACAGTATTTTCAAAGATTTATTTGAGATCGGGATATTATCAGTTACTAGTTAAAGAGTCAGATGTGCCGAAAACTGCATTCAGAATGAGGTACGGACATTATGATTCCTTGTTATGCCTTTCGGATTAACTAATGCTCTAGCAGTTTTTATGGACTTGATGAACTGGATATTCAGACCGTATTTAGACAGATTTGTTTTTGTATTCATTGACGACATCCTGATCTATTCATGAGATGAATCTGAACATTCTGAGCACCTGATAGTTGTGTTACAAACTCTACGTGATAAGCAATTATTTGTAAAATTCAGCAAATGTGAGTTTTGGCTCCGAGAGGTTGGATTTCCTGGGCATATTGTTTTAGTTGAAGGTATTAGAGTTGCCTGAGTAAGATTTCTGCTATTGTTGATTGGAAACCTCCAAGAAACGTATCAGAAGTCTGTATTTTTGTGGGCTTAGCGGGTTATTACCGAAGATTCGTGAAAGGATTTTCGATGATTGCAACACCAATGACACGACTACTTTAAAAAGATGTGAAATTTGAATGGTCAGAAAAATGTCAGCAGAGTTTTGAACAGTTGAAAGTATTGTTAACTGAAGCACCAAGTTTGGCTCAACCTGAATTGGGGAAAGAATTTGTTATTTATAGGGACGCGTCATTAAATGGTCTGGGATGTGTTCTAACGTAAGAAGGAAGATTTATAGCTTATGCTTCTCGAAAATTGAAACCGAATGAAAAGAATTATCTGACGCACGACCTTGAGTTGGCTACAATTGTGTTTACATTAAAAATTTGGTGACACTACTTATATGGTGAAAAATGCCACATTTATACGGATCACAAAAGCTTAAAGTACCTGATGTCACAGAAAGATTTGAATCTGCGACAATGAAGATGGCTCGAGTTATTGAAAGACTATGAATTTTTGATTGATTATCATCCAGGAAAAGCTAATGTTGTTGCTGATGCCCTGAGCCGAAAATCTTTGTTTGCATTATGAGCAATGATTACCCAGTTGATGACTTGTGATGATGGGTCTATTTTAGTTGAATTAAAAGCTAAATCGGTATTTCTTCAACAAATTTGTGAATCTCAGAAAAGGGATCGTGAATTGCAAGTTAAACAGATTCAATGTGAGAATATCCTTGATTTAGAGTTTCAGATTTGAATTGATGATTGTTTAAGGTTCCAGAATAGAATTTGCATACTGAGAAATTCAGAACTTATTCAAAAAATTTAGCACGAAGTGCACCATAGCTGCTTATCTATTTATTTAGGAAGTACCAAAATGTATAACGATTTGAAACAGTTTTACTGGTGGCAAGGCATGAAATGAGAAATATTAGAATTTGTTTCTAAATGTTTGATTTGTCAGCAACTCAAAGCTGAACATCAAGTACCATCTGGTTTACTGTAGCCTATGATGATTCCCGAGTGGAAGTGGGATAGAGTTACAATGGATTTTGTGTCGGGATTGCCTCTAACTCTGAAAAAGAAATATGCTATCTAGGTTGTAGTTGATCGACTAATGAAATCTACACATTTCATACCAGTACGTACATATTACTCACTTGACAGATTAGCTGAATTGTATATTTATGAGATTGTTCGATTACACGAGGTGCCATTATCTATTATTTCTGATAGAGATCAGAGATTTACATCACGATTCTGGAAGAAACTGTAAGAAGCTTTGGGTACGAAGTTTGAATTTTAGTACAGCTTTTCATCCTCAAACTGACGGTCAGACTGAAAAAGTTATTCAGATTCTTGAAGACATGTTGAGATGTTGTATTTTAGAGTTTGAGGACAGTTGGGAAAAATACTTGTCATTGATTGAATTCGCATATAATAATAGTTTTCAGACGAGTATAACAATGGCACAGTACAAAGCTTTATATGGTTGCAAATTTCAAACTCCGCTATACTAGACCGAACTAAGTGAGAAAAAGATTCAAGGGGTTGAATTGATCAAAGAAACTAAAGAAAAAGTGAAAATGATTCATGGATTTGAAACGTAAAGAAATTGAATTTCAGGTCGGGGACCGAATGTTCTTAAAGGTGTCATTGTGGAAAAAGGTTCTTCGATTCGGCAGTAAAGGGAAGTTAAGTCCACGATTTATCGGGCCTTACGATATCATTGAAAGAATAGGGCCTGTGGCATATCGACTAGCTTTACCGTCAGAACTTGAAAAGATTCACAATGTTTTCCACGTTTCTAAGTTACGTCGATATAGATCTGATCTGTCACATGTGATTTCTCCGGTAGATATTGAGATACAGACATATTTTATGTATAGCAAAGAACCGATAAGGATTTTAGCTCGTGAAATTAAAGAATTGAGAAATAAGCGCATAGCTCTAGTAAAGGTTCACTGGCATAAACTCGGGATTAAGGAAGCTACGTGGGAACCTGAGAAAGCTATATGAAATAGTACCCTAACCTATTCATTGGTAAGATATTCGGGGAAGAAAATCCCTAAAGGGGAGAGTTGTAACAGCCCATTTTTAGGTCAAACTTGAATAGTGGTTTTGGGACCACAAATTTGAGGCCAAAATATTTAATTTATTATTTTATTAAAGTTTATAGCATGATATAATTATTGTGTGAAAGTTTCGTAAAGAAATTTTACTATTTGAATCGTTAATTTGAGTAAAAGGACTAAATCGTGTAAAGCGTAAAACTTGTGTTCTATTAGTTAAAAGTGTCTAATAGCTATAGAACCTTAAAGTTAAGGTTCTTATGTTGAAATTAGACCATTAACATGATAGTGGATGATAGTGGCTTGGTAAATTTGAAATTATTAATGTTCATTAAGTCTAATTTAGTAATTTGGTTAATAAGGTTAATTATAATAAAACAAAACAAAATTTCCATCCATTATCATCTTCTTTAACCAAAAATTGAAGGAAGAAAAGCCATTGTTAGTGTTGATATTCGGCCAAGATTCTCTTTCCCATTTAGGTATGGTTTTGGATTCGTTTTTAATGATTTCTATGTTTTTGTGATTATTGCTACGTATTCTAGCTAGCCCGTACCTTCGATTTTGAAACTGTTAAAGATTTTAAGAGTTTCCATTGATGAGTTTATGTATTCTTTGGTGTTTGAATTTGAAATGTGAATTTTTGATGATAGATTTTCATGTTTTGTAAAGTGATTTTTGACAAAAATGTCAAAAATGGATTAAATTGTAAAAATGTGAAAGTTTAAGGGAAAATGTGTAAAATAGCCCTAATATGTGTTTTGGACTAAATTGCATAAACAGTTGATTAAATAAGTTAATTTTGAATATATTTAGATTAAGAAAAGAAGAATCCGGAATTGGATCGAGGGAAAGGCAAGATTATCAAGTAATTAACTCATTTCGTCGTTTCCATACTCAAGGTAAGTTCGTATAATTAGAATCAAACTTTAAATACATTTATTTATTTGAGATATATGTTTATAATTGGGTATTTGATACACTTGGAGTACAAATGCTTAATTGATATAGAATGATTATTACCGAGCCCCGTTTGAACCATATAAATTCGTAGGATACAAGTGACATGTCACAAGGGTTACAGTTTTGGTCGACCTCCTGCATTTGTTGCGGACTCACCACAACTCATATGAGCTTATCAATATATCAGCTTGTAAGAGCTTACTGTTTTCACCTCATTAGAGCTTACTGTTTCATCTCAATAAAGCTTACTGTCCATCAGCTCAAGAGGAGCCTACTTATCATAGCTCGAAAGAGCGAAAATGATAATGAATTGACGAATTACTAATGCATATCACCCGAGTATCCTTTGAAGTTCTAATGGGTTCAACGGTCATAAATATTGTTTATACAGATGAGTACTATTATTCAATGAATTATTGATTATATGTTTGAAAGTAAAATGTTGAATATGATGTACATGATATATAAATTTGGTATGATACAATGTATTGAGTATTGAATTGGGAGAATGGATGATCTCATGTATTATGTGACTAACTTGTTGGTGAATGCTTTTGTTAGGCATTTGGAAATTGAATTGAGTTTACCTTATTTATTGTCTTGATTATATTACAATTGGTAAGTCTAATTATGAATTATATAGGCTTACTAAGCTATAAAGCTTACTCTACTTCTTTTTCGTGTTTATATAGGTTTGATAGCTCGCTCGATTCGGATAAAGTCAGAGTTACGCATCACACTATTTAGTTTCCAATTAGTACTTTTGAATTTGTGGATATATGTAAATATGGCATGTATAGGCTAGTTATAAGATGGTAGTTATGGTTACTTAAATTAGAAATTTTGGTACATGTTATGGTATAAGTTTAAGCCATGTGATTTGGCTTAATTTGGTATAATGTTTTGGTTATGTATGAGTTTATAAATATGGTATGTTTGGCAAGTAGTAAATGGAATGGAAATATGCACTTGTTGATTTGATTTGAAGTAGTCACATGAATGAAAAATGCATGATATTATTTAGGTATTTGAATCCTATATTGAAATGGTATAAAATGTGTTTGAAATGTCACAGATTGGTTGCCAATTGAGTTGTGAAATGTAGAAATTTATGCTTGTATATGTAAGTAAAAATAGGGTGGCAAAATGGCTAAACAAATGGCTTATTTTTGTCCACACGGAAAGAGACACGTGCGTGTGTCTCAACTGTGTGTGACACACGATTTTATTGCAAGACCGTGTGTCATTTGGTTTTGGAATTAAATTGAAGCCAGTATGCTCCACACAGCCTCACACACGGGTGTGTGATTGGCTGTGTGTCACAAGTCAGTATACCCCTTAAATGGCACACGGCCTAGCACATCGGTATGTGACTTGGCTCTTTTGCAAAAGTCAGTATACCCTATAGTTTTGGCTTGGCCTAGTACACGGACTGGCACACGGCATGTGTGGCCATTTTGAAGGGCATACGGGCTAGACACACGGGCGTGTGGTCGGCCGTGTGACCCAAGTCAGTATGTATGCCTTGTTTCCACACGACCTGAGACACGGGCGTATCTGGAGCAGTGTGAGGCACACGTCCTGTTCACACAGGCATGTGACCCCTGTATGTTTGAAATTTTTCTAAGTTTCCAAAAATTTTATAAGTTATCTGTTTAGTCCTGAACCGCTCCTAAAGCATGTTTAAGGCCTCGAAGGCTATTATAAGGGACAAAATGATTGAGATTGAATAATGATTGTTTAAATTGATCAAATGATTGACAAAAGTACAGTTATATGTGTTAGAAGTTCGGTAATACTTCACAACCCTATTCCGACGACGGATGCATGTTAGGGGTGTTACACCCTATACATGCCATATGACCAAACCATAAGTTCAAAAGTACCAAAGTGATAGTTGAATAGTGTCACGATGTCTCCGTCGATCTCTAAATTTGAGCTATCTTTGAAATCACTATAAAACATGGGAAAAATAAACAAAGTAAACTATAAAGCTTAGTAAGCTCGTATTAGATAAATTTAATGCAATCACTTAAATATGATTCAATAATTTCAATATGTCACTATGTAACTTTCCTTAACTATCAAACCTTTCAAGTGCTCATTCACAAAACCATATACATTCATCATCATTTCTCCCATTCAAAGCTAAAATGGTTTATACACATACCTGTACCATCTCGTACCAATCTCACTTACATTCTCATCTTTCATTTACCTGTTGAATTGTTTGGAATAGAAGTCGGATACTCAAGGATCTTACACGATAAGTACCTATACCATGGCCCGTAGCCTAATCAAGGTAACTTATCTTTGAAATTCTGGTATCATGCCCCGAAGGTAAAATCAGCTGATATGCATGGCCTGAAGCCAAATCGGTATATCTTGCACCCGAAGTGCTAACACATGGCCCGAAGCCAACATCAAAGTATCCCTAATGACATGTTACTAGCATCCTAAACTATTCCTAAGGTTCAACTGGGATTTCAACTGTCGAATCATCGTCAAATCATTTTTGAACTTGTCCGTAATCACATAATCACACAATTCATGCTATATCAAATCATATAAAATACATTTGTAACGAAATTATAACATACGAACTTACATCGGATGTTAAAACGGCAAATCGAGTCGATTAGTCGATAACTTTACCTTTTCCCTGATCCAAGTCTGTATTTCTCCTATCTTGATCTAATTATAATCAAAGTTAGCTTATTTAATCATCCATTCATTCAATTTAGTCCAAATCAAACTTTAAAACACATTTACACATTTTCCTCATATATTTCACATCTTTACAATTTAGTCCTTATTTCAAAAAATCACAAATTAATGAAATTCACAATAGACCCATGCTAGTTGAATTACCATAATGCCCTTAGCATCCCATAATTTTCATTTATTTCACATTTTAACCACTAATTTTACATATTTAACAATTTAATCCCTATTTTGCATTTTCACTAAAAATCACTTAACAAAACTTGGTTAACTATCAACAACCATTCAAAATCTATCATCAAAAATCAAAATACTCATATATTCATTAATGGTATCATTCAAAATCTTTAACATTTTTTTCAAATTAGTCCCTAGGCTAGCTAGTACTAGATGCAACGATCACAAAAACATAAAAAATCATTAAAAACAAGACAAAAATCACTTACCAAATTAAGCTTCAAAGTGACCAAACCTTCAAACTAATATCATGGCTTTTCTAAGCCCTAATTTTTGGCTAACAAGATGATAATGAATTAATATTATTTTTATTTTATTTTAATTAACCTTTTATTAACTAGTTTACTAAAATAACCTTTGTTACAAATCATTTAAATTCATTTATTCATGTCCATTTATGTCCACTCACACTAACCATGGTCTAATTACAAAATAAGGACCTTAAATTTAAGGTTCTATAGCTATTAGACACCTTTAGCTATTAGAACTCAAGTTTTACGCTTTATGCGATTTAGTCCTTTTTATCAAATTGACCATTTAAACGATAAAATTTCTTAACAAAATTTTCTCACAATTATTCAATCATGCTGTAAACATTAAAATAATAATAAAATAAATATTTCAACTTCAAATTTGTGGTCCCAAAACCACTGCTTTAATTTTACTAAAAACGGGTTGTTACATATATTGACTTTTGGATCTTTGAATTGGAAAATGTCAATTGAGATTATGTTAATGAATTGTTAAATTGTCATATGCATATAAGATGGCCCTATAGCTTAAATGGTTCAAAGGTAGAAATTATCTTGTATATTATGATTGGTATTAAGTTTTGAATGGTTAAATTGATGAAATGAACAATGATGATACATCCATGGTAGCATGTTAAATGTTTGAAAGTGTTATTTTATGCTTAAACAAGTTAGGTATGAAATTAACCATCTTGCTAGGCCATTTTGTGTTGATACCGTATGGATTTATGAAAATAGTCAATCACGTCGCGATGTCGGGCCCTTAACGTTACGACGAGGAATAGTCAGTGAGTGGCGTCACAACCTGGAACCCTTGAAGTGGCAATGTCAACCCGATAGTTTGAAAACTTTACAATTTGGTCTTTATTCGACCTCAAGTTATTAAAAAAAGCTTTCGCAAGCTCGTATATGATTTTAAATCATGTCATAATAATGTTTTAAACTTAATAATATGTTTTAAACTTAATAATATGTTTTATTTTTAAAATTGAATTGTAATTAACCATAGTTACTCCAGAAACAAATGTGGCATCTCGTAACTCGAACCCGACGATTGGGTCAAGTATGGAGTGTTACAGAAAACTACCATAGTTTTGTTTTAGAAATGAATGAAATGAACCAAGATTAGAAGGCTTGAGTAATGACAATATGTGTAACACCCCTAAACTGTCTTTATCTTCAAATTAGGGTTATATAGTATTACGACAGTTAACAAATTCAAGAACAATCTAAAACAATTCGAAAATAAATTTAAATATCAAAATTCAATAAATATTCATTATTCATAGCTTGAGTACAAAAATGAGAATTAAATCGAGCTTACAGAACCCTAAAATCAATTTGGAAACAAGTAGAGACTAATCTGAAACAAAACAAAAAAATATGGAAAAAAACTAAAAATAGGGGTCACACGGCTATCTGGCTCAAAAACATGGTTGTGTGGTCAAACTGTGTGCGAGAACTCAACCCGTGTAAAGGCGACACACAGTTGCCTCTCCAAACCGTGTGACAACCTATGACTTTGTGGACAAACTTGCACCAAAAATCAAATAAACCACGTGGTCGTGTGTGGCTCACGGTTGTGTGACAGCTCGTGTCCCCGACCATATACACCTAAAATAACTTCTAAAACAAGACAATTCATCAACCATTTCTTAGTTACCAAGCCAAACCATTTCTAACAATTTTCACACATTCAAAACCCATTCAAATATGCCTAAAAAATACGAAAACACTCAACCTAAGTGCCTATCCAATATGCCCTCATTGGCACCACATTTCAAATATTAAACTCCAAATTCACATACTTCATTACCCAAATAGAAAAACATGTATATATAAAGCATTTCATAACCTCAATCCACATCCAAAACCAAACTTTCAAGAGCATGAATCACACCACTTATATCTACATAAGCATTCCAAACTAAAAGTACCTTTTAAGAAGCACATTACCATATTTGCAAAACCAAACATAACACAAAATACATATTTACATATGATATTTAAAATCCTAATACATGTCATTTATAGCCAAACCAAAATGATTAAAATTCTACTGAGTCAAAAGAACGGATAGTGTGAGCTCTAACTTAATGTAACAACCCAGTTCAGACCCTAGTCAGAACAATGGTTTCGAGACCACAAATTCGAGATTAAAAAATATTTTAATATTATTTTTGGTGTTTACAGTATGTGATTAAGTCTATTTGAAATTTTTGTGTAAAAATTTTATTGTTTGAGTGCTTAATTAAGAAAAAAGGACTTAATCGCATAAAATGTAAAAGCTGTGTGCTGATTGTTTAAGTGCCTAAATGTTGTTGTCTTTATATTTGGGAAAATAGCCCACTATTAAGTTAGTGGATGGAAATGGACCATTATGACCTTGATGTTTATATGATTCATATATTAATTAAAAGGTTCATGTGGTAAATTATGAATTAATGTTAATATAATTAAAATAAAACAAAAGTTAGTGGAGGTATTCATCTTTTTTGCCAAAATTAAAGAAGGAAGAAGACAACCATGGCTATTTAGGGTTCGGTTCTTTGAAGTTCTAATTGGTATGTAATTTTTGTTCGATTTTTTATGAACATTTTTATGATCGTTGCTTAGTGTTCTAACTAGCCCGTGCTTCAATTTTAGAATTTGATGATGATTTTGAGATATGCCATTGGTGAATATTTGAGCTTTGTGTTGATAGTTGGTGAAAATGAAAGATATGTGAAAGATTAACATGTTTTATCTTTGAATTTTTGGTGAATTTGAGTAACTTGGGCTAAATTGAGAAAAATGTAAATTGAAGGACTAAAATGTGAAATACATGAAATGTGTGGGCTTGTATTATCATCGAAAGAATCCGGCTAAGCTTGTGTGAATAGAAATTTGGTGTATTTTATGATTTTGTGAAAAAGGGACTAAAGTGTTGAAATGTGAAAATGTGAGGGCTATTTTGCAAAATACCCGAAATATGTGTGTGTGGACTAAATTGAATGAATTGGTGATTGAATGGGCTGAATTTGAATGTGTATAGACCAAGAAAGGAGAGGTTCGTATCGAGATCGAAGCAAATACAAAATGCTCGATTAATCGACTGTTTCGGTATTTTGACGTCTGAGGTAAGTTTGAATATAATACTAGTTGTTAAAATATATCTATGTGATGTGAATTGAATGGATATATATATATAGTTATGAGATTAGAAATGCTATGTGCGGAATTGAGTTAGATGGCACTAAGTGTGCGAAATTAGAAACGAGATAGAGATGATTAACATTGTGTGTGCAAAGAGATAGAAGCTTCGGCTTATTGATTTGGCACTGTGTGTATGATACGATATAGTTTGATTTAACATATTGGCAATAAGTATGTGATGACGATTATGTTTCAATTATGAAACTGGCACTAAGTGTGCAAAATAATCAAAAGAATAGTAAAAGTCAGACGAGGTGTAATATCGAGCAATTAAGTAGCATGAATGGTGAGTAACTATGTGCTGATTAAGGTACGTTTGAACCTATGTGGTTTATGATAGTTTTAAAAGTTGAATGAATAGATACTTGAGCATATGATTGAGATTGATGATGTGCCTATTTAAGCAATTATCTATGTGATGGCTTAATTATGTATTGATGTGGTATTATTGAGTAGTATGTATTATATTACGAACTTACTAAGCTCTTAAACTTACTGTGTGATTTGTTTCTCTATTTTATAGTGTTAGTAAAGCTAGCTCGGATCCAGGGATCGTCATCATCTCTATCACACTATCGACAACCTATTTTGGGTACTTTTGAAAGATATATATAGTTGGTATATGGCATGTATAGGCTAGTAGATATGGTGTATGTTTTTGGTGTGTGAACCTTGCCATGTGATTTGGTTTGGAAGTTGAATGATGTTGATGCTTATGTATGAGTTATGATAATGATGAATATGGCATGAGGTTGTAAGGTTGAAAATGGTATATTTCATGCTTGTGTTAGTTGATGGAAATGGTGTATTAATTGTGATTTGTGGCTTGACTAAATGATATTTAGTTTACATGAATTAAGTTATGGAAATGGTACTTTGAAATGGATCTTTTTGAGTAGGAATTGAATATGTGAATGGATGGTATTGTTGATGATTAATAGGAGTTTGAAATGGTATGTTTTGGTTTCTTTTGAGGCATAAATTGGTATTGGGTTGATGCATATAGGTGATTAAATGTGTGGTTGGCAAGTTTGGCTTTGCATATGGCCTATAATTCCACACGCCCGTGTTGTTTAAGTTTATCAAGTGAAACAAGTCAGGCTCGACTACAGGCTGGATACATGGGTGTGTGACTGGCCGTGTGGTGCAAGTCAGGATCGACCACGGGTGAGGCACACGGGCGTGTCTCAAGCCTTATGGACAAGTTAGTAGGTATGCCCTGTTTTCCCACGGCTTGGACACATGGGCGTGCGACATCTGTAACTTAGAAAAATGTTTGAATATCAAAAAATTCGTAAGTGTTCGGTTTAGTCCCAGCCCTATTCTAAAGCATGTTTAAGGTCTCAATGATCTCACTAAGGGACTATATGGTTATGTTTGAATATGAATGAATGATATTTGACTTGGTGTCGTGAAATGGAAATGAAATGTTCTGATTATTTGGTAATGCCTCTTAACCCTATTTTGACGATAGTTTTGGGTTAAAGGTGTTACCTTTTATTAGTATCAGAGATACGATTTAGTCAATTCTCGGACTAGCGTAGCACGTGTGAGTCTAGCTATACATGCCATATATATAATTGTGATAGTGTGGTGAATCTTGATAGCTAAAAATGTGTTTTTATATAGTAATAGATCCCGATCGAGCAGTTGCTGACGATGTAGAAAGTAACGCGCCTGCTTCTACTCAAGGGATAGCGCTGGGCACATCTAGGTTGAATGATGGTAGCCAAAAGGGAGAGGCTAAGCAAGCCTTTTTTTGAATGATGAGTGAGTGGTTTTCTGAGTTCGTTTGAACGAATTCGACTGCTAGACAACCTCCACCCCCACAAGTGCCTGTCATGCCACAAGTTATAGATCCGATTCGATTGAATAAACCTCCTGTGGATAAGATTAGAAAGTATGGTGCCAAAGATTTTAGGCCCACCGCTGAAGATGATGCTAAGCGAGCTAAGTTTTGGCTCGAGAATACTATTCGAGTGTTTGACGAGATGTCGTTGACTCTTGATTAATGTATAAAGTGTGCAATTTCTTTGTTGAGAGATACAGCTTATAACTGGTAGAAAACTTTGATTTCTGTGGTTCTGAGAGAGAAAATCACCTGGGATTTCTTTCAAGCTGAATTCAGGAAGAAGTATATCAGTCAATGATTCATTGATCAGAAGTATAAAGAATTCCTCGAGTTGAAACAAGGCCACATGTTTGTTACTGAGTACGAGTGGGAATTTGTGAGACTGAGCCAATACGCGGGAGAATGTGTTTCGACCGAAGCTACTATGTGTATATGCTTCATTGAAGTGCTGAATGAAGACATTAAATTGTTGGTTGGGCTACTTGACATAAATGAATTTGTTGTGTTAGTTGAAAGAGCCTACAAAGCCGAGGAGCTTAGCAAAGAAAAGAAGAAAGTCGATTCTAAGGCTAGATATGAAAGAAAAAGATTGATGAGCAAGTCATCTCAAACTTCATCGAAGAGATTTAAAGATGCGAGCAATCGATCAAATGCTTTTTTTGGACATTCGAGTAGAGTATCGAACCCCTTAGGCAATGTGTCTTGGTGGATAAAGTGTGCAAAAACTGTCCATTGATGTTTCGAGATATTTGTTTTTCGGCTAACTTGATGTTGCTACCATTCGATGAATTTGATATAATTATGGGTATGGATAGGCTTACTTTACATAATGCTATTGTGAATTGTAAAAAAAAAAAAGAGTACTGATTTGAAATGTCAGAATGGTAAGATAGTTCGAATTGAATCTAGTGATTTGAATGGGTTACCAGCCATTGTATCTGCGATGAAAGCTCTGAACTATGTGAGGAAGGGTTGCGAAGCTTATCTGGCATATGTGATTGATACAAAAGTGGCAGAAAATAAAGTTGAATCTGTGTCTGTGGTTTGTGAATTTCCTGATGTGTTTCCTAAAGAGTTACTGGGATTACCTCCGATCCGAGAAGTTAAGTTTGGTATTGAATTGGTACCGGGGATGACTTCTATCTCGATAGCTCCGTATAGAATGGCACCGACAGAATTGAAAGAGTTAAAGTCTCAGTTGCAAGAGTTGACAGATTGAGGATTTGCACGACCGAGTTTCTCGCCCTGGGGTGCTCCTGTGTTGTTTGTTAAAAAGAAAGATGGTACCATGAGGATGTGTATCGACTATAGACAATTGAACAAAGTGACGATAAAGAATAAATATTCATTGCCTCGTATTGATGATTTGTTTGATCAGTTGAAAGGAGCTATAATATTTTCTAAGATAGATTTGAGATCGGGCTATTATCAGCTACGAGTCAAAGAGTCAAATGTACAGAAGACTGCTTTCAGAACGAGGTACGGACACTATGAATTTTTAGTTATGCCTTTCAGACTAATGAATGCTCCTGCATTGTTTATGGACTTGATGAACCGGATATTCAGACCATATTTGGATCATTTTTTTGTAGTGTTCATTAATGATATTTTGATTTACTCATGTGATGAGATGCAGCATGCCGAGCATTTGAGAATTGTGTTACAAACTCTGCGCGAGAAACAATTGTATGCTAAGTTTAGCAAATGTGAGTTTTGGTTGCGTGAGGTTGGATTTTTGGGGCATATTGTATCAGCTGCGGGAATACGAGTTAACCCGAGTAAAATCTCAGCCATTTTAGAATGGAAGCCTCCAAGAAATATGTCTGAAGTCCGTAGTTTTTTGGGACTAGTGGGATACTATAGATAGTTTGTGAAAGGTTTCTCGATGATTGCAACTCCGTTGATGAAGTTGCTACAGAAAGATGTTAAATTTGAGTGGTCAGAAAAGTGCCAACAGAGATTTGAACAGTTAACAACATTGTTGACAGAAGCGCCAGTGTTAGTTTAACCTGAACCAGAGTTTAACCTGAACCAGGTAAAGAATTCATAGTTTACAGTGATGCATCGTTGAATGGTTTGGGCTGTGTGTTGATGCAAGAAGGGAAAGTTATCGCTTATGCTTCGAGGTAATTAAATCCGCATGAAACGAACTATCCAACGCACGACCTTGAATTAGTCGCGATTGTGTTTGCATTGAAGATTTGACGTCACTACCTATTTGGTGAGAAATGTCACATTTATACCGATCACAAGAGTTTGAAATATTTGATGACTCAGAAAGAATTGAATTTACGACAAAGAAGATGGTTAGAATTGTTGAAAGACTACGAACTTCTGATTGATTATCATTCGGGTAAAGCTCATGTTGTTGCTGATGCTTTGTGCCGAAAGTCTATATGTGCTTTACAAGCAATGAATGCTCAGATAGATCTGTGTGATGATTCAGTTTTGGCCGAGTTGCAAATGAAGCTGATATTCGTACATTAGATTTGCGATGCCCAGAAAAGTGACGTTGAAATAATGGCCAAACGAGATCAGTGTGAATTGGATGTTGATTCAAAATTTTGAGTTGATAGTGATGATTGTTTGAAATTCAGAGATCGGATTTGTGTTCCGAAGAATTCAAAGTTGATTCAGATGATTTTGAATGAAGCTCATAATAGTCGTTTGACTGTGCATCCGAGGAGTACAAAAATGTATAATGATTTGAAATAGTTTTATTGGTGGCATGGTATGAAGCAGGACATCTCTAACTTTGTGTCGACATGTTTAATATGCCAGCAAGTTAAAGCTGAACATTAGGTTCCATCCGGTTTGTTACAGCTGATAATGATTCCTGAGTGGAAATGCGAGAGGATCACGATGGACTTTGTGTCGGGATTGCCTTTATCTCCGGGAAAAAAAGATGTCATCTGGGTGATAGTTGATAGATTGACGAAATCAGCCCATTTTGTTCTGGTGAGAACAACTTATTCACTTAATAAGTTAGCTGAATTGTATATTGCTGAGATTGTGAGATTGCACGGGGTGCCACTATCTATTGTACCTGACAGAGACCTGAGATTTACCTCGCGGTTTTGGAATTAATTGCAAGAGGCTTTAGTTACAAAGCTATATTTTAGTACTGCATTTCATCCGCAAACAGATGGACAATCCAAATGAATCATTCAGGTTCTCGAAGATATGTTGAGATGTTGTATTCTTGAGTTTAAAGGTACATGGGAAAAACATATACCATTGATTGAATTTGCATACAATAACAGTTTTCAATCTAGTATTAAAATGGCACTGTATAAGGCTCTTTATGGTAGAAAATGCCGAACTCCATTGTATTGGACCGAACTGAGTGAGAATAACATTCACGGGGTTGATTTGATAAAAGAGTCTGAGCAGAAAGTAAAGGTGATTCGTGATAGTTTGAAAGCGGCCTCAGATAGTCAGAAGTCTTATTCAGACTTGAAACGAAAAGATATTGAATTCGAAGTTGGTGATAAAGTATTTTTGAAAGTGTCTCCGTGGAAGAAAATACTTCGATTTGGCCAAAAAGGTAAGCTGAGTCTGAGGTTCATTGGACCGTATGAAATCATCGAAGAATTGGACCAGTTGCTTATAGATTTTTGTTGCCATCTAAGATTGAAAAGATTCATAACATGTTTCATGTGTCGATGCTTCGACGGTACCGATCTGATCCGTCTCATGTGATTGCTCCTACTGAGGTTGAGATTCAGTCAGACTTGTCATATAGTGATGAACCGATCTAAATTTTGGCACGTGAAATCCAAGAGTTGAGAAACAAAAGAATTTCCTTAGTGAGAGTGTTGTGGCACAAACACGGAGTTAAAAAGGCTACGTGGGAGCCTGAGAACGTTATGAGAGAGCAATATCCACACTTATTCACTGGTAAGATTTTCGGGAAAGAAAATCCCTAAGGGGGAGAGTTGTAACAGCCCGGTTTAGACCTTAGTCAGAACAGAGGTTTCGAGACCACAAATCCGAGGTCAAAAAATATTTTAATATTATTTTTAGTGTTTACAGTATGTGATTAAGTCTGTCTGAAATTTCTGTGTGAAAATTTTATTGTTTGAGTGCTTAATTAAGAAAAAGGACTTAATCGCATAAAATGCAAAAGTTATGTGCTGATTGTTTAAGTGCCTAAATATTGTTGTCATTATAATTGAGAGGTTTTATGATGCAAATAGCCCACTATTAAGTTTGTGGATGGCAATGGACCATTATGACCTTGATGTTTATATGATTTAAATATTAATTAAAAGGTTAATATGGTAAATTATGAATTAATGTTAATATAATTAAAATAAAACAAAATTTAGTGGAGGTATTCATCTTTGTTGCCAAAATTGAAGAAGGAAGAAGACAACCATGGCTATTTAGGGCTCGATTCTTTGAAGTTCTTGGTATATAATTTTTATTCGTTACATTTTTGTGAATGTTGCTTAGTGTTCTAGCTAGCCCATGCTTCAATTTTAGAATTTGATGATGATTTTGAGATATGCCATTGATGAATATTTTAGCTTTGTGTTGATAGTTGGTGAAAAATGAAAGATATGTGAAAGATTAACATGTTTTGTCTTTGAATTTTTGGTGAAGAGTAGTAACTTGGGCTAAATTGAGAAAAGTGTAAATTGAAGGACTAAAATGTGAAATAAATGAAATGTGTGGGCTTGTATTAGCATGGGAAGAATTCGGCTAAGCTTGTGTGAATAGAAATTTGGTGTATTTTGTGATTTTGTGAAAAAGGGACTAAAGTGTTGAAATGTGAAAATGTGAGGGCTATTTTGCAAAATACCATAAATATGTGTGTGGACTAAATTGAATGAATTGGTGATTGAATGGGTTGAATTTGAATGTGTATAGACCAAGAAAGGAGAGGTTTGGATCAAGATCGAAGCAAAGACAAAGTGCTCGATTAATCGACCATTTCGATATTTTGACATCTGAGGTAAGTTCAGATATAATACTAGTTGTTAAACTATATCTATGTGATGTGAATTGAATGAATATATATATAGTTATGAGATTAGAAATGCTATGTGTGGAATTGAGTTAAATGGCACTAAGTGTGCGAAATTAGAAACGAGACATAGATGATTAGCACTATGTGTGCGAAGAGATAGAAGCTTCGGCTTATCGATTTGGCACTGTGTATGCGATACTGATATAGTTCGGTTTAACATATTAGCACTAAGTTTACGATGACGATTATGTTTTGATTATGAAACTGGCACTAAGTGTGCGAAATAATCAAAAGAATAGTAAAAGTTGGGCGAGGTGTAATATCGAGCAATTGAGTAGCATAAATGGTGAGTAACTATGTGCTGATCAAGGTACGTTTGAACCTATGTGGTTGATGATAGTTTTAAAAGTTGAATGAATAGATACTTGAGCATATGATTGAGATTGATGATGTGCCTATTTAAGCAATTATCTATGTGATGGCTTAATTATGTATTGATGTGGTATTATTGGGTAGTATGTATTATATTACGAACTTACTAAGCTCTTAAGCTTACTGTGTGATTTGTTTCTTTGTTTTACAGTGTCAGTAAAGCTATCTCGGATCTAGGGATCATCATCATCTCTATCACACTATCGGCAACCTATTTTGGGTACTTTTGAAAGATGTATATAGTTGGTATATAGCATGTATAGGCTAGTAGATATGGTGTATGTTTTTGATGTGTGAACCTTGCCATGTGATTTGGTTTGGAAGTTGAATGATGTTGATGCTTATGTATGAGTTATGATAATGATGAATATGGCATGAGGTGGTAAGGTTGAAAATGGTATATTTCATGCTTGTGTTAGTTGATGGAAATGGTGTATTAATTGTGATTTGTGGCTTGACTAAATGATATTTAGTTTACATGAATTAAGTTGTGGAAATGGTAATTTGAAATGGATCTTTTTGAGTAGGAATTAAATATGTGAATAGATGGTATTGTTGATGATTAATAGGAGTTTGAAATGGTATTTTTGGTTGCTTTTGAGGCATTAATTGGTATTGGGTTGATGCATATAGGTGATTAAATGTGTGGTTGGCAAGTTTGGCCTTGAATATGGCCTATAATTGCCCACACAGTTGAGCACACGGGCGTGTGGCTTGACCGTGTTGTTTAAGTTTGTCAAGCGAAGCAAGTTAGGCTTGACCACGGGCTGGACATACGGGCGTGTGACTGGCTGTGTGGTGCAAGTCAGGATCGACCACGGATGAGGCACATGGGCGTGTCTCAGGCCATGTGGACAAGCCAGTAGGTATGCACTGTTTTGCCACGGCTTGGACACATGGGCGTGTCCGAGGACGCGTGAGGCACACACACGCCCACACCTGACGATGTGACCCTCAGAACTAAAAGTGAGCATGGGTTTGGCCACCCTACCTACCAAGGCCCGCCTAGAAAATGGGAGGGCTCGGGTAAAATATAGGCCTAAAAATGGGCTTGGATGAAAATGAGGCCTGTTTAAAAATGGGCCAGGCCTCGTAAGAATTTCTTGGCGGGGCTTCACCGACCAAATCATTAAAGGCAAAAAATTTATTTTTAAATATTATTTTCTTATTATTTTCTCTTTATTTTGCTACCATTTTGCTATTATGTTTCTATTATTTTGTTGTTATTATTTAGATATTATATAAAACTTATTTTATTGTTAATTTTGTTATTATTTTAAAGACATTTGTTAATTTTGCTATTATTTTAGAGGTATTTGCTTGTTAAGTTGCATCTATTTTAGTGTTATTTAAGTCTACATATTTTTAAAATTCATTTTCAATTTGTTGAAAAGTATTTATTTTGATTTTTTAATATTTTTGATGTATTATATATATTTAAAATTATATAAAATAATATAAAAATTAATACTGGTAGTAGGCCAGTCTTGTTTTAGTATTTTATATGGGTTGGGCTTGGGCAAAATTTCAGGCCCATTTTTGGGCCTTGCCAGTCCGAGCCCAATAAACTGCCTAAATTTTTAGTTGGGCCCGAGGCCAACCCGGCTCGGCCGCCCATGCTCACCCTACCTGTAACTTAGAAAAATGTTTTATTTCAGAAATTTTCGTAAGTGCTCAGTTTAGTCTCGGCCCTGTTCTAAAGCATGTTTAAGGTCTCGATGACCTCACTAAGGGGCTATATGGTTATGTTTAAATATGAATGAATGATATTTGACTTGGTGTCGTGAAATGGATATGAAATGTTTTGATTTTTTGGTAATGTCTCTTAACCCTATTCTAGCGATGGTTTCGGGTTAAAGGTGTTACACTTGAACTCCCAACCGACCTTGACTTCCGATGACCTATAGAGAATGAAATAAAACAGACATAAACAATTAATGCTTAGTAAGATCATATATAATGTAAACTCAAACTTACCAAATAAGATTCAACTAAACAATTCATGCATAAAATTCATTAAATAGCTCATAAGCTCATTTGTTTCTTATGCACACCACAAACCTCACAAGGTTAGTGTAACACCCCTAACCTGTCTCCGTCACTAGATTAAAGTTACGGAGTATTACTAAACAATCAGAAACATTTGCACATTATCCCATTAAATATTATAATCACCTCATAAACCATTCATACACAAGCATATTGTCCCTTAATCGAGCCCTCGAGGCTCTAAAAATAACCTAAAAACAATTTGGGATCAATTTGAAGTAGTTTGGAAAGTTTAGGGAAAATATTCAAAATTTGCAAAACAAGGGTCACAAGGCCGTGTGCCTAACACGATTGAGACACACACCCATGTAACCTTTGAAAGGGACACACGTCCATGTCCCAGCCCGTGTCCTCACCTGTGTAACTCTCTGAGTAAGGTCACACGACCGTGTCACACGTCCGTGTCACACACCCGTGTGCCAAGCTGTGTAACTCTCTAAGTTGCCCCACATGCTCGTGTGTCAAGTCGTGTGTTAGGCCATGCAACTCACTGACTTGCACCCTAAAAACATCATCAGATGAAACACGGTCGTGTCGCCAAGCCATGTGTCTCACATGGATGAGTCACACGGTCTTGTCTCAGGCCGTGTAAACCCAAATGAACCTTAAATGACAAGTTACCATTTCAAGCTTACTTGGACTCTAAGTAATCCATTTACCAGCCAAAAGACCTATTTGAAATGTCATTAAACATGCTCAAAACATGCTAAATCAACTATCCTAATTCCTAACCAATGTACCTTTATTGGTACCACAAATATACACAATTTCACAACAAAATGAACTATCACCCAAAGCATGTTAATTCACACAATCTAACATTAAACCAATATGCCTATCATACGCCTCAATCACAACATTCCATTAACACATACCATAAACTTGCACTAAAACATCTTCCTTAGTTCACATATATCATATTAGATTAACTACTTGCATTTAAGATCATACTTTAATGTTTTACATATCAAAACAATGCCAATGACAAACAAGCCTATTACATGACATATAATCTACTATGAACATTCCAAAAACTACAGAAAACAATAGGATAGTGTGACTTCAGTGCTGATCTAACCGTCCAACCTTCAAAGAATCTACAAGAACAAAAAAAATAACACAAATAAGCTCATTGAAGCTTAGTAAGTTGACGTACAAAAATGATAAGCCTTACCTAAGTAATACAATAAATCATCAATAATAACTCAACTACATGTGTTCCCTGTCATCCAAAATCTCAACCCAATGAATTGCAGAGTTCAATTCAAAGCTCAAATACATGTTATAACTATCAAAATCACTAAACAAGTTATGATTCAAAGATTTAAGAATTGATGAATGACTTACGGATATGTGTACATAGATATTCTAACCAAAACACACCAATCGCTCGTAAGAGTTAATCCACCTGATAAACGTTAGCTGCTCATAAGAGCTAATCCACTCGATAACACGTCAGATGCTCATAAGAGCTAATCCACTCAATAACAAGCCAAATGCTCATAAGAGCTAGTCCAACTGAAAACATGACAAAACAGGGAGTATAACACGAGAGTTTCCAACAAATGCTAAACCTCGACCTACTCGAGAAATATATATATATATATATCATTCCACAACAAGCTCCACTTCAATTCCTTCATAACACGCCATAATTCGATTGTACTCTATCTCACGTTCATCTAATTCAAGTATTGAAATTCATCAATACGTCTCAAATAACTTTACATCAACGATAAAAAAATTATAAATATTATATCATCATACATTCTGTTATATCTCTAAACTGAGTCTAGTAGTTTTGGGTATATTTTTCGAGTTTCGAGTGTGAAACTAGGGATTATTGTGTTTCTAGTAATTTTTAATTTAATTTAAGAGGTTAATTCCATTTAAAATCAATTAAAATAATCTGAAAAAATAAAAATATTTTTGAAAAATTAATTTTAAAGTAATTAAATAATTATTAGTGAAAATAATTAATTTGGGGCGAAAAAGAATTTTAAAATAATTTTTATTGGGGTTAAATTGAGTTAATTTAAGTATTAATTAAATTGGGTTTAATTGTAAAATAAGGAAATTATGGAGTATTTATTTGGCAAATAAACCTTAAAATTCAGAATTTTTGAGGGAAAAGATTAAATGGTAAAACAAGGAAAATGTGGAAGTGGCCATTAGGCAAATTCCCCAATTTTTAAATTTTGGTGGGTTGTTTCAGCTTTAAAAACAATGCATCTAGCCTACTTTTCAAACCATTTACATCATATTAGAGAACTATAAATTTTGTTTTATTTGCATGGTTTTAAAAATTTATCATTAGAGAATAAATTCAAATAATTTCCTTCTCAAAATAGTCTCTCTTTTCATCCGAAATTATTTACAAAAGTAGTCAAAAATATTCTGAAAATTTTCAAGATTCTTGAATCAAGATTTTCAATCAAAGGATTTAGAATGAATCAAAGGTAGTTATCATTTCTAAACTTATTTTTATGATGATTACAAACATTTTTACATGATTTGAAAGTCAATTACATGATTTTTTATCGATGTCATCTTCTTCAAAAGCTTAAGGTACTTTAATGGTGGATCTTTAATTTTGAGAGAAAATCCACAAATCAATGGATGTTCCAACTCAAAATGGATCTATCAGAAGGTTTTTGGTTTTATTTATCAAAATTAAACATGATTTGTGAGGTAATTTGAAGAAATCTGAATTTCATCATCTTCTTGAATTAATTTTCCAGATTTTTGTGAAGTTGATTTAAATGTGAAATTGATGCTTATGTTATATGTATTTGGTTTAGTTTTGATGTTTGGAAGTGATTAGGAGGGCAGGAGAGGTCGATTTTGTGAGGAATCGAATTTTCGACTTGATGTTACAAATCCGATAAGGTACTTTCGTGAGTGAAATTCGATGAGTACAGTTAATTAAAATTTATGTTTAATATAGCTTTGGAAAGGTGGTAATGCCTACTTTGTCTCTGTTAAACCTCCGAATCTTGAAGAGGACCAAGATAACAGGAATTGAAGTTCGAAATTTCCTAGTTGATCACTTGGTATGGTAAAAAAATTTGTGTGGTGAGTGTTTCTAAGGGCGATTTGGTAAATTGACCCTAAATTATGTTTAATTAGAAGCTTAACTAATTATTACAATTAATTAATTATGGTTGAATGGTTAATTTTTGCAAGATTAGTAGAAAATGTGCAATATATTGAATTTGTATGAAAAAAATGGTAAGTGAGTTTTTATTTTGGGTGGTGTTGTGTTAATTAATTTGTTTAATTTTAAGGATAAATTAAAGCATGTGTACTGAAATTTTTTATTAGGATATGTTGGTGTTACATTGGATAATTGAATATGGGAAATTGGTGTATCGATTGCTTGATTTTATTGGATGTAAAATGGTTATGTTACAAGCTATACATAATCATTTTGTCACATTAAATTGGGCATAATAAATACTGATTTATTTGCTATGTTTGGTTGAATATATTGGCAACATGCATGGTGGATCCATTGGATATAGTTGGCATGCCATAGGATTTGTGAGTACTCACCATATTGATATGTTATTTGTGAGCATATAGCTCTAGGTGGACTGAATTTTTGGAGTAGATAAGGAGTGTTGAGCATGAGTCTCCACTCAATGGGTTATTTGAGGCACTATAAGGGAGCTCGTGCTTTGGCCCGCTCAACTCGGTGGACTGTATTTGATATTTGTGGGAGTTCAGAGATCCGTTTATCCGATGTATGGTCACCTGATTAAGCCATGAGAAATGAATGCCAATATATTTTTGTGTGATTATTGCTATATCAATTGATGATTGAAAGCCATGAATAATTAATTTTTGGTATTAAAATTTTTTATTAAAATTTAATTGACATGTTTAATTATTTTGGCTGAGAATTGGTGAATGATTGGTTGTGAATTATGTAACGTCCCGAACTTGGGCCTAATAGAATTCAGCCTATTTGGCCTTGGCCATGGGAGCATTTAAAATTTTTGAGAACAAGAGAATGGCACAAATGTAAGTTGGACCTATTAGGTGAGTGATTTTGGAAGGTTAGGGGGCTTCTATGAAGTCCCGGGTTCAAACTTGGGCTTTAGGAAAATTTTGGTTTTAGGTGAATAAAACCCTGGGAGTTAGTAAGTAGTCTTTAAGAATAAAATGTGGAGAAATATGACACAAAAGGATTTGTGGTCTAGTGGCAAATGGTGCCACATGGGAGACAAGGAAGTGATGCCATAGAGGAAGCAAGGGGTCCAAGGTTCAAGTCTTGGCGCTTGCAATTCATTTTGATTTCTTTTTAAATAAACTTGAACTTTGGGCTATAGGCTTATATTTAGTTGCACATGCTTTAAGACACACAAGGAGCTTGTATTGTGGTGGCATGTAGCGTCTAGAGCATAGGAGAGGGCAAGGGTTCGAATTCCATTGTAAGCAAAAAGGGATATTTATTTTGCTAAGTTGGGGCGGCAGGTGTTTGTAATGGAATTAAACTCTGCTGAAGGAGGGATCCAACATCGGGCAGCTAGCATGAAGGTAAGCACACCTGGTGTGTATTTCGCACTACTCTAGCTATAGAACGGCAAATGCCGAAATGCCTGTCACACGGCGATGGTAGCCACACGATCGTGCCAGCGCACGTGTGGGAGCTTCGACATGATAGTTGAGGCCATCATGAGTGTTCTTATGGGTTTGGGCTATTTGGGCCGAAAGGGGCCAAGTGGGCCCAATAGACCTGTAGGCCCATATGAATAAATTACTTAATTGTGTAGTAGATATTGGACTGGTCAATGTGAATCTCATAACTGTGGCTAGATTTGGGGTAAATAGGGCCACACGAGCGTGTGGGCTCATTTGGGCCTAGAATTGGCCCTAGGCCTATTCGCATCGTTATCTCGTTTCTTCCTGTTAAGGTGATCGGTTACTTTGTGGTTGTAGTTTAAGCATTCATGTTGACTCCGGTTCTATAAGATCGTGTTCTTGATGAGCAAAGAGGATTCTAGCCATAAGGTGACGTCGTTCGTGGTTGTAACACCCCATACCCGGTCTATACGTTAAGATCAGACTTGGTATGCCACACAAATCGTACATACATCTGGTCATCTAGTGATTTAAGGAAAACAGGTCTTCAAAAACTATTTTGGAGATGGAGTTTATAAAAAACTGAGGTTAATTTGAAATCTATGAATTTTAAAACATAGGAGTTTATAATTTGATCTCAGAGAAATAATTGATTAAATTTTATAAGAAGTTTAAAAGAATTCAAAAGGAATTTGAAAATAGAATTCATAAAAGAGTTTTCACAGAAATTCTTACGAGTTAGTGATTTTTAAGAAAAACCCCTTTAATTATATGTAAATTAAAGAAAACATTTATAAAGTTAAAATAGTCTCCTTTTAGTATCTAAAACATATTAAAAGCCATCCACGAGTAAAAATCCATAAAAATAATACCAAAGGCCTTATTACATCACAACTGAAAAATTAATTAAGTAAAAATACTTAAAGA
Organism: Gossypium rotundifolium; assembly: GCA_025506655.1. Lineage (NCBI taxonomy): Eukaryota > Viridiplantae > Streptophyta > Magnoliopsida > Malvales > Malvaceae > Gossypium > Gossypium rotundifolium. The sequence continues at coordinate 81,566,305 of CP106722.1, read as the reverse complement.
GTAATTCAAAGTTCATCAAAACCATCATTTGAAGTATGGCCCTCGCGAAGTCATCCACGGCCCAAGCCTCCATCAATTATCATTACCTGAAAAAGGTAAGAAAACGGGGTGAGTTACTTAGAACTCAGTATGTAACCCATTTACCAAGTCCACTGGGCCAAATCATCAAAGCATTTTATTGGGCTTGAGCCCATTTACTAATTTAACAATAAAGTAATTAAAAAATGCATGTGAAATGCAATTTCCAACCAAGCCTAAATTTTCATCCGCTACACACCACCGCACCAACCAAAGACACCTGGGGATCAAGTCAACCCATCCCGCCAACACACCAATCGCAGGCATAAAGCCATTTAAAATGTTTGTGGCTGAGCCACCTGAACTAGATTGTGGCAGAGCCAGCCGAACTAGATTGTGGCAGAGCCACCCGAACTAGATTGTGGCAGAGCTACCAGAACTTCTCTTCAATTTTATCCCAGCCCATGCAATCATGTATACATATACAAGGCATATCAATATTCATATGATAATTTCAACATAAGGCCCATACTACAAGTTGGCCCATTTCTCATTTTGGCCCATATGGTAATTTATCAAATCGGCTCCTTAAGCAATCTAGCAATTTGGCCCATTAAGCAATCTAGCAATTTGGCCAATTAATCAATCTAGCAAATTGGCCCATTAAGTAATCTAGCAATTCGGCCCATTAAGCAATCTAGCAATTCGGCCAATTAATCAATCTAACAAATTGGCCCATTAAGTAATCTAGCAATTCGGCCTATTAAGCACATGAGGCCCAAAAATTACTTTTTATCAAATTAGCCCATCGAGGGTAATTTCGTAATTTCCAAGACTTTAATACCGATTTCATACATTTACACAAAAAGTGTTAATATACCGTATTTTCTGATTTTACCAACTTTACAATTTTTATTCTAATGGTTACGGTATAACATCTAACCCATGTGATAAATGTGAAATTACACACCTGATTACGGTGAGAACTATACTTTCCTACTCGTCGATACCTAAATACGTGTCACGCTTGATTAGAACACTAATACTTAATATAAATCTATACTAATGATAAGCGATCTAGATCTTTACCCTCAGAATCTCGAACAACAACTACTTGTCATTTCTCCCCGGTTGACGGTTCACAACCCGATGGAAAATCCCGAACAGCTAATGGCTCTGTACTACGAACAATTTTGAATAATCGATTCTCCTCAGATGAGGGTCCACAAGCCGGTGGAAAGTCTCGGATTGCTGAAACAGCCCTTCGCTTGAATCTAGAAGGAATAGCGAAACCGCCCCTCTTTCGATCACTATTCACCACTCTTTTCGACCCTATCTTGTTTGCCTTAAAGTTTCGAGTGATTGCCAAAGGATCCCTTGATAGATGATCCGAACTTGAATAACTTCAAGATAACTTTTGATGAGATGGTGATTCGGCCCTCCATTATATCACGGTTGTCCAAAATTGAATAGAAGAAATGATCGAGAATAAAGTCTATGAGGAAAAGAAGATTTGGCTATGATTTAATGGTAATGGAAAAATAATTTCGGCTATGGAGGTGGTCTCTAACATTCGGCCATGGAAGAAATAAGAACGAAAAAAAATGTGTTTGAAAGATAAGTAAAATGGAGAATAAAGGAGAATAAAGATGAGATGTTTATGATTCGGTTTTCAAGGGTGAGAAAAGAGCAAAAAGTAAGGTTTGGAACAATGTGCATTCGGCAATGGGGTATAAAGAAGAAAAAGAAATGGTCTTTTTGTGTTTGATGATTTCGGCACTAGGAGAGAAGCACAAAATGAAGCACTTGAGAGGTTGGCAAAATTGACCAAATGAAACAAAACAAAGTTGTTTTCTCCAAGCATATGGCACATTCGGCTAAGAGAGAAAAAGATGAGAGGAAAAAGGCGTTTTGGGAGAGCAAAAATGACCAAATGTGATTCTATCTAGCTACCATCCTTACCCAAAGCTTACCACCAAAAGTCGGCTCCCCTTTAGTCCACAAAGCCGTCCAACTTCATAGACAAGTTAGCCATTCTAAGTTTCCAAAACATAACCCTTAAGATATGCCTTGTGTCCCCCTTACATGCCATATTCTCATGATTCCCTACCTTAAGTTTGTACTCGCCTTTTCTCTTAGCCATCTTACCATAAAAATAAAAGTCTAACTTACCAAAAATTTGATTCTTGGCTGACACTTGCTAGGAAAGAGCAAAAATAAATGTCACAAAATGCATTCCTAAATATTTGAACCTTTTCCCTCAAGCAACACTTATAGCGCGAACTCCATTTTACTTCTAGCTCATCTTATGCTAGTTTTTGACACTTAATTTCCTTAAACATCAATGTCACTTGATCCACTTCAATAAAGTACTCATTACTAAAATTTATTCTAATTCTGAATAAATCCCGAGCCTTCTCAAGACTATATTAAGCACACAAATTGAATCATTCACAAGCTAAGCACCAAAAATATGAAACATATCAATACTCAATTTTTAGGATGTTACAATTCTACCCTCTTAAAGAAAATTTCGTCCTCAAAATTTACCTAGTTAAAAGAGGTGAGGATATTGTTGCCGAATTTCGTCCTTAGGCTCCCACGTAGCTTCCTTCGCTCCGTGATTACGCCATAGAACCTAAACCAACGGCACAGTTTTCTTTCTTAGCACCTTAACATCACGGTCTAAAATTTTCACTGGTTCCTCCCTGAAAAACAAGTCTAGCCTTAACTCCACTTCTTCTACTGGTACTATGTGAGACAGATCCAATCTATAACGCCTCAGCATAGAAACATGGAAAACACTATGAATCTGACTCAACTCTAGAGGTAATTCAAGCTGATAGGCCACTGGTCCTACACGCTTCAACACACGGTACGGTCTAATGAACCTAAGGCTCAACTTGCCCTTTCTTCCAAATATGAAAATCTTCTTCCAAGGTGAGACTTTTAGAAAGACCTGATCTCCCACCGCAAACTCAATATCCTTACGCTTCAGATCCGCATACGACTTTTGTCTATCCGAAGCTTTCTTTAACCATGCTTGAATCACCTTTACCTTTTCTTCTATCTCAGATATCAATTCAGGATCCAACAACTGCCGTTCCCCCAATTCAGTCCAACAAGTAGGGGTACGACACCTACGACCATATAACGCTTCATAGGGTGCCATTTGGATACTGGATTGGTAACTGTTATTATACGTAAACTCTGCCAACGGTAGGAAATCCTCCCAACTACCTCTGAAGTCAATTACACAACCCCTTAACATGTCTTCCAAAATCCGAATTACTCTTTCTGACTGACCATCTGACTGAGGATGAAAAGTCGTACTGAAGTTTAACTTTGTTCCCAAAGCCTCATGCAAAGCTTTCCAAAACCATGATGTAAAGCTAGGATCCCTATCCAATATGATAGACACTGGTACCCCATGCAACCTCACGATCTCTGCTATGTACAACTTAGCCAACTTTTGCAGCGAGTAATCCGTACGAGCTGGTAGAAAATGAGCAGTCTTCGTCAATCGATCAACTACCACCTAAACGGAATCTTTCTTAGTAGGTGTTAAGGGTAACCCACTAACAAAATCCATCGTTATCCGCTCCGATTTCCATGGAGGGATCTTTACCGGTTGCAATAAACCCGATGGTAATTGATGTTCTGCCTTCACTTGTTGACAAGTCAAACACTTTCCAACAAAATCAGTAACCTCCTACTTCAACCCTGGCCACCAATACTGCTCACGGAGATCTTGATACATCTTATTTCCTCTAAGGTGCATAGCATAAGGGCTACTATGCGCCTCTCGTAGAATCATTTGTCTCAAATCCAAATCCATGGGCATACAAACTCTTCCACGAAAACATAGCATGCCATCATTGTTCATTCCAAAGTCCCCTATTATACCACTTTCAACTTGTTGCATTAAAGGACCCAACTTTTCATCTGATAACTGCTTTTCCTTGATCTATTCTAACCATAATGGCTTCACATGAAGTTCTGCTAGCAGACTTCCATCATCATACAAACTGAGATGAGCAAACATTGCTCTTAACTCCGATACTACCTTACGACTCAATGCCTCTGCCACCACGTTAGCCTTTCCAGGATGGTACTCGATTGAAAAGTCATAATCCTTTAACCCATCTTCGTTGTCTCAAGTTCAACTCTTTTTGGGTAAGGAGGTACTTAAGACTCTTATGGTCTGTATAAATGATCGACTTCTCATCGTAGAGATAGTGCCTCCAAATCTTTAAAGCAAACACCACCGTAGCCAACTCTAAGTCATGAGTAGGATAGTTAACTTCGTGTGGCCTTAACTGACGAGAAGCATAAGCCACCACTTTTCTTCCTTGCATCAGCACACATCCTAAACTCGTGTGTGACGCATCACAGTAAACGATAAAATCTTTTTTAGCCTCAGGTTGAATCAGTACTGGTGCTTCCGTCAAAATCTTCTTCAGTTTCTCGAAACTTTCTTTTTGTTTATCGGTCCACACATACGGTACTCCCTTTCGCAATAGCTTAGTTAGGGGTGCAGCAATCAAAGAAAGCCCCTCAACAAAGCATCTATAGTAACCAGCCAAACCCAAGAAACTCCGAATCTCAGCCACTGACTTCGGTGGTTTCCAATCCAACACAGCCTTTACCTTCCGATGATCAACTCTTATTCCTTCGACTGACACCACATGACCCAAGAAAGTCACTTCTTTCAACCAAAATTCGCATTTACTGAATTTGGCATAAAGTTACTTATCTCGTAATATTTGCAACACAATGCGCAAATGGGAGTCATGCTCTTCTTCATTCCTCGAATATACCATGATATCATCTATGAACACCACTACTAACTGGTCTAGATAGGGTTGAAAGACTCGGTTCATCATATCCATAATGCAGTTGGTGCATTGGTCAAACCAAACGGCATCACCAAAAACTCATAATGTCCATAACGAGTTCGAAATGCCGTCTTATGAATATCTACCTCTTTAACCTTGAGTTGATGATAACTCAATCTCAAATCAATCTTAGAGAAAACTGAAGCTCCTCTTAATTGATCAAATAGGTCATCGATTCTCGACAATGGTTACCTATTCTTGATCGTCAATTTATTCAACTGCCTATAATCAATGCACATACGCATCGACCCATCCTTCTTCTTGACGAACAAAATCGATGCTCCCCACGGAGACACACTCGGTCAGATAAATCCCCGATCCAACAATTCTTGAATTTGAGCTTTAAGCTCCACTAACTCCTTCGGCGCCATTCTATAAGGAGCAATAGACACTGAAGCCATTCCGGGTAAAAGCTTAATGCCAAATTTTACTTCTCGATCTGGAGGTAGACCCGGAAGTTCTTCAGGAAAGACATTTGGAAATTCTTTCACCGTCTCACACCTTCCACCAATAATTCCTTGGCATCCAAAGCACTAATGAAGGCTAGGAATGCTCCATACCCTTTCCACACCAACTTCTCTACCTTTAAAGCAGATACCATATTTGCCAAAAAGCTCCTTCGTTCGCCTATCATTACTACTTCCACATCATCCACAGTCCTTATTAACATCCATTTTTCAGCACAATCCAATTGCGCCCAGTGCTTCACCAACCAATCCATGCCCAAAATAAGATAGAAATCGCCGAAAGGCAATTCCATCAAATCCGCTAAAAATATTTCTCTTTAGATTTCCAAAGGCACGTCTCTATACAATTTATTCACAATTACAGACTGTCCTAAAGGACTAATTACCGTCATCTCTTTATCGGTAATCTCAGATGTAATATTCAAGTTTCCAGATATGCCACTAGCAACATACGAGTGGGTAGACCCGATATTTATCAAAGCAGTAACAGGTACATCAAAGATGAAGAACGTACCAGTTATCACATCAGGTGCATCGCCATCTTCACAACGCCTGACCGTATAGACCAACCCCGACTGTCTTGTCTCCGCATTACCTCTAAAGCCATTACCTTGACCCGGTGTACCTTGACCATGTCCATAACCATTACCACCACGACCTGGTCCACGGCCTCTCGGTGGTCGCCGAAATGTCTCTGGTCGGGTCACAGATCGTGGTTATGAGCTTCCTGAGTCAGAGCAGTCCGTCGAGGGCAATTCCTATATTGATGATCCTTGGAACCACATTTATAACAACCACCAGTTTTCTTCCAGCATTCCCCGGGGTGTTGTTTCCCACAGTCGACACAATCTCGACTCTGGTTGGTAGTCACAGGTGCTCTAGCTTGAGCTGGCTCATCATTTCGAGGCCTCTTTTGGAACCTTTTAGAAGAACCTGAATACTTAAAGTCCCTCTTGCCTCTGACTCTTTCCCAGTTCTGGCATTCTGAGTTCTTAGCCTCTTCGGCTATCTTGGCTTTCTCCACAACTGTGGCAAAAGTCCTTACTTATTGTAGAGCTATCAATACGCGCAACTCATCATTCAACCCATCTTCAAAGCGTATACAGCGCTCATGATCCGTTGGCACTATAGTCCGAGCATAACGACTCAAGCGTAAAAATTCTGCCTCATAAGCTGCCACCGTCTTATTTCCTTGAACCAGATTCAGGAATTCTTTCCTCCGGGCATCCACATAACTTGTCCCTACATACTTCCCTTGGAAAGCAGCTTTGAAGAAATCCCAAGTGACAAATGCAGCCTCAGTGCCTTCTCGAACCGTAAGCCACCATTGATACGCCTCGTCCCTTAGCAAGGACACCGCTCCTCTTATTTTCTGCTTGACGGTGCATTCTAGATCATCCATAATCCACTCTACAGCCTCTAGCCAATATTTCACAACATTCAAAGCTACACTAAAGACACCTCTAAAAACCATGGCACCACTTGATTTAAGTCGTTCCGATATTGATCCATGAACTGTTGGGCTAGTTCTAGTCCCAGCAACTCTTTCTAAGACTCGCAACATTGCTTGAGTCAAAGCATTGTCCTCTCTCGTATGGTCATGTGATCCAGTCTCACTCCTGGGTGACGTATGGGCGTCCATTTCTGGCATATGACCCGGCACTTCAGACGCAACCCTAGCACCTCGTCCTCTACCACGGCCATGTCTACCGCGTCCACGTCCACGTCCTCTAGTGCTCATACTGACTATTTCAGTTTAATTTGATTACAAGTTTTATGAATCAGAATACTATTTTAGTGTTTATTAACGATATTTTATGAGATATAAGAGATAAAGTTCTTTTCGCAATCACATCCTATAGTCTCGATCTCTACCATTTTCAACACCTAAAACTAAAAGTTATAGAGTGTTCCTATGATCATATCACAATAATAAACATTTAATATACAAATACTTACTTGGCTTGGTGTCGGATGCTCGTGGTGCCATACTACCTTTAAAACATAAAGTCTAGAAATTTAAATAGTTTTAAACAAAAATTATTGTTAAACCCAAACCACAACCGAGTTTTGAAACTGGCTTTGATACCATAAAATGCAACACCCCAAACCCGGCCTATGCATTAAGACCAGACTTGGTATGCCACACAAATCGTACATGCATCTAGTCATCTAATGATTTAAAGAAAACAGGTCTTCAAAACTATTTTGGAGATGGAGTTTAACAAAAACTGAGGTTAATTTGAAATCTATGAATTTTAAAACATAAGAGTTTATAATTTGATCTCATAGAAATAATTGATTAAATTTTATAAGAAGTTCAAAAGAATTCAAAAGGAATTTGAAAATAGAATTCATAAAAGAGTTTTCACGAAATTCTTACGAGTTATGATTTTTAAGAAAAACCCTTTAATTATATGTAAATTAAAGAAAACATTTATAAAGTTAAAATAGTCTCCTTTTAGTATCTAAAACATATTAAAAGCTATCCACGAGTAAAAATCCATAAAAATAATTCCAAAGGCCTTATTACATCACAACTGAAAAATTAATTAAGTAAAAATACTTAAAGAGTAATTCAAAGTGCATCAAAACCATCATTTGAAGTATGGGCCCCGCGAAGTCATCCCTGGCCCAAGCCTCCATTAATTATCATTACCTGAAAAGGGTAAGAAAATGGGGTGAGTTACTTAGAACTCAGACTGTAACCCACTTACCAAGTCCACTGGGCCAAATCATCAAAGCATTTTATTGGGCTTGAGCCCATTTACGAATTTAACAATATAGTAATTTAAAAAAATGCATGTGAAATATAATTCCTAACCAAGCCTAAATTTCCATCCGCTACACACCACCCGTACCAACCAGCACACCTATGGAGATCAAGTCAACCCACCCCGCCAACACACCAATCGCAGGCATAAAGCCATTTAAAATGTTTGTGGCTGAGCCACCCGAACTAGATTGTGGTAGAGCCAGCCAAACGAGATTGTGGCAGAGCCACCAGAACTTCTCTTCAATTTTACCCCAACCCATGCAATCATGTATACATATACAAGGCATAACAATATTCATATGATAATTTCAACATAAGGCCCATACTACAAGTTGGCCCATTTCTCATTTTGGCCCATATGGTAATTTATCAAATCAGCTCCTTAAGCAATCTTGCAATTCGGCCCATTAAGCAATCTAGCAATTTGGCCAATTAATCAATCTAGCAAATTGGCCCATTAAGTAATCTAGCAATTCGGCCCATTAAGCAATCTAGCAATTCAGCCAATTAATCAATCTAGCAAATTGGCCCATTAAGTAATCTAGCAATTCGGCCCATTAAGCACATGAGGCCCAAAAATTACTTTTTATCAAATTAACCCATCGAGGGCGATTCTGTAATTTCCACGACTTTAATACCGATTTCATGCACTTACACAAAAATTGTTAATATACTGTATTTTTCGATTTTACCAACTTTACGATTTTTATTCTAATGGTTACGGTATAACATCTAACCCATGTGATAAATGTGAAATTACACACCTGATTACGGTAAGAACTATACTTTCCCGCTCGTCGATGCCTAAATACGTGTCACGCTTGATTAGAACACTAATACTTAATATAAACCTATACTAAAGATAAGCGATCTAGATCTTTACCCTCGGAATCTCAAACAATAACTATTTGTCATTTCTCCCCGCTTGACGGTTCACAACCCGATTGAAAATCCCGAACAGCTAATGGCTCTAAACTACGAACAACTTTGAATAATCGATTCTCCTTGGATGAGGGTCCACAACCCGGTGGAAAGTCTCAGATTGTTGAAACAGCCCTTCGGTTGAATCTAGAGGGAATAGCAAAATCGCCCCTCTTCCGATCACTATTCACCACTCTTTTGGACCCTATCTTGTTTGCCTTAAAGTTTCGAGTGATTTCCAAAGGATCCCTTGATAGATGATCCGAACTTGAATAACTTCAAGATAACTTTTGACGAGATGGTGATTCGGCCCGCCACTATATCACAGTTGTCCAAAGTTGAATAGAAGAAATGATAGAGAATAAAGTCTATGAGGAAAAGAAGATTTGGCTATGGTAATGGAAAAATAATTTTGGTTATGGAGGTGGTCTCTAACATTCGGCCATTGAAGAAATAAAAAGGAAAAAACTGTGTTTGAAAGATGAGTAAAATGGAGAAGAAAGGAGAATAAAGATGAGATGCTTATGATTCGATTTTCAAGGATGAGAAAGAGTAAAAAGTAAGGTTTGGAACATGTGCATTCGGCAATAGGGAATAAAGAAGAAAAAGAAATGGTCTTTTTGTGTTTGATGATTTCGGCACTAGGAAAGAAGCGCAAAATGAAGCACTTGAGAGGTTGGCAAAAATGACCAAATGAAACAAAACAAAGTTGTTTTCTCCAAGCATATGGCATATTCGGCTAAGAGAGAAAAAGATGAGAGGAAAAAGGTGTTTTGGGAGAGCAAAAATAACCAAATGTGATTCTATCTAGCTACCATCCTTACCCAAAGCTTACCACCAAAATTCGGCTCCCCTTTAGTCCACAAAGCTGCCTAAGTTCATAGACAAGTTAGCCATTCTAAGTTTCCAAAACATAACCCTTAAGATATGCCTTGTGTCCCCCCTACATGCCATATTCTCATGATTCCCTACCTTAAGTTTGTACTTGCCTTTGCTCTTAGCCACCTTACCATAAAAATAAAAGTCTAACTTACCAAAAATTTGATGCTTGGCCGACACTTGCTAGGAAAGAGCAAAAATAAATGTCACAAAATGCATTCCTAAATATTTGAACCTCTTCCCTCAAGCAACACTTATAGCGCCAACTCCACTTTACTTCTAGCTCATCTTATGCTAGTTTTTGACACTTAATTTCCTTAAACATCAAGGTCACTTGATCCACTTCAATAAAGTACTCATTACTAAAATTTATTCTAATTCCAAATAAATCCCAAGCCTTCTCAAGACTATATTAAGCACACAAATTGAATCATTCACAAGCTAAGCACCAAAAACATGTAACATATCGATACTCAATTTTTAGGATGTTACAGTGGTTATCTAGTACTCTACGTGATAAGGTGTGTATCTGTATACACTGTTCTGATTGTTAATCGGTTGAAAAGCTGAAGGTGAGTATATTGTAATATCTTGACTGTTGATTGCATTATGCTGAAAAGGCAAAATACCAGCGAACGATGCCATAAGAGCGTGCGATCGCGCGTATGGTGAATCGAGCTCACGGAGCGTGACCATATGCGAATTCATGGGCTTGGGTCGTAGTGGGTCACTTGGGTTGGAATGGGCTTCGATGGGCCCAATGGGCCGTAGGGACTGCAAATGCAAGTCACACTGTTAAATGGGAAATAGATAGGCTTATCATGTCACGCACATGACTTAGGTGCTTTGGGCCGCGTAAGGCCGAGAGGGGGGTCGTGTGGGCCCAATAGGCTTGTGGGCCTACACAGATGAAATGTCCGTGATGTGATATGTTATTGATTTGGGCTATGTCGTTGCACAGCCGTGGTTGTTTCTAGGCTAAATGGGCCACACGAGTGTGTGGGCCCACTTGGGTAGGGTAATGGGCATTAGGCCCATTTTCACCATTAAGTCAAATTAGATTTCCTAAGTTGCTCGAGGCGACGGTGGACCTTCTGTTGGGTCGTTAATACCTTGGTTTACAAAATTACTGAAATACTCCCAGTTTACGAAATTATTAAAATACCATCGGTTTGTAAAATTACTAAAATACCCCCGGTTTGCAAAATTATTGAAATACCCTTAGTTTGTAAAATTACTAAAATACCCTCAGTTTGTAAAATTACTAAAATACCCTTAGTTTGCAAAATTATTGAAATACCCTCGATTTGTAAAATTACTGAAATACCCTTGGTTTGTAAAATTATTAAAATACCCTCAGTTTGTAAAGTCATTGAAATACCTCTAATTTGTGAAATTACTGAAAGACTCGTTAATTATGAAATACTGAAATACCCTTGGTTAACAAATTACTAAATTACCCCTATAGAGTAGAATCACTGAATTACCCTGAAGGTAGAATTACCAAAATACCCCTGTAGGGTAGAATTACTGAATTACCCCTATAGAGTAGAATTACTAGAATACCACTGAAGGGTAAGATTACGAAATACCCTTATAGGGTAAAATGACTATTTTGCCCTTGCGGGTAAATGACTGGTTAGGACTATGACTGAAGTAACTGTGAATATAAGACTGTGTTTTAATTGATTTGACTATGGTCGTGTGATTGATGTGTTTTTAATATGTGTGTAAATGATTGTTACTGAGCATGGCCATTTTGCATACACGTGTAATGATTAAGCATGACACGACATATTGCATGGGGTTGGGACATTGATACGGAGGAAAAACTGTACTGGTGGCTATGCCACGTTTTACTAATTTAGTGGCTCCGCCACGTATACTGATTCTAGAGGCTCAGCCATGTATACTGTTATTAGCAGCATTACTGCATTGATACTGGTAGCTCGGCTACATTATTGGTGTGTAGGGCTGGGTGGGTCGACTTTGTCCCCACATGGTGTGTAGAGTTGGTACGGGTGGTGTATTGGCTGGATTGGGTGGGGTGCATCCTCATACTATTGCATATCTGTTTATAAGATCTGTCACTGTACTGGGCTTAGGCCACTTGTTCTGTTATTGGTTTGGGCTAGGCCCAATTGATGCTGTTATGGGCTGTGACCTAAATGATTATGTGTGGGCTTTTGACCCGCATATGCTCCGATCAGATCTTGTCTTATTCTTGTTGAAAGGGCTTGACCCAGTATTTAGGTTTACGCTTTTGTATCTTGTTATTACTCGGTAAGGGATTACACTTCGAGTTTTCATAAACTCACCCCATTTTTAACTGTGCAGGTAATCCTCAGCCTTAGACAGATCGGAGCTGCGAGGGACTCAGAGGTGACCACACGTCCGATTGGCTTCAAAGTTAAACTTACCAACTCCTATTTTATTTTAGTTTAATTTGTTGGGTTATAAATTTTGTAATAAGGCCTTAAGATTTCTGAACTTTAAGTTTTGGGATTTTATTGATTGTTTTATAATTGCTAGAAGCAGAACACTATTTTTCATAAATAACTACTATTTTTCAAAATATCACGTTCCGCAATTGTTTTAAATTAAGCTTCCGCAACAGACAAGGTTTTAAAGATAATAATGTTTTTTAAGAATGATTTCTAATAAACCACGTTTTGAAAATAAGCAAACGATATCTGAGGTTTTGAATAGAAGAAAGTTTTAAGTTGTAAGAAGTGTTTCTAATGAAAGCATGGTTTTCGAAAAACTCTTCAATTTGACACGCCAGATTTGGGTCTAACTTCTAGGCCGGGTTTAAGGTGTTACAAATTAAGCATGAAGTGGATGTTGGTTTACTTGTTGTTTTTATTAACATTCACTGAGTTTTTTAAAGCTCACACCCTTACATTTGTACAGATATGTATCGGGATTGAGGAGCTGAGGAGCCGAGCAAGAGAGTTCCAAGAGATTTAGGCTTGGTAAAGACTTTATTACGCATTTTAGAGACTGTAGTCGGGCATTGTGGAATGGGAATTAGTTTGATTTTGGTTGTAAATGGACTTTGGACATTGGACATTTATTTTGAATGGTTTTATAATAATTTTGAGGCATGTTTGAGTTTAATTATTGATTGTTTTACGATGTATTGTTGCTTGATAACATGGCAATTGATAATACGGTGTGTGAAGCATGAAATTGATACTAACGATTATTTAATTGAAGCTTCTATGGAGTGGTTTACTAGCGACTAAGGTACGCCACTTATTTTAATTAATCAGTGGGTGGTATGCATGAAATTGAGTGTTTAATTCTATTTGATTGCGGCTTAATTGGTGTTAATAAATTCAATTGAAGGTGTATGGATATGTATGATATTTAATTGTAGCTAAATCAGGTTTAATTGTTCATTAAAGTATTCAAAATCAGGTTTAAAATCAAATTTTTCGCACAAAAAATTGTAGTGGACTGCTGAGGGTTTGAATCCTGGTCTTTTTAAATCGGTTCTCTAGTCTATTTAAATTATAAATTAGTCATGTAACTTGATAAGTCCAATTAGAGCCTTAAATGATAAGGAAACTTGATAATATTTTAGGATTAGACTTGTAATTGATAAATTTTGTTAAAAACACACTCAATTTAATATCCAGGTATATTATTGATAGTTTGTATTTATTACAATTTTGTTCATAATAGTAAAACTTGAATTAGACATAGCAAACAAGCTCAATTTAAGCTGAAATTTTTAGGCTTGCATAGTTTTGACTAAAAGAATGTTGGTAAACACTTAGATCTAAAATCGAGTTAGTTTTATCATAGGTGGTAAAATGAAAAAAATGCCCTTAGGTTAAATTACCTAGGAAAAGTTTAAAATTGGCTCTTGGTTTGCTTCCACATTAATAAACAACTAATAATCAAATAAGATTGAGGTGTTATAAGGTCGTGGTGTGTCTTGGGTGGTCGTTAGCAGGATAGTTACTTAGGTGGCTAATGTAACGCTTCAAATTTGGGCCAATCCGTCTCGGTCGGGTTTGGGGTGTCACACATTTCATATAGATATTAAATTGTAAATTGTACAACTTACATAGACTGAATTGCAATAGCTGTAGAAGTTTAGGGACTAATATGCGATTTTACCTTTTCCAGGATATCAATAGGGCCTTTATCTAAAATGTTAAATTTCTTAATTATTAGCTTACATTTCACCTTAAAATTCACTTTACATTTTATACCCTTTTATTTTTTAAAATTACACAATTACCCTTAATTTTATAACTTTTACAATTTTGTCATTTAACCTGAAAATCATTAAATAAACCATTTTTCTCAAGTCAACATTTCAGTCGAATATACTAGGCCCTTAAACAGTCCCTATTAAAAGTCAAATTCACTATCAAAACCTAAACTTTTGACATTTTCACAATTTAATTCTTAAATCAAAATCTAACAAAAATCACTTCACAAAAAAAATTCAAGATTCATCAATGGCAACTTCTAAAATTTTTAATAGATTCAAAAACAAAGGTACAGGCTAGTTGGACCTAGTTGCAATGATCTCAAAAACATAAAAATTACAAGAAACGGGTATAAAAATCACTCACATGCAAGGAAATATGTTTGGCCGATTCTCCAAGCTAGGTTTTTGATGTTTTCAACTATAGAGGAAACAAAATGAAGAAGAAAGACTCATTTCTTTACTTATTTTTTGTTTTGATTTTGTTTTAATTACAAATTGCCATTATACTTAATTTATTTTCAAGTTTTTCTTTTATTTTCAAGTTTTTCTTTAAAAATTCACTCCAAAACCATCCACTATCAAGCTATAAGGTTTATTTTCCTTATTGGCCTTTCCACATTTATTAGTTAAGCTATTTGATCACCTAAATGCAATAATTATTATTTTTTGCACCTTTTACAAATTAGTCTTTTTTCTTTAATTAACTATCTAAACGTTAAAATTTCTTAACCAAATTTTAATACGACTCCAATGACTCCATGAATATTCTAAAAATAATATTTATGAGTCAACATGACAGAAATTTGTGGTCTCGAAACCACTGTTCCATCACCACTAAAAGTCGGGCTATTATAGTTAGTGAGTTCACAAATATGAAACTTATAACCATATCATACCATATAACATTCATAAATAGCATATATAACTTAATCATCTCATTTTCTTTCAACATCTCACATTTTCATTTTAGGAATCCATTTCATAAATCTATTTCCATATATCCATTCCGTATAACTCATTCATATATCTTTTTATACCCGAGAACCATAGTGAAATAACATTGGATACGTGGGAAAATGCTCACATGAGCTGTGGGTTGGGATGTTAAGCTACACGATTCTACTCACACGAGCTATGGAGAATTTACAACAAATGCAGGACCTCAGCCATCGATAGGACATCCAAGACTAACACCCGAAACTGTAATAACCCTAATGACGTGTCATTTGTATCCTAAGCACTCAGAAGGTTCAAACAGGCCATGTTTCATATCCAAATCATATAATTATTTACTCATTATTTTATCACAAGTACTTATCCATGTACTTTCCCATTATCAATCATAACCTTCAATTTAGCTAATATTATAATTTAACCCAAATCACTATTTATCACATAACAATCATTTTAAACTATACATAACACAAATATGAATCAACATTTCATCCAAAATAGCAATTAATAAGCTTAATTGATATATGAACTTACCTAAACAAAAACAACTACAAATACGATGCCGACGACTATTCTGCTAACTTAGCATTTCCACGGTTTGAGTCCGATTGATTTGTTTCTTGATCTAAATAATAATTTTCATTCAATTAATCGATTCAAACAACTTAAATAATCAACCTTATTCTTATAAGCCCTTTTATTATCAATTTACAAAATTACCCCAACATTTTACCTTTTATGCAATTTAGTTCCTAAACTTAAAACTTACAAATTAATCACATTTAAACACAACCTATGCTAGATGAATTTCCTAGGTTCTCTCTACAACCCCAATTGCTGCTCCCTTGGTTCGAACATAAGACCTCACTGCCGCAGCCCCCCTTTCAACGCCCCATGCCATTCTTCCTAAACGACTTTCATGCTCTTAAACCTCACTATTTAATTTTTAAAGCCTTCATACCTGGCCCCCTTTCCTTTAACGCCAAAAAGCCCAAAAAAAATAAAACACTTCCCCCCTTGTGACTCCCACGACTCGAACCTCCTCCCTTGAAGCTCCCTTTGATGCCACCTTTGTAGCACTTAAGTGGTGCATGAAAGCCACTTTGCCAAGCTATTCCTTGTGTCATGTTTCTCCCAAAACTTTTCTTAACCCCTATCTCCTAGCTCCCTCCTTTTAAACACTTAAAAAGAAGTTTTTAGTCCTAAGTCAGGCCTAGCTCGGGTTTATTTCTAGACCCTAGAACATGCTTAGCAATCATAATATTCATTTCTTCAAGCACACACATGGGAAAATAATTAAATTACAAACAACCCCTAATTTAGGATGTTACAGTTCTATCCCCCTTAAAAAGAATTTCGGCCTCGAAATTACCTGGATCAGAAGAGTTGGGGGTATTGCTGCCGCATCACATCCTCGGGTTCCCAGGTGGCCTCCTCCGTACCATGGTTTCGCCATAGCACTTTTACTAAAGGCACTGACTTCCTTCGAAGAACTTTGACATCTCGATCCAAGATCTGTACCGGCTCCTCTTCAAAAGACAAGTCCGAGTTCACTTCAATTTCCGCAACCGACACTACATGTGATGGATCCGATCGATAGCGCCTCAGCATTGAAACATGGAAGACATCATGGATCTGGCTCAATTCTGCTGGCAACTCAAGCTGGTAAGCTCTGGGTCCCACACGCTTCAACACAGTATGCATCAGATGAATCTAGGGCTTAGCTTGCCCTTCCTACCAAACCTCGGCACCTTCTTCCAAGGTGATACCTTCAAGAAGACCTTATCACCCACTGCATATTCAACCTCTCTTCGTTTAAGATCAGCGTAGGATTTCTGCCTATCCGACACCTCCTTAAGACGAGCTCAAATTACTCTAACTTTATCCTCCGTCTCCACTACTAACTCTGGACCCAACATCCGACGTTCTCCTAGTTCCGTCCAACAAGTAGAGTCGACATTTTGACCATCTGACGCCTCATACGGTGCCATCGAATACTAAACTGATAACTATTGTTATAAGCGAACTCTGCCAGAGGTAGGTATTCCTCCCAACTACCACGAAAATCCAAAACACAGCCCCTCAACATGTCTTCCAACACTTGGATGACCCTCTCAGATTGTCCATCAGATTGCGGATGAAAAGCTATGATGAAATTCAACTTCGTGCCTAACTCCTGATGTAAGGCCTTCCAGAATCTTGATGTAAACCGAGGATCCCAATCTGAGATAATGGACACAGGTACTCCATGCAACCGTACTATCTCTGCAATATACAACTTGGCTAACCTTTGAAGCGAGTAGTCAACCCTTATCGGTATGAAATGGGCCGACTTAGTCAACCGATCTACTATCACCCAAATAGCATCTTTCTTCTTTGGGCGTGAGGGAAGCCCTTACGAAATCCATAATAATCTCCTCCCACTTCCTTGTGGGATCTTTACCTACTATGTAATGTACACGATGGCAATTGATGCTCAGCCTTAACTTGCTTGCATGTCAAACACTTGCTCACTAACTCAGTTACTTCTTGCTTAAGACCCGACCACCAAAATTGCTCCCTTAAATCCCGATACATCTTACTGCTTCCCGGGTACGCACTGCTATGAGCTTCTTTAAGGATTCACTGCCTCAACTCATCACCCTTAGGCATGCATACTCTCCCCTGGAAGTACAACACTCCATCACTGCCCAAGCTGAAACTTTTGGCCTCACCATTCTGTACTTGCAACTTTCGAGTACTCAAAGCTTCGTCGGTCATCTGCCTTTCTCTGACCTCATTAATCCAAGACGGCTTCACTTGCAATTCCGCCAAAAGGCTCCCATCCTCATAGAGACTTAGGTGAGCAAACATTGCTCACAAATTCGCTACCACCTTCTGGCTCAATACATCAACTACCACATTAGCCTTCCCCGGATGGTATTCGATTGAGCAATCGTAGTCCTTTAGTAACTCAATCCACCTCTGCTGCCTCAGATTTAAATCTTTCTGAGTCAGGAGGTACTTCAGACTTTTGTGATCTGTGTACACTACCGACTTCTCCCCGTACAAGTAGTGCCTCCAGATCTTCAAGGCAAAAACTACTGTCGCCAATTGTAAATCATGTGTCGGGTAGTTACTTTCGTGAGGCCTCAACTACCGTGACGCATAAGCGACCACCTTCCCTTCTTGCATCAATACACAGCCTAAACCAGTATGCGATGCATCACAATACACAGTGAACTCCTTTCCTGCCTCAGGCTAAATTAAGACCGGTGCTTACACGAGAATCCTCTTGACTTATCGAAACTCTCTTATCGCTTCTCGAGACCACACAAGCGGAACTCCTTTTCTCAAATTAGTCAGCGGTCTTTGCGATTAAGGAGAAATTTTCCACAAATCTTCGGTAATATCCTGCCAACCCTAGAAAACTCTAAATTTTCGTAACTGACTTGGGTGGTTTCCACTCTAACACCGCCTCAATCTTACAGGGATCCACCCTAATTCCCTCGGCTGAAACAACATGCCCTAGAAATGTTACGTCCTTGAGCTAGAACTCACACTTGCTGAATTTGGCGTACAACTGTTTCTCCCTTAGAACTTGCAGAACCACGTAAAGATGTGTGTCATGCTCCTCTTCCGACTTCGAGTACACCAAAATGTCGTCTATGAAGACCACGACGAATCGATCCAAATAGGGTTAGAAAACTCGGTTCATCATGTCCATAAACACGGCAGGTGCATTAAATGCACCAAAAGGCATTACGAAAACTTCGTAGTGCCCATACCGCGTCATTTTAATGCCGTCTTGTGGACATCAGCCTCCTTCACCTTAAGCGAATGGTACCCTGACCTAATGTTAATCTTAGAGAACACCGATGCCCCTTTGAGTTGATCAAACAGATCGTCAATTCTGGGCAAAGGATACCGGTTCTTTATTGTCAACTTGTTCAACTGCCGATAGTCTATACACATCCTCATTGTCCCATCCTTCTTCTTGACAAAAAGCACTGGAGCTCCCCAAGGTGATACACTTGGTCGGATGAACCCTCTATCCAACAATTCCTGAATTTGCGCCTTCAACTCTACCAATTCTTTCGGCGCTATTCGATACGGAGCTATAGATACAGATCTATACCAAATTCAACCTCATAGTCCGGAGGTAGCCCTGGAAGTTCCTTTGGAAACACATCGACATAATCCCTTACAGTCCGGACATCTCTCACAGCAACATCCTTAGCTTCCAAAGCACAGACATGCACCACATAAGCTTCACGACCCTTCCTAACCATCTTTTTTGCCTTCAACGCAGAAACCAGATTAGACAGGTAATCTCTCCTTTTACCAATCATCACCACCTCATCACCTTCCACGGTCTTTATTACCATGCGCTTAGCTGCGCAATCCAGGCTAGCCTGATACTTTACTAGCCAATCCATCCCAAGGATTAGGTCAAACTCCCGAAACGGTAGTTCCATCAAGTCAGCCAAGAACACGACCCCTTGGAGTTCTAGGGGTACATTCCTATAGATTTTACTTACTTCTACAGAGTGACCTAGGGGGCTTAATACAGTCATCTTCCTAGAAGTAAGCTCAGAGTCTAAGTGCAAGGTTTCCACTACGCTACTAGCAATGTATGAGTGGGTTAAGCCAATGTCAATCAAAGTACTATAGGGTACCCCAAAGATCAAGAACATACCGGTTATGAAGTCCGGTGCGTCGCCCTCCTCTTCACGCCTTGCGGCATAGACCAAATTGGGTTGCCTAGCCTCAGTACCATCGGTACCTCCCCTCGGTGCCCCACGACCTCTGCCAGCACCATTACCTCCTCTTCCTGCACCAGGACCCCTCGCTGGCTGTTGATTATTTCGCCTATTCGGTGCACGATCCTGCCCCTCTGATCTCAGTCTAGCTGCCTTTTTTGGATAGTCTCTAACTCGATGCTCCATAGACCCACATTCGAAGCATCCCCGGTTACCATTCCAACATTCCCCCATGTGAGACTTCCCACACCGGGCACACCGTGGCGGCCATTGAGGATTAGCAGCAGCAGCAGGCCTGGCAGCTTGATCTAACCCACTAAACCTCGTCCTCTTCTGTTGATTACCAGAGAACCTTGAAGATCCAGAGCTCCTCTTATTCCAACTCCTATCTTGATTTCGCCTAACTGACTGCCTTACCCCTTCAGCAACCTTAGACCTTTCCACTAGGACAGCGAACTCCCGTTCCTGTTGTGGAGCTATCATCATCCTCAGCTCGTCTCTCAGCCCATCCTCGAATCTAACACAGCGTTCATGCTCGGTACCCACAATACCACGAGCATACCTACTCAACCGGAGGAATTCGGCCTCATACTCCGCCACTATCTTATTGCCTTGAACCAGGTTTAAGAAAGCCTTTCGCTGCGCATCCACGTAACTAGTTCCGATATATTTCTTTTGATAAGCATCCTTGAAGAATTCCCAGGTGAGATTTTCTGCCATCGTTCCATCTCTCACAGTGAGCCACCACTGGTATGACTCATCCTGAAGCAGAGAGATGATACCTTTCAACTTCTCCTCAGCTGTGAAATACAGGTCACCCATAACCCTTTCAGTAGATTCTAACCAATATTACGCGCCTTTGGGTGCCACTCCGAAACTCCTCTAAATACTTACGCTCCGTTGGCAGGAGTAGTTCAACCACGATTCTGGGCTCTGCGCTGTGCACGCCTCAGCAACTCGTTCCAACACTCGTAGCACCGCTTGAGATACTACATCATTACCACCGGTCTGATCTTGAAACTCAATTTTCGCCGCTGGCAGATCCGATATCTCATTTCCAGACCCATGACCAGACCCTGCTGACTCCGACAAGGTCATTCTACCTCTACCATGGCCACGGGGCAGACGTCCACGACCTCTTGTACTCATTATTCTCGTTTGCGTTTATCTGTTTAAGAATTTTATGCATTAGTACCTTGTTTCACTTGATTATCCGCGAAGAAATTTTATGATAGGAGTTTTTAGGAGTGGTTCTTTCGTACTCATACATGCACACAGTCCTTATATTCATTCATTCAAAGAGACGTTGCGTTTTCATTGTGATTGTTTTTCCACTACCTAGGGTATTTTAAGTAATTTGTCCTCTGAGGTTTTTGTAATTTTTAAAAATAAAAGTTCTCGGATGATTTTGACAAAAGTATTTTGGAACTCTTAAATTCAGGTATTTTGAAAAATTTTGAAATCTGGGGGTATTTCGGTAATTTTGGACCTTAAGGGTATTTCGGTAATTTTTCACAAATCAAGGTGAATTTGTAAAATTTAATAATTCAGGGATATTTCAAAAGTTGTAAACTTTGATGGTTCTTTTTGAGAATTGCATTTTCCAAAACAGTGATGTTGCAAAATTTTGAAAATCAAGGTTATCTTGGTAATTTTGTTGGTTAGGGGCAATTTTATAATTTTCATAATCAGGGCATTTTCATAAAAAGATTTCCAAAATTTGATTCTAATTGATTTCACAAAAGGAAGATATTTTGAAAATTTTCAGTTTGGAAATTCTTCATACAGAGGGTATTTTGGTAATTTACAAGCCAGGGGTATTTTGGTCATTTTTCAAACTGAGGGGTATTTTGGTCATTTTTTCTTTTTAAAGCAAGGTTTTAATTACTTCAAAAACAAAATGGCTAGTCCCTTTCGGGTTTTAGTTATCAAGTTTAACCTGTGAGTGTGTCGTCTCAGCTAGGATGAGCCGTCACTCACGCACTGGTAGGATTCAGTGAGTAGGAGGTGAGTCACTAGGATCGCTTAAATACCGGGCTCCCAGAATCCAATCCTAGACATGCGTATAACGATTGCCACATCCCTTGCTCATTGACAACTCACGGGGTTGTTTAGGGAATTATTAAAT
This sequence comes from Gossypium rotundifolium, assembly GCA_025506655.1. NCBI lineage: Eukaryota > Viridiplantae > Streptophyta > Magnoliopsida > Malvales > Malvaceae > Gossypium > Gossypium rotundifolium. The sequence goes on along the minus strand of CP106722.1, from coordinate 81,544,291 downwards.
CTTATGCATGGTTTGTTGGGGTATGCTAACCTTAAGGTTTGACAATTTCTATTCTAATGTTCCACGTTCCCAATTTACCCTTCTACCCCTATCAAATATTCACAAAAAATAGATAGAAGTACTTACCTGGGCGGATTGGTGCAGGAGACTCGGTGCCATCTTTGTTCAAGCCAAAACAGTTTCCCAAAACATTCTAATAAGGCCTACTAACATAAACAAAACATTTTGGGCCTTGGGCCCCAATGAAGTTTTGAGCAAGCTCGATACTAAAATGTAACACCCCAAACCCGGCCCATGAGTCTTAACCGGATCTGGTATGTCACGGAGTAAAATGACTTGAAACATTTTGAGTGTTTGGTGAAAACTTGTTAAAATATGGCTAAGGTATTAAAACGGGGTTTGATAAAACTCAGTTGGGATTGTTTTCATAAACATGGTTGGGTTGATAAACCCTTTTAAAACGTTTGATCATGTAAAATTTTAAAATTTGTCAAGGTTATAGTTGACTTGGTGTATTTTGTTACCCGATGGTAACATCTTTGAAAACCCGTAGAAGTTATTAAGTTTGAAAAAGTTACTTTTAACCGGTTCACTTAACATTTATAAACTTCATTTGTAACATAACATAAGTAAAATACAATAAACATCCAAATATTAATTAGCGGCCTTATTACAACCCAAAATAAAAACTTAGAAAATAAATAAACTAAAACTAATTTAAATAAGGTTCCAAAACCGAGAAACAAACATGGCCGCCTCGAGTCCTCCCCGGCTCCATCTCCGCGATCTACTCATCTGCAAAATAGTAAGGGAAGGGGTGAGTCACCAAGACTCAGTGTGTAAATTCCCCAGCCGGAAATACAACTCATACACAATTTATTAATAGACATGCAACATGCAACCCCACTAACCATCCATACTCCTTAACTACCCCGTGTGGTCAAAACCACTGGTGGTCAAAACCACTGGTGACTAGAGTCACAAATCAAATGATGGGGCCAACCTATCGTGTGGTCAAAACCACTGATGGCCATAGGTCACAAATATCATAATGTGGTCAAAACCACTGGTGGTACCAAACCACTGGGACTTAGTCACAATTTAACAACAAAGTGGTCAAAACCACTTTGGTGACCAAGTCACAATAAATCGATGGGGCCAACCCATCTTGTGGTCAAAACCATCGGTGACACCATAAAAATCATCCCCTCCTCTCATCAATCCCACCACCATCATGCTTTCATAACAAACGTCATATATCATGCATTTATGTATAGCATAGCATTTAACAGCATATGATGGCATACTCAATCATATTTCATAGACAAAGTAATAGGGGACTTACCCGAAATCCAATCTTATGCCACAAGTAAATCACTAGCAAAAAGATTAAAAGGCAACAATATGGCAATGTTAATTAATAAAGTGTGTAAAGAGTTTTACACACCTGTTACCACCGAAATTCCTAGATCCCGAAGATCCGATCTACGATGCTAGATTCTTGACCCTATAATCGGCCAATCCTCAAGTTAGTGCCATAGGCCTATTCGGCCATGAAAATTAAAACCCGAAGATTCACTTGTGGCACCTACCTTGAACCGATTTGGTTTCCAACCAAATCCCGAAGCCACGCTTGTTCCTGAAATCATTGAGATCCTTATATGGCACATATTAGTTTCGGCATTTAAACATAAACTCTTTAACAAATGGCCCTTGGCCGATTGATGTATAAGCCTTACCTTGAAAAATCAAATCCCGAAAGCTTCCTTCAATCGGCTATGGCCTCCCTTGATAATTATATCGGCCCTTAAACACCACAAGTCAGCACCACTTGGTGTTGTGAAGGGGTTCGGCTACCTTTAAGGAGGAGAAAAGAACCGAATGCTAGAGTGAAACAGCATCTTTCTTTAAGGGGGATTCGGCCAAGTGGATCTTAATAGGAGAAGAAAAGATTTCAGTAAAAGAGTGGAAGAGCTTCGGCTAATAGAGAAAAAGAAGAAGAGAATTATTGAAGAACTTAGGCAAATATGATTAGGGAAAATTCGGCCAGCAACCAAATGCAAAAAGAAGAGAAACTTGCTAAAAGAATTTCGGCACACCCTTGCTAAACACAAAACTGAATATGGAGGGCTCTAAGGAGTCCCAAATCCGGCCATCACCCCTCTCTTTTGTGATAATTTCAGCTTTTAATTATCTCCCAAGAAAAACAACATTTATCTTCCATTTATCCCTTAATCTCCTCAAACAAATTAAATGAAAATAAGCTACTAACACCTACCCTTCCAGCCGAATTTTAGAGCAAAAATTAAGCTCATCCTTATCAAAATAAGAGTCCAAAATCAACCCATTACTTCCCCCTCCCATTCACGCCAGCTTTGAAAAAAATAAAACCCCAATTGCTGCTCCCTTGGTTCGAACATAAGACCTCACTGCCGCAGCCCCCCTTTCAACGCCCCATGCCATTCTTCCCAAACGACTTTCATGCTCTTAAACCTCACTATTTAATTTTTAAAGCCTTCATACCTGGCCCCCTTTCCTTTAAAGCAAAAAAGCCCAAAAAAAATAAAATACTTCCCCCCTTGTGACTCTCACGACTCGAACCTCCTCCCTTGAAGCTCCCTTTGACGCCACCTTTGTAGCACTTAAGTGGCGCATGAAAGCCACTTTGCCAAGCTATTCCTTGTGTCATGTTTCTCCCAAAACTTCTCTTAACCCCTATCTCCTAGCTCCCTCCTTTTAAACACTTAAAAAAAAGTTTTTAGTCCAAAGTCAGGCCTAGCTCGGGTTTATTTCTAGACCCTAGAACATGCTTAGCAATCATAATATTCATTTCTTCAAGCACAAACATGGGAAAATAATTAAATTACAAATAACCCCTAATTTAGGATGTTACAACCTTGCTAAGAAGTAGAAGAGAATAAAGAGCAATGAATCAAGACAGTAACAATCCACCTACTACGAATGACCAACTTAATTTGGGAGCTCCAAATATTAATCCTCTTATTGCTTAGATGTTTGATGATTGGGATAGGCCAATTCAAGAGCATGTAGTGCCTATATTAGACAACTTGAATCCTTGAATAGTCAGGCCACAAATTCAAGCTCCCTACTTTGAACTAAAACATGTAATGTTTCAGATGTTTCAATCAATTGGTCAGTTTGGTAGTTTGCCAATTGACGATCCCAGATTGCACTTAAGACTTTTCTTGGAAGTTTGCAATTCTTTCAGAAAGCAAGGTGTCCCTGAAGATGCCTTAAAAATTAAATTGTTCTCTATTTTTTAAGAGAACGTGCTAGAACATGGCTCAATGCTATACGATCTGGAATAGTAGAATCATGGAATGAAACACCCCAAACCCGGCCCACAAGCCCCGACCGGATCTGACATGTTCCTTAAGAAAAACTTAGCTTTATCTCGTTTCATCTTCTTATAAAATATGACGATTTTAATAAAAACAAGTTTGTGTTTTCATCAAGTTGAAAACCAAGATACCGTTCAAGTTTGTATTTCAGTAAAACGCTCCCTTTTTATTTCAAAAATTAAAAGATTTGCCGGATTCTAGAACTCATTAGGTTGAAAATGTAAGTTGAGTAGGTGATAAAACATGGTGATAAAACATTTGAAGTTTCTTTAAGAAAAATATTTAATTACTTGTTTGTTGTTTATCGTAGGGAAATAAAATTTAACACGCAAGATTAAGCAGTTAAGTAATGGCCTTATTACATCTTAAAAACCAAAATAAATCTCGAAAGAAAACGTACTAAAGAAAAATGAAAAGAGTTCCATTATTCGAAAACCCAAAATTTTGCTGAGCATGGCCACCACATAGTCCCTGTCGACCTGGTCCATTTCTCTATGTATCACCTGCAAAATGTTAGCCCACGAAGGGCGAGTCAACAGACTCAATGTGTAACAGCCAACCACCAAGACCCAATCGATTATAGCCTTACTTACAACATTTTGGGCAAAGCCCATCCGAAATCATATTTGGCCATAGGCCCATGTCATAGCATATTAAATCACATGTATATAAAACAATGATGCAACCCAACCCACCTAGATATCCAACCTCTACACACCACCGTACACCAATCACACCGTGGGATTACTAAATCGACCCTCCATCCGCTACACACCCTCGAAGGCAATCACTGCAATAATCGCTCATCGCCAATAATGTCGGGCATAGCCACCGGATAATGTGACAACAAAGACGAATCATAATATTGTGACATGAGTCACCGAATAATGTGGTAAAACCACCGGAACACTTCCCCTTTTCATTATAACCCTCGTGCCCATGCAACATACATAGTATTATAGGTATCATGCTATATGCTTATCCTAAGCCCATACCGGAAACACACATGCTTTCATATCAATGATTGTAACCACTGTAAACAAGGGTTAGATATAACGTACCTGAACGAACTGTAACAATGAATGGTACCCTTAGCCATGATTAATCGTAATCTTGTTAACACATATTTAATACTATTAATCTATCGGGAAAAAGTGTGGGGTTACGTACCTGATAATACTGAGAACCACGCTTTCGATACTAGCACTTTTGCTTGCAGGGATCACAGCAATTTACTTATCCCTTTCTGATGTTGGCCCACAACCCGGTGGCTAATCACGTACTGTTGAAACCGAGCGTTTCTTGAATCTAGGGGTAGGAACTACCCCTTTCTCTCCTCCACTGGTATTCGCATCCATCGAATGTCACTTAATCAGAAACCCGGTTAATCAACACGTAAAAAATCTAAACGAATCACATCTATAACTTAACTGAATATCCTTACCGAAATGGATCCAAATCCCGAAGACTCCTCATTTGCCTTTGTCGAACCCTTCCTATAACACCACAGTTAGAATTGGCTAACACTAGAAAATATGGCCTTTGGCCGAATGGCATTATTCCCCTTACCTTAATCGATCAAATCCCGAGAGTTTCTCCTTGTAACGTCAACTACAGTGAATATCGAAACCCACCTTAATGGTTTCAGCCACACAGATAACAGGGAATTAGAGTCCTTAATTTCGTTAATCCAACAAGAAAAGAGAAAAGAAAATCAACCTAAGGAAAGATCCTTACCACGCAACTCACCCGATTCAGCTTAACAACCACCGTTATAAATCGACACACCAAAAGAGAATATGAACGATAGATAAAGGATTCGGCTTTGGTCTTAGTAATCGGGAAAGGTTCTTTCGGCTCTTGAGAATGGAGGAATCGGTACAAAGAAGAAGAGAAAGGGTTGGGATTTGGGTGGTTTCAGCTTTAGTGACAAGTGAGCAAATCGGTTAAGGTCTTAGCAAATTGAAAAAGGTTTCTTCGGCTTTTGAAGATGGAAGATTCGATGCAAAGAAGAAGGAAAAGAGGTTGGATTCTTGTATGGTTTCGGTTCTAGTGGGAACGAGAGGGTAGGTTTCGGCTTTTAGAGAGTGAATGAAGAAGAAAAGAAAATAAGATGAGGAGAAGATGCTCAAATGGTTCTTTCACTTTCGGGTTTTGGTCAAAAGAGAAGAAAAGGGTGCAAGATTTCAGCAAAAGCAGAGATGAGAAGAAAGTTTTCAAAAGGGAGAAAAATGGCCACTCACTCACCTTATTTCGACACCTAAAGCCCCTAGCATAGACACTCCTCCCCTTGGCCGAAAATGCCACACCAAAACCCCTCCATTCGGCCAACTCTTCTTCTCTCTATCAGATTCCTTCTTTTCCTCCTATTTCTTCTCTTTTCCACTCATTCAAATGAGTTTGAATGTGTCAACACTTATCTCCCTTCTTAACCGAATTTTCAAGTGCCTTGACCAGGTCCAATGCTTATCCATTCAGAGTCTCTGTGCCGTCCAACTCTGCACTCCCCTTGACGCAAAAGAACCTCCCAAAAAAAAAACTTCCCTTGCTGCTCGAACCTAGGCCCCCTTCTCACTCCCTGAGGCGTCACTCTCCTGTGCTCTAAGTGGCGCCTCCCTTGCCACTTTACCAGTTGAGTTCTTGTGTCACAACTCACACGCAAATTTTCCTTAAGGCCTAGTTCCCTTAGCTCTCCCTTAAAGGTTTAAAGTCCTATATTTTCCTAAGGCTTCTACCTACACCCCAAGGTTCTCAAAGCCCCCAAACACACACAAACAGCACACTAAGCATGCTACTACATAAATATGAGTTAAAACGCATAACCCCTAAATCCTGGATATTACAGTTCTACCCCCCTTAAAAATAATTTCAGCCCCAAAATTACCTGGCTAAAATAGGTGAGGGTATTGATGTCGCATTGCTTTCTCTGACTCCTATGAAGCTTCTTCTGATCCATGGTTCCGCCATAACACCTTGACTATAGGAACTGACTTCCTCCGTAACACCTTCACATCCCGTTCCAGAATCTGAATCGGCTCTTCCTCGTAGGACAAATCTGGTCTCAACTCCACTTCTTCAATTGGCACTACATGAGATGGGTCCGATTAGTATCGCCGTAGCATCAAGACGACCCGCTTCAAAATTCGATAAGGTCCTATAAATCTGGGACTTAACTTTCCCTTGCGACCAAATCTCATCACCTTCTTCCACGGTGAAACTTTCAGAAACACCTTATCCCCTACAGCAAACTCTATCTCTTTCCGCTTGGGATCTGCATATGACTTTTGTCTGTCAGACGCTTCCTTCAACCGTGCCCGAATCACTCTAACCTTTTCTTTCGATTCTGCCACAATCTCTGGACCCAAAACCCGACGTTCCCCAATTACATCCAACACGTAGGAGTACGACACTTAGTCCATCGATTGCTTCATATGGTGCCATCCGAATACTTGCTTGATAGATGTTATTCTATGCAAACTCTGCTAAAGGAAAGAACTCCTCCCAGCTTCCTCTGAAATCTATCACGCAACCCCTCAACATATCCTCTAACACTTGAATTACCCGTTCGGTGGCCGTCATTGCGGATGAAATCTTGCGTCTTCGCAGCCTAACACGGTGCCCGATGCACGATCTGATGCTTTCCAAAATCGAGACGTAAACCTCGGATCCCTATCCGAGATAATCGACACCGGTACCCCGTGTAGCCTCACAATTTCTGCCACATACAACTTTGCCAACCTCTACAGAGAATAGTCAACCCGCACTAGTATGAAATGTACAGACTTTGTCAATCGATCCACTATCACCCTTACCAAATCCTTCCTAGTAGGCGTAAGGGGAAGCCCACTAACGAAGTCCATTGTAATTCTCTCCCACTTCCACTGTGGAATCTTTATTGGCTGAAGCAACCCTGAAGGTACTTGGTGTTTAGCTTTAACCTTCTGACACGTTAAGTACTTCCCCACAAATTCTGTAACTTCTTGTTTCAGACCAGGCCACCAAAACTGATCCCGTAGATCCCTGTATAACTTACTTCCTCCAGGATGCATAGCATAAGGGCTACTATGCGATTCCTGAAGAATTCTCTGCCTTAACTCATCATCCTTTGGCATACAGACCTTGCCCCGAAAACACAGTACTCCATCGTTGTTTACACCATAGTCTTCCAATTCCCCATTCTGCACTTGTAGTATCTTAGCACTTAGTTCACCATCTACCAACTATCTTTCTCTCACCTGACTTAACCATGTCGACTTCACCCGCAACTCTGCTAGCAAACTTCCATCATCACAAAGGCTAAGATGTGCAAACATCGCCCTCAGATCCGACACCACTTTTCGACTTAGGGCATCTGCCACTACATTCGCCTTGCCCGGGTGATACTCTATTGAATAGTCGTAGTCTTTCAACAACTCCACCCACCTTCGCTGTCTCAAATTCAGCTCCTTCTGAGTTAACAAATATTTCAGACTCTTGTGGTCTGTGTAGATCACTGACCTTTCTCCATACAAATAGTGCCTCCACACTTTTAGAGCGAATACTACCACAGCCAACTCCAGGTCATACGTCGGGTAGTTAACCTCATGTGGCCTTAATTACCGAGACGCATAAGTGACCACCTTCTCGTCTTGCATTAGAACACATCCCAATCCTGTGTGAGAAGCATCACAATACACCACAAAGTCTTTTCCTGCTTTAGGCTGAATCAAAATTGGAGCCTCTATCAATACTCTCTTAAGCTTCTCAAAACTCTCCTGCTGCTTATCCGCCCATACAAAAGGTACCTCCTTTCTCAACAACTTCGTCAAAGGTGCTGCTATTGACAAGAACCCTTCGACAAATCTCCTGTAGTAGCCTGTTAACCCCAAGAAACTACGAACCTCTGCCACAGACTTAGGTGGTTTCCAATCTAGCACTGCCTCAATCTTCTGAGGATCCACCCTTATCCCTTCTGCAGACACCACATGACCAAAAAACGCAACTTCCGTCAACCAAAATTCGCACTTGCTAAACTTAGCATATAACTTCTTCTCCTTAACACCTGCAATACTACCTAGAGATGCGCATCATGCTCTTCCTCAGACTTGGAATATACCAGAATGTCGTCTATAAACACAACGACGAACTGATCCAAATAGGGTTGGAAAACCCGATTCATCATATCCATGAATGCAGCTGGGGCGTTCGTCAATCCGAACGGCATTACTAAAAACTCATAATGTCCATATCTAGTCCGGAAAGCTGTCTTATGGATATCTGCTTCCTTCACCTTAAGCTGATGATATCTCGACTTTAGATCTATTTTTAAAAATACTGCAGCCCCCTTAAGCTGATCGAACAAGTCATCTATCCTCGACAACGGGTACTTGTTTTTGATCGTCAGCTTATTCAACTGCCGGTAATCCATGCACATAAGCATAGTCCCGTCCTTCTTTTTCACGAATAGGACCGGTGCTCCCCATGGAGACACACTAGGTTGGATAAACCCATGATCGAGTAACTTTTGGATCTGGGCCTTGAGCTCTACCAACTCCTTTGGCGCCATCCTATATGGAGCAATTGACACGAGGTCAGTGCACAGCGATAAATCAATTTGAACTCCACCTCCTCGTCCGGGGTAACCCAGCGACTCCTCGGAAAGACATCCACGAATTCTCTTCTTGTTCTAACTCCACTAACCCCCTCTTCTTTTGCATCCAGAGCACTAATGAAGGCCAGAAATGCCTTACACCCTTTTCAAACCATCTTATCAGCCTTCAATGCAGAGACTACGTTAGACAAATAGTTTCTTCTTTCTATAATTATCTCCTCATCCTCCGGAGTCCTCAACTCCATTCGCTTAGCTGCACAATCTAATTTAGCCCGATGTTTCACTAGCTAATCCATGCCTAGAATGAGATCAAATTCCCCGAAAGGTAGTTCCATCAAGTCAGCAGGAAATACCACTCCTTGAATCTCTAGAGGCACACTCAGAATATCCTATTCACCACTACCGCTTGACCTAACGGCTCACTCTGATCATCTCCCTAACAGACAATTCAGATGCTACACCTAATGTTTCAGCTATTCTACATGCAACATATGAGTGGGTCGAGCCAACATCAATTAAAACAAAGAAAGGCTTGTCATCTATAAGGAACATACCAGTTATGATGTCTGATGCGTCACCATCCTCCCTCCGACGAACTGCATACACCAGACCCGACTGTCTCGCCTCCGTGTTACCAACACCTCTGCTCGGTGTCCCGCGACCTCTACCAGAACTATTACCCCTGCCAACCGGACCACGACCCCTCAGTGGCTGTTGTCCACCCCTTCCAGTCTAATTAAAACCACGACTTGTTGGCGGCTCACATGCATTTCCACAGATGGTCCCTAATCATGTGATCTTTGGACCCACACTTAAAACATCCCCCTGTCTTCTTCCAACACTCCCCCGGGTGCATCTTTCCACATTGAGCACACGAACAATATGACTTCCCACAGCAACTTGTCGATCTCGCGGCCCATCAACTCTAGGTCTCTTCTGGAGACCCCCGGATGACCTTGATGATCTAAAACCTCTCTTTTGTCTATTTCTATCTGAATTTTGTCTCACAAATTCCTTGACCCCTTCGGCTACCTTAGCCTTCTCTACCAATATGGTAAACTCCCGCTCCTGCTGTGGAACAATCAGCAATCTTAGATCATCCCTCAGTCCGTCCTCGAACCTGACACACCGTTCATGCTTCGTAGCCACGATACCTCGAGCATACCGGCTCAACCTTAAGAATTCTGCCTCGTACTCCGCTACGGACTTACTCCCTTGAACCAACCTCAGAAACGCCTTCCTCTGCGCATCAATATAACTAGACCCAATATACTTCTTCTGATACGCCGCATTGAAATACTCACAAGTGAGATCATCCATTGCGAGATTATCCCGAACCGTGAGCCACCACCGGTATGACTCATCTCGAGAAGCGACACCACCCCTTCGGTTTCTCCTCGGTGATCGATCCAAATCGTCCATGATTCGCTCCGTTGCCTCCAACCAATACTCAGCCGTATTGGGTGCCACACCAGATACACCTCGGAATACCTCAGCTCCATTGGCTCAGAGTCACTCAGATACAGATTTTTAAGCTCCCATACCTCCACCTGCTCTAGCCACCCTCTCAAGAACTCGCAACATCGCCTGCGATACTGCATCATCCTCCGTCTGATCCTGATACTCCACACCAGCAGCTGGTAGTGGTGGCATCTCATTCTCGGACCCTTGACTAGACCTAACTGGTTCCAATACGGTCATTCTGCCTCTTCCACGCCCACACACATTACGACCATGTCCCCTAGAACTCATGTCTATGATCGCAATTTAATCTGCTTTAAGAAATTTTATGCATTATCTTCTGTTCCACTGATTACCCACGAACAAGTTTTATGTAAAGAAGTTTAGTAGTAGTTCTTTCGATCATTACAAGGTTTTCGTTTCTAGTCTTCTACCCTAATTCAGAGAATCACATTCATTCATCAATAGTATCCACTACACACGTTCACCACTTTGAACATTTTCGTCCGTTCCAACCCAGGGGTATTTTTTTAATTTATCTTATAGAGGTATTTTGGTAATTTTCCAAATCAAGGTATCTTGTAATTTTGCAAAATAAGGGTTTTTGGTATTTTTGCAAAATAGGGACATTTTGGTAAAAGAAATCGGGGGTAGTATGGTAATTTCATAAACTGAGGGTATTTTAGTAGTTTTACAAACCAAGGGTATTCCAGTAATTTTGTAAACCGGGGATATTTTGGAAAGAAAAATTTTTCAAAATCTAAAATAGTTTTTACAAATCAAGGGGTAATTCGGTGATTCCAAAACTAGGGTTTTTATAAAACAGTGTAGCTAGTCCCTTTTGGGTTTTAATTATTGAATTTAGCCTATGAATAAGTCCTCTTGGTTAGGGTGAACCGTCACTATGCACTAGGTAGGATTCGAGCGAAGAGGAGGTGAGTCACTAGGACTGCTTAAATACCAAGCTCCCCCTGAATCCATTCCTAGACATGCACACAACTGTTGCCACAGCCTTAACTCGACAACTTACTCACAGGTTTGTTTGATTGGTCTTTAAATTTTATGTAATTTTGCGTTGGAGTAAGCTAACCCTAGGGTTCAATAGCTCCTAATCTACTAATCTACGATCCCGTAATACCCACATACAAATCACACAATGATTAGGGGTACTTACCTGGTGGACTTCGGGCCGGAGACACAGATGCCATGCCAGAAAACCTGATCATCTTTTAGTAAAGCTCACTTTCGAAAAAATGTTTTGGGCCCAAAAGCCCTCAAAGCTGAGTTTTAAACCGGGCTCTAATACCAAATTGAAACAACCCAAACCCAGCCCACAAGCCTTGACCGGATCTGACATGTTCCTTAAGAAAAACTTAGCTTTATCTCGTTTCATCTTCTTATAAAATATGACGATTTTAATAAAAACAAGTTTGTATTTTCATCAAGTTGAAAACCAAGATACCGTTCAAGTTTGTATTTCAGTAAAACGCTCCCTTTATATTTCAAAAATTAGAAGATTTGCCGGATTCTAGAACTCATTAGGTTGAAAACGTAAGTTGAGTAGGTGATAAAACATTTGAAGTTTCTTTAAGAAAAATATTTAATTACTTGTTTGCTGTTTATCGTATGGAAATAAAATTTAACACGTAAGATTAAGCAGTTAAGTAATGGCCTTATTACATCTTAAAAACCAAAATAAATCCCGAAAGAAAATGTACTAAAGAAAAACGAAAAGAGTTACATTATTCGAAAACCCAAAATTTTGCTGAGCATGGCCACCACATAGTCCCTGTCGACCCGGTCCATTTCTCTATGTATCACCTGCAAAATGTTAGCCCACGAAGGGTGAGTCAACAGACTCAATGTGTAACAGCCAACCACCAAGACCCAATCGATTATAGCCTTACTTACAACGTTTTGGGCAAAGCCCATCCGAAATCATATTTGGCCATAGGCCCATGTCATAGCATATTAAATCACATGTATATAAAACAATGATGCAACCCGAACCCACCTAGATATCCAACCTCTACACACCACCCGTACCTACCAATCACAACGTGGGGATTACTAAATCAACCTTCCATCCACTACACACCCTCGAAGGCAGTCACTGCAGTCAACTGCTCATCGCCCTTAATACGTGGCATAGCCACCGGATAATGTGACAATGTCACCGAATCATAATATTGTGACATGAGTCACCGAATAATGTGGTAAAACCACCGGAACACTTCCCCTTTATATTATAACCCTCGTGCCCATGCAACATACATAGTATTACAGGTATCATGCTATATGCTTATCCCAAGCCCATACCGGAAACACACATGCTTTCATATTAATGATTGTAACCAGTGTAAACAAGGGTTAGATATAACGTACATGAACGAACTGTACCAATGAATGCTACCCTTAGCCATGATTAATCGTAATCTTGTTAACACATATTTAATATTATTAATCTATCGGGAAAAAGTGTGGGGTTACACACCTGATAATACTGAGAACCACGCTTTTGATACTAACACTTTCGCTTGCAGGGATCACAGCGATTTGCTTATCCCTTTCCGATGTTGGCCCACAACCCGGTGGCTAATCACGCACTGCTGAAACCGAGCATTTCTTGAATCTAGGGGTAGGAACTACCCCTTTCTCTCCTCCATTGGTATTCACATCCATTGAATGTCACTTAATCAGAAACCCGGTTAATCGACACGTAAAAAATCTAAACAAATCACATCTATAACTTAACTGAATATCCTTACCGAAATGGATCCAAATATCAAAGACTCCTCCTTTGCCTTTGTCGAACCCTTCCTATAACACCACAGTTAGAATCGACTAACACTAGAAAATATGGCCTTTGGCCGAATGACATTATTCCCCTTGCCTTAATCGATCAAATCCCAAGAGTTTCTCCTTCTAACGTCGACTACAGTGAATCCCAAAACCCACCTTTATGGTTTTGGCCACACAGATAACAGGGAATTAGAGTCTTTAATTTCGTTAATCCAAGAAGAAAAGAGAAAAGAAAATCAACCTAAGGAAAGATCCTTACCACGGAACTCACCCGATTCGGCTTAACAACCACCCTTGTAAATCGACACACCAAAAGAGAATACGAATGATAGATAAAAGATTCAACTTTGGTCTCAGTAATCGGGAAAGGTTCTTTCGGCTCTTGAGAATAGAGGAATCGGTACAAAGAAGAAGAGAAAGGGTTGGGATTTGGGTGGTTTCGGCTTTAGTGACAAGTGAGCAAATCGGTTAAGGTCTTAGCAAATGGAAAAAGGTTTCTTCGACTTTTGAAGATGGAAGATTCGATGCAAAGAAGAAGAAAAGAGGTTAGAGTCTTGTATGGTTTCGGTTCTAGTGGGAACGAGAGGGTAGGTTTCGGCTTTTAGAGAGTGAATGAAGAAGAAAAAAATAAGATGAGGAGAAGATGCTCAAATAGTTCTATCACTTTCGACTTTTGGTCAAAAGAGAAGAAAAGGGTGTAAGATTTCAGGAAAAGCAGAGATGAGAAGAAAGTTTTCAAAAGGGAGAAAAATGGCCACTCACTCACCTTATTTCGGCACCTAAAGCCCCTAGCATAGACACTCCTCCCCTTGGCCAAAATTGCCACACCAAGACCACTCCATTCGGCCAACTCTTTTTCTCTCTATCAGATTCCTTCTTTTCCTCCTATTTCTTCTCTTTTCCACTCATTCAAATGAGTTTGAATGAGTCCACACTTATCTCTCTTCTTAACCAAATTTTCAAGTGCCTTGACCAGGTCCAATGCTCATCCATTCAGAGTCTCTGTGCCGTCCAACTCTGCACTCCCCTTGATGCAAAAGAACCTTCCAAAAAAAACTTCCCTTGCTGCTCAAACTTAGGCCCCCTTCTCACTCCCTGAGGCGTCACTCTCCTGTGCTCTAAGTGGCGCCTCCCTTGCCACTTTACCAGCTGAGTTCTTGTGTTATAACCCACACGCAAATTTTCCTTAAGGCCTAGTTCCCTTAGCTCTCCCTTAAAGGTTTAAAGTCCAATATTTTCCTAAGGCTTCTACCTACACCCCAAGGTTCCCAAAGCCCCCAAACACACACAAACAGCACATTAAACATGCTACTATATAAATATGAGTTAAAATGCATAACCCCTAAATCCCAGATATTACATGGAATGATATATGTCAAAGATTTCTGATGTGATATAACCCACCCAATATGAATGCCATTCTGAGAAATGACATAACATCCTTCAAGCAACTAGAGGATGAAATACCATATGAAGCATGGGAAAGGTTTAAAAATTTGTTTAGGAAATGTCCTATGCATGTATTTCAACATCGGACCCAAATAGAGATGTTCTACAATGATTTGAGTGCACAGACATGGATGGTTGTTGATGTTTTAGCTAATGGAACTTTGTTGGATAAGTCCTACAATGAAGCCTACGAGATTTTGGAGAGAATCGCCAATAATGATTACTAGTACCCCACAACAAGAGACAGAATTGGTAGGAGAGTGGTTGGATCATTCAAACTTGATGCTATTACCTCGCTTACTGGTTAGGTATCTTCTTTAGCTAACATGATAAAGACTATGCAAAAGGCTAGTGAGGTGAAAGAGCTAAAAGCAGTTGGGTTATCTTGTGTTTTTTTATGGTGAGGATTATGTGTTTGAAGAGTGTCCCTCAAACCCAGCATCTTTCTACAATATGGGCAACTTTAATAGGAACAACAATCCTTACTCCAACACGTATAACCCTGGTTGGGAACAACACCCAAAATTTGGGTAGAATAATCAAGGAGCTGGAAATTCCAACACAGCTATTAGACCCAATGCCATGAATGTTCCACTTGGTTTCAATCAGTCTATACTGCCTCAATAACAAGTTCAACAATGACAAACATCATCTTCTTCCACATCTATTGAGTCTCTAGGAAAGAAGTATATGGCCAAGTATGATGTTGTGATTTAGAACCAAGCATCATCATTACGAGCTTTAGAGAATCAAGTAGGATAGATAGCTAATGCCTTGAAACCAAGAACATAAGGAACTTTTCCTAATGATACCGAGCATACAAAACCACAAGGGAAAGAATATTATAAAGAAGTTACTCTTAAAAATGGCACACAACTATATAGAGTTGTCAAGAATGTTGTTCCTGAATCAGTGAATTCAGAAATAATTACAAGCAAAACCCTTGAACAACCCAAGAAAAGCACCACAACTGAGAAAATTAGACTAAGCAATGCTGAAGCAAACTCAGATAGCACTATCGAACACAATGCCTAGGAAAAATAATCATTACAACCTGAAGTTCGCCCACCCCCACCATTTCCCCAACGCTTTGAAAATCACAAACAATACCAATATTTCAGGTGATTCTTGGATGTCCTTCAGCAACTTGACATCAATATACCTTTGGTGGAAGCCATAGAAAAAATGCCTAACCATGTCAAGTTTATAAAAGACATACTTTCAAAGTAGAAAAGATTGAGAGAATTTGAAATACTCGCACTCACTGAAGGGTGCACTACTATGTTGACAAATAAATTACCTCCAAAGTTGAAGGACCTAGGAAGCTTCACAATACCTTGCTCAATTGGCAACCAATATGTTGGGAAGGCCTTGTGTGATTTAGGAACGAGCATAAATCTTATGCTTATGTCTGTGTTCAAAAAGCTGGGAATTGGTGAAGCAAGACCTACCACTATAACCTAGCAATTGGCAAATCGATCATATGCATACCCAAAAGGTAAAATCAAGGATGTCCTAGTAAGGGTAGATGAATTTATTTTTCTTGTTGATTTCATTGTGTAAGACTGTAAAGCTGACAAAGATGTGTCAATTATTTTGGGTAAACCTTTTCCTTGCAACAGGTAGAACTAATTGATGTTCAAAAGGGAGAATTAACTATGAGGGTGAATGATCAACAGATAACTTTTAATGTTTTCAAGGCTTTGAAATGTGATGATAATATCAAAGAGTGTCACGTTGTCAGTTTGTTAGATTTCGTTGTGGAAGAAGAATTTGAGAAAGAATGCCATGACAAAGAGCTTAATGAATCTGATTCAATTGATATTGATGATAAAGAGCCATTAGGACACAACAATGACTTGTTAGAATCTAAACTAATTATCGATAGACTTGGAAAGAGGTTTGACACATTAGATTTATCTGCTCAAACTTTCAGCCCTTCTAAATTTTCTATAGAAGAACCATTGACCTTAGAGTTAAAACCTTTACCTTCACAGTTAAAGTACACATATTTAGGAAAGGATAACATGCTAAATGTGGTTGTCTGCTGAGTTGACTGATGAGCAATAGGTTAAGTTATTAGCTGTACTTAAGAAATTCAAAAAAGGCATTAGGTTAGACAATTGCAGATATTAAACGAATCAACCCCACACTTTGCATACATAAAAGTTTGCTAGAAGACTGCAATGGAAATTATATTAAGTGGCAAAGGAGGTTTAACCCCATTATGAATGAGGTGGTGAAGAAGAAGATAATAAAATGGTTGCAATTATCTACCTAATCTCTGACAGCTCTTGGGTGACTCCAATCCAATATGTACCAAAGAAGGCAGGTGCCACTGCAGTCAATAACAACATTAATGAACTTATACCTACATGAATTGTCACGGGATGGCGAGTCTACATGGACTATTGCAAGCTCAATAAAGCCACAAGGAATGACCAATTTTTATTTTCCTTAATTAACCAAATGTTAGATCGATTAGCTGGAAAGGACTTTTACTATTTTTTAGATAGATACTCTGGGTACAATCAGATTGCAATTGCCCTAGAGGATCAAGAAAATACAACATTCATCTATCTGTATGGTACATTTTTCTTCAGAAGAATACCTTTTGGTCTGTGTAATGTGCCTACAACATCCTAACGGTGCATGATTTCCATATTCCCGGATATGGTTGAGAATTTCCTCAAAGTGTTTATGGATGATTTCTCAGTATTTGGGAATAATTTCAAAGGTTGTTTGTACAACTTAGAATTGGTACTTCAACATTGTGAGCATCTTACATTGGGAGAAGTGTCATTTCATGGTAAGAGAAGGCATTATCCTAGGGCATAAGGTTTCCCATAAAGGAATCAAAGTTGACAAGGTAAAAATCGAAGTGATTGAGAAGCTGCCACCTCCAACAAGTGATAAGGAAATTAGGAGTTTCTTAGGACATGCTGAATTCTATAGGAGATTTATCAAAGACTTTTCCAAGATCTCTAAGCCCTTGTGTGCCTTGTTGGAACAAAATAAACCTTTCCTCTTTGATGAACCTTGTCTATTAGCTTTCGAGAAGTTAAAAAAGTGACTGGTGGTTGTACCAATTGTAATAGCTCCGAAGTGGATATTACCATTCGAGCTCATGTGTAATGCCAATTATTATGCCGTAGGAGCAGTATTGGGGCAAAAGAAAGACAAAACATTTCATGCAGTCTATTGTGCCAGTCGAACTCTAATTGATGTACAGCTTAAATACACTACCACTGAAAAGGAATTATTGGCTATGATATTTGCATTCGATAAATTTCGAGCATATTTAGTTGGTACAAAAGTCACGGTTTACATAGACCATTATGCCATTAAGTATATAGTGACTAAGAAAGATGCAAAGCTAAGACTAATTTAGTGGATACTCCTCCCACAATAGTTTGATTTGGAGATTTGAGACAGAAAAAGAACTAAAAATCAAATGGCAGATCATCTATCAATATTAGAAACTGGAAATGAAGATAGCAATAACAAGCTTATTAAAGAAGACTTCCTAGACGAGTAGTTGTTAATTGCCACAACATTGCCTTGGTATGCCGATATTGTAAACTTCTTAGTGGATTGTTGCCACGTGATCTAAATAGTCAAGGAAAACATAAATTCTTTAATGATGCAAGATTCTACTATTGGGATGAGCCTTATATATATAGGAAATGTGTTGATCAAATAATTCAAAGATGTATTCCTGATGAAGAGATGAACAGTGATTGCAACATTGTTATTCAGCCCCGTAAGGAGGGTATTTTGGAGGAGTAAGAACCACAACAAAGGTACTTCAATCTGGGTTCTATTAACCAAATTTGTTCAAAGACACCTATGAATTTTATAAGACATGCGATCGTTGTCAGAGAAGATGCAACCTATCAAGGAGACACCAAATGCCACTACAAAATATTCTGGAAATTGAGTTGTTCAATGTTTGGAGGGATAGACTTTATAGGTCCATTTCCACCCTCATTCGGCAATTTATACATACTTGTGGTAGTAAATTATGTCTCCAAATGGGTAGAATTCATATCTCTACCAACCAATGATGTCAGGTCAATGATGAAATTCCTGCACTAGAACATCTTCACGAGATTCGGTACACTTCGAGCCATCATTAGTGATGAGGGATTTCACTTCAATTGCAAGCTAGTTGCCAATGCCCTGCAAAAGAATGGAGTAAAACAAAAGATTGCCATGGCATATCATCCACAAACAAATAGGTAAGCTAAAATTTCCAATAGGGAAATTAAGCAGATTTTTGAGAAAGTTGTTAATCCAAAACATAAGGATTGGTCGTTAAGACTAGACAAAGCTTTATGGGCATATCTACTGCTTACAAAACCCTATTAGGAATGTCACTATTCAAGCTCGTCTATGAAAAACCATGCCATTTTCTGGTTGAGTTAGAGCACAAGGCATACTGGGCTGTAAAGCAATTGAACATGGAATGGAAAGCTGCTGACAATAGAAGATTATTAGAATTAAATGAAATGGAAGAATTCAGGGCACAAGAGTATGAGAATGCAAAAATTTATAATGAGAAGACCAAGCGTTGGCATGATAAGAGAATTATGCCACGACAATTTGAACCAGGACAATAGGTGTTGTTATTCAACTCAAGGTTGAAAATGTTACCAGGAAAACTAAAATCCCACTGGTCAAGTCCCTTTGATGTAGCCAAAGTATACCCTCGTGGAGTAGTAGACATCAAGGATATGCAGACGGGGTCGTATTTAAAGTCAATGGACAATGTTTAAAGCACTATTCAGGTGCTCATGTAAATCAAGTCAAACAATCCATTGACTTTGGAGATATTTAAGCTCAACATCTATTTCCTGTATTTATTTTCTTTATTTGTTTTACTTTAATTTTATTTTTACGGTTTTCATCTTTAATTACTTAATGTTATTTTCAATTCTAGTTATATTTTTTTATTAGTGTGTAAATTTTACAGGAATTACAAAGAAAGAATGAAGGTGCAAGAACAATAGATGTAGTACCAATAGGTGTTTGCCCCAGCAATCCAGAAGTAAATTATGCCATAGCAAAGTGGGTAAGTGGACATTGAAGCAAAAGAAAATGTGGGTTGAAAAGAGAGAAAAAGTCCAAGGAAAAGATTTTGGACAGTTGGACCTTATCCTAATTAGAAAGTACATGAAGAAAGTGCCAAAAACATTTAGGGCCAGATTATTTTAGGGTTCCTTCAAAACCCTTTTTTCTGTAACATCCCGAAATTGGGCCTAGTAGAATTGGGCCTAATGGGCCTTGGGTGTAAGAGTGTTTAAATTTTTTTGAGAACAAGAGAACGGTATTATTTCAAGTTGGACTTATTAGGAAGGTGATTTTGGAAAGTTATGAGGTTTCTGGGAAGTTCCGAGTTCAAGTTAGGCTATAGGTAAATTTTTGTGTTTAAGCACTTTAAGGAGAGAAGGAAAGTGGCATCATGACTTAAGGAAATAACTGTGCATTTTACTAGCACAAGGAGTCTATTGGTAAAGGTGGAAAGTGGCATGTGAAGTGTACTATTGGTCTGAGGTTCGAATCCCATCTATTGCATTTTTGATTAATTTTTGTGCTTCATTTTCAATGTGTCGGCCACGGCTTTAATATGGTAAGGAAGACTTTTTTAATTATGGAAAGAAGACTAAGGCTTATGGTAAGGAGGAAGATAAGGGATAATAAAGGAAATAATCAAAAGAAAAAGGCAAGATATGGGAACATGTTGGCCTTTTTTGTGGGTGATGTTTTGGAAAGTTTTTCTTTTGGTCAATTTTTGATCCTTTTGGTATGGTATACACGGTTTTGGGGAGGGGAATATTTGGTAGCCGATTTTTCCTTTAGGCATTTTGCAATTTTGTGTGAAATGCTTGTTCCTTACTAGCATATTTGGTTGCTCTCTTCCAACTTCTTCCCTCATTGCCGAAACTCTAAAGCCAAAAGTGACCATTTTTTTCCTTTGTTTTCCCGAAACTATCTAACCATTTTGTCAAATTCATTATTTTGCTTATTTTCCCTTTGATAGCCGAAACTATCTAGCATCCTTTCTGTAACACCCTTAACCCGTATCCGTCGCCGAATTAGGGTTACGGGCATTACCAGATAATCATTACTTTTATTCAATCAATTCAATCATATTTAAACAAGCTGATATAATAATACACATATAAGCAAACAATTACATATGCATAAAACATATTTATTCCACTAAACCAAATCATATATGGCACAAACATTGACAAACATAAGCTGAACATGCAAAATACATTTTATGAAAATCACAAAATAATGCAAGTATCGTAAGCCTCAGTTGCTATGTCCTTATTTACTTATAAAATACTCAAGCAATTTAACCCATTCGTATCTATGTGATTGAATAACATAATTCAATTATCATTTTATACTAACCTACTTAAAGGGCCGAATATACCAACATAAAATATATTAGTAGATGTCCAAACTTGCAAACTCAATAAACGTCATATAAATACATATCTACTTGACCAAATATACATAGACACATATAGGCAATTATATGTATCTAGCTCATACCAAAGTTCAAATAGATCCAAATAATCAATCAGATCAATGTTCACATGAATTCGTTTACATGCACATAGTTGAACCGAAAATAACTATACGGTATATACATTATTTTTGTAATAGTTAGATTCATATACAGCATTTATTATAATTTAATAAAATCATATCAACTCATGCACTTTTATCATTTCCAACAAATCATATTATCTAGTTATCCAAATACCTATTCGCCTATAATCATCTTCTATCCATATTTTTATCAATTTCCTATTCTTTAGCAAAATTCTATTACAACCGAATATGCACAAACATATATATCATTTCAAGCATACATATATAACTAACTAGACATATTCATGAGCAATGTACTTAAATATACTTGTTTACTATGCCGAATCAACTGCTTTAAGAATCATGCAAAAGACCAAATACAAACAAACTAAAGCACCATAATTTGATCACTTCATCATCAAATCACTTATTTGATGTTAAAAGAAATACACATACCAAATATCTTTTATAACCTAACATTACTAACCTATGAACAAAATACAACTATGGTTCAATATAATCGAGTATACAACTAATTATTCATACCACATTACCCAACTCATATTTGCACTTCTCAATCACATATTTCCTTACCATATTCGAATTAATACTTGATTGGGTTTGCACAAACATTAACGATATATACTGACTATTATATACAAAAGCTTGATAAACATACTTCACCAAAAATTTAGCCATATTCGCATGGCTATTATATACATGAACCAAACAGTTTTCAACAACAAGGTCAAGTCTTTCCTATACATGCCTCTATCCAAAAACCAAAATAAAAGAGTACCAAAATTAGATCGATAGTGTGGTTGACTGTCTTGACGATCCCGTTGAGCAGGTAGCCTTTACCTAATCTATAAAACAGAGGAGAACATTACACACAAATAAGTTTACTAACTTAGTAAGTCCCAAGCTCAAAATGATACTACATTCAATCACTTAAACATTTAAATCATTCATCTCAATTTATCATATTAAAATTTCTTACACCTTTATCACTACTATTTGAAAACTGAATCTCCATGATAGTACATTCAAGCTCAAACTCAATCATATAATACTTGTGCACATCAATCGTAATCTCAAATATACATATCAATGTACTCGTAATATTAGTTAAACTTTAGTAACATCAAACATATCAAACCTTACTTACTTACCTGAGCCTTTAACTAGACACTTTAGCTACGATTTACCTTGATCAACAATTCGGTTTCTCCTTTGTAAAACACATCACCCAAGCATAGAGCACGCTAGGCATTAAAGCGAAATAAATCACCAAGACAAGGCACGCTGAGCACGAAGCCCAAAATAAATCACCCAAGACAAGGCACGCTGAGCACGAAGCCCAAAATAAATCACCAGGCATGAAGCACGCTAGGCATTAAAGCTCAAAATAGATCAAGCAGACGAAGCACGCTGGCATTAAAGCCCGAAATAGATCACCGGCACGAAGCCTGCTAGGCAATAAGCCTGAACATGTCACCGGCACTAGGCCTGCTAGGCATTTAGCCCGAATTCAACGCATTTAACATTTTAATACACTTTACTTAATACTGAAATCACCACAACTTATATACTTCATACAACTTTCATTTA
Source organism: Gossypium rotundifolium (assembly GCA_025506655.1). Classification (NCBI taxonomy): domain Eukaryota; kingdom Viridiplantae; phylum Streptophyta; class Magnoliopsida; order Malvales; family Malvaceae; genus Gossypium; species Gossypium rotundifolium. Next base: position 81,521,404 of record CP106722.1, on the reverse strand, counting down.
TCAAACCAAACTTACTTACTTACATCACATTTAACAAATTAAACTTATTAACAATTTATACTACCACATTCGGCCAACACACATTTTTATGTTTTAAATTTCCTAACATTATCATATGCAATGTTCATAAATATTCCTTTAGTATACACTTGCTTAAGGACTTACCTCGGTTGTCGATAGACCGTGCAAATCGACTATTCGAGAACCTTCGTCTTTCCCCGATCCAAATCCGTTTTTCTTTGCTCTTGATCTAAAACACATTCAAATTTAGCTCATTCAAGTACATTTCATCTCAATTTAGTCCCTAAGCACATAAATAGGAAAATTACCATTTTACCCCTACTATTTCAATACTTTGCAATTTAGTCCTATTTGCATAAAACTCAAAATACATCAAATTTCCCCATACTCCTTAAGGGCCGAATATATATGAGGACTATACAAGTCCATTTCTTTCATTTATTTTGCAATTAAGCCCCTCTAAAATTTTATTTTTATAATTTGGCCCTAAAAACACAAATTCACCAAAACTTCCAACACATAATATACTAATTTTTAACCTATCTATCATCTAACATCATCAAGCATCATAAACCTTAAGAATTCATCAATGGTCGATTCATACATACACAATAATCTTAGAAATTCTAGCATGGGTCGGGTAATATACTAAGCAACGATCTCAAAAACGTAAAAAGTAACAAAAACCGAGCTAGATTTCTTACCTATTTAAGCTTGAACAAAGCCGAATGTTTCAAAGCTTTTCTCCCCTTTTTCTTTTGTGTTTTTCGGCCAAAGATGAACAAGACATGGCTTTTTAATTTTTTGTTTTATTTACATATATTTATTAGTTTATTTTTAACATATAATGTAATATTATATATTATAAAACTCAAACACTATTATATGCATCAAGGTGGCGGCCATTAACCTAAAATGGGCTAATTGCCCTTTTAATACCTCACATTAAAAAGCCATGCTCAATTTAACACATTACACTTTAGTTGGCCACTTTTACTTTTTACGCGATTAAGTCCTTTTTATCAAATTCAATACTTAAGCGATAAAATTTTTCTATGAAACTTTCCCACATATAAATTCATATATAATAAGCACTAAATATAATATTTAAATATTTCTCGGGTTCGGATTCGTGGTCCCGAAACCACCGTTCCGATTAGGGTCGATTCGATTCATTCTGACTCTCCCCTTAAGGATTTTCATCCCGAAAATCTTACCGTTAAACAACGTCAGATATTGTTGCCTCATTGAATCTTCGGGCTCCCATGTAGCCTCTTCAACTCCGTGCCTTTTCCACAGTACCTTCACTAATGGGATTTTATTGTTCCTTAACTCTTTCTCTTCCCGAGCTAAAATACGGATCGATTCTTCCTCATACGTCATATCAGGTTGTATCTCAATCTCAGACGGAGCAATCACATGTGACGGATCTGATCTGTATCTACGGAGCATAGAAACATGAAATACATCGTGTATCTTTTCTAATTCAGAGGGTAGCTTCAATCTATAAGCAACAGGTCCAACACATTCAATGATTTCATACGGTCCAATGAACCTCGGGCTCAACTTGCCTTTCTGGCCAAAACGGAGCACTTTCTTCCACGGAGAAACCTTTAAAAATACTCGATCTCCAATCTGAAATTCAATGTCTTTACATTTCATATCAGCATAGGACTTTTGATGATCCGAAGTAGCATTCAAATTGTCTCTAATAATAGCTACTTTCGATTCGGTTTCTTTAATCAAATCAACCCGTGTATCTTATTCTCGCGAGCTCATCCGAAGATAATGGTGTTCGACACTTTCGCCGCACAAGGCTTCATAAGGTGCCATTTTGATACTAGATTGAAAACTATTATTATAAGCAAATTCAATCAAAGGTAGGTATCGTTCCCACGCACCTTCAAACTCGAGAACGCAACATCTCAACATGTCCTCAAGTATCCGAATAGTTCGCTCGGATTGACCATCATTGCGGATGGAAAAGCGTACTAAAATGAAGTTTAGTACCTAAAGCATCTTGCAACTTCTTCCAAAACCGCGATGTGAATCTCGGTCTCATGCTCAAATAATGGAACTCGGTACACCATGCAATCTCACAATCGTGATACGTACAATTCAAAGCAAGTTTATCAAGTGAATAGTCATGCGCCTTCGGCACAAAATGAGTGATTTAGTCACCTATCAACTATAACCCGAACACATCTTTTCTACTCGAGTCATAGGGAGACCGGATACAAAATCCATTGTAATTCTATCCCATTTCCATTCAGGTATCATGATTGGCTGAAGTAGTCCAGATGACACTTGATGCTCAGCTTTTACTTGCTGACAGATGAAGCACTTAGAAACAAATTCAGATATATCACGTTTCATGCCAGGCCACCAATAGAACTATTTCAAATCGTTATACATCTTCGTGCTACCCGGATGTATCGATAGTCGACCACTATGAGCCTCACTCAAAATCATCTCAGATCAAATCGAGTTCTTTGAAACACACATTCGGCTTTTAAAATTCAAACAATCATTTGCATCAATCAAAATCGATTACGTACCCTTTTCACCTTGAATTCGACTAGCAATCAAATCTTCATCAACTTTACATGCATCACAAATTTGTTTGAATAAACATCGGTCTTGCTCGTAACTCGGCTATGATCGAACCATCACTAGACATGGCCATTTGTGCATTCAATTGCACGAAGAACAAATAATGATTTCGACTTAACGATCCATAACGACATTAGCTTTTCCGGGTGATAGTCAATCACCAATTCATAGTCTTTCAATGATTCTAGCCACCTGCGTTGTCTCAAATTCAGGTCTTTCTGAGTCATTAGATACTTTAGACTTTTATGATCTAAATAAATGTGACATTTCTCGCCAAATAAATAGTGACGCTAAATTTTCAATGCAAAAACAATGGCTGCAAGTTCTAAGTCATGCGTCGGGTAATTTCTTTCGTGCGGCTTCAGTTAAGCGTAGGCTATGACTTTGCCTTCCTGCATCAAAACGCAGCCCAAACCATTCAAAGAAGCATCAAAATAAACAACAAATTCTTTACCTGATTCAGGCTGAACTAACACTGGAGCTTCTGTCAAAAGGGCTTTCAACTGATCAAAACTTTTCTGACATTTTTCTGACCACTCGAACCGGACATCTTTCTGCAGTAACTTTGTCAACGAGGTAGCTATCATAGAAAAATCTTTCACAAATCGTCGATAGTAACCCGCAAGTCCCAGAAAAATTCGAATCTCGGAAACATTTTTCTATGGCTTCCAATCAAGTATAGCCGAGATTTTGTTCGGATCAACTCGAATGCCCGATCTTTGAAACCACATGTCCCAAAAAGTGACCTCTTTCATCCGAACTCACACTTACTAAACTTAGCATCTGATTGATGATCTCATAAAGTTTGTAGCACTAACCTCAAATGTTTAGCGTGTTCAATTTCATCTTTGGAGTAGATCAATATGTCATCAATAAACACCACCACAAATCGATCCAAAACCGTCTAAAACCCGATTCATCAAATCCATAAAAATAGCAGTGCATTAGTAAGCCCAAAAGGCATTACCAAAACTCAAAATGTCCGTACCTCGTCCAAAATGCGCCTTTGGCACATTCGTATCTCGACTCAGAATCGATAATAACCCGATCTCAAATCTATCTTGAAAATATCAAGCCCTTTCAACCGATCAAACAAATCATAAATCCGAGGTAACGGTACTTATTCTTTATAGTTACTTTATTCAGATTGCTTAGATAATCAATACACATTCGCATCGTTCCATCTTTCTTTCTCACAAAAAATGGTGCACCCAAGGAGAGAAACTTGGTCGCGCAAAGCCCTATCTGTTAACTCTTGCAACTGTGCTTTCAACTCTTTTCGCTCAATCGGTGCCATCCGATATGGAGCTATTGAGATCGAGTCGTTCAGGAGCTAATTCAATGCCAAACTCAATCTCTCGTCTTTGGGGTAAACCGGTAGTTCTTTAGGAAACACATCCGGTATTCACATACAATCGATGCGGATTCAATCATTTCTCGGACAATTTATTATCCAATTACATAAGCCAAATAAGCTTCGCACCCTTTTCTTACATACTTAGGGCTAACATCAAGGATATAATCGTAGAAACCCACTTATATCATTTGGATTCAATTCTAATGATCTCACCGCTCGATGTCTCAAATCAATAAGCTTTCTTTTGCAATTCACCACTGCGTCATGCGAAGTTAACGATCCATTCCCAAAATTATATCAAACTCATCGAAAACAACAACATTAAATCGATTGGGAAGCAAAAATCACGAATCATCAATGGGCAACTTTTACACTTTATTAACAAACACACATCTACCCAAAGGATTGGATACGCGAATCACAAACTCGAGAGACTCAATCGACAGAGTCTTACTGAATACCAGAGTTTCACATACATATGAATGGGTCGAACCAGGATCAATCAATGCAATCACAATAGTATTATAAAGGGTGAAAGTACCGGTAATGACATCTGGAGAAGCAGCATCCTCTCTAGCTCGAGTAACATAAGCTCTAGCTGGAGCTCTAGCCTCAGATCGATCTGTTGTGTTCTTTGTCCCTCTCTAACTACCACCTACATTGCCAGAATGCCTGGGTGGTCTGCCCCGTACTGATGCACTACTCGGTCTAGAGTTACATCTTTGTATTATTCTCGACCTAACAACGGGCACTCTCGAATAAAATGGTCTGAGGATCCACATTTAAAGCAAGACCGGTCACGAACTCTACAACTCCCAGAATGCCATTTTCCACAATGTTTGCATTCAACTCGATTTTGTGGGACGTTACCAACACTGGCCATCGAGGTAGCTCGGGAGCCCACTGGAGGTCGATCACGTCTAAATGAATCTGAAGTAGCTTTGTGTCGACTGAAGTCATCTCTAAACTTCTTAGATGTGGAATGGAAATTCTTACCCGACGATCTTTTACGGGTGTCTCTAGCTTCTGTCTCAGCCTTTCTTTTCTCCTTCCCAAGCTCTTCAGCTTTGCAAGCTCGCTCTACGAGTGTCACAAACTCTTTGATTTCAAGAATTCCAACAAGCAACTTTAATTCTTCATTCAAACCATCTTCAAACCTTTTGCACATAATGGCTTCGGTTGATACACATTCCCGAGCATATCGGCTCAATCTGACAAATTTTCGCTCATATTCAGCCACAGTCATTTGCCCCTGTTTTAGTTCAAGAAATTCTTTGCGTTTCTGGTCAATGAACCTCTGACTGATATATTTCTTGCGGAATTTATTCTGAAAGAAATCCCATGTCACTTTTTCTTTTGGAACCACTGATACTAGTGTAATCCACCAGTGATAGGCAGTGTCCCGAAGTAATGGTATAGCACATTTTAAACATTCATCTGGAGTGCAGGATAACTCATCAAGTACCCAAATAGTGTTATCAAGCCACATTTCAGCTCATTCTGCATCATCATTATCATTAGCCTTGAATTCCTCAGCCCCAAATTTTCTGATTTTATCAACAGGGGGCCTACTAAATCTCATTGGATCTATCATTGGGGTTGCTAAAAGTACCGAAGTCAGATTATTCGGGGGTGGAGGTTGTTGTACAGCCGGATTATTTTGAACAAATTGGGTAAACCATTCATTCATCATCTGATAGAAGGCTTGTTTAGCCTCTCCCTCGTGATTACCAGTAACTGGTTGAGAGTCTAATGGCGCTGATCCTTGTGCGAGACCAGGCGCAACACTCTCCACATCATCAGCCACAGCTCTATTGGGATCGGAATCCATTTACTATATAGAATACAATTGAAATTGTTAGAAGTCACCACACTATCATATATAAAATTCAGAGGCATGTATAGCTAGACTCTTACGTACTACGGTAGTCCTAGAATCGACTAAATCGTAGCTCTGATACCAATAAAATGTAACACCCTTAACCCGTATCCGTCGTCGAATTAGGGTTACGGGCATTACCAGATAATCATTACTTTTATTCAATCAATTCAATCATATTTAAACAAGCTTATATAATAATACACATATAAGCAAACAATTACATATGCATAAAACATATTTATTCTACTAAACCAAATCATATATGGCACAAACATTGACAAACATAAGCTGAACATGCAAAATACATTTTATGAAAATCACAAAATAATGCAAGTATCGTAAGCCTCAGTTGCTATGTCCTTATTTACTTATAAAATACTCAAGCAATTTAACCCATTCGTATCTATGTGATTGAATAACATAATTCAATTATCATTTTATACTAACCCACTTAAAGGGCCGAATATACCAACATAAAATATATTAGCAGATGTCCAAACTTGCAAACTCAATAAACGTCATATAAATACATATCTATTTGACCAAATATACATAGACACATATAGGAAATTATATGTATCTAGCTCATACCAAAGTTCAAATAGATCCAAATAATCAATCAGATCAATGTTCACATGAATTCGTTTACATGCACATAGTTGAACCGAAAATAACTATACGGTATATACATTATTTTTGTAATAGTTAGATTCATATACAGGCATTTATTATAACTCATGCACTTTTATCATTTCCTACAAATCATATTATCTAGTTATCCAAATACCTATTCGCCTATAATCATCTTCTATCAATATTTTTATCAATTTTCTATTCTTTAGCAAAAATTCTATTACAACCGAATATGCACAAACATATATATCATTTCAAGCATACATATATAACTAACTAGACATATTCATGAGCAATGTACTTAAATATACTTGTTTACTATGCCGAATCAACCTGTTTAAGAATCATGCAAAAAGACCAAATACAAACAAACTAAAGCACCATAATTTGATCATTTCATCATCAAATCACCTTATTTGATGTTAAAAAGAAATACACATACCCAATATCTTTTATAACCTAACATTACTAACCTATGAACAAAATACAACTATGGTTCAATATAATCGAGTATACAACTAATTATTCATACCACATTACCCAACTCATATTTGCACTTCTCAATCACATATTTCCTTACCATATTCGAATTAATACTTGATTGGGTTTGCACAAACATTAACGATATATACTGACTATTATATACAAAAGCTTGATAAACATACTTAACCAAAAATTTAGCCATATTCACATGGCTATTATATACATGAACCAAACAGTTTTCAACAACAAGGTCAAGTCTTTCCTATACATGCCTCTATCCAAAAACCAAAATAAAAGAGTAACAAAATTAGATCAATGGTGTGGTTGACTGTCTTGACGATCCTGTTGAGCAGGTAGCCTTTACCTAATCTATAAAATAGAGGAGAACATTACACACAAATAAGTTTACTAACTTAGTAAGTCCCAAGCTCAAAATGATACTACATTCAATCACTTAAACATTTAAATCATTCATCTCAATCATGTTATCATATTAAAATTTCTTACACCTTTATCACTACTATTTGAAAACCGAATCTCCATGATAGTACATTCAAGCTCAAACTCAATCATATAATACTTGTGCACATCAATCGTAATCTCAAATATACATATCACTGTACTCGTAATATTAGTTAAACTTTAGTAACATCAAACATATCAAACCTTACTTACTTACCTGAGCCTTTAACTAAACACTTTAGCTATGATTTACCTTGATCAACAATTCGGTTTCTCCTTTATAAAACACATCACCGGCATAGAGCCTGCTAGGCATTAAAGCCCGAAATAAATCACCGGTACAAGGCCTGCTAGGCACGAAGCCCGAAATAAATTATCGGCACAAGGCCTTCTAGGCACGAAGCCCGAAATAAATCATCGGTATGAAGCCTGCTAGGCATTAAAGCCCGAAATAGATCAAAGCAGACGAAGCACGCTAGGCATTAAAGCTCGAAATAGATCACCAAGACGAAGCACGCTGAGCAATAAGCTCGAACATGTCACCCAAGACTAGGCACGCTAGGCATTTAGCCCGAATTCAACGCATTTAACATTTTAATACACTTTACTTAATACTGAAATCACCACAACTTATATACTTCATACAACTTTCATTTATCAAACCAAACTTACTTACTTACATCACATTTAACAAATTAAACTCATTAACAATTTATACTACCACATTCGGCCAACACACATTTTTATGCTTTAAATTTCCTAACATTATCATATGCAATGTTCATAAATATTCCTTTAGTATACACTTGCTTAAGGACTTACCTCGGTTGTCGATAGACCGTGCAAATCGGCTATTCGAGAACCTTAGTCTTTCCCCGATCCAAATCCGTTTTTCTTTGCTCTTGATCTAAAACACATTCAAATTTAGCTCATTCAAGTACATTTCATCTCAATTTAGTCCCTAAGCACATAAATAGGAAAATTACCATTTTACCCCTACTATTTCAATACTTTACAATTTAGTCCTATTTGCATAAAACTCAAAATACATCAAATTTCCCCATACTCCTTAAGGGCCGAATATATATGAGGACTATACAAGTCCATTTCTTTCATTTATTTTGCAATTAAGCCCCTCTAAAATTTTATTTTTATAATTTGGCCCTAAAAACACAAATTCACCAAAACTTCCAACACATAATATACTAATTTTTAACCTATCTATCATCTAACATCATCAAGCATCATAAACCTTAAGAATTCATCAATGGTCGATTCATACATACACAATAATCTTAGAAATTCTATCATGGGTCGGGTAATATACTAAGCAACGATCTCAAAAACGTAAAAATTAACAAAAACCGAGCTAGATTTCTTACCTATTTAAGCTTGAACAAGGCCGAATGTTTCAAAGCTTTTCTCTGCTTTTTCTTTTGTGTTTTTCGGCCAAAGATGAACAAGACATGGCTTTTAATTTTTGTTTTATTTACATATATTTATTAGTTTATTTTAACATATAATGTAATATTATATATTATAAAAACTCAAACACTATTACATGCATCAAGGTGGCGGCCATTAACCTAAAATGGGATAATTGCCCTTTTAATACCTCATATTAAAAAGCCATGCTCAATTTAACACATTACACTTTAGTTGGCCACTTTTACTTTTTACGCGATTAAGTCCTTTTTATCAAATTCAATACTTAAACGATAAAATTTTTCTATGAAACTTTCCCACATATAAATTCATATATAATAAGCACTAAATATAATATTTAAATATTTCTTGGGTTCGGATTCGTGGTCCCGAAGCCACCGTTCTGATTAGGGTCAAATTCAGTCTGTTACACTTTCTCCATCTTTTCTTTTTCTTTTTCTCACCATTTCTTCAACCTCTCTTTTCTTCTTCTTAGTTGACAACTTTGTTTGGCCGAATCTTCTTTGCCCTTTTCTTTTCATTTGTCAAATATATAACATCTTCTCTTTTTTCCATTTTTGTGCGTTGAACATTTCTTCATTGGTTGAATCGGGTAAGGGCTTCATTTCTACTCTTTTCATTATCTTTTTCCTAAGCCAAATGTGTGCCTATTAACATTCAGATGTTTCATTTTGTTCTAAACTAAAATACCATTCTCTCCTAATCCCTCATATCTTGATCATCTTCTTGTTATAGTGGAGAGCTGAATCATATATCCTTGCCTTATCCGTAGCCATAAATCAATCAGTGGGAATTGGGATTATTATCGATTAAGGTAAGGAGTCTTTTCATAGTCCATTCGATATCGCTACTTGGTTATGGTGTTAATCGGATTGAGTTTGGCTAATCGATTATGTTGTTAGGGATGAACTCACTCGATATTCTCTCCTTATTTAGTGGTAAGCCGAACCCATCTTCCTTAAATAATTGATATATATATCGTAATATCGTTTTGATTAAGACTTTTCCCAATGGAGGCAAGCGGTATTGAATCGAAAGGAAAAGCGATTGGAGATCACAAAAGGAGTGGAATTATGATTCCTACTCCTAAGTTCAAGCGTAGAGTAGTTTCGGGAGTTCTAGATTTCCCACCGGGTTGTGGACCATCATCCGGTGAGAATAGACAAATCGTGGTCGTTCATGATATCGAGGGTAAGTGTTTCAATAGATCGCTTGGTTTAGATTTAGATTAATAAAAATCTCGTTCATTAGATTAATCTAGTATTATGTTGTCATAGGTGGCGACGATCAAGAGAGTTTAACACTCACCGTAATCAGGTGTGTAATCTCACACTGTAATTCCGTAGATCCATGATTTGGTATAATGTTTGATAGTATATTGTTATTGTTATACAGCTAAAAATTGTAAAGTTGGCATAAAACGAGAAATTTGCTTAAAGTACTTTATTTTTTAAGATTTGTCGAAATAGATGTTATAATTGATAAAATTACTGAAATGTCCCTACGGGCCGATTTGTTAAAATGCCTTAGTGGGCCGAATTATTATATTGCTTTAATGGGCAGATTCACCATAGTAAATTACTAAACTAATGGTTGTTATACATGAGGATATTTTATGTATGTTGCATCTTTACATATTGCATGGGATGGAAAAATTAAATGAAGAGAAGTGTAGACCAGTGGCATTGCCACAAATTCTGATAATGGCTATGTGCCAATTTAAATATGGCTTTGTGTCATCGTGATTAAGGCTGTATGCCGATTACATTACTGTATATGATTCTGGTGGCTCAGCCACAAATATTATAAATGGCAGCTTGACTGCAAATTGGAGAGACTGGCAGCGTGGGTTGACTTGATCCCCATAGGAGAGATTGGTTGGTACAGGTGGAGAGATTGGTTGGATTGGGTTGGGTTGCATTACATTATCCGCATTATCATGATTATAGGGCTAAGGCGCTGTTTGTATATATATGGGCTTTGGCCCAGTTGTTTCTGTATGGGTTTTGGCCTAGTTAATGACTGGTAAGAGGATTATACACTGAGTTCTTGTAACTCAGCCGTCCTTCTTAATCCTTTCAGCTAATGCTCAGTGGCGAGGACTTGGGGCCATGGATGACTCGATGGAGGCCATACTTTAAAAATAATGTTTATGAACATTAGTAAACTTCTTTACCATTTTAATTCGTTACTTTTACTATTTTGGGTTTTAAAGTTGTAATAAGGCCTCTAGGATATGTTTTGTTTTGCTTTACGTTTAGACGTACTTAATATCTTGCTTGAAATGTTTTAAATGGGGATTTTCTAAAATCATTAATAACGGTTTTCCAAAATTGATTAACAAATGAATTTCATAATAAATATGGACAAATAATTTAACTTGGATTTTCTATCAAAATTATCAACATCATTTTCAAAAGTCACGATTTTAAGGTTCATTAGTTTGATTTTTGATTTATCAATCAACCTCTTGAAATTAGTAGTATTTTATCAAATATTTATCACCAAGCTTGTTTTCTTAAACTATAACCAATTAACAACATCTTTATTAAGAATCACAAGTTCTTTACTCGTTTTCTTCGTGTGACATGCCAGATCTGGTCATACCGCATGGGCCGATTTTAAGGTGTTATATTTTATGGTATCAGAGCTCGGTTACAAAACTCAGTTGTGGTTTGGGTTCAAAAACTATTTCCAAAGTTGTTAAAATTTGATTTATAAATGCATGTTGTAAAGGAAGTATGGCGCCATGGGTATCCGGCACCAAGTCAAGTAAGTTTATGTTTTCATTTTATAATTATTGTGTTATAACAGTAGTATGAAAACTTCACATGATAGAAGTACTCTAGAACTTTTAGCCTTAGGAGCTGAAACTATAGAGATTGAGACTTTAAGATATGTTTTGCGAAAACGACTTTACTATTATACTCCATAAAACATTGCTTAATAAACATTGTATAGTATACTAATCCATAAGACTCTTAAAAAGATTAAGTCAATTTCGTGAACATGAGCGCTAGAGGACGTGGACGCGGTGGATGTAGATGTGGTAGAGGCCGAGGTGCTAGAGCTGGATCTTAAGCATCGAGGCATGTACTCGAAGGGGAGGCGTCGGCATCGCTAGTGGCTGATGCGGGGTCTCATAATGGAGCCGGAGTCAATGAGTTACCTCAGCTAGTTAGGGAGGTTTTAAAAGAGATAAAAGGAATCGGTGAGGCACTCCAGGTTAGGTGCGTGGATTGTAAGAAGAAGAAGGAATGCTTTTTTTTAGGGTCGAAGTTTTATTCTGTGAAACATGTTAAGGCACGTCCAAACTTTTTGGCTTGTGAATATTGCAGAATGCGTCATCCGGGTGAGTGCTGGAGGAGGACAGGAGCATGTTTGAGATGCGGGTCTAAGGAGCATAGGGCTCAGGATTGTTCCAACACCATTAAGACGGGTATGTTTTGGTTGAATGTAGAAAATTTTATGAATGAGTGATAAATACCTGTTTGCTTTTGAGGATTAGATATTTGATGATGTGAAGATTTTCCAAGATTAAGATAGAAAGCGAATTATGTTATTAAGGTCAGAGTGCGCAGCGAAAGCATAGTGGTGTGACTTGAGCGGTGAGTTTAGAAGTTGGTTGGAAATTTTGAGGACGAAATTTCTTTAAGGAGGGTGGAATTGTAACATCCCAAAATTAGGCCTAGTAGAATTGGGCCCAATGGGCCTTGGGCGTAGGGGTGTTTAAATTTTTTTGAGAACAAGAGAACGGTATTATTTCAAGTTGGACTTATTAGGCAGGTGATTTTGGAAAGTTATGAGGTTTCTAGGAAGTTCCAGGTTCAAGTTAGGCTATAGATAAATTTTTGTGTTTAAGCACTTTAAGGAGAGAAGGAAAGTGGCATCATGACTTAAGGAAATAAGTGTGCATTTTACTAGCACAAGGAGTCTATTGGTAAAGGTGGAAAGTGGCGTGTGAAGTGTACTATTGGTCTGAGGTTCGAATCCCATCTATTGCATTTTTGATTAATTTTTGTGCTTCATTTTCAATGTGTCAGTGATGGCTTTCATATGGTAAGGAAGAGTTTTTAATTATGGAAAGAAGACTAAGGATTATGGTAAGGAGGAAGATAAGGGATAATGAAGGAAAGAATCAAAAGAAAAAGGTAAGATAAGGGAACATGTTGGCCTTTTTCGTGGGTGATGTTTTGGAAAGTTTTTCTTTTGGTCAATTTTTTATCCTTTTGGTATGGTATACACGGTTTTGGGGAGGGGAATACTTGGTAGCCGATTTTTCCTTTAGGCATTTTGCAATTTTGTGTGAAATGCTTGTTCCTTACTAGCATAATTGGTTGCTCTCTTCCAACTTCTTCCCTCATTGCCGAAACTCTAGAGCCAAAAGTGACCATCTTTTTCTTTTGTTTTGCCGAAACTATCTAACCATTTTGTCAAATTCATTTTTTTGCTTATTTTCCCTTTGATAGCCGAAACTATCTAGCATCCTTTCTCCATCTTTTCTTTTTCTTTTTTCTCACCATTTCTTCAACATCTCTTTTCTTCTTCTTAGTTGACAACTTTGTTTGGCCAAATCTTCTTTGCCCTTTTCCTCTTCATTAGCCGAATAATTAACATCTTCTCTTTTCTCCATTTTTGTGCGTTGGACATTTCTTCATTGGTTGAATCGGGTAAGGGCTTCATTTATACTCTTTTCATTATCTTTTTCCTAAGCTGAATGTGTGGCTATTAACATTCGGATGTTTTATTTTGTTCAAAACCGAAATACCATTCTCTCCTAATACCTCATATCTTGATCATCTTCTTGTTGTAGTGGAGAGCTGAATCACATATCCTTGTCTTATCCGTAGCCATAAATCAATCTGTGGGAATTGGGATTATCATCGATTAAAGTAAGGAGTCTTTTCATAGTCCATTCGATATCTGTAACACCCCAAACTCGGCCTAGAAGTTAGGCCCGAATCTGGCGTGTCACATTGAAGGAAGTTGAAAAACTAAGCAATTGTTTAGAAAAGTTTTATCGAATTTTTGAACGCCAAGTTCGTTGTTTGTTTGAGAAAAATGCGATTTGCTAAATGACCGTTTAAAAGTTGTTATTATTTTGAAAAACTGTTTTGTTATGACGTGCATCGTTGTGTAAACATGATATTTTAGAAAATGATTGCTAATGTTTTAAGAAAACCCCGTATTTATAAGTTTAATAGTTATAAATGAAAAATTAGAAAAAATAAACCAATGGCCTTATTACAAAATATTAACCCAAAATAAATAATCTAAAAGAAAAGGAAAAAATCGAAATTACTAAAGTTCACGAGTAGTATCTTCGATGTATAGCCACCCCCGAGTCCTCCACGGCTCCCAATCCTCAATCGCTGGAAATTACTTGAAACATTTAATAAAAAGAAGGGTGAGTTTACGAAAACTCGGTGTGTACAACCCTCATCGGTAAGAACATGCATCATAATAATTCGAGCTGAAGCCCATTACAGTAACGGTGGCAATTGGGCCTTAGCCCAAAATAGCCTCGGTTGAACCTTAACCCATATCATATGTCATAGTAGATAATGTATGCAATGCAACCCAGCCAACCTAATATGCATATCCACCGTATCTCCTGTATCTACCCAACATTTGTTGCACCTAGCCACTGGTGGTTCTAAACCACTGGTGACAAAAGTCACAAATAATAATATGTGGGGCCAACCCACTTGTGGTACCTAACCACTGGTGACAATCCCTAATATCCATATGTGGGGCCAACCCACTGTGGTACTAAACCACTAGGACGAGTCACAGAAATAAGATATATGTCGTACCTAACCACTGGTAGTTCCAAACCACTGAGGCTTAGTCACAAAATAATAATATGTGGAGCCAACCCACTTGTGGTACCTAACCACTGGTGACAGTCTAAAAGAGTTCATATTTCCTCCCTCTTCACATCATACCCCATCTTCATGCTCATGCTTTACAATATGGTATGATCATGCTTTCAATTTACAACAACAATCAATCCACTCATACATGTATCCATTAATAACAGCACATAGTAGAACTTACCTGAAATCCTTGATCCAAACCCACAAGGGTATTTTTAGTGACCAATATCGTCACTTCAGCTTTTAGGCAATACATAGATATAACATAATTAACATATAAAGTATGTAAGAGTTACACACCTGATAACACATAATACCACGCTCTCTATGTCGACACTATCGCTAATCGTAACTACTGCTATCTGCCTACGACTTTGCTCAGAAGCCAGCCCACAACCCGGTGGCCAATCTCGAACATAATCGATCATACAATTAACACGGACAACATTAGTACTACCACGAGGGTACAACGGTCATTTTTCGTTTAGGGGTAAAGTGATAATTACACACTAAGGGTATTTTGGTAATTTTGTAATTCAGGGGTAATTCGGTAACTTCAAAAACTAGGGTAATTCAGTAATTTCACAAACTCGGGGTAATTCGATAATTTAACAAACCAGGGGTAATTCGGTAATTTCGTAAATTAGGGGTAATTCGGTAATTTTGCAAACCAGGGGTAATTTGGTAATTTCGTAAACTAGGGGTAATTCAGTAATTTCGTAAACTAGGGGTAACTCGGTAATTTTACAAACCAGAGGTAATTCGGTAATTTACAAACCAGGGGTAATTCAGTAATTTTACAAATGATGGGTAATTCAGTAATTTTACAAACCAAGGGTAATTCGGTAATTTTGTAAACTAGGGGTAATTCGGTAATTTACAAACTAGGGGTAATTCGGTAATTTTACAAATCAGGGGTAATTCGATAATTTCGTAAACCAAGGGTAATTTGATAATTTCGTAAATCAGGGGTAATTCAGTAATTTCGCAAACCAGGGGCAATTCGGTAATTTACAAACCAGGGGTAATTTAGTAATTTTGCAAACCAGGGTGTTAACGGCCTAACAAAAGGTCCACTATCGCCTCAAACGACTCAAGTATTCTAAATAGAGATAATGAAGCGAATGGGCCTAAGGCCCATTCTAGGCCCAAGTGGGTCCACACACTCGTGTGGCCCATTCAGCCCAAACCTAGCCATATATATGAGATTCATATAGTCTAGTTCACTCTCTACTACTCAATCATACAATTTACTCATATGGGCCCCCGGGCCCATTGGGCCCACTTGGCCCATTTCGGGCCATCGTGGCCCAACAGCCCACACCTACAAGAATACTCATGGTGGCCTCGACTATCGCATCGAAGCTTCCACACGTGCGCTCGCACGCTCGTGTGGCTACCATCGCCGTGTGACCGGTATTTCGACATTTGCCGCTCTACAGCTAGAGTAGAGAGAATTACACACCTTATAGGAATCTGAAGCTGCTAAACCATGCTCCGAGCACTCCCATGCCCAACGCCAACCAGGTATGCTCCTTCTCCTCCTAGGCAGCTCTATTTATAGCTAGCTTCTCACCTTCCTTCTTTGTATCTTTCCGATGTGGGATCCCTTCACTAGTAAAGTTTAAATCCAACTCAAACTCTTCCCGTCCAATCCGCAAAATAAATACTCCACTACTTCCCATGAGATTCGAACCCAGGCTCTACCATCAGCCAATTCATGCCACTTGCCACTGAACCACAAGCTCTTCTTGTTTCTAAAACCATGCGTAACTAAAAATAACCCTATGGCAAAATTTTAGAGTCCCTTTAAAAAGAAAACCAAAATGCAAGAGCCAAGACTTGAACCTTGGACCTCCTTCCTTCCTTGTGGCGTCACTTTGGCACTACACCACACACTCCACTTGTGTCATTCTCTCCACATTTTATTCTTAAAGCCTACCTACTAACTCCCAGGGTTTTATTCACCTAAAACTAAAATTTCCCTAAAGCCAAAGTTTGAACCCGGGACTTCATAGAAGCCCCCTAACCTTCCAAAATCACTCGCCTAATAGATCCAACTTGCACTAATGCCGTTATCTTATTCCAAAATATTTTCAACGCTCCTACGCCTAAGGCCCAATGGGCCCAATCCTACTAGGCCCAACTTTGGGATGTTACAATATCGCTACTTGGTTATGGTGTTAATCGGATTGAAAGTTTGGCTAATCGATTATGTTGTTAGGGATGAACTCACTCGATATTCTCTCCATATTTAGTGGTAAGCCAAACCCTTCTTCCTTAAACAATTTATATATATATATATATATATATCGTAATATCATTTTGATTAAGACTTTTTCCAATGGAGGCAAGCGGTATTGAATCAAAAGGAAAAGCGATTGGAGATCACAAAAGGAGTGGAATTGCGATTCCTACTCCTAAGTTCAAGCGTAGAGCGGTTTCGGGGGTTCTAGATTTCCCACCGGGTTGTGGACCATCATCCGGTGAGAATAGACAAATCGTGGTCATTCACGATATCGAGGGTAAGCGTTTCAATAGATCGCTTGGTTTAGATTTAGATTAATAAAAATCTTGTTCATTAGATTAATCAAGTATTATGTTGTCATAAGTGCCGACGATCAAGAGAGTTTAATACTCATCGTAATCAGGTGTGTAATCTCACACTGTAATTCTGTAGATCCATGATTCGGTATAATGTTTGATAGTATATTGTTATTGTTATACAGCTAAAAATCGTAAAGTTGGCATAAAATGAGAAATTTGCTTAAAGCACTTTATTTTTGAAGATTTGTCGAAATAGATGTTATAACTGATAAAATTACTAAAATTCCCCTATGGGTCGATTTGTTAAAATGCCTTAGTGGGCCAAATTATTATATTACTTTAATAGGCTGATTCACCATAATAAATTACTAAACTAATGGTTGTTATACATGAGGATATTTTATGTATGTTGCATCTTTACATATTGCATGAGATGGGAAAATTAAATGAAGAGAAGTGTAGACCAGTGGCATTGCCACAAATTTTGATAATGGCTATGTGCCAATTTAAATATAGCTTTGTGCCATGTGATTAAGGCTGTATGCTGATTGCAGTACAGTATATGATTCTGGTGGCTCAGCCACAAATATTATAAATGGCAGCTTGACTGCAAATTGGAGAGACTAGCGGGGTGGGTTGACTTGATCCCCACAGGAGAGATTGGTTGGATTGGGTTGGGTTACATTACATTATCCGCATTGTCATGATTATAGGGCTAAGGCCCAGTTTATATATATATGGGCTTCGGCCCAGTTGTTTCTGTATGGGTTTTGGCCCAGTTAATGACCAGTAAGGGGATTATACACTGAGTTCTTGTAACTCACCCCTCCTTCTTAATCCTTTCAGCTAATGCTCAGTGGCGAGGACTTGGGGCCATGGATGACTCGGTGGAGGCTATACTTTAGAAATAATGTTTACGAACATTAGTAAACTTCTTTATCGTTTTAATTCGTTACTTTTACTATTTTGGGTTTTAAAGTTGTAATAACGCCTCTGGGATATGTTTTATTTTGCTTTACGTTTAGATGTACTTAATATCTTGCTTGAAATGTTTTAAATGGGAATTTTCTAAAATCATTAATAACGGTTTTCCAAAATTGATTAACAAATGGATTTCAGAATAAATATGGACAAATAATTTAACTTGGATTTTCTATCAAAATTATCAACATCATTTTCAAAAGTCACGATTTTAAGGTTTTAGCCTTAGGAGCTGAAACTATAGAGATTGAGACTTTAAGATACGTTTTACGAAAATGACTTTACTTGTTATACTCCATAAAACATTATTTAATAAACATTGAATAGTATACTAATCAATAAGACCCTTAAGAAGATACTAATCAATAAGACCCTTAAGAAGATTAAGTCAATTTAGTTAACTTGAGCGCTAGAGGACGTGGACGCGGTGGATGTAGCTGTGGTAGAGGTCGAAGTACTAGAGCTAGATCTTCAACACCGAGGCATGTGCCCGAAGGGGAGGCGTCAGCATCGCCAGTGGCTGAGACGGGGTCTTATAATGGAGCCGGAGCCGATGAGTTGCCTCAGCTAGTTAGGGAGGATTTAAAGGAGATTAAAGGAATCGGTGAGGCACTTCGAGTTAGGTGCATGGATTGTACGAATAAGAAGGATTGCGGTTCTTTAGGGTCGAAGTTTCATTTTATGAAACATGTTAAGGCATGTCCAAACTTTTCAGCTTGTGAATATTGCAGAAGGCGTCACTGGGTGAGTGCTGGAAGAGGTCAGGAGCATGTTTGAGATGCGGGTCTAAGGACCATAGGGCTCATGATTGTTCCAACACCATTAAGACGGGTATGTTTTGGTTGAATGTAGAAAATTTTATGAATGAGTGATAAATACCTGTTTGCTTCTGAGGATTAGATATTTGATGATGTGAAGATTTTCTAGGATTATGATAGAAAGCGAATTAGTGTTGTTAAGGTCAGAGTACGCAGCGAAAGCATAGTGGTGTGACTTGAGCGGTGCGTTTAGAAGTTGGTTGGAAATTTTGAGGATGAAATTTCTTTAAGGAGGGTGGAATTGTAACATCCCAAAATTGGGCCTAGTAGAATTGGGCCCAATGGGCCTTGGGTGTAGGAGTGTTTAAATTTTTTTGAGAACAAGAGAACGGTATTATTTCAAGTTGGACTTATTAGGAAGGTGATTTTTTTGAGTTATGAGGTTTCTGGGAAGTTCTGGGTTCAAGTTAGGCTATAGGTAAATTTTTGTGTTTAAGCACTTTAAGGAGAGAAGGAAAGTGGCATCATGACTTAAAGAAATAAGTGTGCATTTTACTAGCACAAGGAGTCTATTGGTAAAGGTGGAAAGTGGCGTGTGAAGTGTACTATTGGTCTGAGGTTCGAATCCCATCTATTGCATTTTTTATTAACTTTTGTGCTTCATTTTTAATGTGTCGGCCATGGCTTTAAAAGGAAGACTTTTTAATTATGGAAAGAAGAGTAAGGATTATGGTAAGGAGGAAGATAAGGGATAGTGAAGGAAAGAATCAAAAGAAAAAGGCAAGATAAGGGAACATGTTGGCCTTTTTCGTGGGTGATGTTTTGGAAAGTTTTTCTTTTGGTCAATTTTTGATCCTTTTGGTATGGTATACACGGCTTTGGGGAGGGGAATACTTGGTAGCCGATTTTTCCTTTAGGCATTTTGCAATTTTGTGTGAAATGCTTGTTCCTTACTAGCATATTTGGTTGCACTCTTCCAACTTCTTCCCTCATTGCTGAAACTCTAAAGCCAAAAGTGACCATCTTTTTCCTTTGTTTTCTCGAAACTATCTAACCATTTTGTCAAATTCATTTTTTTGCTTATTTTCCCTTTGATAGCTGAAACTATTTAGCATCCTTTCTCCATCTTTTCTTTTTCTTTTTCTCACCATTTCTTCAACCTCTCTTTTCTTCTTCTTAGTTGACAACTTTGTTTGGCCAAATCTTCTTTACCCTTTTCTCTTCATTAATCGAATATTTAACATCTTCTCTTTTCTCCATTTTTGTGCGTTGAACATTTCTTCATTGGTTGAATCGGTAAGGGCTTCATTTCTAGTCTTTTCATTCTCTTTTTCCTAAGCCGATTGTGTGCCTTTTAACATTCGGATGTTTCATTTTGTTCTAAACTGAAATATCATTCTGTCCTAATCCCTCATATCTTGATCATCTTCTTGTTATAGTGGAGAGCGGAATCACATATCCTTGTCTTATCCGTAGCCATAAATCAATCGGTGGGAATCAGTATTATCATCGATTAAGGTAAGGAGTCTTTTCATAGTTCATTCGATATCGCTACTTGGTTATGGTGTTAATCGGATTGAAAGTTTGGCTAATCGATTATATTGTTATGGAAAAACTGACTCGATATTCTCTCCTTATTTAGTGGTAAGCCGAACCCTTCATCCTTAAATAATTGATATATATATGTAATATCATTTTGGTTAAGACTTTTTCCAATGGAGGCAAGCGGTATTGAATCAAAAGGAAAAGCGATTGGAGATCACAAAAGGAGTGGAATTGCAATTCCTACTCCTAAGTTCAAGCGTAGAACGGTTTCGGGGGTTCTAGATTTCCCACTGGGTTATGGACCATCATCCGGTGAGAATAGACAAATCGTGGTCGTTCACGATATCGAGGGTAAGCGTTTCAATAGATCACTTGGTTTAGATTTAGATTAATAAAAATCTCGTTCATTAGATTAATCGAGTATTATGTTGTCATAGGTGCCGACGGTCAAGAGAGTTTAATACTCACCGTAATCAGGTGTGTAATCTCTCAACGTAATTCCGTATATCCATGATTCGGTATAATGTTTGATAGTAGATTGTTATTGTTATACGGCTAAAAATTGTAAAGTTGGCATAAAATGAGAAATTTGCTTAAAGCACTTTATTTTTGAAGATTTGTCGAAATAGATGTTATAATTGATAAAATTACCGAAATGCCCCTATGGTCCAATTTGTTAAAATGCCTTAGTGGGCCGAATTATTATATTGCTTTAATGGGCTGATTCACTGTAATAAATTACTAAAATAATGGTTGTTATAAATGAGGATATTTTATGTATGTTGCATGTTTACATATTGCATGGTATGGGAAAATTAAATGAAGAAAAGTGTAGACCGGTAGCATTGCGACAAATTCTGATAATGGCTATATGCCAATTTAAATATGGCTTTGTGCCATCGTTATTAAGGCTATATGTCGATTACATTACCGTATATGATTCTGGTGGCTCAGCCACAAATATTATAAATGGCAGCTTGACTGCAAATTGGAGAGACTAGCGGGGTGGGTTGACTTGATCCCCATATGAGAGATTGGTTGGTACGGGTGGAGAGATTGGTTGGATTGGGTTGGGTTGGGTTGCGTTACATTATCTGCATTATCATGATTATAGGGCTAAGGCCCAGTTTGTATATATATGGGCTTCGGCCCAGTTGTTTCTGTATGGGTTTTGGCCCAATTAATGATCGGTAAGGGGATTATACACTGAGTTCTTGTAACTCACCCCTCCTTCTTAATCCTTTCAGCTAATGCTCAGTGGCGAGGACTTGGGGCCATGGATGACTCGATGGAGGCCATACTTTAGAAATAATGTTTACGAACATTGGTAAAATTCTTTACTGTTAATTCGTTACTTTTACTATTTTGGGTTTTAAAGTTATAATAAGGCCTCTAGGATATGTTTTATTTTTCTTTACGTTTAGACATACTTAATATCTTGCTTCAAATGTTTTAAATGCGGATTTTCTAAAATCATTAATAACGGTTTTCCAAAATTGATTAACAAATAGATTTCATAATAAATATGGACAAATAATTTAACTTGGATTTTCTTTCGAAATTATCAACATCATTTTCAAAAGTCACGATTTTAAGGTTCATTAGTTCGATTTTCGATTTATCAATCAACCTCTTGAAATTAGTAGTATTTTATCAAATATTTATCACCAAGCTTGTTTTCTTAAACTATAACCAATTAACAACTTCTTTATTAAAAATCACAAGTTCTTTACTCGTTTTCTTCGTGTGACATGCCAGATCTGGTCACACCGCATGGGCCGGATTTAGGGTGTTACATTTTATGGTATCAGAGCCCGATTACAAAATTTGGCTGTGGTTTGGGTTCAAAAATGATTTCTAAAGTTGTTAAAATTTGATTTACAAATGCATGTTCTAATGGAAGTATGGCACCGCGGGTATCCCGCACCAAGTCATGTAAGTTTATGTTTTCATTTTATAATTATTGTGTTATGACTGTAGTATGAAAACTTCACATGATAGAAGTACTCTAGAACTTTTAGCCTTAGGAGCTGAAACTATAGAGATTGAGACTTTAGGATACGTTTTGCGAAAATGACTTTACTTCTTATACTCCATAAAACATTGTTTAATAAACATTGAATAGTATACTGGTCCATAAGACTCTTAAAAAGATTAAGTCAATTTAGTGAATATGAGCGTTAGAGGACGTGGACGCAGTAGACGTAGCTGTGGTAGAGGCCGAGGTGCTAGAGCTGGATCTTCAGCACTGAGGCATGTGCCCCAAGGGGAGGCGTCGGTATCGCCAGTAGCTGAGATGGGGTCTCATGATGGAGCCGGAGCCAATGAGTTACCTCAGCTAGTTAGGGAGGTTTTAAAGAAGGTTAAAGAAATCGGTGAGGCACTTCGAGTTAGGTGCGTAGATTGTAAGATGAAGAAGGATTGCAGTTCTTTAGGGTCGAAGTTTCATTCTATGAAACATGTTAAGGCACGTCCAAACTTTTCGGGTTACGAATATTGCAGAAGGCATCATCCTAGTGAGTGTTGGAGGAGGTCAGGTGCATGTTTGAGATATGGGTCTAAGGAGCATAGGGCTCAGGATTGTTCCAACACCATTAAGACGGTTATGTTTTGGTTGAATGTAGAAAATTTTATGAATGAGTGGTAAATACCTGTTTGCTTCTCAGGATTAGATATTTGATGATGTGAAGAGTTTCCAAGACTAAGATGAAAGCGAATTAGTGTTATTAAGATCAGAGTGCACAGTGAAAGCATAGTGGTGTGACTTGAGCGGTGCGTTTAGTAGTTGGTTGGAAATTTCGAGGACAAAATTTCTTTAAGGAGGGTAGAATTGTAACATCCCGAAATTGGGCCTAGTAGAATTGGGCCCAATGGGCCTTGGGCGTAGGAGTGTTTAAATTTTTTTGAGAACAAGAGAACGGTATTATTTCAAGTTGGACTTATTAGGATGGTGATTTTGGAAAGTTATGAGGTTTCTGGGAAGTTCCGGGTTCAAGTTAGGCTATAGGTAAATTTTTGTGTTTAAGCACTTTAAGGAGAGAAGGAAAGTGACATCATGACTTAAGGAAATAAGTGTGCATTTTACTAGCACAAGGAGTCTATTAGTAAAGGTGGAAAGTGGCGTGTTAAGTGTACTATTGGTTTCTCTCCTTATTCTAATATTAAAGTAGTCAAATTTTGCCACCAACTCTACTAACTTTTACCAAATTTGTCCATCTTTGTCTCCCTTTAAGTCTATGGCCAGCCAAGCACATGAATGGGCTAAATTTCCTTTTAAAAACCTCAATTTAAAGATTTATGGCTATTTGGCACCTTTAGAAATAAAAATGAAACTTTTGCACTTTACGCAATTTAGTCTTTTTTCACGATTGAACACAAAATCGTTAAAATTAAAGCACCAAAATTTTCATGCATATGTGCTATCATGTTTTAACTCATAATATAACATGAAAATAAATTCTCAAGTCTTGGATTAGTGATCCCGAGATCACTATTCTGACTAGCCCCTAAATCGAACTGTTACAGACCATATAAACGGGTTGCCGCTACAAATGATGAAGTATCGCAGGCCATGATAAGAATCTTAGAAAGGGTCGTTGGTCCCAATAATGGCACGGGGAGCCGTGGGTCAATCGCGGAGTGACTCTGAGCTAATGGGGCAGAGATTTTCAAAGGAGTAGCGGGGGTGGCCCCGAATGTGGCAGAGTATTGGTTGGAAGCTACTGAAAGAATAATGGATGACCTGGATTGTACGGCAGAACAGAAGTTAAAGGGGGCGATATCCTTACTTAAGGAGAAAGCCTATCAGTGGTGGTTGACTGTAAAGGAGGGCAACCAACCGGAACAAATCACTTGGGAGTTATTAAATCGACATTTTAGGGGAAGTACATAGGAGTGGCCTATGTGGATGCCAGAAGGATGGATTTTTTGAGTTTGACTCTGGGAGATAAGCCGGTAGCAGAGTACGAGGCTGAGTTTTTGTACCTCAGTCGATATGCCAAGGGGATAGTAGCAACAGAGTATGAAAGATGCATACGATTTGAGGATGGATTAAGAGATAACCTTACGGTGCTTATAGCTCCACAAAGGGAGTGGGATTTTACAGTTTTGGTGGAGAAAACAAAGATAGCAGAGGAGGTAAAGTACACGGATTACCGCAACAGAGAGAAAGAGAAAGGAAAGAACAAGCGGAATATGGAACCTATAGGAGCTGGACAGAGGCACATGAGAAGGGCCAGAGTTAATGGGCCAGTTAGAGCTGTGGCCCCCTGTTGCTGCTATTAATAACGGAATACCACTTTGTGCTGAGTGTGGGAGAAGGCATCCGAGCGAATGTTAGAGGAGGACAGGAGCATGTTTGGGCTGTGGATTTATGGAGCATAGGGTTAGGCAGTGCCCGAGAAGGCTAGATCAGGAGCGAGCCGATGGTAAAGGTAATTTTCAGCCTCAAAGGGGTGGTCAACAACCACCAAGGGGCTGTGGTCAAGCTAGAGGTGCCAATGGCGCAGGACGAGGACGAGGACATGGAGCACCGGGCAGAGGTGCAAGTCAGGCAGAGGCGAGACAGCCAGCGTTGGTTTATGTTGCTCGTCGCAAAGAGGAAGGTGATGCACCAGATGTGATAATGAGTATGTTCTTTATTTGTGAGCTACCTTATCTTGCACTAATTGATGTGGGGTCGACACATTTGTACAGTGCATGCAATAGGA
The DNA here is from genome assembly GCA_025506655.1 of Gossypium rotundifolium. NCBI lineage: Eukaryota > Viridiplantae > Streptophyta > Magnoliopsida > Malvales > Malvaceae > Gossypium > Gossypium rotundifolium. Next base: position 81,496,088 of record CP106722.1, on the reverse strand, counting down.
CTGAAACTATAGGGGTTGAGTTTGATATCGTTGAGAATGGAATGACTGTGTTAAGTCCTTTAGAGCAGTCGGTGAAAGTTAGTAAGCTGTTTAGGAATGTACCATTGGTAGTTCAAGTAGTTATTTTCCTAGCGGACTTGATGGAATTACCGTTTGGTGAGTTTGGCCTCATCTTAGGCATGGATTGGTTGATGAGGCACCAAGCAACTCTAGATTATGCTATGAAGCGGATGGTATTAAGAACTGTGGAAGGTGATGAAGTGGCAGTGATCGGGGAACGACGTGATTATTTTTCAAACGTGATTTCAGCTTTAAAGGCAGAAAGGTTAGTGAGGAAAGGCTGTGAAGCATATCTAGCTTATATCAGTGATTTGGAATCTAAGGGTATTACTATCAAGGATTTGAAAACAGTAAAAGAATTCCCTGATGTTTTTCCAGAGGAGTTGCCGGGATTACCTCCTAGTAGAGATGTGGAGCTTGTAATAGAGTTGTTATCTGGTACGGCTCTAGTGTCCATTGTACCTTATAGGATGGCACCAAAGGAGCTAGTGGAGTTGAAGGCCCAGATTGAGGAGCTGTTGGACCACGGATTTATTAGACCAAGTGTGTCTCCATGGGGAGCACCGGTATTATTTGTGAAGAAGAAGGATGGGTCCATGAGGATGTGCATCATTTATAGGCAGTTGAATAAGTTAACCATTAAGAATAAGTACCCTCTGCCTAGGATAGATGACATTTTTGATCAACTTAGGGGAGCCTCAATTTTCTCGAAGATCAATTTGCGTTCAGGGTACCATCAAGTGAGGGTTAAGGAAGCAGATGTGTATAAGACAGCTTTCAGAACTTGTTATGAACATTACGAGTTTTTGGTAATGCCGCTTGCGCTAACAAATGCACCTATTGCTTTTATGGATCTCATGAACCGGGTTTTTCAACCATATCTAGACCAGTTCGTAGTAGTCTTCGTAAATAACATCTTGGTATACTCGAGAACAGAGGTTGATCACGATGCACACTTACGGATTGTGTTACAAGTTCTAATGGAAAAGCAACTTAATGCTAAGTTTAGCAAGTGCGAATTCTGGCCGAGGGAAGTCACTTTCTTAGGACATGTGGTCTCCGCTGAGGGAATTAGAGTTGATCCTCGGAAGGTGGAAGTAGTGTTGAATTGGAAACAACCTAAGAAGGTGTTAGAAATTCTGAGTTTTCTAGGTCTGGTAGGGTACTATAAGTGGTTTCAGGAGATAAGGAAAGGGAGGAGTTGGTGCCGAATAGGACTTTGGGGATGGCATATTCGGCTTGTGGCTATAAGAGGAGAGAGCCAAATGTTTTGCAAGGTTCTTTGAGTTGCCATTTTTTATTTTTTCTTTCTCCCCCTCAATTGGTTTCTCCCATTACCGAATTCACCTATAGTCGAATTCTCTTCTTTGCCGAATCCTCCATACCCTCTCTTCTCAAATTCCCTTTCTTGTTCACCTTTTCTTCTAGCCGATCACTTCTTTTCTTCTTCTCCCTATTGGTACCAAATAGTCCTTATCACCATACTAATCTCTAAAGCCGAAAACTTCTTGGGCCGATTGCTTCTAGGGTAAGTACTTAGTCAATTTTCCTTTAGTATGTTCGGTAAAAGCCGAAGGGCTATCTAACTTTTTCCTATCATTAAACCTGTAATAATAAGGATAGGCTTCAAAGATCGCAAACGTGGTAAGTATCGCTAGCAAAGAGGTAAGTGCACTTGTCTCGATTTTGGTTTAGTAAATGGCCGAATGTAATATGGCTTATAGGGTTGACTTATGTGGAATGAGCTACTTGTTTTTGATGATACACGTTTGGGTGCAGATCCAGAGGATAATCAAAAATAGTAGCGAAGGAAGGGCTACTAGAACGTGTGGCACACAATAAAGGTATAGGGAGGTTTTGATTTTTGATAAAGTACATTAAGCCATGATTAATCATTAAGTGATGTCGATTGTAGGTTCGTGATTAAGGGGTTTGCAACACGCGTGGTTATCAGGTGTGTACAAACACTACACACATGATATCGGTAATGCTGAAAAGCCAAAAAGTCGAAAGTGGCTAAATGGGCCTGCCGAACTTGTAGGCCCAAAATGGAAATGGTTGATATATGAGCATGAAATTGGTTTGATGGGATATATGAGCATGAAATTGGCTTAATGGGCAATATGACATAAAATGGGCTTAATGGGCCTTATGAGATTCTAAAAATATATGCTAGGGTTTAATGGACTCTAGGCCTAGTTTAACAAACTCTTGAATAACATAAAAATATTATAATAATTAAACATGTCTGTAGACAAGTCACTTGGTTGGAGTGTGGCAACGGACATATGCATGTTTAGGATTGGATCTAGGGAGAGCTTGGCACTTAAGCGGCCCTATCGGCATACCTCCTCTTCTCTGGAATCCTACCTGGTGCATAGTGTCTGCTCACTTTAACCGCAAGGACTTGTTAATGGGCCAAAGTACATAATTAAAACCCGAGATGTAACACCCCAAACTCAGCCCAAATACTACGGGCGGGTCTGGCATGTCACTATGAAGAAGTTTAGAAAGTTTCACGAGTTTCAGAAGAATTCTAGGTCATTATAAAATTCCAAGTTTCGTTGGTCAGTTGAAAACTCATTGCTCATTTAACTTAGAAATTTACCTAGCTAAGCCTCGTGATTAGGTGACATTTGAAATCACTTTCCAATTATCCGATTATCAGGTTTTTAATAAAAATGTTTTTATTATAAGAAACGTTGTTTGGCAGGTTATAAGAAAACTTTAGTTTGTAATTTAATTTTTTTTTTAAAACATCTCGTTGAGCAGTCTGTAATTCAAATGTCCAAAATTTAAAACCCGAAAGAAAATTTCCAAATTTTGTAGTGGCCTTATTACAAATCAAAGAAAAATCCCCAAAAGTGATAAACGCTAAATAAAATAAAGTTTACTAGTAAAATCCATGCGTACCACCTCGAGTTCCCTCCATTGATCCATTAAGCTAAGAATTACCGCAATTGTTTAAGCAAAAGAGTGAGTCACAAGACTCAAGCAGCAATTAGTCCACATACTCCACAAATGGGCCTTAGCCCTAAAGCACCATTGGCCGAAGCCCCATTTAACATAGTATAACCAAATAATCCATATGAAAACCTAACCCAGACTAATTTTCCATCCTCTACACTCCACTCCGTATGTCTAACCTCAACACACCTGGGGATTTCTACAATCAACCCTCCATCCTCTACACTCCACTTTGGCAGTCATGCTGATAGACATACTACTCAAAGATAATATATCGTGGTCTAGCCACCGATCACCATGTGATCAAATCATCGATACGATACTGTGGCACCAAGCCATCATTTAGTGTGACATTGTCACCCATAAGCACTTCCCCTTCATATCATAACCATCCCAATATCCCATGCACATGCAACATAGTATAATAGACAGGTTATATGATGTCATACACACAATCATACTATCAAAATTGTAAGGTTTAACCAAGATACACTAACCTGATGTTTCGATTTTACCCAACATGGGTACTCAATCACCATTATCGGGATTTTTGGCTTTCATAACATATACATAATTAAAACAACAAAGAAGGAAGTAGTGTGGTAATTACACACCTGTGAACACACAAGACTACACTATCGATCTTGCTAACGTCCTCACTTACAGGGATCACAGCGATCTGTTTATCCCTTCTAACCCAGTCGCCAATCTCGAATGGCAGACACCGCACGCTTTTTAAACTTAGGGGCTGGGTTTACGAGTCCAACCCCCTCCTTTGCCTGACTGGTATTGGATTCCATCAAAAGATCTTGGTCAGAAAACCGAGTTAAGACATCGAAGTAGAGGAATTAAGGATATACGCTGAATAATATAATGATTTCTTACCTAAGTCGATAGAACCTGGAGGCTACTACACTTGGATTAGTAAGCCACTGGAATCCCTACACAACTCCATATTAGAATCGGCCATCTTGGATATGGTCAGAAGGAGTGGCCTTTCGGCCTAACAAAAGATGTAAACTCCCTTACCTTGGTTGACCGATTGCCCCTCCTAAGATCCTTCAACACCGATTAGATGCAAAAATAATACGAATGGAGACCCCTCCTAATTCGGCCAAAGAAATACAGAACATGGTTAACCCCATCGGTTACCAATCAAACAGAGATTAAGAGAGAATAGAGAAAGAAGCTGGCGCTTACCACTTAATAGGAACGAACTGATTTGTAAGGGAGATAGGAGGATGAATGGTGGCAATTTCCTAAAACAAGAGTCGGGCAAGAGATGTGAACAAAAAAAGGGGTTCGGCAAATCAAGAAGATAAAGAACAACTCAGGAAGAAAGAAGAGAAGATAGGTTTCAGTTTATGAAGAAACAAAGAGAAAATGCGAAAAGTATTGGCTATGGAGGTTCGACTTACCAAGAAGATAAAGAAAGAGTTGAAGCACAAGAGTTTCGGTAATAGAGTACGAACAACAGGGATGCTATGGCTTGGAATAAATAAGGGAAAAAGCAAAAGAAGAATTAAATCTATGAGGGTTCGGCAAGAGGGAATGAGACAACACTCACTTATTACGAAAATGCTAACAAGAAAAAAAAGAAGATGAAGAAGATGAAATGGAGGAGAAATTGAAGATTCGGCCAAAAGGGTTATCAAAGAGAACACTTTTCAACCAAAAAGATGAGAGGCCTGATTTGGCTTTTGATGGTAAGGCAAAGAACACAAGTTACCAAAATTCAAAAGAGGGGGGGAGAGAATTTGTTTCGGTTTAGGCTAAAGAAGAATGAATATAGATATTAGGAATTTCAGCTACTCAAAGAAAAGAATGAAATAGCACGAAATGCATTACACCCCAAATGCCAAAAAAGAGAACTCACCACCTAAAGCTAACCCTTTAAAATTTTCGGCACCAACCCCCCTAAACCGAATGCCTAACCCACCTAGCACCCCTTCAAAAATTTTAGCTAACAACCTTCCCCACCTTCACCCCTTGATTCTCTCCTATCTTCACTCACAACCTCCCATTCAAAATAGTTTGAAAGTTTCACATCCCCCTTTTTACTCTTGTCCACCCTTTTAAAAAGATTTGACCAAGTCTACCCCACTCTTCAAGGCTCCCAATCGAATCCATCATCCAAGCTCTTTGGTGCATAAGCAAAAATAAACATCCACTTTGCTGATGACGCGAATCAAACCTGCTCCTTCTCTGCTCCCCCTGAGGCTTCACTTGCCTGCTCCTTAAGTGGCGCCTCCTTGCCACCTTACCATCTTAGTTCTTGTGTCAACATCCACAGACAATAACCCTTAAGTCATGCCCCATTCAGCTTCCCCCCTAAAATGACCAAATAGAAAATTTTTGGCCAAGGTTTCGACTTAACCCCGGGCCTTCCTGGAGACCCCAAACACACTCAAACAACATACAAAGTATACCAAACGCACAAAACAAGATAGATGCAGAGCCTCTAAATCCCGAATGTTACAGTTCTACCCCCTTAAAGAAATCTCGGCCTCGAAATTACCTGGTAAAAAAAGATGCGGGTACTGTTGACGAATCCCATCCTCTGGCTCCCACGTCGCCTCTTCCATTCCATGATTTCACCACAAGACTTTAACCAACGGGATCGATTTCCTTCTTAGTACCTTGACTTCTTGATCCAAGATCTGGATTGGTTCCTCCTCATAAGACTAGTCTGGCCTTACCTCAATTTCCTCCACTGGCACAACTTGAGACGGATCCGATCGGTAGCGTATTAAAATTGAAAATGGAACACATCATGCATTTGTTTCAATTCTGAAGGCAATTTCAGTTCATATGCCACTGGTCCCACACGTTTTAAAATTCGATAAGGCCCGATGAACCTAGGACTTAGCTTGCCCTTCTGTCCAAACCTCATCACCTTCTTCCAAGGTGAAACTTTCAAGAAAAGCAAACTCTATTTCATTTTGCTTCAGATTTGCATAAGATTTCTGCCTATCGGATGCTTCCTTCAATCGAGCCCTAATCAGCTTAACCTTCTCCTCTATCTCTGCAACCAATTCAATACCCAAAATCTGGTGTTCACCCAATTCTATCCAACAGGTAGGAGTATGACACCTCCGCCCATATAATGCTTCATAGAGCTCCATCTGAATACTAGCTTGGTAGCTGTTTTTGTATGCGAACTCCGCCAACAGTAAGAATTCTTCCCAACTACCCTTAAAATTGATGACACAGCCCCTCAACATATCCTCCAAGATCTGAATTGCTCTCTCTGACTGACCATCAGTCTGTGGATGAAAAGCTATGCTGAAGTTCAGTCTCGTACCCAATGCCTGATGCAGTGCCCTCCAAAATCGCTACGTAAACCTAGGGTCTCTATCTGATATGACTGATACTGGTACCCCATGCAATCTCACAATTTTTGCCACATACAACTTAGCCAACCTCTGAAGTGAGTAGTCGGCACGAACAGGTATGAAATGGGCAGACTTCGTCAACTGATCCACAATCACCCATACCGAGTCTTTTTTTAGTAGGCGTAAGAGGTAACCCACTAACAAAGTCCATAGGGATCCTCTCCCATTTCCACTGTGGAATCTTCACTGGCTGCAACAACCCTGAAGGCAACTAATGCTCAGCTTTAACTTACTGACAAGTTAAACACTTTCCCACAAATTCTGTAACCTCCCGCTTCAATCCAGGCCACCAAAACTATTCATGCAGATCCCGGTACATCTTACTTCCTCCAAGATGCATAGCGTAAGGGCTACTATGTGCTTCCTGAAGAATCATCTACCTCAACTCCACATCCTTCAGCATGCAAATCTTTCTACGAAAATACAAAACCCCATCATCGTTCAAACTATAATCTTCTACCCCACCATTCTGTACTTGCAGAAGTCGAGCACTCAAGACCTCATCCAATAACTGTTTCTCTTTAATATGATCTACCCACGTCGGCTTCACTTCAAGTTCAGCTAACAAACTTCCGTCATCATACAAACTATGATGGGTGAACATCGCTCTCAAGTATGATATTACCTTCCAACTTAACGTATCTGCTACCACGTTAGCCTTAACCGGATGATATTCAATCGAGCAGTCATAATCTTTCAATAGCTCAATCCACCTTCGTTGCCTTAAATTCAACTTTTTCTGAGTTAAGAGATACTTCAAACTCTTGTGGTCGGTATAGATAACAGACTTCTCCCCATACAAATAATGTCTCCAGATCTTCAGAGCAAAAACAGCCGCAGCCAACTATAGATCATGCGTGGGATAATTAACCTCGTGCGGTCTTAATTGCCGAGACGCATATGCAATAACCTTCCCGTCCTGTATTAACACACATCCTAATCCCGTGTGTGAAGCATCATAATAAACCACAAACTCCTTTCTGGCCTCAGGCTGAATCAACACCAGAGCCTCTGTCAAAATCATCTTTAGCTTCTCAAAACTTTCCTGTTGCTTGCCAGCCCAAACAAAAGGTACCCCTTTCCTCAACAACTTGGTTAAAGGTGCCGTAATTAGCGAGAACCCTTCAACGAACCTTCGGTAATACCTAGCCAGACCAAGGAAACTCTGAATCTCAGCCACAGACTTAGGCGGTTTCCAATCTAACACCACCTTAATCTTCCGGGGATCCACCCTAATCCCTTCTACAGATACTACATGACCCAGAAATGTAACTTCCTTCAACCAAAACTCACACTTGTTAAACTTGGCGTACAACTGCTTCTCCCTCAAAATCTGCAGAACCACCCGAAGATGCAAAACGTGTTCCTCCTCAGTCTTGGAATACACCAGAATGTCGTCTATGAACACTACAACGAATCGGTCTAGATAAGGTTGAAAAACCCGATTCATCATATCCATGAATGCAGCTGGTGCATTTGTCAACCTAAACTGCATCACCAGGAACTCGTAGTGGCCATAGCGAGTCCAAAAAGCCATCTTGCAAATATCCGCTTCCTTGACATTAAGCTGATGATATCCCAACCTCAAATCTATCTTTGAAAAGACTGAGGCCCCTTTAAGCTGATCAAACAGGTCATCTATCCTCGGTAACAGGTACTTATTCTTGATGGTCAACTTGTTCAACTGGTGGTAGTCAATGCACATTCGGATGGACCCATCTTTCTTCTTCACAAACAACACCGGCGCTCCCCACGGAGATACACTAGGTCTGATAAAACCACGATCTAACAACTCTTGGATCTGAGGTTTAAGTTCAACCAGCTCCTTCGGTACCATCCTGTAAGGGGCGATAGACACCAAAGCCGTACCCAAAAGTAGCTCAATTCTGAACTCCACCTCACGATCCGGAGGCAACCCTGGAAGCTCTTCAGGAAAGACATCCACAAATTCCTTTACTGTTCTAACCTCATCCACGGTCACTTCCTTTGCATCCAAGGCACTGACAAAAGTTAAGAAGGCCATGTACCCTTTTCTCACCATTCTTTTTGCCTTAATAGAAGACACTACTTTGGACAAGTAGTCTCACCTCTCTCCTATCACCAAAACTTCATCATCCTCAGGAGTCCTTAACACCATGCGCTTAGCAGCACAATCCAAGTTTGCTTGATATCTTACCAACCAATCCATGCCTAAGATCAAATCGAACTCCCCGAACGGTAGTTCTATTAGATCAGCCGGGAAAACCAAACCTTGTACTTCTAAAGGCACATTCCTAAAAAGTTTATTTACTACTACAGATTGCCCTAGAGGACTAAGTACTGTCATCTCCCTAGAAGCAGTTTCAGAGTTCATGTTCAAGGTTCCAGACACCACACTAGCAATATAGGAATGCATCGACCCAATATCAATTAATGCAGTAAAGGGTAAACTGAAAATGAGAAACGTACCCGTTATAATGTCTGGTGTATCCCCCTCTTCTCGGTGTTTGGCTGCATAAACTAACCCAGGCTGCCTCGCCTCTGTATTCCCAGCACCTCTGTCCTGTTCAGACCACGACCCCTCGGCATCTGCTGTCCACCCCTTCCTAGCTGCACATACCCTTGACCTAACATCTGAGTCCTGGTCATTTCTAGCGGACAGTTCCTGATCAAATGATCCTTTGACCCACACCTGAAACATACCCTATCTCTACCCCAGCACTCTCCTGCATGTGACCTCCAACACTGAGTACACTATCGAGAAATGGCAGCTGGCATTGTAGAGCGACCCAGCCCATCAACCCTGGGCCTCTTTTGGAAACCCCCAGATGACCCTGACAATCCATAACTCCTCTTATTTCTGCCTCTATCCTTGTCCTTATTTTGCTTCTCAGTCTGCGTCACCTCCTTGACTATTTTAGTCTTTTCCACCAGGATAGCAAAATCCCTCTCCCACTGAGGAGCTATCAACACTCCCAGCTCGTTACGCAGCCCATCTTCGAATCGTATACAACATTCACAGTCGGTTGCAACTATCCCTCGAGTGTACCGACTCAACCGCAGAAATTCTGTCTCATACTCAGCTACCAACTTACCCCATTGAACTAAATTTAGGAACGTTTTCCTCTGAGCATCCATGTAACTGGCCCCAAACTTCCCTCAGAATGTCATCTTAAAAAAATCCCAATCAACTCAATCCGCCAGAGTGCCCTCTCTCATAGTGAGCCACCACTGATAGGCCTCATCCCGAAATAGAGACATTGCGCCCTTCAGCTTCTCCTCTACCGTGTAGTCCAAGTCATCCATAATCCTCTCGACTGCCTCTAGCCAATACTCAGCCACGTTTGGAGCTACTCTAGAGATACCTCTAAACATTTCAGCTCCATTCACTCGAAGTCACTCAAGGATGGACTTTCGAGTTGCTATTCCGGTGCTTGCCCCAGCCACTCGTTCTAATACCCGCAACATTGCTTGGGATAGGGTATCATCTCCACCAGTTCTATCTTGCGACCCTACTTCTACCATAGGTGATGTTGGCACTTCGTCTTCAGGCTCATTTCTCGCTTTCGAGAGTTCAACCTCATCACCTCGACCTCTCCCGCGGTCATGTGTAACACATCCACATCCTCTAGCATTCATGTCTATCACTCTGTCTTACTCTGATTACAAATTTTATACGTCAGTATTTATTTCAACTGTTTATTAATCGAGTAGTTTTATGAAGATAGGGTTATAGTAGTTTTCCGCAAGTACATGTATTCCTAGAGTTTTTCATTTCTACAGCAAAGTTTTTAAATCCCCTAACAACATATTCACGTAAAATATGCAAATTATTTAATAATCAAGAACTTACATGGCAGACTTAGGCCGGAAACTCAGGTGCCACACTTCGAAAACAGATCCATATATATATTTTTCTTAAAAGTGAAATCCGAAAAACATTTTGAACCCAAAACCCAAGGTCGAGCTTTGTAAACCGGGCTCTGATACCAAATTGAAACACCCTAAACTCAGCCCAGATACTACGACCAGATCTGGCATATCACTAGGAAGAAGTTTAGAAAGTTTCATGAGTTTCAGAAGAATTTTAGGTCATTATAAAATTCCAAGTTTCGTTGCTCAGTTGAAAAATCATTGTTCATTTAACTTAGAAATTTACCTAGCCGAGCCTCGTGATTAGGTGACATTTGAAATCACTTTCCAATTATCTGATTATCAGGTTTTTAATAAAAATGTTTTTATTATAAGAAACATTGTTTGGCAGGTTATAAGAAAACTTTAGTTTGTAATTTAATTTTTTTTAAAACATCCCGTTAAGCAGTTTGTAATTAATATGTCCAAAATTTAAAACCCGAAAGAAAATATCCAAATTTTGTAGTGGCCTTATTACAAATCAAAGAAAAATCCCCAAAAGTGATAAACGCTAAATAAAATAAAGTTTACTAGTAAAATCCATGCGTGGCCACCTCAAGTTCCCTCCAGCCTAGTCCATTAAGCTAAGAATTACCTGCAATTGTTTAAACAAAAGAGTGAGTCACAAGACTCAGTGTGCAATTAGTCCACATACTCCACAAATGGGCCTTAGCCCCAAAGTACCATTGGCCGAAGCCCCATTTAACATAGTATAACCAAATAATCCATATGAAAACTCAACCCAACCTAATTTTCCATCCTCTACACTCCACTCCGTATGTCCAACCTCAACACACCCGGGATTTCTACAATCAACCCTTCATCCTCTACACCCCACTTTGGTAGTCATGCTGACAGACACACTGCTCAAAGATAATATATCGTGGTCTAGCCACCGATCACCATGTGATCAAATCACCGATACGATACTGTGGCACCAAGCCATCATTTAGTGTGACATTGTCACCCATAAGCACTTCCCCTTCATATCATAACCATCCCAATATCCCATGCACATGCAACATAGTATAATAGACAGGTTATATGATGTCATACACACAATCATGCTATCAAAATTGTAAGGTTTAACCAAGATACACTAACCTGATGTTTCAGTTTTACCCAACATGGGTACTCAATCACCATTGCCGGGATTTTCGGCTTTCATAACATATACACAATTAATACAACAAAGAAGGAAGTAGTGTGGTAATTACACACCTGTGAACACGCAAGACTACACTATCGATATCGCTAACATCCTCACTTGCAGGGATCACAGCGATCTGCTTATCCCTTCCAAAAGCCAGCCCACAACCCGATGGCCAATCTCGAACGGTAGACACCGCACGCTTTTTAAACTTAGGGGCTGGGTTTACGGGTTAAGACATCGAAGACTGAGTTAAGGCATCGAAGCAGAGGAATTAAGGATAAACGCTGAATAATATAACGATTTCTTACGTAATTCGATAGAACCTGAAGGCTACTACACTTGGATTAGTAATCCACTAGAATCCCTACACAACTCCATATTAGAATCGGCCATCTTGGATATGGTCAGAAGGAGTGGCCTTTCGGCCTAACAAAAGATGTAAACTCCCTTACCTTGGTTGGCCGATTGCCCCTCCTAAGATCCTTCAACACCGATTAATGTAAAAAGAATGCGAATGGAGACCTCTCCTACATTCGGCGAAAGTAATACAGAACATGGTTAACCCCATCGGTTACCAATCAAACAAAGATTAAGAGAGAATAGAGAAAGAAGCTGGCGTTTACCACTTAATAGGAAGGAACTTATTTGTAAGGAAGATAGGAGGATGAATGGTGGCACTTTTCTAAAACAAGAGTTGGGCAAAAGATGTGAACACAAAAAGGGGTTCGGTAAATCAAGAAGATAAAGAACAACTCAGGAAGAAAGAAGAGAAGATAGGTTTCAATTTATGAAGAAACAAAGAGAAAATGTGAAAAGAATTGGCTGTGGAGGTTCGGCTTACCAAGAAGATAAAGAAGGAGTTGAAGCACAAGAGTTTCGGTAATGGAGTACGAACAACAGGGATTCTACGGCTTGGAATAAATGAGGGAAGAAGCAAAAGAAGAAATAAAGCTATGAGGGTTCGGCAAGAGGGAATGAAACAAAACTCACTTGTTACGAAAATGCTAACAAGAAAAAAAAGAAGATGAAGAAGATGTAACGGAGGAGAAAATATAAGATTCGGCCAAAAGGGTTATCAAAGAGAACACTTTTCAACCAAAAAGATGAGAGGCCTAATTTGGCTTTTGATGGTAAGGCAAAGAACTCAAGTTGCCCAAATGCAAAAGAGGGGGGGAAAGAATTGGTTTTGGTTTAGGCTAAAGAAGAATGAATATAGATCTTAGGAATTTCAGCTACTCAAAGAAAAGAACGAAATAGCCCAAAATGCATTACACCCCAAATGCCGAAAAAGAGAACTCACCACCTAAAGCTAACCCTTTAAAATTTTTGGCACCAACCCCCCTAAACCAAATGCCTAACCCACCTAGCACCCCTTTAAAAATTTCAGCTAACAACCTTCCCCACCTTCACCCCTTGATTCTCTCCTATCTTCACTCACAACCTCCCATTCAAAATAGTTTGAAAGTTTCACATCCCCCTTTTTACTCTTGTCCACCCTTTTAAAAAAATTTGACCAAGTCCACCCCACTCTTCAAGGCTGCTAATTGAATCCATCATCCAAGCTCTTTGGCACATAAGCAAAAATAAACATCCACTTTGCTGACGACGCGAATCAAACCTGCTCCCCCTGAGGCGTCACTTACCTGCTCCTTAAATGGCGCCTCCTTGCCACCTTACCATCTTAGTTCTTTTGTCAACAACCACAAACAATAACCCTTAAGTCCTGCCCCATTTAGCTTTCCCCCTAAAATGGCCAAGGTTCCGACTTAACCTCGGGCCTTCCCGGAGACTCCAAACACACTCAAACAACATACAAAGTATACCAAACATACAAAAACAAGATAGATACAGAGCCCCTAAATCCTAAATGTTACACAAGAGGGACCAAATACCCCTAGATTTGTAAAATTACTAAAATAACCCTGATTTAAAAATACCCAAAATACCATTAGTTTAAAAATTTCACTAAAATAGCCCAAATTGTGAAATTACCAGAATACCCTTATTTTACAGAATTACCAAAACAACCCTGATTTACAAAATTTTCAAAATACCTCTATTCTTCAACATTACCTGAATACCCCTATAGAGTAGATTTATGGAAATACCCTTGGGTTGTGAAATGACAAAAATACCCCTATGTGATGAGTATGAGTTTTGTGGATGTTACTCATGTGCATGTTGCATTCATACGATATTCTGTTTAGGTTGCATATGGGCGAAAACTATGGTACGAAGGAGGAATTTGAAGATCGCATAGTCGCTTGACGACCATGGATCCACCGGTGGCTTTAAGCCTATTATATGATTAGCAGCTTTGCTGTAACGTTGAGTAGTGTCGCTGCGAGTGCTACCTTTGGTGTGTAGAGGATGGGTGGGTTGATTTAGAAATCCCAACATGTGTGTATTAGTTGGAAGGAAAATGGTGTGTGTAGCGGATGGATTTTTGGGTTGGGTTTTGCATTACCTTGTTTTGCATATGATATGATATGATATGATATGATATGATATGATATGATATGATATGATATGATATGATATGATATGAGGTCATTGTGGGCTAAGGCCAAGACCACCGATTTTGATAATGCTTAGGCCCAATGTGAATATTTGTATGTTAATTTGATTGTCAAGGGTTCTACACACTGAGTTTCAAAACTCACACCCTTTATTTAATGTTTCAGGTGATCCTCAGTAGACGGCTCAACGTGGGAGAAAACTCGGAGATGGCCACACTATGAGATGTTTAAATTTTTATTTATTTGTTTTACAAAAAACATGGTTTTAATTGCTTTATTTTAGTTGGATGTAATAAGGCGTTGTACTCCAATTTGACTTTAGATTTTAGGTTTGTTGTTTTTAACAGTTTACTTAAGTATTAAACCTAAGTAAATTTTGCATGTTTAAACTAGGTTTCTGAAGTGCTTAAAATAATAACATGGGCTTTTATCATTACTTAACAAGACTCAAGGATTCTAGGCTTTTGGGCTTTAAATTGTTAATTAGTGAAATCATTTTTAAGTTGCCTTTAATGTGACATTTCAGATTCGGGCCTAACTTCTTGGCCGGGTTTGGGGTGTTACAATAACATTTCCAAGAGACTATTTTGCTTTGAGCAAGGCTTTTTTATTAAGGATGAGCGCACATGGGTTATGACAAATCAGTTTTAGCTATTATGGAAATGCAAAATTGGAAAATCTTCTGCTTGCATCTAGACAATGTCTTGGGAAAAGTTGTTCGAGAAATCTTTGCACATATAACTTGCACTGATAAGCCCTTCATCTATGTTCGAGGAACATCGGTCCCATTTGATGAAGATAGAATCAATGCCCAATTCAGGCTAACAAATGTTCAAGACGAGCATACCCCATTCACTAAAAACATCAATGTTGAAGGATTAAATCATATGTTAAAGGACTTGTGTGTTAAAGGAACTTGATGGACTATGTCCAGCCAAGAATGTCACATAGTCGAGAGGACTTCACTAAAGTCCATTTGTAAGGTTTAGTATCACTTCATCAAGATTAGGTTAATGCCATCTACCCTCAATTCCAGTGTCTAAGGAATGAATGCTACAGCTGCATTCGATCATCATGGGTACGAAACTCAACATCAGCAAGGTTAGTTTTCATGAAGTGCATCAGAATGCGAAAAAGAATGCAAGCAGTTTAAATTTCCCTTTCCTAATCACTGCTTTCTGTAGAATGGCTAAAGCCCCATTGAATGCCAATGAGGATGTTACCCTAAATAAGGGAGGAATATCACAATCTATATGTGTAAAATTCCAAGGAGTAGAAACACCAAAACAACACCAGCAAAGAGTGACACCTACATCTTCTACCAGGCACTTTGCCTCAACAGAAGCCTCAACCTCTCGGAGTTCATTTGAAAAATAAGTGTTGCAGTCCTTAGAGCAACTAGAGAAAAGAATGTCACTATTAGAGATTTAGCAATATCAAATTGCTGAAGAAATTACAAAGGCCCAAGAACAATAGGCACTCCGTTGGTCCTATGTGAAGGATCGAGATATTGCTCTAAAAAGATCCTTGTAGAAGAACTTCACTAAGCCAATGCCTGAATTTCCTGATTTTCCCAAGGATTTGCTACCACTTCCCGAGGCTGGAAGTGTTGAGGAGGAACCAGTTGAAGTGTCGTCTGAGAAGGCAGAGCTTGCAACTATGAGAGAAAATCTTGAAAAAGGGAAAGCAGCCGAGGAGGAACTAGAGAAAACAAAGTCTATGAATATTGAAGGCGAGGAAGAAGAACAAAACGAAATCACCCCTACACCTATACCACAAAAAGACTGTCTGAAGTTGTCCCACCTCCACCAACAGAAGCCATGACCGAACAAGACCATTAAATCCATCGAATCATTGATGAGATCATCGAGTCTGACAAGGAAGAGGAGGAACCATCCATTCAGTCACTTAAAAGAAAGCTAAGATACAAGTGTATAGCAAGAAAATCAACTCGTAAGAAGTGAAGTACCATCACCACAAGCTATTATTGAGTTTTTTTACCCTTTGTTAAATAAATAAATCACACTGCATTTTGTTAATTTTAAGTCTCATACATTGAGGACAATGCATCCCTTAGACTTGGGGGTGTAGCATGCACTTTAGATTTTAGTTTAACATTGCATCATTCATTGTTATATGTTATCCTCATACACATACTTAATTTTCATAGCATTACATACATTCTGGTAATAAAGAATTGTTTATTATAGCATTATTGAGTTAATTGCATGATAGCTAATTTAGTGAAGTCCAATGATGAAAATACTCCTTAATTTTTTTTTTGGTGAGATATAGAAAAGAAATTAATTGAACCGGCTCCTAAGTTTAGGATTCTCTATCATATCTATGGCACTTAGATTGTATTCATTCAATCCTTAATGACCTTAGGAATTTTTGGACTAAAACTCATAGTTTCTTATAAAAGTCATTGAGCTGAAATACACAAATGTAGCAAATGAAAGGCTAAATTTAAACTCCCAAAAGCATAAATTGCTAACCTAAGTTTTGTAGTAAAGACTCCAATTTCTGTCTCATTGAGTAGCCCAAGAGTTTGGTGTCTGCTTCATCTTTACTTTTGGGTAGAAAAAAGTATTGGATAAGAGTACCTTAAAGTAATTTTGGAACACTCCGCTGTGGAAGATTGCTAAGTAGCTTGGGAGTTTAGTGTTTGCTCCATCTTCACTTCCAAGTAGAAAGGTGGTTGGAAACATGAGTGAATAAAATAACTTCAAATCATGACTATGCTAAGTGGCTAGGGAGTTTGGTGTTTGCTTCATCTTCACTTCCAAGTAAAAAGGTATGTGTGATGAGATGAATTCCCAAAAATAAAGAGTGAAGTAATAAATGGGAGAAGTATTAGCTAAAGCTAAGTTGAAAGCAATAATAAGCAAGTTAGACCAGGAATTCCTAAGTTCTTTAAGAATTGACTAAATACAATCGAATGCACACAACTATACTTGAGGAAATTTTGATTTTAGGGAAAGGTTTTTGCATTTCTGGATTTGATGAGTTTTGTAACAGCCTGGTTTTAGCTAAATTGGAACAATGTTTTTAAAACCACAAATTCAATGCCAAAAATTATTTTAATATTATTTTATGTGTTTACAAGATGTTATTTGATATGTGTGAAAATTTCATGAGCTAATTTTATCTTTTAAATGGTTAATTAGAGAAAAAAGACTAAATCGTGTAAAGTGCAAAACTTGTGTTCTATTAGCTAAAAGTGTCTAATAGCTATAGAACCTTAAAGTTAAGGTCCTTATGTTGAAATTAGACCATTAACATGATAGGATGATAGTGGCTTGGTAAATTTGAAATTATTAGTGTTCATTAAGGTTAAATAGGTAATTTGGTTAATAAAGGTTATTATAATAAAACAAAGTCAAAACATTTGTTCATCTTTCTTCTTATTACCGAAATTAAATGAGAACAAGAAGATAAATAGGGTTTTTCATTCAGCTAAGGAAAGTCAAGCAATTAGGTATGTTTTGAGCTCGATTTTTTAATATTTTTACGTTTTTTTAGATCGTTGCTTCGTGTTCTAGCTAGCCCGTACCTTTAATTTCGAAACTGTTAAATATTTTGAGAGTTGCCATTGTTAAATCTATGTGTTCTTTGATGTTTAATGTTGAAATATGAAAGCTTGATGATTGTTTTACTTATTTTGTTAAGTGATTTTTTTGACAAAAATGTCAAAAAGGGACCAAATTGAAATGCATGAAATTTATGTGGTAAATTTATGAAAAAAATGAAATATGTGGGCTACTAGGGACACTAGTGAAATTCGGCTATGGTGAAACTGGATTAAATTTCATGAATTTGTGATTTTAGGAAATAAGGACTAAATTGTAAAAGTTGTGAAACATTAGGGGCAAATGTGTAAAAATGCCCAAATGTGTATTTTCGGATTAAATTGAATGAGTAGATGATTAAATGAGCTTATTTTGAATACATATTATTATGAATACATATAGAGTAAGAAAGAAAGAATTCGGATTTAGATTGGGGAGAAAGCAAGGTTATCGAATAGTCGATCTGATCCGTTAATTTCAAATACGAGGTAAGTTCATATGTGATGATTAGATTATAAACGTGTGTTAAAATGCTTTAATGTTGCATAAATTGTTAAAAAGTAATTATGGATGATGTATGACTTGTGGAAACAACTCTATGAATGCATTAGACGATAGAAACAAAAACTGTAAAAGCCCGGTTGAACCTTACGAATAGCTTTGGATACTATTGACATGTTAGTAAGTGATACATTGAGTTGGCTTTGGGCCATGATATTAGCACTTTGGGTGCGTATTTTACCGATTTGGCTTCAGGGCCATACATATCGGATAATTTGGCTTCGGGCCTTGATAATAGTTATTTGGATAAGTTACCTTATTTGGCTACGGGCCATGGTATAGGTACTTATTATACGAGACTTCTAAGTATCCGATTTCTATTCTGAATGGTTCAACAGGTAAACGAATGATGTAGTTGAGAAAGAGGTTAGTACGAGGCAATATAGGTATGTATGAAACCTATTCGAGTATTAAATAAAGAAAGTTCGATGAGTTTGTATTTGATCATGTTTTGAGACATGAGAACGGTTTGTAGATAATGTGCATTGATTTTTTCATGTGTAATTGGTTGAATTACATTTATTTGATGAATTGAGTTATTCACCTACGAGCTTACTAAGCTATGAAGTTGACTTCGTGTTATTTTTCTATGTTTTATAGAGAATCAAGGCTAGCTCGGATCCAAGAGTCGTCGGGAACATTATTGCACTATCAAACATCTAAGTTGGTACTTTTGAATTATACATATATGGTATATGGCATGTATAGGCTAGATGTGGTATTTTGGTTGTGATTATAGCCATGAGAGTTAGCTTGTAAATGATGTTAGTATTGATGTGTGTTTGGCCATTAGAAATGGCTTGTAAATGTATATGTTTTGGTTTGTATATATAGCCATGAGTGATGGTTTATTTTGGTATGTTTTGGCATGAATGTGGTTATGGTTTTATAATTGCTCAAATGGTTATATTTTGAGTTTGGTAATTGATCTATAAGGTGTGATTGAAGTTGATAATTTGAGTAGTTATGTGCTTGTGAATTTGTCGTTGATGATATAAGTGTGGAATAGTTATTTGAATGAATTGTATATGTGAATTAGGTATGAAATTAGATGGAAAATTATAGCATATTTGAGATTGGTATTGATGGTAATTGGATGTGTATTAGTGTCTTGAAATGGTGCCATTTGAGTTTGAATAGGTATATGTAAAATAGGTAATAAAATGGCTTGGTAAATAGCTTATTTTTGTCCACACGGGCGTGTGGTACAAGTCAGTATACCCCCTAATTGGCACAAGGCCTAGGACACAGACGTGTGACTTGGCCGTGTTGCATAAGTCAATATACCCTATAGTTTTGGCACAGTCTAGCACACAGCCTGGCAGACGGCGTGTATGGCCACTTTGAAGGGTACACGGGCTAGACATATGGGTGTATGGTCGACCGTGTGACCCAAGTCAGTATGTATGCCCTATTTTCACACGGCCTGAGGTACGGGCGTTTCTACTAGCCGGGTGAGGCACACGGCATGTTCACACAGACGTATGACCCTTGTTTATATGAAAAATTTCTAAGTTTTCAGAATTTTTATATGATATCGGTTTAATCCCGAACCACTTTTAAAGCATGTTTAAGGCCTCGTAGGCCCTTATAAGGAACAATGTGATTGTGTTGAATGATTTATGAGCATAAATGTTTTATGTTTGATAAAAGTATGCTATATGTTGTGAAATGATCAGTAATACCTCATAATCCTACTCCGGCAATGGATACGCGTTAGGGGTGTTTTATTTATTGGTATCAGAGCTACAGTTTAGTCGATTCTAGGACTAACGTAGCGTGTGTGAGAGTCTAGCTATACATGCCATATATGCTCTGCGATAGTGTGATGATTCTTGACAGCTTAAATTGTGCTTTCGTTAGTAATGGATCCAGAACGAGCTATAGCTGATGATGTAGAGAGTAATGCACCCACTCCTGCTCAAGGGGCAGCGTCATCTAATACTAGGCCTGTAACGAGTAGCCACGAGGGAGAGGCTAAACAAGCCTTTTTTCCAAATGATAAGTGAGTGGTTCACGGAGTTCGTTCGAACAAATCCAGCTGCTCATCGACCTCCACCCCCACCTATTCCTCAACGAATCCCTGTTGTTCCTCAAGTTATAGATCCAATACGGTTGAATAAGCTGCCAGTAGATAAGATACGTAAACATAGGGCTGAAGAGTTCTGGGGTACTGTTGATGATGATACGGAGAGAGCTGAGTTCTGGCTCGAAAATACAATTCGAGTATTCAATGAATTGTCTTGTACTCATTATGAATGTATTTAATGTGTTGTATCTTTGTTGAGAGACACTGCGTACCTGAAACACCCCACACCCGGCCCACGAGCCTGGACCGTGTAACATCCTGGATTAGGGGTCATGCATTTAATGCATAATTTGAGCGATAGTAGGCTTGGAGAGTGTTTGGATATATTTTAGGAGTTTTTGAGAACTTTAGGTGAAGGGGAAAAACTTTGGAAAATGTTGGAATTTTAAGTGAAAAGGGGAAACTAGGCAAGGAGGCCTTAAAGGAAATTTTGTGGAGGTTAGGACACAAGAAATCAATTGACAAAGTGGCTTGGGGTGCTAAGGTGCAAGGAGGCTTCAGGAGGGAAGAGGGTCGAGTCTTGAGGGCAGCATGGGAGTGTTTTATTTTTGTATATTACGTCAAGAAGGGAAGTTGGGCTGAAGACGGCTTTGAGGAAATATGCAGTGCTTTTTGGACACAAAGAGTGCCTTGGTAAAGTGGCTGTGATGCGCCACTTAAGGGCCTGGAAATGATGCCAACAAGAGCCTTGGTTCGAGTCTTGTTGGCAGCAGGAAGGATTTTTTATTTTGGCAAGTTGACGTTAAGGGTGAAGGAGGTCTTAAAAAGAATTGTGGCGGGATTATGTTATAAAAGAACCAGAAGCAGAGTGGCTGGGGTGTTACCTGCAGTTTGCTTCAAAGGGTTCCAGCAGGTCCCATGTTCGAACCATGTAGGCAGCAAATGAGTTGGGTTTTATTTTTATATTTTTTCCCTTGAGACAGGAGTAGTGGACGGCATGTGGGGCTTTGAAGAGGTAAGGATAAGCTTTGGTTTTATTTTGAATATTTGGCTAGGATAATAGTGATTATATTTTTTTTCCTAGGTGATAAGAGGATATATAGGAGTTTGATATGGGGTAAGGTGATGATTTATTTTATTTTATTAGATAAAATAGGAGGTTAAATGGGGATTTGATAAGTGGAGTTGGTGGCCGAATATATGACCTTGGGGGCTGTGATTTTCGGCTTTGAAGTAGCAGGGGAGTTCATCTTTTATTTCTTTCTTGATCTCTATTGCCGAATGCTCTTAGGTCTCTAACAATCTCCCAAATTTCCTCCTTTAATTGGTGTTAGCCGAATAAACCTTTTTCTATTGTGACCGACTTTTCCATCATTAATTTATAAGGCTTAGCCGAATCTTCAAGTGGGTAAGTATTTAAGTATTTGGTTTGTTTCTTTTTATTTGTGTGATGGAATCAAGTGTCTAGGCCTTGATCTAAGGTTGGCCGAATGCTCTATAAAGCCATAATATCGTGTTCTTTTGTGAATAGCCAAAGGAAGGAAGCACTAAAGGGTTCTTCCGGGATCCAATTCATCAAGGTAAGTCAAGGTGATAATTCGGCCAAAGGCCATTCTTATGGATATATGCTTAAAGCCGATGCTAATGTAGTTTCACTCAGGGATTTCGACAGCTTCATAGTTAAGTGGCTTTTCGAGATTTGGTAAGTTGTGTAAGTGGTTGTGGTATTCGGCTTAAGGCCATATTATTGGTATTAAGTGTGACCGATTTCGGCTATGTGTATTTAGGGCCAAATCGACAGAAATAAGAGGAAGTTTCGGGATTGTGTTAAATTCAAGTAGTTAAGGATTTCACTAAATAGTCAGGTGTGTGATTAACCCACCATTTTTCGGGTTTTTCTTTTTGCTAATCTGTATGTGTTGATTGTGTACGAACAAGTGCAGTAAAAGTTATGAGATGGATACCCTTAAAGGGGTATGTCGATAATCCGGTAAGTACCAAACCTGATGATATGTGATTATTAATGTGAATATGTGTTATGACTATGCTTGATGAACGTGCTCATGCATCATTTTATTATATCATTATTTATGTTACATGTGCATGGGTTGGGATATGAAAGAAGGTACGGGTGTACTTCGAGTACGTGGTTTGATGTTAGCCTTGAGCTACATCGTGGCTTGATGAGTGGCTATGTGCCTCATCGTGGTTGATATCGGCTAAGTGCCATATCGTGGTTGATGAGTGACTATGTGTCCCATCGTGGTTTTGGTGTTAGCTACGGCTACATCGTGGATTGGCACTGACTGAGTTCGCATTGTGGATTCTGTGCTTTATTGCACGTGGATGGCATTTATTTCCTTTTTGGAGTGAAAAGGAGAGGGTGATTTGATAATCCCCTGGTGTGTGGTAGGCTGGATACGGGGGTGTGTAGAGGATGGACCCTAGGTTTGGGTTGGGTGCAATTTGCATAATTCTATGTGACCTGTGAAATGAGGTATTAATGTGGAAATAGGCCAAGCCCAAAATGTGAATGTGGATTGGAATGAGAAATAGGCCAAGCCCTATATATGATATGTGGAATAATGTGGTAATGGGCCAAGCCCAGTATGCGGAAACATGTGGTTATTTACACTATTATACGAATGTGATATGAATGTGGGCCAAGCCCAGAATGTGGTAATATGTGATTATGATATTTGTTATCTGATATATTGGTTAATATGGGGTTAACATGTGGGTGGAAATCGGTGGTTTAATTACACATCGAGTCCAGTATGACTCACCCAATTTTAATCAACATCGCAGTGATGTTTGGACCGGTTTGGAGTGGATACGAGGTGGCCCATGCGAGAAGACATTTTATTTAATTAATTAAGTATTTATATTTTCAGTATTTTGATTAAGTGTTTATTGTAATAAGGCCCCTTTAAAGTATTTAAGTATTTTTTTTAAGTATCTTTATTGTTATGTTTTATTATGGATTAACAATTGAGATATCTTTCGCCAATGGTTATATTTTCTTAAATCAGATATAAAAAAGTTTTTATTTTGGATATTTTTATCAAGCTTATATTATTTAAAATTTTTAAATGGACATGGTTTTTGAATAAGAACAAAATTTTCAAGTTCCACCACAAGTCAGGATATTTTCAAACGTTTTCCGCAGTGGCATTTCAAATTCGGTCATAACGAATGGGACGGGTTTGGGGTGTTTCAGTTTGGTATCAGAGCTCGGTTCAAAACTCATCTTTGAGGGTTTTGGGTCCAAAAATGTTTTCAAAAATGGGCTTTTCAAAATATGGACTTTTATTTCAGGTTATTTTGGCATGGCACCAGATCTCCTACCAAGTCCACTGTAAGTACTTCTAATTATTGAAGTGATTGTTTATGTGAACTGTTATGGGCTTATTTGGGCTCAGAGATTAGAATATTAGGCTATTGAACCCTAGGGCTAGTGCACTCAAACACATGCATAAGACTTAAGGACTATTAAACAAACACGTGAAGTAAGTCACCGAGTTAAGGTGTGGCAACCATTGTGTGCATGTCAGGAGTGGATTCAAGAAGAGCTTGGTACTTGCAGTCCTAGCGACTCACCTCCTCTTTACTCGAATCCTACAGTGCGTAGCTACTGGTTCACCCTAACCAAGAGGACTTATTCATAGGCTAAACCCAAAGAATTAAAACCCGAAAGGGACTAGTCAGAATTTTTTATAAAACCCTAGTTTTAAATCCTTAAATTACCCTTCGATTTGTAATGAATCTATTTTGAAAAATTTCTCAAAAATTTTCTCGAATTGCCAAATTACTAAAATACCCTTGGTGGAAGAATTAGGAAAATGCCATTGGTTTCTAAAAGTACCATATTACCCTTGATTTTAATAAAATTTCTCTATCTTGCAAAAGTGTCCAAAAAAAAACTCTATTTTGCAAAAAGTCAATGTACTTTGATTTGGGAAAATTACTACCCCTGTGTTGTAAATTACTAAAATACCCTTAGTTTTTAAGATTTTCAAAAATACCCTCGACTTTTGCTAAAATGTTTCTACTTTACAAAAATACAAAAAAACTTTTGTTTTACAAATATCAAGATACCCTGATTTGGAGAATTTACGGAAATGCCCCTAACTTCCAAAATTACCGGAATAACCCCGATTTTTGAAATTTCTGCAACACCGCTGATTTGGAAAACAAATTTTCAAGATAACCTCGAGTTTTTGTAAATTTTGAAATAATTTTGATTTATAAAGATTATTTTCGAAGTGACCCCATTTTATTACCAAAATACCCCTGTAGGACAAATGACGAAAATACCCTTGGGATAGAAACAGGCAGAAATGTCCGAATAGTGAATGTGTGTGGTAGATACCACTGAATGAATGTGTTCTTGTTGATGAATGAATGTGCCTCCATTGAGGAATGGATGTGACTCTCTAAATTAGAGTAGTGAACTTGAACTAAAACTTTGTTCGATCGAAAGAACCACTTCTAGAATTTCTTTTCATAAAATTGTTCGCGGTTAAACAGTGGAACAAATACTAATGCATAAAACTTCTTAATCAGATTAAATTACGACGTTAGAGATGAGTTCTAGGGGACGTGGTCGTCGTGGACGCGGTAGAGGTAGAATGGCTGTGTCGGAACCAGTAGGGTCTGGCCATGGGTCAAAAAATAAAGTGTCGCTGCCAGCAGTGGGCACGGAAGAGCAAGATCAAATAGGAGAAGATGACGCAGTATCGCGGGCTATGCTACGAGTGCTCGAGCGAGTGGCAGGAGCTAGTGTGGGAAATAGAGCTCGAAAATCAGTATCGGAAAGACTTAGGTCAAACGGAGCTGAAGTTTTTAGAGGAGTATCAGGAGTAGCTCCGAATGTAGCAGAGTATTGGTTGGAGGTAGTTGAAAGAATTATGGACGATTTGGACTGTACTCCTGAGGAAAAGCTGAAAGGTGCTGTCTCGTTGCTCCGAGATGAAGCTTATCGATGGTGGCTCACTGTCAGACAAAGTACCCCGACAGACCGAGTGGATTGGGAATATTTTAAGCTTAAGTTTGAAGGGAAGTACGTTGGAGCTAGCTACTTAGACTCGCAGAGAAAGGCGTTTCTAAACTTGGTTCAAGGAAGCAAGCCGGTAGCAGAATATGAAGCTAAATTTGTGTGGTTAAGTTAGTACGCCAAAGGGATCGTGGCTACTGATTACGAAAGGTGTGTCCGGTTCGAAGATGGGCTACGAGATGAGTTGCAAGAGTTGATTGCTCTGCACAGAAAAAGAGACTTTACCATTCTAATGGAGAAAGCTTGGATAGCTGAAGAAGTTAAGAGGACTGTAAGAGAAAACTGAGAAAAGAATAGGAACGAGAATAATAGAAGTTTTGGACCGTCAGCATCGTTTGGAGATGTTCAGAAAAGACCAAGGATCGAGAATTTCATCGTGCACTGCGCGCTTCGAGAATCGAGTCATCTATGTGCTCAGTGTGGGAGAACTCACACAGGAGAGTGTTGGGGTAATAGTAAGGTATGTTTCCGATGTGGATCTAAGGCTCATTTGGTTAAGAATTGTCCTCAGGCAACGAAGGTTCGTGGTCCAAACCATGGAGGAAATGGTTCCGGCCAAGGTTGTGGAACACCCGGTAGAAGAGCTGAAGGTTCGGATGTGAGACAACTAAGGATGTGATAGCGGGTAAGTTCCTTGTTTTTGGAATATTGTTTATTGCTTTAGAAATAGTTCATTGTTGTATTGCTAGTGAAGTGTATTAAACCTTGGATATGAACTTTAGGACTGTGCCTAGAAGGTAAGATAGTTTTATTAAGATCAGAGTGCGCAGCGTAAGCGTAGTGTGATGAGTAGGATTGTTTAGCCATTAGTTAGTAAGTAATTTCGAGGACGAAATTAATTTTAAGGAGGGTAGAACTGTAACATCCTAGATTAAGGGTCATGCATTTAATGCATAATTCGAGTGATAGTAGGCTTGGAGAGTGTTTGGATATATTTTAGTAGTTTTTGTGAACTTTAGGTGAAGGGGAAAAAATTTGGAAAATGTTGGAATTTTAAGTGAAAAGGGGAAACTAGGCAAGGAGGCCTTAAAGGAAATTTTTTGGAGGTTAGGACACGAGAAATCAATTGGCAAAGTGGCTTGGGGCGCTAAGGTGCAAGGAGGCTTCAGGAGGGAAGAGGGTCGAGTCTTGAGGGCAGCATGGGAGTGTTTTATTTTGTATTTTGCGTCAGGAAGGGAAGTTGGACTGAAGACGACTTTAAGGAAATATGCAGTGGTTTTTGGACACAAAGAGTGCCTTGGTAAAGTGGCTGTGATGCACCACTTAAGGGCCTGGAAATAACGCCAACAAGGGCCTTGGTTCGATTGTTGTTGGCAGCAGGAAGGAGTTTTTATTTTGGCAAGTTGGCGTTAAGGGTGAAGGAGGTCTTAAAAAGAATTGTGGCGGGATTACGTTATAAAAGAACCAGCAGCAGAGTGGCTGGGGCGTTACCTGCAGTTTGCTTCAAAGGGTTCTAGCAGGTCCCATGTTCGAACCATGTAGGCAGCAAATGAGTTGGGTTTTATTTTTATTTTTTTTTCCCTTGAGACAGGAGTAGTGGACGGCATGTGGGGCTTTGAAGAGGTAAGGATAAGCTTTGGTTTTATTTTGAATATTCGGCTAGAATAATGGTGATTATATTTTATTTATTTTTTTTCCTAGGTGATAAGAGGATACATAAGAGTTTGATATGGGGTAAGGTGATGATTTATTTTATTAGATAAAATAGGAGGTTAAATGGGGATTTGATAAGTGGAGTTGGTGGCCGAATATATGACCTTGGGGGCTGTGATTTTCGGCTTTGAAGTAGCAGGGGAGTTCATCTTTTATTTCTTTCTTAATCTCTATTGCCGAATGCTCCTAGGTCTCTAACAATCTCCCAAATTTCTTCCTTTAATTGGTGTTAGCCTAATACACCTTTTTCTATTGTGACCGACTTTTCCATTATTATTTTATAAGGCTTAGTCGAATATTCAAGTGGGTAAGTATTTAAGTATTCGGTTTGTTTCTTTTTATTTGTGTGATGGAATCAAGTGTCTAGGCCTTGATCTAAGGTTGGCCGAATGCTCTATAAAGCCATAATATCGTGTTCTTTTGTGAATAGCCGAAGGAAGGAAGCACTAAAGGGTTCTTCTGGGATCCAATTCATCAAGGTAAGTCAAGGTGATAATTCGGCCAAAGGCCATTCTTATGGATATATGCTTAAAGCCGATGCTAATGTGGTTTCACTCCGGGATTTCGACAGCTTCATAGTTAAGTGGCTTTTCGGGATTTGGTAAGTTGTGTAAGTGGTTGTGGTATTCGGATTAAGGCCATATTATTGGTATTAAGTGTGACCGATTTCGGCTATGTGTATTTAGGGCCAAATCGACAGAAATAAAAGGAAGTTCCGGGATCGTGTTAAATTCAAGTAGTTAAGGATTTCGCTAAATAGTCAGGTGTGTGATTAACCCACCATTTTTCGGGTTTTTCTTTTTGCTATATCTGTATGTGTTGATTGTGTACTAACAAGTGCAGTAAAAGTTATGAGATGGATACCCTTAAAGGGGTATGTCGATAATCCGGTAAGTACCAAACCTGATGGTATGTGATTATTAATATGAATATGTGTTATGACTATGCTTGATGAACGTGCTCATGCATCATTATATTATATCATTATTTATGTTACATGTGCATGGGTTGGGATATGAAAGAAGGTACGGGTGTACTTCGAGTACGTGGTTTGATGTTAGCCTTGAGCTACATCGTGGCTTGATGAGTGGCTATGTGCCTCATCGTGGTTGATATCGGCTAAGTGCCATATCGTGGTTGATGAGTGACTATGTGTCCCATCGTGGTTTTGGTGTTAGCTACGGCTACATCGTGGATTGGCGCTGACTGAGGTCGCGTTGTGGATTCCGTGCTTTATTGCACGTGGATGGCATTTATTGCCTTTTTTGAGTGAAAAAGAGAGGGTGATTTGATAATCCCCTGGTGTGTGGTAGGCTGGATACGGGGGTGTGTAGAGGATGGACCTAGGTTTGGGTTGGGTGCACTTTGCATAATTCTATGTGACCTGTGAAATGAGATATTAATGTGGAAATGGGGCAAGCCCAAAATGTGAATGTGGATTGGAATGAGAAATGGGCCAAGCCCTGTATATGATATGTGGAATAATGTGGTAATGGGCCAAGCCCAGTATGCGGAAACATGTGGTTATTTACACTATTATACGAATGTGATATGAATGTGGGCCAAGCCCAGAATGTGGTAATATGTGATTATGATATTTGTTATCTGATATATGGGTTAATATGGGGTTGATATTTGTTATCTGATATATGGGTTAATATGGGGTTAACATTTGGGTGGAAATCAGTGGTTTAATTACACACTGAGTCTGTATGACTCACCCAATTTTAATCAACATCGCAGGTGATGTTTGGACCGGGTTTGGAGTGGATACGATGTGGCCCATGCAAAAGACATTTTATTTAATTAATTAAGTATTTATATTTTCAGTATTTTGATTAAGTGTTCATTGTAATAAGGCCCCTTTAAAGTATTTGAGTATTTTTTTTAACTATCTTTATTGTTATGTTTTATTATGGATTGACAATTGAGATATCTTTCGCCAATGGTTATATTTTCTTAAATCTGTATATAATAAAGTTTTTATTTCGGATATTTTTATCAAGCTTATATTATTTAAAATTTTTAAATGGACATGGTTTTTGAATAAGAACACAATTTTCAAGTTCCACCACAAGTCAGGATATTTTCAAACGTTTTCCGCAGTGGCATTTCAAATTCGGTCGTAGCGAATGGGCCGGGTTTGGGATGTTTCAGACCGGATCTGGTATGTTCCTCGATTTAAACCGGTTCAAAATTCTTCAGTTACTTTGAAAACTGTGTGTTTTGAAGATAGTTTGATTGTGGGTTGGGCTCGAGTTGAAAACAAGCTTATTTTTATATTGAAAACCCATTTATTTCAGGTGACAAAACATTTAAAGTTTTTTTTTAATTAAATTGACTTAATCTTTAAATAACATAAATTCGTAACATAGTAATTAAAACAACAATAAAATCATTACTATGGCCTTATTACATAAAACAAAACCCAAAATAAAATTTGTAGAGTACTTAAATAAAATAAGATGTCCAAATTAAATAAGACTTTAAGCTGAGCATGGCCACCACAAGTTCTGCCGTCCAAGTCCATCACTGTTCATCACCTGAAACATGTTCCCACAACGGAGTAAGTCAACAGACTCAATGTGTAACCAACACTAAAATTTAATAGATTTAGGCATACCATACATATTATGTTCACATAATAATTCAAGATAATGATGCAACCCGAACCCAAACCTAGATGCCATCCGCTACACATCCCCGTACCAACCTGTACACTGTGGGGACTACTAAGTCAACCCTCCATCCGCTACACACCATCAAAGGCAGTCGCTGCGGTCGACGTGCTCATCGCCCATATAAAATTCGTGGCATAGCCACCAGATTAAATAATTGTGTCATGAGACACCACATTCAGATATTGTAACCAAAGTTACCACATTCAGATAATGTGACCGAAGTCACCACATTCAGATAGTGAGACCGAAGTCACCACTTTCACTTCCCCTTTTGCATATAACCCGAATGCCCCATATTATTCATATCATGCATATCATACTTAAATCCACATTTATGTCACTTTTCACATGTTAAATATAACATATTTCGTAATCCTAGTAGGAGTAGGAAACGTACCTGAGTACTTTGTACCGTAACACGGTACTTTAGCCATATTCACATTCTTATAAACATGCACATATTAAATATTG
Organism: Gossypium rotundifolium; assembly: GCA_025506655.1. Taxonomy (NCBI): domain Eukaryota; kingdom Viridiplantae; phylum Streptophyta; class Magnoliopsida; order Malvales; family Malvaceae; genus Gossypium; species Gossypium rotundifolium. The sequence goes on along the minus strand of CP106722.1, from coordinate 81,466,080 downwards.
CCATAAACATATTAAGAATTAGTGTGGAATACACACCTGATATTAATGCTTTCCTGAAAACCCGAAAACTCGATCTAACGCTTTTAGATCCGTTAACTCCTATATTCGGCCAATCATTTGAACACATTAATAAACCTATTCGGCTTTAAAACTAAATCCTAAAGGAAAAACCCTTACCTTGCTGTCGATTTGACTATAGTCAAATCCCGAAAACTCTGCTATTCTCCTTCTTGTATTCGGCCAAACACTGGATCTCCACATAGGTTAGTTTCGGCTTTTTAACAATTATGAAATAGATCTTCATACCAAAATAAGCCTTAGCCGAATATTCATGTACACTTACCTTAGGGATCTAAATCCCGAAATTGCTAATTCCCTTTGGTATCTGTCGAAATCACCTATAGATTCACATGTTAGGTTCGATTCCAATCACTTAAAATAGGTCTTGGCCGAATGTCTTAAACACATACCTTGTGATTTCAAATCCCGAAACTTTCCTCCTTGTAGTCGACAGTCTCAGAATCCTGAAGCTTTCCTTCAAAGTTTCAGCCAACATGTATATGGCATTAGAATCTTAACTTTCAGTTTACAGAAGAAAGAAAATAATAGCAATTGATCCTTACCCTTACTTGAAGAAGTCGACAATCTCCCTCCTAACACCACTTCAAAGTTTCGGCTATAGCCTAAGTGAACACTAAACAGATGTCGGCTTTTGATGAATTGAAATAAAGAAGAAGAAATCGACTAATAGTGGTATCTTGAATTTTCAGCTTTGACTAACAAAAAGAAGGAGAACAAATGAAGAAGAGAGAAATTTGCTAGAGAATTTCGGCAAAAGAAAAGAGAGAATGAAGAATAGCTACCCCTTTTCCCCTTGTTGCCGAAATTAATCTACATTGAGACCCTCATTCTACCAACTCTTCCTATTTTGATAAATTTTATCTCTTTAATTATCATCTAAAATAAAAGATAATTCAAACTATCCTTACCTAGCAAAAATTACTAAACTCAAAGTCCCTTACTTGGCCATCACTTCTCCTCATTCTCCTAATTAGAGAATAATTCTTCATTTATCATCTGTTATCCTTAAATAAAATAAAAGGGATAAAACCCTAAAATTTAGCCATGTCAGTCCATCTCTCTCTCCTAGAAGAAAAATAAAATTTCTTTTATTTGCTTCCCAAGTGACTCGATCCACAGCCCAAATACACAAGCTTGTATGTCACTCACTGGGCTTTAAAGTGGTGCCTTCAAGCCACTTTGACAAGCCTGTTTGTGTGTCAAATCCTTCATATTAATTTTCTTAAGGCCACCCCTTTTATTTTCCTCTTTTAAACTTAACATTTCCATACATTTCCGTGTTTCCAAAATGTTCACTTTCCTCTTAAGTTTCCAAAATGTTCACTTTCCTCTTTTAACTTAAGTTTCCAAAATGTTCACTTTCCTCTTTTAACTTAACATTTCCAAGTTTCCAAAATGTTCACTTTCCTCTTTTTGAAACTTAACATTTCTAAATCATTTCTTACATTTCCAAGTTTCCAAAAATGTTCATAATACATTCATAACACATAAGACATGTCATTTCGTACAATTAAACCGAAAATGCATAGGCCCTTTTCAGGATGTTGCACCATCCCGAACTGTTAACCACCATTGATACGCTTCATCGCGTAATAGTGCCACCATTCCTTTCAACTTCTCTTCAGGGGTCAGGTCGAGCTCATCCATAATGCGCTCGGTCGCCTCCAACTAGTATTCAGCTGTACTGGGTGCTACACCAGACACTCCACGGAACACCTCAGCTCCGTTGGCTCGGAGTCACTCAGGTATAGACTTCCGAGCTCCCATATTTCTGCCCGCTCCAGCCACCATTTCCAGAACTCACAAGACACTGCGATCTAAAGATCATCCCCGTCTGAGCTCACGCTCGACACCAACAGCTGGGGGTGGTGGTGGCGGTGGTAACTCATTGTCAGACCCTTGACCCGATCTAACGGGTTCTGACACAGCCATTCTTCCTCTATCGCGTCCATGACGACCGCATCCTCTAGAACTCATAACTAACGATGCGCTTTAATCTGATTTAAGAAAGTTTTATGAATTAGCCCATATTCCACTGATTATCCACGACGAAGTTTTATGAAAAGAATTTTAAGAGTGGTTCTTTCGGATGCACACGCCTTCACATTCATACATCCATCAATCAATTATGAACTTCCGCTCATTCGAGAAATGTTGTAGTTTTCATTGTTGTTGTTTTCCCACTACCCGTGGGTATTTATGTAATTTGTCCTACAGGGGTATTTTCGTAATTTGTCAAATAAGGTTCCTTGGTGATTTTGTCAAAAAGTATTTTGGAAATTTTAAAATCCCAGGGCTTTTCGGTAAATTTGGAAATTCCAGGGGTATTTTGGTAATTTTGAATTTTGGGGTATTTTGGTAATAAACTAGGGTAAATTTGTAAAGTTTAATAGTTCAGGGATATTTCAAAATTTACAAAACTTTGAGGGTTCTTTTTGAGAAATTTATTTTCCAAAACGATGAAGTTGCAAAAATTTTGGAAATCAGGGTCATTTTGGAAATTTTGGTAAGTTAGGGGCAATTTTGTAATTTTCCAAAATCAAGGTATTTTTGATAATTTGTAAATAAGGGTTTTTGGACTTGTTATAAAATAATGAAAATGTTGATTAGAACTGTGGGTATTTTAGACATTTTTATAAACCAATGGCATTTTTATAATTTTACCACTAGGGGTATTTTTGTAATTTTATAAATAAAAAATTTTTCGGAAAATTGTGTAGAAAAAATAGTGTTCACAAATCAAAGAAAATGATTTTAAGAGTTTTAAAATTAGGGTTCTTATATAAAAGAAAAACATGGCTAGTTCCCTTTCGGGTTTTAGTTATTGGGTTTAGCCTATGACCGAGTCTTCTTGGTCAGGGTGAACCAAAGCTACACACCAGGTAGGATTCGAGTAGAGAGGAGGTGAGTCACACGGACTGCTTAAATACCAAGCTCCCACTGAAACCATTCCTAGGCACGCGCACAGGGGTTGCCACACCCACTAAGTCCTCTAGGTTAGGGTGAACCGAAGCTACGCACCAGGTAGGATTCCTGCGAAGAGGAGGTGAGTCACTAGGACTGCTTAAATACCAGGCTCTTCCGGATCCAATCCTAGACATGTGCACAGGAGTTACCACACCCTAACTCGATTGACTTAGCCATAGGTTTGTTTAGTTAGGCATTTAAGTCTTATGTAGTAGTTGGGGTAGACTAGTCCTAGGGTTCAAGTACCTATCATTCTATTCTACGTTCCATTCCTTTTCTACCCTTCTATAAATCATATAATCACAAAGATGGTTAGGGGTACTTACCTGGTGGACTTCGGGTCGGAGACTTAGGTGCCATGCCATCAAACCTGCCTATTTTCAGAAATACTTCCATAAAACTCATTTGGGCTCGATTTGAAAACGTTTTGGTCCTTAGACCACAGGCCGAAAGTTTAAAATCTGGCTCGATACTAAATCGAACACCCTTTTTACCCACGAGCCCGGATGGATCTCGTATGTTCCTCGATTTAAACCGGTTCAAAATTCTTGATTATTTTGAAAACGTGTGTTTTGAAGATAGTTTGTTTGTGGGTTGGGCTCGAGTTGAAAACAAGTTTATTTTTATATTGAAAACCCATTTATTTCAGGTGACAAAACATTTAAAGTTTATTTTTTTAATTAAATTGACTTAATCTTTAAATAACATAAATTCGTAACATAGTAATTAAAACAACAATAAAATCATCACTATGGCCTTAATACATAAAACAAAACCAAAAATAAAATTTGTAGAGTACTTAAATAAAATAAGATGTCCAAATTAAATAAGACTTTAAGCTGAGCATGGCCACCACAAGTTCTGCCGCCCCGGTCCATCACTGTTCATCACCTGAAACATGTTCCCACAACGGGGTGAGTCAACAGACTCAATGTGTAACCAACACTAAAATTTAATAGATTTAGGCATACCATACATATTATGTTCACATAATAATTCAAGATAATGATGCAACCCGAACCCAAACCTAGATGCCATCCGCTACACATCCCGCACTCAACTCGCACAATGTGGGACTACTAAGTCAACCCTCCATCCGCTACACACCATCGAAGGCAGCCACATATCGACGTGCTCATCGCCCATATAAAATTCGTGGCATAGCCACCAGATTAAATAATTGTGTCATGAGACACCACATTCAGATATTGTAACCGAAGTTACCACATTCAGATAATGTGACCGAAGTCACCACATTCAGATAGTGAGACCAAAGTCACCACTTTCACTTCCCTTTTTGCATATAACCCGAATGCCTCATATTATTCATATCATGCATATCATACTTAAATCCACATTTATGTCACTTTTCACATGTTAAATATAAAATATTTAGTAATCCTAGTAGGAGTAGGAAACGTACCTGAGTACTTTGTACCGTAACACGGTACTTTAGCCATATTCACATTCTTATAAACATGCACATATTAAATATTGCCATAAACATATTAAGAATTAGTGTGGAATACACACCTGATATTAATGCTTTCCTGAAAACCTGAAAACTCGATCTAACACTTTTAGATCCGTTAACTCCTCTATTCGGCCAATCATTTGAACACATTAATAAACCTATTCGGCTTTAAAACTAAATCCTAAAGGAAAAACCCTTACCTTGCTGTCGATTTGACTATAGTCAAATCCCAAAAACTCTGCTATTCTCCTTCTTGTATTCGGCCAAACACTGGATCTCCACATAGGTTAGTTTCAGCTTTTTAACAATTATGAAATAGATCTTCAAACCAAAATAAGCCTTGTCTGAATATTCATGTACACTTACCTTAGGGATCTAAATCCCGAAATTGCTAATTCCCTTTGGTATCTGTCGAAATCACCTATAGATTCACATGTTAGGTTCGATTCCAATCACTTAAAATAGGTCTTGGCCGAATGTCTTAAACACATACCTTGTGATTTCAAATCCCAAAACTTTCCTCGTTGTAGTCGACAGTCTCAGAATCGCGAAGCTTTCCTTCAAAGTTTCGGCCAACATGTATATGGCATTAGAACCTTAACTTTCGGTTTACAGAAGAAAGAAAATAATAGCAATTGATCCTTACCTTACTTGAAGAAGTCGACAATCTCCTCCTAACACCACTTCAAAGTTTCGCTATAGCCTAAGTGAATACTAAATGTAAGGCTTTTGATGAATTGAAATAAAGAAGAAGAAATCGACTAATGGTGGTATCTTGAATTTTCACTTTGACTAACAAAAGAAGGAGAACAAATGAAGAAGAGAGAAATTTGCTAGAGAATTTCGGCAGAAGAAAAGAGAGAATGAAGAATAGCTACCCTTTTTCCCCTTGTTGCCAAAATTAATCTACATAGAGACCCTCATTCGGCCAACTCTTCCTATTTTGATAAATTTTATCCCTTTAATTATCATCTAAAATAAAAGATAATTCAGAACTATCCTTACCTAGCAAAATTACTAAACTCAAAGTCCCTTACTTGGCCATCACTTCTCCCTCATTCTCCTAATTAGAGAATAATTCTTCATTTATCATCTGTTATCCTTAAATAAAATAAAAGGGATAAAACCCCTAAAATTTAGCCATGTGCCGTCCATCTCTCTGCTCCTAGAAGAAAAAATAAAATTTCTTTTATTTGCTTCCCAAGTGACTCGATCCCTGGCCCAAATACACAAGCTTGTGGCGTCACTCACTGGGCTTTAAAGTGGTGCCTTCAAGCCACTTTGACAAGCCTGTTTGTGTGTCAAATCCTTCCTATTAATTTTCTTAAGGCCACCTTGCCTTAGTTTCCTCTTTTTAAACTTAACATTTTCATACATTTCTAGGTTTCCAAAATGTTCACTTTCCTCTTAAGTTTCCAAAATGTTCACTTTCCTCTTTTAACTTAAGTTTCCAAAATGTTCACTTTCCTCTTTTAACTTAACATTTCCAAGTTTCCAAAATGTTCACTTTCCTCTTTTTGAAACTTAACATTTCTAAATCATTTCTTACATTTCCAAGTTTCCAAAAATGTTCATAATACATTCATAACACATAAGATATGTCATTTTGTGCAATTAAACCGAAAATGCATAGGCCCTTTTCAAGATGTTACAGTACCAATAGTGAAACACGTTGATATCTATAGTTCTGAAAGAACGGGTTACTTGGGAGTTCTTTCAATTCGAATTTTAAAAGAAATACATCAGTCAAAGATTTCTCGATCGGAAGCATAAAGAGTTTCTAGAGTTGAAATAGGGTCGAATGACTGTAACAAAGTATGAAAGAGAATTTGTGCGATTGAGCAAGTATGCTCAGAATTACGTTTCCACTTAAGAAATTATGTGTAAGCGATTCGTAGATGGATTGAACGAAGGTATAAAACTACTAGTCGGAATTTAAAAGTTGAAAGAATTTGTCATTCTCGTTGAAAGGGCTTGTAAAGCCGAGGATCTTCGCAAAGAAAAGGGAAAGGTAGATTCAGAAGGTAGAGACTCGAGAAAAAGATTGATGAGGTAAGCCGTATCAATCTTCATCGAAAAAATCCAAAGATTCGTACGCTCGCCCAAATGCTTCAAATGAATATTTGAACAGAGATCATATAAAACAATATTCAGGCTCTAAAGCTCAAGCTACATCAGTATTGAGTGTTGGAAATGTGAGAGACAACAAACCCGAATGTTAGCAATGTGGGAGATGACATTTTGGGGAATGTTGGAATAAAAGTAATAAAGCTTGTTACAAATGTGGTTCGCTAGATCACTTCATTTGAGATTGCCCTGAGCTGGATGAGAAAGATAAAGTTTAGAATGTGAGACCTAGTAATACGGCTACTAGAGGGAGAACACACCGAAACACTGGAAATATGAGTGGTAACCGAGGTGCTACGAGAGATTCTACTGTGAGATATGAGGCACAAACACCTATCCGAGCTTATGCTATCCGTGCACGGGAGGAGGCATCATCGCCAGACGTTATCACCAGTACTTTTACTCTCTATGATACTAATGTGATTGCATTGATAGATCTAGGATCAACTCATTCTTATTTATGTATGAATTTAGTATCTAGTAAGACTTTGCCTGTAGAGTCTACTGAATTTGTGATTAGAGTATCGAACCCCTTAGGCAAATGTGTTTTGGTTGACAAAGTCTGCAAGAATTGCCTGTTAATGAATCGAGATTTCTGTTTTCTGGATAATCTGATGTTGTTACCATTCGATGAATTTGATGTGATTTTGGGTATGGATTAGCTAATGATGCATAATGCTATAGTGAATTTTAGACGAAAGAAAATTGAACTGAAATGTCAGAATAATGAGACTATTAAAATTGAATCTGATGATCTGAATAGTTTGCCAGTTGTGATCTCATCTATGTTAGCTTAGAGATTTGTGAGAAAGGGGTGTGAAGCTTACTTTTCTTATGTACTTGATACGAAAGTGACAGAAATAAAGATTGAATCCGTGCCAGTTGTGTGCAAGTATCCAGATGTATTTCCCGAAGAGTTACCGGGTTTACCACCTATTAGAGAGGTTGAGTTTGGTATTGAATTAGTATCGGGAACAACGCCAATATCGATAGCTCCATACAGAATGGCTCCAACAGAGTTAAAAGAATTAAAAGCTCAGTTGTAAGAGTTGACAGATAAAAGTTTTGCTAGACCGAGTTTCTCTCCCTGGGGTGCACCGGTGTTATTTGTGACAATGAAAGATGGCATGATAAGAATGTGTATAGACTATCGACAGCTCAACAAAGTGACGATCAAGAATAAATACCTTTTGCCATGAATAGATGATTTGTTTGATCAGTTAAAAGGGGCAACGGTGTTTTCAAAAATTGATTTGAGATCGGGTTATTACCAGTTGCGAGTTAAAGACTCTGATGTGCCAAAAACTGCATTTAGAACAAGGTACGAACACTACGAATTTCTTGTTATGCCTTTCAGACTAACAAATGCATCTGCTATTTTTATGGACTTGATGAACCAGATTTTCAGGCCGTACGTAAACCGATTCGTAGTTGTGTTTATTGATGATATTTTTATTTACTCTCGTGATGAATCTAATCATGCCGAGCATTTGAGAATCGTGTTACAAAATTTGAGAGATAAACAGTTGTTTGCAAAGTTCAACAAATGTGAGTTTTGGTTACCAGAGGTTGGTTTTTGGGGACATATAGTTTCAGCTGCGGGTATCCGAGTCGACCCGAGCAAAATTTTTGCGATTATAGATTGGAAGCCTCCAAGAAATGTATCCGAAGTCTGTAGTTTTCTGGGACTAGCTGGCTATTATAGACGATGTGTGAAAGGCTTCTCGATGATTGCGACTCTGATGACATGATTGCTTTAAAAAGATGTTAAATTTGAGTGGTCAGAAAAGTATCAACAGAGCTTCGAGCAGTTGAAAGCATTATTAACTGAGGCACCCGTGTTAGTTCAACTTGAGTCGGGTAAAGAATTTGTAGTTTTTAGTGATGCATCGTTAAATGGCCTAGGTTGTGTTTTGATGCAGGAAGGCAAAGTTATAGCTTATGCCTTGAGACAATTGAAGCCGCACGAAAAGAATTATCCGACGCACAATCTAGAGTTAGCCGCGATAGTGTTCGCATTGAAAATTTGGTGTCATTATTTGTTTGGTGAGAAATGCCATATTTATACTGACCACAAAAACTTGAAATATCTGATGACTCAGAAAGATTTGAATTTGCAATAGCGGAGATGGTTAGAACTACTAAAAAACTATGAATTGGTGATTGACTATCATCCGTGAAAAGCGAACATAGTTGCTGATGCTTTGAGCCGAAAGTCCTTATTTGCCTTACGTGCTTTGAACACATAATTAGCTTCATCTGACTACGGTTCGATAGTAGCAGAGTTGAAAGCGAGACCGTTATTTTTAAAGTAGATTTGTAAGGCTCAAAAATTTGATAATGAATTGCAAGCAAAATGTAACACCCCTTACCCATGCCTGACGTCGGGACAGGATAATACGAGGCATTACCGAACTTAACTTACTTAAACATACATTATCGGGCTATAAAATTTCTTTTCAAACTTAAAAATTTTCATTCATATTCATAACATTCTTATTATGGGCCTACGACGCCCTAAACATACTTATAGGAGGTTTCAGAATTAATTCAGAAACTTTTACGCTCTTAGAAAGTTTTTACCTAAACAGGGGCCACAAGCCCGTGTGAAGTGGGACACGCCCGTGTGGGCAGGCTATATAGTCACACGTGCCTATGTCCCTTGCTCGTGTGGAATTTAATTTTTATTTCGAACCTAAAGGGGTTTTCACACAATCAGACACATGTCCGTGTCAATGGCCCGTGTCTCTCACACGGCCTAGACACGTCCGTGTCCTCACCCGTGTGTGAAAACCTTAGCATTCTGTTTATGATGTCAGCAACTTCTCAAGGGGCACATGGCCTAGGCACACGCCCATGTGCTGGCCCATGTGACGAATCAAATTCTCGTAAATTTGGTGCAGGGGACACACGGCCTATCAACACACCCATGGGGGCTGATCGTGTGTCACATACGGCCTGGACACACGCCCGTGTGTCTACCCATGTGGACAATTAGAAGGCTATTTTCCAAGCCAATTGCCATCCTAAAACATGATCACACTTATACCAACTCAAGCAATGCATGATATATATAGCAATAATATCCTATAAAGAGCCACTAATCATCATTCAAACACTTCACATTTTACCTCATCATTTGCATAAACTTTCCTTTCATAAAACTTATCATCATTAAAATATGAAACTTGACAAATATTGGACAATTTCCTATAGCCATATACAAAGTGAGTGTATAACATTAACAGCCAACCCTTTGGCTCTCAAATATGACATAATACAAAATGACCAAGTCCTACACATGCCATACTCAAAATAAATCAACTTTACTATACTAAAAGAATTATTGATAGTGTGATCTGAGCTCCGACGTTCTACGATCCCCGAGCTAGCTTGACGATAATAAAAGGAAAAGGGAAAAGAGAGGGGTAAGCATATAGCTTAGTAAGTTTGCATGAATTAATATAGCAACATAAGTGTTCATGGTAAAATCCATTCATCTCATATAACAATAGCAACACAAGTTCTTAAGTGCTTAGGCATACTTACTCATACTCACTCTTACCATCACACATCACATTATGGATTCATAACTTGTAATTTTACTCATGGTACATGTATCACTTAGTCACATAATTTAGCACTTATGCTAACTTGGACATAAACTTAAATCATCATCATCCTTAACATAAATAGAACTCATTATCATCCTTGTATAATTTAACTCTATAGTTTCTTTGCATACTTAACTCTTTTGCCCATTGAACTACTCGAAATATCAGAGGATACTCAATCTCATCATACATGTATCATGATGCCAATGCCATATCCCAGATATGGTCTTACATGGGATCACCTCTTGATACCGAAGCCATATCCCGATGCCATGTCCCAGACATGGTCTTACACGAGATCTTCCTTTGGTGTCGAAGCCATGTCCCAAACATGGTCTTACACGGGACCTTCCTTATTCGATGTTGATGCCATGTCCCAGACATGGTCTTATACAGGATCTACATTTGATACCGATGCCATGTCCCAGACATGGTCTTACACGGGACCTACATTCGGTGTCGATGCCATGTTCTAGACATGGTCTTATACGAAACCGTCCTTATCTCATGTCGTAATATAGATATCCTCGTTATTCTGAATCTTCATCCGGGACTTCAACTTGTCATATTCTCTTCACTTTTACATCGAGGTATCATTAATTAATTTCACGAAAATAATAATATGCATTTCTCATAATAATAAGAAATTTAAATACGATAACATATGTAGCCTTAATTTCTTACAACTTACCTCGGTTCTCAAAATGTATATAGATGTTCGATTTAGTCCGCAACCTTATTCTTGCCTCGATTTCAGTCCAGGCTTCGCGTTTCTTGATCTATAATGAAAATTTCACTTATTTAATATTCACATTGACTAAATTGACTCATGAATCACACTTTGGCAAAAATTACGATTTTGCCTCTAAACTTTCTCATAATTACACTTTTTCCCTTGGGCTCGTAAAATGAGTTTTATTCAACATCCTTGTATTTTAAGCTTAGTTGAATTATTCTCTTAACTACAACAGCCCTTAATTTCCACTTTTTCAATCATGATGACCATTTTTACAACTTTTACAATTTAGTCCTTTTATGCATTTTTCATGAAAATCACTTAGAAAAATATGTTTATCATACATCAAACTTTCATATTATTCCTTAAAACATCAAATTACATGCATGTCATACATGCGTAAATTTTTGAACATAAACCCTAGCTCAAAATATAGCTAGAAATAGCTACGAAGGTCTCAAAAATATGAAGAACATTAAAAATAGGGCTAGGATGCACTTACTATCAAGCTTGGAAGTTGAAGAAACCCTAGCTATGTCTCCTTGCAAATTTCAGCACTTAGAGGAAGAAGATGGACAAGATTTTGGCTTATTTTTCCCTTTTTAATTCATTAATTAACCAAATAACTAAAATGCTTTTAAGACCCTTTCTTGAGATTTTTCCTTCTCATTCCCATTTTTGTCCATCTTAACATATAATGGTCTAATTGCTAAATAAGGACTTCTAATAATTTTTATGATGCTATTTCATACTTAAATCTTCTAGAATCTCATATTTTCTATTCTTTGCAATTTAGTCCTAATGGACAAATTGTTTACTAATTAATAAAATTCCTTGATGAAATTTTCACAAAATCATGCAAATACCTCGTAAGCCTCATAAAAATCATTAAAATACATATTTTTACTTCGAATTTGTGGTCTCGCACCACTATTCTGACCAAGCCCTAAATCGAGCTGTTACAATTCTCCCCCTTAGGGATTTTCGTCCCCGAAAATCTTACCAGCAAAAAGGTTTGGGTACTGGTTCCTCATAGCCTCCTCGAGCTCCCATGTAACCTCCTCTACCCATGTCTTTGCCACAAGACTTTCACAAGAGCTATACTCTTATTTCTTAACTGTTTGACTTTCCATGCTAAAAGCTTTACCGGTTCTTCACCATATCTCATGTCAGGTTGAATTTCAACCTCTGTCGGTGTAATCACATGTGAAAGATCTGATCAGTAGTGTTGCAACATAGACACATGAAACACATTGTGAATCTTTTCTAACTCAAACAGTAAAGCCAATCGATAGGCTACTGGCCCTATCCTCTCAGTGATCTCATATGTTCTGATTAAATGCGGACTCAGTTTGCCTTTCTGACCAAATCTAAGGACTTTCTTCCATGGCGACACTTTCAAGAATACTTTATCACCGACTTGATACTCGATCTCTCTTCGTTTCAAATCCGAATAGGATTTTTGTCTATCAGAAGCAGCTTTTCAACAATCTCGAATCACACTTACTTTTTCTTCGGTCTCTTTAACCAGATCGACCCCATGAATCTATTTTTCCTTAAGTTCAGTCCAATATAAAGGCATTCGGCACTTACGCCCATACAAAGCCTCATAAGGCAACATTTTCAAACTTGAATTAAAACTGTTATTATAAATAAACTCTACCAACGATAAGTACTTTTCCCAGCTACCCTGAAACTCAAGAACACAACACCGGAGCATATCCTCAAGTATCTATATTAATATCTCCAACTGCCCATCGATTTGGGGGTGAAAAATCATACTAAAACTCAACTTTGTGCCCAAAGCATCTTGCAACTTTTTCCAAAATCGGGATGTAAATATCAGATCTCTATCTGATATGATCGACAAAGGCACTCCATGTAGTCTTACAATATCAGAAACATACAAGTTTGCCAACTTATCAAGTGAGTAGTCAACGCGTACAGGTATGAAATGGGCTGACATCGTAAATCTATCGACTACGACCCATACAGCATCTTTCTTGTTCGATGTCAATGGCAAACCCGTTACAAAGTCCATGGTAACACGATCCCATTTCCACTCGGGCACCACAATAGGTTGAAGCAAACCCGATGGCACTTGGTGTTTGGCCTTTACTTGCTGACAAATCATGCATCTTGAAACAAACACAGAAATATCTTTCTTCACACTCGGCCACCAATACCATTTCTTCAAATCATTATACATTTTCGTGCTGCTTGGATGTACTGATAAGCATCCACTATGTGCTTCATGTAAAATCTTTCAAATAAGCTCATATTTCCTAGGTACACAAACTTTGTCTCTTAAAATCAAACATCCATCAAAATTTATTCGATAGTCGGACTCAACACCCGACTCGCACTATACTCTTTTGCCTTACAAGTCACTGTCATCTTTTTGAGCCCTATAAATCTCTTGAAGGAACATCGTTCTAGCCCTCAACTCAGCTAGAATGGAACCATCATCTGACAAAGTCACTCATGCATTCATATCTCTCAAAGCAAACAAAGACTTTCTACTCAAAGCACCGGCGACTACATTCGCCTTTCCCTAGTAGTAGTCAATGACTAGCTCGTAATCTTTTATCAGCCCTAACCATCTTCATTTCCTTAAGTTCAATTTCTTCTGAGTCATCAAGTACTTTAAACTTTTGTGGTCGGTGAATATCCGACATCTTTCACCATACAAATGGTGTCTCCAAATCTTCAACGCAAAGACTGTAACAGTCCGGTTTAGACCCTAGTCAGAATAGTGGTTTTGGGACCACAAATCTGAGTCAAAAAAAATATTTTAATATTATTTTTTGTGTCTTCAGTATATGATTAAGCAGGTGTGAAATTTCTGTGAATTAATTTGTCCGTTTGTGTGCTTAATTTGACATAAGGACTTAATTGTAAAAGATGCAAAATTAGCATGCTTTATGTAAATATATCTATTTGTTATGGCTTTTATTATATGGAGTCCTTATGTTATTATTAAACCAAAGGGATTTTGAATGGACAAAAATGCCATATGTTAGTGGAAAATGAATGATAATAAAAAGGTTAAAAATGGAATTTGTTAATTAAGTTAATGTATAATAAAACAAAAGCTTAAATTAATGCTCATCTTTTGTGTTTTTCACTGAAAATAGAAAAGCAGAATAAGGTTTGAAGGTTTGTGATATTCGGCCCAGGGTTTAGCTCAATTAAGGAATGTTTTTGACCCAGTTTTTGATAATTTCTACGTTTTTGTAATCGTTGCTTCGTGTTCTTCAAAACCCATGCTTAAATTTTGTGAATTGATGATGATTTTGAAATATACCATTGATGAATTCATGAGTTTTGTGATGATTTTTGATGAAATATGAAATATATGTGTTAGATAAACATGTTTTGTCTTTGAATTTTTAGTGAATTTGAGTAATTTGGACTAAATTGATAAAATAATATTTTGAGGGACTAAATTGTGAAATAAATGAAATGTATGGACCTGCATGAACTACATGAACATTCGGCTAAACATGGGTATATAGAGATTTTGTGTTTTTTATGATTTTATGAAATAGGGACTAAAATGTCAAAATGTAAAAATATGAGGGCTAATTACCCTAAATATGTGTTTTTGGATTTAATTGAATGATTTGGTGAATAAGTGGACTAAATTTGAATATGTATAGATCAAGAACCGAAGAAAACGGATTTAGATCGAGGAAAGTCAAAAATAGTTGAATAGCCGTTCGTTTCCGTTCTTCCCGTTCGAGGTAAGTTTATATACAAATAAATGTATTTGTATTGATTTGTGAATATTTATATGAAATTTCATTGTGATAAATGTGTACGAGATGATAACTAAATGAAATCCAGAGAAGTATCGACAATGTATCAAAGTCTGAGATGTCCCGTACGAACCTAGGAATAGATAGGACTACATATGTCATGACATAGGTTTTCGATATGTGATATCGTGTAAGACCACGTCTAGGATGTTGGCATTGATTTAAGATTTACGTGTAAGACTGTAACACCCCTTACCCAGGTTCTCTGCCGGAACCGGGCATGAGGCATTATCGAACTTGACTTGCTTGATCATTCCACTTTAAGCTATAAAAATTTTCTCCAATTTAAAGCTTTTCATTCACCATTGTAACATCCCTATCATGGGTCAACGAGACCCTTTACACCCACTCGGGATGTTACGGAACCAAACTGGATCTTGACAAACACTTAGAAAAATTTTCACCTAAACAGGGTCATACACCCGTGTTGGTCTAGGGACACGCCCGTGTGCCCCTAAGACATGCCCGTGTCTTTAACCCGTGGTCGACACTGACTAATTTCACACGGCCTGAACACGCCCGTGGCCTTGGCCCGTGTACCAAACCTTGGCATTCTGACTCATTTACACGGCCTATACACACGCCCATGTTCTTCAGCCGTATGGCAGTTCAAATTCCAAGTGCAAGGTGCAAACTTCACACGGCCTAGGCACACACCCAAGTGCTAGTCATGCCTCCCACACGGTGTAGACACACGCCCGTGTGTCTACCCATGTGGACAATTAGCAGGCTTTCTACCAAGCCCTTAAGCTACCCACACTTGCATACGTTCATACACCATCACATAAACTTCCACATCATCAATCATAACTCTTGAATTATCACATTTAAACTATAAAATGAACTCTTCATCCCATACATGAGGGAAAACTATCTCTGGTATAATTACAAACGACTTAAGCCATCATCTATGGCTATACACAATCGAACCATAAACTCACTTAGGCCAACACATTTGGCTATATGAACTATGACTTAATCAACATTAAATACTATCCCTAGACATGCCATAACTATAAGAACTTGAAGCCTCATACCAAGTGTCTGCTCGATACTGTAAAACATCTCCAGGTATCTCCAACTCGAGCTAGTTAAGCTAACCTATAAGAGGTGGGAAAAGAAAAGGAGTAAGCAATAATGCTTAGTAAGTTCATATATAAATAATAATCAGCTATCTTTATTCATATGATTATAATCAATCACAAGGTATTATAATGAGTTTTACTATTAAACTCATGGTTATACTTTAAATCATTCATAATGCTTACTCATTCCATCTCTTACCATGTTCTAACCATATCTCGATCTTTATGCTCGTATTCATTAACTTACACTCCTGCACTTACCATCACATAGTCACATGATACAACACATCGTAACTTCTCAATGTACCATTATACTACTAGTCACTCGGTGGTTTCGTACATAGCCCACCATCTGATACTAAACTCGATGGTATCGCACACAGCCCATCGGTAACAAATAATATGGTGGTAACGCACACAGCCTACCATTAATAATATTGTTGATGGTATCGCACACAGCCCATCACTAACAATTAATAAGGTGGTATCGCACATAGCCCACTGTTATTATACATTCACAGATATTTATCCACATGTATTTCCCTATTTCAAATGTTCATCCGGGAACATTCTCACATACTATCGTTCTTAGTTAGGTTTCTACAATAATCATTTGCTTTCACGCAATGCATTTATAAATACAACATATGCAATTAGGATGCATCATTTACACATGACCCACTATGGGTTCATCATATACCAAATTCACCTCAATTTAGTTCTAACACATACTTGTACCCCTTATAGTACAACCACTTACTTTCTCGTTTTCAACATACCTGTTGAATTACTCAAATTGTTAAATAAAACTTTTGAATCTCATACATATCATTTCACATCGGCATCATGCCCCTGATGGGGTCTTACACGAAATACCATATCGATGCCATGTCCCTGACATGGTCTTTTCCAATATTTCACATCGAGGCCATATTCCAATATGGTCTTACACAAGTTATCATATCGATGCCATGTCTCTGACATGGTCTTATCCAATATTTCACACCGAGGTCATATTCCAATATGGTCTTACACGGGACCTTAACTACCATCCTATCATACTATTTGTATTTCCCATTATTCTTAGATTTAATTCTCTTTACATCTCGTCAAACATATTTAATACATTCCTAGAGTAATTATACATTCCATATAGCATTGGTATATTAAATAACCCGCACGTAATTGCAACATTTGCACACGAACTTACCTCGATATCGGAAAGGGTAGAAAGGGACCTTTTTGCCCACATTTCTCTTTTCTCCCGTTCTAGGTCTAAATTTCATTTTCTTTGATCTAGAACATTAAAATTTACTCATTCAATCACTTTATACATCATAATACATCATAATCTACACTTAGGAAAAAATGACTATTTTGCCCTTATACTTTGGCAAAATTATGACTTTTCCCCTAGGCTCGTAAATCACTTTTCATCACATTTTCTTATTAAAAAAGCCTAGCTGAACATTTAATCCTCTTACAACTATCCACAATTCCAACTATTTCATGCATTAATGAACAAACTACAATATTTGCATCTTAGTCCAAATTAAGTGTTTTCATGACAACACCTTTCACAAAAGTCCCCTCAATAGGTAGCTTAAGCTTTGGGGACTCCAAAAATGCAAAAATCATCAACTAAAATCATCAAATTTACTTACTTGCAAAAGGATTTCTTGGCTAAAAGTTTGAGCTTCAAGAACCCCCATTCTTGCTTGTATTTTCAGTGGGAGAACAGAAGAAAATAAAAAGATGATAGCCTTCTGCTTATCTCATCTTATTTTATTCTTTTTATTCAACTAATATCACCAACTATTGACCAAAAATAAATGCTCTTGTCCCCCCTTGTCCACATGGTAGGCCAACACATTCTAGATGGTCTAATTTCCCTTTAAAGACCTCCAATTAACATTTCATGGTTATTTGGTACCTTTAGCCTATAGAATGGAACTTTTGCACTTTATGCGATTTAGTCCTTTTTCATGATTAAGCATGAAATTGCTATAATTAAAGCACCAAATTTTTCATGCACCCTTATAAACATGTTATAACACATAAAATAACATGAAAATAATTTCTCTAACTTCGTATTAGTGATCTCGAGATCACTTTTCTGACTAGCCCCTTAATCGGGCTGTTACAAAGACCATCTCTGGGAAATTGGCATCATATTTGATTCATGTAAGACCCTATCTGGAACAGTGGCATCGATATCTAAATACATGTAAGACCACGTCTGGGACGTTGGCATTGTATGATTATTTTGAGTCACTACAGCAAAACAGACTTTTAGCGGCATTTTTTTGGGCATTTAGTGGCGTTTATAAGCGCCACAAAAAGTATTTATATGGCTTTTCTAAGCGCCACAAAAAACGCCGCCAATACAACCGCTGCAAATTTTGTATGGCGTTTATGTGCAAAAATGTCATAAAGATCTCGACTTTTAGCGGCGTTTGTGATAAAAGCGCCGCTTAAAACCATGGTCTTTAGCGCTTTTATAAAAACCGCTAAAAGTCGGATTTTAGCGCGCTTTTAAAAACACCGCTAAAGTCAGATTTTAGCGGCGCTTTCCCAAAAACGCCGCTAAAGTCAGAACCTTTAATGGCGCTTTCCCAAAAACGCCGCTAAAAAGTCAGACCTTTAGCGGCTTTTCAAAAAACACCGCTAAATATCAGGCCTTTAGCGGCGCTTTCCCAAAAATGCCGCTAAAGTCAGAGACCTTTAGCGGCTTTTCCAAAAACGCCGCTAAATATCGAGATTTTAGCGCTTTCCCAAAAACGCCGCTAAAAGTCAGAGACCTTTAGCGGCTTTCCAAAAAACGCCAAAAAAATTTTAACATTTAGCGCTTTTGTAAAACGCTAATTTGTACTGATTTAAAAAATAAAATTTTTCAATATTATACCCTCCCGCACTAAAACCAACCAATAACAAGATATAATTCCAACGCAAAACAACAAATTTAGCATAAAAATCACACCGAATACATTAATTCTAAATGATACTTGAAATTTAATAAATTAAATGAATGATAACTAAAAATATTGTAACAATAATGTTAAATGTAATAATGTCAAAACTTCTTACAACGAAAAACTAAATGTTTAAGATGGCGGTTTCACATCATTGAAACATCGCATGATCATATGTCAAGTCGGTCTTGGAGCTCTTCAGATTTTCTTACTCGCTCGCTAGCATCGATGTTGCCTCTGCCTCCCTCAGCATTTGCCTTGCCTCTCTCCTTCTTCTTTGCTACCTCCCTTGCTTGTGTCGCTTCCGCATCTGCTCTAAGCTATTGCTGGAGTTCTTCATATTTTCTTTGAACATCAGCAATTTGTTGCCTCTGCTCAACCGTGCTCTCTTGCATCTCGAGCTATCTGGTTTTGTAGCCTCGAACTTCAAAGACAAGATTGACCTCGAAGGCATGTATTCTTGGGAGGCGAATCCAAAATATTGGCCTGGGTAACACCGATCCTTTAAATTGAACCCGACCATACCTTTCAAGACCAAAACATCGTTGATAATTCTATTAAAATATACTAAAGATTAGCGTAACTATCATCAAGCAGTCATACCTTTCAGACCCAAAACATCTCGTAATAATTTTGTTATCAATCTCCTCAAGATTAACAGAACTATCAATCAAGCAGTACCGCTTCATACTCGCCTTCTTCTCCTTTAGTTTATCCTAATAAATCAATGAAAGAGTTAGAAACGAAATATATAAATAAGAAAGAATGCAACATAATTAAACATTATAAATTTAAAACTATAAACGATGAATTAAACTATTATAATTAAACGGTAGAAATATTTATAAAAATAAAATTTTATTAAGTAAATATACCAAAATTTCGCACTTGGATGTCATCGGAGATCCATCCTTCTTTCTATAGTAAATGTCAAAAAGTCGAACGCGTCCAACTTTTTGACCAATCAAGTTTCCTACATTTTAGCGTAAAAATATAATTTAATAGTATAAAGTAATTAATATTTGATGTAATTAATAAATTATAATACCTCGCCTCACTACACAAGCAAAACTTCTAGAACTGCCGGTAATGCGTGAATTTTTGTTTCGTCACGCTTATTCCAACTCGCTCACGGTCCTACATAATGCAATTTGAATTATATATATAGTAAATACTATAAACCAAATAATTTAAACGATTTTAGATGTACGTAATACCTCTCCTTTTTTTGAATTCCAAAATCTAACTTGATCTTCCCATTGGTACCTCAACATTCCCGGTGGAACATTTCTTAATTTTTCGTCGAGGCTTAAGTCTTTCTTAAAATATTGTTTTTTGAGCGTGCTTTTATTGTCTCTCCATTTTTTACCCAATGTCTTCTTAACATAGTCATCGGAGACCTCTAAATTAAATCTACCCTGAAGAAAAAAAGTATAAAAAGTTAATATAAATGAAAATTAAATTAAAGTATTATAAATTACATTCATGTTTTATTACCTTAATATTTTCGAGGGCCTGATTTTTGTTGGCATCGCATGTGATGCCATGATTCAGAAGTTAATGGGCAACATATTGGGATTTTGTGCTAAAATGCCCAAATAGCCTCCTAACAATGAGCTTCAGATCCAACAGTCGGCCATCATTGTTTCTCCTTACTTTAACACGATCGTTAGGCTCTAAGTCGTATAAATCTTTAAGTAATGTATGTCCCCGACCTCTGCACGTCCCACCACCTTCAGCTGAAAAATGATATATTATTATATTAAAATTGAAAAATGAATCAATAATAAAATTCAACATGCATGTAAAATAAACTTAACATTACTTTCAAATTCTTCAGCTCGTCATCTATGTCCCAGAGTAGAAGATCCAACAACCTGCTTGTCGCTCACTACTATTAGCTTCTTCGGATTTGGAGTTTCATGGACAATATTTAAATCTCGTAATCGTCTTCTAGGCATTTTTCCGCAATACACATGAAAATTATATAACATGACCAACATGAAAATTATAATATTACATATAAATAATAAATCGTTAAATCTTACTACATCATATTTCAGTAAATATCTTCGTCCACATCCCGACGAGCCCATTGAAATTGTTGACTAGTACTAGGGATATTTTCGCTAAGTCTTGTTCGAAAAGGCAAAGTTTCGATATTTCGACTATGTCATCTCTACTTCCACCGCCAATGTCGAAAAAGTCTCTAGGGTGTTTCAAGTACAACGTACCAACCCTCATCGCTTGGATCTTCCGAGTAAAAACTTGTTTAACTTGAGAAGAAAAAATATACTACTCGCCCATCGGTTGTTCTCCTGTGAATTAATCGAGAGAAATTCACCATTGTAAAGCCATATTGATCGCTTTTAATTACGTGAGCCGTATTCACATCAGCCCAATCACCTCGAAATAGGACAACTTTGCATTTTCCGTAATAATCCAACTCAATGATGTCGATAATAAGTCCGTAATATTCCAAATTCCCTCGATCGGATTATCGTCCCTATCACTAGCATAACTTGTAATCGAAGAATTAACAACAATTCGCAAATTTTGGGTTCTCCTCAATCTCTCGATACCTTGTATGAAATCAGATCCGCTTGATGAGGAAGCCACTATATCTTTTAACAATTTGTTTGGACCTTGTGAAAGCCATTTAACGTCATTATTTACTTCATTCCGACTCTAAACCTATTGAGTCGAAAGTAAATCGAGTAATTATGAATGTTATGAGAAAATATTATTACTTGTCAATGAAAATTTAAATTGCATACCATTTGGCTTAACCATTCATGGAATGATTCTGCGAACAACTTATTAATTTCTCGTCGATTTAATCTTCGAGATCGTGAACGAGCTCTCAATATTTGTTTGTACTCACTACGGTAAAAAAGGTTTTACTTTGTTAGAAGATAAACAAATCATAATTGATGAGTATTTATCAAATTGTAGAATGTACTTCCGAAATGGTTCCATTGAATTGTGATGAAAAAGAACGTATCGATGTGCTTGGACCCACGATCTATCGTCTAATTCTGTAATTTCGATTCTGCCGATCGGTTCTCTGAAACTTTGAAATAAATAAGTTTCAGCCAAATTATGATCTGTAAGCCCATCATTTCTACTTGGTCTGTTCATTCTTGTTTCAACATCTTCCAAATACCTCGAACAGAAAGTCATACATTCCTCTGCCAAGTATCCTCCAGTAATTGATCCTTCCGGATAACGCTTATTGCAAGCGAGATGACTTCAATTTGGAAAGGAACCTAAACACGATATACAACATTATCAAAAGTTGGAAATAAAGGCATTTAGCTGAATGAATGAATAGTTTGCAAATAAAGTAAGACCTTTCAATGGGATACATCCATCGATAGAAAACGGGTCCACCAAGAAGTGCTTCACGCGGGAGATGAATTAACAAGTGCACCATGATAGTGAAGAAGGCGGGAATATCTTCTCCAGATTGCATAAAGTTAATGCGGCTCGATCTTGTAGTCTCTCAAGTTCTTGAACATTCAAAACTTTACCACAAATGCCTTTCATTATATTTGACAGTTCAATTACAGGAGCCGTCACATTTTTCGACATACAACACCGCATAACAACTGGCAGTAAGTCTTGCATCAATATGTGATTGTCATGCGATTTTAAGCCATATAATCTTCGATCCTTAAGACTCACACATCGCGATATATTTGATGCATACGCATCCGGACCTTTATATCCTTCAACACCGCATGTAACACTTCTTTCTCCGTCTTCGACATTAAAAAATAGCGGTGACAACCGATATTTCATATTCGAAGTGCTTCGGGATGAAGCTCACGTCAATTCCCATGTAGACTAAATCAAGTCGACTCAAGATTATCTTCGATTTTCCATCGATATTCAAAATAGTCCCAATGATGTTCTCGCAGACATTTTCTCTATGTGCATGACATCAAGGTTATGGCATAAAATCGATGCTCCCAATAAGGCAACTCGAAAAAATACTTCTTTTTTCCACAAGTCCGCCTCATTAGGATCATCCTCTTCATCGATTCATCATCGATTCATCCCTAGATCTTCTATTTCATGCGGGTTTGCCGTTGATTCATCTTCCCATAAATGAAATTCATATCTTTCAACATTAACAATATTTCGGATCCACCGGCTCAAGGAGGAGTGATCCGAACTCTTCAAGACCATCAAACCGAGCACTCAAATCTAAATGTATGATTTTCCAAAGAACCACCGACGATGCCCCATGTAAGAAAACTTCTTCCCATTATATAACCATTATGAACATGTCACAAAGACAACACGGACAAGCATAACGTCCCTTGGTACTCCAACCGGATAAATTAGCATAAGCGGAAAGTCGTTAATAGTCCACATTAATGTCGCACGCAAATTAAAGTTCTCTTTTCTCATTGCATCGAATGTCCGAACACCAGCCCATAGTTGTTTTAACTCGTCAACAAGTGGTCGCAAATAGACGTCAATATCATTCCCTACTTTTTCTCCGTGTATAATCATAGACAAGATAAAAGAAGATTGTTTCATGCAAACCCATGGAGGCAAATTGTAGGAACAAGCACCACGTGCCAAGCATCGTACATTGTGCTCATAAGTTTGTAAGGGTTAAATCCATCGGATGCTAGCCCAAGCCTCACACTCCGAGGATCGCTTGCAAAGCTTGGAAATTTGGAGTCAAAACATTTCCAAGCTAAAGAATCTGCAGGATGCCTTAACAACCCATCATCGGTTCGTCCATCACGGTGCCACGTCATTGATTCGGTTGTCTTCGATGACATGAAAAGTCGTTGAAGCCTCGGTATTAGGGGAAAATACCGCAAAATCTTAATTGGCTGCTTCTTTGACTATGTATTGTGTTCATCCTCATTACCATCCTCTGTATTTCTATTAATCCAACGGATTGGCGCATATATGACAAAGACTGTTGGTTTATACTACGTCGCCTAATACAACATGCTGTCATTTGGGCAACTGTGAATTTTGTTGTATCCAAGGCCCAAATCCTTTATCAATTTCTTCATGTCTTTGGAAGATCTAGGGATTTTTGCAAATGGGAACATTTCTTGCGAAACTCTAACAAAGATTGTCAACGAAGTTTTCGGTCCACCCCCAAACATTTCAAGTGAAAAAGACGAATCTGAAATGACAGCTTGGAAAAGTTTGATCCTCATACGCTTCTTCATTCATTTCACCAAGTAACGTGTAGAACCTCGCCGCTTCTTCATTTGGTCGTTCATTCGAGACACTTCTTTCCCTTCGGTGAAAGTATTTCCTCCAAAATTATGATCATCGGTTGCACCCAAGTCGTGGAAATGACCCAAACCATCATCACAAGATATTAAAAGCATCCCGCAACATGTTTTCCATGTTATCGCCACTAACATTCGATTGAAAGCACTATGAGGATACCCCAGATTCATCGATGAAGATGCTCCACTAGATGTAGTCTCGCCATGAAAAAACCATATTTTGTACCCCCGGACAAAGCCATCAACAACAAGATGTTCGTAGACCACTTCACGATAATGCCAGTTAATATTGCAACACTTCTTACACGGGTAAAGAATCATATTCTCTTGGCTTGCATTTTGAAATGCAAAATTCAGAAAAGTTTCTACTCCATTTCGATAGCTGTTGCTTACCCTTGACAATTTCATCCAACTCCTATCCATTTCGTAGTTGTTGAAGTCTAAAGTTGACAATAAATTATACGGCTAAATTGTTAATTAATAATTAATGTAAATAATGTTATGGAAATTTGATCTTAAAATTAGGTAAGTTATGTAGTCTTTAAGATCCATCATACGTGGCATTGTTACACCTAGGAGGATCCGTTATATCTAATAAAGAGAGATATAAGGCAACCCGTCAGTTTCCAAATTATATACTTTGAATCTTTTTCTTAAAATTATACAAGTATTATGTAAGTTACTGAGTTTGATCTTAAGGGAAAATTATGTAAGTTATGAAATTTAAACAACTTATGTAATTTATGAAATTTGATCTTAAAATTAGGTAAGTTATGTATTCTTTAAGATCCATCATACGTGGCATTGTTACACCTAGGAGGATCCGTTATATCTCGACAAGAGATATAAGGCAACCCGTCAAGTTTCTAGCCTATATACTTTGAATCTTTTTCTTAAAATTATACAAGTATTATGTAAGTTATGAAGTTTGATCTTAAGGAAAATTATGTAAGTTATGAAATTTAAACAACTTATGTAATTTATGAAATTTGATCTTAAAATTAGGTAAGTTATGTAGTCTTTAAGATCCATCATACGTGGCATTGTTACACCTAGGAGGATCCGTTATATCCGACAAGAGATATAAGGCAACCCGTCAGTTTCCAAATTTATATACTTTGAATCTTTTTCTTAAAATTATACAAGTATTATGTAAGTTACTAAGTTTGATCTTAAGGAAAATTATGTAAGTTATGAAATTTAAACAACTTATGTAATTTATGAAATTTGATCTTAAAATTAGGTAAGTTATGTATTCTTTAAGATCCATCATACGTGGCATTGTTACACCTAGGGAGGATCCGTTATATCCGATAAGGAGATATAAGGCAACCCGTCAAAGTTTCCAAATATATACTTTGAATCTTTTTCTTAAAATTATACAAGTATTATGTAAGTTACTGAAGTTTGATCTTAAGGAAAATTATGTAAGTTATGAAATTTAAACAACTTATGTAATTTATGAAATTTGATCTTAAAATTAGGTAAGTTATGTATTCTTTAAGATCCATCATACGTGGCATTGTTACACCTAGGGAGGATCCGTTATATCGACAAGAGATATAAGGCAACCCGTCAGTTTCCAACCTATATACTTTGAATCTTTTTCTTAAAATTATACAAGTATTATGTAAGTTATGAAGTTTGATCTTAAGGGAAAATTATGTAAGTTATGAAATTTAATCAACTTATGTAATTTATGAAATTTGATCTTAAAATTAGGTAAGTTATATAGTCTTTAAGATCTATCATACGTGGCATTGTTACACCTAGGGAGGATCCGTTATATCTGACAGTGAGATATAAGGCAACCCGTCAAGTTTCCAGCCTATATACTTTGAATCTTTTTTCTTAAAATTATACAAGTATTATGTAAGTTATGAAGTTTGATCTTAAGGGAAAATTATGTAAGTTATGAAATTTAATCAACTTATGTAATTTTGAAATTTGATCTTAAAATTAGGTAAGTTATGTAGTCTTTAAGATCCATCAGACGTGGCATTGTTACACCTAGGAGGATCCGTTATATCTAACAAAGGAGATATAAGGCAACCCGTCAGTTTCCACCTATATACTTTGAATCTTTTTCTTAAAATTATACAAGTATTATGTAAGTTATGAAGTTTGATCTTAAGGGAAAATTATGTAAGTTATGAAATTTAAACAACTTATGTAATTTATGAAATTTGATCTTAAAATTAGGTAAGTTATGTATTCTTTAAGATCCATCATACGTGGCATTGTTACACCTAGGAAGGATCCGTTATATCTAACAGTAAGATATAAGGCAACCCGTCAGGTTTCCAGCCTATATACTTTGAATCATTTTCTTAAAATTATACAAGTATTATGTAAGTTATGAAGTTTGATATTAACTTAAAATTAGGGGTTAAGGGTTATAGGTTAGGGGTTAGGGTGTAGGGTGTAGGGTTTAGGGTTTAGAGGTTAAGGGTTAGGTGTTAAGGGTTAAAGGTTAGGGTGTAAGGTTTAGGGTTTAGGGTTTAGGGGTTAGGGGTAGGGGTTAGGGGTTAGGGTTAAGGGTTAAGGGTTAAGGGTTAAGGGTTTAAGATTTAAGGGTTTAAAGGTTTAGGGTTTAAGTGTTAGAGTTTATGATTTTAGGGTTTCAAGGGTTTTGGGTTTAGGGGTTTAATAAATGTTATATTATTTCGATATTTAATTTGGTATTTCATTTAGATCCATCATACGTGGCATTGTTACACCTAGGGAGGATCCGTTATATCTAACAGTGAGATATAAGGCAACCCGTCAGGTTTCGAGCCTATATACTTTGAATCCTTTTCTTAAAATTATACAAGTATTATGTAAGTTATGAAGTTTGATATTAACTTAAAATTAGGGGTTAAGGGTTATAGGTTAGGGGTTAGGGTGTAGGGTTTAGGGTTTAGAGGGTAGGGGTTAGGGGTTAGGGGTTAAGGGTTAGGGGTTAGGGTGTAAGGTTTAGGATTTAAGGTTTAGGGGTTAGGGGTTAGGGGTTAGAGGTTAGTGGTTAAGGGTTTAAGATTTAAGGGTTTAAGATGTTAAATTTAACAAGTTTTTAACTTACTTCTTTTAAAAAAAAGAATTTATTTTCTATTTTAAAACATATTTAAATAATGATCTATATTATTATATTGATAACAAAATATTTATAAGTTTTTAAATTTAAGCGCTTTTAAATTACTTCTTTTAAAACAAATTTATTTTTATAATAAAACATATTAACATACTTGATCAATATTAATATTATAATCGATAATGTAATATTACTACCATTTTATATCATTTTATATCATCTTATATGCAAGATTTTAGCCATTTTATTTTACAATTTTTAAAATTTATGTCTTATTATTATTATTATTATTATTATTATTATTATTATTATTATTATTATTATTATTATTATTATTATTATTATTATTATTATTATTAAAAATTAGGGACCAAGGTAGGTAATGTTGTCTAAGTTTAGGGATTAAGCTTTACTTCATCACTTCTACTCTAATTTGGTATAATTTTGTCCCTCTATTTTTATAGTGTTATTATTAGGTTCAAATTGATAACATCGTTAATTTTTATTAAAGTAATTATGTGAATTTTTTATTGTTACTCGATCGTAAAATTAAGATCAAGTTAAAATTTAGTCAATTATATTTAACAAATAATAAACTTATGTTTAAATATATTAATATTTTAAAAATAGCAACTAACGAAATTAAACAACTTAGTCTTAACTCAATTGGTATCAACATTATTATTAATATATAATGACATGAGTTCAAATGCGCTAAAGCATATTTACAATCGTATTTATAGATATACTAATATTATTAAAAAATCAAATTTAAGTATAATAAATGACTTAAAATCAAAATATTGATTTTTTTTGGGGGAAATGGCATTAGATATTAAATGGGGTATTAATTTTGGATCCAACATGGCCCTATTCTAGGTGATTGATACCTAAAACACCTTTTTTTTGTTAATGTGATTTTGTCCTAACCTTTGAAAGACATGACATGTGATTTTAGAGTTGGATTAATGAGAAAAAAAAAAGCAGAGATGGACCCATTGCATGATGATTCAATCAAACCAACTTATATTGTTTGTTGCATGCATTAACACAAAGATGTGGCTTAGAATATCAATGGAACACAAAACATAAATCAATAGGTTTTCACATCTCAAATGCTTCCTCCACTTCTACTATTTTCTCATTAACACTTTTATAGGAAATGGGGTATAGAAATTAAATTGAGGTTTTATAATTTTGGAATATATGTATTTAGAAATTTAATTGAATTGGATTCAGATCGATTGGATTAGGTTTAAATTTCTGGTTAAAAATCACAAATGTACATTTGTTACCAATTAGTATTGGGCCACAAGTTTGAAAGTCGAAGATAAAAGGATTTAGTTATTATCAATTTTAAAAGTGTACATTAAGCCATGGCATGGATTTTTAAAGCTTAATGTTGATGCTAGCAGAGGTATAGTAATAATAAGTTGGGGCTCAGGCAGTGATTCAAGATGCAAATGGAGACTTTGTTGATGCTAGGTGCAGGTTGCAAATTGGCATTGCCAATTTATTTATGTTGGAAGCTTAGGCTATCTTGTTTGGAGTTCAATGGCTTTTAGAAATGTGTATTAGAAATCATTATAGAAAGTGATCCACTTGGTACTTTACAAGCACTGACCGTGTAGTGTCATGCCTAGGGCACCTTATTACTTACATTAAGTCCTTTTATTCTAGTTTGGGGATGGTTTAGGGCATAGAACTACTACAAAATGTATAGCATAAGGCAAAGCAACATAAACAACACAAACAGAAAACTAGAACATATATTTTCTATCTGAACTTAAATCTTTCATTCAAAAGAGAAGGCTTTACTTAACCAGAAACCCAATGACCAAAGATTCAAAATTTAGAAAATTGAGATTAATTAAA
This sequence comes from Gossypium rotundifolium, assembly GCA_025506655.1. NCBI lineage: Eukaryota > Viridiplantae > Streptophyta > Magnoliopsida > Malvales > Malvaceae > Gossypium > Gossypium rotundifolium. The sequence goes on along the minus strand of CP106722.1, from coordinate 81,436,982 downwards.
AAAAGAACTTGGGTTTAACAAGAATATAAAAATTACATAGCTAAACAAGGTTCAATTTTCATTGAGGCAAATGATCAAACATTTTACGTTCTAACAAAAATGCAAATAAGCAAAATAAACAAACAAACAAACAAACAAACATTCAGGCAGCAGAGAAATGAACTTCACTACAAAATAAAATTTAACTTCAAACCCAAAACAAACAAAAAAAGACAAAAAAAAAGAATAAAAAACTTACCAAAAAAAGGGAAAGCCCAAATCAAGATAAGAATCCAAAGGAAACACCGATGCAATCGATAGAGCAATTTGCGAATAAAAGAAAACTGTAGTCTTTGCGATACAATCGATGAAAATCGAAAATGAGAATGATAAATGAATTAATCGATATTTTATTAACCTTGTTAGTTTAAGTATAACTTGGATTTATCGTGAAAATATTTAAAACATATATATATATATATATATATATCAATTTGTAAACATGTTTGTACATATCGTATTAATAACTTCAATACGATGTTTTAAAAAAGCTGTGAAAAAGTTGTGTGGCGATCGGGAAGATGATTTGGTTATTAGGGCTATTATCAAAGATATACAGAGGTTAAGGGAGGCTTTCCATAGCTGCAAGTTTCTATACACTGCTTAGGAGGGAAATTAATCGTCACACAATATGGCTACAGAGGGACTACAAAGGGGGGAAACGATTTACCTTGTGGATGAGGTGCCGGGATTTGTTATGAGGGAGGTGGAGAGAGACAGAAGACAAACTGGGTCATGCGTACCAATGTTCCCGATGGAGGAGGATGATTACCACGACGGAAGAGGTGGTGGATCTAGTGGCATAGGATGAGCAAGTGAAAACGGAAGGCGATGGAAATAGCTAATAAAACTTTGCTTGACAATGCTAAAGGAAAAGGGAAAGGGATGTTCAACTTTCACGGGGAATAAAGCAAAATTGAAGGTGCACCACAAATTTTGGAAACAAAGATGAGAATAGGAAGAGCAAAGAGATGAGAGTTAGGGATTTGGAAATCAAAAATGGGGAATGTAGCGTTAAGCAATATTTGATAAACGCTAACAATATCATACTGCTTTTTAACTAAAATAAATGATTATTTGCGGCGTTTTTGAAAAGCGCGCTATTTTCATTTTTGCAGCGCTTTTTAATTAAAACGCCGCTAATATTCTTCATACTAATATATTTTTAAAGATTTAATCAAATTTTTCTTTATTTTAAAGTTTAAGTAATATTTAAAAGAATTAGATAAATTTTGAAATTTTTAAAATTTAAAGTTATTTAATATATAAATTAAAAACAATTACTCATATGCCCAAAAAATTTAAAAATATTTTAAATAATAGTATTTTATTTTTTCATTTTTAACATTTATTTTTAATGTTATTGGTTCTAAATTTTTCTACATCATTAATTTTTGAATATTTTAAAAAGTAAATTACAAATAAATTTTTTGTTAATTAATTAATATAAAAAATTAGATAAATAATAATAGATCGAAGAGGATGAAAGAGTATTGCATGAGTTTTCGAAAATAATACATGATGGCCTCTTGGATGATGGATCAGAATGAACAACACTAGTTTGTTTAAATCCAGACCCTAAGTCGGCCCCTAAACCCCTAAAACTTATAAAACCTTAAACACGTAACCCCAAAATCTAAACCCTAAACTATAAATCTTTATAAACTCTAAACCCTAAAATACTATAAACCACAAAATCTTAAATCATAAACCCTTATAGACATATAAACCCTAAAAGCATAAATACTAAACCTTAAATCAAAAACTCTAAACAACTAAAACCCTAAACTATGAACATTAACCCCTAAACCTTATGACCCACACCTTACACACTAAATGCTATGTAACACCCCAAACCCGGTCTATGCGTAAGACGATATTTGGTTTGTTACATAGATCGAACTATCTTACAAATTATGGTGAATCAGTATTTCAAAACCCTTTTTTTGAAATTAGAGTTTAATAAATCCAAGAGAAAAGATTTAAGTTTGATGTATTTGAGAAATAAGAACAGTTAAAAGTTTCCCATATGTTTAAAAACCTAATTTATTTTAAGTAAACATTATATAATAATCATAAGCCCATATTAAAATATTTAAAACATAGTTTTAAACCAACCACACATAAAAATCCATAAAAACATTAATAATAGAGGCCTTATTACATCATACCCAAAATAATAATTTAAAGAAAGTACTTATTTAAAAGTTCAAAATTTATTTAAACCATGTTTGCAGTATGGCCTCCACGAAGTCATCCTCGGCCAAAGTCCACATCAATTTCCATTACCCGAGAGGAAAAATTTGAGGTGTGAGTTACTCGAACTCAAAGTATAACTTACTTACTTAATCCATCGGGCGGATCATCAAGTCATGAGTTTGGGCTTGAGCCCATTATCAAGGTTAACAGTATAAATAATGGAATGCATGCAAAAAATGAAATTTCCCACCCAAACCTAATTTCCATCCGCTACACACCACCCGTACCAACCATCACACCTGTGGGGATCAAGTCAACCCACCCCGCCATCACACCAATCGTAGGCATTAAGCCAATTTATTTTTGTGGCGAGCCACCGAACTAGATTGTGACAAAGTCACCGAACTACGTGCATTGAGCCATTAAAATATTTGTGGCATAGCCACCAAACTAGAGGCAATCACCGCTTAATTATTTTGTGGCAAAGGCACCGAACTAGATTTTGGCAACAGCCTTTCTTCTCTTCATCGTTAATCCCAACCCATGCAACATGTATGCAAAATAGCTTATGTACATATGATGATTTTATCAAAAGGCCCAAGTCAATATTTCGTGTTTTATTAAGTCCCATAATACAATATATCATTTGTTCCATATAATTATTTAACATCTTTGGCCCATTTAACGATCTAGCATAGATTTTGGCCCATTTAACAATTTAATGAGATTACGGCCCATTTACGATCTAATGTAGATTTCGCCCATTTTCAATCTAATGTAGATTTTGGCCCATTTATCGATCTAGCAGAGATATCGGCCCATTTATCGATCTAGCATAGATTTCGGCCCATTTATTATTTATCAGGGATTTCAGCCCATTTAACTATCTATCCAAGATTTCGGCCCATTTTACTAACTAGCATATTTTTCGGCCCATTTACTAACTAGCAAACTTATCGCCCATTTTACGATCTAACACATCTTTGGCCCATTTACACATGAGATTTTTAGTATTCATTTTACTACCTACACATCGAGGCGTTTTCGTAATTTTCACATTTTAACAATTTTATGAATATTTCACCAAAATACCAAATATTTCAGATATACCGATTTTGTCGGTTTTACAATTTTACTCAATACCACGAATGACATCCAACCCGAGAAAAGTGTGAAGTTACACACCTTGATATCGTGAGTACTAAACCTTCCCGCGTCAACACCTAATCATAATACGAACCATTAGGACATTATCTTTTATCAAAATTTACTATTGAAATACGATCTAAATCCTTACCCTTTGATTTTGAACCACTTCTATCTTTGGTTTCTCCTCGTTCGATGGTTCGTTACCCGATGAGAATCCACGAATGTACAAAGGCTCGGGAGTACGAACTACTTCAAATAATTGATTCTCCTCAGTTGATGGTTCGCAACCCGGTGGAAAATCCCTGATTCTCAAAAATTTCTTCGTTTATAAATAGGGATTTATGAAACCGCCTCCTTCAAGGCTATGGATCGCCTTTTTCGCCTCTATCTTGAATGTCTCTAAAGACATAAGATTATTAGTTCGACTTATTAATATCGAAGAATGATGAACGTTTATAAGATTTGGGATTTTACTTACCACGATTTGTCTTCGCTCCACGAGAATCAATCGAAAGATTTTGATCCTACAAACGAATCGATTAATAACTAACTATACTAACTGAATAAGAATCCTTAAAATAAAATCTCCTTACCTTGATTCTTGAAATCAATTGTGGTAAGAGAAAATGAAGAGATTTTGTCACAAGAGCATATTACATTCGCCATGGGTGATATAAAATTGAGGAAAATTGTAATAAAGAAGAAAATGGAGAAAAGGGAGATAGGATGGTATGGTTCGGTTTCAAGAGAGAAAGAGAGAAAGAAAGAAAAAGAAAGGAGAAAGAAAAGAGAAGAAAAAGATACTTAGTTTGGAAGAAAATGCATTCGGCATAGGAGGAGAAAATGAGAAGATGAAAGGAAGAAAAATATTTGCTTGTCTATGTACTTTTGGTCACAAAGAGAAAAAGGATTTGGGAGAGAAAAAGTTTCAAACCGAAATGGTCACAAGAGAATGGCTCAAAGAAGAAAAAAATGAATTGTGTACTCAAATATGCTGGAAATTTTCGGCTAGAGAGAATATGGGTGGAGAAAAAATGCTTTGTTAAGAAAATGACCAAAATGAAAGAGTTTCTTCTAACATTCAAGCTACCATACTCTCAACCAAAACCGGCCACCCCCCTTTTGCCTCATTGCCGTCCAAATACTTGGCTATCAAAGGCCAACCTTTTGCCACCCTTTCTTTCCAAACTTTCTTGATTCCCTACCATAAGTTAACAATTACCTTTTTTCCTTTAGTCTACTTACCAAAAATAAAACAATACAACTCATCCAACCTTATCCCTTGCCGACACATGTATAGGTTTAAGCAAAAAAATAAAATTTCCTTGTTGCTTGCCTGGTGTTTCGAACTCCTTCCCTCTAGGAACACTTATGGCGCCATCTCCTCTTTACTACTAGCTCACTTATGCCAACTTTTAGCACTTAATTAATTTAAGTCTTGAGGTCATTTAATTTCTTTACTCAAATGTACACTTAAATAATAATACTTATTCTATCTCCAAGTAACCCGAACCAACATTAAGCAACATAATGATACCCAATTATTTAGGATGCTACATGCTAAACCTTTAAAACTAAGGCAAAAAATTAAACACTAAATGTAAATTAAACCCTAAACCCTAAACCTTAAAATTCTACACTTAAATCATAAACCCTAAACTCAAAAACCTGACACATTAATCATTTCTCCCTTTTCCCTCTAAACCCTAAACCCATAAACTATAAACCTAAAACCCTAACCTATTAACCATTAATTTCCCTCTAAACCTCAAACCCCTAACCCTTAAAATATTAACCCCAAACCCTTAACCATTTACCTTTAAACCCATTAACCCTAACTTTTAACCCATAAAACCCTAGGACAACCTTAAACCGCAAATCATAAACTATAATCCCTAAACATTAAAACAGTAACTCCTAAACCTTACACCCTAAACTATATATGTTAAACCATAACCCCTAAATAATCATGAGAATTAATATTCAATATTTTAAAATTAATACTATCTCTTTTACGATTATATAAGAAATTATTTAATATTTTTTTCATTTTTAACAAATATTTTTCTCTTAAATAATTTAAACTAGAATCATAATTTTAATGTATTAATGTTATCTCTTTTACAATTATATAAGAAATTATTTAATATATAAATTTTAAAACAATCAGTCATAATCCAAAAAAAACTTTAAAATTATTCGCGGCGTTTTTCACAGAAGCGCCGCTAATGCCCAGACTTTTAGCGGCGTTTTACCAGAAGCGCCGCTAATGCCTAGACTTTTAGCGGCGTTTTCACAGAAGTGCCGCTAATGCCCAGACTTTTAGCGGCGTTTTCCCAGAAGCGCCGCTAATGCCCTGTAACACCCCAAACCCGGTCAATACACCACGACCGAATCTAGTATGTTACGGGGAAAACATATTTGAAAGGTTAGATTTCCGGATAAAGGTTTGATGAAAACTCTTTGCTGTATTTTGTACTTTGTAAAAATCTTGGGCATGATTGTGTTGAAACCGATAGTGCACTTTGCTAACCCGGAAGTTTTGAAAACTTAGTGGAATCCAATTGCAAAACTAATTTATATCATTTGGAAATTTGAGTTATTCCTTTTTAGTTGCTTAAAAACATTTTGATTCAGCTTGAATTTGAAAAAAACATTTGAGTTGCATTCATTTTAAATTACAGCGTGATACCCGATGGTAAAGTTTAAAACATATCGCTTTGTAGTTTTGAAAACCTTATCGTTCCAAGTTTTATCGAATATTACCCAATAATTTGTTAAGGCATATCTGAAATCAAATTTAAGCATAAAAATAACCAAAGTAAAATTTTAAAAAGGCCTTTTACAATCCCAACAAAATCAAATGAAATTAAATAAGGTAAAGTACCAAGTTTGAAAATCAGTGCAAGTCCGACTTTATTTTTTTAGCATGGTCATCTCGTGTAACACCCTGAATTAGGGGTTATTTGTAATTTAAATAAATTCCATGTGGGCTTCAAGAAATAAATAAATATGATTTTATTTGGCATAATTTAGGGTCTAGAAACAACCCCGATTTGGGTCGAATTTGGTTTTTAAAAAAATATTTTTAAGGGTCTAAAAGGAAGGAAGCTGGGGGATAGGGGTTAAATAAAATTTAGGAGGAACATGGCACAAGAATAGGCTTGGTATAAGTGGCATGGAGCGCCTAAGAGGTTGCTAGGGGTCTTGGGTTCGATCCGCAGAAATAGCAAGGAGAAATTTTTTTTTGGGCGCTAAAGGAAGGGCCCAGGTAAGAAAGGTTTTAAATAAATTTCGAGTAAGGAACGAACAAGGAAGTCAGGTTGGCGGAGTGGATGAGGCGCTGCTTAAGATGGCTTTGGCAAAGGGACTCGGGTTCGAGTCAAGACGAGCGCATCTGGGGATTTTATTTTGGGCTTTGGCGCTAAAAGGGAAAAGGGCTCAGGTAAGGTTTATAATTAAATGTTGTGGCTAATTGACATGAAAGTCAATGTGGCCGAGTGGCCTGGGGCGTGTTAAGGGGCCGCTTGGGGTTCCGTGTTCAATCCAAGCAAAGAAGAACTTGATTATTTTTTTCCTCTTTTTCTTCCCTCGTCAAGGCGTGAGGGAGCGAATTGGCAGCATTTTGGACTCTAATTTTGATAAGAGATAAGGCATTTTTTTGCTCATAATCACCGGAAGAGGGGTTATTAGTAGTTTAATTACAATTAAATTGTTGAGGGATTAGGAGATTAAAGCTTAGATTTATTTTGTGATAATTCAAGGCTGGAAATTATCACAAAATAAAGAGAATTTGGCCACTTTGAGACTCCTTAGGGGCTGTCCATAATTGTTTTTTTTATAGCAAGGAAGGGCAAAAGTTCTTCAATTTTTCTCTTCTTTTTCTCACTTGTTGCTGCCGAAATTCCCCTAAGCAATTGCTCAATTTTCCAGCTTCTTTTCTTCTTCTTTACAAGCCAAAACCCCTTGAACCCCTACTTCTTTTCCTTCATCTTTTCTTCCTCCATTAGCCAAACCCTACCACCTTGCTGCCAAAATCTCCTTAGACAAACCGCCCAAAATCACTCAAAATTCCAGCATCATCTCTTGTTTTCCTTAGCGAATATACTCCTCCCGATTTGGTGTAGTTTTGGTAGAACATCAAAGCAAAGGGTGCTCTTTTCTTCAATCGGTTAGAAGAGGAAGCTTTGAATTATTTTCCAAGGAAAGTTGGTAAGCACATTCGGCCAAAGGCCTTTCAATTAAAAGTCTATGATTAAATGTCAAACTAACATATGCCATGGATTTAGGGACTGTTATTTTGGATTTGATTGGAAATCAAATCCATTCAAGGGACAAAAATCTAGTGTTGTAGATCGGATCTTGGGATCTAGGAATTCCTAGAGAAACAGTGTGTAAACTCCTTACACACTTTATTATTAAACTTCATGAATTTATTGTCTTGTGTATAAATTTTGGTAGTGATCTATGATATGCTTGTGGGCTTAAACATGGATTCCGGTAAGTCCCCTAAATTTATGACTTTTGATATATGATTTGCATGCCATCACATGATGATTAAATGCTATGATATGATTTATGAAAATTTTTACTAAAGCATGTGATGGGATTGATGAGAGGAGGGGATGAAATATGGATCTGTCGTCGGTGGTTTTGACCACAAGATGGGTTGGCCCCATCGATTATTTGTGACCTATGGTCATCGGTGGTTTTGACCACAACGATTGAATATTTGCGACTAAGTCCCGGTGGTTTGGTACCACCAATGGTTTTGACCACACTTGATATTTTGTGACCTATGGTCATCGGTGGCTTTGACCACACGATGGGTTGGCCCCATCATTTAAATTGTGACTTTAAGTCATCGATGGTTTTGACCACACGGGGTAGAAAAGGAGTATGGATGGCTAGTTGGGTTGCATGTGCATGTTTAATTGATAAATTGTGTATGAGTTGTATTCTCCTAGGGGATTTACACACCGAGTCTTGGTGACTCACCCTTCCTTAACATTTTGCGATGAGTAGATCATGAGATGGAGCCGAGAGGACTCGAGGCGCCATGCTTAATGTTGGAATTTAATTTTGTTTTCATTAAGTTTATTTATTTTATTTCCTAAGTATTTTTATTTTGGGATTGTAATAAGGCCGCTATTTATTTTGTGGATGTTATTTTATTTATTTTGCTTATGTTATGTTACAAATGAAATTTTCAATTGATAAGTAACCAGTTGAAAACAATTTTTTTCAAAACTTAATAAACTTTTACGGGTTATTAAATATGTTGCCATCGGGTAATAAAAATAAACTAAGACAACGACAACTTGATGGTTTTTTAAAATGATTCATGATCAATATTTTCAAAAGGGTTTATAAAGCCCAACTGTAATTTTTAAAGGCCCAACTGAGTTTTCAAACCCCTTTTTAACACCTTAACCAAATTTTATCAAACTTTCTCCAAACTTTCAAAATTGGCCCAAAATGTTTTACCCCGTGACATACCAGATCCGGTCAGGACTCATGGGCCGGGTTTGGGGTGTTACATCTCGAGTCCACCCGGCTCCAGGTCCGCGATCTAAGTGTCACCTGAAATGATAAAGGAGAAGGTGAGTCGCAAGACTCAGTGCATAAATCCCCCTCCCGATGAATGCAACATACTAACACATAACATAACAAAGCAATACAATTAATGCACCCGATCCTAACCATCCATAACACCTTTTCTACCCGTGTGGTACCAAACCACCGGTGGTGCTAAACCACCGTGACCCAAAGTCACGATATCCATCAATGTGGTGCCAAACCACTGGTGACCCAAAGTCACGAATAATCCATATGTGAGGCCAACCCACGTGTGATACCAAATCACTGGCGATGATCCCAGATCTCAATAGTGGGGCCAACCCACGGTGGTACTAAGCCACGTGGACGAGTCGCTATGAGGTGCCAAACCTCCGTGTCCCAAAGACACAATTGTGATACTAAATCACCGGTGACCGAAGTCACGATTAGTCAAGTCGTGGGGCCAACCCACGTGATACCAAATCACCGGCGACGATCCGTAATATCAATCTGGGGCCAACCCATCGTGGTAATCGAGCCACCGGGACAAGTCGCTATGAGGTGCCAAACCTCCGTGACCCAAAGTCACAATAATCGATCTGTGGTACCAAACCACTGGAGGTGCCAAACCTCTGGTGTCCCAAAGACACAGATATCATATTCCCCCTCCTCTCACATCACCCATAAACATACCATACTGATGCAAATCGTGCAAATCGTGCAAATCATGCAAATCATGCTAATATGTTTAGTGTAGCATCTCATAATACATACATCATAGATCATGATATTATATCAATAATAGAACTCGAAATGAAACGGACTTACCCGAATCCGTGCACATACCCCATAAGGTATCATATCAAGCAACCATACTGTTTCAGCTTTATCAAGCAATCAGGTTATTAAGCATATTACTAAGTAAAGAGTGTGTTAGTTTACACACCTGTTAATATGCAAGCCTTAATCCCAAAGAACCGATCTAAGACCCTCGATTACCTTGCTCCTATAATCAGCCAAACATGAGATTAGCAACCTATACCAATCGGCCAAACCAAATAACTTAATAGGGTTAACGCTCAAACCCTTACCTTATGAATGATTTGGTTTCCTACCAAATCTCGAACCAAAAGATGGTTCCTCTGACAATCGGCCACACCCTGATAAAAAGAACAGTTAATTCTTGAAGACTTTGGCTTAACAAAACAAAGAGAATAGACTAACAACACCAACCCTTACCACCACTTACCAACCGTTCACTCTCAAGTGGAGGCTTCGCTTGACTGCTTCAAAATTCCGGAGACCCTATAACAAAATGGTTCCAAAACAATCGATTAGCACACTCCCAATCAAATGCCGAATCAACTCTTACCTTGCAAAAGTCGTTAGAGAACAGGGAGCGGAAGAAATAGGCATTCGGCCTAGCACTAACCTTTCTCTAAAAACCCGATTGGAGAGAAAAAAAGGGAAGAGACCACCCCTTGCTTGTGATTCGGCCAAGCCTTAAACAAAAGAAGAGAAAAACATTCGGCTTTGGTTGCTTAAAACTATTAATCAAGGTTCGGCTATAGGTGTTTAACACCACTTATGGTACGGCCAAGAATCAAAAGAAGGCAAGACAAAATATGAGAGAAAGAAGATGGTTATTCCGGCTTAACACAATTGAAAATGGACAAAGAGAGGTAGGAGGGTACAAGGTTCGGCCAAAGATAAAAAGAAGAGAAAGAAGCGAAAAGAAATAAAAGCTTTGAGAACCCAAAGAGCATTCAGCTACCAAAGAAATGATGGAAGAAAACAAAGCAAGTTTCGGCAAAATGGATATTGCTTGGGGATTTTCGGTTTCCAATGAAGAAAGAAAAAACACAAATGATAGACTCCTTTGAAAATTTTGGCTAGACACTAGACTAATGCTGGCCGAAAGTCACCCAAAAATTGTCAAAAAAAATTTCGGCACTCCCCACTTACACACCTACCAAACCGCCACTCCCCCTCATGAAGACTCTAACATTCGGCCACCTCCTAAGCTCACTCATGGCCACTAATTCAAATCAGTTTGAATTAGTCAAATCCTTAATTCACTCCTTAATTCACTCCTTGCCCACCATTTGAATTATTTGACTTGGTCTATGGCAGAGTTTGAACTGCACACTACTTCTCCTCCTCCATGCCGTCAAAATGGAAGCAAAATGTGAGGCTTCCGCAGCTCAAACACATGACCTCTTCCCCTTGCAAGGCGTCACACCCACAAGCTCTAAGTGGCGCCTTCCTTGCCACTCAACTAGCTCCATTCTTGTGCTAAAATCCACCTAAAATACCTATAACCCCAAACTCCTTCACTCCATTCACTTAAAGCTTAAAACTAAAATTTTCTACCACTGAGCTTACACTAGGCTTACAACTAAGCCCCAAAACATCAAAAACAACTACACAAAATCAAACACATGCAAACAATGCAATAACAAAATAGCCCCTATTCCAGATATTACGCTTCTACCCCTTAAAAATAATTTTGACCTCGAAATTACCTGATCAAAAGAGTTGAGGGTACTGCCGCCTCATCGCATCCTCTAGTTCCCACGTAGCTTCTTCCACACCATGATTCCGCCATAGCACTTTTACCAAAGGAACTGACTTCCTACGCAGGACTTTCACATCTCGATCTAGAATCTGCACTGGTTCCTCCTCCATGGTCAAATTCGGATTCACCTCGATATCTTCCACTACTACGACATGCGATGGATCTGAACGATATCGCCTAAGCATCGAAACATGGAATACATCATGAATCTGACTTAGCTCTGCTGGCAATTCAAGCTGATAAGCTACCGGTCCCACTCGTCTCAGTACCTTATACGGCCCAATAAACCTCAAACTTAACTTGCCTTTCCTCCCGAACCTCAACACTTTCTTCCATGGCGAGACCTTTAGGAAGACCTTATCACCCACGGCAAACTCTATATCTCTACACTTGAGATCAGCGTAAGACTTCTGTCTGTCCGATGCTTCCTTCAATCGAGCCTGAATCAACTTAACCTTGTCTTCGCCTCGACCAACTCGTCCCAACATCCGACGCTCACCCAACTCCGCCCAACATGTAGGTGAGCGACACTTCCTACCATACAATGCCTCATATGGTGCCATCTTGATGCTTGTTTGGTAACTATTGTTGTAGGCGAACTCATTAATGGTGGAAACTCTTCCCAACTACCTCTGAAGTCCGAACACAACCTCGTAGCATATCCTCTAAGATCTCAGATAACCCTTTCCGATCGCCCATCGATCATGCGGTGAAATGCGTCTTTGAAATCCAAACGCTGCACTCAGAGCTCGATGCAACGCTTCCGTAACCTTGACGTAAATCGGGATCCCTATCGATATGATCGACATCGCACCCGTGCATAACCTCACTATCTCGACACATACAGCTTCGCTAACCTCTGAAGTGAGTAATCCACCCTCACCGGGATAAAGTGAGCTGATTTAGTTAGACGATCCACAATTACCCAAATTGAGTCCTTCTTGCTAGGCATAAGAGGTAATCCACTGAAGAAATCCATAGTTATCCTTTCCCACTTCCACTGTGGAATCTTCACTGGCTGAAGCAACCCTGACGGCAACTGATGTTTGGCCTTGACCTGCTGACATGTCAGACACTTCCCTACAAACTCTATCATTTCCCTCTTCAGGCCCGGCCACCAAAACTACTCTTTTAGATCCCGATACATCTTACTACCTCCAGGATACATAGCGTAGGGGCTGCTATGTGCGTCCTGAAGAATCTTCTGCCTTAACTCAATATCCCTCGGCATACGAGCTCTCCCTTGAAAACACAACACCCCATCACTAGACAAACTGTAACACTCTAAACTACCATTCTGCACTTGCAACCTCTGCGCATTCAGAACCTCATCCTCTAACTGTTTCTCCTTAATCTGCTCAACCCACGTAGGCTTAACCTGTAATTCTGCCAGAATACTCCCGTCGTCATACAAACTCAAATAGGCAAATATCGCTCTTAAGTCCGCTACAACCTTACGGCTCAACGCGTCTGCCACCACGTTAGCCTTGCCCAGATGATACTCAATCGAACAGTCGTAATCCTTTAGCAACTCAATCCATCTGCGCTGCCTCAAATTCAAATCCTTCTGAGTCAAAAGGTACTTCAGACTCTTGTGATCTGTGTAGACTATCAATCTCTCTCCGTACAAGTAGTGCCTCTAAATTTTCAAGGCGAAGACTACTTCCGCTAACTCTAAGTCGTGCGTCGGATAATTGACTTCATGTGGCTTCAGCTGCCGAGATGCATAAGCCATAACCTTCCCTTCCTACATCAACACACAACCCAAACCTGTATGTGATGCATCGCAATATACTGTGAATTCCTTTCCTGCCTCAGGTTGAATTAGAACCGGAGCTTCAGTTAAAATCTTCTTCAACTTGTCGAAGCTCTCCTGCTGCTTCTCAGTCCACACGAACGGAACCCCTTTTCTTAACAATTTGGTCATCGGTGCTGCGATCAACGAAAATCCTTCTACAAATCTTCGGTAGTACCCTGCCAAGCCCAGAAAACTCCGAATCTCAGCCACTGACTTAGGCGGCTTCCAACCCAAAACTGCCTCAATCTTTCGAGGATCCATCCTAATCCCCTCAGCTGACACCACATGACCCAAGAAGATTACCTCCCTCAGCCAGAACTCGCACTTACTAAACTTAGCATAGAGCTATTTCTCCCTCAGAATCTGCAACACAACTCATAAATGCGCATCATGCTCCTCCTCAGTCCTTGAATACACCAAGATGTCGTCAATAAAACCACGCATTTAATCGATCCAAATCTCACCGAACACCCTATTCATCATATCCATGAATGCTGTCGGTGCGTTAGTCAACCCAAACGGCATTACCAGAAATTCATAGTGCCCATACCGAGTACGAAACGCCGTCTTGCAGATATCCGCCTCCTTCACCTTTAACTAGTGATACCCAGACCTTAAATCAATCTTCGAGAATACCGATGCACCCTTCAGCTGATCAAACAAGTCATCTATCTGTGGCAACGGATACTTGTTTTTGATCGTCAGCTTATTCAACTGGCGGTAGTCTATACACATCCGCATGGTACCGTCTTTCTTTTTGACAAAGAGTACCGACACTCCCCAAGGTGAAACACTTGGCCTGATAAAGCCTCAGTCCAACAACTCCTGGATCTGAGCCTTAAGCTCTACTAACTCTTTAGGCGCCATCCTATACGGAGCAATAGACACCTTTGCAGCGATTAATGATCTATTCTAAACTCTACCTCACGATTTGGTGGCAATCCCGGAAGCTCTTCTGGAAACACATCAACAAATTCCTTAACTGTTCGGACCTTCCCTACAGCAGACTCCTTAGCCTCCAAGGCATACACATGAACCACATATGCTTCATAACCCTTCCTGACCATCTTCTCAGCTTTCAGAGCAGACACCACGTTGGATAAGTAATCTCTTCTATTACCTATCAGGATCACCTCATCACCCTTAGCTGTCCTTAGAACCATGTACTTAGCCGCGCAATCCAACCTCGCCTAGTACTTGACCAACCACCCATCCCAAGAATCGATTGAACTCTCCAAACGGTAGAGTTCCGTCGAGATCGACCTCAAACACTACCCCTTGAGTTCTAGGGTACATCTCTATACACTAATCTACAATTACAGAGTGACCTAGAGGGCTAATTACAGTCATCTGCCTAGAAGATATCTCAGAGTCTAAATCCATGGTCTTCACTATGCTACTTGCAACGTATGAATGCGTTGAACCCACATCAATCAAAGCAAAGAATGGAGACCCAAAGATCAAGAACGCACTTGCTTATGACGTCAGTGCGTCGCCCTCCTCTCGGCGCCTCGCTGCAGACACTAACCACCGGCCGTCTTGCCTCGAAATACCGCACCTCTGTCTGTACTCATGACCCACCGTAACCATTACCCTCTCGCCATTACCACGACCCTTCCGGTGGCGGTCCATTATTCCAAAAGCGAGCACGGCCGACCTCGATCAATCCTAGCCAACTTACGCGACAGGTCCCTCACACGGTGGTCCAAAGAAACCACACTCAAAACATCCTCTTCCACCACCCAACATCCTCCCAATGAGCTTTCCCACAACGGTTACCTCGTGGCGGTCCCTCGATTAGCAACAATGAACCTACCAGATCGATTCGCCCACTGTCTAGCCCTTTTCTGAGGATTACCTGACGACCGAGAAGATCCAAAACTCCGCTTTTGCTTGTTCCTATCCAAGTTCTGCCTCACAGACTCTTTAACCCCTTCGGCTACCTTAGCCTTTTCTACCAGGACAGTGAACTCACGCTCCTGCTGTGGAGCAATCAGCAACCTTAATTCATCTCTCGACCATCCTCGAATCGAACACACCTCTCGTGTTCAAGAGCCACCATACCCCTAGCATACCGACTTCGACCTCAAGAACTCGCCTCGACCGGCCACGCACTTACTCCCCTATACCACCTTCGTAAATGCCTTCCGTTGATCATTAATGTAGCTAGCTCTGATGTACTTTTTCTAATATGCAGCCTTAAAATAATCCCAAGTAAGATCTTCTGCTGCAAAGACTATCCCGAACCGTGAGCCACCACCGGTATGACTCATCTCAAGAAGTGATACTATCCCTTTAGCTTCTCTTCAGAGTCAGTCTAAATCGTCCATGATCCGCCTCTGTCGCCTCCACCAATATTCACCCGTCTTTGAGCCACACCAGATACACCTCGAATACCTCACTTCGCTTGCTCGAGTCGTTCAGCACGATTTTTGAGCTCCTGCGCCTCCACCTACTCCAGGCTACCCTTTCTAGAACTCGCAAAGATCGCCTACGACACTTTGGTCGCCCCGATCTGTTCTCAAACTCACCACCTCCACCGGTGGCGGTATTCAAGATCTCATTCTCGACCTCGACCAGATCCTACGGGTTCAGAAACTGTCATCCTACCCCAACCACGTCCACGACCACGGCCACCTCGAGCACTCATGACTACTATCTCGTCTTGTCTGATTAGAAGTTTATGCATTAGAAAATATTCCACTGTCTTTAAAGGCAAGAGTCTTATGAATATCTCTTATTAAAGAAGTTTTGTTTTCGCGAGTCCACAGAGTCCTATCGATTTCAGTTTCTAAAGTAGTTTACTACCGCTAGTCATTCAGTCACATCCTATCAGAATCTCAAGCAATAGTAAGGGGTACTTACCTGGGCGGATTGGTGCCGGAGTCTCGGTGCCATGCCTTTCAAACCATTTATTTAAACAACATCACTTAACCAATCTTTTAAAACATTTTGGGCCTCTGGCCCACAGCCGAGCCTTTGAACTTGGCTCTGATACCATAATTGTAACACCCCAAACCCGGCAATACACCACGAATCGAATCGGTATGTTACGGGAAAACGATTTGAAAGGTTAGATTTTCTGATAAAGGTTTGATGAAAACTCTTTTCAGATTTTGTACTTTGTAAAAATCTTGGGCATGATTGTGTTGAAACCGATAGTGCACTTTGCTAACCCTAAGTTTTGAAAACTTAGTGGAATCCAATTGCAAAACTAATTTATATCATTTGAAATTTGAGTTATTCCTTTTAGTTGCTTAAAAACATTTTGATTCAGCTTGAATTTGAAAAAAAAACATTTGAGTTGCATTCATTTTAAATTATAGCGTGATACCCGATGGTAAAGTTCAAAACATATCGCTTTGTAGTTTTGAAAACCTTATCGTTCCAAGTTTTATCGAATATTACCCAATAATTTGTTAAGGCATATTTGAAATCAAATTTAAGCATAAAAATAACCAAAGTAAAATTTTAAAAAGGCCTTTTACAATCCCAACAAAATCAAATGAAATTAAATAAGGTAAAGTACCAAGTTTGAAAATCAGTGCAAGTCTGACTTTATTTTTAGCATGGTCACCTCCACCCACCCTACCCGTGTCCGCGATCTAAGTGTCACCGAAATGATAAGGGAGAAGGTGAGTCGCAAGACTCAGTGCATAAATCCCCCTCCCGATGAATGCAACATACTAACACACAACATAACAAAGCAATACAATTAATGTACCCGATCCTAACCATCCATAACACATTTTCACCCCGTGGTACCAAACCACCTTTGGTGCCAAACCACCGGTGACCCAAAGTCACGATATCCATCAATGTGGTGCCAAACCACCGGTGACCCAAAGTCACGAATAATCCATATGTGGGCCAACCCACGTGTGATACCAAATCATCGGCGACGATCCCAGATCTCAATAGTGGGGCCAACCCACGGTGGTACTAAGCCACGAGACGAGTCGCTATGAGGTGCCAAACCTCCGTGTCCCAAAGACACAATTGTGATACCAAATCACCGTGACCAAGTCACGATTAGTCAAGTCGTGGGGCCAACCCACGGTGATACCAAATCACCGCAACGATCCCATAATATCAACTGTGGGGCCAACCCACTGTGGTACTAAGCCACTAGGACAAGTCGCTATGAGGTGCCAAACTTCTGGTGACCCAAAGTCACAATAATCGATCCGTGGTACCAAACCACTAGAGGTGCCAAACCTCTGGTGTCCCAAAGACACGGATATCATATTCCTCCTCCTTTCACATCACCCATAAACATACCATACTGATGCAAATCGTGCAAATCATGCAAATCATGCTAATATGTTTAGTGTAGCATCTCATAATACATACATCATAGATCATGATATCATATCAATAACAGAACTCAAAATGAAACGGACTTACCCGAATCCGTGCACATACCCCATAAGGTATCATATCAATCAACCATACTGTTTCGGCTTTATCAAGCAATCAGGTTATTAAGCATATTACTAAGTAAAGAGTGTGTTAGTTTACACACCTGTTAATACGCAAGCCTTAATCCCAAAGAACCGATCTAAGACCCTCGATTACCTTGCTCCTATAATCGGCCAAACATGAGATTAGCAACCTATACCAATCGGCCAAACCAAATAACTTAAGAGGGTTAACGCTCAAACCCTTACCTTATGAATGATTTGGTTTCCTACCAAATCCCGAACCAACAGATGGTTCCTCTGACAATCGGCCACACCCTGATAAAAAGAACAGTTAATTCTTGAAGACTTTGGCTTAACGAAACAAAGAGAATAGACTAACAACACCAACCCTTACCACCACTTACCAACCGTTCACTCTCAAGTGGAGGCTTCGCTTGACTGCTTCGAAATTTCGGAGACCCTATAACAAAATGGTTCCAAAACAATCGATTAGCACACTCCCAATCAAATGCCGAATCAACTCTTACCTTGCAAAAGTCATTAGAGAATAGGGAGGGGAAGAAATAGGCATTCGGCCTAGCACTAACTTTCTTTAAAAACCCGATTGGAGAGAAAAAAGGGAAGAGACCACCCCTTGCTTGTGATTCGGCCAAGCCTTAAACAAAAGAAGAGAAAAACATTCGGCTTTGGTTGCTTAAAACTGTTAATCAAGGTTTGGCTATAGGTGTTTAACACCACTTATGGTACGGCCAAGAATCAAAAGAAGGCAAGACAAAATATGAGAGAAAGAAGATGGTTATTCCGGCTTAACACAATTGAAAATGGACAAAGAGAGGTAGGAGGGTACAAGGTTCGGCCAAAGATAAAAAGAAGAGAAAGAAGCAAAAAGAAATAAAAGCTTTGAGAACTCAAAGAGCATTCGGCTGCCAAAGAAATGATGGAAGAAAACAAAGCAAGTTTCGACAAAATAGATGTTGCTTGGGGATTTTCGGTTTCCAATGAAGAAAGAAAAAACACAAATGATAGACTCCTTTGAAAATTTTAGCTAGGCACTAGACTAAGGCTGGCCGAAAGTCACCCAAAAATTGTCAAAAAGAATTTCGGCACTCCCCACTTACACACCTACCAAACCGACCACTCCCCCCATGAAGACTCCAACATTCGGCCACCTCCTAAGCTCACTCATGGCCACTAATTCAAATCAGTTTGAATTAGTCAAATCCTTAATTCACTCCTTAATTCACTCCTTGCCCACCATTTGAATTATTTGACTTGGTCTATGGTAGAGTTTGAACTGCACACTACTTCTCCTCCTCTATGCCGTCAAAATAGAAGCAAAATGTGAGGCTTTCGCAGCTCGAACACATGACCTCTTCCCCTTGCAAGGCGTCACACCCACAAGCTCTAAGTGGCGCCTTCCTTGCCACTCAACTAGCTCCATTCTTGTGCTAAAATCCACCTAAAAATACCTATAACTCCCAGCTCCTTCAGCTCCATTCACTTAAAGCTTAAAACTAAAATTTTCTCTACCACTCAAGCTTACACTAGGCTTACAACTAAGCCCCAAAACATCAAAAACAACCACACTATAAATCAAACACATGCAAATAATACAATAACAAAAATAGCCCCTATTCCAGGATATTACATGCCCAGACTTTTAGCGGCGTTTTCCCAGAAGCGCCGCTAATACCCTGACTTTTAGCGGCTTTTTCCCAGAAGCGCCGCTAAAGGTCTGACTTTTAGCGGCATTTTTCCATAAGCGCCACTAAAGGTCTGACTTTTAGCGGTATTTTTCCATAAGCGCCGCTAAAGATCAGACTTTTAGCGGCATTTGAGCAAAAAACGTCGCTATATATCATTTTTAGCTACGTTTTTTAAATAAACGCCGCTATTACTCATTTTTTAGCGGCGATTTCCTTAAAACACCGCTAATGTATAATATTTGTGGCGTTTTTCTTTAAAACACCACTAAAAACGCCGCTAAAAGTCTATTTTGCTGTAGTGAGTATTTCGAGCATCCTATTTGATTCTGAACGGTTCAACGGGCAAGTCCAAGAAATGAATTACTACGTGAATTGTGTATTCGTTACAGGTACGTTTGATGTGTATGATTTGAATAGGCATGAAAGGTGAGTATATGTACATATATGTAATGAATAAAATGTGATATATGTATGTTTGAGATATGAGCAAAAGAAATGCTTGAGATATGATATGTTTATAAGCAATGGCAATTCAATTGAGCTAAAGAGAAATATATGTGTTTGAAATGAAGATATATTAATGAACTTGATTTGCTATTCTTATAAATGATTATATGTTAAGTTTATTTGTATATGGCTTACTAAGCTTTTAAAAGCTTACTTTGTGTGTGTTTGCTTTGTTTTATAGATCGTTAAAGCTACGAAAGGCTCGGGGATCATTGAGGATCGTCATCACACTACCCAATCCTATTTTGGTATCTTTTGAAAGTGTATATACTAAAGTATGGCATGTATAGGCTGGTCACTTTGAATTATGTTTGAGATATGTATATAGCCCTGTGATATGGCTAGATAAATGGTTGTGATATGAGTTAGTAGTCATGTTATATGATGCTTTGTTTGGTATGGTTTGATAACTAATGAAATGGTCAAAGTAATGGTAATCTTATTGATGCAAATTTTGGTATATCAATGATGAAAAGATGTCTTATTATTGTGGTAAGTTGTGGATGAATCATGCTTGGATTTACTTGTGATTTAGTTGGGTTATTTGGCATATAAGATGTTTTGATGAAATGATCTTGAATGAGTAAAATAGATGGTCAATTTGGTATGTTTTTGGTTGCCATAAGTGTAGGAATGATGCTTGTATGTTCTTGTAGGGATGACACAAAGTGTGGGTGTCATTTTGGCCTTGTAAATGGCCTATAATTTCCCACACGATTGAGCACATGGGCATGTGGCTCGACCGTGTCCCTCGTCGTTGTATTTTAAAAAAAGTTAGACTCGACCACGGGCTAGACACACAGGGGTGTGACTGGCCGTTTGGTGCAAGTCAATAGCGACCATGGGTGAGGCACACAGGCGTGTCTGAGTCCATAGGAGGCACATGGCCTACCCACACGGGCGTGTGACCTCTGTAACTTAAAAAAAATTTTAAATTTTTGAGAATTTTAGTATGTGTTCAGTTTAGTCCCGGCCCTATTCTAAAGCATGTTTAAGGTCTAGTAGACCTATTCAAGCGACACTTTGATTTTATTCGTTGAATAGTATTATGAAATGTTCATAAAATATTTCGTTTTGTACAGTAATGCCTTTAACCCTAGACCGGTGATGGTTACGAGTTAGGAGGTTACATTTGATTAGTATCAGAGCTACGGTTTAGTCGATTCTCGGACTAACGTAGTATATGAGGGTCTAGCTATACATGCCATATGTATATAAAATGTGATAATGTGATGAATCCTAATGTGTAAAATGTGTTTTTCGTATAGTAATGGATCCCTAAAGAGCCTTAGCTGACGATGTTAAGCAATGCGCCTGCTCCCGCTCAAGGGACAGCGCCATCTGAATCTATTGAATCCCTAAAGAGGGAAAGGCTAAACAAGCCTTCTTCCAATTGATAAACGAGTGGTTCACTCAGTACGTAAGAACTAATCTGTCTGTTTCACAACCTCCGCCCCCACCTAATACTCCTCAGACTTCTATTGCACCTTCGGTTATGAGCTTGAATCTATTGAATAAAGCTCTGGTCAATAAAATCTGTAAATATGGAGCTGAAGAGTTTAGGGCCACTAGTGATGACGACGTCGAGAAAACTGAGTTTTGGCTAGAGAGCACTATACGAGTATTTGATGAAATGCCATTGACTCCTGAAGAATGCATAAAATGTGTTGTTTCCTTGCTATGAGATGCAACTTTTCAATGGTGGAAGACCTTGATTTCCATTGTTCCTAAAGAACGGGTTACATGGGATTTCTTTCAGTCTGAGTTTCAGAAGAAATACATTAGCCAGAGATTTATAGATCAAAAACGAAAAAGTTTCTGAAATTGAAATAGGGTGGCATATCTGTCATCGAGCATGAACGAGAGTTCGTGAGACTAAGTCAATATGATCAAGAATGTGTTTAAACTGAAGCAATAATGTGTAAACGGTTTGAAGACAGCCTAAATGAAGATATCTGTTTGCTGGTTGGGATTTTGGAAATAAAAGAGTTCGTTGTGCTTATTGATCGAACATGCAAAGCTGAGGCACTCAAGAAAGATAAAAGAAAAGCTGATACAGAAGCTAGAGATGCAAGAAAGAGATTTTCGAGTAAAATATTTCAGTCTGCTTCAAAGAATTTTAGAGATGAACATTGCCATTCTAAGGCTAATATGGGACATTTGAATAGATATTGTGCTAGGTCACAGTCAAATTCCAAAGCTCCAACAACATCGATGTTTAGTGTAGGAAATGTTCGATCTGAGCGACCTGAATGTAAGCATTGTGGTAAAAGACATTCGAGAAGTTGTAGGTTGAATGACCGAACCTGTTTTAGATGTGGATCGTTAGATCATTTCATCTGAGACTTCCTAGAGTCTGTTGAGCAAGAGATTATTCAGAATCTGAGATCTAATAATGTTTTAGCTAGAGTTAGACCTTCTCGAAATACAAGGAATTTCAGTGGTAGTCAGAGAACTATGTAAGACACTGTTGCGAGATCTGAAGCTAGAGCGTCTGCCAGAGCGTATGCCATCCGAACCCATTAGGAAGCTTCATCTTCATATGTTATAACAGGTACAATTACTCTTTATGATACTTTTGTGATTGCATTGATAGACCCAGGTTCTACTCATTCGTATATATGCATGAACTTAGTATCCAGTAAGACTTTGCCTATAGAGTTTACTGAATTTGTTATTAGAGTATCGAACCCCTTAGGTAAAAGTGTCCTAGTTGATAAAGAATGCAAGAACTGTTTGCTGATGTTTAGAGATGTTTATTTTTCAACTGATCTGATGCTATTACCATTTAATGAGTTTGATATAATTTTGGGTATGGATTGGTTGACATTGCATGATGCTATTGTGAATTGCAAAAGAAAGACTATTGATTTGAGATGCCAGAATGATAAAATAGTTCGGATTGAGTCTAATGATTTAAATGGGTTACCTGCTGTGATATCAGTGATGAAAGCTCAGAATTATGTGAAAAAGGGTTATGAAGCTTATTTTGCTTATGTGATTGACTCAAAAATAACTGAAAAGAAAGTTGAATCAGTGTCAGTTGTTTGTAAATTCCCTGATGTATTTCCTAAAGAATTGCTGATATTATCTCCGATACGTGAAGTTGAATTTGGTATTGATTTGTTATCGAGAACAACTCCTATTTCAATAGCTCCGTATAGAATGGCACCAACAGAATTGAAAAAGTTGAAGTTATAGTTACAAGAGTTGGCCGATAGAGGATTCGTAAGACTGAGTTTCTTACCTTGGGGTGCTCTTGTTCTATTTGTGAAAAAGAAAGATGGCACGATGAGAATGTGCATTGATTACCGTCAGTTGAACAAATTGACTATAAAGAATAAATATCCTTTGCCCAGAATTGATGATTTGTTTGATTAGCTGAAAGGAGCCACCATGTTTTTAAAGATATATATGAGATCGAGATACTACTAGTTGCAAGTAAAATATTTAGATATTCCGAAAAATGCTTTCAAAACGAGGTACGAGCATTATGAGTTTTTAGTTATGCCTTTCGGACTAACAAATGCTCCTGCTATTTTTATGGATCTGATGAAAAGAATTTTCAGACCGTACTTAGATCAATTTATTGTTGTATTCATTAACGACATTTTGATTTATTTGCGAGATGAAACTGAACATGCTGAACATCTTAGAATTATGTTGCAAACTCTATGAGATAAGCAATTGTATGAAAATTTTAGTAAATGTGAATTATGGTTGCGAGAAGTTGGTTCTGTGGCATATTGTGTCAGCATCTGGTATACAGGTGGATCCAAGCAAGATTTCAGCTATTTTAGAGTGGAAGCCTCCGAGAAATGTGTCCGAAGTTCGTAGTTTTTTGGGACTAGCTGGTTATTATCGACAGTTTGTAAAAGGTTTTTAATTGATAGCTACTCCGTTGACTACATTGCTTCAGAAAGATGTGAGATTTGAATTGTCTGATAAATTCAGAAAAGTTTCGATCAGTTGAAAACTCTATTGACTGAAGCTCCAATTTTGGTACAACCGGAATCGGGTAAAGAATTCGTGATTTATAGTGATGCTTCGTTAAATGGTCTAGGATGTGTTTTGATGCAGGAAAGCAAATTTATAGCTTATGCCTCAAGACAACTAAAGTCGCATGAAAAGAACTATCCGACACACGATCTTGAGCTAGCTACAATTGTTTTTACATTAAAGATTTGGCGCCATTATCTTTTCAGTGAGAAATGCATGTATTTTCAGATCATAAAAGTCTGAAATATTTGATGACCCAAAAATATTTGAATCTGTGATATAGAAGATGGTTAGAGCTTTTGAAAGACTACGAGCTTGTGATAGACTATCATCCGGGTAAGGAAAATGTTATTGCTGATACACTGAGTTAGAAATCATTATTTGCATTACGTGTGATGAATGCTCATTTAGACTTGTCTGATGATGGTTCAGTTTTAGCTGAATTGAAAGCGAAACTGTTGTTCTTACAACAAATATGTAATGCTTAGAAAGTTGATAATGAAATGCTAGTGAAACGAGCTCAGTGTGATTTGAACTCTGATTTTGAATTTAGAGTTGATGATGATAATTGTTTGAAATTTTGAGATCAAATTTGTGTTCCGAGAAATCCAAAGTTATTACAGTTAATTTTGAATGAAGCTCATAATAGTCGCCTATCTGCTCATCCAGGAAGTACAAAGATGTACCATGATTTGAAGCAACACTATCAGTGGTCTGGTATAAAAAGGGATATCTCTGACTTTGTCTCGAAATGTTTAGTCTGTCAACAAGTTAAACCTGAACATCAGGTTCCATCTGGTTTCTTGCAACCAATTCTAATTCCTGATTGGAAATGGGACAGAGTGACAATGGATTTTGTCACAGGTTTACCTTCACTCCGAGAAAGAAAGATGCAATTTGGGTCGTAGTTGATCGATTGACGAAATCCGCCTTGTTTATTCCAGTACGATCTGATTACTCACTGGATAAGTTAGCAGAACTTTACTTTTCTGATATTGTGAGATTGCATGGGGTGCCACTATCTATTGTATCTGACAGAGATCTAAGGTTTACTTCACGATTTTGGAAGAAACTGCAAAAAGCCTTAGGTACTAAATTGCATTTCAGTACAGCTTTTCACCCACAAACGGATGGTCAATCCAAACGGATCATTCAGATTCTCGAGGATATGTTGAGATGTTGCATTCTTGAGTTTAATGGTACGTGGGAACAATATTTTCCATTGATTGAATTTGCGTATAATAATAGTTTTCAGTCGAGCATCAGAATGGCACCTTATGAGGCTTTGTACGGACACAAATTTTGAACACCTCTGTATTGGATGAGCTCAGTGAAAATAAGATACACGGGGTCGATTTGATAAAAGACACTAAACAAAAAGTGTAGGTGATCCGTGATAGTCTGAAAGTAGCGTCTAATCGTCAAAAATCTTATGCAGATTTGAAACAAAAGTATATTGAGTTTGAGATCGGTGATAAAGTGTTCTTGAAAGTATCTTTGTGGAAGAAAATAGTCAAATTTGGATGTAAAGGCAAATTGAGTCCGAGGTTCATCGAGTTGTATGAAATCATCGAGCGCATTGGACCTGTTGCTTATATATTGTTTTTGCCATCTGAGTTAGAAAAGATCCATAATGTATTTCATGTGTTAATGCTTCGTCGATACAGATCTGATCCATCACATGTGATTACTCCGTCTGAGATTGAAATCCGATTCGATATGACTTACGAAGAGGAACCGATTAGTATTTTAGATCGTGAAGTGAAAGATTTACGAAATAAGAAAATCTCGTTAGTAAAGGTACTGTGGCATCGACACAGAGTGGAAAAGGCTACGTGGGAGCCCGAAAATGTAATGAGACAAAAATATCCGAATCTATTCAACGGTAAGATTTTCGGGGACGAAAATCCCTAAGGGGGAGAATTGTAGCAGTCTAGTTTAGACCCTAGTCAGAATAGTTGTTTTAAGACCACAAATTTGAATCAAAAAAATATTCTAATATTATTTTCTATGTTTGCAGTATATGATTAAGCATGTATAAAATTTCTGTGAATTAATTTGTCCGTTTGTGTGCTTAATTTGACATAAGGACTTAATTGTGAAAGATGCAAAATTAGCATGCTTTATGTAAAGGTATCTATTTGTTATGGCTTTTATTATATGGAGTCCTTATGTTGTTATTAAACCAAAGGGATTTTGAACGGACAAAAATGCCATATATTGTGGAAAATGAATGATAATAAAAAGGTTAAAAATGGAATTTGTTAATTAAGTTAATGTATAATAAAATAGAAGGTTAAATTAATGCTCATCTTTTGTGTTCTTCATCGAAAATAGAAAAGCAAAATACGGTTTGAAGCTTTGTGATATTCGGCCTAGGGTTAAGCTTAATTAAGGTATTTTTTACTCGATTTTTGATAATTTCTACTTTTTTGTAATCGTCGCTTCATGTTCTTCAAAACCCATGCTTAAATTTTGTGAATTGATAATGATTTTGAAATATGCCATTGATGAATTCATGAGTTTTGTGATGATTTTTGATGAAATATGAATATATGTGTTAGATAAACATGTTTTGTCTTTGGATTTTCAGTGAATTTGAGTAATTTGGACTAAATTGAGAAAAAATATTTTGAGGGACTAAATTGTGAAATAAATAAAATGTATGGACTTGTATGAACTACATGAACATTCAGCTAAGCATGGGTATATTGTAATGGCCCGAATTGTGCTGAATGGGTAATTGGAGGCTCATGAATTCAGCTATGGTTGCCTCATCTTTTCATTTTTACCTAGTTGGTTTTAGTTTTGTCTGCTGGAAGGCCGTTTGTGGTAAAGGTGTGTTCGGGTTTTTACTTTTGGGACCCTTTTTATTTATTCTTTGGTAACTGATTTCTTTTTCTTTTGTACCGAAGTTTGTGAGAGATTTCAAGTTTCGATTGGTTTTTGCAATTCTCTTCCTCTCCTTGCATCTAGAGTTTCTTTTGGGTCGATTCTCTCTTCTTTTCTTCCCCTCTCTCGAGTTTTGGTGACTTTATTTTTCCCTCTTACTCAAACACTTTGCTTTGGCCGATTATTTCCTCTCCTCCTCTTTTTCATTTCTTTCGACTTTGGCCTTGGTTCATGACTGATTCTTTCCTTCTTCAGCCTTTACTTTTTCATTTTGGTTTTCGATTTAGCATCTATTCTTTGGCAACCGAATTTTGCGAGGAGTGAAGGAGTACTCAAGAAATATTGAAGCATTTTGAAATGTTCCTATCGTCATTCGTCTGAAGATATTCGGCAAGCAACGGGTGGTCAATCCTAACCAGCGATCTAAGTGGGCTAAGCCACATCTATCGACCAAGGTTTGGAGTTCTCGAGGATCTTAGCACATTTTCACAAATAGGTGTGTAATCACACTATCTCCTCTACGAGTCGGCAAAAGTCGCAAAGCCGAAACCTCAGCATATGAGCCTCACAAGCGTGCGATCACTCGTGTGGTAAACCGAGCCCACAATCATGTGCGATAGGCTATAAAGGCCACCACAGACATTCTCGTGCTCTTGGGCCGACATGGGCCTTGTTTGGCTGAAATGGGCCGTGTAGGCCCAATGGGCTCGTAGGCACACACGGATTAAATCCATGATAAGTGGCAAATACTGGACTGGGCTATGTAGTTCACATAGCCGTGACTGAATTTGGGCTAAATGGGCCACACGAATGTGTAGGTCCACGTGGACCGAATAGTGGGCCTTGGGCCCATTTACACCGTTATGACCATTTGGGTTATCTGTGTCGCTCGAGGTGACTGTAAACCTACAAAGAGGTTGTTATCTGTGCTAAGACCCTAAAATAGGTAAAATGACCGAAATGCCCTTATAGGGTAGAATGACCGTAATGCCCCTATAAGGCAAAATGACTGTAATACCCCTGTAGGGTAAAATGACCGTAATGCCCCTGTAAGGTACAATGACCTTAATAACCCTGTAAGGTAAAATGACCGTAATGCCTCTATAGGGTAAAATGACTGTAATGCCCCTGTAGGGTAAATGACTATTTTGCCCCTCGAGGGTAAATGACTGACTTGTGCTATGATTTGACTGATTTGACTGTGATTGTATGACTATGATTTGATTGACTTAACTATGAATGATATGATGATTTGTGGGCCAGACATTCTGCATACATGACATACTACATAGGGTTGGGATATTGGTTATAGAGGAAGTACTATTCTAATAGGCTCGCACGGGTCGCACGAGACAACTGTGGACCTAGTAATGATCTATTAAGGTCACACGGGTCACACGAGACGACTATGGACCTACCGATGGCTTTAAGCCAATTAATCTGATTATGGCTCTATGCCAACCTAATTATGGCTCTGCGCCATCTTGATTATGACTTTGTGTTGATCACATTTATTTATGGTTGTGTGCCGATCGTAATTATTGATGACTTTGTGTCGATCATATTTACCCATGGCTGCGTGTCGATTATATTACCGTAGCTGATGGCTCTGTGTCGATCATATTACAACTACTGATAGCTTTTTAGCCATCCTGTTTATAGCTTATAACTATCCTATTTATGGCTCCTAGCCATACTGTTACTAGCAGCTTTGTTGCGATCATCGACATCGCGCTCTGCTTGCAATATCACATCGGTGGCGTTGCCACATATCTTATCTTGGCATTCTCAAGCGTTATTATTATTGGCAGCTATGATGCAATATTAGTGTGTTGGCTAGGTGGGTCGATTTTATCCCCACATGGTGTGTTGGTTGGTACAGGTGGTGTGTTGGCTGGATTAGGGTGGGTTGCATATGTGCACGATACATTCACTGTTACTGTGATGGGCTAGGCCCAATTGATTCTGTTATGGGTTGTGACCCAAATGATATGGTTTTGGGCTTAGGCCCACATATACTCTAAAATTAGTTGTACTGTTACTGTAATAGGGCTCAAGCCCAGACTGTTTTCATTTTTGTATACTGACTATTTCTTTAATAAGGGGATTACACACTGAGTTTTCGTAACTCGCCCCATTTTTAACCATTCAAGTAATCCCCAACATTAAACGGTTCGGAGCTGCGAGGGACTAGGAGAGGGCCACAGAACTGCACATGTTTTATTCTGTTTTGCTCATTTACTTAAGCACTTTGATTTTGATTTGGGTTGTCATAAGGCCTCTATAATTTCTGGATTTTAATTTTGGGATTTTATTGACTGTGATTTAAATCTACTAGAAGTAGAAGACGATTTTCCAAAACAATAACTATTTTCAAACGTTACGTTTCTGCAACTCAATTTTTAAATATCATGTTTTCGTAAATCATTTGTTTTAAATTAATCTTCTACAATAATAAGGTTTTAAAGGTAATAACATTTTAAAAATGGAATAACTTTTTAACAAAACAATGATTGAAAATAAACAAACGCGAAATGAGGTTTTGTATAAGTTTTAAATAGTAAGAAGTTCTAAATTTCAAGAAGGGTTTTCAATGAAAACATGGTTTTCAATGAAAACATGGTTTTCGAAAAACACTTCAATGTGACACGCCAGATTCGGCCATAACGTCTAGGCCGGGTTTGGGGTGTTACATATATAGAGATTTTGTATATTTTATGATTTTATGAAATAGGGACTAAAGTGTCAAAATGTAAAAATATGAGGGCTAATTTGTAAATTGCCCTAAATATGTGTTTTTGGATTTAATTGAATGATTTAGTGAATAAAAGGATTAAATTTGAATATGTATAGATCAAGAATCGAAGAAAACGGATTTAGATCGAGGAAAGTCGAAAATAGTTTAATAGTCATTCGTTTCTGTTCTTCCTGTACGAGGTAAGTCTATATACAAATTAATGTATTTCTATTGATTTATGAATATTCATATGAAATTTCATTGTGATGAATGTGTACGAGATGATAACTATTTGAAATCTGGGGAAGTATCGACAATATATCAAAGTCCGAGAAGTCCGTACGAACCTAGGAATAGATAGGATTACATATAGGTTTCCGATATGTGATATCATGTAATACCACATCTGAGATGTTGGCATCTATTTGAGATTTACGTGTAAGACCATGTTTGGGACATTGGAATCGTATTTGATTCGTGTAAGACCCTATCTAGGACAGTGGCATCGATATCTGAATACATGTAAGACCACGTCTGGGACGTTGGCATTGTACGATTATTCTAAGTATTCCGAGCATCCTATTTGATTTCAAATGGTTCAACGGGCAAGTCCGAGAAATGAATTACTATATGAATTGTATATTCGTTACAGGTACATTTGATGTGTATGATTTGAATAGGCATGAAAGGTGAGTATATGTACATATATGTAATGAATAAAATGTGATATATGTATGTTTGAGATATGAGCAAAAGAAATGCTTGAGATATGATATGTTGGTAAGCAATGGCAATTCAATTGAGCTAAAGAGAAATCTATGTGTTTGAAATGAAGATATGTTAATGAACTTGATTTGCTATGCTTGTAAATGATTATATGTTAAGTTTATTTGTATATGGCTTACTAAGCTTTTGAAAGCTTACTTTGTGTGTGTTTGCTTTATTTTATAGATCGTTAAAGCTACGAAAGGCTCGGAGATCGTTGAGGATCGTCATCACACTACCCAATCCTATTTTGGTATCTTTTGAAAGTGTATATACTAAAGTATGGCATGTATAGGCTAGTCACTTTGAATTCTGTTTGAGATATGTATATAGCCCTGTGATATGGCTAGATAAATGGTTGTGATATGATTTAGTAGTCATGTTATATGATGCTTTGTTTGGTATAGTTTAATGACTAATGAAATGGTCAAAGTAATGGTAAGCTTATTGATGCAAAGTTTGGTATATCAATGATGAGAAGATGTCTTATTATTTTGGTAAGTTGTGGATGAATCATGCTTGGATTTACTTGTGATTTAGTTGGGTTAATTGGAATATAAGATGTTTTGATGAAATGATCTTGAATGAGTAAAATAGATGGTCAATTTGGTATGGTTTTGGATGCCATAAGTGTAGGAATGATGCTTGTATGTGCTTGTAGGGATGACCCAAAGTGTGGGTGGCATTTTAGCCTTCCAAATGGCCTATAATTGCCCACACGGTTGAGCACACGGGCGTGTGGCTCGACTGTGTCCCTCGTGGTTGTATTTCAAAATAAGTCAAAATCGACCACCGACTGGACATACGGGCGTGTGACTAGCCGTGTGGTGCAAGCCAGTAGCGACCGCGGGTGAGGCCCACAGACGTGTCCACGGCCATGTGGACAAGTCAGTATGTATGCCCTATTTTTACACAGCTTTGACACACGGGGTGTCTGAGGCCATGGGAGGCACACAGCCTACCCACACAGGGGTGTGACCTCTATAACTTAAAAAAAATTAAATTTTTGAGAATTTCTATATGTGTTCGGTTTAGTCCTGGCCCTATTCTAAAGCATGTTTAAGGTCTAGTAGACCTATTCAAGGGACACTTTGATTTTATTCGTTGAATATTATTATGAAATGTCCGTTAAAGGTTCCCTTTTATCTGATAATGCCTTTAACCCTAGACCGGCTATGGTTATGGTTAGGGGTGTTACAAAGACAATGGTAGCCAACTCTAAATCATGTGTCGGATAATTCTTCTCATGCGAATTTAACTGTCTAGAAGCATCTGCTATCACCTGGCCTTCTTGCATGAGTACACAGCCCAATCCAATCAAGGATGCATCGCTGTAGATCACAAATTCTTTTCCCGATTTAGCTTGTACTAGAATTAGAGCCTCTGTCAACAATGCTTTTAATTTCTCAAAACTCTGTTGACACTTTTCCGTCCATTCAAACTTCACATCTTTCTGTAACAGTCTCGTCATCAGGTAGCTATCATAGAAAACCCCTTGACAAATCGTCTGTAATAACCAGCTAGGCCCAGAAAACTTCTCACCTCTGTTTTGTTCTTGGGTGGCTTCCACTCAAAAATGGCCAAAATTTTGCTTGGATCAATTCAGATTCCATCTCCCGAGACAATATGCCCCAAAAATCCAACTTCCTTGAGCCAAAATTCACTTTTGTTGAACTTGGCATACAACTGATTATCTCGTAAAATCTGTAAAATTGTCCTCTGTTGCTTGGCATGCTCATGCTCATCACGGGAATATATCAGTATGTCATCAATAAGACAAACACAAACTTATCCAAGTATGGCTGAAAAATACAGTTCATTAAATCCATAAACACCGCAGGGGAATTTATTAAACCAAAAGGCATGACTAAAAATTTGTAATGCCCATACCTCATCCGAAATGCAGTTTTTGGCACATCTAAATCTTTCACACTTAACTGATAATACCCTGTTCTGAAATCTATATTGGAAAACACAGTGGCTCCCTTCAATTGATCAAACAAATTGTCGATCCTTGGCAATGGGTACTTGTTCTTCACGGTTACCTTATTAAGTTGCTGATAATCTATGCATAGTCTCATGGAACCATCTTTCTTTTTCACAAATAGCACTACAGCACCCCATGGAGAATAACTCAGTCTTGCAAAACCTTTGTCCATCAACTCTTGCAACTGTGCCTTCAATTCCTTCAACTCAGTTGGAGCCATTCTGTATGGAGCAATCGATATCGGTGTCATACCATGAGCTAATTCGATACCAAATTCAACCTCTTTAACCGGAGGCAACCCTGGCAATTCTTCGGGGAAAACATCTGGATATTCATATACTATCAGCACTGATTCAATTCTTAACTCGGTCTCTTTGGCATTAATCAAAAAAGCAACATATGCCTCATACCCCTTTCTTACATACCTCTGAGTTGACATGTGAGAGATCACTATAGGTGACCTGTCTTGTTCATCTGATTCAACAGAAGAGTGTCCCCATTTTTACATCTCAAATTCAATGTATTTCTTTCCACAATTTACTGTCATATCATGAGTGGTTAACCAGTCCATACCAAGAATTATATCGAATTCATCAAATGGCAATAGCATGAGACTTACCTTAAAATAGTGACCTCTAATCATCAATGGAAAATCTTTGCATACTTTATCAACTAATACACTTTTGCCTAGTGGATTAGATGCTTTTATCACAAACTCTGTAGACTCTATGGTCATGCTTATACTAGATACTAATTTCATGCAAATGTATGAGTGGGTAGATACTGGATCAATTAAAGCAACAACATTAGTATCATAGAGAGAAAATGTGCCCGTAATTACATTAGGGGATGATGCCTCTTCGCGAGCGCAAATAGCATAAGTCCTTGCAGGAGCTCTACCCTCAGGCCTCGCATCCTGCTCTCGGGGTGTACCTTTACTACTCGTTCTACTACCCGGGCTTCTTTGTTGTCTTCCTCTATTAGCGCTTCCTGATCTTGCACTCTGAGCCTTCTCTTTTCAACCATCTCTGGGCATTCTTGAATAAAATGGTCTTGGGAACCACACCTAAAACAAGCACTCTCATGTGCATAGCATTCACCAGGGTGTCGCCTGCCACACTGTGGGCATTCCGATCTATTAGATCGAATGTTTCCAACGCTTGCAACTAAAGTAGTCTGACTTTATTCCCCGAGTACTACTTACCCTTACTTCTAC
The DNA here is from genome assembly GCA_025506655.1 of Gossypium rotundifolium. Taxonomy (NCBI): domain Eukaryota; kingdom Viridiplantae; phylum Streptophyta; class Magnoliopsida; order Malvales; family Malvaceae; genus Gossypium; species Gossypium rotundifolium. Next base: position 81,403,427 of record CP106722.1, on the reverse strand, counting down.
TCGAAAACCCAGCTGAAGTAGCTGATCGGGTAAAGAAGCCTCTTGACTTCTTGGATGAAGATTAAAATGACTTGTTCAATTATCTCTTTCTTGAATCACGAGACTCCATCTCAGCTGTTCTTTTCTCTTTAACCAACTTCTCGGCTTTGCAAGCCCGATCCACTAGTACAACAAATTCTTTCAACTCAAGAACACCAACAAATAATTTGATATCTTTATTTAATCTATCCTCGAACCTCTTACACATATGGCTTCAGAGGACACGCACTCATGAGCGTACTTACTAAGTCTAACAAATTCACGCTCTACTTTCATCTTACCTTGTTTCAGTTCAAAGAATTACTTTCTTTTCTGATCGATAAACCTCTGACTAATGTACTTCTTCTGAAATTCTTCTTGGAAAAACTCCCACGTAATCCTTTCCCTTGGTACAACTGACACAAGGGTATTCCACCACTAATAATTAGAATCTCTCAGAAGAGACACTACACATTTCATGCACTCTTCAGGTGTGCAAGATAATTCATCAAATACTCGAATGGTGTTTTCAAGCCAGAATTCTGCTCTTTCTGGATCGTCATCTTTACTAGCCCAGAATTCTTTGGGCCCTTGTTTCCAGATTCTATCAACCAGAGGCTTTTCTATTCTTACCACTTTTACCACTGGAAGAGCTACAAAGGTAGCCTGAGGAATAGGCGGGGGTGGAAGGGTTGTGCATTCGGGTTCGTACGAACGAACTCCGTATACCATGCATTCATCATATGGAGAAAGGCTTCCCTAGCCTCTTCTCCTCCTCTCTGACTCACGGTTGTAGGTCTACCCTCATTTTCATTTGGGAGTCGGCGCATTACTTTCTACATCATCCGCCACAGCTCTATCGGGATCTATTTACCATATAAAAATGCAATTTAAGTCATCAGGAGTCGTCACACTATCATTATATAAATACTCACATGTATGGCATGTATAACTAGAATCATGTATATGCTACGTTAGTCTGAGAATCGACTAAATTGTGCTCTGATACCACTAAATGTAACACCCCTTACCCGTGTCCGATGCTGGTATAGGATATGAGGTATTACCGAACTTAACTTGCTTAAACATACATTATCAGGCGATAAAATTTCTTTTCAAACTTAAAACTTTTCATCCATATTCATAACATCCTTATTATAGGCCTACGAGGCCCTAAACATACGGGAGGTTTCGAAATTAATTTGAAAACTTTTACGCTTTTAGAAAATTTTTACCTAAATAGGGGCCACACGCCCGTGTGAAGTGGGACACGCCCGTGTGGGCAGGCCGTGTAGTCACACACACCCATGTCCCTTCCCGTGTGGAATTTAATTTTTATTTCGAACCTACAGGGGTTTTCACATGGCCGGACACATACCCCTGTCAATAGCCCGTGTCTCTCACGCGGCCTAGACACGCCCGTGTCCTCACCCGTGTGTGAAAACCTTAGCATTCTATTTATGATGTCAGCAACTTCTCAAGGGGCACACAGCCTAGGCACACGCCCATGTGCTGGCCCGCGTGACGAATCGAATTCTCATAAATTTGGTGCAGGGGACACACGGCCTATCAACACACCCATGGGTGTTGACCGTGTGTCACACATGGCCTAGACACATACCTGTGTGTCTACCCGTGTGGACAATTAGAAGGCCATTTTCCAAGCCAGTTGCCACCCTAAAACATTATCACACTTATACTAACTCAAGCAATGCATGATATGGCAATAATATCCTATAAAGAACCGCTAATCATCATTCAAACACTTCACATTTTACCTCATCATTTGCATAAACTTTCCCTTCATAAAACTTATCATCATTAAAATATGAAACATGACAAATATTGGCCAATTCCCTATGGCCATATACAAAGTGAGTGTATAACATTAGTAGCCAACCCTTTGGCTCTCAAATATGACATAATACAAAATGACCAAGTCCTATACATGCCATACTTAAAATAAATCAACTTTACTATACCAAAAGAATAATTGATAGTGTGATCCGAGCTCCGACGTTCTACGATCCTCGAGCTAGCTTGGCGATACTAAAAGGAAAAGAGAAAAGAGAGGGGTAAGCATATAGCTTAGTAAGTTTGCATGAATTAATATAGCAATTTAAGTGTTCATGGTAAAATCCATTCATCTCATATAACAATAGCAATACAAGTTCTTAAGTTCTTAGGCATACTTACTTATACTCGCTCTTACCATCACACATCACATTATGGATCCATAACTTGTAATTTTACTTATGGTACCTATATCACTTAGTCACATAATTTAGCACTTATGCTAACTTGGACGTAAACTTAAATCATCATCATCCTTAACATAAATAGAACTCATTATCATACTTGTATAATTTAACTCTATAGCTTCTTCGCATACTTAACTCTTTTGCCCGTTGAACTACTCGAAATATCAGAGGATACTCAATCTCATCATACATGTATCATGATGCCAATGCCATATCCCAGATATGGTCTTACATGGGATCACTTATTGATGCCGATGCCATATCCCAGATATAGTCTTACACGGGATCCCTTAGCTCGATGTCGATGCCATGTCCCAGACATTAGACTTACACGAGATCTCCCTTTGGTGCCGAAGCCATGTCCCAGATATGGTCTTACACAGGGTCTTCCTTATTCGATGCCGCTGCCATCTCCCAGACATGGTCTTATACGGGATCTACATTCGGTGCTGATGCCATGTCACAGACATGGTCTTATACGGGATCGTCCTTATCCCATGTCGTGACATAGATATCCTCGTTATTCCGAATCTTCATTCGGGACTTCAACTTGTCATATTCTCTTCATTTTTACATTGAGGTATCATTAATTAATTTCATGGAAATAATAATATGCATTTCTGATAATAATAAGAAATTTAAATACGATAACATATGTTAATTTCACACAAATTTACCTCTGTACTCAAAATGTATATAGATGTTTGATTTAGTCCACGACCTTATTCTTGTCCCGGTTTCGGTCTGGGCTTCGCATTTCTTTATCTATAATGACAACTTCACTTATTTAATATTCACATTGACTAAATCGAGTCATGAATCACACTTTGGCAAAAATTATGATTTTGTCCCTAAACTTTCTCATAATTACACCTTTGCCCCTAAGCTCGTAAAATGATTTTTATTCAACTTTCTTGTATTTTAAGCTTAGCCGAATTATTCTCTTAACTACAACAGCCCTTAATTTCCACTATTTCACTCATGTATGATCTTTTTTACAACTTTTACAATTTGGCCTTTTATGCATTTTTCATGAAAATCACTTAGAAAAGGATGTTTATCATACATCAAACTTTCATATTCTTCCTTAAAACATCAAATTACATGCATGTCATACATGGGTAAATTATTGAATATAAACCCTAGCTCAAAATATAGCTAGAAATAGCTAAACTGAGCTATGAGGGTCTCAAAAATACGAAGAACATTAAAAACGGGGCTAAGATGCACTTACTATCAAGCTTGGAAGTTGAAGAAACCCTAGCTATGTCTCCTTGCAAATTTTGGCACTTAGAGGAAGAAGATGGACAAGATTTTGGCTTATTTTTCCCTTTTTAATTCATTAATTAACCAAATGACTAAAATGCCCTTAAGGCCCTTTCTTGAGATTTTTCCTTCCCATGCCCATTTTTGTTATCTTAACATATAATGGTCTAATTTCTAAATAAGGACTTCTAATAATTTTTATGATGCTAGTTCATACTTAAATCTTCTAGAATCTCATATTTTCTAATCTTTGTAATTTAGTCCTAATGGATAAATTGTTTACTAATTAATAAAATTCCTTCATGAAATTTTCACACAATCATACAAATACCTCGTAAGCCTCATAAAAATCATTAAAATACATATTTCTACTTTAGATTTATGGTCTCGCACCACTATTCTGACTAGGCCCTAAATCGGGCTGTTACACAAAATGAGCTCAATGTGAGTCGATTTCTGATTCAGAGTTTCGAATAGGGCATGATGACTGCTTGATGTTTTGTGACAGAATATGTGTACCAAGAAATTCTGAGCTCATTCGAAAGATTCTAAACGAAGCACACAGTAGTTTTTTATCAATACATCCGGGAAGCACGAAAATGTATAACGATTTGAAACAGTTTTATTGGTGGCATGGCATGAAACGAGATATCTCAGAATTTGTTTCAAAATGTTTGATTTATTAACAAGTCAAAGCTGAGCATCAAGTGTCGTCAGGTTTATTACAGCCTATTATGGTTCCTAAATGGAAGTGGGATAGAGTAACAATGGATTTCGTATCAGGTTTACCCTTATCTCCGAGAAAGAAAGATGCGATCTGGGTTGTTGTTGACAGATTGACAAAATCAACTCATTTCATTCCTGTACATACGGATTATTCACTTGATAAATTGGCTGAGTTGTATATCTCAGAGATTGTTCGATTGCACAGAGTGCCACTATCTATTGTTTCAGATAGAGATCCGACATTCACTAGCAATTTTGAAAGAAATTACAAGAAGCTTTAGGTACAAAGCTACTTTTCAGCACCGCGTTTCACCATAAACAAATTGTCAATCTAAAAGATTTATTCATATACTTAAGGATATGCTGCATTGTTGCATTCTTGAGTTTGAAGGTAGCTGGGAGAAATATGTATCGCTGGTTGAATTTGCTTACAATAATAGCTTCCAATTGAGTATAAAGATGGCACTATACGAAGCTTTATACGATCGTAAATGTCGAACAGTTTTGTTTTGGATTGAGCTCAGCGAAAATAAGATTCACGGGGTTGATCTAACCAGAGAGACTGAAGAAAAAGTGAAAGAAATTCGCGATAGTTTAAAAGCAGCTTCGGATCGACAGAAATCGTACGCAGACTTGAAACTGAAAGATATTGTGTTCCAGATCGGGGATAAAGTGTTTTTGAAAGTATCTCCGTAGAAAAAGATATTGTCGTTTGGTCGAAAAAGGATATTGAGTCCGCGATTTATCGGACCGTATGAGATTACTGAGCGAGTTGGACCAGTGGCATATCGACTATCTTTACCGTCTGAGTTAGAGAAAATACATAATGTGTTTCATGTGTCAATGCTTCGATGATACTAATCCGACCCTACACATGTCATTTCCCCGACTGAGGTTGAAATTCAGTCTGATATGTCATATACTGAAGAACCAATTCAAATTTTAGCTCGTGAGATTAAAGAGCTGAGAGATAAGAAAATCGCTTTAGTGAAAGTATTAAGGCATCGACACGGGGTTGAAGAAGCTACATGATAACTCGAGGATGCTATAAGAAAACAATACCCGAACCTATTCACTGGCAAGATATTTGGGGACAAAAATCCCTAAGGGGGTAGAGTTGTAACAGCCTAGTTTTAGCTAAATCAGAACAGTGGTTTCAGAACCACAAATTCGATGTTAAAAAATTATTTTAATATTATTTTATGTGTTTACAGCATGTTATTTGATATGTGTGAAAATTTCGTGAGCTAATTTTATCGTTTAAATGGTTAATTAGAGAAAAAGGACTAAATCGCGTAAAGTGCAAAACTTGTGTTCTATTAGCTAAAAGTGTCTAATTGTTATAGAACCTTAAATTTAAAGTCCTTATGTTGAAATTAGACCATTAACATGATAGTGGATGATAGTGGCTTGGTAAATTTGAAATTATAAATGTTCATTAAGGTGAAATAGGTAATTTGGTTAATAAAGGATATTATAATAAAACAAAGTCAAAATATTTGTTCATATTTCTTCTTATTGCCGAAATTAAAAGAGAACAAGAAGAGAAATAGGGTTTTTCATTTGGCTAAGGAAAGTCAAGCAATTAGGTATGTTTTGAGCTTGGTTTTTGATGATTTTTACGTTTTTTAGATCGTTGCTTCGTGTTCTAGCTAGCACATACCTTTAATTTCGAAACTGTTAAAGATTTTGAGAGTTTCTACTGTTAAAGCTCGGTATGTTTAATGTTGACAAAAATGTCAAAAAGGGACTAAATTGAAATATGTAAAATTTATGTGGTAAATTTGTGAAAAAATGAAATATGTGGGCTACTAGGGACACTAGTGAAATTCAGATTTGGTGAAATTGGATTAAATTGCATGAATTTGTGATTTTAGGAAATAAGGACTAAATTGTAAAAGTTATGAAACATTACAGGAAAATATGTAAAAATGCCCAAATGTGTATTTTCGAATTAAATTGAATGAGTAGATGATTAAATGAGATAATTTTGAATACATATAGATCAAGAAAGAAAGAATTCAGATTTAGATCAGGGGAAAAGCAAGGTTATCGGGTAGTCAATCTGATCCGTCAATTTCGAATACGAGGTAAGTTCGTATGTGATGATTATATTATAAATGTGTGTTAAAATGCTTTAATATTGCATAAATTGTTAAAAATTATGGATAATGTATGAATTGTGGAAACAACTCTACGAATGCATTCGAAGATAAAAACAAAAAGTGTGAAAGCCCAGTTTAACCTTAGGAATAGTTTTAGATACTATGGACATGTCAGTAAGTGATACATTGAGTTAGCTTCGGGTGTAACACCCTTTACCCATATTCGACGCCGGAATAGGGTACGAGGCATTACTAAATTTACATGCAATTAATCATGCAATTTAGAAACTTGACCTTTCTTTCCTAATTTAAAACTCTTACTGACACCCCTTAAACAAGCCTACTAAGCTTAATTCATGTTCTAGGAATGGTTCGGGCTCAAATCAAGCTCCTTTGAAGTTTTTTGGAAGTCCTTAGAAGATTTTCCTCTAAATAGTCCACAAGCCTGTGTAGAGGATAGGACACGCCCGTGTGACATATCACACACCCGTGTGGAATTATTTCTCAATTCGAACCTACAGGGGTTTTCACACGGCCGGACACACGCTCGTGTCTCTGGCCCGTGTCCCTTACACGGCCTCGACACACCCGTGTGCTCTACCCGTGGTCGAAACTGTCTTGTATCACTAACATGCAGGGGACACACGGCCCAGCCACATACTTATGGGACTAACCGTGTGTCACACACGACCTAGACACGTGCCCGTGTGCCTACCCGTGTGGATAAGAACAAGCTTGTTTGCCAAGCTCTTTATATCACCCTAACCCATTCAACATAAATCACATTCAACCATTAACCAAGCAACCCAATCATGCACCATGCACATTCATGAATAACCTCATCTTTTCATATATTAATAATAATGAGCCATCAACTATGGTCATTTACAAAAGAGTTCATCTTTAAAAGAGTCAACACATTTGGCCGAAACAACATAATATTTCCCTAAGTCTAACCTCTATACATGCCATACTCAAAATGCTAAGTCTAAATATACCGAGATGAACTGATAGTGTGGGTGATCTTCTGATTATCTTCGTATCCCAAGCTGGCTCTTTGACACTATAAAACAAGGGAAAAGAAAGGGAGTAAGCTTTTTGTAACACCCCTAATCGCCGGTCTAGGGTTAAAGGCATTACTTGACAAATCAGATCTTTTACAAACTTTTCACATCATAATTTAACAATTCAATACAAAGAGTCCCTTATATAAGTCTATGAGACCTTAAATATGCATTATAAAGGGGCCGGGACTAAATCGAACACTTACGAAATTTTTTTGAAATTCAAACATTTTTCAATACTACAGAGGTCACACACCCGTGTGGGCAGGCAAAACAGGGCATACATACTAACTTGTCCACACGGCCTGAGACACGCCCGTGTGCCTCACTCATGGTCAACACTGACTTGCACTACATAGCCAGTCACACGCCCGTGTGTCTAGCCCGTGGTCGAAACTGACTTGTTTTGAAATGCAACCATGAAGGACATGGTCGAGCCACACGCTCGTGTGCTCAACCGTGTGGGCAAATGTAGGCCACTTGCAAAGCCAGTTTGCCACCCACACTTGGGTTATACCTACAAACACATACAAGCATCATTCCTAACACCAAAAGCAACCAAATCATGCCAAAAATGTTCATCTTTTCTAACCATTCAAGAGCAAGTCAATCAAACCAATTTATGCAACATTTATCTTATTCTCATCTCAATCATTTCTAAGTATAAACCGTTCAAAAACTTACCAATTCAATATACTAGCTATTCATCCAAAATATACCAACTTTGCATCATAAAACTCAATCATAAATTTGACCATTTCATTTGTCCACCTATTAGCCATCAAACCATACCAAACTATGCATCATATAGCATGAGCTACTCATTCACATCAAATTCATTATCTAGCGATATCACATGGCTATTTATACACCTTTTAAAACATAATCAAAACTCACTAAACTATACATGCCATACTTTAATATATACACTTTCAAAAGGTACCAAAATAGAGATTGATAGTATGGTGATGATCCTCGACAATCCCCGAGCCTTCCGTAGCTTTAACGATCTATAAAACAATGCAAACACACACAAAGTAAGCTTTCAAAAGCTTAATAAGCCATATACAAATAAACTTAACATATAACATTAATAATCATATCAAATACATGATCGTTAATATTTCTCAATTGCAAATTCACAATTCTTCTTTGGCTCATTTCTTTAGCCAATGCTTACCAATAATTCATACCTCAAAGTATCTCTTTTGCTTATATCACCAACATACATATATCACATTTTGTCTCATTGAATTTATGCACGTATCTCACTAATACACAATCACATATACATACATTTCATACTCAATCGTAGTATGCATTTCAAATGTACCTAAATCGATTACATATTTCACATAGTCTATCATTTCTTAGAATATTCGGAATCAAATACGATACTCAGATAACTCGGAATACTCGAGCAACGCCAACGTCCCAGACATGGGTTTACATGTAATCCAATGTGGATGCCACTGTCCCAGACAGCTTCTTACACGAATCAAATACGATGCCAATGTCCCAGACATGGTCTTACACGTAAATCTCAAATCAATGCCAACCTCCTAGACGTGCTTTTACATGATATCTCATATCGGAATCCCTATGTCATGACATATGAATCCTATCTATTCCTAAGGTTCGTACGGGACTTTTTTGGACTTTGACACATTGTCGATAGTTTCTCGGATTTCACACGTATATCATCCAATGCCATTCAACACAATTCAATATTAAATGAACATGAATAATTCAACTTTAATACATTTATTGGTATATAGACTTACCTCGTATTCGGAATAAACGGGCGAATTCGACTACTCGATCACTTTTGACTTTCCTCTGTCTAAGTCCATTTTCTTTGGTTCTTGATATATACATGTTCAAATATAACTATTTTATTCACCAAATCATTCAATTCAATCCAAAGACACACATTTAGGGCAATTTACAAAATTAGCCTTCATATTTTCACATTTTGACATTTAAGTCCCTATTTCACAAAATCCCCAAATACACAAAATTCATTTGTACCCATGCTTAGCCGAATTTTCATCAATATCATACAAGTCCATACATTTCATTTATTTCACATTTTAGTCCCTCAAAATACTATTTTCACAATTTAATCCAAATTACTCAAATTTACCAAAAATACAAAGACAAAGCATGTTAATTTAACACATATATTTCATATTTCATCAACTAAGATCACAAAACTCAAGCATTCATTAATGGCACATTTCAAAATCATCATCAAATTCCAAAATTAAGGCATAGGTTTTGTAGTACTCGAAGCAACGATTACGAAAACGTAGAAATTATCAAAAACTGAAGCAAAAACATACCTTGATTAAAGCTTCCAATGATCGAACCCTAAAACTCTTTTCTTCTTTTCTTTCTCTTTTAATTCAGCAAGATGAACACATTTTTCATGGCATTTTAATGTTTGTTTTATTATAACATATGTTATTACGAAATTTACTATTTTATCCATCATAAAATAATGTATAAATCTTTTAATTAATGACCACAACCGTCCATACTAATATACAATGGCCTAATTCCATTTTAAGGTCTTTATATTAAAAGAACATAGCATTAAAGCACTTTAACAATTATCAAGGCACTTTTGCATTTTACGCGATTTAGTCCTTTTCTCAAACTAAACACACAAACAACAAAATTAATTTACGAAACTTTCACACATGCTTAATCGCATACTGCAAACATGGAAAATAATATTAAAATATTTTTTACTCGAATTTGTGGTCTCGAAACCACTATTTCGATTAGGGTCTAAACCGGACTGTTACACTTTTAGCTTAGTAAGTCTATATGTAAACAATAAGCATCATACCATATGCTAAGCTATCACAACCATTACATATTATGTAAAAACAATTCACATATTCATAATCATGCTTACTCATTTCATCTCTTACCACATTCCAACCATATAACATATATATTGCTCACATTTACTTGCACATACACCCTGCACTCATCACCACAAAGTCACATGAAATATTTACTTAGACAAGTTTCTCGATGAACCCTTCGGAATAATACAACGTACCTGGTGGCTTCGCACACAGCCCACCATTAATCAATAATAGGGTGGTATCGCACACAGCCCACCATTAATCAATAATAGGGTGGTATCGCATACAGCCCACCACAAGGATAATTACGGTGGTTTCGCACTTAGCCCACCAAATGATAATATATAAACAAGGGTATCGCACACAGCCCCCCAATAAGGATAATTATTCGTACTTACATCTCTATTCCGAGGTTCATACGAGAATTACTCATTATCTATCATTTTCAATCAACTTCACCAATAAGTAGCTTCATCCATACAATGCATCAATAGATAACAACATATGTATTGAAGATGTATCGTTTACACATAAACTTACCTCAGTGCAAAATGTGTTAATTGATGGTTTAGTCTGTAACCTTGCATTTTCCTCGGCCAAGGTTGTTTTTGCGCTTTTCTTGATCTATAATAATAAAATTTACTCATTCCATCACTACATAACTCGTGATACAACAAAATTTCCACTTAGGCAAAAATGACCATTTTGCCATTATACTTAAGAAAAATTACGATTTTACCCCTAGTCTCGTAAATCATTTTTTTCACCATATTTTCGCATTCAACAAGCCTAGCTCAACATTTATTTATCTTACAACAATTCACAAAACTAGTTATCTCATGCATTTATTACTAAATTACAACCTTTACAAATAAGTCCCATTTAGGTGTTTTCATGGTAACACCTTTCACAAAAGTTATTCCTTAATCCACTAATATTCATTTTCTTTCATAAAAACTCAAAAAACAACATAAACTCTCTCATGGAAAGTCCCTAAACTTTTAACTATTTTGCATAATAGTCCTCTCTCTAGCTAGCTTAGGCTTTAAGGGTTCCAAAAGTACAAAAATTATTAAGAAAAGCCATTAAAATCACTTACTAGAAAGGAAAATAGGTTGCTGAAATTTCAAGCTCCCAAAGCCCTTCTTGAGTGTGAAAATTCGGTGGAGGAAGAAGAGAAAATAAAAAGATGATATCCTTTTCTTTATTTTATTCATTTCGTTCAATTTAATCCACCTAACCCACTTACTTGACCAATTTTGACCTCATTTTGTCCCCTATGGCCGGCCACCCATTCTCTAAGGGTCTAATTTCTCTTTAAGAACCTCTAATTTAATACCCTAAGGCTATTAGACACCTCTATCTTGTAAAATAGAACTTGCGCACTTTATGTGATTTAGTCCTTTTTAGCAATTGAGCAATCGCTAAAATTAAAGCACCAAAATTTTCATACTTCCTTTTTATCATGCTATAACACATAAAATGATATTAACATAATTTTATTCAACCCCAGATTAGTGGTCTTGAAACCATTGCTCCGACTAGCACCAAAATCTAGCTGTTACAACTCTCCCCCTTTTAGAGATTTTCGTCCTCAAAAATCTTACCGGTAAAAAGATTTGGGTACTGTTCTTTCATGGCTTCTTCCGATTCCCACGTAGCCTCTTCTACACCATGTTTTTTCCATAACACTTTCACTAAGGCTATGCTCTTATTTCTCAACTATTTAACCTCTCAAGCCAAAATCTTAATTGGTTGCTCTTCATAAGTCATGTCCGATGGTATCTCTATTTCAGTCGGAGGGATCACATGCGAAGGATCAAAACGATATCGCTGCAACATTGACACATGGAACATGTTGCTTATGCCGGCAAAGCCAACTAGTAAGCTACTGGCTCAATCCTTTCAATAACCTCATACAGCCCTATGAATCGTGGACTCAATTTGCCCTTTCGACCAAATATCAATATTTTTTTCCACGGGGATACTTTCAAGAATACTTTATCCCCTACCTAAAACTTGATTTCTTTCCTTTTTAAATCTGCATATGACTTTTGTCGATCTGAAGCAGCTTTCAGACTATCATAGATCACTTTTACTTTCTCTTCGGTTTCCTTAACTAGATCAACCCCGTGAATTTGCTTCTCACTAGGCTCGGTCCAATACAAAGGAGTACGGCACATACGACCATATAATGCTTCGTACGGTGCCATCCGTATACTCGACTGATAACTGTTGTTGTAGGCAAACTCAACCAAAGGTAGATATTTTTCCCAACTACCTTCGAACTCTAAAACATAGCATCAGAGCATATCCTCGAGAACTTGAATCACTCTTTCAGATTGGCCATCGGTTTGCAGATGAAACGCGGTACTAAAATTCAATTTTGTACCCAAGGCTTCCTACAACTTCTTCCAAAACCTCGAAGTAAATATTGTATCTCTATCCGAGATAATAGATATAGGCACCCCATGTAATCTTACCACTTCAGTAATATACAATTCGGCCAACTTATCAAGTGAGTAATCCACACGCACCAGTATAAAGTGAGCCAATTTTGTTAATCTATCCATAATAACCCACACAGCATCTTTCATTTTCGGAGTCATAAGTAACCCCGTTACGAAATCCATTGTGATTCGATCCCACTTCCACTCGGGAACCATCACTGGTTGAAGTAATCCTGAAGGTACTTGATGCTCGGCTTTCACTTGTTGATAGATCAAACACTTTGTAACAAACTTGGAGATGTCTCTTTTCATACTCGGCCACCAATACAAATTCCTCAAGTCATTGTACATTTTTGTGCTGCCCGGATGTACTGACAAGCAACCATTATGTGCTTCATGTAAATTTTCTAAATTAACTCATCATCCTTTGGTACACAAACTCTATCATGAAACCTCAAACAATCATCTGAACGAACTCGAAAATCAGAGTCATTTCCTGATTCGCACTGAGCTCTCTTAGCTTGCATTTCTCTATCATTCTTTTGAGCTTCACATATCTGCTGAATAAATAATGGTCTAGCTTCAACTCGGCTAATATAGCACCATCATCAGACAACACTAAGCTCGTACTCATAGCTCTCAAAGCATGCAGGGATTTTCTGCTTAAGGCCTCCGCAACCACATTTGCTTTCCCCGGATGGTAATCGATTACTAGCTCATAGTGCTTCAGTAATTCGAGCCATCGCCTTTGTTGCAAATTCAAATCCTTTTGGTTCATCAGGTACTTCAAACTTTTATGATCGATTAAGATTCGGTACTTTTCACCATACAAACAATGACGCCAAATCTTCAAAGTGAAAACAATCGCAACCAACTCTAAATCGTGAGTCAGATAATTCTTCTCATGCAGTTTTAGCTGTCTCGAGGCATAAGCTACTACTTTACCCTCTTGCATCAACACACAGCCAAGACCATTTAATGACACATCACTGTAGACCACAAACTCCTTTCCCGACTCAGGTTGTACTAAAACTGGCGCCTCAGTCAATAATGCTTTCAATCTCTCAAAACTCTGTTGGCATTTCTCAATCCATTCAAACTTAACATCTTTAATCAACAGTTTCGTCATCGGGGTAGCAATCATGGAGAACCCTTTTACAAACCGTCTGTAGTAACCCGCTAAACCCAAAAATCTTCTAATCTCTGGCATATTCCTCTGCGATTTCTACTCCACAATAGTCGAGATCTTAGTTGGATCAACACTAATTCCATCACCCGACACAATGTGTCCTAAGAATCTGACCTCTTGGAGCGAAAACTCACTCTTGCTAAATTTAGCATACAACTGCTTGTCTCTCAGAGTCTGCAAAACAATTCTCAGGTGTTCTGCATGTTCACTCTCATCCCGAGAATAAATTAATATGTCATCTATAAAAACGACTACAAACTTATCCAAATATGGTCGGAAGCTACGGTTCATTAAATCCATAAAGATCGTTGGAGCATTCGTTAAGCCAAATGGCATGACAAGAAACTCATAATGGCCATACCTCGCTCGAAATGCAATTTTCGGCATATCTTGCTCCTTAACCCTCAACTGGTAATAGCCAGACCTTAAGTCTATCTTAAAAAACACCGTAGCTCCCTTCAGTTGGTCGAACAAATCATCGATCCTTGGCAAAGGATACTTATTCTTCACTGTCACCTTATTAAGTTGTCTACAGTCTATACACAATCTCATCGACCCATCTTTCTTCTTTACAAAAAGTACCGGGATACCCCACGGTGAATAGCTCGGTCTTGTAAAACCCTTATCCGTTAGCTCTTGCAACTAAACCTTCAATTCTTTTAACTCTAATGGTGCCATCCAATACAGGGCCACCAAAATAGGTGTCGTACCTAGAGCTACCTCAATACCAAACTCAACCTCTCGAATGGGAGGCAATTCGAGTAACTCTTCTGGGAACACGTCCGGATACTCGCATACTACTGGCACTGATTCAATCTTTACCTCTAACTCTTGAGTATTCAACACAAAGGCGAGATAGGACTCACACCCTTTTCTCATGTATTTCTCATCTACCATAGATGAAATCACTACAGGCAAACTATCTGATTTACCTGATTCAACCCGAATGACATCTCCATTTACACATCTCAATTCAATAAAATTACTACCATAGTTTACTAAAACATTATGAGCAGTCAACTAATCCATACCAAGAATCAGGTCAAATTCATCAAATGACAACAACATGAGATTTGTCGAAAAACAATGACCTCTAATTGTCAAAGGACAATTTCAACAATGACCTCTAATTATCAAAGGACAATTTCTACACACCTTGTCAACTAGCACATGTTTGCCTAACGGGTTTAACACTTTTACTACAAATTTCGTAGACTCAACAATCATACTCATGCTAGATGCCAATTTTATGCAAAAATAAGAATGGGTAGACTCCAGATCAATCAAAGCAATAACAAAGATATCATGAAGAGAAAAAGTACCCGTTATCACATTTGGAGATGATGCCTCTTCGCGAGCACAAATGGCATAAGTCCTTGTAGGTGCTCGACCCTCCGATCTCACAACAGAGTCTTTGGGCACACCCTACTACTAGTCCTATCTCTCGGGTTCTTTTATGGTCTATCCCTTGATGATACATTGTTTGATCTTACTTCTTGTTTTCTATCCTTCTCATCCCTCTCTGGACAGTTCTGAATGAAGTGGTCGGGTGAACTACACTTGTAACAATTACAGTTGTTTCCCCAACACTCTCTAGTATGTTGCCTACCACAATTTGGACACTCTGATTTATTTGACTTTGTATTGCCTAGGCTTGCCATCAAGGTGGCTTGAACTCTCGAGCCCGAGTATGTATTACCTCGACCTCAGTGTGAATACCCAACTGAAGTAGTCGTCTAAGGGCTCATTTCTTTGGACCTCTTTGATTGAGTTCGAAAGGACTTACTCATTGGCCTCTTTCTTGCATCCTGGGCCTCAATCATGGCTTTTCTCTTTTCCGTATTCAATTCTTCAGCCTTGCAAGCTCTACCGACCAAAACCATAAATTCCTTCAATTCCAAAATCCCAACTAACAATCTGATATCCTCATTCAGCCCATGTTTAAATCTCTTGCACAAGATAGCTTCCGTAGACACACACTCTTGCGCATACTTGCTGAGCCTAACAAACTCGCGCTCATACTTTGCCACAGTCATTTTGCCTTGTTTCAATTCAATGAACTCCTTCCATTTCTGATCTACAAATCTCTGACTTATGTACTTCTTTCAGGACTCATCCAAGAAGAAGTCTCATGTCACTCTCTCCCTCGGTACTACCGATGGCAATATTTTCCACCAACGATATGTCAAGTCCTTCAGCAATGACACGACACATTTCAAGCTCTCCTCAGGTATGTAAGAGAGTTCATCGAATAACCGCATTGAGTTCTCACGCCAGAACTCCGCCCTTTCGAGCTCATCATCTATATTAGCTCTGAATTCCTCGACCCCTTGTTTTCGAATATTATCGACCGTGGTTTTGGTCATTCTCACCAAATCTATAACTTGAGGAGCCATGGGGACTGGCTGAGGTATAGAAGGGGGTGGAGGAGGTTGAACATTAGGGTTCGCTCGTACATACTCCGTGTACCAATTAATCATCATTTGGAGAAAGGCTTCTTGAGCCTCTTCTCTTTGACCCAAAGTCTCAGGTCTACTTTCTACAGGTGCAGTCCCTTGGCGGGAGCCGGTGCGTTACAAGCAGCGTCATCAGCAGCCACTAGGTCGGGATCCATTATTATATGAAAACACAAATTTAATATTGTCAGGAGTCACCACACTATCAATATACGTTTATGGCATATATAGCTAGACTCTTACATAGGCTACAGTAATCCAAGAACCGACTAAACCATAATCTGATACCACTAAATGTAACAGCCCTTACCCGTATTTGACGCCAAAATAGGGTATAAGGCATTACTAAATTTACATGCAATCAATCATGCAATTTAGAAACTTGACCTTTCTTTCCCAATTTAAAACTCTTACTAACACCCCTTAAATAAGCCTACTAAGCTTAATTCACGTTCTAGGAATGGTTCGAGCTCAAATCGAACTCCTTTGAAGCTCTTTGGAAGCCATAATAAAATTTTTCTCTAAATAGTCCACACGCCCGTGTGAAGGAAAGGACACGCCCTTGTGACATATCACACACCCTTGTGGAATTATTTCTCAATTCGAACCTACAGGGGTTTTCACACGGCCGGACACACACCCGTGTCTCTGGCCCGTGCCCCTCACACGGCCTCGACACGCCCGTGTGTTCCACCCATGGTCGAAACTGACTTGCATCACTAACATGTAGGGGACAAAAGGCCCAGACACATGCCCGTGTGCCTATCCGTGTGGACAAGAACAAAGTTTTTTGCCAAGCTCTTTTTATCACCCTAACTAATTCAACATAAATCACATTCTACCATTAACCAAGCAACCCATTCATGCACCAAGTACATTCATGAATAACATCACCTTTTCTTATATTAATAATAATGAGCCATCAACTATGGCCATTTACAAAAGAGTCCATCTTTAAAAGAGCCAACACATTTGGCTGAAAAACATAATATTTCCCTAAGTCTAGCCCCTATCCATGCCATACTCAAAATGCTAAGTCTAAATATATCGAGATGAGCTGATAATGTGAGTGATCTTCTGATTATCTTTGTATCCCTAGCTGGCTCTTTGACACTATAAAACAAGGGAAAAGAAAAGGAGTAAGCTTTTAGCTTAGTAAGTTTACATGTAAACAATAAGTATCATACCATATGCTAAGCCATCACAACCATTACATATTATGTAAAAACAATTCACATATTCATAATCATGCTTACTCATTTCATCTCTTACCACATTCCAACCATAAAACATATATATTGCTCACATTTACTTGCACATACACCCTGCACTAATCACCACAAAGTCACATGAAATATTTACGTAGACAAGTTTCTCGATGAACCCTTCGGAATAATACAAGGTACCTGGTGGCTTCGCACATAGCCCACCATTAATCAATAATAGGGTGGTATCGTACACAGCCCATCATTTAATTAATAATAGGGTGGTATCGCACACAGCCCACCACAAGGATAATTACAGTGGTTTCGCACCAAATGATAATATATAAATGATGGTATCACACACAGCCCATCGTAAATAAATAATAAGGTGGTATCGCACATAGCCCACCAACAAGGATAATTATTCGTACTTACATCTCTATTCCGAGGTTCATATGAGAATTACTCATTATCTATCATTTTCAATCAACTTCACCAATAAGTAGTTTCATCCATACAATGCATCAATAGATAACAACATCTGTATTGAAGATGTATCGTTTACACATAAACTTACCTCGGTGCAAAATGTGTTAATTAACGGTTTAGTCCATAGGCTTGCCTTTTCCTTGATCATAGTTGTTTTCGCGCTCTTCTTGATCTATAATAATAAAATTTACTCATTCCATCACTACATAACTCATGATACAACAAAATTTCTACTTAGGCAAAAATGACCATTTTGCTCTTATACTTTGGAAAAATTATGATTTTACCCCTAAGCTCGTAAATCATTTTTTTCACCATATTTTCTCATTAAACAAGCCTAGCTGAACATTTATTTCTCTTACAACAATTCACAAAACTAATTGTCTCATGCATTTATTACTCAATTACAACCTTTACAAATTAGTCCCATTTAGGTGTTTTAATGGTAACACCTTTCACAAAAGTTATTCCTTAATCCATTAATATTCATTTTCTTCCATAAAAACTCAGCAAATAACATAAACTCTCTCATGGCAAGTACCTAAACTTTTAACTATTTTGCAAAATAGTCCTCTCTCTAGCTAGCTTAGGCTTTAAGGGTTCTAAAAGTACAAAAAATATTAAGAAAAGCTATTAAAATCACTTACTAGCAAGGAAAATAGGTTGCTGAAATTTCAAGCTCCCAAAGCCCTTCTTGAGTGTGAAAATTCGGTAGAGGAAGAAAGAAAATAAAAAGATGATATCCTTTTCTTTATTTTATTCATTTCATTCAATTTAATCCACCTAACCCACCTACTTGACCAATTTTGACCTCATTTTGTCCCCTATGGCAGGCCACCCATTCTCTAAGGGTCTAATTTCTCTTTAAGGACCTCCAATTTAATATCCTAAGGCTATTAGACACCTCTAGCTTGTAAAATAGAACTTTTGCACTTTATGCAATTTAGTCCTTTTTAGCAATTGAGCATACAATCGCTAAAATTAAAGCACTAAATTTTTTATGCCTCCTTTTTATCATGCAATAACACATAAAATGATATTAAAATAATTTTCTTCAACCTCAGATTTGTGGTCCCAAAACCACTATTTCGATTAGCCCTAAAATCGGGCTGCTACATCGGACCATGATATTAGCACTTCGGGTGCGTATTTTACCGATTTGGCTTCGGGCCATGCATATCGGATTATTTGGCTTCGAGCCATGATAATAGTTCTTCGGATAAGTTACCTTGATTTGGCTACGGGCCATGGTATAGGTACTTATCATACGAGACTCGTGAGTATCCGATTTCTATTTTGAATGGTTCAACGGGTAAACAAACGATGTGGTTGAGAAAGAGGTTATGAAGCAATATAGGTATGTACGGAACCTATTTGAGTATTAAATAAAGAAATGTCTATGAGTTTGTATTTGATCATGTTTTGAGACATGAGAAAGGTTTGTAGATAATGTGTATATGATTTTGTCATGTGTAATTGGTTGAATTACATTTATTTGATAAATTGAGTTATTCACCTACGAGCTTACTAAGCTATGAAGCTTACTTCGTGTTATTTTTTTATGTTTTATAGAGAATCAAGGCTAGCTCGGATCCAAGAGTCGTCGGGAACATCATCTCACTATCAAACATCTAAGTTGGTACTTTTGAATTATACATATATGGTATGTGGCATGTATAGGCTAGATGTGGTATTTTGGTTGTGATTATAGCCATAAGAATTGGCTTGTAAATGATGTTAGTATTGATGTGTGTTTGGCCATTAGAAATGGCTTGTAAATGTGTATGTTTTGGTTTATATATATAGCCATGAGTGATGTCTTATTTTGGTATGTTTTGGCATGAATGTGGTTATGATTTTATAGTTGCTCAAATGGTTATGTTTTGAGTTTGGTAATTCATCTATAAGGTGTGATTGAAGTTGATAATTTGAGTAGCTATGTGCTTGTGAATTTGTGCTTGATGATATAAGTGTGGAATAGTTATTTGATTGAATTGTATATGTGAATTTAGGTATGAAATTAGATGGCAAATAATAGCATATTTGAGATTGGTATTGATGGTAATTGGATGCATATTAGTGTCTTGAAATGGTGCCATTTGAGTTTGAATAGGTATATGTAAAATAGGTGATAAAATGGCTTGGTAAATAGCCTATTTTTGTCCACACGGGCAGAGACATGGGCATGTGTATCAGTTGTGTGTAACACACGGTTATGTTACACGGCCGTGTGTCCCCTGCTGTTGAAATTGAAGTGAGTCAGTATTCTCCTCATGGTCTCACACACGAGCGTGTGACTGACCGTGTGGTACAAGTCAGTATACCCCCTAATTGACACATGGCCTAACGCACGGGCGTGTGACTTGGCCGTGTTGCATAAGTCAGTATACCCTACAATTTTGGCACAACCTAGCACACGGCCTGGCACACAGGCGTGTGTGGCCACTTCGAAAGGTACACGGGCTAGACACACGGATATGTGGTCAGCCGTGTGACCCAAGTCAACATGTATGCCCTGTTTTCACACGGCCTGAGACACGGGCGTGTCTACTAGCCGTGTGAGCCACACGGCCTGTTCACACGGGCATGTGACCCTTGTTTATATGAAAAATTTTTAAGTTTCTAGAATTTTCGTATGATATCGATTTAATCCCGAACCACTTCTAAACATGTTTAAGGCCTCGTAGGCCCTTATAAGGGACAATGTGATTGTGTTGAATGATTTATGAGAATGAATGTTTTTATGTTTGATGAAGTATGCTATATGTTATGAATTGATCAATAATACCTTGTAACCCTACTTCGACGACGGATACAGGTTAGGGGTTTTACAAGTTTTTATTGGACAGATTGCACATATTCTTGAGAGTAGGGTATTCTGAAGACTGAAAATTGGCAATGTTTAATCAACTTGATAGTGTAAGTAAAGGAAATGAAATGCATTAGAGCATGCATTAGTTGTTAGGTTGCATTGCATTGCTTGAGGACAAGCAGTAATTCAAGTTTAGGGGTGTGATAACTTTTGAAATGAGTTATAATTCATAATTTTAGACTTAATTAATTGCTTGTACTTAAGTAAAATTAACTTCATTTTAGGTAATTTCATGATCATTTCTAGTCAATCGAGCAGTGTTTGAGATGGTGATTACTTTACTACATCTTTACTTTTAATTGTTTGTGAAAAGGTCTTGTTGTGGCTGAATGGTAGGTTTAAGGGAGAAGGATAGCAAAGGATGGAGGTTTACTGAGGCATTATGAGAGGTTGTCATGGCAATACTGTTGAAGAAAATGAAAAGCACCCAGTCAGCAATGAGAGAACTCAGGATTTGGTCCTCCCACATGCACATGTAATAGAGAATATTCACCTCAAAATTAGGAAAAAAGCAATCATTGGCTGGCGGCCTTAGAGGGCAACCCAAGTATAAAAGGTAATAAAAAAGGGAAAGAAAATAGGGGAGAAAGACAACTATTTTTCTGAGTTTGGACAGAGGTCTCATTATGGCAAAAAGGGCAAGTTGAGCTGACTGTGAACTTTAGTGAAAATGAGCAACGAGACACCGAGTTGGGGATTTGAGTTTTGAAACCCAGATTTCTTCCTCTGCATTTTGTTTCAATTCTTTTGTTCTAAAATAATATTTTGGGATATTGATGATACGAAAACAACTTGAATTTGTGTAGCCCAGTGATGAGCTAACTTATTACGGCTGGGGTTTGCTTTGGATGATGTTTTAACTTCGATTAATATTTATGAATTAATATGGTTCATATTACTGCTTTACCCAATGGTTGTTTGTTTAAATGTTTAAAAAAGTGTTGGTGACATCGACAGGATTTGGTTAGCTGGACCAAATTTGGGTAATATAAGTGAGTGTTGATTGAAATACTCGTGTAAACTCTAGACATAGAGCCTTACCTTATTTGATTTAGAGGGTTGAGCTTTAGTAGCGGTTGCTAATTCCAAGCCTATAGACATATAGTGCCCTAGGGGTAAGTAACCCTAGGTCTTGCTTTTGATAGAGGTAAACCATATTAGTACCCAATCGAATAGTAAGTTCGCCATAGTTTTTCACAGCATTATTCATGGGTTAGAACAGATCCCTTAGTAATCCCAGCCTTCACGACCAATATTCCACCTTGCTAAAGTCTTTAGTATTCTTACTTGATTTGTTACAATGGTAATCTTTACTAGTACTCTTCATTACTCTCACTTCTAATATGTTAATCCCATTTTAATTTCATTAAACATCATTCAATACATTTATCCTTTCTGTTCAATTGTGATAACTTAGACTAAGAGCACTCATCCAATCCTCGTGGGAACGATACTCACTCATCACTTTATTACTTTATTCAACGTGTACACTTTCACAATTTGCACATCATATTCACACATGACAAAACCCGAGTATTCAATTCGATAGCAATACCCTTATCTATTTGAATCCGGTAAATTTTGAGGTCGAAATTTCTTTTAGGGGGAGAGAGTTGTAACGCCCCAAAATTTGAACTCTTGGTTTGTTAAATCCTATTAAAATTTTAGTATCTGCTCAGTGGTTTAGTGCCTTTTGTTGTGTGGTTAAAGTTTGAGGTTCAAGTCTCATTTCTAGAAAAAATTGCTATTTGTTTTGTTAAACCTTTATCCTTGAATTTCCAACTTAATTTTGATTCTGTGTTAACTTGTGTCAAGAATGAGCCTATTGATTCAATAGTTAAGCTTCTGTATACCTTTGATCTTATGTTCGAGTCTTTGCATAAGCGATGGGGAAATATTTTTTTTATGTTGCTTTGTAAATTAGTTAATTTTTTGTTAATTAAATATTTTTCCGCAAAAATCTTTACCCTCTTACGTTTTTCTTTTTCTGATTTTTTTCTTCTTTTTCTTTTTCTTTTTCCTCCTTCAAAGTATTATTGTTTCTTTCCTCTTCTCCTTGCTTTTTCTTTTTGCTTATCTCTATGTTAGTACTAGAAAGAACATATGTTTTCTCGCTACTTATTGGTTAATTTGTACCCATTTAGTTATCTTTAGCACATATTTTAGCATTTTCAGTTCAGTAAATTACATTTTATAACTTAGTGGATCTCAGCCTATTTATCTTTAATTTTGTCATGTTTCGGTACTGATGTCACTGCATGAGTGTTTTCAGATTGCGCCCAGAATTGTCGCCGCACCTGACAGCTATTCGGATAACAACAAAGAAGTGTGAGCTGTCTAGTCTGGTACAACTAACTTGTACGTATAGAAGTAACATGAGTCTAATGAAAGGACATTGTGCTATTTGGATAAATATTAATATATTTACGTAAAAAAAGGGAGGAGAGAAGAGGATCTTCTTCAACCTTTCTTTTGAAGCATTTTAGCTACGGTGGCTTAAATCTCCTACGGTTGAATCAACATGAACGGGATGTAGGTTAGCTCTTGACGAGGAGCCTTGAGTGCGACACAAGAGGGAGTTGAGAGATCAAGTTGAGATTTTTTAGGAATAGTGCTCTCCACTTGTTTCTTTTATATTTCTTTTCTAAACGATGGTGACTATTTTCTATTTCATGTTTGTATGGAAGTACACATGATTTCTGGGTTAAATGTTATTTTATTCAACCTTGCTTCTACTGTTTAATCTTTGAGTTTGAATGTTTTTAGCATGGAAATGTTATTGCGGTCACTGATACTAGAAAATGCATCAACAGTTCAAGTTAACAAGCATGACAACAGAAGTTGCTTGAGGATTAAAGGAATTTAATCCACTTGTTCTTAATAGTGCTCCATTGCCAGCATCGGAAGGTGTGGTTACTGTGCATGTTTAATAATTAGATTAAATATAAAAGTTAAGCTTAGTAAGATATTCATTGTAGTTTAATGCATCGACAATCACCTATCTTTTTTTACCTTGTGAGCACTTAGTATTTTGTTGAATATTCACGTTGGAGATCTCAACTTCTCACTATTATATTTTATCTTATTATTTTCAAGTTATTGCTTCGACAACTACTCTCACAATTTATCTCATTTTATATATTGATTACACTGACATTGATAGACAAAGACAACCATCCTCGTAGGATCGATATCTGACAGACTCATATCTGTCTACTATACTTGCATCGACAGTGTACGCTTGCACATTATTGTTGTGACGTTAAACAACTGACCAAGTTTTGGCACCGTTGCCGGGGATAACGTTTGTTTGATGTTTATTTTTGTTTGTTTTTATTTCATAATATTTAGTTGTTACTAACTTGTTTTCTTTTTGCCTTTATTTTCACATTTTATTTTATGTGTTGTATAACCTGAAGCAATTCAGAGTTTATTGCCAATTTTGATCCAGAAATTGAAAGAATCGTTCGAAGGAGACTTCAAGAACAAAGGAATATGGCTTTGCCAAGAAACAATGCAGTCATACCCCCTATGCAGAACCAAAAAGCTAATGACCCACCGTTCCAACAAGATGCTCAAATACAAAATAGGCCTATACAAGATTTTGTAGTACCTGTCTTGGATGACTTACAACCAAGAGTTGTTAGGCCAACAATCAAAGCTGGGAATTTTGAACTCAAGCCAGTAATGTTCCAAATGTTGAATTAAAGTGGGCAATATGTTCGACTGCCACATGAAGATGAACGAGAACATCTAAAATCATTTTTATTGATTTGTGCTTCCTTTAGTCAACAAGGTGTTCCTGATGACGCTTTGAAGATGCAGTTATTTCCTTATTCCTTATAGGGAAGAGCTTGTACTTGGTTCCTTGGGTTACCTGCCAGATCAATTACTTCTTGGAATGCACTAGCAACACAGTTTGTTTTGTGATTTAACCCACCGACAATGAATGCTCGTCTCTGAAATGATATTACAGTTTATCATCAGCTGGATGATGAAAATCTTCACACCACAAGGGAATGTTATTAATCTTTACTTCGACGTTGTCCATGCACGACATTCAATAGGAAACACAAATTGGGATTTTCTATAATAGGCTGAATTCATACATGAGGAATCTTGTCGACGCATCAGCCAATGGTCCTTTGCTAGATAGTACTTATAATGATGCTATTGGAATTCTTGAGAGAATTGCTCAGAATGATTATCAATATCCTATCCATAGACCTACACAAGTAAAAGCTACTCCGGGAGTTATTGTTGGACTCAATATCTGCACTTAGTGCTCAAGTTTCTTCTCTAGCAAATATGTTAAAAAATATGCAAGGGACTAGTGACGTTGCACCTATACAAGTCACTCAACAAGTTGATATTCCGACCTTTTGTTGTGAGATTTGTAGTGACAACCATAACTATGAAGATTGTCCCCAACATACAGAAAATGTCTTTTATGTCAATAACATCCGCAACAATTCTTATGGCACACCTTATAATAATTCTGCACACAATCAATAGTCTTGGGGAACTCAGAATGCTGGACAAAATGCTTCGTCATTTTGATATGGGAATATATCGACTTAGGGTAGTTATAATCCAAGGCAAGGGAATTACAATCAACAATAGTAGAATTACAATCAGCATCCTCCGATACATCCACAACAAGGCCATAAGAATCCAGACCAGAATCAGATGCCACCACAACCCTCTTCAATGTTGAATCAGCATGGTCAAGAACATCGACGACAACAGTACATACATGTTTCTCCTTCTGACCCGTTAGAAGCTCTTGAAGATTCTATGCGAGAACATATGACTCGTACAGAAGCTATTGTGTAAGGGAATTCATCTTCTATTCGGGTGTTAGAGGTACAATGAGGACAACTTGCTCTGAATCTAAATACTCAACCACCTGGCACACTACCTAAGGACATGGAAAATCCTAGTCCGAGAGACAAAGAACACTGTAAGGCTATTACACTTAGGAATTGTAAACAAACTGGTGAACTGACTACAGACTCTGTTGTAGTACCTCAAGATACTGGTGAAGTGATCCCTGGTAAGAAGGTTGAATCTGAAGAGCCTGTCGATGTACCAGACAAAGAAGTTCCACAAACTGTCACTCATATGCCTCATGTCCAACCCTCGAAACTGTTGCCTTAATTAAGGGTGTCGGTACAATCAGATGTATCTCTACCTTTACCTTTCTTACAAAGATTCAGGAAGAATAAGCATGACAAGCAGTACTAATAGTTCCTGAACACACTGAAACAACTTTAGGTCAATATTCATTTAGTAGACGCTCTTGTGCAAATTCTAAATTATGGGAAATTTATGAAGGAGCTCTTGTCCAAGAAAAATAAGCTCAGTGATATAGAAACTATTGCACTCACAGAGGGCTATAGTGTTGTTTTGACAAATAAGTTGCCCCTCAAAATGAAATATCTTGGGAGCTTTACTATCCCATGTTCCAGTGGAAACCATTATTTGGGCAAGGCCTTATGCGACTTGGGAGCTAGCATCAACTTAATGCCACTATCTACTTTCAGAAAGTTGGGAATTGGTCACATGAAACTTAATGCAATGACATTGCAACTAGCTGATCGATCATTGGCTCAACCTGAAGGGCAAATTAAAGATATCTTAGTTCGTGTGGATAAATTCATTTTTTCGGCTGATTTTGTCATACTTGACTGTGAGGCAGACAAGAAGGTTCCCATAATCTTGGGATGACCATTTTTAGCTATCGAATGAACTCTTATTGATGTTTACAAAGGTGAACTAACCATGCGACTTAACGATGAGCACATTACCTTCAGTGTTTTCGAATCTATTCAATGCAATGACAAAGAAGAACTCCATACTGTCAATGTTCTAGATGATTTAATTGAGGAAGAATTCAACGACCAAAGCACAATACTTTCTGAAGAGTTTGCAGTGACTTCTAATGAATTCTTAGATAATTGTGACAATAGGGTTTACGCTAATCATATTGAACTCAGGCATGGATGGCAGATTGAATACTTAGATTTAGCTAACAGAACAGCTCCAATTTTCAAGCCATCTATTGATGAAACTCCTACTCTAGAATTAAAATTGTTACCTACTTATTTTAAATACGTCTTTCGTAGTGATAACAATACTCTCCCAGTTATTGTCTCTGCAACACTGGATGTCACTCAAGAAGAGAAATTGGTCGATATACTTAAGGAACATAAACAAGCTATTGCTTGAAGTATTATCGATATCCGAGGCATTAGTCCATCTTTTTGCATGCACAAGACAAATTTGGAAGATGAAGGCAAGTAATTGATTGAGCAACAAAGAAGATTAAAAGAGAATATGAAAGAAGTTATTAAGAAAGAAATTATAAAGTGGCTTGATGCTGGAATTGTTTATCCTATTTTTTATAGCAATTGGATAAGTCTAGAGCAATGCATTCCTAACAAGAGTGGCATCACTGTGGTTAGCAACGATAAAGATGAATTAATTCCTACACACATTCCTACAGAATGGCGAGTCTATATGGATTATCACAAACTTAATGTTGCCACAAGGAAGGACCACTTCCCACTTCCTTTCATTGACCAAATACTGGATAGGCTTTCTGGAAAAGCCTGTTACTGATTCTTAAACAGCTATTTTGGATACAATCAAATTGCGATTGCACCGGAGGATCAAGAGAAAATAACTTTCACTTGTCCCTTTGGTAATTTTGCTTTTCGTCGTATGCCTTTTGGTCTTTGCAATGCACCAGCCACATTTCAAAGGTGTATTCTTGGATATGATTGAAGATTCTTTAGAGGATTTTATGGATGATTTCTCAATCTATGGGAATGATTTTGATCATTGCGCTGACAATTTGGATAAAGTATTGCAACAATGTAAAGACACATATCTTGTTTTAAATTGGAAAAATGCCATTTCATGGCAATTGAAGGCATTGTGTTAGGCCATCGTATCTCTCGTCAAGGCATTGAAGTAGACAGCTAAAGTAGAAATCATTGAGAAATTACCTCCACCTACAAATGTGAAAGGTATTCACAGTTTTCTTGGGCATGCGGGGTTTTACAGAAGATTTATTAGAGATTTCTAAAAAATTGCAAGGCCTTTATGATTATTGCTAGAACAGAATCAAAAATTCTTCTTTGACGATGCATGTCTGGATGCATTCATTCAATTAAAGAAGCATCTAGTAAATGCACCCATTGTTGTTGCATCAGATTGGTCTCAACCTTTTGAAGTTATGTACGATGCAAGCGACTTTGTTGTGGGTGTTGTTCTAGGACAACGCAAGGGAAAAATATTTCATGCCACCTATTATGCCAGCAAAACTCTTACAGAAGCTCAAAACAATTATACCATTACAGAGAAAGAATTGTTGGTTGTAGTCTCTGCTTTTGACAAGTTCCATTCTTATCTTATCAGTGCAAAAGTTACCATATTTACTAATCACTCAGTGTTGAGATATCTTTTTGTGAAGAATAATGCAAAACCAACATTGATACGCTGGATCTTACTATTGCAAGAATTCGACATCGAGATAAAAGACTGCAAGGGTTCAAAAAATCCAAGTTACAAACCATTTGTCTCGATTGGAAATTGGTAGCGAAGATGGAAACATACTTCAAATTGTCGACACATTCCTAGATGAGAAGTTATTTGTTGTAACTGCAACCCCTTAGTATGCGGATTTGGTTAATCATATAGTGTGTGGAAAACTCACATTGGGTGTCACAGGCCATAAAAAAGAAAGATTTCTTCTTGAAGCAGTGAATTATCATTGGAATGAACTGTATTTATTCAAGGTATGCAATGACAACATTATTCGACGTTGTATTCCTGAAGAAGAGATGCTTTCAATCCTGAAGCACTGTCATAATGCTCCTTATGGCGGTCATTTTGGCGGCATGCAAACTGTGCTAAAGTTCTCCAATTAGGATTCTACTGGCCTTCATTAATCAAAGACGCCTACAATTTTGTGAATCAATGCGACAGATGTCAGCGCACTGGTTCTATATCCCAACACAATGAAATGTTACAGCAACCAATTATGGAGGTTGAATTGTTTGATGTTTGGGGTATGGATTTTATGGGATCATTTCCAAGTTTATTTGGAAATCTTTATATATTAGTAGCTGTTGACTACGTCTCGAAGTGGGTTGAAGCTGTTGCAGTCCCAAAGGATGATGCAAAGACAGTGCTTAAATTTTTTCACAAGTCTATACTCACCCGCTTTGGCACACCATAGGTATTGATTAGTGATCAGGGTACACACGTCCAATGCAACCAAGTGGCAACCGCACTGAAGAGATATGGAGTTAATCATAGAATGGCCACTACTTATCATTCGCAAACTAATGGGCAAATTGAAGTGTCAAATCGACAAATTAAAACCATACTTGAGAAGGTTGTGAACCCTTCGAGGAAAGATTGGTCTTCCAGAATGGATGACGCTTTATGGGCATTACGAATAGCATACAAAACTCCATTAGGGATGTCATCATATCAATTGGTTTTTGGGAAAGCATGTCACTTGCTAGTTGAAATGGAACACAAAGCAATATGGGCAATTAAGCAAGTCAGCATGGACTATGAAGCTGCTAGAAAGAAAACGCTGTTGGATATCACTTAACTGGAGGAGAATAGGCAAAATGCCTATAAAAACACTACAATTTACAAGGAAAGGACAAAAAGATGGCATGACAAAATTATATTGCAGCGATAATTTATAGCGGGTCAGCAAGTTTTATTATTCAATTCTAGACTAAAACTGCACCCGGGTAAATTGCTCTCACGTTGGTCTGGACCTTTTGAAGTTGTCGAAGTATTTCCTCATGGTGCAGTCACAATCAAATATTTACATGATGGACACCAATTCAAACTGACTGGTCAATGATTGAAACATTATCTTGGGAATATTGATCAAAAGAAGGCAGAGACCATTAAATTGGTCGAACAATTTTAATTTTTTTCTCTACAATTTATTACTAGGTAATTTTATTTTATTTTTGCTTCTGTTCAAGATTATTTTATATTATTTTTTATTTTTTTAGAATAATTAGGTACCATTGTCGACGCACTTGAGCTTTATTGTCAACGCAGTTCGTACTATTATACTATCACTTTTGACGCAGTAAGAATGAGAGTAGATCAAAAATTTAAGATCCCATCATTTGATCAAAAGTCACCTAGCCGTTTGATCTGTCTGAACGGGCGCAATCCTTATTGGACGTAATTATTCCCACCAGCTTTATTTCCATTCAAAAAATCATGCCTTTCGATCTTCTTTCACTCACTATAAACCCCTCTTCGTTGTGCATACTGTGAAATACCCAAGCAACCATTT
Source organism: Gossypium rotundifolium (assembly GCA_025506655.1). NCBI lineage: Eukaryota > Viridiplantae > Streptophyta > Magnoliopsida > Malvales > Malvaceae > Gossypium > Gossypium rotundifolium. The sequence continues at coordinate 81,373,098 of CP106722.1, read as the reverse complement.
TTATTCACTTTCTCTTCTCCAAGTTCGTAACTTTACACCTTTAAATCATCTTCATTCCACAAAATAAACAAAATATGGCAAGAACGAGAGGATCGGTCAAGAAAGCCACTAAGCCTGTTGAAGAACACTCATCCTCTGCAACTGCAGTTTGAGAGTTGAAATCCTCCATGCTAACAAAGAAAAATGAGCCGGTGATCTTTTTAATGAAAGCGACCAAAGATCAATTTCAAAACATCTGAAAGCGAAACTTCCACCCAGAATAGGGCATTCTCCTTTAGCAACAGCAAGACTTGGGTAAAAAAGTTTCCAGAACCATCTCTAAGTTGAAGTGGGAAACTTTTTGCATGCATCCTAGAAGCTATTCTCCTTCATTGGTACATGAGTTTTACGCTAACCTTTATGACCATGAGCTGGAGTTTATCTTTGTTCGAGAAGGTTTAATCCCATAAAATGCTACAAAAATTAATGAGCTGTACAACACTAAGGTGGATGTCGACGAAGACTCCAAGTTTATTGAGGATACCATAGACAAAAAAAAAATGATTTGTTGGTGTGGGATTTATGTGTCGAAGGAGCATTGTGGATAGGTTCACATCAAAAGAATTATACGATGCACCACCACTTCCTGGCACTACAAAGTAAAATCTGGTTTCATATTTCAACTACAAGTTACTGCCATCCACTCACAGCACCATAATCAACCTTGATAGAATGTGCCTCATACATTCTATTGTCAAGGGAAAAAATATTAATGTCGGTGCAATACTCCACTAGGAAATTGCTGACTCCGCTGCACGACAAATTGGAATTTTAGTTTTCCCATCATTGGTGATGCTACTGTGCCAGTAGAAAGGGATTGTGCCCGTGATGATGATGAAGTCTTGAAAAATAACTGTTCGATCAATGAAGCATCTATTGAAAGAATAACTCGTGGAAAAGATATGCCGACAATGAAAGAGGCAGAGATCAGCAAGACAAGGAAGGGCAAAACTAAGGCAGAGAGCAAGGGAACGAACCTGATTGCAAAGACATCGTTGTTGCGCAAAATGAAGGATATCGAGAAGTTGGCCAATTCCATCAACAATAAGCATATTAGGCTTGTCACAATAATAGAGGATATGGACAGATAACAAAATTTGTTCTACGCTTATACCAAGGCCTATAACAACTCTATTGTAGCCACATTAAGTCAATTATGCCCAACCCCACTCCAAAAATTTCAAGTGTTCCTACCATTATCCGAGAGTATAAACCCTCCTCCAAGGAAGATGTAATAAAGGACCGAGACAGATCGGTGGAATCCTCTCTCATTGTGCACACCTCTGATGTTGAGAAAGAAGAAGACTCAAGGGACGTTGAGGAGTGCATACGATAGATTGATAGCCTGGTTGAGGGTGACTTCATTGCTGGTCAAAAAGTACCTGCTATTGAGGAGGAAGTTGCTGTAGAAGAAGAGGACGTCTGTGTTGAAATTGTGAACGAGAAGGCTAAGGAAGAAAATACTGAGACAAAAGCTGCTGAGAAAAAATCTATTGAGGACATTGTCAATGCATCTGAGTTTGTGGGTGCAACTATTGATAATCTGGAGTGAGATGGAGCTAGACCGGCGGGAGCTGCAGAGGTAACCAGTGAGAAGCACCACAACTCATTGGTGATAGTGGTCTATACTGGACTACTCAAGGTGACCCCTCCTACACAAGAAACAGCCGATGATGCCAGGGCAATGCCAGAAACTGAGGAGCGATCCGAGGACCGTGCGAAGCCCAAAAAAAAGAAGAGAAAGCACTTAAAAGACAAAAAGTAAAAGAATGATGAGAAAAAGAGGAGGAAGAATAAACATCATGCAGCCACATTGATGGTCGAGGAATACTGAGTTAGTTTATTTTAAGTTTTAGCCGTAGCATTTGTGCATTGCATGTAACTGTAATTTTCATTTTATTAGTGCACATTGTCGTTGCATTTTAATGTTAGCGCATTGGGGACAATGCAAACTTTAAGTTTGGGGGAATGCATATAGGTTTTGGGAATACACCTACATTTCAATTTTTTTTTTTGAAACATGCAAGGTTTATTCATGGTTAATGCAAATGTGTTTGAAAATTTTTGTTACATTCGATGCTTAATTCTTGAACCATGTGAACTATCAATGAATAAGTTGGATAAATTTGACTGAATGCTGTATCTTCAATTCTTTGATGAATAATTTAGGTTGCATTAGTAACGGATGACTAGTAGCATTCCTTGAATCTTGAATGAATCTACCTTTTACAGATACTCAAATGTATATATAGTTATGAATAAGAGAAACTCCAAAGTGGGTGTATTGTGAAATGTTAAAGGGAACACTCCAATACAAGCGTTAGAAAAATGAATCTGGCCAAAGGCTATTGTTGCACAAGTGTGTATCGGCGCAATTACGTACTCCTTAGGTGTTTGTTGCACTCCATCGTTACTTCTCAGGAACAGGGGTACAGTAATTCAACGATATCCCTTGTTCATAAAAAAAGAATAAAAAAAGAAAGAGAAAGAAACGTATATTGTACAATAAATGTTGTATTGGTAAATAGAATTTAGGATTTAGAGTATGATATTGGTTTTGATGAAGTTGCAATCTTATTCATTCATACTTTTTTATTGTTGATGCAATATTTTGTCATTTGAATGCGACTCATTCATTGGGATTTTAGGTGATTCAAGTTGTTAGAATGATCATTTGCCTTAGTGAATTCTTGTGTAGCCTTACTAGTTTCTATTTTACTTGAGGACAAGTAAAAACTCAAATTTGGGAGTGTGATAGTACTAGAAAGAACATATGTTTTCTCTCTACTTATTGGTTAATTTGTACCCATTTAGTTATCTTTAGCACATATTTTAGCATTTTTAGTTCAATAAATTGCATTTTATAACTCAGTGGATCTCATCCTATTTATCCTTAATTTTGTCATATTTTGGTACTGATATCACTGCATGAGTGTTTTCAGATTGTGCCCAGAATTGTCATCGCACCTAACAGCTGTCCGGATAACAACAAAGAAGTGTAAACTGTCTAGTCTGGTACAACTAACTTGTACGTATAGAGGCAGCATGAGTATGATGAAAGGACATATGTGCTATTTGGATAAATATCAATAAATTTACATGAAAATGGGGAGAAGAGATGAGGATTTTCTTCAACTTTTCTTTTGAAGCTTTTTAGCTATGGTGCCTTAAATCTCCTACTGGTGAACCGACGTGAACGAGATGTAGGTTAGCTCTTGACGAGAAGCCCTGAGTGCGACATAAGAGGGAGTTGAGAGATCAAGTCGAGATTTTTTAGGAATAGTGCTCTCCACTTGCTTCTTTTATATTTCTTTTCTAGACAAATGTGATAACTTTCTATTTCATGATTGCATGGAAGTACACATGATTTTTGGGTTAAATGTTATTTTATTCAATCTTGCTTCTACTGTTTAATATTTGGGTTTGAATGTTTTTAGCATGAAAATGTTATTGCGGTCACTGACACTGGAAAGTGCAGCGACAGTTTAAGCTACCAAGCATGGCAACGGAAGTTACTTGAGGATTAGAGGAATTTAATCCACTTGTTCTTAATAGTGTTCTATTACTAGCATCGGAAGGTGTGGTTAATATGCATGTTTAAGTCTTATATTAAATATAGAAGTTAAGCTTGGTAAGATATTCATCATAGTTTAATTCATCGACAATCACCTATCCTTTTTACCTTGTGAGCACTTAGTATTCTATTGAATATTCACGTTGGGGATCCTAGTTTCTCACTATTATATTTTATCTTATTATTTTCAAGTTATTGCTTTGACAACTACTCTCACAATTTATCTCATTTTATCTATTTATTACACTGACATTGATAAACAAAAGACAATCATCCTCGAGGGGATCGATATCTGATAGACTCATATTTGTCTACTATACTTGTATTGACAGTGTACGCTTGTACATTATTGCTATGACGTTAAACAACCGACCACTCTACGGTTTTGTTTTGGACCAATCGAGAGTTCTGTATTGTTTATTATTTTGATTGAAAGGTTATTAGTGTAAGTTCTGTCGTTATTCTTCTGTTTTCGTTTGATTTCATTTGGTCTCGTCAAGGTTAGTTATTATTGCCAATCATTATAAACTTTCTATTAATTATTCAATTGGCTTTCTTGTTAGGTGAAGATCTTAAGACTAACGTTCCTCCAACAAATTAGGGTTGAATAATTGATGTTCTTTCTTCAGTAAGCGAATGGTTTTGTTTTGGGGTTTTATTTGCGTCGAAGTTTTCGACGTAGTTCAGTTTGAAGGCTAATTAGTGTTTGGTTTGATTATTTCGTCTGAATAGCCAATTGATTGTTGTTTTTAGGTTCTAGAATATTTTTTGTTGCTTCTATGTTGAATCTATATCATGTGTGTAATGAAAATCGAGAATTTTGCGAACGGTAAAAGCCAAAATTCATGGCTGTCGAAGCCACATGGTCGTGTGCGTGTCAGGCCATGTGGTAGGCTGTACTAGAGACTATTTTGGAATTAGAGTCACATGGGCATGTGTCTAGGCCGTGTGAGAAACTTTTTGGATTTTGAGTCACACGGGCGTGTGCTAGACTGTGTAACTCTCTATTTTGAGTCACACGGTCGTGTGCTAAGCCGTGTGATAGATTGCGACACTGAATAGGCCATACGGGCGTGTACCAGGCTGTGTGGGCTAAAAACTGGAATGTTTCCCTAAGGGTTGTAAACGTCATTCTAATCGAACATAAGCCTACCATAGGGTACATGTGATCTGAATTAGGCTACATAATTTGATATATGATGATATGATAATGAATAACCTGTTAATTGTACTTATATTTGATGTGATATCTGTTAATTGAGTCTGATCTATATTATCTGAATATGATCTAAATAGGGATAATTGTATATACATTACTGGTATCTGATAATTCTATATCCGCATTGGCTTGGGATCTATGTAAAGGAGGAAGTGCGGGTAGTTCAAAAATTTATCGTTTTTGGTGGCTAAGCCACGTGTATATATATATATATATATATATATATATATATATATATATATATCTGATTATGACGATCTATCACATTCTGATCTGGCAGCTAGACTACAAATATTTTGAAATGTGACATATTGTTACTATGTGGTGTGTAGGGATGTAAGAAGATGGTGTGTAATAGATGAGGGGTAGGATTCTGCATCTGTATTTGATATGTTCTATATTTGTAATTGATATGTTCTGTATCCGATTTTGATTCAAATATCTGACCGAATAAAGATTTGGAAGTATGATTGAAATTGTTTTTAATCATGTGGTTACATAAGTTACACACTAAGCCGTTAGCTCATTTAGACTGTTTTTTTGAATTTTAGGTAACCCTCAGACTTAAGCAGGTCGGCGTATTGGGAGCTCGGTCATTCCTCTTAATCATTTTATCATGTTATCTGGAATTACATTGTTACTAATTTCTAGGATTGTTATTTTTTTTAAGACTAGATTTTATGGTTTGCTTATTATCGTTTAAATGTTTTTGGATCGTTTGAATTATTAATTATTAAAATTTGGATTTTTCATAAGTATTTTAATGGTAACTCTCCAGATTTTGTTATAATGTCTAGGCCGAGTTTGGGGTGTTATAACCTCTATTATCAACCTTTTTAAATTTGCTTCTACCATTAAAGTTGAAAATTGTCGCTTTTGAAAAGTTTGATAGTATTTACGATTACTATTAAAAATTACTTTTGTGAAAATAAAATGTCTATTTTAAAATGATATTATAAAATAGAAGATATATTGATCTTCTTTAACGAGGGTAAGAAAATAATTTCAATGAAAATCACATTTACAAAAGCCAAAAGCTAAATTTTAAGCTTAGGTTAAAATCCATATTTAAAAACGTGGTTTTGTTTGAAAAGTTTATTGTTTAATTATTATTTATTTTAAATCATTATTTTTGGTTTGTGATCATTAAAATTTAGGTTTATTGGGATATTTTGATGGATAGAAAAACTAAAGTATTCAAATTAAAAAAAATAGGAGGGGAGTAATTTGAATAAGTCTAGATAGTAGAGGGCATTATCGTCAGAAAAAACTCCAGCCCAGCCTCCGTCCGTAGTTTAAGGAAGGGCATTGATGGCATTATACCCAAAATACCACAATCTCTTTTTAGTTTGTATTTCATGGAGATGTAAATTAAACTTGAAAACAAAGATCCCTCTCCCGAAGAGATTTCCGTCTCTTTCTGCGCAAGAACCTTGTCAGGCGCGTCCTCCCACGCTCTTCAACGGCTTCAATCACTTCTATACACGCCTATCCTTTTCTTCTCCTTCTCCTTCTTCTTCCCTCTCTCTCTGTCTCTTTCTGCTTTCAAAGGGTTTTAGTAGGTGCTTTCCCTTTTTCTTAAACCCTACCTAGGGTTTTCACAAACTCCCTATTCAACTTCTTTTTCCTTTAATTACCCTGCAATTTTCCACCAATCAACAACTATGATTCAAAATACCAAGAAACAGAAAAAGGTTTCAATTAGTGAGGAAGATATCTCTACTCTTTTACAAAGGTCCCGCCTCCTTTTATTCGGTTTTCCTTTATTTTCATTACATTTAATCTTGACTTCGTTCTGTTTTGCTAATATTAGGGTTCTTTTTTTTTATATTATTTTTGGTGTGGGCAGGTATACAGCAACTACTGTTTTGGCACTGTTGCAAGAAGTGGCGCAATTTCCTGGTGTAAAGTTGGATTGGAATGCTTTAGTCAAGAAGACTTCTACTGGCATTTCGAATGCGAGAGAGTACCAGATGTTGTGGCGCCATTTGGCCTACAGAGACGTTTTGCTTGAAAAATTGGAAGATGGGGCTGATCCCTTGGTCAGTTTTCTAGTTTTGTGTTTTTCTTTGGTATAATATGTTGCAATCTTTTGGCAATGTCTAATTTAAAAGATTTGTTGAAGTTGTTTAGCCACTGCCCTATATGATGTCTGTTGAAATGTAGTTTGGCAATTGCCGTTAAAAGAAAACACTTCCTTAAATTAATATACTATGTCAATATGATGTAAATCTTTTCTGTGTATTGGAATACTTTTCCTTAATTGAGGGTGCATATCCTTCCAGATATTCTAACTTATAGCCTGCCAATCTGCTATAGTCTTGGTTTGACTTTGGATTTGGGAGATCTTATAATATTTTGTCCACTGATCCAAGGGCTAAAGTTGTGGTTGCTAATTTATAAATTAGTCCTTTTGGTTGAAGGACAAGTGTTCTTGATAGCTTTTATGGCTCTAATCTGGTTATTTAACTTCTTATTTTGCAGGATGATGACAGCGACTTAGAATATGAATTGGAACCTTGCCCTTCTGTTAGTATTGAAACTTCAGCAGAGGCTGCTGCATGTGTGAAGGTAAGTAAATTATTTTTTAGTCCCATAAAACTATCGTTTTACCTTTTAGGATGGAAAAAGTAATGGTAGTTTAGAAACCATAGATGACATGTTAGAAAGTTAATACCAAAGATAGTATCTCTTGCCAAGAACATAGTTGGTTCTTCTTCTAATGGTTGGAATATTAGGAAAGTATGGATCGACTAAGTGATATTAGTAGAAGATACTTTTAACCAAATCTAGTTAATAGGTAACCTGTAATCTCAATGAAAGATAAATAGTTTTGGCTGTTTGACTACCTTCTCTTCCAATTTTCCATACTGGTTTTATCATGTTGCTCATTTCATTTCCATGCAAGTAAAATCAGATGGTTAATCTTGTCAGGTACTGATTGCTTCTGGTTTGCCAAATGACTCAAGTCTTGCAAATAGCTCAATGGTGGATGCTCCATTAACAATAAATATACCTAATGCGAGGTCATTTAGAGCGTCTTCAGAAAATTTGCAGCCCACTTGCTCAATGCCAGGGACGAACATTACTGTTCCAGTTTCTGTTCAGAAAAAGATTCTACCTTCAGTGACATCGGCTGAAACAATGGAAGGAAATGGACCAGCTGGTGCAAACCTGCCTGCTCGCAGGAAAAGAAAACCTTGGTCAGAAGCAGAGGATTTGGAACTTATAGCTGCTGTGCAGAAATGCGGTGTTGGGAATTGGGCAAACATCTTACGAGGAGACTTCAAGGGAGATAGGACTGCTTCACAGTTGGCTCAGGTTTAACTAAACTGACTTGTTTATTTTATATATGTGTCCTTCAATCTCATCAATCCTGCTATTTATGCATTATATAGATGCAAATTCACCAGTCCTTTTGTATACGGCTGCAATTAAATTCACTGAAGGTATAATATGGTCTAGTTATGTATGTGTTGCTTGAGGGCTGGGAGTTATTAGAATTCAATTAAAGCATCTAGTAGATGTGAAAGTTGTAGATTCACTGAGCTCTTCTGCTGTTTTATGCTAAATTGGATCTTCTTAGGATTATGTTTTGGTTGATTGTGTAAGTATGTATGGAGTATGTGATAGAAAAAACTTAGTTGCTCTCATTTTTAGTAAATATGTTTTTTCTCTCTTAAGTTTTGTATTATGATTTGCTTGTGTGGCTGTGTTGCTTCTTGGAACATTAAGGATAAATAGAACAAGATATAAGTGCGTTTTTCTCCTCACTTAAGTTTGGTATGATGCTTTCTCCTCTCTATCATTTATCTTTTGACCCAAGAAAAACTTTTGTATTGGTTCTGGAATATTCATGATATATAGAACAATTTATATGTATATCTCTTCAAAGAAAATTTATATAAAAAAAATGAATTTATGGGAAAATTTGAAGATTTTTTCTGTTTAGTTTTGCCAAAAAAATTATGATTCTAATAATTTATCTTGATAACTTATTTTGGAACTAATATTCATTTCTCAAGTTAGAAAGTTGTTTTTCTTGTCATTTATATTTTTTCTATTTGAATTTTGTATCACAATGTCACTACAGTAAGATTGTTTATTTACAACGGAATAATATACAAAGTCGAAAGATCTCATTGAATACAAAAATAGATTTATGGCTAAACAAACCATTGAGGATAGTTCTAGATCTGGTCCAAGACGAATGGTTCTAGGGGATGTTTTGCAACTTTTGAATTTGAAATATCATAGAGTAGCCCCTTTTCCCCTGGATAGTGAACAACTTAGATGGTTTGTGGATACAGAATTTAAAGCATATTCTGGAAATTGGTAAAAACTGACGGATGTTTGGCATTTGTGTTTCTATATTTTACGAACAATTAGCTTCTTCTTTGGTGAATATTATCTAGTTATTGTAGAATAACAATCCGTTGTTTATCAATTCTGGTCATGATGTCTGGGTTTGCCCAGCTTTTCCGGGTTCAAATCCCGGCAACGGAATTTTTTTCAATTATGTATTTTATAACTTCTTTAGAAAAAGGATCAAATCTGTGAATCTTTGATTAGATGGGTATAAGTTGGTCTTGCAGATTAAGGCTCCACAAAAGAATGGATTTTTCTCTACTTCTCCAAAAGCTAATTGTGGCAATTTTGTTCTAATATTTGCAGAGGTGGACTGTTATTAAGAAGCGATGTGGCAACTTAAATGTGGAAGGAAACTCAGCAATTCCCCAGCTTTCTGAGGCACAGTTGGCAACTCGTAGTGCCTTGTCCTTAGCCCTTGATATGCCAGATAAAAATTTAACTGCGGCTTGTACAAACAACCCTGGTAATCTTCTCCATCTAATGCTATTTTCAGTTTTTCGAAGTGTTTGATGTGGCAACATTCTTTTCAGCAAGTGAAAATTGTGAAGTGATGAACTTATGAGAACCTTCATTTCTCCCACCAGCTTTTTTTGAAAATGGGAGGTCGTTCTCTTTCTAATAAACTGACTCTTGGCTACTGGACCAGGTTTGAAGATCATGTCCAGCTCTGCTCCTCCAACTGCTGGTGGTGAAGCTTCTGTTCGAGCCCAAAGCCAGGTCCAACAAGTTCCCCTTGCTTCTGTTGAAGCCCAAATTCAGTCTCAACAAGGCCCTATTGCTTCTGTCTCATCCCGTAATCGATCTCAAGAGGGTCCTATTACTTCTGCATCTCCCCAAAATCCATCCCAGCAAGGTCCTGTTGCTTCAGTCCAAGTCCCAAATCAGTCTCAACAAGGTTCCATGCCTACAAAAACCTCCCCCAGGGGATCATCTGGTTCTACTTTGAAATCTCGGGTTACCTTGAAAAAGGCCCCAGCAAAACCTTTTTCCACCACAGGTTCGATCCTAGATGCCACTGCAGTTGCTGCTGGCGCCCGCATTGGTAGCCCAGAGGCTGCTGCATCACTGCTGAAGGCTGCTCAATCCAAAAATGCTATTCATATTATGACTACTGGTGGCTCTTCTGTTAGACCTGTCATACCAAGTGGAACCTCTTCCCAATATGTTTGTACTGGCTTAACAGCTGAAGCACACTCTTCTCCTGTTACATCTTCTACCTTGCATCCTGGTTCAGTAAAACCTGCAACGCAGAGAGTTGAGCATACTTCATCTGTTTCTTTGTCAATAAATGCACCAATGCAGCAGTGTAATGCTGTTACATCTGGTACAGCTGTTGAAGTTTCTCGAAAGGAAGATCTAGAGATCAAGGGTTCTGTGTCAGACAGTTTGCCCAAAGAGCAGGTACGGGAAAATAGAGCATATGTTTCAAAAAATGAACGAGGTGAGGAAGTTAAAGAACATAAAGAAGCCTTGACAAACCCAGGATCTGAGTTGAAGAATATCGAGGCCGTAGCTGAACATCCTAACGAGAAATTAATGGTTGACGGTGATCAAGTAGGTGTCAAAGCAAACCTGGTCGAAGAGAGTGTAAATGCCAGTGATAGAAAGGATTGCTTATTGGTTAAGAAAAGCACAACTCAGCCTACAGCTGAAGAGAGTTGCAGGAATCATAGCATGACTGAGATGCCGGCTAAAGCCGGCTCTTTAAGTGATGGATGCGCGAAGAATCTTGAAGTTTTGAGCACAGCAGAAACTGGCCGAGCTACATAGCGAGACATGGCATCTTGTTTATACTAATACATTTATCCATTAAGGTTTTTTATCCTGCCATTTTAGAAAATATATATTGTAGATTTATTTGGAAAATGAATCTCGTGAAAAAGAAAGAAATTGCATTCCACACCAGTGTAACTCATTCGGTAGTTGTTGTAGAAGATAATTGTGTACTCTTTTTGTGTCACAAATCATTCATAAGCGGGATTCAATTCAAGACTTCTCCAACATTTGGATTAAAATAGTTGAAGATATAACAATCTTTTGCCTCATCGCTTTCATACAATTATGCAGTAAATCTTGGAAACATCTGTTACTTGTACACTAGAAACATGAAGGACTAGACTAGAAAGTAATCAACCTAAAAGAATTGTAGTGAGAAGTAGCTGTAAGAGGCAAGAGTCTATCCTGAAGGTTCTTTAGGTTCTATTATGTAACTGAGCTGTTTGTGCAATGATTTCTTTGTCTTCCTTCTGTTCTTAAACTTTATTCCGAATAAGAAAGATTGCAGAGGAATTCGAGGCTGCCAGGATTTTGACTGGAATTGTGAAGATGTTGAGGAGCTGAGTTCTTTCTCCAAATCTGCTGTTATTTTCTCGACTTCCTGCTTGAGTTGCCCCTCACGAGTTAAGCCTGCATTCAGTTCATCGCCAACTTTTTTGATTTCCTGTTTCATGTTGAGAACCTCACCTTGAAACTTGGCAGCCTGATATTCACTGATCCCAGTTTCTCTACCAAGGTTGGTCGCATTGGTAACTCTTGCTATCTCATCTTGGAAGTTGCACAACGAGAACTGTCTATCTTGGACTTCTTCTTTCAACACTTCATTGTTTTCCAACCATAATGTTAATTCAGTTTTTATTTCTCTCAAGTGAGAAATGATGGGGCGCTTTTCCGATTTCATCTTTCCTCCGCTTCCTTCTTGATGAATCTTTTCTCTCAACTTTGATAACTCTGCTTTCAAGTCCTTGACTGAAGTTTGATATTTCTGTATCTGATGAATTGATGTGCTGAACCTCAACCAGAACTCCAGGTTTTCCTCCAAGTAGTCATCAATACCTGATCTAATTTTATCTTTTATTTCTGAAACAGCATTGGATTTTACCTGTTCTCCCATTTTCTTTGCAGATTCTTTGAATCTTCCTTGTGCAGTTTGTTCAACTACTGTTTCATCGGTTTCCTCATCTATTGGCGATGGGTGAATGAACACTGAAAGGTTAGATTCTGGGCTTGTGGTTCTCTGAGTTCCTTCATGTTCTACCAACTCCCCATCCTTGTTATATTCATCAACAGAACATAATCTTTGACGTAATGAATGAATCTCTTGATCTCTCATGACAACTGCATACTTGAGTTCCTTTATCTGCAATGCCATTTGAAAGAAACCGTCGCGGTTTTTCTTGTCTACATCATTAAGCTTCTTTCTTGGCTCCTTATAATTCTTAAGTACAGATGAGTACTCGTCTCGTAAAATCTTTTCCCTGTCATCCTGTCCTTTCAAGTATAGTTGCCTCCAGTTTGGTTGCTCTTCTTCATCACTCTCGAGTTCCTCCAGCTCAGTATCAGGGACAATGCTCTCCGTCTCGGGCAAGTATTCCTTCTCAGCTTTGTTTTTACACTCCAGTTCCTGACCCTTTTCCGAATCACCATCAGCCTTATTATAGCTTGATTCATCATCAACATTGTTTTCTCCTTCAGCTGAAACATTTTTTTCCTCTTCCAATTTAGCTCCTGTGTCTTTTAATGGTGAACTATGATCAGGAGCTGGCAGAATTTCATGTTCTTCGGTTCCCCTGTCAGCTTTGGCATCCAATCCGATGGCCTCGAGCTCGTGCAACTTAACTGATAAATAATTAACATTACAGATTGCTTCAGTGAAATGAGTTTTGAGGCTGTTATTTTGGTCTAAAACTGTTTTTACGAGGTCTTTAACTCTACTTAGTTCCCCTTCCAACTCGTCTATCCTCTTTTTCACAGCGTCTGAACCTTCGATCAGTGCTTCCTTGTCTTCTTCCAGGGTCGTAAGCTGTTCCTGGAGTTCATCTGCTTCTGATTTCAACCTCTTTACCAAAGCTTTTTCGGAAAAGACGGCAGCTTCCAAACGAATAACTCTTTTCACAAGGTCATCAATTTTCTTAACAAGCTCCGGCATCGTAAGAGATTCATTCAAGTCTACTTCAAGTTTTTCTTCGATCTCCTTTTGCAGTGCTTCCAAATCTTGGCTCTCGTTTTCTTCATTGTCGATATTGTGGGACATGCTGTCAAGCTCCGTAGTTGAGCTAATGTGCTTATGCTTCTCTTGCTGATCTGATGCTTCCGTATTTTCTCTCTGGTTTGCTTCATTGTCAATATCGTAGGCCATATTATCGAGCTCTGCAGTTGAACTCACACGCTTATGCTTCTCTTGCTGATTGGTTTGTGGGGAGTTAAACTTATTCCTGAGAGCTTTGAACTTGTGATTTACATTCTTAATCCTTCTGGATTCTGCTCTTGCCACTTTTGACGACAGCTCATGTTTTTCTTTCAACGTATTCAAGGACTCTTCACACGATTTAAGGGCTCTATTTGCCATTAGACTCCGACCTTCGTTATTGTCAATCAATAACAGACCCGATTCCAAACTCTTCCTGTAAATCACAAGCTCTCTTTTGCTTTTCCGTTATCTGGTCTTCGATTTCCTTAAACTTTTTATATCCATACTCATATGAACTCTTCATAAACTCCGTTTCAGTTTGCAATGCTAACATTTCCTTCTGAAGCTTATCTATTTCCTCCAATGCCTCATCTTTGTTCAGCCCTGAAGTTTGGAACCTGACAGCTTTCTTCAGTTGGGACCTTCGACAAGAACAAAGACCGGTTCCTGAAATCTTTCTTTAGAGTTTGACCTTTTGGGAGGCGTGGTTTGTTGGAATGGATGGAAGAAGTTGATGTTTGGTTGAAATTGTCATCATCTTCGTCTTCCATGGCATATGGAACTCGATCAGGGAATACAGAAGCAATGGTGCGATTGGCACTTTGCAGGTCTTTTGATAAGTGATCGAACTTTTCGGCTAACGAGCGGTAAGATCGAAAAATTTCTTCAAGGGTGCTTACGAGTTCTGCTCTCTTGCTACAATACATTTCTACCCTCTGTGCAAAGGAGTCTCCATCATTATCAATGATTTCCAACATATTAGTGACCATCTCCTCCGCATCTGTAATTTTCCTAGTATCAATGTTTAACTGTCACTCTCTATGTCCAAAAACAAGCATGTTCAATTTTTTTTGGAACATGAAGAACACATCTCATGGCCATTAACTACTATAACATAATCAATGTTTTGGAACATGCATAAGCAACCACAAAAATCAGTCTGTTTATGATATTTGCATGTAAAAAAAAATAAAGAAGGAAATCCTTGAAACCAAAAATTGAATGTGTTGAAAAAAAACCAGTTTACCCTGAAGGTTTTGTTCAAGCCATTTAGACTGCTTTGTCCTGATGTGGCTTGCCCACCACCATGAATATGCATTGCTTGCAGCTGTCTGCAACATGTTTTTTTTGGTTGTTGTTATGAGTCTAAGAAATGTAAAGATCCCATTGACAAAGTTAATGGGCACGAAAGTGAATTTTTGCAGCAAATGGGAGGGGAGGTGGTTGGGGGGGGGGGGGGGATTAGAGATGATGACCTGGATTATGTGTTGAATCTTTTTGACAAAGCTGAAAGTTAGGGGAGTAACAATGTCCAAATGTCACTGTGTCAAACTGTTCTTCATTTTCCCCAGTTTAGGGGTTTCCTATAATAAGGAAACTAACCATCTTAATGTGAAATTAACCTAACATGTGCACATTTAGTATGTCACCCTTACATATAACCATACTAGTTCAATGGGTTAGTTTGTTTACACAAATAAAGTTCAAATGTGAACTATTTTAAGTGCTAAATTGTAAAATATATATATATAAAATCAGCAATGTCAATTAACTTTTATTTATTCAAATTTGTATACAAAAGAATAAAAAGCCTAGCTTTCTTTTTTTTCCAAAAGTTATGTTATCCAAAATCATAATTTAAAATATATATATTTGGTAAAAGTACTATGGAGATCCTTGTACTAAGAGTTGGATTATATTTTAACCTCTTTACTAAAAAATAAACAAATTAGTCTCTGTATATTAGATCAAAGAGCAAATCGGTTTTTTTGTTAAAATTTTTATCTGTTTTTACTATTAAAAACTAGTTCTTGTACTTCAGCATAATGTACATGTGGTACGCCAAGTGTCACTATTTAATTATATTGTCAGCCACATAATTTTTTACAGTACAAAGAGATGAGATTTTTAACAGAAAGGACTGGTTTATTTTTTAATCTAATGTATATGGGCTAGTTTCTCCATTTTTTAGTAGAGAGAATAAAATATAATTTGACTCCTAATACAAGGGTTTTTACCAAAATATTTTTATGTGTATTCAATTATAAATAAAAAATCATATATATTATTTTAATAAATGTACCGAAGCAAAAATTGGAAATTTTGAGTTTTGAGCTAGATCTTTGAGTTTCAAAACATTTTTTAATTATATTCAAAGAGGTTCTCATTTTTAAATTAAGTTTTAAATATAATTTTCTTAACAATAATAATAAAGTTTTCAATAACAAACAATTAATTTCCATTTTAATTTCTAATATCATGTTTTTATGTAATAAAATAATTATTTTAATCTTTATGAATTTTTAAAAACTTTTGCATATGAATGGACATAAACATTTTTATAAATATAATAAATTATATTTATTTGAATATTAATAAAGTAAATGTTTCACATATATTATTAGAATAAAAAACTTATAAAAATCATAACATATTATATATATATATATATATATATATATATATATATAAAAGAACATACTGGAGCACATATGAAAATATTGAATTTTGGAATAGTTCTTTGAGTTCCAAAATATTTCCTTAGTTATTAGTGTAAAATTATGTGACTTACTATTAACTTAATTTAATTATATTATATAATTTAATTTAATCACATTACATAATAATTAATTTAATTACCATATTATATACCTTACTATTAATCATCATATAATAATTTAATTTAAATTTATTTAGGAATCAAATATAAATATAACATTTATTTTTATCAAATTCATCGGACAAGAAGCGAAAAAGAAATAATCTTATTTTATTTTTTGTTTATTATATATATATATTCGATTGCATACATACACATATCATATCATATCATATAATATCACATAGTAAAAATAGAGTTTTAGAATAATTTTAGTAATAATTAGTTCTAAACCAATTCTAAGACATCTATCACCTATTATATGCTAACATTGGTATGATTTAATTTCGTAATCAAATTATTAATGAAACATTATAAAAATTAAATAGATTTATAAAAATAATTGAATGCATTTTAGTTAATACATACAGTGGCGGAGCTAAGGGGGGTTGGCAAGGCTCGGCCCCCCTAAAATGAAAAATTTTTCATTTAGGCCCTTATAATTTATAAAATTTTAAATTAATAATAGTAAAATTACACTTTGCCCTCCTAAAATAATAAAATTTTAATTTAATTCTTTAAAATTATAAATATATAGACTACTAAAATGGTAAAATTATATTTTTACTATCGTAAAAATATACAATTTAATTTCGGCCCTCCAAAAATTTTTTTTTAGCTCTGCCACTGAATACATACAATTGGCCCGTGAATCGCAGCTATTCAAAGTAATATATATATATATATATATATATATATATAAAAGAGACATAAATGAATGTTTAATGAATAAAAAGATGCTTTTAGTCATTGATTCATTCACCTAAAGATACAATTTTCAGTTCTGTTGATCTTGTCTTCCTTTTAACTGATAAACAACATCACCTAAAGCAGTACATGTCCTGAAAGTTAATTTTTGTAAAATACAATTAACCATTACTGGTTTGTTACAGGTTTTATGTCCTTGAACAACATGCCTGAGGGCTGCCGTATTGATTTTTTGGCACTTTCAGCTCCTCTTGTCTTGAATCGTAACATGCAACACTAGGAAAAACAAGCAGCAGCCATCCAACTGTGTTCCATGGATAATGTTCAGAGAAAGAAAGACTTTTTGTCATTTACACAATACCTGCAATTATTCATATATTATTTACACTAATACAACGAAAACATTAATCTGAATCAGTTTTTAGTATGTACATTGATTGATATTTACAGCAAAGAATTGAATACACACAACTTTCTCTATTTATCTTCTGGCCAAATCTAACACACACATGAACATTGATCTACTTCATCTGAACAGCACACAAGTAAGACATACTGTCGGCTCGGGTCTCGAAAGAAAACGACATATCCAGTCCAATATTCACACTATTTAGGCCTCTTCACTGCTGTTTCCGCTGCTCATCGGTTGATACCAGCTCAGATTCTCTTCTACTAGAGACAATAAATCAATGAAGCAAGCCATCTTTTTAAAATTTTAACACTATCTACAATATCTTTATACAATATTTATATCAATGTTAGAACACTAGACCATGTTCTTCCAGCAGATCGGCAACAGAAAATGGTTTCATATGCAATCTTAAACAATGCATGATATCAATTAGCCTGCAAAGAAGAAAGCCACTGTTCCACGTATTTTTTGCTTTCTACAAATCAAAAGAACACAAAGACAAATTTAGAACAATGCATATGCCATAAAGCTTATAGAACGTTCCAATGATTGCCTAGCAGAAGACAAGTAATGATAACATGGATAAATTAATTCAATGGACTTCAGTATAACCTACATATAAATCTGATATTTGATTTTAAAAGGGTTGAACAAGAGCAGTAGTCAGTAAAATAACAAACTAATAGACAACAACTGAATAGCAGCATACGAGTTTGAAATATCAAACATTTCAGCCTTATAGCGAAAGTAAAATGACCTTTATGCTGAAAATCCTTATAGCTCGAGGCCCAGGATTGTACATTCATAAATTAAAAAGATACATCAAGTGCTTTATCTTCAATAGGTCTCTACTCCAAATTAAGTGCACTCAGAATGCAGGGAATGACAACGCACTAGAGCAACATGCCAATCAAAAGATGAGGAAGGCTGAATATTAATAAGAGTCCAATTAGCGGGAAGAGAGCTCATCCATACAAGAATTTCTATGAAACATCTCACAGTTCAATGTACAAACCTAACTAACTAAAATCACTTATCTCCTTGTTTTAAGATCACTGTTACAGCATCCAAGAAATGGGTTATAACAATTAAAATGTCAAAACAAAGAGCATTACTAGTCTGCACCAACTTCTACTAATGCAATCTTAAACATTTTGTCAACACTTTGAACAATTCAAGCAATTCAATAATGTATACGGAAAAGTTCAAAAAGGGAAATAAGTGCATCGAGCTAAATTTAGTGTTAGCAGCTGGCCAATGACCTGCCAAATGCCATGCAGCATCTTATTGAAGACTTGCAACTCAACCTTAGAACCAATATGTAAAGCAACAAAGATGACAGAATTGAAAACTAATTCAAATTCTTAATATTAAAATACGGATAAGAAAGGGTTATTACCAGCAGAATAATTGCCAGGAATGTTGACAATGGCATCCAGAATCTTATTTTTTGAATCCACCACCATATTATCCTCACTTTGCTCGTAACACGGAACCAACACCGCGAAACTGTCATCTGAATCATCATCATTATGGAAGCCAGGTCCATGAGGCTCCAACCATCCAATGGAGTAATCAGAACCATCAGACCCAGACCCTGAAACACACCCTCCATCAGATGGCACTAGAACTACATCATATTCCCTATCGATCTTTCTTTCCTCCCGGCTATGCCATTTCCTCTTAACTCTTCTCGATGAAGAAGCCATATTAGCCCTCTTAATCCGAGGAAACTTCAGATTATCCGATTCCCATAAACCTGTATCAGGTGAAGAACTTAAAGATGATCCATTTGGAGTTCTAGGCTCTTGATATTTCCCACTCCATAACCACCATGAAAGATGAGTGAAGGCCAACGCCATATGTATGATTAACCAAAGCAGGGTGCGGTTCCAATCACTTGGCACAAAAAGAGCTAATCTGAATCAGCACTTTCTGCATTTAAAACAAATCACATACTCATTAACAAACTGCAGTCAACCCAAGGAATTAGATGCAGCAAAACAAACCATTAAATTGAACTTATGAAATCTTATATTATCCTTGGCACAATGTGTTCATCTTTGTGCAAAAACAAAATAATATCTTTTTTAATTCATTAGAGGCAACAAAAAATACAGTCTTAGACAATATTTACTGTCAATACCATAAATTTAGACATAATCCAGAAGAATAAAAGATGCTAAGTGATAAACAGGTCCCATCAAAAATAGAGAAAAAGGGATAAAGAACACATCTTTTCTTTTTCCTGCTAAAAATAGATTTCGCAAAATTGGGCTTTAAACTAACCATAAAACTAAACACTCTTTTCCCATTTACTTTTTCAAACTCCATTTACATTTTCCTGAATTCAAGTACAAACAGAATCTCAAAATAAACCAATTAAATACCCACAAAAAGTGGATACGTTGAAGCTAAAGTTTCCGTCTTTGATGGATGCAAAACAAAACCAAAAGTTCCTTCCTTGTATTTCAATATTCGAATATAAGAAAAGAAAAAAATTCATTGGAAAGTCTAAAGAAAAAAAAATCAACAAACGAAGTACCTTAAAAGCTTTCCAACGAAAAAAGAAAAGACACCCAGATTTTCAGATATTCTGCACGACAATCAGATAAAAGGGGTGATGAAATTGCAAACCCACAGATTTTTATTACTATTATTAATATATATCTTTTAAAAAATTGTTTTATCCCTTCACTTCACTTCCAAGAATCAGTTTTGTTTTGAACAGAAGGAGAGTCCATTACGAATACAAGGGATTATTATTATACTTTTAACAGCGGATTATCATCAATATTATTTTTAAAAAAAATGAAATAATTAAGCAGGGTCAGGGAAGGGATTTCAAGAGATGTTGGTATGATTGGGGGAATTTAGTTGATTCAAGTGAGATGGGGCGTAGAGGATTAACGGCAACTGGGGCGGAATTTGGTTGCCAGGTCAGATGTGAGGTGCGGTTGAAAGGGGTGACGTGGCGCTGGATTGACCAGAAACAGAAAAAAGGAAAACGTGTGATGGGTGTTCAAGTAACCCTCACACCCACTTCTCGGAATTTCCCACCGCTTTTCGGCCCTATGCCCTCTTTCCTTTTTATATAATTTGGTCAATATATTTTTGGTACGCTTCCATATTCAAATTCAAACCCTTTCTTTTTGTTTAGATTGATATTCAACTTTGATTTCCCATTTTTGTAAGTCCGGTAAAATTAAATGAAGCGGATTATTCAAGTTGTTATACGTGACAACTGATGTGATATTTATATTATATGTTTAATTTGAATGATTTATGTTATTCGATTATAACGAAATTATTAAAATGGACTAAAATATGTGTGGAAGTCAAATTTGAGTATCAATCTAAATAAAAAATATATAAGTATTAAATTTGAACATTGAAGATAAACTAATGTACTAAAAAATATGGGTAAATTATACTCAAAATTATTAAACTATTAGTAAGTTTACGTTTTGGTCATTCGACTTCAAAATGTTACAAAATAATTATCATTGAATTGTTTGAAAGTTTTCATTTAAGCTATTGAACTATTTGAAAGTTTTTATTTAAGTCACTGGGACGTTCAAAATTGTTAAATGAAAAAATATCTAAACTATAGAAGAAAAAGGGAATGAGAGCTTTTGATTGGTGCAGGTGATATGAATAGAGAAGCCATACAATAACAATTTTAATAGGCTAGTGACTTAAATGAAAACTTTCGAATAATTCAATTACCATTTTGTAACTTTTTGAAATTGAATGACCAAAATGTAAACTTATTAATAGTCTAATGAACTTGAGTGCAATTTGTCTAAAAAATATATTTACCCTTTTATTTTTCAATACCACACCAATTGGTTAATAGAATAAATTTAGTATTAATTTTGAATTTGTTTAATTTACCAAATACAATTCGATGGATGTGATTTAATTCGAGTTTAAGGACCGATTTGATGAAAGATAATAGTTATTATTATTACCTAATTATGAATTTTATTAAATCAACTCTCGAACCCGAATTAAACACTAAAAATTAACATCATACCTTCGGTATCAAAATGTATAACTTTTATCAAATACATGTACGACATTAGACTAAATAAAATACATATATCACATTAAAAAGGTGTTGAATTCAAATATCAAATTATATATTAAACCAATAATAATTTTAAAAATTTAAATTGTTAACGAAAATATCTTGAAAATTTAGAAGTCTTATATTTAAATCTTATTTTATGTAAATGTGTTGAAAAGTTTATATGCATTTTTTATTCATAAAAACACTATAATATAACATCTCTAAGATTCAATTTCAAACTCAAACACCATGAATCCTACTCTCTTAATTTTGCCATATGAATTGTTTATATCAATTTCTTATAAATTTTTTGATAATTATTTTCAATCATATCATAGATATATCATAATTTAATATATACTATACACGTTTAATATTTAATTAATTTTTCAACATTATATTTTTAATTAATGTAATTAGCATAAAATAATATTTCTTATTTGAATTATTAAATATATATTAATTTATCAATTCAAATATTATAAGAGAAAAATTCAAATCATAGTTAAAGCATCTTTAATATATTTAACATATAATATAGTTTACAAATTAAATTATAATTATTTTTAAATGTATAATTATCACAATTTCTATTAAATTATAATTATTTCAATGTGAATTTAGTAATATGATGGGAATAAAATGTATTCTCGTCAGTTTAAAAAATTTTCAAAGCTCATACTTTTGTATACACTAATTTCTAATGACCAATGTGTTCCATGTGATTTTATGCGTTTAATTTTAATTTATTATTCAATTGTTAATTCTAATCCAAATATAATTATAAAAATTCAAATACCATATTAAAAGATTAATATTTTGTAGATCAATAAAATTTTAATAATATTAAAATTTTCAAATCATAATTAAAATATTTTACTATTTTAAACATACAATATAAATTTTACTTCATTTAATCATTGTTTTAATAACTAATAAATGTTATTAAGATATATTAATTATTCGATAATCCAAATATAGTACTAATAAAAAATTCATATTGTTAAAGCATTTGTACAAACAATAAAATGGGTATATTATAAAATAAATTCTTCACTATATACAATTATTTTTAAATATATAATTATTACAAATTCTATCTTATATTATTATAATTATTTTTAAATGTCAATTTAGTAATATGGTGGAAGGTATTCTCATCAGTTTAAAAGTTTTATCAAATTTGTATTTTTATATATACTAGTTCTCATGTTACGTGCATTGCAAGTGATTTACGATTTATTTTTAAAATAATATATTTTAATAAATTTTAAAATATATATTTTCTAACTATATATGAATTGGTCTAATTTATCCATTTTGGTGCCTAAATTTGTCACTTTTTTCTAATTTGGTACCTAAGCATTTTTTTAAGTTCAATTTGGTACCTAAACTTTTCAAATGTGATGGGCATCAAATCCACCAAATATAAATTCCTACGACAAATATAACAATAAATTGAAATATAGAGTAGCAGGATTGAATCCACATGGGCTGATTATCTAATTTCGCCCTTTCTTGTGACTAGATTCTTTGTCGCGGCCACAGTCGTGCCCACGACTTGTGCGTAGTAGTGCTGAAAAAAATAAAAAAAAGGGGTTTAAATTGATTAAGATAATAAAATAAGGAAATAAAAAATAAAATAAAATAAAATCAGATTCGAAAATGTAAAAATAAATTTAAGGAAATAAAATATTGTTTTAAGCTTAGCCTTAACCTCGGTGTACTCCAATCTTGAATCGATCCTTGAAATAGATTTTCCCTTCCAAGCAATAAGTTGGTTATAGCGACCAAGAACGTCCTGATTGCCAACTTTTCCTTATGTAGTCAATCCCAGTACGACTTGCAAACTGACTCTTGCCAAATTTCTAACTATGATACACGTGTACGCAATTTAAGATTTTGGCAGCCTTGCGATATGAAAAGCCCAACTCGAATCAATGGCCTTAACTGCGTGGATCATTTAAATCTGATCTCTATCTCCCTTGACGGAATCCAACTGGCTTTTCCCACCTAGACACGCCAATTTGTTTGCGGGAATTTGAACACAGCACGGCCGATTCGTCTTCTTAACTGTATGCCAAACAATTCCAACCCTACGTGTACTTTTTGAATTAAAGCTGAATCAACTTTTCAATAATTACCTATGGCATCCAACTCCATATTGGTTCTTTTTACTACCCAAAACGCCTTATGTTCTAACTCCACTAGAAGGTGACACGGTTTACCGAATATGAGTCTGTAAGGGGACATTCCTATGGGTCCCTTGTAAGCAGTACGATATGCCCAAATTGCATCGTTTAAACGTAAGCTCCAACCTTTCCTATTTGGTTTCATGGTCTTTTTCAAAATTGACTTTATTTCGCAATTCGAAACTTCAGCTAGACCGTTTGTTTGTGGGTGATAAGCCATGGCCACACGATGTGTCACCCCATACTTTTTCAGTAGAGTATCGA
Source organism: Gossypium rotundifolium (assembly GCA_025506655.1). Lineage (NCBI taxonomy): Eukaryota > Viridiplantae > Streptophyta > Magnoliopsida > Malvales > Malvaceae > Gossypium > Gossypium rotundifolium. Next base: position 81,349,399 of record CP106722.1, on the reverse strand, counting down.
TTACCTTGTTGCAGAAATGATTTGTTCGATCGCTAATTAATGCTCTCGGTGTGCTAAACCTAGAAAAGATAGAGTTAGTTAGAAAATCCACTATAGTTTTAGCATCGGCATGTCGGGTAACTTTAGCTTCTACCCATTTAGGTACATAATCTATGGCGAGAGTAATGTAACATTATTAAATGATGAAACAAACGGTCCCATAAAATTGATATCCCACACATCAAAAATTTCACATACATGTATAGGTGTTAGGGGCATCTCACTTTTTCGGCTTAAATTCCTAACTTTTTGACAACTCTAGCAAGTTTTGCAAAATAAAAAAGCGTCACGAAATATGTGTGGCCAAAACAATCCACACTCAAGTACCTTATGTGCGGTGCATTTAGGACCGAAATGCCCTCCACAAGCATAAGAATGACAAAAAGAAATGATAGATTGTACTTCAGTTTCTGCGGCATATTGTCGAATTACCTGATCGGAGCAATGTTTCCATAGGTATGGATCATCCCAAATATAATATCGTGAGTCTCTTTTGAGCTTGTCCTTTTCAGAACGTGATAAGTTGGAAGATACAATACCTGTGGCGATGTAATTTACCATATCTGCAAACCATGGGTAAACTGTCTGAGCTGACAGAAGATTTTCATCTGAGAAGTCATCTTTAAGAGGTCTGTAGTCTTTTGAAAAGGGAATTCGACTCAAATGATCAGCTACTAAGTTCTCATTTCCTTTCTTGTCCTTGATCTCAAGATTGAATTCTTGTAAGAGAAGAATCCATTGAATTAATCTAGGTTTTGCCTTTTTTTTCCCGATCAAATATTTCAACGCTGCATGGTCAAAAAAACAATAACTTTAGTGCCTAATAAATACGGTCTAAATTTTTCCAAAGCAAAAAAAAAGCTAATAATTCTTTTTCAGTAGTTGAGTAATTGCTTTTGGCAGCATCTAGTGTTTTAGAGGCGTAGGATATGACGTGAGGTTCCTTCCAAATTCTTTGCCCAAGGACAGCTCTTACACTTTGGTCGCTTGCATTGCACATGAGCTCGAAAGGGTAGTCCCAATTTGGCGGCTATACTATAGGAGCTGAAACAACTTTTGTTTGAGAGTGTTGAACGCATCTTTACATGCTTGATCAAATTCGAACTCTTTATCTTTTTGCAAGAGATTGCAGAGCTGTCGCAAAATCTTAGAAAAGTCCTTAATAAAGCGCCTGTAAAAACCTGCATGACCAAGAAAAGAACGAATTTCCCTCACAGTTGTGGGGTATGGAAGTGAGTTGATAACATCAGTTTTGGCCTTATCGACCATGATCCCTTCAGCACAAACAATATGTCCTAAAATCAATCCCTTATCTACCATAAAATGACATTTTTCATAATTAAGAATTAGATTAAATTCTAGGCATTTTTCCAAAATTTTAACGAGGTTTGACAGACATTCATTGAAAGAATTACCATAAACTGTAAAATCGTCCATAAATACCTCAATTACTTTCTCGACATAGTCGAAAAATATACTTACGATACACCTCTGGAATATGGCTGGTGCATTGCAAAGTCCAAACGGCATCCGTCTGTAGGCAAATGTGCCAAAGGGACATGTAAATGTTGTTTTCTCTTAGTCCTCCGGTGTCACTGGAATTTGGAAAAAACCTGAATAACCATCAAGACAATAATAGTGAGTTTTTCCCTCTAAACGTTCTAACATTTGATCAATAAAAGGAAGTGGAAACTGGTCTTTTCGAGTTAAAGAGTTCAACTTCATATAATCTATACAGACTCTCCATCCATTTTGGACTCGAGTGGGAACTAAATCTCCTGTTGCATTTTTTATTATAGTCATATCAGGTTTTTTAGGTACCACATGAATTGGGCTGACCCAATTACTGTCGAAAATTGGATAGATCATTCCAGCGTCCAGTATCTTTTGAATTTCCTTTTTGACAACCTTCATCATTGGTGGATTAAGGCATCTTTAAGCTTCTCTCTTTAGGCTTGCATTTTCTTCTACCGGTATTCTATACATACAAGTCGAGGGACTTAATCCTTTTATGTCGGCGATCGTCTATCTAATAGGCTATTTTTAGTCTCTCAAGACTCGAATTAAATTCTTCTCTTCCAATCTCGAATGTTTACTGGAAACTATTACTGGTAAAGTGTTTCCATTACCTAGATAGTCATACTTCAAGTGTTCCGGCAATGTTTTAAGCTCTATCTCAGGGGACTGCAAAATAAAAGGCAACAGTTTAGTTTTAGAATGAGAAAGTTCAAAATACTTACCTTGGCTTCTAAGAAATTGAGGAGTCTCTAATAGAACAACTGTTTCCCAAATTGGTTCTCTGAATTTCATTATCTCCTCCAATTTATCCATCGTATTGAGGTCTAAACTTTTGGAAAGTACAGTTTGTAATCTATCCCCTTCATAATATTCAAAATGAAATTTTGTTAGTGGTTCAATAATATCAACACTAGAAATATTCAACATTGTGTTTGGTTGGTCCATTGCCTTATAAACATTAAAATTTACCACCTCACCGTCGAATTCCATAGTGAGGGTTCCACTACGAACATCAATCTTTGTAAGTGCGTTACTTAGGAATGGTCTCCCGAGTAAAATATTAGAAGAATTTTTTAAGTAGTCGTCCTCCATATCGATGATGTAAAAGTCAATAGGAAAAATTAGTTCATTTACCTTTACGAGGACATCTTCCAGTACCCTTCTAGATATACACATAACCAGTCTGCCAATTGAATAATCACCCTTGTTTCTTTCAAAGAACCCGTGTTTAGTAATTTAAAAATAAATAAAGGCATTACATTAATAGATCCTTCTAAATCACACAAGGCTTTCTTTATGCCAATATTACCTGTTTTGCAGGATGTAGAAAACATACCTTGGCCATTACACTTTGGCTGGATTTTCCTTTGTAGCACTGTAGAAACGTTTTCTCCCACATTCACCCATTCATTTCCTTAGAGCTTCTTTTTGCCGGTGCACAATGTCGAAACCATTTTAAACGTTTGATTTAAAAACGGGGATCGACTTTTAAAAACGAAAATGGGAGTCGCCACCAATCCCTTTTTACTTAGGTGTGATTGGATCACCTTGAAAATCGTTTTATTTCAAAATACTGATTTTGGTCCACGAAAAACAAAAATTGGGTTCGGGAGTCGGTTACATATGAGGAAGGGTTAGCACCCTCATAACGCCCAAAAATTGGTACCTAATCAATAAAATCATGTCCTAATGTTGCAAATTTGAAAAATTTTAAAATAAGATCCTTTTATTAGAAGAAAAACCAAGGCTTGCCTATCTCAAAGAAATAAAATACTATACCAAGTAATTTAGGATATAGCATCTCATAACTTCGAAACTAGGCACGTCTTTATTTTAGAAAATTCCTACCTCGAGACACAAAACATCATATCCAGTAAGTTAGGACACAACGTTTTAAATTCCCAAGAATAAGTTTTTAATTTGAAAGTGGTAAGTTTCAGTTTTAAAAGAGAAGGGATATCTAATACCTTAAGTTCTACGAGAAAAATCGAAACCCAGTAAGTTAAGGCACAATTCTTCTCGAAGTCCCCAAAATATCACATATCACCGTATTTTTAAAATATTTGAATAAAATGCTTTAATTTAAAATGTATTTTTATAAAAATGGTTTAAGTAAGACGTTGTATGAATACATTACAACATACATGACAAATATCAGTTTATCATAACTTCAAATCATATTAACAATTACTACTAATGAATAATAAAAGAATAATAAGAAATAATAAATGATGCAAACAATAGAATAATTATACTAAAAATATAAAATTGGTAGATGAATAAAATAAACAAAAGATAAACAAATATAAAATATAAGGCAAGAAATAACAAATAAATATAAAGCTTTGCATAACAACACAGGATGAATTATTATAGATATTGCAAATTAAGACATATGTCTTTAAATAAAAATGAATCATATATAAAAATGAATTAATAATAAAAATGATGTGAAGTAATCAAAATAATATATACATACATAAAAAAGTAAAATATATTGTTAAAGGAATAAATAATATATAACTTTAAATAAAATTATAATTATAATATAATAATCTAATATATATATTTTAAATAAAAATAAATATATGTTATATAATATAAGTAAATTTTCCATAAAATAACATTTTAAAACTAATATATGATATAATATAATAATACAAAAATTTGTATAACATATAGCTAACATGAAAATTATAAAATAATATATATAATATAAATAATATTTAACAAAATAAAATAATTCATAGTATTAATAATATACATGTAAAGATAATATATAAATATATATATATATATATATATATATGAATTTATATTGTTAATAGATTAATATACAAATAATAATAAAATCTAAAAATTAATGTGATAAAACATTTTAATATAATACTAGAATAATTTAAATTTAAAAATAATAAAAATAGATAAATAGATAAATAAAGAAACCAAGATTAAATAAAAATAAATATAAAAGGGGTAAAATTAAAACACGCGTCATATTATAGGGATCAATATGGTAATTATGCCAAATTTTTAAACGGCATCGTTCTAATGTTGGCCTTTAAATGGCCCAAGGACTCAATTGAAACAAAATATAATTTTAGGGCCCGATTGTAAAATAAAAAAGAAACTTAATTGTAAAATTAAAATAATTCGGAAGGGCCGAAAAGGAAATGATCCCTTTTAACAAAAACGCGCGGATCCTCCCCGGGTACGTCGTCGTTTTGTGCTTATTAGCCTAAGCAAAAACAACTCCGTTTCTGTATTGTTATTTAAGTTAAAAAACAATAAAAAAAACATTTTAACACTTTTTTAAAAAAAATCAAAGGCCCTTCTCCAAAAACCTCTCTGGCCTTCGGCCTGAGGCCAGAACTTCGGTGGAGAGCCGTCGTATGCGCCACTATACGTGCCACCGTATAAGGCGGTTGGAGGCCCACGACTTTATTTTTTTTAACACGAATCGATAGGTAAACTTTTCCTATTTATATTAGTAATATATGTATAAAAAATGTATGAACTGAAAAGAGAAATAAAAAAATGAGACGGATAAAAAAAAATCACCTCTGAACTGTTTTTGTATTTTATTTCCTGTATATTTTTGTGAATATTTTCCTCTCTCTGTCTATGTGTCCTGTGTTTACAGATTTGATGGGTTTTTATAACCTTGAAAGAAAAAAAATGAAAAAAAGGAAATATTGATTCTGGCATATTTGTTGCCATGTTTGCTGCTCCCCTTTTTTCCTTTTTTGCAGGTGGAAGGCTCGGATCTGGTGACGAAGCATTATACGCGCATAGATTGCGGTGCAACTGATGGTCGACGTGGGCGCAACGATGAGGCTACTGGGGCACATTGCGGCGCCTAGGGTTTCCAGAAACCTTAGGTCTCTGATTTTGCCTAAGCATTGAACTGTTTTGGGCCGTTTATGTCTGGGTTTGTTGGGTTAGTTGGGATCGAGTGTAAGTGGGCTAATCGGGTTTAGTTTGGGTTGCTGGGTAGGCTGTTTAGGATCAGGCCTAAAATGGGGTATTGGGTCTGGTTTTGGAGTCTGTAATTGGGCTACTGGCTTTGGATTTTTGTAAAAGGACTGTAAAATATAAACCTGGACATTTTATTTTTGTTTTTGTTTTTCTTTTTCTGAATAAAATGGGCCCGGGCAAAATGGGTTATTACAGCTGCCCCTCTTTACTCATTGTCGTGTAACAAGAATATAGCAAAGACTATAAAAAGCCTAATTTTGCTCGGTCTTTACCGAGCCTCGACTTCTTGGTCTTCACTGCAACTTCAACATTATTGGAAATTCATCTTAATTTCAATTAGCCTGACGTCTTCAATTTGCTTCCTGCAACTTCAGGAAGATAAGATCTTCTGTCTTCAATCTACTCCACTGCAACTTCAGGGAGATAAGGCTGAATGTGCTTTTGATCTACTTCCTGCAACTTTAGGAAGATAAGATCTTCTGTCTTCAGTCTACTCCACTGCAACTTCAGGGAGATAAGATTAAAAGTGCTTTTGATCTACTTCCTGCAACTTCAGGAAGATAAGATCTCTTGTCTTCAGTCTACTCCACTGTAACTTCAGGGAGATAAGGCTGAAAGTCTTTTGATCTACTTCCTGCAGCTTCAGAAAGATAAGATCTTCTGTCTTTAGTCTACTCCGCTGCAACTTCAGGGAGATAAGGCTGAAAGTGCTTTTGATCTGCTTCCTGCAACTTCAAGAAGATAAGATCTTCTGTCTTTAGTCTACTCAGCTACAACTTCAGGGAGATAAGGCTGAAAGTGCTTTTGATATGCTTCCTGCAACTTCAGGAAGATAAGATCTTCTGTCTTCAGTCTACTCCACTGTAACTTCAGGGAGATAAGGCTGGAAGTGCTTTTGATCTACTTCCTGCAACTTCAGGAAGATAAGATCTCTTGTCTTCAATCTACTCCACTGCAACTTTAGGGAGATAAGGCTGAAAGTGCTTTTGGTCTGCTTCCTGCAACTTTAGGAAGATAAGATCTTCTGTCCTTAGTCTACTCCGCTGTAACTTCAATGAAATAAGACTAAAAATGTCTTCAATCTGCTTCCTGTAACTTTAGAAAGATAAGATCTTCCAATTCACCGATATTGCTACACCGTCCATAGAGGGACATGTCTTGTAGACTCAGTTCGTATGTTTATGTCTCATGATTAAGATGTTATGATTAGAATGAATCAAATACTTCTAGCTACATGTAACATGTTGTGAAAATTATTCTTTTTAAAGAATTAGGATTAGGATGCAATGATCGGAATGAATCAAATGCCCCTAATGAAATTTTCTATGATACAAAAATGTTATGAGTATGATTCCTACTCTAGGTGTTATCACTCATTTGTTCTTCATTCTTGTTTATCAATCATGTTTTTTCTCAACAAGCTTGCCTCAATGTAATTTTTGAGTCAACTCCGCTTGGATCTTGAGAACACAAGGCTCGTACCATCCTACCAGAATAGGAATTGAAACTTTTTCAATCCGACCCATCTGTAACTTTCAAGGTATAAAGTTTATTTCGAATTCGACCCATTCCACCACAATTCAGGGTTTCTTAGTTCGTCACACCATTCCCTGAATGTTATGACCTGATCACTTTCTTTCATCACATCAACTCATTATTTTGTCCAATTATCAATTGGACAAAGAATTCAGAGAAATAGTCTCTATCCAGACTCTTTTTTCTCAAATATTTCTATGCACATGGAAATTCTAAACAATTGTCCTGTTTCGGTTCTTTGTCTTATATAGAGATTTCAAAAGTAAAATGTAGAACTTCTTTTTGTGAAATTATTAGTTCGTCAATCATTATTTCAATGCAACACATTTATGAATAATAGGTAACAAATAAATTGATCTAAAAAAGAGTTAAATGAATTATAAAAAATACAAAGAAAATTAACTGAGAACATATCTTTGAGAAGAAAAAGAATCCCAAGATAGTAAAATGAATAGGAAAAAAATCAGATGCCCTAGATATTGTCGATTGAGCTTCTATATACAAACTTTATGAAGACTGTCTTGAGCTCAACATGTGCTTAGAAGACCTAAAGTACTTTGTTGATGCCCTGATATGCAACATTCTTCATTTATTGTTGATTCAAGTGTAGCAAGATGACTGCGTGTCCATTCAGAATTTGAGCCGCCCTTTTCAGATTTTCAACTCAAAACTCTTTTGGTCTCAAGGCGCCCTTTGCGGGTTTTCGCCTTGGCCTCTCCAATTTTTTTTTTTTTAAAAACTCAAAGTGCCCTTTGCGGGTTTTCACTTTGGCCTCTTCTCCTTTTCAAGCAAAATACTTTTTAACTGAGTCAGAGTTCACAGGGTTAGGTAAACTTTTCCCATCTATATCGGTCAAGATTAGTGCTACTCCAGAGAAAGCCTTCTTTACCACATAAAAGCCTTCTTTACCACATATGGTCCTTCCCAATTCGGCATCCATTTTCCTTTGAAATCCTTTTGTATAGGAAGGATCTTTTTCAGTACAAGGTTCCTCTCATGAAACTCTCTTGGGAGAACTTTCTTATTATAGGCTCGCATCATTCGTTTTTGGTACATTTGACCGTGGCGAATAGCCTTTAGCCTCTTTTCTTCAATTAAATTCAACTGATCATACCGAGCCTGAATCCATTCAGCTTCATCCAGCTTTATTTCTAACAAAACTCGAAGAGAGGGTATTTCCACTTCAATAGGTAGAACTGCCTCCATCCCATAGACTAGTGAGAAAGGAGTTGCCCCAGTAGAGGTTCTAACGGACGTCCGATAAGCATAGAGTGCAAACGGTAGTTTCTCATGCCAATCTTGATAAGTCTCAGTCATCTTCCCTACTATCTTCTTGATATTTTTGTTGGCCACTTCCACTGCCCCATTCATTTTTGGACGATACAGAGATGAGTTATGGTGCTTGATCCCAAATTGACTACAAATTTCTGCTATCATGCTGTTGTTCAAATTCATCGTGTTATCTGATATGATCCTCTCGGGCATTCTATATCGACAAATGATCTCCTTTTTCAAGAAATGACTAACTGCTGACTTAGTGAAGCTAGCATATGAAGCATCCTCTACCCATTTCGTGAAGTAGTCAATTACCACAAATATGAATCGATGCCCATTCGAAGCTTTCAGTGAGATTGGTCCAATAACATCCATGCCCCACATGGAAAAATGCTATGGGGAAATCATAACGTGCAAAGGTGATGGAGGCATATGAATTTTATCTCCGTAGATATGGAATTTATGACATCTCTTAGCATAATTGATACAATCACCTTTCATGGTGGACTAATAATACCCAAATCTCATTATTTGTCTAGCCATTGTGAATCCATTAGTGTATGTTCCACAAACGCCCTCATGAACCTCTTCCAAGATTTTCCTAGCTTTAACTTCATCGACGCATCTCAATAATACTTGATCTTTTCTCTTTTTGTACAAGATATCCCCGTCTAAAACATATTCAGATGCCAATCTTCTTAAAGTCCTTTTCTCATTCTCAGTGGCATGCTCCGGGTATTCACGACTTTATACGTATCGTAATACATCCTGATACCAAGGGTGATCATTTTTTTCCTCCTCTTCCATATTATAACAATGAGCTGGAACTTCAAAGATACTCATCTGAATAGGTCTCATATCTTCTGGTCTGTTTACTTTGATCATAGAAGCCAGGGTCGCCAAAGCATCTGCCATCTGGTTTTCATCGCGTGGGAGATAATTGAAAGTAATGTCATCAAACTCCTCAATCAATCCCAAAACTATTTTTCGGTAATCAATTAATTTAGGATTTCTTGTCTCCCACTCTCCTTTAAGCTGGTAGATGACTAGGGCAGAATCTCCATATACTTCTAGCACTCTGATCTTACGCTCTAAGGCTGCTCAAATTCCCATGATGCAGGCTTCATATTCCGCTATGTTATTTGTGCAATCAAAATCCAATTTGCATGTGAATGGATAATAATCACCACTAGGGGATACCAAGATTGCCCCAATTCCATTTCCCACATCATTTGACGCTCTATCAAAGTTTAGCTTCCATGGACAATCTTCAATATTTGCCACATACATCAGCTCTTCATTTGGGAAATCAAAGCTCAAAGGTTCATAATCCTCCAAAGCTCTGCTAGCCAAAAATTTTGCTACTGCGCTCCCTTTTATAGCCTTTTGGTTTACATAGACTATATCGAATTCAAACAGCAAAATCTGCCACTTAGCCATCCTCCCATTCAAAGCAGTGGACTCCATCATATACTTTAACGGATCAAGCTTCGAAATTAACCAGGTAGTATGATATAGCATGTAATGCCTCAACCTCCTAGTTGTCCAAATCAAGGCGCAACACAATTTCTCAATCGACGAATATCTCATTTCACACTCAGTGAACTTTTTACTGAGATAGTATATCTCCTTTTCTTTTCTTCCTGACTCATCGTGTTGTCCAAGCACACATCCCATGGAATTATTAAATACTAAAAAATATAGTATCAATGGTCTATCTGGATTAGGCGGATATAGTACTGGTGCATTTGACAGATACTGTTTGACTTTGTCAAAAGCTCTCTGGCATTCATCGTCCTATACACCTTGGTTGTGTTTCTTGAGAAGACGAAATATGGGATCACATTTCTCAATTAATTGTGAAACCGAGCAATATAATTTAACCTTCCAAGAAAACTTAAAACTTCCTTCTGAGTACGCAGTGGAGGTAATTCTTGTATAGCTTTGACCTTGCTTGAGTCAACTTCGATTCCTCTCTTGCTATCCATAAAACCCAGTAATTTCCCTTACCGAGCTCCAAAAGTACACTTTGTCGGGTTGAGCTTCAATTGAAATTTTCTCAACCTCAAAAATAATTTCTTCAAAATCTCAATGTGTTTCTTTTTTGTTCGAGATTTGGCAATCATATCATCAACATATACTTCAATCTCTTTGTGGATCATGTCATGGAACAATGTTACCATGGCCCTTTAATATGTTGCCCCAGCATTCTTTAGTCTGAATGACATTACTTTATAGCAAAAGGTACCCCACAGTGTTATGAAGGTAGTTTTCTCCATATCTTCAGGGTGCATCTTGATCTGATTGTATCCTGAAAAACCATCCATGAAGGAAAATAATGAATATCCCACCGTATTATCCACCAATGTGTCAATATGAGGTAAATGGAAATTGTCTTTTGAGCTAGCCTTATTTAAGTCCCTATAGTCTATGCATATCCGAACCTTTCCATCTTTCTTAGGTACGGGAACAATGTTGGCAACCCACTCTGAGTACTTGACCACTTGTAGAAATCTAGCATCAAACTGTTTCTTGACTTCCTTCTTTATTTTCAACACCACATCAGGTCTCATTCTTCGTAGCTTTTGCTGAACTGGCTTGCACTCTTCTCTTATGGGAAGGCGATGCACCACAATATCAGTGCTTAGTCCGGGTATATCTTGGTATGACCAAGCAAAGACGTCTTTGAATTCCCGTAATAATTTAGCAAGGTCTTATTTGGTCTCTTCAGCTATGCGCGTCCCAATTTTCACAACCTTTCCTTCCTCCAAGGCTATGTTTCTACCTCCTCCTCATGGGGTAAGATTTGTTTCTCCTCTTGCTTTACCATCCTTAACAGATCTGGAGATAAATCACAATCTTAGTGACCTTCAAAATCTTGAGATTCTTCTAAACACATGTCCTGCTCAAAGTGGACCTCTGGATTTGTATTATCGTTGCTCACATCATTGATATCTAGGGACCTGTGATGGGTACCAAAGAATGTACAAAGAACAAATGAATTCGAGGGCAACTATTCACATGATATGAATGAGAAATGAAAAAAAAAATGGAATGAAATTAGAAAGTCAAAAGAATAAAATGAAAAAATATTTGCTCAAGTTAATTATCAAAAATGTATTTTATTGAAACAACAATTTCTGAACATGAGCCTATTTCACAAAATAAATCTTATTATTCCTAGGCTAAAAAAAACAAGAGCGTTCTGAATATTACTCTGTATAATCTCTAAAAATTACAGAAAGTTCTTCTGCAGTCCAATTGTTCAAAACGCTTCCAGGTTCATAAGGGCGAATGCCCAACAGGTTTCTTTGTTCGACTCCTTCCTCGTGTATGGCATTGACGTGAGGACTTTTCAATAACCCTCTCTCAGGGTGAATTACCCCTCCAAATACAAAGGTCTGGGTTATACGGGGGAATTTCATCGATTCCAACTTGACTTTCTCCCTAGTCAACCGTGCTCTCCTTCTTTCTTGATTCTTTTCTATTTACCTTCTTCTCTGTCTAGTATCTGGCTTAAAACCCAAGCCAAAACGATCTCTCTTCTCCTTCAGCATCGGCACTTGAACTTCCCCTTGGAGATGTCTGCCCAGTCCTTTTTCTTGGTAAGGCTCATTTCCCCATCATCATTTGTAAGCCCATCCTTGTGGTCTTGGATATCTTAGGCACCGGAGCTTCCTTTCCTTCCAAAATGAATGTTACGTTGACAAACTCTAAAGACCGAAAAAAACATTTAATGGCCTCCTCATTTGTCTCTACATAAGGCGCATCATTGGTAACAGTGGCTATGATGTCCTCCTCTGCGTTTATGGTAACTAGCCGACCTTCTGTCACCAGCTTCAATTTTTGGTGCAGCGTTGAGGGCACTGCTCCTGTCGAATGAATCCAAGGCCTTCCCAGCAAGCAATTGTACGAAGGCTTGATATCCATCACCAGAAAATCCACTTCATACGTGTTTGGCCCAATTTGCAATGGTATATCGATTCTTCCCATCACTCTTCTCTCGATGCCATCAAATGTTCTCACTATGTTCTGGCATGTCTTCACGTGAAAACTGTCTATCGGAAACCTCTTTAGCGTCGACAACGGTAAAACATTCAAGGCTGATCCATTGTCGATTAGTACGCTCGGTAGAGTATATCCCTTACAACCAGTAGTTATGTGTAGGGCCTTAGTCGATCCCATACCCCCATGTGGAATTTCATCGTCACTAAAGGAAATAAAGTTATCAGCGCTTATATTACTAACCAGGCGATCAAGCTTGTTGACGGATATATCCTTAGTAACATAAGTTTCATTCAGCACTTTCATCAATGCTTCACGATGCACTTCGAAACTTAATAGTAAGGCTAACACCGATATGCGAGCCAGTTACTTGCGCAGCTACTCTACCACTTTGTATTCACTGTGCTTCAAGAATTTTAAAAATTCTTTAGCTTCTTCTTCTTCACGGGTTCATTGATCAGCGCCTCAGCCTCTTTCTCCTACTCAACTACCAAAGTTTTAGCTTTCACAGGCACAGTTCTGACGTTTATCGAGTCATAACGCCTTCCACTTTGTGTGTAGGATCCTTCTCTTTGGACCTCCTTAGAAGTGGTAGCTGAGCTTTCCACTCCCGATGTCGTCACATTACAGTCGTAATTCCATGGTACCATCTTATTGTCCTTGTAAGGAAAGGAAACAGGTTTTTGGATTACAACTTTAGGCACAAATTGTGCTCCACCTTTTGTATTTCTCGGTCGAGAAATTATGATCCTTAGATAATTGACCTTTTGTTTTGTCAATTCTTCTTCAGTTTCACATACGTTTCTTTCCTCTGAGCCTTCTTCATAAAACTCTAATTTTTTATTGTCCATAAGGCTCTGTATCAGGACCCTAAACTCAGTACATTCATGGATCCCATGTCATTCTGCTTCGTGGAACTCACAGTAGTTCCTTGGTTCTTCACCTCCTTCCTCGAGACTTGATTTTATCAGTCCCCTTCTTACAATTTCCTTCCACACTATTCTCAATGGGGTTTTTACCTCCGAGATATCTCCTTTAATCTTTCTCATGAAATTTTCCCCAATCGCATTTATCCACTTGTCTCCATGATTGGGTAATGGGTTCTCTGCACTGGGTGTATCATCAAACTTGATAATCCCCATCTTGATAAGCCTCTCAACTACCTTTTTGAAGGCAGTGCAGTTTTCTATTGAATGCCCCGATATTCTCGCATGGTAATCACAATGAGCATTGCAGTCAAACCATTTAGGATATGGGGGTTGTAACGGCTGTAGATAATATGGGGACACTACGCGTGCATCGAATAAACTTTGATATAGGTCCTTATACGTCATTGGGATTGGCTTAAATTGGAGCTTTTCAGTATTTTGTCTAGGGCCTGATTCTTGTCTTGTCAACCCTTGTTGCCCGGTAGTAACTGCTTTTGGCTGACTAACAGTAACTGCGTTTGAGTACCCTTTGTTATATGTACTCGTATTGTTCACCTCATTATCCTTTTTCCTAGGAGTAGATCTTCTAGTGGTTTATCCTGCTTCAATCTTACCACCCCTAATGGCATATTCTATCATTTCCCCTGCCATCATTATATCCGCGAAGCTTTTAGTGGTGCTTCCTATTATATGGGTGATAAAAAGTGCCTTTAAAGTGTTGATAAATAGCATGATGGTTTCCTTCTCTAAGAGAGGTGCTTGAACTTGCATGGCAACTTCCCTCCATCTTTGTGCATATTTCCTAAAGCTTTTATTCGATTTCTTTTTCATGTTTTGCAACATGATTCTATCAGGCGTCATGTCTGTAACATGGTTATACTGTTTCATGAAGGCTTGAGCTAAGTCTCTCCAGGAGCTAATGTTAGCACGGCTGAGTTGATTGTACCACCTGGATGCTGCCCCCACTAAATTGTCTTGAAAACAATGAATCAAAAGTTGATCATTGTTCACGTAACCAGTCATGCGTCTACAGAACATAGTGATGTAGGCTTCAGGGCAACTAGTCCTATTGTACCTCTCAAATTTTGACATCTTGAATTTATGAGGAAGCACCAGATCCAGGACCAAACTCAAGTCCTTTGCGTCAATACCATGGTGATGGTCGGCATTTTTCAAAGCCTTGAATTTTTTTTTCCAACCATCTACAACGATATTCCAACTGTCTTGAAGATTCAATTCTGATCCCCTCTCTCTCTGCTATGCCTAAGTTAGGGATAACAGGATTGGCTGGGTTGTCTCATAGATTATATCTAGAGTCGACTTGGAAATTCATGGGCGGTCTAGTATCAACTTGGCCTTGTTGAGGCCTAAATGTGACAGATGGCCTCTGAGGATACTCTTCAGGCTGTGTTGGCGCATGTGGTGGGGTTTTACCCCAGGGATTGCCTTCACTCTCTTCTCCAGTAATAGCCATGGGACCCTTTCCTTTGTCCATCATCCCACTCATCATCTGGGCCATTTGAGCCATCATGTTTCTTTGAGCTTCCAACATCTGGTCCCTCATCTTTTGTTGGAGTTTTATCATTTAATCTTGCATCTGGTCTTGCATATCTCTTTGGAATTGTTCCAATCTTTGATCCATTTTCTTCGATTTAGTATGTGTACCGTAAGGATGTTCAGCTTCCAAATTTTTCTTCCCTTTTTTTTTCTCTCTCTCTCTGTTATAATTTTAACTAATTAGACTCTCTCTATGTATTTGAATACATATAATGTTATGTAATGCAAATGCATAAATGCAAAGAGGCATCGATTCTGATTCAACTTTACTTTAGAAAACTTTATTAAAAAATAAAATTATTTACATAAAACGGGCTACAAATATTCATTCGCCCTAAGTCCTTAAGTTTTGATTTTCCTAAATAATGAGGTTAACTCTTGACTACGATTCGACTGTAGCTCATATTTCATGCTCAATACATCAGCCTGTGTTGCCAAAGTCTGTAGGTGATCAGCTACCTCTCGAATCTAAATTATAGCTTCACCCATGAGGTAATCTCAACTCCTAACTTGATCTTGATAATGGTGAAGCTCTTCCTTCCAACGCCCTTCTCTTGTTTCAAGAAGCTCAATTCGAAGTTCACAACTGTACAATGTTGATTCTAGCTCTTTGATTTTACCCTTCATTTCCTCGATCTTGTTCAGGCTTGACTTTAACTCGATCATGGGATTACGGCTTCGATGGTGATCAAGAGACCGTCCAAGTTCAGCTACTCTAGCTTTTAATTCTTCTTTTTCACTTCGACTTTCTGACAAACTCTTCTCTAGGGCCTCATTTTGCGCTTGCATTTCTTGAAATTTTCTCTTCCAATAGTCAGCTTTGGCCTTTTCCTCCTGAACCTCTTGTTGCCACTGTCCAGTAGTCTTTCCTAATCTAGCGTTCTTCATCATCAGACGTATCTTCTTATACTCAATCTTCAAATTATCTCAATCTTCTTCTATCTTCCTCTTTTCCTTCCTTAATTTCTCGGCCTCTAATTTCTGAACATCCATATCTAGCCTCGAGTACATCTTTTTTTCTTCCAACTTTTCTATCCTCTTTCCAAGCTCTGAACTCTTCTTTTCGAAATCTTGCTTCACAATTTCTAACTCTGATGGGACCACTTACAAGCATTCATCTCTTAATCGGGCATCTTCTAGATTCAGCTCGGGGATGTTATCATTAATCATTCTAATCCTCCATCCACTGTATTCTGGGGTCATCATTGGTCCCGTGGATAATCTCTTCATCCTACGTATCTGATTTCAAGTAGCAGAAATCTCCTTAACCCTCTTCTTATAATTTTCCTTTCTGTAGGAGAACTCACACTGAGCCAGCCCATATGTCGTTGGTACGAACTGTCTTGACCCATATTGCCTCAGTACAAGTAAAAGAGCATATCCAACGGCTCCCCAAATTCCAAGTAAAGGAACCCAGTCAAAACTTTCACACCGATAAAGGATTTCATCAGGAATCATCCAAGGAGCCCTTCACTCGATGTCTTCTTCTTGAAGGTTTTGAAGGAGCGCCATCTAGCTTTCCCCAAACACGTCTTCTCTCCTCGGTGTAGTTACTATCTCTTTCAACGGAAAGTAGTTCTTAGAAAAAACCCAATAAGACATTTTCTCCATCTTTTAAAAATGACCGTAGAACCAAGCCAACAGCAACTGTGAGCACCTAATGAACCTGCCTTCACCTGTTCTCCAACATGCATTTAAAGATCTAAACGTCTCGGTTAAGATCGCAGGTACATGCGTGACTCCTCTGCTAAATCGATCAAATAAATTGGTAACTGCTTCATCTACATGTCTTAAAGCTTTAGGGAAGATTACATAAGGCTAAGACGTCAATCTTCTTCTTTACATCTGGATGTGTTAGGACCAAATCCCTCAAATTCTCCCAAGGAATGCATTTACCTTCACCTTTCTCTTGAATTCTGACTGCGACCCACTGTTCACTCATCCTCCTGATATTCATTAACCTCTTCACAAAAGTTGGAACATTAGCAGCCCTAGAATAAATTCTGTCAACTTGGATCCTCGAACAGCGAAGCAAAGTCGTATATTCCTCTACCGTGAGCACTAAATCTACTTTCCTGAAAGTAAAACAACTATAAGCAGAATTTCAAAACTGAGTAATAGCGCGGAATAGATACTTATCTACTTTGACGTCGAGCAAGTAAGGTAGATCACCATAATTACGATAGAGCAGCTGCTTTGCCTCATCATCCCACTGGGTCCATATTCCCTTCAACTCTTGAAGCTCATTTTGCGTGACACTGATACGATTGAAATCCCGTAGTTTTGACACATACCCTACAGCTAAGCTATCCCCTTTCTCTAATTGGCTTTGCTCTGGCCATATATGAACGACTGCATTGTCTTCTACTTTATCAAGGAATTCATTCCTCATAACCATCTTTCTAACTTTAGAAACTGACCGTGAATCGATACCTCTTTAAATATGAAATGACATGCACAAAAGAATAAAACACAAGTTAGTACCACAAAATATAAAGAAAGCAAAGTAAACAAACGTCTAACTGGGTAACTACTAAGGTTTGATGTAGTTCTACCTAGGGTAAGTCCTTAGGTTTTCTACGTGTGTTTCAGCTCTAAAGTTGAGGTACCCGAACCAGCAGATTCCTCGATCTTCACCCATTATAGGCTCATGGGAAACCGAGTTCAGTTCAGGGGAATACATTTCCCTATGGCCATGCGAAAGTGAAAACTTCACGAAGACATAGGTACAGATGTATTCCGGAAGCAGTCCACTAGCCCATGCAGAGGTGAAAACCTCACGAAGGCATAGCTTCTCGCTCCCACTTAAGGGTGCGACCACGATGGTCATGCAGTGCAATGCTGAGAGATATATTTAAAATTAGAACCACATGCAATAAAAGGATCATGTTTTTAAAAACCAAAATTTTAAATTAGGACAAAAGGAAATGAAATTACCAATTTTATGGCTTGACTCTCTTAAGTCCCCAGCGGAGTCGTCAAGCTGTCAAAACCATTTTAAAGTTTTGATTTAAAAACGAGGATCAACTTTTAAAAACGAAAATGGGAGTCGCCACCAATCCCTTTTTACTTAGGTGTGATTGGATCACCTTGAAAATCATTTTATTTCAAAATACTGATTTTGGTCCACGAAAAACAAAAAATGAGTTCGGGAGTCGGTTACGTATGAGGAAGGGTTAGCACCCTCATAACACCCAAAAATTGGTACCTAATCGATAAAATCATGTCCTAATGTTGCAGATTTGAAAAATTTTAAAATAAGATCCTTTTATTAGAAGAAAAATCAAGGCTTGCCTATCTCAAAGAAATAAAATACTATACCCAGTAAGTTAGGATATAGCATCTCATAACTTCGAAACTAGGCATGTCTTTGTTTTAGAAAATTCCTACCTCGAGACACAAAACATCATATCCAGTAAGTTAGGACACAACGTTTTAAATTTCCAAGAATAAGTTTTTAATTTGAAATTGGTAAGTTTCAGTTTTAAAAGAGAAGGGATATTTAATACCTTAAGTTCTACGAAAATATCGAAACCCAGTAAGTTAGGGCACAATTCTTCTCGAAGTCCCCAAAATATCACATATCACCGTATTTTTAAAATATTTGAATAAAATGCTTTAATTTAAAAGGTATTTTTATAAAAATGGTTTGAGTAAGACATTGTATGAATACATTACAACATACATGACAAATATCAGTTTATCATAACTTCAAATCATATTAACAATTACTACTAATGAATAATAAAAGAATAATAAGAAATAATAAATGATGCAAACAATAGAATAATTATACTAAAATATAAAATTGGTAGATGAATAAAATAAACAAAAGATAAACAAATATAAAATATAAGGCAACAAATAAATATAAAGCTTTGCATAACAACACGTAATGAATTATTATAGATATTGCAAATTAAGACATATGGCTTTAGATAAAAATAATATAGAATAATAAAATGACTCATATATAAAAAATTAATTAATAATAAAAATGATGCTAAGTAATCAAAAATAATATATACATACATAAAAAAAAGTAAAATATATTGTTAAAGGAATAAATAATATATAACTTTAAATAAAATTATAAATTATAATATAATAATCTAATATATATATTTTATATAAAAATAAATATATGTTATATAATATAAGTAAATTTTACATAAAATAACATTTTAAAAGTAATATATGATATAATATAATAATACAAAATTTTGTATAACATATAGCTAACATGCAAATTATAAAATTATATATATAATATAAATAATCTTTAACCTAATAAAATAATTCATAGTATTAATAATATACATATAAAGATAACATATAAAAAAATATATATACAATTTATATTGTTAATAGATTAATATACAAATAATAATAAAATCTAAAAAATTAATATGATAAAACATTTTAATATAATACTAGAATAATTTAAATTTAAAAATATAATAAAAATGGATAAATAAATAAAGAAAGAAACCAGGATTAAATAAAAATAAATATAAAAGGGGTAAAATTAAAGCACGCGTCATATTATAGGGATCAATATGGCAATTATGCCAAAATTTTAAAACGGCATCGTTCTGACTTTGGCCTTTAAATTGGCCAAGGACTCAATTGAAACGAAATATAATTTTAGGGCCCAATTGTAAAATAAAAAAGAAACTTAATTGTAAAATTAAAATAATGCGGAAGGGCCGAAAAGGAAATGATCCGTTTTAACAAAAATGCGCGAATCCTCCCCAAGTTTTCGGGTCAACGCGCGGATCCTGCCATGTACGACGTCGTTTTGTGCTTATTAGCCTAAGCAAAAACGGCGTTGTTTCTGTATTGTTATTTAAGTTAAAAAACAACCCAAAAAAAAAAACATTTTAACACTTTTTTAGAAAAAATCAAAGGCCCCTCTCCAAAAATCTCTTTGGCCTTCAGCCTGAAGCCAAAACTCCGGTGGAGAGCCATCGTACTCGCCACCGTATAAGGCGGTCGGAGGCCTACGACTTTATTTTTTTAACGAGAATCGATAGGTAAACTTTTCCTATTTATATTAGTAATATATGTATAAAAAATGCATGAACTGAAAAGAAAAATAAAAAAATGAGACGGATAAAAAAAAAAATCACCTCTGAAACTATTTTTGTATTTTATTTCCTGTATATTTTTGTGAATATTTTCCTCTCTCTGTCTATGTGTCCTGTGTATACAGATTTGATGAGTTTTTATAACCCGAAAGAAAAAATGAAAAAAGGAAATATTGATTCTGGCATATTTGTTGCCATGTTTGCTGCTCCCCTTTTTTTCCTTTTTCGCATGTGAAAGGCGTGGATCTGGCGACGGAGCATTATACGCGCACAGATTGCGACGCAACTGATGGTCGACTTGGGCGCAACGATGAGGCTACTAGGGCACATTGCGGCGCCTAGGGTTTCCAAAAACCCTAGGTCTCTGATTTCGCCTAAGCATTGGACCGTTTTGGGCCGTTTATGTTTGGGTTTGTTGGGCTCGAGAGTTAGTGGGCTAATCGGGGTTTAGTTTGGGTTACTGGGTAGGCTGTTTAGGATCAGGTCTGAGATGGGGTATTTGGTCTGATTTTGGAGTCTGTAATTGGGATACTGGTTTTGGATTTTTGTAAAAGGATTGTGAAATATAAACCTGGACATTTTATTTTTGTTTTTGTTTTTGTTTTTCTGAATAAAATGGGTCCGGGCATAATGGGTTGTTATACACAATTCTTTTAAAAATTTTGTATAGCATGGAACCTGTTTAATAGCATCAAGTAAAGGAATATTAATTTCTACCTTTCGGAATGTTTCAAGGATTTCTTTTTCCTCTTGTTCCTTTTTAACTTGGGCGAGCCTTCCAGGGTATGGAAGAGGTACAACAAATGGTTTATGAGGCACCGGTTTAGTGGGAGTTGTTGGTTCAGCTTCCTGTTCAACGTCATGGTCACGACTCATTCCTGCTACTAGTTCTAAATCTTTTCCATCTTTTATGGTCACAGCACTTGAATTTGGACGTGGGTTTGGCTCGGTTTGAGTTGGTAATTTTCCTTGGTTCTCCAAATGACTAACCGTAAGAGCTAACTTACTTATTTGTTGATCCATTTCTTGAAGATGCATTTCAGTCTTTTGTTGGAACTTTTCAGTGCTAACGGCTAGCCTTTCTACTATGGTTTCGAGAGATGACTTGGGAGGTTGATACTGTTGAGGCGGAGGTGGCCTTGGTTGATATGGTTGATTGAATCGAGGGTTTGTCCCATAGCTTAGATTTGGGTGATCCCTCCACCCTGTATTCGAATATGGATCATAGCGCCTTTGAAGTGGCCCTGGAAAGTTCCCAACGGCATATACTTGTGCAGTTGTGTCTTCAAGGAAAATCGGGCACGAGTCGGTAGGATGATTAGGCTTAGCACAAATCCCGCACAACCGAGCTAGGTTCGTCTGTCCTGCAAGCATATTTTTTACCACATTAGTAAGTTCACCAATCTTATTTACTATGGAAGGAGTAATTAACTCATGAACCCTTCTCGTAGGTTCCATAGGTGGTCGATACTATTAAGAATTTGCAACCATAGTCGAAATTAATTCTCTAGCTCTTTGGGAGTCATGTTCACAAGAGCCCCTCCACTAATGACATCAATCATCTTTATTTCCATTGGAAGTAACCCATCGTAGAGATACTATAGGAGCGACTGTTCAGACAGACCATGTTGTGGGCAACTTGCGCAAACTTCGTGTATCGCTCCCAATATTCATAGAGTGACTCTACTTCTTTTTGTTGTATTCCGACTATACTCCTCCTTAATTCGGTTGCTCGAACTGCTGGGAAAAACTTGACAAGAAACAATCGAGACATATCAGTCTAAGTATTAACAGATTCTGGAGGTAAATAAAATAGTCATTCTCTAGCAGAGTCGGCTAATGAAAAAGTAAAAGCTCGTAGTTTTATTTGATCATCAGTTACTCCTTCTGGTTTCATGCTTAGACAAACCATGTGGAACTCTTCCAGATGAGTATGGGGTTCTCATTTTTCAAACCGAGGAAAGTAGGCAATAAATGTATCAATCCCGAATTTAACTCGAACGGTGTTTCGCCCACCGGATAAGTTATGCATAGTGGTTGTTGTTCATCTGGTGCGGCTGCAAGTTGACGTATAATTTGATCTGCCATGTCATCTAAATCTTCAGATGAGTAAATATCTTCGGTGTAAGATCTTTCTTCAAAATCAGGCTGTGGTTGTTTACTGCGCCGAATAGCTTCTCTTCAAAGTGTTCGAGCCAACTTTTCTATCTCTGGTTCAAATGCTAGAGTCCTCGATTCTGACCTGGTCATAAAGAAAACAAACAAAAATTATAAATTTTCACTAATCCCCGGCAACGGCGTCAAAATTTGATGGGCGTCGAAACCACCAAATATAAAAATAAATCGAAATATAGAGTAGTAGGGTCGAATCTACAGGGGCTAGTTATCTAATTCCGCCTTTTCTTATGACCAGATTCATTGTCGTGGCCACAGTCGTGCCCACGACTTGTACGTAGTAGTGTTGAAAAAAAAGGGGGTTCAAATTGATTAAGATAATAAAATAAGGAAATACGAAAAATAAAATAAAATAAAATTAGATTCGAAAATGTAAAAATAAATTTAAGGAAATAAAATAAATGGACAAATAAAATATTTTTTAAGCTTAGCCTTAGCCTCGGTGTACTCCAATATTGAATTGGTTATTGAAATAGATTTTCCCTTACAAGCAATAAGTTGGTTATAGCGACCAAGAACGTCTCGATCGCTAACTTTTCCTTATGTAGTCAATCCCGGCACGACCTGCAAACTGACTCTTGCCAAATTTCTAACTACAATACACGTGTACGCAATTTAAGATTTCGATACCCTTGCAATCTGAAAAGCCCAACTCGAATCAACGGCCTCAACCGCGTGGGTCGTTTAAATCCAATATCTATCTCCCTTGACGGAATCCAAATGGCTTTTCCTACCTAGACACGCCAATTTGTTCGCAGGAATTCGAATACAGCACGGCCGATTCGTCTTCCCAAATGTACGCCAAACAACTCCAACCCAACGTGCACTTTTTGAATTGAAGCTGAATCAACTTTAAGGGACGAATTTGTACTATCCCATATATTGGAGAGATAGAAAATATTGCGTTGAGAGGTTTTTTGAGCAGGTTCGAATCTCACGATTGTTTTGTTGGTGTAATTTCCGAGCTAAAGCTAAAAAGGGTTTAGTTAATCATAGAAAAAATCATGCTTTGAAAATAGATTTGTGAAATTGTGGGTGATGGAAGGGGGAAGGGCCTTGGAAGGCAATTAAACCAAAAGATTGGAAGTAAAGGAAAAAATTGAAATTGACAGAATGAAGTGACGTGGGTAATGGAAAGGAAGAAAAAAAAAGAATTTATTGAAGGCTAAAGCCAAGTGGGTTCAGCTATTACGTATTTATATACATTTTAAGTGTTAAAATTTAGCTAAAATTTTTTTTATAAATATTATCACTAAATATTATCACTAAATAATTTTAAATATTATACTAAATATTATCGCTAAATAATTTTAAATTTAAAATTAAATTTAAACTAATTATAGAGTTGTAATAATATAAAAATTCTTCAATCTTTATCTAGCTACTTTTAAAAAAAATCTTCAATCTTTCAATCTTTATCCAATCATTTTTGAATTTTTAATATTTCAATCAAGACCTCCTCTTTGCTTTTTGATCCAATTTAGCCTTTTTTTTGTAAGTGTTTGAATTCGGCACACCAACTTCATTCTTGATAAGAAAAATCTAAATTTAATAGCATTTTATTTGATAATTAGCCAAAAATAAATATATTAAAAACACGAATTTATCTTGCTATCAAAATGTTATACAAATTACCCCAAA
This sequence comes from Gossypium rotundifolium, assembly GCA_025506655.1. Classification (NCBI taxonomy): domain Eukaryota; kingdom Viridiplantae; phylum Streptophyta; class Magnoliopsida; order Malvales; family Malvaceae; genus Gossypium; species Gossypium rotundifolium. The sequence goes on along the minus strand of CP106722.1, from coordinate 81,325,656 downwards.
TACTAACGATGATAGTTTTTCTTTTTGTTGAAAGAATCTGATTTAGAAAACATTTTTCAATCATAGCGAAAGCTTACAATTTTGAAAACCGAGCTGTTTTGTGATATTTATAGTAAAATATTTTCCTGAAAAGTACTACTTTTGGTGTGAGACGGATCTGAAACGTTCCCAACTTTCGATCGAACAACCTTCTTCGCTATCCTCGTAGCTTGAATTGTGTCAAATGTGAGCTCGAACAACAAAAACCAAATCCAGAACCAAAAACAATTTATTACTTACAGCAGGAAAGTAATCCTCTCAAATAGAAATCGATAGAAATCATAATTTCCAAAAAATAGAATTTATTCTTAGAAATTAATTCTCACTACATTCTTATAGAATAACAATATATGAATGTGTGTAAAACTTGTGTGTTAATAGCTCTATCAATGCTATCTATTTATGGGGAGGGATAGAAAAATTCTGATTGAATAAGTATAACACAAATAATATTTATTTAATAGAAAAACAATCTTATAGTCTAACTAGAAGGGGGCACACCCTCTTAATTCCTTTAGGGTTGTTGACCCTTACATGTTTATGTGAGGCTAATTGAGCCTCTCATGTATTGAGTCCAATTATATGTGCTTCCTAAACTTTTGATCCAACACTTCATAATTTAATCAAACTTAATATTTGTTTTTTATTCCCAAAATAAATATTAATTAATATAATTAATTAAATTAACTAAATTAATTTCTCAATTAAATAATTTTCTTAACCTAATTCTAATTTAATTGAAGTCATGATAACTTTACCGTAAAAGAATCTATTAGAAAATATATTTAAAATTTCCATATTCAATGGATTCATAAAGACTAATTAATTTAATTCTATTTTTAACTTCAATTATTTAATTGCAATTAATTAAATAATAATTCAAAAACTTAAATTATTTCTCAAGTCATTTCTATACCCAGTGAGAAAACAAATTTATTTGTGAATGTGTCTCATTTTCTAACTTCATCCTTTATATTCATTTATGTTAATTTGGTTTTACATGCAATTCATTTATGGTTTCAACAAGCTAATAGAGGGACCGATGAGGCATATATAATTAGGGCTCAAATAATTTATAATTAAGTTTCAAGTTTTCACATATTAATTATAAACATATTTAGTCATGAAGTCATTTCACTATAGTATCGTGATTGAGGTCTCTCTAATTACATACCATTACGAAAGTTACTTAATCAGTGCTCCCCTAATGACCTTGTCTTAAGTGTGTTTCCTTTATAGGATATCTTTAATCTCTTTCAGATAAATCTATTCTCCAATATAATCTTATTTTCTCTTGGTAACTATTTCACATTCCTTCATGAAAAGTCAATTACTATCAAATAGTAATCAAACCAGTTATCACAAAGACAAACGACTCTAAGTCACGTTTACTTTTCATCTATCATGTAATGTCAATGAAAGGATATAATTTACCCATTAGTTGGATTATGAATTCTATTATTGTGAATGATACTACATATTGCAGACGTCGTATACCCAACGCACCATCTTTTAATTCCATATCTATTTGAACTCAAGCATTTACTTATATCAAAATATACGAGTTATACGTACATAATCCATCATCCATTCAATATAATGCCCCCAAAATTTAAGTTTTATTTTGCTAGTTATTGTCACGTGATTTGGTTTACTTGAGTGGTTAAATGCTTAGTGTATTTGTTTAAGGTTTTGTGTTCGAATCTCCATATGCTTAAGGAATATTTTTTCTTTTTCATTCTCTAGCAAGCAGGTGTAGGAGTTTAGATTAAATTTAAACTCTAGAAAAAATTCTGATTAGTTAGTGGGATAGGTTTGATTTTTTTTGAAAATAAATTGGTTGTTAATAAATTAATTAAATTTATTTTTATTTTCCAAAATATCCCACGGCTGCCTTGTTGTCCATTTCGTTTTTATTATTTTATTTTATTTTTATTCATTTTCTCTCCCTATTTCCCGCGTTTCATTAGTGGTTTTTCTTTTTCTTTTATTTTTTTCATTCTCCCTTCCCACGTCTTTCTCCTGTTCGTTTCTTTTTTGCTCTCTTGTTCTTTTGTTTTGTATTCTTTCGTCCGTTGCCATCATTTTCAATTAGTTTTGGTTCTTTTGTCTTCATTTAGTCAGGTTCAGTTTGCAGAGGTAAGGTGGTGTTAATGTTTTTTTTTTTTTTTTTTACTTTTACTCAATTCCTTCGTTACAATTGTTCGATGGGCATTAGGCTTTGCTGAAATTTGAGGTTGTGGTGTAAAGATTCGTATTTTGGGTTACCTAATTAATTTGATTCGTTTTAGGGAGGTTCGTGAGACAATTGGTGATCCTCCAGCGCCTTAAATTTCATGTGATTGTTGTCCATTAGTGGTAAGAGTTTCGAAGGTGCTTTGGAGGGTTTTAATTAGTTTATTTGTGAGAAACTTTTGTTTAAATTCACGAACTATAACTGATTTGGGCTGTAAATAACTACTAGTTTAGGCGTGGGATTATTCGTTTTCAGAAACTACATCAGAAAATAATGAGGTGTGTAACGAGAATTCGAAAAAAAAGGCGATCGGTAAAAGTCAAAAATTAGGTCTGTCAACGCCAAACAGCCATGTACTTGACCGTGTGGTAGGCCGTGTGTGACACACGGTCGTGTGACTGGCGTGTGTGAGGTCGTGTGTCAGCCATTTTGGGTCGTGTGGTTCATAGGGGTAAGGCTATTTTGGGCGTGTAGGCCCACACAGGCAAGTCACACGGACATGTGAGTCCAAATTTTAAAATTTTCCCTAGAGTCGTACACGTCATTCCGATCGACTGTAGGTTTTCCGTAGAGTCGGTATGTGTGGTGTAAGCCTTAAAGTATGAAATCTGCTACCCCGTTAGATTGAAATTGATGTAAATAACCTTTATATAAATATTATGAAAAACGGTATGTATGATCTGTTCTATCATGTATAAGCATGTGTAATATCTATTATACGAGCATACATGATGTGTTAGTTCTGGTATCTGTTAACCTATTTTATTTGATATTATGTCTATATCTGGCTATGGGACGAGATTTGTATTATGAGGAGGAAGTGTTCTATGTGAGGCGGTGTCTCGCCATTATACTGGCAGCATTCTTGCGATTATTATGAAAAGTGTCGTATAGACACTATGAGGTGTGTAGAGCTAGGTGCCTATTTTATACCCCACGTGATGTGATGGGATGATTAAAGTTAGTGTGTAGAGGATGGGGGTAAGATTTTGCATATCTATATTTGTATGGTTCTGTTATAATTCTGATTCTGTAAAAGACTTATGTCTATATTTATTCTGCTATGTGATTGAATCTGAATTTGTGTTTAAGCATGCGTTACACACTGAGTTATAAAACTCATTCTCTATTTTTTTGAAAATTTCATGTAACCCTCAAACTTAGGCATGTCGGTGCTACAGGAGCTCGGTTATGTCCACTATGCTGTAAAACTCTTTTTTACTTTAAACTTGGCTTGTTTTAATTTCTATTTTGGAGTTTTGTGTAATTTGGACTCTCTAGACTGTTTGGTTTAGGATTTTATTTTGGTTTTCTAGCATAATGTTTGATAAAATAGATTTTATGAAAATGACAATTTATTTGAAAATAACAGTTTTCAAAGAAGCAATTCGACTTACCAAAATAAACCGTTTTAAGAAACTCTGTTGCAAAATATTCGATTTTAAATGAAGAAGTAAGTGAACGAAGATTTTAAATTAAATAAATATATCAACACGTTTTCCAAACAAATTGAGTTGACTAAGTAACAACGATTTACAATGATTCTAAATAAAAAGGAAGTCGGATTTATAACTTTTTCTCCGTAACACTTCCGGATTTGGCCAAAACGTCTAGGTCGGGTTTGGGGTGTTACACTTAGGATTAATGTATGCCATACTATAAACATCACAAGTGAAAAAATCTAAAAAAGGATTTAGGATCTATTCTACTTGGGTCCTGTCTGATGTATTGTTTATCAGTTAGTCACATCTATGTCTCTATCTTCTAGGAGTCATCCACTCTGATGCTCAAGACAAAGCACCTCCCCAATTGGACTTAATAGACGACATATAAATCTTTCAATCGGTTTGTTAATCTTCGATTAGACTAAGGATATGTTTAGATTCATCTATTAATACAAGCTATCTTTTTGTATTACAATCTGACTACGTAATACCATTTGCTATTGGTTAAACGTTATATAACTAGTGAGCTAATATTTGCTTCCATTTGTTTTACGTGCAAAAACATTGAGGACAATAAAAGATTATTAATGTAATTAATGAATATTTTTATTAAATCAATTTTTTCGAAAAATAAAAATGTACATGCATGAAAATACTACACTTATGACACTAGATCCAACGTTTTTATGAGGGACAAAAATAGCAAATGTATGATTGACATGTAATAGATGACATGAAATTTGACGATAGAAATGAGTACATTTATTTGGAATTTCCTATGTTTCGCTAAATAATATGCTCTGAAAAAGATTAAATACCAAATTAAGAATAAGAGTCAAGCAGGTACTAAAATAGGAAAAAGTGTCAAGTTGAAGTATCAAATTGGACTAAAAAAAAGTATAGGTACCAAATTAGAAAAAAGTGCCAAGTTTAAGTACCAAATGTTATATTAAACCTAATAGTTTATAAATAATATATAATTAATATCTATCAAAATAATACCAAATAAAATTATAAATTATATAAAATATATAATAATAAAACCAAGTGGAAAATAATAATATATTGTGGTTAATAAATAGCTATTTGTTTATCAATATTTTCTTTTAGATCATCAAAGGAAACAAAATTATAGCTTTTGTGAATTGAAATTGTTTCTTTAATGTGGTATGAAAAGTGAATGGTAATTCATATTTACAAACTTGTTATAAGAAATTTTTTATTGCGAATTTGTAAATAGCATAGGTTTTTTCTTTGTGAAATTATTTCTAAATTTTGTATAACGCTCTAAAATTTTAATTTGTGATTTGTGAAATTTTGTGATGTGGTAAGTACCTTTTGAAGTGGTTGAGGGCTTTGTTAATGTGTTAGGGGTCCTTGGTTTGAATCTTCGCTTGGATAAATGGGGTCATTTTGTTTTTGCTAAGGTTGGCTGGTAGAGTTTAAATGGGAATTGAATTTTTTTAGGAAAAAGAAGAGAATCTGTTGGTTAATAATGTTAGTGGGTAGTTGAGATAATAGTGGAATTTATGTATATTTTGTTTTATGTTATTTTCGCTTTATCTAATAATAATAATAAAAAGATTTTGTTTCCCCCACTTTTGACGTTTTCTTTTCATTTGTTTCTACCCTGTTGAATTTCGGCACTTCCAGTAAAAAAAAAAAAAAAAAAAAAAAAAGCACTTCCAAATTCTGTTTTGTCCTTTTCTTCTCTTTCTTTGATCTTTGCCGGTGTTTCATTTGGCTTTTGGGTTTTGTTCCTTTGATTCAATTGTTTCTTGTGAGTTGATGGTGGTTTAATCTCGATTGCTCTTGCGAATTTAATTTTTCGGGTATTAAAGGGTAGGTGTTTCTATGGAATTTGTTTTTTTTTTTTTTTAAGGGTGGTGTTTATAGGTTGATTATTTCAAGGTTTGGGTTAACCTCGTGAAATCTGTGTTGTTAGGTGATAGTCAAGGAATTTTGAACTCTCATTCTGTGAGTTAGTTATCTTAAAGGCTGCTATGGACATGTTGTGTTGTAGCCGAGTGGTTGTTTTGGTAAATTGAGGAATTGGAACTGATTTGGGGTGATTTATTGTTTGTTTTAGGTGTTGGATATCGCGTGGTGTTTTCGTATTAGAATCGAATCAAGTGTGTAACGAGAAATTCGAAAATCAGCGAACGACAAAAGTCTAAAAATAACATTGTCGACGCTATACGGTCGTGTACCAGGCCGCATGGTAGGCCGTGTGGTAGGCCGTGTGCGACATACGACCATGTGATAGGCCATGTACTGGACCGTGTGTGACACACAGTCTAGGTTATTTGGGCTGTGTGGACCACACGGGCGTGTGTGAAGCTGTGTGCTAGGCCTTGTAGGCCACATAGGCTTTCTATTTGGGCCGTGTGGGTCACACAGACGTGTGGGCCTAAAATTCAAAATTTTTCCTTAAGGTCGTACAAGTCGTCCCGATCGATCGTGGGTCTTCCGTTGGGTCGGTATGTGATTAAATATACTATAAAACATGAAATTTAGTCATCTGTTAGTATAATTTCTATTATTTGCAAGTGTATTTGGGATGTCATATGATAAATAAAACCGAGAACAATGTTATATATGTGATTTGTATCTGATATGTATGTATGATTTTTGCTTTGATTATATTTGATTCTGGGATGGGATATATATTATGTCGAGGAAGTGTTTCTGTGAGAGGCGACATTTTGCCCACTATACTGGCAGCACAACTGCAAATATCCTGTAAGGGTCTTAACAACACTAAGTGGTGTGTAGAGTTGGATGGGTGTTTCAAACCCGATATGGTGTGTTGGGATGGTCGGAGATGGTGTGTAACGGTTGGGGGTAGGAAATATATATATCTATATTTGAACTACTCTGTTAAGATTCTGTACTGTTAAATTGTCTGTTAATAATTATCTGTTTGAGTTGTTTGTTACACATTGAGTTTCGAAAACTCATATTCTGTTTGACTGTTATTTTGAAGTAATCCTCGGACTTAGACGGATCGGTACAATCAGGAGCTCGGTTAATATCACATTTTTCTTAAATTTGACTTATTGAAAATTTTGGTTTCAGAGTTTTGTAAATTTTGGACTCTCTGGACATTTAGGACTATTTTGAGTTTTGGACTTTATTTTTCGTTTTCGTATAATATTATTCAAATGTTTTATCGACAACGATTATTTTATGCAAAAACAACGGGTTTCAATTAATAAACTGTGTTTTCAAAAATACATCTTTCTAAGGGTTTTAGCTGCAAAACCATAAATTTTAGAAAATATAATCAAACATCTCTTTCAAATAAATAATTAGATAAAAATATGTTTTTAATCCGGGATTTTAAAAGTTTGCGACGAGTTTCAAGATACATGAAAACCAAATTTTCAATCATTTAACGTAACAATTCCAGATTTGGTCATAACGTTTAAGTCGGGTTTAGGGTATTATATTTTGTCATAATATCATTACTTAAATTTTAGTTTCCTAAATTATTTAAATCAAAAGTAAATTTAATATTTAACTAAAATAGATAAATTAAACAATGAATTAATATATAAAATATTTAAATAACATAAAAATTTGGAACTATATAAGAAAGTAACTATGAAAAATATTTTTATGAAATTATAGACACATTTAATAATTATGATTAAAAATAACATTTTAATTGTTTCAAAGTATAAACAACTTAATTTTTTTAAAAAAGTAATATAATAATATTGTAATATTTCATCATCAATTAAAATAAATTTTCATCTCTCGATGTTATAGCTATTTAAATATAATTAGATATTGCCTATTTAAATAATCATTACTTTAAGGCTCCATTCTAATTCTAACTTATTAACGCTAACCATATTCATTTTTGTTACTAGAAATTTTTCTTAGATATTACTTGATTGAATGTGTCTAATTGAATGTTATTTATAAAACTAATTTTCAAATTTTATAAAGGTAAATTTAGATTGGTATATAACTCTAGCATTAATTAAGTAATAAGTAAAGATGTTTAGAGGTTTATTCAAGTAATAACTATATTTTTAAATTAACATAACTTTTAACTAATAATTGTAAATTAAATTATAATTATTATTTTTAAATGTGTAATTATCATAACTTCTATTAAATTATAATTATTTTTAAATGTATAATTATATTTTATGTAAATTTTTTAACTAATAATTCTAAATTAAATATAATAATAATTTTTAAATATCAATTTAGTAATATGATAAAAATAATAGATATTCTCGTATATTCAAAAATTTCTCTAAATTCATGCTTATATATATATATATATATATATATAGATTATAGATGTTACACTTAATAGTCAAGGGTGTTCCCCCTTAAACCTATGTCATGGGATCGAGTTGAAAGACTTGTTTACTAGTGGTGTGTGTGATAGTGATTTGTTTCTGTTAATGGTATGTATGTTATATGAAAAAAATAAAAATAAATGATTAATCTATTATTTGATCCTTGAGTTCTTTTGTCTCAATTTGATAGCTTAGTTTTACTTTAATATTCACTTTAGTATATGGGGTTTTTCTATTTATTAATTAAGTTTTTTGTTCTAATTAATTACATATATTCTTTTACTAGAGCACATGTGTTAAGCATTCATTAAGCCACATAATGTCATTCAATTTAAGTCCCATATTGAACATTGAAACCAAATTCAGATGCTAAATTAGTACAAATAGAACTTACATACTAAATTAAAAATTAAAGCTAAACTTAAGCACTAAATGATATATTAACCTTTAATAAACCAACCTCCCTCCCCTTACTACCTTTTTCCCTCGGCCATAGAAACCCAAGGATAAAGACAATTTCTCATATCAATCTTAGATCAGAAAAAAAAAAAAAAAGGACAATGAAAACCGTCCACAATTGAAAAGGCCCATCAAATAGACTTCAAGCAGCAGCTATCAACCAACTAATGGTTGCACATGGAAATTGACAAAAAAAGGGTGATGCAATTTTTCTTTTTAAATTTCGAGCATTTCCCATTAATTATTGCTGGGAAGGTTTGGCAGTTGTCCAAGTGAAAAGGCAATCAAAAGTTAACAGTTGTAAGATATGTGGTCAAGATATTTCTGGGGTTGTGATATGTTGTAATTATGAAATAAATATTCATCTAAGCTAAGCTTTTGATCCTTATCGGACTCAATTTTAATTTCTAGTATGTTCCACGCTCCTTATTTTCAATTTCAGATTATTCTCTCTATACCTTCTCTATGTAGGCTTTGATCTATTTCTTTCCAAGTATAATTGTTATTTAGATATGAAGCAATGGTCAATGGATAGGGTGTTTTCTCATTTGTTAATAGTTTTTAAAACATTAATTCTGTTTATTATAATTACAATTACCATTTTGTGTTATTTTATTTATAGGAAGAGTTATATTATTATTATTATTATTATTATTATTATTATTATTATTATTAAATTTAATAACAATCCATTAAACTGATAAACTAAAATAATTTTGAAATTTAGATGATTGAGTATGGGTATATTACAAGAGCGCTAAAGCTTTATTAGTAATTAGTATATACAATTTATTTAAAGCATATGTTTTAAAATTATTAGATATAAAATAAAAATATATTTAGTAGTTAAAATTTTGTAAAAAAATAAGACTTTTTAATATAAACGAAAAGTTTTTATTCTTTTATCACAAACAAGTCATGTTAGTAGCTAAAATTAACAATTGTAATTAGTTTATAGCTAACCAATGCATAAAACACAAAAAAAAAAAATTCTAATTATACGTAGCATTGGTAATTATTATAAAATAGTATACTTCAAATTTTTTTAAAACTTGTAATATTTAGTATGTTTGAAAAAGAAAAAAATAATCACGAGAGTTAGGTGTGATGGTAAGGGTCTCTCCTACCTTAACTAGTAGTTAAGGGTTTGATCCTCGCCTTGGGTATAGAACAATTTTAAAACTTGTGGCCAATATCTACCCCTTAATGGGCCTACAAAATGTGGAGGATTAATTATTAGACTTACTCTGATAAATACATTGAGAAATAAAATAAAAATACTATAAAAGACCATACTATATGTGAATATATTTAATTTTGATTGATGTTTATCACTTTTAATTTGGGCTAACCTAATATGATAGTAAATAATAACATATAATTACTCTTATTATATAAGTGATGTCCATATTTTCCAATAATCTCCCACTTGGACCACATATATATACTAATTACTCTATAATTACATGTTATTATATAACCTTATGAGCTCAAAATTTTACTATCATATCCAAAAAATATTTCGAACAATCTTGTCTATTAATTATGTTAACATAGAATCAAGGCGACTTTCGTTATACATATCGTAACTAAATCCATCCCTGATCACGTATATTAACACAACCATATGACATAGATCAAGTATGGATGAGTAGCATGGAAATTACATGCAATATGATCTAAACATGTCTATTTCCAACTGGTCCTTTTTAAACCTTAGTGAGATCAAACCTTACCAAAACCAGAGTGTGAATAAACCAAATAAACTTTATTTCTATAGAAAACAAACTTAATATATGTAAACTGAAATAATTGAAAATGTGTCTATAACATAAAAGCATTTAACAGTGCAAACTCCCACTTAAACCAAATATCCTTAAATGATATTACACCCATATGAGCAATATGTTCATGAAAAACATTGGGTGTAGTCCCTTAGTAAGCAGATCCATAATTATGGAGTTTGTCCCAATATGCTTAATAGACACCTAACACTCTGAACTTTTACTTTAACTGTAACACCCCTAACCCGTAATCCATCACTGAGTTAGGGTTAAAGGAGTTACCAAACAGATCAGAAACTTTAACAGACAAATCATAAAATATATCATCAATCACAACCATCTTGTCCCATCTATAGGTCAACGAGACCTTAAACATACTTTAAGACAAGGTTGGGACTAAACCGGAACACATATGAAAATTCTCAGAAATTTAAAACTTTTCTAAGTTTTAAGGGTTACACGCCTGTGTAGTCAGGCCGTGTGCCTCCCACGGCCGCTAGACACACCCTTGTGTCTCACCCGTGGTCAAGCCTGACTTAACTCCACGGCCACCAAGCACGCCTGTGTGCCTTGGCCGTGGTCGATCCTGATTAAACCACACGACTACCAGGCATGTCCGTGTGCCAAGGCCGTGTACACTTAATTAGCTACTGACTTAGTCCCACGGTTACTAGGCATGCCCTTGTGCCACAACCATATGGCAAAATAAGTCATTTGCAAGGCCAAAATGCCACCCACATTAGGGTCATACCTACAAGAAAATTACCAATACAACTCATGCACATTTAGCAACCAAGAACATATCAAAATAACCACCCAATCTCTACATTCAAATCAAATTCCAATCATGCCAATTTACAAGACTAGAACTCATTTAAACACAAGCATAATTCATCCATATACTTACCATAAACTTAACCACTTCATATGCTATCAAACCATACCAAAACATACATCATATATTACATTCATTAAAGCATATTACCAACACATAACTAGCCAAATCACATGGCTAAGTTCACATCTCATACTTAACAAAATATCTATCCTATACATGCCACATTTAGCTATACACATTTCTAAAAGATACCAAAATGAGCTTGGGTAGTGTGATGACGATCCTCGATGGTCCCGAGCCTTCAGTAGCTTTGACGATCTATAAAATAGGAGCAAACACACATGGAGTAAGCTTTCCAAAAGCTTAGTAAGTCATATACAATTAACCTTAATTTAAAATGCACATAACATACTAAAACAATGACAATAATGGTTCTCATAGCATATTCATCTCAAATAGAGTTTGGCTCAATGGTTTAGCCATAACTTATCACATACTTCATCTCATTACCACATATGCACATATCTCATCTAAGCATAATTTCACATATCATCTCATCATTCCATTACACATATTCATTTTAGTAAGTTCATATAGATACTTACCTTTCATACACACCTTGTGTACTTACCAAACATACATAAAACGGATATACATTCACGTAATCTTTCATGACTCAAAATTTGCCCGTTGAATCGTTCGGAATCTAATAGGATACTCAGAAGACTCGAAATAGTTGTACAATGCCAACGTCCCAGACGAGGTCTTACATGTACTCAGATATCGATGCCACTGTCCCCGACAGGGTCTTACACCTAAATTCCATATCGACCAACATCCCAGACGTGGTCTTCCACGAAATTCTCACATTGATGCCTACGCCCTAGGCGTGGTCTTACACGAAATTCTTATATCGATGCCTACGTCCCAGACGTGGTCTTACACGAAATTCTCATATCGATGCCAACGTCCCAAACGTGGTCTTACGCGAAATTCTCATATCGATGCCTACGTCCCAGACGTGGCCTTACACAAAATTCTCATATCGATGCCAACGTCTTAGACATGGTCTTACACGAAATTCTCATATCGATGCCTACGTCCCAGACGTGGTCTTACACGGAATTCTCATATCGATGCCAACGTCCCAGACGTGGTCTTACACGAATCTCAAATCAATGCCAACGTCCCAGACGTGGTCTTATATGATAAAACATAACAGATACCTATGTCATGACATAGCTAATCCTATCTATTCCTAGGTTCGTACGGGACTTATTGGACATTATCACTATATCGATCTTATCTCGAAATTCATACACATAACATCTCATAAGCATTCACTGTTATCAATAGTCATATGAATATTTACAATTCAATACAAATACATTTATTTGCATAATGACTTACCTCGGATTCGATTTAACGGAAATGGAAATGGTTACTCGGTTACTTTCACTTTCCCGTATTCTAAATCTGTTTTTCTCGGTTCTTGATCTATACATATTCAGATTTAATCCTTTTATTCACTAGTTCATCCAATTCAATCCAAATACACATATCTTGAGAAATTTACAAATTAGCCCTTATAATTGCACATTTTATCAATTTAGTCTATTTTTCTCAAAACATCAACTTCACAAAATCATCATTTAACCATGCTTAGCCGAATGTTCATACAACTCATACAAGCCCATATTTTCCATCAAATTTGTAATTTAGTCCCTCAAGTTAATATTTTCTCAATTTAACCTTATTTGGCTAAATTTATCAAAATTTCAAGAACAAAGTATGTTCGTCTAGCACAAATCTTTTAATTAACAACTAAGTTCATCACAAAGCTCACCATTTCATCAATGGCACATCTCATGAACATCATCAACTCATAAAATTGAGACATGAGCTTAATAGTAGACTAAGCAACAATCTCAAAAACATAAAAATCATTAAAATCAAAAACCAAAACATACCTTAATCATGCAATTCAATGGGCGAATGCCCTAGCTAGTTTTCTCTTTTCTTTCTTTGCTAGTTTTGGTCAATTGAAAAGAAATAAAAGATGATCACTTTCATCTTTTTGTTTTATTAATATAAAATTAACACCTATTTTACTAAATTAACCTTTTATAAACATAAAAGACAATTATAATTCAATGTCATTTTTGTCCATTAACAATCCACTAACTTATGAATGGCTTAGTTGCCATATAAGGCCTCCACCTTTACAAAGCCACAACACATTGGTACTTTAACAAATAGCATGCTAGTTTTTCATTTGATGCAATTCAATCCTTTTATCAAATTAAACACACAGACAGATAAATTATCTTACGAAAATTTAGCACATGCTTAATCACACATCAAAGTCACAGAAAATAAAATTAAAATATTTCACTGACTCGGATTTGTGGTCTTGAAACCACTGTTTTGACTAGGGTATAAACCAGACTGTTACAATTCTCTCACCCTTAGGGATTTTCGTCCTCGAAAATCTTACCGTTAAACAGATTCGGATATTGTTTTCTCATTGAATCTTCAGGTTCCCACGTAGCCTGTTCTATTCCGTATCGATTCCACAATACTTTCACTAACAGAATTTTCTTGTTTCTCAACTATTTTACTTCACGAGCTAAAATACGAATCGGTTCTTCTTCGTATGTCATATCAGATCGAATTTTAATTTCAGATGGGACAATCACATGTGACGGATCGGATCGATATCTACAGAGCATCGAGACATGAAATACATTATGGATCTTTTCTAGCTCAGGGGACAACCTTAATCTATATGCAGCAAGACCAACACGTTCAATAATTTCATACGGTTTGATGAACCTCGGACTCAACTTGCCTTTATGTTCGAATCGAAGCACTTTCTTCCATGGAGACACTTTCAGAAATACTTTTTCACTGATCTCAAATTCTTTATCTTTTCGTTTCAAGTCCGCATAAAACTTCTGACGATCAAATGCTGATTTCAGACTATCACGGATTACTTTCACTTTCTGTTTAGTGTCTTTTATCAAATCAACCCCGTGTAGCTTATTTTCACTAAGCTCAGTCCAATACAATGGTGTTCTACATTTACATCCGTACAAAGTCTCATATTACGCCATTTTAATGCTCAACTGAAACTGTTATGAGCTTTATTCAAAATTAACTGATTCAACTATGAATTCCTCGGTATATAGATTCTATCTCGAAATCTCAAACAACCATCAGCATCTACTCGAAATTTAGAATCGGAGTTCAAATCACACTGAGCTCGTTTTGATATTATTTTATTATTAACTTTCTGAGAATCACTGTATACCATAAATTTTTTACCCGATTCCGGTTATACTAACACTGGAGCTTCGGTTAACAAAGTTTTCAACTGATCAAAACTTTTCTGACATTTATCAGACCATTCAAATCTAGCATCTTTCTAAAGTAGTCTAATCAGTGGAGTTGCAATCATCGAAAAGCCTTTTACGATTCTTCGATAATAACCAACAAGTCCCAGAAAGCTACGGACTTCAGACACATTCCTCGGGGGTTTCCAATCCAGAATAGCAGAAATCTTGCTCGGATCAACTCGTATACCAGTGGCCGATACAATATGTCCTAGAAAATTGAATTCATGCAACCAGAATTCACATTTGCTAAATTTTGCATACAATTGCTTTTCTCTCAGAGATTGCATTACAATTCTCAAATGTTCAGCGTGATCAGTCTCATCACGTGAATAAATCAAAATGTCATCAATGAAAACAACAACACATCAATCTAGGTACGGTCTGAAAATTCTGTTCATCAGATCCATAAACACTGCAGGAGCATTTGTTAGTCCAAATGGTATATCTATAAATTCATAATGCCCATACCTCGTTCTGAAGGCAATTTTTGGAATGTCAGAGTCATTTACTCGCAGCTGATAATACCATGACCTCAGATCAATCTTAGAAAATACGGTAGCTCCTTTTAATTGATCAAACAAATCGTCAATCTTGGGTAATGGATATTTATTCTTTATTGTTACTTTATTGAATTGACGATAATCAATGCACATTCTCATCGTGCCATCTTTCTTTTTAACAAACAGAACAGGAGCACCCCAAGTTGAGAAACTCAGTCTAGCAAACCCTCTGTCAGTCAAATATTGCAATTGTGACTTTAACTCTTTCAACTCTGATGGTGCCATTCTATGCAGAGCTATTGAAATAGGTGTTGTACCAGGTAATAGATCAATACCAAATTCAACTTCACGTATTGGAGGCAATCCCGGTAATTCTTTAGAGAATACATTAGAAAACTCATAAATGACTGGCACTAATTCAACTTTCTTTTCAGATACTTTCAAATCAATTACATAAGCAAAATATAAATCGTATCCCTTTTTCACATACTTCTAAGCTTTCAACACAGATATCACAATAGGCAATCCATTCAGATCATTAGACTCAACCTTGACTATTTCATCATTCGGACATTTCAAATCAATTTTTTTTTTACAATTCACAATAGCATCATGCAAAGTCAACTAGTCCATACCTAGAATGATATTAAACTCATCAAACGGTAATATCATCAAATCAGCAGGGAAACAGATATCTCGAAACATTAACAGACAGTTCTTGTATACTTTATCAACCAGGACACTTTTACCTAAAGGGTTCGATACTTTTATAACAAGTTCAGTAGACTCTACAGGCAAAGTCTTGCTGGATACTAAATTCATGCATATATACGAATAAGTTGAACCAGGGTCTATCAATACAATCACAGAAGCATTATAAAGTGTAAAAATAACTGTTATAACATCTAGAGATGAAGCTTCTTCACGAGCTCGAATAGCATATGCTCTGGCAGGCGCTCTAGCTTCGGATCTCGCAATAGTATCTCTCATAGTTCTCTATCTACCACTAGTATTTCTTACATTTTTCGAAAGTCTATCTCTCACTGCGGCATTATCAGATCTCGAATTCTGAACAGTCTTTGGCCCAACGGACTCCGGGCAATCACGAATGAAATGATCTAATAATCCACATCTGAAGCAAGCTCGATCATTTAATCTAAAACTTCCCGGATGTCTTTTTCCACAATGTTTACATTCAGGTCGCTCAAATCTGACATTTCCAACATTAGCCATTGAAGTTGCTAGAGCTTTGGAGCTCAATTGGGATCTAGCTCTATCTCTACTCAAATGCCTCACATTAACCTTTGAACGGCTATATTCATCTCAAAATTTCTTCGAGGCAGACTGAAATGATTTGCTCAGAAATCTCTTTTTCATATCTTTGGCTTCAGACTTAGCTTTGCATGCTCGGTCAACTAGCACTACGAACTCTTTTATCTTTAGAGTACCAACTAGCAATTGGATGTCTTCATTTAGGCCATCTTTGAATCTTTTACACATTATCGCTTCATTCGAAATGCATTCCCGAGCATACTAACATAATCTCACAAACTCTTATTTGTAATCAGTGACAGACATGTGACCTTGTTTCAATTCCAAAAATTCTTTTCATTTCTGATCAATGAATCTCTGAATAATATATTTCTTTCTGAACTCAGACTGAAAGAAATCCTATGTGACCCGTTCTTTAGAAACAACCAAAATCAAATTTTTCCACCACCGATAGGTCGCGTCTTGTAACAAAGATACAACACATTTAATACGTTCTTAAGAACTCAACGACATTTCATCAAATACTCAGATAGTGTTTTCTAACCAAAACTTGGCTTTCTCGGCATCGTCATTATTGGTAGCTTTGAACTCTTCAGCCCCATACTGACGGATTTTATCGATCGAGGCTTATTCAACAGGTTTGGATTCATAATAAGAGGCAGAGTAGATGTTTAAGGGGGATTAAATGGAGGCGGAGATTGTGAAATAGTCGAATTATTCCTTACAAATTGAGTGAACCACTTACTCATCATCTAGAAGAAAGCTTGTTTAGCTTCTCCTTCATGATCGTTTGTAGCCGGTCTCGGATCAGATGGCGCTGTCCCTTGCGCAAGAGCAGACACATCACTATACGTAAATCGTATTTTATATGTCAAGATTTATCACTATCATAGTTCAGATATATGGCATGTATAGCTAGACTCTGACACGCTACGTTAGTTCGATAATCGACTAAATCGTAGCTCTGATACCAACCAAATGTAACACCCTTAACCCGTAATCCGTCACTGAGTTAGGGTTAAAGGAGTTACCGAACAGATCAAAAACTTTAATAGACAAATCATAAAATATATCATCAATCACAACCATCTTGTCCCATCTATAGGTCAACAAGACCTTAAACATACTTTAAGACAGGGTCGGGACTAAATCGGAACACATACGAAAATTCTTAAAAATTCAAAAATTTTTTAAGTTTCAGGGGTTACATGCCGTGTAGGTAGGTCGTGTGCCTCTCACGGCCGCTAGACACACCCTTGTGTCTCACCCGTGGTCGAGCCTAACTTAGCTCCACGGCCACTAAGCATGCCTGTGTACCTTAGCCGTGGTCGATCTTGATTAAACCACACGGCTACCAGGCACGTCCGTGTGCCAAGGCCGTGTACATTTAATTAGCTACTGACTTAGTCCCACGGTCACTAGGCACGCCCGTTTGCCACAACCGTGTGGCAAAATAGGCCATTTGCAAGGCCAAAATGCCACCCACATTAGGGTCATACCTACAAGAAAATTACCAATACAACTCATGGACATTTAGCAACCAAGAACATATCAAAATAACCACCCAATCTCTACATTCAAATCAAATTCCAATCATGCCAATTTACAAGACTAGAACTCATATAAACACAAGCATAATTCATCCATATACTTACCATAAACTTAACCACTTCATATGCTATCAAACCATACCAAAACATACATCATATTACATTCATTAAAGCATATTACCAACACATAACTAGCCAAATCACATGGCTAAGTTCACATCTCATACTTAATAAAATATCTAGCCTATACATGCCATATTTAGCTATACACATTTCTAAAAGATACCAAAATGAGCTTGGGTAGTGTGATGACGATCCTCGACGGTCCCGAGCCTTCAGTAGCTTTGACGATCTATAAAACAGGATCAAACACACACAGAGTAAGCTTTCCAAAAGCTTAGTAAGCCATATACAATTAAACTTAATTTAAAATGCACATAACATACTAAAACAATGATAATAATGGTTCTCATAGCATATTCATCTCACATAGAGCTTAGCTCAATGGTTTAGCCATAACTTATCACATACTTCATCTCATTACCACATATGCACATAGCTCATCTGAGCATAATTTCACATATCATCTCATCATTCCATTGCACATATTCATTTTAGTAAGTTCATATAGATACTTACCTTTCATACACACCTTGTGTACTTACCAAACATGCCTAAAACGGATATACATTCACGTAATCTTTCATGACTCGAAATTTTCCCGTTGAATCATTCGCAATCTAATAGGATACTTAGAAGACTCAGAATAGTTGTACAATGCCAATGTTCCAGACGAGGTCTTTCATGTACTCAGATATCGATGCCACTGCCCCCGATAGGGTCTTGCACCTAAATTCCATATCGATGACAACGTCCCAGACGTGGTCTTACACGAAATTCTCACATCGATGCCTACATCCTAGACGTGGTCTTACACGAAATTCTCATATTGATGCCAATGTCCCAGACGTGGTCTTACACGAAATTCTCATATCAATGCCTACGTCCCAGACTTGGTCTTACACAAAATTCTCATATCGATGCCAACGTCCCATGTAACACCCTTAACCTGTATCCGTCATCGAATTAGGGTTACAAGGCATTACCGAATATAGCACAAATCACATCAACTATTTACTACTCATATGGACAAAATCAAATGCATTAAGTGTAATGTACTTTCATAGCATACTTAAACATCAACATACATATCTTAAATCCATTTAGCCAAATTCACATATAAGCATTTTTCATCAAATAATAAAGTTACTATTCACTTGGTCACTTAAGATACATTAGCCGAATATGAACTTGCTTATAACTATTTTACTAAAACAAATTGTCATTTACCAAAGCTAACATAAATATTTTTTTGCATAAACTTTGTTTAACTTAATCTAACATATATCCAAATTTATTTCCATTTCGAGAAAAAATACATTCAAACAAGACATAGATCATTTTTCACTCATAACCATAGTCGAATTATCAAAACCAAAACTATATCGTCCAAAGTCCACAACTCACGAATTTAAACCCTTTATATGCAGGTATAAATATGTATCATAACCGAATATACCTATCCAAGTGCATATCTATTAATTCCACATATTGCCAATACAAAATTTATAAGTTGATTCATGTTTCCATATTACACATAAAAATAATGTACATCAAATCTTAATCCAAACTTATTTAAACTACAACATATATTCACTTTCCAAAGAGCTAGCAATAATTCATATCTAATGATTTCATATCAAACATAAATATACAAACATAAATACTTAGTATGAATTGTAACACATCTATACTCACCATCCAAGCAAAACAGACACGCATACTATAATTAAGATTGCATAACTTTAAATTGTTAACTTTTAAAACAAGCCATTTTCGCATGGCTTATATACATCAACAAAATATCAGTCAAGTATTAAGCTAGCCTATACATGCCTTAAGTTCAAAAATCCAAACTTTAAAGGTACCAAAATAAGTCGATAGTGTGGATGACTTCGTTGACGATCCCCTGAGCTCGTAACTTGACCAAAATCTATAAAATAGAATAACAAACACACAAAGTAAGCTAACTTTCTTAGTAAGCCTTAAGCAAACTTAACAAATCAATTGGATAATCAATCAAATTAAACAGAACAAATTGTAACATTAATTTAATAACATAACACATATAAATTATTGTAGCCGAATGCCTATATCCTTTCATAGCCAAAACATTTATCAATCATTTCGTAAGCATAAGCTCATATTTCAAATCACCAGTATAAAACCTGCTAGGCATAAGCCTGAATCACACACCGGCCCTAAGCCTACTAGACCCGAGGTCTGATAATCATTCACCGGCAATAAGCCTGCTAGGCATAAAGCCTGATAAGTTCACCAGCCCAAGGCTTGCTAGGCTCAAAGCCTGAATAGTAATACTTTAAATTGTCTCACCTGACTCATTTCATATATCAAATCTTTTACTCAATTCGAATTCATTGAACGAATATTCAAATAGCACATATCACTCAAATAACTTAACCAAATCAAATATTATACTTAACCAAATTCGGCTAATTCATATATAGTTACAATGATTCCAATTTTTAGCATATGCTAAGTTACGTAATTAATTTACGATGATTATTTGCTTAGAGACTTACCTCGGATATCGTCGGACGACAAAAACAGGCTATTCAATTATTTTTGCTTTTCCCCGATCCAAGTCCATTTTCTTTTGTTCTTGATCTAAACATGTCAAATTAAGCTCATTCAAACACATTTACATTCAAATTAGTCCTAAAACAAATAAATGGGCAAATTACCATTTTGCCCCTAATGTTTAACACTCTTACATTTAGTCCTATTTGCACAAAACACAAAATACACACAATTTGAACAAAAACCTTAAGGGCCGAATATCCATAGTGCTCATGCAAGTCCATCCATTCCATTTATTTCACATTTTAGTCCCTCTAAAATTTATTTTTGCAAATTAGTCCAACATACTCAATTTCATCAAAAATTCAAAGACAAAACTTGTTAATCTAACACACATTTATCATAATTCATCCTCAAACAACATAAACAGCAAGCTATCATCAATGGCTCAACTCAAAATATTCATCAAACTTAAAAATTAAAGCATAGGTCTTGTACATTTCATAGAAACGATCTCAAAAACGTAAAAATTATCAAAAGTCGAGCTAAAACTCACCTTGAATCAAGTTGGAAAGTAGCCGAACCTTAAAACCCTTTTATTTCTTTTTCTTTTCTTTTGTATACGGCAAGAACAAGATGAACACTCAAAATGGCTTTATTTTTTTATGTTTTATGATAACATACATTATGATTTTTACTAAATTACATAACCAACCTTTTAATTAAAACAATGTTAACATATTAAATAAGGGTATTAGTGACCTTTGCCGTCCACTACCTTTAAAAATAGGCTATTTGCCCTTTAAGGATTTCATATTAAAAAGCCACTATCAACTAAGCACTTTTCACTATAGTTTGTAACTTTTATATTTTACGCGATTAAGTCCTTTTATTTAATTAAGCACACAAACAATCAAATTTTTATACGAAACTTTCACACATACTAATTCACATATAATTAACACAGAAAATAATATTTAAAAATTTTTTGGACTCGAATTCGTGGTCCTGAAATCACCGTTCCGATTAGGGTCAAATTCAGACTGTTACATCCCAGACATGGTCTTACACGAAATTCTCATATCGATGCCTACGTCCCAGACATGGTCTTACACGAAATTCTCATATCGATGCCAACGTCCCAGACGTGGTCTTACATGAATCTCGAATCAATGCCAACGTCCCAGACGTGGTCTTACATGATAAAACATAACAGATACCTATGTCATGACATAGCTAATCCTATCTATTCCTAGGTTCGTACGGGACTTCTCGGACATTATCACTATATCGACTTATCTCGGAATTCATATACATAGCATCTTGTAAGCATTCACTGTTATCAATAGTTATATGAATATGCACAATTCAATACAAATACATTTATTTGCATAATGACTTACCTCGGATTCGATTTAACGGAAATGGAAATGGCTACTCGGTTACTTTCGCTTTCCCGCGGTCTAAGTCCGTTTTCCTCGGTTCTTGATTTATACATATTCAGATTTAACCCTTTTATTCACTAGTTCATCCAATTCAATCAAAATAAACATATTTTGGGAAATTTAAAAATTAGCCCTTATAATTGCACATTTTATCAATTTAGTCCATTTTTCTCAAAACATCAAATTCACAAAATCATCATTTAACCATGCTTATCCGAATGTTCATACAACTCATAGAAGCCCATATTTTTCATCAAATTTGTAATTTAGTCCCTCAAGTTAATATTTTCTCAATTTAACCTTATTTAGCTAAATTCATCAAAATTTCAAGAACAAAGTATGTTCATCTAGCACAAATCTTTTAATTAACAACTAAGCTCATTAAAAAGCTCACCATTTTAGCAATGGCACATCTTATGAACACCATCAACTCATAAAATTGAGACATAGGGTTAATAGTAGACTAAGCAACAATCTCAAAAACATAAAAATCATTAAAATCCAAAACCAAAACATACCTTAATCATGCAATTCAATGGCCGAATGCCCTAGCTAGTTTTCTATTTTCTTTCTTTGCTAGTTTCGGTCAATTGAAGAAAAATAAAAGATGAACACTTTCATCTTTTTATTTTATTAATATAACATTAACACCTATTTTACTAAATTAACCTTTTATAAACATAAAAGACAATTATAATTCAATGTCATTTTTGTCCATTAATAATCCATTAACTTATGAATGGCTTAATTGCCATATAAGGCCTCCACCTTTACAAAGCCACAACACATTGGTACTTTAACAAATAACATGCTAGTTTTTGCATTTGATGCAATTCAATCCTTTTACCAAAGTAAATATACAGACAGATAAATTATCTTACGAAAATTTAGCACATGCTTAATCACACATCAAAGTCACAGAAAATAATATTAAAATATTTCACTGACTCGAATTTTTGGTCCCGAAATCACTGTTCCAACTAGGGTATAAACTAGACTGTTACATTAATTTTTGGAAATTATAGATTGCAAATTAATTATTCATGAACACTATTCAAATGAAAAGTGATGATTTATCATCTTACAAATTTAATTATTCATAAGCACTATTCAAATTAAAAGTAATGATTTATCATCCAATGGATACATTTCCATAGGACATGTTTCGCTCAAGAAGTATGTCCAATATGAAGAGTTGTGGCTCTCCAAAATTGCATTCATTGAGTGCATACAAATAGAGGCATTATGGTGCTCACAAAATATACAATTACAATGAATCTTATTTTTAGAAACTAGAGTAAGAGTTAGGAAATTCCTCGATTTTGATAATCAAAGGAAATTCAAAACTTCGTTGTATCCCGGGAGGTTCTTTGTCTTAACCCTCTAGCAACTTTGTGTCGGGGCAAATAGTTCTCTTTGGAAAGCATCATCTGTGCCTCGAAGTGTACTATTTATTTCCATATAAGTCTTTGATTCTATCATCTCCACTCAAATATCCAACATTAACAACCTAGAACTTTAAGTCTATGTGCTTTGACTTTGATGTGCTCCTGTTGTTATTTGAATAAATGACTACCAATTATTGTCACAATTTTCACCCTAGTGACAAAATTTTGCATCAATATTCCATCAAAATCGGAGTCTGTACACTTGATGATCTCTAACTTATCAGACCTCCGATATGTGAGCATGTAATCTTGTTTTCTCTGAAGATACCTCATAATCTTCTTGTCTGCTAACCAATGATTCATACCAGGGTTGCTTAAATATCTGCCTAACATCCCAACAATGTACGCAATGTCCGGATGCATACATACTTGAGCATACATTAGACTCTTACTCTTGAGACGTAGGGAATCTTGTGCATTTCCTTAATCTCAAAATCATTCTTGGGGTATTGGTCGAGACTTAACTTATTATTGACAAGTAGTATGTCATTAACATATAAAACCAAATATAGAACCTTATTCCTACTAAACTTGTGGTATATACAATTATAGACCAAATTCATCTCTAAACTGAATGAGATAATCATTTGGTAAAATTTGTAACACTATTGACGAGTAGTCTGCTTAAGCCCAAAGATGAAGTTCTTTAATTTGCAAATCATTAACTTTGTATCATTAAAAATAAAGTTTTCTAGTTGCACCATATAAATGTATGATCAATGTTACCATTGGAAAACTATTAACTTAATATTCATCTGATGCAACTTAAGGTCAAAATATTCCACTAAAGCCATTATAATCCTTTATCTAGTGGACCTTTTTTAATGACATCCATTGATTAGACATTAACTTAATATTCATCTGATGTAGCTTAATGTTAAAATATTCCACTAAAGCCATATAATCCATTCTCTAGTGGACTTTTTTTAGTGACATTCTTTCATGAGGTTGTTAAGTTTGTTTTTCTGGAACAATTACCTCATCTTGAATAGATAGTTGTTCAACATTGTCTTATTGAGGTTCTGGATTCACTTCTTGATCAATGATGGGTAGGAGAACTTGAACATTGTCAAAGGTGATAGTAGAAACTGAGTTAGAATTCAATTCCTCCTCAAAAGCAATGTCTTTAACTTTATTTCTCCCTCCAAACTCAACATCCTAAAAAATGTTACAATTCTCGTCTAAAAAATATTCATTATTGTGGGATCATAAAACTCATAACCCTTAGATCGCTCAAAATAACCAATAAAGTAGTTGTTCACTATTTTGGAGTCCAATTTATTTTCATGTAGCCTATAAGGCCTTGCCTCAAGTGGACATCCCCAAATGTGAAAGTGCTTTAGACTAGGTTTTTGACCTGTCCAAAGCTCATAAGATGTTTTTCCAACTACTTTTATGGGTATTCTATTCAGAATGTAAGTTGTTATCTTTAGAGGCATTGGCCAAATGAGCACTTTCACACGTATCATATTTTAACCTTTCTTCCTTTTACACACAATAAGAAATGAGCTCATTTAAAGTCCATTTCTCCTATTTACAGATGTAACCAATTTTAATTTGGTTAAACTATGTAGGAAGCAGTACCAAAACCATAAGAATACTCAATTTCTCAGAAAACTCGATCTTAAGTTAAGTCTTGAGGCAGCATGAAACATCTCCATAATGTACGCCCTTATGTTTCCTTGACCCTTATACTTCATAGACATCAAAGAATTTAGAAATAATGTCATTTTAACGCTATTGTTTTTAGCAAAATGTTTCTCAATTTCGTCAAGGAAACACTTGGCTTGAGTAATCTTTTTAGATTTTTTGTCCCTAAAGGCTTCTGGAATGCTGTGTTTCATGATCATTAGACTCATGCGACTTGTACGATCCTACCTCTCAAAATCCTTCTTAACATTAGAGGTGCTTTCCGTAGTGAGAGGTGCAGGTTGTTCTTCCCTTAGTGCAAGATCTATGTCCATACAGCCAAGCACTATAAATTAGCGTCTTTTTCATTCCTTAAAACTAGTCCCGTTAAGCATGGGTATATAATTTATATTAGCAGATATTGTGGCAGCAGAAGATGAACTAGCTGAATATAGAACAAAAACAAATAAAAACAAGTTCACATCAATATTCATAAGTAAACAATAAATTCAAGATAATGACTAATCCCATCTTAAGATTCCAAACACAACATTAATATCAAGTCTTTGGATAGTAATATTAATAGTAAACGGTACTCTTGTTGCAGCAATCAAACATTTACAATAAATTATGTCAAACAATGAATTAATCTTTGGACTAACTTATTGTTCACATAAATTACCTTGTAATTGTTACACATTTATCACCACAAATGTTGTTGAAATTCTACCAAATATTAACTTACCTTTGGGTCAATTAATAAACGCATGAATCACAAAAACATATAATCATCTTGATATTTTAAATAAACTAATCTACACAAAAGAGGTCACTTTGGCGGCATTTTGTTTCAACTAATCTATTTAAAATATTATATATTCTTAATTAAAACCTAAAGCTAAAATCAATTTATTTGTTTCAAAATATTTCTCTTAATTTCATCTTTCAATCAAATTAAAAGATAATAGTATATATATGTATATATATTTATCCCAAAACAAAGATAAAATGATGTTGGCAAATATAATAATAGTTGAAAATCATAAACAACCTCATGTAAGACTTCAAATTTAAACTAAAATAATTTGAATAAAAGTAAACCTCATCTTAAGATATCAGATACCCCATTAATATATCATCTTTTGACAAAATATTAACTTGTAAGTGATATTTTGGTGTAATAATCAAACATTGACAATAAGAACATGTCGAACCATAAATCTTCCTTTGGGCCAATTTATTGCTCACATGTAAAACTGAATAATTGTCACATGTTTATTACCATAGTTGTATATGTAACATTATTAACCTTCATTTGGGCCGATTAATATTAACCTAACTTAAGTTACATGCACACAACCTTTTAAATTTTAAAACAAAATAATTTATACAAAAAAATCACTTTGGTGACTCATTGCTTCAATTAAGTTATTTAAAAAAAATGTATAAACATACCAATATTCAAATTTAAAATTTCTCCAATAGTCAAATGTCAAAACTATTTTTTTATTGCTTTATAGGCTCCGAAATAACCTAAAATAAGGTTGTTTCACTACAGCAAAACAAATTTTTAGCGACGTTTTTTTAGGCCTTTAGCGGCGTTTATAAGCGCCACTAATAGTCTTTGCGACGCTTTTAGAAGCGCCACAAAAAATGCCGCTAAATCAAACGCCACTAAAAGCAATGACTTTTAGTGGCGCTTTTCCCACAAATGTCTCTAATAACCATTACTTTTAGCGACGCTTTTCCCACAAACGCCGCTAACTTGTACAGATTTACAATGTACAATTTGTCCAATATCATACCCCTCCTGAACTAAAACCAACCAATAACAACAAAGATAGTATATAATTCCAACCCAAAACAGTAAATGTAGTATAAAAATCACACCAAATGCATTAATTCTAAATGATATTTGAAAATGAATAGAAGATATATTATATAAATTAATGAATGAATTATAACTGAAAATATTCTTACAATAATGTTAAATGTAATAATGTTAAAAATCATCTTACAACAAGAAAATAAATGTCTAAGATGGCGGCCTCTGATCACTGGAACATCTTCATCATAGTCCGTCAGAGTGGAGTTCTTCATACTTTCTGTTTTGCTCTGCCTCCCTCGCTGCAACCTCCGCTCTAAGTTGAGAAATTTGCCCTACCTCCCTTGCTGCCACCTCCGCTTCCCTCGCTGCTGCCTCCGCTCTAAGTTGAGAAATTTGCTGAATCGTGCTCATTTGCATCTGAACTATCTGGTCTTTTAGCCTCTGATCTTCAGCACGAGATTGAATCCCGGAAGGCATGTATTGCTGGGAGTCGGATCAAAATATTGGGTCGGGGTAACACTAGATCCTTGAACTCGAACCCGACCATACATTTCAAGACCCAAAATATCAGTGATAGTTCTGTTATAAATATACTCAAGATTAACAGAACTATCAATCGAAGCAGTCGTACCTTTCAGGACCCAAAACATCGGTAATAATTCTGTTATCAATATGGTCGAGATTAACAGAACTATCCGTCGAAGCAGCCTCTTCATACTCCGTCTTCTTCTCCTTTAGTTTATCCTAATAAATCAATAAAAGAGTTAGAAACGAAATATATAATAAGAAGGAATGCAACATAACTTAACATTATAAATTTAAAACTACAAACGATGAATTAAACTATTATAATTAAACATTATAAATATTTATAATAAATCAAATTTTATTAAGTAAATATAGCATAATTTCTGCAGCTTCGGATGTCATCGGAGATCAATCCTTTAGTTTATCCTAAAAAATCAATGAAAGAGTTAGAAACGAAATATATAATAAGAAGGAATGCAACATAACATTATAAATTTAAAACTATAAACGATGAATTAAACTATTATAATTAAACATTATAAATATTTATAATAAATCAAATTTTATTAAGTAAATATACCATAATTTGTGCAGCTTCGGGTGTCATCGGAGATCAATCCTTCTTCCTATGAATAATGTCAAAAAGCTGAAGGCGTCCAACTTTTTGACCAGACAAGACTTCCTACATTGTAGCAGTAAAAATATAATTTAATAGTATAAAGTCATTAATATTTGACAAAATTAATAAATTAGAATACCTCGGCCTCAGCTACACAAGCAACACTTCTGGACTCTGCCGTGTACATGAATTTTTGTTTCTGTCTGCTGCTTGCTCTAACTCGCTCACAGTCCTACATAATGAAATTTGTATTATGTATCTAGTAAATACAATATACATAAAAATTTATAAGACTTTAAAAGTACGTAATACCTCTCCTTTCTTTGAATTCTAGAATCTAACTTGATCTTCCCATTGGTACCTCAACATTCCCGGCGGGACATTTCTTAATTTTTTGTCGAGGCTTATGTCTTTCTTAAAATATTATTTTTCAAAATGTGCTTTTATTGTCTCTCCATTTTTACCCAATGTCTTCTTGATATAGTCATCGGAGACCTCTAAAGTAAATCTCTCCTGAAAAAACATAAGTTTAAAAAGTTAATATAAATGAAAGTTAAACCAAAGTATTATAAATTACATTCACGTTTTGTTACCTTAATATTATCGAGAGCCTGATTTTTGTTGGCATCAAGCATGATTCGTAGTTAATGGGCAACATATTGACATTTCGTGCTATAATGCCCAAATAGCCTGCTAA
The DNA here is from genome assembly GCA_025506655.1 of Gossypium rotundifolium. NCBI lineage: Eukaryota > Viridiplantae > Streptophyta > Magnoliopsida > Malvales > Malvaceae > Gossypium > Gossypium rotundifolium. The sequence goes on along the minus strand of CP106722.1, from coordinate 81,296,958 downwards.
CATTCGAGCTTCAGATCCAACAAGCTGGCCATGATTGTTTCTCCTTCCTTTAACACGCTCGACAGATCTAGGTCGATAAATCTTTAAGCAATTATCGTCCCCACCTCTTCAAGGCCCCACCACCTTCAGTTGAAAAATGATATATTATTATTATATTAAAATTGAAAAATGAATCAATAATAAAATTCAACATGCATGTAAAATAAACTTAACATTACTTTGAAATTCTGCAGGCTCGTCATCTATGTCCGGCACACTAGAAGATCCAACAACTGTTTGCTGTTCACTATCTGCTTCTTCTGAATTTGGAGTATTATGGATAATACTTAACTCTCATAATCGTCTTTTAGGCATTTTTCCTGCAATACACATAAAATAGTTCAAAATTTTAGTAACAAATAACAACAATAATAATACATTTAAAATAGTTAAATTATATAACATAACCAACATTAAAATTATAATATTACATATAAATAATAAATCGTAAAATCTTACATCATATTTCGTAAATATCTTCGTCCACATCATAACGAACCCATTGAAATTATTGACTAGTATTAGGGATATATTCATTTAAGTTTTGTTCTGGAAAAGGCAAAGTTTCTGATCTTTCGACTATGTTATCTCTACTTCCATTGCCCATGTCAAACAAGTCTTTAGGGGTGTTCCGGAGTACAACGTACCAACCCTCATCAGTTGGATCTTTTGAGTAAAAAACTTGTTTCACTTGAGAAGAAAATACATACGACTCGTCCATCAATTGTTCTCCATTATGAATCAATCAAGAAAAATTCACCATTGTAAAACCATATTGATCGTTTTTAATTCCGCGAGCCGTATTCACATCAGCCCAATCTCCTCGAAATAAGACAACTTTCCATCCGCCATAATAATCCAACTCAATTATGTCAGTAAGAAGTCCGTAATACTCCACATTCCCCTCGACAGGATTATTTTCCCTAGCACTAGCATAACTTGTAATTGAAGAATTAACAACAATTTCACAATTTTGGGTTCTCCTTAATCTCTCGCGATACTTTGTATGAAATCTGAATCCGTTGATGAGGAAGGCACTATATCTTTTCACTATTCTATTTGGACCTTGTGATAGCCATTTAACATCATCATTTCCTTCATTCCGACTCCAAACCTATTGAATCGAAAGTAAATTGAGTAATTATAAATGTTATGAGAAAACATTATTACTTGACAATGAAAACTTCAATTGCATACCGTTTGGCTTAACCATTCATGAAATGATTCTGTGAACAACTTATTAATTTCTCGTTGTTGTAATCTTCGGGACCGTGACCTAGCTCTCAATATTTGTTTGTACTCACTACGTTAAAAAAAGGTTTACTTTGTTAGAAGACAGACAAATTATAGTTGATGAATATTTATCAAATTCTAGAACTTACTTGCGTAATGGTTCCATTGACTCATGATGAAAAAGAACATATCGATGTGCTTGAACCCATGATCTATAATCTAATTTTGCAATTTCGACTTTGCCGATTGGTTCTCCGAAACTTTGAAATAAATAAGTTTCGGCCAAGTTATGATCTATGAGCCCAGCATTTCTACTTAGTCTGTTCATTCTTGTTTCAACATCTTCCAAATACCTTGAACAGAAAGTCATACATTCCTCTGTCAAGTAGCCTTCGGCAATTGATCCTTCCGGATAACATTTATTGCGACAGTAAGACTTCAATTTGGATAGGAACCTAAACACGGTATAGAACATTATCAAAAGTTGTAACTAAAGGCATTTAGGTGAATGAAGGAATAATTTACAAATAAATTAAGACCTTTCAATGGGATACATCCATCGATAGGAAACGGGTCCACCAAGTATTGCTTCACGAGGGAGATGAATTAACAAGTGCACCATAATTGTGAAGAAAGGTGAGAAGATCTTCTCCGGATTGCATAAAGTCAATACGGCTCGATCTTGTAGTGTCTCAAGTTCTTGAACATCTAAAACTTTGCCACAAATGCCTTTCATTATATTGGACAGTTCAATTACACAAGACGTCATCTTTTTCGACATACAACACCACATAGCAACTGGCAGTAAGTCTTGCATCAAGATGTGATAGTCATGCGATTTTAAGCCATATAGTCTTCGATCTTTAAGACTCACACATTGAGATATATTTGATGCATACACATCCGGGACCTTTATATCCTTCAACACCATACAGAACACTTCTTTCTCCATCTTCGACATTGAATAAAAAACAAGCGGCAACCGATATTTCATATTCGGAATTGGTTGGGGATGAAGCTCACGCTGAATTCCCATGTAGACTAAATTAAGTCGACTCTGAAAATTGTCTTTCAATTTTCCATCGACATTTAAAATAGTCCCAGTGATGTTCTCGCAGACATTTTTCTCAATGTGCATGACATCAAGATTATGGCGTAAAATTTGATGCTCCCAATAAGGCAACTCAAAAAAAATATTTCTTTTTTTCCACAAGTCCGCCTCATTAGGATCGTCCTCTTCATCAGATTCATCCCTTGATCTTCCATTTCTTTGCGTGTTGGCCAGTTGATTCATCTTCCCATAAATGAAATTCATATCTTTCAACATGAACAATATTTCGGATCCACCGGTTTACGAAAAAGCTTCACCGAACTTTTCAATACCGTCAAATTGAGCACTCTGAAATCTAAATCTATGATTTTTCGGTAACCACCGACGATGCCCCATGTAAGAGAACTTCCTATTATATAACCATTGCGAACATGTTTGCGCAGCACAAGGACAAGCATAACGTCCTTTGGTACTCCAACCAGATAAATTAGCACAGGCCGGGAAGTCATTAATAGTCCACATCAAAGCCGCACGTAAATTAAAGTTCTCCTTTCTCAGTACATCGTATGTCTCAACACCAACCCATAATTGTTTTAACTTTTCAATAAGTGGCTGCTAATATATGTCAATATCATTCCCGGGCCCTTTCTCTCTAGGGATAATCATAGATAAGATAAAGGATGATTGTTTCATGCAAACCCATGAAGGTAAATTGTAAGGAACAAGCACCACAGTGCCAAGTCAGACGCAAAGGCTCATGATTTTGTAAGGGTTAAATCCATCAGATGCTAGCCCCAGCCTCACACTCCGAAGATCGCTTACAAAGCTTGGAAATTTAGAGTCAAATGATTTCCAAGCTAAAGAATCTGCAGGATGCCTTAACAATCCATCATCAGTTCGTCCATCATGATGCCACGTCATTAACTCGATTGTCTTCGACGACATGAAAAGCCTTTAAAGCCTTGGTATTAGCAGAAAATACCGCAAAATCTTAACTGGCTACTTCCTTGACTGTGTATCGTGTTCATCCTCATTACCATCCTCTGTATTTCTATTAGTCTAACGGGATTGACCGCATACATGACAGCACTGTTGGTTTATCCGGTCGCCCCAATACAACATGCAGTCATTTGGGCAACTATGAATTTTGTTGTAGCCAAGGCCCAAATCCATTATCAGTTTCTTCATGTCTTTGGAATATTGAGGGATTTTCGCAAACGAGAACATTTCTTGCAGAAACTCTAATAGTATTGTCAACGAGTTTCCGGTCCATCCTCCCAAATATTTCAAGTGAAAAAGACGAATACAGAAAGGCGGTTTGGAAAATTTTGATCCCTCATACAGTTCTTCATTCATTTCACCAAGTAAAGTGTAGAACCTCGCCGCTTTTTCATTTGGTTATTCATCAGGTACACTTCTTCCCCCTTCGGTGAAAGTATTTCCACCAAAATTATAATCATCAGTTAAACCCAAGTCAGGTGGAAATGACCCTAAACCATCACTTCGTATATTAAAAGCATCCTGCAACATGCCTTCCATGTTATCATCTCTAACATTCTAATTGTAAGCACTATGAGGATAACCTAGATTCATCGATGAAGATGCTCCACTAGATGTACACTCTCCACGAAAAATCTATTTTTTGTACCCCCGAACAAAGCCATCAACAACTAGATGTTTGTAGACAACTTCACGATAATGCCAATTGATATTGCAACACTTCTTACACGGGCAAAGAATCATATTCTCTTGGCTTGCATTTTGAAATGCGAAATTTAGAAAAGTTTCTACTCCATTTCGATAGTTGTTGCTTACCTTTGACAAATTCATTCAAGTCCTATCCATTTTGTAGTTGTTGAAGTCTAAAGTTGACAATAAATTACACGGCTAAATTGTTAATTTATAATTTATGTAAGTAATGATATGATCATATATATAACTGAGTACTATGTAAGTTATGTAAATTATGTAAATTATGAAGTTTGATCTTAAAATTATGTAACTTATAAAATTTAATCTTAAAATTAAGTAAGTTATGTATTCTTTAAGATTCATCATATGTGGCATTGTTACACTTAAGGAGGATCCATTATATCTAACAGTGAGATATAAGGCAACCCGTTAGATTTCCAGCCTATATACTTTGAATCTTTTTTTTTTAAATAATTTTTTTTTAAGATTCATCATACATGGCATTATAAGTTATGTATTATATAAGTTATGAAATTTGATCTTAAACTTATGTAAGTTATGAAATTTGATCTTAAAATTATGTAAGTTATGAAATTTGATCTTAAAATTAAGTTATGTATTCTTTAAGATTCATCATACGTGGTATTGTTACACCTAGGAGGATTCATTATATCTAACAGTGAGATATAAGACAACCCGTCAGGTTTCCAGCCTATATACTTTGAATCTTTTTTTTTTAAAGAATTTGATTTTTAAAACAAATTTTTTTTAAGATTCATCATACATGAGATTGTAAGTGATGTATTATGTAAGTTATGAAGTTTGATCTTAAACTTATGTAAGTTATGAAATTTGATCTTAAAATTATGTAAGTTATGACATTTGATCTTAAAATGATGTAAGTTATGAAATTTGATCTTAAAATTAAGTAAGTTATGTATTCTTTAAGATTCATCATATGTGACATTATTACACCTAAGGAGGATCCATTATATCTAATGTTGATATATAAGGCAATCCGTCAGTGTTTCAAATTTATATACTTTGAATCTTTTTTAAAAAAGAATTTGATTTTTAAAACAAATTTTTTTTTAAGATTCATCATACATGGCATTGTAAGTTATGTATTATGTAAGTTATGAAGTTTGATCTTATGTAAGTTATGAAATTTGATCTTAAAATTATATAAGTTATGAAATTTGATCTTAAAATTAAGTAAGTTATGTATTCTTTAAGATTCATCATACGTGGCATTGTTACACCTAAGGAGGATCCATTATATCTAACAGTGAGATATAAGGCAACCCGTCAAGTTTCCAGCCTATATACTTAAAATCTTTTTTTTTGGATAGCAGTATAATAAACAGCATATATACCAACCAAACAGGATAATAAATAGCAATTTGGACAAACTCATCATGATATAACTGTTACTGATAAAACGTACCTTAATAATTTCAAGAAGATGGTCTACTCCACTCTCACCAAGAAACAGGGGCTACAATTAGAAATACAAACAACATTAACTTACTAATACTTTAAATAAAAAAAACAGAAAATAAAAAAAACATTAACATGAGTGATGAAAAATTATAAATAACTATACTGTATACCAACCATACATACATACCTCTGATTAAGCAATATTGGTGCAAGTGTAAAAAATTAAAAACCAAATATAAGGAAAAGCTCTCTAAGAAGAAAAAGGAGTTACACGACTTTGGAAAAGCTCTCTAAGAAAAGCGTATTTCATTTACAGCTATACTCATACTTATGATATAAAAAAAAGAACAACTATATCTAAACAGTGAAAACTTACCAACAAACTAACGGAGAACAATCTGCAGAAGAAACTAAGTTCGAACAATTTGCAGATGGAAGTAGGGTAGAACAATCTGCAAAATAAATATGGCCATTTCATTTCCAGATTAGCACCAAATAAACGATTAACACCTAATATAATTAATTCATGTGAACCAAATATAAAAATTTTATCAATAGCACTACCAGATATTAAATCGAAGATTAAATGTAACTCTTTAGTTGAACCAGAAGTTGCGTATGAGCAGAAGCGAATCGATTAAATGCAAAGAGAGGCTACCGACAATTCAACATGTCAAAATATATACAACAATAAAAATAATATAGAAGATCTAAATGAGTAAAAAAAATGCAGTCAAATCAAAGAATTATCAGGTATTGCCTTATAAGAAATTTTTGAGAAGTTACAAGAAGAATAAAAAAGAAACTTCGTAAAATTGAAAATAATAAAATAAATGAAAAATAAAACGGTATAAAAGGCAAAAGTACGAGTGAATTAACTTACATAATAAGTAAGAATGGTGCAAGGTGAGTATGAGCAGTAGAAGCTTCTGTCTACTAATGCACACATAGTTGTACCAATATAATTATATTTAATCAAACTTTTGCTTGTTAATGCAATAAAAGGGTACTTGGAAATATCGAAGGTGAATCACAAAAGATTAATAATCTTGACTAACAATTGGATATCTAATGTTTTTCTATCAAATGAATATAAATCAGCAAAATGAATATAAATAAGAATAATAATTATTTTATACCTGTTAAGTAATTACCACCAAATCCAATCCAACAGTTGTAGGAGCAGTAGGAAGCAGTAACTGAAATACAAACAACATATGAATTAAAAATGCTATTGATAAATTACAAAATGCTATTTATTATAAACTAATACTCACATTCTTTGACTAAAAGAAAAATAGTCAATTCAGTAGTTGATCTAAGTCCTCTTCAATTCTACTCACTTTCAAAGTACGGATACCTTTCTCAATACAAATTTATAACAAATACATATGAATATATACAAGGTTAGTTGTTAAACATAAATTGAAAACAATTGCTACATAAATTGTTACATAGATTGTTACATAAATAAGATGATACATGTTAGAGATAGAGAGTAATTACTAATGTAAATAACTGGACTTTCACAAAAATATATGTATTTAAAACAAATAAAAGATAATCTCCCTTCTAACCTAATGCATTGTAAAACCCTAGTGTATGAGTTGGGTGAAGTGGGATGGAGTTTTGGGTGCAATTTGCAATTTTCAAACCTCTCTTCATGTATATAAATGGTTAATTGGATAAATTATATGCTGCCAATATATATGATTAGTTTTTGTTTAATATAGATCAGATTTAATCTTTGTATTTTTAAATTTTTAAATTTTAATCCTAAAATCAACCTAAGATGTAGACATGCTCAGGCTAACATGAATGGAAGAAATAATGCTCCAAACACTGGAATATTTCTAGTAATAATAAAATTATGAAAGACTACACTTGCATGTACAAAAAAAAAAAAAAAAAAACACTACCAACACATCATGAAATGGTTGAAAAGAAAATAACATACAGCATGAAGACGGGCAATCTTGATGTTTTTCTCTATTGCATCAATTCCAGTGACAGTTGCTCCCATTCGAGCCAGCGGCTGAGAAGATAAAGGAACATTATAGATACCAACAAAATAGCAGATCTAACTTTAGCAGTTTGTACCAATGTCTACTAGGAGAAAAAAGGAAAAAGGGAAAAAGGAAAGAGAGAAAAAACAATCAAAAGTGGAATGAAGCATCATAGCATCCATTAATAAATATATGAAATTTAAAGAGGTAATTTTCCTATTCAGATGCTTGATGTTTTCGTAAGTAGATGGAACTATCTGAAATTCTGCACAAACTCCTCAAAAGAATATCAATTTAAAAGGAAAATGAAAAAAAGCATTTAGATCAATATTTCTTGAACCTTAACACCTGAAAATATATAGTAGGTTTCCCAGTCATCTTTATGGTTTCCATGTTACCTCTTTGGGGATAATGTCCAAATACCTAACTTCACTAAGAGTAAAAAAAAAAAAAAAAAAAATGCTTTTGATCTTTTATTGCATGGAATTAAAGACCATTGACTTCATTTGACTATAATGAGAACCTTGACATTACAAAATATTACACATCTGTTGGATGATTTATGTATCTATAGAAAAGTGTTTTAAACTTAGTTGAGTTGGATGACAAATACTATAGAGATGCTGTTTTAATAGTTTTTGTAATTGAATTATATTCAGCTAGCCATTTTTAAATTTAATAGGTATAATTACATTGGAAAAAGAAAAACTTGCCTTAGTTCCACATAGTAAAAGATCACTAGCTTATTTGGGTATTAACCTTTTCTTTTTCCCAAACTAGTTGACCAATCAACCATTTCCATTGCTCTCTGCCCAAGCTCGTCTTGATCCTCAATAGTTGACCAAGTGCAAATTTAAAAGACAATAGAGAACTTCATAATATCATATCGTTATAGGGTTATGCTAACCAATTCTTCCATAGATTTTCTGAAATCTAGATTACCAATGAATGGAAGTAATGTAAAACAGTCAAATGCCTAAAGAGGATTAATTGCTTACAGTAGCCCATTCAATAAAAAGGCACTAAACACTAGATTTTCAAGAAATCTTAAGTAACAAATAGAGATGTCATTTAATGAGAATGCCAACAAGATTTTATGTGAGTGCTCGTTGGAGCTTTTCAATGAACAAGGCAGGGACTAACTAGAAATTGATGCTCTTCCAGATTAAATGATGTTAAGCATGAAAGAATATTAATTATAAGAAAAATGAATTCCAGTGGCAGACGTGTAAATACCTTTGACCGAATACCACCACCGCAACCGACATCGATAAACCTTAGTCCTTTAAAGGGCCTAGCAGAGAGAGGATCCTTTCTACAATAACAAACATGCGCAAACGAATGCAATTAGGGATTAAATTGAAAATTTCCAAAATATGATAAATGTCAAAATCAGTATTCCAAAACACAGTTACAAAACATAGTACAAAGTGCTCTGTATGAAAATAAATTATAGCTTATCGTCCAAAGTTTTTACTGAAGTTTCAATTTTTAAAAGCGGAAAACAAACCAAGTTAGCAAATGAAACAAACCCAAACCGCAGAATTGCAAGTAAGTTTCAAATGGGGCAATTTTTTTCTTGCTAAGACAAGCCAAAAAAAAAAAAAAAAAAACCCACAAAAATGAGTAGCTCTAAGAATGAGAAAGCAATGGCCTAAAACTGAGAGAGTAGTATAGTTATTACAACACTAAAAATGAGCTTACAGCTTTTGCTCGTTCTATTTTCTGACAGGAGAATAAATCATGACTGCCAACAACAAAACTTGAATATCGATTTCAAGGCTGACGATTTGGGGAAAAATAATGGGGCTGCTGATTTCGGGTTGAAATTAGGGATTTCGAGGGGAAAAAATAGTAGGGAGAAAAGGTTAGGGGGAAACCTTAAGGTAAAAAGGTTGAAATTCTGCAATTTTAGGCTTCAATTTAGGGATTTCAAAAGAAGGGGGAAATGAAATTCAGAAGAAGGGAAATCGATTCAATCGGGTTTAATGGTTGGGGGAAATGGAGGAGAGCAAAACGTCGATGTTTTGCCTAAAACAATTTAAACTTTGCGGCGTTTATCCAATAGCGGCGTTAAAGACATACCTATTGCGGCGTTTATCATAAAACGCTACTAAAAAATATAAAACTACGTCGTTTTAATTAAAATGCAATAACACTTTTACGGCGTTTTTTGAGTAGCGCCGCTATATCCCATATTTTTGCGGCGTTTTTAATAAAACGCCACTAAAAAATAAACAAATAATTCGCGGCGTTTCTTAAAAAACACCACTACAGCATACCTATTGCGGCGTTTTAGTAAAAACGCCACTAAAACACTGCAGAGAACATATTCGCGGCGTTTTTTTTATGAAAACGCCACTATTCTTAATTTTAATTTTTTATTTTTAACTTGTTTTTTCTTTCAAAATTTTTGTGTTGAGATTATCATTTTTGGAGTTTTTATTTTTAAAATTTTGAATATTAAACTTTTAAAAAAATAGAATTTTTCTGAAAATTTTATAATTTTAAATTAACATATAAAATTTTAATTTTAATTTTTTCTCAATTTTAATTTTAATTTTTTTTCAATTTTAATTTTAACCTATATTTTTCTATGTTTTTTCTTTCAAAATTTTGTGATGAGATTATCATTTTTTGAATTTTTATTTTTATTATATTTTGAGTATTGAACTTTTTAACTAAAATATTAAATATTAAATTTTTAATTTTTAAGTTTTAATTTTTATTATTAAAATTTAAAATTTAATTACCAATATCAACTCTTTTAGGAATTTCTTTTTCTTTCTTTTTACATCAACATTAGTAGTTTAGATTTTTATATAAATGACATTTAATTATATGTATACACCTAAATTTTGATATAGATACATCTCGTAATTATATATGAATTTTGGTTTAATGTGTAATTCTAGATGTGAATTTCTAATTGCGGTTTAAATGTATAGTTGAAACTTTAATTTTGATTTAATCATACACATTATTTTAAAATATAAATACATCAATATATTTTATATTGAATAAATATAACTTTTATGTATACAATATATAAATAAAAATGATGTTAATTATATCAATAATTGTGTTAATATTTTCAAGATTTGGATCAAATTAAAGTTCGTGTACAATTGCACACTAAACCATTGTTCATGTTTGTTTTTGGGATTTAACTCATTTTGATATATATTTTTTAAAATAATAATTTACATTTATCTTATTTTGATTTATATTCTAAAAAAATCAAAGATTAATCCCTAAATCATAAACCTTAAACCCTAAATATTATACCCTAAACCCCAAACCCCAAATCTTAAACCTTAAACTCAAAACTCCAAACCATAAATCCTAGACCATAAAACTCGAATCTTAAACTCTAAACCACAAACCTTAAACCATAATCCGGGACCAAATTTTTGGGAATTCATGTGACCGATGTTAGTGTAGTACAAAACATATATTTCATATTCTTATATTAAATAATATGGGTATAGTACAAAATAGCATGAACCTCAGTAAATTCTAAATGTTTTTCAGTTTTCACACAATATCCTTAAACCTTAAACCTCAAATCTTAAACTCTAAATCCAAACTATAAAGCTCTAAACCATAAACTATAAAACATAAACTCTTAACCCAAAATAATAAACATTATATCATAAACCCTAAAACTCTAAACTATAGACATTAAACCTTAAATTCTAAACCGTATACCCTAAAATAAAATTGTAGCGACCTAAAATTTTGAGCACGGGCGCTAATTGAGAAAAATATTGAATATTTGAAAATTTTGAAAACAAAGTTTCAATTTTATTTAAAAAAGGAGTCGCCACCGATCTTTTTTCTAAGTGTGATCGGACACCTAATAAATCCTCTTTTTAAAAGAAAAATCATTTTTTGAATTTTCTTAAAAAGGGGTTGAGTTTAGGTCTGCGTCGAAATTCCAGAGAAAAATGGGTTTGGGAGTCGGTTACGCGCGAGAAAAGTATTAGCACCCTCGCGACGCCCAAAATTGATATCTTTTTAAATGCGTATTGTCTTAATTTTCAAAAATATGAGTTCATTCTAATATTTAATCATGATCCAATTGAAACACGAGAATTTTTTTAAAACACGAAATTTTTGAAACACAAATTTTTTTTGAAAACACAAAATTTTTTTTAAAACACGAGAATTTTTTTAAAACACAAATTTTTTTAACACGATTTTTTTTAAACACGGTTTTTTTTAAACACGAATTTTTTTTTGAAAACACGAATTTTTTTAAGCACAAATTTTTTTGAAAATACAGAAATTTTAAGACACGAGAAATTTTTCTAAAACACGAAAATTTTGAAACACGAGAATTTTTGAATACACGAAAACGTTTGAAAACACAAAAATTTTGAAACATGAGAATTCTTGAAATCAGAAAAATTTTTTGAAACTCGAGAATTTTTTGAAACAAGAGAATTTTTTAGATTTTTTTAAAGGGCATTTCGTATTTAACACGAACCGATGATATTCACCCAACATAGCGATGAAATCAACGACTTAGTGTCAAACCGATTCGTTACCTTATTTATTAAAATAATTAAAAGTAAAAGTAAAATAAAATACAATTAAAAAATAAAAATGCTAAAAATATCAATAATATTAAAACGAGATGCCATAAAAAATACGCAAATTAAATTAAAAGTGGGTAAAAAAATTACCGAAAAGCTCAAAATTATGGGCTTGACCGAATGGTTTACGCATCTAGGTTTTTTTCTTTCTTTTTTTTCTATGTTTTTCTTCTTTTTTTTCCCTTCCTTTTTTCCTTTCTCTTCGGCTTGCTACCTTTTGGCTGCTGGATTTGGGCCTCGGTTGTTGTTGGGCTGGCTTGTTTGGGTAGCCTATTGGGCTACTGCTGATTGGTTGGCCTGTTGGGCTGCTGTTGAGGGGTATGTGGGTGTGGGCTTGCAATTTGGGCTGATGGTGGCCTATCTTTAATTTTTTTTTGTTGTTTGTTTTTTTTTATGATGGGCTGCTGGTGCGGGTCGAGCCGGGCCGGGCCGTTCGGGTCGGGTCGGGTCGGGTCGGCCCAACTGTAATTATTTTTTAAAATTTTTTTCTTTTTTTTCTTTCTTTTTTTCCTTCTTTCTTCTTCTTCTTCTCTCTTCTTCTTCTTCTTCTCCTCCTAGCCCGCCGCCGCCGCCATGGTCGCCGTCTCCTCCACCAATGTGTGACACTTTCTCTTTCACTTCTCTTTTTCTTCTTCTCTCTTCTCTTTTCTCCCTTTTTCTCTTTTTTTTTTCTTTCTCTTTTTTCTTTCTTTTTCGTGGGTTTTTTTGAATGTTCTTGGGGATTTGATTTTTGGGGAAAAATCCCCTTTTATAGTGTTATTTTTGCAGGTGTTAGGTGGCTAGGGGGAAGGGAGGCCATCCCTTAGACTGGTGGTTGGAAAATCAGGGGGTGGGTGCGCGAAATCCGCCGGATTTTTGGAGATTTTCTGACAGAAGGATTGAATTGTAAACACAACAAAACGGGCGGGGTCGAAGCCTAATTTTGTAAAAGAATTAGGGTCAAAGTATAATTTTGAGAAAGATAAAGGGTCAAAATATAATTTTGGAAAGTTTAGGGGTTGAAATACAATTTAAAGAAAGTTGAAGGGTCTAAATGTAATTTTTATTTTTGTATTTTTTTCAATTTTTTTTTAAAATTTTGAAAATTAAACACGAAATCGAGCCGGACAAAATTTAATGCTTACAGCTGCCCCTCTTTGCTCATCGCTGTGAATCAGGGATAGAGCAAAGACTTAAAAGCACTAAATTTTGTTCGATTGTCCAATCTTTATTCTTTATTGAAAAATAGAAATCGAAAATAGTTCTAATACGATCCAAGCTCAATTCACCTCTCGGATTATGAGTTGATCTTTGAAAAGCGAAATTGAAAATACCTCAAGATGTGACCCGAGGCTCAATTCACCTCTCGCAGATGAGTTAATTTTTTTTGAAAAATGAATGAAAATACCTCAACAGTGACTCGAGGCTCAACTCATCTCTCGCAATATGAGTTGATTTTTTTGAAAAACAGAAATTGAAAATACCTCAGTGTGTGACCTGAGGCTCAACTCACCTCTGGCAATATGAGTCGATTTTTTTTTTGGAAAAAACAGAATTTGAAAATACCTCGGCATGTGACCTGAGGCTCAACTCACCTCTAGCATTATGAGTCGATTTTTTTTTTGAAAAACAGAAATTGAAAATACCTCGGCATGTGACCCGAGGCTCAACTCACCTCTCGCATTATGAGTTGATTTTTTTGGAAAAATCGCAATTGAATTTTTTTCAAATATCAGAATTTCAAAACATATCATCTGGTGGAACTCAAATTTCTTCTTTTTCCTTGATTCAGTACAGTTATCATTAACACCTCTTGCTCTATTGGAGCACCTGTATATGTCATGCGTGATGTTATCATGATATGCACGTGTTTGTCTTAAATGCTTTCATGCCTACATGTGCGCATTGGGTTTATTTGTCATATATCCATTTTCGTTACGATTTTCATGATGACCTGCATTCATTGCTTCTACTCTTGACTTTCCTTTCAAGTTTTGTACTAATCCTCGAGTTTTACGAGTAATCTGCGTTTCTCGTATATCACACTTTTGCCCTCTGTTGAACTTTGTCCTTGCTTTGAGTCTCTTGTACTTATCAAATTCTCATCCGAGTAATGCTCAATATTCTTTTTGTTTAGAGTATGTCATCTCACTATTTATCATTTAAATGAACCAAACATGATATGCTTGTCAATGGCACGGTAGGTATGAAAGAAATACCTCACATTCATATTTATTTCAAAAGCAACAAGTAAAGAAAATTGAAAAGGAATAGTTCAATAAAGAAAACATTATAAAGAAAAGAAAGCATATTCAATTATCGCAAATGCTCTAGATATTCAATGCATGAACTTCTCCACGTTTCTTCATCTTGTATCTTTTCGAGCACGGCTTCTTGTGTAGAAGATTCCGAGCTTCCGAGACTGCTTCAAATATTATAATCTCGCCATTTGACTCTTTGTTCAAATCGCCTTGCTCCTTAAGCCCAAATCTGTTTCATTAGGACACCCTTTCGGGTTTTCATCCTAATCATTTTTGTTTATCAAGATGCCCTTTTCGGGTTTTCATCTTGATCTCTTTTTTTTATTAAGACGCCCTTTTCAGGTTTTCATCTTGATCTTTTTTTTTTCTTCTTTCTTTTTATTTTTTTAATAATCAAGACGCCCTTTTCGGGTTTTCATCTTGATCTTTTTTTTTAGTCATAGTACTTTTTCACGGCATCTGAGTTCACTGGATTAGGTAACTCCATCCCATCCATCTCAGTGATAATCAAAGCTCCACCTGAGAAAGCCTTCTTTACGACGTATGGCCCTTCCCAATTTGGTGCCCATTTTCCTCGAAAGTCTTTTTGTATTGGAAGAATCTTTCTCAGTACGAGTTCCCCCTTGCGGAATTCTCTTGGCCGCACCTTCTTGTCATGGGCGTTGATCATTCTCTTCTAGTACATCTGTCCATGACAGATTGCCTTCAAGCGTTTTTCTTCGATAAGATTTAGCTGGTCATATCGAGCTCGAACCCATTCTGATCCTTCTAGTTTCGACTTCATTAAGACTCGTAGAGAGGGGATCTCAACTTCGATGGGCAGCACAGCTTCCATTCCATAGACCAGAGAGAAAGGAGTTGCTCCCGTCGTAACACCCCAAACCCGGCCCATGCGTTTCGACCAGATCTGGCGTGTTATGGAACACATAACACTTTATCGGATTTTGAAAACACAAGTTAATTATTTAAAATTTGAATAAAGAAGTGACTTTTTGGAAATAAACCTCTTTGTATTATTATTACGTATAAATAAACCTTGTCATGAATTCATAAGTAACATTGAAAACTACTTAGTTGAATAAAACTAGGGCCTTATTACATAAATATTCCCAAATAAAATAAAATAAAATTTAAAGAAATTCAAAAAACTAATTTGTAGAAATAAAACTTGATGGCCCCTCGAGTCCGTCTCTGGCTCCCATGTCCACGCCTCTCGCTCATCCGAAAGCGTAGGAAAAAAAGGAAAGCGTGAGTCACCAAGACTCGGTGTATAAATCTCAAAACACACAACGACTGAGCCCATTAAACACATTATGGGCCCCGCCCATACATGAAGGTAACAATCATAATCACATGGTAAACGTTAAATAATGAATAACCCAACCCATCCTAGGTTTCCATCCTCTACACACCAACCCGTACCAACCATCACACCTTGGGGATTTCTACAATCAACCCTCCATCCGCTACACACCAAAACGACAGCCGCACTGCCTATTCCTATTAATTAGGAATCATTGAATGTGGCATGGCCACCGATCACTATGTGACCTAACATTTGTATATGTGGGATTTCCACCACCGATCACCAAGTGACCTATCATGCACTTCCCTTTCAATATCATATTCCCACCCCATGCATACACATAAAGAAAACATCATGCAGTCATATATATTTTTCGATACACATAGGGAGTTCTATGTTTACGTACGTGGCATCCTTGCCTAACCCTTTAGGGTTCCATTCGACTGTCTAAACAGCCTCATTCCGGCTTTTAAGCCCATAACATATATATAGTCATACATACAAGTTTATTAGTGTGTTAGAGATCTACACACCTGATTACTGATAAAACGATGCTTACTATGTCGACGCTATCCTTAGTCGACACAACTGCTATCTTCCTAAGGTGTTGTTCAGAAGCCGGTCCACAACCAAGTGGCCAATCTCGAATGGCAGATACTGCTCTTTTCTTAAACTTAGGGATTTTCTCCTTTGCCTGATCCATATTTAATTCCATCACAAGTTCTTATCAGAACTACTATCACAATATTTGATCATTAATCCTCATCATAACGTTAAGATCTTGCATACAATGAACAAATCTAATAAAAATCTAGGGAAATCTTCTTACCTTAAAAATCCCGAAAGTGGAGACTAGCTATTTTTGGCTTTTAGATCTAATTGACCAAGCTTCCTTCAAATCCCGAATTGCCGCCCAACATAGAATCATTAAACTGTTAATTTTTTCAGCTTTTGCCTTTTAAGAACCGAAATAGAATATGAGATCTAACAGAAATCGGCACTTACCTTAGTATAGGGAATTCGGTTAACACTTGGAAAGGTGATTCGACAATGCCAAAGGAAAGTTTTAAATGCCGGAAGAATAGAACTAATTCTCAAATAGGATGAATAAAAGAAAAGACTATAGATGCTTCGGCTTTTTAGAGAAATCGGCACAATGAGGAAAAAGTGGAGAAGAGTTTCTGCTTTTGAAGAAATTGGAGAAAAGAGATTGGAGAGGGAGAGGCTAAGGAATTTCGGTACAATAGGAGAAGAAATTAGGGTTTTCAATGTTAGAATCAAATAGCTATCCCCTCCTATTTATAGATATTTCTAACCTCATCGCTAAAACCAAAACGCCTCTTAAATTCAAGCTAAAAGAGAGGAAAATTCTAAGACCCCTTTGCCATGCAAGAGTCGATTTCTACACTCCTCTAGGTGATGGATTTTCACCATCACCTCCCTTGTAGATAAGCTCCTAACTTTTCTCCTTTTTATCTACTATTTTATCAATTATAAAATCCATCTAAATCTTCCTATTTTTGAGCCTTGTAGCCGTCCACCCCATCAAATCTTAATGCCTAAATTTAACTCACTTAAATTAAAAGATTTGGGCTTTATTAAACTTAAATTTTGGGCCCCTAACTCCTTGTGTGTGGCGTCACTCATTGCTTCATTTTAGGTGTCAAAAATGGCCCTAAAAACATGGGCTCCTTGCGACCCAAAACTTGTTCCTTTTTAATTGTTAATGATGCCACTTTAAAAAAAAATTTAATATGGGCCTTTGCCTAATCCTAAGCCCAATTTTGAACCCCTATCACTTAAATTAACAAATTAAACATATCCCCACACTAAATGCATAGGCCCATAAATTTAGGATGTTACACCCGTAGATGTCCGCACAGATGTGCGATATGCATGCAAAGCGAATGGTAGCTTCTCGTGCCAGTCTTTATATGTCTCAGTTATTTTTCCAATAATCCTCTAATATTTTTGTTAGTAGCTTCTACTGCTCCATTCATTTTTGGGCGATAGGGTGAGGAATTATGATGCTTTATTTGAAATTGCTCGCACACTTCTTTCATCATCTTGTTGTTCAGATTTAAAGCATTATCTGAAATAATTCTCTCAGGCAAACCGTATCGACATATGTTTCTTTTTTTAAGGACCTGCAAACTACAGTCTTCGACATATTAGCAAACGAAGCGGCTTCTACCCATTTTGTGAAGTAATCTATAACCACAAAAATGAATCGATTTTCATTAGAAGCTTTTGGGAAAATTGGCCCTATAACATCCATGCCCTACATAGAAAAAGGCCACGGAGAAGTCATGACATGAAGGGGCGAAGGGGCTGCATGAATTTTATTGCCGTAAATTTGACATTTGTGTGCGTAACTAATGCATTCATTTTCCATTGTCAACTAGTAATAACCGAGTCTCATAATCTGCCTAGCCATAGTGAAACCATTGGCATGCGTTCCACAAATTCCTTCATGGACTTCTTCAAGTATTTTTCTGGCTTCAACAGCATCCACGCATATCAGGAGCACTTGATCTTTTCCTCTTTTGTATAGGATGTCCCCATCAAGAACATATCCCACCGCCATTCTTCTAATTGTTCTTTTATCGTTCTCATTTGTTTGCTCGGGATATCTTTGATTCTTGACATATTCTAAGATATCGTGGAACCACGACCGTCCATCTGTCTCTTTTTCAATGCTAAAACAATGTGCAGGGACCTCATATATGCTCATTTGGAGAGGCATTATTTCTGTTTCTCTATTTGCTTTGAACATTGAGGCCAAAGTGGCCAGGGTATTAGGCAATTGGTTTTCTTCTCGTGGGAAGTAATTAAAAGTCACTTCTTTGAATTCTTTAATCAGTTCTACAACGAGATCGCGATATTTAACTAATTTCGAATCTCTCACTTCCCAATCTCCACGGATTTGGTAAATCACCAACGCTGAGTCCCCGTACACCTCTAAGATTTTGATGTTTCGTTCAATAGCTGCACGAAGTCCCATAATGCAAGCCTCATATTCCACTACGTTATTGGTACAGAAGAAATTTAATCTGGCAGTGAGCGGATAATGGTTCCCTTCTGGTGACACTAAGACTGCTCCAATCCCATGCCCCAATGTGTTCGATGCACCATCAAAGCTCATCTTCCATGATTTCTCTTTTGACGGCTCACACTCTTTTTTTGTAATGCACATCAAGTCTTCGTCTGGGAAATCGAATCTCAATGGCTCATATTCCTCCATCGTTCGAGTTGCTAAGAAGTCAGCTATTGCGCCCCTTTTATCGACTTTTGGCTCACATAGACGATGTCGTACTCCGATAGTAAGATCTACCATCGTGCCATTCTTTCTAAGAGTGCAGGAGATTCCATCATATGCTTTACTGGGTCCAGCTTTGAAATTAACCATGTCGTATGATACAACATATATTGTCTGAGCCTTCGAATTACCCAGACCAAAGCACAACAAAATTTTTCAATTGACGGGTACTTTACTTCATACTCTGTGAACTTCTTACTGAGGTAGTAAATCGCCCTTTCTTTTTTCCCTGACTCATCATGTTGCCCCAGTACGCAACCCATTGAGTTTTCGAACACAGTTAGATACAATATTAACGGTCTTCTGAGAGTTGGCGGTATTAGCACCAGGGGGTAGACAAATACTGTTTATCTTGTTAAAGGCCGCTTGGCACTCCTCGTTCCATTCTCCTGGATTATGTTTTTGAAGGAGTCGAAAAATTAGGTCACACTAGTTGGTAAGTTGAGCAATGAATCGAGCGATGTAGTTCAACCTCCCTAAAAATCCTCTAACTTCTTTTTGTGTGCGGGGAGGTGGTAGTTCTTGTATGGCTTTTATCTTATCTGGATCCACCTCAATACCTCTCTTGCTGACAATGAAGCCTAGTAATTTTCCCGAGATAGCCCCAAACGTACACCTGGCTGGATTAAGCTTTAGCTAGAACTTTCTTTGTCTTTCAAACAACTTTTTGAGGTTCCCAACATGCTCTCTTTCCCCTCGAGATTTGGCAATCATATCATCGACATAGACTTCTATCTCTTTGTGCATCATGTCATAGAATAGCATCATCATTGCCCTCTGATATGTTGCCCCAACATTCTTTAATCCGAACGGCTCGCCTTGTAGCAGAATGTCCCCCACATCATTACGAAGGTAGTTTTTTCCATATCCTCGGGAGCCATCTTTATCTGATTATAACCCGAGAATCCATCCATGAAAGAAAATAATGAATGTTTCGCTGTGTTATCCACCAACGTATCAATGTGTGGCAAGGGAAAATTATCTTTAGGACTTGCTCGGTTCAGATCACGATAACCCACACACATTCGTACCTTACCATCTTTTTTCGGTACCAAGACTATATTAGCTACCTATTCTGGATATTTAGAGACTTGTAGGAAGCCAACATCAAATTATTTCTTGACTTCTTCTTTTATCTTTAACAGCATTTTAGGTCTCATTCGTCTTAGCTTCTGTTGAATGGGTTTGCATTCTGGTTTTAGTGGGAGTCTATGGACCACTACATCCTCGTTCAACCCTGGTATGTCCTGATACGACCATGCAAAAACATCTTTGTACTCACGAAGGAAGGCGATCAAATCATGTTTGGTTTTCTCTGAAATGGAAGTCCCAATCTTCACTTCTTGTCTCTTTTCTTCATTTCCTAAATTTACTGTCTCAATAGATTCTTGATGGGGTAAAATCTGTTTATCTTCTTGTTCTACCATCCTTAGTAAGTCAGGAGATGATACATAATCTTCAGCATTTTCCTCAGCTTCGAATTCTCCTAAACAAATAGCTTTCTCAAAATTGATTTCAGGACTTGTAACGGAATTACTCATGTCGCTGATATCTGAGCACCTGAAAGGTGAATGGAAAAGAAAACTATAGAGGAGTATCAAGGTATTGGAACCAACAAACATAATGTTAATGTTTTGGCATGATATGAGGTATATTAAGGACAGGCTGTGAGAAGAGGGAATAAATATGAAGTTAATAAGAATGAAAAGACTATGACAAAATGCATCTCCATTAATAATCATTTAAATGATAAAGAGCAAACATAAGCTCTTACAAAAGAATCCCATTATTACTCAGGGGCACACAAAAAGAGAGTTAACATTGAGCATTACTTTGGAGAGGACTTAGAAACTACGAGAAGATCCACAGCAGTCCAATTGTTTAAAATGAATCTAGGAGGACAGGGGCGTATCATTGAAACATCTTTAATTGCATTATCTCCTTTGTCAATAACATTTATACTGACGTTCTGAAGACCCTTTTCAATCAATAACAACGTGCTTCTTAAATTATCTTGTCCTAGGTACATCATTCCTGCAGATGTAAATATTTTTAACAAAGGAGGATAAGCTATGGGCTCCCATTCCAATTCCCGACCTGAAGCTCTTGCAATCCTTATTTCTTGAACTTTCTACAACTGTTTTCTTCTTTGTTGCATATCCGACTTGAATCCTAAACAGTATCGAGCCTTGTGGTGTATTGGTTTTAATGCTCTAACTATCCCTTACTGACATCTTCCCAAACTTTTCTTCGCTCGGGCTCCCTTTCCCACAGTAAGCTTAATTCCCATCTTGGTATTCCTTGACGCTTTGGGTGTGGAATCTTATTTCCTTCAAAGAACAAATGTAGCATTGATAAATTCAAGGAACGAAAGGAACATTCTACTGCATCTTTGTCTACTTCGATGTAGAGTGCGTCAGTAGAGATAGATGCAACAATGTCTTCTTCACCGCTGACCGTGATCAAGCGGTTATCCATGACAAACTTTACTTTTTGATGGATAGATGAAGGGACCGCCCCAGCAAAATGGATCCAAGGCCTCCCTAAAAGGCAATTATACGAAGGCGTGATGTCCATGACTTGGAATTCGATATCATATGTACATGGGCCTACTTTTAGAGGAATTTTAATCTTTTCCATAACCTCTCGTCGTGTCCCATCAAATGCCCTTACTGTGGAATGACAAGGCCTTAGATAAGACATGTCAACTGGCATCCTAGAAAGTGTGGCCAAAGGCATGACATTGAGTGCAGATCCGTTGTCGATGAGTACATTCGGTACTATGTAACCCTTGCAACTAGTCGTAATATGCAATGCTTTTATAGAGCCCCTACCATTTGGCGGTATTTTATCATCACTGAAAGAGATGAAATTATCCGTATTCAGGTTATTTACCCACATATCAAGCTTTTCAATAGATACATTGCTTGTTACATAAGCTTGATTTAACATTTTCAGCAAAGCATTCCGATGTGGTTCTGAATTCAACAGTAAGGATAATGTCGAGATTCATGCCGATTGCTTATTTAATTGTTTTACGACGTTAAATTCACTGTGCTTAATGAACTTCAAGAATTCATGTGCTTCCTCTTCATTCACAGGCTTTTTAACTTCTTGTTCGGACGAAATTTCAAACTCGACCTCAGGCTCATGCATCGGTGCCTTTCCTTTTTGGTTCGAGTCACTAGTATTCTTCCTTGGTTCAACCACTTCAGGAGAATAACATCTCCCACTGCGGGTAAAGTGTCCCACTTCGCTAACACTTCCAGTCGTAGCTTTGGATTTTTCACCTTCAGGTATGATAATGTTGACATCACATTTCCATGGTACCGCCTTGTTGTCCTTGTAAGGGAAAGGAGATGGTACTTCAATTATCATCTTTGGTTTCACTTTTTCCTTTTTTGCCTCATAATAGATCACTAAAGGTCGATCGACGCTATAAGGGGAACCTAATGATTGGATTATCAGAAGTGCATATTTCTTCTTCATCGGTCTCTTTCATTCTATTAAAGATCTCGACCTCCTTGTTGTCTATCATGTCTTGAAGTAATTTTTTGAATTCCCCACAAGACTGGATGTAATGCCCTTCTATGCCATGGAAGGCACAACTTTGACCTTTTGTACTTTCTTCCTTGAAACTTCTGTTGAGTGGACAGAACAAACCCTTCTTAGCCATTATTTCCCATACCTTCCACAAAGGTGTCTTTATTTCAGAAACACAACTTTTGGCTTGCCACCTGTCTTCCTTCGTCACCACACTCACGTTCCTTTCAGTATGGTTAGGGAGTAGATTTTCAGCCATATTACTAGCACCATCAAATCGTAAAATGCCTGCATCAATAAGACCTTGAACCCTCTTTTTAAAGGCAAGACAATTTTCTATAGAATGCCCCTGGTTTCCAGCGTGGTACATGCAACTAGCATTAGGATCATACCATTTTGGGTATGGAGGCTTCAGGGGTGCCATATAATGTGGGGATATTAATTTTTTTCCAATAGTTTTGGGTAGAACTCTCCGTATGACACGGGAATAGGGGTGAACTTATGTTTTTCAGGATTGGGTCTTATTAGTCTTTGTTTATTTTTGGGTTGGCTTTGAGTAGGTATGGAATTTGGTAGGAACATGGTGGATGGTTTTTGATTATTTGTGGCGTAGATGGGGTAATAAAGAGGTGCTTGATAGTAAGGGCTTTGAGGTGGAAAATAAAAGTTTAGAGGTGGGACATACTGGGGTCGTGATTGGGTTGGGTATGGATTAGAAGTATAGTCGCTCTCGATTCCCACTATATGGGTTTCTGCCTCTTTTTTCTTTATGGGTACTACCCTTTTCGAACTCTCAGAGCCTTCCACCCTTCCACTCTTGATGGCGTTTTCTATAAGCTCCCCAGATATTACAATATCTGTAAAGTCCTTCGTAGCGCTTCCTACTAACTTATCATAAAACGGTGCTTTCAAAGTGTTGATAAAGAGGACCGTTATCTCAGTTTTAGTTAATGGAGGTTCTACTTGGGCCGAGATATCCCTCCACCTTTGTGCGTATTGCCTAAAAGTCTCCGTCGGCTTCTTTTCCATCATCTGCAGGGTTAGTCGATCAGGCACCATGTCGGATACATGCTTGTATTGTTCACAAAATGCTGATGCTAAGTTTTTCCATGATCAGATCCTTTCTCTCCTGAGTTGATTATACCATCGAAGAGCCGATCCAACCAAGCTGTCTTGAAGATAGTCTATTAGCAATTTATCCTCATTCACGTAACCAGTCATCTTTCGACAAAACATG
Organism: Gossypium rotundifolium; assembly: GCA_025506655.1. Lineage (NCBI taxonomy): Eukaryota > Viridiplantae > Streptophyta > Magnoliopsida > Malvales > Malvaceae > Gossypium > Gossypium rotundifolium. Next base: position 81,273,248 of record CP106722.1, on the reverse strand, counting down.
ATAAGATGCACCTTTGGACATCTCGTCCCATTATATTTTTCAAAATCTGGCACTTTAAATTTTGGAGGCAGAACCAGATCGGGCACCAAACTGAGCTCTTTGGCATTCAGTGTAGAGAAGACTTCTGTACCTTCTATCACCTTGAATCTTTCTTCCAGGCTCCTATACTTATCCTGGGCATTACGATCATCCATTTTTAACCTGGCTATTTCTACCGGATCATCCAAATCTGGAACAATTGGATCAGCAGGATTAGCTTCGGGGTTCGATGCGAATATACCTTGCCCCTCTTGAGCAAGTGGTGCAGGTCGTTGCTCCAAGCCTGCAGGTTCCCCTTGAGAATATCCTCTTTACACTGCATAGATGTAAGGTGGAGTGAATCCTGGGGGATAGAGCGGATCCTGATTAGCTCTTGACTGGGGTTCTATGATACCAGGGCTCTGCATGAGTCCTTTTCCTTTGACCAAAGCTGTCATTATCTCCATCATTTTGGCCATTTGATCCCTTTGCTCGAGCGATTGCTCTCGAGATTTTACCATCAGATCTCTTGCTTCCTGTTGTGACTTAGCCAACTGCTCTTGCAACTCTCTTTGGGTCCTTTCCATTCTTTCAATTCTTTCATTGAGTTCAGCATTCATAGCTCTACCTCTTAGACGTGTCCTATAATAATGACGTGATTCCAGATTCGTAATGTCGCAACTGTGGATTATACAGTTTTAGCCTTAATGAAATATTAGAGTGATATGTACATGTAATGAATGGATGAATGAATAAATGACAAATGAATGTTAGTCATGAATAAATATGCAAGAATTTGGTGTTGATTTCAAGATAGCCCCATACTTAGGCATTTCATTAATCAAAAGAGTCTATTACAAAATGTTTTGCCATATCTGATTTAACAGTTACACAAATTTCCTAGCCACATCGCCTTGTTTCTTCACTCGTTCTAGGAACTCTGACATGCTTGATCCTTGTCTTGGAGGGAATTTATAACTGAGAGTTTCGACTTCATCTAATAATTGCACGATTTGCACAGCCGCCTTGCGAATTTCATTGATCAAACCGCCGAGATGCATATCTTTTTCTTGGAGAGCTCTTTCGTAGGCACGAATGTCTCTGTCATGCTGACTATTCTTTTCTTCTAAGGTCTTTAGGAGAGTATCCAAATGTTGCTGATGAGCTTGCAACGTATTTTCTAAATCTCATATTTTCCTTCTTAGCTCTTGACGCTCAGACTGACTAGTCATTAATTCTGTAGACACGATTTCGTATTCAACATTCTTCTTCCTTAACTCTATCATAGCATGCGCAACTTTTTTCTTTTCCTTCTTCGCTTTCCCTCTCCAGAATTCCATCCCACCTTTGATGTTACTTAGTTCCTCCTTCCATTCTACCGATGATTTGCCCAGCCCCCTAATCCTTATAGTGCTTCTTAATTTTTTATTTTCCAAATGAAGATCCTTTAAGTCATTTCTCATTATCTCAGCTTCTTTCTAGACTTTCTCAGTTCTGGTTTTTTCAATTTGAACATTGATTTTCAGCTGGTAATTTTCCTCTTGAAGAGAACTAATATCACGTAATAGCTTGGCCTTTTCACGTTCAAATTCATGTCTTGCCATTTCTAGCTTGGACGGCATTTTTGCTGAGAAAGGATTCTGAAAAGTATAATCCGTCGGCGAGATTTGTTGACTATTCACTCATCGTTGTCTCCATATGTCATAATCTTGAGTGTAAGTATCAGCATAGAGAGCTAACTCCATTAGGTAAAATTTTTTCCAAGACTTTGCAGTATCTCGAACTTTTTTCATGTAACCTTCACCTGTAAAAGTAAACTCAGACTGTGTCAATCCCCCGGTAGCTTGTATGAATTGACGTGAGGAAAACTGCCTTTGAACCATTAACAGAGCATATCCAACTCCTCCCCATAATCTGAGTAAAGGCACCTAATCTTGACTTCCGCATTTGTATAACAAAATCGAAGGACAGATCCATGGTGCTCTCCAAGTTATGTCTTCAGCGCGGAGGTTTTGAAAAACTGAAACCCAGTATTGTTCAGTGACATCCTTCGGCCAATCTTTCCCAATGTAAGCTTCCAATGGAGAGAATATTTTTGAAAACATGTGGAAATGTGTGCGCTCCACTTTCCGTAAGTGGCTCGAATCCAAACATTAAGTAATCTACAGATCCGATAAAACGCCCTTCCCCTTTCCTCCTACAACTACTTAGAGATCTAAAAGTCTCGGCCAAGATAGTTGGGACGGTGTTGATTCCTTGCCTCAACTTTTTGAAGAAATCCACTACCGCAACTTCTATGTGCCCAAGGACCTTTGGGAAGACGATTAATCCGTAAATGGCCAAAGCAAATAGATCCACTCTCTTCACAATATCTGGATGGTTTTGAGTTAAGTTTCGTAGAGAAAACCACAGAACACAATTGACTTCGTTTTTTTTCTTTATCTGTTTTTTAGCTCATATATCAGTTATTCCCGTCAACTTCATTAGATTTTTCTTGAAGGTCATTGGTTTGGGCTCCTTCACATATATCTTGTTGAATTGTGCATTGTCAACGCGAAGCAATGCGGCATACTCTTCTATGGTCGAAGTCATATCTTCCTGATTAAAAGTGAAACATTGATAAGCTGGGTCCCAGAATCGAGCCGTGGCTTGAATCAACTGTTCGTCTACGTTGACGGCGATCAAGTGAGCTATATCCCCATACTTTTCAATGAAGACGCCCCTAGTGTCTGAGTCCCACTGTCTCCAGATCCAAGTCAAGTCTTCGAGGTTATTCTGACGAGCATTCGAAGTTACATGCTCGGGAAGATTGAAGATACATCCTTTCTTTAAACTGTCTCCTTTTGCTTTTTGGGTTTTCAAAGACCAGTCTCAAACCACGACATTTTTCTCAGTTACTTGTGTAATTGACTCCTCCATCAGAAACCCATTTTTGGCAACCAATCTCTAATCAACACCTTCCTAACAAGATGCCTATGATGCATGATGAAAAATAAAAATGAAGACAAATAACCTTGGTTAGTAATCACAACAAATATAAACGGATAAAAACTATGGAAAATCTAACAAATTAAACTATTTAATCGTGCATTTTGGTGAAACCGACCTACTTTTTTTTTTGCTATTTTTTTGTTTTTGTTTTTTTTACCCCATCATACTTTACAAAATAAACTTACCCCACATGCTCATCAGATAATCTACCATATCCAATTCTATTAAACAGACCTAATTCTCTTGCAAAAACAAATATAAATGTAAAGAAATAAAAAGTAAGAGGCGTTTCTCCCATGTACTTATTTTGGTGACTATTCGACGGACGAAGTTTCGGCATGGCTCTAATCGGGTGGCTCATACGGTTCACTATATGCGGTTTTGGTTCTAAAAAGGTACTCGAATTTTCTGTACTGTTGCCTACTAAGGCTAGTATGGAGCCTCGGTTATCGCCCATCATAGGCTCGCGAGCTCAATTCGAGGGATTACATTTACTTATGCCTATGCGGAGGGACAAGTTAACTCACGAAAGCATAAGTCATATGTAACCCGGAAGTATTCAATAGCCTGTGCGGAGGGACGAGTTAACTCACGAAGGCATAGCGTTTAGTTCCACTTAAGCGGACGGAGCTCGGGTAGAGAGCTCATGTTATGCAAAAATGCAAGTGTACGGTGTGTGGGGAGAAACTCACAAACCTTTTCGTTTTTATTTTAAAACTAAAAAAAAACTAAAATCGTAAAAAATTAAAGCTGAAGAATAAAAAGATAACACAAATTAGAAAAATATTTACAACATGATGCAAATGCATGACTTTTCAAAAAAATTAAGGATCACGACTAAATATTAATTTGAACAAGGAGTTTCGAAAATTTTGACAACACGCGTTTAATCCCAGACTTGACTCTCAAAAAAAATATCTCCAGTGGAGTCGCCAAGCTGTAGCGACCTAAAATTTTGAGTACGGGCGCTAATTGAGAAAATTATTGAATATTTGAAAAATTTGAAAACAAAGTTTCAATTTTATTTAAAAAAGGAGTCGCCACCGATCTTTTTTCTAGGTGTGATCGGACACCTAATAAATCCTCTTTTTAAAAGAAAAATAATTTTTTGAATTTTCTGAAAAAAGGGGTCGAGTTTAGGTCTGCGTCGAAATTCCAGAGAAAAATAGGGTTCGTGAGTCGGTTACGCACGAGGAAGGTATTAGCGCCTTCGCGACGCCCAAAATTGGTATCTTGTTAAATGCGTGTTGTCTTAATTTTCAAAAATATGAGTTCATTTTAATATTTAATCATGATCCGATTGAAACACTAGAATTTTTTTCTGAAAACATAAAAATTTTGAAAAACGAATTTTTTTTGGCACCCTAGAATTTTTTTTAAAACACGAAAATTTTTGAAATACAAAAATTTTTGAAATATGGAAATTTTTGAAAACACGAAATTTTTGAAACACAAATTTTTTTTTAAAACTCAAATTTTTTTTAAAACACGAAAATTTTTAAAACACGAGAATTTTTTCAAAACACGAATTTTTTTTAAACACGAATTTTTTTAAACACAAATTTTTTTTGAGCACGATTTTTTTTAAACACAAATTTTTTTTTTGAAAATACAGAAATTTTAAGACACGAGAAATTTTTCTAAAACACAAAAACTTTGAAACACGAGAATTTTTGAATACACGAAAATATTTAAAAACACGAAAATTTTAAAACACGAGAATTCTTGAAAACACAAAAATTTTTTGAAACTCGAGAATTTTTTGAAACAAGAGAATTTTTTAGATTTTTTTTAAAGGGCGTTTCGTATTTAACACGAACCGGTGATATTCACCCAACATAGTTATGAAATCAACGACTTAATGTCAAACAGATTCGTTGCCTTATTTAATAAAATAATTAAAAGTAAAAGTAAAATAAAATACAATTAAAAAATAAAATTGCTAAAAATATCAATAATATTAAAATGAGATGCCATAAAAAATACACGAATTAAATTAAAAGTGGGTAAAAAAGGAAATTATCGAAAAGCTCAAAATTATGGGCTTGACCGAATGGTTTACGCGTCTCGGTTTTTTTTCTTTTTTCTCTTTTCTTTCTTCTTCTTTTTTCTTCCTTTTTTCCTTTCTCTTCGGCCTGCTACCTTTGGGCTGTTGGATTTGGGCCTGGGTTGTTGTTGGGCTAGCCTATTTGGGTGGCCTGTTGGGCTGCTGCTGATTGGTTGGCCTGTTGGGTTGCTGCTGAGGGGTTTGTGGGTGTGGGCTTGCAACTTGGGCTGCTGGTGGCCTATCTTTATTTTTTTTTGTTGTTTGTTTTTTTTATGATGGGCTATTGGTGCGGGTCGGGTCGGGCCACACGGGTCAGGTAGGGTCGGCCCAACTGTAATTTTTTTAATTTTTTCTTTTTTCTTTCTTTTTTTCCCTCTTTCTTCTTCTTCTTCTTCTTCTTCTTCTTCTTCTTCTTCTTCTAGCCTGCCGCCGCTGCCATGGTCACCGTCTCCTCCACCGGCGTGTGGCGCTTTCTCTTCCTCTTCTCTTCTTCTTCTTCTCTCTTCTCTTTTCTTCTTTTTTCTCTTCTTTTTCTTTCTCTTTTTTCTTTCTTTTTCGTGGGTTTTTTTGAATGTTCTTGGAGGTTTGATTTTTGGAGAAAAATCTCCTTTTATAGTATTATTTTTGCAGGTGTTAGGTGGCTAGGGGGAAGGGAGGCCATTCCTTAGACTGGTGGCAGAAAAATTAGGGGGTGGGTGCACGAAATCCTCCGGATTTTTGGAGATTTTCTGACAGAAGGACTGAATTGTAAACACAGCAAAATAGGCAGGGTCAAAGCATAATTTTGTAAAATAATTAGGGTCAAAGTGTAATTTTGAGAAAAATGAGGGGTCAAAATATAATTTTGGAAAGTTTAGGGGTTAAAATGCAATTTAAAAAAGTTTAGAGGTCAAAATGCAATTTTTATTTTTGTATTTTTTTCAATTTTTTTTTTAAATTTTGAAAATTAAACACGAAATTGAGCTGGACAAAATTTAGTGCTTACAAAAATATTCCTTTTTTGCGGCGCTTTTATAAAAAACGCCACTAAAGCTTACCTTTTGTGGCGTTTTTATAAAAATGCCGCTAATGCTCAGATATTTAGCGGCGTTTTTACGAAAGCGCCGCTAATGCTTAGATATCTAGCGGCGTTTTTACAAAAGTGCCGCTAATGCTCAGATCTTTAGCGACGTTTTTACGTAAGGGCCGCTAATGCTCAGTTCTTTAACGGCGTTTTTACGGAAGCGCAGCTAATGTTCAGATCTTTAGAGGCGTTTTTACAAAAGCGCTGCTAATGCTCATATCTTTAGCGGCGTTTTGGCCAAAAATTGCGCTATTGCTCAACTTTTTGATGCGTTTTCTTTCAAACACCGTTAATATATAATATTTGCAGCGTTTTTTACTAAAACGCCACTAAAAATGTCGCTAAAAGTCTGTTTTGGTGTAGTGTTTTAATAATGCAATAAAAAAACCCGTAAACCTTAATCTTTGACCTTTTTGTGTGTTCTAAAACCATATATATCAAAACCAAACATAAATAATGTAGTAGTTCAAGGTCAAATAATTAACAAACACATGTATTTATAATTTTGGCATAGACAAAAACAACAAAACAATTCATGCATATACATGTATTCATAATCTAATAGAAAAACTTATTCGAATATACCATATAAATCCAAAGTTGTATTTATGATTAAGTAGAGATTTGCATGAATACTTGAAAAATATTTCCAAGCAAATAAATCTCAAAAATAAAATTATAATAATTGATATATCTCACAATTCATATAATAAACCATATTATCATAATTTAACCACATATTTAAAACCATAAGATGTCAAAACCTATATTATAGAACCAAATTTAAAACTAAATTCGTTAAACATATATTATAGTTAACATAAATTTACTTCAAAACACCCACGAAATTAAATATATATAAAAAAAACCTCCAACAACTAATTCGTAAAACTAATTCAACAAAATACTTGCACATATACCTTTTTGAAAATTCTTTTATGCACGAGTATTTTGGAAGCGGATATAGTCAAACTAAAATAACGAGTATAATCACATTAATTACTAAAACTTTCTCAAACCATCATCTTTAAATTACTAAATAATCAATTAGACATTGAAACATAAGTAAACCCCAAAATATATACTTAAGATTTTAATCAAAACTATATATCCGCGATATCTTTAAAAAATAGTAGACTGATATTATAGAAGCATATGTCTTGACCGCATGTATTTATCCAATTATCAACTGAATTCACTTGAATCTATGCCATTACAAATCACATACATTGAATGTATTCCAAAATAATATATGTAGTTTAATAAATAAAAACCGCAAAAAAAGAAGAAGAAAGAAACTCGTGTGCTTAATTGATAACCCATGTAAACAAAAAATTGCTTCGACTTTTCAAAGTAAAAAAAAAAAAAAAAATCAACCTAAACTGCATTTGAATTTTCAATTGAATTGTTATAGTACCAAACGAAAAACTAAGCTAATAGTGGAAACCAATATATGAATTTTATTGTAAATTACCTCAACCATTAATATTCATTATCAATTTAATTCAATCGCATCATCTTTCTATGTTAATAAAATTTTAAAAACTCCAATTAATAAAAATTCAAAACCCAAAGATTTTATTATGAATCTAAAAGATTCAACATGGTATATAATAGAAATTTTAGATCTATAAAATTTGAAAATCGAATCAATCCAAATTAATAGAGAACCAATTCTTTCTCAATGATTTAACACGACGAGGGTCAGATGCCACTTGTTAGAACTGTAAATAATATCTAATATAAAATTAGAACTATAAACCAAGATCTGTCATGTCAAATTATTAAAAATAAATCAAGAATAAAATTAGATGTGAAAGCGTACCTAAATTTATCGAAGGATCTTGGAATTTTGATATTTCAAATTAGCACTCAATTAATCTAGAAAAGGTGAAAAGGTGACTCTCTCTTGTCTAAAGATGAAATATTAGAAAAGTTACATTGTGTGTAATTTAAGAACTATAACTCTATATATATAACTTTGACATTAGCCCTAATTTCTAATTAACCTATCATCAATTAGAAATTAGTTACTAGAGTATCTACACATATTTGACCAATAGTTTATTTAAAAATTAAAGCCCAAAAAACCATAACCAAATTAGATCACTTTTAATTTAAGCTAACCTATTATGATAGTAAATAATAATATATAATTACTCTTATTATATATGTGATGTCTATATTTTTCTAAGCTCCTTTTGCTTGTAGTGGTTTTTTTTTTTTTTTTTGGCTTTTCACATGGTTTCTCATGTTCTCTTTTGTATGTTGTTTTAAGGTCGTGTAGGCCTTGCTAGAAGAGTATCGAATCTGCTTCATGAAGTTAACACACTGACATGGGTTTTTGGTGCACAATGACTTGCGCCTTTGTCCTTAGGCTTAATTCCCTATTTAATCTTCTTACTTGTGCTTTCGCATCAATCCTCAATTTTTGGATTCAGGTTTTATAGAAATTATTGATTATAAATATAGGTAGTTAGCAGAGGTGGTTAGTTAGCTTTAAAGTAGTTAATTAGTTTGGTTTTCACCAAAAATAGATTGTATATAAACTAGAGATTGTAACCTTATTTGGGTGAATGAAAATACAATGCATTTTAATAGGGTATCAGAGGTGAAAATCCTGTTAAAATCGCCTCGATTTTCATGATTTCTTATTTTTTCCTTGTCGAAACTATTTTTAAAATGATGTTTTGGAAAACGGGGATCGACTTTAAAAACATGGAAATAGAGTCGCCACCGATCTTTTATTTAAGATGTGATCGGATCACCTTGAGATGGATTATAAAATATTTTGATTAAAACAATAATTTTGGTCTACGAAATCCAGAAAACGGGTTCGGGAGTCGGTTACGCACGAGGAAGGGCTAGCACCCTCGATACGCCCAAAATTGGTACCTAATTGATTAATTAATGTCCTGATGTCGAAATTTTGAAAAGATTCTAGATTACGATCCATTTACTTCATATATATTTGGACAAAATCACATTGGATGCCGAAGCTTCTTATTTCGAAGAAATAAAATGCCATCCTCAATAAGTTAGGGCACCACATCTTATATTCTCGAAATTAGGTTTATCCTTCGACATTCAATACTCGTACATTTAAAAAATAAGAAGGATATTCAATTATTCGGGTCAAATGAGAAATCGCAACCCAGTAAGTTAGGGCACATTTTTTAAGATTCCCGAATACAGAATATTGCCTTTGTTCTTTTGAAATTCTTATCTCGAGATGATAAAATATCACACTCAGTAAGTTAGGGTGCAATATCTCAAAAATCCCTAGAATAAGTTTCTTTTTTGTTTGAAATATTATGCGTCTTGATTTGAAAGAGAAAGGGTACTCGGTCACTAAGTTTTAAACGAGGAAAATCGGAACTCAGTAAGTTAGAGCATGATTTTCCCGAAACCTATAACACAAGCGTAGCCTCATTTTTTAATTTTTGAGTAAAACGATTTTAAAACTCAAGTGTTGTTTAAATGAAAAACGCAATGACATATTGACAGGCGATATGGAGTAAATATCTACGAATAGAATATCATACTATTGAATCTCGAGCAATAAACAAATATAAAATAAGAGTTGAAACATACACGATAGCAATAATTATCAAACAATAGGCCAACAATGAGGAAAATTAATTAACACACAAGCGAATATAACATGGGTAGGGTACATTCTAAATAAACAAAAACGATTTGAAATAAATTACGACAACAAGATGAAAACTTATGTACATAATAATGCATGCAAAATGTTTAGAATCTATATAAAATAAAAACAAATCATTTATATGTAGTAAAATATTAATGATTTAAAGAATAAAAATAACTTTATAATATACAAAAGAATGCATAAGAGTATATAAAAGATTTAAAGTATATACCACAAATATACATATATATAGATATGAGAAATTAGTTTTAATATATATAGTAATTTATACAAATAAATTCAGAGAAATAATACAAAGACAATAATGTATATATACACGAGGAAATAATATAAGTTATATATAAAGAGAATATATATATACATAAAAATAATATAGATTATATATATGAAAAAATATGTATACATGTATATAGAAATGACTTAATTTGAATTACATATATGTATAAAAGAATATATATATATATATATATATACATTTAATGAAAATAATATGGAAAAATAAATAATACCCTTAAAATATAAATAACATTTGATATTAATTTCAAATAGAATAATTGAAAAAGAAAATCGATAAACAAATAATTAAATAAATTTCTTAAAGGATCGTATTGAAATCAAAGACAAAATCAAAAAGCTAAAACAAGAAAATAAAGAACAAAAAGGACCAAATGCAATGCGTAAATTAAAGGGACCGAACTAGTAAATATTAAAAAAAGCGCAAGATACAAGTTAGGACTAAATTAAAACAATATGCAAATTACGAGATCAATTAAAAAGAAGAAAATATATAAAGAATCTAATTGAAAGCGGATAGGAATGTAAGGACCAAATGCGAAAATTCCCATTAATTGCAGAAACACTCGGATCTTCAGAAGACCGAATCGGGCGGGTCAGAGCTTGCCTCATACGGTGTCGTTTTGAGGCTATTACCATAAGCCTAAACGGCGCCGTTTCCTTAATGGCCTTAAAACCAGATTAAAACAAAACAGACCCCTGCCTTTCTAAATGAAACCCTAAATCCCCTTTCATTTCCTTCCCAGCCGTAGAGAGACCTCAATTTTCGACCACTACAATGCCATGGCGATCGGCGATTAGTGACCGACTTGAGACCGCTCGACTACTCTTTTTTCAAACCAGACCTCACCCTAGCCTTGACGATCCCCTTTATTGCTTCGATTTCGGCGAAGAAAGGAGACCGTTATACATTCTCAAGGTAAATCCCTTCGTTTTTATATATATTTTTATGTACTCAAAGCAAAAGAAGATAAATATAGAAGAAACTCTCAATCGAGGAGAAAAAGGTAGAATCACCTTCTGATTCTTGTTTTTTCTGATTTTGTATTCCTTTTTTTATCTCTGTTTCTTCGTAAAAAATTGTGAACCCTTTTACAATCGTCTTTCTTCGATTTTATAGCCGATTTAGAAGATAAAAAAAATGAAGAAAAAGAAAATTACAAAAATTATTTCATTTCTGTTATCCTCGCTGGATATTTGCTGCGGTGTGTTTTGTTGTTTTGTACAGGTGCAAGGGCCATGTGCTTGCTGGCGGAGGCTCGATTGTGCGAGGCTTGAGAGTGGTGACGTGTGCGCGTGGGTTGCTGAAGCGAATAGTCGCGCGCGTGAAGGCACGCGGTAGCCCAAGAGTCGCACATGGGGAGTGGCTTGCTGAAGCGATGCGCGTGGAGGTGGCTGAAGCGTCGTGTGTGGAGGCACGCGCAAGGGATTCCAAGTGCTGGAGGCTGGGTTGCGGCACTGGATTCCAGAAGCTTCTGCTAGGGTTTTCTGAAGGTTCAATTTGTTTTGGGCCTTCTGGGATTGGGTTGTGCATTGGGTTAGTAATCTAGGTTTGGGCTTATTTGTAATAGGCTTGTAAAATAGACTGTTATTGGACATGGACTTTTAATGGACTGTTGGATTTATTTATTTATTTATATTTTTATATTTTGGTTTCTAAATGGGCCCGGGTGAAAATGGGCTATTACAGCTGCCCTTCTTTACTCGTTGTCGTGTAACGAGAATGGAGCAAAAACTTCAAAAAGGACTATTTTTGCCCGGTCTTCAAATTTTGGGTTTCTTTTAGTGCTTTTCCCCTTTGAGTAGCTTCATTCTATCTCGCTGCATCTTCGAGGGCCTGAGAACTAAAGCTTCGACCAACTCAAGGAAATCAGATTTATGATCTGCTCCTGCAACTTCAGGAATGCCAGATCTGTTGTCTTTAATCTGCTCCTACAAACTCAGGATTACCAGATTTGCTGTCTTTAATCTGCTCCTGCTAACTCAGGATTGCCAGATTTGTTGTCTTCAATCTGCTCCTGCAACTTCAAGATTGCCAGATTTGCTATCTTCAATCTGCTCCTATAAACTCAGGATTGCCAGATTTGCTGTCTTCAATCTGCTCCTACAAACTCAGGATTGCCAGATTTGCTGTCTTCAATCTGCTCCTGCAAACTCAGGATTGCCAGATTTTTTGTCTTTAATCTGCTCCTGTAAACTCAGGATTGCCAGATTCGCTGTCATCAATCTGCTCCTGCAAACTCAGGATTGCCAGATTTGTTGTCTTCAATCTGCTGAAACTTTGAAGGAATACTGACTGATCCTCATCGTAAACTCAGGGAGGAGGGATTTGTAACTTCCACCTACTCCACTGGAGCTTCGAGGAGCTAGAAATTCAGGAAGAAGAGATTTGTAACCTCCATCTTCCCTGTTGAAACTTCGAAGGAATACTGACTGATCCTCATCGTAAACTTAGGGAGGAGGGATTTGTAACTTCCACCTACTCCACTAGAGCTTCGAGGAGCTGGAAATTCAGGGAGAAGAGATTTGTAACCTCCATCTTCTCTGCTAAAACTTCGAAGGAATACTGACTGATCCTCATCGTAAACTCAGAGAGGAGGGATTTGTAACTTCCACCTACTCTACTGAAGTTTCGAAGAGCTGGAAATTCAGGGAGAAGAGATTTTTAACCTCTATTTTCTTTGCTGAAACTTCGAAGGAATACTGACTGATCCTCATCGTAAACTCAGGGAGGAGGGATTTGTAACTTCGACCTGCTCCACTGGAACTTTGAGGTAATAAAAATTGTTTGGCTTTGATCTGTTCCTGTAACTTCAGAATTGCCAGATCTGCTGCATTCGATCCCCTTCGCTGAGGAAGGCAAGATCTTTGAATTTACTAATGCTACGACAACGTCCTTTAGCGGACATGTGCTGTAAAATCATTTTTATGTTTATGCTTATGAAAAATGATTAGGATACAGTGATCAGAATGAATCTAATGCCCCTAAATAGATGTGTTTTGCATGAATGCAAAATTTCATGAGAATGACCCCTTTTTTAAAAGTTTAAGGTGCCATCGTTCGTCTTTTATCAGGGCTTTATTGCTGATGTACTATGCTGCCATCTTGTTCGGCTGGTATTTTTGACAGAAAACCCAAGAAAATAATTATACCTTGCTCAACATATTTTCCCCACTGTAACTTCAGGGTTTATCTTATTATGACTTAGGGGTATAGGATCTGAATATTTTCCCATCCACCCCACTGCGATTTCACAATGTAGGATTTGTTTCTTCTTCAATCCATCCCCTTGCTATTCGAAGGTATAGGATCTGTATCAACTTCCATCTATCCCACTATAACTTAGGGGCATAAGGTCTGTAGCTTGTTCCATCAATTGATCACTCTTCGGGTGACCCAACCAGATGTGTATGATATTTGTATGGATGCAGAATATCATGTTTTTCTTGCGAATGATTCCCCTTTTACGCTTGGGTTGACATTGCCCATTTTTCGTCCAAATTGTATCACCAACTATTTTTGATAGAAAATACAAGGAGATAGCCTCAAATTAGACTCGTCCTTAAACTTGGTGAGTTTTAAACAATAATTACTTTTGTGTTCTTGTATTATTCAGAAGCTTTCAGAGTAATATGCGAAACTCATTTTATGAAAATATTATTAGTCCACTAATCGTTATTTCAATGCGAAATGCTTGAAAGAGATCCTAACAATGGAGAAGAAGGAAATTAATTAAGAGCATAGCTCGAAACAAATAAGCTAAGCAAAGATAGCAATCGCAATCAAAGAGGAAATTTATTATGAACATATTTTGAAAGGAATAATATAATTACCAATAACAAGTTTAAAATGGGTAAAATGGAAACTAGATGCCCCAGATATCGCAGTCTGAGCTTCTCTGTTCCAACCTCTTGAGGACCATTTTAAGCTCAATATGTGTTTAGGAGATCTGGAGTACTTTGTCGATGCCCCAAGACTTAACATACTTTTTCCTTATTAATTTAGGCATGGCAAGACTGCTGTATGCCCCCCTTTGATCAAAATTTGAGCTGCCCTTTTCGGGTTTTCAACTCAAATCCGCTTTGGTCTCAAAGCGCCCTTTTCAGGTTTTCGCCTTGGCCTCTCCTTTTTCTTTCTTTTTTTTTTTTGAATTCATCGGATTGGGCAAGTCCTTGCCCTCTATCTCAGGCAATACCCATGCTTCCCTAGAACAAACCTTCTTTATTGCCTAAGGTCCTTCTCGATTTGATATCCTTTTTCTTCTAAAGTCCCTTTTGCATGGGAAAGAATCTTCTTCAAAGCCCTATTATGAAATTTTCTAGGACGAATCATTTTTGTTGTGAGCTCACATCATCTGACCGTGATAGATAGCTTTTAACATTTTCTCTTCAAATTCAATTGATCACACTGAGATTAAACGCGTTCTGCCTCATCCAACTTCAATTCTGATAGGACTCGAAAAAAAGAAACTTGACTTCAATGGGCGAAACCAATGAGAAATGTGCTGCCCCGGCGACCGTCCTGGCCAATGTTTGATGAGCATAGAGGGTACATAATAACTTCTGTATGCCAATCTTTACAAGTCTCGGTCTTCTTCTTCTTTTTTTTTTGGCTGCCTTTACTGTGATGTGGCACCTAATCTTTGAACAGATTGCAAACTTTCGACATTGTGCGGTTAAATATTATCTTTTCGACCCTTTTTTTATATTCTTTTTTATTTGATGACTATCGTCTTTGCAATATTGGCATATGAAGCGACTTTCACCCTCTTAGTGAAATAATCGACATCTACAAAAATGAATCGGTGTTGGCCAAAAGATTTTGAGGAGATTGGCTTGATAACGTCCATGCCCCACATGTAAACAAAAATGGAGGAGGCACATAAGTCCTGTCTTCCTCAATTTGGCATTTGATGTAATTTCCTTTCTTGACTCGCGATGTAGGATCTGTTTTTCATTCACTATTAACAAATTTGAAGATATGTAACAATTTCTGTCATCTTTAAAGTCCTTAGATCCCTTAAACCCATATTTCATTCAAAAGGGAGTTAGTAACAACGTCGCTCCTGTCATTGATATCTAGGTACCTATTGTAGGTACGAAGGCAAGTTTCAAAGAATAAATGATTCTAAAGATGATTATTTGTATAGTATGGTTATGAATAAAAATGAAAGAATATTCAAAAAACCAAAGAATGCATAGCATGAAATGTAAAGAATAAAAGATATTTGCTTAAAAGATGTATCTCATTGAAATAAGAATTCTGGACACAAGCCTATTTCACAAAAATATTCTTGTTTCTTCTAGGCTTAAAGCAGCAAGTGCGTTTTGTACATTACTCCGAGTAAGCTCTAAATACTACAGGAATTTTTCCGCAGTCCAATTATTTAGAATGCTCCCAAGTTCGTAAGGGTAGATATCCAACAAGGTCCCCCTTTCAGTGATTTCTTCATGTATGGCATTGATGTGTACATTTTCCAGCATTTCTTCAATCACATTTACTCCAACATCAGTGTGATTTGGTAGCGAATTATCGGTATTTACCATATCAGCCACTTTGACAACGCCCAGCTTAATGAGTCTTTCCACGACTTTCTTAAAAGTAAGACAATTTTCTATTGGATGCCCCGAAACTCCCGTATGATAGTCACATTCGGCATTTTCATCGTACCATTTGGGGTACGGGGGCTGCAATGGTGCTAAGTAGAAAGGGGACACTATGTGCTCATCAAACAATTTCTGATATAGCTCTAGGTATGTTATTGGAATAGGAGTGAACTGAAGCTTTTCTTTATTTGTCCTTTGCTTAGATTCATTCTTTGCAGGAGTCTGAAGGTTTGTAGTTGTCGTCCTTGGTGATCCCACAGTAATTTTCTTTGAATAACCCTTACTGTATGCTCCCACATTGTTTACCTCGTTTTCTTTCTTTCTCAGGGTTGACTTTTTGGCACTTTCTTTCGCATCTATTTTACCGCTTCTCATAGCATTTTCGATCATTTCGCCGGTCATTACTATGTCCGAGAAACCCTTCATGGCACTCCCCAACATATGGTTGATAAATGGGGCTTTCAAGGTGTTAATGAAGAGCATGGTGGTTTCTTTTTCCAGAAGAGGTGGCTGAACCTGTATGGTGACCTCTCTCCATCTTTGTGCATATTACCGAAAACTCTCGCTTGGTTTCTTTTCCATATTTTGCAGGGTAATTCTGTCAGGGGTTATATATGTTACATGATCGTACTGCTTCATAAATGCCTGTGCTAAATCCCTCCAAGAACCAATTTCGGTACGGCTCAGCTGATTGTACCACTTAGATGCTGCTCCTGCCAGACTGTCTTTGAAGCAATGAATTAGCAGTGGGTCATTATTAACGTACCCAGTCATTCTCAGGCAAAACATAGTTATGTGAGCCTCTGGACAAGTAGTCCCATAGTATTTTTCGAATTCTAGCACCTTGAATTTGTGGGGAAGTATTAGATCTGGCACCAAACTTATATCTTTAGCATCGATTCCATATTGCCTATCAGCGCTTTCCATGGCCCTAAATTTGTCTTCCAACCATTTGCATCGCTCCTCTAACTGTTTTGGCAATTCAGCCCTTGGCCTTTCTCTCTCTGTTGCCTCATCCAAGTCAGGAATATCAGCATTAATTGGATGATCTCCTAAATTAGAACCCGATCCAGCTTGGAAATTTGGTGGCATTGAAACACCTTCTTGAAGTTGTTGAGGTTTAATTATGATAGATGTCTTGCGTGAATGCACCTCAGGATGTGTCGGGGTAAAACCCGGGGGATATAGTCGTTCCTCACTATCTTCAATAGTGTTAACCATAAAGGTTTTCCCTTTGTCTACTCCTCCTGCCAATAGTTGAGTTAATTGAGTCATCATACTCTTTTGTGATTCCATCATTTTGTCCATCATATCCTGCTGGATCTTAGCAAGCTGCTCCTGCATTTGTGCTTGCATCCGCTCTTGCATCTCATTCTACATTTGTTCCAACTTCTCTAGTCTTTTATCCTTTTTTTTTGGTTTTTCTCCTTGTACCGTAAGGATGCGTGCTTGGTTGATTTTTGTCGGCTTCCAGATTAAGGCTGAAATAACTTCAACCAATTAGGGTCCTCTCATGAAATCTAATGCATGTGATGTAATGCTATGTGAATGCATGAAATGAATGTAAAGAGATGTCGATTCTAACTCAATTTCTTTTAGGAAACTTTACTATCGGACAAAGCTCTTTACATGAAACAGACTATAAATATACGAACATCCGTATTGTCTTCCATTTCATCAACAAATTTGTTCTCCATGCCGAGCTCCCTAATTTAGAAATCGAACCCAAATCGACATCACTCTCTAATATAAAGATGCATGCTAAGTAACAAAGATAAAAATCAGTTCAATAGAAATGAAATTCAAATTATGTAAAAAAAAAATCATTCAAACTCCTATTGGGTGACCACTAGGGTTTATCACAACTTCATCTGGGGTAAGCTCTTAGGGTTTTTTACAGGCAGTTTGAGTTCGAAGGTTGAGGTACCCGAACCCGCAGATTCCTCGATCCTCACCCATTATAGGCTCATGCGGACTGGGTTCGGTTCAGGGGGACACATTTCCCTATGGCTGCACGGAGATGAAAATCTCACGAAGACATAGGTACAGATGTATCCCGGAAGCGATTCACTATCCTGCACAGAGGTGAAAACCTCACGAAGGAGTAGCTTCTCACTCCCACTTAGAGGTGTGACCCAGCGGTCATGCGATATGATGCAAAGTACTCTATGAGACTCAAACCACAACAATGAGATGGCGCAAGAAAATGCAATAAAAAAGGGATCGTAAATTTTTGAATCAAATTTTCAATTTTCGATGAAAGGACAAAAATTAGTGAATTTATGGCCTGACTCTCAACCAATCCCCAGTGGAGTCGCCAAGCTATCAAAACTATTTTTAAAATGATGTTTTGGAAAACGGGGATTGACTTTAAAAACATGGAAATAGAGTCGCCACCGATCTTTTATTTAAGATGTGATCGGATCACCTTGAGATGGATTATAAAATATTTTGATTAAAACAATAATTTTGGTCCACGAAATCCAGAAAACGGGTTCGGGAGTCGGTTACGCACGAGGAAGGGCTAGCATCCTCGATACGCCCAAATTTGGTACCTAATTGATTAATTAATGTCCTGATGTCGAAATTTTGAAAAGATTCTAGATTACGATCCATTTACTTCATATATATTTGAACAAAATCACATTGGATGCCGAAGCTTCTTATTTCGAAGAAATAAAATGCCATACTCAATAAGTTAGGGCACCACATCTTATATTCTCGAAATTAGGTTTATCCTTCGACATTCAATACTCGTACATTTAAAAAATAAGAAGGATATTCAATTATTCGGGTTAAACGAAAAACAACCCAGTAAGTTACGGCACTATTTCTCAAGATTCCCGAATATGGAATATTGCCTTTGTTCTTTTGAAATTCTTATCTCGAGATGATAAAATATCACACTCAGTAAGCTAGGGTGCAATATCTCAAAAATCCCTAGAATAAGTTTCTTTTTTGTTTGAAATATTATGCGTTTTGATTTGAAAGAGAAAGGGTACTCGGTCACTAGGTTTTAAACGAGGAAAATAGGAACTCAGTAAGTTAGAGCACGATTTTCCCGAAACCTATAACACAAGCGTAGCCTCATTTTTTAATTTTTGAGTAAAACGATTTTAAAACTCAAGTGGTGTTTAAATGAAAAATGCAATGGCATATTGACAGGAAATATGGAGTAAATATCTACGAATAGAATATCATACTATTGAATCTCGAGCAATAAACAAATATAAAATAAGAGTTGAAACATACACGATAGCAATAATTATCAAACAATAGGCCAACAATGAGGAACATTAATTAACACACAGCGAATATAACATGGGTAAGGTACATTCTAAATAAACAAAAATGATTTGAAATAAATTACGACAACAAGATGAAAACTTATGTACATAATAATGCATGCAAAATGTTTAGAATCTATATAAAAAATAAAAAAAAACAAATCATTTATATGTAGTAAAATATTAATGATTTAAAGAATAAAAATAACTTTATAATATACAAAAGAATGCATAAGAGTATATAAAAGATATAAAGTATATACCAAAAATATACATATATAGATATAAGAAATTAGTTTTAATATGTATAGTAATTTATACAAATAAATTCGGAGAAATAATACAAAGACAATAATGTATATATATACGAGGAAATAGTTTAAGTTATATATAAAGAGAATATATATATACATAAAAATAATATAGATTATATATATGAAAAAATATGTATACATGTATAAAAGAATATATATATACATTTAATGAAAATAATATGGAAAAATAAATAATACCCTTAAAATATAAATAACATTTGATATTAATTTCAAATAGAATAATTGAAAAGGAAAATCGATAAACAAATAATTAAACAAATTTCTTAAAGGATTGTATTGAAATCAGCACAAAATCAGAAAGCTAAAACAGTAAAATAAAGAACAAAAAAGGATTGAAATGCAATGCGTGTAAATTAAAGGGGATTGAACTAGTAAATATTAAAAAAAAGCGTAGCATACTGGTTAGGACTAAATTAAAACAATAGAGATCAATTAAAAATAGAAGAAAATATATAAAGAATCTAATTGAAAGCAGTATAGGAACAGAAGGGACCAAACGCGAAAATTCCCATTATTTGCGGAAACACGCGAATCTTCAGAAGACCGAATCGGGCGGGTCGGAGCTTGCCTCATACCGTGTCGTTTTGAGGCTATTACCATAAGCCTAAACGGCGTCGTTTCCTTAATGGCCTTAAAACCAGATTAAAACAAAACAGACCCTTGCCTTTCTAAATGAAACCCTAAATCCCCTTTCATTTCCTTCCCAGCCGCAGAGAGACCTCAACGTCCGGCCACTGCAATGCCATGGCGATCGGCGATTAGTGACCGACTTGAGACCACTCGACTACTCTTTTTTCAAACTAGACCTCACCCTAGCCTTGACGATCCCCTTTATTGCTTCGATTTCAGCGAAGAAAAGAGACCGTCGCTTTTGTTCTCGAAGGTAAATCCCTTCGTTTTTATATATATTTTTATGTACTCAAAGCAAAAGAAGATAAATGCAGAAGAAACTCTCAATCAAGGAGAAAAAGGTAGAATCACCTTCTGATTCTTGTTTTTTCTGATTTCGTATTCCTTTTTTTATCTCTGTCTCTTCATAAAAAATTGTGAACCCCTTTACAATCGTCTTTCTTCGGTTTTATAGCCGATTTAGAAAGATAAAAAAAATAAAGAAAAAGAAAATTTCAAAAATTATTTCATTTCATTATCCTCATTGGATATTTGTCATGTGTGTTTTGTTGTATTGTGCAGGTGCAAGGGTGTGCTTCTTGCTGGTAGAGGTACGGAGGCTCGATTGTGCGAGGCTTGAGAGTGGTGACGCGCGCGCGTGGGTTGCTGAAGAGAATAGTCGTGCGCGTGAAGCCACGCGGTAGCCCATGAGTCGCGCGTGGGGAGTGGCTTGTTGAAGCGATGCGCGTGGAGGTGGCTAAAGCGTCGCTCGTGGAGGCACGCCTGAGGGAGTCCAAGTCTTTGGAGGTCAAGTTGCTATTGGATTCGAAGCTTCTACTAGGGTTTTCTGAAGGTGCAATCTGTTTTGGGCCTTCTGGGATTGGGTTGTGCTTTGGGTTAGTAATCTAGGTTTGGGCTTATTTGTAATGGGCTTGTAAAGTAGATTGTTATTGGACATGG
The DNA here is from genome assembly GCA_025506655.1 of Gossypium rotundifolium. NCBI lineage: Eukaryota > Viridiplantae > Streptophyta > Magnoliopsida > Malvales > Malvaceae > Gossypium > Gossypium rotundifolium. The sequence goes on along the minus strand of CP106722.1, from coordinate 81,252,361 downwards.
ACTTTTAATGGACTGTTGGATTTATTTTTGTTTTTATATTTTTATATTTTGGTTTCTAAATGGGCCCGGGCGAAAATGGGCTATTACATTCCTTTCTTTTTCTTTTTTCAAGCTTTTCTTGATTTCTTGCCAGCCGCCATCATCGTCCCATCCTATCACTTAGTTACTTTCTCCTGTTTTGGTTTTCTTGAGCCTTTCTTAGTTTATTGGTGCTTCTAAATGATGATCTCGGATGTTTCAAGTAGAGGTGATAATTCTTGCAATATTATTGATTTTAAACATCCGGTTTATCTTCATCCCTCCAACTCACTGGGTGTTCAGTTGGTTTCTCATTAGTTGACCGACCATGAGAATTATGTCGTTTGGAGCTGCTCCATTCGCATTTCATTATTAGCCAAGAATAAGCTTGGCTTTGTTGATGGATCTTGCGTGCAAGACTCTATTCCATATGCTCTTTAACCATAATGGGATTGTTGCAATGCAATTGTTTTGTCATGGATTCTGAATAGTGTTAGCACAGAGTTACCGGTTGGGATTTTTGCCACTAATGCTGCACAAGTATGGACAAATTTGAAGGAGCATTATGATAAAGTTGATGGGACTCGAATTTTATTTCTTCATCGTGAAATCGTCTCTCATGTTCAAGGTATTGCTTCTATTTCAAAGGTTTTTACTCGGTTGAAGTTACTTTGGGATGAGTATGATGCGTTAATGTCGGTTTCTTCCTGTAGTTGTGAAATGTCTCAACAATATTTGGGGCATGTTCAACATTAGCGATTGTTTTAATTTTTAACGGGTCTTAATGATTCTTTTGCTTCCCTTCGTAGTCAGATCTTGATTATGCAGCCTCTTACCTCAGTGAATCTTGCTTATTCCATGTTAGTTCAAGAAGAGTCTCAGCGGTTGCATTCTTTCAGAGTGTCTCTTACTGATACCACAAACTTGTATTTTTCTAATATGCAAACTCGAAGGAAATAGTTTAATGGAATTTGTGATTATTGTAATGTGAAAGGGCATAAAATGGAATCTTGTGACAAATTAATCGGTTTTCCTCCGAATTATAAGTTCACTAAGCACAAGTTAGTTGGTTCCATAACTAATCATGTTGACTTAACCGAGTTATCTTCCAGATCTTCTTTGCCCTCGATGGCAGTATTCACTCAAGAACAATATCAATAGTTGTTAAGTTTGTTAAGATTCTAAACGAGCAGTCACTGCAATTGAAGGAGCTACTCACATGGCACATATGGTTCCTAAATCATTTTCCTTCCTAAATCATCTTCCTAAATCATATTATATCTGATGGACAGTGTCTTGAATATCTGGTTTCATGTGCTTCACACTCATCTTTTGTCCAATTACCCACTAGCTAATCGGTTCCAATCATTCATGCGGGCACATACACTATTTCCTTTTGCTGAACTTATCAATGTCTCTCATGTACTGAATTTTAATTTTAATTTTAATTTGCTTTCTATTTCCAAGTTAACCAGCGACTTACATTGTTTTTTTTTTCTTTTTATCCTCATTTTTGTCTTCTTTAGGACCTCTCCAGTGGACAGGTGAAGGTGATTGGTAATAAGCAACATGGTCTCTACATCCTTGTGTCACAATCCTCTACTCATCATACATCTTGTTTATCTACATCATCAACTGTTTCCTTGGCTACTAAAGATACTTCATTTCTTTGGCATGCTCATTTTGGGCATATTTCCTTTTCCAAACTCAATAAATTTAATACTTTACCTTGTAAGAATTTGATTACTACTTGTATTTCTCATTGTCCTACATGTCCATTGGCTAAACAAACAAGACTTCCTTTTTCTATTAGTCATTCAAGAGCTACTGCCCCTTTTGATTTAGTCCATCTTAACTTATGGGGTCCTTACAAAGTACCAACACATTTGGGGCATTGGTTTTTCTCACCATTTTTGATGATTTTTTGAGAATGACATGGGTTTTTCTTCTCAAATTAAAGAGTGATACCATAATTATTTTAAAACAATTCCTTACTCTTGTTCATACTCAATTTTCTTTACCTATCAAAATGTTTCAAAGTGATAATGACACTGAATTTTTTTAATTCAAAATGTAAATCTTTGTATACTTTCTTAGGAATTATTCATCAAAGTTCTTGTGTTTGCACACCTCAATAAAATGGTATTGTTGAATGAAAACATCAACATTTTTTAGAAGTTGCTCGTGCCATTAAATTTCATTCAAATGTTCCTACTAAATTTTTGGGAGAGTGTATTTTGACAGTATGTTATCTTGTCAATTGAATGCCTACTTCCGTTTTAAATTGAAAAACCCCGTTTGAAATGTTATATCATAAATCTCCTTCTTTGTCTCATTTACGAGTTTTTGGTTGTCTTGCTTATGCCAAAAATCTTACTACTTCATATAAGTTCTCCTTGTTCTTTACCCTCTGTTTTTATGGGTTATTCACCAGTTCAAAAAGGTTATCTCCCATATAATATCACTACTAAAGTCTTGTTTGTAAGCAGGGATGTACTTTTTTATTTAATTTTTTCCCTTTTAAAATTACCAAATCCCATTAGACCTTTTTTTTCTTCTACACCCACTCAAACTTTTCTTGACTCATACTTTCTTACTTTAGTTGACAACCAGACTCAGTGCCTATTCTTCTGTGCTTAAAAAAAGTACTTCTGGCTCCAATAGTACTTCTGGAAGAAAAATTGTACAGAACAAGTTACTTTTGACTGAAATTTTTAGCTTTTTAGTATTTCTGAAAAAGAGAAGCTAAAAGTACTTTTAGTGCTTAATTACTTTTTCACCCCTCCAATAACATAGTTCTTTCCCCTTTTTTTTTCTTGGTGCTTAATTATAAATGTGTTAAAATTATTAATTAAAAATAAAAAATATTTTTAAAATACTAATTAAAATAATTAATGGTTATATTTAAATATTTAAAACGAAGTTTATATATTCTAATTAAATTTTATAAATAATTAATATTTATTACTTAAAATATTTAAAATTTATATTTTATATATTAAAATATTAACAATTTATAGTAAATTTTTATATTCTTACTAAAATATAATAATATTCTTACTAAAATATAATAATATTAACTAATTTAAATTTTATTTAAATGTATATTTGTTACTTGATAATAACATGTCTAAAATAAATATTTTATTTCTCAAAAGTATTTTTGACAGCAATACTAAACATTTAAATTTTAAACTAAACTTTTAAAAAATACTCCTAAACAATACTTTTCCACAACATTTCTTAAAAATACTTTTCAAAAACATTAGCTGACTAACCTTCAATATCACCTACCCAACCCACTCAACAGCCTTTTGTCCGATCACCTAGTCACACCGTCCCATCTTTTTCCCATATGCCTCATAATACTACTAACCCATTTGCTTGTTCAACTGTCCATGCTTCTAGCCTACCTTCTTCTTTACTGCATGTGTCAGATAGTTTACCCGTTGACCTTTTGATGTTTGAGCCTTCACCTAGTTCGTCTTCTTTACCTATTGTATCTCCGCATGGTTCCTCTGAGCTAGTTCGCCATACTACAGGACCCTCCAAGCCACCCACATGGTTACGAGATTATGTTTGCTGCTCTTACTCGTCTTCTTCCTCTCCACTTGAGATAGGTCAGAATCCTTTTTCATTTTCTTTCACTTCCCATCATTTACCTTATCACACTCAGTTTTTTGTTGCTTCTACTTCTCATATTCCTGAACCTAAAAATTATATTGATACTCTTAAAGATGAGAGATGGGTTGTAGCTATGCAACAAGAGATTCAGGCATTAGAATGAAATTTCACTTGGGATGTAGGTCCTTTGCCCCTTGGTAAAACACCCATTGGCTGCAAATGGGTCTTGAAGGTGAAATATAATTCTGATGGCATGGTTGAACGTTTCAAAGCTCGTCTTATTGGACAAGGGTTTACTCAATAAGAGGGTGTTGACTATCATGAAACTTTTTCTCCAGTTGCTAAACAAGTTACGGTACGAACTGTTATTGCTCTTGCTGCTCAACATGGCTGACCATAGTTTCAGATGGATGTTTATAATGCTTTTTTACAAAGTGATTTGTCTGAAGAAGTTTAAATGATGCTTCTGATTGGTTTTCGCACTCAGGGGGAGACTTGGGTTTGTCAACTGCGAAAATCTCTTTATGGATTGAAACAAGCCTCAAGACAATGGAATATGAAGCTCACGGAAACTATTCTACTCAATGGATATTCACAAAGTAAGTATTCTCTGTTCACTAAAAGAGTTGGGGATCAAGTTGTCATGATGCTTATATATGTGGATGATCTGTTAATAACTGGAAACGATGACAAGCTTATTTCTGAGTTGAAACAAGTGCTACATCGAAGTTTCAAAATGAAGGATTTAGGGGATCTCAAATATTTTCTGGGTATTAAAGTTTTTGGATCCAAGGTAGGGATTGTTCTGAGTCAACGAAAGTATGCTCTTGAGTTAATTTCAAACACAAGGCTCATCGGTGGAAAAGTGGCTGCAACTCCTTTAAAGAAAAATTTGAAATTGACCTCTGTAGAATTCAATGAAGCGGTTCAAGCCAACCAAGATGATGAAGTTTTATCAAACACACAATTGTACAACGACTCATTGAGAGATTTTTATATTTGAATCATATGAGGCCTGATATAGCTTTTGCAGTGCAACATCTAAGTGAGTTCATGCAATGACCGAAAAATCACATTACAAGGCGACACTCAGAATTGTACCTTATGTGAAAAAAACTAGGATGGGGCTTTTTTTTTTTCCAGCAAAAGGGTCTTTTAGATTGATAGCATATTGTGACTTCGATTGGGCATATTGTCCTATGTCGAAAAAGTCAGTAACGAGATATTGTGTAAAACTAGGAGACTCATTAATCTTATGGAAATCGAGAAAACAAAATACGATCTCCAGGTCATCAGTCGAGGCAGAATTTAGAAGTATGGCATCAACTGCTGCGAATATTGTTTGGTTAAATGGGTTGTTTGATGAAATTGTCTTTAAGAATAAAGGACTAGCCATATTATTTTGTGATAATAAAGTTGTGATACAAATAGCAAACAATCTCATGTTTCATGAAAGAACAAAGCACATATATATTGATTATCATTTTGTAAGAGAAAAAATCCAACAAGGATTGCTTCAAATCACGCATATCTCGACAAAAGAGTAGCTTGCGAGTGTGTTAACAAAAGGGAGCATTTGATAAACAAGTTGGGAATGAGAGACTTATTTCGTCCACCAACTTAAGGGGGAGTATATAAATTATTGATTGTAAATATAGGTAGTTAGCACAGGTGGTTAGTTAGCTTTAAAGTAGTTAATTAGTATAAATGAATGAACTTAACATGTTGAATATGTATTAGTTTGAATGAATGTTATTTAAGTTTAAGTTGTGGCGTCAATAAGAGCATATTGGTTAGGTACATAGGTTGATTGTGAATTGGTATAATTTGACATGATTTGACACACTTTTGATGTGTTTTGAGTAGTTCAATACATGATTTTTTGTAAGGTTGGGACTTAAGTAAACCATTGTTGAAAACCTTTGATTTCAAGGTATCATACAGCACACACGATTTACCATACGGTCTGACACATGGCTGTGTGAGGCACACGGGCATAAGACACGGTCGTGTGCTTTATTAAATTTTAATGATTTTAGGTCCACACAGTATTAGTTAGTTACATGATCTGGGGACACAACTGTGTGTCTCCTCCTACATGATCTTTGCCTTTGCACACGGTTTGGTCACACCACCATGTCTTTGCACCACACGAGTTGTGTCCTGTCACACGGTCTGTTTTCACTTTTTACCTGAATCTTTTGTAAAGTTTCAAATTAGTGTTGATTTGATACCGAGTTGATTTAAGGGTCTTGCATGCTCGATTAATGCTTAGTTTTGATTAAAACTCACATCATACTTGTATTAAACTTCAATTTAATATATTTTGTTGATTATTTATGTTGAATTAAGGCTCGATTATATTTGATTATCATTAAGTGATTGTAATTATGTTATAATATAAATTGTTTTATCATTTATGTCGTTATATCAGTTAAGATTGTTGTTTGTATGTTTGTTATAATCCCTGATGTATTCATAATCTCTATTGTGCATGTAATTAAAGCGATTAATGATTTATGATTTGATTAAATGTTATAAAATGTGTTATAATGTTTTGGTAATTGTTGTAGCATCATGTACCTCGGGTTCAACAACTAGTCCGGGTATGGGCTGTTACAACCAGTTAGTGGAATCATGCCAAAAGTAAACAAAAGTAGAGATTCCATTCGAAGAGGTTGTACATGGTGTCTCAAATTCCAATCCAAGGGAACAATGTATCATTAACAACCATCTGTAATTAAATCTTGAAAGTCAACAAGAGTTTGAATCCAGAGATGGGATCAATAAGACCGAAGATATCTCCAACCTTTTGACATAGATGTAGTAGTAGAATTAGAACTAGAAGCGCGGCAAACGATTTTGAATGAAATTGTAGTCAAGCCGATACACTTTCTGGCAATAACCAATGAGGTGCCACCTGAAGAAATCGACGAGTTTATCCTATTTTCGTTCAATGAGGAAGATAAAGCTCAAGTTAACCGTACCTCGCACGATATAGAGGCGAAATGGATCGAGGCAATAATATATTGAAAAATAATTTAGGGTTAGCTTAGGTTTGGCACCAAGTGGCTTGTGATGTGGTTGCCGCGCGGGTCGAAGATAAGGCAATATCAATGGAATCGACTGAGGATACTGGTTTATATATCTCAACGGACGAACAAACAATGGATCAAAGTCTCGAGAACCAGCTGAAAGTTCTTCTTTAGGGGAGATACAGATTGTCTAGATCTTAAAAAAAGATTTCAATTTAAAATTAGTGTTAATTTAAATTTTGTTATTTTTATTTTTATTATTACGTTTAAGTGTAATTATCTATTATTATTTTATTTTATTTTAGGAAGGCCAAGTTCGCGAAGGGAAGCTGATCGGAGACTTAACATTATGGATAAAAGTAGGTTGAAATAGGCGACATGTCGGGACAAACATATCCCCCCACGTCGCGATGAGCTGCAAAAGGAGAGGCTTAGGGTTTTGAACCAATGTCGGGATGAGTAGAAGCAACTTATCGAGATGAGCAGAAGTGAAACCACTAAGAAAATGGGCTACATGCGTCGTCGAGACGAGATAGGTCTTGTCGTTAAGATGAGCAATGACTACACACTTAGGGACTTGTAACGACAGGCAATGTTGGGAGGAGCCAAGCCTTCATGCTTTGACAATGCCAAAAATAAAAGGCTACATCTCGACGTTGCCTTTATTAGAAAACTTCCCTTTGCTAAACAATCATCCGCCGTTTGTATCCGCCTTCAAGCATCGTACATTACTCGCACATGGTTGCAGCCCTATCACCACTGACAGCAACAAAGCACCCTTTACGACTGTTCTCCACACTTGCCCCTTGCTGTTCACCACCAATTCATAGCACCACCATTTTCCAAAGCCAAGTCCGGTGATGATTAGTGGTGACTAGTGATACACCACCGCCCTTGTTGCTCTACATTCGAAGTCCACTGCTGCGCGTTCCACCGTCCTTTGCCACGTACACCGCCAACCACCACCTGTTTCGCTTCAAAAATTTCAACAACCTGATCCTTCCAACATCCACCTCATTGCCAAGCAACGACCATCCCTCTTTTTTTAGTGATCGAAGGTCATGATCGACGGGTACCACTGTAACAAAAATTAGTGATATTCTCTCACTCTAGTTGATAATAACTTCCACAATTTTTAGAGTAGAGAACACCAAATTTTTAATTGTGATTATTGGTTGCTTGAACATTATTGGTTATGAACTCCCCCAAGAGGACGACATCCTAGAAAATCGAGTAACGCGATGTTCCTTACAATTCAAGGGGATGATTCGTCTCCGAAGATGCTGTAAAAAGATTCAGCAAATTCTCGGATAAACCACATATACCGAAACTTGGATTCGATTTTTCCACGAACTTATTCCATGATCCAATCATAACTAGGATCGAGAGATTAAGGTGGTCTACATATTGCCAACATCACCTTCAATCCGCAATCATCATGATCATGCGAGAATTTTGCGTAAACTTTATGGAGGCACAATACCACCAAAAGGTCAAAAAAGATTCATAATCTACCAATTAACATCAAGAAAAATTCAAGAACATTCATGGAATAACCCTCAACCTTTAACAATTTTATAAATTGACCCCTGGGCTAGCTAGATTAAGCTAAAGCGAATTTAAAAACATAAAAAATCATTAAAAACGAGGCTCAAATACACTTACATGCAAGAAGTAAGCTTGGTCGAATCTTTAAACCCTAAAAATGGTGTTTTCTATTTTGATGAAAAGGATGAATAATAAAGATGAATCAATTTTTTGTTTTGTTTAATTTAGGTTTAATTGTTCAATTACCATTTCAACCTTTAAAAACTTTAAAATTTTCATTAAAACCATGTCCATAAACATCTACTAACCCTTTAAATGGTCTAATTACCATTTAAGTCCTCAATTTAAGATTTCAAAGCTGTTGGACCCCTTTAACTAATAGAACTCAACTTTTATCCTTTTTACAATTTAGTCCTTTTTACTTAATTAGTCATGCAAACATCAAAATTTCTTAACAAAATTTTAATATGACCCTACTATGATCCTGTAGACCTTAAAATAATAATAAAATAAATACTCACTCATCAAAATTATGGTATCAAAACCACTATTTCTAATATCACTAAAATCGAGTTGTTACATGGGCTGAGCAAGTTACTTGGCTTAATATATAATTGGATTTTTAATTGTATTTCCTCTCTAACTAAACCAAATAGGGTGTTTCAAAAGTAATATCAAGTAATGCATTTTCCTAAAATCATGCCAACGTTATTAAATTAACTTAATGGAAGTTGAACTATTTAATGAACATTTTCCAAAATAACAAAGGTAATCGCAATTTTATTTAAAAGAGAGTACGTTTGAGGTTTTCAATCGACGATAGGGTAGATTCGTAGCTTAGGTGTCTCGTGCGACTTTCATGATTCAACCATAACGTTTAGGCCGAGTTTGGGAGGTTACATTTAGTCGTATTAGAGCTAGGTTCAAAACCTTGGACTGAATTTTTATTCCTTTAAAAAATGAGTCTGTATTTTTGCATGCATGAAAGAGAATTTATTTGGAAAAACAAACCGCAGTGTTTTGAAAAGTATTTCTTTCAAGAAATGAAAAAGTCTGAAGGTCCGATGCCATGCCTATAGAAACAAAATGAAACCTTAGAGAGATAATAGAGACTATTGCATAAAATTTTAAATGAAAGAAATTTTGATTAAGAGTGCGCTAAAAGATTAAATAAAGTACTAAAAATATTATTACTTGTAATATGTAGATCTCATAAAATACTGAAATGAATACTCGTGGAATGAAAACTAGTGGTAGGAGAGGCAGTAGAGGGCAGCTTCTGATGGCTCTAACTGATTCGTCTGAGTCTCAAGTTTAATAAACATTCCTTTGAACTTATAATTGGTAAGCTGTCTCACGTATAGTCCACTCGGGAACCCCTTTTTCTTATGTGAACCATATACTAGCGAACTCTATACCTCGCATATTTCATTTTTACTTTACAACTTAATGTTTCTATATGACACCCTTTTATCATTTTGAGAAGCCCTTACTGTTGTGACCCTTAACATGTTTTTTGCCTACTCATTCGTTCATCAATTAAACAGTTCACAAGCTTTAACAATTTCACGCAACAAGTCAAAACTTATCTCTCATGCATACTAAGCATCATATTGTCTCAAACATACTTAAACAATTTGGGACTTACCTCAATGTCTAGCGAACTCTTCCAAATGCATTTACATGTTATTTAAACAATCAAACATACAAGCTATCACACATTCACGATTTAAGCATTCAAACATTCAACCAACAACTTATAAAAGTTCCAAAATCCAAAAAATAAATAGTCCGTAATGTCTATTTACAACTCATCAAATTCATTTACAATCCAATTCTAATTCTAATTCTGATCTAATCCCTTGGAATAGTCCCACATTGCCTTCACTATTTGGGGTTGAAAACCACGAAACATACTTAATAAATTTGCCTCATGATGGATCATTAGAAAGCCCCACTTCTCAACTATCTCGCGCGCTACTTTTTTGTATAGTGAAATAAGAAGTGTAAGCTTATTGAAGCTCAATGAGTGCACAACACATGCTACGAGTGAACACATCAACTAGGTTAAAAGTGAGTATATTATTATAGTTCACATGAAACAATAGCTTGCATGAATAAAACAGTTTGCATGAATAACATACTTATACAACATCATATTGATATATTGGCAATTTGTGATTGCAAAACATATTCATAAATCATGTGTTAGATAAACGAATCTCCAAACACACCACATGACTCAAAGAGTCCTATTCTATCTCTAATAAGTGTAGCACGAGTGCTAATACACTCCAAACACACCACACTATCTTCGGTGAATAGAGCTAAGTTCTACATTCCCTTATCTCTCCAATGCTATCTTCGGGCCACAATGCCCTATCACAACAATATAGGTGAATAATAACAATCCTATGGCATGCCAATGATATCTAATAGTTTCAAGGGTTCACAATGCCAACATATCACTTTTAACACATTCCCAATTCGCAATCAACATAGCTCCCAATTCAATAGAGCTCGCACATAGTGTAGCTCGCAATTCAGTAGAGCTCGCATAATAGCACAGTTCGCAATACACATAGCTTGCTCATCATAGTTCACATTTAGCATAGCTCGCATACAATATAGTTTGCAGTTATTTAACAGTTCGCATAATCTTAACATAGCTTTCATAACAATCATAGTTCGCATATGGCATATCTCACATGTCATAATTTTCATACATCATAGTTCACAATACACATAGGTCGAAAACAATATAGCTTGCATATATATCAAGTTTTTCGTACAACATAGCTCGCAATTAAGAAAGCTTGCATATCCTGGTTTGCACATTGCATAAATTGCACAATAACATTGCTCCCATAAATAATACATGGTTCGCAATAGGCTTAGATCGTAATAAGCATATAACACGTATGAGAAATTACTCTTGGAACTTAGGTTAAGTGGTTAGGCTACTTAAGCTCGCCATTAACACTTGACTTGTGTGCAACTGAAGTATGTATTGCACTCACTTATCACAAGTTTTCTGCTTTGTCGAGCCTACGTAAGTTTATGCTTGCCTTTGTCCTTGCTCGAGGAAGCTCTTTTGCGATCTGATGCTTTGCATAACAACACACACAAACACAATAGATTACTATCGATCTAAAGTAAAACAACCTTCCTAACTACCTAGCCTCTCGCCATTCGTACTTCACTGGTGAGCTTGCCCCGCACACCTCTGAAACTCTAATTTCTTCACTCTAGCTCAATTTAATCCTTATTTGCTACTTTCAAACATCATACATAATGTTTAATTACAAATCTATACAACTAATTCCTTCAATTACACTGATCTTTATTTTTCAAAAAAATCACGTTTGTTTTTCAATCACATAAAAGAGAAATCATTCTATCCATTTAAATTCAATAAAAATTTGTTAAATTAAGATTAAAAACCTATTAATTACATCAAAATGAGTTTAAAATAATTTTTAAATAGTCACTTAGCTCACAATTACGAGATCTAGCATTTTCAAGTAAAACAAGCTTCAAATCGATAGATCTTACTCATTCTTGATTAGATCTATAAAACCTCGAATTAAAACCACACATTATCTATGTTACTGTAGGAAATCAGATAATTACCTTTTATTTGAAGAATTCCATAAGGTTTGTATCAATTTGAGAAAAAATGTGTTAAGAAATTATAGAAAAGTGAAATAGAATAGATGAATTTCTTTTGAAATTGGAGAAGAAAAATGTGTTTGGATGCTTAAAAAATTAGGATGGTCGATAGAATTTTGAAACAAAACTCCTAATTTGAGTCTAATGAAAATTTTGAAATGAATAGAAAACATGAAGGGAAGGGATGGTAGGTGTTTTTATATAGCTAACAAATTTCAAAAATTGGTTTATTTCCCTTAAGGCCCCTTCCTATTCTCTCTCTTTTTCTAATAAATCTCATTTCAATTAAAACTCCTTATTTTCACATTTGATCTCTAATTTAAAATTTGTTTTAATTTAATCCTTGCTAATAAATATTTATTAACCCAATTATTATTTTAATTAATTACTAGGACCCTAATTTTGATATCTAACTCGAGCCCGTGACTTAATTACCTGATTCTACTAACTCAATTTTTAGGGTGCGACACTTTATATGCTAATAAATTATGGTTTTATTACATATGAATGCCTCTTTTTTTATTGTTACTTTATTTACTATGTTTAGCTAGCCAAGAAGGAGGAGGCCTAAGTGATAAAGGAAAAGCTAAGTAGGTGTAAGTAACATCGGCTTCTAGGTATTTTGCGAGTGAGTTCCTACACATACCAGTAGGTGTCATTCATTATGTTACCTTGTTGTACGGGTTTTTGTGGGACTTAATTATGTTGGTATAATATGTGTGTTAGTGCCGCTGTGAGAATCTTTAGTTAGTAAATTGTATGGATGTAAACATGCATGTAACACCCCTAACCCGTAACCGTTGCTGGTCTAGGGTTAAGAAGTGTTATCGGATATAAAGAACTTTTACGATTATTTCACAACACAAGTTACATCATCCTCATATCAAAGAAAATCTTATACATAGAGTCCCTTTATAAGGTTTACAAGACCCTAAATATGCATTGGAAAGGGGTCGAGACTAAACCGAGCTCATATAAAATTTTTTCAAAAATCAAACATTTTCAAAGTTACAGAGGTCACAACCCCGTGTGGGTAGGCCGTGTACCTCACACTGCCTCAGACACACCAGTGTGTCCAAGCCGTGGCAAAACAGGGCATACATACTGACTTGTCCACAAGGGCATGAGTGTGCTTGACCCATGGGCAACACTGACTTAATTCACACGGCCTATCACACGCCTGTGTGTCTAGTTAGTGTGCTAGTCTGACTTTTTTCTAAATGCAAACTTAAGAGACACGGTCGAGCCACACGCCCATGTGCTCAACTGTGTGGGCAAATATAGGCCAGTTGCAAGGTCAAATTGCCACCTAAATTTTTGGTCAAACCTACAAGCATAAACTAATATAATTTCATATCCCAAATGGCATCCAAACATACCAAATCATTCACAACTTAACCTCTTAACATCGTCATTCATTTCCCTATACAAATTCAACTCAACATACCAATCCACAATATCAACTTCACATCAAAATCATATAATCCATTCATCTTTTAATCCTTACCAAATTTAAGCATGAAACATACTACCTCCATATCACCAAAACATACCATAAAGATCATTCACACAAAGTCACATATACACATACTAACCATACTTTTTACATATCCCAAAATAATCAAACTATCACTCCATATCACATGGCTAGATCTATACATCTCAAAACATACCATATTCACTAGCCTATACATGCCATATACCAAATATACAACTTCTAAAAGTACCAAAATAGATGGCCGATAGTGTGATTGAGTCGCTGATGATCCCTAGATCTGAGCTAGATTTAATGACACTGTAAAACAGAGAAAGACTTCACACAGTAAGCTTTAAAGGTTAGTAAGTTCGTAATATAATACATTTAACTCAACAATTCAAATTCAATATACAATATTAACTATCACATGGTGCAATTCACAATAATACACAATCTCATCCATAGTCAATACTCACATGATCATCCATTTATCTCATATACAATATCATCAACCACATAGGTCCGTACATACCTATACCATTACTTAATTAATGACCACTTATGCTACTCAATGCTCAATACCACAATTTGTTCGATCTTCTTTAACCATTCGATTTACTCACACACTTAGTGCCAATGTCTTAGCCGAAGCTTTAATATCATTGCACACTTAGTGCCAATTTCTTAGCCGAAACTTTAATATCATCGTACACTTAGTGCCTGTACATTAAATCAAATTTGACTCAGTATCGCACACATAGTGCAAATCAATATAGTCGATGCTTTTTTTATTTCACACACATAGTACCTTTTACTACTGTATCGATCCTATTTACGCACACTTAGTGCCACATCTCTTCAAACCCATTCATTCACATTACTAACTCAACATCTACATTTCCATTCATTGCATAATATGTGAACATAAATTTAACAATTCGTATTCTACACGAACTTACCTCGGACTTAAAAACACGATTCAAATTGATCAATCGAGCACTTTATTCTTGCCTCGATCTAAGTCCAAATTTCTCCTTTCTTGATCTGTACATATTCAAATTTAGCTCATTCATTCATCAAATCATTCAATTCAATCCAAAAACACATATTTTGACCATTTTACAAAATAGCCCTCACATTTGTACATTTTGACATTTTAGTCCTTATTTCATAAAATCACAAAATACACATAATTTCATTATACCATGCTTAGTCCAAACCTTCCACATGTTCATACAAGCCTACACATTTCATTTATTTCACATTTTAGTGCCTCAATTTCTCATTTTCACAATTTAGCCCAAAATAGTCAAATTCATAAAAATTCAAAGACAAAATATGTTAATCTATCACATATCTTTCATATTTCATCATCAACTATCACAAAAATCAAGCATTCATCAATGGCACATCTCAAAATCATTGTCAAATTCTAAAATTTAAAGCATGGGCTAGCAAGAACACAAAGCAACGATCACAAAAACGTAGAAATCATCAAAAACCAAGCTCAAAACATACCTTGATTGAGCCAACTTCTAGCCGAACCCTAGCCTAATCTTTTTCTTTTCTTTTCTTGTGATTTTTGGCAAGATGAATGCATGAATAAAATGAATATTTGATTTTTTTTACTTAATAATAACTTAATAACCTAATTACCATTTTAACCTTAATATATAACATTAAAAATTCCACTAACTTAGCCCATTTTTGTCCATCCAATTTATTGATGGTTTAATAACAACATAAGGACTTCTCATTTAAGAAGCCATGCCAATTAAACACTTTAACAATTAGTACAGAACTTTTGCATTTTATGCAATTAAGTCCTTTTTCACAATTCAGCACACAAATGATAAAATTTCTCACAAAACTTTCACATATACTTTATCACATACTGTAAACACAAAAAATAATATTAAAATATTTTTCTAACCTCAGATTTATGGTTTCGAAACCACTATTCCTACTAAGATCTAAACTGGGTTGTTATAATGCACGTATGTGATGAATGTCGTCATGTTCAGTGTGTCCTAGCAAGTATAATAAATGGGTTGAATTGTTGACTCTAATGTGATATATGTGAAGTAATAAGGTATGTAGTGTAGAGAATGAAAGTTTAAGTGATGTATATTATTTTGGCTTTACAGAGGTTCAAATGGATTGTACGGAGATATATGTGCACGAGTATTTGATAACCCTACGAGGGTTCTTCTCAAGTTTGAGACTCTGCGGAGTCTTAGGCTTTAAGCCTCATGTATGTATGTATGTATGTATGCAAGTCCCATGGCTATGGGCACACATAAGTATGTATGTATGCAAGTTTGAGACTCTGCCGAGTCTTAGGCTTTAAGCCTCATGTATGTATGTATGTATGCAAGTCCCATAGCCATGGGCATACACAAGTTATGAAAGTTTGTTGGACTTGTCCTCAAGTTTTCATGTTAAAGCTTTATGTAGGACTTCGCCATATGAAAGTCAGCAAGATAATTTGTATCTATGAATTCGCATCCAGGAATCCACATGTATGAATCTACTTTACGTAGGACTCTCTTGTTTGAAAGTCTGCGGGTTTTTTTTTTCAGTCAGAAACATGTTCTTTTCATAGTGACTAAGTTTGAGAAATTCCCTCTCATATTCCATAACCGTCATTTTCCCTTACCTCATATACAGAAAATCCTTCTTCTTCTATTCAACATACATCTAATTAACATATATTTCTCTAAAATTTTCCAGAAAGAAGTCCTAGCCAATCATTTGCTCAGGAGTCACACTAATCAAGGCTTTCCACCATTGGTAAGCTTCTCCTTTTAACAACGATATAACACTTCGAAGACTATCTTTAGAAGTTCATTTTAGTTATTTTGTTACTCTACATTGACGAGATAAACACTACTTAGCACATCTCTTCTGAATTTCTCTTACAGGGTCAATCTTAGGGGAAATCACAATAGGTACTGGAGGAGCAGGGTGTGCTGGACGAACCACCTCAGGTTGTGGTTGCTATGGCTTTTCTTGTTGAGGCTCTTGATCGTTTCCCATAAATTGATCGACTAACTGTGTGACCATAGCGAAAAACACATTCTTAAATACATTCCCTACATTTCCCATATTATTAGTAGTAGTAGCCTAATAATAGTAGCTTGTTCTTACATAGGCATATGACTTTCCATTTCCTTACTTGTGGTTTCTCTAGAATCGTAAGATATTTTCTTATAGTATTACAAAAGAAAATTTAACTCACTTTAAAACACTAAAGACTAAGGCAGAAGAGTACTATACATAATGGGGTGTGACACAACCATCAGTTTTCTGAGAATCGACTAAAACTTGACTCTGATACCAATATGTAATACGCCAAACCCGATCCCTTAAGAGGATCCAAGTAGGATGTGCCACTACAAAGAAATCATCCATCTTCAAAACTGATTCTGACATGAATTTTGTAAAACCATAGTGTTTGAAATGAACCTTTAATAAAATATGAAAAATAGAGTATAAGCCAAATGACATATAGAATTTCAGAAATGTATTTTATTAACCCAATATAATATACTTTTAAATCATTCCATAAACTTCAACGAACTTCATTAAATCATAATTCTTCAACACGAGTCTTAAGTACAAGTTCTTTTCAAAATACAATCAGACATCACCCTCGTCATCATGCATAATGCAAATAAACAAGTATCCTATAACAACTATGTCCTCTGGCATAGTCCTTTAGAAAGTCTTCCTTCAACAGTAGGTTGAGAAGGAAATGGGAAATGGGAAATGGGGTAAGCTCAAAAGAACTTAGTGAGTTTCAGAAGAAAGCGTATCAATAGTTACTAATACTTCGAGCAGATCCTTTTAAAAATTTAAACACAATCACAAAATTTTCCAAATGGCGAGTACCATACACGAACAAACTATACGCTGATTTATTTTTTGTTCGATGTATACAATACACCCATATAACCATTCAAACAACCCTTCTTCATGTTAACCACATACCTAGATCCATAGTTAGATTCATATAATTCATTTCATTCATTATTCCTTTGGTTTGTATCCTTTGTCGTGATTTTCCAATCTGGTTTGCAAGATACTTTTGCCCTATCAGAGGCTACACAACCATTTTCATGTATCGCGATCTGTGAGTTCAATGTATGTTCCATCGAAAACAACGCCATTGATATATTTTTTTAACATCATTTCCATGAATCAATCCATATAATTTTTGTCATAAGTAGAAGGTTGTGGTTGAATCATGAAGAATCGTTATTACACTTTAACATAGATATAACAGACTCGATTGACAACTCTTCGACACCCTTTCTGATATACACATTACACCTTTACAGAGTATGAGTACTTACCTTACACGAAATATAAAACAAGAATATTACACACATGGAAGTAAGAAGAAGCTTACTAGAAATACAACAAAGTCTAGATGGCAAGACCTTTTCCTTTGTCACTCGGACCTTCTATAACATCTTGAGCTAAAATATGGATAATTAAGCTTATCAGATCATTACACTATTGAATCCAAACATCATGCGAGAAATATTAACACATAACCTAGAATCAAGAAGTTTCCTTCCTTACATAAGAATCAACACTTCTACATACAAGACTAACAATACGTATATAACTATGAAAATAACCTAGGGTACATCAATATGTACCAGAGAGTTAAAAAAAGTGGGAGTTGACTGAGTACAGCCAACCTAACTTTAGAAAGATTTATGGGCTTAGGCTTTTCAAAGAGAGTGCAACGAAAATCAAGAAGAAGATAAATGCAAATAGTACACAAAGTTTATCGTTGAAGACACTGATACTCTTATATACTTAAACACAAAGACAATGTTTAGTGGAAGAATTAGATTATTCCACTAACACCCTCAGTTCTCATGACTAAGTGCACTTATCATAATTTAAGTCTTATCAACTACAGTATCATAGTTCCATTCTAACCAGTTCTCACTGGAGTAACTAAACAATCTTTCTAAAATAAGAAAAAAATCTATTAAACTTCAAATTTAACAAATTCACCTAAAAATCTGGGTGGCGTATACCCAATAGAAGAATCTGTCAATCCAAAGATCTTGCCAAAACACAAAATTCACCAATGGTGCATACATAAAATCCTATACTTAGTCATAACTAATACTTTACTTACCCAAAACTACACTTAGTACAATAAACAATAACCAGATATCGAGAATTCGTTAGGTGGGCTATTACAAACTGTGATTCTCTTTCCCTGGTATTTGTTTCTAGTCTTGGCTATTTTCTTCTCCTTTCTCAGGTCTTTCATCTTTTGTGCCTTCTCAGACATGGTTTTAAACTCTCTCTGCTCTAGAATTCCCACTGACATGTAAATATCCTCAGTAAGACCCTATTTGAACTTGACACACCTGTCTTCCTCAATGATTATGAATTCCCTTACATGTTTGCTCAATTGTACAAACTCTTGCTCATACTCAGCTAGTGTCATGTTACTATGCTTCAATTCAATGAATTCTCTCTCTTTTTCCCCAGTAAAGATGACCCACATATTTCTTGCAAAACTCATCTTGAAAGAATTCCCAATTGATTCGAGCTCATGGTGTCACAATGGTCAAAGTAACCTACCATTAATATGTTTCTTCCTTGAGCAGGGAAATTGTACACCTTAAAAAACATTTTAGTGTGCATTATAATTCATCAAGAACCCTCTAAGTACTTTCTAGCCAATACTCTGTTATGGATGAGTTATCCTTCTTTTTCCCTTTGAATTCTTCAACCCTAAATTTATGAAGTTTCTCAAGCAGAGGTCAGTACATGGGCTCAAGAGCAGGGGCTGGCGGTAAAGGAATATCAAGGGTTGCATGAGGAGGTGGTGGTCCCTGAGGTCAGGGAGTTGGACGAGTGACTTTCAAATAACAATCAAACCGTTGGTTCATCATGTGGAAGAAATCATTTATAGCTTTGCCACAAGGTCTCAAGGGACCTTGGGGGTTTGGATGTAACATCCCTCACCTGTATTTAATGTCGAAATAGGGTTATAGAGCATTACCAAACTTATCACACATTAAAACATACATTTCTCATACAAATTAATCAATTCAAATACAACTCATTCACAACCAATCATTTTGTCCCTAACACGAGCCTATGAGGCCCTAAAAATGCATTAGGAGTGGTTCGGAAGCACATGGCCGTGTTCTAGCTTGTGTCTGACCCCGTGTACTCTTTAACTTGGGTCACAAGGCTAACACACACGCCCGTGTGCCCTACAATTGGCCATACACGCTCGTGTGTCAGGCCGTGTCAAAACTATAAGGTATACTGACTTATGCCACATGGACGAGTCACACGTCTGTATGTGAGACCGTATGGAGCATACTGACTTGGTTTCCAATTCAACACCAGGGGACACACGGCCGTGTACATAACTGTGTGTCACACACGACTGAGACACACGCCCATGTCTCTTTCCGTGTGGACAAAAATAGGTTATATTTACCAAGCCATTTTGCCATCCAACTTGTACAAACCTATACCAAACCAAATTGCACAAATCATGGCATAAAAATAGACATTTAAACCAACCAATTCAAGCCTAAATCATGCATATTATGTAACACCCCTCACCCGTATTCAGTGTTGGAATAGGGTTACTGTAACATCTCGATTTTGAGCTTAGTCGGAACAGTGGTTTTGGGACCACAAATCCGATGTTGAGAAATTTATTTTATTTATATTTTTATGGTCTACAGTTTTATGGAATGATTTTGTGAAAATCTCATTTGAAAATTTTGACGTTTGGGCACTCAATTTAGTCAAAAGGACTAAATTATAAAAAGAGAAAAATTGAGTTCTACATGTTAGAGGTGTCCAATTGTTATGAAATTTTAAATTGGAGGTCCTTAAATGGTAATTAGGCCATTGGTTAAGTTGGTGGACAAAAATGGACATGGATGGGTATGTTTCAAAAGATTTTTTAAGGAGCATTTTGGTAATTTAGTGAATTAAATGTATTAAAAACGAAATTTAAATGCCAAATTTGTCCATCTTCAAGCTTAGGCCAGATTTAACATGTGGGATGACATGGATAGGGTTTTCAAGCTTTCCAAGCTTCATGGTAAGTCCATTCTAGCCCTGTTTTTCATGTTCTTTACGTTTTTAAAGTCCCGGTAACTTGATTTAGCTTATTCTAGCAATAATTTAACCTAGGGTTCATATTTGGAAAAATACCCATAAGTGGAATTTGTTTATTTTGATGTTTTATGGTAGAATATGAAGCTTAGAATTATGTTAAACAACTTTTACTAAGCGATTTTAATTGAAAACGAGTAAAACGACATAATCGGCAAAAATACCTAATGTACATAAGTGCATGTTAGAGCAAGAATTTGATGTTTCCATAGAAGGAAAAAATGATCAGCATGCTATAAAACATAAGAATAAGGGATGAAGTTTAATTTTCGAGTCTAGGGGCAAAATCATAATTATGCAAAAGTTTAGGGGCAAAATTGTAATTTTTCTAAAGTTTGAGTTAGGGACTGTTTTGAGTATTACATTAATAAAGTAAGTGAAATGTGATGTCTTAGATCCTGAAAAATGAGATTTGGACCTAGAACGAAAGGAAAATCAAAAATCGAGAAAGTTGGTAAAATGACCGTTTTGGTATCGAGGTAAGTTCATATGTTTAATAAGTATTAACTTATGCATATTTTAATGATAAATTGATATTTTTGGCCATAAATAATTTAGTATTGAGTTTCAGATATAATGATTAATGTTCAATAATAATTCAATATTGGAAAGAGAACTTGTATAATTTATATGTAAGACCATACTATTTGTATTATGGCTTTGTATGATAACAAGAAAGTATTGACTAGCATAGTTTGATGAGAATGAGTTAAGTTGATGATATGATGAGATTTAGAATGTAAGTATGTAAGTTGAGTAGCATTTTATTATTATGCAATTATTATTATTAGTAATGTTATTATTGAGTTATGCGACTAACTTTGAGTATTTGAGCAAGTATGTTTCAGCTATGACTTGACAAGGCATTGATATCTCAAAGTCCATGGCTATACCATGGCAATTAAGGAAGAATTGATGGAAAAGTCCATATTCATAACATGGAATTTAAGGAGGAATTGACGGTTAAGGATACCATGTAAGACCATGTCAAGACATGGCATTGGTAAGGCAAGGATCCCGTGTAAGACCATGTCAAGACATGGCATCGGCATTTATTAAGGACTCCATGTAAGACCACATCAAGATGTGGCATTGGCAATAAGACAAGGATACCATGTAAGACCATGTTTGGAGCATGGCATTTGGTAAGATAAGGATATCATGTGAGATCATGCCAAGGCATGGCATTGATAAGTTCTATAAGGCAAGGAAATCATGTAAGACCATGTCAAGACATGGCATTGATGAGTTACTATAAGGCAAAGGTCCCATGTAAGACCATGCCAAGGCATGGCATTGGTGAGTTCATAAGGCAAGGATACCATGTAAGACCATGTCAAGACATGACAATGGTAAGTTCAAAAAGGAAAAGGTTTCCGAGTAATCCAAAGAGTAAGTCAAAGAAATGACAAGGTGAGAATATGAAGAAAGAGTACATGTATGCATTTAAGGCTTATTTAATATTGAGATTGTAAGTAATTGAGATTATCAAATATTAAGTAAGTGATGAGTTTTCAGTTATGCTTGTGACACTTTATGACATGATTGGCAATATGCCTATATTATGAAAGAGTACTCATGTGTTAAGTGAGATGTTGCAGGTATGTAAGCAAGCTATTAAGTAAGGTGCCCTTTGTATTCTGAGCCTTTGGTAAGGTATCGATTAAGTGAAATTATGTGTGGCTTGTAGTGATAAGCTTAGGTATATGCATGTGTAATGTAAGAGCAATATGCTCGATATGTAATCGGAAATTGGAAAGATTGTTATAGGTAAGTAATGAATACAACTAAAGTGAGTGAGAGCAAAAATTTACAAATAAAACTGTTTTGGACAGCAGCAGTAGAGTAACTTCGAAAAATCACTAAAAATGGTAGAAATAGAATAAATAGTTGAGTGAGATATGAAATTAAAAATTATTGAGTCTATTTTCATATGAAAGAAACAGAGAAAGCAAATATATTCTATATTTTGAGATATTTAGATTTTTGTGAGACTGGTTCAGAATGATTATGTGATCCCCTATTTTGTCTTGGAAAAATCATTAAAAATTGTAAAAAAATAATTATGTGATATAATTTATATTCCTAAAATTATAAATGAGTCTAGTTTCAAATGAACTAAACAATAAGGTCATCTGAATTCTGTACAAGGAGATAATTGATTCGTAGTGAAGAGAGGTCAGAATAGTCAAACAGTGAAAGAGGGGAAATTTTAATGAATAAAATGTACTAATTGGAAAGACTAAAAATTCTAAAAATTTTATGGTATGAAGACATCTGAGTCTAGTTTCAGGAAAATTATCGGTTTGTAATTTGGAGCTCTGTAGTTCAAGAAATAAATAATTTAGTGACAGCGATTTAAGTAGACAGATTAATGTGAACATGAGTAATAAGGTATAAGCATTTGATTTAATGATTGTATCAATTTGAGAACTTGTTGTGAGGATTTGTTTCGTTGAGGCTTTGGTAAGGCTACAAATGAGTAAGTTGAGAAAGTAAGAACTTAGCATTATTTTTGCAAGTTATGACAGCTTAGTTGTAAATTCATTGCTAATGCTTATTATTTTTACATGTGAACTTACTAAGCTTTCTAAGCTTACCCTCTTTTCTTTCCCATGTTTCAGAGTCCTATTAAACAAGCTCGGGCTGAAGGTCATCGGAGATCGCTTCACACTATCAAGCTATATATGGGTATCTTTATTTATAAATGATTTAAGTTATGGCATGTATAGGGGCTTGACTAAGTCATTTTGTATATGTATTAATTAATTTGATTAAATGTATTGCTTCATAACGGTAATAAGGATTATTCTGTATTTAGCCACGAGTTGTGGCTCTTATTGGTCATGGAGTTATAATGCTTGTGTTTTCATGTGTTTGCATGTGTTTGTTAAATTTTAAATTATAAGTGAAATTTTGTGGCTCGGGATTTGGTAGAATGTATTGTTAAGTCTGGTAATGCCTCGTACCCGGTTTCGGCGTAGTATACGGGTAAGGGGTGTTACAGTTACAGAGCATTACTAGATTTATAACACAATTAAACCTACTTTTCACATACATTTAATCAAATCATATAATCATCATTGAATCTCAATCAATTTGTCCCTAACACGAGCCTACGAGGCCATAAACATGCATTAGAAATGGTTTGGGACTAAACTGATAACTTAAGAAAACTTTCTTGAAACTTTGAAAATTTTTCTCAAAACAGGGGACACACGTCCGTGTGGCTAGGCCGTGTGTCTAACACGGCCACCAGACACGCCCGTGTCACAGACCGTGTGGACATTCAAAATAGGAGTACATGGTCGTGTCCCAGCCCATGTCCAATCTCTTGTAACTCTCTGACTTGGTTCACATGTCCAACACATACGCCCGTGTGTCTTAAAAATGGCCCTAGACACCCGTGTGCCAGACCTTGTGCTAGACCATGTCAATCCTGTGGGGTATACTGACTTATGCCACACGACCAAGTCACACGCCTGTGTGTGAGGCTGTGTGGAGCATATTGACTTAATTTCAAATTCAACACCAGGGAACACATGGCTGTGTAACATAACCGTGTGTCACACACGGCTGAGATACAAGCCCGTGTCTCTGCCTGTGTGGACAAAAATAGGTTATTTACCGAGCCATTTGCCACCCAAATTTAGGTACACCTACACCTCTCAGATAACACATAATATAGCATCAAAAGGCATATATTTCAATTCCAATCAAGCATGACTTATACCAATTCCAACACCAACCAATGCAAAACATAAATACCACATATTGCCATCTAATTTCGTGCCAATATTTGTATTCTCAAAACATCTAAATGAACATTTACAATTATACATTATTACGCTTAATTCCACAAACATACCAATTCGCAACCCATCACCTATTGGCATTCAAAATTACCTATTATCAATGAGCATCATGAATCCACCTCAATCACACAACATAGGTCAATTACCAAACCTAAAACAAAACCATTAGCACATTTATAAACACATCCAAATCAACCAAAATAGGCCAACTTCCTTGGCTATATACAAACCAAACATAGATATTTATAATCCAACTCAAATGGCTACATTATTTACCAAAATTGACTTTGTAACACCCTTAACCCGCATCCGTCACCGGATTAGGGTTACAAGGCATTACCAAACTAACCACAATTCAGCACACTCATATTAATTATTATAATGCACATAGATCAGTTAACCAACAAAGTCCAATCATGTTTTATTACTACTAGTGCATAAACAATCCATGCTTTCAAATTCAAATATATACATATCAGTTATTTATCAAATCTAGAAACCAGCAAACATGCATCAAGCTAAAATACTTACATTTAATGGACATAATGATTGGCACAAACAAACATTTCATGCATGTTATTTGAATACCTAGTTTATAAGCAAGCCTATTTCGATTCATAACCAAGCACCTATATTATAACATTCATTTATATGACATTAGCCAACATTATCAAATGGTCTAATACAATCTTATACTTACTACTTTAAACACTTCTCAATATAAATCCTTTAATCATTTTAGGTCACAAATGATAAATAATAGCATATATGGTTTTCAAGTCAAATAACATGTCTAAACCTTATACTGGAATTACTTATAACCAATCAATTCACTCATTACTTATTCGGCTATCATATTTACCTTAATAATTATACACATTATACTACTCAAATATATTAACTACCTCAATATACTAATAGAACATGTATTTTACACTTTATGTAATTTAGTCCTCTTTATCAAATTAAGCTTTCAAACGATAAAATTTCTTAACGAAATTTTCACACAATCACTCAATCATGCTGTAAACATTAAAATAATAATAAAATAAATATTTTAACATCGGATTTGTGGTCCCAAAACCACTGTTCCAATTTGGCCAAAAATGGGCTGTTACATATTCTATATCACCATCTTCCATACAAGTCAAAAAAGTATGCCATACCATTTATACCAAATTCACACATACACAATAACCAATTATGCACATTCAATCATACATCAAAATGCTCAATTTGCAAGTATATAACTTCTCTAGCTTCTACTATATGACAATCACAACATCTATTATCAATAAGCATTCCAAGGCCAAACTTAACTACATAATATAAACCATATGCACACCTTTATACACATAACCATACCAAACAAAATTAAGCCAACTCAAATGGCAAAAAAAAAAAAAAAAAACCAAACACAAAACACTTACAAGCCAATTCAAATGGCTAAATACCTTGACAAAACATATGCCAAAATGACCAAAGTCCCTATAGTTGCTATATACTCAAAACATAGCTCAAAGAGTACCAAAGTTATAATAGGATAGTGTGAGGAAGTCTCTGGCGATCCCCAAATTCGAGCTAGCTTTGAAATCACTATAAAACACGAAAAAATAAACAGAGTAAGCTTTATAGCCTAGTAAGCTCGTATGCAATAAACTCAGTATAATCATAAATACACAATTCAACAAATTGAATATATCATCATATACTCATATTAACTAACAAACCTTTCACTTATTCAATCATAATATTATATGCAAACTTCACAATCTCTTTGATTTAAAGCTTATACGGTTCATGTACATACATGTACTATCTCGTATCAATCTCATACTCAACCACATCTTTCATTTACCCTTTGAACCATTCGGAATACAATCGGATACATGGGAAACTTGCACCTGAAGTGCCACATATATAGCTGAAGCTAACTCAATATCATATCACATATACTACTTACACTAGAGCTATCAACAGGCCTGCTCACACAAGCTGTGGGTCAAGACGTAGCTACACGGCGCTGCTCACATAAGTTGTCAAGTAACCACAACACATGCCAGTATACTCAGCCACCGATTGGACGTACAAGACCAACACCCAGATCACATAATCACAATAATCCCCTAATGACATGTCACTAGTATCCTATCTATTCCTAAGGTTCAACCGGGATTTCTAATGCCGAATCATTGTCAAATCATTGTCGAACATGTTCATAGTCTCATAGTCACAGTTCATACAATATCAAAGCATTTAAGACATAATTATAGCAATGCTTATTACATACGAACTTACCTCGGACGTAAAAACGATGACACAAGTCGATTAATTGAGAACTTTATTTTTCCCTCGATCTAGATCCGAGTTTTGCTTTTCGTGATCTATATGTAATCAAAATTAACTTATTTAATTATCTCTCTATTCAATTTAGTCCAAAATTCACATTAAGCACTTTTATACATTTGCCCCTAATGTTTCACATTTTTACAATTTAGTCTTTATTTCATAAAAACACAAATTCATGCGATTCAACCACAACCCATGCTAGCCAAATTTCAATTAGGTCCTTAGCAGCCCATATTTTTCATTTATTTCACATTTCAACATGAATTTTACACTTTTCACAAATTAATCCCTAATTTGCATTTTCACTATAAATCACTTAACAAAACTTGTATAACTATCATCAAACATTTATAATCTACCCTCAAATATCAAAATACACATGTATTCATCAATGACAACATCTAAAATCTTTAACAGATTTGCAAAATAGTTCTCGGGCTAGCTAGACCTAGTTATAATGATATCAAAAACATAGAAATCATTAAAAACGGGACAAAAATCATACCTTAATGAGCTATTAAACCATGGCCGAATGGAAAACCTAGTTATGGCTTTTCTTTTCTTCAAATTTTGGTACTAGGAAGAAGATGGACACTATTTTATGATTTTGTTTTATTTATTTTATGTTTATTTACATATTTACTTATTTAACCCTTATTAAAACATTAAAAATTCATATAATCCATGTACACAAATGTCCAACCACCTTAATAATTTCCTGTGTACCACTCATGGACTCTTAATTTAAGGTTCTATAGCTATTAGGAACTCTTAACTAATAGAACATCACTTTTTCACTTTTCGCGATTTAGTCCTTTGTATCAAATTGACTACACAAATGATAAAATTCTTGAACGAAACTTTCACACAATCATTCAATCATGCTGTAAACATTAAAATAATAATAAAATAAATATTTTGACTTTGGATTTGTGGTCCCAAAACCACTATTCTGATTTGACTAAAAATAGGCTGTTATAACTCTCCCCCCTTAGGGATTTTCGTCCCCGAAAATCTTACCAGCAAAAAGGTTAGGGTACTATTTTCTCATAGCTTTCTTGGGTTCCCACGTAGCCTCTTTGACACCGTGTCATTGCCAAAGTACTTTCACTAGAACTATGTTTTTTTTCTCAACTGTTTAACCTTTCGAGGTAAAGTTCTGATTTGTTCTTTATTGTATGTCATGTTGGGTCAAATTTCAATCTCTACCAGAGAAATTACATGAGATGGATCTGATCTATATCGGTGCAATAGTAAAACATGAAACACATTATGGATCATTTCCAACTCTGGCGGTAAATCTAACCAATATGCCATTGGCGCTATCCTTTCAATGATCTCGTACAGCCCGATGAAATACAGACTTAGTTTACCTTTGCGACCAAAACGAAGTATTTTCTTCCACGGAGATACTTTCAAAAATACTTTGTCTCTGATCTAAAATTCAATGTCTTTTTGTTTCAAATCCGCATACAATTTCTGTCGATCTGAAGCTGTTTTCATACTGTCACGTAGTACTTTCACTTTTTCCTCAGTCTCTCGAATTAAATCAACCCCGTGAATCTTTTTCTCACTCAGCTCAGTCTAGTACAATGGAGTTCGGCATTTGTGACCATACAAAGCTTCATAGGTGCCATCTTTATGCTAGATTGAAAACTATTGTTATATGCGAATTCAACCAATGATAAATTTTTCTCCCCGTTGCCTTCAAATTCTAACACACAACAACGAACCATATCTTCGAGAAATGCAGTAATAAAGTTCAACTTCGTACCTTAAGCTTATGGTAATTTCTTCTAAAATCATGACGTAAACCTCGGATCTCTATTCAAAATAATCAAAACTGGCGTTCTGTGTAATCTAACGATCTCTAAAATGTACAATTCAGCCAATTTGTCAAGCGAATAATCAGTACGCACTGGAATGAAATGTTCAGACTTCATTAGTCGATCTACGACAACCCAAATAGCATTTTTCTTTTTCGGAGACAAGGGCAAGCCCGATACAAAATTCATTGTAACTCTATCCCATTTCCACTCAGGTATCATCACTGGTTGTAGTAATCCCAAAGGCACCTGATGCTCAGCTTTTACTTGTTGACAAACTAAACATCTTGACACAAACTCTAAAATGTCTCGTTTCATGCCCAACCACCTATACAACTGTTTCAAATCATTATACATTTTAGTACTCCATGGGTGAATAGATAAACAATCACTGTGTGCTTCGTGCAAAATTTTCTGAATGAGCTTAGAATTCTTTGGTACACAAATTCTATCTCAGAACATTAAACAATCATTGGATTTGATCTGATAGTTAGAATCACTAGTCGACTCACATTGCATTCTTTTAGCTTGTAATTCGGTATCAAACTTTTGAGCTTCGCAAATTTGCTGAAGAAAAACTGGTTTAGCTTTCAACTCTGCTAGAATCGAACCATCATCAAACAAGCTTAGCCGAGTATTCATCACTTTCAAAGAAAACAAAGATTTTCTACTCAAAGCATTTAAGACTACTGGTCGTTGTTTTGTCGAGTTTTAAAATTTATAAAGAGAATGATCGAACCTGGAAACTAACTCTGACAACGACTTAAGGTAGTGCACCCATCGAATAGTAGTATAGCTTAGGCAAGATCGGATTGTCGAACCTAAAGGAACTAAAAGTACTAATACTAATCTTCTTTCTATTATCTAGCCCAAATATTAAGTGATTGGTTGTTTAATCTAAAACTAACTAACTACAAAGCTAAAGACGCAAAGACAAAAAGAATGAATTGGGGAAATACTGTTGGAAAAACTCAGTTAATTAAGACGATACCCTTAGGAAGAATCCACCTAGACTTCACTTGTTATCTAACACTTTGAACTGCATTTATTTATTCACTTGACTTGATCCGTAGGATTCCCTAATTTATATTAAACCCTCTCTCAAGGCGAATAACGTCTAACCCTAGGTTGATTAATTGAAATCTCTTTCTAATTAAAACCCCTAGAATCACATTAACTCGATCTATGGACCCCATATTAGGTTTCACCCTAATCTGGCAAAATCTCATCACCCTATCTCTAGGCGCGTGATCAACTCCGCTTAATTATGCTAGATCTACTTTTAAGCAGGGACTTTTACTTCACCACCTAAGCATATTCAACTTGAATCATTATCCCGAAAATATTAACACAAGAATTAAGCACACATAATTAAGAACAAATCAAATATTTATCATATAGTTTAGAAAACAATAACAAGATCCATCTTAGGTTTCATCTCCTTCAGGTATTTGAAGGGTTTAGTTCATAACAATAAAAGAAAACATCTCAGAAGAAAAGATAAAACAAAACATAAGAAATCCTTAAAACTCCCTAAAGGAATTGAAGGAGAGATCCACCGTCTTGAGTATAATTATGGCTTCTTGAGATGGATCAACTGGCTATCTTCGAGTGATTCCCACAAATCTGACCTTTCTGGCTCGGCTCCTGGGCCTAGCTCCACGCCCCCTTGAAGGTTATGTTTATGGTGTTTATATAGGCTCTTGGAATGCTTTATTTGGCCCATAAGTATCCTAATCTACGTGGAATTCCTATTAGGGTGTTTGAATAGGCTTTGGAATGTGTTTCTTTGCCTCTGAGTACCCTAATCTGAGTAGAACTCCTCTTGGCCGTGGCAGGGACACGCCCATGGCAACGCCCGTGTGAATCGATTTTAGGCCATGGTCGAGTCTGCTGAATAGACACGCCCGTGTGTTTCATGGTCTAGGCCGTGCTAGAGTAAATTAGGAAGGCACGACTGTGTGGTCTTGGGCCTAGGCCGTGTCAATTTCTTCTTTAGCCCAGTTTGGTCCGTTTTGAGCCCATTTCTCATTCTTTTCGTCCCTAGGTGCTTTCCTGAGTATAAAACATGAAAAGAAAGGATTAAGAGCACCTTTTTCCACAATTTAGGGAATAAATCATCCAAAAGTATGCTAAATGTGGGATTAAAATATGTTACTTTTATGGTTTATCAACTACATTTGCTTTCCCCAGATGATAATCAATTACTAACTCGTAATCTTTTAATAGCTCGAGCCATCTCCGTTGTCACAAATTTAAGTATTTCTGAGTCATTATATACTTTAAGATTTTGTGATCTATAAAGATTGACACTTTTCACCATACAAATGATGTCACCAAATTTTCAATGCGAAACAATTGTAGCCAACTCTAAATCGTGCATTGAATAATTCTTTTCATGTGGCTTTAACTGTCTGGAGGCATAAGCTATAACTTTTCCTTCTTGCTTCAAAACACAACCCAAACCATTTAGTGACGCGTCATTGTAAATAAAAAATTCTTTACCCGACTCAGGTTGAACTAAAACTAGTGCCTCAGTTAACAATGCTTTCAACTGATCAAAACTCTGTTGACATTTCTCTGACCACTCGAATCTTACATCTTTCTGTAGGAATCTGGTCATCGGTGTAGCAATCATCGAAAATCCCTTAACAAAACGTCGATAATAACCAGCTAATCCAAAAAGCTTCTAACTTCAGATACATTTCTCAGTGGTTTCCAGTTAACAACTGTAGAAATCTTGCTCGGGTCAACTCTTTTGCCTTCAGCTGAAACAATATGTCCCAAAAATCTGACTTCTAGGAGCCAGAACTCTCATTTATTGAATTTTGCAAATAGTTACTTATCTCTCAAGGTTTGTAACATAATTCCCAAATGCTCAGCATGCTCAGACTCATCTCGAGAATAGATCAGAATGTTGTCAATAAACACAACAACAAATCTATCTAAAAATGGTCTAAAAATCTGATTCATCAAATCCATAAAAATTGCTGGAGTGTTAGTCAAACCAGAAGGCATAACAAGAAATTCATAATGGTCGTACCTCGTTCTGAAAGCAGTTTTTTGGTACATTCGAATCTTTAACTCACAACTAATAATAGCCAGATCTCAAATCAATCTTTGAAAACACTATTGCCCCTTTTAACTGATCAAACAAATCATCTGTTCTCAGTAATGGATGCTTATTCTATATTGTAACCTAGTTAAGCTGACGGTAATCAATACAGATTCTTATTGACCCGTCTTTCTTCTTTACAAACAACATTGGCGCACCCTAGGGTGAAAAACTAGGTCGTGCAAAAACTCTATCTATTAACTCTTGCAACTAATATTTCAACTCTTTCAATTCTGTCGGAGCCATTCTGTACGGAGCTATAGATATCAGTGAAGTTCCTGGTACTAACTCAATAGCAAATTCAACCTCTTGGATCGATGGTAATCTCAGTAATTCTTCTGGAAACACATCCGAAAACTCCCAGACAATTGATACTGATTCAATCTTAGATTCTGGCACTATTGTATCTAAAACATACACAATATAAGCTTCACAACCTTTTCTCACACACCCCTGAGCTAACATAGACAAAATTACATCTGGCAATTCACTCGATTCATTTGATTCAATTTGAATGATTTCACCATTTTGACATTTCAATTCATTAATCTTTCGTCTACAATTCACAACAGCATCATGTAGAGTCAACCAATCCATACCCAGAATTACATAAAATTCATCAAATGGAAAAAGCATCAAATCAGCTTGAAAACAGTAACCCTGAGTCATTAAAGGATAGTTCTTGCAAACTTTATCAACTAAAACATATTTGCCTAAGGGGTTCAATCATTTAATAACAAACTCAATAGCTTCAACAGGAAAACTCTTATTAGACACTAAATTCATACATATATACGAATGAGTCGATCCAGGATCAATCAAAGCAATCACATTAGTGTCATAAAGATAAAATGTACTGGTGATAACATCTAGTGATGGAGTGTCTTCGCGAGCACGAATAGCGTAAGCTCTAGCAGGTGCTCTGGCCTCATATTCCTTAGCCAAATCATTTGTCGTGCCTCTACTACTGGCCACATTTCTCGTATTTCTTGGTGGCCTCCCTCTATTAGCTGTTTTACTCGGTCTTGCATTCTAAATGTTATCTTTCTCAACTAAATCTGGGCAATCACGTATGAAATGGTCTTGTGAACCACATTTGAAACAAGCCCGGTTATTCATTCTACATTCACCAGGATGTCGTCTTCTGCATTGCTGACATTCAGGTCTATAATTTCTCACACTACCAACACTTGATACCGATGTAGCTTGAGTTTTATGACTTGATTATTGTTTTCCACGATCTCTATTCGAATACCCAATTGGAGCATTTGAACTAGTATATGAATCTCTAGATTTCTTTGATAAAGATTGATATGGCTTACTCATCGATCTTTTTCTCGAGTCTCTTGCTCTGAATTTGCTTTTCTATTTTCTTTGCTAAGTTTCTCGTCTTTGTAAGATCTATCAACCAGGACAACAAATTATTTCAATTCTAAAATTCCAACCAGAAGTTTAATATCCTCGTTTAACCCATCAACGAATCGCTTGCACATGATTTCTTCAGTAGAAACATATTCCCTAACATACTTGCTCAACTGTACAAATTCTCTTTCGTACTCGGTCACAGTCATACGGCCCTATTTCAATTCTAGAAACTCTTTGTGCTTTTGATCGAGAAACTGTTGACTTATATATTTCTTTCGAAACTCAAATTGAAAGAATTCCCAAGTAACTCTTTCTCTCGGCACCACAGACATTAAAGTATTCCACCACTGATACGCTGTATCTCTCAATAATGAAATAGCACACTTTAAACACTTAGGTGGCGTTCACAAAAGTTTATCAAATACCTAAATAGTGTTTTCAAGCCAAAACTCAACTCTCCCAGGATCATCGTTAACAGTAGCTCTGAACTCTTCGGCCCCGTACTTTCGAATCTTATCAACTAGTGGCTTATTTACTCATAGAAGTTCTACACCTTGAGGAGCTACAAGAACAGGTTGGGGATTAGGTGGGGGCAGAGGTTGTTGAGCAGTCGGATTTGTTCAAAAAAACTCTGGGAACCATTCACTCATCATTTGGAAAAAAGGCTTCTTTAGCCTCTCCTCCGTGACTACTCGATACATTTCTAGATTTAAATGACGCTACCCCTTGAGTGGGAGTTGGCGCATTACTCTCGACATCGTCAGCTACAGCTCAGTTGGGATCCATTTACTATATTAAAGCATAGTTTAAATTGTCAGGAGTCATCACACTATCACAGGTTATATATGGCATGTAAAGCTAGACTTTCACACACGCTACGTTAGTCCTAGAATCGACTAAATCATAGCTCTAATACCAATAAATGTAACACTTCTCACCTTTATTCAACATCGAAATAGAGTTACAGAGCATTACCGAACTTATCACACATTAAAACATACATTTCTCATACAAATTAATCAATTAAAATACAACTCATTCACAACCAATCATTTTGTCCCTAATACGAGCCTACGAGGCCTTAAACATGCATTAGGAGTGGTTTGGGACTAAACCAATAACATTGGAAACTTTTTGAACATTTAGAAAATTTTATCAAAAAAAGGGGACACAAGCCCGTGTGGCCCAACCGTGTGTCTCACACGGCCAAAGACACGATCGTGTCACAGGCCGTGTGGACATTCGAAATGGGAGCACATGGCCGTGTCCCAACCCGTGTCTGACCCTGTGTAACTCTTTGAATTAGGTCACACGGCCAACACACACGCCCGTGTGGCTAGCCCATGTGCCTTACCATTGGCTCGTAATGGTATCTTATTAGGGAGAGCTCAATCACGATACTATAGTGGAATGACTTCATGACTAAATGAGTTTATAATTTATAGGTGAAAAGATGAAACTTAATCGTGAATCATTTGGGTCTTAATCACATATGTCCAATTGGTTCTTTCACTAGCTTGTTTTTATCATAAATGAATTGCATGTTGAATCAAATGAGCAGAAATGGATAGAAATGATGAAGCTAGAGAAATGGATTACATTTGAAAATGAATATGGTTTCTCACTAAGTATGGAAATGGCCTAAGAATTAATTTAAGTTTTTCGAATTATTGAAGTTTTTAAATGAAATGAAATTAATTGGTTATTATGAATCATTGAATGTAGAAATTAAATATATCGGTTATTGGTTAAAATAGAATTGGGTTGAAAACATTATTTAACTGAAAAATTAATTAATTAAAATTAATTTAATAAAAACATTTATTTTAGAAATAGAAAAACATGTATTGAGTTGGATTATATTATAAAGCGTTGGGTTCTACTAATTCAATTAGGGTTCCTCTATCTCTCTTTATAAATAGATGGCACTGGTAGGGCTAAAAACACAACAAGTTATACACAACTTTGAGATATTGTTAGTTTACCCCGGAAATAGTTAGAATTTATTTCTAAGCATAAATTATAACTTTCTGGGAACAACAATTTTACCATTTTCTATATAAGAGAGAGATTTATTTTCCTATTGAAAGTAAAAAAATTATTTGTGGTTCTGTGTTTGATTCATAATTTTTCAAGCCCACACTCCAAAAATAGAGAAGAAGACTATTCGATTGAATGCTGGGAACGTCAAGAATCTATATTGCTCAAAGCACAGGTACTTTTTGAGAAACGTTTATTGTTATAAATATCATAAACCAACTCAATTTTCAATTTTTTATTTTTTTTTGCTGTGCAATAAATCCATTTTCGAACCAGGTTTTTTTCTAACAGTCGAGACGTGGAGACTTTTGACATTGTGACGAGACTTACTGAGTAGAGATGTCGTGACGTGGATTTTGCGATGTCACGACATCAGGTGGTAAGGTCACGATGTGACTCATAGAGTATGCCCAAAACATTTCAAAATGTTTTCCTACATCCCTTTATTCATGTTATATCTAGTACATGCTTAAAAATCTCTCAAATATGTATGACATCCACTTTAAAACTCTTTAAATTCAAAAATGATAATATTCAAAGGTAAGTATTCATGCTTATCATAGATTTACCAAAAGAAGGATAAGATGGGGAAATAACAAGTGAAGCTTGCAAGCTTAAATTTAAACAACATGTAATACAAAAATCAAGTAATATGAAATTAACATATTTACTTATACAGACACCTAGTACATGCCACAACTAAAAATATGTAACTTTTATACTCTTGTAGGTCTCGTTGATAGTAGGATGTCTTGGTTTGAGCTAGGCTTCAAGTTTCCCCTAATCAACAATCTATGTGCAAAAACAACAATGGGTAAGTAAATAATGCTTAGTAAGTTCAAATAGAATTTACTATGCTTACCTTGTTGGAGGTGAGCATACCAAATGCCATAAGAACATAAATGCTTACTATAAAATTCTCAACTATAGAATTTGTTATAAGGATTTTTAATCATACCAACCAACAATTAGGCTAGCACATATAACATGGCTAATATATATTATTATAATCTCATGGAACACAATTATATATATTCGCAACACATGTAGAGGCTTTTAGTTGTTCTTTAAAGTTCATAGTATAACCATTTCATATTCATTTTTCATAATCAGGTACATATCCATATAAAGTTTTTCGCCGAATGTAACCTTAGTAAAATGGACTTGGACACATGGGTATCACCACCACACCAAGAATGCTCATAAGAGAATAGAACTACACCACACCAAGGCACATAAGTGCAAAGCCTAAGGGTATCATGTACATCCTTCCACCATACCAAGATAGTCTTCGAAGAGAAGGTGTGCATCTAATGTGATGTGATTCCGGTCACATCATGTTACGATGCAGCTCGAAGGGCTAGATATTGGGCCAAACGTGAAAGGACCAAGTGAAAAAAATGAAAATTATCATTCAGGATGGGGCGAGCCCAAGGCTAAAAATTATCCAAAATTGATTTAAGAGATGGATAAATGTGCTAGTGGACTTGAATTATCCAAACGGCCATTCTGAACCTTTTAATCAATTTTTGTTTCAATTTATTAAATTTTCATTGCGTTTTAATTCATAGATTTTATTATGAATTTTAAATTAAATGTTTTCATATGTCATTTTGTGTTTAAGTTTGTGTCATAGGATTATATGTGTTTATGCGTGTGTATTGGTCATATTGAAAGTCTAGTTTTTATCGAGTTGGTTTAAGAGAACCATGTTTAGTCTTTGAACTGAATTCATGAGTGAATTGTTGACTTTGTTCTCATCCTTTTATTGGTGATAAATGAGACTATTCGACTAGCCACTTCAAGGTTTCCCATTTACCCTCATCAATATTGAATGCATGCACAAATTGAGTTCAACAAATTTCCAAATACATGCCATAATTTTGGTTCATGTGACTAGTCGTGTGAAGGGCCAAATTCATGTATTCTTGCATATCATAAATTGGGAGGATTCATGGCAATTAAGATGATGCATGGATGGTGGAAACATGAGAGATTAATTTGTCCAATCAATTTCTATTCATGCATGATTGCATGCATGGACGTCTAACTGAAGAGAATTCAACATAAATGCTGTACATTGAACCACAACATTCATGCATTGACTTGGGGTGTATTTAAAGATTCATTGGTTCATTCATGCATCCACAACTACATTAATGCAAGCATTCAAGACTCATGCATGTTCTTCACAATACATGCACCAAATTGGGGAATGAATTTACAAGATTCATGGCATCAATTCATGAACCAACTAGCTTTTAATGTGTCCATTAATTGAAGATGCATGATCCATGTAAGGTGCATGCTTGGTCAAAGGGGTGGAAGAAGACTCTTAATGATCATTCAAGCATTTGAAGGTTTCTTCCAATTTAAGCATGCTTGCATAGTCCAAGTGAGAAGAATGTGACCCTTTACATGTTCAATGTATCTACCTAATACATGAATGGCTTTTTAATTCCATGCGTGAACATTATTATGGCTAAATGTGGCTATTAGTTTTATAAGTCCTATAAATAGTTTGAGTCTTGTCATTTGTAAGGTGAGAACATTTTGGATATTAAAACTTATCATTGTGACAAATTTTCTCCTAAGGTTCTTAACCAAACTTATTTGAACTTATCAAACTTCTCAGTTTGTGGCATTCACCCTTTTGTCTTATCACTTTGTTTATCATCACGGAGTGTGGCGACTACGCATACCAAGGTTCAAGTATTTTGTCAAGTTTAAGTCGGTCGGGTTCTTTTATAACTTCGATTCCTTAAATTATTCAAGTACTTTGGGTCAAGGTTTCCATCATTTGAACCATTCAATACGATCCTTTCATTTAAGCAATTTTCTAAACATTCTAAGCTTGGGAAATCGCATCATGGTGCGTCGTGAACTAACTAAAAATTCGACTAAGGCAAGTGCACCTATCAATTGATAGTATAGTTACGGTGAATAAGGATATCATTCCCACGAAGACTAAAAGTACTAGTAATTACCTGTAGGAATCCATTTTTTTCGAGCTCGATTGGGGGACCTTTTAAATTTTTGTTCTCTCTTGGGCCGTTCGAAGCCCACCCGATTTTGGTCTATTGGAAACCTTCTTTTTTTCTTCTTTCCTTTTTAAGCCTGTCAAAGGCCCAAATTAATATTATTATTCTCATCACTACTATTACTAGTATTAAATATTATTATTATTATTATTATTATTATTATTATTATTATCATTTTTTACAAATAGGTAAGATTTAAAAAAACAATATATAGACATGAAAGGAAAAGAAAAACAGGAGGAGACTTTTCATTATATTTGTTCTTAAAAAAAAAGGTAAAAAAAAAAACACAACTACAAGCATTCTATTTTTTTATTTTCTTCTATCTTTTTTTTGGCCATATACATGTCATGAGGGATCAAATTTTGGGTTCCGATAAAGGGGACGTCACCAGACCGTCGGTCCTCTACCCATAGGAGCCCCCAAAAGTCCTGTTTTTCCCTCTATTTTTAAAATAAAGGATTTTTTTTTTAAAAAGGCTTGATTTTGGGAAAAGTTTTGATTTTTTTAAAAAATTTTAGATTTTAACAGATAAAAATTTGTTTTTTTTTTGTTACTTTAAAGGAAAGTTCAAATTTTTAAAACAAAATTTTGATTTTTCAACTATTTGAAAGTAAAAGCTTTATTCTTTAAGAAAAGTAGTGGTTTTTTTTTTTAAAAAGGAGAAAATTTAGATTTTGAAAAAATCTATTTTTTTAAGTCATTTTAAAGGAAAGTTTAAATTTTAAAACAAAGTTTTGATTTTTTAACTATTTTGAAATAAGGCTTTGATTTTTTAAAAAAGTAATTATTTAATCTAAAGAAAACTTTGATTTTGCAAAAAAAAAAAAAAAAAAAAAATTCCCGCCACCATACGTAGGAGCTCCACCACCGAAGGCCAGAGAGCTATTGAGCTCTCTGGTGGTGGAGCCATGGCCAACATAGAAGTTGGAAGAGAAAGAGGAAGATTTTTTTTTTTTTTTGAAAAAACACGAGGTTAAAATGAAAGAATGAGTAGTTTTTGTTTTCATTTATAAGTGCCAAAAATGGGTAATTTATTCCCAACCCCTTACTTTTTAAATTTACAAAAAAAATACCCCATTTTTTCAGTGCCGCCCTCGCTCTGTAACCTATTTACACCCGTTACCCCCTTATTTATTTAAACATTTTATTTAATCCAAAATTTAAAATTTAAAAGCAAATTAATTGCTACATTAGTCCTTTGTCTTCCACAGTTTTTATCTTTTAGTCCTAAAATCGAGCTTTGTCATTTTGTTTCCATTTTTAATAAATAATTTAAACTTATATCTTCCATTTCACTTGCATTTATACATTATATATTTAATGTTAATTATGCACTTTATTTTAATGTTTTATATTTATTAACACTTTTATAATTTTTATTTATTCTTATTTCATTTTATTTATTTTCATGTCTATTTATATTTTTTATGCATTTCCCTTACATACGATGTATTATTATTATTATTATTATTATTATTATTATTATCATCATGTTAAGGTATTATTTATTTCATTTATTTAATTTTTCCTTTTATTATTATCATTTTGAAAGAGTTTTAAGTTTTCATCAACTTTAGCCAATTTAATTAATTTTCCTATTTTATTACTATTCATTTTAAAATAGGGAACTTTAAGTTATTTTTCATCCTATAATTGTTGACTTGAAGTTAGTTAAGTAGGTGTTATATTTTAATGAAACCATAAGGTTTTTACATTTGGATTTAGGTTAGTCCTTAAGATCTTACCTACCATTTGCCTTAAAAATTATAAATAATATGTAAGATATTTTTTAGGGTTTTAAATTAGTTTTAAATATCATATAGGATTAGAATCTTAAATTAATATGTAAATATTTTTAGGACTTTATTCAAGATTAAAATTAAATATTTTTGTAGGTGAATTGTAAATCATGGGTAGGTCTTTCTAAGTATTTTATTTTAGAAACTTTTTAAGAAAGCTAATAAATGTTATTTAAAATTTATTATTTTAGGATTTTGCAATTTAAATCTTAGATCAAGAATTTTAAAGTAAGATAAATTAGAAACCCGACATATGATACTTTCGTAAGATCTTGATATGTTCAACGTTATTAATTAAATCTTTTAAATAATAATAATAGATCGAATAAGTTGTAGATGTATTTTAATATTTCTCTTCATTTGTTGGTAATTTTTAGGTTTTTTTTTTAGAATTCTAAAATAGAATTAATTTTAGGAATTGAAGGTATTTTACTAGAATTATTTAGGTATCCTTTAGGGTTCCCGTTAAAAGTAAAGTTCTCTAATTTAAGTTTCAAATTAGATAAGTTTGGTGAACACATCTTAATCGAGCTACAAGAAAACATGAGGCTTTTGCTTTAGATTTTTAGTTAAGATTCTCATAAGATTTTAGCCTAGATTGAGACATTAATATGCTTAAATGAAAAAAAATCTAGCTCTTAAGATCCCGGAAGACTATTCCCAGATTGCATTGTGGGGGTGATATAACCTTCCCCACACGTAACCGTACTCCTGAACCCAAAATTTGGTGATGAGATTGAGTCTAGATTTTTAGGATTTTTCCTTTGTATTAATTCTAAATTTTTAGACGATAGGTGGCTAACCAAGCTAGCCCTAATTGTTTAGTGGTGACTCTATGTAATTTAGTCCTTCCGTTTCTAGCTTTGCTTACTAGCCCCTGTACTCTTATGTAGGCAACGTTATGACAGCTTGGCGACTCCACTGCGGACGTTAGTGAGTCGACTTATTTTGGTTTGAGAGCTAGGTTTTTTAGTATTTGTGCATATTAGATTTATTTATTCATGCATTAATTTATGTAATTGTCTAATATCGTTTTAAATTGTCAAATATGTGTTAAATATCGATTCATTTGTTCATTTCATTTACTTGTCATTTTTTAATATGAATGCCAATGTGTTTGTTTATTCCTTTATCAATAAAATTGATTAATGTGTATGTCAACTCTACTGTCGTGGGGCGGCTATAATTGTCATGAATGTTGCATTTTGCTTTTGGTCCTACACCTGAGCCCATCCCTCTTAGGAGGAGTAGACTTAGGCTTTTGTGTGACAATATGTCATTGCATAAGTTTAAGGATTACTCTATGGTTAAGATGGACATAAATGTTCATGTAGCAAATGCTACCGTGTACGCTATGAAAGTCTTACCACCCAAGGGCTAACCTTTTTTAAAAGGGGAACGCATCCCTATGGATGTCGTTTTTAAGCCTTGGGTTCCCCGTGAATTAGAGTTAGCTATAAGCCAAAATGTAATGACCGTTTTAAATGTGAAACCTAAACATAAGAGTCGTACCTTACCCCTCGAAATAATACCCTATAGGACTTCATGAGCATTTATTCATATGTTTTGTGTTTGAATTTTTTTCTTTGCAATGCTTTATGATTTAATT
Source organism: Gossypium rotundifolium (assembly GCA_025506655.1). Taxonomy (NCBI): domain Eukaryota; kingdom Viridiplantae; phylum Streptophyta; class Magnoliopsida; order Malvales; family Malvaceae; genus Gossypium; species Gossypium rotundifolium. The sequence continues at coordinate 81,210,840 of CP106722.1, read as the reverse complement.
TCCCTTTTTTTTTTCATTTGACTTTATTTTTTTACTGACTTTGTTTTTCTTGTGACTATGTCTCTTCATGGCATAATTCATACATCATTTAAATACTTGAGGCAGTGTCACATCTCTATTCGACATGAACACACTTTGAGAAGATTCAATTGTTCGGCACGGGGAAGAAAATGTAGGGATAATAGTGAGAATGTCAGGGGATACTCAGAGCAGAGAAGGTGATTGCCAGATAGCTTGTTTTGACTCAAGCCTGCCTCAAATAGTTCGCATGGACTGTAGGAGGAATCACGAAGATGAGTTAAAGGGAATATGGAAATCATGGGATGATGCTAAGAAAACGCACTTTCGAGACAAGTATGGTGATGTAGCACAACTTATGTTCATTAAACTGGATGTGCCTTATTGAAGGCCATGGTACATTTTTGGGATCCCACTTATAGGTGTTTTACATTCAATGAAGTGGATACGATACTGACTATCAAGGAATATTCTACCTTTCTCCATTATGACTTTAGAGATCCGCTCAGGATATATTGGAAGTAGAAAATCGATTTCTGAGTACCCTTAGCCAATCTGATGGGATTACCTGTAGATATGTGAAAGCAAGATTAAAATATAAAAATGGTCCCTGCATTTCCTGGCCTGAAATTAGGGATGCTATGGGAAAGGATAGCGGTGATAGACATTTGGTACTGTTCGTGTTTGCCGTATACAGGTTGATTGTGTTCCCAAAAGCTCTAGGATATGTGAGTATGGAGCTAGCTAATTTTCTGTTTTAGATTGAGAAATGGGTGAATCCTGTAACACCCCTTACCTATATTCTATGCTGGAACCGGATATGAGGTGTTACCAAATTTAACTCACATGGTCATACAGCTTTGGGCTATCAAATTCCATTCCAAATTAAAAATTTTTCCATACACGCCTCTAATATCCTTATAATGGGACTACGAGGCCCTAAACACACTTCCAGAAGGTTTTGAAAATAAATCAGAAACTTGTGTGCACTTAGGAAAATTTTACCAAAATAGGGGCCACACGCCTGTGTGAGATAGGACACGCTCGTGCCTTGCACCCGTGGTCGACACTGACTTGCATCACACGGTCAGCCACACGTCCGTGTGCTGTACCCGTGGTCAACACTGACTTATTCCACATGGCCTGTCACACGCCCGTGTGCTTCAACCGTGTGGCAATTTAAATTCTAAAATCAAGGTGCAGACTTCACACAGCCTGGGCAAACGCCCATGTCCGTGGCCGTGCCTCCCACACGGTTGAGACACACGGCCTTGTCTCTACCCGTGTGTTTACTACTGAGCTTACTAACTTGAAATTCTAACATGCAAGGGGACACACGTCCTAGTCACACACCCATGGAACTGACCGTGTGTCACACACGGCTTAGACACATTGTAACACCCTAAAAATCCGAGTATTTAAATTGCATAAATTGGTGTTTAGATTTTAAAGGAATAAAATTTATTAATTGAGAATTTATTGAAGGAAACAAATGCAATTAGAACTTAAGTTAAATTATGTGCTAAAGAGTATCATAAAATGAGCATATGGCATGGTGGTATTGGCGCATGGGTTATAGCAAGGGGAAGAGGTTCAATCCTTGTATAGCACCTAGATGAAATTTTTGTTTTAATTTTCTCGCACATAGATAGGAAGTGTCGGCCAAGGACAATTAAGGTAAGAGTTGACCATATTATTTTTGGTTAGTGTATCAATGGATTATGGAAATAGAAAATATATGGCATGGAATCAAATACTTAAGGAAAGATAGGGGAACATAAGGCACATATCAAGGGAAATTTTGGAAAGAAATCATGGCCAATTGACCATGTCTTGGACGGCAATTTGGTATAGGAGGAGTCTAATTTTTGAGTTAGTTTTGGCTAAGAATTTCTTTTCTCTCTTTGGTCATTCCTTGCACTTTGTGCAGAATTTTTAATTCCTCTCCATTCAACTTTCATCTTGGCCGAATTTTGCATTTGGTAAAGCCAAAATCTTTTGACCATTTGGTCACTTTTATTCATCTTATGAATTTTCTTTTGTATTCTCCTTGTGCCAAAATCAACCATACCAAAAACCAGTCCCTTTCTTTTTCTTTTGCCATGGCCGAATGCACTAACTCCTAAAGGTCCATTTTTTTTTTCTTTCTTCTTCTTTTCTCTTTGAAATCAAACTACCTCATCACCATCTCTTTCTCATATTCTAATTATTTCAATCAAAGTTTCTCCATCAAACACTCTTTTGGCCGAATGCTAGAGTGCCATAACCAAAATTATTTTTCTCTTTTCTTTGGTTGCATAGCCGAATTCTCCAACTCTCACAAACACCTTTCTCAATCCTTTCTTTTCGATCGTGGATTATAGGTAAGGGGTTCTACTTTTTCGTTTTCGTTTTATTTAGTGATATTATGGCCGAATAGTAATGGTGATTTGAAGGACTTTTTGAATCGATATAACGTTCATTCTAATAACGTTTCTCTCGTTATTATTTAGTGCAATAACGGAGATCGGAACTCAAGTGATCGGGGGAAACGTAGAAACATTGGAAACGTTTTATTGTGGTAAGGAAATCACATCTCTTTAAAACCTCTAGTATTGTTTGATATTATTTAGATCTAACTATTATCCCTTTGGATTTTGAAGACTTTCAAAATAGGGAAGAAAAGGGCGGTGGTTAGTCACGTTAAGAGGGGCGGATCCGTAAATCCCCCATTCAAACGAAGAGCGGTTTCAGCAGTCCGAGATTTTCCACCGGGTTGCGGGCCATCTTCCGAAGGAAGTCCATTATTCGAAGTGGTACGAACTTCCGAGCCGTTATACGTTGGTGGACTCTCGGCGGCTAGCGAATCAATAAACGAGGAAAGGCCGAAAATTGAAGTGATTCAAAATCAAGAGGGTAAGATTTTGGATCTATTATCGATTAAGATTATTTTACGAATTAGTTGTCTAACGGATCAAAATATGTTTTAGGTGCCGAGGAGCGAGAAGGATTAGTACTCTCGGTAACGAGGTGTGTAACTTCACACTCATTATTTTCTCAGTTGGATGTCAATTTCGGTATGGAAGTAAATCGTATAAACGATTAGGTCGGTAAAAACGTAAATATTGATATTTTGACGAAAATACGTAAAAACGTCTAAATCGTAAAAAAAATTACTAAAACGCCCTCGAGAAATTTTTCGTTATTATGTAAATTGGAGGTTTTGTTAAAATTGGGCCAAAATACTCTAGTTCGATAAATTGGGCCAAAATACTCTAGTTCGTTAAAATTGAGCCAAAACACTCTAGTTCGGTAAATGGGCCAAAGCCCACTAAACTGCTAAATAGACAAATTGCTATATTATAATTATGGGCCAAATGAAATGTTATTGATAAACCCACCATGTTATGCATTATTAAGAAATTTTATATTTTATAGTACATGTATAATTGCATGGGTGGGATATATGAAGAGAAGAATGGCCAGTTGCCAAATATCTAGTTCGGTGGCTCTGCCACAATAATGGCTTATTGCCTCTAGTTCGGTAATGGCTTATTGCCTCTAGTTCGGTGGCTCTGCCACAATAATGGCTTATTGCCTCTAGTTCGGTGGCTTTGCCACAATTATAAAAAGGCTTGATGCCTACGATTGGTGTGATGGCGGGGTGGGTTGACTTGATCCCACAGTGTGTGATGGTTGGTACGGGGTGTTAGCGGATGGATATTAGGTTTGGGATGGGAAATACATTTTACATGCATTATTAATTATTTTTTTATGATATATTGTTGAATTACAGAATGGGCTCAAGCCCAAAGATAATATCTTGATGATCTGCCCAATAATGGTGGTAAGTGAGTTGCACTAATCGAGTTCTAAGTAACTCACCCTTTTTTAATTTTTCCATCTCGTAATGGAAATTGACGTGGACTTGGGCCGAGGATGACTTTGTGGAGGCCATACTGAAAAACATGGGTTATTTAAACTCTGAACTTTTAATAAGTATTTTACTATTTTGGATCATTGTAATAAGGGCCTCTATAAATAATTTATGGATTTTATGTGTGTTGGGTTTTAAACTATACTTTGGACTTCTAATTATGGGCTATGATTATATAATATTTTATTAAAATAAATTTGGGTTTTCAAGTATATGAAACTCTTTTTAAATATTTTGTTATTATTAACTCTTTAACAAATTTTCTAAAGGTTTATTATAATACATTGATTTTCAACTAATGTTTTTCTAATATTATCAAATTCAAATACTCTTCTATTTTTTTAAAATCTGAAATTTATATTGAAGTTTTCAACTTATTGCAAATTTAAAAATAGCTCGATTCATGTAACAAACCAAATCTAGTCTCAACGCATAGACCGGGTTTGGGGTGTTACATTAAGTGGTATCAGAGCCCAGTTTCAAAAACTCGGCTGTGGTTTGGGTTCGCAAATAATTTCTGTATGAAATCATTCAAAAAATTAGTATGGCACCACAAGCATCCGGCGACAAGTCAAGTAAGTATTTACTACTTAATGATTACTATGATATGATCATAGGAACACTCTAGAACTTCTAGTTTTAGATGTGAAAAACTGTAGAGATTGAGACTATAGGAATGGTGCGAAAAATAACTTTATATCTCAAATCTCATAAAATATCGTTAATAAACACCGAAACAAAATTTCTGATTCATAAAACTTGTAATCAGATAAACGAACAAGCTATCATGAGGACTAGAGGACGTGGTCGTGGACGCGGTAGACGTGGCCGTGGTAGAGGCCGAGGTGCTACAACTGAAGCACCAAATCATATGCCGGAAGTGGACGCACCTGCATCAATTGAAAGTGAAACAGGATCACACGATCACATGGAAGAAGATCATGCATTGACTCAAGCAATGCTGCGAGTCTTGGAAAGGGTCGCTGGAACTAGAATTGGGCCAACAACTCGTGGGTCAATTTCAGAGCGACTTAAGGTAAATAATGCAGAAGTTTTCAGAGGTGTCTCTGGTGTAGCTCCGAATGTGGCTGAATCATCGGCTCAAGTCGTGGAACGGATTATGGATGATATGAAACGTACTGTCGAGCAAAAATTGAGAGGAGCTATATCCTTGTTAAGAGATGAGGCGTATCAGTGGTGGCTCACTGTTCGAGAAGGTACTGAAGCTGCACTGATTAACTGGGAATTCTTTAAAGCTGCCTTCCAAGGAAAATATGTTGGAACGAGCTATGTAGACGCTCGAAGGAAGGAATTTCTGAATCTTGTCCAAGGAAGTAAGACCGTGGCAGCATATGAAGCTGAGTTTGTACGTCTGAGCCGCTATGCCCGGACAATTGTAGCAACAGATCATGAACGTTGTGTACGTTTCGAAGATGGACTTAATGATGAGTGAGGGTTCGATTGCTCATAACAAGTTAGAAATTTTTCCACTCGTGGAGAAGGCCAAAATAGCCAAGAGGCTAAGAACTCGAACAGCGAACAAGAAAGATTTGAAACAAGAGAGACACACAGATCTGGATCTTCAAAGAGATTTTAGAAGAAACCGGAATGATGAATCAGTTCAAGGCGTAACCCGGTAGCAAATAATCAAGTCGAGATTGTACCGAGTGTGGGAAAAGACATTTTGGGGAATGTTGGAGGAAAGCGGGTGCATGCTACAAATGCGGTTCAATGGAACATCGAGACAAAAGTTGTCCTCGACGAATGGATACGACTCAAGAAGTCCGTAATAATGATGCACAATGTAGGCAGAGGTAATCAGCAGACCACCGAGAGGACGTGGACCGGTCGTGGTGGTAATGGGGCTGGTCGTGGTCAAGGTGCACCGGTCGAGGCAATGGTAATAGAGGAAATGCGATGCAAGATAGCTCGGATCGGTCTATGCAGTTAGACGCCATGAGGACGGTAATGCACCGATGTGATAACCTAGATGTTCTTCATTTTGATGTACCGTTATTGCCTTAATAGATATTGGCTCTACTCATTCATATGTATCTAGTGCCATATCTGAAACCAATTTAGAATCTGAAATTACCGAAAATGAGATGACAGTGATTAGTCCTTTAGGACAGTCGGTAATTGTTAATAAAATATTTAAAGACGTGCCCTTGAAAATCCAAGAGGAGGTATTCTTAGCAAACTTGATGGAACTACCTTTCGGCGAGTTCGATCTCATTCTGGGCATGGATTGGCTGGTCAAACATCGGGCGCAATTGGATTGTGCTGAAAAATGAATGTCAGTAAAAACCTCGGATGATAAGGAAGTCATAATGATTGGTGAACGAAAGAACTATCTGGCAAATGTGGTATCTGCATTAAAAGCTGAGAAGTTGGTGCGGAAAGGATACGGAGCATTTCTAGCCTTTATCTGTGCTTTGGATGCCAAAGAATTATCTGTGAATGATGTGAGGACGGTGAAGGAATTTCCCGATGTATTTCCCGAAGAACTTCCTGGTATACCTCCAGATCGGGAAGTAGAATTTGGCATTGAGCTTTTGCCCGGGACAGCTCCGGTGTCCATTGCTCCCTATAGAATGGCACCGAAGGAGTTGGCTGAGCTCAAAGCTCAAATTCAAGAATTGCTGGATCGGGGATTTATTCGACCAAGTGTGTCTCCTTGGGGAGCACCTGTCTTGTTCGTCAAGAAGAAGGATGGATCGATGCGTATGTGCATCGACTACAGACAATTGAATAAATTGACGATCAAGAATCGGTATCCTCTGCCGAGAATTGACGATCTGTTTGATCAATTAAAAGGAGCTTCAGTTTTCTCCAAAATTGATTTAAGGTCGGGTTATCACCAGCTCAAGGTGAAAGAAGCGGACATTTATAAGACGGCATTTCGGACACGCTACTTACGGACACTATGAGTTTGTAGTGATGTTGTTTGGATTAACCAATGCACCAATGCATTTATGGACATGATGAACCAGAGTCTTTCAACCATATTTAGACCGGTTTGTAGTAGTGTTCATAGATGACATATTGGTTTATTCGAGAAATGAGGAGGAACATGACCAAAGATTTGGATAGTATTACAACTACTTCGTGATAAGCAATTGTATGCCAAATTTGGTAAATGCAATTTTGGCTAAAGGAGGTGACTTTCCTTGGTCATGTAGTATCACCAAGGAATAAGGGTGGATCCTCGGAAAATTGAGGCTATTCGATCGAAACCACCAACATCGATGGTGAAATTCGAGTTTCTTAGGTTTGGTGGATACTATAGACATTTTGTAGAGGGTTTTCGTTGATTGTTTGCACCTAACTAAACTGCTATGAAAGGAGCTCCGTATATCCGGACCGAAAAGCACAAAAGAGTTTCGAGAAATTGAAGAAGATCCTGATGAAGCTCCGTTTAATTCAACCAGAGGTGGAAAAGAATTCACTTGATATTGTGATGCGTCTCACACGGTGCAGGTTGTGTGTTGATGCAAAATGGAAAGGTGGTGGCCTATGCTTCTCGTCAATTGAGACCACACGAAGTAAACTACCCTACCCATGATTTGGAGTTAGGCTGTTGTCTTTGCTCTAAAGATTTGGAGGCACTATCTCTATGGTGAGAAATCTATAATCTACACGGATCACAAGAGTCTTAAATACCTCCTTACCCAAAAGGAGTTGAATTTAAGACAAAGAAGATGGGTAGAATTGTTAAAGGATTACGATTTCTCCATCGAATACCATCCCGGAAAGGCTAACGTGGTAGGCGATGCGTTAAGTCGTAAGGCGGTATCTGAATTAAGAGCTTTGTTTGCCCATTTGAGTCTCAGACGAGGATGGCGGTTTGTTAGCGTAACTTCGTGAAACCTCCGTGGTGGAACAAATCAAGGAAAAACAGACATCGATGAGAAGTTGGGACCCTTACTTGACAAGTTGAAAACGGTGAAATTGAAGATTTTGGAATAAACACGGAGGGATGTTGTGCTTTAGGAAGAGTATGCATGCCTAAGGACTCAGATCTAAGGCAACTGATTCTACGGGAGGCGCATAGTAGCCCTTATGCTATGCATCCCGGAGGAAATAAGATGTATCGAGATCTCCGTGAACAGTATTGGTGGCCAGGGTTGAAGCGTGAGATTACAGAGTTTGTGGGAAAATGTTTGACTTGTCAGCAAGTGAAGGCAGAACATCAATTACCGTCTGGATTGTTACAACCGATAAAGATTCCTCTTTGGAAATGGGAGCGGATAACTATGGATTTTGTTAGTGGGTTACCTTTAACACCTACTAAGAAAAATTCCGTTTGGGTAATTATTGATCGGTTGACGAAGACTGCTCATTTCTTGCCAGTTCGTACGGATTATTCATTGCAGAAATTGGTGAAACTGTACGTATCCGAAATTGTGAGGTTGCATGGGGTACCTGTATCTATTATATCGGATAGGGACCCTAGGTTTACATCACGATTCTGGAAAGCTCTGCATGAAGCCTTGGGGACAAAGTTGAATTTCAGTACGGCTTTTCATCCTCAGTCTGATGGTCAGTCGGAGAGAGTAATTCAGATATTGGAAGATATGTTAAGAGGATGCGAATCGACTTGAGGGTAGTTGGGAGGATTATCTACCATGGCGTAATTCACAGATAACAACAAATATCGCCTAGCATTCAGATGGCACCTTACGAGGCATTGTATGGTCGTAAGTGTCGCTCTCCTATTTGTTGGACTGAGTTGGGCGAAAGACAGATGTTAGGTCCTGAGATGATATCTGAGACAGAGGATAAGGTAAAAGTTATTCGAGCACGGTTAAAAGAAGCCTCAGATAGACAGAAGTCGTATGCAGATCTGAAGCGAAGGGACATCGAGTATAATGTGGGGGATCAGGTTTTCTTGAAGGTATCTCCTTGGAAAAAGATCTTCAGATTCGGAAGGAAGGGCAAGCTAAGTCCTAGATATATTGGACCTTATCGTGTGCTGAAGCGTGTTGGTCCAGTGGCATATCAGATTGAGTTACCTCCGGAGTTAGATCAAATTCATAATGTCTTTCATGTTTCCATGTTGAAGCGTTATAGATCGGATCCTTTGCACATTATACCGGTAGAAGAATTGGAGCTGAATTCAGATTTGTTTTTGAAGAGGAACCAGTGGAAATCCTAGACCGAGATGTCAAGGTACTAAGGAAGAAAACCGTGCCGTTGGTCAAAGTTCTATGGCGTAACCACGAGTGGAAGAAGCTACGTGGGAGCCAGAGGATGCAATTCGACAACAATACCCTCACCTTTTTCAACCAGGTAAATTTCGAGGACGAAATTTTCTTTAAGGAGGGTAGAGTTGTAACACCCTAAAAATCCGAGTATTTAAATTGCATAAATTGGTGTTTAGATTTTAAAGGAATAAAATTTATTAATTGAGAATTTATTGAAGGGAAACAAATGTCATTAGAACTTAAGTTAAATTATGTGCTAAAGAGTATCATAAAATGAGCATATGGCATGGTGGTATTGGCGCATGGGTTATAGCAAGAGGGAAGAGGTTCGAATCCCTTGTATAGCACCTAGATGAAATTTTTGTTTTAATTTTCTGCACATAGATAGGAAGTGTCGGCCAAGGACAATTAAGGTAAGAGTTGACCATATTATTTTTGGTTAGTGTATCAAAGGATTATGGAAATAGAAAATATATGGCATGGAATCAAATACTTAAGGAAAGATAGGGGGAGCATAAGGCACATATCAAGGGGAAATTTTGGAAAGAAATCATGGCCAATTGACCATGTGCTGGACGGCAATTTGGTATAGGAGGAGTCTAATTTTGAGTTAGTTTTGGCTAAGAATTTCTTTTCTCTCTTTGGTCATTCCTTGCACTTTGTGCAGAATTTTAATTCCTCTCCTTTCAACTTTCATCTTGGCGAATTTTGCATTTGGTAAAGCCAAAATCTTTTGACCATTTGGTCACTTTTATTCATCTTGTGAATTTTCTTTTGTATTCTCCTTGTGCCGAAATCAACCATACCAAAACCAGGTCCCTTTCTTTTTCTTTTGCCATGGCGAATGCACTAACTCCTAAAGGTCCATTTTTTTCTTTCTTCTTCTTTTCTCTTTGAAATCAAACTACCTCATCACCATCTCTTTCTCATATTCTAATTATTTCAATCAAAGTTTCTCCATCAAACACTCTTTTGGCCGAATGCTAGAGTGCCATAACCGAAATTATTTTTCTCTTTTCTTTGGTTGCATAGCCGAATTCTCCAACTCTCACAAACACCTTTCTCAATCCTTTCTTTTCGATCGTGGATTATAGGTAAGGGGTTCTACTTTTTCGTTTTCGTTTTATTTAGTGATATTATGGCCGAATAGTAATGGTGATTTGAAGGACTTTTTGAATCGATATAACGTTCTTTCTAATAATGTTTCTCTCGTTATTATTTAGTGCAATAACGGAGATCGGAACTCAAGTGATCGGGGGAAACGTAGAAACGTTGGAAACGTTTTATTGTGGTAAGGAAATCACATCTCTTTAAAACCTCTAGTATTGTTTGATATTATTTAGATCTAACTATTATCCCTTTGGATTTTGAAGACTTTCAAAATAGGGAAGAAAAGGGCGGTGGTTAGTCACGTTAAGAGGGGCGGATCCGTAAATCCCCCATTCAAATGAAGAGCGGTTTCGGCAGTCCGGGATTTTCCACCGGGTTGCGGGCCATCTTCCGAAGGAAGTCCATTATTCGAAGTGGTACGAACTTCCGAGCCGTTATACGTTGGTGGACTCTCGGCGGCTAGCGAATCAATAAACGAGGAAAGGCCGAAAATCGAAGTGATTCAAAATCAAGAGGGTAAGATTTTGGATCTATTATCGATTAAGATTATTTTACGAATTAGTTGTCTAACGGATCAAAATATGTTTTAGGTGCCGAGGAGCAAGAAGGATTAGTACTCTCGGTAACGAGGTGTGTAACTTCACACTCATTATTTTCTCGGTTGGATGTCAATTTCGGTATGGAAGTAAATCGTATAAACGATTAGATCGGTAAAAACGTAAATATTGATATTTTGACGAAAATACGTAAAAACGTCTAAATCGTAAAAAAAATTACTAAAACGCCCTCGAGAAATTTTTCGTTATTATGTAAATTGGAGGTTTCGTTAAAATTGGGCCAAAATACTCTAGTTCGATAAATTGGGCCAAAATACTCTAGTTCGTTAAAATTGAGCCAAAACACTCTAGTTCGGTAAATGGGCCAAAGCCCACTAAACTGCTAAATAGACAAATTGCTATATTATAATTATGGGCCAAATGAAATGTTATTGATAAACCCACCATGTTATGCATTATTAAGAAATTTTATATTTTATAGTACATGTATAATTGCATGGGTGGGATATATGAAGAGAAGAATGGCCAGTTGCCAAATATCTAGTTCGGTGGCTCGCCACAATAATGGCTTATTGCATCTAGTTCGGTGGCTCGCCACAATAATGGCTTATTGCCTCTAGTTCGGTGGCTCGCCACAATAATGGCTTATTGCCTCTAGTTCGGTGGCTTTGCCACAATTATAAAAAGGCTTGATGCCTACGATTGGTGTGATGGCGGGGTGGGTTGACTTGATCCCACAGGTGTGATGGTTGGTGCGGGGTGTTAGCGGATGGATATTAGGTTTGGGATGGGAAATACATTTTACATGCATTATTAATTATTTTTTATGATATATTGTTGAATTACAGAATTGGGCTCAAGCCCAGCATAATATCTTGATGATCTGGCCCAATAATGGTGGTAAGTGAGTTGCACACTGAGTTCTAAGTAACTCACCCCTTTTTTAATTTTTCCATCTTAGGTAATGGAAATTGACGTGGACTTGGGCCGAGGATGACTTTGTGGAGGCCATACTGAAAAACATGGGTTATTTAAACTCTGAACTTTTAATAAGTATTTTACTATTTTGGATCATTGTAATAAGGGCCTCTATAAATAATTTATGGATTTTATGTGTGTTGGGTTTTAAACTATACTTTGGACTTCTAATTATGGGCTATGATTATATAATATTTTATTAAAATAAATTTGGGTTTTCAAGTATATGAAACTCTTTTATAAATATTTTGTTATTATTAACTCTTTAACAAATTTCCTAAAGGTTTATTATAATACATTGATTTTCAACTAATGTTTTTCTAATATTATCAAATTCAAATACTCTTCTATTTTTTTAAAATCTGAAATTTATATTGAAGTTTTCAACTTATTGCAAATTTAAAAATAGCTCGATTCATGTAACAAACCAAATCTAGTCTCAACGCATAGACCGGGTTTGGGGTGTTACACACATGCTGGTGTGCCTACCCATGTGGACAAGAAAAAAAGGCTATTTGCCAAGCTCTTTCATCACCCTAACTCACTCAAACATAATTCACCCTCCACCAACAATTCAATTATGCATTTTTATAGGCAAACAAACCATTCATGTACTCTACACAATCATGAATAACCTCTTCTTATCATTGATTATTAGTACTGAGCCATTAACTATGGCCATGTACAAAAGAATTTGTCTATAAGGAGCCAACACACACACTTGGCCAAAATACAAACACTTCACCTAGTCTAGCCCCTATACATGCCATACTCAAAATGCTAATTCAAAATATACCAAGATGAGCTGATAGTGTGGGTGATCTTCCGATTATCTTTGTATCCCAACCCGACTCTTTGACTCTATAAAACAAGGGAAAAAGAAAGGGGAGTAAGATTTAAAGCTTAGTAAGTTTACATGTAAACAATAAACATCATAACATGTTCTAAATAATAAATAGTGTTTCACAATCCAAGATCATGCTTACTCATTCATCTTTTACCACATTTCAACCATATCACAACCAAATGCTCTTATTATTTAACATACATCCCTGCACTTGATCACCACATGATCACATGAAACAACACATTACAATTACACAATAAATCATTCTTAGTAATATGAAACACTCGGTGTGTAACACCCCAAACCTGGCCTAGAAGTTAGGCCCGATTTTAGAATGTCACATTAAATGCACACTTCAAAACGATTTCACTAATTAACAATTTAAAGCCCCAAAGCCCAAAATCCTTGAGTCTTGTTAAGTAATGATAAAAGCCCATTTTATTATTTTAAGCACTTCAGAAACCAAGTTTAAACATACGAAATTTACTTAGGTTTAATACTTAAGTAAACTGTTGAAAACAACAAACCCAAAATCTAAAGTCAAATCGGAGTACAAGGCCATATTACATCCAACTAAAATAAAACAATTAAAAACATGTTTTTTTAAAACAAATAAATAAAAATTTAAACATCTCGTAGTGTGGCCATCTCCGAGTCTTCTTTCACGTCGGGCCGTCTACTGAGGATCACCTGAAACATTAAATAAAGGGTGTAAGTTTCAAAACTCAGTGTGTACAACCCTTGGCAATCAAATCAACATACAAATATTCACATTGGGCCTAAGCCCTATCAAAATCGGTGGTCTTGGCCTTACCCCATAATGACCTCATATCATATCATATCATATGCAAAATAAGGTAATGCAAAACCCTCCCCAAAAATCCATCTGCTACACACACCATTTCCCTTCCAACCAACACACATATGTGGGGATTTCTAAATCGACCCACCCATCCTCTACACACCAAAGGTAACACTCACAGCGGCACTACTCAATGTTGCAGCAAAGCTGCTAACCATATAATGGGCTTAAAGCCACTAGTGGATCCATGGTCGTCAAGCAACTATGCGATCCTCAAATCTTCCTCCGTACCATAATTCCCACCCATATGCATCCTAAACAGAATATCGTATGAATGCAACATGCACATGAGCAACATTCACAAAACTCATACTCATCCCATAGGGGTATTTTCGTCATTTCACAACCCAAGGGTATTTTCGTAAATATACTCTATAGGGGTATTCAGGTAATGTTGAAAAATAGAGGTATTTTGGAAATTTTTTAAATCAGGGTTGTTTTGGTAATTCTGTAGATTAAGGGTATTCTGGTAATTTCATAATTCAGGCTATTTTAGTGATTTTGCAAGTCTAAGGGTATTTTGGTAATTTTCAAACTAAGGGTATTTTGGGTATTTTCAAATTAGGGGTATTTAGTAATTTCACAAATCTATGGGTATTTGGTCCCTCTCAGGTTTTAGTTATGAACTTTGGCCCATTAACAAGTCCTTGCAGTTAAAGTGAACAGATACTATGCACCAGGTAGGATTCTAAAGAAGAGGAGGTGGGCCACTAGGACCGCTTAAGTACCAAGATCTCCCTAGATCCAATCCTAGACATGCATATGTCCGTTGCCACACTCTAACCCAGTGACTTGTTCACGGACATGTTTGATTATTAGAAGAGTTTTATGGTTATTCAAGAGTTTGTCAAACTAGGCCTAGAGTCCCTTAAACCCTAACATATATTTCCAGAATCCCATAAAGCCCATTAAGCCCATTTCATGTCATATAGTCCATTAAGTCAATTTCATGCTCATAGAACCCATTAGGCTCAACTACGATCCAATCATACCACTGGTCATGCCAATTCGTTATTCATGCTCACATATAAACCATTGCCGTTTTGGGCCCACAAGTTCGGCAGGCCCATTTGTCACTTTCGACTTTTCGGCTTTTCGGTGTTGTCGATATCGTGTGTGTAGTGTTTGTACACATCTGATAACCACGCATGCTGCAAACCTCTTAATCATGATCCTACAATCGACATCACTTAACGATTAATCATGGCTTAATACACACTTTATCAGAAACTGAAACCTCACTGTACCCTTACCGTGTGCCACACGTTCTAGTAGCCCTTCCTTCGCTACTATTTGCGATTATCCTCTAGATCTTCACCTAAATGTGTATCATAAAAAACAAGTGATTCATATTCCACATAAGTCACCCCTATAAGCCATATTACATTAGGCCATTTACTAAACCACAATCGAGACGAGTGCACTTACCTCTTTGCTAACAATCCTTACCACGCTCGCGATCTTTGAACCCTATCCTTGTTATTACAGGTTTAACGATAGGAAAAGTTAGATAGCCCTCCGGCTTTTACCGAACATACTAAAGGAAAATTAACTAAGTACTTACCCAAGAAGCAATTGGCCCAGGAGGTTTTCGGCTTTAGAGATTAGTATGGTGACAGGGACTATTCGGCACCAATAGGGAGAAGAAGAGAAGAAGTGATCGGCTAGAACCAAAGGTGAACAAGAAAAGGAATTTGAGAAGAGAAGGTATGAAGGATTCGACAAAGAAGAATGATGGTAAATTGGCAAAGAAGAGAATTCAACTATAGGTGAATTCGACAATGGGAGAAACTGATTGAGGGGGAGAAAGAAAGAAAAAATAAAA
Organism: Gossypium rotundifolium; assembly: GCA_025506655.1. Taxonomy (NCBI): domain Eukaryota; kingdom Viridiplantae; phylum Streptophyta; class Magnoliopsida; order Malvales; family Malvaceae; genus Gossypium; species Gossypium rotundifolium. Next base: position 81,195,520 of record CP106722.1, on the reverse strand, counting down.
ATAATGGCAACTCAAAGAACCTTGCAAAACATTCGGCTCTCTCCTCTTATAGCCACAAGCTGAATATGCCATCCCCCAAAGTCCTATTCGGCACCAATTCCTCCCTTTCCTCATCTCCTAATTTTTCTCCTTGATAACACCTTAATCTTATCTGAAATTTCCTCCACATCCATCACACCTGCTTACTTCAAACTCTCCACGGCAAGAGTTCAAAACCAACACAACTCTTGCCGTCTACCTATGCAAAATAAAAGACTCTAAAAGTACACTCCTAAAACTCGAACCTTGGACCTCTTCAGCTTACAACCACGCCACCTCATAGCTCCAAAATGACGCCACTTACCACTGGACCACAAGCCCATTTATGTCATATTTTCTCTTAATCTGCTCAAGAGGCCTCATGCTTGAGACTAGGGTCCATTAAAGCAAGAAAAATAAAATTTTCCCTATGGTCTCCCCTATCTCTAAGGCTTAAAATAATCCCAACAACACCTTAAAATTAATATTCTACGTGCTACACATGCATACCAACTTCAATGAACAGAAATTAGGGTTTTGAGATTTTTGGGGTGTTACATGGTGGTATCGCACTTAGCCCACCATTTATTGTTAACAGGGTGATATCGCACATAGCTCACCCACAAGAATATTTACAGTGGTATCGCACTTAGCCCACCAAGTAACGCTAATGATAGTATCGCACAAAGCCCATTGTGAATAAGTGATAAGGTGGTATCACACATAGCCCACTAACAAAAATAATTAAGGTGGTATCGCATATAGCCTACCATTATTTACTCGGATAATATTCCGCATCTACATATCTATTTCAACATTCATACGAGATTTTTTCATTGACTACCCAATCTAGTCCATTTAAATCATAAGTGCTCTCAAACATACAATGCACCAATAGACAACAACATATGAAGTTAATATGCATCATTTACACATAAACTTACCTCGGTACAAAATGTGTTAATGTGTGGTTTAATTCGAACCTTGCCTTTTCCCCGGTCAAGGTTAATTCCGCGCTCTTCTTGATCTATAACAACAAAATTCACTCATTTAATACATTTTATGATCATAATGCATCATAATCTCTACGAAAAAATGACCATTTTGCCCTTGTATTATGACAAAATTACAATTTTGCCCCTAGGCTTGTAAGTCATTTTTCAACACATTTCCTCATTAAACAAGCCTATTTGAACATTTATTCCTCATAAAACAACCCACCAATCTAACTATTTCATGCATTTATTACCAATTTACAACATTTACAACTTAGTCCCATTTAGATGTTTTCATGACAACACCTTTCACAAAAGTTATTTCTCATCTCCCCAACATTCATTTTCTTCCATAAAAATTCAGCTAACAACATAAACCCTCTTATGGAAAGACCCTAAACGTTTAACCATTTCACAAATTAGTCCTTTCATTAGCTAGCTTAAGCTTTAGGGACTCTAAAAGTACAAAAATTATCAAATAAAACCACCAAAATCACTGGCAAGAAGATAGCTTAGCTGAGAGTTTGAACCCCAAAAACTCTATTTTTCTCTTCAATTTTAAGTGGAAGAAGGAGGGTGAATAGTGAAAGATGATAACATCTTTTGTTCATCTTATTTTATTCATTTTTATCACCTAATTTCCACCAAATTTGACCAACATTTAATATCTTGTCTCCCTAGTCTCTATATGGCCGACCATCACTCATCCAATGACCTAATTTCACTTTAAGGACCTCTAATTTGATATTCTTTGGCTATTAGACACCCCTCCCACTTATAATGGAACTTTCACACTTTATGCGATTTAGTCCTTTTTCACAATTTCACATTTGCTAAAATTAAAGCACCAAAATTTTCATTCATCCTTATAAACATTCTTTAATTCATAAAATATTATGAAAATAATTTTCTTCAACCTCGGATTAGTGGTCTCAAAACCACTGTTCTGACTAGCCCTAAAACTGAGCCGTTATAACTCTCCCCCTTTAGAGATTTTTACCCTAAATCTTACCAATAAAAAGGTTTGGATATTGTTCCCTCATGGCTTCTTCCTGTTCCCACGTAGCTTCTTCCACACCGTGTTTTTGCCATAACACTTTTACTAACGCTATAGTCTTATTCCTCAACTGTTTCACTTCTCGAGCCATAATCTTAATAGGCTCCTTTTCATAAGTCATGTCCGATCATATCTCAACTTCCGTTGAAGGGATCACATGCGAAGGATCGGAACAATATCGTCGCAACATAGACACATAAAACACGTTGTGTATTTTCTCTAACTCTACCGGCAAAGCCAACTAGTATGCCACTAGCCCAATCCTCTCGGTAACCTCATATGGCCCTATAAATCACGGACTCAATTTTCCCTTTTTACCAAATCTCAATATTTTCTTCCACAAGGATACTTTTAGAAATACTTTGTCGCCCACTTGAAACTAGATTTCTTTTCTTTTCAAATCTGCGCATGACTTTTGTCGGTCCGAAGCAGCTTTCAGACTATCACAGATTACTTTTACTTTCTCCTCTATCTCTTTAACTAGATCAGCCCCATGAATTGGCTTCTCACTAAGCTTGGCCCAATACAAAGGAGTCCGACACTTATGACCATACAAGGCTTTGTAAGGTGCCATCTGTATACTTGACTGATAACTGTTATTGTAAGCAAACTCAACCAAAGATAGATATCTCTCCCAATTATCTCCAAACTCTAACACACAACATCGGAGCATATCCTCAAGGACTTGAATCACTCTTTCAGATTGGCAGTTTGAGGATGGAACGCAGTACTAAAATTCAACCTTTTACCCAAGGCCTCCTGCAACTTCTTCCAAAACATCGAAGTAAATCTCGGATCTCTATCTGAGATAATAGATACAGGCACTCCATGTAATCTCACCACCTCATCAATATACAACTCGGCAACTTATCAAGTGCGTAATCTACATGCACCGGTATAAAGTGAGCTGACTTCGTTAGTCTATCAATAATAACCCACACTGCATCTTTCTTTTTCAGGGTCATAGGCAATCCCGTCACAAAATTAATAGTGATTCGATCCCACTTCCACTCGGGAACCATCACGGGATGAAGCAATCCCGGAGGTACTTGGTGCTCGGCTTTCACTTGTTGACACATCAAGCATCTTGTCACGAACTCAGAGATGTCCCTTTTCATAACTAGCCACCAATAAAACTTCTTCAAATTATTGTACATTTTCGTGCTACCGGGATGTACTGACAAGTGACCACTGTGTGCATTATGCAAAATTTTTTGAATCAATTCATCATCTTTAAGTACAAAAATCTGGTAGCGAAACATCAAATAACCATCTAAACTCATCCGGAAATCAGAATCATTTCCCAACTCGCACTGAGCTCTTTTAGCTTGTATCTCGCTATCATTTTCTTGAGCGTCATATATCTGCTAAAAAAATAATGGTTTAGCCCTCATCTCGGCCAATATAACTCCATCATCAGACAATGCTAAGTTAGTACTCATAGCTCTCAAAGCATACAAAGATTTTCTGCTCAAGGTGTCCGCGACCACATTCGCTTTCCCCGGATGGTAATCGATCACTAACTCATAGTCCTTCAACAATTCGAGCCACCGTCGTTGTTGCAAATTCAAATCCTTTTGATCCATTAAGTACTTCAACTCTTATGATCCATAAAGATTCAACACTTTTCACCATATAAAGAATGACGCCAAATCTTTAAGGCGAAAACAATTGCAGCGAACTCCAAATCATGGGTCGAATAATTCTTCTCATGTGATTTTAGCTATCTCGAGGCGTAAGCGACTACCTTACCCTCTTGCATCAACACACAGACAAGACCGTTAAATAAAGCATCACTGTAAACCACAAATTCTTTCCCCGACTTTGGTTGTACCAAAACAGGTGCCTCAGTCAACAATGTTTTCAATCTCTCAAAAATCTGTTGACAATTCTCAGTCCATTCAAACTTGACATCCTTATGCAACAGTTTCATCATCGAGGTAGCAATCATGGAAAACCCCTTTACGAACCGTCTGTAGTACCTCGCTAAGCCCAAAAAGCTTCTGACTTCTGACACATTTCTTGGCAGCTTCCACTCCACAATAGCTGAGTTCATACTCTGGTCAACTCTAATTCTATCACCTGGCACAATGTGCCCTAGAAATCTGACCTCTCGGAGCCAAAACTTACTCTTGCTAAATTTAGTATACAACTGCTTGTCTCTTAAAGTCTGCAAAACAATTCTTAGATGTTCTGCATGTTCACTCTCATCCCAAGAATAAACTAATATGTCGTCGATAAAAATGACTACAAACTTGTCCAAGTACGGTCGGAAGATACGATTCATCAAGTCCACGAAAATCGCAGGAGCATTCGTTAGACCAAATGGCATGACAAGAAACTCACAATGGCCATACCTCATTTGAAATGCAGTTTTTGACACATCTTGCTCCTTAACTCTCAACTGATAATAACTAGACCTTAGGTCTATCTTGGAGAACACCGTAGCTCCCTTCAGTTGGTCAAACAAGTCATCTATCCTTGGCAAAGGATACTTATTCTTCACTGTCACTTTATTGAGTTGCCTGTAGTCTATGCACAATCTCATCGACCTATCTTTCTTCTTCACGAAAAGTACCGGAGCACCGTACGGCGAAAAGCTCGGTCTTGTAAAACCCTTATCTGTTAAATCTTGCAATTGAACCTTCAATTCTTTCAACTCTAATGGTGCCATCCTATACGGAGCAACCGAGATAGGTGCCATTCCCGGAACTAACTCAAACCCAGACTCGACCTCTCTAATTGGAGGTAATCCAGGTAACTCCTCCGAAAACACATCTGGATATTCATATACCACTGGCGCTGACTCAATCTTTAGCTCTGACTCTTGAGTATTCAGACTCGTATCCTTTCCTCAAATATTTCTTGGCTACTATAGTTGAAATTATCACTGGTAGATTATTCGATCTACTTGATTCAACTTAAATGAAATCCCCATTTTCACATTTCAATTCAATAAACTTGCTACCGCAGTTTCAGTAAAACATTATGGGCAGTCAACCAATCCATGCCAAGAATCAAATCAAATTCATCAAATGGAAACAAGATAAGGTTTGCCAGAAAACAATGACCTCTAGCTGTCAAAGGACAATTCCTACACACCTTGTCAACTAGCACATGTTTGCCTAATGGGTTTGACACCTTTACTACAAATTTCGTAGACTCAACAACCATGTTCATACTAGATTCCAGTTTCATGCAAATATATGAATGGGTAGACCCTAGATCAATCAAAGCAATAACAGAAGTTTCTTGAAGAGAAAAAGTACCCGTTATCACATCTGGAGATGATGCCTCCTTGTGAGCATGAATGGCGTAAGTCCTTGCAGGTGCCCTACCCTCCGGTCTCACAGTAGAATATCAAGGCGCATCTCTACCACTAGTCCCACCTCTTGGGTTCTTTTGTGGTTTACCCCTTGAAGATACATTACTTGATCTTATCTCTTGCTTTCTTTCATTTTCATCCCTCTCAAGGTAATTTCGGATGAAATGATCGGGTGAACCACACTTGTAACAGTTTCTGCTATTCTCCCCACAGTCCTCCGTGTGTTGTCTTCCACAATTTGGACACTCTGGTTTAGACTTTAGATTGCCCATACTTGCCATCGAAGTAGTTTAAACTCTTAAGCCCGAGTAGGTACTACCTCGATCTCTATGTGAATACTCAACTGATGCAGTCGTTCGAGGGTTTAGTTCCTTGGACCTCTTCGATTGAGATTGGTATGATTTACTCATCGATCTTTTTCTCACATCCTGGGCATCATTCACAACTTTCCTCTTTTCCTTGTTCAGTTCTTCGGCCTTATATGCTCTAAAATCCAAACTAAAATTCTGACATCCTCATTCAATCCATCTTCAAACCTCTTGCACAAAATAGCTTCTGTAGACACGCACCCTTGTGCATACTTGCTGAGCCTAACAAACTCGCGCTCATATTCTACCACAGTCATTTTTCCTTGCTTCAGTTCAAGGAATTCTTTTCATTTTTGGTCCACAAACCTCTGACTTATATACTTCTTTTGAAACTCTTCCAAGAAGAAGTCCTACGTCTCTCTCTCAATTGGGACCACCGACGTCAACATTTTCCACCAATGGTATGTCGAGTCCCTCAGCAAGGACATGGCATATTTTAAGCTCTCCTCAGGTGTGTAGTAGAGTTTATCAAACAATCTCATCGAGTTCTCAAGCTAGAACTCCGCCTTCTCGAGGTCATCGTCTATATTAGCCCTAACCTCCTCAGCCCCTTGCTTCAAATCTTATCTATCGGAGGCTTAGTTATCCTCACCAAATCTATACCTTAAGGAGCCACAGGAATTGCCAGAGGTATAGGAGGGCATGGAGGAGGTTTAGCATTAGGGTTTGCTCGTACGTACTCCGTGTACCAATTGCTCATCATTTGGAGAAAGGCTTCCTGAGCCTCTTCTCATTGACCCTTAGTCTGGGGTCCACTTTCTACAGGCACGGTCCTTTGCGCGGCATATTTTAAGCTCTCCTCAGGTGTGTAGTAGAGTTCATCAAAGAATCTCATCGAGTTCTCAAGCTAGAACTCTGCCTTCTCGGGGTTATCATCTATATTAGCCCTAAACCCCTCAGCCCCTTGCTTCTAAATCTTATCTACCGGAGGCTTAGTTATCCTCACCAAATCTATACCTTGAGGGGCTGCAGGAACTGCCAGAGGTATAGGAGGGCGTGGAGGAGGTTTAGCATTAAGGTTTGCTCATACGTACTCTATGTACCAATTGCTCATCATTTGGAGAAAGGCTTCCTGAGCCTCTTCTCCTTGACCCTTAGTCTGGGGTCTACTTTCTACAGGCACGGTCCTTTGCGAGGGAGCTAGCGTATTACTAGTTGCATCATCAGTTGTCGCTCGATCGGGATCCATTACTATATAAAAACAAAGTTTAGAATCTTTAAAAGCCACCACACTATCAATATATGCTTATGACATGTATAGCTAGACCTTAACACACGCTATGATAGTCTGAGAATTGATTAAACCATAGCTCTGATACCACTAAATGTAACACCCCTTACTCGTATTCTATGCCATAACCGGATATGAGGCGTTACCGTACTTAACTCACATGTTCATACAACTTTGGGCAATCAAATTCCATTCCAAATTAAAAAATTTTCCAAACACACCTCTAATATCCTTATAATGAGACTACGAGGCCCTAAACACACTTCCAAAAGTTTTGAAAATAAATCAAAAACTTGCACGCAATTAGGAAAATTTTACCTAAATAGGGGCCACACGCCATTGTGAGATGGGACACGCCTGTGTGGTATTTCACACGCCCATGCCTTGTACCCGTGGTCGACACTGACTTGCATCACACGGTCAGCCACACGTTCGTGTGCTGTACCTGTGGTCGACACTGGCTTATTCCACACGGCCTGTCACAAGCCTGTGTGCTTCAACCGTGTGACGATTTAAATTCTAAAATCAAGGTGCAGACTTCACACGGCCTGGGCACATGCCCATGTCCGTGGCCGTGCCTCCCACATGGCTGAGACACACGGCCGTGTCTCTACCCGTGTGTTTACTACTAGGCTTATTGACTTGAAATTCTAACATTCAAGGGGACACATGGCCTGGTCACACACCCATGGAACTGACCGTGTGTCATACACGGCTTAGACACACGCCCATGTGCCTACCTGTGTGGACAAGAACAAGGCTATTTTCCAAGCTCTCTCATCACCCTAACTCACTTAAACATAATTCACCCTCCTCCAACAATTCAATAATGCATTTTCAGAGCCAAACAAACCATTCATGTACTCTACACAGTCATGAATAACCTCTTCTTATAATTGACTAATAGTATTGAGCCATTAACTATGGCCACGTACAAAATAATTTGTCTATAAAGAGCCAACACACACACTTGGCCAAAATACAAACATTTCACCTAGTCTAGCCCCTATACATGCCATACTCAAAATTCTAATTCAAAATATACCAAGATGAGCTGATAGTGTGGGTGATCTTCCGATTATCTTTGTATCCCAACCCGACTCTTTGACTCTATAAAATAAGGGAAAAAATGGAGTAAGATTTAAATCTTAGTAAGTTTACATGTAAACAGTAAACATCATAACATGTGCTAAACAATAAATAGCATTTCACAATCCAAGGTCATGCTTACTCATTCATCTCTTACCACATTTCAACCATATCACAACCAAATGCTCTTGTTATTTAACATACATCCCTGCACTTGATCACCACATGATCACATGAAACAACACATCATAATTACACAATAAATCATTCTTAGTAATATCAAACATTCGGTGGTATCACACTTAGCCCACCATTTATTGTTAACAGGGTGATATCGCACATAGCTCACCCGCAAGAATATTTACGGTGGTATCACACTTAGCCCACCAAATAACACTAATGATGGTATCGTACACAGCTCATCGTGAATAAGTGATAAGGTGGTATCGCACATAGCCCACTAACAAAAATAATTAAGGTGGTATCGTACATAACCCACCATTATTTACTACGAATAACATTCCGCATCTACATATCTATTTCGACATTCATACAGGATTTATTCATTGACTACCTAATCCAATCCATTTAAATCATTAGTGCTCTCGAACATACAATGCACCAATAGACAACAACATATGAATTTAAGATGCATCATTTACACATAAACTTACCTTGGTGCAAAATGTGTTAATGTGCGATTTAATCCGAAACCTTACCTTTTCCTCAGTCAAGGTTAATTCTACGTTCCTCTTGATCTATAACAACAAAATTCACTCATTTAATACATTTTATGATCATAATGCATCATAATCTCTACTTAGTCAAAAATAACCATTTTGCCCTTGTACTATTGCAAAATTACGATTTTGCCTCTAGGCTCGTAAGTCATTTTTCAACACATTTCCTCATTAAACAAGCCTAGCTCAACATTTATTCCTGTTAAAAAAACCCACCAATCTAACTATTTCATGCATTTATTACCAATTTACAACATTTACAACTTAGTCTCATTTAGGTGTTTTCATGACAACACCTTTCACAAAAGTTGTTTCTCATCTCCCCAACATTCATTTTCTTCCATAAAAATTTAGCTAACAACATAAACCCTCTCATGGCAAGACCCTAAACTTTAACCATTCACAAATTAGTCCCCTCATTAGTTAGCTTAAGCTTTAGGGACTCCAAAAGTACAAAAATTATCCAATAAAACCACCAAAATCACTTACTTACAAGGAGATAGCTTACTGAGAGTTTGAACCCCAAAAGCTATATTTTTCTCTTTAATTTTCGGTGGAAGGAGGGTGAATAATGAAAGATGATAACATCTTTTGTTCATATTATTTTATTCATTTTTATCACCTAATTTCCACCAAATTTGACCAACATTTAATATCTTGTCTCCCTATTTTCTATATGGCCGTCCATCACTCATCCAATGGCCTAATTTCACTTTAAAGACCTCCAATTTGATATTCTTTGGCTATTAGACACGCCTCCCACTTATAATAGAACTTTCGCACTTTATGCGATTTAGTCATTTTTCACAATTTCACATACAATTGCTAAAACTAAAACACAAAATTTTCATGCATCCTTATAAACATGCTTTATTTCATAAAGTATTATGAAAATAATTTTCTTCAACCTCAGATTAGTGGTCTCGAAACCACTGTTCTGACTAGCCCTAAAATCGGGTTGTTACAAATCCTGCTCTAGCAGTCTTAGTTGAAACCATCATTTCACTCAATTTCATCAAAAGGAAAGGAGATGAGCATTTCTTAGGATGTGCACAGTTGTTGTTCGTATGGATGAAAAGCCATTTTAGGTGCCTCTATAAGTGCTTTCATCAGGTGTTTGTTCCTTTGACTAGGCTTATAGAGGAATTTCTGGAAAGTGAGTGGCCTCTAAATCAATTGATTAAGGAGTAGGTTCAGAACCTTAGTACATTGACATACTAAGAAATAGAATAGAAGGCTCCATAGATAATTCAGAGCACGATACTCATCGGGTGCAGTGGTCATTTGTGGGTTCTTTTAATTGGCATATGGGGAGCCATCAGTTATTCATCGTTGATGGTTCTGAGCCAATATGGGTATGATCAATGTGTACCTGCTACAGCTAGTTTAAATAGGGTGGAAGTTTTAGGTTAGAACCTGGGCTTTTGGAAGAAATTGGAAGAGATACGAATTAAGTGGGGTCAAACCTTGAGCTTGCAATCATGAACCTTTTTCAACCATTCCCCCTTGGAAACGTATATCCGGTGGCACCTAAAAAGAAGCAAAATCTTTGTGTCAGCACAATTTAAGGGAAAAAGAAAGGTCCCAAATGATGTAGCCGAGCTAATAAGCGACTTAGAGATGCGTCTGATGGGTAGAGATGAAGAGGTCGGACAATAATGAGAGTATCATCAGGCATATGTAAAGGAAAATGAAGAAGAAATCATGAGACAACAGTAGCAACACCGGTTAGACATGAAAGGAAGAGAGGAGGAACTAAGAATACAGTTAGAACGACATCAACGAGAAAGATCTGACTTTGTTCGCTCAGATTCAGAGGTTGAAGGTGGATCTAAGTTTGTGGGCTAATGAATTCCAGAAAGCGCGAGAACAAGAACGAACTTGGAGGAGGGTGTCTAATGAGAAAATTCATGAAATTGAGGTGCTAAAGGAGGAAATTTTTCGTCTGACTAAAGAATTAAAGACAAAAGAAGAGCAAAACAAAGAGGCCACAGAACAATATACAGAGCTTGCAGAGTGCTTTGTCGTAGTGGAACAAATGGAGTAAGTCGACAAGAGGTGTTTGCAACAATGCACAGGGAGGGTCAGGTTTTTGCTGAGCAAGCCAAAGACATATGTGAATAGATTGAAGAACTTAAAAAAAGAATCTACCCCTTTTGCGACTAAGAACGAGCCTGCAATGAAACTTTTGGAGGTGGCTCAGGCACATTACCAAAAGCTTATCAAGCTCATGAGGAGGAAGAAGAAGAACGACGAGTAGATATTTGCCCTATGGCAATAGGATCGATTATTTTCTTTAAGTATGAATGAAAAATGAAAAAAAAAACTTTTTAAGTCGAACAATTTTTGAACCTTTCATGAAAGAATATTTATATTCAAGTATATTTAGGACAATGTGCCCCAATTTTATTCATTCATTCATCCATTCGTTCACTCATTCGTTTATTTGTTTATTCATAAACATCATTTAAAAAAAATAAAAGAACATTTTTTTATGAAAAATCCAAATAATTTTCTAACTTTGGAAATAAATGTCATTTGAAAAAGGACCAAGGATAGCTTACCAGTATAACACCCGATCAAAAGCCAAAAAGATGACGGAAGAAGAATTAGCACGCATTGCCAAACTAGAGGAACAGATGGAAAGGATGATGGAAATGATGACTCAAAGTAAAGGCCAAGGTAGGAGAAGGAAGTTGCACTTTGGACAATCCAATCCCTTTTTACGATGATACAAGGGTATATCACAAAGATTTACCGCTTCAAGCGCCATGTGTGACCATTCAGATCCCAAGAGTAAAAAAAGTTCCCTGCAAGCTAGGAGCCAAGAGAAGTGGACAAGGGAAAGTTAATTATGGATGAAAAAGCTCATATATTTAGGCTAATTGAGGAACATTTGAAAGCCATCGAAGGATTAGACACCTTCGGATCTGTAGAAGCAGAAGGCCTGTGTCTGGTACCCGATGTGGTCGTCCTACCAAAATTCAAAGATTCTGACTTTGAAAATTTCAATGGTAGCAGTTGCCCCATTACTCACATCGCCATGTACTGTAGGAAAATGGTTGCTTACTCCAAAGATGAGAAACTACTAATGCACATATTTCAAGATAGTCGAACCGGATCTGTGGCTCATTGGTATGTAAAGTTGGACAGGAGCCATATTCAAACTTGGAGAGAGCTCACACATGCATTTATTACTCAATACAAACATATTGTAGATATGGCCTTAGACCACTTAACTCTGCAGAACATGTAAAAGAAGTGAAATGAAAGCTTTAAGGAATACGCATGTACAGCCCCCGCTCATAGAAAAGGAGACCATTGCTTTGTTTGTTCGTACACTAAAAGGCATATACTACGACACGGTGGTAGGAAATGCCTCTAAGGCCATCACAGATATGGTATTATCTAGAGAAATGATAGGGAATACATTGAAGTCGGGCAAAATAGATGACCTTTTGAGCGCGAAGAGAGGTTTCGTTAGGAAGAAAAATGAAGAAAAAAAAAACAATCACACCAGACAGATACCTATGCTCTTATTTTCCATACTCGAGCCCAATACCTCCACGCCCCCAAATCCTGGATATAAATGCTACCAATACTTCACTGTTTATGTATCATTCACCTGTACCCGTTACAAATCCCCCATGTTAACTATGCCAACATAGTCCCCACAGACTCAACCTCCAAGGCCAGTATAGAAGAGGCCTATATTTGATCAAATTCCCATCCTCTACGCAGAACTTTTTTCGATTCTAGTGGAGAAGTACCTCATTGTACCTACACACAAGGAACCAATGCAACCACCATTTCCAAAGTGGTATGATGCTAATGCTCGATGTGAGTATCACTCTTGCAATCCAGGTCATACCATTTAGAACTACTTAGCATTGAAATATAAGGTGTAAGAACTCATAAGGGCAGAAAAGATAAATTTTCAGTGAGAGAATACACTGAATATTAACACAAATCCATTACCAAACCACAATCAAACAGTTAATGCTATAACTGAAGAAAACAGCCTTCAAAGGAAAAGAGTGGAAGAAATCACAACCCTACTCAAATGACTCGTCGACATCTTGAGGAAGTTAAATCTAATTCACGTTGAGCCACCTAGGTCTGTAATGGGAATTGATATGGATCAAATCTGTAAATTTTACTAAGGAGCTCGAGGACACTCTATCCAAGTTTGCCCAACGTTTACGGAACATATACAGTGTCTCTTAGATTTTTTCCAACTAGAGATACAAGAGGGTGTTAAGATCAATAAGATAAACATGTTATATACGAAACTTGTCACCATCGTATATGGAAAGAAAACCCTTATTTAAAAAGAGTCTACCTTAAAGGCTGTACAAGATGATGTGTTGGTCATCAGGGTTCTCGGTCTTTTTAAGTATAGAGATCACCAATGAGTTCCTTGGAGATATAATTATGAGGTGGTTGGATCTAATGCCTACAATGTGTCAGGACTCAATGGCATAACTTGAAGCAGGCGTTGTTACAGGCCAAACACAGTGGGGAAAGAACCTTGTGGTAAGGAAGTGATTTAAAAAAAATCAACCAGAAATTGACAATAAAGAAGCTAATAAGGAAATGAGGAGGACCAAAAGGGAGAAGTTGAGAATGATGAAGTTAAAAAATTTTTGCGTCTGATAAAGCACAGTGAGTATAGTGTGGTCGAGTATTTGAAGAAAAAACTAGCAAGAATTTCTCTGCTGTCACTACTTTTGAACTCGGAGCCACATAGGGAGGCTCTTGTACAAGTTCTAAAACAAGCCTACGTCGCTCACAACGTGTCAGTGGATAATGTCATTCACTTAGCAGGGAGCATTTTGGCCCAAAATCACATATATTTCAATGATGATGAAATACCCCTGGATGGAAGAGGAAGTACCAAGGCACTACCCATTTCAATAAAGTGTAAAGCCTATTCCGTAGCTAGGGTTCTAATAAAAAATAGGTCATAAATCAACGTCCTACCTTTGTCAACATTGTCTAAGCTGCCTGTGGACACCTCGTACATGGTATCGAGCCCTTTAGTGGTGCGAGCTTTTGATGGCACCAAAAGAAGCGTGATTAGCAAAATAGAGATTTCATTATTGGTAGAAGTTGTTAATTTCTTTATTCGCTTCCAGGTGATGGATATAACACCTTCTTATAGTATGTTATTGGGATGCCTTTGGATTCATTCGTGTTGGGTGGTACCATCGTCCTTGCACTAAAGATTGAAATTTGTAGTCAATCAGAATTTGTGCATCGTGCGAGGCAAAAATGACCTATTGCCAAATTTTCATTTAATAGAAGTGGATGATGATGCAATAGAGAGTTCTTTCCAGACCTTTGAGGTGGCCACTACATCTTACGTGGCAGAGGGAATGCAAGCCCCTAAGCTTCATGTGCCATGAACAGTGAACATGTTATTTGCCCAAATAATAGGGAAGGGTTAGAAAATCCACTTGGGTTTGGGAAAATACCTACAAGGTATCTCAGAACCCATTTTTGTTCCTGCTCAAAAGGATACAAGAGGGTTGGGAAATAAGCCCACAAGGGAGGATGTCGAGAGGATATGTAAAGAGCGGAGAGCAAAGAGGTTGGCCCGTATGGCTGGAAAGATGGTGGTGGACCCTCCTTTGATTTGTCCTCCACTATCTAAGACCTTTTACTCAGTAGGATTTGAGCACTAGGAAAATACCCCGGTTAAGTTAATGATTAATGGAGATGTAATGGATCTAAACATGATTAGCGATAGGGTGTTGATGTAATGGACAACTGGCAGGTCATACTGTTATCCACTATCCTTGAGTCCTGTAAGATGAAATCTTTTTTTAGAGTTTTTATATCAAAGTTTAATATCATTTAGTTAATTTAATTTCCTTCAAAATCCATGTAAAACTATTTTATCTTTAATGAAATCAAATTTGGATCATGTCCCTAGTCACTTTTATTCATTCAGTCATTTTCACGGAAATTAGGATTGGAACCACTCTCAGGCCAGAGCAAAGTTAATTATTGAAGGATCTACTCATTGAGTTCTCAGATGTGTTTGCATGGTCATACCAAGATATGTCGGGTTTGGACACCAATATCGTGGAACTCAAGCTACCTTTGAAATTAGATTGCAAGCCCGTATACCAGAAGTTGAGAAGGATGAAACCTGAAATGTTGTTGAAGATTAAAGAAGAGGTCAAGAAACAATTCGATGTGGGATTTTTGGAAGTAGCTAAATACCCAGAGTGGGTGGCGAATATTGTACTAGTACCTAAAAAGGATGGGAAAATCAGAATGTGTTTTGATTATAGAGATTTGAACTGAGCTGGCCCCAAGGATAATTTTTCGTTATCTCATATACATACATTGGTGAATAACACTGCTAAAATTGTGTTCTCTCTTTCATGGATGGATTCTCAGGGTATAATCAAATCAAAATGGCAAGGGAGGACATGGAAAATACTACGTTCATCACGACCTGAGAAACTTTTTGATACAGGGTCATGCCATTTGGTTTAAAAAATGCTGGGGCCACGTATCAACGAGCAATGATGACACTTTTCATGACATGATGCATAAAGAGATTGAAGTTTATGTTGACGATATGATAGCAAAGTCTGCTAGGGGGAAATTCATGTGGAAAGCCTCCACAAACTATTTGAAATATTGAGAAAATAGAAATTGAGATTGAATCTGACAAAATGTATTTTTGGGGTAAAGTCGAGGAAGCTGTTAGGTTTTATAGTGAGTGAATGGGGAATTGAAATACATCTAGACAAGGTTCAAACTATTCAAGATTTGACACCTCGTAAAACTCAAAATAAGGTAAGAGGTTTTTTGGGGTGGTTAAATTACGTGTCTCATTTTATCTTACAATTGAAAATAAATGTGATCCAATCTTCAAGCTCTTATGTAAGGATAGTGATGGTGAATGGACTGAATATTTTCAAAAAGGCGTTTGAGAAAGTAAAAGTGTATTTGGCTAAGCCACCAATTTTGATTCCCTCAGTGCGAAGAAGACCTTTGATTTTGTATTTGGTAGTGCTGGATAATTCCATAGGTTGTGTCATGGGTCAACGAGGTGGTTCAAACAAGAAAGAGCACGCAATCTATTATATGAGCAAGAAGTTCATGGAATATGAAGCCAAGTATGAAAAGATGTGCTGTGCTTTAGCATGGACCGCACGTCGACTAAGGCAATACATGTTGTATCAGACCACCTTTTTCGTCATAAAGTTGGACCCTTTGAAGTACATTTTTGAGAAGCCATCATTGTCAGGGAAAGTTGCTCGTTGGCAAGTGGTTTTGTTAGTGTATGCCATTGTCTATGTGTCCCAAAAGGTTATAAAAGGAATCATAGTCGCAGAATTCCTAGCGGATCACGCGAAAGG
Source organism: Gossypium rotundifolium (assembly GCA_025506655.1). NCBI lineage: Eukaryota > Viridiplantae > Streptophyta > Magnoliopsida > Malvales > Malvaceae > Gossypium > Gossypium rotundifolium. Next base: position 81,179,315 of record CP106722.1, on the reverse strand, counting down.
GAATACGAGCCCATGAGTTTTGATTTCTCAGATGAAGAGATCATGTTAATTTTGAAGTACAAAGAAGAAATTTGGAGGGTGTATTTCGATGGAGCATCCAAAATGATTGGGCATCGGATTGGGGCAGTAATAATCTCCCCAAATGGCCAATACTTTCCCTCTACGGCTAAACTGATGTTCGCCTGTACGAACAATGTAGTTGAATACAAGGCATGCATTTTGGCACTTCAGATATCCATTGAGAAAAAGATTAGGGTTTTAAAAGTTTTTAGTGACTTAGCATTAGTTGTTTACCAATTAAGAGGAGAATGGGAAACAAGGAATTCCAAGCTGATTCACTATCAAACATATGTGCATGAACTGATCAAAGAGTTTGATAATGTCCAATTTTGTCATTTTCCAAAAGAAGAAAACCAGTTAGTAGATGCATTAGCTACTAGCCACCATGTTCAAAGTAGGATCTGAAACAAAAGTGCAACATAAATAGCTAAGGGTTAAGGACTCATCGGCCTACTGTGCAAGAGTAGAATTGGGGACAGATGGAAAACCGTGGTATGTTGACATTAAATGATATTTGCAATACCAACAATAACCGGATTGCGCCTTAGAAAATGATAAACGAACAATTAAGAGGCTGGCTATGGGCTTTTTCTTAGAAAGTGAGTTTTTGCACAAAAGAGGACGTGACAAAACCCTGTTGAGATGTGTCGACACATAAAATACGAATCAGATAATGAAGGAAATCCATGATGGAGTATGTGGAGCACATAGTAACGGACATATGCTGGCAAGGAAAGTCATGAAGGTGTGATATTTTTGGTTAACATTGGAACTGGATTGTTTAAATTATGCTCGAAAATGTCATAAATGTCAGATTTATACAGATAGTATTAACGCTCCTTCTACCAATCTTCATGTCTTGGCGCCTCAGTGCCCGTTCTCAATGTGGGGCATGGATGTCATTGGCCCCATTTCACCGAAAGCATCAAACGGGCATCGCTTTATCTTTGTAGTGATTGATTATTTCACCAAGTGGGTCGAAGCTGTTTCATATTTCAATGTAGCTCGATCAGTGATATGCAAATTTTTGAAAAAAGAGGTCATTTGTTGGTACGATTTACCAGAAAGACTCATCTAAGATAATGCCAAGAACTTGAACAATGCTTTGATAGAAGAGGTTTGTACACAATTTAAGATCAAGCATCACAATTCCGCGCCATATTGTCCAAAAATGAATGGGGCAGTCGAGGCCGCAAGCAAGAATATCAAGAAGATCATTTTCAAGGCAACAGAAATGTATAAGGATTGGCATGAGAAACTCCCTTTTGCTCTCCACGCATACCGCACATCAATGACAACTTCGACTAGAGTTACTCTGTTTTCATTAGTGTATGGCATGGAGGATGTTTTACCTATTGTGGTTCAAATCCCATCTCTACGAGTGTTGAGGAAGGTACGACTAGAGGAAGCTGAATGGATGCAACAGAGATATGAGCAGTTGAATTTAATAGAGGAAAAGAGATTAGTAGCTTTATGTCATGGCCAGTTGTATCAACAAAGAATGATGAAGGCATATAATAAGAAGGTGCGGCCAAGGTAATTGAGAGAAGGAGATCTAGTACTGAAGAATATTTTGCCATATGTTCAAGATCTTCGGGGAAAATGGACACCAGAATTGGAGGGGCCGTATGTGGTGAAGAAAGCTTTCTCTGGTGGAGCATTGATTCTCGCCGAAATGGGCGGAGACTGTAACAGCCCGTTTTTGGGTCAAATCAGAACAGTAGTTTTGAGACCACAAATCCAAAGTCAAAATATTTATTTTATTATTATTTTAATGTTTACATCATGATAGCATGTATGTATGAAAATTTCGTGATGAAATTTTATCGTTTGATTGGTCAATTTGAAAAAAAAAGAATAAATCGCGTAATGCGTAAAACTTGAGTTCTAATAGCTAAAGGTGTCTAATAGCTATATAACCTTAAATTTAAGGTCCTTATGTGGTAAATAACCCATAAAATGTTAGTGGATGATAGTGGCTTGGCATTTTGTGTAATTATTAAAGTTTTTAAAGGTTATAATAGTTATTTGGTAATTAATGATAATTAAAACTAGTAAAATAACATCCATCTTCATCATTTTATCAACCATAACAGATTTTAACCTAAGGAAAACGTGGATAAGATTGGCCAAGCTTCCTAGTTCAATTGGTGAGTGATTCTTGTCTCATTTTTAATGATTTCTACGTTTTTGAGATCGTTCCAGCTTATTCTAGGTAGCCCAGGGACTATTTTGCAAAATTATTAAAGTATTTGAATGTTGTTATTGTTGAATGCATGAGTATTTTGTTAGTTGATGATGGAAAATAAAACATTTTTGTTAGATGTACAAGTTTTGTAAAGTGAATTTTGGTAAAAATGTCAATTTTGGATTAAATTGTGAAATATGAAAATTTAGTGGTTAAATTTTAAAATACATGGAAAATATGAGCTAATATGAGAATGGGTAATATTCGGCCAGCATGAATTTGTATTAAATTGAATGAATTGTGATTTTATGTGATTAGGACTAAATTGCAAAAAAGTGAAATAATAGGGGCAAAAATGTAATTTTTCCAAAATATGTAAATTGTGCTAAACTGAATGAAATGATGATTAAATAAGTAAATTTTCATATTATATAGATTGAGATAAATGAGATTTGGATCTAGAACGGGGGAAAATAAAGTATCGGATTAATCAACCTAATTTGTCGTTACAGCGAACGAGGTAAGTTCATATGTTATAATTTCCTTTCAAATGTATTTTATATGCTTTGATATAGCATGAATTGTGATTATGTGATCACGTACGAGTTTAGAAATGATTCGATGAAGATTCGACAGTTGGAAACCCGATTGAACCTTAGGAATAGTTTAGGATACTAGTGACATGTCATTAGGTATACTTGAGTTGGCTTCGGGCCATGATTTACCACCATGTGTGTGAGATAAACCGATTTGGCTTTGGGTCATGCATATTGACTGATTTGGCTTCGGGCCATGATATCAGAATTTTGGATAAGTTACCTTGATTTGGCTACGTGCCACGGTATATGTACTTATCTTGTGAGATCCTTGAGTATCCAACTTCTATTCTGAATGGTTCAATGGGTAAATGAAAGACGAAAAGGTATACGAGATTCGTACGAGATGGTACAGGTATGTGTATAAACCAATTTACCTTTGAATGGGAGAAATGATGACGAATGTAAATGGTTTTGTGATTGAGCACTTGAAAGGTTTGATAGTTAAGGAAAGTTACATATTGACATATTGAAATTAATGAATCATGTTTAAGTGATTGCATTAAGTTTATCTCATACGAGTTTACTAAGCTTTATAGCTTACTTTGTTTATTTTCCGTGTTTTATAGTGATATCAAAGCTAGCTCGAATTCGAGGATCGTTGGAGATCGCTTCACACTATCCACCTATATCTTGGTATCAATGAATTTTGGTAATTTGAGTATATGGCATGTATAGGGACTTTGAGTCATGTTAGTTATATTTTGGTAATGACCTTGGCCAAATAAATTGGCTTGTAAATGCTTATATTTTGGTCTGTATATATAGCCATGGGTAATGGCTTAATTTTGGTATATTTGGTATGTATGAATTATGTTCATATATATATATGCTTATGTCTTGTGCTTATTTAGTTGGTTAAAATGATTGATGATAATAAGTACCATGAATGGTAAGTTAATGATTTGAATAATTGGTAACATGCTTGTGAATGTAAATGTTTTGAGTTGTAAATATAGCCATGAGAGTTGGCTTAATTTGGTGAATTTTGGTTATGTGCGTATATGTGAATATATGGTTGATATTAGATGTGAATTATGTTTGTGAATTGGTTTAAAATGATGTATGATTGGTATAAGTATAGTTAGTTGAATTGGTATGTTTTGATGGAGTAAGGTTTGAGGTTATAAGCATGTTGATTGTGGCTGAATTGAATGTTATTTATGCTATGATTTGGTATCATTTGAGCTTGTTCAAGTATGTGCAATTGGGTGGCAAAATGCTTTAGTAAATAGCTTATTTTTGTCCACGCGGGCATGTATCTCAACCGTGTGTGACACAAGGTCATGTTGCACAGCTGTGTGTCCTCTGGTGTTGAAATTGAACTGAAGTCAGTATGCTCCACACAGACTCACACTGTAACATCCTAAAATAGGGGTTATTCATGATTGAATTATTTTACTTGTGTTTAAATTTATGTGATATTATTTGTGGTGTTATAAGACTCAATTAGGGGTCTTGAGTAGGCTTGGTTTAGTAGAATAATTTTTAGTTTGGTTTATTTAATGAAGTGGATTATGTGAGCTTAGCACTTAAGTTAATTTAAGTGTTCATTTATAGCACAAGGGGAGTAAGTGGCAAGTTGGTTAAGGAGCTTGAAAGGTAGCTTGAGGTTAGAGGTTCGAGTGGTATGTTTAGCATTTTGAAGGTTTATTTTTGTGTATTAGCATTGATGGCCGGTCAAACTTATTTATGACAGGTGGACTAATAACTTTTGGTAAGTTGAAATTTTGTTTAAGGAAAACTTAAGTTATGGGATAAGATTCTTGAGGTTATGGAAGGATATCTTAAAGTTATGGTATATTGAGGGGACAAAAGGCTTGGTTTGTGGAAAATGTTTTGGAAACAATTCTTATGCCTTTAGTGGATGTATGTGGACGGCATGGGTGTCTAGGGGGTGGCCGAATTTTGTTAGGTAGCTTGGGAGGGGAATAGTTGGCCAATTCTCCTTTTGAACATCTTTTGCATTTTTGTTTTCCCTCTCCAAAAATCCTTTGTTTGGCCGAATGAGTATTGTACATTTTGTGCAAGTTTTGTTTTTGGTTAGCCTTCATTTTGTTTGAACCAAAATTTATATTTTCTTTCTCTCATCTCTTCCTTTGAAACCGAAAACATCTTTTGCACTTTCGTGCACTCTTTCTCCCATCTCTCTTCCTCTTTTCTTACTTTTGGTATTTGCTCAACATCACTTTTTCCTTTTATTTTCTTCTTGACCGAACCTCTTTCTTCCCCAAATCCTCTTTTCTTTTCTTTTCTTCCATTATTTTTAAAATCGAATCCTCTCCCTCTCATTCTCATTTTCTTTGCTACTCACATACTCTATTTCTTTTTCTCCATAATATCTTTTGTTATCTTCATTCAAAACCATAGCCGAATCTTCTACTTCCTTGTTAGTATTATTTTTGTTGACCGAATATTCAAAGGGTAGGCATTCATTTTTGGGTTTTCTGTCAATCGATTTTGGTAAGGTGGTAAGAGTTTATTTTAAAGGATTATTCTTTTAAGTATTCGTTTAAGCCGAAGGCTAATAACCTTAATGATGATGGTTGATTGTAGGGAAGTGAGGCCGATTCACATTTAGGAGTGTGTTGGCTAGTGTTCGAAGGCATTTGGGTAAGGTTTCAGGGTTCACAAGGAACCCTTCTCAATTATTTTGGTTTGGCCGAATAGGCCATGGCACTAATGTCCATTTTTGGCCGAATATAGGGGCAAGAATACTTGTGTGACCGATTTGTCTATTCGGGATTTAGGACTCTTGTTAATATCAGGTGTGTACATACACATCTTGTAACTTTTTAATATGCTAAGTGTTATATTATGCCTAATCGATTTGTGTAGATATGGATGTAATACCATCATGGTATTAATAAGGACTCGGGTAAGTCTTTATTGCCTTGAGATTATTATTTGATGCTTTTGGGAAGCATGACACATTTGGTATGTGTATTAATTGTTATATGGCAAATGATAAATTTATTAATGTTGTTAAATAAACCTTTTAGTATGATTATTGTAAAAGCATGTATTTGCTTGATGTGGGTTGATGAGTGGAGGCGTTGATATTCGTGTCGACGGACACGGTGTTTTAGTAACACATTGTGACTACGATCACGGAGGTTTGGTACCTCCAGAGGTTTGGCACCTCATAGCGACTTGTCCCTGTGGTTGAAACCACCGTGGGTTGGCCCCACTTTGAGATATGGGATCGTCGGCCAGTGATTTGGTATCACACGATGGGTTGGCCCCATCATTTGATTTGTGTCTTGGACACCGAGATTTAGTATCTCCGGTGATTTGGCATCACATTTGTGACTATATGTCACCGGTGGTTTAGCACCACCGGTGGTTTGGTACCACAGGGGTAGAGAAAGCGTTTGGATGGTTAGGATGGGTGCATCTTAAACTTATGCATATTAATTGGTTATGATTTGTGTATGTTGTTGCACTAAACCGGGGAAGGGTTACACATTGAGTCTTGGTGACTCACCTTCTCCTTTAATTTTTCAGGTGATTCGTAGATTGCGGGTGAGGAGCCGGATGGACTCGAGGTGGCCATGCAGTGGAGACTTTTAATAAATGAATTTTGGATTTTATCTATCTTACTTTTGGGTTTATGTTGCTTAATTGTAATAAGGCCTCCTAGGATGATTTTATTATTGCTGCATGTTTGAATGTTTTGTTTAAACTATATGATGATGTTAAAACGGATGCACATGTTTTCTCAAATTAAACGCAAAATGTTTTAAAGTACCATCGGGTACATTTGAAAATTTGTAAACAACTCGATTCAACAAATATTTTTAAATAAATTAAGTATGGTTTTTAACTAATAAAATTTCAATTGAAAGGCAATTCGACTAAGTTTTAAAATGGTTTTCAAAATGTTTTCTCTGTAGCAAACCAAATTCAGTCATATTGTTTGGGCCGGGTTTGGGGTGTTACAAATTGGTATCAGAGCCCAGTTCAAAGCTTCATTTGTGGGGCCCAAGGCCCAAAAATGTTTTTAGTAGGCCTATTTGAAATATTTTGGTTTTGAATAAGCATGGCACCGAGTCTCCCAAGACCTATCCGCCTGTAAGTACCTCTAACTTTTGTATGAATTATTTACTGTAGAAGGGTAGGAAGCATGGGACGTAGATAGTGATAAGTATTTTAAACTTTAGGACTAGTTTACCTTAAACAATGACATAAGACTTTAAAAGCCTAATTAAACAAACCTAGGACCAAGTCGTAGAGAGTTAGGGTGTGGTAACCTTGAGTGCGCATGTCTAGGATTGGATCCGGAAGAGCTTGGTATTTAAGCAGTCCACGTGACTCACCTCCTCTTCGTGGGATTCCTACCTGGTGCATAGCTTCGGTTCACCCTAACCAAGAGGACTCGGTCATAGGCAAAACCCTAAATAAAACCCGAAAGGGATTAGCCATGTTTTAGGAAAACTTCTGTTTTAAAATCACTAAATTATCTCTTTTTGATAATAGGACAAATTTATCTTCAAAAATTTTCAAATAATCCCGGTTTACCAAAATTACCAAAATGCCCCTAGTGGCAAAATTACAAAAATGCCCTTGGTTCTAGAATTATCGAATTACCTCGATTTTAATAAAATATTCTTACTTTGCAAAAGTAGCCGAAAATCTTGTATTTCAAAATATATACACTGACTTAGGAAATTTACAAAATTACCCCCTACTGACAAAATTACCAAAATACCCTTAATTTTAAAATTTTTCCATACCTTTAAATTGAAGAATTTTTGAAAATATTCTTCAATTTTTTAAATTACAAAATGATTTGATTTATTAAAGTTTTCAAATTTCTTGATTTATTACGAAAATACCCTTGTAGGAAAAATGGCGAAAATACCCACAGGTTAGAAGCAGACGAAATGCCCAAGAGTGCATAGGTATGAAAGGTATTAGGAATGGATGTACTTTTCTGTAAACTAGATAGAAGACTTAAAACTCTATTTGATCGAAAGAATCTCTATTAAATTCTTATCATAAAATTTCTTGTGAATAACCAAGTGAAACATGTACTAATTCATAAAATTTCCTAATCAGTTAAAGTACGATAGTTAGAATGAGCTTTAGAGGACGTGGCCGTCGTGGGCGAGGAAGGGTAGGATGATGATGTCGAACACATCGGTCGGTCGAGAATTTGAGAACGATATCCGCCACCACCACCCCCAACTTTTAGAAGCCGAGAAGCGGATCGACGGGTGATAGCGCAGTGTCTGGCGATCTTCGCGGGTTCGGAAAGGGTAGCTGGAATGGGTGGAGGTGGAGGAGCTCAAAAATCGGTACCTGAGAGACTTCGAGCTAACGGCGCTGAATTTTTTCGAGGTGTATCTGGTGTAGCACCAAATACGGCTGAGTATTGGCAAGAATCGACTGAAAGAATCATGGATGAGATAGATTTGACAAATGAGGAGAAACTGAAAGGGGCGGTGTCGCTTCTCAAGGATGAGTCATATCGATGGTGGCTCACGGTTCGGAATGGTGCTGTAGTAGAAGATCTCACTTGGGACTTCTTTAAGGCAGCATATGAAAAGAAATATATTGGGTCTAGTTACATTGATGCGCAGCGTAAGGCATTCCTGAGTTTGGTCCAAGGGAGTAAATCCGTATCAGAGTATGAGGCTAAGTTCTTAAGATTGAGCCAATATGCTGGAGGTATTGTGGCTTCGGAGCACGAGCGATGTGTTCGATTCGAAGATGGTTTGAAGGACGAGCTGAGATTGTTGATTGCTCCATATCAGGAGCGAGAGTTTGCTACTTTAGTTGAAAAGGCTAAGATAGCCGAAAGAATAAAGGAATCTGGAGGCGAAACTATGGCCTAATAAGCATAAGAGGATATGGATCATCCGGGTCGGTGGCAATGTTCGAGAAGAGGCTAGGCAAAATGAGTCGAATCGATGCAGGGAGGTCTCATTCGCTAATCGGGGACCAACCGCGGTGTAACCGATGTGGGAAATTTCATTGGGGTGAATGTTGGACCGGAGGAAAAGGCTATTTCGAGTGTGGTTCACTGGATCACCGTGTGAGGGATTGTCCACATAAGCAAGCCAGGAATCAGTCTGAAGGTCAAGGTCGGGCTCGATTCGAAAGGAGGACCAAAGACCGCAGAGAGGTCGTGGTAATGGTAGAGGTAATGGTTACGGTCGAGGCCGCGGATCATCATGCAGAGGTGCAAGCAACACGGAGGCTAGGCAGCCTGGTTTGGTGTATGCTGCGAGGCGTCGTGAGGATGGAGACGCACCGGACGTCATAACCGGTATGTTTTTAATCTTTGGTGTTCCATATACTGCTTTGATAGATGTGGGTTCGATGCATTCTTACGTTGCTAGTGGCATAGTAAAGACCATGAGTTTAGTTTCTGAGACTGCTTCTAGGAGGATGACCGTACTTAGTCCTTTAGGTTACTCTGTAAAAGTAGATAAGCTGTACAGAGATGTACCCCTAGAACTCCAAGGGGTAGTATTTTTAGACGATCTGATGGAACTACCGTTTGAGAAGTTCGATCTGATTCTTGGGATGGATTGGTTGGTCAAATACCAAGCAAGTTTGGATTGCGCTGCTAAGCGCATGGTTTTGAAGACGATTGAAGGTGAAGAAGTGGTCATGATAGGTAATAGGAGAGATTATCTATCCAATGTGGTATCTATGTTGAAGGCTGTAAAGATGGTCAGGAAGGGCTGTGAGGCGTTCGTTGTTCATGTGTGTGCTTTGGAAGCTAAAGAGTTTTCTGTGGGGAATGTTCGAACTATAAAGGATTATGCTGACGTATTTCCTGAAGAACTTCCAGGTTTGCCTCCAGATCGGGAAGTTGAATTCGGTATAGACTTGCTACCTGGAACGGCACCTGTGTCTATAGCACCATATCGAATGGCACCAAAGGAATTAGTGGAACTAAAGGCTCAAATTTAGGAGCTCTTGGACCAAGGATTTATCCGACCAAGTATATCTCCGTGGGGAGCACCTGTGCTGTTTGTCAAAAAGAAGGATGGTTCAATGCGGATGTGTATTGACTACCGCCAATTGAACAAGTTGACGATTAAGAACAGGTATCCATTACCTCGGATTGATGACTTGTTTGACCAACTGAAGGGTGCATCGGTATTCTCGAAGATAGATCTTAGGTCGGGATATCATCAACTCAAGGTGAAGGAGGTTGATGTGCACAAGACGACATTTCGTACAAGGTATGGGCATTACGAGTTTACGGTGATGCCATTTGGGTTGACCAATGCACGGTAGCATTCATGGACTTAATGAATAGGGTGTTTCAAAGAAGATCGTGGATCAATTTGTCGTGGTGTTCATAGGCGACATATTGGTTTACTCAAAGACGGAGGAGGAACATGACATGCATCTGCGTATAGTTCTACAAGTCTTGAGGAGAAGCGGTTATATGCCAAATTCGATAAGTGCGAATTTTGGCTTAGAGAGTGGCTTTCTTAGGTCACGTAGTGTCGGTGAAGGGATTAGAGTAGATCCTCGCAAGATCGAAGCGGTGTTGGACTGGAAATCGCCTAGGTCGGTGGCAAAAATTCAAAGTTTTTTGGGTCTGGTAGGGTACTACCGGAGGTTTGTGGAAGGATTCTCTTTAATCGCTGCACCGTTGACTAAGTTATTAAGAAAAGGAATTCCATTTGTGTGGATGGAGAAGCAACAAGAAAGTTTTGACAAGCTAAGGAAGATTCTGAAGGAAGCTCCGGTTCTGGTACAGCCTGAGGCAGGAAAGTTGTTTACGGTTTACTGTGATGCGTCCCATACTGGTTTGGGATGTGTATTGATGCAAGAAGGGAAGGTAGTGGCCTATGCGTCCCGTAAGCTAAGACCGCATGAGGTTAACTATCCAACGCACGACTTGGAGTTAGCGGCTGTAGTCTTCGCTTTGAAGATATGGAGGCATTATTTGTACGGGGAGAAGTCGATAGTCTACACGGATCACAAGAGTCTTAAGTATCTTTTGACTCAGAAGGATTTGAATTTGAGGCAGCGTCGGTGGATTGAACTGTTGAAGGACTACGACTGTTCGATCGAGTATCATCCTGGTAAGGCTAATGTTGTGGCAGACGCGTTGAGCCGTAAGGTTGTATCGGATTTAAGATCGATGTTTGCTCGACTAAGTCTGTTCGACGATGGGAGTCTTTTGGCAGAATTGCAAGTCAAACCGACTTGGTTAGATCAGATTAAGGAGAAGCAGTTAGAGGATGATGGTTTGAATGATCGGAGGTTGCAAGTTCAGAATAGTAGATTAAAAGATTTTAGTCTGTCCAGTGATGGAGTTTTGTGCTTTAAAGGGAGAGCTTGTATGCCAAAGGATGTGGAGTTGAGGCAAAGGATTCTTCAGGACGCGCATAGCAGCCCATATGTTATGCATCCCAGAGGTAGCAAGATATATCGAGATTTGAGAGAGCAATTTTAGTGGCCAGGTCTGAAGCGGGAAGTAACTGAATTCGTGGGTAAGTGTCTGACGTGTCAGCAAGTTAAAGCTGAACATCAGTTGCCATCTGGGTTACTCCAACCGGTGAAGATTCCTCAGTGGAAGTGGGAAAGGATCACCATGGACTTTGTCAGTGGATTACCTCTTACGCCTAGTAAGATGGATTCAGTTTGGGTGATTGTGGATCGTCTGACTAAGTCAGCGCATTTCATATCGGTAAGGGTAGATTATTCGCTTCAGAAGCTAGCAAAGTTATATGTAGCCGAGATAGTGAGATTGCATGGTGTGCCAGTATCGATTATCTCGGATAGGGATCCGAGGTTTACCAGTATCGATTATCTCGGATAGGGATCCGAGGTTTACGTCAAGGTTTTGGAGAGCTTTGCATCAAGCCTTGGGAACGAGATTGGACTTGACCTGACCTTTCACCCATAAACCGACGGACAATCGGAGAGAGTGATTCGAGATCTTAGAAGATATCTTTGAGAGGTTGTGTTCGGATTTTAGTGGTAGGCGGGAAGAGTATCTACCGTTGGCGGAATTAAGCTTATAACAATAATTATCAAGTGAGCATTCAAATGGCTCCATATGAAGCACTGTATGGACGAAAATGCCGAACTCCTACTTGTTGGACGGAGTTGGGTGAACAACAGGTTTTGGGTCCGGAGTTGGTGGTGGCGAGGACAAAGTTAAGGTAATTCGGGCTCATCTTAAGGAAGCGTCGGATAGGCAGAAGTCCTATGCCGATCTCAAGCGCAAGGAAATGGAATATGCCGTGGGAGATAAAGTTTTTCTGAAGGTGTCGCCTTGGAAGAAGGTGTTACAATTTGGGAAAAAAGGGAAGCTAAGCCCTAGGTTCATCGGGCCATTTACAGTGTTAAAGCGAGTGGGACGATAGCTTACCATTTCGAGCTATGGTGAGTTGAATCAGATTCATAACGTCTTCCATGTGTCGATGCTTAGGCGATATTGGTCGGATCCATCACATATTGTGCCTGTGGCAGAGATTGAGGTAAACTCGGATTTATCTTTCGAGGAGGAACCAATCCAAATTTTAGATCGAGATATCAAGGTTTTGCGTAGGAAGTCAGTACCTTTGGTGAAAGTACTGTGGCGAAACCATGGTGTTGAGGAAGCTACGTGGGAACCCGAGAGTGTGATGCGGCAGCAATACCCCCACCTTTTCTGATCAGGTAATTTCGAGGTCGAAATTATTTTAAGGGGGTAGAACTGTAACATCCTAAAATAGGGGTTATTCGTGATTGAATTATTTTGCTTGTGTTTAAATTTATGTGATATTATTTGTGGTGTTATAAAACTCAATTAGGGGTCTTGAGTAGGCTTGGTTTAGTAGAATAATTTTTAGTTTGGTTTATTTAATGAAGTGGATTATGTGAGCTTAGCACTTAAGTTAATTTAAGTGTTCATTTATAGCACAAGGGGAGTAAGTGGCAAGTTGGTTAAGGAGCTTGAAAGGTAGCTTGAGGTTAGAGGTTCGAGTGGTATGTTTAGCATTTTGAAGGTTTATTTTTGTGTATTAGCATTGATGGCCGGTCAAACTTATTTATGACAGGTGGACTAATAACTTTTGGTAAGTTGAAATTTTGTTTAAGGAAAACTTAAGTTATGGGATAAGATTCTTGAGGTTATGGAAGGATATCTTAAAGTTATGGTATATTGAGGGGACAAAAGGCTTGGTTTGTGGAAAATGTTTTGGAAACAATTCTTATGCCTTTAGTAGATGTATGTGGACGGCATGGGTGTCTAGGGGGATGGCCGAATTTTGTTAGGTAGCTTGGGAGGGGAATAGTTGGCCAATTCTCCTTTTGAACATCTTTTGCATTTTTGTTTTCCCTCTCCAAAAATCCTTTGTTTGGCCGAATGAGTATTGTATATTTTGTGCAAGTTTTGTTTTTGGTTAGCCTTTATTTTGTTTGAACCAAAATTTATATTTTCTTTCTCTCATCTCTTCCTTTGAAACCGAAAACATCTTTTGCACTTTTGTGCACTCTTTCTCCCATCTCTCTTCCTCTTTTCTTACTTTTGGTATTTGCTCAACATCACTTTTTCCTTTTATTTTCTTCTTGACCGAACCTCTTTCTTCCCTAAATCCTCTTTTCTTTTCTTTTCTTCCATTATTTTTAAAATCGAATCCTCTCCCTCTCATTCTCATTTTCTTTGCTACTCACATACTCTATTTCTTTTTCTCCATAATATCTTTTGTTATCTTCATTCAAAACCATAGCCGAATCTTCTACTTCCTTGTTAGTATTATTTTTGTTGGCCGAATATTCAAAGGGTAGGCATTCATTTTTGGGTTTTCTGTCAATCGATTTTGGTAAGGTGGTAAGAGTTTATTTTAAAGGATTATTCTTTTAAGTATTCGTTTAAGCCGAAGGCTAATAACCTTAATGATGATGGTTGATTGTAGGGAAGTGAGGCCGATTCACATTTAGGAGTGTGTTGGCTAGTGTTCGAAGGCATTTGGGTAAGGTTTCAGGGTTCACAAGGAACCCTTCTCAATTATTTTGGTTTGGCCGAATAGGCCATGGCACTAATGTCCATTTTTGGCCGAATATAGGGGCAAGAATACTTGTGTGATCGATTTGTCTATTCGGGATTTAGGACTCTTGTTAATATCAGGTGTGTACATACACATCTTGTAACTTTTTAATATGTTAAGTGTTATATTATGCCTAATCGATTTGTGTAGATATGGATGTAATACCATCATGGTATTAATAAGGACTCGGGTAAGTCTTTATTGCCTTGAGATTATTATTTGATGCTTTTGGGAAGCATGACACATTTGGTATGTGTATTAATTGTTATATGGCAAATGATAAATATATTAATGTTGTTAAATAAACCTTTTAGTATGATTATTGTAAAAGCATGTATTTGCTTGATGTGGGTTGATGAGTGGAGGCGTTGATATTAGTGTCGACGGGCACCGTGTTTTGGTAACACATTGTGACTACGGTCACGGAGGTTTGGTACCTCAGAGGTTTGGCACCTCATAGCGACTTGTCCACGTGGTTGAAACCACCGTGGGTTGGCCCCACTTTGAGATATGGGATCGTCGCGGGTGATTTGGTATCACATGATGGGTTGGCCCCATCATTCGATTTGTGTCTTCGGACACCGAGATTTAGTATCTCCGGTGATTTGGCATCACATTTGTGACTATATGTCACCGGTGGTTTGGCACCACCGGTGGTTTGGTACCACACGGGTAGAGAAAGGCGTTTGGATGGTTAGGATGGGTGCATCTTAAACTTATGCATATTAATTGGTTATGATTTGTGTATGTTGTTGCACTAAACCGGGAAGGGTTCTGATTGAGTCTTGGTGACTCACCTTCTCCTTTAATTTTTCGGTGATTAAGTAGATTGCGGGTGAGGAGCCGGATGGACTCGAGGTGGCCATGCGATGGAGACTTTTAATAAATGAATTTTGGATTTTATCTATCTTACTTTTGGGTTTATGTTGCTTAATTGTAATAAGGCCTCCTAGGATGATTTTATTATTCTTTGCATGTTTGAATGTTTTGTTTCAACTATATGATGATGTTAAAACGGATGCACATGTTTTCTCAAATTAAGCATAAAATGTTTTAAAGTACCATCGGTACATTTGAAAATTTGTAAACAACTCGATTCAACAAATATTTTTAAATAAATTAAGTATGGTTTTTAACTAATAAAATTTCAATTGAAAGGCAATTCGACTAAGTTTTAAAATGGTTTTCAAAATGTTTTCTCTGTAGCAAACCAAATTCGGTCATATTGTTTGGGCCGGGTTTGGGGTGTTACACACACACAGGCGTGTAATCGATCGTGTGGTACAAGTTAGTATACCCCCTAATTGGTACACGGCCTAGTACACGGGCGTGTGACTTGGCCGTGTTGCTTAAGTTAGTATACCCTATAGGTTTGGCACGGTCTAACACACGGCCTGTCACATGGGCATGTGTGGCTAGTTTGAAGGGCACACGGGCTAGACACACGGGCGTGTGGTTGGCCGTGTGACCCAAGTCAGTATGTACCCCTATTTTCACACGACCTGTGACATGGGAGTGTCTGGTGGCCGTGTGAGACACAAAGTCTGGCCACGCGGGCGTGTGTCCCCTGTTGAAGAAAAAAATTGGTAAGTGTTGAAAAATTTCCTGAGTTATGAGTTTAGTCCCAAACCACTCCCAAAGCATGTTCAAGGTCTCGTAGGCTCTTAATAGGGACAAATTGATTGAGATTGAATGATGAATGACTGAATTGAATAATTGTATGTTAAATAGTTGTTTAATTGTTTCATAATTCTAATAATTCTTTGCAACCCTATTTCGACGTTGAATACGGGTGAGGGTGTTACATTTATTGGTATTAGAGCTATGGTTTAGTCGATTCTAGGAATAACGTAGCATATGTAAGGGTCTAGCTATACATGCCATATATAAACTGTGATAGTGTGATCTCTCCCGACTTTGATGAGATTTGTCTTAATTAGGCAAAGATGTTTTCCAACCGAGCTAGTTCCGATGATACTAAAAATGATACTCAAGCATCTGAGTAAAAATGTGTCTATGATGATTTGAAACTCATAAAGGTATGAATAAAAGTTCCTCATATTGTGTTGATGATAAATGTTATATTATATGTGTGTATATGTGAGAGTTAAATTTGAGGCTTTACGACCGTCACCCCCTTATCTGTATAGTGTTACAATGAAATCCGTAAGATTTAGATTGAATAAGCTCACAAGTGTGGAATTACAGAGTTCCATGATTGAAGGATTAATATTTTGGTCAGATAAGAGAATGAGTCAACAGTAAAGACAGTACTAGAAGAGATATCATATCGTTTTGAAGGCTATTTGGATTATGCAAAGTCTCTATTAAAGAAGAAGTTGACTTCAATGAAACAAAATATTCAGGTATGATATCTAAAGAATGTATTAACTGGAAGTTCTATTTAATTGATTTCTGTTGATGATGGGATAAAGAGGAATCAATAATGGCAGAATTAGACAGTGGAATAATGTTTGAATTATAAAGATATCTGAGATAACAGTAAAGTTGAATAGCTTATAATGATCTCTTCTGGGTATTCTACGTGATCAATTATTCTCAGAGGTATATGTGGCTATTTATTTTCAAATGAAACTCTTATTGTATGAGAGTGCTAGCTAAACATACTGATAGACGAAAGCATTGTTGGTCTGTTTGGGTTATGATCGACATTGCTCTATCTTTCCCTGGTATTCTATTCCATTTTGTTGATAGAAAAGTTGATGGTAAAATCTGTATGATGCTAGTATTTTGTTTCTACTGGTTATTATTTTGTTGAATATACATGAGGATTATATTGCTTCTGTCACAGTTGATTTCAGTGCTTATGAGTGATGTTTTCTTCTAGAAATTTTCTGGGATATCATTGAGATCTTTATCATTCTATATGGGTTGTAATTTTTAGAAAATTCTGTATACTTCCATACTTTGAGATTTTGCTACCTCAATTTTATTATGATTCTATGTGATTATCTGCAAGATATATTCTTTTGACGAAGATGAATATATCTATTATGATTATAATTTTTGGTTTGATCATAAGAGTATAGTGGTATTGTCATCAGATTTATAGAGGTTATGTTTTTGCATTTATTTCTGTTGAAACCATATTTGATTTTCTTTTGTGTTCAAAATTTATTATTAACAGCTTGGATATTATCTATTTATACGGTTGAAATGTCAGTCTTATTATGGCATTACGATCTTTATCTGACGGAGGTGGCTTCAGTATAGTAAAACGCTTCGATGATTAATAGCTGAGATATCTTTATTATATAATCCTTTCTAGTTTTCTTGAAAGGGAATTTTCATCGCCTAATGCATAGGCGATAGAATATCAAGTTCAAATCTGTATAATAGTTATCACTTCCAAGTAAATCTTGATATAAGTCAATGAGTAAAGATGGAATGTTATGTCATATT
Organism: Gossypium rotundifolium; assembly: GCA_025506655.1. NCBI lineage: Eukaryota > Viridiplantae > Streptophyta > Magnoliopsida > Malvales > Malvaceae > Gossypium > Gossypium rotundifolium. The sequence continues at coordinate 81,162,036 of CP106722.1, read as the reverse complement.
AGAGTTATGTTGTTTTTAAGAAGATCTTTGACTAGTATCCTGAAGAAATTGCGATAAATTGTATGTCTAAATTATCTTGACAATAAGAAGAAAGATTTTCTTTAAAAATTTTTTGTTTGACAACCAATATCGATTCAGTTGTTTAGTTTGATTGGGTTATTTGTGTAATGCCCCGAATTTGGGCCTAGTAGAATTGGGCCCATTAGGCCTTGGGCATGGGAGCGTTTAAAATTTTTGAGAACAAGAGAATGACACTAACACAAGTTGGACCTATTAGGTGAGTGATTTTGGAAGGCTAGGGGGCTTCCATGAAGTCCTGGGATCAAACCTGGGCTTTAGGAAAAATTTTGGTTTTAGGTGAATAAAACCCTAGGAGTAAGTAAATAGGCTTTAAGAATAAATTAGGGTAAAATAAGACACAAAAAGGAGTTTTGGTCTAGTGGCAAATGATGCCCAATGGGAGACAAGGATGTGACGCTATAGAGGAAGCAAGGGGTCCAAGGTTCAAGTCTTGGCACTTGTAATTCATTTTGATCTTTTTTTAAAGGAACTTAGACTTTGGCCCATAGGTTTATATTTAGTTGTGCATGTTGTAAGTCACAAAAGGAGCTTGTGTTGTGGTGGCATGTAGCGTCTGGAGCATAGGAGAGGGCAAGGGTTCGAATCCCATTGCAAGCAAAAAGGGATATTTATTTTGCTAAGTTGGGGTGACAGGTGGTTGTGACGGAATTAAACTCTGTTGAAGGAGAGATCCCACATCGGGAAGCTAGCATGAGGGAAGGTAAGAACCTGGCTTTAAATAGAGCCAAACTATGATGAGAGTAAGCATAACTTGGTTGGCGTTTGGGCATAGGAGTGTTCGGAGCGCAGATTAACTCAAGGTTCCTATCAGGTGTGTATTTTGCACTACTCTAGCTGTAGAGCAACAAATGCTGAAATACTGGTCACATGGTGATGGTAGCCACACGAGCGTGTGAGCGCACGTGTGGGGGCTTCGACGCGATAGTTGAGGCCATCATGAGTGTTCTTGTGGGTTAGGCTGTTTGGGCCACGATGGGCCCAATGGGCTCGTGGGCCTATATGAGTAAATTGTATGATTGTGTAGTAGATATTGGTTTGGTCAATATGAATCTCATATCTGTGGCTAGATTAGGGCTAAATGGGCCACACGAGTGTGTGGGCCCATTCGTATCATTATATTTGTTTAGAATACCTTGGTTTACAAAATTACTGAAATACCCTCAGTTTGTAAAATTATCGAAATACCCTTTGTTTACAAAATTACCAAAATACCCTCAGTTTGTGAAATTACCAAAGTACTCCAATTTGTAAAATTATCAAAATACCCCTAATTTGTGAAATTACCGAAGTACCCCTGATTTAGGAAATTATCGAAATACCCTGGGTTTGCAAAATTACTGAAATACCCTGGTTTGCAAAATTACCGAAATACCCCCGATTTGTAAAATACCAAAATGCTCCTGTAGGGTAGAATTATCGAAATACCCCTATAGGGTAGAATTATCGAAATACCCCTGTAGGGTGGAATTACCAAAGTACCCCTGTAGGGTAGAATTACCAAAATATCCTTATATAGTAAACGACTGTTTTGCCCTTGTGGGTAAATGACTGGCTTGTGTTATGATTTGACTGTGATCGTATGACTGTGTTTTAACTGACTTGACTGTGGGCGTGTGACGATATGCTGTTAATATGTGTTGAAATGACTATTACTAAGCATGGCTATTTTGCATACACGTGTAATGATTGAACATGACATACACGACATATTCATGGGGTTGGGATTTGTAATTGGAGGAAGTACTGTACTGGTGGCTATGCCACGTTTTATTGATTTAGTGGCTTTACCACGTATACTGATTCTAGTGGCTCAGCCACGTATATTGTTATTAGCAGCTTTGCTACATTGATATTAGCAGCCCGACTGCATTATTGGTGTGTAGGACTGGGTGGGTCGACTTGGTCCTCGCATGGTGTGTAGGGCTGGTACGGATGGTGTGTTGGCTAGACTGGGTTGGGATGCATCCTCATACTGTTGCATATCTGGTTATGAGATCTGTCACTGTACTGGGCTTAGGCCACTTATTCTGCTATTAGTTTGGGCTAGGCCCAATTGATTCTGTTATGGGTTGTGACCCAAATGATATTGTAGTGGGCTTTGGCCCACGTATGCTTTAAACTGGACTGTACTATTACTGGTAAAGGGCTTTGGCCCAGACTAATTTAGTTTCTATTTTTGTATACTGATTGTTACTCTAGTAAGGGGATCACACATTGAGTTTTCATAAACTGACCTTGTTTTTAACTGTACTGGTAATCCTCAGTGTTAGTTGGATCGATGCTGCGAGGGACTCGAGGGTGGCCACACGACTGCATTGTTTTACATTTGTTTTATTTTCAATTTGTATTCTGGGTTTTAAATTATGTTATAAGGCCTCTCTAATTTTAACTTATTATTTATGATATTTATTTATGATGTTTTGTAACTGTTAAGTGGGATATGGTTTCCAAAACGATAAATTGTCTTCAAAACACTACATTTCCGCAACGTTTTCAAAATGCTTCTGCTACTCAATTTTTAAACATCACGTTTTCATAAATTACTTATTTTAAATATGCTTCCGCAACAGATAAAGTTTTAAAAGAAATTGCATATGCAAGTGGTTAAGATTTACTTAAGTGTTTTGAGTTTTAACAAAGAGGCTTTAACTCTCAAACAAGTTTTAACAACAAGAAATATGATTTTGAAAAACAATTCCATGTGACACGCCAGATTCGGGCCTAACTTCTAGGCCAGGTTTGGGGTGTTACAATTTGTTTAAAAGGTTAATTGAGTTATATGTGTTTGAGTTTATCCTTGGGTCTGGAAATAAATTTTGTGCATTCACGGGTAAATTGATGGATAATCTGAATGAAGAATTCATATATTAGAAGACATGATACATAATTATATTTATTAGAACGGTTCTAATTGAGAAATATTATTGTAAATTAAAGTTGTTTTGATTGTTGAAGTTTTCATTTGTGTGAAGTTTGATTTGGTTTAATATATCTAATAAAGTTATAAACAGTTGAAAACACTGTTAATTGAAGCATCAGTTTTGATTCGGCCTAAATCGGGTAAAAAGTTTATGATTTTTAGTCATGCGTTATTGAATGGTTTGGAGTGTGTTTTAGTACAAGAATGTATAGTGATGACTTTTGCTTCCATACAGTTAAAGTTGAATGAAAAGAGTTATTTGACGCACAAATTAGAGATGGTTGACATTGTAATTACATTGAATATTTAGAGACATTAATTGTTTGGTGAGTAATGTAGCCTATTTGTTGACTGCAAGAGTTTAAAATATTTGATGCTCCAGAGAGATCTGAATTTGGGACAACAAAGATGGCTTGAACTATCGAAAGATTTTGAGTCAGTAATTGGTTATTATCCTGGACAAACGATTATAGTTACGAATATTTTGAACAAGAAATATTTTTATGCTTTACAAGGGATGATTACGCTATTGATGTTATCAGATGATGGATATATATTAGCTGATTTAAAAGCTAAATTGATGTTTATTCTGTGATTTTGTGAAGCTCAGAAATGTATCAGTGAATTGCAAGTTAAAAGAGTTCAACATGAATTGATTTTTGATTTAGAGCTTCAGATTGGAACCGATGATTATTTGTTGTTTTGAGACAAAGTTCGTGTACCGAGAAATCCATAGATTTTACAAAAATTGTTATATCTAGCTCATAGTGATAATTATCTGTTCATTCGGAGAATACTAAGATGTAAAATAATCTGAGACAGTTTTACTGGTGAATGAGTATGAAACGTGATACTTCTGACTCGTATCCAAATGTGTTAAAGCTGATTATCAAGTACCTTTGGGACTATTACAGTTTGTGTTATTATCTGAGTGAAGATGAAATAGAATTTTGTTGGATTTTATAAAAAGGAAGATTTTATCCAAACTATTGTTGATTGTTGAAGTGGTCTGTACATTTTACCTTAGTATGTATAATTTCTCTCTTGATAGACTAGCTAAGTTATACATTCTGAAATTGTCAGTTTTTACAAAGTGCTAGTCTCCATTATTTTGGATAGAGATCCGAGGTTTATATTGTGTTTCTAAAGAAAACTACTATAAACTTTGGGTATGAGGTTGCATTGTAACACCACATTTCATTCTCCAACTGATGGATAATATGAGAAAGTGATTCAGATTCTCGAAGATACGATTTGTTACTGTGTTTTAGAATGTGAAAGCAATTAAGAAAGACAATTACCGTTGGTTGAGTTTGAGCATATTAATAGTTATCATATGAAAATAAAGATGGCATTGTATGAAGTATTGTATGATTGCAATTACCGAACTCCATTGTTATTGGATTGAGCTTTATGAGAAAAAGATTCACGGGATTGATTTCAACAAGAAATTGAAGAGAAAGTGAAAGTAATTTGTAACAATTAGAAAGCAGTTTCAGATTGACAAAAAACATATTCAACTGGATACGTAAAAGCATTGAATTTCAATTAGTGAACTGAGTGTTCGGGAAAGTATAGCTGTAAGAATAGAATTTCTCGAATTAGCCATAAAGAGAAGTTGAGTTAGTGATTCATCGGGCCGTATGAGATTATTGAGGAAAAAAGCCAGTGGCTCATTCAACTTATATTATTGTCAGAACTTGAGAAGATCTATAATGTGTTTCTTATATCTATGATGCAATGATTTAGATAAGACCCCTAGTATATAATACCTCTTTTAAAAGTTGAATTTCAGCTTGATATGACGTATAGCGAAGGACATATCAGAATTTTAGCTCGTGAGATTAAAGAGTTGAGAAATTCGAGGCTATGTGAGAAATTGATAAAGTTATAAGAAAGCAAATCTCTAATTTATTCTCTGATAAGATTTTCGAGGACGAAAATCTCTAAGGGGAAGAGTTGTAATAACCCATTTTGGGTCAAATCAGAATAGTGGTTTTTGGACCACAAATCTGAAGTTAAAATATTTATTTTATTATTATTTTAATGTTTACAGCATGATAGCATGTATGTGTGAAAATTTTGTGAAGAAATTTTATCGTTGATTTGTCAATTTGATAAAAAAGACTAAATCGCATAAAGTGTAAAACTTGAGTTCTAATAGCTAAAGGTGTCTAATAGCTACAGAACCTTAAAGTTAAGGTCCTTATGTGGTAAATAACCCATTCAAATGTTAGTGGATGATAGCGGCTTGGTATTTTGTGTAATTATTAAAGTTTTTAAAGGTTATAATAGTTATTTGGTAATTAATGATAATTAAAACTAGTAAAATAACATCCATCTTCTTCATTTTATCAACCATAGCCGATTTTAACATAAGGAAAACATGGATAAGTTCGGCCAAGCTTCCTAGTTCAATTGGTGAGTGATTCTTGTCTTGTTTTTAATTATTTCTACGTTTTTGAGATCGTTGCAGCTTATTCTAAGTAGCACAGGGACTATTTTGCAAAACTGTTAAAGTTTTTGAATGTTTCCATTGTTGAATGCATGAGTATTTTGTTAGTTGATGATGGAAAATAAATCATTGTTGTTAGATGTACAAGTTTTTGTAAAGTGAATTTTAGTAAAAATGTCAATTTTGGATTAAATTGTGAAATATGAAAATCTAGTGGTTGAATTTTAAAATAGGTGAAAAATATGGGCTGATATGAGAATGGGTAATATTTGGCCAACATGAATTTGTATGAAATTTAATGAATTGTGATTTTATGTGATAAGGACTAAATTGCAAAAATGTGAAATAATAGGGGCAAAAATATAATTTTACCAAAATGTGTAAATTGTGCTAAATTGAATGAAATGATGATTAAATAAGTAAATTTTCATATTATATAGATTGAGATAAATGAGATTTGGATCTAGAACAGAGGAAAACAAAGTATCGGATTAGTTGACCTAAGTCGTCGTTACAGCGAACGAGGTAAGTTCGTATGGTATAATTTCGTTTTACATGTATTTTATATGCTTTGATATAGCATTAATTGTGATTATGTGATCACGTACAAGTTCAAAAATGATTCCATGAAGATTCGACAGTTGGAAACCCTATTGAACCTTAGGAATAGTTTAGGATGCTAGTGACATGTCATTAGGTATACTTGAGTTTGCTTCGGACCATGATTTAGCACTATGTGTGCGAGATAAACCGATTTGGCTTTGGTCCATGCATATTGGCTGATTTGGCTTCGAGCCATGATATCAGAATTTTGGATAAGTTACCTTGATTTGGCTACGGGCCATGGTATAGGTACTTATCGTGTAAGATCCTTGAGTATCCAACTTCTATTCTGAATGGTTCAATGGGTAAATGAAAGACGGGAAGGTATATGAGATTGGTTCGAGATGGTACAAGTATGTGTGTAAACCAATTTACCTTTGAATGAGAGAAATGATGAAGAATGTATATGGTTTTGTGATTAAGCACTTGAAAGGTTTGATAGTTAAGGAAAGTTGCATATTGACATATTGAAATTAATTAATCATGTTTAAGTGATTGCATTAAGTTTATCTCATACGAGCTTACTAAGCTTTATAGCTTACTTTGTTTATTTTTCGTGTTTTATAGTGATACCAAAGCTAGCTCGAATTCAGGGATCGTCGGAGATCACTTCACACTATCCACCTATATCTTGGTATCAATGAACTTTGGTAATTTGAGTATATGGCATGTATAGGGACTTTGAGTCATGTTAGTTATATTTTGGTAATGACTTTGGCCAAATAAATTGGCTTGTAAATGCTTATATTTTGGTCTGTATATATAGCCATGGGTAATGGCTTAATTTTGGTATATTTGGTATGTTTGGTATGTTTGAATTATGTGCATATATATATGCTTATGCCTTTTTCTTATTTAGTTGGTTAAAATGATTGATGATAATAAGTACCATGAATGGTAAGTTAATGATTTGAATAATTGGTAACATGCTTGTGAATGTAAATGTTTTGAGTTGTAAATATAGCCATGAGAGTTGGCTTAATTTGGTGAATTTTTATTATGTGTGTATATGTGAATATATGGTTGATATTAGATGTGAATTATGTTTGTGAATTGGTTGAAAATGATGTATGATTGGTATAAGTATAGTTAGTTGAATTGGTATGTTTTTATGGAGTAAGGTTTGAGGTTATAAGCATGTTGATTGTGGCTGAATTGAATGTTATTTATGCTTTGATTTGGTATCATTTGAGCTTTTTTAGGTATGTGCAAATTGGGTGGCAAAGTGGCTTAATAAATAGCCTATTTTTGTCCACACGGGAAGAGACACGGGCGTGCGTCTTAGCTATGTGTGGCACAGAGTCATGTTGCATGGTCATGTGTCCCCTAGTTTTGAAATTGAAGCGAGGTCAATATACTCCACACGGTCTCACACACGGGCGTGTGATCGGCCATGAGGTACAAGTCAGTATACCCCTTAATTGGCACACGGCCTAGCACACGGGCGTTTAACTTGGCCATGTTGCATAAGTCAGTACACCCTACAGGTTTGGGCTATCTAACACACAGCCTAGCACATGGGCATTTGTGGCCACTTCGAAGGGCACACGGGCTAGACACACGGGCGTGTGGTTGGCCGTATGGCCCAAGTAAGTATGTACCCCCTCTTTTCAAAAGGCCTATGTTACGGGTGTGTTTGGTGGCCTTGTGAGACACACAATCTGGCTACACGGGCGTGTGTCCCTTGTTGAAGAAAAAAAATTTCTAAGTGTTGAAAAAATTCTTAAGTTATCGATTTAGTCCCGATCCACTCCCAAAGTATGTTTAAGGCCTCGTAAGCTCTTAATAGGGACAAATTGATTGAGATTGAATGATGAATGATTAAATTGAACAATTGTATGTTAAATAGTTGTTTAATTGTTTCGTAAGTCTGATAATGCTCCGTAACCGTATTTCGGCGTTGAATACAGGTGAGGGGTGTTACAGAGATGAGATGTCGAACCTTGTAAATTCTGATGCAGTGAAAAATTACTTTGCTTAAAAACTAAGCTTGATTATTCTTAAAGAGTTATTGGCATTGAGTAACATTGGCTTTTTCTGTTTTGTTTTTCTTTTTTTTTTTGTCGGGTTTGAGGTTATGTTTTACCTTGGAATCTTGCATTCTCCTTAAGGTTAATTACTTAATAAGTTGGCCATGTTCAAAGTGACGAATGGCATTTTTGAAATATCCTTCACTTGAAGAAAATTTTATCCTTTGTTAACCAATTTGGATCACCCTTGCTGAAGCATCACCCTCCACTTTAGAGGTCATTTTGTGAGGTTTTGGGTATATATAAATGATTTTACAACATTGTGAGACAAACATGAGATTATGCGCAATTCAAATTGAAAAGATGGACGCATTCCCAAGAATGACCTTGTGATGATATTAACCATATTTTGAAATGATAAATGACATTATTTTGTTCTCCCTGTCACTTAGAGAAAATTATATCCCTTGTTACCCCATTTTGAGCCTAATGTATCGTCTTTCTAATCCCTAATTAAAGTCAACCATCGAACATATGGATTGACAAGAAAGATCATGAAAAATGGAAGTAAAATTCTAAATTCTTGATCTCATTCCAAAAAAGAAAAAAGGAAAAAAGGAAAGCGAAGAAAAGTGATTGAGAGATGGAAGTAGCAATCAAAAATTCAAAAAATAACTCCTCATGGTTTTTATACTCTTTCATAGAATATATGTTTTAGCCTAAAAAACCTTTCTCTGGTTGACCCTTAACCCATAGACCACGTTACAACCCTCAAAAGACCATTTTGATCGAATATGTTTGTTCAAATAAAGAAGTTAATCCTTGGGAAATTATGAATGTCTTCAAGAACATAAAAGTGGGAGATGAACTCTAAGGTGAAAACTCAGAAATGAGCAGTCTAGAGAGGTTTCTAAAAAGGGAAAAAGAAGAAAAATAAGATATGAGATGACTTGGAGGATAATGAAGATTTCCTGAAGAAATTGATCCTTCGGTACGAGCCCTGAAGTCATCTATTTAAGCCTATTTTATCCCTTTCTTTGGCACCCAAATTTGAGCAAACACTAAACCCTTGGAATAAGTCCATCTCTGATTGCTTATGGCCAGTTTAAATTAGAGAATTAATCTACTTGGAGAATGTAAGAGTCTATAGAAAGAAGATTTTACTTAAATCAAGAAAAAAAGAAACCAAAAAAATAAAGAGAGATCAAGAGAAAGGAACTATACTGAAGAATATCTACTTTAAGACGCAATTTTGAAAAAGAGCATGGTACATGGTTCATAGTTGGAACAGTCCAAATTTAGGGTAAGGAAATTCGGCTTCATGAGAATTAACAAGTTAACTCTCGATGCAAGAAATTTATGTTTCAAGCGTGGATTTATGAAATCCGTAGTACCAAGTTTGCTAAGTGAATTATCATTTGAGAATTTAATTTACGAGTCATAAAATCATTTTGAAATTTGTTAAGATGATATCACATGAAATTTGATTTTCTTGATCTATTAGGGATTTGATCTTTTTCAACCTGAAAATATGATTCTCAAAATGATTACCTTTTATGAAAAATTCAAGAAAGGAAGAAAGGAAAACATTCATTGCATTTAGAGGCCCAGCTGTGGAGGTCTATTTACCTTTCATTGCATTTAGAGACCTAGGTGTGGAGGTCCATTTACTTTTCATTGCATTTAGAGACCTAGGTATGGAGGTTCATGTAGTTTTCATTGCATTTAGAGATCCAAGTGTTGAGGTCCATTTACTGTTCATTGCATTTAGAGACCCAGGTTTGGAGGTCCATTTACTTTTCATTGAATTTGGAGGCGCAGGTATGAGGTCCATTTACTTTTCATTGCATTTAGAGGCCGAGGTATGGAGGTCCATCTACATTTCATTGCAATTAGAGACCCAGGTGTGGAGGTCCATTCACTTTTCATTGCATTTAGAGACCCAAGTGTGGAGGTCCATTGACTTTTCATTGCATTTAGAAGCCTAGGTGTGAAGGTCCGTTTACGTTTCAAGTTTATAGGCTCAGGTGTGGAGGTCCGTTCACTTTTCTAGTTTACTTTTCATTGCACTGAATTTTCATTGCATTTGAGGCTCAGGTGTGGAGGTTAGTTTACTTTTCATTACATTTAGAGGCCCAGGTTTGGTATCTACTTTTCTAGTTTTGGATAATGTAATACGTTTTGATATGTTTTTAAAACACCCCAAACCCAGCCCAGACGTTATGGCCGAATCTGGCGATGTCACATGATAGTGCTTTTAGAAACCATGTTTACATTAGAAACCCTTTTCATTGTCTTATGGTACTCTCAAAAAGTGTTACTTGTTTCAATCCTTATCCATTTTCAAAAATTTATATGTTACGAAAGTTTTTTTTTAAAAGAAATAACGAATTTGTGTGCATTTTGATAAAACGTTGGTTGATTTTGAAAACTCGAGTTTTCCTACTTCTAGTCGTAATATCATAAACGTCATAAATCCCTAATTTAAAACGAAAATCCTTAAAGGCCTTATTACATAAAATTTACCCAGATATAATCAAACCATAATTAAAAATAGAACCGTAAGGTCCAAAACTGTGGTAACTGCTGAGTCTTCCGCCACACCGATCCGTCTACTGCTGGGGATTTACCTGAACAAATTTAACAGAAAAGGGTGAGTTTTTGCTAACTCAGTGTGTAATCCCCATAGAAAACATACAAATAGTCATCAGAAAATAGACATAAGTTCATAGTGCGGGTCCAAGCCCATTATAGGAATGGTGTGGACTTTAGCCCACTCAGATATAGAATCAGATATGTTCTAGGGCCTTAGCCCATTTAAGACATAATATGCATACCAGACAGAATAGCAGAATCCTACCCACCAACTTCTACACACCAACTCCGTCCAATCCTACACACCATGTGGGGATAAAATCAACCCACCCATCCCTACACACTATGTTTGTACCGAAAGTGGCACATAATCAAATAATTGCAGCTGAGCTACCAAATAACAGGCTTAAGAGCCTTTCAGATACTTCCTCAAAATATAATCAACCCACCTCGATGCAATGCAACATAAAAAATCATGCCTTGCTATTATGCAATTAAAATACATATATTCAGATATCATACTTGGTATAGAAATCAGACAGACAGAGCATTCATATAGGAGTCTAAGTATCGCTTACCAACCCTACGGTAGGTCCACAGTTGACTTGGGTGACCTGTGCAACTTTATAGACATTTCAGAAATTTGGGCTCACATGTAACACCCCAAACCCGGCCCATACGTCATGACCGGATCTGGTATGCTACGAGTTGAACGTTGCAAACTTTTCCTTGAAAGGTTTTGAAAATCTCAGTTTATTATAATCGATTAATCATAAATTGTGTAATTCTTGAATGAAACTTTAAGATTTGCGTGAATGTGCTTGAAAAGCCCATTTTCCTCTCGCTTTATAATTAAAGTTTTGAAAACATAAGTTTATAAAAATGTGATATGATAATAATAAAGAAAAATAACCTAAGTTATGGAGGTCTTTTTACAAAAAAAAAAAAAAAATCCCAAAATTAAAACTTAAAAGATAACCGAAAATAGTTTATGGAAATAATAGTCTTGATGGCCCCTCGAGTCCAACTCGGCTCCCATGTCCACGATCTACTGCTCATCTGAAAAGGTGAGAAAAATAAAAGGGTGAGTCACCAAGACTCAGTGTGCAAATCCCAAAAACACATAAAAGCCTTGGGCCCACAATCACATTACGGGCCTTGGGCCATAACAATGGCAACAGAATATATTTTCATGCAACATGGCCCATCCCAAACCTAAGAGTCCATCCTCTACACACCCCTATACCAACCATCACATCGTGGGGATTTCTACAATCAACCCTCCATCCGCTACACACCATATCGACAGCTGTGCTACCTGTCACAAAGACCGATCACTATGTGACCTATGTGGCAAAGCCACCGATTGCTATGCGACCTTAATAATATATCGACAGCTGCGCTGCCTGTCATAAAGACCGATCACTATGTGACCTATGTGGCAAAGCCAATGATTGCCTCGTGACCTGCTCCCCTTAATCATATCAATCCCATCCTATGCATACATACATGCAAGAATCAGAACATTAAACTATCTAAACAGATCACATACTTTCACATACTTCGATACACATAGAGAAGTTTCTATGATTACGTACTTGGCATCCCTGCCTACCCTTTTTGGGTATTACATTTGCTCATCTGACCTCTTTATCCAGTTTTTAGCCCATAACATACATATAATACAGATTAACTAGTGTGATAGAGATCTACACACCTGATTACTGACAAGATGATACTGTCTAAGTCGACACTATCAATGGCACTTCGATCGCTAACGATCTAAGGTGTTGTTGTGAAGCCACTCCAAAACCCGGTGGCCAATCCGAACTCATCGACATCGCCGCTTAAACTTAGGGATTGGTTTAACAGATCCAATCCCCTCCTTCGCTTGATCGATATTTGATTCCATCAAAAGACCTTATCAATTGCTACCATCATAACATATGGTGAATATCACAATTACGATAGTGAATTTAACAAAAATCTAAAGAGAACCCCTTACCTTGAAATCCTGAAAAGAGGGATATATGAGATTCAGAAACTAACAATTCCGACTTTTAGATCTACGTGATCTTCTTCACTTCTCGAATGCCACCCAACACGTAAAAAGATAAGAAGTATTAGTCTAATCGACAGCCTTAACAAACCAAGTGGCCATTTGACCTTGGCCCTTAAAAACCGAAAGAGATCTTAAGAAAGAACAAGAGTCGACACTTACCTCAATATGGGGGTTTTGGCTAACTCTTGAGAGAAGATTCTGGCTTTTTGTGAAAATCAAAAAGAGAAGATAATTCACAGAAATCTATGGAGATTTCAGCTTTTAAAGAAGAAATCTGCAAGAAGATTTTGGCTTTTACTGAAGAAGTTGGTAGGAAGAAAAAGAAAGGAAAAGAATGGACATTAGGGTATTCAGCTATAGCAGAAAAGAAGAAGAAGAGAAAGATGGAACTTTAGGAGTTTTCGTCTTTTTGAGAAAGGAAACAACCAAGAGAAGAGAATGAGAATAAATGTCGAAATTAAGAAGTACCCTATTTCTTTAATCAAAATTTCGGCACACACATTAACCAAAAGCTGAAATTGCCCTCTTTTGAAAACTAAAACTAATTAATTAACAAGGGAAATTTCGGTACCCCCCTTTTAGCCTCATCAAAATCGATTTCCTCTTTCCCCTAGAGTTGGAAATTCGGCCACTACTGTGACCAGTAGATCAGATCCTAAATTTCCTCCCTTTATATGCCATATTATCTTTATTATCCACTCAAATAAATCCTCCTATATTTAAGCCTTGTTGCCATCCAACTCTACGTAATTAATTGCCAAACTTTAGCTAACTTTAATTAAAAGAATTGGGCTTCATGTAACTTGAATGTGGGCCTCCTCAGTTGACGCCACCTCCTTGCTCTCTAAGTGGCGCCACTTTGCCACTGGGCCACAAGCCCACTTTGTATTTAAAACACAGATAACATCTTTTAAGCCATATCTTATCAGGCTTTCCACTAGAGTGTCTAATCAGAGAATTCAATTAAGGCCTCAGACCAATTCCTGAGCCCATTCTAGACCCCTAACACTCTCATTAAACATAACCACACATTAAACGCATTGGACCATTAATTCAGGATGTTACATTTCTACCCCCTTAAAGAAATTTCGGCCTCTAAATTACCTGATTAGAATAGATGCGGGTACTGTTGCCTCATCGTCTCCTCTGGTTCCCAGGTAGCCTCCTCAGAACTGTGATTCCGCCATAGAACCTCAACCAACGAAACCGTCTTCCTTCGCAACACTTTGACATCATGATCCAAGATTTCTACTGGCTCTTCTTTAAAGGATAGGTCAGGTCTTACCTCGATTTCCTCTACAAGCACTACATGAGATGGATCTGAACGATATCGTCTCAGCATAGAGACATGAAACACATTATAGATCTGGCTTAACTCTGAAGGTAGCTCTAGCTGATAGGCTACTAGCCCTACTCGCTTCAACACCCGATAAGGTCCTATAAATCTGGGACTTAATTTACCCTTCCGTCCAAACCTCAGCACTTTCTTCCACGGCGACACCTTCAAGAACACCTTATCACCTACTGCAAACTCTATGTCCTTACGCTTCAAATCAGTATAGGACTTTTGTCTGTTCGATGCTTCCTTTAGTCGAGCCCGAATTAACTCAACCTTCTTCTCTGTCTTGGTAACCAATTTTGGCCCCAAAATCTGACGGTCCCCCAACTCCGTCCAATAGGTATGAGTACGACACTTCCGCCCGTACAATGCTTCATAGGGCGCCTTCTGAATACTAGACTGGTAGTTGTTGTTGTAAGAAAATTTCGCTAATGGTAAAAACTCCTCCCAACTACCTCTGAAATCAATGACACAACCCCTTAACATGTCCTCCAAGATCTGAATTACCCGCTCAGACTATCCATCGGTCTGAGGATGAAACGCTGTACTAAAATCCAACTTCGTACCCAATGCTTGGTGCAACACCTTCCAAAATCGCGACGTGAACCTTGGGTCCCTGTCCATTATGATCGATGCTGGTACTCCATGCAACCTCACCACCTCCGCTATGTATAGCTTAGCCAATTTTTGTAAAGAGTAATCGACCCGTACTGGTATGAAATGAGTAGATTTCGTCAAGCGATCAACAATCACCCAGACTGAATCTTTCTTAGTAGGCGTGAGGGGTAGCCCACTAACAATGTCCATTGTGATCCTTTCCCACTTCCATTGTGGAATCTTCACTGGCTGCAAAAACCCTGATGGTAACTGATGCTTCACATTTACATACTGACAGGTCAAACACTTACTCACCAATTCAGTTACCTCACGCTTCAAGCCTGGCCACCAGAACTGATCCTGCAAATCTTGATACATCTTACTCCCTCCGGGGTGCATAGTGTATGAACTTCCATGCGCTTCTTGCAAAATCCTATGCCTCAATTCCAAATCTTTTGGCATGCAAACTCTCCCTTAAAAACATAACAGTCCTTCCTCATTCATACTGAAGTCTGTCGATCCATCACTTGATCCTACATGAAACTTCTCCTTTAGCAACTCATCAGTCTGCTGCTTCTCTTTAACCTGACTGACCCAAGAGGGTTTCACTTGAAGTTCAGCCAATAAGCTCCCCAAGGCGACACACTTGGTCGAAAAAATCTTTTATCTAGCAACTCTTGAATCTACGCTTTCAATTCCACCAACTCTTTCGGTGCCATTCTATACGGAACAATAGATACTGGCGCTATTCCTAGAAGAAGGTCAATTCCAAACTCCACTTCACGATCTAGGGGTAATCCCGGAAGCTCTTCTGGAAAAACATCAAGACACTCCTTCACCGTCCTAACGTCCCCAACAGTTAAGTCCTTGGCTTCTAGAGCCCGAACAAACATTAATACTGCCTCGCATCCTTTTCTCACCATCCTTTCTGCTCTTAGGGCAGTCACTACATTCGACAAACAGTTCCCCCTTTCTCCTATCACCAACACTTCACCACCCTCGGGGGTTCTTAACACCATACGCTTGGCTGCACAATCCAAATTAGCTTGGTACTTCACTAACCAGTCCATGCCTAATATTAAGTCAAACTTCCCGAACGGTAATTCCATCAGATCCGTTAGGAAAACTATTCCCTGAACTTCTAAGGTTACCTCCCGATAAAGTTTATCTACTACCACAGATTGTCCTAATTGGCTAATTACAGTCATCGCCCTAGGGGTAATCTCGGAATCTAAACTTAAAGTTCCAAACACACTACTAGCAAGATATGAATGTGTTGACCCAATGTCAATCAATGTAGTATAAGGTAAACCAATTAATAAAAACATACTGGTTATAACATTCGGTGCGTCAGCCTCCTCTCGACTTCTGGTAGCATAGACTAACCCCGGCTGTTTTGCCTCAGTGTTTCCTACCCCTCGGCCTGGTGCTCCACAGCCCCGAACAAAATCGTTACCACCTCTGGCTGAACCACGACCCCTCCGCGGCTATTGACCTCCTCTGCCTGGCTGAGCATTGTCCTGCCCTGCGGATCCTACATCGCTTCGTGGCTGTGGACAGTCTCTAATCTGATGATCCAAAGATCCACACCTAAAGCACTTCCCACTGCCTGCCCAACACTCACCTATATGGAATTTACCACATCGAGCACACTTTCGTGTTTGGCTAGCAGCAGCAAGTCTCTCAGCCCATCTCGATCCATCCGACCTAGGTCTTTTCTGAGTACTCCCACTTGTCCCTGATGATCCAAAATTTCTCTTACCTCCACCCCTATCTCTATCCCGGTTCACTTTTTTCGTTCGTCTCACCTCCTCAGCTATCTTAGCTTTCTCTACAAGCACAGAAAATTCCCTCTCCCACTGTGGAGCTATCAAAACACGTAGATCATCCTTCAGGCGATCTTCAAATCGAACACATCGTTCATGTTCTGTGGCCACCATCCCTCGAGCATAACTACTCCAGCGTAAGAATTCTGCTTCATATGCCGCCACCGACCTACTTCTCTGAACCAGATTCAGGAACGCTCTACGCTGCGCATCCACATAACTCGTCCCAATGTACTTGCTCTGGAATACTGCTTTGAAGTAATCCCAGGTGATACGGTCAGCCATGGTACCATCCTTAACCGTAAGCCATCATTGATACGCTTCGTCCCGGAGAAGGGGCACTACTTCTTTCAGCTTCTTTTCTCCCGTGAAATCCAAATCATCCATTATGCGCTCAACTGCCTCCAACCAATACTCAGCTGTACTAGGGGCTACACCGGAAATTCCCTTAAACACTTCTGCCCCATTGGCTCTAAGTCGCTCAAACCTGATTTTCGAGCTCTGTGCCCATGCTTGCCCCACTACCTCTCTAAAACCCTCAACATTGCCTGAGATACCGCATCATCTCCGGCCGTCTGATCCTAAAATTCTACCTCCACAGCTGGTGGCACTGGTACCTCATTCCCTAACTCATGACCAGACCCTACGGGTTTCGACACAGCAATCTTGCCTCTACCTCGGCCACGCACACCACATCCTCTAGTGCTCATTCTACCGATTCACGTTTATCTGATTAGGACTTTTTATGAATTATTAGCTTCTTTCACTGATTAACCATAAACAATCTTATGGACAATAGTTTCAAGGTAGTTCTTTCGAATTCAAAACTATATCTACGGGTTTCAGTCTCAAGTCAGAATCTCCTAGTTCTAGAAACCACATATATTCAACCATCATACATCAACATACATGCAGCATCTATGAACTCATATTCATCACCTAGGGGTATTTTCGTCATTTCACTACCTGGGGGTATTTTCGTCATTTTTATCCTACAGGGGTATTTTCATAATTTTTCAAAATAGGGTATCTTGGTGATTTTACAAAATAGAGGTATTTTGATAATTTTGCAACTTGGGGGTATTTCGATAATTTTTGCAAACCAAAGGTATCTCGATAATTTTGCAAACCAAGAGTATCTTGAGAAAATTTTCACAAATCAAGGTTATTTCAGAAATTTTACATAACTAGGAGTATTTTAGAAATTTTGCAAAATAAGGTGGCTGGTCCCTTTCGGGTTTTAGTTATAAATTTTGGCCCGTCAACAAGTCCTCGTGGCTAATGTGAGCAGTCCTACGCACTGTAGGATTCCTGAAGAGGAGGTGAGCCGCTAGGGCGCTTAAATACCAAGCTCTCCTGGATCCAATCCTAGACATGCCTATGCCTGTTACCACACCCTAACCCTGTGACTTGTTCACAGACATGTTTAATTAAAAAAAATTAAGTCTTATGGAATTTGAATAATTGTTTAACTTAAGCTTAGAGTCCATCAAGCCTTAATCATACTAGCCTATGTCCCTATGGAGCCCATCAAGCCCAACATGCATATCACATAATGAGTTTAGGATATTTACCTACGTGGATCGGGTGCCGGTAGACTCGAAGGCCATATCTCAACCGAACTTTTCCCAAACTTATATCACTTTTACAAATCACTATTGGACCCATTTCACAGCCTAAGTTTTGAACTGGGCTCTGATACCAAAAATGTAACATCCCAAATCCGGCCCAAACGTCATGACCAGATCTGGTATGCTACGGGTTGAACGTTGAAAACTTTTCCTTGAAGGGTTTTGAAAATCTCAGTTTATTATAATCGATTAATCATTAATTGTGTAATTCTTGAATGAAACTTTAAGATTTACGTGAATGTGTTTGAAAAGCCCATTTTCCTCTCGCTTTATAATTAAAGTTTTGAAAACATAAGTTTATAAAAATGTGACATGATAATAATAAAGAAAAATAACCTAAGTTATGGAGGCCTTATTGCAAAAAAAAAAAATCCCAAAATTAAAACTTAAAAGATAATCGAAAATAGTTTATGGAAATAATAGTCTTGATGGCCCCTCGAGTCTGACTCAGCTCCTATGTCCACGATCTACTGCTCATCTGAAAAGGTGGGAAAAATAAAAGGGTGAGTCACCAAGACTCAGTGTGCAAATCCCAAAAACACATAAAAGCCTTCGGCCCACAAACACATCATGGGCCTTGGGCCATAACAATGGCAACAGAATATATTTTCATGCAACATGGCCCATCCCAAACCTAAGAGTCCATCCTCTACACACCCCCGTACCAACCATCACACCGTGGGGATTTCTACAATCAACTCTCCATCCGCTACACATCATATCGACAGCTGTGCTGCCTGTCACAAAAACCGATCACTATGTGACCTATGTGGCAAAGCCATCGATCGCTATGCGACCTTAATAATATATTGACAGCTGCCCTGCCTGTCATAAAGACTGATCACTATGTGACCTATGTGGCAAAGCCACCGATCGCCTCGCGACCTGTTCCCCTTAATCATATCAATCCCATCCCATGCATACATACATGTAAGAATCAGAACATTAAACTATCTAAACAGATCACATACTTTCACATACTTCGATACACATAGAGAACTTTCTATAATTACGTACCTGACATCCCTTGCCTACCCTTTTTGGGTATTACGACTGTTCATACAGCCTCTTTATCTGGCTTTTAGCCCATAACATACATATAATACAGATTAACTAGTGTGATAGAGATCCACACACCTGATTGCTGACAAGATGATACTGTCTAAGTTGACACTATCAGTAGCCACTACGACTGCTAACAGTCTAAGGTTTTATTTTGAAGTCGGTCCACAACCCGGTGGCCAATCCCGAACTGCTGACACCGCTCGCTTCTTAAACTTAGGGATTGGTTTAACAGATCCAACCCCCTCCTTCGCCTGATCGATATTTGATTCCATCAAAAGACCTTATTAGTTGCTTCACAATTACGATAGCGAATCTAACGAAAAATCTAAAGAGAACCCCTTACCTTGAAATCCTAAAAAGAAAGATATATGAGATTCAAAAACTAACGATTCTGACTTTTAGATCTACGCGATCTTCTTCACTTCTCGAATGTCGCCAAACACGTAAAAAGATAGGAAGTATTAGTCTAATCGAAAGCCTTAACAAACCAAGTGGCCATTCGGCCTTGGCCCCTAAAAATTGAAAGAGCTCTTAAGGAATAACAAAAGTCGACACTTACCTCAATATAGGGGTTTCGGCTAACTCTTAAGAGAAGATTTTGACTTTTTGCGAAAATCAAAAAGAGAAGATGATTTAAAGAAATCTATGGAGATTTCAGCTTTTAAAGAAGAAATCAGCAAAAAGATTTCAGCTTTTACTGAAGAAGTCGGCAGGAAGAAAAATAAAGGAAAAGAATGGAGACTAGGGTATTCAGCTATAGCAGAAAAGAAGAAGAAGAGGAAGATGGAACTTTAGGACTTTTCAACTTTTTGAGAAAGGAAACAACCAAGAGAAGAGAATGAAAATAAATGCCGAAATTAAGCCTATTTCTTTAATCAAATTTTCGGCACACACACTAACCAAAAGCCGTAATTGCCCTCTTTTGAAAACTAAAACTAATTAATTAACAAGGGAAATTTTGGTACCCCCTTTTAGCCTCGTCAAAATTGATTTCCTCCTTCCCCTAGAGTTGGAAATTTGGCCACTATTGTGACCAGTAGATCATATCCTAAATTTCCTCCCTTTATCTACCATATTATCTTTATTATCCACTCAAATGAATCCTCCTATATTTAAGCCTTTTTGCCGTCAAACTCTACCTAATTAATTGCCGAACTTTAGCTAACTTTAATTAAAAGAATTGGGCTTCATGTAACTTGAATATGGGCCTCCTCAGTTGACGCCACCTCATTGCTCTCTAAGTGGCGCCACTTTGCCACTGGGCCACAAGCATACTTTGTATTTAAAACACAGATAACATGTTTTAAACCCTATCTTATCAGGCTTTCCACTAGAGTGTCTAATCAAAGAATTCAATTAAGGCCTCGACCCAATTCCTGAGCCCATTCTGGACCCCTAACACTCTCATTAAACATAACCACATATTAAACTTATTGGCCCATTAATTCAGGATGTTACATCATACGCCCATGTGGCCTACCCGTGTGGGCCCATACACCCGTGTGGCCCACATAGTCCAAATTGGCCACACGGCCTGGCCTAGAATCCCACACGGCCCAATTGGTCGAACCCGTGTGTCGAACACGGCCTTGCTCGGCCATCACATAGCCGTGTCGCTCACGCATAGCCTGGCTTATCGATCACATGGCCGCGTGGTGACTTACAGTCTTGCATACTGCCTTTCACACGGGTGACCACACTCTTGTGTGGCATCGACAGTAAGGTTTTTGGCTTTCACTGAAACCTCATTTTCTATGTTTTTGAGTACACATCTGGTTTGATTTCGACGCGTAGTCACTTCTGAGCACCGCGAAACCTAAAATCAACAATCCTAAGCCCAATTTCAGTCACTTAAATCGATACTAAATCGAATCAGTATGAACTGACAATTCCTAAATCTTACCCCTAGCCCCTACCTTTGAGCGAATAGTGACGAATTCGCACCTCGTCGGCACTGATTGGTAATCCACAGCCACTCAAGAATCTCCTAAACATAACATAAAACCCTTCTTTACTAATTAATCATGAGGAATAGTTAGGAATGATTGAAATCATCACTTACCGAGCACGCGACGAGAACATTGTGCAAGAAAGAAGCAAAATAAAAATCGAAAAGAAAGGGGAGGAGAGCAAAATAGAATTCAGCTAGGGAAAGATGAGAAGAACGTCCAAAATTTTCAGCAAGAGGGAGAAACCAAAAAGAATAATGGTTAAACTTGGACACTATCCCTAATCCCCTTATTTTCGCCCACAAACCCTCAACTACTCAACCACTTCAGTATTTCGGCCAAACCAAAACACCCACACGGAACAAGTAGCAAAATTATTCCTTTGCTCATGCAGGGATTCGAACTCCAGTCCCTTTGCACATTAACACTCTATTTAACCACCAGACCAGTGGGCCCATTCTGCTAATTACTCACACACTTTTACTTATAAGCCTACTAACCAAAGATAGGGCTTAATTCATAACGATACCCAAAATTTGCCCAAGTCAAGGCTTGAAGTTGGAACCTCACACACACACCCAGAACACATAACCACCGAAGTAGATAAACATTGTGTGTCAAAATTGCAAAAACCAAAATTAACGAGAAACCGGGGCGTTATAGTTTTGATTTTGGTAATTGCAAAAACTTGTTATTCCTTTTACTACGATGTTGAGTGGGATTTGATAGTGGTTAGGTGTCTACGTCTTTGTACGTACCTTGCTACGCAAGCCATGAACAAAGAGGGGCAGTTATAGACACCTGTTTTTGTCTAAGCTCGATTGGGGGCCCATTTAAATTTTTGTTCTCTATTGGGTTGTTTGAAGCCCACCCGATTTTGGTCTATTTGAGACCTTTTTTTTCTTTTTTTCTTCTATCCTTTTTGGGCCTGTCAAAGGCCCAAATTATTATCATCACTACTATTACTATTATTAAATATTATCGTTATCATTTTTTACAAATAAGTAAGATTAAAAAATAATATATAAACATGAAAGGAAAAGAAAAAAGGAGGAGGCTTTTCATTATTTTTGTTCTTAAAAAAAAGAAATAAAAAAAAAACACAACAACTACAAGCATTCTATTTTTTTTTTCTTTTCTTCTATTTGTTTTTTTGCCATAAGCATGTCATAAGGGATCGAACTATGGGTTCCAATGAAGGGGATGCCACCGAACCGTCGATCCTTCGCTCCTAGGAGCCCCAAAAATCCCCTTTTTTCCCTCCCCTTTCTAAAATAAAGGTTTCTTTTTTCTTTTAAAAAAATCTTGATTGTGGGAAATTTTTTTTTTTTAAAAAAAGAGAAAGTTTAGATTTTACAAATAAAAATATGTTTTTTAGTTGTTTTAAAGGAAAGTTTAAAATTTTAAAACAAAATTTTGATTTTTTTAACTATTTCAAAGTAAAAGCTTTAATCTTTAAGAAAAATAGTGTTTTTTTAAAGGAGAAAGTTGAGTTTTAAAAATAAAAATCTTTTTTTTTAAGTCATTGTAAAGGAAAGTTTAAAATTTCAAAATATAGTTTTGATTTTTTTTAACTATTATGAAATGAGGTTTTGATTTTTAAGAAAAGTAATGATTTTTTTAAAAGAAAACTTTAATTTTGCAACAAAAAAAAAATCTTCGGCCACCGTACGCGGCAGCTCCACCACCGGAGGCTAGAGAGCTGTTGGGCTCTCGGTGGTGGAGCCATGGCCAACATAGAAGATGGAAGAGAAAGAGGAATATGTTTGTTTTTTTTAAATGAGGTTAAAATGAAAGAATGAATAGTTTTTTATTTATTTATAGGTGCCAAAAATAGGTAATTTATTCTCACCACCTTACTTTTTAAATTTACAAAAAAAAAAAATTCCATTTTTGTAGCAACCCCTCGCTCTCTGACCTATTTAGATCCGTAACCCTTTTATTTATTTAAACATTCAATTTAATCCAAAATTTAAAATTTAAAAGTAGATTAATTGCTACATCAGTCCTATAAATAGTTCGAGTCTTGTCATTTGTAATGTTAGAACATTTTGGATATTAAAACTTATCATTGTGACAAATTTTCTCTCTAATGTTCTTAACCAAACTTATTCAAACTTATCAAACTTCCCAGGTTGTGGCGTTCACCCTTTTGTCTTATCACTTCGTTTACCATCACAGAGTGTGGTGACTATGCATACCAAGGTTCAACTATTTAGTCAATTTTAAGTCGGTCAGGTTCTTTTATAACTTCGGTTCCTTAAATTATTCAAGTACTTTGGGTCAAGGTTTCCACCATTTGAACCATTCAAGACGATCCTTTCATTTAAGCAATTTTTTGAACATTCCAAGCTTGGGAAATCGCATCATGATGCGTCGCGAACTAACTAAAAATTTGACTAAGGCAAGTGCACCTATCAATTGATAGTATAGTTATGGTGAATAAGGATATCATTCCCACAAAGACTAAAAGCACTATTAATTACCTGTAGACACTTATTTTTGTCCGAGCTCAATTGTGGGCCTATTTAAATTTTTGTTCTCTCTTGGGCCGTTCGAAGCCCACTCGATTTTGGTCTATTTGAGACCTTTTTTTTTCTTTTCTTTTTTTTCTTCTTTCCTTTGACAGACCCAAATTATTATTATTATCATCACTACTATTACTATTATTCAATATTATTATTATCATTTTTTTTCAAATAAGGAAGATTAAAAAATATATATATAAACATGAAAGGAAAAGAAAACACAACTACAAGCATTCTATTATTTTTTATTTTCTTCGTTCTTTTTTTTTTTGCCATAGGCATGTCATGAGGGATCAAATTTTGGGTTCCGATGAAGGGGATGTCACCGGACCGTCGGTCCTCTGTAACATCTCAAAAATTGGGAGTTAGTAGAATCGGGTTTGTGAATCGAGAAAGAGTGATCATGCCTTAATTTTGTAAATTATCTATGCATTTTTAGGAAATAAATAAGATATTGGTTTGTTGGTTAAGTGTTAGTGTAACGTTTGTTGAAACCCAAGTTCAAATCCATTCTCTTGCATCATTTTTATTATTTTGCAAATTTTTCCTTAAACCTTAGTATGTCACATGCCTTATTTTTTTAAATAAATATTTCAAATTATATCAAGAATGAGTTATTGGATTGATGGTTAAACATTAGTGAATTTATCCTTGAGGTACTAACTTCAATTCCCTTCCTATGCAAATAATTTAATTTTTTGACAAAAATCCCTTGTTTTAATGTGTGGGCCATCCAAACCTAGTTAACATAGGTATAAATATTAATTTTCACTAATAATCAACCTTTAATCCTCCTCCTCATTGCCCTAGCCGTTCCTCTCCTCCTCTCTTTCTCTTTGATTTTAATTTTTTTTCCTTTCCTTCATTGTTGTCGTCGCCTACACCTAGTTTTTACCATCTCTTTTGTAACGCCCTGAATTTGGACTTAGAAGAAATAGGCCTTGAGCGTAGGAATACATAAAAGTTTATGTGTGCAAGGAAATAATGCAATTGACTGTCTGCTTCAATGGTTAAGTGATTTAGCAGTGCTTGGGAGTGTCTGAGAAGTCCTGGGTTCAAACCTGGGCTTTAGCTAAATTTTTATTTTTAGAGTATAAAATCCTTGGGATCTAGATAGAGGGCTTTTAAATTGTTGTGGTTAAATTATGACACAAGATGATCTTGTAGTTCAGTGGCAGTGGTGTGATTAAGGTGGCAAGGAAGCTTGAGTTCGAGTCTCCTGTTACACAAAGGAGTATTTATTTTACTTCCTTGTTGCTTGAGAAATGGACTTTGACTAGAACTCTATAGGTTGGAATTTGAATGAGTCATGGAGAAATTCATTGTAACACCCCAAACCCGGCCTAGAAGTTAGGCCCGAATTTAGAATGTCACATTAAAGGCACAATTCAAAACGGTCTTACTAATTAAAAGTAAAGATAAAAAAACCATTTCATTGTTTTAAGTATTTCGGAAACCAAGTTAAAACATATAAGCTTACTTAGGTTTAATAATTAAATAAACAATTAACCTTAAAACCCAAAATAAATCTGAAGTCAAAACGGAGTACAAGGCCTTATTACATCCACCGAAAATTAAGTAAACAAAAACATGTATTTCGAGACAAATAAATGAAAATTCAAACATCTTGAAGTGTGGCCATCTCTGAGTCCTCTCCCACATCGAGCCGTCTATTCGGGGTTACCTAAAGCATTAAATTAAAGGGTGTGAGTTTTGAAACTCAGTGTGTACAACCCTTGGCAATCAAATCAACATACAAATTTTCGCATTGGGCCTAAGCCCTATCAGAATCAGTAGCCTTGGGCCTTAGACCATATTGACCTCATATCATATCATAATGCATCATATACACACAAGGTAATGCAAAACCCACCCCAATAATCCATCCGCTACACATACCATTTCCCTTCCAACCTTATGACTCCCGTGGGGAATTCTAGCTCGATCCACCCCTCCGTTACACACCAAGGGTAGCCCAGTTGCGGTACTACCGAACATTGTAGCAAAACTGCTAATCATATATTGGGCCTAAAGCCTCCGGTGGATCCATACCATACGGCAATTCGATCCTCAAATCTTCCTCTGTACCATAATTCCCACCCATATGCATCCTAAGCAGAATATCATATGAATGCATCAAACACATGAGTAACATCCATAAACTCATATTCGTCACATAGAGGTATTCACGTCATTTCACTACCCAGGGGTATTTTCATAATTCTACCCTACAGGGGTATTTTGGTAGCTTGGCAGAATAGGGTATCTTGATAATTTTGCAAAACAGAGGTATGTTGGTTTTTTTGCAAAACATGGGTTTTTGGTAATTTTCAAATCTAAGGGTATTTTAGTAATTTTACAAATATATGGGTATTTGGTCCCTCTCGGGCTTTAGTTATGAACTTTGGCCCATGAACAAGTCCTCCCAGCTAAAGTGAATAGACACTACGTACTAGGTAGGATTCAAGAGAAGAGGAGGTGGGCCACTAGGACCATTTAAGTACCAAGCTCTCCCTAGATCCAATCCTATACATGCGTATGCCTGTTGCCACACCCTAACCCAACGACTTATTCATAGACATGTTTAATTAAGTTAAGTCTTATGAAATTTAAGAGTTATTCAAACTAGGCCTAAGTCTATGAACCCTAGCATATTTGTCTACGTCCCCATAAAGCCCATCAAACCTAAATTCCAACCTTATGGCCCATTAGGCCCGAATCTTATCAAATGGCCTATTAGGCCCAAAATAAATCCAGATTGTGTATCATGCGTGACTAACTCAATTCGTATAACAAACCAAACCATTCCATCAAACTTAGCCTCAGGTCCCACTAGGACCATTTAGCCACTTTCGGCTTTTCGACTTTTCGGCATTGCTGATTTTGTGTGTGTAGTGTTTGTACACACCTAGTAACCTCACGTGCTGCAAACCCCTTAGTCACGAACCTACAATCGACATTACTAGCGATTAACCAAGGTTTTAACACATACTTATCAAAAACTGAAACCTCACTGTACCCTTACCGTGTGCTTCACATTCTAGTACCCCTTCCTTTACTATTATTTGTGATTATCCTCTAGATCTGCACCCAAACATCTAAATCGTCAAAACCAAGTGACCTATATTGATCATAAGTCACCCCTATAAGCCACAGTAGATTCATCCATTTACTAAACCGTGACTGAGTCGAGAATACTTACTGCCTTGATAACAATCCTTACCTACCACACTTGCGATGGTTGAGCTACACCCTTGTTAATACATGTTAACGACAAAGAGAGGTTAGATAGCCCTTCGGCTTATAACAAAACTTACTAAAGGATTTACTAAACACTTACCGAAACCCTCTTTTGATCCTGCGGCCTAGATCACTACTGAACAAGATTCGGCTTGACTAAAAGTGGGTAGCAAACGATTGTGATGAAGGAGAACTAACTACAAATCGGCACAAGTGAAGCTATATGATAAGGTGTATTCAGCTTTTATGGACTGAAACAAAACACAACTTTGATAGGAATTTTAAGCAAAAAGAATGATGGGTTTCTTTTTCGGCAAATGGAAAAAAAATTTGGCTATAGGAGAAACCGATTGAGAGGGGAGAAAGAAAAACTAAAGAATGCTCAAAGACCCTTTCAAGAATTCGGCCCCCTCCTTTTATAACCTATAGCCGAAACTTAGCCACTCCTAGAGTCCAATTCGGCACCACTTCATCCACTGCTCATCTCCTAATTTTTCTCCATGATATTTCCCTTATCCTTCTCCTAAATTCTCTCTACTGATCACTTCTCCTTAGAGTCCCTCTACATGCCACTTCCAGCCTTCTAAAAACCTAAAGTTAAACTCCAAAATAAAACTTAAGCTAGCACTCAAACCTCAGACCTCCCTACATGCATATGTCGCCACCTCCCTACACCCTAGTGGCGTCACTTAGCCACTTCACCATAGGCTTCTTTTTGCCATTTTTCACTTATTTTTATTTAAAAGCCCACTACTCACAACCCTGATTCCTTAATTAAATAAATTAAGAATCCTCCACCACAAAACTCGAACCCAGAGCTTCTCCAACACACCTAGACACTCCAAATTCATTAAACCTTCAAAGTCCACATGCCAATTGTCATTTTCTCGCTTACTTAAAAAAATTTTGAGCTCCAAAGCCCAAAGCCCAATAGGCCCAATACTTCTAGGCCCAAATTCGGGGCATTACATTCATGGAGGAAAAAGAGGGGGATTTGGATGGTGGTTGGTGTGGATTTGGTGGAGAGAGTTTGGGAGATAATAAGGGATTTGATGTTGGAAGTTGTGTAGCCGAATTGAAACTCTAATCTTGCATTAGTTTTGGTTGAAGGGAAAGTTGGGATCTTTTGGGAGTGGGCAAAGTGTCAATTGCTCTTTGTGCATATTCAGCATTCTGTTGGTTTTTCGAGATTGTTGTCTCTCGCCTCTTCTTTTCTCTTCTAGTCAATTTTGTTGTCATTTTTCTTCTTTGGCCGCATAGGCATTTTTATTCTTGGCCTTACTTTGTTTCAATCCCTTTATGTCCCAAAGCCAAACTTTGCTCATCCTCTTTCTGTCCTTAACCGTATACTCTATGAGTGTTCTTAATCTCTCCACATTCTCTGGCAGAATCTTTACTTTTCTCTTCTTCTCTCCTTCATTCTCATTCTCCTCACCTTTCAATAGTTTCTTACATTTTTCTCTAACCCTTGTCGAATACTGAAATCTATTCTTCGTCCTTCTCCTTTGGGATACTTGGCTGAATATTCTCTTGTTCTCTTAGCGATATTACCGTATCAGCTTATAAAAGTCTTATGACAAAAAGGGTGAGTGCTCGTGGTTTTTCTTCTGGTTTCTCCTTAACGTTAAGGGCCCTTTCTTCTTCTAACATCATATGTTTTCTTCCATTTTCAAAAAGGAGTACCGTTGCCCTATTGTATCTCCATCATTCTAAGTACTTTCGATTTTGGCCCTTAAAAGGGGTTTAGGCCAATTATTTTTCTCTTCAACTATTGACTTTGCGCTGTCGGTAAGTGAGGACTCGTTTAGCTTAAACTATTCATTTGAATGGGTGTTTGATAAGATCCAATTCTTATGCAGGGTTTCCCTAAGGCCTAGTGGATAATCACTGGCAACGGAATAGGAGTGTGGCCTTTTGTTGATTGATCAATGTTGGTGCTCAAAAGTTTCTGCAAGTGTTCGCAAATAGGTGTGTACACACCCTGATCTGACTGTGGCATGGCAAAAGCTGAAAAGCCAAGAATACGATGATTGAGGCCACATAGGCGTGCGAACGCTCGTGTGTGAACTGAGCCCACAAAACATGGTCGTTTGACTGTAGAGGCCACCATAAGCGGTATCATGGGTTTCTAACATCTTGAATTTGGGCCTAGTAGAATTGGGCCCATTTGGCCTTGGGCTTAGGAGTGTTTAAAATTTTTGAGAACAAGAGAATGGCATTATTTCAAGTTGGACTTATTGGGAAGGTGATTTTGGAAAGTTACGGGGTTTTTAGGAAGTTCCAGGTTCAAGTTATGCCATAGGAAAATTTTAGTGTTGAAGCATTTAAAGGGGAGAAGGCAAGTGCGTCTAGCATAAGGGAATAATTGGGTAACTTGCTAGCACAAAGGGAGTATGTGACAAGATAGTATGGCGTCAAAGGGAGTGCAAGGAGGTTGAAGGTTTGAATCTCATCCATGGCAATCTATGGGATTTATTTATTTAGTTGTACTAATCAAGTGTTTTATGGGAAGTGTCAGCCAAGCTTTAAATATGGTAAGGGAAGACCTTTTATTGATGGAAAGATGGCTAAGAAAATAAGGTAAGGAGGAAGATAAGGAAAAAAGAAGGAAAGAAATGAAAGAAAAGGAAAGAGAAGGGAACATGTTGCCCAATTTTTTAGAAAGAGTTTTTGGTCAACCAAGACCTTTTTGGTACTTAGGATGCACGGTTTTGATAGGGTAAAGGGGGGAGCCAAATTTTTCCTAGTCATTTGTTAGTTTTGGTGCAAGAGAGGCTTATTTTCTTTTAGCATATTGGTGTTTTCTCTTCCCAATTCTTTTTCTTTGTTTTGGCTGAATTTCTCATTACATTTTGCTCATTTTTCCCTTGTTGTGGCGAAACCCATAATCCATCCTTGTTCATTCTTATTTGGTTGCTGAAATACTCACATCTTTTGGTTCATTTCTCTTTTGGTGATTGGCCGAAACCTCTAAACACCTCTTATCCATCTTCTCTTTTCTTTTTGACTATTTCTCCAACCTTTCTCTCATTTTCTTTAATCAATTCATATAGAGGCTGAATCATCCTTGTTCTTTTTCTCCAATAGCTGAACCACATAACACTATATCCCTTTTTCTTTTCTTTTTCTCTTGGGGGTTGGGCAATCTCTCTTCCTTGACCGAATCAGTGTTATTGAGGGGTTGGCCAAAACTTTCATTTTGATTTTGTTGACTCACTCTTAGTCATAAGTCGAATTGATTGGAGTAGAGTTTATCATCGATTAAGGTAAGGTGTTTCTTCATAGTTTATTTTGATATATTTCATTGTGTGGTGATTCTGCTAAAAATGAATTGATGGATTTGACTAAACAATTATTATAGGGATTAAATCGCTTGTTTCACCCACTCGTTGTTTCTTCAAAAGAAGTGGTAAGCCAAATCCTATTCCAAATCAAATACATTCTCTCATCGTAGTAATATTTCTAACCGAGACTTATTCAATGGAGGCAAGTGGTATAGATTTAAAAGGAAAAGTGTTAGGAGAACACAAAAGGAGTGGATTTGCGATTCCTACTCCTAAGTTCAAACGAAGGGCAGTATCGGGGGTTCGAGATTTTCCACCAGGTTGTGGACCATCATCCGGTGAGAATAAGCAAATCGTGGTCGTTCACGATACTAAGGGTGCCGACGATCAAGAGGGTTTAATACTCACCGTAATCAGGTGTGTAACCTCACACCTCTCTGAATATTTGCATGAAATGTTTTGTGATTCAGTGGAAAGATTGAAAAACCAGAAACCAGCATTTGTGACCACACAGGCGTGCGTATGTTCGTAGTGGTAACCGTATTTTGCAATGAAATAGAGTCTAGTTATCAACAGTGACGTGATTTCAAAAAATCATGAAAAATAGGAGAAAGGGAATTAGAAAGCTAATAAGATATAGAATTAAAGCTTATTGTGTCTATTTTTATATGAAAGAAACAGAGTAGGAAGAGGAATTTTCTATTCTGTGATAGTTTAATTTTAGTGAGACTGGTTCTGAATTACTTTGTGGTTCCCTGTTTTGTCTTGGAAAAATCATTCAAAATTGTACAAAGTGAATTATGAGTTATAATTTATATGTATAGATTCCTTAGTGAGTCTTGTTTCAATAGAAACAAGTGGGAGAAACATATGAAAACTGTACAATGAGATATTAGAATTTAGGATAAGAGAGGTCAAAACCATTGGTTAGTGAAACGGGGGAAACTTTAATGAATAAACTGTACTAAATGGCTAAGTCAAAAAAAATTCTAGAAAAATTATAGTAAGAAGATATATGAGTCTAGTTTCAAGGAGAATTTACGGATCTAAATTTTGAGTTTCCTAACTCGAGTTATAGTCAATTTAGTCAATATGAGGCGGATGGACAGTTTCAATTTTTATGCTCCAAATTAGTAGTTAAGTCCGGGGTTACGAAATTACCAAAATAATCTTGGAGGGTAAATTACCGAAATACCCCTGGGTTGCGAGATTACCGAATTACCCTTAGTGGGTAAAATTTCTGAATTACCCTTAGTGGGTAAAATTACCAAATTATCGATTTACCGAAATGCCCCTATGGGCCGATTTATTAAAAGTATTCAATAGTTTAATGGTCGTTATGTATATGTGGATATTTTATGTTATTATATATGTTGCATCTCTACATATTGCATAGGATAGGAAAATTAAATGAAGAGAAGTATAGACTGGTGGCATTGCCACAAATTCTAATAATGGCTATGTGCCAATTTAAATATGGCTTTGTGCCATGTGATTAAGGCTGTGCGCTGATTATATTATCGTATGTGATTCTGGTGGCTCAGCCACAAATATTATAAATGTCAGCTTGAGTGCAAATTGGAGAAATTGGCGGGGTGGGTTGACTTGATCCCCACAAAAGAGATTGGTTGGTTCTGGTGGAGAGATTGGCTGGATGGGATGGGTTGCATTCATATCATATATTTATTGCATGTAAGTGGGCTTAGGCCCATATTATGCTATATGGGCTTCGGCCTAGTTGTTTCTGTATGGGTTTTGGCCCAGTTAATGACCGGTAAGGGGATTATACACTGAGTTCTTGTAACTCACCCCCTCCTTCTTAATCCTTTCAAGTAATGCTCAGTGACGAGGACTTGGGGCCATGGATGACTCGGTGGAGGCCATACTTTAGAAATAATGTTTACGAACATTAGTAAACTTCTTTACCGTTTTAATTCGTTACTTTTACTATTTTGGGTTTTAAAGTTGGAATAAGGCCTCTGGAATATGTTTTATTTTTCTTTACATTTAGACGTACTTAGTATCTTTCTTGAATTGTTTTAAATGGAGATTTTCTAAATTCATTAATAATGATTTTCCAAAATTGATTAACAAATGAATTTTGTAATAAACTTTTATAAATAGTTTAACTCAAATTTTCTTTCGAAATTATGAACGTCATTTTCAAAAGTCACGATTTTAAATTTCCCTACCTCAATTTTTGACTCATCAATCAACCTCTTAAAAATAGTTGTATTTTATCAAATATTTACATTCAAACTTGTTTTCTTAACCATAACCAAATAACACTTATTTTAGTACGAATCACAAAGTTTTTATACGATTTCTTCATGTGACATGTCAAATCTGGTCGTAACGCATGGGTCGGGTTTGGGGTGTTACATTTTATGGTATCAGAGCCCGATTACAAAACTCGGCTGTAGTTTGGGTTCAAAAGTATTTTTCCAAAGCTGTTTAAAATTTTTATTTATACATGCATGTTCTAAAGGAAGTATGGCACCACGGGTATCCGGCACCAAGTCAGTAAGTTTTTCTATTCTTGTTTTATAATTATTGTGTTATGACTGTAGTATGAAAACTTCACATAATAGAAGTACTCTAAACTTTTAGCTTTAGGAGCTGAAACTATAGAGATTGAGACTTTAGGATACGTTTTGCAAAATGACTTTACTTCTTATACTCCATAAAACATTGTTTAATAAAATTGAATAGTATACTGATTCATAAGACTCTTAATTTGATTAAATCGACTTAGCAAACATGAGCGCTAGAGGACGCGGACGAGATACACGGGGCAGTGGTAGAGGTTAGGGTGCTAGGGCTGGTCCCTCGGCATCGAGGATTAGGCCTGAAAGGGAGGCGCTGACATCGCCAGTGACTGAGATGGGGTCTCATGATCGAGCCAGAGCTGATGTGCTGACTCAGCTTCTTAAGAAGGTATTGGAGGAGGTTAAAGGAATCAGTGAAGCACTCCGAGTCAGGTGCGTGGACTATAAGAAGAAAAGAGATCGTAGTTCTCTAGGGTGGTAGTCTCGTTCTGTGAAGCGTGTTAAGGCATGTGCAAACTCTTTGGCTTGCGATTATTGTAGAAGGCGTCATTCGGAAGAATGCTGGAAGAGGTCAAGAGCATGCTTGAGATGCAGGTCTAAGGAGCATAAGGCTCGGGATTGTTTCATCATCATCAAGTCAGGTATGTTTTGGTTGGACGAAATGTTTGAATGTAGAAATTTTAGGTATAGGTGGTAGATAACTACTTGCTTCTGTGGTTAGATGTTTGGTTGTGTGTAAGAGGATTCAAGATTAATTTAAAAGTACATTAGTGTTATTAAGGTTAGGGTCCGCAGTGAAAGCATAGTGGTGTGACTTGAGCGGTGCGTTTAGTAGTTGGTTGGAAATTTCGAGGACAAAATTTCTTTAAGGAGGGTAGAATTGTAACATCCTGAATTTGGGCCTAGTAGAATTAGGCTCATTGGGCCTTAGGCTTGGGAGCGTTTAAAATTTTTGAGAATAAGAGAACGTCATTATTTCAAGTTGGACTTATTGGGAAGGTGATTTTGGAAAGTTACGGGGTTTCTAGGAAGTTCCGGGTTCAAGTTAGGCTATAGGAAAATTTTAGTGTTGAAGCATTTAAAGGGGAGAAGGCAAGTGGCATCTAGCATAAGGGAATAATTGGGTAACTTGCTAGCATAAAGGGAGCATGTGACAAGATGGTGTGGCGTCAAGAGGAGTGCAAGGAGGTTGAAGGTTTGAATCTCATCTATGGCAATCTATGGGATTTCTTTTTTGTACTAATCAAGTGTTTTATGGGAAGTGTCGGCCAAGATTTAAATATGGTAAGGGAAGACCTTTTATTGATGGAAAGATGGCTAAGAAAATAAGGTAAGGAGGAAGATAAGGAAAAAGGAAGGAAAAAAATGAAAGAAAAGGAAAGAGAAGGGAACATGTTGCCCAATTTTGTGAAAAGTGTTTTGGAAATAGTTTTTGGTCAACCAAGACCTTTTTGGTGCTTAGGATGCATGGTTTTGATAGGGTAAAGGGGGGAGCCAAATTTTTCCTAGTCATTTTGCTAGTTTGGGTGCAAGAGAGGCTTATTTTCTTTTAGCATATTGGTGTTTTCTCTTCCCAATTCTTTTCTTTTGTTTTGGCCGAATTTCTCATTGCATTTTGCTCATTTTTACCCTGTTGTGCCGTAACCCTTAATCCATCCTTGTTCATTCTTCTTTGGTTGCCGAAATACTCACATCTTTTGGTTCATTTCTCTTTTGATGATTGGCCGAAACCTCTAAACACCTCTTGTCCATCTTATCTTTTATTTTTGACTATTTCTCCACCCTTTCTCTCATTTTCTTTAATCAATTTCATATAGAGGCCGAATCATCCTTGTTCTTTTTCTCTAATAATCGAACCACATAACAGTATTTCCCTTTTTCTTTTTTTTTTCTCTTGGGCGTTGGGCACTCTCACTTTCTTGACTGAATCGATGTTATTGAGGGGTTGGCCAAAACTTTCATTTTGATTTTGTTGACTCACTCTTAGTCATAAGATGAATCGATTGGAGTAGAGTTTATCATAAATTAAGGTAAGGTGATTCTTCATAGTTTATTTTGATATATTTCATTATGTAGTGAGTCCGCTAAAAACGAATCGATGGATTTGACTAAATGGTTATTATAGGGATTAAATCGCTCGTTTTATCCACTCGTTGTGTAACAGCCCAGTTTAGACCCTAGTCAGAATAGTGGTTTTGAGACCACAAATGCGAGGTCAAAATAATAATTTAATATTATTTTCTGTGTGAATAGTATGCAACATGGTCTGTGTGAAAGTTATGTGTGATGATTTGATCGTTTTAGTGTCGGATTAAGAGAATGGACTTAATCGCGTAAAGAGTAAAAGCTATATGCTGATTTATAAGTATCTAACTATTGATGCCTTTTAAATATGGAGGCTTTATGATGCAATTAAACCAAGTTTTAAGATAGTGGGGTGTTAAATGACAAGATAACCATATGGAAAATTTGTTTTATATGATTAATAAAAGGGTAAATTGGTAAATGGTGTATTAATGATAATAAAAGTAAAACCAAACATAAAATGTTCATCCTTTTATCACCATTGCCGAAATTTGCTAAAGAATAAGAAGGGAAGAGAGCTTTAGGGTATTCGGCCAACATTTGAGTTGATTAAAGGTATGTTTGAGCTCGATTTTTATTAATTTTTACGTTTTCATAATCGTTGCTTTCTGCTCTAGCTAACCTATACTTAAATTTTAGAAAATGATGGTGATTTTGAGATATGCCATTGTTGAATATATGAGCTTTGTGATGATAGTTGGTGGATTATAAAAGTTTAATGTTGGGTTTACATAGTTTGTATTTGAAATTTTGGTGAAATTTAGTAATTTGAGCTAAATTGTGAAAATGTGAAATTGAGGACTAAAATGTGAAATAAATGAAATGTGTGGACTCCTATGAGACTAAGGAGAATTCGGCCTACGCATAGTGTAATGAAATTTTGAGTATTTGATGATTTTGTGAGATAGGGACTAAAGTGTCCAAATGTGAAAATGTGTGGGCTATTTTGTAAAATGCCCTAAATATGTGTGTTTGGACTAAAATGAATGAATTGATGATTTTGGATTGAAATTAAATGTGTATAGACCAAGAACGGAGAGGTTGGGATCGAGATCGAGGCAAAGATAAAGTGCTTGATTAATCGACTGTATCGGTAGTTCGACGTCTGAGGTAAGTTCGGATATAATACATGTATTTGAGATTCGTTTTATCGATATGAAATGAATATGTGTATGTATTTGAAAGTGAGTTGCTATATGTAGGATTTTAATTTGATGGAACTAAGAGTGCGAAAGTGAAATTGAGATAGAAATGAATGGCACTGTAGGTGCGATGTGATGAAAGTTTCGGTTATTGTTGTGGCACTGTAAAGTTTTGGTTATTGTTGTGGCACTGTGTGTACGATCTTATGAAAGCTTTGGATTATTACCGTGGCACTGTGTATGCAATACAGAGATGAGTTGATTAAAAGAATAGGCACTAAGTGTGCGATAACAATTATACTTCGAATAAGTACGTGGCACTGAGTGTGCGGCTATTTTGAACGAATATCAAATGATGATCGACATGTAATATCGAGCATTGAATAGCTTGGAGGTAGAATAACTAAGTGTTAGCTAAGGTATGTAATTAACCTTTGTGGTTGATGAGTTATAAGCAAGCTATGATGGAATGAATGAGTATTTTAGATATGAATGAGATGATATGAATATGAGATAATTGATCTATGTGATGCTTAATACTTACATTAGTTTGGTTTGATGAGATATAGTATTGTATATCAAACTTACTAAGCTTTGGAAAGCTTACTGTGTGATTTGTTCTCTGCCTTGCAGTGTTAGTAAAGCTAGCTCGGATCGGGGATCGTCAGCTTCGTAATCACACTATCGGCATTCTATTTTTGTACTTTTGAAAAGATGTATTTAGTAAGAATATGGCATGTATAGGCTAGTAAATTGAATTATGTTTGAGATTGTAATTAGCCGTGAAGTGTGGCTAGATATGTGATGGGTTTGGCATGAATGAATGTGATATGTGTGCTGCATCTTTTGGCATGATTTGTGGATTGATAAATTTGCTATTAGGTGGTAACTTTGAGTTGATAAATGCTAATAGAGGTTAGAGAAATTGGGAATGAATTATGCTTGTGGTAGAATAAGTTTTGGTATTGGATTTGTTATGGTTGGAATGAGAAATGAACATATAGATTGGATAGCCATATTGGTAAGTTATTGATTGCCTTATGTGCATGATATGTTTTGGTATGTGTTGCTTATAGGTTTGACCTTAAGTGAGTGGCATGTTGGCCTTGCAAAAATGGCCTATAATGCCACACGGTTGGGGCACACGGGCATGCCTCAGACTGTGGGTAAATTGGCAGAATATGACTTAAACTGCACACGGCCATGGCACGGGCGTGCCTACAGGCCGTGCGAGAAATGGCAGAATATGACCTTATAGGACACGGCCTTATCACACGGGCGTGCTTGTTAGCCGTGTTGATTTTGGCAGTATGTAACCACGGGGAGGGCACACGGGTGTGTCATGTAGCCGTGGGAGAGGCACGGCCTACCCCTACGGGCGTGTCTCCCTTGTATTCTAGAAAAAGTTTCAATTTTCATGAAATTTTATATGTGTTTCAGTTTAGTCCCGACTCGGTTTATAAGCATGCTTAGGGTCCTGATGACTCATTTAAGGGACACTATGACTGTATATGAATGTGTTTGATGATTATTGACTTTGTGTCATTAATGTGATGTGAAATGATCCTATTGTTTGGTAATTCCTCTAAACCCTATTTCGGCAACAGTCTCGGGTTAGGGGTGTTACAATTTTATTGATATCAGAGCTACGGTTTAGTCGATTCTGAGACTAACGTAGTGTGTGTGAGTCTAGCTATACATGCCATATTGTAAAATTACGATAGTGTGATGAGATCTGACAGTTGAAATGTGTTTTAATATAGTAATGGATCCCTACGAAAGCGATTCTTGATGATGTAGAGAGTAATGCTTTGCTCTGCTCAAAGGATGTAAGCCACATCAAGGCCAAATGATAGTGGTGAGAAAGGTGAGGCTAAGCAAGCCTTCTTTCGTATGATGAGTGAATGGTTTTCGGAGTTTGTTAGAACAAATCCGACTGCTCCACAACCTCCACCCCCACAAGTACCTGTTGTGCCACAAGTGGTAGATCCGATCAGATTGAATAAACCTCCTGTGGATAAGACTCGCAAGTATGGGGCTGAAGAGTTTAGGGCCATAGCTGATGACAATACTGAGCTAGCTGAGTTTTGGCTTGAAAATACAATCAGAGTATTTGATGAGATGTCGTTAAACCCCGAAGAGTGCATTAAGTGTGCACTTTCTTGTTGAGAGACAATTGGTGGAAAACATTGATATCTGTAGTTTTGAGAGAGAGAATACCTTGGGATTTCTTTCAATCCGAGTTTAGAAAGAAGTATATCAGTAAACGCTTTATTGATCAGAAATGTAATGAGGTTTTAGAACCGAAACAGGGCCGTTTGTCTGTTACTGAGTACGAGCGAGAATTCGTAAGATTTAGTTAATATGAAAGAGAATGTGTTTCGACTGAAGCGACTATGTGTAAACATTTTATAGAGGGATTGAATGAAGACATTAAGTTGTTGGTTGGAATGCTGGATATAAATGAATTTGTTGTATTAGTTGAAAGAGCATACAAAGCTGAGGAGCTCGGTAAAGAAAAGAAGAAAGCTGATTCTGAGGCTCGTGATGAAAGAAAGAGATCGATGAATAAGTTCTCTCAATCTTCAACAAAGAGATATAAAGATGCAAGAAATCGTTCAAATGCCTTGTTTGGACATCCAAATAGAGATCGTTCGAGATAAAGTACTGGTTTACGAATTCAAGCTCAGAATGAAACAAGTGTTGGCAGTGTTAAGAGTAACAAGCCCGAATGTAAACAATGTGGGAGACGCCATGTGGGAGAGTGCTGGGGCAAGTATAACAATAGTACATGCTATAAATGTGGATCCCGAGACCATTTTATCTGAAATTTCCCAAAGATGGTCAGAGAAGAAAATGTTCAGAATAAAAGACCGAGTAACTTGGAAGCTAGGGGAAGACCACCCAGAAACACCAGAATTATAAGTGAAAGCCAGAGAGGGACAACTGATACAACTGTGCGGTCAGAAGCAAGAGCACCTGTCCGAGCCTATGCCATACGCGCACGAGAGGAAGCATCATCTCCAGACGTCATCACTGGTACTTTTACTTTATTTGATACTGATGTCATTGTATTGATAGATCCTGGATCAACTCATTCCTATGTGTGTATGAATTTAGTATCGAATAAGACTCTACCTGTTGAGTGTACTGAATTTATGATTAGAGTATCGAACCCCTTAGGCAAGTGTGTTTTGGTGGATAAGGTGTGCAAGAATTGCCTGTTAATGTTTCGTGATTTATGTTTCCCGGTCAATTTGATATTGCTACCATTTGATGAATTCGACATAATATTGGAAATAGACTAGCTCACTTTGCATAATGCCATTGTGAATTGTAAGAGAAACAATGTTGAATTGAAGAGTCACAATGGTGAGATAGTTCAAATTGAGTCTAGTGATATGAAAGGATTACCAACTGTTGTATCTGTAATGAAAGCTAT
This sequence comes from Gossypium rotundifolium, assembly GCA_025506655.1. Classification (NCBI taxonomy): domain Eukaryota; kingdom Viridiplantae; phylum Streptophyta; class Magnoliopsida; order Malvales; family Malvaceae; genus Gossypium; species Gossypium rotundifolium. The sequence goes on along the minus strand of CP106722.1, from coordinate 81,122,673 downwards.
GAACTATGTGAGAAAGGGCTGTGAAGCTTATTTGGAATACGTTATTGATACAAAAGTGTCAGAAAGGAAAGTTAAATCTGTGCCTGTGATAAGTGAGTTTCTAGATGTGTTTCCAAAAGAGTTATCGGGGTTACCTCCGATTAGAGAAGCTAAATTTGGTAGTGAGTTAGTGCCGTGAACTGCTCCTATTTCGATAGCTCCATACAGAATGGCACCAACAGAGTTGAAAGAGTTAAAATCTCAGTTGTAAGAATTGACCGACAAAGGATTTGCACAACCTAGTTTTTCACCCTAGGGAGCTCCTATATTATTTGTGAGAAAGAAAGATAGAACTATGAGAATGTGTATTGATTATTGACAATTGAACAAAGTGACGATAAAGAACAAATATCTATTACCTCGGATCGATGATTTGTTTGATTAGCTGAGAGAACCTACAGTATTTTCTAAGATAGATTTGAGATCGGGTTACTATCAGTTGAGAGTTAAAGAATTCGATGTACCAAAAACTGCATTCAGAATGAGGTATAGACATTATGAATTCTTAGTGATGCCTTTTGGACAAACAAATGCCCCTGCAGTGTTTATGGAGTTGATGAATCGTATATATTCAGACCGTATTTGGATCACTTCGTGGTGGTGTTCATTGATGATATTTTGATTTATTCGAGTAATGAGACGCAACATGCCGAGCATTTGAGAATCGTACTACAAAATCTACGTGAGAAACAGTTGTATGCAAAGTTTAGCAAGTGTGAATTTTGTTGCTTGAGGTCAGTTTTCTAGGGCATATTGTATCCGCTGTTGGGATACAAGTCGATCCACATAAAATCTCTGTTATTTTGGAATGGAAACCACCAAGAAATGTGTCTGAAGTCCGTAGTTTTCTGGGACTAGTGGGATATTATAGATGATTTGTGAAAGGCTTCTCGATGATTGCGATTCCATTGACAAAGTTGTTACAAAAAGATGTTAAATTCGAGTGGTTAAAAAAGTGTCATCAGAGTTTTGAGCAGTTGAAAGTGTTGTTGACAGAAGCACTGGTGGTAGTTCAACCTGAATCAGGCAAAGAGTTTATAGTCTAGAGTGATGCATCGTTGAATGGTTTGGGCTGTGTGCTGATGCAAGAAGGAAAAGTCATCGCTTATGCTTCGAGACAGTTAAAACCTCATAAAAAGAATTATCCAACGCATGATCTTGAATTGGCTGCGATTGTATTTGCATTGAAGATTTGGCGTCACTATTTATTCGGTGAAAAATGTCATATTTATACTGATCATAAGAGTTTAAAGTATTTGATGACTCAGAAAGATTTGAACTTGCGATAGAGAAGATGTTTAGAGTTGTTGAAAGATTATGAACTTGTGGTAGATTACCACTCGGGTAAAGCTAATGTTGTAGCCGATGCTTTGAGTCAGAAATTGTTATATATTACGAGCTATGCGTAATCAGATGGATCTGTGTGATGATGATGCAGTTGTAGCTGAATTGAATGTAAAACTGTTGTTTATACAGTGGATATGTGAAACTCAGAAGATTGATAATGAGTTGTTAGCAAAAAGGGTTTAATGTAATTCGAATGCAGAATCAGAATTTTGAGTTGATAGTAATGATTGTTTGAGATTCAGAGATCGGATTTGCGTTCCAAGAAATTCAGAGTTGATTCAAATAATTTTGACTGAAGCTCACAATAGTCAGTTGACTGTACATCCGGGGAATACAAAAATGTATAATGATTTGAAACAGTTCTATTGGTGGCATGGTATGAAGAGAGATATTTCTGACTTTGTGTCGAAATGTTTAGTTTGTCAGCAAGTTAAGGCTGAACATCAAGTTTCGTCCGGTTTAGTGCAACCGATTATGACTCCTGAGTGGAAGTGGGAGAGGATCATGATGGACTTTGTGTCGAGTTTGCCCTTATCTCCGAGCAAGAAATATGCAATATGGGTGATAGTTGATAGATTGACGAAATCAGCTCATTTCATTCCGGTGAAAACCAATTATTCTTTAGATAAATTGGCTGAATTGTATATAGATGAGATTGTGAGATTGCATGGAGTATCGTTATCTATAGTGTCTGACAGAGATCCGAGATTTACCTCACGATTTTGGAAGAAATTGCAAGATGCTTTAGGCACGAAATTGCATTTCAGTACTGCTTTTCATCCACAAATGAATGGTCAATCCTAACGAATTCTTCAGATTCTTGAAGATATGCTAAGATGTTGTATACTCGAATTTGAAAGCACATGGGAAGGGAATCTATCAGTGATTGAGTTTGTGTATAACAACAGTTTTCAATCTAGTATCAAAATGGCACCATATGAGGCTTTTTACAGTCGAAAGTGTCGAACCCCATTGTATTGGACAGAGCTGAGTGAGAACAAGATTCACGGAGTTGATCTTATAAAAGAGACTGAGCATAAAGTGAAAGTAATTCGTGATAGTTTGAAAGCAGCCTCAGATCGTCAAAAGTCTTATGCAGATTTAAAACGAAAGGATATTGAATTTGAGGTTGGGGATAAAGTGTTTCTGAAAGTATTCGATTTGGCAAAAAGGGCAAGTTGAGTCCAAGATTTATCGGACCGTATGAGATTATTGAACGAGTTGGGCCGGTTGCTTATAGATTGAGATTACCATCAGAGTTGGAAAGGATCTATAACGTATTTCATGTGTCAATGCTTCGACGATATCGATCAGACCCGTCTCATGTAATTGCACCTACTGAGGTTGAGATTCAGTCAGATTTGTCGTATAGTGAAGAACCAATCCGAATTTTGGCACGAGAGACTAAAGAATTGAGAAATAAGAAAATTTATCTAGTGAACGTATTATAGCACAAACACGAAATTGAAGAAGCTACGTGGGAGCCTGAGAATGTTATGAGAGAGCAACATCCACAACTATTCACTGGTAAGATTTTTGGGGACGAAAATCCCTAAGGGGGGAGAGTTGTAACAGCCCAGTTCAGACCCTAGTCAAAATAGTGGTTTCGAGACCACAAATATGAGGTCAAAATAATAATTTAATATTATTTTCTGTGTGAATAGTATGCAACATGGTGTGTGTGAAAGTTCTGTGTGATGATTTGATCGTTTTAGTGTCGGATTAAGAGAAAGGACTTAATCGCGTAAAGAGTAAAAGCTATGTGCTGATTTATAAGTATCTAAATGTTGATGCCTTTTAAATATGGAGGCTTTATGATGCAATTAAACCAAGTTTTAAGATAGTGGGGTGTTAAATGACAAGATAACCATATGGAAAATTTGTTTTATATGATTAATAAAAGGGTAAATTGGTAAATGGTGTATTAATGATAATAAAATAAAAACAAAACATAAAATGTTCATCTTTTTATCACCATTGCCGAAATTTACTAAATAAAAAGAAGGTAAGAGAGCTTTAGGGTATTCGACCAACATTTGAGCTTGATTAAAGGTATGTTTGAGCTCGATTTTTGTTAATTTTTACGTTTTCATAATTGTTGCTTTGTGCTCTAGCTAACCCATGCTTAAATTTTAGAAAATGATGGTGATTTTGAGATATGCCATTGTTGGATATATGAGCTTTGTGATGATAGTTGGTGGATTACAAAAGTTTAATATTGGGTTTACATAGTTTGTATTTGAAATTTTGGTGAAATTGAGTAATTTGAGCTAAATTGTGAAAATGTGAAATTGGATGATTAAAATGTGAAATAAATGAAATGTGTGGACTCCTATGAGACTAAGTAGAATTTAGCCTAAGCATAGTGTAATGAAATTTTGAGTATTTGATGATTTTGTGAGATAGGGACTAAAGTGTCGAAATGTGAAATGTGAGGGCTATTTTGTGAAATGCCCTAAATATGTGTGTTTGGACTAAAATGAATGAATTGATGATTGAATGGATTGAATTTAAATGTGTATAGACCAAGAACGGAGAGGTTGGATTAAGATCGAGGCAAAGATAAAGTGCTCGATTAATCGACTGTATCGGTAGTTCGACGTCCGAGGTAAGTTTGGATATAATACATGTATTTGAGATTCGTTTTATTGATATGAAATGAATATATTTATGTATATGAAAGTGAGTTGCTATGTGCATGATTTTAATTTGATGGCACTAAGTGTGCGAAAGTGAAATTGAGATAGAAACAAATGGCACTGTGTGAGAAAGTTTCGGTTATTGCTATGGCACTATGTGTGTGATCTCATGAAAGCTTTGGATTATTGCCGTGGCACTATGTGTGCGATATAGAGATGAGTTGATTAAAAGAATAGGCACTAAGTGTGTGATAACAATTATACTTCAAATAAGTACATGGCACTGAGTGTGTGGCTATTTTGAACGAATATCAAATGATGATCGACATGTAATATCGAGCATTGAATAGCTTGGGGGTAGAATAACTAAGTGTTAGCTAAGGTTTGTAATTAACCTTTGTGGTTGATGAGTTATAAACAAGCTATGGTGGAATGAATGAGTATTTTAGATATGAATGAGATGATATGAATATGAGATAATTGATCTATGTGATGTTTAATACTTACATTAGTTTGGTTTGATGAGATATAGTATTGTATATCAAACTTACTAAGCTTTGGAAAGCTTACTGTGTGATTTTTTCTCTGCCTTGCAGTGTCAGTAAAGCTAGCTAGGATCGGGGATCGTCAGCTTCGTAATCACACTATCGGCATTCTGTTTTGGTACTTTTAAAAAGATGTATTTAGTAAGAATATGGCATGTATAGGCTAGTAAATTGAATTATGTTTGAGATTGTAATTAGCCATGAAGTGTGGCTAGATATGTGATGGGTTTAGCATGAATGAATGTGATATGTGTGATGTATCTTTTGGCATGATTTGTGAATTGATAAATCTACTATTAAGTGGTAACTTTGAGTTGATAAATGCTAATAGGGGTTAGAGAAATTGGGAATGAATTATGCTTGTGGTAGAATAAGTTTTGGTATTGAATTTGTTATAGTTGGAATGAGAAATGAACATATAGATTGGATAGCCATATTGGTAAGTTATTGGTTGCCTTTTGTGCATGATATGTTTTGGTATGTGTTGCTTATAGGTTTGGCCTTAAGTGAGTGGCATGTTAGCCTTGCAAAAATGGCCTATAATGCCACACAGTTGGGGAACACGGGCGTGCCTCAGACCATGGGTAAATTGGCAGAAAGTGACTTAAACTGCACACGGCCATGGCACGGGCGTGCCTACAGGCCGTGCAAGAAATGGCAGAATATGACTTTATAGGACACGGCCTTATCACACGGGCATGCTTGTTAACCGTGTTGATTTTGGCAGTATGTAACCACGGGGAGGGCACACGGGTGTGTCATGTAGCCGTGGGAGAGGCACGGCCTACCCCCACAGGCGTGTCTCCCCTGTATTCTAGAAAAAGTTTCAATTTTCATGAAATTTTATATGTGTTTTGGTTTAGTCCCGACTCAGTTTATAAGCATGCTTAGGGTCTTGATGACTCGTTTAAAGGACACTATGACTGTATATGAATGTGTTTGATGATTATTGACTTTGTGTCATGAATGTGATGTGAAATGTTCCTATTGTTTGGTAATGCCTCTAAACCCTATTTTGGTGACAATCTCGGGTTAGGGGTGTTACACGTTTTTTCGGAAGAAGTGGTAAGCCAAATCCTATTCCAAATCAAATACGTTCTCTCATCGTAGTAATATTTCTAACCGAGACTTGTTCAATGGAGGCAAGTGGTATCAATTTGAAAGGAAAAGTGTTAGGAGAACACAAAAGGAGTGGATTTGTGATTCCTGCACCTAAGTTCAAATGAAGGGCGGTATCGGCGGTTCAGGATTTTCCATCGGGTTGTGGACCATCATCCGGTGAGAATAAGCAAATCGTGGTCGTTCACGATACTAAGGGTGCCGACGATCAAGAGGGTTTAATACTCTCCGTAATTAGGTGTGTAATCTCACACCTCTCTGAATATTTGCATGAAATGTTTTGTGATTCGGTGGAAAGATCGAAAAACCAAAAACCAGCATCTGTGACCACACGGGAGTGCGTATGTTCGTAGTGGCAACCGTATTTTGCAATGAAATAGTTTCTAGTTAGCAACAGTGATGTGATTTTGAAAAATCACGAAAAATAGGAGAAAGGGAATTAGAAAGTGAATAAGATATAGAATTAAAGCTTATTGTGTCTATTTTGATATGAAAGAAACATATAGGAAGAGGAATTTTATATTCTGTGATATTTTAATTTTAGTGATACTGGTTCTGAATGACTTTGTGGTTCCCTGTTCTGTCTTGGAAAAATCATTCAAAATTGTAAAAAGTGAATTATGAGTTATAATTTATATATATATAGATTCCTTAATGAGTCTAGTTTCAATAGAAACAAGTGGGAGAAACATATGAAAATTGTAAAATGAGATATTCGTATTTAGGTTAAGAGAGGTCAGAACCGTTGGTCAGTGAAACAGGGGAAACTTTAATGAATAAACTGTACTAAATGTCTAAGTCAAAAAAAAAATTCTGGAAAAATTGTAGTAAGAAGATATATGAGTCTAGTTTCAAAGAAAATTTACGGATCTAAATTTTGAGTTTCCTAACTCGAGTTATAGTCAATTTAGTCAATATGAGGCGGATGGACAGTTTCAATTTTTATGCTCCAAATTAGTATTTAATTTTGGGGTTACGAAATTACCAAAATAACCTTAGAGGGTAAATTACCGAAATACCCCTGGGTTGTGAGATTACCGAATTACCCTTAGTGGGTAAAATTACCGAATTACCGATTTACTGAAATGCCCCTATGGTCCAAATCATTAAAATTATTCAATAATTTAATGGTTGTTATGTATATGTTGATATTTTATGTTATTATATATGTTGCATCTCTACATATTGCATGGGATGGGAAAATTAAATGAAGAGAAGTATAGACCTGTCGCATTGCCACAAATTCGATAATGGCTATGTGCGGTTTAAATATGGCTTTGTGCCATCGTGATTAAGGTCAGATCTGATTATATTACCGTATATGATTCTGGTGGCTCAGCCACAAATATTATAAATGGCAGCTTGAGTGCAAATTGGAGAGACTGGCGGGGTGGGTTGACTTGATCCCCACAGGAGAGATTGGTTGGTTCGGGTGGAGAGATTGGCTGGATGGGATGGATTGCATTCATATCATATATTTATTACATGTAAGTGGGCTTAGGCCCAAGATTATGCTATATGGGCTTTGGCCCAGTTGTTTTTGTATGGGTTTTGGCCCATTTAATGACCGGTAAAGGGATTATACACTGAGTTCTTGTAACTCACCCCCTCCTTAATCCTTTCAAGTAATGCTCAGTGACGAGGACTTGGGGCCATGGATGACTCGGTGGAGGCCATACTTTAGAAATAATGTTTACGAACATTAGTAAACTTCTTTACCGTTTTAATTTGTTACTTTTACTATTTTGGGTTTTAAAGTTGGAATAAGGCCTCTGAAATATATTTTATTTTGCTTTACATTTAGACATACTTAATAGCTTTCTTGAATTGTTTTAAATGGGGATTTTCTAAATTCATTAATAACGGTTTTCCAAAATTGATTAACAAATGGATTTTATAATAAACTTTTATAAATAGTTTAACTCGGATTTTCTTTCGAAATTATCAACGTCATTTTCAAAAGTCACGGTTTTAAAGTTCCCTACCTCGATTTTTGACTCATCAATCAACCTCTCAAAAATAGTTGTATTTTATCAAATATTTACATTCAAACTTGTTTTCTTAACCATAACCAAATAACACTTATTTTAGTACGAATCACAAAGTCTTTATACGATTTCTTCATGTGACATGTCTGATTCGGTTGTAACGCATGGGCCGGGTTTGGGGTGTTACAGGCTTAGGCCGTTTTGGGCCATGTTGGGCCAAAATGGGCCGTATTGGCCCAATAGGCTTGTGGGCCATACACAGGCAAATCTCAAAGGCATGTGGAAATTTTTGGACCCGACTGTGTCGTTCACATGGCTAAGGTCGTTTCTGGGCTTACCGAGCCATACGGGCATGTGGGCCCATATGGGCCGCATAATGGGCCTTAGGCCCATTCACACTATTGCCTGTGGGATAAAATGACTGTAATGCCCCTGTAGGGTAAATGATTGACTTGTGCTTTGATTTGACTGATTTGACTATGATTGTATGACTATGATTTGATTGACTTAACTGTGAATGATATGATGATTTGTGGGCCAGACATTCTACATACATGACATACTGCATGGGGTTGGGATATTGGTTATGGAGGAAGTACAGATTGATAGGGTCACACTGGTGGCACAATACGACTGTGGACCTAGTAATGATCTGTTAAGGTCGCACGAGTCGCACGAGATGACTATGGACCTACCGATGGCTTTAAGCCAGTTAATCTGATTATGGCTCTATGCCAACCTAATTATGGCTCTGTGCCATCTTGATTTTGACTTTGTGTCGATCATATTTATCCATGGCTGTGTGCCGATCGTAATTATTGATGACTTTGTGTCGATCATACTTACCCATGGCTGTGTGTCGGTTATATTACAGTAGCTGATGGTTATGTGTCAGTCTTATTACAGTTAGTGATGGCTATATGCCAATTATGAGACCGTTACTGTAGGCTTAAAGACGCATATATCTTTGTCTTGGAGGCTCGCCACATATATTATTCTTGGCGACTTTCTTTGCGATACTATTACTAGCACCTTTGTCATGACATCATACTTGCAAGTATGCTACAATATTGGTGTTGTAACACCCCAAAAATCCGAGTATTTTAATTTACATGATTTTGGTGTTTAGATTTTAAGGGAAAATCTTTTATTTTAATTTGGTGCTTATTGAAGTCTTTGAGAGGGTAAAGCATAATTTGAAGAAGAAGTAAAATTTATTAAATTGAGATTTATTGAAGTGGAACAAAGGTAATTAAGACTTAAGCTAAATTATGTGCTAAAAGTGTCATAAAATGAGCATATGGCATGGTGGAGTTGGCGCATGGGTTCAAGTAAGAGGGAAGAGGTTCGAATCCTTGTATAGCACCTAAATAAAATTTTTGCTTTTAATTTTCTGCTCATGTCTAGGAAGTGTCGGCAAGGGACATATAAGGAAGGTGTTGACCATGTATTTTTGGTTAGTGTATCAATGGATTAAGGTAACAACTAACATATGGTATGGAATCAAAGGTTTAAGGAAAGATAGGGGAACATAAGGCACTTATCAAGGGAAAATTTGGAAAGAAATAATGGCCAATTGACCATGTGTGGACGGCAATATTGGTAAGGGAGGAGAGCCAAAATTTTGTTAGTTTGGCTAAAATCTCATTCTTTTCTCTTTGGTTATTCTTTGCACATTGTGCAGATTTTTCTTTGTTTTCTCCTTTCAACATCTCTCTTGGCGATTTTTGCATTTGGTAAAGCCAAAATTTTGTGACCATTTGGTCATTCCTTTTTGCTTATCTTGATAGCCAAATCTTTGTGCCTTTTCTTCTTGTGCCGAAATCATCTATACCAAAAAGAAACATCTTTTTCTTTTCTTTGCCATGGCCGAATATACCAGCACCTAAAGTTCATATTTTTCTTTTCTTTTTCTTCTAATCTCCTTGAAACCAAAACAACATCACCATCATCCTTTCGTTCTTATATTATTTCTTTTCCAATCGAAAATTCTCTCCATCTTCACTCTCTTGGCCGAATGTTATTGTGCCTATAAGCCAAAAATTATTTTTCCATTCTTAATCATTTATAGCCGAATCTTCCATCAATTAAACATCATTCTTAATCTTTCTTTTCGACCGTGGGAAGTAGGTAAGGGTTCCTCTCCATTTTCGATTTATTGATTAGGGATTTTATGGCCGAATATCATTGGTTAATTGAGGGTCTTTTGGATGGATATAGCATTCATGCTAATAACGTTTCTTTCGTTATTATTTAGTGCAATAACGGAGATTGGAATTCAAGTGATCGGGAGAAACGTTGGAAACGTTTCATTTTGGTAAGGAAATCCTACTCTTTAAATCTCTAGTATTATTGATATTATTTTAGATCTAACTAAATTCTTTTGGATCTTGAAGACTGTCAAGATAGGGAAAAAAAGGGCGGTGGTTAGTCACGTTAAGAGGGGCGGATCCGTAAATCCCCCATTCAAACGAAGAGCGGTTTACGCGCAAATCAGGATTTTCCACCGGGTTGTGGGCCATCTTCCGAAAGAAGTCCATTATTCGAAGTAGTACGAACCTCCGAGCCGTTATACGTTGGTGGATTCTCGGCGGCTAGTGAATCGATAAACGAAGGAAAACCGAAAATCGAAGTGATTCAAAATCAAGAGGGTAAGATTTTGGATTCATTATCGATTAAGATTTATTTTTACGAGTTAGTTGACTAACGAATCAAAATATGTTTTAGGTGCCGAGGAGCGAGAAGGGTTAATACTCACGGTATCGAGGTGTGTAATTTTCACACTCATTATTTTGGTTGGATGTCAAATTCCGGTATGGAAGTAAATCGTAAAAGCGATTAGATCGGTAAAACGTAAAATTTATATTTTTGACGAAAATGCGTAAAACGACTAAACCGTGAAAATTACGAAAACACCCTCGAGAAATTAATTGTTATTTTGAAAATTGGATGTTTCGTGAAAATGGGCCGTAATTACTCTAGTTCGTGAAAATGGGCCATAATTACTCTAGTTCGTGAAAATGGGCCGTAATTACTCTAGTTCGTGAAAATGGGCCGTAATTACTCTAGTTCGTGAAAATGGGCCGTAATTACTCTAGTTCTTGAAAATGGGCCGTAAATACTCTAGTTCGTGAAAATGGGCCGTAAATACTCTAGTTCGTGAAAATGGGCCGAAAATACTCTAGTTCGATAAATCGGGCCAAAACACTCTAGTTCGTTAAAATTTAGCCAAAATACTCTAGTTTGGTAAAAGGGCCAAAGCCCACTAAATTGCTAAATGGACAAATCGCTTTAATTAAGGGCCAAATGAAATGTTATTGATAAACCCACCATGTTATGTATTGTTAATAAATTTTATATTTTTAAAGTACATGTATAATTGCATGGGTGGGATATATGAAGAGAAGAATGGCCATTGCCACAATATCGGCTTATTGCCTCTAGTTCGGTGGCTTCTGCCACAATATCGACTTATTGCCTCTAGTTCGGTGGCTTCACCACAATATCGACTTATTGCCTCTAGTTCGGTGGCTTCGCCACAATATCGCTTATTGCCTCTAGTTCGGTGGCTATGCCACAAATATAAAAAGGCTTATTGCCTACGATTGGTGTGATGGCGGGGTGGGTTGACTTGATCCCCACAGGTGTGATGGTTGGTACGGGGGTGTTAGCGGATGGATATTAGGTTTGGGTTGGGAATTACATTTTTCATGCATTATTAATTATTTTAAATTCATGATATATTGTTGAATTACGAATTGGGCTCAAGCCCAAAGATAATATCTTGACAATCGCCCAATAATGGTGGTAAGTGAGTTACACCTTTGAGTTCTAAGTAACTCACCCCTTTTATTTCTTTCCATCTCAGGTAATGGAAACTGATGTGGACTTGGGCTGAGGATGACTTCGTGGAGGCCATACTGCTAAATATGGGTTATTTAAAACTCTGAACTTTTAATAATTATTTTTACTATTTTGGGATGTTGTAATAAATGGCCTCTATAAATAACTTATGGATTTTATGTGTGTTTGAAATTTAAACTTTATTTTGGACTTTTAAATCATGGGCTATGATTATATGATGCTTTATAAAAATAAATTTGGGTTTTCAAGTATATGAAATTCTTTTATAAATAATTCTTTTTATTGTTAACTCTTTAACAAATCTCCTAACGGTTTTTAATAATACAATGATTTTCTACTAATGTTTCAAATATTTATCAAAATCAAATACTCTTCAAATTTTAAACCCCGTATATAAATTGTAGATTTTCAACTCATTAAAGATTTAAGAATAGCTCGAACCATGTAACAAACCAAATCTAGTCTCAACGCATTGACTGGGTTTGGGGTGTTACATTTAGTGGTATCGAGCCCGCCAAAAACTCTACTGTGGTTTGGGTTCAAAAATAATTTCGGTATGAAAATGTTCAATGATATTTTAAAGATCAGTATGGCACCACAAGCATCCGGCGACAAGTCAAGTAAGTATTATTGCTTAATGATTACTATGATATGATCATAGGAACACTCTAGAACTTCTAGTTTTAGATGTGAAAAACTTTAGAGATTGAGACTATAGGAAGTGTTGCGAAAAACAACTTTATATCTTAAATCTCATAAAATATCGCTAATAAACACCGAAACAAAAATTTCGATTCATAAAACTTGTAATCAGATAAACGAACAAGCAATCATGAGTACAAGAGGACGTGGTCGTGGACGCGTGACGTGGCGTGGTAGAGGCCGAGGTGCTACTACCAAGCAATCAATCATATGCGAGTAGACGCACTCGTCAATTGAAAGTGAGACCGGATCACGCGATCATATGGAAGAAGATCATGCATTGACTCAGCGATGCTACGAGTCTTGGAAAGGGTCATTGGAACTAGAATTGGGCCAACAACTCGTGGGTCAATTTGAGAGCGACTTAAGGCAAATAATGCGAAGTTTTCGAGGAGTCTCGGTGTAGCCCGAATGTGGTGAATCTTGGCTCAAGTCGTGGAACGAATTATGGATGATATGGAATGCACTACCGAGCAAAAACCGAGAGGAGTCAGTATCTTTATTGAGAGATGAGGCGATCGGTGGTGGCTCATTGCTCGAGAAGGCACCAAGCCGCACTTGATTAATCGGGAATTCTTTAAAGTCGCCTTTCAAGGAAAGTACGTTGGAGCGAGCTATGTAGACGTCGAAGGAAGGAATTTCTGAATCTTGTCCAAGGAAGTAAGACCGTGGCGAGATATGAAGTGAATTTTTACGATCGAGCCGCTATGCGGGACGATTGTAGCAATGATCATGAGCGTTGTATGCGTTTGAGGATGGACTTAATGATGAGTGAGGGTTACGATTGCTCATGACAAGTTAGAAATTTTTCCACTCTGGTGGAGAAGGCCAAAATAGCCGAAGAGGCTAAGAACTCAGAACGGCAGAACCGAGAGAGATCCCGAAACAAGAGAGAGACACAGCAGTCTGGTTCTTCCAAGAGATTCCAGAAGAAACCCCGGAATGATGAATCAGTTCAAGGCAGAACCCCGGTAGCAAATAATCGAAGTCGAGATTGCACTGAGTGTGGGAAAAGGCATTTTGGGGAATGTTGGAGGAAAACGGGTGCATGCTACAAATGCGGTTCAATGGAACATCAGTACAAAAGTTGTCCTCGACGGATGGATACGACTCAAGAAGTCCGTAATAATGATGCACAGCCGGTCAGGGGTAATCAGCAGCCACCGAGAGGTCGTGGACCAGGTCGTGGTGGTAATGGGGCTGGTCGTGGTCAAGGTGCACCGGGTCGAGGCAATGGTAATAGAGGAAATGCAGATGCAAGATGGCTGGATCGGTCTATGCGCTTAGACGCCACAAGACGGCAATGCACTGATGTGATAACTGCACGTTCTTCATTTTTGATGTACCTGTTATTGCCTTAATAGATATTGGCTCTACTCATTCATATGTATCTAGTGCCATATCTGGAAATCTGAATTTAGAATCTGAAATTACCGAAAATGAGATGACGATGTCAGTCCTTTAGACACGATCAGAATCGTTAATAAAATATTTAAAGACGTGCCCTTAAAAATCCAAGAGGAAGTATTCTTAGCAAATTTGATGGAACTACCTTTCATGAGTTCGATCTCATTCGGGGCATGGACCGGTTGGTTAACCATCGGCACAATTGGATTGTCTTTGAAAAGCGAATGTCGATGGGACCGGATGATAAGGAAATCATAATGATTGGTGAGCGAAAGAACTATCGGCAAATGTGGTATCGCATTAAAAGCGGAGAAGTTGGTGCGGAAAGGTGCGGGGCATTCCTAGCCTTTATCGTGCTTTGGATGCCAAGGAATTATCCGTGAATGATGTGAGGACGGTGAAGGAATTTCTCGATGTATTTCTGAAGAACTTCTGGTATACCTCCGGATCGGGAAGTAGAATTTGGCATTGAGCTTTTGCAGGACGGCTCCAAAGTCCATTGCTCCCTATAGAATGGCAATCAAGGAGTTGGTGAGCTCAAAGCTCAAATTCAAGAATTTCGGATCGGGATTCATTCGACCAAGTGTGTCTCCGTGGGGAGCACCAGTTTTGTTCGTCAAGAAGAAGGATGGATCGATGCGTATGTGCATTGACTACAGACAGTTGAATAAATTGACGATCAAGAATCGGTATCCTCTGCCGAGAATTGACGACCTGTTTGATCAATTGAAGGAGCTTGCTTTTCTCAAAATTGATTTAAGGTCGGGTTATCACCAGCTTAAGGTGAAAGAAGCGGACATCTATAAGACAGCATTTCGGACACGTTACGGACACTATGAGTTTGTAGTGATGCCGTTTGGACTAACCAACGCACCAGCTGCATTTATGGACATGATGAACCGAGTCTTCCAACCATATTTAGACCGGTTTGTGGTAGTGTTCATAGATGATATATTGGTTTATTCGAGAAATGAGGAGGAACATGACCAGCATTTGCGGATAGTATTACAACTACTTCGTGATAAGCAATTGTATGCCAAATTTGGTAAATGCGAATTTTGGCTAAAGGAGGTGACTTTCCTTGGTCATGTAGTATCAGCCGAAGGAATAAGGGTGGATCCTCGGAAAATTGAAGCTATTCTGGATTGGAAGCCACCAACATCGATGGTGAAATTGAGCTTCTTAGGCTTGGCTGGATACTATAGACGCTTTGTAGAGGGGTTTTCATTGATTGCTGCACCCCTAACTAAACTGTTGCGAAAGGGAGCTCCGTATATCTGGACTGAAAAGCAGCAAGAGAGCTTTGAGAAATTGAAGAAAATCTGATGAAGCTCCAGCTTTGATTCAAAGGAGGTCGGAAAAGAATTCACTGCTTATTGCGATCGTCTCACACGGTGCAGGTTGTGTGTTGATGCAAAATGGAAAGGTGGTGGCCTATGCTTCTCGTCAATTGAGACCACACGAAGTAAACTACCCTACTCATGATTTGGAGTTAGTGCGTTGTCTTTGCTCTAAAGATTTGGAGGCACTATCTCTATGGTGAGAAGTCCATAATCTACACGGATCACAAGAGTCTTAAATACCTCCTTACCCGTAAGGAGTTGAATTTAAGACAAAGAAGATGGGTAGAATTGTTAAAAGATTACGACTTCTCCATCGAGTACCATCCCGAAAGGCTAACGTGGTAGCCGACGCGTTAAGTCGTAAATGCGGATATCTGAATTAAGAGCTCTGTTTGCCCATTTGAGTCATCGAGGATGGCGGTTTGTTAGCGTAACTTGGTGAAGCCACCGTGGTTGGAACAAATCAAGGAAAAATGTACATCGATGAGAAGTTGGGACCTTTATCGCGACAAGTTGAAAATGGCGAAATTGAGGATTTTGGAATAAACACGGAGGGTGTGTTGTGCTTTCGAGGAGAGTATGCATGCCTAAGGATCTAGATTTGAGGCAATCGATTCTACGGAGGCGATAGTAGCCCTTATGCTATGCATCCGGAGGAAATAAGATGTATCGAGATCTCCGTGAATAGTAGTGGTGGCGGTGGTTGAAGCGTGAGATTACAGAGTTCGTGGGAAAATGTTTGACTTGTCGACAAGTGAAGGCGTAACACCAATTACCGTCCGGATTGTTACAACCGATAAAGATTCCTCTTTGGAAATGGGAGAGGATAACTATGGATTTTGTTAGTGGGTTACCGTTAACACCTACTAAGAAAAATTCCGTTTGGGTAATTGTTGATCGGTTGACGAAGACCGCTCATTTCTTGCCGATTAAGACGGATTATTCATTGCGAAGTTGGCGAAACTTTACGATCCGAAATTGTGAGGTTGCATGGGGTACCAGATCTATTATATCGGATAGGGACCCTAGGTTTACATCCCGATTCGAAAGCTCGCATGAAGCCTTGGGGACAAAGTTGAATTTCATCGGCTTTTCATCCTCGGTCGATGGTCATCGAGAGAATAATTCAGATATTGGAAGATATGTTAAGAGGATGTGTAATCGATTTCGAGGGTAGTTGGGAGGATTATCTACCATTTGGCGTAATTTATGATAACAACATGCCTATCGCCTAGCATTCAGATGGCACCTTACGAGGCATTGTATGGTCGTAAGTGTCGCTCTCCTATTTGTTGGACCGAGTTGGGCGAAAATGATGTTAGGTCCCGAGATGATATCCGAGACCGAGGATAAGGTAAAAGTTATTCGAGCACGGTTGAAAGAAGCCTCGGATAGATGTAAGTCGACGCAGATCCGAAGCGGAGGGACATCGAGTATAGTGTGGGAGATCGGGTTTTCTTGAAGGTATCTCCTTGGAAAAAGATCTTGATTCGGAAGGAAGGGCAAGCTAAGTCCTAGATATATTGGACCTTATCGTGTCTTTGAAGCGTGTTGGTCGATGGCATATCGATTGAGTTACCTCCGGAGTTAGACCAAATTCATAATGTCTTTCATGTTTCCATGTTGAGGCGTTATAGATCGGATCCTTTGCACATTATACCCAGTAGAAGAATTGGGTGAATTGATTTGTCCTTTGAAGAAGAACCGGTGGAAATCCTAGACCGAGATGTCAAGGTATTAAGGAAGAAAACCGTGCCGTTGGTCAAAGTTCTATGGCGTAACCACGGAGTGGAAGAAGCTACGTGGGAGCCAGAGGATGCAATTCGGCAACAATACCCTCACCTTCTTCAACCAGGTAAATTTCGAGGACGAAATTTTCTTTAAGGAGGGTAGAGTTGTAACACCCCAAAAATCCGAGTATTTTAATTTACATGATTTTGGTGTTTAGATTTTAAGGGAAAATCTTTTATTTTAATTTGGTGCTTATTGAAGTCTTTGAGAGGGTAAAGCATAATTTGAAGAAGAAGTAAAATTTATTAAATTGAGATTTATTGAAGTGGAACAAAGGTAATTAAGACTTAAGCTAAATTATGTGCTAAAAGTGTCATAAAATGAGCATATGGCATGGTGGAGTTGGCGCATGGGTTCAAGTAAGAGGGAAGAGGTTCGAATCCCTTGTATAGCACCTAAATAAAATTTTTGCTTTTAATTTTCTGCTCATGTCTAGGAAGTGTCGGCAAGGGGACATATAAGGAAGGTGTTGACCATGTATTTTTGGTTAGTGTATCAATGGATTAAGGTAACAACTAACATATGGTATGGAATCAAAGGTTTAAGGAAAGATAGGGGGAACATAAGGCACTTATCAAGGGGAAAATTTGGAAAGAAATAATGGCCAATTGACCATGTGCTGGACGACAATATTGGTAAGGGGAGGAGAGCCAAAATTTTGTTAGTTTGGCTAAAATCTCATTCTTTTCTCTTTGGTTATTCTTTGCACATTGTGCAGATTTTTCTTTGTTTTCTCCTTTCAACATCCCTCTTGGCCGATTTTTGCATTTGGTAAAGCCAAAATTTTGTGACCATTTGGTCATTCCTTTTGCTTATCTTGATAGCCAAATCTTTGTGCCTTTTCTTCTTGTCTTGAAATCATCTATACCAAAAAGAAACATCTTTTCTTTTCTTTGCCATGGCGAATATACCAAAGACCTAAAGTTCATATTTTTCTTTTCTTTTTCTTCTAATCTCCTTGAAACCAAAACAACATCACCATCATCCTTTCGTTCTTATATTATTTCTTTTCCAATCGAAAATTCTCTCCATCTTCACTCTCTTGGCCGAATGTTATTGTGCCTATAAGCCAAAAATTATTTTTCCATTCTTAATCATTTATAGCCGAATCTTCCATCAATTAAACATCATTCTTAATCTTTCTTTTGGACCGTGGGAAGTAGGTAAGGGTTCCTCTCCATTTTCGATTTATTGATTAGGGATTTTATGGCCGAATATCATTGGTTAATTGAGGGTCTTTTGGATGGATATAGCATTCATGCTAATAACGTTTCTTTCGTTATTATTTAGTGCAATAACGGAGATTGGAATTCAAGTGATCGGGAGAAACGTTGGAAACGTTTCATTTTGGTAAGGAAATCCTACTCTTTAAATCTCTAGTATTATTGATATTATTTTAGATCTAACTAAATTCTTTTGGATCTTGAAGACTGTCAAGATAGGGAAAAAAGGGCGTGGTTAGTCACGTTAAGAGGGCGGATCCAGTAAATCCCCATTCAAACGAAGAGCGGTTTCTGCGGTCGGATTTTCCACGGGTTGTGGGCCATCTTCCAAAGAAGTCCATTATTCAAGTAGTACGAACCTCCGAGCCGTTATAATTGGTGGATTCTCGTGACTAGTGAATCGATAAACGAAGGAAAACCGAAAATCGAAGTGATTCAAAATCAAGAGGGTAAGATTTTGGATTCATTATCGATTAAGATTTATTTTTACGAGTTAGTTGACTAACGAATCAAAATATGTTTTAGGTGCCGAGGAGCGAGAAGGGTTAATACTCACGGTATCGAGGTGTGTAATTTTCACACTCATTATTTTGGTTGGATGTCAAATTCCGGTATGGAAGTAAATCGTAAAAACGATTAGATCGGTAAAAACGTAAAAATTTATATTTTTGACGAAAATGCGTAAAAACGACTAAACCGTGAAAATTATGAAAACGCCCTCGAGAAATTAATTGTTATTTTGAAAATTGGATGTTTCGTGAAAATGGGCCGTAATTACTCTAGTTCGTGAAAATGGGCCATAATTACTCTAGTTCGTGAAAATGGGCCGTAATTACTCTAGTTCGTGAAAATGGGCCGTAATTACTCTAGTTTGTGAAAATGGGCCGTAATTACTCTAGTTCGTGAAAATGGGCCGTAAATACTCTAGTTCGTGAAAATGGGCCGTAAATACTCTAGTTCGTGAAAATGGGCCGAAAATACTCTAGTTCGATAAATCGGGCCAAAACACTCTAGTTCGTTAAAATTTAGCCAAAATACTCTAGTTTGGTAAAAGGGCCAAAGCCCACTAAATTGCTAAATGGACAAATCGCTTTAATTAAGGGCCAAATGAAATGTTATTGATAAACCCACCATGTTATGTATTGTTAATAAATTTTATATTTTTAAAGTACATGTATAATTGCATGGGTGGGATATATGAAGAGAAGAATGGCGATTGCCACAATATCGCTTATTGCCTCTAGTTCGGTGGCTTCGCCACAATATCGACTTATTGCCTCTAGTTCGGTGGTTTCGCCACAATATCGACTTATTGCCTCTAGTTCGGTGGCTCGCCACAATATCGCTTATTGCCTCTAGTTCGGTGGCTATGCCACAAATATAAAAAGGCTTATTGCCTACGATTGGTGTGATGGCGGGGTGGGTTGACTTGATCCCCACAGTGTGATGGTTGGTACGGGGTGTTAGCGGATGGATATTAGGTTTGGGTTGGGAATTACATTTTCATGCATTATTAATTATTTTAAATTCATGATATATTGTTGAATTACGAATTGGGCTCAAGCCCAAGATAATATCTTGACAATCGGCCCAATAATGGTGGTAAGTGAGTTACACATCGAGTTCTAAGTAACTCACCCTTTAATTTCTTTCCATCTCGTAATGGAAACCGATGTGGACTTAATGAGGATGACTTCGTGGAGGCCATCTTGCTAAATATGGGTTATTTAAAACTCGAACTTTTAATAATTATTTTACTATTTTGGGATGTTGTAATAAATGGCCTCTATAAATAACTTATGGATTTTATGTGTGTTTGAAATTTAAACTTTATTTTGGACTTTTAAATCATGGGCTATGATTATATGATGCTTTATAAAAATAAATTTGGGTTTTCAAGTATATGAAATTCTTTTATAAATAATTCTTTTATTGTTAACTCTTTAACAAATCTCCTAACGGTTTTTAATAATACAATGATTTTCTACTAATGTTTCAAATATTTATCAAAATCAAATACTCTTCAAATTTTAAACCCCGTATATAAATTGTAGATTTTCAACTCATTAAAGATTTAAGAATAGCTCGAACCATGTAACAAACCAAATCTAGTCTCAACGCATTGACTGGGTTTGGGGTGTTACAGGTGTATTGGCTGGGTCGGTCGATTTTATCCCCACATGGTGTGTTGGTTGGATTGGGGTGGGTTGCATATTTGCACCATACTGATACTGTATTTGTAACAGTCCGGTTTAGACCTTAGTCGAAACAGTGGTTTTGAGACCACAAATCTGAGTCATAAAAATATTTTGATATTATTTTCTGTGTCAACAGTATATGATTTAGCATGAGTGAAAGTTTCGTAAATTAATTTGTTCGTTTGTGTTTTTAATTTGAAAAAAGGACTAAATCGCATAAAAGTTAAAAGTAGCTTTCTAATTGAATAATGGCTGAAATGATGTGTCTTATTAAAGATGACGTCCTTATGTGGTTATTTAACCATTTTATGTTTTAAATTCCAAAGATAGACGTATGATAGTGGAATTTTAATGATAATAATAAAGGTTATTTTTGTAAATTAGAAATTTCGTGTTATTAAATAAAACAAAAGGCTAAAAAGGCATCATATTCATCTTGTTTTCCACCAAAAATTAGAAAGAAAGAATAGGGTTAAAAGCTTTGAAGCATTTGGCCCTTGTCTTCCTTGATTGAGGTATGAGTTTTGTTCGGTTTTTGATAATTTCTACGTTTTCGTAATCGTTGCTTCGAGTACTTTGAAACCCATGTTTTAATTTTGAGAATTGATGATGATTTTGAAATGTGTCTTTGATGAACACATGAGCTTTGAAATATTTGATGATGAAATATGGAATATATGTGTTAGATTAACATAGTTTGTCTTTGAATTTTTGATGAAATTGAGTATTTTGGATTAAATTGAGAAAATAGTATTTTTGAAGGACTAAATTGTGAAATAAATGAAATGTGGGGACTTGTCTGAACTACATGAGAATTCGGCTAGGCATGGGTAATATGAAATTTAGTATATTTTGTGATTTTGTGAAATAGGGACTAAATTGTCCAAATGTGAAAACGTGGGGGCTATGTAACACCCCAAACCCGACCCAAACACTACTACCGGATCTGGTTTGTCACAAAGAAAATTTTTAGTAAAACAAATCGTGTTGACAAAAAGCCCAAATAAGAATTACATAAAATGTGCCTTAATAACCAAAAGCCCAAAACTAGATTACATGTCCTTGAAAAAAAAATTAAAACAAGAATAAATGATAAAGGCCCATAATAAAACTAAAATGTAAACTAATGGCCCATGGCCTTATTACAACGTAGTTTAAATCCATCATATAAAATACTTAAAAAAAACTAATATGGGGACTTGTCACCGGATCCACCTTCCTTTGCATGGCCACCTTGCGCTTCACTCTGGCCCGGTCCGATGCACTAATCGTCACCTGAAAGGTTAGTTCAAAGGGGGTGAGTCGCGAGACTTAGTGTGCAACCCTCATGCACCACTAGATTTGGGCCTCATACAACATAGAAACAATTTCATTTACATGGATAACAAGTAATATGCAAAGCCTAACCCAATTGCCTAGGTTTCCATCCGCTACACGCCTCCGTACCAACCAACACACCATTGGGGATTTCTACAATCAACCCACACCGCTACTCTCCAAGATGGCAGTCATGCTGCTCATCAACATATATTGGCCGAAGCCCTTATAACATATAATGGCCAAAGCCCGTATAACAGTTCATGACATTAGCCGCTACAGTAATTCACGGTAAAAACCATTACTCATATACATGTACATATAACTTCCTCCTTTCATCACCCAATCCATGCAACATGCACAATAATTTAAAACATGTACAACAGTTTACTTGTAACATATAGTCAGATTATTTATTAACCTGAGGGTCCGTCGTTTCAATTCGAGATTTCGGCTTTTTAATGTAACATATAAATCTTATGAACACATATACATATATATATTTATTATTAATCAGATCTAGACGGTGGGGAAGTATTACACACCTGATTCGCGTACTAAGGCTTTCGCTATGTCTACGCTACTATCACTCGAAACAACTACTATTGGCCCATGATCTGACTTCGATTTCGACCCATACCCCATTAGCCAATCTCGCACTACCGAAACATATCACTTCTTGAATTTGGACGACGGTTTTACGGATCCAACGTTCTCTGATTGACTGTTAGTTGAGTCCATAACAATCCCCTAATCACTAAACCAAATAAACGATGAGATCTAACTCATTAGTTAAATGTAACCTTTAAAATGAATAATTACCTAGTTAGCTGAATCCCGAATATCTTTGAGAAATTGTCACCACCAACCTTCCTACATTCGGCCATCAACCAAATATCAAACCAATCATTACACACATTCAACCTAACCCCACATAGTATTCGGCCAAAGCACAGAAAATCATGGAAGGCCATTCGGCCACACTTACCACTTCCTACCTTCGATTTTTCCACCAAATCAGCTTTAATGGGACGGATTCGGCTTCTAGGGTAAAGAGTATAATCGACAGGGCCTTGGAAACAATGATTTAGATTAGGAGTTTGATAAAAATAAAGGAATCACAGAAAAGGAGAAATCCCGAAACTCACTGGATTACTAAGAAGTATAAGGCTTACAGTGCACCTTCGGGAAACAGAGATGTCCCTTGTAGATTCGTCTATAGAGGAAGAAGATAGGCACTAAGAGCATTCGACTTTCAGAAGGGATCTAGGAGAAAAGAGAAGAGCTAGAGAGTTTTTGGTTTTGACAAGAAACAGAGGTACATAAGAGAAAGAATTTTCGGTTGAGGAGAATAGATGAGAAAGTGAGAAAAACCAAATGGAAAAGATGATATCTGGCCTCCCAATTTCTGCATATCATACCCATACATAGAGTTGGAGTTTCTGCCAACTCTCTCCCTCCTGATAGCCTTCATCTCACCTGATAACCCTAATCCTTATCTTACCCTTTTGAAGATCCCTCACTAAAGCCAACTCCTCCATCCTTGTTTATCATCTTTTATTACTTAAATAAAAAGAAATAAAGCTCCTAATTTAGTAGCCTACATGCCGTCCACCTCCTTCCCATTTAAGTGTTGAATTTGACCCATTTCCTAAGGCCCAATCGACCACACAAGGGCCCAAACTTCTCTCCCCTTATGATGCCACCTTTTGCCCACTTAAAACACCTCAATTCTTTGGGCCACCAGCTTAGCTTGTCACTTAATTAACTATCTTCTTAAATTATAAGCTAACACCATTTATTAGCCACCTAACCCAAATTTTTAAAGCCCAATATTTTACTTTAAATTACCCAACGCACTAACTTTAACCCTAGTTCAAATATTTAATCAAAAAGTTAGCCCAACCTTTAACATCTTAATTTAACATATTAGACTATCATATAAATGCGTAGGCCCACTTTAAGGATGTTATAGTTCTACCCCCTTAAAATAAATTTCGGCCTCAAAATTTACCTGGTCAGAAAAGATGGGGATATTGCTGGCGTATAACATCCTCTGGCTCCTACGTCGCCTCTTCTGGGCCATGATTTTGCCACAAACTTTAACCAATGGAATAGACTTCCTTCTCAATACTTTCACATCTCGATCCAGAATTTGTACTGGTTCCTCCTCAAAGGACAAGTCCGGCCTTACTTCTATCTCTTCTACCGGCACTACGTGCGATGGGTCAGATCGATAACATCTCAGCATTGAGACATGGAACACGTCATGTATCTACTCCAACTCTGAAGGCAACTCCAACTGATAAGCCACTGGGCCCACACGTTCTAGTACTCGATATAGCCCAATAAATTGTGGACTTAACTTCCCCTTTCGACCAAACCTCATTACCTTCTTCCACGGAGATACCTTCAAGAAAACTTGATCACCTATCGCGAATTCCACCTCCTTCTGCTTTAGATTCGCGTAAGACTTTTGTCTATCCGACGCTTCCTTTAGCCGAACCCGTATTAACTTCACTTTCTCCTCGGTTTCTGAAACTAACTCTGGACCTAACACCTCACGTTCACCAAACTCCGTCCAACATGTTGGAGTACGACATCTCCTTCCATATAACGTTTCATAAGGCACCATCTGAATGCTAGCTTGATAACTATTATTATATGCAAATTCTGCCAAGGGCAAATACTCTTCCCAACTACCCCTAAAGTCGATGATGCAGCCCCTTAGCATATCTTTCAAGACTTGAATTACCTTCTCGGACTGACCATCAGTCTGTGGGTGAAAGGCAGTACTAAAGTCTAACCTTGTTCCCATTGCTTGATGAAGAGCCTTCCAAAATCGTGACGTGAACCTAGGGTCCCTATCTGATATGATCGACACTGGCACACCATGCAATCTTACAACCTCAGCCACATACAATTTAGCCAGCTTTTGTAAAGAAAAGTCCACCCGAATCGATATGAAGTGAGCAGACTTTATCAGTCGGTCAACAATCACCCAAATTGAATCCTTCTTAGTGGGTGTAAGAGGTAACCTACTAACAAAATCCATCGTGATTCTCTCCCATTTCTATTGGGGAATCTTCACCGGCTGTAACAATCCCGATGGCACTTGGTGTTCAGCTTTGACCTGCTGACACGTCAAACATTTTCCTACGACTTCTGTTACCTCTTTCTTCAGACCTGGCCACCAAAATTGCTCTTGGAAATCACGATACATCTTGACTCCTCCAGGATGCATAGCATAGGGGCTACTATGCGATTCTCGAAGAATCATCTGCCGTAACTCCTTATCTTTAGGCATACAAATCTTCCCACGATAACATAGAACTCTATCCTTGTTCAGACTATAGTCCTCCATTTCACCATCCCTCACTTGCAAAAGTCGAGCACTCAGAACATCATCCACTAACTGTTTATCCTTAACTTGGCTTACCCATGTTGGCTTTACTTGTAACTCAACCAGCAAACTCCCATCATCAAATAAACTCAAATGAGCAGACATGGCTCTTAACTCCGATACTACCTTGCGGCTAAGCGCATCTGCTACCACATTCGCCTTACCAGGGTGATATTCGATCGAACAATCATAATCCTTTAGGAGCTCGATCCACCTACGTTGTCTCAAATTCAGCTCCTTCTGGGTAATGAGGTACTTCAGACTTTTATGGTCGGTGTAAATTACCGACTTTTCCCCGTATAAGTAGTGCCTCTAAATCTTTAAGGCAAACACTACCGCCGCCAACTCCAAGTCATGCTTAGGGTAGTTCAACTCATGTGGTCTCAACTGTCGAGACGCATACGCCACCACCTTTCCTTCCTACATTAGCACACACCCTAAACCCATGTACAACGCATCACAGTAGACGATAAATTCCTTTTCTGCCTCCAGCTGAATTAATACTGGTGCTTCCGTCATGATTCTCTTCAACTTCTCAAAGCTCTCTTGCTGTTTGTCGGTCCATACGAATAATACTCCCTTCCTCAACAACTTAGTTAGAGGAGCCACTATTAGAGAAAACCCTTCAATGAACCTTCGGTAATACCCTGCCAAACCTAAGAAACTCCGAACCTCCGCCACAGACTTTGGTGGTTTCCAATCTAATACAGCCTCTATCTTTCGAGGGTCCACCCTGATTCCCTCGACCAAAACCACATGTCCTAAGAAAGTCACTTCTTTCAGCCAGAACTCACACTTACTGAACTTTGCAAATAGCTGCTTCTCCCTTAGGGTTTGCAACACCGCGCGAAGATGTTCGTCATGCTCCTCTTTCGACTTAGAGTAAACCAGGATATTGTCGATTAACACTACAACGAACCGATCAAGATATGGTTGAAACACTCTGTTCATCATATCCATAAAGGCTACCGGCACGTTCGTCAACCCGAACGGCATCACCAAGAACTCATAATGCCTATACCGAGTCCAAAACACCGTCTTATGAATGTCCCCTTCTTTAACTTTTAATTGATGGTATCCAGACCTTAAGTCAATCTTAGAAAAGGCCGATGCTCCTTTGAGCTGATCAAACAGATCGTCGATCCTTGGTAATGGGTACTTATTTTTGATCGTCAACTTATTCAACTGACGATAGTCCACGCACATACGCATGGATCCGTCCTTCTTCTTTACGAACAGGACCGGCGCTCCCTATGGAGACACACTCGATCGAATGAACCCATGATCCAATAGTTCCTGAATCTAAGCCTTGAGCTCCACCAATTCCTTTGGCGCCATTCTATAAGGAGCAATAGATACTGGAGCTGTACCCGAAAGTAGGTCTATCACAAATTCCACCTCGCGATCCGGGGGTAATCCTGGTAATTCCTCCGAAAAACATCCGCAAACTCCTTGACTGTTTGGACCTCATTAACAGTCACCTCCTTAGCATCCAATCAACTAACAAAAGCCAAATATGCACTACATCCCTTCCGAATCATCTTAATTGCTTTTAAGAAGGATATCACATTGGACAAGTAATTCCTCTTTTCTCCTAACACAACCACTTCCCCGCCTTCCGGGGTACCTAACATCATACGCTTGTTCTCACAGTCCAACTTGGCACGATGCTTAGTTAACCAATCCATTCCCAAGATAAGGTCAAACTCTCCAAATGGCAATTCCATCAAGTCTACCAGAATACTACTCCTTGAGTCTCTAAAGGTACTTCCCTAAACAGCTTGTCCACTACCCTAGATTGTCCTATGGGACTAACCACGGTCATCTTCCTGGTGGTTATCTCATAATCTATTCTTAAAGTCTTAGATACTGAGCATGCAACATAGGAGTGGGTTGATCCAATATCAATTAAATCAAGAAAAGGGTTATCAGCGATAAAAAACGTAACGGTTATAACATCTGATACGTCACTGTCCTCCCTTCGGTGAGCTGCATAAACTAAACTCGGCTGCCTTGCATCAGTATTAGCTGTACCTCTGCCGGATGCTCTACGACCCCGATCGGGTCTATTTCTTCCTCTAGCAATACCTCTACCCATTGGTCCAGGCTAATCATCCCTCCTAGCCTGATCAGAACCTCGACCCATTGGCTGCCCATGATCCATCTGAGGACAATCCCTCATCAAATGTTCTGTGGATCCACACTTAAAGCATCCACCAGTTTTTACTCTACACTCCCCATAATGGGTTCTCCCACATATAGAACATGCTTGACTCTGGCCCGATGGAGTATGAGCTGGCCCATCAGTCCTAGGCCTCTTTTGAAAATTTTTAGTTGCTCTGGAGGGTCCAAAACTCCTCTTACTCCTGCCCCGATCCTTATCCTTCTCTTGTTTCTCCACCCGTTTCACTTTCTCAGCTATTTTAACTTTATCCACTAGAACTGCGAAAATTTTCTCTCGTTGTGGCCCAATCAGAACCCTTAGCTCATTTCTTAGCCCATCCTCGAACCAAACGCATCATTCATACTCCGTTGCTACCATTCCTCGAGCGTAACGACTCAGGTGTAGAAACTCAGCCTCATACTCAGCCAAGACTTACTCCTCTGCACCAAATTCAGGAATGCTTTCCTCTGAGCATCCATATAACTAGCCCCAATGTACTTTCCCTGGAATGACTCCTTAAAGAAATCCCAGTCAATCAGGTCCGCGGCCGTACCCTCTTTCATCGTGAGCCACCATTGGTAGGCCTCGTCTCAAAGAAGAGATACGACCTCCTTCAGCTTCTCCTCCACCGTAAGGTCTAGGTCATCCATTATACGTTCCACTGCCTCCAACCAATATTCAGCGAAACTCAGGGATACGCTAGAGACTCCCCTAAATACTTCTGCCCTATTGTTCCTCAACCTCCCAGGCATAGATTTTCGGGCTCCTCTGCCCATACCAGCCTCGGCCACTCTTTCTAAAACCCTTAGTACAGCCTGAGACACCACGTCCTCTCCTCCTGTCTGGTCCTAGAATTCCACCTCGGAATGGTGGAACCCAGATCTCACTTCCGCCCATGGCCCGATCCTCTGAGTTCGATACGGTCATCCTACCTCTCTGGCGTCCACGTGGCGCACTTCCTCGACCTCTTGTACTCATTCTTCTAGTTCGCGTTTATCTGATTTAAAAATTTTATGAGTCATTAGTTGTTTCCACTAATTATCCCCGAACAGTCTTATGAAACATAGTTTTGAAAGTGATTCTCTCGAATTCGAACCTATCTACAGTTTTCAGTCTTCCTATTCTAGGAATTATGCACACACAACGTTCATACAAGTAACATTCATTACCTAAGGGTATTTTCGCCATTTCGCTACCCAGGGGTATTTTCGTAATTTAATCCTATAGGGGTATTTTCATAATTTTCCAAAATAAAGTTTCGGGTATTTGGTAAAATAAGGGTATTTTGGTAATTTTCCAACTCGGGGGTATTTTAGTAATTTCACAAATCTGAGGGGTATGTCGGTAATTTTGCAAATTTAGGGTTATTTTAGTAATTTATAAAATTTAGGGTTATTTTAAAAATTTTGAAAATATGGGGGTGTTTCAGTAATTTTGCCAATTAGAGGTTCTTTGATCATTTTGCAAATCAGGTGTGTTTTGGTCATTTACAACTCAAGGGTAATTTGGTAATTTTAAAATTTTGATGTTGTTGTTGTTATTTTTGTTTTCTATGGAAAAATTCTGTTGGCTTTGTAAATCGAGGCATATTCACAAATCATAGGTATTTTTTTTCCAAAATAAGGATATTCTAATAATTTTGTGAGAAAAACAGGTGGCTGGTCCTTTTCGGGTTTTAATTATAAGTTTTGGCCTGTCAACACGTACTCGTAACTAAGGTGAATAGTCACAATGCACCAGGTAGGATTCTAGTGGAAAGGAGGTGAGTCACTAGGACTACTTAAGTACCAAGCTTTCCCTGAATCCACTCCTAGACATGCATATGCCTATTGCCACACCCTGTCATGGCTAAAGTGAACAATCACTATGCACCAGGTGAGATTCCTGCGAAGAGGAGGTGAGTCACTCGGACTGCTTAAATACCAAGCTCTTCCAGATCTACTCCTAGACATGCATATGCTTGTTACCACACTTTAGTCTCGTGACTTGTTTACAGGTTTTGTTTAATGGAGTCAGGTCTTATGGATTTTAAGAGTTGTTTATCTAAGCCTAGAGACCATCAAGTTCTAACCTAAATAGTCTACGTCCCATAAGCCCATTAAGCCCACATTTATATCACACAATGGTTTAGAGTACTTACCTGGCGAACTTGGCCAGAGACGCAGGTGCCATGCTGAACTAATAAACCTTTGCTAATAAAAATTCATGTTTTAGAAACCCATTTTTAGAAAATCTTTTGGGCCCAAAATCCTAAAGCCGAGTTTTGAACTGGGCTCTGATACCAATTTGTAACACCCTAAACCCGACCCAAACACTACTACTGGATCTAGTTTGTC
This sequence comes from Gossypium rotundifolium, assembly GCA_025506655.1. NCBI lineage: Eukaryota > Viridiplantae > Streptophyta > Magnoliopsida > Malvales > Malvaceae > Gossypium > Gossypium rotundifolium. The sequence continues at coordinate 81,093,248 of CP106722.1, read as the reverse complement.
ACTAAGAAAATTTTTAGTAAAACAAATCGTGTTGACAAAAAGCCCAAATAAGAATTACATAAAATGTGCCTTAATAAGCAAAAGCCCAAAACTAGATTACATGTCCTTGAAAAAAAAATTAAAACAAGAATAAATGATAAAGGCCCATAATAAAACTAAAATGTAAACTAATGGCCCATGGCCTTATTACAACGTAGTTTAAATCCATCATATAAAATACTTAAAAAAAACTAATATAGGGACTTGTCGTCGGATCCACCTTCCTTTGCATGGCCACCTTGCGCTTCACTCCGGCCCGGTCCGATGCACTAATCGTCACCTGAAAGGTTAGTTCAAAGGGGGTGAGTCGCGAGACTCAGTGTGCAACCCACATGCACCACTAGATTTGGGCCTCATACAACATAGCAACAATTTCAATTACATGGATAACAAGTAATATGCAAAGCCCAACCCAATTGCCTAGATTTCCATCCGCTACACGCCCTCGTACCAACCAACACACCATTGGGGATTTCTACAATCAACCCACACTGCTACTCTCCAAGATGGCAGTCATGCTGCTCATCAATATATATTGGCTGAAGCCCTTATAACATATAATGACCGAAGCCCGTATAACAGTTCACGGCATTAGCCGCTACAGTAATTCACGATAAAAATCATTACTCATATACATGTACATATAACTTCCTCCTTTCATCACCCAACCCATGCAACATGCACAATAATTTAAAACATGTACAACAGTTTACTTGTAACATATAGTCAGATTATTTATTAACCTGAGGGTCCGTCGTTTAAATCCGAGATTTCGACTTTTTAATGTAACATATAAATCTTATGAACACATATACATATATATATTTATTATTAATCAGATCTAGACGGTGGCGAAGTATTACACACCTGATTCGCATACTAAGGCTTTCGCTATGTCTACACTACTATCACTCGAAACAACTACTATTGGCCCACGATCTGACTTCAATTTTGGCCCACACCCCGTTGGCCAATCTCGCACTACTGAAACAGATCACTTCTTGAATTTGGGCGACAGTTTTACAGATCCAACCTTCTCTGATTGACTATTAGTTGAGTCCATAACAATCCCTTAATCACTAAACCAAATAAACGATCAGATCTAACTCATTAGTTAAATGTAACCTTTAAAACGAACACTTACCTAGTTAGCCGAATCCCAAATATCTTTGAGAACTTGTCACCACCAACCTTCCTACATTCGGCCATCAACCAAATATCAAACCAATCGTTACACACATTCAACCTAACCCCACATAGTATTCAGCCAAAGCACAGAAAATCATGGAAGGCCATTCGGCCACACTTACCATTTCCTACCTTCGATTTTTCCATCAAATCAGCTTTAATGGGACGGATTCAGCTTCTAGGGTAAAGAGTATAATCGACAGGGCCTTGGAAACAATGATTTAGATTAGGTGTTTGATAAAAATAAAGGAATCACAGAAAAGGAGAAATCCCAAAACTCACTGGATTACTAAGGAGTATACGGCTTACAGTGCACCTTTGAGAAACAGAGATCTCCCTTGTAGATTCGGCTATAGAGGAAGAAGATAGGCCTAATTTACTTAAATAAAAAGAAATAAAGCTCCTAATTTAGTAGCCTACATGCCGTCCACCCCCTTCCCATTTAAGTGTCGAATTTGACTCATTTCCTAAGGCCCAATCGGCCACACAAGGGCCCAAACTTCTCTCCCCTTATGACGCCACCTTTTGCCCACTTAAAACACCTCAATTCTTTGGGCCACAAGCCCAGCTTGTCACTTAATTAACTATCTTCTTAAATTATAAGCTAACACCATTTATTAGCCACCTAACCCAAATTTTTAAAGCCCAATATTTCACTTTAAATTACCCAAGGCACTAACTTTAACCCTATTTCAAATATTTAATCAAAAAATCAGCCCAACCTTTAAAATCTTAATTTAACATATTAGACTATCATATAAATGCGTAGGCCCACTTTAAGGATGTTACAGACTAAATTGTCAATTGCCCTAAATCTGCGTATTTGGATTGAATTGGATGAATTAGTGAATAAATGAGCTAAATTTGAATATTTATAGATCAATAACCGAAGAAAACAGACTTAGATCATGGGAAATCGAAAGTAGTCGAATAACTGAATCTGACTGAATATCTTAATATGAGGTAATTCGATATACAAATAAATGTATTTGAATTGAATTATTTGTACATATATGATATTTGAATTTCTATTAATATCCATTGAGATGGAATGTATAAGAAATCTGAGTTTATGCATATATCGACAAGTTATCAGTGTCTGAGAAGTCCCGTTTGAACCTAGGGATAGATAGGATAGTATATGTCATGACATAGGTGTCCGATGTTTGATGTCATGTAAGATCACGTCTGGGATGATGGAATTGATTCGAGATTTCGTGTAAGACCACGTCTGGGATGTTGGCATCGATATGAGATTTACGTGTAAGACCATGTCCCGGACATTGGCATCATATTGATTCGTGTAAGACCCTATTTGGGACAGTGACATCGATATTTGGTTACATGTAAGACCATGTCTGGGATGTTGGCATTGTACGACTATTTCGAGCACTCTGAATATCATATTTAGTTTCGAATAGTTCAATGGGCAAGTCCAAGAAATGAATGAATATGTGAATTGTACATCCATTTCAGGTACGTTGATATATATGCTTTGTATAAGCATGAAAGGTGAGTATGTATGTGCATTAATGCAAATGAACATTTGAGATATATGTATGTTTGACATATGAGCAAATGAGATATTTAAGATATGATGATTTGGTAAGCAATGGCAAACCAATTGAGCCAAAGAGTTTATTTATGTGCTTGAATTGAAGATATGTTAATGAATCCAAATAGCTATGCTTATGAATGATTTATTTTAAGTTTATTTGTATATGGCTTACTAAGCTTTTGAAAAGCTTACTTTGTGTGTGTTTGTTCTGTTTTATAGATCATTAAAGCTACGAGAGGCTCGAGGACCGTCGAGGATCATCACCACACTATCAAACTCAACTTTGGTACTTTTGAATGCGAATATAGCTAAATATGACATGTATAGGCTAGTTGTTTTGGTACATGTTTGAGATGTGTAAATAGCCATGTGATGTGGCTAGATAAATTTTGGCAATATGCATGAGTGATCATAGTATATGATGTATGTTTTGGTATAGCTTAATGGCAATGAAATAGTTTTGTGAATGGTAAGCTTATTGATGGATTGATGCCTTAGGGAATTGATGAAATTGTGGATGATTCATGATTGTTTATATATGATTTAGTTGTACAAATTTGTATATAAGTTGGCATGTTTAGACATGAGATTGAATGGGATGATGTGTTGAACATTTGACATGATTTTGGTTGCCAATTGTGTATTAAATGAATTGATTTGTTGCTTGTAGGGATATCCCAATGTGTGGGTGGCAATTTGGCCTTGAAAATGGCCTATAATTGCCCACACAGTTGAGTACACGGGTGTGTGGCTCGACCGTGTCCCTCATGGTTGTAATTCAAAACAAGTCAGGATCGACCACAGGCTGGACACACGGGCATGTGGCTGGCCATGTGGTGCAAGTTAGGATCGACCACGGGTGAGGCACACTAGCATGTCCACAGTCGTGTGGACAATTCAGTATGTATGCCTTGTTTTGGAATGGCTTAGACACACAGGTGTGTTTGAGACCGTGGGAGGCACACGACCTGCCCACACGGGCGTGTGACCTCTGTAACTTATAAAAAAATTTTAAATTTCCAAGAATTTCTGTATGTGTTCGGTTTAGTCCCAGCCCTATTTTAAAGCATGCTTGAGGTCTTGTTGACCTATTCGGTTTAGTCCCAGCCCTATTTTAAAGCATGCTTAAGGTCTTGTTGACCTATGTAAGGGATGCTTTGGTTGTATTGGATAAACTGTAATATAAAATATTCGTAAAAGTTTTTGATATGTTCGGTAATGCCTTTTAACCCTAAACCAGCGATGGTTACTGGTTAGGGGTGTTACAATATTGGGCTTAGGCCCACATTGTTACTATAATGGGCTAAGGCCTCCACTATACTGCTACTGTTAAAGGGCTCAGGCTAGACTGATTCTATTTTTATATACTGACTGTTTCTTTAATAAGGGAATTACACACTAAGTTTTAGTAAACTCACCCTGTTTTTAACCATTCAGGTAATCCCCAGCGTTAGACGGTTTGAAGCTGCGAGGGACTCGGAGAGGGCCACACAACTGCACATGTTTTATTCTGTTTTGCTCATTTACTTAAGCACTTTGATTTTGTTTCGGGTTATAATAAGGCCTCTATAATTTCTAAATTTTAAATTTGGGATTTTATTGATTGTGATTTATATATGCTAGAAGTAGAACACAATTTTCCAAAATAATAACTATTTTCAAACTCTACGTTTCCGCAACTTAATTTTTAAATATCAAGTTTTTGTAAATCATTTGTTTTAAGCTTCCACGACAAATAGGGTTTTAAAGGTGATAACTTTTTGAAAAGGAATAACTTTTTAGTAACGATTGAAAATAAATAAACGCAACCTGAGGTTTTGTACAAGTTTTAAATTTCAAGAAGGGTTTTCAATGAAAACATGGTTTCCGAAAAAAAAAACACTTCAATATGACACGCCAGATTCGGCCCTAACGTCTAGGCCGGGTTTGGGGTGTTACATCTTTCCTTTTTTTCCTTTTTCTTTTTTCCACAAGATTTGTTAACATATTATCCACCATATTGCTTTCATTTTTCCTCATTATAATCAGCCCCAAATCTGAAATTTTGAACTCTAAGATCGATCCCGAACATTGCCAAGAAAGCGCCAGTGCCGTTTCTCTCGACTAGCTTGGGTAATGTCTCTTCTCTCTTCGATTTCTTAATTAATCATGTCCATTAAAAACCTAAATTTCCAGATCTAGAATTTGGAGGATTTTAAATGATTTCAAAGGTAATTTTCCAAAATCTAATGAGATCTCAAACCGTTTTAAAGTTCAACCTGTAACATCCTAAATAGGGGTCTGAAATTTTGCGTTATTGCATGTGTTGTGCTTGTGGTGTGGTTGGGGGGTCCTAGGGAGGCTCGGGTTCGAGCCCAAGCCCTAGGAAAATTTTGGTTTTTGGGCGCTCTAGTGGGGAGAGCTAGTGGAAGCAGGATTTAAGGATTAATTATTTGCTAACACAAGGAGCAAAGTGGCCTAGTGGTGTGGCGTCACAAGGGAAGCAGAGAGGGAATGAGTTCGAGTCTCACGAATTGCATTTTAGGTGGCTATTATTTTGTGCCTAGGAAAGGAGGAAGCTGAGTGGAGACCAAACTCTACAAGGTTGGTTGGAGACTTGGTCAAGCATTTCAAATGAGTGAAGGGGAGTAAGTGTAGGAGAGAAAGGTGGAGAAAATCAGGGAAGTGAGGAGTGTGGGAGTGGTTGGCCGAATGTGGAGTGTGTGAGGGGTGAAAATTTTGGCTAGAGGTTAGTGTAGGGAATCAAATTCGGCATTTGGTAGGTAGCAAAGGAAGAAAATGAAATCTTTTGTGTGTGTGTCGAAATTGTGGCTAGTATTCTGAGTATTCTTTTTTCCTTCCTTTTCTTTTCTAAGTGTGTTCTTTACTTAGTTTGTGAAATTAACCACTCGTGCACTTTTCTACTTGAATCTCTTCTTTTTTTTTTCCATTCTTTGGCTAGTGCATTTTGAGTCTTTTTGCTTCAACTCTTTTCTGCCGAAACTTACCCTCCATTTCCCATCATTTGTTCTTTGCTACACTATAGCCGAAATCCCTATTCTTCTCCTTCAATCTGCTACCTCCTTCTTTTGCTCTAGTCAAGTGCCAATTAGTTTCTGCTCCATCATTTATTTCACTTGGTAGTGGCCGAATAGGTAAGTCTTCAATGCCATTGTGTTTTCTCTTTTCTTTTCTCGCCACATTATTTCCTTTCCTTTGGCCGAATGCAATATACCCTTCTTTCTTATTATCATTTCCCCTCTCCATTCAAAGAATAAGCTGAATACTACTACTTTGATCTTTTGTTATTGGTAGAACTGAACCTATTCTCCCCTAATACTTCATCTATTGTTCTCTTGTTGGCCAAGCCAAAGCTAATCCATTCTTTTTCTATCCAGTTGTTTATCATCTTTGAAGGTTGTGAGGGTTCAACTTCTGATTGTCCAAGAACCTGTTCTTGCTGAAATTGAGGGTAAGTAGTACTAAGCGTTTTGGGGGTTTCTCTCTATTGCCGAATGTGGGTGGTTGACAACCCCGTTTGTTTTGGTACATAAACTGTGTTAGGAACCCGTTGGTGTTAGTCAAGGGATAGGACCAAGCTGTCTTGGTGCATCGAAGGAGATCTCTTTGGTAAGGGTAGCTGAATAGGGGGAGTGGTTGGTTGTTCTCTTTTTTAAGTTCATTTAGGTCGGAAGGCTATTTTCTTGTTGTTTTGTGACAACATCACTAACTAGTGCTTTTAATTAGGGACTTATTTTCGTAATCGAGAGGAGTAACCAATCATTCAAGCATAGAAAGGAGTTGCCGTCGTTCTTGGTAAGTGTTGTGGATTATGTTATCAATTTCAATTTGGGTATATCAAACAAGAAGACTAACTGATAGCCGTTTGTGTCCTTAGGTGCTTCTGAGAGTACCGTGTTACGTATCCCAAATTAGGTGTGTAATCTCACACCCCCTCCGAATGTATGCTTAAAATGTTTTGTGTTTCGACCGAAAGCTGAAAAGCTAGAAAATCGGCATCTGTGACCACTCGAGCATGCGAACGCTCATAGTGGTAAATCAAAATGCAAATAATGACAGTAGGTCATCGAGAGTGTCACGAGCACTCTCGCGATACTGAGGTTGTAACAGGCCGAGACGGGCCAAATGGGCCCAATGGGCTATCCGGTCCACTTGGGCAAAACTAATGGAAAACTACGAAATGATAGATCCGAATGTAAAATTTGCAAATTTGAAATCAAAACCATGCATTCTGGGCCACACGAGTGTGTGGGCCCATTTGGGCCTAAAATGGATTTTAGGCCCAATAGTTCTGTGGAGACCCAAAAAAGGTTCTGTGTCGCTCGAGGTAACAATAGGCCTTTGGAAAGGCCGTTAAATGCAAAATTTTTGAAATACCCCTGGAGGGTAAATTACTAAAATACCCTCAATGGATAAAATTACTGAAATACCATTGGTGGGTAAATTACCGTTATACCCTTAGGGGTTAATTAGTACGATTGTGTGTATTCTATTTAACTGGTTATGATGGTAATTTATTTCATACATCATTTTTAATAAATGCTTTGCATACACGACATTCTGCATGGGATTGGGATGTTGATGATCGGAGGAAGTGTAATCAAGTGGTTTTGCCACATTCTATCTGGTGGCTATGCCATGTATATTCTATTATTCTGGTGGCTTTGCCACAAATTCTGTATTTAGTAGCTTGTCTGCAATATTGGTGTGTTTTGGCAGGGTGGGTTGACTTGGTCCCCACAGGTGTGTTGGGCTGGTACGGGGGTGTGTAGCGGATGGATTATTAGGTTGGGCTGCATATGTTGTTGGATGATTATGTTTATAGGGCTAAGGCCCATATTGTTGCCAAATAGGGCTTCAGCCCAGTCTACTTTTGTATGGGCTTTGGCCTAGTCTGCTTCTATATGGGCGCGGGCCCAGTTAATGACCGATTAGGGGATTACACACTGAGTTTTCGTAACTCACCCCTCTGCATTAACCTTACAGGTGATCCCTAGCATTGAGGATTTGGAGCCGCGAAGGACTTTGTGGTGGCCATACATCTGTGTATTTCTCCTAAACCTTAGTAAATTTTCATTTTACTTTATTTTGAGATTTATTTTAATTTGGGTTTTTATTTTGTAATAAGGCCATTGGACTTTAATTTTTCTTTTAAGCTTGCATTTCAGTTATGCTCAAACTTTAAGCGATTAAACTCTGGATTTTCTTAAAACGACAATAACAGTTTTCAAAATATCACATTTCCACAATTCACTGAACCTGATTTTGATTTTAAACAAGTTTTTGGAAATAACAACAACAACAACAACAACAATAATAATAATAATAATAATAATAATAATAATAATAATAATAATAATAATAATAATAATAATCAATAACAATGTTTTTGCAAGAAAACCATAAAAGCAAATATGAATTTTCACAAACAACAAAGCTTGGAGTTTCAAAAAGATTACGAAGTTTTTAACGAATGCACAGTTTCTTAAACAACCCTTTTATGTGACATGCCAGATCTGGTCGTAACGTCTAGGCCGGGTTTGGGGTGTTACACAGCCCCAATTTTGGCCACCATGGGTGGTAGTGCGTGCGCCTATGTGCAAGAAAGGGGGTTGTTTTGTTTTTTGGTTCTTGCCTATATTTTTCCAGCATTAATTTGAGTTCTTTAACCCTCCTAATCAGCTTTTAAACACATTTAAATTAGGTAAAAATGTTCTTGATCGATTGGCCATTTGAAACCCACAAATCATGAAGCGTAAGTGCAATTAAGGGTAACTAGTTTGTTAGTTCGACATAGTTATTGGGTAAAGGTTATGAATTGATTAAATGAAGGGATCTAATCATTAATTAGCTACTAATTTCCCAGTATATTATTGAATTAGATGCTGACCCAAATGCCGCAAATCATCCGTAAAGGTGAAGAACGATTGTACGTATTATTTGCATCGATATAGTGTAAGGAATCTAACTAGTTTGGATTCATAAAATAGTTATAATTACAACAATTGATTTGAAATCATAAGTGGGTTTTTGGGGGCTGGTTTAATGGTAAATTTATTGAATTTATACTGAATTTTGGTTTAGGTTCGTTTAAGGAATTATTAAGGAAAATTGGAATATTTGCTAGTGTGCTGCAGGGAAACGGAAAATAAGGTGTGGGTCCTAAACTCATAAAATTGTTTGAAAATGTTAAATATCATGTTATATATGGTAAATTATCTTTCTGATTGGGTTGTCTTAATAACCAAATTATTGATTTTGTGAGTGGCCGAACCAGGTATGTTTCGATCCTTAAAAGATTGACATATTGGCAAAATTGCTAGTTTGATAGTATGAATGTTTGATTGAGTTTGTAATTGCATATTGGAGTTATGAGATATGAGAATGTTTGACTGAATTGTACAATGTGTTGAGATATTATGCTTATGTATGATTTAAATGATTGAGATATTTTTTTATATTGAGCATTGAAAGGGTGTTATATATGCACAATGAATATCATCAAAGTATGTGAAATTGAACGATATTGATTGATACCAACAAAATGGTAATTTGAAGGATTGGAGCACTATTTCCATTTACTGAAAGTAAGTTATTATTGAGGACATGCTGAGCATGTCAAATGATTGTGAAAAGTATTCAGATATGATTATGTATGAGTTTGTGTGACATATTGCATATGCATTAGGTTGGGTTTTTGTGGTTGACGGAGGAGTTCCGTGAAGTACCAGCGGCATATTAAGTCCGCATTATTCGTAGTTAGTGCCCTGCGCCTGGAGTATCGAGGCGATTGACGATTTTATCGCATATTATATGTTATTGGAGATTTTATCGTACTATTGATATTCGGTAGATTTTATGCATTATTGATTATTCAGTGGTTTTACCATATCGTGCTATGCTCATAATGTTTTAGAGTTTGGCAGACGGGTTCCGGGGAATGCAGTGGATGGTATGGGTAGGAACCTTTTTGCATTGCATCATGTGCACAACATATTTGAATGTTATTGATTTATGCTACGCATTGTATTTTTTGTATTGAATGATATCGAAATTAATAATTGTTACTCGAATGAATGATGACCTATGCTCATACACCGTTTGACATCAATTTGATAATGGCTATGTAATGACATGAAATTCCTATGATGGTTTTGTTTTCTTCTGTTAATGCTAATATCTTTCACTGTATTTGATGTTTTTGCCCGTTTAAATAATTATTCGACTCGCACTGAGCTTTTCATAAGCTCACCCCCAATATTGTTTAACTTTTTAGGTAAACCTCGAAATTAAAACTGAACTCGACATTCGGAGAATCAACTTGGACCTAGGATTATTATTTTTTAATTAAGTATTATTAAGTCTTTATTGGTTTTGGCTTGTAAATTTTAATTATTTCTGGTCTGTGGCTTGGTAACTTTTCTTTTGGGGATTTTTTCATGCATGAATTACTCAAGCATAATAACCAGATAATGCATGATATTGGGCTTAAGTAAAATTTGATATTTTTCCCTAGTTTCCACTGTATTGCAAAGGAACTGTTTTTGAAAAATCAATCGATAAGGCAACTAATTTTCCAAAATGACTTGAATAATGGTTTTTTCGCTGCATTAGTTTAACTTTGAGTTTTTTTTAAAGAAAAGAGACAAGGAAACAGTTTTTCTAAAACAACACTGTCAACAAAAAAATGAATCCTAAGCATACATGACCTAATGAATGAATGCTTTTAGGCTAACTCAAAGTACAACTACGGTTTTCTCTGAAATGAGTTTATTTAAAGTCTTAAAAAGTAACGTAAGTTAGCTTAACCATTTCAGTGGCTAATGTAGCTTTCTCAAGCTAGCTATAACGTCTAGGCCGGTTTGGGAGGTTACATCTTCTGCCCCTAGGAGCCCCCAAAAATCCTGTTTCCATCCCCTTTCTAAAATAAAAGATTTTTTTTTTTTAAAAAAGGATTGATTTTGGGAAAAGTTTTGATTTTTTTTTTTAAAAAGAGAAGTTTATATTTTAATAAATAAAAATATGTTTTTTTTAGTTATTTTAAAGGAAAGTTTAAATTTTTAAAACAAAAATTTGATTTTTATCAAACTAATTTAAAGTAAAAGCTTTAATCTTTAAGAAAAATAGTGTTTAAAAAAAAGGAGAATGTAATGCCCTAATAATTCTTAATCTTTATTTTCGTATGTTGTGGCACAAATGTCTATCTGCTTCAGTGGTTATGCGTTCTGGGAGTGTTGAAAAAACTCTCAGGTTCAAGCCTTGGCTTGGGCAATTTTTGCTTTTTATTGAATAAACCCCTATCTCTAGCTAGTAGGCTTATAAGTAAATATTGGAAAAATATGTCAGAATGGGCCTGTTGGTCTAGTGGTTAAATGGAGTGTTCATGTGCAAGGGGTCTGGAGTTCAAGTCCCAGCGCTAGCAAGGGGATTTATTTTTACAATGTAGTGGTGATACTGTAACTTCCCTAAATTGGGCCTAGTAGGATTAGGCCCATTGGGGCTTGGGCGTAGGAGTGTTTAAAATTTTGAGAACAAGAGAATGTCATTAATTCAAGTTGGACTTATTAAGAAAGTAATTTTGGAAAGTTACGAGATTTCTATGAAGTTCTGGGTTCAAGTGGGCCTTAGTAAAATTTTGTGTTTAAGCCTATTAAGGAGAGATAGTAAATGACCTCAAAGCTTATGGAAATAAATGAGTAAATTGCTAGCATAAGTGAGCATATGGCAAAGGGGAAATGGCGCCACATGAAAGGCTTTGAGGGAAGAGGTTCAAATCCCATGGTGTGCAAATTTTGACTATTATTTTTGCACTCTTTCTCTAAGTGTCGGCCAAGCTTATAAATAAGGCAAGTTGGAATTTTTAATTTTGGCAAGGTGGCTAATGAAATAAGGAAAGGGTGAAGGTATGGTAAGGAATCAAAAGAAAAGGGCAAGTAAGGGGAACATGTGGCCTTTTTCAAGGGAAGTGTTATAGAAAGTGTGGTTGGCCAACTTTTGACCATTATGGTCATGTATGTGGACGATTTTGGGGGAAAAGGGAGGTAGCCGAATTTTTCTTTAGCAATTGGTAAAAGCTTTGGTGTTTTTTTGGCCAAAATTCCTATTTGCAACTTTTGTGTCATTTTTCTTTTCTCTCCAAAATTCATTCTATTCTCTTTACCGAATTTTCAAGCCTTTAGTGTGCATTCTTGTTTCTTCTTTTCTTCCTTATTGCCGAAAGTACCTAAGCCTTGGAGACCAAATTGTTTCACTCGTTTTCCTTAGAAAACCGAATTCTCATAAACACTCATTTGTATCTTCTTTTCCTTTTTACAAAATTTCCAACCCTTTCTTCTTCTTCTCAAATCCATATCCTCCATAAACAAATATCATTGCTCATTTTCCTTTATAATCGAACCCTTCATTTCTTCTTTGTTGTTCTTCTCATCCGTATTAACACTCACTCCTTTGATCAATCGTGTTCTAAGTGGGAAGGCTGAATCTATCACATTTGATTCGCCAGTAGCCATAAGTACAATCGGATTTTCAACAAGGTGAAGGAGCACAAGTGATTTGTATTAACCAAATCGTTATGGTCGACTCGTCAAGCAAGTGGGGTAAGAACATTGTTATAAGATTTATTTTGGCCAAAGGTGGGATATTTGCTAACAACTCTTTCGCTCACCAAATATTGTTAGGACGGGATTTCAGCAGCCAAAGGGTAGGATCGATTCTTGGTGCATTGAGGGAGATCACATTCATGGTAAGTGGAGTTAGCCTAATAAAATGTCTCTAGTTACGATTATCAAAGTTGAGACTAACCTTCTATCAACCATCATTATAGGTGTTGAAATCGGTAGAAAGCACAACTCGTAATCAAGGTGTGTAATCCCGTACCTTTCGAAAATATGTTTGAAATGGTGTGTAATCTAACATCTCTGAAATTTTGTATGATATGTATTGTGATTAGGTCGAAATACCGAAGAAAACCGGAAACCAGCATCAGTGATCACTCGGGAGTGCGTATATTCGTAATAGTAACCATATTTTGTAATAAAACAGTTCTGGTTAGAAATAGTGACGTGTATTTGAAAAATCACAAAAAATAGGAGAGAGGGAATTATAAATTGAATAAGATATCGAATTAAAAAATAATGTGTCTATTTTGATATGGAGGAAACGGAGAAGAAAAAGGAATTTTATATTCTTAGATATATTAATTTTAGTGAGACTGGATCTGATTGACTTTGCGGTTCTCTGTTCTGTCTTGGAAAAATCAGTTAAAATTGTAAAAAGTGAATTATGAGGAATAATTTATATGTATGGATTCCTTAGTGAGCCTATTTTCATTAGAAACAAGTGAGAGCAATATATGAAAACCGTACAATGATATATTTGAAATTAAGTTAAGAGAGGTCAGAATTGTTAGACAGTGAAACAGGGGAAATTTTAAGGAATAAACTGTACTAAATGGTTAAGAAAAAAATTCTAGAAAACTTTTTTTAAGAAGATATATGAGTTTAGTTTCTAGGAAAATTTACAGATTTAAATTTTGAGATTCCTAACCCAAGTTATAGTAAATTTAGTTAGTACGACACAGATGGACAGTTTAAATTGTTATGCCCAAATTAGTAGTTAAGTCTGCATTGCAAAATTACCGAATTTCCCTTAGTGGGTAAATTACCGAATTACGAAAATGTCTTAATGGACCGATTTGATAGATTGCCTTAATGGGCCAAATGGACATATTGAATAGTGGGCCGATATGATATTTTGCTATATGGGCCGATCTGTTAATTTGCTATATGGGCCGATCTGATAAATTGTTATAAGGGGCCATAATTTTGTAATAAATATCCGAATAAATTATTGTGGTTATATTGTGATATGTTATGCATTATATACATGATTTGCATGGGATGGGATAATGTTGAAGAGAAGTTCTGGTGGCTCTACCACATAATTCAGGTGACTCTGCCACAAATCTGTATAGTGGCAATGCCACATATTTTCTGTTATTCTGGTGGCTTGTCCACAATTAAATTTGTTATAAATGGCTTAATGCCTACGATTGGTGTGTTGGCGGGGTGGGTTGACTTGATCCCCACAGGTGTGTTGGTTGGTACGGGTGGTGTGTAGCGGATGGATTATTAGGATTGGTTTGGGAATTGCATTACATTCTCATGATATAATTGATACATTATTTTGTAAAGGGGTTTAGGCCCAAAGTATTGCTAAATTGGCTCAAGCCCAAGATTATGCTTTATGGGCTCAGGCCCAAGTTTTTGCTAATTGGGTTCCGACCCAGTGGATGATGGTAAAGGGATTATGCACTGAGTTCTTGTAACTCACCCCCTTTCTCTTAACCCTTGTAGGTAATGCTCAGTAACGTGGACTTGGGCCATGGATGTCTCGATGGAGGCCATACTTCAAAAATGGTTCATATTGAACTTTAGATTTCTATTTTCGTTCACTTTACTATTTTGGGTTTTATGTTGTAATAAGGCCTCTAGAGTATTTTATCATTTTCTTTATGTTTGATGTACTTATTATTTGGCTTAAATTGTTTTAAAAGGGAATTATCTAAAAAATTAAATAAAAGTTTTTTCAAAATCGATTAACAAATGGATTTCAAAATAAACTTTTACAAATATTTTTAACACGGAAATTGTCTTTCGAATTATCAACGAAATTTTCAAAAGACTCAGATTATCTTTTGAATTTCAAACGTCGTTTTCAAAAGTCACGGTTTTATAAGAGCATTAGTTCAAATTTATCGATTTGTCAATCAATCTTCGAGGTCAGTAGTATTTTATCAAATATTTCAAATCAAACTTGTTTTCTTGATTTTAACAAAGTAATACCTCTTTTTACGTACGAATGAAAAGGACTTAAATGTATTTTTCTCATGTGACATGTCAAATCTGGTCTTAACACATGGGTCAGGTTTGGGGTGTTACATTTTATGGTATTAGAGCCCAATTTTAAAACTCGACTATGGTTTGGATTCAAAAACGTTTTCCCAAGGCTATTTAAAATTTTTAATTATAAATGCATGTGTTGAAGGAAGTATGGCACCACGGGTATCCGACACCAAGTCATGTAAATATGTGTTTTTATTTTAAGATTATTGTGTTAGTACTGTAACACCCCAAACTCGGCTCATGAGTCCTGACCGGATCTGGTATGTCACGGAGTAAAATGATTTGAAACATTTTGAGTGTCTGGTGAAAACTTGTTAAAATATGGCTAAGGTATTAAAACAGGGTTTGATAAAACTCAGTTGGGATTATTGTTATAAACATGGTTGTATTGATAAACCCTTTTAAAACGTTTGATCATGTAAAATTTAAAATCGTCAAGGCTATAGTTGACTTGGTGTATTTGTTACCCGATGGTAACATCTTTGAAAACTCGTAAAAGTTACTTAATTTAAAAATGTTGCTTTTAATCGATTTACTTAACATTTATAATTTCATTTTGTAATATAGTATAAGTAAATTAAAACAACTAATTAAAACATCCAAATAATAATTAGCGGCCTTATTACAACCCAAATTAAAAATGTAGAAAGTAAATAAACATGAACAGAATCAAATAAAATTCCAAAAACTAAGGAACAAGCATGGCCGCCTCGAGTCCTCTCCGGTTCCATCTCCGCGATCTACTCATCTGCAAAATAATTTGGGAAGGGGTGAGTCACCAAGACTCAGTGTGTAAATCCCCCACCCCAAAATGCAACTCATACACAAATTATTAATAACATGCAAACATGCAACCCCACTAACCATTCGTACTCCTTTTACTACCCCGTGTGGTCAAAACCATTGGTGGTCAAAACCACTGGTGACTAGAGTCACAAATCAAATGATGGGGCCAACCCATCGTGTGGTCAAAACCACTGATGACCATAGGTCACAAATATCATAAAGTGGTCAAAACCACTGGTGGTACCAAACCACTGGGACTTAGTCACGATTTATCAACGGTGTGGTCAAAACCACTGGTGACCGAAGTCACAATTAAACTGATGGGGCCAACCCATCTTGTGGTCAAAACCACTGGTGACAGTCCATAGAATTCATCCCCCTCCTCTCATCAATCCCACCATCATCATGCTTACATAACAAATGCCATAATCACATATATCATGCATTTATGTATAGCATAGCATCCAACAGCATATGATGGCATACAAAATCATATATCATAGATTACGTAATAGGGGACTTACCCGGAATCCATGCCTATGCCCACAAGGCTAAGTTACAACACAAAAGGTTATACAACAACATAATAAACAGTCTATGCTAATAAAGTGTGTAAGAGTTTACACACCTGTTACTACCGAAATTCCTAGATCCCAAAGATCCGATCTACGATGCTAGATCCTTTGACCCTATATTTGGCCAACAACAAGATTAGTGACATAGGCCTATTCGGCCATAACAACTTAATACCAAAGGCTCATTTGCGGCACTTACCTTAAACGGATTTGGTTTCCAAACAAATCCCGAAGCTGCACTTATTCCTGAAATCGTTGAATCCTTATATGGCACATGTTAGTTTCAACTTTAGGCACTAATTCTCAACAAATGGCCCTTGGCCGAATGATGCATAAGCCTTACCTTGAAAAGTCAAAACCCGATAGGTTCCCTCAATGTACCTTAACGTTATCTACACACAAAACGTACACCATTAGAACCATAACCACATTCGGCCAACTTACGAAGGCTTGTTGCTCAAACTTTCGGCACACAAAAGGAAAAGAAAAGAAGCCGAATGTTAGAGTAACACACTTACCACCCTTTGAAAACGACAGCACCTTACCTTAGGGGGATTCGGCTTATGCCCTTTGTGGTAGGGGATATTCGGCTAGCAACACAAATGGAGGGTGAAATTTTGGGTAGAAGAGGGGGGTAGGTTCGGCCAAGTAAAAGGAAAAGAAGCTAAGAATTTTTGAAGAATCTTGGCAATGTGTCTAAGGAGATTTCGGCCAGCAACAAGAAAAGAAATAGTTTTGATGAATTTTTGGCACCTCCCTAGTGATAAAACCGATTGTGGACAGCCCCCCAAGGAGTCCTATATTCGGCCATCTCCCCTCCTTTTGTGATAATTTTGGCTTTTAATTATCAAAAGATAAAGCTAAATCTTCCATTTTATCTCCTTGCTACCCCCTTCAAAATAAAAGAAGAATAAACTAACAACACTACTCTTCCCAGCCGAAAATTAAAAGGAAAAACAATGTTTATCCTTATCACCTTAAGAGTCCAAAATCAAGCCATTACTCACTCTCCCATTCACGCCGGCGTGCATAAAAAAAAAATAAAACCAACCTGCAGCTTCTTGGGTTCGAACACAGGACCTGGTGGAGGCAAACTGCCGCAGCCCCCTTTCAACGCCCATACCACTCTACCACCTTGACTTTCATGCCCAAACTCACCCACAAAAATCTTTTAAAGCCTTCTAACTTGGCCCCCTTTCCTTTAACGCCAAAAAGCCCAAAAAATAAAACATATCCCCCTTGTAACTCCCAAGATTCGAACCCAAGACCTACCCAAACGTCACCTCTAAGCCCTTAAGTGGCGCATGAAAGCCACTTTGCCATTTAATTCTTTGTGTCATGCTTCTCCCAGAATTTTCCTTAACCACTATCTCACCTAGCTCCCTCCTTTTAAACATTTAAAAATAAATTTCCAGTCCTAAGTTAGGCCTAGCTCGGGGTTATTTCTAGACCCTAGAACATGCTTAGCAATCATAGTATTCATTTCTTCAAGCACACACATGGGAAAATAATTAAATTACAAACAACCCCTAATTTAGGATGTTACGGTTCTACCCCTTAAAAAGAATTTGACCTCAAAATTACAGGATCGGAAGAGTTGGGGTATTCTTTGCGCATCACATCCTCGGGTTCCCATGTGACCTCCTCCGTACCATGGTTTCGCCATAACACCTTTACCAAAGGCACTGACTTCCTACGAAGAACTTTGATATCTCGATCCAAAATCTGTACTGGCTCCTCTTCAAAAGACAAGTCCGGGTTCACCTCAATTTTCGTGACCGGCACTACGTGTGAGGGATCTGAACGATAGCGCCTCAGCATCGAAACATGGAAGACATCATGGATCTGGCTCAATTCTGTTGGCAACTCAAGCTGGTAAGCTACCGGTCCCACACGTTTCAACACCGTGTACGGTCCGATGAATCTAGGGCTTAGCTTGCCCTTCTGGCTAAACCTCAGCACCTTCTTCCAAGGGGATACCTTCAAGAAGACCTTATCACCCACTACATATTCAACCTCTCTGCACTTAAGATCGGCGTAGGATTTCTGCCTATCTGATGCCTCCTTAAGACGATCCCGAATTACTCTAACCTTATCCTCTGTCTCCGCTACTAACTCTGGACCCAACATCCGACATTCTCCTAGTTCCATCCAACATGTAGGAGTACGGCATTTCTGACCATACAGTGCCTCGTATGGTGCCATCTGAATACTCGCTTGATAACTATTGTTATAAGCGAACTCAGCCAAAGGTAGGTACTCCTTCCAACTACCACGAAAATCCAAAACACAGCCCTTCAACATGTCTTCCAACACTTGGATGACCCTCTCAGATTGTCCATCAGACTGCGGATGAAAAGCCGTGCTGAAATTCAACTTCATGCCTAACTCTTGATGTAAAGCCTTCCAGAATCTCGACGTAAACTGGGGATCTCGATCTGAGATAATGGACACTGGTACTCCATGCAACTGCACTATCTCAGCTATATACAGCTTGGCTAACCTTTGAAGCGAGTAGTCAACCCTTACCGGTATGAAATGGGCCGACTTGGTCAACCGGTCCACTATCACCCAAACTGCATCTTTCTTCTTGGGCGTGAGGGAAGCCCACTTACGAAATCCATAGTAATCTCCTCCCATTTCCACTTGTGGGATCTTTACCTATATAATGTACTTACGATGGCAATTGATGCTCAGCCTTAACTTGCTGGCATGTCAGACATTTGCCCACTAACTCGGTTACTTCCCGCTTAAGATCCAGCCACCAAAACTGCTCCCTTAAATCCCGATACATCTTACTGTGTCCCGGGTGCATAGCGTACAGACTACTATGAGCTTCTTTAAGGATTCGTTGCCTCAGCTCATCATCCTTAGGCATGCATACTCTCCCCTAAAAGTACAACACTCCATCACTGCCCAAGCTGAAACCTTCGGCCTCACCATTCTGTACTTGCAACCTCCAAGTATTCAAAGCTTCATCAGTCATCTGCCTTTCTTTGACCTTATTAATCCAAGACGGCTTCACTTGCAATTCCGCCAAAAGGCTCCCATCCTCATAGAGACTTAGGTGAGCAAACATTGGTCACAAATCCGCTACCACCTTTCGGCTCAATGCATCAGCTACCACATTAGCCTTCCCCGGATGATATTCGATCGAGCAGTCATAGTCCTTCAACAACTCAATCCACCTCCGCTGCCTCAGATTTAAATCTTTCTGAGTCAGGAGGTACTTCAGACTTTTGTGATCTGTGTACACTACCGACTTCTCCCTATACAGGTAGTGCCTCCAGATTTTCATGGCAAAAACCACAGTAGCCAATTCCAAATCATGTGTCGGGTAGTTAGCTTCGTGAGGCCTCAACTATCGTGACGCATAAGCGACCACCTTCCCTTCTTGCATCAACACACACCCTAAACCAAAGATATCGATGCATCACAATACACGGTGAACTCCTTTCCGCCTCAGTCAATCAAGACTGTGCTTCACAAAATCCTCTTCAGCTTATCGAAACTCTCTTGCTGCTTCTCAGACCATACAAATGGAACTCCTTTCCTCAGCAGCTTAGTCAACGGTGCTGCGACTAAGGAGAAATTTTCCACGAATCTCCTATAATATCCTGCCAACCCCAGAAAACTCTGAATTTTTGTAACCGACTTTGGTGGCTTCCACTCCAATACCGCCTCAATCTTACGGGGATCCACCCTGATTCCCTCGGCTGAAACAACATGCCCTAGAAAAGTTACCTCCTTGAGCCAGAACTCACACTTCTGAATTTGGCGTACAACCTGCTTTCTCCCTCGAACTTGCGTAACCACATGAAGATGTGCGTCATGCTCCTCCTCAGACTTCAAGTACACCAAAATGTCATCTATGAATACCACGACGAATCGATCCAGATAGGGTTGGAAAACCCAGTTCATTATGTCCATAAACGCTGCCGGTGCATTCATCAAACCAAAAGGCATTACCAGAAACTCGTAGTGTCCATACCGAGTACGGAATGCCGTCTTATGGACATCAGCCTCCTTCACCTTAAGCTGATGGTACCCTGACCTAAGGTCAATCTTAGAAAACACCGATGCTCCTTTGAGTTGATCGAACAGATCGTCAATCCTGGGCAAAGGATACCGGTTCTTTATTGTCAACTTGTTCAGCTGTCGATAGTCTATGCACATCCTCATTGTCCCATCTTTCTTCTTGACAAAAAGCACTGGAGCTCCCCAAGGTGATACACTTGGTCGGATGAACCCTCTATCCAATAATTCCTGAATCTGCGCCTTCAACTCTACCAATTCTTTCGGTGCCATTTGATACGGAGCTATAGATACTGGCGCGGTTTTGGGCAACAGATCTATACCAAATTCAACCTCACGGTCCGGAGGTAGACCCGGAAGTTCCTCTGAAAACACATCGACATAGTCCCTTACGGTCCAGACATCTCTTACAGCAATATCCTTAGCTTCCAAAGCACAGACATGCACCACATATGCTTCACAACCCTTCCTCACCATCTTTTCCACCTTCAATGCAAAACCAGATTAGATAGGTAATCTCTCCTTTTACCTATCATCACCACCTCATCACCTTCCACGGTCTTTATTACCATGCGCTTAGTCACAATCCAAAGCTAGCTCGATACTTTACTAGCCAATCCATCCAGAGGATTAGGTCGAACTCCCAAAGCGGTAATTCCATCAAGTCGACCAAGAACACGACCCTTGGAGTTCTAGGGTGCGTTCCTATAGAGTTTACTTACTTCTGAGTGACCTAGAGGGCTTAATACGGTCATCTTCCTAGAAGTAAGCTCGTGGTCTAAATGTAGAGTTTCCACTACGCTACTAGCAATGTATGAGTGGGTTGAGCCAATGTCAATCAAGGTACTATAGGGTACACCAAAGATCAAGAACATACCGGTTATGACGTCCGGTGCGTCGCCTTCCTCTTGATGCCTCTCGGCATAGACCAAACCAGGTTGCCTAGCCTCAGTACCACCCGGTACCTCCCCTCGGTGCCCCACGACCTCTGCCAACACCATTACCTCCTCTTCCTACACCACGACCTCTCGGAGGCTGTTGGTTATCCCTTCTATTCGGTGCACGATCCTGACCCTCTGATCTCAGTCTAGCTGCCTTTTTTGGATAGTCCCTAACTCGATGTTCCATGGACCCACACTCGAAGCATCCGCGATTACCATTCCAACACTCCCCCGTGTGGGATTTTCCACACCGAGCACACCATGGCAGCCATTGAGAATTGGCAGTAGCAGCAGGCCTAGCAGCTTGATCTGACCTACCAAACCTCGTCCCCTTTTGCTGATTACCAGAAAACTTTGAAAATTCGGAGCTCCTCTTATTCCAGTTCCTATCTTGATTCCGCCTAACTGACTGCCTTACCCCTTCAGCAACCTTAGACTTCTCCACTAGGACAGCGAACTCCCGTTCCTGCTGTGGAGCTATCATCATCCTCAGTTCATCTCTCACCCATCCTCGAATCTAACACAGCGTTCATGCTCGGTACCCACAATACCACGAGCATACCTACTCAATCGGAGAAATTCGGCCTCATACTCTGCTACTATCTTATTACCCTGAACCAGGTTCAAGAAAGCCTTTCACTACGCATCCACGTAACTGGTTCCGATGTATTTCTTTTGATAGGCGGCCTTAAAGAATTCCCATGTGAGATCCTCCGCCATCGCTCCATCCCTTACAGTGAGCCACCACTAATATGACTCATCCCGAAGCAGAGATATTATGCCCTTCAACTTCTCCTCAGCTGTAAAATCTAGGTCACCCATGATCCTCTCAGTTGATTCCAACCAATACTCCGCCGCACTGGGTGCCACTCTAGAAACTCCTCTAAATACTTCTGCTCCGTTAGCTCGGAGTCATTCAACCACGGATTTATGGGCTCCTGCACCCGTGCCTGCCTCAGCAACTTGTTCCAACACTCGTAGCACCGCTTGGGATACTACATCGTTACCACCAGTCTGATCTTGAAACTCAGTTTTCACCGCCGGCAGATCTGGCATCTCATTTCCAGACCCATGAGCATACCCTGCTGGCTCCGACAAGGTTATCCTACCTCTACCGCGACTACGCGGTGGACGTCCATGACCTCTCGTACTCATTATTCTCGTTTGCGTTTATCTGTTTAGAATTTTATGCATTAGTATCTTTGTTTCACTTGATTATCCGTGAAGAAATTTTATGATAGGAGTTTTAGGAGTGGTTCTTTCGTATTCATATGCACACACAGTCTTTCTATTCATTTATTCAAAGAGACGTTGTAGTTTTCATTGTGATTGTTTTTCCACTACCCAGGGGTATTTTCGTAATTTATCCTACAGGGGTATTTTTGTAATTTTTCAAAAATAAAAGTTCTCAGATGATTTTGTCAAAAAGTATGTTGGAATTCTTAAATTCTCGAGGTATTTTGAAAAATTTTAAAATTCGGGGGTATTTCGGTAATTTTAGACCTCAGGGGTATTTTAGTAATTTTCTTTTGCATAACAAGATTTCCAAAATTTGGTTCTAACTGATTTCACAAAAGAAGGATATTTTGAATTTTTCTTATTTGGAAATTTTTCATATGGAGGGTTTTTTTTTTTAAACAAGATTTTAATTACTTCAAAAGCAAAATGGCTAGTCCCTTTCGGGTTTTAGTTGTCAAGTTTAGCCTGTGAGCACATCGTCTCAGCTAGGATGAACCGTCACTACACACCAAGTAGGATTCAAGTGAGTAGGAGGTGAGTCACTAGGACTGCTTAAATATCAGGCTCCCACCGAATCCAATCCTAGACATGCGTATAACGATTGCCACATCCCTTGCTCAGTGACAACTCACAGGGTTGTTTAAGAAATTATTAAATCTTATGCATGGTTTGGTGGGGTATGCTAACCCTAGGGTTCAACAATTCCTTATTCTAATAGTCTACGTTCCCAATTTACCCTTCTTCCCCTATCAAGTATTCACAAAAATAGATATTACCTGGGCGGATAGGTGCCGGAGACTCGGTGCCATGCTGTTCGAACCATAAACAATTTCCCAAAACATTCTAATAAGGCCTACTAACAAAAACAAAACATTTTGGGCCTTGGGCCCCCATAGCCGAGTTTTAAACCTGGCTCTGATACCAAAAATGTAACACCCCAAACCCGGCCCATGAGTCCTGACTGGATCTGGTATGTCACGGAGTAAAATGATTTGAAACATTTTGAGTGTCTGGTGAAAACTTGTTAAAATATGGCTAAGGTATTAAAACAGGGTTTGATAAAACTCAGTTGGGATTATTGTTATAAACATGGTTGTGTTGATAAACCCTTTTAAAACGTTTGATCATGTAAAATTTAAAATCGTCAAGGCTATAGTTGACTTGGTGTATTTGTTACCCGATGGTAACATCTTTGAAAACTCGTAAAAGTTACTTAATTTGAAAATGTTGCTTTTAACCGATTTACTTAACATTTATAATTTCATTTTGTAATATAGTATAAGTAAATTAAAACAACTAATTAAAACATCCAAATAATAATTAGCGGCCTTATTACAACCCAAATTAAAAATGTAGAAAGTAAATAAACATGAGCAGAATCAAATAAAATTCCAAAAACTAAGGAACAAGCATGGCCGCCTCGAGTCCTATCCGGCTCCATCTCCGCGATCTACTCATCTGCAAAATAATTTGGGAAGGGGTGAGTCACCAAGATTCAGTGTGTAAATCCCCCACCCGGAAATGCAACTCATACACAAATTATTAATAACATGCAAACATGCAACCCCACTAACCATCCGTACTCCTTTTACTTCCCCATGTGGTCAAAACCACCGGTGGTCAAAACCACCGTGACTAGAGTCACAAATCAAATGATGGGGCCAACCCATCGTGTGGTCAAAACCACTGATGACCATAGGTCACAAATATCATAAAGTGGTCAAAACCACTGGTGGTACCAAACCATTGGGACTTAGTCACGATTTATCAGCAGTGTGGTCAAAACCATTTGGTGACCAAGTCACAATTAAGCGATGGGGCCAACCCATCTTGTGGTCAAAACCACTGGTGACAGTCCATAGAAATCATCCCCCTCCTCTCATCAATCCCACCATCATCATGCTTACATAACAAATGCCATAATCACATATATCATGCATTTATGTATAGCATAGCATCCAACAGCATATGATGGCATACAAAATCATATATCATAGATTACGTAATAGGGGACTGACCCGGAATCCATGCCTATGCCCACAAGGCTAAGTTACAACACAAAAGGTTATACAACAACATAATAAACAGTCTATGCAAATAAAGTGCCGAAATTCCTAGATCCCGAAGATCCGATCTACGATGCTAGATCCTTTGACCCTATATTCGGCCAACAATAAGATTAGTGACATAGGCCTATTCGGCCATAACAACTTAATACCAAAGGCTCATTTGTCGCACTTACCTTAAACGGATTTGGTTTCCAAACAAATCCCGAAGCTGCACTTATTCCTGAAATCGTTGAATCCTTATATGGCACATGTTAGTTTCAACTTTAGGCACTAATTCTCAACAAATGGCCCTTGGCCGAATGATGCATAAGCCTTACCTTGAAAAGTCAAATCTCGATAGGCTCCCTCAATGTACCTTAACGTTATCTACACACAAAACGTACACCATTAGAACCATAACCACATTCCGCCAACTTACCAAGGCTTCTTTCTCAAACTTTTGGCAAACAAAAGGAAAAGAAAAGAATCCGAATGTTAGAGTAACACACTTACCACCCTTTGAAAACGACAGCACCTTACCTTAGGGGGATTCGGCTTATGCCCTTTGTGGTAGGGGATATTCGGCTAGCAACACAAATGGAGGGTGAAATTTTGGGTAGAAGAGGGGGGTAGGTTCGGCCAAGTAAAAGGAAAAGAAGCTAAGAATTTTTGAAGAATCTTGGCAATGTGTCTAAGGAGATTTCGGCCAGCAACAAGAAAAGAAACTGTTTTGATGAATTTTTGGCACCTCCCTAGTGATAAAACCGATTGTGGATAGCCCCCCAAGGAGTCCTATATTCGGCCATCTCCCCTCCTTTTGTGATAATTTTGGCTTTTAATTATCAAAAGATAAAGCAGGATTTATCTTCCATTTTATCTCCTTGCTACCCCCTTCAAAATAAAAGAAGAATAAACTAACAACACTACTCTTCCCAGCCGAAAATTAAAAGGAAAAACAATGTTTATCCTTATCACCTTAAGAGTCCAAAATCAAGCCACTACTCACTCTCCCATTCACGCCGGTGTGCACAAAAAAAAAAAAACCAACCTGCAGCTTCTTGGGTTCGAACACAGGACCTGGTGGAGGCAAACTGCCGCAGCCCCTTTCAACGCCCTATACCACTCTACCACCTTGACTTTCATGCCCAAACTCACCCACAAAAATCTTTTAAAGCCTTCTAACTTGGCCCCCTTTCCTTTAACGCCAAAAAGCCCAAAAAATAAAACACATCCCCCTTGTAACTCCCAAGATTCGAACCCAAGACCTACCCAAACGTCACCTCTAAGCCCTTAAGTGGCGCATGAAAGCCACTTTGCCACTTAATTCTTTGTGTCATGCTTCTCCCGGAATTTTCCTTAACCACTATCTCACCTAGCTCCCTCCTTTTAAACATTTAAAAGAAATTTCCAGGTCCTAAGTCAAGGCCTAGCTCGGGGTTATTTCTAGACCTAGAACATGCTTAGCAATCATAGTATTCATTTCTTCAAGCACACACATGGGAAAATAATTAAATTACAAACAACCCCTAATTTAGGATGTTACAAGTACTGTGGTAAAAAAAATTCGCAAAATAGAATGCTCTAGAACTTTTAGTTTTAGGAACTGAAACTATAGAGATTGAGACTATAGGATGCATTTTGAAAAAACAAATTTACATCTTATACTACATAAAACATTGTTTAATAAACACTGAAATAGCATAATGATTCATAAAACTCTTAATCAGATTAAATCGACTTAGTGAACATGAGCGCTAGAAGACGTGGACGCGGTGGACGTAGACGTGGTAGAGGCCGAGGTGCTAGGGCTAGATCTTTGGCACCAAGGCATGTTTTCGAAAGGGAGGCGTTGGCATCGCCTATGGTAGAGACGGGATCTCATGATTGAGCTGGGGTTGATGAACTGACTCTGATGGTTAATGAGGTATTAAAGGAGGTTAAGGGAATCGGTGAAGCACCTAGAGTTGGGTATGTGGACTGTAAGAAGAAAATAGATCACAGTTCTTTTGCATCGCAGACTCATTCCGTAAAGCGCATTAAGGCACGTCCAAACTTTTTGGCTTGCGATTATTGCAGAAGGTGTCATCCGGGTCAATGCTGGAGGAAGTTATGAGCATGCTTGAGATGTGGGTCTATGGAGCATAAGGTTCGGGATTGTTTCATCACCATCAAGTCAGGTATGCTTTGGTTGGACGTGATGATTGAATGCAAGAAAATTTTAGGTATAAGTGGTAGATAATGGCTTGCTTCGGTGGTTAGATGTTTGGTTGTGTGAAAGAGGATTCAAGATTATGTTAAAAGTACATTAGTGTTATGTAGATCAGAGTGTGCAGCGAAAGCATAGTGGTGTGACTTGTCGGTGCATTTAGAAGTTGGTTGGAAATTTCGAGGATGAAATTTCTTTAAGGAGGGTAGAATTGTAACATCTCGAAATGGGGCTTAGTAGGATTGGGCCCATTGGGCCTTGGACGTAGGAGTGTTAAAAATTTTGAGAACAAGAGAATGACATTAATTCAAGTTAGACTTATTAAGAAAGTAATTTGGAAAGTTACGAGGTTTCTATGAAGTTCTAGGTTCAAGTTGGGCCTTAGTAAAATTTTGTGTTTAAGCCTATTAAAGAGAGATAGTAAGTGACCTCAAAGCTTATGGAAATAAATGAGTAAATTGCTAGCATAAGTGAGCATATGGCAAAGGGGAAATGGCACCACATGAAAGGCTTTGAGGGAAGAGGTTCAAATCCCATGGTGTGCAAATTTTGACTATTATTTTTTGCACTCTTTCCCTAAGTGCCGGCCAAGCTTATAAATAAGGCAAGTTGGAATTTTTAATTTTTGCAAGGTGGCTAAGGAAATAAGGAAAGGGTGAAGGTATGGTAAGGAATCAAAAGAAAAGGGCAAGTAAGGGGAACATGTGGCCTTTTTCAAGGGAAGTGTTATGGAAAGTGTGGTTGGCCAACTTTTGACCATTATGGTCATGTATGTGGACGGTTTTGGGGGAAAAGGGAGGTAGCCAAATTTTTCTTTGGCAATTGGTAAAAGCTTTGGTGTTGTTTTGGCCAAAATTCCTATTTCCAACTTTTGTGTCATTTTTCTTTTCTCTCCAAAATTCATTCTCTTCTCTTTGCCGAATTTTCAAGCCTTTAGTGTGCATTCTTATTTCTTCTTTTCTTCCTTGTTGCCGAAAGTACCTAGGCCTTGGAGACCAAATTGTTTCACTCGTTTTCCTTGGAAAACTGAATTCTCATAAGAACTCCTTTGTATCTTTGTTTTCTTTTTACAAAATTTCCAGCCCTTTCTTCTTCTTCTCAAATCCATATCCTCCATAACCGAATATCATTGATCATTTTCCTCTATAACCGAACCCTTCTTTTCTTCTTTATCGTTCTTCTCATCCGTATTGTAACACCCCAAACTCGGCCCAAAACATTACGGCCAGAATCGAATGCTACTGGAAAACTTTAAGTTGAAAAAAAAGGGCTAAATGATGATAAAACTTTAAAGTTGACATGAAAACAAGTGCTTAACTAAGTCCCTGATGATTTGGTTTTAAAACAGGATTCACTGTCTTAGGAAAACCTTTCATTCGAAAAACAATTTGAAGTTCGAAGTTAATTGAAAATGGGTCCTTTTGGAATTCTTAAGAAAATCCGAGTAAGTACAAGAATTTCAGTTTGAAAAACCTTAAATAAGTTTTTAAGTGATAAAAGCGCCACAATTTGAAACTTTGTTTGCAACTACTAATCCATGTCTAGTCTAACATAAACCACAATAAAAACCCAAAATAGTTAAATGGCCTTATTACATCAAAACATCCCAAATAACTGAAATTAAAAGTAAAGTCTCTAAATATGGAAACTGCGTCTGCATGGCCATCTCGAATCCCATCCAAGCCCGGTCCAAACATCACGAATCACCTGCATTGTTTGGTAAAATTTGCGTGAGTCAATTGACTCAATGTGTAATTAGTCCACAGATTTCCACATATGGGCTTGGCCCAAAACCACACCAATCCACATAACAGAAAAAAATGCAAAGTGCACCCAACCCAGCCTAGGGTCCATCCTCTGCACACCCTCGTATCCAGCCACCACACACCAGGGGATTACTAAATCGACCCTCCAACCTCTACACACCAATTCGGCAAGTCATGCCATCCACCAAGTGGTCGAGCCACTGGTCCACATGATCAAATCACAATATAATCCACAACATGACCGTAGTCAACTTCAATTCATGATGAGGCACATAGCCATCACCAACCACGCTATGGCACAAAGCCGATACCAACCATGATGAGGCACTGAGCCGATCATCAATCCATGTGAGGCTCGTAGC
Source organism: Gossypium rotundifolium (assembly GCA_025506655.1). Taxonomy (NCBI): domain Eukaryota; kingdom Viridiplantae; phylum Streptophyta; class Magnoliopsida; order Malvales; family Malvaceae; genus Gossypium; species Gossypium rotundifolium. Next base: position 81,064,602 of record CP106722.1, on the reverse strand, counting down.
CACCACAAAACCACGTACATAATTGTACACCCTGTCCTTCTTTCATATATACAAATCCCGCCCAATGCTTATGCAACATACGATAGTGATGTGATGGAATAATGCATGAACATATTAATCAAACATACAACACATATATATAGCAATAACCTCAATTTTATCGGCATTTAACACTGACCTGATTATCGAAATACCCACTAAGGGTATCCATCTCATTATTGCCACTGCACTAATCATCACACTTATAACACATACAATATTTTATGCATACTCAGGAAATTGCGTAATAATCACACACCTTTTTGACACCGTCGACTAGATCCCGAAACCCAAAGCCTAAATGATTTTCACTTGAACTTGCCGAAATCCTCCTACACAACCTTATGTTAGATTCAGCTCAACCCAAAAGAACACATGAAATGGCCTTTGGCCTAACGACATTCCCTGCTTACCTTGATCACTCAAATCCCGAAAGATCTCCACTCCTTTAACGTTAGCCTCCAGAAATCTCGATATCACTTTTCATGGATTCAGCCATAACAGGGAAAATGAAGTTAGTCTTCCCGATTTGATATCTTAATGGAAAATAGTTGAGACTCATCTAGAAAGAACCCTCTTACCACAATACTCAAAACCGATTGGAAGTTTGATGGAAGATGAGCGCCGACACCTCCGCCTCTACAGACTCTAGTAGATTCGGCCACAGAGAACAGAAAAGATTAGAGTTTTGCTTTTCAACAGTCAGAGGAAAAATAAGGAAAAGAAATCAACCGAGAAGAGATTCTTACCGAAAAATAATGACCAAAATGCAAACGGTCACTAAACTCCAAGAAATCGGCAAGAAACACCTGAAGTAGAGAAATCGGTTTAAATGAGAAAGATAATAGGCTTTTGATCTAGTGAACAAATCGGTAGGGGGTAGAGGTGCAATCGATTTTAGCTAAAGGATGAAAAGGGAGAATGTGAAACTTGAAGAGGTGTTGCGGCAACAGAGGATTGAGAGAGATTTCGGTCTAAGGCCGAGTGAAGTGAAGAAGAAAAATGGAGAAGAGAGTGACCTTAATGGTCTCTTGAAGTTTCGGCCAAGGTGAACAAGTGAAGAAGAGAGGCGTTTTTGGTATGGTTAATGTATGGAAAGAAAAGAGTAAAAGCTTAGAAGAGAAGGGCTAAATTTCGGCAAAAGAAAAGCACACAAACCCCTTAACAAAATTCGGCTACTCCCCCTACCTTCATGACCAAAAATGCCATCACCAAGAGCCCCACTGCCGACCAACCCTTACCCCTTAGAGTCCCACATTCGGCCAGTGATTCTCTTTCTCCCTTATCCCTTGTTCCCCTCCTACTTAGCCGAATCTTCAAGCTCTCCAACCCGATCTATACCTCATCCTTTCCAAAGTCCAAATGCCGCCCAACTCTCCCTCCTCCTTGACGCAAAAAAGCATCACAAAATGCTATCCTCACAACTCGAACCTCCTCCCCCTTGACACCCTTGCTGACGCAACCTCCCCTGCACCTTAAGTAGCGTCCCATGCCATTCCACCACCTCACTCCTTGTGTCATAAATCCCACACTAAGGTCCATAAGGCTTAGCTCCCCTAGCTTCCCCCTAGCTCAGGTTAGTACAAAAATTTTCCTATGACCTCTACCAAAGCCCAAGGTTTCCCGAAACCCCCAAACATTTCCAATCAACGTGCAGAGCGTATTAACACACAGATACAAATTAAAATATGTATAACCCTCGAACCTTGGATATTACAGTTCTGCCCCCCTTAAAAATAATTTCGACCTCGAAATTATCTGATCAAAATAAGTGTGGGTATTGCTACCGTATTGCTTCCTTTGGCTCCCATGAAGCTTCCTCCGATCCATGGTTACGCCATGACACCTTAACTAGATGAACTGATTTCCTATGCAAGACTTTCACATCCCGCTCCAAAATCTGAATTGGCTCTTCCTCGTAGGACAAGTCTGGTCTCAACTCCACTTCTTCAACTTGAATCACATGAGATGGATCCGATCGGTAACGACATAGCATCGAGTCATGGAATACATCGTGCAACTGTTTTAACTCCGAAGGCAACTCAAATTGATATGCCACCGGTCCAACCCGCTTCAAAACCCGATAAGGCCCTATAAACCTGGGACTCAACTTTCCCTTGCAGCCAAATCTCATTACCTTCTTCCACAGTGAAACCTTTAAAAACACATAGTCACCTACTGCAAACTCTATCTCTTTCCGCTTAAGATCTGCATATGACTTTTGCCTGTCAGAAGCCTCCTTCAATCGTGCTCAAATTACATTAACCTTTTCTTCTGACTCTGCCACCATCTCTGGTCCCAAAACACGACGCTCCCCTAGTTCCATCCAACAAGTGGGTGTGCGACACTTCCGTCCATACAACGCTTCATACGGTGCCATCCGAATACTCGCTTGGTAGCTATTATTGTATGCAAACTCCGCTAAAGGCAGGAATTCCTCCCAGCTTCCTCTGAAATCTATCACATATCCCCTCAACATATCCTCTAACACTTAGATTACTTGTTCCGACCAGCCGTCCGACTGTGGATGAAATGCCATACTGAAGTCTAACCTAGTGCCTAATGCCTGATGTAGTGCCTTCCAAAACCGAGACGTAAACTTCGGGTCCCTATCCAAGATAATCGACACCGGTACTCCATGCAATCTCACAATTTTTGCCACATACAGCTTCGCCAACCTCTGCAAAGAATAATTAACCGGCACTGGGATGAAATGTGCGGACTTTGTCAACCGATCAACTACCACCCATACCGAGTCTTTCTTAGTAGGCGTAAGGGGAAGCCCACTAACAAAGTCCATGGCGATTCTCTCCCACTTCCACTCCAGAATCTTTATCGGCTGAAGTAACCCCGAGGGTACCTGGTGTTCAGCCTTGACTTGCTGACACGTTAAGCACTTTCCTACAAACTCGGTAACTTCTCGCTTAAGACCAGGCCACCAAAACTGATCCCGTAGATCTCTGTATAACTTGCTTCCTCCAGGATGCATAGCATATGGGCTACTATACGATTCCCGAAGAATCTTCTGCCTTAACTCCCCATCTCTCGGCATACATACCCTACCTCGAAAACATAACACTCCATCGCTGTTCAAACTATAGTTTACCAACTCCCCATCTAAAACTTGTCGTAGCTTAGCACTTAGATCATCGTCTACCAATTGTCTTTCTTTCACCTGACTCAACCATGTCGGTTTTACTTGTAACTCTGCTAGAAAACTTCCGTTGTCATACAGGCTAAGATGTGCAAACATCGCCCTCAGATCCGACACTTCTTTTCGAATTAGGGCATCTGCCACCACATTTGCTTTGCCTGGGTGATACTCTATAGAACAATCATAATCTTTCAACAACTCTACCCACCTTCGCTGTCTTAGATTCAGCTCCTTCTGGGTCAACAGATACTTAAGATGCTTGTGGTCCGTGTAGATCACTGACTTCTCTCAATATAAGTAGTGCCTCCACACCTTTAGCACAAAAACCACAGCAGCCAACTCCAGGTCATGCGTCGGGTAATTAACCTCATGAGGCCTTAACACCGCATCAGAACGCATCCCAATCCCGTGTGAGAAGTATCACAATACACCACAAAGTCCTTTCCTGCCTCAGGCTGAATTAAAATCAGAGCTTCAGTCAAAACCTTCTTCAATCTCTCAAAACTTCCCTGTTGCTTGTCCGTCCACACGAAAGGTACCTCCTTTCTCAACAATTTAGTCAAAGGTGCTGCTATAGACGAGAACCCTTCTACAAATCTCCTGTAGTAGCCTGCAAAACTGCGAATCTCTGCCACCGACCTAGGTGGTTTCCAATCTAACACTGCCTCAATCTTCTTGGGATCTACCCTTATCCCCTCTGCAGACACCACATGACCCAGAAAAGCAACCTCCTCGCTAGAATTCGGACTTCTTTGAATTTGGCATCTGACTTCTTCTCCTTAACACTTGCAACACCACCCGGAGATGCTCATCATGTTCCTCCTCAGACTTGGAATACACCAGGATGTCATCTATGAACACAATGATGAATCGATCCAGGTAGGGTTGGAAAACCCGATTCATCATATCCATGAATGCAGCTGGGGCGTTCGTCAACTCGAACGGCATCACTAGGAATTCATAATGCCCATATCGAGTCTGAAAAGCTATTTTATGGATATCCGCTTCCTTCACCTTGAGTTGGTGGTATCCTGACCTTAGATCTATTTTCAAAAACATCGCAGCCCCTTTAAGGTGATCAAACAAGTCGTCTATCCTCGGCAGCGGGTACTTATTTTTGATCGTCAGCTTATTCAGCTGCCGGTAGTCTATGCACATCCGCATAGACCCGTCCTTCTTCTTTACGAATAAGACTGGTGCTCCCCATAGAGACACACTGGGTCGGATAAACCCACGATCAAGCAACTCCTGGATCTGAGCCTTGAGCTCAACCAACTCCTTTGGTGTCATTACATGCGGAGCGATGAATCTGGCTACCAGCACTGCAACAAATCAATCCCAAATTCCACCTCGCGATCCGAGGTAACCCCAAGCAGTTCCTCGAAAAACATCCCCAAACTCTTTCATCGTCCCCGACCTCACCTATCACGCTCCTTTAGCCTCCAAGGCACTAACAAGCATCAGAAAAGCCACACATCCTTTCCTCACCATCTTCTCGCCTTAGGGCGGACACTACATTCGACAAGTAATTTCTCCATTCCCCTATCACCACAATCTCTTTTTCATCGAAAGTTTTCAACGATATGCGCTTAGCAGCACAGTCCAGATTCGCATGATACCTCACCAGCCAATCCATGCCTAATATTAGGTCAAACTCCCCGAATGGTAGTTCCATTAAGTCAGCCGGAAACTTCACTCCCTGAACCTCTAAAGGCACTTCCTTAAAGAGTTTGTCTACTATTACGGATTGCCCTAAGGGACTAAGTACAGTCATCTTCCTAGGTACAATCTCAAAGTTTACATTCAAAGTTCCAAATACTTCACTAGCAATATAAGAATGGGTTGACCCGATGTCTATTAAAGTAATGAAGGGTAATCCAGTAATAAGGAACGTACTCGTGATTACATCTGGCGCATCCCCCTCCTTGCGACGCCTGGCCGTATAAACCAATCCTGGCTGCCTCGTACCTGAACTACCAGTACCTCTGCCGGGTGCTCCACAACCTCGACTGAAACCATTCCCTCCATGGTTCGAACCACGACCCCTCGTCGCTGCTGACCACCTCTGCCTTGGCAGACTGTCCACTGCCTCTTGTCAAGAGCCCTCTCCATCTCCTAAGGACAATTCCTAACCAAATGAGCCTTGGACTCACACCGAAAACATTCCTTATTCTGTCCCCAGCACTCTTCTACATGAGCTCTCCCACATTTAGCACATGGACGACTCTGATTCCCAGCAGCTGATGCAGGTGCATGAGCAATTCTCAACCCTTGGTCTTTTCCGAAACCCCAGGATGATCTTGTGACCCAAAACTCCTCTTATTTCAGTTTCTATCTCTATCCCTGTTCTGTCTCTCAGTCCTCTTGACCTCCTCGGCTATCCGAGCTTTTTCTACTAGAACAGCAAAGTCCCTCTCTCTATGCGAAGCAATCAACACTCGCAGCTCATCTCTCAGTCCATCTTCGAATCGGACACACCTCTCATAATCAGTAGCCATGATGCCCCGAGTATACCGGCTCAATCGTAGAAATTCTACCTCGTACTCAGCTACCGACTTGCCACCTTGCACTAAATTGAGGAACACCTTCCTCTGTGCGTCCACATAACTAGCTTCTACGTACTTTCCCTCAAATTTGATCTTAAAATAACCCCAGTCCACTCGGTCCTCAGGGGTACCTTCCCTGACTATGAGCCACCAGTGGTAAGCCTCATCCCGGAGTAACGAAACAACACCCTTTAGCTTTTCCTCAACAGTGAAATCCAAATCGTCCATTAACCTTTCGACTGCCTCTAACCAATACTCCGCCACATTTGGAGCTACTCCCGATACTACTCTAAAAACCTCAGCTCCATTCGCTTTAAGTCTCTCAGGTACTGACTTTCGAGCCCCATTTCCCATACTCGCTCCAGCCACTCGCTCTAAAACTCGCAGGATAGCCTGCGATACTACGTCATCTCCTTCTGTCTGCTCTTGGAATTCCGCCTCTACAGCCGGTGGCGGTGCTTCATTTTTAGAACCCTGACCAGACCCAACTGGTTCCGACACAGTCATTCTGCCTCTACCAGGCCCTCGCACATTACGACCACGTCCCCTAGAACTCATGTCTACATTCGTGATTTAATCTCTTTAAAAAGTTTTATGTATTAGTTGTTGTTCCACTGATTACCCACGAATAAGTTTTATGTAAAGAAATTTATTGGTAGCACTTTCGATCATTTCAGGGCTTTCATTCCAAGTTCTCTACCCTAATTTAGAGAATCTCATCCATTCAGTAGTACCTACTACTCACATTCACCACTCAAACATTTTCATCCATCCCAACCTAGGGGTATTTTCACAATTTGTCCTATAGGGGTATTTTGGTAATTTTCCAAATCAAGGTATTTGAAAATTTTGCAAAATAGATATTTTTTTTATGTTTTTGCAAACTAGGGTTACTTGGTAAGAAGATTCAAGGGTAATATGGTAACTTTATAAACTGAGGGTATTTTTGTAATTTTACAAGCCAGGGGTGTTTCGGTAATTTTGCAAAATATGGTTCCAGGTGATTTTATGAAATAAGGGTATTTTGGAAATTTTTTTAATTTGGGGGTACTTTGGCAACTTTCCATACTGAGGGTATTTTGGTAATTTGTACAGGTTAGGGTAATTTGGTCAATATGCAAATCAAGGGTATTTGGGTCATCAAGGATACTTTGGTAATTTTGAAACCAAGGTTTAAATTTTAGGGTTGTACAAAACAAGGTGACTGGTCCCTTTCGGGTTTTAATTGTTGTGTTTAGCCTGTGATTAAGTCCTCTTGGTTAGGGTAAACCGTCACTACGCACCAGGTAGGATTTGAGCGGAGAGGAGGTGAGTCACTAGGACTACTTAAATACCAAGCTCCCCCTGAATCCAATCCTAGACATGCGCACAACGGTTGCCACACCCTTAACTCGGTGACTCACTCACACGTTTGTTTGGTGAGACTTTAAATTTTATGTAATTCGGTGTTAAAGTAAACTAATCCTAGGGTTCAATAACTCCTAATCTACTAATCTACGTCCCTATAATTCCCACATACCAATCACACAAGGGTTAGGGGTACTTACCTGGTGGACTTCGGGCCGGACGATTCGAGTGCCATGCTCTACAAAACCCTTTTTCCTGAAATTTTTTTTGACCCACTAAAACACAAAATGAAAACATTTATGGGCTTCAAAAATCCATAGGCCGAGTGTAGAAACCTGGCTCTGATACCAATTTGTAACACCCCAAACTCGGCCCAAAACACTACGGCCAGAATCGGAATGCTATTGGAAAACTTTAAGTTGAAAAAAAACCGGCTAAATGATGATAAAACTTTAAAGTCGACATGAAAACAAGTGCTTAACTAAGTCCCTGATGATTTGGTTTTAAAACAAGATTCAATTTCTTAGGAAGACCTTTCATTCGAAAAACAATTTAAAGTTCGAAGTTAATTGAAAATGAGTCCTTTTGGAATTCTTAAGAAAATCCGAGTAAGTACAAGAATTTCAGTTTGAAAAACCTTAAATAATTTTTTAAGTGATAAAAGCGCCACAATTTGAAACTTTGTTTGCAACTACTAATCCATGTCTAGTCTAACATAAACCACAATGAAAACTCAAAATAGTTAAATGGCCTTATTACATCAAAACATCCCAAATAACTGAAATTAAAAGTAAAGTCTCTAAATATGGAAACTGCGTCCGCATGGCCATCTCGAATCCCATCCAAGCCCGGTCCAAACATCACGATTCACCTGCATTGTTTGGTAAAAATTTGGGTGAGTCAACCGACTCAGTGCGTAATTAGTCCACAGATTTCAACATATGGGCTTGGCCCAAAACCACACCAATCCACATAACAAAAAAAAAATGCAAAGTGCACCCAACCCAGCCTAGGGTCCATCCTCTACACACCCCCGTATCTAACCACCACACACCAGGGGATTACTAAATTGACCCTCCAACCTCTACACACCAATTCGGCAAGTCATGCCATCCACCAAGTGGTCGAGCCACTGGTCCACGTGATCAAATCACAATATAATCCACAACGTGACTGTAGTCAATGTCAATCCACGATGAGGCACATAGCCATCACCAACCACGCTATGGCACAAAGCCGATACCAACCATGATGAGGCACTGAGCCGATCATCAATCCATGTGAGGCTCGTAGCCACCACTAAACCACGTACATAATTGTACACCCTGTCCTTCTTTCATATATACAAATCCTGCCCAATGCTTATACAACATACGATAGTGATGTGATGGAATAATGCATGAACATATTAATCAAACATACAACACATATATATAGCAATAACCTTAATTTTTATCGGCATTTAACACTGACATGATTATCGACATACCCACAAAGGGTATCCATCTCATTATTGCCACTGCACTAATCATCACACTTATAACACATACAATATTTTATGCATACTCGGGAAATTACGTAATAATCACACACCTTTTTGACACCGTCGACTAGATCCCGAAACCCAAAGCCTAAACGATTTGCACTTGAACTTGCCAAAATCCTCCTACACAACCTTATGTTAGATTCGGCTCAACCCAAAGAACACATGAAATGGCCTTCGACCTAACGACATTCCCTGCTTACCTTGATCACTCAAATCCCGAAAGATCTCCACTCCTTTAACGTTAGCCTCCAGAAATCTCGATATCACTTTTCATGGATTCGGCCATAACAGAGAAAATGAAGTTAGTCTTCCAGATTTGATATCTTAATGGAAAATAGTTGAGACTCATCTAGAAAGAACCCTCTTACCACAATACTCGAAACCGATTGGAAGTTTGATGGAAGATGAGTGTCAACACCTCCCCCTCTACAGACTCTAGTAGATTCGGCCACAAAGAACAGAAAAGATTAGAGTTTTGCTTTTCAACAGTCAGAGGAAAAATAAGGAAAAGAAATCAATCGAGAAGAGATTCTTACCAAAAAATAATGACCAAAACGCAAATGGTCACTAAACTCCAAGAAATCGGCAAGAAACACCTGAAGTAGAGAAATCGGTTTAAATGAGAAAGATAATAGGCTTCTGATCTAGTGAATAAATCGACAGGGGGTAGAGGTGTAATCAGTTTTGGCTAAAGGATGAAAAAGGGAGAATTGAAACTTGAAGAGTGTTGCGGCAACAGAGGATTGAGAGAGATTTCGGTCTAAGGACGAGTGAAGTGAAGAAGAAAAATGAAGAAGAGAGTGACCTTAATGGTCTCTTGAAGTTTCGGCCAAGGTGAACAAGTGAAGAAGAGAGGCGTTTTTGGTGTGGTTAGTGTATGGAAAGAAAAGATTAAAAGCTTAGAAGAGAAGGGCTAAATTTCGGCAAAAGAAAAGCACACAAACCCCTTAACAAAATTTGGCTACTCCCCCTACCTTCATGACCAAAAATGCCATCACCAAGAGCCCCACTGCCGACCAACTCTCACCCCTTAGAGTCCCACATTCGGCAACTATTTCTCTCTCTCCCTTATCCCTTGTTCCCCTCCTACTTAGCCGAATCTTCAAGCTCTCTAACCCGATCTATACCTCATCCTTTCCAGAGTCCAAATGCTCCCCAACTCTCCCTCCTCCTTGACGCAAAAAGCATCACAAAATGCTATCCTCACAGCTCAAACCTCCTCCCCTATGACACCCCTTGCTGACCCAACCTCCCCTGCACCTTAAGTAGTGGTGTCCCATGCCACTCCACCACGTCACTCCTTGTGTCATAAATCCCACACTAAGGTCCATAAGGCTTAGCTCCCCTAGCTTCCCCCTAGCTCAGGTTAGTACAAAATTTTCCTATGACCTCTACCAAAGCCCAAGGTTTCCCGAAACCCCCAAACACTTCCAATCAACGTGTAGAGCGTATCAACACACAGATACGAATTAAAATATGCACAACCCCTGAACCTTGGATATTACACGTATTAACACTCACTCCTTTGATCAATCGTGTTCTAAGTGGGAAGGCTGAATCTATCACATTTGATTCGCCCGTAGCCATAAGTACAGTCAGACTTTCAACAAGGTGAAGGAGCACAAGTGATTTGTATTAACCAAATTGTTATCGTCGACTCGTCAAAAAAGTGGGGTAAGAACATTGTTATATGATTTGTTTTGGCCAAAGATGGGATATTTGCTAACAACTCTTTCGCTCACCAAATATTGTTAGGACGGGATTTCAGTAGCTAAAGGGTAGGATCGATTCTTGGTGCATTGAGGGAGATCACATTCGTGGTAAGTGGAGTTAGCCTAATAAAATGTCTCTAGTTACGATTATCAATGTTTAGACTAACCTTCTATGAACCATCATTATAGGTGTTGAAATCGGTAGAAAGCACAACTCGTAATCAAGGTGTGTAATCCCGTACCTTCCGAAAACATGTTTGAAATGTTGTGTAATCTCACATCTCTATAAAATTTTGTATGATATGTTTTTTGATTTGGTTGAAATACTGAAGAGAACCAGAAACTGGCACCCGTGATCACTCGGGAGTGCATATATTCGTAGTAGTAACCATATTTTGTAATAAAATAGTTCCGGTTAGAAACAGTGATGTTTATTTGAAAAATCACAAAAAATAGGAGAAAGGGAATTATAAAGTAAATAAGATATCGAATTAAAAATTACTGTGTCTATTTTGATGTGGAAGAAATGGAGAAGGAAAAGGAATTTTATATTCTGAGATATTTTAATTTTAGTGAGACTGGTTCTGATTGACTTCGTAGTTCCTTGTTTTGTCTTGGGAAAATCGGTTAAAATTGTACAAAGTGAATTATGAGAAATAATTTAGATGTATGGATTCCTTAGTGAGCATATTTTTATTAGAAACAAGTGGGAGCAATATATGAAAACCTTACAGTGAGATATTTGAAATTAAGTTAAGAGAGTTCGGAATCATTGGATAGTGAAACAAGGGAAATTTTAAGGAATAAACTGTACTAAATGGTTAAGAAACCAATTCTGGAAAAATTTTTGTAAGAAGATATATGAGTTTAGTTTCAAGGAAAATTTACAGATTTAGATTTCGAGATTTCTAACCCATGTTATAGTCAATTTAGTTAGTATGACGCAAATGGACAGTTTAAATTGTTATGCCCAAATTAGTAGTTAAGTCTAGATTGCGAAATTACCGAATTACCTTTAGTTGGTAAATTACCGAATTACGAAAATGCCTTAATGGACTGATTTGATAGATTACCTTAATGGGCCAAATGGACATATTCAATAGTGGACCGATCTGATATTTTACTAAATGAGACGATCTGTTAATTTGCTATATGGGCCGATCTGATAATATGGTATATGGGCCGCTCTGATAAATTGTTATAAGGGGCCATAATTTTGTAATAAATATTCAAATAAATCATTGTGGTTATATTGTGATATGTTATGCATTATATACATGATTTGCATGGGATGGGATAATGTTGAAGAGAAGTTCTGGTGGCTCTGCAACATAATTCTAGTGGCTCTACCACAAATTTGTATAGTGGCAATGCCACATATATTCTGTTATTCTAGTGGCTTGTCCACAATTAAATTTGTTATAAATGGCTTAATGCCTGCGATTGGTGTGTTGGCGGGGTGGGTTGACTTGATCCCCACAGGTGTGTTGGTTGGTACGGGTGGTGTGTAGCGGATGGATTATTAGGATTGGTTTGGGAATTGCATTACATTCTCATGATATAATTGATACATTATTTTGTAAAGGGGTTTAGGCCCAAATTATTGCTTAATGGGCTCAAGCCTAAGATTATGCTTTATGGGCTCAGGCCCAAGTTTTTGCTAATTGGGTTCCGACCCAGTGGATGATGGTAAGGGGATTATGTACTGAGTTCTTGTAACTCACCCCCTTTCTCTTAACCCTTGTAGGTAATGCTCAGTGACGTGGACTTGAGCCATGGATGTCTCAATGGAGGCCATACTTTAGAAATGGTTCATATTGAACTTTAGATTTCTATTTTCGTTCACTTTACTATTTTGGGTTTTATGTTGTAATAAGGCCTCTGGAGTATTTTATTATTTTCTTTATGTTTGATATACTTATTATTTGGCTTAAGTTGTTTTAAAAGGGAATTATCTAAAAAATTAAATAAAGGTTTTTCCAAAATCGATTAACAAATAGATTTCAAAATAAAATTTTACAAATATTTTTAACACGAAAATTGTCTTTCGAATTATCAACGAAATTTTCAAAAGACTTAGATTCTCTTTCGAATTTTCAAACGTCGTTTTGAAAAGTCACGGTTCTATAAGAGCATTAGTTCAAATTTATCGATTTATCAATCAATCTTCGAGGTCAGTAGTATTCTATCAAATATTTCAAATCAAACTTGTTTTCTTGATTTTAACAAAGTAATACCTCTTTTTACGTACGAATGAAAAGGACTTAAATGTATTTTTCTCATGTGACATGTCAAATCTGGTCTTAACGCATTGGCCGGGTTTGAGGTGTTATAGATAGAGTTGTGTTTGACCGAACTATTAGGTGTTAGAGGTGTGGGGGACTGTAGTTGCTGAATTTTAGGAGAAAATAGGGGGATATGGGAGGTTATCACGATTTGCGGAGTGTTTAGGGGAGAAAAAGAAGGGAATTTAAGGATATGGGAGTGTTAGTGCCGAACTTGAACTCTGGTATCTCAAGAGTTCGGCTTTGAGTGGTTCTTCTCTCCATTTGTTTTATTTTTCTGCCGATTGTTCCCCTCCCCAACTCTTTCTTTTTCTTGGATTGTTCCTGTTGAATTTTATTCCCCTTTGTTTCCATTTGCTTCCACAAAAATCTCTCTACTGCTGCCGAAATTCTAATGTTTTCACCTCTATCAAATTGTTTTATTCTGTTATTCTTTTCGTCTCTGAGCTTCTTTTAAAAAATTTGGTCAATAGCTTTTATTTTCCATTGTGCCGAATTCCTCCTCTGAGTTTCATACCCAAAAATTGCAACTTGGGCATTGGGTTCTTTCAGTTGTTCAGACGACAGTTTTTCATCTTCTATTTCCCCTTTCTGTCAAATTTTTGTTGGGTTTTGTTCTTTGGTTTTACCCTCTAATTCTTTTCAGTTTGGCCATATCTCATGATAATGTTTTTCTCTCCTTCATTGCTGATCATTCGGTTGTTTTCTCCACTCTCGCACTGTAATGAACAAAGGATCTCACCTGTTCTTCCTTGGCTAAAACCTCTAGTTCTCTTCTGTCGAGGTTGGTAAGTATAGGTATGTAACACCCTTAACCCGTATCCATCGCCGGATTAGGGTTACAGGCATTACCCAATAGCCAAATCTTTTTCAATCAATTAATTCTTATCTTAGACAAACAAAGCATATGGGTATAGTCTATATATATATATATATATATACTTGATATACAAAGTTAAAACATATTCAATATAATCATTCACATATGCAAAATGATCAAATAACATACTTCTAACCTCATTATTAGCATATTTATCTATTTTATTCTTTGATACAGTCATCTATTTAGTACCACTACCTTTGTAACCGTTTTGCATGCCTCACGTACTATTTCATTTTTTAATCAAGCACACCGAACCTTGTAGTTGGAACTATTAATAAGCATCATTACGGTTACATGCATATATCACTTGACTTTACATCTATAGACTAATAGACAATACACTTCATTTATAAATAAACGAATATATCCGAATACGCATAACCTTAGCTTTTAATGCATAACCATAACCTAAGTCAAAGACCGAATGTGCCAAATAAACTTCCATAACTCATGCAAAATTTATATTACTAATTGTACAACAATTAAACATACATGAACATAGGTCTCAAAACCAACTTAACCTAAAAACATAAGTATATAAACCATACCTTGACCGAATATTCATTATCACTTTTCCATAATTTGTAACTACTTATACTTATCATTATCAATGAATCCAACAAGTTAACTTACATATACAATCTTTGATCATAATATCACTCATATTACTTAACCGAATCAACTATATAAAGTAACAACGACCCAAGTCAAGTTTTTCTTCAACTAGATACATAACATTCATATCACCCATTCACATTTCAAATAGTACCTAAACCACATCCGAATACAAACATTAATTCATAGCATGAGCAAGCCATTTCATCAAAACACATGAACAAAATTTAACCAAAATAGATAGCCATATTCACTGGCTAAATATATATATATACATGATCAAGTATCATTAGTAATACGATTCATCTAGCCTATACATGCCTTTTCAACTCAAAAACTAAGTTTATCAATACCAAAGAGAGTTGATAATGTGGTTGACTTCTTCAAAGATCCTTCGAGCCCGTAGCTTGAATCAAAAGTCTATAAAATAGAAATGGACAGAACACACCGTAAGCATACTAGCTTAGTAAGTCTTAAGCAAAAGATAATTCACTAATCAAGTACTTTAACATTTTAATCAATAAATGTAGAATATTGTATATGTATATTTCAATATGCAATTTATACAAAACCGAATACTAGTAATGTATTAACTCAATTACTTATACTTCAATACCATCAACCTCCAACTCATCAAAGCACAAGGTACATATATTACATGAATCACATGTTTATAATCATGTAGATTCAACATTCATATCCATTACATTATCACACTAAAAATTCTATTATTTCTATATTCATACCTGTCGATTACAAGCTCAAATTCGCATAACACCATTCTTAACATAATATTGCAACTCAAGTAACGTTAATCACAACTTACCTTACTTCTGATGAATTCAATGGGACTTAAGCTTACCTGAGTTTTTAACTCAATAGATTCACTATGTTTCACCTCGATCAATTTATGGTTTCTTTGTTTTAACGTATCACTAGCATTAAGCCTGCTAGGCACGAAGCCCGAATATATCATCGGCACTAAGCCTGCTAGGCACGAAGCCCGAATATATCACCGACACTAAGCCTGCTAGGCACGAAGCCTGAATATATCACCGGCACTAAGCCTGCTAGGCACGAACCCCGAATATATCACCGGCACTAAGCCTGCTAGGCACGAACCCCGAATATATCACCGGCACTAAGCCTGCTAGGCATGAAGCCCAAATATATCACCGGCACTAAGCTTGCTAGGCAATAAGCCCGAATATATCATCGGCACTAAGCCTGCTAGGCAATAAGCCCGAATCAATTCATAAACCAGTCCATCAAATTACATTTCTTAACACTATCATCACTAACTAAACATATACACAATTCACATTCACATATCACAACGAATGTACAAATTCTTATCACATATACAAAAACTCATCTTATCCATTATAAAGCCTTTACATTCGGCTAACACATATATTCATACTCAAATTTATCAAATAATTTCATTGAACCTATTCATAAATAATTCTTTAACATACTTTAGCTTAAAGACTTACCTAGACTGTCGACGAACCGCGTTATCCGGATATTCGATAACCTTTGTCTTTCCCCGATCCAAATCTGTTTTTCTTTGTTCTTGATCTAAACACATTAAAATTTAGCTCATTCAAGTACATTTAATCTCAATTTAGTCCCAAAACACATAAAAAGGTAATTTACCATTTTATCCCTAATATTTCACATTTTTACCATTTAGTCCTATTTGCATAAAACACAAAATACACAAAATTTCACTAAACTATACAAGGGCCGAATATTCATGGGGATCCAACAAGTCCATATCTTTCATTTATTTTGCATTTTAGCCCCCTCTCAAATTTATTTTTTTCAATTTAGCCCTAAATATTCAATTTCACCAAAATTTTCAATACAAAATATATTAATCTTTAACATATCTTTAAAATAAAATCATCAACCATCAAAATTACATGAACACATCAATGGTCAATATCAAACATGCTTAGATTCAAAATTTTCAACATGGGTAAGCTACCATTTGAAGCAACGATCTCAAAAGGTCAAAATTATCAAAACCAGGCTAAAACTCACATTGAATTTTAGCCTAGAAGTCTGAAAATCAAAGAACCCAAAGCTTTATTTCTTCCTCCAATATTCGCCAAGAAGAAGTGAAAAGATGATGGCTTTGTTTTATGTTATTTTAACATATATTATGTTATTTAGCTAATTCTTGATATAACCATTTAATAAAAATAATGCTAACATATATAATAAGGGCAATGGTGACTTTAGCCACTCACTAACTTTAAAATGGGCTAATTGCCTTTTAATATCCCACTTTAAAAGCCATCATCAAATAGGCACTTTTCACTATAGTTTGCAACTTTTACTTTTTACGATTAAGTCCTTTTTTCTAAATTAAACACACAAACAATAAAATTTTTCTATGAGACTTTCATACACATTAATTCACATATAATAAACACAAAATATAATATTAAAGTATTTCTCAGACTCAGATTCGTGGTCCCAAAACCACCGTTCCGATTAGGTCAAATTCGGTCTGTTACAAGGTATAAGTAAATACTTTTGGTGTTGCTTTAAAGCTTACCTATTTTCGTTTGGTTCAACTGTAATACGAATAGTGGTTAATAAGTGTTCGGTTGGATTGCAGGAATTAGTGGTCATTCGGTTTAGACAGTTTAAGTGGGCAAGCCTCAATTGTTCAACGTGGTAAGTGTGTAACACCCCAAACCCGGCCCATGCGTTATGACCGGATCTGGCATGTCACATGAGAAAAACATGTTAAATCCTTTTTATTAGTACTAAAATAGGTGTTGTTCTGCTATAATTGAGAAAACAAGTTTGATTTGAAAATTTGATAAAGTACTACTAACCTCGAAGGTTGATTGATAAATCGATAAATTGAACTAGAGATCTTATAAAACCGTGACTTTTGAAAATATCATTGATAATTCAAGAGAAAATTTCCAAGTTAAAA
The DNA here is from genome assembly GCA_025506655.1 of Gossypium rotundifolium. NCBI lineage: Eukaryota > Viridiplantae > Streptophyta > Magnoliopsida > Malvales > Malvaceae > Gossypium > Gossypium rotundifolium. Next base: position 81,047,516 of record CP106722.1, on the reverse strand, counting down.
ATATCTGTAAAAGTAAGTTATAAAATCCATTTGTTAATCTATTTCGGAAAAACCATTATTAATGATTTTAAAAAAATCTCCGTTTAAAACAATTTAAGAAAAATAATAAATACGTCCAAACATAAAGCAAATTAAAGTTTATCCCAGAGGCCTTATTACAAGTTTAAACCCAGCATAATAAAAGTAACTAAATAGAGTAGAAAATTAATTTACTAAAGTTCGAAACATTTATTTCCAAAGTATGGCCTCCATCGAGTCATCCATGGGCCCAAGTTCTCGTCACTGAGATTTACCTACAAGGATTAAGAAAGAAAGAAGGGTGAGTTACAAGAACTCAGTGCATAATCTCCTTACCATCATCCACTAGGTCTGAACCCATTTAGCAATAACTTGGGCCGGAGCCCATATAGCATAATCTTGGGCCGAAACCCATTTACATGATAGAATATATATGTGTGCAATGTATGCAACCCAACCCATCCATCCAACACACCCTCATACCAGCCTATCACACCTGTAGGGATCAAGTCAACCCACCCTGCCAATCGCACCAAATCACAATCAAATTGCCATTTATCATAATATTTGTGGCTGAGCCACCAGAGTATCATATACGGTATTATAATCACGATGGCACAAAGCCATATTTAGGTTGGCACATAGCCATTATCAGAATTTTGTGGCAATTCCACTAGGCTACACTTCTCTTCATTTAATTTTCCCATCCCATGCAATATGTAGAGATGCAACATACATAATAACATAAAATATCCACATATTAATAACAACCATTAATCTATTGAATACTTTTAATGAATTGGCCCATTACAGCAATATAATAATTCGGCCCACTAAAGCATTTTAACAAATCGGCCCATAGGGGCATTTCGGTAATTAGGCCCACAGGGGCATTTTCGTAATTTGGCCTATAAGGGCATTTTCGCAATTCGACCCATAAGGGTATTTTTGTAATTCGGTCCATAGGGGCATTTTCGATAAATCGGCCCATAGGGGCATTTTTCATAAATCGGCCCATAGGGGAATTTTCGTAATTCAGCCCATAAGGGCATTTTCGTAATTTACCCTCTAAGGTTATTTCGGTAATTTCGCAACCCTGGACTTACTACTAATTTGGGGCATAAAAATTGAAACAGTCAATCTGCATCATATTGACTAAATTGACTATAACTCGCGTTAGAAAACTCAAAATTTAGATCCGTAAATTTTGCTTAAAACTAGACTCATATATCTTCTTACTACATTTTTTCCAGAATTTTTGGCTTAGTTGTTTAGTACAGTTTATTCATTAAATTTTCCCCCGTATCACTGACCAACGATTCTAACCTCTCTTACCTTAAATCCAAATATCTCATTGTACAGTTTCATATATTGCTCCCACTTGTTTCTCTTGAAAATAGACTCATTAAGGAATCTATACATATAAATTATAACTCATAATTCATTTTGTACAATTTTGAATGATTTTTTTCAAGATAGAATAGGGAACCACGAAGTCATTCAGAACCAGTCTCACTAAAATTAAAATATTACAGAATATAAAATACCTCTTCCTACTCTGTTTCTTTCATATAAAAATAGACACAATAAGCTTTAATTATATACCTTTTTCACTTTCTAATTCCCTTTCTCCTATTTTTCATGAGTTTTCAAAATCACGTCTGTGCTGCTAACCAAAAACTGTTTCATTGCAAAATATGGTTTCTACTACGAACACACGCACGCCCGAGTGATCACAAATGCCAGTTTTCGATTTTTCGATCTTTCGACCAAATCACAAAAAATTTCATGAAAATAGTCAGAGAGGTGTGAGATTACACACCATTTCAAACACGTATTCAGAAGGGTACGAGATTACACACCTTATTCAAATTTCCTAAAGAACCACTCTTTGTTGCCCCCACAATCGTGATCCTTCCCTACTTGGTTCTAAAATACAGCCTTGCACTTTAGCTATTGCAACGAGTTCCTAAAGTAAATAAGTGATGTACCAAAGAGGTTAGCCTTTATCCAATATTCGGCCCTTCCACAAGAGCAGGAAGTTGATATCATCACCACAAAATATAATCACATGAGCGGTGTAAAACATCGAAATAAAGAGTAACTTCTTACCACCAATATTCGGCCTAATCACCCCCTTACCAATTAACTTCCGAAACCAAGGCTAAGAGAATGATAAGTAGCATCAAAGAATGGCTTGAAAGTTTCAGTAAAACAAAGAAAGAATGCTCTCTTTTTGGCTTTGGAGTTACGGCTAAGAGGAAAAATTGGAGAAAGAAAATGACACCAAAAACCTAAGGAGAAAACATCCTCTCAAGCACCAAAAATTGCCAATTGCCTAAAGAAAATTCGGCTATCGCTTTCCCCCTACAAACCGTGTATTACCTTTTGCCTAAAGGAAAAATGTTGACCAAAATCCTTTCCAAAACATCTTCCTCACTTTGGGCCAACATGTTCCCTACTCTTTCCTTTACTTTTTTTCTTCTTTCCTTCCACTCATCCTTACCTTATTTCCTTAGCCACCTTTCCAAAAATTAAAAGTCTTCCTTGCCTAAAATACCACCATGCCGACACAAAGGATGAATAGCACAAAAAAAAATCAAAATTTGCACTAAGTGGGATTCAAACCTCTTCCCCTAAAGCCCTTCATGTGATGCCACATCCTATTTACCATATGCTCCTTTATGCTAGCAATTTACTCACTTATTTCCATAAGCATTGATGCCACTTACCTTTTCCCCCTTAAAGGCTTAAACACAAAAAATTTCCTATAGCCTAACTTGAACCCAGAACTTCTTAGAAACCCGTAACTTTCCAAAATCACCTTCCTAATAAGTTCAACTTGAAATAAAACCATTCTCTTATTCTCCAAAAATTTTAAATGCTTCTGTGCTCAAGGCCCAATGGGCCCAATCCTACTAGGCCCAATTTCGGGATGTTACAATTCTACCTCCCTTAAAGAAATTTCGTCCTCAAAATTTCCAACCAACTACTAAATGCATCGCTCAAGTCACACCTCTATGCTTTCGTTGCGTACTCTAATACTAAAACACTAATTCACTTTCTATCTTAATTTTCAAAACTCTTCACATCATCAAATTTCTAACCCTCAGAAGCAAATAGGTATTTATCACTCATTCATAAAATTTCCTATGCTCAAACACCATAAAAATGTACTCGACTTGCTGGTGATGGAACAATCCCAAGCCTTATGCTCCTTAGACCCGTATCTCAAACATGCTCTGACCTCTTCCAGCACTCACCCGGATGATGCCTTCTACAATAATCGCAAGCCGAAAAGTTTGGACATGCCTTAACACGCTTTACAGAACGAGACTGCGACCCTAAAGAACCGCGATTTGCTTTCTTCTTACAGTCTACACACCCAACTCGAAGTGCCTCATCGATTCCTTTAACCTCCTCCAATACCTCCTTAACCCGAGTCAAGTCGGCTGCAATTTCACTCCATCATGAGACCTGTCTCAACCCATCGGCGATACCGATACCTCCCTTTCGGGCACATGCCTCGGTGCTGAAGATCCAGTCCTAGCACCTCGGCCTCTACCACAGCTACGTGTACCTCATCCTCATCCTCTAGCACTCGTTTGCTAAGTTGATTTAATCTTATTACAAGTCTTATGAATCATTATACTATTCAATGTTTATTAAACAATGTTTTATGGAGTATAGGAAGTAAAGTTTGTTTTCGCAAAACATATCCTAAAGTCTCAATCTCTATAGTTTCAGCTCCTAAAGCTAGAAGTTCTAGAGTATCTCTACAGTCATACCACAATAATCATAAAATGAAAACATAAACTTACTTGACTTGCTGCCAGATACCCGTGGTGCCATACTTCCTTTAGAACATGCATGTACAAATTAAAATTTTAAATAGCTTTGAAAACGTTTTTGAACCCAAACCACAGCCGAGCTTTACAACTGGGCTCTGATACCATAAAATGTAACACCCCAAACTCGGCCCATACTTTATGACCGAATTTGACATGTCACATGAGAAAAACATATTAAATCTTTTTTTATTCGTACTAAAATAGGTGTTGTTCTGCTATAATCGAGAAAACAAGTTTGATCTAAAAATTTGATAAAGTACTACTAACCTCGAAGGTTGATTGATAAATCGATAAGTTGAGCTAGAGATCTTATAAAACCGTGACTTTTGAAAATATCGTTGATAATTCAAGAGAAAATTTCCAAGTTAAAAGTATTTGTAAAAGTTAGTTCTAAAATCCATTTGTTAATCTATTTTGGAAAAATCATTACTAATGATTTTAAAAAAATTCCCATTTAAAATAATTTAAGAAAAATAATAAAAACGTCCAAACATAAAGCAAATTAAAGTTTATCCCAGAGGCCTTATTACAAGTTTAAACCCAACATAATAAAAGTAACGAAATAAAGAAGAAAATTAATTTACTAAAGTTTGAAACATTTATTTCTGAAGTATGGCCCCCACCGAGTCATCCACGGGCCCAAGTCCTCGTCACTGAGATTTACTTACAAGGATTAAGAAAGAAATGAGGGTGAGTTACAAGAACTCAGTGCATAATCTCCTTACCGTCATCCACTGGGTTTGAACCCATTTAGCAATAACTTGGGCCAGAGCCCATGTAGCATAATCTTGGGCCGAAACCCATTTACATGACAGAATATATATATATGCAATGTATGCAACCCAACCCATCCATCCAACACACCTCCATACCAGCCTATCACACCTATGGGGATCAAGTCAACCCACCCCGCCAATCACACCAAATCGCAGGCAAATTGCCATTTATCATAATATTTGTGGCTGAGCCACCAGAGTATCATATACGGTATTATAATCACGATGGCACAAGTCATATTTAGGTTGGCACATAGCCATTATCAGAATTTTGTGGCAATGCCACCAGGCTACACTTCTCTTCATTCAATTTTCCCATCCCATGCAATATGTAATATCCCGGGTTAAGGGCTATTTTATTTTGGCATTGTTTGCATGATTATGGCTTGTTATGTTGTTGTTTGTGTGGTTTCGAGGCTTAGTTGTAGGCTAGGAGTGAGCCTGAGTAGGTGGGAAAATTTTAGTTTTAAGCCTTTGGGTGAGAGGAGCTGAGGGAGTTGGGGGTTATATATATTATTTGTTGAATTGTGGCATAACAAATGAGTTGGTGGAGTGGCAAGCATGCGCCACTTAGAGCTTGTGTTTGGCGTCAATTGCAAGGGGTGAGGTCCTGAGTTCAAGCTGCGAAAATCCCACACTTTTGCATCCATTTTGACGGCATGGAAGGGAGGAGTTGTAGGCAGTTCAAACTCTGCCTTGGACTAAGTCTTCCTATTCAAACGGTGGGTGGAGAGTGATTGTAAGAGGTGGACTAATTCAAAGAGATTTGAATTAGTGGCTTGGGAGTGTTTGGGGGGAGGTTGGCCGGTTTTGAGGAGATTTTGGGGGAGGTTGGCCGGTTGGTAAGTGTTGTGAGAGAGTGGGAGTGTGCCGAATTTTGGCATTTGGTAAGTGTGCATTTTCGGTCTTAGGGGATAGCAAATTAAGATCTTTCATTTTTGTCAAAAACAAGCTGATTCTCTTTTAGTCAAAAGCTAGCACAAACCTCAAAATACTTCTTCTCTTTTTCTTCTTTAACCGAATGCTCAAGTAGCTTATTGCCAAAACCGAAACTAGCACTTTGCTTTCTCAACTAGAACTGAAACTAGCTTCTCTTACTCTCCTTTTTCCTGCTCATATTTTTCTTCTCTTGGAACCGAAAACCCAAACACTTGTGTGCCGAAATTTTGCCTTGTTTCTTTCTTCTTCTTTTCATTGTGCAAAGCAAAACCTAGCATCCCATTTTCATCTCTTTTTTCTTTTGAAACCTTGATAGCCGAAAGTCTCCCCAAAAACTTTCTTCTCCATTTCCTTTTCTTTTCCAAGAAAGAACCGAAGGTGCTTCTCTGCTCTTCTCTTTCCATTTCATTTCTTGGCCGAATATCAACCCATTTCTTCTCATCTATACTCTCTTTTCTTTTCACCCAAAGCCGAAAGTAGGAGTGTTAACATCTAGGCCGAATCTCTCCTCTCCTAGTGGTGTTTTGTTGGCCGAATATTGGTTGTTGTTGGGTGCTGGTGTTCAATCGGTCTTGTAAGGGGTAAGTGGTTGGCCGAATGGCCATTTCTTCTCTTTCTTGTACTTTGTCGAATTTTAGTGTGTTTAAGGTGATTTGACATCTGTTAAAAGGAGTAACGCTCAATTTTGGTAATCGTTTCTATATAGGGCCTTTGGATTTCGAAGCGGCCGATTGGAGAAGCCAAGTGGTAAGTAGTGGTAAGAGATTATCTTGATAGTCTATTCTTTTAGAATTCTATAAGCCAAGTTTCAATGGATTAACGGTTCTTTTTAGGGTGTGCCGATTGTTCAAAGAGGAACCATTGTCGATTCGGGTTTGGTAGAAACCAAATCAAGTTAAGGTAAGGTTAATCGATATACCCTTTTGGTTTAAATGGTTATGGCGAATGGTTTAAGTGTTAATCCTTGTTGGCCGATTGTAAGCTCAGGGTTGTCGAGGTGATCAAGGGACGTAGACCGATTCTTAGGGTTAACATCTTCGCTATTTCAGGTGTGTAAACCAACACACTTTCTTAACTGAGTAATGTGATAACCTGATTGTGTAAATGAAACAGTGTGGTTGACTGCTTTAATATCCATTGAGGTATGGATACGGATTCGGGTAAGTCCGTTTCATTATGAGATATGTGATGGTATGTGATAACATGATTATTGGTGTACATACTTTGAGATGCCATATTAAGCATGTGAGCATGATAGCATGATTGCACGATTTTGCATTTAGTATGACATGCTATTGGGTGATATGAGAGGAGGGGGAGTATGATATCCGTGTCTTTGGGACACTGTGTCTTTGGGACACCAGAGGTTTGGCACCTCCAAAGTGGTTTGGTACCACATATTTTGTGACTTTGGGTCACGGAGGTTTGGCACCTCGGCGTCTCGTCCCAGTGGCTTAGCACCACGATGGGTTGGCCCCACGATTGACTATACTGGGATTGACGCCGTGATTTGGTATCACACGATGGGTTGGCCCCATCATCGGATTTGTGACTATGGTCACCAGTGATTTGGTATCACACTGTGTCTTTGGGACACCAGAGGTTTGGCACCTCATTGCGACTCATCCCTGTGGTTTGACACCACCGTGGGTTGGCCCCACATATGAGATACGGGATTGTCGCTAGTGATTTGGTATCACACGATGGGTTGGCCCCATCATTGGATTATTTGTGACTTCGGGTCACCAGTGGTTTGGCCCACATTATGGATATCGTGACTTTGGGTCACCAGTGGTTTGGCACCACCAGTGGTTTGGTACCACATGGGGTAGAAAAGGTGATATGGCTGGTTAGGATCGGGTGCATTACTTGCATTACTTTACTATGATATGTGTTGGCATGTTATACCGGGAGAGGGATTTACACACTGAGTCTTGCGACTCACTCTCTCCTTTGACATTTCAGGTGACACCTAGACGCGGACATGGAGCCGGGATGGACTCGAGGTGCTCATGCCATGCTTAAATAAGGAGTTGCTCAGACTTTTATTAATTTGGTACTTAAGCATATTCATTGCTATTTGGTTTTATTTGGGTTTGTAAATGGCCTCTTAAAATTATGTTTTGCTATGTTTATGTTTAAAGTAGATTTATAATATGCCTTAACAAATTAATTGGGTTAAAATGTGCTAAATCTTGGAAAGACAACGATTTCAAAAACTACCAAAAGCAATATTTTTAAGCTTTACCATCGGGTATCACACTATAATCTGGGATAAACAGAACTCAAATGTTTTTCTAACTTAAACTCGATTTTCTACTAAGTCAAAAATGTTATAGTAATAATAAGAGACAACTTAAAATTCTTAACGAGATAAACCTGTTTTACCTACCCATCGGAGTAAGTTTTTAAAATTTCCGGGTTTTCAAGTACATCATCAGATTTCAATCAAACCTACTCAAGTTTTTCTTCAAATACACAATTTAGCAAAGTGTTTTCCTCGAACTTTTAAACTTAAACCTAAACCTCTCAAAACCCTTTTTCCCTGTGACATACCAGATTCGGTCGTGGTGTGTTGACCGGGTTTGGGGTGTTACACAATATGTAGAGATGCAACATACATAATAACATAAAATATCCACATATTAATAACAACCATTAATCTATTGAATACTTTTAATGAATCGGCCCATTAAAGCAATATAATAATTTGGCCCACTAAAGCATTTTAACAAATTGACCCATAGGGGCTTTTTCATAATGTAACATCCTAAAATTTGAAGTATTTATTTGATGCGTGTTTTGGTGCTTAACTTGTGTATAGTAAAATTTTTCATGTTTAGTACAGTCTTGAGAGGACTTGAGAACTATTCAGAATTAGAATAAATTCTAGTAAGGAGTATTTAATTGAAGTGGATCAAGTGATTTTGAGGTTTAAGTAAATTTAAGTGTCAAAAATTAGCATTAGATGAGTAATTGGCAAGGTGGTGTTGGCGCATGAGTAATTGCATGAGGGGAGATGTTCGAATCCCTTGGATAGCAATTAGATGATTTTTATTTTTGCACTTGTATGGCAAGTGTCGGTCAAGCAATACTTATGGTAAGGATGGACTTTTTCATTTATGGAAAGTAGACTAAGGGAATAAGGTAAGTACTAACTTAAGGTATGGAATCAAGAAGTTTTGGTATGATAAGGGGACATAAGGCTTGGATGAAGAGAAGATGTTTTGGAAACTTTTTAATGGCCTATTGTCCATGTATTTGAATGGTTTTTGGGGCTAGGGAGGTTGGCCGAATTTTTGTTAGTAGCTTGATAGGGATTAGTAGCTAGTTTGGTCAATTTCTTTAGCAACATGAGCATCTTTTCATTCTCTCCAAAACCTTTTTCTCTGGCCAAATGTACTTGTAACCATTGGCAAATTTTTGGTTGTTTGGCCATTTCTTTTTGACCAATTAGAATCATTTTCTTCTTTTTCTCTTTTGTGCCGAAACCATACAACTTTGAAGAAACCTAATTCATTCTCTTTGTCTTTCTTTTGGCCGAATATACACCAACTTCAAGACCCATTTCTTTGTTCATCTTTCATCCTTGGAAAAATAGATACATAAACTCTCTCTATTCTTTTGTTCTTTCATTCTTTTGAAAAGACTCTCAAATATCATCCTCTCTCATTCTTCATTATGGTAGAATGTTGATGGTAAAACCTTAGTTAATCATTCTTTTCTTTTATTTTAATCTTTTTCCTTCAAACAAATTCTTCTTTCTTTGTAGTGGTATAGTGGAGTGCCGATTTCTTTTCTACATCTTAAGTGATTATAGCTATTATAGATCGAGTGAAAAAGGAGATTTCATCAGTCAAGGTAAAGGATTTTCAAGGTAAACCGATTACACTTTCAAGTCTTTAGTTTTAAGATTTTTAATAGTTTATTGTTAAGACTAATGATCTTTTGTCATTAGAGGCAATCAAAATAGGGACGAAAAGGGCAGTAAATAGTACTCGAAAGAGGGGTGGTTCTATTAATCCCCTAAGTTTAAGAGAAGGATTGCTTTGAGAATCGAGATTTTCCACCGGGTTGTGGACCTTCATCAGGCGAAAATCAAATATTCAAAGTCGTACGTACTCCCGAACCACTGTTTACTCGGGGTATAGAACCTTTGGTTGGAGAGAAATCGCAAATAGTGGTTATTCGAGATTCTGAGGGTAAGATTTAGATCGTTCAATATTAGAATAGTTTAATATCAAATTTTAGTGTTCTAATCCTTCGTAATGTGTTTTTAGATATCGACGAGCGAGAGAGTGTAGTTCTCACCGTAATCAGGTGTGTAATCTCACACTATATCTCATGGGTTAGATGACTATACAATGGTTAAAGTTGGATTAAAAATCGCAAAGTTGGTGAAATCAAAAAATATGACATTATTGACACTTAGTGTTAAAATCTCGAAATCGATAGTAAGATCGTGAAATTTTTAAAATCGCCCTAATGGTTAAAACGATAATAAGTGATAAATTTGGGCCATATGTGTTATTTGGCAAATTTGGGCCATATGTGATTTTTGATAAATTTGGGCCATATGTGTTATTTGGCAAATTTGGGCCATATGTGTTATTTGGCAAATTTGGGCCATATGTGTTATTTGGCAAATTGGGCCATATGTAATTTTTGATAAATTTGGGCCATATGTGTTATTTGGCAAATTTGGGCCATATGTGATTTTTGATAAATTTGGGCCATATGTGTTATTTGGCAAATTTGGGCCATATGTGTTATTTGGCAAATTGGGCCATATGTGATATTTGGAAAATTTAGGCTATATGTGTTATTTGGCAAATTGGGCCATATGTGTTATTTGGAAAATTTGGGCCATATGTGTTATTTGGCAAATTTGGGCCATATGTGTTATTTGACAAATTGGGCCATATGTGATAATTGAGAATTTGGGCCACATGTGATAATCGATAAATGGGCCTTAAGTGAAAATTTATAATTGGGCCATTTATGATAATGTATAAATGGGCTATATGTGAAATGTGTTTTAATGGGCCAAAATTCATAAATTATGATATGGTTTTCTTTACAAATATTTTGTAATGCATAAACATGATTGCATGGGTTGGGATCAATGATGAAGAGAAGAAAGGCTTAATGCCAGAATTCTAGTTAGGTGACTCTGTCACAATGGCCGTTGCCCGAAATCTAGATCAGTGGTTTTACCATAATTATTTAAATGGCCGTTGCCACAAATATGATATTGGGCTTAAAGCCTACTTTGGTGTGATGGCGGGGTGGGTGACTAAAGCTCCCCACAAGTGTGCTGGTTGGGTACGGGGGTGTGTAGCGGATGGAAATCTAGGTTTGGTTTTGGGAATTGCATATCATTTGCATTATTATTTTTAAATACTAAATTATTATATTTTGAAATGCGCTTAGGCCCAAATAAATGTTTAAATGGTCTTGGCCCAAAGGACTATGGTAAGTGAGTTGCACATCTGAGTTCTAAGTAACTCACCCCATTTTTTTACCCTCTCGGTAATAACAATTGATGGAGACTTGGTTCGAGATGACTTCGTGGGTGACTATACTACAAATGGTGGTTCATAAAACTTTGAGACTTCTTTTATAATTTCTATTAAGTATTATTAATGGCGATGTAATAAGGCCTTTTAATTATGGATTTCATTGTGTGGATGGATTTATTTATGTTTTTTTTATTTAAGTTGGATTGATTTTGTTTTTCGTAAATGATTTTCTATAACTCTCGTTTCAAATAAAAGTTTTCTTATCTAGAAACTTAGAAAATTCTTTTAAAACTTTTTGATGAAATATTTCATTTAATAAATCTAAAGTTTTTATCGATTCTACTTTATATATATCAAACGATAAATTCTTGTATTTTAAATCAAGTATTTCAAATAAACCTCAATTTTTCGATAAAGTAATGTTCTTAATCGTTTTGCAAATTTGATTTTTAATTAGTTAAATGTTTTGAATGTTCGTTAAAATTATGTGGCATGTTAAATCGGGCTTAATGCATAGGTAGGGTTTGGGGTGTTACATTTATGGTATCGAGCCGCTTCAAAACTCGATTGTGGTTTGGGTTTAACAAATGATTTTGTTTAAAAACCACTTAAATTCTAGACTTTATGTTTTAAAGGTAGTATGGCACCACGAGCATCTGACACCAAGTCAAGTAAGTATGTTCAGTAAGTATTTGTTTATTTTTGTGATGGGACCGAAGGAACACTCTAGAACTTCTAGTTTTAGGTGTTGAAAATGATAGAGATTGAGACTATAGGATGCGAGTGAAAATAACTCTATCTCTTATATCTCATAAAATATCGTTAATAAACACTGAAATAATATTCTGATTCATAAAACTTGTAATCAGATTAAAGCGAATTAGTCAATATGACCTCTAGAGGACGTGGTCGTGGACGCGGTAGACATGGCCGTGATAGAGGACGAGGTGCTACGTCTGAAGCACCGGGTCATATATCGGAAATGGATGCACCTGCGTCATTTATGAGTGAAACTGGATCTCATGATCATGCCAATGAGGATAATGCTTTGACTCAAGCAATGTTGCGAGTCTTAGAAAGAGTAGCTGGAGCCAGAACTGGGCCAGTAATTCGCGGATCAATATCGGAATGACTCAAGTCTAGTGGTGCAAAAGTTTTTAGAGGTGTCTCTGGTGTAGCCCCGAATGTGGCAGAATATTGGCATGAGGCTGTAGAACGAATTATGGATGATTTGGAATGCACCGTCGAGCAGAAACTGAAAGGAACCGTGTCTTTGTTAAGAGATGAGGCGTATCAGTGGTGGCTTACTGTTCGAGAAGGCACTGAGGCTGCATTGGTTAATTGGGATTTCTTTAAAGCTGTTTTCCAAGGGAAGTATGTCGGAACCAATTATGTAGATGCCCGAAGGAAAGAATTCCTGAATTTGGTTTAAGGAAGTAAGACTGTGGCAGCCTACGAGGTAGAATTTCTTCGTTTGAGTCGTTATGCTCGTGCTATAGTGCAGACTGATCATGAGCACTGTGTACGCTTTGAGGATGGACTGAATGATGAGTTACGGATACTGATAGCCCCACAACAAGTGCGGACTTTTACCTCGCTAGTAGAGAAAGCTAAGATAGCCAAGAGGCTAAGATTTGAAACGCCGTAATCGAGAAAAAGTAAGAGGCAAGAGGGATTTTAAGTATTCTGGTTCTTCTAAAAGGTTTCAAAAGAGGCCACGGAATGATGAGGCAATTCAAGTTAGGGCACCTGTGACTACCAATCAGATCCGAGAATGTGCCGACTATGGTAGACGACATCCTGGAGAATGTTGGAGGAAAACTGGAGCCTATTTTACATGTGGATCTAAGAATCATCGGTTTAAGAATTGTCCTCGACAGACTGAAATGACTCAGGAAGCTAGTAACCCTGAGGCTCAGCCAACTAGAGGTACTCAGCAGCCACCAAGAGGTCGTGGACCGAGTCATGGTGGTAATGGTAATGGACATGGACAAGGTGCACTGGGTCGAGGTAATGGTGTTAGAGGTAACATGGAGGCAAGACAACCAGGATTGGTCTATACTGTCAGGCGTCGTGAGGATGGCGATGCACTTGATGTGATAACTGGTACGTTCTTCATCTATGATGTACCTGTTACTATTTTGATAGAAATCGGATCTACCCACTCGTATGTTGCCAGTGCTATATCTGTAAACCTAAGCATTAGATCTGAGATTATCGATAGAGAGATGAAGGTAATTAGTCCTTTAGGACAGTCGGTAATAGTGAATAAATTATTTAGAGATGTGCCCTTAGAGATTCAAAGAGAGGTATTTTTAGCAGACTTGATGGAATTACCTTTCGGTGAATTTGATCTTATTTTGGGCATGGATTGGTTGGTGAAGCATCGGGCGCAATGGGATTGTGCCGAAAAGCGGATGTCAATTAGGACTGTGGATGATAAGGAGATAATAATGATAGGCGAACGAAGAAACTTTTTGGCAAATGTGGTATCTGCTTTGAAGGCAGAAAAGTTGGTGCGAAAAGGGAATAGAGCATTCCTAGCATTCATCAGTGCTTTGGATGCCAAGGATTTATCAGTAGAAAGTGTAAGAACGGTGAAAGAATTTCCCGATGTCTTTCCTGAAGAACTTTCAGGTCTACCTCCAGATCGAGAAGTAGAATTTGGCATTTAGCTTTTACTCGAAACTGCTCCGGTGTCCATTCTCCTTATAGAATGGCACCGAAGGAGTTAGCGGAGCTTAAAGCTCAAATTCAAGAACTGGTAGATCGGGGATTTATTCGACCAAGTGTCTCCGTGGGGAGCACCAGTTTTGTTCGTCAAGAAGAAGGATGGGTCGATGCGTATGTGCATTGATTATTGGCAGTTGAATATTTTAACGATCAAGAATAGGTATCCATTTCCGAGAATCGATGACCTGTTTGATCAATTAAGAGGAGCTTCAGTCTTTTCCAAGATTGATTTGAGATCGGGTTATCATCAACTCAAGGTGAAGCAGGCAGATATTCATAAGACGGCATTTCAAACTCGTTATGGACATTATGAGTTTTAGTAATGCGATTTGGTTTGACTAATGCACCAAATTGCATTTATGGACATGATGAACCGAGTCTTCCAAATTTCTATTTAGACCAGGTTAGTAGTAGTGTTCATAAATGACATCTTGGTATATTCGAGGAATGAAGAAGAGCATGGCTCTCATTTGCGCCTTGTGTTGCAAATTTTGCGAGATAAGCAACTTTATGCCAAATTCGATGAAGTGTGAATTTTGGTTGAAGGAAGTGACTTTCTTGGGTCATGTAGTGTCAGCTGAAGGAATAAGAGTTGATCCTTGAAAGGTAGAGGCTGTGTTGGATTGGAAACCGCCAAAGTTAGTAGCTGAGATCCGAAGTTTCTTGGGTTTGGCTAGTTATTATAGACGCTTTGTTGAGGGGTTTTCGTTGATTGCTGCACCCTTAACTAAGTTGTTACGGAAGGAAGTACCATATGTATGGACCGATAAACAATAAGAAAGTTTCGAGAAACTGAAGAAGATTCTAACGGAAGCGCCAGTACTGATTCAACCAGAGGCCAGAAAAGAGTTTACCGTTTACTGTGACGCATCACACACGGGATTAGGATGTGTACTGATGCAAAGTGGAAAAGTGGTAGCTTATGCTTCTCGACAGTTGAGGCCGTATGAAGTCAATTATCCTACTCATGATTTGGAGTTGGCTGCGGTAGTGTTTGCATTAAAGATTTGGAGGCATTATCTATACGGTGAGAAGTCAATCATTTATATGGACCATAAGAGTCTTAAGTATCTCCTTACCCAAAAGGAGTTGAATTTAAGACAATGGAGATGGGTGGAGTTGTTAAAGGATTATGATTTCTCAATCGAGTATCATCCTGGAAAGGCTAACGTTGTGGCAGACGCGTTGAGTCGAAAGGTTGTATCGGAGTTAAGAGCAATGTTTGCTCATCTCAGTTTGTATGAGGATGGCAGTTTGTTAGCGGAACTTCAGGTGAAGCCTCTGTGGTTGGAACAAATCAAGGAAAAGCAATTATCCGATGAAAAGTTGGGTCCTTTAATATAACAATCTGAAAGTGGTGTAATAGGAGATTTTGGTTTGAACAAAGAAGGTGTACTGTGTTTTCGTGGAAGGGTTTGTATGCACGAGGATTCAGATTTGAGGCGAATGATTCTTCTAGAGGTGCATAGTAGCCCTTATGCTATGCATCCTGGAGGAAATAAGATGTATCGGGATCTCCATGAACAGTATTGATGGCCAAAGTTAAAACGGGAAGTTACTGATTTTGTCGGAAAGTGTTTGACTTGTCAACAAGTAAAGGCGGAACATCAATTACCGTCGGGATTGTTGCAACCAGTAAATATTCCATTATGGAAATGGGAGCGGATAACGATGGATTTTGTTAGTGGGTTACCCTTAACACCTACTAAGAAAGATTCTGCCTGGGTGGTAGTAAATCGATTAACGAAGACTGCTCATTTTCTATCAGTTCGTACGGATTACTCATTGCAAAAGTTGGCTAAAGTGTATGTATCTGAAATCGTGAGGTTGAATAGGGTACCAGTGTCTATCATATCGGACAGGGATCCTCGGTTTACATCACGATTTTGGAAAGCTTTGCATGAGGCTCTGGGTACAAAGTTAAACTTCAGTACATCTTTTCACCCTCAGTCAGATGGTCAGTCGGAAAGAGTAATCTAGATTTTGGAAGACATGTTAAGAGGTTGTGTGATTGATTTCAGAGGTAGTTGGGAGGATTTTCTACCGTTGGTAGAGTTTGCGTATAACAATAGTTATCAATCCAGTATTCAGATGGCACCCTATGAAGCATTATATGGTCGTAGGTGTTGTACTCCTACTTGTTAGACTGAATTAGGGGAACGACAGTTGTTGGGTCCTGAACTGATAACTAAGACGGAAGAAAAGGAAAAGTTATTCGAGCGCGATTAAAGGAAGCCTCGGATAGACAAAAGTCGTACGTGGATCTAAAGCGTAAAGATATTGAGTTTACGGTGGGAGATCAGGTCTTTTTGAAAGTTTCACCGTGGAAAAATATTTTCAGATTCAGAAGAAAAGGCAAGCTGAGCCCTAGGTTCATTGGGCCGTACAATGTGTTGAAGCGTGTAGGACCAGTGGCCTATCAACTTGAGTTACCTCCAGAATTGAGTTAGATTCATAGTGTTTTCCATGTTTCTATGCTGAGACGCTATAGATCGGATCCATCGCACATAGTACCGGTAGAAGAAGTGGAATTAAGGCCAGATTTGTCTTTTGAGGAGGAACCAATGAGAATCTTAGACCGAGATGTTAAGGTGTTAAGAAAGAAGACTGTACCATTGGTCAAGGTTTTATGGCGTAATCACGGAGTGGACGAAGCTACGTGGGAGCCTGAGGATACAATTCGAGAACAATATCCTCATCTCTTTTAGCCAGGTAAATTTTGAGGACGAAATTTTCTTTAAGGAGGGTAGAATTGTAACATCCTAAAATTTGAAGTATTTATTTGATGCGTGTTTTAGTGCTTAACTTGTGTATAGTAAAATTTTTCATGTTTAGTATAGTCTTGAGAAGACTTGAGAACTATTCAGAATTAGAATAAATTCTAGTAAGGAGTATTTAATTGAAGTAGATCAAGTGATTTTGAGGTTTAAGTAAATTTAAGTGTCTAAAATTAGCATAAGATGAGTAATTGGCAAGGTGGTGTTGGCGCATGAGTAATTGCATGAGGGGAGATGTTTGAATCCCTTGGATAGCAATTAGATGATTTTTATTTTTGCACTTGTATGGCAAGTGTCGGTCAAGCAATACTTATGGTAAGGATGGACTTTTTCATTTATGGAAAGTAGACTAAGGGAATAAGGTAAGTACTAACTTAAGGTATGGAATCAAGAAGTTTTGGTATGATAAGGGGACATAAGGCTTGGATTAAGGGAAGATGTTTTGGAAACTTTTTAATGGCCTATTGTCCATGTATTTGAATGGTTTTTAGGGCTAGGGAGGTTGGCCGAATTTTTGTTAGTAGCTTGATAGGGATTAGTAGCTAGTTTGCTCAATTTCTTTAGCAACATGAGCATCTTTTCATTCTCTCCAAAACCCTTTTCTCTAGCCGAATGTACTTGTAACCATTGGCAAATTTTTGGTTGTTTGGCCATTTCTTTTTGACCAATTAGTATCATTTTCTTCTTTTTCTCTTTTGTGCCGAAACCATGCAACTTTTAAGAAACATAATTCATTCTCTTTTTCTTTCTTTTGGCCAAATATACACCAACTTCAAGACCCATTTCTTTGTTCATCTTTCATCCTTGGAAAATAGATACATAAACTCTCTCTCTATTCTTTTTGTTCTTTCATTCTTTTTTAAAAGACTCTCAAATATCATCCTCTATCTCATTCTTCATTATGGCCGAATGTTGATGGTAAAACCTTAGCCGAATCATTCTTTTCTTTTATTTTAATCTTTTATCCTTCAAACAAATTCTTCTTTCTTTGTAGTGGTATAGTGGAGTGCCGATTTCTTTTCTACATCTTAAGTGATTATAGCTATTATAGATCAGTGAAAAAGGAGATTTCATCAGTCAAGGTAAAGGATTTTCAAGGTAAACTGATTACACTTTCAAGTCTTTAGTTTTAAGATTTTCGATAGTTTATTGTTAAGACTAATGATCTTTTGTCATTAGAGGCAGTCAAAATAGGGACGAAAAGGGCAGTAAATAGTACTCGGGAGAGGGGTGGTTCTATTAATCCCCCTAAGTTTAAGAGAAGGATTGTTTCAGGAATCCGAGATTTTCCACCGGGTTGTGGTCCTTCATCCGGCGAAAATCAAATATTCAAGTCGTCGTACTCCGAACCACTTGTTTACTCGGGTATATAACCTTTGGTTGGAGAAATCACAAATAATGGTTATTCGAGATTAGAGGTAAGATTTAGATCGTTCAATATTAAAATAGTTTAATATCAAATTTTAGTGTTCTAATCTTCGTAATGTGTGTTTAAATATCGACGAGGGAGAGTGTAGTTCTCATTTGTAATCGGTGTGTAATCTCACACTATATCTCATGGGTTAGATGACTATACAATGGTTAAAGTTGGATTAAAAATCGCAAAGTTGGTGAAATCGAAAAATATGACATTATTGACACTTAGTGTTAAAATCTCGAAATCGATAGTAAGATCGTGAAATTTTGAAAATCGCCCATAATGGTTAAAACGATAATAAGTGATAAATTTGGGCCATATGTGTTATTTGGCAAATTTGGGCCATATGTGATTTTTGATAAATTTGGGCCATATGTGTTATTTGGCAAATTTGGGCCATATGTGTTATTTGGAAAATTGGGCCATATGTGATTTTTGATAAATTTGGGCCATATGTGTTATTTGGCAAATTTGGGCCATATGTGTTATTTGGCAATTTGGGCCATATGTGATATTTGGCAAATTTGGGCCATATGTGTTATTTTTACAAATTGGGCCATATGTGATATTTGGCAAATTTGGGCCATATGTGTTATTTGGCAAATTTGGGCCATATGTGTTATTTGACAAATTGGGCCATATGTGATAATTGAGAATTTGGGCCACATGTGATAATCGATAAATGGGCCTTAAGTGGAAATTTATAATTGGGCCATTTATGATAATGTATAAATGGGCTATATGTGAAATGTGTTTTAATGGGCCAAAATTCATAAATTATGATATGGTTTTCTTTACAAATATTTTGTAATGCATAAACATGATTGCATGGGTTGGGATCAATGATGAAGAGAAGAAAGGCTTAATGCCAGAATTCTAGATAGGTGACTCTGTCACAATGGCCGTTGCCTGAAATCTAGATCGGTGGTTTTACCATAATTATTTAAATGGCCGTTGCCACAAATATGATATTGGGCTTAAAGCCTACTTGATGTGATGGCGGGTGGGTGACTAAAGCTCCCACAGGTGTCTTTGGTTGGAGTGCACGGGTGTGTAGCGGATGGAAATCTAGGTTTGGTTTTGGAATTGCATATCATTTGCATTATTATTTTAAATACTAAATTATTATATTTTGAAATGGGCTTAGGCCCAAATAAATGTTTAAATGGTCTTGGCCCAAAGGACTATGGTAAGTGAGTTGCACACTTGAGTTCTAAGTAACTCACCCCATTTTTTACCCTCTCGGTAATAATAATTGATGGAGACTTGGTTCGGAGATGACTTCATGGGGTGGCTATACTACAAATAGTGGTTCATAAAACTTTGAGACTTCTTTTATAATTTCTATTAAGTATTATTAATGGCGATGTAATAAGGCCTTTTTAATTATGGATTTTATTGTGTGGATGGATTTATTTATGTTTTAGTTTATTTAAGTTGGATTGATTTTGTTTTTCGTAAATGATTTTCTATAACTCTCGTTTCAAATAAAAGTTTTTCTTATCTAGAAACTTAGAAAATTCTTTTAAAACTTTTTGATGAAATATTCGATTTAATAAATCTAAAGTTTTTATCGATTACTACTTTATATATATCAAACGACAAATTCTTGTATTTTAAATCAAGCATTTCAAATAAACCTCGATTTTTCAATAAAGTAATGTTCTTAATCGTTTTGCAAATTTGATTTTTACTTCGTTAAATGTTTTGAATGTTCGTTAAAATTGTGTGGTATGCCGAAATCCGGGCTTAATGCATAGGCCGGGTTTGGGGTGTTACACGTAATTCGGCCCATAAAGGCATTTTCGTAATTCGGCCCATAAGGGCATTTTTGATAAATCGGTCCGTAGGGGAATTTTCGATAAATCGACCAATAGGGACATTTTCGTAACTCGACCCATAAGGGCATTTTCGTAATTTACCCTCCAAGGTTATTTCGGTAATTTTGCAACCCCAGACTTAACTACTAATTTGGGGCATAAAAATTGAAACTGTCTATCTGCGTCATATTGACTAAATTGACTATAACTCGCGTTAGGAAACTCAAAATTTAGATCCGTAAATTTTCCTTGAAACTAGACTCATATATCTTCTTACTAAAAGTTTTCCTGAATTTTTGGCTTAGCCGTTTAGTACAGTTTATTCATTAAAATTTCCTCTGTATCACTGACCAATGATTTTGACCTCTCTTACCATAAATCCAAATATCTCATTGTACAGTTTTCATATGTTGCTCCCACTTGTTTCTATTGAAAATAGACTAACTAAGGAATCTATACATATAAATTATAACTCATAATTCACTTTGTACAATTTTGAATGATTTCTTTCAAGACAGAATAGGGAACCACGAAGTCATTCAGAATCAGTCTCACTAAAACTAAAATATCACAGAATATAAAATACCTCTTCCTCCTCTGTTTCTTTCATATAAAAATAGACACAATAAGCTTTAATTCTATACCTTATTCACTTTCTAATTCCCTTTCTCCTATTTTTCATGATTTTTCAAAATCACATCTATGCTGCTAACCAAAAACTGTTTCATTGCAAAATATGGTTTCTACTACGAACATATGCACGCCTGAGTTATCACAAATGTTGGTTTCTGATTTTTTGATCTTTCAACCGAATCGCAAAACATTTCATGGAAATATTTAGAGAGGTGTGAGATTACACACCATTTCAAACATGTATTCAGAAGGGTACGAGATTACACACCTTATTCGGATTTCCTAAAGTACCACTCTTTGTTGCCCCCACAATCGTGATCCTTCCCTACTAGGTTCTAAAATCTAGCCTTGCACTTTGGCTATTGCAACGAGTTCCTAAAGTAAATAAGTGATGTACCAAAAGGGTTAGCTTTCATCCAATATTTGGCCCTTCCACAAGAGCAGGAAGTTGATATCATCACTACAAAATAGAATCACATGAGCAGTGTAAAACATCGAAATAAAGAGTAACATCTTACCACCAATATTTGGGCTAATCACCCACTTACCAATTAACTTCCGAAACCAAGGCTAAGAGAACGATAAGTAGCAGCAAAGAATGGCTTGAAAGTTTCGGAAAAACAAAGAAAGAATGCTCTCTTTTTGGCTTTGGAGTTACGGCTAAGAGGAAAAATTGGAGAAAGAAAATGACACCAAAAAGCTAAGGAGAAAACAACCTCTCAAGCACCAAAAATTACCAATTGCCTAAAGAAAATTTGACTATCCCTTTCCCCCCAACAAACCGTGTATTACATTTTGCCTAAAGGAAAAATGTTGACCAAAATCCTTTCCAAAACATCTTCCTCACTTTGGGCCAACATGTTCCCTACTCTTTCCTTTACTTTTTTTCTTCTTTCCTTCCACTCATCCTTACCTTATTTCCTTAGCCACCTTTCCAAAAATTAAAAGTCTTCTTTACCTAAAATACCGCCATGGCCGATACTATGGATGAATAGCACAAAAAAAAGTAATCAAAATTTGCACCAAGTTGGATTCGAACCTCTACCCCTAAAGCCCTTCATTTGATGCCACATCCTCTTTACCATATGCTCCTTTATGCTAGCAATTTACTCACTTATTTCCATAAGCATTGATGCGACTTACCTTCCCCCCCTTAAGGGCTTAAACACAAAAATTTTCCTATAGCCTAACTTGAACCCGAAACTTTCTAGAAACCCCGTAACTTTCCAAAATCACCTTCTTAATAAGTTCAACTTGAAATAAAGCCATTCTCTTGTTCTCAAAAAATTTTAAATGCTTTTGGGCTAAAGACCCAACGGGCCCAATCCTACTAGGCCCAATTTCAGGATGTTACAAAGTGAATGAAAGTGAAGTGATTAAGTATTTCGATTAGGGTCATTTTAATTTCGGTTGGCAGGTGACTAATTGAAAGTTTGTAGTGGACTTAGATTTGGATTGCTCAGGGATTGTGTG
Organism: Gossypium rotundifolium; assembly: GCA_025506655.1. NCBI lineage: Eukaryota > Viridiplantae > Streptophyta > Magnoliopsida > Malvales > Malvaceae > Gossypium > Gossypium rotundifolium. The sequence goes on along the minus strand of CP106722.1, from coordinate 81,025,557 downwards.
CGTGTTTCCATAACCAGGTGTGTAATACAATTCCGACTATGGGAATAAGCAAAAGCTGGAATAAGGGAATGTCAATGCCACACGAGTGTACGCTCACTAGTGTGGTAGTCCGTGTGGCTAAACATGGGCTTGAGATCGACGAGGCCGGCCATGTGTGATTTCATGGGCTGGGCCAAATTGGGCAATATGGGCTACACGGACATGTGGAGATATTGGGGCAAGCCATGTGATCCACATGGCCAAGGCCATTTTGGGTCGTGTGGGCCACACGGGCGTGGGGTCCACATGGGCCCGTAATATGGGTCGTGGGCCCATTTTTTTGCTTGACTGTTAAGGTTGCACAGGTCGTCCAAGACAACTGTGGACCTTCTATTGGGTCGGTAAGATTACCTAGACCCTTAATTGACTGAATGACTGTTATTCCCCTGTGTGATGTATATAGACTTATGTACATGCATGACTATAGTTTAGCGTGCTATTTTTGACTACACTGTATACATAAATGATATTCTAATATGAACTGACATGATTGTGTGATGCATTGCATGGGGGTGGGTTTTATATTGATCGGAGGAAGTGTACTGAAAGGCTTCGAGCCTAAAATACTGGCAGCCCAGCTGCATATTACTGTATAGTACCGCATTCGATACTCTCTGGAGTGTAGGGATGGGTAGGTTGATTATATCCCCACATGGAGTGTGGGGTTGGACGAAGATGGAATTTAGAGGCTGGATGGGTAAGATCTGTATACTGATTTATCTGTTACCACACTAATTAATGATAGTGTAATGGGCCAAGGCCCAAGCACATGACTATTCTCCACTGAGATGGGCTAAAGCCCAATCTGACATTATTTTTTTTTTTGATAAATACTGATATTGAAAAGGGCTTAGGCCCAAACTGAGACTGTCTGATTGTTTGCATGGGGATTACACACTGAGTTTATGTAAACTCACCCCTTTTGTTTAATCTGTACAGGTAATCCCCAAACATAGGCAGATGGATCTGGCGGAGGACTTTGCAGTGGCTACACAACTCCTTTATTTGATTGATATTTATTTACGATTTTTTAGTTTTATTTTGGGGTATTATTTTCCTATAATAATGGCCGTTTTAGATTTTTATTTTTATTTTGGATTTTTACTGATTTATTTTATAACTGCTAAAAGTAGGGTTAATCAAGTTTTTAAAAGAATCAGGGGTTTTAACAAATTTCATACAAATACGCAAACTATTTTAAAAGTTTTCGCTACAAGTAACGTTTTGGAAATTAATAACGTTTTGGAAATTTAATACCATTCTGGAAGTAACAAATTCTTGATAATGATTCACGTTTTGGAAATGAACGACATGTCTTCGAAAAATAATAAAACAGAGGTTGAATGGAAAAGAGAATTTTTAAACGACAACTTGTTTTATGCAAAACACTTCAATGTGACATCACCAGATTCAGCCATAACGTCCAGGCTGGGTTTGGGGTGTTACATTTAGTGATATCAGAATTAGGTTGCAAAACTCGATTGTGGATTGGGTTTTAAAACTTGAAATTCTAAAGAACTACTTTCAAATGACTTAAAGTGTTTTGAAATATATTACTGAATGTGTGGCACATCGAGTCTCCGACGTCGATCCTGTAAGTTTCCTCTAAAAACTGCGTTGTGATTTTGACTGAAACTATTAAATTTTCTAAATTGAAACTACTATAGGTAGTATATCCTACGACTACTATAGATGGACTGTACTGAAAACACTTAAGATAGTGTATACTAACACCGTAGCAAAACTGTTAGGCACTTCGATTTACGAAGACGGACACTGAATCACTATACTGCTTTGCATAAAACTTTGACTAACAAATACTAGAACTGTAAACTGATACATATAATGTTAATCCAGATAAACGTGATTAGACAATGAGCACTAGAGGTACTCGCGGACGGGGTATAAGAGGCCGGAGTAGAAGCTGTAGAGGTGCTCGAGTTGGGTCCTCGTCATCAGGTCACATACCTAATTTGGAAACCAGTGAGACATTAGCTTCACCTGTGACTGAGACTGGGTCTCATGGCTGAACAGCTGGGGACGACGCACTGTTCCAAGCCATGCTAAAAATTCTGAAAAGGGTCACTGGGACCAATACTGGTACTGTGGGCTGAGGGTTAGTTACGGAATAACTTCGGTCCAATGGAGCCAAGATTTTTAGGGGTGTTGCTGGAGTTGCCCCTAATGTGGCTGAATACTAGATAGAAGCCATAGAGAGAATTACAGACGACATAGACTGCACCCCTGAACAAAAATTAAAGGGTGTTGTATCGCTGCTACGAGATGAAGCATATCAGTGGTGGCTCATTGTAAAGAAGGGCACTCAGCCCAGACGACTGACCTAGGAATTCTTCAAATTTGCCTTCCAGAGAAAATACGTGGGTGCTAGTTTTGTGGATGCCCGGAGGAGAGAGTTTTTAAATCTGACTCAGGGGGACAGATCAGTGGCTGAGTATGAGGCCGATTTCTTAAGACTGAGCCGCTATGCGAGAGGTATGGTGGCAACTAAGTACGAACAATGTGTTCACTTCGAGGATGGCCTTAGAGATAGCTTAAGGGTTCTGATAGCTCCACAAAGGGAGCGAGACTTTGCTGCACTAGTTGATGAGGCAAAAATCGCCAAAGAAGTTAAGCGTACTGAGCGTCAGTACCGTGAGAAATAGAGAGGTAGGAACAAGAGGGATTTGGAGCCCTTAAGTTCCATTCAGAGGCCTAAGAAAAAGGCCAAAGTAGATGGGCCGGTCAGAGTTGGGGCCTTTGTTGCTGCTACTAGACAACAGCTTTGTACTGATTGTGGGAGACACCATCTGGACGAGTGCTGGAAAAGAACTAAGGCATGTTTAAGGTACGGTTCATTGGAGCACCGTATCAGAGAGTGTCCACGGAGGCCTGATCAAATGCAAGCTCCTAGTATGGGCACTGTACAGCTATCGAGGGGTGTTCAGCAGCCAGTAAGAGGCCGCGATCAGGCTTGATATGGTAAGGGGTTGGGCCGTGCGCAGAGAGCACAGGGCAGAGGTGCTAATCAGACTGAGGCGAGGCAGTCGACTATAGTATATGCGGCACGTCGCCAAGAGGAGAGAGATGCTCTGGATGCCATCGCGAGTATGTTATTAATTTTTAATGTACCTTATACTGCATTGATAGATATAGGATCCACTCATTCCTATGTTGCCTGCTCTGTTACTAAAAATTTAGGGATTTTGACTTACAGTACTCCGAGTGAAATTACGGTATTAAGTCCATTGGGGTAGTTCGTCCAGGTTAAAAAGTTATTTAGAGACGTCCCTTTAGAGGTAAAAGGGGTAACCTTTCTAGCTGATCTAATAGAGCTCCCGTTCAGGGAGTTTGATTTAATACTAGGGATGGATTGGTTGGTCAAACACCGAGTGAGTTTGGATTGTGCCACTAAATAGGTTGTACTGAGATCTGGGGAGGACAACGAGGTAGTTGTAATTGGGGAACGTTGAACTACTTGTTGAATGTGGTTTATGTATTGAGAGCCAAAAAGTTGGTTCGTAAGGGGTGTTAGGCATATTTGGCCTACATCAGTGTTTCAAATTAAGGGGATTCTTCGGTTAAGGATATAAGGACGGTTAAGGACTTTCAAGACGTTTTTCTTGAAGAGCTACCTAGGTTACCTCCAAATCGTGAAGTAGAGTTTAGGATTGAGCTCCTTCCTAGTACAGATCTGGTGTCCATCGCCCCTTATAGAATGGCACTAAAGGAGCTTGAGGAGCTTAAGGCTCAAATCCAAGAGTTACTGGATCGTGGGTTCATCCACCCTAGTGTGTCTCTATGGGGAGCACTAGTTCTATTCGTAAAAAAGAAGGATGGATCCATGTGTATGTGTATTAATTATCGGCAACTGAACATGTTGAGCATCAAGAATAAGTACCCTTGCCGAGGATAGGCAACCTGTTTGATCAGTTCTGAGGAGCTTCAATTTTCTCTAAAATTGACCTCCGATCTGGGTACCATCAGTTGAGAGTTAAGGAGGCTGATGTACACAAGACTGCGTTTAGGACTCGCTATGGGCATTACGAGTTCTTAGTAATACTGTTTTGATTGATGAATGTACCAGTAGCCTTCATGTATCTGATAAACCGAGTGTTCCAACCCTAACTGCATCGGTTCATGGTAGTCTTTATTGATGACATTCTAGTGTTTTTGAAGACTGATGATGAACATGATGAACACCTCCGAATGGTTTTGCAGGTTTTGAGGAAGAAACAACTATTCGCCAAGCTCAGTAAGTGTGAGTTTTGGTTAAAAAAAGTAACATTTCTGGGCCATGTGGTATCTGTTGAGGGGATTAAGGTCGGTCCTCGAAAGATTAAAGCTGTCTTGGATTGGAAGCAGCCTAGGACTGTATCGAAGATTCGCAGTTTTTTAGGACTGGCTGGGTATTATCAATGATTTGTAGAGGGCTTTTCTATAATTGTAGCACCCTTGACTAGGCTACTACGCAAGGGTGTACTGTTTAACTAGACTGATTCAAGCAAATGAGCTTTGAGAAGCTCAAGACTGTACTGACTGAAGCCCCTGTTCTGATACATCCAGTGCTTGGAAAAGAGTTTACTGTGTACAGTGATGCATCACATGTCGGTTTAGGATGTGTATTGATACAAGAGGGTAAGGTGGTTGCGTACGTATCTCGACAGCTTTAGATTCATGAGGCAAATTATTCGACGCATGACTTGGAGTTGGCCGCAGTAGTATTCACACTGAAAATCTGAAGACATTACTTGTATGGTGAGAAGTGTATCATTTACACTGATCACAAGAGTCTCAAATATTTCTTCATTCAGAAGGAGCTGAACCTTAGGCAGCACAGATGGATTGAGCTGCTAAAGGACTACGACTGTATGATTGAATACCATCCTGGTAAGGCTAATGTGGTGGCCGATGCACTGAGCCGTAGGGCTATGACTGAATTGAGGGTGATGTTTGTTCATCTCAATTTATTTGATGGTGGTAGTCTGCTAGCTGAACTCCAGGTTAAACCGATGTGGATTAAATAGATTAAGGGAAAACAGGTGAAGGACGAATCACTGGGTCTTCGATTCTGACAAATTGAGAGTGGTAGCACATCAGATTTTGGACTGAATAGCGAAGGGGTACTTTGTTTCCGTGGAAGAATCTGAGTTCCAAAAGATACTGATTTGAGGCAGTCTATGCTACGAGATGCACATAGTAGGCCTTATGCTATGCATTCTGGCCGAAATAAAATGCACCGAGACCTTCATGAGTTATACTAGTGGCTAGGTCTTAACTGAGAGGTTACTAATTTCATAAGTAAATGTCTGACATGCCAGCAAGTTAAAGCTAAGCATCAGCTACCCTCGGGTCTACTGTAGCCAGTTAAGATTCTGCTTTGGAAATGGGAGAGAGTGACTATGGATTTTGTTAGTTGGTTTCCCTTAACGCCTACTAAGAAGGACACAGTGTGGGTCATCGTGGATCAGTTGACCAAGTCTGCCCACTTCATACCTATTTGCACTGATTATTCACTGCAGAAGCTAGCTAAGTTGTCTCTGTCTGAGATAGTAAGACTGCAAGGAGTACCGATTTCAATAATATCTGATAAGGATCCTCACTTCACCTCTCAGTTATGGGGAAAGCTACATGAGGCCTTGGGTACAAGGTTGGACTTTAGTACTGTGTTCTATCCTCGGACAGATGGTCAGTCTGAGAGGATGGTTCATATACTGGAAGATATGTTAAAGGGTTGTGTAATAGACTACCAAGGCACTTGGGAGGACTATTTGCCATTGGCGGAGTTTGCTTACAACAACAGTTACCAGTCTAGCATACAGATGGCACCTTACGAGGCATTATATGGGCATATGTGTCGCACTCCTTTGTGTTGGACTGAGTTGGGCGAGCATCGTGTTCTGGGTCCTAAACTGGTTTTCGATGCCGAGGATAAGGTCAGGTTGATTTGAGATCGACTGAAAAAGGCATCTGACAGACAAAATCATATATAGATCTGAAGCGTCGAGAGATAGAGTATTATATGGGGGACTTTGTCTTTCTCAAGGTCTCCCTACGGAAGAAAATACTGAGATTTGGAAGCAAGGGTAAGTTGAGCCCTAGACTCATTGGGCCTTATCGCATACTGAGATGAGTGGGACCAGTTTCCTACCAGTTAGAGCTACCACCAAAGTTGGAGCGGATTCGCGATGTTTTTCATGTCTCGATGTTGAGACACTACCACTCTGATCTCATGCACATTATCCCAGTGGAGGAGATTGAGGTTAGGCCGAACTTACCTTTTGAGGAAGAATCGGTTTGAATTTTAGATCGTGATGTAAAACTTCTGAGGAGGAAGAAGATTCCACTGGTTAAGGTTTTGTGGCGTAACCATAGTTCGGAGGAGGCCACGTGGGAACCTGAGAATGCTATACGACAGCAATATCCTCATCTGTTTTGATCAGGTAAAATTTCGAGGCTAAAATTTTCTTTAAGGGGGTAGAGTTGTAACGCCCCAATATTTTTCATATGTTGTGGCACAAATGTCTATCTGCTTCAGTGGTTATGTGTTCTGGGAGTGTCTAAAGAAGTCTCAGGTTCAAGCCTTGGCTTGGGTATTTTTTTCTTTTTATTGAATAGACCCCTATCTCCAGCCAGTAGGCTTATAAGAAAATATTGGAAAAATATGTCAAAATGGGCCTGCTGGTCTAGTGGTTAAGTGGAGTGTTAATGTGCAAGGGGTCTGGAGTTCAAGTCCCAGCGCTAGCAAGGGGATTTATTTTTACAATGTGGCAGTGATAGAGTTGTGTTTGACCAAAATACTAGGTGTTGGAGGTGTAGGGGACTGTAGTTGCCAAATTTTAGCAGAAAATAGGGGGATATGGGAGGTTATCATGATTTGGGGAGTGTTTAGGGGAGCGAAATAAGGGAGTTTAAAAATATGGGAGTGTTAGTGCTGAACTTGAACTCTGGTATCTCAAGAGGTCGGCTTTGAGTGGTTGTTCTCTCTATTTTTTTTTGTTTTTCTGTCAATTGTTCCCCTCCCCAACTCTTTCTTTTTCTTGGATTGTTTTTGTTGAATTTTGTTCCCATTTGCCGCCGTTTGCTTCCACAAAAATCTCCCTACTACTATCGAAATTCTGTCATTTTCACCTCTATCAAATTATTTTATTCTGTTATTCTTTTCGTTTCTGAGCTTTCTTTTCAAAAATTCGGTCAATAGCTTTTGTTTTCCATTGTGCCGAATTCCTCCTCTTAGTTTTCTACCCAAAAATTACGACTTGGGCATTGGGTTCTTTCGGTTGTTTGGGCGACTATTTTTCATCTTCTATTTCCCTTTTTTGCTAAATTTTTGGTGAGTTTTGTGCTTTGGTTTTACTCTCTAATTCTTTTTGGTTTGGCCATATCTCACGATAACGTTTTTCTATCCTTTATTGTTGATCATTTGGTTGTTTTCTCCACTCTCGCACTATAATGAACAAAGGATCTCACTTGTTCTTCCTTGGCCGAAACCTCTATTTCTCTTCTGTCGAGGTTGGTAAGTATAGGTATAAGTAAATACTTTTGGTGTTGCATTAAAGCTTACCTATTTTTGTTTGGTTCAACTATCATGCGAATAGTGGTTAATAAGTGTTCGGTTGGATTGCAGGAATTAGTGGTCATTTGATTTCGACAATTTAAGTGGGCAAGCCTCGATTGTTTAACGTGGTAAGTGAATGATGGTGAAGTGATTAAGTATTTCGATTAGGGTCGTTTTAATTTCGGTTGACAGGTGACTAACCGAAAGTTTATCGTGGACTTAGATTTGGATTGCTTAAGGACTGTGTGCGCGTTTCCATAACCAGGTGTGTAATACAATTCCGACTATGGGAATCAACAAAAGCCAGAATAAGGGAACGTCGATGCCACATGAGCGTCCACTCGCTAGTGTGGTAGTCCGTGTGGCTAAACATGGGCGTGAGATCAACGAGGCCGGCCATGTGCGATTTCATAGGCTGGGCCAAATTGGGCAGTGTGGGCCACACAAGTATGTGGGCCCCATACAGGTGAACCATACGGACATGTAGAGATATTGGGCCAGCCGTGTGATCCACACGGTCAAGGCCATTTTGGGCCGTTTGGGTCCACATGGGCCCGCAATTAGTGCCGTGGGCCCATTTTCACTGTTTGACTGTTAAGGTTGCACAAGTCGCCCAAGACTACTGTGGACCTACTGTTGGGTCGGTAAGCTTACCTACTCCCCTAATTAACTGAATGACTTTTATGCCCCTGTGTGATCTATATAGACTTATGTACATGCATGACTATACTTTAGCGAGCTATTTTGACTACACTGTATTCATGTATGATATTCTGATATGAACTGACATGATTGCATGATGCAGTGCATGGGGGTGGGTTTTAAATTTATCAGAGGAAGTGTACTGAAAGGCTTGGAGCCTAAATTACTGAAAGCCCAGCTGCATATTACTGTATAGTGCCGCATTCGGTACTCTCTAGAGTGCATGGATGGGTGGGTTGATTATATCCCCACATGGAGTGTGGGGTTAGACGGAGATGGAGTGTACAGGCTGGGTGGCTAGGATCTATATACTGATTTATCTGTTACCGCACTGATTAATGATAGTGTAATGGGGTAAGGCCCAAGCACATGACTGTTCTGCACTGAGATGGGCTAAAGCCCAATCTGACATTGTTACTGATATTAAAAATGGCTTACACCCAAACTGAGATTGTCTGATTGTTTGCATGGGGATTACACACTGAGTTAATGTAAACCCACCCCTTCTGTTTAATCTATACAGGTAATCCCTAGACATAGGCGGATCGATGCGGCAGAGGACTCTGCAGTGGCCATACAACTCCTTTATTTGCTTGATATTTATTTACGATTTTTTTTAGTTTTATTTTGGGGTATTATTTTCCTGTAATAATGACCTTTTTATATTTGTATTTTAATTTGGGAGTTTTATTGATTTTTTTTATAACTTCTAAAAGTAGGGTTAATTGGGTTTTCAAAAGAATTAGGTGTTTTAACAAATTTCACACAAATACGCAAACTGTTTTAAAAGCTTTCGTGAAAAGTGATGTTTTGGAAATTAATAACGTTTTGGAAATTTAATATCGTTCTAGAAGTAACAACTTCTTGATAATGATTCTCGTTTTGGAAATGAGCGACATGTCTTCGAAAAATAATAAAAAGAGGTTGAATAGAGAAGAGAGTTTTTAAACGACAACTTGTTTTATGAAAAACACTTCAATGTGACATCACTAGATTCGGCCATAACGTTTAGGCAGGGTTTGGGGTGTTACAGAGAAAGTTTAGATTTTGAAAAATAAATTTTTATGTCATTTTAAAGGAAAGTTTAAAATTTTAAAACAAAATTTTGATTTTTTTTAACTATTACGAAATAAGGCTTTGATTTTTAAGAAAAGTAATTATTTTTTTCTAAAGAAAACTTTAATTTTGCAAAAAAAAAAAAAAAATTAGACCACCGTACGCGGTGGCTCCACCACTGGAGGTCGGAGAGCTATTGGGCTCTCTGGTGGTGGAGAGCCATGGCCAACATAGAAGTTGGGAGAGAAAGACGAAGAGGATTTTTTTTTTTTTGAAAAACAATGAGTTTAAAATGAAAGAATGAATAGATTTTTTCTTCATTTATAAGTGCAAAAAATGGGTAATTTATCCTCACCCCTTACTTTTTAAATTTACAAAAAAATACCTCATTTTTTGCAGCACCGCCCTTGCTCTCTGACATATTTGCACCGTAACCCTTTTATTTATTTAAACATTCGATTTAATCCAAAATTTAAAATTTAAAAGCAAATTAATTGCTACATCAGTCATTTGTCTTCCACGTTTTTTATCTTTTAGTCCTAAAATCAAGCTATGTCATTTTGTTTCCATCTTTAATAAATAATTTAAACCTATATCTTCCATTTCACTTGCATTTATACATTATATATTTAATGTTAAATATGCCCTTTATTTAAATGTTTTGTATTTATTCACACTTGTATAATTTTATTTATTCTTATTTTGTTTTTATTTATTTTCATGTCTATTTATATTTTTTACGCATTCCCCTTACATACATTTTAATATTATTTATTTATGTTACTTTGATTCTTTTATTGTATTATGAATAAGGTGTATTGTCATTTTGAAAGAGTTTTAACTTTTCATTTATTTAATTTTTCCTTTTATTATTGTCATTTTGAAAGAGTTTTAACTTTTCATTAACTTTAGGCAATTTGATTAATTTTCCTATTTTATTACTATTCGCTCTAAAAGAGGGAACTTTAGGTCATTTTTCCATCCTATAATTGTTGACATGAAGTTAGTTAAGTAGGTGTTATATTTTAATGAAACCATAAGGTTTTTACATTTGGATTTAAGTTAGTCCTTAAGATCTTACCTACCATTTACCTTAGAAAATTATAAATAATATGTAAGATATTTTTTAGGGTTTCAAATTAGTTTTAAATATCGTATAGGATTAGAATCTTAAGTTAATATGTAAAATATTGTTTTTGGACTTTATTCAAGATTAAAATAAAGGTTTTATAGGTGAATTGTAAATCATGAGTAGGTCTTTCTAAGTATTTTATTTTAGAAACTTTTTAAGAGAGCTAATAAATGTTATTTAAGATTTATTATTTTAGGATTTTGATGAATTTAAATCTTAGATTAAGAATTTTAAAGTAAGATAAATCATAAACCCGACATATGATACTTTCGTAAGATCTTGTTAGGTTTAGCGCTATTAATTAAATCTTTTAAAATAATAATAATAATAATAATAATAATAATAATAATAATAAAAGATTGAATAAGTTGTAGATGTATTTTAATATTTCTCTTAATTAATTGGTAATTTCTAGGTTTTTTAGAATTCTAAAATATAATTAATTTTAGGAATTGAAGGTATTTTACTAGAATTATTTAGGTATCCTTTAGGGTTCTGTTAAAAGTAAAAATATCTAATTTAAGTTTCAAATTAGATAAGTTTGGTGAACACATCTTAATCGAGCTACAGGTAAACTGGAGGCATTTTCTTTAGAATTTTTATTTTAGATTTCTATAAGATTTTAGCCTAGATTAAGACATTAATATGCTTAAATAAAAAAAAAAATCTAGCTCTTAAGTCCCCGGATAGGCGTTGTGTGGGTGCTATAACCTTCCCCACATGTAACCGTACTCCCAAACCTGAAATTTGGTGATGAGATCGAGTCTAGATTTTTAGGATTTTTCTGTGGTATTAACTCTAGATTTTTAAACGATAGATGGCTAACCAACCTAACCCTAATTGGTTAGTGGCAACTCTACGTAAATTAGTCCTTCCTGTCTAGCTTTGCTTACTAGGCCCCCGTACTCTTTTGTAGGCAACATTATGACATTACCGTCTTTCTATTATTTAACCGAATAATTCAAGTGATTGATTTAAAAACTAAAACTAACTAAATTAATTAACTAAGGAACACAACAAAGAACAAAATAGTAAAATAATTGATTAATAACGAAGAAGCACAACAATACCTAGGAAAGAATCCACCTAGATTTCATTTGTCATTATCAATCTAAATTACACAATTTCTTTACTTAGTATCTTGATCCGTAAAAATTTTTAAATTCTGCTAATATCTCTTTTGAGAGTAAGAGCAACTGACTCTAGGTTGATTACTTGAAATATAACGCCCCGATTTTCCATTATTTCGGCATCTTTAGTTTCAAGACACAAATTGCTTGTTTGCTTTATTGGCTAAGTGATTTGGGGGTGTATGAGAGTGTCTGAGAGGTCTCAAGTTCAAGTCTCAACTTGGGTGAATTTTTGTATTTTTATGAATAAAGCCCAAACTCTGGCGAATAGGCTTATAAATTAAAGTGTGTGAATAATTAACAGAATGGGCCTGCAGGTCTGGTGGTTAAGTGGTGTGTTTTGTGGTGGAGGTCTTGTGTTCGAATCTTTGTGCGAGCTAGGGAACTATTTTGCTGCTAATGTTGTGTAAGAGTTGAGTTTTAGTTAAACACTGATGGTGGAGTGTTTGAAGGAGAGAATTAAGCAGTTGAGAGGGGGAAATTATCAGAATCTGAATAGAGGTTCAATTAGGCAAAAATTCGGCCCTCTCTCTCTCTTCTCTTTTCCTGCCATTTTCTATCTTTTCCCCAAAATCCTTGCTACCATTTTCTTCCTTTTTCCTCCCATTTCTTTTCGATTTTTATTTTGCATCTTGCTTGCACAACGCTTTCTTCACGTATTCGGTAAGTGATGGTTTCAATCGTTCTTAACTGTTCCTCATGATTAATTAGGAAAGAAGGGTTTTATGTGATGTTTAGGAGGTCCTTAAGAGGCTGTGGATTTCCAGTCAGTGCCGATAAGATGCAGATTCATCACTGTTCGCTAAGGTAACGGTCAACGGTAAGATTTAGGAATTGTCTGTTCATACTGGTTCAGTTTAGTATTGATTTAAGTGAGTGAAATTGGGCCTTAGACTATTGATTTTAGGTTTCATTGTGCTCTAGAGTGATTACGCGTCAAAATTACTAGGTGTGTACTCGAAAACGCAAGACTGTTAGTCACCACAAGACCATGTGATCGATGAGCCAGGCCGTGTGCGAGCGACACAACCGTGTGATGGCTGGGCGAGGCCGTATGTGACATACGGGCTCGACCAATTGGTCCGTGTAGGCCACACAAGCTTGTGGGCCCACACGGGCATGTGGGATTTTGGGCCAGGCAATGTGATCGACGAGCCCGATCGTGCGCAAGCACATGGTTGTGTGAGGGTCGAGCGAGGTCGTGTAATCCACATGGCCAAGGCCAATTTGGGGTCGTGTGGGCCACACGGGCTTCTGGGCCCACACAGGTAGGCCACATGTGCGTGTGAGCCCATTTTCTTTAATGATATGTAAGGTTGCACGGGTCGCCCTAGTCGACTTTAGGCCTAAAGTAGGGTCGATAAGCTTTACCTAAACCCCTAATTATGTGACTTGACTTTTTGATTTCTGTACCGAGCAGGAATTTTGATATCTGAATGTATGAATTGTGTTTGCATAATAGCATGACATTTTATGTATGTTTCATTGCATCGGGGTGGGTTGATGAATTGGAGGAAGTATCTGAAAGGCTCTCAAGACTATTATCTGGCAGCCTAGCTGGAACATTTTGATTATGTGCCGCATTCAGTACAGCATGGTGTGTAGGGATGGGTGGGTTGATTTTATCCCCACATAGTGTGTAGGGTTGGATGGAGTTGGTGTGTAGAGGCTGGTGGGTAGGATTCTGCTATTCTGTCTGATCTATTTATTATGACTGAAATGAGCTAAGGCCCTAGACTATATTTGATTCTACATCTGAGTGGGCTAAAGTCCACATCGTTTCTGCAATGGGCTCAGACCCGAACTATGAACTTATGTCTGATTTCTGATATTTTTGTGTGCATGTTTTCTGTGGGGATTACACACTGAGTTGCGAAACCTCACCCTTTTCCATTTAAATTTATTCAGGTAATCCCCAGCAGTAGACAGATCGGTGCAGTGGAGGACTCGGCGTGACCACAGTTTTGGATATTTGCTTTTATGGTTTGTTTTTAATTATGATTTGGTTATTTTTGGGTAAATTTCATGTAATAAGGCCTTAACAAATTTTTGCTTAAAATTTGGGATAATTATTTTAAGAACCGCTAGTAGTAGGACAAGACGCGAGTTTTTAAAATAAACAAAGGTTTTATCAAAATACGTACGACCTCACGAATCATTTTAGACAAAGCTTCCGCAACGTATAAAGTTTTGAAATGGAAAATAAATATATAAATGACCCATTTTGGTGATAGCTTAAGATACCTAAAAATGGTTTTAATGCAGTTACGTTTTCTAAAAGCACTATCACGTGACATCGCCAAATTCGGCCATAACGTCCAGGGCGGGTTTGGGGTGTTACATGAAATTTCTTTCTAATTAAAGCCCCTATTATCACATTAACTCGAGCTATGGATTCTCCTATTAGATTTGGTTCTAATTCGATAGATTTACGTCTTCCTATTTTTGGGATTACATGCAACTCCACCCAATTACACAAGATTTACTCTCAAACAAGGTCTATTACTCCTTTGATTTAAGCATATCAAACATGGATCAATAATCTAACAATATCAAACCAAGAATTAAGCACAAATAACTGAGAATAAGATCAAAATATTTATTGTGTGTGATCTTTTTTTATCGAGTTTTAAAATTTATAAAGAGAATGATCGAACCCAAAAACTAACTCTGACAATGACTTAAGGCAAGTGCACCTATCGAACAGTAGTATAGCTTAGGCAAGATCGGATTGTCGAACCCAAAGGAACTAAAAGTACTAATACTAACCTTTTTTCTATTATTTAACCTAAATATTAAGTGATTGGTTGTTTAATCTAAATTAACTAACTACTAAGCTAAAGACGCAAAGACAAAAAGAATGAATTGGGGAAATACTGTTGGAAAAACTCAGTTGATTAAGACGACACCCTTAGGAAGAATCCACCTAGACTTCACTTATTATCTAATGCTGAACTAGACGATTTATTCACTTGACTTGATCCGTAAGATTCCCTAATTTATATTAAACCCTCTCTCGAGGGGAATAACGTCTAACCCTAGGTTGAATAATTGAAATCTCTTTCTAATTAAAACCCCTAGAATCGTATTAACTCGATCTATGGACTCCCATATTAGGTTTCACCCTAATCCGGTAAAATCTCGTCACCTTATCTCTAAGCGCGCGATCAACTCCACTTAATTATGCTAGATCTACTCTTAAGCAGGGACTTTTGCTCCACCACCTAAGCACATTCAACTTGAATTAATATCTCGAAAATATTAACACAAGAATTAAGCACACATAATTAAAAACAAATCAAGTATTTATCATATAGTTCAGAAAACAATAACAAGATCCGTCTTAGGTTTCATCTTGTTCAGGTATCTGAAGGGTTTAGTTTATAACAATAAAAGAAAACATCTTAGAAGAAAAGATAAAACAAAACATAAGAAATCCCTAAAACCCTTTGAAAGAATTGAAGGAGAGATCCACCGTCTTGAGTATAATTTCGGCTTCTTAAGATGAATCAACTGGCTATCTTCGAGTGATTCCCACAAATCTAGCCTTTATGGCTCGGCTCCTTGGCTTAGCTCAACCCAAAAGCCCTGGTAGAAGGTTTCTATCGAACTCTAAACGTCCCCCTAAAGGTTGGCCTCTAGAGTCTTTATATAGGCTTTGAGATGCCTTACTTGGCCTCTAAGTATCCTAATTCAAGTATAATTCCTAATCGGGTGTTTGAATAGGCTTTGGAATGTGTTTCTTTGCCTCTAAGTACCCTATTCTGAATAGAATTACTCTTCCTACGGCAGGGACATGCCCGTGTGTTTCGTGGATAGGCTGTGTACGAGCCTGTTGATGAGGAACGGCCATGTGAATTGTGGTCAGGCCGTATTCAGACTTCTCTTAAGAGAAATAACTGTGTGGGCTTAAGTCTAGGCCGTGCTAATTTCGTGATATGGCCCATTTGGTCCGTTCTAGGCCTATTTCCCGTTCTTTTCATCCCCAGGTGCTTTCCTAAGCATAAAACATGAAAAGAAAGGATTAAGAGCACCTTCTTACACAATTCAGGGAATAAATCATCCAAAAGTATGCTAAATGTGGGATTAAAATATGTTACTTTTACGGTTTATCAAATACCCCCACACTTAAGCTTTTGCTTGTCCTTAAGCAAAATTCTCAACTTACAATTAAAATGAACTTTCAACAATTCATAATTCTCATCAACAATGCCTCATCATAATTCATAGATAATTTATACATGGATAATTTAACTCAAAGACTCCTAAGATTCAAACAATTCTAAGTCATATATTTGTAGCACGAAAACATAGGTGTCTCCCTTTATCTAAATAATTACCTCTGATTCAAAACGACAAGGATTGACATCCTCACTGAAGATTCACTCAAAGCACTCGAAGTGTTTAAGGTTTAGGAAAAAGCACTCATAAGTTGAACCTGAAAAGTTAATCCCATAGGCTTGCTTGAAAATCAAATCTCCACCATTGTAATATGTGATGATACACAAATAAAAAAGTCTTTATCAGGGTTGTAACGGGGCTAGGGTTAAAGGTGTGGATAAAGGTTGAATTGGAAGGTTAAAATTGAGATTGAATTGACAAATTACCTAACTTTAGAAAAGGAATTGATAACCCAAATAATTATATCACAGGAAAATTTAAAATACTAATAATACGAGCTTCTTCTTCAAGATGTTAATTTTAAACATGTAAGCTCTTAGAATAAAAACTAATAATGAATATACTTCATTTTTTTAAGAAAAAATCAATAAAGACATAATATAAGAAAGAACTTTATCAATTGAAATAAGGTAATTAGGCAACTGATTAAATCAATTCTCGATAGAAAGGTAGTCAAAGGAATGATGATAACAAATACGAGTGGGGTTTTGGGTTAATATTACTGGGTGAATCAATAAAAAGGGTTGTTAGGATCAAAGGGTTCACTAAGGGTTAATTATGAATGTAGGCTTTTTATTGGAGTGAATAGGTTAAAACCTAGGGGCCTTTATCATCTCAGTATATCAAATCAAAAATGTGGTATTGACATGTATAGTCGAGGCAAGTTCTAGAATAACAATTCAGTGTTGACACACTCATAATCAATAAAGTGAGCATGAAAAAGAATATATGCTCTATAAGGCTCAAAATCTCACAAAAATTATGGGTATTTGACATCAATCCCTGTAAATTTCAAACTTCAAGGTAATTTTCAAATTTAGTTTGACAACCTGGAAATTTTTTTATTCTTGAAAAATAGACTTATCATGCTTGATTCTCTATTATCTTAAAGTATAAATCATCAATGCACAATTAATTATGACTTACTCAAAAAAATACCAATAAGAATCATAAATCATCAGAAATTTCATCCTAATTAGTAATATGAGGAATTTACTTAAGAACTAGATATAATTCAGGGATTTGAGAATAATACTATAGTTAACCCCCCACACTTAAGATGTACACTGCCCCTAATGTAGAAAGATAGATAAATAATCATGTAATGATAAAATCAAAAGAGGAGGGGAGAAATGAAACTTCCTAAATTTTTGGATGACTTCGGGAGTTGGCAGTAGTTGTGGTAAAAGATGAGTTGGAGGGGGCAGTGGTGGTGTTTTCTATGGCCCTGGTGGGGTGGCTACCGATAATCTTTGTACTAGATGAAGAAATTGGGGAGCTTGCAAAGATATAGCCAGAAATTCTAAAGAAACATTAAAAATATACTAATAATATAATTAAAGACAAAAAAAATAATGAGAATGAGACTAAGAAGAAAACTAAAATTAAAAGAAAAGATTAACGGACTAAGAAGTCCTTATTGATAGATGGTTCACGAGGTGGGTGTGATCTCTAAGGCTATAGAGGTGCTGGCGGCGGTAGAGGTGGCATGATTCTCAAGAAGCCTTATGAACCTGACACTAAGAAACTAAATTAAAATAAGCTAAACTAAGCATAAGATAGTCAAAGGGAAGGAAATTGAAACAAAAGAGAAAAGAAAAATAGAATTTAAATGATCTTAAAGACACGTGGCTTGTTGAGGAGCTGAAGCTGTTGGCATGAACACATGTGAATCGGTCTCTTTTGAGAAGACTTGTGGTTGGCCTCTTACGCTTCTTTGACATGGTATAGCTAAAGGGTCTAGAGAATTATTAAGGAGAGGAGAGAAATCTAGTAGAGGAGAGGGAGAAGGGAAGAAAAGAGGAGGAAAGTAGATGAGAGGAATGGAGAGGGGGTGGGTTTAAATAGAGTTTTGAAATCTACTGCTTTTTCACGCCCGTGGATCGAGGGCGTGTTGATTCAAACGGCCGCCTCGTACGGCTGGGTTGTGGGTTTTATCGCCAGTATGGGATAAGTCAGTGTTGACCACGGCCGCGTCACACGGCCATGGGTGGGGCATATCGTTTTTCCCACGCCCATGTTTAGTTTGCCACGACCGTGTCTGAACTCTCAGTGTCGACCACGGCGGTATTGCAGGGTCATGGCATAGTGGTTGGGTCCGTGACTTTGAAGATTTGATTCCCTCTGACTTGTACCTCTTCTTCCATTGTCAGTACGGAGATTTTTTACTTCCACGCGGCCATGGCCACGGCTGTGTGTAAGGCCATGTGACCTGGGAATCTGCGCTTTTGGTTAGTTTACAACTAGGCATAAGAAAGAAAATGTAAAGTACTTAAGGTTAGTACTCAGGTTGCCTTTCGAAAAGCGCTTGTTTAAAGTCTTAAGTTGGGCTCTCCCTTTGTTTATATAATCATGGTGCTTTGAAGGTTTGAACATCTTCGCTCATGCTGTCAGTTTTATTTTCATGATAAAGTTTAAGTCGAGAAGCGTTTACCTTAAAACTGTCGAATGTTCAATTGCTTATCTCGATTGTTCCGTAAGGGAAGATTTTGCGTACCTCAAAAGGAGTTTCCTCGTTTGTATTCAGGTCTGATGTGACCATGCTAGGGTCTGCTTTATTTAATAGTACCTGATCTCCTATTTTGAAGTGGTTTGATGTTCCTACGAGCTCTTCTGGATGCTCCTTCGGTTTTACTTCGTGTTGTTTTGGTTCCTCTTTAAAGTGTGTCTTCCATTCTTCTAATTTGTCGACCCTAAGGCTTTTCTCCTCATATTCATTTTCTTTTTGGGCACGAGGTCCATGATCTGACTCAGGTTTGTAACTTTGTTGTGTTTCCTATGGTGAAAGTTGAACAAGTTGGTTATCAACTAAATTTACTTTCTCACCTTCATCACTTGATGTTTTGGCTGAGTCAAGAGCTTGTAGACTAATTGATTCGTCACCTACACGAAGAATGAGTTCTCCTATACCAACATCAATTTTAGTCCTGGCAGTTGCTAAAAAGGATCTTTCTAAAATTAAAGGAATTGAATTATCCTCATCCATGTCTAAGACAGCAAAATCAACTAGGAAAACGAATTTATCAATTTTTACTAGAACATCTAAAATAATACCCCTAGGAATTCTAACAATTTTATCAGCTAATTGTATACTCATCCTAGTTTGTTTGGGTTTCCCTAGACCTAGTTGTTTAAACATTTTATAAGGCATGACATTTATACTTGCCCCTAAATCAGCTAAGGCATTATCAACTGTTAGACTACCAATTAAACATGGAATTGTAAAACTCCCTAGATCTTTTAGCTTCCGTGGTAGTATATTTTGTAAAAATTGCTGAGCACATTGCGTTTAATTCCACATGCAACTCCTCGTCTAACTTACGCTTGTTCGTCAAGAGTTGTTTTAAAATTTTCCTTGAATCTGGCATCTGTGAAAGAGCTTCAAGAAGCGGTAAGTTAATATATGATTTCTTTAAAAGTTTAAGAAACTTATCGAACTGTTCCTATGTATCATCTCTCTTCAACGCTTCCGGATAAGGTATGCGAGGTTGGTACTCTTTGATTACTGGTTTTGGCTTTTCTTGGTTTACCTCAACTTTACCTTCTTCTACCTCACTTTTTTTATTGAGTTGGATTCTTCTAACCCTACATTTTCCTGAGTTGTTATGACTTGGATTTGCTCTTTTGGGTTAGTCTTAGTGTTGCTTGGTAGATGCCCTTGCGGTCGTTCGGATATTAACTTTGCAAGTTGTCCAACTGACTTTGTAACTTCCCCGACTGACTTAGCAAGTTTCCCAACTTGGTTCTTGATTCCTTCCATCGATATTTGTTGGTTTTTAAGTGTTGCCTCAGTGTCTTGGAGATAGTTTTCTGTAGCTGCCATGAATTTTGTCAACATCTCTTCGAGGTTCAGCTCTTTTTCTTATGGATAAGGCTGATTTTGGAAATTTGGAGGAGGTTATTGTCTCTGATTTCCTTGATTTTCTTGACCTCCCCATGAAAAATTTGGGTGGTTCCTCTAACCTGGATTATAGGCATTACTATAAGGGTTATTATTAGATCTGAAATTATTACCTATATAGTTCATCTGTTCGCTTTCTGTGCCCAGTTGGTAGGGTGGGTACTCAGGATTCGCCACAGTTCAACTTGCGTCGCACTGCATTATCGGATGTACCTGGGAAGAACACAAACTATCAAGCTTTTTATTCATCATCTCTACCTGTGTTGATAGCATGGTTACTGCATTGAGGCTGAAAACTCCGACTGATTTTGTTGGTTTTGTCCTTGTAACCTGCCACTGATAGTTATTTAGTGACATCTCTTCAATAAACTCGTAGGCTGCTTCAGGAGTTCTATTATTCAGGGTTCCACCGGTGGCTGAAACAATTAGTTGCCTCGTTGAGGGGTTTACACCATTATAGAAAGTTTGAACTTGTAGCCATAAGGGTAAACCATGGTGCAGACACCTTCTCAAGAGATCCTTGTATCTCTCCCATGCGTCGTATAATGTCTCTAAATCCATCTGCACAAAAGAAGAAATATCATTCCATAATTTGTTCATTTTGGTCGGTGGGAAATATTTTAATAAAAAATTTTTAGTCATTTGATCCTATGTGGTGATTGACCCTCGTGGTAACGAGTTCAACCACTGCTTGGCTTTATTACTTAATGAAAAGGGAAATAACCGAAGACGTATGGCATCATCAAAAATGCCATTTATTTTGAAGGTATTATAGAACTCTAAAAAATTAGCTATATGAGTATTTGTGTCTTCGTCCTGCAAACCATCAAATTGAACAACTTGTTGAATCATATGTATAGTGTTAGACTTTAATTCAAAATTATTACTAGCTATAGCAGGCCTAACAATACTCGATTCTGCTCCTGTTAAATGAGGTTTAGCATAATCATACATAGTACGCGGAGCATTATTTTCTGCCATATCTTGTGGTGGTGGGTTATTCTCGTCCATCCCTTCAGTAGGATTGGATCTGCCTTCTCGTTCTTCTTCTGTGTAATTTAAGGCTCGCCTAATTTCTCTTCGATTCCTGAGAGCGGTAGCTTCAATATCACTGTCGTATACTAGTGGTCCTTTCGGGTTCCTTCTAATCATAAACTAGAGGTACCTGTGTTGGAAGAGAAAGAAAGAACATTAGCAAGGTTAAAACTAAAATAAAAATAAAAATAAAAATAAAAATAAAATAAATTGCAGAAAAATAATGGCTAAAGTAATAAAAATATGGCTTTCTTAATATTTTAGTTCCCCGGCAATGGCGCCAAAAACTTGATCATTGTTTTGTCAATTTTTAAAATTTATAAAGAGAATGATCGAACCTGGAAACTAACTCAGACAACGACTTAAGGGAAGTGCACCTATCGAACAGTAGTATAGCTTAGGCAAGACCGGATTGTCGAACCCAAAGGAACTAAAAGTACTAATACTAACCTTCTTTCTATTATTTAGCCTAAATATTAAGTGATTGGTTGTTTAATCTAAATTAATTAACTACTAAGTTAAAGACGCAAAGACAAAAAGAATGAATTGGGGAAATACTATTGGGAAAACTCAGTTGATTAAGACGATACCCTTAGGAAGAATCCACCTAGACTTCACTTGTTATCTAACGCTGAACTAGACGATTTATTCCCTTGATTTTATCCGTAAGAATTCCTAATTTATATTAAACCCTCTCTCGAGGCGAATAACGTCTAACCCTAGGTTAATTAATTGAAATCTCTTTCTAATTAAAACCCCTAGAATCGCATTAACTCGATCTATGGACTCCTATATTAGGTTTCACCCTAATCTGAAAAATATCGTCACCCTATCTCTAGGCGCGTGATCAACTCCGCTTAATTATGCTAGATATACTCTTAAGCAGGGACTTTTGCTCGACCACTTAAGCACATTCAACTTGAATTAATATCCCGAAAATTTTAACACAAGAATTAAGCACACATAATTAAGAACAAATCAAGTATTTATCATATAGTTCAGAAAATAATAACAAGATCCGTCTTAGGTTTCATCCCCTTCAGGTATCTGAAGGGTTTAGTTCATAACAATAAAAGAAAACATCTTAGAAGAAAAGATAAAACAAAACATAAGAAATCCCTAAAACCCCTTGAAGGAATTGAAGGAGAGATCTGCCGTCTTGAGTATAATTCTAGCTTCTTGAGATGAATCAACTGGCTATCTTCGAGTGATTCCTACAAATTTGGCCTTTCTAGCTCGGCTCCTTGGCCTAGCTCAACCCAAAAGCCCTGACAGAAGGTTTCTGCCGAACTCCGAACGTCCCCATAAAGGTTGGCCTCTAAGGTCTTTATATAGGCTTTGAGATGCCTTATTTGGCCTCTAAGCATCCTAATTCAAGTATAATTCCTACTCGGGTGTTTGAATAGGCTTTGGAATGTGTTTCTTTGCCTCTAAGTACCCTATTCCGAATAGAATTGCTCTTTCTGCTGTAGGGACACGTCCTAGGGCACACACCCGTGTGTTTCGTGGCCAGGCCGTGTGCGAGCCTGTTGATGAGGTACGACCATGTGAATCATGGTCAGGCCGTGTTTGGACTTCTCTTAAGAGGCACGGTCATGTGGGCTTAAGTCCAGGCCGTACCGATTTCCTGATATGGCCCATTTGGTCTGTCTAGGCCTTTTTCATGTTCTTTTTGTCCCTAGGTGCTTTCTTGAGTACAAAACATGAAAAGAAAGGATTAAGAGTACCTTTTTACACAATTCAGGGAATAAATCATCCAGAAGTATGTTAAATGTGGGATTAAAATATGTTACTTTTACGGTTTATCAGCGTGAAATAAAAATCAAACGACAGAATCCATCATAGGGTTCATCCCTCTAGGTATTTAGAAAATTAGTTCATGCTTAAAAATAAAAACATCCTAAAGACAATATAACTGAAAAAATAAAGAAACTCATGGTAATCTCCTAAGAAATCAATTGAAAGTCTTCAATCTTGACAGGAATCTGCTTCAAAATCGATTTCAATGGTGTTTTTCGAGTTGTTTCTTGAATACTCTATGATGGCTCACTCTTATCGTCTTATGTTTGTTATATATATGTCTTAGAATGGCCGAAAAACCTAAAAAACACATTTTCCTTTAGTTTAAGGTGTAAATTCATGAAATTGACACAACCTACCACATGGCTCTATGGAAGGGATCAGCCCGTGTGGCTCTTGTAACTTGCTCCGATTTTCAATTTTTGCCTGTTTTTCACTCCTTTTGCTCACAATTGCTCTCCTGAGTATTAAAACATGAATTTAAAGGATTAGGAACATAAAATTCACCATTAACATCGAATAATCACCTAAAATTGCATTAAGAATGGGATTAAAACATGTTACTTTTAGCACTTATCAAATATCCCCACAGTTAAGTGTTTGCTTGTCCTCAAGCAAAATTCTCAACTCACATTCAAGTTAACTTCCCTTGATTTATCATTTTCATCGATAATGTTTTAGGATAATTTACAGATAATCATGCATTGGGAATTCAAACTAAAATGACACTAAAGAATAAAAGCAATCTAAGCAGAAAAATTTAAAACACAAAAACATAGACGTCTCCTCTATCTCAATAATTACCTGAAATCCAAAATCAACAAGAATTAACACCCTCACTAAGATTCATTCAAAGAACTTAAAGTGTTTAAGGTTCAAGTAATGTGCACTCAACAGTCAAACGAGAAATATAATTACCATATGCTTGCTTGAAAATCAAATTTCCACCACTATAGAATGAGATGACACACCAATCAAGAGGTTTTTACAAGGTTGTAACGGGGCTTAGGTTAAGGTATGGAAAAGGTCAGAAAAGTTGGTTACAATCGAGAATTGAGTTTATAAGTTACCAAACTAGAAAAAAATAAATGTTGAATTAAAAGAATTTACATAAACTAGAAATAATGAATGAAAATGAGTTTTTTAACAGAATATGAAACTAACAATTCAAGCTTAATTAAATTTTTTATTTCTATTTTTTAGAGTAAGAAATTCATCAGTAACAATGATTAAATATAGTTAGGCAACTAACCAAATCAAATCTCCATAGAAAGGTAGTCAATAAGAAGGATAATTTTACAACATCAATATGGTTTATAGGTTAACATTAATGAGTGATAGAAAAAAAATTTGGATCAATAGGGTTTACTAAGGGTTAATACAACATGTAAGTTGATTAAATGTTAGGTGGGTTAAATCTAAAGTGTCTCTATCATCATTGTATATCAAATCAATAATGTGGTCTTGACATGTATAACCAAAGCAAGTTATAGAATAACAAATCAAGTCGACATACTCAAAACCAAAAATAAAATGAGCATGAAATAATAAATAAGCTCTAATGGCTCAAAAAATAATAAAAAAATTATGGTTTTGATGTCAAACTTGTAAATTTGAAATTTCAAGACAATTGTTCAGTTCATAAAAAATAATATTTGAAAAACAGCTTATCATATTTGACTCTCTCGTGTCTCAAAGTATAAATCACATAATGCATAAACATCCACAAATTATTCCCAAAATCGAATGACTAAAAACTCCAAATTAAGAAACTGTAATGATAGGTGTGAGAAAATTACTTAAACACAAACAATAATTTATGGAGTAAATCGCATAACATATAAACATCCAATATCCCCAAACTTAAGATGTATATTGCCCTCAATGTACAAACAAATATAAATAGAATAAACACAATATCATAAGGGAGGGAGACTGGATCTAGATAAATTTGCCGAAATAGTGAAAACTGGAATCGTAGGCGAGTCTAAATGAAGTACATGTTTCTGAGCAAACAAATAAAAAAATTGACCAAAATAAATAAGATAAAGAGATAACAAACTAGAAAAAAATTGAAAAAAATAATAAAAATAATAGTGCATAATAAACTAAAAACAAAACATATAAGTCTAAAAAATAAAATAAAAACAACTAACAAAAAGAAATAACAGTACAACTGAAAAATAAAAATAAACATAAATAAATAGAAAACTAAATTAAATCAATAATCAGTATCCGGTGAGGTGTCAGGATCACGAGGCGCATCATCGGGTGGAGAAATATAGAAATGCTGGCATATCCGCTGCAGATACACCTCAATGCCATCAATCTGCACTGGCTGCTACTCGACGTGCTTCAAATGTAACTGCTTCTGCTGAAGGTGATAGATATTATCGAGTGTGACCGAATACACAGGCGCAACAGTAGAGTGACTAGCAGGAGGACTGGGAATGAATCTCAGTGGTGGTGGAAGGTCATTGGCTTGATGCTCATCATCCTCATGTTGCTGCCTTGGATGCAACAACACATATACTGATCACCGAAGGCCCCGGGCTGACGGGCGACCATCCTCACATGTTTAATTATACTCAAGCCCTATGGTGTTATGTCCATAACCAAAGTAAGAGTACCAATCTACTCGGGGGTCTCGAGGAGGCTAAAGTGACGAGCTAGGTGTGTCACATATGGACCCATACAGTTAGGTCCTCTCCATGGTCGCTCACTCTAATTACGATAGTAGTGGTCCACGAAATGGGCTAGATCAATTGGGTATTATTCGTGCATGCTCCATAAGAAGTACACATCTAAAGTGCCTACAGTGCTCGTACTCTTCTTCCAACCAATCAAAGTGTGAGTTAAAATGGTGTGAATGTAGCGCAGGGTCGAAGGTAAGATTATACGGAGTGGCAACCTCAAGATATAAGACCAACATAGAGAGGCCGACCGATGGATGTGTCGTGGGAGGGTGGGGAACTCGAGCGTGGCCAAGATATCATCAGAATATAAGCCGAGAGTGACTTCAAATCCCATAATACTCAAATACCGAGTGACACCCCCAAGACGGAATGAGATTGCATGTGGTTCATCCCTTAACGAGAGCACTACCTGTAGGATAAAAGTGGAGCAAAACTTTAAAGGAATCTTAGCATACGTCAGCTCTATGATCGTGAAGAACTATTCCCATGGAGTTGCGTCCAATAAGGTATGAACCAGTGCAAATAAACCCGCAGTCTGAAGGGCTTTCCAATTGATACACTGACTCAAACCCAATGGTTTGTCCTTCAAGTGTTGGTACCTCTCTTCATAGGGTGGATGGTCGAAGGTGAAATATCGATGGCGAGTAGTTGCAGTCGTAGAGGATGAAGATGAGGTCCCGGTATCCTTTTGTTTCTTAGAATGAGCGTGTACCTTACACTTTCCTCATGTGGTCGGCATTATATACCTGGAAAAAAATATATTAGCAAAAATAATAAAAAATACCAGATAGAATGTGCCAAAATAATTCACTCCAAAACATTACAAATTTGTCACATACATATTTAGCATTAACAGTACTAGAAAAATCAACATTAAGCAGTACATATTGCCAACACATAAACAACAATAGTCTAGCAGATAAACAGATCGAGCTACGAACACAACTAATTAAGTGCAATCCATCCTGCAATGAAAATCGAATTCCTAACTAAGCCTTAAATAATTTTAAAAAATAACTAAAATAAACTAATCTAAAAATCTAATACTAATACTAATATTAATACTAAGATAATGCACAAATTAATATTAGAACAAATAAACAAGTAGAATAATAATAGAAATAATAAAATATTATAATAAAATATACAAAATAAAGGGGGTGGTGACAAATGGTGGTGGGGTTCGGATGGCCGACAGTGGCACGAAGGAAAGGGGAATGGCCGGCAAGAATGACGATGGGGCTGACATGAGAAAAAAGAGGAGGGGATGGGGGTGTTGGATGGCCACGGGGATGGAAATGTTTAGGGGTGAAAAAGGGAGGGACAAGGGTGCATGAAAAGGGAGAAACTGATGAAAGGAGAAAGAGAGAAGGGGAGTTAAAGGTGACTTGGGTTGGGCAAGGGAGGGTGCGCGATTCAACGGACTGATGAATGGCGAGGAGTTAACGACGACTTGGGTTGTGGGGAGAAAGTAAAAGAAGGCGCAGGGGCACCAGAGGTTGTGCTTCCATGGTGGTCGGACTGATGAGGTGGGTAGAAGAAAGAGGGACTGACGGCGTGACTGGAAAGGGATGACGACTGTTAGGTTTGGGGTGTGAAGATAACAACAAGTAAGGAGGAAAAAGTAAAATTAAAAAAATAAAAAAAGAAACGCTAACTTTTAAAAATAGGCACGGGCGTGTTTGCAAACCGTGTTGGGCCACATGACTTTATGCGTTTCTTGTGTAACTCAATGTATAACAGTCCGGTTTAGGCCCTAGTCAGAACAGTGGTTTCGGGATCATAAATTTGAGTTAGAATAATATTTTAATATTATTTTTTGTGCCTATGATATATGTGACTAAGCATGTGCTAAAGTTCCGTGAGTTAATTTGTCTGTTTGAATGCTTAATTAGAGAAAATGACTTAATCGCATAAAATGAAAGTTTGATGGTTAAATGTGAAAGTATCAAATTATTGATGTTTTTATAATGTGAAGTCCTTAATCGGCAATAAGCCCATTAATGAAGTAAGTGAATGATAATGGTCACAAATGACCTTGTGTGCGTATGTTTTATATATTATTATGAAAGGTTAGTTTTGTACATAAATAATTAAAATAATTATAATAAAAACAAAGCTTGAAATTAGCCATTATGTGTGTGTTCATCTACCGAAGATAAGAAAAAGAATAAGGGTTTGAGCTCTATTCAAATTCGACACACATTTTGGCTAGATTAAGGTATGTTTTGCTTCGGTTTTTGATAATTTCTATATTTTTGCAATCGTTGCTTCGTATGCTATAAAACCATGTTGTAATTTGAAAAATTAATGATGTTTATGAGATGTGTCATTGATGAAATGGTGAGCTTTGTGATGAGTAATGGTGTTAAATGAAAGATATATTGTAACATCCCGAAATTGGGCCTAGTAGGATTGGGCCCAATGGGCCTTGGGCATAAGAATGTTCAAAATTTTTGAGAATATGAGAATGGCGTTGTTGCAAATTGGACTTATTAGTTAAGTGAATTTGGAAGGTTACGGGGTTTCTATGAAGTCTCGGGTTTAATTGGGCCTTAGGAAAAATTTAGTATTTTAGCACTTTAAGGAGAGATGGTAAGTAGCTTCAAGGCTTATAGAAATAAATGAGTAAATTATTTGCATAAATGAGCAATTAGTAAAAAGATTATGGCATCAAGTGAAGGACTTTAAGGGAAGAGGTTCAAATCCCATTGTGTGCAAATTTTGACTATTATTTTTGCATGCTCTCCTTAAGTGTCGGCTAAGAGGTATATATGGCAAGGTGGACTTCTTTATTTTTGGTAAGGTGGCTAAGGAAATAAGGAAATGTTGAGGTTGGGGAAAGGAATCAAAAGAAAAAGGCAAGTATGGGGGACATGTTGGCACAAAAAGGGGAGAATGTTATGGAAAGTGTGGTTGGCCCAATGTTTGACCAATATTGTAATGCATGTGGATGGTTTTGGGGGTAGATAGGTAGCTGAAATTTTTACTTTGGCATTTGGTAAGGTCTTGGTATTGTTTTGGCCAAAAATCCTATTTGCAACTTTTGTGTCATCTTCTTCCAATTTGCTATTCTCTTTGCCGAAACCTCCTAGCACAATTGTGCATCTTTCTTCTCTTTTGTTTAGTCAAATATTCATCTTTTGTTCATCTTCTTTTGATAGACGAATTTCTATCATCTTTTATCTTCCCCATTTTTGTGTGTTGGACATCTCTCCTTGGTTGAATCGGAGTGGGTGGCCTAATACCAAATCCTTGTCATTCATTCGTAGTCATAAGCCAATTGGTGGGAATCGAGATTATCATCGATTAAGGTAAGGAGTCTTTTCATAATCCATTAGATGTCACTATTCGGTTATGGTGTTAATTGGATTGAAAGTTTGGCTAATAGATTATGTTGTTAGGCACGAAATCACGCGATACTCTTGTGGATTTTTCGAAAATAGTGGTAAAGTCGAACAGCTATCTCTCGTAATAAGAGACTCAGATTGTTGGTAAGTGATATAGATTGTTAAATCAATTGCAATACTTGGATGAAGTTGTAAATTGGGTTTTGGACTAATTGTTGACCAATTGTATCTTTAGGTGCCGCAGAGAATATCGTGTTACGGATTTCGAATATGGTGTGTAATCCCGTACCTTCCGAAAACATGTTTGAAATGGTGTGTAATCTCACATCTCTCTGAAAGTTTGTATGATATGTTTTGTGATTCGATCGAAATAGCGAAGAAAATCGAAAACTGGCATTCGTAATCACTCAGGCGTGCGTATGATCGTAGTAGTAACCATATTTTGTAATAAAATAGTTCCAATTAGAAATAGTGATGCGTTTTTGAAAAATAATGAAAAATAGGAGAAAGGGAATTAGAAAGTGAATAAGATATCAAATAAAAGCTTACTGTGTCTATTTCGATAAGGAAGAAACGGAGAAGGAAAAGGAATTTTATATTCTGAGATATGTTAATTTTAGTGAGACTGGTTCTAAATGACTTCGTGATTCCCTGATCTGTCTTGGAAAAATCATATAAAATTGTACAAAGTGAATTATGGGTATAATTTATATGTATGAATTTCTTAGTGAGTCTATATTCAATAGAAACAAGTGGGAGCAGTATATGAAAACCTTACAGTGAGATATTTGAAATTAAGGAAAGAGAGGTCAGAATCATTGGACAATGAAACAAGGGAAAATTTAAGGAATAAACTGTACTAAATGGTTAAGACAAAAATTCTGGAAAAGTTTTATTAAGAAGATATATGAGTTTAGTTTCAAGAAAAATTTACGGATTTAGATTTCGAGTTTTCTAACCCAAGTTATAGTCAATTTAGTTAGTATGACGCAGATGGACAGTTTCAAGTTTTATGTCCCAAATTAGTAATTAAGTCTGGGGTTGCAAAATTACGAAAATACCCTTGGAGGGTAAATTATCAAAATACCCCTGGGTTGCGAGATTATCGAATTACCTTTAGTGGGTAAAATTACCGAATTACGAAATTGCCTTATGTGCTAAATTACGAAAATACCCTTATGGGTCGAATTACGAAAACGCCCCTAATGGGTCGATTTGATAGATTGCCTTAATGGGCCGAATTTGATATATGGCTAAATGGGCTGATTTGATAAGATTACCTTAATGGGCCGGTTTGATATATTACCCTAATGGGCGATTTTGCAAAGTGTTAATGGGCCAAATTGTTTGTAATTAATCTCTGAGTTGTTAATTGTTGTTTATAATTGTAATACCAATTACTATGTATGTTGCATATGCATAATTTTGCATGGGATGGGATAATATTGAAGAGAAGTTCG